>OY728133.1:243380687-253380687 GCA_963277665.1 Viscum album
AATTTGGAAAATTTCCACGATGCATGAAAGATGGGATGACTTATTGGTTTATTATTCAAATATTATTCATTATCATTATACATAATATGGGTTTCTAATACATAAGATATATTAGGTAATGTGGTAGTAAAAACCTATAGATAATATTACAAATGAAGGAATATTAAAAAAATGTGTGGTTTGTCTCGGCTCGCAACATTCAATGATGTTACCCTAACTAGGGTAGACAATGGTTTCATCCCCCCCCTTATAGTAGAAAGGAGGGAGAAGGATCCTCTTCCTCCGTCCCAGCACTTGACTCCCTTTTCCAATGGAGAATATCTACTGAAATGTTTTCCTTTTTCGCTCAGTCCGAAGATTATAGATTTTCTTGATGGTGCACCTCTACTGCCACTATGAAGTTTGGAATTTTCAAAATCTTGTTTCCTCTTTAACCTTACTATGGGGGATCAGTTTTAACAATGATGAACAACAACTAATGATTTTGACCAGTTTTTTTAATTCATAGGGGCTTCATGGTCGAGTGACTATGAGCCTTCTTGAAACATGTCACCTGAGGATTATCTTTTCAGAAGAGGATGACATGATTCATGCACTATCCTGTGCTCTACACAAATTCCTTGGTTAGAAGGGTTTACTTTTCAATTTTTATTTTTATTTTCTCATGAAAAAGGACTCACCTTATGTTATTTTATGGATTATCTTCCTGAAATTACAACTATAGTTGCAAAAATAACTCTATCCCAAAAATGATTGGGAATATGGTCTCACAGTTCTTGTGTACTGTCAGCAGAACTCAATCGGTTACCAACTCGATTAACCCCCAAATTTTTGTGGAGTTTGATAAATCCAATCGGCCAGTAAAATGGTTTTGGGTTGTTATGGGTGAAGATTATAGGTGAAAAAAGGATGTTATATTCGGATAATTAGTGTATTATTTCTCAGCGTGTAGGTATTCGGGGCATCCAATTTCTGGTTGTAGGCATGGTTCATGGAAAGGGGACCTGGAAGAAGAATAATGGTAGGTAGATTGATTTGGCTCTTAGTTTTAGTAATATTTTGGATATTGTCATTTTAATGGAGAATCAGGATCTCATGGATCCTAAAAAGATAGAAGAGGATAAGGATTGTGAATCTATGAACACCAAGTCGTTGATACCTCACTCAGTGGTTGTTCTAGTCTAGGTGGTTCTTCCTTCAAAGGATATTGAGGGGAATGAAGGAGAGATGCACAAGGTTTTCTCCAAAGAAGGTATTACAACGGAATTGTATGGACAAAAAAGTGATGATTCTCTACTGTTGTGGGTTGATCAAATGATTTATGTTGTTCCAAGTAGGGTTTTGGATACCGAAGAAACCCCTTCGACGCTGGTGGGTAAAGGGGTCACATACCAATGACAATGTGAGATGGAAATCCAAACCAATAATCACTTTATAGGTATGGAGGGCTTGACATATCAAGATAATGACATTGAAACACAATCAATAGGTGGGTATGATGATGAGGATCACTCTGGAATATATTTAGAGGAAAATATGGGTGGGAAGCATAGAAAAATATTTTACAATACAAGGAATAAAAAGGACAACAAATCTAACAAGGACACTGGATATATCATCTTAACAACAGGGAATAAAAAAAATGCCACCAAAATTACTCATACCCTACAATGCCGATAGAGACTAGGTCAGGTAAAAAATTAAAATCATAAGAGAATGAATGTGTGTCAGATTATATTGGTACTATATAGGGGGGAATTGATGAAGTGATAGTTGTTTCTTGAGATATTGGTATAGAAAAAACTATTTTGGATAATGCAATTAGTGAGAGCCTCGTTGGAATGATAGTTCATTCAGATGAAGAAACGAGGGAAGAGTTTCATTATATCAATGATGCCTAATAAGAGACAAACAATGTGATTGATAGGACACTTTGAGTGGCTGTAAATAGTCAGCAAGTTGCATGGATCGACAAACATGATCTTATAATGATAAGGGGTTTTAACAAAAGGAATATAAGTAATGATGAGTATTCTTGAACATGGGATAAGTGGGTGGATTTCAATCAATAACTCATTACCGATGATCTAGATAGAATGGTGTATGTTATCTCATGGAATCTTATCCTAGGGGAATCTACTAATAGGATTAAGTTCTATTTCAATAACATTGTGATCTCATATGAGGCATGTTATCCTATTTCAATGTATGTGGTTTCTCACTATTCCTTCAAATAATATTCTAAATAAAAAATTATTTTTATGTCAGTGGTAGTATATACCTATATAGTTTTCCCAATATTACTTGGAATTTCATTCGATCTAACTATATATCATGGTTAGTTTTTTATAAAATAAAATCTCTTAGAAATAGTATATGTGTATGAAACTGAGATGATTTTATTATTATTCTCATGGGAGAATTATGATAAGAAAAAAATTAATGAGTATCAATTCGTTATAGTTTGGGGGGTTTTAATTTCATGTCATTTTCTGTTTGTGGGACATTGATGTTTGTTTCTGACACATGAGTTTACACGGTGTTGACCCTTGTTAAATCATGAACCTTTAGGTATTTGTGGGATCAATGTTTATTTTGTTTTATCATTACATTGATTGGAGGACCAAAGATAATTGTGTTGTTGATTGTTTTTTCAGAGAGTCGAGCCCATGTTATTCATTATGTGGTAAATGTGATAGTGGTTATCCTAGTTTGTGAGGGCCTTAGAGGTGGAGAGAATTTGTATATGTTACTGGTGAGATAAATATTATATTGGTGAAATTGATTTATGAATAAGTATAGGTTATATTGTATGGTCTTATAATGATGTAACCTTGAGTGAATGCCTCTTGGGATCTTTTTCCCATTGAGTGTCATCCTATCGAGGAATGTTTAAAAGTGTAGGACCTTCATATTCATAAAACAATGTTTATGAGATTTTTATCAATGAGTGGATATTAAATTGTAATACTCTTATGTTTTTGGACTATTTCATGGGTGTCTGGGAGTGTCTCTTAAACCATAGACATAGTAAAGTTCAACATTTAAAATAAGAGTGGCTAGAGCACTTTTGATATATGGAATTTAAATTCAATGTATTGTTGACATATTAATATGACGATGTGCGACTCATGGAGTTTTGAGAAGTTTTTTAACAAAATAATTATTTTGGAGTGGACATAATTATCATCAGGTTAAATTGATGTATAATATTTTCATTCATCATAATACCAACTAAGTATTATAATTTTTTATTACCATGCTTAGAATGAATATCAATGAACTTTTTTTGGTAACTTATTATCCCAGTATGTAAATAACCTTATGATAATTTCTTTGGAGATGAACCATGAATATGATGTTCATATCCATCAATTTCTATGCATGTGGGTTTATGAATGTACTTTTTTATAGCATGGACTCCCCAAAATTACTTGGGAAATTAATAAAACACACTATAGAGGTATTTTGGTGGATTAATTAATTCCAATATATTTTAGAATATATTTATCATTAAATCTATTTTATTTAATTAATATATTTGGTTACATGTAACACTAAGTTTAAAATAAATTTAATAAACAATATCTTTAATTGAATGTGATCATTGAAACAAAAACAATAAAATTAGTGGTATGATTAAAAATAACTATATTGTAAAAAATATTTTTGTAATGAATTTACATAAATAATATATAGTTATAATAAATAACTCTTAATTTTTTAATTTTTTATAATATATAAATATAATATTTTCAACAAAAAATATATTATATTCCTTTTTTGAAAAAAAAATAAAATAATTATTTTCCTAATATTTTATAAAATTAAATTTAAAAATGGACATAATTTATAGGAACTCTAATTTTCAATATATTGGTTTTCAATATTTTATGGATTATTTTGGAGCTAGGTGTTGTGGAGACGTGGGATATCGAGGATCGAAGTACCCAAATTTTTTTTTGAAATGTATAAAATGCCCTTATTTACATTTTTTCTAATAAAATGGAATAAAATCTAAATGGGGTCATGTATCAGAAATATGAGGCCTCTATTTAGTTTTGAGAATGGGTTTTACCCTATGAATGATATAATAATGGTGTTCCTCGGGATTTTTGGTTGGGTGCAGTCATGGGAAGACATTTATGTAAATTAATTGAATAAATTTAAATAAATAATTAATTTACCTAACGTAATAAACACTCTATCTTAATGCGCTTAAAAAATTTCCATTTAAATACTCCTTAACCTTCAAATCAATAGATGAAATTGGATTGTGTTGTAGGATATTATGTTAAAAATTGATTACCAGATTGTGGGTAATTGACCACTGTGTGATAGAGCACGAGAATCATGCCCATGAAAATGAAGAAAATTCATTCTATTTTAGAAAATGATATATATCATGTAATGTTATATTATTTGATTAATTGTTCCAAGTTTATTATTTCTATTAAAAATATGATTCAATCGACCAATTAATTGATTCTAGGATCGTTCATATTGTGGTTATATGTTTATATGTGGGGATTATTGGGAGAATTATTATTTTTTATTTGTAACATCATTTATCATTATAATAGAAATAGACCACTTAAAAAACATGAAAGACATTATTTCCACATTTTAATGTTTCATGAATTTATCCCACCGTTCTTTCTTCATCACGTTCAATTCATTTGGATTGTGATTTGAGAAATCTCGGTTAATCATATGTTTCACACCATTTTCATGGATTAATGGATAGATATTATAGATCATGATCCTTACAATTGACATGATCATGCCGAGATAACATTAATGATGTATTATCGATGGATTTGAGACCTCTGGTTCTAGTGGGATATTTGACGGTGATGGGGACCACTGACGATTGTTTTCTCTATGTGTCCAATGGCCAGATTTCATTGTGTGGTGAGGAAAAGGATCAGTTCGAACTAAATCATTTCGTATATTCAATATTAATAGTTCAAATGAATGAAGTTTCAAAATTATAAAAATTTGGTGGTCAAACCAGTAGGTTCAATTAAAGAATTCACTCTTTGTGTTTTTTGGAGCTACACACCATGTCAGACCCCCTAGTATTGTTTTTGGGTTTCCATGAAGAGCTAAATATCCCAGAACATGTCATCCCTCTAATAGGATGTGTGACCCATATGTAGTGGATTGATGCATTCCCAATATTATACATTTGAATGTGAATAAGAATGGAAAGACATAAAAAGACATGAACATGGGTAGGAGTACACATTCTTGGACACGATATGTATTCAGAGGCTGATGCAGAAAATTACAAAAACAACCCAACTAGAGGAACCCATAGGTTTTGTATTGTATCTATGTACATAAATTTTATTTAAAAACAACATCATGTGGGACCATCTACTATAGATTTATGAATAATCAAGATTATAAATATCACATGTCATGTGACGTATATCATAGGGCATGTGACTATTACATGGTTATGTGGCATGTACGGAGGTAAATACATGATAATGAACACATGTACTACAATCCTTACATGGATAAGGATTTGGAATAGATTTCATGATCATGTTCATGTTGTGTACTAAGTCATGGACACAAACACCGAATTGATTCATGATACACAGGATTGACCCTGTACCGAATTTCCATGTTGTGTACTATGAGTACACACCATGTAATAATTCCAACATTCCTTAGATCCATTTTCATCTTCTTCTTGGAAAATATTTCTTTGGATTAATTCCCTTGACAACATCCATGGGAGTTAGTATGGAATCATGTCGCACACACAATATAGTTATCCCTTGAGATTGGATAGTTTTTCATGATTCCCTTCATGTGTACTAGAGTAAGATCATCAATCATAGTATTTTCTTATTTTGAGTTCTTTGTATTTCTGTGACCAACAATATAATGGATCCAATACACTAATATTCAAATTATCTTACTTGTTTACCCCATGGAATTCGGTGTGACCCTATTCTATATATCATTCAATCCCATCTTCCACCATGATCATATTATTAAGAGTACAAATGATCCTGAAATCTAAGACAAACATTATCAATTATATTTAAAATTTGAAGCATGTTATCTAAGAAGAGTTCTATGTGTATATTTTAGAAAGAAATACTAAGAGGAAATTATTGTTGTGAATTTATCTTAAGACTACTAATATTTATTTTATCTTATTATTCATATTATAATTTTTGTAGACATATAGGTATGATGAGTTTACTACTATTCCTTGTTGTATATTCTTAGAGATTTTAGGGAGTCCTACTAGTTATGATTATTCTCATACATGCATGGTATTTTCACTCACATTACAGGTATTATAAATATTATCCTTTTTTATAAACCCTAAGACGGACTAGAACAAAGAAAAGTATAATGATATGGATTGATTGATGTGTGTTGTTTTTTTTACATTGATAGCATCCCCCTTCCCTACTGTATCATAGGACTTTTTTCAGTTTCCTTGGGGGGATTGTATTTGGACATTTTTCTTCCTTTTACATGTTGTCATACTCTAATGGTGGTGATTATATTTATCCTTACATTATTTATATATTTTTCATTTCATCATTTTATGGACAAGGATATGTGTTTGTGTATACGATCTCAATAGGATTAGGACTCCCAAGTGAATGATATAAATATTCGGTTCTTGATTCTATCCTAAGGACTATTACAGTTGATCAAGGGGAAGTCACAGAACAATCCCCCCTGGGGATGGGTTGGGACTGAGCTGTATTACATTAGTCTGTTCTACAATAGGATCAGATGATGTGAGATTGGTTTAGGAAACATTGTTATGTGTTTTGAGTTCAGATTTCAGGAAAGGGGCCATATTTTTGTTATATATGCTCACCCGAATTTTTACTTAGTATATATAGAAACCGGTTGTGAATAAATAATTGGTGCATGTATAATATAAAAATTATATATGGCTTCCCATACTTTCATGAGTTATCTCTAATTATATACCCACTGACTGTGGTACATCATTTATATTTTATGATTCCTCTATGATTTATTTCTGCTAGGATATAATATTAGAATCAAAATGAAGATCACCTTAATGAATATGCATTGATTCATTGAATAGTTTTGGAGGTGTTAACGCTAGGTGTTTCACTAGTTATATGAAAACATGTCCAGCATCATATGGATCCAACAGTACTATAAATGAGGTGCATAGGTTGAGATCACATCATGAGATTTTACAATGGTGACCTATTAAGATCCACAACAAGATAGATCCATATGAAAATGAGTAATTGCATGATTATGTGAAAATATAATTCTATATTTCCATGACACTATAAGATTATGTGGGGGTTTTTCCAGTGGACCTTATCCACAAATATATATTACAATTATAAGGATTAGTGACCTAGTAGTCAGATGAGGTTATTTTAGAATATATTATGGTTTAGATCCCTTTCATATATGTGTATTATCTATTTATGGTTATGATTGTGTACATCCAGTACCATCTAATGAATCATAATGGAAGTAATATAATGGTTGGGTATTTATCAAGGTTCAAAAGCCTCCCCATGTACTCAAAAGATATGGACCATTCTATTTTCTTTTGGATTCAGAAGATAAATAGAATAAAACATATATAAATTTGAGATATTATTATTAATCTTTTCCTCAAAACCTATGGTATGGTTATAGATAATTTCTTTGAGGTCGACAGTATCATATTAATGCAACTGTATATATTTGTTCCTTGTAGTTGGTTCTCAGGTGTAGATACTTTGTTAGTAGGAATCCAATGTCACCCATTGGGAAATGGACATCATTAACATTTCAAGAGGTCTTCCTATGATACATTTTATATGGTTCGGGGGACATATCATAGATCATGTATGACTTGGGATACATGGTTCTACTCAGGTGAAAGAAATGGTTAATTTCTCGTGGGGGTTTCTAGTCCATTCTATGATAGAAAAATAGATAATAGATGGTCCACCTAGGATGATGAATTGGTAGGAACAAGAAGTTATATAGGGTGGTTGAGTGGCATTGTATGTTACAGAGAATCTATATGTGGTAGATGTTTTTACATATTATCATAACAACCCCCATATGGATGATTCCAATATAAGGGAGCTTGTGGTAGGGTAGAGGGATGCTACATGAAGTCGAGGCATATGATCCTGAGGATATAACGATAGAAAATTGTAAAATATGTGACTTTTATTCCATATATATATTAAAAATGAATATAGTTATAATTCATTGTGTTATTTCATCTTATATTGATCAAGATTTATATATTCCAGTTGATCCCTAGGCTCGACCCAGAGTTGTAGAGAGTCCATCTAGAGATGGAACAATGATCACACACTTCTTAAGGAGTGAATTTTATAATAATGGGGAGACCATAATTTGATATTTCCATTTCATAGTGATGATTCCGTATAACAATATATTATGTTTGGAATGGTTATCTATAGTTCATTCCATGATAGACTATTTCATGAGGACAATATTGAGTTTCCCAATAAATTGGGTGTGATGTCATTTTTTTATAAATAGAAACCTAGATATTGTAGTACATTTTTATGCATAGGATGGTTCAATTGATTAATTATTAGTTTTATTGTATGTCCATCGGTGTAGTTAATTAGATGAGTTTCAGTTCCATGTAGTGGTAGATGAGTATGAAGCCATCACTCCTAAGGATTTTGTAAGATTATCTCCCTGCTGATATATAAACATATATATCTATATACACCCTATAATGAACCAATTATACACTTCATCTTATTAGATTAATCTTGTAGTTCATTTAGGTAAAATGGTATAAATGGAGGTTTTGTAGAGATATGGCTTTGTTTGACCCAGTGTTTCACCTTAAGTAGTCATAGTGTTGTTAACAAAAAAGGCTATCATGTGTTTGAGGTTATTTGATGTCCAACTTCACCAATACTAGTAGTCCATAAATAAAAATTAACCATGATAAAAAACGATGACCTTGTTAATCAATTGATAGGTATGTATTGATTCATATACATTCACGTCAGATCAAGTGATCACCAGTTGCATGTGTGGGATGAGGATATATTGAACTAGACTTTAAGATGTATATATAGACACTAAGACTATATGGTGATTCCATTTGGCCTGAAACCCCCCCAAGAGTGACCATGTCTCTCTTGATCTACGACCTTTATCATTCATAGATCAATACATGGTAGTAACCATTAATAATAACCTTGTGCACTGTTGTTTATAGGAGGAGTACATGAGACAGTTGATCTGTACATACTCAATGAAAAAAATCCATATTTGATGATCTGAAAGTGCTAGTTCTTGTTTTAGGAGTTCCACATTATGAGGAATATTATCTCATCAAAATGTGTAGTAGTAGAACAAGTGATAATTAGGTCTGTAATATCTTAGTATCCACCTAATAACATGAGGTAGGTTCACTGATTCATGCATATAATTTATACTATCATATTTTCATTGATTATTTCCCAAGGATATCAGCTTCTTGGTGACATTGATCTAAATGATGAAGCCCTTCACATGTTTTGGGAGGTACCTGCAGGCCACCCATGTGTCAAGGGAGATATTGATGAGAACTCCAATATTAATATTTCTAGAATTTGGTGTCATGTACATAGTGTTATGCAATGAATTAGGTATCATAATTTGTTGTAGAATGATGCATGGTAATATGGTGATTTCCTATGGTTGACATCATTTGATACCACTATTTAATAACTATACAACCCACAATCATGATCTATTAGTCATAGTATTTTCATAGAAGATGTGGAAACAATACCATATGAGTGAGTGTTATTCATCAATTTTGACCATAAGCATCATAATAATATATTCTATTAGAAGGATATTAACAATATTTATAGGTATTTTCTAGAGTTTTGACATAAATATGGCTTTGAGAATACAAAATCTCATATAAATGTGAATTTAGGAGTATTTTCTCTCAATAGGAGATCTTATTTGCATTTGATTCCTCATAAATCATTGTAGCTTCCCTCATTACTATTATCCATTATGGATGCAGATATAAAATATTTCCACCAGTAAATGGTTCATACCCCTTCACATTCATAGTGAGTTAGGTAGATATAGAATGGGGATACCGACTGTGAGACCCTATATATTCATGAATCGATTGGACATACTACTAATTTATTATCTGAAGGTGGGGAAAGCATAATTCTGTTTAAATGGCGAATGATGGTGCAAGTGAACATGCATGATGTGGTTCTAAAATAATTTCATAAATAATTTTATTGGTACATCTATATTTGGAAATGTTTTAACAGGACCTCAATCATTAGTTTCAATTGAACAATATAATGATGGATGTTTCGTAGTCTGTATCCTAATTACTTATGTGTTAGAAAGTGATGGTTGATTATTGGGATCTATCTAGTTTATCTAAATCCATTGATATTTCTATGTTCATGTGGGATTGGATAACCATGGGAATTATTAAGGATTTACAATGTATATCCAGGGGGCATGATGCTATCAGGGTGACCATAGACAGAGTCACTATGTCAAGAACATTTCCTAGATATCATATAGAAGAGTTTGTTAGAGATCTTGGGAAGTCAATAAATGAAAAATATATCACAACTCCAATGAGTTACAATGATGATAATTTTTATCCACATCACTCTATTAACATCTCTATAATGTAAGGGATTTTATGAGGATTCTTGGAATCCAATACATTTGGTTATAAGTTTTTAAACCTAGACTAACAGCTAGACTGAGCAGACCATTCAGTTCATGGTGGACATGTTGCAAGATACCATTTACCATTTGACTAATTTAGGAGGACAAAAAGAAAATATTAGTGTTATTATATGACAAAATATACCATTTCAACATTGTTATGTCACCAATAGAGGCATCATATTGAAAACCTGACAGTTTTCCCCTATACTATACTACATAGTAGAGTATAAAAAAATGGTCCTATAATTGGTGTAATCTACTACAGAGAAGGTGATGTTCATCCAAGAAAGGATGATTACAAAAATTCCATTTGATGTATTAAAAGGAATGATAAATGAGAAATCTATAGTTCTATGAGGTTGAAAATGTGTTATTGAGTGTTTTAGCTCGACGTCAGTTACATAGATTTGGTCAGGAAGGAAGATATCCCCAAGATTCCTTAGAACGTTCCATATACTACTATAATTAGGAAAGGTTGTATATTACATGAATCTACCTTCATTGTTATACATTGTACATGATTTCCTCCAAATGTCATAAATGAAGAGTTTCATGCACAAATACATTGAAAGCTATAAAATTTTGTGACCTCTACGTCAAGAATAGAGATACCTCTGGAAGGTACATTATAGAGATCAGGGATTTCGGTGATAAGAAATATTATGGGTGATTTATTCCCTTAGATCATGTTTTCATATAGAATGAGATTCTTCAAGAGATCACCTGAGAGAGGTTGAATCAGACACATTACCAATACCCAAATATATTCATGTAGTTTTTTTTGATTTCATTTCATAAATCCCTAATTTGGGGAGAATTTAGTGTCTATGATTATTCCATTTGTAGTTTTGGAATATAGTATGGACTATTCATAGCTTTGGACATCTAGATGGAATACAATTTTGAGGTATGGTGTGATTATTTATAATTTAAAAATAAATTATATTATATGCACACAAATGTATTTATACTAAATAATGGTAATAAAATGAAATGGAGGATTTTATTACAAATATTAGGAACACATTGAGTTTAGAGTCTATATTTAACACAAACCATAATATAACCTTGGACAGAGTTAGACATTGGGGTAAGTGTGGTATTAGGTGACTTTTTAAGTAAATTAATATATTAAATTTATTTTTTATATTATTTAACCATAAAAAAACATTCTATATGAATTTCCTTATGGAGATGTTACAGGGTTAGTTTCATAAACATTCAAATAAAAATAATTCATTAGAGACTATTTGATGAGAATCTGTTGGTGATAAATGATATGATTATAAATCATCTATCACTTCGAAATAAATGATAATTATCATGGAAATGGAAGTGAGGAATAAATATTCCTCAAGATCCTTTGATCTGAATCAATTTCATATATGTTTGTTTTGGGGATTCATTCTTGTTTATTAAAAAATTTCATGAAAATGAATCAATCAACCGATGGATTGATTCGGGGATCTATTGTATTATGGGTTTTTATTTATCTTCAAGTATCATTAGGAATTTTTTTTTTATTTGGATATTCATTATTCATTCAAATGTATGTGTTATAATTTAAATTTAAAAAATAAATGTTTCATTATCTATTTTCATGTTTCTCGGATTTATCCAATGATTCTTTGTTAATTGCATAAAATTCCATTAGCATAGGGAATTATATAGCTCAATTAATCTATAATTGTTTAGCTATTTCATTAGAAAAAAAATTGATATGATAGATCTTTGTTTGGATTAAAAATATTATTAATATTCATTAAATAAAACAAATGATTGAGGATGGATTTCGAACCCTTGGTTCGAGCGAGAAGTCTAACAGAGATGGGGACCAACATTGATGGTTTTTCTCATGCCTCTAGTGGCCAGATATTAGAGAGTTATAATGAACATTATTATCTATAATTATATCCCTTTGTATGAAAAATATTGATGGTAGAAATATGGTAGAAAGTATAGAAGGAAAATAAATATGATGAACCTGCTAGTTCTGTAAAATTCCACTATGTAATTCATGTGTTTCCAAACATCATGTTGTATCAAACCACGTTATGAAACAATTGGGTTTCCATTAATTGATCAATATCATACATCCTGGTACCCCTACCACATTGAGTGAGAGCCTTACTTGATGGATTTTGGGAAGGAAACATGCCGAATGAACATGATTTGTATTACATGTAAAAACCATGTACTCAATTAAATATTCCATAGATATATTTTTCTTTTTATCAATGACATTTTTTTATGGTGAGTTCTGTAGATCCATTCCATGATGGATAGTATTGAATCACTTCCAACACATAGGATGACGATCCCATATGTGGGAATTATTGAATAGAGTTGATGGATTCATATTTTGAGGATTGGAGTGAGATCCTCTATCCTAAAATTTTCTATATGAGTAGTTAATGGCATCATCAAGTACAACACTATGTGGGAATCGATCATCCATTTAGTGTTTTATTCCAAATTGAGTTATTGGTATTCCACATGGATTGGGTATGATCCTCATCAATGTATCATTCCATACAGACATCCAGTGTTTACTATTTATGATGATACCTGATCATCATTGCATCCTTTATAGATTCCATTACTGAAACTAGACTCTTGTAGTGGGTTCTCTTGGATGAGTCCTATGTGGAACCTTCAAGTAAGAATCCAATAATGAAATTATAGTTATTATTTTACCTTAGGACTAAGATAATTTTTGGATTATATATGTATTCTTATTATATTTTTCGTATAATTATACATATGGTGAGATAACGATTATTCTTGATTTTTTATAATTAATTATTCTGTGTATCTGTATATGTATTTTTATACTCACTCATTCAAGGTCCATTTCCACAAGGGTCCTATATTTTTAAATTGATCAATATTTTTATAGAGTCTATGAGGGGGCAGTAAAATGAAGATAATAGTGAAAGAACATAAAGAGGTGTGTTCCTATGGTTTTCATGATAGTAGTCACCTTATATACCTTTAGGTTAGAAATTGTATTTATATTTTGTGCTAGTATTGTATTTGGACCTTTACATTACAATACATTTTATCTAACTCTGACAGTTGGATTTAGAAATTTTCATTCATGTTTTATGAGTTTCAGTTAAATTCATCATTTTATGGGAATTGATATGTGTGTGTGTGTGTCTATATATAAGTACAATAGGTTAAGCCCTACCATGCGATTAATATTCCTACATAGAGATATTCTCAAGATCATATCCTATTATACACGTGATTAGGAAGTAAAAAAAATGATCCCCAATGTATCAAGTTGTGATATTATTTTTTCTGGTATCTTTCCAAGATTATCATAGAGTGAAATCATGGGGTTTTAAAATGATTTACTTTTTCAATAATAATGAAAAATACTAATTTTTTTAAAACATCTAATTTATTTCAAGCATTTTTAAAAATTAAATTTCTCATTCAAATTATTTCTAAATAATAATACTTTGTTTATGATATTATTATTACAATTATGGCCATTGGAAATTTTTTTCTTTTTTCCTTTAGTATTATTTTTTTATACATAAGATTTTGTTTTTTTCGTAAAAATAAATTTTTCATCACATATTTTTTATTTATTTAGAAATAAAAATTTTAGGATTATGTGAATTGAATTGGTAAGAAAGATAAAATATTTTAGATCACAAAAATTAATATATTATAATAATAAAAAAATTATTTTTGGTCATTATATATATTAACATTATTAAATATTATCACTCAATGAAAGATATAAAATAGAGTGAAAACCAAGGGGAGAAACATTAATTTAAACCTAACGTTTCATTTTATCTATATAATTAGTGGGATTTTACCAAAATAATCTTTATATAATTAAATAATTTATTTTTTTTAAAACATTTTACTTTTGGAATCAATTATTTACATTTTTGAAGATAAAATACTCTTTATTCAAATTTGAAAATATTATTGTGTCTTTGAAATTATTAGATTTAATGGAATATGGATATATGTTTTGGAATTATCTAATGTATTTAAAAGCATAGGTTTTATTTTTTCCTTATTAAAAAATCATGGAAACCAGTTAAGAAATTTGTTATAGTGAAATAATTCTAATTCAAGAATCATCTACTTTCAGGAAAAATGTTACTATGAATTTTTTGTTCTTATATTAATAGTAGTTTAAAAAATAATAGAAATTAAATCATTTAAAATATATTATAAATTTTCCTTCATCATGTAAAAATTAATTTCTATGGACTCTATACTTTTGGTCATATAACTATTTTATCATGGAAATAATGAATTTTAACATGGTTAAGGTTAAATTGGTTTAATGAGTCTTAACTATAATAAAAGTCATAAAATGTTTCCAAAACATATATAAATTTTATATTTTTAGTTTACTTCAACCCTATGATATATGATCTTTTAAATTTATCCCCCTTGGTTCCATATTACATTACTTGTGTATTTATAATATTTATAATTCTAATTATTTCAATATGTGTCATTTCACTCCACACTAAAAGTATAGAAAATCTAATATATTTTTTATAATTATTTATACTTATATCTTATTCAATCCCTATAATAATCCCATAATATATTGACTATCCACCTTTTAAATATTTTTCAATTTTTAGAAGACTATTCATTCATAGATTACTATGTAATCCCTAATATATTTCTCAACAATGAAGTATAACTCATTACAATGAATTTTCATTTCTATATCTTCTTATACAATCTCTAAATATTTGGTGACAATTTTTAAATAATTAAATAAGAATATTTAATATAATTATTTATAACTATTTTTATCAAACAACCATTCGACACATTCATTTCAGTCTACATAAAATGAAAACATCGCTTACACATATATATGACTTATCATCCCTTAATAGCAGGGTAATTGGTCTTTGATCACCAAATTACATGTATGTTTATGAAGATAAAAATAATGTTCATATATATTATTTATTATTTTTTACATTTAACTAATTTAAGAAAGTTTTTTATCATTATTTATTCATTGTTTTAAAAAAGTGAAACCATTATTCATCCATACGTACAACATACCACTATCATGAACGATGTTAATGATTTTTTTACATAACAATTTTATGGTTAAAAAAATGTAAATAATTTTATATATATTTAAAAAATTAAATTTATATAATAATTATAAACTTTTCATTTTGGAACAATGACCTATGTTCAAGGTCAAGGAATTCTATATCAAAACATGCATAACAAAACAATGTTTTTGAACCCTTAAAAATTATATTAAATTTTTTTAACAATAATGAGACAATATATTTTATGATAATTATATAGCGTTTTATATATATGACTATTTTTTACACATTTAAAATATTTTGAAATATATTATACATCCAGTTTGAGCATGTATTTGTAAAAACAAGACATTATTTAAGGGTTCCTCATCTCCTTTTTAGGCGAGTCTTATAAAATATACATTCCTTGATTACATTGTGTGTTCTATATACCTAAAATGAATTAATTTTATTGTTATTTACAATAAAAGTTCATAATTTTTAAAATCTATATAATATTATCTCATTAATTAGTGTAGTGTTCGACATTTTCGACCGAATTGATTTTTTTAAAAGGAATTTAAATATTTTCATTTGAGGGAATTGTTTTTTTAAAATATTGGGAACCTATTTAAGGTAAAATTTCATTAAATAATAAAAAATAGTGGATTTGGAGATAGTTTATGTTTTAGTGTAATCCCAATGGGTTCAGAAAAACACTAGGGCTGCATATTGAGAAAAAAAATCTATGAGTTTTAATTGTTGTGTGTAGAATCTAGACATTATGTAAAGGTTTCATGGGTTGAATACTAGTGTATTAATGATTTAAATCCCACTGAATCTCACTAAGAAATATAAAAAATGTATATATTAAAAAACAGACCTCCTTTAAATTATATCTTTCAATCATACACTATGGAATATGTGAAAACCCATTTTTGGGAAGAAGGGGATCAGACCCTATTTTTTAACACACACATGGAGGCATGATCAGTGGTACCTCCCTCCACTATCCATGGGGTTTTTAATATCTCATCCTTCAATGGTATATTCTTATTTCAATGTGAATATGAGGATATTTAATGGTATTATCTATATTGTTCTTCCATCTTTTTTTCTTGTATCACACCAACATCGACCATAATTTGGGGAGAGATAAATCACTCTATTTTCATGAAATTTTTCAATTCATCTATATTATTTCAAACTTTATTTTTTCATTCCTGAAAATTGAAATATAATAGTATCCTAAGAACAAGGTACATTGTGTATTGATTTTATAACAATGTATCACCATTTATAATTTTCCTAGTGTGATGTTCTCCAACTTTTCTATGCGACCAACTTATATTAAAAAATAATTGTGTTGCACCAAATAAAATAATTTTACTATCCCATGTATATTTAATTTTAATTGTTGGAGGTCATGGGCCTTATGATTAAGATTCCATTTTTTTCGGTGACAAATGAATTCCATTATTTAATTTTTTTTAGAAAACTGATACTTTATGTTCACCATCATCTATAAACAACTAGGATGAATTGAATGGATTTGTTGAGATACCAAATGTGTATAATCCTTCCACCATATTACTCCATGGTATAAGAACCACCACTTAATGGTGTTTTTTTGATATTTTTTAAAATACATTATATATATTAATTTGAAAGTAAGTTGGGAAGACCTCATCATATGGCTCAATCCACTTGCATAATTTATCTATGAGAAAGTAATTGATTTTCAGAAATTGTGTGTGGAATTAATTAATAAAGGTCATATCATAATTTTTTTTATGTGGTGTTATCTACCCTGGTCAATCCCCCTGGCCATAATACATTGTTCTAATTCATAATACTCTTTAATAATGAAATGGAATAAATAAATATATAAATAACATGTAATGGGTAGATACATTTAATATCTATAATTTTTTGTGGTAAATTGGTTAGGACCCCCTGAGTATATTTTATTTCTGGTGTAAAATTACAAAATATAGTTTCCAATTTATTTCTTTATAATTGTTTCAGGTTGAGGAATTCTTAAGTGCATGGACATTATTTTGTAATTGAATTTTAATTATGAAATGAATTAAATAATTATTAAGGAGTTATTATAGTTCCATTTAATGAAAATATTCGATATCATATTGTATTTCAGTGATTATATATACCATGGGAGATAATTGGTTCTCCAATTTGTGGAATGAAGAGTATAAGAACAATTTTTTCTTGGGCAGTGATACATTGTGAGCGATACATTATATTCCATGGATGATCTCACCATGAATTTTCTCTATATATTAATGAATGATAATTGATACCTTAGAGAGGAAAAATGGATTGGAATATTGTATTGGTGATAATACTAGTCCATGAGTGATACATTTTCCCATATCATAGATTTTAGAGAATGGATCAGAAGTTATTTTTATCACACTATGTAAGTGGAAAACATGGGATAACAATCATGGCTCACCTTGGGTGGATTCTTACTATGCAGGGTACTTTTAGTTCCCAAAGATTGATACTTGAGATTGCTTTTTTAAGTCATCTTGGATGGGATCATGGTTCTTATTATTAAAATTTCATATATAAATTTGTATTAAATATGAATTATGTATAAATTTTATCAAGGGATTTATTGTCATTCACAATAGCATGATTGGATTCGTTCAATTTCATGACAACTGATTATTCAAAACTCGTTATCATTATATAATTTTACATGTTTACATCATTAACATAATTCTAAGTCAGTTCTCCATAAGTTTGAATATGCATTGATTTTTAGGCTCCCCCTGACAATCTTAGAACAATGAATTTATTTTTTTTATTCCCTGACACATATTATTTTAATTCACAAGGTTTTATATTTTATCCATAGATTGGATTATTATTTGGACAATATTATAATAGATTTTTTAGTATATATCACATACAACTCTGGACACCATTACACTAGGGCACTTGGGGATATCACATATTCAAATGTTCAGGATTATTTATTGAATTGTTCATTTTACATGGGATTTAAAATCACATGACTGAGCATGTAAATAGGATGGTTGGGGGGTAACCATTGGTGATTCATAATTTTTTTACATTTATTGTATTTCGTCTCATATAGTATTACCTATACATTAGAAATGTAACCACCTAGATATGAATTAATGAATTTATATTTTGAGTTGATATTAAAAATTATTTCTTAGTTATTATTATGGTTCTGCTGCCTGTATTTTATTTTTACTAGTTTCTCTATATTCTGGGCTATATTTATTATTCAACAATTATGATATTATAAAAATTAGAGTTTATATTCCCACTATAGAGACCCAAATATTGATATACATGGAAATTAAATTACTTTTGTAGAATACTTAATACATTAAAAAACAAACACTAATGGACCGTAATAGTTTAGTGTCTTTGGAAACTCGGAACAAAATCTTCTTATCATGGTAAAGACCTTCAACATCTCTTATAAAGATCTTCCCCTTTTGTTTTTGTACCTAAAACCTTTCATTGTATCCTAGGGAAAAGAAAACATATAAAGGGTGAGATCAAATGCTCAGTAAGGGTATGAATGGTGAAATTAAAACAAACCATATACATTTGAACATAAAAACAACAACATAATGTTTAAACATCGAAATCTTGAGCAATGACATAAAACATGAATGTGTGTAAGGCATAGATCATAATGGAACATCAATCATGATAAAATAGCTTCGAAATAAAACTTGTAATTGTGGAAAAACATTAACCACATGATATGATTTTCATAGTATCCTAGGAATTTCTTCCAAGACCGTCTTAGTGGAAAAAGTCCCTTTCTGAATCGAGTTCACTCCTAGTTTCAGTCCTGTAACACTGAACCAGATTAACTTACCATTATATACATGTATACCTCATGAGATATAAATCATTATCCAATGTTTTTGAGGGAGATATAGGTCCCACCCAACTCATTGTGAAATCAATCTTACATGTGCCACACCATTAGCATAAATCATTCATCATAACCCAAGGAATAAAAATGGGTTTCATAAACATAATCCCATCGTAACATAATCCATATAAAAAAATGGATATCATTTCATCATAAGAGAAGTGAAACCATGTAGATCATAGATATATTATACTTGAAACATACACATATAAAATAATACCATCTTAGATGGAAAATGGTTTTGATAAAAAAATTGAAAAAAATTCTTTAGGAAAATATCCTTTCTTCTTAAAAATCATTTTATTTTCAAAAAATGCCAAAAAAATTTAAAATAAAAAAATTTTGTTGAAAATAACAATGAAATATTGTATATTAATCTTCATGCAAATAAGGAGATATGAAAACGTAAAAATATTTTCATTCCATATAAGTTAAATCAACATTCTCCTCGTACTTTTGTCAAAAAAGTCATAAGGTTCCTCATATGGTAATCAAAAGAAAGATTACTTCCATAAAACAAAGTAATAGTCAACGTGGGGTAAAAATGACATTAAACACACATTAAAGAATATTAAACACATTATGAAAAACATTTTAGGGACATGGATGAAAAATATAACCCCAGTAAATACTTAGGTATAAGAAATCTCGGATAAAAATGAGATTTGAAAAATTATCCCTTACCATAGGTCTGATATGCTTCATACGCATCTGAATCTCTTATATAAGGATTTAAATAAGGTAATTGACTTATTAAATAATCATATTCAATTTTATGATATCATATATGGTTCAATTATGACTTTATAATACACGTTCTTTTGTAAATTCCGTGTTAAAACGGTGTTTTGGGTAAATTTGTTTCATTTATCGTACGTGTTTCGATTTGTTGTTATTGATATTATTATAGCTTATATCATGATTTACTTAAATCCAAATTTTGAATAATTATTTATATATCATATATATTCAATATATACATATATATAATAGATAGATGGATGAAATGAAATACACCGTTCATGGAGACGGTAGGTCCTACTTACGCATGAACGTTGTTTTCCTTTCCTTATTGACTTGAATGAAATTAAGTAGATGACATACATATATATATATACATAAATAAAGTAGCATTATTATTTCATATATTTCATGATTACTTATTATATATACTTTATAATCATTCTTGAATTGTTAACATGGAAAATGAATCACATCGCGTCGTGGAGACGGTAATCCGTACATACGCACGAGTGATGATATTGTTCCCATATTTATTGAATGGAATTGGGGTGTATGATATAATATATTAGAATCCGTATGATGTTTTCAAAATCATATATAGTTATTATTTACACCATTATACCCATCCTAGTAAGGTGGTTGTGGAAAACGGATTACACCACGGTGTGGAGACGGTATTCCATATGTACACACCCGCGGTGATTTAATTTTCTGTTGGATGGATAGAAAGTGAAATAGGGTTGTTTCATATTTATAATAACATATCAGTATATTAGTGATACTGATTTTATTAATTTATGATGAAAAAAATAAAGAAGAATATGTTTAAGAAGAAAGAAACTTGAGAGAATCAGTAGAAGAGATTACCTCTTCGTCTGCCCACCTCCTTTAAACATCTTCATAGGGCACTATAGTTGTTCATTTGAGAAGACTAGAACTTATATGATATAACTAGAGAGGTTGGAAAGAAAAATTTTCTGGGGTTTTCCGAGCTTCAAGGCTCAAAATGGTGTGAATATAAGAGGGAAGGGGGGCCCTTTTTATAAGGGAGGAGAGGGTCACCTTAGGAAAAACATAAAATATTATTTTATAATAAATTTATATTCGGTTTCTAATAACTCAAAATTGATTTAGTTCTAAGCTAAGGTGGTGATGAGTCGAAATCATCTCAACCAATAGGTTTTAGACAATTTTAGGTCACTATTTTATCCTTATTATTTATATTTAACGCTATGTTAAAAAATTTACCTTTTTCCGTGTCTTTTTTTTTCTTACGCTATATGATTAATAAACATTCTATAACAAGAAAAATGAACCCCAAATGGTTCGTTATTAATATATATATCCCTTTATAAGTCATTTTTCCGAGCATTATATTTTTTGGTAAAATATAACAATTAATAATATAATATTTGTTTTAAAAACTATTTTATGTCAATTTTGACACTATTTGGTACACGATTTTTGTGAAACTAATAACAGCGTGATTTGTTTGAACCAAGTTAATTAAATCAATACTAACATGTCATATTAACCTATAAAATTAGTTGACTTCATAAAAATTCTCATATTACATTTATTTTTGTATTTATAATATCAATTAATTTAATATTTCATTATTTAGGTAATTACTGCATCACCATTGTGTCATAAATGAATTAAAATACATAATGTCTAAAAATTATAAATAATACACCATTAGTTTGGAAATATTTTTAATTTTTTAATGAATATTTATAGTCTAATTTATCTTATTTATAACCCTATATTAAAAAAATTTAGTTATTAAACATTGATTTTTAACTATTTTAATTCTTTTTTAAATAAAATAATAATAAATGTCCTAATCTAATCCAAGTAGACCTAATGGGTAATATTATCATCCAAAGATTGTTTTTGGTCGAATTAATCTTATCCAATAGAATTAGGACATGTATTAGGGTTATAATAATATCATTTTTAGCCTTAATTACCCTATTTACTTTTAATCGTGGTAAATTAAAGTAAAAAGTTACTATTCACCAAAAACTATTTTTATCTTTTTGAGCATATTTTACTCCTTCATACTAACTGTGTCACTCAACTTTTCGAAATTCCACTCACAGAAGCAGAAAAATTATGTGTTATGTAAATTATCAAATTCTCCTAGGAGGTGGGTAAAAGACGGTGACAAGTTCAATAAAATTTTCATATATCTAAAATTATAATAAAATGAATCCAATGAATTACATTGAACATATATAGATATTTTGTATAAATTTTGACCTAAAATAAATTTAAATAAAATAAATAATTATTTAAATAAAAAGTCGATTTTTAAATAGAAACCCAGTGTTTTCACTATTCCTGAAAAATTGAAAGTTTTCAGAAAAATAAAAAAAATCACCCAAGGCTAATTTCAATATTCTTAATCCAAAAATGAAGTCCATTTTGAAAAATAAAATTTGAAACAGTGGGCATTACTATTCATATGAGTTATTTTATATAACATATTGTTGTTTAATGAAACTCGATATTGCGTACAACACACGCTATCGGGGAAGGTCGCGATTGCATGTAATGCAAGCCAAGTCAGGGTTGCATGTAGTGAAAGATTCTTTTGTTGTTATGTATAATCTAATCCAACAATATTTCATTTATACATTTAATATATATATATATATATGCACTCAATTTTGTGTATAATAACATCAAGCGAACTTGAAATTGTGTGTAACACGATCCAAGAATTGTGTTTCATATACTGCAATCTAAAACGGTGTTGCGTATAGAACAAGATAATCTCGGTGTAGAATACAACACAAGACATAAAATAAATTGAAAAGAATACTTCTCATGAAATCGCGGGGTGTTACATTCTACCCCCCCTTAAAAGAAATTTCGCCCTCAAAATTCGTTGGGGTTATAAATGGTTTAATACTTGAAAGTTTTAATAGAAACCCATATCGTAAAATGGAATACCAAAAATTATCAGTAAAAACTAAATTATGAAACATAACTGTTACCAAAATTACCTAATCACTGGTTTTCCACATAAGATAACATAGGTGAAAATATGGATATGGAAGATAAATCTAACCATCAAGTCTTGATGGAGAGTGGTAGAGAACATGGCTATGAAAAAGCCAATAATCACAATGCCATAAATTTTTGATGATCTAAGGGACCATCTGATTCACCAGTTATAAGGTCACTAGGACAACATTTTTGGTTTTCAAGATCATTTCCCTAAAGTTGAATAATTTTTGAATTAAAATAAATACATAATTGATTTTTGGTACAATCTAAATTTTGTTTGGGACTTGAACAATTTCCACATGATATCTTAAAGAAATAAAGTTGAATTTTTATTCCGTGAAGTGTTAGCAGATCATTTGATAGAATGACAGGTCATTCCATCTTTCTCAAACAAAAGGTTAGAAAACGATATTCAATATACATAAGTCCATATATGTCGATATTAAACGTATATGGCTCCAATAATAGACTTATACTTCATATATCATACTTCTTAATATAATAAAACTAGTTTCTACTAACCAGTGACTTCCTATAGGCCAGTGGTAGGAGATAAAGGCCTGTCACACTTTTGTTGTGGGTTCGATTCCCACAACCTTGTCTGACGCGATGGGTTGTTTCCCATCCTGCAGTTTGTCCTTTTTCTAAAAATACATTATTATAACATTCCATCAATATCATCGAAAAAGTTCTAAAATTAAACAATACTAACTTATGTCCAACATAATCAATTCCAATCTTTAGGCTTATCCAAAATACTTCTATCCAAGCTCATAGTATAAAAAAACAATTACTAGAAATGTCATCTTCCGAGCATGTGAATATCATCATTTATCCCCCATATATCATACAATATATCTTTTTGGTCATATTACAAACATTTGAAAACCATAATCATGTATTCTCTAGAAAAATGAATACCCATTGAACCTTAGTGAAACATGAATGTTTTCAAAAGTTAACTATTTCCACATACCAAAATCCCAAAAATTCTATATACTCATACCATAATATCACTTAGACCTTATATTAGTCACGAGCTCATGAATACTATCAAACATCTCATTATATTTTTATCCTTTCATTATTCGCATAGAATCTAATTTTAAAAAATATCAGAATAACCTTTCATGGTTGCGGGTACCATTAAACATATACTTTCAAATACTTTAGAAAAAAAATTGTGTAACAATCCATAGAGGTTTCATTATTCAATAGTACCATTACCTATATAACATAAATCTTGATAAATATAAATCATCCCACTACCTTATTAAACCATTGACCAAGCTTCGACAATTATTTCATCTCACGTATCATTTGTAGTTTCTTCATCATCATCAACATAAAAACTACCCATACAACCATGCTGATTCTCTTCATGAAACTTTTCCCTTAGGGAATTGGTTTTCATAATTCCCACACATTCCACAGTGAAAACATTTAATCATTGTTGATGTCGTAGAAATACCATTATCCTTGTACATGGTGTTAAATGAACCGTTTCTGTTGCACTTACTGGCTTTGTGTCCTTCTTTTCCACACACAATGCATCTTCCAGTTCCTTTGAAACATTTTCCATGATGCCTCTTCCCACATGATTTACATGAGGGAAATTGCACATTCTTTCCTCTATGATCATCATGAAACTCCATATTTCTCTTATTTGATGAGTCAGGATACATACCAAAGTTGAGATTATTGATCATATCATGAGATTGCTGATTAGGCATAATAACAATGTTTGGACTTCCAAATCCCATTTCATTTGGTTTCTTATGAAGAATATCATTCCATTGTCCATCATATCCTCCATTATCATGAAACTTCCTATTTACATCCATTTTCTAAAACCCAAAAAGATTAGTGTGAGAGCCAAAAATCTTAATCAAGGGGGAGCACCTTCAATATCAAAAATCATAGGTTTAATTCTAATATCATTTTTGTAATTATAGGAATATAACCTATACATATACTAAACCTTAGTGACATCCCTAGACATACTTTATCAATATCTATAGGGATCTCACTAAATTTCACACATCCTAGTTTCCAAAGGTTAACTAAACCGAACATTTGATAACCACTGTAGATAACCAAAGATTGACGTACATGGAAATTACATTAATTTTTGCAGAATACTTAATATATAACAAAAAACAAACACTTAAGGACCGTAATAGTTTAGTGTATTTGGAAACTCGGAACATAATCTTCTAATCGTGGTGAAAGATCTTCAAAATCTCCCTTAATAATCTTCCCCTTTTGTTTTCATACCTAAAACCATTCTTTATATCCTGAGGAAATGAAAATCTATAAAGGGTTATCTCAAATGATCAGTAAGGGTAAGCATTTAGAAAATAAAACAAACCATATACATTTGAACATAAAAACATGAACATAATGTTTAAACATCTAAATCTTGAGCAATGACATAAAACATGGAATTGCGTAAGGAATAGATCATAATGGAACAACAATCATGATAAAATGTCTTGGAAATAAAACTTGTTATTGTGGAAAAACATTAAGCACATGATATGATTTCCATAGTAGCCAAGGCATTGCTGCCAAGACCATCTTAGTGGACAAATTCCCTTTCTGAATCGAGTTCACTCCTCGTTTCAGTCCAGTATTACTAAACCAGATTAACTTACCATTCCAGACATGTCTATATCATGAGATATAAATATTTACCCAATGAATTGGAGGTAGATATAGGTCCCACCCATTTCATAATTAAATCATTATTACTTGTTCCACAATATAATAATAAATCATTCATCATAACCCATTGAATAAAAATGGGTTTCATAAACATCATCCCATCGTAACATAATCCATATAAAAAAATGGATATCATTTCATTATATGAAAATTGAAACCATATAAATCATATTGATATTATACTTGAAACATACATATATGAAATTATTTCATCTTGGATGGAAAATGATTTTGATAAAACACTTGAAAAGAATTCTTGAAGAAAAATATCGTTTCTTCTTAAAAATCAACTAATTTTCAGAAAATGCCAAAAAATTACAAACCAAAATTATTATGTTGAAAATAAACATGAAATATTGTAGAGATGGATTCATAATAATAAAGCGATATGAAACCGGAAAAATCCGTTCATTCCATATAAGTTAAAACAACATTGTCCTCGTTCTTTTGTCAGAAAAGTCAAAAAGTTTCTCAAATGTTAAACAAAAGAAAGATTCCTTCCATAACAAAAATTAAAAGTCAATTTGGTGTAAAAATGACATTAACAATACATGGAAAAATATTAAACACTTTATGAAAAACCTTTTAGGGGCATGGATGTAAAATATAACCCCATTAAATACTTATGTTTAAGCAATCTCGGATAAAAATGAGATTTGTAAAATTATCCTTACCATAGGTCCGATATGCTTCATACATATCAAAAAAACCTGTATAATGATTTAAATAATTTCATTGACTTATTAAAAAATCCTATTAATTGTTATCATATCATATATGGTTCAATTATGACTTTATAATGCCGGTTCTTTTGTTAATTCCATGTTAAAGCATCGTTTTGTGTAAAATCATTTCATTTATCGTACGTATTTCGATTTTTTGATCTTGATATTATTATTTCTTATATCATGATTTACTTACTTCCAGAATGTGAATAATGATTTATATATCATATATATTCAGTATATACATATATATAATAGATAGATGAATGAAATGAAATACACCGTTCATGGAGACGACATACCCTACGTACGCATGAACGCTGTTATACTTTCCTTATTGACTTGAATAAAATTAAGTAGATGACATACATATATCTATATATACATAAATACAGTAGAATTATTATGTCATATATTTCATGATTACTTATTATATATACTTTAAAATCATTCTTGAATTGTTAACATGGAAAATTAATCTCATCGCATCATGGAGATGGTAATTCGTACGTACGCACGAGTGACGATATCGTTCCCAAATTTATTGAATGGAATTTGGTTGGATTATATAATATATTAGAATAATTATGTTATTATAATAATCATATATATTTATTATTTACACCATTATACCCATCCATGTAAGGTGGTGGTGGAAAAACAAATTACACCACTGCGTAGAGACGGTATTCCTTACGTACGCACGCGCGATGATTTCATTTTCCGTAGGATGGATAGAAGATGAAATAGGGTTGTTTCATATTTATAATAAAATATCTGTATGTTATTGATACTGATGTTATTAATTTATTATTAATTAAATAAAGAAGAGGAAGTTGAAGAAGAATGAAACTTGAATGAATCGGTAGAAGAGACTACCTCTTCCTCGATGCACCTCCTTTAAAATTCTTCTTAGGGAACAAGAGATGGTATTTTGAGAAGATAAGAACCTCTATGATATAACTATAGATGTTTAGAAAATTATTTTTCAGGGTTTGGACATGCTTCAAGGCTTAAAAGGGTGTGAAGAGAAGAGGGAAGGGGTGCCCTTTTTATAAGGGAGGAGAGGGGCATCATAGAAAAAACATAAAATATTATTTTATAATAAAGTTATATTCGATTTTTAATAGCACCAAATTGATTTATTTCTAATATAAGGTTGGTATGGGTCTAAATACTTTCAACTAATAGGTTTTAGACAAGTTTAGGTAGCTATTTTATCCTTATCATTTAGATTTAACTCTATGTTAAATAATTTAACTTTTACTGTGTCTTTTTGTTTCTTACAATATATGGTTAATAAACTTATTATAAAAAGACAAAAGAACCCCAATTGGTTCATTATTAACATATATATCCTTATCTAAGTCATTTTTCCGAAACTCAGTTTTTTAGGAATAAAATAAAAATTAATAATATAACATTTGTTTTAAAAACTATTTTATGACAATTTTGACACTATTTGGTACATGATTTTTGTGAAAATCATAACAGAATTATTAGTTCTAAAAAGTTAATTAAATCAATAATAACATGTCATATTAACCTAGAAAATTATTTTAATTCAAAAAAAGTCTCAGTTTACATTTATTTTGGTATTTAGAATATCAATTAATTTAATGTTTCATTATTTAGGTAATTACTGTATCACCATTGTGTCATAAATAAATTAAATTATTTAATGTCTAAAAAATATAAATAAAATATAATTAGTTATGAAATATTTTTATATTTATAATTAATATTTATAGTCGAATTTATCTTATGTATAAACCTATATAAAAAATGTTTTAGTTATTAAACATTGATTTTAACTATTTTATCTCTTTTTTAAATAAAATAATAATAAATGTCCTAATCTAATCCAAGTGGACCTGAAGGGTAATATTTTATTCCTAATGTTGTTTTTGTTCTAATTACTCTTATCCAATAGAATTAGGAAATGTGTTAGGGTAATAATAATATCATTTTTACCCTTAATTACCCTATTTACTTTTAACCGTGGTAAATTAAAGTAAAACGTTAATAATAACCAAAAATTATTTTTATCTTATTGAACAACATTTTACTCCTTTATATTAACCGTGTTACTCATATTTGGGAAATTCCAATCACAAAAGCGGTAAAATTATATTTTATATAAATTTTCAAATTATCCTAGGAGGTGGGTAAAAGACGGTGAAAAGTTCATTAAAATTTGCATATATCTAAAATTATTATAAAATGACTCTAATGAATTAAAATGAACTTATATAGTTATTATATATCAATTTTGAGCAAAAATAAATTTAAATAATTTTAATAATTATTAAAATAAAAAGTTGGTTCTTGAATAGTAACATAGTGTTTTCACTATTCATCAAAAATTGAATGTTTTCAAAAAAATACCAAAAATTCACCCTATGCTAATTTCGATATTCCGAATCAAAAATGAAGTCCATTTTGAAAAAACAGTTTCAAAAAGTGGGTATTACTATTCATAACGGCTAGTTTACATAATATATCGTTGTTTAGTGAAACTATGTATTTCATACAACACACGCTATCGGGGAAGGTCAGGATTGCATGTAATGCAAGCCAAGTCAGGATTTCATGTAGTGAAAGATTATTTTTTTGTTGAGTATAATAGAATCCAACCATATTGAATTTATACATTGAATACAAATATATATATATTAACTCAATGTTGCGTACAATAACATCAAACGAACATGAAATTGTGTGTAAAAGATCCAAGAATAGTGTTGCATATACT
Source organism: Viscum album (assembly GCA_963277665.1). NCBI lineage: Eukaryota > Viridiplantae > Streptophyta > Magnoliopsida > Santalales > Viscaceae > Viscum > Viscum album. The sequence goes on from OY728133.1 coordinate 243,410,394, forward strand.
GCAAGCTAAAACGGTGTTGCATATAAGGAAATATAATCTTGGTTTAACATAAAACAAAATACATCAAATAAATTAAAAAGAATACTTCTCATAAAATCTCAGGGTGTTACACCAACCATACCACCATCAGACACATGATTCTATTCAGCAGCCTATGACATCTGAGCTGGTGTGATTGAGTTCATGTGGAGTCTGGTCCGACTACTGGTATCATAATAATTTTGTTTAGGACATCACATAGTGCTATCATATATTCTTTTTCATTGTCATAATATTTTTTTTATTGGTGGATATGATCATAGGAATATGTAAGGGCATAGAACATAGTTTTTTCTTGTAGTGGTCAACCCATGTATTCGGAAATTTCCATGTGGATTGGGATTATATATTATCTTTTTATATATGATTATGATTACACCATTATAAATGGGTTTTTTATTTTTTCTTGATGACTTATTAGATTTAAATATTTACAGTTGGCCGGGTATAAGATGAATTGATCAATACATGCATCATTATATGCTCATAGAGTTCCCTATGCCCCATATATTACATGCCATGATGATTTTATTTAAAGAATGTTAGTGATTTATGTATGTTCCTTATGTTTTTGTTAGCGTTCTTGTGACATACCTTGTTATGTAATTTTAAAACAAGCTTTTTTCAATAACTTATTATGAATTCAGTTATCATTTCAATTTTTATAACATGTTGTGGGTTTTATTTAGTATTTTTTTCTATACATCATTATTTTTTAGAAGTTGTGTTATAATTAGAATGCTTTTTTATGTACCACGTGTAGGTGTTTCCCTCATATGACAAAGTATAATCCATATTTGATGCCTTTTTCATATAAAAGATGACATGATTACTTTTATTTATTTCTTATGATATCATGATTATTTATAAATTATGATATACTATTTATAATCAATGTGTCAACATTATCCTAAATATTATTTTCACATATTGATTAATGGTTTCAGGTTAACTAACAAATTTTGACATGTTTGATCCATGATCCAAGGAATAAATGGTCTAAACCAGTTTTAGTTGCTATTAAATGGGAACCGTTTTTAAATCTATAATATTTTTAGGTAGTCTATATATTGAGAAATTTTATCCTATACTAAAAAACGTTAAATATGAGCATAATATACCTTTATGATTTTTTATAATTTAAAATATGTTTAATACTGACCGTTTAAAGTTGTGGTTTCCATTATAATGGCTGGTAAATTTATTCCATTGGTATGAAGACCCACATGGCTAAATTACAAAATTCAAATTTATGCCCAAGTATGTTAGATGGGTTTTTTAAGAGATAAATCAATACGGAGTTTTAAAATAATATTAATTAATATTCTTGGTTTTCACTTTGATGAAACTGGAATGACTTCATGGGAACCTTGTAGGTTGCCTATCTTTTGATATGCCAAAATATTTGACCCCATAGGGTTACACTGATGACTAAATTGGGATACTTGTTTAAGTGAATGCAACATAATTTATGATTTTATTTATAGACATATCATATTACCTTAATGAACCAGTCTATCATCTAATTTAAAAACACCTTTTATTTTCTTTTGAGTTAAACATATATGAGAAAATATATAATAAAAATTAAAATTTCAACGTAATGGGTGTGTTCGTCAATACATTACAATTGATATTTTCTTTATATAATCCCAAATTTGACAAACTGAACTATAAATAACATAAAAAAGTGATTTTTGTAACAAATTTCCTACTTTTGATATGGAATTTGTCAAATAAATAATGTTTGAAAATATGTTTCATGAAAATTGTCTATTCACCTTGTATTGTTATCTATATAATATATCTATGTAAAATATTCCCCATTACATTCACTTCATTTTTAAATGATCCTTTAAAAATATTATCCATAAAATTTTAATAAATGAATAATCAAAAAAATCTCATAATGTGGTGATCCTAGACATGGTCCTTATATAAGGGTACTTTATATCTTGCCTGATCTTTCCTTATATCGAGTATGGGAGAGTTACCTACAGGACTCTAGTTATATATCAATAAGATAATTTTTGTACCTTTAATCATTTTCAGATATTAGGCATGACCCCCAAATTGGGTAAACACATACTGTTTCAATTAGGAGATATCACGATGTAGGTAGACCACTATGACATTAATGCATCTTTAATTTCTCTAATGATCATTCTAAAATTTAGTACTACTCATGTTTCATTATTTATGGTATGAATTATAGTTTATAATTATAACCATTTTCTAGATGTGTGGTATTTGGGTTCATATACCATTATTATGCATGTTAGAATTGTTTAATTCTCGATTTCAAAAGGTTAGGCATGCCATGGGAAAGCCCAACTGCATCATCGGTTGTGAGACCCATCTTGTTATTCTTTTCTTTTGGAAAACTAAGGATGTCATCTTCATTTTTTTCAATAACATGGTATATTAAAAATATTATCTAGGTCATTTTATGGGCCATTGAGTACTGGGTAACATAGGGATGATAAGCTTATGGACTATATCAGTGATGTTCCATTGCGATGATGATATATTATTATAGTATGCATTGATACACGTGGTACATTTTTGATTTGTAAAATGGTAGGTCAAAACATATGAGCTCATTTGAAATCATTTAGGACTTGGTATATTATATTAAATTCATCAGTCATATCTAGTGTATAGGGACCTCATTGGTAGAAGATTTTAGACTCATCCAACTAATCCAGATGATGTCAAAAATAGATTTTGTTTTTTAACATGTTTTTTAGTGTGTTTTGGATTTTATGACAAATTCTATAGTTCATGTAGACATTACTAAGATGAATATGCTGGATTATATCTTAATTAATAATATAATATTTTTATCGTATGATGTTATTATACCTCTATATTTATCTTAATTATCTCTAGAGAATATTTTACATATCCATCCATCACTATTTGTGGTTGATGTAGCATACACATTGGGATGAGTTCCCTTTCCCATGAAGAAATGACTAAGAAACCCTTACATTTCAGAGAATCGTGTTGAATGTTTTATAGTGCTTCCTCTTAGTGGAAGTATAAGTACACTGGGAACACCAATTATAAATTGTATTCTTTTTTTAAATAACCTTTATGCTAGTGGGTTGGGAATCAGGTTCGTGCTTACAATATAGAACAATAATGAAATGTTTGGATGTATACAATACCATGGAGAAGAACTATTGTCAATTGATAGAATCTGGGGGTTATGGTTTAGTAATCATATTATTCTTTGGTATTGAGTGAATCATGGTCAGTATGGGTTGAATAGATGTAAGGTACATCTAAAGTCCTTTAAAAGATGTTACATAGTTGTAGTTCGACTGCTCGTATAGGCATTTTTTGATGTGTAACATTTTGTATCCATACCATGAGTAACACTACATCTTGTATATGATAAGAGATTATCTATTATTCATGTTTTTTCAAAGTAAAATTTAATTTTTTACTTTTCGTAGTGATGATCATGACCCCTATATTGACATAAACCAACATGAAATGGGGGAGTGTAATTTAAAAGTCGACCTGCAAATTTAATTTCCTATTTGTTCTAATTAAAAAGACTACATATGAGTTATGATATGAAAGAATGGTTGTTTATAGAGGAATTTATTATTATGATATATACTTGGTTTCCAATGTAATAACGCATTGGACATGCTCACATATTCTATCCATCTTTATGACTTAGTAGTTATTGGGCATAATTAGTGTTTGTTAGAAGATAACGCATTTGCCATGTAACTTCATCCAACATTTTAATGAAAGAGTATGGACTACCTTGAATGAGATCCTTGAACTACAATTGATGATTATAATGATACCTTATACAACATTTGGACATGAATGAGGTGATCCAAAGGTACTTATTCATGTGTGATGGGTTGGGTATACACCTACCATCATGCTATGTCGTGATAATAGAAGAAAATATTGGTTTGAGATGTCATAAAATGTCAGGTAGGAGTTGTGTGAGTGTGATTGATGTAAATGTGTGGGTCCATATGATATGGTATCATGATTATATATTGAAATTAAAAATCCCTAAAATATGGATTTTTTTAGGGTAGTCATCTGTAATCAAAAAATATTATTTCTCACACTTTTTTGTTCTAAAAATGATAGAAAATCATTCATGTGTATATATGAAATATCATCTCCATGAATGAGGTAAATAATTTTCATATACATACCTCTTATGGATGGATACATATATAGTGTAAAAAATACATATTTACCTAATTATTAATTTATACATTTTAGGGATCCATGATCAATGATCATGGTTAAGGACTACTTAATCGAAACATGTATAATGAAATGAAAAAGTTCATTTTAATAAATAATCATTAGTAGATAGAAGAAATGATATAATAATATAATAATATATATTATTATATATGTAACTATTTTTAGCACATATCTACTTATTTGAATTTATCATTTAAGCGGTTCGAACATGTATTTGGAAATACAATTAATTATATACGGTCATCTCGTATATGTTTTTTTGATACTTATTAAATATTCACCACATGATTTATTTTTTTCCCTGTATATTCAACCACTGAATGTATTTTATGGTGACTATCATGAAAATTATGAATCATTTTACATCTAAACAATATTATATCATTCATTAGTGTATCATCACATTTTTTGGTGGGAATTGAATTATTTAAATGGAATTTGGTATTTTATTTTGGGGATTGGTTAGTTTAAATTTTTTGAACTATATTAATCTACAGAGGGATTAAAATTTTAGAGATAGTGTTTTAAGAAATTTCTTGTTAATTTTACTAGGGTTTATAAATTACCAGAGGATGAATTGGTTTCATAGATGATGATAGCAGGTGTTCTGAGTCATAACTGTTTTGTAAATCCTTTATAAACTATTTAATGGTTTCCTATGGCACTATCAAGCTAATTAAATATGTGAAATATTGTGGGATTTACATGAGAAATACTCTACATGTATTTATTAGAAATCATACAATTTTTACATAATGTGTATCAATTTCACGAAGTGTAATATGTGGGAAACTATTATTTTGGAAAGAATGTGTTTGGCCCCACATTTCTCCACACATAGTGGAAACCCTAATCAGAATTTCCTCACTACATTCCCTCATTCCTTCACAAAAAGATGTATTTCCATGAGTAATATAAAACAGTTATTTCAAATAACAACCATAATGATAAAATATTATAGAGTGAACATCAATAATATACCATTAATCATAGTGAAATTTCAAAAGTGACCCCCCTGATGGGTCAAAAATTTATCTTCCAATCAAGGGTCATCCCATGTTAGGTAATAACCCTTGAACGTTAATGAAATGATAATTTATCTGATGAGCTTTATGATTTTTGGCACTAATCTAACATAGTTGGTCTATGAAGGACTATCAGTTTCTATAGATTATAATTTAGTCTATATGAATTTATTATGGTTCTTAGACACATGTTGTGACCATCAACATCACATAATGAACAATTTTTGGATTTTAAGGAATTCTTGGGGAATGTTCAGTGGCATTATGGTCAATGTGACTCCTATTTTCCCTCTTCTATGTTTTGTGACATAGAATTTCATCATTATGTTTTACAATAATATGGGATTGAATAACACTGGTCTCATTATTTTTATGATAAATCAAATAATGGTGTTCAATTGGATAATAATTCTACCAATGATATCAGTGATATTCCATTTTGATGTTGAGATATTTTGGTAGAACACATTTATATACATGGTACACATTGTTTATCTAAAATTATATATCAATGAATATGAATTTAGTGGAAATATTTATGTCTGTTAGCTATTACACGTTATAAAAGGGTTATCTCTGAAGTTGAGTGACCTATGAGTTAGATAAAATGGGAATCATCAATCTAAATTGGATCATGTTTCAAATAGATTATGCATTTTAACAACTATGTCGATTTTTTTTGCTTTTACACCCAATGCAATGGTTCATGTGGATTTAACACAAGAGAGTATATATGACTAAATCTAATCTAAATCTATCTTATTTTTTTTGGTAAGTAGATTGTATAGCTATCCTTTTGGAATAACACATTCTAGAGAAGTTTTTCCATGTCTGGTGACCACTATCATTGGTTCCTAGGGCATGTTCATTTGGATGAGTTACTCTTCATATGATGAAATGACGAGGAAAATCCTATGATATAGATAATATTGTCAAATGTGTAGTAGGTTGAACTCTATGTAGAGGGGGAGGAACCATTGATATTCATTTAGAACTGGTCGGCTTCAATTTAAGTGACCTTGAGGCTGGTGTGTTTCATATCATGTATATTCTTCTGTGGGATCATAATGAGTAAAATGGTGGTTGTGTATGAAACTATTCATAAAATCTATTTTCCATTGATGGACTTTATTTTTTTATGCATGATTAATCTAGGGATGCCATAGTTCTGATGTCATAATGGATTGTTTTGGATGAAATGATGGAAGGTGTAGCCAAATTCTTTGAAATGATTTTGGACTATTGTTGTTTGAGTACTCTCCTAGCCTTTTTCTAGATGTGTACTATTGGATGGAATCTATAAAAACCACTTCATATTAGATATGATGAGAGACTTTATAGTAATCTTGGTGTCCATTAACATATTCTTATTTTTCATATACCATTGTGAATATAATGAGCCATATCTTAACATCATCTTGGATTCACTAAGGGATATTCTGATACACACCGATATAACATTTTTAAATTCAATTATGTTATTATTAAATAGATATTATCTGAGTTTTGATCCAAAAGTGTGGTTATTTATGAAGGCATGGTGGGTCATGAAATATTTTTGGTTACTAATTTATGACCTCCTTTTATGTACTCATAGATTCCAACAATCTATTCGAATTGAATGTTATAGGGATTAGTTTGTGTTCTTATATGTGGTTTCCTTCGCTATGTACCATAATTTCACTTATTAATTACAGGGTATTAACTTCTTTGGATGATATCCATGGATTCTAGTTATTTATTCTAAGGATACCCAAGGCATCATTCATCCATGGAAATGGTGTTTCAAGTGTAATGATTAATGTGTCATATAAGGTGTATAAACCAATATTCATATTATCACATTAAAAGAAATGAAAATTTTGGTTAGAGATGTGGTAGAAAGCAGGATATGAGTTTTGGTGAGGCCTATCAGTGTAAATTAATTCTTCCATAGATTAACTCTTAATGCTTAGCATTTTCAATGAAATGGATAAATATAATATATTTTTATTTGTGGGTAGTCAACCAAAGGTAGTTTAACTTAATATATCTCCCTCGTGATGAGGAAACATTTTCTAGAACGTTTATAAGATGAGAGGGGTCTATTTTGGGCTATCTGAAGTTATTCATGAAAAATCCAGCTTTCCATGGATAAATGATGATGATTAGAGGTAGGACAATATTTCATGCTAATAATAATTCCTCTAGAATATTTATAACATTATTTGGACATTTAAATTTTATATTATGATCATAAGTGGTATCATGGAATGAGGTTAGATATTAACTGATAATACTTACTATGTAGAGAGATATTGGAAAACTAAATAATGTTATGTTGACATGATATTTTCATGGGTTAGTTAATTTTGGGTAGAGTTATCTTAGAGTGTTAGTTTTGAATTCAATCGTTGACTCGAGTTTCTATTAATTATGTATCATATAATTAAAGTTATGATTAGTGATGTACTGTTCATATAAAACAAAACGTGGATATTTAAATGATACTTCACAACCTAAGTTGGTTGAGTGATGTATTTTTGTTCCCCAAGGCATCATATGTAGGACGCGTTTTAAGGGGTAGATTTTTTAATATTTCATTTTGTACGAAATGGAATTTCCAAAGGAATTTAAATATTTCTATTGGGGGATGGATCATTTTACATTTTTTGAACCATAGTAAATTTTTAAGTGTCTGAATGAAAATAATGGTTTTTTAATACATTTTTAAAATTTTGGTGGTTGTTATGGGGTTCGATAAAACAATGGAGGAAGAAGGGATGACTTGGAAGGTGAGAAAATTTCATGTGATTTATAAATGTCAGGTAAATAATTTACATGGTGTATAATGTATTCTTGGGTTCTGGCCTACTAGATTCCCAATGTTCCGACCTAGGGTATTTCCCAATTGTTTAAATGACATATGTCTATTACACATCATGAAACAATTGGATGATGAGATAGAATTCCATGACAAGAAATAGACATGAATCATTTTTTGTGAAAAGGGTATATTTCATTCTTTTATTCACATAGAGATCGTGCTCTTATAAACAACATATCCATCCCCTGTCTAAATGTTTCTTGGGTTCTACAATGTCCAATGTAAATTAATTTTTCCTTATTCATTATTGGATGGTTATTTATAGTTGTAGAATCCACATCCTTCTATTATTTTCCTAACTCACGAACATCAATGTTATTTTGGTGTTATCTAATTCTTATTATTTGCAAGAACATCATCAAATCCTACATTTTTAAATGAACCGGAATGATTCACTCCACAAAATTGGATGATAATTCATCCAATTAATGTTGTAGGTGGTATATATCTCTTAAAATAATGTATTTCTATTTATTATTTCTTCTATTTACCACACATTGGCATTTCTGTTGGATAAATATTTTTGTATTAATTGTGAAAACCTAATGCTTAAATTTTGTTTTCACATTCATATTTAGTTGGAATTTTCTATGGTCATGGAACTAGTATTTATCACACTATTAATGGTTCATCTGTTAAATTCTTTTAATTATAAATTTTTTTCTAATAAAACCCCTCGTTGGGGTGATACTTCTTGTAAAATATGAGTGATTAAAAAGGAATATATTTATTGTGATATGGATTTGGTGGACTTCATCCCCATTTTTACTATGTGGAGGAAAAAATTCCTCCTCTGGTGTTTCATTTTGGGTTATGTTTTAAATGAATATTTTAATTTAATTGTTAGGTAATTTGGGAAGACCAGTACGTGTGATATATAGATAATAAAAAATTAATATATCCACTAGTAACTGAATTTAACTAATTATATATGGAATGATTTAGGATATGGAATACTATAAACCATTGAATATGTGGTGTTATATACCATTGATATTTACTATTATGCTTAAACATTTATTCTAAATCTTGGTATTCTGTAATAATAAAAAGGAACAATTAATTTATTAAATTAAAAATTATGGGTTTGAATTTTTCTCAATCCTTAAATTGAAGAGGTAAATGTAATGGAATCCTATGAGTATACATACCTTATAGTGACACATATCTATATTAATATCACATGTTATTATATTATACTTGATTTATTTTTAGGCATTCTTTGGGACATTTCATTCCTATTATTATTGAATTTAAATGATTTAATGAATTCTAATATGCCTTCAGCAATACTCTAGATCAATATATATACCCACTTGGATGGGATCTGAGTCTATGAGATATTACATGTTACCTTGAGTGATACATGGGTATCCTATTTATATATCTCTAAAGATAGTCACATAGTTTACTTGGTTTTTTATATTCCATGAGCGATACTTGATATATCAGGTGTGTGTCCATAGTGTGGTGTGGTTTCTCTACCTCTTAAAATGTTACACCGGTTCTCAAGAGGATACACCCTGGATTTGTTCAGTAGATATATGATAATACTTGTACATGAGTGATACTTTGTCCCCAATGTGAGATATGATGGGTTAGATCAGTGGTTCTTGACATAATACCTTGTAGGTGGTTATAATTGTGTTTCCATTCATGGATATCATTGGGTGGAATGTTGTAGTGTTTGTTACATATAGTTCCCCAAGGTAGATACATGAGATTCATTTTTGAATATTCATGGAAGGGCTCAGGGTTACTGTTACTAAAATCCCATAATGAATCTTATATTGTAGACAAAGAATTCATAACATCTATCAGGGGATGAATACGCAATACCAAATCAAATGCTCTGGTTTAGTCTATCTCATTATTCATTTTAAATTAATTCCCATTATCATTTACCCTATATGACATATGTATAGTTCGAACCTATTTTATAGAAATTATGATATATTCCAATGTAGGTAGTGTTGGTAGGGTTCCCCTTGAGAAACATGAGTTGATATGTTTATTATTTTCACATTATACATATTATTTTCATGTACACTCTTATAAATTATATTATCATAATAAACTAGGAATTAGACACAGCTAGTGGTGGAATAATGACTATATTGCACACCTTTATTATACCGCCATTACATAGGTGTACTTAAGAATTTCTCATGTTCATATGTTCATGGATTATTGTACTTGTGTGCTTTTAATATGTATATTTAAAATATAGGACTAATTGGTTACTCAGGATTATTGGTATTTTTCCATTGGGATTTTTCTTCTTTTGATATACATGTTCAGTTTTGTTTATCATGTAGTACATCTTCTTCTTTAGATATGTTTCATCAAGTACTTGTTTAAATAATTTTTTATTTGGAGTGTCCATTTTGTATTATTTCTTTATTATAATTATAATTATAGTAGCATGATTTTATTGTCTCCAATTTTTCTATTCTCCATTATTTATATATTATTATACTATTATGTTATGCTGATATTGATAGTGTGATCTCTTAAACGTACCACTCTAACACCATCGCTGCTATTCAAAGGTTTTTGGCATACATGGAGTCATGCTTGAGGAGATGTGGTGACTGTTCTAGATACAGGTTCCATATTCAGTTGGTTTTGGGTGTTATTATAAGGTTTTAATGATGAGATCAATAATTAATTAAGTGTACTTTGTCTTAGTATTTTTTGAGACATGTTTTATTATATGTTCCTATTTATGTTTTATAATATATATATATATATATATATCCTATAGAAATATTATATCATGATTATCCTTATTTCTATGATATTAAATATTTTATTTCATTAAAATATTACATATGGCTTGAAAATAAATATTTTTAAATTTCTTTATGGATTTATGTTTCAATAATATTTTAATAGAAATTTATTATGATTCAATTTCAAATAAAGAATTCATTTTATCCTTACCTGATAAAATATTTTTATTATTCTTCTTCAATTTTTATTTTCAATTTTCTAATGATTTACAAATATTTTCATCCATTTTGTACACAAAAATATTTAGAAAACAATTTTATGAAAAACCAGCCTTATTACACAACATTTGGTTAGAAGAATAATTTTCGTCCAAATACATGCATTGTAAAGAATTTTCAATCATGTTTTTATTTATTATTAAATAATTAATTAAATTATAGTTAACTATGGTTCATTTTTTTACAAAATATTTTTAAAATTATCATCATTACATTATATGAATGTGGTACATTCATCATTTTATAGATATTGTGATCAAAATCTATGGTTTAACATATGATTTATGAACAATATTTCCCACTTACCTGAATTCTCAATGAATTAAAGCATTTATTACATTATTATATTGTTATTGTCCATTGATAATTTATTCCTTAATTTTTTTGGATGTTTTTATATTTTATGGAATTTATTTCAAAATAAATATTTTATATATTCCATTGATTATTTTTGAAATAATTATCGGAAAATTTTCATTTATAGTAACATTTATTGATGTTAATTGTGTTTTTATTAGGGATTTTATCCAATGATACCGTACTTATTTTATTCGAGATATTATATGATTACATTGATGTTATGATTATGAAAATAGATTATCATTAATTGGTCATGTTATGATGATATAATGAATATTTTATTATATTTTCGAATTTAGTAGATTTATTTTTAAAATTAGTGTCTTATTAATTAAATTTTCACAGATTTATTAAGAAAAGTGAAATTTATAAATCACTATATTATTATAATAACAATATACATGATTTAAAATATATTGTCTCACATATTAAATTGTATGTATTATTTCTATATTGTTATTCTTGTAAGAATATTTCTGGATATAAATCTTTATTTTATTTTTACCACAAATTGATAAATGAGTATGGTAACATCCTGATATAATTATACGACAATCTATAGAAAATATTATGAATATTGTTTTATCACTTAATGATAAGTGATTGTGATGTATTTTTAGGTACTATCATGGGATTTTTCATGAATATGATTTCATTTATCTATGATAATAATATTATGATTTCAAATGATTCTAAAACCATAATGATATATTTTCAATGTTTTATGTTTATTAGCATGGTTAATAACATATTGATCATACTTCTTGTACATAATTTATTATGAAATATATTTACTATTCATCTAAAATTCATTCGTATTCATGTATGATGTACTTGGGGATACTCAATTGGTATAATAACATACTTATTCAATCCTTGGGGATTATAAGTATATACTTCTGTGAAAATACTTGGCATAAGATTCAGTATTGGATATCATTTAAATGCTATGGTAAAGAATAGATTATGTTTTATTCATAGTAATATATAAATCAATAGATAATATAAGTGTATGTTGTTTTATTGTAGATGAATCTAGTGGTATTTATGTTGAAAATAGTTGGATGATTATATTATGGACATCACACTAGTTCATGATAAATGTTTCAATTCTATATACTTGGTATGACATTACAGAGGTATATTTTTATATTAAACTGAATTTTCCTTATTAACACTTATAAAGGATTTGAAGAATCAATGACCTTGTATACCATGAGATATTACTATGGATTGAAATATTGAGCATAATTATTAATGGTTTAGGAAATCATAAGAATGATTATCATAGTCACATATTTATCTTTTGATGAAAATATGGACATGAAAATAAAAAATAATTTACATTACTTTTATCAGTATTACATCTTATCAATGAGTCATATTTTCATCAGATAATTTATTGGAAAAAATCAATGAATATTTACTATTGTTAGATTATTTTTTAATTACTTATTATAAGAATTACATAATTATCCCAAGAAAGTATATTTTTTTGCAATTTATGCAATAACTAGTGACAACTCCTATTCCAAAAACATTGTATATAATGGACATGATTTATTTTCATCAATTATAGAGGTAACTATAATAAAATATTGATTGGAATTAATTCAACTAAGTACATCCCTATGAGGTGAACCTGTTCAATTTACATTGATGAATTACAAATCAGTGCGACTCTCTAATGATTTTCAAAAAATGAACATGATGAAAATAAATAATATGTATCTTCTTCCACATACTATTGATTGTTTAAATCAATTTTTCTATTATTAGTATTTTGACAATATTAACGTTTAGTATCGATATTCATGTTTTATTTGAAAAAATATAGAAACACCCCATATATTAATAATATTATGTATGAAAAATGTGAATTTATAGGTATAAAATATGGCCTTAATAATATCCACATTATCTTAAAAAAATTAATGTATAGAACATCATAGATTAAAATTATAAATTTTAATCAATCAGTATTACAGAAATTTTTATAATTTATAGCAGTATGGAAGGATATGAAGATGAATTAAAGATTTAACTAGTGTCAATAATAATGGATAAGTTGAATGAAAAATATACAATGAATCAAATTTTTCTATAGGATGTTTTAATTTTTGGGTTATATAATTTATAGTGATGATATATTAGTTCAACCATCAATTAAATGATATATTAAGAGTTGTCATGGTTAAAATAATATGACATTTATCCATATTGTTTTGGTGTGACTGTATATTATTAAGTGATAATGGATAAATCCCCATGGGTAAATATTCAATTTGGGTTATTAACTCCTAATTGGGTAAACATTATTTAGTCTAATGAAATTGATGAAAAAGTTTGGGAGCTAAAGACAAGGATAAATAACGTTCATTTTCGTATTGTATATATATTGAAGAAAGGTTTGTGAACAATGTCGATTCATTAAATATTTTACTGGTTGGAAACCTCGTACATAATGATATGGTGATACCTTATGCCTCAAAAAAATTTAATTCTAATGAGAATTATTTCCGAACAAGGGAATTGGGATTTGAAATGGAATTTTTTTCATTAAATATATGGAGGAATTATATTTGGGGTGAAATGTGTGAAATATATACTAATACAAAAAAGAAAAGTATATATTGACATAGATAGAGTGGATTTTTATCCAAAGAAGATGTTTTCTGTTGATTAATGAATTTGTATGCTGAATACATTAACACTATGGGATGTAAAACAATTTTGAGTATGCCATGAGTCATAAGGGTCTAACAAGGTTGTTGATTTTGGGTATTAGAAATAATTAAATATTTATAAACAAAAAAAGCATATATTTAGAAATAATTATGGATATAGATAAATATTATCGTTATATAATGAGTGTCCAACCATATATCCTAGTAAATATTAATGGGGTGAAAATGGATGTTGTACAATTATAAAAGAAGGTGAGAAATGTTTCTGAGTTCAGCCTTTCATATATTGAAATGATAAGGTTGAAAAATTACTCATGGGTCCTATAAATTAAAGAATTGAATAAAGGAATATGGGATGAAACTCAATCGTTATTGATATTTATTCATCATGGATGTATTATGATTTGTATTTATCTAAATGATAATTTCATAAGGGATAAACAACTTCAATTAATTGATTTTTATTATATCTATATATTGGAATCGATCATTTAGAGGTATTCATATTCATCCCTATATGGAAATAATAGTACAACTACAATGATCTTGGTTGAGGGTTGAGAAATAATTATATAAGGAATTGTGTGAGGTGAGGAGATAAATGTTAATTTTACTGTTACTTAATAGAATATAAGGCATGTTCAGAGTCAATATAAATTTAATGATGTTATCTTTTTTGGACATATCTAGTTCAATGATTGATAAATATTATTTATATGATTATATTCATCAAATAATGTTATGGGATTTCTAGATAACAATATGTTAAGCCCAATATATATAAGTCCCTTTGAAATTATTGATCATTCTTGGATGGTAACTTATCATTTGGAACATCCAAATATCCTCCCAAATTTTCATGAATTGTTCTGTATATCTCTCAAGAAAGAGTTCATACCTGATCCTTTACATGTTCTAGAATCAAATGTTGTACCACTATAGATAGATAATTAATATTAAGACAAACCAATAGGAATCATGGATCAAAGAGATAATGATATATTAAATTAGACTACTCACATATTCAATGTTTTCGAGAATAATTGTAAATTTAAAATTCCCCATAGTAAACTAATGATGTGATAAAATAGGGATATCCTCATTTAGTTTTTTTAGTGTGATTAAACATCAATGAAAAAATTCAATTTAAGAGGGGTGTAATGTTTAAATGATATAATTTAGAATATCTTCTTCATTAATTTTTATTCACTAATAGCATGCGTTACACACGACATTATCCTTAAACAAACAACAATGTACTACATTATTATTTAAATGTGGCAGTTTTAGCATATATATAGAAATATGTTTTATTTATATAAATAATGAATTTATAAAAACATAATATTGTAGTTTATATATAATTTTTAAAATTTATAATTAATTAAATAATTTTTATTAATTTATTTCTATTGTACAAATATAATTTCTTCACAACAAAAGATTTTATTTTGATATTTTGGAAAAAATAAAATATTTAATTTCCCCAACTTTTAGAAAAAATTTTTAGAAATATTATCATCAATTTATACATCATCATTTATAAATTATCATATATAGATTAATTTATAATGTTTTAAAAATTGAATTTTCAATAAATAGTGAATAATTATGATTTTTATTGAAAAAGCATATTTAATTTAAGAATATTCTAAATATAAATTTATATTAAAACATTTTAATTATAAAATCTATTTATTTATATTATTAATAATACATTTGATGTAATTGGAATAACTTAATGTTGTATTTTTTTTATAAGGACATTTTATACTTCTGAATTTTTTTTTGAATAACTATTTTCATAATTTTTTTGTAGTTTAATTCTAAATTATTTTCTACCACATAAATATATTTAATTTGATAAAAAATAAAATATTTATATTCAAAATAATTAATATAATATATCATGGAAAACTTAATTTTTTTTACTCCATGAGTAGAAACAACAAAAAATATTTTTCACCATGTTAAAAAGGTAATAGATGGTTTGAACCATGTGATAAACATCTAAACATCTATAACACATTCATTTATAATATTGGATTAGTATTACTGAAAAATGTAATCCTAAATTAGTTAAATAATATATTTTAAAACATTATATTGAATATGGTTATCCTAGCAATACCGTTTTGAAGATATGATATATTTTATTCACATTAAAAATATTATTGTGTTTTTGAAATTAATTGAATTTTTAGATGCTTCAATTTTTTTAGATATACCGAAAGTAAAAAAATATAATTTTTTATTCAATAATAATTATTAATTGAAACAATTTATTACTTTATTTTAATGTTAATTTATAAATTTTCTATCAAAAATTTTATTTTTCAAAAAATATATTTTGGAGAATTTTTTTTCAAATATTAACTTTAATTTCTAACACCTATTGAATACAATATGAAAAACATGAGTCATAATTTTAAATTATAATTTAAACTTATTTTATATGACCCATATAACTATTGGTCACATCACTCTGTTATCATGGTAACATACTATGTAGTTAATGTTAAGGTAAAAAATCGGTTTAAAGTGGCTGAACAAGATTACATGAATTAAAATGTTACCAAAAAATAAATTAATATGTTTTTTGTTTATTTAAGCCCTATAAAATCTTAATATTATTTTTTGGGGTTTCATGGATCAATAATAATTTATTATCATATATATATATATATTAATCATTTCTGTAATATTAAGTGCATCCTTCCCCATCCCTATAAACTGGTACCAAATATCCACCATTATCAACATGTTATGATGCATATAATGTGGGAAATCCAATCTATAAGACCTTTAAGTCATCCATAATTGAATTATAGTGATTTTATATTGTAAATATACCACCTTATGATGGCTTATGGTTTATAGGAAAAATGATTCTAAATGAAGATGTATAATTATTAACTGGGGATTTTTAATTTTATTTCTTCTTATAAAACCTCTAAATATGTTTAATAAATTGTAAAATAATTACATAAAGATATCAAATATAATTATTTTTATTTATTCTTATATAAAAAACATTAGACACCATCATTCTATATAATAGAAAATGAAATCATTACTCTTGCATATGTATGGCTTACCATCTACAATTAGATGTGTAATTTGGTTTTCATGACCATTAGACAATGAATTTTATAAAGATATAGTTATGGTTTAAATATGATATTTTTTATATTATTATTATTATGTAATGAGAAAATATTATTAATCTTTTGTTCCATATTTTCATTCAGAAAATTAATACAACATTCATGTGTACATATGCCATACCATCTCCACGAACAGTGTCAATCAATTTTCTTTCAATACATTTTATTGAAAAATCTAAATACATATAGAATTAGTATATAAAAAAACTAATTGTATGATTAAATTTATTGAGTTTATGGAACTATGAGCAATATTCGATGATCAAAAATTCCGAATCAGATAATTAAAAGAATAAAATGAAGATGTTTTCCTCCGAAATAATGATTTTAATAAATAAATATTAATAAGAAATTGATAATATTTTAAATCAATATAATATATAATATTATATTTATGATAATGGTTCCAAAAAATATAAAAAATAAATATAAATTTATTATATATGCAGTTGGATTGGGTACGATGGAACATGTAGCTTGAAGATTACTTTAATCATCATACCTTAATTTCTATGAGACATATTCCTTATTCAACACATGTTTAATTTTTGTGGTTTATATACTAAAAAAATATATTTCATGTTTATTTTTGTGAAAGATAAATGTATCACAAAAAAATGTAATTTTTTCTTATTAAATTAGTTTTATTTCAGATATTACTAATGTTGTTTGTGCTCTTAGCCTCAATTTTATTTCAGTGAGATATGATAGATGTTATACAATATCTAATTTCTCTAAGGTCTCTATAAATAAGATTTTAACCATTATATCACAGATCTCTCGATGTTGAATATTTTTAATGATTCATTTAATGTTATTTTATCATGTTGTATACAATTCAAATGATATCAATGTAGAATGTGATTTATGATTCCATTGTATTTTAATCGTAATATTTTGTGATTGAATTTGAAATAAGGTACATATATGATTGTTATATAATAATAACATTTTACAATTATAATAATTTTATTCATTTTATAAATTTATTTATTTTAGTTCTATTTTCTATTTTTTTTACCCAAAAAATTACAAAATTTATTTTAATAAAATCCATCATTATTTACCCTCTTTATCTCAAGAAAACTATTTTCACTCATTTCATTTTTTTGTTAAATGTTTTTCAAAAACAAATTAACATGTATCCATTTACATTTTAATGTATTTTTAACATGATTTAATTTTGTAATGTTATTTTAAAAATTCATATTTTATTTTCTAAATGTTGTTCTATTTACCATTTCCAATAATGTGAAAGAATAATTGGTTTAATATATATGACATGCACATAATTTTTCATCCTAATGACCAATAAATGCATTGATTCTTCATTAACAGTATCCATAGGCATTTTCTATGTAATATATTTCTACCATATTATAAAAAATATGAAATTATAATGAAGTGATTTTAAAATAGAACGGGTAATTTCCACAAGAATTATTGCACATATCATTTGACCAAAATATTCATCTATGACAACATCCATTGATGATAATTATGATTTATTAAGGATAATAATAAATTATTCAATGAATATTATTCAAGAGTATGTTATATGCTTATGATTTTGATTAGATTATAAAAATAGTTTATTTTTCATGATTCATCCTATGATGATATAATGAATGTTTTGTGTTAAATCGATAGTGATATGTAAGTAGTATGATTAGGTAATGGTTGGTTATTTTATTAACATCCAATTTAATGCGTAAATATATATTGATATCTCATGAGATGATAATAAAATACATGGACATTACAGAATATATATATATATATATATATATTTAGGCTGCTTCATTAGTATGATTGCTTTTATCTTGGATCACAACAACATGAATGGATAGATTTTCATATAAAAATTTCCATATATTTTTGAATGAGTTTTATATCTATAATACATGATCGTATAAATATTTATGTACATGATTTCAAATATATTTGTTTATATTTTAATGATTTATTTTGATCACATTGTAGATATAGTCACAAGATAATGTTAGGAAATTATTGTATTTAACAAGGTTTAGAATAATATTATTATCTATGAAAATGATTAAATAAGATTATTATATGAATCATGGATACTGAATACTTCTTTGACACCCCTAATAAACATACATATAGATATGAATTTATTTTTGATATTATTATCAATATTTTTTCTTGGAAGGACAATATTATTGAGAAAAAAGGTGACATACCCTTGGGCCCATAATATTGAAAAATAATTGATAACTCCCACGATTAGACAATCTCTGAGAATAATCTCATAATTTCTTCTGTTTAAATTCCCTATGTTATTAAGAATTTATCTATGTAGGGTGTCTATAAGAAGGGTACAATGTAGGAAATTATTGTGATATATGTTGAATATCTTTCCTACAAAATGGTGACTATTTTTATAGACTTCAATTCTACTCATCCTCAGTAATATACTATCATGAAATTTAGTATATATTAATATAAAATGATTACATATTGATTTATATTTTATTGGTTCATTTAGTCATTGGGGTTGATGTTTATGTGATTAAGTAACACGTAGTGGATAACAATTCAATATTGACACCCAGTACAGAGCACGGTAGTCACATCCATCCTTTTATTATCCATAACATAGGTAGCATGGTCCATAATAATAAGGATAGTTTTTTTTAAAATAAATTATGGTTGGAATAATAATATCTATAATGGGAATAAATGATTATTTTTAGAACTGTATTTCATGCACGATACTTGTCGATGGATGGTCTATGAGGAAAAATTATGCAAATGAGAAGATGGCACAAATTATTTTTTGGATCCACCAATAAATCTATTTTATATACTCAACTATTATATTTTATGGGGATTGGGCATTGATTTTGTTTTTGTGATGAAATATAAATTATTAATGGATGATTTTGATTATTTATACAATAGTACTCATGATAGATCTCAATGGAGTTTTCCATTCAGATGAGGATTCAATAATACTATTACATTGATGGTTATATTCCAAATCATATATGTGTGTTTGGATCATCATGTTATGCCCATAGGATTTATGGAATTTTTATTTGTTATAAGATAATGCTTTTATGGATTCAAAAAATGTTTTTTTTCCTAATAGTATGGGGAGGTCTGACTATGAATTAATTTTTTTTAAATAACATTAAAAGACATCAGGTACATAACTTTGGTAGTGATGGTTTTTCATCACGTATTTGTAATGGAATATCAAATAACGTTAGTGTATTCATAGAAATTTTGTATGTTTTTTGGACACAATCAATGGAATTTAGGAGCAAGGGAAATTTTCAGCCATTGATCAATATTTTCATGTATGTATAATATTATGTGAGTTTTCTAAAAAAACATTTCTTTTTATGTATTTTAGATATGTTTTTTGATAAGAGATTACTATTGTGGGGAAAGTTATTTGTCATAATAGTATATTATGATATGTGTTATATAATTAGAAGAAAATTGATAATGATAATTAATTTATTAGGATGTTATGATGTCTCAATATGGTTGAAAGTAATATGGAATCATATTTGTATCTTCATTATAGTGGTTGGTAGTATCTAGAAATTTGATGCATTAAGATATGAGTTCATAGAACTATTATATAGAAGATAATTAAACATTAAGGGTGTATGTGAAACATCTTTTTAATGATAAAAATAATGAGATATGCCAAGAATCATGGATGAATGACCATTAAACGTTCATGGGGATGATAAATGATATGGTGGGAGATTGTGAGAACATGAATCAATATGATTCATGTTCTTAAGGATGAATTTGAGTTTTATATATTTTGATGGTTCATTTTTGAAACCATAAATCAAATAAGTATTCCAATATGTTAATAAACCAAATCTTTTTAATTTAGGCATAGAATGAGGATCATGTTTAGATACATAGGTACGAGAAAACATAATTGATGTATCCAAGGTGGAAAACCTATGGTGGTGGGGACTAGGGGGATAGGGGTATCTAGACTACTTATCTATATACTAGGTAGAATCCCATGATCATGGATTATCATACATTCTATAATGTAGCCTATTAATTACTCGCATGAGGTCCAATAAACAGCTATTATACCAAGACTGGCTAAACAATTTGTCCTTTTATGAGAGGAATTTAACATAATACCCACTATTGTTTTCGGGGGGGTCGGTCCCTCCCTCCCCTTTTTGGTTTATGAGCCCAACTGACTCCCCACCTCACCCACATTATGACAACATATTTATGTATATATTTTTTGTTCATTTTCCAATTTTAAGTGATTCGTTAACTCTAGTGGCCTCCTCCATTCACTCTATATTTTGGGTGTCTATATTTTAGGTTCCATATATGATTTTCCTAGATTATGATAGAATCATACTTACATTATGAGGAATCTATGTGTCTTTAATAGGGGATTTCTGGGTATTTTGTCTTTATATTTTTTTTTCTATGATTGAATAATGTTAATTTACACCACCAAATTCATTAATAATATTTCCTATAATTTAATTATATAGTTATATTTTAATTATTTAATGTTATTAATTTCTTAAAATTTTAGATATATGAGTATGTGATGGTTCTTCTTGCTATCATTGGTTATGGTTGAAGTTCAATGATCAGACCTAGAGGATATTTATAAAATTACATATAATTTAAATAATTATAAATCAACGTGTATTTTATAGAAACATTATTCATAAGTTTATTATATAGAAATGATTATAGATGGTTTTTGGAGTTAGGGTCTTTCACTGATGAGTAAATATCGGTTGGCTTCACCGGGAACACAAAAAAAATTTAACATGTTGGGTGGTAAATAAATTTGGAATGACCTGAAATGACATATGTGATTCTTTGTAAAAAAGTATGGTTTATGAACATCTTTGTATAATTTGATATGAAATCACACACATGAGGTGATTGAACATTAACTTAAATAAATTATTATATGAATATATTGATCGGTCTAAATATATTAATAATTAAACGTTTGATTTAAATAAATTAATTTCGTACATATATAAATTAAAAGGATTGTTGGTCCATTATTTATCCTTGGACACCAGCTATATAAATTTATCACTAATTGAGTGATAATACTATGATATGATATGTGACATACCTAAATAATCTTTGAATTCCCTGGACACTAAACTAGGATGACTTCCCTAGTACAACCAACATATCTACGATGGATCGTGTTCCTTATCTAGTGCATTACTTATAGTGAATTCTCATTCATTATTGGGTTAAAAAATATTCTTGAAATTATTTTGTGGTATGTTAAAACCAATAGCAATAGGAATTAATGAAACATGTGTTTTTTTAAATTGATCACCATAATTGGAGCCTTTGTGGTGTGATGACCTATCAGACCCCATGTGGGGTACCTTTCATATGATTTGATCCAATAGGACAGAGTAGATGAAAAAAACATACATGACCAATGTAGGGTGTTTGGGAAATGGTTTGAGATAGTTACAATTTTAATCATATAACCCATTTCATTCTTGAGATATTGTGTTGTGCAGATCATTATGGATGCTAGAAAATTTGTTATCCCATGGGTACATTATATTTTTAAAACAATCAAAAAATCCATATTAGGTGTTCGTGACCTATATCATACACCATGGAGGTGGTTATGATGAAAAAAGGGTTTATCCCTCCATGTGGGTGTTAAATTCTAATGAAATTACATTAGGTAAGTTTTTATAATTCATGAAATTGAAATCACCTATAATATTGGTGATGAAAAATCCTTTCAAGGAGATATAAATTAATACATATGGGTGGTCAAAAACATACCATCTAGAATATCATGATAAGTTCTTTTTCAGAGGAAATGATACTAAATGAAACACACATTATTTGATGTGAATGATAGTACACATACATGTTCCCCTCACCTCTCTTGTAGAAGGGTACTACCCCTTCTCTCAAAATCACTTCTCCAAATCCATTTGGATGGGCCAACCATAGCTCAAATATCATGCTAATTACCCTCGCATCCACTTAGAGGCCATACATTTATCATAAATATATCCCTCAGATACCTTTTGTTCAAATTAAAATGAAAACCCTAAAAAGAGTTAATTACTTCATCTACTCTTTCAATGATCATATCTTCTTCCACTTCCTCATTCATGGATTATTCCATACTAAAATAATAACTCTAGTACCTTCTACATAATGAGATGTTATTATAAAAATAGTACAACTATATTCATTATTCTATCCACCTATGAATAACAATTCCACCATACATTCGTACGTATGGCTTACTTTCTCCACGTCAAGGTGTAGTTTGTTATTAAAAACATCATTATTTGTGTGGGTATAATAATGAGTTTAATTTATGTAAATAATAAATAAAAAATTTAAATTATTCATTATATTTAATATACCATCTTGGTTCATACTATTTCACCATCAATAGAATGTTATTGTCACTCGTGTGTGTATACAGATTACCGTCCCCACGAACGCGATGAGATTCATTCCAAATCATAGCCTTTGAAGAAATATTTCCATATTATGATTAAAAATATTGGTTAAGAACATAATAATATTATAGATATGAATCAAATACATCTTTTCCATAAAAAAACAGTACTTACGTAACAAAACATATAATTGAAAATAAATCAGTTGACTCTGAAAACAATGATACTAATGAAATATAATTAAAGCAATATTAGAATATAATATACGATATAAAACTTATATATGTGGTTCTTGTATTATTTAATAACAATAATTAAACTATTATGAAGGAGTATGACTTACCCTTGACTAAGGAAGATTACATAGTGTAGGTTAATTTTACAATCTCTTTATTATCCGAGGTTGTTTTTACGAAAGTATCTACTATGACATCATTATCATCCACATCCGTGTTTCAAAAAAATGAATTTCAAAACATTTTACTATTTCCTTTAATATTTTTATATACCATTGATAACCATATTTTTTATTTTATAAATTTTATTAAAAGGAATATTTTTTCATTTTCTAAACAATGTACATTCTATCCATTTAGACAAATTAAGGTCAGAATGATTATTAACATATACAGAGGGTGCATATTTTTTCTACCATTATAACAACTTTCAATAATTCAATACAAGATTATTAAGAATATTATAAAAATAAATGTTTTCTATTATAATTACATGACTTTTAAATTATTTCATCATAGAATGAGATATTTCTCTCAAATATTTTTTATTTAATCTTTGTCAATATCCTTTGATGGATTTTACACTTGTTTGATGTTGATTTATTTTGATAAAATCTTATATATTGTAATGATGGTTTTGTGATTTGTTTTTTTATGGATGTGTTTTTCTATACCATTCATCGATTATGGTTAATGTATTAACATTTCACATGATAGTATAAATATGAATGTTTATGTTATGTTTAAACCTTTTAATTTGAGGAATGCATTATACCTAGTAGGTGACAAGGGGAGCCCGAAATAAATCCTCGAGGCATTGGTAGGTCTCATGAAAAAAAATAGTTTCTTGGAACAAATATCCTTGACCAAATATTATATGTAGTCAAGGAACGAGGACATGACTCTGTGTTTATGATTTTAGGTATTATGAATTCCATTGTTAGGAAATTACCTATTGGAATTACATGTGATTATTCAACTAATAGAATATCCACGTGAAAAGTAAATTGAATTATATGACTTATATTTCACATATTATACTGTAGTTTATGTTTAACTAGATTTTGTTTTATTTTTATACATTACCAAAATTATTCATGTTTATTTATGAAGGTTTCTTTTAAATTGTTTTCTGTAATAAGAATCTGAGATCACCCATTTGTATGTTTTATTTTTACTAGGATATGAAGATTTATATTATTAATGACTTGTATGGATAATATAAGGTTTATGAGTGTGTTCAAAGGAGAACAAATGTGTTTGTTTTTCATTTCATAATTTAATGTAAATCTTATATATGTATCTAGTACATCCAAGGCTACTAAACTGATCAGTCTTTCGGGGTTTGATCCATTGTGATCATGACAATGTTATGTAATAATGGACCGACTCTGGGTACCTATGGTGTTGGCATTACAGATTGTCTCAGAGAAGTTCAGTACAAACCATGGAAACAAGATTTAGAAAACTATGATTATAGGAAATTACCGTAGGATATAATTTGGCGATTATTATTTAATTACATCATAGAATTTTTTTAAGGTAGAGATTTTGTGAATTTAAAATGCAATAAATCACTATCAGGATACAAGTAGGTAGAGGCGGCGTTGGGACATATGTATCTTGGGATAAACCTAAAAACCCCACTTTGAGCTATACTTAAATAGGAACTGTTGCATGACAACGGGTCGTGATGCACTATTGGTTATGACAGTCCTGGGGGATATGCTTAGAATAATTCAAATTTTCATTAAAAATCATTATGAAGGATTTATGAGTAAACAGTTTCTCAGAAAAAACATTTTTTTATGATTGTGGATTTTATGCATAAACTGCTCCATTATTGTAAGATAATTTACTAGTTTGAAATTCTGTATTGTGATTCCTAAACTAATCTAGTTCATTCCATTGTTTACAAATGGAACCTAATGGAAGGAATAGAAACTATATCAACGCATGTAATCAATTTAGGGATTTCTCCCCTACTCAAGATAATTATAGTGGAGCTAGTGATTCAACTGGTGCTAAACAACTTATAACCATAATGAGATAACTCATTCGAGTTATGAATAAAAACCATACCCATATGGAGGACCCTGATCCACAATGAAGAGGAACAATGTTAGACCGCTTCATGAGGCAACATCCACCATCATTCAATTGGGCTAAAAATCCATTTTTAGTTGAGCAGTGGATAAGTTCCATTAGGAAAATGTTTCATGATTTGGGCATTATCAGAAGGGAAAAAGTAGTCATGGGAGTTTATAACCTCACAAGAGATGCAGATCAGTGGTGGTCATTAATTCAAAACATAAAAAAGGATGAATAATTATAAAATATGGAATGGGGGAGTTTTTAGAGATTTTATTATAGAAACACTTTCCTTGTGAACATAAAGAGAATATGGAAAGGCAATTTTTGAGTCTAAGGAAAAAGGTGGTTAATAATGTAGCAATGTATAAGGATAAATTTACAAGGATAGCAAGACATGCTGTAGATTATATAGGTAACCCAAGATGTAAGACTGATAAATTTATTGATAGGTTAAAACCATTTATCTGTCTAACATTTACCTCACAATCCTTCCAATCATTAGAAGATATAGTCTCATGTTCTATCAAGACAAAAATAGAATTATCTAAGTCTTATGAAATTATAGAAAAGAAAGAGAACAATAGTTCTGTTGATCACTCTAGAAATGGAAATAAGAGGAAGATGGGAAAGGTTTAATTTCTATCCTGTAGTAAATGTGGGTGAAAAACACCCTGGTACTTGCCTGATGGGAATAGGAGTTTATTAAAAATGTGGGGAAAAAGGGAACCATGGACATGATTTCATGGGAATGAAAGAGGTTGTCAATGTTTATTCCAAAATTTTAGTTAATTGGGGCATTATGAAAATGAATTTCATATGCTCCAAGGTAACTTACCTCAGAAAAGGCCAAGGGTGAAAGGACATTCTAATGTGATCACAAATGTTGAGGTTGATGTTCTGAATAATGTGGTTGGGGATACTTTAATCGTTTCTTTAAATGTATTCAATGCTTTATAGGATTCCGGATCACCGAATTCATTCATATCATGTCCATTTTCCAGGAAAATTAGATATTTCCAATTTGAAATAAAAAGGCGGTTTCAGTAAAAAATCATAATGGAAGTATCATTATAACAATGTTTTGTGAATTAGTTACTATAATGGAATATAAATGTGCGTTACCTACTAATATTATTATAATACACATGATGGAATTTGATATAATCCTCAGCATGGATTGGATTTCTGACCATGATGGAAAAATATATTTTTAAAATAAGGAGGTTAAAATTTATTATAATGATAAGGAATCCATTAACTTTTAAGAAAAAACATAACCATCTACTTCTATCATGTTCCACCCAAAATAGAACTACTAAAATCAATTATTTGTGAGGAAGAGTGTGGAATAACTATGGGTGAGTAAATGAATGTAAAAATAGAGGATGTACCTATTTTTCAATAATATGTTGATTTGTTTCTTGAAGATTTAACTAGACATACTTCAGAAAAAGAAATTGAGTTTTCTAATATCTAAATTCCTAGTTCAAGGATCATATTGAAGACCCTTTATTGAATGTCCATTATGGAATTAGAGTAATTAAAGAAAAAACTATAGTTAATGAGTAATAAAAGATTTATTCCCCCTAGTGGTTCTTCGTGGGGAGCCCCTATTCTTTTATATAATAAGAAATATGTATCTATGAGTTTGTGCATTGACAACCTGGAG
Source organism: Viscum album (assembly GCA_963277665.1). NCBI lineage: Eukaryota > Viridiplantae > Streptophyta > Magnoliopsida > Santalales > Viscaceae > Viscum > Viscum album. Next base: position 243,438,263 of record OY728133.1, read on the forward strand.
ATCAATGAAATAAAAATAAATAACAAGTATCCCCTACCTCACCTTGATAATTTATTTGATCGACATCACATATCACAATATTTTTCAAAGACTGACCTTCGATCTGGATTTCGTCAGTTGTGCATGAAGAAGGAAATCATTCCAATGACAGTATTCCGAACCAGGTATGGGAATTACATGTTTACATTATTTTCTTTTGGGCTGACTAATGAACCCTCTTTCTTCATGGACCAAATGAATAGTGTTTTCAAGTAATATCATCATGACTTTTTAGTGGTATTCATTGATGATATATCAGTATAAATTAATTGAAACGAATATCATGAAAATAACTTTCACTGTATTCTAAGGAGTCTTATATGAAATGAATTATATAAGAAGTTAAGCAACTTTGAATTCTGGATAAGAAGATTTCTTTTCATATCCATGTTGCCTCTAAGGATGAAATCTATGTTGATCCTTCAATGAAAATGACAATCCATGAATGACCAGAACTGACGAGTATAACAGAGGTACAATGTTTTCTTGGTTTAGGAGGTTATTATCTGCATTTTGTACATAATGTTTCCCTATTGGCTTACCCATTAACCAATCTCACACTTAATGGGGTATAATTTGTTTGGGAAATACTTTGTGAATAATGTTTTGTTGAACTAGAGATAATATTAGTTAGTGCTCCTATCATGAATCTACCATCAAGGAATGATGGGTTTTTTATTTATAGTTATTCATAAAATAAAGGACTTAATTTTTGAATTATGTATAATGATAGAGTTATTGAAAATGCATCACAGTAGCTAAAAATTCATGAAAAATACTATCCCACTCATGATAATGAGTTAGAAACTGTAATATTTTCTCTAATGATATGGAGACAATATCTCTATGGTAAAAATTGGGAGATTTATACTGATCACAAGAGGTTAATGTATATAATCTCGAAAAATTACACAACATGATGCAACAGAGATGTCTTGAACTATAAAAGGATTACGATTACACAAAAAAGTAACACCTGAGGAAGGAAAATAAGGTGGAACATGAATTGAGTAGAAAGGGTTATGGTGTTCTAAACAAGATGAGAGTTGAAATGTATCCTATTTACATGGATCTAGTAAATATGGATATATGAAATTATTCTGGAAGTTGAAACATTGATTCATTTTAAATGGATGCAAACCCATCTTTCTAGAAATGAAAAAAAGTTCTTAAACTAATGATGAAGTGTTTCAAAAGAAAATTATTGGTGTAAATGATTCTAGATTGATCGACATTGTATATGAAGATGGAATTTTGAAATTTGGGAAGATAATTTGTGTTCTTGATATACCTAATCTAAAAAGCTAATTATTAGATGATTCTAATAGATCCAATTTCTCTATACACCCTAGTAGAACTACGATTTATAAATATTTGAAGGAACATTTTTGGTTAGAAAGCACGAAAAAGGATATAGCAGATTATGTGTTAACATGTGTGGTTTTTCAATAGTTTAAGGCTATAAGACAAAATTATAAAGGATTCATGCCACCTCTTCCCATACGTTAGTGGAAATGGGATTATATTATGAATGACATTTTATTGGACACCCAAAGTACCCTAGATGGAATGATTCAATATGGTTTATTTTTAATCTTCTTACAAAGTCATCATATTTTCATGGTATAATAGAATATTTACCACTTGAACATTTAAGAATACTATATATTAAAGAAGATGTAAGAATTCATGGTGTACCCCTTTCTATTGTTTCTGATCGTGATCGTCATTTTACACCAAGATTATGGAAATGTTTTCATAAATCCTCAGATACTGAACTTCGTTTAAGCACTTCCTACAACCCTCAAACTGATAGACAACCAGAATGGACATTTCAAACCTTCGAAGTCATGCTGAGAACATTCTCACTTTAATTTCAAGGAATTTGGGATTAGTATTTACATCTTGTTGAATATTCCTATAATAATAGATTCCATTCAATTATTCAGAAAGAACCATATAACGCTTTATATGGAAAGAGATGTCACACACCAACTTGTTGGGATGATATTTGTGAAAGAAAACTTGAAGGCCCATTACATATTGATGAAAAAATGGAAAATTAGAAGATTATACAAAACCACATCAAAGAAGCTCAATATAGCCAGAAGAGCAATACTGGTAATTGAAGAAGGGATTTAAAATTTAGTGCATCAAATCAGGTTTTCTTGAAGGTACATCCATTGAATGATGTTAAATGATTTGTTTAGAAGGGTAAATTATGTCCTGAGTAAATCAGACATTTTTAAATTATAGAACTAATTGGATTTGTTGCTTACTGTTTGGAAATACTGCCACGTCTATCCAAAGTTCCTGATGTGTTCCACATATCACTATTGAGAAAATACAAGCCTGACCCAAAACATGTACTCACCTATGAAAAAATAGTACTCTAAATTGATCTATCTTATTGAGAAGATCTTGTCTAGATTCTTGATACCATAGAAAAAGTTTTGAGAAACTGGATGACTTGTCTAGTAAAATTTCTTTGGAGAAACCATAAGATGGAAGAAGTAATGTGGGAGCCTGAGGAACTTATGATGAAGAACTACCAAAATAATTTTATGGAGTAATATTATACAAATTTTGGGAATGAAATTATTTTAATGAGGGAATAATGTAACTTCCCATGATTCCACGATACTTTTCTCTTTGAATAATACAATAGATTACGCTATACACATCTTCAGGTTATAGCACATCACAACAAATAAAACAAGCTATTAAAAAGATGTTATGAATAGTAATACCAAATTTTTAAAATTTGATAAATTTTATTTTTCAAAATGGAATTTATTTATGGATTTATAATATCGATATTATCTTAGAGTGAATTTTTTGTATTTTTCTAAAAATATTCTATTTTTGATTAATATTGAAAAACACCACTATATGATATAAAACCGACTTTTTATCTAAATATTTATTTTTAAAATTAAATTTATTTTAATGCTAAAACAGATACATAATACATATATTAATCCAATAATATTCATTGGAGTAATTTTCTAAAAAGAATCAATATATAAAATATTATTGAATTTTTTAATGTCTTTTACCCACATTCTAGGTACATTTGAAATACTGAATGAAATTTAATTTTACCGCATCCATGAATTCAATTAAAAAATAAAAGTGACACAGTTGACATCTTTATGTTAAATGTGTTTCAATATGATGAAAATAATTTTTGGTGAATAGTATATTTTTAATTTTATTTACCACGACTAAAAATAAATACAATAATTAAAATATAAAATGATATAATAATTACCCTAAATAATTTATTAATTCTATTGGATAAGTGTATTTTCTCTAAAGACAACCTTAGGAATAAAATATGATCCTCGTTGATCCACTTGGATTAGATTAAGACATTAATTATAATTTTATTTAAAGAATCATTAAAAGTGTTATATTAATGGTTTAATTACTAAATCATATTTAATATATGATTCTACATAAAATAAATTTCACTATAAATTTTCATTAGATATATAAAAATATTTCCTACATCATGGTATTTTATTTATAAATTTTTGACATTAAATATTATAATTTATTTATGACACAATGATGATGTCGTAATTACCTTACTAATGAAAGTTAAAATAATTGATATTATAAATATCAAAATACATGTAAAAAGAGACTACTAATTCATTACATTAGTTTTCTAGGATAATATTACATCTTATGGTTGATTTAATGTAGTTATTTTTTGCATCCTTCAATTTTTTTGGACTTTGACCAAAACCAAATACAAAATAGTGTCAAAATTGACATAAATGTGTTTTAAAAAAAATATTTTATTAAATTATATATTAGTCCAAAAAACCTAAGGATCTTCCACAAGACTTATAAAATTATTTATATTTCATTTATTGACCACATGAGGTTCTCTTGGAATTTACAGTAGGTTTATTAACCATGTATTAATATAATACATGAAGACATGGTAAAACATATAAAATTTAACTAATTGTTAAATGTATTAGATAAGGTTAATATGGTGACCTAAACTTGTCTTAAACTTATTTTAATGGTGTATTTCTACTCATAACGACCTTATACCCTAAATAAATAAATTTGAAAACATTTTATTGTAATATTGATTTTATAATAAAATAATAATTCATGCTTTTTAAAATGTGACCGGCACCTCTCTTATAAAAGGGTACTTCACCTTCTCTCAAAATAATACCACCAAAGACATATTTCATGGACAAAACCAGATATAAAATCCTCCTAACTACCCTTATTTCAACTTAGTGTACTTACATTGATCATAAATCCAACTTACTTAGCACTTCTGTTCAAATCAAAAGGAAGAAATTGAAAAATAGGTAATTACTTCATCACCTCATTCAAAGTTCTTTTCTTCTTCCAAATCATCATTATTTGCTGTTTCCATAATAAAAGAATAACTAAATTACCTTATACATACTAATATGTTATTATATATATGGTAGAACCATATTCATTATTATATCCATCCTATGAATTACAATGTGACCATATGTGTGTACGTACGACTTACCGTCTCCACATCATGGTGTAGTTTGTTATTGAACAATTCATTATTTGAAAGGGAGTAATAATGAGTAAAATTTATTTAAATAATAGAAAAACATTTTAATTATTATTTATATCTAATATAAGATCCAATTATATACTATTTAACCATCAATAGAATGATATTTTCGCTCGTGTGTATGTACAAAGTACCGTCCCCATGGAGGCGATGAAATTCCGTCCCCATCATAATCATTCAAGAATAATTTTCATTTTATGATTAAAAAAATGTTTATAAACATAATATAATTCTGTATATGACCAAATAACATCATATCTATAAAAAACATAACATACATAACAAAACATATAATAGAAAATAAATATGTTTAAACATGAAAAAATGATACTTCAAAAATATCATTATTCCAATATTATAAGATCATATATGATATCATATTTAAGTGTGTGGTTCTTTTATAATGTAGTAACAATTATTTAAATATTACACAATATGTTAACATACCCTCTACTATGGAAAATTATTAGGTAAGGGTTAATTTAACAATCTCTTTATTATACGATGTTGTTTTTTAGAAATTATCTACTATGACTTATTTATCATTGACACTAGTGTTTCTTAAAAATGTATTTCAATAAATTTTTACTTCATCATATAATATGGGTTAGTTTCATTTATAAACATGTTTTAAATTTTATAAAATTATTTGAATGTAATCTTTCCATCATTTTCTAAACAATGTATTTTATGTCTTTTTCGAAAAATTAAGGTAAAAATGCTTTTTAACTTATACAGCTGTTATGGACATTTTCCTCTATAATAACACCTTTGAAGATTACCTTACAATAAAATAAGAATATTTTCAAAATAAACATTTTATTTTATAATTACGTGAATTGAAAATGTTTTCAAAATTGAAAAAAATATTTCTCTCAAATAGTTTTGATAACATCTATTTCAACATCAATTGATGGATTTTACAATTATTTGAAGTTGATTTATTATGATACAATATTCCATATTGTATTGAAGGTTTTTTAATATGTATGACTATGGATGTATTATTTTATACCATAATGGTTTATGGTTAAAATATGAACATTTCATATGCGATTTTTAATACTAATATTGTGTTATGTTTCTGCCTTTTCATATGAGAAATGCATTGGACAAAGAAAGTGTTGGGTAGAGCACGATATATCTCTCTGATGCATCGTTAGCTCACTTTAGACAAGCTTGTGTCGTGGCATAAGGCCTTTAAAAAATATTATTTGTAGTCTTGGAACGAGTCCATGACTATGTGGTTATGATGTCCAGCATTATGCATTCCATCATTATAAAATTATCTATTAATATTACATGTGGTTATTCGACTAGTAGAATATCCATGTAAAAATGTAAAAAAATTATTTGATTTATATTTTCAATATTATACTGAATTTTACATTTAAAAGGCTTGTGTTTTAGTCTTATACATGTTCTTAAAAGTTTATTATTATTTATGAAAGTTTCTGCTATATTGTTATCCTTACTAATCATATGAGCTCACCCCATTCTATATTTTTTCCCAGAATGCGAAGAATTATATTATGGCTGACATTTAGGGACAAGATAAGGGATATGATTGTGTTCATAGGTGACAAAATGATGTTTTTTTCATTTAATAATGTAATGTAAAACTTATGTATTTATCTTGTATATCCAAGGATACAATACTGATTGGTGTTTCGGGATTTGATACCATCTGATCATGACAATGTTATGTAATAATGAAACAACTCTAGGTAACTCGGGTAAGGGCGTTACAATCTACCAATATTCTATGCACAATATCAAGGATTCATAAGTCTTTATTTGAATAAATAAAGTGCTCTCCATGGATACACACTACGGACTATAAATCCATTTTGAAAAAAATACAACCCATTAATTAACACCATTAACTTCATTCGTTATATTTTATTGGTTATTTTTTGTATAGTCATTTCATAATAAATTATTTAAATGGAGAACAGAACATTAAAGAGTCATGGATTAACATTTAATACATCTATAAAAACATCAATGAAATTTATTACCTTGGGTACATACACTAGTTTAATGATATATTCCATATCCATATACGATGTTAGATCTTCATACATTCCAAAAATTTCTTTATATGGAGTACAAGGGTTGTGTATAAAAACAACTTAGGGGATGGGGTATCTCCTTTGGAGTTAAGGGATTCCATTCCCTTGACATCCAATTATCTTTTTTAGATTTACCCCATGAAATATATAGGGGTTTTTGTATTACATAATCAATCTATCTTGGTTACTCTAAATCTAGTTCCCAATTTTTCTACAAAAGTCCCACTGATACAAACTATAACATCCCAGACTCCAAAAACTCAATGATAGCTGTTATATTAGATAATTGTAAAATGGTAAATGAAATATCTTAGGATTTAAAGAATTGAAAATATAGGTTGCATAGGAAAATAAATACGTGACATTTAGAAACATAATATTAAAAATGAACATAATGCGATATCATTTTTCAATTATAACATTGTTGGCACCAAATTATTGCACGAAAGTAAGGGACATAAAAGAAGTTCGGCACGCTGCCTCAAGAATCACCGATGCGAACCACCCCAAGAATCACGGTCTCGCGAAGCTCAAGAGTCGGTACCTCTCCGCGAACAAATTTGACGTTCGGGAGCCCTCCATGAAGCTCCGGAGGTGGTACCTCTCCGCGAACGAATTTGACGTTTGCGAGCGTGCCACGAAGGTCCGGAGGCGGTACCTCTCCGCGAACGAATTTGACGTTCGTGAGCCCGCCGCGAAGCTTCAGAGGTGGTACCTCTCCGCGAACGAATTTGACGTTCGCGACCCCGCTGCGAGGCTCCGGAGGCGGTACCTCTCCGCCACCAAATTTTATGTTCGCGAGCGCGCCGTGGAGCATCGGAGGCGGCGCTGGAGTTCTGCTTTGCGGCGCCCCTTGCCTATAAATACTGGGCTTCCCCAGAGTCCAGAGGATGGACAATCCGACCTTTCGTCTTCTCCTCTCTCGAATCGCGAAGCACCCTAGCCCCCAGGAATAATGATCTTCGCGAGGTACTTATCCTTCGCGTGACGCCTTCGCTTTGTCTCGTTTTGAGCCCCTCTTCTGAGAGGGATGCACTTCGTGAAGCTCATGGGCATTCGTGAAGGAGGGGGATTCCCAAGGGAACATGGGTAGCCTCAGAGCGTTTATGCTTCGCGAAACACCCAACTTGTACTAGTGATCCCTATGCTAAGGCAGGATCGCTACACATCATGAAGCACACTGCTTTGCAGCACCCTACTTCACGAGGCACCTCTTCTTCGTGAGGCAGTGTTCTGCAAATACTATTCTACTTCGCGAAGCACCCTCTACTCAGACCTATGCCTCATGCTAAGGCCAAGGAACTCCGCTTCCCGAAGAACACTATTTTTCTTCGCAATTCTGCTTCCCATGCGACCCTCCAGGTATGCATGATGTGATTTCAAAGTCCTACGAACAATACTACTCGTAGCGTTGCTTCGCCTAATGCTTCTTGGCATAGGCACGCTAACGGCTATTGCTTCTTCGCCTAGCCACCCTAACGTGGACCCCTAGATGGTTCACTCTACAATCCCCCTTGACCACTGCTTTACTGGTACATTCCCTCCCCAAAATAGAAAAGGGTACTAGTTATGTAAGTCCTAGGGGGTGGAGTGAACACACCTCATCCGAGTTACAGGAAATTAAACTGCCAAGTACCATGTCCTCAACACATGAGGTTAAACTGTGACCCGACCTCATGCCTCTCACGAAGGATCCCCCCAGCTCGAACATTTTTTACGCCACTCGTCTCCACATGAGTGAAATCACCCATCCAAAGGGGATGATATCCTCCTTATTGGAGTAGCGTATGTTCTCAGGATAAGGGCGACCCTATTTTCCCAACGGATGGCTGCACCACTGCATCTCCGTACTTCCCCACTACCAAGGTCAGTGGAGGGCGTGATAGTGAACGAGGTACCACCCATCATTGGTCCCAAATCCCACTTTCGCTATTCTTTGTCATACTTCAGGTCTCCATCCTGGAGTAAGTCCCAGCACCGTGGTCCACCTAACGCGTAAGCCCCTCTTCGCTTCACACGGATGCACCCTTCACGGCATGATCGCCAGGTCCTTGCTGTCTCTTGTTTCTCACACCGAGATTGACTCACGTGGGCTTAGAGTTGGCATTGTCCATGACAATACCTCGTCCAGCATGACGTTAAACTGCATTCCCTCATCCAGCATGACGTTAAACTGTATTCCCTTGTCCCACATGACATTAAACCACACACCCATTTGAACTATGAGGTCTTTGATCCATGTCAAGGCATGGAACATACGATTCCTCCACGAGGTTCAAGCCCACCCGTCATCCAATTCGCGTCGAGTTATTCCTTCCTCCATCATGACGTTAAACTGAATTCCAGTCCGAAAGTAAGCCATTGTGACCATCCTGAACTATGGGGACATTGATCCATGTCTAGGCATGGTACGTAGGAATCCTCCTATAGGTTCAATCCCATCTCCCATCGGACCAAGGTCCCTCATTTACATCGGTTCGCTGACACCAACCGCCATCCCGAACTATGGGGACTTTGATCCATGTCAAGGAACGGTACGTAGGAAGCCTCCACGAGGTTCAAGCCCACAACCCATCATTTATTCATGTTAGGGTTCACTCTCGTCCAGCATGACGTTAAACTGTATTCCAGTCTGATGGCAAGCTGTTGTGACCAATCCGAACTACGAGGACTTTGACCCATGTCAAGGCATGGTACGTAGGAAGCCTTCACAAGGTTCATGCCCACCATTAGTGGACCCCTGGGTCTACTTTCACGTCGGTTCACCGATGAAACCCTTGAACTACGAGGTCTTTGATCCATGTCAAGGCATGGTACGTAGGAAGCCTCCCCGAGGTTCAAGCCCATATCTCATTGGACCATGGTCAACTTTCACGTCGGTTCACTGACAAACTCAATCATTTGAACTACGAGGTCTTTGATCCATGTCAAAGCGTGGTACGTAGAAAGCATTCCAGAGGTTCAATCCCACCACAATCGGACCAAGGTCCACCTTCACGTTGGTTCGCCGATGAAGCCCCTCTGAACTACGAGGTCTTTGATCCATGTAAAGGCATGGTATGTAGGAAGCCTCCCCGAGGTTCAAGCCCACCACCCATCGGACCAAGGTCCACCTTCACGTTGGTTTGCTGACAACGCCCATCGGACCAAGGTCCACCTTCATGTCGGTTCGCTGACTCATCGAACCAAGGTCCACCTTTACGTTGGTTCGCTGATGAAATCCATCGGGCCAAGGTCCACCTTCACGTTGGTTCACCGGCACCATCCCGATCTATGTGGACTTTGATTCCCTGCAACGAGGATACGTAGGAGGTCTCTTCGAGGCTCAAGCCCAACTTCACTGCCGCCCTTGCGATGGTCCCTTGCCATTTCACCCTCCATTTCATTCATCCATCCATCATCCACCCTGATTCTTGCCTGGACAGTCATATCCCGGTGAGACCATGTCGGTCCACCCCTCTTCACAATCGCCCATGGGCTGGTCCCAGTATCGGCACCCCTTCAAGGGAAATCCCTCAATCCGATCCATTCAAGTTAATGCTCTGATCTGGATGATCCATCTCCGCTGGACGTTAAAATCGCGGTATACCCTGTGTTAAACAAATGAATCTGAGGAAAACCTTAGACATATGTCTATGGCATATAATTCCTCACGCTCGATGTGGGATGCATCGAGCTTCCACGCCCTCAAGAAGCCCTGTGACCAGGGATAATAGACAGAAATGCCAGGTCCCCAGCATCCAGACACGCTACGGATGCCTCAACGTGACTACTCCACCGACTGAAGGTTGTTGCCCTGACCGGACCCTTTGGAATGTCCTGACAGAAGCTGTGTAATTAACGGCGTCCATGGAAACATGGAACTTGGAATATTTTCAAAAACAACGTATTAAGTCTATGAGGGAGACCCGGACTAGGTGATGAGTTCTTAGGAGGAATCCACGGAAAGAAGAACTGACATCCCATCATCCCGTTTCGATCAAGGAGAAGACGTCCCTGAATAAGGAGAGAATGCCGCCTGCCTTTTGAATGTGGGAATGTTGGAAAACAGTGCAGCGCATCCTCCTCCGCAGACAGAAGGATGCGCGCGCCCCGGCGAATGCATCAGAAATAGAAATGGTGAACCCGACGTGAAATTCTTCTACTCAATGTGGAGATTAGTAGCGTTCGAGACACCAGTAGATTGACGTGTCACCGGATCCAGATATCTGGTGCCTGGTCCCGCCAAGCAAATAGCGGGCCTGTCGTGAAACTCACCAGAAGTCAGGGCTGTAGACCGTGGGGCTCTCCATTCTGCAACGTGTTGGCATGGATCCTTCTTACAGACGTGGAGAATGGAAGGAAATTGGGGAACTGGTTGTCAATCCTTTTCCTCGTAGTGCTGATGAGTTGATGCCTTCATTTTCAAGGAACCAAGTTGTTGTTATGGAGACACGATCACCGCCTGCTCACCAACGCAGGGGCAGGGGCAACACCGATGCAGCCACCCCGCATGGCTCTGCTACCTCCACGACGGCCGCTACATCACGGAATATGGGGCGCCCACGTCCCCTCTCCCCATCAGAGTTCATCCAGCGAAGGGTGATCAACAACATTGTATACAGGTACGAGGTGGAAAGGGTCATCCCATCTCGGGATATAACCCGCATGGACCTGGAGGCATCCGGGCCCCGCCATCAATGCCGCCCTAAAAGGCCACGCAGGGAGCCCTTGCTACCCACCCCAACGTTCAATCATTTCGGGAGCCTGTCCCCAGAACTCCTCGACGACTCCTCACCTTACGCTGATGGGGCGGGTGATGTCTGGCTCGGCCCGATCAGGGTCCTGACCCAAGGGCTCCAGGCAGGGGCTCCCACTCGGCCGCATCATCGCCGTCGTCCGTCTCCGTATGAAGAGCAGACAGGCCATGCCCCTGCACCACCTGCACCGGCTCATCTGACCAGACGTCAGCACCGGGCCAGGGCTGAGGACGCTCACCCAGGTGCGTTGACGTCAACAGCTACAGTGGCCTGAGCCACCGCCGACGTGCATCATGGAGTCCCTGCATACATCGAGAAGGGGCACTCCTTTTCCCAACCAGGATCGAGACCCCAACCTCCCCACGGGCAGGCTGGGTTGACTCTCCGGGTTGCAGGCCTGAGTGGTGATCGTTGCTAACTAACCCACGGTGATGTCACCCCGTAAGGAGGCCCTCCCCGTACCACTACTCCACAGATCATGGTCCTTCATCGCTCCTAATCTCTTCATGTAGGTATGCCTCGTGCTACCCCCATCCCGAAGGAATACTTGCCCCGCAGTAGTGACGCTCGACGCGGAAACCATTCTCGCACCCACTATACAGGGTATGGAGTCCATCCTCCTGCCCCCGACCACCGATCTGAAGGAATTGTCCATCCAGTCCTTCTCCAACATGGGGGCCCTCCCTACGTTCTCTATGCAACCGGCAAAGGTCCTTGCCCCGACAACTTGGGGAGTGAAGGTCAGCCTCGCTCCACCCGCATCGACCATGGAGGTCCTCCCCATGCTCCTGCCGTTTCCAACAGAGGCTCTGCCCACATAGGTGTTGTCCATGGAGGTCCTCCCCATGTACCCTTAAACATTTTACCTTTTTCCCCTCGCACCTCGGCTATCTCGAGTGGGGGCCCTCTCCGCCACGGCGCCATCGCCGCCCCAAGGCTACCTATTAAGGATCAACCCTATCCCGAAGAGCCACCCCGGGCCAGAAGAGCGGTTCGTCACTGCCACAAGAAGGGTCCTGGGAAGGCCCGGGTGGGGATCAAACATGCCCGCTTCTCGGATTCTGAAGCGGAATGCGACTCAGCGATGGAACCTTCTCCTTCCTCCTCTGTATCAAGGATTGGGGTAGGAACCAGGCGCGTTTTCCTCATTCTCTCAGAATGTGAGGTCCACTATATTCACATCTCTCTCGGCAGGTACATCCAGGAGGATGAAATCATTGAAATTCCGCAGGTCTCGACCATGAAATCACCACCATTGTCACCATAAGATACCTCTACCTCTACCAGAGATCACAAAGAGCTATTTTGGGGGCCAACAGCGGTTGAGCGACGACGTGACATATCGCCGGCAGCCGTGACTCCTGTGACGGATGCTATGGCTATCAACCCATCATATCATGACATCGTGGCTAGGTCACCACACTCCTCATAGGATGGCCCGGAATTCAGTGGCCAGTCAGCTCGTTCTCCATATTCTCTGCCGCCATGTTTACTATCCCAGAGGTCTACCTCGGTACCGCTACCGGTCCCTTAGCCGCCCCTGGTTGACGAGTAGGGAAATATAGGGCCAGACCCCAAGTCCAAACCCAAGAGCTTCTAGAGCATTCTCGCAGTGGATTACTTCCCTAAGAAGTTCTGGTCGACGGCGGCGCTGGACTTTCATGCACCAGATTCCCTTACCCCTGATGAAGTGGGGTGTTTTTGTCGAACCCTATGGGAAAAAAACTTCCGCCTTCGTTACGAGCGGGTGGTGTACCCCAGAAGTCGAGAGCACTTTGAAGAAATCGGCGAGCAGTGTCGCCTGATTGATTTGGCCGCACTCCTTGTGGACCAGCACCCTGATTCACCAGGTCGTCAGAGTGCCCTTCAACAGAAATGTGTTCAGAGTTTCAAAGTACTCCGCAGAGTCATCAGGGATGCGACCCCCATGTGCAAGTCCGTGGCTGGGGACACTATGCCGCTCTCCTCTTCGACCCTATCCGACGACAGCCCGATTCTCTATGCGACATTGAGGACATGCCCTCGAGAGGGGTCGCGGTCCACATGGATGACGTAGTGGACAAGGAAGACGAGCTTGAATTTATTGATGGAAACTTACCCCCCCGAGGGCGTACCGCCACTGCTGGACCCATCAGGGAGGGTTACCCATCAGCAGAAGAAACTTCTAGGCCTCCCTGTACCCACCGAGTCGCTGGTACTCGGTCGAAATACCGGCAAGGGTAAGGAGCACGTCGAAACTGTCAAGCACTCTGACCCGTCTTCCTTTGTGCAGAAAACAGACGAAGATCCCGAGAAGGTCACGTTATGCTAGTAGCTTGCTGAGAAGAAGTGGCTGGTTGACGAACTCTTGGCTGAGCACAATACAGAGCGGCCACCCGACTATGGTAATCCCAAGCCGCGGAAGCAAGGGCAGAAACAATTTCCCCCCGGTGAGATTCATTCGGGCAACCCTAATCATGCTACCTCCGCAGACAGGGTAGAAGCCAGAACATATGGAATGAGGGGGCGATACGTCTCGACACCCCCCCCCCCCCCCGAACGACAGGGAAATCTGAAGAATCCAGTCCGGGTTCCCCCAGTCGCCCCACAGGTCATTCCGCCAGTCGGTCCACGAGCTGCCAAAGCCATCTACCATGTTAAAGAACCTGGAAACACACTTGTGATTAGGGATCCCCATCAAGACAGGGACCCCCACTGGATGATCTTATAGCGGCACTCACATCCCACCTCAAAGCGTTGGAAACGCGGCAGGTGGCGGTCCCACCGGATGGAAAGTCGTAGCCCGCGTGGGTGGATGATATGCCCGCACCCCCGGGATTTGGGAACCCCACTTTCTCACCCTTAAACAGGACATGGGACCCGCTGCAGCACATGGAACATTTTTATTCCAGGTGTGGCCCCATGCTGGGGACCCCGACCCAGCAAGAAGCCGCCAAGCTCCGATGTTTCGTACAGACAATGGAAGGTCCCGCATTCGTCTGGTACATCCAGCTCCCTATTGGATCGGTGACAGGTTGGGAGGATCTTCGCTGGCAGTTCCTATACCAGTTCAGCTCCACCACACGAACGACCAGCATTGAATACCTCTTCAAGTGCAAGCACAGGCCTGATGAGCGAGTCACAGATTTCATCGCCCGGTGGAAGGGACTTACGTATTCCCTCGATATGCCACTTACTCGGGAAAAATTACTGACGATGTGTGTGGGGAACGTCAAAATGGAGCTGGTAACCTCCTTGATTACCCAAAACTACCCTAGAGGGTTCAGATATTTCTCAGATAAGGCTCAGCGCCTTGACGAGGCTCTGCAACAGGCTAGTCAGGCACGTTCGTTGCCCTTATGATCCCAGCCAGGAGGACCTCCAGAGCCGAACCCACCGCGGTGGCCCAAATAGAAGACCCTAGTCAACTGGAATTACTGCCAGCGGCACTATCCCTGCAACCCCACAGAGGACCTCCAGCTCAAGCATAGGCTCCTGCCCAGCAGCGACCGCCTCAGAATCGACATGTTCCCCTGCGCAATGTGCCACCTCCACCTAGGCGAGACAATAAAGCGCCACCTCCTCGGCAGGCCCCTCTGGCCCCTCGTCAGGGCCAGGCCCCCTATCCAGAAATAAGGCACCAGACTTATTCGTTCAACAAAAATTAGGTCCCTGGCTACTTCTGAAGTGCTCTAGAGAAAGGGACGGTGCGCCTACCCGAGTTCAGAAGGCCGGCAGAGGCGAATCTCACTGATCACCCCAACTATTGTCCTTATCATCAGATTCTAGGGCACACCCTCAAAAAAGTATATGTGTTTAAAGACTGGCTTCAAGACCAGTTCAACAACAACATAGTCAGGTTGGGCCCAACACCAATACAAGTGGCAGGTGTCTTTGCAGGGTCAGAGATCGGTAGCGACAGCGAAGCCGAGTGGCAGCAGGTTCCCAGCCACGGATCTCGGAAATACGATGACTGGATGGCTCGAAAAACCACCGTCCGTGCCCATGGTATCATCCGAGTGCACCTGAAGCAGTCAGAACCTTCAAAAGATGTAGCCAGTACCTCCGCATTGTCTTCATAGCCGACCTCTTCCTAAAAGGGCAAGCAGCGACGGCGCAAGAAGAATCAATGAGCTCTGCCAGTGCCATCGTCATCCCGCACTCTCAGTGACTTTATGACCCCTGAAATGGGGATTCCTCCCAGAATCTGCTCGGTGGTGATTGACTCATTGAGCGGCAGCCAGGGGTACGCTTCGGTTAGCATTGTGGAGCTGGTAAAGCCCTATATGACTCCCGATGAGGGGGAACGCCAGACAAACCTCCCCAACGTTTCTAGCTGATGTCAACGTCAATGGAACTGCAACCATGCCAATCATCGAGGTATGTCAGTGGGTACTTTTAGCCTGGTCGTGCATGCTACTAAGACCAGACAGCAGGCTCAGCATAGAGCTCAGCACGCGCAACCCCATCTAATGCCCTCAGCTCTACCTCCACCGCCGTTTGTGCTACTAGATCTGGGAGAGCTGCCTCGTTCATATCACAGTCAGTCTTTCCTGGCTACAGGCCAGCCTCCATTGTCCGATCCTAGTCCTTCGACTTCTCTCCAGGCTTCAACTAGTAGGCAACAGGATGTACCCAGTACTAGCCGACCGCCAGTTCAACCGGCAGGACCCGATATGCCTCCAACTGTCGAACGACCTTCTGTAGGCAGAGGTTCCCGTTTGGAATGAATGTATGATGTCCTGAAGCACCTAGATGGAATTATGGCAAGGATTTATATCCTTGAGGCCCTTTTCCTGTAATCTGAAATGCGTGAGGCACTTGCCGAGTCCATAAGGAGCCCCCTCCAGTTTGAGACGGAGGTAGCAGCTACAGAAGCCTTCCATGCCGAGACTATTGAGAACGCCAAATGTCAGGAGGTTATCTCATTCTCCGGTGAAGATAAGGACCCTCCTATACAGGGGCACATTCTCCCGTTGTACATCACTGGCCACTTCAATGGTGTGGAAGTCCTCCGCTGCCTCATTGACACGGGATCTGGAATCAACCTAATTCCAAATCAGACATTGCGAAAGTTGGGTCTATCTGAAGGTGATTCAACTCCCTCTGACCTCAGAATTCATGGGTATGACAGGACCGAGCAAACCCCAGTCAGCAAGATCCGCCTGAAGACTCAGTTCTGTGGCTTAATAGACAGCACTGAATTCATGGTCATCTCTCAGGACACCGCCTACAACACGTTGATGGGTAGGCCATGTCTCCATCTGCATGCAGCGGTCCCTTCGTCGTATCACCAGTGCCTCAAATACTCACTCAACGGTCGAGTAGGCATGCTCCAAGGAGATTCCTCTCCTTTCACTTCTTTTGAGGCCCGCTATCTGGATGCTCATTATTACAAGAGTAAGGATAAGAAAATCCTAGTAGGTGAGGATAAACCCGCCCTGGTCACAACTGATCCCTGGGCAAGCATGGATGACGCCTACATCCTCCCGATCCACCGATTAGAGGCCATGAACCACTAAATGGTGCAATGTTTTCTTGTTTCGGGTACACAAGGAAGACATGTTCTCGCGTCATAGAGACGGTGGAAAATCACCTTGTACTCCTACATCAACTAGGATCAGGTGATCCAGGAACCTCCTACCCCGGTACAGTATCGTAATTTCAAGATTATGACAATGGAGGTACTCCATACGTGTCTCTTCCACTAGGCTGGAATCCACCGACTCAGGCCGACACGTCACCACTGCTTTGATAACATCAAACGTGGCCCCTTACGCCGAAGGCCAGAAGGGATAGGGTCGACTTCATTAATTGTTATGATCTCAATGGCGAGTGAGTCTCCTGATATGATGAACACTGTTTCCCAAGCCGGCACGAGCTGCCCCTCAGGATTTGATAGCCCAGGAGTATTTCCCATCGTGGGAAATCCCCCTACGGGTGGAGAGGAAGACCTGGAGGATGCTCCCCCCACCTTTGAGGAAGGAGTCTCTACCACGGTTGATGAACTGGTACAGGTGAACCTTGGTATCGAGGCAGATCCAAAACCCACATTGATCAGTGCAACCACGTCCCCCGAGGAGCGGCAGCAGTACGTAGACTTCCTCAAAAAACACTGTGACGTGTTTTCCTGGAGTTACAACGAGATGCCAGGACTAGATCCTTAGGTAGTCGTTCACCGTCTGGGCCTCCCGGCAAACCATCATGGGTTTATGCAGCCTCCCAGGAAGATTCACCCTTCTCATGGTGCTATAGATGAGGCCGAAGTTGACAAGATTATCAAATCCAACATTGTTAAGGAAGTCTAGTACCCCATGTGTCTTGACAACATTGTGTCAGTTAGGAAGAAGAATAGACAAATCAGAGTCTGCATCGACTTCCGTGACCTTAATCGCCACTGCCCAAAGGATGAATTCCCAATCCTAGTGACAGAGTTATTGATTGATGCCACAGCCGGGTTCCAAGCTCTCTCATTCATGGATGGGTATTCTGAGTACAACCATATCTGGAAGGCCCCTGAGGACGAGGAGTCCACTGCATTCAGGGCTCCCCAAGGTACCTTTTGCTACCAGGTTATGTCGTTCGGCTTGAAAAATTCCGGTGCCACTTATCAGAGGGCCATGCACCGCATATTCAAGACTATTCTTGGGACACTGGTGGAATGCTATGTAGATGACCTAGTTGTCAAATCATGTCAGCGCCAGGACCATCTCAATGACCTTGAGAAGGTGTTCGGTTTCCTCCGTTCTTATCATATGAAGATGAACCTGTTGAAGTGTGCCTTCGGGGTCACCTCTGGGAAGTTTCTGGTCTTTATTGTTAGATACTGAGGCATTGAGATTGACCCATAGAGGATCAAGGCCATCAGCCAAATGCCTCCACCGAGCAACATTCGGGAACTTCGAGGCCTCCAAGGCCACTTAGCCTATATACTCCGATTCATCAAGAATCTGGCCAGCAAGTGTAATCCCTTTTCCCGGCTAATGATGAAGGGTGCCGCCTACGAATAGGATGATGGAGTGTCAGACTTCCTTCGAGGAAATCAAGCAGTATTTGCTCCAACCTCCAGTTTTGATGCCACCTGTCTCCGGAAAGCCGCTGGTCCTTTACGTGACCACCCTGGAAAGATCCCTCGGTGCACTGCTCGCCCAGAAGAATAACGAGGGTACTAAGAACAGTCTCTACTATCTCAGCGGCATGCTTCTCGATACAGAGGTCAGATACTCCCCTATCGAAAAGAGATACATTGCGCTCATCTATGCCATATAGAAGTTGCGACCTTACCTGCAGCACCATGAGGTACAATTGGTCTCCCGGGTAGACCCAATGAAGTATATCCTGAATTTACCCATTTTGACTAGCCGACTAGCATGATGGGAGGTGATTCTCCAACAGTTTGATATTAAGTTCGTACCTAAGAAGGCCATTAAGGGACATGCGTTGGAAGAATTTTTAGCTGCCCATACAACCTTCGAGGATCAATCCCTGGACCTGGATTTTCCTGATGAGACGATCCTCTCAGTCGATCATGTCGTCCCGTGTTGGAAAATGTATTTCAACGGTGCCTCCCGGAGCCCCACCGGTAGGCGGCTCAACGATCCTAAGCTCAACAGAGTGGGCTTGGGTATTGTCTTCATTACCCTGGTGCAAGCCGTCCTGCCATACTTGTTCTTGCTGTCAGAAGGTTGTACGAACAACGAGGTAGAGTACCAGGCTCTCATCACTGGTCTCGAGTTGGCCCTTGGGATCAATGTGCCCCATTTACATGTGAAAGGAGATTCAGAGCTGGTAAACAAACAGGTTAATGGTGACTACATCATCAGGAAGCCGGATCTTGTACAGTTGCTGGAGTACACCCTCTGCCTAATGGCCCAGTTCTCTTCTCGACCGGAGATTACCCATGTCCCACTGTCACAGAATAGTCAAGCAGACGCCTTGGCTAGCTTAGCCGCGTCGCTCGCAGAACCCGAGCAAGATGATTTGATCATACATGTGGCACATCGGAGAGTCATTTCCCCCGTCACCCAAGAGGACAGTGATGGCCTATGAGTAAGTCATCTAACCACCGGACCCTCTACGTTAGGGGTCCCAGGTTCATCAGACACATCAGTTGAAGCCACTCCCGACTGGAGGAAACCTTTTGTTGATTATATCCAAAATGGTATCCTCTCGGATGACCGGGATGAGAGCGAGCGAATCCGACCCCGCGTGCTGCAATTTACCCTCCAGAGCGGCCCTAGTCTTGAACAGACCCTTTATAAGTAGAGCTTCGATGGCGTCCTCCATCGTTTCATTCAAGGAGTAGAAATTCCTCAAGTTATGCAAGAGGTTCACGCCGGTTTCTGTGGCACCCATCAAGCTGGGCCGAAGCTGTCCCATCAAATCTGGAGGTTGGGGTACTTTTGGCCCTCTATGATCCACGATTTTATTGGGTACGCCAAGAGATGCCACGTGTTCCAAGTTTATGCCAACTTCCTACATCGGTCATCAGAGCCCCTCCACCCCACCAAGTACTCTTGGCCATTTGCGTTATGGGGACTTGATGTAGTGGGACCATATCAACTGGAAACAGCTCTCCAGTGTAGGTTCATCCTGACTGCTACAGATGTTTTCTCCAAGTGGGCAGAGGTAGTTCCACTCAAATAGGTCAAGGCCCATTCCATCATCGACTTTGTGAGCTTCAATATTATCCACCAGTTTGGGGTCCCTCACGCCTTCCTCACCGATAACAGCACCAACTTCCGAGCGGCTGAACTGAAGAAATTGTACGCCAAGTACGACATCCGTTCGAACCATACCTCCTTCTACCACGCGTAGGGAAACAGACAGATTGAGGCGTTCAACAAAACCCTCTCTAACATTCTGCAGAAGACGGTTTGTCAGAACAAGAATATTTGGCCGGACAAGCTCCCCAACGCCCTCTAGGATTATCAGACGACGACTCGAAACTCTACCCAGGTGACCCCATATTCCCTGGTGTATGGAGCTGAGGCCGTCCTACCCATTGAGATCCAGCTGCCATTGTTACGCACTGTAGTCTATGATCACTAGACATTAGATGAGGTAGCCATAATCCGTCTAGCTGAATTAGAATCACTGGACGAGAACCGGCTTCGTACCCTACACAATCTGGAAAGGCATCATGATAAGATAGCGAGGGCATTCAATAAGAAGGTTTGTCTCCGTTCTTTTCTAATGGGTGACCAAGTACTGGCCCTTCGAGCACCAATGATCCCCAGTAGGAAACCACCTAAGTTAGAACCCAAATGGGAAGGGCCTTATATCATCCATAAGGTTTACCCCAACGGAGCATACTCCATGGTGACCATGGATAGAGAGCGCATAACCCCTCCCACCAACGCCAAGTTCTTCAAGCGATACTTTTCCTAGGGAAAAAGTTTCATGCATGACCATAAACTGCATCTTCGTCCTGCAAGACGATAAACTGCAAAATGGTCCGAGCTCTATGACCTTAAACTAAGATCTCCCCCTTCCTTACTATAAGACGTTAAACTGCAATCCAGTCAGGCCTTCCTGACCGAGGCTCTGCCTCAGGCCCATTGGGCTCCTCGGGCCCCTGACCCCCGTCCTTGCTGTAAGACGTTAAACTGCAAGCCAGTCAGGCCTTCTTGACTGAGGCTCATCCTCTGGCCCCTTGGCTTGCGTCGACTCTGGCTCTCTAATGGGATTGTACGGTGTGGTGTAGGATTACATCCTCATCCACGTCGGGTTACCCGCCATACCATACATATACCCAGTTGAGACACATTTCTCGTCCAGAACAACGCTAAACCGCACCTCAATAACTACGTGTGGCTTGATTCCCATATTAATAGGATACGTAGGAACGCTCGGACGCCTCGTCTTACGCCCAGACCCAAGCTTTTCTCTTCCACTATCCCCCCTGGGAATAGTTTCCTTGGAGGATCCTTGTGTAGCGGGGAGTAGGCTTTCTTAGCCCCACTCATACAACCCCTCTCATACAAGGATTGTAAGGGTTGAACCATGTGTCCACTCCCGTTCTTCTATCCTCCCACATCCTCACCGCATGACGTTAAACTACATGGCCTTCAAGAACTACGTATGGCTTGATTCCCATCCTAATGGGATATGTAAGAACGCCTGAGAATTTCGTCTGTTGGCCCAGCCCAAAAGCCAAAATCTTCCCCTTAGGTCAAGACATATGGCAGGGTGCACACATTTTCCCCAACTCAAATCGAGCAAGCCTCGACCCGGCTGCACATCCCCCTGGAGATGTTTTCCTATTTTGTGGATGGATACAGCTATGATTCACTCACTCCATGACTGGGATTCCATCATTTTTTGTACACCAGGAGGGACCCCCAAGAATGGCCTGGATACTAAGCCCAAGGGCTCTCCTACCGATACGGGCCAATGCCCCCGAGGGTTTTCAAGAAACAAGACGATACAAGTCCCGCGTTGCGAATTTGGTCAACAATCAACACTCATTTGTTGCTCCCATATCAGGTCACCATAGGAACGCTGTGTTTCGAACATGGTCAACAGTTTCCCGGATCTTTGTTTCCACCCCGAGATGTCCCAAAAATCGAGTGTAGTGATTCGTTCTACACCATCCCGAAGTGACAAACTTCCCCTCGGGTGGTGCTAGCGGTCAGGCCCACGACATCTATTCCCCAATAAGGGGTGTATGGTATGGTGTGGGACTATGTCCTCATTCACGTTGGGATCATGTACCATGTCGTACGCCTTCCCTCACGATGCCCAGCCTCAGGCCCCTTGGCCTCCTCAGGTCCCCGACCCCCGTCCACATGTAAGACGTTAAACTGAAAACCAGTCAGGCCTTCTTGACTGATGCCTAACCTTAGGCCCATTGGCCTTATCAGGCCCCTCCTCCCAACCTCTTACCCTGGGTGTACGGTGTGGTGTGGGACTATGTCCTCATTCACGTCGGGATCATGTACCATGTCGTACGCCTTCCCTTACGAGGCCCAGCCTTAGGCCCCTTGGCCTCCTTGGGCCCCTGTCCCTCATCCTCACTGCAAGACGTTAAATTGAAATTAGGTCAGGACATCGTGACCAATGCCTAACCATCATGCCCCTTGCCCTTTTCGAGCCCCGGCCCAGGTCCTCTCTTATAGGAGTGTATGGTGTGGCGTGAGATTATTTTCTCATTCACATCGGTTTATTCTTCATACAGTACACCTCCCTTGTTTGGGGGTATATTACTCCCCCCCTCATCCCGTATGATGTTAAACTACATTTAGAGAACTACATGTGGCTTGATTCCCATCCTATTGGGATATGTAGGACCACCTGAATGTCTAGGATTTGGGTCCAGCCCCATCTCTCGGGAATCTTAATCCCACCTTGGCCCCTTGGTCTACCCTTCCTCCATGAGGGGATTATATGGTGTGGTGTGGGATTTTGTCCTCATTCATGTCAGTCTCGTAATGACCACGCCATGTAACTCTCCCTCCTGATCTGTTTCATCTACCCTTTTTCGGTGGTTCACCAATGTGCCCAAGGGGACTCTGGTTTATTACCTGGAATGCCAAGCACTACTCGGACACATCCGCACTAATTTCCAGGCTTTGTGTATCCCTACATCAGGTCTTCCATCATCTTTCACACTCAGAGGGACCCCCAAGACCAGCTTGGATACTACGACCAAGGGCTCTCCTACCTTTACGAGCCAACGCCCCTGAGGGTTTCAGACAACAAATAGATAAAATCACGCGTTGCGAATATGGTCAGCGGTCGATGATCGTTTGTTGTTCCCACCTCAGGCTAACGCGATATGGATTCTTAGTTTCCACCATGGTTAACAATTTTCCTCTATTTCCATGCCAATCCCATTAAGCCCAAAATGTCGGGTACACAATTCACACCCTTCATCACTTAATCGTGTCCAAGTAGAGTCTCGGAACTCTTGGTACTACTCCTCCGTGCACATCTGTGTGTTGGGGGAACATGCCATGTCAAAGGTGTCCATCGGTTCTCTCTTTCGACTCCCCTATGATGGACGCCCCATGTATTGTGATGAGGATCCCCCCCTCTTGTTTCCCACACCGAGTTTAACTCACGTGGGATTAGGGATCGGGTTGACGTCTGCGCTAACTTTGGAAGTTGTTACCATTCATGGTCCGAGCTCTAAGACCATAAACTAAGATCCATCCAGAACTACGTTCATCTTGATTCCCATCCTCATGGGATACGTAGGACTTCCCAGACGCCTTGTCTTCAGGTCCATCCCATTTAGGGAGCTAGTCTCTCCCCTCTTGTTTCACCTCTTACCTCTATATAGGCCCCTCGGTCTATGGTCTCCCTTTCCGAGTGGTGTACAATGTGATGTGGGATCATGTCTCCGTCAATTGTGTTTTATAACAGTGTTCACATTCCTCTCCTAGCATCGTCTCTACTTTTTCTGCGCTGCATGATGATAAAATGCACGCTTGGTCCTATCACGCGACCCTAAACTGTGACATTATCGCCCTGGCCGCACGACGAAAAATGGAACTGCGTTGTGATGACCTTGTTATAGAGGAAATCACGTTGGGTATTGGTCACATGTCATGGCATTTTTCAAAGCCTATCACGGCTTGATCCTTGTGGAAACACCACAGCCTACTACTTTAGGCCTCTCGCTTCACAAAAAAACCACTCACCTTAAAGGAAAAATAAGATTTATCAAATTCCGCTTATTTTAGTTCAAGGGCCACGCCTGCACTCCCCTTTTCCCCTGGAACTGGTATCTTACCATGTCACCTTTCAGAACTACGTACGGATTGATTCTCGTCCTCATGAGATACGTAGGAGTGCCCGGGCACTTCCCCACAGGACCAGCCTAACCTTTGTGTTCGGTCCCTCAACTCGAGCATTTCCCCAGAGAACACATGGTAAGTAGGGCTTAGGTCCTCATTCACATTGGTTCTTGTAACCACCTTTCCATGTGTCCCTTTATCTCCATACCCACTCATGGTCGAAGCATTAAGACCTTAAACTAAGAGGTTTTCATGAACTTCGTACGGATTGATTCTCATCCTCATGAGATACGTAGGAGTGCCCGGGCACTTCCTCGCGGGCCCAACCCAACATTCACTTTTGGTCCCTTGACCCAAAACAACTCCCAAGGGGGTCGTTCTGTGTGATATGGGATTATGTCCTCATTCACGTCGGGTTTTTCACCGCACCATACACACCCCCTATCCCCATTCACGCCAGGTGTTTCAGTTACTCCATCAGGTGCCTCTTATGTTTCCTCCCATCCATGGTCCGAATTCTACGACCCTAAACTAAGACCTCCCTATGGGAAAGGACTCTTCTCCCCCTATCTAGTATGTCTAATTTTCGTATTCAGATCTGTTTTGACAAAGAGCCCGATGTGTGGGCTTTTCATACAGACATTCCCTTAGTCCCATGACCAAGCTTCGTGAGCTCGCTATTTGGATCCACATCCTCTTCAACATCCAAAAGGACCCTCAGACGACATGGATACTAGGATTAAGGGCTCTCCATGAATGCTGGAGCTAAGGGCCCTCCAATCATTTCGGGCCAATGTCCCTATGGATATCTGACAACATTTGTGACATGGTCCCGTGTTTCGAACATAGTCAATGGTCGACCATCATTTGTCTGTCCCCATTCTAGGCTAACGCGATATGGATGCTGGGTTTCTACCACGGTCAACACTTATCCTCCATCGTCATGCCGCCATCATCGTGATCTGAATCTCGAGCACCATGATTCACACATTTCCACTTCCTCATGTTCAAGTGGAATCTTATCATACTCGACTCTTTCTCTTCGCGCATCTAGGTGCGATAAATGATCGTGTTAGTGTTGTTGGGCCGGTATTCACCAAGTGTCCCTTTTCCCTAACCTCCCCTTTTTGTGTTGGGAAATTCCCACCACTACATCATGTTTCCAACAATGAGCATGACTCACGTGGGCTTAGTAGTTTTGTCGGGATGTGTACCAACACGGCCAGGCTTCTCATCGTCCTGCATGATGTTAAACTACACTTTAGAACAACGTATGGCTTGATTCCCATCATCATGGGGTACGTAGGAATGCCCGACCAATTTGCTTCGGGCCCATCCTAATACTCACTCTTGGTCTCTCAACCTGAAGAGTTTCCTTCGGGGGTACGTGGTGTGATTTGGACTCCAAGTCCTCATTCACGTCAGTTTCATATCTACCGCACTACATGCTCCCCGGGATCTTCCCTTTTTTCCACGTCCTCTCATATGACATTAAACTACAGGAGTCCATATGTCCTCAACGCATGACACTAAACTGCGGTTCTACCCTGAACAAGTTCAGGATGCCCCAAGATCCCATTGGGAAGCGACAGACCCCCTCGCGAGAGAGGCCCTATCATAAAGAAGGAATGATCCATGATCAGACTGATGTGCCCATCTGGCATATTCCCACCACGGTGGTGTGACTACCTAAGTGTTGGATTCTGTTTGGACAAACCATCACTCCATATTCCACGCTTTGCGTGCCCCTTATTCAGACCCTCATCCCCTTTCATGTCTGAAGGGACCCACTAATGGCCTGGTCTCATGACGCATCGGCTCACCTACCATTCTGGGCCAACGTTCCGGAAGCCTGGTCATGTTTGGAAGGACCCCCTAACAGTACAGATGTTTGACCTATGGTCCGCCAACTGTCCTTCGTCAAAGTCCCGAATGATTGACCGACAATATTTGTGACATGGTCCCATGTTTCAAACATGGTCAACGGTTGACCCTCATTTTTTCCCCATTACAGGCTAACACAGTAAGGATACCGCTTCTCCTCCATGGTTAACGGTTGTCCCTTATTGTCATGCCATCCCCACAGTGCTCTGAATCATGGGCATCGTAATTCACACTTCCTGTTTCCGTCTGTTTGGACTGATTTTAGTTCCCCTGGTGTTGCACCGTTCGTACATGAGGGTACGCTAAAGAAACAATAATTTGGCTATTCCGAAAAGTTCCTTCTCCGGTCAAGCCTCTCCCATCTTTCAGAAATCCGGACCGGTGATCCAAATCCCAGATGCCCAGAGCATAGTCTCCACTCCTATGTTAGGTGGGACGAGAAGGCAACTATCTCTTGTATCTCACATTGGGCTCGACCCACGTGGGCTTTGGGAATTATCGCCGAACGTCCTGTAAACATTGTAGGGATGTAACGAGGCGATTCAAATCGTGGAAATCGTGCACGCTACGACATTCAAAACAAAGAAAGATGAAATTGAAGCACGAAATTACCAATAAAAGGTTTTTGGTTTGTTACAATACCTGGGGGTCGACATCCCCCATGGACGGGTTGACCCCATAAAAAGAGCGTTGCAGCTCTGCCACACATTGGATTGTGGCGTCCAAGGATTGTTGCCACTGACTCAGCTCCCGCTTCTCCTCAGCAGCGGCGGG
Organism: Viscum album; assembly: GCA_963277665.1. Classification (NCBI taxonomy): domain Eukaryota; kingdom Viridiplantae; phylum Streptophyta; class Magnoliopsida; order Santalales; family Viscaceae; genus Viscum; species Viscum album. Next base: position 243,465,090 of record OY728133.1, read on the forward strand.
GTGTTGTTCGTCAGCCTTGGCTCTGGCCCTCTCTACCTCAGCCTAAATGACATCCATCTTTTCAGAAGCCTGCCTCATAAGATCCTCTGTGTCTGCTAGCTGGGCCTTCAACCAGGAGATTTGCTCAAATTGTGCATTAATATAGGCTGAGTGCTCATCCGCCTGGGTCCGTAGCTGTTGGACCTCGCTTTAAGCCTCCTAGAGCTTCTTGTTGTTTGTCGCCTTCCTCCGCTGCCAGCCCACACTAAGCCCATGATCATGCTCCCGGATCTTCTCAGCCATAGTATTTCAGATGATCAGGTGAGGACGTTAGGCATCCACTCCCCCAACACACAGTTCACGTAACTGCGAGTGGATTCTGTCCATTTCGGCCAGCCATAGCACTTGGGGGTGTCATTGATGAAGCGCGTTATTAGATTCCCTGACCGGCAGCAGACTATGCTGTTGTCTTCCTCATCAGAGGCCTTATCGTCCCAGTCTGCACGATTGGCAGGCTCGTACGCAGGATACGCCAGCAGGAAGTCCTCGGCGGGATATGCATCCGGCGTTGAATCCGGTTCGACATCTGGCACCAAAGCAGGCACGACAGGAGTAGGACCAGCCGGCTGATCCTCTTCATCGGATTCCACCTCGATGACCTCAGGCACGACCCTACTGGTGGTCCCGCCGGTGATGATGTGTGTTACCGCTTGGGGAGATGGGGGGACCATCGCCACCATCACCGGCATTCCCCTAGGGGGGACGCCACCAGACATCTCGACTAGTCTTGCTGCAGCAGCCCACGCCAGTCAAAGAACTGTACGATAGAGAGGGGAATAAACATTAGTTGTTATAGTCTATATATTACGACAAGGAAACCCGTAGATGAAACTTATGGAGATCGATCTCCTGGTGCTGCTCTTGAGCCACTACTGACGGGACCCCAAGGTGAGGCCCTCCGTATACTTTTGGAAGGTCTGTAGATTCCGGAGGAGCGACCTCGGGTGCCTTGGTCCCACCAGACGTGGAACTGGACGCAGCCATAGGTGCGGGTTCTGAAGGTCCCACATCATCACCAGCCGAGGGGCGAGAACGAGGCCTGCAAACAGGTTCCTCCTGCATGGCTCAAACATCGGTGAGAATTCCATAGTGGCCCAAGAACGGGCCGTAAGGAAAGAAGTTCGGAATGCTACCTCGAGAGCCTCTTCCAAATCATCAGAATATGATCCTTGATCTCCGACCTCGCCCTCCTCCAACGGGCTCCCTCCTACAGCCTCATCCTCAAGAGAGGAGTCCTCCAACTCTTCCAGTATGGGGAAGCGCTCCCTCAGATCGGCGACTAATAACTGTGGGGGTACCGTTTGATTCAGCAGTACCCTCACCTGGTCTGTCATTGGGCGAGGGACACTACTAGAGTGAACATAATCCTCCAGCTCGTCCAGGTATTACTCTTCCACTATCGGAGATTCCATGAAACCAGTCCGGACTGGGCATATTCCCGGTAATTCTTTCCCGAGGTGATTCAGGTGGGCCCATATCTCGGGTGGGCTGAGGAATTTCCGGTTGACATCCCAAATTTCCCAGGCTTCCGGGAAGACGGCATCTGCTGCCATGTCGATATGATGCAGCCGCTTCCCCGGGGCCTGAGTGGATATCCTACGAAATCCCCTTGGTGGATGCCCCTCCGGATGGCCCTGCTCTTCCAAAATCACTGGATCTGCCACTGCTGCCACACCCTCGGCTGGTGCGGGTCTCACCGCCATGGCAGCCCGGCCACCGCGGGAGGCCCAAGCTGCCCTCCGACCCCGACCTCGAGATAGAGGAGGCCCACCGTCACCGACCCAAATATTTGGCTGCTTTAGCATCTCCCCTAGGTAATCAGCTTCCCAAATAATGGCATATTCCCTCACCAATCCGAAAGCGGCAGTGGATGGAGGCAATGCAATTCGCATCTTCCCATCTTCCCCTGTAAACATGAGCCACAACATCCTCATCACACACGTGTGCTTCTCGTGACGCACCTCCCAGTAGACCTGCGGGGTCAGCCACTGGATTCATCTAAACTGCCTTGCAAACCGATGTGGGGTGTACGGTTCGCAGAGTGGCTCACGATCTACTCATGCCACTAAAACTCCACCTCGAAAGGCCAAGAGGTAAGCCCGATGTTCTTCCGTTCCCCACCCTTCGTCAGTAAGTATCCCGTCAGCAATGGGAAGGGGTGGAAATTAAACTCATCCACCCTCCACACCCGATTCATCACCATCGACACGGCTAGTTTGAATGGGAATCTCCCGACCACAATCAGGATGGAGGGGCAGAAATTTGATCCCGGCAGCCAAATAGGGTTTGGATACTCATAGATCCCTCTGATGTGCGTTGTGATCCACCCATAAAGGAGGTGGAAGGGCCCGCATATCCTTGGTGGCTTCTTTCCCTCGCTAATGTGAAGCAGCATTCTGTACAGTTTGGTGAGAATTGGAATCCCCAGATTGACCCGCTGCCCCATGGCCAACATGGACGCCATAATAAACGAGCTGAGCCGCACCCCCATGCTTGTATCCCTAACCGGTAGGATCCAACCACAAATGAGAGCCGAGATGAATGCCGCCAGATTGACTATGAACTGTTGTTCAGTGCTGACACTGAAACCCAATGTCTTCCATTGGCTATCCTCAAAGACCCACCAATACAAGTGATCCTTACCCTATTGGGCCGCCCACAGACAAGTTCGAGGCCTTGGAGGGAACTCTCGATTATCTAGGAAATTCAGGAAGCACTTGAACCATTTCTTAAAATGGACATCCCTTACTACCTCCTTTTCCTCTACAGGGATGAGTGCCATCAGCACTGATGCCAGTTGCGGCATTTGCACGGTATCCTCCCACGCAGTCATGACGGGGAGGAACTCATCATACATGGCCCTCAAGATCGGAACCCCAGAAATCTGGTGGACATCCCACATGTTGATTCCCACCTCCCCGTGATGCAGGTGAAAGGTATTGGTCCTAGACGACCATGTGCTCAGCAATTCCGGCATTAGTTGTTTCGGTTAGTAAATGTGGAATTGGGAGGCCCACGCCACCTCATATAACCCCACTCTACTCAGATCACCCCCAAACTCCTCGCAAGAGGCGCCTACCCAGTAGGCCTAGGCCCAGCCATCAGTAAATTTTCCGCCCTGGCGCATGTCCCACTCATCTGACCATCCCTTCTTCGAATCCTGCAAAGACGCCTTCAGCATGGTACGGTAGAGAGGAGGGGATGTCTCCGGTTTTAGTGGATTCTCGTCAATATCGTTCACATGGTTGTAGAGTTAGTCAGCTGTGATGGGTGTGAAGTCCTCCTACGCATGACCATCGGCCGCCCTGAACCATTATTGTTGACATGGTGTGCTCTTTAACCAGCAAACTAGTTCGTCCCTACTGGCCTTAGGGATGAAGATGTCACCCCTCAACCTGAATCCGTATAATGGCTGCTTCTTACACTGTGGATAATTCTTCTGATCCTTCGATAGCAGATATGTCAAAGAAGCATGGTCCAAGTGGCTTCGGACCATCTCCCGAAGGCCTGGACAGTTGGCCATCTCATCCCGACGGGTGGCATCTGCATGCACCCCCAATACAGATTCTCGATGGGCCATTTCAGTTCTGGCACTTGATTTTTTTTTCAGAATGGATCGCGAAGATGGATTGTGAAGACGGATCGCGAAGGTCGGTCACGTGACCAAGCCGCGGAGTCTGGCCTCGGCTGGTAAACAATAGTTCCCTTGTCACGGTCGTGGAGTCAGAGACCTGCGGTTCACCGCGAAGCTCGATTTGTGGAGTGCAGGCGCAGAGTACGCGAAGCTTCGCGAAATTGAGAGCACCAAAAGACAAAGAAATTGCATGAAGACAAAAGAGGTCGATCCCCTTATTTATAGGCGGCGACCCTGGAGCATCTCGGTGCACCTCACCCGCACGGAGCATTGCAGCGCATCCGGATCCGTGGCCCCAGTCAGCACCTCGGGCCCTCTTCGCGAAGTCGCATCGCGAACCACCGACAATTATGGCGATTTTTTCTCCGACTTTGACCCTTCACCCTCCATGGCTCCAAGTCTGAGGGGGGGCATTTTTTGGTGCCAAATTATTGCATGAAAGGAAGGGACGGAAAAGAAGGATGGCACGCTGCTTCACGAAGCACCGACACGAAGCAGCCCGAGCATCGCGGTCTCGTGAAGCTCCAGAGGCGGTACCTCTCCGCGAACGAATTTGACGTTCGTGAGCCCGACGCGAAGCTCTAGAGGCGGTAACTCTCCATGAATGAATTCGACGTTCACGAGCACGCTGCGAAGCTCTGGAGGAGGTACCTTTCTGTGAACGAATTTGACGTTCGCGAGCCCGCCGAGAAGCTCTGGAGGGAGTACCTCTCCATGAACAAATTTGACGTTCGCGAGCCCGCCGCGAAGCTCCGGAGGCGCTACCTCTCCGCGAACAAATTTGACATTCGCGAGCGCACTGCGAAGCACCGAAGGTGGCACGGGAGTTCGGCATCACGGTACCTCTTGCCTATAAATACTGGGCTCCCCCTGATTCCTGGGGACGGACAATCCGACCTTTTCGCTTCTCCTCTCCCGAATCTCAAAGCACCCTTTTCCCCCGGGAATCATGAGCTCTGTGAGGTACTTATCCTTCACGTGACGCCTTAACTTTGTCTCATTTTGAGCCCCGCTTCCGAGAGGTATGCCCTTCACAAAGCTCAAGCGCATTCGTGAAGGAGGGGGATTCCCAAGGGAACCTGGGAAGCTGCGGAGCATTTATACTTCACGAAACACCCAACTTGTACTAGTGACCCCTATGCTAGGGCAGGATCACTACACATCACGAAGAACACTTCTTCGCAGCACCCTGCTTCGCGAGGCACCTCTTCTTCGCGAGGCGGTGCTCCGTGAATACTATTCTACTTCGCGAAGCACCCTCCACTCACACCTATGTCTCATGTTAAGGCCAAGGCACTCCGATTCGCGAACCACACTCCTTTTCTTGGCAATTCCGCTTCGTGTGCGACCCTCCAGGTATGCACGATGTGATTTCAAAGTCCCACGGACAATACTACTAGTAGCGTTGCTTTGCCTAATGCTTCTTCTCATAGGCACGCTAACTGCTATTGCTTCTTTGCATAGCCACGCTAACGTGGACCCCTCGATGTTTCACTCTACATCCCCCCTTGACCAGGGCCTTAATGGTACATTCCATCCCCCAAGGAGAAAAGGGTACCAGTTATGTAATTCCTAGGGGTGTGGAGTGAACCCACCTTGTCTGAGCTGCAGGACGTTAAACTGCCAAGCACCACGTCCTCAACACATGACGTTAAACTGTGACCCGACATCGTGCCTCTCACGAAGGGTCCCCCCAGCTAAAAATTTTTTTATGCCACTCGTCTCCACGGGAGTGAAATCACCCATCCACAAGGGATGATATCCTTTTTATTGGAGCGACGTATGTTCTCAGGAGAAGGGTGACCCTAGTTCCCCAACGGATGGTTTCACCCCTGCATCTCCGTACTTCCCCACTACCAAGGTTAGTGGAGGGCGTGATAGGGAATGAGACACCTCCCATCATTGGTCCCAAATCCCTCTTTCGCTGTTCTTTGTCGCACTTCGGGTCTCTATCAGGGAGTAAGTCCCAGCACTATGGGCAGCCTAACGCGTAAGCCCCTCTTCGCTTCACACAGACGCACCCTTCGTGGCGTGATTGTCAGGTCCTTGCTGTCTCTTGTTTCTCACACCGAGCATGACTCACGTGGGCTTAGAGTTGGCATTGGCCATGACAATACCTCGTCCAGCATGATGTTAAACTGCATGCCCTCATCCAGCATGACGTTAAACTATATTCCCTTTTCCCGCATGACATTAAACTGTACACCCATTTGAACTACGAGGTCTTTGATCCATTTCAAGGCATGGTATGTAGGAAGCCTCCCTGTGGTTCAAGCCCACCCGTCATCCAATTCACGCCGAGTTCTACCTTTGTCCAACATGATGTTAAACTGCATTACAGTCTGACGACAAGCTATTGTGACCATCCCGAACTACGGGGACTTTGATCCATGTCAAGGCATGGTACGTAGGAAGCCTCCCAGAGGTTCAAGCCCATCTCTCATTGGACCAAGGTCCCTCATTTACGTCAGTTTGCCAACACCCACCGCCATCCCGAACTATGAGGACTTTGATCCATGTCAAGGCACGGTACGTAGGAAGCCTCCACGAGGTTCAAGCCCACCGCTCATCGTTTATTCACATTAGGGTTCACTCTCATCCAACATGACGTTAAACTGTATTCCAGTCCGACAGCAATCCATTGTGACCAATCCAAACTATGAGGACTTTGACCCATGTCATGGCATGGTACGTAGGAAGCCTTCATGAGGTTCAACCCCACCACTAGTGGACCCCTGGGTCTACTTTCACGTCGGTTCATCGATGAAACCCTTTGAACTACGAGGTATTTGATCTATGTCAAGGCATGGTACGTAGGAAGCCTCCCCGAGGTTCAATCACATCTCTCATTGGACCAAGGTCCACTTTCACATCGGTTCACTGACGAATCCCATCATTTTAACTACGAGGTCATTGATCCATGTCAAGGCATGGTACGTAGGAAGCCTTCCAAGGGTTCAAGCCCAACACTAGTGGACCAAGGTCCACCTTCACGTCGGTTCGCCGACGAAGCCCCTCTGAACTACGAGGTATTCGATCCATGTCAAGGCATGGTACGTAGGAAGCCTCCCTGAGGTTCAAGCCCACCGCCCATCGGACCGAGGTCCACCTTCACATCGGTTCACTGAAGACGCCCATCGGACCAAGGTCCACCTTCACGTCTGTTCGCTGACGCATCAAACCAAGGTCCACCTTTACATTGGTTCACTGACGACATCCATCGGGCCAAGTTCCACCTTCACATTGGTTCACCAACACTATCCCGAACTACGCGGACTTTGATTCTCTGCCATGGGGATATGTAGGAGGTATCTTTGAGGCTCAAGCCCAACTTCACCATCACCCTTGCGATGGTCCCTTGCCATTTTACCCTCCACTTCATTCATCCATCCATCATCCACCTTGATTCTCGCCCAGACCGTCATATCTCGGTGACACCATGTCGGTTTGCTCCTCTTCATAGCCGCCCATGGGCTGGTCCCTGTATCGGCACCCCCCAAGGGAAATCCCTCAATCCGATCCATTCTAGTTAATTCTTTGATCGGGCTGATCCGTCTCCACTAGACGTTAAACTCGCGGCAAGAAGCCCTGTGACCAGGGATAATAGAGATACATGCCAGGTCCCCAACAACCAGACATGCTACTGATGCCTCAACGTGACTACTCCCTCGACTAAAGGTTGATGCCCTGACCGGACCCTTTGGAATGTCCCGACAGAAGCAGTGTAATTAACCGGCATCCATGGAAACATGGCACTGGGAAGAGATTCATGAACAACGTATTAAATCTATGAGGGAGACCCGGACTAGGTGATGAGTTTTGAGGAGGAATCCACGAAAGGAAGAACCGACGTCCCATCATCCTGTTTCGATCAAGGAGCAGACATCCCTGGATAAGGAGTGAATTCCGCCCCCCTTTGGAAAACGGGAATGCGGGGAAACAGTGCAGCGCGTCCTCCTCCGCTGATGGACGGATGCACATGCCCCGGAGAAAGCATCGAAAACAAACATATTCATAAAAATAATACATAATATGTCAGGATCTGACACAACAAGGATAGTTCCACGACTATCTCAATATATCATCTAATAGTCCACAGGATAGTGAACAACATCATGTAGGAAAATCATAGATATGGGGGCCATAACCATATGTCTGTGTACATATTCATAAATCTCCAAGGTCATACAATGTTAAAATGTATTGAAACTAATAGCAATGAATTTATACATCTAAAATCCAACCATCAAAGTATGAAAAAAAGTACTAAAACGTAAAAGGGAAAATTACATGGCAAACACAATGATTCATAAAACATATCAATATTAAAATTTTATTGATGACTAATATGAGTGTAACTACGTGAACAAAAAATGGACATTCTATAAGAAAAAACTATGGATGGTCATATCCCATCTTAGACTCTATCAAATGGTAAATCATCTTCGTGATAGATGATTTATGTGGGGAAATACCATTATGGGGTAAGTATAAAAATACCCAATTGGATACCCCCAAATAACAGTCCATATAACATCTAGAATAACATACCTTTAATCACAGGTATATATAAACAACATGAATAAGAATACTATACAAATATACTCTCTATAGATAGTCTATCACATCTATGATCATAATAAAAAATTTCATCATAGGATATCTGCTAGGAATTTGCACATAGCACTATTTTGGGAGAATAGACTCCATGAGTCATGTTACACTAACATTGTCCATCTAAGGTGTCATCCTCATCAGTTCATTCCATAATATATAGATTCCAGATATTGGAAGCGAGTTATTAATTAATGGAGATCATACCCAAGTCCTTGGAGTATACTCATAACCCAATCCAGATTAACCCTCAATGTTGGGTATCAACCACCATGAAATGTTGGTAACAAAAGTACCAAGAACCACACCAACAAAAATTATGATGATAAAAGATATTACATTGGTTTTATGGAGTGATTCCAAAAACTATATCCAAGAAAATAGTTCATCGGAGGATATCACCATTATATTCTAAGGACATGACTCTATACTAACCCTATAAAGAATATATTTTAATTATGCAACCTAAAGAAACATTCTGAATAGGAATATGAAAAATGGATAAAATCTATCCTTGAAGGATTAGAAAACATATAGTGTTAGTAAATAGTGTGTCCCTTCTGATACATGGCCTACTCCTGTGTCACGTCCAATGACTTAGTCAATTTTCGAGAATACGGTATTTATGTTATTACGTACATCTGAAAATTTTCATGCACCAATTACAATTTCTCTATACATATCTAGATAAAGTCCATGATACATGGAGATAGTAACATGACATGTTATAGAAATCACACTCTGTGTGATTTTTATTATCCATGCGGATCCCTTGAATATCATCGTGGGTCACACATGATGTGTAATTTTTTATTATACACAATGTATCAAGATATTTTCCATAACCCATGCTTCATACTCCAAATATTTAAAAACCACAATAATATATTATTTGACATCATATATCACCTGGAGATCCCAAATATTCCCTGACTGATCATTTCTATCACCTGATAAAAAAAATCCTGACTCAATCTTATCAGATAAAAACTATCAAGAGGTTCAGTTATAAGTCAAGGAAAATAAAAATAACGCGAATCAACAAAGACATACCCTCTTGATCATTCTTCATATCCTCTAGATTTCATTTTCAATTAGAACTCAATTTTACAAAATCAGTCTATTTCACTATGAAATGGGTTCACAATTATTGGATTATATAGGATTCACATAATAACTGATTAAATGATAAACTATTGATGAATATATGACAAACCGTGGGAGAAATGCACAAAAAAAGTTATGATACATAGGGTTGTTTTTATTATCCTTGATTAGATTCACTAGAATAAAACATGAATATACAAAACAAGAAATATCCCCTCCAAAAAATACCCATAGAATAAAAATTAACCTAATATTATTGAACCCTGAATCCGATCACTAGTTGATTAATTCATTTTAATCATATGAATAATAAAATGGAGATGAATGAATATAATGAAACTCCCTACATGGAGAAAGATCCATCACTAAAAAATCAATATAATTTTCAGTGGAGAGAACCTCGAATCTCATTGCACCCCGATCGTCGATTCATGATCTGGTAGTTCTTTTCCTAAGAAAAATACTCAAACACTCTCTCCAATTAAAATAAGGGTGGGTAGTAGACCCTAATATTTACTCATAGTCGTCTCTATATAGATAAATATGGGTCATCTAAATGTACTAAAATAATTTTTTTAATCAAAAACATTATTTAATCATTCTCCCATGAGTGAGATCAACCCAAACCCTTGATGAGCTCCAAGGATATGGGGTTCTTAATGCAAACTGCAAACACTAATTCCAATTGAGGACTCATATTTTCAATCATATTGCCTCATTAATACCTATTCCACATTTGTATTAAAACATCACATGAAAAAATATTTAATATATTTATATATTTAATATTATGGTAATTGGGGATTAGAAGATCTTGTTGCCTCATTACATAACTATAAAAACAATCTATGAAATATTCAATGTTAATAAATGGAAAACCACAGACACTACAATCTTTCAACCCTAGTAATTTATGCCACCAAATGTGGAAAAAAAGGTTACTACACTAATTTGGATAATTAAAACACATCTAGGTCCCCCATTCCATGGTACACTCATATTGATTCCCATGATTCCACAATCATAGAACTAAAGTAATTACATTCCCATCAAAGATTTTGTCATGATATTTCTCTATAACTACGATGTACATAAAAATAGTAGCATCATCCTTGAGGTCCAGATCTACCATGTTTATAAAAATCATTGTTTATGGACATAACTCGTAACATATAATGCATAAAAGATGTTATGTAACAATTCATACTATGATGGAAATGAAAAGTGGTAAATAAACTCTCCAAGTCTACACTGTGTTTTTTGAAGGGGTAATGCATCTTAGAGATATCTTGCTATTATGAAAAAATATCTATAACCCATGTCAAAGGGAGACCCAAATGAACACATGGTATTCATCCATGAACTCCAAATCCCATTATCATCTTTTGGTATTGGACGTCAATCAATCATTGTATTCCTCATCCACTTTGGGATGATATGACCCTTCCTTACTATTTCCCATAAAAAATAAGGGTCCATAAATACTGTATCTCCATGCTCATTATATTATCATGCTGACCTACATGGTCTTCTATAAAAGGACAAGAATTTTGATATATAGATGGAAAAATAGAAGTTATTATTGTGCACAAATTCCACCATTCGTAGGAGATTATTCCTAGTAAGAAAAAAATATGAAATTCATGTCTTCAACATATCCTGTAATACCAAAAAAAATTTCTTAGTGAGGCCATCATTTGGAGGGTGAATCACTATGCTCATACTCCATTAGTCCAAAAATGTCGATTATGTTACTTTTTGTATTCATTATTTGATGTTAACATCATATTTATAAATTATCATTGATGTAACTCTATTGATTTATAATATATCCTACATGTAGATGTGTCCCATTATATCTAAAGATATCTTATCTCAATTTAATAGTACGAGGGATGACATGTTGAGTCAGTCTTAAATCACCTTGATTGGATCGTGTCTACTGGATTTATGTTGTAACCCTGCGATAAATTACCTGGATATCACATACCACATAATCTCTATTACCTCTAGGGTATTGTCTAAACATAATCGATATTAGATCTCATCTAGTACATGCTAATAAGTAAAGTATTAAGAGACAACCTCTAAATGTCCATTATTCATACATGGACAACAGAACTACCACTACTGGAATTTTTATATATCCCCTACATCTATATGTACTCGTATGGGATTATTATAGGTATCATTCAAAAACATATATCATAGCACAAATGATACAATATTTTATCATTTCAAAGGGAAAACATGCACTCCACCATCAGAAACATCATCAGGAGTATGTTGAGTGGATATTAGATTACATACTATATCATGGCCGGTATCCGAATGTTGTTAATTTCTGAATCACCAAGAATGTGGAGGTGGTAACAAAAATTGATCCTAATATTATAAATATCCATAAAAATTTATATATTTATTGAATCCAACTGCTTAGAAAAGTCTCTTAGAAAAAATGAACAATATATCCTACTAATCAAATATGCTACCACATTCCCATTCACATGATTATAGAATATTTTGATGTCATCAACCTTGAGGAACTCTATCCATCACCTATAGTTAAAATAAATAACTTTCTAAGAGATGATATAGTTTAGTTTATTATGATCATAATATATGATTGCCTCTTACCAATCATAAATTTTCCCCACATTTTCACTGAGTAAACTTTCATTAATAACTCCTGATCATATGTAAGGTAATATTTTCCATGTAGTTCCAAATAAAGTGAAACATTGGAAATAACCTCATTACACCTAATGAAGACATAAACATGCCTATCCCATAATTCATTGAAAATAATATTTACTCAACACTCTCTTATTGTATTATCTATATGGGTTCACTCATAAAACTTTACCTAAACTAAAGGAAATAATTCTTGCACCAAAATATTCACTAGAAAGGATTCCCCTTTTGGATAAAAATTAAAAAAAATGATGATATAATAGATAAATGAGGTATTAATCAGATATATTATCCTCACAATCCATGTAAAATATTCACTTATGTCATTCTCTTGGGTGGATCCCATGCTAACACTACATCAAACTATTCCGGGTCCACTGTTACAATGTCTTCTGTGATAATATTTCAGAGAAAGTGGACCTACATAATCTATAAAATGAAATTTTAGGGAGTTATATAATGCTAGAAAAGTTAGGGTATGTCCTGAGCCATCTATATCTTCATCACATTCTCCTTATTATTAAATTATTACAGTAAGATATTTTCGATGAATACAACCAATAACCAGCCAATAAATGGATAAATTACCTCATTCATCAGTCAAATTAACACCTTTGGGTAGATATTCTTGTTGATTGGAATAACATATAACTCATAAAAATCAAAATGACATACTTAAGTTGTATTCACTATATACTCATCACGTACTCGTAACTAGTGATATCCTGATTTGAGGTTATTATTTTAGAAATTTCATTCCCCTATCAAAATATTGAAGAGGTAATTGATTATCAAAATTTAATACTTCTAAAATATTGTTACATGATATATGAGATTGAAATCCCCACACAACCTAAATCAATCATCATCTATTTAGGAAAAAAATATTATGGCCTCCCTGGGTGAAACATTTGGTTCCACAAAACCATTCATCATAATATCATCAAACTCTACCTTTAACACATGAATGATTACTAGAATCATCCAATTTATAGGCTTATATATTGAGGAAATATTGGTATTAGAGAAATGAATAATTCAATCAATTGGAATAGAGATAAACATGGGACGTCTTAAATAACTATGTCCTTATACTGCTCCACCACATTAGGAAATTGAAAATCCACAGACTCTTTTTCATCAAGGATAATTATATTTAACATCAAATAAATTTGGTGAAACATCATTGTAATGATTCAATATTAATCTATATGGGATTATTTTTAACTGAAAATGGATAGAAACATCCCATCATTATGGTAACATGATATCCTCTTCATCAAAAAATTGATGTGAGTATGAACTATAGATAAGTATCCCTTACCTAAGATGATGTCATATGGCCTCATCACAACAATGATGAGATTCCAAAAGTTTCTATTTCCAATAACAATATAGTCACTCCATTGAGAAATTTTTATGTTCACTAAATAACCTATAGTAAGAGTTTTCAGGCACAATGATAGAGCCATAGGTTCAACCCAATGCAATATGTCTCAATGTGGATAAGCAACAATAATACAATGATCGGAACATGTGTCTATCAATAATAAATCTAATTTATAGAAGATGTAGATAGAATCATGTATAATCCCAAGATTCTATAGTTCATAATCATTGAATTTATTTATCTACCCTAACACTTGTTCCCCATTTCGATGTACTTATCATACACCACATAAGGGTAGTAGTGGTAACGGTACATAAGGGAATCATCCTCTAGCTACTATCTTAGATCCACTTCCATGTACGCTCCCCCATTGGTGATTACTCATATATGGGAAAGAAATCTATCTATATCCATGATAGAGTCACATCATTGTATGATTAGGTCACTGAGACCCACTATAGTGTTACAAATCCTTGGAGAAGGATTGATTGGAGGACCACCATCTGGTCTATTGGTTTCCTAACAAGATAGAAGTCTCGTGTCAAAGATTTAAGCTATCCCCCATACACTATTGGCTCAATATCTCATCACATACTAAGGGTTCACTGTCACTAAAACACATAAATCAAGCTTATCCTATGCACCTCATCCTATGCTAGTACAAGTACCAACTTCTTCTCAACAGGTGTGGGTAAAACCTGTATCGCACATAGAGGTAAAACTACTTGATAATTTACCTATATTTAAGCATCATCATTGAGGATTTCTTCCACCAGATATTGATGGTGAATAATTGATAGAAGATATAATGGAGGAATCCTAAATTAGTCCATAAATATTGTGATCAATGAGTATATCTAGAGTGATGGCTCAAGAAGGACATGGAAAACACAACTAGTTCCTATTTGATGCATGTTCCAATGTTTCCCTTAGATCTACTATCTACATGTATGGAGGCAACAAGAGGGATATTAGTGTATTATTGTTTGTAAACAATGGAAACCTCACTGAAACTAGTGTACCAATTACATGAGGAAAACTCAAAGCAATAAATAGTATTTCCAAAAACCAATCTCTAGAATCAAGTCCTATCACTAAAATATCTACTCTGATTCCACTCAATCATGATCTATACCAATGGGTCATATTATGTTCCTACAAAATGCATTACTCTAATAGTCTAGGGTATGAGATGTAGCATATGGTATGCATATAAAAAATAGGATTTGCTACCCAAATGTATATTTATATGAAAACACCTATCTAATAACATAATATCATAAAATATAAAATAATTAATAACCATGAATACATACATCTAAATCCCAAATATCAATGTAATAATTCAAAAAATGGAAAACCAAAAGACCAAATAAAAGTATTCGAAAATGAAACAAATAAAATTAAACCACTAAATATGGAGAGGAATAATATAAAGGTGATTATAGGAACACACCATAGACTATCGGGCTCACTGAGCTTCATATGGTACTGGTCCCACTTTGAATCCATCAAATAGATTATCATATTATAATACATGACACATATTTTCAAAAACATTATAGGGGAGAGTATCACAAATCCCAATAGGAATATCTAGAATCACTATGAAAATAGAATCAAGAATAATCATATACTCATTATTGAAATATTTTAAATGAATATAAGCGAAGAAGATGTTGATATAATCATAGTATGAGAACATCATAATGTATTACCAGAAGTTTATTTCTAGATAACGATTCCAATTTTACTTTTCCAAATAGAACATGCCTAAGATAACACCCTCCACGAGTTAGATAGCACCCTTAGCATCCATTTGAGATTTAATTATAATAATGTCTCTATATAAGATTTATATTTTGCATGTTATAAGATCACACTATATAGATGGGATTACAAGCAAGGACATGTCCTAAAAAATATTCTAATCTAGGTAAATCATCAATTTAGGATATAAATCCCCACATAGAATTGGGCAAAATGAAACCATGAACCCTATATCAAGAAATTATGATGACATATGATCTCACTGTGGGCCTCATAGAGGGATTCCCACAACTCCATCTAGTATAGAAGTTATTCAAAGGGGATATACATCCTATGTATTGGAATAAAATCCTTATAAGGCCATAATGAAATGGATTCATGGAATTTAATATAATTGATGTTTTCTAATAATAAGATGAATAGGGATCTATTACATCATTGATGGTGTACAAGGGGTGTACGGGTAGTACATGTTATGCACCCTCATCTCGGGAGCTACTAGTGTATCAAAACACTTTCTCATGTCCATGTTTGAGTAAACAATATGTCAGAGTATATGAATTCATAATCATGTCCATGTAGATCAGGTTGTGTTTGTAAATGTCTACCCAGGACTATGTCTATGTAATTGACATGGTACAGCACTGGGTACCCACTAATTCTCCAGGAAAGTGTCACAAACCATATGGTATCAATTTTCTACATGGAACACTGTCATAAAAAAATGTTTTCTCATATGGAGTAATTCATGATCACATGATTTTTATACTAGGAATTCATAATTCCCTTGATTTTTTCACTATTTCATCATTCACCACTTTCAGCACCAATTATGTTGTCGATCTCCCCTGGAGAGCGTGAACATCTTCTAACTCTGCCTTACCATTTCCTAATAATCAAATACCATGTATCAATTTCTTTTGAAATAAACTATAGATCCAAAACATTATTCGTTAATGATATTGAATATAATGGGTAACCCAAAAAACATCATTAATTGATCATCTATCATAGCCTATCGATATAAGCATCGATATGATCACAGATTTTATGTATCAATCAATTTCACCGAGAAACATGTGTATAATGATTTCATTCTTAAATATTCATCATACCACAAATAATACAATACACCAATTATGACATCATGGAAAAAATGTGAGTAAAAAACAAAAAAATGATGAATGACACTCATGAGTTTTTGGGTTATCCTCAATCATTTAATGTTACAATAACAAACACAGATCCAAATTTATATATGTTCTTCCCAAAAACACCTAAATAATAACCCTTCACTAGTAACACGATCAAATTTTGAAACATTTCATTGTTTGATAGATTCATTTTCATAATAATTATGATTAAATTAGGATAAATCCTAATATATCCTAATATAAAATCTATTTCTCTCAATCGATAAAGAAGAATAGAAAAACGTCATTTTAATTTTCAGGATCATTGAATTTCATGTCACGTCTGTCATTGATCCAGAATCTATTTATTGCTCCACTGAAAACAATCCTCCGACACATCATCAAATAGATCCAGGGTTATATATAAATCATTGATATTTTCTCATAACCATGTATATATATACAATTCATGTTCCTATAAATTTATTTAAATAAAATATTCTAGTCATTTAAATTATGTAAATATTCACGTACGACCATTAACCTCCCAAAAATATGATGGAATACAAGGTTATGTAGAGCCTTATTTAAAACCCAAAATATGAATTCAATAGATCAATCAAATTTCAGATATAAGCCTCCATTTAATATTTCATAAACCTTTTTAGGAAAATTTAGACATGGTTGATATTTAATATATTATATATATTTGAAAAATTATTTTTTGTCTCACTGGGCCTCAGAATCACATGTTCTCTCAGTATCTACCTTTAAAAAATAACAATGTAAGATCCAAAAGTTATAAAATTTAAATCAAATTTTCTAAAAAATACTCCCCTAGTAATAATAGGGATATGAAAATTGAGATTGGTGATTCTTAAAGCTCTGTATGGTGTAGAATAATTTCAATGGCATAATATCATAATATGGAAAAATATTGTTTTGGATGAAATTTATTGAAAACATTATTCAATTTAAAACTAAAATAGATGGCATATAATATGCAATTAAGTTATAAAAACATTGATAACCATAATCATTGATCACATTATAATGATTTTCCAAATATCAGACATTAAAAATATGAATTGAAGTCCATGTTATACAACATTATGATGTTAAGGGAATAGGTATACAAAAAAAATAGATTTTTCTGATGATACATTTAAATCCATATATGTTTCATATAATTATTGTACTCACCCATCCCCTTATTATCTGAAATTCATTCACCAAAATGGTGTCATGAAAAATTCATAAAATTACCCATGTTACCTATTACTAAATGGAATAGGGCTATAATTTATTTTTTATATATGGACATAAAATAAATACTCATTAATTTAGGATTTTTAGATGTTTTGGATAAAATCACTCAGTCTACCTTGATAATATGGGGTTTCATCAATGTAACATAAACTAACATTATCATTAAAATATAGTATTTTGGGAAAATTATATGTAAAGGGTTATCCATTAAATCTTATAATTAATTCAATTAGATTGTATTGGTAGGAGACCAAGGATGTACTAGGTAAAATCATTAATATGGATTTATACTTATCTTGTGAACATTCTAAAGAATCTCCCAAAGTATTGTATATCTAGGTATGTTGTCATATGAATAATAATTTAGAATCAGATCCATGATTGATTCAATGATCAATCAACCATTTTATTTATATTTAGAACTAGGATAATATGTTACATAACCATATCAAAATTTCAGTGTCATGATAGTTAGTTATTTTCGTAGAACATATACATGGTAGAAAATTTCTAAAAAAAGGATCATTTTTCCACTATAGAAAATATTAAATTTTCTAAAAAATTTATAATTATCGTATCAAAATAATATGATCGAGGGATAATAAAAACAATTATCTACATTAATTCAAATAATAAATATAAAAAAATGTATTCAATACAAATTTATGAACAAAAAAATGAAATTAGTGTATAATATAGAATGAGTATAAAAATAATAAAAAATTTTATTGAAAAGACCACTTATCGAATGGGTAAAAAGTCAACACAAATATCATATAAGAGGGGGATTAAAATCTATCACAAATTACCGTAAGGAATATTATTCATTTTTGTGACATGAAACCCTATGTGATTTTAATATTAAATAAATTTTACTCTATAATAAATTTCATGAATTAGTTTTTATTATTTTATATTCATTAAAAATTGTATTTAATTTATAAATCCATGTGATGGTTTTTTATTCTAACTAATTTCTTTAATATGTACTATATGGTTCAATTTAACATATATTTTCAAAAAAAATTAATTTAATTTTTAATTTTTTTAATTTATTTCATCAATTCACATTTATCTTTTAGTTATTATCTAGGAATCTCTAAAAATGGAAATTTTTCTACAAATAATTTTAAAAAATGAATTGTCTGGAAAGCACTCATTCTGTTTTAAGAATTTAGAATGTCCCAATTTTAAAAAAAAAATCATTTTAAATCAATTTAATTTATATTAAAAATTATCATAATATCTAATTTTATTATATTTAATTTATTATTTGTCTTTATGTTTTTATTTTAATTAAGAATACATTTTTCTAAATAAAAATATTTCACCACAATGTATGGGTTTAATTATAAATTAAATTACTCAACATATAATAATTAAATTTAACACAACTCATTACCTATTGTGAATTAGAACAATTAATATTATGTAACAATGTAAAAATAGTTATTGTTCATAAGTAAGATTATATACCAGTCAAATTCTTTACCAATGTTGCAACTATAACTTCTTTCCAGGGGTAAAATTAATTTTATAAGTGTTAAAATAACAAAAACATTTATATAAATCTTATTTATGAATATATAATTGAAAAAATCCTAAATAATATAAAACTAAATTATATTTTGGTCCCATTTTTTCTATAATAATACATTAATATATTTTTCGTTTTTTAAAAATTCCATGTTTGTTCCATCCCACTACTATAAAATGAGACCCTTGGCATCCCCTTTCCATAATTCAAAAGAATTTTATATAGAAATATACATTATAAATTACCTCCCAAAAATATATAACACTATACTAGAGGGATTATTAATTTATGAATACCAACCATTTATGGATTAAGGTTCAATTAAAAGGTGGTTACCTGATGATGACATATTGATATTAGAAGAATATTATCATTTTGAATCATCATACACCACCATAATAGTTTTTCAAACCATTTTTCTATTTAAAAATTATTTTCAAACCTATAAATTGATGAAATAATTTTTATTTATTAACTTTTATCCAAATCCTCTTCTGTTAAAATATAAATTTAACCACCATTCATGTTTTTAAATGATTGTTCCCTTATGAACTGATGTAATTTGGTTTCCATTAACACCTCACCTGAATTATTTTAATGATGGATTCGACATACTTATATGATTTTAGTGACAAAACATTAATTTCATAAATATTATATATCATTTATTATTTTACATTAAATCAATTGAAAAATGATTGCTTCATTCGTTCATACGTACTAATTACCACCTCTACATTGTGATGTGATTTTTTTTCATCACCACATCACATAGATTATTTATATAAGTGTATTTGAATATATATAAAGATAATTACTATATAATTATAATTATATAGTTAAAAAATAAATCAAACCATCATTCCCCAATTTCCGTTGAAATTTTGAAATGTTTACTACAAATACGTAAGAACTATAATGTCCCTTTTTTAAATTTTATTAATATTACTAAAATATCATCCATGGATGGATTTATAATTATAATTAATGTTTTAATATTATAATTATTTCATGATTATTGATGTGGAATTGAGGTAATAGTGAAATATTTGACAATAATTAGCCTATAAGAAATATTTTGGATTTATTACCTGAATATCATTAAAATATCCAAAGTTAAATTTATTGATTAAGTAATGAATACAACATTGGGTTAAATATAATAATCATAATAATTCAAATAATAATTTTTATTATTAATTTAAATAATTTACATATTATTTATATCCAGAATGATAATTAATGTACCTCATAAGTGAGATATATGGGAATGGATACATTTCTATAAAAAGATCATTATAAACGTTTTTAGGATTTAATTTATTAATATTCTATATTCCATGTAATTAATAATAATGATTAGTTTCTAGATTTAATAAATTTTACAGCTTACATAAATGTTATATTTTTTTTTGATCATTATATTTTTATATGTTTAATAAAATGAAAAACACATATTTCCTTTCTTGTAGGTAGTTTAATTTTGTAAATTGTGTTTTAATGTAATGGGATATATCAAATAATGGAAATATATTATCTATGGGTTCAATGGAAAAACATTTAAGCGTTTGGTGATGAAAATGATGTGTTTTAGGTCATTCATGCATGTTATGGTCCAAGAGCAATGTTTATGAATGAAAATTGTTCAGGATATATCTCTATGAATCGATGATCCATGTATAGTTTTCCAATGTTTAGGGTAATGATTGTAAAATAGTTGAAATTTTATTAGAATATGAATGCATATATTATTAAATTTTAAGTTATATTATTGGGTTTTAAATAATGGTTTATTTTAATTTTATTTTCCAAAATATATATAATACTTTTCTATAATTGGAAGTGAGATATCATAAAAATATTTGGATTTCACAATATAAGAAAATTTTATTTTGTTTCAAATAACATACTAATCACTTTTAGGGTGAAAGGCACACATTTAAGAAAATAAATATAATGGTATCTAATGTTTTATAAGAAAACATCATGATTATGTTTTTTAATTATTATTATTTTAAAAAGTGTTTCAGGAAAATAAAATTGTGTATTAAATATGAATTCATGGGTATGTAAATGATTATTTGTGATTAATGATTATACAGTATTGGGAAATATATCTTTTTATGATCTTACAATTTCAAAAGTTACTAACAAGTTTCTTTCTTCCATTTTATATTTCCATTAATTTTTTTTCTCATCCTTTATATTAAAATGATATCTTTATAAACGATTTGACATAACCATAATGATATTTTTAAAATTACAATGATTTTTCATAATAATAAAAACTTGTTTCATATTAAAATTTTTGTGGTGGTAAAAATTGGTTAGTTAGTTGATATATAAAACATGTAACAGATGGGGTTTTTTGTATGTTATTTGACCAAATTATCTAATATTATGAACATGATATGATCTAAATGAATTAACTAAAATGAATACATATTTAAAAAATAAAATATGGGTTGAATCAGGATCAAATCCTTATATTCAATATGAGAGTATGTTTTATATGGCATTTGATGTTTTAAAATTTTAATTATGTATTCTCAATATATTGTAATTAATTTTCTTCATTATACCGCTTTTAACATTATCATGTAGAGTCATCAAAAAACTAATTATTTAAAATGGTTTTTGGTAGTTGAAATAAGGATGTAGAATTATGAAAGAACCATGGGAATAACATCTTTGAATATATGTAACATGGAATGGTTCAAATTTTAATATTTCATTTTTCTGTTGTGATGGATTAGTTGAAACGTGAATTAATGTTATTTGGTATACTTGTAATAGGGAAAAAATGTTAACCTAATATGGGCATATCTTTGTAGATCATTTAAAAAAACAAAAACCTCAACCATTATATGGATCTTTGGACACTGGGATATATCAAGGATGGAATAAATACTTGGATATGTTATGTTATATCATATATGTTTATAAAATTAATAAATCACCCTTTTTATAATTTTTTTAATAAATTGAATTGTGGTGGTTATTGTTTAATAATATCAGGGAATGTCTTGATAATGATAAATTTAAATCAGATAAATTTTACAATATTTTCCTTATGTAACATTTTTAATAAAATTAAATGTTGAATGGAAAAAGAAATTATAGGAATCATTGAAGATTAAATAATACATGATGGATTATTATAATTAAATATTCACTATTTTCAAATGGCACAAAATAAATTATATTTTCAATAACAATAGTAAGATTAAGGGTTTTCACTTAGGATTGAATCCCATATATAAATGATTAATAGCTTATACCATAATATATTTGGTGAAATTTATCAATTTTTCATGAATGTATAAATGGTGTTTTACAATAATCAATATTTTGATGAAACAAAATAAAAAAAGATGTCACTATGGATGGAAGATGGGAACTATCTATCGGGGATATATACTTTTATGTAAATCATGATTCTGAATAGTGATTAGTGGGGTAAAATCACCATTAAAATTCCATATTCAATTCAGGAAGTTTTTATATTATTTCATTTTTGATAATTCAGAACGTGACTGTAATGAAAATAATAAGAAAAAATGATTGATAAAATTATTAATGGTCAAAAGTTATATGTTTTTATTTTAACTGAATGTGTCATTATGTGTGTAAATTTATAACCATATGATTAAGGGATGGATGTTTCAAACAAACTAACTCCAAATGTATGACTAAATACTTTTCCACTTCTTTAATTATTGATAGAAAATAAAACATTTCAGTTTTAGGTAAGGGAAATTTCTATTTAGTTTCTGAAAAGTCCTATCTTGCTCAGGGGATGAACATGATTTCATATGAATGAAATTTCCCTATATATTATAAAGTTCACCAAAATATTAATATGTTGAAGTTTTATTCAAAAAACCATTTTGAATTAATAAATTTAAAAATCCTCAGGGCCTTCTTAAAATAGGATCAAGAAATGTTATATCGAAAACCCATTTCTGAATCTCCCTTTATAATTATTAATTTTATTGATGGTATTTATCATTCTTATGCTTTTATTAGTATGATAGATAGTAAATATAATGTAAATTTTTTTCACAATGGTTTTTTTTCTATACATGATGGAATTCATATATATGATAACAAATAATATGGTTTAGAAATTGGTTATATATTAAGAAATGCTTTACTCGCACATATTTATGAGATGATGAATAATATAAAAATTGGATATTTTCATATATTGACAGAATATATGGATGTATTTATTGATAAATTTCCTATTATTTTTCTTTATAAGTTGATTGTATAGACAACTAACATAGTGACTGGTTCTAGACCAATATTAAAACCTATATTTAAAAAAACTAAAATAAAACATTTGGAATTAAAACGTTATTTAAAAAAATATACTAAAAAGGGAATAATTAATCCTTGAATGTCACCATATGGTTTAGTTGTTTTATTTATAAATATTAATTTTTTATGAGTATTTCGATTGATTATAGAGAATTGAATAACATCATTTTTAAAGACATATATCTCAAGCCACATATTGATAATTTCATTTATTATATCTTTGGAGACTAATATTTATACAAGGATGATCTCATATATATAGTTAATTATGGGTGAAATAGACTGACATTGATAAGATGAAATTTTAGAATATGTATTACCATTATGATTTTTTGGTAATTCTATTTTAGTTGAACTATTATCTAGTTGTATTGATGGACATTAAGAATAGTGTTTTCAATGATTTATTTGATAACTTTTTTGCTTCTATTTAATGATTAAATTTTTATATTTTTTAAAAGCTATGATTATCATGAGATTTATTTGATTATTTTTGGAATATTTTCATGGAAATTATTTATATGTATTGAATATAAAATGGGTGTCTCGTTTTGATAAATTTAATTTTTAAACATTTTAAAAATAAATATGGAATAAATATTGATATATAAAAAACTAAATTAGTTAAATTGTGCCCAAGAAATAAAAAATTCATATATATTTATATATTTCATCTTTGTACGGTTACTTCTGTCCGGTTCTCAGAAAATGTACTCAGTTATCCATCACACAAAATACGGTATCATTAAAAAGAGATAAATTCATGTAGATGAAAAATGTAATGAATATTTATCATAATTTATATTATGATTTTAGAATGATCTAGTAATTTCCCATATATCAAGAAATGGTGAATTGTTTTCTATAGATATTATGGTTTTTAGGGTCTTAGTTTTGTTCCAATATATAATGACCAGGTAATTTCATAAATTTTAAAACAATTGAAACCACATAATATAATTTATAAAACAAATGAACATTATTTTTTTGATATTATGTTTTATTTAAGAATCTAAACAAATCATTTACATGGATTAAATTGTTAAAGTTTTATTGATTCAAAAGTGTGAAGTATATATTCACTCAGAATGTGATGATCCTAAGGTAGAGAAAATTGTTAGAACTGATTTGTAATTATAATATGATGATTCAATAAAAACCTTTAATAGAATTTTTTTTGAATAATTATGTAATAATTATAATTAATCCTCAACTATTATAAATACTAATTGTTTTCCATTGATAAATTATTCAGTTAATGTTTTTCATGAAATTCTTATTTTATTAACATTCTATATCTTATTTATGTTGTTTGTGATGTGATAATTATTCGATATAATTATTAAATATTAGATGGATGAAAATGATTCAAAATAAAATGTCAAATAAACCCAAAATTTTATGCTAATAGATTATAATGTGATTGTATTATGCTTTATACCATTTTGAATGAGAATTTTTGTTCCATGAAATTATCATTTTAATAATGAACAATCGACAAAAGATCAAAGATTCCTATTTTTTAGTCATGCAGTTATTAGTATGATGTATAGAGGCCTTTGGTAACATTTTTCATATATGGATTGATATGTTATATTTCCTAATTTACTAAGGAATTTTTTACTTATCAAACAGTTCAATATGAAAATTCCATTATTTAAGGGTATTATTTATACTTTTTAGTGATATATTGAAAATGGTAAAATATATATCTATGAATTTTGGGGTTGGATTAACAATGTAATCATGAGTTAATAATGTGATATGTTTTATTTTTTTATGTTTAAATAATTTTTAAAATATAATTTAAATTCTAGATATTATGCCATTTGATCTTAGTTATATTCTATATCTAAATTATGTAATCATATTATAAGGGATTTAAATCTCAATTGTATCTGACTATGATCTTAGGTTTACATATAATTTTATTGAAAGTGTTTAGATATCATTGTTTATAGATTTTTGTTTCAATAAATATATCCATCATCAATCAAATCGATATTCAGAGAGAACAATAAAAAAATTGGATGAAATAATTAAATATTATCCAATTTATTTATTGGGATATACTGATCAACATAATTCAGCAGTGGAATTTTCCAATAACTATTGTTATCATTCCAATATATATATGGAACCATTTTATTAATTATATAGAAATAAATGTCAGATGGTATCTTAAAAAATAGTTTTATATGAATTTATGGTTTTGGGATCAGATTTTTTTGAAGAAATGTTTGAGATAATTAATATGATTCCTTAAAAATGGGGAAGGACCAGAAGATTTATAAATTTTATGAAAATAACTGAAGGGGAAATACATTTATTCATGGTAGGAGATTAGTTTTCTCTAAAAGCTTATCCATAAGAGAGTGGTGTCAGTATTGGAATAAAATTAATGTTAATTATGTGGTCCAATACAATATATTTAAATCTAGTTTATATAGTTTTAGTTACTTATCTAGTGGACTTACCTCTATGCTTTTCACATAAATATTATTTATTTCATATTCCATTTTTATGAAAATATATACAAGATTCTTGACATATTTTGATGCATGATACGGTCTAATTAAAATAAATAATATATTGTGTGAGATTTTTTGTTTATATTTATTATTATAGAGGGAACATGTTAAAAAAATGATGCTTCGATATGTTATGTTTTTTTCTAAAAATATTCCATTTTTATTCCCCAATCCTAGAATCCTGGATCCTTTCCATTACATTATTACATTAGAATGAATACCAGGAATTAAATCCTAAATAACACATCACTTTATAAATTTTGGAAAAATATATTAAATACGATATTTCCATATTTCATTTTTAATTTGAATATGAAACAAATTGTTTGATAAAAATATAAAAATATACCTCCTTTAAAACTCATTCAATGACCATTTCATTAGAAATTAGGGATTGTAAAAAAATACTGGTGAGATTAAATACTAATAAAGGGTATGTAAAATGGAATAAATAATTAATCAATGATAATAATCAACATTGAAATCAATGTAACTGAGAATAAATTTCATCTCAACAATTAAATATAATAGAATTGTATCCATAGATTTGTTCATAATAAAAATCCAATGGATAATAAGAAGAAAAATATAATAAAGGTTTAAATTTTGGTTTTCATGTTTCCTAGACACATGAAACCCTTACCTTTAAGTCCGTTTACTAGATAGTTTAGATCATACTGGATACAAACAAATTTGGATTGGTAAAATTTAACTCTATTATCAATACATTAATCAAGATAGTTTAAAACAAGTTGTTTATAGTTGAAAAGGTATTTTCCAACATAATTCATCTCATGAGACTATAGACAAATTAAGGAAAATAAATTAACATATACCCTTCCCGTGTTTGGCATGTCTACATAATTCTTCGGATATCTATTAATAGATTAAAATTAATAAAAAAACTACCTTATTATGTATCCATATTGAGTAAATGATACAAATTTTTCAATAATTAACATGTAAATCAACAATATTAAATGTACTGTACATTTATAAAAATTTACATGGTTTTGGAAACAATAATATGCTTCATACCGTAATATGAATATCAAAAAATATATATAATTTTTAATGGGAAATTGTTACAATAATTAGATAGTTATAAGATAAAGGTTACATGTAATGTACTGGAATTACGAGAAAGTTTCTTAAAATTTAAATGGGTTTTTTATGTCACTATCCTCTGAGAGGGAACATAATTCTGAGACTAAGAGTGTAAATAATTTAGTTTGAACCATTTTTAGGATTATTAATTATATATGTGTGTAGGATTTTTAATCTTTTGAACTTGGGATTAGATAAAAAAAATCTATAGGCACCATCGAACATATTACAACATGATTTACATAAAAAGGACATAAAGTCAACAATCATGGGTTGAGAAAAAATTTTATTTTCCCTGATTTTTGATGAAAAAGTTAAATAAAATAAAATAATTGATTTTATTCTATTTGAATACATGAAATTGTTGCAATGAAATTATTTTCCACTTGAGCGTAAATAAAATTATCATTCATTAATGATGTTGAATAATGATTCAATGTTGGATCAGTTATAGAAAGATGGATAATATCCTTTATTGACTAAAAAATGATCATTCATTGACAAGTTAGAGATGAAATATTTGAGTCTCTGGAGGATCACCAATGAGAAACAAAAAATGACGAACAATGATCACCAATGATGATGGATCAAAAAATAGATGAACGAGTGTCCAATCAAACTATGAAGAATGACGATAGTATGGAGACAATCATCATCAGTGAATGAGCCTTTTGAGGTTGGGGTTGTTATTTGAATTTATCATCACTGTTTGTGGTTTTAAATGAAGAACATGGATGAAACCATGAATAGGTTGACCTATGGGTTGATCTTTCTTGTCAGAGGGTTCACTTTTTGGGGTTTTAACGGGACATAATCATAGTGAATTTTTTGGTTAAAACTTCTAATGGAAACGAACCTAATCAATATAATCATTGATTAAGGTTCATTAAATATTTGTAAATTTGTGCATATTCCTCCATCCATTATCCGTTCACCGTGATTATCATTCACATGGCCTGTGACTGAATTAATGGTGATCAAAGGGCATTGTGAAATCAATAATTATAACAAAAATCTGATGTCATGGATTCATGATGGACATGGCACGATTACGGTGCGACGGTAGAGGTAGTGACCAAAATGGGGAATTGTTGGAAATATCACCACTTGAATGGCATTGCATCGGGATGGATTGAAATAACGTTTAGAGCCCCATGCGATGAAGGACATGAAATAAGGGTTCTGAAACACTGTCTCTATGGGAGAATGGACCACTAGAGAATATCTGGTGGTCATTAGAAAGTAATGATGGGCGGCGGTATTAGCGGTGGCTCCATGTGGCGACACTAGCCGCATGCCGGATGACGGGGTGGTGCACCACAATGGATATGATGGCGACACCCACTCACTTACCACATATAAAATGTTTTGGCATGGTCTGGATAGGAAAAACTACCACGGGTCGTGCCAGATCACTCAGTCTACTATGCGTACTAGTAGGCTGGAGTAATGGTGTCAGCTGGAATCGCCTTGTGCACAACAAACGTAGCACAACCGCTTTCATTTCAGAGGAGCTACCTCACTCAAATACTATCCAAGTTGTTGATGGTGGGACACATCTATCATGGCGGGTCGGGATGGACCTTCAACCCAACATTCTGAGATGGGTCCATTAGGTTGGATCGGACCTTGGTGGATTGGAAGGACTTGGTCAGACAAGACCCGAACCCAACCGACAAACATTTCAGTAAAACAGTTGTATCCTCTAGACATATCATCCATTTGGAGATCCGTCAGTGATTTTGGGACCATTTGGATGTGACATGCCTTTTAAAATACTATAAGGGTGGTTTTGAGAAAGTTATATTATAGAATATTTGGATTTTAGAGTTGGCTCTCCCGGTATGTTCAGAAATGGAGCAGAATCTAGTTGATTCTCATGATGAGATGTTACAATGATAACTCCCTTGATGACTGAAGGCACGGGTACTCCATATCCCTCTTCATTAGTAGAGATAGGATTCCCTTAGTTTTTAATGAGGGTTAATTTTTTTTCTTTGAGTGGTTTTGTCTGAAATTATTACTCCCCTAGAGGATTAGGGCGCATGTTCTCGGAGATGTTCATAATGGAAGACTCGGTACTCCCCCACTGTTCTAGGTAGTGGTTCATCTATTCTTGGATTTGGTACTCCCCTATTATACTATGTAGTATTTCCTCCATATCTAACGCATATAGAGTTGTTACTCACTTAATAGGTAGGTAGTGGGTAAACTATAGTAGGAGTTAGTACTCCCCTTCCCTTCAAAATGTGCGAGGTCTCCTTAAGCAGTGATACAAATGATTCGGTACTCCCATGTCATTCCAGGCAGTGGTTCCTATATCATGGGGTCGGTACTCCCGTAATGTACTAGGGTAAAAGTCTCCCATAGAAAGATAATAGATAGAGTCGGTACTGAACAATATTAACCGGATGAGGGTCCTGTAGTCACTAAATGGTAATTCCATACTAGGTAGGGTGGGGTTCTTTGATATGCAATGTTGTACTCCCCTACCTATTCTGGGTGTGGGTCCTTCATTAGTAGTACTTTCCAGTTGGAACCATGGTTTCAGACCTCACATACGGAGTCATGCACCCCCATATTTGACTAGTGTTAGCGATAAAGACATCCATATGATTTGGAGCTCCCACTCCTATTGGACATAGTTATAAGGAGAAGGTCCCTCCACTTGAAGATATTGATACCAAGGAAGTAGTTAGTTCTCCCTTTAAGGACTGAGGAATCTAAAAATCCTTTCTGGAGTTACTATGGTATCACAGGATGGACTGGATCAGTACCCCCTCAAACATATCCAGTGGTGATGGGAGAGCCTCTTCACTTGGGATTCCATAGACTTGCATCCGGAGATAGGATGTGATGACTATACCTCCAATGTTGTGCACTTGAGTTGGACTAAGTAGAAAGTTCCTAATATAGCAAGTTCTCTCAGACAAACTATTCATAATGTCAGGATTATACCCGATAGAGTGCATCTCTTGGATAGGATCCATTATGGATGAATGAGCTCATGGAATGTGATCTCCTAGTTTGTGTGTTATGACTTGACCCTTCGATGAAAATACTCAACATGGTTATGTGGTTAGGATCACTTGTTTTTTAAGTGGCTGAAATTAGTATATATTGATGTTCATGGTTTTTGTATTGACATATAAGTGAGTAGAGAAGATTTTTCATTCCCTTGTGCTTTTTATCTAGTGCTTTACCATTATGGTTTTATTTTCACCTACTGAGTATCATTCTACACTCCACTAAACAGTATTTCCCCGCATGTTTCGTGTCTTGTGAAGACAACTGATGCTTTAACAATGTCCAGGGTGGACCAGGACATGGTGGTGGTAAGTGTGGTCAGGATTTAGAGGTGTACGTCTACAGCTTCAGGCAGCTTCCCTTCACCAACACTTCAAGAAAGGATTTCCAATGGATGAGATTCAAGGACATGTAGTTTTACATTTTTTCAATTTTTATTCATATTGGTCTTGTATTTTGTCTCGTGATACCACCATTTACTTTTCATTTCATTTTACATTTTTTGGGTTTTACATTTTAGATTTCATGTGTGGTTTCCTTGGATTTTGGTTTCTAGTACTGTTGGCTAGGAGTTGTGTGCTTATGTGCATGTAAAATTCAAATTCCTCCCATTTGAAGGATAATTCCTTCAGCAATACACGCCATCCCTTGGACATTGGGAGGCAGGCTTGGGGTAGTAACGGCTTGGTCCCCATGGGGCAGGTCATGAAAAATTGATATCATAGGTTGTGGGTACTACCTTAAAGACCAAGGTTATATTGTTTTTTGTTTTTAGGTTATAGAATTATGTGTTTCATGTTGGGATTTTATTCCATGTAATCTAGCATTGGTGTGGCATCCAATATATTCGTACACCAGGACTCTGCACACCTACTTTCCATATCGATAGATTGGAAAAATGGTTTGGGGAAATAAAGGGTGCATCCATTATGTAGGAATTTTTGAGCTTTCTATGACCATATTGATTCATCTATCTATATATAATCTTTAATCCATGTATCATCATGATTCATTTGAGGATGACTCCACTACCACAGCTAGATAAGAATCTACAACGTGATCATAATGATTATCGGACCTTATTGTAGGCTTCAATGTAGTGCACTGAATCTGTGGTGTTACCTCAAAGTGGGGTATGGATGATGAAACCATCCGTCAATAAGAGTATTCTACTAGATCTAGAAGTGGAGGATGCACACAGGTTGAGTGTGCAAAGAGATTTACAGTGGAAAAGACCTCCCTGGTTCTGAGGTGAGATAGATACACTGGTAGATAAGGATTTCCTTGAGGTAGTTACGCAAGTCTTCCACCTAGTGAGGATGAATATTGATCAAATGGAGATATGATCCATGATACCACTTTGGTCTCGACAAGGAGAAGGTTGAGATAGACACTCTAGGCACTCAATGAGTCGACCCTTTCCTGCTTTGAAATTGAAAACCTCTTGAGAGAGGACTTATTTCTTACGACATTGTCCTCTTTGTGTATGTAGGAGCTATTGTACATAAAAAAGCATATCATGACAGTAGAATAGTACATGGTGAGATTCATGAATCTTTATAACTACTCTAAATTTTTGGGTTAGGAAGCAAACATTTGAGAAAGGAATGCACCAGGAGATTAGGGCATCTGTGATATCCGTTCACATTCTGACATATGCTAGTGTGTCAGAGTGATCCTTAGTGGATGTGATCTTCCTGGAAGAAGATCTGATAGATATAACCTACTACAGATTCCATGAGATAGAGGCATATAATGTAGCTGGAAGATGATTGGCAACAAGTTCAGACTGTAGAAGTCGTTCGCGTTATTAAACACTAACACATGGGTCTGTGGTTCGAGAGCAGTTCCAAGGAGAAAATCAGCAACAAGAGAGGCGGTGTTATGCTTGCAACGGCTGGGTACATCTCACTAGTATTGTCTGAATCATTATTCCAATGAGAGGAAGTTATCTAATTAGCTTCCATGGCATAGATACTTCTTGGATAAAGTATTTACATAGAATGACGGACATGGCAGAGGAGATAGGTGAGAAGCAGGAAGTGGACCTCCCCAGGCTCAGGGAGCTAGAGGTGGTGGGCATGTATAGGTGCATGAGGTCATGGATTATGAACTAGAATCTCCATGAGATATTTGAGGTAAAATATATTTCTTTTATTTTATCTTCAATTTTATATAGGCACAAGTGTTGGTCATTATACTTTTCCTTCACATTTTTTTTAGATATTGAGGTTCTAGTTGGAATGTGGACTTGACCCCCATGCTTATAAACTCTAGCTGGAGGAGGCCCATTTATCACACACTGGTGCTGATAATGTGACCTGAATATTGGAGGAGAGATTTTCTAATGGGATCTCTTATTCATGTCTTTGAGGCCTTACAAAAAACACTCTTGGTGTGTACAACTTCCATTCATACATGGATTCACTGCATTATGAAAATGATGTAGTGCGTCTGTGATGTTGAAAATATGTTTTCCTTATAGTGAAAGGAAAACTTCAGAAGAAGAGTGTGGACTCTCAAGAAGTTTCATGCTTAGAATCATTACATGGTGGTTATATTAGACCCCATGATGTTTCTGTATTATGAAATGGTTGTTTACCATCCATTCTCTGCTAAGATAGCACTAGTGAGTGTGGAAGTGTTCCAGTTTCATCATGTTCTATGGAAACTGGAGGTTTTAAAAAGAGGGCCTACTGAGACTAAACATTTTCTTATGTGGATCCCTATTTCATTCCTAAATAAACATTATTCTTAGCGTCAAACTTGAACTCATATCATTTTTGGTGGCTTTAGCGCAGTTCATCTAGGGTTGGATGTGAACTATGGGTTTCTATTTTTATCTATGTCAGGCTAGCATGGAGGTGATCGGAAACACCCCTTGAATATTAATCAATTGTATTGCATAGTGATTTTCACGCATATCGCAGCATAAGAGACTTGTTCTTGTTATTGTACAATGTTGACCAGAAGAAGTTGGACATTAAAGGGGTCAACCATGGTGGTGCCTCGAGGTGTGTGCTTGGAAGCAGCAAAGAGACCCATTAGGAACACAATTTTTTTCCCTTGAGTTTAGGAATTTTATTTTGGTGGAATAAAAGCCTTAAATTAGAGATAATTTAATGTAACATAATTCCATTATATTTTTTTCATATTTAAATGGAATTTTTACATGACCAATAACTAAGTCGACATGTAACTCTGATACCGAGAATGGTCGGAATGGAAATTCGATATTTTTTAATGTGTACTAGTTAAATGTGAAAGCGGAATATTCTATCATTTGAATTGGTTGTCTGATAGAAAACTTGAGGGAACAGTTGAACTCAAAACAATGAGAATCACCTAGAAAGGAATTAAATTTGACTGATGTAAGTCGACCAGAATTGTTATTTACTAGGATTATTGAAAATAGAGATAAATAAAATAGAATGATTTATTTTATTTAATTAAAAAACTATTTAATTGATGAAACAGCGTAACGACTCCATGTAATATGAGTAACTAAAATATCATTTAATACCCCTTAATGTTTTGACACCGATCAATTGTTGATGAGGTTGAGATGAAATATCTGAGTCTCTAAAGGATCATCATCGATGATTTATGAATGAAGAATGGAATTCACCATTGACAATGGGTCAAAGAATCAATGAAGGGGATTCAAATCAAATGTGGGTGAACGAAAAAAATGAGAAGATGTTCTTCATCAAGGAAATAACCATTCGAGGTAGGTGTTGTTATTTGAATGTATATTCCTAGTTATTGGTTTTAAATAAAAAACATAGATCACCCCACGAATAGGTTGACCCATGGGTTGATCGTTAGTGCATGAGGGTTCTTTTTGCACGATATTAATAAGAGATATTCATAGTGAATTTTTTGGATAATTGTTCTAATGGAAACAAACCCGATCAACACAAATATCGCTCAAGGTTCATTCAATACTTGTTAATATGATCATATTCCTCTTTTAGTTCTCTTTTCAATGTGGGATTCTTTAACCTAAACCCGACTCAATGCTTTGTGATCAAACGACCTTTGTGAAATCAATCCTTAGAGCAATGATTCAAGGTCATGGAATTGGGATGGAAATGGAAGGAAAAAGGTGTGATGACGATTGAGGTTATTTGAATGAGGTGGTCTGGGAAATATATCTACTCAAATAAATTTCATTGGGATAGATCACAACATGGAATAGATACACATGGGATGAAAAACGTGACCCGAGGGTTCCAAAACACCCTCTGGATCGATGAGAAGACCACCGTATCATGTTATGTGATCCATGGGAAATCATGTTAGGTGGCTGTTGGTGGCGGCAGTGGCGCCGACCGCAAGCCGAAAGGTAAGGATATGTGTGGTGGTGGAGGTAGTCGCTCTCCTACAACGAGGAGGATTTCATTGCCCTAAGATTTGAGATGATTTTGAATCACGGATCTTCCATGGTCATCCTGCAAGACTCGGTATTATACTCAGATCAGTTGGCTAGATTAGTGTTTCTAGCTAGAGTTTCCTAGTGCACACCGGACACGGCACATTTTCATTCTGTTAGGAGGAGTGGTCCCTCTCAATGGTGGGCCTTGTTGATGCTGGTGGGCCGCGTCCAACTAGAGGTGTCAGCCCAAACCAATGGCCAAACACACCAGGTCGGGCCCAACCATTATGGGCCATACCCTACTAGTGTGGTCTAGGCTCATTGGGCTAGGTCAGACCCAATATTGGTTGGGTCAGTCTACAAGGCTGGAACAGACATGGACGTTACTGACACCTGTTTCACTAAAATTATTATAACACAAAAATTTAGCATTATTTTGATGAGTTGTCTATAATGTTCGTACCCTTGGGATGTTTCCACCCTTTTGAGATTCTCAAACTAAGTTTATGAGAAATTTATTGGATTTACTATTTGTATTTAATATTAGTCTCTCTGGGTACAAGATGATTTTGGGGAGAATCGAGAACATTCTTATGATGATATTTTGGATGGTT
This sequence comes from Viscum album, assembly GCA_963277665.1. Classification (NCBI taxonomy): domain Eukaryota; kingdom Viridiplantae; phylum Streptophyta; class Magnoliopsida; order Santalales; family Viscaceae; genus Viscum; species Viscum album. Next base: position 243,500,260 of record OY728133.1, read on the forward strand.
ACTCCCTTGATTCCTATAGGTACATTTATTCCTTATACCTATACATTGGTAGATATGGGGCTCCCCCCATTTTGGGTAATGGTTCATTTTTCCTTTCAGTGGTTTCTTCTGACAGTGTTACTATACTGGAGGATTAGGGTGCAGGTTCCTAGAGATGTTCATCATGGAAGAGTCGATACTCCCCTACTGTGCCACGAAGATGGACCTCTATCCTTGGAGTCGGTACTCACCTATCTAACATGGGAACATGTCCTTTGTATCTAACACAAATAGAGTTGTTACTCCCCATCATGGTATGCAGTGAGTTCTCTATTGTAAGAGTTAGTTTTCCCCTTCCAGGGTGCTGGTCCTCTATACTCAGTGCTAAAATAGAGTTGGTACTCCCCTGTCATGTCTGGGAGTGGGTCCTCTAGCTGAGGGTTGGTAATATCCAAACATAATAGGGTTCAAGTCCCCCGTATCAATCAAACTATCTGAGTCTGTACTCCACTATATTACAGGGTTCAGGTCTTTGAGTGCCTGGTGGTACTCCCATATCTGGTAGGGTGGGGGTCCTTGATATATGATGTTTTAAACTCCTACTAATTCAGGGTGTCAGTATTTCATGAGTAGTACTCAGCTATTTGAACCAGTGTCTAGTTCCCCACTTAAAGAGCCGTAATACTCCATCTTTGAGTAGAGACGGGGAGCATGTCCTTCATAGGAATTAGTGATCCGTTGACGGAAGGAAATAGTTATGAGGATTTTTCCCCTCCACTTTAAGATATTGATACCTATGTAGGAACTTCGGTTCTCCCAATAGACTATGGCACGTGTGACACCTTTTAGGAGTGACTAAGGTATTTCAGGATAGACTTGAGTAGTGCTCCCTTAAACATGTGTAGTGGTCCGGTTCATACATCTTTACTTGGGGATCCTTATAATTGCCATGAGCACAAGGCTGTGATGACTAGAACCTCATTGTCATGAATATGATTCAGTCCTAGTATAATGATCCTGATGTTGAATGTTCTGTTATACATACCATTCAGAATGATTAGATTGTACCTGATGCATTTCATCTCTCATATGGGTGCCATCAAGGATGGATGAGCTCATAGAGTGTGATCAACCGGTTTGTGTGTTATGACATTAAACATAGATGAAATCATGAATCTGAATATGTGGTGGGACCACATGTTTTTAGTGGTTGAAATAAGTTTATCTGGATGCTCATGGTGTATTTTTGGGCATATACCAGAGTATAGCTGACTGTGAATTTCATTGTGGGTATTCTATTGTTCATTATATTTGTGGTTTAGGGGTACCGTACTGAGTAAAATTTTACTCACCCCTTCATTGGTTTTTCCCACACATGTCAGGTCTCGTGTAGATGACCGAGGCTTTGACGAAGTCTAGGGAGGACCAAGATCTTTTAGTGTTCATTGTCATTAGATAGATAGGGTGTACGTCTATAACTTCATGAAGTAACCCTCCACATACCCTCCATGTATTATTCCCGACAGATGAGCTTTTTTGACATGGTGTTTTACATTTGTTATGTTTTTCATTTAGTGGGATTGTATAATGGCCCATTTTTCCGTCATGTACATTACTTTTCATTGCACTCTGGTTGAGTTTTTCATAGTGGATTGCAAAGATGGTTTACATGACTTTACATTATATCACCCTTGGCTATGAGTTGTGTGAATGTGTGAAGGTACATAGAAAATGCCTCACATTAGCTAGATAATGCATTCAGTGCTAGTATCTAGCCTCTGGCCATTGAGATTCGGGTGTGGGGTAGTTGTCGCATGGGCCCTGAGGGATGGGTCGTGACATAACAATCCTAAATGAATGTGATATTGAAATATAACTTTTCCTGGTTGTTAATATTCAAGGTAAAACACATTAGAGGAGATGATTCAATGAAAAAATGTAAATTGCATGAAGATGAAAAGATTCATGATATAATATATCAAATTGATAATTATATACACCACTAAAAAGATGTAAGTGGTGAATTTAATATTTATAAAAAATATTTCAATATTTAGTGAAAAATACATTTCTATGAATCCAAAATATCCCCTGGGTATTTATATTAATAAATAATATAATTAGGGTAATTAATTTCTCCATAAAAAATTAAATGTTTAAAATAAAATTTATTTTACTTTTTTCAATGTTTTAAACAACAAATTAAATAATTACTTTTATATTGGGTGATTTATCTATATTCGGTTTATTTGTAAGAAATTACATTTATAGGTCAACTATGGTAAAAGTTGTCATTATATAAATATCTCTATAATATAAATAAGAATATAAATATAATATTTGGACATAAATTATAATTTTTAAACCCAAAAATTAATGATGTTTAGGAATAAGGAGAAAATGATACAATCAAGGGGATGGTTGGATGTACGTATGCATGAGTAATGTTCCCATTTCTCAATGATCATAACCGAAAGGTGTTAAGTAACATTAATCATTACATAATGAACATTATATCATAAATACCATTTTATTAAATATTAACTAAATATATAAATAATTCACATGATCTAAAAGGAATCACATCACGTCGAGGAGGTATCAGTGCACACCTCCATGAACGACGTTATAACTTTTATAGTTGTGAAAAAGGGTAATAGAGAAAATGATATATTAAATTTCAACAAAGATATTAATGCCAAGAATAAAATATATATTTAATTTATATCACATATTTTTAATTAAAAATATATTTAATAATCCTATTTAATGTGTAAACGTATCACATAGCTTTGAGGAGAAGGTTGTACACACATCCACAGATGATGTTTTCGTATGTACAAAAATAAAAATCCTGAAGGTATACCTTATACAATATGTCCATAAGTATGAAGAAAACATAAATATCATATATTTAATATGATAATAGTGTGTATATCATAATTACAAACCATGATATGTGATAATGGATAAATGAATGACATTAGTTTGTAGGGTGGTAGTTCACCGTGCAGGAATGGTGAGTTTGTCAGCCATGTGATTGAACAATTTTTTATTTTTAGGTCCAAAACTCAACATAAAAATATTTTATCATATTTAATATTCGCATCTGATTATAATCCCATGTAATAATATTAATTTAAGTGGTGTAGAATAAAATAATTTTAAAAAAGAACAATGAATAATGCTACATATTATTTGGGTTACTGAATTTTATTTTGCACTGAGGGAGGTTGTGGTTTTCATTCTTCCCAATGTGATACATATATGTTTATGGGAGGGAATATAGTAGACTATTTGGGAATATTTCTGGTGAGAAAAAAGTTTCATGATAGCTTTGAGGATCAAGAATAGGTAATTCCTTTTATAATGGAGGGGATGGTAATCCTTCTAGATACCAAAAGATATACACTATTGGGAGGTCTCCCATCACTTAGGTATCCAAAATATTAACCAATAATATATTAAATTATATTCATGGTAGATAAAAACCTCAACCAAAGAATAAATAAGTGCATTTTTATAACATTGATCATAACCTCTTTGTTTCCTTAATTTCATTTTTTTTGTTTTATAAATGTAAATAGTTTTATAACCAAAGAGAATTATAAAATAAGAATAATTTAAAGTTAGATTTATTCTAATAGGAAAAAAAATTAATTATAAATAATTTGTTATTTAAAAATATAAATCCCATGTGGTTTTGAAATAAATATTAACACATTCACATGAAATGGAAAAGTACTTCTTTAACCCGGGCCATGCTAAAATCTTATTACAATCTATGGGAAAATATTTTTATTATAATAGATGAATTGGCCTATAGATTCACCATATTTTATATTTATTAATACATAAAAATCACTTGGAAAATGATAAAAAATTAATTAATTATAACCATTAAAAAATACCAATTATTGAAAAATAACATTAATGTGAATATTGTCATTAATTACTTAATTTAAATATTAATATAAAAAACATTATTCAAATATATATATATATGGTTTCAAAAACTATTTAACATGATATATTTACCTAAAGAAATATTTTAATATAATAATTGTTTACTTTATATTTAAATTTAATGTTTTTTAGAATCATTTATCTCATATTATTTATAAAATAAATAATCCATGTGTTTGTGTTTGTCAACTGTTTAATTTAAATATATCATCTTGAATAATTAGAATTAAATTACCTTGATTCAAATAACACATTTAATCTTAAAATAATATTATTATTGAAACGATGTAGCTTCTTCCATTGAAACTTTATATATGTTAAAGGTAAAGAAGGTTCTTTTTTTCCTTTTTCCTCAAATAACTTATTATATAGAAATATTTCCGGAAAATGTTTCCTAAAAACACATAAAATTAGAAACCCTATGATATATGTTCAAAATAATTGAATAAATTAAATTTATGATGTGTTTCTATATCATTTTATCTCTTATGTATAAGTTTAAGTCCATTTTAAGCTTTATTTTACAATATTGGATATGATTATTTTAATTTACTTTTAATGACATTAGTTTTTAAAAACTATGATTATATTATTAGAGTATAAATATTACAAATATTAAATCCTTTATATATATATTTCAAAATTCATAAAAAAAGTTGAAAAATAATGTTTAATGATAATCCCATAGACATAGTGATAAATGTCATTCAAAAAGTAAAAATAATCAAATATTCATTATGTTTGTATCACTTAATTAAATAAAAAATAATTCCAAAGAACTAAATTGGATAAATATATATATATATTATCAATTATTACATAAACATAAATTTGAAATATAATATAACATTAAAAATTATATAATCTAAAAGGATGTATTCATCTAAGATGCAACATTACTCTATATTCATAAAAAATGAAATTTCTCTGAAAATTCAGAAAATTTAACTCAAAGATAATTTTTAAATTATAAATATAAAATTTATGTTTATTTTGGGTATTTTAATTTATAAATGATTAAAAATATCAATTTAATATAAGTTCCCATTACTAGGCGGTAAAGTCGGTGTTCTGTGTAATGTAATATAACTTGTTGTTTTGTGTAGTGTATGCTTGATATGATTTTTATTACACTGGAGTCAAAAAATTATATTCTTAATTTTAAAAATTTCAATGTCATTTTGTGTAATATTATACCCAAAATAATTAAAATATATCCTAATAATTTAAATTTGACCTATATGATCTACTTTTTTTTAAAATACTATTGTTGGGAAACAACACATCCTAATTATGGCCAAAAAACTTTTGCTTAATAATTGGAAAATGGATATGATCATGTCATCACAAATACTGAATTTTAAATAGGTATACATTAGATAAAACATGGATGTGGAAGAAACTCTCTCTATCATATTCTGATTGGGAGTGATAGAGAACATGTTAAGATGAATATTGTTTAACACAAACTCATAAACCAGTGGTGTGAATAAAGTTCATTGATTTCATAATAAGATATTATAAGTGTAATTATTTTCATAAAGGATATTTTTTTTAATTTAGGAATACTGTTTTTCAATAATATCATAAGTAAATATATTTTTTATGAAAATTATTTTACCTTGTTTTCTCTTTGAACCACTTCTACATAATATCTAAACCCAATTTGAATCATAGGGGGAAGTGATATATCAATATCTAAAACCAAATCAATGGTTAAACACCAATCCTTTCATTAATGGTTAATATTTCCAAAATATTATGATCTAACACTTTATAAATACGGTTTCTAAAATTCAAAAAATGTAAATATCATTATTTTATCATCAAAATGATGCAACTTTTATTTTTCGCATTCTATAAATTTGAATAACCTGATCATGTATTCTATTAAAACATCATAATAACATGAACTTCAATAAAATTATACTCAAAACATGTAAGCTTCCTTATTCTGAAAACAAAACACACACTGTTGGGAATTATCCTTAAATGAAAGTGGGTTTCCATCTCCAATAATGATACAATAAGGCACAACATAGATAAACAATTAATTGGTTCCATGTTAATCAACTATTATTTATTTATAAAAATCAACGATTTATTTATCCATGCATCATCACATTTTCATTTGTAACAAATTAAGGATTATTTTCCCCCAATAACATGTTTTCCAAATATTATTTACTTGTTGTTGAATCATGTTTCATGTTTATTAGCACATACCATCAATCATTATCTAATACTTAATGAAAATTAACTACATTAAAATCCTTTTTTATTTTTTAATTCTCATGACCATTATTGTAATGTTAAAATAATCTAATGACATAATTTATAATCAAAGAACACACATTCGAATCTTTAGCCCTCATATATGATATCTCAAAATTCATGACCGTGAACCATTAGCCTCTTTTGGGGTATAATAATTTGACGCATGAGACAATTATTTTCATAGTGTCCTCCATCCATGAAATTAAATCATTGTACAGTGAAATCCAAATAATGGTTGAATTTCCTTAAACACTTGTAGAAAAATACCATTGTTTTTAATCATGAACCATGGTGATTATTTCAACAATTTTTACATGTAGTGAAATAATTATTACCCTTCCTACCATTATACATATTTTAACCAACAAGTATATAATTCTAATTATTGCCCACAAATCCATATCACTTATTTAATTTTTAAACCATCTCTCTAGCACAAGATATTATGTCCTCATACGAGGAGAATTTTCGAGAAAGTAGTTCCCTTTAAAATATTAGATTAAACAGTAAAATATATTATTATTATTATTATTATTATTATTATTATTATTGTAGTTCCCCAACCCTATAAATCCTCAATCTAATGTCTAGTTCCATTAAATGACTATTATTATTCGGAAGAAATCCCAATGTAACAAAGAGTTTAGTAGTCTTGGTATACTATATAAACCCAAGAGTCTGGTATTCAAAATGAAATCACTAATGAAATATTTTTTGAGGTTTACATTATTTGATTTAATATTTCCTTATAGAACATTCATAGTATGATTCACGGAACAATATGATAATGGAATCAAAAATGGTGAGATAAAATACTATTTAAGGGTAAAGTATTGAAGAAGCGACATTTAATTAATGAGTATAACAATTATATCACGGTAAATAATGGAATCACATAGCAAGAAATGAATAAATTGATATTTAAATATATCCATATACACATAAATAGAAGAAATATCATGGATAATAAATATTTAATAAAATTGAATTATTTAATTAATTATTCGACTTCATGTCTCAGGCTCATGAAAACCTCTACTTTTAAGATCTATCCTCAAAATAGTTTAATACTATAGGTAGGAACCTATTTAATTTTAAAAACTTTTTATTTCATGAGAACATTTTAATGAATAAAGGTTATATATATATTGAGACATACAAATAATTTAATGTCCAATGAATTAATCATATCAAATTTTAGATTTTTTAATAATCCATATTTCATATAAACAATCCATTTATAATAAAAAATGCAGATTTATTAATTTTTTCAAATATAATCAAATATCTATCAACGTAAATGTCATATGTAAGATGATATATAGTTTTGGTAATAAACATATCCATTGTTAATGATATAGATAATTAGTATAAATTTAATGTCTAATGATCATAGGAAGTATGATATTTCAAGGGGACTAACAATGGAATCAAAGAAGTAAATTTTAATACTATTCATGGAATAATAAATCCTATTACTTATAGGGGAATATTAAGGATATTTTCAATACAACATATCCATAGTGGTTTTTTAATAATGGTGTTTTTTCATTAAATAATTGAAATACTATAAAATATTTTTGAATAACATGATTGAGGAAAATATTCCTTTTATTTTGAATTTTTTTCATTATAATTATTATTGGAATTCCTTAATAGAAACATATTAGTTAAAAAATAATATTTTAAACATTAAAATAAAGATTCAATGAAATGATGGCGTAAATCCATACATGTTTTATGAGTTCAAATGAATATTTTATTTCTTGGTATTAGGATTGAGTGAATCATTTTTCAAAAATAAATTAGAAGTCTGTAACAACTATGTCCCTGGTAGCCTAATGTCAGTGCATTAAGTTGTTATATTGGAATTCATACAGGACTCAAATCCCAGAGGACCAATTAATTAAATAGTTTTAGAATACAAATTATATACATGAAACATATATTATAATTTAAACTATAAACATAATCAAATAAAATTCTATTAAAATGAAATTGTTCTACTATATTTACAATAAACATTAGACATAAATATATTTCATGTAATACTAGGTAAAAACTGAAACATAACAAATTACTGATATTAGATGAATAATAAAGGTAAGGGTATAGTTGGTGATATTTTGAATAATAATCATAAAAAAATATCCATGGTGTATAACTAAAAACAGAATCCATTTAAAAATAATAATTATAATTATATTAAAATAATTATTTAATATCATATAATGGAACATAAATAATCACAAGGATGTTTTAATAATGTAATATTCACCTGGAATATAAACAAAAAATCTAATAACAAGGGAATGTATAATGCTAAACATCATAACAATACCATTAAATCTTTTACCAAGACCCAATATATAAATTGGTAAGACATCTCTTGATAGCCAACCTATTTATTCTCATGATACCAATTGATGAATCGAGGTGTTATGGATGTCCCCACCATTCAAATAAAATTTCTAATGAATTCCTCATATTAAAAGTGTAAAACATAGGAAACATAATCATTCGAATAGGAAAACTAGCTTACGTAATGTGAATACATAACCATAAACCATTAATTGTGTCCAAATTGAACATCCACATTAAAAATGAATTATTAACCATTCAATAAAATATGGTAAATGATATCATAAGAGATCAACCTTAATTATCCATGAAACTCAATGGGAGATGTTGACATATAAGAAAATACTATAATAAAATCATTAAAATTTACTAATAGAAATAATGTTTTTACATTGAAAAAAATTATTTAATAGTATCAAAATTTTAAATGAAAACTTTTTTTTAAATAAAACAAATATAAACTTAATGTATACTTCTTATCCTTATGGATTCATGATGGAAAAATGGTACTCATATTGTACATGTTAATAAAACATTCCTAATGTCAAAAAAGACATAAAGTACATCATTTGTAAAATAAAAAAGGGTTATATTAAAAAAAATTAGTAAAACATATTGGGTACAAATTTTAGTATGAATCCTATATAGATGTATAAAATCATTTTTGAGTACATTTTGAGAAAAAATGGTTATTGAATAAAAATGATTCTATGTTGAGGCTTAAACATAAATAATCGTGAATAATAATTAGATTGTGAAATAACCATTACAATAATATTATAAATAGAACCAATTCCCATTGAAATTATGAAAATTTTGTTGATATTTAAATACAATAATATTCAGTATAAAATTCATTGATGATATTATTGAGTAGTATACACACCATGTATAATAAATATATGGTGAAGATTTCTTGTATCATAGTGAAAATGAATGTGAGATGGAAATTCCTTACCTAGTACAATATGTTAATTGATGGTGGTTTAACATCAAGTTAAATGTATTACAATTTGGTATTATTTTATATGAGAACCATATCCATATTTCTGATATCATATATGATATTTGTTGATTGTTTTTTGGTAATATTTCATTATTTCCCACATTTTATATGTTGAATTCTTAATTTTCCTATGAATGTTTTGTCATGTATGTCAAAATTATTAGGAATACGATATATATATTTCATATAAATATTAATATTGAGTTCATATATATTATATCTAATCATTATGAAATTTTTATAAGGATTTTTAAATGGTAATTGTGGAAAATAAACCTCATCACATCATAGATACGGTCGGTCCAGCGTATGCACGAGCGAGGATATAATCGCTTAATAGTTAAAGGGAAAGGAATTGGATCGTATGTTAGTTAAAAAGAATAAATTTAATGTCAGATTCATTTTGAATAACCATTTTTTACATAATTATACCCATCAATATAATGTGGTAATGAAAAATAGATTACACCATGGAGTGGAGAGGAAATGACTTATATACGCACTCATAGTCCATTCATTTTTCTTATAAAGGATAAATCATTAAATATGGTTAAACATAATGATAATAAAATAATTTAATATATATTATTCTAAATTTATTACATGATAATGAAAAAAACATATAATTAGGATATAGAATATGAAATGATCCTGGATGGGTTTGTAGAAACGATTACCTTTTCTTTAATGGACATGCATTAGATAAATTCTAAAAGGATATAGGGTTCATATATTTGGGAGACCAGAACCACTATAACATGAATATGGATATTGGGATGAGAAATTAGTAGGACTCAGTTGATCTAAAATGCTAAATGTGGTGTGAAGATGTTGGGGAGGATGTGCCATTTTATAATTGAGGTGAGATCACCTTTAAGAACATCCATAATATTTAATTAATTGATTTTAATTTTCAAATAAAAATGAAAAAATGACTTATTTATAATATGTTTTGATTTTTTTTCGAAATAAATAACTCCAATGAAAATAACATAGTTTATTTTGATTTTTTTAATCCTTATCCTTTTGTTTTAACTCTTATTTAACTATTTTAATTCTTATTACGAAATCATTCATATTAAAATTTGAGGGTTAATGCAGTTTCTATAAAATTAAAAAATACCAATAAATGGGTAATTTATGACATATTCATCTTCATCTCAATAATAAAGTACATTTTGTTTTTTTATTAATTTAATTTTTGTTAAAAAATTTATTTATTTTAAAATATAATTATTTTCTAATTTGACACTATTCATTTCATATATATGAAAAAATATCCAAGAAACACGATAATATATAAAAATATAGTTTAAATAACTCCTCATATGTATATGTTTTCTAAAACATTCGTGTCTGAAATTAGTTACATAAAAATATATTTAAATTTATATTTTTAGTATCATTTATTTGATTCTTCAATTAATTATACAATTACAACATAATTGTGTTATGAATTAAGGTACATATTTTTTTTTTCTAAAATTATAAATAAATTACCATGATGAATATAAATGTTTTATCATTTGAAATAAAATTAATAGATGAACATTTCCATTATGTAACATTATAATAATATTATTCTCTTGATAAAAATGAAATTATGACAAAATTAACATTCCATTTAATATAGTATTAATAAGATTATATTTTCATCTAAAATTCCATAAATGTTCTCATAACTGATAATTAAAAACATAAGGATGAAAAATATTAATATAATATAATTAGGAAATGAGTATTGATATCTCTAAAACAATTATACAGTTATTTTTATTCTTAATCAACAAATTTATTCTTAACCATGTAAATTAAAATATTACTAGGGTTGCTATTTATTTGATAAAACATTTAAGAAACTAATTTACATAATTCAGACCACTGATTCAAAATATGGAATCCATTTTACAAAATCCATAACATTAAATTTGTAGTAATTAATTTATAATTTATCCAATTTATGGGACGATAAAATGGGGTTTTAATGTGAATACATACAAAAGAATGTAATGCTTTTATAATCATATTGAATGTAAAATTTAATCTAAATACTTAAATTTTACTAAATTATATAAATTTATTTTAATTATAACTTAATATAACTTAAAATATAATTTATCATTATAAATTATTTAGATGGAAAAGAATTTTCAATTGAAATTAAAAATGTTTTCACTATTCCTCAAAATAATGTATATTATCAGAAAAATACCAAAATTTCCACCAAAGAATGTTTTTATACTCCACAATCAAATATTAATTTTATGATTCCAAATAACATATATTAAACATTCAATGTTTGGATTTCATATAGTTACTCTATTAAATGGCATGAAAAATGACTTTTTAAAAAAATAGGGTTTTCTATATAAAAAGGTGTTTGTTGTTATGTTATATTAATAAGATCTATTAGATGGATATAAAAAATATTTTATTGAATATATATATTATATATATCATATATTTATTATAAATAATTTAATTTACTAAAATAAAATTTATTTAGTACAATAAAAATAAAAATAAAATCATTATATTTAATTGGTTTATAAATTAATTTCTAAATAATTAGTAATTAATGAATTGATCATATAAAAATGTGTACACTATATTTTATTAATTTATTGAATCATATTCACAACATCCAACTTAATGGCTCAAGTTAAAATAATAATGTTTAATTGAATATCATAGTTTTTTAAGCCTCGCCCTTTATGTAATTTAGTTATTAAAAAATTATTTAAAAAGAGAAATTTCATAAAACCATTGAGTGTTACATTCTAGCCACCATCAATAAATTTCATTCCCACTACTGTTAAACTCAGATTCCATAACAAATTCTCTACTACTCAAATTAAATTAACTTAAATCCCATATCGAAATAGAGGTCAATAAAACATCCACAACAAAATTAAGAACTTGAGGTATGTAGGTACTAGTGATAACACATAATAGGGTTATATGTAAGAAAAAATTGAAATGGAAGAAACATTTAACAATCATGTTTTGATGGAGATTGATAAATAACATGGTTAGTATAAAGTTATTACTCCCAATTTATAAATATACGATGATGTAAGGGAAAATATTATTCACCCGGAATTAAGGTACAAGAGAACATTTTGGTTTTTAATATATTTTCCTTAATATTGATGAACTAATTTACTTCAATGTCTATGAGCATTAGGAAATACAATTACTTGAAATGTATAGTTTTAAATTTTATTCAACTTCTACTAAAAACTCACCTTTTTCTCTAAATGATGTTTATTTAAGATGAATTTGTTTATGCCTGAAGATTTTGAATCAAATTACACAAATTAAAAATTAAATAAAATAATTACTATATATTCATGATATTATTATACAATATCTAAAAATAATAATTATTAGGATTTGGTTTGATAATCTGAAAAAATAAATCCTCAAAATTCAATAGTGAAACTCATAGATAAATATATATGATTTGGAAAATAAATACCCATATAGAATCATATTCTATATTAAGATTTAGAAAAAAATTGATTTATTTCTTAATACTCTTACAAATTACATCAATAACTCTTAATGTCTCATACCACATATTAATTTCATAAATCAAATAATATCTGATATATGATAATTGTTATCATAAATATCTCGAAACGACATAAGTGCATAATAGAATCAAATTTTACTCCAAAATATAATTTAATCATTATTCTTCAATATATTTTATTTACCTTTATAATATAGTATACCAAAAATAATTAAAATCATTGAAAATAACCTTAATCACTTAATCACAAAATCATTTTCCAATACTAGGGTTATAAATTTAATAAATTTTATTCCTAAATTAAAAATAACCCTTATTTATAATATTTCTTAACAAAAAACTCATACTGGCTAGGAATTCATGTTGGCTAGTGGTAGGCACTGCACCCACATCTTTTTTCTGTTACTGGTTCATACTTTGTGACCATTCCAGACAAGGAAGGTTTTCACCGTGCCTTTGTTTTGACCTTTTTCAAAATATATATTAATATAACATCCAATATAAATACAACATACATCCTCAATATAAGGGTAATATATAAATAAACATTCAACTATGATTTTAAATACACCCACAATACATAAATACATCATCCATATATTTCCACATAATTTCTTCCATGATCTAGATATTATCATTGAGAATAGGTAATTGACATAGGTAATGACTCAGTTCCCCACATTTTACGAAATTAACTAAAAATGGATTATTATGATCATTTTTATTTCATACAATTTGACTCATGATTTTCATCATTATTTCATTCCTTTATATCATTATTTTATACACATAGTGTTCTTTTTAGTTCTGTCGAGTAACGTTCATTGGTGTATCTGACCACATTTCATTCTTGATGGAATTTGGGAATTATTTTCTCCATGGTCACCACCATAGGGGCTCTTAGAGAACTCCATCATTATCATATTTGGTGATTTTTGGATTTGTTTAATATATGTGTTGTTAATAATATTTTGGGAAAACACATTAGGAATGAATATGATATCTTCCACTCCAATCGCCATCCCATTTTATTTCTCTTCACCAACACGTTTTCCTTTATGGTCAATGTTAACATGTCTCTTTCAGGATCCATTAATTGAAATAAACTAGAAATCATCGTGTGAGTAACAATAGACATAGGGTCAATAACATATAACAATTTAAAAAATATAATTACACATTTTTTTCAATTTAAAAAACCATAGGTTTATCCTATGATATTTATTTTCATAATATATTCATATCCTTGAAAATTATTTATAAATAAAATATTAATTTTCCTAAGAATAAATCCTAAGAGTGCCAATCTTGGTGCCCAGTAAAGCCTGTTGATGTGTACCAGGTTATGGGAAGTTAGGCTCAAAACATCTTATCAAAGCGGATACCCCTATGTAGATTTATTCGATTACCATTCCCATTTTTAGTATCCAAATAAGTATTTATTTACAGAAGACTCACATAATCTCTACATTAAAAAAATATTTTGATGTTCTTATATGATATCACCAAATTATATCTTAGGGTTATGTTTCCTAATATTTCTTTAATAAGTATATTTTCCAATGTTTATACGATGATTCAGATGATTAAAACTATAATGACCCTAATATCAATATCCTAGTACTAGTTTCGAAATATATTACATTATCATATATTAATTACTCAAATCCAAATGGAACTATAAATTTATCTATTTTAGAAATCATATTTCATAATTGAATCCTACATTATAATTTATGTTCAAAATTTATCATAGTAAATCCATTAATAATTCCATTATTATCGAAGGTTATTTATATATATCATTAATAAATATACATCATGTAATCTATTAAAAAAATTGAAACAAATGTTTGGTGTGAGCTCCGATGATCAGTAAGGGTAAGTGAACAATAAAATCTATTATGAATAATAATCATACACTTTAAGGAATGATGTATAACTAAAAAATGCCACATAAGCATAATCTTCAGAATAATACATATAGAATAAATAAAAATAAACACAATTCCATAGGAATAATCACATGGATATTATACTAATCAAATAATTACATGTAATATATATAATAAAATATATAAATAAGGTAATTTATTATACTGGTCATCAGAGACATACAGTCAAGGTTTTAGCTAAGACACCATTCATAAACGGGTAACAAATCATCCATTACAAAACTATTTTTCCTGATTAGACCTAACAATGCATCGAGGGGACATAAAAATCCTCATATGTATCTTAATATGTCCAATTCATTACTCATATTAAAAGGGTAATCCAAAAACAACATCAACATTAATATTCAAAAAGTATCATATGAAATTTGGATAATTTATCCATAAACAATTAATGGAATTGAAATAGGACATCCAACGTCAAAATAAATTGCAATAAATTCAATGAAATATAGTAAATGGTATCATATTTTATCATCCTTATTTAAAAATCTGATTTAATAGGATGAGTTGAAATAAATTAAAATACTCTAATAAAAATATTAAAATTTTCTTTAGAGAAATAAACATTTTTATTTTGATAAAAATTGATTTAAATTCCATTCATTTATAAATGAAAACATTCTATTTTAAATGTAAATAATAAATATATAATTTAATATTCAATATGTAAATGTATCATGATAGTGAAAAATTCCAATCATTTCACATGATCTAAAATTCATTCCATGCACCAAAAAGGTATACAGTACCCATTATGAAAACAAAAAGGGGATTCCTTTCAAACCATTTAGTAAAAATTTAAAAATAAGAAAAATTTACTTTAAAAAACCATATTAAATTAGTAAAAACATTTTTTAAAACTATTTTTATAAAACATTGGTATGTATGAAACATTTTCCCTAATGTAGACTTAAAATTAATCAATCCAAAAAAAATTGAGATTGTGAAAGAACCCCTTAAAAATTATAATAAATAAAATTGTATTCCCTATGAATGAAAAAAATAAATGGATAAGTATATTCCAAAATATTTATTATAAGAGTTAAAAAAAATCAATTCATGTGAAATATATACACCACACTCCAGAAATATGTGCTGACACAGCATGTATCACACAGAAAATATATGTGAGATAAGAATCAGTTACCTTGTACATTCAATTAGTTGAAGGTTCTTTAACATTCTATATAATGTTAAAAACAAAATTATTAATTTATTACTAAACAATATAAATATTTTGGATATCAAATATTTTAGCGATTCATATTATTCCCAATTTTATATTTAAAAATTATTTCGGAAATTTTTTAAAACCGACGTAGAGACGCCATGTAATTTTGGGGTCCGGTGTTCCCAGAATAATTCAATGAGAAATGATATATTTTTAATATCACCCAAAAATGGATTTCATTTAATATTTTAATAACATTTAAAAGTGTTCCCTAATCAGAAATAAAATGGAATTTTTGAGCTCAAAATGGCATATTTACCCTTGGTGTGACCTAACATTGGTCGAAGTGGGTCATCTGAAGAAAAAGTATGCATGGATGTAACCATAATTAAAATTAATAAAAAAACATATTTTATTCAAATTATTTATAAATCCATAATGGTAATTTCTATTGGAAATATGAGACCACCAATGTGTTCATAATGTGGTGTTTTTTCTTGGAACGACTTAACATTAGTCGGTGCAAGGCATTTGTGGAAAACCTCAAAAAGGAATTAATCATCATTATAATTTTTAATGAAAAAATAATTTTATTGATGTATCTAAAATTCCCTTAAATAATTATTTGTGTAATTTTGTTAGGTTTGGATGCTCGAACCCTTGAAATTAAGACAACTATGGGTGATCATTTCTAATGAACGATGATGGATCAATTTTCAGATTATGGATCATACCACTGACAGAGTTGGGGATCATTTCAAGTATTGAAAAAAAACCATTATTCATCAATGATCAATCCAAACTCTAGTTTGGCTATTTTTTCCATTGTATTTCACTATTTTTGATTTTCATGATGAATGCAAGTCAGTCCACAAACATATAGACCCACATATCACTTGTTGTAGGACATTTAATAATTGTGGTGTTTATTAAAAAGAGATTGCATTAAATTACACTTTTTTCTTTTTTCTAATAAGAAAGGATTGAGAAAAACTTGAATAAAATACTATGTCCATTCCTCAAGGTGTTATTATTAATTTTATCTTCTCCGTTCATGGAGTTCATCAGCGTTGGACCTTAGTGGTCATAGTTCATATTACCTGGAAGATTTAAATGTAATCAGAACCCTAGAGTGGAGGAAAACTGAAAAATATGTAGTATCAGTGTAGATTAATACTTGATAATCTCAAATAAGCCTTAATTTCAGAACTAAGAGCATCAGAGGTGGCTCAGTCATCTGCCAAATGTAAAATTGGTGCAGGTTCTACATGGTCGTCTGATAGGGTTGTGTGAGGAATCACGGACACTGGAGGTGGTGTCCATGTTGGTGGCCATGGAAGTGGCTGTGGAAGGAGATGACAGGATTCATAGGATGCAGTGGGATGCCGTTTTTGGTGATGTTGGGCCACAGTACTCGTCTGTGTCGTGGGACATAGTACTACTACGATATGTGAATGTGGCATTTGCAGTGTAAGATGTGCCCACTGACCGTGTTGATTTGGCTAGATAGCATGGGTGTGAGCTATCTGGGCCAGTGTAGGTGGTTCGGCCATCGCGGATCATGTTAGGTCTAGAAAAAATGGGTTGATCCCTATGGAGTCAAGCTAGGCCTACTGTAGAAGTGATGGGTTGGGTCGGACCCACCAGGTATGGTCATACCGTGGTTAGATTCATGGCGACCGGAGAAGGAAAAATTCCACATTGGAGGTCAACTGGGCTACATTGTAGTCATGGAAGCTATCAAATGGTTGAATGAGATGGAATATTGAGAATACACAGTGAATTAGATACTATGGATGGCCTGACCGAGTGGATGACTACCATTGTCTATGGACCAGTCATATGGTTGGTCTACAGGCCCAATGGCCTTCCCCTTTAGAAAATATAGACTAACATAACATTTAAAAGATATGTATGGCTGATGATCCATCTGTGATGTTGGTACCCTTAATAGGATACTATAATTTCAATATATCTGAACATGGTTTTTTATTGGATTGTGGATAAGAATTAATTTTGGGAAGAGTGAGTTCTCTAGGAATTAGCACCCTTCGAGGAAACATTTATGGGGATGGATGTAACCTAGAGATTTTGTATCTTATAGAGACTGTGTGTCTTATGGAAATTGAATATGTTTTGGATACTGTGTGTCTTATGGAGACTCAATTTCTTATAGAGACGATATTCTTTATGGGGACTATGTGTCGTATTAAAACTTTGTATCCTATAGGATTTTGTATATATGCATGTTCATAATATATTTTCTATAGACATATATTTGTGTGGAGTTGACTATTAATTTCTTCATGTTTTGTCTATTGTTCTATTACATTATTTTATTCCATAGAAATATTTCATTCAGGATATATCCATTTTTTGTATTATATTATGGTATTTATTTATGGTATTTCAAATATAGCATTCCTTTGTTTTTTTGGTGTCCTATTGAGTATTGTTTTACTCACCACTATACGGATTTCCCCACACATGTCGTGTGCTGTGTAGACTATCGACTCTTTGGAGGAGTTATAGGTAGACCAGGACCAGGATGTGCCTAGTGAGTTCAAATATGATGTGGCGTTTTTTTGCTATATTTCATATGACAGGCCCAGTACCAATAAATTTACATGTGTTGTTTGTGGCTGTATACAATTTTCTTATGGTTGGATTTTTTTGGCCATGTTTACATTATAGTACTTTTGTAATGGTATTCTCATTTTTTGATATATTTTTTCATTAATTTTTTACTTATTGTTTTTATATTTCATGATTTTCATCTTGGAGATGTGTGCATGCATAAAAGAACATTATGCTAATGCCTTTAATTAGTGGGATTTTCATAAGTGGTGCTAGTCGCCAACCATTGGCCAATTGGAGGTAGGAATGGGGTATTCACAACACGATCCGCTCTTGGATGGGTGAAGATAATGTGGAATTTGAGTATTGCAGATATACTTTATGATGCATAGTTTGTGAGGTTGTTTTTGGGAAACAAGTATAAGTGTTTCATGTTCATCTTTCCGGCCAAGGAATTTAGTGTTGGTGTAGTGACCAATGTATCAATAAACTAGGACACTGGGAACCTTCATTTCAACTCAGTAAATGAAAATACTATTTTCAAGTAAAATAATGGTACATGGATATTATAGGAATGTGTTTTATCTTCCTCTTCCAACATGATTCATCCCTCGAGATATACTCTACTGACTCTGGAACATCATAAAATATTATAGGATACCTCTATGAATATATCTGAGAAGGATTCTATTATGTGATCATGAATATGATATGCCTAATGAAAAGGAATGAATAAAGGGGAACGTAGAAAATATAACACCTCTGTGTGGATTACCAGCTGTACCATTACCCATTGAGAAACAACTACTACCATAACTACTTGATGAGGATACACATAGACTCATCGTTTTTCATTATTTTCAGAGGTAGTGACCACCCATGCCATTGGGTGAGTGAGACCCCCCATATATATGAGGATCAGATGGAGTCATTTTCACATGTCTTTGACCTTTTTAGGATTCCTTCGGAACCTATAGAAGTTCTAGCGATGAATTTTTTTAATGGATATATAAGGAAATAGTAGAGATTAGTGTCCCAGAAACACGATGAGAAGACTCTATCATGGGTAGTAATCAATTGTAACATTAGATAATAGTCATTATAATCCACATTGAGGTTGGTGAGTATATAGAATATTCTTCCTCTATTGATGGGAATTCATATGGTGTTTAAGTATTCGATGATATTTACTGATCTTTTGCGCTACTCCATTGATATTGTACAAGAATCATTCTTCCTGACTAACTCCTTCGAAAAGGGATTATGCATGGAGACTAGGAAAAAATTGATATCCCTTATCATTACAACTTATTATAGGGTAGTTGAGCTAGCCCTCATAGTGGGGAGAATTTTACTAAAGTAGTCACCTGTAGTGGGAGCTACTAGCATGAACAGAGTTACTGAGATTATAGAATTTGGTAGACTATGTAAGTCACAAGGACCCAATTTGGTTAGGCTCTTAGGGAGATGATATATGGACATATAATCAGTGGTTCATAGAACCCATGGTAGTTTGATTCAGCTGAGGGATAAGGTGAGTAACTCGTGTGGTTGTTAGGGTCATCTGGCATGAGATTACCTGACCTATCATACAACCGAATAGGAGACACTCAAGGGTCCACTAAGGTAGAGTATGATGTGACTGAAAAGATGAAACCATGTTTAACATTGTTGGCAAAAAGTAAAAAAACATGTAGTATTGGATGGACTCAAACATAGTAGGATAAAGCTAGTTACTCAAAAGATGGCTAAACAAACCCATTGTGTGGTGGATGATATGATTCCAAATTTAACAGTAGTGGCGGTAGAATATGAGTGAATCCTTCTTGATGATCATTCAGGATTTACTTCCCAAATGGAAGAAGAATTATAAATTGATCTATAACGACAATGACACAAATATCTATAACATCACATCAGATGGATCCCATGGAGCCTCCTGAGATGATGGTGTTGTTGGAGGAATTTGAGAGGAAGGGTTTCGTGAGACCTAGTGTTTCAAACTAGGAATCCACATTTATGTTTTGTAATAAGGAAGGATGGATCTTGATGTTATTTTGGGATTTTGTGATCCTGAAGTAGGTGACCATGAAGAATAATTATCCACAACCTAGGTTTAATGAACTCTTAGATCATTTGAAAACGGGAAAGGTGGTTCTTATTGATTAATCCCAGAGCTGGTTATCTCCATATATGAGTACATGATGAGGATATACTGAATATTTACTTTATATGACATTAAGGACATTATTATTACATAGAAATGTCATTCAGTGTTAATAATGCCCTAGAAGCATGCATGGGACTCATGAACCATATCATTCAACACTACATTGACCAGTTCATAGTGGTCTTCATTTATGACATCCTAGTGTACTAAACATCTGAAGGGGAACATGAAATGAACATGAGGATGTTTCTAAACAAACTATGAGATCCCCAACATAATGGGAAGCTCTCTAAGTGTCAGTTCTAGATTTGGGACGCCTATATTTTTTAAAAATTCTATTTTAGATGATAGAGTTGTAGTAAATTTAGTGAAGAATTATGTTGTGCTTTCTTGGGGGCCAACCAAGAGTTCTTCTGAGGTGATTAGTTTCCTTGGTTTGATTCGGTACGTTTAGAAGTTTGTATCACACTTTTTCTATAGTGTTAGTTTTCTTGAAAACAATGACCTAAAAGGGCCAACCTTTAGAATGGATGGAGATGTTCCATGAGTGTTTTCAGATGTTGGGGGTGAAGATTAGAGAGCGCTCCCATGTTGAAATTGATAATATAGGGTACCATGTATGTATTGGTCTTTGATGAATCAAGAACCAGGATTGGTTTTATATTGATTCCCTGGAAGGTATTGATTTCCTCTGTTTCACACCATTTGGGACAACACAAGCTTAACAACATGATCCATGATCTTGAGATTGCAGTAGTAGTATTCTACTTGAATATATGGATACAGTGCCTGATGGGTGAGCGGTTTATCATCTAATCTGACCAGAAGAGTCTCTAGTATATCTTATCATAAAAGTATATGAAGTTTAGAGATAGGTGATCATAATAGTTCATCAAGAAAATTGACATTGAGATTGTATATAATCATAACAATGTGACGTGGTGGAATAATCTCTTAGTTAGAGATCGAGTTCATATTTTATGAATAAGGTATCATATTAGTGGTCCTTGTTTCTGATATCCAATGGTGATGGGGGTAGTGAATATTACCTCTATTAGATGGTAGTCCCCACTTAATTGTTACAGAATGTTGGGGAGGAACAACATGGGGATATTGACTGTGAGACATTACATGCTCAGATGTCTATAGGGAATGCACCTGATGGGTATTCAATATATGGGGAGCATTCTGTTTCTACCTAGAGGGTGAAAAATAGTACTAATAGATTTGTGGGAGGATATTTTGATGGAGTTCCATAAATCACCTTTGTAATTACATCCTATTGTAGAGAATATGTACAAGGACTTCCAATGTCAGATTTGGTTTGCATGGACGAAGAGGGGAGTTCCAGAGTTTGTATCTAAATTCCTCTATTTTTAGTTGGTCATGGATGAGCACTAAGATTCATCAGGTTTGACTCATCCCCTTGAGAAAATAGAATTGAGGTTGGATGGGAAATCTATAGACATCTTGATAGGTTTACCACATGTGTCTAAGGGAAATGATTCTATTTGGGTGACCATTGATCGACTCATGAAGTCATACCACTTCTTACCTATTAGAGAGAATAGTTACGTCGATTGAATGGGATAAATCTATGTACAAGATAATGTATGACACCATTGAGTTACATCAACAGTAGTCTCATACCATGATGCTCTTTTTATATCCCGGTAGTCGTAGGGATTGAAGCAAGTGTTCAGGATTCAGTTACACTTGATGACAACATTTCACACGAAGTTGGATGGCCAAACTGAGCTGATCATTCAGGTTACATATGAAATTTTCCGATTTTCATGTTGTATTTTTACTATAATTGAGAGGATCACCAACCATTGGTAGTGTTTTCCTAAAAATACATCAATAACTCCACCATTGGAATAGAATAATTTGAGGTCATGTACGGGTTACCCAGAAGGTCACCACATTGTAGGAATGACCCAAGAGAGTCCTAAATCATGGGCCTAGAGTTGTTGTGAACTTCCACGGTGAAGCTACAGAACATCCAGGAGATTATTCACTATCACATATCCAATATAAGTGTTACATTGATAGGCGTCGAAGGACTTTGGATTTCGAGGAATGAGACCACGTGATCCTCTAGTTATCACCTAGACATGAATTGTGGATATTTTGTATAGAGAACAATTTTTGTATAAATTTCATCATACCATTACTAATTTAACTTATGTTTGGTGAGGTGGTGTATAATAATGATCTACCTCTATATTCATATTGGGTACACAATGTCTTTCACATTTCCCAGTTGTGGGGGTACATGCCTGACCAAGAAGACATCATTGAAAGTGGTGAGATGGACCTTGAGGAATATGTGACTCTTACTGATTACTCAGTGGAGATTGAGGATCAAAATAAGAGGTTCCATCAAGAGCATTCAATTCCTCTAATGTGCATTTGGTGACAGCACATGAATCTCCAGGAGAGAACATCGGAGCGAGAGGATCATATTTGTGCTCAGTTCCCCCATTAGTTTAACTATGCCTTATTTTGTCTTTCTAGGATGTAAAGAAAAAATATGGGGATAATTTAATGAATCATAAATTCCCAATAAATTTTAGAAATTATTTTGGAATATTCATAGATCAAAAACATAGACGATGTTCGATTATGAGTCCTAGTGTACCCAGAAAAATTCATTAAAAAATGTATTATTTTTAATATCATGTGCCTACTAAATTCCTTAAAAAGTGTAATATATTTTTAATGGGATCCATGATAATAAATCTGATGAATGAATTGATCTCAGAATGGATGAAATACCATTGGTGAAACCTGACATTTTTTAGGGCAGGTCAACTGAAAAAAAAGTCACCAAGGACATAACCATAAAAAAATAAATTAATTACATTTATTTTATTTTAAAATCATAACAACTAAAGAATAATGACTAATATTGGATATTTGATACAAATTTTGAGTTTTTAATGTTGTACTTTCTCAGGGAGTGACATAACATTAGTCAGTATGGAATATATTTGGAGAAACATTAAAAAAACATAATCATTGTTAAATAATTTGAAGTTAAATTATTTATTCAATGAAACGACTATATCTACCTTAAATATAAGGTTATATAATTTCCTCATCTTAGGATGCTCAACCCCTTGAAATATAGACAACTATTGGAGAGCTTTTATGGTGAAAAATGATAGATTGAAATTCGTATCTTGGATTGTCGCACTGAAGGAGTTAGATGATATCATCAATAAAGGATTTTGGATCTTAGAACCAATAGATTTGGAGGATATCATCAAAGATGGTAACACATCAATTTTTTTGTCAATGATTGATCCAATATTTAGCTTTGGGAGTTGTTTATTTTGGATTTTCTTGTTCATAATATTCATGATGAACAAAGGTAAATCCAAGAATAGATTAATCTTCTGGTCAATCATTGGTGTGTGGTTGATAGTTTTGGGGTTTTTAATGGATATTGTTTAAAAATTTTCTTCTTTCATCATTCTAATGAGAACAGATTGAGGCCCACATGATCAAATGACGAGGTTCATTAATCAGTTTGTCCTTTCTGCTTTTCTCTCCACCATTTTATGAATTCATCATCATTGGACCCTCCCGATCATGGATTGTCTTTTAGTGAGTATCCAAATGTAATTATACACCCATATGGGATTAAAATAAAAAAATATGTATGATATATGTAGATCACTTCCTGGGCATCTTCGATAAGATTTATTATTAGAAATATGAGCATCAGAGGTGGATTTATTTTCCACAAAAGGGACCATCAGATCTAGTCTAGTGTGGCGGTCTGGAATGGAGGCACATGGTTGTATGGATACTAATGGTGGTGGATGTGGAAGTGGTCGCGGAAGGCATCGGCATGCCGTGTAGGCCACGATGGGAGACCATGTGTGATGACTTCAATCCATAGATATAGAGAGATTTTGCGTGTAGAGGTAGTTTCTGTGGAATATGGTTGTGATGATGGATGAAGAAGCAGTGTGTACTACGTTGGACTTGTCTAGAGACCATTTTGACAATGTCAAACTAACAGCATGCGTACAGGCTAGGGAAGAGAGGGTGAGAAAGCCCAAGCAGATGAGGTCGAGACCAGGTTAAATTTCCCCCAACCTCGAAGAGATGGGGTAGGCCAAGCACATATATACATGGTAGGTTCAGACCCATTGGGTCATATAAAATCGGGGTTGGACCAGAGGGGGCTCAATCGGGCCACGGTCGACTATGTCAGTCAAGAATGGATTATGGTCGACCGAGCTACTGCGTTGGGGTAGAAGCTTCTGAACAGCCATTCACCATGGAAACATGATATACTGAGATGCGTCAGTCTATTGGTATAAACTTGCTATGCGGTAAACTTTGACGGTCTACCACCATAGTTGGTGGATCGTCCCTATGGTTAGTCCAAAACTGTGGTGGACTTCCCCCTTTTAAATATATAAATATAAATATCATTAAAACAGTGGATCCGTTTTATGATATATCTACCAAATTGGGACCCTTATAACATAGATTGACATTTTGAGACATAAGATGTGGGTATTTTGGGTGTGTTGATACAACCTAATTAATTGAGGTGTGTGTTTTCCAGGAATGGGTGTGCTTCGAGAAAATAGTTCCATTGCTGGGACCGGCCTAGAGACTGTGTGCCTCAATGAAAATGTCTGTATTATAGTGAATATGTCCCTTTTGGTGGTTGTGTTTCTTATTTATACTATTTTTATTATAGTGAATGTGTGTATTATAGATACTATTTGTCATTTTGGAACTGTGTCTCATATTGTGTTGTGTATATCTAGACGTTGATGATATATTTATTTTAGACACATATCTGTGTGAAGGTTAATATGAATTCCTTCATAGTATTTTCATTTTTGTACATCCATTGTGATATTATATTTTATTATTTGTTTCATCGTATTTAAATTATGGTATTAACATTATGTATTCCTTAATGGTATCTCATTAGTGGAATACATTTATGGTTTTAGGGTGTCCTTCTGAGTATTATTTTATTCACCCCTAATCGGGTTTACCCAAAAGTGTCATGTCTCATGAAAATGATCGACTCATCAATGGGGTTATAGGTAGACCCGGAAAATGTGGTGTCCTGTGATATGGAATTGTTGAGGTGTGTTCTGATAGATTTTCCGACAATAGTCTTAGTACCTTTTATTTACATATTTGACATGTGGCTATACATGCTTTTATTTTGTTAGTGTTGTTCTATCCTAGTTTACATTCTTGAACTTTCACTTTGGTACTCTAGTTGTGGGATATTGTGTTTTTCATTAATTTTTAATTATTTTTTATGTTTATGCATTTTCGATATTGATATGTGTGCGTGTATATAGTTACTATTGGAAAATACCTCACATTTGTGCGATATGCCTCCTTGGTGCTAGTCACCAGCACTTCCCCTATTAAATGAGGAAATGGGGTAGTCACAGATTGGGGCACACTAGAATTTTTCATGACATATGTGGTATTCTTTTTAATTTTTTTAATAGTAATACATTATTACCATTTTTTGTGTGTTTGATATATTTATTTTCAATAGCATGTTTTGTGGTGTAATATAATTGTCTTTTTCGAATGATATATATATATATTTAATATAAATATTTAAATGAAGGTCATAGATATTATATTAATATATTATATAAATTATTATTATAATTATTTAATGGGTAATGTATAAAATTAATTTTATCGCATCGTGGAGATGATAAACCATACATACACACGAGTGATAATATCATTCCATTAGAAGAAAAATTGTAAGTTATTGGAAAGAATGTAAATACTAATGATTAATTTCATGAATTAAATATAATTTATATCCCTTATTCTTCACATATCACACATTTAAATAATGTGGCGAGGAAAATAAAATTACACCATGGAATGTAGATGATAAGTCGTTTGTATACAGGGGTGGTGCTTTCATTATTCACAAGATGAGAAAATCATGGAATATGGTTTTTGCATGATCCTAATAACATATCACCATATATATGATTCTAGAGTTATTAATTTTTAATGGAAACAACATATAAGGTGGAATTAGTTTGATAAATTTACATGTATGTGTTTGTAGAATGATTACATCATCTTTGGCAGACATCCTTTTGATTTATTTTTTTGGGACCAATGATTCATCATCATGGGAGACAATAAATTATATAGCATGTATAAAGATATTAGGAGGTGAAATGGGGTAGAAATAGCAATGATATAATCCTCAATTTCATGTGATGAAATTAGGGTGTATTTTCGATTTTATAATTTGGGTGAGGGTCACCAAAAGTTAGCCCACGAAATACAAATTTAATATCAATTAATTATCAATTCCAAATGACTCAAAAATCACATATTTTAAATATAAGACGATTTTGGATAGAAATACATTAAATGGTTAATTTATGATTTATGTAACTACTTCCCAATAACTTTTAATAATTTTTTATTTCTATGATTTTCATTTCATTTCATAAAAATTTATTTATATTAAAATATCATTAGTGTAAATTTTTACCATATTCATTTATTTAATTTTAAAAAATATCATAACAACATGATGTTACATAAAAAAAATAATTTAAATAATCACTAATATGTTTATGTAATATATAAAATTATTTTATAATATTCAATACATAAATTTTATTTATTTAAATATTATTAATATCATTTTTTGACTCTTCCATTAATTAACGAATTATTGTATCATCATTGTGTCACAATTTAGTTTAATTATTATAGCACTTAAAATTATAAATAAATTAACATGTTGTAGATAAAAAATTTATTTTTCAATATAATTTTTATATTCGAAGACATCCATAATATCAACCGATATATAAAATATTTATCTTGTTAATAAAAAAAGTATGAAAAATTTGACATTTATTTGATTATAATATTAATAAGGTTATATATTCTCATCCAAATAGATAAAAATTATCTCATAATTGATCTAGATAAATATTATGAAAAAAATACTCATCCAATAATATTTGTGAAATTCTATCATTTTTATAATATTATTGGTGCCCTTAATTACTCAACTTACCATGAACTATTATTATTAAAATAATATAAAATTACTATTCATATACCCAAAAAAATAAAAGAATCATATTTATATAATATTATACCCATTTATTATAAATATGTAATCATTTTATAAATTCTTTGAACATAGTTGTTGTAGTAGTAAATTTAATATTAATATCATTGACAGTATGAGAAAACGAGTTTCTGAAGTGAAAATGTATAAAATCTTATAATGTTTTATAACCATAATCAATGTAAATTTGATTAAAAGAACCTATATTGTATGAACTAAAATAAAATTAATCTATTTATAATTTGAAATCAATTGAAAATATACATTAATTTTATAAAATATTTAGATGAAAAGCTGTTTTAAGTAATAATTCAATATTTTAGGATTATTCATCATTAATGAATCTTATAAAAAACCATAAACTAAGCCAATGTAAATTATAATAATCCTATTTCAAAAAAAGATGTTTATTTTTTAAAATATAATATTTAAAATTGTCAAAATTGGATTCAAAGTTGGTTCTCCATTAATAGATTAGAAAAATATCTATTTGAAAAATGTATGTGTATATGTATAAAATTGGG
This sequence comes from Viscum album, assembly GCA_963277665.1. Classification (NCBI taxonomy): domain Eukaryota; kingdom Viridiplantae; phylum Streptophyta; class Magnoliopsida; order Santalales; family Viscaceae; genus Viscum; species Viscum album. Next base: position 243,528,919 of record OY728133.1, read on the forward strand.
TTTGTTTAAATGTTATACCAATAAAATATATTTTATATAGATAAAAATTATTTTATTGAGTATATATAATATATATTTCAATAATATATTTTATCAATTATAATTAATTTAATTTACTAAGACAAAATTTATTTTGGAGCATAAATATAAAAATATTTCCACTAATTAAATTGGTTTGTATTTTCAATTCTTGTTAATTGGTAACCAATTAACTCAACCTAGAATAAGTTTTAAACTATATTTCATTATTTTTTTAATCCTATTCACAAATTCAATAATAACTCTTAGTTTTTAAATTCCAATAATTAATAGTATATTATTATTCACTTATGCTCGGTGTAGTGTGCAATTCAAGATGTTGGAGAAATTTTGATTAAAAAGCGAAATATCATAAATAATGGGGTATTACAAAGATTACATTGAATGAAATTAAAATATAAAAGGGTAAAAATATATTTAATAATCATATTGAATAGGTTAAATACATTTTTTGAAACATTTTAAGATAACATGGTTTTAAGATGAAAATATATTCTCTAACTAAATAGAGAAATGAAGTCGAGTTTTTATAAAATAAATTTATAAAACAATTTAATAACAAATTTTTGGAAAAGGGATACTATTATATGATATTACTAAAAAATCAATGGATAATAAAATTAAAGGGTTTTTAATCAATTATGTAATAATTTCATCTTATGGAAAATCAAGTGTAAAAAATCCCAATCAAAATTCCATTTTAAAGAAAACCCTTGAAAATACTATAATGTCTAAGGGAGAATTAATCAATGATTAGATTATTTATATCAACATAAAATAAACCTAAGGATGTATAAATACCTCAATATATATTAAATGTAATTCCAATATTAATAATTTAATATTAATGAAAATGTGGTAGTATTATAACCTAGTTTAAATAAATTATGTTATAAACTTCTTTTCCACTTATTAAAATTTTACACAAAGCCCCTTAGATGAAAAATATTAAATTGAAACCCAAAATATCATGTAAAATGAATTATTCATGATATTATATGACAATGTGGATTCATATAAACCATATATAATATATTTGGTTCATAATAATAAATTTATTGTTTCAAAAAAAGTTAACAATTAGAAAAATAAGTGGGGTTTCAATGATAATCATTTAACAAATTATCAAGGATAATGATCTTTATGAATTCTAAATTGTCCCATAATACTTTTACGCATTTTAATCATGACCTAAATGAGAGAATAACATTAAATGAAACTTATAATATCATTAATTTTAATTGATTGCTGAGATAACATGTCCACTAGAAGTATATACACCATATAAATGAACGAAGGAGAAGAACAAATAATAAGTATCAATGGAATATAAAATGATCTGATAGCCAATAAATTGAATTTGATTTTGTGTGAAAATAAATTTAATGCCTTTATAATGGATTTAATATTGATAATTGTTTTATTCTGAACCATTTCAAGGATTATAATATATTTTTACTACTATGATAAAAATATTTTCTTATTTTCATTATTTTGGGATTCAATTGCCTTTTATTTTTTGTATGTTTTTTCATGTTTAGTATAATTCATTTTAAATCAATCATGATTTATTAATGTCTATGATTTTAAAATTTATTTAATTATTTAAATCCAATATATACATAATTATAATAATATATAATTTTTGTAGATAATAATTGGAAGGAACCGTTCACATATACGGTTTACAGTACATACATTGATGCAACAATCATTACTTATTATAATAAAAAAATTATATATATGAATATTATAATACCAATATCATTTTTATATCTTATATGTTACATATTTTTATTAAATCATTAATTTATATACTCCATAAATAGTGTGAATGAATCACATCTCTTTGAGGGGATGGTAGACCACACTTCTACAAACGATGTTCTCATATTCCCAAAAAATGTAGTTCACAATTGTATGTGTCACACAATTATTAATGAAGATTAAATAAATTATCAATATCATATATAACATATATAAAAATATATTCCATCATAATTCCCAACCAATATAGGTGGTAAAGGAAAAAAATTAACTTCGTTTCTTGTGAATATAGTTCGCTATACTCAAAATGTTAAGTTCATTACCCATTGGATGGATGTTTTTTTAAGTGATGGTTGAAAAAATAACAATAAAAATTTCAATATAGTGATTTTAAATGTTTTTATATAAAATTTTAACAATAATAATTGAATTAATTGAGAAATAAATAAAACTACAGATCTTGATGAACGGTGTTACATCAGAATTGGATAACACTTTTTAGGATAAAACAGTGGACTTCCATGGATGGATTTCTGAACATGTTAATGCTGCCAATGTCACACCCAAGATCTCGAATACCCAGAGCCGGTGCCATAAAAATGATCAAATTTGGTACTGGCTCTGAGAAACAAGCTACTCCTGAAATGATTCATCAGCTAAAAGTTATTACCTGAAAAGCATTTAATAAAAAACGTTGGGTTAGCATGTGAATTCCCAATGAGGGGTTTAAAAAACATACTATGCCTGAAAAAAGTTTTGAAAATATCCTTTATACCATTTCAGAAAACAATATTCTTACTGAAAGGATATAACATATATAACAAGTATTAATAAATGTGCTTAAATAAAAACATGCTAACAGAATGACAAGGATACACGTTTCGAAAAAAATAATTCTTTACAGGAGTAATGAATAAAAGAAAATTCAAACCATATATGAAATAAGAATACGTAAGAACAAATTAAACATCTAAAGTATAATGAATAACTAGAGTTTCTCATAAAGGTAATAACTTCGATATCATTCATAGAATACTAAAATCATTGAGTGCTAAACATATGTCATTCCACAAGCTTTTACTTTTCTGATACTCGTATGTAATGGCTTTTAACCATGGATATCATACTAGTCAAATATCCATTTGATAAATTAATTATCATTCAAAAAATGAGGGAATGTATAATACCAGACTTTAATTATTCCGTCAAGGTCTCGTACCAAGACCTAGGGGCTAACTATAACCGGACCCCAACCTAGAGATCCCATATAACCGGACTTGGACACGAAGATCCTCTATAACCGGACTCCAACTCGGAGGTCTACTATAATCGGAAACCAACCCAGAGGGATTACTTTTATTAGTCCCCAACCATGAACAAACTAGTCCAATACCTTCCCCATATGTTTAATAATTCCATGTATCCAAAGTGTCTCATACCTCTTTTAATACATAATTCTATGGCTTTTATTTGGGGTGTCCCATACCACTCCAAATAACTAAATTACTATTTCATTATTATATGTGATGAATAATAAATAGTTTGATTTATCAAATAAATTAATAAACATAAAATTTCATCCATAAACATTCAATGCATTACGTTACAGGTTTATAACATCAGATAGGTATTATTAATGCTCAATTACTGTGCTGATAAGGGAAATGGCGTTGGACTAAATTATAATATGTCAGTTATTAATTAGATAATAAATTTCATAATGACATGCATAATATATTAAACATTATTTTCACCAATGATATTGATTTAAATCACACAAGTAATGAATGGATAGAGTTACCACATAAAATGATAGTTCATTAATTTTCAAAATTCTTGGTTCGTGGAAATGAACATTTATAGTTTAAATTGACTAGGTTTGAATTTAAATATACTTCATTTGTACACAACGAACGTACTGATAATTGTCACATCTTATTATGTGGTCATGCCTTATGTTTCATATCATATAGGTCCAATTCATTTGTAGCGCATCAGTAGTTTTCTGTAATGCATATGTTAAATTAAACATATCCCAAATATACATTAACAACCGAAGTTTATTTTAGGCCATGTGAATTCATACTATGAATATAACATATTGGTGCATACATATATTTATATGTATATATATATATATAGTATGTACATGTCGCCTCCAAGTCTTTATTTAAAGATTATAAGTCATTTTTAATATCATAAAATAGAATTAGATTGAAATATGTGTGTATGCCCGAATATACTTTTAGTGTATAATAGAAAATAATTATAAATTAAAATTACCCTTTACTAATGTACACATAAAATAATAAGTTATATATATATATACATATATGTATATAAACACATATAACTATCATAATCTGACCAAATTACACAATCACAAACCATAAAATTTAGAGATAGATACCTAAAATTTAAATCAATTACCATTTTAAAATTTCTAGGTTATATAAATAGAAATAGTGTATTATATATATATAAACAAGTATAACATTTTATAAAAACATTTTTAATGAAAAACAATTAAAACCCTTTCAACACATAGATTTTAAAATCATAACCCAGTTCGGAAAATAATATGTTATATAGATTCATATAAACATTAATACACAAGTACATATGTGTATACCATTGTAAAAATAATATACAAAAAAATTGAACTAATTATTTAAACCCTTACAAATTAATCATTTAATGAAAACATAACCCTGACATCTATTATATCACCTGAACCCAGAAACTCGAAGACCCAAGTTTATCATAAAAGAACATTTAAACCAACACAAAGTATAAACATACCATTAGAAGAATATATAAGTATATAACCTCAAAGATACACAACAAGAAAAATTTACAACTCTTACACAAATAACCAACACCTTGAAAATAATTAATTCATTGAAATAAAATACTGTTTGAATTCAAAATATATAGAACTCTTTAAAAAATAATACAAATTTTCTGCTTATGGAGATAAGGTCATAAAATAAATAAACATTCGAGATAAAGTATAATGAACCCTTACATCATAAAATATAAGATATATATTGGAGACTATTATTTAACTCATACTAAATAAGTTCAACCATAAAAATAAATATTAATTCCCTTATGTAAGACAATAAATTATAGAATGTACGTTGAAAATCAATTGATGTTATATCTCTAATGAAAATAGGTTTCATAACTCTATATATTCTTTGAACCACTAAATTTTTAGGATCATAATTTTATAACAGAAATTAAATAAAATCACCCTTACCTCAATCATGTGTAGATTATACCACAAATGGTGAAATGATTGAGAAGAATATGAAAAACTCCCAGTAGTGAATGCAAGATTTCAACGTGGTGACGAACGGAGAGATTGGGTGATGGGAAGTAAAATGAAGAAGGATATAATTATTTTGAGGGACATTGCACTGGGCACACCCTCTCTCAGACTACTAGTTTTTGACCTTTTTACTTGATAAAAGCATATGGTTTTATAGAAAAACATCAACACAGAAATATCACAACAGCTTTTGAGAGAATCCAAACATATAATTCAGAGAAAAAAAGATACAAAGCTAGAATAACAATGATAGAAACGTTTTCAAAATTAATTGTACAATGACAGGTCTAGGAAATCAATTCAAACTAGTAAAAAAATAGTAATCAAAATATATTATCTAATTTGATATAATGAAACACATTAAAAAACCTACAATTCATAATAGTATTCCTTTATGGGATAGGATTCTATTAAAGAACAAAAATTGTTACAAGATAAATGTAAATCAGTTGAGAAAATGGGTCGAAATATAGATTTTTTCTCAATGTGGACGATTCGACTCCTATGAAGGATACAAAATTCCAAATTCATATTGGAAGACTTCGAACATGTTACCTACTTCGAATCTTGTCCGATTGAAACCCTAGCTGCAACTGACACTCGAACACCACCCGACATCAACTTGACCATCACCAATGTGATTCCACAAAATCCATTCGGCCTGCTCATCTCGGACCACTACTCTGCCTTTGACCTTGACTATAGTGTGCCCACTAGGACCCCTATTAAACTAGACCACGCCCATGGATTCAACCTGAGGATGACTGACCCTCCTCATCTCGATATTGACCAGGCTCCACAACTCCCTTGCTTCACGACTATTGACGCTGGACCCTGTTCGAGGCTACCCTGGTCCAACCCATGATGGCGCAACACCCCCTGTGAAATCCCTTATCACGGACCCCACAAATCCCCTTTACGAGATTCATTTTTCCCTCTTTTGACTGATATACTCTACTATTATTATTATAATATTGATATTATTATATTTTTATTCTTATTTTATTGTATCATAACTCTATTATTATTATATCATCAATAAATTTTAAAAAAATTCAAATGTTAGTCAAATTTAATAATCTATTATACGTATTTTATCAATACTTTTAAAAGTAAAAATTATTATTTTTTACACCTTTATAAAAAATTTACTTCTAAATTATATTATATATCTTATAATGTTATTATAAATTGAATTAATAATTGAAAAATGAAAATGTATTATTTACAAAATAATTATCACAATTTCTACAAATTATTTGTATTTTCTAGTCATGATAAAAAAATGTTAATATGATATAATTCAATTTAACAATCATTATTTTTTTAATTTTTTATTCATTATATTAGTAAAATTATATATTATTATTTTCTTATAATTTTATTATACAAAACTCAAAATGTTAATAATGTGTTTTAATCTTTAATCTATTCAGTATTTATAATAAGAATACATCATATTTTCAAAAATATATAAAACCCATGTAATTATTCATATAATAGATTCAATATCAGATCACATATGTTATGGAGTTAAAAAATTCAATGCAATAATTCCCAATGTTATTTATAAAATTATAGTACTAGTTTTATATAATTTTAATTAACGTTATGTTTACATCAGAATATATATATATATATCATATTTGGAATCGAGCAACAAATTATTTGTATTCTTATAGTAGTATAATTATTATTTATGTTATTATATAAAATAATTATTTGATTTAGAAGAAATTATATTTGAATGAAATAGTTATTCTTAAATTATTATTTAAACTAGGATACATAATATTTAGTCTCACAACCAAACTGGTTAATATGATAATTAAGACATAAAATTATTATTATTACACATAAAAGGTCAGGGTGTTACATTATTCCCCCTACAAAAATGGAATTCTCACAATTCTATTCTCTCGTACACAAACCACAACAACACCAGTCATAGGTCACTCATGAGGTCCCTTTACCAGGAACACAACGAATGTTAGGGTGAAGAGGACCTCAGGTGGATTATTAAGGTAGTATTCAGCTGCTCGAACTATTTGTCCCAGACACACTATGAACAGCTGGGGTCATACCTATGCATAAATCACTTGGCCATATATATAGAGGCATGAAAAATGTGGAGGTTAGAATTTTTAGAGTTAACTGAATCCCTATAAAACCCACACAAAACGTCTTTATGGAAAATACTGATGTTGTAATGTTCTACGTACATTCTAAAACTGAGGACCTGGAACTGGTAGGCTGCTCGATGGTCACCCTCAATGATGTTTCTTGAAATTTACAGATATCTCAATAGTTATCAGCCAATGTAAAACATAGTAAAAGGACTTCATGATACTTTCATCATTTACTATATGATGAAAAATTTTCAAATGCAAGACGGTAATAGACCATATTGCTTCCTTGGTAATGATAGATAATGTTTTGTCAATTCGACACTCGATGGAGTATTTTACAAGCCATATGTAAGTTGGAATAGGGTGGGTCCTCTTCAGAGCATGTCATGACAATTATAGACTCTAACAGCTCGATTGGTAATGATAAATTTTGGTTGGTTGACTCATGTCTTCTATCTGAAATGTGTTATGAAATCAACTTTCAGTATGGAAAATCTATTTTAAACAAATCCATTGTTTTATATAAAAGAATATCATAACAGAGAATACAACATCATTCATTTAGAAATGATTTATAAATTCAAGAAATTATGAAATCTTCTTCTCCCTTTCATAATACACTAGAATGGTTTTTCTGACGTCCTATAAGATGACTCCTCATAGATTCCACTGATGTTGGGGACTTCCACAATTTTAAGACAGACAGAGCCCCAAAGAAGTTCCAAATTCCTCTATCTCCTTGGTCTAGATGCAACGTGTGCAACTAGGGTCCACTGCATGTAGACATCTAGAATTCATATTAATATAAGAATGTTGGATATCAAGTTAAGCGACATCGGCATGAACATGATGCTGATAATGAAAATGGGTATTCTCATTCTCAACAGCTTCAAAGTACATAACTTGACCACGGAGACCATAAGTCATATTATGACCTAGATATGCTGACCGGAGGTCTCCCCCTTGTGCAGTCTCATCAAAGTCCTCTAGTGAAAAGAAATTATTGGCTAGGTTAATACATTTAAAGAAACCCTCAATGTATTTTCCTTGTCCAACATAGAATCGGAATTGATCTCTCATCATGAGTTAATAGATGAAACATGCTCCTTGGTGAAGTTAGAGTACATGAGGAGAGATGGATACTTGGAATTGGTTTTTACATGATAAATGAATATTTTCAAATGTCACATAGTTTTCTACACATGATTTTCCCAATATGTTCTATAATACTTCTCTTGGAAGAGAAAAAAGACTTGTAATTTGGTATTCTCTCTAAAAATAAAGAAAACATCCTAATTAGTAATGCTTAACTTAGTTTCATTGTTCATTTATGGTTTTCCAGAGTTATCAAAGAAGAATCCTATGATACCAACTGTCACACTCTAACTCAAAAATACCAGGATCTGGTTCCATACATAGGATCAAATTCAGTTCAGACATTGAGAAACCAGCTACTTTTAAATGTTTCCATCTACTAAAAGATGTTACCTAATTTTTTTTAATAAAAAACGTATGGTGATGATGTGAATTACTTGTAAGGGGTTTAAAAAACACACTATATATGAAAATACATTTGAAAATATCCTTTAAACCATTTCATAAAACAATCTTATTAAAGAAAGGCTATAACATATGTAACAAGTCATAATAAAATTGCATAACTAAATACATTCTAACAGAATTACAAGGATACACGATTCAAAAATTGCCACGATTGATAGAAGTAATGAATAAAATAAAAATAAAAACACTTATGACATAAGAATAAGTAAGCAAAAATTAAACAGCTAAGTTTAAAGAATAATTAGAGTTTCACATAAAGGTAATAACATTGATTTCATAGATAGAATACTAAAATAACTGAGTGATAAACATATTTCATTCCACAAGCTTTTACTATTTTGATACTCATAAGTAATGGATCTTAACAATGGATATTCTACTATTCATATATTTATTTAGTTACTTAATTATCATACACATAATGAGGGAATTTGTAATTCCAGACTTTAATTTCTGTATCAATGCCTCGTGCCAAGACCAAGGGGCTAACTGTAACCAGACCCCAACCCGGAGAGGCTCTATAACTGGACTCCATCTCGGAGAGCCTATATAACCGGACACCAACCCGAAGGCTCTGTTGTAACCAGACCCAAACCTGGATGGAATAATCTTACTAATCCTTAACCCGGAACATAATAGTCCAATGCATTCCTCATATGTTTAATAAGTACATATTTACAAAGTGGCCCTTTACCACTTCAAATAATTAAATTGTTATTTTATTATTATATGTGATGAATAAAAAATATTTCGATTTATCACATAAATTAATAAGCTTACAAATTATTCCATAAACTTACAATGCATTAAATTTCATGTCTATAACTTTGTATAGGTATTATTCATGATCAATTAAAGCTATGATAATGGAAATATCATGGGAAGAAATTATAATATATCAATTATTAATTAGACAAAAAATTCTTAACGACATGCATTATATAGTAAACGTTCTTTGCACATGTGATATTGATTTAAAGCACACACGTAATGAATGGATGGGGTTACCACATAAAATGATTGTTAGTTAATTTTCAAAATCCTTGGTTCATTGAAATGAATATTTATAGTTTAAAATGACTAGGTTTGAATTAAGACAGAAGTCATTTGTACACAAATCATGTGCTGATAACGATCACGTCTTATTATATAGCCATTCCATAAGTTGCAGTGTATATAAGGATAATTGGTTTGCAGTGCATCATTTGTTTTATGTAATGCATATGTTTAATTAATCATATCAAAAACATACTTTAACAACTGAAGTTTAGCATAGGACATGTTAATTTGAACTATGATTAAAACTTATTGGTTCATACATATATTCATATGTATATATATACACTATGTACATGTCGCACCCAAGTCTTTATTTAATGATTGAATATCATCTTTAATATCATAAATTATAAATAGATTAAAATATGTGTATATGTTCGAATATACACTATGTGTATAACAGAATGTAATTATAAATTAAAATAACGCTTAAATTATATTAAAATAAAATAATAAGTTATATATGTATATATATACATATATGGATATACAGACACATATAACTACCATAATTTAACCAAATTACACCCTCACAAACCATAAAATTTAAAGAATGATAACCAAAATTTAAAACCATTATCATTTCAAAATTTCCATGATATATAGATATATATGGTTTCTTATATATATATATATAAACATGTATAAAATTTTAAAACAACATGGTTAAAGAAAAACAACTAAACCTGCTTCAACAAGTTGATTTTAAAATCATAACCCATTTTTGAAAATAATATGTTATATATATTCATGAAAACATTTATACACATGTAAATATGTGTATACCATTGAAAAAATAAAAAAAAATTATCAAATTAATTAAACCCTTACAAAATATTAATTTAATGAATACATAACCCTTACATCCATTATATCAGCTGAACATGAAATCCTAAAGACCCAGGTTCAGCACAAAAGTACATTAAAACCACCACATAGTTATAAACATGCCATTAATAACAAATATAAGTATATACCCTCAAAGAAACAAAATAAGGAAAATTTACAACCCTTACACAAATAACCAACAGCTTGAAAATAGTTAACTGCTTGAAATAAAAAACTGCTTGATTTCAAAATAAATAGAACTATTTTAAAATTAATACTAATTTTCTGCTTATGAACATAAGGTCATAAAAGAAATAAATGTTCGAGACAAAGTATAATGAACCCTTAAATCATTAAAAATTATATATATATTCCAGACAATTATTTAACACTTACTAAATAAGTTTAACCATAAAAATAAATATTAATTCCCTTATGAGAGACAATAAATTATATAACGTAAGCTAAAAATCAATAGATGGTATATCTCTTACAAATAACGGGTTTCAAAACTCAATATAAGTTTAAAAGAGAAAATATTGAGGATCATAAGTGTACAATATAAAGTAATTAAAATCACCCTTTCCTAAAACATGTGGAGATTATACCACAAATGGTGAAATGATTGAGCAGAATATGAAAAACACTCAGTAGTGTGTGTAAGACTTTAACAGGGTGAATAATTGAGAGGTTGTGTGAACGAAATTCAAACAAGGAAGGATTAAATTATTTTGAGGTGTATTTCTCTTGGAATACCCTCTCTCAGACATCTAGTTTTGGACCTTTTTATTTTCTCAAATCAAGTGGTTTTATAGAAAAACATCAACAAGACAGACACACAAGAGCATTCTAGGAAATCCAAATATAAAATTTCTGGAAAAAAATTAGATACAAATCTAGCATAACATAGACAAAAACATTTAATAATATTAATTTTTCATGGATAGCTCTCGGAAATCAATTCAAATTAGTACAAAAACAGCTATCCAAATAGATTATCTAATTTGATATAGTGAAAAACACTATAAAACTCACAATTCGAAACAGTATTCCTATATGGGATAAGATTCGTTTAACGGACCAAAATCATTAAATGATAAAGGTGAATTAATTGAAAAATGAGGTAGAAATAGAGTTTTTTCTCAATGTGGATGATTCTATTCCTACGAAGGAATCAAAATTCCTAATTAATATAGGATGTCTTTGAACATGATACCTAATTTGAATCTGGATCGATTGAAACCCTAGATGCAACCAATGCTCGACCACCATCCGACTTCCAACAGACCATCGCCAACACGACTCAACTGAAGCCGCTCGGCCTTCTCATCCCTGACCACTACCCTGCCTTTGACCTCAGCCATATTGCATCTTATCAGACCCTTGTTCAACTCAAACACGGCCCTGGCTTCAACCTGAGGATGACTGACCCTCCCCATCTCGAGGTCTACTAGGCTCCACAACTCCCTTGCCTAATGATAGTCGACGCCAGACCCTGTTCGAGGCTACCCTGGTGCTACCCTTGATGACGCAACACCCCCTTTTGAAATCCCTAATCTCAGACCCCCCAAATCCCCTTTAATAGATTCAGTTTTTCCTCTTTTTTCTGATTTACACTCCTATTATTATTATAATATTGATATTATTATATTTTTATTCTTATTTTATTGTATCAATACTCTATTATTATTATATAATCAGTAACTTTTAAACAAAAGTAAAATGTTATAAAAAATTAATAACCTATAAGACTTATTTTACCAATACTTTTAAATGTTAATGTTATTATTATTTATCCTTTTATAAAACATTTACTTGTATATTTTATTATATATCAAATAATTTTATTATAAATTTAATTAATAATTGAAAAATAAAAATGTATTATTTACATAATAATTATCACAATTTGAACAAATTTTTGAAATTTGGAAACATGTTAAAACAGATGTTAATACGATATACTTCAATATAACAATCATTTTTTTTGCTGAATGATTAATCATTTTATTTGATAAATTATATTATTTATTTATTTTATTAAAAAAGTTCAAAATGTTAATAATTTTTTTAAAACATTAATCTATTCAATATTTATAATATGTATATATCATATTTTTGAAAATATATAAAACCCATGTAATTATTCATATAATAGATTCAATATCAGTACACATATGTAATGGTGTTAAAATATTTCAATTCAATAATTCCCAATGATATTTATAAAATTATATTACTAGTTTTATATAATTTTAATTAATGTCTTGTTTACATAGGAGTATATATATATATCATACTTGAAAACAAGAAAAAAATTAGTTGTATTCCTATAGTAGTATAATAATTATTTAAAATAATATATTAAATAATTATTTGATTTAAAAGAAATTATATTTGACTAAAATAGTTATTCATAAATTATTCATTAAACTAGGCGAGGTAATATTTACTCTAACAACTACACAAGTTAATATGATAATTAAACCATAAAATTATTATTATTACACTTAAAAAGGTCTGTGCGGTACATTATTTCTCCCTACAAAGAATTGAATCCTCAAAATAGAATCTCTCATACACAAACCACAACAACACCAGTCACACGTCACTCACGAGGTCCCTATAACAGGAACACCACTGATGTTCGGGTGCTGATGACCTTAAGTTGATTCCTAAGGTACTATTCAACTGCTGGATCTCTTTGGCCTAGACACACTGTGAATAGCTGGGGCCGTACGTGTGCCTAAAGCACTCGACCATCCATATTGAGGCATGAGAAATGTGGAGGTTGGAATGTTAAAAGTGAACTAAATCCTTAGAAGTCCCACGCACCGCGTCGTTCTTGAAAATATTTATGTCGTAAAGTTCACCATACATAGTAAAACTCTGTACCTGGAACTGGTAGGCCTCTCTATGGTCACCTTCCAAAGGAGCTTCTTAAAATTTACAGATAGCTCTGTAGTTATCATCCAATGTAAAACATAGAAAAATGGATTCATGATACTTTATTATTTTTCTATATGCTGCAAATTTTGCAAACGAATGATGGTAACAGACGATATTGCTTCCTTGTTAATGATGGAGGATGTTTGGGCAGCTCAAAATTAGATAGAGAATTTTACATGTCAAACGTAAGTTGGCACTTAGCTGGTCCTTTTCAGAGCATGTTATGAAAATTATAGTCTTTAATAGCTCGATAGGTAATGATAAAATATTGGTTCGTTGGATCATATATTCAATGTAAAATATTTAATGAAATAAACTTTTTGTATGGATAATTCATTTTAAATAGAGTCATTGTTTTATATAAAATCATATCAAAATAATGAATACAACATCATTCATTTGGGCATGATTTATAAAACTCAAGAAATTATGCAATATCATTCTCCCTTTCACAATACACTAGTATTGATTTCATGACATCAAATAAGATGAATCCTTATATATTCTACCAATGATGGGGATCTCCCATGGTTTCAGAAAAATGGATCCCCAAAGCAGTTCTAAATTCCTCTATCTCCTTGGTCCAGATGCAACATCTGCATGAAAGGTCAACTGTATGTGGAAATCTAGAATTCATATTGAGAGAAGCATGTCAGGTATCAAGTTGAGAGTCAGCAGCATGAACTTGATGCTGAAAATGAAAATGAGTATTCTTGCACATAAGCGATTCAATGTCCATAACCTGACCATGAAGACCATAGGTCAAAATATGACATAGATATGATACCCAGAGGTCTCCCCCTTATGCAGCCTTCTAAACTTCATCAAGAGAAATGAAATTATTGGACAGGGTAAAACATTTAAATATAACCTCAAAGTATTTCCCTTGTCATGCATTGAATGGGAATTGAGCATTCATCATGAGTTAATAGTTGAAACCTAATCCTTGGTGAGGTTGGAGTACACGAGGAGAGTTGGATACCCGAAAGAAGGTTTTACATGATAAACAAATATTTTCAAATGTCACATAGTTTTCTAAAAATTATTTTTCCACATTATTCACTAATAAATCTGTTGGAATAGACATAAGACTATCACTTTGGTTTTCTATATAAAAATTAAGAAAAAATCCTTCTTAGTATTCCATAAATAAGTTTTAATTGTTCATTTCGGGTTTTCGGAAGTTATCAGAACTGAATCCTCTGATACCTACTGTTTCACCCCAACTCTCGAATACCCAGAGCCGGTGCCATACAGAGGATCAAATTTGGTTATAGACTTTGAGAAACCTGCTACTTCAGAAATTTTTCATCTACTAAAAGATGTTACCTGAAAAAATATTAATAAAAAACATAGGGTGTGCATGGGAATTCTCAGTAAGGGTTTTAAATAAACAAACTATGCCTGAAAAAACATTTGAAAATATCCCTTAAACCATTAAATAAAATTATATTATTAAATAAATTCTATAACATATGTAAAAAGTCTTAATTAAAGTGCTTAACTAAAAACGGGCTCACAGAATTACAATGATACATGATTCAAAAATAGGCATACTTGATAGAAGTATTGAAGAAAAGAAAATTAAAAACACTTATGATATATGAATACGTAGGCAAAAATTTAACAGATAATTATAATGAATAATTTGAGTTGTGCATAAAGGTAATAACTTCGATTTCATACATAGAATACTAAAATCACTGAGTGTTAAACATATATCTTGCCACATGCTTTTAATTTTCTGACACTCATAAGTAATGGATCTTAACAATGGATATTCTACAAGTAAAATATTGATTTAGTTAATTAATTATCATACAAAAAATGAGGGGATTTATAATGTCAGACATTAATTTTTGTGTCATGGAATATTTCCATGACCTAGGGGGTAACTGTAACCGGACCCCAACTCGAAGAGCCTCTGTAACTAGACTCCATCCCGGAGAGCCTCTGTAACTGGAATCCAACCTGAAGGGTCTACTGTAACAATACCCAAACTCGGAGGGCTTAATTTTAGAAATCCTCATCATAGAACATACCAGTCCAATGAATTACTCATATTTTTAATAAGTCCATTCATCCGATGTGTCCCATACCAATTTGAATACACAATTCCACGTATTTTATTTGGGGTCTCCCATACCACTCCAAATAATTAAATTGTTATTTCATTATTATTGTAACACCCTGAGATTTTATGAGAAGTATTCTTTTTAATTTATTTGATGTCTTGTGTTGTATGCTACGCAAGGATTATCTTGCGCTATACGAAACACCATTTTAGCTTTCAATATAAACAACACTATTCTTGGATCATGTTACACACAATTTCAAGTCTGTTTGATGTTACTGTACGAAATATTAAGTGCATATATATATATATATTCAATATATAAATTCAATATGGTTGGATTATATTATACAAATAAACAAACTAATATTTCACTACACGCAACCTTGACTTGGCTTGCATTACATGCAATCATGACCTTCCCCGATAGCCTGTGTTGTACGCAATACCAAGTTTCACTAAACAACGATATGTTATATAAACTAGCCATTATGAATAATAATACCATATTTTTGAAATTTTATTTTTCAAAATGGACTCCATTTTTGGATTTAGAATATCAAAATTAACCTAGGGTGAATTTTTGGTATTTTTCTAAAAACATCCAATTTTTGATTAATAGTGAAAACATTGGGTTACTATTTAAAAAAGGACTTTTTATTTAAATAATTATTTATTTTATTTAAATTTATTTTAGGTCAAACTTGAGGCATAATACCTATATAAGTTTAATTTAATTCATTTTATTCATTTTATAATAATTTTACATAGAAGAAAAATTTATTGAACATTTCACCATCTTTTACCCACCTCCTAGGCGAATTTGAAAATTTACATAAAACATAATTTTACCACTTCTGTGAGAGAATTTCGAAAATCCAAGAGACAGAGTCAATATCAAAGAGTCAAATGTGGTTCAATAAGATAAAAATAATTTTTGGTTGATAGTAACTTTTCACTTTTATTTACCACGGTTAAAAGTAAATAGGGTAATTAAGGGTAAAAATGATATTATTATTACACTAACAAATGTACTAATTCTACTGGATAAGTGTAATTCGACCAAAAACAACCATAGGAATAAAATATTACACTTTAGGTCCACTTTTATTAGATTATTACATTTATTATTGTTTTATTTAAAAGAGTTAAAATAGTTAAAATCAATGTTTAATAACTAAAACATTTTTTTATATCGGGTTATACATAAGATAAATTAGACTATAAATATTAATTAGAAAGATAAAAATATTTCCTAACTAATGGTATTTTATTTATAATTTTTAGATGTTAAATAATTTAATTTATTTATGATACAATGGTGATGCAGTAATTACCTAAATAATGAAATATTAAATTAATGGATATTATAAATACCCAAATAAATGTAATTTGAGACTTTTTATGAATTACATAAGTTTTCTAGGTTAATATGACATGTTAGTATTAATTTAATTAACTTGGTTCAAACTAATCATTTTGTTATGATTTTCTCAAAAATAAAGTACCATGTAGTGTCAAAATTGAAAAAAAATAGTTTTTAAAACAAATATTATATTATTAATTGTTATTTTATTCCTAAAAATATAAAGAAATAGCCAAATGACATAGATAAGTATATATATATTAATAATGAACCACTTGGGGTTATTTTGGCTTGTTATAGTATGTTTATTAACCACATAGTGTAAGAAAACAAAAAGACATAGTAAAAGTTAAATTATTTAACACAGAGTTAAATCTAAATGATAAGGATAAAATAGTAACCTAAACTTGTGTAAAACATATTGGATGAGAGGAATTAAGCCCATATCCAACTTATCATAGAAATAAATCAATTTATATCTATTAAAATCTGAAGATGACTTTATTATGAAATAATATTTTTTGTTTTTCCTAAGGTGCCCTTCTCATACCTTATAAAAAGGGAACCCCTTCCCTCTTCTCTTCACAACATTTTGAGCCTTGAAGCTCGGCCAACCCTTTCCAATTCTTCTTCTCAACCTCTCTAGTTATATCATTGAGGTTTTGGTCTTTTCAAAAGACCCAGTCTAGTGCCCTAAGAAGTGTTTAAAAGAGGTACGTTGAGGAAGAGGAGGTTCGGATACGTACGAAGCATATCAAACCTAAGGTAAGGGATAATTTTGAAAATCTCATTTTAATCTGAGATTGCTTATACCTAAGTATTTTCTAGTGTTGTATTTTTCATCAATGCCCCAAAAATGTTTTTAATACTGTTTTCAATATTATTACATGTATGTTTAATGTCATGTTTACCCCGCGTTGACTTTTACTTTGTGTTATGGAAGGAATCTTTCTTTTGTTTACCATACAAGGAACTTCTTGACTTTTCCGACAAAAGTACTAGGAGAATGTTGTTTTAACTTATACAGAATGAATGGATTTTTACAGTTTCATATCGCCTTATTTTCATGAAGCTTACTCTATAAAATATCATGTTTATTTCAACAAAATATTTTTCTTTTAAATTGTGTGGCATTTTGTGAAAAGAAAATGATTTTTAATAAGAAAAGATATTTTCCTCAAGAATTATTTTCGACTGTTTTACAAAAACCATTTTCCATCTAAGATGACATTATTTCATATGTGTATTTTTCAAGTATAATATCTGCATGATTTACCTGGTTTCACTTTTTGTATAATGAAATGATATCCATTTGTTTATATGGATTATGTTATGATGGGATGATGTTTATGAAACCCATTTTTATTCTTTGGGTTATGATGAATGATTTATGCATATGTTGTGGCACAAGTAAGAATAATTTCATTATGAGAAGGGTGGGACCTATATCTCCCTTCAATGAATTGGGTAAAGATTTATATCTCATGAGATATACATGCCTAGAATAATAAGTTATTACGGATCAGTGTTACAGGACAGAAACGAGTAGTGAACTCGATTCAGAAAGGGATATTGTCCACTAAGATAGTATTGGCACCAATACCTTGTCTACTATGCAAATCATATAATGTGCTTAATGTTTTTCCACAATTACAAGTTTAACTTACAAGATATTTTATCATGATTGATGTTCCATTATGATCTATGCCTTACGCACTTTGATGTTTTATTTAATTACTCAAGATTTCAATGTTTAAACATTATGTTCATGTTTTTATGCTCAAATGTATATGGTTTTTTTAATTTTCTCCATGCTTACCCTTATTGAGCATTTGAGCTCACCCTTTATATATATTCTTTTCCCCATGATATAAAGAAAGGATTTAGTTAAGAAAACAAAAAGGGATGATCTTTATGGGAGATGTTGAAGATCGTTCACCACGATTAGAATATTATGTTCCGAGTTTCCAAAGACACTAAACAATTAAGGTCCTTTAGTGTTTGTTTTTGTTATTTTTTAAGTATTCTGCAAAATTAATGTAATGTCTATGTACGTCAAGCTTTGGTTCTCTACAATTGGTATCAGAGGTTCATTTTAGTTAACCTTTGGAAACTAGGATGTGATAACTTGGGTGATATCCCTAGAAATATTTCTAAGGTATGTCTAGGGATGTCTCTAAGGTTGAGTATAAGTATAATTTATAGTCCTAGAATAAAAAAATTATATTAGAATTAAACCTAAGATGTTAGATATTTAAGGTACTCCCCCCTTGATTATGATTTTTTCGTCTCACACTATTCTTTTTGGGTTTTAGAAAATGGCTGGAAACAGTAAGATTCACGATAATGGTTGATATGATGGGAAATGGAATGATATTCTTCATGAGAAACCAAATAAAATGGGATTTGGATGTCCAAACATCGTTATTATGCCTAATCAACAATCTCATAATATGATCAATAATCACATCTTTGGTAAGTATCCCAACTCATCAAATAAGAGAAAGATGGAGTTTCATGATGATCATAGGAGAAAGAAAGTTCAATTTCCCTCATGTAAATCACGTGGGAAGAAGAATCAGGGAGAATGTTTCAAAGGAACTGGAAGATGCATTGGGTGTGGAAAAGATGGACACAAAGCCTATAAGTGAAAAGTAAAAGGTTCAGTTAACACCATGGAAAAGGATAATGGTATTTTTAAAATATAAAAAATGATTAAAATTTTTCAATATGGAATTTATGGGCATTATGTAAACCAATGCCTTAAGGGAAAGTCTCCTGAAGAGAATCAGCATGGTCGTATGGGTAGTATTTATGTTGATGATGATGAAGAGACTACAAATGATATGTGAGATGAAATAATTATTGAAGCTCAGTCAATGGTTTAAGAAGGTAGTAGAAAGATTTATATTTATCAAGAGTTATGTTGTATAGGTAATGGTACTATGGAATAAAGAAACATCTGAGGATTGTTTCACTATTCTTTTTCCTAAAGTATTTGAAAGTATATGTTGAATGGTACCAGTAACCCTGAAAGGTTATTTATATATTTTTGAAAATTAGATGATATGCACATAATAAAGGGATTAGAAGATAATGATATGTTTGTTAGTATTCATGAGCTCATGAATGATATATGGACTAAGTGATATTATAGTTTGAGTATATAAATTTTTTTGGATTTTGGAATGTGGAAATAGTAAACATTTGAGAACATTCGTGTTTTCACTAAGGTTCAATGGGTATTCATTTTTCCAGAGAATACATGATTATAGTATTTGCATGTTTTTAATTTGACCAAAAAGTTATATCGTATATTATATGGGGGATAAATTATGGTGTCCACATGCTCGGCAGATGACATCTCTAGTAATTGTTTTCTTTATACTATGAGGTTAGACAGAAGAATTTTGGATATGCCTAAATATTGGAATGGATTATGTTGCACATAATTTAGTATTGTTTAAGGATAAAACTTTTTCTATATTATTGATGGAATGTTATAATATTGTAGTTTTAGAAGAAGGACAACCTGAAGGATGGGCGATAGCCCATCACATCGGACAAGGCTGTGGGAATCGAACCCACATCCAATGTGCGACATGCCTTTATCGCCTATCACTGGCCTACAGGAAGTCCCCGTTTAGTAGAAACTTGTTTTATTATATTAAATAGTATAATATATGAAGTATAAGTCCATTCTTGGAGCCATATACTTTTAATATCGCTATATATGGACTCTTGTATATTGAATAAATATTTATAAATTTTTGTTTCAGAAATATGTAATGACCTGTCATTCTATCACATGATCTTCTAACACTTAATGGAAGAAAAATTCAACTTTATTTATTTAAGAGATGAAGTGTAAATTTTTCAAGGCACAAATAATAGTAATATTGTACAAAAAATCAAGTATGTATTAATTTTAATTCAACAATTCATCAACTTTAGGGAAATGATCATGAAATCCCAAAATGTTGTTCTAGTGCCCGTATATCCGATGTATCAGATGGTACCTTAGATATTCACAAATTTATGGCTTTTTGATTTTTGGTTTTATTCATAGCCATGTTTTCTACCACTCTCCATTAGAACGTGATGGTTAGATTTCTCTTCCATATCCATATTTTCACCTATGATCTCCTATGTGGAAACCTGGTGGTTAGTTAATTTGGGTAACTATTATGTTTCATACTTTATTTTTTAAAGATAAGTTTTGGTATTCCTTTTTACGATGTGGGTTTCTATTAAAACATCGAAGTAGTAAACCATTTATAACCCAGAAAAATTTCGAGGGAGAAATTAATTAGAAGGGGGGTAGAATGTAACACCCTGAGATTTTATGAGAAGTATTATTTTTAATTTATTTGATGTCTTGTGTTGTATGCTACACCAAGATTATCTTGCGCTATACATAACACTATTCTTGGATCGTGTTACACACAATATCAAGTTCATTTGATGTCATTGTACACAATATTGTGTGCATATATATATATATATATATGTGTATATATATATATGTATATATATTCAACGTATAAATGAAATATGGTTGAATTATATTATACGCAACAACAAAAAAATCTTTCACTACACGCTACCCTGACTTAGATTGCATTACACGCAATCACGACCTTCCCTGATAGCGTGTGTTGTACGCAATACCCAATTTCACTAAACAATGATATGTTATATAAACTAGACATTATGAATAGTAATACCCACTTTTTGAAATTTTATTTTTCAAAATGGACTTCATTTTTGGATTTGGAATATCGAAATTAGCCTAGTGTGAATCTTTGGTTTTTTTATGAAAACTTTCATTTTTTGATGAATAGTGAAAACACTAGGTTACTATTTAAAAACCGAATTTTTATTTAAATAATTGTTTATTTAATTTAAATTTATTTTAGGTCATAATTTTTTCATAATACTCATATATGTTCAATGTAATTCATTGGATTCATTTTATTATAATTTTAGATATATGAAAATTTTATTAAACTTTTCAGCGTCTTTTACCCACCTCATAGGAGAATTTGAAAATTTACATAAAACATAATTTTACCGTTTCTGTGAGTGGAATTTTGACAATTTGAGAGATATGGTTAATATCGAGGAGTAAAATTTGGTTTAATAAGATAAAAATAATATTTGGTGAATAGTAACTTTGTACTTTTATTTACCACGGTTAAAAGTAAAAAGGGTAATTATGGGTAAAAATGATATTATTATAACCCTAACACATGTCATAATTCTATTGGATAAGTTTAATTCGACCAAAAACAACCTTAGATATAAAATATTACCCTTTAGGTCCACATGGATTAGATTAGGACATTTATTATTTTATTATTTAAAAAAGGGTTAAAATAGTTAAAATCGATGTTTTATAACTAAAACATTTTTAAAATAGAGTTATACATAAGATAAATTCGACTATAAATATTAATTAGAAATATAAAAATATTTCCTAACTAATGGAATTTTATTTATAATTTTTAGAAATTAAATAATTTAATTTATTTATGACACAATGGTGATGTAGTAATTACCTAAATAATGAAATGTTAAATTAATTGATATTATAAATACCCAAATAAATTTAATTTGAGACTTTTTATGAATTAAACTAATTTTATAGATTAATATGAAATGTCAGTATTTCTTTAATTAACTTGGTTCTAACTGATCATGCTATTATAATTTTCATAAAAATCAAGTACAAAATAGTGTCAAAATTGACATAAAATATTTTTTAAAACAAATAGTATATTATTAATTATTATTATTTTCCCAAAAATTTAAGGTTAAAACAAATGACTTATATAAGGATATATATATATTAATAATGAACCACTTGGGGTTCATTTGGCTTGTTATAGTAAATTTATTAACCATATAGTGTTAGAAAACAAAAATACACGATAAAAGTTAAATTATTTAACATAGAGTTAAATCTAAATGATAAGGATACAATAGTAACCTAAACTTGTCTTAAACCTATTTGGTGAGAGTATTTCAACCCACCCCCAACTTATATTTGAAATAAATCAATTTGGAGCTATTAGTAACTAAATATGACTTTATTATAATATAATATTTTATTTTTTTCAAAGGTGCCCCTCTCCTCCCTTATAAAAAGGGCACCCCTTTCCACTTCTCTTCACACCCTTTTGATCCTAGATGCTTGGCCAAACCATAAAAATTACTCTTACCATCCTCTCTAGCTATATCATAGAGGGTATGGTCTTCTCAAAATTCCAACTCTAGTGAATTAAGAATATGTTTAAAGGAGGTGCATCGAGGAAGAGGAGGTTCGGATACGCACGATGCATATCAGACCTATAGTAAGGGATAATTTTGCAAATCTCATTTTTATCTGAGATTTCTTATACCTATGTATTTACTGGGGTTATATTTTTCATTCATGCCACTAAAATGTTTTCATAAAGTGTGTAATATTCTTCCATGTATGTTTAATGTCATGTTTACCACACATGGACTTTTACTTAGTGTTATGGAAGGAATATTTCTTTTGTTTACCATTTGAGGAACTTTTTCACTTTTCCAAAAAAAGTATGAGGAGTTGTTTTAACATATATGGAATGTAATGATTTTTTCTGTTTTATATCGCCTTATTTTCATGAATCTTACTCTACAATATTTTATGGTTATTTTCAACAAAATACTTTTCTTTTAAAATTATGTGGTATTTTGTGAAAAGAAAATGATTTTTAAGAAGAAAAGATATTTCCCCCAAGAATTCTTTTCAACTGTTTTATCAAAACCATTTTCCAACTAAGATGACATAATTTCATATGTGTATGTTTCAAGTATAATATCCCTATGATTTACATGGTTTCACTTTTCTTTTGATGAAATCATATCCATTTGTTTTATATGGATTATTTTTTGATGGGATGATGTTTATTAAACACATTTGTATTCTTTAGGTTATGATGAATGATGTATCCTTATGTTGTGGAACAAGTAAGAATGATTTCATTATGTGATGGGTGGGACCTATATCTCCCTCCAATTCATTGGGTAAATATTTATATCTCTTGAGATAGACATGGAAGGAATGGTAAGTTAATCCGTTTCTGTGTTACAGGACTGAAACGAGGAGTAAACTCGATTCAGAAAGGGAATTCGTCCACTAAGATGGTCTTGGCAGCAATGCCTTGGATACTTCAGAAATCATATCATGTTATTAATGTTTTCCACAATTACAAGTGTTATTTCTAAGATATTTCATCATGATTGATGTTCCATTATGATCTATGCCTTACACACTTCCATGTTTTATGTCATTTCTCAATATTTCGATGATTAAACATTATATTCATGTTTTTATGTTCAAATGCATATGGTTTGTTTTATTTTCTCCATTCTTACCCTTACTGAGCATTTGAGCTCACCCTTTATATGTTTTCTTTTCCCCAGGATATAAGGAATGGTTTTATGTAAGAAAACAAATGGGGATAATCTTTATTGGAGATGTTGAAGATCTTTCACCATTATTAGAAGATTATGTTCTGAGCTTCCAAAGACACTAAACTATTACGGTCCTTCGGTGTTTGTTTTTTTATATATTTTGTATTCCACAAAATTAATGTAATGTCCATTTAAGTCGAGCTTTGGGTCTCTGCAGTTGGTATCAGAGGTTAAGTTTAGTTAACCTTTGGAAACTAGGATGCGATAACTTTAGTGAGATCCCTAGAGATATTTCTAAGGTATATCTAAGAATTTCCCTAAGGATAAGTATTAATATTTGTTATAGTCCTAGAATTATGAAAACGATATTATAATTAAACAAAAGATGATAGATATTGAAGGTAATCCCCCTTGATTATTATTTTTTTCTCCCACACTATTCTTTTTGGGTTTTAGAAAATGGTTAGAAACAGGAAGATTCACGATAATAGAGTATATGATGAACAATGGAATTGTATTCTTTACAAGAAACCAAATGAAATGGGATTTGGAAGTCAAAAAATCATTATTATTCCTAATCAGAAATCTCATAATATGATCAATAATCTCAACTTTTGTAAATATCCTAACTCATCTAATATGAGAATGATGAAGATTCATGATGATCATAGCAGAATGAAAGTTCAATTTCCCTCATGTAAATCATGTGGGAAGAGGAATCATGGAGAATGTTTCAAAGGAACTAGAAGATGCTTTGGGTCTGGAAAAGAAGGACACAAAACCAGTATGTGCAACGGAAAAGGTTCAGTTAACACCATGGACAGGGATAATGGTGTTGTAATGACATCAACAATGATTAAATTTTTTCAATGTGGAATGTATGGGCATTATTCAAACCAATGTCCTAAGGGAAAGTCTCATGAAGAGAATTAGCATCGTCGTATTGGTAGTATTTATGTTGATGATGATGAAGAGACTACAAATGATATGTGTGATGAAATAATTGTTGAAGCTCAGTGAATGGTTTAAGAAGGTAGTGGAAGGATTTATTTTTTCAAGAGTTATTTTGTATAGGTAATGGTACTATGGAATAAAGAAACATCTAAGGATTGTTACACTATTGTTTTTTCTATAGTATTTGAAATTATATGTTGAATGGTACCAGTAACCATGAATGGTTTTTCAGATATTTTTGAAAATTAGATGATATGCACATAATGAAGGTATAAGAAGATAATGAGATCTTTGATAGTATTCATGGGCTCATGACTGATATAAGGACTAAGTGATATTATGGTTTGAGTATATAGAATTTTTGGGATTTTGGTATGTGGAAAGAGTAAATTTTTTACCACATTTGTGTTTTCACTATGGTTAAATGGTTATTCATTTTTCAAGGGAATACATGATTAAGGTATTCACATGTTTTTAATTTGACCAAAAAGTGAAATCGTATGATATATGGGTGATAAATGATGGCATTCTCATGCTCGGAAGATGACATTTCAAGTAATTGTTTTCTTTATACTATTAGATTGTCAGAAGTATTTTCGATAAGCCTAAATATTGGAATAGATTATGTTGGAAGTAAGTTTTTATTTTTTAGGGACATAAATTTTTAGATATTATTGTTGGAATGTTCTAATAATGTAGTTTTAGAAAAAGGGAAACTTGCATGACGGGTGATAACCCGTCGCGTCGGACAAGGCTGTGGGAATTGAACCCACAACCAATGTGTGACAGGCCTTTATCGCCTACCACTGACCTACATGAAGTACCTGGTTAGTAGAAACAAGTTTTATTATATTAAGCGGTATGCTATATGAAGTATAAGTCCATTCTGGGATCCATATACGTTTAATATCAACATATATGGACTTTTGTATATTGAATAACTTTTTCTAAACTTTCATTTGAGAAAGATGGAATGAACCGTCATTCTATCACATGATCTTCTAACACTTCACGAAAGAAAAATTCAACTTCATTTCTTTAAGAGATGAAGTGGAAATTGTTCAGGGCACATACAACAGTAAGATTGTACGAAAAATCAAGTAGGTATTTATTTTAATTCAAAAGTTCTTTAACTTTTGGGAAATGGTATTGAAAACCAAAAATGTTTTCCTAGTGCCCTTATATCAGATGAATTATATGGTACCTTAGATCATAAAAAATTTATGTCTTTGTGATTGTTGGATTTTTCATAGCCATGTTCTTTACCAAACTACATCAGAACATAATGGTTAGATTTCTCTTCCATATCCATATTTTCACCTATGTTCTCCTATGTGGAAACTCGGTGATTAGTTAATTTGGGTAACTGTTATGTTTCATACTTTAGTTTTGAAAGATATGTTTTTGTATTCATTTGTACAATGTGGGTTTCTATTAAATCTTTTTAGTAGTATAACATTTATATCCCCGATGAATTTCGAGGGCGAAATTCATTTTATGGGGGGTGGAATGTTCCACCCCGAGATTTTATGAGAAGTATTCTATTTATTTAATTTTGTGCCTTGTTTTTTATGCTACACCAAGATTATCTTGCGATATACACAACACCATTTTAGCTTGTAGTATATGCAACAATATTTTTGGATCGTGTTACACAAAATTTCTAGTTCGTTTGATGTTATTGTACGCAACATTGAGTGCATATATATATATTCAATGTATAAATGCAATATTATTGGATTATATTATAGGAAACAACAAAATAATATTTCACTACACGCAACCCTGACTTGGCTTGCATTACACACAATCGCGACCTTCCCTGATGGTGTGTGATGTACGCAATACTGAGTTTCACTAAACAATGATATGTTATATAAACTAGAGATTATCAATAGTAATACCCAATTTATGAAATTTTATTTTTCAAAATGGACTTCATTTTAGGATTCGGAATATCGATGTTATCATAGGGTGAATTTTCGGTATTTTTCTGAAAACAGTCAATTTTTTATGAATAGTGAAAACAGTGGGTTACTATTTCAAAACCGACTTTTTATTTAAATAATTATTTATTTTATATAAATTTATGTTAGGTCAAAATTGATACATAATACCTATATAAGTTCAATGTAATTAATTGGTGTCATTTTATAATAACTATAGATATATGAAAATTTTATTGAACTTTTCACCGTCATTTAGCCACATACTAGGAGAATTAGAAAATATTAATAAAACATAATTTTACCGCTTCTATGAGTGGAATTTCAAAAATAAGAGAGCCAAGGTTAATATAAAGGAGTAAAATGTGGTTCAATAAGATAAAAATATTTTTTGGTTTATAGTATCTTTTTACTTTTATTTACCACGGTTAAAAGTAAATTGGGTAATTATGGGTAAAAATGATATTATTATTACCCTAACACATGTCCTAATTCTATTTTATAAGTTTAATTCGACCAAACACAACCATATGAATAAAATATTACCCTTTAGGTCCAATTTTATTAGATTCGGACATTTATTATTATTTTATATAAAAAAGAGTTAAAATAGTTAAAATTAATGTTTAATAACTAAAACATTTTTAATATAGGGTTATACATAATTAAAATTTGATTATAAATATTTCTTAGAAATCTACAAATATTTAATAACTAATGGTATTTTATTTATAATTTTTAGACATTATATAATATTATTTATTTATGCCACAATGGTGATTCAGTAATTACCTAAATAATGAAATATTAAATTAATTGATATTATAAATACCCAAATAAATGTAATTTGAGACTTTTTATGAATTAAACTAATTTTCTAGGTAAATATGACATGTTATTATTGATTTAATTAACTTTTTTCATACTAATCATTCTGTTATGATTTTCACAAAAATAATTTACCAAATAGTGAAAAATTTGACATAAATAGTTTTTAAAGAAAATATTATATTATTTGTTGGAATTTTATTCCTAAAAATATAATGTTAGACCAAATGACATTGATAAGTATATATATATATATTAATAATTAACCACTTGGGGTTTTTTTGGCATGTTATTGTATGTTTATTAACCATAAAGTGTAAGAAAACAAAAAGACATGGTAAAAGTTAAATTATTTAAAATAGAGTTAAATCTAAATTATAAGGATACAATAGTAACCAAAAGCTGAATAAAACCTATTGGTTGAGAGGGTTTCAACCCATCCCCACCTTAGCTTCGAAATAAATCAATTTGGAGCTATTAAAAACCTAATATGACATTATTATAAAATAATATTTTATGTTTTTTCTAAGGTTCCACTCTCCTCCCTTCTAAAAAGGGAAACCCTTCCCTCTTCACATCACACCCTTTTGAGCCTTGAATCTCATCCAACCCCTGCCAATTCCTCTTCTGAAACTATCTAGTTATATCATAGAGGTTCTGGTCTTCTCAAAAGACCAACCCTAGTGCCCTAAGATGAAGTTTAAAGGAGGTGAATCGAGGAAGAGGAGGTTCGGATACGTACGAAGCATATCGG
Organism: Viscum album; assembly: GCA_963277665.1. Classification (NCBI taxonomy): domain Eukaryota; kingdom Viridiplantae; phylum Streptophyta; class Magnoliopsida; order Santalales; family Viscaceae; genus Viscum; species Viscum album. Next base: position 243,557,958 of record OY728133.1, read on the forward strand.
ACCTAAGGTAAGGGATAATTTTGAGAATCTTATTTTTATCTGAGATTGCTTATACATAAGTATTTACTAGGGTTTTAGTTTTCATCCATGCCCCTAAAATGTTTTTCGTAAAGTGTTTAATATTCTTCCATGAATGTTTAATGTCATGTTTACCCCGGGATTAATTTTACTTTGTGTTATGGAAGGAATCTTTCTTTTTGTTACCATATAAGGAACTTTTTGACTTTTCCGAAAAAATTACGATGAGAATGTTGTTTTAACTTATACTACATGAACGGATTTTTACAGGTTATTATCACCTTATTTTCATGAATCTTACACTACAATATTACATGGTTATTTTAAAAAAAATTCATTTTCTTTTAAAATTGTGTGGCATTTTGTGAAAAGAAAATGATTTTTAAAGAGAAATGACATTTTCCTCAAGAATTATTTTCAGGTGTTTTATCAAAACCATTTTCCATCTATGATGACATTATTTAATATGTGTATGTTTCAATTATAATATCTTTATGATTTACATGGTTTCAATTTTCTTATAATGAAATGATATCCATTTGTTTTATATGGATTATGTTATGATGGGATGATTTTTATGAAACCCATTTTTATTCTTTGGGTTATGATGAATGATTTAATCTTATGGGGTGTCATAAGTAAGAATAATTTCATTATGAGATGGGTGACACCTATATCTCCCTCCAATGCATTGGGTAAAGATTTATATCTTAGCAGATAGACTTAACTGAACTGTAAGTTAATCTGGTTCAGTGTTACAGGACTGAAACGAGGAGTGAACTCGATTAATAAAGGGACATTGTCCACTAAGATGGTCTTGGAAGAAATTCCTTGGATAATATGTGAATAATAACATGTGCCTATTGTTTTTCCACAATTATATGTTTTATTTCCAAGATATTTTATCATGATTGATGTTCCATTATGATCTATGCATTATGCACTTCCATGTTTTATGTAATTACTCAAGATTTTGATGTTTGAACATTATGTTCATGTTTCTATGTTCAAATGTATATGGTTTGTTTTATTTACTCCACGCATACCCTTACTGAGTATTTGAACACACCCTTCATATGTTTTCTTTTCCCCAGGATATAAAGAGAGGTTTTATGTAAGAAAACAGAAGGGGATGATCTTTATGGGAGATGTTGAAGATCTTTCACCATGATTAGAAGATTATGTCCCGAGTATCCAAAGACACTAAAATATTATGGTCCTTTGGTGTTTGTTTTTGTTATGTGTTAAGTATTCCACAAATGTAATGTAATATCCATGTACATCAAGCTTTGGGTCTCTATAATTATATATGATGAATAATAAATAGTTTGATTTATCACAAAAATTAATAAACTTTCAACTGCTTCCATAAACATCCAGTGAATTACATTGCATGTTTATAACCTCGTATAGGTATTATTCATTCCCAATTCATGCGTTGATAATGGAAATGTTGTTGGACTAAATTTTAATATATCATTTATTAATTAGATAATTAATTTCTTAACAAAATTCAGAATATATTAAACGTTCTTTATAGATTTGATATTGATTTATAGTACAAAAGTAATGAATGGATGGTGTTACCACATAAAATGATGGTTCCTTAATTTAAAAAATCCTTAGTTCGTTGAAATGAACATTTATAGTTTAATATGACAATGTTTGAAAGAATACTGAAGTCATTTGTACACAAAGAATGTGCTGATAACGGTCACGTCTTATTATGTGGCCTTGCCTTATGTTGCATTTTATATATGTCCAATTGGTTTGCAGTGCATCATTTTTTTATGTAATGCATATGTTTAATTAAAAATATAAAAACATACTTTAACCGTAGATGTTTATTTTAGGCCATGTTAATTAGGACTATGGTAAAAACTTATAGGTGCATACATATATCTATATGTATATATATGAACTATGATCATGTCACACATTCCGAAAGATTCTTACACATTTACAATTTAATCCATTGATTCGAGCACTATGTGGATTACTCTATGGATTATATCGATGATCTTTGGTGGGAGTTTGGTATTTTTATTAGTTTTTCACATGGTTTCATGACATGTGGACTGTTGTGGTTTTATAACTAGACTCCAATTAGATGAATCTGTGGTTACACAATACTTTTATTAGGCTCAGAGGTGATAATTTATTAGGGTAATTATTCCATTGTTATTTATCTAGATTGTGACTATTTTTATTATGTGGAAAGTTGAATTAAATGTTTAGGAGGTGGTGTGAGTGAGGAATGTCATGTGAGGTCAGGTATTAAATATTTTATATTCCCTCATTGTGAATTAAGGGATCCTTAGAGGAATGATTTTATAATTTTTTAGAAATGTTTCATCCATCTAATCTTGGCATCATGGATTGGTGGGTAAATATGTAAATGGATTATGAGATAAATTTAATTTTCCATTAACATGGTCAATGGTTAGAAAAATCCATATTTTGAATGTGTGAAAAATATTCCTTTGAAATAATTTGTAAAAGAAAGAAATTAAATTTTTGTTTGAAGAATTCATTTTGGATTGCTTATAAACATTTTTAATTTATTTTTTAAAAAGTATGGGTTTTATATTAAAGTTGGTTCTCTATCCTAAGAGATCAATATTATAGGGTCTCTATAAAAACATTTTATAAAACATTTATTTACCAAAGAGCAGTGTAATGGGTCTATTATTTAATAAAGGTAATGAATAACTGAAGGAGAATAATAATAATGTGTTTATTATACAATGATCAAATAATCCCCTATAATGAGAATGTAGATTTTGAGAATCCCTTAATATATGTTATTGTGAGGTAAACCATTTATATGATTATAACATTGAAGTTAGAATCAATATATGAGTAGATTATGTGTAACAACTATAAATCCAAATAAGAAAGTGTAATCATGTCAATATATTGTCCAATTAATTATACACATAATCATTGAATAGTAACAGTTATTAGGAATTAGTATATGACAATGAAATGAACATGTGTAATGAAATTATTTTCCACATAGTATCTTTTAACTGAAATCCCTGTAGATAAAACAATTGAAATAAAAACTCAAAATATCAGGAATAATGAATGATTAATGATATGATATGAAAAATTGGATGAATTTACCCCATATAAGGAAAAAAAATTCAGGAAAATAAAGTTATTGTTTTGTTATAAATTTAAAAATCAAAAATTGAATGGATATTGGAATGATAATCATTAAAAATGTTCTCAAGGAGAATAATCATTAAATATTCCATAGTGTCCCAAACCACTTAGAAACATTTTAATAATAATATCCATGAATTAATTACAATAAATGAAACATATAATATTATAATAATAATTATAAGAATTATATTTCATTTCAATGAGTAGTGCATACACAATAAACAATAATCTTGGTGAATAATAATAATAATGTCTCAATGGAATGAAAATTAAATGGAAATCAATTAACATTTTATTCATTTTGTGAGATTACAAATTAAAATATTATATAATGGTTTTAATATTTTTACTAACATTTTGCAAAACCATATTCATGTTTATAATATCCAATTACCACTTTGATGATAATATTTAATTGTTTTCACCATTTCATGTGTCAATTGCCTTGCCATTCAGGCATGCTTTCACTTGTTACATGTAATTATTCTGACATAAGTAATTATTTAATCATCTTTATTATGTAAACCAGGATGTAATTATAATATTCAGTATATATTTATTTATAATAATCTATATTTTTTATATAATAAATATAATTCACTGTTGTTGGAGATGGTAGGTCGTACATATACATAAATGCAGCTTTTATTTATTTTTTATAATAAATGAAATAAAATAAAATTATATTTATTTATATTATAATTCCAGTATCATAGAAGTTCCATGTATGTTACATAGGTTTTTTAAAATAGTCCATTATTCATTCCATGTATAGTGTGAACGAATCACATTTGTTTAAGGCAGAGGAATACCACACATCAACAAATGATGTTCTCGTATTCCCACCAAGTTCATGGTATAAAAGTATGTGTTGTAAAATAATAACTGAATTATAATAAATAATAAATATAATATATAACACACAAACATATATATACATAGTTTCCATAAGAATTCCCAACTAGGAGTGGTGGTAAAGGAAAAATGAAAAACAACGTTTCGATTGGTGGTAGTTCATCATACACATAAATAGTTATTACCCATTATATTGTAGTGTGTTTAAGTGAATGTTGAAATATTAATATAAAAAACATATAAATATCATTATGAAATTTTTTATATAATAATTGAATAAAAAAATTAATGTGGGTATAATGAAGTAAAACTAAAAGCTTGAGGAAAGTTGTTACCTCAAAATTGGTTAACTCCTTTTTTAGATTGAAATTAATGATTCCATGATTGGTTTTATGAATAAGTTGATTGTAATATATTAATGGTATATATTTTGTGGACATATATGGGTATATAATGGTGTATATAATGTGGCTTGAGAGGTGTGGGGATGTGAGAGACATGGGTAAATTTTATAGTACAGTGAAGTGGCATAGTGGATCATTTTTTGGAATGGAATTACATAAAATATTTTCATAAGAGAAGTGGATAAAATAATAGAAAAAGTCTAGAAAATGGATGATAGTGTCTATATACTGCCAAAAAATGTATTTTATATGTTTCTAGGTCATTTAATCCCCTATGATTATGGTTTAGTACCTTATTAATCATAATTTCACCTTAATCTTTGTAAATAATTTTAATCACTTTAACTAATTATTTTGACAATAAATATGTTGGACATAATTGAAATTATTTATTATTATGATTCCATATATATAATATATTTTTTTTAAATTCCAATAAAATAAGTGGTAGAAAGTAATAAAAAATTAATCTCACCGACTGGACGACGGTGCTTGGTTTAAAAGTAAGAACGGTCAAATGTTTGGTCAGTACTTATATCTAATTTCAAAGTTAAATTGATTCCAATTTATTAAAATATATTAATTAATAAAAATTTAGAAAAGTAAACTTTTATAACCATTTTAAAATATAACATTCCCGTAAAAATAAATTAGAAATAATATATTGTCGAATTAAAATTCAGTAGTTTTCACTATTCATCTAAAAATGAAACTTCACCGAAGAATATAATAATTCAATGAAACCTAATTTTTATGTTTTTATTAAAAATTTTATGATTATCATAGTTTAATATATATATATATATTAAAGTGAATAAATTTTATTTAAAATATTTCATCCATTTAATGTGTGAAAAAGTTCCTCTATACAATTAAATTAATTTCTATGAAAAATTGTTTCTGTTTTTATATTATTCATATAAAATATATTTCATTAATATCAAGAATTATTTTATTGAATATGTCATATATAAATTAAATTAAAATAATTTATTAATTTTCATGAATTTAATTTATTAGGAGAAGACACCTTTGGATTCATAAAAATAGTATTCTATAAAAATTCCCATTATTTTTAATTGGTATTATGTCCATTTTTAATTAATTTGAAACCAATGAATTAGTTTTATATTCAATTAAACAATATATATTAATTATTTAGATAATAATATTGAAATTTTATATTTTATATCTAGTTATACTAAATATAAATATTTTAATAATATATTATTGTTTGCTAAAACTTGTTCTCGCGTGTAAAATAAGACATTGAAGAAACTCATTGTTTCATATGATGTATGCTTACAAAATATATTGTACATTGAATGAAATAAAATACATTTATTTTATTTAAGATATAAAATATATTATAAATTATATGGACATTATATTACCTTATGCACGTGGTGTTTCGTGTCATACATGTTATCAAAAATACTATCCCTACTTTAGATTTTACAGGTGTTGTACTTTGGATCATGTGCATTGGTGAGGATCATATTAATTTTTCGTTGAGCCATTTCAAAATCATGATGTAGACTATATAAGATATTACCATGTAATATACAAGGACTTATGAAATATAGTACTTAAATTGAAGAAAATATATCTTACTTGTCTCGTAATCATAAAAATAATTTATATGTGATGTCCATCTATACATATCCCCAGAATTTATGCTATTGATATATTCCCTAATCTAGTTTTTCTAAATCTAGATTCAAATAATTCTACAGAAAATCCATTGATACCAACTGTGGGGGCCCGAAATAAGAATCATGGATCCTTTTGATTACATTATTAAATTGGCATGATTATGTGGAATAAAGTTCCAAAGTACGAATATTTTTAGTATTTTTGGAAAACAATATTAAATATATGATACACATTTTACAACTATAAACACAAATTGAATCATAATAAATAAATAAAAAATCAAAAATATCCATAAAAACTCATTCAATGATATATTCTTCAAAACATTTAGAATGGAAACAAAATAAGGGTGATGTCAAATTCTATGTAACAATAATTACAAAATAAAGAGAAATGAATCATATAATATATAAAAATGGTAAGTTATTTAATTTACAATACATTTAATTTAATCATTAAACTTTAAAAGAAGTGAATCCATATATTTTTTCATTGTGAAAATCATCTGGATAATAATAAAAAAATCGCAATGAATAAATATTGAACATCATGTTTACTAGAAAAATGGATCCTATATAGTCATAACCAGTAAATAGATGGTTTAGAATATACCGGGCATAAACAAATTTCATTGTTAATACCACAACTCTATTGTAGTGACATTTCAAAAACTTGTTTACATCATACTGTTTTAAAACAGAATTTTTTTTCAAAATTATTTTTTTATTTGAGACTAATGATGCATCAAGATGCTAAAAATAATCAGTCCCTATCCTATGAAATTAATGTCTAAAAATTCCTCTTATATTGAAGAATCAATTTACATTCCAGAAAAAATTTCCTTATAAAATATCCATATTGAGTAACGAATAAAAATTTCACATTACATCCTCAGTAAATCAATAAAATTCATTGTAAAGACTGTATATAAAAATATTATGAAATTTTAAAAAACAAATTAATATAAATAATAAAATAATATGTATATTAAAACAAAATATAATGTTCTGTGATAAATTATTACATGAATTAATTATTTTGACTGATTTTTGACATTAAAAAACTAACAGATATTATAAGATAAATTTTTCATGTTTTATATTTCCAAGGTAAAATCCCTTGGATGAGAAAATTCAATAAATAACATTGAATACCCTGAATATAAAAGGAATAATGTTATTATATATCAAAAGGGAATGCATGAACACCATAGAAAATAAGTAAACAGTGAATACGACATTTATCTCACATATGTAAAAACTGAGAAAAAAACCCCTTACATTGAGTCTAAATTAAATTTCTATTTGTTACTCAATATGGATCTTTTATAATTAAATGTGTAGAAGATGACCATATTCAGTAAATGTGTATAAGATTACATTTATCGGTCATCTATGGTCAAATGGGTCATTATATAAACAGATAAATAATAAAAATAAATAATAAACAATAATATTTATACAATATTAAAAAAATTGGCCAATCCTTCATAATGGTTATGAAAAATAAAATAAGGTTACAACTATAGAGATACTAAGTTGTATGTACGTACGAGAAATGCTACATATTCTAAATTAACACTATAGAAAGAAGGTAAATAGAATTTAAACTTTCATAATTATAATTACATAATAAATAAATTATTATTTAATGATATATACAATATATATTTTGATGTAAAAGGAATCACTTCACGTTTATGAGAAGGTATTTGACGCGTCTACGAATGATGTTATAACATTTTAGTGTCTGAAAATGGAAATAATGAAAAAAATTAAAAATATTTAATGAAATTTAATTAAATAATTAATATCATATATTTCATTTATTTCACATATTTTAATTAAATCCGTTATTAAAACAATACATGTAACCTTTTAATGTATCACATCACTTTGAGGATGTGATGGTCCACATGTCTACAAACGATGTTATTATATTTTAAAAAATGAAATTTATTTGGGTATTTTTTATATAAAAAATTTATAATTATGAATAAAACATAAATATTTTATATATCATATAAAAATATAATTTCCAACAAAATTTCAACCCATTATAGATGGTATTGAAAAAATGAATGACATTGCTTTGTGAGGAGGTAGCTCACCGTACTCGAATGGTAAATTTGTTTCCCAAAGGTTAGAAGTGTGTGTAGTGGTAGGTAGAACCATTAACATAATATAATTTAAGTATATTAAGGATAATAATGTTATTATATAATCATGGAATAATAATAAATTAATGTACCAAGAACGAAATAAAACATAAATGCACATTAAATAATTGTATATATTTTACATGTAACTCAATTAGAATTGCACCAAATTGATTCGGTGGTTATCATTCATACATATATGAGGATTATCTGTTTAATATTGGGATGATAGGAGTCCATTTGGACCGAATATAGATGAGCCAATATGCCTTGAGATGTGCGAGTAAGGGGAAGAGTGACGTCAATTGTAATGGAGGGAGAGTGGAATTCTTGTAAATACCAAAATGTGTACACTATTTGGAGGTCTCCATTACCACATGTCACCAGCAAATAAAAACATAATTGATTAAAGGGGGTTTATGGTCATGAAATGCCCCCATCACAAAAAATATAGTGAATTTTTATATGTTATCTCCTTATCATATATGTTTCCCTAATTTTATTATTTATGATGTTATTAAAGTAACTCGCTCTCTAACCAAATTAATTTAATCATTATGACTAATTTTTTTAGAAGATAGTTTTCAAATGAATTATGTATCCTATAAAATATTATAAACTCTTATTTATGGACGTTTTTTAGATTCATAATGTGTTCAAGATGGACATAGGAGAGTTCAGACCTATTTGAAGCCAAGTGCCCAGCTTTTTAGGATAAATTAGAATAACACGCAATAAGTGTAAACCGTGCGGGATGGGTTCATAGTTAGATATAACCATTTGTATGGTCTTTATGTTTAATCATATCCATTATGCAGAGTTGGAACATGGTTGCCCTATCAAAGTACACTAATCATGTAGTATGCCCCTTCCTCTAGGTGCCAGTGCATGGTTGGTGTATGGTTTTCTAAATTGTGTGGCCAAAGTATATAAACGCTAATTTGTAGGTTATATAACAATTCTATAATTGAGGATAAAATTAAGAGAACCTTTCATACCCAATCATAATTCAAGTAGAAACAAACTCTTTTTCTCACTTTTTGGTTATTTTGAATGTCATGTCTAGGGGTTTAGTATCTCATTCATCTGGTATTTGATCCATCTTTATTTGTCACATTGGATGTGCAATGATAGGTACTCGATTATTATTATGAATTTAATTGATTATATTACTCATGACCTATTTAAATATGTATATTTCTTTATGCCTATTTTTAGAACTATACAAATCTACGTCAAATTATGATGATGATACTGGAAGAGGAGAGTTGTACGATTATGATGTGGGTGGTCTATAAGTCCCCCTTCATGTTCATCGATATTGTAGTTGATGTGTGGGCCCATCTATTTCATTATTGTGGTATATTTAAATTACATTCCTTGTGAATACACGTTGTAACTGTATGGTTATTCTCTTTCCAAAATTTTATTGGTTGTTTGTGGTTGCATCCATAACTCCCAACACCACATGTATGGTGATATTCCATAATTGAGGATTTAGTGTTTTGACGCATTTGAGCCATTTTCAGGGGTGATAGACCATTAGATCACTAATGGTATGTCTCCTTATATTTAATCCATACTAAATAATGAAATAATGAATATATATATTTTTCACTTCTACTTGACCAGCATATGGTATGTTCCTAAATATATGTAATGGATTACAATGATTTTCTAACAAGCATACATAAGTAAATTAATTCTCTTTGTGATATGTTAATGAATTTTTCATTTCATTTCTATAGAAAACCACATCATGTTTATGGAATGTTGTGGAGTGAACCTGATTAATTGAAATAGACAAACATGGCTTTAATAAAAAGGGTGAATGCTACTTGGCCTTTTCAATCTAATGGAAGACAAGGATTGAACCATGTGAATTTCTTTTTTTTATATTTATCATATGGCCAATTTAATAAAAATTAATTAAATTTATTTTTAATGTTTTTGCGCAAGAAACTTTACATCTTTTTATGTAGTCATGACTCGTGTTATTTCATGGTTTCATAAGTGAATTTCTTGGGTACTCGATGATGTCATTCTGATTCACGAATGAAAATTGCCCTTGGTGAGACCAACACAGTAACCTAATACTTATTTACCTCTAGATATCGGCATGACACCATATGATACCATTATTAATATATTAGGATGGCTCAGATACAATCATTGGATCCTTCTTGACATGGGGTACCTTGGTTGCATCCTTGGGCATGGTGAGTTCGTATCTCTCATTTTACCTTGGATGAATTCAATTAACTCAGATAGAAATATAATTGTTTGAATTCATGGGATGATGTTCCCCAGATTACACTCTAACCCAAATATAACTTAGTTAATACTTATTTGGTGACCCATAAGATCTAGGTTTCCTTGCTGAATACAATGGAACCTCTTTATATTAAATCATCATTATTTTAAATTTTATTCAAAAAATAAAGTACACTCAATGCCCAATAAAGAGAAGAAAAAAGAGAGGGACAAAGAAAAACTACGGGGGTCTAAAATAGTGAAGACCAAGAGAGTCCCCTATAATGATATTAATCTTGATTGGCATCAAAGTCTCAAAATTATGGAAAACCATGCTCTCCAAGCCAGGATTATCAAAGGAGGCCAGGTAATCGGCAGCCCCATTCCCCACACGCCACGTATGAGACACTTTCATGTTATTACCTAAGCACCGATGACATTTTCAAATGATGTATTCTATGGACCACGGCGTGACACCCATCCCTTGAATCGCGTTATAAACCAACATTGAGTCTGTTTCCACTTCCATGAGTTCATATCTCCTTTTTTTACATTCATTAAGACCCTCAAGCATGGACTGCACCTCCGCAACCAACGATGATCCCTGTCCTATCCGGATAGAGAATGCCATGAAGAAAGATCCATGGATGTCAAGAACTATTCCACCTCCTCGCATGAATCCATTAGCACACGAACCATCTGTATTCAATTTGAGGCCCCGAGCAGGAGGTTGCCAACAGACCCAATTACCAACCAAGGAGTGAATGCCCGATGAGTTACCTTGAATAGCCTGATTAAGTCTTTGCAAAGTGGGGGCCTCCCGCCATGAAGAGAGGGTCCATACCATATCGACCAGCAGAGTTCGTGTTCTATGAATAATCGCGTGACCGGATGAGATCACCCCTTCATGCCTCCAATTATTTCGCGCCTACCACAAGCACTATCATCCAACATGCAGGACTAATGTGTGCGCCCTGAACTGAAGACCCTCCTTCCCCGCGCCATGGAACCAGCGATCAAAGAAAGGCATCTTAGCTATACCAGGAAGAGAAAAATATGTGAATTCCCCAAAGAAATTCCATACCTCCTTCGCCAAGTCCCCCTCATAAAACATGTGAGTAGAGCTCTCCTCCTTATACCCCTTACAACAAACTCACCTAGACGCGATGCTCACCCCACATCACTTAATATTTTCATCTATGTGGACTGTGTGATGCTGAAGCCGCCAGGTAAGAAAATTAAATTTGGTGGGAATGATCTTGAACCACAAAACCTTGTTCTATTCATCTCCGGCAGCCGGAGTGAAGAAAACCCGTCGGTAATCCTTTGTTGAGAATGCACTAGAAGAGGACGGAGCAAAAACAAGATTATCTGGAACCGAGTTCATCTCAATGATGTGGAATTTTTCCAAATGATTTCTCTCCAGAACGGTCGTAATAAACGGCGGATGAAGGCTTACCTCTCTGAATGAAATATTGGGAACCAGGAAGCTGGGAAATCCAAATATCTTCCCACACCAATTGTCATGCCAGAACGAGACATCGCCTTTCCCGACTATCCAACGCGAGTGAGGTAGCAGGGAGGAAACAAAAGTTGTGATCTCACCCCAGAGAGGCGAGGCATGTCTGATCTGAAATTCCCCTTGCCCCGGTAGACTGGCCTGCATGATTTGTCCCCATAAGGAGAACCATTCCAGCACCTCCCATGACAGTTTCGCATGCATGAAGGCGATGGTATCACTCAGACTCTGCGCATTTATTCCACCTTCACTGATCGGCTTCGCCATCTTCTACCACGAAGCCTAGTGCCTTCTACACTCAGACAACGGTTCCTAGATAAAACCCACAAAAAGACTATACAGTTTACGTGTATCACCTTTAGGGGCCTTGACAGCCGAAAGAACGTAGACATGGGTATCTAGGAGGACGCTATTAACGAGAGAAATCCTCCCTCCAAAGGATAGATACCGAATTTTCCTATAAGGATCCTCTACGAAATTCTGCAAACAAGAGAGTCAAAGTAGCAAATGCGCAACCTCTTCGCTGAAAGAGGAGCACCTAGATAAACCGTAGGCAGGTCGCATCGCTGTATTCCCAATGATAGACTCACCGTGAGGGCATGGATGGAAGAGAATCTATTGGAAATAAAGAAGATACTCTTCGCCTTGTTAATAACCTGTCTGCTCTAGTACCTATAGTCTTCTAGGATTTTATTCAGCCCTCGAATAGACCTAAATGAGGCGTTAGTGAAAATAATGGAATCATCTGTGAACATGAGATGAGAAATAGAAGGATGATGCATCCTCCTACGATATGAGGTGATCAATCCGCTGTTGATTCTGCTGTGGAGAGTCGGCTCAACATATCTAATGATATTATTAAAATACATGGGGATATAGGATCACCTTGTCGAAGGCCCCGCGTTGCCTTAAAGAAGCCAAAAGATTTTCCCATGAAAGTAATCGACATCCAGGCCGAACTAAAGCATCTATACAGAATATCAATATTCCAAGGGGACAACCCCATACCTGCCAGAATTTTGATGATGAAGCTCCGCTCCATTCGGTCGTAAGCCTTGCTCATTTCCATCTTGATCACCATATTAGAACCCCAAGACTTTAAGTTGATATCTATGATAAGTTTCTAATCCAGAGCAATTTCCCCCTGGATGGAGCGTCCCCTCACAAAACCAAGTTGTTTGAGAGATATCCAAATGGGGAGATGATCGGAAAGTCAATCGTTAAGGATACTAGAAAGGATCTTGTACGGTACATTGCACATGCTAATCGGCCTAAAATGCTCAATAGAAGTGGGTGTTTTTACCTTGGGAATAAGAACAACTTTAGTAGCACAAGCAGCACGAAGTAGCGGACCCCCATGGAATAAATCATGAATAACTCCATAATATCGTCCTTTACTATCTCCCAAGAAGCTCTGTAGAAAGCTCCCGGGAACCTGTCCAGTCCCGGCGCACTATCGGGGTTCAAACTTAGCATGGATTTATAAATTTCATCCTCTTTTGGAATTCTGCTGAAGTCCTCATTATCTTTCACTGAAAAAACATAACGAATAACATCAAAGAACCCTGCATCGTCTCCTGGATAACCATTCAGATGTTGAACGTTGGAACCAGCAAGCAACTCATGAAAGTGGGAATAAGACATCTTCCCAATCACCTCCCTGTCATCAGAATAGGACCCATCCACCAATACAACATTCGTTTTAGCCCAACGTTTCCTCTCCTTCAAACAAGCATGAAATAAAGCCGTATTCCGATCGCCTTCATTGAGCCAATGAATCCTAGCCTCTTCACTAGCCTGGTGCTCTTGTCTTAGGAGGAGGTCTCAAAGGAGCTCTTTCCGACCTGAAAGCTCCTCAAATAAAATTTCATCCCAATCCTCTTCACGACTTTGTTCGAGGAAATCAACTTCTTGCATGACACCCTCGATCTCTTTATCAGAAACAAATATATCTTTCGCCCAAAGCTGCAGACGAGGTTTAAGCCTTCCAAGCTTATTATGAAAGCCAGACCACAAGGACTCTTTAGAGGGGGAGTTCCAGGATTCTCGCACCACACCATGATACCCAGAGTTAAGAGACCAGTGATGATAGAAAGGAAAAGGACCGGGCTGATTCTTCCTAGCAGAAAGGGATATCAAAAGTGGGGAGTGATCTGAAATGCATCGCGACAGGTGCACCACCCGGGTGTTGGCGAATTCTGAAATTACATGCATGTTGGCCAAACATCTATCAAGACGGCTCCATGACCTGTGAACCCCCCTTTGATTATTACACCACGTAAACTGATCCCCCGAAAAAACAAGATCCATGAGGCCTCTTCCTATAAGGAATTGAGTGAAAGCAAGACTCGTTTTCCTATTGAAAGGTCCTCTTCCCTTTCTTTCTCCCGGGGCCTCCACGACATTAAAGTCCCCTCCCACGAACCAGGGAAGGCCCCCAGGGTCGATCGCATTCAGGTCCTACCACAAAACCTCCCTTTGCTGGACATCACAACTTCCATAGATGCAAGTAACAAAGAAGAGAAGGGAATCCTGGCTAACCTTGATCGTGCTAAACTGGTCCCCCACCTGAACCAGATAAACCAAAACACACCTTCGCCAGAAAATCCAGATATGTTTATTGGAAGGCTCAGCATGCATGAAACCATGCATTTTGATCCGCTTGGAAAACTCCATGATTATAATTGCCTGCTACTTATGCTCCAGAATATCCTCCAGCGAGACATTATGTCTGGGGATCTCCGAAGAGAAGAAGTCTGTTTTGATGTGGCACCCAAGCCTCTAGCATTCCAAATGATCATAGGTTTCATTGAGAAAATAATCTCCTGGGACTGGCCCAAGAATGAGTGGCCTTCACAAAGAGGAACTCCACCCGCCCCTTGAGAATTTTGGACTGTGATCTGGTGAAAATTCTAGAACTACTAGAAGTATTCGCCTTGGGAGGAGACCCATGTCCTTGAGAGTGATTAGAGGACCTAACCCTAGGACCCGGGTTGGAAGAAGCGTTCTTCCTCAAGCCACCAACCACCCGCTGCTCCAAAGAAGGAGTCGAAGGAGGGATGTCAATAACAGCAGAATAAAAACCTACGAAGGAGTATCCCATAGGAACCAAGTCTAGTGGCCCCTCCTCCCCTTCCGACACACCCTGAGACAGGATGATTTCTTTCAAACCAATCTGTCCGAATATCATTGAAAGCAACGAGGGAAGGCCTCCCTCCAATCCCAGGGCCAAGCCGCATGACACGAAAGGCACAATGTCCCAGCAGGGTTCTGAACCTCCTTCCACAGCTGGTCCAGCGAGCAACACTGGAACCAAGTCCTCCCGGTAAGGCTCCAGGACTCCAATAGAAGCATGGTCCTCCTCGACCTCCACGCCTCTGAGCTCGCCATAGACCGGGGTGAGCCGCACCCCTCTGAATGGACCACCCTGAGCATGGCGACGACGCCCCTCCTACCTGCGACGCCGACACGCCTGCACACCATGCCCCTGAAGAAGACATTGCGAAAAGAAACTAGGAAACACCAGATAAACAATATCTTGAACACAAGAAAACGAGTCCTGCACCCGGAGATCCAACTTTTCCGGCACTGAGAAGAGAAAGATCCATCTCCACGCAGATACGCTCCACATGAACCTCCGCGCACCAGCTGGTCCGTGGATCAGAGCACAAGAAACCCCCAGGGAATCTCCAATAGCCTGAAGAATCCCTTCATTCTGGAAAGGAAGCGGCAGCCCCGGAAGACTGATCCACACCACGGCTGAAGGACTCTCCTTCCCCCGATGGGCTTCCAACGACCATCGAGACAAGCTAAATTTCCAGTTCCCCCACGAGCGTGGAGCATGACACCATACCTGAATGAAATCCTCCTTCGATTCCATGACTATGCAAAAGGATTGCCTGTGGAGGACTGATCTCGTCGCCGGGGCCCGGAGGCCCCAAGAATCCATGCAGTGTTGGAACACAGCAAGGGGGAGTGAGGCAGTCCTGAAACCAGCAATCATGGTGAATTGCAAGCACGCCGAAGCATTCGCAAAGGCAGATCCATAAAATTCCAGACTGACCCGGGATCCGTTGCGCGACGACTGAGGAAGCCATGGAGAAACCATCGGGAAGCAGGGACGACCAGCAGCCGAAGAAGAACCACACAGGGCGTCCTGGAAGGAAGTACGGTCGGAAGGTGCCAAAGAAGAAGGAACCGAAGAAGATGGGCCGAGATCAGGAGGATTCGGGGCCAGGAGAGGCACCGTAGTCCCAGCTGAAGGGGCCGCAACGGTCGAAAAAGTTCGAAAAGCGGGCCGCGCGTGACGCGCGTGACGCACGTTCTTCCATCAGATGAAATGTGTACTTCTATTTTTAGTAAAATTTTATGGAATAACATTATATATTATGAATGTACATTATTACATTTCCATTATAGGTTCTAGATTTCATCGGCATCATTGTTGTTGGCCCACTAAGATTTATCTCACACCCTATATGATCATAGTTTGGTACCTGTGGTATATTACTTGCATTCTTGTGTATATAATGGAAAGCATAATGCTTCAAACACTTGATTGTTTGATGTTCTAGAATGGATATCATAGCCGCTACCCAAACTATAGCTCAAGATTATTAGGATAATTTATGTATTTCAATTTTTTATCAATTTTTCTTTTCATGTTTTCCTACTACTTTTAATACATTTTTTGAGATTTCTAGTGAAATTACTTATATCATCATCAGTTCTAGAATGATATTATAATTATTTCAGTTATCATCGATTTTCCTCATGTTTTAAATTATATTTACTTTTATTGATTCATCTATTTATTCCATGTCATATAATATATGTAATTTGAGTCATTTCACTCAGGTAATGATAGGATTGACTCCAAATATACACACCCTATCTCCTCATAGCTAATCGGAAGCCTCGAGAATTTTGGGTGATGTTCTTGGTGGTATGTGGTCTACCGATCTCAGGGCACCTCCTATGTGGAATCCGAGTAAGGGTGGTAAAAAAGTGGATAAATAGTGATTAAATATTTTATCATTATTATTTAGAAAAATTAGATTTGAGATTATGAGTTTTTTTTGATCCTGTTCATTTGTCGTGCATTCCTGTCCCTGAGTTGATTGAGATATAACTGTTGTTCTACATTTTCTAATTAATGATGACATCATCTCACTATTGGGTGATGCACATGCTACTTGGTGTTTTGGATTATTCATCAAGTGGATATTATATTTTTTCCTTGGTCTACTAATATAAGGGCACGTACATTTTTTCATTCATCATATAGGAACCAATAATTCACATGTCATGGATATTTCTATGTCATATAGGTTCATTTCACTAATTGAATTACTTTATATGAATTTGATTTTTCTATGATCCTTTATTGTGTGTGTGTGTATATATATTCATGTGATACTTTTTGGCTATGATGGAGTGAGTGTGTGATTCAATTCATGAGGTTTTATGGGACATCATGGGTTGTAATGAGTAACATATTGAATCCACCATTTAATTTGAAATTCAATTGGGTGTTTGTATCTATGATAATGGTTATAGTCCTTGATTCAGTGGGATGGAAATGTAATTTCAAATGAACATTTAGATATGATTTAATAAAATTAAAACATACAAGTTAAATGGGTGATAATACTTACCCCTACATAGAAATATTATGAATGTTAAAGGATATGATATACAAATTAAATATAAACTCAAATTAAATATTTTCAAATAAATTCTGAGGAAAGGTACTATTGACTCTTCATATATTGGAACACATGAAACTTATAATTGATAACTTACTAATTCCTAGCCATCTAAGTGGGTTATTGGGGATTTATATCACTGGTAGTGAGGGACTCTATACATTCAACTTACTTTATTGTTTTTATATTTTTTAACGATTTATTTGTGTTGGGTGGTTTAGAAAATTATAGATATACGCTAGAAAGACATCGTCAAGTCATGCTCTAGGTGTATGGTAAGGAATATTCTACATACATCGTAATCCATGAGCCATAAATATTAATAATAGAGTTTCACATGACGCGCCACCTATTTTACCTTAATTGGGAACTGATGATCATGTCAATGATAGTTTCTTTCATCTAATGTAGTCCGTGTAGGATTCACCGCGAGTTACACCTTCGATGGATATTCTTACCCATGAGTATTATCAGTAACATACTCCTACTTTCTCTAGTTATGGTAGTCCATAGAATACCAATTCATAGAGATTATCCACCTTTTCTATCATTGAGCATCCTAATATTCCTCTAGAGTTGAGGGTAAATCATGTTGTGAACATGCTGAATGATTTGGCCAAGCATTGTTGGGATGAGATTAATCAAGACAGTTTCCCACAAGACAAGCTATGGGATGATTTCGAAACTACCTTATCTGATCAGTTATTTCCTAAGAGGATAGGAGATGATAGAGCGAGTGATTTTTGGAATCTCAACAAGGGTTCATTATCAAATGGGGTTTATTTAGCACATCTCATAGAGTTATAGAGATTTGAATCGCTTCTATCTGGTGATGATATTTCTTGTGATATACACATCTTCAATAGGATTATGTATGAAACTTGTAGTTAGTTGTATTTATAATTCCTAAAAATAGTATCAAAAATTGTAAATAATGGTCTAATCTCTAAGAACAACACAATGGACAATGAAAATATTAGGCAAAGAGGACCAGTGCCTCATATGTCCAGTAGTTCTTCTGGTGGTAGGGATAATTCCCCAATGTTTATCATCATGGGAGTGGTATCCATGTTACCTAGGTGTGTAGCTCTTTGGTAAGATATTAGTGTGGACATAAATGGAACATGGAGCCTCAGTGTGATAGAGAACCTCTAGAGTGTTGCGATAGAAACCATATAAGGAATGTTTATAGATGTTATCAAACCATTTCATGAGTTACTATCTAATTTGGAACCATACCAACTGCACCTACAGGGACATGTTATTTTGTTCCATGTTAGGTGGGAATATTAGAGTAGCACTGGTAGGACTAGCTGAGATGGAGGTAAATTCTATTGTAGCCAGACCCATAATCAATAGTTATATCAGTAATGAATTTTTTATTATGGTAATCCATCTATTTCTTATGTCCATGGATTAGGCAATATGCATGATTTATAGTCGATACGCGAGGATCAGGAAATTGGACTTTCTATTTTATGAGGTATTATCCTACTGGACACCATATTTAATTTTTTTAATATATGCATGTGATTCACTCTCTTTAATCTCATTATCTATCATGGAATTTCTTGGTCTATAAATATAGTTATTTAATGTTCTAATGAACATAGATACACCATTGATAGTATCGTAATAGGGAATATTCTAAAGTAGTGACATCCCCCTTAATATATGTGGTTTCTATTTCATATGGGACATCATTTTATTTGAGATAACATTCTTCGACGTAATTCTAGAAATGTATTAGTTGGATCTTCATGATGCTATTTTATACATCCATCATCCAATGTTATAATTTTCATCATCATAGGGTAGAGTTTAACTCCATGAGGGTGAGTGTTATGTCAAGGCTATCTTAGATAGAGAATAGCATCGTGGGTTGGTGGGGTGACTTCCTAGATTACAAATATATTAATGGAAAATAATGGTTTATAGCAGGGATAGTTCCCTCCAGTAGTAGATCATATCAGCGATATTTTTCATGAACTATTTTCTAGATAACCAAATACGAGGGAGGTATAAATTATGATCAATATAATTTCAAGATCATCTCTAGTTTCAATTCAATCATAGTGGATTGAACCTACAAATCTCTTTGAACTAAAATAGTAGATAGAGGATATATAAGAAATTTTTTTTCATACATTCCAGCACATCATACTAGGGTTCTCCAATTTAGAGGATGTGACAATAAACGTGATCAAGGATTAAAGATGATTAAACTATATTATGGTTAAGAATAGGTGTCCACTACCCAATATTGATGATCTCTTTGACCAACTCTGAGGAGATAGGGCCTTATCTAATATTAACATGAGATCATTATATCTTCAGGTTGTGAGTCAGGTCATTAAATATAACTCATAGAACATTCTAAAAAGAATGGTTTGTATGAATACCCTATTATTCCCTTTTAGTTTTACAAATTCAACCAATATTATCAGGTCTCTAATGAATAGTATGTTGCATCCCCATTTGGATTCATTTGACATTGTCTTTTTTGATGACATATGGGTGTATTATCACACTCTTACAGACCATGAAATGAACCTTGAGATCATTCCTAGTACATTGAGAGAGAATCAACACTATTACAAGAATTATAAGTTATAATTTTAGACCAACAATGTTCAATTAATGGGTCATATTATTTCAGAATCAGGAGTCGCCATGGAACCAACGAACTTTAGTGACGCAGTTTCCTAGGATAAACCAAAGAACGTGTTTGATATACTGGTATTTTTAGGGATGGTGGGATATTAATACTATTATATATAAGAATTATCACTCCTTTATTCACCTCTCACTAGAATTAGGCGAATGGTGTGAAGTTAATAGGGTTAGAAGCATGTGAGAAATCCTTTCAGAAGCATAATGGGATGCTCGTCTCTGCACCTATTATGATTCTATAAGATCCTATAAGTAGATTATCCATATTATGTTATACATCATGAATCTTCTTAGCAGTAGTGAAAATGATAACGTATATTGTGTTTGTATATGGATCTCTGATGTTGAGGCCTCCTGATAGAAATTACCTAATGCATAGACATGATCTATCACCATTTTTCCATGACATACTTATTTTGAGAGACTATCTATTATGTGGGGGATTTGTGGTATTCCATGATCTGAAGAGACTAAAATATAAAGTTTAACAATGTGACTTGAATCTCGTACCAAGATGATTGGCCCAATATATTGAGTATTTCCATTTCGAGATATACCATATTCCATGAAAAGGAAATGTAATCGCTAGTGTACTGATTCGGAAAATACAGTCACATGACCTACAAGAATCCAATGATTACTGAAAGTTATTGGCCCTCGTTTATGAGTTGTATATTGGTTTTCATGAAATTCAAGAGTAGCCTTAACTATTAACCTTTATAGTTGATTCCGCCTTCCTTCTAGATGGTGAAGGGAATAAAATTTTTAGATCACGTGGTGTTACTTCTCTATGAGAGTATATCAAGTTATAAACAACCTTTAGATTGGTTTATGAATATTGATGACAACCTACGTATTCATGGGTGTGTCTGGGTTCTTACAAATATGAGTTAGGATTTGATGAAATATCACCACTCTTCTTAGTGAGAGTTTCATCTAGTCGTCTAAAAAATGTATTGAGATTTTTAATGAAAACATTGGTGGTATATGATGATATGTTAGATAATAGGCTAGGTGTCCACGAAATAGAAATTCTATATGGGTAATTATTGACTAAATAACAAAAGGAAACCACTTCATTTCTATATGGGAGACATTATTTGTTGATATGATGGGAAGACTATATTTCATTGAGATATATAACTACACAGGTTCCCTCATACAGTAATTTATTATTTGGATGATCATTTCACATCAATGTTTCTTATGGGTTTGCAGATGGATATGGGTATACATGTGATTCTAAACACATATGTTTACCCTCAAATTAATGTAATGTTAGATCAAATGACATATATTTTAGAGGACATGCTCTAATAATGTGTCCTAGATTTTAGTGGTTCATGGGAGAAGCATTTCCCTATTGTCGAGATCACTTATAATATCTACATTCTGGTAAAAATATTAATTTTTTATTTATTATATGGTAAGAAGTTTCATTCACCTTTATGGTGGCCATAGATATGTGAGGAATCTGTACTAAGAACTCATATCATGTAGGAGACTTCATATGAGGTTACGATGATCTGAAAGTATAAAACTATATTACTATGATGATAGAAATAATATACCTATCACCATCGATGAACTCAATATTCGATGTTATGGATCCTGATTTCATACAGGTACTATAGAGTTTAGGGCATAGATGGTTACAATATGAGGGGAAGTTGTCACCTCACTATGTATGGTCATTTGAGATCATGGAAAGAGTCATATAAGTAGCTTATCAGTTGTTAATAGATATCATTTGACACAAAATTCATGAAATCTTCCACTTTTCAAATCTTCACCATTATCATTACAACCCATCCAATAATTCTTATCGAGATGAAGATGATTAGGATGACAATTAAACTTTTTTGGAGTATCCCACATGCATCATTGACAGGAGAATGAAGGCCCCTTGAGGCATGTCTGTCCTTCCGGTACATGTGCAATCGATGCATGACCATTTAAATAATAATACATGAGTGTGGTAGGTTGATTAAAAAGAT
Source organism: Viscum album (assembly GCA_963277665.1). Classification (NCBI taxonomy): domain Eukaryota; kingdom Viridiplantae; phylum Streptophyta; class Magnoliopsida; order Santalales; family Viscaceae; genus Viscum; species Viscum album. The sequence goes on from OY728133.1 coordinate 243,580,373, forward strand.
TATTTGACATTCATATTTTCAAATATTGTTTCTCCACACTTGTATAGTGAACACGGGGACAACATCCTTGATGGTGGAAAGACTATATTTACTCAGTTTTTTTCAAAGTTCTGGATCCATTAAATATCTTTATAACTCATTATTATTGAACTTTTTCAGATTCCAAATGAGTTAACAAAGGTCATTTGGTTGTTCATTCCTTTTTTAAATCCCCAATGTCATCATTTAAGATGAAATTATCTTTTCAAACAATTAGTTTAATCCATGTAGGAAGGGATCACATTTAGATAGAACTATGTGAATGGTATGAATTTCTTGATAGATCTAATTCACCCAGGTGGAACATGGTTTCATAAACATATGGTCTAACTGTGAAGTTTGCATGGTCCTCCATGTTCCCATGAAGGGCTATCACATAGTTTGTAAAATCATGAAGCCAAACCGTGCAGAGGTGAATTTTTTCATGATTGTACTATCATTACCTTAGTGAACTAATTAACTTGACCATTCTTCCCTAATCTAAATTTAAGAAGGATTAAACTCTACTTCCGCCGTTTTGGAGCTTATAAAGAGAAAATAATGTGATTGAATGATTTCAATCATATATTAATAAATCTATATTCTTTTTATTATATTTTATGAACAATATTTTGTACTAGGTCCTCTTAAGAAGTTATCCATTTCTATTGCTCTTTACCAGTTATCTAGTAATAGGTTTTATTCTTGTATATAGATCTAATATATTTCATGCAGAATTCGGGCCCCATTATACCTGGGGAGGGTCGTATGGGTATGAGAGGGTTGGTATATAACTCATCCCTCATATTGTTTGAGTTTGGAATTGACTTGTGGGGCCTTCCAATTTCATTGGGTGCAACTTATTGAATTTATATTCCTTTAATATAGTTATTAAAAATGTATTGTCATGCTATTTCATAAATTTGATTGGTTTCTGGTGGTTTTTTCCATATCTTCCATCACCCCATGTAGGTTGATTTACCATATTGGGGTTTTTAGTTTCTTGAAAAATTAGAGACATAGTTCGGGTATTCTCAAGCTTTAACAGACTAATGCTTGGCCTCTTTATGTGAAATTCATACTGAATCATTAAATTTTGATTAAATTGTGCTTTTTGACTTCCACCGAACCCACCGTCGTAATTGATTCGAATGATATTGTGGAAAGAATACATATGAATATGACATGGCCTTATCAATTTTAAATGGATGTTTGGTTGCACATCTATCGCACACATTTCCATTTTTATGGAAGAATTGGAGTTAACCTTATTAATTTAAGATTTATTACAAGGTTACGATAAAAATGTTTAACGTTACATGACCTTTTCAAACATGGGAAATGAAAGGCTTGAACCAAGTGGATTAGATAATTTCATAGTTATCATATGACAAAATTAATTATTACTACTTATTTCAATGGACACTATTTATAAAAATAGAGCATGACATCATTATAGGGAGTATTGAATCGTTTTATCTCCTATATTCATGATGGAATTCATTGGATACTGGAGGAAATCTATCTGATTCAAGAATATTAGTTTCCTTACATGAGACCTACCTAGGAACATGATCCTTAATTACATCTAGATGTCTGGTATAAAACCATAAGATAACTTAAATATAATTATTGGATCCATTGGATACACTCCTAGGATGTATCACGACATGGGTTACTTTGGATACATCCTTGGTACTGACCAGTACTTATATCTTGTTTTACATTTGATAAATTAATTGTACTTAGTTAGAAACATTAATGTGGTAAATCCTAGGATGGTGCTATTTATATAACACTTTCACCCATTAGATAGACTCGGATACTACACCATTAGAAGCCGATGAGGTCTAGTATTCTTTGGTGAATACAATGGACCCACATCATATTATTTATCAATTATGGTTACCAAGTTACATCTTAGAACCTTCCATATTTATACTAACATGAGGGGATGTTAGTTTAGGATTTCCCTCATCATACATGTTTATATAAAATATTAATTAATTAATTGATGAACTGGTTACACATTTAGACACCAGTGGAAGGATGAAGTAGGTACTTTGGTATTTATCAACATTGTATTTATTTACACTATATATATATATTCATACACACTATTATATTTCCTTTTCATAGGTGAGATGTTAAAGACAATGTTGGTGGTACCACCCCCTATGATTTATACCATACACTATCAAGGTTTAGTTTTCTACCTGGGAAAAATTACAATGATTCATGTGTTGATAAAAAGAAGTGCAATTCTTTAGAAACATTATTATTTTTTATTCTAGGATAGAGCTGGTAGTAGATGACCGAGCTATAGTTCGACATTAGTGGGATTGTTTTCGAATTTACTTTTTTTTACAATGGTTTTTAATTTTTTACTTATACATTATATCAATGTTTTCTACTATTCTAGTGATATCTAATATATCATCATCGGTTGTAGTATGTTATTCTAGTTATTTTAGTTAACATTGATTTTTCTCCCTTTTTTATGCATTATATTTACATATATTACTTCATTTATTTATCTCATATTTTATATTATATGTGATTTTTCTTGTTTCAATCTTCTAATGGGGGATTTTTCTCCCCATGGACACAACCTATGCCTTTTTAACTTGTTATACGCCTTCAGTGATTGGGGTGATGCACTTCGGGCTATGTGGCCCACTCAGCCCGGGGCACCTCCTAAGTGGAATCTTGTTATATGATGTCAAAAAAATAATGTTATATTTATTAAAATAATACACCAACTAGATTAGAAATATGATAATTAATTTTCTAAATAAAAAATACCATGGCAGTTTAAAATTAATTTATATATAGGTTCATGTAATGCTCAAAAACACTAGTTTTACCTGGAATGTTCACATAATTTTTTAATATATATTGTCAATATGATAACTATTAAACAGACATTGTCCACTAATAGACCATATTATATATTTATTAATACATAAAATTCAATTGGATGAATATATGATTTTTATTAACTTTTAGCATTTAAAATATTTTATTTTTTGTAAATTAACATTATTGTAAGTTTTGACATTATTTATTTATTTTTTCTTTTAAAATTTTAAAATTAAGTAATAATTAAAAAAATTTATTAATCATCTGTATAACATGTTATATTTATTTAAAAATAACACTGGCACACAATAATTTAATAAATTTTACTTTCTTTTAATGTAATTTGAGTAATTTAACCTATTTAATAGATAACTAAATTATTCAAGAATTAGCATTTGTAAAATGTTTAATGTAATAATATTATCTAAATAATTAGTTAAATTATTACAATAATAAAATTATTTCCCTTTCAAACTAATGTTCATAACCAAAACAATGTAGCTTCTTCTATATTATGAATCTTTATAAATATTAATTGTATTGAAGGTTCCATGTTTCTCATTTTACATACTTAAATATTTTTATTGGACATATTCATGATCATGGGGAACACTAATTCATAATATTAGAATGGTATTTGATATGGTTTAAATATGATAATCCAATGCATTTCAAACATGTTCTTAAGTAATTTTGGCCCGTATATGTAAGGTTTCTTCCTTCGTTGTGAATAATTTTACCTTAATCACTATAAGTAATTATAATTAATTTTACTATTTTTTGTCTAATAATAAACTGATTTTATTATAAAATTTAAATAATAATGATTACAATTATTTATTTCCCTTTATAAATAATATTTATTGAAGTGGAAGAATTCATTTTAATTCTAATCAAACAGAGACAACATGAATGTGGGGTTTGAAACTAAAAGTGATCAAATGATAAATATTATTATATCAAAATTAAATATATAAATTATTCAACATATATGAATTGGATTAATATATATTTATATAATATATCAATTTTAACTTTATTAAAAATTAAATATATAATTTATCAATTAAATTCAGTAGATGAAAATTGAAGTTTTCAACTAAAATGTATTTTTTTATTCATAAAAAACATCTCAAAAATTAATAAAAATTCACCCGAGGAGAATTTTGACATAATTAACTATCAAATGAAGTTAATTATGAAAAAAATTATAATGTTATAAAAATTTATATTTTAAATATTTGCGCCATTAAAAGTTACTAAGATTCGGTCTTCTGTATAACACTAGCTTACATACTGTTGGGTATAACGTAAGAATAACAAGTAGTGCCATATAAATAAATATAAGGGTCAAAAAAATTATTTTAAAATGCAAATATTTTAATTGCATGCGGTGTTACATAATTGATTAAGGAAAATTAAAATACAAAAATTTAATAAGAGAAGGATATCCCCACATGTTTAAATAGTAAATTAAATTACTAGAAAGAATTTAACATGACCAAGAATGATGAGAAACCCCATATAATGTTAATAAATAATAAATTTCATTATATATTAATATTTAGTAATTATATTATATTTATGTGTATGAATTATAAGATTATTATTTTATTATTCATTCAAAAAATAGTCTTTTTTCTAAATTTGTTTACATATAATTTGTGATTTTAGAGAAATTATTTATTTCAAAATTTTATAAATTAAATTTTACAAAATGAAAATAATTTTTGATATCATTAGTTCAAAAAAAATGTTGTAGTTATTTATTTTTCAATTGTATAAAAAAGTGGGTTTTTGGATGAATATTGAAGAATAATAACTTTTTTTGAATGTTGTCTTTTTTATTTCATTCATTTATATGTTCAAATTTTTTATATATGGTATTAAAGTAATATTATACCAATTATATTATGAATAATATAATTTATTTCACTGGAATCAACCATATTATCTAAATTAGAATAAACAAATTTAATTCATATAGATGATATTTCATCAGGAAAACAATATTTCTTCACATTAAACTGGATTAGTATTAAATAAAATTCTTGAAAAATGATAAAGAAATTTTATAAAATATATTCCATAATAATTATTTTATTAATTAATAATTTGTAAAAAGGTACAATTTATTTTTTCATAATTATAAATAGAGATAGTAAAAAACAATTTCATGCGTTATAGATAAAAATCTTTTATATAGAGTTATACTAATGTAATTAAGTTAAAAATAACATGAAACATTTTCTGAATCCTATTAGATAGACATATTTGGAACATATGTAATCAAATATTTATAAATAATGTATTTTATTTTTTATTATTGAGGAATAAGTTAATATATATCAATATTATATAAAATTTGAAGAATATCCACTCAGAAACATTTTAAAGGAAACCCCTTCTATTATCCTCTTAAAAAATCATGAGACTTTCAGTTTAGAAAATCTATACCCCAATACATTTTTATAATACATACATGTGTTATATCAACCTTATTTATTAAAAAACACAATCTTTGGATGGGATAGATTACGTAGCAAAGGAGTGTGTCTGAAGAAGAGTTAAAATATTTAATTAGGGGTTTTAGTAATACTTCTACATCTACCATGTTAAAAACTCTTAGAAATATTTTGAAATAATAACATAAGTACATATCATAAAATAATATGTTATTATTTTTATGGTATTTCATTTGTCCATATATTCTACCATCAAAGGGTTAATGATGTAATCATTCATGTAAATGACAGAATATTCCCTCACAACCAAATGTAAATTGTATTCCACCACAACCATTCATGACTAACAATAATTATTGAATAATTATATAAATATGATATTAATAATATTCATAAATTTTTATAAAAATATTATGTTAAATATTTTCTTACCATTACATCAATTTGAAAATAATAAATTTTTTTATCTATACATGTCGATTAATTCCTCTACAAAGTTATGTGATTAATTTTTCATCACTTAATCTAAAGGATTTTATAAATAATTACTCTTAAATATGTAATTTTATATTTATAAAATAAAGAATTTTGTAATAAAAAATAAATTTTACCTTATTTCACACATGTTCCTTGATAAATGGAACCGTAACTAATTGGTATGCATGACCTACCATCTTCATGGTTGTAAAGTTATTCATTTTTATCAAAAAAATAAATTTTTTATTTAAATTTTTTATTTATCTATTTAATTTATTATTATTTCTTGATTTGTATTTTGGAGATTATGGGGAAAGTACCACTTTTATCATATTTAACCAACATAAATATTTTTCGATTTTTATGTCCAACATCATGAAATGGCTAGATGTAACATTAATTGATCAAATCATTGAATATAAAAAGTGAAAAAAATAATTATATACATGAAAATGTTTATTAAGAATGTAAAAAATAATATATGATTATAATTAATTGTCATAAATAATATACAAGACATAATGAACTAAATGTATAATATCTATTATATTGAAAATATTGTTTTAAATGAATTAAATATATTTCTTCAAAATATTTTTTCCTCCACATCGATAATCATTAAATGTAGCTTATAGAAATATTTTAATTGAAATAAGATAATTTAAAAATAAATTTATGTAAATTTTTAATTTTATTTCACTTTCTTACTATCATAACTGTATTTATTTGGATTCCCTTATGATATTACATGGTTTTATCAATGAAAAACCACTATTCAGCCTTTTCTAGGTATTTCTGTATTATATATTTTTTTTTAAAGAAAAAATTTATAATGTTATAAAAAAATGAATTATATGTACAAATGGATATTTTTTATGAGTTAGATGATGGAAATGAATGATATTATTTGTTTCATACATATAATGAGCATATAACATTTTTTATTAAAGATGTGTGATACCTGTATTTATTTAATAATGGAAATCAACATTATGCATTGGATAATTATTGTTCCCTCAAAAAAAATTATATTTTCAGTTTATAGTGTAGGTTAATCCATTAGTAAATAATATAATAAGATGGTATTATAACAAATAAATACGAAATAAATATTCTTGATAATTATTTTTCATTGAAAACTTTATATCTTATAGGTTATGATAATGGTATATAATTTTACTGTAATAATTATTTCCTTCTAGAGTTAAAATATGATATTATTAAAATATATTTCATGGGTTATAGTGTTTCCAATGAGACCATAATTATTAAGATTTCACTTTTTGTTTAATTATAAATAATTTATTTCATAAAATTTTGTAATAAATATGATTTTAGTTGTATATAAATGATTATTTGATCTCAAAATTTATTATGTAAAAAATATCTTTTTTAATTTCGTTGTTTATAAATGGACTAATAGGCTTCATTAATTATTTTTATGTCCACTACTTATCATGATGTGTGTGTCTTATGTTTTTAATTATTTTCATTATTTTAGGTATAATTTATTATAACGACGAATTCATGTTGAAAATCAAGAATAATTTTCATGAAAATAAACCATATTTAATTTTAAAAGATTATTATTTTATAAAAATTTAACACAAAGAGAAGATCCCCAACATATAATGTTTGGGTTTGTTATGTATGATTAAAGAAATTATTATCTAAAAACTAACACGAAAACGAAGAATTTATAGTAGAGTAAAATAAGATTTTGTTTTAGAATTATATTTTGTGTAAAATAATGACTTATTAATTACACATAACTTCTCCAACAGATAATAAATACAACATATAAATAAAATTATACATATAATACAAAATAAGACTCAATGTGAGAAATTTTAAATAGAAACCCCAAACAAATTAAACTAAATTCCATGAGAATAAATTAACCTCACATATAAAAATCACAGTTATCATAATAAAAAAATTGCAAAAATTACTTAAATCCAAATTCATTTATACCCATCATATAAATGCATTCTCAATATGAAATCTAAATTTTTTTAAAATAAGTTAGTTACTATATTGACCAATAATACTAGTTTATATTTTATGAAATGTCAATAGTCATTATTTATCCAAAGACCAACATTTTTTTTCCAATTTTTGATTCCATAATTGAAAAAATATAATTATTTAAGTTTTTATATTTTTTGTTATTATAACATTATTCTTGATTCTAGAATATGAAATCGATAACTATAACTTTTCTTGGATTCTTGATGGTCGATGTGTGTTTTCTTCATTAAAAGATGAAATAATGATATATCATCTCCTGAATAAAAAATTATTATTTTCTTGTTTATATTATATTATGCCATTAATTATGTTCCTATAGTCATTCATGATATAAATTCAACTATTTTTCAAGTTTGTGGTTAAATTGAACCAATTCTCAACCTAAAAAGATTTAATGAATGATTATGGTGTCGTTTAATTGTAATATCATATTTCCATTTTAATAATTAACATATTTTATGTTCACTACGTTTATATATTATCAACATATTGTTAGAAAAAGTAGTATAAATGAAAATATTATATAATTTGGATAATAAATTTCCTTCTAATCATTATTATTTTAAATGGTAGAATTAACTATGATCATTAATTTATCATATCATTAATAGATTAGAAAATTATTCATAAAAGAACTATAATAATATTTTGGAAATTAATATTTACTTCTTAAATCCATTGTAGTGAAGATTAATTTTTATTGGTAATGAAAAATGAATTACATTTTTCATAGCGATTTTGGTCTGCACGTATGCCTGAATGATTATTATATTATAATTAATTGATTTCATATTTGAATATAAAATGATAATTTTAGGAATATATTTTTTTTCATTATAAATATTTTAAATATTTTAAATAATATTTTTGAAACCATAGCTTCAGTTAGTGTTAGATTTTACATCTCTACAGTGTTTTTTATTGATATAATAAAAATATTAAATATATTATATCACACACACACATAAATTTTTTTTCTATGTAATGGAATAAACTAAATTGGGGCCTCGACTCGAAAACTATTGGATCATGAAAAAATGAATGTTAAACCTTAATCATGACATAATCCTATTGTGTGTTAGGAGTTCAGAGTTTGTATAATCATTAAAGGATTCAAAATTTATAAAATTAAATTATTTATATATATTATATTTTTAATCACTATAAACTATTATATTATATTTAAGACTGCTTATGTAAATGACCTACAGTTTTTGAAACAACCATATGAATTTTTAGAGAGGAATTTGGACTAGAGTCTGGTGGATTAAAACCAGATCGAGATCCAACTATTTTTTCACATTTATATTCTATGATGATGGTGTCTTTGAATCCCTTGGATGAAAATTATTTGTAAATATTCTAAATCAATATTTGATCCAAACATGAGGTTGTGTTTTTGTTTATTTGGATTATTCTGGTTTTTTGTTAATATTTTAAATACAAATTAATTCAGCCTAAAATATTGATTCAAAGTCCAATGATTGATTTTTTTTGTTTGATTATCATCTTATTCATATGAATTAATATTTTTTCTAGATTATACAATTATTTTGGAATTCATCACATCCCTCTAACAATATTATGTCAAATCCATTCAATTGAAAATGATTGATCCTCACCTTGTTGTTTTTAATTTCTAAACACATTCATTCTCTAATCATCATCGATATACCATTTGGGAAATAGTTCAATAAAGGCTAAAAATCCGTTAATTAAAAATTCAATACGTTTTATAAAAAATCAATTCAATTGGTGTGGGTTTATAATAGAGGGAATGATTGGTAAATTGTGATGATAATGATAAATTTTTGTTTTCTTTTGGTTATTAATGATTAGGGTTTTGGTTTATTGGGAATGAGATGAGATTATCATTTTCTTCCTAGTTGATGGTGTTTTTTAAATCTGGTGATGGGAAATGGTAATGATTAGTCATTCTCAAATCCTCGTTCTATGGTGGAATTAGTGGATAGTGAAATGAAATTAGAGTAGGGAACATAAATCCATGGAAAACAATTTTTTTTCTGAATATTCCATGTTATATGGCATGTAGGATATAGGAAAAAAATTAAACAATTTATATAGTTCTAAGAGTATTTTTTTGAAGACAAATATCACACATTATGTTAGACACATGCCATACCACATGACATGGTGATGGATTATTGATGTGCTCCCTATTCATACACAAGGACAACAATAGTATATGAACATAACATAGTAATCCAACATGTCCACTATACTATGAATTAACATGGTACATAAGGCTAAAATTCATATGTTTGAATGAGATAAAGTGTATGGTAATGTGATTATGAAAATGGGAATACATATGGAAGAAATGAAAATAAATTTACTCTCATTACACGCCATGAACAATAAATAGTGTCATATGGGGACCTTATTCACCTCATTATAGACTTGTATTTTTAGGGTGAATTTACATATAAGATTACCATGAGGGTACATTGAGGCATCACACCTCTAGAATTTGATGGGGTTCCCATTACATGATTAGTTTTGGATAGAGTTTTAGGATTCCATATGTGTGGCTCAGGTTGGATCCCCTTTCATATCTTCTTCCATTGGTAGTGTTTCATTAATCTCTAGGACCAACAGAAAGGGCATTCAATTCCATAAATAAAGGGATATTAATGATAAGTTATTGTATAATTCACATCCATTTTGAGAGATTGTTTATCTTTGTCTCAAATTTTTTATGTTCTACCACACAAATATTTAACATGAGGCCGATAAAAATGACCAATCACATGAGCTCCATCAGTATTTTCAGGATCGTGGAGTGAGTTCACCCAGGTGAGTGTTACATTGAATCTTCAAGGTGAATCCCAGGGTTGTAGTGTGGTTTTTACCTTACATGGAGACTTATTATCTATATTTACTATATCTACATTATTATTATATTTTTTTTATTCTCATTTACAATCCATTGTTATGATGACTTGAATACAATCTTGATGGTTTATGTTTAGGGAATTCTGGTTGTCCTACATGGCTTTGTTATACTCACATTTACATATTCCCAACCTACATAGGCCATGTACTATAGAGACAAAAACCAATATATAATGGTATTTGGCTGCAATGAGTTGGTAGAGTTGAGTGATATTAAAATAAAATAGATTATATTATGTGATTTTTAAAATAAGATTCCCCTACCATCATGGTGGTTGGGAATGTTTTATAGTTATTTTTATGATTTTACATTTCCAATTATACTGTCATGTATTTTTTAACATTATAATATTGGAATATAGATGTTTGTATGTATTTATGTGTTTGTATTATTTTATAATCAAGATTTATGTTGGTGTATTAAAAATGATTATGTACATACAAGTAACTTAGTTAATTTCCTCCCACATATGTGATATGCCTATAAGGAACAAGTTTTAGCCCTTACTCTATTGTAGGCAAGATTGGGGTTTCAAACTAATCATGTCATTGTCTATGCTTGCCCTAGTTAATTTGGTAGTAATAGAGTTATATAAGTGATTCATTCATAATAGGATTGGTGTTCTATGTTTGTATATCTATGCGGTTTAGTTTGAGAATTAGTGATATATTATTAAGGTGTTTCATGTTATGGTCTAAGTACATGGACTCCAATGTTGGTTTTGGATATGAACTATCTATTCAACAAGACTATAAAACCCCACTTGTGGAATTAGAATATATAGGAATTATTTAGAAGAAAAATATTGTTATCATCCTAATATATGAATGTTTTTTTGTTACATTTCTCTTTTCAGTGATCTCGCTATATTTAAATTTGAATGTGATACATGGGGAATATTATAGGATGAATCAGTGATGATTTATATATAGGATTATATAACTCGATTGGGAGGATGATTCACCAAGTAATGAGGCTAGCATATAGGGACATGTTCAATAGGTGGTTCCTCTAAGAGGTTCACTAGTCCTACCACCACCCATTTAAATGATGGTTAAGATACATGTACACGAATTTGAGGAGTGTAGTGTGAGTCCATGTTATGAGTTTAAGAGAAATAAACACCTTAGATTTTATGGTGATCCAGACCCTACTGATTTCAATAATTTTGTGGGGATTTTATGTCAGTTTTCCATATTTTTAGTAGAGCTCATATCATAAGGTGGCCCAATATGTGAGCCTTCAACATGGATCAACGTGGTAATGATGGAGTTTGGTGACATGGACTTATAAAACAGAGAATGTTTGATAGGAATAGTTTGAGAATATTTTCATAGAGGAGATCTACCCATACACATTGTGAGTGGTTCATATACATGACCATATATAGCTTTATTAGAGAATATTGATAGTTGTAGAGTCTTCTTCCATGTTCACCATTCTCTTGTGATACACTATGCATAAATTTCAAGATGTTTTTTTATCATGGAAAGTGGACTATAATTTCAAAATATCTATATATGATGATATATAACCTCATCTATTACCACATATTATATATTTCCAATGTATGTAATTATGGTTTAGAGATTCATAGATTTTATTTCTTCAAAAATGGATGCTAGTAAGGGGACACTGGTGATAAGAGTTTAGGGGCAATTAGATGATGAAAGGAAAATGGATACTGTCATACCTGAAACATCTTGAGACAACCTTATGATAGAGGGTATGTAGTTTAAGGGTATCATTATTGAATGAATATACTATAAGATATGTTCTTCAACTCTTATAATGGAAAGGGATGTATCATATAATATTGTACAACCCATTGTATCCTTGATATAGAGTTAGTTGACAGACCAGACATTCTGATATAGTATCCACAGTAGAGAGGAATGTAACGAAGTGATTTTAATGTTAGTTAATGGAGATATATAAGAGGTGTAATATTGGATGACTTGATTCCACAAACACCCTAATGTTTTCATTGTCACCCATATAAAGATCCTAGTTAGGGTTAAAAATATATATAGGCAGTGGAGACTACTGAAAAAGAGGCTATATAGTTCATTAGATGTATGATATGTGTCTTATCTAATTTAGATAATCTATATATAGATATAGGAAAGATCCAACAATTTCATAATAAATACATTATTAGACCAAGATATTAATGTAGAACAATTGGATCAAGCATTTCATTTGTATAATTTTACTGGAGGATATTAAATGATAACACGCCTCTATTGAAAATGTTTCATGAACCATTGAATAGAAAGATTCATTGGGATATCATTATAGTAGTTGTGAGAATTTATAATGTTATACTAGATATGTATTGGAAATATATAATCCATGCATTGATTTAATGTTCCTTGTGTTGGAAGAAGTTTCTTCATGTATATGGGTTGAGGTTTCTTTCATCAGTGAGAATGGAAAATTAGTATAGTAGTATAGTCTCATTCATAAGATGATATAACAAATAACTCAGAAATTAGATAATATTACCCTTGGATAAGAAGTCTATATGATCATTCAAGTTCCTATAGTTATGGATGAGTATGAGGTAATCATTAGTAATGATGATCCAATATTACCTCCCTATTGAGATATAGAATATTTCGTATAGATACACCCAGGTAGTGCCCAGATATATATTATATTATATCATATGGATTATAAAGACCCTTTTGAGATAAAGGTGTGGTTGGGGGATTTTTAGTGGTAGTTATTCTTCAATACCAATGATTCACCTTAGTCAACATCACTTTTATTAGCCACGAAGGCAGACAAGTGTTTGAGGTTGTGAGTGGATTATCACAACATGGGCTAGGTGAAAAAGAAAAATAATTGTAGATCACATTGTATCGATAACCACTTCCACCAGCTGAATGGGGAATGATGGTTCCCAAATATTGACATCATTTCAGAAAAACACCACCTTGGAGATTTTTATGAGGAAATACCAATGATTGAATTATGATTTTTCCATTTTCACTACATGTACTTGGTGATGAATTTTAATTGAAAATAACCAATATGTGTTGATGGAATTATTGAAACAGATATTTCACCCATCCTGAGACCAGTTCAATATATTATTCATCAACAACATCCTTGTAAACATCGATATAGAGAATGGTAGTGTCAAACACTTAAAAATGGAGTTAAACATTCTATAAGAGAACAATAATTATTGGATTGTCTTGATGATTTAGATCTGTATTAGAAATTTCAACTTTCTAGGATATGTCATCTTATAAGAGGGAGTAGTAGTGGACTAAGTGAAGGTTGAGGTAGAGTTAGTGTGATTTCCAATGAATATTGTGATTAAGGCAAGAACAACCATGTGTTAGTACACTCAGAGACTCACAATATATGTATCTTGGATATTGACACCCATAAAAGATTTGTTAAAGAATTGGTATCAATTTATTTTAAATTTGTAGTTTTTACTATTCCTTTTAGGAGATATGACATAAGAAAATGAAGAAAAACCATTTTAATACTACTAGAAGAGGGTTACATGTATACAACGTTTGTTGATTCCATGAATGTGGCATTGGTTTTTTTTTCAGATTTATAGTTCGGTAGTGATTTCCTATTTGTATTGGTAGTTTAATTCTCATGATAAGAAATATGAAACTTGTGATCTAGAGGTACCAACTGTTATATTCGACATGATGATGCATTAAAACTATATTATGTGTGATCAGTTCATCATTAATTCTATTTACATCAGCTTCATGTACATCTTCTAAAATAATGATGTTAACATGTAATATTGGTGATAATTAGAGTTTCTATAGGATTATGAATATGAGACTGTCTATAATCCTTTTGTAATGTACCATGTTTTGAGCCAATGTGAAATTCCTATAGAATTTGACCTTTTAGAATTTTTTGAATGGGATGTTTTTAGAACTATGATTTAGAACATAATTATGAGAGTTGGAAAACATCAACATGTTGTTTTTATATTGGGTGAAGGTCTTGTTTTTTCCTTTTGTATCTCATCATGATTTGCAAGTGTGAGGGGTGTATTATTTGATTTGAGAGTCTGTAGAGGGTGTATGGTTTCTATTAAACTATTTTACCCTCATCATTTAACTATTCATATTATTTTAAGGGATTATAAATTCCCCAAACGGGATACTCACGGTTTACCCAAACCATGTTCCCTTCTTGAAGGGAGAGTCCAAATTAGATAGTGCCTCTAGAATATTCACTGCATAGTTGTTTCATGATTATGGTAACTGTGTGGATCAAACTGTGAAAGATGTTTTATAAATGGATGGGTGCCACTTGGCCAAAAAATGATTTTTCTAAACCACGTAGCCAAACCATGAACCCATTGTTTTTGGTGAAATTATGGGTTTCCATTAATGAAATTATATTTTCGTTTCCCTTATCCTTCATCATTATCCACCAGCGTGAGACCTTTCCTATGTGCCCATGACTTCTAACTCGTGCATAATATTGTATTCGAGATATCACCTACATTGGTTAATTGAATCATGGGTTTTCAGTCACTATAGATTTTTATAGGTAAGCTGTTGAGTCCTTTGAGATAATTATTCATTTAGTTCCTCTTAGATGTGATATTTTGGAGCGTGCTTCTTTTAATCACATTTAAGTAAAGTGACATTTTCTCAGATATCTTCAAGACTTTGTTGATTTAGACATTGATATAGGATTATTAGGACATCCTATGTATGAAGTAGGTGGTTTATGTAGTTTTCCACCATTTTTAATCATTTTATGGAATGTGTCATCGCACCACATAATGGACTCTTGCGATTATATCTTGATAATTGTTTACATATGGATTTGTTGACTAATGCACCTAGGTTTACTCCATATGACCATTATCTCATGGTTTGGTGTTTCCAAACCCATTCATAGGCAGACATTTGGAGTGATGGAACAAATTTACTATTTATAATTAACTTATTAAATTCATGGAATGCCTCCATGAATTCAGTTTGGATGTATAATGGAATTTTCTTATGTATGAAATTTCCTAATTTGATCAACTCACGTCTAAAGTGCCATATTTAAATCTAGTTTTTTTTACATGTTTGATCATTCATATAAAAATTTATTCCTCTTATGACTGAGATATGGATGTTTATTTTTATTCACAAATCCGAAAATTGAAATGTAATGGAAAATTTCACTTTTTTTGAATAAAACCTCTCTGATGATGTAAACATTCAATGAAGTTAAACATTATTATCTATTGTTTTATTTCATTCATGGATTAATTTCTTTGGTTTTTCCATTATTATTCTACTGTGGTATGTTATGTGACATGTTTTCTACATTCTACATGGGGTAAGCATTAAATAGTGTTTCCCTCAATTGATAAATTCTTAATTTCAACCAACCAAATCATAAATGATAAACCCATCATATTATGGGAATTTCCACCAAATGAATTTTATGTCTTGAACATGTCACCTTTGATGTGACCACATTGACTTGATAAATTATTTTCAATGACTCTATAATTAGGAATTTTGTATTAAATGAAATAGAATTAGTAATGTTGGATTAATTTCCCTATTTGTTTAAAATTTAATATCTTGCTCATATGGGTTTTTCATACCATAAATGAAGTGGATATGAAAAATGAAATGAAATGGAAAGGTTGGAAAGGGAAAATCCATATTTCATTCCTAATATGAATTATTATATATTATATTCCATTGATATTGATCAATGCCAATTCACATGATGTCCTTGTCATATGTATTTATTTCTAAATGGAAATTACCCTCTTATAAATATGTTCTGTTGGTAAATGGAATGGGTGGGAGGTAATTCCACTTGACCTTTATAATTATAATTCCCCTTTATGGAGGTTGCGATATGACGGTATTGGTGTTAAGTATGGATAGCAATCACACTCTGTACTTTGGGAGTTCAGTTCATGGTGTCACACACAATTGATATACACTAGAAAGACATCGTCATGTCATGCGCTAGGTGGATGGTGAGGACTATTCTACATACATCGTAATCCATGAGCCACCAATATTAATAATAGAGTTTCACATGACGCACCACCTATTTTACCTTAATTGGGAACTGATGATCATGTCAATGATAGTTTCTTTCATCTAATGTAGTCCGTGTAAAATGCACCGCGAGCTACACCTTCGATGGATATTATTACCCATGATTATTATCAGTAACATAATCCTACTATATCTAGTGATGGTAGTCCATAGAATACCAATTCATAGAGATTATCCACCTTTTCTATCATTCAGCATCCTAAGATGCCTCTAGAGTTGAGGGTAAATTATGTTGTGAACATGCTCAATGATTTGGCCAAGCATTGTTGGGATGAGATTAATCAAGACAGTTTCCCACAAGACAAGCTATGGGATGATTTCGAAACTACCTTATCTGATCAGTTATTTCCGGTTCATTATCAAATGGGGTTTCTTTAGCACATCTCATAGAGTTATAGAGATTTGAATCGCTTCTATCTGGTGATGATATTTCTTGTGATATACATATCTTCAATAGTATTATGTATGAAACTTGTAGTTAGTTGTATTTATAATTCCTAAAAATAGTATAAAAAATTGTAAATAATGGTCTAATCTCTAAGAACAACACAATGGACAATGACAATATTAGGCAAAGAGGACCAGTGCCTCATAAGGCCAGTAGTTCTTCTGGTGGTAGGGATAATTCCCCAATGTTTATCATCATGGGAGTGGTATCCATGTTAACTAGGTGTGTAGCTCTTTGGTAAGATATTAGTGTGGGCATAAATGGAACATGGAGCCTCAGTGTGATAGGGAACCTCTAGAGTGTTGCGATTGAAACCATATAAGGAATGTTTATAGATGTTATCAAACCATTTCATGAGTTACTATCTAATGTGGAACCATACCAACTTCACCTACATGGACATGTTATTTTGTGCCATGTTAGGTGGGAATATTAGTGTAGCATTGGTAGGACTAGCTGAGATGGAGGTAAATTCTATTGTAGCCAGACCCATAATCAATAGTTATATCAGTAATGAATTTTTTATTATGGTAATACATCTATTGCTTATGTCCATGGATTAGGCAATATGCATGATTTATAGTCGATACGTGAGGATCAGGCAATTGGATTTCTATATTATGAGGTATTATCCTACTGGACACCATATTTAATTTTTTTTTAATATATGCATGTGATTCACTCTCTTTAATCTCATTATCTATCATGGAATGTCTTGGTCTAGAAATATAGTTATTTAATGTTCTAATGAACATAGATACAACATTGAAAGTATTGTAAGAGGGAATATTCTAAAGTAGTGACATCCCCCTTAATATATGTGGTTTCTATTTCATATGGGACATCATTTTATTTGAGATAACATTCTTTGACGTAATTCTAGAAATGCATTAGTTGGATCTTCAGGATTCTATTTTAGACATCCATCATCCAATGTTATAATTTTCATCATCATAGGGTAGAGTTTAACTCCCTGAGGGTGAGTGTTATGCCAAGGATATCTTAGATAGAGAATAGAATCGTGGGGTTGGTGGGGTGACTTCCTATATTACAAATATATTAATGGAAAATAATGGTTTAGACCAGGGATAGTTCCTTCCAGTAGTAGATCATATCAGTGATATTTTTCATGAACTATTTTCTAGATAACCAACTAAGAGGGAGGTATAAATTATGATCAATATAATTTCAAGATCATCTCTAGTTTCAATTCAATCATAGAAGATTGAACCTACAGATCTCTTTGAACTGAAATAGTGGATAGAGGATATATAAGAAATTTTTTTTCATACATTCCAGCACATCATACTAGGGTTCTCCAATTTAGAGGATGTGATAATAAATGAGATCAAGGATTAAAGATGATTAAACTATATTATGGTTAAGAATAGGTGTCCACTACCCAATACTGATGATCTCTTTGACCAACTCTGAGGAGATAGTGCCTTATCTAATATTAACATGAGATCATTCTATATTCAGGCTGTGAGTCAGGTCATTAAATATACCTCATAAAACATTCTAAAAAAGAATGGTTTGTATGAATACCCTATTATTCCCTTTTAGTTTTACAAATTCAACCAATATTATCAGGTCTCTAATGAATAGTGTGTTGCATCCCCATTTGGATTCATTTGACATTGTCTTTTTTGATGACATATGGGTGTATTATCACACTCTTACAGACCATGAAATGAACCTTGAGATCATTCCTAGTACATTGAGAGAGAATCAAAATTATTACAATAATTATAAGTTATAATTTTAGACCAACAATGATCAATTAATGGGTCATATTATTTCAGAATCAGGAGTCTCCATGGAACCAAAGAACTTTAGTGACGCATTTTCCTATGATAAACCAAATAACGTGTTTGATATAATGGTATTTTTAGGGATGGTGGGATATTAAAACTATTCCATATAGGAATTATCACTCCTTTATTCACCTCTCACTAGAATTAGGCGAATGGTGTGAAGTTAATAGGGTTAGAAGCATGTGAGAAATCCTTTCAGAAGCATAATGGGATGCTCGTCTCTGCACCTATTATGAATCTATAAGATCCTATAAGTAGATAATCCATATTATGTTATACATCATGAATCTTCTTAGTAGTAGTGAAAATGATAACGTATATTGTGGTTGTATATGGATCTCTGATGTTGAGGCCTCCTGATAGAAATTACCTAATGCATAGACATGATCTATCACCATTTTTCCATGACATACTTATTTTGAGATACTATCTATTATGTGGGGGATTTGTGGTATTCCAAGATCTGAAGAGACTAAAATATAAAGTTTAACAATGTGACCTGAATCTCATACCAAGATGATTGGCCCAATATATTGAGTATTTCCATTTCGAGATATACCATATTCTATGAAAAGGAAACGTAATCTCTAGTGTACTGATTCAGAAAATGCAGTCACATGACCTACAAGAATCCAATGATTACTGAAAGTTATTGGCCCTCGTTTATGAGCTATATATTGGTTTTCATGAAATTCTAGAGTATCCTTAACTATTAACCTTTATAGTTGACTCCGCCTTCCTTCTGGAAGGTGAAGGGAAAAAAATTTTAGATCACGTGGTGTTACTTTTCTATGAGAGTATATCAAGTTCTAAACCACCTTTATATTGGTTTATGAATATTGATGACAACCTGCGTATTCATGGGTGTGTCTGGGTTCTTAAAAATATGAGTTAGGATTTGATGAAATATCACCACTCTTCTTAGTGAGAGTTTCATCTAGTCATCTAAAAAATGTATTGAGATTTTTAATGAAAACATTGGTGGTCTATGATGATATGTTAGATAACAGGCTAGGTGTCCACAGAATAGAAATTCTATATGGGTAGTTATTGACTAAATAACAAAAGGAAACCACTTCATTTCTATATGGGAGACATTATTTGTTGATATGATGGGAAGACTATATTTCATTGAGATATATAACTACACAGGTTCCCTCATACAATAATTTATTATTTGGATGATCATTTCACATCATTGTTTCTTATGGGTTTGCAGATGGATATGGGTATACATGTGATTCTAAACACATATTTTTACCCTCAAATTGATGTAATGTTAGATCAAATGACATATATTTTATAGGACATGCTCTAATAATGTGTCCTTGATTTTAGTGGTTCATGGGAGAAGCATTTCCCTATTGTCGAGATCACTTATAATATATACATTCTGTTAAAAAATTTACTTTTTTATTTCTTATATGTTAAGAAGTTTCATTCACCTTTATGGTGGCCATAGATATGTGAGGAATCTGTACAAAGAACTCATCTCATGTAGGAGACTTCATATTAGGTTACGATGATCGGAAAGTATAAAACTATATTACTATGATGATAGAAATGATATACTTATCACCATCGATGAACTCAATATTCGATGTTATGGATCCTGATTTCATACAGGTACTATAGAGTTTAGGGCATAGATGGTTACAATATGAGGGGAAGTTGTCACCTCACTATGTAGGGTCATTTGAGATCATGGAAAGAGTCATATAAGTAGCTTATCAGTTGTTAATACATCTCAGTTGACACAAAATTCATGAAATCTTACATTTTTCAAATCTTTACCATTATCATTACAACCCATCCAATAATTATTATCGAGATGAAGATGATCAGGATGAAAATTAAACTTTTTTGGAGTATCCCACATGCATCATTAACAGGAGAATGAAGGCCCCTTGAGGCATGTCTGTCCTTCCAGTACATGTGAAATCGATGCATGACCATTTAAATAATAATACATGAGTGTGGTAGGTTGATTAAAAAGATTAGTTGACATTCATATTTTCAAATATTGTTTCTCCACACTTGTATAGTGAACACGGGGACAACATCCTTGATGGTGGAAAGACTATATTTACTCAGTTTTTTTCAAAGTTCTGGATCCATTAAATTTCTTTATAACTCATTATTATTGGCCTTTTTCAGATTCCAAATGAGTTAACAATGGTCATTTGGTTGTTCATTCCTTTTTTAAATCCCCAATGTCGTCATTTAAGATGAAATTATCTTGTCAAACAATTAGTGTAATCCATGTAGGAAGGGATCACATTTAGATAGAACTATGTGAATGTTATGAATTTCTTGATAGATCTAATTCACCCAGGTGGAACATGTTTTCATAAACATATGATCTAACTAGGAAGTTTTCATGGTCCTCCATGTTCCCATGAAGGGCTATCACATAGTTTGTAAAATCTTGAAGCCAAACCGTGAAGAGGTGAATTTTTTCATGATTGTACTATCATAACCCTAGTGAACTAATTAACCTGACCATTCTTCCCAAATCCAAATTCAAGAAGGATTAAACTCTACTTCCACCGTTTTGGAGCTTATAAAGAGCAAATAATGTGATTGAATGATCTCAATCATATATTAATAAATCAAGATTCTTTTTATTATATTTTATGAACAATATTATGTACTAGGTCATCTTAAGAAGTTATCCATTTCTATTGCTCTTTACCAGTTATCTAGTAATAGGTTTTATGCTTCTATATAGATCTAATATATTTCATGCAGAATTCAGGCCCCATAATACATGGGGAGAGTCGTATGGGTATGAGAGGGTTGGTATATAACTCATCCCTCATATTTTTTGAGTTTGGAATTGACTTGTGGGGCCTTCCAATTTCATTGGGTGCAACTTATTGAATTTATATTCCTTTAATATAGTTATTAAAAATGTATTTTCATGCTATTTCATAAATTTGATTGGTTTCTGGTGGTTGTTTCCATATCTCCCATCACCCCATGTAGGTTGATTTACTATATTGGGGTTTTTAGTTTCTTGAAAAATTGGAGACATAGTTTGGGTATTCTCAAGCTTTAACAGACTAATGCTTGGCCTCTTTATGTGAAATTCTTACCGAATCATTAAATTTTGAATAAATTGTGCTTTTTGACTTCCACCGGACCCACCGTAGTAATTGATTCAAATGATATTGTGGAAAGAATACATATGAATATGGCATGACCTTATAAATTTTAAATGAATGTTTGGTTGCACATCTATCGTGCACATTTCAATTTTTATTGAATAATTGGATTTATCCTTATTAATTTAAGATTTATTTCAAGGTTACGATAAAATGATAAATGTTACATGACCTTTTCAAACATGGGAAATGAAAGGCTTGAACCAAGTGGATTAGATAATTTCATAGTTATCATATGACAAAATTAATTATTACTACTTATTTCAATGGATACTATTTATAAAAATAGAGCATTACATCATTATAGGGAGTATTGAATCGTTTTATCTCCTATATTCATGAGGGAATTCATTGGATACTGGAGGACATCTATCTGATTCAAGAATATTAGTTTCCTTGCATGAGACCTACCAAGGAACATGATCCTTAATTCCATCTAGATGTCTGGTATAAAACCATAAGATAACTTAAATATAATTATTGGATCCATTGGATACAATCCTAGGATGTATCACGACATGGGTTACTTTGGTTACATCGTTGGGACTGACCAGTACTTATATCTTGTTTTACATTTGATAAATTACTTGGAATCAGTTAGAAACATTAATGTGGGAAATCCTAGGATGGTGCTATTTATATAACACTCTCACCCATTATATAGACTCGGATACTACACCATTAGAAGCCGATGAGGTCTAGTATTATTTGGTGAATTCAATGGACCCACATCATATTATTTATCAATTATGGTTACCAAGTTACATCTTAGAACCTTCCATATTTATACTAACATGAGGGGATGTTAGTTTAGGATTTTCCTCATGATACATGTTTATATAAAATAGTAATTAATTAATTGATGAATTGGTTACACATTTAGACACCAGCGGAAGGATGAAGTAGGTACTTTGGTATTTATCAACATTATATTTATTTACACTATATATATATATATTCATACACACTATTATATTTCCTTTTCATAGTTGAGATGTTAAAGACAATGTTGGTGGTACCAGACCCTATGATTTATACCATACACTATCAAGGTTTAGTTTTCTACCTGGGAAAAATTATTATTATCCATGCGTTGATAAAAATAAGTGCAATTCTTTAGAAACATTATTATTTTTTATTCTAGGATAGAGCTGGTAGTAGATGACCAAGCTATAGTTCGACATTCGTGGGATTGTTTTCGAATTTACTTTTTTTTACAATGGTTTTTAATTTTCTACTTATACATTATATCAATGTTTTCTAGTATTCTAGTGATATCTAATATATCATCATCAGTTGTAGTATGTTATTCTAGTTTCTTTAGTTAACATTGATTTTTCTCCCTTTGTTATGCATTATATTTACATATATTACTTCATTTATTTATCTCATATTTTATATTATATGTGATTTTTCTTGTTTCAATCATGTAATGAGGGAATGTTCTCCCCATGGACACAACCTATGCCTTTTCAACTTTTTATACGCCTTCCGTGATTGGGGTGATGCACTTGGGGCTATGTGTCCCACTAAGCCCGGGGCACCTCCTAAGTGGAATCTTGTTATATGATGTCAAAAAAATAATGTTATATTTATTAAAATAATACACCAACTAGATTAGAAATATGATAATTAATTTTCTAAATAAAAAATACCATGACAGTTTAAAATTAATTTATATATAGGTTCATGTAATGCTCAAAAAAACTAGTTTTACTTGGAATGTTCACATAATTTTTTAATATATATTGTCAATATGATAACTATTAAACAGAAATTGTCCACTAATGGACTGTATTATATATTTATTAATACATGAAATTCAATTGGATGAATATATGATTTTTATTAACTTTTAGCTTTTAAAATATTTGATTTTTTGTAAAATAACATTATTGTAAGTTTTGACATTATTTATTTATTTTTTATTCTACAATTTTAAAATAAATAATAATTAAAATTTTAATTAATCATCTGTGTAACATGTTATATTTATCTAAAAATAACATTGGCACATAATAATTTACTAAATTTTACTTTCTTATAATGTAATTTGAGTAATTTAACCTATTTAATAAATAACTAAATTATTCAAGAATTAGCATTTGTAAAATGTTTAATGTAATAATATAATCTAAATAATTAGTTAAATTATTACGATAATAAAATTATTTCCCTTTCAAAATAATGTTCATAACCAAAACAATGTAGCTTCTTCTATATTATGAATCTTTATAAATGTTAATTGTATTGAAGGTTCCATGTTTCTCATTTTACATACTTAAATAGTTTTATTGGACATATTCATGATCATGGGGCACACTAACTCATAATATTAGAATGGTATTTGATATGGTTTAAATATTATAATCCAATGCATTTCAAACATGTTCTTAAGTAATTTTGGCCCGTATATGTAAGGTTTCTTCCTTTGTTATGAATAATTTTACCTTAATCACTATAAGTAATTATAATTAATTTTACTATTTTTTGTCAAATAATAAAATGATTTTATTATAAAATTAAAATAATAATGATTACAATTATTTATTTCCATTTATAAATAATATTTATTTAAGTGGAAGAATTCATTTTAATTCTAATCAAACAGAGACAACATGAATGTGGGGTTTGAAACTAAAAGTGATCAAATGATAAATATTATTATATCAAAATCAAATATATAAATGATTCAACTTATAAGAATTGGATTAATATATATTTATATAATATATCAATTTTAACATTATTAAAAATTAAATATATAATTTATCAATTAAATTCTGTAGATGAAAAATGAAGTTTTCAACTAAAATGTAATTTTTTATTCATAAAAAAACATCTCAAAAAATAATAAAAATTCACCTGAGGAGAATTTTGACATAATTAACTAAGAAATGAAGTTAATTATGAAGAAAATTATAATGTTTTAAAAATTTATATTTTAAATATTTGCACCATTAAAAGTTACTAAGATTCGGTCTTCTATATAACACTAGCTTACATACTGTTGGGTATAACGTAAGAATAACAAGTAGTGACATATAAATAAATATAAGGGTCAAAACAAGTTATTCTAAAATGAAAATATTTTAATTTCATGCGGTGTTACATAATTGATTAAGGAAAATTAAAATACAAAAATTTAATAAGACAAGGATATCCCCACATGTTTAAATAGTAAATTAAATTACTAGAATGAATTTAACATGACCAAGAATGAATGAGAAACCCTATATAATGTTAATAAATAATAAATTTCATTATATATTAATATTTAGTAATTATATTATATTTATGTGTAGGAATTATAAGATTGTTATTTTATTATTCATTCAAAAAATAGTCTTTTTTCTAAATTTGTTTACATATATTTTGTGATTTTAGTGAAATTATTTATTTCAAAATTTTATAATTTAAATTTTACAAAATGAAAATAATTTTTGATATCATTAGTTCAAAAAAAAATGTGGCAGTTATTTATTTTTCAATTGTATAAAAAATTGGGTTTTTGTATGAATATTGAAGAATAATAATTTTTTTTGAATGTTGTCTTTTTTATTTCATTCATTTATATGTTCAAATTTTTTATATAGGGTATTAAAATAATATTATACCAATTATATTATGAATAATATAATTTATTTCACTGGAATCAACCATATTATCTAAATTCGAATAAAAAAATTTAATACATATAGATGACATTTCATGAGGAAAACAATATTTCTTCACATTAAACTGGATTAGTATTAAATAAAATTATTGAAAAATGATAATGAAATTTTATAAAATATATTCCATAATAATTATTTTAATAATTAATAATTGGTAAAAAGGTCCAATTAATTTTTTCATAATTATAAATAGAGATAGTAAAAAAAATTCACGCGTTATAGATAAAAATCTTTTATATAGAGTTATACTAATGTAATTAAGTTAAAAATAACATGAAACATTTTCTGAATCCTATTAGATAGACATATTTGGAACATATGTAATCACATATTTATAAATAATTTATTTTATTTTTTATTATTGAGGAAGAAATTAATATATATTAATATTATATAAAATTTGAAGAATGTCCACTCAGAAACATTTAAATGGAAACCCCTTCTATTATCCTCTTCAAAAATCACGAGACTTTCAGTTTAGAAAATCCATACCCCAATACATTTTTATAATACATCCATGTGTTATATAAACCTTATTTATTAAAAAACACAATCTTCAGATGGGATAGATTACGTAGAAAAGGATTTTGTCTGAAGAAGAGTTAAAATATTTAATTAGGGGTTTTAGTAATACTTCTACATCTACCATGTTAAAAACTCTTAGAAATATTTTGAAATAATAACATAAGTACATATCATAAAATAATATGTTATTATTTTTATGGTATTTAATTTGTCCATATATTCTACCATCAAAGGGTTAATGATGTAATCATTCATGTATATGACGGAATATTCCCTCATAACCAAATGTAAATTGTATTCCACCACAACCATTCATGACTAACAATAATTATTGAATAATTATATAAATATGATATTAATAATATTCTTAAATTTTTATAAATATATTATGTTAAATGTTTTCTTACCATTACATCAATTAGAAAATAATAAAATTTTTTATCTATACATGTCGATTAATTCCTCTACAAAGTTATGTGATTTATTTTTCATCAGTTAATCTAAAGGATTTTATAAATAATTACTCTTAAATATGTAATTTTATATTTATAAAATAAATAATTTTGTAATAAAAAATAAATATTACCTTATTTCACACATGTTCCATGAAAAATGGAACCGTACCTCATTGGTATCCATGACCTACCATCTTCATGGTTGTAATGTTATTCATTTTTATCAAAAAAACCAATTTTTTATTTAAAATTTTTATTTATCTATTTAATTTATTATTATTTCTTTATTTGTATTTTGGAGATTATGGGGAAAGTTCCACTTTGATCATATTTAACCAACATAAATATTTTTCGATTTTTATGTCCAACATCATGAAATGGCTAGATGTAAAATTAATTGATCAAATCATTGAATATAAAAAGTGAAAAAAAGAATTATATACATGAAAATGTTTATTAAGAATGTAAAAAATAATATATGATTATAATTAATTGTTATAAATAATATACAAGACATAGTGAACTAAATGTATAATATCTATTACATTTAAAATATTGTTTTAAATGAATTAAATATATTTATTCAAAATATTTTTTCCTCCACATCGATAATCATTAAATGTAGCTTATAGAAATATTTTTATAGAAATAAGATAATTTAAAAATAAATTTATGTAACTTTTTAATTTTATTTCACTTTATTACTATCATAACTGTATTTTTTTTTGGATTCCCTTATGATATTACATGGTTTTATCAACGAAAAACCACTATTCATCCTTTTTTAGGTATTTCTGTATTATATATTTTTTTAAAGAAAAAATTTATAATGTTATAAAAAATGAATTATATGTACAAATGGATATTTTTTATGAGTTAGATGATGGAAATGAATGATATTATTTGTTTCATATATATAATGAGAATATAACATTTTTTATTAAAGATGTGTGATACCTGTATTTATTTAATAATGGAAATCACCATTATGCATTGGATAATTATTGTTCCCTCAAAAAAATTTATATTTTCAGTTTATAGTGTAGGTTATTCCATTAGTAAATAATATAATAATATGGTCTTCTAACAAATAAATACGAAATAAATATTCTTGATAATTATTTTTCATTGAAAACTTTATATCCTATAGGTTATGATAATGGTATATAATATTAGTGTAATAATTATTTCCTTCTAGAGTTAAAATATGATATTATTAAAATATATTTCCTGGGTTATCGTGTTTCCAATGAGACCATCATTATTAAGATTTCGATTTTTGTTTAATTATAAATAATTTATTTCATAAAATTTTGTAGTAAATAGGATTTTAGTTGTATATAAATGATTATTTGATCTCAAAATTTATTATGTAAAAAATATCTTTTTTAATTTCATTGATTATAAATGGACTAATAGGCTTCATTAATTATTTTTATGTCCACTACTTATCATGATGTGTGTGTCTTATGTTTTTAATTATTTTCATTATTTTAGGTAGAATTTATTATAATGATGAATTCATGTTGAAAATCAAGAATATTTTTCATGAAAATAAACCATATTTAATTTTAAATGATTATTATTTTATAAAAATTTGACACAAATAGAAGCTCCCCAACATATAATGTTTGGGTTTGTTATGTATGATTAAAGAAATTATTACCTAAAAACTAACACAAAAATGAAGAATTTATAGTAGAGTAAAATAAGATTTTGTTTTAGAATTATATTTTGTGTAAAATAATGACTTATTAATTACACATAACTTCTCCAACAGATAATATATACAACATATAAATAAAATTATACATATAATACAAAACAAGACTCAATGTGAGAAATTTTAAATAGAAACCCCAAAAAAATTAAACTAAATTCCATGAGAATAAATTAACCTCACATATAAAAATCATAGTTATCGTAATAAAAAAATTGAAAAAATTACTTAAATCCAAATTCTACTATACCCATCATATAAATGCATTCTCAATATGAAATCTACAAATTTTCAATATAAGTTAGTTACTATATTGACCAATAATACTAGTTTATATTTGATGAAACGTCAATAGTCATTATTTATCCAAAGACCAACAGTTTTTGTCAATTTTTGATTCCATAATTGAAAAAATATAATTATTTAAGTTTTTATATTTTTTGTTATTATAACATTATTCTTCATTCTAGAATATGAAATCGATAACTATAATTTTTCTTGGATTCTTGATGGTCGATGTGTGTTTTCTTCATTAAAATATGAAATAATGATATATCATCTCCTGAATAAAAAATTATTATTTTCTTGTTTATATTATATTATGCCATTAATTATGTTCCTATAGTCATTTATGATATAAATTCAACTATTTTTCAAGTTGGTGGTTAAATCGACCCAATTGTCAACCTAAAAAGATTTAATGAATGATTATGGTGTCGTTTAATTGTAATATCATATTTCTATTTTAATAATTAACATATTTTATGTTCACTACGTTTATATATTATCAACAGATTGTTAGAAAAAGTAGTATAAATGAAAATATTATATAATTTGGATAATAAATTTCCTTCTAATCATTATTCTTTTAAATGGTATAATTAACTATGATCATTAATTTATCATACCATTAATAGATTATAAAATTATTCATAAAAGAACTATAATAATATTTTGGAAATTAATATTAACTTCTTAAATCCATTGTAGTGAAGATTAATTTTTATTGGTAATGAAAAATGAATTACATTTTTCATAGAGATTTTGGTCTGCACGTATGCCTGAATGATGCTTATATTATAATTAATTGTTTTCATATTTGAATATAAAATGATAATTTTAGGATTATATTTTTTTCATTATAAATATTTTAAATATTTTAAATAATATTTTTGAAACCATAGCTTCAGTTAGTGTTAGATTTTATATCTCTACAATTTTTTTTATTGATATAATTAAAATATTAAATATATTATATCACACACACACATAGAAATTTTTTTCTATGTAATGGAATAAACTAAATTGGGTCCTCGACTCGAAAACTAGTGGATCATGGATAAATAAAAAATGTATTTTAAACATTAATCATGACATAATCCTATTGTGTGTTAGGAGTTCAGAGTTTGTATAATCATTAAAGGATTCAAAATTTAAAAAATTAAATTATTTATATATTATATTTTTAATCACTATAAACTATTATATTATATTTAAGGCTGCTTATTTAAATGACCTACAGTTTTCAAAACAACCATATGAATTTTTAGAGAGGAATTTGGACTAGAGTCTGGTGGATTAAAACCAGATCGAGATCCAACTATTTTTTCACATTTATATTCTATGATGATGGTGTCTTTGAATCCCTTTGATGAAAATTATTTGGAAATATTCTAAATCAATATTTGATCCAAACATGAGGTTGAGTTTTTGTTTATTTGGATTATTCTGGTTTTTTGTTAATATTTTAAATACAAATTAATTCAGCCTAAAATATTGATTCAAAGTCCAATGATTTATTTTGTTTGTTTTATTATCATCTTATTCATATGAATTAATATTTTTTTCTAGATTATACAATTATTTTGGAATTCATCACATCCCTCTAACAATATTAAGTCAAATCCATTCAATTGAAAATGATTGATCCTCACCTTGTTGTTTTTCATTTCTAAACACATTCATTCTCTGATCATCATCGATATCCCATTTGGGAAATAGTTCAATAAAGGCTACAAATCTGTTAATTAAAAATTCAATACGTTTTATAAAAAATCAATTCAATTGGTGTGGGTTTATAATAGAGGGAATGATTGGTAAATTGTGATGATGATGATAAATTTTTGTTTTCTATTGGTTATTAATGATTAGGGTTTTGGTTTATTGGGAATGAGATGAGATTATCGTTTTCTCCATAGTTGATGGTGTTTTTTAAATCTGGTGATAGGAAATGGTAATGATTAGTCATTCTCAAATCATCGTTCTATGGTGGAATTAGTGGATAGTGAAATGAAATTAGAGTAGGGAACATAAATCCATGTAAAACAATTTTTTTCCGAAAATTCCATGTTATATGGAATGTAGGATATAGGAAAAAAATTAAACAATTTATATAGTTCTAAGAGTATTTTTTAGAAGACAAATATCACACATTATGTCAGACACATTCCATACCACATGACATGGTGATGGATTATTGATGTGTTCCCTATTCATACACAAGGACAACAATAGTATTTGAACATAACATAGTAATCCAACATGTCCACTATACTATGAATGAACATGGTACATAATGCTAAAATTCATATGTTTGAATGGGATAAAGTGTATGGTAATGGGATTATGAACATGGGAATACATATGGAAGAAATGAAAATAAATTTACTCTCATTACACGCTATGAAAATTAAATAGAGTCATATGGGGACCTTATTCACCTCATTGTAGACTTGTATTTTTTGGGTGAATTTACATTTACGATTACTATGAGGGTACATTGAGGCATCACACCTCTAGAATTTTATGGGGTTCCCGTTACATGATTAGTTTTGGATAGAGTTTTAGGATTCCATATGTGTGGCTCAGGTTGGATCCCCTTTAATATCTTCTTCCATTGGTAGTGTTTCAGGAATCTCTAGGACCAACAGAAAGGGCATTCAATTCCATAAATAAAGGGATATTAATGATAAGTTATTGTATAATTCAAATCCATTTTGAGAGATCGTTTATCTATGTCTCAAAATTTTTTATGTTCTACCACACAAATATTAAACATGAGGCCGATAAAAATGACCAATCAAATGAGCTCCATCAGTATTTTCAGGATCGTGGAGTGAGTTCACCCAGGTGAGTGTTACATTGAATCTTCAAGGTGAATCCCAGGGCTGTAGTGTGGGTTTTACCTTACATGGAGACTTATTATCTATAATTACTATATCTACATTATTATTATATTTTCTTTTATTCTAATTTACAATCCATTGTGATGATGACTTGAATACAATCTTGATGGTTTATGTTTGGGGAATTCTGGGTGTCCTACATGGCATTGTTATACTCACATTTACATATTCCCAACCTACATAGGCCATGTACTATAGAGACAAAAACCAATATATAATGGTATTTGGATTCAATGAGTTGGTAGAGTTGAGTGATATTAAAATAAAATATATTATATTAAGTGATTTTTAAAATAAGATTCCCCTACCATCATGGTGGTTGGGAATGTTTTATAGTTATTTTTATGATTTTACATTTCCAATTATACTGTCATGAATTTTTTAACATTATAATATTGGAAGATAGATGTTTGTATGTATTTATGTGTTTGTATTATTTTATAATCAAGATTGATGTTGGTGTATTAAAAATGATTATGTGCATACAAGTAACTTAGTTAATTTCCTCCCACATATGTGATATGCCTATAAGGAACAAGTTTTAGCCCTTACTCTATTGGAGGCAAGATTGGGGTTTAAGACTAATCATGTCATTGTCTATGCTTTCCCTAGTTAATTTGGCAGTAACAGAGTTATATAAGTGATTCATTCATAATAGGATTGGTGTTCTATGTTTGTATATCTATGAGGTTTAGTTTGAGAATTAGTGATATATTATTAAGGTGTTTCATGTTATGGTCTAAGTACATGGACTCCATTGTTGGTTTTGGATATGAACTATCTATTCAACAAGACTATAAAACCCCACTTGTGGAATTAGAATATATAGGAACTATTTAGAAGAAAAATATTGTTACCATCCTAAAATATGAATATTTTGTTGTTACATTTCTCTTTTCAGTGATCTCGCTATATTTAAATTTGAATGTGGTACATGGGGAATATTATAGGATGAATCAGTGATGATTTATATATAGGATTATATAACTCGATTGGGAGGATGATTCACCAAGTAATGAGGCTAGCATACAGGGACATGTTCAATAGGTGGTTCCTCTAAGAGGTTCACTAGTCCTACCACCACCCATTTAGATGATGGTTAAGATATATGTACTGGAATTTGAGAAGTGTAGTGTGAGTGCATGTTATGAGTTTTAGAGAAATAAACACCTTAGATTTTATGGTGATCGAGACCCTACTGATTTCAATAATTTTGTGGGGATTTTATGTCAGTTTTCCATATTTTTAGTAGAGCTCATATCATAAGGTGGCCCAATATGTGAGCCTTCAACATGGATCAACGTGGTAATGATGGAGTTTGGTGACATGGACTTATAAAACAGAGAATGTTTGATAGGAAAAGTTTGAGAATATTTTCATAGAGGAGATCTACCCATACACATTGTGAGTGGTTCATATACATGACCATCTATAGCTTTATTAGAGAATCTTGATAGTTGTAGAGTCTTCTTCCATGTTCACCATTCTCTTACTATACACTATGCATAAATTTCAAGATGTTTTTTTATCATGGAAAATGGACTTTAATTTCAAAATATCTATATATGATGATATATAACCTCATCTATGACCACATATTATATATTTCCAATGTATGTAATTATGGTTTAGAGATTCATAGATTTTATTACTTCAAAAAATGGATGCTAGTTAAGGGGACACTGATGATAAGAGTTTAGGGGATAGAAGATGATGAAAGGAAAATGGATACTGTCATACCTGAAACATTTTGAGACAACCTTATGATAGAGGGTATGTAGTTTAAGGGTCACATTATTGAATGAATCTACTATAAGATATGTTCTTACACTCCTATAATGTAAAGGAATGTATCATATAATATTGTACAACCCATTGTATAGTTGATATAGAGTTAGTTGACAGACCGGACATTCTGATATAGTATCCACAGTAGAGAGGAATGTAACGAAGTGATTTTAATGTCAGTTAATGAAGATATATAAGAGGTGTAATATTGGATGGCTTGATTCCACAAACACCCTAATGTTTTCATTGTCACCCTTATAGAGATCTTAGTTAGGGTTAAAAATATATATAGGCAGTGGAGACTACTGAAAAAGAGGCTATATAGTTCATTAGATGTATGATATGTGTCTTATCTAATTTAGCTAATATATATATAGATATAGTAAAGATCCAACAATTTCATAATAAATACATTATTAGACCAAGATATTAATGTAGAACAATTGGATCAAGCATTTCATTTGTTTAATTTTACTGGAGGATATTAAATGATAACACACCTCTATTGAAAATGTTTCATGAACCATTGAATAAAAAGATTCATTGGGATATCATTATAGTAGTTGTGAGAATTTATAATGTTATACTAGATATGTATTTGAAATATAGAATCCATGCATTGATTTAATGTTCCTTGTAGTGTAAGAAGTTTCTTCATGTATATGGGTTGAGGATTCTTTCATCAGTGAGAATGGAAAATTAGTATAGTAGTATAGTCTCATTCATAGGATGATATAACAAATAACTCAGAAATTAGATAATATTACCCTTGGATAAGAAGTCTATATGATCATTAAAGTTCCTATAGTTATGGATGAGTATGAGGTAATCATTAGTAATGATGATACAAGATTACCTCCCTATTGAGATATAGAATATTTCATATAGATACACCCCGGTAGTACCCAAATATATATTATATTATATCATATGGATTATAAAGACCCTTTTGAGTTAAAGGTGTAGTTGGGGGATTTTTAGTAGTAGGTATTTGTCAATAACAATGATTCACCTTAGTCAACATCACTTTTATTAGCCACGAAGGCAGACAAGAGTTTGAGGTTGTGAGTGGATTATCAAAACATGGGCTAGGTGAAAATGAAAAATAATTGTAGATCACATTGTATCGATAACCACTTCCACCAGCTAAATGGGGAATAATGGTTCCCAAATATTGACATCATTTCAGAAATACACCGCCTTGGAGATTTTTATGAGGAAATACCAATGATTGAATTATGATTTATCCATTTTCACTACATGTACTTGGTGATTAATTTTTAATTTAAAATAACCAATATGTGTTGACGGAATTATTAAAACAGATATTTCACCCATCCTGAGACGAGTTCAATATATTATTCATCAACAACATCCATGTAAACATCGATATAGAGAATGGTAGTGTCAAACACTTAAAAATGGAGTTAAAAATTCTATAAGAGAACAATAATTATTGGATGATCTTGATGATTTAGATCTGTATTAGAAATTTCAACTTTCTAGGATATGTCATCTTATAAGAGGGAGTAGTAGTGGACTCAGTGAAGGTTGAGGTAGAGTTAGTGTGATATCCAATGAATATTGTGATTAAGGCACGAACAACCATGTGTTCGTACACTCAGAGACTCAAAATATATGTATCTTGGATATTGTCACCCATAAAGGATTTGTTAAAGAATAGGTATCAATTTATTTTAAATTTGTAGTTTTTAATATTCCTTTTAGGAGATATGACATAAGAAAATGAAGAAAAACCATCTTAATAATACTAGAAGAGGGTTACATGTATACAACGTTTGTTGATTCCATGAATGTGGCATTGGTTTTTTTAGATTTATAGTTCGGTAGTGATTTCCTATTTGTATTGGTAGTTTAATTCTCATGATAAGAAATATGAAGCTTGTGATCTAGAGGTACCAACTGTTATATTCGACATGATGATGCATTAAAACTATATTATGTGTGATTAGTTCATCATTAATTCTATTTACACCAGCTTCATGTACATCTTCTAAAATAATGATGATAACATGTAATATTGGTGATAATTAGAGTTTCTATATGATTATGAATATGAGACTGTCTATAAACCTTTTGTAATGTACCATTTTTTGAACCAATGTGAAATTCCTATAGAATTTGAACTTTTAGAATTTTTTGAATGGGATTTTTTTAGAACTATGATTTAGAACATAATTATGAGAGTTGGAAAACATCAACATGTTGTTTTTATATTGGG
This sequence comes from Viscum album, assembly GCA_963277665.1. Taxonomy (NCBI): domain Eukaryota; kingdom Viridiplantae; phylum Streptophyta; class Magnoliopsida; order Santalales; family Viscaceae; genus Viscum; species Viscum album. Next base: position 243,616,250 of record OY728133.1, read on the forward strand.
TGAAGTTATTGTTTTTTCCTTTTGTATCTCATCATGATTTGAGAGTGTGAGGAGTTTAATTTCTTTGATTTGAGAGTCTGTTGAGGGCGCATGGTTTCTATTAAACTGTGTTACCATCATCATTTAACTATTCATATTATTTTAAGGGATTATAAATTCCCCAAACAGGATACTCACGGTTTACCCAAACTATGTTCCCTTATTGAACGGAGAGTCCAAATTAGATAGTACCTCTAGAATATTCACTGCATAGTTGTTTCATGATTATGGTAACTGTGTAGCTCAAACTGTGAAAGATGTTTTATAAATGGATGGGTGCCACTTGGCCAAAAAATGATTTTTCTAAACCATGTAGCCAAACCATGAACCCGTTGTTTTTGGTGAAATTATGGGTTTCCATTAATGAAATTATATTTTCTTTTCCCTTATCCTTCATCATTATCCACCAGTGTGAGACCTTTCTTATGTGCCCGTGGCTTCTACCTCATGCATAATATTGCATTTGAGATATCACCTACATTGGTTAACTGAATCATGGGTTTTCAGTCACTATAGATCTTTATAGGTAAGCTGTTGAGTCCTTTGAGATAATTATTCATTTAGTTCCTCTTATATGTGATATTTTGGAGCGTGCTTCTTTTAATCACATTTAAGGAAAGTGACATTTTCTCAGATATCTTCAAAACTTTGTTGATTTAGACATTGATATAGGATTATTAGGACATCCTATGTATGAAGTAGGTGGTTTATGTAGTTTTCCACAATTTTCCATCATTTTATGGAATGTGTCATCGCACCACACAATGGACTCTCGCGATTGTATCTTGATAATTGTTTAATTATGGATTTTTTGACTAATGCACCTAGGTTTACTCCAAATGACCATTGTCTCATGGTTTGGTGTTTCCAAACCCATTCATAGGCACCCATTTGGAGTGATGGAACAAATTTACCATTTATAATTAACTTATTAAATTCATGGAATGCCTCCATGAATTCAGTTTGGATGTATAATGGAATTTTCTTATGTATGAAATTTCCTAATTTGATCAACTCACGTCTAAAGTGCCATATTTTAATCTAGTTTTGTTTTACATGTTTGATCATTCATATAAAAATTTATTACTCTTATGACTAATATATGGATGTTTATTTTTATTCATAAATCCGAAAATTGAAATGTAATGAAAAATTTCACTTTTTATGAATAAAACCTCTCTGATGATGTAAGCATTCAATGAAGTTAAACATTATTATCTATTGTTTTATTTCATTCATGGATTAATTTCATTGGTTTTTTCATTATTATTCTGTTGTGGTATGTTATGTGACAAGTTTTCTACATTCTACATGGGGTAAGCATTAAATAGTGTTTCCATCAATTGATAAATTCTTAATTTCAACCAACCAACTCATAAATGATAAACCCATCATATTAGGGGAATTTCCACCAAATGCATTTTATGTCTTGAACATGTCACCTTTGATGTGACCACATTGACTTGATAAATTATTTTCAATGTCTCTATAATTACGAATTTTTTATTTAATGAAATATAATTAGTAATGTTGGATTAATTTCCCTATTTGTTTAAAATTTTATATCTTGTTCATATGGGTTTTTCATACCATAAATGAAGTGGATATGAAAAATGAAATGAAATGGAATGGTTGGAAAGGACAAATCCATATTTCATTCCTAATATGAATAATTATAGATTATATTCCATTGATATTGATCAATTATAATTCACATGATTTCCTTGTCATATGTATTTATTTCTTAATGGAAATTACCCTCTTATAAATATGTTCTGTTGGTAAATGGAATGGGTGGGAGGTAATTCCACTTGACCTTTATAATTATAATTCCCCTTTATGGAGGTTGCGATATGACGGTATTGGTGTTAAGTATGGATAGCAATCACACTCTATACTTTGGGAGTTCAGTTCATGGTGTCACACACAATTGATAATATATGGACACCAGGTTAAGGTTCCACATTCAATGACATCAGTGATGACATGATGGTTCACTCACCACCCCATGTGTGGTTGCATGATGTCAATCAATCTTATTATGATGTGAGGAATTTAATCGTTATATTTATATTTTAGACTTGTTATACTAGTATGGATATTTCAGTAACATACCAATCTATCATGCACTATTTCTCCAAGTATAAGTCTATTAGGAATTATCATGAACATTGATTGTATAAGTGGATTTATTATAAAAATAATAAATAAAATATTATTAATATAAAATATATAGTGACAAGATTAGTTTGATGGATTCCCTAAGGTGAAATAGGTAGAAATTTGAGGTATCCTATAGGAACATGGGTAGGTTGGGTATTTCATTCAACTACTTTATTATTTTGGTTATACCAGTACACATACAAGATTTATATTTCATTTACTAGATTCAGTCATAAAATCATGGGTGGGAACCTAGAAGGATTATTATCTAACACCCTCATAAGGCCTCCATTGGACTTGGTTACCCTACTATACCTTATATTTCAAGATGTTGGTTGAGGTTTTTATTATGTCCAGTTTGTACGTTGGAGTTAAGAGTATGGGACCGAGTTGGAGATCTGGAAGCTCGTGGAGATCACCATTTTTGATTTTAATATATTTCAGTTGTTTTCATTCATGTCATACACTAAAACATGTTGTTTTACATTTTATTTAGTTTGCCATAGTTTATTATCATTGGGACATGCATGAATCTATTGTAGAATGACATAGGCTATTCATTTGAATTCATTAATATTATTATTCTCCTCTTGTGTATTTTCTTAATTAACTACTTTTTATCTTGTATGTTGATTCAAATTCATTTTACCAATCTAATATAGTGATAATATGGCATAGTCTCCAAATATTCACTTCATTAGACCCTCGCAACTAGTTAGATGCCTCTCGTGTACAAGGAGGAACACTTGAGGTAATGCGACCCCCCCGATCCAGCAATAATATTTGTGGTCCATTAGGAAAGGATTTTAAAATGTTATATCATAGGATAAATTTTCCTTTTTCATATTTTTTTGGTCATGTAGACTAATACTTTATTTTCTCATGTAAATATAAATTTATAGGTTTTATCACCCAATCCATTTTGAAATGACCAAGGGGCCAAAGATGGGAATTAATTTTTTTTACTTTATTCTGTATCCGTTTATATGATTTATCCATGAAGGATTGATATATATTCTATTTCATATTTATTTTTAAGATTTATGGTATTTTACTCTTTTCCTAGTATGGGAAAGATGAATAATATCATACATAGTATATCCATATATGAATATTCAAATGCCATTCATATTTCATGAAATGTAGTCTCGTTAATATATTGTCTACTAAAATGGATTCACGGCCATGAGTGTTACTACACTCTTAGTTGTGTACCTGTTTAGGTATTTATTTATCTTATTGAATAGATAACTTGAAAGGGTATTTTTAGGTGGGTTTTCCATGATTTCGTTATTATATTAAATGTAAATATTATTATTAGATTTATTTTAGTGTTTAACACTTATACTTACAAGCTAGTTTTATTGTTGATATATAATTGGATTCATGGGATAAAATTATTTGTTTCCATTAAACGAGGACACTTTTTAAATTATATGGTGTGTGTACACATTATAATTTTGAAAATTTGACATGTATAATCAAACCATATTTTTTATTTTTTATATGTATCTAGAGGCTGGTTTTTAAAAAGTAAATGCTGATGATGTCAAAATCATAAATGTATTGGTTAGTAAAAGGGAGCCAAATTCCCAATCATAATATGTATGTTTTATTTATTGGTAAAACATGGATACCAATTTAACTTGACCATTTGTTATGATCCTTGTATATTTTTAAATGCTCACAAATCAAAAGGGATGTATGAGTTCAAATTAATAAAATAAGAATTGTTCTTGTTATATGGGAGAAATTTCATAGTCTATAATGTGTATGGGTGCTTCGTAGAATGGGGAAATGGAAACCCATATAATTAAAAAAAAATATATAGCCATGTTATAATTTTAAATTCTTATGAAAGTAAAAAATTATAATTTTGAATACAATAATGATGGATAACTTAAAAAATTCACAAATGGACCCAATTAGGTAAGTTTGGGAATGTATCTGGAGTGATGGCATGTTTTTGTGTTTTTAAATTCTATAGTAGGGTAACTACCCCAGGATTTCTTTTTTAAGAACCTAGATCTTCTTTATATGGTCATTATAGGTCTCCATATATGTTAAAATTATTTTTTATGGAAAATTGGCTAATTTATGATTGGATGTATATAAATATTTAATGCTTAAAAAGGATGTTTTTATATCTTTCATTATTTAATCTATGTTTAGTTTTAAAAACTTCAACTGTTTAAAATGTTGAATGTGAATAAATGTGATTATATTAAAATTCAACCATAGGTGGGGTCCATTGGTTAATCCCTTATGAAATCGTATATTTATTTTTCTTTTATCTTCATTGGAATGGAACCGTATGAGTTTTCAATTGGATTTTTCATTCAGGGAAATTTCATAGAATGTAGGATCTTTAGTAGGTGACATATGAGAGGGATGAATTATTTATAAAATCAATGAATTTATATCAATATGGGATGTCCCCTTGTAGGTATAACCATTAGTTCTCAAATTCCATACTAATTTTTCTAGTTTCTATAATGTGTGGTGTTATTTGGGTGTCATTATCGCTTGTAGGACTCCTTATTTCATTATGAAACCCTTATTCTAATAGGGTTTTAAGGTGTTCTAGACACCTTTTATGGTGTTGAGAATATGTTAATTCTCTTCTTTATCTGGATATAAATTCCTCGAGCATGATCTTCCACTTTCGTAGGTCACTTGACCATATTATCATATTTAGTGATGGAAAACAATATATACCATCACCCTTTGGGACATCTAATTATAGATGGATGATGTCTCAAAACATATGTATAATATGCAACATGTTATCATTTCTTCTAAAACATCAATGTATTATGGGTTCCTGTACGCGATGCATGTTGTGTGATACATGGTAAAACAACCCGATTGAATTTGGTGAGATATTTTCAGCTTATATTGTTATGTATGTACTCGAGATGTCTCTATATTAGAGTGACCTTGAGATTTGAATAATAATGTTGATCCCAATTCTTAGGAGGACTTCTTAGAGGCATGGGTGTTTTGATACACTGATCAGATTGGTTTTTTAGAAAAATTTTCAAACGACTCTGTTTATAGGGGTTATGATGTAAATTTATTTTGAGAGGCTAGTCTATTTCTCTTTCCCTTAATATAAATACTGGGACACTTCTATAGTTTGTAGAGTCATGTCAGACCTAGTTATGTTACCTTATAATTTTAAGGAATGAAACCTTAGTGTAAAACTTGGGAAATAATTGGCTTTGGAAGGAATTACAATGAGGACTGTGAGTCTTAAAATGTGTCGATGATTTCTTAGTATAATGATGATGAATTGGTCATCTATTCATGAATAATTTTTGAAACAACATTTTCTAGGATGATCTTCAATGTTTAATCATGAAAGATCACATGATGATTTAGATGGTGACAACATGTAATTGATTACTGATTCATCTGCAGGTGAATCAAAGAATCCTTCCAAGGAAGTATACTTGTATTGGTTTCACCTTTATTATTCTATATTTCATGTCATTTTATTAGGTAACTCATAAAAAAGAAATTAATATTCCCATTATCATGATATATCCCTTTAGGAATAAATAATTCCCTCGTCTTGCACCAGGAAAATGTTCTAATGTCATTTTTTCTAATTTATGATACCTATTTGGTGTCAAGTTGGATGCCCCAATATCTTTATAGATGGATCTGTATAGAGTGTACCTGGTATCCCAAGTAAGAATTAATTGGATATAATCTTACACACTAGACATTTAATCCATTTATTTGACCACTATATGGATTCCTCTAAGGACTCAATCGATGATCTTAGGTGCATGTTTGGGATTTGAATCAATTTTTCACATGGTTTCATGGCATGTAGAGTACTATGGTTTTATAACTAGAACCCAATTAGATGAATATATGGTTACACCAATCTATTATTAGGCTCATAGGTGATGTTTAAAAAGGGTAATTAATCTAGGTTTATTTATCATGATTGGGATTTTTTACATTAAGTAGAAAGATGAATTAAGTGGTTAGGTGGTGTTGTGACTGAGGAATGTCGTGTCAGTTTAGGTATTAAATATTTTGGATTCCCTCATTGTGAATTAATGGATCCTTGGAGGAATTAATTTAAATTTTTTTTTGAAAATTTTCATCCATCTAATCCTGGCATCGTGGAAATGGTAGCCAGAGGTTTCTTGTCTTGTTTTACTAGTTGTAAATCTGTTACAATTGTTTAGGAACCATTTAAATTAATTTCATTGGGTGGAAATGTGTATAGTATCTATTAACATGGGCGTTTAATGAAATGGAACCCTGAATAGTATATTTTATTTCCTTGAGGAATTGATCATTTGACCATTTTAAATTCACATTAAGAGTGTTGTTAGAATGCTATGGGGTGTGCATTTTAAGGAAATTAAATTTTATGGAGATGTCATTGTTAAGAATTGACTATTAAATTATAAATCCCATGGCCTAAAATACCATGATCTATGGACTTAAATAGATGATGAAATGAATGTTTCTCTTACTAAATAGGATTAGGTAAGTTATATTTAGATGATTCTCTAGGTAAATACGGATTTTCTCGAGTTAGAGAATCTTATTTTTGTTGCGCTTAAATAAATGATCACTGGTGTGTTGGGTGTTTGGAAATGAAACATGAACAATTGAATGATTCTTAATCACCCTTGTTAGTTAGGTTATTTTCCAATTGCTTTCAATGTATTCTCTAGTATAAGAAGTTTTAAGGTGGGGTAGTTGTAACAAATCATGTTTTGACGAAAGGTGAAAATATAAATAAATTTTATCTATTGGAATTTACCGAATGGACCATTTTTATAAATTGAATTTGGAATGTACTTATGTGAGTTTCAACACATCAACATTTTTTTGGTATAGGTTGAATGCCTATGTTTTACCATGGATGTTTTTTCTACTTTTAAGAGCACCAGTTGTGGAATTGGTTTTTTTTAATAGTCTACAGAGGGTGCACTATTTTTATGAAATTATGTGTCCCTCAGTAGAAAAATGTTTAACCTATTTCAGAGGAGAGGAAACTCCATACATGAGCTATGAACAGTTTAACCAAATCATGAATCTATCTCACATGTGTAGTGCCAGATAGGCAGTAGCTCAATACTATTCAACTCATGGTTGGTGCACTATTTGGGTAACCATGCAGCTCAAAACATGCATGGGGTTTTCTAATGGGATAATATTCATATGGTTGGTCAATAGATTGGAAGAATCATGCAGCCAGATTCTAGCACCCAGGTTTTCTTATTAAATAATCATTTTCTATTATTGAAATATTACATTATTTTCTATTCTTATCCTCCTTCTCTACCTTCATGATATATCCCTTTTGAACCTTTTACTTCCTCTTTAATCCCAAGCCTAGATTCAAATGGTTTTATTCACTAGTTTTTATGAATCAACTTTTGCTGGTCTCTATAGATCACTATCCATAATATTTCTAGTCATATTGTCCCTTTATTGGTTTAGTTTTCTCTCGCCTACAATATTTTGGTGCAAGATCATTTTACCCATTTTTGGGGCAACTGTCTTTTTTCTATGGTTTCTTCCAATATAAATCAAATAAAACATCAATATTGGATGACTATGTCATACAACGTATGGGGTATTTGGCCGATATTTTTTAACTATGATTTTTTTTGGTTTTATGCAATGAGCCCATGCACTACACACATGCCTACACCAAGAATTTCATCATAATTGGTTCCTTCATTTATTATTTACCCTTTCACCAAGATACACACCCTATGACAATTTTAATGTGGTTTGAGGTATCCAACCTGATTCACAGAAACCTTTTGTGTGTTCCGGCTTATATTTCCCATTGATTATTAATTGATTAAATTAATAGAATGAATCCTTGGATTTTATATTGATTGATAATTTAATTTTCATGTTTATGTAATTTCCAAATTTGATCTAGTCATGTCCTATGTGACATATTGAATCCTTGTCATTGTTTTCCATGTTTGTTAGTTCTTCTAAAATGACTCATTTTAATTATATACGTTATTGAACTTCATTTTGATTATTAAATGTAGAAAAAATATTTATTATGAACAATGTTATGTTTTGATAACAATACCCCTTGGTTGAGGTGCATTGTATTCAAAATTAAAAATTGGAATCTCTTGTTTTATTACATGTTTAGATTCATTTATTTTTTTCATTTAGGTTTCTCTTATGTTTAGATACATCCCATATTTGGGATGCGGCCCCATATGTAATTCATAAATAGAGTTTCCTTCCATTGATAAATTCATAATTCAAACCAATCTCCTTTTAAATTATTTCCATATTTTTATAGAGAAATTTACAATATAAGAATTTTCCTTCTTGGCCATGCCACCTTCCAAGACACCAATTTGACTTTTGTAAATAATTTTCCATGTTTTTTAATTACATGGTTTGAAATAATTTAAATATATTTAATAATATTTTATTTATTTCATGGTCAATTAAAATTTTATGTATTGATCATATTGGTCTCCATTACATAAATGAGGTCAATATAAAAAATTAATATAAATAGAAAGGGTTGAAATGCCACATCATTATTTCACATTTTAGATGAATTGTTTTAGATGTAATGGATTCAAAAAAGTTTTATTTAAATACAAAATAATTACATTCCTTATGTAATGATTTATAAATGGGCATCCTCTCTCGTAAATGTATATGTGGTCTAGTTAATGTAATGGATGAGTGTTAATGACCCATTCTAGTTATAATTATAATTAACCTTTATACAAGATTCTATATAATGGTTAGGGGTGTTGAATATGGAATACAATTAAAATCCATACATAAAAGTGTTGAGGTTTTGGATTCTAACACAAGTAATACTATATGGATGTTGGGATGAGGTTCCATATTTTCTGATAGGAGTGATTACATGATGGATCACTCACCATCATGATTGGTGTTTCCTAATGTGATTCAATCTTCTTATGATTTATGGATTTTACAATAAAGAGTATATAAAGTCATTAAACTACTATGGATATGTGAGTTACACCTATGTTGACCTTTAATATTTCCTATAAGAAACTGAGTTTGATATAAATTTATATCATTTTTCATCCTTATTCATATACATACACAATGATTGAAATTATCTTTCATGAAATGTATTTACTCTTAAACACTATGTGTAGGAAACTATAGGGATTATTATCTCAGAATATGATCAGAATTTAATTTCACTATGATACCAGAGTAGACCTTATATTGCATGATATTGGTTGATTTCTTGTTCTGTTTAGATTTTACCATTGAGCAATGAGTAGAGGACCAAGACAAATCTAAAGATTCTCATTGAGATTTCTGTTGGGGATTTTATTTTATTTCATTTGTCTTTATCTTTGTCTGGTACTATATCGTGTATTTGTTTTTATGTCGTATGATACAAATATGTATTATCATTGGTACATTCATGCATCTCTTGTACCTTTGTGATTTTCATTATTTTTTGTTTAGTTATTTTAATATTCTACTTATTTTTCTTTTTTTAATTTACTACTTATACAATTGTTTGTTTTCTTATTAATTTTAATATTGTTATACTCTAATAAGAGGGTATAGTCTCCCGAATATCAATTCTTGAGACCCTCACTACTATTGGACATCCTCTAGTGTATATGGAGATGTGTTGGAGGCCATGTGACCTACATGTTTAGCTATTATATTTGGGGTCAGTCTGGTAGTGGTGTTACATTGTGTACTTAGAGGTCAATTTATCCTATTTACAACTAATTTGGTATAGCAGATAAATTATTAAGAATGTGATGGTACATGGTAAATAGCCATGTCTTGTATTGATCTCCCCAAACATAGTGAAGTGGACAAGGGGATATGGAAGATAATTGATGTTCTTACAATTTTCAATTACACATGAAATGATTTAACATTAAGATATTAGTTTTTTATCTTCTATGTATTGATTTATGTAATTTATGGTATTTTTCCTTTTCTAATTGTTGAATGGACAACACGTAGCATTCATAATATTAGAATGTTGAAAATTCATAGGTCATTCACATTCCAATAAATTTAGATTCATTTATAGCTTTCCTACTAAAACAAATTAGTCCCTACTGTGTTATTCTATGCTTAGTGTTGTACCTTTTTAGGTATTTCATTTTCATCATCTATATATTGAATGAATGGATTTTTTCTGAATTAGTTTTTTCAATTATTAAGTGATTATGTGACATTTTGTATTGTTATATGCATGAAATTTATTTTTATCTCATGAAATGACACGCGAGTTTTATTGATGTCGGTAGACCCTCCAGGTGTCCTATAAGTATCTGAATGAACTTTCTATTTATTTTTCTTGTTACCATTCTTCTTATACCTTCAAACTTACTTGAATTATATTTCATGAACATGATTTATAGATAGACACAAAATGTGGGAAAACACTATTATTATTTTCAAAAACCATTCATGGTTATCCATTTAATTTGGGTACCCAGGTAGATATTATATTACAGGACCATGTTTGATTTCTTTTTATTGTTTTACCTGTAACTGTGAGTACAAAGCACTGGAATGAGATAGACCTTTGGATTCTCATAGAGATTTCTATTGGAGATTTTCTTTTATTTATATTTTTCTATTTCTTGTGTTGTATTGTATGTCATATTATGTGGTATGAATTTTATTTAATTTATTTATTATCATAAGGAAATACATTCATCTATTTTACATTGTGGTTAACAATTATTTTGTATTCAGATATATTATTATTCTACTACCATTTAACTTATCTCTTTACTACTTCTGTTGTATTATGATGTTTCATATTGATTGTACCATTTTTCTACTCTGATAAAAGGGTATAGACTCCACATTATCTCCTCTAATGTAGCTTGCTTCTAGTTGGTAGCCTCTATCATATCGGGGGAATAGCTTGAGGCCATGGGATCCATTGGTCGAACTACTTTATTAGTGGTATGTCAATCCAGGACGTTACACATGTGTGTTGGAATTTAGTGAGAGATGCTCTGAGTGTGTTATATTTTCCATTTTTGGTGAGGCATTAGAGGAGTTGGCCTCATGATGTTGTCATTAGTGGTAGATGATTATTTTACATTCCTTCATTGTTTTTTAATCCTCTAATTATTAAAAATATTATGGAGTATCATGTTGAGGATAAAAACTGTGATGCCCTTCTTATTCTGATGTCCAATAAATATCATCCTAATTTATTTAATGATGCTTTTAATAAAATTAATATATTTATATGTAAAATTATGTTACCATTAGCAGTAAATGATGATATTTTGAGTGAACATAATTCATATAATAACCATGATTTTCTATTACACACATAAACATGAAATATTACATTAACTATTCACATGATAAACAAGGATGATTTGGTCGTCTAGTGTATTTGGGGATTATGAACATTAAATAACAACATAAAACATAAAACACCCAATATATTTAATGAAATAATATTTTACATAACCACAAAATTCCCTTATACTAAACATTTTTTAGGGAAACCTAAGGACATACCAGTGAAAAGGGTGGGCTATAAATATCATTAAGGGTGTAAACAATGCATAAAATGAAGAATAAAATACATGTTATGAAATAGGGTTATCTGTGTAGCATAAAATAAACATGAACATAATGGCATGATATTCATGTTTATCATAACATTGAAATGTAGAAATAATATTTAATAATGAATTAACATGAGCCATGGTTCATTGAACATCGATCTTGTGTAAACTCTCCTTGAACTTGAATTCGAATGAGTAAATAATCATTGAAGTTGAATTAGAATAAGTAAATAGTCATTGGACTTGACGTATCATGGTACTAATCTTTACCCAATGCATTGGAGTGCTATCAGGGTGAACCCTTCTTAAACATTTAATTTCATGCATAAGTGTGCCACAATATCATAAAACATATATTCATTAAATTTCATATCTTATTACACGAAAAAAGAATGTGAATTCATATATGGATATCTTCCATCAATAATTAAATGTTCATAAAGGTGAATAACTTTGTTGGTGAAATGGGCATGGTATTCACTACACTATAATTTTGGCTTGGAAAATTTGTTGTGAAATTTCGGCTGCATTTTATCGTGACATAAGACTTAAAAAAATGGTTGATGATAGATAAAGGGGAGTCTCATGATATTTACACAAAATGGAAAGTTTGGGGGTCATATAGATACATGTCCCAACATTTTTAAGGAAGTTTTCATTTATAATAGAAAAAAAATTGTTGATTATAAATGAGGAGAGAGAAATTTCATACGGAATTTTAGTATGGTAACAGCTATACATGGATTTCATAAATGAGAGAGAAATAATTAAGTTTTTAATAAATCATAAAGAGGATAATATATGGGGGGTTGGAATCAATACCCCAAAATTTATATTTGAAAATAATAGGGCATATCAATATTACAAAACTTAGATAAAATGTGAAATGAAGGAATGATTTACATTGAACTGTGATCCCAAATTCTTGGGAGGGGATTGGAAGCGGATTCTTCGGAGAATGGGGAGCCTTGGGAGGATTTCAGAGTGAGGAAGGATGATGTTTCATATTATTAAGGATTACGACACCACACATTAAACTAATCAAAACCCCAAACCAGCCCATGGTTTTTTCCCACATCTTTTTACAATGGAGAGTGTAAAACAATATTTTATAAAGACAATGGAGAAAATTCTTAAAATAATAGGGTTTCATATGTGGAGGTGAGTGACACTCTCAAAGAAATCAATTTGAAAATCTAAAATGTTTTATAAGTCTTGGAGGGTCTACTTAAGTTCTGTAAAATAAATAAAATAAAACAAAAATCACATTATATTAATTTTAAAGAATATATTGGCTGAACAGAATGTTTATATTATTTTATTACATAACTATTGGGTAATTATGACATCATAAAACACACTATATTTTTAAATAGTATTTAATTTTTACCCAAAAATTCGATTGTCTCGCAAAATTATGAAACATTTACCATTGGAAAATTTCGACATATTGGTTCCAAAAATAATATTTTTTATCGAAATAATTTTATTAATATGTGAATTTTATAATTTTAAAATAAAAAATTGCAGTTATATAAAAATCATTGGTTTTGAGAAAAACAATATTCAAACCACAATAAAAATCACAATTTTATTCATAATAATTATACGATCATTTATATTTAATAAAATTTAAATTAGTAATAATATTTAATTAAAATATTATTTAATAAAAAAATCCATCACATCTTCAAAATAGATATCTAAATAAACTAAAAATGTTCTTTTTCCATTAAAAAATATTTACAATATACCAATAATAAAAAAACTATATTCATTATACAAAAATAATGTACATAATCCTAGTACTATGGTCTCATTACATAACCCCTTATAACACCCACATACGACTGAAGGGAAATGTGATCAATGGTGAAATACTCTTTTGGTGGTTCAGATAACATATATCGGGTGGTAATCTATATTATCTTCCATTTCGATCATATGCAGTTCCACCCAAGCTTAATGTGTTGATGCTCGGCATGGGATTTGTCCAAAGAGATGCCCAATGATGCCACCTCCTTTCTGAGATCTGAAAAACGGGATTCATATGGGGCACGTCTCTTGGTTGATGTCATCACTTCCTTTTTCTTAGTAAATTGGATTTTTTAAATCCATATATAAATACTAATCATGTGATCATTGTTCAATGGCTATATTAACAACGGTAAAAATTCTTAAATGTATTTAGAAATCCGAAAAACAAACAACCAACGAATTTAAAATGTTTTACATTAAAATTTTACATAATAAAACATTTTATTAGATAAAGATGAATTTTTATTAACAAATGTTTGTGTCGTTACAATCTTCCCTCATTAAGAAGTTTCAACCTTCAAAATTTTCATTTTCCACAGTAAAACTGATGTGGGTAACTCTACTTCATCACTTCCTCAAATTCCCATTTTGCTTCTTCATACTTTTGGTTTTTCCATAACTCCGTGACAAGGGGAATTGTCTTATTTTGTAGAACATTTTCTCTACCATATAAGATCATCACCATCTTCTCTTCATAGGTGAGGTCATTCTCTAATGGTACCACCTCTAGATTGAGTACATGTGATGGGTTAGGTATGTACTTCATCAAGAGTGATACATGGAATATATCATGTACTTGAGATAGTTTTTGTGCGATTGTTAGTTGATAGGCCATTTCTCCACGACAAGCAAGGAACTAAAAAGGGACAATGTAACTTGTACTAAGTGTTCCCTTCTTTGAAAATATCAAAACACTCTTCCATGATGATATACAAAGAAATACCATATCTCTGACATCAAACTCTAGGTCTCATCAATGATTATTAGTGTAACTATTTTGTCAACTCTGAGCATCTATAATGTGATGCTGGATGGTCTTAGCATCCTCCACTATTTCATCATCCATTTATGGACCTAGTTGTTTCCTCCCCCCATCTTCTTCCAAAAAATACCGGTGTTCTACAGCTCTTCCAATATATGGATTCATAAAGATCTATTTGGATGCGTGACTGGAAACTATTATTGTATGAAAACTCAACCAAAGGATGATGTTGATCCAAACTTAATTTTAAGTCCATTGACAACGCTCTCAACATTTTCCCAAGTGTTTGGATTGTCTTCATAGATTTGCAATCAGTTTGAGGATGACAAGTTGTACTGAGGTTCAGCTTAGTATCCAGAGCATGTTGAAGGATCTTCCAAAACATTGGGATGAATATTTGATCTAAATCAAATACACTCAATAGTGGTACTCCATGAATTCTTACCTCATCTATGATATGTATTCGTTCCAGTTGATCCAATGGTATATCCTACCGAATAGAATTGAATTGTATAGTCATTATAAGACGATCCGAAACAACCCAAATAGAATTTTTTCCTTTGGATGTCTTCAGATTTCTAGTGACAGTGTCCATGGTGAAGTTCTCTCATTTTAATGATGGTTTGTATAATGGTTTCATCATCCCCAAAGACTTATGCCTCTCAGCCTTCACTATATGACACACTCATCACATTGAAATATATTTAGTGATTTTATTCTCCATGTTATCCCACTAATATGGATCTCGAAGATCTTGATACATCCTCGTGTCTTTTGGGTGAATAGAGAAATTTGAACATTGTTCATCATCCGAAAGATCCTTCTTTAACTCTGAACTAGATGGAACGCATAATATTTTCCCTAATCTCGCAATTCCTTCTTCATTAACTTTGAACTATTTTGATATCTCTTTTCTGATAGTTTCCACTTTCTTCTGAATTCACACATCATCAATTTGAGCATATATATACATGTCCCAACATTTTTAAAGATGTTTTGATTTATAATAGAAAAAAATTTGTTGATTATAAATGAGGAGAGAGAAATTTCATATGTAATTTCAGTATGTTAACAGGTATATATGGATGTCGTATATGAGAGAGAAATCATTAAGTTTTTAATAAATCATAAAGAGGATAATATATGGGGGGTTGGAATCAAGACCCCAAAATTTATAATTGAAAATAATAGGGCATATCAATATTACGAAACTTAGATAAAATGTAAAATCAAGGAATAATTTACATTAAACTGTGATCCCAAATGTTTAGGAGGGGATTGGAAGAGGATTCGTGGGAGAATGGGGAGCCTTGGGAGGATTTCAGAGTGAGGAAGGCAGATGTTTCTTATTATTAAGGATTACGACACCACACATTAAAGTAATCAAAACCACAAACCAGCCCTTGGTTTTTTTCCATGGATTTTTACAATGGAGAGTGTAAAACAATATATTATAAATACAATGGCCAAAATTCTTAAAATAATAGGTTTCATATTTGGAGGTGAGTGACACTCTCAAGGAAATCAATTCGAAAATCTAAAATGATTTATAAGTCTTGGAGGGTCTACATAAGTTTTTTAAAATAAATAATATAAAAATAAAATCACATTATATTAATTTTAAAGAATATATTGTCCAAACAGAATGTTTATATTATTTTATTACATCACTATTGGGTAATTATGACGTCATAAAACACATTATATTTTTAAATAGTATTTAATTTTTACCCAAAAATTTTACTGTCTCAAAAAATTATGAAACATTTACCATTGGATAATTTCGACATATTGATTCAAAAATAATATTTTTTTATCAAAATAATTTTATTAATATGTGAATTTTATAATTTTAAAATTAAAACTAGAAGTTATCTAAAAATCATTGGTTTTGAGAAAAACAATATTCAAACCTTAATAAAAATCACAATTTTATTAATATTAATTATAATATCATTTATATTTAATAAAATGTAAATTAGTAATAATATTTAATTAAAATATTATTTAACAAAAAAATCCATTACTTCATCAAAATAGATATCTAAATAAACTAAAAATGTTATTTTTCCATTAAATTTTTTTTACAATGTACCAATAATAATAACATTGTATTCATTATACAAAAATAATGTACATAATCTTAGTACTAGGGTCTCATTACATAACCCCTTATAACACCCACATACGACTGAAGGGAAAGGTGATCAATGGTGACATACTCTTGTGGTGGTTCGGATGACATCTATCTGGTGGTAATCTATATTATCTTCCATTTCTATCATAGGCAGTTCCACACGAGCTTAATGTGTTGATGCTTGGCTTGGGATTTTTCCAAAGAGTGGCCCAATGATGCCACCTCCTTTCTGAGATATGAAAAATGGGCTTCATATGGGGCATGTCTATCGGTTAATGTCACCACTTCCTTTTTCTTAGTAAATTGGATTTTTGATATCCCTATATAAATACTAATAAAGTGATCATTGTTCAATGGCTATATTAGCAACGATAAAAATTCTTAAATGTATTTAGAAATCCAGAAAACAAAAAACCAAGGAATTTAAAATGTTTTACATTAAAATTTTACATAATAAAACATTTTATTAGATAAAGATTAATTTTTATTAACAAATTTTTTTGTTGTTACAATATTCCCTCATTAAGAAGATTAAACCTTCAAAATTTTCATTTTCCACACTAAAACAGATGTGGGTAACTCTACTTCATCACTTTCTCCAATTCCCATTTTTCTTCTTCATACATTTGGTTTTTCCATAAATCCTTGAAAAGGGGCATTGTCTTATTTTGTAGAACATTTTCTCAACCATATAAGATCATCACCATCTTCTCTTCATAGGTGAGGTCATTCTCCAATGGTACCACCTCTGGATTGAGTACATGTGATGGGTTAGGTATGTACTTCTTCAAGAGTGATATATGGAATATATCATGTACATGAGATAGTTTTTGTGCAATTGTTAGTTGATAGGCCATTTCTCCACGACAATCAAGGAACTCAAAAGGGACAATGTAACATGTACTAAGTGTTCCCTTCTTTGAAAATATCATAACACACTTCTACGATGATATACAAAGAAATACCATATCTCTTACATCAAACTCTAGGTCTCTTTGATGATTATTAGCGTAACTATTTTTTCAACTCTGAGCATCTATAATGTGAAGCTGGATGGACTTAACATCCTCCACTATTTCATCATCCATTTATGGACCTAGTTGTTTTCTCCCCCCATCTTCTTCCAAACATACCGGTGTTCTGCACCTCTTCCAATATATGTATTCATAATGATCCATTTGGATGCGTGACTGGAAACTATTATTGTATGAATACTCAACCAAAGGATGATGTTGATCCAACCCTAATTTTAAGTCCATTGAGAACGCTCTCAACATGTCCCCAAGTGTTTGGATAGACTTCTTAGATTTTCAATCAGTTTGAGGATGAAAAGTCATACTGAGGTTCATCTTAGTATCCATAGCATGTTGAAGGATCTTCCAAAACATTAGGATGAATCGTTGATCTAAATCAAATACACTCAATAGTGGTACTCCATGAATTCTTACCTCATCTTTGATATGTATTTGTTCCAGTTGATCTAATGATATATCCTCCTGAATAGAATTTAATTGTACAATCATTGTAAGACGATCCGAAACAACCCAAATAGAATTTTTTCCTTTGTATGCCTTCAGATTTCTAGTGACAGTGTCCATGATGATGTTCTGACATTTTAATGATGGTATGTACAATGGTTTCATCATCACCGAAGACTTATGCCTCTCAGCCTTCACTATCCGACACACTCATCACATTGATATATATTTAGTGATCTTATTCTCCATGTTATCCCACTATTATGGCTCTCGAAGATCTTGATACATCCTTGTGTCTTTTGGGTGAATAGAGAAATTTGAACATTGTTCATCATCTGAATGATTTTTTGTTAACTTTGAACTAGATGGAACACATAGTACTTTCCCTAATATCACAATTCCTTCTTCATTAATGTTGAACTATTTTGATATCTCTTTTTTGATAGTTTCCAATTTCTTCTAAATTCACAAATCACCAATTTGAGCATGATTTAATCCTTCCAAAAGATATAGTTGAGAAATAATTTGTGAAAGGATTAACTATTTTCCCTTATTTATGATTTCCATTTCCATCTTTATCATATATAAAAATATTTCATCCTCTTCAATTTTCATCAATGATATAATTGATGGGTCCTTTATACTTAGAGAATATGCACCATGTTATCTTTACTAGGGTGGTAACAGATTGAGTAGTAATATTCTATGACAAGATCTAACCATATTCATTGCACATATTCAAATTTTATTGAGTGAATATAAACTTGAGGCTTTTGTGATCCGTGTATATTTGACAATTATCCCCAAAGAGATAATGCCACCAAATTTTAAAAGTGATGATCACTACATCCAACCACAGGTCATGTGTTGGGTAGTTATGGACATCAAATTTCAATTTCATTGATGAATAGGAAATGAATTTGTGATTTTGTATCAACACATATCGAAAGCCCTTCGTCAAAGTGTCACTGAATACCATGAAAAGTTCTCCACTTGTGGGAAAAGTGAGCATAAGTGCAATGATAAGACTCTTTCTCAACTCCATGGAGATCTATTTTCATTCACAACTCCATGAAAACTTGACACCATTATAAGTTAATTTTTTGAGAGGGATAGACAATTGGGAAAAATTTCTCACAAATCAGAGACAATACACAGCTAACCCAAGGAGCCTATGTATATATGTTACTGATGTTGTTCTCAGCCTTACCTCAATTATATCTATCGTGGAGGGATCCAAAGAAATCTCATTTCTTATGATGATATGACCCAAGAATGAGACCTCATTCAACCTGAACTCACAGTTGTTGTACATTTCATAGAGATTTAATTTTCGAAAGTTCTCTAGTACAGTTATTAGATTCTTTTCATGCTCCACCTAGAATTTTGAGTTTATTAGAATATCATCTATAAAGACAACCAAGAATTTTTTGAGGTAATCTCTAAAGACTATATTCTTCATGTCCATGATGATTTCTGTAAGATTCGTGAGTTATAAAGGCATTAATAAGAATTCATAGTGCCCGTATCTTGTACGAAAATAATTCTTGGGGATATCCTAATTCTTTACCATTATATTAAAATATCTTAACCGTAGATCTACCTTGGAGATGTATTGTGCTCCACATAGCTGATCGAAAAACTCATCAATTCGAGGAAGAGGATATTTTTTATCTATCATTATTTTTTTGAGCTCAAGATAATCAATTCAAAGGCACATTGAACCATCCTTATTTTTGACAAACTGGACTGGTGCACCCCATAGTGAAGCACTTGGGTTCCTAAACCCTTTATCCATATTATCCTATATTTGTTTCTTTATCTCCTCAAGCTCCACAATATCTATTTTATATGGAGTCTAGGATATTGGCAACACCCCATGTAAAAAGTCAATTGATAATTCAACATCTTTTCTAGTTGGAAGACCAAAAAATTACTCGTGAAATAGTTTAGCGAATTCACTCACAATAGATATGTATTCAAGGATGGATTCTTCTATGTACTCAATCATCTAACCATGATATGCATTCTAATTATGTAGTAATATTCAACCCTGAGATGATGTTATTAAGGAGATTAATCCCCCTCTTTTCACATATACATAATCGGAGGTTGATTCTTTATATTGAGTGTGATTTCACTCCTGCAGAAATTTATGTTGGCTTTATATAAGGAAAGCCAATCCATGCTATGAATTTCATCTAATTACATCATAGGGAGTATGAAGATGTTTTCCAGGAAGTTCAATAGACAAATTATGATAGGAAAGGAGTAATATTCATGGGATGAAATGATTGCCCCATTTTTCGTACTCAATGACATCTTTGCTACCATTATTTTTTGTGTTGTTGGAATTGTTCTACTAAACATTCAAGATATAAATGAATGCATAAAACCATAATGAAAACGTACATTCTCTATTATTGAATGAATAACTAGTGAACCTGTCCACACTTTTTTTTCAGGGATCATTTCTTTGGTAATGATTGAAATATCTCTCCCTTTCTATCTTTGAGGTTTTTGGTTGCCGCAAAAAACACTTGGCATAGGGATCTGTTTTCAAGGTTCCCTAGTTCTTTGTAGTTGAAGCAACGAACAATGAATTGAGAGTAAAACAGAGCATTCCTCTCCTCTGTTAAAACATCAGGTTTATCTTTTTGGTTGTTAACGACTAGTTTCCCTTATCTTCCACAACTAATACATTTCCTCGTCCCATTTAAGAAATTACTAGGGTGATTATTTATGAACCTCTAGAAAGTTGGTTGATGGATATTTGTAGAACCATTGGATTTATTTATCAGACCACCAGAATTGAATTCCTCTTTATGTTTCTTATCCCCATGATACCCCTGAGATTTTCCGATCTCCATTTCTACATTGAGGGTACATCAGAAAATTTAATCGTAGCTATCGAATTCATGGACCATTAGGGTATTTTGTAGGATAGCTTTCATCCCTCCAAAGAAGCGGCCAACCTTGCATTTGGGGGTAACATCAAAACCAGAGGAATATCGTGCAAGTGTTGTGATGTTTTCCTTGTATGGTCCAATTGATTTTTCGTCTTTATTCTTGAGGGTAGTAAAGTCCCATTCCATCTTAATGTGGAGGGTTTGAGAAAATATTTATCGAATTTTTTTCCTAGATATCCTTCCAATAGAACACCACAATATCCTCATCAGGCATTATATTTTTTATCAATGTCCACTAATGATCAGCTTTACCCTCCATACGATAATCATCTAGAATAACCTTTCCTTTTTCGGAACATTGATGGATGGAGAAGATCATTTCAATGGAGTTGATCCATTGTTCAGTGATTGAGGGATCGGTTGAACCATTAATGATATAGGGCTTTGTCTCATGAAGCTCTTAATATTGACTTGTTCGTTCTGGGGGGGGGGGGGGGGTTGAACGTTCCTATTGACCCATGTTTATTTTCAAATCTTGAGTAATTTAACATACAATCATGTCAAAGAGTGTGATTTATCCTCCCATCAATTTGGGAATCTCAATAGAATAGTCATCACATTGTTCTTCACATCGTTTGTTAGCCCGAGGCCTTCTATTACAAGACATTGACTGGAAAAAAATGTAAGTTAGGGGTAACACATAAAGTGTAATCCAAGGAAAAAATGGATGATTTAAAAATAAATTTTATTTCTTTATAATATGAATCAATAAGCTTGAATCTATATTATCCATGATCTACTTCCCAACATATATTCATAGGGTCATTTTTTTATTCCCTTGATAATGGTTCATACTAATCGTATGAATTTATCAAATCATATCCCCTCGGAGTGTCGTAACCAATAGGGTAGCAAGTCTCGTTGTCATGTACAAGGATACCTCAGGACAATCCCAAAAATCCTTGTCAGAGTTTTCACTTCTAGTTACATATGTTCCATAGTCGCCTCTACCTACTTGTATCCAGACATGGATTTATTTTTTTGTTAAACCGCATACTCAATACTCAATGAAATTTAGGGATATATTTATTATATATAGTCTTATATTTAAGGATTCAATATGTTTTTATAAGCCTAATCCCAAAAATAACTAAACTTGTCCTCTAATACAAACTATAACGACCCTTATTTTTATTACACACTTAAAAATAATTTATTACATAAAGTCTTAACTTGATTCAACATGGAAGATTGAGTGGTATAATATATATAGGGATTATAAAAATTATATAATAGCTTAAAACATAAAACAAACAACATATTTATGGAAATCAACATTTACATGACCATGAAATTCCTTCTTACTTTGCATTGCATGCGATATCCTGAGGATATAAATGTGAAAAGGGTGAGATATAAAGACCATTAAGGGAGTAAACAAGAAAAAACATGAATAATAAAATACATCATAAGAAATAGGAATATAAATGGAGCATAAAATAAAAATAAAGTCATGATATAACATGATTATCATAACATGGAACTGTGGTAACAACACTTATCATGGAATTAGCATGATCCAAGGCTCATTGCACCTGGAGAATGAGTAAATCCTCATTGAACATGAATTATCATGATTAAATATTAATTAAATAGAAATTGGAATTATTAAATCCTCATTTAACTTTATGTATCATGATACTAATATATATCCAAAGTATTTGAGCACTATTAGGGAACATCCTTCTTAGGAATTTCATTTCATGCGTAAGTGTGCCACAAGATCAGACAACATAGATTCATTAAAATTCATAATTTATTCCACGATAATGAAATGTTGAAATCATACATGAAACTATAATATCAATATTATAGCGTTCATAAAGCTGGATACACTTGATAGGGAAATGGGCATGGTATTCACTACACAATTATTTTGGCTAGAAATATTGTGGTGAGATTTTAGTAACATAACGGCGGGACATAAGAATTAATTAAAATATTTGATGAGAGATAAAGGGGCGTATCAACATATGTCGATGAAATGGGAAGTAAGGGGGTCATATATATACATGTACCAACATAAGTAATTTAATTTAGATTCATAATACAAAATAATTGATTGATTGTAAAAACGTGGAGAGGGAAATTCTGTAGGAAATTTCAACATGGTAACAGGTATAATGGAAGGAATGGATGATATAGAATGTGTTCTCTCATCGTTAAAACAAAAAAATGATTGTATATGGTAGGTGTGAAACCATACCCTATGAAATTTTGTGAAGAGTATGTGGGGGCATGGGTTGGTTTTTTTGGAAATGAGAGGGAAATCATTATTATTTTGGTTTGGGACACCACACATTAAACTAATCAAAACCACAAATCCAGCCCTTGTATTATGCCCGTGGTTTTTTCCAAATGATAGTGGGATAAAAATTATAAGGCCAATGGATGAAATTTATAAAGGAATATGGTTTCTTATGTGGAGGTGAGTCACACTCGAAATGAAATCATTTCAAAATGCTAAAATGTTTATAATTCTTGGAGGGTCCTATATGATTTTTAAAATAAATCAAAAAAACCTAAAATCACATTATTTTAATAGAAAAAATATATTGGCCAAAAATAATTATTATAGTATTTTATTACAACACTATTGGTTCATTATGATCTCAAAAAATACATTATACATTTAAACAAAATTTAATTTTTACCCAAAAATTCGACTATTGTAGAAAATTAGGAGGAATTCACCATTGGAAAATATTTATGTCCTGATTTCAAATATAATATTCATTTTATATAAAAAAATTTCTAAATATTTTAATTATTACTGTTAAAATAAAAACTGACATTTATAAAAAATTCATTGGTTTTTGACAAAAACAGATTTCAAACCGCAATAAAAAACACATTTTTATTCATAATAACTATATTGAGAATTATATTTAATAAAATTTAATTTAGTAAAAATATTTAAATAAAAAATTATCTAATTCAAAAATCCATTAATTCATAAAAAATTATTTCATATTTAACTATAAATTCTTTTTTTTTCATTAAAAACTATTTAGAATGAAACAATAATAAAATGAAAGTATATTATATATATAAAAATAATGTACATAATCATAGAAATACTGTCTCATTATGTACCCCCTTATAATACCCGTATATAACCAAAGGATAAGGTGTGTGATGGTGATAGACACATGGGGTGGCTCATATATCATTACTCGGTTGGTAATCTCTATCAACTTACACTTCACCCATAGGCGGTTCCATTCGAGCATAACGTGTTGAACCCCAGCTTGGGATTGGTCAATAAAGAAGACAAATGATTCTACCTTCTTTCTAAGCACAGAAAAATGGGCTTCGTATGGGGAAAGTCTACTAGATGAGGCTATCCATTACTTTTTCTATGTAAATTTGATTTTATAATACCCTATATTTATACTATTCTTGTGATCATTGTTCACCAGTTATATTAGCAATGGTGAAAATTCTTAATGGTATTTTTAAATCCAAAAACATAAACCACCAAAGTGTATATGTCTTATATAACTATTTTAAATAATAATAAATTTTATTAGATCAAGAGTAATTTACATAAACAAATGTTTGGTTCGTTAGAATTCAAACACCATAGTGGTTAATATATATTTATCAAAGATGTACCAGAAGAGTTAGTATCACTTTTGGTATTTAGGAATGATGATGTCCATATCTAATTATTTCACTAGTTGATTCACTTTTTTGTTGGTTAAGGCTATGGACCATGTTCATAATAGGTTTTTAATAACCCCTTGAGGTTCCATAGATTATATGAGATGGAATATGTCTTGGGACATTTTGAGGGATCCCAATAGGTAATATATAGGAAACACTTCCATATGGGTGATTATACACCAACTCATCTTGTAATATCACCTCTTAACAATCAATGAGAAGTGTATAATGGAGATATTGGTATAATTTTATATATTGGATATTGTTCAACATAATTTTTTTCCCTCGAATATTCCATTAAACAATGATTATTCCTAGAAATTAGGATTAAAGGGAGGACTATAATAGTAATTTGGGACACAATTGAGTTCGATCATGCTGTTTTACCCCCAGAGTTATGGTTATATTGGGTAGACTATTCAATTTCTAGATGCTATGATTTGGGAATTCCTATAGTACTATATCTATAATTTTTAGCATCGCATTCCAAATATATATTTTGTTTACAATATAAATTACCATTCCACCAATGATATGGATCTATTTGATGCATTATATTAGGGTCCCTACTAGTGTCAACTATGATCGAAATATCCCATGAAAATATTATTTCAATAATTTTTGTCTGGAAAACAATATAGAAGGAGTATATCATTGAGTAATAATCTAGTCATTTTGGATCTATTTGATGTCTTATGTATACTAACAATGGCGGACCTTTGATATAATCAAGAGATATCATGTGTTCATTATGTTTTCACCATGGTGAGTATTGAGAATATTTAGAAGGGGTCGAATGTTATCTCCATGATTCATTATCCATTTCTAGATATTGTTTATGGTTTTAGGTATCATTCAACATATACCTACAATGCCAATTAGATATGCTACACGATGTATTCTATGATCCATAGATGAGGGGTTATCTACAGACTCCATAATATGTTTCCAAAGGGGGTGATGGACATAATGTATGGAGAATATATCTAAGAGTACCTTGTAGACATCAGATACTAGTGATATATGATCATTCACTAGAGATGAACACTAATGGAAGGTGTCTAGGTGAATCGGGGAAATATTTAGGAGAGAACCTGGAAGCCATAGGACCATATGTGAGGACCATACTCTCATTATTTTTTGTATAATTTTTCCATGTAGAAACTCACAAAGGTGGGGAGAACAATACAATTCTATATTTGATGTATAATGTGATGGAATATATTAAATAATATTTTTTTCCCAAGAGTTGAGTCAGAACATGATTACATGGCTTGGAGAGGCTCGATATTGATATAATATAAATATGAGAAATATTATATCACACTCTTGAATTTTTTATTGAATAATGTAATATCATATAAATAGGTACATGAATTGTAATATGATATTTCTTTTAAATTCCAAATATTGGATTCACTATAGAAATGACATAATTTGTTTTTCTACAGGATATCTGATTATATA
Source organism: Viscum album (assembly GCA_963277665.1). Classification (NCBI taxonomy): domain Eukaryota; kingdom Viridiplantae; phylum Streptophyta; class Magnoliopsida; order Santalales; family Viscaceae; genus Viscum; species Viscum album. The sequence continues at coordinate 243,642,562 of OY728133.1, forward strand.
AATTCATGGGTTGATTAGTAATTTAATTAGTTTTTTATTTTTTTATTCATTATGTCCTACTATCATCTATTTAACCGAACATAAATAGAATCTGTTTATTTTTTCATAAGATTAGTGATTTATAAAGGTTCCATTGGAGGACGGTTTAAAGTAGGATAAAAATATCATGGATCGAAGATATATTCCCCAAGGATCATCTATACTGATGGAGTTTGTAGATCAGACCAAAAAAAATGACAAGGAACTATTCTTCATCAATGAGTCAACTAAACTAAATGTAGGGAATTTTCTATTTTGAATAATACATTATTTAATCCCTATCAAAATTGAATATATATCCCTTAAAATATTTATTCACATATCAATAATTGATTACTATTGTAATATTTTTATCCAAAAAATATGAATCAATGTTACACCGGAAATTCTTCTTTTTTATTGATAGTTTTTCTTCCATCTTAAAAAATTATGTCATACTAAAAAAAATCTCCTATTTTATACTCAACTCATTATTTGTTCCTTTAATAACACATTCACCATGAGATCATCATTTGCATCACAGTTGGCTTGTGGTTCAACATATACCAGAAATCTTATCATTGAACATCCTATCATGGGATAAAAAGATTATTTAAATTGGTGAAGGATTGAGAGTCAAGGATTTATGAAGGAATGATGATAATGAAATTCAAATTGGGTGTTTGATTAGGTGTTCAGTTGTTCAGTTTTAGAAATGTATGGTATGTTGTAACATGAATTTTATTTTCCATGTGGACTTGGCTGTTGGAATTACTCCTTTGAATATGGAAAGGCTTTGTAAAATAAATATTTGGCTTCTATTGATTGATTTATGTCTAAGAAAAGGCATATTAGGATTGATTAAAATCATTTGTAAGTCCAAATATCTGAAAAAAATCCCATTTTAAATAGTGAGAAAATGGAATAAGGCAATTAGTTTGGAGGTTGAATGTAGTGAATTGGGATTACATGCGATGGAGAATATCAGAAACTATGTGGTACCCACCACATATCACGTTTACCATTTTGGGAGTCTTAGTATTTAAACTAAGGAAACATGGAGAAATAAAATGATAGAAACAAGGGAATATCCATGGTACATGGTCATGGTATTTTAATAAGATGTGGATAAAATACATAAACAAGGCTATTTAAATAAGAATTACATAGCAACCTAAAAATAATCCAAAGTAAATGGGAACAATAAAAGGTATATGAGAATAAATTGATTTGATAATGAATTCCATGTACTCCTAATACATATGAATTTAATTCTATGTGAAAGATTGAGTCCCTTTATCTACTCTCTTTGTAAAATATTTGATCTTGAGGTGTTCCCACTGTCTATCGCAATGAATGTATATTGATGAGTCACATATGGAGAAAATAATTTGATCCCCTACAAGTTTTTAGTCTAGAATATTTATTTAGATACCCCACTATGTAGGCCATTTTGGGATCATATATCATATATTATTCTCCATACGAGTTTTTAGGAATCAACATAAACAACATAAACAGACATTTGGTTCCCATTATTGTTGGTTATACTAGATAGGGCCTGATAATAACAACATTCCCAATAGGGAATCCCACATCTTTATATTTATATGTTATAATTACTATAATAATCTACTTCATGGAGGGGAAACTGAGAAAAAAATAATGGATGAGTTCTTTCAAAATTATCAGGCTCATTGAGTGAGTTATTTATAAGAAAAATTGAATTAATCCTCAAGATGAATCCATGGGACACAATGCAGTTATGTCCATAATATGGGAAATAGTTTCTATCAGGATCATTTCTATGTTGATATTTTTATGTCCTAGACTATGACTAATATTCATTTATTATTATGAGATGACTACTCAATTGATACACTATGTTGGGTGATTTTTCATTTTCCTTTAGGGAATTGTAATTATCATCCATGGATTGTATCAACCCACAAAGATCATGCCTAATGTAGAATAAATTCCTTTTGATAGGTTCATACGTGGACATAGATCTAGTGATTCTATGTGTACTCGGTAGACTATGGTTAATTCCATGTGATTCATTATATCGTTGTCCCCTCCCATATTTTTTATGTGGTACTATTTTACTATTTTATTTGATTATGTTTGAAACATTATGTTTTCTAGTATTTTTTCATGCACTCATTATGAGGTATTGATGTACTCAAGAATATATGGATTATATTTATTTTTAAATTCATCATGGGGTATTTGGTGCAGATATGTAACAACCCATAATTTTATTAATTGAAATTCCACTCAATATAATTAAAATTCATATTATGTAAAATGGTTATATAAAATATATGAATTTCCTTTGTTTTATATTTTTTCATTTTTAAATATAATTAATTATTATTATCAATGCTATTGTCGTTGTTGAATAGTGATCACATGATTTTTATAAATATAAGTCGTTAACAAATCACATTTACTCTGATAAAGGAAGTGATGTCCTCATACTATATAATTGTTCCATATGAAGCTCATTTGTTGGATCTCAAAAAGGATGTAGATTTAATTGGCTTCTATCTTGACAAATACGAAGTTGTGATTAAACATGTTATGCTTGAATGAAATCACCAATGTGAGAAGTGGATGTTAATAGATATTTCCACCCGAGAGATGTTATCTTAGCCGCCCCGAGAGTCTATCACCATTGCACATCATACACTTAGGTCCAATGAATTTTTTATAACGGGTTATGTAATAATAAACTAGAACTATGATCAAGTGCATTATTTATTTATAAAGAATATACATTCATTTTATCATTGTTTCTTTTCAAGTGATCTTTCAAGAACACATAATATTTTTATTTAATATTAAAATTCAATTGAGAAATCTATTTCGATGAATTAATGGTCGTTTGAATTAAATATTAATTTAATAAGATATTATTATAAATAAATTAATTTGTATTAAATATAAATGATTATATAATTTTTATGAATACAACATTAATATTTAATTACTTTTGAAAACTATTTTTTTCAGAACAAATGATTTTTCAAAAAAGTAGGTTTTTATTTTAAATGTGAAAATCCACATATTTATATTTTTTTAGATAAAATGTATTTTATTTTTGAAATCAAGACGTCAGAATTATCACACTGTGAATTATTCATAATTTTCTACGACAGTCTAATTTTTTGGTAAAAATTACAGGCTATTTAAATATGTAATATGTTCTTTTGACATCATAAATACCCAATATTTATGTAATAAAATAAAATAAAAGGGGGATTGGAAAAAACAAGTTTTTTCTCTTAAATTAATGTAATATTATATTTTTTTGTTTATTTAACAATGCCTTAGTGGAACATCCAAGAATTATAAAATATTTTATCTTTTTAAGATGATTTCCATGATAGTGTGACTCACCTCCAAATTATATAACCTAATATTTTAATATGTTTTGTCATTATTGTTATAGAATAATTTTTTCTATTCCACATTGGAAAAAATTGTGGGATAAAACCATGGGATGGTGTGTGATTTTCATTAGTTTATTTTGTAGAGTCTGAAACCTAAATAATAATGAATTCTCTCTTCTTTCCTATATAAAACCCACTCAATATCCCTTTATACTTCACTCAAAAAATTTTGAGCTCAACCAAACTCTGCCCTCCACACTCTAGAATCCTCCAAAGGTTCTCCAGTCTTTCAAGAGGCCTCTCTCAAGCCTCTATCAAGCCTTTGGTATCACACATCCATGTAAGGAATCTTATCTTTCCCTCCTTATTTACGAACAAGTTTCTTACATTCTTATGACCATTTATTTTCAATTAATATTATTGGGGTATTATTTATCACCATCGCTATATTTATGTCCTTATGTTTATATGTTGAGATACCACTTTATCTCTAATTAATGCCCCTAGTGTACACCCATTACCATGACAAAATTTCATAAGATATTTTTATATCCTCATTTACATTCAAGAAATTTTTTTATATTATGCATCTAAATTCCATTACAAATGTTGTGATATTATTTCCCATGACCCTATTACTATATATTTGATTTATAAATTATTATAGACTCATTAATCTCTCATCAACCCATTTAATGATTTCTATTTGATGTTGTTATGTTGTCAAAGTAAACACAAATTTATCATGCAAAAAACATCATGTGTGTGAGTACCATACCCATTTCTCATTCAGGGATATTCACCATTAAGAACATGTACTTATTGATTTAGGGAAAACATTTTTTTCTTCCACATGTGTTATTAGTTGAATGAATTATGATGTTTAATGAATCCAAGTTGTATGATCTATATGGAACAGTTATGGATAAAATGAAATGTTTATATAGGTTGATGCCTGATAACGATCCAATGCATTGGGTAAAGAATGGTATTATGATACACTAAGTGTAGTGAATGTTTACTCATGCCAATTCATGAGCAATGTGGTTTTACAGCTGCTAATTCAAGTGAAATTAGGGTTTACTCATGATCACTGTGAAATGATTCTTGTTTAATGGTAATATCATGTGGAATATTGTTTCCACATTTCCATGTTATGATAATTATACGATATATCAATATTTTGTTCATGTTACTCTTGTGATACATTGATATTAATACTTCTGAATATGTATTATATTCATCATGTTATGGCTTTTTTAATCCCTTACATGGATTTATAGATCACCCTTTTTTATGCATGTCCTCAAGTTATCTAATGCAATGCTAATTACATAGGAATGTTGTGGCCATGTAATAGATGTATTTAGAAAATATTTTTTTTTTATCTGATATGTTATTATGTAATGTTCCTAATTTACCAAGACTCTAAACCTCTTGATTCATGGAATTTTCATATGTTAATGTTTATGTAATAAATGTTGGTTAAGTGTGTAATAATGATCAGAGTTGTTATAGCTGGTATCAGATGATATGTTTTTTTATTTTTGGGATTCAGATTATAAAACCCTAGTGACTGACATAGGAATATTACTATGTGTAGTAAAACCATCTCAAAATATTGGTATGTATATAGTAATTGTATTATCATGGAAATACATCCATGTCTAGATACGAACAAATAGAAGTGGATCTTGCACAGATGTACCTAGGTTAAAACCCAAAAACACCGCTTTGAGCTAGACTCTAACATGAACTAGTGCACGATTACAAACCTTGTTGCACTCACAGATATGAAAATTCTTAGGGTATATTCCTTTGGTAAATTTATAAGCATTGTATGAACAATTATTAAAGGAAAAAATGTCGCTAAGAATATTTGTTCTGAAGTATATCATTGATAACATTGATTGAAGCCTATAAATTAATATGTTAATAAAAAAATGTAATTTATAAGTTAACCATTTTTGTATTCAGATTCCCCTTTATGTGTTTTCCTAAATTTCCTTTTATTCCATACAATGGCTAGAAATATGTGGACTCGGGCTAACAATTGATACAAATACCAATGTGATAACTGTACTAATGAGATGCCCAATCCGATTGGAGCGGGAATCAAAAACATTGTCCTGATACTCTCAAAGGTAAATATTGTTTTTAATATGAACATGGGTCAAGTTGAACGGCTACCCCCCCCCCATGAAAGAACAAGCCTCAATTGAGAGTATCCTGAGATAAAGGCTGCCTACATTTAATGGATCATCTGAACCACCAAACGCTGAAAAGTTGATCAACTAAATTGAAAATATCTTCTCCATCATTCAATGTTATAAAAAAGTAAATGTTATTATGAATGATTATTGTATGGAGGGTAATGTTGATCAATGGTGGAAATTGATAAAAAATATGAAGCCATAGGAATAGATTGAAGTGTTGGAATAGAAGGATTTGTAAATAATGTTTTTCAATAAATATTTTACTCAGAGCCTCTAACATAAGATGGAATGAGTCTTCTGTTACCTCAAAAAACAGATGACAAATCCATCAGAGCGTATGAGCAAAACATCACATGTCTTGCAAGATATGCCTTCTTCTTTGTCGTTTTCACCGAATGCAAGGTTTACCGCTTCATTGGTGGACTAAAACCTAGAATAAAGAAATCTATAATGATTTGTGACTTCAATAGATATGACGAAATTGTATGATGTGCCCTCAACATCGAAATTAAGAAATGTGAATCTTAGAGGTATCACGGGTATATGAAACCTATGGTGCACTTGAATTCTGTCATTATAACGGACAAATCCAATTTTTATAATAAATTTCATCACCCCACATTCCAAAATAGTGGAAAATGCAACATAGAAACTGCCTGAAGGGGACAAAAAAATTCATTAGGTGTGGAAGAGAAGGTCACATTTCCATAAATTTCCTACAAGAGAAACCCTCTATTGCGACTAAGAATTGTAACGCTCCCTTCGAACCACAATAAATAGTTCATTACATCGACTGAATATAACATGGGGACATTTCAAATTTTTTCCCTACACCAAGGGTTTTTGGAGGCAACCAAAAACCTCTAAAGCATAAATGGCAATCTTTTTCCATCACTACCACCGAAGCGAACTCTAAAGACGGAGTGGTGACATGTATTCAAGTTATTCATTCCTGAAAAACGAATGTATTTTTTGATTCAATTTCTAGAAATTCATTTATATCATGAATGTTTAGTAGAACAATCCTAACACCACCACAAATCATGGAAGTAGAGATGTCAGTGAGAACAGAAAATAGGCAATTGGTGCATCCTATGAATATAACTCTTCCCCAATCAAAATATGTGGATTGAACTACCTGATGAACCTCATCATAATCCCTCTGGTGGAATTTAAGGCAATTCTAAGAATGGATTTATTTCCCTATATAGAGAAAACCTAAATTACTGTGAGAAATCACTCTCTATATAGATAATTGCCCCCAAATTCTATACAAGGTCAAGGAGGAGGATTAATATTCTTTACAACCGACATCTTAAGAATGGATGTTACTACTATATGATCATTTGTATCTTTATTTTATGATTGTGTCAAAGGAAGAAACCATCTGTGAAGATATTCCTATTGTAAGAGAATTCACTGAAGAGTTCCCTGAGAAATTTCCTGGTCTTCCCCCTAGAAGATATTTTTAATTCCAGATTGATCTTGTACCATGTAATTTTCTAATATAAAATACTCTCTATAAAAAGTATTTTGTAGAGATGGTGGTGGTAAAGAAAAAACTACAGGAAACTTTTTATAAAGGGTTTATACGCCCATGTGCTTCACTATGGGGTGCCTCGTTTCTCTTAGTGAGGAAGAATAATGGTTCAAAGATCATTTTCATTGATTATTATGTGGTCAAAAAAATCACGATAAAAAAGGTATCTCCTGAAAAAAATTGATGACAAGTTCAATTAGCTACATCGATCACAATACTGATCCATTTTGGATCTTTGGTTGCAATATTACCACCTATGGGTGAAGAAAGAGGATATCTCCAATACTACTTTTGTACAAGATATATGCACTATGAATTCATAGTAATACCTTTCGGACTTAGTAATGCACCAGAAATATTCAGGGACGTGATGAATAGAGTCATTTTATATTACATTGATAAATTTATGGCTGTCTTTATAGACGATATACTAATACCCTACAAAACAATGGAGGAGAATACGAAACATCTAATCATTGTACTAGAGACCTTCTTAATGGAGAAGCATTGTGAAAAGTAAAACAAGTGCGAGTTATAGTTGAATGAGGTATTATTCTTGGGTTATATCATCTCAAGCAATGAGATATCAGTAAATCCTTCCAAGACAATTGGAATTGATGGATGCATTAGTCTAACATCTGGGATAGATATACTTATATTAATTGGATTAGATAGATTTTATCGTCTATTTTTGAGAAATTTCTCATGATTTTAAATCCCACATACATATCTAAATCAGAAGGGAGTCATGTTTTCTTGTATTTATGAGTGCGACGATGGATTCAAGGAGTTAAAAATGAGGCTTATCACTTTTCCCATTCTCACACTACCCACATATGGATGAATTTATGTTGTATATAGTGATGCATCGAAGAATGACCATGGATATGTGTTGATTAAAAATAAATAATTCATTTCCTATGATTCATACAAATTTAAATTTCATGAAAAAAAATATACAACATGTGATCTAGTGTTAGATTATGAAATCTTCACATTAAAAATTTGGAGACATTATCTGTTTGGGGAGGATTGTGAAATTTATATGGATCCCGAAATCCTCAATTATATATTCACATAGAAATATCTAAACATGCTCCAATGAATAGGGTTAGATCCAATCAAAGACTATGACCGATTAATTCACTATCATATTTGGAAAGTTAACAAGGTGGTAGATTCTCAATGTAGAAAGGATCCAACTACTCTTTCACTAATGAGATTTGAAAACGATCCAATCTTATTAGATTTTATGAATATTGAAATGGGTATAATAAAGAAGGGAACTACATCCATCCTTTAAAAAAACGTTTTCTCAACCATCTCTTTTGGAATTGTTAAAGGATGCTTAAAATGATGATGATGGAATTCAGAAGAATTTGGAAACTATCAGATAAAATAAATCCACATAGTTTTATCTTAATAAAGAAGGAATTGTGATATTTTGATCAAGACAATGTGTTCCATCATATCTAGAGTTACAGAATGAACTTTTGGATGATGCACATAGTTTGAATTTCACCATTCACCCAGAAAATCTAATGATGCATCAAAATATAAGAGTATTATTGTTGAGATAACATGAAGAAGGAGATCACTGAGTATACATCAAAGTGCATGGTATGTCAGCAAGTGTAGAATGATAAGAAAAAGTATAAGGGGATAATGCAAAAATTACATATACCAATATGGAAATTGGAGACATCCCCATGGACATTGTCATTGGACATCCAAATACATCTAGTGGAAGAAATTCTCATAGGGTTTTTGTAGACTGTCTTAAAAATACTACACAGTTCATTGAAATTCATGAGGATTTCACATTGGAAAACATTCACAAATATTCATTAGAGGAGGTGTAAGGCTGTATGGAGTACCACTATCAATTTTATCTGATCGAGATCCATGACTAACCTATATGTTTTGGTAGAGTCCAAAAAATGTGCTGAATACTGAGTGGATCTTTATTATGACTTATCATATTCTAACTGATGGAAAATTTAAGTAGACTCTCCAAACACATGAGGAAATGTTAAGAGTAAACCCAATGGGATTTAATGGTGGATGTGATCAACATCCTCTAATGGGTGAGTTCTCTTACAATAACAACTTCAACTCAAGAATTCATATGTCTCCTTGTGAATCCCTTTAGGGGAAGAGGTTCCGAACACCAGCATGTTGCATTGATTTTGGGGAGAGAAAACTGATAGGTCTAAAAATGGTAAACGAAATGGTGGAGAAAGTTAAGACCTTTCATATGCATGTTAATGTTGCTCAGAGTCGAAAAAAGAGCTATGATGATAATCATTGATGAGAACTAGAGTTTGATTTTGGAGACTTGTTATTCCTCCTCATATCACCGTGGAATAATGTTATGAGAATTGGGAATAAGGGTAATCTTAGTACAGTGTAAATCCGCTCTTTTGAGATCCTTAATCGCATTGGAGCTATGGAATATCGACTAGAACTCTCACTAAAACTATCTGAAGTACATGATGTATTCCATGTATCACTATTGAGGAAGTATATACCTGAACAATCATATGTAACCAACCCAGATTTGGTACCGTTTCATAATGATCTCTGCTATGAAGAGAATCTGGTGAAGATATTATATTATATAGAACACGTTCTATGAAATAATACAATACCCCCTATCAATGTATTGTGGCTAAGCCACAAGATTGAATTATCAACATGTGATTCAGAGGAAGTGATGAACCAGAGTTACCGTCATATGTTTTAGTGTAGAAAAAAAAATTTGAGGGTCAAATTTCTTCAGGGGGAAGATTGTAATGACCCAAGCCTTTATTAATAAAAATTATTATTGCTCTAATTAAATGTATTATTATGTAAAATTTTTATGTAAATCATATGAATTTACATGGTTTTTTGTTTGTGAATTTTAAAATAAAATTCAGAATTCTTATCATTGTTAATAGATTCATTGAACAGTGATCACATTATTAGAATAAATATTAGGATTTAACAAATGAAATTTACTCAGAAAAAGGATGTGATGGCCTCACCCAATAAAATTTCCTCATACGAAGCCCATTTTATGAATATCAGAAAGAAGGTATCATCAAAGGGCTCCACTCTTGGCCAATCCGAAACTGAGCATCAACATGGTTTTCTAGAACACAATTTCCTATGGGAGAAGTGAAAGATAATTGAGATTACCACCCTAGCGATATTATCTGAGCCCCTACAAGATTCACTCACCATCAAACAGCATACCCATAGGTCTTATGTTGTTGTTATAAGAGACTATGTAACAAGACCCTAGCACTAAAATGATATGAATTATATTTTTATAAAGAATATAAATTCATTTTATCATTGTTAGATTGTATGTGATTTATAAACCACATATAGTATTTTTAGTTAATATTCAAATTCAATTAAGAAATATATTTTTCTGACTAAATGTATTTTTGAATTAAATAATATTTAAATAAAATATTTCTATTACTAAATAACTTTTTATTAATTATAAATTATTGAATAATATTTAAGAATTAAATTATAATATATATTATGTTTTGAAAACTATTTTTTGTCAAAAAACATGAATTTTCAATAAATGTCAGTTAAAAAAAATTAAAATGCACATATATTGAAATTATTTAGAAAAAAATGATGATTATTTTTTGAATCAGGTTTTTAGAATTATCAAACAATGGTGTTTTAATAATTTTCTCATATAGTTGAATTTCTGTGTAACAATTAAATACCGTTTAAATATATAATGTATTTTATGACATAATAATGACCTAATAGTGATGTAAAAAAGGTTATAAAAGGGTTATTAAAAAGAAATATGTTTTAAATTGAAAATAATATGTTTTTACAGTTTTTTTACGTAATTTCCAATGCCTTAGTAGACCCTCAAAGACATAAAATATAATTTATCTTTTTAAAATTATTTCCTTGAGAGTGTCATTCACCTCCACAGAAGTTAGAATAATATTTTAATATGTTCTATCATTTTCATTAGATAATAATTTATTTCACTCAACTTTGGAAAAAACATTGGTCCAAAAAAATTAGGATTTTCTCTCTTTGTGATTATTTTTATGTGTTGTGTCCAAATCCAAAATAATTAAGAATTCCCTCTCATTTCCTATATAAAACATGTCAATCTCTCATTCCTCTTCACTCAAACCATTTGGATAATGACCAACATCTATTCTCCTATATTTAGAATCCTCCTATGGTGCCCCAATCTCCCATAAATCCTCACTCAATCCTCTCCCAAGCCTTTAGGATAACAATTCCATGTAAGCGATCCTCAATTAACTTTATTATTTTTTCCATGTTTCCTTATATAGTTATGCGATTTTATTTCCAATTACAAATGATTGGGGTATTATTTATCACCAACCCTATACATCCAAAATTATGTTTTAATATTTATAGACCCATTTATCTTTCATTAATTCCTCTCGTGTACACCCATTACCATGGCAAAATTCTGTAAGGAATATATCTCTTCTAATTTACATTCATTAAATTATTTTATACTATTCATATAAATTTCATTTCATATGTTGGGATATTATGTTATATAAACCCATTATTTTCCATTTCATATATAAATTATTAGATACCCTTTTAACTCTCATCAACCCATTTTATTATTTCTTTTTTACATTGTTATACTGTAGAAGTACATAAATGTTTCCCATGACAAAATCATCATGTAACTATATACCATACCCATTTCTCTATCAAGGGTATTCAACATTATGCACATGTACCTTTTGAATTAGGAATGCAATTTATGAATTCCACATCTATTTTTCGTGGAATAAATTATAATGTTTAATGAATACATGTTGTTTGATATATGTGGAACACATATACATGAAATAAAATGTTTATTAAAGCTAGGTTCAAATAGCTCTCCAATCTTTGTGTAAAGAACCATATCATTATACGCCAAATGAAATGAGGATTTACTCATGATAATTCATGTGAAATGAGGGTTTATCCAGGATAATTATATTTCAATGAGGGTTAATCATGCACCATTTTCAATGAGTATTTGCTCATGTTAATATCATGTTTAATGTTGTTGACACATTTCCATGTTTTGATAACGATGACATATCATTTTTTATGTTCGTATTCCACTAGTGGTCTACTGATATGACTATTGAATGATATGTATTGTATTATTCATGTTATTCATTTCTTACTTCTTTACTGGTCTCTATTGCCCAAAATTTTTTATGTATGTCATCATGTCATCCCAAGCAATGATAAGTACAAAAAAATGTTGTGGTAATGTGAAAGAATTTTTAAATGAATATTTTATATTTTATGTTCTATGTGGTTTTGTAATGTTACAAATTTACGAAGACACTAGAACTATCGAGCCATAGATTTGTTTTAAGTTCATGTTTATGTAGTAAATCAGTTTTATGTGTTTAATAATGTGAAGAGTTGTTATATTATTTGAATGCATTCATATAGGTATCTTAGGATGTGGCCTCCCATGATTTTGGTATGACCACTTAGGTATTATACCCATCTGTAGGCATATTGGTTGAATGAATGGGGACTCACACTCAAATAATCACCATCCACGAGGGACATACTGGTTTATGTCATGATGTGGTGGATATTTTATATATTTTTTAGAGTAAATTCATTGATTATGTGATTCACGATGCGGTAAAGATATTATAATTTTCTCTATGATGAGAAGGGTAGTTTTGTGAGTAACCTAGACATTTATAATAATGTATTGTTATAATTCAATTCTCTATGTACGAAAAGAGATAAAATATATAAGGATAGTGAGTGTTGGATGAAAATATCCTCATATTATCCTTTTTTTAAACAATGATTGTTTTAGGGATACATGTTTTATCATTTAAAATTTATCCTAATAAACGTTTACCATGGTAAATAGTTTTTAGGAAAACTCTTTTGATTGAACCTTTTATGAAATTTGAAATTATTTATTTTAAAAATTGAAAATATTTATGAAATAAAATCCCTAAATTTCTGAAAAGTTATTTTTAAAGTAAATAGAAATATTCAATTTAGAAAATGTTTCTAACAAAATGTTTCTTAATAATTAAATTTACATATATAAATATATATATAAAATTATTCAGGATAATACTTTTAATAACATTAAATTATTTATTAAATAATAAATAATAAATTTATGTTTATTAATGAATGAAATGATTAATGCACCCACTATATTATGCAATTCAATGAAATGATCCAAAATAGTTATTTTATTAATTAAAAATTTTAATTAGATTCAAAAATAATTTCTATATGAAATCATCATAGAAAATAATAAAAAACCAAATTTTTTCCATGTATTCATATTTTGTTACAAAAATGATTCTATAGAAATTAAGTTAATTTTTATAAAATAGTAAATTCAAAAATATATTATGATTCATGAAAACCATATTTTTGGACTAGATACCAACAATTTTAGTGATATCTAAATATTTCCTACTATGATAATTTTGATGTTATCAATTTAAAAATTATTGATTTTGATAAGTATTTAATTAAAAAATTATTCATTTATATAAATTCATTAATAAATTATATTCAAAATGCTCATTACATGATCATCCAAGATAATGTTCACCCCTGTTAGAGGAGGGTCTCATGAATTGTTGATAATTGGTTTGGGATTATAAATTATGAAATTGTACAGGAAGGACTATATAAATTTTTTTTCGGAGATAATGTTCAGAGAATATTATTGAAAATATTTATTATTAAAAGACATATATTTTTAGTAAATAGTTTTTTTAGTAGTGGAGTTTATATAGTTGTGTTGTGTTATGAAATTTAGATCATGAGTAGAGTGAAAAACTAATAGAAAAGTGGGAATTATAGAAAATTACTTGTTTTCATTTTTTTGGATAAAAAAGAATTATGGTGGAGAAATTTGTAACAGCCTCTGTTTTTTGATGTCAGTGAAATGTAAATTTATCAATATTTTAGTGGACCAAAATTTGGGTGAATTTTATTTTGTATGATTCATATCAGTAGGATATCATTGTATGTTTTTATTGATTTTTTTCTATATATAATTTATTTCAAATGATTAGAATAATGATACTTTATTAAATATTGAATTATACTAAATGATAAAAAAAATATTATTAAATGCTTCCACAATAAACTTGGTGTTGTTCAATAATGTAGCTAGTGGCTAGAAATTTTTCCTTACTACCATAGGTTACTCTATTAGTTTAATGAAAAAATCCATCTATGTACCCATTATTCCATCAGATGGCAAGAAGTATCCATTGGGGGTTTTATGTTTCAAATGATTATTTTTAATAAGTTTATAATTTTTACTCTACCATCAATACCCTTATTTATTCAATGTTAATGAGACTTGGCTGCGGAATTTTTGTGATGGAATTATCCGTCCATAGTCTAAATGGATTCCATATTTACTCTGCATCCTAAAAAATGAGTTTTGATGAATATTTTCCATAGTATAATTTGATAAATCCATAATTTTCTCATTTTTAATTTATTTTCTATTACTATCTAATTTTAGTATGTATCTTTTAGATATTTGGATATGTATTTATATATAAAGGGTTAAATCAATCTACAGTGATGTTTTATTAATGTGGTGTGGATTTTAGAGGCTAAATAATGATGGAGTACCATCACTACTCTCATTTTTTATTCATATAAGTCTACATGTATGATATATTATTTTTTTGTAAAAAAAGATAAATTAAAATTTTTTTGTTTTATATATGTTAATAATAACTTAATAAAGGGGAATGAGTGTTATCTATTGTCTATCCATACATCGGTTGAAGGGATTTAAGGGTTGTGATTTCATTAATTGATATTTGTTAAACTTCCTATGATTACATTATTTAATTTTATATTATAAATTAATTTATTAATTATTTATACTAGTTGAAAATATATTTTTTTTTGTCAGATATACATAACAGAAGTCTTCATTAATATAATATATTATTAGTTGTTGTTGGTTGTCATTGAAGGTTGTGTAACAAAATGTTCCGGCATAAAATATCATGAATATGAATTATTTTCTGTTTCATTAATATATTATCATTAAAAAAACCAGGATTTTTTGTTATTGTATGAAATCATAAAATCAAATGGACTATTTTAAAAATAATTTTTAACAATGGTTCATAATTTTAGGTTATTTAGAATTTTTCAATGTTAAAATGAATTTTTTTTATTTTTTGTGATGTATTATAATTATTTATTTCATGTTTTTGAGTTAATACATGAATGTGTTGATATAAGGATTGTTTTAGTGGATTAAAAAAAATTTAATTTTGGATTTTATTTATTTTTATGAAAAATAACCACGAAAAAATTCATAGTTGTAGTCTTTGTGTTCACAATTTGAAAAATGGGAAAGGATTGAGATTTCTTAAATCAAAGGACTCCAGCGTGCAATTATGACATACTTATATCTATGTATAAAAACATACACAACCTCAACATATTAATGTAGAGGATGTGATGATGGTAATAAGAGTTATATATAGCCAAAAATTCAATGTGAAAACCATATATTTCCATAAAACATAGAAAAAATTAATGTATTCATAAAGGTAACATGGGAAGTAATTACACATGATTTTAAACATGATAACTACTGTGCAATTTTTTTACCCTCATGGCTACCTTATAATGTAACCCTAACTGCTATATTATGATATAACCCTCGTGACAAACTTATAGTGTAACCATCACTTTTACACTTGGAGTAACCGTACGATCGACCAACAATAATATCATACCCAATTCATTGGGAATAGATAAATATCCCACATTTTATCGTAAAAATATTTGTGTATTGTAATATAATAAAAAACAATAATACTTACATCATAAAAAATTCAGTTGGAATTTATTAAAAATAGATATTTAAAAGAGGATTTTTAATGAAAACTTTCTTAACTTTGGTTATTCTAACATTAAACATGTTAAAACCTTACATATTATGGATGAAATAGATTTCTTAATATATTATAATTCTATATTCTTATTTATAATACCGTATATGATCTTTTTGTAACATTATTCAACCAATTTATCAATAATATTTTATTATTTTCTTTTTTTATTGTAGTTATTTCATGGTTTTCATTGTAGGTTCATTATAGATATTATTTTAAAATGGAAGTAAAAATCGATAATATGAATGAAATAGTTTTAATATGATTCCAAAATTTTTAATGATAACGTATAACAATTGTTTTATATTAGAATAATTCATTAGATAAAATTATAATGAAAATCGTTTAATTTATGTAAGTGGGTTTTTACGACCGCCACGAACTCATATCAATTATATAATAACATTTTTAAATATTCTTTCCAATATTTTATAAATAATATAATATTTATAATAAAATATTATTTAAAAATTATAGAAAATGAATGTGTATTTAACATGATGGAACTAAATTGACAAATCACATATGTTATTCTTAATCTTATAATAATCTAAGTGAAGAAACAGTTTGATGAAAAATTTTCCAATAAAAATTGAAATTTTTTATACATATAACAATGGATTTTTCCTTAAACATGTATTTGGGGAGGTGATATTATAATAATAAATTGAATTGAAATCAATAAAAAATGAATGAAAAATAAAGCAGATTTTATCTCTTGAATTCTCTTCTTGTAGAACCCCCATAAAGCCCTTTGGTTTTTCCCTTTTAATGATGTCAGATGGTCTTGTATGTTAAAAAGAGTATATGGATAAAATTGGGACTAAATAAAGCTATCTATAGTGCCTTTATGTTAAGTAGAAGAGGTGGGGAGGGGTGGTATTTATAGTGGAGGGGATGGGTGCTTTTTGATTATTTTAATCATATATTTATTATTTCAGGTCAAGAATATTAATGTTTTTATAAATAACAAGAAATGTATTAAAATAATGAATGTTAGTTCGATATTATAATATCACTTCTCCCATACATCATGTATGACTCTATATATAAGGTATTTTTTAAATAACGTAAATTACATTATTTTACTATTCACAAAAACTCAACTATTTTTTTATAAATTAAAAAAAAAATTCATAAATATTATTCAACATTTTGAATTCCAAAATATAATAAATTGTAGTAAAATAAATTTTTAAATATTTTAATTTTTTTTATAAAAATCATCAATTATTCAAAAATAAATAAATTTTCCATTTATAATTTAAATTATAACACATTAAAAATTTAATTAATGTATCAAAAAATAATATTATAAACATAAAAAAATTAAATATTATTTTATAAATATATATTTTATAAAAATAAATTTTATTTTAATTTATTTAAATATTTATAATATTGTAAATAAAAATTTATGTTTCATTGAAATACCATCACATAATTTATAATTTCCAAACATTTACTTACAAATTATATGACAAAAATATATCATATTATAACTTATAAAAAACATAAATTTATTAAAAAATTAATATTTAAGTATAATATTATATTAGTATATATTCTATAACTTTAATAAATACCCCAAATTACATTTTACCTTTATTATGAATTTTATTTTATTTTTCCAGAAAAAATAATAATTTATAAGTATATCAGTTTTTAGATTTTATACATTCAAAAATAATTCAAAATCAACCATTATATATATTACGAAATATAATGTCTAAATAAGGTAATGAAGATAGATTTTAAAATTTTTGGGTCATTTAAGAACTATTATATTTTTTGTTTAGCCTCTTGTAAGACCATGTTTACATTTCCCACAATAAATAATTTTTAGTGTTAATACTACTCATTATGGTTAAAATTTTTGTTCAAAATATTGTAAAATATAAAATATGAATGTTTTAAATATTTAATCCATTTTTTAAAACTCCATTCAAAAAAATAGAATGACATTAATTTAAAAATAATCCTACATACATGATGAGGAAACATATTTCAAAGGATAAAATATATAAATTATTAAAATCCATTTATATCAAATTTATACATGAAAATGATTCAAATAACCTGAATTGGATTAATATATGTATATATATTTATATATTACATTCTAACATTAACACCGTATTAAATAATTTTAAAAAAATGTTTTTTAGAATAATTTAAAAGTATTAAAATTGGAGTATTATTCAGTAGTCACTGAAACAATTATATTATCAAAATAATATAAAAAATTAACCCTAAGAAAATTTTCACCAAATTATTTCAAAAAATTGTATTATTTATAAAATTACCTATTTTAACATTATTAAAAAAATTAAATCTAATATTAGTGGTAAATAGATCAAAAAAACAACTTTTCAAAAAAATACCGCTTAAAGTGTAAAATTCGATTTAGTATTATATATTTTATATAATGATATTTTTATTAACATTTAAATTATTAATTAATAAATAATATATATATTTAATCAAAATAATTCATCTAATTTTTTTAATATCACGATGTAAAACATGTTTGGTCGCATAAAAATAGTTTTTCAGCAAAATATTTCATCAATTTTCAAATTGATTTCATTTTCAATTGTATTTAATTTATTATATTATAATTCATTTTATATAAATATTTATAACATATATTTTTATAATTTAGTTAATCCTACTAATATGTTCCATTCTATTAGGTAGGTGAGAACTAAAATGTAATAAAATTATAATGTTTTAATAGTATTTCACATTTTTTTTAACTCTATATTGAGTGTAGAAATATCTAAAAAATCTGTTCTTGGAATATATAGATAAAATAGCCATTTCATGTAATCCAAGACAAACACAGTTTATCCAGTAAATAAAAATATTGAATATATTAAATTTAAATTAATAAAATTATCAATTTTTTTAAATATATTAGATTATATGTCTATAAAATAATTACATCCTTGTAATATTAACTTCTTCATGGTACATATGGGATTAACATTTGAAAAACCATTCTGGGAAACCCAAATAAAATTTCTTTTAATAAATTTTTTTTATTGATAATAATAAAGGGATGTGTAATTTTAATTTAAAAATATACATAATTTAGATTCCATATGAGTGAATATTGGTGGTATTTGAAAATATGGAAACAAGAGAAAAATTACTCCAAAATATTTATGGATAGGTTTAGATAACATGTTCATGATATTGTTTGTGACCGAAACTCTATAAATAAATGTTCTCTGACTGATGAAATTGATATCATTAAAAATGTTGATAATATGACATCATTTAATTTCAATATCATTTCTTTAATGACAGTAAATATTTTTAAGATGATATAATTACCTGATATAATTTCATTTCATATGAACAGTATCATACTTTGGTTGTTCTTCAAAAAATTTACACATTATCTCTTACTCTATATAATTGTTTTTAATCATGGAATCAATAATTAATAATGATAAAATAATTTTAATACATTATTTTTCTACATAGTTATTGTTAAAAATAAAATTGAGAGTGGAAGTTATTCTTAAATTTTCAAATGGGGAAATAACAAATTAATCTCTAGAACCGCTTCCATAAATCATCATAATGTTTTTAAAAATGGTAAATTTTAAAATACTTCCAAAACATATAATCTATAAAAAAGGTCAGGAAATATCTCAAAATCAACTTATCAGTAATCTATAAAATATGATAATATTCATTATAATTGTCACATAACGTATTTGTGTATATATTAGTTATATATTAGTTATATATTTTCTTCAATCAAGGTAAAAAACAGAATTACCAAAAAAGGATTATGAAAAAATAGATACATCCTCATTCCTTGAAATAAAACACAGATTATTGAATACATTCCATAGATCTATTAATTTATTAAATTTAACCAATTATAACATAAAAAACATTTTCTATAAATAATTAATCAATTATGAGGCCATCAATACTATAAAATTCACATTAACTATATAAATAATCATTTTTTCTAGTCCAAAGACCATATTTTCAATATCATGATCATATTAAGGGTTATGTTAAAATTATATAAATATCTCATTTCAATTAAATGGATTTTCTACATTATGAGCCCTATTCAACATATTTTTGGGAATACATAATAAATAAATTGTACTCAATAATACTTATATGTTTCATCCATTATATATCAAAATTATTTAATTCCAATATATAAACTCCTTAATAATCCCATCCCCCTTTCAATCCTTATAATAAGAGTCTTTTTCATATTTCATAATGCCTATTAATACAACCAGAAATATGAATCATTTATTAATACTCATAAACCTAAATTTATCAATTTATCGCACATTTAAGATAAAAAACACAATTAGAACATCACATACCATCCATATGTCATTTTTATTCTCCTAATCAATAGATGTATATACATTACTCATACAACCTTTTGAATTATATATATGTTTTTCACATTAGATATCAATTTTTAAAATTCACATACATTGTACATTTTAAACATTCAACTGTCAATTATCTTTAGGGAGATCATTATTCTCGTCCATTTAATGAACCTATAATTTATTATATTTTCATTTACATTATATTTTCTATGTCCTTATTTTCCATAGAAAACATATTTCCATTCCTTTAATACATCAAATTTGATAATTATTCCCACATCCTCAACATATTGTGAACTTAATATTATCTCCCCTAGGGTCTCAACCACACATACTCTCAACTATCTTTTTCAATCCTTACTTTTCTATGTCCAATATTTGAGTATCTGAATCCTATAAGTCACATATCATGTTATCTGTTTAGGAATTGTCAAAATATACATTTCCTCTAATAAATATCACTTTTGGTTGGTAAATAGCACATTTTATATCAAATTAAACATTAATAATGTTCCTTATTCTATATTTCATTTACTGAAAATAACATAAATGATTGGGTAACAATATTCATATTTAGAAGCCATGTAATCATGAATAATAACATACAGTATATCTAAATCCTTACCCCTTATTTTTTAACAATGGTAAAATTTGGATTATCGTATATCATAAATAGTAGTCAACTATTTAAATAATTTATGAATTTTTTAATTTGATTTTTATTTTTCAAACGGTATCAACATCGATTTTAAAACTAGTTGTCACAAACAAACCCGAGTCGACCCAGAACAGGTCACCCAAGATAGTCCACGACATGGCCCGAAGGGAGTTCCCCATCCCCACGGGCTGTAAACTAGTGCAGGGAATCAATATTTTACCATTGGGAATGATTTGTCCCATTTAAAAAAAGATAAATAGATAAAAAAACTGACCATAAAAATAAAAAAACTAACATCGAAGAGATAATGAATCTCAACATACCTCCTTGTGACTTTCTAGGTCACCACCCAACATAAACTCAATCCTTCTCCAACATTGAGCAACTGAACTAGGAACATGAACCAGAACTGAACCTACAAATGAAAGAATATTTTAGGCCTGAGCACTATGATGCTCAGTAGGGATGGAAAATATAACCACAAAATACAAAAATTATCTTTCTCAAAACAGTACAATAACACAATTTTGAAATAAAAATTATACTTAAGGTTTTCACATTTTAAAATATGAAAAATGTTTTTCCCATTTAAAAACCCAACACATGTTATAAACCATTTCCAAAATTAATTTGTATATTATAAATAAAATTTTAAACTGAATATACCAATACAGGGATAGAGTAAAACATGTTAAAAGTGAAAACTAAAAATAAACTAGTGTGACTGAATATAAACAATAAATTTAAATAATCCACTAATAATTTGTGATCTTAAACATCCCTAAAAGACCCATGTACATACTTGCTTTCAAAACCACCTATCATTTTATGGTGAATCTCCAATGTCTATAACCAATAGGCTTCCATAAACTATCAAATATAGTGGAAAGGCCCTCCTGGACTAACCACTAATTCAGGTGCTCCAACCTGTCTAATCAGGGATAATTATCTATTGTCACTCTATCATAAAAAAGACACCCAAGAACCCATTGTGGTTATAATAATACTATGTATGTAGGAGGACCTCGCATTAGGGACTCATCTCACTGAACCTGCCTCCCCCAAACCTGAACACCAATACTGGATAACCCATAAAAGAGAAATCCCTCATATAACGATGCCCAATATTTATATTCAATGATTTTATTTCACACGAAGTATCCATATAGGCCTTCATGTCATACAAAAATTCAAACCATATGAATCATTTTCAAATACAATTGAGTTTCCATACGAGCACACATTTTTCAAAACACCATCCTTTCGAGGAATCAACACAACCATCATATTAAATCTAAAATTGCCAAATGAGCCTTAACCTTGACCTAACTATAACATTTCCAAAAAATCACAAGACGTCTATTACATATATACAAATCCAAATGGGCCCTTAAGTTTAACAAATAACACAAAATCATTTCATAACTACCAAACAAGACTTTATCATTTTCAAAATCACATCAAAACATGATTTAATGGAAATGACCATGATTTAAAGAAAACATTATTTAGGAATCACAAATCATTACTTTATATCCACAATTTTTTTTTGTTATAATCCATTAAACCATTCCAAAATAATTTAACAAAAAATTTTATTTTGTCAAGAAGGTACATAGTTTTAAACACAGTCTTTTCTAAAATTTCCTAGAAACATCATTAATTAAGATGAAGCTATGAAACAGTTCATCACATTACTTAAACAATTAAATCAATTATTTGAAACCACAAGTGTTGTCAATCGGACCATTAACTTCATATTGAAAAAACATTACCCAAAAAAAAACATGCAAACACTACTTTTTCATTGTCAATGTCAAAAGGCTTATTAAATATTTTTATAAATAGAAAAAAAAATCTATAAAAAATTTAATGCACATAAAAAAAAATTATAAACATCTTTATAATGAACCCAAAAATTTATTAGAAACATTTATAAGTAGATGAAATGATTTATAAATAATCCAACAAACACACTGAATAAATTTAAAACAATTCAATCATACCGATTTTTTTGAAAACCTTTTTCTGAGTATATCCAATGTGTGTTTCATTCTTAAAACATCATCAAAAAAACCTTTTACATCCAAAAATCACATATTTCAAAAGAACATGAAAATATTACATGAAAACGTACGTCAAAATCATTTTTACAAAACCGAATAACATGAAAACACTTTAAATTGTTAAATATGAGCATTGGAAATGTGCGATGTTAGTCAAAAATTTAATTAAAAACATTCATGTATTAAGTGCTCTTAATTGGAAAGGAAAACACAGATTCTCCTACCTCAAATCTTGTGCGGATGATAAAAAACATCAACGGAAGAAGGATAAATGCCATTCAGGCCAACCTCTCATGCTAAAGAGTGGGTAAACAAATGACACACAATATACGACAGTATTATGATTTTCCAAAAATAAATAAAAACACCAAAGATGAAATGAGTGAAAAATAAATAAATAAATTAATGAATAATTAATTGAATAAATAAATAATTGAATAAATATATAAATAAATACACTTGATGAGGGGAGTTGGCAGGACAAAGGTAGACTATGTAGTGAAGCTCATCGGAGATGCGGTTGGGTTTACAGAAGATGGTCTATATAAAGTGAGGAAGAGAGCAGAATAGCTTGGTCTGGAGAGGGGGGAATGGGTGAGGTCGGTCAGATAGAGGAGGACAAACAAAGGGGGATGTGTAATGATGTAGGAGGAACTACAAGGTGGGAGGAGTTTAGAGGGGGTCTGTTTGGAAGGTGGTGGGGGAGATGGACCAGAAGATGCATATGGTTGTCGGATGTTTGGGGCATGGCCTAGCTAGTGGTGCGGTGAGCATGCTGAGGGGGCCTGGTAGGGATCTTGGGACATGCAACGGTCGAGGGTCCTCAAAGGGTGAGAGGCAGAGGTTCCGGTGGGGACCTGCAGGGGGGGATATGGCTGGGGCATAGGGACCAACGACTGAGAGGTTTGGGAGGTCGCATACCTAGGTGATCGTGTGCAATGGGTCGAGGGGGAGGAATGGAGTGTGAGGCTAGTGTGGACCAGACATAGGAGGGTGAGGCAATTCTGCGGGCATGGTGAGGGAGGACGAAGCCAGGAAGCCATTGCCGAGCGAGTGGCGAGGGTGGGGAAGCACCACAGATGGAGGGAGAAAACTAGGAGGGGAGGACGACATGGGTCTTGGGTTGTGAATTGGAAATGTAGAGGGGTGGGGGAGTGGGAACCACCTGGGTAGTCTAGGGTTGGGTTTAGTTATTTTTTCTAATTTTCATAATAATAATATTATTACAATAATAATAATAATAAAATAATAATAATAAAATAATAATACTAATATTTAGAATAATGATAATTAAAATAATAATAATTACAATAATAATAATAATGATTATGATGATGATGACGAGAAATTTCAATACACTGGGGCCAGTTGCACATCTACCTCCAACCGCACGGTGACCGCCCATAAGTCTAAAACCCATTAAAAATTTTAAATGATTAAGATTTTAATCTAGGACCTAGCTTGGATGTTGGTGAGAGAACCCAAGGCCAATAATAAATAAAATAATAATATATTAATTGTCAGTTTGTGACAAATATCCCCACCACAGAAACTTTGCTCCCCTATAATGTCAGCAAGATGAACGATAGACAAAATAAGAAACCATTCCCAATTGAAACTAAAAGAAACCACAATTCAATAGAACGAGAGAACATGAGAGGGTTCTCTCAACCAATATAACTCAACTGATTCAGAAAATTAACAACCAAACATATCACCCCAATATGAGGGTGATGAGGGAAATCCCAACCAATTCAATCTATCTTCTATAGTGTGAGTGAAGCAACACCTCCACGGGAACACGGAACCCTCGATGTGGACCCAAAACCATGAACATTAGATAATGAAAAAATCCCTTTGAGATGAACCTAAAAAAGTAGTAAGAATGATCTTAACTACAAACATTGATTGTCCCACATGCACTTACATCTCCAAATGAACACAGTTATACCAAGATCAACTCAGACATAGGCTAAACACACTTTTAAGAGAAATACCCAATTTAGAAAACTATAATCATACAAATTGGAATTTTGGATTACAACAGATCATGTCTACTATAACTTCAGGAAAAAACCATGAACCTAAAAAATGTAAAAATTTGAACAAAAGACAAATAAGAAAGAAAGGACATTAATTGTTTTACTGCCAACATGAAACAAAACCCGAACCAAGGTTTCACACCCTCAAGAACTCTTGACTGTATGTAAGCTTCACCCCAAGACCTACGGCTCTGGCTCTGATGGATGAAGCATCTCCTACATCATAGTCAGGCACTCAAATTAATCTGGTTAGAACATCTTCATTAGGATATGCTTCTTATAAAACATTTCCCAAGGACCCAGACAACCGTAACAATAACTAATCTTCGGAGGGATGCGACATGACGACTACACGTTCCCAAAAAAAACCACACTGGTGGAAAACCAACAAATGGTCAGATGAACTGGAAGCCAAAACCAGTGGTGAGGAATCATTAAGAATATGTCCATTTGTCACACCCTACTCGGAAGAATGGGAACCATCATTTTTGACTAGATAAAAGGGATTTCAAACCACCTACACTATAGAGACGAATTCTGCTAAGAATGCCTCATCCACCATCTTCTCAAATGGATAGTCCCTAGAAGGGAGGATCTGCTTCTTGATATATGAACGAATACCCCCAATAAAGTGCAAAGTCTTCATCAAATCCTATGATTCTACCTCCAGAAAAAGAAGGACAAAACTTCCCTAAAATGGTCAGCATATTCATTTACCATCTGTTGGAATTGTTGAATGTGAATTAGCACTTCCCTTCTATTCGTCTTCACCTCTTCAGTTATACACCATCTAATGAAGATGGATATGAAGACATCCCAATTCATCCCAACTTGCAGAGATAGTGGGGAAACCAAAATCAATTCATCCAGAGCTAGACCTTCAAACAAACCCCAGACGGCACACACTCTAACATCCTCGAGAGTTAACAATAACCTAATGATGTATTCGACCAATTCAATCCACTATACTACCTCTAACAGGACTGGATCACCGTGAAGGATAAAAAATGATTGAGGAGGACCAAAAATTGGGCATGAATTATCAGAATTTTAGGGGACCTTTCTCAGATGAATTTTCTGAACAACAAATAAAACATAGTGCTAAAACTAATATCAATCCAAATAAATAACATTTAATGAACATTCACCCCCAAATAATCCATCTTAGAAAACAAAACAAATACAAATACAACACAAAATTACATTTTCATTTCATGTTTGAAAACCATTTTTAAGACCACTTTCCAAATAACGTCCCCACTTTTCTAACAAAACTAAATTTCCAAAATCATTTCCCACTTAAAAAACAATTTAAAAAAACAAGTTTATGCCATTAATTTTATGTACACACCCCAGTAATACCATGAACCATTGCACATGTATTCATCCTCTTTCATCCACAGGCACCAACACACACATTCCATGAATTCCATCACATGTGAAAACATTCATAAAGAGTACTCGATGTATCACCCAAACCATATATCTACCAGTTCCAAGAAAAAAAATCGATTTTTAGACCAAAAGATTTCACTTTTAATACCCATTTCACATATTTAAATCCACTTAAATGAAATAAATTCTCATTTCAAAAACTGTTTTTCAACTTTCAAAAGCATATTTACACAAACCAGAACAAAGGTGACACTCAACATGCATCAATTTACCAGACTGAGGGACTAGTAGTCACGCTTAACCTAGAGACAAGGTAGTGGTCCATGACCCATGTAATCATCAACAACTAGAAAGAACTTAAATAGTGTACTTAGACTGCACCTCAGTCACTAATCCATGAAAAATCATGACGTAACATCAGCTTGCCTGCATTGTCCTACCTCAATGTAAAACAAACCAGAATGAGGCAAATACTCAATTCTCGGACTACCCCTGGTGACTCGAGGTCCGAAACGAGTGAGGGTTCATTACGTCCTTCCCGTACCTACCTCTAAAGTCACGACCATCCTAATATCTATCTACTAGACACCCCAAATAACAATGGCCTCCATTGATACAATTATTTCAAGAACCAACACAGTTTGAACTTGAAATGGTCACCCGAGGTGGTCTACAACAAGGCCCGAAGATCTTTCTCGATCCCCACAGGCTGGAATCCGGTGTTCGTCATCAAAAGATAATAATTAAGAATGATTTTTACCATGAAAACAAGATAAATAGATAATAAAAACATAAGATAAAAATAAAAAAAGAAGAGGAAGGAAAAGGAAACCAACCATACCTCCAAGTGACATTCTAGGTCACCACCCAACTAAGACTGAAGCCGTCTCCAACATTGAGCAGTTGAACCAAGAACCTTAACAAGAATTGAACCTTCAACTGATAGAATATGATAGGATTGATCACCTAGATTCTATGTAGGGATGCTAAATATAACCATAGAATCCATGTATTCCCTTTCCCAAAACAGTCCAATGACAAAATTTTTAAATACAAATATAAAATTTGGGTTTTACCATTTTAAAATAAACAACATTATTTTCCCATTTAAAAAACACAACACATGCTACATAAAATTTACAAAATCATTTGAAATTTTATAAATAAAATCCTAAATTGAATATACCAAAGCTGGGCTGAAGTAATAACATTAAAAAGTGAAAACTGAAAATAAAATAATTCTATAGAATGTAAACAAACGATGTAAATAATCTAGTAACCATGGATGATCCTAAACACCCCTAGATGACACATGGATGTAATCAGTTTTGGAACCACCTAATGGCTTATAGTGAATCTCAAATGTCTATTACCAATTGGATGCCCTAAACTACATAACCCAGTAAGAAAGCCTGTCTAGGCTAAAAACCAATCCCACGGATAACAACCCCTCTAATGCAGGTTGATCAACGACCACCACTAAATCATCTAAAATAATCCAAGAACCCATTGTTGTGTTAATAATACTGTGTAAGTAGTATTCCCTTGCACGTGTGTCTCATTTCACCGCAATGCCTAACCCTAACACGGAAAACCAATTTAATATAATCTATAAGAGGGAAATACCGCTTATAAAGGTGACCAGTATTTATATCCATAGATTTCATATCACACAAAGGTGAACACTATTCTATAACATCATACAATCATTCAAATTATTTTAATATTTTTACAAAACAATTGACTTGCCAAATGGGCAAACATTTCCCAAAATATCATCTATTCAAGGAAACAACACATACATCATAATAAAGCTGATGGTGAGAAATTAGCCTTAAAATCTACCTAAAAATAACGTTGTCAAAAAATCACATGAACACTAATTTATATTCAAAAATACAAATGAGCCCTTAAGTTCCAAAACGACCAAAAAATCATTTCACAACTACCGAATGGGCCTTTATCATTTTCAAACCCACGTCAAAACCTGATTCAAATGAAATGAATATTATTTAAAGAAAACATTGTTTAGGATGAACAACTAATTACATTATAACCAAAAAACCATTTCCATATAATCTATAAACCATTTCAAAAACAGTTTAACACAAATAATAAGTTTATCATGCAAGTTCACAGTTTTAAAGCCAATAATTTCAAAATTTTCATAAAACAACATTATTTATGTTGTGGGCCCCAAACAGGTTGTAACATTACATAAAAAATTAAATCAAATCATTGAAAATAAAAGTGTTTCCAATCATAACATTAGCTTCACATAGCCAAAACATTAACCAAAATAGCACTCAAACACTACTTTCTCATATTCAATTTCAAACATTTTATTAAAAAAATTTATAAACAGATGAAACAATCAATAAAAAAATTAATGAACATATAAAACAATCTATGAACAGTTTTATTATGAATCCATCAACTTATTTAAAACATTTATAACTGGATGAATCAATTTATAAACATTCCAATTAACAGAACGAATAAATTTTAAACAAATCCTTTAAACCAGAAACATTTTCAAAATTTAATGAAGAGTACATAAAAAGTGTGTTTCATTATCAAAACATAATCAAAAAACCATTTACATCCAACGAACAAATTTTTCATAAGCACATGAAAATATAAAATGAAAAATTACTTCAAAACAATTTTTTTCAAAATCATATAACTTGAAAACACTATAAAAATATAACAAAGTATAATGAAAATATACAGGCTAAATCAAAAATTTAATTAAAAACATTAATGTATTATGTGGACTTAATCGGAATGGAAAACCCAAATTCACATACTTCAAATGTAGTGCAGATGGAAAAAACATCGATGGAAGAAGGGACAACGACCTGCGGACCAACCAAGAACACTAAACAGTGAGAAAACCCACAACACACAATCTGCAACAGTATTAGGATTTAGCCAAAATAAATAAAAAATCCAAAGGTGAAATGAATGAAAAATGAATAATAAAATAAATAAATAATTGAATAAATAAATAAATAAATAAACAAATAAATAAATATATGAATAAATATACCATAGTAGGGGAGTCAGCTACCCAAAGTTGTGATGAGAAGGAATTCGCGTGGGACATGGGGTTGGGTTCTCTAGAGATGGTATTGCTGAAGATTAGAAGAGACTAGAACATCCAGGGCCAGAGCAGGGGTGGGGGAAATGGGGAAGTAGGCCAGATAGAGAAGGTTGAATGAAAGGGGCTATGGAATGATGTAGGAGGTGCTGTTGGACGGGAGGTGGTTGGAGGGGGTCTAGACGGCATGTGGTGGGGTGAGGGGGGTCAATGGTAAAGATGAATGTCAAAAGGTCGGGCATGGCCTTACTAGTGGGGGGAAAGGGCGTTGAGGTGGGATGGTTGGGAGCTTGGGAGAAATGAGTGTCAAGGGTCCTTCAAGGGTGAGAGGAAGGGGCGCAGGTGGGGACCTATGGGGGGGTTGAGGCTGGGGCGTATGGACCTGCAAGTGAGAGGATGGGGAGGCCTCTTGTATGGGTTATCATGCACAAAGGGACTAGGGGAGGCAGGTAGCTTGATTCTAGTGAGGGCCGAGTGTAGAAGAGTGAGGCAAGGCTGAGGGCCTATTGAGGGCGGACGAGGCCGGCATGCCATTGTCGAGCGAGAGGTAATGGTGGGTATGTGCCACTAATAGAGGGAAAAAACTAGGAGGGGAGGACAGAATGGGGCCTAGTGTGTGAAATGAAACAAAGAAGGTGGGGGGAGGGGGAGCCGCATAGGTAGTCTAGCGTTAGGTTTAGTTATTTTCTTTCATTCCCATAATAATAGTATTATTAAAACAATAATAATAATAAAATAATAATTATAATAAAATAATAATATAAATAATTATATATACAATAATAATAATAATAATATTAATTAAAACAATAATAATAAATATAATAATAATAATATTGATCAGATGAACAAAATAAGGGCTGGTTGCACTGCTACCGCCAAGCGCACTGTGACAATGCACGAGTCCGAAACCCTGTAAAAATTTTAAAGGATGAAGATTTTAATCTGGAACCTAGCCCGGACCATGGAGGTAGAACCTGGGGCCATGAGTTAATAAAATAATACTAATTAATTGTTGGTGTGTGACTGTAGCAGTGTAAAAAAGACACATTTTCAAACACAAAGTGATGATTGAGTGAATCTCATTATTAATTTTTTTTAGTTTTTACCTCTTGGTAACATTGGTCTTGTTAGAAATGAAATTGTTTTATATGGATGTGGATGTGATTTATTTAATACCACTCACTATATCATTTTTGTAATTTTGAGGAATTTTTTTTATTCATTGACTCATCCATAGAATTGTCCTTAGAAATTTCTTTATGGATATCACTAATATTTTCCATCATATTTTCTATATTCTAACAAACACTTTCCTATGATAAATAATATAGAGACCTAGGATTCTCATATAAAAATATTAAATAATTTTAGATTAATATTCATCTCATCATTCAAAAACGTTCCTAAGGAAAATAAAATTATAGTTCCTTTTGTGATAGGAAACAAAAAAATCTTTTTTATTTATATATCAACAACATATGCCATAAATATCATATAATGTAGTATTTACCTTCATATACCCTACATAAAACATTTCCTCAAAACCATATGAAAGGTAACATAATAATGGTATATCCTAATTCTCAGTGTTGGAAAACATGGGTGATATAAACATATAATTAGAAAAATGTAAAGAGAACAAGAGAAGAATATTTGAAAACCATACCTTTCATATCTAAATCATAATAATAAGTCATAAGATAAATAATAATAGCTTATATATTTAGATTATAATTAAATTGAATACATTGAGACCCAATAGCATAGAACTGGCACAATACCTGGAATTTAGGAATAATTATATAAATAGAAAATCATTCCAATTGTAGTCAATGATAATTACTATGGCTATCTTAGTGGAATATGTCCACTCCCTAAACTGTCATTTTAGTCATGATTCACTCCCAAGACAATCACAGCCTAAAAATTATTTCTCTAAATTGAGTATAATTTTCATTATAGTCTTATATATCTCATGAGATAAAAATATTTACCCATCACATTATTGGGAGATATAGGTCCAAAACATCACATAAGAATGATATATATATATGTGTGTGTGTGTGTGTGTGTTCCATAATATCCCAAATAATTCATTACATCATAATCCATGAATGGTAATAAGGTTCATAAACATTTAATCAGGTCATAACCTATGAAAATGATACAAGTTTCAAAATTAGTTCATCATTCCATCATAGGATTACTTATGAAAATAAATGGGTTTCACAATAATTTCACAATGCTATCATCAATTTAGGAGAAACATGATTTATACATATCCTTCCTTCATAAACTAAAATAATTCAAAGAAATAATAAGAATGTTATTATTTTTTCATATCCTCTCTATAAAATATATATCATCAATGTGTATCATCATAGATAGAAATTTTTTAAGATCATTAAATAAATTTCTTAATAAAAATAAAATTTCATTAAAAAAATATTTTTAAAAGTAAAAATTCATTATTGATTTCTGAAATGATTTTCTTTGAAAATTAATTCTAAATATTATAATGGATTATTTTGAAATTATTTTAATTATTTATTAAGGAAAATTCATTTTCCTATATAAAAATATAATTCTAAAAAAAATGTAATATAAAATTATTTTAAAATATCCTTAAAAAATTATTATATAATATTAGATGAATATAATATTTGTGAAATACATAATTTATGTTCATGACATACATGATAAAAAAATAATTCAATCCACATTTTTTGTAAAATGCAAATGGTAATTGATTAGAAAATGACAATAATATTAATATGGAAATTTTTTTTAGAAATACATATATTTATATAAATAAAATTAAAAAATAATGGGGTTAATGATTATTTTTTAAATCATTCATTGAAAACAAGTATTTTAAAAGACAATGGGGTTTTGACAAAAGAGATAAATAATGATGGTTATTCTAACAACATATTTTTGAATCATGAGTAAATAAAGAGTGGAAAATGAAGGGATAGTAAGAATTCTCATATTATAAGTAGTGAAAAATAAATTATTGAGTATCTAGAGATATGAATAATAATATTTCATCCTCAGAAACATAACCATAAAAAATCCTGACAAATGATGAGTTTATATCATAAAATAGTTACCATTTTTTAATAATGAATCAAAATAATCAGGATGAATAACATTATATGAAATGTAAAATATCATGATAATAAATATATTTATGGCATTAAATGTAAATGGTGTTTTATAATACCCACATAGAACAATAAAGGTTCATAGCATTACATATATATCAATGTATGAATATTATGATAAAAAACTCATATTTTTTTTATCTTTTGAAACATAAACCCCATGAAATAGAGATCCTAAAATGGATATTGAAGTCAACAAAAAAATTTATTAAATAAAATATAAAATACATTCATGCGAAATATATATATCACAATTAAGTAACAATTCTGGAATTTGGAACATACCCTTTGATGATAAAAGTCGGATGAAAGAGAGTCAATAAATCAATTATGATATTTTTTAAATTCCATTGTACATGATTCAGAATCATCTAAAAATAAATATAATTCTATCATACAAATATTATAGAAATAAAACCAAATATATTATGACCCCCTTATATTTTAAAAATTAAAAATATATTTGACATCATATTCAATGAAAAACACCAAAATTAATAACACATAGTATATATTAACATTAGAATGTAGACATTAAATTGGAGGGTATAAATTTTATTAAATAATTTATTAATATTTACTGAATAATATATCAATTTTTTGAATCTAATTTTATTTATCATAAATATGTATTCATGAAAAATATTTTTAATTGGTTTTCATGAACAAATAGAAAAAGTAATTTTTGGAACATTTAAAACACTTTTATGATAAAATTTAATTAATTTTTTTAGTAATTATATAAAAAAAATTTAGTGAAATTGTTTGATCTGTTTTTAAGATATAGACTTTTTAGTGAATAGATAAAATTAGATATTTTTTAAAACCTTTATTTCTTTTCAATAATTTATGAAATCTGAAAGGCCCATTTTTCATTGAATATAATTTAATTTTAACTATTAAATATTTATTTATGTTCAACTGACATAATTTATTTTTAATAATATTCATATTTTTTTGTTATATTGTTTCTTTCAGTTTAAATAAAATAGTTTTCAAAATTTATATAATGTGGGTTATGTTTATACATTTTAGTTAAATATAAAACCAATTTTTAAATGAAATGTACAGATGATATATCAAAACTTATTTATTTATATTTATAATTTATTTATTATTAGTTTTATAGTTAATATAAAAATTATTTTCCTTTAAAAATACACTTCTTTCAATATTGATTTTCTCATAACTTCGATAGGTTTAATTTTAAATTAAATATTTTCACTTTTGTGAACTTATTTTGGCCTGATGGACTCAAAAAATTGAGTTAGAAGAATTTATATTATCTAATATTTTTACCATAATTTTTTAACCTGAGGATTAATGAATATAGTAAAAGTAAATTATTGAAAATTTGGGGAAAATGTGTTTTCCTTGGGATTAAATTAAAATGATAGAGGGGAAAATAAACTAAATTGATATTTAAATACAATTTTATGAATATTTACATACATTAACATGTATTTTGTTCTATAATTATTATTTTATATCATCGAGTCATCTAAAAAAATTGTAAAAGTTTGTCATTTCAAAATTTATTATTGCTTCACTCACCTCAGTTATATAAGCACTCCCAATATCCACTATTATTCTCACCATAAAAACATTTTTTTCTTCAAAGACACATAAAAATCATAGAAAAAATACCCCCACTAATAATATAAACCATATTTTCCATGATACCCATTACATGAATACTTTAGTAATAATCCAAATAAGGTGGTCCGAGAATTGGTAAGATTCAAAACTAGTCATTTTGTTGGTTATTTATTATTCTAAAACCTCCGAATATTATTATAATATTCTTATTAAATAAATTATATCAAATATATATATATATATATGTTATTATATTAAATAAATATTTAAAATCAATCTCTTCTTCTATCAAATGAGATAAAAAATCATAATTCATATTTAATAATGACTACCTCATCACAAATAGTTGCCTTTAATTTTCGATTTTCACATCTCATGGATTGTTGTAATACTAAAATTTTATATATATATATTTATTTTTGTGTGTGTATTTTTAAAAATATTTATACATATAGATTTATGATCTGACATATATGTTTTTACTCACCATTCCTTACGAGATACAATAATGTCACTCATGTGTATGGAGGACAACAAAAACATGATTTGGTATGATTTTATTTTCAAAAACACTTTACATAGAAGGTAATATAGACAATATTAATTAATATATATGATATAAATGAAATAATATTGATATTAATAAAAAATGTTTTATCTATAAAATATATTATATAATTTCATTTTATTCACTAATTAATGATAATGTTTTTCGTGTAAGTATACACTACTGCAACCATAATGTAATGTTACTATTTTTGATTCTCAACAATAAAAAATTTATATATATATGTGTGAAATTATTTTCAGAAACATTTAGTTATTTACTATTTTTTGATAATTTTGTAAATATAATGGATTTAAACAAACCCTGATATCCCAGAGATGACATTAATTACCCTTATATTGGAATTATTCTAAGGAATTCAATCATGAACGACTAGAGAGTTTAGTAGTCATGGTGTACAATAAATATACAATAGTCATTTCTTACAAATGAATAACCTAATTCATTATTTTTTTTGATGAATTAATATATTCCATCTAGTATATCCCTTCATTTTATTCACATTATTGATGTTGGATTCCCAGGTAATGTAAAAAAAAATGGTGAGATAAAATGCTTATTAAGGGTAAATTATAGTCGAAGAAATAGTTAATGAACATGTATAGTAAATATGGAATTAAAAATAACTGAACACACATATCATGTAATAAATGAACAAATAAATAATTTCATGAAAAATATAGAAATGTAATAAATAGAAACACATTAAATTCACATAACTAGATAAGTAAAATCAATATGTCGAGGTATAAATCAAAAAAAAATCATTTATCCAATTAATTGAGAATGATATATATCTATATATATATTGACAAAAAAATTATGGATACATAATAACTAAAACAAAATAATGGAAATGATTAATTATTTTATGTTATATTTTTAATGTCAATAGAAACATTAATATCAACATCATTCAGAATACATTTTATCATATCAGATATAATTGCATCCATTTTGTAGAAATATTGTTTCTCGTGAGTCTATTGATGTATTGTTGTGATAAATAATTAGACACCAAATATGCCATACTTTTCCAATGAATTCCTCATATATTGATTGAATTTTTTATCAAATATACATAATGAATAAAAATATATATTTATTAATGATTCCCTAGTGTAAAATAAGTGAAAACATGGTTTGTTGATTTTAATGAATGATAACAAATTTATATGATATATAAACATATTAATCAAGAAAATAATCTTAAAAAACTACAAATTATTCTATAACTATTTCATGAATTGTAATTGGATTCTAATATAAAGAATTATAATAAATTAAACATAGAATATCATTAGAATAATGATATTATGTATATAACATGTTATTGTAAACATCGTATGTATAAATGATATATGATTTAAAAAAAATGAACAAATCCATGAAAATATATATGGATATTTAGTGGAAATTAAATGTCTAATGAAAATTTCGAGGCGAATAAAAATTAAATATAGGAAGTGAATATAAATACTATCATTGGAGAGATGACTCATAATAACTCTAAATGACGGATATAGTTGGTATCAATACAAAATATCACATATGAAGTAAAATATTAATTTTTTGTCATATTGAATTTAAATACAAAAAAAATAAATATAAAACATTAATGAAGGAAATATCCATTTTATTTAGAAAAAAATTATAAATATATGTTTAACTAAAAATTACATTTCAAAAATTTATATCTAAAAATTACCCTTTTAAAAGTGAAAATAAACATTCAATGGATTTTAAAAAGGTAAATATTAACATTCTATATGTGGTATGAAAATAAAATCCTTTTACATGGTATAAAGGATATAAAATATGATCCCCAGAAAGGGACATGGACATTTCTATAAAAAAAGTTTAAATGAAATAAATTTTAAACATTAATTTACTTAATAATTATATACTTCCTAAAACAATTATTCCATTTTATAAAACATGTGTTTTAGAAGAAAATATATTCTCCATATAAAGAGAGAAATAATGTCAGATTTTATTAAAAACAATATTTACAACATATTATACACCAATGAGTGGTATATGGTAAAATTATGTGTTAAAGGCCCTTAATAACAATAGGATAATAAGATGAAATGTTTTTTATAAAATTGTCAAATAATTTTTTATGATGAAAATTCAAGTTTAAAAAATCCTGAAATATCAGATTTTTAAGTAAACCCTTGAATGGAAAATATTTTTTACATGAAAATATATAAATAAATAAATTATGTGTTTTAAATTTAAATCAACATAAAAAAGTGAAACAAAATTATATATATTAAAAATGGGATTACACACATTATCATTTAATATTAATGACAATGAATAACTAATATAACTCAGTGAAAACTATGATTATGAAATTATTTTCCACTTTGTATTTTTAAATCATATACCAATCAAAGTATTAAATAAAATTGAATATAATAACTCCATAAATATAAATAAATTCTTTTTTACATACATCAAAATTTGTAGTACAAACACAACACAAAAAAAGTATGTGGTGAATATGGAATTTAACTCATAGACCTAAAAAGTGAGATGAAAGTCCATGAATTTTTTTCCATTTTATGTGAATATAAATTAGTGTCATTTATAGTGAATTTTGAGTATTGAAACATATTTTGATTATAATATTGTATATAATATTTTTATAATTTCTTAATCATTATTTGATAACAGTATTTTATTATTTTCACTGTTTCTAGTGATAATTTCAATGATTGTCATGTATGTTTTTTATTATTATTTTATATTATTATATTATTTTAATCATCTCCATAAGTTAAAAAATAATGTAAATATAATATGTTTTTAGTTTATATTTACTTATAAAAATTCATCATATTGTGATATATGAAATGGAAAGCGTCATTTTTGGATATGGTAGGTTGTACATATGCATGAACAATAATTCCATTTCTTTGACGTATTAAAATATTCAAATGTAACTAATACATATGTATAATATGATTATGGTTTAATTTAAATTTAATATTAGTCACATAGGTTATCTAAAACCATCTTTATATATTCCATGTATAGCTTGAACAAAACCCAATCACATTGGGGATGCAATATTTTACAATTCCAAAAAAGAGTTTTTCAGTTTCTTAAAAGTTGTAATGAATAAATTTATGTTCAATATAAAATTTAATGTAAAATAAAGAAACTATATAAATAATAAATATCTCATATAAATATAGATTCAATCGAAATTTCAAAATGAGTGGTGACAATGGAAGAACGATCATTCATCATCTCGTGAGATGGTAGTTCATCACACACATAAACGGTAAGTTCATTAAATATTACATGAAATTGTGATTAATTTTAGTTATAATATACTGAAACATCTCATTATATTGATGAAACATGTGTTTTTTTGTAATAATGGAATAAAAAGTGATACATGAGGTGGATAATGGATATAAAACTATTGATGTTGAGGAAAAATATTACATATTCTTTGGGTAACGCTTTTTCACCAAAGGGATTACATGGTTTTAATTTTCCAAAATAGAATGACTCTAAACATTGGGAAGATATTTTTATGAAATAATTTAAAAAATATTATTTGATCCAAGGTGGTGTGATAGGTGTGAAGAAGTGGGCGATGTGAGTTATTTTTTATAGTTGAGGA
The DNA here is from genome assembly GCA_963277665.1 of Viscum album. NCBI lineage: Eukaryota > Viridiplantae > Streptophyta > Magnoliopsida > Santalales > Viscaceae > Viscum > Viscum album. Next base: position 243,681,329 of record OY728133.1, read on the forward strand.
GGAATGATACTCATGTAACGTATTGAAAAGGGAATTCTACTGATGTTTTTATAATTCAATGTCGATCAAATAATAGAAAATAATTATATAAAATGTAGGATAAATACAAAAAGAGCACTGAAAACTACTTTTTTAAATGTTTATATGTCATTTTGTCTCATCTTTTTAAGGAATAGGCCTTAGTTATGCTTTATTTTAACTAATTGTATTTTGATTAATTTTAATTACCTTCGCCAATATATTTTAAAAAAATTTATAAATTATAATAAATAATAAATTATTCATATAAAAAATATGAAATTCAATTTTCCAATTTTGAATCATAGAAGATATAGAAATTAATTTAAAATTTATCAAATAGAGAATATGACAGTGTGGGTATTAAACTAAAAAAGATTAAAATGTTTGCTATGATTTTATGTCAAAATTCAAATTGAAATTGATTCTAATGAAATAAATTAGAATAATTGAAAAATAAGTATCTATTTAATATATAAAATATATAAAATATTATTTATCCTTATAAATATAAAATATGAAAATGATGTTCTGAGTCAAAATTTATTATTTTTTGACATACCTTAAAAAAAGTCATTGAAAAACACCAAAAATTCTACCTAACCAAAATTTTTCATTCCAAATTAAAATAAAAAGTTTATATTTACATATAATATTCATAAAAGTTCAAAATATCAGATTTAAAATATGTTCTCCACTAAAATCCGACCAACATTCATTTATAAAAATTTAGATTTTTATGGAAAATATTATGTTTCTTCTTATCTTATTTCTATAGAATATATTGGATATATGTCAAATATATATTTTTTAATATATAAAATATATATTGTTAATATCATTAGGGTATTTTAATTAATTTAATCTATAATGAAAAAAATTAATTGTGTGTATGAAATAAATTCCAAAAAAATATTCCATTTTTTGGTTCTTGTAACCATTTTTTATTAATATTATAATAAATGAATTTGTTTTATAATTTAGTCAGACATATATATTCATAAGATAGATAATATTATTCATAATTTATATTTTATGTCATATTATATTGAATAAAAATATTTCAATAATATGTTACTGTTCAGTAAAACTCGATCACTTTGGTAATGTATGATTTTGAATAATGTCATTGTTATGTTCGTTATATTCTAAATAAGTGTCACATGTATTTTAATATATAAAATATATTTAATTTATTTCAAATATTAAATATATTTTATTGTGTGAGCTTATTATATTTAGTTCCGTGCTCGATGATTCCTTTCAAACACACTATCGAATACAATTTTCTGATTTTAGGTTTTTGTGCCATTTCATACTCACCATATTAATTAAATTACATCCTCGCAATTTAAATTCAATATTAATGATATTTTTTTATATTTACCATGTATTAAATCTCACCTCATGAGAAGGATTTATATGAAATATCCTTGAAATAATAGATTTTGATGTAAAAAGGACACATGTTAAAAAATATAAATATGTATCTAAGTAGGAAATCATAATTAGAAATTAGATATATTTTCATTGTAGAATATATATATATTTTTAGGGAGTAATTGTGTAAAGAACGTCCTATTCCCTTTATCTTGAGAATAAAATGAATAATTACTATGATATAAGTGAAAACCCCAAGATTCCAAAGGCTAAAAATAAATGTGGTAGGGTTTAAAAAGAATTTGGGGGAAGATTTACCTGTAAATAATAAATCCATAAACTCAACAACCAATAACAAAATAGCTCACTATATGCTGCATGAACAATTAATGATAATTCAACCACATTATTCTGGAGAACACAACATCAGATTGTGGAAGAGTAGAATACAACCCTAATATCAATGTAAATTTTATAAGGACCACTATAGGTTAAAATAAGACTACATGACTCCATTATCCTCACTCTATATGATCCACGATCACCAAAAAACTGAGTATCACAAAGTGGTGCTAAAAGTTTTGGAAATGTTACCTTTTCCCCTATCATGGAAGATCACATCTATAGATGTACCAATGATCCAATGCTGGTGTGAGTATAAAAGCATTAGGAATTCCCCAATAAAATCGCTATGCTTCCCAGTCGAATAGAATAGTAAGAAAAAATTATATAAAACAATTTATATAAAACAATTTTCCAAAATACTTTATAAAAATATATTAACATGTTAAAAAACTATTGAAACCAAAAGTATACTAGTGATATTAAAACTTATTTTCCAGAAATTTATCATTAAAAATAAATAAAATAATGCTTCAAAACTATTTCAAAATATATTTTTCTGCATACCTGTTCAATTCCTCACATTCATATTTTCCATCATGCATGCTTCGTTATTACGGTTTAATACTCATGAACAGTTTCTCATCGATCTACCATGTTAACTAAAAACAATTATATCAAATGATCCATTAACCCTTTGTAACTGATCACAAGGTCATATTCCTACCATGCCCCAAATATGCAATATGAACTGATACAATAATATACACACTGATCATGCAAAAATACCATTTCAATAGAACATCATTTTTATTGAATACGATTTTTCAATCAAAATCATTTCTATGAAAACCCATTTCAATATAAATACAATATTATAGAAAACCCCAATCACAAAAACCAATTTTTATGTTATAATATATCAAAAATTTTAAATCACCATTATAATTTCAAGAAACTATAACCATATTCACAAGAACTCACCGAGATTGCACTATTTTAAAAAAATAATAAATCATCACTAAAAAAGAATTGTTCCATGAATTGAACCAAGATTTCACAATAAATTTCATTAAATTTAAAATTTTTTATTCTAAGACAATCAATTATAGAAATAGAATATGGTAGTGAATCCACTTACGACAATTTTTTTTATTAATCTTGACAACAGATGAAGACCATATAAGAAGGAGAGTAATGATTCCAGGAAAATGGCGTAGATTTTCTCCTATAACAATAAAAACTCTAGATCTATTATTATTTGATTTTAATAACCATATATTTACTGGAAGCGGGTGTAGATATTTGTAAATTGAATTGAGGAGAAGGCGATATAATAAAATGTGAAAAACCCAAGAATATCGGTGACTTACCGCGAGAATTGGGCTTGAAATCACCTTGGGAGGGCTCTGAGTTGGCTAAAATGCAAGTGGGAAAGGTCATACAACATTCTATACTGGAAATTCTCGAATTAGGTCACTTTTATAGAAAGAGATATTAATTAGTGAAAAAAAAATCATAAAAAAGTATCATGTTATTGACCCTATGCACATTTAGACTGCACAGTTAGACAAATTGTGTGTTAACCATGCATTAGAAACTATTTTAAAGAAACCACTAAAATACCTCCTCGTAATGTCTCCATAACCATGTTTAAACCGTTCCAAATCTACTATCTCAAAACTAAAAAAGTTCAGGGTTTTTCTTAGGATATCTATATGGCTCCAAAAAACTCTGTGCATACCGTACACATCTACTTTATCCCAAAAAAACTTATTTACTGATCATGAGACACAACCATCCGTGACCCTTAATCTTTATAACCATTAAAACATTCAATTAATGGTTACATAATAGATATTTGGGGTATTACATTCCCCCCTAAGGGCCTTTACAACCTCTTAATGTAGAAATCCATTGCTACCCTGAATGAGTTTGGGCCATTTCTCACTCATTTCCTTCCCACATTCCTATGTAACTTCATGAATCTGACCATGTTTTCATAAATCCCACACTAGAATTCTATTTTTCCACTCAATACAATCTCTTGAATGTCCACAATTCACACCAGGATATGTACAAATGTTTCATCCCACACTAGGTTAACACGATCTCATCTAATCACATTTTCAATATCAAGATGATACTTTTTCAACTGGAATACATCGAACACATTATGTAATAAACTAAACCATGGTGGTAATGCCAACAAATTTTCGACCTCTGCAACTCATTCCAGTATCTCACATTGGAAAATATACATCAATGATAACTTCCCATACATCCAAAAATGATGATGTCCAATCCTTGGAGATATCCTCAAGAACACATTATAACTCAAAGAAAACAACAACAACCATCTAAGATGATCCTCATAATATTTATGAAAACTCTTTTCCATCACTATATTTATTCTAATCAGATGAATCTTATCTATTGTTTCATGGAAATGGCTAATTCAGACTAGTAATGTTTCACCTGTTTCCACCCAGAATAGTGGAGAACGTCAATGACACGCATATAATGCTTGAAATAGACCCATTTGTATCTTGTACTGATAGTTTTTATTACAGGTGAACTACACTAATGATATGTTCTCCTCCCACGACTAACCAAAATATGTTACACAAGACCGCATCATGTCTTCGAACATATGTATCTTATATTCAGATTTCTTATCCATCCGAGGATGATACATTGTGCTTATAATCACCTAAATTCCAATGATTTCTATAAGGATTTATTGAAATGAGATATCAACATCAGATCTCTTTCAAATACTACTTAAAAAGGATCCCCATGCCTCTTTAACACATCTTAGATATATGATTTTGGATAGATCCTCGAATATATGAGTTCTAGGAATAGGGATGATCTGGACCAACTTGGTTAGATGATCCATAGTTACTAAAATGGAACCTTCTTTCTAGATTGTTCATGGGAAACCTACAAAAAATCCATAAAAATATTTTCTCATTTCCTCATTGGAATCTGTAAGGAATGTAACATACTCACCAATCATTGATGCTATCCTTTTACCTTATGGAAATTTAAGCACCATGACGCAAACTTGGCAACATTTCTTTTATCATTCAGAACCTCCGAAACTATACCATTAATGGCCTATACATCATTTCTGGGCCTCGATTCACAACCCATCTCGAATATTGTCAAACATTAAGGAGTTGTTATTGGAAACCTATAAGTAATACCATACATTTTTGAAAACACAAAACTAAACTCCCATCAAACTTATATCCTTCATTGGTCTCCCCATCATTTTTTTGAACTCATAAATTGGAATTCTTCATCAGATGTTTGGGATTTTTTAACCATATTTATGTTATCGGAACCATGTGTAGTTGAAATGAAAACCAAAACATACCCTTGTTCTTCCCATTACAGATGCATGTCAGCTAGAACCATCATCAGATGCTATTCATCTGAATCTTCTTTTGCCAACTGCGCATATGTTTTTCTGCTCAATGCATCTTCCATAGAATTCTGTTTTATCTATTTATACTTCATGTTAAATTCAAATTTTTGATATTGTCCATCCATCTAATTTTCCACATATCTGAATCTCACCATGATAAAATTATTCTCAATATTTTGTGATTCATAAACATAATGAATTTCACTCTAATGAGATAAAGAATCCATGTCCTCTATGCATGGATGAGTTATTGTAGCTCCAAATCTTGTGTTGGGTAATTATTCTCATGTTATCTTAGTTGGAATGAACTATAAGCCACCACATGTTCTTCTTGAATGAGAATTAAACTCAACCATGACCATGATGCATCAATGTACACCACATAACCATGTAGTGGTTCTGGAAACATTAATATAGGTTCTGATATAATACGAACAGTCATGTTCAAGAAAAAATTATGGAATTCTTCAGTAAATTTGAATGTATAATTATTATTATTCAGAGCTGTCATTGGTGAGGATAATCATGAGAAATCACACACAATGCTTTGGGAGTACCCAGCTTGACTGAGTGAACTTCATATCTCAAAGACATTCTTAAGTGGTTTCCATGAGAAAACTGTTTATATCATTTTGGGATCCATTGAAACAAGTTTCTCAAGAATCACATGTCCAAGAAAGAGTACCTCATGTATCAAAAAATAAAACATAGGAAATTAACATAAAAATAGTGATCTCTCAAGATTCTGAAATCAATTTTCAAGTAATGATCATGTTCATACATTGTGGTTGAACACACCAGGATGTAACCCACAATAATGACAACAAAATAATCCATATATAAATGAAATTTCTAATTCATCAATGAAATAAATACCATTGGTGCGTTAGTTAGACCGAAAGGCATGACTACATATTCGTAGTGGTCAAATATTCTTATGAAGGTTGTATTCAGAATAACATCATTATTAACAAACAATTGGTTATATCGTCTTTCAATGTGAATTTTAGGGAACAATTGGGATCCCCGAAATTGATCGAATAGGTCATTATTTCATGGATATGGATACCTATTCATTATTTTAACGTGGTAAATATTATTATAATAATCATACACATGATGAATTCCATCTTATTTCATCACAAAAATGATAGTTGCTACTCATAGTGACATGATCATCTGAATGATACCCTTTCTATCCAGCTTCTCCAAATTCACATTCAATTCCATTAACACTATTGGTTCCATCTTATAAGAAAGATGGGAAATAGGTCTGGCCCCTAGAAAGAGATCAGTTGTAAGGTACACTAACCTTATAGGTGGTAACCCAGTTAGGTCCTTGGGAAATACATTGGGAAACTGATCCACCACTACTAGAAAACTGGATTCTATGATATCTTCCATAAATGGTGAGTTCAACACTACCAACTATTAGGAGATCATTTCTACCGCTAGTACCAACAATCTTGTTTCACCATTCATCATAAACTTCTCTCCTCTATTGATATTCTCGAAACCATCCTCAGATGTGAAAATTATAATACTTCTATAACATTCTATGTGAGCCTTTATTGTTTTCAACCAATCCATACCGAGAATTAAATCATACACATCCACCATTATCAAGAATCCACATTTCATATAATCTTCATAAATCAGTATAGAATATGCAATACACCCAAAGGATTGATATTCTCTTCCACTGAGGGATGTTTTTAATATTATCAAATAGGGGATCTTTTCATGTTTTAGACATTTGAAGTATACAAAGTGTGAATCAATGAATGAATATGATTCATTAGTACCAAATGGTACTTGCAACATGGAATATTTCAAAGGAATCATGCATATCACTATATATGGTTCTTCCTTCTCATCAATAATCATCTGTTAAACCCCATTCAGGTACTTTATCATTGTTCAATGATATTTGTTACCCTGATGGGATTTTCCTTGATAATGACTCATGGAATTATTAGAATCACAATGTCTAGATATTCTCTGTTGATGAGAATGATTCTTCTGACCTCCTCTTATCGAAGCATACTATTCATGCGGCACATCAAAAGTGGCTCGAGTGCCAAAACATGGTTCACATTGAAAAAAGAGCATAAGGTCTTCCATCATGTAGAAATTATTGAATTATCTTGGTGGTGATGTGTAGAACTGATTTATGTTGTCAAAGGAAAAAAATTTGTAGAATACATCTTGGATCTTTGGTCATGGAGGAAGATTTACTAATCCTACTTTTTGACAGTAATTTTCACTCCAACATTGGAAATTGGTATCCTTTTTTCTCTTACTCCCAACATTGATGATTCCATAATTTCTTATAGGGATCATCAGACTTCCTCCTCCCATAGACCCTACGTTGTATTTCTCAACCACCCCCATTATATACTCCATCTCTATGTAGTCATTAATATAGAGCAACACAATATTCTATAAAATTTCCTACCGTATCATGGATTCAGAGATGTGTGCCTTTAGGGAACCACTTACCAAAACTTTTAATGCAATAGGTACTAAATTCATGATTTTAGATACATAATATATGACAGAGAGATTCTATTACTTACATATAAATAAGTATATCATCATGTGAATATTTAAGATGTGGAGATATAACTATTTTTTAATCAATTCTTCTAAATCCTCCCATGTATGTAATTGATCTTCTTTAGCCTGAAGTACTAGTTCCCACCACTAGTGTGAAATATCATCAATCATATACATAGCCATGTTGACATTGAGCATTGATTGTGTGTTAATGAATTAGAAGTTTGGAGTCTGCATGTTGAACCACACCTAAACATTTTCTGATTTTGAATCATCAAGGGAGATAGATGGATTCTACATCATAAACTAGACAGAATGGTCAATGTGTCTTGGCTCATCCTTTCAGTTCCCCATGTATATAGCTTTAAATGACTGAACGATACATTGAACAATTTAATGGTTCACCTGTGGCTCAGGTGTAACCAAATTATCCCTAGCTTTTTCTTATTAGTTCCTATGATTCCTACTGGGTTCCATTTTATAAAAAAATAGCATGCACTATAATTATCACTCTCTCGAATCTGATTACATGGTTTTTACTATTCAATATCATTAAATATCTAAAATTGTTTTCTAAAAACAACATTTTTTCACATTCAACAATTTTTGACAAATAAACTCATTCTTTAAAAAAAATCATTTTCCAAATTCTATGACCATCTCATTTTTAAATTAATTTCTTAGAAAATAATTTCATTCCTATACAAATGTCAACCCTTTTAGAAAATAAAAATCATTAATACAAATTCTGTATGCACCCTTAGTGGGATGTAATTCAATTGATGAATGGAATGCTCGTCTCATTTAAAAAATCCATTATTATGTGATTTCAAAGTTCTAGAAGTGTCTCCAATCACATATGTACCCAACACTCTAGTAGGATGATGTTCAATATAAAATGGTTAGCTGCATCCTTTTATGATATACAATTGATGTTTTAACAATTCTATTCCTTTTTAAAATTTTAATCAAAGTAATTAAGAAGATGTAGTTTCAACTCCCAGTCTAATAACTCAGATGACTACTTTTCAGGAATGAAACGAACACACTAATACAATTTTTAATAACCCAATTATTCATAGTGGACATAGAATAAAAAGAATCATTAATAGGACTAAAGTGACATCCCAAAGATGCCAATGTATTGAAATAAATTTCGATGGTTTTAGTGCTAAAATGGGGGATGATTTATCTATTATTAATAATATCATAAACAACACTACCCATAACCAAACAAATCATTATATTATTCATGAACAATAAAAGACAATTCAACCACTTTATTCAAGATAAAATGAAAATCAATGTGTGAAACAACCAAAGAAAACCCCATTATCAAACTAAATAGTGTAAGGATAACAAAATATTACCAGAATGATACATGAATCCATGTTCCCCATGATTTGTGATCCAAGATCACCAAATGGCCCTGAGTATCAAGAATTGGTGGTAAAAACATTTGAAATCATACCTTTTCCCTTGTCCTGGAATACAATATCTACAAAATCACCAATGTTCCAAATAAGGGGAGAGTATAAAACTAAGTAGTCATTCCCCAATAACCTCCCCACTCATACAACTATGATAGATGAGTTAGAAGCATTTATATAAAATAGTATATATATAAAAAATTTCCAAAACATTTTATAAATAAATATAAACATGTTCCAAAAACTGTTGAAACCAAAAATACACTAGTGATATTAAAACTAATTTTCTAGAAATTTATCATTCAATAAGAAACTAATAAAATTTTAAATCCATTTCTCAATATCCCTTTTTTCATACCTGAACCGTTCCAAAAATTCATACTATCAAACATGCATACTTCATTATAATAGATCCACACTCATGAATGTTTTCACATCGATCAACCAAATTATCAAATGGTAATTGTATGAAATATGACATTAACCCATTAAAAACTTGAATAAATTCATAATTCAACAAGGTCCCATATAATCAAAATGAACTAACACACCAATATTCCTAAGGATCACGCAAAAACAACCTTTCAATAAAACAACCTTTTTATTGAAAACAATTTTCCCATAATAACATTTATAAGGAAAACCATTTCAATAATACAAATTTTTATTGGAAGACCCATTCCAAACAACCCACCTAGATATTACAGAAAATAATCAATTTAAAATCACTATTATAATTTCATGAATCTAAAACCATTTTCCAAATATTCACCATGATTACGCAATTTTTAAAAATGATAAATCGACACTAAAAAAGACTTATTTCATGAATTGAAAAAATATTTCAGAATCAATATGATTATATTTAATCATATTTAATCTATGCCTATAAATTATATAAATAAGATATGATAGTGAACCCAACTACCTAAAAGGTTTTGAAGAAACATGACAATGGATGAAGAATGAACTAGAAACATGTTCATGATTCCGAAAACCAGCTTAGATCTCCTCCTCTATTAAGAACAAAAACAAAAAAATGTTATTTTTTGTTAAAAATAATAGATCTTACTACAAAATATGTAGATATAAGAGAAAAAAATGAAGTGGGGAGGATATTTAAGAAAATGTGACAAGACAAAAGAAGATCAAGGACATAACACGAGAATCCGATTTGAAACCCCCAAGCGAGGGCTCCAAGTTGGCTCTAATGAAACCGAGAAATGTTCTAAATACTTATATGGATAAAAATAAATGGATAGAGATTTTTTAATGATAAATGAGTTAATACAAGAAAAAACAAGAAACATTATTTAAAGAATCTTGTTTTTCACTTTACTCAATGTTAGAAAACACAATTAGACAATCCATGAGCTAGTTTTGTGTTAGATACCACTTTGAGGAATCCCTTGAATAACCTCCTAACACTGTCTCTCTAACTATGCTCAAAAAATTCTAAGGATACTTCCCTAAAACTACAATTGGAAACAGTTTCTCATAGAAAATCTACCTAGTTTTGACAAACCTTACGTAGCCTGTGCACATCCACTTAATACGAAAAAGTATATTTAGAGTTCACCGAACTCTCTCATCCTTCACCCTTACATTTTAATAACCATGAAAATCATTAAGTATGTTTTACATACCAGAAAATAGGGTATTATAGATTGATTTATTCAATCTAAAACAAATAAATGATCAATATAATGTTGAGGGACCCAAATACCTATGTATATATTGATTTAGTTGACCATCAGGTCAACAAAAACATTATTAAGATACCATTTTTTAATATCCATTTCTTCAAGTTAAAAATTTATTTTCTGCTGATAAATTTAATAATATTTACATACATGATATGTTTTAATTTCATATGAGTAATTCTATCTTTCTTTAATACTTTGATTAAATTCCAACTCATCTGTTAATTGAATAAATGGATATCTAAAAAATAACATTTATGTGTCATGAAATATAATATAATTTTAATAGATTAAAAGTCTCATAAAAGAGTGACATTTCTAATTATTCCTCACTAACTATTTTCCAATGCAAATATGGGTGATAAATTTGTATCTTAACCCAAAAATTCACATTTCTTGTCTATAACTTATATTTATTTATTAAATTTATCAATTAGAAACAGTTAAATATTAAAAAAGATAGTGCGTAGATCAATGATTTTTGTTAAACCCTTATCAACCATTGGTCATGGATTTATGTCCTACAACCATGCCAGATTTGATGGGTTGTCACATGGATTACTAGTTATTCTTTTTGAAGACCACATTGATATAATTTCTGAAATATTGATAGTGGGCATCCTTGATATAAATCAATCACTAAATATCCTTGGGCCTATGGTTTTCAATAAAACCTCAGTACATAAATACTTTACCAAATTTATTTCATCATAACACCTACCATGGTCTATGTTATTACCCATATTATTCACATTCTCTATCATTTCAAATCCATTATAATGGATTGTAATGATAATATAAATTATCTTATGTGTATCTCCTAGGATTGTCAAAGAAGGTGCACAATAATTTCAAGGTCATATATTTGGATATGATCAAGTCAATTAAAATACACCTTGTTATAGTTATTACACCTAGGTACATTTGTTTGATAACCAATTCTATATATAGTATATAGACATGGATGTATTTCTATGATAACCACATAATCTCAAACTAACCACAACATTATGATGTGTTTATATAATTATCTTCCATATATACGTTATGATTATGTATCGAATCTATGATTTCATAAATCTAGTTCTCAAGGTCATTACTAATCATCATTTGATTCCAACAGTAGTGGCCCATAACTAGATTTCATAGAGCTAGTGTCATCTAACATTACATTAGAATGATTATAAGGAATCAAAGACCTACAGATCACATTGTATAATAGCGCTTTTAAAGTAGATACATATATGTTACTTGTATTACAAATTCATACCGTAATTAATACATAATTATATTTAATTTAGTATACCATTATTCCATTTTTTATATCCCTTCATATCATTCATATTTTTAACCTTCGATTCTAGTAAAAGGGTAATAAAATAACAATGATACCATATTTTTGGTGATGGTACTGTTTTGAAGTAGAAATAATGAATCAATGATAATAATATAAATGAAATGGTAAATAATTGAACACACATTACATGTAATCAATTAACATTCAAAGAATTGAATAAAAATATATAATGGTAATAAATATAAAAACATACCATTCATATAAATAGATAATGAAAAAATTATATGGAATGGTATAAAACTAAAACACATGAAATTTATTTAATGAACTGAATTTTTTTTGTATCTATAGATATGTAAACACAAAATATAATGAATTAATACAAAAAAAAACTAATTGTGGTAAATTAATAATTATTCGACACCTTGTTTCCTAGGTATGTGGACCTATTACATGAAATTCCAATCACAAGGTAGTTTAGAATATCGGGTAGAAACCCATCATGTTTTCATAACTAATTCATCTAATGAGACTACCCAGGCATCAATGGTCTATCTATAACTGGGCCCAATACATGTCATAACTATCCAAATCATTCATCATATATTGAATAAACAATTTCCCCTATTAAATATATGTATTGAATAAAAGTTTGGATTTATATATAATTCCACAATATAGGATATACAATAGTAAGGGTTGTTGATGTTGACGAATTGAAATACCATTGACAAATCACTAAAAGTATTCTTGAGAAAAATAATCGTTTAATATTTCAATGTGTCCCACACCACTTTTAAACATTTCAATAATAATACAAATAATGGAAGAACAATAAATTAAAATTAGAAAATAATGAGAAGATGGATGTTCGTGAGATAATGGGTCAAGGTAAACACTGTATGTAAAAGTGATATATGTTTAATGAAATGAACATATCCTAGATAAATGACATGGATAATTATGGGAAATTCAATGGCCAATGAACATTAAAATGGGAGTAACAAAGGAATCTTGTTAGAGAATGTCAATACAATAATTATATAATGGAATGATAACCCATTGAGAAGACGTATAAAGATGGTATCAGTACTTCATATCCCATGTGGTGTAATATAAATGGGTATTGTCATTGATGAATGGAATCACTATAAAATGATATTTTGTTTAGAAAATAATGAAAAAAATAATTTTTCATATTGATTTTAAAAATATTTTTCTATTAAATTAACGTTTATGAAACATATATATTAATAAATAATTATTTAAACATTCAAAATAATCATAAAAAATAGTGGAAAATTTTTTACATCACATATGAGGTTAAAAAAACTTATTTTCATTGAAAAATATTAGAAAAATGCATTTTTAGGAAATCTACATGAATATTCCATTAAAAATAAATTACCAATAAAAAATTATAAATATTTTGATTAATAAATATATTTTTAAATTTAAAAAATATTTTTGAAAACATTTTTTCAAAAAATGGTTTTCAGAGGAAAATCAATTCTCCGACTAAAGAGATAAATATTGTTATGTTCTCTTCTAAGTAATTATTGATAATTTTATGTAAAAAAGTGTAGGAAAATGGTATTATTACATGATAAAATCCCTTAAGAACATATGTAGAATAAAATAAAATGGTGATTTAAAAATTATTAAATAATTTCTTCTGATGGAGATTCACATGTAAACAATCCAGAACAAATGAGATTGCTATGTAAACCCATTAAAAGAAAATTACGTTTCTTTGAAAAGAAATTAAGGAATAAATATTGTGGTTAGAATGTAAATACACAAAAAAATAAATTTAAATTAAACATTATATAGTTATTTTGTGATTAAAAACAAAATTTTATAATATTTATGACAATAAAGAAGTAGTATAATACAATGATAAGAAATTTTGTTATGATTTTTTTGACATTTTATATTTTCACACAACTCCGCCTAGATGAAATATTTAAAATTGAAAAACATAATCCAATTAATATAAATATATTCATGATATAAACTATCAAAATTGGTAGTATGTACAACTCATAATAGATGCATGTTATCAATATTACATTTATCTAATGGAAGTAAAAATTTAGACAAAAATACACGACCATGCATTTTCATTAATGTGAACATTCTCTAATTACTTGTAAAATGGATTTGAGAGTGTTAATAACAAATTATAGAACCAAATTAATATTTATGATTTCATATATCATCTTATTATGATATCTTATTACACATATCAAGATAATTTAACATTATTTTTAGTCTTTTGGGAGTTAATTAGCTGTTTTATCCTAAATGTTTTAATTATTTTTTTCCCTATAATGTATTATTAATATAATGATTTTAAAACATTATCTATATACAATATTTATTAATTATATACTTCTTTAGAATAGTCAATAGTATTTGGATGTATGAAGCATTCATGAATACAGAATGATATACATATGTATTAATTCTACTACAATTTCATTTTTATTTAATTAAATGAAAATTTATTGATACAAATTTATATTATAATTAAAGTATAATATTAATTTAATATGTGTAACATTATTTTATTAAATTACTCCTTTATATATTATATGTATAATGTGAATGAATCATATTTCTTCCAGAAGGTGGTAGACCATATTTCCTCAAAAATGTTATTGTATTCCCCCAAGATGGAATGAAAATATGGATTTTATATATAAAATAATATAATTATAAATTCATTATAAATATTATAGATATCACATTGAAAAATATTATACATTATAATTCCCACCCATATAGGTGATATTGGATGAATGAGTGATCATTGTTTCGTGAGGTGATATTTCATCATATATATAGAAGGTATTTTTGTTAACCATTAGGTGGAAGTGTGTGTTATTGTAGGTAAACAGGATTTCAAAAAAAAAGATAAATATATTTCAGATCAAGGGGTACTTTATAATCATTTAAAAAGTAGTTTAATGGATGTGGATAAAATAATTCAATCTAATGAGCATTAAGTAGGATGCTTTGACTTATTTGAGTAACTTATTTTGGATTATACTTGTGGGTTTTCATGGATTAATTTTTTAAAAAATGGGAGGCTTATAAGAATAGTTTATGAATGATGTGGATATATATTGGATATTATTTTTCGATAATTTGTGTTTTTAGAGGTGTGAGGAAGTGGGAGGCATGGGTTCATTTTTTTAGTGGAAGAGGAGGGACACACTTGTAAATTTTGGAAAAGGGAAATCCTTCTACATTTTCCCATTGGAATTTGATCATATATTTATAAAAAACCCAAAAAATTGTGTATAGGGTCAAAATATTGACATCTAATGGATATTTTAAATTTTCATAGGTCATCGTGGCCCATCTGTTTAAGGGTTAGTCTTTTGTTATGCTTCATTTCACTATATTCGTTGTAATTAAATTTAATTAATTTCACTAATATTGTTGGAAAAAAATAAGTTCATAATATTATAAATTTTATATTATTTTTATTACAAATATTGAAAATATTTTTCAGTTTTATAATCACATTAATAAAAGAAATTATTTTTAATTTAATCAAATAAACAAGATGATAATGTGAGTTTTTAAAGTAAAAATATGGAAATTTTTTCTAGGTTTTTATATGTAATATGAATTTTATATTCATTTTCATGATCAAAATATTATAAATAGATAAAATTTTATAAATAAAAACAAAGAATGTAATTTAAAATATAATTTATCCTTAAAATATTAATTTATTAAATAGAATTTCGAGTTAAAATCCATTATTTTTAAGCATTTGCAGACAAAAAAACTTCCCAGAAAAATAAAACAATTAATCCAAACATAATTTTTGGGTTCACATTTATATGATAATGTTAATTTTTAAATTAAAATTTTAAAAATTTTAAAAATTGGATTTAAAATTGGTTGACCATTAAAATTTGGTAAAAGTGGATTTATAAAGAATATGATTTTATGAGAAATATTTGGATTATTCTAATCTTATGTCTGTCAATTCTATTGGAAAATGTCAAAAATATATTATTGAATTTATAACATATAAATTTCATTAATATTTTCAATAATTTTAATTAATTTAATTTATTAACATAAAATTGTTTTTTTGTGCATACAAATTGTTTTCTATAAAATATTACCTTTATTTTAAATTGATTGTTATAATAATTTTAAATTAATTTGTAAAAAATGAACTAGTTTTATATTCTTTTAATAAATAAAATTTTATATGTTAATAAATACTATTATTAATAAAAAAACTATATTATTATATTAAATATTAATATTTCAATTTTATATTATTGTTCAGTAAAAATCAGTCTTGAGTGTATTTTATTTTATCGAAAAAGTCTTTGTTTTATTTAACATACATTAACACAGTGTTACCTGCATTTCATGATATAAGATATATCGAATCTATTTAAAATAATATATATTTTTTAATGTATCAGGACATTATATTCCACTACACAATTGGTGTTGTATGTCATACATGAAATCATATAAAATTAGCCTACATTAGAATGTCGGGGCGTATCATATAAAATAATATATAACATCTTTCTATAATGGTCATTTTAAAATGAAAAATTAGTTATGGATGTGTATGACCTACTTCCTCCATGATCATAACATAGATAATATTTCATAAAGAATTATCATATTTGGTTTTAAAATTTTAATTAAATTTTAAATCGTATTTTTATATGAAGATAATTTTTATAGATATTTTTAACAAGGACTTCTATAACTATAGTCAGCATAATAAAATAGTTTAAAAATAATTAACCATATGTCACCATATCCCTTGATGAGGACTTAACTAATTAAATTTGTAACTATGTCTCTAAATATATAAAATAAATTATTTTATTATATGATATTAAAGATGAAAAATTTTCTTATTAAATAATGAAATTGATGTATGATTATTATATAAGAGTTAATATACATACATGTAATGTCTAGACTCGAGTTTACTTTCTTTCTCATATTTATTTTTATTATATGAGAGATATGATATATTCAACAATTAATTAATTTTTTGGTATATATAATAAAAATAATATATTCAATATATTCAATACCTCTATCAACCTGATTCTTTATGTTTCAATTTGAATTATATTATCAACGGGGATTGGAACCATATGTTATCAAGTGGGAAATAATTTTTAAAGTAGTTTATTTCTGTTGGTTTATATTTCATCATCCCAATATTGTAAATAATATTATTAGGTTTTTAGTGAAATATTCTTATATTAATTTTATTTTTGAACTTGTTTAATTTTTTTTACATTTTTTAAACATAATGAATTAATTTTTTTATTTTTAAATTCAATGATATGATTTTTGAAAGGGAAATTCACCTCAAAGACAATTTTATTGTGAAAAATGTATTTCATAAGCACTGATATTTATTTTTGAGGTGTATATAGTACACATTTTCATGTATGATAATGTAAAACTATATATTCCAAATATTTAAATTATCATATTTATTTATTATTTCATAGTTCGTACGATTGAGGAGTTTCTAAAGTCAAAGTATCTTTATATTAATATCTCCATTCTTTCAAGAATCTTTATGATTGATTTTACTTTAGGAAAAAAATTGGATGTAATTTTACTAAATCAAATATCATTTATTATCTTCTTCTAATGAATGTGGTTAAATTGATAAATTTAAATTTCGTTCCATATTAATTAATGGTACATTAATAAAGTCATTTATAAGTGATACAAATATTGTATTTTATATTAGTTCAGGTATCTATAAATTCAATATCAATATTCATAATTTTATTTTTAAAATTTTATTTCTAAAAATAAATAATTTTTTGAATCTATTTTACATGGTATTTGACCATATTTTACAAGTATTTGAAGTAAAATTTGGTAATGTTTTTTGAGTGAGTTATATTTGACTTTGATTTATTTTTTTTCGGAAAAAAATGTTTATTTTTAACATTTATAACATGAATATATTTTTTAATTGAAATAATTTCTATTTTTCATTATTTATTTGGTTATATATCACAATTTTTCTTTTCAAATAAACTGAATTTAAATTTTTTATAAATTTTATTTGTTTTAAATGTAATTTTAAAAATATAAAAATATTATTTGACTAAAAATTAATTATATTTTAATGTAATTTCCATTCAAAAAAGTCATTAAAACCTTCTTGATACTTATACAATATTGAAGATATATTCTAATGATTCCATCCAAATTACTTTTCTAGATGGATTAATATTTTTTAATAGAAATTCATTAAACTCATCTCTCTTCCATGGGTTAATCATAATTGAAATATATTTTGATATAACCCATTTCAATTATAAAAATATTTTTTTTTCAAATATATTGTAATGTAAGCCATTTAATTTAAATTTTTTAATCATGATTCAATAAAAAAAATTGAAATAATTTATTTTCCACACAATAATTAGACATCAATTATTTTATTATGAAACATAATTCATTTCCATTGGATAATCGTATTTCAATGAGATATTTATGAGACCCGTTCCTTTTGAACATGTTAATTCTTTTTCAATGTGATTATTATGGAACACATTTATTTTATCCGTCTTCAACATTATCTTAAATATATAATTTTTTTTAAATTATTTTATGTATAACATAATTCACTATGTAATTTATTCATGATATTATTCATGGAGATTGTATATAACGATATGTTGTTTCGTTATAAATAGGTAAATGGTTAATTCAATAAAATCCATGTATTGGTGGTTATATTATTAACCCAGGAAGGGTGGTTCTATTATAAACCATATATGGGTGGGTCTATAATATCCCTCTAATGCATTGGGTATTCTAGATATAGAGGGTGGCCATATTTATTATTTTGTTTATAATAAGTGATGTGATGATTTTGTTCTAATATAATACTATGTTTTATCTATATTTCCTATGTTTTTATAAATTTTCATATGATAATTATTGATATCACATGGATCGTGATTATTTATTATTATTAAACATTACTTTTTGAATGATTTTTTCCTTATTATGACAATTGATTATAAATGTATTGATGTTTATTCATATTATTAGGTTATAATAATGAACATTGATTATGTCATCATGCCCTTATGTTTTTGTTATTCTTAATGATAAAAATAAATTTTTTATACTTATGTTTTCCCTTAAAGATAATTTGAGTTCAAAATTCATATATTTCATTTTGACTAGGTTATAAATAACAAGGTTGAATAAATTATGTACATAATGGTTTTGTATAGATGTTGATGAGGACCAATAATATAATATAAAAATGTGTTCATTGAGGGCCATGAGGTTTTTTATTTATGACACTTTTTTTGATAGTATCTTAGTATAATAGTTTTTTTATCTCTATAAAACTCTACATAAAATGGTCCATGACAATGTAAATGAACAAAATATTTACTTTAGATATTGTAAAATTTTGTTAGAAATATTTGGTTCACCATCATTGTTATAAAAAACGAAAATGTAATGTTTATTTATTTTTAAAGTAGACCTGATTGTGAATTTTTGTAGATTTTATAGTTTTAATGAGAGGAAAGGTGTAGATAAATTAAGAAATTGTGATGTTTTCATGTGATTTTATCTTATGTGTGAGGGATAAAATCATAGTTTTATAATATTATTACTGATAATATGATCAATGTCTTAGATGAACAATTTTTGGATTATTATGATGAGATCAATAAGTGATTAATTAAAAATTAGGTGACATTTTTTAGGGTTAAAAGAAAACTATATATTTTGCGTAATTTTAATAATACCTTTAAATATTGTCGAAATTATATTTATTTTATTGAATCATTATTACTTTATGTGGTCTTAGATATTTATAAAATTATGGGAAAATATGTTTTATTATATATATAACTATAATTTGAAAATTGTTGTGGGGTCTAAGGGATTCATTTTATTTCAGAAAAAAGTATCGCACTATTCTTTGTCTTAAATGTAAAATATTATGAGTTAATATTTGAGGTTTTAAAATCATTAATTTGAAGATTATTTTTGAATTTTTTGAGATTTATCATTAGGATTTACAATATTATTTTTGAGATTAAGGTATTATTTCATCATATGAAAATTTATTATTTATATGAATTATTTTACAATATAATAATTGTTTATTATATGGTTAATTTATAATGGAATGTGTAATAGATTAGTTATCCCTTTTGTGGTCATTTATTCTTTATAATCTTTGTTTACTACTAGTGTAATGATAAATAAATTTACAATACATACCATTCAATGAAAATATGAGATTGTAGTGAAAATTGGCTAATGTAATAAACTGGAAAAATAATTTAAGTATTGAAATATGTTGTAAATAAATATTTTAACATAATCCCGAAAATATAAGAAATGGATCATCGAAAAAATGTTTTATCATAGTAAATTGACTTATGATGAACAAATGGTATTTTCACTCATCACATATGTTTGGTTTTTAGGTCCTTAACTTTCTACTGATCATTCATTATCATAGGTTATATGTTATCTAACACTCTGCATAATTTTGTATTATTTCCTTGCATGTCTAAATATTAATTTCTCTCTTACGTTCTCTAAATTTGAATCATAGTATGTGTTATTTTCATTACCTTCATACGTATTTTTCTCCCTTATCAATAGAATGTTTATTATTCATTTTTTCGATTATAGTTTCCCAGAGAAGGTATTTTTAAAAATCCAACCATTTGTAGTTGAGATAAATCTAATATTTTGAATATAGAATTTATTAATAGGTGGGAGGAGGTGACAACAAAATATTATGGAAAAAGAAAACTATATATGAAATTGTATTGATAAGATACAATGTTTATAAATAACATGTGATATATTTAACAGTATTATCCTAATAGTAAAAATTTATGGTGTGACTAGTATTAAATAAATTATGATATATATTTGTTTATTTATTTATTACTCAATATATATATATATTTAAAAATTTAAATATAATCAATCAATTTCTAGTAATGTAATTTTATCCTTTAATAATATGTTTTCATCAAAAATCATTTTTGTTACATTCCCTTAAAAAATATTATAATTAATTTTTTGAAATATTGGAAAATTTAGTTAATGAAGTTATCATTTTATACATCTATATCAAAATATTCGTTTTGTTATTTTTTGGATTCTTCATTGAATATAAATATTTTAGTTAATAGAAAAAAAGTATTTTTTAAAAATATTATTTATTTTCAATAAATTATGAGAATTAAATGTGAGATTATTAATATAATATAATTTTATGTCAAATATTTAATATTTACTAATTTTTAATCCCCTAAATTTATTTTTTATTTAAATTCATATTTTATTTTACTATAGGGTTTTCCTTTAGTTTAAAATTTTGATGTTCCTGAAAAAAATTCAATATTACATAATTTAAATCCTTATCAATTAATTAATATATCCCATAACATGGAATGATTGAAACAAAATTTATAGATTATATATTAATAATTATTTATTTATATTAATAATATGATTATTATTTAGAATGGATTTGATATGAAATCGCTTTTCATTGAAAAATACACTTCTTGAAAACGTATATTATCCTCCATATATATATATATATATTATTTGAAGTAAAATATTTCATCCATTATTAATTGAAATTGATAATATGGATTCTATATTTTAAATAAAATAAATTTATATTACCTAATATGGTCAATATATTATTTACTAAAATGAGTTGTGAAAACATTAAATATAAATTATCCTTGTTAAGTTGAAGAATGAGTTTACCAGGGAGTTAAAATAATAATATATGGGATCAAATAAACTTAATAACTATATGTAAACTTTTGTATGGATATATATATACTTTAATATTTCTAATTCCCTAAAATTTCCCATTTGGGGCCTTTTGGAATGACAAAAAATGTGGGAATGACTTTTTATTATATAAAATTACAATTGTTCCACTCAACTCACTTATAAAAGTGCATAAATATCCTCCATTAATCACACTATACAAATTTTTGATTCATTCATTAACAATAAAATAATCTTCTCGACATCTATCACTGAAACATGTATCCTATGGTTTGGTAAGAAACTCATTCATGGAGAACATTAGTTATAATAATTAAGAGGTGGTGTGAGTAGTTGAAAAATTAATATATCTTCTTTCATGGTTTATTTATTCATCCCCCTTCATAATATTTTATTTAACCATTAAAATCTGATATAAACTCTATATATTATATAATATAATTTTAATATATTAATTTCAAAAAATAAATCAATCTCATCTTCGGTCATATTTTATATATAATCCTCATCCATGTGAACGAAGGACTAATGCCTCAAGAAATAATGTAATTTGTTTTCCCTCATTACCTCCCTTTTATTATTTAAATTATATATTTAATTTATATATGTGATATTGGTAACATATTTTAACTTCAAGAGTAATGATATCAATTATGTATTGCTACTTCCCATTCAGTGGGGGATAAAATTACACTGTATAACGAACTACCTCATCATGAAATGATGTAAATCATTCTCCACAAACTCTTTAAATAGAAAGTATTCATGATAATTTAAATGAATATATTTTATATAAATAAAAAAATAGGGATAATCATTGTATATTGGCCTCTATTAATTGTTAATATATCATTTTATTTCTTATACTAAAAAATGATAACATTGTTTGTGTATATGTAAACTACCACCTCTATGAAGAGATTTGATTATTCCTTCAATTTAATATATAAAGAACTATATATATAACTATATTTCAGATAAAAATATTTAATATATGATATTATTGATTTTCTATAATTACATTATAATACATAACATATTTCTATAATGATATTTTAAAAATTAATATTCTACTCATGTATACATACGACTTACCATCTCTATGATTTTAACATAGTTAATTTTCATAAAAAATCATTATTTTTATAAAAGGTATAATTGATAATTATATATGATTATTAAATTGTGGTAAACATTATAGGGATGTTTAAATATTGAACCTTTGATAATAGTCAATAAATAGAAATTGTTTCAAAATAATGAAACGAATATCATCAAAACACCTAACATGGATGTAACTAATGAAATTTGTAAATATTTAATTGAAATCAAATGAAATAAATTATTTATGAATAATCATTTAATCATGTAAAAGTTTGATAGGAAATAATATAATTTATATAAGCATAATATATTGGAGTCATTGTAAATGCAAGGATAGTCTAGACTCGAGGAAAGGTTTTCTATAATATCACTTTTAATTCATCATACATATTCTATATTAAATGCTCTATTATTTATAGTGTATGTAATTAAAATTTAGATTTAATATCTGGAATAATTTATACATAATTTTATATTTTGTATCAATTTTATTTATAATACCCTAGGGTGTAAGGACCTGACACTAGTTTCCTGGAGAAGATTCCTTATTTGATTTCATTGGCATACATACAAGGAATGTAAAGCCCAAAAGACTGAGTAGATTAGTATTATTGGAAACAAGTTACATACATAAGTTTAATATAACAACATGAAGGGAAACAAACACTATTTTAATCCACTAAGAACATCACATCTCCTAGATTATTCTTGACATTCATTCATAATTTATATCTTCATGTCCTAAGAAAATGATACATAAGAAAGGGGTGAGCTAAAATTCTCATTATGGTTAAGCAATATAGTGGAAGTATAAACATTATACATGGTGAATAATTGAAAATAGATGCCTTTAATAATAAACGTGAAACATATGATGGAAGGAATATGAGTTAAATAAATAATTCCATAATTAAACAAAATCATGTGTATTCACCTAGTCGAATAACCACATGAAATTAAAATAATAGCATCATAATGAGGGAAGTGCAGATGTTGGACATTGTGAATCATTTTTTCATGGCATTGGCCAAGACATCTAGTGATTAAGGCCTCAGCCAAAATCCATATCACGTTGGGAAAGGCCTCATCCAATTCCACGTCTATTTGTATCATTAGACCTACCGATGCATCGAGGGGCTATAGAGGGCCCACCCTTCACATAATAAGTCCAATGCATTCCTCATATGGGTGGGGATCAACATAAACAATATATACATTCATAATGAATCTATCATATGAAATGTAACTATCTTTCCCCAATCATTATACATAAAACACTAACCATTCAGAAATAATATGGTGAATGGTTTTAGGATAGATCATCCAAAATAGAGTTAGTCATAAACCATTAAATAATATATGGTACTAACTTCATAAATGATTAAACCCAATAATACCATGGAATAAACAAGATTTTTGAATTAGACAGAAACACCCTTATAAAATCATTAAGAAATCCTAGAGATGAATACTCTTTTATTTTAAAATGAAGAGCTCTTTTGTAAAAATCATTATATAAAACTAGATGTAAAGTATGATAGTATTTTTATAATAAAATGAGTGGTTTTATAAAGATAATGGATTCCAAAAATAGATTATATAGTTCCATTGAAAATATTTAAGAATTTGATAAATTCCCTTTAACGGGGCTTGTATTTTGGAATCAATTTTGAAAGATCCTTTTAAAACATGTAACTATCCATAAAATAAGGAAGGATTCTTGTTTGGAAACATATATATGATACTCGCAATGATTATATGAGGATTACATAATAATACATAAGGATTTCATTGTGGTATTTAGACAATGAAAGTATCACAAATGAAAATCAATGTTCAGGTGGAAAACTCATACCTTAAATCCAAGCGCGTTCCACTCTTGTAATTAAGCAACTGGAATATGAAATTATACTTGTTAATAAATTATTTCAGAACCTATTATATATGTATTTATTTCACCATAATTCTTGTTAGTTCATTTATGTCTTCATGGACAAGTTAATATATTGAATTTCATTGTTCCGGGGTGTTCGTTTTCATTATTTTTATAATCGGTTCACTAGTTTTTAAGTAATGGAGTATATTTGGAAAGGTTATAAATCTCCAAGATTGTAAGTATATATTATTTATGAACATAAATAATTGGTAATGGTAATTTCTATCATTTGGTTACATGGAATGAGGATGAATCATCATATGACAACCACTTTGATTATTTGGTGCTGTTTGGAATATTATGAACTAGTTTTGTCATATTTCATAATTATATGTACGTATTGAGGATCATGAATATTAATTAGGTTATAAAACATATATTATAGTCTAGTTCAACCATGAATGTGGTTTCATGACCAGTAATGAATAAGAAAGTGACGAATGAAACTTTGTCGTCCACGATGGTTATAAATCGGAACCTTATGAATGTCGATTTCGTTTGTAAATTAAAAGGGAGTGAGTAAGAATATTTATGATGGTTCTTCCATTATAATGATATAAATTCAGTATATAAATGTTACAGGAGTTACCATGATTATTTGTATAGAGGTGGTGAGGAGAGAAAAATAAAAGTGATGAACATGAAAATAATGAAAAGTTAATATATCCATTATGAAAATTCGGCAGACTAACGACGTCATATAGAATTTCATAAAATCAAATGATGAGAAAAAAGGGGTATCTCATCATATTAAAATCAAAAGGAAATTATTAAGAATAAATAAATACAATCCCAAACATATGAGAAAGAAATTTCAAATAGCTAAAATAAAAGAAGTGTCGTCTTAAAGAAGAGAATGAAGGATTTGCCTTACCTTGTATAATAACTCCTAGATATTGAAGGATGGGACCTTGGGGGCTTAGAGACACCTTGTGAGGACTCCTAGAGAGGAAAACCCACCAGAGATTCGAGGATTATGGATTTTTAATGAATTAAACCGAATGGATGAGTGGGTATTTATAGAAAAAAAGAGGTAATCTTTTAATAATTTCAAAGGGACACCTCATTAGTGGTTTTTGCCAAACCATGAGCTTGCCCATGGTATTTGCCCATAGTTTAAGCCACATGGGACACCTAATGCCACATGTTACTATACACACGGCTACCAGAATTTTATTTTAATTATTATGTCTTTATGATGTCATTAAACTACTGAATACTCAAAACTGTATTTCTCACTATTCCTGAAAAATTCAGGTATTTTAGAAAAATCACAAAAATTCACCCCAACTATTTTTCAACGTATATATTTCAAAAGTGAAATCCATTTTTCAAAAATAATTTTATAAATATTATTAATTTAATTTTTAAATAAAATAATACTTAATTAAAAAATTTACAATTCTAATTCTATAACTACTCTTTATCACAATGAAAACTTACCCAAGATGTTATTATCTTATAGACCTAAGAAAATAATATAATAATAAAATTTACTATTCATTAGGGTCATATTACAATTCATATTACTATTCATAAATGTATGTTACTATTCAGTAAAAATAATCTTTGTTCTATCAAACTCAAAATAACGTACTGAACACAACTCTAGATGACCATTTTTCGAAATTCAAATCATTGAAGAGGTAAAGTTCTATTATAATGGCTATATTATAAAATTTCAATCTATATTTATTTTCAAAACCTTGGTGTCTTACATTCTCCCCTCCTAAAAAAAATTTAATCCTCGATATTCCCAGAGTATTACCTAATATAATTCGGGTATGTCTTTAACATAAACTCCTCAGGCTCCCATGTTGCTTCCTCCATCTTATGGTTCCTCTATAGAACCTTCACCAGACGAGTCGTCTAATTTCTCAATACTTTCCCTCTAGTATTAAGAATCTTGATAGGCTCTTCATAGTAATATAGATCAGGCTCATGTTCCACTTCATCATAAGTGAGTTCATGTGTTGGGTCTGGCATGTACATGCTTAACATTGATATGTGTAACACATTGTGAACCTTCGAGAGACTTGGCGGCATTTCCAAATGGTAAGCTACAGCTCCAATTTGGTCCAAAATTTCAAAAGGTTAGATATACCAAGGACTTAAATTTCTTCAGTTATCTGCATAGCTCTTTTTCCTAATTTGAGCTATTTTGATATGGTTCAACATAATCTTCACCTTTTCCATTGTTCCTTCAACATGTTTTGGTTCCACGAGCTTTCTTTCACCAAAATCATCCCAACAAGTTGGTGTACGACATCGCCTCCCATATAATGCTTCATACGGTGCCATCTGTATACTTGAATGTAAGGTATTATTGTAGGAAAATTCTGCAAGAGGTAAATACGGATCCCGCATGCCTTGAAAATCAAGTGAACAAGACCTCAACATGTCTTCAAATGTTTGAATTGTCTGTTCTGATTGTCCATCAGTTTGTGGGTGGTAGGCAGTGCTCAAACAAAGATCAGTATCTAGGGCCTTCTGATGAATTTTCCAGAATCATGATGTAAAACGTGGATCATGATCAGAATCAATCGAAAGTGATACTCCATGAAGTCTCACAACATCATTAATATATAGTCTCTCTACACGTTCAAGTGGTAGATATTCTCTTATATCATAAAAATGTGCTGACTTGGTAAGATGATCAACCATGACCCATATTGAATTGTTCCTTATATGAGTCTTTGGTAGTCCCATGACAAAATCCATCATGATATTATCCCATTTCCAATCAGGTATGGGAAGAGGTTGTAATACTCCTCCAGGTTGTTGCCTTCCTGCTTTCACTTATTGACAAACAATACATCTTGACATAAAATTAGCAATAAACCCTCTTCATGTTGTCCCACCAAAAATGTTCCTTTAAACATCTATACATCTTAGTGCTACCAGGGTGCATAATGAAATTGGAACTATGACCATAATCCAATAATTCCCTTTTTAGAACATGTATATTGGGAACACAAATAATCTTCCCAAATTTCAAAATTCAATCTTCATATATAATGTCACACAATATCTCATCATTCACAACTTTAATATTCTTTTGAAGTTCATCATCATCAGCCTTAGAACTTTTTATCCATTCTAGTAAAGATGTTTTGGAAACCATTTGAAAAATCATTGATTCTTCACCTTCCATGGTTATTCCCAAATTCATCATTACTAGATCCAAGATAATAGGATCCCTTCAACTCTCATCTAGTTCAAAACTCCATGATCCTTTCTTCTTAAAGAATCTACCACCTTATTTTCTTCCCCGGGTGGTAGTGTATCGTGCAATCATAATCCTTGAGTATTTCAATCCATC
Organism: Viscum album; assembly: GCA_963277665.1. Taxonomy (NCBI): domain Eukaryota; kingdom Viridiplantae; phylum Streptophyta; class Magnoliopsida; order Santalales; family Viscaceae; genus Viscum; species Viscum album. The sequence goes on from OY728133.1 coordinate 243,709,702, forward strand.
TAGTTTGCCTCATGTTGAGTTCTTTCTGTGAGAAAATATACTTCCGACTCTTGTGTTCAGTATAAATCTAACATTTTTCACCATAAAGATAATGTCTTCATATCTTCAATGCAAATATTACTATAGCTAACTCAAGATCATGAGTAGGATAGTTTTTCTCATGAATTATTAGCTGTCATGATGTATAAGCAATAAACCTATAATTTTGCTTAAGGATACAACCAACTACTTTCTTTGAAGCATCACTATAAATAACAAACCCGTCATTCCCCGATGGTAGAGTAAATATAGGAGCCTTGATTAATATTATCTTTAGTTATTCAAAACATTCTTTACAATATTTTGTCCAAACAAATTTAACAACTTTACATGTGAGCTTCATTAGTGGGTTAGCCAGTCAAAAAAAATTTTGTACGAAATGCTGATAATAACATGCTAAGCCAATAAAACTGTATACCTTAGTTATGTTTGTTTGCATGGGAAAATCATGGATTTCCTTTTTCTTTGAAGGATTAACTTGGATTACATCCTTATAGAGAATGTGACGAAGAAACAAAATCTCATGAATCCAGAATTTAAACTTGTTAAACTTCCCATATAATTCATGTCTTCCACGATTCTTCAGGATAATTCGCAAGTAATATTCATGATCATTGTAGCTTTTCGAGTATACCAAGATATCTTCAATAAATACCACTAAAAAATCATCTAGATTATCCTTGAAAACAATTTTCATTAGATCCATGAAGACAGAGGGTGCATTAGTCAATCCAAAAGGCATTACTGTAATCTCGTAATGCCCGCACCTAGTTCGAAACGCTGTTTTCGGAAGGTCTTCCTTCTTCACACTCAACTGATGATATCCATATCGAAGTTCAATCTTTGAAATGTATTGATCTCCATGCAGTTAGTCAAATAAATCATCAATACTAGGTAAATGATACTTGTTCTTTATTGTTATAGAATTTATTTCCCTGTAATTAATGCAAAGCCTCATAAGTCCATCAATTTTCAAGACAAAGAGAACAAGGGCTCCCCATGGAGAAACACTAGGTCGATGAAATCCCTTATTACTCAATTCCTCTAGTTTCTTCTTTAGTTCCACTAATTCCACAGTGTACATTATATAAGGGGTCTTTGATATGGTCCTTCAACCATGAATTAAATCACTAGAAATCTCAATTTCTCATTCTAGAGGATGTTCAGTTAGATCTTCTAGAAACACATCAACATATTCTCTCACAATAGGTACATCCTCTATTTGAACATTCCTTTCTTCACCCATAGATATTTCATTCTCTTCCTCACCAATAATTGAATTTAGTTGAGCTACTGTGGGTGGATCTAGATAAGAAACAAGTGGTGAAAATTCTCCTCTAATGATAAGGTGTTCTTTATCATCATCATAAAAAATTGTAACCTCCTTCTTCTTACAATATTTTTTTGCATCATGGTCTGAAAGCCAATCCATACTAAGGATAACATTGAATTATATCATGGGTATGACGATGAGATCGGCTGATAAGGAACATTTGTACGCCCTAATGGGAACAAATTGAAAGAACGTTTGAGCAAGGATACTTCCCTTAGGAGTTTTGACTGACAAGTAGCTTGTTAAATCAAATTGAAAATATCAAATTTTCTTAGCAAACTGGGAATATATGAAACAATGTGATGATCCATAATCAAATAAAGCATCAGTGATGCTTGAGGAATCGATAAATGTACCTTCTACCACATCATGTGGAACATCAACCTATGCAGTTGTGATTGCATATGCTTTTCCAGGCTCTCGTGGCCTCTTCTGTTGCTTATTTACTTGAATTATTGGACAATTATTATCATAGTCCCCCATCTCTTAAAAATTATAGCATCGAACATCATTGGAATTCTTCTTTACTTTGTAATCACTAGCAATATGGCCTTTCTTACCACATTTTTACCATACTTTTTTTCCTTTTATGCACGCACTAGGGCGTTTCCTTCCACAATTGTAACACAGTAGAAATTCAACTCTTCCCTTATTCCCTATTTCCTTATTTCCGTTCCCATGATTTTCAACATCCCTTTTATTTTATTGCTTTCTATTAAATTCATAAGACATAGTGAATTATTTTTCTTTCTTGATGTCACATGGAACTATATCCTCATATGATGAAAATCATTGAGAGACTAGTGCCCGCCAGAGGAATGGCTTTAGGCCATCAAATAATTGATCAATTTTTCTCATTGAATTTTATATATAGTCTACATCATGTCTTGCTAATCTTTTGAAGTTAGCTTCGTACCTTGAAACATTATCATCTTCCTCCTACCTCATATTCAAGAATTGTCTCTCCATATCTTCTTTATTCTCACGGGGGAAGTATTTTTCTATGAAGATGTCCTTAAAATCCCTTCATTCCATCTCTTCTATCTCTTCCTCCTACTTTGTGTTTTGGATTAATGACCACCACTGATCCACATCTCCCGATAGACGATATACTGCCATGATATCATTCTCTCTTTCATTACATCCCAATGCGAGAAATATATTCTCAAGGGAACATATTCACTTCATTACTACAAATGGGTTTGTAGTCTCGTTGAATGATGGATGTTGTTGTCGCATAAAGAGATCAAGCATGGATCCTCCATGTGGTGGAACTAGATGCTCCATACGGGAAGGATATTATTCATAACCCAATTTAGTTGTCCTAGTATGTTTATGAGTTTCTCAACACCAGTCACAGCACCAAAGCCAACATCATTATAATGCGTCATGGAAAATCTCTACAGGGGACACATGCATTCATGTGATTTCCATTCCATCCATTAGGTTCCATATCAAGATAATGACATAAACAAGATTAGGTTATGAATCGTAATGTATAATATTAACTTAAAAGAACTCAGAAAAATTGAGATCCTACGCTTGGATAATCCCATATTCACAAATATAGTTTTCTTTGAGGAATATTTTACATTTTCATCCTTCATAATGGCTTGTTAAAAAATGTGAATTATCTTAAGAAAATTTCATGGGAGTGTCGTAACCAAGAGTGCGGTAAGGCCCATTGTGGTGCACCAGTTCCCGTTTGAGTCTAGCTCAAAGCGGTATTTTCTGGTTTTACCCCTAGATACATCTGTGCCAGAGCCGCCTCTACCTGCTCGTATCCAGACAAGGTTGTATTGCTTGAAATATCCACAAAATCTATTCCTTAACAAAATACCAGGACATTATTGTATGTATATTTTCAAATACTAACTTAGGGAATCTTTTATAATTCTACATTTTGTAAATCTAGTTTCCATGTATTCTAATAAACTTCCTCTGATACCAACTGTAAGGACCCGACCCTAGTTTCCTAGAGCTGGTGCCTTATTTGATTGCATTGGCATAAATACAAGGAATATGAATCCCAAAAGACCAATTAGTTTTGTATTATTGGAGACAAGTTACAAACATAAGTTTAACATTACAACATGAAGTTAAATACAACACTATTTTAATCCACTATAAACATCATGTCTCCTAGATTATTCTTGCAAGTCGTTCATAAATAATTTTTTCTTGTTCTGAGAAAATGAAACATAAGAAAGGGGTGAGCTCAAATGCATAGTAAGAGTATGAAATACAGCGGATGTATAGACATTATACGTGGTGAATAATTGAAAACACATTCCTTTAATAATAATCATGAAACATATTATTGCAGGAATATGAGCTAAATAAATAATTCCATAATTAAACATAATCATGTGTATTAAACAAGTCGAATAACCACATGAACATCAAATAATAACATCATAATGAGTTAAGTGCATATGTCAGACATTCAAAATAATTTTTCAATGGCCTTGGCCAAGAAATCTAGTGATTAAGGCCTCATCCAAAATCCATCTCACTTTGGGAAAGCCCTCGGCCAATTTCACGTCTATTTGTATGATTAGAATTACCGATGAATTGAGGGGATAAAGTGTCCCCACCTATCACATAATAAGTTTAATGAATTCCTCATATAATAACAAATCAATATAAACAATATATAAATTCATAATGAATCTTTCATATGAAATGTAACTAACTTTCCCAAATCATTAAACATGAAACACTAACCATTCAGAAATAACATGGTGAATGGTTTGATGGTAGATAATAAAAAATAGAGTTAGTCATAAACAATTAAATAAAATTTGATAGCTGACTTCATAAATTTTTAAACCAAATAATACCATGGAATCAACAAGAGTGTTGAATTAGACAAAAAAACCCTTAAAAATCATTAAGTAATTCTAGAGATGAATACTCTTTTATTTTGAAAAGAAGAGTTCTTTTGGAAAAATCTTAGTATAAAACCAGAAGTAAAGTAAGATATTATTTTCTTAATAAAATATGAGTTTTTATAAAGATAATAGTTTTTCAAAATATATTATTGAGTTCCCTTTAAAATAGGTAAGAATTTGGGAAATTCCCTTGAATGGGGTTTGTATTTTGGAAACAATTCTAAATGTTCCTTTTAAAATAGGTAACTATCCATAGAATAAGGAAGGATTCTAGTATTTAAACATATATATGATACTAAAATAGAGTATATGAGGAGTAAATAATAATACATAATAATTTCATTAAGGTATTTAGACAATGAAAGTATCCCGAATGAAAATCAATGTTCGAGTGGAAACCCCTTAACTTAAATCCAAGCGTCTTGCCCTCTTGAACTTAAGCTACTGGATTATGAAATTATACTTTTTAATAACTTATTTCAGAACCTATTATACATGTATTTATTTTACCATAAATCTGGTTAGTTAATTTATGTCTTTATTGACAAGTTATTATATTGAATTACATTGTTCTGGGGTGTTTGTTTTCATTATTTTTATAATCGATTCACTTGTTTCTATGTAATGGAGTTTATGTGGAGAGGTTAATAATATCCAGGATTTGAATTATATATTATTTATGAACATAAAAAATTTTTAATGGTCATTTCTATCATTTTGTTAAATGGAATGAGGAATAATCCTCAGATGAAAACCACTTCGATTATTCGGTAGTATCTAGAATATTATGAAGTAGTTTTGTCATATAACATAATTATATGTACATATCATGGATACTGAATATTAATTAGGTTATAAACCATATATTACAATCTGTTTCATCAACTAATATTATTTCATGACTAGAAATAATGAAGATATTTAAGAACGAATCTTCTTCGTGCATGAAGGTTATAAATCAGAACCTTATGAACGTCGATTTTTTTATAAAATTAAAGGGAGGGAGTAAGAATAATTATGATGGTTCTTCCATTTTCATGATATAAATCAAGTATATATATGTTACCGGAGTTACCATGATCATTTGGATAGAATACGTGAGGAGAGAAAAATAAAATTGTTGAACTTGAAAATAATGAAAAGTTAAGAGATCACTTATGAAAATTCGGCAACCTAACGATGTCACTTAGAATTTCATAAAATAAAATGATGAGAACAAATAGGGTATATCATCATATTGAAATCAAAATTAAATTAATAAAAATAAATAAAACAATCCCCAATACATGATAGAGGTATTCAAAGTATCTAACCTAAAAGATGTGTCAACTTAAAGAAGAGAATGAATGATTTCCCTTACCGTGTAGAATAACTCCTAGATAATGAAGGATGTGACCTAGGGGGATTAGAGAAACCTTGGGAGGACTCCTAGAGAGGTAAAACCACAATATCATAGAGTATAAGGGATTAAGAATGAATGAAACTGAATGGATGAGTGGGTATTTATAGAAAAATAGAGGTAATTTTTTTAATAATTTCAAAGGGACACCTCATTAGTGGTTTTTGCCAAACCATGGGCTTTCCCTTGGTATTATCCCATGTATTAAGCCACTTGGGACACCTAATGTCATATATTACTATACACAAGTCCACCAGCCTTTTATTTTAATTATTATTTCATTATGATGTCATTAATCTACTGAATACTCAAAACTGTATTTTTCACTATTCATGAAAAATTCATATATTTTAGAAAAATCCCAAAAATTCACCCCTACTATTTTTCGACGTGTAGAATTAAAAATTGAAATCCATTTTTCAAAAATAATTTTCTATATCTTTTTAATTTAATTGTTAAATAAAAGAATACATAATTAAAAAATTTACAGTTCTATTTCGACAACTACTTCTTTATCACAATGAAAACTTCACCAAGCTGTTATTATCTTCTATAATTAAGAAGATAAAATAATAATAAAATTTACTATTAATTTGGGTCATATTACTATTCATATTTCTATTCATAAGAGCATGTTACTATTCACTAAAAATCATGTTTGTTCAATCGGACTTAAATTGACTTACTGAACACAACTCTAGATGACCATTTTTTGAAATTCAAAGCATTGAAGAAGTAAATTTTTGTTTTAAGGGCTATAATATAAAATTTCATTATATATTTATTTTCAAAACCTTGGGGTGTTACATAGGGTATTTGAGTATAATGTTTTTTAATGATATATAAATCATAAATTATTATTTTTTCATTGGGATCTATTACATATGAATAACATGATATATTGTATCATTATTTATGTTAATAATTTTATAGTATTATTTTTTATATTTAAATTAATATATTGATTAAAATTTTGATATAGATAATTGATTAATGTATTATTTACCAAATTTAATGGTTTAATGTTTATAAGGTTCATTCTTTAAAAACATTCTATCTTTGGGACATATGTTAATGACATAAACCATTATTAATTTTTTGTTTTATGTAATTAGAAATGGAATGTTATATCATGGATCAAATTATGTTCATGATATTTAAATTATCATTACAGTTTTTAAATCATGGGGTTTATGATTAAATAATTACCAATGTGGAAGAGGATTTATATTACAATATTCTATCTTTCTGTATTATTTATTTTTGTGTTTATTTGTGAGGAAATAACGTGATATTATTTTAACATAGGATATTCAATTCACTAACCTTTGAATATTAATGTTTTCATATGGTAAATTTACATTTCCATTCTTCTTTATTAATGATTCATTAAAAAATTCATTATTAATTTATATCAAATATGTAGTTTCATTTTTATTGGGTATACTTTTATCCAATATTCATGTTTCCATGAATGATTAAAAATACGTACTTTAAAAAATAAAATGAATTTATAAATATTCTTTACATAGTCATTGATCGTATTTTAAAATTTTCGGTATAGATATTTTGTAACACTTTCCTAATAATTCACTTTTGACTCACTTCTTGAAATTTTTTCGAAAATAATGTTATTTTTTTAAAATTTACATGAATAATGGATTTCCCTAAAATTATGCCTATTATTTTAATTTATTTTTCCATTATATATTAAATTTTTTTAATAAAAAACATTTTTTGAATATTTTTCCAATTATATGTTTGTAAAATTTATTTTCAAAATGAAATTTTTATTCTTCTAAAAAAACCTAATGATTTTTTAGTGGTATTCACAATCATAAAAGTAAAAAAAACTAGTTGTAGATTATGATCTATTGGGGATATTTTTTATTCTTCCTCCAACATTAAATCTATATATGGACTAATGTGTCCTCAGGGATATTGGAAATATGTTAATTTTTTCAAAGGGACATTTATGGTTAAAAGAGATTATTATATATCCCATTTCTTTTCTAAGAGTTAATAATTTTCTAATGTGAATTTTTTAGAACCCATTTATCTTCCATATAATTATAATTTTTCAATGATATTGTTATGGAATCAATATCTTTTCCGTGAGATAATAATTATTCAAGGATATTGTACTAAAATATGTTTCTTCTTTGGGGTTCAACAATATTTCTAAGATATTTTTCTTAAACCCTTTTCAATTCAATAGGTTAATCATGTTTAAAATATATTTTTATGAACCACATTAAATTTCATGAGTTAATAATTATCATAAAAAATTAAATGTGTTTTCAATTATTTTATGATTAAATGAAATTAATATGTACATTATTCATGATATAGTTCATGTAAATTATTTATTATGATATGTGGTTCTATTAATAATCAAGGATTTGAAATGTTGTTATAAACAAGGGATGTGTGGTAATGTTTTTAAACAACTATGGGTTGTTCTGTGAAACATCAAGGATGTGTGGATCCATTATAAAACTCTAATTCATTATGTACACCAAATTTGTTTTTCTATCATATTTTTTATTCCATTTGTAGGAAATAATGTGAATATAATGTACCAAGATACCAATTTGTAATTTCAACTCATTCAATATTTTGATAATGATTCTTATGACCTTGATTTTTATCAAATGTAATATGATTATTGATTCGGATTAAATAATCATTTGTTAAATAATTCATCAATGATATCATCTTTTATTATACATATATTGATATGTATAAGTATTATAATGATTGACACATGATGATTTATTAAATCACAATAACCTTATGTCATTCATATGAAAACTTATTACATTTACATATTATTTCATACAGTTACCGTTTATAAGAAAATGAAATCGCATATACAATGTAATAGTTTCTATATCATACAAATATTGAGGTTAAATGAATATTTTCTAGAAAGGTTTAATTTTGGTAATGATGATGACTACTATACATTATTAAATATTGGGTATAATGGGAGGTTACTTCCATATCTATGAATCATTTCTCATGAATCCATGAACCAAATACGTTTTACTAATTTCCTAAAACCAAAATCCTAAACAGTACTCGATGTTTTATGTGATCCCATATTTCCATTATATGTTTTATATTTTGGATATTGAAATTTCGTTCACTATCATGGGTATCAATGTTGGAAATTTAATGTTAATGTTTTTAGAATTAGAAAATAGTGTTTGGGTTCTAGAATTTTATATATATAATTCCATATAATATTAACTTATTACATCTTATTACTAATTTATCAACAATTCCTTGTTAAAATCAATGGAGGGTAATAATTTTTTTTGTTTTTCATGGATATTTAGATTTATTAGATTGGGTCCTATTATTTTGATCATGGTTACATATTTTACATAATTTAATAAGTGATATTAATAAAAGAAATATTTTTAATATATTTATTAATCATAAACACAATAGTTATAACAGAAAATGAAATAAATCATTCATGGATACAAATTGTAGTATATACGCATGAACGTTGTTTCCATTTTTTTGATATAAATATTGAAATAATGTTAATTGATATATAACAATGACATAATTTCCTTTAATTTTTAAATTTCAAATATATTTATTTATACATAAACTTAATACATTCTATGTAAAATGTACATATAGAATGAATAACATTTCTTCATGTTGTGACAGTCTACCATTCACATGAATGTTGTTATTATATTACCCATGAAATTGAAATTAAAAGGTTATACAGGTAAATAAAATTACAGATGTATGATTCCTATAAAATTTTCACATATATTCATTTAATATATCTATATTATAATCATAGTAAATTGGTAATACAAAATATACTATATCGATTCAGGCGGATGTAGTCTGATATAAACACATGCAACTTCATTATTTTCCCAATATAACTTGATGTTAGAAGAAATATGTGGAATTATAATTTCAGAGGAATAATAACATAATAAATATAATATTTAAATATTTCATACATCATTATATATCTATATGATAAGAATAAATTCAAAACGAATAACATCAATTTTCAAGGTGGTTCTCGACATACACAATAATGATTATTCTATATCCCATTTAATGGAATATGATACAGATAAGGAAATGAACTAAATATTAAAACATATATTTATATTTAATATACAATGGTTATTATATCATCATGGTTTAATAAGAATTTATGATGGTGTAGAATGAAATAAAATAATATTATTTTTATGGACATTCCTTTTTATTTGAACAAATTCATTAGTTTAGTACCAAAAGGATTCTAAGGGTGGATTTATGGAAAAATTAATTATTATTTAATGGTTGGATGGATTTAATTTAGTTATTTGGGTAGGTATTTTTCAAACAAATGGGTTTTGGATTTGTAATTAGGGGATGAGAGTGGATGGTCGTTTATAAGTGAGGTGTGTAGAACACATGTAATTTTTTAGAATAAAATGTTATACCCACGTTTTAACAACAAAAAATTATAAAAAAACCTATTTAATTAGTAATATTTTGGTTAAATTCACAATATGAAAATTAAATTGTTGTGAGACACGTTTTGATTCATTGCAAACACATATATATTTAGTTTCTCCCAATGTATATGATTTTTTATTTTAACCGATGTAAATAATTTTGAAATTTTTTAATATTAATAATATTAAAACATTAAGTTAAATTTATTAGATTAAATAAATTATTATTATTACAAATATGGTATCAAATTTTACAAATTCATTTCTTAATTTTGGTAAAATTTATCTTTAAAATAATATCATAGTTTTAATGAAAAAGAGGACTTTAAGAGAGAAAATGATCAAATGTTTAGGTTGTTTTTATATAATAATTGGACATAAAATTGATTAAATTTAAATTATTTGTACTAATATAATAATTATTTTTATAATTTTTTGTTAGGTCAAAATTTAAATAGTTTTTTAATCTATAAATTAAATTAAAATTATAAACATATTCTAATACTTTCATTATTCATCAAAAAATTATCTTTGAAATTTTTAAAAATATTAACACATGATAATTTCAAAAATTTTATTTCCAAAATGTTGTTAACTTCATATAATATATTTAAAATTTTATGAAAACGTGATTTTAAAATGACTATAAAAATGCAGAGGAAACATAATTTTAGATAAAATAAAGTTTTAAGTGTAAAATTATATTTATTCATATCTCTTTCCTAGAAAACACATATGATGAATTTCACACACATGTTAGATCATATTATATAAAAAATAAATAATATAATTCACCAAATAGTTAATTTTTTATCGATGTAAACCAATTTTTTTCATATTAATGTTATTTCATTAAATGAAAATTGTTATTTTTAAAAAAATTGATTTCTTATTTACTAGTCAGCAATTAATTAATATTATATACATGTGTAAATTAAATATCTTCATAATTTAGTTATCCATATTTATATCCTTTTTTCCAATGGCTTTGATATAATTTTCAAATAAAATATTAACCATATTTTTATAGTGTGTGATGATTTATTTAAATTCAATATTGTGAATAAAAATGATAGAAATTGTGTAGTGTGTAACATAAGATAAAATAACTATTTCATGTAACATATTATATATTGAGTTTTTAATATAATTAAAAGTATCTAAAATATTAAATTTATTTAAAAATTTATATATATTTATAAAATGAATATATGTTATACAGTTACTAAGATTCTTATTCTTACTCATGGGCTTCTTTTAATAGGAGTAAGGTGAAGGCGTACATTTTAAAATATGCCTGAAAACATATGAAATATATTATTAATTCATTACTATCATCCATTAATGATAATTCAATTATGTACATCCAATGATTATAAATGCATTAGTATAACTGTGCTAATGGGATGTAATCTGGGGGTTCCACTATTGTGGTGGGGATGATCGTCTTGAGAATTTATTATCAAATGATTACCAATGGAGTGATGGTTTATTTAAGAAAAGTGGGAGTGTATGACTTCAAACAAGGGTGTATATATCCAAATTTATATTTACTTGGGGGAAGTTCCAAGTAGTTTATATTGGTTGTGTCTATACACTGGAACCAACTTTTGAAAATGTTTGTGAATGATCATCTATGATTAGATGAAAATTTCAAGTTTTATATATATATTCTACAAAAGATTTATATAATTGATCTTTTGATTAATTCATATTTCTATAAATTTGAGTTTCGACATTACATTACAAACATGATGTCTTTATGGGTATATTCCTTTACAAAAATGTCTGCATGAATGTTGATTGTCTCCTGGTATATAATGAATTTGTTATAGTCATATATAGTCATTGAAATATATGGGAACATATGATAATAAGGGCTATGAAGTAAAAGATTATTCTTATCAGGGATTGGTTGTCCTTTTTGATTCTCGTATAGTCATTTATTAGAGGAGGGTTTCATTTAGATCACCAAAGGTGCAGAAATACGGGATGACCAAAGAATTAAATTTTTTATCCATTATTGGTGGTTAATAATTAATCCATCAAGGGATGATCATAGTTAATATTACAATTTTTTTGTATTTATAGAGTATTAGTGGTAGTAATCCTATTATTTCGACTATTTTTAAATCTCAACTTGGACATCTTTTGGAAAAATCTCACAATAAATACACCTAATAGAGTTGTTGAATTTGATATAGAGATTGTGCATAGTGAACATACTTTTTAAATACAGTTATTTCACATGGTTCAAGAATAACTGAAGGATATAATTATATATATTTATATGAAAATGGGTATAAGGAATTTTTCAAGTTGCGTACTTCACCATGTGGTGTAGCTATTTAGTTATACTAATTGTGGATGGCCATATTAAACTCTAAATTGTCCAATCAATGGTAAATTAAGTTATAGGAAAGAGTATATACCCTTTTCCCATTACTAAGGATCTCATAGAGCAGTTACATGGAGTTTGGTGACTCTCTAATATTAATAAATCATCAGGATATTTTCATTTATGGGTTAGGGATTAAGAAATCATGACGATTGGGATTTAGATAATTTATGCGGTATACGAGTATATCATGACATCTCATGGATTGATTAATTAACCATATGTGTTAATATATAAAATTAATACTATCCTCCAAATACAATGACTTATTAATCATGCTATTCTTTGATGACATCCTATGTTACACATAAATCCCAGAGAAACATGCTTATTATATCAAGATAGTCATGTGTACGCATTGAAAAAATAATCTTTTTTCCAATATGATAATGTGTAAAATATTTATTATAATATACAAATTATTTGGCCATATAGTGGGTTGAATATTTAAATCTATATACAGTGAGGATTATGGGGATATGATTTCATTGAAAAATCCTCAGAATGTGTTTTAGATTAATTTAATTCTACTTTTAACATGATACTATTGACATTTTTACGATGAAATATACCGGTTATAAGAAAACATGATGGAATTGATAAAGATATTAGTTATGATTAAGTGGTTCTACCTATATGAAAAATATACTCATGAGTTGAATAAAATATTAAATTTAACATCAATGTGTATCCTTCCAAATATAAGTGTTGGATATTTTATATATTGAAATACATAATTCATTGTATTACGAGATAATTTAGAAGATGTGGTTTGTATCTTGGGGATCATATTACTTGTTACCCTATGTGTGGATCTATCATAAAAATTACAATGATATAGTAGAAACTATCCATTAAATGATGTCTTTGAGTGACATTCTATTTATAAAGAATTTGCATTCTACATCGACCATAAAAGCCTTTTCTATATATTCATATTGTTTTGAAGAATCTAAGGCAATGACAGTTGTTATTGAATATATAGTTGTACAACATTGAGATATATTATTCTCTAGTTAAGTGTAAAATAATTAGATATATAATTAGATATATGATGCGGACCGATTAGATGATTGGTGAGTAGCCTTCTGAGTAGTAGTGCCACTAGATGATCATTCTGGTCTATTAGAGGATGGATTATTTAATGGGATATGAATTGAGGAAATGTGCATCAATATAGTTCCCATATTATATTTTAGACTATGGGAAGGATATTGATGAATCTAACCATATGTTTGTTTTTATGTGGGAATAACTAGAAATGAGTGACCCAATACCCAGCTGGTGATTAAATGATAACAATGTCATGATGGTAAATGATAAATTTTAATTCCCTACTTCTATTAGGGAATATGAGTTAATTTAATTCAATTCATACATGTGTTAAGTACATCATAAACTGAAAACAAAATTATCACAAATCCATGACATAGTTTTTGTGGTCGCGAATGAAGTGGTACTTTATAGGATTTGAATTTCAATAGCTTAGCAGAATAAGGGTTAATGAATAAAACATTTATTTGGTTGGTTTTCCCAATACACTTATATTACCTCTATTTAATCTAGTGGATAAAAATAATGACTTATTGTGTCTGTTATCCCTAACCCGAATGAACAATGAAGTAGTCTTTTTGGTTATTGATTTTTTATATATGGTTGATTATTTTCTACCGATATGGGAGACACACTTAGAAGAGGTTATGAGAAATAAATATGTCTATGAGAAGGTATGATTTCATAGAAATTCCTTGAGAAATACATATTGTATAGTCAGATTCATTTCTTTTTGGATTTGTGATTTCATATTGATTTCCTTAAAAACACAACTAAAATTGGGAATAGTGTACCATACACATACTAATAGAAACATTGAGTGAAATATTCTCATAATATAAGAAAATAATTTGTCTTACAAAATTTTATTTATTGGGGAAATGGATGATCAAATTATCTTTTATGAGTTATAAAAACAAATGTTACCAGAATTCAATTCATATATACAAATAATTGTATATTTAAGGGATTCCATATCGTTAACCTCCCTATAAGTATGATGATAGTATGGTAGTGGATATAAGGAATTGTGTGGTTTCATATACATATAAAATGGTGTATAAGACTCATAAGATGTTAAAGATAGATTATAATAGGATGATATATTATCTTGAACATAGGAGGATAAAACAAATTTTTTAAATTGATAGGAATTTTCGATGAGTTACACCTCTATTAAGCCACTAGTGGTATGGTATTAAAATATGATAGTTTCATGTAATGTTAGACCCTTCAATATCAGGGATTAGGTTGGGAAATTGTTTTATCATCTGGTTATTTCCCCACACTACCAGAGTTTTCATGATGTGTTCCACAGATCTCATTTATATTGGTATATTCATAAAACTATGAATGTTATTTATTTTAGGGTGTTTAGGTATATCCTGATACATTTTATAGTGTCACATAGTTAAAATTTTATTAAGGATTGATAATGTACTATGAGGGATGATGAAAACACTTTTAAAGATCATTTTGCAGTATAGATGATCTTCATTGGAGATTTGGGAATAGTAGTTGGAAATTTAATCTCACATTCATTTTCCATTCAATATGGGACTCTAGAGATGCTTATTTTTGTGATACATCTATATATGGGTAGATTTGAATGTATAATAACATGTTAATTTGAAGTACTAAATTCCATCTTCACCTTCAACATTTTGACATAAGCTATGACTCAATAGATCGTTAAAAGATCGTAGTGTAATGTGAAATCTGTAATGTGATATTGTATTCTTTCAGTACAAGAGAGCCACCACCCTATTATTAGTGGGACCATAGCGTTCGCAATCTCAAAAATAGGAAATAAAATGGATTTACTACACGGTAGTTGTGGTCATTGAGCATTCACTATCTTACCTCAGTTTAATCAATCATGCGTTGAATCAATGTATCATAGTAGTGTCCTTGTTGAGGGTAAAATGTCTAATAGTTAAAAAAGACCATGTTTTATGAATATTCTTCCAGTTCAGCCTTCAAGGACCACTACTTCCTTGTCTAGGTAATGGTTTATATTGTTTTTAAATAGTTATGTATTCAAACAAGTGAATTCAATTACCACAATTCATTGATCTTGGCTTAACCAAATTTTTAAAAATTAGTTTTTTAAATGTAGGTTCCATTTATAAAAGTAGATGGTAAGGGTCAAATTTAATCTTCCAATAGAATTTTCGTAAGTGTTAAGGTAATTTTATAACATTAAATTTACCATTATTTACCTAATTTACCTTTAACAAAGGTAAGAAAATTAATTTCTAAAGTTACTATTCATAATACCCAAAAATTAAAGTAGCCTGTTAACATAATTTGGACGTGCTGATTAAAAATATCGAATCCATTTTTCAAAATTCATAACACAGATGTTGTAGTAGTGAATTTAATATTAATCCTATGGTTGAAATGAGAAAAAATGTTTTCAAAGTTAAAGAATTTCAAAATATTGAAATGGTTTTACAAATGAATTCTTTTTAAAATTAATTCTAATGAAATAAATTGTATTGAATCATGAAAATATATTATATTCACAATTTATAACCATTCAGTATTATAGTTTATCCATATAAATTATCATGAAGAATGATCATGTTTTTATTTAATATTTATTGTATTTTTACTAATCTTAAAAACAAAAATGTTATCAAAAATATTATCAAAAATTTATCCAATGTAAATTATTATATCCCTTAAAAAAATAACATATTCATGATTTCATATAATAATTATTAATGTGTCAAAATATTAATTTAATGTGGGTTCTCCATTCAATATTATAAAATAATCCTTTTTATAAAATGGGTTTTTATACATCAAACAGGGTTTTATTCATACCATGTGACAAAAACATCCATTAGATGAATATGAAAAATATTTTCTTAAGAATATATATCTCAATAATTTCATTAAAAAACTAATTTACTCAAAATAAAAAATATTTAATTGATTTATATTTTTCATAAATAATTTATTAGCAATGAATTTATAATGTATTTTCAAAAGTTAGTTAAAATTATTCATCCTAACATAACAGCTTGGCTATACCAGTAATTTTATATTAAGATAATATTGCGGTTTGTTAAAACAAAAAATTTCATAAAATTAATTATACTAAAAAATATAAATTATTTAATGAAAATATTTCATAAAAACATTTAGGTGTTATAGAGAGAATGTAAATTGTTTCAAAACTTGGGGGCAATAGTCCACATGTATCCCTGAGTGATACTTTTACATTCCATTTAATGGAATACTATGTAAATTATAGTGACTTAATACTCATGATAAATATCATGTATATTGAGGGTACTTATGTAATTAATTAATTTATAATACCATGTATTTAGATTTGGTAAAATATGATGTTAAAATTAATTTGATTGATTATCTTATTAACTCTTCTTTGAATAAAATAATATAAGTCAACACATATGGAAAATATGAACTATAAATTGGGTCAAATAAAACCTATATAATATTTATAATTATTTAATGGAGTTTTTTATTTATGTTTTTGTATAGTTAAATGAATAAAAATGTGTCATGATGTTATGAGAGGAGGTTCCTTTTTTATAATTGAGTAGAGTAGTGGTTATGGAAATATGTTAAATACTAAATAATATATAAATCATAACCATGTAATACTTCACCGAGGAAAAATAATTTATGTATAATGTATTATATGGTCAAAATATATTCAAACAATCACATTATGTATGTTTTTAATACATTTTAACCCTTATATAACGGTTAAACCCAAATAAATTTTTTTTAGCTTAACCATGCCAACATAAAATTTAACATGACAACATAATATTATGAACAATAGAAAAATTGGGATTCATAAGAATATTTACAATGATTATTCCATATTATGAATCTATTTTTAAGGATAAAATAATATAGTTGTATAATTTTGTTTTAATATATAAACATAAATCTTATGAAAAAATATATTAAAGAAAATACAAAACTTTAAAATAATTATTTTCTATACATTAATTATTACCCAAATAATTCCATTGGATAAAATCCATTATTCCAAAAAGATAACAGAATTCATTGGTTATATTTTATTTTTTTACTATATAACTGTAATCAAATTTTTCTTCATTTAAGCTAGTGGAAAATATTTTATATGATTATATTTAATAAGGAAATGGAATTAATTTTACCATATTACATTGTATTAATCATGCTAGATACAAATATAGATTCAGTTTTATATAATTCAATTCAAATAGTAGGGAATTAATTAATTAAAAAAAATTAAAATATAATCAAAATAAATTGTTGTCCTTTTTATACCAAAAAAAATTACTTGCAAAATTATGTGTTATGATGATTAATATGAATTTTATAAAATAATTTCTAAAGAATAGAATATATTGTTATTTTAATATTAAATTAAATTTAATTTGACTCATTTTATAAGAAAATAAGAGATATTTGTAAAAAAAAGCATGTTTTTATGTTTAGATTGAAAAATCAATTGTTTATGAAAAATCACAAAATTTTATCCAATGAAAATTTAATTTTGAATATATCCGACATAGTTTCATCATTATTAAATTTAATTTAATTTTTTTTTATAAAATATATTTTTTCATAAAATATAATAATATACCATTTTGATGAAAATTAAATATTTTTTTGGAAGGAGAATTTTATACAAATTGAGTAGTTATTCATCAATATATACAGTTTATCGATATTAATTATACATATTTATAATCATTTTTATATCCATAAATATGAAAAAATTTAAAATGTTTATTATAATGACAACCGTTTATATAATAATATGACAATATTATTTAGAGTAATTTAAAACTATGTTTTGTGTGTGATGCAATATATCACGGAAATCAAATTTATTTCATAATAAATAAATTCTAAAATATATCTATGCCTCGTTAATCACAAACATGTTTATTTTTATTTAATTATAAGATATGAAACATGTATTTTTATGTTCATTATTAATTAAAGTACCTCTCCTACCTTTTGATTATTCCATTTTCCGAATTACATGGATAATAATACACAGTATTGATTTTTATTAATATTTTTTTGTGATCACTAATTATTTTAAGATCTAGTATGAGTTATCAACGATAATATTTGATTTCCTTAGTAAACACTTCATTATAATTTCCTTTCCCATTACATGTGTTCATTCTCACCTTACATAGTCACTATTGACCATATATAATATTATAAGTGAAATATCACTAATTTAGATATTTCATATATAAAATTTGATAACATAAAATTAAATTTTTATTAATAAAATTTTACCTAGATGATAATGTCATTAAGTTGATATAAATTAATTAGATATCAATATGAATATATAAAGAGACCATTTATTATATTATTATTTTATATTGTGAGCCATCAACTGATTTGATACACCATATAAGATTATTTTATTGGATAAAAATAATTTGATCCTCGTATTTAAATCAATGGTTTTAAAATTTATTGAATACAAATATTATTATATGTTTTAAAAAGGGACAGAAATATTTGAATATATATATATATATATTAAAATTGGATTAGAATTAAAAAATTTAAATTATTGACATTAAATTTTAATTATATATCATCGTTATAAGTGAAGTGAACACTCTTGTTCTATATTATTTTTTCATAGAATGTTTTGTCATTTTATTATACAAATCAACAAACCAGGCCCAAGGACGTGATAATTAGTGTGAAAGTATACATAGGCATGTAAATTGTAATAGTAATAATTTGTTTTGAAGTCTTTGGGGGATGAGGAGGATTGTATAAGAATTACAAAAATCCTAAAAAAAATTAAATATATAGAAAGTGACAACTCATTATGGGCAATGCATTTGTTAATAAAATTATATATTTTAGAAAAATAATTATAATAAATCCAAAAACATATAATAAAAGATTTTATTTAAAAAATGATCAATTTTTAAATATAGAAATAATTCTATGATTTTTTTAAGTAATATACACTTATAAAATTTATTTTAGTGAATTTAATCACTTGAGGGATGATGTGAAACCATTAGGATAATGAGTCGGTGTACACAGAGTAGTAAATCAATTATTCAGCACCCTATACATAAATTTTGGGATATAGAGTAAATGGTAAATTGTGATGAATATTTAATATGAATTTTGTTCTTTTTTATCAAATTGAAACACGTTTAACACTAGTGGTATACCTATTCTATTCACAATGAATCTATTTAAAACATTAAAATACATATAAAAAACATATACAATTTCACGATCACTAGGAGATCAGAGAAGAAGACCCATTGGGGCCACATGATTCATATTCAACATATATGTCATGTGTGTAGTTCCCATTAAATAAAAAATGATTTATAAAAAATTTCAATTTCATTATATTATGTAATTACCCAATTGAATATCTATAAGATCCAATCCCATAGAATAGGAATATATATGATCATGGGGTGGTTTTTGAACATAATGAAATGATCTATAAGGACATATAAGTTCAGATAAATGGAATCACAATACTACCAATTTCGTCTATATGATATCCATCCATACTCTCATGTTTGCAATATTTTACCTATTTATGCATCACATCACCAACATTATTGGATATTCATATGATATCATTTTTCCACATCCATGAAATGTTTTTATTTTTGCAATTTAATATAATTATGCTTTTTAGTATTTGTTAAATTTAAGTTATTTCATTTTCCCATCAAAAATTGACTTTATATTTTGTTTTCCCTATCAATTGTGAATATTATATAATCTAAATTTATCGACTAGCTTTTTAAGGGTTTCGACATTCGTGTGTATTATCATTATTATGTTCCCTTCGTCATTTTACATTATGTATTCCTATACATTCACAGTATATGTAATAAACATACAACGTTATATTTGGAAGTTGACCAATCAAGACATTAATAAATCAACCTCAATTCCTATTTCAGTAACTAAAAATTCCCATACTTATTATTAATCTAATTACATATGATTTTAGAGATTTCATATGTATTTAAACAACATAATGTAATTTATGGGGATGGAATTGTGGAATTTCGCATCTAATATATATTTATTATTTTATACCATATATTAGATCACATTTTCTTCACCAATGGTGGTTTTTAGGTTATGATATAAATATTTTAAACAAATGTGGGTAATTTACAAATTGATTTTTGTTAGCTAATTGTTTGTTTTAAAAAATAATTAAAAAGTAAATTGATTTAATTTATGATTTAACCTTAATTATCATATGCATTCCACATAAAAAATACATTACAAATAATTATTTATAATGATTACACTTTTAAAATCATCTACCATGTTTCATGGATATACAATAAAAATATAATTCCAAACAAATATCGATATGTGTAATGAACATTCAATATTCTGAATTCCAATTAATATCTAAATATATTTTATATATATTACATAATATGTCACTTTTCAAATTCAGGCTTTTAAATTCTGTTCCAAGGCATTTCAACCCTTATATTTCATTAAATTTTTATTAACATTTTTTCATTTAATTAACTTCCCATTTTGGACAAATTTTTTTTATCTCAAAATTTCGATAAATACATAATCTTTATCAATCTACTATAATGTGTATTTCAATTTATAATTTTTTTAAAGGGAATTGGATACATTAAAAAGTACTTGGACTCAATTTTTAATAAATTTTTTTAAAAAATATAATTTATACTCCCCAAAAATCCAAATAAAGAATAATTAAATGCATGTAAGGCACACCAAAACATGAGATGAAAAACTATGTATTTGGTATAAAATAAACTAGAAAATTATATAGAATCAATAAAATATAATTTGAACTAAATTACATCATGATGAAAATAATTCAACACCAATTGTATAGAAAATTATGACCAATGATTTGTTTTTTCACAGTGAGATATTGATGAAACAAGATGAGTTGGGGGTGAAAAGATAAAATGACCCACGATATAACCACTCCAAAAAAATTATGAGAGAAAATGAATAAAAATTAGGATATATAAAAATAGATTGTCTTAACTATTTTCAAAAGAAGACATGAAAGAGTATATATATGAAATAAAAAATATGTTTCATCAATAACATTATATAGACATTCCATTGGTATTTCATGATTATAAATATATTTGTAATGAACTATATAATTAGTAAAAATATTCATTTAAAATAATATCATGTTAAACATCATTTAAAAAATTTAAATATAACATAATTTATCAAATTACATGTTCATAGGTCAAGACATTCATACTCTATTGTGAATAATAAAAAAAATTTAATAGAAGATGGTATTGATTTTCATAGAAGAAACTGCTGATTTTATTTTATTATATGGTGTATAAGATATTCAAGATCATATGTGTGTTTTAATTCCACTGAAAAGATGTAAAATAATATTTTGTTGAGGATGAATATAAAAATTAGGCCCCAAATGATATCTTCCATCACATTTATACTTTACCTTTTTTAGTGTCCGAGAAGGGGTGGATAACATGTCATAAACCCCATCCACCAAGAGATTATCAGTGACCATAAAATCAGACATGATGTTGTTAGTATAATCACTACATAACATATGGGATAAAAAAGTCTACCATCATATTGGATTCTCCATCATTATTTTTAATTATCATTCACATTAAGTATTTGAGTTTATATGTTTTCATGGACAATGGTTTCCTATACATGTATTGAACATTATAATAAATTTATTAGAATTAAATATTATATATTTACAATATTTATTTACTATCAAAATTTATTGTAAAATGAAAAATTATTATATATATAAATATATGTATAAATATATATTTCATTTGGAATGTTTGGGGATACAGTTTATCTTGGTGATTCAATAAATTAATTTTTTGTATTTATTTTTTTATTTTAAAATCTGAATTTTCATTTACTGTGCATTGTTTTAATGCTTTTTTTTCAATTTCATTCAATAATTCAATTGAACATTAATTTCTAATCTAAAACTAACCTGATTGGGGTTTCCGTAAATTCAACATTATTTTTTCAATTTATTGAATTTTTTTATTATCAAATTCATGTATATGAAATACTATATAATGAAAATAAACAATAATGAATAGTTTCTAAGCCATATTAATGGATATTTATGTTCATCATCATCATGATTTCATGAGAAATTAAATTCAAACATACTTTGGAAAATTTTAAATAATAATTGGAATTTTCATAATTAAAATACACATTTTTAATACTTCTTTTTAGACAACATTCCATTAAAAATTTATTATAAAAACATTTAATTAATTTGAATAATGTTACAGTATATCAATTACATAGTTTATTTCATTCCACAAAATTGTTGAATGTTAATGAATAGCCCAGAAATTTAGTAATGTATAATGGATTTTATTTATGGAATTTGTTTACATAAGTTTCAATATTTTTGAAATTTCATGGTGGTTCATTCATTTTGATAGGGTAAAATAAGTAACTATATTTTTCACAAACACTCTTTCCATCATTATATGAAAATGAATAAAATAAAAACAATTATACAAGAAAATGTCAAAATGGAAATTGGATTCAAATTCTCACTGTCTTTTTTAACATACTTGTGGCCATAAAAAATAAATGGGATTTAACCATTTTTTATCCTTTATAATTAAAAATCACCCACCCTTTTTCTATAAAATTAATAAATATGAAAAAATATAGACAATAGGATGAATTATTTATTTTTATTTTCATTGATATGTCACATATGATTGATGTTAAAAATGGTCTTTTTATTGTATATTTCCTAGTGTAAGGAGGGGTTTGTTCTTATTTTTTATGATATGGTAATCTCAATAATTGATTCATAGCATAGTTGAATTTAATTATAAATTTTTCTTTGGGAATGTTGAACAACCAACCAAAATCCACACAACGACTCATATAATTTATATTCTAATTTTAATAACATTGACACATTGAGTAGTGATTCAATTTTTTTAAAAGAATATAGAGTGTTCAGGATCATACAAAAGAAAAAGGTTGAAAAATACATATTTTGATAGTGAGTGTTGTACATACTATCATAAAATAATTAAATGTTAATTGATTTATCAATAAGGTTTAATGAAATTTTATTAGAATTAAATATATATTTTTAATGTCAATAATATAAGATATATATTATTTTAATGGGAATAAGTAGTTTATTACAAATATTAATTGATTTAGTTTTTAGTTTTTTGTTTTGGTTAGTGTTTCCTTGATGTTTAATAAAAAAAGTTTAGTGGAGAGATGATATTTGAATGGAGTTGTTTTTTAAAATTTTAATGCATGTAAAATATTTTTATATTAAAACCATCGTATAAAATGGTGTTCTTTGTTCAGGTAGAGTATCTTATGAAATTTAGTTTTATAATAATAACCAATATGTGGGGGATATTAATATTTTATATTATTATTTATAAGATGAAAACATTATTTATAAGTCCCTTAAAAGGATGTGAACTTTGTTATTTTAAATCATTTTTTTATTTAATGAGTCATATTTTTTATTTACATTATTTTTTCAAATTAATTTGAATATTCTTCATGTGGAGAAGGATATGAATCCAGAATATGTATAGGACTCATCATAATGGGAAAGGTAAAAGGAAAAAAATAATGAAAAAATACAAAAAAAAGTTTAAATATAAATTTATATAGGAACCTATTCAAAAGAGGACTATTAACACTAAGTAGATTGAATATATTTATTTTAATATGATGAAGTACATTTATAAAATAATTTTATAGTCAATAGATTAACAATTGGTTTTGTTGTTATATTTCTATCTTTTATTGGGATTACAACCTAATACTCATGATTTTTATCCAAGAAAAATAACACAATGAAATAGAGAGAGAATTTTTTTTAATAATTTCTATATCAGAATTATTTAAATATAGAATAAATAATTAATATTAATATTAATTGGTATTTAATAAATACAATAAAATATATAATTATTTATTATTTTTAGTTAGTGATGTACAAAAAATATGTTCATACATCACCAACCAACCCAATTGTTTGGATCCATTTTATAAGGGAGGGCCTATATCATATGAGATCTAAAATATGAGGTATTGTTATTTTGGAAACCATTAGTTATGGGGTAGACCAGTGTATAATTATATATAGTTTTTGCCAGAGGAAAGAATAAATTTTTTTGTAGCATTAGAACTGTTGTTTAATACCCATTGAATTAAAAAATAATAGATATATATTTTATAATACACCGCCATTATTATTTAAATTTATTTCATCATTCACATAAATTATGGAAAATGTAATTAGGAGACATTGATGTAGTATACAACAACGGAAACCCAATAACAATTTATATCTCATGTGGTGTGAGGCCTCATTATTTCATTTATGGATGTTAATGAACAAATATATTAATTATTAACATAGATACTTTATTTCTAATATCATACAAAAAGTAAATGGATTGATATAAAACTAATATAAACATGACTGGATCCTCATTAGATGATGTAAGGATCA
Organism: Viscum album; assembly: GCA_963277665.1. Classification (NCBI taxonomy): domain Eukaryota; kingdom Viridiplantae; phylum Streptophyta; class Magnoliopsida; order Santalales; family Viscaceae; genus Viscum; species Viscum album. Next base: position 243,734,877 of record OY728133.1, read on the forward strand.
TTAACTAAGCTAACCCAGATCCTCTATTCATTTTAACTAATGCACCCATATATAAACTACAATAAATACAACACAATGTATTGAGGTCTATATGTTTAAATTTTGAAATTCCAAATTGGTTGATTTGAATAATATTAAAAAATGGATTAAATAATCAGTTTAACAATAACTATTAAATAACAATCCACATTTTGTGTTTAACTATATTAGTTAAATAATAAATAAATATTAATTTTTCGTATTCTTTCAAAATATAATATATGCTAACATGGGTTTGTTTAGAGATGATATTTTGTAGATTAACGTATCTATAACCATTCATACATGTAACAATATTACTACACATTCCATGCATATAGATGCCAATCATATTCATCTAACGACCCCCCATAAAACATCTCTAGAGACCACCAACTAAATTATGGGGTTTTTTAACATTTATCATCATAAAATAGAATATGGTTTCTATATTTATGTATATATACATAAATTTTTTTATTATAATATTCTATTCTCAAGTTGCATTCTTCTCTTTAATTTTCAAGGGTTTTTCCCAAACCATTCGATATCAATTAAAACATGAGAATCTATAATACATGGAATCGTTTTAATACCCATTTGAAATAAGTAGAATAAATCCATATTAATAATAGTTTCCTATAAAACATATTTAAAAATTTACCTACTTTTTTTATTTGGGTATTTATCATTTTATACCTTGTAGTAGTGTAGTATTTTCACTATGTTTTGAAATTATGTATTTGAATTCATTATATAACTCTATTTTTTATTCCTTCATATATTCATTGTTTCATGGGGTTTCCCCGTAATATTACACTTCAATGCTCAATTTAATTGGGGTATCATACAATGGGATGCGAAACCATGGGGTAGCTATGAATCCCATGTATGATTGATTATTTAATTTAAATTATCTCTTATTCCATGTCTTGTTCAAAAATATTAAAGTTCTTGTTTTAGAAGTTTTACTTTCATAAAATAAATACATCTTCCTAATTTCACCTTTTTTAGATTTCAATTACTCATTATGTAAACTTATTCACTATAATAAATATCTAAGAGTGAGAACATTGTTCTAAATAGTATCAGATGAATTATAGAGTTGGAATTGTTGAATTCCTCAAAAAATGTATGATCATTATTTTTTTGTTATATGAGTGGGTTTTATATACCTGGATGATTATGTGGTGTATATATTTATATATATTTTCTTGGTTTGTTTAATTATGTAAATTATATACATAAATTAATATCATAATTAAAAATAATATATAATCAATTTATCATTGAATCATTTCTACAACCTCATGGATTAGTCTCTATCAACAAATGCTTTTAAAATATTTTATAATGAATCATATAAACGTTTTAAAAATTTAATCCATCTTAATTTTAATTAAAAAATTTATATTTTTTGATAAATGTAATATTTTTTGATCAATTTTTTAGCCTCTCGAAGACATAACCTCGTTAATCCACCATGATATAACCCTATTGTTATAAGAAATACAATATTATTTTGACTCATTCTGTACTTCATGGGATTTCATAAGGGGTTATTTAATTTTTATAACAATATTTACGTAGGTTATCAATAAAAATAATTTTTAGGAATTTCTAATTAAGAATAATTACATGGCGGTGATTCCATTTTAATGTGGGGAAAGAAATCACGATATTCATTAAATACCTTTACCGAGTATACAAATCTAATTGAAATATACAAATTATATTATGCAAAATGAAAAAAGATATTGGATGATATAATATATCATTATTATTAATTTTAATAAAAAATTAAATAATTTATTAAGTAGTCTTAATCTTCATTCGCCCCATATATTCAATTCGTATACTGTTCATTCAAATTAATGAAAGTACTAATTGAAGAAAATGTAAAAAATTGCAAATCAATCATTGTGTTTATTATTCATATTTTATTTTCCTATTTTGTTGCTAGGAACATTATGCTTTTTGATTCATATATAAATCTATGTAATTATAAAATGAATTCTATATTAAATAAATATAACATTTCACAACATGTATATATGAAATACTATGCTAAGGAAATCCCTAACATATATTCAAAATACTATTATTTTAATGAGATGGTTTTCACATAAATATTGTATTGGTGGATATCAATAAAAATGGCTTAATTATAAATATTATGTAAAATTTTTCAGTAATGAAAAATTATTGATTATTTATAGGGAAATAATTATTTTTGGTTAACATAGAAATGGATTTATTTAAAAGAACAATTTTTCAAGGCATTTTCCTTTTGTAAAACAATATATATTTTTCACTAATAAAGACTGATTTTAATTAATATATTTCAATTGAAAGTGAAAAAATTAACAATATTTTTTTAACTCTATTTTACAATGGTATAAAGTTATGAAATAATCATTTGAAATTAAAAATAGTTATTTTTCATAAAACTATTTTTATCAGTACAATATTTTTTTATCAATAAAAAAATAAACCCTATTGATGAATGATTATAATGTAATTTATACATCATAAATTAATTAAAAAATATTAATATTCATATAATGGTTATTGTTATGAAAAGAATGAGAAGAAAATCATATTTATCCTTGCCAATACATTTTCTCTATGAATTATTTTCACATATTATTTGAATGGTTATTGAACTTAATTTATAACACTTATAAAAAATAAATGATGATAAAAGAGTCTATATATTTTACTATAATAATTAGTAATATATTATATTTTCATCTTAATTATATATCGTAATTAGTGTTTATCATGGAAAAGTATAACAACTCAGTAAATGGAATAATAGTCAAAAGAAGGTTAAAATCAAAGGAAAATCTTGAAAAGATTTCATAGAAATTATTTAATATTATTGAATGTGTTTATTTCATAATTCATCACCATATTTTATAAAATATGTACATTTCCTATAATTTAAAACACATTATGAACATTATATTGCTTTAAATAATAAACAAGTACAAAATATCATTTAATTTATTTTAATATATATAATGATTATTAATTGGGATAACAATATGATATAAATTATTATAAATTCTTATACAGATTATTAATATATCATTTTTATTATATAAATTGGTAAATATTTTTTCTATTAGTATAATTACCTACAACGCTAATGCATTTTTGATGAAACACTAATGCATGAGTTAGTATAATATATGAAACTAATATAAACATATTAATTGTGTTTTGATTATTGGATCATTTATTTTCATTAATAATTTTTATAGTTCCAAATAAATTTTATTTAACGTATAAAATATAAATTTTTTAACATATTTTCAACCCTTATTTTTTGTAAAAATAAAAATAATTTTCCAAAAACTTAAATTAGTGTTCAACTATTAGATCCTTGTATTTAATTAAATGGTTTTAAATTTTATTGAATCCAAATATTATTATATTTTTTATTAAAATTGGATTAGAAATAAAAAATTTAACATTACTGACCTTAAATTTTAATTATAATTCATAGTTATAAGTGAAGTTAACACTATTGTTCTACATAATTTGTTTATAGAATGTTATGTAATGATATTATACAAACCAATAAACCAAGTCCAAGGACGTGAAAATTAGTGGGATATATACCTTGGCATGTAAATTGTAATGGTAATAATAAGTTTTAAAGACTTCAGGGGATGGGGAGGATTGTATATGAATTACAAAATTCATAAAAAATATATAAGATATATAAACTGAAAACTCATGATGGGAAATACATTTGTTAATAAAATGTTACTTTTTAGAAAAAGAATTATAATAAATCCAAAAAATATAATAAATGATTTTTTTAAATATGATCAACTTTTGAAATATAGAAATAATTCCATGATTTTTTTTAAGTAATGTACACTTATAAAATTTATTTTAGTGAATTTAATCAATTGAGGCATGATGTGAAACCATTCGGATAGTGAGTGGGTGTACATAGAGTAGTTAAAGAATTCTCCAACACCCTATACATAAATTTTGTGATATAGTGTAAATGGTAGATTGTGAAAAATATTTAATATGATTTTTTTTCTTGATTATAAAACTGAAACACGTTTAAATCTTGTGGTATGCCTATTCTATTCACAGTGAATCTATTTACAACATTAAAATACAATTAAATAACATAGAAAATGTCATGATCATTGGGAGATCATGGAAGAAGATCCATTGGGGCCACATGATTCATATTCAACATATATGTCATGTGTGTAGTTCCCCTTAACTAAAATATTATTTATACAAAATTTTAATATTAATATTTTATGAAATTACCCAATTAAACATCTATAGGATCCAATCCCATAGAATGGGAATATATATGATCATGGGGAGGTTTTGGAATAGAATGAAATGATCTATAAGGACATATAAGTTCAGATAAATGGAATCAAAATACTACCCAAGTCGTGTATATGATATCCATCCATACTCTCATGTTTGAAATATTTTTCCTATTTATGCATCCCATCAGCAACATTATTGGATATTCATATGATATTATTTTCTAAGATCCATGAATTTTTCTTATTTTTTTCCATTTAATATAATTATAAATTTTAATATTTGTTATATTTAAATTATTTCATTCTACCATCATAAATTGTCTTTATCTTTTGTTTCCCATCTCAATTGTAAATATAATATAATCTATATTTATGGACTAGCTTTTTAAGGGTTTAGACATTCGTGTATATTATCATTATTATATACCCTTCTTCATTTTACATTATGTTTTATTATACATCCATAGTATATCTAAGAAACAAACAATGTTATATTTGGAAGTTGACCAATCAACACTACAAAACATTATCCTCATTTCCTATTTCAGTAACTAAAAATTCCCAAACTTATTAGTAATCTTATTACATATAATGTATCTGATTTAAAATGCATTTAAACAACATAATTTAATTTATGGGGATGTAATTTTGGAATTTCACATATAATATATGTTTATTCTTTTATACCATATACAAGATAACATTTTTTTCACAAAGGGTGGTTTTTTAGGTTATGATATAAATATTTCAAACAAATGTGGGTAATTTACAAATTGATTTTAGTTAGCTAATTGTTTGATTTAAAAAATAATTAAAAAGTACATTGATTGAATATATGATTTAACCTTAATTATCATACGCATTCCACGTAAAAAATACATACCAAATCAATATTTATAATTCTTACACTTTTAAAATCCTCAACCATGTTTCATGGATATTAAATAAATATAGAATTCCAAACAAATATCGATATGTTTAATGAAAATTAAATAATCTGAATTCCAATTAATATCTATATAGATTTTATACATACTACATAATTTGTATCTTTTTCAATTCTTGCTTGTAAATGCTATTCCAAGGCATTTCTACCCTTATATTTCATGAAATTTTTATTAACATTTTCTCATTTAATTAAAATACCATTTGTTTTCTATTTTATTTTTTATCTCAAAATGGGATAAGACATAATATTTATCCATCATTTAGAATGGTTATTTCAATTTATAATTTTTTTAAAGGGAATTTGATGTATTAAAAAGTACATGGACTCAATTTTTAATAAAAATAAAATTTAAAAAATAATTTCAACTCCCCAAAAATCTAGAAAAATGTTAATTAAATGCTTGTAAGGAACACCAAAACAAGAGATGAAAACCTATGCATATGGTATGGAATAAACTAATCAATTATACAAAATCAATAGAATATAATTTTAACTAAATTATATCATGATGAAAATCATTAAGCACCAATTGTAATGAAAATCATGACCAATGATTTGTTTATGCACAGTGAGATATTAAAGAAACAAGATGAGTTGAGGGTGAAAAGATAAAATGACCCATGATATAATCACTCCACCAAAATTATGAGGGAAAATGAAAAACATTAGGATATCGAAAAATAGATTTTCCTATACTATTTTCAAAAGATTACATGAATGAGTATATATATGAAATAAAAAATATGTTTCATCAATAACACTATATACACATTCCATAGGTATTTCATGATTATAAATATATTTGTATTGAACTATTTAAAGAGTAACAGTATTCATTGTAATGAATATCATGTTAAACATCATTTAACGAATTTAAATATAAAATAATTAAACCAATTACATCTTCATAGGTCAAGACATTCATACTCTATTATGAAGAATAAAAATACAAAAAACATTTAATAGAATATGGTATTGATTTTCAATGAAGAAACTGTTAATTTTATTTTATTACATGGTGGATAAGATATTCATGATAATATGTGTGAGTTATTACACTTAAAATATGTAAGATAATATTTGGTTGAGGATGAATATAAATATTAGGCCACATATGTTATCTTACCCCACATCTATACTTTAGCTTTTTAATACTGTCAGAGATGGTGTGGATCACATATCATAAACCCCATCCACAAAGAGATTATTAGTGACCATAAAATAATACATGATGTTTTTAGTATAATCACTACATAACATAGGGGATAAAAAATCCTACCATCATATTTGTTTCTCCATCATTATTTTTAATTATCATTAACATTATGTATTTTAGTTTATATGTTTTCATGAAAAAAGGTTTCTAATAAATGTATTGAACATTATAATAAATTTATTATCCTTAAATATCATTTATTTACAATATTTATTTACTATCATAATGTATTTAAATATGAAAAATTATTATAAATATACATATATGTATAAATATATATTTCATTTGGAATGTGTGGGGATAGAGTTTATCTTGGTGATTCAATTAGTTAATTTTTTTAATTTTTTTTTCAATTATCAAATTTCACTTACAGTCTAATGTTTTAATTGTTTTTGAAATTTTAATTGATTATTTAAATTAAAAAATAATTTCAAATCTAAAACTAACCTGATTGGGGATTTCGTAAATTCACCAATATTTTCCCAATTTAATGAATTTTTTTATTATCAGATTCATGTATATCGAATACTATATAATAAAAAACAACAACAATGAATAGTTTATATATAATATTAATGGATAGTTGCGGTTATCTACATCAGGATTTCATGAGAAATGGAATTCAAACCAAAATGTTTATTTTGTAATTATTAGATCTATATGTTTTGGAAAATTTTAAATAATAAGTGGAATGTTATTAATTAAAAAAAGCATTTTTAATACTTTTTTTAGACAACATTTCAATACAAATTTATTACTAAAAAATTTAAATAATTTTTATAATGTTATAGTTTATCAATTACATAGATAATATCATTCCACAAAATCATTGAAAGTTAATGAATTCCCCATAAATTTAGTGATGTATAATGGATGTTATTCATGGAACTTGTTTACATAAGTTTCAAGATTTTGGAAATTTCATGGTGGTTCATTCATTTTGAGAGTGTAAAATATGTAACTATATTTTTCACATACACTCATTCCATAATTCTATGAAAATAAATAATATAAAAACAATTATACAGGAAAATGTGAAAATGGAAATTGGATTCGAATTCTCACTGTTTTTTTATACTTACTTGTGGCCATAAAAAATGAATAGGATTTAACCATTATTTACCCATTATAATTAAATATCACCCACAATTTTTCAATAAAATTAAAAAATATAAAATAATATAGACCAGTGGATGAATTAATTATTTTTATTTTCATCGATTTTTCACATATGATTGATGTTAAAAAATATCATTTTATAGTATAAATTTCATAGTTGAAGGAGGGGTTTATTCTTATTTTCTATGATATAGTAATATCATTAAATGAATTTTAGAAAAACTAAATTTAATTAGAATTCATTCTTTGGTAATATTGAACAACCAACCAAAATCCACACAACAACCCATAGAATTTATATTCTCATTATAAAAATATTATCACATTGAGTAGTGTTGAAATTTCTTAACAAGAATATATAGAGAGTTCAATATCAAAAAAAAGGTTGAAAAATACATATTTTAATATTGAGTGTTGTAATTAATATATTATAATAATTAAATGTTAATTGATTGATCAATAATGTTTAATGAAATGTCATTAGAATTAGGAATATATTTTTAAAGTGAATAATAGAAAATATATATTATTTTAATGAGAATGAGTAGTTTATTACACATATTAATTGAGTTAGTTTTTTTATTTAGGTGAATGTTTCCTTGATGTTTAATGAAAAATATTTATTGGAGAGATGATATCTGAATGGAGACGTTTTTTTATGTTTTAATGCATGTAAACTATTTTTATATTGAATCCATCGTAAAAATTGGTGTTATTTGTTTAGTTAGAGTATCTTATGAAATTTATTTTTGTAGTAATAAATTATATGTGGGGGATATTATTATTTAATTTTTTTATCATTTATGAGATGAAAAAGAATTTATAAGTCCCTCAAAAGGATGTGAACGTTATTATTTTAAATCATTTTTTCTTTAATGAATCACATTTTGAATTTACATTATTTTTTCAAAATAATGAAAACACTCTCCATGTGGAGGAGGATATGAATCCAGACTATGTATAGGACCCATCATTATGGGAATGGTAAATGGAAAAAAATAATGATAAAATACTAAAAAAGTATTAATATGTATTTATATAGGAACCTATTAAAATGGGGACTATTAACACTAAGTAGATTGAATATATTTATTTTTATATGAAGAGCTACATTAATAAAATAATTTTATAGTCAATAGTCTCACAATTGGTTTCGTTGATATAGATATTTCTATTATTGGTCTTCCAACCTAATACTCATGATTTTTATCCAAGACAAAAAAGACAATGAAATAAAGAGAGATTTTTTTTAATAATTACTATTTGAGACTAATTTAAATATAAAAAAAATAATTAATTTTAATATTAATTGGTATTTAATAAATAAAATAAAATACATAATTCTTTAATTTTTTTGTTAGTGAGGTATAAAAAATATGTCCATACCTCACCAACAAACCCTATTGTTTGAATCCATTTTAAAGGGGAGGGCCTATATCATATGAGATCTAAAATATGATGTATTAATATTTTTTTAACCATTAGTTATGTGGTAGACCAATGTATAATTATATATAGTTTGTACCAGAGGAATAATAAATTTTGTTGTAGCTTCAGAACTGTGGTTTAATACCGATTGAATTAAAAAATCATCGATATATATTATATAATACCCCTCCATTATTATTCAAATTTATTTTGAAATTCACATAATTTATGGAAAATATAATTAGGAGACATTGATGTAGTATACAAAAACAGAAACCCAATAACAATGTATATCTCATGGGGTATGAGGCCCCATTATTTCATTTATGGATGTGAATGAACTAATATATTAATGATTAAAAGAGATAGTTTATTTCTAATATCATACCAAAAGTAAATGGTTTGACATAAAACTAATCTCAACATGATTGGATCCACATTTGATGATGTAAGGATCATTAACAAAGCCAACCCAGATCCTCTATTAATTTTAACTAATGCACCCATGTAGAAACTAAAATAAATAGAACACAAAGTATTGAGGTCAATATGTTTAAATATTAAAATAAAATTTTGGTTAATTTGAATAACATCCAAAAAATGGATCAAATAATAATCTCCACTAAAACTATTAAATTATTATCCACATTTTTTCTTTCACTATATTAGTTAAGTAATAAATAAATATTAATTTTTGGTATGCTTTCAAAATATAATATATGGTAACATGATTTTGTTTAGAGATGATAATTAATATATTAACGGATCTATAACCATTCATGTGTGTAACTATATTACTACAAATTCGATGCATATATATGAAAATCATATTCATCTAAAGATCCCCCATATAACATCTCTAGAGACCAAAAACTAAATTATGGGGGTTTTAAACATTTATCATCATAAAATAGTATATGGATTCTATATATATGTATATATAAATGATTTTTCTTTTTATAATATTATATTCTCCGGTTTCATTCTTCTATTTAATTTTCAAGGTTTTTCCCCAAACCATTCGACATCAATTAAAACATGAGTATCTTGAATACACTGAATCATATTAATAGCCATTTGATTTAAGTGGAATAAATCCATATTAAAAATAGTTTCCCTTAAATCATATTTACAAATATCCCTACATTTATTATTTGTGGATTAATCTTTTTATACATTGTAGTAGTGTAAAATTTTCAAAATGTTTTGAAATTATGTATTTGAATTCTTCATATAACTCTATTAGTTTATTCCTTTATATATTCATTGTTTCAGGGGGTTTCCTAGAAATATTACACATATATGGTCAATTTAATTGGGGTATCATAGAAAGGGAAGTGAAACCTTGCGGTAGCTATGAATCCCATGTATGATTTATTATTTAATTTAAAATGTCTCTTTTATATATTTCATGGTAAAAAAGCATAAAGTTCTGGTTTTAGATGTTTTACTATCATCAAATAAATATGTCTTCCTCATTTCACCTTCTTTATATTTCAATTACTCATTATGTAAACATATTCACTATAATAATTATCCAAGAGTGTGAACATTGTTTTAAATAGTATATAATCAATTATAGAGTTGGAATTGTTGAATTCCTAAAAAATTTATAATCATTAATTTTTTATTATATGAGTGGGTTTTATATACTTTGATGAATATGTGGTGTATTTATTTAAATAATTTTCCTTGGTTCGTTTAATTTTCTATATTCATAATTTAATGTCTTAATTAAAAATAATATATAATCAATTTATCATGGAATCATTTTTACTACCACGTGGATCAGTCTCCATCAACTAATGTTTGTCAAAAATATTATCTTGAATCATTTAAACATTTTGGAATTTTAATCCATTTTAATTTTAATTAAAAAAATTATATTTTTTTTGATAAATGTAATATATTTTGATCAATTTTTTAGCCTCTCCAAGACATAACCTCATTCATCCAACAAGTTATAACCCTATAGTTATAAGGAATAAAATATTTTTCTGACTCGTTCTGTACATCATGGGATTTCATAACAGGTTATTTAATTTTTATAACATGATTTATATAGGTAATTAATAAAAATATTTTTTTAGGAATTTCTAATTTGGAATAATTAATAGGTAGTGATACAATTTTTAGGTGGGCAAGGGAATAACAATATTCATTAAATACATTTATTAAGTCTACAACTCAAATGGAAATATAAAAATTATATTATGCAAAATAAAAAAATTTATTGGATGATATAATCTATCATTATTATTAATTTTAATCATGATTCAAATAATATATTAAAGATAATTAATCTTCATTCATCCCATATATTCTATTCGTACACAGTTAATTCAAATTAATGAAAGTATTGATTGATGAAAATGTAAAAAATTTCAAATAAATCATTGTGTTTATTATTGATATTTTATTTTCCTATTATGTTGGAGGGAACATTATACTTTTTGTTTCATATATTTTGTTTTTTATTATTATAATGAATTCAATATTAAATAAATATAACATTTCATAGCATGTATATATGAAATACTATGTACAGGAAACCCAAAATATATATTCAAAATACTATTATTTTAATGATATTGTTATCGCATAAATATTGTATTGGCAGGTATCAATAAAAATAGCTTAACTATAAATATTATGTAAGAATATTCATTAATGAAAAATTATTGATTATTTATAGGGAAATAATTAATTATGGTAACCATAGAAATGTAAATTTTTATTTTAACTGAACATTTTTTCAAGGTAATTTATTTCTGTAAAACAATATATATTGGTCACTAATAAAGAATGATTTTAATAAATATATTTCAATTGAACGTGTTTAAATTAACAATATTTTCTTACCACTATTTTACAGTGGTATAAAGTTATGAAATCATTATTTGAAATTAAGAATAGTTATTTTTCATAAATCTATTTTTATATGTACAATATTTTTTTGTATCAGTAAAATAAAATAAACGCTATTTATGAATGATTATAATGTAATTTATACATCATAAATTAAAAAATAAATAATCATATTCATATAATTGTTATCAATATGAAAAGAATGAGAATAAAATCATATTTAACCTTGCCAATACATTTTCTATATGAATTATTATTACATATTATTTGATTGGTTATTGAACATATTTTATAACACTTATAAAAAAAATGATGTTAAAAGGAGTCTATATATTTAACTACAATAATTAATAATATATTATATTTTCATCGTAATTATTTATTATAATTAGTGTTTATCATGGAAAAGTATAACAACTCAGTAAACGGAACAATAGTCAAAAGAAGGTTAAAATCAAAGGAAAATTTTGAAAAGATCTCATACACATTATTTAATATTATTGAATGTGTTTATTTCTTTATTAATCATGAGATTTTAATGAATATGTAAATTTTCTATAATTTAAAACAACTTATGAACGTTATATTGCTTTAAATAATGAACAAGTACAAAATATCATTTAATTTATTTTAATATATCTAATGATTTTTAATTGGTATAACAGGATGATATGAATTATTAAAAATTATTATAAAAAGTACTAATATATCATTTTCATTATATAAATTGGAAAATATTTTTTCTATTGGAATAATTACCTACTACGCTAACACATTTTTTATTACACACTAATGCATGAGTGAGTATAATATATGAAACTAATTTTAAAATATTAAGTGTTTTATATTTTTTGGATCATTTAATTTCATTAATGATTTTTATAGTTCCAAATAAATTTTATTTAACATATAAAATATAGATATTTTAACATATTTTCAAACCTTATTTTTTGTGAAATTAAAAATAATTCACCTAAAAATTAAATTAGTGTACATTTATGTTTAATATTATATTTTTTTATCATAATTGTTTATCATTTTTCTATTTAACGGGAAATGGTCTATCATATTAATCATGTCCCACTTGTCAAAATATACCTTTTAAAATGATATTATTTACAAAATGTGGTTTTTTCATATATATAAATACAACATATTATTCATGGAATATTGATTATTTATCAATATGTTCCCCCCAGAACAATAAATATTTATATCATTTGAGAATATCTTTACCAAAACAGTTGGTACATAAAATTGTTACTACAATTTCAATGCTATTTATAAATTAATTTTTTTTTTCTATTAGGAAATAATATTTTTATCCATTATAATTTATTATAAAAAAAGTTATTTATTAAATTAAGTAATATAAACTAATAGAATACTAACCTAACATATTAAATGTCATGACCCGTCCTCGTGGTCTGTGTCGTGACTACCCTAAGCCCACATTCCATAGGACAAGGGTTGGAGACTAGCACCAAAGGCATAAATCCCTAAGCTAGGAAGGTATTACCTTATTAAAAGTAAACACCCATAATCAGAGTACACAACTGGAAATAAAAAACTACAAAGAAACTGCATACAAAATATGTGTTGGAAGGTAAAAGGTGCCAGAAAAACAAGCCCAATAGTAAAGTACAAGGAAAATAAAAACAGGTACAACAAAAAAGGAAAATAGGTTGAAGGTGTCTAGCAGCACCTGTATCGTCCACCACGGATCCTACCTGAACAGTAGGTGTAAATAGCCTCCCCAGTGCTCCACATCCATCTGTCTCCTCCGGGTACCGACTCGTCGTGAGGTACACCTCTAGGTACCATCCAGTCCTCACAAACTCCACCTCAGTCAGCAATGTCTGTCATCTACATCCAACATAATGAGTTGTAGGCATATTTTGTGCTGGGGTGACTATATCAATACTCAGTTGGGACCCTGAGACCCTCACGGTCTCATAAAATCCAAAAAATATATACCACAAAGTTTGAATCAACAGATAACCATTACTTAGGTATATGCTTATACATATACCTAAGTTATCTAGTAACCCATCTCAATCATAAGGAAAACAGAAAGGTCATTGACTCATCTCAAATCAGGATTTTCATTATCGAAACCACGACATCTGGAGAACTCATCCTCTATTGATAATGGTGGGCCTATCGTGACAGCAAGACGCTTCTCACTAACCTTAGACTGCTGAGGTACTTCTCTTGTCATGTACCGTGGGTCTGCTGCATACTACTAGGCGCTCCGCTACTATGGGTCTCCGTCAAATACCAGGCGCTCCCCTAATAGCCTGCAGAGGTACTCCTCTGGTCCAGTACCGCGAGTCTGCTGTCAACTACTAGGCGTTTCTCCGGTATGGGTTTGCCGCCATCTACCATGTGCTCTCCACGGGGTAGTCGAATCGGTCAAGCAGTCGCCTGGTCAGTCAGCTACTAGGTCTCTGCACTATGTCTTCCTATAATGATAAGGATTCGCTACCCTAGCTACTAGAAAAAACTCCAACTATAACGATGTATCACGTATATGTATCCCTATGGCTCGTCTTGTCAATGGGATGTCAACACAAAACATGACACATCATTCAGATGCCCGGTCTGTTAGTTATCAGCATTCCCATTCCAGGGGCCCGATTGTTTTTAGGCTCAAACCAACATGAATGTACCCAAACTGTATCCAAAAATCATGTGGGGTATGCCAAAAGAACTGCATCACTCTCAGCTATCTGTCGCTGTAGACGGTACGTCGATCGAACTAATGTTTCCCAAGATGCGACTAAAAGCTGTAAAGAGGCCATAGCAGGACCGGGTCTGGTCTGACCCAGTCAGACTGACTCGGTCCGAACCAGGGTTTGACCCAGTCTGTGGGTCTGACCCGGTCCAGGGGTGGCCCAAATCGAGGGTTGCCCGACCTGTTGCTTGGATGGCTAGCCCATGTGGCCTAGCTTGCTGGCCTGGGTGGCCTCGCTGGCAGGCCCGCATGGCTTTGCTGGCCACATGTGGGAGGGGGGCTTCCCCCCATGTTGTCGAATGAAACATGCTATTAGCACCGGTTTAGGTGACCTGCGGGAACTGAGGGGTCCCGCCTATTGTGTGCATCGACGACTTTCTCATACGGCCGCCCTCTGCTATCCATTGCATCCTATGGTTGCGGTCCCCCTACTCTATGCGGTGCATCTGCACCGCACCCCCTCCTCCACGGCCCGGCATGGCCGCTTCCTCCCTCTCTTCCGTGCGGCGCGACGACGTTGGGCCCACCATGCGACCGCCGAGGCTTTTGTGGTCGTGACCCCCTTCTTCCGGCATGGTGCGACAACACCACGCCCCTTCGGCTCCGCCTCGACCTGCCTTTTTTCATAGCACAATTTTCTGTGCGGCATGGTGCTATTGCGCCCTTGTGGAGACCCGGCGTCCTTGCGCCACTATCTTTCTTTGTGGATGTCTCCTTTTCGGTCACTGTGTGTACCACCTCTGTCATCATTAAACATGAACCCTCAAAAGGGGATGGTCAGGCTATGATCTTGCAGTCCAAACCCTCCTCGTTACGGTCATATCATCCGGTTCTCAAAGCACACAACATAAGACAGAGTACGGAGGGTTATATTCAATCGTAAAAATAACCCCTACCTTGATTGACACTCATTGGCTACGAAAGGAGGTGACGTCGTCGTTGGCATCTGTCTTCACAGGCAGCATCTTTCCATTGACATGAATGAACTTTGTGGGAGATGTCATGGGCGTTCTTTGTGGTTGTTTCTTCCCTTTCTTTCCTCGGTTGAAGAAGGAAGAAGATGGTGACAGTTCTTTGTGTCCTTCATTGAGAGGATGTTCTCTCAATTCTTCCTAGTCTCCACCAATGAATTATGACAACAAAATAATGTGATAGCATAACCTTTAAATTAAATATTTGTCTTGAATTCAAATGGATTCAAATAATTAATTAATGAACCATTAAATAATTTATGTGGAGTGTCACACTTATGAGGGAAGGTGAAGAGGGTCCCCAATTAATTGGGAGTTCCAAGTGGTTAAAGGGGGTTGGAGGAGTCAAAGAGTCATGTGGGCCCCACCTAATAATATCCTATAAAGGGTTGTTATACGTGGGTGGGCCCCACCACCATAACCTCCCATTGGAGGTTTGGGTGTGGTGTCCCCCACCTCCATCCTCCTCTTTGAGGTTTTAGTAACCCAAATAAAATAAAGTTAATACATCATTGTATTCAATTTAATTAAAACCCCCAAAAACTATCTTCCAAACTCGTTAGAACGCAACTATGGTAAATGTATCAATAAGCAATCTCCAATGCTACGAGTTCAACGGTGCCTTCAGATTTCAATTCTGATCACCAGTTCAAATGTTGTAAATTATCGTACATACAATTACTGAACGTACCCGAACAAAACATCAGAAATTTATTCCGAGAACAGCGGGCCTCTGAATCAAGCGTCGTCAGAAACTGTGGACTTGTAAAACTTCCATGTATTTATGAATACAAACAATTTCCATGGAATTTCCAAGTCTTTACATTCTCCCCACCTCAGGGATTTACGTCCCTATAATCTACAACTCACACTAAGGGAACAAATGGGGGTGCTGAGCACGCATATGAGACTTCGCTACCATGTGCTCTCTTGGAGGATTCTGTGCTTCCAATCAACGAGCACTAGAGGTATTGATTGTCCATATAGAACCTACTGCTGTAGATCCTCAATCTCCACTGGAACCTCTGTGAAATTATCCTAGGCATCGTTGTCCAGCACCCCATGATCGATGTTGTGGGATGAGTCGTGCACGTATCTCCTCAGTTAAGATACGTGGAAGATTTCGTGCACCTGGTGCAACTGAGGTGGAAGAGATAAGCGGTAATCCACCTCGCCTACTCTGTTGAGGACCTCGAAAGGTCCTATGAACCATGGAGATAACAAGATGCCTCGGCTAAATCTTCACAAACCTTGTCAAGGTGAGACCCTTAGAAATACGAGGTCGCCATCCTCGAAATCCAGAGGTCCATGTCTCCTGTCAGCATATGACTTATGTATGCTCTGTGCGGTCCTCATCTTCTCCTGGATGATATGCCACTTATTCGTGGTAGCCCGTACCATCTCTGGTCCCACTAGTGCTGACTCCCCTGGGTCTATCTAGCATAGTAGCGATCTGAATGGCCTACCATACAAGGTTCAAAAGGTGCCATACCAATGGTGGAGTGATATAAGTTGTTGAAGGAAAACTCCACCAAAGTAAAGTGCTCCTCCTAGCGACGACTGAAGCCTAGAAAAAATGCATGGAGCATGTCTGCGAGGGTCTAAATGGTCCTCTCAGTCTGACCATATGTCTGAGGAAGGAAGGTGGTGCTCAGATGTAGCTGCATCCTGAAATACTCATACAATCCCTTCCCTAGCAAGGAAGTAAACTATGCGTCTCAGTTGGAGACAATCGAGGAAGGTACTCCATGTAAACGCACTATCTCCTGCATTTAAAGGCGTCACAAGAACTCTAATGAACCCTGCTCTATGATCAGTAGGAAGTGGGATGATATGGTGAGTTGGTCTACGATCACCCATATCAAATCAGGACTCTTGGATGTACGTGGAAGACACGTCACGAATTCCATGGATATCCCATCCCACTTTTACATTGGGACCTCTAAAGGCTGAACCAAACCTGCTGGAACCTGGTGCTCTGCCTTCACTTGCTGACAAGTGAGGCACTATGGTACAAACCCCGCTACTTACTTCTTTATACCTATCCACCAATGATGTCATCGAATGCCCCAATACATCATCGCTACAATTGGATGTACCACTAGAAAAGATGTGTGGAAATCCATCAGTACTTCCTCCTATAGTGCTAGTGGTACCATGGTACATCTTCTAAAGAGGATGACATGCTCCTAACCTTCAGAAAATCTATCAGGTGCATGCCCTATGGATATCTGAGTATGTTGCGTCACACAGTCAGCGTCTTTAAGCAGCATCTCTAAGCAGCGTCTCCCTGGTTTGCAGAAGAAGTGGAGGAGTGACTATAAGAGACCGACAATTGTAACACCCCAGGATTTCAGAGTGTGTTATTTCTTAAAAATAATTCAATAACTTGCACTACACGCAACACCGAGTTCAATCACACCATTAAAAGAGGTCATGAATAGTATTAACTACATTTTGAACTTTATATAATCCTTATAATTTTAGAATCCCTATTATGAGTTTCTTAGTCATAATGCAAGAACAGATTCATTTTCAGTATTTCACATTTATCAACTTCTAATAGTGAAACCTTTTTAAATACAATATTTTAAACTTTTTGACTAAATGGGGACATCAAAAATTTAAAATGAAACACCCCAAGCTTCCACGGTACATTTCCCTTTGAATAATGTGATAGCGTGTGTTGTACGCAACACCGAGTTCTAACACACCATAACCAATCAAACTAGCCGTTATAAATAGTAATACCTACTTTTTGAAAATATATATATATTATATTTCAAAATGGACTTCATTTTTGGATTCGGAATATCGAATTTAGCCTAAGGTGAAATTTTGGTACTTTTCGGATAACTTTCATATTTTGATTAATAGTGAAAATTACTAAATTTTAATTAAAAACAACTTTTTTAATCAAAATAATTAATAGTGATAAATTATGAATTTTAGTAGTTTTAAAGTATATTTAGAATATATTTTTACAATTTAATATAATTTTGGTCATTAGACATAATTTTACAATTAAACCGAACATAAACAAGTGTCAATCTTTTGATAGTTATTATCTCTTAAAAACACGCTTTTTGTTTTGACAGCAGGAATTAATTTTAAATTAATTTCTGCCACTTCTGTGTTTTGAATTTAGAAAAATGGATTCCATATTTGGAATCAGGATGTTCAAATTGTGTAAATAGGTAACTTTTATTTTTAGACATTTTGAATAATTACTGCGGTAAATATTTTATTTACCATGGTTAAGGGTAAATCCGGTAAATAAGGGTTAAAAAAATAATATTATAATAGTACTAAATTACCCTAAAACGTGTCTTAACCCTATTGGTTGATACATGGTCGACCATGGGAATCTTGGGGTCGATTTTGGGACCTCATGGATCCACTTGTAAGTGATAATGACACTTTATTTTAATTAAGTCAAAATGAATACAAAAATGACACAAGCATATATCTTTTAGAAAACCAATTGTTACATAGGGTTATATATATTGGATTTTAGATTATAAATATTCATTAGAAATCTAAAAAGATTTCCTACATAATGATATTTTATTTATAATTTTTAGACATTAAATAATTTATTTTATTTATGACACAATGATGATGCAGTAATTACTATAATAGTGAAAAATTAAAATAATTGATATTATAAATACCCAAATAAATATAATATGAAACTTTTAATGAATTAAAATAATTTTCTAGGATAATATGATATATTAGGATTGATTTAATTGACTTTGTTCGAAGTAATCAATCTGTTATGAGTTTCACAATAATCAACTATTGAATAGTGTCAAAATTGACATAAAAGAGTTCTTAAAACAAATATTATATTATTAATTGATATTAAATTCCTAAAAATCTAAGGTTCGGCCAAGAGACTTATATCATGATAGGTTCATCATTAATGTACCACTTGGGGGTCTCTTGGATGTATATAATAAGTTTATTAACCATATTATATAAAAATACAAAGAGACATTGTAAAAGTGAAACTAATTAACTTAGAGTTAATACTTAAAGATAAGGTTAATATAAGTACCCAAACCTGTCTAAATTCTATTGGTTGAGTGGTTTTAGACCTATCCCCACCTTAACCTTTGAATAATCAACTTTGGAGCCATTATAAACCAAATATGAATTTATTATAAATTAATATTTCTAGCTTTTCCAAAGGTGCCCCTCACCCCTCTTATAAAAGGGCACTCCTCCTTCTCATTTCTTCACACCTTCAAAGCCTTTTGGTTCGGCCAAACTCTGCCCAAATAATCTCCCAACATCCCTCACTACAACCTAGAGGCCTTAGTTTGATCAGAAAGCCAACCTAAGGAGCCCTTTTGATCAAATCAAAAGGAAGAACCCGAAGAAGAGGTAATGATTTCACCACCCTTTTCTAAGTTCATTTCTTCTTCCACTTCTTATTCCTTTGTTCTTACCATTCTAAAATAATAACTCCAGTATCTCACATATACTGTGATGTTATTATAAGTATGGTACAACCATATTCCGTATTCTATCCACCCTTTGAATAACATGTCACCATACGTGCGTACGTACGGCTTACCGTCTCCACGTCGTGGTGTAATTGTTATTCAATATAATATTATTTGGATGGGTGTAATAATGATGTGTAACTCATGTAAATAATAAATATAACATGTTAATGATTCTGTATATATGATATACCATTCATTTATATATTATTTTAATATCAAAAGAATGATATTGTCGCTCGTGCGTACGTACGGACTACCGTCTCCACGAACGCGATGAGATTCATTCTCCATCATATCCATTCAAGTATAATTATCATTTTATGATTTAAAAATGATTTTTAAGGACTTGATATCATTCTGGATATGAATAAGATACAACAAACATGGCTTATGTAACAAAACATATAAAAGAAAATGAGTAAGTTAACACCCGAAACGATGATAATTCTAAGATATTATTAATAAATCAATGTTAAAAGATCATATATGATATCATATTAATATATATGATTCTTGTATAATTTAATAACAATTATTTCACCATTATACAGGAGGTTAACCTACCCCAACCAAGGAAAAGTACAAGGTAAGGGTTATTTCACAATCTTCTCATTATTCGAGGTTGTTTATACGTAATAATCTACTGGGATCTCTTTATCATCCACATTCATGTTTCTTCAAAATGTATTTCAAAACATATTTATTATTTACAAGAATATGGGTTAAAGTCATTTATACCCTTGTTTGACTTTTTATAAGAGGTTTATAAAGGAATCTTTCCGTCGTTTTCAAAACAAGGTCCTTTTTAACCTTTTCGACAGAATTGAGGTAAGAATGTTTTTTTTAACTTATACGGCGGGTGCGGTTATTTTACGCCGTTATAAAATCTTCAAAGCTTTCCTTACAAGCTTATAAGAATATTTTCAAAGAAAATGTTTTATTTTATATGGATCTTAAATGATTTCAAAATAAAAGGAGATATTTCTTTAAAAAGAATTTTGATTTCATCTATGTCAACATCCTTTGATGGATTTTAAGATTATTTGAAGTTGATTTTTTATGATACAAAACTTCTATATTGTATTGAAGGTTTTGTGATATTTTTGACTATGGATGTGCTGTTTTTATACCATTCATAGTTTATGGTGAAATTATTGACATTTCGTATGCTAGTTTTAATACGAATGTTTATGTTATGTTTAAACCTTTTCATATGGGAATGCATTGGACTTAATAAGTGACGGGTGGAGCCCACTATAGCTCCTCGATGCATCGGTAGGTCTCATGAGACAAACTAGTGTCTTGGCACAAGGCCTTGACAAAATCTTATTTGTAGTCTTGGCACGAGGCTTTGGCTATGTGGTTATGATAGTCTGGCATTATGCATTCCAACATTATGAAAGTGGTTATTGATATTGCATGTGATTATTCGATTAGTAGAATATCCATGTGAATAAGTAAATGGCATTATTTCATTTTTATTTTTGCCATACTATGTTGAAGTTCAATATTAAAAGGCTTTTGTTTTAGTAATTCATTGCCTTAAATGTTTATGCTTATTATGAATGTTCCGCTATATTGTTATCCTTACTGGGCATTTGAGCTCACCCCTTTTCTATGTTTTATTTTCCCAGGTAGTGAAGAAGTAAATTATGAATGACATGCAGGGATATTATGAGGGGTTAATAGTGTGGATATGAAGACTTTGTTGTTGTAGTAGTTTTTCACTTTGAAATGTAATGTAAAAGTTTATGATTATATCTAGCGTTTCCAAGGCTACTAATCCAATCGGTCTTTCGAGATTTGATCTTTCTTGTGATCATGCCAATGTTATGAAGTAATGCACCGACTCTGGGTAGCTGGGGTCGGGGCATTACAGTTGGTATCAGAGGAAGTTTAGTACAAACCTTGGAAGCTAGATTTAGATAAACTCTGATTAGAGCACGTAGACCTAAGATGAACTTTGTAGATTAGTATAGAAGAACTTCCTAGAATTTTGGTATTGTAGAGATTTTGTGAGTTTTCCGAGCAATACATCCCTGTCTGGATACGAGCAGGTAGAGGAAGCTCTGGCACAGATGTACCTAGGGGTAAAACCCGAAAACACCGATTTGAGCTAGACTCGAACGGGAACTGGTGCACGACAACGGGCCTTGCTGCACTCTGGGTTACGACACTCCCGGGGGATATTCTTAGGATAACTCTCATTTTCTTTACAAATCATTATGAAGGGTTTATGAGTATATAATTCCTCAATGAAAACATTTTTATGAATATGGATTATATCCATAAATAGTTAAATTTATGTTAAGTGTTTTATAAGTATGGGATTATGTAATTTGATTCATAAACTGATCTAGTGTATGCCATTGTTTAAAAATGGCCCCCAGTAGAAAGAATGAGAACTCCAGAAATACACATGATTCAAATAGAAGGAATGATCATATCTTTCATGGTCTTAAGCTAGAATTTATAAGAGAAATAGTCTCCCATGTATTATCATCATAGGAAGAAATAATATCATGTGTTGATAAGATAAGTAATGAGTTTACTGAGTCCTATGGCTTTGAAGGGAAGCAAGAGAAGAAAAGGATGGAAGAGAGAAAGATGGATAAAGGGAAGAGGGAAAAGAAGAATTTTCTCATATGTGGTAACTGTGGAAAGAAACACCCTGGAACTTGCCTGAAAGGAATGGGAGTTTGTTATAAGTGTGGAGGAAAAGGGCACAAAGTACGTGACTGCAAGGGTAAGAAAATGGTTTCAAATGTACAATGCTTCATTTGCAAGGAGTTTGGACACTACGCGAGCCTATGTCCCAATCATCAGACTATGCCGCAAATGATGTTATTGGATAATAATCAAGTTATGATACTACCACAGATGAAGAGGAATGATTAGAGTTCTTATGTTGATTATGTCAATTGAGTGTTGTATCAACAATGTACTTGTTATAATAATTATGGAGTATATAAGGATTGTACTGCAGTACTATTTCATTAAGGACTTGAGATTGTGTGGAACAAAGAAATGTGACTTAATAGCAGGATAAATTTTTGGAAAATATATGGTTGAGAGAATGATAAACCATAATATAGTTCTGATACCGAGGTAGTGATTTTTGAATAATACATGATTATTTTGGAAAAAATATATTGGATATTTTTGACTACCTTGGAACTGATTAATGATTTGTATATTTCATCATTGTTGGGGTTTAAAACATTTTTGGATTGATGAAGTATATCCAGCATTCTATATGGAATAAGGGAGCATGAATGTAATCAATAAGGAATATGGTAATACATGATGAAGGTATTCATATGCTATTACGGGGTAAAAAGGATCTATATTATGTTTACCTTCCTTATAAATGTTAGACTGTGAGTTTGGACAGAAGTATTTTGGATAGTTCTAGTTTGGATTATTTTGGATTGCCATAAAAGGACAACCCGGAGGTCGGGCGGTAACCCGTCGCGTCCGGCAAGGCTGCGAGACTTGAACCCGCAACCGAAGGGCGACAAGGGTGTATCACCTACCACTGGACCATGAGATGTCCTGGATTAAATAATGTAGTTTTTATTAAAAGATCATGTAGATGAATTATAAATTCGTTTATTTTTGAACCCTATACGAATAGTGTAAATAGAATTTTTTTTACATTCTATTATCTTTTAAAGTGAAAGATGAGTTTGTGGTAGAAATTTATTAATGGATAAAACTCTAATTATAAAGTAAGTATATCTCCTTATGATCTTATCCAATCTCATAAATGAATTCCTCAATATTAAGAAAAGCAACTTTGAACAAAAATGTTTTCCTAGATGGTACCTTAAATCATCACTAATTTATGGCTTTGGGATTGTTGGCCTTTTTATAGCCATGTTCTCTACCACTCTCCATCAGATAATTGATGGTTAGATTTTTCTTCCATATCCATATTTTCCTACATGGAACCCTAGTATGTGTTATTTTCGGTAATCTTCATACTTTCGACTATTTATTTTAAATAGAGGCCTCATTAATTCATTTTTCGATGTGGGATTTCAACTAGGATATTTTGAAATGTCAAAAATGTGTTATCCTAATACCCTATGTTTTGTTGAACCGATGGTATTTCAATTCATCATAGATTGATGAATTTAAGGACCTCAATTTTATACTTGTTTGTGATTGATGACCTCAATCACTACCTATAAATATTTACATTTTTCCTCCAATTATATGTCTCTAATTGCCACCAATGTTCTCCTATCGAGATCATAATTTGGTGGTGACCCTTTAATTTCTCTTTTCCTCATATTAAGACTAAATTTTAGTAACCCAATTTCCAATGTGGGTTTTCCCACAAATATATTTTCTACTTTCAACCTTTTATTTTCGAAGAACAATTTCAAATTGTGAGGACGCAATTTATTGAAGGAGGGGAGAATGTAACACCCTAGGATTTCAGAGTGTGTTATTTCTTAAAAATAATTCAATAACTTGCACTACACGCAACACCGAGTTCAATCACACCATTAAAAGAGGTCATGAATAGTATTAACTAAATTTTGAACTTTATATAATCCTTATAATTTTAGAATCCCTATTATGAGTTTCTTAGTCATAATGCAAGAACAGATTCATTTTCAGTATTTCACATTTATCAACTTCTAATAGTGAAACCTTTTTAAATACAATATTTTAAACTTTTTGACTAAATGGGGACATCAAAAA
Source organism: Viscum album (assembly GCA_963277665.1). NCBI lineage: Eukaryota > Viridiplantae > Streptophyta > Magnoliopsida > Santalales > Viscaceae > Viscum > Viscum album. Next base: position 243,759,735 of record OY728133.1, read on the forward strand.
TTTAAAATGAAACACCCCAAGCTTCCACGGTACATTTCCCTTTGAATAATGTGATAGCGTGTGTTGTACGCAACACCGAGTTCTAACACACCATAACCAATCAAACTAGCCGTTATAAATAGTAATACCTACTTTTTGAAAATATATATATATTATATTTCAAAATGGACTTCATTTTTGGATTCGGAATATCGAATTTAGCCTAAGGTGAAATTTTGGTACTTTTCGGATAACTTTCATATTTTGATGAATAGTGAAAATTACTAAATTTTAATTAAAAACAACTTTTTTAATCAAAATAATTAATAGTGATAAATTATGAATTTTAGTAGTTTTAAAGTATATTTAGAATATATTTTTACAATTTAATATAATTTTGGTCATTAGACATAATTTTACAATTAAACCGAACATAAACAAGTGTCAATCTTTTGATAGTTATTATCTCTTAAAAACACGCTTTTTGTTTTGACAGCGGGAATTAATTTTAAATTAATTTCTGCCACTTCTGTGTTTTGAATTTAGAAAAATGGATTCCATATTTGGAATCAGGATGTTCAAATTGTGTAAATAGGTAACTTTTATTTTTAGACATTTTGAATAATTACTGCGGTAAATATTTTATTTACCATGGTTAAGGGTAAATCCGGTAAATAAGGGTTAAACAAATAATATTATAATAATACTAAATTACCCTAAAACGTGTCTTAACCCTATTGGTTGATACATGGTCGACCATGGGAATATTTGGGTCGATTTTGGGACCCCATGGATCCACTTGTAAGTGATAATGACACTTTATTTTAATTAAGTCAAAATGAATACAAAAATGACACAAGCATATATCTTTTAGAAAAACAATTGTTACATAGGGTTATATATATTGGATTTTAGATTATAAATATTCATTAGAAAGCTAAAAAGATTTCCTACATAATTATATTTTATTTATAATTTTTAGACATTAAATAATTTATTTTATTTATGACACAATGATGATGCAGTAATTACTATAATAGTGAAAAATTAAAATAATTGATAATATAAATACACAAATAAATATAATATGAAACTTTTAATGAATTAAAATAATTTTCTAGGATAATATGATATATTAGTATTGATTTAATTGACTTTTTTCGAAGTAATCAATCTGTTATGAGTTTCACAAAAATCAACTATTGAATAGTGTCAAAATTGACATAAAAGAGTTCTTAAAACAAATATTATATAATTAATTGATATTAAATTCCTAAAAATCTAAGGTTCTGCCAAGGGACTTATATCATGATAGGTTCATCATTAATGTACCACTTGGGGGTCTCTTGGATGTATATAGTAAGTTTATTAACCATATTATATAAAAATACAAAGAGACATTGTAAAAGTGAAACTAATTAACTTAGAGTTAATACTTAAAGATAAGGTTAATATAAGTACCCAAACCTGTCTAAATTCAATTGGTTGAGTGGTTTTCGACCTATCCCCACCTTAACCTTTTAATAATCAACTTTGGAGCCATTATAAACCAAATATGAATTTATTATAAATTAATATTTCTAGCTTTTCCAAAGGTGCCCCTCACCCCTCTTATAAAAGGGCACTCCTCCTTCTCATTTCTTCACACCTTCAAAGCCTTTTGGTGCGGCCAAACTCTGCCCAAATAATCTCCCAACATCCCTCACTACAACCTAGAGGCCTTAGTTTGATCAGAAAGCCAACCTAAGGAGCCCGTTTGATCAAATCAAAAGGAAGAACCCGAAGAAGAGGTAATGATTTCACCACCCTTTTCTAAGTTCATTTCTTCTTCCACTTCTTCTTCCTTTGTTCTTACCATTCTAAAATAATAACTCCTGTATCTCACATATACTGTGATGTTATTATAAGTATGGTACAACCATATTCAGTATTCTATCCACCCTTTGAATAACATGTCACCATACGTGCGTACGTACGGCTTACCGTCTCCACGTCGTGGTGTAATTGTTATTCAATATAATATTATTTGGATGGGTATAATAATGATGTGTAACTCATGTAAATAATAAATATAACATGTTAATGATTCTGTATATATGATATACCATTCATTTATATATTCTTTTAATATCAAAAGAATGATATTGTCGCTCGTGCGTACGTACGGACAACCGTCTCCACGAACGCGATGAGATTCATTCTCCATCGTATCCATTCAAGTATAATTATCATTTTATGATTTAAAAATGATGTTTAAGGACTTGATATCATTCTGGATATGAATAAGATACAACAAACATGGCTTATGTAACAAAACATATAAAAGAAAATGAGTAAGTTAACACCCGAAACGATGATAATTCTAAGATATTATTAATAAATCAATGTTAAAAGATCATATATGATATCATATTAATATATATGATTCTTGTATAATTTAATAACAATTATTTCACCATTATACAGGAGGTTAACCTACCCCAACCAAGGAAAAGTACAAGGTAAGGGTTATTTCACAATCTCTTCATTATTCGAGGTTGTTTATACGTAATAATCTACTGGGATCTCTTTATCATCCACATTCATGTTTCTTCAAAATGTATTTCAAAACATATTTATTATTTACAAGAATATGGGTTAAAGTCATTTATACCCTTGTTTGACTTTTTATAAGAGGTTTATAAAGGAATCTTTCCGTCGTTTTCAAAACAAGGTCCTTTTTAACCTTTTCGACAGAATTGAGGTAAGAATGTTTTTTTTAACTTATACGGCGGGTGCGGTTATTTTACGCCGTTATAAAATCTTCAAAGCTTTCCTTACAAGCTTATAAGAATATTTTCAAAGAAAATGTTTTATTTTATATGGATCTTTAATGATTTCAAAATAAAAGGAGATATTTCTTTAAAAAGAATTTTGATTTCATCTATGTCAACATCCTTTGATGGATTTTAAGATTATTTGAAGTTGATTTATTATGATACAAAACTTCTATATTGTATTGAAGGTTTTGTGATATTTTTGACTATGGATGTGCTATTTTTATACCATTCATAGTTTATGGTGAAATTATTGACATTTCGTATGCTAGTTTTAATACGAATGTTTATGTTATGTTTAAACCTTTTCATATGGGAATGCATTGGACTTAATAAGTGACGAGTGGAGCCCGCTATAGCTCCTCGATGCATCGGTAGGTCTCATGAGACAAACTAGTGTCTTGGAACAAGGCCTTGACAAAATCTTATTTGTAGTCTTGGCACGAGGCCTTGGCTATGTGGTTATGATAGTCTGGCATTATGCATTCCAACATTATGAAAGTGGTTATTGATATTGCATGTGATTATTCGATTAGTAGAATATCCATGTGAATAAGTAAATGGCATTATTTCATTTTTATTTTTGCCATACTATGTTGAAGTTCAATTTTAAAAGGCTTTTGTTTTAGTAATTCATTGCCTTAAATGTTTATGCTTATTATGAATGTTCCGCTATATTGTTATCCTTACTGGGCATTTGAGCTCACCCCTTTTCTATGTTTTATTTTCCCAGGTAGTGAAGAAGTAAATTATGAATGACTTGCAGGGATATTATGAGGGGTTAATAGTGTGGATATGAAGACTTTGTTGTTGTAGTAGTTTTTCACTTTGAAATGTAATGTAAAACTTTATGATTATATCTAGTGTTTCCAAGGCTACTAAACCAATCGGTCTTTCGAGATTTGATCTTTCTTGTGATCATGCCAATGTTATGAAGTAATGCACCAACTCTGGGTAGCTGGGGTCGGGGAGTTACAACAATAGTCCTCTCCATCCCTATCGACAAATTATATCTGTAAGGTTACTAGATGATCTATCACCTCTCTTAGAAACTGAATTCCTGATCTCCTGCTAAGAGAATCCTCAACAAATTTCCCTTTCCCAAGAGTATAGAATATCTCGATGTCATAGTCCTAGAAGAACTTAAGCCATTATCGTTGTCTCAGGTTCAGGTCCTTCTGAGAGAAGATATACCTGAGACTCATGTGATCAAAGTACATGGTAAAAATTTTTCCCATCAGATAGTGCTTCCACATCATTAAGGTAAAGACAAATGTTGCTAACTCTAGGTCATGGGTAGTGTAGTTCATCATGTGTTGTCTCAGCTACTAAGAACCATATACGATCACTGCTCACTCCTACTTCAGGACACACCCGAGATTGGTCCCTGATGCATCTCAGTAGGCTACGTACCCTATGACTTCATCTCGAAGCCCCAAAATGGGGACACTATTTATCCACTACCTCAGATCCTGAAAGCATTGCTCGCATCTCTCCGACCACATGAAGGTTCGTGCCTTCTTCGTCAAGGTAGATAGTGGTGCTGCAACTCTGGATAAATTTGTAATGAACCCCCGGTAGTATCTAGACAAGCCCAAGAATCTTCGTAACTACGTTACACTCTTGGATGAATCACAATCAAGTACCACCTCTATCTTCCCTGCATCCACTGCAACTCTATCCTCCGAGATGACGTGTCCCAAAAATTGAACCTCTTGAATCCAATTATGGGACTTCGAGAGCTTACCACAATGCTGGGGATCTCGGAGTGTGTCCAACACTACCTGAAAATTGTAGGCATGCTCCTCCTCAGTAGTCGATTAAATCAGATGTTGTCGATGAAGACTATGATAAAGAAATCGAGGTAAGGATGGAAGATCCTGTTCATGAGGCTCATGAACACTGCTAGAGCATAGGTTACTCCGAAGGGAATAACCAAGAACTCATAGTCCTCATACTGACACCTGAAGGCCATCTTCTTCACATCCTCATCTCAAACTCTGAGCTGGTGATCACCTGATATGAGGTCATTCTTTGAGAACCATTGTGCCTCCTTTAGCTGATAAAAGAGGTTGTTAATCCTTGAATATGGGTACTTGTTCTTTATGGTCACCTGGTTCAGGCGACGGTAGTCAACACACAACCTCAAGCTCCTGTCCGCCTTATTGGCGAACATAATCAGGGCTGCCACCGGAGAAACACTAGGCTGGATGAATCCCTTCTATTGCAAGTCTTCCTACTGTACCCACAGCTCATGAAGCTCTGCGGGAGCCATACGATATGACAGAGTAGATATCGGTACCGTCTCGGGGTATAATTTAGTGTAGAATTCCAGCTCTCTACGTGGAGGTAGTCCTAGAACATCATCAGAGGAAAACTTCAGTGCACTGGTCCACCACTACAGGATAAGTCAGACTCTCCACATCAACTGCTTCGAGGGTGAGGCAAGACAACTGGTGATTGATTAGCTCCACCCTCCTCTGAGTAAGTCTTTCATGCACTGAAAATGTTCCCCTCTCGCTGGTGAAGGTGAACTTGGTCCCATCTGTGCAGACACACTGCAAGTTGCGCCTAATACAATCGATCTAAGCATGGACTATTGATAATTAGTCCATACTGAAGACAACATTGTAAGGCCTCGATGCCGCTATGAGGAGATCCCAGCCAGTTCTCTCACCTCATAGAGTAATCTCACACTATCGGCACCAGTGCGTAATTACTGAGTCTTCTCCTGTAAATGTCTTTAGCCATAAGGATCTAGCCAACGGCTCCGTCAGAATCTCCGAGTTCCAAACAAGGGCAGTTGAAATGAAAGAGTTACTAGAACATGTGACTATATTAACATCAACTAATATGGACTAGACACATATTGTTCGAATTATCTCCGAATTACCATGGTTGTATGCCTCAACTGCCTGGATCGAAGCTCTCCCCTGTCGGTCTGCTCCCTGCGGTAGTGTGGACCTCTTGGGGGTGGTGGTGGTGGTAACACCTCAAATCATCATCCACCACTAGTTTCATGAACAACTCATCTTTAATTTCTACATGCTCCCTGCGGACTGCCTCAGTCGAATCAATGCCTCTACCTCGGAGGTCCTTTAGCTGTCTGCTGATCGTCAGAATGGCGGGTCGGACAGTCACGTGCCTTGTGACTAAGCACACCGCATATGTAACATTGCCCGATCTTGGAAGGTCTGTCTTTGTCTCCACTCCGGGTACCCCACATAACCGATCATGAGTCTTGCTGTCGTCCACTTATAGGTCTTCTCTTCTTGGACCTATGTGACATCTGTCTACAGCCAGGTGGAAAATACCCCGTTGTGTGTCAACTAGTATTAGGTCTTGTAGCTGGTGACTACTCAGTAAGGAAACTCTCTACTAGGAGGGCTATCTCATACACCTAGGCCTACGTCAGGATTCTGAATGAGATTATCAAGGCTCTAAGATGTCTCTTATTCCCCAACTCGAAGGTCCAAGATCGGAAAAATAGGTCTCGTACCATTTCCATAGAGTAGCGTGAGAGGTCAGTAAACCACATTGAGTACTGCGCTACTGTCATGCAGCCCTATTGTAGATGAAGTAGATCTTGTATATACACCGCTTGAAGGGTGTCAAGTACAAACTATGCCCGGAACTGTCTATCAATGTCTTCCCAGAGTAGTGATGCCACATCGTGGACCTGGAGCATCTTCCTCCACCATCTTTCTGAAACGACAATAAGGAGTCTTGTAGCAAGGATCACCATGATGTCTGCGGGTGTACCTACTAGCTTGAAGACTCTCGCCACAACCTCCAACCAATATTCAGCTACCTGTGGGTACATCTCTCCCCTGAACCTGGGTGGCCTCTAGTGTTGGAATTCGTGCAACACACTGATGTGGAATGCATTATCTGCTAATGGGGCTGGTGGCATCAGTGGACCAACTGGTGGTGGTACCGTTGGTTCCTCCTCTAGTGCCTCAACTGAAAAGGGGCCCTTCACTGGGTCCTTGTCTCTCAGCGGGATTTCAGTGCATAGAACTCTTGGGGAACGAATTGGTTGTCCACGAGGAAGCATCATGAAAGAAACATATGTGACACATCAAATGATTATACCTGGTGAGTTGACCTGGTTGAGCTGATTTAAAGAAAAAAAATTGAAACACACACATAATTAGTGTTTTCATGCACTATGTCCGATATCAGTAGTCAAGGTCCTGGTGTACGGATATGTCGGCCGCCACACCAACACTCGACTCCATGAATTGAAAACCACACATGGTACCCTTAACATTATTACTTCACTGAAATGAATGATCAGATTCCACATTACTGTGGTAGAACTGACTCCTCGGATACCAATTTTTCATGACCCGTCCTCGGGGCCCGTGTCGTGACTACGCCAAGCCCGCATTCCATCATCCAGCGACTGGAAACTAGCACAAAATGTGTAAATCCATAAGCTGGGAAGGCATTTCCTTTTTAAAAGTAAACACACACAATTAGAATACACAAATGTAAGTAAAACACTAAGATGAAACTGTATACAAAAGATATGCTGGACAGTAAAAGTGGCTAGAAATACATGCCCAATAGTAAAGTACAAGTAAAAGACAAATAGATACAACTAATAATACAAACAGCTGGAAGGTGTCTAGCAGCTCCAGGATCGTCCACCATGGATCCTAGTTGAAGGTTTTGTACAGATACCTCCTCATCACTCTAGGTCCGTCCGGCTCCTCTGGGTACTGGCTCATCGTGAGATCCACCTCTAGGTACCGTCCAGTCCTCACACACTATGCCTTAGTCATCGTTGTCTATCGTTTGCATCCAACAAAACAAGGTGCGGGCATAGCTTATGTAGGGGTGATTATAACGATACTCAGTAGGGAAATTGAGATCCTGAAGGTCTCACAAAATCCAACAAGGATAATCCACAGAGTAGGAATCAATAGATAACCATTACTTAGGTATATTCCCATACATATACCAATGTTTTCTAGTAACCCTTTTCAATCACGAGGGAAAAAATGGTAATTGACTCAGCTCAAACCAGGATTTTCATTATCGAATCCAATGCTACTGGAGAACTCCTCCTTTGTCGAGAACAATGGGCATGTCGCGACACCATGGTGCTACTCACTAACCTTGGAAAGATGAGGTACTCTCTTATGGAGTACCGTGGGACTGCTTCCAACTACCAGGCACTCCTTCGATGTGGGTCTTCTGCCAACTACCTGGTGCTCCAACTAAAAGCCTGCAGATATACTCCACCTGTCGAGTACAGTGGTTCTTCCACCAACTACCAGGTGATCTTCCGCCGTGGGTCTGCCGCCAACTACCTGGCGCTCCCCACTGGGCTAGTCGAATCGTCAAGCAGTCGTCATGTCTGTCAGCTACTATGTCTCCGCACTCGGTCTTCCAGTCACTCGATGGATCCACTTCCCATGCTACTAAAAAAACTCAACTATCACGAATCCTCAAATAGAAGTATCTAAATGGTCTGTCTCGTCAATTGGATCTCAACCCAACAGATAGCGCGTCATTCAAACACCCGATCTGTTAGTTATCAGCCTTTCCATTCAAGGGGCCCAGTTGGTATTTAGGTTCAAACCAACCTGACCATAACCCAACTGTATCCAAACCTCAAGTGGGATATTCCAATGAAACCGTCTATCTCTCAGATTTCTGTCAATGCAGATGGTTCGTTGATCAGACACCCATAGCCCACGATGCGCCTAAAAGCTGTAAACAGGCCATCACGGGTTCGGGTTCAGTCCGACCTTGTCGAACCGACCTGGCGCCACCCAGTCCGAACCGAGGTATGAACTGGTCCATGAGTTTTATCTAGTCAAAGGGGGCGGCCCGGCTGGAGGGAGGCCCGACTAGAGTGCGTCCTAGACAGAGGCATCCCTCCCCGAGGGCGGTCGAGCCCGTGGCGGCCCTGACCGTGGCGGCCCGAGCTCATGGCGGCCCAGCCCGAAGCAGCCCGACCTGAGGCGGCCCGGCCCATGGCCTGATTGGCTGGCCTATGTGGCTTAGCTAGATGGACCGTGTGGCCTCGCTGGCCGGACCACGTGGCCAGGTTGGCCGACCCGCATGGCTTGGTTGGCCACACTTGGGAGGGGGTGTTGCGCACCCCACTGTTGTCGAGTCGAACCTGCACTTAGCGTCGGTTCAGGTGACCCATGTGACCCGATGGGTCTCTCCTGTTGTGCGCTCCATCGGTCGGTTCAGCCGGCTGCCCTCTCTTGTCCGCCATGTCCTATGGTTACAGTTCCCTTGCTTCGCACGGCGTGCCAGTGTCGTGCCGCCTCTGCCACATCCCGGCATGGCCGACCCTCCATCACTTCCACATAGCGCGATGACGGTGCGCCCACCAGGCGACCTCCAGGGATTTCGTGGTCGTGGTCTCCTTTCTCTGGCAAGGTGCGACAACACCGTGCCCCTATGGCTCTTCCACGACCCTCATTGGCCATGGATCGGTTCTCTATGCGGCATGACAGTAATGTGCCCTTTTGTTGACCTGACAGCCTTGTGTCGCCTGCTTTCTTCATGGGCTGCTCATTTTCGGTCACTGCGTGTACCACCTCCGTCATCATCAAACAAGAACCAACAAAAGGGGAGGGTCAGGCTATGGTCGTGCGGCCTAAACCCTCCTTGTTATAGTGATATTGTTCGTTTCTCAAAGAACACCACATTCGATGTGGTACAGAGTGTAATATTCTATATTAAAAATAACACCTACCTCGATTGTCACTCGTTGGAGGAGAATGGAGGTGACATCGTCATTGGCGATGTTATTCGCGGGTGGAATCTTCTCTCTTGATGCGGATTAAGTTCATTGGAGATATTATGGGCATTCTTCATGGGTTTAACATCCCTTTCATGCCCCGGTTGAATAAGGAAGAAGATGGTGATGGGACTTCATGTCCTTCATTGAGAAGATGTTCTCAAAATTCATCTACAGCTCCACCAAAGAATTTTTCCAACAAAAATAATTTAATAGGATAAACTTTAATTTAAATGGTCGAAATGAAATCAAATTGATTCAATTATTTAATTAATGAAAAATTAATTTATTTATGTGAAGTGGAACACATATGAGGGAAGGTGAAGATACTCCCTAATTAAATGGGATTTCCAAGGGGTTAAACGTTGTTAGAGGAGTTAATGAGCTCATCTGGGACCCACCTAATAATATCCTCCCAAAAGAGGTTATACTCGGGTGGGCCCCACCACCATAACCCCCCAATAGAGGTTAGAGTGTGGTGGCCCCCACATCTAACCTCTCCTTGGAGGTTTTAACCACCAAAATAAAATAATGTTAATAAATTATTTTATTCAATTTAATTAAAAACCAACAAAAACTATCTTCCAAACTCGTTAGAATGCAACTTTGGTGAAGGTCTCACTAAGCAATCAATGATGCTGCATGTTAAATGGTGCTTTAGGATTTCAATTCTCAGCACCGTTTTGAAAGGGTATAAAATCTCGTACATACATTTATGGACTGTACTCGAACAAAACATCAGAAATTGATTCCGGGCACACCAGGCCTCAGAATCAAGCAACGTTAAAAACTGCAGACTCGTAAAAATTCTATGTATTTATGAAAAAAAATCCAGATAATTTCTAGATCTTTACATTAATGTATAATTTTTTTTAATTTCTTCATGTAAATAATGATATATTTATATCATGGAATAGGTACATAATTTTTTGGAAAATGAAAAATTAACTGTTGTTAATTTTTATGACATGTTAATTTTTATTTAAGATTTTCTAAATAATTTACTTATATAAAAAATATTACATCCGAAAATTATCTTATAATTTATTTTTTTTAATAATATTATTATATTATATTGTTATCATAGCTCAAATAATTTTTCCACTTTTAACAAGATCATTTATATTTTTAGAATGGGTATTTTTCAAGTAAATGAGGAATTTTGTTGAAATATAAATATCTCATATATATTAAATTATTTTAATAAAATGTGTTATTTTTTTATAATACCCTCTAAAATTTGTTAGATTGAATTTTTGGGATATTTAAAAAATATATTAAATTTTAGTGAATAGTAAAATATGACAATTAAGGTTATATATACATTATAAGATAAATAAAATATTAATTGATTCATCGTCATTGTGATCACCATAATATAGAAATAATATTCATTATTTTAATATATTTAGTTATATTTCTCAATCAATTCATTATATTGAGCCAAAATAATACATTAATTAGTAAAATAAAGAGAAAAAACCCTCTCTAATCCACTATAAATATCACCCCTTACATCCTATGGTACACACACTTCATAGCCTTTTAGATTTCTAAATTTCTACAAAAATACCCTTCCATTCACCATTCCCCACATACAATACACTAAGTCCTCACTTAATTGAAAAAAACTAGGGCCTTAAGGTTGTTATCATGGAAGAGATTTCAAAAGGTAAAATCCTCTTTTATATTCTTTTATTTTCTTCTCAATTTTATATCCTTTTATTTTATCTCCTCACTTACCTTAATCCATGTGTCATGATAACTCCATATAATTACATATACTATAATTTTATTATTTTAAGGAGAATAAATTCATCAAAAAATTACTTTTATCCTATAATTCTTGGAAATGAAGGCGTTGACCTTGACCTGTTTATTCACCGCCTTCGTTGAAGGGGAATTTTAATTAACTGCTAAGGAATTAAATGTCAATCATAAAAAATTATTAGTTATGAATATTATATTCATATTCTTATTATAATTAATATAATTTTCTGTATAAAATATATAAACATGATATTATATAAAACTGTATATGTTTATTATAGACTTAAAAACATCAAAAATAAATTAAATCATTTTCATTAATGTTTTTCCTAATGAATCATCCTCATGTGAGAAAATAATAATATATGGAATAATTTAAAATTTTATAAACCAATTAATACAATTTCATTCTAGTTATGCAGTTTTTCATCTATTTGATAAGAATTTCGATAATGAACCAACCATGCAAACCATGAAATAAACGCACCTAGAATAATAAAAATAAAAAAACATATTATCATTGAATGATTCTGAAGTTATTATAAAAATATCACATAAGGTACAATAGAAATTAATATAGTTTTTTAAAATACTAATAATAACCTTTTAAACATTATACCGGAGGTTTTAATTTTTTTTAAGAAATTCGAACCCGAGGTAAAATTCTTTTCATTAAAAAAATATTTTAAATTTCTATTTATAAAAAATTCAAAAAACAGTTTTTATGATGCAATTATTAATGAATTATTATTATTTTATTATTATTGGTAATTTTTTATTATGGGTGGTAACTATATATCTATCCCTGCCATTGGGTATTTTTATTTGGAAGTCAACCATATGTTTACTCCAAGTATAACTCTGATGATTACACCATAAGGTAGCCATGAGGGTTACACTGTAATGTATCCATGAAGGTTACATATAATATTATATTCATAAGGGTTAAAAAATAATTTATGTACTTTCTTATGTTACATTTATGGATTTATTTTTGTTCTACATGTTTTTGTGAAACCACATATATTAATAAATAATTTATTTGGTACATGAAGGGTGAGAAGTAGGAATTTGGGAAAACTATTTAGTATGTTTATAATAAATAACGTAATTATAGTTTTTTTTTCTTTTTTTTGTATCATACTGAGATTTTTATGCTCAACCCATGATTTAATTTTTTTCAATGGATCTAAGGATGGGTAAAATAATATAAGATGGAGAGATGAATATTATGAATATTTTTCATGAAAAGATTTCATGTTTTATTAAAAAAATTATATTATGGAAGAAATAGATACTATTTTAGAATTCCGAACTGGATATTAATATGGGTGGATATGTATGAATATTTATTTAATTATCTAAAACTATAAAATGAAAATATATTTTGAAATATAATGATGATAATAATGGATTAATTAAAATTATATTTTAATATTTATGGTTGGGTCTATATAATTGGTATATGAGCATGGTTTAGGTAAATTTAGGGTTTTTCATGATGTCAATAGAATAATAATAAATTATTTTATTTTTAAGGTTAATTTTATCAATATAAAATTGAAATAGCACCATATTTATTCATATAGGTTAAGTATGTTCATAAGTTTTTCCCATTGAATAAATTGATAGTTGAATTCTGATAGAAGAGAGGGAATGATATCTATCCAAATCTGAAACCAATAATAGTTTGATTAGGAATTGATAATATTGTGATAGTAATGTTTCATTTGACTAATTCTATAAATGTATGTATGTTCCATGCTAGATAAAAACTAGAGCTACAAAAAAGTAACATGATGATATTAAAACGATTAATGAGGAAACACCCTCCTTGTTTGAGGGGATATTATAATCCAATATTTGATGAGGGGTGGATAGAATCCCTTCATAAGATATTATATATCAGGGGGTGGTCAAATAATAATAATGTTAGCCTTTCTATTTACCGTTTCGAAGTTAATGTCATATAGTGTGGTTAATGGGTCATGAATATCTATAATAATGAAGAGGTTTGTGTCTTGTAATTGGATATATTTAAGAATCATTACCAAGAAAAATATTTTCATATGCGGTTTTGACTAAATATGGAATATAAGTTCCATGAATTAAAACAAAATGATGATGATTTTGTAGCCATGTATGAAGCAAAAATCTCCATTTTTGAAATGTAAACCTAAAATATAATTTGGAATCCAGATAGAATAATAATTCATTTTATACCAAGGAATAATGCCATTATGTAGAAGGGAATTTTCCAACCATAAATTAATAAGTTATAAGAAAACATTATGATTTTCTTAGAGAGTATGAATATAATATTTTGATGATAAAAAGTAAATTGAAGATAATAATAAGAAAATTTATATATCATATTATATGGTTATGAATCAATAAAAAACATATAATGTTATGAGTGTTTAATTTTCAGTTTTATGAAATTGTGGTAAAAACATCATAGAGAATTCCTTAATAAAACTGAGATATCTTTTCGATTTGGAATATTTAGACATATGGCCTCATATTGTGGTGAAAATAATCTTTTATTAAATTAATATAAAATAACTTTAATGTGTTATGAATGTGGTGATATATAGAACTATGATAATAAATTCCCAAATAACGATCAGAATTGTTGAAATAATCCATTTTATTAAATAAAAGGATCACTAAAATCCTCTATGACTATGTTAGAAGATGTTCTCCCATCAAATGATGTGTTATCGGGTAAATTTTTTTACGCATATTAGGAATATATCTTATTTGATATGGGGTATAGAGTGTAATTACTTCATTAATCATTGATGGTAAAGTTTAAATTTCACATAAATAAATGATATTATAACTTATGGTAAAGACACCTTGGGGAATATTAAGGAAAAATGTAATTATACGAATCCTCATCTTTTTTCTAGGGAAATTCATTTCTTAAAATCCTTGTTATTATACCAGTAGTAGTGTTTGGGGTTTTTTGTGTGGTTTATTTATCATTTTTTCATGAATTTATTGATTGTAGAAACAATGATGTTGTTTTTTCAGAAATATTTTTGTTTTGTATATATGAATCAATACATAAAAATGATCCCATAACATGATGTTGAGAAACTATTAAAAAAGGTAATTAATATCAGCTTTCAATTATTATAGAAAATGGTGGAACTGTTCATATTATTGAAGTGCATGTTGTAACATAATATCTCAATATTTTTTTGATGAGTTGACTGATGCTATACATGACTGAGATTTTGAATTTTTTAGTGACTTGGTTCCTGATACAAAGACAATATAAAAACCTCATAATATAATGGATAATGTTTAACTTATATAATTGAAAAATAAATTGCTTAATTTTCATGAAAAAGTTTTAATTAATACTAGAACTTCACCATGGGATGACACTATTTTTTCATTAAAAATAAAAGTTGTTCTAGGGGAAATTTGATTGACTACAGATCATTGAATAACATTACAATTAATAATACATATCTATTTCATAATATTAATGACTTTTTTGATTCACTCCAGGGAGATCAATATTATTCTAAACATGAAATGTGATCCAGGTACCACCAGTTGAAGGATAATAAGGATTGAAATTCCAAAAATAGAATTTTATTCTAGATATTTTCTTTATTATTATATAATTATACCTTTTGGATTGACACATTACCATTCTGCATTAAAAATTCTTTTGAATTGAATATTTTGTGAGTAGATTGATAGGTTGTTATTATTCTTATTAATGATAGTGTGGTGTTTTGGAAATGATTCAAGAATCATGAAAAATATTTATGTATTATTCTTAAAACACTCAACAAAATGAGGTTCTATAGTATATTTAGTAAATGGTATTTTTGATTGAAACATATTTCTTTTTTTGGGAACAATGTAATTAAATGTTTTTTAATGGTTAATCCTGCCAAAAATAGAGTGGTAGATGTATTCATAAGACCTAAAAACATTACTAATATTTATAGTTTTGTTGTATTGTGACGGTGATAGATTTGGATTATTTAAAACAATTAATTGTTATCTATTACAACTAACTATTAAAAAATGGGGTTAAATTTATTTGGACATAATATTGTTATGATTGTTTTCATGACCTTAAAAGATTTTTGGGGAATGATCCATTTTTACCCTATCCTTCCAGAAATGGTGTATTTTTCATCCACAATTATACTTTATAGAAGAGACTTGGTTGTTTTCTAATTCATGATGACCTTTTAGTTTTTTATGCTTCATGAAAACTGAAAACTCATTAATTATATAATACCAAACATTATTTGGAATTAGAATCCATTGTTTTTTATTTTAAAATTTTGAGGAATATTTTATTTACAATGAAATGTGATAGAAATACTCACCATAAATGTTTGACTTATATATTAACCTAAAAGGGTTTGAGAAATAGGAAAAGTAGATTATTGAAACTGATAAATGATAATGATATAATGATAAAATAATATACATGAAATGAAAAAATGTAGTGGATTACATGAGTCGAAAACAACATGCATCATTAACCATGTTACATACAGAACATGGCCCCATGGATTATGATTTTATGAATTTATTCATGGATGTTGATCATGTAGAAAATTCCTCTGTTTGGGTTTAGATATCAATGTAGTGGTCTCTCTTAAATAGAATTAATCAAGTACATAAGTAGATCTTGAGTTAAAAAAACATTATAATTGGTTATGAAAGGAAATTTTCTTCAATTTAATTTTGATAATGATTATGTATTGATATTTTGAAATTGATTACGTCTTAATTTTGTTTCCCATCAAAAAATTTTGAAATCTACTTGAGTTAACTACATTATGTAATTTTAATGTCTGAGTCCTTATAGAAACAGGATCTCACACATAGTTCTTCATAAATACCAAAATTTATAGACATATCATAATTAAATTAATTCTTCAGATCAGATGGAAAAATAATTATATAAAATAGTGAACAAAGTTTCACACTAAAGGTAAATAAGGGATATAAAAATAAATTATGAAATGTAATAACATACCAACCATATTTGTATAAAAATATGATCTAAGAAATTGAAATGTATACTCATATATTATTTTATAATAATCATGAATCTTTTCATGTTTTTTCAATGAATTGAAATAATACATAACAGTTTGAGATCATCAAAATTCAATAATAATCCATGAGAACAACACAATGTTAAAAGAGAAGTGTTTTTGGAATTCACATAAAAATTCTATGAAGAATATCTGAAATTCAATTATATCCAACGTATCTTTGGTTTTATTGAGGTTTTATTCTTAAAAATGGTTATATTTATCAATGTATATAATGAGTCTTTCAAAACCATCAACGTTACTAAACACATTGAAAGGAAATAACAAAAGATCCTATAATTGTATTACAATATATTATATCATTAATTAATAAAAAAACCCATAATTGGATTATAATGGAACCACCCATCACATAATAAAACTCCAATCATATATATGCCACTACATCAGAAAACAAATTATCATTACATCATGTAAAATATCATTGAATTGAAAATGGTTTCATTTAAAATTTCATCATTATAATCATAACCCATAGATTGAAATATTAATGGAGGAGATATTGGATCATATACATAGTAAATCATAAGAAACATAAAACCATGAAAATATCATTATAAGATCACTAAATTTTTATTTGTGGAAAATACAATTATAATTTAAAAATCACATATTCAAAATAAAAAAATAGAAATCATTACTAAAATGATTAAATTGATATGAAAAAAATGAAAATTCCTATTTTACTAAAATCATTATTGTGATAAAATCCATTCTTATGGTGTATAATAAAATGAAAATTCCTTTAGAAAATATCAATATATATTAAAAAATTCAACATTTAGAATGTAAATGAAGATTATATTAAATAATTTATATAGAATATCAAAAATTTGTTAATAAAAACTACAAATTCATTATAATATATTAAAAAAAATTGAAATCATTTATAAGATAAGGATATTTATGATAAATTCTACTTTATTGAAAACAAAATTTTATTTTCTTTCAATAATTTTTTTCTACCTCTAAATATATGAAGAGTTTAAAATTAAAAAATATTAATACCACAAAAATATTCATAGGAGAATAAGATATATTGGAATAATCATAAAAAAATCATATAATCCAATTATCATAAATTTATTTTTAAAAGTTTCTATTTAAAATGTTATTTTACCCCAAAAACCCAAACCTCAATTTTATCATGATTCATATGTTTTGTAACATCATATATAATTAATTAAAATTTATTATAGTTATATAATTAATAAAAAATAAAATTTATATATTCCATTATTTATTAACTTTCACTTATTACAACCCATTCAGTAAGAATCATTAATTATCATTATCATTATGGGTCTTACCAAAATGTTTTTCATATACTTTTCGGTTTGGAAGTTGTAGAACATTCACATTAATGATGGTTCCTTTATTTAATTGTTTTTATCATGGTAAAAATATAATATATTTTCTTTTTATAATGAATAGTAATTTTTAATATAAATTCCAAATGAATGATTAATTACATAACTATGTGGAGATTGTAGTTCATACATACGCAAATGTGATGCTTCAATTTTTAAAATTTTCAAACTAAATAATGTTGAATAATAAATAAAAATTACAAAATTTATGAGATCATTAATATCATATATAATCTTTTGATACACAAATATAACTAACCATTTTATATGTGTGGAAATATACACATTTAACCAAAGAGGATATACTTTTTACAACACATAATAAACATTTTTGGTTTTAATAAAGGAAAATGAGAGTGAGGGTAATGGTTCAAAAATAATTATAAATACATAACAATATAATAATTATAATCTAGGATAATATTAATTTTGTGAGATATAAATTCAATAAGAATAGATGAAATCAATCATATAGATAAATAGGATTATTTTGATAATCTTATACCTCACTTATTGGATTATCTCTATTATGAAATGGAATAAAGCATTAAATGATAATATTTGGATATTAAAAAAACATATATAATGTTCTTTAGAGTGTGTGGTAGGGGATTGGGTAGTTTTTGGGTTGAATATAATAGTATTTTCTATGAGGGTATGTGAGGAGATGATTTCCCCTTTTATAAGTGTAGTGGAGTGGAATGTTCATAAATACTCTATTCTTGTCAAATGATGGGAAGGCACTCTAATGTGGTGTGACTACAATACTAAAAAATTATTTAGATTATAGGATATATATATAACAATTGAATTCAAATAGAATGATGTTTTAAAGATTAGAGGACCTTAACCTGAATTGTTACTCACTTATATCATTTTAGTTTTCACCATGATAATTAGATTTTTACTAAGGTTATTTATACATTAAGAAAAAAATGTTCCCATTTATATAATTTGTACATAGTGTTTTTAAATTATAAGTCAATTTTTAATATAATATTTAAAAATGATAAATATAATTATTAAAACACTTTATATATATTCCATTAAAATTAATTTTTTCCCAATATATAATATAAAATATAAAATATCAAATATGGGATTGTAAATTTAAGAAAGTAGTATATAAATTTTCAATTATAAATTAAAATGTAATTTTTCATAAAAAAAGGTTTCATAAATTTTCAATTCGTACTGAATTTCAATTAATTTTACAAAGTCATGTTCATTCATAAAAAATGGTACTTATTCACTATTCACCAAAAATTAAATCTTTTTAGAAAAATATTAAAAAATTAATCTTAGGATAATAGTGAAAAAATTAATTTGATGATGATAATATTTAAAAAAATTAAAATGATTTAAATAAACAATAATGCTCACATAAAATATACCATAAAATCAATATTTGAAGAAATGGGATTTCTAAAGTACAAAAATAATTTTTTGAACATTATGTACTTGTTTATTATGAAATAATAAATTAATTATTATTATATAAAACCATAATATAATGTGATTATTTTTATTAATAACATCGATGTCTATGTTAAAATAGGCTTCTTAATCATGTTTTATTTTTTACATATGATTTTATGCATGGAAATCTTCAAGGATGTTTAAATTTATTTCAACTAATATATATATAAAACCATTTGGTGTTAAAATTTACACCCCTTAAAAATAATTTATCCCTAAAAATTAATTCTAATTGATACAAAAATTTGGATACATATGCTTCATAGCATTCTTATGTTCCCATATACATCCATTAAATTATTTACTCCTTCAATGATCATTAACCATGTGATTAGTATTGTTTCTCAGATCATTATATATATGCTATCATATTTCTATTTGAATTTAGTTTCTTAGTAAATCATTGTATATGGAAATAATATCATTTTATAGTATGTGTTAAGGATTTAGTATAAAATTTATAAAATGTGATATATAAAAACCATGTGAAGTTAACAGGGGTTCTCTAGGAGTGATGTTAAATAAGAAACAATCGCAATATGATCTAGCACCTCAATATAGAAAATATAATGAGATCTTATATTTCATTCTGCATCTTATAAGAATATCAATATGAGAAATTGAGAGGAATATATTTTCACAGACATTAAATTATATATCTCACATATTATTGTTATCATAAGATTTTTTACTATTATATTTTATAATGATTTTCTAAATGGTTCATATATATTATTTTAGTTAACCAGCTAGAAGATGTAACAAAATCATTCTTTATCTGGCTTTTCAAAAAAATTTATACAGTTCTTCACACCATTCAATAATTTTTCTCATATGGCCCCATCTGAATTCTTATGTGAAACATATTATTGTATAAAATATCAACCAATTGAATTTATTTGTAAAAACACATTTGATTTATAGAGAATATGATCTCCTCATATTTTACGGTGATTGAATTTTACTGTCACACTTATAATTTATCTGGTGATGATATGATTTATAATTAAAACTCAAATGTTTAAAAATTGATTTTGAATGATCATTCATAATATTTATGTCAACCTAATATCTTGATCATATATAATATAATGATTTAATCCTTGAAACTATAATTAATACATAATATATATCCTAGAAAGTGGATCAAAAATGAGAACTTATTTAATATAAATGATGGTTTCTAACATTTCAAGGTAATCAACTACATCCCAAATAGAATTATGTAATTCAAATTCATTTAAGAACCCTTCAATGAACATCATGAAGATGTTTTCCCATTTCAATTTTAGATTAGATAACAGTTTCAACATCACCTTTTTAAATAAATCTTCCACCCTTAACATGGTGATACACCAGGCCTCAAGATACATACTTGTGAAATATTTTACATCATGTTCACATCCCCCAAAAATAAACTTTCACATTTTTATACCTTCCATGAATACATGATAAATATGTAATGATGGGTTATGATATCTTTACAATTTATTACAAATAAATTATATTATTTATAGGATTCAAACTCAACTTTATATCCTTATCATTCCATTAAAATGAAATATTAACTCATGAAAATATTTCACATACTTTTATATCACCACATACTTATTCAATGATTATTTAATATTCAAATGGATATATTGTTAATTAATCATTTGTATATGTTATTATTTTACACCATAATTAATGAATATTGGTTCCTTCTTTTCATTTCTCTAAATATTGGAACATTTCTTCACACACATCATTCAAATGAAAGAATAACCCTTTCATGTTTGAGAATTATCAATCATGTTCCCATTAAATGATTGATATTGAATTTATTTGTAGTAATAGTTAATAAAATCCAATAATTTGATCCATTAATTAATCATATTTTTATATAGGAATATATTATATAATATTTTATTATTACTATATGTATGACACATTTATCTATAAAGATATTTTATCCATATCATTAATTGAAATATTTCATAAAAAATATCCAAATCATTTTTTCAGTGATTTTTATCATTCACAGTAAATTTCAATTGGGTATAATATATCACTATATCATTGATAACAATAATAAACCTCATTTTCTTCTTCATTGCATCTCTTTAAGTCACAAATACCTTATTCACCAAAGTGTTGTGTGAGAATGGGTTGATTCTACAAAATATACTTTAGTTGCATGAAACATTCTTCAAATTCAACATTACAGAGCATGATAACACCCTTCTAGGTATACATGGTGTGTTGATTATTTATAAATATTAAATTCTCCAATATAA
This sequence comes from Viscum album, assembly GCA_963277665.1. Taxonomy (NCBI): domain Eukaryota; kingdom Viridiplantae; phylum Streptophyta; class Magnoliopsida; order Santalales; family Viscaceae; genus Viscum; species Viscum album. The sequence continues at coordinate 243,781,308 of OY728133.1, forward strand.
TTATATAATATCAATACATTGTATGAATAATTTTTAATGATGTCATAGTGGAATATTTGGACCAATTTTATCAAAATTCTATAATTTATGGATCATCCGATATCCCATCTCTTTGGATTATATACCCAAAATTGAAACCTTGTATAGAAAAATTTAAAATGTGGTAAATTATTTATACAATTTCTCCATCCATATGTTCTTTATGAAAATTCTTAAGTTATATTAAATCTCTTTATTGTTACAAAAAATAAGAGAATAATATCAACATGGACTACTATAATGTAATCAAACTAATCTATGAGGACTCTAGTCATTATGATAATTAATATATTATTTGAATTAATAAGAAAAAATTGAGTTACTAATTATTTATAGTGTCTATATATCTAATGAAATTCTATGTTGGTTATATTATCACTTTTCACCCTCAAATTGTAGTATCCAATTTTTTATCACTCATGAAAATATAATTAGATCACTATCTTTGATAAAAATATAATAGTATGCGGTTGATGATATATATTTTTAACAATATCTACTTACGTTACCAATATTAAATAGAGATTAACATTCATTGATCATTATTTTCCAAAATAGTTTAGTTGATCCCCATTCTAAAATAAAACATTGATTTATAAATCCTTCAATAAGATTCACCTAGATTAATTTTATCAATTCATGTAACTCAATCACGAACATTATATATGAAATCATTCAAATACATGTGTCACCAGTTATAGTCTCTATTTAAAAATAAAAATCAATGATTAAAGAAATAAATGAATCTCTTATAGATAAATAAAAAAACTCACATACAGTTTTCCCCTTGCATTGGATATAAATACCCCTATTGAATATGAATCATGACCCAATCAAGGATCAAAATTTCTATAGTGTATTATATATATTCCCATGAAATAAATTATAATTTATTTGTTTGTAATAATATAATTGACTTCCCATCCATTAAAATTAATTTTATATTCAAATAAATAAAAATATCGATTTCTAGATTCATATATATTAAAACTAGGGGAATAATATCATCATTTTTAAGAATATTTTTCCTAAAAACATAAATTAGGGAAAAAAATAGACATTATATGAAATAATCACACCCTTAGATGATTTTACAACTATTTCATCATCTAATCATTGAGGTGGTAATGTAATTTATATAACACCCATTATTTTATACATAAATATAATATTGAAGGCATGAAACATTGAGTCTCTAACAATGTTACTTTTTTATAACCTTGCAAGTAAAAATAAATTTTACACATCTAGGATTTGAAATTCAAAAAACTGACAAACTAGGTTGTGTTCAGTAAAATATTTAGAATATGATAAGACAAAGATAATTTTTGATGAATAGGAACATACCCTTATGAATAATAACATTCACTTATGAATCATAATGATATACTAATGAATATTAATGGACATTAAATCTCCCAATATGTAGAAACATCAACCATGAGTGTATAAATATGTTTTATACATATTTTAAGTGAAAAAACAATTAGAGTATATATATTGGTATTGTTTTTTTTGTCATAAATATTTTATTTAAAATTTTATAATAAATATAATAATTTAATATATAAATTGATATTCATAAAATTTAGTCATAAATAGTTACTTTATTGGCTTGGGGTTATAAGATTATTTTATGGGACCATGATTAAATTTTCAAGGGGGTATAAAATGAAGTATAGTATAATAGTAGTTTCTTTGCAATAAACTTTGATTTTAATTAAAAATTAAACGAAAAATATTTATAAAATTATTTTCAAAAACATATTTCATTTTTTAATTCAATATGTTGAAATATGGTTGGGGTATATTTGTATGCTTTTTCTAAAATACTTGGAAACTGTAAAATATGATAATTTACGATAAATGAAAAATAAATGATTTATTGTTTCATATGTCATGTAAGAATGAGTAAAGCCCACAAGGTTCAAAATCACATGTAGTTATTACTCTTAGGGGTCACATGAATCTAAACTATTGGTTGCCTTGAGAGAAATATTGAAATGTAGAATAAAATTTTGGGAAAACCCTCCTCTCCACCACTAACCCCCCCATTCCATCTTCTCTTCACACCTCTTAAGACTTCATCACTCTATAAATTCTACATGAATCTTCTCCCATTCTCCTACCCTATGTATATCAGCCCTAATCAACATAGAAATTACAAAATAAATCTTCTATAGATTCTCTCAAAGAAGATTATTTCATTAGTTAAATTCCACTTTTAATTTCATTTATTTTAAGTTCATAACTTTTCTATTTTATTCCTCACATCATATAATCCAAATGTTTTGACAAATCTAGTACCATATATTAATATTATTTTTTTATGATAAAGTTAAAATTACCCATTATCTCTCATTTCCATTCTTTTATAGTAGAAATGAAAATACCATCTGAAATGTGTTAATTTATTACATTAAATGAAGACAAGTTTTTTATTTCTATTACCATATTAAATTATGATCATGAAACCCTTATTATGGTTGAAACATAATATAATATATGTATTATATCATATTTAATGTTATTAAATCTTTTTTTACATATGATATTAATTTATACATCACAATGATTCTTTTGTGATCAGGAATATCACATCAACCAAAACAATAGTAACTAATGTTTTATATAATTATTCATCTTCACTCCTAGTAACCTATAAAATTTGAAGACCATGTAATATCATGTTTGTTCACTGATGATATATTACTTCTATTCTAGACAACTGTTCCAATTCTACATATTTACACATATTTTAATATAAGCAAACCCATCATGGAAACCAATGAATAAAACACTCCCAGAAATGAAATTGAATCTATCAACCCTTCAAAAGGACATGAATGAACCTAATATATTTATAGAAAATAAATTATATGTAAAAATTTTTCTCAAATCATTAATTTATCTACCTAAATATGATTATTCATATCATTTAGATTAAGTTAGAAACACCTTTAGACTTAATGTATGGGTTTTCTACCTGAACCACTACTTTCATTAGGGTTACTCTGATTCACTACATAAATCAATTATATTATTATTTATTCATATTTAATAATCATATATAATGTTATAATTTTCTATATATGTGTAAAAAATATAATACTAGTTTCATTTTTATGGAGTTATATGTTTTAATAGGATCGTACAAAACAATTCCTGTAATACTAGCCCGATTCAAGGGACGATTACAAATTTTTACATATTTTCAAAGACACTGTATATTTTTTGGATAATATAATATTTATAATATCACTAATTTTATTGAATTAATTCCATATTAGCTCAATTCTAGTTTTATATAAATATTTTCCCATAATAGATTTTCTTTTCAACGTAAAAGAGTATTTACCTCAATAATTACTCGATGGGTTTATAAATGTATATTCATCTATTTTAAAACACATACTGATCCTTATGTATATTTTGGATTAATATTCTATGATATCATATAACATGTTCAATTTAATTCTTTTTGATTAGTTTACTTTGGTTTTTATATCTTTAATCAATTGAATTGTCTACATTGAATGGTTAGTGTTTATTCTTAAAGTTCGTGGAATGTTATTTACATTTCATATATTATTATCAATATGAATGTATATGTTTTTTTTGTTTATCCCCATTAATATGAGAATGAATTGGTCTTAGTAACTGTCATGTGAGGCCTTCTATATCCCATTAGTTCATCGGTAGGTCTAATGTGACAAACTATGGTCTTGGCACGCGGCTATGATAAAATAGATATTTATGGTCTTCACACGATGCCTTGATGGTATGGTTGTGATGTCCCACATTATTCATTTTCTCATTATATATATAGATTTTATATTTCATGTTTTTATTCTAATTTTAGAATACCCATTACTATGGTTTATTATGGTATTAAATATTCAGTTATAATTCCTTCTATAATGTTAAAGATTATTTTTAATGGCATGTGTTTTGAGTTATTCACCATGCCTAATCATTATTTTTATGATATATTCTTCTTTATTAATACCCTTACTGAGCATTTGAGCTTACCCCTTTCATAAGATTAATTTTATTAGGACCTGAATATGTTGGTTATGTTTGACCAGCTAGGATAATTTTATGGTTGTGGATGTCCCCAACAAAACTTATATGATGTATTTTATTTCGAGTTGTAATTTTAAAATTATGTATATATTTTGATTCCAATTATACTAAAATTATCATTCCATCTAGTTTCATATTCGTTGGTTACATTCCATTATAATAAAATAAGGCACAAACCCCAGGCAACTAGTGTCGGTTTCTTACAGTTTATATCAAATAAGGTTTAGTAGAAAACATGGAAACTATATTTAGAAAAAGTATATTAGGGTAAAAATATCTAAGATATCTTTTTAGGATAAACATTAAAAACATCCCGGTATCATGGTATAGAATATCTTATGTGTATCATTCTAGAAAATAGATCCCTTTCAAGATACTATAAGTGGGAGTGGTTTTGGTATAGATGTAATTAGAAATGAAAACACTAATAAGGAGTTTCGTGATTGACCCTGGGTATCCGGGTAAACCACAATGGGCCTTATTGTGCACCTAGGATGACACTACAAGTATATATTCTTTGGATAATTCATATCTTATTTAGAATCCATTATAAAGGATTTAAATGTATATTATTCCTTAATGAAACCTCATTTATGATTATGATATTAGCATTACATAGGATTTTAATTTATGCTAAGTATTTTTATACTTTGATATTTTACATTATGATTCATAACCAAATATAGTGTATTCCATTATTTTGAATAGGAACCTAGTCGAGTATCCAGATCTACAACACGAAGGAGCTATGTTGGATCTCTTTATATGATAGCAGCCTCCATCATTAAATGTGGCTAAAACCACATTTTTAGATGAGCTGTGGATATGTTCAATAGAAATGAAATTTTCCTCTTGGGGATGTTATGAAAGAGATATGTTTTTCATGGTAGGTTATCATTTAACAAGAGATGTGGATCAGTTGAGGTTATTAATCCAAAACACAATGGATTAGGTAAAAATATAAGAGGTAGAATAGAGGGATTTTAAGGAAATCTAGCTAGAAAATTATATTACCTCTGATCAATGAGAAGATATGGAAAATAAATTAATGAATACATGGAAGAAGAAGGATGAAAATGTTCCAAAGTATGAAACCAACATTACAAGGAAGTAAATTCATGTTGCGGACTATATATGTTATCCAAGGATCTAGATTGATTGATTATTTTACGGTTTAAAACAATTTTTATGGAAGGCTATAGTATCCCAATTCTTCTCATTATAAGAATATATAGTCTCATGTGATTTCAAGATAAAAATAAATTTTCGTAGTCATATGAATTTAATGGAATGATGAAGAATATGTGATTTACTGAAACCCCATGAAATAGAAATAAGGAAATGAAAAGGAAGGAAGGAGTTGATCTTCCATCCTACAATAATTGTTATAAGAAACACCCTGCAACATTCCAGATAGGAATGGGGGTCTTTTAAAATTTTGAAAAAAAAGGACACCTATCTTTGGATTTTAAGATGAAGAAATATGATACTGATGATCAAAGTAAAAATATCACGGAGATGGGACATTAATCACATGAATTTCCTAAGCATCAGGGAATCATTCCCAAAATAAGGCGAACTGAGAAATTCTATGATTATGTCATCACATCTACAGAGGTTTATGTTTCTAAAAATGTGGGGGAAAGTACTTTAATAATCTTATCAATATTATCTGATACTTTATTAGATTTTGGATCATCACATTATTTCATATCTTCCCTGATTCCCATAAATTCTAGATATTTAAAATTTGATTTAATAAGGGACTGGTCAGTCAAAACTCATAAGGGAAATATCATTTCAATAATTTTATGTTAGTAATTCCCCATTATGTAATATAAATGATCATTATCAACATAAATTATTGTAATACCCATGATTTAAGTTGATATAATCCTTCGTATGGATTTTCTTTTGAACCATGATTCCAAAAATTATTACCGTAATAATAAGGTAACAATTTTTTGAGGATGATATGGGGTCCCTTAAATTTAGGGAAGAAACAAACCCATTTTCTTCTTATCTAGATCCACCCATAGTAGTTCTACTGAATTCAATTATTGGGGAGTAAGGGTATGCAATATTTATAAGTGAGGAAAGTGTAGTTGAAAAAGAAGGAATACATATTGTGCAAGAATATATTGATGTGTTTTCATGTGATTTACTTATAAAACATCTAGAGTTGGACGTAGAGTTCCCTAGTGATTTAATTCATGGTTAAAGACCTATATCAAATAATCCTTATAGAATCACCACTGTGGAATTAGTTGAACTGAAATAACAACTAGAGAAATTGAGTTATAAATGATTTCTTTTCCCTAGTTTTCCTGAATGGAGTGCCCATTTTATTTTTGTTAATAAGATTGTTGGATCAATGATGTTGTGTATTTAACAAATAATGATAAATGTAATAAAAATAAATTTCATGTATCCCTTGCCACACATTGATTATTTATTTGATAAAATTCCAGGAGCTCAATAGTTATCAAAGATGGACCTTCAATCATGATATCATCTGTTTCATGTGAGGAAGATATTCATTCTAAAAATAGAACTTCAAACCAGTAATAGGCATTACGAATTAACAATAAAGCCTTCTGGACGGACTAATGCACCATATATTTTCAGGGATCTAATTAATAGAGTTTTAATGTAATATATTTATGAAATTATGGTCATATTTATTGATGATATCCTTGTATACTCTCAAATATATGAAAATTATAAATATAATTTTTGCAATATTTTTAAGAATCATAAAAGAAATGAATTATAAGGGATGTATAGAAAGTGTGAATTTTTTAATCAATCAGTATCCTTTTTTGGACACACAGTCTTTAAGGATGGAATGTCAATTTATCCTTCATAGAGAAAAGCATTTAAAAATGTCCTACACTAACAAACATAACTAATGTACTCTGTTTTATTGGTCTAGTGGTCTATTGTCGGTGTTTAATTAAGAAATATCTCATTTATCTAACCCAATAACCAAGATTACATGTTAAGGGATTATGATTGTATGTATGAAATAATGTGAGGAATGCTTTGCGGAATTGAAGGGGAGATTATTGAATGCTCTGATCTTGACTCTACCACCAGGGAATGATGGGTTCATGATCTATAGTGATGCATCAATGAAATGACATGGTAGTGTCCTTATACAGAATGATAGAGTTATTTTCTATGCATCAAAGAAACAAAAAATTCATGAACAAAACTATTCTACTCTTGATCATGAGTTAGATGATGTGATCATTCCATTAATATTATGGAGACATAATATTTATGGTGAAATATGCGAGATATATAAAGATCCCATGAGTCTGAAGTATATATTCCTATAGAAAAAACATATCACGAGTCAAAGGAGATGGCACAAACTACTCATGTATTATGATTATACTATACACTACCACCAAGTAATAGAAAATAAAGTAGGTGATGCATTGATTAGGAAATATAATGGAGTTATCAACATAATGTATATTGAAAAGGATCTCTTAAAATTGATATATTGAGAATGGATATGGGAATTATCAAAGAATTTGAAACATAACTACCCTGTAATTTGGGTTCCAAACCAATATTATTATAAATGACTAAAACCTCTCATCCTAATGATGAGAACCTTCAAAAAAAATTAATTTTATAAAAGAGGGGAAATTGGATGACTTCAAATGTGAAGATGGAATTATGATATTTTGTTAGACCCTACGTGTTCCCTCTATAACCAAGCTAAGAGGAGAGTTATTGGATGATTCCCATATATCTAATTTACCTATTAACCATGGTAGCAAAAAAAATATTGATTTTTGAAGGAATATTTCTTGTGGGACAACATTAATTAGGAAATTACTGAAAATGTATCATGTTGTTTAGTCTGTCAACATGTGAAGACTTAATGGCAATTTATTAGAGAATTCATCCATCCCCTATATGATCCAACATTTAAATGAGATTAAATTACTAGGGATATTGACACTATATTACCCAAAACTCCATGAAATAATGATGCAATATGGGTAATTGTGGATCAACTAATGAATTCATACATTTCCTCTCTATAAGGGAGGATTGGCCACTGCAGAACCTATAATGAATCTATATCAATGATGTTGTGAGACATGGTGGAGAACCTATCTCAATTGTTCTTGACAATGATACATTATTTACATAAAAATTGGAAAAGTATTCAGAAATCATTGGATACTGAGCTTCATGTATGTACCAGATATCATCCTCAAACTGATGGGTATTCTAAAATGAAAATACAAATTTAGAACAAATGATGAGATCATGATCGCTTGACTTTCAAGGTATGTTGGATCATTATTTACCCTTAGTGTAGTTTTGCTACAATAATAGTTTCTATTAATGTATTCAAATGTAACTATAAGAAGAAATGCACCGAAAGATATTTCATAATCCAATAAGATGTGATAAAGTTTCTTTATGTAAGACAGTGGAACAAGAGACTGTGGAGGAAAACATATTTAATATATAGACTATTCAAGGATATATCAATGAATCCCAATGTAGAAAAAATCTATGCTGATAATTGAAGGAGGGATTTGGAATTTGATGTGGGAGATCATGTTTTCTTACAATTATTTCAATGGATGGGTGTTATAATATTTTGGACGAAAGGGAAACTGAGCCATAGGTACCTAGGCCCTTTCTAAATTCTAGAAAGAATTGGAGCTATTGCATATCATTTCTATATGCTACCTAGCATGTCAAAATTACATAATGGGTTCCATGACTCATTGTGGTGAATGTAAATGCCAGACCCAACACATATCCACACATCTTAAGGCATAGAATTGGAACATCTCCTATCTTAATATGAAGATCCTATCCAGATTCAGGACACTAAAGAACTTTTGTTGATGAATCAGATGACTAGACTGGTAAAGATACATTGGAAAATCATTAAATCAAAGAAGCAATGTGGAAACAGGAAGAGCTTGTGATGAAGAACTACACAATTGTTTCTGAGGTAACATTGTATTTGATTCAAGAACGAAATTTTTGTAATGAGGGGATAATGTAACACCCCGTGATTCTGAACATAAATGTAATATTGAATGCATGAAAAATTTAGTCTCTATACAGACAATATTTTATAGCCTTTCTAGTAAAAATAATTTTTCATCCTATGTGATTGGAAATAAGAAAAACTGATATATAACGTTGCATTTAGTAAGATATATAGAGTCTGGTAAGACAAATATTATTTTTGATAAATATTAACAAACCATTAGGAATAGTAATTTTACTATTATGAATAGTAATGAATATTAAATCGTCAAAAAAATAGAAATTTCACCCAGGACTGTATAAATACAATTTAGACATATTGTATTTGAAAACATGATCATAGTATAAGTATTGGTATTTTTGTATGCCATATATATTTTAATTATGATTTTATAATTAATATAAAAATTTAAAAAGGAAATTTATTTTCATAAAATCTAATCATAAATTGTTACTTTATTCTCTTATGGTTATATTATAATTTTACAAGACCTTGATTACTTTCTCATATTCTTATAAAATGAGTAATAGTTTTATTGTTATAATGGAATATATTATATATTATTTTAAAAATTAAATTAAAAATAATTTGAAAATCATTTTAGAAATATGCATTTCATTTTTAAAATATAATTATTGATAAATTATGGGGGTAAATATTTTATATTTCTCTAAAATACATGAATTTTGCGTGAATAGTAACATAAGATAATTTAAGATAAATTCTAAATACATGATTTATTTGGTCATAAGTGATGTGAGTATGATGTAATCACACAATGTCACGACCCCCTCCCCACAAAGTGTACCCCTGCTGGGCCGGCAATGTGAAAAGGGAGATAATGACCCCCGAGTCCCGCCTCCAGTAGGCCCCGGGTTGGCGACTAGCACCGAGGGTATAATACACACACAAATGGGAGGCATTACCCTCTAAGAGAACACATGCAGAAGAGAGACATAGAATAGACTCCAATCAACTCCAACTCATAACTGAAATGTAAAAGAAAGCCAAGTACATATATGAAATGTCATGAAAAAGTACTACAACTGAAAGGGAAAACTAAAAGTACCCAAAAGAAACTAAAACGACAGTGACCACAAGCCCGAACAGCTTCTCCTCCAACCACAAGCTAGTAGTAACCAGCTTGATCTCCAACCTGCTCCAAGTGACCTGAAAAATTTTTTATATATACATAGGGTGAGTATAACAGTATACTCAGTAGGATCCTCCCCAAGCCTCTCGTGCAAAAGTAAAGAAAGCATGCTAAAGCCCAGTGAACAACAAGTGAAACTAACTCGTCACCTAAACATGTATATTATGTTCCCAACCTCACCATGGCTACTCTCACCAAGTAACGCATACAAGAATATAGCATATAATAAAGAATATCAAGGGTACCCCGCTACTACTTCCCCACTGGTTTGCCGCTTTGCCCCAATGACATACGTCCTGTGCATCTCTCTCCAAAGGCTTGCCCGTATAAACATGGGTCAAGCTCCCCAATCTGCACCTCGTGCACCACAAAGGCTTTCCCGCAGACACCTGGGCTAAGCTCCACACAATCCTCACAACCAAAAGTAACCAGGTAGTTTCCGGGAGCCACCACAGCTCGCATAACGTGTATCATACGTCGGGTATTATACCTCAAGCCATTACAGCCCATACATTGAGTAAGGATCCTCAAGCCATCACATCATATACACGTTAAACCTATAGTAGTCCATAGGATACTATATCCAGAATATATGTGTGTGAAATAACCACAAGCCATTAAAGACCTCTACACACATATATGGGTAAAACTAACCATTGTGCCTACCAGCACTAAGATCTACCAAGATAAGAGAGCAGGGCCAAAGGGGGTAGTCAGCCATTCAACCTCCCATCAGAATGTTGGGGAAAACACCCCCCCTAGGGCTTAGAATCCCCGGGGTGTCAGTTTCCCTTACCGACAGGGTGGGGTAGCGTATAGAAACACAAAAAGTACAGAATATATAAGTAACTCACATCCACACTATGGGCATTACCTAGTCTTAGATACAACTGCAGCTAACGTCTCTCAGACTCCAGGCTGCTACTTCTAAGACTAGGTATCCTATAAGCACACAACCAATTGAAGAGCTTTATTATATTACTCCATTCTCATTTATCAGTTCCACTGTACATTAATTAATTCTTTAAACATTAATTAAGAATGAAGAATTCCACATTAAACTGAAATGGCATCACTTTCAAAAACAACTGCTCCTTTTTAAGAATCACATCACTTTTAAATTCCAGCATCTCCATCCCCGTGGATTTTCACCATTTAATCAAACATTCATTACAGAATTACTTTTCCACATTCCCAGGCATTCTAGAAAAACATCCTATGCTTCTAAACACAAAGTAGGCTCAACACGGGGAGTAGATATACTACCCGTCGAGTCCTTTCTGCCTATAGAAAGAGCATAGACCCATCCTCCATCGAGAGGCTAAACACGGAAAGCACGGGGCATACCCCGCGTGTCTTCGCCTCCTTCGGAAAGAGGGTAAGCAAGACCAGCTGCCTTGAGCAGTGGGGAAAAGTAATGCAGATAAACAACCAGACCAAACCACCAACATCAAACCATCACATTCATCTCATACCATCACCCTTGGTGTCCTCCCCGACACCCATATGCATAAACCAATGCATCTCTCCACACTATGTGTCATCCGCTGCCACAACCACAAGTCTCCATGCCACCACATATCAAAACATCCATCCAGGCTCACATCACAACACAAGCAGCAGGAAAACAAACATCACAAAATGGGCTCTCGGCCCGTTAACAAACAAGAGGGTAACTCAGAACCCTTTTTGAAATTCCACATAATCTGTTCTCTAATCCATATTGAATTAACAGATTTGTTATTCGTAGGCTCCAATCATGGATACCTAATCAGTAAGCTATCACAATTAAATAACCAAGCTTACTTCCCTAATTTGATTATCCTCAAATTAGAACAACTACAACAATGACAATAACCAGATTAATTTACATGCCTCTTTATCTTTAGCCAATTAATCAACAATTAATTCCAACTTTACGTTCATTATCAATTTCAATCATGAACGAACAATAAATCAAAGAAAACATAGATATCACTATATCTAGGAAAACATGAGGCAAACCGTTATCACGGTATAAAGCAACAGCATGCGATCAACCATTTCTTTTAATCCGGTTCAAAAATTTAATTAGGTCAATTTCATTGTGATCCAAAGGAATAAATCATGCTAATTCTACGATTGCACATATATAATTAGAGAATCCATGAATCCCCTACCTCGAAGAGTTCTTGACTTCCTTTATCCACACAGCGGGTCACGATCCTCCCCTCACGACAACCTATGTGGAAGAATGATCGACATAGCTTGGTTGCATCCAACAGAACGAGACTGATCCTAGGAGTAAGGGTTGTTTGTGCAACTCCTACGGAAAGGATTGAAAGGTTCTAGAACCTCTTAGTTAAGAACAAAGGGAAGGAACAAAGGAGAATGATATCTCATCCCTTTTTATGATTTAACGAGGTGACGGTTTAAGATCCGGTTAATTCTCCATTAAAAACGGATCGCATTAACCCACGCGGTTTGACCAAGTAAAACATTCCAAGCCTTAGGAATAATTAATATAGGATTTATGACATTTGAATCGGCCTTAAGAGCCCTTAAAATAAGGCTTTAAATGTATTTTACGTCAAAGGAAACGTCAAAAGGGGAAAACTGTAGGAGTCTGGAAACACTGTTCACCCACCGTTACTGTACATGAAACTGATCTGTCACACCGATCTGTGAAACTGATTTGTGAAACTGATATGTCACACCGATCTGTGAAACTTATCTGTCACACCGATCTGTGAAACTGATCTGTGAAACTGATCTGTCACACCGATCTGTGAAACTGATCTGTCACACCGATCTGTGAAACTGATCTGTCTCACCGATCTGTGAAACTGATCTGTGAAACTGATCTGTCACACCGATCTGTTAAACTGATCTGTATCACCAATCTGTGAAACTGATCTGTCTCACCGATCTGTTAAACTGATCTGTCTCACCGATCTGTGAGACCGATCTGTGAAACCGATCTGTCTCACCGATCTGTGAAACCGACCTGTCTCACCGATCTGTGAAACCGATCTGTCTCACCGATCTGTGACACCGATCTGTCTCACCGATCTGTGAAACCGATCTGTCTCACCGATCTTTGAAACCGATCTGTCTCACCGATTTGTGAAACTGATCTGTGAAACCGATCTGTCTCACCGATCTGTGACACCGATCTGTGAAACTGATCTGTCTCACCGATCTGTGAAACCGATCTGTGTCACCGATCTGTGAAACTGATCTGTCTCACCGATCTGTTACTGTTCATAAAACTGGAAACACTGTTCACCGAACCGGAAAATTGGCAATGTGTTGGTGATAAGTCCCCTTGACCTCCCGGAACACCTCCAATACCAACATTTCACAAAGTAATGGACCGGAGAGGTCCGGGCCATTACATTAGATACCTCTCATAACATTCTCATCCTCGAGAATTAAAAACCAACCCAGAAGAAAAGAGGGGTCCGAACAACCACCCCATAAGATACCTCTCAGCGGAAAACCAACACGAGTTGTTCAAAATCTGGAACAAAACCACGACATCTGAGAACAAACAACCCATTAAAACAATTCAAACCTAACATCACATTAAAGGTACATAAATAAAACATGAAAGGTCCAACCACAGAGAAAACATCATTACATGAAAGGAGTTAAACATTAAACAACTCTGGGTACTGAGCACGTATCTGTGACTCACGCTCCCAGGTACTCTCCTCCATACCGCCGTGTTGCCACAAGACACGAACTAAAGGAATAGAACGCCCACGCAACACCTTCTCCTTGTGGTCTTGGATCTCCACAGGTTGCTCCTTGAAGGTTGCATCATCATCAATATCGATCTCTCCCCAATCGATAACATGATATTTATCATGAAGATAACGACGGAGCTGCGATACATGGAAAACATCATGTATCCGACTCATCTGAGGGGCATGTGCTACTTGATATGCCACAGCTCCAACACGAGATAACACCTCTAAAGGCCCAACAAAACGGGGAGAAAGCTTACTTCCGCGACCAAACCTCCGCTGCCCACGACGGGGAGTCACCTTCAGAAACACATGATCCCCAACATTAAACTCTAAGGGTCTCCATCTTTGATCAGCATAAGATTTCTGACGATCTTGTGTTGTCTTCATCCTATCACGAATCACTTGAACCATCTCTGTCATATTCTGCACTAGTTCTGGTCCGATAATTGCTGACTCTCCGACCCCAGTCCAGCACAACGGAGAACGGCATGGCCGGCCATACAAGGCTTCAAACGGCACCATGCCGATGGTAGAGTGAAAACTATTATTGTAAGCGAACTCTAAAAAAGGTAAGTGCTTCACCCATGAACCTCCAAAATCAAGAACACAAGAGCGCAACATGTCTTCAAGAGTTTGGATGGTTCGCTCTGTCTGACCATCCGTTTGAGGATGAAAAGCAGTGCTAAGGCATAGTTGAGAGACAAAAGCATGCTGGAGAACTCTCCACACCCTAGAGGTAAAACGAGGGTCTCGATCAGAAATAATCGTCTTAGGAACTCCGTGAAGCCTCACCACCTCCTCCAGATACTGCCTCGAAAAAACCTCCACTGAGCTCGACTCCTTGATTGCTATGAAGTGGGCCGATTTAGTTAAACGATCCACTACCGCCCATATAGCATCATGTCCTCCCAGATCTCGAGGTAAACCTGTAAAAAAGTCCATTGTGATGTCCTCCCACTTCCACTGAGGAATCTCTAAGTGCTGGAGAAGACCACCAGGAACACGGTGTTCGGCCTTCACCTTTTGGAAGACTAAACATCGAGACACAGATTCTGCAACTGAACGCTTCAGCCCAGGCCACCAAAGCTGACTCCTCAAGGATCGATACATCTTCGTCACACCAGGATGTACAGCTAAGGGCGAGCTATGGAACTCTCGGAGAACTGTCTCGCGCATCGCCAAGGGAACAAAAAGCCTGCCATGATACAACACCCGATGTTGTTCATCCTCCGACCAACCATCAGGGGCCTCTCCACAAACGACTCTGTCTCTCAAAACTTCCACCTCTAGATCACCCAAATGAGACTCTTCCACATTTTCCATCAGGGATGACTGCACCGTCATCTGGAAAAGACAACCTCATCCCCCAACTTCTCCCATATCAAGATGCAAAGCTGCTAGCTCTTCCATCCCTCTCCAGGAATCACCAGATTCGCGCACAACATCATTACGTGACTTTCGGCTCAGTGCATCAGCAACAACATTTCCCTTCCCAGGTGTATACGATATTTCGAAGTCGTATTCCTGCAATAACTCCATCGATCGACGCTGCCGCAAGTTCAAATCCCGCTGAGAGAAAACATACCTCAAACTCTTATGATCGGTGAAAACAACAAAGCGCTCGCCAATGAGGTAATGTCTCCACAACTTCAGCGCAAACACCACGGCTGCCAACTCATGATCATGTGTGGCATAGTTTCGTTCATGGGGATGCAACTGCGGAGACCCATAAGAAACAACTGACCTCTGCTGCATGAGAACACAGCCTAGCCCCAAATGTGAAGCCTCACAGAAAACATCAAACTGGACTCCCTCTACTGGAAGTCAAAGGACTGGAGCACTTACCAACTTCTCCTTTAGATACTCGAAAGCTGTCTGACACTGATCAGTCCATATGAACGCTTGATCCTTCCTGGTCAAAGCTGTCATAGGAGTCGCAACTCGGGAGAAATTAGCCACAAACCTCTTATAATAGCCTGCGAGACCAAGGAAACTTTGCACCTCTGACACGGTCTTGGGGGCTGGCCAAGACACCACTGCTTCTATCTTCGAAGGATCCACAACTACTCCCTGTTGGGACACAACATGTCCCAAGAAACGAACTTCTCGAGCCCAGAACTCACACTTGGACAACTTCCCAAACAACCTATGTTGCCGAAGAACTCCAAAAACGGCTCGTAGATGCTCTGCATGCTCTTTTTCAGATGTGGAGTACAGAAGGATGTCGTCAATGAAAACCACAACAAACTTGTCCAGGAATTCACGGAACATAGCATTCATCAACCCCATGAAAACAGCTGGAACATTTGTCACGCCGAATGGCATTACAACAAACTCATAATGTCCATGACGACAGCAGAATGCGGTCTTCGGGATATCCTCATCCCTTACACGCATCTAATGATATCCTGACCGCAAGGCGATCTTTGATAACCAACTTGCACCCTTCAGTTGATCGAATAGGTCATCAATCCATGGAAGTGGATAGCGGTTCTTTATTTTCACTTTGTTTAAGCGACGATAATCGACGCACAACCGCAAACTGCCATCATCCTTTTTCACGAACAAGACTGGTGCACCCCACGGTGACACACTTGGCCGATCAAAACCACACTGCAATAGACCATCGAGCTGAATACGTAGCTCTCGTAACTCAGAAGGGGCCATACTATATGGAGACATAGAGATAGGAGACGCTCCTGGCTGTAGCTCGATCCCAAACTCGATCTTCCGTCGAGGGGGTAAGGATACAACCTCTACTAGAAAGACATCAGGGTACTCTTCTACGACCCTAGGAAACGCCAGCTGTTGAACCTCTAAAGAACTCAGCATCATCCCAGCCATCATGGATGATAAGGATGAAACTCGTCTATGACTCATCCGAGGATCTCTCTCACCAACAAACACTACTTCCTCTCCATCTTCATCAAAGAAAACGACCTTCTTCCTGTAGCAATCCACAATAGCCTGCACCGAATACAACCAATCCATGCCGAGGATGACATCATATGGTTGTATTCGTAAACATAGGAAATCTCCCCAAGAGCGGTGCTACCCCAACACTAGCTCACAGTCTCTACATACTTCAAACAAGCTAGCTCGACCTCCAACTGGCATAGTCAACACCAAGGGCACTGGAAGCCTCTTTACCTCAAGTCCCAAAGCGTGGAAAAGGGTAGGGGATATAAAGGAGTGTGTCACTCCTGAATCAAACAAGGCATACACCATGGTAGAAAACAAGAAAAGGGTACCTAGGACGACGTCTGGCTCGCCTGGAGTTGGCAACGCTAGAGCATGAAGCTGACCACGACCAACTCCATAGCCTCTATGACCCTGATGACGACCACCACCACGGCCGCGCTCTGCTCTCTGAGGACGGGGAGCGTCATGGGGCTGTCCTCTGCCTGCTCCATCTACCCTCTGGTGATCTAAAGCTGGTGCAACCTGCTTCTGCTGCCTCGGCTGGAACTGCCTCAACAGAGGAACCTGGAGTGGAGCGCCTGGTGCACGATGACTGCTCTGAATAGTTGGGCACTCCCGCTGCTGATGACCACGTCCACCATAAGAAAAACAAGCGCCTGATCCCTTGGCATAGGTCTGAGAGTTTCTACCTCAGGAGAAACGAGATGGGAAGGGCTGGGACCTACCACCAGGTGAACAAAAACTCTTCTGTCTTGAAAACCGGGAACCCCGAACCACAGCTCTTCTTCGTGAGGAATCATGACGATTCCCCTCTCGTGATGATCCGGTCCTGGCCAAAGTACTCTCAACAACCTCTGCCCTCTCCAGCACCTCAAGATATGTCTTCAGCATAAATGGGGTGACCTGGCGCTGGATCTCTGGATGCAAAGCCTCCTCGAAATTCCTCGCCCTGGCCTCATCATCTGGTAACAGGTCTTAAGCATATCGTAGAAGGTTCCTGAAACGGATTCCAAACTCCCGAACACTGGAGCTCCCCTGTCGAAGGGTAAGAATCTCCTGGCGACTGGATGCCTTCGTAGTCGATGAAAGAAACTCGACTCTAAACCTGTCTCGAAACTCCTCCCATGAGATCGCTGACTCCTCGCGATCCACGAGGAACAAGAACCACCACTGTCTCGCTGCTCCACGCAACATCGTCACAACCAAGGACACCTAGTGTTCCTTCCGAGCACGAATCGAACTGAAGCCTATCTCGACCTCCTCCAACCAGTCTTCTGTGACTACATCTAAAACGGAGCCCTCGTACTTCTGTAGACTCTGGCGCTGAAACTCTCGGAGTGTCTTCCTCCAAGTGTCATCGTCGTCAACCTCTACCCGGCGGCGATCTGCTAGAACAGCCTGCTGGGCACCTTCTGCGCAAACCTGACGAGGACGTTGACCTGGAGCCATACCTGTAAAATAACAATTGTTAGAGCTCCAAAGCCTAGAATATGGAAGACTCAACATTAATTAATTAATTATTTTGTTTTATTAATTTTAGGTTACCTATCCCAAGGTCTACCCATTCAAACACAAGCGCAAAGAATAATGATGCATGACCCTTTCCTAGGTCTCTACCCTGCAACCAGTATCGCTTTGTTTAGTAGCCACCGTAAACTTAAAGATCCATGCAATGGATCATAGGAGGCCCTGAATGACTAAGTCTCTGCCTATCTCCAGTGTTTACCCCACTTGCTAAACATGAATGACACTGTTGCCCTACCATCCCATGCATCCTCACCTGTGCCTAACTCCAAACTCCATCCTATCCCTCAACCAGACCTTTGATACCACTCTGTCACGACCCCCTCCCCACAATGTGTACCCCTCCTGGGCCGGCAATGTGAAAATGGAGATAATGACCCCTGAGTCCCGCCTCCAGTAGGCCCTGGGTTGGCGACTAGCACTGAGGGTATAATACACACACAAATGGGAGGCATTACCCTCTAAGAGAACACATGCAGAAGAGAGAGATAGAATAGACTCCAACCAACTCCAACACATAACTGAAATGTAAAAGAGCCAAGTACATATATGAAATGTCATGAAAAAGTACTACAACTGAAAGGGAAATCTAAAAGTACCCAAAAGAATGTAAAACGTCAACGACCACAAGCCCGAAAAGCTCCTCCTCCAACTACAAGCTAGTAGTAACCAGCTTGATCTCCAACCTGCTCCAAGTGACCTGAAAAACAGTTTATATATACATAGGGTGAGTATAACAGTATACTCAGTAGGATCCTCCCCAAGCCTCTCGTGGAAAAGTAAAGAAAGCATGCTAAAGCCCAGTGAACAACAAGTGAAACTAACTCGTCACCTAAACATGTATATTATGTTCCCAACCACACCATGGCTACTCTCACCAAGTAACGAATACAAGAAATATAGCATATAATAAAGAATATCAAGGGTACCCCTCTACTACTTCCCCACTGGTTTTCCTCTTTGCCCCAATGACATAAGTCCTGTGCATCTCTCTCCAAAGGCTTGCCCGTATCAACATGGGTCAAGCTCCCCAATCTGCACCTCGTGCACCACAAAGGCATTCCCACAGACACCTTGGCTAAGCTCCACACAATCCTCACAACCAAAAGTAAGCAGGTAGTTTCCGGGAGCCACCACATCTCGCATAACGTGTATCATACGTCGGGTATTATACCTCAAGCCATTACAGCCCATACCCCGAGTAAGGATACTCAAGCCATCACAGCCTATACACGTTACACCTATAGTAGTCCATAGGATACTATATCCAGAATATATGTGTGTGAAATAACCACAAGCCATTACAGCCCTCTACACACATATATGGGTAAAACTAACCACTGTGCCTACCAGCACTATGATCTACCAAGAGAAGAGAGCGGGGCCAAAGGGGGTAGTCATCCATTCAACCTCCCATCAGAATGTTGGGGAAAACACCCCCCAGGGCTTAGAATCCCCGGGGTGTCAGTTGCCCTTACCGACAGGGTGGAGTAGCGTATAGAAACACAAAAAGTACAGAATATATAAGTAACTCACATCCACACTATGGGCATTACCTAGTCTTAGATACAACTGCAGCTAACGTCTCTCAGACTCCAGGCTGCTACTTCTAAGGCTAGGTATCCTATAAGCACACAACCAATTGAAGAGCTTTATTAGATTACTCCATTCTCATTTATCAGTTCCACTGTACATTAATTAATTCTTTAAACATTAATTAAGAATGAATAATTCCACATTAAACTGAAATGGCATCACTTTCAAAAACAACTTCTCCTTTTTAAGATTCACATCACCTTTAAATTCCAGCATCTCCATCCCCGTGGATTTTCACCATTTAATCAAACATTCATTACAGAATTACTTTTCCACATTCCCAGGCATTCTAGAAAAACATCCTATGCTTCTAAACACAAAGGAGGCTCAACACGGGGAGTAGATATACTACCCGTCGAGTCTTTTCCGCCTATAGAAAGAGCATAGACCCATCCTCCATCGAGAGGCTAAACACGGAAAGCACGTGGAAAACCCTGCGTGTCTTCGCCTCCTTCGGAAAGAGGGTAAGCAAGACCAGCTGCCTAGAGCAGTGGGGAAAAGTAATGCAGATAAACAACCAGACCAAACCACCAACATCAAACCATCACATTCATCTCATTCCATCACCCTTGGTGTCCTCCCCGACACCCATATGCATAAACCGATGCATCTATCCACACTAGGCGTCATCCGCTGCCACAACCACAAGTCTCCATTCCTCCACATATCACAACAGCCATCCAGGCTCACATCACAGCACAAGCAGCGGGAAAACAAACATCACAAAATGGGCTCTCGGCCCGTTAACAAACAAGAGGGTAACTCAGAACCCTTTTCGAAATTCCCACATAATCTGTTCTCTAATCCATATTGAATTAACAGATTTGTTATTCGTAGGCTCCAATCATGGATACCTAATCAGTAAGCTATCACAATTAAATAACCAAGCTTAATTCCCTAATTTGATTATCCTCAAATTAGAACAACTACAACAATGACAATAACCAGATTAATTTACATGCCTCTTTATCTTTAGCCAATTAATCAACAATTAATTCCGACTTTACGTTCATTATCAATTTCAATCATGAACGAACAATAAATCAAAGAAAACATAGATATCACTATATCTAGGAAAACATGAGGCAAACCGTTATCACGGTATAAAGCAACAGCATGCGATCAACCATTTCTTTTAATCCGGTTCAAGTATTTAATTGTTCAATTTCATTGTGATCCAAAGGAATAAATCATGCTAATTCTACGATTGCACATATATAATTAGAGAAGCCATGAATCCCCTACCTTGAAGAGTTCTGGACGTCCTTTATCCACACAGCGGGTCACGATCCTCCCCTCGCGACAACCTATGTGGAAGAATGATCGACACAGCTTGGTTGCATCCAACAGAGCGGGACTGATCCTAGGAGTAAGGGTTGTTTGTGCAACTCCTACGGAAAGGATTGAAAGGTTATAGCGCCTCTTAGTTAAGAACAAAGGGAAGGAACAAGGGATAATGATATCTCGTCCCTTTTTATGATTTAACGAGGTGACGGTTTAAGATCCGGTTAATTCTCCATTAAAAACGGATCGCATTAACCCACGCGGTTTGACCAAGTAAAACATTCCAAGCCTTAGGAATAATTAATATAGGATTTATGGCATTTGAATCGGCCTTAAGAGGACTTAAAATAAGGATTTAAATGTATTTTACGTCAAAGGAAACGTCAAAAGGGGAAAAACTGTAGGAGTCTAGAAACACTGTTCACCCACCGTTACTGTACATGAAACTGATCTGTCACACCGATCTGTGAAACTGATCTATGAAACTGATCTGTCACACCGATCTGTGAAACTGATCTGTGAAACTGATCTGTCACACCGATCTGTGAAACTGATCTGTGAAACTGATTTGTCACACTGATCTGTGAAACTGATCTATCACACCGATCTGTGAAACTGATCTGTCACACCGATCTGTGAAACTGATCTTTGAAACTGATCTGTCACACCGATCTGTGAAACTGATCTGTATCACCGATCTGTGAAACTGATCTGTCTCACTGATCTGTGAGACTGATCTGTCTCACCGATCTGTGACACTGATCTGTCTCACCGATCTGTGAAACTGATCTGTGAAACTGATCTGTCTCACCGATCTGTGAGACCGACCTGTCTCACCGATCTGTGAAACCGATCTGTCTCACCGATCTGTGAAACCGATCTGTCTCACCGATCTGTGACACCGATCTGTCTCACCGATCTGTGACACCGATCTGTCTCCCCAATTTGTGAAACTGATATGTGAAACCGATCTGTCTCACCGATCAGTGAAACCGATCTGTCTCACCGATCTGTGAAACTGATCTCTCTCACCGATCTGTGAAACCGATCTGTCTCACCGATCTGTGACACTGATCTGTCTCATCGATCTGTTACTGTTCATAAAACTGGAAACACTGTTCACAGAACCGGAAAATTGGCAAAGTGTTGGGGATAAGTCCCTTTGACCTCCCGGAACACCTCCAATACCAACATTTCACAAAGTAATAGACCGGAGAGGTCCGGGCCATTACACACAAGGTTCAAACACACCTGAACATATAACTATTAGGGTTCACATAAATGAACACTATTGGTTGTATTTAAAGAAATAATAAAAAAAAGATTACAATAATGGGAGAACCATTCTCTCATCCATTATTCCCCTCTCACTCCATCTACTATTTACTTATATAAAGCTTTTTGACTTGACTAAATTATACACAAAAATCCTCCCAATATCTCCCACCACGTCTATGATTCCATGGTCTCATAAAAAAACAAAAATATATCCCCTAAACAGGCTATCAAGGATGATTAAATCAAGTGGTAAACTCCTCTTATCATTTATTTTATTTTATGTTCCTTTATTTTCTTTCATATCTATCCTCCTTTAATATAATGTTATGATAAATCTATTAAATTAGATGTATTGGAACACTGTTATGACAATGTAACAATTACTCATCATCTCTCTTTACACCTAAATTTATAATATAAATGAAAACCTCATCAAAGATGTGTTAATTTACCACCATTAAGGATGAAAAATTTTCAATTTCAATTACCATCTCGAATTCTAGTCATAAAACCATTGTTATAGTTGAAGTAGACCTTAATATATGTATCAAAACATATTTTTGGATGTATAATCTTTTTTACATGTTATATTATTTTAATAATCAAAATGAGTTTGTTGTGTTCATGAACCACCAATTAAGAAAAACGATTGTTATTAAAGTTTTATATATTGATTTATCTTCACTCCCCATTACCAAATGAATTTTATTACCATGTAATCTTATGGTTTCTCAACAATAGCATACAAATTCTATTCAGGAAAACCATTATCACTCTACATTTTTACTCATACATAAATATTGGTAAAGCGATCATGAAAACCAAGGTAGAAAACAATCCCAAACAATGAAATTCTATCTCTTATCCATTCAAAATTACATGAATGAACATAATAAGGTTACAATTAATAAATTAATGTTATATGTGTTTATTAAATAAATAATTTATGAAAATAAATTTTATTAATCTGGTTATTAATATCACGTGAGGAACATGATCAAACTTAAGGTAATTTTTTTCTACCCGAACCACCACTTTCATTAAGATTACTCTTATTCTCTACAAATATTAATTAAATTCATATTTATTCAAATTTAATTCTAATATTTTCTATGATAATTTTATATATATTTTTACAAAACATTATCCCACTTTCATTTATGAGTAGTTATATATTTTACAAATATTATGAAAAAATCAACCCCCAATACAAGCTCGATTTAAGGGATTTTGTCAAATTTTTTAATATTTTTAAAGGAACTCTATATCCCTTTTTGGAAACCATTATAGTTAAAAAAAAATAACTAATTTTAGTATGAAACTACTTTCATACATCACTTATGGTTTTATACATTTATTTTTCCAAAATAACTCTTCCTTTAAAGGCAAAATAGTATTTATCTCAATAATTACATTATTGATTTACAAGAGAATCTACTTATATTTCAAAAGTATTTTTGATAGTTTTTTATTATTGGGATTAGTATTTTATGATATCGAATACCATATAAAACATAATTTTTTATGATTAGTTTGATGGTGCTTGTGCTATCTATAAACCATTCACTAGTTTACACTAAATTGTTAGTTATTATGCTTAATGTTCGGGGAAAGTTATAGATGGGTCTTGCTATAGACCCTTCATGCATCAGTAGGTCTCACGATACAATATTTGGTCTTGACACGGGGCCCTGAAAAAATGGATATTTATAGTCAAGGTGTGAGACCTTGAATGTATGGTTAATATGTCCCTCATTTTGCATTACCTCATTATGAAAAGACTATTTATAGTTCATGTTGTTATACTTCTATTAGTTTACGCATGATTATGTTTTATTGTTATATTTTTTATTGATATCTTATTCTATAGATAATTTGTTCAAGTTTATTTTTAAATAAATCTGTTTTTGGTTATTCACCATGCTTAATGATTATGATTATGACACATTCAATTGTATTTATTAACCTTATTGTGCATTTAAGAACACCCCTTTCTTATGTTTCATTTTCTCATCAATTGAAAATGTTTATTATGATTGACCAGTAAGGACAAAATTATAGTTTTTTATGTTCCCAAAAGAACATATATGTTTTATTTCATTTCATGTTTTAATATT
This sequence comes from Viscum album, assembly GCA_963277665.1. NCBI lineage: Eukaryota > Viridiplantae > Streptophyta > Magnoliopsida > Santalales > Viscaceae > Viscum > Viscum album. Next base: position 243,806,082 of record OY728133.1, read on the forward strand.
GAACTTAAGTATGTATATTGTTTCCAATTATACTAAACTACTAATTCCTTTGGGATGTGTATTCCTCCTTTATATTACAATTTAATAAAATAAGGCACCATCCTTATGCAACTTGGGTGAGGTCCTTACAATACCCTTACAAAATTAATCATATAAAAAATATTTATATGAACTGTAATCAAATAATTTATATTTTCATGTGTAAAGGACATTTGTATCATTAACCACTATAGTATAACAACCCACATTAATTATAGCGATATCATGACATTTTCTAATTTCATTGGATTTATGTTATTTTTGAAAATTATCATTTTCATTGTGCCTTGTATTCATGAATTTTCAAGAATAATTTACATACTCCATGCATTTGAAAAATTTAATTTTTGGTGTTATATTTTGATGATATTTTTAATTATCCATCCTCTAAAAAATAGTTTGGTTAATGAACTTCCCTTATACCCTGACACCATTTATTATTTCCAATATGAAATTTATTTCCACGCCTCATTCTACACTTCTGGCATAATGAAATACTAATCATCTCCACATAATTGTTATTATTAATATATTTTCCATTAAATTCCATCATTATTTTTTTATAAAAATCCTATTATAAATTATTTTATGAAATATAAATTTCCATCTTGATTGCATGATGAATAATTAATTCAAATCTACTAAAGTATATTAATGTTAAATTCATGTTTATTCATGTTCTTATGACACTAGAGAATTGATCAATGTTACATTCAGGTTCAATGAGATTACATGAAATTTTACTCACCTATATGTAAAAATTTCACTCATAAGTATGAATGTATTCAGTATCCTTCTACATTGTCTCATATAATTATTTCTACATTCATAAATGATGAATATTATAAGAGTTATTAAAAAAAAATTAATATATAACAACTTTATAGATTCATTTTTTTAATATTTACTTGTATTAATAATAATATTTCACCATTAAACCAATATTTCATCCAAATGATTAAAATATAACATAAAAACAACTTTTCCCTGAATTTTAAAAAATAATACATATTTTAGTTTTATTGGACCATTTCTCATGTATTATTGTTCAAAATTCCCACAAATAAAATGAGGATGTTAACTCATGATGGAGTAAATAGTGAATTGTTTCCTCATCTATTCACCTATAATAATAGTTTTATTTAGTCCTTTTAAATTTTTCGTAATAAAATAAATGTGATGTATTAATTAATCTCTGATAACCATATAATACATTGGAGGAGATTCATTTCATTTTCAATCACATTCAGCATTAATGTGGTTCCTTTTACGTCCATTGATTAAATAAAACAAAAAATTAATTTAATTTGGCACAATATTCAAAGTGTTATATCATATAATATTGATAATAATTTAATAGACGTCAATGTACAGATATTTTATACTCAATGTATGAAAACTAATTGTATCATAGTACATACATAGTCATTATTTACAAAAAATGTTCATAATGAATCTTAATTATTAGTTTAAGAAATCAAAAAATATCCCCTTAGGAGTGCCTAGATATGTGTAAATTATTATGACCACTCATCATGGACCAACAATGATTTATTGATAACCAAATATTCCTATCCACATTTTTTACCTGTAGTTATATCATTTCCAAATCAACATCAGCTTGCTAGTTTCTAGACAAAGATTTATTTTCTTGTATAACTACATTCATTTAATTTATATAACTTATGATATTATCTTATATATAAGTTTATACATATTGCTATTAGTATCATTTCCTCATCATGTTCTCCACATGTAATTAATCATTTTTTGGTTACCAAATATATTGTCCCAAAAATCAAATATATTAGTATTAAAAATTATTAGTTAAAAATCAATTAAATACCTAGAGGATCCATGAATGAAGCAAATTGTATTAATTTCCTGAGAATAGTGAAAACATAAAATACATTTAATTGAATGTTCTATATAATAACCCACATAGTTCATCATAACTCTAACACATTTTCATCAAATCATACTGAAATCCATCCTTCATAACATTCAAAAGTATATAATTAAAAAAATGATGTGCTAAGATGAAAATTAATGGAAAACCAAAGAGATAACAATCAATGATAATATATAATATTATCATTATCATAGGGGAATGATAATATGTGATTAATATATGAAAATCTAACACACTACATAATAAAAAACTAATAATAACATGATGTTTTCTCAATCAAAACACATAATTCATAAGAATCTATAATTTTAAAAAATAAATCATAAACTATGGTAAAATTAAATAAGTATAAGATTTATCATTACTTAATTAATGTAACCATACAAAATGGCTTACATGTTCATGGTTCACTCCTAATACTATAATAAAAAATGTGAATATGTAGAAAAACCTACCTAACATGTTCATATTTTCTCGTTGATGTAAATTCCAACTAGTTAACTTTATCATCCTATAGGGTTTTATTAACTCCATTTTCCCCAAGAGTTTTTTAACTGCATCATATCATAGAAGTTTCTCCTCCCTATAATCATTAACATTTGCATTGAATAGATAAAATAGACCCACTATTCCTTTTTATAACATAATCACCAATCCATGGTTTATAAAATAAAAACTAATCCTTAGATTATTGTGGAAGCAATCATTATGTAATATTAAACAATTAATATATATGGAACTACATTATGAAAACATTAATCATTAAATAAATGATTAACAAGGGGGAACAAAACTGTTTTTCATAAATATTTTATCATAATAACAATAAGCTGTCTAGATAATGAATAATGGATGATATATTACATAACATAATCATTAATCATAAGAAAAATCAAATGATGAAAATATTATCACTATATCATGTGAACATTTCATGAGGAAAATAGCTTTTTTATTTGGAAAACTCATATATAAAATCTTTAAAAAATTCCAAATATTTATTAAAAGTTTATTTTAAATTAATAATGAAATAATGTAATCAAATATTTATCATAAATATAAATTAATAAGGTTTAAATATTTTATCCACATATTACATTAAAATAAAAATTCAGTTCACCATTTCGGTAATAATTCTAATGTACCTCATTCAGAAATTCCTATATTGAATACATTAAAAAAAATTATTGAAATTAAATAATTGGAAAAAATAAAAAAAATATTATATAATGGAAAAAAATAATTCATTATAATACATTATAAAACATATATATATAAGAAAAACAATTTCTAACTAATGAGGGAGAATTGTCAGTTTTCCAGAAAAGCATTAATTTTTCTCACAATGTACAAAAACAGTGTATATTTTATTGAATTAATGCAATCCAAAAATACTATGACGAATAAAATATAATCAATTAATTATAGATATATCATTTAATAAAGTCATCATATATTAATAAAAAATCTCTTTAAAATTGATATTGTATCATAAAAACCCTTACAAACAACATATATTTATTTATATAAAATATACCATCATGTATATTATATTTTATATTTCTATAAATATATAAAATAAAAATAACCAAACCTATAAGTAATAAATATTTTATTTATACCATATTATCACCCATTAATTATAAATATTTCATTATCAACGTCATTTAATGTGTAACTACATGGATTTTTATGTATATTTTGGTTCAATAGTAATAGTCCTTCAAAATTGTTCATGATTCATTTATTTAAATTTAATTAATAATTGTTTGAAAAATTATATTTATTGATTTTATAAATATTTATAGTCATTCATATAATTTGTTATAGAAAAACAATTACATCACTAAATAGAGTTGGTAGTTCATATATATGGATGAGTGTTGTTTCTATTTTATGTTGTATAAAATAATAGAATTTTTAAAAATAATTCACAATTATGTATCTATTATTTCAACATAAATATCATACATAACAATTAAATCTAATATTATTACTATCCATGTTTTTATGCGAATTAAAATTACACATTTCTTCATTGATGCAGCCGCTCACAATGTAAACAATTAACATTTTCATTTTTATTAAAAAAAATAAAGAATGATTGCTACATAAATGAAATTATATTTATAAAAAACGTAATACTGATTAAAATATATTAATTCTAATATGGTTAAATTATTTTTATAAATATTAAAATAAAAAAATAAATATAAAATTAGAATGATATGGTTATAACATAAGCCTCCCTTGTTAAATTATATCCTTTTAAAAGGGTATAAAACATTTCAGGGATGCTCTTTTGATTAGAAAAAAAAACCCATCAAGGTCACTAAGAATGTATTGGTTCTTTTTTCTTAGATTTTGGGATGAACATAATTTTTTTCTATTATTGTAAGTTATTAGAGGATATCCCCATTTATAAGTAATAATGAGTTTAATAATTTTATAATAAACAATATTACAAAATAATTGAATGACCCTATAATTTTATGTAACTCAAAAATTGAAAAAAAAATTGAGTTAATAGTGGATATGATTCTTCTGAAATATAAACAATTAAACTATTATAGTCACATTACCTCTTTTATTACTTACATTTTACATTTAGGTTTTCACCACATTAACATATTATTTACCAAGTTAATATAGATTATAAGAACAGAAATAAAAATCAATTTATTATATAATTTTTACTAGAGGATTGTATAATTTATATCCATTTTTTGAATTAATTTTTTAGCGTTGAAAAAATAATTATCAAGTAAAATTGAATAACGTAATGATATTTTTTAAAAAAATATTATTTATTCAAAAATATTAATTATTGATTTGAAACCAAAACCAGTATTTAAAAAATAACAATTAAATTTATAAAAAATGTAATTGGTCAAAGATAATGGTTTCCAAAAATTTTAATTCTGTCATATATTACTAAAATTTCATTGATTCATGTTTATTTTAAAAGAAGTTATTTAACATTCTTCATCTAAAAATCATTTTATCTAGAAAAAACAATAAAGATCATAATAAGAAAATTTCCATCCTATGATATAAATTGTGATATTTATTTACCCAAATATTTTATATAAAATAATAGAAATTCATTATATTTGTTTCATGAAAAATGAAATAAAGATCATTCTTGAAGATATGATATTTTTATAATATAATTTAACGACCCAGACCTGAAAGCCACTAAACCGGTGCTCGGTGCCGGGTAGTTACATAACCTTAAGCATGCCTCCATGTACGCCAAAGGCTGCCGACTAACAGTGAGGGTCTTTGTGGTATAGATGGGAGACTATACCCCCTTTTTATCATAGTAAGTCACAACAAAAAAAAATCAATAGCGGAAACAATAATCAATAAACATGGAACATGTATAACCACCATTTCCAACACTAAATATGACATGTCCTACTATAAGTGACAACTTTAACAAAATCCCAAAAAAAAGGAAAATGGAAAAAATCCCCAAAATGTTCCAGACTCAATGTCTGGATCCTCCACCAAGTGATACCCATGTCCACTCAACTATCAAGCAAGGACCCTTGCCCTTCTCCTGACCTGCAAACATGAAGTCTGCTCAGGTACCCAATGACAGCCCAAGCATGGTGTGAGTACAACTCAGTAGGCCTCCACCAATGGTGTCTACAAAATATCCACTATGAACAGGTATTGCATGCAAAAGGTATGTGAATGGTAATTGCACAGTAATTATTTAAGGGGCCTTTAACCAGTTCAGATCCAAATCCATTTCCACTTACATTACCATTCATTTCACACCAATTATCATCACTTACCATTTCATCACATTTCCTTGGGTTAATCACAAACATTATGTGACATGGGTCTAAGGCCAACAATCACATTCAAGAGGGTAAACACATCATTATACTATATCATTAGTACTAACCACCTCATAGTAACCATATCTTCACCTCGACGCCTCAGTCCAGGTGGATGCAATTGTTTGGAGAATAGATCACTAGTCCCCATACCAAACCTATGCATTTTGGGTGGATTTTAGAGAATCAGTCTTCAATTGACCCATGGGTGTATATCCTCATGTCATACCCTACACTACCAAGCCATGTGCACATGATTATATATATAAATAACCATCAACTCACCATACCATTTTCCTTTGACAACTTCCATTCACAACAAACCACATAAGAATCTACATTATGCCGTTACCCATTAACACATTACCATTTCACATAATTTAACAATTCACTCAATTCCCATGTGTTATTATTATCTCACTAAGCATCCAACACTAAACCCATAATCTATCCCGTTATGGTCATTAATTAGTTTACATATTAACCCATTTAACCCATTCATCATTTCTAGGAATCAACCATTCAACCCCTTTCGAACAACCCTTAGGTTATTGATTAGTCTAGGTGCATCACCTAACTTCTATTCCATGTTCAACCAATCATGCCAACATATTCGTCAAGGGATCTACCATTTATTACAATAAGGAAACTTGTTTAATTAAAATCACTAAACCTGGGAAAAGCTAGAACATGCCCTGGATTTCACCAATTAGGTCATGTCATCCTCAACACATCCCATGGGAATCATGTTGGTTCCCATTTACCATTTTCAGGCATCCTTTATACCAACCTCATCCAGGTTAATCAAATCTCATCAAAAGGAAACCTTGATCAAATCCACACATAAATAAATCCACCATAAAATTATGGGATAACATTTGTATACCACCCACCTTGAAACCGTAGAGGAACGCACACTCAATCGTGTCCTTAGACCTCAATCCGTCCATCCTTTCGAGCTTCAACCTAGAACTCTCCCAAAAGATAGGTTTTTAGAGCTTCAGAAGAAGAGGGAGGGAAGATACAAACCCTAAAGCAAAAAGAGAATCAATGATGGGATTAGCCTTACTCGAAGCGTCGATCTCCATCCAATGGCACCAAAAACGGCTTTTAAATGAGGGATATCTACATCTTGGGTCTCTTGGGTGATTTGGTTTACTCCTAGGATGAAAAGGGATGATTGGAGAGGAAATCCCGAGTGGGTTCTTAAATTCCCGGGGTGGAAATTTCGTAATTTTTCCCAACATTAAGAGGCATCATGGTTTGACAAACCATGAGAAAACCATGTTCATGCTACTGTATGGATGAAGATGGTTGCATGGTTTACTTGGGCGGGCCGTACAGTTTTCCCTGGCCGTGCACAGGTCATCCTCCCAGGCTTGTCATGCCCTGTTTTCTTTTCTTTCATTCCCTAAGTCCCCGAAAACCCCCAAAACCTCTCATTATTTTAGAAGACATAACTTGATTCCTGAAAAAATATATTCAACCAAATCATAATGAAAAAACACCCTTCCAAAAACTAGGATCTTATAACCTTTCTTCCTTATAATGGCTCGTCCTCGATCCGAGTTTCAAAGCCTCATTGATCCGCTGAAGGGAAGAGTTCGGGCCACTGAGCCTGCATATCTGAATCCTTCTCCCAATTTTCTTCCTGAACATTTCCTTGTTGCCATAGTACTCAAACTAATGGAACAACCTTACCTCACAAAACCCTTTTTACTACGATCCACCACACAAACCAAATGCTCCTCAAAGGACGCATCATCCTCAAGCTCCACATACTCCACGTCAACCACGTGAGATGGGTGAGGGTGATATCATCGAAGGTGAGACACATTTAACACATCATGAATCCCACCATACCACTGCAGAAGAGCCAATTGATAAGCCACTAGTCTGATCCTCTCCACAATCTCAAAACGTCCCACATACTTGGGGTGCCAACTTACCCTGCTTTCGAATCCACTAGTGACCCTACCGTGGCGACACCATAAGGAAAACATTATCACCCACCGAAAACGTAAGAGGTCTACGCCTCCGATATGAATAAAATTTCTGCATACTCTGAGTCGTAGGCATCCACTTCCTGATCAACATAACTATCTCTGATGTCTCCTGCACGAGACATGGCCCCAACAACTCAGATTCACTGGCATCAAGCCAACACAATGGAGATCCACATGGATGGTGCCATATGAATCATAGCCTGAAAACTGTTTTTGTAGGAAAACTCAACTAATGATAGGTTCCTCTCCCAAGAACTACCGAGGTCCAAGAAACAAGATCATAACATGTCTTCCAACACTTGTATTGTATGCTCCGACAACCCATCCATCTACGGGTGGAAATCCGTACTCAAAAGCATCTACGTACCAAGCGCCTTCTGCAACCTTTTCCAGAAATGTGATGTGAAACATGGTTCTCAGACCGAAACTATGGTTCAAAGAGAACCATGAAACCACACTATTTCCCATACATACAGCTCACCAAACTGGTCGACTGTAAATATCTATTTAATCGTTAAGAAGTGATCCACTTTCGTTAACTGATCCACAACCACCCAGATTTCATCATTATTATGTGGTGTCCTTGGAAGACCCACAACAAAATCCATTGTTACATCATCCCCCTTCCATTCCGGAATGGGAAATGGATGCAACAAACCACCTGGGCATTGATTATTGGCCTTCACCTGCTGATAGGTAAGGCACCGTGCCAAAAAAACCCACAAATTCCTTCTTCATTCCAGGCCACCAAAACGGTCATCAGAGGTCACGGTACATCTTGGTCAAACCAGGATGCACTCCCCACTTGGATTCATGGAACTCACGCATTAAATCTTCCTTCATACACTTTGGCACAACCACACGATCACGAATAAAAACAATACCTTCCAAGCCGATGGCCCAAGAAGAAGGAAGATCCCCAAAATTAAGCTTTTCCTTCATGATAAAACACTCAGGATCATCAAGGTGACCTTCCATAACTAGAATCAAAAGTGTCAAATCCATTGTTAAGGAAGCAAGAGTGACCTGACCACTCTCCTCCTGTACATCCAGGCTCATCTCTGCAATCAAATCCATCACCTTCCCGTTAGTGCTCGACTCCTAACCCACCTGATTCTGAACCTTCATGCTCATAGCATCAACAACATTGTTTCCCATTCCCAGAGTGTACACCAACTCTGTTTAAAAAGAGTTATGATATTCAAACCATCTTCACTGATGCAGGTTCAGATCCCGTTGTGAGAATATGTACTTTAAACTCTTATGGTAATTAATCATAGTAAACCGTTCTCCCAACAGATAGTACCTCCATCACTTCATGGAGTATTCAACTATATCCAACTCATGGTCATGAGTGGGATCGTTCAGCTCATGGGGTCTCAATGTTCTTGACCTATAATCCACAACCCACTCATCCTGCATCAACGCAGCCCAAGTCCGACTCTGGATGCATCAGAAAACACAATGTACTTTATACCTGGCTCAGGTATGATCAAGATAGGTGCAGTTGTCAAAAAATTCTTCAACTCTTAGAAGGCGTTCTCACAAGCCTCAGACCACTCGAACATGAAGCCTTTCTTGTTCAATTCTAGGAGTGGTTCTTCCAAGCTATAGAAATCCTGAATGAACCTTTTGTAATACCTTTCCAAACCCGGAAATATCTGATCATTAGAAACACTCTTGGGATGCTCCCACGATACCACATCCTGCACATTCTCTAGATCCACTATCACACCTACCTCCAAGATGATGAGACCCAGAAAATGCACCTCACCTATCCAAAATTGACACTTTGATAGCTTGTCTTATAGCATATTCTCTCTTAGTGTACTCAAGACGATGTCAAGATGTAGGGAATAATTATCTTGAGTTTTTGAGTACACTATGATATCATAAAGAAATACAATCACAAAATGATCTAGATAGGGATGAACGATTCTGTTCATCAAAGCCATAAACACCACCAGTGCATTGGTCAAGTCGAATGGCATTACCAAAATCTCAAAAAACCTGTACCGACTCCAGGAAGCTATCTGAGGTATGTAAGAAGACCTCACCCTTATCAGGTGACAACCGTACCTCAGTTCAATATTAGAAAACACTGATGAACCCCTCAAAAGATCAAATAGTTCATCAATTCTAGGAAGAGAGTACCTATTTTTCACCTTCATCTAATTCAACTTTCGATAGTCAAAAAAAATACTCAATGACCCATCGACTTCTTTTCAAAAATCACGGGAGATCCCCAAGGTGTCTTAATAGGATGGATAAAACACTGACCCTCCAACTCATCATACTGAACCTTTTTTACCTGGAGTTCTGCCGGTGCCATTCGGTATGGTGCAAGAGAAACTGGCTCTACTCCTAGCAGCAACTCAATCGAGAGCTTGACATCCCTCTCGAGTGGTAATCCCGAGAAATCCTCAGGAAACAAATCCCGAAACCAATCCACAACAGGAGGAAAATTTGATTTTTCTCCTCCCTCAGCATAGTCAAGCATGAGACATGCCACTTGAGTTGTGATTCCACTCATCTATTGACAAAATGGTCCCCCACACCTTGGTCAAACATCTCATTCACCACAGTGAACATAAGTTTCACCACAAGCGACCTGAATGATACCCTATGATGATAATAGTCTATGTGTGCCTGATACAACAGCAATAAATCCATTCCCAAGATTAGGTCAAACCCTGACATCTCATGAACGAAAAAGTCCCGCAAAAAATGATATCCACCAACTACTAAGGGACATCCCTTGCGCTACTTGATATCATCAACCTGCACCACCAACAGGGTGTCAATTGACATAACTCTGCACACCCCCTCTATAGGTAAATCCAGAACTACAACAAGTTGAGCAGAATCAAAAGAGTTTGTGGCACCTGTGTTAATCAACGCACTAGAATATATAGAAGCTAGAAGGATTGTACCTCGAACAGTTGACGGTCCGACCTCACCATCACCAGGAGCAAACTGAACTGCTTGAAGCTAACCTTCCTCTCTACCCTGGGCTCTAGCCTAAGAACCTTGCGCCGCACTGCCCTGCTGGCATGAAGGATCTTTCCATGGAGTTCCATGTCCACTGTCCCTTCTAGTTCGGCCCACGGAGATGCAACTTCCTTCCTGATACGGTGCAACTGATCCCCTCCCCGTAACTGGTACCTTCTTTTCATCATCATGCTGACCCACATACTGAGGGTTCCTGCAGAGCCTCTACACATTCCCCATCCTGCCGCATGAACGAAACTCAACTATAGGTTGAGGAAACTAACCAAACATATGCCCCGACCTACCAAAATGATAACAAAACACCTAGTTTCCATTCTGAAAGGCTGACCCTCTCTTCGGACCACCTTGCTGGAAACATTCCAAACGACGCTTCTAGCCTTCGGAGGATGCCCCACTTGTCTGCCCAGCTGGCATGACAATCCCACCACCAAAATCTCCCTTCAGGTTACCTTCAGAGATGAGTTCCTAATCCATAACCTCTGTAAAAATCTTTAATCAGAAGATATTTATTTATGACCTGATCTAATCTCTCAACCCATCCTCAAAATATTTGGCTATCGCTGCATCATCCCCTGCTAACACTAGGACAAAGCTTCGAAAATCAGTGAAGAGACTAGAATAGTCCTTCACCGATATGGATCCATGAGTCTGGCTCACAAACTCTACAGCATGCTCCTGCCTCAATGTCTTTTGGTAAAAATTCCCCAAGAACTTCTCCTTGAAATCCTCCAACGACATGCCCTCTGCCTACTCGGTATGAGCCTGAATGTCCCACCAACACATTGACTTTCCCAGAAACATATAAACGACCATCTTTACTCGCCATTAAACAGGGGTCTCCAGATGATCCAGTATCGTCTGGATTGATTCTAAGCAGAAATATTCTACCTCTGGCCCACCCTCTCTGGTAAAGGTCGGAGGGTGCTGCAGCTTGAACTCCCTGGTCAGCTCAAACATACTCGGTGCTCCCCGCCCTGGGTCCCGATCCATGATCTGCATAAGGTGAACCATGTTCTCCTAGAAGTAGTCTTCTCTACATTCATTGATCACCAAATTTTAATGCTCTTCTACCGGAGGAGATTTCTCAGCAACATCCCCCTATTTCCCAACTAGCAACCAACGTCGTGGTGGCATCTCTCTACATTGACAAACATGAGATTTAGCACTAATCCATAAAAAATTCATGACTTCGTAAAAATCTCTTTACTATCAACAATAGACCATTTTATTATACTCACTCAATGACATTAACCCCTCATATTCACAACCCCAATAATCCCTACCGCGGTCCATGGTCCACATGGAGTAAACAACCAAGCACTACCACCAAACTCACATGACATTTTACAAGATCATTTTCAACTTCATTACAAAAACATATATTTCATTAAACATTATTTACCCACTTTTTTATTTCATTCTTCCCATTATTTCTTGGATTCATGAAATGCATGATGCTCCCAACTTTCCTGCCACACACAACTACCCCAGGCCTATGTGTAACACAATGCATGTCACCTATATCCCTTGGTTCCTACAATGATGCATGAAGGAAAATATTCTTTCCATTAATACCACGAGACAAATATCATAAAACAGTCACATAAATCCACATGTACATCACCCAATAGTGAAATATCATTAACTGTAACACCACACAACCATGAACAACATTTCTCAACTAGGGTGACATGAGATTTCCCTCGTACATCAGTTAGATACTCCCAAGCACCATCTTATTTACCAAGTCCCGACAAATCTTAACCCATGGAAACCTATCAAAAATAAAAAGACCTCAGAGAAGGAGAAGAAAGAACTCCTCTGATACCACTTTGCAACGTCCATGACCCAGAGGCTACTAAACTGATGCTCCGAGCCGGGTAGTTATATAACAATATGTGCGACTCCCTGTACGCCAAAGGAATCTGACTAGAAGTGGAGGTCTTTGAGGTCATGTTGGGAGACTATACCCCCTTCTTACTAGAGTAATCCACAATAGAAACAAACCAATAGTGGAAACGATAATCAATAAACAAGGAACTTGTACAACAACCATTTCAAATAATAAATATGCCATGTCCTACTACAAGTAAAAAATTGAAAAGAAGCCCAAAATAAGGATAACGACCAAAATCCCCAAAATGGTCCCAACTCCAAGTCTGGATCCTCCACCAAGTGCTACCCATGTCCACTTAATTATCAATTAAGGACCCTTTCCCTTCTCTTGGCCTGCAAACATGAAGTATTCTTGGGTACCCAATGGCGGCCCGAGCAGTGTGTGAGTACAACTCAGTAGGCCACCACAAACGGTGTCTACAAAATATCAAGTATGAACAGTTAGTGCATCCAAATGGAATCTGAACGATAATTTCAATGTAATTATTTAAGGTTCTATTAACCAGTACAGAGCAAAATCCATTTCCACTACCATTACCATTCTTTCCACACCAATTAACATCACTTACCATTTCATCACATTTCCATGGGTTAATAACATACATTATGTTACATGGGTATAAGACCAACAATCACATGCAAGAGGGTAAACACATCATTATCTTATCTCAATAAGACTAAATCCTTCATAGTATCCATATCTTCACCTGTAAGCCTCAGACCGGGTGGCTGAAACTGTTTGGAGAATAGATCATCAGTCCCCATTCCTAGCCCGTACATTTAGGGTAGAGTTTAGAGAATCAGTCTTCACTCGACGTATAGTTGTAGATCCTCAAGTCATACCCCACTCTACCAAGCCATGTTCACATGCTTATATATAGAAATAACCATCAAATCACCATACCATTGTCCTTTGAAAAAAACTATTCACAAAAAAACACACGAGATTTCACATTATGCCTTAACCCATTAACACATTACCATTTCACATCATTAAACCATTCACCCAATACCCATGTGTTATGCTTATCTCACTATGCTTCCAGCACTAAACCCCTAACCTATCCCGTTATTTTCTTTAATCATTTTACACATTAACCCATTTAAACCGTTCATCATTCCCATGAATCAACCATTCATCCCATTTAAAAAAACCTTAGGTTATTTCCAAGTCTAGGTGCATCACCTAACTTCTATTCCATGTTCATCCAATCATTCCAACATATTATTCAATGTCTCTACCATTTATTACAAGAAGGTCACCTGTTTAATAATAATCCCTATACCCGGGAAAAGCTGGCACATCCCAAGGATGGCCTCAATTAGGTCAAGTTATCCTCAACACATCACATGGGGATCGTGAGGGTTCCCATTTACCATTTTCAAGCATACATTATTCCAACATCATTCAGGTTGATCAAAGCACATCAAAAGGAAACCATGAGCAAAGACGGACATGGATAAATCTACCATACAACTATAGGATAATGTTTGCAGACCACCTACCTTGAAAACGCGTTTGAACGCACATTCAATTGAGTCCTTAGACCTCAATCAGTCCATCATTTGGAGCTTCAACCTAGAACTCTCTCAAAAGATAGGGTTTTAGAGCATCAGAACAAGTGGGAGAAAAGATACAAACCCTAAACCAAAAAGAGAAGCAAGGATGGGGTTATCCTTACTTGGAGCTTTGATCTGCATGAAAAAACACCAAAAACACCATAGAAATGAGGGAGATCGACCTCATGGTACTCTTGGGTGATTTAATTTTCACTTAGGGTGAAGAGGGAGGAATGTAGAGGAAATCCAGAGTGGGTTCTTAAAATCCTAGGGTGGAAATTTTGTAATTTTTTCCAACTTTAAGAGGCTGCATGGTTTGGTTGCACGATTTGACAAACCTTGCGCAAACTGTACACATGCTGCTGTCTGGTGGAAGAGGGTTTCATGGTTTACTATGGTAGGCTGCACAGTTTTCCCTGGTCGTGCGCAGGCCATGAACCCTTGCTTGTCTTGAATAGTTTTCCTTTCCTTCGTGCCTCGAGCCCTTGAAACACCCCAAGACCTCTCATACTTTAAGAAGATTCCCCGTGATGCCCGAAACAAGGGATTCAACCAAAACATAATGAAAAAACACCCTTTAAAAAACAGGGATCTTACATATAATATGACACCAAGGAAAATAAAGGGATTATTAATTTTAAATTAATAGAAATATATTAATTATATTTATCATTTATATAATATGGTCACTAATATGTATAACTTTAACAAATATTTTAAACATATTTAACATATCAGGGTTTATTTTGTATTGGGGTTTCATGCATTACATGATTTAAAATAAATCAAATTTATTAAAAATAAATTATATTTGAAATCCCTGTGTGATATTTTATTTAAATTTATAGACTATGTATCTTTTTTACTTTAATAATGGATATAAAGTTTTAATAGATATAGACTCTAATTATATATAAGTTTAAATAATCTAAAAACTAGTTTAAAATCATTTTAATGAATTATTTTTTTCCATATATCCTACAATTATTGAAGAATTTGAAATTTGATCCTACTTTTTTTAATATATATTATATTATTTTAATTATTTGAATAATTAAAATTAATTCACACCCACATAAATAAAATTTATCTTCAACTACTCTCATCTGGACGCCTCCATAAGACAATAATATCAAGAAAAACAATCCTAAAATTCATATCAACTTCTAAATATATGTCTTGTACATGGAGATCATATTAAAAATTAAACCGAGTAATCCATGTGAATAGATCAAAAAGTGGTTTCTCAAAGAAGAGGTAATCATCATTAAAAAATAATTTAATGTTTAATTATTATAATACATTTCCAAATAATATTTATCTATAATAACATAAAAACATTAGTAATATTAAATTATTAAAATTTAATTATTTTAATTGAATAACTATTATCTATTTATCTTCAATAGAAATGTAAACAAAAAATTATTTTTGTTTGTAAGAAGTATCATCTCTACAATAGTCATATGTAATGTTTTATCAATGAAAGCTATTTATTTATATATAAATAAGTTTAATGGCTATATGGTTTTATAATATTCTTATTATTCTATAAATTTAATATTTTACCCACCTTAGGAACCTCTCATTAATTGTACTATGATAACATTACTAGTGTATACTAACAGACTACCCCCTTCATGATGTGATGTGATTAGATTCCCATTTTTTCTTTATATTATTTTTTAAAAGGATATATTTAATGAATATATATGGTATTTTTTATATAAATATTAATTTTTTAATGTTATCTACTATTTATAATTCTTTTATCTCATTAATATAATTGTGAAAACAATACTCATTTGTATAGACAGAATAGTATCTCCATGATATATGGTAATTAATTTCTCATCCCCAAACTGTATGGATGTTTATAAAATTTTATTAAATAACTAAATATGATACTAATGACTTGATTCATATTCTGGAGATGATGAAACCACGAAAAATGGGTAGGAAAAGAACAATTATACAAAAACATGAATGATAATGCAACAATTAGTAGCTAAAATGTATCGTTTAATAAATAACAATTAAAATATCTATGAGCATATATTAGAAGTGAATAATTTATTGTTAAAATAATTATTAATATAGATCAATAATATATTTAAAATAAATTTTACTATCTTATATAAGATGACAGGAAAAAATATCAGTCAAAAATGGTTTTAAGGTAAGGTTTTATCATTTAACATTTATTTTTTGAGGAATAATCCATGTATATGTCTTATTTAATAATGGATGTGCATATTCTCAACCTACACTAATTTTATAATTACTTTTTTATAAAAAAATATTTTCTATAAAATCAATATAATTTTCTCTCTTTTATAAATTGTTCATTCATATATTACAATGAAAATTTATGGGTTTATAATCTCTATGTTTCTTCATTGAGATATGATCCAGGTTATGTACCTATTTTTGTCCATTCAGATTATATTTTTTGTTCAATATTTTAACTCTACATGTAAATTTTAAAAAATATCATCTTCACTATATTTGAAATTAATTTTAATAGTTTCAAATAAATCATTTTAAATATATTTTTAACCAAGTAATTTTTTATCTTATAGAAAATGAGTGAAACTTATGTTCTCATTTAACAAATAAAATAGATAAAAAATGTTGATGCATCATTACTATTAAATAAATTAAATCGTATTTAATAATTTACCTTTTTAATTTCAATGAGAATACATACCTCAATGTTCTAAATAAAATTTTATAGAAAATTTTATCAAAATAAAAGTATATTTTTTCTGGTTATCAAATATATTATAATATGTTCTTCTAATGTATTTTTCATCTATGCCAAGAAGAATTAAGTGGTTTTTCATCATTACAGAGCTGATATTTTAATACATTCCAAAGTATTTATGTTGATTGATTATCATTATTGGCATTTATGATATTTTATTATGATATTTTTTTAAATTCATTATGAAAACTATTACTTTTACAAGGGTTATGCCATGAATAAATTATATAATTCATTAAAAACACATTTAAATCATTGTTTTATAATGTGATTAAATGATGAACGGTTAAATAATAGATATTTACATAAATTAATGATTTTATGTTTGTGATTGGTGTGCCATGAATTAATTTTCCCTATAATTTATTGGGTATATAATGATATCATTGGATTTAATGTGGTGTACATCGGATAATACACTTTATTTGGTAAGGGACATTGTCTATTATGATGGTGTTTCGAGTGAAACATAAAAATTGAAATGATATAATGATCTTAATCCACTATGATAGTATTTTTTATTAACATTGACTATTGAAATAATTTTATATTATCATCTACATTACAAAATATTATCAATTTAACTTAAGATATTTTATAATTGGTCCTCACTGATTATGATTATTTTTTCCTATAGATGATTAATTTTTTTTATTTTGACAAATATTTATTGCATGAATAGTGGTTAATATTAATTGAAATATATAAGATTAGATTAATATATTATAATAATAAAATAATACCTTTATGTAAATAAATTTACCACTAATGATCATTTATTTACATCTCATATATTTAGCCATAAACAATATCTTTTCTAACCATTTTTTGTTCAACTATTCTAGGTTAGGAAGAATTAAATTATATAACTTATTTATATATAGATATCATGTCCAGAGAATTTTTTGGGAGATATTAAAGTCTTCATAGGGATTATAACAAATTATTTATAATGGGAAAAATTCCCATTTGAATATAAATATATGTGGTTTATTACATTTGTGTGTTTTAATAAATTATTTAAATATATAAACCTAAAATTTTTCGTGTATACATATGACTCAATATTATATTTTTATATTTTAGTTATTGATGGTTACAACTAATTCTCATTTTTTTTATCAACAAAAAATTGTTAAGATTTTATTTCAATGAAAAGATCCACCTATATTGGTCATGGGTTTTCATTAATGGAATTAGTGATGGATTTAGATACCATTATATTTAGAAGTTATTATATGGGAATTATTTTAGTGTTAAGGAAACCACTGGGGGATAACCTGTTTATGGTTTATCATAAGTTTATATTAATTTATACCATTTAAAGGTTTAATGTGGTTGGATATTAATGTGACCAATGGTATTTAATGATATTTTAATTGCATTTTAATATATTAGGGAGGAATATTTAACTAAAAATATTATCTTGTAATGTTTTTATGAAATTATTTGAGAAGAATATAATTGGGGACCTAAACTAAATGAAAAAATACCATTAATTTTAATAGTTTCATTTATAAATAAGATATTATTGATTATGGGGATAAAGATTGTTAACATATCATCTGTATATGTGATAAGATAAACATGGGATTGAGAAATATTTTTATTGTTATGTGATTAATTTTATATTAGATGAATTTCATTTTATTAAGAACATGATAAGGTTGTTGTAAACAGAATTCCATTTTTTTATTGGGACATTTTTTAACATATAATGGATGAGTTATCATTTTGATTCATTTTTAATTTGTTAACACTTTTTTTTGTATCATGTCATTTATATTAATGATTAATATAAATTGGATAATATATTATTATGTAATATATATTTTCGGTAGGGGAAATAATGAGAGAATAATTATACATAAGGAATTTTTTTTGAATAATAAATGATTAAATACATCATATTTTATGATTTGAAAATATCCATGAATATTTGGACGTGTCCTATGGTGAATTATATATGAACAATTTTATATTAAAGATTGGGTGTTACTATTGTTGATTTTGAGATTTTTTATAATGATTATTTCAATTTCCATATTATAAAATCTTGTTCTAACAATTTCAATTTTTGTTAAAGGTTTGAAATAATTATATAAACCTTATGTTTTGGAACATCTAATGCATTAAAAGATAATATTTTTCTACAAGTAAGAAATAATTTTGTTTGTTATAAATATTTTCAAAATATTCATATGTGGAATAATTATCTAAACCAAATAACATGATGAAGTATTGTTAATAAATCATGTATGTATATTCTATCACATTATATATGTAAATGATAAAATAATTCCTTTAACATAGGAAATATGAACATAAATTCATGGATATCTATTTGGATTTTTTTCGCAAACTATAAAGGTACACTTTATGAAATAATTAAAATGTATGAGTCCTACAATTTGAAATGAATGGTTGATAAAATTTTATAAATTTTTTATTATTTATATTTGTAACATACACATAAAATCCATTTCAAAAAAAAAATCTCATATACCTGAATTAAAATATAATTCCTGAAACAAGGGTATAGTCTTCAACTACTCAATATAGTTATTTTTATGAATGTTTCAAGACATTTTTATTAGATAAAATATACAATTTGGAGTATGAAATTTAATCATGTAGATAGAATGTAGAATATAATGATTTTAGAGTTTATTTCATTTTAAATAGATATATTGTTCAATAGTTTGTACCACATTCAATGCCAAACTTAAATGATCTACTATATAATGTTAAATTTTTATTATTTAAAGGATATTATTAATTTCGTAACAGTTTTATTGGTTTTTATAAAAACACATAAATAAATGGTGAATAATATATAAATATGTTATTATTAATTTAAAAGAATATATAAATTTCTATAAAAAAGTAAAAAATTCAAAATGTTAAGAATACAATTATTTTATAATAAATATTTTTTAAGTAATGGTATTTATCAATATTATTTATCATGGCCACTAATGAACATGTATTTTTATTAAATATTTTCTTATTGAATAATATAAAATTTAAATAATTCATACTCTTTTTAATACTTTGTTATATGTGTAGATGATATCATTTTCTGCTAATAGGGTTAGTTTTTAGAAAACTATTATTATGTCAACAATATAATTTTCTCATAAAAGAAAAAAATCAATCATAATTGATGTATAATTTTAACATAACATGTAGATAATTTAAAAAATATTTTATAATAATATTCATATAATATGGTTATAGGGAAGTATATTGGAATAAAATATTTGAAATTTATAAAAAAATCATTTTCTTATATAATGGTATTAAAACATTATAGTGCACATTTATTAAAATTAAGATCATACACATTAATGAATTGATTCATTTACAATTTATTACATAATCTAAATAAACATAATTAATATTATATAATATTTTTATGTATGTTTTCCATCAATATGAATTATTTCCATTATAAAATTTTAACACCCCAAAAATAGGTAATGAGTGATAAATTATTTTAAAATTATTGGATAATGATTCAAAATATCTCAAATAACACATTAATAATATTTTATATGTGTATTTATGTACTAATACAGAATAAATAGATAATATTCCTAATTTTTAAAAATTTTCTTCATTATTAACATTATATTATGTTATGTAACTAATACATACCAAATGTCACACTATTTTAATACAAAAATTATGTTCAATAAAGGATAAAATGATTTTTAATGGTTATATATATTAATTTTGGGGATTAATGTTTTATTTTAATGTAATAATTTTATTTAAAATATTTTATATATGAATTATTACATATAATTGATACACATTATTCATGTGGGACCTGTAGAAGAGGGTGAATAATCAATGTAAATTTTTAAAAAAAATTAATGGTGTTCTTTTTATAAAATTTTTATTAATTTATTTAGATTAATACATAAAAAATAATTTTCATTAATTTTTTATGTTTTGAAAATATAAAACCACCATATAATCCATATTTTTATTAAAAAATATATTAATAATCATAAAAATATCATTATAGATTTTTATTATTGAAGAATGATTTATTAGTTAAAAAAACAAAAAATAATCAATGATAATGTGAAATGGTTGAGAATATAAACAATTTTCACCTATGATACACATTAAATTTTTCGATAACCGTATTTACACATAAATAGTAAGTATCATGAGAAAAATATAATGGGTTAAAAGTTAAGTGACAGTTTAACCAAAAGATATACCATTTATAATCATCTAAAAATGTTTCTAAATCCTATTGGATGGATAGTAATGTATTCTATCAAATCCAAACTTCACATGTGATCTAATTTGGAGTAACATTTTAGTGATATGAGCCATATTTTATTTTAATGTTTAGAATAATTTCAATTTTTTCACACCCAATTTTATAAAAGGTCGCGTTTTATCCCCTATTTTATAGACAATATTGATCCACATTTCTCAAACATACAATTCCCATGTAACTCAAAATTTTCTGTCAACATTTTTGTAGATTCGGTATTATTAATATAAAAATATATGGATCTATGAGAAGATATTCAAAGGAGGTTTCCCAGATAAATGGTGATCTTCTATATTCAATCCTGTTATGTTCTTTTCATGTTTTAATGTATGAAAATTTTATATAACCATTTTAACATTGGGATATCAATAATGTCATGACCCGTACCCTGGGGCCTATGTCGTGACATACCTTAATCAGACCTCTTGATGGCCAGGTGTTAGTGACTAGCATTGAAGGCATAAACCTATAATTGGGAGGCATATGCCTATGTTTCTGTCAGCATGCACACACAACCATTCACCAATGCTGTAAAAGTAAACATGAATTCCACTAAATAAACATTGAGTAAATGTATAAATGTAGGTCAAATAGGTGAGAAAAAAACCCAACAATAGATAAACAGGAAAACTTTATAGTACAAGGAAAACATTCAATTCCTCCCTCTAGAAACCTGACCTGATTGGTATGTACATAGTAGCTTCTAGATGCCATAGAAGTATGGCCCGCCTTCCTAGACTAATTGGGAACCACCGGGTCTTTGATTTCCAAGTCCCCCTATCAAGGTAGCGATCATCTACCCCAGACACAACACATGTGGGTGAAGCTCATGCATGGGTGACTAATAATATATAAAAAAATGGGACCCCAATACCCAAAGGAAAGAATGCAAAGAAATCCACAAGAAACCATGATGTATCATCATAGAGAAATATTATGAAGCAAGACATCCCACACCATGTATATTCTAGAGTAGGAATTCAGAACCCTGAGTCACATCACTGAACACCATTGCTGCTCTAGAACTCCTCCTCAATGAGAACAATAGATCTACAAGGTCACACAGAAGCTTTTCCCCACTAACCTTGAGACTGTTGTGGTACTCATCGCTGAGGAGTACCAAGGGTATGTTCGGTCATACAAAATCTTCTCCCCACTGTGGGAATTCCAGGTCACATAGAACCTGGTTCCCACCATGGGCATACTAATTTAATCAACTTGTTGAGTATAATGGGTCTGGAAGGTCACACAAAAGCTGCTCCCCACTATGGGAATGTGGGGACACATAGAGTTTTCTTCCCACTAGTCCATAGTATCTGATCCACGAATTGCCTATTTTTAACAGCCTTTATGCCCTATCAAATAATAAGGTTTCCAAGCATTACACGCTTGATCTTGGTATAACCACTCCTGAATACATTCATCCAAAATAAACTTCCATGAAATCCTCTATATAGTATTCCAAATTACCACCTCATCTACAAGGTTTCAATACCGCAGATGAATCATCTACCAGAAACCTAATTTTTATGATATTTACATTTTTAAACATTGGACCAGTGGTGTCCGGGTCCATTATATTCTGGTATGACCGACCTAACCTGACCCGGACCCAGCCCAACCAGGCCCGATGGGGCATGTGTGGAACGTGGCCTTCCTGGTCTTCCATATGTTTACTAGTTCCTTTTGGCCATGATGTGACAAGAATATGCGTCTAACTCCCCCTGGGTCATTCACTAGCCCGACCTCACTGACACGATCAATCGACAATGACCTTCTGTTATACGACCAGCATGTCCGACCTGCATGACTCCTGCACATCGTCAAAGACAACGTGCCCTAAAATCCATGGCCCACTACTGCGAGCCTCACACTATTGACTCACCATCGAGGTCAGATTACCATGACCATCCTCTTTCCCATCATCGTGGTGTGCCTCCACCTGCCTGCGGAGGCTGTTGTGTTCCATTAATGGTATTGATGCACTACTGGGTTCATTCGCAGACCACCAGCTCCACTCTAGTGGTATTTTCTTCATGGATCATGTGCATATGGACTATGGAGAATCCGTTCTTCTCTATAATGGTTTTTTATTCTCCTTTTCACCACTTTGAGGATGCGAACCTAAAGAACACACATGCGAATGGGATAATTCTTTGTTCGGGTTGGCACGTGCCCTCCACGTTAGAGTTTTAAAATATGGGGAGGTTTGGTTAGGATGTAATATAAATAAAAATAAATAAATTTTGATATAAAGTTAGGGAAAAAGTGAACCCTTTCGCATTGATGAACGATTTTCATGACAAAATGTTTATGGGTTGACCTACATTTTTAACATTAGAAAATACACAGGTCAAATAATTCACTCAGAAAACCCCTACTTCGATCTAAATTCATTTTTAAAGCCCTCCACCCTCAAGGATTCAAGCTCTATTTTCATTTTTCACAACCCAATCCCGTATTTCGTAAAGCATCGATGTAGTGAGTGATCCTTCTGGAATTCCTCGTTCGTCGTTGAGTAGAATCATTGTCGTTGGTTCATCATTAAATTTCTATATTTTAATTATAATTTCCCTTATGCATTTTATTATTAAAAGAAAACATGTCACACTGTTTATGTTACTCTATGACATCATGTCGTAACGCTGTAGTAAAATGATACATTAAGAAGATTCTTTTAATGTGCATCATCTCTACACCGTAGTTTCTTCATCTACCAATCAATGGTGAAGGAATGAAAATAAAATAACATTTTATGTTATTTTATTATTTTCTAAAATTTCGTAATATTAATTTTTCCATCCGACCCTTGTCAGTCAATGTGAGGTCATTTTTTGGAAAACCATGGTGTTATGAGTCCAACTATTCCCTTAGATTTTTTAATCAACCCCTAGTATAAAAATTAAATAAACTTACTTGAACAATTACTTAAACGAACATAAAAATGTTCATAATTCTAATCCACGCTCACTGGGCCTCAGAATCACATTCTGTCATAGCATGTTGTCTAGAAATAATTCCCTACTATTTTAAAAAAAAAATTAGATAATTTCTAGTACAATACAATCTACCCAAATTAGGGATTAACATCCCCAAAATAAAAAAACAAAGTCTAACTAATAAAATGGGGGGGGTTATAATCACGAATCTGAGACTCCCACTCCCATGTTCTCTTCTAGAGATTCACAGGCTTCTACCTAACACATATCATAGGACTCGACCGTCCCTGAAGGACCCTATTCTATTGATCCTCTATCTCCATCACGAACTCTGCAAATCTGTCCCCGTTATCAATTTCTAGGTTTCCCAAGTTGATAATGTTCAATGAATCAAGAACGTACCTCTTTAGCTATGACATGTAGAAAAAATCATTCACTCAGTGCATCTTTGGGGGATGATATTTAAGGAATGCCACCTCACCAATTCTTCTAAAAAGATGAACTGGTCTGATGACCATCAGAGATAACATTCCACCCAGACTAACTCTCCACAATCCCTGTCAGGGTGTCACCAATGAAAAACATGTCCTCCCTCCTCGAAATCCAAGGGTATCCTTCTCCTATCAATATACAATTTATGTCTGCTAGGTGTAATCCTCATCTTCTCCTAAATGATCTTCACATTCTTAGTGGTAGCCCGTACTAACTTTGGACCTATGAGTGTTGACTCTGTAGTGTCTGTCTAGCATAGAGGTGATCTGAATGGCCGCCTGTACAAGGCCTCAAATAGTGTCATTCCAATGGTGAAGTGATAGAAATTGTAGTATAAAAACATTACCTATGTTATGTGGTCCTGAGAAATGTGTCCAAAAAAATGGATGAAAGCACGAGGCATTGTTTCCAATGTATGTATTGTCTGCTCCATCTGACCACTTCTCAGGGGGTGAAATTCATTGCTCAAGCGTATTTGGTTCCCGAACGCCTCTGACAATACATTACAAAACAATGGTGTTAAAAATGAATCATGGGCTGAGACAGTCATGTATGGAACCCAATGTAGCATTGATATCTCTAATATGTAGATGAATCCTAGACCCTGTAATGAGCTCTACTCCCGGACGGGTAGGAGATGAGCCGACATAGTGAGTTGGTCAATGATCACCCCAATTGAATCATGGCCCTGGGATGTGTGTGGTATCCTATTCAATAAGTCCATCTAGCCACTATCCCGCATCATTTTCGGTACCACATGTGGTTGTGCCAAGCATGTTGGGATCTGATGATTTTCCTTCCCATTCAGACAAGTGAGCAATTGTGAAACAGAATCATTCGTGGATTTCTTCATCCCTGGCCCATAGTACTGATGTCGAAGGACTTGGTACGTCTTTAAAAAATTGGATATACCGCAAAACGGGATGTATATAACCCTATCAACACCTCATCCCACAATATCACTATTACTATGGAGCGTCCTCTAAAATTGATGATGTTCTCCCCACCTATTGATAATCTAACGGGAGCCTAAGGATAACTATGCACATCAGGCCCCATAATCAACATTGACTAGAAATGTCTCCCTAAAACATTATATGAATGAGAAATAGATATTCATTGACTAAAGGTAATACTACACATCATTATCCATGAAGGATATCAGCCTCACAACTTGCTTCTCTGACTCCTCACTTCCAAGCGGTAAACTAGACTTCCTACTAATTGTGTCTTCCACCACGATCCCCTTTCAAGGAGTATAGAATATCTCAAAGTCAAGAAATATAGGAACTCCAACAATCACTGATGTCTCAAGATCATGTCATTCTATGAGAAGATATACCTGATAATATTATGGTTAGAGTAAATGGTAAATACTTCACCCATTAAGTTATGCCGCCACATATTCAAGGAAAAGAATACTACTACTTACTCTAGGTCATGGGTCGTGTAGGTCTACTAATGTTGCCCCATATTCCATGAGACATAGGTGATAACCACTCTATCCTTCATAAGGACACAACCATTTATCGTCTGTGATGCGTCGTAGAAAACTACATACGTAATGATCTTTTTTAGTATTCTGAAGATAGGGTCACTCACCAGTCTCAGCCTCCACTCCTGGTGACTCTTATGGAACATATTCGTCTGCATGAATTAATGTACCTTCCTTGTCAATGATGATAAATGCGCTTCAACTATATAAAATAAGATCACAACTTATGGTAGTATTCGGAAGACTCTATGACACTCTACACCTCTATAATACTCCTGGGAGGCATCCATGCATGCACTGCCTCTATATTCTCATTATCCACTGCATCTCTAGCCTTTGGGAAGATGTAACCTAGAAAGTGGAATTCCCAAATACATAATTTTCACTCTAAGAGAATCTCAAAAAGCTGGTTCTCTAATATTGAATCCATGGCTCTCTGTAGGTGTTTAGTGTGCTCTTCTAAGGTCGTCGAGTACACCAGGATCACATCAATTGAGATCGCACCGAAATGATCACGTTAAGGCTGTAAGATATTTTTCAGGATTACAATGATCACTAATGGGTAATTGATCATGCTGATGGGAATCACCATGAACATTTACTGTCCATACTGACATCTAAATTCTATCTCAGGTACATCCTCATACCATACCAAATGATGTTGATATTCGGAACTAAGGTCTATTTTCATGAACTACCTCTCTCCCTTTATCTGGTCGAAGAGGTAATTAATCCATTCTATTGAATACATATTCTTCACATCAACCAGGTTCATGTTTCGAAATTACACAAATATCCTCATGCTCTTTTCATCCTTCATGGAAAAATAA
Organism: Viscum album; assembly: GCA_963277665.1. Lineage (NCBI taxonomy): Eukaryota > Viridiplantae > Streptophyta > Magnoliopsida > Santalales > Viscaceae > Viscum > Viscum album. Next base: position 243,833,181 of record OY728133.1, read on the forward strand.
TCTTTGGTTCCCATGGTCAAACACTAGGACTCATGAATCCCTTCTCATGAATGTTCTCGAACAGAGCCCTCAATTAATGTTGCTCTGCGGGAGCCATATGATATTCCATTGTTGATATCAATGCCATCCATAGGTACAAATCTATGGAGGATTCTACCACACTATAAGAAGGTAGACCCAGAACACCATCAGGAAATCTATACACATACTCATCCACCACTTCTAGAATGCATGGAATTTTCTCTTCAACCACATTGTGGGTGAGGCTATAAAATTGGTGAGTGTTTGGCTGCACCATCCTTTGAAAAATTCCATCATCTGCTAAAAAAGTTCCAATATCTCCAGTAAAGGGAAACCTGGTTCCATCCTCATGGACAAAAAACACATTACGCCTAAAATAGTTGATCTGAGAATGGACTATTGATAACTAGTACATACCCAAGACGATGTTGCAAGGCCTCGACGCTTCTACTAGAAGATCCCAACTGATGCTCTTGCATCCTATAGTAAGAACACACTACCAGAACCAATGTCTAGTAATTAATTCCCCCTTATTAGGAGTCTCAAATGTAAATGATTGAGGCAGCATCTCCATTGGAAGCTCCAATCCTCAAACAAGGTCCATGTCAAGGAAAGGGTGATTGGAACTTGTTTCAATATGAACTGTAACTATGGTGGTGAAGAAACATATCATAAATCTAATAATATTATGAGTGAAATTTTTGTAGGCCTCCAATGCTTGAAGGTGACCATTCCCTATCTGCCATCTCCCTGAGCCATTGTTGGACCACTCGGTGGTGGTGGTGGTAGCACCTCGAACTATTGTCCACAACTTATCACTCGAGCTACTCCCCTACCATGTCGGCTGCCCTATGGACCTCCATCCTCTAACCTTGGCCTTTTCCTCGGATTTTCCTAAACAATATGATGGTTTTCTATGCTATGATTTAGTAATTAATGATCCATGTGTTCATGCCCGCTATATGTGAAGAATAACATGGTTTCCAACTTACTCCCTCTGCTCTGGGAGCCCATCACTACCATCCCCGTGTCCTGGGGTCATCCATTGAATGATCTCACCTACTTTTATCCCATCATCTATTGTTTTCTACTCACAACTGAAGACCTTATCACCTGGTGTATGCAGATGGATCTAGTTTTCGATGCCTGCTCTGCTAGGAATCTCTCCACATGAAGGGATCAATCATGAAATCCAGCCTAAGTGGTGATGCTGAGAGACATAATGAATTCCATGATCTCTCATATGATTCCATTATCAAAGGTATGTTCCATGAAGTATGGTTCCCTCACCATGTATGTGGAGTAGCAAGAGTGGTCTATAAACCATGTAGAGTAATTTTCCACCATCATGCTGCAATGATGCAGGTGAAGTAGTTATTTTATGTGACTAGAGCGCAATGTTGTGGGGAAAGGTTCCTCATAAAAATGATGATCAAAATCAATCAACATGAGGGTCACCTCATCATGCGTCTGGATGGTCAAGCTCCCCCATCTCCATGATGAGCCCAACAGAATGATTTCATCTACAATTAACCTCGGTTCAAGCAGTGTCCTCACTATGTGGAAGACCCAAGTCACAACCTCTATCCAGTCCTCAGGGACGCGAGGATATCTCTCTCCAATAAACCTGAGGGTATTGGTCTCCAAAACACATGGAATACACTAAGACTATGCACATCCTATAATAGTAATGTTGGAACTAACTACTAATGTACGGGTGGTGGAAACACTGGAGCAGAACCTGAAGGGGCCATATCTAGAACATGTCCATGAACTAACACCTCATCACTAGGTAGGATGACCACACAATCACGTATCAGAATCAAATCCAGATGTCTAAATGGAGGCATCCTAAAATAGAACAAGATGTACCATAGTCATATGATTTTACTAGGTGAGCTGAATAATATTCATGAAGATCTTAATAAGACACTAATGCAACTCGGGTTTTTATGATTTGAGCCCAAAATATGAATTCATGGTGCTGAAGTATGTATACATCAGACGTTGCACAAACATTGGACTCTCCAAATATGAAATCCTAACTCAAAACACTCAACAATGTTGGAACGAAAAAAAACTGACTCTTGGTCCTTGAGGTATAACCGACCACCTATGATTCCAATTTTATATGACCCGTCCCATGGGGCCCGTGTCGTGACTTACCTCTAGCCCGCCTCATGAAGGCCAGTGGTTGGTGAATAACAATAAAGGAATAAACCTAGAAGTTGTAGAAAGTTTCCTATGTACCTATATGCATACACACACTATAATTCCCCAAATCTAAAAAAGTCAACACGCATTCCACCGAACATCCATTGAGTAAAATATCAACTGTTGGTCAAATGGGGAGATTAAAAACCGAAAAAAAGATAAATAGGGGACATGAATGTGTAGGGAAAACTATTAATGCCACCCCTAGAAACCCGAAATGATGGGTATGTAAAAAGTAGCTGTTGGAAGCCATAAATTTACACCCCGACCTTCTTGGTCCCAATGCACACTACTGTGTCCTATCCCACCATGTTTTCCATCAATGCAGCAATCATCTGTACGAGTCACAACACCTGCGATTGAAGACCATGCAGGGGTCAATAATAATATACACCAAAGGGACCCAAAAAAACAAATTAATGGAAACAAATCAATCCATATGAAACCAAGAAGTATCATTACAAAGCATTTTTATGAATAAATGAATCTCACATTATGTTTATTCTATAGTAGGAATGTAAGACCATAATTCACATCATCAAACATCATGGGCATCTATAGAACTCCTACTCAATGATTTTAGTGGGTCTTCCACATAAATCAGAAAATGCTTCCCACTAACCTTGAAATTGCTTTTGTACTTATCCCTAATGACAACCATGGATATTCTGGGTCACACAGATGTTGCACCCCACAGTGGGTATGTTGGGTCACATAAAATCCACCTCCCACCTTGGTCACACTGAGGTACTCCTCCTGTCACATACCATGGTTCAATCATGTCACACAGAATATTTTCCCAACTCTAAGCCTACAGGGTCAAAACGTAGACACTTCCCACTAGGTCATAGTACCTAATCCACACATGGCACATTTTCACTAGCCTTTAGCTCTCATCCAAGCATGATGATTCTGCACGTAGCAGTATTGATCATGGGAGAACCACTATCCAATCCATTTGTTAAAATTCAACATCAATTAAATACTCTATATAGTATTCCAAAAGATCAATCTCATCATGAGGGTTCCAATTATGCAAATGGATCATAAATCAGATGCTTAGTCGGCAAGATGATTATGTTTTTTTAATATGGCACTGAGTAGTTCTAGGTCTATTTTGACCCAGTTGGACAGACCCAACCTGACCCAGACCCAGCCAGACCAGGGGTCCCACAATCCTACTCAGGTCCAGTCCGTTGGTGTGGGTCTGAACCATGCCTCACTCAGTCCTCCTAGAAGAGACGAGGTTGGATGCTGCATTAAGATCCCCTCTCCCTGTGGGTCATCTGGGGGATGCCTTCACAATAGGACTCGATAAATCATGGTGTGTTGCTATTCTAGAGCCGGATCTCCCACACGCGGTTAGGGACCACCTCCCCAGAGAACGGCGGCCCTTGGAATTGGGAAGTTACACCAATTTTGCAGTTGGATCACGCCCCTACAGCTAGCTGACGATGCCTCTTGCCACACCATCATAGACTGTTGACTGCGGTGCTTCTCTGGCATGACGTTGCACTGGTGGGTACTTCCACAGACCGTTGGGTTGGATCCTGTGGTCTCTTCATCTCACTTCATGTGCCTGTGGCCTATGGGGGATCCCCTCTACCCTAAAAAGGCCTCTAATAATCCTTGTGTACATTTCGAGGATGCATCCATGATGAATTCATAAGAGGAGGGGATATGACCTTTTTTGTGTTGGCTTGCACCTTCGGCGTTAGAGAATTAAAACAAGGGGTGGTTTTGGGATGATGTTCTATCAAACATAATAATTAAATACTGATATAAAAACACAACAAAAAAGGTCACCTTCCCACATCGAAAACAACTCATATTTCAACCTGTTCCTGGGTTAACCTGCATTTTTTGGATTAGAAAAAAATGGAACGGTGAATATAATTCACTCAAACAACCCCTACTTCAATATAAATTAATTTTTAAGTGCCCCATCCTTTAGTATTCAATAATCGTTTACGTTCGTCGATTCCTAATCCCATTCTTTGTAAATAAATGACGTTGCTAGTGATCTTTCCCACATTTGTTGTTTCTCATTGGAGGGAATCCCTATCATAGGATTGGAAGAGAATTTTCAAGGATTAATTCTCATTTCCCCAGCGTGTTATCTTATTAAAAGAAAACACCTCAAAATGTTTCATTTATGTTATGTTTTTGTTTTGTTACCTTGTTTCTTATATAAAATAGTGTATCATTGAAGATGCAAAAAAAAACAATGAAATTATAGAGATTTTTTTATTGAACCTCATCGCCACACTACAATTCCATCGACTACTTCTCAATGGTAATGGAAAAAAAATAAAATATCATTTTATATTTTGTTATTATTTTCTAGAAAATTCAAAAATTATAATTTTCTTCTGACCCTTAGTGGTCAAAGTTAGGTCCTATCTAGGTGAATCTTGGCATTCAATGTTAAATAGTGCCACGATTTTTTTAATCTGGGCATTTTTTAAAAGTTAGAAAACCACACCTGGAAATTTACTTAAATGAAGATTAAAAAAGTTCAAAATTCTATTCCAGATTCACCGGGCCTTAAAATCACATGTCGTCAAAGCGTGTGGCCTCAAAATAATTACATACAATTTAGATAAATTCCATAGAATATCTACGATATTAAAAATAAATTTATGACACTAAAATTTTAATATTTATATGTGATATATATATATATATTCCATCAAAATAGATGAGGAAAAAATCATCATTTCTATGTGCGAAATACCACCTCCAAACCCAAGGAAGGTTATTTTTTATCACAAACTCTAATTTTTTGTTGTATATATCTATTTAATGGTTATATATGATTGTTATAAAATTAATATTATTTTTAATTATAAAAAATTATTTACCTCATGATCCTATAAAAAAATTTATAAAATTACATTGCTCATGCATACGTGTGGAATGCTATCCACATGCTGAAATATATTTTTTTTCTTTTTCATTTTGTATGGATAGTCATTAGGAATGGATAATTGATATCATTTGTATATTTCATATAATTATTATTCCAGAATTGATAATTTATATTTACAATTATTTTGGTCCATCCGTTGAAAATTAAAAACATATCATGTGTGTATATAAAAACACCATCCCCACAAACTTATGTCATTTATTTCTCATAGAATAAAACATTATGGGTTAAAAAATTTTATATAATTAATAAAAATCATACTTATTGTTACAACCCCAACCCTAGTATCCCGATTTATAGGTTCATTTTATTACAATCTCATAGGTACATGAGATCACATCACCAAGTATCGATCAATCTAGTAGTCTTGATGAACAAAACACATAAATGGTTTCATTATTACATTGTTAATTAAACATTGAACATAAAAAAAGATAATAAACTTCTTACTTTCAAATATTCTTGGATTTAATCTTCATAACCATGAGAAGAAAAAATTATAATGGTAATGTGATACATTTTTTAAGTGTTATATGAGACCTACATAAATGAAGAAAAGTCAATAAATAATAGACTTTATGGAATGGTAAATAATATAAAATGACATGCCATCTGTATAATAAGAATAAAAATACATCCCTAAATGTTTACACAATGATAAATTTATATAATATAACAACTGAATACTGAAGGAAGAATATTATTAATCATTGATTTTCATATATTGGGAACATGAACCATAATACCGTTAAGACAAGTTATGTATGTGGATAAAACACTATATGATTCTACTTTGAAACAAACAAAAAGGGTTATTATCCAACTATTGTGTATCATTATACTCATCAATGCATCATCGGAATATATATAACTATCCCCCAACCATTAAATCATATCTAATGAATTTTCTATTCCTAGATTATATTTATGATTTATAAAAATATATGTACTGAGTAGAGGATATAGATTCATCAATATTTCCCAAATTAATTGAACATTAAAATAAAAAACCCTATATACAATGAAAAAAATAAGGAAATAATAATATCCATGAACCATGAATTATGTATATTCAATTATATTATCAATGAATGATGATCACATGTGTAAGGGAAGTATATATACACCACACATTGGGAATATGTAGTGATTAAGGCATTATAAATGGGAATATCATATTGGTGGCCATGAATGAATGGATTTAAATAAAAATGGACATTTATAATATAGAATAGGGATATTTCAATATAAATTAAGTCCAAATGAAGTGAAAAAAACTAAAATGAGTGTTTAATAATCATTATGAATGAGGATAATTAGTCCAATTTATTGAAGAATTTTTATTGAAGTAAATGTCATAAATGTTTCTTGCAAAACCAAAAATGAACAGATATTGTTTTTCATGATAAAATGATTGATTTTATAAAAAAATGTTATCTTAAAATATATTATTGATGAAACTTAAAAATGGGAAAGAAATTGGTATGTTCTCTTTAATCTGAATTTCTTATTGGGATAAATTAAAATGAAAACATGTATTTATCCACAAAAGGAAGCTGAAATGATATAGATACATGAGTTTTGAACAAATAAAATGAATATATATGAAATATATAAAAATAAAATAATAAATACACTGGGTTAATTGGAGATAAAGCATAACCCTAATAAAAATTCTGGTTTAGGGTGAATTCATTACCTTTTGTCTGAAAGTGTTCTTCAATTTCACTTAATGTATAGGATAATTAAAAAACATTCATCAATATTTAACATTATAACCACATAAAAAACTATTTTATTCATTATAAATATTTTTTGTTCATTTGTGGAACATTCTCTGAGTTATAAGATTTGACTTTGTTGTTTGGGATTGTTTGTTTCCTTCATTTTCATACTCATTTCAACTATATACTCGTATGGATGTTCATTTAAAATGAGATAAATTCTCCAAAATTAAAATTATATGTTATTATTGAACATAATAATTATGAAAAAATATGAAGTAAAATTTTTATTCTATAAATTTAGATTATTCCATAGATAAACATTTAATGATGACTAGTAGTATATTTTAGGTTATTTTTGATAATGACGAACTAGTTATGTTTTATTAATTAATATTTACTATATATGATATTTCTATAATATTATAAATTATTTAAAATGTATAATAATTTTATTTTTACATGATAATATTTTTATGACTAACCATGAAAGAAACCATGAAACATGAAAACACATTTTCCATTATATTGGAAATAAACACATCATAGAAAAATATTTTAATTTTTAGAATAAAAGAGATATGATTAAGGAATTAGTGGTATATTTTTCATTAATAAAATATAATTCTAGTATAAATAAGATAATAAATTTATCATTCTTGTTCTTATATATTAATATAGGGATTTACATGAAAAAACATTTAAATTAAAATGAAAATAGAGGAAAAAGATAGAGGATTTTACCTCTTGAATTTCCCATCCCCTTGAAATTCTTTAAGGAAAAAGGGTTTTGGACTATTATTGAATCTAAATAATCCTAGATGTGGGGTAGAGACATGGAAAGTGTTTTGGGTAGAATTTTGAAAATTATCAAGGCTTAATAGGTTTGAGGAGAAGAGGTGGTGTGGTGTGGTATTTATAATGGAGAAGATGGTTGATGTCACATTGTTTTACTTGTTAGATTATTATTTATCCACCAATATGTAAATAAAATTATAAATATTCGTAAATATATTATGATAATAAGTTTAATTTTAAATTATGGATTAAATGATTCGTTTATCATCAATTACTCAATGATCAATGTATTTATCTTATAGCATAAATTAGTGTATATCACTTTTCAACAAAAAACATCATCATTTTTTTAAAAATACAAAAAAAAATTCCCCAACAAGTTTTCAGTATGTATAATCCAAAAATGAATATCATTTTGTGATAATAAGTTTCCTAAAATTATAATATTAGATTTTTTAAAAATAATTGTTTACTCAGAATATAAACATTTTAACATAATAAATGATTTTATAAAATATTAAAAAATTAATCATGTTTTCATAAAATTATATTATATTAATATTTCCTTAAAATAATAATTTATGATTTTATTTTATTAAAATACTATTCCTTTAAAATAATTATATTAATTATATAATTGAAAATAAAATTTTATGTTTAAAAAACAACACTTAATTTATCATTTTTAAAATATTTGATTCCTTACACTATTATTTAATTATATCATATTTTCATTTATAAGATTCCAAAATTTTATATGTACATTAATAGATGATGATACAATTATATTAGTTGAAGTTGTAAATACCATGACCCCGATTTCTCATATTTGGTGACTTATATTAATTCACTGGCGTAAATATAGTACACAAATCCCAAAGGACCAATCAGATTATTAGTTATGGAATCCATATTATGAACATGAACATTAAATTTCAAAATGAAATAAAAAAAATTTAAAATCATTTGAAAAACCCATAAACATTTATATTCTTCTTACCAGTCATTCAAAATTTGCATCATCAAATATAGAAAAAAATAAATGAAAGGAATTGGGTGACCTCAGATTCATAGTAAGGGTAAGTTATATATAGGAAGATTAAATAATAAGGCAAAGTGAATAACAAAAACCATAGACTCCATTAAGACATAAACATAAGCATAATATGTATGTTATAAAAAAGTATTAAATAGTCCTATAATAAAACATAACCATGGATATTCTAATTGTCAAATATCAAATGGAATATCAATTATAAGTTTCATAATGGGAGAATGAATACTTCAAACATCATAAAAACCAACAAGGGCTTGACTAAGATGCTATACATAATAGGAAAACCCTTTTCTGGATTGTCTCATGAGACATACCGATGCATTAAGGGTCTATAGTGGTCTCTTTCGGTCACATAAAAAGTCCTATACATTTCATATTTTAAAATTGTGAAACATAAACAATATTAACATTCATATTGAAAATAATATGTATGGAATGTGAATAAAATTACCATTAACCATGATTTGTATCAAATAATACATCCATAATCAAAATGATCATAAATCATTAAAAACATAATTTATATGGTATCATAAGCAATAAACATCAACAACTTATATGATTAAATGACGAAATATGTCATAGATGAACATCTTATAGAATGTTTCTAGAGGAAAATAATCTTTAAACATTAAAATGTGTTCTAAAACACATTGGTACATTTAAATAAAAATCCCATTGTAATAATCATTAAATGAAATGTAAAATGTCATTATAAATATATTATTCATGATATTATATATCATATTGTTGTACACACACCCCACAAACTACGATTAAGTATTGAATAAGGAATATATCTAACAGAAGTAAAAGTGATACAAGAAAATACCTTTTTATGTACTAAATAATAGTTCATTTGGGAAATCATTTATACTTTACATCTAATAATATTTTAGACATGTATATCCTAAAATATATGGGTTACAGAAGATGAAATTATATTTGAGGTATAAGTGATGTCCCACTGAAGTGAAATAATGTAAAGTTTTTTTTTCAAAAAATAAAAAATAAAACATTTTAGGGGGTTTAATGAAACTACAAAGGATATTTTAAAGTGAAGAGGAACACTTTTTTCATATATTGAAAATGAATCAAGAAATGTTTTTCCGGAAAAAAATTATTATTTTTGAAAAATAATGATTGTTTAAAATATATTTTACAGTACACGTGATAATAATTATGAATTCATGAAGATCCCTTAAATCGGGATTGCATATCAGGTAGAATTGATAAGGGACCCATATTAAAACATGTATAACCCCATAAAAAATGAAATGAACTATATTCAAGAGTCTTGAACATATAACATGAATTTTAAAGCATTATATAAAAATAATGAAGAGTTATGTTGGGGTTGAGGGACAGAAACATTAACCTGAATGAAAAATAGAGGTTTCAGAAGAAACCATTACCAATTATTAATAAATAGAATGAAATTTCCAAAATTTAACAACCAACCAATGGTTAATTTGATAACATTATCATAAAGTGAATAATTATATTATATATCAAACATCAGTATGCAAACACCACATACATAAAATAAATAGATAATATTGGAAATCTCATAGAAATAATAGTGAAATGAGAAACCCCTAACAGTAAGTCCAAATGTATTCTACACATTACCATAATATCCAAGATTATGAAATTTAATTAATTAATTAATTAATTCCGATCTATTACAATATGTGTATAATTGATTATAATTTTATTATGTTCATTAATTGATAAATTTAATAGCCAAGAGCTCTCACATCAATTACATTGTGGTAATCATGTGTTATAGGTGTTATGGGAGGTCATGTTGACTCATTTGGGAACCTTGGAAAAATCCCCAATTTTTATACTCTTCAAATGTTGAATCATTCCAATTGTTTCACCCTGGTTGTGTCACCCTAGTGGAATCACCCGAGTGTTGTCAACCTAGGGATATCACCCTAGAGGTGTCACCATTCAGTACACATTCTTGGGGTTCCACTCTATGGCAGTGACTCTTTAGCATTGACTTATTGGAATTGGCTCTCCATAGTGGTAAATCATTGGTGGTCACTCGATGGAGGTCCCTCACCATGTGATGCCTCACCGAACGGTGACTCGCCGAATAGTTACTCATTGAACGGTGACTCACTGACCGTGTCTTACTTAATGGTATTTTTCAATTTGTGCCTTATCGATTGGTGCCTCATATAACAATTATTCCTGAGAGGTGCCTCGTAAAATAGTGCCTCATCTATTCATGAGTCGTGAACAGTTATTCAAGATTCATTTAGTTTCACCCCATTGACATTTTGTTTGATGTAAAACTCATTGGATGCCTTTTTAATGGGATTTGAAAATGATTCAAATACTATAAATACAATATTTATATTCTTAATGTTCCAGGATATTTTATTTAGTGAAAACACATTATCTCTAAAAGATCCTCCATTAATCGAAAATCCACAACATTTCTAAATCGCTGAACCATTAAGATTTTCCTTAGGCTGAGATATCTTCCTCACTTATTCTTACATATTATTTTTTTATTGTTATGAGACACACTCTGACATTCATCCATGATGATTCATGAATTTGTTCTGTAGGTTTTTATCATGTTATCATGGAGGCATTTCACGCAACATGATCCCCATGTGTTAGCCCAATAAAATTGTGCTGATTGTCACATCTTTCATATATTATTCTGTTCATCCATCTTCTATATGTTCATAATATAGGGCGTGTGTATGAAAGTTTTTCTGATACGATAGTTTAATTCTGGTTAATAAAGATAATAAAACCGGCTAAAATCAATTTTCATGGTATAGGAAAAGTTATGTATGTTCTTTCATTGTTTGATATTTTTCTGGTTGATGTTGTGATTTGTATTGGATAATTACCAAATGAAAATCACTTTTTCCGATGGTAGCAGAAAAAATTATTTGGATGCATGATTGTATTTTTTTCATGAAACAAAATCATGTAATCTTTTACCCATGCATATTCGGAGATACTAATTTGATTCCCCATGATTAAGTGGTTTCCTTGATAACACTGTAAATTCTGTGAAATTGAATAAAGAATTTCCGACTAGATCTAAAAGAATGTATTGTTCTATTAAGTGTTGTAACTTGTTCATGAGCACAATTTTGTGATGTGTCTTGTCTCAGGTGATGTTCTTGATGGAATATGTCTACATTGTGATGTTTGTGGGAAATGGATGCGATGTTTTAATCAATGAGGTTGTGATGGTTTTCATGATACAGTTGTGTTATGATGGTGGGTGTGATATGGTTATGCAGTAGGTCTATGAAAATATATGTGGATATTAGGATATTTTGAAATTGAATTTGGTTAGGGTGTTGCCTTATTAGTTAGGGGTTTTTTATTTTTACACATGGCTTGAGCAGGATGTGTTCGAGGAATGATGTCAGTGGATGGTTGGGGTGTTTTCCTGTTGATGTCAAGCAAAAATATTCCCATGTTTCTGGAAAATCATTGTAGAGGTGTGCCTTCACTATGTAAGGGTTTATTTTTTCGTGGCTCTTAAGCAACTATTTAGCTGTTACTCTATCACCTTCTAGTGTTGTGCCTACTATTTTCGTGGGAAGTAATGGAATTAATAAATTTTTTGTTTAGTAAAATATTGAATGGGTTATGCTTGTTTGGAAAACATAATGGAAATACTAACCATGTCAAAATTAATGGGTTTTAATCATGGGATACATGTAATGATACATTATTTTATTAGGTTGTTCACCTTATAAACTATTTTTTGTTTCATTTTTTTCATTTTAGAGGTAGAAAAAATGATGGTCATCTTGGGAGTTAGTGATTCTATATGAAATCATTGGTTGGTATTGAATTCTTAGCATCATCTATGTATATAGTTTCAATTTCCTTATGATTTATATATGAACCCACCCCGATTGAGAACTATGTAGTGATCACCCCGATCATTAGCGGGGAGGGTGTCTTTCCTAAACATCTCAATGAGAGGATTAAGGGTGTTAAACTTGCTCTTCCCCACTCCCCCTTCCAGGAAGTAGTATACCAGGATACATCCTGCATGTTGAGGATTGTGTTCCCTAGGAATGTGTGAGCGAGTAGTGCTTCCCATGTCTCTTTTAAAAAGAGATGTGTTTTCTATCTCTTCTCTCTTCCGGATGAGGTGTGGTTTTTGGTATATGTGTCTGTTAATGAGATGAGGTGTTGTGTATATCCTAGGTTCCTGTGAATGTGACATGTAGTGGTTCAAGTCCTTGGTGATGGGATGAGATGTCGTTTATAGGGCCCAAGTTTTTATGATGGGTTGTGAGTTTATACTTTTAGAAGGATGGGAGCATGATTACTTTTCCATTAGGAAAGTGAAGCTAAACCATTTGGAAGTGGTGTGGGGATCCCAAATAATTGATGTGCTTACTATATTGATTTACCTAACATGCCTTACAATCGAAACATGCCTTGGTGTGTTTGGGTTTTCTACTATCCATTGTTAGGTTTGGTTTGGTTCAGATATTTTCTCATATGGTAATTATATTTTAACTCTCAATTGTGCATGATAAACATTGGTTTTCCTATAGAGTATACTTTTATACTCACCCTACGTATTAAAAACTTCATTCTGGTTTCCAAGAGGACTACGTTGACTATAATGGACCTTACAATCTCAAACATTATGACAATTATTTTGTCACTTCATTGCCTTAATTTTGGTAGCTTGTATTTTTTATTGTAATTGTAATAGTTCTATTATAAACATAATTGTGGGATGTATTTGTATTTATATTATATGTATATCTTGGTGATGTTTAGGGAGGAACCATATTATCTCTCGATATTGTTTCTTTAAAAGGAGAAATGCCTCCCATATTTTTATACTTATCTACCATTGGTGCTGGTCTCCATCATAGGGCCCTCTAGAGGTTGAAGTCGGGGGGTTATTATCCTTTTTCTTCATTTCATGTCCTATAGGGGAATCATAAGATGGATTGATCATTCTTGAATTGTAACAGAGGTCATGGTTTATAGGTATTATGGATTTTGGTGTTATGAATAATGATGATTACATGGGTTAGTAGGGAAACAATGTTAGGTGATCCTATTGCGAGACATAGGTTAGGGACGACCGGCTAGGATAAAAGATTTTAGTTCCCCCCATGATTCGATTCAAGGACTCTGAGCCTACTAAATGACCAAGTGAGGCTATATCTTTTGTAAGGTAGAAAACCATGGAAAGGTACATGCATCGCAATGAGTTGTGTCTTGATTAGATTTGGTTATTTTGATAAATTTAAAATGGAAAAAATTTAGTTAATTGTGTTATAATGAATTTAAAATAGAATTTCATACAACTCGGGCATAGGAATTTCTCTTTCACCATTCAGTTATGGAACCCGATTGAAACTTCCCTGAAAAGGGTGCCACTAAGATGATTCCTTGAGCTGGGTCATCACATGAACTCAAATGCAACTCCCCATATGCCAGAGGTCTCTAACTAGCAGTGTTGGTTATGATACATCTAATTGGAGTACTATACCCTCTTGTTCAGTGTGAGCCATAACAGTAAACATATAAAATAACGGAAATAACATGAACTAATATGTGAAAAATTATAAATAACCATTTCCTAATAGGGTATATACCATAACCAAAAGTTAATATACCTTTCTATGCTACATGGCCTAGTGAGAAAAAACCCAAAATTAAAAAAGTAGTGGAAATCATATATTTATCATAAATCCATGTCTGGAACCTCATCTATGAATGTCCCATTTCCAACTCAAATCCATAGAATATGTCTGTTTACCTTGTCCTGGCCTGCATGTATAAGATTTGATCGGCTACACAAAGGTGGACCGAATAGTGTTTGAGTACAACTCAGTAAGCCACCACAAGTGGTGTCTACCAATATATAGTCTATTAGATAATAAATTCCAGAAAAAATTAATAACAAGTAAAGAAAAAAAAAATTCAAGTGAAACTAGTTAAAAAACTATACTTACATATTAACAAACATCTTCCAAATAATTGTCTCTATTTTATTACTAGTTCATCATAAATCATGGAGTGGATATTTTAGGCATTCACATCATTCACAAAAGTTTCATGGAATTTTATATTTTTCCTAGAATAAACAAGTTATGTTCAAATATCAAAAGGGATGATCATATCATGTAATCACCACACATTCCTTGGAGCCTCAGTCCATATATTTTCATTCAATAAAACAATTAAGGGTATCGAACATCAGTTAGACTCCCCAAACCATGCATTCCCAGGTATGATTGAGCACCATTTCATCCCTACTGATTGGATGAGAAGCAGTCCTTTATCCCATGACCAAGCCATTTGTACATGCTTTTCTATCCTTTTAACACACTAACCATATTTCAACCTAACACATCCAATACATGTACAAATAAAAAATATAATATAACAAACATAAGAAATGTAAATTGTAATAAAAATCCACATTAATTTTGGGAAATAATAATATCCCATAACAATTAATACATTTTCCATTTACATTTCAATTCCCATTTGAACAAATTTCCATTCATGTTTCTTAACCCATTAATTATAATCATATATTTCCACACCATAACCCACATTCAACAATAAAAATTTATTCCCCAATTAAATCATTTATCATTTCACAATCACCTTTCACTGTGAAATTCAAGTATAATTCTTATATTACTTAGCATAACCACATTATCACATTCAACCCATTAGGTTTACCTCATAATTACAAATTGTTTACTCATTATGAATATTCATCAATTACCTTATGCACACACAGTAAAATGTTTTTCAATTCACAATCCATCATCAATTTATCACATTTATCATTTATATATAGTAATTCATTAGGGAAACTCAATGTAATTAAAAATCCTATTGAAACAATCTCTATTAACCCAATTAACCCATTTCTAAGTCATTACCAAAAAACCCTTTAAGATGTTACAAACCAAGGAATGACGATTAAACAATAAAAATACATATTTCAATTAAAATTTAATGGCATTAAATGTTCATTTATGATCTTATGGGCCTGAGTTAGAGGATCATAATTTTGAACATCCATTATTATCATTTATGCACTTCATGCTGAATGTACACAAATTTATGCCCAATGATTCTTCTGATTTTTAGGATTATAATTAACTATATTTTAATTATGTATTTTGGGAACTGTATCTATACTTAAATATGAACATTTTTTATTCAGGGATCAATGGAGGATTCATAATGAATTATGGATATATTTGTTGAAGAATGGAAATAATTCTACAGAAGTCAGATTGGACAGCAGCCCACTGATGAGAATTTGGGACCCACAATACAATCCCAATGATTCCAAAATTTCATGTGATGCTAGAATACATGTAGAGTAAAAAAATGATTTAGGATCCAGTGATGATTCTACCTCCATGATAGCAATTTAGGTGTCCCAAATAGAATATCAATATCTGGGCTAGAATCTATAGCCCAGAATTTTATCCCACTAAATCGGATATAACTCTAGATTCACAACTTCAAATGGTCTCATTGATTACAAGAGGTTAGGAGACAACAATATCTCCATTTTTTGCTTCTATGTATTACTCTAATTTGGCCATATAAATGGTCATTTTGTTGCGTCTGTTCGGTGGTTCCAAGTTGGCTTCCACCTCGTGTCAAGAGTGGAAAAGTCAATGTAACACAAGATTTCTACCACCACAGGCCTTCCATAATCAAGTTGGATGCTTTTTATTATTGGAGGATTGACCCAAGGATCCCAAAATTCTTATTTAAGGCAGTTTTTGTGGATTATTTTATCATATTTTTACCTTTCATTGATTGTAATGTTATGTTTCGATTTTGTTGTTTCATGATTTTCTTCCACATGTAAGTTGTTTTAATTCATCTTTTTTTTGTAATAAAAGATATTCTTCTCTTATTATTCTATTATTATCTATCTCACTTTTAGACCCTTGCCTCAAGGTGTGAATTTATTCCCACCAATACTTGTGATATAATTCACACAACGGTGGAGTGATCTTTTTCTTTTTATTGTTTTCTATGCTTCTTCAATTCCTCCCTCATGAGTCTACTTCCAACTTCCATTGAAACTATACAATCAATGGAGGGTTAACCCACTAATGGATTGAAACAATGGAATATTAAGGGGCTGTATTGGATGTTAATTATCACCCATATTAATTTCTAATCACTTTTTCAATTGGTATTTTTATTTTTTGATTTTTAAACTCCATCGTCCCTGTTGAATTTTAGGCCACACACTTCAAGTCCTATAATGAACCTTTACCTTAATGTACTCAAAACCTTAATCCTTCAACCATGTAGGTGATTAGTATTAAAAAGTTTAGGCGTTAAACCATTATGTGATGATGTTGTTTGATCTTCTTAAATGAACTCATCTCAAATATAAGAAATTGAAATCACTGAAAAAGAAATTAATCCAATCCACCCTAAGCAAAAACCTAGGATCAACTCATTTTCATAATTTGAATTAACAAAAATCTGTTGGTGATACCTTAAACCCATATAAAATCAACCCAATTTGGCCACTTCATTGCCAAAAAAATCCATATAATGTACGTGCCGGTAGGTTACTACTTAGATCTCTGAGGATTCTATTGGTGTACCTCTCGTACCCCTCGTGGTTTAATTTTCATGATCACAATCACTCTCTTATTTATCTAATCTTGTTTTAAGTTTTTTTGGATGATAGGCATGATTTCAAGTTTCCAAGGAATTGGGCCAAGAAAGCCGGAAGGCAAAAGTGGACTGATTTCAGTCCACCGGCCAACTAGTGGATGACCACCGACCAGCCGATGGAGTCTTGATAGAAGGCATCCTTTCTGTCCAGACCACCGGCCAACCGGTGTCCCATCACCGGCCAGCCAGTGGAACCCAGTCAAATAGTGACACCTACTGTCTCAGCACCGGCCAACCGGTGGCCTCCTCACCGGCCAGCCGGTGGTGCCTGGGCAGAAGCCCTCCCCATTTTGCAAGCACCGGCCAACCGGTGGCACTGCACAGGTCAGCCGGTGGAGCCAGTGAAACTAGCCGTTGGGCTTTGACCAGACTTGTCCACTTGACTCCCAACGGCTCTGAAGGCCTCTCCAATGCCTCCGAAGACCCCCAAAGGCTATTTGAGGGCTCCCCCTATTTAAATAAAGGACTAGGAAGCCCCGGAAATGTACGGAAGCCCACGGGAACATTTTTCATCATTTGGAAAACCTCCGGCGGATTCCTTCAAGGAACCTAAATTGCTCCAACCCACTTCCACATACAAGGAGCACCACCATAGAAGCTTGGGAGTGCCCTTCATCATCATCAATCAATCCATTGGCGCCCAAGGTTTCTCCTCTTTACGGTTTTTATTATTTTATCATTTTGAGCTTTATTTTGAGTTTGTGCATACAAACCCTTCTTTCTCTCATCCTCTCTTTGTTTGGGTTTTCACACCACCTTCAAGGTGTGAAGAGGTTAGTCAAGCCTTCCCTTTAAAAGGCTTGAGTCATAGGTGAGCTAGCCTTCACCTGTAAGAAGGCTAGTGGGTTCTTGCTCAACAATTAAAAGCAAGTTGTAATAGGTTCTAGACTACCTTAAAGTCTAGTGGGTTTCTTGCTAAAACCATTAAAAATCAAGCGGTAGTAAATCTCTCAACGGTTCAGTTGGGAGTGGAGACGTAGGCTTTGGTTTAATCCGAACTCCGTTATCAAGTGTTGTGTCTTGCCTCTTTCATTTCCACTGCACCTTTAACTTTGTTTTTAAATTGTTAAACTTTTTTAAAACGCAATTCACCCCCCTCTTGCCATCACTCTCCGACCAACAATTGGTATCAAAGGAAAAATTTGAGTAATACCCTAACCGGTTTCAAATTCAAGATCCTTTGAGATGGCTTCAACTTCTTTCGGCCCCGAAGGCTATTCTTTGGGTCGTGCTCCAAATGGACCCAAGCCGATATTAAAAATTTCGAGCTTGATGGAAAAGCCATGAACGCTCTACATTGAGGCCTTGATCGTAATGAATTCAATCGAGTTTCTACTTGCACCACTTCTCAGGAAATTTGGATGCTTTTGGAAGTGACCCATGAGGGAACTAACAAAGTCAAAGACACTAGATTAGATATGTATCGCCAAGATTTTGAAAGCTTCACCATGCACCCACACGAATCAATAACTGAAATGTTTACACGTTTTACTGATGTTTGCAATGGGAGAAAGTCCCTTGGTGATGATGTGTCTGCAGAAATGATGGTCAAGAAGATCCTTTGGATCCTACCAAGCTCATGGGAACCGAAAGTCACGGCAATCCAATAAGAAAAAGATGTCAAGAAAATGTCGGTCGAAGAGCTCATCGGATCCCTCATGACCTACGAGATCACCATGAGGAGGAAAGCTGAAAAGGAATTCAACCTCATCAAAACTCCAAAGAACATCGCCTTCAAAGTTCAAAAAGAAGAAAGCTCCTCCTCCTCATCATATTCCTCTTCACGCGGCGATTCAGAAATGGAGAATCTTGCCCGCAAGATGCACAAATTCATGAAGAAGAAAAAAAAGAACAAATCCTGCAAGGCTCAACCCAACGAAAAATCCGAGCCCGAGGTAACATGTTACGGGTGTGGCAAGAAAGGCCACTACAAGACCGATTGTCCACTCAACAAGAAAAAGGCCAAACAAAATGAAAAGAAGAAGGCATTCAAGGCCACATGGAGTGATAGCTCCACATCCTCCTCCTCCTCCTCCTCAAGTGACAATGGTAAAAAATGCCTAATGGAATTTCATGAGGTATCCTCTTCCGACTCCTCATCCTCTAGTTCTTCAAATTCTTTCAATCATTTATCTTACGAGGATCTCCAACATGATAGAGATCAATTGGAGGAAGGTTTTCACGAACATTCTTCCAAATTTATTGCTTTAAAAAAGAATTTCAAAAAACATTCTTCCGAAAAGGAACAACTTCTCAAAGAAAAGGAGGACTTGTCCCTCAAGATCCAAAACCTTCCCAATGTTGATTCTATGGAATCAACAATCAAGGATTTAAGGGAATCCCTTGCTAAGTTCACCGAAGGTGAACATAACCTTTCGAAGCTCCTTGGTTCCCAATGCATATCTAGAACCACCCAAGGGATTGGCTATTCCAAGCAAGTTTCCACTTCCCATGCTCCTACTATTTTTGTAAGGGGGAGCTCCCAATATAAATTTTGCAACTACTGTAAAAAACCCGGGCACTTAATTTATGAGTGCAATTGCCAAAATGCCCGGTATGGAATGCCCAAATCCATTTCCTTTAGCGATGAATTTCATAGGAGAAGACCCGCTACTAGACAAGTTTGGATTGAAAAATCCCTTTTAGCGAGTCTCACCGGACCAAAATTTGTCTCGGTTCTAAAATCCTCTCCCCGGTGATTTGTTGTTTTTATTTAGGGGGAGTTAGGATCGTTTAAGCCTTTTTGTGATTTTCTCTCAAAACATTCAACTGAAAACTTTCAATTCAAAACATTCAATTCGAAACTTTCAATTCAAATTTAAAAAATTTCAATTTGTTTAAAATCTCTATCTTGTTTTTCAATCCTTTCCCTCAATCTAGTTTTATGCCCCGTGCTATTTTGATAATCTCAAAGGGGGAGATATTCTTGGTTGATTGGGGGAGAAATCTTTCTCTCATGCTTTGCTTTGTCCTTTAAATCATGCCTTTCATTTCAATCTTTTACATTGCTTGTTTTTGGTGATTCTGATCATCAAAATAGGGGGAGATTGTTGTACCTCTCATACCCCTCGTGGTTTAATTTTCATCATCACAATCACACTCTTATTTATCTAATATTGTTTTAAGTGTTTTTGGATTATAGGCATGATTTCAGGTTGCCAAGGAATTGGGCCAAGAAATCCAGAAGGCAAAAGTGGACTGATTTCAGTCCACCGGCAAACCGGTGGATGACCACTGGCCAGCTGCTAGAGTCTTGACAGAAGGCATCCTTTCTGTCCAGACCACTGGCCAACCGGTGTCCCATCACCGGCCAGCCGGTGGAACCCAGTCAAATAGTGACACCTACTGTCTCAGCACCTGCCAACCGGTGGCCTCCTCACCGGCCAGCCGGTGGTGCCTGGGAAGAAGCCCTCCCCATTTTCCAAGCACCGGCCAACCGGTGGCACTCCACCGGTCAGCCGGTGGAGCCAGTCAAACTAGCCGTTGGGCTTTGACCAGACTTGTCCACTTGACTCCCAACAGCTCCGAAGGCCTATCCAACGGCTCCGAAGACCCCCAAAGGCAATTTGAGGGTTCCCCCTCTATAAATAAAGGACTAGGAAGCCCCGGAAATGTACGGAAGCCAACAGGAACATTTTTCATCATTTGGAAAACCTCCGGAGGATTCCTTCAAGGAACCTCAATTGCTCCAACCCACTTCCACATCCACAGAGCACCACCATAGAAGCTTAGGAGCGCCCTTCATCATCATCAATCAATCCATTGGCGCCCAAGGCTTCTCCTCTTTACTTTTTTTTTATCATTTTGAGATTTATTTTGAGTTTGTGCATACAAAACCTTCTTTCTCTCATCCTCTCTTTGTTTGGGTTTTCACACCACCTTCAAGGTGTGAAGTGGTTAGTCAAGCCTTCCCTTTAAAAGACTTTAGTCATAGGTGAGCTAGCCTTCACCTGTAAGAAGGATAGTGGGTTCTTGCTCAACCATTAAACGCAAGCTGTAATAGGTTCTAGACTACCTTAAAGTCTAGTGGGTTTCTTGCTAAAACCATTAAAAAGCAAGCGGTAGTAAATATCTCAACAGTTGAGTTGGGAGCGGAAACATAGGATTTGGTTTAAGCCGAACTCCGTTATCAAGTGTTGTGTCTTGCCTCTTTCATTTCCGCTGCACCTTTAACTTTGTTTTTAAATTGTTAAACTTTTTTAAAAGGCAATTCACCCCCCCTCTTGCCATCACTCTCCGACCAACATCTATTACCCAAGATAAACTGCAAGAACCATTTTACCCTCTTCTATTGGGTAAATTTGGGTGTGAATCAAATTTTGGCGTCGTTTCCAGGGGTTTAAGTATGTTATCTTATATATTATCATCTTTTTTATCTTTATTCTCCCTTATCACCCGATCACCCATGTAGAAGACAATTTTGATCAATTCCAAACATGGAAAACCAATCCCAACATTGATCAACCAACCCCACGTGTGATGTACAAAGACCATGCTAATTTCAACTTTTGGGATAATAAATATACTAATGAACTTAAATGATTTTACTCCCATGATCAACAATATATTCCAACCTATTATGATTTCCAACCCAACAAGGACAATCAGAACATTTTCTTATGGAATTCAAAAAACATAATTATCCTCTTAGAATATACCATATGTCCCAACCATTTTCCCATCTTGATCCACATCCATTAATTCATAAATTGAATCCAAAAATGGATAGAATTATTTTTTAGGTTTTATCCATTAGATTAGAATAACAAATCATTGAAATAGTTATGGAACCCATTCCCAGTCAGGTTTTCCATTACTCATCATTCAAAAAGGAATCATGTTACGCACAATCATCTTATGAAATTGATAATGAAAATTGCATTGAAACTATGATATCCGATGCACATGAAGTAATTTTTAAGGGTATTTAAATCAAGAGGAAATTGATTTTTTTGGATTCAAAAGAGGATAATTTTACATCATGGATTGATTCTCCTAAGAGTAACCCCATTGATGATTTTTTAAAAACACCAATCAAGGAAACATTGGGAGAAATCACAAACATTGAGTCCATACCCATTCACAACACTGATCTTTCCAATTTGGTGATTGGATCATCTATTCAAAAGGAACAAATTTTTTTGAGAAATTTTGAAAATGAAATTGAGTTTGATTCAAAGTCTCGATCAGTGTCTGAAAGTATTAGTAAACCCAAGATCAAATTCAAGGTCCTTATATCCTCTCGCATGTATTACTTTATAGAGGATAATAAAAAACATTCTATAATAATTTTAAATTATCTTGATGATAATAATGATTCCATTTTACTTTAGGTCTTAAGAAATATTAGGAAGACAGTTGGATGGAACCTTATAGATATTCATTGGAGTATCCCATTCATTTGGAAATATAATGTTTTTATTGAATCAATTTCAAAACCTTACTAAAAACTCTATTTGAGACTCAATCAAAATCAAGTTGAAGTGGTGAAAAAGTTAATCATTATATTTTTAAAATTTTGTGTCAGATAAGTTGGGGTGTTCATGTTGAGATAACGACATTAAACCAAAGTGCTACAAGGGAGGAAACCCGTGGTTTTCATCATTGTGAATAATTTTTTTTTAAAAGGAATAATGAATCATTTTGAAAAAAAGATTGTTGACCTATTCTTCAATTATGATTATGGATGGGTATGAAAGGGTAGTTCTATATTCATCTGTGTCATGTAGTGTGATCTTTTAGTAATACCATACCATGAAATTTAAAAAAAATTCAATGTATCATCATTTTATTTTCTTGTATATGTAGGTTAAGATAAAAATAAAAAAATAAAAAAATAAAAATATAATAATTATAACAAAAGGCCACAACGTAGCACGTGGGGTAAACCCTTTCGCAACCGGTGAAGCCATGGGGACTCGAACCTGGGACCGAATGGAGAGAGGGGTGCGCGCTTACCACATACCTACAAATTATTGTGCTTCCTTATTCTATAATTTTTATATTTATACTTATATTATACATTCATTATTATATATATATATATATATTTGTTGTTTTTTGTGTTTTTTTTCTTTTTTTTCTTTTTTTTCCACCAAGTAATTTTTAGAGTGACATCAAGATCAAGGGATTAAAAGGAAGCAACATGAATTTCAACTTCAACCACCAGGTGACTTCATTCCATGATCATCATTCTCAATTTTCTTTTTGAACACTCATTCCATACATATACCCCCTTCTAAATTTTCTTTTCTTTAAAAATTGGGGACATTGAAATTTAATGTGGGGGGGATATAAAATAAAAAATCATTTTGTGTCAAAAATTGATTGATTTGAAAAAAAAGTGCGTAAATGGAAGGAAAAATTCTTTTAACATTGAACATGGTAATACACATTACACGCTTTCAAACTAAATATCAAATAATTTAGAATGCCCCAATTCTGATTGTAATCCTTGAATAATTTCATGAGCATTGATTTTGTAAAGTGTGGCTGTCCAGTGTGATATTTCATCGTTTATATTTTCATCTAAATATAAAAAAGATCATAATGCACGTCCTTTGGATAGTGGGGTATTTTTTTGAGTTCTTGGGGTCCCCCAAATAAATATCATAGGTTTTCTGATCAATTTAGTTTTAATATGAGTAATCAATAAAAAAATAAAAAAACAATAAATTTGTGTGTAGAGAAATAAAATGACCTAATGTGTGGCTTTGATCACATGGGGATAGTGATTCCATAGTTCCCTAGCCCAGAGATAGTACTTTCATCACAAGTTATCGTAATTTTAATTTTTTTACTAAGTTAACTCGAGATGATGCCCACGTATGTGGGCTTCACATGGGGCCCTAAGGTCTTTGATCCTTGGAGTCACCAGCAATGTCTCGCTATATGGATTGAATCTTTTGAGTTCAATTTCAATTACAATGGAAAAATTTCCAAAAAAAATTATACAATAAAAAAAATTATACAATAAAAAAAATTAAATACTCATCTTAATATTGAAATGTGATTCCCCCTAGCGCTTCCATCATTTCCCTCATGAATAAAGACGAACCCCTATGTCTAATCCGATGCACAACACTTCTTCACTGTTAATTTATATTCGATGAAATATGGAGATGAATTTGAACAAAAAAATGAGATTGGGATTGAGATCAACTTATGTAACTGTCATGTATTAAAATATTTTGACGGGTTTCATGATTTTTTGATATATGAGTTTTTGGTGATCATTTTGTATTAAAATGTTTTTGAAAAGGGAATTAAAATTTCATATTTTTGAGATTCATTTTTCTCGGGACTAGAAAATCTCAAGTTGGGGGGTGTGATTATAAAATAAAAATACATATTTTAATTAAATTTTAATGGTAATAAATGTTATTTTTTGATCATATGGTCCTGAGTTAGTGGATTTTAATTTTGAACATCCATTCTTATCATTTATGCAATTCATGCCTAAATTACAACAATTTAGGCCCTAGGATTAATCTAATTATAAGGATTGTAATTATCAATATTTTAATTTGGTATTTTTTTTAACTATATCTAAACATAAATATAAACATTTTTTATTCAGGGAACAATGGAGGATTAATAAAGGATGATGGATATATTTGGCGATGAAAGGAAAGAACTCAGAAGAAGGAAAATTGGACACCATCCCACGGATTAGAATGTGGGACCCACAAAACAATCCCAATTAAGACAAAATTTCATGGGATTCTAGAAGTCATATAGAGGAACAAATAACTATTAAGGATCCAATGCTAATTCTGATTCCATGATGGAAATTAATGTGGTCCAAATAGAATTACAAAATCATGTCCTGAATGTGCGACCCAGAATATTATCCCACTAAATCAAACATAAGCCCTGATTCACAACTCCAAATGGGACCAAATTGTACAGACGGTTAGAAGACATCGGGATATCCATTTTTTTCTTCTATGACCCATAATAATTCTACTATCTATAATGTCATTTCGACACGTCAGTTCATTGGTTCCATGCTGTCTGCCACCTCGGGTCAAGAGTGGAAAAGTCCATGTTCCACAAGCTTTCCACCACCCTAGGCCTACCATAATCAAATGGGATTCTTTTTACTATTATAGGCTTGACCCAAGTCTCCCAAAATGATTATTTAAGTTTTTTTATGGAATATTTTATCATTTTTCTAGCTTTCTTCGATTGTAATGTTATGCTGCGATTTTGTTGTCTCATTTTTGTCTTAAAAATGTATGTTGTTTTAATTAATACTTGTTTCTTAATGAATGTTCTTGTTCTCTTATTATTATGTTTTTCTACATGTAACTTTGATACTACCTCTACAAGGTGTTAATTTATTCATACTAAACAATGTGAAATTATTCACACAATAGTGGAGTGATCATTTTCTTTTTATTTTTTTTCTTTACTTCTTCGATTCCTCCCTCATGAATCTACTTCCCACTTCCATTGAAACCATTGCGTCAAATGAAGGTATATAACACTTATGGGATGATCCAAGGGAGTATAAAGGGGCTGTATTGGATGTTATTTATCACCCCATTAACTCCTAATCACTTTTTTAATTGGGATTTTTATTTGTTTTTTTAATCCTCGCCATCCTTGTTTAATTTAAGGCCACACACATCAAGTGCTAAAATGAACCCTTACCTTGATGTGATGAAAACTATAATCCTTAAACTTTATAGGTGATTATTATTAAAGGGTGTAGGTGTTAAACTAGTAATTTATGATGTTTATTTATCTTCTTAAATGAACTCATCTCAAATATAAGAAATTAAAATAATTAAAAACATAATTCATCCAACCCACCATAAGAGATAAACTAGGATCAACTCATCATCATAATTTGAATTAACTTAAATTTGTTGGTGATTCCTTACACCCATCTAAAATTAACCCATTTTGAAACATCATATCCAAAAACAATCCATATAATGTACGGGTTTTTAGGTTACCTCTTAGTTCTCTGAGGATTCGATTACCCAAGCTTAACTACAAGGACTATTATACCTTCTTCTCTTGGGTAAATTTGAGCGTGAATCAAGGAACTATCTATATGTTCATTCATATTCACATATACATTATAGAATGTTCAATAATTTCTCAACATTATCACATGTTAATTACACACTAATCTTCACTTATTCTTAGGTCTGATAATATTTTCAAACACCATGGGTGACCCTAAAACATTTGATTCATCCTTGACACGTACCTATGAGACCGTGAGGGGTTCCAGTAATCAAGTAGGATCAAAAATTAAAAAATCATTCTCAAGGATAAGAATAAAAAATTAGAAGAAGGAAAGGTCTCCACTCACATGGAAAAATATATTACAATACTAACATATATATCTTGTTCCCACAAAGACAATATCCATCGATGAATGAACTCTTTATATTATTCTTATATCCTGATCCATATTAATTTGATCTTCCAATCTATGTTCCACATGAAAATGAAGGTTTTATAGATTCTGAATATGACGAGAGAAACTACAATCACTATTCTAGAAAAGATAGAAAGAAGATGATTATATATACATGGATGTTAAATTTAAATATAACAACATCAAAAATGTCCTTTAAATGATAGAAATCAATATTTGGATGTACATGGAGGACTTGTTTCATCACTAGGGTTGTGAGGAGAAAAAAGGGGAATATTAACGCTAAGTCTTTAAAATCCTTGAGTGGTAATTTTTTTTCTCAACATTACTAGGCTGCATGGTTTACCAACATGGTTTGTCAAACCTTTCAAGAGCTAGTATCCTAAAATCATCCCTTCACAATGTCTCCTGGGAATTACGCACAGTTATCTTAACCATGAGATATCTTGGTGTAAGCCTCTATCTAAGGCTATATGATTATCGAGGACACTCATCATGGTTTTCCCTGACCAAGAACAAACATACAACATGCCCATAAAAGTCCATTTTCCCCCTCTTTCATGCCACAAACCTCCAGAACACCCCCGACCCTACTCATGAACATGGGAAAACACCTATTTAACAAAAATAACGTTCTAAAACTAATAAATAAATAAACACACACTATATAAAAATATGGAATCGTACAACCTCCCCACCTTATAACAGCTTGTCCTTGATCTGATCTTCCTGAGAATAAAAAAAAATTAATTAAAAGATTCCATGCCACATGGACAGCGTATCCATTCCCATTTTCCCATTTTTCTTATTGAAAATTTAAATCATACCATAGTGGTGAACCATGACATAATTTTCACCTTATACAATTCATCACCAAAATCCCCAACAATGACTATATATTCATCTAGGAGGCATCAATTTCAACCAATCCCGACAACTATATATTTTTAGGAAAACACAGGTGATAATGATCAACTCAAAACAGACAGAAAACATCATACTCAACATTATATCACTGTGGAGAAACCAATAAGCACCCCATTTTTCCAATCCCCTACATAAATCATGACTCAAATAACTTGGTTCCATTTTTGTCTATTTTCCATACTCTAATAGTGACCAAAACCAAAATCTCTTAGAGGAAAACACACTACCCTCCTTTCCACAATTCCCGTCAAACGTAGATCCACCACTTGGGTGTCGATTATATAATTATACAACTATACATCCAAACAAAACCAAAACAATATGGTACTCAAACGATTTAATATGTGCCAAAGATTGTTAAAAGGGCTAACTCACCCAAATGGTGACTACTCGAGTCCCTCCAACATAATTATACGATCATTCATCGACAACCCATTTATCTTCAATGGTTATCTCCACCATCATCGATTACTTAGCAC
This sequence comes from Viscum album, assembly GCA_963277665.1. Taxonomy (NCBI): domain Eukaryota; kingdom Viridiplantae; phylum Streptophyta; class Magnoliopsida; order Santalales; family Viscaceae; genus Viscum; species Viscum album. Next base: position 243,861,445 of record OY728133.1, read on the forward strand.
ATCCACTAACGATGAAACACCTCCAAAATACCAACTCAACATTCATATAAAACCTGATGCACCGACTGAGTTCAATCCCTATATTATGTTATAATTTCATCATCACCGCACCACTTCCCTCCAAACCATATTTTTGGTTCACCTATCTCAACCACATTCCCATCTGTAGAACCCCAACCATTTATTCACTATATAAATAAGGGTACATTCTCACTCAATCTCTTTTCAAAATTTGAGACACACTTCTCCATCCAAAGAATCCACCAAAGGTGGTTTACAACTGTCCACTTTTTTCCCATGCTCAGATTCGAGTCATGTTCCCCAGGTATACTCATCCTGGAATTATTAACTTCAACATTGGAATTACACTACATCACACAAACAAGGTGTCTCCAAACATCAAGGTGCTCCAAACCCACTGATTTATAATTATCCAAGTCTACATTTGATTTCCATTGGAGTTATAGAACCTAATGTACATTTCCACCAATAGATGTTACAACTCACCACACTCATTAAAGACTAAACAAACTAATTTTGAATTTCATTTAGAACAACCCTGAACCCAAATCCAATGATTGGCTCAATAAATTACCACAGTCATGGAACACATGGAATTTTTTAGGGACCCAATGTTCACCTCACAAGTTCTATATTATCATCCCAATGCCACTACATCAATTTATGGTTCTCCCCCCCTCCACATTTAGGACTAACTATTTACTCCCAAACTTAGGAGTGTTATTACCATTAAACTACACAATTGATATCCTATCACCATGGACCAAACATATTCATATGATTAATCCCATGATTTAGACATGGCAGTCTAGCCTTCCCCAGGTTATGAGATTAAACATAACCGTGTTCCCGCTCTTGGCTTGCATGGGTGGTAACCAATGAATTCATGAACAAGTGTTCCATCCCAAGGACCTCACCAAAAATTTTATATGGTGTACATCCCACCATCCCACCTCATATATACCGCCCTAATGAACATAAATTTCATGAAGTCCCTCAGCCTACCATTACACATTCAAGATGATAGGTATTAAGGCAATGCTTCTAAACATACCTGGGATGATGTCAAGATGTTGGGAATGATTGTAACAAGATGAGGTAAACTAAGATGTCGTAAAAAAACATGAAAAATTATCAATTTATAATATCACTTCCCATGATGGAACTCCATTATATGATGTGGATTTTTCTATTCTATAATGCACACCTTTAATCAGTATTTATCCACCACCACTCAGGGATGATTTCAAACTAAATCTCACCACAACCCTATGACCATAAGTCATGTAGTTGTTAACCAACGTGTCCATGGGTATTACATCCACAATATGACCCATGTTCTTCCAGTATGTTTTAGAAGAATATCGATCAGACACTATTTTTCTCCATACGAATAAAATCAATGGATTCCCACAAGACCATGCTTAATTATTTGGTTTCATGGGGAATAGTATATTCTTATACTATTTGAAATCTCTCCCTAATAGTGTGTTCCAAAAATATGACCCTTTATATCCATAAATCATTCACAACTTCCTTTCACCACTCTCATATGTATGTTTTTTTCAACTACCCAACCATCGAATGGGCATATCCCAAATCCCTCTTACTCATGTAAACATGCCTTTTGGTTAGTCATGATTATGGGCCAAGAAATTTTCAACATCTCACCAAACTAACAAACCAAAAATTGAATAAATCTCATCCATTTGATTCCATTTAATAAATCATAATGGTACACAAATGCATATATCCCTCATTTGATGTATTCTTAATGATTATTATTCTGAAACACTTGTATCACTAGGCTATCATCCCATGTGGTCTCTCTTGAGTTATCTAAACTACCAACACATCACTATAACACAAGTTGCAACACAAAATAATTGGCATTACCACAAATCCATATAGGATAACCAACACCAGACAATATCTCTCAGGTCCCACGTTCAAAGTCTTACATCCACCCATATGATACAAAACCAAGAGAAGTAGGAAAACCATATGGACTTTCTAATTGGCCACCTTGATGGTCGAGGTATAATGGTTCCCTAAATACGAGTCATAAAAGAAAAAATCCATTGATTTGTGCTCACATTATGTTATTAAAGAATCAATGTTTTTGAATGATACTCTCACCCCCATTTCGATACACACGAAACCTAGCACACCAAGTGACCATTTTCTCAAAGATTCACACCAATGGAAATTGTACATACACATCAGCACCATGAGCCAAAACCCCCACTCTATTGTCCAAAATATAATATAGAAGGCCTGAACCCACATGGGTAACCACACCCACAACATCAACTATCTCGAATGACACTAAAACCTAGACATGCCATCGTCTATCCATTGTATAAACCATGAAATTACAACATCAAATGTTTACTACATTCACGTTACCAAATAACACCTTATGATCTCAAGGCCTCCACCTAACATAATACACTATGTGGACTGTCCAAAGGATCATTCTTTTGAACATTCTACATACAAAAATTATCATCATCCCTACATATTCAAATTCATATCCCAAAAACATTTTCATCAAAAAATATATCAAGTGATGTCTAATTATTATAGACCACACGTGGTGAATGAACTACCCCATACTTAACTCACACTAAATAAACCAATACAATATATGTTTTTATATATTTACCACTACCCTCAACTCTTTTTTAAATGGGTCATGGTAAACATGGGGAAACCCAAATTAATTAATGACAAACCATTCATCAAACACCCCTTTATCCCCTTTCATCTTGTACACTAGAATATTTTATCTTAAGCACATTTCCCAAATAAAAACATGTTATAATGATCATTTTAACTCCCATAAATTTCCCATTAGAAAAAAACTCATTAACTATTTCATCATTAACACACAAATATATATATTTTAAACACAATTCGTTCTTTAAAATTTTCTACAAATCAAAACCTAAAACTAGTAATAATGTTTCTATATACACAATATTTATTAACAATAAATTTAATCCTTTTCATTTTCCACATTCCATATAATTAATATGCAACATTATTTTCAAATTTAACAAAGAAGAAAAATTTATTAAACTCTCTATTCCTTACACACCTGTCTCATTTGTGTCTATCATGATGCAATCCACCTATATCATTAGGTTCCTAAAATGATGCATGAATGGACAACCTCATGTAATTATGTCCATGAGAAAAATATCAAAAATAATTCAGATCATAAGACATGTGCATCTCCCAATGGATAAATATCACTCAACTATAACAACACACATCCGGAACAACAATTCCAACCCTGGGTGACATGGGTTTTCCCTCATACATGGGTTTTCTAGGCCCGATCATAAGGTCATTAACAAGACTCTATACTACATTAAACTCATTTCAACCATCCCAAAATAGTATTAAATATGAAATAACTCCTCTGATACAACATTTTAACATTCTTGACCTAGGGGAAACTAAACTGATGCCTCGAGTTTGGTTTTACCATATTCTCATGCATGCCTCCCCATAATTCAGAGGTTGCTGACTAGAAATGAGGGTATAGATTAGTTATGAGGGGAAAATATACCATCTTGGTTAGAATAAGACACATTATTAAAAATTTAAAATAGTAGATATAACATGAAAAAATAGACTAATAATAATAAATATCCATTTCCCAACTACATACAAACCACAACCAATAGTAAATTTTCTATGTGATGCTACAATTATATGTAAAGAAAACCCAAAAACAAAAAAAAAGGAATATCCCAATGAGGTCGAAGCTCAATGACACAATCCTCATCCATGCATGCCTTATTTCTAACTGAACTTCCTAGAATTGGGCCACTTCCCTTCTACTCATTTGCAAGTAAAACATCTTCTCATGTACCCAACGACATCACAAGAAGGGTGTGAGTACAACTATATATAAAACCACGAATTGTTTCTTTAAATTAATATTATAATAGAGAGTAAATTAATGTAATAATAAATAAAATTTAAACGAAATACTTTTTGGGGTCCACTATTTATGAATCATTCAATAGTAATTATGATCCAAGTTCCAATTGATTATTTTCTTTGGTTACTAGTTAATCATCTATAATATAGTGAAAAAGTTAGGAATTAATATCATTCACATAAGTATCATGAAATATGGAATTTTTCATAAGAGAAACATGTTATGTCCATATCAGACTACGGATGAACATATCACATAATCCCTACGCATACCATAGAGACTCTTTCTAGGTATTTTCATTTAATACATATATTATGGGGAATATAGAATTTGTCTGACTCCCAGACCTAGGGATTCATGGGTAGGTTAGAGCATTAGTCCAACTCTATACGAGAGATAAGAATTAGTCTTTTATTCCAAAACCAAACCACTCACACATGCTTATCCATACATTTACAACACAAACCATATCACAACCAGACACAACCAATACATGTAACAATAATACCATTATAGAAAAAACACAACCAATATGATATTAATATAATGATCCAAAAAATATGCATGGGAATTATTACTATTCAATAATCGATTAATACATTTTCCATTTACTTTTGAAATCCCATTTTACCTAATTCTCATTCCCATACCTAAACACATTATGTATATTCATAGATATCCACTACAAAAAGAAAACTAAAAAATTACCATACATTAACCCAATTATCCCATTTATAATTTCACAATCATCTCCAACATATGAAAATTACATAAATTTCATATATGAATTATCAGATCCACATTATTACACTGAACAAATTAGTTGTGCCTCATTATTCCCATGTATTTACACATTCCTAATATTAATGAATTCCGTTATGTGAACCCATTCACATTTTCTTCAATTCTCTAGAAATTTCCAATTTAACAAGTTTCTTCTTTTCATATATACTAATTACATTTGGAACTCATCATTATTCATAATCCTTTTGAAATAATATCCTTCAACCCACTAATCCCTTTACTAAGTAAGTCAAAAATCCCATTATTCCATTACAACCTAGGAATCACAATTAACATTCCATTTATAATTCACCTAAAATAATTCGATTATTTAACAAGGGTTATATGTTATTGCATGTTAATTCATCCCTTAACATTACAAATTCCTATGTATGATAAGGTTTGTGCACCCCATCAGTGACCATAAAACATTTGATTCATCATTGACAAATCCCATGGGAAATATAAGGGTATATAGTAATCATTTTGACGGCCAGAATTACAAAACTACACTCAAGGTAAAAAATAGACATCAAGAGGGAATCATGGTCTCAAATCACATTCACAAATCTATAACAATTCTATTGGATATAAAATTTATACCACCAAACTCAAATACTACAGTGAAAAACACTTCTAAAATAGACTTAGATCATAATACATAGCCCCATTGAAATTCAAACCTAGGATCTACTGAAATAATAAATTTATTTAGATTCAATAGGAGATTAGAGAAACAACAACCCTTATCTGGAATATAGATGCAAGAGGATGATTAGACATACATAGATCATTGAATCATCACCAAATACATCTAAAACTGCCTAGAAATGATATATATTGATCCTTGAAATATCATGTAGGTTATGGGTCATTACTAGGGTTTGTAGGGGAATGATAGTGGAATATCCCGTTTGAGGATTTATTAACTCGATGTTGAAATTTTGTAAAATTTTCAACATTACTAGTATGAAAAATTTATCATCACGTTTTTCCAAATGGTTCACAAACCATGTAAGAGATACTATCACAAAATTACCCATTTGTATGATTTACTATTAATTCATCATGGTTACCATGACAATTCAATAATCGGTAGCATGCTCTATCCAAGGATATATGGTTACAATGGATGATCTACACAGTTTGAACTAACCATGCACAAACTGTGAAACATGCCCAAAGAAGTCATTTTCCTCCTCTTTTATTCCATGAATATTCAAAACACCCCAAGACTCCTCATGAACATGGGAAAAAATATATTTATCCAAAATATGTGACTTAAATATAAACATTAAAAAACACACACCTTATGAAAATATGGTATCTTACATGGTCGTATAATGCATGTGGTTCATGCATTTGAGGCTGAGTAGGTTGATCTGGTTCATTCGATGATGGTTGATCTAGTGGGGGAGATTTTCTAGTGGATGATAATGTTATCTGATTTATAGTGGAAGGCCTAATAAATGAATTATGGAAGTGTTTCATTCTTGGAGATGGAGAGCTACATCACAGGGCTTCAGATCACCTTATGTTTGATATAATCTCAAAAACAGTGCTAGTTTCCTTTGGTGGTGAGTTATATTTGGGGACCCACATGTAATTGGAATACTCTATACCTTGGGGAGAGTAATGTTGTAGATATTTAGTGGGTTTTCATAAAGTAGGAGTTCTGTGAAGAATTCCTTTCATTAATTAAGAAGGTTGAGAAGAGGTAGGAGTTATTTCCCATATAGTAGGGGAGTGCAGCAGCATGGTATCAAGTTTAGAGATCCAATTTTTATTTTCCCATCATTTTTTCAGATTAAGAGACTCACATGAGTTTTCTAGTGGACATTATTTTTCCTTCTCTCTAATATTCCATCACTCGCTTCGATTTGATGATGTAATTGGGTGTTCAAAAGATGGATGAGGCTATTGAGTTGATAAAATCATGATGAGGTCCACTATGAGAGGAGATATAGAAGAGTTCATTGAAGAGAAAGGTTACCTGCAACAAGTCTCTTACATTACGGAATTTCAGGTTTCGACTAGTAGGGAGTTGATCCTAACAACATCATTTTCAACCTTCTAGTGTATATGGTTGACATTAATTTACAATGAATTTGGGATGGAGGATTTTCATATGGGGATTCAGTTTCCATCAAAATAATCAGTTTATAGTGATTTTTTGAGAATAGTATAGTGGAGGTAGAAATATTCAGTTCCACCCTTAGTAATAGTTTCCAGTGAGGACATTTCATCAGTAGTTTCTAGCAACTTTGTTTTATTAGAAGTTTCCATATATACAATTTAAGCATTACTGAAATGAGTCCCATGATCTAGTGAGAAAAGATGATGTTGGTAGAGGCTGAGCTTATTATGTTCCTCATATACCACAACTATGGAATGACTGTGGGGGAGATTATTTGTATAACATAATAGGAATATTGAATGGTAAATTTCACATAGTAGAGAAGATTTTCCTCCATGACAAGATATCGTTAGAGGTAATATTATTTTTTTATTTCCCTTTATTGTGAATTTTTTGATCCAAGATGATCATATTGTTTTTAACCCTTTATATCCCATCATATGGTTCTATAAATATATATTTTTCATGTACCCCTAGTGTTGAGTACATTAGTCAGTGGCCAAACCAACTTTTTTGATGTGTTCTCAGGATATAGGCTGATAATGGGACTGCTCTAGAACCAGGATGATTTTTTCATGATATATATACTACCATAAGATGTCATCCTTAGCATCGACTTGTTGTATTTTGTTCATATCATTATCAACTACATCCTGATAAGATTTTTGTTCTCATAGGTGGATGGATGACATGTGGTTATCTTTTGTGAGAAGAGATATCATGTGGGTAGTCGACATATGGAGTCAAATCATTTTTAATGGATTACTATTGAGTGGAATGAATATATTTCGGGATAGTGGTGGTTCCTAGAGTTAATGGGGTGTTACTGGTTGATTTCACTGAGAATGTCATAACACTACCCCATCAATATGATGGTGAGTTTTGGGTAGGAATGTAGCAAAGTGATTCTCAAATTTTGATGGGTATTTGTTGGATGTAACCATCATAGTTTTGGGAATTGCAGATTCAAATAAATGATCAAATTTAGAATGGTTTTATCTAATAAATTGTGTTTTCATGACATGCTCAAGTCTTGTTCGCCAAAAGGTAGATGTATGTCTAAGACTATACATGTACTAATATAGGTAGAATTAGATAACATTTAAGATATATTATAATCCCATATGGGTAGATTATCTAATCAACCAGATAAGAAGGGATCATTTGTTTTATAATATCACTCTTCAGTCTATATATCACCAGTTGAGGGTGTAGGATAACGATATCCAAATGGCGGATTTTAGGTGAATTTTAGGGAACTTCAAGTTTGTAGTCACATACTTTAGTGTTACAAACACACTATCCATGTTCATGGGGCTTATGAACATTTTATATATTGAGTTCCTAGATTAGATCATTGTCATTTTAATTGATGATATCATGATCTATAGGATTCTAGTGGAAGATAATATTGAAGATCTTTGGACCATCATTCAGGTTGTTCAATGACATAAGATCTTTAGAAATTTGTCTATGTGCATGTTTTTGACATGATAAATGCATTTACATTGGAATTTGGTGTCTTTTAAGGGATTATAAGTGGTCCCACCCATGTTTGAAACATTTTTTTCATGGGATGAAACCAAAAATGTAGTAGAGGTTGGTAGTTTTCTTTGTTATATAGGATAATATTGAATAATTCTAACTATGTTATCTTTTTTTAAATCCTTTTTGGAGGCATTGATGAGGAAGGATAAATATTTTGGTTCGACTGAGTATTGATATAAATAATTTGACTCTCTGATGGGGATGTTGTTCAATGCTCCAATGCTCTTGTTTTTTATAGAAGGAGTGATGTTTAAGGTGTTTTGTGGGCTTCCTATTTGGGATTAGGATGCGTCTTGTTGGATTATAGGGTAATGATCTTATATGGGTCTAGGATGGTATTTAACCATGAGTGTATTTATTCCACATATTATCTAGAGTATAATAAAGAAAGTTTGAATTGATGTTATAGAGACATTGTCTCATTTGGGAGTGCATTGTGGTCTTCACATATCACAATTATTTGAGGTATATCATTTTCAAGTGAAAAATAAAATTTTAATATAAATGGTTGACAGGGTTTATTTAGGATTACGAATCCAATATATCTTACACCTTATGAAAGGAAAATGTTGTAGCTGATTCATTCTGATGAAACATGTACAATGAATAATTAAGGATTTTGTAGACACATGGAATGGAATAGAGGAGTTGACAGTATTGCCCATTGATGTGGGAATGGATGGTGATAGAGGTTGTTTGTACCAGATGGAAGTGCAGTCATATATGACTCATTGTTTGGAGGAGACTTAGTGGGGAGACTTAGAGGATGATTTGTTGTGTGATTGTGTGGGTCATGTTGATGCTCTCGAGGTATGGTCTTAAGATGGTCTGAATCATATATTATTCGTTGGTAAATGTTTTATTCTAGTAGGAGTCCATAAAGATGTTCTTCATGAGTTTCATAACACTCATCTAGAAGTACACCTCAGATTTGATAAGATATACCATGGATTGAGTATACAGTTTAACTATCATAGGATGAAGTAAGAAGTAGTGGTGTTTGTGGCAACATGCTTGGTCTTCCTGCTGGTAAAGGTCACATACCATATTCCTAGTGGTTTGATTATACCCATGGATGTACATGAGTTGACGTGGGATGGAAAATTAATGGATTTCATCACAGGGTTACCCACATATCATGGAGGCTATGATTCTATTTGTTTTGTAGTGGATCTACTAATTAAATCACTCCACATTTTCGTGATCTAGGAGTTGGGAGTTGTAAATGCCATGAAAAAGAGTTATGTGGATAAGGTGGCCCAGTTTCATTGAGTTAGGAGATCCATTGTCTAATAATGGTATACATGTTTTTCCTCATAATTATGGAAGGGATTATAACATTCTTTTCTCACATAGTTATGCTTCATCACTTCCTTCCACCCCATGATAGATTGGAAGACAAAACAGAATATCCAAACATTAGGGGATATTTTTCAAGAATGGTTTATTGACGTTGGTAGTTTATGGATGATACATTTTCCCTTGCGAGTGTTTTCTTACAATAATAGGAGTTATTCTTACATTGGAATGACCCCATTTTATACATTGTACGTATGATCATGACAATCTTTGTTGTGTTGGATAATGGTTGGGGAGGATGGTATTTATGGTCCTGATGTGATGTAGATAATGACCGAGAAGGTTCACCATGTTCATGAAATGATGAAAGAAGTGCATGACCAAAAGAAATTTTATGTCAATTATAGAAGGTTCCCCTTGGTAATCTTGGTTAGGTACCACATTTTTTTGAATGTCTCCCCGTGATGTGGAATGTATTGGTTAGGTTGAGGGAGTATGATTTATCCTAGTATTTTTTGACAGCATTATGTTTTTGGTAGAGTTGGAAAAGTGGTGTATTTCATGGAATTGGCACCATGGTAAAAGTGGATCCACGATTCCATTCACTTCTCACAGCTTTATAGGTATGATCATGCTTAGTTCCATTTCCATGAATAAGAAGAAAAGAATATCAAGGATAATTTAATATTCAGGAAGTTTTCCTTATAAATTTAGGATTATCATGGGAATGTGTTTTGTGAATGGAAAATTACATTGGTTCACTTGTTATGGAGGCATGGGGTACTGGAGTGTGGTGCATTGGAGTTATAATCACATATTAATTCCCAAAACCCAGAGTTGTTTTCAGTTTTCCTTGTTCTACTATGTCATGTAATGTAATAATTGAACCTTTATTTATGGATTGTGTCATTTTTCCATTAGGTTGATATTTCTGTCAAGTAATGTGTGATAATATTCAGACATGTGAGGAGGGGAGGACCTGATTCCTAAACAAGATGCATTAATTATTATTCAATTAACCCTATGTGTGGGAGTTAATATTTCCCAAAGTGGATAGTATAATGACAAAGAGGATATGATTTCCCATTTTTCATATTCAGATAGTGTGGTTGTTGTGTTCGTATAGTGTGTTTTGTGGTCATTTGGGTTTGCATATCTTAAAGGTGGTGTTCATAGTTATGAAGGTTTCTAATCCAGATTTAGAAAAACACATTGTATTTTATCATTGAATTTTGATGTGTTTGGTTGGTAGCTATGATTCAATACTGGAGAGATCCATGAGATGTATAATGTGGGGTGGTATTTCAGTCCCCTCTTTCTATCGTGATTGGTTTTGAATTCTCAGGAGTGATAATAGTTTGTGAGCTATCTGATGTAGTAGCCCAGACCTCCCCAGTCCATTCTTGTTTGTGAACCTGGTGTTTGAGGTGTTCTGGGAGGTCAAATTGACTAATATAGGCTCTGTGAAAAAATTCTATTTTTTATATGTTTCCCAATAGCACCTCATGACAATAGTGACACACTGGCGGTGTCACCCTGGCGGTGTCACCCTAGAATTTTCACCATTATGGTCTCTTGCTAGTGGTGGAACAACCTGGTTGTGACTCACTGGTTATGACTTTCTAGTGGTGGGTCACCTGAGATTTGACTCATTGGCAGTGACTCGCATGTTTTCACTGACCCGATTAGTTTCTATATGGTTGTCTCTCAGTGTGTGGTACCTCCTTAAATAGTGACTCGCTAAACGACGACTCATCGAATGACAACATGATGAACTGTGACTTGACAAAAGGTATCTTGAATACCAGTATCTTTGGGGATGTGAATCATTATTAGTGCCTCATTGATCGGTTCCACACCTAATGGTGAGTCAGGAGTGGTGCCTCGTTGAATGATTCCTTAACTAGTGGTGAGTTTTGAACAGTTCTTCCAACATCCTATATTTATAATCCTTTAACATTTTCATTGATATAAAAAGGCATTAAAGAATTATTTAAAAGTATTTGAGACTGATTAAATGTCCATAAATCCTATATTTATTTTTCCATGGGTCTGGGGGATTTTATTTGGTCAAATATTTTTACATTGACTAGATCCTCCTTTAATGGAAAATTAAAAAGGTATCTAAACTGTTTCTCTGTTTTGATTTATCAAAAGGCAAGATATCTTACATCCTTGTTCATTATTATTGTTTCCCCTAGTATTAGATTCATGAAACCATTCTTCCCTATGGAGTTTTATATTTGTTCAATAGATTCTGATCATGTTTCCAACTGTATTTTTCAGCTACATGTGTTCCCTTTATTTTAGCACAATAAAAAACTGATGATCATATCATATTCCAGATATTTTTACCTTTGAACCTCCCTTGTTTTTTCAGTATGTGGGTGGGTGTTTGAATTTTAATTTTGAGAATACTATTGAATTTATATTAAAAACATTCTTCAATTTGAAAAAATAAATATATGAGATCTTGGAAAATTGATGTATTTTGATTCTATGTTTCTAGTTTTTTTTATTGATGTTGTGATTTTTATGGGATAATTATGCATTTAACATCATGGTAGTTGGTGGTTCATGGTTTCACATAATCTAATTTGATTACATGATAGTATGATTCTCATGATATAATACCATTGGATCTATAAACCATGAGTATATGGATAAAATAAATGGTTTACCATAGATTAAGTGGTTTTTGTGATAACACCATAAATTAAGTGAAATTGAATGATGAATTCCATACATAATATGAAATAATATCATTGATTGTTATGTGTTATAACATGGTTGTCAGAACTTTTATTTATTGTGTGTTTGATATAGTTATGTGTATAGAATAATATGCCTATGGTTTTCAATATGGGGGTAGTGTATGAGTTGTTCTATTCCATGGGGTTGTGATGGGGTTGTGAAGGTGGTCATGATTATGTAGTGGGGGTGTGAAAATAGATGTGGATATGTGGATATTTGGATGTTGAATTTTTTTGTGGTGTTGTTCTTATGAGTTCGGGGATTGTTTTTTTGATATGTGGATATATTGGGATGAGTTTTAATAATTATATTTGTGGTTGGAATGATTTATTTCCCATCAATAGCATGGAGAGTGCTTCTAACATTCATGGAAAATCATGGGGGTGTTAAATTACTATGAAGTGGGTTAATTTACCATTGACCTTAGTATACTATTGGGTTGTTACGATGTTACCTACTATTGGTGTGCCTTTTAGTTTCCCATGTTGTAATGGGATGAATAAATGATATGTTTTCATAATGTTTGGAATGGTATGGCCTGGTTTTCCTAAAGGAATTTAAATATTAAACATTGAAATATGAATGGGTGTTAAATGTGTAATAAATATGACATTACATAATTTTATCATGTTTCTTCCATTTAAATGTTTTTTTAAATGTTGTGCATTTCATAGGTACCAGAAAAGTTGGTAGTATTATGATTTGGTGGGTTTTCTAAAAACCATTAAATTGTTATTAAGTATGTTGTATCATATATGTATATAAATATATTTTCCTTGTGATTTCTATTTTTAAGCCATCTTATATTATCACTTTGATTTAAACACCCACATTTCCATATGAGAGTATTTATTTCCCAATCATCTTGGTGGGAGGATGGGTGGTTGGCCACCCACTCAACCATGCTCCCTCTTCCAAACATTGGTATCCCATGATTCTTTAGTCATGTTTTAGGTTTTAAATCCTAGGTGTGCATGAGTGATTTTTCATTCCATGATGTACTCGAGATGTGATGTGTTGTGAATTCCTATGTGTCCTCTGAATGAGGTGTAGTTTTTGGCCTATGTGTCTGTGAGTAGGGTGAGGTGTGGTTTGTGGTCCAGGTGTATACTGTGGGGATGTGATGTGGTTTGTGTCCTAGGATTCTCCATGAGGGATGTGACATGGTTTGTGGAATTGTTGTCTATGGTTGGGGTGTGGTGTGTTTTTTCACAAGTATCTACAAGATGTATTTGATGTAGCATGAGTCCTAGGTGATGGGATGATATTTTTGGGGGCCTGTTGTGTGTGAGCATGTTGTGACATGGTTCTTTTGGAAAGGGTGGGTGTTAGAGGATGTTTTCTGTTAGGTGACAGTGGATAATCCAATGGTAAGTGGTGTAGGGTATCAAAATCATCTATGTGATCACTACATTACTTTACATGACCTCGGATACATGGTATGACTACCTTGTTGATGATGGAATGACTGGAATTCCTTTTTAGCAGTTGTTAGGTTCTATTTTTTTCACAAAGGGTCAATAGTATTCTTATCTCACTTGTAAAATATAAACATTGGATTTGTATTGAAAATATGTTTATGTTCATTATATGTATATTAAACTGCATTCAGGTTTCTAAGTGGACTACATGGACCGTGTTGGACCTTACTGGCTCACACATTGGGATAATTGATGTGTTTCTAGTTAGCCTTATTTTTCATACATTTGTTTCTTATTATAATTGTAATAGTTATATATTTAAAATGATAATGGGATGGATTTTGATTTCTTATATATATATATATATATATATTTGAGTTGTTTTTATATTAACAATCTTATCTCTTGATCATGTTTCATTATAATGGAAAATGCCACCCATTTTTTGAGACATACTTTCTCGTGGTGATGGTCGTTACCCTAGGGCCTACTTGAGTTGGGACAGAAGGTTCATTATCTCCATTTTTCAATTTCCAATATAGGAGGGGAATATTATTTGGAGGGTTCATAAATCCATATTAGGTAGTTATAGAGTTTACTTTCATAATTTGTGAGAATTTGTTTCCTTGGTTTTCCTGATTGGTATAATTCGTCATAAGTAATGTCATTCTTATAAAATGGAATAATTATACAGAATTATAATTATATAAAAATAATTTACATAATTATTTTAAATTAGTTTAATATATCATTTTATTCCAATATATGTGGATGAATCCTTACATAACAAGTAAATGATAGTCTCTTTAATTAATTTTTGTGGTTTTAGATCCCAATGATTTCAAAATGTTTTATCTTTTAGTTTTATAAAAATATTTTACATCTGAAACATTAAAAGAGAATAATATTCATATTAAAATCTATCTAATGAATTTATATGTTTTGATGATCATCATTGAAGACAGTAAAGGAAAATGACTAATTTTCATCCTTAAAAGTGATAAAACAACACCTCATAGATGACGTTTCTATTTTTAGAATAAAAGTGACTGGAGAAGAGGAATGATGATGGATTATTCAATTACCACTATAAAAATCCATTATAGTTAAGGTAATATAGTTATAATTTAATATAGATGAGGGTATCTAATAGAATAATATGAAATACATTACAATTAAAATTATTTAAATGAAAAGAAATGGATTTTTTCCTCATGAATTCGCCTTTATTGGGAACCACATTAATTGGATTGTTTTTTGGAAATTTGACGATTTCAAGAGCTCATGTACATGGGGTATGGTCATGGGAAGTGTATTGGGAAGAAATTTGAATGGTGAAATGATTAGATAGTGTGTGGAGATGAGTTAGTGAGGGTGGTATTCATAGTGGAGGAGAAGGGTGGTTTTTTAATATTTTATCCATTTGATTATTTTTTTCAATACTATGAATAGATTACAAAATTTCACTAAATATATTAATTTTTTTTGCAGGGTTACAGATTATGGTCTTACATAATCCATACATCATCTATGACGCTGCTATTCATGTATATAACATTTATCATAAATTATCATATTTTATTCTTCACAAAAAATACATGTATTTTGTAAAAATCCAAAAAAAGCATCCTATCCTTTTTTTGACATTGAGAATTTGAAAATAAACTACCTTTTTTTATATTAATTTTATAAATAACAATTTTGTTTAATTAAAAAAATTATTTACTCGATAAATAGGAATTTGAATTTAAAAATGATTTAATAACACTATATAAATTTAAATATTGAATCATAATATTATTCTAAAATAATATGAATTTTTGAATTTTTGAATACATTTTATTAAAATTAAATTTATTTAAAAGGTTTTTATTTATTATTAAATTGTAGTTAAATATTTATAACATTCCAAAATACTAGAAATTAAAAATAATTTTCAAAATAATCATTTAATTAGTCTAGGATATAAATATATCATATTACTTCTTATTGGATGTCTAAATTTTATTTATAAATTCATTGATGATGTTATTGTTTTAATTGAAAAAGTACTATTCCAAATGGAAAAATTATTATTTTAATGGTAACATTGCACTAATTAAAAAGGAAACATGTCATAAATAAACCAATAAATCAACCAAAGTATCTTTTGATATTAAGTATTCAAAAAAAATTAATTTGAAAAAAATAATTCCTAAAAGTGTTAGAAATTATATTTAAAACAAATATACCAATAAAGGGTGGAAAATCTATGTTTAGAAAAATGTATCCATTTAACTTGTATAATTGCTTTTATAAATATCTTTTGGCTATAAAAATGTTTTGGATTAATATAATAATATTTTATTTAATATATAATGTATAAATTTCATTAATATCATTCAGTTATAGTGATTAGTATAATTTAACAATATAAAAGTTCATTATTGGAATAAAATTAGTTATTATAAAGATTAATCATTATATTTATTTTCTTCAATTCTATCTAATTTGTAACAAATAAAATAAATCTATCAACTATTGTAATCTATATTTTCATAATTTAATTAATTGCATTCATTTCTTCCATTGCATATATAATTTTAAACTATAATAAATAAGTATTGATATTTTATTATTTGGTAAGATCATATAATATTAAAGGAGTTAAATTATGAAAAGATAAATATAGTAAAATATTGTGGTGTTACATAATAACTATTTCTAAGTGTCATATTACTATTCCATATGTCATGTTACTATTTATAAAGTTTGTTTTCCTTAATTTCTAGGAAAAGACTCTAATATAATTCAATATTTTATTATAATGTTAGTTTAGGTTTATCTATATTAATTTATATGAATTATACAATATGAAATGAGTTTGTGTTAAATGTAAACTATCGAGTGAATTTTTTTTAAGAGTATATATAAACTAAAATATTGGGGTGCTATATTCATCCATCCATAAAAAAAATTCATTGCAATATTTCATGAATATTTCCATATAATCAGATATGGGTGGTTCTTCTTCATATCATAATCTAATTCCTATGTTCCTTATTATATTTATTATATTTTTTGGTTTAATTTTTACTAATCAAGCTATCTGATATCTCCATTCGTGCAATTCTATGTCAATAATCTCAATTGGCTCATGGTAGTAATACAAATCCTATTCTTATTTTATTTCCTCATATGTGAGTTTATGTGTTGGATATTGAATATACTTATATAACAGTGATATGTTGATCAAACCATGAACATTGGAGAGACTTGGTGGTATTACCAATTGGTAAGCTACAACCCATATTATTTATTGAATTTCAAAGTTGTTTTTTGAACTTGGGTCATAGTTTCTATTTCTTACAATACCATGGGAAACCATTCTATAGAGATATGTTAAGAATGAAATGATCTCCAACTTAAAATTCCAAATCTATTCTTTTGTTGTTAATATAACTCTTTTTCCTACATTGATATTCCATTATTATGATCCTGAATAGTCTTTACCTTTGTCCTTGTCACTTAAATATGTTCTGGGCCTATAAGTTATATCTCACGAACATAATCCCAATAATTTGGTGTTCAAAATATCTTTTCATGTAATTTATCATAATGTTCCTTTTGAATACTATAATGGAAATAAAAATTGAATTAAAATTTCAAAAAAGGTAAATCTTGTTCCCATATAACTGGAATGTCATATGACCATGAACTCAACTTGTCTTCAAATTTTTGAACATTCAATTCAAATTTTTTATCAATTTGAGGGTGATAAGTAATACTAAAATTTAGTATAGTATTTAGAGCCATATAAAGACACCATAATAATTTTGATTTAAAATGGGGACCTTGATCAGATATAATCGATAGAGGTTCTCCATGAAGTATTACAACATCATTATTATAGAGTGTTTCTAGGTGCTCAAGAGGTAAAACCTCTCTTAATAAAATAATAAGTGTCATTTTTTAAAGATGATCATCAATAACTAGTATTTAATCCTCCCTTCAGGGTTCCCATCGATGTATCATGAATATACCATTTTAAATTCATCCCACTTCCACATTAAATTATGTATATGTTTTATGAATCCTCTGGGATTATGTCTCTCACCCTTCACTTGTTGACAAACATGAAACATTTACAAATATTCGAAAATTTCTTAGGCCTTGTTATCCCTCCAATATTTATTTCATTTCTATATATATTTTGGTACTACTATTGTGTATAGAGAATTTTGAGCTAATAGAATCTTCAAAGAGTTCCCTTTATAGTTTTCATTTTGGTAGGACACATAAACACTTTTTTAAATATATGAATTCAATTATCATACATGAAGTATTTCAATCCTCCATCAATAATGGAATTAATTGTCTGTTTTTAATTATCATCATTATGTTGAGGGATTTTTATATTCTCTAATATTGATGGTTAATAAATCCTTTGAGAACGAGTGATAATTTACTTTTTTCAACATTCCCCATATCAATTTTTATTTAATCCATTTATATAAAATGATTCTCAATATTAATTTGGGATATAAGACAATTATCATCCCTATTTAACATATCTTCTACCTTATTTTCTTTTCCTGCATTTTAGTGTCTTGATAAATCAAAATCTCTGATAAATTAGATCCACAAAATTTATGTTATGTTTAGTTCATTATCTGTATTAGGGTACTTCAAAAACATATTACCCATATAAATATTACATTATTGACCACATGGATAAAATCTACATATCATAAATGAAAAGATTATGGTTGCTAACCCAAAAACAAGTCATTTCGTTAAAGAATTAATTTTACCACAAACCCAGAAGTTCTTTATTGTAGATAAAAAACAAAGAATTGATTAATTTTTCATTCAATTTATCAATGAATTTTTCATAATATTTTTTCCATATTAACATAACACTATTATGTGTGATTTTTTTAATAGGATAACAAATCAGGAAAAATTATGAACAAAACACAGACAGTAACATGGAAAATCAATGAAACTAATTTCTTTAGCTATGTTTATTGGTGTTTTATATTCTTATATTTACATTTCCTTTACATGATGAATTGAGAATTAACCCTTTGATCAAATATAACAACGAAAATAAATAAAAAAATTCTATAATTCTCATTTTTAAAATCTACAATATAACTAATTCCCTTTACAAGTATCATTATTAGTCCACAAGTGATTATCATAGTCTTTATAGATTTCAGAATATACTAGAATATCATAAACTGATGAATCTTCAAAATCATCAATATAGTACTTGTCTACTTAATTCATTAGTTCCATGAAAATGATGGCTTAATTAGTCAATAAAATGGTATTACTGTGGAACATAAATGTCTATAACTTTTCTAAAAAGATGTCATGTGAATATTTTACTTATTAATAACAAATGATAACTTACAAAATGAAGGAAAATAATAGACAAATTTTTTACTACGTGAATGTGTTCAAATAAATAATCAGTGAATGTTAGTGGATACAAGTAATTTATTTTAATAACATTGAATTTTCTATTTTCAATTCATAGCCTCAAGGATCCATATTTCATCTTAATAAATTATAGATGGGATCCCCCTAGTGAAGAACTAAGTAAAATTAATCTCTTATTACTCACATTGTTTAGTACTTTTTTAAAATAAACTAATTATTTATTTTGGATTCAATATGAACATATCACCACATCATTAGGAACGTCCACTTCAATTATCATGATCACATATCCTTTTTTATATCTCTTTGGTACCTTATATTTTATATTCCATAGATGCATGAAACAATGATTCAAATAATTCTCAATTTCCTTACTATTATTGAAATTTCCATAACTTATTTGTTTCTTCCCCTTTCGATCATTTTGGAGATTACTTCTTTCTCCACACTTGTAGAAAAATCACATGTATTTTTTGGAACTAATTTGGTTTTTCGTTCCAAAATTTCTACAGAATTGAAATTGCACCATTCGCTTCTACCTAATGGAAACATTACCATTTTTAGTGTTATCAAAAGACCTCTTATTATATTTATTTCACATGAACTTATTGGAACATGAAAATAAGTTTTCTTTATTACTGTAACTTAATACTATTTTATCATATGAAAAATATGATTCATGAGTCTCTCTCATTCAAAGGATTGACTTGGGAACATTATGGAAATAAAAATTCTTGTCTTATGAATATTTTATGTAAAAAATAACATACCTTTATAGTTTTGTGATGGAATCTTTATACACTACATCATTATATTATTCTCGTTTCTTAGGAATATGAATTTAATCATTATTTTAGGTCATTTCCCATGTTTGGAATATTTATTGAATAAAATTTCATTAAAATCAATCTTTAATATGTCTTCTATTTCATATTATTACTTATTATCATGGATCAAATACCACCATTTATCATCACCAAACTTGAGGAAATATACTACCAGTACTACCATTACATTCTCATTGCATTCCAATGATAGGAATAACATTTCAATGGACTGGATCAACTGCTCACCTACCACTGGATTAGTAGACCATGTAAATTATGGAATATTTTTCTACATTAGAATATCCAATATTGAAATAGTATGAATATTAATCATAACATGTTCATGCTCCCCAAATATTTAAATGATCTAGTAAGATCCAATATACACTTTGTCTGATTAGTTAGTGGGGTAATCACTAATTAATGGCACACAATAATTTATCACATAATCATCATGAGTATTTAAAAAAATTAGTCAAAAATATGTTATTATAATTATCAGGTTCATTTAACATCTTGTCTGCATTGTATCTACTAAACATGAACTAATACTAACAGTAACAACCCCAACCCTTATATCCCCTTGTGCGAGGTCATTTAATTACAATTTCATAGATACAATAGATCACATTAGAAAATATCAATCAATTTAGTAGTGGTTAAAAAAATATACAAACATGATTCCCTTATCAAATTTCTATTTAATCATAGAACATAACAAAAGAAATTAATATAATTCTTGAAACATTTTTAAAAATTTTATATTCATAACCTATGATTGGAAAAACCAATTAAAAGGTCATCTCAAACACTTTTTAATGGTTATATAAGATAATAATAAATGATGAAAAGTCAATAATATAAAAAAATTACATAAAAGTAAATAATATGAAAAACACATGACATTCGTACACTAAGAATGAAATGAATCTATATATTAGTTCATAATAAAAACCTCACTGAATTTAATAACAATATACTAAATATATAAATTTATTAATCAATGGATGTCATGTATCTAGTACATGCACAATTATACTATCAGGATGGTTTATGTTGCTTGGTAAAACCCATCTAATTCTTTTTGTAAACAAAAACGGTGAGGTTTTGACCAAATTTTTTAACTCATGAGACATGATGATGCATGTAGTTGATGTCTATAACTGGGCCCCACCCATTGCTGGAATTCCAAATCATTATTCACACATATATTCAACTCAAGACTTCTCAAAATATAAGTAATTAGTAAAGGATATATGATCAAAATAATTTCTCTAAGGAAAAAAATTCAACAAAAAAACCATATGTAAAACATGTAAGTGTATAACAAAAAAATAATATTCATGATAAAAAATAAAGATGTTTAATGATATGATAAATGAATTATGATAAACTATTTAAAGGGATTAGTACAAATAGAACACAAAAGGAATAAGTGGTGAATAATAAATGACCAAAGGGATTATAATAACATTGTCTTAGAAATAATGGATTCAAATAATAATTGTACATTAATGACATAAAATGGTCATATTTCACGAAAACTTAAGTCCAAATGATGTGAAAACATATTAATGGAGTGTTTGAGAAACTTTTGGAATGTCCCACTATTGTGAGGTTAAAAGAAAAATATAAAATAGTCATTAATGAGAGAAAATGAATAATTGTATCCATTATAACAAAAATGAAAAAAATATTGTTTTTAAAGATCAATGAGGATTTAGTAAAATTATTCATATATAAAAATATTTTATATATGGTGCATGAAAATGGGTATGAAATTGGGATGTTCCCTTTAATCGGGCAGGCTTATAAAGAGAAATTGAAAAGAAAACATGTATTTTTTCATTAGTGGATTATTATCATTCATGAGTTAAAATATATAAAACAATTTAGAAGAATTTTATATAAATAATATAGAATTACATTGTGTTATAGAGTGAGGAAGTTTTTACCCAAATGTAAATGGATGTATGAAGAGAATCTCTTACCTTTTGTCTAAAGGTGTCAACAGTTTTGGAAAATGTACATGATATTTTTTGTAGATTAATTAATTTATGAAAATAGAAACAATTAAATATTTATTTGATACATTATTATTTAATTGAATTTATATATATACCTTTTTGTGAGTTATATAATTCATTTAATAGGAGAGAGATTTTATTTCCATGGTTTTCACAACTTTTTCGCATGTGTATATGTATGGAAATTCATTTAAAATGAGATCATTTATCTGGAATTGAAATTATTTTACATTAATTAAAAATAAGAATTTTACATTTTATTGTATAACTTTTTTCTATATATGAGTATGATTCATTAGATAAAAGTATAATGATCAACGCTAGTGAAGTTTTGTGAATTTTTGGTTATCACATACTAGTTTTGTTTTATTAATTTATATTATGTATAAATACTAGTTCCAGAACATTAAATGACCTATAAAATATATAATGAAATCTGGTTAAACCATAATAATGGGGTTATGACCTCCTTGAAAAGGTAATGTAAAATTAAGTTGTATCATCAAATATAGTGGTAAATCGACACATCACATACAGTATTATAATTTGTAAAATAAATGGTAGAGGTGAATGGGATAGATTATGGATCTTCCATTAACATGATAAAATAATAGTATAAATAAGATAATAGAGATATAATACATTTATTTATAGAGGAGGGGACATAAGTATAAGAAAATAAATGAAATTAAGTATAAAAAAAGAAAAAATTGGGTTTTAACTATTGAATTTATTCACATAGAGAACCTTCATAAAGGCATGAATTTTGTATTTTAGAAAGACCAATTTACCATATACATAGTTTTAATACTTGAAATGAGTATGGAGAATAAATTATAAAATATTCAACGATTTTGAGTTGCGAAGAGAATATGAGGTGAGTTGTGGTATTTATAGTGGAGGAGAGGACTGTTTTATTATTATTTTGCACATTAGTTTATTATTTTTACTCAATAGTCTTAATAGAATTGACAATTACGACTAAATAACTAAAATAATGATGCTAAGGTTGATATTATGGGCTTATAATTGGCATCCATAATCCGTAACTCAATAATTAATGTATCTTGCATCACCTTAAATTACAATATTTCACTATTCACAAAAAATATCAATTATTTCAGAAAAATACAAAATATTCACCAAAACTATTTTTCATGTGATGAATTAAAAAATTAACTACATTTTATTAGAATAATTTTCTACAAGTTAATAAGTATAATTCATATTTAATATGATCTTTTATTCATAAAATACAAATTTTAATTTTACAACTGATTTTATAACACTTTGATAAATTAATTAAGGCCTCATAAAATTATCATTAAATTATAAAAATGTATTAATTCATGATTCTATTTTATGAAAATTTTATTTATTTCACATAATTATATAAATAAAATAATTTTAGAAAAAAACATTTATGTCATTTTAAAAACTCTAATACTTTTTTTATCATTTTCAAAATATTAAATTATTTATACTCTAATATAATTACATAATTTTTTCAATTATAAGATGATTAAATATTATTTTGACTTCCATAGGAGTGAGAAAAATTCAATTGGTTGAATTACTATTTAATGGTTCATTTTAATATTACAAAGGTAATGTTACAATTTCATTAATAAATAATACTTATTTTCTAGAAAACTCTTATTGTTTTATTCATTATTCATTTATATTATAATTTTTGTGTTCTCAATGAGATTTTATATAATTCTAACTATCTAAAATTATTTTTTGTGAAACTAATAAATATTGAATTAATTAATTTTTTTAAAAGGACATATACTGTAAAATCATGGGTTGTCATTAATTTAACGTGATTAATATAATATAATAGAATAATCAATGAACAAAGCTAAAGGATCATAACTAATATTTGAAAACATTCAAGAAAAATAGAATGTTCAACACCCAGAATAATGATTTTAAAAAATAATTATTTATCTCATGGTGATACGATGTTACATGTGAATCAAAGTTGTTATTATAAGTTTTAATATAGTTATGTTAATGATTAAATATAAATAAAATTTATTATATATTAATTTAATAAAACATATGAAATGAATCGAGATATGTGTTAATGGTTTCCAATATAAATTTTATATTTGTGGGACAAATGTTATATTTTCCAATTTCATCAACTGGGTGGTCGATAAACATACAATTATTGGATTTGATTATTCTTTTGGTTATTAATATGTTAATTTAAAATTCTATCATTATATATATATATATATATTGTTGTTTTCGATTATAGAATACTAAAAATATAAGTTTTATATGTGTAATTTGTTTTTGTAGAGATATGTTCTATTTTTGAAACATTGTTTTTTTCTTTTTCATATAACCCCACTTATATATGTAACACAAATAATATATTTAACATCATGTTATTTAAAATTTCATTCAATTAAAATTCTTCAATGGGAGTTGATATTTAAAAGTTACTAATGCGGGGAGGGTATATATTTCAATCTAATTATAGTTAACAATTTTCTATTTTGATTTTTAGTTATGGGAAACTGAATTGGATTTATACATAAAAACCATATATATTATTATCATATTCTTATTACTAGTGTAGTCGGGTAATAATATAATTTTACTCTAGTTGGTAAATAAAATGATCATGATTTTTTTACAAAAGGGAAATTTATTTCATCATTGATGGTCAAATATTGTTCTATATGATATCAATATTAATTTTTTAGAATATTTTACCTATAAAAGAAATTTTATAAATATAAATTTTCAATCCCATTAAAATTATCTATAGTTTTTTGAATGGGTTCATTTTAATATTTTATATAAAATAAAATATATCAATTTTTTAAAAATGTTTGAAAATAATGTTCCTTTTTAATGTATAACACATCAATGGATTTCACACTATTATGACTATTCAATTCATTAAATACAATAATAAAGGACTCCATTATTATTTTCAACTAAATTAAATTTATCAATATTATAAAAATAGTTTAGTTAATATTTTATCAAAATAAAAGAATTCTATTATCAATATTTCAAAAAAAGGATAAAAAATTATTTTAAAATTATTTTTCATATTTTTCATCAATTTTTAATGTTTGATAAACATCACTAGGGATATGATATTATGAAATCATTCGTATTACCTCTCTATATGGATTATAATCATAATTATTTAAAGATGTTTTCTATGAAACTATATTCTATCCCAAAGTTCAATTATGTTATGATGAAATTTTTTAAAAACCCATTAATTTCATATGGGTAATGCTTTAGTGAAATAATGAATTAAGTATGATACATATTTCATTAACATGGGTTACATTATGTTTAAATGGTGAATGTTTTTATGATATTTTGTCATTAACATGTTTTTTATTAATTATGTGATGGGATACAAAACATTATTTATCCCACCAAATTATTTGGTGAATCATGATTTATCATGAGATAATATAGATTGCAATGGTGTGTGAATCTAGTATAGTTGTGGAATATGTACATTATGACAGTATTGAAAGTTAACCATGACCATGGAAATTATGGAATGGGTATTGATCCCAATGCACTATGACAGTCATAACATTAATCCTCCAATAAGATCATAATTTTCTATGATTACATGTCATCAAAAAACATATAGAATAAACATATGATCTGTTCCCATGAATCCTGATTGATTAATTATGATTCCACAAAATTAGGAATTTTTTATTTTTTAATTATGATTACTTATTTCATGAAAAATAATTAACATTTTTTGAGACACGTGGTTTAAATTCTTAAAGATATGATCATTACATTATACCTTTATACATATCTTATTTTAAATTATGATCTATTATTGACATCTCATATGTCTACATTTATTATGAAAGTGATATTTCCATTTAATATATTTCTATTTCCCAAGTGTATAAAGAATGGTATTATATAATATTTTTCTACTTGAGTATCATATTTGTGGAATTGTCATAGAGATATTTATTTCTTCTTATGAAAGATGAAAATATTTGTTTTGTTGGAAAAATATTATTTGGATGAACTATTTTGGGTATTATTAGATGTGGTGGTTATCTATTTTATTTAAAACTATAATCCTAAAAAAATTAGCTATATATGTGACTTATTATATGATATTTTTATTTTTATTTTAGATTGATAAAATATATTCCCTTTTTTCTAATAATTCCATAATTGTAAAGAGTATGTTCTTATAACAGGATTCAGTGTACGATAGTCAAACTGTATCAGTGCATTCGTGATAAATTATGGAATTTTATTCTTATATTATTAATTTATTTTAATCCATTTTTTTTATTATTTTAAACATATTTATTGATCATTTATTTTTAAAAAAACTAAAACCATAATTTTTAATATAACTCATGAAAATTTAATCTTGATTAAATACATATTTCCTCTTATCTAGGATATGAGATCAAATATCATTCAAATGGAGAGTTCTCATGATCTCAATATATGAAATCAAGTTAAAATAGATTCCATGATAGATTGTGTTGTAATTTAATATAAGGTAATTATTAATTTTCTTGGATGCATGAATGAATATGAATGTTCTTCCATAATAATAATGGAATGGAAATTCAAATCATATAAATAATAATTTAAGATACTTATGTAAAAGGGGATTTCATTTCAATTATATATTCAGTATTTTTTCATATAAAAAAGTATATATATCCCAACTATGAACTAAGAATAGTAAGGGGTGTGAAAATTCAATTTTTATCATTTTTATGCAAAATTACTAGATTAGTAACTCAAAATTAATGTTAAAATTTTAAAATAGAAATAAATTGTAATAAAAAATTTAAAAAGGTGTTTAATGTAAATATGGCCATAATATAAATATTTAGTTCTAATTATTTTTTTTTTATTTTAATGAAAAATATCATACATTAATTTATAAAACTATACATGATGAAAAAAATGGAAAAACCCAAAACAATAAATCAATCCACAGGAACACATTATGAGATAGAATGTCTACATAAGGAGTGGATTGAAATATCTGAGTATGTTTTATATAATCTTAAGGAATATAATTCATTTTTAGGGAGAATAATGCATCATTCAAAAATGTCTTAGGAATCCATGGTCTATACCCCTAAGAGGGTTGATTATTAACAATTTAAATTAATCTCTTTATGAATTTAATTGTAAAAAATTTCTCCTAACCAATTTGAAATTAATTTGGGATAAGAATATAATTTTGGAAAACAAAAATATTCACTATATATAGATATCAAAAACATTTCGGAAAGGAAAATATGATTAAATTTAGACCACATGAGGATTAAGGT
Organism: Viscum album; assembly: GCA_963277665.1. Classification (NCBI taxonomy): domain Eukaryota; kingdom Viridiplantae; phylum Streptophyta; class Magnoliopsida; order Santalales; family Viscaceae; genus Viscum; species Viscum album. The sequence continues at coordinate 243,888,980 of OY728133.1, forward strand.
GGAATGATTTCTTATTGGATATACACACTTAGTCTTGTTTACCATATAATTTTCATACATTAGATTACAAATGGGATATTCAAATTTACCTCATGATAAAAATATAAAATATATATTTTCATCTTACTTTAATATTAGAAACACTTAAACCACTATAAATAACATTTATAAGACTAATATCACTGAGAGACCATTAACCATATCATGTCAAGCTATTATATTCACGTGGTATATTTTTAGAAAAAAATATACACAAAATAATAAAAAAACATTATCTATATTTTTTTTCATATTATGTATTAATGAAATTAATATTGAAAAATATTTCATCAGAGGAAAAGATAATATAGGCATTCATGGGTTTATTTTGGTAATGAATAAATTTTAGGGATACCGATCTATAAGATTATATAAATAGAAATATTTTTCATCCCATAAAATGAACATGAAATCCACAAAAACTAATAAGATAATTTTCCAATAATTATTTAAATAGATCCCCAAAAATATTTTTTAGGCTTTTCACATTTCTAGTTTTTCTCTACCTCAATGTCATATAGTAAATATTTATATTTTATAAACTTTTAAATAAGAATATTTAATATAATAGTAGTATCTCGTTTTCTTATACTTATATAGTGTTTTATGGTTTCTGTACAGTAATAAATTTTCATCAATGATATCATGTTATGTAGTATCTTAACTATTGATGTTAATAACAAGGAATCTTGATTCTCAAAAATCCATAAATTTATTATGTTATTGTTTTTTTCTTTATATCAATTGTTATATTATTTTGAACGAGTAGTTAAGTAATAAAGTATACCAATAATCACATTTAAACATTACCATTATTTCTTCCCTTTCAATATCAATTCTAACCCACATCTTCTTGTATTCTATATTTATGTGTCATTTGGATGAATAAGGTTACAGACCATAAATTGTTTTTTTTATAGTTATATGCCTAAACCATGATATGATTATTATTTCTCAATATAGACGAAATTGTATTAAATAGAGATTGGAGGTTACATATCTATATAAATTTTCCTTTTTCATTTAAAATAATTTTATTTATTGTTTTTTTAATAATTAATATTTAATTTGAAATTAATTTTCTTGGAAAATATTAATGATCAAAAAATATATCCATTGTGATCATTACCTTCCAATATTAATTTTCAACTAAAATCGTCTCTATTTTTTCACTATTAATTTCTTATTCCACTAGAATTTTATTTCTTCTAAATATAAAATCCAAATATATAATTAGTGTAATGGATAATTTGTTATTTTTTTCACTAGAGAGGTTTCCTCTGTATTACACTTGGATAAATTCAACAATTCATATAATCAAAAATTAAATTGATCCTGAGATATGTCCATTTCCTCTACAAAATCTCTGTAATTGATCCAGTATAATTTCATGATAAGAGTTAGAATTATATATATCAATTTTAGGCGCTATAAAATTTTCGGAATTATATTGGATTTTATTATTCATTAAGTGTTTTTATTTTTAACATGACTCAAATATAGATTTCAGTTTTCCATTTTTATTAGAATATAATTTGTTAAAAAAGGATCCCACAATAAAGTTTTTAAAAATTTTATATATTTTATTAAAATATTAATGAGGTCATGATATTTTAATAATAATAGATTCCAAGGCCAATGGTGATGAAAATACCTTCTTAATTATAATTTTAATGTATCATGGAGGAGGATAAAATTTTCAAGGTGATCCTACACATTATATTAAATCCCCTACATAACATAATTTAGTAAATAATGGGATATACGTAGTGTGTGTTGAAAAAACATTGTTTACAATTTCATTTTTTGTCAACGATAGTCAATATGTGTTGGAGGATAAGTTATCAAATGAATATTTTCCACATGACTAATGGTTTAAATGAATTAATATTCTTAATATTGGAATTTCATGTAATAATTATTTTCAAAAAATTAAGAATCTCAATAAATCATCATCTATAAATATTTTTAGTTCTATTTATTATTGACCATAAATTGTATTTAATGTCTTAATATTAAATAAGTACATTATATTTGAGACACAAATAAAATTATATAGAAGAAAAATATTCTTTCAATATATATATTGATAAAGTAGGTATTGATTGTGATGATGGTTGAACTATTAATAAATGTGAAATGAAACATGAGTTAATGTTTATTAAAAATGGAACTATTTTTATATTATAAAGGAATAATCATCTTATGGGTTTCATCATAAATTATCAATTGGTGTTGATGTTTTCATATTTAATGAAGAAAAAAAATGTGTTGAATATACCATGATATTTTCTGTGAAAAAATTATGGACCATGAAAAATAAATTTCTTACATATATATTTCATAGATGTAATGAGGGGGGAAGATTATTTTTTTAATTTAAAGGGAATTATATGAATAATTTAATAACTAATATTAACATTGTGTTATAATAATTTAATATATAAATGAAATACTCTGGTTTTTTTATCCACAAATACAATAATTGTGCTCATCCTCATCGGAGGAATCCTGCATTGAATGATCATGGTAAAAAGGTGCACTATAGAGGAAAATGTCATATAGAAGGAAGGTAGGGAACAAATATACATATGATTCCCAAAACATTAAAAATGAGTATGATCAACCATGATGAGTAGAACTCTAGAGTGTAGACACAGTTTAATTATTTTGCTGTTTATTAATTTTTTCCTATATAATATGATTCAGAAGTGTAGATATGATTACCTCATTTTAATAATGTGCATTCTAAAGGAACTGTTCATTTTAGTATTAGGTTTATACATAATAATTTTTATACATGTTTTCTAATACATATATAACACATGGATATAAAAAATTTCTCCGTTTCTACATATTCATACAAATGAAAGAAAAAATTCCCAACATGCATGTCTAAATAGACTGTAAGAACAACATTAAACCTACCACTACTGAATCGACCATAATAAATTTAATAAATTCGGTGTGACATCATGTTGTGATTGATGCACCACTATTATAAGGTGTTTTGAAAAGTTCTATTGGATGGAAATTTAAGAAGCTTTTTCATTGTGTAATAAGAATATATGTAATGTGATTATATAATGGCTATACGATCAACCATGAATCTTTTTTGACAAACATTACATTCAGAAGACTGAATATGATATATAATGTGAATATACAAATACCATTTCACATGGTTAACTAAAAAAAAGTAAATTCCTTAAAAAGTGATTAACCACATGTACAATATTCTACAAAATAGAAGAGGATGATCTGTTGTTCTTATTAATGGTTAGTTGATCTACAATATGGGTTGACCAAAAGAGATAAATTAATTCAGTGTTACCCTTAGTTTCTTAGATAATATAATATATGATTAAAATGAAACATAATGTAATGTATATATATATATATAATAACATTTCATACATTTAATAAATGATCAACCACAAAATGACTAGAAAAACACTTATTATATCATGATAGAATTTTAGGAAAGTATGGATCGATCACATGAATTATAAGGAACTAATAGTAGAGGTGTTGATCTCATAAAATGGAGATTACTAAAATTGAGTGAATTTTCTATCATTTGATGGAATTTGATGTACTATAACCACAGAGTTTACTAAGGATCATAATATGATGTTTGAGAATGAAAATAATAACAATTTTATGTGAAACTATGATAAATTGAAAATAAATTATTGTTTTGACAATAGAAATAGTTTATTACTTAAAAATATCATGTATAATTCCTGAAAATTAAATTATGTTCATCATATATCAATATTAAACCGAATATTAGGATATAGTAATTAATCAATATGGATCAATATATCATGATCACAAAAGATGTGGTATAAAAATTAAATAAGGGATATTTTTTTAATTTTTTAACATGTTTTTATAGAAGGAATTGAACAATCCTAAATGATTATCATGTATATATGAATGAATTGAATAATAAAAAATAGATATGATTTAAGTAATGAGGTTGTTATGTTGTGGGTTAAAGAGGACCCAACAATGTATTTTAGGTGTGAATTAATATTGATGCATATATATTTATTATTTCATGATGTGTATTTTTTTACAATAGGATATGGTGACTATATATATTTTATGGAAGATATATTAATAAAAAACTAATTGATTTAGATTTTTTTGGAATCTATGATCATGGGTACTCAAATTAAATGTTAAAAAATAATAGAGGAACGCACTACATCATAAAAAAATTAACAATGGAATTTAATGGATTATTTGTTTGATAAATTGAAATTCAATATTTTAGAAAAATTTAAACATATAAATTATTCAAAAATATAAATATAAAAAAATCATATCGAGGATTTAATAGGATTAAAATAAATTTGATGATATAATAATCAATGATATATTTTATAAGAGTTATCTTTTGTAATAAAATTTATGATGTTAATGGTAGTTTCAAAATAATTTTTTTTAATTATTTAATGATGAAGATATTCACATCATATGAATACATGTTTGAACAGAATGAGAATTAAATTTGGTTTGAATCCTTTATTTTAATGGCATACCATTTTTTCTGGTAATATATTTGATATAGTATCTCATGGTAATTATATTATAATAATGAGAGTTAAAGGGGAAAAAATTATTGAATTAAAATAAATCATTAATGGAACTACTAAAAAAAAAGTGATATTATGTATGTGATAAAAATATAAAATAATATACCTTTGTTACATAGGCTTAGTATATATCATAAAATTTTAACATATATTATTGATGTATATTGAAATTTGAGATGTCCAATAAAATTAATAAATATTAACAAAATAAAAATGAATAGTATATTTGGGACTCAATACATCAGAGTTTGTATTTTAATAATGTTTTATAAAATCATTCTATTGAATAATGAGATAAAAGTCACATAAATTATAGTAACTGGTCGGTGCTTGGTTAATATATTTATTTCTATCCTAGTTAACATTCTTAATTTGATGAGAATAAGTATGTTTTTATTTATTTAGGGGAAACCCACCTCAATAAGGGGATATAGTCACACATATTGAGGAAAACATCAATTAGAAATCATGTTCCTCATTCCATAATATTTCAATATTCAAGCTTATAAACACGATGATAAATAAAAAAATTCTAGATATCCATTCACTAAATTCATAATATCCTTAATGTAGATAAATATTAAAATTAAAATCAAAGAAAAAAAATTAAAACTGAATCACTGCCCATATCAGTGATGAAAATATCCTTAAAATATCATTTGATGCCTTTTTAATTTATATTCTGTTAATGGTGACTCATATATTGATAATTTTAGGAAAAATATATATTTGGTAGTTTACATCAAATAAACCCCTTATATAAAAATAATAGTGTGATCATATATTTGTTACATGGTTGTAATTAATAAAGGGAATCCTATAGAACATTTATTAATGAGAACATGGTGAATCTCAATATGAAATTATTCCAAGATATCTTATTTTGATGAAATAGAATAAATGTGAGTTCATTTCTTCTTGGTGTGTAAATCTTTTGAAAATGACACGATGTTGTAAACATGGTGATCCATTCATATATATAGGTCATAAATGACATAATTTTTGATGAGTTTAACAAAATGTATCTATAGGCTATATATCTACATAACGATAACATAATCAGACTTCTTGTGATGATGAATATTTGGGAAAATATGTTGTGTAATAAGATTCTGTTACTAAATTAAGAATAATTATGTTCTAAGTATGTTTTAATGTTTTCAAAAAGTGACGAGTTTCATAAATGTGTAAATGTTTCATGAAATTATGGATGTTTGTATTATTTTATGAGACTATTAGTGAAATTTTCCAATTCATCTATGGTAAATTTTAATTCATCATGTTGATTAAAGAAGATATTCATGAGACCCTAATTTTTGGTCCATCATAGGTTATTCAAATAATATGTGTATATTGACTAAAAGAACATTGTGTACACATGAGTAGAGAGATGTGTAAGATTTAAAATGGTTAATGATTATAAAATTAGAGGGTCTATGAATCAAATTTAATAAATGATCTAATAGTTATCATTAGTTATTATTGTAAATTAATAAACATCCATTATAATCTCTACCTATAATACTAGCTATGGTAGACATAATATGAATTTTATGTCCCATGGATGATTTAATGTTTATTTATATATTATTTTCAGAAGTAGAGCGAACATATTATTCATTAAAACGAAATAAAATCAACATAGGTGTTTGATTTAATTTATATATCCCCATTTCATTACCAAGCAAAATAACTTAGTATTTAACATAGTGAGAAGAAGAACATAATAATTTACTAACTATAAGAAGATAAAATAAAAATACCAAATGAGGTGCTAGACCATTGTTTCCCATATATTTCAATCTATTTCATACAATTTTTCTATCTAATACAGTATTAATATGTGTAACAAATTATTACAAAAGGTAAATTAACATTGGGATGGAATAGAGGATATTAACTCAAGATAAAATTAAATAATATCTCTTTTACATTCATTTTATTGGGCTCTTATTTTTTTCCTATAGATTATGTATTACAACATCATTCAGGAATATGGATATATATGTTTTTAGGGACATCAACATTTCATTAATATTTTATTCTTTTTAGTATTAGTTTTCCTATATTCTGTTTTTATTGACATATAATTATGATTTAAAAAAAATAGATTCTAAATAAAATATTAACTGTAATTATTTAAATAGAATAATTTTTTGAGGAATTTCATTATTATTTAAAATTGATTGATTTTTTTTTGAAATGGTATTTTTATTATGGAATTTAATATAATTCTTTTTAATGGATTTTATTCAGAGTAATTATTACTTTAAAATTGTATATTTTTATATTTCACTAACTAAGAGGTAAATTAAAATAGTTTTCTAAATTTTTCTGAATACCTTCAAATTTTGGACAGATCACATTTTTCATATTATCTAGAATTGGGATTTATCCACCAACAATTATATTAAGAATAATAAAATCCACATGCATCAATAAGAATCATAATTTGAAAAAACCAATTTTTTATCCTCTTAATAATCTACATTTACATTTGCCTTTTATGAAACCCCTAGTGGATACTATTTTTTTTACACATTAAATGATTATTTTCTCCACTATCAAATTATTGTTCTTAAATTTAACAATAAAAGTATTAAATTATATTGTGGGAATTATAGTTCATCAAGAGTTATTTCTTGAATGAGTAAAAATTTATGGGAGTGTGATGTGGTTTTAACATATGGTAAGGGTAAAATTTTATGTTTATTTCAAATTCAGTTACATTGATTCTTATAAAAATAGAGAAAATAATAAAAATATAAAAATATAATGAATAATATCAATAATTTATTTTCATTATTTCATTATTCTCGGTTATATGAATAAATGTCTTGTAGCTAAAAATGTATATTGACTCATAGTTTTCCCAATTTATTATTGAATCCTTATATTCAAAAATTAATAAATTGAATTTAAAATGTATATAAAGAATAATGAATTTAGTAAAATAATATTATTTTATGAATCATTCATTTATATTATTATTCCTTGATTTATGGGATTAAATTATATTAAAGTTAATTAAATTGGATTAATAGTTTAGTGTATAAATTTAGGTGGAATAAATTTTTTATATAATGAATTTTCATGTATTACAATTTATGTAAATAAAAGTCCCCATTTTGACCTTATTTTCTTAAACTGAACCAACAAAACCATAATCCTCCATCTAGGCTATGAAAATATTCATTGTAGTTAGATTCATATTGTTCAATTATGTATATAGTTATAAATTACCAATATGATGTTATTAATTACATGACTATGATATTTTTATAACATCGACATGACATCCCACAAAAAAGATGAGGGAAATGAATTAATATTGAATATGGGTCTAAAATGATGAATTTTGGGATAAAAGATGCTTAAAAAAGTAAAATATAATATAAATAAAATTATATGATTTTTTTTCATAATTTTATTTTAATTTATTTCATGTTTAAAAAAACAATTAAAAAAACTATTTGGTTATATTTTAAGAAAATTAAATTGATATATAAACTTTTTCAAAGACTATATTGGAGTTAGTGTTATGTATTGATGAAATGATTATTTATTTTAAATTCAATATTGTTCAAATATATTAGTAACTTAAATTAAATATTTAAACACGTTTTAAATTAATTTTTTGTATATTGAATATTATTTTTGGATTTTAATTTAAATAAATCATAAATAAAATAGGTTGAATAATCATTCATTGTTTTTCTTTTTTAATGACATTCAGGGATGACTTTTTTAATGTCATATTGAGAAGGGTAAATTATTGAAGGGATCATTTCATGAGTAATATTATGAAACTTTAATTATTAATCATAAAATATAAATGATTAGAAAAAAAATTCTTCAGGATATTATGTTCTTAAAATAACCCAGAAAAACTAATCCTAAATCACATAATTAAAATACATATGATTGGAAAGTGATTAGTTTCCCAATTATTTTGAGTGTTGTTTTTACAAATACTATATAAAATATTAATGTTTAATAGGAAAACATAATATTGAAATATTTAGTATATGGGAGTGGAGGAACATGTTATTAATGTGAAGTCAGTTTTCCCACATTTCATTGTTTAATAAATCTGCATCAAATGGTTTAAATATAGATGGAATATCAATGTAATGAAAATTTAATTAGAAGATGATTAAAATTATATTTATTTGGAAATAATTCTTGTTAAATTTTACACTCATTATATAGGTTGGTATATTTTTATGGATACATCTATTTTTCATATGATTATAATGGAATGAGTTAAATAGGATGATGAAATGATGGTATTTATAATTTTTATAAAAACTCATCAAATTTAATAACATATATTTTGATATTAAAACAGGGTAATAAGTTAATTGTTTTATTAAATTTGAATAATTTAGGGAGTTAAATGATGACCATGAAAAAATATAATATTTGGAGTAAACATAAATTATGATTACTATGTAATTAACAAAAATAATAGAATTTAATATAGGAAATTTACTTATTTGAATCATTAATGGAAACATTTAGTGGGAAATAAATCATTTTAAAAAAAATGTAATGAATATTAAAATAATTTGAAAATTGCTATGTTGTTAAATCATATTTTTAAAATTAACCCCAAAACCCAAAATCCGTAATACAATATATGAAAATACTATTGAATAAATGGTGTTTAATTTTAAAATTTTTAGATATTTATGTTCTTACCAATAATTTGTTATTATATGAATGATTATCAGATTAGTATATAACTAAAAATTGTTTCTAAGGGGGATATGTGTGGCGTCAATTCAATTTTCAGTAGGTTTTGATTATATTAAACAAATTATGTTTATAAAATATAAATAAAAATGAAGAAAAATTAATGATAACCATATTTAATATATATGACATGATCAATTTTCTTTTTGAAAATAGCTATAAAAAAATAACTCTTTATTTGACTATATAAATTAAAAACAATTAATGAGTCATTTCTATGACTACAATGTACATGTTGTGGTTAAGTGATGAATTTTTTTTCGTATTTTAATTATTTAACATTAATATAATTAATCACATTTTTGTATGAATACATTATCATTTATTCTTGATTTAAAAAAATTGGATACTTTGGTAGTTATAAAAATCAATATAATTGTTAAATTTAAAATCTTATTTTGTTTTCTTAGATTATATTGTTATGAAAAAAATTATATTATGTGTTTATTAATGATGTTAAAGCACTGTATTTGATTAAAATTGATTAAATCAATAATAGTTAATCCATTATGATGGAGAACATGATATGTGGGTCACCCATGGTAAGGAATAAGTTTTCTAAAAGGGGTAGATGCATTGTTTTGGGAAATAGTGTGCATAAATTTAGTATTCTAGGGGGTGTTATCTTCCATGGCAATAATACACCACATAAACAATAGTTTAAATAGATTACCTAATGATAAATATTATAAATGAATGATTATCGATGAAAAAACAAAATGTTTGGTGTTTTCTTATAAATTTATATGAAATACTTCTTAATAAAACTTATACACATATAATAACTATAATTAACCAACCAACATGGTGTAATACCAAAAATATAATTAGGGAGAATAAATATATTATTTACAATGTATTTCAACACAGATAAACAACCACCGCTATTCATATGAAAATAAATGTGCATTGTGGTATATTTTCACTACAGAGGTTGTATAACTAATAGATTTACATATGAAATTATATACCCTAATCACATCACCTAAAAAATCATCATTTCCCAACTATTTAAAACAATTGCCCTCACTATTTGTTCACACTAAAAGATCATGAACCACATTACAATAAATAGATAATGATCCAAAAAATTATTGAAATAGAAGACTGATTCTTCACATGGGATATAAAAATTAAATCCCAAGGAAAAAGATATATTAATTTAAAATTATAAAAGGGGGATAATATATTTATATTTCAGGATATAAAAAGATCATTCTTGTTGTGGTAATAATGTACAATATTATATGTCATATCATTATATAATATTTATTTTAATATATAATATTCCATTATATATTTTAATTTTATAATTTTATTTCATTTGGGTTTCCCCCAATTTATTCCTTCTTCATTAAATGTTATAGATGGAAAAGTCTATTTTGGAAGGAAATGGGGGTACCATTTCATAAAATTGAGTAAATTGGTATTAATTCAACCATTAACTAGATTTAACCTCTATGTGGAATACATTTATGTGTGGAAAATGGAGGTAGATGTTATTTGTTTCCTCCCCCACTCATATATATTTCAGTTGACTCACATTTTACATCAAGACACCAGATATCTATTTTCATAAATTATAATCAAGTCACATTATTGGCCATTGAATGGTTTCATTATCTTTTATGTTTGAGTTTGGTTCCATTGAATTCTTTAGTAGAGAGATATACATAGTATGTGAATATTTTACATTATCATGTTATGTGATTTAAGGTTATTCACAAAGTATAGGGATGTTCTTAACCAATTTAATAAATAAAGGGATGGGGTTAGGTAATTATTCCTTTGGGAATTAGACATTATAAAATAAATATGTAATGGAGAATGTTGGGATGATATATGAAAAAAAAATTATGGATAAATTAGTGTATCTAATAGAGACTATGATGAGGAACTAATAGTCCATTAATGCTAAGATAAAAAATTGTTATTCACTAACATCTGCAATCTTTTCTTTATACATATATTATTATTATTTTCTATTCATTTAAAAAATACCTTATATCACATTAATTTATTATTAAATTGTATACAAAATTATTATTATGTTTTTAGGTATGTTGAGTGATTTGAGAGGTTATTCGATAGATAGATGACTATGTATATCCACTAAATGGAATTCAATTTGAATTTAAAAATACTAAATAATAATTATACATGATAGAAACATTAATCCCAAACTACTATATATCATTTAAATTCATTTTATTATTTATGAATATAAACTATAATGTAAATATCTGAGATAATATTTTATTATTTTTTGGATAATAAATTATTATGTGGAGGGGATAGTGTAAATCAATAACTTCGATGAGGTGGGAATTTCATAAAAATACACACGAGTTCGATCTTCAATATCATTTTCTATTATAATATAATATATCATAATAATTATGTTTTCTAATATATATTACATTCTTTATTATCATAAATGGTTATTTATTAATTATTTGATTCATTTAGATATAAATATTATTATATTTCATATTAATTTTTTAAAATGTTTTGAAATAAATTTTGATCTTAAATTTAGATTTTTATTGATAATAACACTATGATATATATATATAAATTTATATATTCTAAAAACAATAAAATACAATATTTTATAAAAACAATAACATGTAATAAGTATAATTTTTTTCAAAAATCTCAATGAATCATGATAATTTAAAAAAATAATATGTTCATCGCATTATTCACTCCATGATTCCGAATTTAATTTTTTTACATTTACCATTAGTAATTTAATTATATATTTTAATACTTTTTTTATTTAAATTCATTCTTTTTGCTAGTCCATTCATTTATTAAGTAATTGAGTTACTTTTCTATTCCCTTTTCAATATTGTTTTATTTTACGTTTCAATAAATGAAATCTGTAAAATCAATAAGAAAGTATTCATGTGAGAAATATTTTATCTAATATTCTAGATATGGATGATATTATACATCTATATAGAATGAGTAATCTAATAACTAATTATGCAGAATTAAAATCTATATTTTTTATTTTCATTCAATTATAATGAAAAGTAACATAAAATGGAAAGAGGATGCGATGTTGTAAATTGAAATTTTTTACATGATAAAATATAAATAGAGTAATCATATTTAAAGATGTATTATTATTAAAAGATGATAATTTTAAATTTTTTTTTTTAAAGAGAATTTTTTTCGAAAAAAATCTATTTTAATTATTAACCTATTACATATTAATTTGTTATTTATTTCCATTTTTATCATGTGTGAATCCTAAAAATTAATTTTATGGGAGTTTATTAATATTATTTATGTATTATATTCAATATATATGTATATAAGTATATATATATATATATATATATTTTTGTGTTTTATTTATATATACAATTTTGAGATTTAAAATAAATATATAATATTAATATTGATGTATTTATTTTATAGTTTTAGGTAATTATAATTATTTATTTCAATCGTGTTTAATTTAATAATTTGCATGTTTCACTTATTATTATAATATCAAATGTCATTTATTTTTAAAAAATAATAATTAAATAAAATATTGTATGTGATTATTGTTTTTTGAATGCTTCAAATATTTAAAAATAAATTTTATTTTATGAAAGATAAAATTATTAAAATTTATTTTTTATTTTTTCTATATTTTTATTAAGAATATATTAATAGAATTTATTTTTTAAAATTTTCATTAAAATAAATTGAAAATAATATTTTTTAAATAACTAAAATCATAAATTATTATTTATTATTTTTCAAATAGTGATGTGTAAAACAATTTTACAGAAAAATTTAATAAAATTAATGAAATAAATATTCTTATTTTTTAACATATATTAAATATTTTTTAAATGAACTATTTTTAATTAAAATATGATTGCTACAAACAGGATTCTACATTAAGGACTATTTTAATATAATTGAAAATAAGATCATATATAATTTTATAAGATTCGGTCTTTTTTAATAAAATGTTTTTCTACATATGATTCTATTATTTAAAACAAAATTTTATTAATATTTACATAGTGCGTTATAAGATAGATTTATTAAATATGAACCTCAAAAAAATAATGTTTATAAATAGGAAGTTGATAATTGATAATCAATCCATCCCAGTGAATATCATCATGCACTCTTAGGGTACATTTGAGTTATTTTACAATTGATATCCATCCATTAGAGTTCTGAGATCATCGTCCCATGTATAGATCCATATCGGGGATATGGTTCAGGAAGGCAGTGGGTCTGTCGAATGATTTTTAAGAGGATTTTTTTCTAAATCATGATCTAATAAACATGAGAGAAAAAATTAAGGAGGTATGTTGATACTATGTGTTTTTTGGTTCCATAGTATCGGGGAATCATAAAAATTTCCTGACATGTTTCTTTAGTTAACATCTATTGTTAGATTGTTTAATATGGTTATATTATAGAATACAAGTTGATCATTCTATATATTTTATCATTCATTTTTTTAAAAATACTCATTCATTTGATTTTATAAATTTTATCAATGTAGAATGGTGAACTTATATAGTTTTTTAAATAAGATCTTATAACATTGTATGTTGATAAGAATTATTAAGAGTGTAGATTTATATAGAAATTAATATTGATCATTTTTTATATAATTTTAAAACATATTAATTTATCATGTGTTAATAGATTGTTTGGCAGTAGTTATATCTCAAAAATGTCTTCTTCTTCGTTTTAATTTTATCATTAATTCTAGTATTATTTTATATTGTGTGTTATTTATTTTCATAATTCCTTTTTTTCAGAATATCAAAATTCAATATTTCTTCCCTTAAATAATTCCATTTTAATTTCTATAGTATCAATAATTCCTGAATTTTTTTAGATTTATTATTTTCCTATTAATTATTCTTTTAAAAAATATATCTTTTCCATCATCCATTATATGTATAATCTATTATCATGTTTAAATATTTTTTATTTTCATTATGTCGTGATCATAAATTCAACAAATATTTACCTTAAATATTATATAATTAATTGATAATAAAAAATAAAAAATAAATTGATTTTATAATAGAATTCATTTTATTTAATTTATCTTACAATTATATATTTATTGTCTCGGAGAATTAGTCCATAACCCTGATATAAAAAACATATTTTATCATGGGGAATCTTTTTCCTAATAAATATTTTCCAAGAAATTAATAAAACAAATTATATAAAAATGATTCCATTTCGTGATAAATGTGTCACGACCCGTCCCAGTGGGGCCCGAGCTACAACTCCCCACGCCCGCCTCCAATAGGCTAGTGGCTGGTGACTAGCATTGTGTAGGAATGCTACTAAATGGGAGGCAATTCCTATAACCTGTACACACACACACACACACACCTCCAATCCCACAAAGATAAAAAGTAAAAACTACTAAAATGAAAAGATGCATGCATACATTAAAACACAACCATCAGAGTACGACAGGGTAGTAAAGTACAGTAAAGTAAAACCCATGGACAAAAGTACAAGCCCACCAAAAGAAAGTCTGCAACAAGTCCAACCTGTAGAGAAAGGTACTGGGACTGTAACCCGTCGCAAAAGGAATGCACCTCGGCCTGTCTGATCTCACTAAGCATCGTCTGGTCCTGGCCCGCATAGAATCCTGTCAAATGCTCGCTCGTCTGCACAAGACAAGACATGTGCGGGAAAAGCCCGTGTAGGGGTGAGTATAACAATACCCAGTAGGACACCCCAAAACCACAAGGAAGTAAAAAAAGGAAAATACCACGAAGAAAGGTACTGTCAGCTCAAGACAGCATATGTCTACAGAACATATAACAAGAATATCCATATATACTCATACACTGGCGACCATCGCAAAACCTCCACTATGATCCAGCTCAAAGATTCCACTAAAAATACCATCGGGGGAACACACTCCTAGGTCTGAAGAGAGAGACATGAAGTACTCATTTCAGGAGAACACACTTCACATGTACCTTTGTAACAAGATGCTCAAATGAGGATCACAACCAAGTCATGGGGTGATTTCGACAACTCAGTCTGAGATAATCCGCCAAGCAGAGGATTGGAGCACGGGTAAAGTTGGTCACGTCGATACCAAGAACTCCTAGGGTTACAGGAATGAATAGAGGATCCAGCTCTAAGTCTCATAGAGGTGATTCCAACAACTCTATTCAGGGAGTTATGCTTAAGGGATCATACTCCTATATAAAGGAATTGATACCAGAACCTTCGGGGGATTACCAAGGGTATGAAACACTATGAACTAGTCCAAGTCACAGAAGGCAAGTGGCTTAAGCTATGAAGAAAAAGTTTCACGGCGTGTAGTATGGTTGCACGCCTTGTTCCTTGACCCTGGGTACTACCTGTGTAAACGGCCCATGTCCTTCATTCAGTACATGCAAAACCAAACCACATGGCGTGTAGAAAAGTACACGCCAGGTTTCTTGACCCCGGGTGCTTCCAGTGTAACCGGCCCGTGTAATTCGGCTTGTTGGATAGAAAACACCTATACAAATTGTAGTAGAAATCACACGCCGTGTTCGAGTGCCTGGGCTCACTCCGTGTACGCTGGCCATGTGCCCGTACACGGTCTCTCCCCATGTCCGTGTCACCTGCCCATTTAATAGTACATGGGGTACCCCGTGTATCTGGCCGGGTCTGGCCGAGGAGGGGTGTACACGGTGTGTCCATGGCTGTGTACCCTGCCCATGTCCGTTTACTACCGGAGTACATGCCAAGTCATTCGCCGATGAACACACGCCGTGTAGCCCATACTAAACGACGTTTAGTTGGGATTTTTATAGAAACGATGTCTTCCTCCGCTTGCATCAGCTGATCCTCCAGACTTCGATTCACCCATTTATTTTCCGCAAAACTCAAGAATCTAGATTGCCTCGTCATCGTGATGCTGAATCCATGGGTTTTGGTCCTTCGATCGGATCCAAAATCCAATTTCGGTCACCCGTGCAGAAATCATTTGAAGAATGATTTCTTCCAATCTGCTTCGATCCGTCCGTCGCCACCGCATCCATACCTCCGTAGGGTCGTACCGATCTTTAAATTGGTAACATTACATCACACAATGGGTGCACAACGATATGTTGTTCCTCATCCCTCGAAGAACGTGAATAACACTCACGTAGAACGCGATAAATTTGTGGAAGAGACACACACAAATCTAGAGGGACGAACCTCGATCGATGTTCGTGTCCATCTTGGACCGTCACCATTAGAAGTTTGAACGAAACCAAACAATAACAAGAATCAAATCCCCAAAATCCCCGAAAAAGCCCATCCTGCAAGAACGATTGATCCACGGGCTAATCTGTTCGTGGATTAGTCTGAATTTCTCATAGAAATCAATAATGGGGAAGAATAAAATCACAACAACATCCTACGTGGATCCCGACATTCGTTGGTGATGATTCGGTCACCGCGTCATCGTCGCCGACGAAATCCATCAAGAATGTCGCCGCCGCGTTGGGGGTTTCCTCCAGAGATTTCCCAGAGCCTCCAGGGGAAAATCAGGGTTATGGGGATTGTATCCCTGATCCCCTATATAATCTTTATTTAAAAGGTAAGATATATTTGACATAACAGGGTTTAAATAAAATATTTTACTTAAATATTTTTTTTGTGTCCAAAAACCAGATTTCACCACCGACCTGCGCCAGCAGATTATAGGCCTCGTCTTAGGTGAAATTGTTGTTCTGAACGCAACGCTTCCCTTGGATTTCTGATATGAGCACCCATTCTGGAGTTATTCGACATTTTCAAGAAAACATCATGCGAGCATAATTTAATTATTAAATTAAATTCAAAAAAAATTTCCAAGATCACTGGGCCTCGGAACTGCATGTCGTCTCAGTTCCTAGTTTCGAATTAATTCCCATATAATATTAAAATAATACATAGAAAAATCAGGGACATTACATCACAACCACTTTAGGGATTTTACGTTCCCGAAAAGCCAATACAAGGGATACTCAAAAATATGTGGGTACTGCCCGCGAATCTGAGCCTCCCGCTCACACATGCTCTCCTGAAGATTCACGTGCTGCCACCAGGCATGCACCAACGGAATAGATCATCCACGAAGGATCTTCTCCTACAGATCATTGATCTCTATTGGGTACTCAGCAAAGGTCGATCCAACGTTGATGTCTAGCTTTCCCCAGTCGATGACGAGCGATGGATCATGCACGCACCTCTGTAGCTGCGAAACATGGAAGACATTGTGTACCCAGTCCATCTGAGGAGGTATATCCAAGAAATATTTCACCTTGCCAACCCGACTTAGAATATGAAAAGGGACAACGAACCTCGGAGATAGCTTGCCGCCTCATCCAAATCTCGACAATCCTCATCAAGGTGAGACCGGAAGGAACACATGGTCTCCTCCTTAAACTCCAAAGGCCTCCATCTCCGATCGACATAAGACTTTTTCTGACTCTGTACAGTCTTCATCAGCTCCTAGATGACCTGCACCTACTCTGTAGTAGCTGTCACCATTTCTGGGCCCATGAGTGTTGACCCTCCCGGGTCAGTCCAGCAAAGTGGTGACCTACACAGTCTCCCGTATAGAGCCTCGAATGGTTCCATACAAATAGTGGAATGATAACTATTGTTATAAAAAAATTCCACCAGTGGTAGGTGATCCTCCCAGCTATGACCGAAGTCAAGTATGAAATCTTGTAGCATATCCTCCAGGACCTGGATGGTCCACTCTATCTGACCATCAGTCTGGGGATGAAACGTTGTGCTCAAGCGTAACTGAGTCCCAAAAACTTCATGCAATCTCTTCCACAACCGGGATGTGAAACGAGCATCACGATCTGAGACAATCGTGGATGGTACTCCCGGAATTCAAACTACCTCCTGCACGTAGAGGCGTCCCAAGCTCTCTACTGAACTCTTCTCCTGTATGGCTAGGATATGGGCTGACTTGGAAAGTCAATCAACGATCACCCAGATGGCTTCGTGTCCCCTAGACGTGCTGGTAAACGCGTCACGAAGTCCATGGATATCTCATCCCTCTTCCACTCTGGCACCTCAAGGGGCTGAGTCAAACATGTTGGAACCTGGTGCTCAACCTTTACTTGCTGACATGTAAGGCACCGATAAACAAACTCTTCCACACTCTTCTTCATCCATGGCCACCAGAACTGACGTCGGAGGTCTTTGTACATCTTAGCCATGCCTGGATGCACCGAAAAAGGGGATATATGGAACTCCCTCAGAACCTCCTCCCGCAACGTCACTGGTACTACTGTGCACCATCTGAAAAGGACAACGTGCTCCCCTCCTTCTGAAAATCCATCAGCTGCATCACCAGTGGATATATGAGCACGTAGAGTCTCACATATATCATCCTCGTGATGTGCTTCCCTGACTCGTTGTAAGATTTTTGGGGTAAAAACCATCAATTGAAGGTAATATCCCTCATCTTTATCCATGAATGACAACTGAAAAAAGGCCATCTTCCTTGTCACCTCATCCAGAAACTACGAACTGGATTTTCTACTGAGATCATCTGCCACCACGTTCCCCTTCCAAGGAGTATAAATGACCTCAAATTCGCAATTCTGGGGGAACTCAAGCCATCACCTCTGTCTCAAATTCAGATCATTTTGAGAAAAGATATATCTAAAAATCTTGTGATCAGAGTAGCTGGTAAATCGTTCTCCCTTCAGGTAGTACCACCACATCATCAATTCGAATACTACCGCTGCCATGTAAAGATCATGGGTCGCGTAGTTCTACTCATGTGGCCTCATCTAACGTGAGCCATAGGAAATAAATGCTTGCCTCTGCATCAGGACACAGCCAAGCCCAGTTCCAGATGTGTCGCGGAACACTACGTACTCAGCACCCTCCTCCAGTAATCTCATGATCGGGGCACTTGTCAGACTCTGTCTCAACTACTGGAAATACTTCTATCATTTCTCGATCCACACGAATGGTTGTACCTTTCGGGTCAAATCTGTCCTAGGTGCTACAATCCTAGAGAAATCATGGATGAATCTCCGATAGTATCATGCCAACCCAAGGAATCTCCACACCTCCGTCACGCTCCGCGGTGGATCCAATGCTAGAACTACCTCCACCTTTGTTGGGACCACTACGACACCATCCGATGAGATAACATGCCCCATAATGTGGACCTCCTGTAACCAGAACTGACTATTCGAGAGTTTCCCATAAAAATAGTGCTCTCAGAGTGTGTCCAGAACCATCCTTAGGTGTCTCACGTGCTCCTCCTCAGATGCAATGTACACAAGGATATCATCGATGAAGATCACCAATAACCGGTCTAAATATGGTTAAAAGATCAGGTTCATGAGTCCCATGAAAACTGCCAGGGCGTTCGTCACACCAAAGGGCATCACCAAGTACTCATAATGAACGTAGCAACATATGAAAGTTGTCTTCGGTATATCCTCCTCCTGTACTCACAACTGGGGATAGCCTGATCGTAGATCAACCTTCGAGAACCATAGTTCCCCTTTCAACTGGTCTAAAAGGTCATCGATCCTCGGTAGTGGATATCATTTTTTCATGGTCACCTGATTTAAGCACCGGTAATCCACACAAAGCCTCAAGATTCCGTCCACCTTCTTGGATAATAGCACTGGGGCCGCCCAGGGTGAAACACTGGGTCTCACAAGGCCCTTTTTCTACAAGTCATCCAGCTGCATCCTCAGCTCACGAAGCTCTGCAGAAGACTTCTGATAAGTAGATGCTGATATCAGGGTCGTCCTGGGTTGCATCTCAAAGCAGAAATCTATCTCCCGATAGGGAGGTAGCCCGGGGACATCCTCCAGAAAGATGTCCTCATACTCATAATCCACTGCTGGGAACAGGAAACTCGCAACATCTGACGTGCCAAGGGCTAGGCTATCCAACTATTGTGAAATTGGCTATTCCCTCTTTTGCACAAGTCCATCATGCGTTTCCTAGGTCTCTCTTTCACTGAAAAAAGAGAACCTCGTTCCATCACTACGGACACACCACACCCTTTTCCTAAAACAATCAATCTGGGCATGAACTGTGGATAACCAATCCATTCCACGAATGAAAACATAAGGCCTCTACGCAACCACCAAGAGGTTCCAACCGAAACACTCACCTCCAAGGGTCAGGTCACACTGCCTACAAAGGTGTGTGATCTCTAAATCTTCTCCAGTCAGTGTTTCTAAGCATAAGGGTCGAGTCAACGACTCAACTGGAATCTCAAGGTCTCGAACAAGATAAGCAGCCAGATAGGAATGACTAGCACCTGTTTCTATCAATACGACAACCAAAGTAGAAAAGACACATATAGTACCTCTAATCATCTTGAGAGTACCTGGGTCATAAGCCTCTACCGCCTGCAGCTGTCCCTGCCTCTGTCCACCAGCTCCCAGAGCCTGGGGTGGACATTTTGGGGGTGGTGGTGGTAAAAGGTCGAAAATCTGACCACCTCCAACTGCTCTCCCAGCTCCTCTACCACATCCACTACCTCACGGATCTGCCTGCTCCACATGTTGCATCTACCTCAGTGGTCCATCCACTACCCCAATGTCAATAGTATGGAGGGTCAGACAATATCGAGCGAGATGTCCCCTTTCATCACATGAGTAACATCGCCACTCTGGAGGGAAGCTAGATACGCCCTGTGAACCTTGTACGGTTGATCCCCTGTCCTGGGATCTCCTCTAGAAATGTCTCTCATGCATGGGTCCCTGATGTAGGCTCACTGCCGCTGAAGTCTCGGCTCCAGCTCACCGACTACTGACAACTATCGGCTGTCCCTACTCCGTTAGGAAGCTCTCGACCACCAAAGCCCGCTCGACTACCCCAGCTTAAGTAGGAATGCTCATCGGGATGATGCTAGCTCTGATATCTCTATGCAAGCCCCACTCAAAAGTTGAAGCTCTGATGTACTGATCTCTAACCATATCCATCGAGTATCGCGAGGGGTCGGTAAAACTTGATGAATAGTCATCCACAGTCATGGTTCCCTGCTGGAGCTGAAGAATCTCATGTATACGTACTGTTCTTAGGGTAACCTGTGAGAACTCCTCTCTAAAGAGACGTTCAAACTCCGAACATGCATGAGTCACCTCGTCGTGAGTCTAGATGACCAAAATCCACCATCGCCATGCTGAGCCCTCCAAAAGGCTTGCTACCAGGATCGCTATAAGATCTGCTGGTGTCCTGAAGAAACGGAAGACTCTGCTCACAGCCTCAAGCCAGTCCTCTGCTGCCTGAGGGTCAGGCTCCCTCGAAACCTGAGGTGTGTCTGTCTCTGAAACTCATGGAGGGCGCTCATCATGCGCTCCTCCTCCACTGGTATAGAAGGAAATAAACACTTCCCCACAGGTGGTGGAATAACTCGCATGCCACCTGGTGGTATAAATGGGGGATCTGGTCCCTGTATCGAAGCTTCATCACTGTGGGGGTCACACTTGTGATCGAGCTGCTGGATCCTAGTGGGTGCGCGTCATGGAGGCATCATATTTAGGAAATAATATGTATCACAGTCTGTGAGTATATCTGGAGAGCTGACTCAAGAAAGACATGGAAACCAAAAACCATTCCAATATGATGCATGTACCATTATTTTTCCCCATGAAACTAGTGTTTTAATGTTTCGAGTCGAAAATCAAGTTATCAGAGTCCTGGTGTATGGATACGTTGGCCGCCGCACCAACACTGGGTTCCCTGGCCTGAGAGCCAAACTAGAAACACTTAACATTGTTGCCCCAAACCAACTCACAAAATCTCAGTCCTAAGGTAGAACAGACCACCTCTGATGCCACTTTGTCACGACCCGTCCCAGTGGCGCCCGAGCCACAACTCCCCAAGACTTCCTCCAATAGGCCAGGGGCTGGTGACTAGCACCGAGTAGGTATGCTAGTAACATGGGAGGCAATGCCTATAACCTGTACACATGCACACACATCTCCAAGCCCACAAAGATGAAAATTAAAATCTAATAAAAGGAAAAGATGCTTGCATACACTAAAACCCAACCAACAAAGTATGACAGGGAAGCAAAGTACCGTAAATTAAAACCTTGGGCGAAAATTACAAGCCCACCAAAAGAAAGTATGCAACCAGTACAACCAGTAGGGAAAGGTACTGGGACTGTAACCCGTCACCGATGGAGTGCACCTCGGCCAGTCTGATCTCACTGAGCACCGTCCAGTCCTGGTCCGCCTAGAATCCTGTCAAAGGCTTGCTCGTCTTCATAAGACACAACATGTGTGGGAAATCCCCGTGCATGGGTGAGTATCACAATACCCAGTAGGACACCACTAAAACCACAAGGAATTACAACAAAAGAAAAATACCACAATGAAAGTTACAGTCAGCTCTACACAGTATATTTCTATGAAACATATAACAAGAATATCCAGATATACTCATACACAAGAGACCATCGTGAAACCACCACTAAGATCTAGCTCGAAGATTCCACTAAGAATACCATCAGGAGAACACACACCTCGGTCTGAAGAGAGAGACACAAAATACTTTTTTCGGGAGAACAAATTCCACAAAATACCCTGGGAACAAGATTCTCAAATGAGGATCACAGCCAAGTCATGGGGTGATTCTGACAACTCAGTCTGAACTAATCCTCTAAGCATAGGATCGACACCCGGGTAAAGTTGGTCACGTCGATACCAAGAACTCTACCTAGGGTTCCAGGAATGAATAAAGGATCTGACTCTAAGTATCACATAGTGGATTCCAACAACTCTATTCAGGGAGTTATGCTGAAGGAATCATACTCCTGTATAAAGGAATTGAAACCAGAACCTTTAGGGGATTACCAAGGGTACAAACTCTAAGAACTACTACAAGTCACATAAGGAAAGTGGCTCAAGCTATGAATAAAAAGTTACAGGGCGTGTAGTATGGTTACACGACGTGTTCCTTAACCCCGGGTACTGTCCATGTAAACATCATGTGTCCCTCGTTCAAGCCGTACTAAACAAAACTACACGGTGTGTATAAAATTACACGTCGTGTTACTTGACCTCGGGTGCTTCCCGTGCAACCGACACATGTCATTCGGCTTGTCGGATAGAAAAAAACTACACGTAGTGTAGAATAAATCACACGCCGTGTTCGAGCACCTGGCCTCACTCTGTGTACGCTGACCATGTGCCCATACATGTTCTATGCTCGTGTCTTTGTCGCCTACCCCTGTACCAGTACACGGGGTACCCCATGTATCTGGCTGGGTCTGGCCGGGGATGGGTATACACGGCGTGTCCATGGCCGTGTACCCTTCCCGTGTCTGTGTACTCCTAGAGTACACGCCAGGTCGTTCACTGATGAACACATGCCGTGTATCCCATACTACACGACGTGTAGTCGAGTGTTTTCCTGAAACTCTGTCTTCCTCCGTGCACCTCGGTTGATCCTATGGGCTTCGATTCATCAATATATTTTCCGCAAAACTCATGATGTTGGATCGCCTCATCAACGTGATGCCGAATCCATGGGTTTTGGGCCTTCGATCGTCTCCAAAATCTGATTCTAGTCACCTGTGCAGAAATCGTTCGAAGAACGATTTCTTCCAATCCACTATGATCCGTCCGACACCACCGCAGTCGCACCTCCATAGGGTCATACCAATGCTAGATCTTCAATTTGTGACCGTTGCATCCAACAATAGGTTCACAATGATCTATTTCTCCTCGTCCCGAAAAGAACGCGAAGAACACTCACGACGAACGCGATAAATTTGGGGAAGATACACAGAAAAATTGAGAGGGAAGAACCTCGATCGATGTTCGTGTCGATCTTGGTCCTTAACCGTTAGAAGGTTGAACGAAACCAAACAATTACAATAAAAAAATCCCCAAAATCCCTGCAAAATCCTATCCTGCAAGAACGATCGATCTGTGGGCTAATCTGTTCATGGATTAGTCTGTGTTCATCGTAGAAATCAAAAACGGGGAAGAATAAAATCCCAACGACATCCTACCTGGATCATGGCATTCGTTGGCAAAGATTCGGTCGTCGCGTCATCGTCACCGACAAAATCCTTCAAGAATGTCGCCTCTACGTTGGGGGTTTCCTCCAGAGTTTTCCCATAGCCTCCAGGGAAAAATCATGGTTATGGGGATTGTAACCCTGATCCCATGCGTAATCTCTATTCAAAAGATAAGAGATAATTGACTTACCAAGGTTTAAATAAAATATTTTAATAAAATATTTTATTATTGTTGCATCCAAAAACCAGCTTTCACAACTGACCTACACCGGGCGATGTTAGGCCTTGCCTTAGTTGAAATCACTGTTTTGAACGCAATGATGCCCTCAGATTTCTGATACGAGCACCCATTCGGGAGTTATTCCACTTTTCAAGAAAACCACACTTGCACATAATTTAATTATTAAATTGAATTCAAACATTTTTTCTGAGATCACTAGGCCGCGGAATTGCACACCGTCTCAGAGCCTGGTCTCGAATTAATTCCCATATAATATTAAAATAATACATGGAAAAATCCAGGATATTACAAAATCATAATGACATTATTAATTAAATATGATTAATCAACAAACATACATAAACCCAATGAAATTTTTTCTAAAATATTGTATGGGCACAAAAATATTATTAAAAATTTTAAAAAGAAAATGACAAAAATTCATCAGTCAATTTTAAAAAATATGATATTCTACAAATAATTTGTTATTAAAAATTTCTCTTAATGAAATCATAATTCAAAAAATGTGTTATCATAAAGAATATTATAATTAAACATGACAGAAAAATCCTCACAATGAGGGTTTCTTTGAAAAGGTGGGAATTCATGGATAAATTAAAAAATTACCATTAACCTTAAAACCTATATTAATTTAATTATAAAAATTTTAATTTAGCATAACGTTTGAAATCAATGACTTCACAATTAAAACACATAATAATAAATAAAAAATTCATTTCTATTCAAAGGGATATTTTCTTTATAGTACTATTATACAACCCTTTGAATTGATATAACTATAAATTCCAAATCCATCATTATTCTAAATAGAACATAATCATTTCAAATTTCATTAGAGAGACATAATGTGGCATTATCTTTATATATTGAACAATAAGAGGTGACAAAACAAATAATAATTTGATATAATAGGGCTCAAAACATCATATCATTAAATATTTCTATATTCCATTTCATGTTGAAATAATGTTATTCTTGCACATTTTTATCATTAAAATGATAAATACACTTTTAAATGAACATAAAAACCTCATTTACTTATAGGAATCCATTTTCCCTTCAAAACCCTATTTTTCCCAATATAATTAACCGCAACATTATAAATATATATTTTTCTTGAAAAAAACCTAAAATGGGAAAAAATATCAATTAATAGTTAATATGTAATTAAGATTATATAAATATATATGCGTTAAATTCACCATGAAAAATAGAAATACAATGATGTGGTTGAAAACAATTTCATCAATTTGTGAGGTCGTAGTCCCTCATACACAATAATGATTGTTTCATTCCTTATTATTTGGAAGATGAGATTGATATAAGATATACTATTATGTTAGAAATATATTAGTATATTGAATACATTTTCAGTATTATATGAACATTATTAAAGAAATTATTATATATCTTGAAGATAACTTCAAACAATATTCATGGTTAAGAACTATGGAACTTCTTCAAAAAGAATCATTTTCATTACACCGTTAGTCATAAATGAATAATATTTTTTCCTAACTAATGAATCAGGGATGTATAAAATGATTTAGGGATGATATTTGGGTAACAATTTTATATTTATTTTTTGGTGTTTCTGATGAAATGATAATAAAATGATCTATTTTACACTATAGAAGAATTGTACACTGGGAATTTCATAATGTTGTAAATAATATAAATTAAGATTGATCTCTGAATGAAACCAAATTGATAGGATTTTAAGATAATAAGATTATTTGATAAAATAACTATATATAGTTATATGTTCATATTTCAATATAACATTTCAACCCATATCATTTTATTTTATCACTTCACTTACCCATTTGATAATTTTGGTGACATAATAGATTTTACTCTTAATGGTAATGTATAGTTACAATAATATTCAAAACAACCAATAAATAGTCAGTGATTGATTTCATATATAGAATATAATTTCCATCATTAATGATAATATTTTTTAAAATTTTTTATTTATTTTTTAAATGATTATTATTTCTTATAAAATAACATTAATATTAATTTTTGAAAAATTAATTTAATTTTAATTATAAAACTATAATATAATAATTGAATTTGATTATAATGATACCAAAACAACATAATATATAATTTATAACTATAAAATCTTGAAAAAAAAATTAAATTTCAATTATTTTTAATATTTTATTAATACGGTATTTTTATTTGTTAATTAATTTAATAAGTAGCCAGTCCGCTTTGCGTCAGTATTCAAGGTAGTTATTTCTTCATTAAAAATTTCAAATATATTACAATAATAAAAAATTAATTTATATATAAATATAATATATATAATCAAACATATACTATTTTTATACCTATGCTAAAAAAATTATAATTATTAATGTCATATGTGTGGAGTATTTCAAAATATAATTAATTAATTATTATAAAGGCCAATATTATTTCCCAATGGAACAAAAGGTCCTATATTCGACTTTTCCATTAATATAGATGATTTATCATCATCAAATAAAATTATAGAAATAGTATGCGTTACTTTTTTAGACCTTATAATTTTTTAATATCTACCCAATATACTCTTTTAGGAGGTAATAAAAAATTTTGTGGTTACTATTCAAAATATACACACTAAAAAGACCAACATACCAACGTCGAACCTCATTATTCTATGTATGAAATACATTTTCCAATATTTGATACACAAATGTTGAATAATTTAATTTATAATTAAATTGTTAAATTTTGTAAAACATCATTATAGAATACTAGATATTTTTTGCCTGATTTTTTTTATCATAAAATGAATTAATATATTTATTAAACTAGAAAATTATTTATTATGAAATTAACAAGGTTTTTACGTTCTTCTCCCCACTTCTAAATTCTATCACCTTAATATTGTTCACTAATTGAAAATTTAAAGATTTATTTCCTATAACAACCTATGTAATGATACAAAAATTATTTTACATTGATTATGTACCTTGAAATTAAAATTATCACAATCATAAATCTAGTTTGATGGTTAAAATTGTTACTTTTATAAAAAATGATTCACCAACTATTGATGGCTTAAACAATCCAAGACAAGTTTTTTATTATTTTAAACGTGATATTTTAAAAAATAAACATCTTATTTGTTTGTGGGAAAACATTATTTACATTTTTTTTATTTCTATTATTTTTATTACAAATTTCATATTTTGTAATTAATAGTGAAAAATACATCATTTTAATTCAAAACTACATCGTCGCCTAATATATTTATATTGATAAATTATACTTTAATTTTTTTTAATTTATCATTAGTTTAGTTTTTTATCATTTAATAATATTCAATTCATTGTAAAAAATTTGACATTGTTATTTTATATGTAAATAATGTGAACTTTTGGATGATTCAAATTAAATATATATTTTTTATTCCATGATTGGAAATAATTTTTAACTAATTACCTTCAATTCTATGTTTTGAATGTTTAAAAATGGAATTCTTATTTACAATAAGATGTTAAAAATTATTTAAATAGAAAGATTTAATTCTTTGTCATTATTGATAGGAAAATTAGTAATAAAATATCTCACCAGGGTTAAGGATAAATCATTTAATTAATGGTAATAATTATATTATAAATTAATAAAATTACCATATAAAATATCATAACATATTTTTAAGAGATTTTTATGACCATGAGAATCATTGGGTTTATTATAGTACCACTTAGAGATAATTGGATCATGAAAATGAAATTATAATATAAGATTCAAATAAAATTTATTTTTGTTACACCTTTTTTTAAATAAATTTATTTCTAATATACTGATACAAATGGGATGACGTAGAATATAAATTGTTTTAAGATATATAATATTATTACATAAATCATGGTAATTTATTTATTATATTTAGAGAATAAATAATTAAATTAAATAGTGACATAATAATGAAGTAATTATATAATAATCAAATAAAGAATCAAATAACTGATATTTTAAATTTTTTAATAAATATAATTTTACATAATGTTGGTTATAAAATATTTTTTAGATGATTATATCATTACAGTTATCTACAAAGAATTTTATTTCTCCAATTTCATGATGTTATGATTTTTTTAAAATGTAAGGAAATAAATATTGTCAAAATTGACACTAGGGGAATTTAAAAATATAAAATATTTTCTTAAATGATAGTAAATTTATATAATTCCAGGATTTGGCCAAATAGTTAGGATACATCATATAGTTTCATAAATTTCACTTTAATTGTTCGTTTGGTATGTTATGTTCATTATATTATCACCCAACGAGTGAATTACCTGATATAAAGGTAAGAGTTAAAAAGGGATAAAACAAAATGAATTGGATTAAAAAATTAATCAAAACATGTCTAATATTTGTTGGATGATTTTTTAACCCATACTTATTCTAGATATAAAAAAACTCACATTGGAATCATTTTTAATAGAAAAATTATTTATATTAATTTAGAATTTTTAATAATTCAAGGAGTGATTGTCTCCACTCCATTTAAAGGGAACCCATTATTATCTTCTCTTAAACCATAACAACCATTTTTTTCCAATATATACAAAAATATATTCACTGAATTCCTCCTCACATTCTATAGATATTAATTTAGGGTGAACACCCTCCTTAGAGGTGTGAAGGTGATAACCAAAGGTGATCATGTGACAAAGAGGTATTGTTTATATTCAAGTGTTTCTATTTTATCTCTTATTCTTATTCCATCAAATCATATTCATATGTGATTAAATAATAAAAATAGTATCCTAAATATTCTATGATTCTGTTATGTTCATATAAACACCCAAATCTATCTCCACATCCATCAAAATGGAAAATTAATTTATCACCCTTTTGTATGTGTGAACTATCACATCCACCTAACAATATTATTCATTTTCATTACAGATATCTCATTAATGGTTATAATTATGTTGTTAGTTTTTATATATGATATTCATGACATATTTATCATTATAATAGAATAATATACAGATTAATTTCATATTTTCCACCTTCAATAAAATCATAATGTCATTCATGTGTATATGTGAACTATCATCTCTATTAAGTGAAGTGATTCTTTTTTAATCATCATATCACATGGATAACATATATATGAAAATATAATGATTAATTTGTTACTGATTATTTTATTATAATTACTCACTGATAAAATAATACATATATTCATTCCATTAAGATCAAGGAAAAATAGAAAATTTTATTCATTTGTACATATTTCCTACCATCTCTATAACTATAATGTTTTTCAATTTTCATAACAAATTTTAATAGTTTCATATAAAGTATTAAATTATGTATAAAATAGATTATTATGTTAGTATTATTATTCTGAGTATCATTTAATAATGATGGCTTTTGTCTATCAATATCATACCTAATCATTTAGAATTGATTTAACAAATATCATCAAAACATCCAACGTGAACATAAATAAATTAATTAATTGTTATTATATGGTGGAATGTGATATAAAAATAATAATAAATATGATAAATGTTCTCTTCAAATTATTTCGTTAAATAATTTTTAGTTTTCATGAAGATAATGAACATATGAGATGAATTTGACTCGAGGTTTGAGACTCTATATCAAGACACATTCATTAATGCGTATTATAATTTTAAACACCACTATAATTTATGGGTTTCATAGAAACCCATTTTACATTTTATTTCATTTAATGTTTTTAAAAAGGTATCATTCTATAGGTAGTGTTTGGATTTTATTACAAATGAAAAAACTATTCTTCTTTATTATCATATTAGGGGACAACAATTTCCCCACCTTTGTGACCGTTATTTGATATTTGGATACTTATTAAGGATATAATGGTTTAAAAAGAAAAATAAAACATTTATTAAATATTTCATGTACATTGATATTGAAAATGGGTTTTGAAATGTAATTATTATTTCAATATCTTAAACCTCTTTATTTTTTTTCTAAAGAAATATTTTAACTGAGAAGCTGAAAATTCAAATGTTTTATATGTTAGGATTATAAAATATTACATGGACATTTTATGGGTAATTACATGATAAAAAATGGACGTATGGTTACATAATAATACAAGGATTGGTTATTATAGGATTAAGTGATGATGTGTGGTTACATTAGAACTCCAATTCATTAGGTATAGAAGACGAAAATATGGTTATTTCATTTTGTAAGAGTGACATGTATATTTAGGTATTATTTTGTACCAACATAACATTATCTATTATCTATGCTTCTTTGGGTTTTATAGTAATATTTTGAAAAACAAAAGAGTATTCAATGAGATTATTAAAAAATGAATGTAATTACAACATCTTAATGGTGATAATTATTGCATTATGATAAAGTAATAATGGGTTATAATGTTTTCAAAAGACAAATTTTTTTCCCTATTTGTTTATCCTTTATTGAGATTTTATTTATAATCCATATTTTTCAAATTATTTACAAAGTATTTATGGGAGAATAGAGACAATGATGGAATCAGGAAAAAATCTAATGATTTAATATTAAATGAAACCTTTATTCATTTTTATTGTTTTGGTTTTATGAAAAATATATATTGTGTAGAAGTGTTAACTTGTATTTTGATGGGTTTTTATGTATATGAAATTGCCTAATTATCTAAATCTCTAAAACTAAAATGATCCTCAAATGGGAAGAATGTAAAATTACTAACTTAACACTACATTTAGTAATTTATTATGGTGGGGGCCTTAGGCGATATTAGAGGATAATGTAATATTAATAACATAATCTTGAATAATTTTACAATAAGACCAATTTAATATTTTATTGTATTTTAATATTACAATATTGGTAAATTTAAGGCATGGCTTATCATAATTGGTTTTTTTTAGATGAAACAAGAAAGGTATACTAAGAAGGAATAAATATAAAAAAATAAATCTAAATAAATTTCCTAACGTGGTTGGAATTAGAACTGAGTAGCTTTTTGCAGTGATGTATCTGTTGAATCAGAAAATAAATAGTAGTGGTGTCTATTCAAGAGAGAAAAATAATATACCATAGAAGAATATGATGATAGTGGTTCATTTTATGATACATCATCTCCCATCATTCATAGGTCCATCTAACTGCATTCTAGGTAAGGGATTGATTAAACCCATATAAAAGATATTGAATGTCTTGGGTTTATTAGACCACTAAAAACAACTCATTAAAATTATTTTTTTGAAGGTAATGATAATTATAGGTGGTCAATGGTAATAAATTTCAATGTAATTGAATCGATTTATTCCATTGAATGGGATGAATTAAATAAAGTATTTATTTTTAAATATTTTTCTAATTCTATTCTACTTTGAAAGAAAAATAAATAATTGTAATTGAGACAAAAAGTGGAAGATTCTTTGGCTACGTATGAAGATTATTTTACATGATTTTCATGGTATGTTGTAAATTTTATCTGAGATCATGAATTTAAGATAAATATGTTTTACTCAAGATTGAAGTAATGATATCGAATGGAATTTTAATATCATGTGTTCAAAATAAATAATAATATTGTCTGATGTGATGAGAAGGTATAATTTCAGTATTTTTGATGAACATGTGTTCCATGAGATCTAGAAAAACAATATGTATAATTTGTAGGAAATAAGAATAAATAATCAAATAAAATTAAGGGTATGAAAATTAATTTCCTTCTTTTGAGAAGTGACATAAAAATAATTCTGTAGAATTATTTTTCATTTATTTTATGTGCTTATAATATGGACAAAAGTTTAATATTTCTCATGACTATAAGGTAGATGAAAATGAATGCAATGAAAAACTCATGGATATAAGTTTTAGATAAATTAGTTTTGTAATTATTCAAATTTTTTTCCAAATATGATTACCTAGCGTTGAAACTAGTATGATCGAAAGAAAATGGGTGTGGAAATTTCTTTCATTCAAACATATTTTAGGTTCTACCATAAAATGTAGTTTTTATTGAAATGTTATTGGAGTTTTCAAAATATTAAAATACCCTATTTAACTCTTGATCTTCATGCTCTTTCATTTATGATATATTTTTATGTAAAATGTTAATATGGACTCATTAACGTGACATAGAAAATATTCTAAAAACAAAAAGTGGAATTATAAAAACTACCATGATTAATAGTATTTTTCCTAATACCATTAAAGTAATGGGTTTACCTACAAATCTGGTTGAACATGTCATTATGTTGTTCCATATAATTTTGGGAATGAATTGGATATCAGTTTATCGTAATATAATAGATTAAAAATCAATGAATTCATTACACAATGATTTCATACCTTTGATAACATGAAAATAAGTTATGAGATAGGTCTAATATGGATGTGAATGTTATGTAGCGCATTTTATTGAAAATAAATAAACAATTTTTATTAGAGACATTCTAGAAATACTAAAATTTTTGGATGTTTTTCACGATTAATTTCTTGGTGTTGTTCTTGATTGGGTGGATGAATTTACTATTTAATTAGTTCCTAATTCAAATCCTTTTTTAAAACCACTTAATTGAATGTATCTTGTAAAAATGGAGTAATTGAAATAAATTACAATAATTTCGGGATAATGGTTTCATTAAACTTAAACCATCATCATGGGGTGGTCCTATTTTAGTTATGAAAAGGAATGTAGGTTCCATTAGACATGGTATTGATTATATAGCCTTTAATAACATCATCATTAAGAAAAAATAACTTTCTACCCAAATTTATGTTTTTATCATCTCTAGAGAGCTAAATATTCTTCAAAGATTGATATTAGGTCTTTGAAAAATCAAATGAAGGTAAAGGAGGATGAAATTATAATGATAGTCTTCTAGATGAGATATGGGAATTATGAGTTTGTGGTTATTACCTTTTAGTTATTTAATGCACCTGCTGTATTTATGAATCCCAAGAACAAAGTCTTTCATAATTTTTGGGATCTGTTTATTGATTTGTTATAGGTGATAATTTTTTATATTCTGAAACCCACAAGGAATGTGAAAGGAACATATGAATTTATATTAAAAACATTAATGAAAATAACATATAAGTTAGGTTTAGTATCATGGAATTTTTCATGGAAAAAATTATTTCCTTGGTCATATTTTCCAGAAAGTTGATATAAATATTGACCCTTCTAAAAAATGTTTTTGATGAGTGGAAAAGGCCATGAAATGTCTTTTAAATTTTTTTTTCTTGGAATAGATTTTTTCCAATTTCTTGTTTAAAAAATTTCATGGTTTCCTATCCTACTAACTATTTTTACATGTAAGTGAGTTATGCTTATTTGGCAAAATGAATGTGATGATTGTTTTCAAAAACTGAATAGAAGACTATTGAATGGTGTAATTTTGGGCCTACCTTCCACTTATGGTGAATTTGTTTATCAAAATAGATGCTTTAGTAAAAGGACATGGTTGTTTCATAATGATGTATTTTTAAGTTATTTTATTATTCATTACAACAGTTAAAGTCACATGAGTTAAATCACTATATACCTAATTTGGAATTATATATTATTATTTTTTCACTAAAATAAATGAGGCATAATTTTTAAAGAATATTGTTTGAAAAATATATTGATCAAAAATTAAATAAGTACATAGTATCATGAAAATTACTGAACATTAGAGTGTAGAGATGGCTGGATCTAAAAAGGGATTATGATTCTAATATTCATTAAAATCATGGAAAAGAAAAATAATGGTTATGATGTTTTTTATAGAAAATATAATTCAAAATTTACCATTTTAGGTTAGGAACATGAGACATTGGTAAATTAATTAATCAGTTTTGGTGTGGATATTTTTTGAGTAGGAAATTATTATTTTTTAGGTGGTTGTGAAATAATATATATCAATCAGAATTAAGAAAGAACAGAAGGAAGAATGTGTTTTTTAGAAAACAGGTATAACAGGTCCAAAATGGTATGTTACGAGAATTATCATTAATAAATATAGTTTTTTATGATTTACCATGTTTTTTAGTGTTCTTTATAATTCTTAGTTATGGATTTATATTTATTTTAAAGATCATAGTTCCATATTTTTAGATCATCTTGGAAGCACAAATATGTATATGGACCTTTAAGAGTAGTACTGGTGGTATTGAATAAAAATAGATATTACTAAAAATACCCTAATATGATTTATATTCATCATTGTAATGTAGAATAATAGTTTCTGAAGGTTATGGTTCAACATATTCCAGTGCCAAAGTAGAAATGGGATAGTATATCAATGGGTTTTGTAGTTGGAGTACCCTAGAATTCTCGAGGAAACAACAGGATATGTGTTATTGGTGATCGATTGCCTAAAACATCTCATTTTATTCATATTTGAGACTATCACAACCCATCCCTCAAATAATACCCCTCCTTGGCTGTAAATAATGAAAGGGAGATAATGAACCGCAGGTCCCACCTTCAGTTGGCCTTGGGGTGGTGACCAACACCATGGGTATATGATCTCATAGGAATGGAAGGAATTATCCTTTTTATATAATAAAATTGGGAGATAATATAGTCACACCCAAACAACTACATGAATTTTACAAATATAAAAAATTAAAACCAAAATCCACCCCATATGTGTGTTTCAAATTGTTACTGATACAAAATCGAGAGTTTGGAATGTAGATACCAATAGAATGCTATGCAAGGATCCAACAACTATCCCTAACATTCGAGCCATTACTACCGAGAACAATCCCCAAAATCATCCTAGAAACATGGATAAAATTTGTATACGTATGTTGAGAATACAAGTACACTCAGAAAAAAAATCCAAATTCTATCGTGCATAGTTAGAGGATCATACTAATTCCCCCATGAGAAAACATCAAACACCCAAATCACCGAAAAAGGTAAACTCACCACTCTAATATCACCAATGGCATGCTCACAAATAATACATGTCATGTAAGGTAATGTAATAAGAACATCGATATTTGGGTACCCCCATTACTTCCCACTAGTTAAATGCTCATCCCTAATGGCCATCTTCCTGACGCTACCGCATTCTTCCACAATACCCACTATCATATCCTACCCACACAAACTGTTACCTCTATACAAAACCTTTCCACATACACATGGACCACAAATAGCATCACCTCCTCCCTACAAACACTAGATACATTAACTACAACATAATCCTGAAGACACCCGGGAAAACACACCTCGACCACAGAAACGTGGGCCTCACAATCCCACCACTACCTACATGAAGAGTCTTGGGATATCAATTCATATAATTGGGAGTAGATAAGATCCAATTATCATTCATCCATCCTCCCGCCATGTTGTTTAAAAATACACCCTCCCCATTAATAATTTGGGTGTTCTTCACATATATTTTAACAATGGTTTGGTACATATATAAATCTAAAGGAAAAACATTTATATGTATATTGGTATCAAAAACACAAAATAACCTATGGGTTATCTGAAAAAAATCGCCAAATAATAGTACTACCATTGTAGCTACCTTTAAAATGCACACACCAAATAACAAGCAACAAGACCATTTCATGTTTTCCATACAATTATTAATTTAACAATTATCATTATTTATAAAACAATCCATTTAACAAAACCATCACTACTGTGAAACTAATAAACCCAATCCATAAGAAGAATCGCCACCAATGTTATCTCACAAGTAAAAGATAAGAAACTAATGTAGCTCGACATTCATCTACATTCAAGGAATGTCCCATCCAAAACAAACTCAACACATACCCTATATGGTCATTGTCTCGCGGCGCATGATGAGATCATGGTGGAGAAACGTGTGCTACCTGACGGTAGATTATATATGATTGGGTTTTTCTTAATCACTCATACCAGGTGCACTGTTTTCTCCTCGAAACGCCCAATGGTTCCATATCCAGCAATCCGTGGACCTGCTTTCCAAAGGCAGGCATTCACTGGGTGGTTTGACCAGCAATGCTTAAGGACTAACAATGGTCGAGAGGATGGTAATTCACTCTCATTGCACCCTTTTGGGGGGAATTATTTCCTTTCCTGGACTCTCTTAAAGATTTAATACGTATTCATATGTTTGTGAATCTTTGGTTTATACCCAAGCATAGTATCTACAAATTACTCCATGTTGGAAATGGTCAACTGGACGCAGGTGTTCGGAATCATTTAGGCCCATGGTTTACCATCCATCGTTGGATTAATGACCCAA
Organism: Viscum album; assembly: GCA_963277665.1. Taxonomy (NCBI): domain Eukaryota; kingdom Viridiplantae; phylum Streptophyta; class Magnoliopsida; order Santalales; family Viscaceae; genus Viscum; species Viscum album. Next base: position 243,925,859 of record OY728133.1, read on the forward strand.
GGAGTATGGAATCATTCAGATGGAACTGGCTTAAAGCCTCATAAACGGACACTCTAGAGTTTATTGTCATCTAGGGGGACTAATAATGACATGAGCATTTGGATCTAATCTGTGGTATGGTCCTCCTATGTATTCCTATGAGAGGAATCAAAGTCAATGTATTTCTAATTGGCATGGGTATCACACTCTGAGGAGGCACATGGTAATGGATTGTGTCTTACACTCTGAAGAGGCCTAGGGTTGGTGTGGGGAACCGATGGGAAGATGGTCGGATCGACCAGGTGTTGGTCTTGAACCTCAGGGAGGCTTCTTATGTACTCTTCCGTGGAGACATGGATCAAAGACCAGATAGTTCGGGTAGGGGTGTTCGAGAACTGTTGTGAATATGGACCCGGGGGTTCGATGGTGATCGGTCTTGAACCACATGGAAGAATCCTATGTATCCCTATGGTGGGGAATCGAATTCCACATAGTTCAAATTTGGATGGGGCTTAAACTCTGAGGAGGCCCAGGGTAGGATGTTATGGTCGATTCTTACTCTAATCCCACATGATTCATGCTCAGTGTAATAAAACAAGAGGCCGTAGGGACCAGACGATAATGTCGAGAAATATGCATTCGTGGGATGTGTGTTGGGGCTTATGCGTGGGAGCAGCCCAGAAAATGCCGGGGCTTACTCTTAGATAGACGCCCATTGTGATAACGCCCAGCCGGAAAGGGACTTGGCCCCAAAGAAGAATAGAGAATCGTCATTCCCCACTACACTCTTCCTTGGCCATGGTCGTGGGTAAAAATGGAGGTGCATAGGTGATTCCTTATGATGGGTAGCCCACCACTCCACTGGGAGGGGAGAAGTGCCCCAGTCCTAACAAGTGGAGGGGTAGAAAGGGGACTCCCGGGCTCGGACTCCACATTACCACGGGAATGTGAACCCAGAAATTTTTCGGGAATCCACTCAATGGTCGGGGCAACCCCTTCACCCTCTCTTACCATGGGTATGTGAACTCAAAACGGTGTGTTGATGTGCCTGAAGGTTACATCACACGGGTTTGGTGGCTCTGGTGGAGGCCTCAACGTGGGGATGATGAATGGGCCAATGAGGGGGTTGAAGAGGATTAGGCTAGACTGGAATGATTTTATCTAGATTGGGGAATGGGAACATTGAAGTATCTGTCACACCACACTGTTATAAGAGGAGTGGCTCCCTTCATGTAGGGAGGTTCTACGAAGCCAAAGAGGTCGTCCGTGAACTAGGATGGTCCGCGGACTGATTGGAATCCTGTGAACTAGGGTGGTTCGCGACTTCAAGTTAGGATCGCATACTAGGTTAGTACGCGGTGGGATCCATGCGAGCAGTGGAGGCTGAAGGCAGCGCCGGTCGGAGGTTCGTCGGTCAGGCGTTCACCCTCTTAGGAGGGTGCTACACGGTGCGATGGATCAGAAATGGGTCCTAAACCCCTTGGTCCGCTGGGAGTGCATCCGCCGAGGGGCCCTGGTTCACGGTCTTATATTAATTGATTTTTTAAGTTCATAGTTCACAAAGTTTTTATGTATTTACAATTCATTATTAATTCGTTTCAAGCTTCATACATGTTCTAGTTCTCGATTAAGAACTTTCCTGTTTGTGAAATTCTAAGCTTCTTCCTTCAAAATCCTTCCACCCGAATCTGATCGGTCTCCCCCTGTCCCTTTTTTTCTTCCTCCCTCAATGTCCTTTTATAGAGTGGGGAAGAATATGTATATGTGGTCATGAAACACCTTTTTCCGAGACCCATGATCAGAAATACGTTTTATAGATGACTTGGTCAATCGGAAACTTGCGAGGGGCATTGAACGCACCCCCCCCATTAACTATACTAGCTCGGGGAGTGCCTCTCGGCCGCACAAGGTTCTGCCACCATTTCGAGAATGACAGCGGATGCGGCCCAGGGCCGGTTGATGCGGTTCTCAGCTGGGGCAATTCCTGACGGTGGACAGGCTTGGCACCCGTAGAGGATCCCCATCTCCATTCTGCAAATGACAGAAGTCCGCGGTGGGGGGTGCTTCACAGAACCGGTCGTGTACCGTTATCACTGGACCGGTCTGTGGACCGGTTCGGCTAGTGCCAACCTTTGAGTATTCTCCACACTTTTCACCAATTCTTTGTGCGGGAAATTTGGAATAATCTCTCTCGGATTAAAGGGGATTCTCATTCTCCTTTGCGGATTTTTTAGGACCCTACAAATGCCCCCATCGGAATAGGGTCTGATCGGAATGAAGAGGTGGCCATTCCAATGTAGAGTGGTCCTGAAACATGGATGGTTTGTGGTAGGGGAGTGGACCTAATAGTGGACCATGCCTATAAATACGGGGGCCCTTCCTTTATATTTTACCAGATTCTTCGCTAATCTAGAAATCTCTCGACTTTTGTCCCTGCGTGCTCGTTCCTTTTCAAAATGCAACGTCTGCAAACCAGCTGCCACTTCCACGAACCATTCCTCATTCGTTTCATACTTCACCCGTGGAACAATCTCCCAGCTGAAAACTAATACTTGTAACTAATTAAAATGTAAGTCACAATGGGCCATGTAAGAACTCGCTCCACAGTTTTGATGGTTTGCAGACTGAAATCATCCAGACTTTGAAAATTTCTTATGTCTTCCAAACCAAACTATTTATATCCTGGATTAAGATTTTGTGGAGAAACCATGTTCGTAGTTTTCTGGTCATCGCTCTGCGGGCCATAGTATCGTGGGCCTCTTCCACGTAGGGTTGGGTTGTGGGATACAGTCATCGCAAACCACATTTTGAGACTTGATCGCAGACCACGTCATGAAGACTTCATGACTCATTTTCTATATGCTTTGTATTTTTGTCCAGATTTTATTATTCCGGACTAACCTTTTTCTTGGTTTTCATAATTCAGGGAGAAAACATGGTTCCCCCTCACCCTGCACCCAGGCCTACTATCGAGACTCTCTCAATTGGTGGTCAACGCCTAAATGATGTGTCTATATCTATTAAGGATGGAATCCACTACTCCCCAATGTTCCCCTTCCTTGTCGATCTGCTCTCCGAGTCATAGTGGGAGTACCCCTTTTCCAATAGCCATCTTGCCTATGAGTTCTATTTACTGTCTGATACGCCGATTCTGGTACCATCTCGTGACAACAATCCTAATGCAAGATTTTTTACTATTACTATCCCTTGATCTATGATATCTTCCAGAGGGTGGACTACTATAAGGGATACAACTGCCAGATCTGTATTGAATCACCTTCTTATGTCCCTGAAAGGGGAACAACGCCAGCTGGATGGGACAATTCACTATTACCGGAGAATTTCTTGCAATGCTTTTGTGAACAACCATCATGGCTGGTCAGAAGACCGGGGCCTTCGGCCCGGAGGGGCACTTAAGTCAATGGATTTGGGGTGGCCCTTCTGGGTTCACCAGATCTGTGCAGATTTTGAAGCAAAATTGCAAGCCGTAGGATTATATGAAGCTTCCTGGGTGTCCCAAACCTATACCCATCGGCCTCAAGCCCTCGCCAAGCAACTTATGAGACGTTGGAGTCCGGACTCCAACACATTCCATCTAGTCCATGGTGAGGTGGGTATTTGTCTTTTGGACGTCTTCCAGATTTCAAGGGTTCCCATAATTTGGGGTATTATGACGAATTCCTACCTCCCTCTTCTATGTGGGACAACGAAAAGAGGATTCCCAACTTAGTAAACAAGCTTATTGACCAGGAAAATGAGCATTCAAAGGATACGTATCCGAAACAGCTTGACCCATATCGTGAATGGGTCATGGATTTTTATAGAGAGAGCATGTCCATGGCACTCCCACACAGGACCACGACCTGCCCTATGATGTAGTCCTGAAGGTAGAGGAGAATCTACTGCCTGATCCTGGAGTAATTCTAGTTCAACGACTCGGTATGGGAGATTTTCCTAGATGTTGATCAGCTGCTCTATCTTGCGACGTTTCTGGCCATGTTCTTTAGTGGATGGATATTGCCCATACGCGAGACTGGTGGCATGTGGGTCTCTACTTTTGTTATGGTAGCATATCTAGCTACCAGAAATTTCATCAACTTGGTCGTCCCAGTATTGGACAAGATTTATCGGTCGCTTAGCAATATCACTGATTAGAGTCACCCATAACGGGTAGCCGGCCCTTTTCAAATTCTATGGGGATGGTTGAGAGCCCATATAAAAAACTACTACACTTTAATCAACCCTCTTCAGATTCTGGGAACCACATTCCAGCCATACTTGCAATTGACTAGTGAGGTTATGCCTGAAGAGTGGGAAACCCAAGAAAAGGATGGACCACAGATGGTTCAGAATATGTGTCTGTTGTCGAGTCGGATCTCGAGTTATGATCATTTCAATTTCAAAGTATAACCCTCCCTGACTGGTGTAATTACGAATACCATATCATAGGAGTTTAGCAAGTAGAGATACCTCTTTTCCCTCTGAGAGGGCATTCTGGTTGATCGTATCGGTGGGGAGTTGATCTTTGAGGGGTACGTGCCTTGTCGATTCAGACGTCAATTTGGCTGCATCCAGCAACTGTGTCATCCCACACTCAATGGCGCTCGTGAGAACCGCCATTTAATGGTGGCCAAGAAAATGTGGTTAATGTTTACTTGGGAAGATACTGTCTTCTAGGATATGACTCTTGTGATTACAGACTCCATGACTTTCTTGTCCAAGAGCTATACCGACTCCTGGGTGCAATCGTACCCGAATGGCCATCTAGGGTTGTGGGTGCCCACTATCTCAAGTTCTATGCCATTGAAGGGCAAGAGGAAGCTAATGGGGGATAGTGCTTAATCTAGGCCAGACAAGGTTTTTCACAACCCTACTAGTCTCGTACTTTTGGGGAAGATTTTAATTGATATAGGTGTATCCTCTCATGCCCTCAAAGATTCCCAGAGAGATCTGGTTATTCCCGTGGATGCTTCCTTTCCGATGACCTAGGGTCAATGGGACAAATTCGAAGGCATTCCATCCTTTCACAGCCAGTACCCTCATTCTCTATAGTAGTATATCCATATACCAGATGTGGAATTCGACAAGATAGGCCACATACCTTCCCATGATGACATTCTCTACGACGTGGACCCAGATAGGTTTGATCGGTATCTCCGGGACCTCGAGGCCTACATTTATGAATGACAGGGTTATGCGTTATTAACCCACTGAGTCCAAGCCATGCTGAAATTAGTGACTGATGAAGAGGTGGAAGAGAGTAACCACTCTTCAGGGGAGATGATTTCGGTGGTCCCCCAGCTACGGCTGAAACAAGGGAATTCCCCCTAGACGTGAGGTCTCGCCCACATGTAGCTCTAGAGAGTTCTAGGGTGGCGGCGAGATCCGGAAAACAAACATGGCCATTGGCGCCCCCACAAGCACCTAACGCAACACGACCCTCTCATGTCAATCCCCCCAGCTGGTCGTTCCTGTTACGACCCCATTTACTGATGCTTGGAGGTTTTGGGATGACCTGAGGGTCAGTGGCTCGGATGAAGCGGTTTGGGCATTACTCCAAGAGAGCCCTCTAGAGCTTCCGTGTTTTGGGACTATATTTTCTCCTCCTCACCTGATGTTGGAAGAGGATCTGGATGAAATAGTCGTCTCATTGAAGGAGATGGACACGTACATTCATTCACTCTGGAACCTGCTTTATGGGTATACTCATGTGTCCATGATGATAAGACATCATGTATCATCCAATCCCGAAGAAGAGGTGGCCCTAATCATTCATTCTGGATTTCCATATACTTTAACATTAAGGTTCTAATGTTTTATCCCTTTATGCAGGGTGTTAAGGAATCCTAGGGGGATATTCCTTCCCCGGTGGACACCTCATGTGGTAACGTAGTAGGCGAACATGCGGTTTCAGCTACGGGGATCATCGAGGAGGGGTCTCTTGGCGCAGCTAATCTCATAGAAGCGACCATTGTGGACCTAGCAAGGGTATTTCCTCCTCCAGCTCCTCACAATGTCATGACCGAAGAAACATGCCTTGGGTAGATCCAGAGATGTCAGCAGGCGTCCCGTTTATCGGAACGGATCTGACAGGGGACGTCAGGTAATCATGATTTCCCGTTTCAATGATTTCCAACTCGTATATTCTCATTCTGCAAGTTATTAACAGTTTTGGCGTATGATGATGGGCTACTCGGAGACCTAGACATAGCTACCAAAGCGGTCGTACCTTCTTACCCATTATCATCTGAGGGATCACATGTAGCCACAACTGAGCATGATGAGATTGTGGGCCCTACTTAAGGGGCTAGCGATATGGACACTTTACTTATTCCTTCATCAATCAGAGATATGTTAGGAGAGAAATAGATAGAATTCGAGACTCCCACTAATAATACTCCTTTATAATTGTGGGGGAGGACGTGGAAACTGTGATTACTAAAGAGGACCCAGATCCGATGGGGCCAGCTGCCTCAGACCCAATGGATCCTGTGGCGATGGAGGAAGATCCTACCGTCAGGCCAGCTGTCTGAAACCCAGAGCGGGCCATTGTTTTGTTTACTAGGGGAGTGAATTCCCCGAGCCTTATCTCTGTAGCCAACCGCATGGGGACATCATTTGGAGTTGTGAGCCTTGGGTATGGCCTTAGGTCCTGGACACCTTTGTGGGTTCCCATGACTTCATCGCCTCTCGAAAATATAATGTTTTCCTCGAGTGACCATGGCGGTGGAGAGCTTGAGCATACTGATTCCTTAATGACCGAGGGTAGTTCCTCAATCCATAGCCACTGACTCCATTATCTTTCCTTTTCTAGTTAGGGATACTTATCTATATTATCGATTTTTGAGCTTTAGGACCATGACCTTTGGTGTTATCGATTATGCGATCAGATCTGATCGTTCCTGTGACCACAACTGCCGGGGGCGAAGTTGCTATAGAACCAGTGTTTGCGGTTGAAGTCGCATCGGGTCCCCCCTTGGTGAATTTCATCCCTGAGTAAATATCTTCATTCAGGAGTGACTCTAAGCTTGATCAACAAGTCATTTCCAGTCTTCGACCTACTCGCCAAAGTGCTTGGGAGAAAATTTGGAAGTTGATTTCTTAGACGCCCTTGGACGAGATGCCGACTAAATTACCAAAGCTGGGAAATATGTTTATGCTACTGGGATGTGAAAAATTTGACTACCATGGTATTTAAGATATAGTAAAGCTGCTGGTCACTGAACGGGAGAGACTGGGTGGTTTCAAATCTTGCCTTTCTACTCCTCAATCTGAATCCTACCTTTCTGCAACCCAACATCTTTGCCCAACAGAGGATCATGATCATGTCGGGGTAGTTGTGAGACTTCAGGGAGAAGTCATTAATAAGTGTTCTCCACAGGAGGTGATGAGGAATGAAATTTAGTGGCCGTAGTAGGAAGAGACTAATGTCACCTCTATAATTGAAGAAGGGGAGCAGTAGGTGGAGGGGGAGATGAGGGTGAGCTCAAAGGCAGACCAGGAGGCGAAAGCATTGCAGGCTGGTGCATAAGCTGAGATAGCCTTACTAGAGAATCTCTATCAAGCAATTTAGGATTCTCATCAGTTCCTGATAAAATGTTGTGAATCCACGTAAAACCTCTTGTAATAACCATTCATGCTTGAGGAGGCTCAAGATTGTAGATGTTGTTCCCAATAACTTTTTTATTGATCAAATAAATGTTTTTATTAGCACTATTGTTGTCTTTTCCTATGGTAGAAATAATTTGTTGTGATTGTTGTATATGTTAATTCACCGAACATATAATAATTAGAGTTCATGACAATTGATAAAAATAAATATGAGCTCTAACTTTTTCCTGGATCATGGGATCGAGCGAGAATAGTTTGACTATTGCTAGGGTTTTGTAGAATAACCCCACAAACTTTTTGCCTTTTCTGTTAATACCCTAATTTTTTTGGGCCCATTTGGTGTGGACCCAGCGGGTATGACCCAACGTTTTCTTAGTCCTCCCTTTTCGTGTTTTCGGCCTAATAGGCTTTGTGCCTCTTTTTGTGAGCGGTTTAAAGTCTCATTGAAAATACTATCATTACTGATGTTTTAGGTCGAACAACTTTGACGAGATATGGTGGGACGAGGGCCCCAATGAGGTTCGGTTGATTTAAAGAGGTCCCGATATCCTTCAGACGCACGTGGGGGATCATGTTTATATTTGAATGACATACATGGAATGTATCAAGGAATGGGATCCATATCTGAATGTAGAGGTAGGAAAATCATTTCTTAAGGAAATATTGCCTTTGGTAGACGGGCCATGGGTGATCAATATGCAGAGCCGTAGAGGGAATGGTATGCATAGTCGTACAATGGTTTCATTAAGTCAATGACTACCAATTTTTGATGGCCTAAGGACATCATGAAATCCCGGATTATGGAAACCACCATAGGTGGCTTGGAGAATCCTGAAAACTGTTAGGGGAGGCTCAGAAAGGATGTGTGACATCTGAAAATGTTTGAGAATATTTGTATTAATAAAGAGTGTGATCTTTGGGTCCATGTCCTACGCATTTAGTTAACAAAAAGGATTATTGGGGCTTATCATAGTTTAAAGTCATCCAGTTGGGACATTCTTCAAAGTGGAATGGCTTCTCTTGGTTCTCGGTAATCTCTTTAGAGACTTTCCACTATATTCTAGCATGGTTATGAAAGCGGTTGGTAAACTGCTACTTAGAAGGTTTCTGAATCCCCGGATGGATATGGGTGCACAATGTCCATGATGCGTATAGAGAGAAGCATTGAGTAAATAAATCTTGCATTTGGTAGACGAGCCATGAGAAATAAATATGCATATCCACTGAGGAAATGGTATGCATAGTCAAACAAAGGTGTCCTTAGGTCAATGATTACACTCTCCTGATTGCCGGGAATCATCAGGGAAGTCTGATATTTCGGACCACCGGGGGTGGTTTACAAGGGTTTGGCTCGTTCTGGGTACAGAGTGTGATTTATGAGGATATGGTGTTTGGATATAATAGAAACATCTATGATAAATATCCCAAGATTGGGTGAAGTCAATCCTTCTCATGCTAGTGTGAGATGGTGGTTTGTGCACGTCTGACCCGTGCAATGAGGGACAAAGAAAATCCTATTATCCTTACTGAACCCATGACATGTTTTACTGTGCAGTTTAAAGTAATGTGGCAAAGATGTATTCTATGTAGTTTATCATCATGTGGTAAAGACGAGGAGCACTATTAAAGGATGTTGTGCAGTTTAACGTCGTGCAGTGAGGACGGGGGGCATTTTTGCCAATGTTGTGCAGTTTTAATGTCATGCAATGAAGATATGAGGAATTTTTGAAGATTCTATGCAGTTTAACGTCATGCAGCGAGGACAAGGGGCATTATAAATTCTGTTCAGTTTTACATCATGCGGTAAAGACGACCTCTGTGAAGTTTTAATGTCATGCGGTAAGGATTGGAAGCATTTTTGAAGATGTTGTTTAGTTTAATGTCATGTAGCGGGGACAGGGGTGCATTTTTACATATGTGAAAATTCTTACAATTGGAGGCATTTCTATGGATGCTTAATGTTGTGTCTTTGCAGTTTCTCGCCAAGCGACAAAGACATGTTCCGTGCAGTTTTAATCGTCGTGTGGTAAGGATGTAGTTGAAAAGGCCACGCTTGATCAGAATTTAATTGTGCTTGAACATCTCGGCATTCCCAATATGTGGATAGGGGTTGATTGGTGTAAATTGTGGTTCCAGGGCTTCTCAAATTAGGATAAATGATATGGGGGCTCTGAGGTCGATAAGAATACAGGTCTAGGAAGAGTATCGCCTAAGGAAATCATTCCTTTGGTAGATGGGCAAGGGGCTATCAATATGCAGATTCGCTGAGGGAATGGTATGCATAGTCATGAAATGGTGTCCACATGTTGATAACATTACACTTCCATTGGCCGTGAATGGTTATGAGGATCTACGATTGTCTGGGCCACGAAGTCTGTCATTTGGTAAGAAAATATCTGGACATGTCGGGCGTATTCAGCCCTGGTTGTTGTTAATGCTTAGAGTGCTCCATGTGCTGATTTATCTTATGGGTGGGGGGTACCTTCACTACATTTAGTTTACCATCGTGTGGTAAGGATGAAGTACTCCTAGTTAAGCGGTCATAGATCTCAGACCATTGGGTGACTATTGCTGCAGTCACTCGAAGGATTATAGAGTTACCATGCTCTGATATACTCTAAACAGGTGTGAGGGGATGAAGGTTGTAAACTGAAACTCTGAGGTTTTATTGATCACGAGATGTTGTGTGGGGGCTCTGAGGCCGGTAAGCATGAAGAGCATAGAAGATTATCACCTGAGGAAATTTTTCCTTTGGTAGACATGCCATGGGATATCAATATGAAGAGCCGCTGAGGGAATGGTAAGCATAGTCATGAAAAAGTGTCCTCTGGTCGATGAATTCCCACTTCCAATGGCCATGAATGATTATGAAAATCCAAAAATGCTCACAGTACAGAGTTCGTCATGCAGGGATATTGATGTTCAAGCATAAAAGAAACATCTTCACTGCAATTTTCCGTTGATTCAAAGTATCATATCCCTATCTTGATGTTCGTAGATACATGTCTCCATGTGCACCATGGGCGGATACACCAGCTAACTGAGTAGGAATACCCTGGCCATGATTGGATTTGAAAGTGGGATGAACTTGGAAAACACTATACCATAAATTTCTGGATCGGGAGATATGGTATGTTGGCTCTGAGGCCGGTAAGCGCACGAAGATAGGAAGGTTATCACCTAATTAAACCATACCTTTAGTAGACAGGCCAGGGGCTATCAATATGCAGAGCCACAGAGGGCATCGTATGAATAGTCATGAAATTTTTTCCATGGGTCGATAACATTCCTCATCCGATGGCCGTGAATGGTTATGAAGATCTATAATTTTCTGGGTCGTGGAGTATGATGTATGGAGAGGATGCATCCCAATGCGCAAGGAGTATCTCCATCTTGTTTCACCATATATCTTGGGTGGGTCGTGACAAAGTCCATGCAGTTTTAACATTGTACGGTGAGGATGAGGTCAGTGCAGTTTTAAAGTCGTGTGATGAGGAAAATATCCATACAGTTTTAATGTCATACGGTGAGGACAACATCCATACAGTTTTAACGTTGTCCGGTGATGATGAGGAATACACCTCGTTTAGATCTGGTCTATACATTGGGGAAGAGGACATTTAAAAAAAACATTATTCAGGAGTGGCTGGGCTAGGATGTCGAACCTTGACATCACTACGCTTCTTGTGAGGGAAGGAATCAAACCGCGCATAGTGAACTGAAGGAGGTACACCCCACGCAGGGTTAGTCCGTACATGGGGGAAAGTGCATATTTGAACAACATTTGGGGAAGGCCGAGCCCAGGTGAGGGACCCTTGTATCACTACATACCCTAAATGGGTAGGAAACAAGCCTCATGTAGTTCTCAGATGTTCGTGCAGTTTAACGTTGTAGGGTGAGGATGAAGAATGCACCCCGTGTAGGGCTGGTCTGTACATGGTGGGAGAGTGTATTTTTTTGAATGGATGGGCCAGGATAGGGAACCCTAACATCACTACGTATCATGCGAGTGAATTAATCAATCCTCACCTAGTTCTTTTAGAGAATACACTCCATGTGGGTCTAGTCCGTAAGGGGGAAGGGGGTATTTTTGTCTTCATTTAAGGTGGATGGTCCAGGCTGTGGAATTTTGGCATCACTACATATCCTACGAGGGAATGAATCATGCATCACATAGTTCTTTGATAGAAAATACACCCCATGCAGGCATGCTCCATACATAGGGGAGAAGGGGCATTTTTTTATTTTATCCTTATCCGTGCAGTTTAACGTTATGCAGGAAGGATGAGGAATACACCCTGTATAGGGATGGTACATACACAGGGGGAGAGAGCATTTTTTTAATGTTTGGGCTAGTATGGGTAACCGTGGGATCACTATGTATCCCTTAAGGGTAGGAATCAACCCTTTCACAGTTCTCTGAAAGAAGTAAACCTCGTGCAGAGCTGGTCCGTACATGGGGGAAGGGTACATTTTTTTAATTTTATTTCATTTGGGAGTGGTTGGGCTAGGATGGGGGATTCTGGCGTCGCCACATATCCTGCGAGGGAAGAAATCAAGCCATAATTAGTTCTTTGAAAGATGATACACCCCATGCAGGTATGTCCCATTCACAGGGGAAGGGGCATTTTTCGATCATTCTTATCCGTGCTATTTAACATCATGCGGTAAGGATGAGGAATACACCATGTGGATGTCCTGTCCTTACACGGCGGAAAGGGAATAATTTTTAACCTTATTTTGGGATGGCTGGTTCTTGGTGGGAGGATCATGGCATCATTACATATATTTCAATGGAAGGAATCAATCCATATGTAGTTATTTGGAATCCATGATATTTAACATCATGCATTGAGGACCAAGTACTATTAGTTTGGTGTCATAGATATTGGACCGTTGCATGTTTGGAAGCTTAAAATCGTGTAGCTCGGACGATAAATTCTTTTAGTTATGCTAGTGAGGATGAAATACTATTAGTTTAGAGTCATTGAGTATGGACCTTTGGGTTCTTGGCATTTTAATGTCTTGCATCTCGGATGATAATTGCTTTTAGTTTTGCCGATAAGGACAAAATACTCTTAGTTTCGGGTCATAGAGTTTGGACCATTGGGTGCTTGGAAATTTAACGTTTTGCAGCTCAGACGATAACTGCTTTTAGTTATTCTGATGAGGAAGAAATACTCTTTGTTTAGGGTCATAGATTTTGGACCGTTGGGTGCTTGGAAGTTTAATGTCATGCAGCTCGGACGGCAACTGCTTTTAGTTATTCCAGTGGGGATGAAATACACTTAGTTTTGGGTCATATAGTTTGGGCCATTGGGTGATTGGCAGTTTAAAATCCTGTTGCTTGGATGATAACTGCTTTTAGTTATGCCCGTGGGGATGAAATACTCTTAGTTTACGGTCATAGAGTTTGGACCATTGGGTGCTTTGGAAATTTAACATCCTACAGCTCAGACGATATCTGCTTTTAGTTATGCTGGTGAGGATGAAATACTCTTAGATTAGGGTCATAGAGTTTGTACCATTGGGTGCTTGGCAGTTTAACATCCTGCAGCTCAGACGATAACTGCTTTTAGTTATGTGAAATACATTTTCAGAAATATTACATTTGTAGGAGTGATTGTGAATTGCCAGTCTATCGTGATCAGGGCATATGCTCTGTTGGGTTAGATGTTGTGTATAACATATGGTCCCTCCCATTTGGGCTCCATCATTAGAGGATTCTTTCTGCTTTTCATTAGGGTCCGGAGGACCAACAACAATTCCCCTTCCAAGAAAGACTAAAGATGAACCTTTTTATTGAAGTCTCGTGTGATCCGATTCTGATAGACCTCTAGATGGTTTTAAGTGTGCAACTGTTTCTCATCCAACTGTTTCAATTCACCTAGCCATTTTTATGATTTCTCATCATTGGATAACTGATCACAAATGGCAACACGGAGTGAGGGTAATTGGAGCTCAGTGGGAATGACCACTTCTGTTTCATATACTAATGAGTACGGAGTATCCCGAGTAGCAGTGCAGGTTGTGGTTCGATAATCCCACAATGCATGGAGGAGTTTATCTGAACATGACTTATTGTCTTTGTCCACCATTTTCTGGAGAATTTTGGATGGGGTATTATTGAAAGCCTATATCTATCTGTTGGCCGCTGCATGGTGGCGGGATGAGTGGTTAGCCTTGATACGATATTCTTGGTACAATTTCTCCAATTCGGTAGAACAAAAGTTGGTGCAGTTATCCTTTAGTATGGTATGAGGGACACCAAATCTAGTGATGATATTTGTTTTCACAAAGCTGACAATGTTTCTCGCCCCGACTTCCTTGAGGGGTAAAACTTATGCCCATTTAGAAAAGAAGTCGATTGCTATGAGGATGTATTTCAATTTTTTGGACATGGAGGGAGGATATGGTCCCACGACATCCATTACCCCGATGGAAAATGACAAAGAGTACTTCTCACCGTTAAAGGTTGTTTGCAATTGAAGTCATCCAGCTAGTGGAATGAGCATATGGTTCAGGGGTAGAGCTAACTACGTTGATTTCCACCATCTTAGTCTGAAAAAATGGAAAGACAATTCAACGATGACAAATGCTGATGACTGTTTCATCCCGGTGTGGCTTAGCTAGGGATGTGGCCGCATTAGCTAATGCATCAGCCTAAGCATTCTAAGACCGAGGAATATAGGTCAATGTTGGTTCAATGGATAATTCCTCCATTAAACCTCTGACGTGGTCAAATAGGTGAATCAACTGCTCCTTTTGTGATAGCATAGTCATCATTGGCTTTCTTGATGACCAGTTCCGAGTCACCTTTTACCTTATGGTGATGTACTTGTGCCTGGAGTGTGAGCTCCAGGCCTGCAATGAGGGCCTGATACTCCACTTCATTGTTCATACATCTTTCTAATAGAAGGAAATAATATAGAAAGTCTGTTGTTTCAAGGAAAAATTAGTATTATCCTCAATCCCACCTTGTTAAATTTGGGATCCTCCATCCTTTACCCTATTGGGCTTCGGGATGCACCATTGAAGTACATTTCCCATTTTGGGAGCTCCTCTTGAACTAAGAATATATCTTCATCATGTAACTCGACGCCTGGTGTGGTGGTCCCTTTCGAGGGGTGATCTACAAGAAAATATGCTAATTCTCTGTCTTTTATTGCCTTCTAAGGCACAAACCAGATGTCAAACTGTTGCAGGATGACTGCCCATCGGGAAAAGCGCCCGGTTAGCATTGGGCAGATGAGGATGTAATTGATCTAGTTACTACGCGAGGCCAGATGGACTTCATGATGCTGTAGATAATGTATAAACTTTTAAACTATGAAGAACAAAGCTAAACAACTCTTATCGATGTTTGAGTATTGAGTTTCAGCATCAATCATGGTTCGACAGAGGTAATAGAGACTGTTTTCACTGCCGACATCATTATTTTGTGCGAGGAATGCTCCCAGCGACCACTCTAGGTTTTTCACGTATAGGATGAGAGGTATTACTTTAATAAGGGGAATGAGCATCAACAAGGTTAATTGGTACCTCTTTAGGCTGTCGAATTCCTCTTGGCAGTCATCTATCCATTAGTACATGACTCCCTTTTTCATTAACTTGATAAAGAAAAAATATTTCTAGTCAGGATTGCTATGAACCACCTGATATAGTCCAGGTGTCCTTAAAATCCCCACAACTCGGTGAGATTGAAGGGAGGTGGTATGCCAAGGATAGACTTTGTCTTTTCAGGGTCGACTTCGATGTCCCGGTGGCATACGACGAAGCCATGGAATTTCCATAAGGTAATGCTGAAGGCACATTTCAAGGGATTCATCTTCAGATTATGCTGTTGAAGTTTGTTGAAGACGGTCTCAAGGTCTGATAGGTGATCTGAGCACTATCTGGATATTACCACCAAGTCATCCACGTAGCATTCAACGAATAACCCTAGGAATTGTTTAAAGATATGATGGATGATCCACTAATATGTGGAGCCGTATTTCTTGAGACCAAAGGGCATAACCCTGTAGCAAAATATTCATTGAGAGGATCTGAAGGGAGTGGATTCTTCATCTTCTCCGGCCATTCGGATCTGATTATAACCAGAATTTTCTTCCATGAATGATAGAGCCTCATACTCGACCATTGTGTCGATTAATAACTCATTGATCGGGACTGGGAAATCATCATTTGGACAATGCCGATTGAGATCTCTTAAGTCAATATAGACATTGATTTGTCCATTCTTTTTCATGATGGGGACAATTTTGGCCAACCAGATGGGGTATTGGACCTCCTATATGATGCCTGCTTTAATGAGCTTATCAACTTCAACCACTATTTTGGCAGCATGTGAGGGGTGTGTCCTTATGGCGGCCTATTTATAGCTTTGGTGGTCTTCTAGAAGACCTAGGTGATGCGTCGCCACTTCGGGATTGTGTCCCTGTATTTCCGTGTAATTCGATTCAAAGACATCCTAGTGTTTCTTTAAAAAAGAGGTATACACCTCGTACTCCTTATGGGACATGGAAGAACTAATGAGAGTGGGTCTTGGGTCTTCCATTATACGCAGGTTTATTTCCCACTTCTTGTCCCCAGTGGTGGAGATACATTCCTCAAACGTGGGAGGTGCATCCCTGAGATCTTCCTTCTCTTCTTCTCCCAAATCCTCATCTTCTTGATCCGGTGAGGGGATAACTCTTGACTCGGGCTCCATGGAGTCCGAAAGCGAGGCACTGTGGGTATTCTCTCTCAAGTATTCGTCCCCGAATTGAGGGTCAGTAGGCGTTCCTGTATTGTCATGCTTGGCTGTTATGGCTGATACCATGAGGGCAGCTGAGTGCGTGTCCAGACATGAACCCCAACTCTCAATATTGTTGATGGGGACTACATAATCTCTTCCAAGCTGTCTGAGGGGGTCATCATGAACCATTTCCAGATCATTTGGATCAAGGATCTAGTTGAAACCATCGACTGAAGGCTTCTTCTTCTTTTACTCATAGAACCCGGCATCATTGTAATGTGACTAGGAGAGCTCGAAAGGGGCCATCTCGATGTGCAATGTATGACTGTTTCCATTTACATAGTTATTAATATACTTGTGGTAGAATAAAGGAATGGCCATGTGATTATGGGGCCATGACCTTCCCAACAAGGCATTGAATGTTGTGTTCTTCCAGACCACTAGGAATTCCGTGTAGGCCACAAAGTCGCCAAAATGGGTATTTAGCTTAATTTGTCCAATTGGCTTATGTTCACTCTTGTTGTAACCTAGCAGAGTTGTGGTCGAGGGTATTAATTCACCCTCACTATATACCAACTTACGGAGTGTCTGTTGGGGAAGGAGGATAACCCCAAAGTTGTTTTCAATAAAGACGTTCTGGATCTCAACATCATCTAGCGTACCAGACACATATAGTGGTTTAATGTGTCCTTCTATGATGGTATCTTTAACCAGATCGGTGAAGGAAATCACTGCATTGCATTCATCTGATCCGGTCTCCGTCCAAAAAATCTCGGTGGCAGCTACCTCGGCTTGAAACACATGGGGGTCGAGCGAGGCTTCTATAAGCACCTCCCTAAGGTCGGCTAACATACTCAGGCCATCCAAGATCGACAATTTGGCTGGTACCAATGCCAGCTTCATAAGGATATCGTATTTATGCTCTAGTGGCTGACAATTCTCTGTTTGTGGGAGAGTATTAGCAAGAAGATTGGTAGTTGGAATACGTGTCAAGGAGGGAACAACTGTGGGGTCAAACGCCGATGATGTCCCCACATTCTGGGGACTCGGCCTGGCTGGTTCGTTTATGCACACTAGGTGGCTAGAAAATTGTTCATCCTCTAATTGGTACCGCATAATAATGAGTCTAGAGTGGGTGATTGTCAAGGTTGAGGTATATTCTTCTTCCTGTTGAGTTTGTTGAAGGGATCTCCCACGAGATTCCGCGATGTTGACCGTTTAGGCCGAGATCCAAATGTAGGTTTGGTTTCGGTCGTGACTACACCACCCCTGGTATCCCCTGCCTCTGTGATTCCACATCCTAGCTCCTTGTGTCAGGAACTCGGGTTCATAACTATAACCTTCATCAGGGAACAATTCCATAATATGGATGACGTTGATGGAACCAAATATTGGATCCTCATCCTCTACCAAGTCCACCCAGTCAATTGTCTTTGATGGTTCCATTTAGTGGGTCGGTTCCTGTGGCGCCAAGTTTGAGGGAATAAAATTCGACAGTGTTGGGGATATCATTGGCCTCATCACGGACTTCTCCTCTTTCACTTGTCTAATCCCATCTCGATTACGCGTAGATGACCGGATCATAGAGGGTTATGAGGCTTATATTGTCGGTTGTGTGGCAACCGGGGCTGTTGGCGGCATCACTTGGTGATGTAGTTGAGATCAGAGTATTCCATGGGCTCGATTGATTGTCATCCTAGTCATCCAGCTATCAAATTTTTGCCCCTTTTTTCTGGTGTATTCCTGCCACCCCTCCCCTTTTTCGGAGTCGGTGGTAGAAATATATGTCACATATGCTGGGGGTGGTCCAAATTTGACCATCCCAGAGTCTACAATCCTTTGCAGGAGGTCCTTTAAGATGAATCATTCTCGAATAATGTGCCCCAACATCCGATTATAGGGACAATAATCTGGCCTATCATCGCAGCCGACTTCTTCGGGTTTCCATGGCTCTGGGAGGAGGAGAAATTTGCAATTCAGGGCAGCGATGAAGTAGCTGTGGACTCGGTCCTCTCGGAACGAGTATACTTTGTGTCTTAATTCCTCAAACTGGTTCCACTTCGATCCTCTTGGATCGTCCTGCTTAGGTGGAGGCAGAAGCTGATATACAGGAGGCCCTTGACGATTTGGTGGAGGCCTGAGTGGTGGAGCAGGCGCAGGGGATGGATTCAGCATGACCGAGGATGCTTGAACACTGGCTGGTCTCTTGGCTGGTGCATGTAAAGCTATTCGGGACTTTAGATTGGTCCGCTGTAGGGAGTTATCAATTCCATGGGCAATGCCTAAGAGATGGTGGAAGCCAGTGGTGCACTCCACGAGTACGAGTGGTGTTCATATCTCATCTTGAATATTATCGATGCATATGGAAAGAATCTCATCTTGAGGCATTGGCATGTTCAGAGAGTAAATCAGAGCCTTCCATCTGGCGATGAAGTCCGAGACCCTCTCGTTCTCCCTATGTTTGAAATTCATGAGGTCGCTGACTATTGTTTTAGGAAACGTTGAGCTAAAGTGGAACATGAACTACTACCGATGGTCTTCCAATGTTTTTATTGACTAGGTAGGAAGACTCATATACTAGACGTAGGCAGATCATTGCAAGGTTTGTACGAAGTATCTGAGTTTCACTACTTCTTTTTCTTCCGTAATTCCCATCGTAGGGTCGCAATAAGATGTGTAGTGCATCAAATACTGTTCCGGATCACATGATCCATTGAAAATACTAAATACATGCCTCCCAAAATTGGGTGGTGGCGGTGTTTTTCTTACCTAATCTTGGTAGGGATTCCACTCTTGCTGTATCATAGAATGTCGACCTTCCATTACTTCCAATCGAGCTTTCAGTGCCTCTATGGTGTTGGTGAGACCCTGTTTTACATCATGTTGGGCCCGGTCCTGGGTAGGCATAGCCCGAGGCATTACTTGAGGATGCAGCTCGGTTGGCACCAGGGGTGCATGAGCTATTTGTGACACCTTCAGAGGGTTCATACATACTCTATACAGTTGCTTCTTGAGTGGATGGAAGACTTGGTATTCATCCGGATCCACATTTGGGTAGTTGGACGGGCCTCATGCCTCTTTGGGGGGGGATCCCAAACCGTGCTTCGTTTACTAGGGAAAACATTGGTCTTTGATGTGCGCTTACTGTGTGTTCAAGGTGTAGTCCTTATTGGGAAGTGATTTCTATATGAGGGTTCCTCTGGAGTAGGTCGGCGTTAAACCGCATCAATTATTTCATTTCCTCTTCCATTCAAGAGAATCTCTCTTCGAGTGTAAGTGGATCATTTTTATCGAGAGAAAGAGGCAAGTTGAGGGTAACTGGTCCTTTATTCTTATCCTTGTTGGAGGCACCCAGGTTAGGCGGAAGAGGGTTAGCTGGAAGGGGAGCCATATTTAGGGTGGCCCTCTTGTTTTGGGTGTGCACACCTGGTGGTTTGTTGTGAGTCATAGCCTGACTGGAACCATCGTCTCCCGATCCATCTGGATTTGGTTATTATATGGTGTCACCCATGGGGTTAGCCTCTATGGTGTTGATGGATGCATATCACAGGGTGGTGGAGATTCCATCTTCCAAATAAGAAGAGGATCTCCCTTGCCTTTTAGTGGTCCTTCCATTCCTATTCTGGGATTTCATTTAGACTTCTTGATGAAGGGTGACGCGGATAGTTCTTTGATGCGACCTTATGGTACACCTCCCTATTAAAGGGGGTGATGATTCAAAGGAAAAGACATGGAAGGAACCTCCTCTTCTGACTGTCCTCCCTAGATTAGAGAATATTGATTCTCGTGGGGGAGGTTGTTGTTGATGTAGTAAAAATTCCCCAAGCCCTGAGGGCTTGGGATGGATACATTCCCTGGACGTTGAGTCTATTCCCGTTTTTATTGGTCTTACAGGGGAGTTTTTAGTTAGAAATGCCACCAGCCCTGCAGGATGGGGTTGACCCTAGATTGCGGCAGTGGATGCTGTTATCGTTACCTACCTGATATTGTGTGCCCCCATTCAGGGGTGAACTAGGTTTGGTGCCGATTTCTTCTGTGAATCAATCCATTCTGGGGAGGCAAGAAATGATGGCTGATTAGACTCTCTTAGGAAATAGGCTTGTTGTATGCTCTCAGTGGCCTGATTTAGAAGTTCGTGAATGGCTTCGTCCCATTAGGTGTGACGCTTCTGGGACTTACTCAAGGACTGTCATTGTTGTGTGTGTCACCTTTGACAAATAGGGATACCACTCGATTGTTTTCTTGACGTGATGGCGTTGCAAGATATTATTCTGAACGGGTTCCTCTGGGCTGGGAGCGGAGTGAAATTGAGAGCCCCATGTTCTCCCCATCCTCTGATATGGACACTCGTTTGGGTGTCACCAATAAGGAGACGCAAAGGGTGTAGTTCATGGAGGCAGGCTGACTCAGGGTTCCCTTTACACCTCTCAGGTTACGATTGTCGCACCGAAGGGAGAGCTTCTAGGTCGATGCGACTCCAGAGGTCTCATATTGTCTTAACATGGTCTACATAACCATCATAGGCCAGAAAGCTTAATTTCAGCCAGCAGAGGGTTGTCTATATATTGAAGTGGATATCGTGCACACATTCTTCTGAAAACTTCCCTAGTATTTCAAATCAAAAGGTGGTCGTTGGCCAAAACATAACTGGTATATCATCCCTAGCCAGTCGTTTTCTCAGATGAAACATGTCGACATACTCCTCTACCAGTGATTCCTCTACCTGGTCTTCCCAACAGAGATGCTCACTAATAGTGTGGTTGGAGGCAGTGAGATTGTTAGGTATCGAATTGTCATGTGGGCGATTCCAAGGTTGTTCAGAAGATTAACGTGGCCTCGGAACATGTCCCAATTGAAGAAGGGTGTCCTTGGTGACTATATGGGAATATGACATGCTTGATATCGTCCTTCTTAGTTCCTCAGAGTACGCAGACTTTTCTGTTCTTGATTCGGTAGGGGGGGGGGGCTTCCTGTCGATATGATATGTTATTTCAGGGTGGACCTTCACAACGACGACCGCAATGGAAAGGACTACCATTACTGCGTGAAACCTCACTACATAGAGGAATTTTGCAGTTCAAACCTTGGGGAGGACCTCTAATTCATGTTGCAGCAAGGGGATGACCTTCTGGCTGCGTATCATTGTTACGGGGAGGTCCTTCGAAACAACTTCCATCACGGTGAGGATGACCATCATGAGTTGATGTTCGATGTGCATCATGGGGAGGACCTTCAAGACACACTGTGACAAGGGGAGGACCTTCTTGTTGCTTGGGGCACTATGGGGAGGACCTTCGCAAAGGAGTTTGTGGTGGAGAGGACTACCATCACAACTGTTGCAATGATGAGGACTACCATTACAGCTGCCGTAGGGAGAATATCTGCGGGGTACACCCTGGGGAGGGCCATCAGAATGTACCACAATGAGGGGAGGGATTTCTTATTGCTTGATGTCTCTATTGGGAGGACCTATGTTATCAGGGTGGCGATGACAAACACAGTGATATGATGCCTGTCTGTGTGGAGTGTCGTTGCAACGTAACCCCTGGGGAGGACCTTCAGGGCATGCCATGACAAAGGGGGGCCTTCTTTTCAGGATGAGACGTCACTGCAGGGAGGACCTCTCTAGTTACGAATATGATAGCGAGGACTACTATCATAATATGTGTTCTCACAACATGGAGAGTTCTTGCAGTGTATACCCCTAGGAGGTCCTTCAGGGTGGACAACAGAAAGTGGAGGTCCTTATTTTTGCTAGTTCTTTTGGTCACGCGGAGGGCTTTTGTGACACACAACAAAAGAGAAGCTCTTGTGATCAATCTTTATATGAACAATGGGGAGGCCCCTGCAGGTGCTCTGTGGAGGACCTTCAGAGATGATAGTAGAGACATTGCGGGGAGGACCATCGCAAATTCTACTGCCTCTCCAATAATATGGTAATGTGTGGTAAGGTTTATGAGCCTTTGATATGCACTTAGAGGGATAAAAAACCCAGCTTCTAGCTGAGTGGATTCATGAACCCGCTCTTTATTTTCTGGCTTCCTTCAGCGCATTCGGGGCACTTTCATGCAGGCAGCAGGGACCATCTATTGTTGAAAACGACCGTCACCTTTGGGTCCCTGTCTAATTGGGTCTGGTGATGTTGTAGGGATACGCCGACAAACATCTCGACTTTTATTAGGAATATATGCCTGATCTGGAGCATCCACTATGATAGACTGGTGTCCCCAAGTTAGAATGAGTGTAGATAGTCGATCTGGTTGCTCTTGTATCGCAGAATATGACCAACGACCCTCTCGGGCGGAAGGAGGGATACAAATCTACTCCGAGGCAGCTATATCGTCTCCTACATGAGTCGCCTCAATTGGGGAGATGGGCTCACGAGCCTGAGTCCTTGCTTTTGCCACTGATACAATTACATTATTCCAAGTCTGCAAGATATGATCTGGGAATGATACCTTCTCCTCCATCATTTCCAAGATATGCAGAGAGACATCTTTGGCTGGATCGGGTATGAGGGCCCATTCCAGTATTGGAGTAGGAATGTCCGGGTCTGGTCCTCTGGTGGTCAGTAGGTACTGACAATTCTCCTATGTCAGGGCATGTAAACGAATCTTCCTCGGGGTTGGGATATTCCTGTTTATCTCTCTGTTTTCCTCCACATCTGTATAGAGGACTTTACATGAATCCATAGGGAGCTGGCCCTGCATTTGTTGGTTTCCCACCGTATCAAGTCAGTGGAGTTTGTTGGTTGGGGGACGTGCCTGCATATTAATTTATTCCACATTTGGATGGCAGGCTTTGTTGACCGCCACCATGTCGGGATGGTAGGCATCAAGAGAATCTGCTAGGATCTGGACCTGCAGGCGCTAGGTCGCAACCACGTTGGGTTGGTGGGCTTCACGACCTTGGGAAGGGATAGGTGCATGCTAGGTAGGTCTCATCCTGTGTGAGCCACATGCTTGATGGAGCTCAGCGGGGATGTGCGCCTTCTCGTATGATGCCTCCATGTCTAGATGGCGGGCTTTTGGGGAGCAAACAGGTGTATGTGCCTGGTCGTTATATGTCTCCGTGACGGAGCAGCAGAGTTCCTCCTCAGGGACAAGGGTGATAGTCGGTCCCTGGTTGTATGTTTTCCGACCTCATAGGTCTGTCCGAGGGGCTAGAGCTCAAGGACTGTGGGCCTGGATCCTCGGGGTGACGTCCTCCTTGGCGAGAGGATATTGATTCACAGTGCTGGTAATTTATTAAGTGTACCTTTACCGCACTTGCGTTTTATGCGGGTTGAATGTTAAAAATTGGGGTTTCATTAAGAAGATAAATAACATTGTTTAGAATAATTTTATATATCTATGGAAGATATTTCCTCTCATAGGAAGTTACTACTGGGGCCCACACCCACCTAAATTCCCATGTGTGGATATTTGAGAGGTGGGGCCCACACGAGCCCCAACCATTCGTCTCCCATAGCTCTCATCAAACAACCCCAATTGTTTTCCCTTCCTTTAATGTGACACCCCCCTCCCCCCCGTAATTATGAAAAATCTTCCTCTCTATCTACCCCCCTTTAATGTCTTCCAACACATGTTAATCAATGAATTCTAACTCTTCAATTAATTAAATTATGTTGTTTGAATTTTGAATTTCTTGTGTGAATAAAACAATTTCTTAGATATTATTTTATGGTGGCACTTGTTTTGATGGAATTTGGGGGAGCTATAGAGAAATAGTGAAGTATACAACCCACTTCTACGATGAATTCCTTCGAAGGAGAACGACAATCTCTTCGATGAAGAATGCCAAATCCATGAAGGATGATGGTGAGCCTTCTTTTCTTTTCTCCTTGACAAGAGAGGAGACACCACTTCTTCTTTGGGTACACTTTGACGTTGACAGAATTGATACTATCGTCCACAACGCTCGACTACCGCAAAGATTTTCCATGGTAGGGAGGATTGATTAAACATTATTTGAATAAATTTTTTCTTCACTCTTTGTGAAACCTTGTTTATCCTTGGACAATTTCTACCGTTTAATGGGGAGGGCACGTGACAAACACACACGGCCTGATGACCCTCCGTAGTCTCCTTGTATGAATTTGAGGTGTGTTGGAAGAAGCGATGATGGGAGAAGTGGTGGTCGTGCACCATCCGCGTGCAGAAGAACCGCAGCCAAGAACCACGTGCCACTAGACCGAGGAAGAAACGACCGGCCACACCGGCTGGGCCGAAGGGAGGAATCGTGGTGCCACATGATGCTGCGCTGCGGAAGCTGCGACCCGCATTATGCTGGCCGCTTCTGTGGATGAACCGGTAGGCCTGTTGGCCGGTCGTGCGGAGGAATGTAGTGGCACCCGAAGGTGCCGGGCAGTAGGTCCATGGCCTACCCGAGCGGCCTGCTTGGGCCAAGAAGGTATGTAGGCTTCGACCAACCAGTTAGTGAGGGCGGAGCTGCTTGGCGCCATCATTTCGGGTAGCGGTGGGGCTGCACCCCCCCCCCCCCCCCGCCTCAAACCGCTCAGCCCCCTTGGGCTGAGCTGCGGCCGGGCCGGGCCGGGCTGCGCCTCTCCGGTCCGACCCCTGCCAGGTCTGACCCACAAACTCTGGGTGACCCGACCCACCAGCCCACTAGGATTAACGGGCCGAGCCCATTTTCACTTAAACGTAAATAACATGAAGACCACATGTCTGATCGACACGCCGCCTACGACATTGGGACCCTCGGGACGAGGAGGTCGATTTGAGATACAATAAGTGTGGTTTGGATGACTTTGTAAAATGGATGGGTTTGGAACGAACGTAATTCCAACCGAGCCCTCGGAGAGGAAGCACTCATAACTTAAGGACCAGACGTCTGATTGATGTGCCTGCCGACTATGTTGGATTCCACTTGATGAGACAGTTCGTTTGGAAAGATCTACACATGATTCATATGTGTTATGAGCATGGATGGGTTGTATTGTACCTGAAATCCCACCGGGCCCCTAGAACCAAAATTATAATAACTCACAAACCGGGCATCCAATTGACGCACCGCCTGTTGAGTTGAGATCCCTATGACTAGGTGGTCCTTTTGGATACATCCACGTGAAATTACGTGAAACATGAAAGTATAAAATAGTATATCATGGAGATGACCCTTTCGGAGACGAGCGTACAGAGTGCAGAGACCTAGTAGCTGTAGACCTGACAACTACTTGTCCGATTCGTTTCAGAGTGACTTGACTAGCCTAGTGGGGAGCGCTACTATGTTGGGGTGGCTGAACCATAGCAGAGGAGCAATATTGTGTTGGGGAGACAGACTTGCGGTACTCGATAGGACAAGTACCTCTGTAGGATATTAGGGAGAGTGCTATTGCGTTGGGGCGACACACCCATGGCAGGGAGCGCTACTATGTTGGGGTGACAGACCAACAGTACTCGACAGGATGAGTACCTCATTACTATAATGTTATTGAGTAGCACCTCGGAGTCACGACAGGGCCACTATACTCGAAAAAGGAGGAGTTCTCTAGCAGCTATGGTTTTGATAAAAAAATATTTGTTTGAGCTAAGTCAATGACCTTTGTTTTTTCCTCATGATTGATATGGGTTACTTGATAACATAGTTATATGTATGTTCATATACCTAAGTAAGATATATTTTTTGAGATCATTCTTTGTGGTTTATCCTTGTTGGTTTTAGTGAGACCTTGAAGGTATTGGGTCCCTACTGAGTATTGTTATACTCACCCCAGCACGGGCCATTCACGCACATCGTTTTGTTGGATACAGTCGACAGACAGTGCTGACCGAGGCCGAGTATACGAGGACTGGACAGTACCCGGAGGTGGACACACGGCATGATGGTATATTGAAAGAACCATTAGACGCGTACTACGGAGGAGGACATATGTACCTACCCTTCAGGTAGGAACCCATAGGACGATCTAGGAGCAGCTACTATCTTCCTGCAGTTTGTCTTTTCAGTTGTACTTTCCTTCAATTATAACTGTACTATTCTTTTGGTCTTGTATTTCTGGACCCTTTTTATATTTACCACCCTTGTTATACTTCTTTACTTAGTGTTTTCTTCCTCTTGTACCCTGGTTGTGTATGTTTACGTTTTATAAAGGAAATTCATTCTTAGTTTATAGGGTGTTATGCCTTTGGTGCTAGTCGCCAGCCCCTGGCCTATGGAAGGCGGGCATTGGGTAGTCATGACATGGGCCCCGATAACGGCTTGTGACAAATATGATACTACATGTTTTTTAATATTTTTAAATTTATCCAATAAAAGTTAGTGTCTTAAAAAAATTAAAGAATTCGATTTTATGCATAAATACTCTAATATTCACTAAAAGGTCGATTTACCACCTTTTAATGGAGAACCTTCATTAAATATTGTTTTTTTCACATTTATATATTATATTTTAAAAAATAAAATTCATATTTACAATTGAGACACCACAATTTTCTTTGTATTAAATTTTGGTATTTTTCTAATAAAGTTCATTTTTCAATAAATCATGAAAAATAATGTATATTAATTCCAAAGTACCATTTTAATATATTTTATTTATATGGTTATATTATATTATTAATTGGTTTTAAAGTTTAATTAGAATATATTTTTACCATTTAATCTAATTTTGGTCATTGGATATAATTTCATTTTAAAATTATACATAATAAGGTGTCATTGTTTTTATTGTTATTATTTCTTAAAAACACGCTATTTGTTTTAACAGTGAATATTAATTTTAAATTAATTTCTTCTACTTCTATGATTTGAATTAGGAAAAATTGTTTCAATATTTGGAATCAGTAGGTCCATATTGTGTAAACATGTTACTTTTATTTTTATACATTTTAAATATTTACTTAGGTAAATATTTTAATTACCACGATTTAAAGGTAAAAATAATAAATATGTGAAATATATAATATTATAATAATATTAAATTACCATAACAAGTGACTTATTACTATTTTCTAATAACATATCTGACCATGGAAATACCTGGGTTTAATTTTTGTCCCCATGGATCCACATGGGAGTAATAATGACATTTTATATTAATTAATTTAAAGTAAAGACCAAAATGACAAAAACAAATATATTATAGTAAATAAATTATTACATGGGGTTATATAAGATACCATTTAAAATATAAATATTATTTGTAAAGATTAAAATATTACATATTTTATGGTATTTTGTTTCTATTTTTTGGACATAAAATAAATTAAAATATTTATGACATAATAATTATACAATATTTACCTCATTAATAAATGATTTAAATAAACATGATTATAAATATTAAAACAATATCCAAAACAAGTCCAATTCTTATTGGATTAATTTATTTCGACCATGAGTCACAATATATTTGATATAAACTAATAGTTTACCTTTTGATACCCAAAATGAGGTTATAATAAAATAATTGTTTCAAACATTTCTAAAGAGCCCCTCATATCCCTTATAAAAATCCCAAACTTCTAACAAATTTATCACACTTATCAAGAATTTGTCTCAGGAAAACTCTACTGAAATAAGCTCAAAAGATCCCTATATTCATCCTAGAAGCCTTACCATAGGAAGAAAAGAATTCAAGAAACCAATTTGGGTCAATCAAATGGGAGTTTCCCGATTTAAAGGCAACGTCTTCTCCTAATTTCTTTTGTTTTATTTTACTTCTCCAACCCCAAAACAATTTTTTCCTTTATTTTATTACAAAAACAGAATCCTAAATATACTATTATGTTTTATG
Source organism: Viscum album (assembly GCA_963277665.1). NCBI lineage: Eukaryota > Viridiplantae > Streptophyta > Magnoliopsida > Santalales > Viscaceae > Viscum > Viscum album. Next base: position 243,953,944 of record OY728133.1, read on the forward strand.
AGATGTATTATAACTACACTTACATACACCACCATCTAATGGGTGAAGAACATATTGTTTCTATGGATGGAAAAATAACGCCTCATAAAACGCCGATTGTTCAATTATCTCCTACTGCCTGTCATGGTGGCCATTAGGATGAAACTGTATTTATATATGATATATATTATGTTTTTTTCTATATTTTTCTGTAATTTTTATTTAAAATCATACCGTTATCCCTTCCAATATGTTTAAACACAATAATTTCATCTGAGGAAGTGCGGACGACCGCCCCCTCAAGGTGATATGATTCGTTCATGAAATACATGAAATGTATAAAGATGGAGTTAATAATATTATGTAACTTATATATCATATGAAATAATACTGTAATTATAATATACCTATGTATCACTAATTTTTCATTCCATTAAATATTAAATAGAAATGACAGTAGCGTTCATGCATACGCACGACTTACCAACTCCATTAATAGTGCATTTCATTTATTATATCCAAAGGTTATGACTAATATACATACATGTATATTATGTATATATATGATATATATTATATCTACATCATAAATATCCTTCTTGAGAAAATGGATTATTGACCACAAGGACAAATTGTAATAATAACAATTTCAATTTTAACTGAAATTCTGAACATCAGCAAAATGTCTAATATGAACTCAAATAAATAAAAAACTAGCATTGAAATGTAATAAGTGATCTAAAAGTCATAATAAACATAAAAAATGTTATCAATAAAGTATAGATTAAATTATGTTTATTATTCAAGAAGAACATGGAACATAGGAGTGAAGTTTGACACAAGGTAATGGATTTCTTACCTCACATTCAATTCTGTGAGATTTCCATTGTTCACCACTTATTTATTGCATGTGGTGTATTGTGTACTGTAATTTGATATATATTATCATTATTATATTTATATTCATCGATGTTTGTGATTAATTTGTTTGTTATTAACATTTTCTCATACGACTCGATTGATTACAACGTGGTAAGGGTTTTTAATCTCACATTTTATTCCCATGAGATTCAGGATATATTAGCCAATATTTCTTTTCTCTGGTGGATGTAATGCCCATGATTGTATTATTTTATTAATATAATTTAATTTATGGGGAAAAAATATTTATTGTGTGATCTTTCTTTCATAGGGTGTATGTTTCATAAGTTCTCAAATTGTTAAGGGAACTATCCACCCTCCTCTTTTTAAAAGATTTCATTTTGATATGTCTTTAAATTTACATTGTATTATGTTCAGATATGTTATTATATATCCTTATTTATGTAAATTTTAAGTTCATGTGATGAGATATCCTTTTATCTCTCATCAAATTATTTTATGAATTTTAATGTGACGTTGTTAAGTTGTCGAATTTCTGTTAGAAAACTTCTTAACCCAATTTCATTTTTTGGGTTAAACATCTACTTCTTGATTATGTCATGCTATGTATATGTGTGAATAAATTATTATTGTTTATCACAAAATATCTACTTATATTGGGTGTATTTATATTGTTCAAACATAATTATGTAATTGATTTATCTTTAATATAAGGATACCATTTTTATAAGGGATTTCATCTCAATTAACATTTCCATTGAGTCTTTATTGTGGATTTTCACCAATTCACTCTTATATGGTGTATGTACATTACATTAGAATATTATATCATAGAAACCATTATTTTCATGATATTATTATGTTCTAATAAAGATTTATTTCTCAATTATTTGTATTCTAGGGTCTATCATTTTGTTAAAAACACTTATACTAAAATATTATATTAAATTTTTTAAAGGTTTATTCTTCTTAATCATTCACATTAATGTCCATGTTTTAAAAATGGTGTAATGGATTTATTCATATGTACATGATTGTTTTTTAAATTAAAATTTCATTAAAACGATTCAAAGTGGTATCAGACACATTTATTCAAAAATATCTTTATTTAATATTTTAATTGGTTTTTAAAATGGTTTGATAAAATCTTTGATTTTGTCAATATTTTGAAATGTTATACTGTGATTTCAATGTATAAATGATACCTTTCAATTATGTTTGTTTTATGGGTTATGAATATGTTATGGCTATTGGACATTGTTTATGTATACGGGTGGTTCCGGGATAAACCTAGGGTGGGTGAGCCTGAGATAACTCTCCAATGAATTGTGTAACGTGATGGAGGTTAATATGAAGGATTCTCCTAAGAGATTTAGGGAATATACTGTGATGGTTATTCCAAATGTAAATCCCTACATAATAGTAATAGCTACAATGTATGTATGTTATTTATGTTTTAAGTTACCTCTTTGATTTATTATTTATCCGTGTTGTTATTAAATCATATAATCTCATGAGTTATGTTATGATTAAAAAGTATGGAATCATTGTTTTGTATTTATTATTGGGTTAATTTTTTAATTTGTTATTTGATATCCCTTACTGATCTTTTTATTATCATCCCATGTTTTTGAAATGATTTCCACATGACATTAAAATGAATAAGGGTCAAGGATGGGATCAAGGAAATGTCATGTTGTATAAAACATGGTACTATATATGACTCTTTTTTCAAATGTTTTTATTTAATGAAAAAATTGGATACTGAGTAGAATTGTATACATGTAATATTCATGTTGTTATGTAAATTTTATGACATAATTATCTAAAAAGGTAACCCTAAAAAGATATTAAATGTGAATTATCTATATAATTCAAGAATATGTAATTTTTAAGGACGGGTACTTATAGTTGGTATCAGATGTCAGTTTAGATAACTTTAGAGGATATTTTGTTATTTAAGCATAAGTGATATAACCATAATTTTTCTCATATTATAATGAGTCACTATTATTTTTGATAAATTCAATGAGATTTAGATAAAATTAAGAAGTATATATTAGTGTTTACCTTCCTTATAAGATAGTATTTTACAATTTTACGGATAAACTGACATTGACCTTTTTGGATTTAGTATATTGTTGGATCTAGCCAGAACCACCGTAACAATATATTTGAATGAAACTGTAGTATTTTTCTTAATGAGATACTAAATGAAATGGGAGATTCAATGAGAACTATTTTGGTGAAAACATGTTATAATTATATTTGATGAATTTATATCATTTTGGGGAATGTTATGAAATTATATGGTTTTAGAAAAAGGAGAACCTGCAAGATGGGTGAATACTCGTTGCGTCTACTAAGGCTACAGGAATCAAACCCACAACCGAAGGGTGACAAGGGCGTATCGCTTTCCAAAATCCTATGTGAAGTCTATGGTTAGTATGACAAAATATTTAAGCTAAATGATTTTATGTATCAAGAATAAGTTTATTTTGAGAAATTTTGTGTTATCAGATGGAAATCCTTAGTATAAGAAAATTATTTGGTCATTAAATAATAATGTTTATTTTGGAAGATGTTTTCTATTTTGTAATACAATATGCCTAAGGAAAATAAAATACTATAAGATTTAAAATGTGGAGGAATGGCTGAATTGTTTTTATGTATCTATGTATTTATTGTGGACATATGGTGATTTGGGTTATTTATGGAAAATGATTTACCTACCATAGAAAATATGTGATTAGGTTAATTACACTTTATTATGTGACTTTAAGAGTAGTCGATGATATATGGAGATAAATGTTAAGATTTATTATAGAAGACTATGTGATTAAATCCTTCTGAGTTTTGGTTTTCAGTATTAGTTTGTAGTATTTTGAAGAATTTTAAGGACGATTATGTATTGAATGGTCTTTTTGAAACTTTTTGAACATTTTGATGATTTTTGGAGATTAATAGTAGTATTTATTTTTATAATGGATTATAATTTATGGGGATTATATGATCTCATAATAACCATTTTGGTTTTAGTTGATGTCTAAAGTGAAGGAAAATATATAGTTATTCTTTTGTGGAGTATGTAATTCTCTAGAAGAAGATTCTTGTGCGTTGATGTGACCAAATCTTTTTGAATTCTCATTTTTTTAGAAGATATTAATTTTTTTAGAAACTTATTAAAGTAAGAAACTCTACATAAAGGTAAGTATATTTTCTTCTATTTTTATTCTATATAGTAAATAAATTCCTCAAATTATGGAAAAGAACGTAAAACAATAATGTTGTTGGTTTACATTTCTTACTGGGTGATCAAAGACCGTTTAACACATCATAATTTCATGATTTTATTGTGGTTAACTTTCTCTTAATATTGTTTTCTGTCCCTCTCCATCAAAACATGGCCGTTTTTTCTCTTTTATAACCATGTTTTTGTACATGGAATCCTAGTATCGGTTAACTCGAGTGACCTTGGTACATCTCATTCTTTCTTATAAAGTGATAGTTTTAATGACTCTTTTGCTGATGTTGGACATTCAATGAAGTTTCGCTGACCAATTTTCAAATTGCGAGGATGCATTTTTCGAAGGGGGGGGGGGGTGAATGTAACATCCCAAGAAAATAAAGAATATTACATTTTCATATTTATTAATATTTGTGAATTAAATATTAATAACACTTTAAAGTGGACTCTATGTTCGATGGCGTACCTAATACGCAACAATGGGTTTATTTGAAATCTTATGTTGCACACTAATAATATAATATTACTATTTTAAATGGTGGTTAATGCCTAGTCGTTGTATTGGAATAAATGAATAGAACAAAATAAAATATGATGATACATGTTTTTTTAATATTTTTACAAATATCAAATAAAAGATATAGGCTTAAAATAAGTAAAGAATTTGATATTAATCATAAATACTCTAATATTCACAAAAAGGATGATTTACCACCTTTTAATGGTGAACCTTATTTAAATCCACTTTTTGACACTTTTAAATGTTATATTTGACAAAATTAAATTTTTCCTTTAAATAGGGACACCAAAATTTACTTTGGAAGAATGTTTTGTATTTTTCAAATAATGTTCATTTTTAATGAATAGTGAAAATTCTGAATTTTAATTCAAAAGTGACTTTTAATATAATTTATTTATACGGAAATATTATCTTTTTAATAAAAAAAGTATAATTAGAATATAATTTTACTATTGAATCTAATTTTTGTCAGTGGAAATAATTTCATTTTGAAATTGGACATAAACATGTGTTAATCTTTTGATAGTTCTTATTTCTTAAAAATACGATATTTGTTTCAATAACGGGAATTAATTTTAAATTTATTTCTGCAACTTCTATGTTTCGAATTTGGAAAAATGGATTTCATATTTTTAATTTGTATGTCCAGACTGTGTAAATATGTAACTTTTATTTTTAGACAATTTTAATATTATTTTAGTAAATATTTAAATTATGATGTTTAAAAGGTAAAAATAATAAATAAGTGTTAAATATAATATTATAATAATAATAAATTAGCCTAAAAAGTGTCCAAATCCTATTTTCAAATAACATACCAGGCCATGGGAATCCTTGGGATGAATTTGGGACCCCATGGAGCCACATGGGAGTAATAATGACATTTTATACTAATTAATTTAAAATAAAGACCAAAATGTCATAAACAAATATCTTTTAGTAAATAAATTTTTACATTGGGTTATATAAGATATAATTTCGTCTATAAATTTTACTTGCAAAGATAAACAGATTAACTACAACATGGTTTTTGTTATTAAATTTTGGACATCAAATAAATTATATTATTTTTGACACAATAATTATACAATATTTACCACATTAATAAATTTTTTAAATAAACAAGATTTTAAATTTAAAAAAAAAACCAAATCCAGTCCAATTATTATTGGATTATTTTATTTCAACCATGAGTTATCTTAAAATTGATATTAACAAATTGTTGACCTTTTGATACAGAAAATGAGGTTATTTTAAAATAATTTTGTCAGTCTTTCCTAAAGAGCCCCTCCTATCCAATATAAAAAGCCCTCACTTCTAACCCATTTATTGAAATAATAAAGGCTTTGGATCAGGAAACCTATACTCAAATAATCTCCCAAGATCCCTCTATTCATCCTAAATTCCTTTCTATAGGCAGAAAAAACTTCAAAAAACCCATTCGGTTCAAACCAAAGGTAATTACATGATTTAAAGATAGTGTCTTCTCCTATGTTCTTCTGTTTTATTTTACTTCTCCAAACAATAAACACATTTTTCCTTTTTTTTATAACAACACCAGTATCTTAAATATACTAGGATGTTTTTATGTTAAGTATTCGAACTACACATACAAACACATCCATATAATGGGTGAAAAATATACTATTTATGTGGATGGAAAACTAAAGCCTCATGAAGTGATGATGGTTCAATTATCTCCTACCACCTCTCATGGTGGACATTATGATAAAACAGTATATATATATGATATATATTATGTTTTTTTATATATTCTTCTGTAATTTTTTTTATAAAACATACCTTTATGACTTCCAATATGTGTAAACACAATAATTTAATTTGAGGAAGTGCGGACAACTGCCACCTCAAGATGATATGATTCGTTCATGACATACATGGAACATATAAAGATGGAGTTAATAAAATTATGTAACATATATATCATATGTTTTTATAATGTAATTATATATGTTTTCATTCCATATAATATTATATAGAAATTAAAGTAGCGTTCATGCGTACGTACAACTTACTATCTCCATGAACAGTGCATTTCATTTCATATCGCCAAATGTTATGTAATAATATAAATACAGGTATACTCTGGATATATATGTCATATATGATATCTAAAACATTAATATCATTCTGTATATAATGTATTATTGTCCACATGGACAAATTTTAATTATAACAAGTTCATTTTTAACTAAAATTCTGAACATCGACAAAATGTCTGATATGGAATAAAATAATTAACTAACTATTATTACAACGTAATAAGTGATATAAAAGTAATAATAAAAATTAAAAATAATATGAATCAAGTAGAAATTAAATTCAGTTTATTACTCAGGAAGAACAAGAAACATACGAGTCATGTTGGATACGACGTAAGGGATTTCCTATCTCATATTCAATTCCGTGAGATTTCCATTGTTCACCACTTATTTATTGCATGTGGTGTATTTTGTACTAAAATTTGATATATATTATAATAATTATATATATATTCATGGAATTATGTGATTAATTTGGTGGTTATTAACTTTTCTTCATACGAATCGATTAATTACAATGTGGTAAGGGTTTCTCATCTCACTTTTTATTCCCGTGAGATTCATTCTATATTATCCACTATTTCATTTTGTGTGGTATATGTACTTCTCATGATTTTTGTATTTGTGTAATATAATTTAATTTATGGGTATTTACAAATTTATTGTGTGAAATGTTTTCCTGGGGTGTATGTTTCGTATGTTACCAAATCAGTAAGGGAACCTTTCAACCTCTTCTTTTTAAAAGACTTTTTTTATAAAGTATTTTAATTTACATATTATTATGTTGGGATATGTTCTTGTATATACTAATGGATGTAAATTTTATGTCCATGTTATGAGATATCCTTTTCTCTCTCATAAACTTATTTTCAAAATTTTCATGTGACACAGTTAGGTTGTAGAGTTTCTGTAAGAAAACTTCTTAACCCAATTTCAATTTTTGGGTTAAACATCTACTTATTGATTATGTTGTTCTATGAATATGTCTGAATAACATCGAATTTCATTACACTTAATATCCACATATATTGGGTTTATTTATATTTTCACTCATAATTATGAAATTGATTTATCCTTAATCTAAAGATATCATTTTTACAAGGGATTTCATCTCAATTTACATTTCTATTGAGACATCATTGTCGATATTCACCAATTCACTCTTATATGGAGCATATACTATCCTTTAGAATACTATATTCTGAATACATTTATTCTCATGATATTATTATGTTCTGATTAAATGTTATTACTTAATTATTTGTATTATATGGTCTTTTATTTTGTTAAAAAATCTTTAACTAAAATATCATTTTAAATGTTTTAAATGTTTATTCTTATAAATATTTCACATTAATGTCCCTATTTTAAAAATTGTATTAAATATTTATACATATGTACATGAATTTTTTGAAATTTAAATTTCTTTCAAAATCATGAAAGTGGTACCACGACACTCTGATTCAAAAATTACATTATTTAATAATTCAAATAGTTTTGATAATGTCTTGATAAAAGCTCAGATTTTATTAATATTTTGAAATGATATATTGTGATTACAATTTGGACATGTTATCTTTCCATTATGTTTGTTTTATTGGTTATGAATATGTTATGGCTATTGGGAATTGTTTATATATATAGGTGGATCTATGATAAACCTTGGGCTGGTGAGCCCAAGATAGCTCTCCAATGCATTGGGTATCATGACAGAGGTAAACGTGAGTTTTTCCTCCAATGGCCTGAAGGCCTTCATTTTTTATTGATTTTGGATAATCAACCTTTCAAGGGGTGAGGTGGAACCCTTACAGGGCTCGTAGGCATATGTATTACATGTTCTATAGGCCTTAGAGGAATTCATTGCCCGTAAGCTTCAAACATTACATAAAAACTAGACTAACTACTTGAAACTGCTCCCACCAGCATCTTCATCGTGAAATCAGCTCTCCACCTTCGCATGTCTGTTCGGCTAGGCATTCACATGCATGCATAGGATTATCATGATGGAAGGTTCCATACTCTCTCATTCATGAAATCTGTTTAGCTTCTGATGTGGTGGAATCTCTTTGATCATCTCCTTTGTAGAGCTCATTCCTTGTAGGTTTTGTGGTTTTCATCTGCACAAAAGGTGGCCCGAAGGCCTTGAGATGGCCCAAAGGCCTTACTCACCCGAAGGCATGGGTGGCTCGAACGCCTTACATGACTCAGAGACCAAATCGGTGGCCTGAAGGCCCAAATAAGGTCATATTCTCAGCCGCTATAGTTCCAAATAGTACCTGCTATTGTTCCCACTACAGTAAATGCTATAGTACTGCACAGTTCCCGCTACAGTACCCAGAAATTCTACCTCCGCCTGGATTTGAGCCCTGGTCGCTTGGATGCACTTACAAACTCCTTACCAACTAGGCAAAGCCTCATGTGCGTGAGTGTTTCTCCTAAGAGATTTAGGGAATATACTGTGTTGGGTATTTCAAATGTAACTCCCTATATAGTTTTGATAGGTACAATGTAAATATGTTATTTATGCGGTATGTTACCTTTATGATTTATTATTTCTATGTGTTGTTCATAAATCTTATGATTTCATGAGGAATGTTATGATTGAAAAGTATGGTTTCATTTTTTTGTATTTATTGATGGGATAATGTTTTCATTCCTTATTTTATATCCCTTACTGAGCTTTTTATGCTCATCCCACTTTTTTAAAATTTTTTCCACAAGACTTAAAGATGAATAAGTGTCATGGATGGGATCAAGGAAATTTCATGTTGTCTAAAACATGTAACTAGACATGAATCTTTTTTTCCAATGTTTTTATTTTATGAGAAAAATAGATACTGATTAGAATTGTCTATATGTAATATTCATGTTGTTATATAAATTTTAAGAACTAATTCTCTAAAACACTAAACATGAAAAGATCTTCAGTGTGAATTATCCAGTTAATTATAGATTATTTAATGTTTAAGGATAGGTCCTTATAGGTTGTGTGTTGGAGAGTTTCTGAAAATGGAATCTGGTTCCCCATAGTGTATTCTACTTGTTAACACTGGATCCCTCGGTGGATTTGTGGTGTTTTGTTGAACGTGATGGCCTCAGAGACAAAGTGATATCAGTTTATATCTATTGTGTCTAACTACTGACTTTTTGGGGACAAAAAATTATTAATGTGGGGTTGATTTAGTGACTATATTATTTAATTTTATTACTTTCTAAATTTCTTATGAATAAATCTAGAGCTAGGAATGATGAAGGCGTGCGATTTCGAGGCCCATTGTTCCCTAAATAATTTTTTTTGAAAAATATTAAGTATTTTTTTATACAATTCAAATGGTGGAAATGGGTTATCTATTAAAATGTTGCTCGGATCAAAAATCATAATACACTATTGCATTCAGAGCGTTCTGTTTACCTTAGGTGGGGTATAATTTTTTTTCGGCGTAGGGCTAATGTGGGAAAATTTATCTAGGGAATTATTTGTAATATTATTTATTTCATTATTTAATATTTCAGCACGAATATCTACTAAACAGAGACTTGGATAAATTTACTGATCATAGAGTCAAGTTCATAATTCCATGTCTACCCTAAGATAGGCATAATCCTTTCTATGCTGGGTGTCAATTCGGAGGTGAGTCAGGCCAGGTTGTTAAGATGATATATTCTTTTATTTAATTTAAACAAATATCACTCATCTCCTCCCCCATATATTTTCTATTCACAAAATAGTATAAAATCCTCCTATTACTATTCAAGTAATTAATATCCAAAATTAAAGAAACATGTAACCTTCAGACTCAGATCATGATGATGATCACTCTTGATGGGTGAAACATCTGCTCTGGAGCACATATCTGTCGTAGAAGAATTAGTGTTTCTCCCGTGAGGTAGGATATTTGAGTTTTAAAATCCCAGATAACATTTGATATTTTTTTCTTCAAATAATTGTAATTTTTTTGTATTTTGGGTTTTATACTTTACAAAACCTGTGTTCATATCTGAATTGGGAGAACCGGGGTGCTCTTGGTTGTCCACTAATATTTTCGTGCGACTTGGATGAATTAAAGTTTGCGAAATTGGTGGAATTTGTCTACGGAATGATAGACTATGGAGGAGCACAGACGATTCTGGTAGGGAGTGTGGTGGCATGGTGGATCCCGTAAGTGTGGCATGGTGGTCTGATTAGATGGTGGTAGTAGTTTCCGGTGACCTAGTGGTTGTACAACCATATTTTTATGGGGGTTGTTTAAAACCATGTAACTCGCAATCCAGATGTCCAATTTGTGAATAGTTTGTAATAAAATGATCCTTGAATTGAAACGGAATATATGAGAATTTCTAGGGAATTTTTTTGTGTTGGGATCATGGCCAGGATCAATGAAACGTTTAAAATAACCATAATATTTTATTATTATTCAGCATCGAACCAACATAATTTCCACATAATGAATTTGACTAAAGCACCATCAACTGAATTGTGATACTGATTGTAAAGAAGATTTTCATGATGGATTTCGGGAGATAGGATTTAGATCTGGGATCCAGCACCACAATTCTAGGATTGAACATTTATTGAGAAACATGAATTTCATCTGGTGTCTATTTTGGAAGAATGAATAGATGATCTTCATTGTCTTTCTAAGGGAATCACAATGGTTTGATCCTATTTATGAGTTTTGGAATTTGGGTGTGGTCCCTGCTAAGACAAGGAATGGCTAATAGTACCCTTTTTACCTTTTGTCTGTTTCAGGCGAGTAATAGCCTATCCTGAATGTTTTTCTACATAGATCGCGATGGTTTCCGTGGTATGGACCTCAGATGTGCACAATCTGAAGATGTTGTGGGACATTTGGGATGAAATATTTTGGACCAAAATCAGTTGAGTAAAATCCCATGGTTTGTTCCAATGATGGTTTATGTGGGATTAAAACCCTAGTACAAGTCAATTCTCCCCTGATTGGATGAGTTTAGGTAGAGTTGCGACATCCCACTTGTGAGGACATGGTTGTATCCTCTATATTTTCATCCCTATATCAGTTTTTTGACAACAATTTGACTACTTATTCATGGGAAGTGATCCCCTATATAGAAGGAAAACCCAGTAGGTTTTATGATATCATCAGTAATATGATCCCCTGTGCGGTGTGAGGAAATAGCAGGGTTTCATTATCGACGGTTATACGATCCACTACTAGGAATATGGTATTGATAGGGTTCATGGTATCATTAGTATGATCCCATATATTATGAGTTATACTAGATGGGTTTTTCTGCATCACCTATCCCACCTTTATATGGGCGAGGATCCTTTTTCACTATGATGTGATCTCTGGATCTTCATATCAAATTGTAGTATCCCATAAGGGATCTTGTGAGTGATCCCATATCTAAAGATCATCGATTTACTCACTTTGGTTATTGTATCCCCAAGTGGACCCTAAGAGTGACCCAAAAGCCAAGGAGTTTTTTTGTTTCATCGGATTTTAGAGTAAAATCAATAGCGACAATATCGGATGGAGTGTATCTCACAGACGGGTGTCTTTTGGGATGAAAGATCATGATGAGCGTGTTCTCTTGGTTATGTGCTGCCATGGAACCTTGTGTAGAATCTGAGGTTTGTGATGAATTCGAAAACGCCGAGATATTTAGAGCCTAATACTGTTATATCTGGATGTTCATGGTACATTTATGATCATATACTTGTCTAACCCGTCTTGATGAGTCTAGTCATTGAGAGTCTCGAGATGGAGTTTCTCTCTCATTCGGGTTCCCTCTGGAAAGTATGAGAAGATTGATTCCTTTTCGTTGATCACTTTTCCATTGCAGTTTCTAGGGTGGGTACTATGTATCATTATACTCACCCATACATAGGATTTTCCCACACATGTTTTGTGTCATGTGAATAGCACATGCCTTCCGATGGAGTTCTAGGAGGACCCAAAGCAGGACAAGCATAGTAAGATAGTCCAACCAAGTTTTTTATGGGATATGTGATGAGGATATTTTTGACGGGCGATTTTAATAGATATACCCTCATTCTGAGAAGCAAGGATTCTTTTTCTATTTTCATTTTGTGGTTCCTATAGTTTCCCTTTTATACTTTTTTGGTATAGTTGTTGTGGGTTATATTTATGCATGCATTTATTTTAAGATTCTATATATATCTCTGTACTATTTCATTGAGGTGTATGTGTGCTCTTTGATATATGTACCATATTCTAATGCCTCCCATGTTTGTGATAGCCTAATTAGACCTAGTCACCATCCCTTGGGTTATTTGAGGAAGGATTGGGATGTCTTGGATCGAGCTCCATTGGTTCGTGTCGGGACAATGTATTTCTTGTGATGATTTCGTCATCTTATCCAATCGACTAATCAACCCTTTAATTCTATTTTAGGAAAATTATTTCTAAATAAGATTGTGTGTTCAGATAAAATATTTAATTAATTATATTTTTGATGAATTATTCACACATGATGTAATCTATTTACTCATTGGATATTGTGTATTTCATCAGTTCTCACCAGTAATCATCTTTCCTAACACATGATGGACTTCCAACATTACATTATCTTTTACTTAGCACATGAGGATGGAGAATAATTTTTAAAAATAGTTAGTCCATTGTAATGTGATGAGTGGATTCGTAGATCATCTAATGATATGATGATTTTTTAACATAGAATATTACACAAATAATTATCTTTACTAGGAGAAGGTGGGAGTACCACATGATTAATTTTATTGTACATAACATTTTTCAGTTGATCTAGTACTATCATATTGTTTTGAGCTTTAATTTCGATTATATCTTTTTTATTTCACTATGGAATTTAATTATTTCCTAAAACATTTATTATTGTATTGTGTTCATCTATTTCTAACCATTAACTAAGAAACACAAAAAATAACAATTGGGATGTATTTGATAATTATCTATTAAGCATATAAAAAAGGAAAATGTAACCACTAAAGGATAAACATATAAATGAAATGTTCATCAAAAATATTGATTCCCAATGTTTCAATCTATGAATTACATGGTAACAAAATATTCACAATGATTTAAAAAAAAATTATTGCTAACCACCCAAATAACTTGTTTATCGATTGATACAAACTATAGTGTCCCAAACCATTAACACATATTATAAAATAATTTTATGCTTAATTAAATATCAAATACTGACCAAGGATTGTAAACTCTATTGTCATTGTAATAGTAGGTACATAAATATAAAACATGAAACCAAAAAAATAATTTTTTTTTAATAAAAACTACATCTTAACATCCCTCTCAGCCTTATACATACATATGATAACAAGTTATATACATTAATAAATTGATGGGATAAAAATTACATTATTGGAATAATAATAGAAATAAATAATAACACATGGGTTAGAAGTCAAAACACGGTGACATTATAAATCATTGATCATAAATAATCATATGGGAGCATAGAATATAGAAACTTTAATTATGTAATCATGTAATCATAAAAATGATAAAAAAGCATACAACATGACATAATCATTAGTCAAGTCTATTTTCTAAGAGCATATCACATAGTGGAAAATGAACCATAGTTGAATTATGATTACACTATATCTGAACGTGATGTCCCATGAAAAAAATTATACAATGAATTGGATATCAATATAGGTGAACCAATAATAGAATGTTTATGCATTTTTGTATCACATGAATAATAAAAAATAATTAAAAAACAGAAGTGTTTTCCATGAAATGAAATGGGTATCATAATCATGTCTCAAGTCATAAAAAAGAATGTATTATAATGATGTACAATAAATAATTGAATAAAATAATAAATTGACAATAATAATAGAAATTTAGAATAAATCATGATAAATGATGATCAATTGAAGTTCAAATGTGAAAAACGAGTGTTTAAATAAATTAAAACTAACTCTCATTATAAGGGTATTAAGGGTAAATAGAAAAGAGCATTAAAATATACACTGTAATATTTTTTTTCAAAACCAAAAAATTTACTAACATAATATTTCATAATAAAATTAGTCATTTAAAATAATAATTATTGAATTAAAACTTCTTATGGGATTTTTTGAAAATTTTTAAGCAATTTGAAATATCCCTTTACATATGCTTTGTTTTTGGGACATATTTAAAAGGGACACATATATTACAAGTATTTCCACAACAACGAAATAATAATTGAGCAAGGTGAATCTCTTTGGAAAACAAATCTTCAACCCCAATTGAGTAAATAAGAATAATTAATAATTATATTGGGTAATGTGAGATAATGTGTTACATAAAATAAAAATGGTGGTTTAGATAGTGTCACATTGATTATGTATGAATATATTCTACACTTGTACTTAATGTCAAAGATAATAAAATTATATCCATTAGTTTATTTTTTAATTACCTAGTATACATTTATTGTAATTATTAAAAATTTATTATGTTTATTTATAGTCTTTTTATGAGTTATATGATTCAATTTCATTGTTATGCGTGTGTTAGTTTGATGGGGTTATGATCAGTTCCCTTATGCTTAATTATTGGAGTTCTTGTCAAATGGAATAAAAACTAAAGAAGTGGATATATATTATATTTATATACATCTCAAATTTTAAATGCTCAGATATTTTATTTTTTTAATATATTATATAAATTCATTATTAAAAACTTTAATGAATAATGTTTAGTTTATTTTGGTAGGTTTTCAATCATCATAATCTAGTGATTTTTTTTTAAAAAAATTATATTGTAGTACAAGAATATTAAATAAGTTATAATAAACATATTATAAAATATATTACCCTTGAAATTTTTTATTTAACCTTCCATTATATAGTTAATGTAAAATTAAAACATGTCGTCCATGATTGTTATGAATTGACCCCTAGATTACAAAGTTTTCATTTTAATAATATAGTTAGCGGGGAAAGAAATTAATGATTTATATTAATATAACACAATAAAATTCCCTTAAATTTATTATATAGTATAATCATGTTACATTGGATTGTGGGTGGAATAATAAGGTAGAAGAAAGAATTAATTTAAAATGTAAAGGTGCATACTTTAACCTTCTGTATATCATATCCTTGAGAACAAACTTCTGAAACTACTTTTTGGATGTTTGTTGAGGCCAAAAATTCCAAGATATGTCTATGTGTGTAGGAAATATGAAATGGAATGATTTAGTTAATCATCAAGTATTTTTAGGAGTGGGGAGAATATGTGGTAAGAGACGTTTCTATAGTGGGAGGATAGGGGTGTGTTCAATTGTTTTATTCAATTTTTATGAATACAATCAATAGTGTATATTCCTAAAACTAAATAAATTACATTTTTGTGATATTTTCTAAAAGGGTGATTACCCTATACATACACCATCCATAACTAAATAATTCATGTATTTGTTAAATTCTATACATTACTTCATTTCACTACTAATAAATAATTCAAATGTATTAGAAACATCCCAAAAAATCCTCCTAATCATTTTTAATTTTATATAATCGAAATATGGACTCCATTTCATGAAAATAAATAAATAGAAATACATATATTTGACATATTTTATTGTTAATTAACATTTTAATTTATTCTGAAAATATTTATCTTTACATTTTAAATTATTTTATGACACCGTGAAAAAATAATCAACTTCTAATAAAATATTATTATAATCATAAAATAAAACACCCTAAGATTTAATAGTCCGTTGTTTCTTCAAAGTAATTAAATAACTTACACTACAAGAAACATCGAGTTCAAGCACCCCATTACTTACCAACCTAGCCTTTCAAAAGAGGTTATGAATTTTATTAACAGAATTTTTACCTTTATATAATCCTTATAATTTTACAATCCATATAACGAGTATCCTAGACATAACATAAGAACAAATTCATTTTTTTAGATAAAAGAAGTATTTTTTAAAAAATGTAATTTTACTTCCATTTAATAGAGAACCTTTTTTAAATCCAATATTTGAAACATTTATATATTAAATTTGACAAAATAAACTTCTTATTTATAATCGGGACATAAGAAATTAGTTTCAAATAATTTTTGGTGTTTTTCTGAAAACATTCATATTTTGGAAAATAGGGACAATTACTATATTTCAACTGAAAACAACATTTTTTAATCAAATTAATTTTAGTGTTAAATAATACATTTAAATGGTTTGGAAGTTAAATATATTATATTTTTACCAATTAATAAAATTTTATTCATTACAAATAATTTCAATTTGAAATTAAACACAAACAGGTATCAATCTTTTGTTGGTTATTATTTTTTGAAAACATGCTTTTTAGTTTTGACAACAGGAATTAATTTAAAATTAATAAATGAAAATTCATTTTCTTGAATTTTTTAAAATATAATTACTTTTTTAATTTATAATATCAAAATTAGCTTTGGGTGAAATTTTGATACTTTTCTAAAAACATTCAAATTTAAATGAATAGTGAAAAACAATTATTTATTGGTTAAAACCGAATTTTTATTTAAATAATTAATTATTTTATTTAAATTTATATTATGTAAAAATATATACATAATACCGATATATTTTCAATGTAATTCATTGGAGTTTGTTTATAATAATTTATGATATATAAAAATATTATTGAACTTTTCATCGACTTTTACCCACAACCTAAGAGCATTTTATAATTTACATAAAACATAATTTTACCTCTTCTGTGAGTTTAATTTTAAAAATTTGAGAGACAAAATTTATATCCGTTAGTATAATGTAGTTCAATAAGATGAAAATAATTTTTGGTGAATAGAACTTTTATCTTTTATTTATCGCGGTTAAAAGTAAATTGGGAAATTAAAGGTAAAAATGATATTATAATTACCATAACAAAAGTTATAATTATATTGGATAATTTTAATTAGACCATAATCAACATTAGGAATAAAATATGAACTTTTAGGTCTACATGGATCAGATTAAGACATTAATTATTATTTAATTTAAAGAGGAGTTAAAATTGTTAAATTCAAGTTTTCTTAACTATAACATTTTTAATATAGGGTTATACATAAGATAAATTATACTATAAATATTCATTATAAATATCAAAATATTTCATACATAATGGTATTTTATTTTTAATTTTTATACATTATATGTTATAATTTATTTATGACACAATAAAGATGCAATATTTTCCTTATTAATGAATGAATCAAATAAATGATATTATAAATATTAAAATAAATATAATTTGAATGTTTTGATGCCATAAATGAATTTAATAGGTGAATATGACATGATATTATTTATTAAATGAATTTATTTCTATGTAATAATTCTGTTATGACTTAAAAAAAACAAAATACCAAATAGTGTCAAAATTGACATAAATGAGTTTTTAAAACAAATATTATATTATTAATTGATATTCTATTTTAAAAAATATAGGTTTCGGCCAAAGATCATAAACAATATTATAAATTTCATTAATAAACCACTATAGGTTCTCTTAGATGTTTATAGTAAGTTTATTTACTATATAGTGTAAGAATACAAGATGACACGGTAAAAGTTAAACTATTTAACTAAGAGTTAAATCTAAAATAAAAGGACAAAATGATATCCTAAACATGTCTAAAACCTATTGGTTGAGATTATGACGACCCATAATCACCTATGTCTCGAAATAAATTTATTTGGACCCATTAGAAACCGAATATGATTGTATAATAAATTAATAATGCAATCTTTTCCTAAAGTAACCCTCACCCCTCTTATAAAAGGGAACATCACCTTCACTCAAAATAACTCATCCAAAGATATTTGGCTCAGCCAAAACCTGCCCACATATCCTCTCAACTATACTCCCTTCATATTAGTGTCATTCATTTAGTCATAAATCAAACCTAAAGAGCCCTTTTGATCAAATCAAAAGGAAGAAACAGAAGAAAATGTAATCATTTCACCACCCTTTTTCAAGTACTTTTCTGCTTCCACTTACTCTTTTGTTGCAATTATCATACCAAAATAATAAATCCAGCACCTTATATATACAATGATGTTATTATAAATATATCACACCCATATTAATTATTATATCCACCCTATGAATAATAATGTCACCATGCGTGCTTACGTACAACTTACCATCTCTATGTCATTGTGTAATTTGTTATTCAACAATTATTATTTGGTTGGATATAATGATGAGTAATATTTATATAAATAATTAAAACAACATGATAATGTCTATGTAAAATAAATATACTATCCAATTCCACACATTTAAGGAAATGATATTGTCGCTCGTGCATACGTACGGATTACTGTCTCCACAACGTGATGATATTCATTTCCATGTTCACCATTCATCGACGATTATAAAAATATATATTACTAATAATTATGTAGTATATGACATAAATATTCTATTGGAGATATATATTTATTTTTTTATTTATTTATGAACTTAAAAATACTTTATTCACTTAGTTTTGTTATATACGCTATGAAAACTGAAACATCGTTTATGCGTACGTACAACCTACCGTCTCCATAAACGGTGTTTTCAACATCATATATCTATCTTTTATAAATAATTATATTCAAAATATATATGATATTTATATCATGTTTTATATTCTAGAATTATTTCATTCATGATCTAAATGATACGATCAATATTAACAAGTCAAAATATGTACGATAAAGAAAGTTATTATTACCCGAAGTATTAATTTAACATGGAAATCATTTTTAAATGGGTAGTATAAAGTTATAAATGAATCATGAATTATATCATAAATACTAATATTTTTCTGGTATAATTTAATAACAAACTACAGTCTTTGTACAAGAGGTTAAACCTGCCCTCGACTAAAGGAAAGTACAAGGTAAGGGTTAATTCCTCTATCACATTATTATCCGAGATTGTTTATGTGTAAGTATTTACTGGGACATTTTTATCATCAATGTCCATTTTTCATAAAAATTATTTCCAAATGAATATTTTAAGGATTTTTGTGAATGGTAATCTTTATCAAGATCATAATTTTAAATGTTTTAATTATTTAACATTCTAAATATTTTTAATTAATGTCCATGTTTTCAAAATGGTTTTAAGTATTTATTTATATGGACATTAATGTTTTGAAATAATAATTATTTTCAAATGTTTCAAGGTTGTATGGGACATATTGATTCAAAAATATTTTTTAAATTACTTCCTTTATAAATGTGTTACATTTAAATGATTTCACAAAAAGGAAGGTTTTCTCAAATGTTTTTAATAATTATTTTAAACTATTTCAACATCCCTTTAAGATATTATTCTTGATTTATGATGATTTATTATAAATTAAATCTTAAAAATTGAATTGAATGAGCTATGATATGTTTGACTGTTAATGTTCTACTTTTATACCATTAATGGTTTATGGTTAATGTTGTAACACCCGAGACTTTTATGAGAAATATTTTGTTTTTATGTTATATAAATCATCAAAGGGATATTAAACTACACACAACACTATATTTTCTTTCTTTACACACAACAGTGGCCTTCCTCAATAGCTTGCGTCGTACGCAATACCTAGTTTCACTAAACAACGAAATGTTATTAAAATATTTTTAAAACTAGCCGTTATGAATAGTAATAACCACTTTTTGAAATTTTTTAAATTTAATTTTTCAAAATGGACTTCATTTTTGGATTCGGAATATCGAAATTAGCTTAGGGTGAAATTTTCGTACTTTTCGGATAACTTTCATATTCTGATGAATAGTTAAAATTACTAAATTTTAATTAAAAAAAAAATTTATTAATAGAAATAATTAATAGTGATAAATTTTTAATTTGAGTAGTTTTAAAGTATATTTAGAATATATTTTTAAAATTTAAAACAATTTTGGTCATTGGATGTAATTTCACATTTTAACCAGACATAAACAAGTGTCAATCTTTTGATATTTATTATCTCTTAAAAACACGATATTTGTTTTGACGACGGGAATTAATTTTTAAATTACTTAATGTAACTGATATGTTTTTAATTTGGTAAAATAAACATCATTTTTTAAATCATAATATCAAATATTTCTTTGGCCTAATTTTTGGTATTTTTCTGGAAACTTTAATTTTTTGATGAAAAGTGAACTCACTAAGTGGTTGTTAAAAAACAAAATTTTTCATAAAACATAATTTTATCGCTTCTGTCAGTGGAATTTCGAAACTCCAACAGACACGGTTTATATCAAAAACTAAAATGTGGTTCGATGAGATGAAAATAATTTTTGGTGAATAGTAGCTTTTTACTTTTTTTACCACGGTTAAAAGTAAATAGGGTAATTAAGGGTAAAAATGATATTGTTATTACCATAACATGTGTCTTAATTCTATTGGATAAGTGTAATTCGACCAAAAACAACCTTAGAAATAAAATATGACCATTTAGGCCCACATGGATTAGATTAGAACATTTATTATCAATTTGTTTAAAGAAGTTTTAAAATAGTTAAAATCAAAGCTTAATAACTAAATCATTTTTAATATAGGGTTATACATAAGATAAATTCAACTATAAATATAAATTAAAAAGATAAAAAGATTTGATACATAATGGTATTTTATTTGTAATTTTTAGACTTAAAATAATTTAATTTATTTATGACACAATGATGATGCAGTAATTATCTTATTAATGAAATATTGACATAATTGATGTTATAAATACCTAAATAAATGTAATTTGAGACTTTTTATGAATTCTAATAATTTTCTATCTTAATATGACCTGTTATTTTTGATTTAAATAATTTTTTTAACTAATCATTATGTTATGATTTTCACAAAAATCAATTACCAAATAGTGTCAAAATTGACATAAAATAGTTTTTAAAACAAATATTATATTATTAATTTTTATTATCTTCCTAAAAATATAACATTCTGGAAAGATAATTATATCCTGATAGGTGTATCATTAATGGACCACTTGGGGGTCTCTTGTATGTATATTGTATGTTTATTAACTATATAATATAAAAATACAAAGTGACATGGTAAATGTCAATTTAATTAACTAAGAGTTAAAACTAAATAAAAAGTTTAATATAATGACCTAAACATGTCTAAATTCTATTGTATGAGAGGATTTCGACCCATCCCCACCTTAGCGTTTAAATATATCAATTTGGAGGTATTAAAAACCGAATTTTACTTTATAATAAAATAATATTTTTTATTATTCCAAAGGTGCCCCTCTCCTCCCTTATAAAAGGGCACCTCCTCCCTCTCCTCCTCACACCAATTTGAGCCTTCATGCTCGGCCAAAACCTACCAATTTCACTTCCCCACTTCCCTAGAAACATCCTATAGGAACTGGTCTTCTTCAAAGACCTTTTTAGTGCCTTAAAAGGAGGTCTCAAAGAGGCTCTTCAAAGAAGGGGTAATGTCCGTTTCTGATTCTTTCAACTCCATTTCTTCTTATACATCTTCTTCTTTAGTTGTTTCATTATGAATTAATAACATCAGTATCAATTATATACTGATATGTTATTATAAGTATGAAACAACCCTATTTCACCATCTATCCATCCTACGGAAAACGAAATCACCACGCGTGCGTACGTACGGAAAACCGTCTCCACGCCGTTATGTAATCTATTTTCCATCACCACCTTACTTGGATGGGTATAATGGTGAAAATAAATAACTATATATGATTATTGTAACGTGTTATTACAGAGACCCAAAGATTAACGTACATGGACATTACATTACTTTTTCGGAATACTTAATACATAATAAAAACAGACACACAAGGACCATAATAGTTTAGTGTCTTTGGAAACTTGGAACGTAATCTTCTAAACGTGGTGAAAGATCTTCAACATCTCCCATAAAGATCATCCCATTTTTTTCTTACCTAAAACCTTTCTTTATATCCTGGGGAAAAGAACACATAAAAAGGTTGAGCTCAAATTCTTAGTAAGGGTATGCATGTATAAAATAAAACATACCATATACATTCCAACTTAAAAACATGAACATAATGTTTAAACATCAAAAGCTTGAGAAATGACATAAAACATGGAAGTACGTATGGCATAGATCATAAATAAAGATTAAGAATGATAAAATAGCATGGGAATAAAACATGTTATTGTGGCATCGAGGAAGCACATGATATTATTTCCATATTTGCCAAGGCATTGCTACCAAGACCATCTTTTTGGACAAAGTCCCTTTCTGAATCGAGTTCATTCCTTGTTCCAGTCCTGTATTACTAAACCGGTTTAACTTTCCATTCTAGCCATGTCTATCTCATGAGATATAAATCTTTACCCAATGCATTGGAGGGAGATATAGGTCCCACCCATCTCGTAATTAAATCATTCTTACTTGTGCCACAAAATAAACATACATCATTCATAAAAACCCAATAAATAAAATGAGTTTCATAAACATCATCTCATCATCACATAATCCATATAAAAGAAATGGATATAATTTCCTAATAAGAAAATTGAAACCATGTATATCATAGAGACATTATACTTGAAACATACACATATGAAAAAAAGTGTCATCTTAGATGAAAAATGGTTTTGATAAAACACTTCAAATGATTTCTTGAGGAATACATCCTTTCTTCTTCAAAATCAATTTCTTTTCACATAACATAATGAAATTTTAAAAGAAATATATTTTGTTGAAAATAGTCATGAAATCATGTATAGTAAGCTTCATGAAAATTAGGCGTTATGAAACCGTAAAAATCTTTTCAGACCGTATAAGTTAAAAATAACATTCTCATCATACTTTTGTCGGAAAAGTCAAAAAAGTACCTCGTAATGTAAAAAAAAGAAAGATTCCTTACATACCATGTAGTAAAAGTAAAAAATGGGTAAAAAGGACTTTAAACATACATGAAATAACTTTTATAAAACATGGACCTGAATGATATAAATAACCCCAGTAAATACTTACGAATAAGCAATCTCAGATAAAAATGAGATTTGCAAAAGTATCCCTTACCTTAGGTCCGATTTTCTTCATAAGTGTCCAAACATCCTGTATAATGATTTAAATAATGTTATTGACTTATTAAATAATCATATTCATTGTTATGATACCATATATGGTTCACTTATGACTTTATATTACCCTTTCTTTTGTAAATTCCATGTTAAAGAGTGTTTTGGTTAAAATCGTTTCATTTGTCATCCGTGTTTTCACTTGTAATTATTCATATGATTTATTAGATCATGATTACTTAATTCCAGAATATAAAACATGATTTATATATAATATCTATTCATAATATACATATATATATATAATATCGATAAATGGAAAGAAATACACCGTTCATGGAGACGGTAGGCCGTACGTACACATAAATGCTGTTTTCGTTTTCTTATTGAATCGAATGGAATTAATTGGATGACATACATATATATATATACATAAATACAGTATAATTATGTCATATATTTCATTATTACTTATTATATTTACTTTATAATCATTCATTAATGGATAATCATTGAGAATGAATCTCATCGCGTCGTGGAGACGGTATTCCGTACGTACGCACGCACGGTGATTTCATTTTCCGTAGGATGGATAGATGGTGAAATAGGGTTGTTTCACACTTATAATAACATATAAGTATATTAGTGATACTTATGTTATTACTTCATAATGAAACAACTAAATAAGAACAAGTGGAAGAAGAAATAAAGTTGAAAGAATCGGTAACCGGCATTACCTCTTCTTTGAAGCGCCTCTTTGATACCTCCTCTTAGGGCACTAAAATTGGTCATTAAAGAAGACCAGGACCTCTAGGATGTTTCTAGGGAAGTGGAAAGAGAATTTGGTAGGGGTTGTCTGAGCATGAAGTCTCAAAGTGGTGTGAGGAAGAGAGGGAGGAGGTGTCCTTTTATAAGGGAGGAGAGGGGAACCTTTGGAAATCTTAAAAATAATAATTTATAATAAATATAACCCCACTTAAAAAACCTCCAAAAATGACTATTATTCGATGTTTTTATGTTATAGGGTTTTAATCTCATAATCCAATCAAATTTAGACATGTTTGGGTCTTATTATAAACCTTATCATTTTGATTTATCCTTATTTAATCTATTTAAGTTTATTTGTGGTAATAAAAGTATAAATTTTAAATTATAACAAATAATTATTTATTTGTTGTGAATTTTCCATAATTGGTTACTTTATAATATTATAGACCATATAAATTTAAATTTATAATTTTTAAATATTTTTGTGATTTTTGAACAATTTTATAATATGTTATTTTTATAAAATAACAATAATGTCAATTTTGACACTATTCATTTATTTGAATTGAAATAAAATATATAAAGAATATATGTTCGAACTAAAAGATTTAATATATTCATAAAAGGTCATATGTATCTATAAAATTAGTGGATCACATTAAATAGTTCATATAATATTTAGTTTATTATTTTTAAAACCATTTATTTGGTTTATCTCTTAATAAAATAATTACTACAACATTTTTGAATAATTATTTAATATAGATAATTTTTTGCATAAAAATTAAAAAAAACATATAATGAAGATAAATATATTACCTTTCACAATAATAATTTTACTCGAATTTATCATCTTAAAATCACAATATTTAAATTGTTAAATTTATTAAATTATGAAGGTGAAAACTTTGGCATCATTTAAAATAAAATAATATAAGTGTCATAATCACTTTTATAAGGCTCCAAACAGTTATATATTAGGTCATTGGATGATTAAGGTGTATATATACACTACCAATAAGTTTTGGTCAGGTTTGTGGGCATTTTAATTGGTATTATTATTTCAATAAAAACAATATTACTGATTTTTCAATTAATAAATAATTTCTACATCATTAATGTA
This sequence comes from Viscum album, assembly GCA_963277665.1. NCBI lineage: Eukaryota > Viridiplantae > Streptophyta > Magnoliopsida > Santalales > Viscaceae > Viscum > Viscum album. Next base: position 243,979,566 of record OY728133.1, read on the forward strand.
TCACCATTAATGAAAATAATATAATCCCTAAAAATTATAAATAAATTATCATGATTTATATAATTTTAATATATTTCTGGCGACTATTCATTTTCGATGTTTCATGATGTTTATCACTAAATTAAAATTATTATAATTATAAGATTTAAGAGAGTGACATGTTGTCACTTTCATTGGTTTTTATAATAATTAAATTATTTTCAAGGACCAAAGTCCATTAAATGATTCTAATCCGACCCTTAGGTGATATGGGTCGACATTTAGTCATCCAATAGGATTTTTACAGGTGTTAGGGTAATTTTATAATCTTATATTTACCCTTAATTACCCGATTTCCCTTTAACTATGGTAAATAAAATTTACCGTAGTTACTATTCATAATGCCCAAAAATAAAAAGTAGCTTATTAACATAATGTGGACCCACTGATTAATATATGGAATACATTTTTCAAAATTCAAAACACATATGTTGTAGTAATTAATTTAAAATTTATCCTGTTGTCGAAAGAAAACAGGTTTTTTGTTTAAAACATTGCAAAAGATTGAATTTATTTAACCTACGAATTCAAGGTAAAATCAATGCTAATATCATACATTTTATTAAATGGTAAAAATATATTTTATTTATACTTTAAAACCATTAAATATTGTAATTTAACCACAGAAATTATTATGATGAAATTTTTTTTTAATTAAAATATAGCGGGTTTTTACTATTCATTAAAATATGAAAGTTATCTGAAAAAAATAAAAACTTTTTCAAATTTAAATTTTTATATCCGGATTCAATATAATATGTTTAGTTTATAAAATTGAATGTATACACATTTCAAAAACAAGATTTAATGTGGGTGCACCCTTAAAAGGCGGCAAAACTGCATTATTTGAAAAATACTTATTTTACCCGAAAAAATTATTTTGTTCTTATACCATGTTCTAGAAAATGTGTAAGTTGAATAATAATGTTATAAAATTAAAAATTTAGTTAATAAAATTTATAACGGCTAGTTCATAATAATATTATAATAATATATCGTTGTTTAGTAAAACTTGATATTTCATTCAACACACTCTATCGAGGAAGGTCCCGATTGCGTGTAATGAAATCCAAGTTAGGGTTGCGTGTTGTGAAAGACTCCTTTGTTGTTTCATATAACATAATTCAACCATATTTCATTTATACATTGAATATATATATATATACATTCAATGTTGTGTATAATGACTATTATCAAATGAATTTGAAATTGTGTGTAACATAATATAAGAATAGTGATGCATATACTGAAAGATGATATGGTGTTGCGTATAGCACAATATAATCTTGTTGTAGCGTAAAACACATGACATCAAATAAATTAAAAATAATACTTTTCATAAAATATCGGGTTGTTACATTCTACCCCCCTTAAAATGAATTTCTCCCTCGAAATTCGTCAGGGTTATGAATGGTTTTCTACTTGAACGTTTTTAATAGAAACCCACATCGTAAAAAGGAATACCAAAACCAATATTTAAAAACTAAAGTATGAAACGTAATGGTTACCCAAATAAACTAATCAATGGGTTTCCACATAGTTGAAAATATGGATATGGAAGAGAAATCTAACCATCACGTTCTGATGGAGAGTGGTAGAGAACATGGATATGGAAAATCCATCAATCACAATGCCATAAATTTCTGATGATCTAGGGTACCATCTGATTCATCAGATATAAAGGCACAAGGACAACATTTTTTGTTTTCAAGATCATTTCCCTAAAGTTAAAGAATATGAATTAGAATAAATACTTACTTTATTTTGGTACAATCTCATTGTTGTTCATACTTTAAACAATTTCCACTTCATCTTTTAAAGAAACGAAGTTGAATTTGTTATTCATGAAGTGTTAACAGATCATGTGATCGAATGATGGGTCATTCCATCTTTTTCAAACAAAAGGTTAGCAAATGTTATTAAATATACATAAGTATATCTATGGTGAGGTTAATCGTATACAATTCAAAAATGAACTTATACTTTATATATCATACCGATTAATAAAATAAAACTAATTTCTACTAACCAGGGACATCCTGTAGGCCAATGGTAGGCGAAAAAGGACAGTCACACTTTGGTTGTGGGTTCGATTCCCACAGCCTTGTCCAACGCGATGGGCTGTCGCCTGTCCTACAGGTTGTCCTTTTTCTAAAACTATATTACTATAACATCCCATCAATAATATCAAAAAAACATCTATCCTTAAACAATACTAACTTATGTCCAACATAATCCATTCTAATATTTATACTTATCCGTAATACTGAAATCCACACTCTTAATATAGTGAAAATGATTACCAAAGATTGAATACCATCGCTGATCCCCATATATCATAAGATATGTCTTGTTGGCCACATTCCAAACATTCGAAGGCCTTAATCATGTATTCTCTTGAAAAATGAATACCCATTGATCCTTAGTGAAAACATGACTGTAGTTAAAATTTAACACTTTCCACATACCAAAATCCTCAAAATTCTATATACTCAAACCATGATATCACTTAGTCCTTATATCAATAATGAGCTCATGAATACAATCAAACATCTCATTATCTTCTTATTCCTTCATTATGCGCATATCATCTACTTTCCAAAAATATCTGAATAACCATTCATGGTTACCGGTACCATTCAACACATACTTTCAAATACTTTAAGAAAAACAATAGTGTAACAATACTTAGATGATTCCTTATTCCATAGTATCGTTAACTATACAACATAACTCTTGATAAACATAAAATCATTCCACTACCTTCTTAAAAAACTAACTGAGCTTCAACACTTATTTCATCTCATATATCATTTGTAGTCTCATCATCATGATCCATATAAATATTAACCCTTGACCATGCTGATTCTCTTCTTGAGATTTTCCCTTAGGGCATTGGTTTGCATAATTCACGTACATTCCACATTTAAAACATCAAATCACTGTTGATGTCATAGCAGTACTATTATCCTTGTCCATGGTGTTAACTAAACCTTTTCTTTTGCACTTATTGGCTTTGTGTCCTTCTTTTCCACACCTAAAGCATCTTCTAGTTCCTTTGAAACAATCTCCCCGATGCCTCTTCCCACATGATTTACATGAGGGAAATTGAACTTTCCTTCGTCTATGATCATCATGAAACTCCATCTTTCTCTTATTATCTGAGTCGGGAAACTAACCAAAGTTGAGATTATTGATCATATAATGAGATTGCTGATTAGAAATAATAACGATGTTTGGATTTCCAAATCCCGTTTCATTTGGTTTCTCATGAAGAATATCATTCCATTGTCCGTTATATCCTCAATTATCATGAACCTTCCAGTTTCCAGCCATTTTCTAAAATCCAAAAAGAATATTGTGAGAGGAAAAAATCATGCTAGGGAAAACAACATAGTAAAGGGGGAGTAACCTCAATATCTAACATCTTAGGATTAATTCTATGACCGTTAGCACAATTCTAGGACTATAACCTATTCGTATAATTAACCTTAGGGACATCCCTAGGCATACCTTAGAAATATCTCTATGGATCTCACTAATGTTTTCGCATCCTAGTTTCCAAAGGATGACTACACCTTTCCTCTGATACCAACTTTAGAGACACAAACCTTTACATACATGGTCATTACATTACTTTTTAGGAATACTTAATACATAAAAAAATAGACAAACAAGGACCGTAATAGTTTAGTGTCTTTGGAAACTTGGAACGTAATCTTCTAATCGTGGTGAAAGATCGTCAACATCTCCCATAAAGATCTTCCCTATTTTTTTCTTACCTAAAACCTTTCTTTATATCCTGGGGAAAAGAAAACATAAAAATGGTGAGCTCAAATTCTCAGTAAGGGTAAGTATCGATAAAAGAAAACATACCATATACGTTCGAACTTAAAAACATGAACATAATGTTTAAACATCAAAAGCTTGAGCAATGACATAAAACATGGAAGTAGGTAAGGCACAGATCATAAAGAAACATTAAGAATTATAAAATAGCATGGGAATTAAACATTTAATTGTGGCATCGATGAAGCACATGATATGATTTCCATATTATCCAAGGCATTACTGCCAAGACCATCTTTGTGGACAAAGTCCCTTTCTAAATCGAGTTCATTCCTCGTTCAAGTCCTGTATTACTGAACCGGTTAAACATTCCATTCTATAAATTTCTATCTCATGAGATATAAATATTTACCCAATTCATTGGAGGGAGATATAGTTCCCACCAATCTCTTAATAAAATCATTCTTACTTGTGCCACAAAATAAACATACATCATTCATAAAAACACAATAAATAAAATGGGTTTCATAAACATCATCCCATCATCACATAATCCATATAAAATAAATGGATATAATTTCATAATAAGAAAAGTGAAACCATGTAAGTCATAGAGAAATTATACATGAAACATACACATATGAAAAAAAGTGTCATCTTAGATGAAAAATGGTTTTGATAAAACACTTGAAATGATTTCTTGAGGAAAATATCCATTCTTCTTCAAAATCAATTTATGTTCACAAAAAGTCATGAAATTTTAAAAGAAATATATTTTGTTGAAAATATTCATGAAATAATGTAGAGTATGCTTCCTAAAAATGAGGCATAAAGAAACTGTAAAAATCGGTTCACGCCGTATAAGTTAAAAACAACATTCTCATCGTACTTTTGTCAGAAAATTCAAAAAAGTACCTCGTAATGTAAAAAAAGAAAGATTCCTTACATACCATGGAGTAAAATTAAAAAATGGGTAAAAAGGAATTTAAACATAAATGAAATGAATTTTATAAAAAATGGACATGGATGATATAAATAACCCTAGTAAATACTTACGAATAAGCATTCTCGGATAAAAATGAGATTTGCAAAATTATCCCTTACCTTAGGTCTGATTTGCTTCGTAAGTGTTCGAAACTTCTGTATAATGATTTAAATAATGTCATTTACTTATCAAATAATCATATTCATTGTTATTATATCATATATGGTTCACTTATGACTTTATATTACCCGTTCTTTTTTAAATTCCATGTTAAATAGTGTTTTGGTTAAAATCGTTTCATTTGTCGTCCGTGTTTTGACTTGTAATTATTCATCTGATTAATTAGATCATGATTACTTAATTCAAGAATATAAAACATTATTTATATATAATATATATTCATAATATACAAATATATACAATAGATCGATAAATGGAATGAAATACACCGTTCTTGGAGACGGTAGGTCGTACGTACGCATGAACTCTATTTTCGTTTCCCTATTGAATTGAATGGAATTAATTGGATGACATACATATATATATACACATAAATACAGTATAATTATGTCATATATTTGAGGATTACTTATTATATTTACTTTATATTCACTCATGAATGGTAAATCATTGAGAATGAATCTCATCTCGTCGTGGATACGGTATTCCATACGTACGCACATGCACTGATTTCGTTTTCTGTAGGATGGATAGATGGTGAAATAGGGCTGTTTCATACTTATAATAACATATCATTATATGAGTGATACTGATGTTATTCCTTCATAATGAAACAGCTAAATAATACCAAGTGGAAGAAGAAATAAATTTGAAAGAATCAGTAACGGACCTTACCTCTTCTTTGAAGCGCCTCTTTGAGACATCCTCTTAGGGCAGTAAAAGTTTTGTTTGAAGAAGACCAGAAACACTAGGATGTTTCTAGGGAAGTTAAGAAGATAATTTTTTAGGGTTTAGCCCAGAATGAAGGCTCAATGTGTTGTTAGGAAGAGAGGGATGATGTGTCCTTTTATAAGGGATGAGAGGGGCACCTTTGGAAATCATAAAAATATTAATTTATAATAAATCTAACCCCACTTAAAAACATGAAAAAATGACTCATATTAGAATATTAGATGTGATTGGGTTTTAATATCATCACCCAATCAAAGTTATAACTGTTTGGCTCCTATTTTAAACCTTATCATTTTGATTTATCCTTATTTAATATATTTAAGTTTATTTGTGGTAATAAAATTCTAAATTTTAAATTATAACAAATAATTACTTATTTGTTGTGAATTTTAAATAAATGGTTAATTTATAACATTATAGACCATATAAATTTAAATTTATTATTTTTAAATATTTTTGTGATTTTTAAACTATTTTATAATATGTTATTTTTATAAAGTAACAATAGTGTCAATTTTGACACTATTCATTTATTTGAATTTAAATAAACTATATACAGAAGATATGTTCGAACTAAAAGCTTTAATAGATTCATAAAAGGTCATATGTATCTATAAAAGTAGTGGATCACATTAAATAGTTCATATAATATTTATTATATTATTTTTAAAACCATTTATTTGGTTTATCTCTTAATAAAATAATTACTACAACATTTTTGTATAACTACTTAATATACTGATTTTTTGCATAAAAATTAAAAATAAAATCTTATGACAAAGATAAATCTATTACCGTTCATAATAAGAATTTTACTATATTTTATAATCTTAAAATCACAATATTTAATTTGTTATATTTATTAAATTATGAAGGTGACAATTTTGGAATTATTTAAAATAAAATAATATAAGTGTCATAATCACTTTTATAAGGCTCCAAACAGTTATATATTAGGTCATTGTATGATTACGGTGTAGATATATACTACCAATAAGTTTTTGTCAGGTTTTTGGTCATTTTAATGGATATTATTATTTCAATAAAAACTATATTACTGATTTTTCACTTAATAAATAATTTCTGCATCATTAATGTATCACCATTAATGACAATTATTTAATACCTAAAAATTATAAATAAATTATCTTGATGTAGATAATTTTATTATCTTTATGGAGACTATTTATGTTTGAAGTTTCATGATTTTTATCACTAAATTAAAGTTATTATACTTATCAAATTTAAGAGAGTGACATGTTGACACTTTCTTTGGTTTTAATAATAATTTAATTATTTTCATGGAAAAAAGTCCATTAAATGATTCTAATCCGACCCTTAGGTGACATGGGTCGACTTTTAGTCATCCAATTGGATTTTTACAGGTGTTAGGATAATTTTATAATCCTTTATTTACCCTTAATTACCCGATTTTCCTTTAACTATGGAAAATCAAATTCACCGTAGTTAATATTCAAAATGCCCAAAAATAAAAAGAAGCTTATTAACATTATATAGACCCACTGATTCCAAATATGGAATCCATTTTTTAAAATTCAAAACACATAAGTTGCAGTAATTAATTTAAAATTAATCCCGTTGTCGAAAGAAAACTGGTTTTTTGTTTAAAACATTACAAAAGATTGAATTGATTTAACCTACGAATTCAAGGTAAAATCAATGCTAATGTCATACATTGTATTAAATGGAAAAAATATATTCTATTTATACTATAAAACCATTCAATATTATAATTTAACCACATAAATTATTATGGTGAAAAAATTTGTTTTTAATTAAAATATAGTGTGTTTTACTATTCATTAAAATATTAAAGTTATCTGAAAAATATCAAAACTTTATCTAATGTAAAATTTTATATCCTGATTCAAAATAAGAAGTTTATTTAGTTAAATTGAACTTATACACATTTAAAAAACTAGATTTAATGTGGGTGCGCCTATAAAAGGCGGCAAAACTGCATTTTTTTTGAAAAATAATTATTTTACCCGAAAAAATTATTTTGTTCTTATACCATGTTCTAGAAAATGTGTAAGATGAATAATAATTTTTGAAATTAAAAAATTTAGTTAATAATATTCATAAAGGACAGTTCATAATAATATTATAATAATATACCGTTGTTTAGTAAAACCTGGTATTGCGTACAACACATGCTATCGAGGAAGGTCACGATTGCATGTAATGAAAGCCATGTTAGGGTTGCGTGTTGTGCAAGACTACTTTGTTGTTTCATATAACAGAATCCAACCATATTTCATTTATACATTGAATATATATATATATATACATTCAATGTTGTGTAAAATGACTATTATCAAACGAATTTGAAATTGTGTGTAACACAATCTAAGAATAGTGATGCGTATACAGCAAGCTAATACGGTGTTGTGTATAGCACATGATAATCTTGTTGTATCGTAAAACACATGACATAAAATAAATTAAAAATAATACTAATCATAAAATATCGGGTTGTTACAGTTATTGATTCTGAAATAGTATACATACACTCCAATACAATTCCATGATCATGGGAACAATATCATCACTCGTGCGTACGTATGAAATACCATCTCCACGATGTGATGTGATTCGTTCTACATGATCTTCATTTCATAACTATTATATAAATGAATATAATGAATAAATATAATATTTAATACACTAATACCATTCTTGAAATGAGGTATCTATAACCTAAAGAGAAGAATACGAATTTATTCAACAAAACACACATAAGAACAAAAAGTAATAAACACCCAAATAACAAGTAGTAATGAAATATTACTAACAAGAAGCTAAGAATATAACCATATATGATATCATAACAATAAGTATGAATCTGGAATAAGTCAATAACATTATTTAAATCATTATATATGAGGTTCAAACACTTAGAAGAAAATCGGACCTTAGGTAAGGGACAATCTCACAATCTCAATTTTTATCCGAGATTGCCTATACTTAAGAATTTACTGGGGAATATTTATCATCCACATCCATGTTTCCTCAATATGTAATATTATTCACATCCTCCTACAATTGATTAAATCCAATTTTACCCTTCCCCGAGTTTTTAGTAAAAGATATGAAAATAATCTTTTTTCATTTTTCGTACGAGGTACTTTTTGTCTTATCCGAGAAAAGTATGAGAAGAATGTTTTTTAACTTATACGGAATGAATGAATTTTTAAAAAATTATTTTCAAGAATATTCCTTTACATGTTTTCATGTTTATTTTTAATCAACTTATTTTAGTTTAATATTGTATGCCATGTTAAGAAAGGAAAAATGTTTTAGATGTAGAAAGGATATTTTACTCAAGAATGGAGTTCAAGAGTTTTATAAAAATTATTTTCCCTCTAAGATAACATAGGGTTCTGTTTCTATCCCTATTATTACATTTATTTGATTATGTTGTGATGGACATATTTTTATGATGTCACGATGTTTTAGATTCCCATTTTTGTTACATGGGTTATGCTATGATGTATGGTTTATGATTTTGTGGAACACATAAGAATGGAATCATTATGAGATGGGTGGGACCTATATCTCCATCCAATGCATTATGTAACGATTTTATATCTCATGAGATAGACATGGCTGGAACGGCAGGTTAAACCGGTTCAATGAAACACGACTGAAACGAGGAGTGAACTCGGTTCAGAAATGGACTTTGTCCACTAAGATAGTCTTGGAAATGAGTCCTGACTACTAAGAAATGGCTTTCTATGATTATGTGTGTATTCCAAAAAGCTTCATGTTTTATGTTATGATTATTGGGATTACATTTCACTTCTATGATTTATCCCATGTTATGATCTCTTTTTCAGGGTAAGATTTTCAAAATGTTATGTTCTTATAAATATGATATGTTTGATATTTCTTTTGTCTACCCTTACTGAGAATTTGAGCTCACCCTTTTGTATGTTTTCTTTTCCCCAGGTTAGGAACAAGGATATTAAGTAAGATATTTCAAAAGGGACTCTAGATATGATGAAATAAATGGGAGGCAATGTAGACGCTTTATGAACCAGTTGTTTAGGTTTCCCAGTATCTAAAGACTCTATACCTATACGGTCATTTCCTGGTTTTGTTATATGTTGTAATAAGAGTGCTTCAAATTTCAAGTAATAACAATGTATGTAAAGTATTGGTCGTTATAGTTGGTATTAGAGGAAAGGTATAGTCATCCTTTGGAAACTAGGATGTGAAATCCTTAGTAAGAACCCTAAGGATAAGTCTAAGCATAGAACACGATCTTAGTGTTTTAAAAATCGCCATTAACAACCTATGATAAGAACATAAGTGTGAAATTTTATTCTTTATTATGTGGTTTTCCTATTATAATTAGTGTTTCTCACACTATTATTCTTGGTTTTAGTCAATGGCTGGAACCCGAAGAAACTGTGTTAATGCGGAATGTGACGGGCAATGAAATGATTGTCCCCCTGGACAACCAAAAGTTATGGGAGCTAGAATTCAAAATCTTGTATCCATGATCACGAAACATTCTCAAGCTATGAATAATTCTAGCCTTCAAAATGAGCAAATGAAGGAGCAACATTCTGTCGAATCCTTCATGAGGAAGCATCCACCTTCATTCAGCGGGTTTAATGATCCATTAGTGGCTGAACAATGGATCAGTACCACTGAAAAGATATTTTCAGTTAATCAATGTTCTAAACATGATAAATTCATCTTAGTAGTGTATCGTTTGGAAGGAGATTCTGATCATTGGTGGAATCTTATTAAGAATACGAGGCAATGGGATGAAATTGAGTCCATGGAATGGGATGAGCTCAAGAACTTATATTTGAATAAGTATTTCCCTTGTATTCTTCGAACAAGGATGGAGAAGGAGTTTCTTGAACTGAAGCAAAAGGACGATGAATATGTTGGTACCTACGAAGAAAATTTTACAAGACTTGCAAGGTATGATTCCGGAATTATTATCCAACCTGAGAGTAAGATCGATCGATTCTTTAGTAGCTTAAAACCAAGTCTTCGAAGGGCGTTAGCCATAAGGGACTTCAATAGCTAAGAGGAAATTGTTCTATGTTCTCTCAAGGTTGAGATGGAGATTGGAGTAACCCATCAGTCATATGGGTTTGATAAGAAGAGTGAAATGGAATTTTAAGGAAAATCTAAAGAGCACACTGAAAAGAAGATGAGGGTTCCCTTATGCTCAATGTGTGGAAAGAAACATAGAGGGATTTGTCTTAAAGGGACAATTAAATGTTTTAAATGTGGAAAGGAAGGTCATCGGGCATTTGAATGCCACAATGATGGGAAGAATATGTCTAATGATGCAATCAAAGGATGGGATACACAGAATGAACCTACTACACATTAATCATTCAAGTGAAAGGAGATAGGGGATTATGCCAATCAATGCCCAAATCCAAGGGTTGATGATGATGGTTGACGTCAACAAACTCTTAAGGCTAATGTCAATGGAAAGTCACATGCAATTTCTATCAGCGATGTGGAGTACGATAACGATGTGGTGAAAGGTAAACTTAACCTCCACTCTAAAGTAGAAAATGTTTTATTTGATTATGGATCCACCAACTCTTTTATTTCTGAATAATTTTATAAGAGTATCATTGTATTACCTAAAAAATTAGATGTTGAGTTAGCTATGACAACCCTTAATGGCACAATAGTCGCATCAAAAGTTTATAATTCTTCCTCGATTTAAGTTGGTGGGAAAGTGCTTCCTGCAAATCTTGTGATCCTTCCTATAGTGGAATATGATGTTATTCTTGGAATGGATTGGATTTCTTTATATGTATCTCATATTAATTTTCAAATAAGGGAAGTCAAATTTCATATTCCAGATCAATCTATGATCGTCTATCGATGAAAGGATGAACATAAACTTCTAGTGGAAATTTCATCAATATTATGGGTCTTGATTCCACTAAATGAGGGTTATTTATCTGAAATGGCTGGAGAGAAACTCCCTATTAAGAATATGCCCGTTGTAATGGAGTTTGATGATGTCTTTCCAGAGGAATTGCCGGGTCTTCCACCAAATCTTGAAGTTGAGTTTTCAATAGAACTCGTACCGGGTGCTTTACCTATTTCAACGACACCTTATAGAATGGCCCCAATTGAGTTATAGGAATTGAAGAAGCAACTCCAAGAGAATCTTGATAAGGGATTCATACGCCCTAGTGAGTCACCTATGGGAGCACCTATTCTGTTTGTTACGAAGAAAGATGGATCAATGAGACACTGTATTGATTATTGAGAACATAACAAGATCACTATCAAGAAAAAATATCCTCTCCCACACATTGATGACTTATTTGACCAAATACGCATAGCTCAATACTATTCCAAGATTGATCTTCATTCAGGGTATCATCAATTAATGGTCAAAAGGGAGGAAATACCAAAGACGACTTTCCGTACAAGGTATGGACACTATGAATTTATAGTTATTCCATTTGGTCTTACTAATGCCCATGCTATGTTCATGAATCTAATGAATAGAGTCTTTAGAGACTATCTTGATCAGTTTGTGGTAGTATTTATATATGATATTCTTGTCTATTTAAAGTGAAAGGGAGAACATGAAGATCACTTGAGAATTTTATTGAAGACCCTGAGAAAGGAGAAGCTTTATGCCTAATTTACCAAGTGTGAATTTTGGCTTCAAAAATTTTCATTATTGGGTCACATAATCTCAAAAGAGGGGATATTAGTGGATCCAACAAAAACAGAGGTTATCGAAATATGGTCAAGACTAACAACAGTAACTGAGATCTGATGTTTTCTGGGTTTGGCTGGATATTATTGACGTTTTGTGAAATATTTTTCCCGATTATCTAATCCAATCACCAAGTTGACTCGGAAATGAGTTAAGTTTGTTTGGACGGATGAATGTGAAGAGAATTTCAAGGTGTTGAAAAGACGGTTATCCAGTTCACCTGTACTCACACTTCCTTGTTGTGGAGAAAGGTTTGTGATCTACAGTGATGCATCCAAGAAGGGATTGGGGTGTGTTCTTATGCAAAATGATATGGTGATAGCTTATGCCTCATGACAATTGAAAATCCATGAGAAAAATTACCTAACTCATGATTTGGAGTTAGCTGTGGTAATCTTTGCATTAAATATTTGGAGGCATTATCTTTATGGAGAAAGGTGTGACATTTATACTAATCATAAAAGTTTAAAGTATATTTTCACACAAAAGGAGATGAATATGCACCAAAAAAGATGGTTAGAGTTGATTAAGGATTACGACTGCTCAATTCATTACCACCCCGGGAAATCAAAAAAGGTGGAAGATGCATTATGTCGAAAAGACCATGCCAGTTTATCCATGATGAGGATCACAAAAGATCCAATATTTATGGATTTACAAAGGATGGATCCTGGAATTATAATGGAAGGGGGAAAATCGTATCTTTCTCAAATGAATGTTCAAACATCTATACATGTGAAGATTAAAGAGGCACAGAAACTAGATGTAGAGTTTCAAAATAAGGTGAGAAATATTCCTGAATTCAACCTTGATTGTGATGGGATAATAAAGTTCAAGAATCGAGTTTGTGTTCCTCCCATCCCCGAATTAAAGAAGGAGCTACTGGATGAGGCTCATAATTCTTCATTCTCTATTCATTCTGAAAGGAAAAATATGTATAGGGACTTGAAAGAGTACTTCTGGTGGGATAGAATGAAAAGAGATGTTGCGGAATATGTGTCTCGATGCTTGGTTTTTCAGCAAGTTAAAGCTGAGAGAGACAGATGTCTAAGGGGATATTACAACCATTACCCATACCCAAATGGAAATGGGAAAAAACACTATGGACTTTGTCATAGAACTTCCTAAAAAATCCAAAGGCAATAATGCTATCTGGGTCATAGTTGATCATCTTAAAAAGTATACACACATCATTGCTATTAGATATTTTTTATCTCTAGATCAGCTTGCCAGGATATATGTAAAAGAAGTGGTAAGATTGGATGGAGTACCACATTCTATTATATATGATCGGGATCCGAGGTTTACCTCAAAGTTCTGGTGAAGTCTTCAGCATACACTGGATACAGAGTTGAGTTTCAACACTGCTTATCATCCTCAGACAGACGGTCAGTCTGAGAGGACAATTCAAACACTAGATGATATGTTGAGAGCTTTCTCTATAGATTTAAAAGGTGGTTGGGATCAACACCAACCTTTGGTGGAATTTTCATATAATAATAACATTCACTATAGTATTCAAATGGAACCTTATGAAGCCCTCTATGGAAAGAAATGCAGGACTCCAACTTGCTGGGATGAAGTTGGGGAATGAAAGCTATTAGAACCTGATCTTGTTGATGAGATGGCAGAAAAGGTCAGATATATTCAACAACACATACGAGCATCTCAGAGTCGATAGAAAATTTATGCCAACAACCAAAAAAAGACCTAGAGTTTTAAGTGGGTGATATAGTGTTCTTAAGAATATCTCCCTGGAAGATGGTCCTGAGATTTTGAAAGAAGGGGAAGTTGAGCCCTAGATATATCAGTCCTTTCGAAATACTGGATTGTGTTGGGAAGGTAGCTTACCGATTGGCGCTTCTACCGAATCTCTTTCAAGTTCACGATGTGTTTCATGTATCTCTCATGAGAAAGTACATACCTGACCCTTCACATGTAAACAACTCAAAAGTTGTACTGCTGGAACAAGATCTTTCTTATGAAGAACAGCCGATAGAGATTCTCGATCATAGTGAAAAAGTCCTAAGGAAGAAGACCACTCGCTTGGTGAAAGTTTTATGGAGGAACCACCAATTAGAATATGCTACATAGGAGCTTAAGGAGATGATGAGGGAGAGGTATCCGCATGTGTGGGTATCAAGTTACGAATTTCGAGGGAGAAATTCATTTTAAGGGGGGTAGAATGTAACACCCGATACTTTTATGAGAAATATTTTGTTTTTATGTAATATAAATCATCAAAGGAATCTTTCACTACACACAAAACTATCTTGGCTTGCTTTACACGCAACTACGGCCTTCCTCGACAGCTTGCCTCGTACGTAATACCAAGTTTCAATAAACAACGATATGTTATTAAAATATTATTAAAACTAGCCTTTATAAATAGTAAAAACCACTTTTTGAAATTTTGTAAATTTTATTTTTCAAAATGGACTTCATTTTTTGATTTGGAAAATTGAAATTAGGTTAGGGTGAAATTTTGGTACTTTTTGGATAACTTTCATATTCTGACGAATAGTGAAAATTACTAAATTTTAATTAAAAACAACTTTTGTAATCAAAATAATTAATAGTGATAAATTATTAATTTGAGTGGTTTTAAAGTATATTTAGAATATATTTTTACAATTTAATACAATGTGGGTCATTGGATGTAATTTCACATTTAAACCAGACATAAACAAGTATCAATTTTTGATTGTTATTATCTCTTAAAAACACGCTATTTGTTTTGATGACGGAAATTAATTTTTAAATTAGTTAATGTAACTGATATGTTTTGAATTTGGTAAAATAAACATCAATTTTGAATTCATAATATCAAATATATCTTAGGCCTAATTTTTGGTATTTTTCTGAAAACATTCATTTTTTTGATGAATAGTGAAACCACTAAGTGTTAGTTAAAAAACTTAATTTTTCATAAAACATAATTTTACTGCTTCTGTGAGTGGAATTTTGAAAATCCGAGAGACACTGTTAATATCAAGGAATAAAATTTCGTTCAATGATATGAAAATAATTTTTGGTGAATCGTAACTTTTTACTTTTTTTTAACACTGTTTAAAGTAAATAGGGTAATTAAGGGTAAAAATGATATTATTATTACTCTAACACGTGTCCTAATTCTATTGGATAATTGTAATTCGACCAAAAAAACCTTAAGAATAATATAAGACCATTTAGGCCCACTTGTATTAGATTAGGACAATTATTATCAATTTATTTAAAGAAGGGTTAAAATAGTTAAAATCAAAGTTTAATATCTAAAGAATTTTTTATATAGGGGTAAAAATAAGATAAACAAGACTATAAATATTAATTAGAAAGATAAAATTATTTAATACATAATGGTATTTTATTTAAAAATTTTAGACTTAAAATAATTTAATTTATTTATGACACAATGATGATGTAGTAATTATCTTATTAATGAAATATTGACATAATAGATGTTATAAAAACCTAAATAAATGTAATTTGATACTTTTTATGAATTCCAATAATTTTCCATGTTAATATGACATGTTAGTTGTGATTTAATTAATTTTTATGAACTAATCATTCTGTTATGATTTTCAAAAAAATTAATTACCAAATAGTGTCAAAATTGACATAAAATAGTTTTTAAAACAAATATTATATTATTAATTGTTATTATATTATTAAAAATCTAAGGTTCAGCCAAGATACTTATATCATGATAGGTTTATCAGTAATGGACCACTTGGGGGTCTCTTGGATGTATATGGTATGTTTATTAACTATATAATATAAAACTACAAAGTGACATGTTAAATGTCAATCTAATTAACTAAGAGTTAAAACTTAAAGATAAGTTTAATAAAATAACATAAATTTGTCTAAATTATATTGTATGAGAGTATTTAGACCCATCCCTACATTATCTTCGAAATATATCAATTTTGAACTATTAAAAACCGAATTTGACTTTATAATAAAATAATATTTTTAGTTATTCCAAAGGTTCCCCTCTCCTCCCTTATAAAAGGGAACCTCATCCCTCTCCTCCTCACACCAATTTTATCCTTCATGCTAGGCCAAACCCTGCCCATTTCACTTCCCCACTTCCATAGAAACATCCTGGAGGTCCTGTTCCTCTTCAAATACCTGTTTTAGTGCCCTAAATGGAGGTCTCAAAGAGGCGCTTCAAAGAAGAGGTAATGTCTGTTACCGATTCTTTCAACACTATTTCTTATTCTACATATTCTTATTTAGTTGTTTCATTATGAATTAATAACATCAGAATCAATAATATACTGATATGTTATTATAAGTGTGAAACAACCCTATTTCACCATCTATCCATCCTACAAAAAATGAAATCACTGCGTGTGCGTACGTATGGAATACCGTCTCCACACCATGGTGTAATCTATTTTCCATCACCACCTTACTTGGATGGGTATAATGGTGCAAATAAATAACTATATATGATTATTGTAAAGTTTTATTGATTCTGAAATAGTATACATACACTCCAATACAATTCCATGATCATGGGAACGATATCATCGCCCGTGCGTACGTATGGAATACCGTCTCCACGATGTGATGTGATTCGTTATACATGATCTTCATTGAATAATGATTATATAAATTAATTGACTGAATAAATATGATATATAGTACAATAATACCATTATGTAAATGAGGTATCTATAACCTAAAGAGAATAATAAGAATTTATTCGACAAAACACGCATAAGAACAAAAAGTAATAAACACCCAAATAACAAGTAGTAAGGAAATATTACTAATAAGAAGCTAATAATATGACCATATATGATATCATAACAATAAATATGATTCTGGAATAAGTAAATAACATTTTTTAAATCATTATACAGGAGGTTTGGTCACTTACTAAGAAAATCAGACCTAAGGTAAGGGACAATCTCACAATCTCAATTTTTTTCCGAGAGTGTTTATACTTGATAATTTACTGGGGAATATTTATCATCCACATCCTTGTTTCCTAAATATGTAATATTATTCAAATCCTCCTACAATTTTTTAAATCCAATTTTACCCTTCGGTGAGTTTTTAGTAAAAGATATGAAAAGAATCTTTTGTCATTTTTCGTACGAGGTACTTTTTGACTTATCCAAAAAAGTACGAGAAGAATGTTATTTTAACTTTTATGGAATGAATGGATTTTTAAAACATTATTTCCAAGAAGCTTCCTTTATAAGTTTTCATGTTTATTTTTAATCAACTTCTTTTAGTTTAAGATCATATGACATGTTAAGGAAGGAAAAATGTTTTTGAAGTAGAAAGGATATTTTCCTCAAGAATGGAGTTCAAGAGTTTTATCAAAATTATTTTCCATCTAAGATAATATAGGATTTTGTTTCTATCTTTATTATTACATTGATTTGATTATGTTGTGATGGAAATATTTTTATGATGTCACAATGTTTATGATTTCCATTTTTATTACATGGGTTATGCTATGATATACGATTTATGATTTTGTGGAACCCATGAGAATAGTATCATTATGAGATGGGTGGGACCTATATCTCCCTCCAATGCATTGGGTAAAGATTTTATATCTCATGAGATAGACATGGATGGAACGACATGTTATACCGGTTCAGTGAAACAGGACTGAAACGAGGGGTGAACTCGGTTTAGAAATGGACATTTTACACTAAGATAGTCTTGGAAATGAGTCTTGAATACTAAGAAATGATTTTCTATGATTATGTGTGTATGCCACAAAGCTTCATATTTTAAGTTATGATTATTGGGATTATATTTCACTTCTATGATTTATCCCATGTTATGATCTCTTTTACAGGGTAAGATTTTAAAAATGATATATTCTTATAAATATAATATGTTTGATATTTCTTTTGTTTACCCTCACTGAGCATTTGATCTCACCCTTTTGTATTTTTCTTTTCCCCAGGTCAGGAAGAAGGATATTAAGTAGGATATTCCAAAAGGGACTCTATATAAGATGAAATAAATGGGAGGCAATGTAGATGCATTATGAACCAGTTGTTTAGGTTTCCCGGTTTCTAAATACTCTATACATATACGGTCCTTTCCTGGGTTTGTTATAAGATGTAATAAGTGTGCTTCAATTTAGAAGTAATAAAAATGTATGTAATGTATGGGTCGTTATAAATGTTTTGACATTTCGTATTCTAGTTTGAAAATGAATATTTATGTTATGATTGAACATTTTCATATGAGAAATGTAGTGGACCTAGTAAGTGATGGGTGCAGCCCGCTATAGCTCCTTGATGCATTGGTAGGTATCATGTGACAAACTCGTGTCTTGTCACAAGGCCTTGAAATAAATTTTATTTGTTGTCTTGGAACGAGGCCTTGACTATGTGGTAATGATGTCCGACATGAGGAATTCCCTCATTATGAAATTAGTTATTACATATGAATGTTCTACTAGTATAATATCCATGTGAATTATTATATGGTAATGTTTAAATTATTTTTTCCATATTATGTTCATATTTATGTTTAAAAAGGAT
The DNA here is from genome assembly GCA_963277665.1 of Viscum album. NCBI lineage: Eukaryota > Viridiplantae > Streptophyta > Magnoliopsida > Santalales > Viscaceae > Viscum > Viscum album. Next base: position 243,998,569 of record OY728133.1, read on the forward strand.
GTTATTTTTATCACAAATCTTGCCTTAAAATTTTATATCTTTCTCTAAATTATTTACCCTTAATTGGAATCTGAGCTCACCCCTTTCTTATGTTTTATTTTCCAGGATTCCAAGAAGTGTATTATGATTGATATATATGGTCAAGTTAAATGAAAAAATGGAATTTTCAAAGAACTATATATGCATTGTTTTATTTTTTAAATTTCAATGAAAAGTTAATGCATGTAATTTATTTTCCATGACTGCTAAACTGATCGGTCCTTTTGGACATGATTCCATGTAATCAAGCTAATGTTTTAAAATAATTCACCAACTTTGGGTAACTAGGGTCGCGACATTACAATTGGTATCAGAGGATGTTTAGAAACAAACATAGAAACTAGATTTAGATACACCAGGATTTGAGAACATTACACTTAGATAAGATTTGAGGATTAGTATAGAAGAATATCCTAGAATTTCGGTAATGTTGAGATTTTGTGTGTTTTCCAAGAAAATGCATCCCTAACTTGATATGAGGAGGTATAGGTGGCTTTGGCACATATGTAACTAGGGGTAAAACCTGAAAACACATCTTTGAGCGAGACTCAAATGGGAACCGGTGAACGATAATGGGCCTTGCTACATTTTGGGTTATGAAACTCTTGGGTGATATGCTTAGGTTAATTCTCATTTTCATTACAATCCATAATGAATGATTTGTGAGAATGTACTTCCTTAATATTTTTTTTATGATTATGGAATATATCCATAAACTATTCAATTTACGTTAGGTAATATACATGTTTGGAATTATGAATTGTGATTCTTAAACTGACCAATTGTATTCCATTGTTTAGAAATGGCTCTTAGTAGATGGAATGAGAAATCCAGGAATACATATGATCCAAAGAGTAAGAACGACAATATCTTTCGTGGTATTAATTCAAAATTTAGAAGGGAAATAGTATCCCACACATTCTAAACATATGAAGAAATAGTATCATGTGTTAATAAGATAACTAAATAATTTTATGAGTTCTATGACTTTGAAGGGATGCAAAGAAGAAAAGGGCAGATGAGAGAAATATGAAAAAAGGGAAGATGGAAAAGAGGGATTTTCCCATATGTGATAACTGTGGAATGAATCACCTTGATAAATTCTTTAGAGGAATGAGAGTTTTTATAAGTGTAGAGAAAAAAGGCAACCATGTATGTGATTGAAATGGTAAGAAAAAAGTTTCAAATCTACAATGCTTCGTCTGCAAGGATTTGGGACACTACACGAATCAATGTTCAAATCATCAATGTATACACCAAATGATACTATTGGATAATATTAATGTTATGATACTACCGAAAATGAAGAGTAATGATTATATTTCTTACGTTGTTATTAAAGTATTGAATCAATTGAGTATTATATTAATGATGTACACTTTATAAGAATTATAGAGATTATGAGGATTGTACTGTAGTACTATTTCATTAAGGAATTGAAATTGAGTGGAACCATGAAAAGTGACTCAATAGAAAGTAAATTTTTTGGAAAATATATGGTTGAGATAAATATAAACCATAATATGGTTATAATACTGAGGTAGATATTTTGAAATAATACATGATATATTTGGATAAATTATATTAGATATTCTTGACTATCATGGAAGTGATTAACGGTTTTTTTATTTCATCATTGTTGGAATATTCAAAATTTTTGTATATAAGGAATATATCCAGTATTATATAAAGGGTAAGGGATCATGAATTTAATCAATAAAGCTTTATGGTAATTCAGGGAGTTACCATGTTTTAAAAGAATTCATGATGAAGATGTTCAAATGTTATTACATGGAAAAAAGATATTGATTGTATTTAACATCCACATAAATTTTGGAATGTGAGTCTGGATAGGAATATTTTGGATAAGTCTAAAGTTTGGGATGGATTAAGTTTGAAATTAGAAACAATTATTAAGATAAATTTTTGGATTTTTAAAAAAAGGACAACACACAGAACGCGTGACAACCCATCGCGTCAGACAAAGCTGTGGGAATAAAACCCCCAACCATAGTGAGACTAGGATTTATCACCTACCACTAGACTACGTGAAGTACCTGGATTGTATAATATAGTTTCTTTTTTTAAAGGGTCTCATTGGGGAATTATAAATTCATATTTTTAGAACAATATATGAACAAGATAAAACGAATATTATTTTAAGTTCTATTATCTTTTAGAGTGAAAGATGAGTTTTTGGTAGAAATTAGTTAAAGGATGAAACTCTACATGTCAAGTATATATATAAATATATATATATATAATTTTTTTCCTCTTATTAAGACTAAATTTTATTATCCCAATTTCTGATGTGAGTTTTCCCACAAAGTTATTTTCCATTTTCAACATTTTATTTTCAAAAAACAGTTTCAAATTGCGAGGAAACAATTTATTGTTGGAGGGAAGAATGTAACACCCCAAGATTTATTAGTACATTGTTTCTTCAATGTAATTCAATAACTTGCACTATACATAATATAAATTTCAGGCAGACCATTACATACCAAACTAGCCATTCAAAAGTGATTATGAATAGTAATAACTGAATTATGAACTTTATATAATCCTTATAATTTTAGAATCTATATTATGAGCTTCTTAGACATAATGTAAGAACAAATTCATTTTTTCGGATAAAAGAAGTATATTTCAAAAAATGAAGTTGTACCGCCTCTTAATGGCAATCTTTTTTTAAATAAAATATTTGAAACAATTATATATTCAATTTTAAAAAATAAACAACTTCTCTATAATTAGGAAATATGAATTTAGTTTCAATAATTATTTGGTGTTTTTTTGAAATCATTAATATTTTGGTGAATAGTAAAAAATAATATATTTTAACTGAAAACAACTTTTTTTAATCAAAATAATTTGTAGTGTTAAATTATACATTTTAGTGGTTTGGAATTATAAATAGATTATATTTTTAACATTTAATCCAATGTTATTCATTGGAAATAATTTCACTTTGAAATTGAACATTAACAAGTATCAATCTTTTGTTAGTTATTATTTCTTAAAAACACGCCTTTTGGTTTTGACAACATGAATTAATTTTATATTAATAAAAGAAAATTATATTTTTTAAATTTGGTAAAATAGACTTAATTTTTGAATTCATAATATGAAATTAATCTTAGGGTGAAATTTAGGTATTTTTCTGAAAACATTAAATTTTTTATGAATAGTGAAAAACACTGAGTTATTGGATAAAACTCACTTTTTATTTAAATAATTATTTATTTCATTCAGTTAATTTATTTTATTTAAATTTATATTAGGTCAAAATAGATACATAATACCGATAAAATTTCAATGTAATTCATTGGAGTCAATTTATAATAACTTTAGATTTATAAAAATTTTGTTGAACATTTCACAGTCTTTTACCCACCTACTATGAGCATTTAAAAATTTACAGAAAACATAATTTTACCACTTCTGTGAGATGAATTTAAAAAATCCTGGAGACATGGTTGATATCAGTAAGTAAAATTTGGTTCAATAAGATGAAAATAATCTTTGGGGTATAGTGACTTTTGACCTTTAGTCGCCGCGAATAAAAGTAAATAGGGTAATTAAGCGTAAACATGATATTTTAATTACCATAAAACAAGTCCTAATTTTATTGGATAAGTGTAATTAGTCCAAGAAAAACAATAGGATTAAAATATTACACTTTAGGTCCACTTTTATTAGATTAGGATTTTTATTATTATTTAATTTAAAGAAGAGTTAAAATTGTTAAATTCAAGTATTAACTAATTTATTTAATATAGGTATATACATAAGATAAATTAGACTATAATTATTAATTAGAAATATAAAAAGATATCCTACATAATGGTATTATATTTTTATTTTTTAGACATTATATAATTTTACATATTTATGACACAATAATGATATAGTCTTTTCCATATTAATGAAAGAATAATGTAATTGATATAATAAATATTAAAATAAATATAATTTTAATGTTTTGAAGTCATCCACGAATTTTATAGGTGAATATGAAATTTAATTATCGATTCAATGAATTTATTTCTATGTGATAATGTTTTTATTACATTAACAAAAAATAAAATACCAAATAGTCTCAAAATTTACATAAAAGAGTTTTTAAAACAAAAAATATATTATTAATTGATATTCTATTTATAAAAATCTAAGGATCAGAAAAAGTTATTAAATAATAATATATATGTCATTAATAATCCACTTTAATTTCTCTTGGAATTTTATAGTATGTTTATTAACCATATAGTGTAAGAATACAAGATGACACGGTAAAAGTCAAACAATTTAACTAAGAGTTAAATCTAAAAGACAAGGTTAAAATGACATCCTAAACATGTCTAAAAACAATTTGTTGAGAAGGTTTTGACCCATAAACACCTAAGTATTTAAATAAATTCATTTAGATCCATTATAAATAGAATAATATTTTATAATAAATTAATACTTTAATCTTTTCCTAAAGTGACCCTCACCCCTCAAATAAAAGGGCAGTTCAACTTCTCTCAATATAACTCCTCAAAAGTCATTTGAATCAGCCAAACCCTATCAAAATATCCTCTCAACTATCTTTCCTTCATCTTAGTGGCCTTCCTTTTGTCAGAAAGCCAACCTAAGGAGCCCTTTCGATCAAATCAAAAGGAAGAACCCAAAGAAGAGGTAATGATTTCACCACCCTCTTTCAAGTTATTTCCTTCTTCCAATTACTCTTTCGTTTTTTTTGTCATACCAAAATAAAAAAATCCAGTACCTTATATATAATTTTATGATGTTATAAATATTTAAAAAACAATATTCATTATTCTATCCATCCTATTAATAATAATGTCACCATGTGTACGTACTTATGACTTTCCATCTTCACGTCGTGGTGTAATTTTTTATTCAACATTATGTTATTTGGATGGATATAATGATGAGTAATATGTATATAAGTAATGAAAATGACATGATAATGTCTCTGTAAGATAAATATACTATCCAATTCCACACCTTTAAGGTAATTATACTGACACTCGGGCATATGTACCGATTACCGTATCCATGATGTGATGAGATTCATTTCCATGTTCAACATCCATCAACGATTATAAAAAAAATATAATACTAATAAGTATGTAATATATGACATAATAATTCTACTGGACCTATATATATATATATAATACTTTAGGAACTTTAAAATATCTTATTCACTTACTTCTTGTTCAATACGATATGAAAACAGAAACATCATTTATGCGTACGTACGGCCTACCGTCTCCATAAATGGTGTTTTCCATTTCATATATCTATCTATTAAAAATAATTATATTAAAAATATATATGATATATATATAAAGTATTATATGCTAGAAGTATTTAAATCATTATCTGAATGATACGATCAATAATAACAAGTTAAAATACGTACGATAATGAAAGTAATTTTTACCTAAAGTGTTAATTTTACAAGGAAATTATTACTAAATGGGAGGTATAAAGTCATAAATGAATCATGTATGATATCATAAATATTAATATGGTTTTGTAATAATTTAATAACAAACTACTGTCTTTATACAAGAGGTTAAACGTACCCTCGACTAATGGAAATTACAAGGTAACTGTTAATTCCTCTATCTTATAATTATCTGAGATTGTTTACGTGTAATTATTTACAAGGAAATTTATATCATCTATGTCCATTTTTCATAAAATTTATTTCAAAATGAATATTATAAGGATTTGGTAAAGTTACTCTTTATGAATATCATAATTATAAATGTTTTAATGATTTATCATTATAAATCTTTTTAATTAATGTCCATGTTTTCAAAATGGTTTTATGTATCTATTTATATGGACATTAATGTTTGGAAATAGTAATTATTTTCAAAATTTTCAAATTGTTATGGGACACTTTTATTCAAAAATTACTTTTAAATTACTTCCTTATTAAATGTGTTACATTTAAATGATTTCATAAAAAATGGATATTTTTCTCAAATATTTTTAAGGATTATTTTCAACTATGTCAACTACCTTTTTGGTTATTATTCGTGATTGAGGTTGATTAATTATAAATGAAATCTTCAATATTGTATTGAATTATCTATGATATGTTTGACTATGAATGTTATATTTTTATACCATTCATAGCTTATGGTTAATTTATTGACATTTCCTATACTGGTTTTGATACGAATGCTTCTATTATGTTTCAAAATATTCATATGAGGAATGCAGTGAACTTAGTAAGTGACATGTAGAGCATGTTGTAGTCCCTCGATGCATCGGTAGATCTCATTTGAAAAACTATTTTCTTGGAACAAGGCCTTGACAAAAAATTTATTTGTAGTCTTAGCATGAAGCCTTGACTATGTGGTAATGATTTCCGGCGTTAAGCATTCCTTCATTATGAAATTAGTTACTACATGTGATTATTTGACCAGTAGAATATCCATGAGAATGATTATATGGTATTGATTAAATGATTTATCCATATTATGTTCATTTTTATGTTTTAAAAGGAGGTTGTTTTTATCACCCAACTTGCCTTAAAATTTTATAGCTTCTGCTAAATTATTTACCCTTTCTGGGCATCTGAGCTCACCAATTTCTTATGGGTTAATTTACAGGATTCCAAGAAGTGTATTATCATTGATATGGAGGGTCATGTTGAAGGGAATAAATTTTTTTCAAATAACTATTTATGATGTGTTTTATTTTTTAAATTGTTATGTAATGTTAATTCATGTAATCTATTTTCCAAGAATTCTAAACTAATAGGTCCTTCTAGACATGATTCCTTATAGTCATGACAATGTATTAAAATAATGCACTGACTCTGGGTAACTAGGGTCAGGGCATTACAATTGGTATCAGAGGAATTTTAGTAATAACCTTGGATACTATATTTAGATAAAATCTAATTATAGAACATTTCCCTTAGATATAATTTGAGGATTAGTATAGAAGAACATCCTAGAATTTCAGTAATGTAGAGATTTTGTGAGTTTTCTAAGAAAATACATCCCTGTCTGGATACGAGAAGGTAGAGGCCGCTCTGGCACAGATGTATCTTGGGGTAAAACCCAAAAACACTGTTTTGAGCGAGACTCAAACAGGAAGTGCTGCACGACAATGGGCCTTGCTTCACTCTTGGTTACGACACTCATGGGTGATGTGCTTAGGATAATTCTCATTTCCTTTACAAACCATAATGAAGGATTTATGAGAATATACTTCCTCAATGAAAACATCCATATGATTATGGATTATATCCATAAACTATTCAATTTATGTTAGGTAATATATGAGGTTTTAATTATTAATTGTGAACCTTAAACTGACCTATTGTACGCCATTGTTTAGAAATGGTGCCTAGTAGATGGAATAAGAACTCTAGCAATACATATGACCCAAAGAGTAAGAATGATCATATATTTCATGGAATTAATTCAACATTTAGATGGGAAATACTCTCGCATGTCTTCTAAACATATGAATAAATAGTATCATGTGTTAATAAGATAAGTAAATAATTCTCTGAGTCCTATGACAATTTTTGGGATGCAAGATAAGAAAAGGATAGATGAGAGAAATATGGATAAAGGGAAGAGGGAAAATAGGGATTTTCCCATATTTGATAACTGTGGAAAGAATCACCTTGATAAATTATTTAATGGAATGAGATTTTTTATAAGTGTAGAGAAAAAAGGACACCAAGTATGTGATTGCAATGGTAAGAAAAAAGTTTCAAATCTACAATGCTTTGTCTGCAAGGAGTTGGGACACTATGCGAATCAATGTCCAAATCATCAATGTATACTACATATTCTATTATTGGATAATAATACAATTATGACACTACAAATAATGAGGAGGAATGATTATAATTATTACGAGGTTATTAAATTATTGTGTCAATTGAGTATTGTATTAATTATGTACACTTTATAAGAATTATAAGGTATATGAGGATTGTACTACAGTACTATTTCATTAAGAATTTAAATTGTGTGGAACCACGAAAAGTGACTCAATTACTGGTTAAATTTTCGTAAAATATATGGTTGAGAGAAATATAAACCATAATATGGTTCTGATACTGAGGTAGTTATTTTGAAATAATACATGACTGATTTGGATAAATTATATTAGATATTCTTGACTATCTTGGAACTGATTAACGGTTTTCTTATTTCATCATTGTTGGAATATTGAAAAAATTTGGATATAAGGAATATATCATGTATTATATAAATGATAAGGGATCATGGATGTAATCAATACGTTTTTATGGAAATTCAGGGAGTTACCATGTTTTATAAGAATATATGATGAAGATGTTCAAATGTTATTACATAGAAAAAAAGGATCTTAATTGTGTTTTACATCCTTATAAATTTTGGAATGTGAGTTTGGATAGAAGTATTTTGGATAAGTATAAAGGTTGGGATGGATTAAGTTTAAAATTGTATACCATTGTTAAGGTTATTTTTTGATTTTTATAAAAAGGACAACACACAGACTGTGTGACAACCCTTCATGTCGGAAAAAGTTGTGGGAATCAAACCCACAACCATAGTGTGATTGAGATTTATCACCTACCACTGGACTACATGAAGTACCTGGATTTTATAATGTAGTTTCTTTTTTTAAAGGGTCTGATTGGGGAATTATAAATTCATTTTTTTTGGAACACTATATGAATATGATAAAAAGAATTTTTTTAAGTTCTATTTTCTTTTAGAGTGAAAGATGAGTTTGTGGTATAATTTATTTAATGGATGAAACTCTACATTTCAAGTATATATATATATATATATATATAATTTTTTTCCTCTTATTAAGACAAAATTTTATTAACCCAATTTCTGATGTGAGTTCCCAAAAATGTATATTCATTTTTCAACATTTTCTTTTCAAAAAACAATTTCAAATTGTGAGGAAACAATTTATTATCTGATATAATAATGTAACACCCCAATATTTAATAATACGTTATTTCTTCAAAGTAACTCAATAACTTGCACTACACGCAACATCGAGTTCAAGCAGACTATGACATACCAACCTAGCCGTTCAAAAGTGTTTATGAATAGTATTAACTTAATTATGAACTTCATATAATACTTATAATTTTAGAATCCATATTATATGTTTCTTAGACATAATTTAATAACAAATTTATTTTTTCAGATAAAAGAAGTATATTTCAAAAAATCCAGTTTTACCGCCCTTTAATGGGGAACCTTTTTTAAATCCAATATTTGAAACATTTATATATTCAATTTGAAAAAAATAAACTTCCTCTTTAGAATCAGGACATAATAATTTAGTTTCAATAATTTTTTGGTGTTTTTCTGAAAACATTCATATTTTGGTGAATAGTGAAAAATATTATATTTTAACTAAAAACAACTTTTTTTAATCAAAATAATTTGTACAATTAAATTATACATTTTAATGGTTTGGAAGTATAAATAGATTTTATTTTTTCCATTTAATCCAATGTTTTTCATTGGAAAAATTTTACTTTGAAATTGAACATAAACAAGTATCAATCTTTTGTTAGTTATTATTTCTTAAAAAAACGCTTTTTGATTTTGACAACAGGAATTAATTTTATATTGATAAATGAAAATTCTATTTTATATATTTGGTAAAATAAACATAATTTTTGAATTCATAATATCAAATTATTCTTAGGGTGAAATTTCGTTATTTTTCAAAAAACATTCATTTTTTATGAATAGTGAAGAACACTAAGTTATTGGTTAAAATTGAATTTTTATATAAATAATTATTTATTTATTTTATTTATTTTATTATATTTCAATTTTATACTAGGTCAAAATTGATACATAATACTGATATAAGTTAAATGTAATTCATTGGAGTCCGTTTATAATAATTTAGATTTATAAAAATTCTGTTGCACTTTTCACAGTCCTTTACCCACCTCCTATGAGCATTTGAAAATTTACATAAAACATAATTTTACCATTTCTGTGAGTTGAGTTTCAAAAATCCAAGATACATGGTTGATATTAGTAAGTAAAATTTGGGTCAATAAGATGAAAATAATGTTTGGGGAATAGTAACTTTTGATTTTATTTGCCATGGGTAAAAGTAAATAAGGTAATTTAAGGTAAACATGATATTATAATTACCATAAAACAAGTTATAATTTTATTGGATAAGTGTAATTAGACCAAAAACTACCTTTGGAATAAAATATGAACCATTAGGTCCACTTTTATTAGATTAGGACTTTTATTATTATTTAATTTAAAAAAGAGTTAAAATTGTTAAATTCATGTTTTCTTAACTAATTTTTTTTAATATAGGTATATACATAAGATAAATTAGACTATAAATATTAATTAGAAATCAAAAAATATATCATACATAGTGGTATTATATTTATATTTTTATTTATTTATGACACACGAATGATGTAGTATTTTCCTTATTAATGAAATAATCAAATAAACGATATAATAAATATTAAAATAAATATAATTTGAATGTTTTTAAGTCATCCAAGATCTTTATAGAGGAATATAAAATTTTATTAATGATTCAATGAATTTATTCCAATGTAATAATGTTTTTATGACTTTAACAAGAAAACAAAATACCAAATAGTCTTAATATTTACATAAAATTGTTTTTAAAACAAATATTATATTAATAATTGATATTCTATATATAAAAATCTAATGTTTAGAAAAAAGTCTTAAATAATAATATTTATTTCATTAATAAACCATTTGAGTTTCTCTTGGAATTTTATAGTATGTTTACTAACCATATAGTGTAGGAATACCAGAGGACACGTTAAAAGTAAAAGAATTTAACTAAGAGTTAAATCTAAATGACAAGGTTAAAATGATATCCTAAACATGAATACAACCTATTTGTTGAGATGGTTTCAAACTATAACCACATAAGTATATAAATAAATTCATTTTGAGCCATTATAAATAGAATAGGATTGTATACTGAATTAATACTTTAATATTTTCATAAAGTGACCCTCACCCCTCTAATAAAATGGTAGTTCACCTTCTCTAAATATAACTCCTCCAAATACATTTATCTCATCCAAAACCTGCCCAAATATCCTATCAAAAATCCTCCCTTTATTTTATAGGCCATCCATCTGTCAGAAAGCCATCCTTAAGAGCCATTTTTATCAAATCAAAATGAAGAACCCGAATAAGAGGTTATGATTTCACCCCCCTCTTTCAATTTATTTTCATATTCCACTTACTATTTCGTTGTTATTATCATACCAAAATAAAAAATCTTGTACATTATATATACATTGATGTTGTTATAAATATGGCCCAACCATATTAATTATTCTATCCATTCAATTTATAATAATGTCACCATGCGTGCGTACGTACATCATTCTGTCTCCAAGTCGTGGTGTAATTTGTTATTCAACACTATGTTATTTGGATTGATATAATGATGAGTAATATGTATATAAGTAATGAAAATGACATGAAAATGTCTTTTTAAATTAAATATACTATCCAATTCCACACCTTTGAGGTAATTATACTATCGCTCGCGCATATGTACGGATTACCGTCTCCACGATGTGATGAGATTTATTTCCACGTTCACCATTAATCGACAATTATAAAAATATATAATACTAATAAGAATATCATATATGACATAATAATGCTACTGGATATATATATATATATATATATATATATATATTTATAAACTTATAAATATCTTATTCACTTACTTCTTGTTCAATACGATATGAAAACAGAAACAACGTTTATGCGTACGTACGGCCTACCGTCTCCATAAACGGTGTTTTCCATTTCATATATCTATATATTAAAAATAATTATATTAAACATATATATTATATGTATATGATGGATTATATTCTAGAAGTATATAAATCATGATATAAATGATACGATCAAGAATAACAAGTTTAAAAACGTATGATAAAGAAAGTGATTATTACACAAAGTGCTAATTTAACAAAACAATTATTATTAAATGGGCAGTATAAAGTAATAAATGAATCATGTATGATATCAATAATATTAATATGGTTTTGTAATAATTTAATAACATAATATGGTGTTTATACAAGAGGTTAAATGTACCCTTGACTAAAGGAATGTACAGGGTAAGTGTTAATTCCTTTATCTCATAATTATCCGAGGTTGTTTACGTGTAAGTATTTTCTAGGACATTTTTATCATCCATGTAAAATTTTCATAAAAATTATTTAAATATGAAATTTTTAAGGAATTTTGAAAGGTAATCTTTACCAAGATCAAAATTTTAAATTATTTAATGATTTATCAATCTAAATCGTTCCAATTAATGTCCATGTTTTCAAAATGGTTTTAAGTATTTATTTTAAAGGACATAATGTTTTGAAATAATAATTATTTTCAAAAGATTCAAAGTTTTATGGGACACGTTGATTCAAAAATATCTTTTAAATTACTTTCTTTATAAAAGTGTTTCATTGATATGAATTTACAAAAAAGGATATTATTCTCAAATGTTTTTAATGATTATTTTCAGCCATGTCAAAAACCTTTTTGGATATTATTCTTGATTGAGGTTGATTTATTATAAATAAAATCTTTAATATTTTATTGAATGAACTGTGATATGTTTGACAATGAATGTTCTATTTTTATACCATTCCTAATATATGGATAATTTATTGACATTTACTATACTAGTTTGATACGAATGTTTATGTTATGTTTCAACAATTTCATATGAGGAATGTAGTGAACACAGTAAGTGACGTTGGAGCCTGCTATAGCTCCTCGAAGCATCGGTTGGTCTCATGTGACAAACTAGTGTCCTGGCACAAGGACTAGAGAAAAATTTTATTTGTAGTCTTGGCACGAGGCCTTGACTATGTGGTAATGATGTCCGACATTAGGAATTACCTCATTATGAATTTACTTATTACATGTGATTATTAGACTAGTAGAATATCCATGTGAATTATTATATGGTATTGATTAAATTATTTTTTCCATATTATGTTCATGTTTATGTTTACAAAGGATTTTGTTTTTATCACACAACTTGCCTTAAAGTTTTATAGCTTCCGCTAATATATTTATCCTTACTGGGCATCTAAGCTCACCCCTTTCTTATGTTTTAATTTACATGATTTCAAGAAGTGTTTTATGATTGATATGCAGGGTTAAGCTGAAGAGAATAATTGTATTTTAAAAGAACTATTTATGATGTGTTTTATGTTTGAAATTGTAATGTAATGTTAATTCATGAAATCTATTTTCCAAGAGTTTTAAACTGATCGGTCCTTTTAGACATGATTACCTTTAGTAATGCCAATGTATTATAATAATTCACTGACTCTGGGTAACTGGGGTCAAGGAATTACAATTGATATCAGAGTAATTTTAGTAATAACCTTGGAAACTATATTTAGATAAACTTCGATTAGATAACATTACCCTTAGATTGAATTTGAGGATAATTCACAAACTTTGGATATGAGCAGGTAGAGGAAACTCTGGCACAAATGTACCTAGGGGTAAAACCAAAAAACACCGCTATGAGCGTGACTCAAACGGGAACTGGTGCATGACAATGGGCCTTGCTGCACACTTGGTTATGACACTCACATGGGATATTCTTAGGATAATTCTCATTTTCATTACAAACCATTATGAAGGATTTATTAGTATATACTTACTCAATGAAAACATTTTTATGATTAAGTATTATATCCATTATTTGTTCAATTTACATTAGGTAGTTTACAAGTTTGGAATTACAAATTGTTATTCAGAAACTGACCTAGTTTATTCCATTGTTTAGAAATGGCACCTAGTTAATGGAATGGGAACTCCAGCAATACAAATGATCCAAATAGTAATAATGATCATATATTTCATGGTATTAATCCATCATTTATAAGGGAAATAGTATCCCATTTATTCTCATAATATTAATAAATAATATCATGTGTTAATAAGATAAGTAAAGAATTCGCTGAGTCCTATGAGTTTGAAGGGAAGAAAGAGAAGAAAAGGTTGGAAGAGAGAAATACGGATAATGGGAAGAGGGAAAAGATGGATTTTTCCATATGTGATAACTGTGGAAAGAATCACCATGATTAATTCATGAAAGGAATTGGTGTTTTTTATAAGTGTAGAGAAAAAATGACACCATATAATTGATTTTGAGGGTACGAAAAATGTTTCAATTGTACAATGCTTCGTCTATAGGGAGTGGGGACACTACAAGAATCAATGTCCAAATAATCAGAGTATACCACAAGTGCTGCTATTGGATAATAATAATGTTATGATACTACCAGATATGAAGAGGAATCTTTAGATTTCTTACATTTTTATTAACATATTGTGTCATTTGAGTATTGTATAAATGATGTACATGTTATAATAGTTATAGAGTATATAAATATTGTACTGCTGTTCTATTTCATTAAGGACTTGAAATTTTGTGGATCCAAGAAAAGTGACTTAATAGCAGGTTTATTTTTTTGAAAATAAATGGTTGAGGGAAATATAAACCATAATATGGTTCTGATACTGAGGTAGTTATTTTGAAGTTATACATGATTGATTTGGATAAATTATATTGGATATTCTTGACTATCTTGGAACCGATTAATGGTTTTTTTATTTCATAATTGACAGAATATTCATGATTTTTGGATATAAAAAATATATCCTGTATTTTATAAATGGTATGGGATCATGAATTTAATCAATAAGGATTTATGGTAATTCAGGGAGTTACCATGTATTAAAATAATACGTGATGAAGATGTTCACATGTTATTACGTGAAAAAAATGATCTTCATTGTGTTTAAATTCATTATAAATTTTGGACTGTGATTTTGGATAGAAGTATTTTGGATAAGTCTAAAGGATGGGATGGATTAAGTTTGAAATTGGATACCATTGTTAAAGTTATTTTTAGATTTCTTTAAAAATGACAACACACAGTCCATGTGAAAACCAATCATGTCCAACAAAGTTGTAGGAATCAAACCCACAACCATAGTGCGACTGTGATTTATCACCTACCACTGGACTACGTGATGTACCTGGATTGTATAATATAGTTTCTTTTTTTAAAGGGTCTGGTTGGGGAATTAAAAATATCTTTTTTTGCAACACTATAAGAATAAAACAAATAGAATATATATTTTAGTTCTATTATCTTTTATAGTGAAATATGAGTTTGTGGTAGAAATTAGTTAATGGATAAAACTCTATATTTCATATATATATATATATAATTTTTTTCCACTTATTATGAATAAATTTTATTAACCCAATTTATGATGTGAGTTTTCCCACAAAGGTATTTTCAATATTCAAACTTTTATTTTCAAAGAAAAATTTCAGATTGAGTGGACACAATTTATTGTTGGAGGGAAGAATGTGACACCCCAAGATTAAATAGTACGTTGTTTCTTCGATGTAATTCAATAACATGCACTACACACAACATCAAGTTCAAGCACACCACGACATACCAAACTAGCCGTTCAAAAGTGGTTATGAATAGTGTGAACTAAATTATGAATATTATAAAATCCTTATAATTTTAGAATCCATATTATGAGATTCTTAGACATAATGTAAGAACAAATTCATTTTTTCGGATAAAAGAAGTATATTTCAAAAAACAAAGTTTTACCACCTTTTAATGGTGAACCTTTTTAAATACAATATTTGAAACATTTATTTATTCAATTTTAAAAAATAAACATATTCTTTAGAATCAAGACATAAGAATTTAGTTTCAATAATTTTTTAGTGTTTTTTTGAAAAGATTCCTATTTTGGTGAATAGTGAAAAATAATATATTTTAACTGAAAACAACTTTTTTTAATAAAAATAATTTGTAGTGTTTAATTATACATTTTAATGGTTTGGAAGTATAAATATATTATATTCTTAACATTTAATCCAATGTTATTCATTGGAAATAATTTCACTTTGAAATTGAACATAAACAAGTATAAATCTTTTGGTAGTTATTATTTCTTAAAAACGTGTTTTCTGGTTTTGACAATGGAAATTAATTTTAAATTTATAAATAAAAATTCTATGGTTCTAATTTGGTAAAATAGAATTAAATTTTTAATTCAAAATATCAAAATTAGATTAGGGTGAAATTTAGGTATTTTTCTGATAAACTTTTTATTTTTGATGAATAGTGAGAAACACTAAGTTATTGGATAAAACATACATTTTTTTAAATAATTATTTATTTAATTTATTTTATTTAAATTTATATTAGGTCAAAATAGATACATAATACCTATATAAGTTCAATGTAATTCATTGGATTGAGTTTGTAATAACTTTAGATATATGAAAATGTTATTGAACTTTTCACCGTCTTTTATCCACCTCCTCTGAGCATTTGAAAGTTTACATAAAACATAATTTTGCTACTTTTGTGTGTTTAATTTCAAAAATCCAAATAACATGGTTGATATCAGTAAGTAATATTTGGTTTAATAAGATGAAAATATTTTTTTGGGTAATAGTAACTTTTGACTTTTATTTACCGCGATTAAAAGTAAATAGGGTAATTAAGGGTAAACATGATATTATAATTACCTTAAAAAAGGTCCTAATTCAATTTTATTACTATAATTAGACAAAAAAACCTTAGGAAGAAAATATGACCCTTTATGTCCACTTTGATTAGATTAGGACATTTATTATTATTAAATTTAATGAAGAGTTAAAATTATTAAATTCAAGTTTTCTTAACTAAATCATTTTTAATATAGTTATATAAATAAGATAATTTAGACTATAAATATTAATTATAAAGATAAAAATATTTCCTACATTATGGTATTCTATTTTCAATTTTTAGACATTATATAATTTTATTTATTTATGACACAATAATGATGCATTATTTTTCATTATTAATGAACGAATGAAATTAATGATATTATAAATATTAAAATAAATAAAATTTGAAAGTTTTTAAGTCATATATGAATTTTATAGGTGAATATAACATGTTATTATTGATTCAATGAATTTATTTTGATGAAATAATGTTGTTATTACTTTATCAAAAAAATACCAAATAGTGTATAAATAGAATTAAAAGCGTTTTAAAACAAATATTATATTATTAATTGATATTCTATTTCTAACGATCTAAGGTTCAGCCAATGTTCTTAAATAATATTATATATGTCATTTATAAACCACTTGAGGTTCTCTTGTAAGTTTATAATAAATTTGATAACCATATAGTGTAAGAATACTAGAGGACACGGTAAAAGTAAAACTATTTATCTAAGAGTTAAATCTAAATGATATGGTTAAAATGATAACCTAAACATGTGTAAAACCTATTTTTGAAAGGCTTTATACCCATAATAACCTATTTCTAGAAATAAATTCATTTGGATCCATTATAAACCGAATAGTAATGTATAATAAATTTATACATTAATCATTTCCTAAAGTGACCCTCACCCCTCTTATAAAAGGGAACTTCCCATTCTATCAAAATAACTCTTACAAAGCCATTTGACTCTGCCAAACCCTGACCAAATACCATCTAAACTAACCTCTATTCTTCTTAGAGGCCATCCTCTGGTCATAAATCCTTCCTATGGAGCCCTTTTTATCAAATCAAAAGCAAGAAACCAAAGAGGAGGTAATGATTTCACCACCCTCTTTCAAGTTCTTTTCTTCTTCCACTAACTCTTTCGATGTTATTATCATACCAAAATAAAAAATACAGTACCTTTATATTCTTTGATTTTATTATAAAAATGTAACAACCATATTCATTTTTATATCCATCCAATGAATAATAATTTCACCATTCATGCATACGTACGACTTACTCTCTCCACGTCGTGGTGGAAATTGTTATTCAACACTATGTTATATGGATGGATATAATGATGAGTTATATGTATATAAATAATGGAAATAAACTGATAATGACTCTGTAAAATAAATATATCATCCAATTCTACAGTTTTTAGGAAATGATATTGTCGCTCTTGCATACGTACGGATTACCGTCTCCACGATGTGATGAGATTCATTTTTAAGTTCACCATTCATAGATGATTATAAAAATATATATTACTACTAAGTTTGTAATATATTAAATAATTATGATAATTAAGATATAAATATTTTTTTATATACTTAAAAATATCTTATTCACTTACTTCCGTTCAATACGATTTGAAAACAGAAACAACATTTATGCGTACGTACGGTCCACCGTCTCTATAAAAGGTGTTTTACATTTCATATATATATATTATAAAAAATTATATTGAAAATAAATATGATATATATATCAATTATTACATTCTGGAAGTATTTAAATCAATATCTAAATGATAAGATCAAGAATAACAAGGTAAAATATGTTCGAAAAAGAATGTGATTATTACCTGAAGTATTAATTTAACATGGAAATTATTATTAGGTGGGTAGTATAAATTCAAGAATGAATCATGTATGATATCTTAAATATTAATATGGTTCTGGTGTAATTTATTAACATACTATGGTCTATATATAAGAGGTGAAATGTACCCTTGACAAAAGGAAAGTACAAGGTAAGGGTTAATTCCTCAATCTCATTATTATCCAATATTGTTTATGTGTATGTATTTTATGAGAAATTTTTATCATCAAAGTCCGTTTTTCATAAAAATTATTTTAGAATGAAAATTTAAGGATTTGTGAAAGGTACTCATTATCAATATTAGAATTTTAAATTTTATAATGATTTATATTTTTAAATCTTTTTAATTAATTTCCATGTTTCCAAAATGGTTTTATGTATTTATTTATATTGACATGAATGTTTTCAAATAATAATTATTTTCAGAAGATTCTTAGTGTTATGGGAATCTTTGATTCAAAAATATCTTCTAAATGACTTATTTTATAAATTTTTTACATTTAAATGATTTCACAAAAAATGATATTTTTCTCAAAGGTTTTTAATGATTATTTTCATCTTTGTCAACATACTTTTTGGATATTATTCTAGATTGA
The DNA here is from genome assembly GCA_963277665.1 of Viscum album. Classification (NCBI taxonomy): domain Eukaryota; kingdom Viridiplantae; phylum Streptophyta; class Magnoliopsida; order Santalales; family Viscaceae; genus Viscum; species Viscum album. The sequence continues at coordinate 244,017,718 of OY728133.1, forward strand.
GGTTGATTTATTATAAATAAAATCTTCAATATTGTATTTAATGAGCTATGATATGTTTGACTATGAATGTTCTATATTTATAACATTCATTGTTTATGGATAATTTATCGACATTTCATATGATAGTTTTAATACGAATGTTTATGTTATGTTTTAACATTTTCAGATGAGGAATGCAGTGGAATTAGTAAGTGATGGGTGGAGCCCACTCTAACTCCATGATGCATCAGTAGGTCTCATGAGACATACTAGTGTCTCAACACAATGCTTTGAAAAAAAAATTATATCTAGTATTGGTAGGAGTCCTTGACTATGTGGTAATTATTCCTGGCATTTGGCATTCCCCCATTATTATATTATTTATTACATGTGATTATTTGACCAGTAGAATATCCATGTGCATGTTTATATGTTATTTTTTGAATTATTTTTTCCATATTATTTTCAAGTTTATGTTTTAAAAGGTGGTTGTTTTTACCACACAACATTCCTTAGAATTTTGTAGCTTCCGCAAAATTATTTACGCATACTGGGCTTCTAAAATCACCCATTTCTTATGTTTTATTTTTCTAGGATTCCAAGAATTGTATTATGATTTATATGCATTGTTAAGATAAAAATAATAATGGAGTTCTCAAAGAATTATCTATGTTATGTTTTATGTTTGAAATTGTAATTTAATGTTAATTTATGTAATCTATTTTTCAAGACTGCTAAATGGTTCGGTCCTTCGGGACCAGATTCCTTGTAATCATGCCAATGTATTAAAATAATTCACTAACTCTTGTTAACTGGGATCGGGGAGTTACATAAAAAATATATTAATTTATTATTATATTTATGAAAATTAATTTTCATTTAAATAATTTTATTATTTATAAAATTTTATATAGAAAATATGTTTCACATAATTTTTTATTTTTAAAAAATTAATTTTCATATTCCAATATATAAAAACAACACAATTTCATTTATAACATTCAGAAATCTCATATAAACTATAATTGGTGAGGTTAATATTCACTATTATGTGTTTATTTTCATGATAGTCATATTACTATTACAAAGGTTAAGTGACTATTCCATTATAATAGGTTCCATAATTTCAATAAACAACACTTATTTCTATCTTCATTTATGAGAATAATTGTTTTCTTGTGTTCTCAATATAATATGTTTATTTTATAATATATAACAGAATTATCAGAAGGGAAAATCAATTGATAAATTTTTGGTTTATTATCAGGATCCTCTATCATTCATAGATGGTGTTCATTATATCATCATGACCACAAAGCGCTAGGCATCAATCACCTCTCTAGAAAGAATCTCAAGTAGGGTTTGTGGTGTCCTAATGGGGAATATGATGTGATCCCCATCAGGTATGAGGATACCTTATATGAACATATGTGTAATAATTTTGAGGGTCTCAATGATCTTGTCCTCATGGATGGGAATCACTAGTGACAATTTGGCTTATGGAGTGATTACCCTCGGAATTAAAATTAACATCAATCCTGAAGCAGCATACCTTGGATATAATTATTAGTTTAGACTACTTTTTATAATTTGTCTCTTATGATTATATATTCCTTTTTAATAATGTTATGAGTATACTACTCTTGATGATTAATTCATTGTGAATTCGTGGTTTCATATTTGGAATTTTTTTTTTCCACACAACATGAGATATTATAACATTTTTCATGTCTTATATTGAAGAAGTCCATTTTTATGTTGTCCTAGGTTGAATAGTAGTAGGAAGACCACAATTGGGAGAGATAAGAACATGGTTTTTATAGGTGAATTCATTTAACAATACTCCCTCTCCATGATCCAATTGGACTCTATTTTTTTATTTATCACCATTATAGGTTTCATTAACTTTTTTATACTCTGATGTGGGATAAATGTTATTCTTCAATTTTATTTTATCTGTTTCTTATAAATTCTCACCATATATGGAATTCAATTTGTGTTTGAATAAATTTACATTATGCTAATATCTTCGATGGTTGTATTATTCCTACTTTCAACGGGTCACCATTCCTGGCCTAGGGAAGGTTGGATTAGGGTAGTCACACTCAGCTTATTGCTAGTTCGATAATCCTTGATTGGTCAGATCCTAATGCATAAAATTAATGACCACATTTCATTGGTGGGTTGAAATAATGTTAAAAACACTATGAAATCCATATACTTATTACTCAATATTAATATATTTATTATTTCTTAGGGGATAATCAGACAATTGTTTGTATTGTAACTGTATTCTTCAAAGACATGTTTTTTTATAAATGTTTATTATTTCATTTTTTGAGAAAACATTAATATTTATTTATATATACTTTTTTAAAAAAATGATTTAATATAATGAACATTATTTTTGAAACCGTAATATAAATATTCACATATGATGAATTTTTTTTGTGGAATGATTTTTAAGTGAATAGTGATTTCTAAAATAACTGTCATTTATTAGGAATAAATATTTAATTTAAGGGTCCCATTATATTTTGTGTTTTATTTATTGTAATATTTGTATTATTTTTATATTAAATTTAATTAACAATATTTTAAACAGCTTTAAATTTTATTTTACTATGACTATATTTTATGGTTATAAAAATTAGTTATTATGAAAACCTTTTTAAAGTGGATAGTATTAAAAAAAATTATTGTATTAAAAAAAGAAATGTGGAATTATATAAATGTAATTTATATTATATATTTAAATTAAATTTTAAATATTTTATTACAATTTGTATAACCAATCATACTGTTAATATAAAATCCTTCTATTCATGAAAAATCAGATTTTCAAAAATATATTTTTTCATGTCAATTGATTTTATTTTAATATAAACTATGCCACTCATATGAATTGAATATAAGAAAATGGATTATTTATTTTTAATAATAATAGTTCATATGGTATAATGAGGTTATTTATAGTTTTTGTTCGAATTGAATAATGAAAATAGAAAAAAAATTGTTTTAGTGAAAATATATTTACCAGGGGTGAATCTTAAATGATAATGGTTTAAATGATATAAAAATAAAAAATATTTTATTTTATGTAAATTTTTTTACATTAAATCATATATGATTCGATAATGTTCTGTTTTTTATCCTTTTCCAAAATAAATAATGTGGGATCACTTTTTTCATTTAAAAAAATACAATTGTGCAGTCACCTTACTTATTAAAGGTCATCCACTATTCTCTCATTATCAAAAATTAAATGAAAATTGAAATTTCCAATAAAAACCCCAATAAAATACAGAAATCCATAAATATGAGAAATATCACATTATTTTAACAATATAAAACCTGTGAATGCAGATAGTGAAAACATGTGGAGGTTGTCTGATGGAGAGGTATCATACATAACCCAGCATTTTTATATAATATTTTCTTCCAGAACCTTCCAATGTTATTAAATTATACTCTTGTAAAAAAATTATATGACATTTAATTTGATGTTATTCATTACATTTCAAGACCAATATCCATATCTCATTCAATCATATGGTAAATGAATCCATGGATCTGTTGTATGACAGATCGCTGCCTCACGAACAAATGTAATTCATTTTTCATCATGTACTATATAATATTTCTTCTATATCAGATTAAAATTATATATAAACTATATTTGAAATGGAACATTACTCATTTAATTGGTATATCACATATATATGCTTTCTTTCAAATTTTTGGGCAGTATAATAAAGTATCTATTGTATACGATAAACTACAACATCAGGACATTATGTGATTCATTATTCAGTATTACCTTATATGAAATGTAATAAGGATATATTTAATGAATATCTTCGATATATATGAAAAAATGACTTTAATGTGTTTTTATTCATTTTTAAAAGTTAATTTACACTTTTTTTTCATACCTTTCCATTAAATGTAATTTTATAATGGTGATCATGTGTACTTCTGTATAACTACCAATTAAAAGAGATGTGGTTATTTTTTCATCACCGCATTACATGGAAGATATATATATATATATATATATATATATATATATCATTGTGTGTGTGTTTCTGTGTATTTTTAGTGATTTTTTTAAATTTAATAATATTTTCACACAGGTAAAACAAAATTATACATATATTATTTCTATAAAGATTATTGAAAAAATTGAAACAGTACTCATGCGTACATACAGACTTACATCTCCATTTGGTAATGTAGTAAATTTTTTATTACCATAAATAATGATTGATTTCAAAATAATAGTTTATTTTTATATAAAAAGAAATATAATTATTATTATTCTAGATATGATTACATGTTGACATATTTTACCATGATCAATACACTGAGGCGAGTTTGAAACATGAGACGAATAACCACAAAACACATGATGTGGACATAATTGATATAATATTTCAACATATAATTAATATAAATAAACAAAATTATTAAATTATATGTTTATGAAATTAAAAATATTATTCTGTAATCATATAATAGATATATGATTTTTTTACATGACTATGAAGACATATATGGATCATATTGACTCACAATAAGAGATTAAATCTCAATTATCATTTATTGGGGACAATTTATTGTTATGTGCCTAATTTTTTTTATATTGTATTAATACCACCTCATTTACTTCTAATATCTTGAATACTTCATAATTAATTATATTTTTTTTCAAATATTAATCATTTAATCCATGGTGATTTTCCATGAATGATACCAAGTTGTACTAAATTTAATATGACAATTTATTTTCATTATGGCATTCTTCTTTTTCATTTTATATAATCATACAAAATTATATATGTAATTAATTTTTTAACTTATATTTTTTTTTAAAATTGTTATATGTTTATGTATATTTTATGTAAATAATTGACTAATTGATTAATTATCACTTAATAATTGTGATCATTGTAAGAGTTCCCTGAAGAACAATCATCTTGGGGACGTATGAAATTTTATAGTCCTATGTTGTTTTATAATGTGTATCTTAAACCCATTTGCTTTGAATTATCATGAATCTCATTATCTTCATTACAATTAATGAAACTCTAATTTTATTCTATCTTGAGGCACACTATTGAGAAGGTACCAATGTGGAAAAGGATTTGTAATACAAATTTTTTTTCAGTATTTTTTATATTGAAGGATCAGGAGGAAATAAAAAGATTTTATTTTTTTTTGAACCAAACAGAATTTATTAATATTTTCTTAAATAATTAATTATTCAAGTAATAGTAAATATTTCCAATTTTTTGTACTTAAAATTGTTGAGAAAATATTTTTATTAAAATATGACTTCATTTCCCAATTTAGTTGAAATTCTATAGCCTTCAGTATACATGTTATCAAAAAAAATTATAATTTTTTTACGCATTTTGAATATCATTTTTTCAAATAATTGGATTTTTCATAAAAATAAAAGCGATTCTTTATATGTTTTTAAACTAGGGAACCTTTTTATTTTATAAACAATTTAAATGTTTTAAATTTTTAATAAACATAACATGAAATTAATTTTTTGTCATCATGACAAAAAATTGTTTTAGAGGTTCTATTATATGTTTCAAAGGATACATCAGTTAGAAAAACTTCATTAATTTTTGATAATTTTCTTTCATTCAAATAACTATTTTTAAATATTAATGGATATGTTTCCCAATAAATATTTAAACTGATCATTCAAAATACATTTCTATATATGATGACATCCATTGATTTTACTCAATGTGAAAAAATTAATTTCCACATGAATGATTTAAATTTCATTTTCATCATATTTTAATTTATTATTGAAATCAAAATCTGAGATTACTCACACACCATTGTGGATATGGTTTATTGATACCATAATATTTCATTTTTTAGATTGATTGTGAGATTGAAGTAGAACCTATTTCATATCCCCATGCGAATGAACAAATAAATAAAAAATTATTATTATATAGTTGAGAAGGGAAAGATCATAATTGTTTTATTAATGAAATGAATTTGGACATCGTTGTGGATCATAGTTTATCCTGATAAAACATATATGACATAATCATCTAGAATTAATTAGGTGAAAAAAAATATTTTACACAAAGGGTTTAACCCATTCAGTGTTGGGTGGGCCAATTATAATGTATATGATGGGTGAACCCAGATCACACAACATTTCATTAGTTATGGTTCACTTTCATTAGATTACCAAAGATTGGACTAACCAGGCTTTTCTATGAAGTATATAAATATGATCTATTTATTTTTTCACACTATATTTTGATGTTTAATAATGTCAATTTACAAATGACACCATCATGTTTTCATTATTCATTCGATGAGTCTTATATTTTTCATCAATCTATATTGTAGTCACATGGATCATGGTTATTTATTCTAATTAATTATCTATTTGTAAAATAGTTATTCTATTCCAAATGCATAATTATATTTTTTTTGTTTGAGTTATCATATATTATAATCATTCCCTTTGATTTTGTTATGATACCATTAATCTAATCTTATTCTATTTGATAAGATTTATTTTAAAACACATTTGTTTACCTTAATGAACATTTTATCTAAGTATTATATTCATTCTTTTAGCTCTGATATTAACAAGGATGTTAAATTAATTATGTCTTCAGGGGTTTCATATGGATGATGATGATAATGACTATATGTGAAATTTTAAAAGATTATCTAAGTAGAAGAAAAAATCACATTAATACTTGGGTATTTTTTATATAAGAGTTTCTCCAAAAACAATATGCATCTAAATATAAAAATCATTTGTAATATATTTGATTATATATTCCACTTTGATGTTGTAAAGTTTAGACCGGAAAAATTAATTCAAATTTATTGGTGTCAATGCTATAAATGTAATGACCACTTTTTAAAACCTAGTTTATGTGTGGATTTTTTGAGGATGTTATAAAATGGATTATATATAATAAAATAATTTTAATTTTATAGAAGATTAATTTTTACTTACTATAATTCAATGAACTATATGATCTTTTATACCTTACAATAGTGATAGTATAAGTATTAAATAAAAACATTATCAATCCATTCCATAGATAACGCTTCATGTAATTTTCCATTTTTAACCATTTCCAATAAGTTTGATACAAAAATTTAAAATGTATTCAATGCCAACATTAAATAAATATAAACTAGTTTATCCATTAAAAAGACACTATTTTTTATATTATTTTGACACAATTATTTTTTATGTGGTTTAGAATCCCATTAAAATATCATATGGGAATTCCTTAGAAAATATATGAACAAATCAACCTATGATTAATGAGATGGAAAATGCCCATCAATTATATGGTGAAATACATTAAAATTTCATAAATGAAATTGATCTTATGGGTGACTAATCGGTATAATATTCTTAATGGTATTATCATGTATATTTATCAAAGGTATCATTGGGGATATATTTATTTCACATCAAATAGAAAACTGATTATCTATGAAATGTCCATATATATATAGACACAAAAATTCACATATTCTCTATTGCTACTATATGTAAATATATATATAATCCGTCAAAATTTATCTATTTTTCTATCTTTAATGGGTTTCTTAACATAAATGTTTTTCTTTACCAAATTAAAATCATATTCAATAATATCATCCATTTTATAAAAAATTATATTTTTATTACTATATTGATAACTTATTGTAATGGTAATCATAATGTTATATACATGGTTTTCAAATGATCATGTTGTATTTATGATTAAATTGAGTAGGTGGAACATATGTTCATAAAATTCAGATATGTTATTTTTGTCATGGGTCATCATAGGTTCATGTATGGGTATTCAATGATCTATAGATTGATTTAATATCTTATCTTTCTGAGGGTTGGAAATTTTCATTTATTTCATTGTATATTCATTCCCATATCCTACCATTTTTTTTAAGAAGGTGTATCTCTTAGTATTGTAATGAATCTATATTTTCATAATTCAAATCAAATATACCGAAAATTATACTCATTTTACATTGATTAATTTGTGGGGTTTCCATGAATAGGTCAGAGGAATTACATGAAATTTATTTCCATGTATTCTTCCAAAATCCAGGAAAGGTATAGATTGGGTAGACAATAGGCTAACATATTTCTTCGGTGGCATATTTACTTACAATGGATAGCCTCAAATGTAACACTAGAGGATCATTTTTGGATATATTTTATAATTAATATGGATCACATGGGATGGTTGATGGTTTTAATTTTTTCAATCATGGTTATTATAGTGAGGAGAACATAGTTTTAATGAAATAATGGTCAATGTTGACAATTATTCAATTTATTTAATTATATAACATCACTATAATAAAGGTGGAAACAAATATACCCTTACATGATAATATTTTGAGGTTATAATTCACGTTATATTTTCATTCAATTATTATGTCTTGAGATATATGTCCCTTCTATATCCAACAGTGGAAATTTGTAAAACTATCCATTAAGGTAATGATGGTGAAATATTATGTACATATAATGTTAATTTGGATTCCAGTATACAAATTTAATAATTCTTTATATCTATCCCACATGGATATAATCACTCATCCAATAAGGATTCTATGGTTTTAAAAAATCATTGATAATTTTTTGTAATTTTTCATTTAGTTTATATAAATATGTTTTAATAATAACATTCACGTTACAGAAGCCATTTACAAGTAATTTTTTTTAAAATTCACATCTTAATAAAAATGATCATTTTCTCAATAATGATGAATCTCTAACTCTCTACACAGAGATGAAATTCTATGATAAACCTATGACCACATATGTAATAAACAATTAGTAATCATCCACCATGATTTTAAAAAATATATACATGATTAAATAATATATTAAACCACCCAAAAACGTTTAGTGACTAATGATTCAATATAATGATGCCAGATATGGATTTTATAACTTTTTCATGAGATCCAACTCTACCAATTTGCATGCTGACCTCCATAAAAAAATTATATTTTGACCCCATAACCTAACCCTCAACAAATTTCCTCTATCTATACATGTTGGATTTCTAATTACAATTATATTACATAAACAAGAAATTAATGGAATATCATAAATTCTATGGTTTATAAAATTCTAATGGAAATTTTTTTACTATGATATTAGTGGGACTCTACATACCAATTATTCAATAATGTTACGGTGAAATAATAAAATATATAATAACATTACATCATATAGAAATTGAAATATAATGTAGTAAAATAAATTACCATAATAATATATTGTGCGTGAAATAAATATTTTAAATATGTAAAATTTTATTCACATCTTATTTTAAAATTAAAAATATGTGAATCCGAAAATGATAACTTAAAAACAAAAAAATGAACTTCTTAAATTTTAGATTAAATTAATGTCCACTTTCTCACTCCAAAAACACTTCGAGGTGTTACATCAATGAGAAATCATTCACCACTATAGAATACTCATCAAGGAAACAATGTTCTAATTTTAACTTGGATCACTTTGATAATACAAGTGAAATTAAAAATAATATAAGAACATAAATCATCCTCTGAAAATAATGTAGTGATTAATAGATCTTATTTGATTATTTATATACTCATTGTATTCCAAATGTATGTTGAAATCATAAAAGATATAATTTTTATTCATAAATAAAGATATAATCATTATGATTATATACCCTATAGATAGAAATTAAAACTATAACATTAAAATTATTAATTATAAACTATACCAACAATTAAAATGAATATATTTTTAACCATCGATTTGATATCAGAGGTATAAATGAAGCTTGTGATCTAGGAATACCATGGGAAACCAATATAAAAGAAAACAAATATTACCAACTTCTTAGTAATGTATCATTACATAGGAAAAAGTTCGAATCCTAATTAATCATAACGAGGTACCCATGCATAAGATATTATTAAATTAGTGTAAATCATTAAAAAGGATCCATAAAAAAATTATGTTTCTAAATTTGATGATTGTTCCCTCAACGTACCTCCATTATCAATGAATAATATCTATTACTAAAAAAAACAAATTCTACAATTTATCAACAACCTCACTGTTTATTATAATATAAATAAAATATATAAGTTACATGTTTTTGAAGAAACACAATGGAACCAATAAGACATACCTTGTATGGAATCACACAACGGAGATGAGAACCATTTCACACAAAACATATACCATCATAAAATATATTTTTTATATTCGATATTATTTTTTATTACGAATCAAAATCTTTAGAATTATATATTATAGATAACCGGTTGTTTGAAATGAAACATTAATTAAACAATTAATTCCTAAAATCACAACATAATGCTCATTATCAAAACATTCCTTAGAACTATATGATCCCTAAATACAAAAAAAATGTTCTTTAAAAAATTATTTTATTGATAATTGAGCTATTAAGGTATTTTTAATGATTAAATAAATAAAAAACATGATAATATGTTCCATAGAAACTAACCATGGATCCACATCATAAGAACATAATAACAACTAACAAGGATTTTTGGATGGATATGATTTCCATTAATCACATAAAATCATTATATGGTTGAGAGAGTCATGAGAAATGGTATGAATGATTCTGAAAAACATAAAATTGTTATAATAAAATTAAGAGGTAAATTTTTTAGTTTTATTGATTATTTTTCCTGATATATGGTGAATATACCTCAACCATTAATATCCCTAAACTTATCTAGTTTTTGGTATGAATGGTCCTACTACATTACACTGGGTGAACATGCAGTTCCCTTTAATCCCAATTTTCATCCATAAAAACATAAAAATATTTTTATTGGGAATCATAAAATTTTTTAGGACAATTAATTCACCATATACCTTCTAATAATCCACTAAATATTTCTAATTTAAATCTATATCATCCCAAAATCCAATATGCATAAGATATTTAGTTTAGACAGATTCAAAAAATAATTACATTTTTTAAAAATTATATTATCGGATATAAAAGAAATATATCACCACATGTATTAATTCGTATGTAAATATCATTATTATTTGAAGATTGAATCTCATCTACTTGGTTCATTTTTACATTTGATATTTTTTCTCTTCTATATGTAATGAAAAATTGTGTCTATATTCTAAAATATAATGGGATAAAAATTATACAAAAATAAATTTTATTATGTATATTATTATATAACATGTCATTATTATAAATGAACATAAAGTGTTATATTTTTGTATAATTTTATTCATTTAAATTATAAATTTAGGTTTTTCATTTTTTATAACTTTTGGTAAATAATCCCCGACTTATGATGTTTCATTATTATAAATTTTTGATATTTTATATCATCACATGGTATCTGCTAATAAGGGGATTATGAAATCCTTAAAAGAGGATTATGCTAATGGAAATACCTAATTTATAATGTATTATATTTTTAAAAGTTTTAGGAACTGATCATTACATGATATTATACCCATACATTGTTTTATATTTTTTGATAAGTTATGTAGTAATTATATACATTACTCTCTGTCCCAAGGAATTTTATCATAATATGATTTAGTCAACTGGGGAATTATGAGAGTAAAATAAAATTAAACATTAAATTAGTGTTTTATTATTTTATAAACATGGAAATGATTTTCTCTCAATTAGCTTTATTATTCTTTTTTTAACATATGTTTTCTTTACCATTATTACCATTATTTCCTAATAATTTTGTAAGATCCCAGAGAAAAAAATTTTATAGGGAATGATAAAATAACAATTTGAACCATATTATATATATATTTTTTTTATTATTTTCTAAAACATTAATTTTTATAACATAAGAGAGATAGAAATATTAAATGAAAAATACAACAAAATAAAAAATAATTATTCATAAAAACATTATTGTAAAATATTTTCAACCAAATTGATTTAATTTTAACCAATTAAAAATTAGGTGATGATTCATCATAAAACGAGTAATTTTTCTTATGATGGAATTTTGTTCTATACATGTTTTTAATCCGATATATTAATTTTAATTCCACTTCAATTATTTCTAAATATAAATTTTATTCAATAACCAAGGAATCCTATGTTCATATATAAATTATATGATTATTTAAATATTATTTATGAAACCATTCAAATGTATCGATATATATGACTAATAATGTAGAATATATTTTCTAAATGGTAGTTCTAAAATAAAATTACAACCATTAGTACATTACTATATTGAGTGAACATAGTGATGTCTTCAAACAAAAAATTACCATGAATTAAATTTAAATAGCATGAGTTAATGTCCCAATAGATGGTAGACCATGTGATACAAAAATATAATAGATACCTTATAAATTTTACATAATATCATTGGATGGATTCAATAAGAAATATTATCAATTTTCATTGTAAAAGATTGATTCTTTATAATCAATTATTTTAGAATATTTAAATTAATTAATTTAAGAAGAAGTATGATTTAATATGGACTTTAATTTTATATTTGGATCCCAGTATGATCAAAATAAAAACATGTTTCTAAAATCATGGAATGATTTCTTATAAAGAAAACATCATGCTTATCAATTCATCATGAAAATGGTTCACCATTATGTATATCAAAATTTAATATTGATCACGGAAAATTTAAAATGATTTCATTTCCTAAAATATATATATATTACAATTTCATTGTGCCACTATATGTATTTTAAATAATTAAAATTATCTACTTCAAAATTATTTATTTTATTAATTTAAATAACTAAATGAATTATTTTTGTTATTATTGATGATATTATGATATCATATAATTATATATATGAATAGAAGGAATTTATATGTATTGGGACACATAATATGGGAAGATAAAATTTATAACAAATGTATAATTTGCTCATTTTTTTATGAATAATGAGTAATTATGGGGTAATCATCATGTCACACCATGACCTTGGAAACACATTTATTTCATTCTTTTCATGGTCTTGGATCATTCAGGTTGTGGTTCTTGATGTGTCCTGGATAAATATTTGGACTTTTATGATGTCTCAATGGTGTTTTGTACTATAAATGGACACTTTATGATGTGTGGAAACTATGTACTTCATTCCATGTAACTGTTCGGAAGGACCAATAGGTGGATAAAAGCTACCACTTGGTTTGAGCACGGTCAGTCAATCCTTATGGTCTTCTCATGTAGTCGGTCCCCCTCTTAGGAAGAATCTACCACACAGTTTGAGAATGGTAGTCCAAACCCTATTGGAGATTCATGCTATAATTATCTTCATGGATATTAGCTAACACATGGTTGGTGCACAGTTTAATAAACCATGCATCCAGAATATGACAGCTCCATTTTAGTTTTAAATGTGGAAATACCTTTTTGTATCTCTGTTATTTTAATCCCAATATCCATCATTTCTATCTTTGGAAAATGTTTGGCACATGGGATGGTTCCCAAAACCCTATAGATTGATCCTCCTCCTCTAGGGATTCTTATCCTTCAAATCTAATTTTAGTTCTTTTGTTTTCCCATTTTTCACCCATTTCTCTACCCCCTGATTATTTGGTTTTTATTTTTGGATTTCTCCTTAATATAACTGTAATAGATAGGGTTTGTGTGTGTGTTGTTTCCTATTTGGATCTAGTGGGTTGGAATTAACTATGGGGATTAAATATATCTTCTCTTGAGCTTTCATCTCATATTTACCTCATTGAGGTAGGTATCTCCATGATTTTTTTTTCGATGAAAACCATTAGAGTTTTGGTGCCTTTAATTAATTATTAAACATTATTAACATATTTATAATTCACATGGTTAGTTTATTGTAGTGGTTTTTTGGAATATTTTTGTAAAAAATAGGATGTGATGAGTTTCTTGCGTTATGCCTAATAAAATGTACACTTTAAGTGTTTTTGAATGTCCATGTGTTTTTTTTAAATGAAATTTGGTGTTTTGAGAAATGTCAAGCCTTATCTATATTATATAAGCATTGGTGGATTATGGGATTGGTTTTTGGGGTGATAATTGGTGATTTTTAATCCATAAATTTTAAATATTTATTGTTTTTATTATTGTTAAAACATGTAGTGTTTCATTAAAATTTGTTTTGTTCAATGTCATGGATTATTGTGGGTTTTTAGCAAATATTGTCACATCCATGTGTTCTTAGAATGCTCACATTGATTGGAACAAAAAGGTTAACTCATTGGACTAATTTTAAAATGTGGATTTCAAAACACTTACCCCTCCCCCTTCCCTCCCTCTCTCAAACCCTTGGTCATTAATAAAATTTCTATTTTTCCAAAGTAATGTTAATGTGGTTTAATTTACATGCTTAAAATTATATGATATTTGTTACTTGATAAAGGATGGTTGGTTTATAAATTTTATGATGGCCCATTTGAGATCCATAATTATATTTTGAATTTTTATTATGGATTTAAAATACTGTGATAGTGGAATTTGTTTTAGAATGTAAAGAACTATTTGTAAATTTCATGTGGAATCAATTTTTCACATTGTTTTGGAAATTCCTTCTGAAATTTTGGGAAAATTAATTTGGGTGTGTATAATTAAAGGTCTACTTTAAAAAACTAGTATGTTTTTCATAAAGGGGTGGAATATTAATATAGTTTGATGTCCAAGTTAAAACCTATAATGATGTGACAAATATATATTGCTTGATTCCATATTGGTGATATACATATTTGGGTTATAAAAATTCTTGTGTTCACGTTTGGGGTAGAAAAGTGTAGTGATTGTAAGTATGATGAGTCACGAGTGTTAGGGTTGTCTACATACATTGTATACTTTTACCATTGATTCATAGTCATCTTTTAGAAGATCAGGGGAAGTTTCTTATTAGCCACAATTATAGGGGTTGGTACCCACTCTATTTGATGATAAGTCATGCAGATTATACCAATCAATTGGATAGTTGAGGGTGCCAGATGGTTATATACAACAGATCATCACCACACGATGATTGGTGGTTCTGAACCAAGTATTTCTGGGGATCCCCCTAGGGATTTTTAGGAAAATCCCATGGTTACTATTTATATCCACATTCAAAAATTCGACTAAATTTATTTTAATTTTTCATATTTATATTTATTTTCTTGTACATTCTTGTACTATTTTATTATATATTAGTATTGGTTTTGTATCATGAATGGTTACCGATTTTGAAAACAAATTTGTGGTGTGTAATGTTTTCAAAAATAAAAATGTGCTTCATTCCTAAAATTTGAAAAACAATATACATGAATTTCATACTACTGTTAGTGAATTATTTTTGGAATGGAAACTCATGGATTAATTTGTGGTTTCTTATGGATCTATATAGATCACACTGAAATTGTACCATTATGTATTGGTAGACCTAGTTTATTTTTTTCAGGTTAGGATTGTAGTTCATATGCTATGGATCGAGTTTCCTCATGGAGTAGTTTGGTCATGTGGTTGGAGGAGGACAATAGGACACTTGTATATCTTGTTGGAAGTCGTTTTATTTATCTTTACTTCTATTCTTATTTTGATTATGTTTAGTTGAATTTTATCTTTCCATAACTTCCTTTTTATTTATTTTATATTTCGTTGTTAATTTTTTTATTATGATTTTCCATTTTAGTTTGACGATATTGTTTTTTCTGTCTCAAATCATTATAAAATTCATTTTTTGATACCTGGATAATGTTTTTATCACTTGGAGTTTGGAAATTCCATTTAGAAAATGTCGAGGACTATATAGGGAGTCCTGGTCGGATGGTATCCCAACCGTGTTCATGATAAAATTGTATCAGTCAAGGACCTTTTTATAGGCGGTGTCATGTAGTTTGATCATATGGATATTGGAACATAGTGGTGGGTATGGGAAAGTCGTCACAAACTACTTCTTGTTCCAATCCACCTCTTACCAAGGGTATTCTAGGAAACATGTACTTGTCTTTTCGTGGTTTGTTTTGTTTAGTGGAATGACATTAAGGGATATCAGATGTAATGTTGTGATATGATGTGGAGTACTAACCCGTATAGAGTCCAAGTAAATATTTCAAGGTCCTTTTACTTCTTATTTCATACATAATTCATGACCCACTACAATGTTTCCAGGCTAAGTATGATTGATAGTCCCTACATTCGATAGTTTTGTGCAATAGGAGTTTAGTTCTAGTTCCAGAAGGTGTGAGTAGTTTTTTGGAAAAAAATATCATTGAAAATTATATTATTTAGTTTGAATTTTGTTGGATTATAATGATCTTTTAAGATAAATTGATTTGGGAAAATAATGATGAACTTGTTTATATTTTTGAAGTAAATTTATTGTATGCTCCCCTTAGAGTTCCTTGTGGAAGAGTGCATGTCTATGGGTGTGTCTAGAAATATCATGTTGTCATATATAGATCAAAATGGGTTAACATACTTGGGATAGTTCATGTGATTCCATTTTTGTTTTTTTGAGATCAAATATATAGATTTGTATTCCTAATGTGGTTTTTAAAAAAGAAATCTATTTTAGAAACTATGATTTATGTTAGAAAGAATATATTTTTGGGAATTTTTTCCTTATAATAAAGTCATTTTGAAAAATAAATTGGAAATGAGATTTTTGGAATAAATAATTTTTTGTTGTGTTTTTATTTGTTCTTCCAGTGATCCTGTTGTTTTTGATTTATAGAATCAATTTATTTGTGTTTTAGTTGGATTCAAAGACATTTATTACTAATTTCACATTGATCTGAATGTTCCACCCAGAAATTTCACAAAATATTATACTGGGTCATGCCCTGTAAATAGTTTTCATCAGTCATTGCCTATCCTCCATGGTGATCAATCTTTTCTAGAAGAATTAGAGTTTCTTGATTATGTTGAGCGAGTCTTAAGGTTGTTGGAAACTCCAAATGCTGTTAGAGTGTGTTTTGTTTTTGGATCGATAGAGAGTCTATGTATCTATGAATTGGGGATGTTATCCCAACCATTGATGTATGTTTGAATGATGTATAAGTTTTTATATTATCAAAATCATATGGTTCATACCTGAGGAGGTTTAGAAAAATAAAATGGTAGATTTCATGTGTATTCAACATGACTAGAAAATGGTGAAGCAATACATTGTGATTTTGAGGATTTTGTTTTCTTTTCATTGGATATGGAACACCAGGACCTAAAGGAGGATTCTTTTTCCTTGCGGGTCTTTGTCTATAGATCATGGAATGAATTATCTTTTCAAAGGGCATTCATTTCATGATGTTGTTTACTGAAGTGTTTCTAGATGAGTTGGTGTCCTGAGTGGTGGGAGATGGAAATTTTTTATCTCTTATCGTTTATAAAGGATCTCAATCTTGTGTGGAGTGCATGGTGGAGTAATGTGCCTCTAAAGAGTCTCCATAATTTGATTATGTCTCCAGTTTGTCATAAAATTCAATTGTGTTACACCAGTGCACTCGGTCTGGGAATTCAAAGTCATCTTCTAACATCCTTATAATGACATATAATTGTTTGTCCATTTGTGTCATCTCAAGAAGTATTTTAGGAAGTGTTCCTCTAGGAATATGTTTTGATCGGAAGATGGTTGTACATGGATATCAGGAATGATATTATCCATCATGATGACTCCATACACATGACTCATAGTGAAGAATTCCCACAATCAGAAGCTTATGGGTGTGTGTGAATCCATGTCCTATTATTGTTTCATATATTGTTTTGGAATATTTTCAATCATACATGACATTGTCTTTTTCTTCTTTTGAGAGTTCATCGGTCCACTGTAAAAGGATAATGAATATATTCTTTCATAATCTAAGAAATTTTCTTTATCTGAATGTGGCCATTGGAATCATTTGTTTTATTCTTATTATATGTATGGTCTTTATTTGAATTTGTTTTGTTATTTTGTGTTCTCATTTGGTTATGTTTGGGGTTTTCATGAAATTTATGGATAGTGGTTATGGTACTCTATGGTTTTTTATTGGGTTTATTGTATCGTATTCGTAGTTACTAAGTTCCCAGTCACAGTGAGGGTATTTTTGGGTAATTTGGAAATGTTGAGATAGTTATCAAGACCATGTTTTGTCGGGAAGCTCTGTAGTGGGTTTTCCATCTAAGCATCAGAGGTGATTTTTGGGTTTAACAGTTCCAATTTTAGTTGAGTAATTTTGAAGGGGATAACCCCATCATGTTCTATCCACATTCTTTTGATGTGGTTTCTTATGGATCTCTTGGGTGTGACTTGTGGAGTGAATGGTCCACTCGAGGTTTGTGATTCATTTAGATTTTATTGTCCATGGATTTGAGAATTGGTTATCTCACAGGTAGGTTCCATTGTAGGTGATTAAATGTTTTGCGTTATGAATAATTGTTACACCATATTCATGTAATCAATTTAATTTTCTTGTTTTTGTAGTATTTGATCTTTTTGTTTGAGGATTGGTTTGGGTTCCATGTAAAATTTTAGAATTTTTTTATGTCTAGTTGTATTCTCGCTTCTCCATAGGTACCACACTGTTTGTTGATACAAGTCGGTTCATCCTTGGTACATATGTAAAAGGTTATTGAGGTGGACAGAAGCTACCAAACGGTTTGACCATGATGTGTTAAACCATGCAGTCTGTTCATCCGATCAATCAACATAATGGGAATATGCTAAATATGGATTGGACACAGAAAGCCAAACCATGTGGGATAGTCATGTGGACATTCTGTTTTGGATAGTAGCTTCCATATGATTGGGACATGATTTGATAAAACATGTAGCCAAATAGTATGATATTCCCTTGTGTTATAAAAGTTTCAATACCTTTTATCTCTCCCATCTTTTTATCCCAAAATTGGATTCTCCCTCCATGGATGATTTTGGAACACCATAGGGTTCCCAAACCCCACTCTCTTCTTCATACTCCTCCATGGATGCTACATGTTAAAATGCAATGTTATATTTTAAGGGTTTTCCCAATTTATCCTCCATTTTCTCTTTCTATTTGGATTATTCAGTTATTCATTGGGGGTTTCTCTCACAATGAAACCCCAATTGATAGGGTTTTTGTGTGGGTTTTATTTTCATTATATTGGGGTTTTGAGAAGGGTATGTGGGTCTTATATATCTCTCATATGTTGTTTTCATTACATCCTCACTCTATTGAGCTTGGGGTATCCATGAATTTCCATTCCGACTCAAACCTTTAGTGCTTGAGTGTCTTGATTTAATTTTTTAATATGATTCACATCTTTATAATTCACAGGGTCAGTTTATTGTGTCGTC
This sequence comes from Viscum album, assembly GCA_963277665.1. Classification (NCBI taxonomy): domain Eukaryota; kingdom Viridiplantae; phylum Streptophyta; class Magnoliopsida; order Santalales; family Viscaceae; genus Viscum; species Viscum album. Next base: position 244,037,027 of record OY728133.1, read on the forward strand.
TTCTTATTGATAGTTTTTTTTAAATTGTATTTCATGTTTTTATGAAGTTATTATTATGATAAATTTCACTTAAAGTGTTTTTTGAAATTCCACTTGTTCTATTAAATTGGAATTGGGTGTTTTGAAAAATTTCTAGCCATATATATATTATATATAGATAATTGGATTGTGTGATGTTTTTAATGGGTGTGAATTTGTGACTTTTAAGTAAGATGATTATTTATGGATTGTTTCATTTGTTAGTAATTCATTTAGTGTATCAATTATGTTGTTTTTGAGTAATGTCATATATACGTAAAAAATTCCATTTGGTGCGAGCACATAAATGTGGGCTTTAGATGCAATCATGGATGGGCCCAGAAATGATAATGGGTTGGATTAATTTTAAAACAAGGATTTCAAAATAGTTACCCCTCCCCCTACCCTACCTCTCTTCATCCCTTTATTATTCATTAAATTGTAATTGTCCAATGATACTCTAAATTGGCTTAAATTTCCTTTGTGAAATCACAGCTCACATATTAAATTTCAAAGGATTTTTGGTTTTTGAATGGTAAGATTACCTGTTTGGAAATATTAAATATTTTGTAAATTTTATCTCTTTTTTTAAAATAGTATAAAGTGGAATTGGTTTTAGAATATGAAGAACCATTGGGAAAATTTGGGTGGAATTGGCATTTCACAATGTTTTGGAAATGGATTTTGAAATTTTTTAGAAAATGAATTCTAGTTTGTAATGTTAATGTGCGGTTTAGAAAAACTAGTATGTTATTAAATAATGTGTAGAATTTTTATATTATATGATGGCCCAATAGGAATAATCGATGATGTGAAATATATATAGTGTGAAAACATACTGGGGATTTACCTATATGGGTTATCATATATGTAGTGTTTATGTATGGGTTAACCAAGTTCGATGATGACAGGTAATATGCGTTACACAAGAAAGAATCACCTACATAAATAGTTTAATTCTACAATGAGTTCATTGGAATATTTTAGATGGTCAAGTGACAGTTTCATACTAGCCCGGATTCGATAGGTTGGTACCCCCTGGTTTTATTTGAGAGGCCATCTGGGTTGTGCCACAAGATTGGTCAGTTGAGGGTGGGCATTTGGTTATAGAGTAGTGAGATTCAACTTACACCAACATGTGGATACAAACTGAGTACTTCCAAGTATCTTGATATGGATTTTTAGGAAAATACCATGGTTACTATTTAGATACACTTTCTCCCATATACTACATTCATTTACTTGTTTATTAGGTATGGTTTTTTTCAGTAGAGCCTCATACTATATTTTTTAGATTCTAGTACATGGTTTGGGTCATGAATTGTAAACTTATTTGAAATCAATGATATGGGGTGTAATGTTTTCAAAAAGGGAAAATGTGATTTTTTATTAAAATGTGAAAACCTTATTTTTTATAAATATTGGTCAATCTATTATTAGTGGATTGTTTTTTGTGATGGAAATAAATGTATTATTTGGTGATTTATTAATGAGATTTGTAGAACACTCCCTGATTATACCTTTATGTGTGGGTATAACTGATCTATTTTATTAATTTCATATTATTGTTTAGGTTATCTAGTTTGATCCATCTCTTTTATATGTTTGGTCATATTGTATTAGGTGTCCAAGAGCTCATGTGAAAATCATGTTCGCAACATTTCTGTTTATATTTCATTCAGTTCCAATTGGGTTTTCGTTCTGTTTTATTTTTTGTATCCAAATTTTATGTTTATATTTTTGAGATTTAGTTGTTAGTTTTTTCTACATCTTCAGTTTAGTATACTGATACTTTTTGATTGTTTGAAATCATTCTGAATTGTATTATTTTTGAAGCCCGACATTACTTTCCATACCATGGATGTCAACAACTCCCTTCAGGCCATCTTGTGTCCTATATCAGGAGTCTGGTTTGGATGCATCCCAACATAGTTTGTGATAGTTCTCACATGGAAAAATGTATCTATATTAAAATTTAATATTTTTAAAATTTATGAAATTACAGTGGAAAATATATAAGAATAATATATAAATTTATTTTAATTTCTTTTGCACTATTGATAATTTATGAAATATTTCTCACAAAAATCTATGAAGTCATTTTAAGATGAAAATGAATAATATACCTCTTATATGATTTATATAAATACAGTTTCAAGAAACTCCAAAATATGATTGTCATTGTACATATACTTATAAAAACCTATATAAGATATTTATTGGTCATGTACAATGGCGGATAAATGAAATTTGGGTGGTGTGATGATATAAAATTTTAAAATTATTGAAAAATACTCAATAATGTTTACAATAAAAAAATATAATATCTAAAAACTTGATATGATGTAAGTGGAATTTAAAATTAAATTTCTATTTTGGAGGTACAACCCGTTAGAGAAATTGTGATATATATTTTTAATAGATATTAATTATGTAAATATTCAAAAAAATGCCAATTTATATCAATAATGACATATGGAATTATTAGTGGACTATAGATTCACAATACATTTTCACAGTATAAATTAGATAAGTTAAATAAAAATACTATTAGAAGTATAACTGATACCATGTCTATGATGATGATTGAGAATTATGTTATCTTTTTGGATATAAAATGTATATATCTTGTAATAAATTGGTAGTGAAGGAATCCTATATTTCACAATTGATTTCTCTTATATATATCAATTAAAAATCATTTAATGAAAAACATAGGATTTTAATATTCAAATTAAAATAAATGAAACTATGATACATAATATTTATGAATCCACCATTAACTAGATTAAATAGTTTGGTTTAGAAATTGAAATTTTGGGTTATATTCCCTAATGTTAATGGAAGATATTCTAAACAATTCATATATATCATCATTTTCCATATACATGTGATGTATCATAATTAAACAAGATCTTTAATGGAAAGTGATATCAGATAACCAGGTGCATGAAATTGTATATTTCAAATTACAGTTCATGTTATACTATAAATTTTTGGTATTCCATTTTGTATATAAGGACATGATGAGAATTTTAATGAAAAAATGGATGTTGTGAAAAATTAAAATTCATATAATCATAGAATATCTAAAGACATAGAGAGTAAATAATGTCCTAATGGTTGTATAATATCACATCATCGTGCTTTCTCACTTAATCTACATATTATAAGATTTCCACTAATCCAACATGTAAAAATATATGATATGTAAGTGTTGAAGAACTATGGGGATCTATATTTTGTGATATAAAATAGATATCTAATGCTTATATATTAAGTCAGGATGAGTCAAATATATTAAGGGAACATGGAATTAAACATTAATATGTATAATCATACTTATACTAAAATTGAATTTTTGGGAGCACATAATAAAACAATTCCTCATTTTGATCTAGTAAATAGACTTATATAGTGGTAGGGATTAAAATATAAACATAGCTTTGTAATCATCAAAAAATATACCAATCAAGTATTCATATGTCCACATGAAAAACGATAAATGAGATGACATTTAAAAAAATGTTTTATATTCATGTTTATGAAAGAAAGATATTCGGACCCCAATAAGTATAATAAATGAAATAAAACAACCAATATAATTTATAATTGATTAAAGAAGCTTAAATAATATATAAGTGATATGTTAAAAGTCATTATAGAACTCAAGGTTGATGATAAGGAAAATTCATTTCATTAAATACCACCATAGAATGTAGTCATATTGTAATAATTGATTAATAATAAAAATAGGTTCATTTAAACTATAAGATCCTTTAATCCATAATTAGTATGGTGTACTGAACAGATCTTCCTAAACCCATATCTCATTGGAATTTCATGTTACACATTTCCATAATATATTATTTATATACTAGATAGCTCATATGTGATGAATTTTATAGTCGTAAAAATGGAAAATTAAACCTATTAAAGGGTGAAATGAATGAATTTATTAAATTATAGATATTTTTTAAACAACTAAAGTACTCAAATTGTTTTTGCAATTTCCGAAAAAAATGAGTATAAATATAGAAAAGGGGAATCTAAGGATGTAATAAAAAATATAAAATATTTTATTATCAACTAATATAATGTATTAAAAGTATGATGTAAATTTAATTAATAAGATGATAAATGAAATTACATAAAAAATTATTTATGAGAATTTCGTATTCAGTAATGTTTTTCCATATATAAATATATTGTGGTTTATTGGAGTTATACTACCGAATGTATAAAATTAAACTCATTGTTTTACTATAGAGAGAACATTTTAGCAGGTACCACGTGTAATCTTCCAATAATAACATTGATTATGAAAAAGTTTTGTATAAAAATTAAAAATGATAAATTAAAATTTTGGGAACTATTTGGTTTTATTTTTATATATGAACTGGAAATAATTTATCAAACTCGATTATTTTGTATTGAATTTTTTTATCATCGATTTTAAATTCCTCTCGAATCTATACCATCACTACTCTCAATGTACGTGAGAAATTTTATAGATTAAATGCCGTAAATATTCTCAAAATGAGAATTATATAATTCTCCCTTGAACGAAAACTAATATGATTTTATTTGAATCAGCATTTCATTCAACGATACCATTGGAATTCAATCGATTTGTATGAAGTGTCAAATTTAAATGTCAACAGGGAAACTCATGATTTAATCAATGTGTAGTCTACATTATAGTCATCGTTAAAAATGATCTCTGAGTAAATCATTCACTCCCATCAGTTGTATGATATGGGATTAATCAGTTTATTTAATCCATTACTTCATTCATGAGAACTTTTGGTGATATATGAAACCAACCAGCTGAAATCATTATACAATTTCATCGCATGTGTGAATGTATTGATGTTTTTAATCTTTTTGTTTTAATAAAAATTAATATGAATGAATAAATGAAAAAATTACCTAAAATATAAATGTTTATAACTATTATAAACATCCCAATGTCTAACAACATTTATATTGATATTTAATTTCGAGAGAATCCCCTTATTGACAACAATGTGGTTTCAATGATGAAGGAGAATGTGAATAATATAATAAACAACAAAAAAATTCATTTCAGATCTCTTCATTTGGAACTTACCAATATTATCATTTTTAACGGTTTGAATCCCATGAATGGAAGTAGATAAATCCATTTATGGGATAAAATAGTTCTTGTCTTCCATGAACTTCTATTCATCAACATTGAATGAAATTTGGGTCCCTAATCTAGGATTTTTTTAACTAAAACTAGGAATGTATTTTATTTCTTAAATCAATCATATTGATACAAAAAAATATATGTTTGTTGGTCATGTTTAAAAAAAATAATATATTTGAATTACTCGATTATATGGATTTCATGAATAACTATTTAGTTCTTTCCAAATGAATGTGTCAAGATAAGATCTTAAAAAAGAATAATTAAAAAAATTAAAGATATATATGTCCTTGAATTATAACAAAATTTCATATTGAAAAATCCCATCTTTTGTAATGTAACGCGATCTTGGAATCATTCACTTAAGGTAATCAATTAGTTATGCCAAAATTGATTCAAAAATATATGCCTCATTTGGGATTCATAATTTTAGATTCATCAATAGTTTAGGCTAACTAAAATGTAGCCGAATAATCTATGAATCCTAAAAGAATTAGTTATTCCATATAGAGATATTTAATAAATATTGTCATAATAATTCGAAATTTTTTTTGTAGTGAAAATATTGAAAATAATGCTCTTTAATTTTCAATTATTTTTCAAATATTAAATAGAAAATATGATTTAAATAAAATTTCCCAATATATAGAACATTAATCAATAATAAAATTAAACCATTCGTGTATTATTGAAAATATTGGACAAATATTATATGATCGTATAATATTAATATCACAAACCCGATAATAAAAAACATTGTATTATCACAACAACAAAGAATAAATTTTACATTATAAATATTTTAATAAAAAATAGTTAAATTTTATAATAAACACATTAGAATAACATTATAATTATTTGAAATTTTTTCCACATGGCATTCAAGAAATATCCAAATAATGAACAAAAATATAAATAGAAATTGAATTATTAAAAATTTTATAGGTAGTTTTAAAATGTTTTCATGAACAATGATAGAAATTTAATTTAATTATTAGATAATGAAATAAAAACATTTTATAATATGTAGAAATCAAATATTACAATTATAATGGTATAATTATCCATATAATCATAAATGAACAATTATAGTAGTAATATAACTATTAGAATAGAACATGATCATTATAATAGTAAACTATATAGTAAATAATTTATAAAATGAATCAATGTAATAATGAAAACATTTTAACACTATAAAATAATTATTCTAAATTATAATACTTAAAAAAGAAAAATCATATATTTGAATAATTTTTTTTAAATTCAAATAGTAAAAAAATTCAAATATGAATATTAAAATATTAAAATATAATATTATTAACATTAATATTGTTAAAAAGAATTTATTTTTTGGGAGCATGAAAACAACCGTATTCAAATGTTACGGATTATGTATTTTTTTATAAAAAATAATAAATAACTAGGTTGTTAGTAGAAATATATTTTTTCAAATACACCATTATTTATGAAATAATATTTTTTAATAAAATTTTCATCAATTATTGAATTTAATGTTGAACCAAAATGTGTTTTAAAAGATAAATAATATTATTGGAAACAAAACAATAATTTTTTTTAAAAAATCCAAATTATAATAAGATAAATTCTTATATTACAAATGTTTTATTAAACTTGTTTTATCATATATATAAAAAATTTAACTTGTGGTAGAGGATTTCATCATCCATAAAATAATTTTTTTTACTTTTATATGATTCAATAAATGAAAAAGTTCAATTTTATAGGTATTTTCGATAAAATTATTTTTTATTCAAGAATTTAACAATAACATTAACACTATTTTTTTAAATAACCCATATAACCCACATTTAAACTCACATAAAAATGTCTATACATTTCACATGAATATCTCAATTTAACCACCCTTATGCCACATATGATACATACAACAATATAATATTCAGTAATTTTATATCAACACCTACTAGAAATAAATGAGCTAAATTATAATTTTATATACACCAACATATAATTGTGATAATAAAATTGACCATGTATTCATGAATATTGATGAAAAATTGTAAATAATTTTTACAATAGGAAGAAAAGTATATCATCGCCTACATCAATGGTAACAACCTCCTAATAACTAGCATTTTTCCTCTTCTTTATGAAAATTTTCTTTTTGTATATTCTATAACTTATAGTTTTAATTTTTTTCTCTCTCCATTTTCATAGTTTTCATCCCATGATTATTCTAAGATTCATTAATTCTGTTTATGTATAATGAATATTAAAATATATTAATATTATTCAACTTAACTCATCTAATTCTTATATAAATTTATAATTGATCCTATAGATAGAGTTTCTATAGTTTAAATAGAAAAAATTAAATAATACCAAATGTATAATATATATATTTGGAACTAGTAAAATAACATCAAATGAAATCCTCCAGTTTCTTTCATTTCAATAGGGAAAAAAATTCCTTGAAACATCCTCTAATATCTATCAATGATATATTATATAATTATTCATATAAAATTTTCACAATTCCTATAATTTTATCACCATCTTCTTTCCTCGATAATCCTCAATTATGTAATAATATTTTTCTTGGTTTCGTGGTCATATAAATAGAGAAATAGTGGTGTGATGATTATATATATCATTTCATCATATATCTTTTAAAATTCATCAAATAATCATTGGAATTAAATATAGCATAACAGTATGTATAAGGATGTATTTTTCATTATGATCAACTAAAAATTATCACATTTTCAATTATATTTCAACTTATAAAACTCATATTGTTCAAATTTGACCACATGAACGATCATACATATCCATTAAAATCGTATGGTTACGTGTACACATACTAAAATTATTCTTACAGAACCATTGATTATTTTATGTTAGTTAATTATTTCACTATATATTCTTATATTTCATCTATGTTAATCATTATGAACTCATTATAAACTTTAGTTATGTATATTTGTGAATTTTTATTTCTTATTTGAACCATCGTGATGTCATGTGCATACATTTTGATTTTTCTACATTCACTAAGTTATCATATATGAACTATATAATTTTACAAACATAATAAAATTGACCAAAAAATTGAAAATATACAAAATCCACTCCATTACATATTTTAATGTATATCATGTTTTTAATAATGACTCTAAATGTCTTATAACAAATATACACTCTTTCGATTACTTCAATGATCACTTGTTTATCCAATTACCATATATCTTTTCAAAATATACTAATTGCATAATTTTATATGATTTACTCATTTAAAAATGTATATGAGACCATTCATATATCAAAATGAGCTTATCCCTTAATTAATCATACATATAACTTATACACATAATATATATTGCATCCTTATAATAATACTATCACGGACCGACCCAATGGGGACCATGCTACAACTTCTTCATCCCGACTCTCATAGGCCATTGGCCGGAGACTACCACCATGTTGGTATATCAGTAACATGAGAATATTTTACTAATTTCATGTACACATGTACACATCTCCAAGATCACAAAATGCTAAAATATATAAACAAAAACAAACAAATCATTATAAATATCTATGTTCGGCAACCAAATTATAATAGAGATACCAAATGGGAATGAATAGAAAATAAATACCCAAAAAATAAAAAATATTCCAACCTACATAGAAGTATGGGATTTATTTCAACAAAAACTTCCTAAAAAATTGTTTCCCAGATATTGGAAAACATATCAGTATTTTTATAAAACTAAAATCTTCATTCCTATAGTCTTCTATGGACTAGGTTGAAAGTAATTTTATATGAACAAGATATAGAACATGTTCTAGAAATGAATGTGTAGGGGTGAGTATAATAAAACTCAGTAGGTGTGTCAAAATATTAAAAGAAAAATGGAGTATCATAAATTCAATAGTTCAATCTACATGGTGAAAGGATACCCTAATCTAGGTATAAAATCCATCTCAGAACATCCTCAATAGTATATGAGATGATATCTTAGTCCACAAGGGGTATCAACCCCAACACGTGACTACACCGCAATGAATCCTATAAATCACCTTGATATACTCGACTTAGACCCCAAGTCTCTTTAGATTCCAACCCCATTTACAGTAATATGATTCCCGTAGTAGGCTATAATGGTTGAACATAAAACCATGAGAACACTGTGCATTAGCTCATCCATCCAATATAGAACTTTTTTGAGTGATTCAATCCATTATAAAGAACTCTACCATTGATAATGGGATTTATGAGGGAATGTGATACATTGGGAACATCTTAATAGTTCTCAATCTAGTAGCCACCACTAGAGGCCTTGTAATCATTACTTTGTGCCTACTGAACGAAAAATAAACCATAGTGGAGAGGCCCTCTAATCACCACTACACCGGGTTGAGGGAGATATTCTATATAATATTCCCCACATACATCCTCTCTAAAGAGAGATAATTAATTGACCAACCAATCACCACTAACCCATAGTCGAGGGAGTACTACTACTAACATAAATAAAAAAACTCTCTTGCTCCCCAAGGAGTTGATTTCTCCTATTTCATTTAATGGAGAACTATAACCTGTCAATGATTCATTTATAAAATGTAGATGATTCTGCTTCTCATACTTATATCCCATAGTCGATGGATCTTAAAATCCAATAAGGGACACTCTCTATACTATTACACAGATATGGGAGAGAACTACTCTATAGGTGAGGACCAACTCCCTGATCCCATAGGGGAGTAATACCAAGAGGACGAGGATCTGCCCCATGATATGATAGGTGTGTGCTAGTCCATGGATATATGACTCACAACGTATCCTAGTATATGAGTTCCACACATTGGCTAGAGGACCCGAACCTTGTTAAGATAGGGGATACTAAATCTTTTAGATTTATCACTGTTTGGGGCCCAAGCCATGATATGATATGGGTGTACCAACTCCATGCCATAGGACCACTTCCTCACACGGTCATGGGGAACCAACTCTTTCAGAATAACACATATGGAGTGCATATTCCCTAAAACGACAGGGGGTAATGACCCTTATGATAGAGGACCCACTCCCTAAAAATTTATGTGAGTACCAACTCTATTATAAATCATATATGGAAAACCCATATTTTGGAATGATAGGGGACAACTATCCATCTTCATGAACATCAGGGGGAACTTGCACGAAATTCCATCAGGGGAGTAACACCCCCAAAAGGAAAATACCCAAAGGTAATGAAGCCACACCCATGACTCGAGGAGTTTCATCTCTACCTAAGCATAGGGGTATGGGAAATGTGTACCATGAAGTCATAAGTGAGTAATAGTTCTAGTTTCCCTCTCCCCGAACCAAACCCATTTCCAATATTATCTCAATACAACTTCCCAAGAATCATTCACGATTTATAAAACCCCGTGTCTCATTAGCTTTAACAGAGTCTACCATTTTATTTTTTGTTAAAAAACACTTATGATAGACTACTCACATGTCTAAATCTATGTCTAGTAGTATAATATTAAAAATGAAGATGATATAAGGAGGATCTCCTAAGAATAGCAGAATTAAATAAGACACAAACAACATGTGAGCCCGCTCAAATACCAAGATGTGTATCATGTTTTCATTTATTACCAACAGATATTTGGGTAAATGGAATGTAAAAGGATACAAATTGTGTCCCTCATCACTCATCCCCTGTCAGTGTTCTTCCATTAAATGGACCTTCCTACCATGTCCCTTACATGCATCTCAACCCATATTACCTGACATGTTTATGTTAAATGGGAACTTTCTGATTTAATTTTTTTATATTGGTATACCCGACTCCATGTTTGTGCAGCTTGTCTATTTGTTAGTGCATGACGATGTGTTTTCACATGGCTGATCCTTGCAATATCTAATGGTCACACAGTTTATGAAACTACAAAATGTGTAACCCCTATACAGTGTGTGTACTATGAAATGTACATCATCGTCAAATTGAAATAGCTACATTATGGATTTCACATAACTATATGTCTTGAAGACTATAATTCCTGTTAGGAATTACCTGAAAAAGCCTCTAATTTGTCTCATTATACCCCAAAACATATAGATCTACCTAACAAGGATAAATATTAATCGCAATCTGGATGTGGAACATTAAAAAAATAAATAACAAAAGGTAATTAATAAAACTAAAATCTGCATACATAATTGGAAAAGGGTGAAGCATTCGATGGGGAATTATTCCTGAATCATGCTACGCTTCGATCTATTGATGAAAATTTTCAAAAAATAGGAATGGTGTAATATCATTGCATTAATTTTGGTTCAATTATATCATATTTAAATAGAGAGTGGAATAAGAGGGGATATAAATCCTTCATATGTTGTTTTATGTGCACCAAGGTTGGGAGAGAATTGATATTAATTAATTATAAACAATTAATTATCTTTTTAGAAACATGTTCCCGTAACATCCTTGATTAAAATTTTTTGTGTGTATGACCTTAGTCCATGCATATGGTAAATATAATGTTATAAACTAATCTAGAACCTAAAAAATCTGGTCTGAGACTCTGTATGGGAGTAATTTAGATTTCAATGGAAATTGTGCACGTCTGAGAAAATATATTAAATATTTTTAATATCACTGATTAGAGGGTCCCTGGACCTCGAAATCCCAAATAGACTCAGTTCTATTATATAGAAATATTATTCAAAATATTCCAATGTATTTTGGATCATAACCTTTGTCATTACATTTTCCCAACTATAGGTCTTTTCATCACTGAAAAGTTAAATCCTAAGCATATGGGAAGAAATTAAGCCCCCCCCACCAGACTCCCATTGCAAAGATATCACCATGGTTTCATGTGCTTCTACCATGCACACCCACTTGGTAACTAACATGATCAATCCAAAGATATGTTCAGTTTCTACCGATCCAAATTTTCGAAATAATGAGAAAATTTATTTTTTGTTATGACAGGTTAGAAGACACCAACGATCATAGCTCAATTGAAGTAAAGGGATCTAGTGGTAAACCACCCCTCTAACCTAGCAATGATAGGAAAAAAAACACTCATAATCATATCAATACCTTTATGGAATATAAAATTCCTACCTCCCTTGTTTTTCATTCACAGTTGACACAAAACACATGAGGGTATTCCCATAAAAATGATGGATATCCTAGAGTAAACAATGGATCTAACTAGGCCCTTCATCTATAAGCCTCGATCTGTTACACAAATCACCCTAATATGAATACTGCATCACCCACTAGTGTCATCATTGCTGATAATTGAAGGATGGAAACAAGTACACAGTATGTAAACATCATAGGGTCTTACTCGTCCATTATAAAATAATTCTAGGAAAGGCTCTCCCTCTCCTAGGACCAAGAAGATAAAGGGGTAATCCAGGGAAACTCTTCTTGCATGGCCATGACCAACTATAAAAAATGAATTTCCTAACATATACATGAACACAAAATTATAAAGAGCTCATACACCATGCCTTGATTCAGTCAGCTTAGAGTGACCCTTACTCATTAGCATGGTTTTGGTAACTTCACAAAAAACACATCTCAGTGGGGTATGTGTCCCTATTCTTTATGAGTTCAAATCTACGTCAAACTGCAACACATCCCACTCGAGTATGTCGAGTATAATGTCAATTCCAAACACATGAGTATACAAACGGAAAACTATTGGTTTTTAGGACACAAAATTTTACATACTAGGCCCTCTATTGCAAATACCAACACGAGGTTCTTCCGAAACCCACATCAACTTGGTTAATACTCATCCACAAGAGGAATGAAACGAATAACCCCAACAGTGTCTAACTATACCTAGTATAAAAAGATTAAATAGTACATGGAATAAATTTATTCATGTTATGAGCATCAAGGTTAAAGAAATCTATGACCTAAATCTTTCCCAACCCAATCCATCCATCTCCTGGATTCCCTCACAGGCCACCAAGGGGTTCTAGTGGAAACACCTCAAACTGCCTGCCACCTCCTTCCACTTTTTAAATTGCACTACATCATCTTTCTTGTTACATAAAACCATTCTATATGTTATGTGACTAAAAATGAATATTTTCATCCATTTACATATTAGTATGATGATGGTTTGGGAAATTCTAGTGAGATTACCCTATCCATGACAAGTTTAATGGTACCTCTCCAATAGTTTACCAGATCCTCATCACTACTCATGAACTGTAGAACCACATGCTTGTGTCTAGGAATGTTTATTCCTACTACACCACTATCATATCACCCATCATCTTCTGACCATTGTGAATTTTTTATCATCATTACCAATACTATGGGACACACCCTCATGTTCCACATCCTGTAAACATTCCGTTAATAGTGTGTTATCCAGTACTCCATCATAGGTCAGTATGCAACGTGGAATCACATTTTCCCCTATCTCTCGAAACAAGCCTTAATAAAAGGTCCATTCCCAAAAAACTTCAAATATATGTAGGGAGTATCATTGTATGTCTATGAAAAATGCTAAAAACCCCTCTATTTTCATTATATAATTCCGATGATGAAGAAGATCATATATATGCACTGACATCCACATTACTTGGTTAAAATCAACCCTGAAGCGTCTCTAGAACTCCTCCCATGTGATTGTATCCTTTTCATGAGACATATCAGCAAACTCGGCCATTTCCTATCTGAATCTAATAAAAGGATCACCTCTAGGATAACCATATGATCATCACATGTCCTATCTAAGAGGAAATGTTTTGTGACTACCTCTAGCTAGTCATCTGCTACCCAGGGGTCTAATCTGCTAGCTACCTCAAAGGATGTTGCATCTAAATCTTTGGTTGTGGACATATCCACCAGACATCCTCAACCTAAACTACCATTAAAACCTACTACTCATAATTTGGTTGGACTACTAGAAAACTACATTGAGGTAACACCTCAGAATCAGTACCCAACAACATCATTATAATATCTCAATGATATAATATTGACTCAATTTCTTCACTTTATCTTTAAAAAAATTCCACTACTATTAAATTTAATGAATTTATAGTTTAATAATAAATAATGAACATGTATAATCAAATAATGAACAAATAAAAATAATTCTAATCTATGTGATTAATAATCATTTTTAATATTTACTCATTAAAATAATGTGTGGATGATTTCTAATAATAAATCTCATCCAACTTTAATATTCCAAAATAACATAGTTTCTTCCCAAATAGATTTATTATCATTAATTGATAAAATGACCCTTATCTTTTATATCATGAAATAATTTTTATAAAGATACACACTAAATGAATTTCATAATCCCATAATCAATAACATCATTTAACAACATCATGTAATTTACTAATCCCCTTTTATTTTCATTCTATACCTCCTCATATTTCTTGTATTATTATTATATTCACATTTAATATAAAATTTTTAATAATTTATTATGATGAAATAACAAAAAAAATTATAATGCATTATAAATAGTTATATCTTGCTATGGGAAGATGTATATCAAAAAACCAACTAGATTTATCTCATTATACTGGTTGATACCTCATGTGGTTATATGATTTAAGTCCCAAAACATAACCATATAATGCCCAATGAATTCACTATATGTATCAAAAATAATTTTCATACCACTCTCTGAAAGAAATCATACAAAATAAAACATATCTATTAATAAAATGAATGATAATGAACTACTATAAATAATAGACTTATATTAAAATAAAATCATATTCATGAATACCAATACATTCCCCCATGAAAATAAATTTTATATTTTGATCATAACCGATCCCGATAAATCTGTAGGTTGGTAAAAAAATACATAATCAATATTAATATAATCATCTATATTAGAATAAAAAGATGTAAAAGGATAAAATTATTCCTTATAATAATATAATTACTTTTTTCTCGGTGTACAAAATGGAATTTGAACTATTAAAAATGTTATAAAGTATTATCCAAGATATCAAGAATTAATTTTTTTAAGATGGTATCCCAAACGGCACCAAGAACACCTCCCCATACGACAATGAATTATGTACAATATCAATGGCCTATAATGGAATATTTTTAAACTATTTTCTCATATATTAGTAATGAATCATCAGATTTAACTAAATATCTTGAAAGGATGTAATCAAAAAATGTTTGGAAGCAATAAATAAATTGAAATAGTAGTAGGATGTAATAATAATTAGAGCACTATGAAGTGAAAAACAACCATGTCACACATAAGATAATGAATATCCATATGGTGTGTCACATATACTAGTGTAAATAATTAAATCATAAATAAATGTACATAGTTTTCATACTATCATAGATCCATAACACATACCCAAAAATAATGAGCATATCAATTCCATATTGATAAATTTGTAATAGGCCTCAACCCTTCTTATGTGTACAACCACATTATCGTTTTTCTCAAGTACCCCATTACAATCAAAGCCTGAGATGAGTGTCAATATATAATTTATTAGGGAATCATCAACTATTTACTGTATATTGCTTTTAATATTGTATGTATGTAAATTTGATTTCATTATTCTAATAAAAATATATTTTAAATAATAAAATAATTAAAATCATAAATAAATTAAATCATATATGATCCATGGGATGGAGATCCAAGTCAACCATACATGCTTCTCCTGATGTCCGAATTTCCATAAAAAATGATTCGTTATATATATATATATCCCCATTAATATATATTAATATATATCAATCATCAAAGTATTACTAAATTAAATATATAGTCAATCCTTGTGTCTATAACCGTAATCATCATATAACTACCTTAGATAGCACAAGAAATGTCTCTAATCTAGATATAATACAATGTGGGGTGTATCTATAAGAAATAGAATCAACTATAATTTCCTCCACTCACTATAATTATTAATATATTATAATGGAACAAAATATTTTAATGATAATAATATATCATATATGACCGATAAAAGATGTACCATCTATCAGATCATTGAAGTATAAGACCTAGGTTCATTGAAAAATGATTCCTATTAAACTCTAGTGGGAAAATCTATTGAAAACTCATTACAATGTATACATACCACTTTCATGACCCTATGCCATTGACTAAGGTGTATTCATCGATTCCATGGAGGAAATCCAATGAAAACACATTATAATGTAGAACTACTAAGTCTGTGTCCCATGTCTGTTGAATGAGGAGTCATATTTGAGTCCATTGAGTGAATTATTTGAAAATTTTGTATATAGTTCCAGTTCATTAAGCATTCTCTGTTCCATACCGCAATTCTCCTTGTTGATTCCATATAGTGATATCTACATCTACAAAATAAGTATTTCAATATAATATTCATGAAGAACCTTTTGACATCATTCTCATAAACGATATGACACCATGATTATCAAATAAAATCTTGGAAGAACCTCTAGAAATAATAGTTATATTCAAAATAAATTAGTTAACGAATAAAGAAATTATCCTTCATTAACAAATACCCAAACCACCCACTATACCATATCCATATATAATTATATGATCAGTACGTGTTATAGGTGACACATACTATAATATCTACCCAACCACCCATAATCTACCCAAGGGAATATAAAATTTTGGACGTCAACTGCACCTCTCGTGTGAAAATAGTATAGAAGATTCCAAATAAGGATCATCTATGATAGAATATATGTGAAGGTGTCCGTATTTGGGTCCCAAAAAAGAATATTTAAAAGGAGGCATCCAAATTGTGATACTATTGGCCATATGATAGATGGTGGAATAGGACAAGGGACACTAGGCCTTATTTTTACGTCTATATTTGATTATATAGAACATGGATTGTTTGTGACATCTAGAATTCATCCATTTAGTTAAAAATTTAATTAAATTTATCTAATACTTAATTATGTTACATTAATATATGTGGTGTCACCCTTGGGGGAATCCTAATAATACCCATAATATATTTACAAGTATAGATACTTTTGTGAATATTTCTTATACAACAATTCATTAATTAAAAATTTATATAATATATTTTGCAAAGGATGGAAGTAGTTTACATGGACATTCAAATCTAATTAGGGTCAGGATTGGTAATGTCCTATTCAAAATACCCCATAATAAATATTTATAACTTTATTATAATAAATTAACTAAAACCCAAATTTATTTTTTAAGAAGATATATTATTTAATGTTGCAATAAAACCCAATGTCTAACTAGTTGCGGCCATCACACCAGAATGGTGACCAAATACATAACATCCTAAAACAGAAATATTAATATTGGAATAAATAATCACTAATAAAAAATCAAATCAACCATTAAATAGCTCTAATTTAGATTAAAATATATAGAAATTCAATATTGAGACATACCGATATGAAATGAAATGTGGAAATTTCTAGATGACATCTTGGTTTTTCCACATTCATTAAAGAGTGAAAATCCCAAAATATTGTATCAGATTCAACCATGATTCGATTGAATATTATCCAAAATCATTATCTAACTAAACTAACATTATGAGGATCCTTAAAACCAATGATGGATAATAGAGTTGAATTATTATCTCAAAATTCCAATACACATAACAACATCTAATTCCATCATACAATTAGTGTGAACTCTGATGGAGTAATGAAGGATGATGGTACTATGGATTCAAGAGAAATTTGGATGAAAAATGGATAATAACCATTAAGGTTTAGAGGTGAATAACTGTAATGATCCAATTTTATTGAACCAAATTATTTGGCCCCATGATATTCCAAACCGTGTATCTGTTGTGCGGTTAACACTATCTTGTTCCCATCATCACACATGGTAGAGCTTAAATGTTTAAAAATAATGTGCTAATTAAGAATATTGTTTTCCAAAAATTGTAGATCCCAACCTAGATTCATCTATCAGAAAACATAGATTCAAAACCCTAAACCCAATAAAAAATTTAATTCATGGTTATGCTATGTGGTTAATACTAACTATCTGCCAACCATGAACTATGAGTTGCACAATTACAAAATATTGAATTCATGCCTCAATCCATCATGATGGTCATGAATCCATAATGATACCAACCATGACTCCTTCAAAATATAAAAACATTATTTTTATCAATTCCTACTATTAAAATATTAGTATACAGATCTGATCATGATTTTACTTGTACAACAAATGAAAATTCAAAATCCATCAAAATATTCTTTCTTCAAAAGTCTCATGATCTTAATCCTCCAGCAATAAAAATTATCCTACCTATGAATATGTAGTGGGTATCAAAAATGAAAACCCATATATACGAGGGACATGACCTTTATTCAAATTTACATTTTAATTTTTTAACCTCTAGTACACCTCCATGAACTACATTAATCATATAGTGACAAAATGAAAAAACTGTGCCAACTCACCCAACCAAAATCAAAATATTAGGATGGTTTTATCAATGAGATTATAAATTGAGATCATTTCAAATCATCATATGTAACAGTATGATTAAAACGGTGCTTCTTAATATTGGTTTAGGATTTTAAATCAAATTATGAGCCATGGTACTATCTTTGTTGGAATTTAATAAAGTTACACATCACTCATTTCCATACAATGATTCTACAATTTTTCTATTATGGTACACCTAATCACAAACCATATAATAATTCCTGGATATCATTTTATATTAATTGATAAATGATATTTTATCATCTTCAAAATATTTTGTCATCCTTTCCCTAGAAAATTCATATAAAACATCTCATATCATCCTATATCATCTCAGTGGATGACTCGCTAGTTTACCATACTAACAATTTTAAAATATAAAAATTATTGCATGTTGAACATACATTGGATGACTATTCATGAATATAATCGGCTTCCATAGCTAACACTCCATTTAACCCGACAAATAAATACCCTTATCTAATTCGATAACTATATATTTTTAGAAGTTCTCATAAAATATAAAAATCAATATTTGGGGGTACCTCTTTTCCAAACAATCCCTCTTCCAAAATATAATAATTTTATACCATAAAGTCTGAAAAAAAATACTTGACCCATTAGTACTGGATCAAGGAATTCAACTCTATGATTAATTTTGACACATAGACATCACTGATATCGATAATTAAATTTTTAAATAGAATTTATTATGAAATATAGAATTTTTTTATCAATTTATTTGATGGCCTATGACAAAAAAAATGGTTATCTAATGATTGGTATCAATATCCCACATCCCTTATTATTTGAGGGTCTCACACAAACAACAATTTTCATACTACCCACATGAAATGGCTCCATTTGATCATTCAATAGAATATAGAAGTAGATCACTATAACCTACATCATGTTCCTCCTAGACATATCAACTTCATGTTATAGAAATCATTCAAATTAAACATTAAGAAAATCATTTATCTTTAATCACACTCTCATCATAAGAAATGTTTCTAGGAAACAACTAAAAATTAAAATAAAAATGAGGATTTGTACTCTCAAATAAAAAATGGTGTACTATGCAGCATCTATATTACTTTTAAATAATAACTCAATAACACTTGAAATTTATTTATCCATCCAACCAGAAAGGATACATATTTGTGTTGGTGTTCATATAATGATATCTCATCATAATTAGGATAATGAAAATATATTTAAAATTATTACATCTATATAATATTATAATTTGATTCTATAGATACTCTTCTATTAATCCACCAAGACATGATGACATGTATATAGAACATAATTTCTGTATCCCACACTATAGACCATGTCAGACGATAATAAATTCCATGTTCCAACCTTGTTTTAACATATTCTGGGTACCTGATATATATATGATGTCTCATCAACCAAAAATTGACATTCCACATTTAATTTAAACATTAGGGAAGACCAATTCTGTAACATTTTATTTAAAATTATGTAACATATAAAAAATGTGGCCACTCTCTATTTTACGCCATCAACTGTTCCATGTGTATTTGATGCATGCAATTATCACCTCCATTAGGATCCCATGCTTTTCCATAATAATTCAATTTTACTATTCTACATGGAACACCAATCATAATATTTTATAAGATCAATTGGAAATAATATTCAAAATTGATCACGTAACACATAAAATGTTTTCTTCAAAGACCAAAAATACCTTGGAGAAAATCTATCCACAAAAATCTATCTGCCCAATAACTACTGAAATCAGGATATAGTGATTCATCTATTCAAACAATATATCTCATAGTATCACTAGGAAAAACAACCTAGCCTTGAGCTAAACCCTCTCAAAAAGTTCAGATCGCATGAGATTTCATCTTAAACTTTTTCCTGATATGAGGCATCTAACAAAGCTTCTAACACACACACATAAACACACTCTCTAGATGTTAGGAAAACATTAACCTTAAAGTGTAAAAAATATAAAAAATAGCCTAATGGAGACCATAAAATCACCAATAATCCTCAAAGGGTAATACCCCAATGAGTATAATTACATGAAATTAGTTTGAACGATGACTTCACAGTCCTTAGGCATCAATATAAAGTAATACACCATCCAATATCTATTTCACTAAATTATATTAGTTTTCTATCGGTATTATAAAATAAAACCTAACTACATCACCTAAAATAAAATTTCCAATTAACAACACAACCTATATGGTTTAATATAACTATTACAATTACTTATATTGTTTTTCATTCAAGTATTCATTGTAAAAATATGTACAATTTTTCACTGAAACACTAGATAACTAATCGAAACAAACAATTCCCTATAGGGGGTTCCAAATAATTGTTAATAATTTTCATATAGATCCTATATGGTAATTGCACCTCCATTCCATGATTATTGTTTCCTCATACATTTCATCAGTATCACAATATGGCTCCACATGAAAATACATCAAAAGGAAATATATACTAGTCTGATCAATTGAGTAGATTGATTCAATAATCTTATATGGGGGAAAAATTATTGTTACTTCTAAAAAATTAAACAATGGGAATCTATAAATAGAAAAATCACAAAATAAGTGAAATATTACATGGGAGTCCTATGTACCACAAATAATGCATGAGTCACCCATTTTCTTTTTTACTTCCAATAGTCAGAATTAGTCATTGGCCTCTAGATGACACCAAAAGAGGCATAAATTTATAATAAATTGTATTATATATATAACATGTGATTTCTATGAGGAGAAATTAACAAAAAAAATTATTATCACAGATCATAACATTAATCCTATATGCTTAAAATTCATGAATTCTTACCGGAACATGTGTCATCGACACAATAGTCTGATATCTTTCACATGTTCTAACAAAATAAAAATAATCATATATACTATATCTCAAATAGATATACAATAGTAAATGAAAAACTTAAATCATAATTTACCTTTTCTAAAACAAAATTTAAAAAATACTATGTCTCGATCTGGTTTTCCACAAAGTCATCATGTGTAACCCATTATAAGGCGATGATTTTCGACTTGTAGGGACTCCCTAGTATGTGATCATGTGGAAACGATTTCCATGTATTAGTGTAAGAAATCATTTTATCTAATAAATTTAATTCATGTTATTAAACTAAATGACATAGGATGCAACATATAAACTAAAATAAGTTTGTATATCAAAATAAAGTGGAATACATTGAAGTCCCAATTTGACATTTCACATATACAACAATAATTTCCAAAAAATGTAATCTCAAGTACTCTAGTATATAAATGAAATAGAAATAAATATATTTGGGTCAAATACAACTTCTTTTATAGTCTATATGTTAGAACTCAATGTTCATATCTGATCTGAAATGCTTGATCATCCACAATCCTCCGACCTCCTTATGCCTATGAACAAGTGAACGTATGATTGAGTATCTTGTTTTAATATTGTCCCTAGAAGAGTTGAAAAAATAAATTATCAGGGAACAATAATCTTGGTCTCATACATATAATTTCATAAAACATTTATGAAAATGTGAGGTACTCATTAGATTAATAATAATATTTATAGTTACTCAAATAATAAAAACAAGTAAAGATGTAAGTAAAGTAACTATAGTTTTTCATTGGGTTTGGAATCTTGATCAAACATATATTATTTTGAATGAGTCAAAATGTATCTAAAAATTAAACATTATATAAATATTTATATGTTGGTATGTGAAAATATATCCCAATATTTATATGTTTGTAAATTTAAAAACATAAATAAAATCACACCATAGTCGATCCATAGGACTGTAAGCATGATTGAGAAATAAAGCCTTCCTCTAATCGATCAAATTTCATTGAGATAGATAATTCATCAAGGGGGATACATTTAAATTCCATGGGTTAAACCATAATTTTCTACAATCAATATAATTATGGATTTTTATGTATCGACAGAAAATCTTTTATAAATGGAATTCCCTTTATGGTGACCAATGATAGATAGAACAAGTATTATACCTACAATGGTTGTGATACATGTCCATTATCCAAGGTATTCTCTTCTAGTCCATAGATATAATCCATAAAACTTATTATATTGCAGACCTACTATGGAAACGATCCAAATCGATAGACCAATATATCCTACACGAGTCCATGGAGAACATATATACAAATATTAGTATAATGTAGACCATCTAGGACCATGACCCATGGCCATTGACTAAGGAGTGTAATTTTATTCCATAGAGAATATAATTATAAAACATATTAATCCTTTCCATATTGTTAGTAATTTTTGGTACCACACCATGATTCATTTCATATATTCCATAATGTGATATCTATATCCCTCAATAAGAAATATAGACCAAATCCAAGGAAGAAATTCATGGTATAACAATCATGTATATTATCCTGTCATGATCATCATCCTAAATCTAGGAAAAAACAATGGAAATAATAAATGAATAAATAATGACATAACGAATGAATATATAATGCACGATTGTTTATGTTTACCCAACCCACTACAAAATGACCATTATAATGGTCATACATGTTCATTATAATATCTAGGTGACACGCACCACCATATATATCAATCCCCCAACACAGAAGTATAGGGTGGGTAAATCATTGGGCATTGACAAGGTCCATCTCGTGAAAAATACTAACGAGGCATCCTACCACTGATCCTATAATATAGTATAAATGTAAATTATTCATACTATATCTCCCTATATGGAGTATTAAAATGGAGGCATCCTAATTGGGACCCACTACGTCAGATCAAACCTCGAGGAATCCCACATGGGATCCTTAATATTAGTGATAAGACAATATATGATGATATCAAATATGGGTTATTTGTGAACCCTTGCATTCTTCCATTTTATTATGAAATTGAATATCTTATTTGTATTGTTCTTAGGGATAAATATAAATTGGGGTATTCATCCTCATAATAATGACCATGAATACTCTTATTACATAAAAAATTATAAATACTACAGGGAAATTATGTAAATCCACATACCTTAAAAAAATTCATCATCTATTTCCCAAATAGTAGTAATCGCTTTCATGTACTATCTAATCCCAACCGAGAAATGTCAAATTTGTTCTCCCATTAATATCACCATTAAAATATTATTATTAAAACACTATGGATTAATTATTATTACTCAATTAAAGGAATGAATTAATTTATTTATAAAATATAATAACACCAAATGTATTACTATACAATCCCTTTATTTCGAAACGGTGGATAAAACTCACAAAAACCAGGTCACCTAATCCCAAATTCGTTCTATGAATAATTCATTCTAAAATATAGTAGAAAAATAATTCTAATGTTCTATTTAAGTTTAAAATCATTAAAAAATAACCATGGATGGTGCATCAGGCCTCCTTGTATTTTCTCATCATAGGTAGATAGAAACCCCAACATCAATTTCCAATGCCATAATGATTTTAAAAAATCATTACTAAAAACCCCTAACTAGAAAAACCAATTATAATACAAAGATGAAAAAAAACACCATGATGCCACATGGTGTTGGATGATTAACTCGTAGTTATCAATTCACCTATATATATCATATTATGTAAAATAATGAGGGAGAACTAAAATTTTGTAAGGGAGTAAGAGGTTTTCCCACAAAAGGGAGAAACGGGAAAAAATATAGTTAACCCCTTAAATGATTATATAAAAAATGATAATTTGTCCATTACAATTATTTTTATGGTTCGAATACATTGTATTCAAACCCGTGTGCTTACCCGATTGCATCTATTATGTTATCCCCAACACCTCATATGGTTTCACTACATGGTTTAATAGACCATATGCCAATAGTACGACATGTCTGTAAAAAATTTCCCACCACATAAATTATAACACTGGCCCACCACATGGATTCTCCTATCATTGTCCTATAAAAAATGGCATATATCGTTAGTCAACACAATTAACAATAAACCTGAAATAACCATGAACCATGAGTTTCACAATTCCAAAACATTATTTTTAGTACCTGAATCTTAGGTATACTCTAAAACATCATCTATAACCCATTATTCATTACATTAATAAATTTATTTTTGATTCATTAAGACCTTTTTATTCATTTTATAATAATATGCTCAATATTTGAATAATATATTAATTAAAATTTCAAAATCATTTGAAAATATCCAACTCAAAAACTTGGGGGTCTTATAAATGTGATGTTCACACTATAAAGATAAATAAGTATATGTATAATTCAATAATATATCAACATGATAATAATCCATCATGAAAAAGAATGTTTATGAAATTAAAATGAATAAAACCCCAATGTAAAAAAAGGAAACTTATAAGGGTGTTAACAGAGATGAAATAATTCTACGTAAAAAAATTCATTGAATAATATAACAATTGATGAATTAATAAATTAAATGTTTTTTATTGTGAGAAAAACCCCCAAATTGATTAAATAAGTAATATAAAAAAATTACAGACAGATATACCCTATTTGAGTAAATCATTTTGATAATGATAATATGAAAAAATAAATACTTGAAGATCTTGTTATAAATCTATTTTAACACTCATGTGAAATAATGTTTTAAATTTCATGTTTATATGAATATTTTGAAATAGTGACATTAATTATTTAGAAAAAATCCTTTTTTAAATAATCTATAATAATCTAGTGGTGAAATCTCACATTGCTAATTATTGTGGAATTAGTAGTTGAAGAAAAATTATATTAAAGTGAAATGAAAATATTTTTTTTATGATTTTCAAAATATAATTGTTCCTAATTCATATTATAAGAAGAGTGAAATAAATAAATTTTTATTAAAATATAATACATAAAAATATAATTACAAAATAAAATAATATATTATATTATTATTGGATAACCTAATAATGGAATAAATATGTTTGTTACTCAACAGTATAACACAAAGAAATATGGTTTGAGTTATCAATATCCTTTATAAAAAAACATACTCTTTGAAATATAAAACATTTACTGGGGGAATATTTTGTTGAAAATTAAAATAATTATAGAATACAAGATCATAAAATCAAATGTAATAATATAAAAATTTTATATTAAATAATGTGAAGTGAAAGATCAAAAATCAATGAACGAAACAATAATTATAAAAAATCATATGACTAGGTTAATAAATTAGTCAAAAGGAATATTAATATAAGATCATTAATTATAATCTTCCATGAAATTAAATATAAAGAAATAATGTACCAATCATTCCTAGGATATTAGTTGAATCGAATAACATATTGAGGTATCATTGTACGAAATATTTATCATGTCTCAATGAAATAGAATTGGGACATAGAAAATCCTTGAATATTTATTACTGCTTCAGTAAAAATCCATTCAAAGAGATTTCTTATAATCTATAATAATATAAAAATATATATTTATATCATGATATTATTTCACTAATATAAGTTATAAATTCCATATATGTGAAATCAGTTGGGTAATATCAATAATATGTCAAAGAGAGGAATTTGAATCAAAATCCCATATCTCAGTCCATATTCATTATTCACATCCACAAAATGTAACAAATAATAGAATTCTGTTGTTTAATTTTAAAATAAGGTACCATATTCAATACGATGTCAAATTATACTTCCCATTTTAGTCATTCAATAAATTTAAATATATTATGTTTTCCTAATTTTTAACACCATGTGTAAGTAAAATTTAAACTTTAATATATAATTTTAATTTTTTTTCTTTTTTTTATTATTAAAAATTATAGTAACATTATATCACATATTCTACTTTAAGATGTGTTCCATTATAGTAATTAAATCTATAATTATATTCAACTGTAGTTTTTTCAATCTATGAGGTAGATGTTTCTGATAATAATGTTTCATTATATCTCCATAAATGAAGGAGATTATTAAATGAAGAGAAATATGATTTTACATCCGCAAAAAATCTTAAAAATTATATTTAAACTAGTAAACAATATCCAATTGTCATCCCTGATTTAAACTCATAGTATTGTTCATGTGTGTTGTTAATCTTATGCAAATTAAAACCTACAAGGGTTAATGGACTATTACGAGGTTATTTGTTTTTAATATGATTATAACATAAAAATAATGTTCTTATTTAGTATTTATTTTAGTTATAAATTTTAATTTTAAATAATTATATATAAAATAAAATTAAAAAATATTGTTACATAGAAATAATATATAATATTTATTTTTGTTAATTCGTTTTAAACTGTTTAATTAAAACTCTTCATTAGATGATATATCATTAATTAGATCATCAATTTATCATAAAATAACCTCATTTATATAATAAACATAATATTTATCAATTAGTATCATCATCATGACCATCCATGTTAGGAATTAACGTATTAATAGAAAATTAATCATTTCGTGGAGGTTGTAGTCCATATGTATACATGATTTAATATTTTGTTTCCATGGAACATTATTAGAGATTAATACAATTTAACTATTTAAGAAACCAAAAAATTATATATATATCATAATTATTCATTAAATTTCAATTTTAAAACCTTCTTCTAATCTGGTGAGTGAAATCATGCATATTATGTCATGGAGATCATGGTCTAAACTACACACGAATATAGATTTTAAATTTCATTACAGAAAATTGAAAAGAATATTTATTAAAATTATAATAGAATAATAAAATTATATAGATGAACAAAAATGATTTCATTACAAAGGTAGATGAAAATTGTATTTTGAACATAATGATAGTAACTATATAATTTAATTATAATTGATTACTCAAGTTAAAAATTTAGATGAACATCACATAGAGATGAAATGAATAAGATATCTTCTTGTTAACATATGTATATACACAGGGTTTATCATTTAATATTATACTATTTTTAAACAATAGTTATAATTCATGGAACATTTTGTCCTATAGTTTTAGAGAATTATAATTAAAACCTACAATGTAAACCAATACATTACAAGCAGACAACTTTACCAAGTTTCCATTTTTTCACGCAAAAAAAGACAATAAAAAATACCTAGGTAACATTACATGACATAACATCATAAATATCTTAATGTTCTCATGAATGTCCATACCCATCCGTAAACCATGTGAAATACATTTTCAAACATGGGATGAGCTCAAAAATGATCATTAACAAAAATAAAAAAACAATGTACACATTTTTTCTAGTAAAAAACATGAAAACCCATTTAATTATCATTGTTGTAATGATACAAAATTCAGCATGAAAAAAACACAAATTTTTTTCTCCAAAATAATCAGTAATGCCAATACGAAGAAAATAAATCTTTTTTAGGTTAACGAGGGATGAATATTTATATTAACCTTTCAGAAAAACATTAAATTTGATTAAAAAATGTATTACTTACAATACTAATATTACTCATTGATTATGATATAAATAACTGGAATAAAACATTATATTAAATTTAATGTGATCACAAATGATCTATAATGGGCCTCTTCCCATCATATACCTTTATCAGGATCACAAGTATGATTTAATGGGGATCAACCTATCATATAAGTTATATCAAGAACACTCATGAGCTATAACGGTTATCAACCATTCTTATAATATGTATCAACATCACCCAATTCATATAATGTCTATTTACAATACCTTTACTAAAACTCTTTCACCAAAAAAACCTTTGTAAAGGTATTTTAATACTATATGACAAGAAAATTCATAAAAAAATCCATTTTCTTTTGAAAAATCATATTAAATTACAAAATAAAAATATTAACAAAAGTCATATAATTTAATGTAACATTTTTTATTTCAAATTTAGATATAACCTAAATAATATTTATTGGAGAAGAATGTTATTACTACATGTAGGCTAAGAATAAAACATTAAATTTGTAGTTTTTCAAGACGATCCATATAAAACCTATAAAAATATACCTTATCAAAAACATGAATTAAATTAAAATATATATATATAATGATGAATATAATAATATATATCAATTTAAATAAATTTATACGAGGAATATTGACATAGAAAAAATATTTTTATATAAAATATCAAATCATTCAAAGTGTCCAATAGCACATTAAAAGGCTTTATTCATAATTCCCATAACGTAATAAAATGAAAATGAAAATTATAATAATTTAATTCATTACGTTATATTTAAAATGGGATGTATATAAACAACATAAAATATGGTGGGTGTATCACATCAAAATATGCCTTAGTGAACGAAGATAAAGACAATGCCACTTAACTAAAGTCTGACTCATTATGTACAGAATTTATATTCTTGTATAATAAAATTAGTTTAATGATTTATTTACATGATAGAAATTTTAATCGTTATTATTTCCTCTATATGACTTATTACTAGTTTATAACAATTACATCATTATTTATGATCAAAATCGGAAATTATTATAATTTTCAGTACGTGTGTCCAAAATGACAATTTGATGAGATCAATAATGAAGGTATTAATTAGTCCATAACCTACAAAAAATATTCATGACATAATAATAATTTATATTATTAATTAATTATTTTAAATTCATTGATTAAACATGGATACGATAAATTAAATATTTTACATGCATGGAGTTGGTAAGTAGTACGTACACATGAGTAATGATTCCATTATTAAAATATCAGTATGAAAAACATTTATGTAAAATTTTTCCATTATAAAATAATAATTATACTGTTAATATCATACTTATCAATTTAATCTATTTTTATATATCATCCATGTGATGTGGTGAAGAAAATTGAAACACATCACTTCAAGGAGGTGATAATACGCACGTACAAACAAACAATGTCATCATTTTTTATTTATGGAATGCTATGAAAATAAAACATATATTGTTGTTTAATAATGATAAATATTTAACTAAAAAATATATAGAACATAATTTTAATAATCATACCATTATTGAGATCATGTGATGGAAAATGAAAAATATCTACTTCTGAGTTGGCCGTCTGCCTTTCATAAGAATTATTATTTCATTTACAAGTTAATGAAGGTGGAAATGGGTTTACGTCATTATATTAACATTATAAAATATATGAAAGTTGAATATTCATTATCTATTATCTCCTCATGTTTTTTAGGAATTTTAGGATTAGTAAGAATAAATTATATGAAAATAATTAAATAAAATTGATATATTTTTTAGACAACCTCATTTTATTAATACATTTAGAACAATAATGTAGATGTTGTGATTGAAATAAGATCCATAGAATGTCAGTAGGGATTATATGAAATAATTTGGGTAGATCAGGGTTTATAAAAATAGTTTTTTAAATGTGAATAATAATAAAGGTTTCCTTTGACAAGGGATGGGAGGGACACCCTTAGAATTTTCAAAAATATTTAAATAAAATAAATAAATTTAGATTAAAAAATTGCTCCAAACATATTATTTCAATCATTCTATAGTTAGGGGTCTTAAAAAATTTATCCAGTTAATATTACAGATAATTTTATTTTTTATTTCATTATATTTTATGTTTTAACCATTATTTTACCCTTTTAACTCTTATCGTGATATCATGTTATTTTTAATTTGAAAGTCTACATAACTAATTTAAAATAGTAGAAGACCAATAAATTATTCATTTATGAAATTTCAACCATTATCCCAATAATATTAATTATAAATAAATTCAAATGGATTTTATATGATTTAATAAAATGTTAATTTTTTAAATATCATTAATGTTAATTTTGATTTTATTCATCACATGAATTTTAAAAAATATATTAATAAATTATACCTTCAATAAATTTTCCCTCACATAATATTATGTTGTATATTTATTCAATAATATTTTACGAAAGTCATTAAGTATTTCAAATTATATTTATTTTAATATTTTTAATATTAATTTTTGAATATTTTAGTTAAACAATTATCTATCATCATTGTGCATGACTTTAATGTAATTATTTATCTCTTGAAAATTACAATAATTTTTTAAAGGCTGGGGTCGAAGCCTTATTTATTATTAAAGAAAAGAAAAGAAATCTTTAACTATGTAGAGGGAGACCCATTACATATCCTAAAGGCCCAGTGGACATTTTTCCCATTACATGGCCCACAAACCCATTTTTTTGGCCCAAGACCCATTCAAGGAATATTAATGCTACAGTACCCACACTGCTATAGTAATTCATTGTACCCTGCCACCACTACAGTGACCTACCACTACTATACTTCCCGCCAGTGCTACAATGCTTTCATTTCTACAGTACACTACAGTACTACTACTACACCTGCACCCAATGGGTTTTGAACACCCATTTAAAATATACAACCGAATTACCATCAATTAGATTAAAATATTATCTTTCAAATTTCTATTTTTTTCCTAACTCATCTCATAAAAACAAAATATTAAAAATATTTCACATATTAAAAAATAAAATTTAAGATTAAATTATATTTTTTTAATAAATGACTATAAACGGATTAAAATATTCAAGTGGCATTAAGAGCTCAAAAAATTAGTCCAAAATGATTTTCATTTAATATAAGTCATCTTATACAATTAACATAAATTGCTAGGATATATTTTTAATATTTATAATATTATTTCTACCCATAACTACCAGATTTACCCATAAATACGGTAGAAAAAATTACTAATGATACAATTTACATTTGCCAATTATAAAACATGCATACATACGAAATTTGAAACATATTAATCAAAAGATTATATTAGTTGTTCAAAATAAATAACAAATAACTAGATATAATTAATTTAAATGTAATCCCATTGATGTGGTGATAAATCATGTTATTTTAGAAAATAAATTCAAAAGATTTAAATTTTCATTTATCCAAATTTAATTTGAATTTTACTCTAAGGATCTAAATTAGAATAAATGTTAAATAATTGATCTAATTTCAAATTAAAACAAATTAAAAATTTTAATTTAACATTATAAATAATTAAGATGGATTTTTTAATTAATTATAATATAGTATTATTCATTAATCATTAAAACATGAAAATAATCAAATAAATACCATAAATTTAACCAAAATAAATTTTTATGTTACCTATTGAAGGATTTTTTTCCAGTTATCATTTATTATAGTTTAAAAAATTTGATTTCAAATAATGGTGCCATCAAATGGGGTAAAAATATTCTGTTTAGAAAAATAAATCTTCTGGGCATAAATTAGATTTTTCTTATCTCGTATACATAAAAAATATGATGAATATTAAACCTTTTATCTAATATATAATAGTAAAAAATAATTAACATAATAAATAAATATTGATTTTGTTATTTATTGTCATGAATCACATTGGAGAAATTTTAAATATTTTTTCCCAAAAAAGATCAATTTATTTTTGAAATGTTTTTATTTCAATTTATAATTAAATTCTCAAATAATTAATTATTCATACAATTGTAAACCATATTTTCACAATTAAGTTTATCCTTTTAATTCCATTAATTGTAGAAATTATATTACAATGATAATATATAAATAATAATATTTAATTGTTTGTTTAAACTCCTACTGGAAGGCCATGTACGACATTGATCATTGTGCATATTTCCAAAAAAAATTAGATGTTAAATTCTCCCTCTTTAAAAATATTTAATTCTCACAATTTGTAAATGTCATAAAAATGTGGGGTCTATCTATTGAAAATAACATTGCTAAAATCTAACATCAGGTAATGGATTAATAAAATATCCATACAAAAATAAAGAATGGGTAGTTCAACGATCATGTGATATAAAACATACTAGAGTTCCATTTATGAAATAATGGACATGGAAGAAAAAATAACTATCAATTTATAATAGAGAGTGAAAGAGAACCTAATAATCATGTTGTTAACAATAAAAATACTATAAATTTGTGATGGGCTAAAAGATCATTAATTTCTTAGAAATAAAATAAAAAAGATAAATTGTTTTCAAGATTCTTTTTTATTTATTTTGGGAATTTTTTTTCTACCTACAATAATAACATATTGAAATATACATACATGATAATTAGAGTTTCATCCTTTAATCATTTTCTCCCACAAAATATGGTTTTTCTCCAAATAGTGAATATTAATTATGAATTTTCATTCCTAAAGCACTATAATGAATGTATTTAGAATCACATACTCGAGAAATGATTAACTATATATTTATAAAATAAAAAAAATGTAAAACCAAATTTTGAGGAATAAATAGGTTATTTATCTAAAAATAATAATCTTTCTTATATTGATAAACTACATTAATCTTCAAAATCAATTGTAATACCCAATGTCTAACATCGACCTTGTGTTACTTAATGGTTATTGAAATTACCCAAAATAGTCCAAAATATGTTTCAAACACAAAAGTCATAGTGATTATTTCACATATTCTTCTTAGTTAAATTTTAGTAATTATCTCAAAATAAAATTATTTAATAAAGATGTCTTATTCCAAAAAAATCCTATTATTATTCCTGATAAGCTATCCATTTGTGTAAAAAATTTGAATCACCAAAAATCCCCTACAAAATAATATATGCATAAAGGATATAATTAATTCATTAATAATAAAGAAATTTCAAAAAATAATCAGTTTACCGCAATACTAAAAGGGTTCCGAGAAGAATATACATCTCTTGAAATAACATTTGTCACTTAATCTCCAAATCATCTACGAATAAAAATATTATTAGTTTAATAAAAAATATTATCACATAATGAACTTATTTTTCTTTCATAAAATGGTTTAACAATGAAAAAAGACCATTCTAATTGGGACATCATGTACCCAAATCATAGGCTATGCAGCATTGTCACCCTTCAGTTTTGGGTTTGATTCTGTTGGAATTTCAAAAAGTGATGGGTCTCCCCAATATTATAGGATGTAAATTATAGAAAACAATAAAATTCATATAAAATTCCCAAAAATAAGTTAATATCTTTAAAAATAAACATAACATTTTGAGAGTCAATTTCTTTTTTCCTTATAACTCTCATTTTGAATAATGTCTGAAGACTAATCCTTATTTAGTAAGGTAAATTATTTTATATTTCACATTATTATATTCCCAATGATCATTTTAGTTCAGAGTTATATATAAATAGGAAAAAATATTACATACCAACCAAGAAGAATAATAAGTGGGTACAACTAATACAATATCTATTTCATCCATTATACAAAATAATATAATAATACATGATAACATTTATGAAAAAATCATTACAAAATTTAAATTGTATTTTATTTTTATGATACCCAAACTAAAACACTCTGGAAAACATCTTAATACTTTATATAATCACCAAACGATCAGTATGTGACTTAAAAATAACGAAATAATATTTTAGTACATAAATACATCGAAACATATGAAATCATTTTAAAAATTCATACTTCTCACCCATAAAGTATCATATAATTTTTGAAAACATGAGATTTACATATAACATAAAAAACATTAAAAAATAGCAAATGTTACATGGGTAATTGAAAAATTATTATTTTTAAACTAATAACTACAATATTATTTTAACTATCCTGAATACATTATAATATAACACTGAAGGCAATATTATGTTACAACCATTAGTACTTCCTTATGGTGTAACCATTATATATAAACATTGAATAACCATTATTGTCAACATCCAATATAAAAATTGAAAAATAATTGGGGGAGATATATGTCCTAATATTATTCCAAATCAATTCCCACGAAGTAGAACATAATCATAAAACATGATCACCAACATTATACAAACATTTCTTGAAAAAATCAAATATTTAAAAAGAATACTTCTAAAATTTATGGAAATTATTTTCTATGTAAATAAAAACGTAATATTATAAATAAAAAATCAAATCATTTAGACTTCCGGAAAATGGGATAATTTGATCTTGTTGTATGAATTAGAAAGAAACATAAAATTTTTATGTTTTTTGTAAAATGATTCATTAATGAGGGTTTTCAAATAGAAGGTAACATACCTAGTGTATGACTTTGAAAAAAATGTTCAAAACTCATGTATAATTGTATAAAGAGTGACATGTATTTATCAAAAACTATATTAAAATATATAATACCTTATATGATTTTTTATAAGATATTTCTCATAATTTATTGCCAATACATTGTAATTTTATTCTCCAGGGTGAATTTATTTAAGGGCTTCCATAGTTGGTTCATTATGTGTTTTCTTATAGAATGGATGAAAAGTGAAAAATTAGAAAAAATTGTATTTATATTTTAACATAATATTAAAACAGACAATATATATATATTCATATATGGGGATGAATCATTAGTTGAAAATTAATGAAAATTATTTTATTTATTTGGGATGTTTATACAACCACCATAAAGTTGTAAAATATTATTTAATATAATGTATATATATTGGTTTAGAACATAATATAATGTATAATAAGTTTAATATAATATTATTTAACCCTAATAACTATTTTATCACACTCCATGATGGTGATGTAATAACATGAAAATCCATCAACCATGAGGATGGTAAATCGACATATCACATACAATGTTATCCTTTTTAAAGTGAGATGAGAAGAGGAGAGGTTTTATGATGAATATTCAAATAAGAAACATAAAATTCCATTATATACTTGATACTAGTTTTATCATGTTCTTGGATTATGGGACTAATGTAGATAATAATAAAATAAATGAAATTTTAATGAAATTTTAAAGAAATCAAACGAGGATTTTACATCTAGAACATATTCTACTTGAGAAAATTTTAATATAAATAATATTCTTTCATTTGTTAGATTTATATGGAAAAATATCTATAGAGGAGTCCTTGTAATGTAATTGGGAATAAATTTAACATGATAAAAATATTTTCAGGTTATAGGAGAAGAGATGGTGAGGGTGTTATTTGTAGAGGAGGAGAGGGGTTCTTTTTTATTGTATTATTCATTAGTATATTATGTTGGCTCAAGAATATGAATATATTGAACTATATTAATATATATATTGAAATATTAAATAATATTAATATAATATATACTTGCATCATCCACACATCATATATGAATCCATAATTTTTGAATTATTCAAACACCATAAATTACTATATTTTTCAATTAAAAGAAAATTAAACTATTTTAGAAAAATACAAAACATTACCACAATAATATTTTTGATGATTAGAGTTCAAAAATTAAAACTAAATTAAGAAAAAAATTCAATTCATTATGAAATTAATTTTTTAAATAAAATAAAAAATTATTCCAAAAATACTTATTATAATAATATTACCTATTTTATGACAAAATTTAAAAATATTTAACGGACAATGAATTTATTTTATATTCATAATAAAAAATTACTAATTTATAAATATATTTTATGAAGATATATTTTCTTTTAAATAATTCTATTAATTAAAACATAGTTAATAAAAATATGTGTTTCAAAATAATACAAAATTAATAAATTTATTTTCAAAATATTTTTTATATATTTTATGATATAAATATATCATATTTTCATTCATAGGATACCATAATTATAATTAAAAAATATAGGGGAGGTTTCTATTATATTTTTATATAATACATAAATCCTTTAAATACCACACATTTTATTGTAAATTTATAATGAATTTTACTATTTAATCGTTAATGATAATGATTTATTTTATAAGTACTAGATTGTTACATCTACCCACTCTAGAAGTTGTGCTACCACAATTTTAATTCACTTATCAAACATGTGAGGATACATTTCCCTCATAACATTTTCTAATTCCCATCTGTGTTCTTCAAACATGTGGTTTCTCCAGAAAACCATAATCTCATGAATTACCTCATTTTACAATACATGCTCTCTAAGATGAAGAATCTAAAAATTATTTTTTCCCTATGAATGGTTCCTTACCAGCTAATATATGTATGGGAATAAAACCAGATATGAACATGGAACATAATTTCTTATCATCAAAATATGCAAAATTTATTTACCTGAGATTAACATAGAGGCAATGCTAGTCAGTATGTAGCTGGTCCAACTATATCGATGAATTCTTAAGATAAAATGAAAATTACACGTAACATTCCTCTCATACAAAAATAAATACAACTTTAATATGAATATATTTTGAAGAAAAAATGATCTCATACCACAAAAGATAAGTCATTCCCCCTATTATGTGTATAATTTTAATGCCTTATCTAATATTTTCACTTGTGTTTCTAGATCACCAACCCTTTTTCAACCACTTCCACTACTAATAACATTCCATTAAAGACTCATTTCTCAATATAAATCCAAAAGGATGGAATTTTTCACTAATTTATATATAATTCCTCAAAAGCATCAATCATTATACTAGAATGAAAAATGTTATTATTAAAAAACTAATCAAATGAATTATGTTATTCGAAAATTACATGATAGTACATTGAACAAGAACATAACCGTTCATCAAATATATATGTTTTTTGATCAGGTTATCTATATGATTGAGCATGATATGATGTTATGAAATTTAATTCATTTCCAACTAATTTTTTAAGGCCTTCCAAAAAGATTGAAATGATCATGGGATCATGAATTGATACAATAGAGAGATTAAATACATTTAACCTCAAATCTATTTTATGTATAGTTGAGAATGATGGAATAGATAAAAATTTTCTAGAATAAATATTAAATGTGAATATTTAGTCATGTGATAGAGAATAAAAAAAATTTTATTGTATCAATTAGACATATTTGGTTGTATGGCCACAAAATACATGGGAATGAATCCCAAATTCCACTCTGGAACTATAAAAGGCTGAAGATTCTCATTTAGTAGATTTCGCTCTGGTGAAACCTATTTACTAAATAGATATTTCATTGTAAAATCATAAATATATCATTTCATTCATTCAAATTTGTAATACTCATGAAGGTCTTCGTACATCTTAGTTCTACCAGGAAGAACTAAAAACAGATAACTCTAATATTAGCCTAACAATTCTTTATTCATCTGATAATAATAAGGCACGCATATTCTCTTAAAAAATATCAATACACAACATCTATCAACAATAACTATTTAAAAATTACCTTCCATTGTAAATTCTAACTTTTTCTATTACCCATGGAATTCCTTTTTCTATTTCAGAATTGTTTCATAGAGAGATTACTGTGCTGACACATGAAACACAAAAAATAATTTTCCTACAAAAACAACTTCCAAAACAAATTTAATTTAATCATAAATCAATGGGTCGGGTTCCAAATGTAACAAGATTAATGATTCATGATGTTTTCATGTAATGGAATCTCCTACATTATTTTTTTTATATTTTCAATTTATTGTACAATATTAATCATTTATTAGTTCCATCCATATTATGTTTCTAATGTTCAATTCCATTGGATTAAAGAAATACTTCAAAATTTTATGGTCAGTAGAAAATTCTGATTTGGATCCAAATAAATGGTGTCTATAAAATTTTAAATAAAAAAACAAAACTGCTAATTATAGATCATGTGTGGGATAATTTTACTCAGGAGGGTATAGTTTCCATGAATATTAATAAATTACACAATCATTCCGAACTAGAACTCAAATAATTCCCTTAGAAAACCATCAATGTAGATGAAAAAAATTCGACTTGTTGAAGGTATGTCTAAAACTTGATCATTAACCAATCATCTTTTTAGTTTGTCAAAAAAAATATCACAATATTTTTTCCATATACATTTAATTCCTTTAATCATTGACATAATTATATGGTTAGTGAATAGTTCAATGTTTTTTGAAAACCATCAATAATAACCTGTGAATCCAAAAATAATATGAATCTCTGTAACATTTTAATGTCTTTTTCATTTATCAGCCTCTTTTTTTTCAAGTTATTAACTATTATGACATCCTTATTTATAATATACCCAATAAAATAAAATATTTTCATCCTAAAATCACTTTTTATAAATTGTTTTATATCATTTACTTGTCAAGTGTTTACATAACATTCCTTATCTGTTTATTCTGATCCTCAATACTTTTTCAACACATCAAAAATTTATCAACAATATAGAAATACACATATCCAAATATTAAGAGATGATTATATTCGTAATATCTCAAAATAAATCATGGAACTTTATCAAGAAAAATGGAAAAATAAAAAAATTAAGATTCCCCTCTCTAGTTTGGAAATGATTTTTGGGAATGTTATCCTTCTTCACCTCCAGCTCGTGGTACCCTTATCTCAATTGAATCATGGGAAAATTCTAAGCACCACGGGGAAGTAATAAAATTTATCGATATGAGGATGTTTTCACTTATTCTTATTAATAATTTTATTTAATTCTCTATAATAAAATAAAAGTCTCAATGAACCAATATTTATTTCACGAAAAAATAGGGTAACCTGATAGTGAAGTGATAAGATGAATCAATCTTTTATCAAGAATCTACTATAGCTTATTTCTCAATGAATGGTGTTCCAATTAATCCAGTTGATATGGAACACAAAAATATAATTGTCTTTCGGAACAATTTCAATTTTAAATTCGACTTCTCGATCTGGTATAACACAAGATAAACGCATTAGGAAAACATTCATATATTAATTTATCATAGATACATCATTTCTCTGAACCGTTTTATTTTATTCATCAATATAATCCTGAAAATTTTCATTTCTATCTTCTAATAGATTCTTAAATTACAAATAAATTATTAATGGTATGGGTTCATTCATGTATATAAAGTTGATTTTTTTTGAATTTTTTTATATCTACAATCAATCATACCATTATAAATAGAAATCCAATCCATACAAAAAAAATAAAAATATACCAAGGGAAAAAAGAGGAATAATGGTATTTTCATTCCACACATTATAATAGGAAAATTCTTATAAATCCATTATGATTTCATATTTTACCCTTGGTGTTTTAAAAATAATTTCATGTTTTATTTCATGAGGTGAAATTTCTGATATAAAAAAAATTTCTCAAAAATAAAGGAATTTATAGACCCCATATCAAAGAGGAAAGAGGAAAAATCAACATTAACTGAAAATATACATAATACCACATGATTAGATTGAAAAACTTCTTCTAACATAGTAATAATGTATTTCATTGAACATCTATTCTTAAAATATGTTTGGTATCCATCATTCATATCAATTTTTTAGTAGTTATTTTTATAATTATCTATCTCATAATATATAAAAAATATAACTATTTTATAATTAGAATTATAATTAATATAATTTTCATTGAAATATTCATCCATATGTCTAAGAAACAATATTTTCAGACTTCTAGATCTCCCTGAAATATTTTTAACAATTTTCTACCATCTGAATCCTTTTTTTTCAAATTACCTATGATCATCAACAATATAATTTTCTTCCAAATCATAAAAATAGACATGTTTATCATAACATTTGAATCCTGGGTGGCTGAATCCTATTAATATATTATCAAAAATTCTATTTAAAAATGATCTATTTTATTATCACAACCCAAAATAAGAAGTACAATGTACCATTAAGATCGACTAAAGATTGATTTATACATGATCAATAAATCATGTAACAACGGTTTCAATTCCCTATATTTATCTTCCATTCTATTTCAAAACCCCATTGTAGACTTTTTTTTGAAGGAACATATTCATAAATTCATCACATTATAAGGAATCATCCTCCACATTATCAATGTTATAATTGACCATTAACCACAACTGGCCTATTTCACCTTAAAATGATAAATATCATTACTAAAATTTATATTATATGAACATCAAAATACAAAAAATATGATTTCAATGGATTAAATCGACATTTATGGAAACATTGGGTCAAAATAACCATTAAAAGAAGGAGGTTTTTGGCTCAAAAAGGGTTACACTACCATAATGTTCCTTCAGGGCAGCACTGGTTGTTCACTTTTATAGAGGACACTTTCATTTTTAGACATTGTTAACTAGGCCTTACTATCACACAAAGACCAGTTCCCAATCCTAGCAATCCATTAAGAGGATTTAGATATATATTATCCTCTTAGTTTCTTCTTAGATTAACATCCATGGTTCTTGTATATAATCCATTCTGAACAGAGTTATCATAGGTGAATCAACATAAAAATCATTAAATTAAATATCATTTTAAATTAACCATAAGGTAAAAAAAATTTAATTCTATTATCGTCATCCAAAACCATAATGTAACTAAACTATACCTTTATAGCAATGATAACATCTGGTCCATATATATTACATAATATTGTAAATTCATTATGAATTTAAATTCTTAAAATACTAAAGATATATTCAGTTTATTATTTTAGTTAATTAAAAAAAATCATTCATTTCAACCTGAAAGAATAAAATTATAGTGATACTAAAATAAAATATATTTTTTCATTATACAAATGTTTTTAAAAGGACAAGAAATTCCTTCATTAATTATCTTCACAAAATTATTATTGGATTATTATTTTATCTTAACAATCATTAAAACTTATGAAAATCATTTTAAAAGATGGTATAAGTAGAAAAATAAAAAAATGGGGCATAAAAATAAGTATCAAAACTATTAGATCATGAATAATTATAAACATATGAGATCATTTTCACGTAGATATATTTCTTACACATAATGTATCATATATAATTTCTTTGTGAAAAAAAGAGATTTATATAAATCATTGAAAACATAAATAAAATTATATATGTAATGTGGTGAATTACATACATAATAATTATACCCTAGAGGATACAATATTATTTTTAACCGTCTTGGATTTC
Source organism: Viscum album (assembly GCA_963277665.1). NCBI lineage: Eukaryota > Viridiplantae > Streptophyta > Magnoliopsida > Santalales > Viscaceae > Viscum > Viscum album. The sequence continues at coordinate 244,078,572 of OY728133.1, forward strand.
TTACAATGTATCCATCATGTTTACCTTATAATGTAACCCTGGAGTCTACATTACACTGTATCCATGACAGTTACACATGGAATAAATATTACACTCATCTTCTAACATAAAAATACCCAATGAATTGGTGGGATATATAGGTACAATATTTTATAATAAAAAATTCCGATGAACCAAAAAATAATCCAAATATATGGAAGTAGCATCATAAAAAAATTTCTTGTGGAAAATAACATATTTTAAAAGAATACATTTAGAATAAAAATTAAATCGTTCCAAATGAAAATAAACATGTAATACTGTTATGAAAAAAATTGAATCATTATGAAAATGGTATAATATTATCATTCCTTATATGACATGAATAATAATTTTTTTTCAAATTATGTATAAAGAGTCATTATAGAAGTCATTTAAAAGGATTTCCCCTAACATTGGGTATGACTTCCATAAAAAAAGATCAAATCTTGTATATAAATTTATAAAAGGTGTTATTAATTTATTAAAGAAATATATTCATATTTTTAATAATCATATGATGGTTTTATACTATATTTATACCTATTAATAGATAATATTTTTTTATATTATATTTCAGGTGTGTTTATTTCATGGTTTCGATGGTTGGTTATAAATGTGTTTTTTATAATGTAAGAGAAAAACCAGAAGTGGAATGAAATGGTATTAATATGTTTCATTTATTTTGAATGATATAATATATCAATTTTTGGTATATTGATTATTCATTAGATAAGAGATTTTTAAAAATTATTTAATTTATAGTGGTAGATTTTCAGACCATTAAAACGTTTTATCAATATATTTAATATTATTTTTATATATTTTTACTAGATAATTATATATCATATAAGTTGTCTATTAAAATATGATTTAACAAAATAATGGACTTAACAATAATAATGGACTTATATCAGAGACAATGTTATCATTTTATAGAATAAGACGAGAAGAGGAAAGGTTTGATGATCAATATTCCATTAAAAAAATAATACTATATTATATGTAACATACTTGAGTTATCATGTCACATGGATGAAGGAATATGAGGAGAGAATAAAAAAAGAAAAAAATGATAGAAAAATTTAAAGAAAAGAAAACGAGATTTTACCTTTTGAACCTCTTCCCCTTGGAAACTTTCTAAATGCACTTATTTTTGACCTTTTGGAGATACCCAGTAGAATAGTGTGTTAGGAATATGCTTGTGATGTCAATTAAGTTGAAATTGAACATGATACATGGATTTTGAGGTGAGATAATAAGATGTGGTGAGGGGTGGTATTTATTGTAGATGAGCGAGGTGTTTATTTATTATTTAAATCATTAGTGTATTATTATGAATAAAAAAAATTAATATTTTTAATCATATAACATTATATATTAAAATAATGAAGGTGAGTATGACATTTTAAGCTAACATAATCTCTAATTAATCTTTGACTCAAAAATTAATTAATTTTTTAAAAACCCAAAAATAACCATATTTCAATATTCACTAACAAATAAACTATTTCATGAAAAAAAAATTAAAATAAAGATTTTTCAACATATATTATTTAAAGAAACTCTATTTTATGAAATTAATGTTTTATATATGATAAATATTATTCTTATTTAACATCATCATCGATTCAATAGTTTGTTATTTTAAAATTAAAAATTATTTTATGATAAATTAAAATTTTAATAATAGAATAATAAAATTATATTAAAAAGATAATCATAAAAAATAATAATTTATGAATCTACCTTATGAAGAAACCATTTATTATAAAGAATTATATTTATTATAAAATTGTAAATGAAAATTTTTGTGTCAAAATAATACCAAAACATAATTTATCATTTTAATAAACAAGTATTCTCTCATTCTAAAATGGCTAAAAAGTAATATGTTTTTATATTCCACTAATAATGTGGTGATGTGGAACCCGTTAAATGATCTAACGATGATTATATAATTACATGACTCTTAGGTCATAGAGGAATCAATAAGATAAGAAAACTTGGAAATTCCCTTCGATAAAAATTTTCACGAAATTAGCACTCCACCTTCTCATGGATGGTTAGAAAGCTATCATTTGCAGATCTACATAGGACTGGTACCGATGGAAATTCTATACACTCTAAATCTTCCAAATCAAGATTTCTATACTCTAGATAAGTAATTTTCTCTGAGTTTTTATTTGGTGTCTTGTCCCTCGCAATCTGACTAGATTCATCTACAATTTCATGTAGGCTAAAGGCATTGAGGTGGCCTAAAGGCCTTAAGGTGGCCTGAAGGCCTTAAGATGTAGCTATAAAGAAAGCCTTGGGTGGACGGAAGGCCTTGCAGGACCTGACGACAAAATCAATGGCCCAATGGACTAAATGAATGTATACTTATGACTACTACAATACGAATATGTAAATTCTCAAGTGTGTGCTACAATATTGAACATTACTGATATAGTACTCAAAAATATATCTACACCTAAATTTGATATTATATCACTTGGATGCACATTTTGAGTCCTCATAAACTAGTTTGAGGATCATGTTCCACATATTTACTATTTCAATGATATAAATATATCATATTTTCATTGCTAAGTTAAAGACATTTAATTTATAATTTCATATATTATGTTAAATTTATGTTATTATTAATTTTATAATTTCGTGAAATACCACTTATTATATTTTACATTTATAGTTACTGGATTTATTTAATTCTATAATGAAAAAATATTTTATAACTACCATGGTTGTCACATTTTTCATAAAAATTGTCATAACCAATAATTACCAAAAAACAAAAGAGCATATAAAACAAAAAATGAATCTATACTATTATAATTATTTTGAAAAAAGAAAATATAATTCTTCCCCAAATAATAGTTTCACAAAACAAACATAAGGGTTACAAATAACACTAACTATAAAATTATTACAAATTCCTCCCATAATGATAAGAGTATTAATGATTTCCAACATTTCATCATCCATTGATTGATGCTAAATCCTTAATTACTTATATAAAGATATATTAGCGATTCCACCTTCTAAATAACAGGACAGCCATTATTTTCAACATAATTACTTAATACTTTATTCACACACAAAAAATGTAATGTATCCTGTGATTTAATATTTCTAAACTATAACCAAGAAATAATTCATACCATTCATATGTCATTGATGTTTATTCATCATTAATTGAAATATAATTTATATTTTTGAAATATATATAATCATGATCATACAAATCCCTTTCATAATGATTCTTATGAAGACCTATATTTCAATTAGTATTATATTCACCACACTTAAGTAATTCAATTCTTATTTTAGGAAATACTTATTTAAAAATCATGGAGTCAACTGAACTCATCATTTTTACGTGTCATATTATTTATTTTTTACACACATTACAAAATATAATACATCATTCCATCCATTTATGAAAATTACCTTAGTGTTTTATTATGTATCCTTAAAGCATATTTCATTGTATATTTACCGTTAAAATAATTTTTTCATGAATATCCATAGGGATTCATTTCTCACATTCATTATTAATTTGAAAATACACTATTGTTTAATTGGATAATAATTACTTGTGATTTTTTATTTACTATAATAACAAGAATTCACATTGTAGATACCATTTTATTCCATTGCATATTCAGGGTACCAATTCATTACAGTCACATCCATGGTTAAATTTTTTCCTATTAGATTCTTCCATTTACTAATACCCAAAAGGTAAAGGTGAGTAATAAAAATATAATATACAGTCATATAAGGATAATAAACACAAAAATATCATTATTAATGTCATATAAAACTCACTCAATTAATCTAAAATAACTATGAGACAACCTCTCATTATAACTATTATGGTAATAAATGAAATGTATCAAATGAGTAAATAACTTATTAACCTCTAATGTTATTTAATCCATATTTGAAACAAAATTTATTGACCCAACCATATAAATTAAATATTCTAGTGTTTTTGTGCTAAATTTCACATTCAAGGATATAGTTTGTTTAGTGTTTTAGGGAATTTTGAATAAAACCTAAAAAGTAATACCATACATTAAATAGGGAAACACTAACTCAATATCCATTTTTTCCAGCCAAACAAAACCTTATAAAAAAATCGAATATTTCCATGGTATAACTATACACCATTCACCATTTACTCATTAATGTCCTTAATTATCCTTAATATAGGGAAAAACATTTTAATACTTGGATTTAGAAAGAAATATCATTAAGGGATATTAAAATAAATGACACAATTTGTCCAATAAAAAAAATGAAATTCCATTTAATTATATTTGATCGAATGAATAAATAAATTTTTACATGACACGAAATCTAAAATTTTCGCAAATAAAATCATTAAAAACAATAGTAAGAAAATAAAATTCTTTTAGGTGTCTTAGAAATTAATGTTCATAATACCATTTCAAAACCTATTCATTATCAATATCCACATGTCCAATATCCAATTTTATTTTCATCTAATGTATTGGAGAAATATAATGTTCATTACACATTATATTTGCAGATGAAGGTGAACTATGTACTATAATTTTTCTTCTGACATCGTATAAGATATATCTAGCTCACATGTGAGGTATAAATAGGGCTTAAAACATGGTGTAAGCTGTATCAGGATCACTCTTGAGATAAAATGGCCATAAACATTCCTATAATATATATCTAGATAACATGTTTCATATAATTCTCATGCACTATTTCATGAATAAAAAACAATCATCACAGAAATGATTGAAAAACGTTTTTAAACCCATAATAGAATAATTCATATAAAAATTGAATTTAATTTACAAAACCCTTTTTCGGTTACAAAACTCATAAACAGACAAATACAAATTTTCTTCTAACATAAAATATATTAAATTAATGTAATATTTAAATGAAATAATTATCAGGGAGACCTAAATTCATTATCAACATGTATGATAAGAATAGAATATTCATTTTCTAGTTTTTCAAAAAAATCGATATAAAACAAAAAACCTACATTTTAAAAAATTTAAATGTAATTAAAAATAGTCATAATATTTCTGTTATATTCTTTTTATATACACAAAAATAAACCAATATCATTATTATTGACATTGATAAAATAATTTGGAAAGAATTCTAAATATTAAAATTATCCAATAACACATGGAAATAGTTTAAGATTAATCCACATGAAGGAAAAAAAAAATTACAAAATATTAAATAATATTGGAGTAATAATATTTTTGATGTCTAAGGGAATGTATATATAACTCATTAAATACTGTTAGTTTATTACAGAAAAATATTCCTTAATTAAATGAGATTATGACTAATACTTTAGCTTGAGTCTGAAGCATCAAGTAAAATAATTATATTTATAGATAATAAACATTTAATAATTATATACCATCTTGAGAATCATTTTATAGTTGAATACAAAATGACATTGGTATTTTGTATATAGTTGAATTGGTCATTATTCTATCATATCTGAAATAATATTCCTGAAATAATATTATATTTTATACCTAAATTATACTTCCAAATCTACCCCATATAAATGGATATGAAAAATGAACTATGATACAATCATTGATATAGTACGTCGTGCATACGCATGAGTAATGTTTTGATTTCTCAATCATCATAATATAAAAAAGGTAAGTATAATTTTATCACAATATAATTACCATAAAATCATTAATATAATTAGATTCACTTAAATATAATTATATATATAATCCATAGGATTATTTGATGAAAAATTAATCACATAGCTTCATGGTGGTGATAGTTCACACTAATGCACTAATGACTTATCATTTTTATTTAAAAATAATTTTAGTCAATTAAATTAAATTTATATAATTAATAAGGATATATATATCATATATATGTTATATATAATAAAATTTCCATCATATTATATATTCTTTAGACACAATGTGGAAAATGATTTATATTAGTTTCTGAGGTTTAAGTACTTTGTACAAACGCGCGATTAATTCTTCTCTCAGTTTAAGGGGGTGGATATATGTTTAAGTGATAATATTAAAATAATAATATTCAACTATATCAGGATACAAGATTTATTATTTAATAATTTATTTATATGATTTCATGTTACTAGAATAATAAATAAAACAGTCAATCGTAATTAAAAATTATACATTATTTTTGGAGAATATCAATTTGATAAATACTTAAGACACGAAGGGTGGAATAATAGAAAAAATATGATCCATAAAATGTATGTATGGATTCTAGGAATACTTTTTGAATGATATTTTCATAAAAAATAGGATTTGTTTGTATAAACTAGGGAAGAATATTTTCCCATTTATAAAACAGTGGAAGGGAACTTGTGGAATTTCTCCAAATATTTAATGGAAGTAAATTAATTTTACTATCAAAATGGATCAAAAATGATTTATTTAGTATATAGTATGATAATTTATAGAATTAAATTATAAAAATGAAAATTGGAAAAAATTTAGTACCTAATTAATCCTTATGTACATGAGCCCCAGCCTAGTTGGTGAGGTCTTTCTATGTGCATCCACGAGACCCAGGTTCGAAACAAGGCGAAGGCATATTTATGAGGGTACTATAGCATGGTCTATTGAAGGGAATGTAGTAGGTACATTAAAAGGTACTTTATGAGGAATTTTATCAGGTATTGTAGGAGCCACTATAGCAGTAGGAACTATTCAGCATGGGCCATCGGCTTGGGATTTGAGTCTTTATGTCCTTCAAGCCACCAATGCCTTCAGTTCAGTAAAGATTTCGGGAAACCATTAAGGCCATTGGTCCTTCTCAAGGACTTCAAGAAAACCCAAAGAATTTATGCCACCTCATGTCCATTGTATAACATGATCAAAGCAGTTTCCCCATATATACTCTATAAAATGGAGATGCCCCAAAAGAGGATTCGGAGAAACAACACTCAGAAGATCATAAACAATGGATTTGGAAGAATGAGAGGATATGGGTAAGTCATTTGGACCAGACCATGCTTGCACAGGAAGCTTATCAAGATGGAATGTGATGGTGGAGAGATACCATTACGATTCAAATGGTGGGGAGGTTTAGTTGTTTGATGTTATAATCCGGTTGAATTCTATAAGACATTCAGGTCATGTAATGTCTCTTAAAACCAACGAGAAATATAACCTCTATGAGTGGGGGACTTGTAAGGTTTCCCCCATCCCTTGATAGGGGGTTATCAAAAATAAATAAAAAGGATGTCTTTTAGGCCATTCAATCGGTTATGCAATCCCAATCATTTTATTTTCTCCGTTACTTAACCCATTAAAATATTATTATGATATCATGTAATTTACAATTTTAGTGTTAATATAATTACAATAAAATAAAAAACGACCAATAAATGAGTAATTTAGTACATTGGGAGCCTAATCTTGATCATTTGGCCATGTTAAATATTTTTATGATTTTTATATCATTTGGTAAAATATTATCAAATTAAAATATCTTTAATTCATATTTTGATATTATTCACTACATTGATTTTCAAAAATTATATACCATTATTTCTTCAATAAAATTATTCTAAAATAAATCTAACAATCAAAATTAATCTAAAGAAATCATGTATTACATTAATTATCCCATTTTATATTTATTTTAATATTCTAATATTATTTATTTGATATTTCCACTAATTAAAAAATTATAACATCGTCATTTTGTAACACATTAATGTACTTATTTATAAAATAATAATGAGAAACATAAAAATAATAAATACCCATTTATATTTTAATGTATTACTTTTTGTAAAACATATCTTCTATATATCCCAAAATTTAAATTATTTCACTTATTAAAAAACATATATATAAATTGTATCAATTTTCCTTGTATAAAATCTAGAAAATGGGGAAAATTCATCCATGTGACTCCAAGAACTAAAATAATATAATAAGGAATGATTCGGGTTGAAAATACCTTTCACAATATATTTTAGAAAAATTATTAGGGTAATTTTCCAATGTTTATAATATTATTTTTACCCTTAATCACATTATCTACCTTTAATCATCTTAATAAAAATTATCAATGTTAATATTCATATTGGCGAAAAAATAAATAGTAAATATTAACTAAATTTTGACCTTTTTATTAAATGTATATAATCAATGTTTAAAAATTAAAATAACATAATGTGATAATAATAAACTAATATTAATTCCACTAACGTGGTAAATAAATGTTAATAGAATTAAAACATTTAAAAGATTGAAATTTTTTACATCCAAATTAAAAGTGAATTTGATTACAAATACCTAAATAATTTTAAATAATATAAAATTATACTAATTATAATTTTGAGAAAACCAATAATATTATTTAACATTATAAATTATATAGATTAAAATTCGATTTTCAATTATAATCCAGTATTATACATCAATTATCATATCATGAATCTTATAAGAAACATAATCAAAATTCATTGATTGTAAATATTATTATTACACATTCATGAAAAATGTTTATATTTTCCAATTTCATTTAATAATGTGTCAAAAATATATATTTGAGACAAAAAATCCACCAAAAGGAAGAAAAACCGATTTTTTTAGATAAATACATTTTGATGGGTAATGTTGGGGTTTTTATTATATCAATTATCAAAAACTCATAAGAGGAATGTTAAAAATGAGATTTAATAGTATATATATATATATATATATCATTATTATTACCCAACATGAATTATTTGTTAATTTATTTGTATGAAACACACTTGATCACATTTAAATATTTTTTCTATAAAACATTTTCATTTAATTTTTAAAAAATATTTATTTTAATTTACAATTAATTATTAAAATAATTAATTATATATTCATGTTTAGACCATATTTTTATAATTACGGCAACCATATATATACCCTATATTATAATGGATAGATTATAAAGGTACAATTTAAATAATAATGTTTAGCTATTCCTTAAACATCGATATGGGAAATCATTTACACTATTAATCATGGTTTTTATTTCATAAAATCAATGGATGATACACTCTAGGAAGAATAAGGATATATACTTGAAAATCATAATTAAAAAGTTTATATTTCTTATAATTAACATATTTTTAAGGGTTCGAAGTAGGGGTGCTGAAAGGCCCCTTTTATTAGTTGTGATGATAGTTTCTTTATAAATATTTCATCTTAATATAAATGGAGTACATATTAATCATGTAAGGTTGATCCAAAATTGAGAAATAATTATTTGGGGAATATATATGTTCTTGTAAAACCTCAAAACACAATTAAATAATTTTTTATCAAGTTATATTCACTTTACCCCTTTAATTATTACTTTTACTTTTTTTCAATTTCTATGGTAACTATTTTGTAATGATGTTAGCATAATCATTATTCCTAAAAAACATTGTAATTATTTGAAAAATTTAAACTAAAAAAAACTATGATATATTTCATTTAATCTGATTATTAATATTGAAAAAAATAATATTCATGTTACTAATTAAATAAAGTATTAATTTGGTTTGAGAAAAAAAGCATTCTATAAAATATAATATAATGGATTGTACATTAAAATGTTAATTTAAAAAATAATAATTTCACTTATAAAATAAAATTTTGATCATAGAATAAAATTTCTTAATTGTATAATTAATACTTATATATTTATAATGTCATAAATCTATTTTATTCATAAAAAAATATCACTATTTAGTTAAAAAATAATGATTCAATGAATCAACCAAAATATTCTATATTAGAAAATATAACAATAGTCAATACAAAAGTGATGTTTTTTTTGAAAATTATTTTTCGATATTTTATTAATCCAACATATGAGAAAATTCATTTAAAAGGTGAAAAACTATTTTAATAAAAATATACATTTTTTTATAATATTTACCAATTTCATTAAAATGACTTTTTATTTACTAATAAAATATATATTCACAGATTATTCTTATAAAATACATTTTATAACTATTAATCATTTTCATTATGTGTATCCCATAAAATTAAAATATATAGAAAATTACATTTCAATGAATAAAATGATTATTTTACACATATTATCTAGAATAACAGAATTTTATTCATATTATTGGTACCATATATTTTCAAAATTTATGTATTTTATAATATAGTTGCTTATAAATATTCCTACTCATTAATGGTATATATTTTAAATATCATACTTAAATATTTATATTTCTTCCAAATACAACATAGTTTATTTTGATTTTGTTGCTATGTGCATTCAAATATGTCGAACACATTTGGATCATTTATTGGATGACATATATTAAACTATTATGGTGGTTTACTCTCCCACCACACCAAAATATATCTTCTCCATGAAATTTTATTTATAATATATGATTTACTTCTATAGGGAACTCTGAATTATCCATACACCACTTAATAATCATGCATTTATTTTTGATATTGATGTAAAGTATCCAATATTGAAAATAAATGTAATAGCATTATAATGTTTGTAAAATCATTCCTAATTATATATTAAATTATTATAATTTATTATGATTAATATCGATAATGAATAACATCCCTAAAACCTTACAAATTATTTATATTATAATCATACCACTATGTGTTTCTATATTTACCTAAATAGATACTAGTTCTCGAAAATATAAATGACATCAGACAAAAAAAATCTATGGTCAAAGCATATTTTCTCTAATATTACTATTTGTTTCATAAGAAATAATTTATTCACAAGTTTAATGATGACTATATAACCTATTGACCAATGGTTTTGTAAATTGGGAAAATAATTCCCCACTATATTTCAATTTTTGTGATAAGTATTCTAGGATTCTCTATTTACATTATACTGGTGTGTTTGATGACATTCACATAAAAAAATATATAATTACCAACACTTTTATTGAAATTTCCTCCTAATACATCCCATATATTGGACATAAATAATATTTAATATTCCTTCGTCATTGTAGTCACCAAAATTTCTATGATATTCCATGTATCTTATATTTAGTATAATTAATATTTTTGTTATGTTCACATTTATTGTCATAATTCCTGATAGGAGGATATTTATAATCATTATATATCTCAATCTAACCCTTATTTCCTTATGTTTCATATCTTAAAAATTTTCATAGTTTAGATAGAATCCAAATATAAAATGGTTCTTTTTAGTTTTAACCATTTCAAAAAAAATAGTTATCATGAGTGAGATTCATTAAAAGGGAATTCTTATATAGTGTTGTGAGAAAATATTAACAAAACATTTCTCAAATTAGAATATGATACGGATAGACTATATTTCATATGAATAAAATAAAATCATATTAATTTTTGTCTATATCATCCACTGTTTAATTTATATTATTCTTGGATCATCCACGATTACATTGAGTTGTGATAATAAAAATTTATTTTCTAAATCATCAAAATAATGTTCCCTAATTATGGAGAAAGTTCAATAAATCATCAATTTTTGTAAGATCACAATGAATCACTCCCATTACCTAAAAAATATCAAACCAATTTTTATACACTATGACATATAAACCACTATTCTTCTATCAATGTTATCGATGTTTAATTAATTATTAGATTATATAAAAAAAATTTAAGATCCTTCATAATGATTTATGAAGTGAATTTTAGTAACGAAATCGTGTCCTTTGTGATTGTCAATCGAGGTGTGCATATACGATTATTTATCATGAACTATTATTTAATTGAATTATTATCAAATACTCCCTTTATGGGTTTATTTCCCCTATTTAAATCTATTATATAGACTCTATCAATTTTTTTAATCCAGTAATGGATTTTATTTCTAGGATAACCCCAAAACAGATCTTTACCAAAAGAATATGACGTTATCCATCACATATAATTCTTTTATATACATTTCTTTATGTTTCTTGCTAAAGTTACCATATCGAAATCACTGAATAAAATGATCAATATTAACATATAATATAAATGTTTTCTATCAAAAATAGTTATATATTATGTCTAAAAAAACACATTAGTACATAGATTACCGTAAATAAATATCATAATCTCCAAATATAACTATATTTTTCCTTTGATAAGAATTGTGATACCTTGATGTAATGAACCTATATTTTATTTGGTTTGCTCGAAATAAGATGATTCATGATAAATTTTTCTTCTCGGTTAGTGGGGTTTTATCTTCTATTCTTGGTGCTATGCATAATGTTGTTATTCCAAGGAAGCATTTTTGCTTTAACTCGGTTCATGATTTGTCCGTTCTGAACAGGATATGTGTTAAGGGTAATTTCAAGCCTCAGCGTGGTACTTTAGAAGTTCTCTGGAAGGAAGCTTTTTTTGGTTGGTTAAAAGTAAATTCAGATGGTGCTTCTAGGGGTAATCCGGGGCATTCTGGTTATGGTGCTATTTTCAGGAATCATAAAGGGGATGTCCTTGGTTATTTTCATGGTTCTTGTGGCTTTGCCTCTTCTCTTGAGGCCGAAATGCTTGGAATTATTGTTTTTGTCGATCAAGCTGTGCAGCGTGGTTGGGATAATTTATGGTTTGAGAGTGATTCTTCTGTTGTTGTTTCTACAATTAGGATGGGTCTTTATCACTTGTACTGGAAGCTTACTAATCACTGGATTAATTGTTTGGAGACTCTTTTTTCTTTGAATCATATTATCACTCACGCTTATAAGGAAGCCAATTCTATTGCTGATGGACTGGGTAATAAAGGTGTTAATGGTGTTGATTTTGTTTGGTTTGATCAAGTTCCTGATGATCTCCTTATTTTTATTAATATGGACCGTGGCAAATCCCCCAATTTTCGACTTTTGTAAGTTTCTTTTGGGGCCTGTTTGTTTTTTTGGATTGTTTTTTTTATTCAGGATGGCAGTAGAGCTTTGCTGTGTCGAGTTGCGGTGGTTTCCCAAATTCTGGGAATCAGTGTGCTGATCTGGAGCAGGCTGGAGTCTGGAGAGTTGCTAGCTTCATTTGGTATCCCAAATTCTGGGAATCAGTGTGTTGTTTGGAGCGGGCTGGAGGCTTAGTTGCTGGCTTCTTTTGGTGGATGGAAGGCTTTTATGTTGCTGTTTTTTGGCAAATAAAGGCCAGAGCTGATATAGATTCTTCTAGTGTGGAGAAATCTTACATGATTCGGCTTTGATCTTCATTGGCGGTATTGGTGGCTTCATCCCATAGCCCACCCTTTTTTATTGGGTGTTTTTCTGCTTTGGTTTCTTTCCTTTTCATCTTAACCATTTTTTATGGTTTTGGTGTTTGTTGTTTGTATTTTTCTTGTACTGTTTTCTTTTCTCTCTAATAAATTTCCATTATATTTATTTCAAAATATTTTAGAAACTATATAATCCATAATTATTTTTCCAAATATACAATAAATTATCTCACATGTTTTATCCTTCAAAAGAGTTATTCTGAACAACATTTATATATGACACAGGATATTGAAACATCCTAAGGTTTGATCACAAATTCTCAGTACGGAAAATCCTATATCTGGTATATTTGTGGACTAAATAAAATGTAAGGAAGTAGTAAATAACGGTAATCCTTAATCATCTAATAAAACTAAAATTATAAATTAATGAATATTAAATTGAAAATAGTTGCTAATTATTATAATATCAATATATAGGGTATAAAGTTAGAAATATTAAATATGATATCATGGCCTTGTAAAGAAATAATATCATATAATTGATTTTGGTAAACACCAAAACCCAAAAAAATTGTCTTAGGAGTCATTATTATTGATTTAGGGTCTATATATATATTTTTGGCACCAACAGTCACCAAATAACATCAAATGCATTCACCATATGAATGAATGAAAATTATCATACAATTTCATAATGTAACTCGTACTATAGTAGATAATAATATAAATATAATTATTGATATGAAATTTCAATCCATAATAGTGCAATAGTACCAGTCAATAATCATCATGAATTCCAATACATAAAATGATGTCACTAAAATGGATAAAATGGTTATAACCTATAAATTTAATAAAGGTGGATGGAAAAACAATACATTATATATAGTAAAATAATAATAATTATCATTTAAGTTGAATATGAAATAATTATATTTTTTTACATTTTAATATAATATATTTCTTTCCAGGTGAACATCATATTATCATAATCATGTAAAATATGATGTTCACACCATATAAATCATTGAGTTTTCTGTTATGTAAATACTATATTAATACGATAAGAAGAAATATTTTTAAAGAATGTGGATGATTTAACTAATAAAATAACATAAATGTAATAATGAATAATTATAAGGATGATTCCATATATGAAAATCATCATTGTGGAAGAATGCTTCGAGCAGTATCAAAAATAAATATATCAATAACCAAATATTTTGATACCATTTTTTCCATACAAAAAAATGGTAATATATTTATATATGATAAAATAAATCCTGAAACATAATTTTCATTATGGTAAACATATTAAAATGGAATATTCAAATGGGAGAAATATATGATATATATTTTAAGATAGATATTAATATTGCCATAAATTTTACATTTATATGTCACATTAAATGTGTCTTTAAAAAATTGGACATAATTTTAATAGAAAAAATTTACATTTAAAAATAATAAAAGAAATGGGTCCTTGAATCTGAATAAATCTAATGATGTGAAGATTTGGACATAATAACAAAAAACATGAAATTAAAATAATTTATTTATAATTATCTAAATATTTATGTTTAAAACTGCCATTATCAAAATAGTTATTAAGAAATATATTTTGTTTAAAGAATGTTTTCACAATGGTAATTGTAATAAACTCGACCCCAGTAGCCTAGATTTAGTGACATAGTTTATTACATTCGAATAATAAAAAATGAAATCACCGAGAAAATGACAGAATAGTTAATAATTTTTCAAGACATGATACAACCATAATAAATACACTACAACTAGAAATGAAATACAACATAATAACTCCACTAAAGACAACCCTTCTATACTATATTATCCCTACATGTCAATCATAATATAAATAATGTAATCTAGTGAAAAAACAAAATATATGAAAGGTGTGAACATAAATTTAAAATATGGGTAAAAAATTGTGGATGTTATAAAAAATAATCAAAAAAAATTGTCAAATTTAATAAATAAAAATTATATCTAGAAAAACATAATATTGAGCATAATAAGGTAGGAATATAATCATATCAAATAATTACATATAAATAATTAAATGAAAATGATATGCACCCATGGATGATGTACTAGTAAAATAATCACATGGATTATCAATAAATATTTACATTATGAGAGAATGCATAAATATGGACATAATAAACATACCATCAAGGCATCAACCAATTATTCATCATAAAGGGGTAAGACCACGGGGGAATCCTTGTCTCAATTTCTTCATTATACCTACTGATGCATTGAGGTGGTTTGGAAGGCACTGCCTGAAACATAATTTGTCAAATTATTTCCAAATTTGAAACGGCTAAATCATAATCAATATATACATAAAATTTTAATCTAGGATATAAATTGTAAAAAATATCCCCATTCATTACAAATAATCATAAGCTATCGGTTTTTATATGGAAAATCATATCATGATAGTACATCCCAAGACAAAATTTTCGTAAACCATTAAATAAAATATGTTAGATTTTATAATAAGAGATTAGAAACAATTACACATAATATTTAATGGGGTTGTTGAAAAAAAATAAAAATACAAAATCAAACTCTGTAAAAGCATCAAGAGATAAATACCCATTTTACTATGGAATAATTTTTATAAAAATCAACACATTAATAAAACAAAAAAATTCATTGTATATGACAATGTAAAATTTTCATATCTTACTAAAAATATCATGTTTTCATGAATGTGGGTTCATTACCTCATGTCATATAAGTTAAAAAATATTTTTTTACAAAGAAACATTTAAAATATTATTTTAATAAGAATGTTGAATCATTAACAAAATGAATAAATTATTTTTATTCGTAATAAATCCTAGAAAATTTTAAATACATTCTCTGGTAATAATAAATATTTTTATTCATTATCATAGGATGAAATTATAATTCTAGTAGATTTTTAACCCATAAAGTGGAAATTGGGTTAAGAATTACCTTACAACTATACAATCAAATGAAATGTATGATCAATAAAATTAATGATGGTCAAATGGAACATTTAACACAATGAACATAATCAGATTCCTGATATGAAATATCAATTACCTGAATAAATACAACATATAAAATAAATAATTTGTGAATAAGGCATATCTCATAAGAATAAATGTTATATGAGACTCCCCTAACCATATGTCTGAAATCATTTTGAAAATGCACTTAATGTCCTGGATAATAGAATAAAATTAATTAATTACATATTTAAAAACATTTAAACATATATTTTATCTATTATAATTTTATAAATTTTATTTATTTCCACATTAATGGGTTATAATGATTAATTTCATTTTTCTTGAAACACATATTATATGGTATTGTTGTTTCATCACATGAATATAAATATTGAAGTTCTAGTAAAATGTATGAAAAAAATTGAAGGTGAATATAATGATATTAATATACATATACGATTTAAAATTTCAATAATAAATAATTATTTATATGGTATTAGGACGAAACACTAGATAAATTGTTAATAAAAATTATTAATTTATTTTTGTGGTTTCTATGATCATCACGAACTAGTATAATTTTATTCTATTTTTTTATATACATGATAGATAAAATTTTATAATATTTAATAAACATATTATAATATTATTTAAAAATTAAAATGTTTTTATGAATAGTCTATAAGGAAACACTGAAAAAAACTAATCATCCATGACGACGGTGAATCAACACATTATGCCCAATGTATTCATTTTAAAAGTAAAAGGATAAGAGAAGGGGTATGATATTGGATATTCCAATAATATAATAAAATTAAATTTCAAAAATTATAATGTAGTAACCATGAAACATTAAATAGGGTATGTCAGTGTGTGATAAGGAATGAAGATGAATTAAAAGAGAAAGAGGGGTGGTCTTTCCTATTGAGTGTCATATCCATGAGATCCCATTTAATGAACATGTAAACAAGATTTTGGGGAGAACAGAAATAATATATCATGGGGAAGATACTTACGAGGTTTAATGATAATAATATAAGAAATATCTATGTCTTAGAATGTATGAGGAGATGGGGTGGTGAGGGGTGACATTTTTAGTGCAAGGGATGTGAGTTTTTTATTATTTTATTCCTTAGTATATTATTTTGGCTATTAACTATCATTGGTATTGATTACTATTATTAGATATAATATCTATACAATTTCATTGTGATCTTATGAGTTCTTTCATCATTCCAACATTAATAATTACTCTATAATTAATTAGTTTACTTTGAATGCAAAATACCAAAAATTATAGGATATCATTATTCCTAAAAACCTAAACTATTTATTAAAAATGAAAATTAATTCAACATTACATTTTCTTGAAGTTTATTTTTTAAATATGGATCCAAATTTATGAATTTTTTTCTATATATGATAAATTCAATTTTTAAATAAAATCATTATTTTTAAAAAAATAACTATTTTAATATTATTATTGATTTTATGACAGATTGAAATATTAATTATGGTTTCATTAAATTAAATTATAACTATAATGAAATATTTTAAAAAAAATTTTAATCTATTTTATGAAAATAATATATGTTTTTTATTATTATATTAATTATAAAATTTTAGATAAACAATCCCATTTCGCCGAAATACAATGATATAATTTATAATTTATTAAATTTTTATTTACTTATTCTATGATATATAGGTATCATATTCTCTTTTAAGACATAAATTTTTTTTATTTATAGTAAATTAGAATTGTTTAAATTATAACAGAAAATTTATGATTCCTAATAGTTACATTACTCTTCCAATAGTCGTGTTAATAATCAAATGTATAATACGGTTCAATTATTCTACTTAAATTGTGAAAAAAATTATTTATTTACAAAGATACATATCGTAAAATTGTGGGGTTTTATATTATCGCCTCTACCAAAAAATGTTTCCTCCAAATTTCCAAAATTTAAACTAATAAAAATATTTTGGGTTTTCATCATAAAATATTTATAGTGGTTCTAACATCAGAACAACAATTTAATTATTTTTCAAAAGTACCATTACCAAAAAAGTAATCCTTCTCCTCAAAACATATTATAGAGTATTATAAATCTATATATATTCTTTACATTATGATAAATCATGTTCCAATTTATTTTCATTATATATTAGAGCATATTTTATTTTGTTCATGTACTTAACTTACATGCATATTTTGAAAAAATCAGTATATTTATAAGGTAATGTTGGAATTTCTAATCAATAAGAGACAAGGTAATTTATATTCATAATTTTAAAAGGACCAACGTACCTATGCATTAGTTTCCTATTTTTTCAAAATCATATAACAACACTCCATGGGGATTATTTTAATAAGACTTGATCTCCCACATTGAACTCCTATTTTTTTCAAATTATCAGCATAGTTATTTATCCTACTCATATCTACTTTGATAAGATCATGAATAGCCTTTTCCTTTTTTTGTCTCTTTAATACTTTCAGGGCATAAAATCCTCAATTCACTAACTTCATCCAATCATGTTTCTGTATTACATATATCTTCATATAACATTTCATATAGTTCTATTTCAATAGTGGAATGGAAACTATTGTTATAGAAAAATTATACGAATGTTAAATATTGATCTCGAATACCTTTAATTTCATGTGATCATGGAAATAAAATGACTTCTAATTTTTGGATCTTACTTTGTATCTTCATATTAGTTTGAAAGTGATATATACTGCTCAAAAGAATATTAGAATTAATAACCCTCTAAATAATTTTCTAGAATTTGGATGTAAATAGAGGATCACCGTCATACACAATAGAATGTAGAGAACAATAATGTATTATAATTTCTTTAATATATCATTTTTCAATGTGATATAAAGGAAATTACTCACTTATTGATATGAAATTTGGAAATTTTCAATGTCTATTAATATTTATCTACATTTCATAAATTTTTCATGGATTTATTAAAAATATAATGGAAATATCCATTGTAATGTGTCCAATTTAGAAATATGAATAAGTAGTTTTTTCTTGAATCTTACAGGATGCTATCGTTTAGATATCAAACATTGAAAAACTAAAAATATTGATTCATAATCATCAATTTCCAACTTCAATTTTTCCCACAAAAAAAAATGTTGCATAAAATATATATAAATATTAATGATATCAAGGTTTATATGTATATTTATGATATGAGAATCATCCATTTATTCAATTTTTTCTTCTGTATAGTGGGAACATTAGGGCGCCTCCAAAATTTCAAATGGACATAATCATATTGGAAATCTATCAGTGTCTCATCAATCAAAACATTAATTTCATTTTTTTATTTGCATCATAAATCAGAGAACATTTTAGCTTCTCACATAAATATGGATTGGAAACACTCTAAAAGGGCAGTGATGATTAACCTTATTTTATAATTCCATCTTCCATATTTAATAGATCTATTTACATAATATCCCAATAAATCATCATTTTATTCATAAATCCATGATAATTTCTTCTCAATGAATTTACTACATTATTTTCCATCCATGGGGGTTGTGTATTGGTCAATCATAATCCATGAGTAGTATGAACCACCACATTTTCCTCATGTTGAGTTATTTAATTGAGAATATATATTTTAATATATAGTGATTTATATTTATAGGACAATGTTCACCAATGATATTGTGTCTCGATATATTCAAGTAATATATTTAAATATCAAACTCTAGATCTTGTGTTGGATATTTACCTTTATGAGTTATTACTCCCTTGATGTATAATAAATAAATCAACCATTATGAATATATACACAAAGAATAATTTATTTGATTCATAAATAAAAATAAAAAATATAATAATTTGTAATCATGCAGTCAATATAGGAAATTTAGTAAACTTATTTTCAATTATTTAATACCCTCTTATAGTTCCCATTTCCAAAGAAACATAAACCTTTTAAAAGATATCTTGTTTTATGTCTTTGCTAATCGAGAAATTTTTTTGAATTAAAAAAGAATACTATTATGCTAAACCAATGAATCCATGTACCTTAGTGAAGTCCATTGATGTAATTAGTCCATGGGATTCCATTTTATTCATAGGATAAACTGAGATTCCAGCATTCGAAATAATATGTCTAAAAAACAAAATGATTGAAGCAAGAATTCACTATTCTAAACATCGTATATAACTCTTTTATACAAAGAGTCTCTAGAAAAATACATATGTTGTTGTCAATGTCCTAGTAGTTTTTTTTACTATACCCATATATCGTTAATAAATAATACCAAGTTTTTAAATATATTTAATAAATAATATTTTAATTAGATTCATAAAATAAGAGGGAATTTTATTTTTTTAAAATGGAATTACGTGATGGTTTAGATATACATACCTTGTAAAAATGATGTATTTAGAATGTAATAAATTATTTAATGCAATTGATGATATCCTGAACAAATATAAATCCTCAAAAAATATTTATATTTATGAATTTGGTGAAATATGTCTTCAATACGATTTTGAAGATACTCGATATATTTCATAATAAAATTAACCACTCTATAGTGAATGAATAACCTCATAGAACAATAATTATTTATAAAGAAAGTAATATCGTCTCCCCATGGTCAAACACTAGAGAATATAAATCCCTAATTACATAGTTCCTCTACTGGTTTCATTGAATCTATTAACTACCACATGTCCATTATATAGATAGTCTTTGGTATAGGTCTTTTATCATATATTAAATCATAAAAAACTCAACATCTCCATCAGAGGGATTTTTATGGAATTCATATAGATATATATCAATGCATTATTTAAAATTATAAGATCACAATTCCATATATTACTTTGTTCCTCTATATCATTATCTTAAACTCTAATAGAGGAATCTAATTTGTAAGTGGTACTAGTGGTGGATATAGTTGTTAATTAGATGATGAATTCACCCTATAAATATAATAATTTCCATATCTTCATCAGAAATTATATTTTCAATTTTTTGTAATAAATTTGTTCATTATATTAAAAATCCTATGCATAATAAAGATTATGTGAAAAAAAATTATAGGTATAATATTTTTTTTGTTATTAGTGAATGTTTTTGTATCAAAATATGAATCACTAAAATCATTTTTATACAAAAATGATTCCCCTATGATTTTTGATAAAAAACTCCCTCATTAATGTTAATTTTAAGTATCAATGTTTTATAGAAAACTAGGATAATATAAATGAATATGGTGATACATAATCAATTAATATATTAGCTCAATTTTAGGGGATAAAAAAGTATATTCTATCACATCATTAAGAATTTCAACCTTCATAATTGAGATTGGATATGAATGTAATATTTACCTAGTCTTTTTTTAGGAATGTTTCCTTTTCATCTATGAAAATCATCTACATTGTTTAAGATCCCATTGTAGATGTGGAATTTAATATGATTGACATCATTATTCAACTTAAATTCACGGTCCAAGTGGTCATTTTCACCAAAATGCAACATGTTCTCATTAGATATATTTGTGGTCCATAATGATTTTATCCACATTTATGGAAATTTAAATGTTATAATCATCTATTACAACCTTTTACCTTATTTTAGTTTCCATTTTAATCAGTATCCCACTTCTAATAATTCTACCTTTCAAATCCATTTGTCCTTGAAAATTAATTACCAATATCTGTTGAACATGATACAATATCCCCGTATGATGATAATTTTTCGGAGACTAGTTCCCTTTATATAATTATTTTGACTCTATAATAGAAACACTCAATATTTCTCTTTATATTACATATTTTATCTGATGCATTCCTTTTTGAAATTGTAACTTGTGTATCATACATAGAAATGTATTCAACCTCATTCTATTTAAACTTGATTATTTCATTTCTATCTGCTCACTATTTGTGAGGGGTCTATTTTTTCAATATTTTTTTTCAATTCCTTCAATTAAAAATTAAAAATTTCATACTCAACCTTTTTGGTTAATATTATTGAAATATATTGAATTGTATCTATCGATAGATAATAAACATCCAGGATCACATTTTCCCTTTCATTAATTACCAAAATGAGAAATATATCCTCTATTGAACAAATACACATATCATCAACAATTGGACTTGTAGTCAAATTTATTTATTGTTTATTTGTCAAATGAAGCGGTCAAACTTTGTTACATCCCATTAGGGATCATGTCACTCAATGAATTTATTTTTATTTCACATTACATGAGTCTGTTGTCACTTTATTGTTATAATTTTTCAGCTCCAATTCTATCTCCAATTCCAATATATTTATAATTCATAGAATGGAAATCCATACATGGGATAAGAATGATGATATGGTTTCCATTCCATCCACTAGGATCAATATCTAAAAAATGGTTCATATTTTATTAGATTATAAAACAACAAATATTAGGAAACATGGAAAATATAATTAATCTCAAAATCATATGGTTGGTTACATTATGAATATTCTGAAGGTTAGTTAAAGGGTTATATTTCCCCATTATTTATTTTCCTAAATCTATATTTTCAAATATTTCAAATTAACATCCTCTAATACCAACTATATAGTATTATACCCCAATAGTTATGATTCGATAACTTACTACATTAAATTGGGAGAATATACAAGGAAACTATATCCAGAATGAATTAATTATTTATTATAATTGAATAAATCGATAAAAAAATAATTAGACTAAAAAATGAAATTAAATACAACATAATATCACTATTTGAGACACTACTTACTTCTTATATTCCCCCTGAGTATCAATCGAAATATTAATATTGGAATCATATGAAAAAATGACACATAATAAAGGCGTGAGATCAGATGATAAATAATTGTATGGATATATAGAAAGATATTATAGAAAATCATAAACAATAAGTCATGGTGAATATCTAAAAACACATTCCATTAAAACATAATCTTGATCATAATATGGTAGGAGAAAATCTAAACACATATTGGCATATAAATATCAATATGAAGATTATACATAACGATGGATATTATACTAATAATATAATCACATTCATTGTCATTAAGTAATCTCATAATGAGTTATTGAATAATTTTAAACATAAAAAACATACAATCAATCCGTTTTCCAGTAAGTCTAAATAAATTGTCAAGGGAATGACCAAAATTCAGCCTAGTATGTATCGTAAGACCTTATAATGCATTGAGAGTATATTGTAGGCTCCAAACCACACTATGTAATTCCCATGAATTCTTCATGTGAATGTGGTGAAATGTATTCAATATATACTTTCATATTTAAACATTCAGATGAAATGTAATTTATTTCCATAAATTAGTAATCATTTTCATAAACGATGTAGAGTGATATGGCCAATGGCATCAAGATAGTACATCCCAAATCAAAAGGTGCATAAACAATTCAAAAAAATATTTTTGATGTTATCATTATAGATTGACCTCAATTAAGATTAATATTAAATATATGGACTTTACATAGATGAAAATAATCAAACTAAATCATTTAATTTTATTGGAGAAATAACTTATTTAAATGGGAACCGTTTTCCTAAAACCTAATAATTATTAAAGACAAAATTTTAATTTTAGAATACCTAGTAAAATTTTATATGATTCATAAAAGCAATAAGGAGTCTTGAAATTAGGAAAATCCTCTAATGTTTTATATGTTTAAATAAAATATTTCATTTCAACATTGAAAAAAGAATATTTTAAAATGGAATTTTTAAAAGAATCATTACTGTTTACCAAATAATTCAATTATTAATAATATATTTATATAATCCCAAATGATGTGTATATAAAAATTAGACAAAACATTAATAAAAAATTCTAATAGCTTTTACAAAATTAATGATATTGTATTCTTTATTTTAATATTATGTTTATGTACAAGTTACATAAAATAAATAAATTTTAAATACCAATATTATAATATGGTTTAATCATAAAAATTGTTTTTTGAACATTCCGTGAAAGTGGTAATGAAAAATAAATACTTATTTTCCATGAATTTGGTTAACTCACAACTCGCGTATGAGATTTTCATTTTTCGGATAAACATAGAAGAGAAGAGAAATGATTATTCCTATTAAATTAAAAATAATTAAACATCCAATATATAAATTATACTAATGTTACTCGGTAACATTGGATATGGTATGTGAGGATAGGATTAAAAAATAAATTAATAGAGAAAGGGTGAGGGTTTTAACTCTTCAGTGTTGTCTCCTTGAGAATCATGTAAAGGCACTTGAAATTTGGAATTATTATAATAGAAATACAAGAAGGCAGTTATTTGGTTTATGATAGTAAAATAGATAATATATGAAGTATCTATACATTATATGGGTTGAGGATATGGGTAACAATATTAGTAGAGAAGTGGGGTGTTAATTAATTATTTTATTCAATAGTTTTTATTTTGTCACGGAACTATAATTAGAAACTATTGTGTAGAAAAAATAAAACAAAAAGGGTATTTGATTTCAAACTAATGAGTTCTTTCCTCATCCCTACATCATTAATGACACAGTTTTACATTTATTTA
This sequence comes from Viscum album, assembly GCA_963277665.1. Taxonomy (NCBI): domain Eukaryota; kingdom Viridiplantae; phylum Streptophyta; class Magnoliopsida; order Santalales; family Viscaceae; genus Viscum; species Viscum album. The sequence goes on from OY728133.1 coordinate 244,103,430, forward strand.
CCTAGAATTCTAAATACTCTAAATGACAATATTTCATTATTCAGAAATAAATCAATTATTTTAGAAAAATCCAAAAAATTCACAATAACAATTTTTTTAAGATAATATTTTAAAAATAGTATCTATTTTATAAAAATATTTTTTAAAATATGAATATTTAATTATTTTAACAAATCATCATTTATTTAAAAAATATAGATTTTAATATTATAACTAACTTTACGCAACTGGAAAAAAATTAATTATCATCTCATAAAAAAATTTAAAATTATAATAAAATTGAATATTAATTTAGGAATATATTTTTTGAGAAAAATATTCAATTATGTTATTATAATAATTTTAAAATTCTAAATAATATTTCCTGTTTCAAAAAAATTACAACACTTAATTTATCATTTTTAGATAATTTATTTACATATTCTATAATAATAACATGTCATATTTTAATTTACCAGTAACCTAAATTTTATTTTTAATTATTTATTTTATGTTTCTATTCTAATTATCACATTTTTGTTTCTAACTGTTACATTACAATTCAAACGGTCATGTTTATATGATATAGTATAACACAGTTCATTTATGCGACATAAATAGTAGAATAAGTTTTCTTTTGTTAAATTATAAAAACCATAAATTTATGGGGAGTTAAAATAACAATAAAAAATGTTGGAGGAGCCCATGAATGGATGAAATTACATTATGATGAAATAATATTTCTCAAGTAAACATGACTATAATTATCATTATATCATATGAGAAATATTCTCCAAGACGAGTCAAAAAAATTTGAAGGGGTTTATTTGATAAAATGATAGTAATATGAGAATACCACATAATAAAATCATAATATAGATAGTACCTAAATAATAAGAAATATTTGTAACATAATTAATACAACTCAATTAGCTTAAATTTAGTTAATAAAAACTCAATCAACATGGGTAAAGCATGAGAACAATAACACTAGGTGAAAATAATGTTTTTTTGTTATTTTTAATAGTAACGCATAATAATATTAAATATATAAAATTCATGAGATATTAAATCAATATTATAAGATCAAAATAAAAAATTGGGTATAAAATTTATTATGTATTATTAAATCAAATTTGAGTCCAAGAAATCCCTTCATGATTGATGCAAAAGTTTAATGAAAACAACATTAGACTGCGAGATAGTAATTTGAAATCATATATCATGAATGAAATATAAATTATTATATGACATCTAAAATTGGTGTGTGTATAAGAAACATAAAAAAAATTAGGATCATAATTCCAAAATACCCATATATAGATGAATTTTATATGAGAACACTTACCTTAGTCAATATTCATTATAAACATACAAAAAAAGTTTAAATACTAAAATTATATTCCAGAAACATATATTTAATATTTTTTTTAAAAAATATATACATTTATACTTCTCAATTATAATCATTTTTTATGTATTTGAATATAATTTAGTTTTAACATACTTTCAAGTCTAGGTTTAAGTAATATTTATCAAGCCTAATGTGTTTCATAAATGTAGTGTTGATATTTATTCTATTTGAAATAACAACTTCTATTAAAAAATAAAATATAGTATATATTATTTTACAAGATAGTTTATAAATAAATATTTTATAAATAGTAGTGTTGGTTATGTGCCCTCATGTTTAAACTGATGATATGAATATTTCAATGATTCTTAATGAATGAAAGGGGATTTTTTAATTAATTATGTAAATATTTATATTAACATATATTAATTAAAATAAAAACATTAATTATGTATTCAAATCATATTATACTTTTAAATATATTTTAATATTCACATATGATGTATACTCATGGTATTCTTCATGTAATTGGTTAATCCAACCCAAACACGAACCAATAATGACCAATGAATGATTACAATGTGGTTTAGATGTAATTTCATTCTAACATATTAATTTTATATTTTTATATTTTAATGGTGGTATATAATAAAATATTAAGTATTTAGAAAATAAAATAATATTTATAAATTCCTGGATTATAAAGAAGTGACATTTTTCCACATAGTTTGACCTTTTTTAATTATTGATTTAATGATAGTCTTTTATTGGCTATATAAATAATCAGTTATCATATCTTTATATGGTATCATTGAAGATGTTAAATGAAATATTTTTTTCTAATAATATCATCTCATTACCATACATGTAAGGATGTGTTAGAAAAAATAGATATCACAAATTTTATGATTACTCTAGTCCACACATGTTCCTAGATAATGGTTTCAATTTCAATAGAACACGAGAATGGTGTAATCTTATTTTAACTTTTGAAAAAATTGATAATACTAAAAATATCATAAATATTTACTAAATTACCATTTTATAATACCCTAGTATTGTAGTTATATAAGGAAAAAATGTTATTTCCTGGAGGATATATTCTATAACTTCTAATAACATTGATTAATTTTTTCTTAATATAAAATTGTGAAGGTTATTAATTACAATACACATAGAATAAAGATATTTGTTATGTAACCATAGTTAATTTATTTTAAAATTTATTTTAAAATTAAAATTCTAACTGATATATGTTGAAAATAATAATTTTCAAAATGATTTAGTCATGTTGATAACATTTAGATTCCAATGGTTGTCTCTTTTAAACAGATGGAATAACCTAACATCATTTTACCAGAATCTCAAGACCATAAATTATTATTCTACTATTAGGTAATATGGTGTTTCATTAGAATAAAAGGTAATTTTTATTGTGTCCATTAGTGTGAGGTTAGTTACACCTTATATAATTAATGATAATTGAATTTCGATCAAAATTTCAAATTATTTTAAATGAATAACTTGTTAAACTTTTCAAAAGTATCTAAAATTATCTATTAATATATTAAGAAATATATTTTTATTATTAACACCTCATAAACATAATAAAATACAAATTTGACTCATATTTTAACACTGTTACTAATTGAAATATTATATTAACCATTTTTCTTTCACTATGACAACTAGTTTCTAACTAAGATAGTATAATCGTTATTCATAAAAAAATGGGTTAATTATTAGCTAATTTTGACCAATTGATTATTAAATTAAAATAAATTTATTTCCTTTTATTTTCTAAAATTGAGAAATTTAAATTTTAAATTATTAATGTTTAAGCTATTATAAATATTTATTTAGAAAATATTTATGAGTTTTTAAAATATCAACTTTGGCTTTTTAAATATAAATCTACATATTTAAAATTATATCTCCAACTAAAAAAGTTAATTCTTTCATAGATATTTTTTTCATTAATTTGATATTCCAACTGATATATAAATAAATTTATAAATTTTTTGATATATGTAAAAATTTTATTTCTCATTATTCATATAAAAATCAACATTTTTAGAAAAACACTAAACAACACCATAAAAAATTTTATAATGTAAAACAAAAGGTAATATCAATGCTGAAATATCAAATTCAATTTTACATAAATTTTATGATTAAATAACAATTTTATATTGATTTAAAAAAACTTTAATATGTAAAATAATTTTTTTTAGAATATTATTTATTAATAAAAATTTATTATTATTTAAAAATAAAAATTATTAATATCATATTTTTTATATAAAATATATCCTATCATCATTAATTAAATATAATCATTCATATGACATAAAATCTACTTTTTTAAAATTCATTTCCATGAAAAAAATGATTTTATCAGTCATCTTTTATATAAAATTTTAATTTAATTCATATATAAAGAAGAATTTATTATAAATATATATTTATTTAATAGAGATTTATCACCCCTGAATTTCCAATATTTTAAAAACTATGTTTTCATGTTTATACATAATTAATAATATTTTATCAAACGAAATTTTTGTTTCATTTTTGTTTTACGTTTCATGTAAATATTGTTATTGAATAAATTCATCTCATTAAAGAAAATAAATATATAATAAAATCATGGGTTGTTACAATATCTCACTTTTTTTATTAGTATGTTATTATATCCATTGATATCATTACAAATAGAAATAATATAGATATATTTTTTTTTAAATTTATACATGGAAATGATAGTGATTTATTTTGGTATTTTATTATGCTATCTTTAAAATTTGCCTTGATTTATAATGTTCCATCAGTATCAATGAAACACATTAAATATCACACTCAATTTTAATTAATTTTCTTATAATTATATTATTATTATTATTATTTTGGGATTATTAATTTTAATGGCCTGTAATATGGCTATTTAGTATATTATATTGATTCATATTGTTCCACCAACCCCAATTATTTTTGGATGTCACTTTATTGGATTTTATCCCTATTTTATCCCATGTGTAATTCCCCATCCTTGGTTATAGTCATTGGTGACTAAATTTTTTTCAATATCATGACCTCATCCATGCCTCCCTATATTCTAGTGGTTGCTGACTAGTTGTAAGGGTCTAATATCTATCACATGGAGACAATAAAACTTTATTAAATTAGCACAATAGAGAAATAAATAAATTTATCCACATAATATAACTAATAACCAAACCAATCTATTGTCACATGATGAACCAAAATTGAAATACAATATCCCAAATATATTGGTTGATATTTAATTACAAATTCATGTCTTTTTAGTGTGAAAAAAATAATTAAAAAAAAGACACCATCATATACCATGTGGGTATCGAGTCATATCTAGTTCTGTCATCCATGATCAACACTAAATCATCCATCTAACACATGGATATTTTTCATATCATGTAATACAAACCTGAAACACATTTGTGTACAAATTTGTAAGCTCGAGTAGGGTGTTAGTACATCTTATTATTCCACTACCAATTGAGTCTAATACAATATCAAATAAATAAAAGTGTATGTTGTTATATAATAAATAAATTTCAATGAATAATTTTAAAAGATATTTCATTTCATCACTACTTAATTAAAAACTTCATCATCAATATTCCTAAGGACACTTGACCCCAAACACATGTTTTGTCATGTGTTAGAGTCTAAACCATATCAAAATAACATGATTATCATCCATCATTTTGGATCATATCATATCAATTCTAATTGGAGATATAGTTCAAAGAACATACTCATGGGTGTAGAACACCATGTATAACACCCTATGGGAATTTGAATCCATAGTCTCAATCCCACACCTATATATCACAAGTTTATTTGGATACATAGTCCTTTTCATATTCTAGATATCTCATATGGGTATTTGGATCATATGTTACTATCCCAGACCTCATTCATCACATTTCAAACATGTGGGATTTTGAATCAACATTCCTTATCCCACACCCATTTGTCTACTCATCACATTTGTATTTTGAAATAATATCCCACTTCCCAATCACATTTATCAATTTATTAATACAGTTTTTTGAACTAGGAATACATTCCCCATACATGATCTATCAATAAAACACACATATATGACACTTATATCACATCAATATAGATTAATCAACATGAATCTCATTACAAACATTTTACATCTGGTTATCACATAATTTATCACAATAATTATTGTTCATCAATTTAATAATTATCAGTAATATAACAATTCACTACTCAATCATTTTTCATTATTTAATTAATATATCCCATTAGATAAATAAGAAAAATTAAAGCATCTCATATTCCTCATTTTTATTTAATTCATGACAACATTAATTTACAAATCACAAAATCCAAATTTCCCTTCAATTACATAATCATAATATCCCATTAATTAATTCAACTATTAATTATTCAAATAAAAGAAGCCCAATATTTCACAAACTAATTCACATATTAATTAATCCTATTCCAAAATCCCTTAATTAATTATTTTACCATATTAAGTTATTAAATTTATGAAATTAAATTAGTAATAATTCCATAGAAATTCGTTAATTAAAATAACATAATAGAAAACAACACATTGGGATTATAGAAATAAACAACCTACTTCATGAACGTTGATAACCATTACCAGAATAAACAAACAATTTGATATGAAACAACCCTAATTATGATAAATTGGTACTCAATCCATGTAAAAAAGTATGTATAATTGACCTAAAGACATCATTGGAAAACATCACGATGTTACAATCCCCTAACCCTATAAGAACTCATCCTCGAGATATAGTCCAATGTATCTCTAAGATTCAGAGTTAAAACGATCTAGCCACAGAACCCACATATCTTATTTTATCACATTAACATCCTCCAGAACATGACCATGTTTTCCTGATATATTTTCTATCCTCATGATATTTCCCTACAAAACATTCTCACTAAGATGTAATATACATATTAGATTCTCCTTAAAGGACACATTGTTCTCAAGCTCAATATAATCGACATCGATCACATGATAATGGAAATGTTGACTCTGTTGAAGTTGTGAAACATGAAAACTTCCTACATAGAATTATATCTCAAAGGAATAACAATCTATAAACCATGGGTCTAATACAATGATTTGTAGGGATCCTATAAAACTGTGAACAAATATATCCTTTTTCAAATTTCAATGGTGCTTCTATTAGAAAAGACAGTATCATAACTAATTGAAATGTTAGTTAGTGCTAAATTATATAATTTTTTTATATGATATAGAAATTACCCTCAAAGGGATCATATACATAAATAATTAATATCTATTAAAATAATTTTTTTATCAAATTAATTTTATTAAATAAAAATAATTTGTTTATTTTATAAAAACTTCTTATAAATGAATTTGTGGGATCCAACATAGATTACTTTTTTCAGTCACATCACATTCCATTGAATTTTTTTAGATAATATTTTTCCATATAATGTTAAATTCAGGGGACCTCATGGTTGGGTGGGAATATATATTAGCTGGGTGAGGGAGAGAAGTGGGTATATGGTGGGATAGTTATATAATAATAAAAGGGATTAGGGTTGATATTAGTCCCAAAAACATTTGTTTATTTGTTTTTATTTTGAAATATTTATTTTCCTTTTACTCTCTAGGATATTCCCTTTGACATTGAATATGAATGTTTTTTTATATTCCACTTCTAGAGAAACCATTTGTTAGAGGTCTCATTATTAAATTAATACTAGATATAAGTTATCAAATCCCAAATGACAATATTTTTTTTGTTGTATTGATCAATCCGTTATATACATGAGTCATTCATTATATTTGGAAACATGAAGTTCAACACAGTGAAAACAAATCATTTTTCATCATTAAAATTATAAAAATATTATTCTATCATAACCATGGTAATTAAAATGAAATATGGGTTAGATCATGCGATACATTTCTATTACATAATATTTTATCAATCCTCAATTAATATAGCCTAATAAATTAATAATAATAAATATGGTAATGTAAATATAGTAGAACACATTCCATTTAATTAATAATATTCCTATAATTATTTGATAACTCATAATCAATATTAAAATTTAAATAAAATATCACACATTACATTAAATACATAACAAGATCACAAAATGAATCCATGTATAACATCAATAAAATATTATCATTGATAATAATGGAATAATTCATGTTGATCGAAATTTTAAATATTGCAGGTCATGGTCTGAGAAATATGGATATCGAAACCATTGAGACTAATCACAAGATGGTTTTAAAATATTTTCAAAACACTATTAAGTTAAATATTTTTAATTCACCATATTTGAATATCAATTCACTATGTAACATATTTTACTAGTTTTCATGTACTCCTCAACTCTACATATGATCATTCATTATATGATGTATCACATGGATTTTTTCTGTTGACATTGGAAATTATTTGGAATGATTTGTGCTTTGAATGGTTGGAACATGGATTTTTCAAACCATGAACCCTCCCAATGAAGACTACAAAACTATAGACTATAAAGATTTTCCCTGATGGTTCAAAATTAAAAAAACATTCCTGAGCTAGTGTAAACCATTCACCCAAATTGGGGGGTGGGGGGTACACGGTTATGGTACAGAGTTTATTTAACCGTGTAGTCCATCTAGATGTCCATAGACGCTGTTCAATTTTATTATAAATAACTTCTAAATAATTCAAAAAACCTCATTTGAACTCTATATCAACAATTAGACAAAATATATTGAACTCCTATATATTTGGGGTCAATAAAACCTATTTTGGAACCTATAAACAACATATTAGAGGAATCAATGCATTAGTGCAGGATCTTATACATCACCGATAAGTAGATAGACTCCAATTCATTCTTTATTTATCTCTCTTTCCTTCAATCATAGGGTTTCATATATCATCATGCATTTTATTTTTCAAAATTTTGTTGATTTGTATATTTAATCACAGTAATATTTTATAATCTCCATTTCTATTGTGTGTCGTTCAAAAATACAACTTCAAATGTGGAATTTTGATATCTTGAATAAAGGGAGTTGGTTCAATTTGAGTTTCTAGATAATGTGAAATATTTATTTAAATGATTTTTTTACATTAAATTTAGTTTAGTCTATATATCCTAAATTTCATTGACATTAAACTATAATTTGGATTGGGTTGGGTATTGATAAAAAACACCCCTTTATAATGGAATTAGAATTTTTAGTATTTTTTGATATTGATGGAATTTTTGAAATGTTGTAAAAATTAAATTAAAAAGTGGTTAAACTGAATTGGAAAAAATTATAATTGGGTTTGTCATGAAAAATTATTCAATTAATGAAAAATTATTTTTTTGGTTGGAAATGTGAATTGGAATTTTTAAAGGAAAAATAGTGCATGTGAATTGAGAATGATGGTTTATTTCAAACGAAATGATATTCCCTTTTCTATTGGATTATATAGCACATGTGATCCTAGTTTGTAAGTGGGTTATTTGGAATAATCGTGCTATAATGATTTTTACCTAGTAGATGGATCAATGATGAAAACTCTAATAAAAACCTAGTTTAATAAGTATTATTTTTTATAAGGTGTTGACGAGTCCTATGCATCCGGAGACTAAGGTATGTGTGTGAAAGTATTTTTGAAATAACTAATATTAGAGAGTGAGTATCATATAACTAGAAACAGTTATACCACATATAAGATGACAAGGGTTCTTATTAGGATTTTTTTTATAATAATTTCCATTGTTATGGAACTATTTAATATATTCCTTTTAATTTATATAATTTTTTATTTAAACCATGATTAAAATGTTTTCTATATTTTTAAATAATTTTTTTTATTTTCTATATTTTAAGTGTATTTCAATGTTATTTTTAGATGAAAATTAAATCAAAATTTGTTTTAATTGAGTGCAATAAATTTATGTAACACACGGTGAAACCATAATTTCGTTCTTATCAAAATCCTTTCTTTTTTCTTTGTTCGTTTGTTGGTTTTCATATTTATGGTCTGAGAAAATGGAATGCGCCTCTAGGAGAAAGTGGATGTTCTTATTCATTCGGCACTATGAGTGATAGTTTTTTAGATTTTTAGTTTTTCCATAAGATATTTATTACATTGAGGATATAATATTTTGTTGACATACTTGATTGGATTATGGTACTTCATCATTTTTGAATGTAGAGGATACAAAATTTGATATATTATGTTCTATTGTTTTTTCTAAAATTAATTTTATCATTTATCTTTCTTGAGGTGGGGTTCTAGTTTCAATCCCATGGGGATTAAGAATTCCCTTTATGTCTTGTCAATGATGGATAGGGTACTAGGGTTCTGGGTAATACGTGGAATTTTTCTGAAAAAGTGGGGTCAAAGGTGCATGTTAAGCATCTTTTCTATGATGTTAGTATATAATTCATAGATCATTTTGGAATATAAGAGTTTTTTATAAGATATTTCATATCATGATATCATTTTAGTGAATAATAATTCAAAAGGGGAAGTTTGGGAATGGATTCTTGAGGAATAAATTGGTCAAATTCTAGTAATTTCTAGGATTTATAATTGGATAGGGTAAATTCCAAATCACGATTTGTTATCTGATAAGAATAATTTCCATATTTCTATTGATTGAGTTATTGAAAAATGTAATATTTTTATGTATTCAATACTTTTTTGGACTATATGTAGAATGTTTCATCTGAGAATTTGTGTTAAAATTATATAGGGGGAATCTCCTGAAGAACAAAAATTAGAGAATCATCCATTGGACAATAATCTTGTTGAGATGATTGTGTTTTCTTCCCAAACTCTAGGAAAAGAACATTATCCCATTTCAATTTATGGTCCTACTATGAATCCTCTATGTATTAAACCTAGAATCATGATATGGAGTTCATTAACAATAAACCACATGGGTTTCAAGGATCTAAAAATCTATATGTGTGTGTTAATTGGTTGATAATGATATAGTTTTTTTTGTGATCATGGAAATCTATTATTCAATCAAGGTGAAATGTGAGACCATCAATAAAGACTGACCCATAACGAAATTTTGAGACTCTATGGGGATGGAAAATAATAACGATGGTTAATAGTGGAAGGGATGAAAATTTTTTTCACTGACTAGTTCTATCTGGATTCTATGGTTCTACATCTGGCTATATTGTTTTTCAAACACATGCTCGCTGGTAGAACCGTGATTGGTTTTGTGAACCGATTAACTAGTCTGCTGAAATTTTCAGTTAATATTGTATAGAATTAGATAGGGAAGGCTGGAAAGATCCAAATGATACATCAATATGTTATTATTTGTTATGTTTTAATATTAAGACTAACTTAATATGTATATGTTTTGGATAAGTAGTTAATGATTGAGATTGATCTAGATGGTAACTATGTGTTAATAAGAGTAACCTTTTATTCTAGTAGTATTTATATGAATTTTATTAATGGAATAAGAAATCATAATGACTCTCATGATGGAAAAAGTCATTAGGAATCCTCTAGACCTCCTATAATTCCTACATGATCCCATTTTACCATCTTCTAGTGTCTAAATTATATCCATTTAGAATGGTTTTGAAATAATTCATCAAATATTTATTATTCATGTGGACAGTCAGGAGAATTATATTGATTTTTATATATATTTTCTGCCTCATTTAGTGGAACATAATCATCATCCCAAAAATTTATTGTTGTGAAAATAGATTCTTTATGATCTATGAGGTTCCAACCATAGAAACCAAGAACGATGATTTTAATATAGTTAAAGAGTATCAAAAGGATCATGATAATATTTTAGATAATGTTATAGTTAGCATCACAATATCTTCATTATTATAGAATTATTATGTAATGTTCATTGATGATTTTTTATATAAACTCATAATTATAACCAGCTAAATCATTATATGGAGATTTAATCTTATGTGTCATATATTACTACAACCCTCTAAATGAATAAATAATAGGGTCATCAGTGTCCTCAATTTGTATTCCAATTATAAGAGATTAAATATACTGATTTTTAATTGTTATTTACTTGAAATATCATAATTCAGTACATAGAATGGGTTGTCTTATTTCTATTAATCCTTCAATTTTCTACAATATTACATGATCCACTTTTACCACACCTAATGGGATGCACCATACATTTCTGAGGGAACGGGGCATGATGTCAAGTAGATGTACATATTCTTATATTGTTTTTTGGGATGTAATATGATGGTTATTATTTTACCTAGAGAGATAATCATTGAGTGATAATATTCCTCTATTATTTTCACGTTTCACAAATATTATCCATCTAAATTCTTTGGTTCTATACTGGTAAGGGAGGTAATGTGTTATATTGATTATATTCATCATACCTAGTAAGTATCAATACCATATTTTTTCATGGAACCAGCAGAAATAAATTAGTGTGATGATATGTTAGAGATATTATTTCTACATCACTGAGTGTCTCCTTTAGAGGTACCTTTCCTCGTTAATGATATAGATGATGGAACACAAACCATATAAAATAATTATTGGAAACTCAATTGGTTCACGTTAAGGGAAAACTATCTAATTTCAAGGATATATGATATACATTACAAGGGGAAGCGGTTTTCAATTATTTCACTTGGATATCATTATCACTAGTTCATAATAAAATAATATGATATTTAGAAAAGATCATTTTGGAGAATGTGTATCCATTATGAGTAAGTTGTTAATCCATTTCGTATAAATAATAATCCTCCATTAGTTATTCCTTTAATTAAAAGTATCATTCATGAGTATCTTGATATAAAAATATTTTTATTATTGGATGACATCGTTTTTTCATATATGTTTGAGGATGATCATGTGTGTCTTAAAAGAGGAGATATTTATTCATTGAGAAATCACCAAATTTATACCAATCTATCTATATTTTTTAAATTGATTATTTAATTGATCTTTTTAGGAAAATTGTTCAGCAAATGTGGATTCTCAGTAGACTTTGGGAAGGAGAGATAATTTATTACATGGGAGAAATAACTTAATTTTTTATAGATAAAGAGATTCTTGGGTTTAGCTGGTTATTGTCATCGGTTCATAAAAGACTTTTAAATATTGGATTCTTCGATGAATCATCTCATTTAGAAGGGGGTGAATATCGATTGGGATGATAAATTGTTATAATTTATTTATTGGGAAATATTATTTTATTTCTACACCATTGGTGACTCTTCTATAGTATTTCATGGTATTTTAGTCTCATGTGATAAATATACTTCATTTTTTTGTGTTCTTGTGTAGGCTGATCACATAATTTTCCATGGATCTATTCAAATTCATTCACACTGAAGACCAAATAAAACACATGTACATGAATTGTAATACATTATTGACAAATTTAAGAGTTTCTGGAATTACCTTTATGGGTTAATTATTACTTTGATGTCCTACCACATGATATTTGATTATTTCATTGATATAAATGATTTGATTATTCACCAATGCCATTCTATTTAGTTCTTAGAATCATTTGATTTCAACATCATTTATACCCCATTGAATGAAAATTCAATTGATGATGTGTTGAGTTTGTAATATATGACATAGTAAGTGAAATTATCATATTAAGTTTTCAACAAGATGGATCTTTTTACACAGTTCAATCAAAGTTCAAAAAACAATGGATGTGGGTTTCTTGGAACGTGTACAATATACCTCTAATATTCATTGTATGATTATTTAAGAGCTGCTGATTGATGTCAATTTATAGGGAATTAGTTATTATCATTATGATATGGAGACAATTATTTAGTGGGGATTCATTATAAAGGGTATTCTATGTATTCACAATATTTTTCTTCATTTTCTACGGAGAAAATATTTTAATATGTATTTTAATAATTCCCTTTGGGTATTATACACATGAACCAAAAATATATCTTATAATATGGAGAATCGATTCTAGTCTCTAGGTACAATATGGGGCATTCCTTAATTTATTTTGTTTTTTACATTTTCTAGCAGTAGTGCCTTAGCACAAAAACCTAAATGTTCCTTTTAATCACTTGCAGTTTCATGTTGGAAATAAGAGGTGGCCTCTATAGTCATTTGGGATGGTTTTTTACATACCCATAGAAAGAAGAATGTGATATATGGTGTTATTAATAAAATGTAATTGTAATATAAAATTATAAACACTTATAATAATACTAATGTTATGTAGATTGGAAATATCTATGTCAATGTGATGGTTCATTTAAATAGAATTCAATATTATATAGTCTGTAATATAGAACATTTGTTTACATCTCTATTTTGGAGAGGCCATCTAGAGGTGATTAGATATCTTGTTCATTGGATTATATCATACAATCCCCAAAAGGATGTCAATATATTTTTATAAATACTGATTCATAATGATATGATTCATTCATTTGATAATGATTTGGTTTTTGACTTGGATAAACATTTATGAATGATTGATTTATATTGTTTAAATAGTTAGTAGTTTTTTATTTGAATGGATCATTTATATGATATGAATGTATGGTCATATAAATCTCTATTTTTTTTATTGGATATTAGAGAATGTTCCCTGGCTAGACTGATATTTTCTCAAGAGTTAAAAATATGTATTTCATTGGTTTAATATAAAATATTAACATCACAAATGTAGTATAAATACTTTTTTGATAGTAATAAAACAATTATTGGAGTTCTAATGTGGTGACTGTGTTTTTTGCAGTTCTAAATAATTTAGATCATCAGTAAATTGAATGTAAATCAAACAATTATCCTCATTTTGGGGTCCATTTTTGGTTGTTGAAAAGTTGGGGATTGTGGATTCCCATTTAGAACATCCACCATATATAATTTCGATACATTATGTGATTCATATATCTCAATTTTGTAAGTAATTTTCAGATCCATATACTATTTTGGTGTGGAGTGATCTTGATGTTGGGACTAATTAACATGTGAATGATCATCTAGTTCAGATAGTTTATTTTGAATAATTTTTTTTCATAATAGGATGAAAATTTTATTCCAGGTTCTATATATTCATGCTTTGGATTCTCATGAGACATTTGACAATGATTTAGAAATGAGATGTAATTGTCCACATATTTTTAATCTAGATTCATCAAAAAAGGATTTCCTATGGCCTAATGCTTTTACAGCGGGGAGGCTGTATCATTATATTTCTATAACTCAATTAATCATCAACCCTCTTTTATATAATTATTTTGTTGGGAATTGTCGTAGACTATTTTAAGAGAAAATTAGATATTTTTTTGAAGTATTTATATATTTTCATAGTTGTCAGTTAGTTTTCTAAAATAATCAACACATTGAATAAAAATAATGAAACCATGTATAGTGTGTGTTTATATGGATAGAGCCACATTTGAAAAACCATTAACTAAATGATCATAAACTATGAACCCCTATGGAGGGATAATTTTTTTTTCAAATAATGCATCCCTTCCCTACACTATTTTTGTATAAGATAAATTTATAAAGAAAAATTTATAAAATTTTACAAGAACCCCCATTTTAACTCTCAGTATATACTAACTTCTAATATCTCAAATTCATTGTTCATGGGGCTCTCAAGAACCGATTTTGGATAATCCAAACACTATCATTGATTAATTAATAATCTAATGGGATATATGATCCCTTTGTAGTATTTGAAAATCTTATCATTATTTATCTTCCACACAATAATTATTTCATAAATAAATTATGATATGTGATCACCTAATCGATGTATCATTACTTATATTACATAGATATCGAGTCTAGGTTATGTTTCAAGATCTTCGATTCTATAATTCTCCATTATAACATCACTAATTGGGTGTTTATTTTTGATACTGTGAATTAAGGTAGGTGGTTCCATTTTTGTTTCACCATATAATTAATGATATATTTTCTTTATCATTTTGTGTTTCATTTAATTAATAATGGAAAATTAATTTTATGTGAACTCGAAATTAAAATTAAATTGGTATGGAATTCCATAAACCCCAAAATAAAATGGAATTGGAATTTGGGGATCATTTTGAAATTTGAGAGAATGTTTAAAATTATTTGAGAGTTGATTTTAGATAATAAACTAAATTTATTTGATAAAAAATAATAATTTTAATATAGTGAAACAGTATGAATTGATATAACACGATGCTCTGATTTGGAATGTGAAGTGGCATTTGGAAAATGGAATAGTGAAAAGATTATTTTTGAATGTGGATTAATTTCAAATGAAAATTTTTTACCGTTTCATTATATTGGTTTCAAACATATTAAACAAGGTATTTAGTGGGTTCATTGGTACAAGAAGGATATGGTGATTATTACCTAGTAGATTTATTGACTGTGGAAATCCATAAAAAACCAAATCTTCTGTGTCTTATCACTGATTAGATGTTCACGAGTCCTATTTATCTTGAGTTTGTGGGAAATGTTTTGACATATTTTTTATGATTATTGGAATGAAATTATTAGGATCATATAACAAGAAACTATCATACCTCATGGAAGATGATGATATTTCATGCAATGATACTTTTTATTATAAATACAATTTATATAAAACAGTTCATTATATGCCTACTAAATTTTATTATTTTTTATATATAATTTTATTAAAATTAATTTTAAATGTTTTACATCATTTTGATATGAATTTATATTATGTTTTAATTATGAAATTTCTATTTATCTTCCACATTATACTTAAAATTGAATGTATGATTTGGTTTATTTTTATGGAGTACCTTTATTGAACACATGGTGAGACCCTTCTTGGATTTTTATGATGACACCAATCCATTTCTTTCATCTATTTTATGATTTTCTTCAACCTATTGCAATGAATGGAAGTACACCACTCAGAGGAGGTGGATTTTATTAATCCATTAAGTCCTATAGTGATGTTTCCTTCGAGAATATTAGTTTATATTCTCAAATTCTATGTAAATTGATGATAAATATATTAGTTTTTCAATAAAACTATTGGGCCTCTGATACATTTCATTTTTTGTAGTGTTGATCATAAAAAATTGTATCTCTTATCATACATAGTTTTGTGTAATCTTTTTTCCATCATTTATCTTTAATGATTTTAGGTGCATGCCTCCAAACCCATGGGATTGGGAACGCCCTTTGGGTCATTTAAGTACCATATCAAATATCTAGGTACCAAGGTATTTTTCATGGTTCATAACACATTAAAGGGATATATAATTTTTATACCTGTAACGGCCCGAAATTTTGAATAAATCTTGTCTCCTAATTTTATGTGTTATTTTATTTTATTTTTATACTCAACAAAAATGTTTTATTTGATAAACATGATTATAATTAAAATGAGACCATTGGGTTCTAACTGTTATATGACTATCGGTCAATATGACCAATGTGAACAAAATGTTTTGATTATTGTCTCTAAATACAAGTAATCTTGGTTAATTATTATAGAAAGAAGATTTGATGGCCTCACCTAGTAGTCTTGGACCGATCGAAGCCCATCTAACAGAGCTTGGGAAGGAGGTAGCACCATTGGGCTTTGCTCTGGACCAAACCCAAGCCGAACTTCATCATGTGAAGCTAGAACGGAATCGCCTTCGCGAGATGTTCTAACTGATAGAAATTACTACTCGGGCAATGTTGGTTGAGCCTCCCTCAGACTCTATCACCTTAGCACACCTTACACTTAGGTCCTATGCTGGTGTGATAAGGGGATATGTAAGACGACCGAAACTGCCTTGTGTAATCCTTTGTTTTTAAAAAAATTTTGGATTTCTTCTTATGATGATGTTTATGAACTTTCAAATGACCGGATAAATATAGTATGCATATTTTTGATGAATTTTAGAAAAAGGATATTTTAAAAATGTTTATGTAAACCTTAAATAATTAAAAATGTGTAATGATTTTCAAAAAATGGTCTTCTACAATTATGTCCAGTACGAAATTTATAGTCTAAAAAGATCAACTTTTTTTTGATGAATAGTAAATTGTGAATAGTGATTTTATGCTTAGGATTAGTAATGTGACCAAATGGATTAGTAATTTCACTTAATGAAAGTTTTAAAATAATCTAGGCACCTTCATTAAGTAATGTGATTCAATAAAATGGTTAAATAATGGTTTCATATATTATTATTCAAGTATTAGTCTTTTCGGGTGAATAGTGTTTTTTAATTAAAAAATTAAATTAAAAATATTTAGAAAATTATTTTTATAAAATGGATTTCATTTTTGAACTCAGAGTACCGATATTATGTTATGGTAATTTTTGGGGTTTTTTCTGAAATAATGAATTTTCAGTGAATAGTGTATTTATTTAAAAAATAAATTAAAAATATTTAGAAAATTATTTTAATAATATGGAGTTCTTTTTTGAAATCAGAGCATTGATATTTGATTAAGGTGAAATTTTGGGATCTTTCTGAGAAAGTTGAATTTTCAGTGAATAGTAAAAATACAATTTTAGGTTTTCGGTATGTTTAATGACATCATAACTATGTCATGATGATGTCATGATATATTTTAAGGGTTGGCCAGCCAAGGGTGATGAATTATTGTTTTGGGGGGCCCATGTGGCCTATCTCCATGGTAAATGTCAAGGGAGAGCACATGGGTTTGAGAAAAGCACATGTGAGGTGTCCCTAGACCATTAATGCCTTGTCCCCTCACTTTCCCTATAAATACCAAGCCCTTCTCTCATCCATTCGACTCCCCAATCTTCCCCAACGACGTTATGGTATCATTACCTCCCAAGGAGTCCTCCCAAGGTGCCCCCAATCCCTCAAGGTCCCATCCTTTGAGACTTAAGAGTTACATTTTAAGGTAAGGGATCCGACCCTCTCTTTCTTTTCAAGTGATCTCTTTTATGTCATTCCTTTTATGCTCCATGTTCTTATTTTGGAGGATGTTATTTTATACTACCCTTAATGCCCTTTTTATGTTCATATAATGATAGATCCCCTCTTACTCTCATTATTTCGTTTTATGAAGTTTTAAGTGGCGCCGTTAGGCTGCGGAATTTTTAAGGGATTCTTTCACCCTTATCTTTTTCGAAGTTCTACATTCATGTCAAGTCTTTCAAGTTCCTTTCTATTTTGTTGGGTTATGATCGCTATATCTATCATACTGGACTCTTATGTTCATATAATGAGATATCCTCTCTTACTCTCATTATTTCGTTTTATGATGTTTTAAGTGGCGCCGTTAGGCTGCCGAATTTTTAAGGGATTCTTTCACCCTTCTCTTTTTCAAAGTTCAACTATCATGTCAAGTCATTCACGTTACTTTTTATTATGTTGGGATATTATCTATAAATTTATCATACTGATATTTTATGATCATATGATGAGATACCCCATTTGATCTCTTCAATTCAGCACTTTGATGTTTTAAGTGGCGCCGTCAGGCTGTCGAATTTTTAAGGGATTCTTTCTCTTTTTCAAAGTTCTACATTCATGTCAAGTATATCAAGTTCCTTTATATTATGTTGGGGTATGATATCTATATATATCATACTGGACTCTTATGTTCATATGATGAGAGACCCTATTTGACCTTGTCAATTCATTTTTGTTGAAGTTTAAGTGACACCGTTAGGCTGCCGAATTTTTAAGTGGTTCTTCACCCTTCTCGTTTTGATGTTTTACTTTAATGTCAATTATTTCAAGTTCCTTTCTATTATGTTGGGGTATGATCTCTATATCTATCATAATGTACTATTATGTTCATATGATGAGATACCCTATTTGACCTTGTCAATTCAATTTTTTTGAAGTTTAATTGACAACGTTAGGCTGCCGAATTCTCACAAGAGAAATCTTATTTTTTTCTTCCTTTCATGTTATTCATTTCATATGGTATATTTTCTAATTTCATTACCATGTTCTTAAATCCCTTATATTTTTTCCCTCTACTGTTCGATGGTTCATTATGAATGTTTGACACATGTCCCCTCTCTTCTCAATGTTTTCTAAAACCTTGTAACATAGCCGTTATGTTGCAGAATTTTCGTCTCAAAGTGCCTATCTCTCTTTTCTAACAATTATTTTATGTTATAAAGTGAATACTCAAAGCTCTTATTTCTATAGGGGTATTTACATATATATCAAAATGTTCTTTTTAAATTATGGGATTTACATACATGAATCCCTCTTTCCCTTTCTGTGGGTTTAAAGTGACATAAAGATCATGTCTTTAAAACAGTTTTTAAAACGTTATGATTATAGAATGAAACACATTTATTTTATGCTATATGGGTTGTTTATGAAATTATTGATGATGATATATGTTGATCACATGATAATAAAGGAAAATTTAAGGGTGTGCCCTGATAGCGCCCCATTGCATTGGATAATGATGTAACCACACGAGATTACAGTTTAAGGGTGCGCCCAAATAGCGCTCTAATGCATTGGGTAAATACTTAATCTCTAGAGATGACCATTTTTAACGACGCCTTGGTGAATAACCTTGGTAATGTTTAACAACTCCTTAGGGATGGAACTTGGTGAAATTAAATGATTGTCAATATTAAATTTTGTAGCCACATCTTCAAGTTATGAAAAATGTTATTTTTATTATGAAATGCCACATGATTTCTTTCTCATGCCATAAAGTTCTTTTCATGACATTGTCGATCTATCTCAAGTTCACATGTTAAATGATTCCCCTTGTTTCCCTTATTGGGCCTTCTTCTCACCCTTTCCTTTGATGTATGTACCCATGTTATGAGACGTAGTAATGAACCTAGGATGAACATAAGGAGAATCCTTTCAAGTGTTTAAGAAGAATGTTTTTTTGTTGTTTCATGTTCTAAGTTCCTGGTTTCCAAGACACTAAACCTTAAAGATCCTCGGTTTTGTAAAATGTAATGAAAGTTTATGTGATAAAAATGTGGGATTCTATAGTTGGTATCAAAGGATGGTTTAGTTATTTGTGGAAATTAGGATATGATAACTTTAGGAAGAAGCCTATAGAAAAGTTAAAATATTGGAAATATTCCTGGTATTTTGGTGAGTATTGAGTAAGGGGTAGCCAAGAAAATACCTCACTGTCTGGATACGAGCAGGTAGAGGTGGATCTGGCACAGAAGTACATAGGGGTAAAACCCAAAATCACCGCTTTGAGCTAGACTCGAACGTGAACTGGTACACGACAACAAGCCTTGCTGCACTCTTGGTTACGACACCCCCGGGGGATATACTTTGGTAAATTTATAATCATAGTATGAATCATTGTTAATGGAACAAAGATAAAATAAAATAAATATTCACATAAGAATATATGATCATGTATAACCTAGATTGGAACCTAGGGGATCACAAGTAAGGGTATACTTTTCTTCTACAAATTATCCTTATATGCTTTCAGTTTCTTTTCATGATTATTGGCTAAGTACTTAATCCCCTAATTATGCTTTCTCTTCATAGAGAATGGTGGGAAATGGAAGAACATATCCCAAAAACCAATGTGATAGGAAATGAGAAGATTGTCGTATTAATATGACATGAATGATTAGGGGATTAAAATATGATTTTTATTTTGGAAGATGTTCACTATTTTGGGGACCCTATATGATCGAGGTAAATATATTACAATGGTATTTTCATTGAGGAGTAAGGTTGACTTATAGTTTGAAGAATCGATGAATTTAAGGTGGACTTATAGTAATTTAGGTTACTTATGGGAATGATTAACCTATCATGGGTTAAATATGTTTAGGTTAGATACTTTTGTTATAAGATGTTAGGAGTGGTTGATGTTGTTTGGAGATGAACAATGAAGTTTATTTTGGAAGACTATGTTATCAAATCCGTCTTGTATTTGGGTTTCAATCTTAGTTTGGGTTATTTTGAGGAATTTTAAGGATCGTTATTTATGGAATGGACTATGATGAACTCTGGGTAGTACAATGGAACTTTGATGATTTAAAAGTAGTTTCCATTCCTATGGGATTCTTTCTTTTTGAAGAGTTTTTTTACCTTACCCTTTCTGTTTTTTGGATAATGTTTAAACACAAAAGAAATAGATAGTTAATATTTTGTGGATTATGTTATTTTCTAGAAGATGATTCTTGTGTTTTTATGAGACCAAGTAGTTTTAAATGCTCATAGTTTGGCGAAAAGATTAGTTTTGGGTAGAAACTTATTAAAGGATGAAACTATGCATGAAGGTAGATATATTTCCCTTATGTTTTTGTTCTATGTTGTAAATGAATTACTCAAGGTTATGAAAAGGAACGCAAAACAAAAATGTTGTTGGTTTACGTTTCCTACTAGGTAATCAAAGACCGCTTGCACCCATCATAATTTTGGGATTTTCTGGTGGTTAACTTCATTCTAATGATGTTTTCTATCACTCTCCTTTAGGACGTGACCCTTTGTTTTCTCTTACATGTCCGTGTTTCCTACATGGAAGCCTAGTATGAGTAAACATGGGTGGCCTTTGTACTTTATTTTCTTTCTTTTAAAGTAATGGTGTCACAGACTCTTTTTCCGATGTGGGACTTTCAATGAAATTTCAAAACCCAATTTTTAAAATTGCGAGGTCGCAATTTCTTAAGTGGGGAAGATTGTAACGGCCCAAAATTTTGAATAAATCTTGTTTTCTAATTTCATGTGTTATTTTATTTTATTTTTATACTCAACAAAAATTTTTTATTTGATAAACATGATTATAATTAAAATGAGACCATTGGGTTCTGAATGTTATATGACCATCGGTCAATATGACCGATGTGAACAAAATGTTTTGATTATTGTCTCTAAATACAAGTAATCATGGTTAATTATTATAGAAAGAAGATTACATGGCCTCACCTAGTAGTCTTGGACCAATCGAAGCCCATCTAACAGAGCTTGTGAAGGAGGTAGCACCATTGGGCTTTGCTCTGGACCAAACCCAAGCCGATCTTCATCATGTGAATCTAGAACGGAATCGCCTTCGCGAGAAGTTCAAAATGAAAGAAATTACTTCTCGGGCAATGTTGGTCGAGCCTCCCTCGGACTCTCTCACCTTAGCACAACTTACACTTAGTTCTTATGCTGGTTTGATAAGGGGCTATGTAAGAAGACCGTAAATGCCTTGTGTAATCCTTTGTTTTAAATAAAAATTGGGATTTTTCTTATGAGGATGTTTATGAATTTTCAAATGACCGGATAAATATAATATGCATATTTTTGATGAATTTTAGAAAAATGATATTTTAAAAATGTTTATGTAAACCTTAAATAATTAAAAATGTGTAATGATTTTCAAAAAATGGTCTTCTACAATTATGTCTAGTACGAAATTTAGAGTCTAATAAGATCAACTTGATTTTTGATGAATAGTAAATTGTGAATAGTGATTTTACGCTTAGGATTAGTAATGTGACCAAATGGATTAGTAATTTCACTTAAAGAAAGTTTTAAAATAATCTAGGCACCTTGATTAAGTAATGTGATTCAATTAAATATTTAAATAACGGTTTCATAAATTATTATTCAAGTATTAATCTTTCCGGGTGAATAGTGTTTTTTAATTAAAAAATTAAATTAAAAATATTTAGAAAATTATTTTTATAAAATGGATTTCATTTTTGAACTCAGAGCACCGATATTATGTTATGGTAATTTTTGGGGTTTTTTCTGAAAAAATGAATTTTTGGTGAATATTGTATTTAATTAAAAAATAAATTAAAAATATTTAGAAAATTATTTTTATAAAATGGAGTTAATTTTTTAAATCAGACAATTGATATTTGATTAAGGTGAAATTTTGGGATCTTTCTGAGAAAGTTGAATTTTCAGTGAATAGTAAAAATACAGTTTTTGGGTTTCGGTGTGTTTAATGACATCATAACTGTGTCATGATGATGTCATGAGATATTTTAAGGGTTGTCCGGACAAAGGTGATGAATTATTGTTTTGGGGGCCCCATGTGGCCTAACTCCATGGTAAATGCCAAGGGAGAGAACATGGGTTTGGGAAAAGCACATGTGAGGTGTCCCTTGGCCATTACTACCTTGTCCCCTCACATTCCCTATAAATACCAAGCCCTACTCTCATCCATTCGACTCCCCACTCTTCTCCAACGATGTTATGGTCTCATTACCTCCCAAGGAGTCCTCCCAATGTGCCCCAAAGCCCTCAAGGTCCCATCCTTTGAGGTTTAAGAGTTATATTTTAAGGTAAGGGATCCGACCCCTCTCTTTCTTTTCAAGTGATCTCTTTTAGGTCATTCCTTTTATGCTCCATGTTATTATGTTGGAGGATGTTATTTTATACTCCCCTTACTGCCCATTTTATGTTCATATAATGAGATATCCCCTCTTAATCTCATTATTTCGTTTTATGATGTTTTAAGTGGCGCCGTTAGGCTGCCAAATTTTTAAGGGATTCTTTCACCCTTCTCTTTTTCAAAGTTCTACTTTCATGTCAAGTCTTTCAAGTTCCTTTCTATTATGTTGGGGTATGATCTCTATATCTAACATACTGGACTCTTATGTTCATGTAATGAGAGATCAACTCTTACTCTCATTATTTAGTTTTATGAAGTTTTAAGTGGCGTCGTTAGGCTGTCGAATTTTTAAGGGATTCTTCACCCTTCTCTTTTTCAAAGTTCTACTTTCATGTCAAGTATTTGAAGATCATTTTTATTATGTTGGGGTATGATATATAAATTTATCATACTGATCTTTTATGATCATATGATGAGAGACCCCATTTGATCTCTTCAAATCAGCACTTTTATGTTTTAAGTGGCGCCGTCAGGCTGCCGAATTTTTAAGCGATTCTTTCTCTTTTTCAAAGTTATACTTTCATGTCAAGTGTTTCATGTTCCTTTATATAATGTTGGGGTATGAAATCTATATCTATCATACTGGAATATTATTTTCATATGATGAGATACCCTATTTGACCTTGTCAATTAATTTTTGTTGAAGTTTAAGTGACGCTGTTAGGCTGCGGAATTTTTAAGTCGTTCTTCACCCTTCTCGTTTTGAAGTTCTACTTTCATGTCAATTATTTCATGTTCCTTTATATTATGTTGGGGTATGATCTCTATATCTATCATAATGGACTCTTATGTTCATATGATGAGAGACCCTATTTGACCTTGTCAATTCAATTTTGTTGAAGTTTAAGTGACGTCGTTAGGCTGCCGAATTCTCACAAGAGAAATCTTATTTTTTCGTCCTTTCATGTTCTTCATTTCATATGGTATATTTTAAAATTTCATTACCATGTTATTAAATCCCTTATATTTTGTCCCTCTACTACTTTATGGGTCATTTATGAATGTTTTACCCATGTCCCCTCTCTTCTCAATGTTTTCTAAAACCTTGTAACATAGCCGTTATGCTGCAGAATTTTCGTCTCAAAGTGCCTCTCTCTCTTTTCTAAAAATTATTTTATGTTATAAAGTGAATACTCAAAGATCTTATTTATATAGGGTTATTCACATATATATCAAAATGTTCTATTTTAAATTCTGTGATTTTCATACATGAAACCCTCTTTCCCTTTCCGTGGGTTTAAAGTGACATAAAGATCATGTCCTTAAAACAGTTTTTAAAACGTTATGATTATGGAATGAAACACATTTCTTTTATGCTATATGGGTTGTTTATTAATTGATTGATGATGATATATGTGGATCACATGATAATAAAGGCAAATTTAAGGGTTCACCCTAATAGCTCCCCATTTCATTGGATAATGATGTAACCACAAGAGATTACAGTTTAAGGGTGCGCCCAGATAGCGGTCTAATGCATTGGGTAAAGACTTAATCTCTAGAGATGACCATTTTTAACGACGCCTTGGTGAATAACCTTGGTAATTTTTAACGACACCTTGGGTATGGACCTTGGTGAAATGAAACTATTGTCAATATTAAATGTTGTAGCCACATCTTTATGTTATGAAAAATGTTATTTTTATTATGATATGCCACATGATTTATTTCTCATGCCTTAATGTTCTTTTCATTACATTGTCGATGTATATCAAGTTCACATGTTAAATGCTTCCCCTTGTTTACCTTACTGGGCCTTCTTCTCACCCTTTCCTTTGATGTATGTCCCCAGGTTATGAGATGCAGTAATGAACCTAGGATGAACATAAGGAGATGCCTTTTAAGTGTTTAAGAATAATGTTTTTTTGTTGTTTCATGTTCTATGTTCCTGGTTTCCAAGACACTAAACCTTAAAGATCCCCATTTTTTGTAAAATGTAATGAATGTTTATGTGATAAAAAGGCGGGATGCTATAATACCCACCTCTCATTTCATTTTCAATTCATTCATTATATATCATATTATTGATTTAATTCATGAATAATATGATTTATCTATAAATTCTCATATTGAACAAATAATAAATAATAAAAATATTTCCCAATTCGACAAAATCACATTCAATTTAAAACACCATATATAGAAATGACTTCTTCTTTAATTAATAATAGTATCCATGATAAATAATAATTAAAATTAAGGTAAATATATGTCCAATGATTATAAAAAAGTTAATATTTCAATTGAATTTGAATGATTAATAATAACTGTCAATATAGAGAATGTGAATGCTTCTCCCGGAGAAACTATTCATAATTCATATAGATAATGAATAATTATGGTATTATTAAAGTATATCATTAGACACGTATATGTAAAATAGATTACCATATACATTGATTAATGTAATTACACAAAAATGATAACTGAGAAAAAATTCTTGAGGGAAAAATCATTTTCAATTTGAAATTCAATTTACAAAAATGTTGAATTTATATAAAATAAAGAAAAATGTTATCTTTGAAAATAAAATTTAATACATATAAGGGGTTATTAATTATAATATCTTTTATTAAAGAAGGAATTTCAATTAATGTGAGTACATTGAAATATATATTTCTTTCTCTTTTTCTCAAAATAAGAAAATAAAACCTAGATTGTAAAATGAATGGAAAAATACATTCATATATTATTTGTAAAATTTAAAATATTGGTAAGGTGATTTTAAAAAATAAAGGCAAAAAATATTTGAAATTATTTTAGAAAACATGGATTAAAAGGAAACAATATTTTAACCAAATTAAGAAAATGATATAATAATTTATTAAAAACATTTTCCCACTAATTTTAAGTACCTAATAGAGGGAAATTATACTTTTACATGAAATTTTTTTAATAAATAGATTAGAATAAAAATAAATATTTTTATAATAAAATTATAAAATAAATTGTTTCAATTTAATATCAAGTATAAAAAGCCAATTAAATTGATATTGAAAAATAAATTTCATACCATTGTGGTATATTTTGAGTCACATTTTCCATGATGAGTATAACATACGACGAAAATTAAATTCAATTAATGTAAATAAATTAATTATATTGAATATAAAACATATAGTAGATAATCATTATAAATAAAGATATACGTATAAGGTTATATATTTCCAAAAGAATTCAACTTAATATGAACATCCTTTAAAATGATCATAATATTCAATTGATATGAAATAACTAAATCAATTATGTGTATCAAATGTAAACTAAAATAAAAAAAAATTAAATAAAAAATTAAAAAATAAAATTTCATTATACACATAGTCATTTAATATCAAAGATAATCAAGAGGTTAAATAACCTAAATAAAATAATTGGAGTTTTGAAATTCCACTTGTAAATTATCAATTCAAAACACCTGGAAAAAATTAAATCATATTAAATCATAAAATACAAGGAACAATGAAGAGTTTTTGATATAAAATTTAATTGTGCTATTATATAATGAAAATAAATTCAGTTAGGTACAAAACATTACAATATTCCATAATGAAAAGATATTAAAACAAAATCCCTTACCTAATGCACCATTTTTTAAAATGTACATTATCCTCAGCTATAATGTTTTTATTCATGATAAAAATACCTAATATTACAATTTTGGTGTTCATAATGTCATATATTATGCACTTAAAATTTATCACCACTTTTCCGTTAACAATATTTGATTATTATTATTATTATTATTATTTAGATGTTAATTAACTTATTTTATGATGCATCTTTTGTCATGTATTTACATGCTCATACGTATATAATAGATTTAAATAATCTCAAAAGGATATTTATGTAATTAATATCAAATATACTTATTGAATTCATTTTTAAATATAATATTTAATTTTAGATAAGGAAAATAAGTTTTAGCCACCTATGGATACTGTATGTCACACATATTAAAATGTAACTATATAATTCGTTTAATGTGTGAATGGGTAAGTAATTGGATGGCATATTACATTTACATAAATAATATAATATAATTTTTATTATTTAATAAAATTATTTCTATCATTATAACTATATTTTTTAGCCAGTGTTGGAAAAAAATTCCATCGATTCAGGAGGTCATAGTTCACCGTACAAATGAGTAGTGGATTTGAATACTATTTGATGGAGGATGAGATTGATGTATATTATTCCTTAAAAAATAATAAAAATTAAGAATATTTCATATAGTATAGTTAATTGTTATATTTATTAAAAACATAAATTATTGTGAAAATATGGATTAAAAAGAAGATCACATTGATGTCAATTATCTTCACTTAGAAGCACCACTATTTTTTCGCTTATTAATTACAATAGGAATGGAATTTTAAGATGACCAATTCTTATAGAATGTCGATAAGGATTTTTTGGAATGTTTTAGGTAGTGTTTTTTCTATCTAATTGTCTTTGGATGTGTTAGGTAGAGATTGCAGGCAGTGTCGTTACACATTTTAAAAGGATGACACACATGATATTTTCCTAAAAAGAATAAATCATACACATGTTTTTCACATGAAAAAATGATAAAAATAGGTCAGTATCGAACATGATATGTGATAACATGGATATATGGGATGAAAATATAATTTTACCTATTTTTTGGTCATTTTAACCAATATGTTTTAATTTTAACCTTCTGATAACCCCATTTTAAACATAAAAATTGTCAAATACTTCTACAACTATCAATATTTATTATGAAAAAAATTAGTCTACCGTGTTATAAAATAAAAATATTTTTGATTCCAATCTTTTAATTCATTTTTTTAGATTCAATACATGGAAGTGGTGTAATTTATTTTACAATGAAAGACACAGACTTGTCGAAAAATGGGTTTTCATGAAATTAAATTTTCAATCATTAGATGAACTTATATTAACAATATGACCAATATTAAATTATATATATATTTAAATTAATATAAAAAGAAATATTATATTTATAATTATATTATATTATTAATTATTAATTATTAATCTAATTATTTAAATATATTTGGTGACTATACAATGATTTTTTTAAGAAAATTAAATTTTGAAGCATAAAAAAAAATTATATCAAATTCAAGATTAATGATGATTAAAATATAAAATATTTTATTAAATAAAATTAAATTTTATTCTTTATTTTTGAAAATATCATAGAATAATTTTTTTTAATCTAACATAATTTAATAAAACAAGATAACTTTATTTGAAAAATCAGAATTTCCACTATTCAAAAAAATAATCCTTTGAAAAAAATTAAAAGAACAATTCATCGTAGTATAATTTTGGTATGATGACTTAGAATATCATATTATTTTCATGAAATAGCTTTTCTAAAATTGGTTAGGATTTATTATAATTTCAAAACATAATATAACAAATAAAACACATTTTTTATGAAAATGTATTAGGATGTATTACATAAATTGAAAAAAAGATTATAGTTTTTAATTACTAAGAATATATCTACAAATTTTACAGATTAATAAATATATATATATATCATAATTGTTTGACCCTATTCATAAAATATTATTCAATGTTAATATTATAATGTTAATATCTAAATATTTTAATTCCCATGTCGTCTAAGCATGTTGTCGCATGTCGTGTGCATTAATCAAAAGAAGGTTCTTTTTTAAAAATATAAGGGTCTCTTATCACTAAATATAATGAATAGACTAAATTTATTTAAAATAAACATATTTTAAAATATTGAGGAATCACCCTCTCACATCTTTGAATTAATGTCATAATATCGATTTGAACATTCAATCTAAAATAAATGGTTTTATATTTCAAAATTAATTTTTTGAAAACCCACATAAACAAAAGTGTTATAAAAAAATCATCTATATAGAGTGAAATGGAAATATAATGGTTTTATAGAATTATAAAAAAATATTATTCCATATATGAGAAAATTTGGGCGACGTTAAATATTGACATTTTGTAAAATCATAAATAATTATTTAGTGTAATTGAGTTCAACTATAAATGAAATTTAATGATAAATAGAATTCCAAGGACCGTAAACCATAAATATGTGTTTACATGAATGAACATAAATTAAACTAATATGATGGTTGGGATATCCCGGATAATGATATAACAATTCATTTTAATGTTTATTATTATTTATTAACTTAATATATATTTAAATTAAAAATTAATATTGTGTCCAATAGTGTGCTCGACATGCAACATTTACTTTCTCTGAAATCTTGTTTTGCATGCATGGATGAGTTATACAGAACAATAATATAATATTAATACATTTATATTAAGAGTTTTTTATCTCTTAGTCATTTTATCATCGGATTTGAATTGTAAAAACGTTTTTTTACACATGTATAATTTTTTTATAGTTATAAAATTTATTTTAATAGAATATGTTAATTATAAATCCATTTTTACATTTAAAACATGACTTTTCCAAAAATTCCATATTACACCACTTAATAGTGAACATTATTTATATCTAAATTTTTAAAAATAATATATTTTTATATGAAAAAATAAAAATCATTTTTGATTGATAAATAAATAAATTACTTTTGGTAAAATTGTTTCTGTTTTTAAGAACATTGATATATTGATGACTAATGAATAAAATAAAAATATTCATTCACAACTCAATTTTCAACAAAATAGTTAATATAGTTAAATAATTTTTTTTATTTTTTAATTTATAATTTTATATAATTGATATTATGGTATCGAATTTATTTACTTTAAAATAATTTTACATTGAATTTAGATATAAAAAAAAAAGTATTCTTTTGAATATTGTTTCATTAAAAAC
The DNA here is from genome assembly GCA_963277665.1 of Viscum album. Taxonomy (NCBI): domain Eukaryota; kingdom Viridiplantae; phylum Streptophyta; class Magnoliopsida; order Santalales; family Viscaceae; genus Viscum; species Viscum album. Next base: position 244,133,998 of record OY728133.1, read on the forward strand.
CCGCAAAGAAATCTCACATATGAGAATAATTTTAAATTAATTTCTTATAATTATGATTATATAATTTTGGAAATATTATTAATTATATTTATTCATAATAATTAATAAAATATAATAAGTTAAACATAGTTTTTAAACATATTTATTAGAAAAGGTGAAAAAATATTATTATAGCGATTAATCTAAAATTGTTGCAACTTGTAGGATAAAAATTAATAATAAGAGTTCAAATGACCTATAAATTTGTTTAAAACCTATTATGGATATATTATAATAATATATGAAAATTTTGAACAAAATATTATCATTATTGGAGTCACATGATGTAAGGGAGACCTCCTAATATTGTTTAACTTTTTATATTTACTAGAACGCCACTTCCCCTCCACAATAAAACGCAACTAACCTCCCCACTTATTCACAACAATAAATATCCACTGGATAATAAAAACTCATCTAAATTAATATCCCTAATCTATCCATTCACCCTTGTTTCCTCACATTGCGTAATAATATAAACACAAAATTCCACTGGTTGAAAATAAAATGAGTTACAAGAAAAGAAGGTAACATTCTTCAATGAGCACTTCCATTTTATTTTGATCAACACCCATTAATTTATTTCTTCCCCCGTATTTATTTATTAGCATCTATATAATAATTATAGACAAATTTATTTATATTTGGGAATCAACTGGCACTTAAACACACGTCCATCAAATATGTAACAAAATGACCATTCATGTATGGTGACCTACCGCAACTCGAAACGATGTCATTAGTTTTTCATTTAACACATATCTTGTTTGGGAAAAATGATGGAAACAATGTTTTTATAAGACATATATATAATATTTTTTTATTCATACACATTGAGTTTTTATACACAGACACCTTTATTCATTCAATTTTATGTAAATATGATAACGTCTTTTGTGGACGTGTGAACTACCCCCTTTTCATAGCAATGTGATACATTCACAAATTACATGAAATTTATTAATGAAGGTTTTAATTAAAAATATTTGGAATAGATGAAATATATATGATATTAATGAAATAGTAAAAAATCTATAAATATAATATATCATTTTATTTATTATCAATTCATATAGTGAAAAACGTATAATGTCATTCATGGACATGTCGACTACCACCTCCTCAACACAATGTGAATATTTTTATATCATTACAATATTATAATTAGATATATTATTAAATAATATTTAATTTTTTATGTAATTTTCATTCTATAATGATAAATTTTAGTTTCCTTATATCTATAATAATTGTTTAAAAATGTGAACGTTACTCATTCAATAGTAAGACCTACCGTCGTCATGATTGTAATATAGGTTCATTTTTCAAAACCATAATTCATGTTTACATTTAAATGTATATTTGATTCTTATATATTATATTTATTACATTATTATTATATATACTATGTTTATATAATTACCCTTTTGACGATATTAGACCTACGAAAGTCGATTTTGACGCATAAACTGAATATGTTCAAAACACCCGACAAGAACATATTGATTAAGTAATTTTTTTAAAAATATAATATGTAAAATTTATTTAATGATAAATTTAAAAATTATTCTGATAAAAACAAATAATTCACATATGTTTAATATTTATTATTATAAAGACACACATAACTAGTTGATCTAAATGTAAGTTATTTCATCTCAATATCCTTTCATAGATTCATATTTTGATGTTATACACTAACCATATTTAATGAGATTCATATATAGCCACACTAAAAAATTATATGAGGAATTTTAATATTATCATGTTTATTAATATTTTGGTTAAATGTAATTCTTTCTTTTAGATTATGATTTAAATTTTTAAAGTGGGATGACTCACTCTGAATATTTATATATTCAATTTCAAAAAAATCACATGGTAAATATTCATGATATCATAGTTAATATTTATTTATGTTTATATAAAATTATAATAAAGGAAATTTTATGTCTATTTTTAATTTCATAAAATTTATTTCAAATTGAATCATTTTATTTATTTTATATGGATCAATTTTTAAATGGAAAAAATTTATATTGTATCATCAACATGAATTGTTACCATAATATTTATGTAACCATGAATATTAATTAATTTATATATTTCATTTCAGGATTACATGTTTTATTAAATGTAAATCATTTCATACTTTTTTGGAGTTTTTAATATTGAATATTTCTTTTTGAAATAGATTGTTTATTTTAATTTCATTAAATGTTTTATTAGGAGAGGAAATGAAATATTTTGAGTGACAAGATTAAAATTGAATAATTTTTTATTATTATTATTTAATAGTTATGTAAAATTTGATGGGTGGTTAACTGATAGACCAATAAAGGTTGGTTTCATTATAAGCCAATAATCATAGGGTCAATGGTATACCTCTAATGAATTAAGTAATAATGTTGGACATATGGGTATTATTTATGTACGAGTGAAATGTATGTATATTGTCCACATGGTTATTACATTTATATGATTCAATATTATAGTGATTCCCTATAATACAATTATGTATTCTCTATGTTTTATATGTTTTTAGTGGTAATCATATAATTAAAATAATATATATATTAAATTATATTGTCTTCAATGTCGGGTATTTACTACTTGTTAATGGTTAATGTTATAAAATTATAATAATGTTTTCATGGATTCTAATGATTAACATTGTAATAAAGGGTTAATTCATTTTTAATTCCTTAATATAATTTTTATGATGAAACTACTTTTATTTTCTTTTTATCAAATGACATATGAGTTAATAAGTGATTGGATGTATTCCTATTAGATGTGTTGTATAGTTATAATAATGGATACCGTGATTTTTAAATGTTTTATATGGTGGAAAAAATGGTCCATATAAAAACATTCCACTTTTTATTTTGTGGTTTTGTTATGCATGACTTATTGATTAATAGTCTAAAACTATAAAACTAAAAATATCATCATTGTGAAAATTGTATAATTATGGTCATAACGTAAGAATACATAATGTTTTACGGATGAATAATTATTGTTTATATCAAATGTCACTTTAGAAATCATTGGATGTTTGTATAATATTAATAACATTACCTCGAAATATTTTACCACATGTTTATGCTAAAATGTTATATCATTTTTATATTTCTTACTTAATTCATCTAATATATGTCTATTTAGATTTATTTTCAATATATGACATATGAAATCGGTAGTGGGATGCAATCAATAATATATTTCCATTCAAAAAACATCATCTTTTTATGGTTGGAATTATAACAACATAGTTTTCTGTAGTGATGGATCTGTTGATACATTTTATAAGTATTGGTTCTAAAAATGAATAAGATCTAGAAGATATAACCTAAATGAACAATATTGTTGTTGAGCATTTTATGCTACAAAATTCCATATAATTCTGAGGATCATCATACCAAGTGATAGTCAAAGTATGGATTAATTACCTAGAACATGTATTTGATCTCATTGGTAGTTTGGATCAGTAAATGGAAAATCATGAAATTTATCATTTTCACGGTGAATCTATCTAGTGGTGGTTAATGGTTAAAAATATATAGTAAAATTAATAGATTTATCCCTTGTAATGTCTTAAATTTAATAATATTTTACTTGAGAAATATTTTTTTAGAATGTTTAAATTAGAAAGGAAAAATAATTCCTGGAATTATTAAATTAGAGGATGATATACTGATTCCATATGAAGAAAATGATAGATGACAAATAAGGTATTTTATAAATTTTATTCATTATAATGATAGTAATATAAATGATGCTTAATCGAAATTCAATCAATGATATCAAATTGAGTTGTGTTATTATGAGATCACGGTCCATGAGAAACAAGTTCAACGTGCTGAGAATGTAGAAATTGTGTTTTTTAATGGCCTCAAATCCCATGGAAATAAGAAAATGAGAGGTCTCAATTGATTGAAATGTGAATGAAATCATCAATGAATTTTCAGTGTAAGAAAAAAACCATTTCCTTTTGATAACTTCCATAAAAATAATCATTGTGAATGCCTTTAAAAATATAGTAATATCTCAATATGTGATAACACTTATTACATGTATTCTGAAAACAATAATGATGATCTGGAATGAAATGGTAATCCACTAGTATTTTGTTTTTATTTCGATGTTTTTGTTCATTAGGCCAATCAGTGTTCAAAATAGATTACCTGTGGGAGGAGACTATAATAATCTATAGAAAAAGTGCGTGTTAAAATATATTTATATTTTTGAGGATTATGTTGGAGAACCAAATTATTTTTGGATAGGTATTTTTTTAATTTATTATAATTAATCCAAACCTGTATATAATTCTAGATCTACATAGTCTTTTATTTATAATAAACCTTCTAGAAAATTGGGAAAATCACAAGATGAATTTTATATAGATGTTTCATTTAAAAAATTCAATTATATGTATAAGAGGAATCAAGATTTATTTTAGTCATCATGTTTTCATTATCAGGATGTTATTTCATTAAAATTGTGTTGCACGTCCCATAGTGGAGTTCTAAATCATATGGATATGAATTTAATTTTAGTTTTTCTATCTCAAATTTATTTAAAATTCCAGAATGTTGCATTGAATGATTTCATACATTCGATAAAATAACAAAGGCTCAGAAATTGAAGAAATATGCTTGTGAATGCTATCTATCTCATGTAGTATAAAATTAATATGTAGATCTAATTAGTGACATCCCGGTAGTAAAGGAATTTAAAAATTCTTTTCCTTATGACTTCTCTAGTGTTGATTGTGATAAAGTTTATTTTTTTTATTTAATTCTTGATGATAAGAATATTCTGAAAACCCCTTATATAATGGTTCATGAAGATGATTTGGAATTTATAAACCAATTGATTGAGTTTTCAAATAATGGTTTTATTAAACCTAGAACTTCACCAAGGGGTGCATCTATTTTATGATAGATATAGAAAAATGGTTCCCCGAAGACATTACAGTGATTATAGATCCTTGAATAACATCATTATGAGAACGAGTTTTATTTTTCTCATATTGATAATTTGTTTGATCAAATCCATTAAAATTTGTTTTTTAAAATATTGATTTGTGGTTTGGGTACAACTAACTACAATTGAAGAATGATTTCATTCTGAAGAGAGAATTTTTAATGAGATATTAAAATTATGAATTTATATCTATTCATTATTGGGTATCTAATGAACAAGAAGTATTTATAAATGTTATTAATAGATTATTCACCCTTTTTGGGTCAATTTTTTACTATAGATTATATTATCATGTGTTCTAAAACTCATGAAGAACATGAAATTCAAAGAAGAATTTATTTAAAACATTAAAATAAAACATAATATATGTGTATCACCCTTAGTTTGAAGTAGGTATACATTGTTTATGCATATTTTATGTATTTAATGTGGATGGAATGAGTTGGGAATAGGTTGGGAGAGTTTGGAATGGTTTTGGATGAGATTGGATGCTTTTAAAGGGGTGCACGATTTGAGCACAGTTAGTGGAAACCTTGCAGGTTTCCCAGGAAACTGTAGGGACCATTTTTCATTATATAGAAGGCCTCACATGGCTTGCGCACGGTTTTACAAAACGTGCGAGGAAACTGTGTGGACCCTGGCTCACGAGGCAGTGGCGTGCACAGGTTTAGCGCACAATTTTTCAAATCATGCGGGCTAACCATACGACCACTTTAAATTAGGGGTATAAAACCTGGTCTCACTCAGGATTGCCTCATTTCACTACTCTCTTCCTCCAACTCGAGCCTCACTTGAGATTTTGGATTCTCAAGGGTTGGAGGGTCTCTCCCACACGTTTTGGAAGCGATTCGAGGGGGTTTCAAGTTGTATTCAAGATGATTTCTCCACGGTAGGTATATCATCTTGTTTCTCTTGTGTTTTCCTCTAGAACTACATCCCTCTCTTTCTTGGTTTTCTAGATATACACTTTTTGTGTGTACATCTAGGGTTGGGATTCCTTTGATGTTAATATTATGGCTTTTGAATGTTAGGGAATGGGATCTAGAGTGGTTTTGGTGGTGCGTTCTCCGGTTTTGAAGTGATGTGGCTTGTGGGTCGTTTTCCCGGGAACCCTAAAGGTAGGTGGCTTCTCTCTCGACTCCACTTTGTTAGAGCTAGTGGTTACATGATACAATTAATCTTTTGATATTGAAATTAATTTTATGCTGATGTGCAAATATGGTTGGAAATCCAATTTGGGGTTTTTGGGGAAAAAGAGGGTTTTGGGGTGAAATGTTATTGTTGCAGATTTTAAAATGGGATTCCATCGTTTATTTGTGAAAATTATTGATGGAAATGGTTTTTAATAAAAGGTTTATTTTATTGAAATTTTTTTTGTCTTTGAAAAAGGGTTTTTAATAAATGGGTGAATTATTGAAGTGAATTGACATCTAATGGAATTGGCTGATTACAAGATGTTGTTGTAACTATGATAGATTATATGATTGGTTTAGATTGGTAGAATTGTTGAGTAGAAGTGGGTGGGAAGTACCAATATAACAAAGGGGGATGGATATTGGATGGAATGACCACCATCAATGATAAGTGGATAGGAAGAGCCACTAGTTGTAAATGGATGAAATAGGTTGGACGGAAGTGCCACCGTTATGGTTGTTTTGTTGTGTACTTTTTTGCAAGATGAAATTGTCGTGCTAATGGGTAAATGTTGGAATGGTTGTGACTTGTTGGTTGTATTTCCCTTGGTTGCGTGGTTTGGATGTGATGGCCTGTTATGGGCCCATTTGGCTTATGAAAACGGTTTCACTTGGGTTTTCTTTTATATGAACTATTTTATATAAATGTTCTTACGGTTTTATCCTAGTGGCGTGTGTAGGGAAGTCATTTGGGGGAATCCTACAATGTTTTATTACTCACCCCCTTCTTTGGCACTTTGGTGTATTTGAAGATGTTGCATATCGTGATGTGGGAAAAGGTAAGGCATCTCCCTCATTTAGTTGAGCCTTATGATGTCTTTGTGGATCATGGAGCTTGGAGCCTGGTGTGGAGTTGTGGTGGTGTCATGGCTTGTAGTGTTTGTTGTTTAGTTTCCGCTTGTACTCTGATATGGTTGGTTGTATTGGTTTTGAGTTGAGATGTGGAACAACTTGGTTGTCTTTTGGGAATGCATGGTTGGGTAATTAAATTGACATACATCATATTGTGGCTATTATTGGATGGTTTGGTTGGTTTTGTCTTAAGGGAAAATCATTCCCAAACTTGATCTTGAAGCCCTTGGCATTTATCACCAGCCCTTGGCGTCTTAGTAACGTCACCTAAGTCCAAGTATCCCCCACCACCTCCTTAAGCCAATGAGGTAGGGGAAGGGTGTTACAATATGTATTATTTAGTAAGTGTGTACTTTGGTTTAAAAAAATGATCTCGTGGATATATTTCATGAAAATAATGAAGAACAATTGTTCCTACTCAAATAAAATTTTTGAGGAGAGGGTAATAACTACCAATTTCACTAAGATTAATAATATATTTTATTAGAAGATTATTATTGGATGTATGTTGAAAAATATTATTCTATATGTAGACCACTGTCATGGTTAAATAAAAAAAAGTTTAGTTTATATAGATGGGATAACATGATTTTAGTTTCATGAGATTGAAAATAAATCTAGTAAATTCTTCTATTTTGGGATGCCCTTTAGAAATGGTGAATTCATCATCTATAGTGATGATTTGTTTAATTTAGTTGGTTGTGTTCTAATTCATAATGATCTGGTAATTTATTATTCTTCACACCATTTGAATCCAAATTAGTTATATTACTCAAAAAATGATTCTGAATTAGTTTCCACTTTTCATACTTTACAACTTTAGATGTATAATTTGTAATAAGTAATGTATAAAATATATAATGTTACAAATATTGAATTACATATTCACTATTAAATAGATAAATATGAGACATAGATTATTGACATAAATAATCAAGTATTATTATTGCACGATTCATTATTATCCTAGAAAATTAAATGTAGCGGTATAAAATTTGATTCTAAAAATTATGTCTACATTAAACATGTTTTGTTCTAAATGTGAACCTTTGGTTAATGATTCGATGAAATTTTCCCTGGAAATTATTGATTTAGGGAGATTCTATATATTTAAGGTCTTAGTGTAATCAACATAATTATAAATGATTGAGATAGGTAAAAATGTGGACAAATAGTTGATTGACATGGTAGAATATCTTAAGAATGTTATGTTTTCTTATTATATTATTTATTTATAAGGTGTTTTTTTATTTTTAAAATGATTATGTGTGCCTTGTGATTCAGAGATGCTTATATAGTTTATTAATGAAGTCCATAGTTCTTCTTTTATTAATCTATAAATAAATAAGATGTACGAAGGGCATCAATAGGAATTTTGTTTCAATGGAATAAAAAGAGATATTGTTGAATTTATAGTGATCTCTTGGACTTCTCAATATATAAGTGAAAAGTGATTGTTACCAAATGGGATGATTTAAAAATTACCAGTGAAATAATGGAAGTCATAAAATATATCAATTGATTTTGATAAAGTATTTCCAATGAATTGTCATTCTATTCATGTTATTTTTGTTAATAGTGATCGATTAAACATGTTTTCATATTTCTTTACCATTCAAGATACATTTTACATAGATGTTCTTTCTCTGATGTTACTTGAAGATTTTTTAATGTTATATTTTTTACCACTCTACAATGAATCATCTAGTTATCCCATGTTCATATCTAGTTTTTATAAAGGAATTATGATGTCATTGGGTACTGAGTTAAGATTGTGTACAACAATTCATCATCAATAAGATTGATCATATATATGGACGATCCTGATTGAGAATTATATACCTTATTATTTCTCAATGGATTAACTGGTATGTTGGAATTGAGATAATTATTTGGTTTATTTTTTATATAATATCAGTTCCCATTTAATTATATAGATCGAATGATTGGATAAATTATAGGGAAGTCATATTTGAATATTGATTTTTTTGGATGATGTGTGATAAAGGAAGTAAATGTGACCATTGATTGTAAATAAATTGTCCCATACAGTTTAGTTGATTCATAAATAAAGGAGAAAAAAAATTTAAAAATGAAGAAAATTTATATAGATAACCAAAAATGGTTATTTTATTAGAGTTAGGCGATCTTCTATTTTTAAATGTTTTTCCTTGGAATTATGTGATTTTTAAGGTTAAGAAGATGAAGTTTTTTCCATAGTTCATTAGATAATATGAAATATGAGGGATGATTAGATTAGATTCCAACCAACATTTTTCACCTCCATGTTTAACCCGCATACAATTTTTATTTCCTATTTCAATGTTATAAAATTATGTACCAAAGTCATCTCATTTTTTGATCACTAATGTGGTTTATCATGAGATATTAATTCTTATGAGGATCAAATAGTTCATGTTCATTACTATAGATAGAAATTTTCGTTGAATAATGTAAATCACCAGGATATGTTCTTATGGAAAAGACATGTGGTCGATGTGGTATCATGGGAATATGATGATTCTATGTGGGAATAATATCCCCAATTATTTAAAAAGTGAATAAAATTTCAAGGATGTAATTTCCATCAAGTGGGTGGATTTAACACAAAATGTAATAATTTAATTTAATGTTTTCATATCTATTTATCTATATGAAATATATAGTAAATATTTATTAAAATGGATTTTATGTCCAGTAGCTTACCAAACATGAAACAGTGTGTTTCTATGAAATCTTCTACTACACTCAACAATGGGTTATATATAACGATAATTCAATTTTATTAATTTATTATAAAATGTTGTTATCTTGTTGATGTTATATAGCAGGTTATTAATATTAGTAAATGTTTTATTTTTATGCATTTTTATATATATTTTTGAATATTTTCAAATATATTTTATAGTCATAAGATAAGAATAAATCTAGTTTTATACATAAAAGCACTATTTTTGTTAAAAATGAATTTATTGTATTTTCAATTGTGACATGATTTATAAAAAAATTTTGAATCTAATTTTAATTTTATAAAACAAATTATAATTCAGTTTTTAAATAGAAATATAAAAATAAACACTGGTGGATTTATTTGTATTTTCTTGAAACATTTATATTTTGATTAAAAGTGAATAATACTAAATTTTAGTTTACAAGTGTATTGTAATCCAATTTATATATATTTTTAAATTATAATTTAAATTTGTTGTAAAGTATTATTATATTAATTGAATATAATTTTATAAATTTTTTTTCATTGGATGGAATTTCACCTCGAATTAATATATATAATCATAGAAAACATTTGAACTTGTTAACATTAAAAACCTGATCATTCATCTCGTCTTTACAATTAATTTAAAATTAATTTCATCCAATAATTTTATTGGAATATGTGAAAATCTATTTCATATTCTTATTCACAATCATTTATAATTTCTTGTAATTTCAATCTAGATGTTGAAAAATAAATATGACTGAATGTGATTAAAATTAAATATAGTGATTAATGTAAAATTGTGTTTAGTTAGTGGTTTGAAGATAATATTTATAGTCAAATTACCTAAAAACATGTATGAAACCCATTTTTGGGTTATTATTTGACTATATAACATATTTCTCTTATTAGGATCATGATGTAAGGGAAGCCTCCCATTAGTGTACACATTTATATATTTAAATGAATTACACTCCCCTCCCACTATAAAAAAGAACTATCCCTTCCATCATCATTACAGCACTATGTCCCCATTTAAACATAAAAACAGACATAAAGATGCTCCAAACAACTGTAACTTTACCCTTATGTCCTCACTTTGGTAAAATACCTAATCAAGGAATTCATTTAGTGAATTCCAATAGTTGTTACTCAAATATTATGTAACATTCTTCAATTTTCATTTATGATTTATTTTATTATACACCCTACAATTTATTATTATGTGACATTTAAATAATAACATCAATATAAATAATATACTTATATGGCATAATTTTATGGTTTTTTACAAAACCTACGAACAATTCCATTAAATGGTTTACAAAATTATCATTCCAGCATAGAGAAGATGAGCCTCATTAAATGATGTTATTCGTTTGTCCATCACCACATCCCATGGTTGGGAATTATGATGAAAAAATGTTATTTTTTGATATATATATATATATATATATATATTATAACGACCCATAATTTACATACATTGTTATTACTTCAGAATTAAAGCACACTTATTATAACAAATAACCAAACCAAGAAAGGACCGTATAGGTATAGTGTCTTTAGAAACTAGGAAACATAAACAACTGGTTCATAAAGCATCTACTTTGCCTCCCATTTATTTCATCATATATAGAGTCCCTTTTTGGCATATTCTACTTAATAACCTTCTTCCTGACCGGGGGAAACAAAAAATACAAAAGGGTGAGCTCAAATGCTCAGTAAGGATAAACAAAATAAATATCAATCACATCATATTTATAAGAACATAACATTTTGGAAATCTTAACCTGAAAAAGAGAGCATAATTTCATAACATGGGATAATTAATAAAAGAGAAATGAAATCCCAATAATCATAACTTAAAACATGAAACTTTGTGGCATACACACATAATCGTAGAGAATCATATCTTATTAGTCAAGACTCATTGCAAAGACTATCTTAGTGGACATAGTCCATTTCTGATCCATGTCACCCTCGTTTCAGTCCTGTTTCACTGAACCAGAATAACCTACCGTTCCAGCCAAGTCTATCTCATGAGATATAAAATCTTTACCCAATGCATTGGAAGGAGATATAGGTCCCACCCATCTAATAATGATACCATTATTATGTGTGCCACAAAATCATAAACCATACATCATAGCATAACCCATGAAATAAAAATGGGAATCTTAAACATAATGACATCATAAAACAATTAATATAAGATAAAGGAATTCATAAAAATAATTCCATCACAACATAATATAATCAATGTAATAATAGGTATAAAAATAGAACCCTTTATTATCTTAGATGGAAAATAATTTTGATAAAACACTTGAACTCCATTCTTGAGGAAAATATCATTTCTACTTGAAAAACACTTTTCATTTCTTAACATGTCATACAATTATAACTAAAAGAAGTTGATTAAAAATAAACATGAAAACTTATAAGTAAATCCTCTTGGAAATAATGTTTTAAAAATCCATTCATGTCGTATAAGTTAAAAGAAAACATTCTTCTCGTACTTTTGTTGGAAAAGTCAAAAAGTACCTCATACGAAAAAAGACAAAATATTTCTTTCATATCTTTTACTAAAAACGCACTGAAGGGTAAAATTGGATATAAACTATTGTATAAGGATATAAATATTACATATAGGGGAAATATGGATGTGGATGATAAAATACACCCCATTAAAAACAAAAGTATAAACAATCTCAGATAAAAATGAGATTGTGATATTTCTCTTACCTTAGGTCCGATATGCTTTGTATGTGTCTGAACCTCCTGTATAACGATTTAAATAATGTTATTGACTTATTAAAGAATCATACTTACTTTTTTTATATCATATTTGGTCATATTATTAGCTTCTTAGTGGTAATATTACATTGCTACTTGTTATTCGGGTGTTTATAACTTTTTGTTATTATGCCTGTTTTGTCGAATAAATTCTTATTCTTCTCTTTAGGTTATATGTACCTCATTTCCTGAACTGTATTAGTGTAATATATATCATATTAATTCATTTAATTCATTTATATAATCATTATGAAATGAAGATCATGTAGAATGAGTCGCATCACATCGTGGAGACGGTATTCTGTGCGTACGCACGAGTGATGATATCATTCCTATGATCATGGAATTTTATTGGAGTGTATGTATACTATTTAAGAATCAGTATCACTTTATAATAGTCATATATAGTCATTATTTACACCATTATACCCATCCAAGTAAGGTGGTGGTGGAAAATAGATTACACCACGGCGTGGAGACGGTATTTCGTACGTACGCACGCGCGGTGATTTCTTTTTCCATAGGATGGATAGATGGTGAAATAGGGTTGTTTAATAATTATAATAAAATATCAGTATATTAGTGATACTTATGTTATTACTTCATAATGAAACAACTAAAGAAGAATAAGTGGAATAAGAAATAATGATGAAAGAATCGGTAATGGACATTACCTCTTCTTTGAAGTGCTTCTTTGAGACCTTCTTTTAGGGCACTAAAAGTGGTCTTTGAAAAAGACCATGACCTCTAGGATGTCTCTAGGGAAGTGGAGAGGAGAAAGTGGCAGGGTTTGGCCGAGCATTAAGGCTCAATGTGGTGTGAGGAAGAGTGGGAGGAGGTTCCCTTTTATAAGGGAGGAGAGTGGCACCTTTAGATTAACTAAAAATATTATTTTATTATAAAGTCAGGATCGGTTTTAAATATCTCCAAATTGATTTATTTCGAAGATAAGGTGGGGATGGGTCGAAATACTCTCATACAATAGAATTTAGACAAGTTTATGTTCCTATTGTAACCTTATCATTTATATTTAACATTAAGTTAAATAATTTTACTTTTACCATGTCTTCTTGTGTTCTTATACTATAAAGTTAATAAACATACAATAAGCATCCAAACGTACCCAAAGTTGTTTATTATTAATATATATAACCTTATCTAAGTCATTTGTCTGAAACTTATATTTTTAGGAATAAAATAACAATTACTAATATAATATTTGTTTTAAAAATTATTTTATGTCAATTTTGACACTATTTAGGAAATATTTTTTGTGAAACTCATAACAGAATGATTATTTCAAAAAAAAGTTAATTAAATCAATACTAACATGTCATATTAATCTATAAAATTAGTGTAATTCATAAAGAGTCTCAAATAATATTTATTTTGGTATTTAAAACATCAATTATGTCAATATTTCATTAATAAAATAATTACTACATCATCGTTGTGTCATAAATAAATTAAATTATTTAATGTCTAAAAATTACAAATAAAATACCATTATGTAGGAAATATTTTTATCTTTCTAATGAATATTTATAGTTGAATTTATCTTCTGTATTACCCCATATTAAAAATTATTTAGTTATTAAACTTTGATTTTAACTATTTTAACCCTTCTTTAAATAAATTAATAATAAATGTCCTAATCTAATCCAAGTGGGCCTAAATGGTCATATTTTATTACTAAGTTTGTTTTTAGTCGAATTACACTTATCCAATAGAATTAGGACATGTGTTTGGGTAATAATAATATCATTTTTACCCTTAATTACCCTATTTACTTTTAACCGTGGTAAATAAAAGTAAAAAGTTACTATTCACCAGAAATTATTTTCATCTCATTGAACCACATTTTACTTACTAACATCAACTGTGTCTCTCGGATTTTCGAAATTCCACTCACAGAAGCGGTAAAATTAAGTTTTATGAAAAATTCAGTTTTTTAACTACCACTTAGTGATTTCACTATTCATCAAAAATTGAAAGTTTTCAGAAAAATACCAAAATTTCACCCTAGGCTAATTTCGATATTACGAATCTAAAAATGAAGTCCATTTTGAAAAATAAAATTTATAAAATTACAAAAAGTGGTTATTACTATTCATAACGGCTTTTTTTAATAATATTTTAATAGTATATCATTGTTTAGTGAAACTCGGTATTGCGTACGACGGAAGCTATCGGGGAAGGTCGCGATTTCGTGTAAAGAAATCCAAGCAAGTGTTCTGTAGAAAAAAATTCCTTTGATGATTTATATAACATAAAAGTCTCGGGTGTTACATTCTACCCCCCTTAAATGAATTTCACCCTCGAAATTCATCACTTTGTAACAAACAGATGAGGATACCTCTCCCTCATCACATCCTCAAGCTCCCATGTTGCTTCTTCTAATTGATTGTTCCTCCATAAAACTTTCACCAATCGAGTGGTCTTGTTTCATAGGACTTTTTCGCTACGATCTATAATCTCTATAAGTTGTTCTTCATAAGAAAGATCTTGCTCTAGCGGTACAACTTCTTAGCTGAGTACAGGTGAAGGATCAGGTATGTACTTTCTCAGGAGAGATACATGGAACACATCGTGAACTTGAGAGAGATTCGGTGGAAGCGCCAATCAGTAAGCTACCTTCCCAACATGATCCTGTATTTCGAAAGGACAGATATATCTAAGGATCAACTTCCCCTTCTTTCAAAATCTCATGACCCTCTTCCAGGGAGATATTTGTAAGAACACTTTATCACCCACTTCAATCTCTAGGTCTTTTCTTCGGTTTTCAGTATAACTTTTCTGTCGACTCTGAGATTCTCTTATGTGTTGTTGAATAGATCTGACCTTTTTTGCCATTTCATCAACGAGATCGGGTCCAAATATATTTCTTTCCCCAACTTCATCCCAGCAAGTTGGAGTCCTGCATTTCTTTCAATAGAGAGATTCATAAGGAGCCATCTGAATAGTAGAGTGAAAGCTATTATTATAAAAAAATTCCACCAAAGGTAGGTGTTGATCCCAACCACCTTTGAAATCCATAGAGCAAGCTCTCAACATATCTTCTAGAGTTTGAATTTTTCTCTCAGACTGACCATCTGTCTGAGGATGATAAGCAGTGCTAGAACTCAACTCTGTATCCAGAGTATGCTGAAGACTTCGCCCGATCTTCAAGGTAAATCTCAGATCCCGATCAGATATAATAGAAAGTGGTACTCCATGCAATCTTACCGCTTCCTTTACATATATCCTGGCAAGCTGATCTAGAGAGAAATCCTCTCTAATAGCAATGAAGTGTTCAGAAATTGTAAGACGATCAACTATGACCCAAATAGCATTATTTCCTTTGGATGTTTTCGGAAGTCCTGTGACAAAGTCTATAGTGATGTTTTCCCATTTCCATTCGGGTATGGGTAATGGTTGTAACATCCACTTAGACTTCTATCTCTCAGCTTTAACTTGTTGACAAACCAATCATCGAGAGACATATTCGGAAACATTTCTTTTCATGCCATCCCACCAGAAGTACTCCTTCAGGTCCCTATACATCTTCGTGATTCCAGGATGAATAGAGAATGAAGAACTATGAGCCTCATCCAGCAGCTCCTTCTTTAATTCTAGGATAGGAGGAACACAAACCCTATTCCTGAACATTATTATCCCATCACAATAAAGGTTGAATTCAGGAGCATTTCTCACCTTCTTTTGTAACTCGACATCTTCTTTTTGTGCCTCTTTAATCTTCACATGTATAGATGGTTGAGCATTCACTTGAGAAAGATATGTTTTTCCCCATTCATTATAATTTCAAGATCCATCCTTTGTAAATCCATAAATATTGGATCTTTTTTTATCCTCATCATGGATAAACTAGTGTGGTCTTGTCGACTTAATGCATCTTCCACCTTGTTTGCTTTCCTAGGGTGGTAATGGATGGAGCAGTCGTAATCCTTAATCAGCTCCAGCATCTTCTTTGGCGCATATTCAGCTCCTTTTGTGTGAAAATATACTTTAAACTTTTATGATCAGTATAAATATCACACCTTTCTCCATAAAGATAATGCATCCAAATCTTTAATGCAAATATTACCACATCTAACTCCAAATCATGAGTTGGGTAATTTTTCTCATGTATTTTCAACTGTCATGAGGCATAAGCTATCACCATATCATTTTTCATAAGAACACACCCCAATCCCTTCTTGGATGCATCACTGTAGATCACAAACCTTTCTCCACTACAAGGCAGTGTGAGCACATGTGAACTGGATAACCTTCTTTTAAACTCCTTGAAATTCTCTTCACATTCCTCCATCCAAAAAAACTTAACTCCTTTCCGAGTCAACTTGGTGAGTGGATTAGATAATCACGAAAAATCATTCACAAAACATCGATAATATCCAGCTAAACCAAGAAAACTTTGGATCTCGGTTACTGTTGTTGGTCTCGACCATCTTTTGATAACCTCTATTTTTTCTGGATCCACAGATATCCCCTCTTTTGAGATTATGTGACCCAAAAATGCAACTTTTTGAAGCCAAAATTCCCACTTGGTAAATTTGTCATAAAGGTTCTCCTTTCTCAGGGTCTTCAATATAATTCTCAAGTGATATTCATGTTCTTCCTTGCTCTTTGAATATACAAGAATATAATCTATAAAGACTACCACAAAGTGATCAAGATAGTCTCTAAAGACTCTATTCATCATATCCATGAAGATAGAAGGGGCATTAGTAAGACCAAAAGGCATCACTATAAATTCATAGTGTCCATACCCTGTACAGAAAGTCGTCTTTGGTATATCCTCCCTTTTGAAAATTAATTGATGATACCCTGAATGGAGATCAATCTTGGAAAAGTATTGAGCTCCACGTAGTTGGTCAAATAGGCCATCAATGCGCGAGAGAGGGTATTTGTTCTTGATAGTGATCTTGTTAAGTTCTCGATAATCAATGCAGAGTCTCATTGATCCATATTTCTTCTTAACAAACAGAACATGTGCTCCCCAAGGTAACGCACTAGGGAATATGAACCCCTTATCAAGATTCTATTGGAGTTGCTTCTTCAATTCCTACAACTCAATTGGGGCCATTCTATAAGTTGTCTTTGAAATATACAAAGCACCCGATACGAGTTCTATTGAAAACTCAACTTCATGATTCAGTGGACGACCCGATATTTCCTCCTGAAAGACATCATCAAACTACCGTACAATGGGAATATTCTTAATCATGAGTTTCTCACCAACCATTTGAGATAAATAACCTACATTTAGTGGAATCAAGACCCATTAGATGGAAGGAATTTCTACAGGAAGGTTATGTTCATCCTTGCATCGATAGACGATCATTGATTGATCAGGAATATGAAATGCGACTTCCCTTCTTTGGAAATAGATATAAGATCCATGTAGAGAAAGCCAATCCATGCCAAGAATCACATCAAATTCCACTATAGGAAGGATCACAAGATTTACAGGAAGCTCTTTCCCACAAACTTCATTCAGAGAAGAATTATAAACTCTTGATGCAACTGTTGTTCCATTAGGTGTTGTCACAGCTAACTCAACAACTAATTGTTGAGGTAATACAATGACACCCTTAGAAAATTATTCAGAAATAAAGGAGTGGGTGGATCCAGAATCAAATAAAACATTTAATACATTAGAGTTGATGGTAAGTGTACCTTTCACCACATCGTTATCGTACTCCACATTGCTGATAGAAATTGCATGTGACTTTCCTTTGTCTTTAGCCTTAAAAGTTTGTTGACATCGACCATCATTATCAACCCTTGGATTAGAGAATTTATTGGCATAATGTCCCATCTCCGTGAACTTGA
The DNA here is from genome assembly GCA_963277665.1 of Viscum album. NCBI lineage: Eukaryota > Viridiplantae > Streptophyta > Magnoliopsida > Santalales > Viscaceae > Viscum > Viscum album. Next base: position 244,152,421 of record OY728133.1, read on the forward strand.
AACATTGAAGTGCAGTAGGTTCATTCTGTGTATCCCTTCCTTTGTTTGCGTCATTAGACATCTTCTTCCCATCATCGCGGCATTCAAATGCCCGATGAACTTCCTTTCCACATTTGAAACATTTACTTGTCCCTTTAAGACAACTCCCTCTATGTTTCTTTCCACACTTTGAGCATAAGGGAAAGCTCATCTTATTTTCAGTGTGCTCTTTAGATTTTCCTTTGAATTCCATTTTCCTCTTCTTATCAAACCCATATGACTGATGGGTTACTCCAATCTCCATATCGACTTTGAGAGCACATCTAATGATTTCTTCGTAGCTATTGAAGTCCCTTATGGCTAAATCCCTTCGAAGACTTGGTTTTAAGCCACTAAAGAATCGATCGATCTTACTCTCAGGTAGGATAATAATACCAGAAGTGTACCTTGGAAGTCTTGTAAAATTTTCTTCATAGGAACCAACAGATTCATCATCCTTTTGCTTCAGTTCAAGAAACTCTTTCTCCATATTTGTTCGGAGAATATGAGGTAAGTACTTATTGATAAATAAGTTCTTGAACTCATCCCATTCCATGGACTCAATTTCATCCCTTTGCCTCGTATTCTTAATAAGATTCCACCATTTATCAGCATCACCTTCTAAACGATACACTGCTAAGATGACATTATCATGCTCAGAACATTGAAGAAATGAAAATATTTTTTCAGTAGTACTAATCCATTGTTCAGCAACTAATGGATCAATAGACCCACTGAATGAAGGTGGACGCTGTCTCATGAGAGAGTCAACAAAATTTTTCTCTTTCCTTTGCTCGTTTGGAAGTCTTGCATGATTCATAGCTTGAGAAAGTTGTGTGAGCATGGCTACAAGATTTTGCATTCCAGCTCCCATAACGTTTGGTTGCTCAGGGGAACAATCATTGCATTGCCCGTCACATACATCATTAACACAGTTCCTTCGGGTTCCGGCCATTTACTAAAACCCAGAAGAATAATGTGAGAAACACTAATTATAATAGGAAAACCACATAATCAAGAATAACATTTCACACTTAAGATTTTATCCTAGGTTATTCATGGCCATTTCTAAAACACTAAGATTGTGTTCTATGCTTAGACATATCCTTAGGGTTCTTACTAAGGCTTTCAAAATCCTAGTTTCCAAAGGTTGACTATACCTTTCCTATGATACCAACTATAGCGGTCTGGAATTACTTCCAATGGACTATAATTGATTCCTATCAGGGCACTCCATGGGAGGATACACCCCTTGGGCGGGACACACCACTATCCCCAGTGGTAGCCATTTCATCATGAATCCCTTAGGCGGAGAGCCATGCTTCGTCCAACGTTTACATGTGATAGTTCCCAAGGATCGGATACATTCCTACCTCCTTTTCCTCTGATACCAACTATAATGACCCGTACATTACATACATTATTATTACTTCAGAATTGAAGCACACTTATTACAACATATAACCAGACCATGAAAGGACCATATAGGTATAGTGTCTTTAGAAACTGGGAAACATAAACAACTGGTTCATAAAGCATCTGCTTTTCCTCCCATTTATTTCATCATATCTAGAGTCCCTTTTTGGTATATTCTAGTTAATAACCTTCTTCCTGACCTGGGGAAACAAAACATAGAAAATGGTGAGCTCAAATGATCAGTAAGGATAAACAAAAGAAATATCAATCACATCATATTCATAAGAACATAACATTTTGGAAATCTTAACCTGCAAAAGAGAGCTTAATTTCATAACATGGGATAAATCATAATTGTGAAATGAAATCCCAAATATCATAAATTCAAATATGAAACTTTGTGTCATACAAACCTAATCATATAGAATCATATCTTATTAGTCAATACTCATTTCCAAGACTATCTTAGTGGACATAGTCCATTTCTAAACCGAGTCACCCTCGTTTTAGTCCTGTTTCACTGAACCGGTATAACCTACCGTTCCAGCCATGTCTATCTCATGAGATATAAAATCATTAACCAATGAATTGGAGGGAGATATAGTTCCCACACATCTCATAATGATACCATTCTTATGTGTGCCACAAAATTATAAACCATACATCATAGCATAACCCATGAAATAAAAATGGGAATCTTAAACATAATGACATCATAAAAAAATTCCTATAAGATAAAGGAATTCATGATAATAATTCCATCACAACATAATCAAATCAATGTAATAATAGCTATAAAAACAAAACCCTTTATTATCTTAGATGGAAAATAATTTTGATAAAACACTTGAACTCCATTATTGAGGAAAATATCCTTTCTACTTCAAAAACACCTTTCACTTCTTAACATGTCATAAAATTATAACTAAAAGAAGTTAATTAAAAATAAACATGAAAACTTATAAGGTAAGATTATTGGAAATAATGTTTTAAAAATCCATTCATGCCGTATAAGTTTAAAGAAAACATTCTTCTCGTACTTTTCTCGGAAAAGTCAAAAAGTACATCGTACGAAAAACAGACAAAAGATTACTTTCATATCTTTTACTAAAAACTCACTGAAGGGTAAAATTGGATATAAAATATTGTAGAAGAATATAAATATTACATATTGGGGAAAGATGGATGTGGATGATAAAATACACCCCGGTAAAAACTAATGTATAAACATTCTCGGATAAAAATGAGATTGTGATATTTCCCTTACCTTAGGTCTGATATGCTTTGTACGTGTCCGAACCTCATGTATAGTTATTTAAACAACGTTATTGACTTATTCCAGAATCATACTTAATTTTATGATATCATATTTGGTCATATTATAAGCTTCTTAGTAGTAATATTTCATTGCTACTTGTTATTCGGGTGTTTATAACTTTTTGTTCTTATGTGTGTTTTGTCGAATAAATTCTTATTCTTATCTATAGGTTATAGATACCTCATTTCCAGTATTTTATTAGTGTAATATATATCATATTCATTCATTTAATTCATTTATATAATCATTATGAAATGAAGATCATGTAGAATAAGTCGCATCACATCGTGGAGACGGTATTCCGTACGTACGGACGAGTGATGATATCGTTCCTATGATCGTGGAATTGTATTGGAGTGTATGTATACTATTTCAGAATCAGTATCACTTTATAATAGTCATATATAGTCATTATTTACACCATTATATCCATCCAAGTAAGGTGGGGGTGGAAAATAGATTACACCACGACATGGAGACGGTATTCCGTACGTACGCACGCGCGGTGATTTCTTTTTCCGTAGGATGGATAGATGGTGAAATAGGGTTGTTTCATACATATAATAACATATAAATATATTAGTGATACTGATGTTATTACTTCATAATGAAAGAACTAAATAAGTAGAAGTGGAAGAAGAAGTAAAGATGAAAGAATCAGTAACAGACATTACCTCTTCTTTGAAGTGCTTCTTTGATACCTTCTTTTAGGGCACTAAAATTGGTCTTTGAAGAAGACCAGTACCTCTAGGATGTCTCTAGGGAAGTGTAGAGGATAAAGTGGCATGGGTTTGACGAGCTTGAAGGATCAATGTGGTGTGAGGAAGAGAGGGAGGAGGTTCCCTTTTATAAGGGAGGAGAGGGGCACCTTTGGAATAACAAAAAATATTATTTTATTATAAAGTCAAGTTTGGTTTCAAATAGCTCCAAATTGATTTATTTCGAATCTAAGGTAGGGATGGGTAGAAATACTCTAATCAAATAGAATTTAGACATGTTTAGGTTCCTATTTTAACCTTATCATTTATATTTAACATTAAGTTAAATAATTTTACTTTTACTGTGTCTTCTTGTGTTCTTATATTATAAGGTTAATAAACTTATTATAAGCAGCCAAACGATCCCCAAGTTGTTTATAATTAATATAAATAACCTTATCTAAGTCATTTGGCCGAACATTAGATTTTTAGGAACAAAATAACAAATACTAATATAATATTTGTTTTAAAAATTATTTTCTGTCAATTTTGAAACTATTTAGTAATTAATTTTTGTGAAAATCATAACAGAATTATTAGTTCGAAAAATGTTAATTAAATCAGTAATAACATGTCATATTATTCTAGAAAATTAGTGGAATTCATCAAAGGTCTCATATAATATTTATTTGGGTATTTATATCATTAATTATGTCAATATTTCATTAATAAGATAATTACTGCATCATCGTTGTGTCATAAATTAATTACATTATATAATGTCTAAAAATTACAAATAAAATACCATTATATATGAAATCTTTTTATCTTTCTAATTAATATTTATAGTCGAATTTATCTAATTTATAACCCCATATTAAAAATTATTTAGTTATTAAACTTTGATTTTAACTATTTTAACCCTTCTTTAAATAAATTAATAATAAATGTCCTAATCTAATCCATGTGAGACTAAATGGTCATATTTTATTCCTAAGTTTGTTTTTGGTAGAATTAAACTTATCCAATAGAATTAGGACAGGTGTTAGGGTAATAATAATATAATTTTTATCCTTAATTACCCTATTTACTTTTAACCGTGGTAAATAAAACTAAAAAGTTACTATTTACCAAAAAATATTTTCATCTCATTGAACCACATTTTACTTACTGACATCAACCATGTATCTCGGATTTTTGAAATTCCACTCACAGAAGCGGTAAAATTATGTTTTATGAAAAATTCAGTTTTTTAACTACCACTTATTGGTTTCACTATTCATCAAAAATTGAAAGTTTTTATAAAAATACCAAAATTTCACCCTAGGATAATTACGATAATCTGAATCTAGAAATGAAGTCCATTTTGAAAAAAAAAATTTATAAAATTTCAAAAAGTGGTTATTACTATTCATAACACCTAGTTTTAATAATATTTTATTAGTATATCGTTGTTTAGTGAAACTCGGTATTGCGTACGACGCCAGCTATCGGGGAAGGTCGCGATTTCGTGTAAAGCAAGCCAAGAATGTGTTGTGTATAAAAAGATTCCTTTGATGATTTATATAACATAAAAGTCTCAGGTGTTACATATATTTTATGATTTATCAATATTTATTTAATTTTCATACACACATACATTCATTCTTTTTTTAAAATATCATAACATTTGTTGTAGATGTGTGGACCACCGCTACCTTAATGTGATTTGATCTGTTCAAAAATTTCATGTTATTTATTAGGGTTTGGTTTAATTAAAATTATGAGGTATATATTAAATATATATTATATTAATTACATATTTAACTATGTAAAATAATTTTTTTTATTATTACAATTTCAGACACTGGAAAATTCATAACATTGTTTATGGACGTGTGGAGTACCACCTCTTCAACACGATGTGATTCCTTTTGAATCATGTTATTTCTATATATAATAATATATTATTAAATACTATTGTACTTATAATATATGTATCATTTTGGAAGTGTAAAATTTATTGGCCTTATTTCCATAGTGGTCATAGAAAATGTGAACGTTACACATGCGTGTGTAAGGCCAATCATCTACATATTAGTAACATTGGTTCATATTTTATAATATTCATTAAGATGCATTTTAAAATTATTATTTATGTATAAATATGAGAATTCTGTCAATATTTTTATTTTGGATTTTTTGTTCTAATGACACCTATGACAATAAATGACCAACTAAAGTCTTATTTACACATAAACTGAATATGGCCCGAACAACTAATGTATTGTTAGTTGTCCTAAACACCGATTTAGTACGTTTAAGAAAATATTTGGTAAAAATGAAATTTTTTTTTGGATCAAGTACCAAATTAGAATAGTTTTATAGTTCTAGAATATAGACACACATGATAATTCAGACTCATGTTTAGGGATTTTGTGTCAATATCTTTTCGTTGAAACGTATTTTGATGCTATACACCCACATTATTTTAAAAGGTGTACAAAAAACCCCTTTAAAATAATATATCTAAATTTAATTATTTTAATATAATATATATTTTTTGTAACATTTCTTTATTTAATGGGTCTCATGATTAAAATGATAAATTTGGGATGAGACACATAGAATTATAAATATTAAAATTTCTAAATAGTTTTTACCCATGTCAATATTCTTGATATAATATTATAGATTTATTTATATGGATATAAAGGAATTATAATAATTATTTCCTTTCTATATATAATTTCATTAAATGGTCACCAACATGAATATTTTTTGTGTTTGATAAAAATATTTTTTAAAAAATATATAAAAAATAGTTTTAATGTATATTTAGACAATAAATTTTCTACCTTCGTGAGTATTATTTGATATCTAATTTTTTTGATGATTTTAATGTTTTCATGGATTTAAATTATTCTTTTAATTATTCGCTATTATTTTGTTGAATAGGTTTTTTAAAATAGATTGATTATTTTAATATCATTAAATGTTTTTATAGGAGTAAAAATGAAATATTCTGAGTTACATGTTTTAAAGTGAAATTTTTTATGTTTAACGATTACATAATGGTTCATAGAAATTTTATATGTGATTACATAATAAAATATTATTTATGGTTCCATGATAACATAATAATTGGTTGTTTCATGATAACTATCAAATGCATTTGTCCTCGATTTTGGTCATATTACTATTACATTTTTATGTGTGACATTTATGGATGTCGACCACAATGTTGTAACATTTATAAGAGTTAAATGTATGATGCTATCCCAAGATAACATTTTTTGTTATAAATTTTTTATTTTGTTATTGTGGAAATATATTTATTTCAAAAGGGGAATGAAATTATCTTATTTTCAAAAGAATGTATCAACTAGATATTAGTGGTAAAAAGTATTACATTATGATAATTTTTTCATTGGTACTACTTTTTATCAATTGACTAATCATATCCTTATTTATATATACCGTACTGATATTTTTATTCTCATCCAAAAAATTTTAATGTTTTTTAGAATATTTTAAGGATGAAATAGGGATTGCAAAATCAATGTTGAATACCAGGAAGACGTTTCATAAAAGTGTTCATGTTTTATTTTATAAGGATTTATATAGTTGAAATAATTGATAATAATCAAAAGTTACCATTTTTTATTATATTGTTTTATATAAGTTATTTCTTAATTATATAAAACTCTAAACCTGAAAAGATCCCCAGAGTAAAAGAATGTAAACATTTTGAATTAACTTAACATTATGTAATGTTTTATGAATTTTTCCTTATATAGGTAATAACATAACATATTTCCCAATATTTTATTTCAAATTATGTGTTATTCATTTAAATTAATTAAATATAAGGAAATATAACTACATTATGTGATTATATTTTATATGAATATTTTAAACCATTCTTTGTACTTTGAAAAATTTCCACTTAATCTCGTACACCTGAAAACAAATATAAAAATTGTATTTGTTTATCTATGATCAACTAAATTTTAATTTTATTTGATAAAGATATCTATAAATGAGTTACAAGCCTTTCTGCCTATTTCTATATAATTATCAATACTAAATTTTTTTCACTAGTCAATAAAACATATTAATCTATAAACCACAATAATAATAATCAAAATTTTATTCATATTTCTTTTTCAATATTATTAAGAATAAAAGTTAGTATTGGAACCAGTACGACAGTTAATCTTGTGCCATAAAAAAATTAAATCTTCCCTTCAATTGTGGGTTATTTTAAAATAGTATTTATAGATACAAGTGAGTTTTACCTAATATGAGGGTTGTTATTTTTACAAAACATATATTAATATAATTATTACTTTATTTCAAAGAATTTGATGAACATCCTAAATAATTAAAATATTCATCGAATGACATATTTTGTAACCTCAAGGGTTTTCATTGTGTCCCCTTTTCATGATATCAACTAAACATATATGACTATTTTTACTTTAAGATAATTGATTATATTAATTATAATGGTTATTATTAACAATAAACTAGGTTTTAAAACATATTAAAACGAATTTCCTCGGATAACTTTTTCACTAAATCCATTACTATTATAATTGTTTGTATTCTAATAAATTTTTATGAAAATGTATATGATCCATTTATATTTAAATAAAATAATTATTCAAAAGGAGTATATATATCATTTAACATTTGAGAAACCTTATTCATACATTCCCTCTCAAAAAGTATATTTAACCAAAATAATTCATTTTCAACATGTATTCAAATCCTTCACGATGGTTCATAAATAAAATATATACTATCCTTGAATATATAAAAGGGGTGTCTATTTAATTCCATACAATACCCTATTTCCTTACACCAGGAGATGATCATGTTATTTCATGATGCACAAATTTTATAGATATTACACCTTGGTAGAAGAGTTCCAATATCAAATATACATTTAGTATCAACTTAGGTATATATTGATAAGATAAATCACATAATCTATTTATTTCCAAAACATTGCGATGCTTCTCAGAGTTTATCCAAAAATTATATAATAGGTTTATATTCCCAAATATTTGTTTTCATAAATATAGTTCATAGGATTTCTGTTAATATTCATAATATTAAATCTAAATATTCCATTATCCTAGTAAGCCATTGTTGATGGTTACATTATTATATATGTTCTAGATATAAAAGTGACCAAATCTCAATGAATATAATATTTTTGCAGTCTGTTTAAACTAGATACATAAATGAGTCTTCGGAAACATTTTAAAATATGATACAAAATACAGTGAATGTAAAACATTCTAGAGCCTTTATCTCATTCATATATTAATTATTAATTTTTCACAGAATGGAATCAATATGTGTTTCTGATCAGATGATCAGTAAGAGTAACAAAAATAGCAAACTATTATGAATAAATAAATATTACAATAAGGATTAATGAATATAAAATGACAGATATCTAAACCCACATTATATTTAAATAATAACATAACTATAATTAATAGAATAGTAATAATCATTATAAAAATAATACAAAATTAACACACATACCATTTAATCAGTAACATGAGAAAAAATTATTTCATGTATAATATCAATGAAATGATATAATGGATAATTATTAATAAATTGATAATTATGGAAATTATTAATATTGTATGTCATGAACTCATACATCATGTTATCTATATCATCAATATCATTAAAAATAATTTTAATATGTTATATAAAACATATTTAATACATTCCTACTTATTCACCTCTTGAATGTATTGTCACAAAAAGAGGATATACAAATCAGGGTCCTAACCATCACAACAAATCCAATGGATTCCTTATATATTGAGTGATGGATTTAATTGATTAATACAATGAATTTTTAATTAATGAAATCATTGTATAAATAATATGGAATGTCAATATTTACTCAGTCTATAAGATAACATATAAATTAATTCACTATCCATAGAAATTATATAAATTTTATGAAATAACCTTATCTATGATAAATAATATGCATATTCATGGGAAAATTATGTTCAATGGTCACAAAAAAGTGAATATATAATATTAATGATAATGATTACCAAAATCAATAACTAATGAGAAGGTCAGAAAATCCCCTTGTTAAGCGGATCATAAACCATTTAGAAAAAGAATAAGGATTGATTTATTATAACATATCAGCAGTGTAGTATATGAAAAATAATTTTTTATTATCATTGATGAATATAAAAACTATAACATGATCTATTTGAAAAAATTATTAGTGAAAAATATTTTTACATTGAAACTCTATTTTTGATATTGATAATATAAAAAATATTGGATATTCATATTCAATTAATATTCCAAAGTAATTTGTAAGGGAATCATAAGATCAATGAGTTGTCTTGATTTTTCAAATTTTTGATTCATGCATAATACATTAAAATAAAAACTCCATTCAAATTTTTTTAAGAAAAATCAATAGAAAATTGCTCAGAAAATTAAAATAATTATCCATTAATTTTTTCTAAATATAAAATTATTGTGTGAAATCATATTAAAAAATAAAAAAAATATTTTGGAAACATATTTAAAAAATATGGAATTGGATGTAAAATGATTTTTAATAAAATATTAATGAAATCAAATTTTTTTGAAAATATTATCTCGATAAAATTTTTTATCAAATAATTTAAAATCATAATATTGCATTAAATGTCGATTAATAATAATAGGAACTGGAAATTAATTTTATTTATATGAAATTCATTAAAAGCATTACTTAAATGTAAATTTAGTTATAAACAACATGGATGATAATGTGATAGAAAAATACATCTCTTAAAACATTGGTATCTTTTTTATCGCTTTCCCCATGAAATAAATAAACTCAAATGAATATTATAAAACAATAATATAATGATGTAAAATATCATTGAGAATATAGATAAGAATCATAAAATAATATTGGTTCATGAGAAAACATTTTTATTAAAGAATAAAATTTGAGATGAGAACCCCGTAAAATTATAATAATGATGAACTGATAATTAAAAAATGAGCTAATAATATTTATAAAATTTATAGCTATATTAAATCCGAAAATACCACATTTGTTTATAAAATTTATTAAAAAAATTTATTTTATTATTAAATAAAATAATGAAATAATATACTCTAGTGACAAGAAATAGATATTTGAAATTATTTACCACATTGTTTGTTAAGGATAAATTATATTTTATGTAAAATTAGAAGTGTAAAAAAACATATAAAAAATTAGTATTATAACATTACAATATGCCTCAAACAAAAGGAATATGGGATAATATCCCTTAGCTCATGATTCTATTTAGTTAAATGTGATATATTCTCACTACTAATGGTTTTAAGATTATTATTTATTAATTCCAACACCATATTATTGTTTATAATATAATATATGATACTCTATCAACATCTTTCAATATATTCAAATAAATTAATTAATCGTCATTATTATTTTAAAGAGGGTTAATTTTAATGATTTCTCATTCATATTTTATCATAACAGATACAATTATTTTGTTATATATTATAATTAAATCAACAAAAATTTAATAATATTAGTATAAATATTATATTTTTTATTCAATTATTTTTTAAAACAATAATTTAATGATAGAAACGGAAATTGAGTCACAATAATTTATAGATATTGTAGGTTGTATGTACACAGGAGTAATGATACCACTCTATTAATGGGTAAAGGGAAAACAATTGGATGTTATATTAATTTTCAAAGATCAATATCATAAAATTTGAACTATATTAATCATTATGGATATCCTTGTGATTCTTATATAGAAGTGAAAATTTATCCGTTTGTTAGGTAGTTCTCTACGGTATATATGAGTGGTTCCTTTTATTATAATTTCAAAGAGGATGTGATTGATAAATATCAATAAATAAACACTATAACATATATATAAATGTGATGTTGTAGTTTTATAATTAATTATGGTTTTAGATAGTATTTTTAGAGAAAGAAAACAATTTAAATGTAATGGATTATATAAGATAATTATATTCTCTTAGAATAACGTCAATTAGTTATCTTATTAAGGAACCTATAGTTGTTATTTTTGAAATAAAAATACCTCTAGAATATGGAGAATAATTTTGGGATCATATTTTCGTATATTTATGTAATGAAAAATAGATTTTTATATATAATAACGAGATAATAGGGTGTTTCCATTTATATATAGGTAGAAGGATAAAGAAGGAATTTTGGAATGGAATAAATCATACTCACAATAATCACATTTAAAAATGATCATAAATGATATTTATCTAATTTTTTATATTATTGGGTATATATAGGGGAAAAAAACCGGGATCAGGAATGTTTAATGTCAGTTAATACAAAAACCTCTTATTTTAACCCCCAGTAATACCAATTTAACCATAACAATTGTAAAATAATATTATTTTTTTTACTATTAATTTTGCATAAAAATTATGTTGAAAAAACTATAAAATATAAATTATGATGATTAAAAAAAGATAAACATTTTATCTAAAAGGAAAAAATAGAATTCAAAATATTTAATTTCTATTGAATTGTAGAGATGTTTCGAAAAATAGTTTTTCATGAAATTCATTAATCATGAATATTTTAATATTATATTTACTATATGATTTGTAATCATAATGAAATGGATTCAAATAAAAATATTTAGACATATAATCTATGAAATTAAATTAAATAATTAATCAATATGGATTCATTTTTTTTAATAAAACTGGTGGAACATCATGTATAACACGTAAACATTCTAAAAATATTACATTTTATGCAATAGAATATTTGAAACCCAAAAAACAAAATTATAAGGGGAAGTGATTAAAACAACTAAATACTTTTAAAGATGAAAACTATATTTTGTAATGTATGGATGTGTGACACTGATTTTATATTAAGTTTTTTGAAACATGATTTCTAGAATATGTTACAATAACAGTGTGATTTTTATGTTCTATAATATATTCAACACAAAATAGCTAACTTAAATAACCCATGATATATATTACAGTTATAACCAATCTATTAGAATGAAAATTACAAACAATATGAACTGAATTTCGGAAATGAAGATTAATGTTCTATATATAACGAATTCATTGATGGAAAATTAATTATAAATGAAAATACAATAATTTTGAAAATGAAAGGAAATGTTTTTATAAAAAAACTTTTAAAGGAAGAATTGTGTTTAAAAGAATGTAATTAAAAAAATTATCCTTTTGGATAATATATATATAATATATACAATAATACTTTTTTCATTCTTGATACGTTTTTTCTAGACATGCTATAAAAATTAATCAAAATTTCACTCAAAATTATATATATATTAAAAAGTAGTGTGTCACCATTTAATGGATGAATAATTTTTTTTAACAAAATCATAAAATTTATTTTATAAAATAATATTATCTTATTTACAATATAAACATTTAATTGGGATTAAATTATAGAAAGTTTCAGAAAATATTAAATTTTCAGGGAATATGTAACAATAACAATTTCTTTAATGATATTTTTCTTTTAATTTATATATTTAACTTATAAGTCCCAACAAGTTTTGAATATTTTTTAAATTAATCTAACTTATATTTATTCAACATAATTAATTTTAGTAAATCATACATTCGTTTTTATATATGTGTTTTCCTGTTTAAATAACAGATTATCTAAAATATATTATAAAATTCATTATGATTCACCTTTTAAATTGAATAATATAATCTCAAATGTGAAATAATTTAAATGAAAATTTAATGATTATATATAATTAAATATAATTTTTTTAAAATGTTTTTCATTATTAGTTAGAGATTTTATGTAGAATAATATTTTCCTAAAACAATACTCTTCTTCAAAACATGTTGTGTAGCCATCATTGCAGGATTAATATTAAAATAAAATTTTCCACTTATGTGAATATAATTTTTATTGTTGGTTTAAAATTGCGGAGTAATAATAATTTATAAATTATTATTCAGAAATTTTTTTTATGCAATGAGATTATTGAAACTATTTATAATTTATTACAATGGTTTGCTTAAAATATCTTCACTTTGTTCATAAACATTAAGAATAACTGGCCAAATGAACTAGAAATAAGTTATACACCTATTGTGTATCAATATTTAGACTATTTACCTTATTATATCATGTTATTTTCAATTTTTTATCAACATATCATGTATAAAATGCTGTTGTAATTCCTCTATCCATAAATAAACTATATTTCTACTAATATCCATTATAAAATCACTCTACCTCGCCTCCTCTCTCTACACCTCTAAATAGTTTTTTATCATCGAAGACCTGAAGAAATGTCTTCTACAAAACCATAATCTAATCTTATGAAAACTTTATTTTTGAATAAATTTGACCAATGTATTCCATTTGGTGATAAATTAATGGAGATACCTGAGAAATAGGTAAAATTATCCAGTAAACAATTCTATTTCATTCACTTATAAAACCACATAAAAAATTAATATACCATGATTAAATAATAAATTCAGTGTCCTCAATAGAAATATATTTTCTTATTTTTAGGATATGACTTAAAAATACATAAAATTCTATAAAATGATTCATGAAATCATTATTTATGTGTATGGTAGACTTCCACTTCACCAAGCGATGTGAAATATTTTCCACAAATATGTTATATAGAAGTATATGATGTAAAATTTAGATAATATATAGAAAATATAAGAAATTATTCTCATATTTATTACATAATTAACATTCTATAAATATATTATATCATTTTCATTGTAACCATTTCACACACAGTAAATGTTATATCCATGTTCATGGATATGTGTAATACCAAATCCTCAAAGTTATGTGATTTCCTTTACAACCCATGAATAAAATTTTCAAGTATATATATTTAAATATATTTTAAATAGTGATATAATTGTAATCATTTAATATTAAATATTAGTTCCCTTATTTCCTTATATATCATTAAAAATGGAGACATTAATCATGTGTATTTATGACCTATCATCTCAATGATCATAATGATAGTTCATTTTTCATAACTATCAGTCATTTTGTGTTTCAAATGTATAATTAATGAAACAATTTGATAATTTTTTTAGAATTATAATTTTGCATATGTTTAAATAATGGCCTCTTCTACCATAGTTGACCTACCAATGTCTGTTTTGACATATAACATGAATATTGTCAAATCATAAAACATAAATGTAATTGATTTAGTAATAATATGTAGGTGAATTAAATGTGATAATTAACATGGAAAATGTTCTCGATCATATAAATAATTAACATAAAATTTTTATTCATGGTGATAAAGAAATAACAGGATGAATGAGAATCATTTTTGGGATTTTTCATCTCACATTTATTTCTCTATGTTTCATAGAATATTCACCAATACATTTTTTGTGGTGTATATAATTCCCATATAATTTTTCTTGTGATTATTATACTTGAATTTATGTGTATTTAGATATCCAATTATAATGTATCTTTTATCATGTTCATAGTTTCGTTTTTTCCAAAGTGGTAACAGATTTCTGTCATAATTTTCCGCATTTAAGGTATTTGTAATGTTATGAACATATCTTATTTTATGAGGTGTATATACTTCTTATATGAAATTTTATGTCAATAATATAGTTATTATGATTACAATATATGATTTAGTAAATGATATTACTAAATGGGGATTAAAATACAATATTTCCATTGTGGTAAGAGTATTTTGTTAATATTTGATAATTTATTGAGATTGTGTTTGATTATCAATATATTGTTGACATATTATAATTCTCATGAATTAAAATATCCTCTTTCTATTAATGAAATTTTTAGGTAATAGTGTTATGTTTTCAGTAATTTTTTCTTATAATAATTGTGAAAATGAGCATATAAATCATACGTTGTTTATCTCTTTAATCAGAAATTAATTTTCTTTATGTGGTATATTTTCCAACAATAGTTTTTATGAATGATTTAATGATTTAAAAATATTTTTAAATTAAATTCAATTCACATGTTTTTTTAAAGGCCCATAATTTTCAAGGTATTTTTTTTCTTAAATTCTTTGGAATATTTCGAGTCCGCGGTTTCTGACTCCTCCTGATTCCGAGGACCGGTGTGCCCGGAATTGTTTTCATAAGTTTTGTTCGGGTACATTCAGAAAACGTACATGTGGTATTTTCTATCTTTTTAATCGGTGCTCGAAATAGAAATACGGTGGAACCGATGAACTCGCAACGCCATTATTTTCTTAAGGGGATCTTTACCGCAGTTGCGTTTTAAGCGGGTTGAAATTTATAATTTGGAGATTTATAATAAATAAATAAAATTGTTGTACACAATTTTATTTATAAATGGTGGTTATTTTTTACAAGGGGAATTTAGAGGTGGGGCCCGAACCCACATAACCTCCCTTAAGAGGATTTAGTTTGTTGGGGCCCAAAAGAACACAAACCCTTTCACCTCCCCTCAACTCCCCATTATTTCCCTACTATTAAATTTGGAAACTCCTCATATTTATTATGACGGAGCATCTCCACCTACCACCCATTGAATATGCAAACCTATCAAGTTAATCTCTACATTAACTGTCTGGAACCACTTTGAATCAATTTGAATTGTGTGTAAATTCTATTAAATTGTTATCATTTTATTTCTTTTGCATGGGAAAGTTACTAATGGGGAGGAACTGACGATTTAGATGAGAGGTGATCCTTTTTCGAAGAAGAACACCGTTCTTCAACGTAGAAGATTCCCGAAAAAGAATGCAAAGGACTTCTTCCAATGATGATTCTTCTTTGGATGCACCCTAACGTCAAGGAATCAGTGTCGTATTCGGATTCTCTTCTGGTATCACGATAGCGACTCTTCCTCCCACGTTGAAAGGAAGACACCATTCTCCATAACGCTATCTTCCGTGATGCTCAACTACCACGACAATCGTCTTCCGAGGCTCGTCAATGTACAACATTAATTATGAGGTAGGGGGTTTGATATATTTTTATGTAAATGAAATTATATTCTTTCCTTGTTGAATTCTTGAGTTATCTTTGGAAATTTTGTATCTCCTAAGGCAGAGGGAGGATTTAGAACTAACATTGCCCGATGACCGTCCAATGATTCTTGAATATTTATTGGTGGTGGTGAAAGGAGGTGGCGTTGAGAGAAGTGGGTGGACGCGTGATGGCCATGTGAAGAAGAACCGCTGCCAGCAACCATAGTCCGGTTGGCCAAAAAAGAATTGGCAGACCGTAGCCTGCCGGGTTGGAGGAACCGCGGCGCCCCATGGCACCGCACTGCGGAGGACCACAACCCGCACTCCATGGGATGCTTTAGAGGGGAACCGGCTAGCTCGCCAGACGACCATGTTGGAGGAGGCCGCGCCATCCGTAGGTTCCGCGTGGGATGACAGTGGCCCGTTCGAACGGACTGCTCGCACAGGGAAGACTGACCGGCTTCTTCCGGCCAGACAGAAGGACGACGCCACTCGGGGTCGCCGTTTCTGAAGACCGGGGGCCGCGCCCCTCACTCAGCTCTGCTAGCTGGCCGAGCCGTGACCAACCACAGGTCGTGCACCGCCGGTCCGGGCGACATGCTGCTGGGCCAGGCTACGTGACACCAGGCCGGGCCGACCACTTAGTCGGTTCGGACCCGCTGAGCTTGGACGGGACGACCCGCCAGCCCATTGGGCTTGACGAGCCGAGCCTGTTTCGCTTAAATGAGAATAACTTCATGATCGTGTGTCTGATCGACGCGCCGTCTATGGTACTGGGACCCTTGCGATGAGGAAGTCCTTTTGTGATAATTTATGTGATTTTTGGGAATATTTGGAAAAAAGTCAGGTTTGGAACGATCGTAATCTTAACCGGGCCCCACGAACTAAAAAGCCATTAACTCTCAGACCGAGCGTCCAAGTGATGCACCATCTGTTGCATCGGGTTTCTTTTGATGAGATGGATATTTGGGATACATCAACTCTGTACATTGTGACATTTGATGTATTGACCTCTTTGCTCTTAGAGCAGACCCTCCCGGAATCGAGCGTGTTGTGTGCGGGAACCCTAGAGCTGGATACGACTACGTTGACTACATTACTGGAATCCTCTGTGGGTTTGACAGTGACGACTACTATACTGGGATCATCAGTGGGTTCGACAGTGACGACAAACATACAATAATCCTCTGTGGGTTCGACGATGATGACCACTATTCCTGTATCCTATGTGGGTCCGGTAGTTTGACCGCTGTACTTGTATCCTATGTGGGTCCGGCAGAGTAGATGGTCTTGTTTCCTGTGTGGGTTCGACATCATAGTAGGTCTTCTATCCTATTTAGGTATGAAAACAAAGATGAATCAGTTACTACATCTTATCATCTCTATTGCTATTAGAAATATGTATAACTGTGTGATGTGAGTCTCAACTTTCAATCACTATCATCGATGTGATTGACTCATTCCTGTGTGGACTAGTTTTTACTTGGGATAGAGTGTTGGAGTCGTACGGTGGTTGATAACATAGGTATATGTATTGGCATATAACTATGTAGGGTTGTTTGATTCTTCATTTTTGTATCTCTCTTCGGTGGATTATCCTTCGTGGATTCTGGGAGACCATCGGGGGTCTCAGGGTCCCTACTGAGTATCGTATACTCACCCCTGAATGGGCATTGCCCGTACTATGTTGTGTTGGATGTAGACGATAGACATCACTGATCGAGGTAGAGACTTGTGAAGCTGTATGGACCACTTGGCGAGACATACAAGTAGTGGAAGGACGGACTTGGGGTGCTGAGGAGGCCATTTTTACCAACCTTTCAGGTGGGGTTCCCAGAGGAAGACTAAGTGGTTGCTATTTTTTTACTACAGTTGTACTAGCTTTTCAGTTGTATTGTACTTTACAATTGGGTCTGTATACTGGCTCATTTACTTTTCAGCACTTACTTTTGTATTTAGTATTACTTAGTTCTTAATTTTTTTGCATACTCTGTTGTGTTTATTAATTTTATATAGGCAATGCCTTCCTTTTTTATTGGGATTTACGCATTTCGTGCGAGTCTCCATCCACCGGCCTATGAAAGGAGGACTTTGGTTAGTCAAGGAACGGGACCCGAGGACGGGTTGTGGAAAATTGTTATCAAATGAGTCAGTTCTACTGCAGAACTCAGGACACTGATCATTCCTTTCTATGATGAAATAGTTTTAAGAGTATTGAGTGTGTTTTTCAGTATAGTGAGTCCAATGTTGGTGCAATGACCGATGTGTCCATACACCAGGAGCTTGTACTCTGATTTCCGACTAAGTGCACGAAAACACTGATTTCATGTTTATTTCCTTTGAAATGTTTTCATTGTTATTACTTTGTGTCAACTCACCAGGTATACTGTTTGACAGTGGCACACCTTTTTCTTTTCAGGATGGCCCCACAATGGTAGCCAGCTAGGGTTCCGAGTTATGTATGAGATGAAAGCCCACCGAGCGATGAGGCCTCAGTGTAGGGACCCATCACAACGGAGGCAATAGCAGTACCACTACCCGCTGGGCCACCGATAATACTATCCCTAGTAACAGATAGTGCACGCCCCCTGAGTGTGTCGCATGAGTTCCAGCGACAGAGGCCTCCTTGGTTCCGCAGAGAGAAAGACCCACATGAAGATGAGGATTGGCTGGAGCTATCGTCAGAGTTTTCATATTGGTAGGGACACCATCTAAACATATGATGATCCTTGTCGCAAGTCTCCTTCATGCAGCAGTAGGTAGATGGTGGAGCCTGATGCTCTAGGTGCATGACGAGGCATCACCACTTTGGACAGACATCGAGAGTCTCTTCCACTTAGAGTTTGTTCCAACCACCCTTCGTGCTGAACATATTTAAGAGTTACTACATCTGCAAGAGGGAAGCATGATAGTAGATCAGTACTCAGCGAGATTTACTGACCTCTCACGCTACTCCACGAATATGGTATGAGACTCATTTTTTAGTGCCTGGACGTTCAAGTAGGTGTTGAGGCATGAGATCAGATCTTCAAAGACTCCCCTCATCATCCTGACGCAAGAAGGGGTGCTGCAGTGAGCTCTTCTATAATGGATTGACTAAAATCAATAGATGTTATATTATATGGAAAATTATTCGAATGATATCATGAAAAGATTTCATGAGGTAAATATAATTTCTTATTTAAAAAATAATATTGAAAACATAATACTATTTTAAATCAATTTTCCTTAAAAAATATTAATGAATCATGAATAAAATATTGAAATCAATTTTAAATTATTATTATATTTCAAAAAAAATTATTAAAAATTAACCATTTTACAATGAATTAAAGGTGTCATGGAAATGGCATTGATTAAATCCATACACAACATAAAAGGTAAAAATAAAATTTCACATTAAATATAAAAACAATAGAAAAAATAGTTGTTTAGAACATGACAAGAATATTATATGCAAAATTAATAAATGAAAAAATGGTAAATATTTTTAAATAATCATAGGATAATGCTTAAATATTCATGGAGTCCCTTTTTTGAAAACATATATTTCTAACCAGAGAGACAGTGTGGTGGGAATTTTTTTAAAAAAATTATAAACAATATTTTGTACCTAAGATTATAAAAATTGTACCAATATAATAATATATCATTAGTAACAAGATAACAATAAAATTCATGAATATTGATTAGATATTGGTTATATTAATTCATCAACAGAAGCATAATAATAAATAATCTTAAAAACAAATGTGATTGTTTCAATAAATTCCTATACAATGGTTTCTTGGGATCATATTATACATGTAAGAAAAGAAAATTTCATGAAAATTATAATATCATTAAATGATTTTGATTCCTAATATATCATGTAAAATGGAAGTATATACACCTAAAAATGAATTTAGGAAAACAAAAAACATGAGTCTCAAAGAAGAAATTAATGAAAAAACTATTTAACCGATTTGAAATATTTTTAAACATATAACCAATAAAATAAAGGTCATAATATGTATATGTGAATACAAATAAATATAATTATTATATATATATAATAAAATAATGGGTAGTACATACACCAGAAATAAGGAATGATTGTCCAACATTGTATATATCTCATGGAAATAAAAAAGTGACATGGAATCCCCTCACACATGGTATTGACTCTCACTATACTTATTCAATCCACAATTATTATAAATTTTAATATAATATACATATTTTACAGAAAAATCTTCTTATATATTTCATTTAATTAAGATTTTATATTACCCTTTTTTAAAATGAATTGATAATGTTTCACTTCGGGTAATAATTTTTTTATTATTCGCATATGTCATAATTTCATATATATTTGGTATTTATATATTACATATTAATTTAATTAATCTACACCATTATATAAATATCATGTTTATAAATAAAATTTCATAATAATTTATAGGATATATGGGTATGGAACAGAATACCCCATTAAAGGAGATAGTTTCTCGTATGTACACATGTATGATATTTCTATTTAATAGTTGTATTTTAAGAAACAAAGAAATGAAATATATGTATATATGTATATAATTTTTTCATTAGTTTTATTATACCATATATAACATATATAATCTCTAAACCCATCCTTAATACATTCTTTTAAGTGTATGAATGAACCAAATTGTTTAGAAGGGGTAATAGTAAATAATTACTCAAACGAAATTATCACATACACACAAAATGGATTGTAAAATGACCTGTGTTGTAAATGTAATAAGGAAGATTTATGTAACTAAAAATATGATTTTTAACCTATATTAAAAATGTTTCCACCATAATTTCCACCATCATAGGTCATAAGAAAAATTATAATATCATTATTTAGTGATCTTTTATTATGCCCAACATATAAACAATATGTTCATTATCCATTAGTTGGAGGTGCATGTATTTGTATTTTGGAAACATTTCATGACTTCATCCTAATATATTTATTATACTGTATCTGTGACAAAATCATAGAAAAAATTGTGTTGTAGGGTGGGTAAATAAAAAAAGAAAGGACATGAGATAAGACATTGTCTATTAATCAGGTAACTCGTTTTGGATTCCAATAAAAGGATTCCCTACATTGACCTCTTTTTAAGGGGATGCTTGTAGGTGGAAGGGATGATTTCTCGGAAGTTGATTGCGATGTTTTTGGTTAATCCTAAGAGGTTTTAGAGGTGTGATGATGTGGGAGAGGTGGTGCCTTTTATAATGAAGGAAAAGGACTGACATTGAATTTTTTATATCATGTTAGGGTTACACATATTCTTATATAGAGAAATACATATAAAACAAAAATAAATCCGTAATTGAAGATTTAGTCTCGATATATATTGATCAAATGGTTTTGGAAAATTCATTTTGTTCATTTGGGATCTTAATATTATGGTTTAGTCCCCAATTTATCTTAATTCAACATTGATCACTCTAAATAATTATAATCGGTTTTAAAAATTAATTTGGTCCAAACACACGATAAAAATATTACAAAAATATTATTCTTATTAAAGTTGTGTATTTACAATTTTGAATTTTCAATTCATCGAGGAGTCTAAATTAAGCTTATTGTTAATCCCACAGCCGAGACAAAATTATGGGGTGTCAATATAGAAATATGTTCAAGATTTTTGTTAGTGTTCATAATAAATAACATTTTGAAATTGATTCTAATGACCTAAATTGTTTTAATAGATGTATACTTGAAATCATTTTACCTTAAATCA
Source organism: Viscum album (assembly GCA_963277665.1). NCBI lineage: Eukaryota > Viridiplantae > Streptophyta > Magnoliopsida > Santalales > Viscaceae > Viscum > Viscum album. Next base: position 244,174,682 of record OY728133.1, read on the forward strand.
TATTTATAATAAAATTGTACAATAATATTTATTTAACTAAAAAAAGATGTTTTTAACTAAAAAGTTGTATTTGTCATTATTCGTCAAATAATTTTTGTTTCCTAGAAAAATACAAAAAATTAACCCTAATATAATTTTGACATTATAAAATAAAAAATAAAATTTATTTCAACAAATGAAAATGTTTAATCATTAAACAATTAAATTTCAATTAAAAATTGTTCTTTTTAAAAAATGTTTTTTTAAAACATAAAAGGACTTTACCATAAATCATTCCTTTCATTACCAATATGTTTGATTTAAATAAATAAATTAATAATTTTTTTGAAAATTATTTATTACAAATCATATTAATAAATTTAATGGATTTTATATGATTATCTCATTTATGTAATTTTAACTTAAAAATGATATTTTATACAATCTTAAGTGTGGTGTGTAACGTACGCCATGTTGGTGTGGCACGTAACATAGGTTGGGTCATGGTTGTGTATAATGTATGTCGAGTTAATGGTCAATGTCAGATAAATATATGGATTACTATCCTAATATATATATATATATAACTGTTTGAAGTGATAGGTGAAATCAAATATTAATAAATGATTTTTTTTAAAAAATAGTTTTCATAATCTTTGTGTGTCAATTCCCCCCCCTAAAAATAATTTCTCCCAAAAAAATTTATTGGTTATCTATAGTCTAATACATGATTGTTTTGTTCATAGAAACCCACATCATAAAAATGAATTCTAAAACATCATTAAAAAAGGGAATTTTCAAAGCATAGTGGTTTCTCAATGTAACATATAACTAGTTTTCCAAATAATAGAATATATATGGGAAGTCAAAACATATATATGGATAAAAAATATAACTTATAATATATAATGGAGAGTAATAGAAATAAATTCAGTAGAAATTTGAAAATCAAATATCCATTAATGAGTGATAAACTAAGGGATAAATTGTTTCATCAATAATCAAGGTACTATGTTATCATTTTTTAGATAAATTTTCTTATGGACAATGAATTTTCATCGAAATATTTACTTGCATGATTTTTGGAAAACATCACCCTTTGTTTTTAATTGATCCACTTCACCTATTTCCATCATAGGTAATCATAATTTTTTATTCACAAAGCACTAATAGATCCTAAGACCCATAATATGTTATCCTATATGTAATAAATTATCATCAACGAATATTTTTAAAATAGGTTATCCAATATGATTATTCTTCATGGGGTAATATAATACATTATTCTGACAATCATTATCTAAATTTTAACCGAATCCTTCTATAAATGGTTAACCTTATAACCCTTCCAAAATATAAAAATAAAAAATAGGATAAAGTAGGTAATGAAATCATCGTATCATTGATACCACATATTTTATCACATAAAAAACATGTGAATAACTTCCTCATATATTCTTTTTAAAGCATGCTCAAAATCGGAATTTCCATAAATCAGTATGTAAATCATACATGCTTCCAAAAGAAAATCCACCACATATACAATAAATATGGTCATATTGAAAAAAAATATATATTTTAAGAAAGGTATCACCCTTTTAAATCTATAATATAAAAATGATTTAATTAATCAAAATTTCACGCAGGGAAATATAAACTAGGGTTAGACAGGGAACATGTTCCACTAATAAATCAACAAAATTTTCATATATCTTATTTTTACAAAATAGATTTGGAAATTACCAACTATGGATTCATTTAATTATCATGGCTTAGATTATATATTGTTATATAATATGATTTCTCTTTTTCAATTATCATCAGATGTTGTTGGAACAAATCAAAATTTTTAATCATGGGTTTTGGGAACTTTTTGAATAAATTCCAAATCTCTCTTAAAATAAAATACTATTATTTTTAGGATCATATTTTTAGAGTTTTCTCATTATCTACATCAGTATATAATTTTTTCTTATCACGTATGCATTATTATATAATGTTTCCATCCATTACACACTAAAAAATTTATTATCCAATTAAACAAACACTCACTGTGCATTTTTACACACATAGAGCACAAAGGAGATCTCATCATCCTATCTACATGTTTTTTTATTGCATATTTTACAAAATATTCCAGTTATTGTTATATATTTGATATTGGTAAATAAATCCAACCACCATTTCAACTATGGTTTCATGTATCTCAATATATTCATGGATTCCAATGTATCTTATCGATAACACCCATTATTGACATAGCTTTTATCCATAGAAGAACCTGTCAAGATTACATTCTATTAGTTTGATAATTCCACAAATGAACATATAATGTCTTGTGAAATTATCCCATTAGGCAGTGAAACATTCATCATCATTTTTCATCATCTCATGTAACTATTTTCTAATCTATTTATAAAGAAAATGATGAATGTTGTTTTTAATGATTATGTTCTTGAAGTCATCTCAATCCATGGATTAAATTTCATTTGGATTCCACGTATTTTTTTATTTGAGTCCACCACCAGTCTAATTCAAATTCTTATTGATAAAAAAATAGCTTGTATTTCTCATGATCCAAACACTATAGAAAAGATAACATCATTATAGTGATACTGATCCAATTTTTAGAAATAAGTTGATCAAATAAATTGACTAAAGTATGTGTATGTTTCATTATAAAGGACCTAATAGAACATTGTTCTTTGCTTTTATCATATGTAAGTTCAACAAGAATCAAATGTTGAAAATTTTGTATGATCAGAGTAACCAGGATTTTTATTCTAGAACCCAAAGAATTAGATCCATAGAAGAAAAATCATTTCATTTTTCCTCACAATCTCTATATAGGATGTTCCTTAGGCCATCATCAATAGAATAAAAAAACATATAGTAAGAAACAATTACCATAGAGAGAAACCACATAATCATGAAAAGTATCATATATGATTACTAAATTCTGACACCTTCCTTAATATTTAAAACCTTATATTTATCCTAGTTTATTCATGTAAAGGCCCAAAACTTGAAGTACAAGGGCATTACCTTAATTTTTCATAATACAAAATACATAACAAAAAAAGACATCAAAGGACCGTAATAGTTTAATGCCTTTGGAAACATGGAACATAATCTCCTAATCTTGGTAAAAGATATTAAACATATCCCATAAAGATCCTCCCTTTTTTTATTACCTAAAACCTTTCATTATATCCTGGTGAAAATAAAACATATAGAGGCTGATATCAAATTCTCAGTAAGGGTAATCATGGAAAAAAAATAAAACAAACAATATACATTTGAACTTCAAACCATGAACATATTGTTTAAAAATCAACATCATGAGTTGCGAAATAAATTTTGGTAGTACGTAAGGCATAGATCATAAAGGAACATCAATCATGATAATATAACATGGGAATAAAAAATTTAATTGTGCCAAAACATTAAGCACATGATATGATTTCCATAGTATCCAAGCCATTGCTTCCATGACCGTCTTAGTGGACAATGTACCTTTATGAATCAAGTTCACTCCTTATTCCAATCCTATATCACAAAACCAGATTTACTTACCATTTCAGCCATGTCTATCACATGAGATATAAATATTTACCCAATTCATTATAGATAGATATAGGTCCCACCCATCTCATAATGAAATCATTCTTACTTGTTCCATAAAATAAACATAAAACATTCATCATAACCCAAAGAATAAAATGGGTATCATAAAAATCATCCCATCATCACATCTTCCATATAAAACAAATGGATATTTAATCATAAGAAAATTTAAACCTTTTAAATCATAGAGACATTATACATGAAACATAATCATATTAAATAAAGTTATTTTAGATGAAAAATAGTTTTGATAAAACACTAGAAATGAATTATTGAGGAAAATATCATTTCTTCTTCAAAATAATTTTCTTTTCCCAAAATTATATTCTATTTTAAAAGAAAATGGTTCTTTTGAAAATAGTCATTCATTATTGTAGAGGAAGCTTCATGAAAATGAGGTGTTATGAAACCGTAAAAATATGTTCATGTCGTATAAGTTAATAATAACATTCTACTCGTGTGGTAAAAAAAAGTAAGATTCCTTTCATAACATGTGGTAAAATTAAAAAATTGGTAAAAAGGACATTAAAAATACAAGAAAACATTTTTAGAAAATAGGTACATGGATGATAACAAAAACCCTAGTAAATACTTATGAATAAACAATCTCGGATAAAAACAAGATTGGAAAAGTTATCCCTTACCTTAGTTCTGATATGCTTTGTACGTATTTTAACCTCCTGTATAATGATTTCAATAATTTCATTGAATTATTACAGAATAATATTCATTGTTATTATATCATATATGGTTCACTTATGACTTTATATTACCCATTCATTTGTAAATTCCATGTTAAAGCAGTGTTTTGGGTAAAATAATTTTATTTATCGTATATGTTTGGACTTGTTGTTCTAGATATTATTATTACTTATATCTTGATTTACATACTTCCAGAATGTAAATAATGATGTATATATCATATATATATTCAATATATATATATATATAATTGATATATAAATCAAATGAAATACACCGTTCATGGAGATAGTAGGCCGTACGTATGCATGAATGCTGTTTTCTTTTACTTATTGAATTAAATGGAATTATGTAAATGAAACATATATGTACACAAATCCAGTATCATTATTATGTAATATATTTCATTATTATTTATTATATATACTTTATAATCATTCTTGAATGGTTAATCATGGAAAATGAATCTCACCGCGTTCGTGGAGACAGTAGTCCGTACGTATGCACAAGCGATGATATCATTCCCATGATCATGGAATTGTATTGAAGTGTATGTATAATATTTAATAATAAATATCACTTTAAAATAATCATATATAGTTATTTATTTACACTATTATACCCATCCATGTAAGGTGGTTGTGGAAAAGAGATTACACCACGTTGTGGAGACGGTATTCTGTACGCACACACGCGCGGTGATTTCATTTATGTAGGATGGATATAAGATGAAATTTCATTGTCTCATATTTATAATAAAATATTAGTATATGAGTGATACTGATGTTATTAATTTATGATGAAACAAATAAAAAATAATAAGTATAAGAAGAAATAAATTGGAATGAATCGGTAAAGGATATTACCTCTTCTTTGACGCCCCTCTTCTTAACCTCCACTTAAGGCACTAGGGTTGGCCTTTTGAGAAGTCCAAAACCTCTATAATGTTTCTAGGGAAGATTAAAAGGGAAATAGTTAGGGGTTGGCTGAGCTTCAAGGCTCTAAAGGATGTGATTATATGAGTGAAGGGGTGCCCTTTTTATGAGGGAGGAGAGGGGCACTTTAGGAAAACATAAACTATTATTTTATATTTAAGTAATATTCAGTTTATAATAGCTCAAAATTTATTTATTTCGATGCTAAAGTGGGGATGGTTCTAAATCCTCTCAACCAATAGGTTTTAGACAAGTTTATGTTACTATTTTAACCTTATCATTTATATTTAACTCTAAGTTAAATAGTTTATCCTTTACCGTGTCTTCTTGTTTTATTATGCTATATGGTTAATATACTTACTATAAAAATCCAAAATAACCCCAAGTGGTTCATTATTAATATATATAACCTTATATAGTTTATTTGTCCAAACCTTATATATTTAGGAATATAATAAAAATTAATAATATAATATTTGTTTTAAAAACTATATTATGTCAATTTTGACACTATTTGGTAATTTATTTTTGCGAAAATCATAACAGAATTATTAGTTCGAACGATGAAAATTTAATCAATACTAACATGTCATATTAACCTATAAAATTAGTTTAATTCATAAAATAACAAACTACATTTTTTTGGGTATTTATAATATCAATTATTTTAATTTTTTATTATTTAGTTAATTACTCCTTCACCATTGTGTCATAAATAAATTAAATTATTTAATGTCTAAAATTATAAATAAAATACAATTAGTTATTAAATATTTGTATCTTTATAATGATTATTTATAGTCCAATTTATCTTATGTATAACCCTATATTAGAAATGTTTTAGTTATTAAACATTGATTTTAACAATTTTAACTCTTCTTTAAATAAAATAATGACAAATGTCCAAATCCAATCCAAGTGGACTTAAAGGGTAATTTTTTATTACTAAGGTTGTTTTTGGTCGAATTACACTTATCCAATAGAATTAGGACATGTTTTAGAGTAATTGTAATATCATTTTTACCCTTAATTACCTTATTTAATTTTAACCATGGTAAATAAAAGTAAAAAGTTACTATTCGCCAAAAATTATTTTTAACTTATTGAACCACATTTTACTCCTGGATATTAACCGTGTCTCTCATATTTTCGAAATTACACTCACATAAGTGGTAAAATTATGTTTCATTTAAATTTTCAAATTCTCCTAGGAGGTGGGTAAAAGATGGTGAAAATTTCAATAAAATATTTATATATCAAAAATTATTATAAAATGACTCCAATGAATTACATTGAACTTATATAGGAATTATGAATCAATTATTGCATAAAATAAATTTAAATAAATAAAATAATTATTTAAATAAAAAGTCGGTTTTTAAATAATACCATAGTGTTTTCACTATTCATCAAAAATTGAATGTTTTCAGAAAAATACCAAAAATTCACCCTAGGCTACATTCGATATTAAAAATCCAAAAATGAAGTCAATTTTGTAAGATAAAATTTATAAAATTAAAAAAGTGGGAATTACTATTCATAACAACTAGTTTATATTACATATCGTTGTTTAGTGAGTCTTAGTATTGAGTAAAACACACGCTATCGTGGAAGGTCGTGATTGCGTGTAATAAAAGCCATGTCCGGGATGCGTGTAGTGAAATCTCCATTTGGTGTAGCATACAACACATGACATAAATGAAAATAAAAGGAATATTTTTCATAAAATCTCGGGGTGTTACATTCTATCCCCCTTAAAATGAATTTCTCCCACAAAATTCGTCGGGGTTATAAATGAATTACTACTCGAAAGTTTCTTTTATAAAAACCCACATCATAAAAAGGAATACCAAAAATTATCTTTAAAAACTAAAGTATGAAACATAACGGTTACACAAATTAACTAATCACTAGGTTTCCACATAGAAGAACATAGGTTAAATTATGGATATGGAAGAGAAATCTAACCATCATGTTCTGATGGAGAGTGGTAGAGACCATGGCTATGAAAAAGCCAACAATCACAGAGCCATAAATTTGTGATGATTTATGGTACCATCTGATTCATCAGATATAAGGACACTAGGTCAACATTTTTTTTGTATTCAAGATCATTTCCCTAAAGTTGAATAATGTTTGCGTAAATAGAAATACTTAGTTGATTATGGTAAAATATTACTCTGGTTTATGCCTTGAACAATTTATACATCATCTATTAAAGAAATGAAGTTGAATTTGTCTTCAGTGAAGTGTTAGCTAATCTTGCGATTGAATGATAGGTCATTCCATCTGTCTCAAACAAAAGGATAATAAAAGTTATTAAATGTACATAAGTCCATCTATAATGAGATTAATCATATATGGTTCCTAAAATGGAGTTACTTCATATATCACAATGCTTAATATAATAAAACTAGCTTCTACTAACTAGGGACATCTTGTGGGATAGGGGTAGGAGATAAAGGCCTATCGCACTTCGGTTGTGGGTTCGATTCCCATAGCATTTTCCAACGCTACAGGTTGTCTCTTGTTCTGCATGTTGTCCCTTTTCTTAAAATACACTATTATAACATTACATCAATAATATTGATAAAAAGTTTTATACTTAATCAATACTAACTTATGTCTATCATAATTCATTTCAATCTTTAGGATTATCTAAAATACATTTGTCCAAGCTCAAATTATATTGAAAACAACTACTAGAAAAGTCATCTACTGATCATGTGAATACCATCATTTATCCCCTATATATAATACAATATATCTTGTTGGTCACAATCCAAACATGTTAATACCTTAATCATGTATTCTATTGAAACAAAAATTTCTGTAGAACCATAGTGAAAACATGAATGTTATCAAAAGATAACTCTTTCCACATACCAAAATCCAAAATATTCTATATACTCAAACCATGATATCACATTGTCCTTACATCAGTCATGAGCTCAATAATACTATCAAACATATCTATATCTCTTTATTCCTTCACTATGCGCATATCATCTACTTTCCAATAATATTAAAATCACATTTATTGGTTACTGGTACCATATAATTATTGAAAACCAATACATAGATATTCCAAAAGTCCATTATGTCATAAATGAGATTCTAGGATACTATTTTGAAATCCCATTAATTAAACACTTAATCATTACACAACATCATTTTCATACTCAACATCATAAATATTGATCACATGTGACTTCGCTTTATCCTTTTCCTTAAGTGGTTGCTCACGTTGATCACCATTAACCCTTGGATTAGGGCATTGATTAGCATAATGCCCCATTTCCTTTCACTTGAAGCTTTTAAGTGTTGGTGGTGTGTTATCTATAGTCTTTTCTTTATTCAAATCACTAGCAACCTTTTTTCCATTACATCAACACTCGGCTACTCAATGACCTTCTTTTCCACACTTAAAACATTTTCTAGTCCCCTTACGACAATCTCAACCATGCTTCTTTCCACACATTGAGCATAAAGAAACATTCATATTCTTTTCACCATTTTTCTTAGATTTCTCATTGAACTCTATATTTCGTTTCTTATCAAAACCATGAGATGGATATTCTACACCAACTTCCAGTTCTACCTTGACAGAACAACGCCCAATTTCTTCACAGCTACAGAAGTCTCTTATAGCTAATGCCCGATGAAGAATTGTTTTTAATTCATTGAAGAATCGTTCAACTTTACTTTGAGGTTGGATCATAAAGTCAGATTCATACCTTGCAAGTCTTGTAAAATTCACTTTGTATATACCAAAAGATTCATCATCCTTCCGCTTAAGCTCAATGGACTCCTTTTCCATATTTGTTCAAATAATACAAGGTATGTACTTACTGAAAAATAAGTTCCTAAAGTCATCCCATTCTATGGATTCAATTTCATCATGGGGCCTATTATTCTTAATTAGAGTTCACCACTGGTCTGCATCACCTTCTAAACGGTAAACAGCTAGAATGAATTTATCATGTCCCGGGCAGCGAAGTATGGAAAATATCATTTCAATGGTACTGATCCATTGTTCAGAAACATGTGGATCAGAAGACCCATTGAAAGAAGGTGGATGTTTCCTCATGAAGGAATCAATAGAATATTGTTCCCTTCTCTGATCAATTGGAAATCCAGAATGATTCATAGCTTTTGTATGTATATGAATAAGATTTTGCACTCCATCTCCCATCAAATTTGGGTTTTAAGGAGTACAATCATTGCATTCTCCATTACATTGATTAGAACGGTTCTTTCAGGTTCAATCCACCGTCTAAAACCAAAAAAGAATAGTGTGAGAGGCCAAAATCATGCTAGGGAAAACAACATAATAAAGGGAGAGAACCTTCAATATATAACATCTTAGGGTTAATTCTATGATTTTTACTATAATTGTAGTACTATAACCTATACTTATACTTAACCTTATGGACATCACTAGACACACAATAAAAATAGCTTTAGGGATCCCACTAAAGTTTTTATGTCATAGTTTCAAATGGTTAACTAATCATTTCCTCTGGTACCAACTGTAGAGACCAAATGCTTGAAGTACATGGACATTACATTACTTTTGCGGAATAATTAATACATAACAAAAACAGACACCAAATGACTATAGTAGATTAGTGTCATTAAAAACATGGAACATAATCTTCTAATTTTGGTGAAAGATCTTCAACATCCCCCATAAATATATTCCATTTTTCTTCTTACCTAAAACCTTTCATTATATCTTGGGGAAAAGAAAAAATATAAAGGGTGAGCTCAAATTCTCAGCAAGGGTATGCATGGAAAAAAATAAAACAATCCCTATACATTTGATCTTCAAAACATGAACATAATCATTAAACATATAAAATCTTGTGTACTGAAATAAATATTGGAAGTATGTAAGGCATAGATCATAAAAAACATCAATCATAATAAAATAACATGGGAATAAAACATTTAATTGTGGAAAAACATTAATCACCTGATATTATTACCATTGTAGCCAAGGCATTGGTGTCGTGACCATCATAGTGGACAAAGTCCCTTTCTGAATCGAGTTCACACCTCATTCCAGTCCTATCTCACTGAACCAGATTAACTTACCATTTCAGCCATGTTTATCTCATGAGATATAAATCTTTATCCAATGCATTGGTGAAAGATATAGGTCCCACCCATCTCATAATGAAATGATTCTTACTTGTGCCACAAAATAAACTTAAAACATTCATCATAACCCAATGAATACAATGGGTTTCAGAAAAATCATCCTATCATCACATGATCCATTTAAAATAAATGGATATTTCATCTTAATAAAAGTGAAACCATGTAAATCATATAGACATTATACATGAAACATAATCATATTTAATAATGTCATTTTAGATGGAAAATAGTTTTGATAAAACACTTGAAATTAATTCTTGAGGAAAATATCCTTTCTTTGTCAAATTAATTTTCTTTTCACATAATTCCATGAAATTTTTAAAAAAATGGTTTTGTTGAAAATAATAATTCAATCTTGTAGAGGAAGATTCATGATAATGAGGAGTTATGAAACAGTAAAAATCTTTTCACGTCGAATATGTTAAAAATAACATTCCCCTCGTGTGGTAAACAAAAGTAAGATTGCATTCATAACATGTGGTAAAATTAAAAAATGGTTAAAAATTCCATTAAGAATACATGAAAAATTTAGAAAATAGGTACATGGATGATAAAAAATACCACAGTAAATTCTTATGAATAAACAATCTCAGATAAAAACGAGATTGGAAAAGTTATCCATTACCTGAGGTTTGATATGCTTCGTACATATTCGAACCTCTTGTATAATGATTTAAATAATGTCATTGACATATTACAGAATCATATTAATTTTAATTATATCATATATGGTTCACTTATGACAATATATTACCTGTTCTTTTTTAAATTCCATGTTCAAGCAGCATTTTGGGAAAAATCATTTTATTTATCGTAGGTGTTTGGACATGTTGTTCTTGATTTTATTATAACTTATATATTGATTTACTTATTTCCAGAATGTATATCATGATTTATATATCATATATATATTCATTAAAAATATATATATATATATAATAGATATATAAATGAAATGAAATACACTGTTCATGGAGACGTTAGGTCGTACGTACGCATGAATGATATTTTCGTTTCCTTATTGAATTAAATGGAATTAAGTAATTTAAACTTATATTTACATTAATATAGTATCATATTATGTAATATATTTCATGATTATTTATTATATAAACTTTATAATCATACTTGAATGTTTAATCATGGAAATTAATCTTATCTCGTTCGTGGAGACGGTAGTTCGTACATATGCATGAGCGATGATATCATTCCCCTGATCGTGGAATTGTATTGAAGTGTATATATAATATTTAAGAATCAATATCACTTTACCATAAAAATATATAGTTTTTTATTGATACCATTATACCACTCCAAGTATGGTGGTGGTGGAAAATAGATTAGACCACGGCGTGGAGACGATATTCCGTACGTATGCACGCGTGGTGATTTCGTTTCCATAGGATGGATAGAAGTTGAAATTGGGTTTTTTCATATTTATAATAACATATAAGTATATGATTGATACTGATGTTATTAATTTATAATGAAACAAATAACGAATAATAAGTATAAGAAGAAATAAATTGGAATGAATCGGTAAAGGATATTACCTCTTCTTTGACGCACCACTTTTTATCCTCCTCTTAAGGGACTAGGGTTGACCTTTTGAGGAGACAAAAACCTCTATTATGTTTCTAGTGAAGATTATAAGGGAAATGGTCAGGGTTTGGACGAGCTTCAGGGCACAAAAGGGTGTGAAGAGAAGAGGGAAGGGGTGCCCTTTTTATAAGGGAGGAGAGGGGCACTTTGGGAAAAAATTAAAATATTATTTTATCATAATGTCATATTCGGTTTATAATAGCTTCAAATTGATTTATTTAGAATCTAAATTGGGTATGGGTCTAAATCCTCTAAACCAATAGGTTTTACACAATTTTAGGTTACTATTTTAACCTTATCATTCATATTTAACTCTAAGTTAAATAATTTAACCTTTACCGTGCCTTCTTGTTTTATTACACTATATGGTTAATAAACGTACTATAACAAGCCAAAAGATCCCCAAGTGGTTCATTATTAATATATATATCCTTATATAAGGCATTTTGACGAACCTTAGTTTTTGAGTAATATAATAAAAAATAATAATATAATATGTTTTAAAAAAACTATTTTATTTCAATTTTGACACTATTTGGTAATTGATTTTTTTGAAAACTATATCAGAATGATTAGTTCGAGAAAAGTTAATTAAATCATTACTAACATGTCATATTAACCTATAAAATTAGTGGAATTCATATAATTTCTCAAATTACATTTATTTGTGTATTTATAATATCATTTAATTTAATATTTCATTATTTAGATAATTACTGCATCACCATTGTGTCATAAATAAATTAACTAAATTAATGTATAAAAATTAATAATAAAATACCATTAGTTAGGAAATATTTATTTATTTCTAATGATTATTTATAGTTTAATTTATCTAATGTATAACCATATATTAAAAAAAATTAGTTATTAAACTTAGATTTTAACCATTTTAACTCGTCTTTAACTAAATTAATAATAAATATCCTAATCCAATACATGTAGACCTAAAGGGTAGTATTTTATTCCAAAGTTTGTTTTTGGTCTAATTACCCTTATCTAATAGAATTATGAAATGAGTTAGGGTAATAGTAATATCATATTTACCCTTAATTACCCTATTTACTTTTATCTGTGGTAAATAAAAGTAAAAAGTAACTATTCACCAAAAATTATTTTTATCTTATTGAACCACATTTTAATCCTTGATATTAACCATGTCTCTATGATTTTCGAAATTCCACTCACAGAATTGGTAAAATTATGATTTATGTAAATTCTCAAAGTCTCCTAGGAGGTGGGTTAAAGATGGTGAAATCTTCCATAACATTTTTATATATAAAAAGTTATTATAAAATGACTCCAATGAATTACATTGAACTTGTATAGGTATTATGTATAAATTTTGACCGAAAATAAATTTAAATAAAATAAATAAATATTTAAATAAAAAGTCGGTATTTAAATAGTAACCCAGTGTTTTCACTATTCATCAAAAATTGAAAGTTTTCAGAAAAATACCGAAAAATCACCCAAGGATAATTTCGATATTCCGAATCCAAAAATGATGTCCATTTCGAAAGATAAAATTTATAAAATTTCAAAAAGTGGGTATTACTATTCATAACGGCTAGTTTATATTACATTCGTTGTTTAGTGAAACTCGGTATTGCATACAACACACGATATCATGGAAGGTTGCGATTGCATGTAATGCATGCCAAGTCAGGGATGCATGTAGCGCAAGCTCCATTTGGTGTAGCATACAACACAAGACATCATTGAAATTAAAAAGAATAGTTTTCATAAAATCTCAAGGTGTTACAATTCACTATCATTATCTATTCAAATAGTTTATAATGGTTTTTGAAGAGTCTGTGGATTTACAAATAATATCCCTTGGGAGTGTCAAACCTGGTGTCCATCGGACCCAATTTTCTTGTACCAGATTACCAGGTTTTAGGTTCAAAACACCTTTCTATTGATGTTACCCCAAGGTAAATATACTCTAAGGAAACATTCACTTGTATTATCCATATATTGATGTATTTATAGGAATCCACTCACTATATACTTTACCAAAATTTCAAGTGATTTTTTTAATTCAGTTCATTATCCTTAGAATTATATTTAGAGTCATACGAAGACATATTCTTTGCAATACCGCTAAGGATATCACGGTAGTTTTATAATCCTTATTTCATAAGTTTGAACATCCATTCCATTGATGGTAACTATATGGACCACTGATTAACATACATGCATATTATATCATTTAAGTTGAATATTTAGTACTTCAAAAAATGCATTCCATTAGACCGTAATTGTTTTGTGTTTGGGGAAATTTGGAAAACAAAATCATTTAAACTAATGAAATTTCGTCATATTCCCCCATAAATATTCCCATCATTAGTACTTATACCTAAATATATTATTCATAAACTTGATGAAAGAATCATTAAATGGCTTGATCTAAGACTCTATATAAGGGTAATCAAAAGAGACATGTATGTATGAGCACAAAAATAGGGGTATGATAACGTGATTGTAACATAAAAAGTTCACAAATTGCTAACCAAATCTCATAAACATGAGTTATAGGATACATATACTTGGTTCTAAATACATTAATCATAAGTAAATAAATTAGAAGATCCATGAAATCATATCCTTGGAATACGAAATTGTATTTTAGGCTTATGAATAAGAATATAAACATTTATTTCAAGGATACCTTCCATGACCTTTATAACATGATAAGCTGGGGATATGACCATGTACCTACATCTGGATTGTGATTGAAACCCATGTACCCCATTTTTTTTAAGTCTGATCTACAATACATTTAACGTCTTGTTTTTAATCTTTTCATACAACTAGTGTACCCACATTATTTTAGTCTTAGTATATATTCCATTTGACCTCTTTTTTTTGGATTTTGTCTATAACCCGTGAACCCATTGTTATCATATACGACTTATCATTACCAAATAAATTTCAGGGAGACATATGTCCTAGCCATTTCATGATAACATCATTTGTACATGTTCCACAATGTAATAAAATTGTAATCACAACATGAACCATAAAAATAGGTGGGTTTTATAATCAACCAATCATAATTCATTTAATGAAATTAGAATTGTAAAAATTTTAAAATATCCAAACCTATGGGATCTTATAGGATTCATTCTTACTTCAGGAATTCAGAACCCATGAATAAAACAATGTTTCAAAATCACAAACCTCATGGATGTCAAATGAGTGTCTTAAGATTCATTTCATCAAAAAAGAAACCACAAAATAACGAATATGAATAATAATTGGATCATTCCATATAATGCAATGATTAACATCAACTGATGTTTTCATTAATATAAAATAACTTGTAAGGATTTTATTAATCATTTATTGTGGTAAATATCATTTCATATTTGAAATAGTATCTTTAAAAGGTAAAATATTTTGAAATATTTTTACCATAAAAAAAAAGAAGCTTTAAATATTTTTGAAAAAAAATTTCCACAAATATTAGTGTTAAAACATTTTCTTAACAAATAACCATTTAAAAATGCATTGTAATATTTAAATTCGAGACGATGGGTAAATCTGAACATGTCATATGAGGTAAACAAAACACAATTATTTCATGGTAAAAAGGATAAAAAATTCATTATTCGGAAATAAAAAAATTACTTTTCATTTTCGTTATTAGTAAAAGGATAAAAGGGTATTTTTTTAAAATGATTAAAAATAATGGTATAATTTTCTTAGAAACCCTTTTTGAAAACATATTTTTTTTTATTAAAGAGAGGGTAATATTGGGCTTTCATAAAAACACTTTTGTAAAAAAAAAAATCTTCTATAGAGTTGAAAAATGGTACAAATTACTGAATATAACCTTAATATCCAAATTTTATGAAAACTCACTAATTTTCTTGAGATATCGGTGATAATATTTCATCAAAGGATGAATATACATAAACAATATTGAAATGAGATGAGAGTGTTTCAATAAACTCTTATCACTTGGTAGCATGGAATCATAATATACATGTAAGAAAAATAAATTACATGAATCTTATAAAATCATGAATGGAATTTTATTCCTCATATATCATGTAAAATTAAATTATATACTCCACAAAAATAATTTATGTTCATAACAAAACTACAGTATCAATGAAGCAAATTTGAGATATAACTATTTTACTGATTTGGTAACTTTTTAAACTGATAAAACATGAACAAAATATTACAAAATGTGTATCTGAATATAAATAAATTTATATATAGCATATATATAATAAAATAATCTTCATTACATAAACTAAAAAAGTAAATATTTGAAAATATATCGTGTATCTCATGAAAATATAATGTAAGATGAAATCCCCTAACATTATGTCTTAGCTCTCATATTACATGTTCAAACCACCTATATAAAAAATATAAATTCCTCATAAAAAAGTTACAGAACTATATAATTATATATAAGGGATTATTAGGAAATTATATTACATGAATGATAATAATTCTATGTTCATGTTTCACTTTGGGTATTAGTGGATTTATTTTTCATAGTGGTATTAATTTCCTATATCATTGTTATTTATAGATTATATTCTTATTAAATAATTTAAATAATTATATAAATATATTTTAAATATATTATATTTTAATAATAGTAACATATATAATATATAAATATTGAATGGAATACACCGTTCTTGGAGATGAAAGGTCATATGTACACATAAAGTTTATTTCCATTTAATTGTTGTACTAAAATAATGAATGGAAATGACATATATGTATTTATTTATATAATTATTATATTAGATTTATTATACCATATATAATCACTAATCTCATTCATAATACATTACATGTGGTTTTTGAATGAATCATATCACTTTGATGGGGTGGTATTAGACACTTCCTTTTGAGAAATTATCGTATTAACACAAAATGGAATGAAAAATATATATTTATTATAAAAGAAAAAATAATCATAAATATATAATAAATTTTATATATAACATATATAAATAAATTTTATATCATAGGATCTACCATGAGAGGTTGTAATGGAAATTGTGAAATCATCATTTAATGAAGTCATATTACGATATACACATAAAAAATATGGGTGTTATAAATTAGGTGGTGGTGTGTGTAATTTTACGTTTAAAAAATATAAAAACAAAATACATGTATATTAATGATAATATCATTGTTATATAATCATGTGAATAATAATGTAGAGGTGGTGGTGAATGAAAATAAAAGAAAGGACTTGAGAGAATATGTTAACTCTTAATTGGGTATCTTCGATTGGTTTGTGCCATAAGGCTTCCTTGGATTGCCTTATTCCCATGTTAAGGAATATAGGATTAATTTATGACATATATGAAGTGTATTTTAATGATCATGGAAGAAAATAAAATTTTTCAGTTCTATGAATATGTGGGAGCAGTGGTGTCCTTTTTTAGGGGAGGAAAGGCTCAATTGGAATATTTTAATACAAGTCTTGTGTAAAAATGTTCATAAAAAATCATAAATAACAATAATAAACCAATAATTAATGGATTATGTTGTTAATATGTCCATTTAATGGGGTTATTCATGTATCTAGGTCCTTAGGGGTCTTATGATAATGGTTTAGCCCATAATTTAGATTTATTTGATCGTAATAGCTATAACTAATTTTAATCTCTTTTACTAATCATTAATATTAAAAATAATATTATGAACTATAAAACAAATAATCTACTGATTAATTTTTTTTATTTTGGTTTCTAAAAACTCAATTCGTAGAAGTGGAAAATTTATGATCAATTTGAATCCCACATACGGGAGGAAACTAGGATTCATTAAATTAGAAATATGTTAAAACGTTTATTATTTTTACAATTTAAATTTTTATTGAAATTGATTTAAATGGTCTAAACATTATTAATATAAATATTATTTATCTGCATTTAAATAATTTTAATTAATAATATAGTTTAACATTAATAATTATCTTAATGAAAAGGTAGTTTTAAACTAAAAAACATTATTTGGCACTATTAATCATGAAATAATGTTTCTAAAAAAATCTATATAATTCACCCTAATTGAATTTCATCTTAAAAAAATAAAAATTAAAGATTATTTTATCAAATTATATTCCCTAATTAGTCTAAAATAAATTTTTTATAACAAGAGTTCATTCGAGATGAAAATATTTTTAATTATAAAAGGACATTACTGAAAATCATATCATTCATTACCAATATATTTTATTTATATTACACATATTTATAAATATTAATATATTGGTAAATAAAATTAATATTATTAATTTGAACCTCTAGCTTTTAATTATCTCAATTAAATAACTAAAACTGTAAAATGTTGTTTCATTGAATCTTTATTGTTGTGTGTAATGTACTCAATGTCGGTGTAGCATGTAAAATATTGAAAGTAATGGTTACATGTAATGTACATTTATTCAATTTTACATCGTAAATAAAATTTTAAATTAGTTATGGAATACATATATATGATTATTTTCATTTTCACAGGGAATCAAAATTATATGATGGAAAATTAATTTTAAAAACTTATTTCATAAAATCTCATGTTATTATAGTATCGGTAATTTATGAATTAGAAAAGGGTAACCTATATAATAAAAACATTTTATTTTGAATTTAATTACATAAATATTATTAAATAATTAATATGGAAGTTGAATTTTATTTGGAATCATCGGAAAACGTGTTGCAGTCATATGGGAGATACATATAATTTGTACTGTGTATGCGAACTTCATAAATAGAAAACTACTAACCCATTTGACCAAACCTTATTTTATGATCCTTATATATTATTTATATATTTTAAAAATTAATTTTTTTCTCATTTTTAACTAGAAATATTTTATAACCTTAAAAATACTTTTACCTATATTACATGTGCATTATTACTATGTGGATAAATTATGAAATTCACAACTGGACCTAATTCTGTTAGTTGGGCCTTGTTTTTTTGAGTTTAATACATATCTTTTCGATTAAAGAGAATTTTTTTAACGATTCTTTTTTTTTCAATTTAATGAACCTCTGATTTCTTTTTTGGGAAACGTGTATGTCACCTTTATTGTGTTTTTCCTACTTTCTTAAACCCATGATGGTATAATCATGATTTATTGAGATGGTCATTTAAAGTGTCCAATTTTGTTAATATATTACAAGTATATGATCTTAGTGGAATCATAGGTTTAAAAAACCTTCTCTACTTTAAAAAAAAATGTAACATTATTTGGAGATGTACATATAAAAGACATTAGCTAATCAAAATACAATTTACAACCTAACGTGTGTTTTCCTCTATATATTGAATGTGGAAGTTTTTTTATCTATGAAAATTATCAAAGCACATAAATAATTGAATGATATTTAATCATAGTTTTCAATGTAATAAATATCCTATTTTTTTTATGTTGTATATTATATAATGAATATTTAAAAAGAATTTTAAAATGTCATGTCTAAATTTCCTTGTTACACATTTTAAATAAAGTGCTATATAATTTTACGTTATAATATATATGTGATGTTTTTAATTATTTAAAATTTTAAATGTAAAAATATGACATAATTTGGTCACGTAAAATGAAACCATAATTGGTGTTATTAGATTCAACCGATGAGTAATGGTTGTTTTAATAATTAAATGTTATTTCCTTGAAACTAGAATGTGATTGATTTATATTGGATGTTTCCTGTATAGGATGAACCAATATGAATGGAACATAATCATATTGACATTTTTTAGGAATGACCTCATTTATGTCCAACATTTTATGATTTGGTATGGGGTTAGCTATTGTAGGTAGAACACTGAGATCTTCAATCCCTTACTAGTTTCATGTGAATGTTTTTAGGTGTCTAGTGTTGTTCAGGTTACATAGTTATTTTTAGTAATATGAGTTTCTAAAACGACACCATTGTCTGGAATTATGGTCATGTAATCATTTAACCACTTTATATTAGTGCTAGAATGTTTAATTGAGAGGTTTTAGCAGGATAAGAATGAATATGGAATTAAAAACATCTTGGGGTGTCAATTGAACACATAATATTCATTAGCTTTTACATTGGATGAATTAGAATGTCATCATCTAGATTAACATCCATATGTATAATATGAATTGAGGAAAGTTGTTTATTTAGGCTATGAACTACTAGATTTATTGGGATGATAATCCTTTAGATGATATAAAGGATTCTGCAGTTTTCTTGTAATACTGAGGGGTAGTATTCATTGACAAACACAACAATTGTTATGTTGACAATGTGTGTAGTGAACTGTTTGAGTGTGGTGGTGATCATTTTATCCTTGATATTTTTTAAATGAATCATTTTACATGTCTGATATAGAGTGACATGGATATAAAATATGAATTAAAATTATCCCAATTCTCAAGATAACATTGTATATGGATCAGGGGTATTAACATGCTAGTCATTCACCATGGATTTTACTTCTAGTTCTATAGAATTCATAAATGTAATTTAGAATGAAAATCACATGTACATCTAAATTTAATTTAAACCTAGTTTTATTTTATGTGGATTATTTATTGACCTACTTTGGTTTAGAACTTCCAAAATCATTTTGACCATATCTATGGTTGACATTGTATAGGAGATGGAGTCTGTTCCATGGAAAGAGTTCTCATTCCTTATAAATTTGACGAGAAAGATGTAACATCCCAAGTAAATCGAGAATGATATATTTTCATATTTATTAATATTTTATAATTTAATATTAATTTTACATTAAAGGGGTTGCTATGTTTGATAGCGTACACGATACGCAACAACGGGGTTCTTTGGAATCTTACGTTGCACACTAATAATATAATATTATTATTTTAAATGGTATTTAACTCCCAGACGTTTTATTGGTGGGAATGAACAAAACATAATAAAATATGATTATACATGTTTGTTAAATGTATTTACATTTATCCAACAAAAAGATAGAGGCTTAAATTGTGAATGAATCTAATTTAAGCATAATTTAAATTTAAAGGCCGATTTATCGACTATTTATGGGGAACCCTTTTTAAATATATTTTTGGTCACATTAATATATTATATATTACTAAAAAAAATCATTATTTACAATGGGGACATCAGAATTTACTTTGTTTAAATTTTTGTATTTTTTCTGATAAAGTATATGTTTTTAATGAATAGTGAAAACTATTGTATTTTAATTCAAAAGTGCCTTTTAATATAATTTATTTATATGGTTAGATTATATTTTTAATTGGTTTTAAAGTGAAATTGAAATATATTTTTACCATTTAATCCAATTTTGGTCATTGCAATTAATTTCACTTTGAAATTGGACATAAACAAGTATCAATCTTTTGATAGTTATTGTTTCTTAAAAACACGCTATTTGTTTTGATAAAGGGAATTAATTTTAAAATTTATTAAGTCCAATTCTATGTTTTAAATTTGGAAAAATATAAATAATTTTTGAATTCAGAATATAAAATATAGATTATGCTGAAATTTTGATATTTTTTTGAAAAACATCATTTTTTGATTAATAGTGAAACCACTTAGTGGTAGTTAAAAAACTAACTTTTTCATTTAAATGAAATTTTACCACTTCTATGAATTTAATTTCAAAACTATAAAATACATGGTTGTTATAAATAATTAAAATTTTGTTCAATATGATTAAAATAATTTTTTGTGAATTGTAACTTTTGACTTTTATTTACCGCGATTAAAGGTAAATAGGATAATTCACAGTAAAAAAATATTATAATAATTCCAAATTACCTTAACACTTGTCTAATCAATATTGGTTGAGTCATTAACGACTATGGGAATATTTGGGTCTATTTTGGGACCTCATTGATCCACTTAGGAGTGAAAATGACAATTTAGATTAATTAATTTAATATGAAGACAAAATTGACATTAACAAAAATATTTTATAAATTAATTTTTATATGGTGTTATATAAGTCATATTTTCAACTAAAAATATTATTAGGAAATATAAAAAGATTTTTTACGTCACGGTAATTTTTATATATATTTTAGACATCAAATAAATTAAATTATTCCTGACACAATAATGATGCAGTATTTACCACATTAATAAATGATTTAAATAAATAAAATTATAATGATTAAATTATTATCCAAAACATTTCCAATTAGGATTGGATGATTCTATTTAGAATATGAGTCATCTTATCTTTTAACTAAATGGTTTTTGGACCATTATAAACTGAATATCATTATATTATAAAATAATATTTTCACACTTTCCTAAAGAGCCCCTCCTCTCCCTTATAAAAGGACACCACTTCTAACCAGTTAATCACACCTCTCAAGCCATTTGTCTCATCCAAACTCTGTCCAATTAATATCCCTACATCCCTATCCTCCCCCTAGATGCATTACCTTAGGCAGAAGGCACTTCCAAGAATCTTTTTGGTTCAAACCAATGGAGTCACCCAAAATAATGGTAATGATTTATCTTAAATTGTTTTCATTTATTTTACTTCTCCTACCCATAAACTCTTTTTATTTCATTTTTCTGTAACAAAAATAATATCCTAAATATAACAGGATGTTGTTATAAGAAGTATCCGAACTACACTTACACACACCTCCGTCTAATGGATGAAAAACATAATATTTCTGTGGATGGAAAACTAACGCCTCACCAAACGATGATTGTTCAAATATATCCAACCGCCTCTCATGGTGGCCATTATGACGGAACTATATTTATATATGAAATATATTATGTTTATTATTTTCTTATGCTTATGTACTTCCCAATTATATCACACCTTTATGGTTTCCATAGTGGGTAAATACGATAATCTCATTTGAGGAAGTCTGATCTACCACCCCCTTAAAGTGATGTGACTCATTAATGCCTTATGTGGGATGTATAACGGATATATTTAATGATATTATATATGATATTATACTGGAATTATAATATAACTTTTTATATGTTTTATTTCCATTAAAATAAGAAATAGAAATGAAAGCAGTGTTCATGCGTACGTACGGCTTACCGTCTCCATGAACAGTGCATTTCATTTCTTACCTCCAAATGTTATGTAGTATTATAAATACATGTATATACTGAATATATAATATATATATGATATTTAAATCATGAATATAATTATGGATATAATGGACTATTGAGAACATGAAAAAATTGTAAATATAAGATGTTCATTTTTTACTCCAGTACTAAATATAGACAAAATGGATGTTATTAACGTAAATGATTAAGTAATGTTTATAACATGGTAATAAGTTATATAAAAGGAATAATAAACTTGAAAAAGGTTTTTAAGACAGTATAAATTAACTATTGTTTATTATTCTTGAGACTAAAGAACGATCGAGTCAAGTCGGACGCTAGGTAAGGGACTTCGTATCAATCTCTTTTCATTGAGGAATATTTTTTTTAATACACAACTTTCTTTTATACATTGTATAAGAACCCTTGACCTTTCAATGGGAATATTTATTTATGAATCATTTTACTAAATGACAAAAAGGAATGTTTCTTTTAATATAATCGTGTACAACGAAATTTCCTCCGCCATTAGTATTATTTGATCTTTGGCTTCCTCAATAAATTGTAATGTTTTTAAAAGAAAATAAATACCATAAACTCTTTTATGTATTTTTAGTATTGAAAATTATTTTGAAAATGGATTTTCTATATCAATACATTTAATTTATATATTTTGATTGAAATTTGTAAATGTTTTCTTTACATTATATTTGTTTCATGTCTTATGATTTTTAATGATACTTGGACGTTTGACGGGTGGTTATGTGATAAACAAAGTGACAGGTGGTTCCGTGAATACCAGGATGGGTGGTTATGTTATAACCTCCAATGCATTGGGTATGGATGTCGGCCGTGTGGCCATTCCAATTAGTGATATGTGTGGAAGTCGATCGTATGGTTATTCCATTTATTTATGTTTATGGCCCAAGTTACCTTTATATGCTATATGTTCTTTATATGGGTTTTATGGTAATATTTTTGTTACAAAAGGGTAATTAATGATCCTTTATTCAGTGAAGAGTATTTTCTACTTCATAAAGGTGAAGATTATTACTTATGTTAAAGTATTCATGGTTTACTTTTTGTTTTGAAATACTAACAGTTTTAATTCCTTGTGTATCCCTTACTGAACTTTTTATGCTCATCCCATGTTTTGGAAATTTTTTTCACAGGATATAATGTAGAATAGGGTAGAGGATGGGATCAAGGAGAAGTCATGATATCTTAAACATGAAACTAGAAATGACACTTTTTTTCAAGAGTTCATGTTTTGTAAAAAAATTAGAAACTGTGTACGAGTGTCTACCTTGTAAATCCTTTGAGATGTAATAGTTATGGACTAACTCTCTAAAACTCTAAACCTGAAAAGATCCTCAATGTGAATTATTCATTTAATTCAATATTATGTAATGTTTAAGTCCAGTTCCTTGTAGTTTGTATCAGTGGTCAGTTTAGATAACTTTCAGAGTTAGGGTAATTTTAAATTAATATACATAAAGTAATTTATGTTAGTATTGATATCATATAGCATTTAGATATTACCATGTTGCTTCGCATAAGATATTTCTATATTCAGAATTGTTTTCCGTAGAGGAAACTGGGAAGCTATGTCGGGACGACATCAAGAGGAATACAACCTTCCAAATTTGCAACCTAAGATGGTTGGATTCAGAACTGAATAGTTTGTTTCCATGATGGAATAGTTGACTCAGGCGATAAATGGTGGTGTTATCCATGCATGAGATCATCCAGATCAACCACATAGGAAAATTTCAGTGGTGAAACATTTCATGAGGCAACATCCCCCATCATTCATAAGATCATCTGATTTGGTGCTAGTTGAACAATTTATTAAAGCACTGGAGAAGATTTTTGATGTCATGGGTTATTTAAAAAATCAAAATGTTAGTCTCCCTATTTACCGTTTTTAAGGTGAAGCTGATCGGTGGTGGTCGATGGTGAAAAATATCATGGATAGTGAGGTGATTGATGCACTTGATTAGGATGAATTCAATGATATGTTTCTGGAAAAAAATTTCCTAAGGTGGTTCGTCTTAGGATGGAAAAAAATTCCTAGAATTAATGAAGGAGGATGACTCAGAGTCTACTTATGAAGAAAAGTTCACTCGACTGGAATGGTATGCACCAAATTTAATTCGAGATCTTGATAGTAAGATAAATCGATTTAACTAAGGACTAAAGCCATGATATCAAATAACATTAGCCTCTCGTGAGTTCAAAAGTTATGAAAAACTTGTTCGATGTGTGGAGAATGTGGCAATGGAGTTTGATGATGATCATGTGTTCTTTGACAAACAGCAGAATAAGAGGTCTAGTTGGTAGGAAAAGGGGATGAATTCATCAAATAAGCCTGGAGATAAGAAAACTAAATATCCATGTTGTAAAAAGTGTGGTAAAAAGCATCCTGGAGAATATTTATCAATGTTGGGAAAGTGATTCTGGTGTGATATGTCTGGTCATATTGCTCGTTACTGTATGGAAGATGATCAAGCATGGAATTAAAATCCATCGGTAAAATGATTTAAATGTAATGAAATGGGTCATTATGCAAACACGTGTCTAGAGAAGAACTCAACTGAGGGAATGAAGCCAGACTACAAGCATAAAGCGGTGGTGAAATCCTTCACCACAACTTCAGTAAATGTTCGGCCATCGAATGAAGTAGGATCAAGTACTCTGTTTGTTTGTTAATTTTATTCCAATGTGTTATTTGATTCAGGGGCTACACAATCTTTAATTTCTAAGCAGTTTTCTAGTAAATTGGGAATTCCATCTCATGATATGAATACATAACATATGGTAAAAACACATGGAGGAAATTTTGAGACAAAAATAAAACATAAGAACATTCTTGTCCTTGTGTGCGGAAAGAATCTACCTGCAAACCTTATTGTTTTTCCTCTAGTAGAGTTTGATTTTATTTTTGGAATTGATTGAATTTCTATTTATCATGCTATGATTGACTGCAGAGCTAAAGAGGATTCTTTTCAGAATGATTTTCAGTTTGTGTACAAGAAAGAACACTTTTTTTATAACACATTATGAAGCTGAGAAAATTGTAAAAATGGAAATGAATGTTACCTTTCACATATTGTTGAAAATAAAGGAACTGTTCATATTAATGATGTGCCAGTGGTAATTGAGTACCTTGATGTTTTTTCCTGATGAGTTGCCTAGAGTTATACCTAATCGAGAGGTTGAATTTATGATTGACTTAGTTCTTGCTGCTAAGACAATTTTAAAACCCTTTATCAAATGGCTCAAGTTAAACTTCTAGTGTTAAAGAATCAATTTTAGGAGTTATTAGATAAAGATTTCATTCGACCTAGCACATCACCATGGGGTGCTCCTATCTTGTTTCTTAAAAAAAGATGGTTCAATGAGACATTGAATTGATTATAGAGCATTGAATCCCATCAATTTTAAGAATAAGTATCCATTTCCTCATATCGATGATTTGTTAGATCAGTTCTAGGGAGCATAGTATGTTTAAAATATTTACTTCAGGTTGGGGTACCATCAGGTGAAAGTAAAATAAGAAGATGTTTCGAAAACCATGTTTCATACTTGATATTCCAATTATAAATTTTTAGTTATTCCTTTTGGGAAAACCAATTCACCTGTTGTATTCATGGATCTTAAGAATAGAATTTTTCATTTTTTCTGGGATAAATTTGTGGTTGTGTTTTTTGATGATATTTTGGTTTATTCCAAAATTAAGGAGGAACATGAATGTCATTTAATGGTTGTATTAAAAACATTAAAAAACGAATCTTTATGGGAAATTCAACAAGTGTGAGTTTTTGTTACAACAAATTTCATTCCTTGGTCAAATTATTTCAAAAAATGGCATAACTATTGGTCCTGCTAAAACAAAGGTTGTTGAAGAATGGCCAAGGCCGACAAATATAACTGAGATTCCTAGTATTCTTGGTTTGGTGGGTTATTAATGAAGGATTGATGAAAAGTTTTCAGGGTTATCTAGTCCAATGTCTAAGTTAACTCGAAACGGTCTTAAGTTCATCTAGAAAAAATAATGTGATGATTGTTTTTAGGAATTGATAATAAGACTGGTGAATGCACCAGTTTTGGCACTTCCTTCCAGAAATGGTCAGTTTTTTTTATCGAAATTGATGCTTCTGTTGAAAGGATTGGGTTGTTTCCTAATGCATAATGATCAACTAATTTCTTATTCTTTACGTCACCTGAAACCTCATGAGTTAAATTACCCTACACATTATTTGGAATTAGCTATTGTTTTCTTTGCTTTAAAAATTTGGAGGCATCATTTGTATGGAGTGAAGTGTGAAATATATACTGATCAAAAAAGTTGAAAGTATATATTCACTCAAAATTAATTGAACACGAGAAATAGGAGATGGTAGGAATTAATCAAGTATTTTGATTGCACGATCCATTACCATCCTGGAAAAGCAAATAAAGTGGCTGATGCTTTGTGTCAAATAATTAATGCTTCATTAAAAATGCTATGTTTGGAACGAGATCATTTGGTTTTTGATTTGATAAACTTTTGCATAGATGTTTTCGGTGCAATAAATTCATCTCTTTTGTTTTAGGTGTCAGTGACGTCATCTCTATTAGACAGAATAAGGAAAGCACAGAAAGAAGACAGTGAGTTGCAGAAAAAAGTAGAGTTTGTTCAGGAAGGGTAAGTTACCAGAATTAAACATTAAAAATGATTGCGTTTTGAGATTTGGAAAGAGATTATGTGTTCCTTGTGATTCATAGTTGAATAATGAGTTGTTATGTGAAGCACGTAGTTCCCCGTTTTCAGTTCATCCTGGTTGTAATAAGATGTACAGAGATCATCGAGAGTATTACTGATGGGATGGAATGAAAAGAGATATTGATGATTTTACTGTGAAGTGTTTGACTTGTCAGCAGGTTAAAGTAGAGAGGCCATTACTGAAAGGAATGCTTCAGCCATTACCAGTGCCAGAGTGGAAATTGGAAAATATATCCATGGAATTTTTTGTGGGATTACCAAAGACATCTTGAGGTAATAATGAAATATGGGTTATAGTTGATCAATTGAATAAATCTTCTCATTTCCTTGTTATTCAAGATAATCTGTCTCTAGATCAAATTTCTCGGTTTTATGTTAAAGAGATAGTCAGGTTTCATGGAGTTCCACTCACCATTGTATCTGATCGTTATCCCAGTTTCACTTCTAACATTCGGAAAGGCCTTCATAAGTCATTGGGTACTGAATTAAATTTTACTATAGCTTTTTATCTTCAACCAGATGGACAGTCAGAATGAACTATTATGACATTGGAAGATATGTTACGAGCTATCTTGATGGATTATAAGGGATTTTTGGACCACCATCTTTCTTTGGATGAATTTTCCTATAATAATAGTTTTCATTCCAGTTTACAGATGGCTCCATTTGAAGCATTATATGGAAAGAATGGTTAAAATCCAGCTTTTTGGGATGAAGTAGGTGAAAGAAGCTGATGGGACCAGAATTGGTAGAAGAGATGAGAGAGAAAGTTCATTTGATTTAAATGCACATGAGAACGGCTCAGAATAGATAGAAAAGTTATGCAGATAATGGGAGGAGGATCTTTCTTTTAGTTATGTGGTCATGTCTTTCTCAAGGTTTCTCTATGGAAAATGTGATTCGTTTTTTTAAGAAGGGAAATATGAGTATGAGGATCATTGGACCCTATGAAATCCTAGAGAAAGTTGGATTGGTTGCATACATAGTAGCTTTACCTTCAAGTTTATCCTAGGTACACAATGTTTTTAATGTTTCGAATTTGAGAAAGTATATTCCATATCCATCGTATGTTTTGAGCCCAGAGGTAGTTTAGTTAGAAGATATTATCTATTAGGATGAAAAACTAGTCCATATTATTGACCATAAAGAGATGGTTTTGCGAAATAAGGTAATTCACCAGGTAAAATTTTTGTGGAAAAACCATATGGTTGAAGAGGAAACGTGGGAATCAAAAAATGCTATGAGGGATAAATACCACCACTTATTTTGATAAGTGAAAAAAATTTCGAGGATGCAATTTCCAAAAGGTGGAAGGATGTACCATCACTAGTAAATGAAGAATAATATATTTTTATATTTACTAATATTTGGGAATTAAATAATAATTTTACTTTAAAGGGGTTTCTATGTTCAATAGTGTACCTGATACGTAACAATGGGGTTCTTTGAAATCATACGCTGCACACTAATAATATAATATTATTATTTTAAATGGTAGTTAACTCCTAGCCATTATATTGGTGGTAATGAAAGAAACTAACTAAAATATTATTATACATGTTTGTTAAATGTATTTACATTTATCCAACAAAACATTAGAGGCTGAAAATGTGAATGAATCTTATTTTAAGTATCATTTACATTTAAAGGATGATTTATAGCCTTTTAATGGAAAACCCTTTTTAAATATAATTTTGGTCACATTAATACAAACTATATGACCATATGAAATCCGCCATTACAATGGGGACAAAAAAATTTATTTTTTGTAAACTTTTGGAAATTTTATAATAAACTTCATTTTTTAATGAATATTGAAAAATATTGTATTTTAATTCAAAAGTGTCTTTTAATATAATTTATTTATATGGTTAGATTATCTTTTTAATTGTTTATGAAGGGAAATTAAAATATATTTTTACCATTTAACCTAATTTTGGTTATTGGATTTAATTTCACTTTGAAATTGGACATAAACAAGTAACACTCTTTTGATAGTTATTGTTTCTTAAAAACACGCTATTTGTTTTGATAAGGAGAATTAATTTTAATATTAATTAATTCCACTTCAATGTTTTAAATATTGAAAAATAGAAATCATTTTTGAATTAAGAATATCAAATATAGCTTAGGCTGAATTTTTGATATTTTTCTGAAAAACTTCAATTTTTCATGAATAGTGAAACCACTTAGTGGTAGTTAAAAAATTGACTTTTTCATTTAAATGATATTTTACCACTTCTGTGAATTGAATTTCGAGAATCCAACATACATGGTTGTTATCAAGAAGTAAAATTTGGTTCAATAAGATGAAAATAATTTATGTTGAATAGTAACTTTTGACTTTTATTTACCATTGTTAAAGGTAAAAAGGGTAATTCAAGGTAAAAAGAATGTTATAATAATTCAAATTTACCTAAAAATTTGTCCAAAAATTATTGGTTGAGTCATTAACGACCATGGGAATCTTTTTGTCGATTTTGGGACCCCATTGAGCTACTTGGAAGTGAAAATGAAAATTTAGATTAATTAATTTAATGTGAAGACAAAATTTACATTAACAAACATATTTTAGAAATTAAATTTTATATGGTTTTATATAAGTCTTATTTTAGACTAAAAATATTATTTGGAAATATAAAAATATTTTATACAACGTGGTATTTTTTATAATTTTTAGGCATCATATAAATTAAATTATTTACGACACAATAATGATGCAGTATTTACCTCATTAATAAATGATTTAAATAAATAATATTATAATGATTAAATTATTATCCAAAACATGTCGAATTCTGATTAGATGATTTTATTTCTAATATGAGTCATCTTATATTCGACCTTAATGATTTTTGGACCATTAGAAACCGAATATCATTATATTATAAAATAATATTTTCACACTTTCCTAAGAGCCCCTCCTCTCCCTTATAAAAGGATACCACTTATGACCAATTCCTCACACCTCTCAAGCTGTTTGTCTCGTCCAAACTCTTCACAATTAATCTCTCTACATCCCTCTACTCCCCCTATAAGCTTTTCCTTAGATAGAAGGCACTTCAAGAAGTCATTTTGGTTCAAACAAAAGGAGTCACCCAAATTAATGGTAATGATTTCCCTTAAATTGTTTTCATTTATTTTACCTCTCCAACCCCTTAACTCTTTTTATTTCATTCTTCTATAAAAACACCAGTATCTTAAATATACTATTATGTTGATATAAGATGGTTTTAACTACATTTACACACACCTCCATCTAATGGATGAAGAACATAATGTTTATGCGAATTGAAAACTAACTCCTCACGAAATGATGATTGTCCAAATATCTCTAACCGCCACTCATGGTGGCCATTATGATGGAACTACATTTATATATGAAATATATTATGTTTATGATTTTTTATGCTTATGTACTTCCCAATTATATCACAGCTTTATGGTTTCCATAGTTGGTAAATACGATAATCGCATTTGAGGAAGTCCGAACTACCACCCCCTTAAAGTGATGTGACTCATTAATGTCTTATGTGGGATGTATAACGGATATATTTAATGATATTATATATGATATTATACTGTAATTTTAATATAACTATGTATCATTATGTTTTATTTCATTTAAAATATGAAATTGAAATGAAATTAGCGTTGATGCGTACGTACGATTACCGTCTCCGTGAACGGTGCATTTCATTTCTTACCTACAAATATTCTGTACTATTATAAATACTTGTATATACTGAATATATATTATATATATGATATTTAAATCATGAATATAATTATGGATATAATAGAATTTTGAGGACATGGAAAACTTGTAAATATAAGGTGTTCATTTTTGACTCTCGTACCAAATATCGACCAAATGAAAGTTATTAACTTAAATGATTACATAATGTTTATAACACGGTAATAAGCTATATAAAAGGAATAATAAACTGGAAAAATGTTTTTATGAAAGTATAAATTTACTTTTTTTTATTATTCTTGATACTAAAGAACGATCAAGTCAAGTCGGACGGGAGGTAAGGGACTTCGTCTTAATCTACTTTCATTGAGGTATATTTTGTTTTAATACAAGACTTTCTTTTATATGCTGTATAAAAACCCATGACTTTTCAAATTGAATCTTTTTCTACAAAGCATTTTACTATACGCAAAAAGGAATGTCTCTTTTACCGTAAGCGAGTACAATAACCTTTCCTCCCCTGCGAGTATTATTTTATCTTTGGCTTCCTCAACAAGACATAATGTTTTTAAAAGAAAATAAATACTATATAACCTTTTACATATTTTTGGTATTGAAAATGGTTTTGAAAATGAATTTTCACTGTTAATATATTTAAGAGATATATTGTGATTGAAATGTGGACATGTTTTCTTTCCTTTATATTTTTTTCATGTCTTATGAATTTATAATGGTTCATGGACATTTGACGGGTGGTTACGTGATAGAAAAAATGACGGGTGGTGTCGTGAATACCCGGGCGAGTGGTTACGTTATAACCTCCAATGCAATGGGTATAGATGTCGGCCATATAGCTATTATATTTAGAGATATGTGTGGAAGTTGACCGTGTGGTTATTCCATTTATTTATGTTTATGTCCCAAGTTACCTTTATATGTTATGTGTTATTTATATGGGTTTTATGGTAATCTTTTGGTTATAAAAGGTTAATTAATGATCCTTTATTCAGTGAAGAGTACTTATTAATTCATAAAGGTGAAAATTATTACATATGTTAAAGTATTCATGGTTTATTTTTTGTTTTGAAGAACTAACTGTTTTACTTCTTTGTGTATCCATTACAGAGCTTTGTATTCTCATCCCAAGTTTTTGAAATTTTTATCACAGGACATAATATAGAATAGGGTAAATGATGGGATCGAGAATAAGTCATGTTATTATAAATATAGAACTAGACATGACTCTCTTTTTTTCAAGAGTTCATGTTTTGTAAAAAAATAGAAACTATGTAGAAGTGTCTACCTTGTAAATCCATTGAGATGTAATAGTTATGGCCTAAATCTATAAAACTATAAACCGGAAAAGATCCTCAATGTGAATTATTCATTTAATTCAATATTATTTAATTTTTAAGGTTGGGTCCTTATAACATAAAATCATAAGGTGAAGAGACTAATGTCAGATGTTTCGTAGAATTTCATCCATGTGGAGAAATAAAAATTTTGATAAGACCATTTAGAAATGTTCAATACTCTATCTAAATTCCCATGGGGATGGTGAGGTGAGATCGTGTCATTTATTGAATGGTAGCTTGCTGATTCACATTTTTTGGTAATGCAACCACTATAAGAACTATTGGGAATGGATGTAATTTAGTTTTTCAATTGATCATCCATTATATTGTTGGGAATGAATAAAAGGAACCCATAATGAGCACCATGTCTTGGGTATGACATTTTTTCATTTGGCCTTATTTATAGATCATGTTGTCCTATATCTGTACTATTATTATAGATGATAATGTCTCATGTATTTTAATTTTCTATTTTTTATGAGAGATTGTTGGTTTAATGAAAAATAAATTTAAAATAAATTATTCATGCTGCATATACTCTATCATGTTTTTCTGGATGAATCATTCATTATGTGAAACAAACATTAGTCCTTAATGATACATTGAATCTAGAGTAAATTCAAATTGGATGAACTCATGGGCACAATATGTTTTCCCACAATTTTATCAGTATATGGATTCCACTTTTTGATCAATAAATGACATTTTTATATAGAAATTCCTTTTTGTAATGGTATCTCTCGTATTAGTACAGGTTTATGGAATACCTTGGAGGAGCTTGTTGGATACAAGTGAATCATTCTAAGGATAACTTATTATTTAGTCTAACACTAATGAATTGTTCTAAGAGTGTAATTCCTAGAGTTTTGTATCTGTAATCCACCAATGTTCATGGTGGGGACCAACAATGTATGTGAATGTTTAGATATAAATGTTACAGGACTTTGGTTATTGGATTTAGTTATTATTCTTGGGGAAAATCCGTTGATCCCCCACCTAATTATAACTAGGATTAGTTCTTATGCGTAGTTTTAAATATATTTTTTGACGTGATACTTATCAATTCATGCATGAATTGTTAAGATAATTCTCATGGTAAGGTCACTGAGTAATGGTGAGTACAGTACAATCGGCCACATATTTTCATGAAAATATTGCTCAACCATTCATTAAATCTGAAATCATTACGTAAAGGTGGTAAAACCATTGAGTGAAATCTAAAAAAGGTTAATTCCAATGGCAGATTATCGTGGTGAGGGGTTATTCATTAAATACATGAAACTATAGTGTGAATCACCATGGGATGAATTTTTTCATGATATGATAATGTTATCTTGTTTTTACATTGACAGACTCGGGAATGTATCATATCGTTGTTACAGTGTGGATGAGTGCATTGCATTGGGTTTCAACGAGTTTCACGCCGGTATAATATGGATTCATAGAGTATCTTGGGAATCAATAAAGTCTATTTTACCACTTGGGAAATGTTTCAGGACCCTATATTTTAATGTGATTCTCCTGTTTTTTAAACAATTATTCTTATGGGTGATATGTTATATGGTTGGAAGATTGTAGTAACCCACGTTTTTAGTCCAATTTTAATTCTAAAGGATTATGAATTTTAACATTTTTGGAAGGTTAATTCATTAAACTAATAATATATCATAATAATGTATTATATAACACTTATGAGGGGTGTTTTTAGGCTTGGTTTTATTCTTGATAATTCCCCTAAATGTTCAGTTGAGTTTTAGGAGTCTTTGACCCTAAAACCTCAAAATCTGATAAAAAGGTTAGGGTGAATGGTTTGTTTTAAACTATTCATCACCAAGGAAAAATCACGAGGAACATTTTATTGTACATGGTAGACATGCACAATTTATTATAAACATGTTAGTGGAGTCACATTGACATGTAATCGATTTTATATTCTTGAATGAACTATATTGTACGGAATACACACATTTATGAAATTTTTGTACCTATTCTTTAGAAGGGTTTCTTGGGATGTTCCACAAAAATGGTTGGGGTACGGTTTGGAAATTCTCATGAAAAAACAATGACCCCTTATCAATTTGGGTGAATTTATGTTTTACACTTAATGAACCTAAAAATATTACCCTCATTCCTCCTTTTTTGTTTTCAGCATATAAACACCTCATCCCATTTGACGCGGGGCATCTCCCAATAATAAACAAGAATTTTCCCTATAATTAACATCCATATTCAAAATCATGAAATGTTGGTACCAATTGTGTGAACCCATTATGATTTAAATTATTCTGTCTTCTTTTTTTTTGTTTAACTCCATCTTGTGGAATTAATCATCGTTTGAACTAATTATCCCATTTTTAAAGGTATTCATCAATTGTTTTGATTTCTTTTAATCAATATGAAACCCAACCTCAATAATGTGTATTTTGTTTATTCTAAGAAATATTTTTGTGGTATATTTATTATTTGTCAATTTTTTGATGACTATAGGGTGATATCATTATGTCGTATTTCAAATATCTCATGTGTTTCCTCTACATTATAAATTTCATTAAATAAAATTAATATACCACCTTCTAAAATAATATAAAATTCACTATATGTTGTTGGAAATTATGGGATCAATCCTAACAATAACTTATATGGAGTTCATAAATTTTTTATATTTAAATATGTTTTTTAATTACAGTTGGACAACCCATATGGATTATATATACAAATTAATGGATTTAAATTGTTGGATTATGTCATAATTTACCTTTTGGATATATTTTATTTTTTCATCGAATGAAACTCGAGATACTGAATTAATGAAATTTTTAAAGAAAATATCAATATTTCAATGAAAATCCATCACTGATCTAAACTATCATTGAAAAAATGATAAGTTTAATGCATTGTTGTTTTGATGAGTCAGACCTGTAGTATGTGGCTCGTGTTTTTTTAATTTAAATGATAGAAGGGATTGTCCATACACATAATTGTTCATGAAATGTTATTTGAATTACATGTATAGATATCCCTCATTAATTGCACCCAGATTATGATAAGGTGATATTATTTACTTCGCCTCATTAATAACAAAATCTAAAAGGAAAAAACGTATAGTTTACACCACAATAGATACTTAGAGTCCTTTTTATAGAATGTCAGAATGGGCGCATCAAGTGAGGTTGATTTATATGAAAAGACTGAGACATTATATATCTTGTATATCCTCATAATTCATGTTAATTACTAAAATAAGATAAATCTTGGTACCCGTGGGAGCACATGTGGATGAGTTTGGTGGAAAAAAGGTAATTCCATGTCACGAGTGAGAGTTGGAACCCATTGAGCAATACAGTAAACTAGATCGTAGAGTAAATGATTTAAATTATACTGAGATTGATACATTAGATTATATTTACAGATTACCATGGAAATATTACTTCAATTAAGGAAAACAATTATGCTACTGCTGAGATACTAGGGGTTTGTTTATAAGTTTCTCCTTGGACGAGAAAAGTATTCTATTTAATTTAAAACAAGTGATTCCACTCCGTGTTAAATTTATATGGTAATTAATTAAAAATACACATTTAATCCCCAAGCCAAATAATATTTTGGGATCAGTATATTTTCATTTTATATTTAATAACTAACCATTTATCATTATAATATATCATATTTTCACATGTTGAATCTTGTTGAAATACATTCTATCTTCTTCTGAAGAATGTGTGGTTGTCTAGGTGTCCTTATGGCACGTTAACCATGTTGTTATGTTAATAATTTTTTTAGATAAATGTTGTGTTATACCTACAGAAGTTTGTACTTTATATACACATGATACAAAAATATATAAATATAAACAGTGTGAATGTATTATACTAAGAAGAAAAAAATTAATGATTAACATGGAATTTAACCAACTGATGCGGAAATACTAAAATAACATATGAAGGATCCATAAAAAAATATGGCCAAGATACTAATAGGAAAACTATAATAAAGTGGGTTTAAGAACCATGAATCACTATATAAACCATAGAACCAAATCAATAATGACCTTAACTTATATCTAGAAGAAATAAAACATCTATTATGATTTAGTATAACTAAACATTCCACATTTACTTTGGCCACACTATATACCAGATGTTTCACACCATGAATGTCCAAATCCAAGGTGTAGAAGAACATTTAATCCTTACTGATTTCTAAAAGAATCTTGATGGAATCTATGTTAGGAAATGGTTCTAATTCTATGATCATATCATACCGAACATGTCCAATGTGAGTCTAAAGAAGCAAACTATGAGGGGTATAAAGTCCCATCGAATCCCATGAAATCAATAACAAAATATCATACTCAATAAAATCCTTCCACAAATGGGATCAACAAACATAGAGCATTTTCAAAGGAAATAATTCATTCATTCGCAATTCGACAACATTTTCCATTTCATACCTTTTATCATTTAATTCAATTTGCCCCTACACACTCATACACCAATTCACATTCAATTAAATTAATTGAATGTACCCACACATATATCAATATTCTCATTCATGAAAAAAATGAGTATACCAACTCATTTAACCCATCCATTATAATTAAACCATTATTCATTACATTATCATCATTATAACACATGGGAAAAAGGAAACTCGTATCTTATACTTCTCACTCAATTAAATTCATTTATTAATGGGATTCCTTATCTTAGATAACATTAATCACCCAATGGGTGGTTCAAATGGAATAGTCAATAAAAAATAATTGGGTTCACCAAATGTTTTTCCATGGATTGGGAGTAACAATAATCAATTCCCATTGAAGATAAAGGGCCTCCCAAACAGGTTCCAATCTAATTAATTTAATAAATTATTTCATATTATGGGTCGTGTTAGAATATATAGTGGAAGGCACAATAGAAGTCAGGTTTATAAAGAACTATAACTAGTGAAAAATGAATAATTAACATACTGTATCCTAGTAGTACAATGTTTGATCATCAATAACACTTGATTTGGATCAGATCAGGGGAAAAATGACAAACTGATGATGTACAAGAAATTAGGGAAAATCACCTTTCACATAAATATCATCATTGATTTGAAGAATAAAAAATTAACAACAAAATAAAAATTGATTACTCACTAATTCACTTCCAATGATACATTCCACACATGAATAAGTGATCATATAAATAAATTACCTCAAATACAATGTTACTTCTTAATGGATGTTATCGAAATGAGTGTTTCTTATCTGTAGGATGAAATTTTGTATTTTTTTATAAAATAATTTAATTTATTTTCAAATTTTAAATTTTCCCAAATAACGGGGATCCAAAATTTAGGCACTCTTTTTGACAACCCATGTTCCAACCATGCACTTTTAGCATTAGGACGAGGGAACCAACCTAATCAAAAAAAATGAAGAGACCCAGAAGAAAAAAACAACATTCAAAATTTCATATCATTCTAAATAGTCATTGAAACAAAATATCATGGTTTGGATCACACAATTCTACATCCCCCTTCACTCTACACATGAATCACATGGTTTATCAAACAATTAATCCTTCCAAGAATTGTATGAAATAATAATGTGCAATGAGATTTTCACCAGAAAAATGGTGTTTCCAACTATGAATAATCATCAGACACTCCCAATACATCCATGACTTCAAAGGGTATTCATATTAGGCTATATTTATATATTTAAATAGAAAAATATGGGATATGAACATCATTCAATAAATATAGTTCTTATAATCTTCTGAATGTAATGTAATTCATCCAATAATTACCCTACGAATGGTGTTCAATATTATTCTTAGAAAAAAATCTACCACTGAGCACGTACATTGGTATCCCGATACCATTCCACATCCAATAAAATGTATTAATTCAATAGAAAAATTACAAGTGGAATGTAATATCCATAGATATTCTACGTGATCTTGCCAATGATATGAATATGATTCTCTCTAAAGGATTCATTATGTTGTAATTTGTCCTCCTCAATATGAAATGAATAATATGGGTTTGAATGATAATGGGGTAGATAATATACATGGAATACATCAGTAATGGCTCGACAGATTGGAGATAACTATAACTGATAGGATATCGATTGGACTCTATCTAAAATCTCGACTGCCCTAACATATCGTGATGAAATCTAACCCTATCTCATGACCCATCAATGTCTGATCCCTGATGAAATTTTAATAAAAAAACATTCCCTTACCTCAACCTCTAGAGGACATCTTAAGAAATAAATATAATATTTCATTAGAGAATTTTCAGTATCAATCTACTTCAAATCAACTGGATCTACTCATAATTCTCTTTCACAACACATTATCCCAGTAAAGCTACTTCACTTACCATTATCCGACATAAGGGTGATAGACATGGGTACCATACAAATTACTATTATGGTCCATTTGTATACTTATTTAGTAGCTATTATTGTAGGATAATTCATTCATGGAAATTTGTCTCTCCCAAGACCCTAAATTTCTACTACCCATGATCCCAATATTTACTCAAAAAACAATATCATACGCTCTAACCAACCATCTGTATGTGGGTGATTTTATTTTATTAGAAGAAAATGTTTTCCCATCTCCCTCTACAAATTATAATAGAAAAGATATGTAAGCAGAGAATCTCTATTTGAATTAATTTTTTGAGGGAACCCATGAAGTCATATTATCTCAGTAATATACAAATTCACATGCTCATCCACAGTTATTTTCTCCTTGATAAGAAATAAATCATAAAACATCATGAGACTTTCAACAAAATCCCACGCAACATCATTATCTTAAGGGAAACATAGTAAAATAGTCAAAAAATATATCCTGACCTCATACTATTTCAACTCTCGAATATTTAATTTCAATTAAATTCAAGCCGATTGTTGATAATTTTTTGATCACCCAAAAATAAGGGGAAACCCTTATAAAAAAGATGATACCCCTCCCTAAATACTCGTCCACTAGTACTGGTGGCATATGTCATCATACATTTTGGTGACCCTGGGTTGCACTGCCCAAGACGAGGTATGGAAATCTATCATCAGCTCCTCATATATATCCCCCAGAACCCAAACCCAATAATAAATATTTTGGATGTTATTCTCTCCTCAAGTCCAACTAGGATGTAAATCCTTTACTTCCACACTCTTTCATAGCACTATGACATATTAATATGATAGCTACATTATACTCACTCTATCTTGCTTGGTATATGTCACAACTAATGATGATAAAAATCTCTACCCCTGACTGTTCTTCACCTTCAATGGAATTTCATAAGACTATACAATGAGATTCAACTCGCTACTCGGGCAATGAACATAAAATATTTCAGTCTTTATGCTCCATGCATTGATCACATCATTTCAATTACCATGAACGTATGAAAGATCATTGTCAAATGACTCTAGGTACACTAACCACAATCATCGACCCAGTTTCAAATCACACATCCTAAATTATAAATAATGATTTTTCAGACCATTCATCCATATTACGCTCCCCCTATATGAAATGTCCCCACTGAAAAATTGAAATACCAACTGCATATAACTTATGATCATACATCAGGTAATTATCTCAAGAGGACAAATTTACTAAGACACATACACAATGACTCTATACCCCATCATCACAACAACACCAATTCTGTTAGTTGATGCATCATAATACACTATGCATCTATTACCCTTCTCTAGAAGTGGATGGACCAGTGCTGAAGTCAATCTCCCTTTCAGTTCCTAAATGGCTACCATGTCTAATATGACCATATAAACATCACACACATCTTATTCATTACCATTAATGAAAATGATCGGAATGATAAGTCCAGTATGATTAACATGTAATATATATCTAGCCCAAATAAACTATATAAATAAAATAAATTAATTATTTTAAAATATCATTACTTATCAAATTTAGGGAAATGATTTGGAAAAAAAATCTATACAATCTCATACATTTCAAACATAAATATTACACCTTAATTTTTATAATATTAAATATATAACATTATGATCCATTCTATAATTTAACATGATTACTATCATTGTAAATTTGTAGACATAAATTACTAGTTCATAAGATATTTGAATCACCTACAACTAAATTAATTATATCAGCAACCCTTATTTTAGAGTTCCTTCATAAAAACATTCTCAATAATCTAGGGAAATAAAACATAGGAAGTGGAGATAATTGATTCTCAATATGTGAAAAATAGAGATATATAATATCACATAAGACTAAAATTTTCTTATAGGAAATAGAAAATTAAAAAAACATTTAAAAAAACCAATATAGAAATAA
This sequence comes from Viscum album, assembly GCA_963277665.1. Taxonomy (NCBI): domain Eukaryota; kingdom Viridiplantae; phylum Streptophyta; class Magnoliopsida; order Santalales; family Viscaceae; genus Viscum; species Viscum album. The sequence goes on from OY728133.1 coordinate 244,215,936, forward strand.
AAAATTTCATCAATAATAAAAAAATGGATGTTCATAAAAAATGAAGAATAAGGACTACAATAACATTATAAATGTCTGAATAATATTAGAAAAAAAGTATATGAGACAAAAATTAGAACGGAAAATCATTTCCAAACTCACGGATCTTAAAATAATATCATTATGTTATGGGTACATCCTCAATTCCAATATATTTAATGCCATTATTAATTCCCAGTCATAATATAATTTTAAACACAACTTACTAAATTAGGATTAATCAGAACATTATCCATATTTTGTATTCAGAAATACAACATCACCGAATTCATTAGGGAAATATATATTTATGATTCTTACTATCAAATAATAATACTCCATTAATATCTTTTCCTAAAGCTCAAAAACCATTCATTATACCAACCATTTAATAGAATCATCTTTTATAATAATTTCCAATATGAATCACAAAAAAACATTAGTAAAATAATTCAGTATTATAAGTAATAATAACAATAATAATAAACCATCTTGATTGAATGGTTGGAGAAAATCCATCGATCATATCTCAAATAAATAATTGTTATCATCAAAATATGTTATCATAAAAAAAATTCCTTGAAAATATCACTCTGATTATTTCATTTCAAAAATATAAATTCAATTTTGAAATTTATAATTTGAAATATATAAATTTCTATAATAATAAAGAGAAAACATTGAAAATAATAATGTAGATATTTATGAAAAACATTAGTGAATCGTGCAGTCATTAGGTAGTGATATTATGATCCTACCATGTATGATAAGTCAATGATTTTTTTCAATTTTTTTATTAAATTATAAAAGTGTTTCATTCATGAAAAATTTTATTATTACTTATAATCAATTTTTTTTCCAAAAAATGAAAATATTGAAAAAAAATTACATTAATCAATCATAGGATATTTTTGAAACAATTCCTTAAATAAATTTAAATAATACATGGGAATTCAATAAAATGATTCCCCACCATTGGGGATATAATTTTTGTTGTTCCTGAAATTATTTCCTCGGCCATTTTATGTACCACAAATAGGAAAATTGTTTAATTGGTTAATAATTCCCAAGATCAATATATGAGAATAAATTTACTGAGATTATTTATTTCTATATCTTTAGATTTTATCAGCCAAAACATTACAAAAAAAATCCCCATAAACATTATGAATGTAATGAGAAATTATTATAACATTTGTAATAATAGAATCAATACATCATGAAAGTGATACATATAGATGCACTGTTCAATCAAGAAAATTTTCATGAATAGTGTTATAAAATAAATTAATATGTAATATATAAGTTTCATAAAAGAATAATGTGTTCAATATGTCATGTCTTTACATTTAAATTATTTGAGGTGGTAATACCTTTCCCCAAGTTCAACATTTTTTGTATTTTCTATCAAATTAATTATAATATATTAATAGTTATTATAATTTCCAAATAAAATAATATAAATATAAATAATATAATATATGATCAACTTAAAATATTCCAAACCACATTATTTATTTATATTTAATAAATAGTCATCTTTAGGTGTTATATATTTCAACATCCATGATAATCATGGTTTCTTGGTTTTGGACATTATACATTGGTCATAGTTCCTATAATTTTAATAACTATAAAAATAACAAAAGTATTCATTATATACATAATTTTTCCCATAATAGGTGGATAAAAAACTGAATTACGTCGTTCGTAGAGATGATAGGTCACATGTATGAATGCACAATGTTTTCACTATTCGACAGATAGACAAATTAAAATGAATAACTTATCATTAGAAATAATTTTAATATAGTAAATATAAACTCTATTATTATATATATCCTTATTATCATCCATGTATTGTGGAAATTAAAAACAGCACATATTTTATTGTGTATTTTTTAGTACACCCATAAACATGATCCTCATTATAGTATTCCAAATTATTTTATAGTTATAAGGAATATATGATATTATATTTAAAAAAGAAATAAAATTTGGAAAATATATTTTATAAAAATTAAATCCATTATAATAACCATACAAGAAAAATGGTTACAAAATTAAATATCATCATTGAGGTTTTAATCCATGCATACACACAATTAATACATTCACGTATGATTTGATCAAAAAGATGGTGAATAATTATGATACCATATTTATAATAAATTTTTTATATGTTGATAGTGTTTAATTGATTGTATTATGATGAATACTCTTGATTTATAGGGGTAAAAGAATAATTAATTTTTAATAGGTAGGGTAGGATGATAAACTTTCATTCAGTTGGTCTTCTTTAAATACATTATCAAGGACCCTTGGAATGGTATTTTAAGAATAAAAACCACTATCATTCATGGATATGGAATTTATAATGTTAAATGGATATAATATCCTAAATTTATATTTCTCAATGTTGTGTATAAATGAAAAATTAAGGTTTCCCTTAATAATATTGGAAGTGTACAGACATGGAATTTGGTAAAATGATTAACATACAATAATGTCATAAAAAATTAAAATAAATTCAAATGGAAGGTGGTTTGAATTTGGAATATTATGAGATGATAATGTTTATACTCAATATGATTTATGAAAATTTTATTTTAAATCACACCCTTACCTTATATTTTAACCACTCTATTAAACCATAATTTCACTTTCTAATGTAATAAATTAATATTGTTGTACTATTCATGATGCACAAAAAATAATATTATCATATGAAAAAATATTAATAATTCGGATTATAATTATGGAATATAAAATATTCTAATAAATTCTAATAAAATTATAAGTTTAGTTAAATATTATATCATAAAATACCAAAAAATAGTTTTCAAGAACATTAATTTAACAAAATATATAATTTTTTTATAATTAAAACATAAAATTATATATAATGAATTTATTTTACTTAATAATAATATAAATGAGTTATGTTTATTTTTAATGTAATTTTAGAATAATGAATAATTTTTATAATTCTTTAAATTAGAAGGGAGTTTTCAGTACGATATGTTTTTTTCACTATACAATGAAAAACCAGTCTTTTCAAAATATTCTATAATTCTCAAACATAGTTATTTGATAAATTAATATTTAAAATTAAAGTTCCTTTTTATGAAAAAATTTCATAAAATTTTCAAAAATTAAGGATTATATTTTCTCAGAAATATGAATAATATTATTTAAAGGAAACTTTATTTTCATATATATAATGGCATTAATAAAAATTGATTAATTATTTCGCATCATTATTAATGATTCAAAAAATCTTCAAAAATTGTTTCAACAAAAATATTGTTTTTCATATTAAATTTAATAATATAATATCAATTTAATAGTGGAATAAGATATTATTGTTTATTTATATATAGGGTTATGTTTATTACAAGATATCTGAGAAAATAAATTTATTTAATTTGGAATATATCTCAAAACCCCATGTTGTAACATTATATCCCAATAAAATTGATTTTCCCATGAAATTGAATCACTATGTTATGAAATGTGTATGTGTATATATATATTTAACTTTAACATAGGATTGTAATATAACACCATCAACTTTATAGTTCCTCTATAGCTCTGTAACAAGGAGGATATTATTGTAATGTAGCACCTTACCTCTATGATACACTCTTTATGTTGTTTATTCTACATAATACTGATCAATATGCAGTGGATTAACCTCAATATATTTTATATGTGAATGATTATGTATGTACATTTTGTTATATATACAAGGAATACATCAATAACATGAGATAGGTTCTACATAAGTGCAAAACGATCAATATCCATCACTTATAGATCTAGAATCTCAATGTTCCTAATACAACTAGATATTAAAATTACCTTTTTTAGAATATCATAACATTCATTCCTATATATAATAAAAGGTTGACATTCTAATCAACTTCTAGTTATATATTTTTCTTTATGATTGTCAATTTATCTTATCTATCAACTCTCAGATGATTTAATGTTCTTTAGAATGGATCTATCAATCTATACCATTACATTAGCTAGCTAATGTTAATATATAATTTCTTCTCCAAATTCAAACTATAAAATTATTTATATAAACTACCATCCATGTAGGTATTCTTAGGGATCCCTCTAAATTATTGATTTAAAGATATTGTTGGAAGAAAACCTGACTTGAAGGAAGTTGTTTATACCAACCACCTTTGAAATCCATAAAATATGATCTCAGAAAATATGATTGTTTTCAAATTGTTCTCTATGATATATCATTAATATGTTGTTATTATAATGTGCTAAAACTAAACTCAAAATCTAGATATTTGTAATGATATTTCCAAAATAAAAAGGGAAATATTTTATCGCATGAAGAAACAATAGATTTTTTTACTCTAGAAATCATTAAATATTTTTGACAATATAATATAGATATATATTCAAGTGATAAATATTCTTTAATAAAAATATTTTGTGATGACATATAATGAATAAAGAATATAAAAATATGTAATTTTTGATGTTTGATTTTTTATGGATTCGAATGAGAAATTATATGTTGAGGTTTTCCCATATTCAATATATTTTGATTAATGTTTACAACATCCCTTTGTACATCAATCTCTCATAACTATCATGTTCACATTATAAAAACAATGATATATAAAATTCAATATATATTATCATTATTTTCCCTTATAATTCTATTTTATATCACTATACATCATTTTATGTCAATGATAAAGAGATAATATCCCATGAGACACCTGAAAAATATTCTTTTTTAAGAAGACCATTGAAGAATCAATAACATGATTTTCTAACAATACAATTCCATTATAGAGAAATATACACTATAGAACATTACTCTTTTTCTTTTTAGTTTTATTTCTTCCATTTATGACCCTTAATTATTATTATTATTATTTTTTGAAAAGTTGCTACAAAATTTAATAGATATATCATTTATTTATGATTTCCAAATCCTTCCTTTTTAAATAATGGAATATTATAACTTTTTTGATCTTCATTATTGATAAGCTATAATGACTTATTTGACGCATTATATATTTCATATTATTCTTTTTACCATAGTTGTAATATATTAAATAGTCCTCAATTTTTTACTTCTCTTACTATCTACATTACCACATATTCAACTCTATCTATGTAAATATATACTATTATATTTTTTGATCAGTATATCTATCAAACCTTTATTAAAATATATATTTTTTCAATAAATGTAATTTCACAATTACAAAAACATACTCCAAATCATTATATTCTCATTTTTTTCCATGAAACATCAATTTTCAAGAGGCATGTGCTATGAAAAAACTATTAAATATGAAAAAATATCATATTATCTTCATGAAGGGGTCCACAAATGTAATATTTCAATCTCTGCTACCAGGTACTATAATAACAAGTTCACAAAAAAACCATCTAATTAGTTCCCCAAAATTTTCTTCGCAATCATATATCCAGGTTCAAAGGTCTGTCTTCTCACATAATATGGAAAGGGGATTACATTGTTGTGATAAATTATTAATAAATCATTTGAAGATATCATCAAAACCATATAAACCTATGGATAATAATCTCTAGATTTGGTCGACAATTTTGTAAAATAAAATCTAAATTTTATGGATCCACATATATACCCTCAAATTAGATATTTGATCCAACAATGAATATTTTTTTGAATAAAATAACACTACGTAAATTTTTCATACAAATTTTATTCCATTAGTGTCTTTTGTAAAATCTTCCTAGAATAGTGACTCAATTCCATTATCATTGAATGTATATAAATATAATCTATAATTACAACCCATAATAAATTAATGTAATTTATAAATAAAATAGTTGTTAAATATATGAATATTGAGGGGGGGGGGGGTGGGGGGATAAGTATTACCAAATTTCATCCTTATTAATTCATAGTTACACAACCTTGAGTGGAATGTTTTCATTACAATAACTGCCTTATTTATGCTCAATTCATGATAACTAAGAAGAATTAAATCCTTGAAAATTTATTGAATTGAAACTATTAATATAACAATAAAAATATATGTGGTAGTGAATACATGTTCATGATAGTGATCTTATTCATTTCCTAATAATATATTTTGAGTCTCATCAACACACCACCCTTCACAAAAAAATGAAAAGGTTCACCATATAGTGATACACTTGGCCATGTGATAATGGTATCCTTATTCATTTGGTGGATCAACATTAATTATTATATCTTAATCAAGACCACTATATATAGAGTCTATGAAATCAGTTATCACAATTGGAAATTTTGATTTAAAAGACATATTTAGGAGTGATATTAATATTAGGAAAATGTTCCTAAAGTTCATTAATAAATTTCCATAAAATATAAATATATTTTATATTGATTTTATCCACATTTATCTATGATAAAAAATTCTTTAGAATATGATTAAATATTTATACAGTGGACGGAATATCCATTATATTTTCATATATATCATTACACCAATAAATGTTCATGGGATGGTTTAAAATACTAATTGTCACCTCAAATCCTTAGAAAATAATGTGATGTTTATGTAATGAAATATCTTCCACGACATAGAGAACATGAAATTCAAATATATAGGGAATAACCAAATCATCAGTAATCAAATTCCCACAAACATAAATTAGTGTTAAAAAATAATTTTAATATCATATAGTTTTACTATTTATAATTTGATTTTTGGATTCAATATCTAGTACTTGAATATACAAATTATAATTCCTTGAGGCATTCAATAATATATAATGAATCATATAAATAATCATAATTTGCTTACTTTTGAAATTGAGTACAATTATTTCCACAAAAATATTATTATTTTATCATGAATACCATTAAAAAATAATAATGTTACCATAATAAAAATGCATCATAAAGAAAAGTGATCTATCATGAAAAATAATTCCCAAGATGTCAAAATTTTGACACCTCATTTTTAATCAATAAACCGTTATATTTAACTAATTTATTACCTTATGATCATGAATTTATATACATCATAATGGTTGATAAGGAAAATTTTAATCAATCATATATCCCCCTTAGAAGTGTCATCCCTAGTGTGTAGTTATAGAACACTACACATGATCCAAATTCATGGTCATGGTAAAATTGAAATACTCAATATGGGGTAATTATTACTAGTTTCATCTACGTGAAAACGACATCAAATTTTAGTGTCTATAAAGTATTATTTTTGGAAAATGTGTCTCCCTTATTTGATATATCATTGGATGTTCTATAAAAAAATAGATTATCAAAAGGTATTTCATTATGGTTTCTTGATCATAGTATCTAAACGTCACTAAACCTTTTTTAATATTTTTTATCTCTACCCTCACATATCATATATATATTATATCTTCTTAGATGAATATTTAATTACTTTATATAATAATTCATTCCAAAAAAATTGGGTTATTTTCATCAGATACTGGGATACATAGGCTACTTTTTCATTATAAATATACTTTATCTCTTACTGTATTCTTCATAAATATAAATATTGTTAGATATTTCATTCTTTAGACAGGTAACTATATCAAAGGGATATAAATCATAGAAAAACGTGAGATTAGATACTCAATAGGGGTAAAATATAGATATCAATGATCAATTAATAATTATATGATAATTAGTGTATAATAATAAGAGATTGAAAGATGAAAGCCAGACCCACCACAGCATGGATTATAATATTGAGTGATGGAATAAATATATAATGTTTATAAGACAATAATCATAATAAAGTCACTAAAAATTAGATAGAATAAGATATTATATAAAAAAATAGTGTTTGTGGAATATATATAATCATATGAAAAAAATTTCCTTATTAAATTATCATCATAAAAACTACTATATTGGACAGGGTTCAATTAATAATCCATCATATCTATTGACAAGGTTAACTCTTAATACATTCATAGTGGCTACAGTTCCTTACTGAACATGGTACACTAATCATTTTAATCGATATTATCTAATGAGATATCCATGTACACATAATAAATTACCCAAATATATAATTTAGGGACCAACTATAATTGAATCATAATCTATTCATATGTGTTCCACATTATCATAAATAATTCATTATATAACATATTTACTTGGATAAATTTTCATAAACATATAATCATTTAATAATCGTGTATACCATGGAAAATAAATGGGATTCATAAACATCTCATCATCTTAACAAAAAACAATTCATAAAATGAATAATAATTTTATCCTTGGATCATATCCCCATTAGATAATATGTAATATCAATGGAAGTTATCATGAATGGAATTCCTATTATATGACCACAATGTATATTTCTAAAGAAAAACATAATTTTTGTTATGAAATAACTTAGTTAAAATAAATAAATTTCACAATAATTAATGGAAATAATTATTGGACTATAATAATATAATCGTATAGTATAAATATAAAATAAATTTTTCATTAATGATTTTGGGAAATTATGTTCATGTCGTGTGTGTCTATACAATGGCTTCTTTCATATTTTGGGGAAAAGATTAAATATTCCACTTTTTGAAAAAGACTAGAAGATTTAGTTTAAATCACATTTTATAATAGTGAAATATTGTACAAAATTTAACTTAAATAAATATAGATAATATTAAGTAATTATTTAAAATAAATTAAAGGAACAATATCCTTATATGATAATTATATCGATAAAATGTGGAAAAAATATATTTTTTTAATAACATTTTCTCAATTAATTTAATTACCATTGAGGGAAAAATTTTAATATTAATTTAAAATTTCATGTTTTGACATAGGATTGTAAAATTTATGATATTACAGAGAGATTTAAGTTAATTTTTATATTATAAATCATAATCCTGACAAATCCTGATAATTCATGACACTTTACCAAAGAAACCGTACAACATGGGTACTTTTATTTACCAAAACCAAATGAATGATATAAAATTATATGTATAAATAAATGTCTATTATTATCATTATAATAATAAAAATAAATCATTATGGTAATTAAATATATCCCATAATTTAGAAATTTTTTTAATATGGCAAGGGTCTCACAAAAATAAATGTCAGGTGAGAATAACATACCTCATGTTTGCCTTATTTCAAAAGTAGTCTAATTTCATTTATAAATAAATTAATTTTATTATAATTCAATGAATATATCATTTAAATAAATATAATATCTTATATTATCTAATTATTCTTTTTAATATAAAATTTCATATAAATATATTATTAAAAATATTTTTCAGAATTTTAAGAATTTTTTTCTTCATGAATTCTTCATATCGATAGTTCCAAGACCTATACATTGACAATGATCACATTATCTAATTTTTCTAAAAAAATATAAATATTATATTATATATATGTCTGTGTTGTTATATATACCATTTTGATATATAAATGTTAGATAAATCATTTAGGGGGACTATAAGACATATGTATGCATAAACACAATATTCAAATTTTAATAGATGTAACATAAGAGAAAATATAAATTTGCCATTAAATAAAAATAATAATACCAAACATATCATATATATATATATTCAATAAATATATCCATAATAAAATCCATTTACAGAGTACATGAATAAAAAACTCATCGTATCATAGAGGTGACAACCCAGGCATATGGATTATAGAAATTATCATTTCCAAATAGATAAGTATGAAATAATTTCGATGTGATATTTTAATTAAAAGAAATTATAATTTTCAAATTATTTCTTATAAAAATTATCTTTATCTTAGTAACCATTCATGAAGATGGTGATGGAAATAAATTGTTTCTCTAAGGGTAATAAGTATTCAACATGTAAAAATAATTAGTAATATCACATGAAATTTAATGGAAATGTGGGTAACTAATCATGGATCCATAATCATAATTACAATATAGATTATTTATTATATTTAATAATTTATATTTTTATTAATTATATATATATATATATATATATTGGAGGTGGAAAATTTACAGATATAAAAGTTTTTAGGTGTGATGATTATCACTCATTCAGTTGGCCTCCTTTACAACCTATCATAGGTGTGTAAATATGTTGTTAATATGATAATGTAGTTCCTTCCCTTAATTAGTATTGGAAATGAGTCCCATGTATGTTAAAAATTGATTAAAATATAATAATTTCATATTGAAACCATATACTAATAAATGTATATAAGATCAATAATTTTATTGGATGAGGTTTAAAAAATGTCTAGATAATACTAATTAGAAAAGATTAATTATAAAATATATTCTAGTCTATTGGTTTAATCCCCCCTCTTAATACATTTTTTACTTTAATTGTGGTAAAATATTTTTAATGCTTCTAATATTCAATTTGAAAAATTAAGTTATTATTAAAAATTTATAAATCTAATGATTGGAAATATTGAATCAGTTTTATCATATTCAATTCAATAATTTATAACAATATATAATCTATATTATAGATGTTTTAATTTTTATACATGTTTCAGTAATATAATAGTCCATATCCCTCTTCTGAATCCTTAATAATCCTTACCCAACCTCCATACCTATCCCTATATGGATTTAGATCTATATCTCCAAGGGTTCTAACTCACAGTACCCCTCACACATTACAATATTTCCCAAAAAAATGGTTCATCTAGTTTTTCATTTTGGTTCTATTTAACTATACCTACTCGACCTTATTCACTGCTATCTTTATCTACTCTACCTCTGCCATCTAAACCTCGGGATCATCCACTTACTCCACGTCTTCCTATGCATGATATGTCTCCACCTACGGTACCCCCTACACCTTGACCATTGCATACTCTACCTTGATCTCCCTTATGCTACTATGCATATGACACCGCTTACTCATTCTTCTCTTCCTTATCATACACCACCTCAGTCCTAACCAGATTTCTAATTGGTCAACATCCACTTATAGTACCTTTACACAATATTCCACATTCACCCTCAAATTTCAATCATATGCCTGGATTATAGGGAATTATATTATTACAATATACATCCATATCAATTATCATACACAATCATTATATGTTTTTTCTCTCTCCGCCTCTAAATTTCCATTATCCAAATATAATGGATCCAGTGATATCAAATGTGGACTGTGTAAAGAGAGTAGAAGATTCTCCCAATGAATTCATTTCAAATGGCATTGCTACTATTCACCACACTTCCTCTTAGATGAATTAGGTATCATATATCTTAAATCAGAAATATTTAAATTAATGAAACCAAAATCATCTATTATTATTCAGATTATATTTAAATTCTTGTAGTTCATATTTATGATTAAATCTTCTACCAATCTAACTCATGCAGGAATTTAAATATGTTATTTTCTGAGTGCATGTGTTTCTGGAAATTAATTGATTAGTTTTACAATCTTAGAATTATAATTAAATTAAATTATATATATATCCAACAAGTGTTTTAGCTGCGATGAAATTTATTTGGGACAAATAAGTAAATAAATTTAAAAAGGGGATAGATTATTATAAATATTATACCAAAATTAGAACATGTCTACATGGAAATTGTCATTCTGATCAATGTGACACTTTTTTCTTGGTCATGAATGTGTAGTTTTGTTATTGATATTCATTTTAATTATTTATTTGAAATGTTAAAACATATATAAAATTAAAAAAACCATTAATGAAAATAGTTATCCTCAATTGTTTGTAGCATAATAATGATATAGAATTTCTATATTGTTGATTAATTGGGTTTATTTTGATATTGAAAACACTACCACATATACATTAAATTAATTTAATGTTTCCATAATGGCTAAAAATTTTTATCCACATATTTAATTTTAAATATTTCATGTAGTCCTTCCTAGAACATGGAAATACTACATCTCTATGTGAAACATTCATATAATTTTTCTATTCATGAAATCCTCTACATGGTACTTTTGTACTATCTTCAATGAAATGTATTTATTAAAACCGAAGATTATATTGTTAAGGTATGAAATCAATCCACACAATGTTTATACAATTTTCATTCAAGCTTCTTTTTATACTATTTATGTATACAATTTTTTCATACAATCCTTATACAATTAGCATTTAAAATGCTTATTGTAACTACTAATTATACAATTTTCTATTCTTATCTCTTTAGGATTTAGATATACAATTTTATTATTAGATCATATTATTATACTATTAATTTCATTACATTTTATAATTATGATTTCTTATATGCTTATTATATTACATATATTTACCATGGTATCATGTATTTTTATCAGTCGATGACACTTTCTAACATTCACATTTTCTACCAGTATAGACATATTCATCTGTGACATGATCTTATCACACACCACTGGTAAGAATATATTATTTAGATCAATACTAAAATTTCCCATTTTCAATCATTAAGATCATATGTATCGTCTAGTATTAATTTTTTGACATGATTAATTACATTCATTGTCCACCTGATGACAGCCTTTCATATATATATATATTAAATTCATTATTCTAACAATTATGTATATTATTATTTTTTTGTTTACCCAGAGAATTGAATAAAAAATGTTATAAAATATGATTTATATTATATTGAGACTGATATATGTCAAGAGTGAGAGTTTGAACCCATTGAGCAATTCAATAAACTAGATCATAGAGGAAATGATTTACATTATACTGAGATTGATACATTAGATTATATTTATAGATTACCATGGGCATATTCCTTCAATTAATAAAAAAAATTAGGCTCCTGCTGAGATTCTAGTTGTTCATTTATAAGTTTCTCCATGGTTGAGAAAAATAATCTATTTTATTTAATACAAGTGATTCCACTTTGTGTTAAATTTATATGGTAATTATTTAAATATATGTATTTAATAACTAAGCCAAATCATATTTTTGCGATCCGTTTATTTTGATTTAATATTTAATAACTAATCTTTTATCATTATAATATATCATATTTTCACATGTTGAATCCTGTTGAAAGACATTCCAACTTCTGCTGAAGAATGTGTAGTTTTACAGGTGTCCTTATGGATCATTAACCACGTTGTTATGTTAATTAATTTTTTTAAATAAATGTTTAGTTATACCTACACAAGTTTGTACTTTATATACACATGCTACACAAATATGTAAATATAAGCAGTGTGAATGTATTACACTAATAATAAAAGAAAATTAATGATTATCATGGAATGTAATGAAATGATGTGGAAATACTAAAATAACCAATGAAGGATCCATAAAAAATATATTCAAGATACTAAAAGGGAAACTATAAGAAAATTGGTGTAAGAACCATGAATTTCTATACAAACCATAGAGCCAAATCAATAATGACATTAACATATATCAAGAAGAAATAGAACATCCATTTTTATGGAGTATAACTAATCATTACACATTTACCTTAGCGACACTATATACCAGATGTTTCACACCATGAAAGTACAAATCCAAGGTGTAGAAGACCATTTAATCCTCATTGATTTCTAAAAGAATATTGATGGAATCAATGTTAGGAACCAGTTCTAATTCTTTGATCATATCATACCGAACATGTCCTATGCGAGTCTAAAGAAGCCAACTCTTAGGGGTACAAAGTCCCATAGAATCCCATGAAATCAATAAAAAATAGCATACTCAATATAATCATTACACAAATGGGTTCAAAAAACATAGAGCATCTTCAAAGGAAATAATTCATTCATTCGCAATTCGACACAATTTATCATATCATACCTTTTATCATTTAATTCAATTTGACACTACCCACTCATACACCCATTCACATTAAATTAAAACAATTAAATGTACCCACACATATATAAATATTCAAATTCATGAAAAAATGATTATACCCACTCATTTAACCCATCCATTATAATTAAACCATTCATCATTACATTATCGACATTATAACACAAGGGAAATAGGAGACTCGTGTCTTATACATCTCACTCAATTCAATTCAATTATAAATTGGATTCCTTAACATTAATAGCATTAAATCAACCAATGGGTGGTTCAAATGGAATAGTCAATAAAAAATCATTGGGTTCACCACATGTTTGTCCATGGTTTGGGAGTAACAATAATCAATTCTCATTGAATATAAATGGCCTCCCAAATGGGTTCCAATCCAATTAATTTAATAAATTATTTCAATTTAAGGGTCGCGTTAGAATGTATAGTGGAAGCCACAATGGAAGCCAGGTTTATAATGAACTATAAATAGTGAAAAATATATATTTAACATATTGTATCCTAGTAGTACAATGTTTGATCATCAATAACATTTTATTTGGCTTAGATTAGGGGAAAATGACGAACTGGAGAAGTACCAGAAATTAGGGAAAATCACATTTCACCTAAATATCATCATCAATTTTAAGAATAAAAAATGAAAAACTAAATAAAAGTTGAATAATCGCTAATTCACATCCTATTGTACATTCCACACATGAATCGGTGATCATACGAATGAATTACCTTGAATCTAATGATAGTTTTCTATGGATGATCTCGAAATGAGTGTTTCTTATCTGTAGGATGAAAATTTGTATTTGTTTATAGTATGATTTAATTTATTTTCAAATTTTAAATTTTTCCAATAACGGGGATCCAAAATTTAGGCATTCTTTTTGACAACCCATGTTCCAACCATGCACTGATAGCATTAGGATGAGGGAACCAACCTAATTTAACAAACAATGTAGAGACCCAAAAAAACAACATTCAAATTTTCAGAGCATTCTAAATAGACATTCAAACAAAATATCATGGTTTGGATAACACAATATTTCACCCCCCTTCACTGTACACATGCATCACATGGTTTATTTAATAATGAATCCTTCTAAGAAAGGTATAAAATAACAATGTGAAAAGATATTTTCACCAAAAAACAGGGGTTTAAAACTATGAAAAATCATCAGACACCCCCAATACATCCATGACGTAAAAGGGTATTCGTATTAGGCCATATTTATAAATTGAAATAGAAAAATATGGGATATGTACATAATTCAAAAAATATAGTTCTTATAATCTTTCCCACGTAATGTAATTCATCGCAGAATTACCCTACGAATGGTGTTCAATAATATTATTTGAAAAACATATACCATTGAGCACGTACATTAGTATCCCGATACCATGCCGCATCCAATAAAAAGTATTAATTCAATAGAAAAATTACTTATGGAATATAATATCCACAGATATCCTACATGATCTTTCCAATGATATGAATATGATTCTCCCTAAATGATTCAACATGTTGTAACTTGACTTCCTCGATCTGAAATGAATAAGATGGGTCTGAATAATAATGGGGTAGCTAATATACATGGAATACATCAGCAATGTCTCAACATATTATAGATCACTACATCTGATAGGATATCGATCAGACTCTATCTAAAATATCGAATTCCCTAACATATCATGATGAAATCTTACCCTATCTCATGAGCCATCAATGTCTGAACCCTGATGAAATTTTTATAAAAAAATAATCCCTTACCTCAAACTCTAGTGGTCATCTAAATAAATCAATATAATATTTCTTTTGAGAATTTTCAGTATCAATCTACTTCAAAATCTACCGGACCTACTCATAATTCACTTTCACAACACATTGTCCTAGTAAATCTACTTCACATACGATTATCCGACATAGGGATGATCGACATGGGTACCATAAAAATTATTAGTACGGTCCATTTTTATAATTATCTAATAGCTATTATTTTAGGATAATTCATTCATGGAAATAATTATCTCCCAAGACCCCTAATTTCTAGGACCCATGATCCCGATATTTGCTCAAAATACAATGTCATATTCTCTGACCAACCATCAATATGTGGGTGATTTTCATTGATTAGAAGAACCTGTTTTCCCATCTCCCTCTAAAAATTATACTAGAAAAGATATGTAAGAAAGGAATCCCTATTTGAATTAATTTAGTGATGGAACCCATGAAGTCATATAATCATAGAAATATACAAATGCACATGCTCATACACACTTATGGTCTCCTTGATAAGAAATAAATCATAAAATATCATGATCCTTTCACCAAAATCCCATGCAACATCATTATCTTAAGGGAAACATAGTAAAATATTCAATATATATATCATTACCTCATCCTATTTCCACTCTATAATAGTTAATTTAAATTAAATTCAGGCCGGTTGTTGATGTTATTCCAACACCAAAAAATAAGTGAAACACCTCATAAAAATGATGATACCTTTCCCTACATACTTGTCCTCCAGTATTGATGGAATTTGTCATGATACATTTTGGTGACCCTGGGTTGCACTGCCCAAGATGAGGTATGGAACTCTATCATCAACTCCTCATATATGTCCACCAAAACCCAAACCCAATAATCTATATTTTGGATATTATTCTCTTCTTAATTCCAACTATAATTTAAATTCTTTACATCCACAATCTTTCATAACACTATGACATATTAATATGATAGCTACATTATACTCACTCTATCCTGTACGGTATATGTCACAACTAAGGATGATAGAAATGTCTACCCCTGACTCTCCTTCACCTTCAATGGAATTTCATAGGACTATACCACGAGATTCGACTCGCTACAGTGCCAATGAACTTCCCATATTTGAGTATTCATTGTCCATGCGTTGATCACATAATTTCATTTAACATGAACGTATGCAAGATCGTTGTAAAATGACTATAGGTACACCATCCACCTTCACCACCCTAGTTTCAGATCACACATCCTAAATTATAATTGAAAATTTTCAGTCCGTTCATCCATATTATGCTCCCCATGTATGTAATTTCCCCAATGAAACAATGAAATAACAACTGCATATATCTTATGATCATACAACAGGTAATTATCTCAAGAGGCCTCATTTACTGAGACACATACACAATTACTCTACACCCAATCATCATAACTACACCAATTCGGTTAGTTGATGCATCATAATACACTATGTCTATCTTATCGTTCACTAGAAGTGGATGGACCATTGATGAAGTCAATCTCCCTTTCAGATCCTGAATTACTACCATGTCTAATATGACTATATAAACATCACACACTTCTAATTCATTACAATTAATGAAAATGATCGACATGATAAGTCAAGTATGAATAACATGTAATATATATCTATCCCAAATAAACTATATATTTAAAATAAATTATTTTTCTTAAAATATGATTACTTATCTAATTTAGGGTAATGAGTCGAAAAAATATCTATACAATCTCATAATTTTCAAACATAAATATAACACCTTAATTTTTTGAATATTAAATATATAACATTATGATCCATTCCATAATTTAACATGATTACTATCATTGTAAATGTGTAGACATAAATGACTAGATCATAAGATCATGGAATCACATACAACAAAATTATGTATATCAGCAACCATTATTTGACAGTTCCTTCATAAAAACATTGTCAATAACATTGGGAAATGAAACATAAGATGTTGAGATCTATGATTCTCAATATGTGAAAATAGAGATATAAAATATCACATAAGAGTAAAATGTTCTTATTGGAAATAGAACATTAAATAAACATTTAAAAAAAACCAATATAGAAATAAACATTTTCATTAATAATAAAATAAAAAATTTATGTTCATAAAATATGAATAAACAAGGACAACAAGAACACAATACATGAGTGAAAAATATTATAAAAAATGTATAAGAAACAGAAATTAGAACAGAAAGTCATTTCCATACTCACATCTCTTAAAATAATATCAATGTGTTTTGGGTAAATCCTCTATTCCAATATATTTATTTTCATTATTAACTCCCAATCATAATATAATGTTCAATTTAACTTACTAAATTAAAATTAATCAGTATTTTATCCATATTTTGTCATAGGAAATACAAAATCACCCAATTCATTAGGGTAATATATATTTATGATTCCAACTATCATATAATAATACTCCATTAATATATTTTCCTAAATCTCAAAAACCATTCATTACACCAACCATTTAATTAGAGCATGTTTAATAATAATTTAAAGTATGACTCACAAAAAAACATTAGTAAAATAATTCAGTTTTGTAAATAAATAATAACAATAATAAAAATAAACCATCTATATATAATGAATCGACAAAATCCATTGATAATATCTCTAATAAATAATTGTTATCATCAAAATATGTTATCATAATTTTTTTTTCAAAATATCACTCTGATTATTTCATGTGAAAAATATAAATTCAATTTTGGAATTTATAAGTTCAAATTTATAAATTTCCATAATAATAAAGGAAAAACATTGAAAATATTGTGTTCAATATGTTATGTCTCTACATTTAAATTATTTTTGGTGATAATACCTTTCCCAAAGTTCAAAGTTATTTGGATTTTCTATCAAATCAATTATAATATATTAATAGATATTATAATTTCAAAATAAAATAATATAAATATAAATAATATAATATATGATCAACCTAAAATATTCCAAACCATGTTATTTATTTATATTGAGTAAAATTGTCATCTTAACGTGTTATATATTTCAATTTTCATGATAATCATGGTTCCTTGGTTTGGGTTATTATAAATTGGTCATAGTTCCTAAAATTTTAATAACTATAAAAATAACAAAAATATTCATTATATATTTAATTTTTTCCATAATAGGTGGATAAAAAATAGAATTACATTATTCATAGAGATGATAGGTCACATGTATGAATGGATAATGTTTTAACTATTCGACAGATGGAAAAAATTAAATGAATAATTTATCATTAGAAAAAAATTTCATATAGTAAATATAAAATCTATTATTATATATATCCTTATTACCATCAATATATTGTGTAAATTAAAAACAACACAGATTTTATTATGGATGTTTTAGTACACACATAAACAGGAGCCTCATTATATTATTCCAAATTATTTTATAGTTATAAGGTACATATGATAATATATTTAAATAAGAAATAAAATTTGGAAAATATATTATATAAAATTTAAGTTCATCATAATAACCATAATAGAAAAAAGGTTACAAAATTTAATATCATCATTCAGGTTTTAATCCATGCATACACACAATTAATACATTCACTTATGATTTGATCAAAAAGATGGTAAATAATTATGACACCATACTCATAATAAATTTTTTATATGCTGAGAGTGTTGAATTGATTGTATTATGATTAATACTCTATATTTATAGGGTTAAAAGAATAAATAATTTTTAATAGGTTTGGTAGGATGATAAACTTTCATTCAGTTGATCTTCTTTAGATAAATTATCAAGTACCCTTGGAATGGTATTTTATGAATAAATACAATTATCATTCATGGATACATAATTTATAATGTTAATTGGTTATAATATCCTAAATCTATATCAATGTTGCGTATAAATGATTAATGAAGGATTCCCTTAATAATTTTGGAAGAGGACACACATGGAATTTTGTAAATTTATTAACATACAATAATGTCATAAAAAATTAAAATAAATTCAAATGGAAGGTGGTTTGAAATTGGAATATTATGAGATGTAAATGTTTATACTCAATATGATTTAGGAAAATTTTATTTGAAATCACACCCTTACCTCATATTTTAACCTCTCCATTAAACCATATTTTCCCTTAATAATGTCATAAATTAAAATTGTTTTACTATTCATTATGCCCAAAAATTAATAATATCATACGAAAAAATATTAATAATTCAGATTATAAATATGGAATAAAAAATATCCTAATAAATTATAATAAAATTATAAGTCTAATTAAATTTTTTATCATAAAATACGACAAAAATGGTTTTCAAGAACATAAATTTAACAAAAAATATAATTTTTTTAATAATTAAAACCTAAAAATATATATAATGAATTTATTTTAATTATTAATAATAAAAATTAGTTATGTTTACTTTTAATGAAATTTTAGAATAATTCATAATTTTTATAATTCTCTAAATTAGAATGGAGTTTTCAGTATAGTATGTATTTTTCACTATACAATGAAAAACCAGTCTTTTCATAATATTCTATAATTCTCAAACATAGTTATTTGATAATTTAATATTTAAAATTGAAGTTCCTTTTATGAAAAAATTTATTTAAATTTTAAAAAATTAAGGATTATATTTTATTAGAAATATGAAAAAAAAACATAAAAGAAAATGTATTTTCATATATATAATGGCTTTAATAAAAAATGAGTACGTATTTCACGTCATTATGAATGATTCAAACAATATTCAAAAATTGTTTCATCAAAAATATTGTTTTTCATATTCACTTTAATAATATAAGATCAATTCAATAATGGAAAAAATAATATTGTTTATTTGTATATAGGTTTATGTGTATTACAATATAACTTAGAAAATAAGTTTATTTAATCTATAATATATCTCAAATCATCACATTGTAAAATTATATCCCTATAAAATTGATTTTTCCAATGAAATTGCATCACTATGTTATAAAACGTGTATGTGTATATATATATTTTACTTCAACATAGGATTGTAATATACCACCATCAAATTAATGGTTCCTCTGGAGATTTTTAACAAGGAGTATATTCTTCTAATGTAGCACCTTACCTCTATGATACATTATTTATGTTGTTTATTCTTCTTTATAATGATCAATATGCAGTGGTTTAACCTCGATATTTTTTATATGTGAATAATGATTTATGCACATTTTTATGATAGATACAAGGAATACATCAATAACATGAGATAGGTTCTACATAAGTGCAAAATGATTAATATCAATCACCTATAGATCTATAATCTCAATGTGCCTAATACAACTAGATTTTAAAATTACCCTTTTTAGAATATCATAACATCCATTCCTATATATAATATGATCATGAAATTCTCATCTACTTCTAATTATATATTTTTTTGTTATGATTGTCAATTTATCATATCGATCAACTCTCAGATGATTTAATGTTTTTTAGAATGGATCTATCAATCTATACCATTACATTAGCTAGATCATGTAAATATATAATTTCTTATCCAAATTCAACCCATAAAATAATTTCTATAAACATCCAACCATGTAGGGATTCATAGGGATATCTCTAAATTATTGATTTAATGATATTGTTGGAAGAAAACATGATATGAAGGATTTTTTTTATCACAACCACCTTTGAAATCCATAAAATATAATCTCATCAAATATGATACTTTTCAAATGGTTCTCTATAACATATAATTAATATGTGGTTATTATGATGTAATAAATTAAACTCAAAATCTAGATATTTCTAATGATATTTCCAAAATAACAAGTGAAATATTTTATCTCATGAAGATACAATAGATTTTTTTACTCTAGAGATCATTAAAATATTTCGACAATATAATATAGAAATATATTCAATTGATAAATATTCTTTAATAAAAATATTGTGTGATGACATATAATGAATAAAGACTATAAAAATATATAATTTTTTATGCTTGATGTTTTTGGGATTCGAATGAGGAATTATATGTTGATGTTTTCCCATATTCAATATATTTTGATGAATGTTTATAACATCCCTTTATACTTCGATCTCTCATAAATATATTTTTCACATTAAAAAGTAACTATATACACATTTCAATATAGCTTATATTTATTTTCATTAAGAATGCTATTTTATATCACTATACATCATTGTACGTCAATGATAAAGAGATAATTTACAATGAGACTCATGAAAAAGATTGTTTTTAAGAACACCATTGATGAATCAAAAACATGATTCTTGAACAAGACAATTCCATTATAGATATACGTGCACTATAGAACATTAATCTTGTTCTTTTCAGTTTTATTTCTTCCATTTCTGACCCTTAATTATTATTATTATTATTATTTGAAAAGTTGCTACAAAATTTAATAGATATATCATATATTTATGATTTCTATAACCTTTCTTTTTAAAAATGAAATATTATAACTTTTTTGATCCGAATTGTTGATAAGATATAATGACTTATTTGACATATTATATATTTCATATTATTCTATTTACCATAGTGGAAATATATTAAATAGTCATCAATTTTTTGCTTCTCTTACTATCTACATTAGCACATATTCAACTCTATCTATGTAAATATATACTCTTATATTTTATGATAAGTATATCTATCAATCCTCTATTAAAATATATATTTTATCAATAAATGTAATTTCAAAATTACTAAAACCATCTCTAAATCATTATATTATCATTTTTTCCATGAAACATCAATTTTCAAAAGGCATATGCAATGAAAAAACTAATAAATATGAAAAAACATCATATTCTCTTCATGAAGGGGTCCACAAATGTTTTATTTCAATCTATACTACCTGTTGATATAATAACAAGTTCACAATAAAACCATCTCATTAGTTCCGCAAAACTTTATTCACAATCATATATCCATGGTAAATGGTCTGTCTTCTCACATAATGTGGATAGAGGATTACACTATTGTGAGATAGTATTAATAAATCAAGTGATGATATGTTGAAAACCTTATAAACCTATGGATCTTAATCTCTAGATTTGGTCGACACTTTTGTAAAATAAAATCAATATTTTATGGATCCACATATATACCCTCACATGAGATATATGATATAACAATGAATATTTTTTGAGAAAATTAACAACAGGTTAATTATTCCTACATAATATATTCCATTAGTGTCTTTTGTAAAATCTTCATGGAATATTGAATCAATTACATTATCATTGAATTTATAGAAATATAATCTGTAATTTCTACTCCTAATAAATTAATGTAATTTATAAATAAAATAGTTGTTAAATATATGAATATTTGGGGGTAATAAGTGTTGTACCTCTCGAACCCCTCGTGGTTTAATTTTCATGATCACAATCACCCTATTATTTATCTAATCTTGTTTTAAGTGTTTTTGGATGATAGACATGATTTCAGGTGGCCAAGTAATTGGGCCAAGAAAGAAACAAGGCAAAGTGGACTGAAATTCAGTCCACCGACCAACCGATGGAAGAGCACCGGCCAACCGATGGAGGCCTGGACAGAAGGCATCCTTCTGTCCAGACCACCGGCCAACCGGTGTCACACCAGCGGCCAGCCGGTGGCACCCAGAATGAAGAGGTTGCTACTGCCTCCTCACCGGCCAACCGGTGGCCTCAGCACCGGCCAGCCGGTGGAGCCTGAGCCCGAGCCCTCCTCCATTTTGCACACACCAGCCAACCGGTGGCTCAGTACCGGTCAGCCGGTGGAGCCAGTCAAACTAGCCGTTGGGCTTTTGACCAGCCTGTCCACTTGGCCTCCAACGGCTCCGAAAGCCTCTCCAACGGCTCCGAAGCCTCCCAAAGGCCATTTGAGGGTTCCCCCTCTATAAATAAAGGACTAGGAACCCCTGAAAGCCTATGAAACATAGCCGGAACTATTGTGAATCCAACGGACACATTTCTCATCATTTGGCGAACCTCCGGCGGAGTTCCTCCAAGGAACTCCAATCGCTCCAACTCAATTCCACATCCAAGGAGCATCACCAAAGAAGCTTGGGAGTGCACTTCTTCAACTCCAATCATCCATTGGCGCCCAAGGATTCTCCAAATACGGTTTTTCATTGCTTTATCATTTTTGAGTATCATTTTGGGTTTGTTCCTACAAACCCCATCTCTTTCTCTCATCCTCTCTTTCGGGTTTTCACATCACCTTTAAGGTGTGAATAGGTTGGTCAAGCCTTTCCTTTAAAAGGCTTGAGACATAGTTGAGCTAGCCTTCACCTGTAAGAAGGCTAGTGGGTTCTTGCTCAACCAATTAAAAGCAAGTGGGTTCTTGCATAACCACTAAAAGCAAGCTGTAATAGGTGAGCTAGCCTTCACCTGTAAAAAGGCTAGTGGGTTTCTTGCTACAACCATTGAAAATCAAGCGGTAGTAAATATCTCAACGGTTGAGTTGGGAGCAGAGACGTAGGCCGGGTTTTAGGCCGAACTCCGTTATCAATTCTTGTGTCTTGCCTATTTATTTCCGCTGCACTTTCACTTTGATTTTTAATTTGTTAATCTTTTTTTAAATGGCAATTCACCCCCCATCTTGCCATAACCTCCTTTCTTTCTCCGCCTAATAATAATTAATAGCAAATGTCTTCCTTATTAATTAATAGTGCCCCAACCTTGAGTGGAATGTTTTCATTACAATAACATCCCTCTTTATTCTCAATTCATGATAACTAAAAACAATTACATCATTAAAAATGTATTGAATTTCAAACTATTAATATAGAAATGAATATATATGTGGTATTGAATACTTTTTCATGATAGTGAGCTTATTTAGTTACTAATAATATATTTTGAGTCTCATAAACACACAACCCTTCACAAAAAAATTAAAAGGTGCACCTTATAGTGATGCACTTGGCCAAGTGATAATGGTATCCTAATTATTCCAGTGGATATACATTAATTATTATATCTTAATCAAGACAACTATATATAGATTCTATGAAATAGGTTATAACAATTTTTAATTTTTATTTAAAACACATATTCAGGAGTGATATTAAGATGATGAAAATATTCCTGAAGTTCATTAATAAATTTCTATAAAATATAAATATATATGATTTTGATTTTGTCCACATTTATCTAAGATAGAAAATACTTTAGAATATGATAAATATTTATACAATGGATGTAATATCCATTATATTTTCATAAATATCATTACACCAATAAAAGTTCATAGGATGGTTTACAATATCAATTGTCACCTCAGATCCTCAGAAAATGATGTGATGTTTATGTAATAAAATCCCTTCCACGACTAAGAGACCATGTAATTCAAATAGATAGAGAATAACAATATTCTCAGTAATCAAATTCCCCTCAAACATCAATTAGTGTTAATGAATAATCATAATATCATATAGTTTTACTATTTATAATTTGAAATTTGAATTCAATATCTAGTACTTGAATATAAAAACTAGAATTCCTTGAGGCATTTAATAATATCATATGAATCATATAAGTAATCATAATTCGTTTACAATTGAAATTGATAATAATTATTTCCAATTAAATATTATTATTTCATCTTGAATACCATTAAAAATAACAATTTTACCATAATGAAAATGCATCATTTGGAAAACTGATCTATCATGAAAAATAATTCCCAAGATGTCGAAATATTGACACCTCATTTTCAATCAGTAAACCCTTATATTTAACTAATTTATTCCATTATGATATTCAATTTGAATACTTAAAAATGGTTGATAATTAAAGTTTTAATTAATCATATAGCCCCATTAGAAGTGTCATCCCTCGTGTGTAGTTATAGAACACTAAACATGAACCAAAATCAAGGTCATGATAAAATTGGAAAATTCAATCTATGGTTATTCTCACTAGTTTCATCTACATGAAAAACACATCAAATTTTAGGGTCATAAAGTATTTTTTGGGGTAAAATGTGTCTCCATTATTTGATATATCATTGGATGTTTTATTATAAAATGGATTATCATAAGGGATTTAATTATGGATTCTTGATCATAGCATCCAAACGTCACTAAAACTTGTTTTAATATTTTTTTTCTCTACCCTCACATATCATATATAAATATTATATCTTATTAGGTGAATATTAAATTACTTTAAATTCTAATTCATTTAAAAAAATTGGATTATTTTCATCAGATACTGGGATACATAAGAAACCTTTTCATTATAAATATACTTTATTTCTTATTGTATTCTTCATAAATATAATTTTTCATAGATATGTCATTCTATAGACATTTCACTATAACATAGGGAAATAAATCATAGGTAATTGTGAGATTAGATACTCAATATGGGTGAAATCTAGATATCAATGATCAATTAATAATTATATGATAATTAGTGTATGATAATAAGTGATTGACATAAAGAAAGCCAGAACCACCACAACATGGATTATAGTATTGAGTTATGGAAAAAATCTATATTGTTCATAAGAAATTAATCATAATAGAGTAACTAAAAACTAGATTGAATAATATATTATAGAAAAAAAATGTGTTTGTGGAATACATATAATCATATGAAACAATTTCCTTACTAAATTATCATCATCAAAACTACTATATTGGACAGGGTTCAATTATTAATCCATCATATATATTAACATGGTTAACTCTTAATACTTTCATAGTTACTATAGTTCCTAACTGAACATGGTTCATTAAATATTTTAATCGATATTATATAATGAGATGTCCATGATCACATAATAATTTACCCTACTATATAATATAGGGACCAAATATAACTGAATCATAATCAATTATATATGTGTTCCACATTATCATAAATAATTCATTATATAACCTATGTAATTGGAAAAGTTTTCATAATCATATAATCATTTAATCATCACGTATACCCTGGAAAATAAATGGGTTTCATAAACATATCATAATCATAAAAAAAACAGTTCATAAAATGAATAATAGTTCTATCCTTGGATCATATCCCCATTAGATTATATGAAATATCAATACAAGTTATCATGAATGGAATTTCTGTTATATGACCACGATGTATATTTCTAAAGAAAAAAATAATTTTTTTATGAAATAACTTAGTTAAAATAAAAATATTTCATAATAATTAATGGAAATAATTATTGGACTATAATAATAGAATCATCTAGTATAAATATAAAATAAATTTTTCATTAATTATTTTGGGAAATTATGTTCAGGTCATGTATGTATATACAATGGCTTCTTTCATATTTTCGGAAAAAAGATTAAATATTCCTCTTTTATAAAAACACTAAGAGATTTAGTTTAAATCACATTTTATAATAGTGAAATATTGTACAAAATTGAACTTAAATAAATATCGATAATATCTAAATAATTATTTAAAAAAAAGTAAAGGAACAATATCCTCATATGATAATTATATCGAATAAATGTGGGAACAAATATATTTTCTTTAATAACATTTTGTCAATTATTTTAATTACCATTGAGAGAATAATTTCAATATCAATTTAAAATTACATTTTTTAACATAGTATTGCAAAATTTATTATATTACATAAAGATTTATAGTTAAATTTCATATTATAAATCATAATCATAACAAATCCTGATAATTCATGACATTTTACTAATGAAACCGTACAAAATGGGTACTTTTATTTTCCAAAACAAAATGAATGATATAAAATTATATCTATACTTAATTATATATTATTATCATTATAATAATAAAAATAAATCATTATGGTAATTAAATATATCCTGCAATTTAGAAATTTTTTCAATATGGCATGGGTCTTACAAAAATTAATGTCAAGTTAGAATAACATACCTCATGTTTGACTTATTTCAAAAGTAGTATAATTTCATTTATAAATAAAATAATTTTATTATAATTCAATAAATATATCATTTACATGAATATAATATCATATATTGTCTAATTATTCCATTTAAAATAAAATTTCATAAAAATCTAGTATTAAAAATTTTATGTATTATTTTTAAGAATAGTTTTCATCATGACATATTCAGATCGATAGTTCCAAGACCCATACATTGACAATGATCACATTATCTCGTTTTTCTAAAAAAATATAAATATAATATTATATATGTGTGTTTTAGTATATATCATTTAGATATATAAATGTTAGTTAAATCATTTAGTGGGACTATAGCCCATATGTATGCATAAACATAATATTCAAATTTTGATAGATGTAACAGAAGAGAAAATAATAATTGACCATTAAATAATAATAATAATTCCAAAAATATCATATATATATATTTATATATATTCTATAAATATATACATAATAAAATCCCTTTAATGTGTAAATGAATAAAAATTTCATCGCATCGTAGAGGTGACAACACATGCGTATGGATGATAGAAATTATCATTTCCAAATAGATAAGTATGAATAAATTTTGATGTGATATTATAATTAAATGAAATTATAAGTTTCAATGTATCACTTATCAAAAATATATTTATCGTAGTAACCATTCATGAAGCTGATTGTTGAAATAAATTGTTTCTCAATGGGGAAGAAGTATTCAACATGTACAAATAAGTAGTAATATCACATCAAATTTAATGAAAATGTGGGTAACTAATCGTGGATCCATAATCATAATTAAAATATAGATTATTTTTTATATTTAATTTATTATATTTTTATGAATTATATATATATATATATATTAGAGGTGGAAAATGTTCAGATCTAAAAGTTTTCAGGTATGATGATTATATCTCCTTCAGTTGGCCTCCTTTACAACCTATTATAGGTGTGTAAATATGTTGTTAATATGATAATGTAGTATTTTCCTTTAATAAGTATTGGAAATGAGTCCCATGTATGTTATAAATTGATTAAAATATAATAATTTCATATTGAAACCATATAATAATAAATGGATATAAGATCAAAAATTTTATTTGATGAGGTTTAAATAATGGTTAGATAATACTACTTAGAAATGATTGATTATAAAATATATTCTAGTCTATTAGTTTAATCCCCCCTCTTAATAAATTTTTTACCTTAATTTTTGTAAAATATTTCTAATGGTTCTAATATTCATTTTGAAAAAATTAAGTTATTATTAAAAAATTATAACCTTAATGATTTAAAATATTGAATAAGTTTTATCAAATTCAATTCAATAATTTATAATAACATATAATCTATATTATAGATGTCTTACTTTTCATACATGTTTCAGTAATAGAATAGTCAATGTCGCTCTTCTTCATCCTTAATATTACTCACCCAACCTCCATAACTATCCCTCTATGGATTTAGCTCCATATCTCCAAGGGTTCCAACTCACAGTACCCCTCACACATTACTATATTTCCCACAAAAAATATGTCATCTAGTTCGCCATTTTGATTCTATTTAACTCTGGCTCCTCCACCTCATTCACTGCTATCTTTATCTACTCTACCTATGCCATCTGAACCTCAGGATCATCCTCATATTCCACACCCACCTATGCAAGCTCTGTCTACAACTGTGGTGCCCCGTACACCTCGACCCTTGCATACTCTACCTTGATATCCTTCATCCAACTATGCCTATGACTCCTCTTCCTCCTTCTTCTCTTCCTTATCCTACACCGCCTCAGTCCTAACCAGATTTCTAATTTGTCATCATCCACTTACAATACCTTTACATAATATTCCACTTTCACCCTCAAATTACATTCATATGGTTGGATTATATGGAATTATATTATTAGACATATATCCCTATCATTTATAATACACAATCAATATACGTTTTTTCTCTCTCCGCCTCTTGATTTCCATTATACAATTATAATGGTTCTAGTGATATCAAATGTGGACGGTGTAAAGAGAGTATAAGATTATCCCCTTGAATTCATTTCAAATAGCATTACTACTATTCACCACACATCCTATTAGATCAATTAGGTATCAGATATCTTAAATCGGTAAAATTTAAATTAATGAAACCTAAATTATCTATTATTATTATACATATTATATTTAAATTCTAGTAGATGGAATTTATGATTAAATATTCTACCTATCTAACCCATGGAGGAATTTTAATATGTTATTTTCTGAGTACATGTGTTTCTGGATATTAATTGATTGGTACTACAATCATAGAATTATAATTAAATTGTAATATATATATTTTTAAAAAGTTTTATTAGATTTGATGAAAATTCTTTGGGATAAATTATTACTAAAATTAAATAAGGGTATATATTATTATAAACATGATACCAAAATTATAAGTTGTCTAGTTGGAAATTGTCATTCTAATCAATGTGACACTTTGTTCTAGGTCATGAATGTGTAGTTCTATTATTGATATTCATTATAATTGTTTATTTGAAATGATAAAACATATAGCAAATTAAAATAACCATGCATGAAAATAATTATTCTCAACTGTTTGTAGCATAATAATGATATACAATTTCTTTATTCTTGATTAATTGGGTTTATTTTGATATTGAAAACACTACCACATATAAATTAAATTCATTTAATGATTCTATAATGGCTAAATTTTTTTATCCAAATATTTAATTTTATATAATTTATGTAGTGATTCCTAGAACATGGAAATACTACATCTCTATGTGAAACAGTCACATAACTTTTCTATTCATGGAATCCTCTCCATGGTACGTTCCTACTATCTTCAATGAAGATTTTTTATTAAAACAACAGATTATATTGTTTTTGGTATAAAATTTATCCACACAATGTGTATCCAATTATCATTAATGCTTCATATTATACTATTTAAATATACAATTTTTGCATACAATCTTTATACAATTCGCATTTAAACTGCTTATTGTGACTAACAATTATACAATTTTCTTTTCTGCTCTCTCTAAGATTTAGGTATACAATTTTATTATTCAATCATACTATTATACTATTAATTTCATTGCATTTGGTAATTATGATTTCTTATATACTTATTATATTATGTATACTTCCCATGGTATCATGTATTTCTTCCGGTTGATGACTCTTTCTAACATTCACATTTTCTACATACATAGATATATTCATATTTGTCTTGATCTTATCATACACCATTGGTAAGAATATATTATTTAGATCAATACTGAAATTTCCCATTTTATATCATTAAGATCTTATGTACCCTCTAATATTTATTTTTATACATGATTAATTACATTCTTAGTCCATCTGTTTATAACCATTCATATATATATTAAATTCATTATTCTAAAACTTATGTATATTATTATTTTTTTGTTTACCTACATAATTGAATAAATTTTTTTATAAAATATGGCAAGGAAATACTTGCTGAGATCTAGAGATGAAAGGTTTCCATCATAGAAGATTACGATCGGTAGATATTTTCCCTATGTACATATTCATTCAGATTCTGATGCATAATTAATAAGTTATTTTTTACTTTATAACATCATTATAGAATTTTTCACCCATTTTATTTTTTAATTTCAATGACTTCATATGACCATTATATTATTTATTAAATAAAATGGTTCAAAAATATAAACATAAACCTCATTACTACAATTTTTGATATCTGTGTCATTGGTATATACTAGAAATTTTCATTTCTCTTTTCTTATATTTATTATTAAAAATAGTTTCATCAATTTTAGTTGTCTATCAGTTTTTCTTTCACTATAAGAAGTAATGGATTTTAAATTATCATTCAAATGAATTTCTTCAATTAAATAAATATTTCCATCATAATTATAACACAATTCCATTAAATTAATCCTTAATATGTGATACAATTTTAATGATGTGTCCATATTTTCAACAGTATCATTCCAATATTATATACACATAATTAGTTATTTCAATATATTCAATATTTATTATTCATTATTAATGTTGATAAATAATATTCTCTTAGTGAAAATATCCCTTGATCCGATTTTTTTCCAATGAACATCTGATTTTTGGTCTAATTAAAAAGTATACATAAAAATCGAAATGCAAAATATGCTTTCTGTAAAAAAGACTTTTCTAATTAATATTTTTTTTCTATAAAGATACAAAAACTAATAAATACAATGTCAATCAATAGAATAAAAAAATTATTATTTCTTACTTTTAAAATATATGTTAAAAAATATATATATTTTTAAATTCATCAAATGAAAACATTTCTCTCATCATATATCACTATTTTTGATAAATCATTAAAAAATAAATATTTTAGAAAATTCACAAAACTAAACTCTGTGATAATATTTAAATATTGTTTCAAATAAATGAAAATTTTTATAATTAAAATTTACAAAAGTCAAAATATGTATATTTTATTATCGTTGTAGTTAATAAAAATGTATTTAAAAAAATTATATTGCATTATGTAAACCATTTACAAAAAATTCAATTCTTAGTTAATGATATATTTTCATCATCTAAACTCATAAATCATATTTTTTTGTCAAATTATTTTCATTCTTATAAAATATTTAAATTTTATGGGTTCGATAAAATGGTATGCTATATTATAGTTCATTTATTCTATGGATTGTGTGTATTAGTGGCCATAAAAAGAATTAAAAAAATTTTAAGAGAGATATGTCGTTAAATATCAGGGTGTTACATTATCCCAAAAGGGAATATTTATTAATTGGGAGAATAATATAAGTGAAAGTGAGGATATGATATATATTTTTTAATTAGATTGAAAATAGTAATGGCAGGATATATATCATATAAAATTATGATGGGTAGTAGTTATGCTAATCATTACCAACTAGTATGGAAGAATTGGTATGAATGAAATATAATATCCCAATGTAGTCAATTATTTTGTCAAATTTTTCAGATAAATGCCTTTTATATTTTGATGAATATTATTCAAAGGTTAATTCATCTAGTTTAGAGTGAATAGAGTTAAAATTTTAGGTACTTTTCAATATTAATTCTTAATTATAATAACATTGATGAAACATTATCTTTTAATATTTGTTGTTTAATATGTGCAAATGCATTTTCCTGTCAAAAAATTATTATTTATGCTTAAAAATTCATTTCACTTGATGAAAAAACGTCAAATTCCTAGTTTTTGTATAATTATATTGTTGAAACAATGAAATTTAAGGGATTTAAAATTGAATTTTAAAAGATATATCCATATTACACCAATTTATACCCATCCAATGATTAAAATAACATGATTGGATTTTTCATAATTATTTTAATGGAATGGCTCTAAATATCATTCACGGATCCCCAAAAAATAATAAGGAATCCATTTAATCCCATTTTTTATAATAATTGGGTCATATATATCCATTTTTCAAATAATTATACCCTTTATAAGTGTTCTTATATGCTATTAATTCATTTATATACTATCCATCATATCCCAAAGATATTTCTAAATCTAAAATACCTATGATTATTTATAGGATAAACTAGGATATATTTTTCAAATTATTAATTATTGTGTGATACAATGTATGAAAAAGTAATTATATTTGGAAAATTTTGGGAACACCCCCACCCCATAGGACTTAAATTGTGAATTCATAAAATGTAATGGAATATCATATATCTTTCTGTATCGTAAATTATCACCCCATACATTTAAAATATTTTTATACAGCAATATTACCATTAACAAGCATATAAATCTTTTATAGGTATTAATAAATGTTTCCACATCCTCAAGATTATGATTGATTTTTAAAGAGGATTTTACTCAATGTTCCCTACCATAGGGATTAGTTTTGAAATGATATTTTTTAATTCTAAAATATTTTTCCTCTTGTTTATAAATTTTATGCTAGTTTTCATCCTATAATTTGATCAAAAATCACTTTTTCTACACCATACAATTTTAGATTATAATTTTGTATACAAAGATATTATAAAGTCACACTGTCACAACTCATGTCTAAATGGTGGTAACAATTACATTGTTTGAATCAAATGTTATATGATTCAAATATCCTTTATAATTAAAAAACATCCTAAAAATTCATGATTATGTTAGTTTTCCCCAATTTCAATCAAAATTGATCAATATAAATGTTTTCCAGGGGTTCCACCATATCTATTATGGTGAATTTTCTATATCAGAATCATATTTATTAATCTATGTGAGACTAAAATGTAGTTATTTTGACAGAATTACCGTTCCATATTATCTTCCTTAAAAAATAATATATTTAGTATTATATAGTGAGTATTGTAAGTGTAATATTAAATAAGAACAATGGTATATTTTTATCTTATTAGAATGTACCATAATGAATTTGTTCTTTCCCTAGATAACTACATTAGAGGGTTGGTCAGATGTTATCCTTATAGTATACTTTATGTATAGACTTGTTGATTTCATATATTAGGTAGATTCCATTCAAAGGTAATCCTTTAGTATTATACACTATTATTGTTCCATTGTTTCTTTAATATCATATTTTCAATGAAATATATTTAATAATTCAATAGACCTATGATGGTTTTATGATGGGTATTGAATATATATATTTTATTAATGGATTTTAATGGATTGTATTTCCATCATTATAATCCCCATTTATTATATTTTAATGATGTAGTTAATCATTAAAACATTTGAATGATATGCTATTGTTTAAAAAAAGTCATTCTGATTTTCTTAGAATTATATATATTCATTGGTGAATAAATAAAATATATTTAATTTTTTTAAAAATTTACACCCCAAATATGAATCATGAAGAATGGATTTATTTTATTTTCTATAGAAAAACAATTTTCCTAAATGTTTTTTTCTTTAAATTTTTATTCACATCCCCTTAATGTAACACATACCAAAATCTATATTTTATAGAATTTAATTTCTATTTATATACTTCAATAGGTATAAATGAATTCATCTATTACTCCAGTGTATCAACATAAAATTAACTAAAATCATTGATAAAATTAATTTTCCTTAATTTATATTTTATAAATTGAATTTATTACATGTAAATTTAGAACTATATCTAATTAAGGGATATTAACTTTAGGATATATCCATGATAAATAGTCATGCTAACCCATTTTAAATTATTCCAAATATTGGTAGGATAATCTATTTGGAGGACTTATACA
Source organism: Viscum album (assembly GCA_963277665.1). Lineage (NCBI taxonomy): Eukaryota > Viridiplantae > Streptophyta > Magnoliopsida > Santalales > Viscaceae > Viscum > Viscum album. The sequence continues at coordinate 244,250,752 of OY728133.1, forward strand.
TCATTTTTTATGTTTTTCCTTCAATTTTAATTATATGTGATTCGAATCATCAAAATATAAAAGATATTAATTTTTAAAAGGACACTTATTGGTTATAGTAAACAACTATATATATATATATATTATAGTATTTATGTAACAGTTTAGAATACATTATCTATTATAATTTGTGAATAATTTTGAGAAATAATTATAGTGTTGTAATTATTTTTATATCATGATAACTATTTTCACTCTACATTTTTTAATTATAAGTTAATGTTTCATATATGTGATTTTAGTTCAATAAAAATATCAATTAGAATAAAATTAATTAGATTTTTCTCGGATGGAATAACTATGTAACTAATCAAGAGATAATTGTATTTTTTAGATGATAATCATAATTCCTAATGGAAATATTTCCCAATATGGATTAATCTATTCAATTATTATTCATATCATTATGATCCAAGGGTTAAATTTATATCACATATATTTTTCAAATCATGTGGTTGACATTTATGTAGGCATAATGGGAAATGAATCATAGATTTGTGGTTGATTCATCTCTTATTTATCACCTTTCACATCCATTAGTTAGTAGAATAATGAAAATATAATAAATTCAAGATTCTATAAGGTATTAATTATCTTACATTTTGATGATTATTTAGATTTACCACATTCAATATTATAATAGATATTTTTACAATTCATCTATATCTATATAGATAACATTGTCAAGAATATCCACGTTATAATTATTTGATAGATGGAAAGTATACATAATTCATTTCTTGAAATCCTTACATAAAATATATTCTTTATATCCATCATACATATTTATTTGACATATGGGGAGAATTTTAATGATTCTATTTTAGTTTTTCCATCTATTGATTAATGAAATGTAATATTCATATTATGTTATAGGGTGTGGTAGTGTGATTTTTGATCAATTTATATTAATTCTATTATGAAATACAATCATATTTTATTTAGGCTTCTTCATCTCAAAGAGATAAAATATCTACCATATATAATTATTTTACATTCCAAGAATATATTGTTTAGTAATGTTACAATTACATGTATTTATAACTATTTGAAACATTTATTCTCACCCCAATAACTCATAATCAATATAACGTAGGTATGTTGAAAAATTATTCCATTAGAATAATAAATTTTTTAGACATAGGGAGACAATTACATAATGCCATACAACTTTAATACAATTAGTTCATTAAATTTAGGGTTAATATCTTTGACATTGTGGCTTCTCTGGTAGAAAACTATAAAATATAACATTATTCAGTGTATTTATTTTTAAAAATTTCATAACTATATGACTATACATCTATCGAACCATTATTTTGAATTAATTTTTAATAATTCCAAAAATATAATAATATAAAATTATAAGTAAGATATAATGGTAATATGTGTTAAATATCCATTTATCATATTTATTTATAATAAAACCACATATAAAATCCAAAAAAATATTAAATTTTGATGATCGTTAAATTATTCAACATCATTTAGGACTATATAATTCAATTAATCTATAAGATATCAATTTTTATAAAATAATAAAAGTCACATAATAAACATACTTTATAAATAAATTTTTGAACATATGGAGAACCACGTTATTGAGTATATTAATGTTCACGAGACATTATTTCATTATTGAACCTAAAATCATCATTACAGAAATCGAGATTATAAAACCCCATATATGTTTTAAAAAAATGAACTTTTTTATTTATTTATCCTTTTATTTAGAACTCTCAAAATTAAATTAAATATTGAAAATTCCACTTTATTGAACTTTAAATGTATAAAATTTATAAATATTCAAATATTTACTACTTTTATTATTTTAGAATAAATTTCATTATCATTTATATATCAATCCCATTTTTTCCTTCATGGCCTACACGGTGGAATCTTCTTTCCATCCCACTATTTTAATCTTCAATTTAAATAATACATTAAACATAGAGTGAGTATAAAGGCTTTATTTCAAAATATTAAAATCCCTTCAATCCATAAATAAATATAGATTCAATAAAAAATATTTAGTACTGTGGTATTCCTTTATCAAGATGTTTTCATCATATTTACTCATCCTAAAACTCATAAAAATCAGTACTAGAAATCCTATTATTGGATGGTCATTGGAGTGTTTCTACATCCTGATATCATGAATTTTTTACAAAAAATACATATAATACTAAAGAATAAATGATTTGATTTATTCTCAATTGAAATTAAATCACATGCCTATAAAATCAATTTCTACCCATTATATAGATTTTTATCAATTACAATAATTTTAAAACAAATTTGATGGAGAAAATGTTTCCAAAAAATTATAGATTAAATGGGAAACTCGATGTTGATCTTTGACAGTAGAATATTTAGAATGGTGATTCGACTACATCAACATGGCCTTAAATATCTAAAATTCATATACGTCCCTTATTCATCAATACTATATAAAAATTCCAAGAATCAGGAAATATTCTTATTAACCGAGTAATCTACTTAGATGATATAGATTTATTATACTTTTTGATTAGTTAAAGAGAAATAACACTGTTGACACCCAAACATTTGAAAAATAATAATAAATAAAAAATATTGTTTAATTATGGTAAAACATATATTAAAAAAATATAATAAATTATTGTGAATACGATCAAATTAAATATATATTAATATAAAAATAATATATAAAATTTTGATTTGTTAATTTAATGATATTAATTTTTGTACTTGAGGAATAATAAAATTAAAATCATAAAACCATACTATGGTTAATACTTTATTAGTTACAAATATTATTATATGTTTTAATATTATTAATGTTTTGTTTTATTCTTTTTCTATAATATTATAATTAATTCTAAATCTAAATTTATAAATACAAAAATACTAATAATATATATATAAATAATAATATATATATAGTTAATAAATAAAAAATATATAACTATATATAACTATTATACTTATATATATAGTACTTTTATTTACAAATATATCAATTAAGTAAAAAACATAATTATATTGTTTTAAATAGAATTTAACATGATCATTTTATATAATCATATAAAAAATAAAATTTGATTTAATAGATAAAATTCCTATTAATAGATAATGATAACTGATGTTATGGAGATAGAATGAATTATATCAAATATCATTACAAAAATATTGAGAACATGCTTCAGCATGTAGTACAAAATAGGAAGGAATACATTAAAATCCAGGTTAGAGTTTCTCATGATACATATCAATGCATTAAGGTGGAATATAATATCTGGTAATTAACATCACATTATAAGACTATTTTATAATTCCTATAAATAGTGCGAATAATTAATAATATATATTAATATTCTTATGTAACATCATATATTAAGATGAAATTATAATAAATAATCATTTTTGTAGAGAAAATTAATATATATAATGTAATTATTTCAACATTCAATTAATAAAATGGAATTATAGTTACATCAATGAAATTAAAAATAACATGACATTAAAATTTAATTTTAAAATATCATTATCAATGGAATCAAAATTGGGATGTGGGGTTTGATATATTGAATGTATAAAAATATAAATAAGAAATATTCATTAAATATTATTTCTTTATGATAGGATATAGATAAAATGATATAAAAATAAACTCATAAACAATGTAGTATATTACTCAGATATTTGATTCAAATTAAAGATATGATTTTTCATTAAAAAAACATTACTGTTTGTATTATTTTTTAATTATGTGTAATTTTGAAATATATATATTTTAATATAACTTTTATGAGTTAGGGATTTGGCCAATGACATTGTATTCAAAATTCAATAATTAACATATTAGTTATAGATATAATAAATTCATACTACTTTAAATTGTATAATTATATTTTTATGTTAACTAAATTCTACATTGGGATATTTGGGAATCATAGTAGACTATTTGGAAAGTAAAACATCACTAAAAAACATATAATAAAATTAATGGGAAACATTTGTACCCAATGGTCCACTATGATGAAAAGAAAGTCAAATTTCATATTTCAAACATAAAAAATAACCCCTTTAATATTGTGAAATTATGAAATACATGTGTTGTAATGAATGCGATGAAATAGGGTAGGCCTGGATCCCCATTTAACTACCGCTATACCAAATGAGGAATGACATCCCAGAAATGCATATCAATAATGTCAACAATTCTCAATAATGAAAAAATTTATCATCCATGAAAGAATATAATAAATATAACTGAAATTTCATAACAAAACTTAAATCATTGACATATTATTGATATAATTCAACCATATCTAGAAAAATACCATTATATAGGCCTAATTTGGAAAAAATCAATGCTCGAAATAAATATCTACTATAACAAAAGAAACCACCCAACCTATCCCAATATGACATCATAGTTTCACCTGATAGGTTTTTGATAAAATACCAAAATAATAATTCCATGGATAAAATTATCATGTTTAAACCTGATTGGAAGAAAAAAATAATGCATTACCTAATTCCATAACCAATGAATTTCATGATATTGATGAATAGAGGAATGGGGAGACCATTGAAAGAAATGATAAATTAGGAAACAATGTAATTAAAAAGTGGATACGAATTTAGATTAATAACCTAGACTAATTGAACGATAAAATGAACCCAAAAAAAGAAGAAGAAGATAATACATTAATTAGTGGAAGACCCAATGAAGGAAAATTAAATACACATAAATTATAAATTAATATCCTTATTATTTAAAGAGATAAGTATATGATCCTGATTATATGAATCATCTAATGTAAGATAATTTCCCTCTTGAAAGGAAAACTCATCCATACATATAATATAAGATATTGGGTAGGGGAACATAGTAGTCAGATATGCGAACACCACTCTACGATATAATCCCGACTGAGTAAAATAGTAGAAAAAACATTACTAATGGAGAGCGTTAAAATAAAATACATATTTTACTATGGGTAAATTAAATAAAGATTGTTGGTTTGATAAAGGACAAAGATATGGATTACTTCGTGTAATAAAACATATCCAAAGATAATATAGAAATAATTTACTCCACATGGAAGGCATGAGTGTACACATATATAATTTTATCATGGGTAAAATCAACAATGTAAATATTAGTGTGAAAATTCAAACCAATATTGGATGAGGTTGAGGAGGGTAATAATTGGGAATGTGAAAAATGGAAAGGAATCATGATAAGGGGATAATAGATAGAAAATATCACTCATTCAACCTCATAGGAATGCAATAAAAAATGTTACCCTTCCATAGAAAATTAATTTTTTTGATATAACTATGATGCATTTAATTCCAACAACATGTGTGAGAATTCCTTATATCTATGAGTAATTATTAGTATACTTCTGAGAAATATAGAGAGAACAATATGGTCTACAAGTCTCAATGTGGTGAGGAATGCATTGATTGTGGGTAATTATAAAAAATTATTAAGATGTTTTAATTTAGAGTCTCAAGATATCGAATTATTGGTTATGTGTTATTCTAAAAAATGTTATTCTCATGATGTAATTTTTTCATATATACAAATGAAATATATTTTGTTGAGTTTTAATATTTATGAACATAAATATAAATTTATATATTATTATGTGACAGGAAATTTCAATTTCTATAAAGAACAAATTATATAACATTATTTTCAATTTTATAATTTAGAAAGATCCTTATAGTTTGTGTATTATATTTTAATATATAAAAATAAATTATATTAAAAAAATAATATATTTCAAGATAAATAAGTATTTATATAAACTATAATTTCATTTAAAACTATAATAATGTTTAATAGTTACAATATATGTTTACTATGAATTACTATTGAAAAAATATTTCTACATTATGAGAAAATAATTGGAAATTCACCCTTATATAAAATTAGAAAACACAAACTAATACTAATTTTTTTAATAAAAATAATTTAAAATGTACATGAAATAAAATTAATAAATTAAATACTTACTGTAATTTGAACTTAATTATTTTTCTCTAGATGTTTAAAATAATTTTTTTTTAAAAAAATAATTTTATTCATTAATATATATATTCAATTAAATTTTAATAAAATTAAAAAAATGAATAATTTATTAGATTTATTTATTACACAATTAATGATAAATGTAATTAACTTCATTGAATACATAATTATTTACTGTAAATGATCATATTTATTATATACGAAACGAAGTACAATTGGTAATGTCAAATTTGTAATTGTCATATTCTAAAGATTATATTTTTCATTCTCTAAATGACCTCATTTCAGACATATAAAATTATTTTCCAGATTCTTTTTTTAAAAAAAATTATAATTCTTTTCCTTATTCCATTATAGAGATATATTTTTATTCATTATATTAATTATAGAATTTAATTATGTGATGTTCACGATCACCTTGGTTCTTAGTATTTTTTATGTTTCATTGAAATATTTGAAGATGTGAAAATTAATATATTTTTTATGTTTTTATTTTTTAATATGATGATTAAATATAATTACATATAATATAGAGTTTCTTATTATACCAATTTTTTTATAATTATTATGTAATATCAATAATTATATTACCCTGTTAAATTATTTCATCATTGCACCTTGGGAATATACAAATATGTGAATAAAATATATGTTATTATTTATTTTATCATCATTATGATTCAAAATTTGTAAATCAAATGTGTTATTTGACCATATTAGTTTCATCAATTCATAAATTTGATATCACAATACATTCTTCCTAGAATCAAAAATTGTATAAAACTCTCTTCATTATTAGATAATTCAACCTCTTTCCTTTTGTCAATATAGGTGACATTGTTTTTTTGTTTTCGAAAATACCTCCATAATAACATGGAATTTATTATATCATACACGTTATATATGTGGGTTGCATAAAAATACTAAACCATGTCTTCAATATAATATAAAATAAAAAAACTACAAAGTATAACATCAAAAAAAATTCCCCAACATACCAAAACAAGAAATCCCTTTCCCCAATATATCATTAGGAATATATGTCCCCCAATAATAAAATCCATTTATGTATTTTGGTAATGAACATAGAATTTCAATTTGTTTTCATCTTTCATAATATGATTCTAAATGACTTAAACAATATTAAATGTTTAAAAAATGATATCTGAACCATCAACCCATATGTATTTATCATTATCTATATAGGGTAGTGAATAACATCATTTTTTATAATATTCCTCAAATTTATTGTATTATCCCAGATATCCCAAACACCATCAATTTTAAATGTAAAATTTTGTGGTGTTCTAGGATATTTTAGTGGCTCACATAAAGGGTTTTCCAAAATTGCAAATTTTTTCTATCGGTTTGTCAGTGTGTCAGCATGTCAGAGTGTCGGCATGTCAGTGCATCCACAAGTCAGTGCATCACCACGTCAGTGTGTGGTCGTGTAAATGGATTGATGATTCAAGGGCGCTAGCACTGGCGAGTCAGGGGTGTTGGCAATAATGAGATATGGAAGTTGGCATCAGTTAGTTAGAGGAATCCCCATCCGTGAGTCTGGGGAATCTGCATCTGTGTGTCAGGGGTGTCAGCATCAGTTATTCAGGGTGTTCGACATTGGTGATTCAGATTAAACGGTAGCGCAATATTAGTGTCTCAGCCTCGGTGGGTCAAGGTGTCAGTAGGTCAATTCATCAGTAGGTAATTAGGTCAGTAGGTTGTGGTGTTTTTTTCTCAATGTTGGGGCTTGCACATCGATAGGTCGCATCAGTGACTCACACATCGTTGAATCATTTTCATTTATTACTAGTATTTCTAGTTTTTTCCCTTTTACATGTTTTACTCCATTTATAGTTATCATATCATCTCACTACCATCTTCTAGTCTATCGCCACCATTTTCGAGTTAAATTATAATATCTCAATTAATTAAAATGTTCTAAACCACCATTCTGTGTAGTCAAACCACAGTCTGAATTTTTTGTATATGAAAGTATCTCTATAATATTAGGATATTTCCTCTTCTTAAGTTGAGATCTTTTAATCCTTATTCCTTTTGTTTCTCTTGATGCACAAAGAGACACCATCTTGAGATGATTTATGCACCTATGTTGATGCCCATTCCACTCAGCCTTGATGTTCTTCCATCAATTCACGCCATCCCCTATTCGTGGATAAAGAAGGGACATCGATATTTGATCATCCATGTTGGTATTTTCTTTTTCTACTTAATTGTGCATCTTGTGGGGTTAGAATGTTAATGGTTCATTATAAGCAATGTCTAAATATTCTTCTAGAAAAGATAAATAAACAAGGATTTAAAATGAATAAAAGATACCTCATTCAAATATAATAATGGGATGGGCGTGGTTTGATTTTCCTCTCATATTTTATTTTTTTATTTTTGATTCTTTTATTAATGTTATGGTTGTATGATTTATAAAAACCATGGTCGTTGGTTGTCTTTTCTTGTGCACTTGGGTTGTTCTATATTGTTTTGATGTTTATTTTATAAATATAACATGAAAAATTATTAATTACATGCACTCAGTTAAATAACAAAATTCCCCAGAATAAGACATGTTTTGTGATCACCTAGAGAATATTCAACTTGAAATTAAAGAACCCCTATCAGATAACTTTGAATATTCATATTTTGATGGTTGTGGTTATGTGATGTGTGTTCTAGCCTTTGATCTATGGTCTTGGTATGTGGTATTGTATAGGGGGAGTGTTGGTGTCTCAGTACAAGACATTGATTGATTATGGAATGGATGAAATTGTAGGTAGTTGAACGACCTTTTTTGTGTTGTGTTCATGAAGCGACATCGCATAGTGGGACTGTGGTGGGGTTACAAACTCGTTATGTAGTGGGAATGCATTGGAAATTTTTTAGGAATCAAGCTTATAGGAATGGGTTTTGATAAAAGGAATGGGCAGTATCACATTAAAAATTGATTGTTCGTAGGATTTTAATAGGTATGTGCAGTGGGGCTGAATGAATTGTTCTGTGTTGTTGTTCAGTGGGACTACATATTGGTTTTGTTCATTTCTTATTATGGTTACAGTTGGTAGTTTCCCAACAGTGATAGCGTAATTTAATGTGAATCCCATTAAATATATTAATGTAAATTGAACCAAAAGGGGCTTAGGTGTATTCATGGCAGTGGTCGTTGTATGGATGTGCAAATAAGAGTAGAAGAAAAAGCGGTGATGTTGTGGTCCTGTTGTTTGATTGTGTAAAACTCATAGCCTGGGGTTGAGTCTTTTTCTACCTATATATATATTGTAGTTACTTGTGATTTTTATACCCACCTAACCCAATATGGTAATAGTGTACTGAAAACCTCCATTTTATGGTGGAGGGTGTCGTTTCCAACATCCAGGTGGGAGGATGGATGGCTGGTTACAAACAATCATCCTCGGGTCCTCTTTAGGATCTTGCCTATCAGGCATATCTGTGATGGTTTTAATAGTATGAGGATTACCATATTCCAACATTCTTTGGGAAAATTGTTTGTTTTGGATGAGGGGACTAGGTGTGTGTGGGAAATGTTTTCATTCCCATGTTTCTTTAGGATGAGGCTCATGTGTTTTCATGTGAGCAGTGTGGCTGTTGAGGCCCAATTGTCTACGGGTGTGATTCTATTTGGATTGGGGGCTAGGTGTGCAGGGGTGGGTTGAGGTAGCAGTACTGAGTGTGGGAAGAGTGGTATTTTCATGAAAATCTATCATTGGGAATGAGTGGTAAACTAGTTGAAAAGTGGCCCTGGTATCAAAATGTTGATGTGATTATATTATTACTTTACATGATTTGTGTTACATTGGTGATTTTTCCTTGCTGAGTTTGGATTGCATAGTATTCCTTTGTAGATTCTTGATGTTCTACTATTTTCCCATTGGTGGATTAGTATGTTCCCTCACATGTGCATGAGTAGATTTATTTTCCCTTCTCAGTATACTATTATGCTAACCCTACTTATATAAAAATATTTTCAGGCATCCAGAAGGACGTTGAGAATAGTGCACGACTTTACTTCCTCGGGTGTTGGGATAATTTCTTTTTCGATTTAGTTTCATTTCCTTGATTAATTTTTTTTTCTGTCTTATTTTTTCAAATTTTTACATTTTTTCATTCATGTGATAATGGATTCTTGGATTTTCTTTTACCATTAATCATTTTTGTTTCTGCGATTTACCATCTTATCTCAATATCATGATCTATAAAAATGGTAATTCCATAAATTTATGTGTGATACTATATCCTGGGTGGTAATCACTACTCTAGGTCATACTGATGGAGGGTCCCACGGGTCATTATCTATCTTTCATCTTGTGAAAGGATTTGCGTGGAACTTTTTTGTCCCCTATCTCATCTTGGAGAAGGTGGGTCATGAAAGAATGATATCAGATGTTATTTTTGAAACATATGATGGATTTCTGTGTAAGGCATAGTGTGGATTGTATGGGATGGTAGGGAAATAGTGTTACAAAATCATTGTTTGTAAATTAGTCTAGGGATGACTAGTTAGGACACGATATTTTACGGGGGCCCGTGATATGATGCAATGACTCTAGCCAAGCTATAAAACCATATGAGACTACTCTAATGGTAGTGTAAAGGCCCTAGAAAAGGTACCTTCATCATAATTACTAGTTTTAATGCGTCTCTTGGGTGTTTAATGAATTTAAAATAAATGATTATTTAAAAAATTAAACGGAATTTTCCACACTACTCAGAAATTGCAGTTTTTTTCAGCTATGGAACACTGATGTCTTACATGTGTGGTACGAGCAGTCAAGGACCAACATGTTGATTTGGTTTGTCAACATTGGGATGACTGACAAAATGAAGATAACTAGTAGCAGAAGGCCCTTCATGCCTTCCGGAACCAGACTCTAGTAATGTGCGTCATCAGCATCTAAGACATGGATATAGGGAGTTGGATCAAGGAGATATGGATTTTCATTCATCTTGATCTGAGCTCCGATAGAGTATTCAGTTCCTTTAAAAGTGAGGCAAATGCAAGGAGATTCCCATCCATGGTGGATGTTTTACTTCAAAGAGTGGTATGAGACTGATGTGTCATGAAATAACATTCAGAAATAGTTCTGGGAAGAATTATATTCATCCATGATGACATATGAGAAGGGGATAAAGATTCCCTCCCATCTTTATTGGACTATTATTGTAGGGGGACTATAGATTATGTTCTAAGATCTCTTTATTTTTTGTTTGATCCTCTTTCCAGATGAATATTCGGAGACAAAATTCTTGGAAGAGGAACTCAAACCTTCTCTTTGGTTTTTTGTAACTCCCATCACCCTACCAAAGTAATTGGAGGTTTATAATAAGGCTTTAGTAGAAGAGAGGATGCCCACACAGAGTGGTGTGCTGTGAAAGGGTAGCGTACTGAGTTTGCCGATGGGGAACGACATCAATAGTAGGTATCCAGCATGAGGGCCTTCTATGTTGCATCCAGTGGAGTGTAGGACTCAACAGTTACACTTTTGATCTCCTCGTCATTTCCATTTCTTAACAATAACATGACTGAGTTTCTTAGTTTGTGGATGTCATGGTATTCTTCAGAATCAGTTCCCTGTCCTTGTGAAATGTAGTCTAGGTGGGTAGGTTCATCACCCACCTCAATGGAAACAGTTTCCCTCTAGCTCATTCGACCAGCAGGGGAATCAAGCTCCCACTCTATTGAGGGAGGACAGTTCCAGAGGAGTTTGAACTCATGGCTCTCTTCATGGACCTCGACCTGTGTGTGTTTAGGGAGGTGGTTGACAGATGTTGTGAATAGGGGTTTAGTGTGGCTATTACACGCAATATTGGTAGATATTCAAGAGGGGATAGATGTTGTTAATGGTTTGATTAGTGTGTTTAGTACCGATTCATGTTACTCATTTGATTAAAGATAATCACAATCATTTGTTGCACGTAGTCTATCCTATACCTTAGGAATAAAAGTAGAATGAAATTTGATGCCCCTGATGTTGTGTACCACATTTGGAGGACAGACTAGCATGTTCGATATTTATCTGGAATATAGATTGATTTTGGGGCCACATCAGTCCAGTGGGGAACTTATTCTACTAAAAATGTTTCCATACGATGTCATCAAAGGAATCAACTTGACATTTTCTATTCCCTTGATATCCACTGCATCCTTATAAGTTCTGTGTTCTCATATATGTAATCCATCATGTAGAATTTGTTTCCATGTAGAGTTTCCATGAGGAAAGCCGGTGTGTGGAGCAATTTATTTCTTTACTATCTACGATGTGAGGGGAATCAGAAGACTCAGAAAGGGTGTAAGATCTATTAATTGTGATTTAATTTATGGAATTATTTTCGGATGAGGTTGTGCTTTTACCCCCAGAACGTGATGTTTATTTTCAAATAGAAATAAAATTTCTTAATGTCTAAATTTTATGGCTCTCTGTCAGATGGAACCTTTTGTGTTGTGATGGTTGCAAATTTAGGTTAACGACCGAATGAAAAAGGGACTTGTCTAAACATGTGTTTCATTATGTGGTTCTCCACAATCTTTGGAAAATATGGAATATTATTGTCTGAGATAGTGTATAGACTACCGAAGACTGAATCAGGTGATGGTCATGAACCCTTACCCAATCCCATGGATCAGAAACCATTTTTACCAGATTTAGGGAGAAGCTTGGTTCTCTAAGGTCAACCTACAATCTAGATATCACCAATTTAGGGTGAAGGTGGTTGACATCATGAAGACTTCTTTTAGGTGCATGTATGGGCACTTTGAGTTTGGGGTTATGTTATTCATCATTTGGAACACTCCAGCTATGTTTATGGGGGTCATGAACACTGTTTGTAAATATTTTTTGGACCAGTTCCTATTCATGTTCATCGAAGAAATCATGATATTCTCAATTTCACGAGAGGATATCACTTTGAAGCAAAGGACAATTTTCAAGGTTATCTAACAACACCATCAAATGTGGTATGTTTTCCAATTGCACCATCAAGACAAAAGAGGTGCACTTACATGGAAACGTGGGTTCCTAGTAGGCAGTTGCAGTGTAGCCATGAAAGAATGAAAAAGTTGTTTCTTGGGAAGAACCCAAGAATGAGGTAGTGTTTTGTAGATTACTAAGTTTTGAAGGTTACTACTCGGAGATTGTACATAAATTATCTACAATTATGGATCTTTTGATTGCTTTTACAATAATGGGATATGATTTATTATGGAGTGATAAGTGCATGTCATCTTTTATCTACCTGAAGGGGAAGCTGGTCAGTTCCCTGGTGCTTATTATTATATAAAAAGGGTTGATGATGGAGGTGTTTGGTGATGATTCCAAGATAGGACGGGGTTGGTTCATGATACAACAATGAATAGTAATCTCTTATGAGTCTAGAAAATTATGTCCTCACAAACTTAACTATTCTACCCATGACCTGGTGTGTGAAGAAGTCATGTTTTCAATGATGATGCGATATTATTATCGTATTCGAATATTCTTTGTTTTCTTCACGGATCCCATGAATTTTAAGTATATCTTCTCTCATAGAGACCTGTACAAGTGTAATTGGAGGTGGAGAGAGTTTCATCAGGAATATGACATCAAAATATCTTACACATTATAAAAGGGTAATGTGGGGGCTGATGCCTTGTGTTGGAATTCACATAAGGATGTAGTTCTTGTGACCTAATATGCTAGGAAGTAAATGAAGGATTTTTCTACATTACATCTGGGCCTGAGAGTGGAGTATAGTAAAGGTTTTCGATCTCAAATGATAGTGTATTATTACTTGGTATTGAAGGTGGAGGAGTCTCAATGGGGAGAATCAAAGGCTGAAGTTATGTGTTATCATGTTATCCAGGGTGATGCTTCAGAGGGATGGTCAAATGATAGTTATAATCAGATTCTATTACATTGTAAAATATTTCTCCTGGATGCATTTTGGGAGTTATTTCTCAATGAGTTCCATAACACGCACTTGGTGGTACATCATACAGTCACTAGGATGTATCAGGGATTGAATGGATTGTTTTGGTGTCCTAGAGTGAAGTGTGTAATGGTAGAATTTGTAGAAATGTTCCTTCTATGTCACAAGGTGATGATTTGACACTGTATACCCACCAACCTTTTGTAGACCTTAGACATTTCTGTGTGTAAATGGGATTATGTCTCGATGGATTTTTTCATAAGAGTTCCCATCACTAAGGGAGGATGTGATGTGATCTGTGTAGTGGTGGATTTACTTTTAAAATTACCTCACTTCATATTAGTTAATGATTCATTCAAATTGGATGTTATAGAATAGAGCTATGTGGGGGATGTGGTTTGGCATCATAGTGTTCAATGATATGCCATTTGGGATCATGATACACTCTTTACTTCAAGGATTTTGAAGGGATTACATCATGCTTTTGGCCCCTTGTTTTTCCTCAGAAAAACTTTACACCCTCATACTGATGGTCAGATGGAGAGGACCATCCACACATCGCATTATATGCTGCGAGCGTGTGTTATAGACTTTGCGAAATTTTGGGTACAAAAATTTACCCTAGTAGAGTTTTCTTAAAATTATATCTTTCACTCTACCATTGTCATGGCATCATTCATAGCCTTGTATAAATGACCATGTCATTCACCCATGTGATGGATAGTGGTTGGGGTGGCAGGTGTGTTTAACCCAAAGGTGGTGTAGAGCACGATAAAGAAGGTTCAACATGTTCTTGAAAGGATGAAGGTAGCTCAAGATGGAAATAATTCAAATTCAGATCATAGGAGTTGAGCCTTGGAGTTCAAGGATGGGGACCACATGTTATTAATGGAATCCAATTTTCAAGGGGAGTAGAGTATTTCTAGAGGGATTAATCATTCTCCAGTGGTCAAAGAACCTTTCGAGGTGTTGGGACAAGTTGGCGAGCTGGTGTATCAACTAGTATTACCAATGTGGTTGGAGAGGATCAACATCATCATTCATGTCTCTCAACTCCATCGGTATCTATATGATGTCTTCAATTACATAGACTAGGGAGAGTTGGATATCAAGGATGATGTGACATTTTGTTGAGTGACCAATGAGAATTGAGGATCTTAAAAAGAATTTGTTTCGAGGATGGACCATTCCATTAACTCATGTGTTTTGGATGCATGGTTGACTCGACGATAGTACATGGGAATTAGAGGCACATAGGAATTTCTACTATGTAGAAATGTTTTGAGTTTTGATCTTTTGTTTTCTTTGTGCCTTGATTTTGATGCAATGCTTGTCCATGCTCGATGTATAAAAAGTTGTTTCCCAGTTCTCAGATTTTATTTCGTTGAAATGTCCTAAAAATGGATAGGGGAGAAACTAATACCAAATGAAGATGAGTTTTTGTGGATAATATTAAACATGTGTGGGTGATCTAGTGCTACATAATGAGGATAGTATCTCAACATAGGGGTAGGACTTCCCTAAACCATGTGTTTGGAATAAGTGAATTTATTTGATTGTGTCATTACATTAAGCATTGGTGAGATAGTTTTTCTAAATTTTTTAGGGTATATATTTCAAAGAGTTTTCCTTGGTTGTCAATGTATTCTCTCCATAATTTTAACAACACAAGGTGGTTTAATCCTAAGAGGTATCTTAAGGGATTTTTATTCGGGAATATTATTTTTTCTAGGATTGTTTTGAAATTATTGGGGATGGGAATAGTTTTTTGATGTAACTAATGTAATAAACTAGATCTCCCCAGGACCTTCCTTTGATAATGTCCTTTTTTGAGGTGTTCTGGGTGCTAACGGTGGATAAATTTGATATTTTTTTCCAAATTTCATGTTTTATATCAGCATGGCATTTCATCATCATGTTAGTGCATCTACATGTCTATGATTTGGCACATTAGTGTGTCAACATGTCTTTGTGTTGGCATGTTGGGGCATTAGTGGGTCAGGGGCATCAGGATCGGTGATTCTGGGGCGTCAGCATCATGGAGTTAGGTGCATTGTCATTAGTGAGTCAAGGGAGTCAGCATCAGTTAGTTAAGGGTGTCAATATCATTGAGTTTTGGGTGTTATAATTAGCAATTTAGGTGTTTTGGGATCAGTGAGTCAGGGGAGTCGACATTCGTGAGTTAGAGGCATCAATAGATTAGTATTGTTGGATCAGCATCTGTAGGTTAGCGCATCAGTAGGTCGAGGTGTTGTTAGGTCATTGGGTAGGTAGGAAATGGATTTAGAAGGTTAGTATTTGTTTATATTATCTAGTAAGTCATGTTTGTGACCCATTTATATTTTTTCCTATTGTTCCAGTTTCTCCCCTGTTATGTGTATTTCTTTATTAAATGTTAAACTATCAACTCACAGTTGTCAGATGGTCTATCTCCACCATCCTTAAGAGTAATTTTTAATTATAATGAAATTAAAACATGTTAAACCTCCATGTATCATAGTAAAACCATGATCCGACTTTTAATTACTTCGAAATGGTCTACCTAATTTTAGGATCTGGCATCCTCTTAAGATGAGATCCTCCCTCCCTTCTTTCTTTTCATTTCTCTGGATTCACCTAGAGACTTCCTCCTGATATTAGTCATGTGCCCATGCTGGAGCCTATCCCACTCATCCTTGATTTTCTTCCTCTATGTCATGAAATTTTCTTTTCTTGGGGCATGAAGGATCTCTAATATTTGATCATCCAAGTATGTATTTTCTTTTACTTTTCATTAATTTTGAATCATATGGGGTGGGTATGTTAATGGTTCCTTGTAAGGATTATCTGGATACTTTTTATAATATTTAATTAAACAGGGATTTAATATTATCAAAATATAACATTTGAAAATTAAATAATGGATAGTTTGTGGTTTGATATTGGTTTTATAATTTTATATTGTTATTTATTATTGTTTTATGGATGTTATGGTCGTATGAATTATTGTCACCATGGTCTTTGTGGGTAATTTTTTGTGCACTGGTGGTGTTTTTTAGATGATATGTATTGATCATCATATATAACATGAAATATTACAAATCACATACACTTAGTTAAATAATGAGATTCCCTAGGATTGAACATATTCTTTGATCACCCCAGTTATATTCAATTTGGAATTTAAGAACCATTATAAATTAAATTTGAATATTCTTGTTTCGATGGTTGTGGTTATGTGATGTGTGTTTAGTTCTAGGTTATATTGGCTTGGTATGTGGGGTGGTATGGGGGTGTTAGTGTCTCAAACCAAGAGATAAATTAATTTTGGAAATGATGAACATTTAGGAAGGTAAAATGCCTTTATGTTGTGTTACGGATGCGAAGCGACATTGGGAAGTGGGACTATGGCATGGATAGGATATCACTATGTAGTGGGACAACATTTTGTATTTATTTGGGATTCGAGCGTACTGGGCTAGGTTGTGAAAGAAGTAATGGGATATGTCATAGTGAATAATTATAGTTGGTAGGATTTGAACGGGGATGTTCAGCGGGACTAGAATTCTAGTTTTGTGTAGTTGTGTAGTGGGACTACAATTTAGATTTGTTTGTTGCATGCTATGGTTACAGTTGAATGATTCTCGGTAGGAACCAAATAAATTAAATTCAATCCACTTAAATATATAAATGTAAATTGAACGAATAGGTTGTTAGGTTTTTTCATGGAAGTTTTCATTTTATGGTTGTGCATATAGGAGTAGTGGAAAAAGCGGTGCTGGTGTGGGCATATTGTCTGTTCATGTGAAACCCCTAAGTTGAGACTGAGTGTCTTTTTACTATATATATTTTTATTCTATTTCCATATTATTTTTATAAGCACCCCACCATTGTTTCACTCTATGTTTCAGACACCTATTTTTCATGAGGGGGGTTGTCTTTCCCAACATCCCGATTGGATGATTGTTGGATGTTTCCTAAATTTCTTCTTGGAAAAATCATTAGGATCATTTCACTTGGGTGTATTTGGGTACGATTTTATATTTTGAGTCTTACTATAGTCTAATATTCATTGGGAAAGGGTTTTTTTGGACCAGGGGATAGGTTTTGGCGGGGTTGGTTTGCTTTCCCATGTGTCTTGAGGAAGAGGGCCATGTGTCTTTGGGATTGCAGTATGGTTGTTGAGTCCCAAGTATCTGCAAGTGTTGTTGTGTGAGATTTGAGGCCTATGTTTGTAATGATGTGTTGTAGAAGTGGGATTGTGTGTGGGAACAATTGTAGTGTCAATAAAACATAATGTTTGGAACGAGAACTAAAGCAATGGGAGAGTGGTGCAGGGTTCCCAAATGTCAATATGCTAATATTGTTACTTTATATGACTTACGTGAGATGGGCTAGTGTGCCTCAGTGATGTTGGGATTCTTATTATTCCTTGGTAGGCTCCTGAGGATCTACTATTTTCACACATGGGAATTAGTATTCATTATCAATTGTGAACAAGTAACATTAGTATCCCTATTGTGTATACATATATGCTCACTATAAGTATGTAAAAAGTTTTTCATGATTCTAGGAAGAATTTGAGGACAATGTTTCGTTATAAGTGTTCAGGAATCTGGATAGTTTCTGTTCGTTTTTATTTTCTTTCCATGGACCATTATTTGGTCGGTTTTCCTTGCGTTGTATCCATTTTTCATTTGGGAATGCATGTGGGAATGAATTCTTGTCATTACATTTAACTTTTGTATTTGTTGTTGTTTGGATTTAACCTCTTTTCTCCTTATCATGTTCAATAAAAATGGTAATTCCTTCCATTAATGTGATATCATATACCCTTTGTGGTAGTCACCACTTTGTACATACTGATGGCGAGAATTGGGGGTCATTATCTCTCCATTATCTTGATAAAGGAGTGGTATGGTACTTTTCTGTCCCCTCCCTCATCTTGGAGGAGGTGGTTCATGACATGGTTCCATATGTCTACTCAAATTAAATATATTATGTTTTAAAAAATTCACTTTTTTTATTACTGGTCTCTAGAACCTCTGATTTCCATTTATCATGATGTCAAAAAATCCACTACTATTTAGATTTTTTATTAGGACTTCCCATTATGTTAGATGAGATTGGTGGTGGAAAAATATATCTCTTTTTTAATCACTTTAAAGAATCTACTACAATATCAATGCGAAAAAATGGCATTATTAAATATAAATTATATTGTTTCACAATGTGGCCTAATAATTTTAAATGTACTGTGCTTTTTTGGTTGAAGAACTATTAACTCCTCTGTTATTTCTTATAATTTTGAAAGCATTAAATTGTTATACACAATATCCCAATTTCATAAATATTATATTTTCTTTCATTTCCAATGGTTTTTTTAATAAAATTATAAAATATTCAAATTAGTTCATGGAGAGAATACATGGAAATAATTTTTAATTTCCACTCGACATTAACATATTAGAATTTGAATCATTGTGATCAATATTAAGATATTTAAATGAAAATGTTATTCCAGAAAAAATATTAATTTAATATCCATAGATCAATATGTTACTATAGAGTATTAATATATTTCAGTTTACTGATTCATTTAAAAATTGTCACCTTTCTTTATGTAATAATAATATGCATAAAAGATTCCCAAACATAAATATCCTATCATCAATGATAATATCATCATGTGTTCCATATTTCGTGGAATTAATCATTTATTTTGACCATCATAATCTTAACTAAAGTATTTTTCTTCCTCCCATAATTATGGGTTAGATGTTTCTTATATTTTAATTATGTTTTCCCTTATCTGCAATTTTTAATATAAACTATTAAAAAATCATTGACATTGGATATGTATCCATTATGACCAATGATTGATGTATATAGTCAATCTTACTCTTGAATTATCCACCGTATTTTCCATCTATTAGTGATAGAATTATTCATAATAATTTTCCATTATTTTAACATCAATATTCCTTTCCTAATACTGTTTTCTTTATATTTGATTATATACTTAAAACTCTTGTAATCCGTATATATATCCTATAATTTACTACATAAATAATGTCTCCATATTTTTTATTATAATATTATAAATGGCTTGTAATGAAATTATGAACAAGTAAACACCCTATATATTTAATTGAGGATTCAGTAGATATATGAAATATTTTACTCCTCATGAGAAGACTAATACAGATGAACTAAATAACTCATATTTTAATTCATTCATTGAAAAGGGATAATAATTGATGGTCATTTCCATTCAATAATCATTAGATATTATATCCTCATAGAATATTTTACCCAAAAGGTACAAGTTGATAAAAAAATATACAGTTACAAAATTTTTATATTATTTTATTATTATATAGTTCTAATGAAAAATGTTCATTTAGTTCTCAACCTCTTCATTTATTTTTCAATATCTCAAAATTTCATAAATAAATACAAAAAATCATTATCTAGATAATATTTGAATTGTTGACTCATTGTGTCCTTAAACATGCATTGTGGATTTAACAATCCAATATAAATTATTTTAAACCAATAATTCACATATATAATATTAAAATTTATTACTGGTATATAATTATTTACAAAAATTAATTAACAATAATCATAATGATGAAAAATATTTAACAGTATTAGGCCCTAAGATATCAAATAACAAGGTCATCAATAATAGTAGAAAATCAATAAATAAAAAATTAAATATATTTATCATCAATCAACAAACATACTTGTAGTCCTATCCTTTTTCCTCATCAAAATAATTTATCTTTCCATTGTGAGTCACTATAGAAAAAAATTCCCTTAATGAGAAAAAAGAATATACATTGTAAATTAATTTGATAAATTTTATAGGTTTATTTCTATTATGAGGTTTTTTCTTAATTATTATGGATAAAGTAAATCGTTTATTTATAATCAGTATATGGTGGATTTATAGGAAATT
This sequence comes from Viscum album, assembly GCA_963277665.1. Taxonomy (NCBI): domain Eukaryota; kingdom Viridiplantae; phylum Streptophyta; class Magnoliopsida; order Santalales; family Viscaceae; genus Viscum; species Viscum album. The sequence goes on from OY728133.1 coordinate 244,271,703, forward strand.
AATTAAAAAATTCATTAATAAAATATTCAATAATAGATTGGTCGTCCAATAATATAAAATCCATGTCAATAAAAAAAAATTTATTTTTTTTCCGTAATAATGTAATAAATTGGTGAATATATACATTGTTCTTGAAGTAAATCATGTAACATACCAACCTTAATCATTGTAATGAGTTTATGAGTAATTTTTACTTCACCTTTGGTGACATCCCCATGATGATAAAGGATGAAAATAAATTCCAAGGGATTCATAACAGTAGGGGGATGTTTTTCCCATTTAACCTATTGAAACCAAAACCAACAAAATGTAACTAAAACTGGAAATGTGATTTATTTTAATAATTTAATGCCAAAAAATGTGATATAAATTGAAAACTATTCCAAATTACACCATAACCAATATCATTGTACCAAAGTGAAAGACCAAACCACAATGCTCAGGGAATCAAATGAATAAACACCACCACTCCCAGAATGATCAAATATAAAATTCCATAATCCCTGACCAAGTATCATGAATAATAACTAATTTAATGTGAAACATTCTATTTAACTATGTGTCATTAAACAATATCTATAAAATCAATATTTTCATATTTTACATTGTGAGTAATGAAACTCAATGGTTTTTTCCAAAATTACATCACTACTCATTCCACTAAGATAGAACATGTTATCCAATATATATAATAAAATTATATAAAACAATTCAAATCTCTATATATTATATTATAAAACATTTTTCATACCATAAAAAATTTCTTATACCAAACCCACTTCAATATAATCAAACCAATGAATACTTCCTAACTATTTAAAACCATCTATTTTGTAAAAACAATTTCCAATACACATATCCACACATCAAAACATGAATGGCTCCTTGTACATACCTATATATAAGATTAGGGAATCATCTATTCACCATGGCAACAATTGGTCATCATTTTTATTTTGGTATGATCATATCCTTATCTATGACAAATTTGGTGGGGGAAATTTTATACACTTTTCGGTCCTGATTGTTTAAGAACACTCATCATCCATTATGAAAAAATACAAAAAAATCCAATTGTACAAAATAATTTCACTAAAATAGTATTTTTAATAAAAAATTTCATCAAACCCATTATCCATGAATTAAATCCAAAACATATTTTACAACATCATTATAATATATTAAATCAAATCATTTTTCACAACAATTCCACATCTCCAAAAACCATAACCAATGAAGCCTTATACTAATATTTTCGAAATAATTTCCCAACAAATTTCATTTAATAAAATCGTTTTTTAATTTAGTCATCTTGTTATAATTAATGGATTCGAGAGTGAATCAACATAGCATGGAAACTATGGAGGAAACAATGAATGACAGAAATTCATTGAAAAAATGTTGTTGAATCTCCAAAGAACCAATATATAAATTTTTATCTAACAAAAGAAAAACCATATATCATAATGATTGGAATAAAATGCAACATATAAGTCCACAACCAACTAGAAATATGAATATATGAGTGTTAAGAACAATACATGAAGGAAAAACCACAAAGAACATATACCTACCATGAAATCTTGCCTTTGACACCCCATGGTTTTCCAGTGGATCACATAATGATCGAAGGAATTAGTATCCAAATAGATTGGTATGATAAAAGCCCATTTTGGGGTGACCAATGGAAAAATGAGTTGTTTTTGAGATACTATGAATGACATCCAAAATTTTAGGATCTAATTTTCAACTATTAATGGTTAGGTGACATAGTTAGGAAAACCGTATGCTAACTATGCATATACGACTGTCTCTAAAATCATGGTTTCTTACTGGTGCAACCCAGTTTGAACAAACCAAGAACCTAACAATTCACCTACACAATTACCTCAAAATCTATTTTCACAATATTCATTAAGAGTTTTAGAGTATATACTAACTATTATTAGACTATGAACCTCTAAAAAATCATTAATATCATTCCAAAAGTCCTCCAAAACCATCGAAAAATCATATATTATGTATATAGATTAATTACAATAAATGATAATTTTATTTAAATATGGGGTGTTAAATTCTCCACACCATTGGCATTTTCATCCCCAAAAATGAGAAAACCAGCAATGACTTGAAAGGGTTCATGTCTTTTATCGACCATTTCATTTTCCAAATCACAATTTTCTTCCTGAATGTCACCATATTTATTAAAAAATTCACTATACTAATTCTAATCCCATTAAAATTACTTTTATATCCATAATCCATACCAAAATTTTAAAATAAAAATTATAAGTCTATTTGTCAAAATGATCCCTTCAAATCCCATATCCAGGACGAGGCTGAGACTTCTTAAATTGAAATACATGAAACCCATTATACATTGAACTAAACAAGGATTACAATTACAAAAGATATGATTGCTCACTAAACAATTAATGTGTCTTCAAATGTACAATTTATTTAGGATTCAATTTTCAATACATTTCAAAATGATGATGCCCATGACATAGAGATACTCTCAAGAAAAAATTATAACTCCCCTCGATTGACATTTACCATTGATGGTGTTCCTCCTATCAGTTCAGATAACTCCAACCCATCTCCATCATCGTTAGGATAATCTATTTATTCAATGGTTCACTTACACAAACCATGTCTCAACCAATGATGTCTCCCTTATTTCCACACAATAATGTGGACATGGGAAAAGAGTACCATACAATTTAAAAAACGATCTAAATGTTTGAAGTTGTTGTAACTGATGTTATAGTAGAACTCCACTAATATGATGCGATCTTCCAATGATCCATTGAAATCCATTACATACGATTCAAGCATGTCATCCAATATTTTTGTCTCCATTTAGGATTTTTCGTACATATGAGGGTGGCACACCATACCCACAATCAAATGAGTTGCAAGGTCTGACATTTAGGATTTACAAAAAGAAGACATTAACCTCATATCTTAATAACATACAATCAAAATTGGTACACCAGGTATATTTATCACTTCTCAAATATATATTTCAAAAAATTCATCCACTATAAGAAATTCATAAATTACAATGAAATGAGATATATTAGTGAGTTGGTCCACTGCCACTAATATGGAGTTATATTTCGAAACCAACATTGGGATACTATTCAAAAAATAAAAGTCTATATATTCCCATTTAAATAAAATTAATGTTAAATTCTACAACATACCCAATAGATGATGGTTCTCTTCCTTAACCTATAAACAAGTTAGATTCTCAAAACAATCCTTCCCACTATCCTTTTTATTCCAACCCATAAAAACTTTTCATCCAATTCTATATACATATATTATATTCTAGGATGAAAATCCCATTTCGAAGGGTGTTATGAAATGGGATGTTGTTCCTAGAAAACCATAGTTATAACCATATGATTTTGAAACCATAAAACTAAACTCCCATCCAACATTCATCCCTCAATGGTCTCCATACCCTTGAAATTATTCCTCCTTAAAATAAATTATTAATTGGATCTATGTGAATCATTAACTGTATCAACTAAATCTAGAAGAAAAGAAATCGAGAATAAAATTGTTACAACAAAACAGTCTTCATAATCCAAGTCAAAAAATATGTTTCATGATCTTACGCACCATAAAAACTTTTGATTTCTCAAAAAAAGGGAAATAAAACCATGTAATAAAACAATGGAAGATGGAAACTATATCCAAATCATGTGTATGGTAGTAATTAATATGAAACCATAACTTCCATGAGCCATAAAAAACATGATATAACGGTCGGAGAAAACACCCTATCTTAGATTCTGAAGCATTATAATACCGACGTGCACATTTACTAATTATATAAAATTATGACCCATGGTCATTTTTAGAGAGATTTAATTTCATGAAAATACTTCTAACATTACATGTTTCATTATAATACAATATTATTCCTTCTAAAATAATTTATTACTGAGGATAGTCCTGATAAACCATAAAAAAACATCTGTATATCTAGATAGTTTGAGGAAATAGTGTATCTGGAAGAAATTACTCATTGGATGAAATTATATAACATCTTATATTTTATTTAGATCTAATTAATAAACTCTTTCATATAGTAAATGGTAAATTAAATTCATCTCGTTTTTCTAAAGAAAATTATAATTTTGAATATATTCAAAAATCCCACAAATAATCATACATTTTCTCCATGTTTTCCTTGTTCTCATCCGTTGTACATGAATACACCAATATGTCATCCACAATCACAACAAAAAAAATATTATAGATAACATTTAAATATCCAATTCATCAATTTCATAGTCACTGCATGTGCAATTATAAGGCAAAAAGTAATAAAACTGTACTCGTAATGGATATATGATATCTTCGATGATATCATTGGAATATCCTATTTTTTAACAAAAATTTGGTGATATCATGATCATATTTTAATTTTAGGGAACCAAATTTATTTCATCAATTGAAATATTATATCTTCTATAAGTGATAGTGTAAAATGTTTCTTAATTACAATATGTTTAATGATACAATAATCTGGACATATAATTATATTCCAAATTCTTTAGGTACACAAAAGACTAGTTCTTCTAGTAGAGAGGTTTTATACTAAAAATACATTTTTTGTATATCATACAAATTAACATTGAATTACTTTAATTCTGTTGGTTCTATCTAATATAATGAAAGATAATCAAGACTTTTCACATGAATGGGATTAAACGAAAACTCTATGTCTCTTATGGCTGGAATCCCCAAATACATTTTCTAGAAAAAATAGGGAAACAAATCAATAAATTCAAGTAAAATAGTATTCTCGATAACTTCAATCAATTCCAAATTCAAATCTTTTTACTAGTATGAGATAATTCTAACTATGTAGGATAACAACCATATTTCACCCGCTTTTACATTCAGGTTCTCTTTAATGTGATTCTCAAAATCATCATTTGCTGTAAAACTACCCATTCATTTGTAATAATAGAAGTGATCCTCAAACACTGTCACCCAATCAGTTTTATGGATTATTTCATTTACATGCATATCAAGTACAAATAAATCTCATATTAACTCACCCCCATCGACAATCGTAGAACATTCTCAACAAATAGACAATCGAAATTTTCTTTCACCAAGAATATTTTGTTGTTTCAAAATAGAAGAAATAATTTAAAAATTAAAAACCATCATATAAATTAAACTAGAAGAAAAAAATTAATTGGATTAACTGATATCAATATAATATTTCATAAATGTTGAATTCAAAAAAATCACACCTTTCACCATCAATAGTCCTTATTGATCATTCATAATCATTTTCTCTGATTCATATAACTTTATAATCAGTGGACCTCATTCTTTATTGCCTTGTAGGGATTTACCTTGATGGGGGTCATTGTAAATAAAGATTCGACATGGCTGGATCACTACTCATTACATGATATATTATTCTTCAGTATTTTTTATGAAGTATACAATGTCTTCTAAACATGATATGTGTCTCCCACACCCAAATAATGAGCAGTGTAACAATAGTGCTAATGATTCACCATATGATATAAATTGTGTAATTATTTATGAGGTACCAAAAATTCTATCTTCATGAGGTCGAATAGACAACATTAAAAACATCTCATCTTCCTCTTGGGATTAAGATGATGTTTCAATGACCCATCCATCTGATTTTGATCCATCCTACTACATTGAAAATAATTTCCATTTTCATATTTCTCTATATATTAGAGTTCCAACCATCTCCCATAGGATTCAAAATATGAATCCTCTAATAGTACTTACATATATGTCTCTTTACTCCACAGTACCTTTATTTAATATCTCTATGTAATCTATTTTTAAAAGCATGGATATTTGTTTTGAAAATATCCTTCCTCTTTACTAATTAAAAAAATAATGCCTTCAACGAAAACAATAACATTATATTTTGGAGATATGTGGATTAATTTCATTCTATATGGAAATTGTTGAGATTGTTGGTCGTATGAATGCATTAGAACATTTCCAAATTTCAACAAACCAGATGAAAAGAGGATATGTATAATAATATATTTATATAATGATTATTTTATCATATTGATCATGATATTTATATAACTAGATACTTATATATATATATAAAATTAATTTATTATGGTTATAAAAAATGAATCACATTACATTGGGGAGGTGGAAATAATGACGCACATACAAACGAAATTATTATTTTTGAATCCATAGAAATGAATGAATTAATATGATATAAAATATTTTAATATTGATAAATGTTACAGGCGTATATTATATTTACATTAAATCAAACATTTTAGCAAGTAATTTGATGCTATGGGAAAATGATTTATATTTCATCTCAAGATGATAGTATTTCATAAACATGAACAATGGATTAATTTAAAATTTATTTTAAAAATGAGGTGGATTATGGTTCATACATATAAATAATTATGTTTATTATATGTGATATTTATATTTTGTATTATCAATATAGATATAATTTTTTTTAAAGAGTTATCTAAATAATTTAAACAAAAACATTTTTTCAAATGTTACATATCCTCTTTGTAAAGCATGTTTTTTATTGCTCATAAAACATCTAAGATTGGATTTAAAACTAAAGTATTGACCATATTTAATATATATAGATTATAACAAAAAATTTATATAAATCATGGGAAAACAATATAACATGAACGGTTTGCTGAATATTGGAGTTGCTTTTACATTTATAAGAGGGGGAATCATTAAAATAGATAAAATATTAATGTAATATACATTGAATTTCATTTAATACTATAAAAAATATATATTTAGTAAATTATAATTATCAGTTCAAATAATATCATCCAAAAAAATTTATAAATTTCTATGTGATGTTTTCACCATTATTACATTTTTAAAAACCCATTAAATTTTTATGATTACATAGATATAAACATTATATACTCATTAGGTGTAATGAAAGTCATTTTAAAATGAAAGGTGAACCATAAAAATTCAATGTATGAAATGGTATGAACTATCATTTTTAATCTTTTCACTATAGTATTTTCAGATATTTTAATTATTTAATTATATATAATATATAATAAAATGTTAGTAATTTCATTTTTAAAAGTACACATTTAATTCAACAATAATTTCATTCATTATTAATTGAAATAATATATATATATATATTCCACATATGTAATATTTTACATATATCACTACAATTCTTGGTACTGTATAACACCCTGAAACAAAAATTCATTTAGTGTATTTAAATTAATTTATGTGATTTTTTTACTTATTTTACAAGTACGCTGTCAGTGTTGCATAAGAATTTAAGGACATTATCTCATCAAAAAAATTAAAAAATAACATAACATAAAATATATAATATTATTATGGTAAAAGTTAAAAAAAAATAAATCATTTTTGACATATTTTTATCCCTATGTTAATACAGAAGGTAAATTTAATGGAAATATGGTGACATTTTGTATTTTAAATTAAATAAAAACATATGTAAGTCCTTTTCAAAGACAAATGAAATGAAATTTATGAACCATATAATATTATATGATTATGGTTGATACTCACTCATCCAATATTTTATATTCATTTTCAATTGTTATTTTTAGTCATTATAATATTATATATATCTTTAATTACCAAATTTGTTGTATGAAATATTTTTTATTATTACTATTAACAATGACAAAAAAATTGGAAAACATCAAAAAAATTGAAACTATTGATTAAAGATATAGAATAAAATTTTAATGATGAAATTCTTAGAAGTGTTAGAGATATATTGAATTATAAATGCATGAAACATAATGAACTTTTTTTAAATGTATTTTTTAGAACAAAATTAACTCATACAAAAATCATGAATAATAATTATTTAAATTTTATTTAATTATATTATATAAAATTAATAATGATTAATTTAACTTAGATATCAAATTCAATTCACAATGGTATATTTTAATGAAAAAACATGGCCCTTTTACAGAAATATGTGTTTCATAGTATTCATTACAAATCAATTAGTTAAAAAATTGTCAAATTTTAGTTTAATATAATACTGATATGATGTTTTAAATAAATATATAATTTAGATCGAAAAAATTAATTACGTTCTATAAAATTATAATTATATTATCTCATGATATGATATATAACTTATTTAAAAAAATATATTTTGATGAATAAATTATCATTACTATAAAATTGAGTTAGTATTTCAACATAATTAGTAGCACCATTATTATATATTTTTTAATTCCATTTATCATATTCATAGCTTAAAATTCAGTTGTTATTTTATTATGGTAACATTTATATAATAATATTTAATGGTTCGTTTATTCTTAGTGTTTCATATTTTTAATGTTATCAAATATGGTGTCATTTAAAATCTAGTGGTGTTACATTATTCCCCATATAACATTCGTTTTCTTGGAAATGATAACATGTAATTGTTAATCATGGTTTATATATTTAACTATTCCATTATTTAGAACTCAAATCATAAAAAGGGATAATAAATCATTCTCATGAAAAGAGGGAAATTGTAATATGATATCCATTTGTAATTACTCATTACATGGTTTCTAAATTGGATAAAATCAATGCGATGTGGAAATATGTTCAGGGAAGAATGAATTAATGGAGAAATAAGGATGGATATGGATACAAAAAGTTAGTCACAAGAATGTGAATGATCATGTGAATATTAATGACCAAAAAACCTTAAATCCATGATGGTTAACAAACCCATCCATTCAATTGGAGTAAATATATTTATGAAATAGTTTTTTTCATGATCATTTTCCAACATTTGTGAACTTCCATTATCATATTTTATATTAAAAGAATAAAATATATTTACTAGAAATGTTAAATTTCATCCTTTAATTAATTTCCACCACAATATATTCTTTTCCCACAATTTATTATTAATCAAGGTAATTTTTATATTCCATAACTGAAAAAATAAATGTTAGAAATACCAAATAATCCGTAAATGGAAAATAATCAGTTATTTATCTCTATAGATAATAGGAAAAAACTAAAATTGATAGAAAAAGGCAAGATAATACCTATATTGAATAATTCTCCATTTAAATGACTTTTAAATTTATCATCCAAATTCAATAATTAAACTAATTGTTCAAAAAATATTATTCAATAAATAAAAAATACATCCCATATTACCAAAATAACAATAGTTTTAAATATTTGGTTATCATGAATGGTATTTTAATAACTTCTATCTTACACATATATAAATTTAATAATATATATGTGTATGATCCTGACCTTTTATATAGTTTAATTAGGATTATTATCTAGTATATTATTATTATTATTTGGGTAATTATTGTTTAAGTTGCAACCTTCCTGGTGTTTTGGTGAACGTGTCAAAAAATAGAACGAAAAAGAGATGTGCATAGTTGGAACACAATTAATGAAAAATTTGGGCACTAACCTAACTAACATTAGAGACCTAGAAATAGGGTAATTGAATGGATAGATCATCATTTTTGAAACCTTTAACCCTCTATAGAGTATCCATGAGTCCTGAGAATAAAAGTCACATGATTGGTGTGTAGTATGGGAAAATCATGTATGAGAAATAATAAACCCGAAAATTACTTTACAAATTCATCGAGCCCCTAGAACACACCAATTTCAACTACATTTTACTTGAAGTCCTATTTCATGTTTTTGGAGCTATCCAAATGAACTCCAATCCCTAATGGAATATTTACATTCTGAATCAAATTGTGGATCAATGGCCACTCCTCTTCTTATAAGTGTATTCATCTTTTATTATTCCATCATTTTCCTTTATTCCATTTATCTTCATTCAGTAATGTGAGACAATGTATTGTAATGACTTATATATATTTTCTGAGAAGAATAAATTTTATTCAGCATCAAGATCTATATTTCCATATCATTATTTACATTGTTCTAGATTTTTGGTTTGAGATTCAGATTAATATTTTGTTGTTGTGTATATTTCCTTTTTAAGAAATTCCCTTGGGTGATTATTTCTCAACAATTGGGGTTGGTGGTTTCATTTTCCAATCATATTGTTGTGATTTTGTTTCCATTGATGAAATTTTTTGAATTGATATTTTTATTAATAATTTAATTTCATAGTCTAATTAATTAATTTTGTGACTTGATTAATTTAGAAGTTGTGAAATAAATAGATTGTTGGATATTGATATATATTTTTTGTAATAATTAGTTGTGGAATCAATTTTTTTGTATTGATGTTATAGAAAAATATAGTTAAATAGTGAAGTAATATTGGGATATTGATATTTTGTATTGGGGATAATTAATTCTATAATTAATTGTGTGATATTTATTTTATGAAATTAGATAATTTAATGTTGAATGAATTTTGAGATATTACGATTATGTGTTTCAATAATTAATGGGTGGATTAATTATTGGATTTTGAAAGTATTTAATGATTAATTAATTATTTAATAGATTATTTTTTTGATTAGATACACATATTATTTTGTTATTATAAAATATGTTATTGTGAAATAAATAATTTTAACAAGGAAATTCAGGAATGTATAAATATTGGTAAAATATTAATTCAATTCCAAGAAATAATTTATGGTATCATGGACAATCATTATTTGAAATAAATAAATGTAAATTGATAATTCAATTGGTAATTAATTAATGGTAACATGGTGATTAATTTATGTGATATAAAGATTCGTTACATGGTCATTAAAATGTGAGATATATTAAATAGTTACAGGGTCATTCATTTGTGTGAAAAAAATGAATGGTTTCATGGTAATTCAATTTTTGGATTAAATGAATTATAATATGGTCATTAATTAGTCGAAATAAAAATTCAATAATGTATATTTAGATATTTTATTTCACTTGAAGATATTTAGGATTAAATAATGGGGTGAAGTAGTTATTGAGGTACAAGTGTCTACTAAAACCTGGGATTTATACCGTTAAATAATGACTTATTGATAATGTTATATGTTTTTAATAATTCATTGTAATTATTTCTTCATAAATCATCATGAAATATCATTTAATGGGTATTTTTTTATATACCATGGGTGGTGGCCTACTATGTCATACACAAAACCTTAACGGGATTCCTGATAAATACATGAATACACTTTATTGATTATTGACATGTAAAGGATAAAACACTTGTATTAGATTGCTAATTTTTTGATGAAGCATGTATGATGGAAATATATGTTTTTTACACTTTTTTAAGAGTTATACATGCCTTAATTTTCAGTTATAGACACATGACATGTATATAATCATGACATGTTTTCTACATTAGATATTAATTATATTACTTGTGTTTTTTTATCTTGACGTATTAGAAATTTTTATGATTATATATTCTTTCTCTATTGATTATTATTTCGGCTATTTTTTACTCTAATGAAATAAAGTATGGTCTCCACATTATTTACTTATTAAGCATCACAGCTATTTGGAATCCTTTGGCATATAGGGGGGCACACATGAGGTTATGTGACCAATCGTCTTGGGGTGTTGACTTGTATAACCTGGGTAGGGAAGAAAATATATATTATTAGAGGTAATGTTTTATAATATTTTTTCGTGTATTACAATTTGGGTATTATATTTTGGTGATTATGGAGATTTTAGGATTGTACATGAGCTCGTTCATTTGAGTTTCCAAAGCATGAATGGGGGTTCCTATGTACTCATGGTGGGATTTTTGTCAGTGTTCTTTGTTATTATAGTTGAATATTATTTTACACTGGTTGACATACTTGTTGTGTGATGTGGAAATGTTTATAAATTTTTTTCAAAAAAATCACTCATTCACTGAAATGTCATAGGATTTGAATCTTCGTGTGATATTCTAGGCACTCATGATTATTTTGTGACATGTATAATTTTAGGAGTGAATAAGAAAACATGTTTTGGGTTTGTCATTAAAGACAAACTATTTTTCCTTAAATTATTAATTAAATAGAAAATTTTCCTGATTATGAAATTAGATGTCTTATAATGATTAAATAATGTGAATAACTTTTTTAATTCAGATACATGATATGGGTTAGAAAAAATCTTTACATAACTTTGGACTAGGTGTATGATGTTTAAATATATTAATAGGGCTTCGATTTTGACAGCATGGTGAGGTAAAAAAAAGGATATTCATGTCATGTAGTATTTTTTTCGCTTTCGTAAAAGTGGTAATGCTTTTTAATGTTTCCTAATACATGTGTTTGGAATATTATATAAATTACAACTAAAATAAATTTTTTTAGGCGAGAACATGATAATGTTATAGGGGACAATCCAATAGTGGTAGTACTTGAGGTATCTATTGTTTTAGTCAAGGATGTAGGGGTGCAGTTCTGAAAGCACATTTAACCTTTTAGAAAATTCATGTGAATATACATAGTGTGGGTTAGGAATAAAATTTAAGGCTAGATGTGGGTGTTTCATTTGAATCACCCTCTGAATTTTACTATTATGGATGGACCTTACAGAGATGATTATTGGGATTCGTCCATCGAGATGATACATGGAAATTTGGAGGCCCATGCTGAAAAGATGGTCATGTTAGAAAATTATATGCTATTATAATTGGTGAATTTTTTAGGGATATTTATAACTACCCCATTCTTTATATAAAACCCAAAAATAATTTGTTAAATAAAATTTTCACTTGATACAATATATATGTTCAAGAGTACTAGTATATTTTGTGCTTCAAAATATTACATAACAACATAAAACATGACATACACATTTTTATTGAAAAATTCATTTACATGACCACAACATTCCATCATACTTAGCACTACAAGGGATATCCTGAGGATATATAAAAAAGGGGTGAGCTATAAAGCCTAGTAAGGGAGTAAACAAGGAATAATATAATTAATAAAATAGATATTTGGAAGGATTCATATAAATTGAGAATAAGTGAAACATGAAGATAAAGTCATGATATAGAATGATTATCATAACATGGAAAAGTGTCCAAAAAATTCAACATGTTATTTGCATTAGACAAGGATCATTGAACATGGAACACTATTAATCCCTCATTTCACATTAATTACCTAAGGAAACCCACATTGGGCATGAATTGGAACGAGTAAACACTAATTTCATGTGAATTATCATGATACTAATATCTATCCAATGCATTGGAGTGATATCAGGGTGAACCCTTCTTAAACATTTCATTTCAGATATATGTGTTCTACATAGATCTGAAATCATTGATTCATTAAACATCATAATTTATTCAAAAAATAAGAGATGTGGAATACATAAATGTAATTCATCGAGCAAAAAAGTACATATTCATTATGTTGAATACCCTTTTTTGATGAATGGGTCTGGTATTCAAATTCATAATGATTTTTGGCAAGGAAAATTTTGGTGTATATTTGGTAGCATAACGCCCTCAAATAGAAATTATAAAATGGGTTGATGAAAGAGAAATAGTTATATCATAATTTTTACATGAAATGTAGTTTAAAGGATTCATGGAACATAATATCCAAATGTGTTTAATGGAATTTAGATGCATAATTTAAAATAATTTCTTGAATGTAAATGAGGGTAGAGATATCCCTTACAAAATTTAGGCATTATAAAAGGTGTACATAGGAGCATTAATGAGAGATAATGGGGTATATAATCACTAAAACATTAGGAGGGAAGTATAGGGGGTTGGGAAATCAAACCCCTACCATTGTAATTGAAAATAAAAGGGTATAACAATATAAGGAAACTTGTACATAAATAAGGAAGGACTGAAAGTGAGGATCCCTTACATGACTATGATCCCAATGGAATTAGAGTGGCTTGAGAGAGGATTTTTGAGAGGTTGGGCGCTATAAGAGGACTATATAGATAGACGGAAAGAGGATGGCCAAACTCCAAATGGATTGAGTGATGTGTAATGGAATGTTCAGTGGGTTTATATAGGAAAGGGGGGGGGATTCATTATTATTTAGGGTTTGGACACTAAACGTTAAACTAATCCAAACCACAAACCATCCCTTGATTCAAGCCCAAATATTTTTAAAAAATGGAGTGAAAATATTTTTTTAATAAGTCCAATTGCCGATATTATTAAATTATCAGGCTTTATTATTTAGAGATCAGTCACAATATCAATGAAATAATTTTTAAATGATAAAATATTTTATATGTCTTGGAAGGACCTCTAAATCACTATAAACCTGATCAAAGAAATCTAAAATCACATTTTTTAAAGGTAAAACTTATATTTTCTGAATATATCTTTTATATATTTTTATCACATCACTATTAAATCATTATGATGTCATAAAACAAATTATATATTTAAATGGTATTTAATTTTTACCTAAAAAATTGACTATCTCATAAAATTATGAAAATTTAACCATTAGATAATTTTTATGTCCTCCTTCTAAAAATAATATTAATTTTATCTAAATAATGTTCTAAATATTTTATTTTTCAATTTTAAAATAAAAACAAAAATTTATCAAAAATTAATGGATTTTGACAAAAATAGCTTTAAAACGGTCATTAAAATTACAATTGTATAAATATTATATGATCATTTATATTTAATAAAAATGTATTTAGTAATAATATTATAATAAATTATTATTTAAATAAAAAATTCAGTAATATTTCGAACTATATTTCTTAACAAAATATTCAATAAAAATACTATTTGTGCATTATAAACAATTTACAATGTAATAATAATAAATTGAATGTATAATATTTATTCTATAAAAATTAAAATTAATCCAAGTGATATGGTATTGATAAATAACCCCTTATAACAACTGTATACGACATAAGGCTAAGGTGTGCAATCGTCATAAACTCTTGGGGTGTCTCAGATAACATCACATTAGTGGTAATTTCTTTGAACAAACACTTATCCTATAGGTGATTCAATTGAAGCTTTATGTGTGGAAACTCATATTGGGATTTTACAAGAGTGAATCATAGTGACTCTACCTCCATTTTTAGATATGAAAATTGGGCTTCTTATAAAACAATTCTACTGGATGAGGCTATCACTTCTTTGGTCTGAGTAAATCGGATTTGTTGAGGCCTTATATTTATACTATTCATGTGATCACTATTGAACAGTTATACATGAAATTGTAAAAATTATTAACGTTATTTTGAAATGAAAAAAACATAAAAAACCAAATATGTGATTATGTTTTATATAACCATTTTTATAAATAGGATTTTTAATTATATGAAAAAGAATTTCTATTAATAAAAGTTTGGGTCATTAAAATCTTCCCCCCTTAAGATAATTTTTCCTCTAATGTTTCTTTTCCCACAACAAATAGAAAAGGGTAACTCTTCTTCATCACATCCTATCATTCCTACATTGCTTCTCCAATCTTTTGGTTTCGACACAGCACCCTGAGAAGGGGTATTGTCTTAGATGGTAGATCATTTTCCCAACGATCTAAGATCTTCAGCGGCTTCTCTTCATAGAAGATAACATTATCCAGTTGTATGAAATATGGATTGACTATATGAAATCGGCTAGGTATGTACTTCCTCAAGTTTGATTCATGAAATACCTCATGTACTTCAGATAGGTTCGATGTGAGTGATTGTGCAGAGTCCACTACTCCAATGCGATCAAGGATCTTAAAAGTGCTGATGTACCTTGGACTATGCTTTCCTTTCATTCCAAATATCAAAGCCCTATACCACAATGATATTCATTGGAATACCATGTATTCTACATCAAACAACAATCCTCATCGACGATCATCATCATATCCCTTTTGACGACTCTACGATTCTGTAATGATCTGTAGGATGGTCTTAACTTTCTCTACCATTACTTTGACCATTTCTAGACCTTGGTGTTTTCACTTCCCAAATTAAACAAAACATGTTAGTTTTATGAACAACTTTCTATATAGGTATTCATAATTAGCCATTTGGATGCATGAGTGGAAAATGTTATTTTATGATAACTCAACAAGAAAAAGATTTTGATCCCATCCTCATTTTAAGTCCATTGAGAACGATATCAACATGCCCTCAAAAATTCCTATAGTCTGCTCATATTGGACATCAGTTTTTGGATGATGACCCACACTAAAGTTCATCTCAGTATTAAGAGCATACTGGAGAATCTCCCAGAACATATAAGAGAATCATTGATCTCGATCAGATACAATTGATAATGGTACTCCATAAATCCTTACCATTTACATATTTTATATCCATTCTAGTTGATCTAAGGAGAACAATTACCAAATTTGAATAAAGTGTGCAATAATTCTATTACTAACCATAACAAAACAAATAGCATTTTTTCCTTTGATTTTCTTCAGAATTATGGTGAGAAATTTCATGGTGATGTTCTCCCATTTTCATACTGTTAATGGGAATGTTTTCATTATCCCCTTAGACTTCTTCCTCCGTCACATCACCTAATGAAATACTATGCACATTGTTGTATACTTAGGGATCACCTTCTTCATGTTATCCCATCAATAATTTTCTCAGAGATCTCGATACATCATTGTGTTTCCTAGATTAATGTATAAATTCCAACTATATGCATTATATAATTGTTCATTCATTATTTATGAACATGATAAAAGATATAGTGTCAACCCAAATATCAAAATTCCTTCTTATTAAACACTGAACTCCAAGGATTTCCCTTTTTTGATAGTTTCAAATTTCTTCTAAATTTCCACATCATCATTTTATGAATCATTATCCTTTCCAAAATATTTGGTTGAGAAACCATTGGTGAATGGATTGATGTCGTTCCCTCTTTATAATTTACATTTCCATCATCATAAAATCACAAAAATATTGGATCCTTTTCAATTATCATCAATGAAAGAATTATTGGATCCTTTCTACATAGAGAGTCTTTTAACTTATTTGGTTTTCCCAGATATTAGTTCATTGAGTAGTCATTGTCATTGATCAGCTCTAACCATCTTCATTGGCGCATATTCAGATCCTTCTATGTGAATATATACTATTGGATTTTGTTTTCTGTATATTTTTCAATCTTCTCCACAAAGAGGTAATGTTGAAAAATGTTTAAATCAAAGATTACTATGTCCAACTCCAAATACTGTGATGTATATTTTTTCTAATGAACATTCAATTTCCTTGAATCATATGTGATGAATTATTCATTTATCATCAACATGTAGTCTAGGACCTTCTTATAAGAATAATTGAATACTATGAAATGTTTTCAAGTTGTGGGCAGTGTGAGAATGAGTATAGTGATAATATTTTTTTCAAACTCCTTTATGCTATTTTATAATTCTTCACTCTAAGAAAACATGACTCTTTTCTGAGTTAGCTTGGTAAAAGAATTTTAAAATCATGATATATTTCTCACAAATCGGAGATAATATCCATCTAAACCATGTTAGATATGGATATTTGTCAGAGATGTTGGCCTTAGCCAATCCCTCAATTTTATTTTTCTTTGAGGGATCCACAGATATCCCATTGATTGTGATGATATGACCCATGAATGAGACTTCCTTCATCCAGAACACAAACTTGTGGTACTTTCCAAAGAGCTTATCTATTAGAAACATCTCTAGTACACTACTTATATTCTCCTAATTCTACACCTTTATTTTAGTGTGTATCATAATATAGTACATAAAGGCCTCAAAATATATGTCATGGTAATATCTAAAGACTCTATTCCTCAAGAAAATGAATATTAATAGAGCACTAGTGAATCAAATAATAATTATTATGAATTCATTGTGCCCATACCTTGTATGAAAATAACTCATGGGGATATCCTCATTCACCCTTACATGGAAATATCCATACTAAAGATCCACCTTATAGATGTATTGTGCTCCACATAGCTGATAAAATAAGTCATAATGTTTTTGAAGATTATACATTTTCTTTATCATGATTTTGTGGGTTTCACCATAATCAATGTAAAGGCTTATTAACCCATCCTTCTTCTTGACGAAGAGGACTGGTGCACAACAAGATGATGTACATGGGTGTATAAAACCTTTATCTAGATTCTCCTATAGTTTTCTATATATATCCTCCAGCTCCAAAATATCAATTATATATGGATTATTAGATATTGGAAAATTCCCTTGTATAATATTAGTCGAGAATTCATGATATCTTCTATGAGGAAGATCAGGAAATTAAATGGGAAACACTTCATATAATTCCCCCACAATTGGAATTTCATTAATGATTGTTGCTTCCATAGAATCAATCATCTGTACAAGATACACATGATCATATAGAAGTAATATCTACTCTTGAGATGATTTTTCAGTATAATATTCATCATCCACCGTGCAGTTGTACAGAATCGGTGGTCGATTACCCAGATGGAGTAAAATATCACTCTCATGGAAATTAATGTTTGATATATATAGAGAAATCCAATACATGCCATGAATTGCATAAAACCCCACTAGAGGGGGTATTATGACGATTTCTGAGAGGTTAAAAACAGAAAATGTGGTAGGGGAGGAGTTACATTCATGGGATGAAATAATGGCCCCATTGGTCTCTCTCACGGAAATCTCTACTACCATGATTCATGGTGGTGTTGGGATTTGCCTAATAATCTTTTGGTATATAAAATAATATGTAGAACCAGAATCAACAAGTATATTATCTATTATTGATTTAATAACCAGAGTACATATCACCACTTTATTATAAAGGTTTTCTTCGGTGGTAGGGATGGAAAAGGATCACCCCTGATACTTCGGAGTTTGTTGGTTGCCTCTAAAATCCCAAAGGTTAGGGAACCAGTTTTAAAAGTTATCATGTTCTTTTCAATTGAAGCATTGAAAAATGCATTGAATGTAGAACATAGAGTTCCCCTCCAATGTCGCACCAGCAGTGTTTTCTTGTCAGAAATTAATGGTTAGGTTCCCCTCTCTACCAGAACTAAATCATTTCCACACCCCCCCCCTTCAAGAAATTCATAGGATGATTCCTTCCACACATTTGGCAAGTTGGGTGCTGTAATTTCATATCACCATTGTATTTATCCATCAAACATCCAAAATTAAGGTCCAAATTCCGCTTCATATCCCCATGACACACATATGATTCATTGAACACTATTTTGACATTGAGGTCAAATTGTACATATTCCTCATAGATATTGAATTCTTGGACTATTAGGTATTTCTGTAGGATAGGTTATATCCCACAAAAGAAGCAGTCACCCTTGATTTTGCGGGTCACGAAAAATCATAAGGCATGTCATGCAAGACTTTTTATTTTTTCCTCATATGCTTGGATGGATTCTTTATATTTTTTCATTCTGGAAAGGATGACCCTTTCAATCATAATTCAGAGGGTGAGAGGAAAATATTTATGGAAAAACATTTTCCGGAAATCCTTCCACTCAAATTCCTTGATATCTTCATCGGGATTTTTTATGATATACATCCACCATTGCCCAGCTTCACCCTCCATACGATATGCAGTCAAAAGAACCTTCTTTTGTTCGAAGCATAAAAGGATGGAGAATTTTTATAAATGGCATTATTGGACTCCTCATGTGTTAATCATGTTTTAATGATCACAAATCTCATTACTGTTAATTAATCTTGATCGTCAGTGCACATCATGTATTTTTATAATAACAAATCTTATGTATGTTAATTACTCTTTACAAGTCTTATGCATGCTAACAATTCATTCATATATTATCTCTAATGATTACCCTTAACACATATTCTTCATGTCCCTGTCTTAGTCCAAATACAGATATTTGTCTAAGTATGGACACACCATGACCTAGACACTATGAAGGACACACCGTGACCCAGACACCATGAAGGAAACACCATGACCCAGACACAGTGAGGGACTCACCATGACCCAGACACCCTGAAGGACTCATCATGACCTAGACACCGTAAAGGACTCACCGTGACCCAGACACCATGAAGGACTCACCGTGAATCAGACACCATGACCACTCACTGTGAATCAGACACCATGACCACTCATGTCCACTCACTGTGAATCAGACACCGTGACCACTCGTGACCACTCACCGTGACCAGACACCGTGACCAGACACCGTGAAAAAGACAGTGTTTCCATGATCACTGTGACACCGTTTCTTAAGCTTTTGTAAATGTTATTTTAAATAATGCTAACAGTCATATTTGTTGTTTTTAATGCAATTAATGTTATTTAATGTTAGTTGTTTGCATTTCCGGAAACTGTATCTCGTACCTATGAAAAGGGAATCATTCCTACTACCAGAACTTGTGGAATATAAGAAATACTGAGATGCAGTACACAAAGAAGAACGTAACTACAACAACGTGAATATACAACACGAAGATCTTACGTACACCCGAGTGCACTATGCTGAACAAGAAGTAGATTTCAAGACCTTCAAAGACCTCTCATGAGTGAAATCCTATACAGCTGAAGAACAAACGATGAATAAAGACATACTTCTCACTTCTAATGAAGACAAGCAAAATTTCGACACTCTGTTTTTTCAACAAAAAAACCAGAGACTAACTCAGAAGCATTCCTGCTGAATCCAACAAGTCCAGAGCTGCACTGCAATCCCAAGAGCCATTCTAAACTCTACATCTTTGCCTCTGTGATTTATTATTTACTTTTCAAGCAGTGTGTGTCATCTTCTGTATTTTTACACACACACTGTCTCCTGAACATTAATTGGAGGATCTGTAAATCCTCACTCAATCTCTTACATCTTTTATTTCCCAATGGGATAGCGGTAGAGGTCGTGTGTGACATGGAAAACTGGTTTGCTGTTGTGTTTGTTTACCCACATCAATTGTGGAAGAGGTCCTTGGGTTACCTGGTCTTTGTTTTGTTTCCCAAAAAGAACAGTGGTAGAGGTCCCTGCATGGCCTGTATAGTTTTTTGAAACTGTTTTTAACCCCGATTCAGGGTGTGGATCAAATTTATATATATATTTGAGAGGACTGAGTCTCAGCTTGAGACTAAACCTCTTGTTATATCTATTGTGCATCATTTCTTTATGTTTAATATATACGACATATTTCATTTTTTTTCTGCTACTATTACTTTAAAATACAAAAAACATTTGAGGCAACATTGATAGATAAATTAGAAAGTGTTTACACTTATTGTAAATCAGTATATTAGTTTCAAGAGTTAGTTTGATCTTGTGGTTAAACTAAATGAGATCTAATCAATCTTGGAGAAGCTAAGTGAACTTTTACAATCTGTATAAATTCACTACAGTTTAACTTATTTTATAAATAGGGAGATTTAATCTAGACAATATTTTAACATAAATTTTAATTGGAACTCAATTCACCCCCCTCTTGAGTGTCCACTCCGACCAACATTTGGTATAAGTGGATTAGTGTTTTTTGTTCAATGATTTTTGAAATACTATGTTTTTAAACTATGATTTTAGTTTCATCTTTAAAGATCTTAAATTTTTGTTAGTTCTAAATTTTTATCTCTTTAAATTTTCTTTCTAAAATCTAGTTATGGATAATAGACTAGAGGGTGTTGCTACTAACATGCCACCTTTCTTCAATGGTACAAACTATGCTCAGTGGAAAAATAAAATTAAAATTCATTTAGAATGCATATGTTTTGATATTTGGACTTCCATAGAATCAGAATATAAACTTCCCACTACTGCTAGATCCACTTGGGATGAATCTACAAAGACTTCTTACAATAATAATTGTAAAGCCATGAATTCCTTGTACTGTGCATTAGGAGATGCGGAGTTTAAAAGAATTTCTACTTGTAAAACTACTTTTGAAATTGTGGATACCATGGGTGTTTCTCATGAAGGAACAACCAATGTTAAAGAAATGAGATTAAATATTTATACTATTAAATATGATAATTTTAAAATGAAAAATGATGAACCTATTTCTAACATGTATCTCAGGTTTAATAAGAGAGTCAATACAATGAATTCACTTGGAAAAGTTGTTCTAGCAAAGGAAAAAATTATGAGAATCCTGAGATGTTTACCAGACCGATGGAGAGGCACATCTGTTTCAATCAGAGAGTCATGTGACATTGCTGCACTACCGGTCAAAGAACTCATTGGTAAGCTTATGATGTATGAGGAAGAACTCAATGTGAATAAAGAGGAAGATGATGAACCTAAGAAGAAATTAGTGGCTTTCAAGACTAATGCTTCAAAGAGTAAGGACAAAGATAAAGCTCAAATACCTACTAACATTTCATCCAGTGAAAACTCAGACTCTGATAGTGATATTGAAATGTCTCAGATTGCGAGAAGGTTTAAGAAATTTTATAGGAAGAAGAAAGTCTTCAAAAAATCAAATTAAAAAGGAATGTATGACAATAAGGGACATTGGAAGAAGGATTGAAAAAATCCAGATAAAAGTGATGAAGTTTCCTGTTATGAGTGAAAAAGAAAATGACATTTTAAAGCAGACTGCCCAATGCTCAAATTCAAGAAGAAATATGATTACAAGGATAGTAAGTACAAAAAGGATAGGAAGGCTACTTGGAGTGCTTTTGAGGATAGCTTCAGTGAATCTAATGCTTCTGAGACCGAAACAAGAAATAAGGCAAACATGTTCTTTATGGAAAACACATCTGAGGTAAACCAAGATACTCCAGCTTTAAATTCTTCTTATTCTAAAGATAGTGTAGAATCTAATTCTGACTCTGAAAACATGACTACTGAGGAATTGTTTGAATATTATAATATGCTGGAAGAGACATGAAATGAACTTAATGATAAATACAAATCATTAAAGAAACAACATGCTCTCACTACTACTTGTAAAACTAAACCTACTATTGAAAAAGCGAAAAATGATCAAATGTTAATGGAGAACACTGAACTGAAAATGTCCAATGGGCAACTCAGAAAGGATTTAGAGAAATTCACAAATGGAAAGGATATACTAACTCAAATAATAGGAAATCAAGTTTCACTAAAATACACTACTGGAAGAGGCTACAAACCTAGACAGAGACAATTTACTAAGAATAAATTTATTCCTAAATCTGGACAGAATGCTGCTAATTCTAGTTCTGGACATTTATATGCTTCAACTAGTTATATTCATAGTAATGGACCTAATAAGGTTTATCTTTCAAAATCTGTTGATTCTACAAATTGTATGAGACCCATAAGAAAAACTTGAGTAACAAAAGCTTTGATTGCTAACCTGTCTGGACCCAAGAAGATCTGTGTACCAAAATCATTTCCTATCTAAATCAGTTTTGTAGGAAAACTGCTTAAAGAGCTCCTGTATGAAGACCAGGTACATGTACAGTGGATGTTCAAGACATATGTCTGGAGTGTTCTCATTCTTTAAAAGCTTAGTCAGAATTTATGGTTGGTTTTTCACCTTTGGTGATAATTCTAAAAGGAAAATCATCTACTTAGGACAGATTGGTAACACTAACTCAGTATTAATTTCTAAAGTTTTATTTGTTTATGGACTTAAATATAATCTATTAAGTATTTATCAGTAATGTGATGATGGTTTTAATGTTAAATTTTAATATGATTCTTGCAATGTTTTTAATTCTAAAAATGCTTTAGTATTTTCTGCCCTGCAGAATGAAAATGTCTATGCTGTTGATTTAAATTCTTTATCCATGCAAAATATTACTTGCTTAAATGATTTTCATAAAGAGTCTTGGCATTGGCACATAAGATTAAGACACTTCAATATACACTCACTTAACGAACATACTAGAAAGAACTTAGTTAGGGACCTACCCAAACATGAGTTTCCAAATGACAAATTTGTAATCCCGATCAAAAGGGAATGAAACACAAAATATCTTTCAAACCAAAGAATGAAGTCTCAACATCTCAACCTCTCGAGTTGGTTCACATGGATTTGTTTGGACCATCTAGAGTTTCTAGCTTAAATGAGAAGCACTATGTCTATGTCTTAGTAGATGACTTTTCTAGATATACTTGGGTATATTTTCTAGCTCACAAAAGTGAATCTTGTTCTTACTTTGTTAAATACTCCAAATCTATAGAGAACCTTAGTGGAATTAAGATTAAAACATTGAGAAGTGATCATGGTCGTGAGTTTGAGAATCATGAATTTGAATCCTATTACTCACACAATGGCTATAGTCACAATTTCTCTGCCCCTAGGACACCTCAAGAAAATGGTGTAGTAGAAAGAAGGAATAGAACCCTGCATGAAATTTCCAGAACCATGATTAATGAGTATGAACTACCTATTTATTTTTGGGCTGAAGCTGTAAATACGGCAAGTTATATTATCCATAGAGTCATAATCAGACATGTTCTTAAGAGGACCCCTTATGAGTTATGGAACCATAGGAAACCCAAGGTTAACAACTTAATAGCCTTTGGCAGCAAAGTCTTTATTCTCAATACCAAAGATAATCTTGACAAGTTTGCATCTAATAGTGATGATGGAATTTTCCTGAGTTATTCTATTTCTAGTAAATCCTATAGTGTTTTCAATAAGAGAACCAAGTGTGTGGATGAATCTGTTCACATCATGTTTGATGAAACTGATCCACAAGAGCCTAAAATCTCTTTTGAAAATCATCAAGAAGATTTATCTGTTCTGAAACATAATGACGAATCAAATGAACCTGCTATAAAGACAACCAGTTCCAGAAATTTTCCAGAACCTTCTTCTGTTGATTCCCAACCTGTTGATGAACCTGAAATTTCTAGTCCTACCTTTACTAAATCAACTAGAATTCTAAAGAATCATCCTTTACATGCTATTGTAGGAAATCATGATAGAGGGATACTTACTAGAGCTTCTCTTAGAAATCAGGTTGAACATCAAGCATTATTGTCACATCTTGAACCTAAAAACATTGATGATGCTATTAATGATGAATTTTGGGTAATTTCTATGCAAGTAGAACTCAATCAGTTTGAAAAAAATAAATTTTGGAATCCTGTCGAAAGACCTAAGGACACCTTCACAATAGGCACAAAATGGGTGTTTAGAAATAAAGTAGATGAATCCAGAAACATAGTTAGAAATAAATCTAGACTAGTTGCACAAGGTTATAGTCAAGAAGAAGGTATTGTCTATTAGGAGACTTTTTCTCCAGTAGCCAGATTAGAAGTTATTAGGATTTTACTTTCTTATGTTGTACATCTAAATTTCAAACTATACCAAATGGATGTCAAGAGTGCATTCTTAAATGGATATATTACTGAGGATGTTTTTGTTGAACAACCACCTGGTTTTTCAAACCCTCATTATCCAAATCATATTTTCAAACTATCAAAAGCTTTATATGGTTTAAAGAAAGCTCCAAGAGCTTGGTATTATAGATTAAGTACTTTTCTAATTTTTAAAGGTTTTACAAAAGGAATAGTTGATCCTACTCGTTTTATAAAAAGAATTTCAAAAGATGTTTTAGTAGTAAAAATTTTTGTTTATGATATTATCTTTTGATCTTCTAAAAATTCATTATGTACCGATTTTTCTAAAATGATTCAAAATGAATTTTAAATGAGTTTAATGGGTGAACTTAAATTCTTTCTTGGTTGTCAAATCTTTCAAAATGATTATGGAATTATTTTATCTCAAATTGAATATACTAGAGATCTTTTAAAAGATTTTGGATTGGATAGAACAAAAAGTAGTGAAACTCCCATGAGTACCACCTGTAAGATGGATCTTGATGAAAATGGTAAATCTGTTGATCAAACCACTTATAGAGGAATGAATGGAAGTCTACTCTACCTGACTGCTAGTCATCCTGATATTATGTTTAGTGTGTGTATGTGTGCTCGTTTTCAAGAAAACCCTAAAGAGTCACATTTAAATGCTGTAAAAAGAATTTCAAATACATCTACCATACTCCCAATCTAGGACTGTTCTATCCCAAAAGAAAATCATTTGAATTAGTTAGTTATTCTGATGCTGACTTTGCTGGATGTAAGCTAGATATAAAAAGCACCTCTGGAACATGTCATATTTTAGGCAAGTCACTAGTATCATGGTGTAGTAAGAAAAAAAATTTTGTTGCATTTTCAACTGCAGAAGCTCAATACATAGCTCTCGGAAGTTGTTGTGCACAAATTTTGTGGATGAAACACACATTACTAGACTATGGATATCAATTCAGACATGTCTCAACAAATTGTGACAACATAAGTGCTATTAATATTTCTATGAATCCTGTTTCTAATTCTAGGACTAAACATATTGATGTAATACATCACTTTTTGAGGGATCACTATCAAAAAGGTGATATCACTTTGGAATTCATTGGTACAGAATATCAACTTGATGATATATTCACTAAACCATTAAATTCTGAAAGATTAGACTACATCATACATGATCTTGGTATGATTAATCATAAATGAATATCTTTCTGATCTTAATGTTTAATACTTTACTATACTTTACCTTACGGTTTAATACATACTGTTTCTAAGTTACTATTTTATGCTCACGGTCTGACAACTCACTGACTCACCGTGACTATATAAAATGCTCACTGTCTAACTGTGATGATTATAAACTGTCTCACTATGGTGACTAGTTTTCTGACTCACCGTAATACATACTCACGGTCTCACCGTGAGAATTTTGTTTATTTTTTCCCCATATCGTGATAATTTTTATTTCACCGCTATTTGATTTCTTGCGTTTGTGTTTTTATGGCGTTTGACATTCCCAAATGATAAAACATAAGGGTTTCATTCGATTACATACCCAAATTCTCTCTTGAACCTTCTCTTCCCTCTCGCCTGAAACTTTAGTGAATGCCAAGGATGAAGCGTCCATCTTCACCCTCTTCTGATAAGCACCACTCTAAGAAACAAAAGAGGATACTGAGGATAGCTCTCGATAGTCCTCTAAACCC
This sequence comes from Viscum album, assembly GCA_963277665.1. Classification (NCBI taxonomy): domain Eukaryota; kingdom Viridiplantae; phylum Streptophyta; class Magnoliopsida; order Santalales; family Viscaceae; genus Viscum; species Viscum album. The sequence continues at coordinate 244,298,643 of OY728133.1, forward strand.
AAACCTGGTAAGCCGTACTGTTGTACCTAAAAAAGAGGTTTGCCATGAATGGTTACTGTCTAGCATATTGTTAGTTTTGATAGTTTAAAAAGAACAAGGATGGCTTGAATGGTTCACTGGAGAGAATCGACTGATTTTCCCGAGTCTTGTATCTATATTCTATCAGTATGTGAAGTTCTCTTTTGAGATTGGAGAAATCATTTTGGTTACCAGAAGGATCTATGGTTAGAAGTGCCCTTTCTCTTCAAGGTTGTGGGCGGCATGCCTAAGAATTCCACATGAAGGAGTGTGTGAAGATTACCAGAGAGACCTTCCTCCAACAACCGACATCTTTGACCTGGAAACTGAATTGGAAAATCTAACTGGAAATGGCACCAAGCGAAGGGCAATAGCTGCTGAACAGGATGGGTAGACAAGACTTTTGTTCAAGTTCATTTAGAATTTGGTTAGTCCAAGAAAAGGAGATTTTGATGTGATGAAGTATTAAGATGTGTTCCTGATTCGCCTATTGAAGAATGGACATATGATAAATCTGTGTAAGTATGTTATCAACCATATCTGTGATCTGATCAAAGTAACTACCAAATCCACCTCCATGTTTTATTCAAGGATGATTTCATCCATGTTAGTTGAAAAAGTTATGGTTGGACCGAATGAAGAAAAATTAGAGGACCTTGATTTCTACCTATCCATGCATATCATCAGAAGGATGAAGATTAGCTGGAATCCCAGGAAAAAGCAATGGGTTGAGGATAGTGATCAACTGTATAAAATGTTTAATCCTATTGACTATCCAAGAAGGCCTAAGAATCTAGATGATCTTGGTTTGGAACCAGATGAAGTGGTTGAGTATTCAAAAGATTAAGAACCAGAAGAAGTAACAGATGAAGTTCCACCTAGAGAAGAATCTGTAATACCTCCAATGAAAACAGTTCCTATTGAAGCGGAAAGGGCTGTTGTCCATACTATTATCCTTGCTGAAATACCTCAAGGAGAAAAAGTTGTTGTTGAAAAGGAAAGGACTATGGTTCCTTCAGTTGTTCTTCATGAGTAAGAATCTCATACCAATGCTGTAAAGAAATTAGTTTTTCCTGGTTCAGAACAGTAAGAAACCTTTGAGGTAGATTTTGTTGAAGAGACTCCTTCTGTTGAGAAAGAAGCAAGTCTGGAATCTTATCCAGTGGAACAATCGGTTCCTGAGAATATTCCATATGCTGAAGAAAGAATGGAAATTTCCTTTCGGCTGTCAATGAAAGAGTTTGCTGAAGAGATTAGGGATGATCCTGTAGATGTTTTCCATGTTCCTGAACCTCAAGAATCTGAAAGGGAGGAACAAGTTGAGGGGGAGGAAACGTGAAATATTGATATTAGGGAAGCTGGATCTTCTAAAGATTCTCAAACTTTTTTCACTTTCTCTGTGCACTCTCGGTATGAGTTCCCAAGCTTTTATGATGTGAATGAGTCACAACAAGTGACTGCAACTGGAATGGATCTTTCTTCTCTATTTCAACTGATGTCCTTAGCTCATTCAGAACCAGAACAAGAGCCCTAACCTCAATCTAGATCAGAATCTGAGTCTGAAGATGACTCTGACCCTCAACTGGAATGTGAACTTCTACTTTTACCAGCAGCCTTACCTGAGCGTCACTCCTTTGTAACTAAAGATGATCTGATTGTTTTTTGCGAGACTTTGTTAGCTGGATTTGAGAAAATTGTCTCCACTCAACCTCGCCCAGTGACTCAATTATGTCAAGAAGAATCATCAATTATCTTGGAAAATATTATCTTGCATATTCAAACCAGGATGATTCGAGAAATTAAAGAAGTCAGAGTAAAGAATAAGCTGCTAAGTGCTGATGTTGCAAATCTGAAAAGTATGGTAGCAAGTCTACAGAATGAGTTATCTGTGAGATTAGAGCCTGCTCCTGTTTCTTCCCATGCACCTGTTGTTTTTTCTCTTGAGTCTTCTTATTCCCTCCTTGATAGGGAGATTGTGTCTCAAGTTAATCCTTACCTACATTCTTTTGATGAAATGATTGAAAAAAGGCACACCAAGATGCTGTAATGCATGAGAGAGCTTATGGAAACTGTGAATAATCATATAGATGAATACACTGGATGTCTGCAAAAAGTTCTGAAACAGCTCAAAGTTCTAACTAAAGCTGTCAAGGGTTCACCTGCTTCTGGTCAGACCTCCACACCATCTTTGGATGATTCTATTTTGAGATCCATAATTAAGGAATAATTTTAGAATGCCTTTAGTGGCTTGGATCTATATTCTTTTTCCGAAGTAATTAAGAATAGTGATAGATCATTGGACTTGGTTAGGATTCATTCTATGATATCCAATGATGCTCAACAAGAGATCTCCAAGAAAATAGATTTGTATCTTTACAAGATTTAAGCTAAATGTTTCATTACATATCACTTTAGATATTTTGTGGAAAATATGAGAATCCCTCCAGTGACTCATGATTTTAAAGCTCATGTTCAGAATCATTCAGAGTTCAACATATTGTTGGATAGATTTATGGAGAATAAGGATGATTTTGAAAAGGCTATGTAGTATGGCGGTGAAATCATTACTGATTTCATCAATATTTTGAAGCTGTATCTTCATGTGCAGAGAAATTCTATAGTTGCTACAGCTGCTGCACCCCTTAGACCATGACTCCCTACCTTATCATTAACTGCGATGACAGTTAGCCAAGCCCTTTCTCAAATCCAGCCAGTCATTATTGACCAACCTAAGCCTAGATATTCTACTGGTCCTACTTTGGATCCATCTATTTTTAATGTTCTACCCTTACCCTCATTGTCTACCGCATCTATGCCTTATTCTACTTCAGCACCAGCTCCTGCTGCTGGTAAAGGCAATAAAAAAATAGATTCCTAAAGAGTCTAGCAACTATTTTTCTTTTTGAGGGGATTTCATTTCTTGTTTGTACTACTCTTGTACTTTGTATTCGGAATCCTTTGTTTAATTACAACTGCCGAGTTTCATTTCCTTTTTTCTACTTTTTGATAATCACAAAAGGGGGAGAAAACCCACATGTATCGGTTCTATAATCATATAAATTGGGGAGAAAAACTACAAGTATTTGTTCTATAATGTTTCTGCTATGTTTGTATCATTAATATTACATGTATTTTATATTCTGCCTTTATATGATTTGTGACCATCAAAACTGGGGAGATTGTTGGGATCCTCATGTGTTAATCATGTTTTATGGATAAAAAATCTCATTACTGTTAATTAATCCCGATCTTCAGTGCACATCATGTTTTTTTATAATAAAAAATCTTATGGATGTTAATTACTCTTTACAAGTCTTATGCATGCTCAGAATTCTCTCATATATTATCTTTAATGATTAACCTTAACCCATATTCTACATATCACTATCTTAGTCTAAATACAGATATTTGTCTAAGTATGGACACACCGTGACCAAAACACCGTGAAGGACACACCGTGGCCCAGACACCGTGAAGGACACACCGGGACCCAGACACCGTGAAGGACTCACCGTGACCCAGACACCGTGAAGGACTCACCGTGACCCAGACATCATGAAGGACTCACCCTGACCCAGACACTGTGAAGGACTCACCATGATCTAGACACCGTGACCACTCACTGTAAATCAGACACCGTGACCACTCGTGACCACTCACCTTGAATCAGACACCGTGACCACTCGTGACCACTCACCGTGACCAGAAACCATGATCAGACACCGTGAAGAAGACACCGTTTCCATGATCATTGTGACACCGTTTCTTAATCTTTTGTCAATATTATTTTAAATAGTTCTAATGGTCATATTTTTTGTTTTTAATAAAATTAATGTTATTTAATGTTAGTTTTTGGAATGTTAGGAAACCATATCTCGTACCTATGAAAAGGGAATCATTCCTACTGCCAGAACTCATGGAATATAACAAAGACTGAGCTGTTGTACAAAAAGAATAATGTATCTACAACGACGTAAATATACAACACAACGAACTTACGTACACCCTAGTGCACTGTGCTGAACAAGAATGAGATTGCAAGACCTTCAAAGAACTCTCATGAGTGAAATCCAATACTGTTGAAGAACACACGATGAATCAAGACACCCTTCTCACTTCTAAAGAAGACAAGCTGATATACGACACTCTGTTTTTCAACAGAAAAACCAGAGACTAACACAGAAGAATTCTTGCTGAATCCAATGAGTCCAGAGATGCACTGCAATCACTAGATCCATTCTATGCTCTACATCTTTTCCTATGTGATTTATTATTTACATTTTGATCAGTGTGTGTCATCTGTTGTATTTTTACACACACACTGTCTCTTGATCATTTATTGGCAGATCTGTAAATCCTCACTCAAACTCTTACATCTTTTATTTCCCACTGGGATAGTAGTAGAGGTCGTGTGTGACCTGGACAGCTGGTTTGATGTTGTTAATGTTTACCCGCATCAACTGTGGAAGAGGTCCTTCTGTGACCTGGTCTTTTTTTTTGTTTCCCACAAAGAAAAGTGGAAGAGGAACCTGCATGGCCTGGACTGTTTTGTAAAATTTTTGTTAACCCTGATCCAGGGTGTGGATCAAATTTATATATATATTTGAGAGGACTAAGCCTCGTCTTGTGACTGAGCCTCTTGTTATATCTACTGTGCATCTTTTATTTAAGTTTAATGTATAAGACATATATCATATTTATTCCACTGCTATTACTATAAAATACAAAATAATTTTGAAGCTACATTGATAGTAAAATTAGAACGTGTTTACACTTATTGTAAATTAGTAGATTAGTTTCAAGATTTAGTTTTATCTTGTGGTTAAACTAACTGAGATCTAATCAATCTTTGAGAAGCTATGTGAACATTTACAATCTGTATATATTCACTATAGTTTGACATTTTTTTATAAATCAGGGGATTTTAACTAGAAAATATTTTAACAGAAATTTTAGTTGGAACTCAATTCACCCTACTCTTGAGTGTCCACTCCGACCAGCAGGAATTGATCCATTTTTTGGTAATTTATAGATCAAATTATTCATTGAATTTTGGAGGCCATTGTCTCATGAAGCTCTTGATTGTGGCTTTTCATTCTTGGGGGGGGGGGGGGGGTCGAAAGTTACTATAGACCCATGTTTCTATTCAAAATATATGTTAATTGAGAGAGTTTCTTGATAACGTTTTCGATTCCCAGTCCCATTGTATTGGTAATCTCATTATAATAGTCATAATATTGATCTTCAAATTATTTGTTATCCAGAATCCTCATATTATCATCATTTTGCAGGAATAAAAATAATGTTAGGGGTAACACATTAAAGGTAATCCATAGAAAAAATTTAATAACATATAAATTACATTTATTTATTTAGCATATGAATTAATTTAATTCAATCTATGTTATTAATGATGTACTATACAAAATATATTCTTATGGGAATTTTTTATTCCCTTAATAATGCTTCATACTATGATTATGATTTTAAAAATGAATTTCATGTGAGAGTGTTAAACTAATAGTGAATAATGTCTAATTGTTGTGCACTGGTTCTTATTTGAGTCTATCTCAATGTAGTTTTTTGGGTTTTACTCTTAGATTTCTCGGTGCCAGAGCCATCAATATTGTTTTTATATTGAAAGGGATGTATTTTCTTGTTAAACTAATTACTCTATAATCCCCAATATTTAGGAATATTTTTCATATACATTGCCTTATCCATAACACTTTCACTAGGGTTTTCCAATCCTAATCCCAAAACTAACTACACCCATCCATTCATACAATCTATAACAACCATGCTATTTATTTCACACGTAAACAACATTTATTAAATAAAAGATTCACTTGATAAGAAATAACAGATCAATAAGTAAAGTGTATTTGAAGCTTAGGAACATTACAAAAAAACTTAATACTTGAAATACAGATCTTTATTGAAAAATTCATTTACTTGACCACAACATTCTTTCGTACATAGAAATACAAGGGATAACATGAGGAAATACATAATAATGGGGTAAGATATAAATCCCAGTATGGGAGTAAACAAGGAATAACATGAAGAATTCAATACATGTAAAGGGTATCTCATCATTAACACATAATGAGGTCAGTACATATGAGGTGAAAAATCATACCCAACATTTGTAATTGAAAATAAGGGGTCATAACAGTATAAGGAAACATAACCCAAAATATATAAGGAAGGATGGTGATGATTCTTTACTTGAGTGTGATCCCAAAGGCTTGAGAGAGGCTTGATAGAGTCTTCCAAGGATATTGGGATTCTTTTAAAGGATTTTAGAGATAGAAGGGAAGAGGTCTGCCAAGCTCGTAATGGTTTGAGTGGAGAGGAATGGGAGGTTGAAAAGGTTTATATAAGAAATGAGAGGGTATTATTTATTATTTGGTTTATGATTCTACACATTAAAACAATCCAAACCATAAACAATACAATGATTTTTTACAATGGATGTGTTCCAACAGTTGTAATAAATTTTTTTTTTATAATGCCAATAGAAGTACAAATGAAAATATTAGGCTTGCTTATGTAGAGGTGATTCAAACTCTCAAAAAAATCATTTAAGAATTTTACATATTTTTAAGTCTAGAATAGTCTATTAAGGAACCATATAATTAATCAAAAAAATATAAAATCACATTATTTTAATGGTAAAAAATATAGTGGACGAATATACAATTTCAAATATTTTATTAAATCACTATTGGATCATTATGATGTAATAAAACATATTAGATGTTTATAGGGTATTTAATTTTCACAAAAACATTTTAATATCTTAAAAAATTATGAAAAATTCACCATTAGATAATTATGGCCTCCTGAATCCAAATAAAATATTTATATTATCTAAATAATTTTTAAATATGTGAATTTTAAATTTTAAAATAAAAACTACATTTTATCAAAAATTCATTGGGTTTGACAAAATAAGATTTCAAACCCTATTAAAAATTACAATTGTATAAAAAATATTTGATAATTTATATTTAATAAAAATTAATTTAGTAATAATATATTATTAAGTAATTATTTAATTTAAAAATATATTAATTCTTCTAAATAGATATCTTAATTGGATTATAACTAAAAACACTATTTATGTTTAAAAACCCATTTACAAAGTAACAATAATAAAATCAATGTATATTCTTCATTATATATACAAATAATGCACATAATCATATTGATAGGTTCTTGTTACATAACCCCTTATAACAAAAACATAAGACCTAAGGGTATGGTGTGAGATGGTGACAGACACCTAGGGCGGCTCAGATAACGTCGCTCAGGTGGTCCATGGAAGGGACTAATGGAATGGATCAGATACAGCAAGCCGAAAATGAAGTGCGAGGTGGCCTGGATCCATAGGATGTGGTGATGGTATTCTATTTAGAATGTCACAAAAGATGGAAGGGGTGTGGTGGGAGTGCTTTATGCTACGATGATAGTTCACAAATGCGGATGGCATCCAGCGCATGGGGTGACTCCATAGATAATGTCTATACATACTAACGTCCTATTCGTGAGAGGGTTGGGCCATAGGAGGGATAAAAAATGAGGAAGATCAGGTTGGGCCTAGGATAAATGATCTGGGACCTGTGGAGTTGGGTTAGGCCGAGTGGAGACAAACCGGGTCAGGTTAGACAAGACATGTCAGGTCTGACCCAGGGCTGTTGGACCAGGCCATGGTAGGCAGAGCTACCACACAGTTGTAGAATCAGAATATTCCTTGATGTTTCGGACTGTTTGGATAGCCAAAATAAGTGGTAAAACACCATGGTCGATGGATGGTCTATATGGTCAGTCGGTAGGCCTAGTGGCTTTCCCCCATCTGAAAATCACATGTGAGTAAGATTATAATAGTTCATCTCTTTAATAATATTTATGTAGGACTGTGGTACATTGATGATATGTTCATTTTTAGATATCTTTATATTTTTTTTTGATAAATTGTGATTATACCTAATTTCTTGAGAAGTGGGATCTCCCCTAATGTGTGCTATTTGAGGAAACATTTCTGTGGATGGTTGTGACCTAGAGACTATGTTTTATAGAGACAATGTTTGTTATTGAGAATGTGTGACTTATAGTGACTATATGAAAAATGGTGATTGTTTGTATTATGGGATCTATTTACCTTTTACGAATGTGTGTTTTGTTATATTGAGTAGATTTTTACATTCTTTCTAATTTTGTTATAGACATAAATCTTTGTGGAACAAACTATGCATTTCTTTGTGGTATTTCATTGTGGTATTCCTTTGTGGTATTCAATCATATTATTTCCTTTGGGGTATTCCTTTTTTGTATTTCATTTGTGATATTTTCATTTTGGTATTCTATTTTTGTTTGGGGTGTCATACTATATATATTGTTTACTCAATCATGCATAGTCTATTCTGACATGTGTTGTGTCTGGTGCAAAAGATCAAGTCTTTGATAGAGTACCAAGAAGAACAATACCAAGGGGTGCCTATTGAGACTCGACCAACTGAGGTGTTTTCTAGTAGCAATTTATATTATAGTCCAAGTACCTCTTATATATCAGGATAGAAATGTGTCCACATACACTTTTCTTTTGGAGATCTTATTTTGGACCTATTTACATTCTAGTACTATCATTGTTGTACTCTTGTTGTTGGACATGTTAATTTTTATTCATTTTTTGCATAGTGTGTTTTACATTTCATAATTTCAGGATTGGATACCTATGTGTGTGTACATGTACTTATGCTAATGCCTGCCATTTGTTGGATATTTCTACTCAGTTATATTAACCATCCCCTCGAATATTATAGGAGTTCATGGAGTGTCCAAAAAATAGTCCCATATAATATGGGTCATGATAGGGAAGCCGATAAATACATGGGATCTGTTTTACAAAAAATAAATAAAATAAATTTAATATAAATGGAAAATATTTTTATCCTTAAACTCATTATAAAAATCTTTCCTCATGTCCTACGGAATGTAAACAAAGTAATTGTGTACTCAAATGATTTGTATTGATAAAATATAGTGTAATATATCATTAGTAAATAAAAATCATCATATTATAGAAATTAATTAAATTATAAAAATTCTATTTAATCCATTAAAATATAATCCTAATTTATTAAGGCATAATCAATATGGAACGGTAAACAACTATAATCACATTCTATTTAATCAATAATTTTGGAGTTAAATTAATGGTGAGTTATTATCATCGAAAAAATCTAATTGATGAAAATAATAATAACTATATTAAAAAAATATGGAGTATTTTATTTTTTGGACTTCATTATCATAGAGATCCTGGAATCTCATTTCTGAAATCCATTTAAAAGACAATTTTAATTGAAAGGGTAATAACACCTCTAATTTAGATTACTGAATTTTTTCAGATGACTTGTTGATTAAACAAGGGGATATCTATACAAGACCCCATATGTAACTATATTTTCAAATCATTACTAATATATGAAAATATTCATTTGAATCATATATTAATATTCCTTATCATCATATATACATATTGAGTTAAGGGTAAAAATTTATAAATGTTTTCACATTTAATAAAATAATGTTCAATGTAAAAATCATAAAAAATTAGTAAATAGTTTATAAAATAATGATATAACTAATAAAATAGTATGTATATTTCATATAAATATAATTATGATGAGATATGATCATATGAATGTGATTGTTTCAATGGAATGTAATCAATCAAAAATAAAATTTAGATAGAACAATAATTTTTACCAATCGTGTATCATTTAAATAGAAAATTCATAAATAATAAACTTGAATGAAAAATTCAACATCAGAAAATTTTTATTCATTTAAATATATCAAATATGTTTTATTTCCACCAAAAATAGTAAATATTTTTATATTAAAAAACATGTCCCCGTGAAATTGTAATTACAACATAATTTTATTCCTCATTAATTCTATTAGTTGAGAATTAAATAATATAATTTATTTGTGTATTAAAAATGATACTAATTTATAAACGAACTACAATTATATGTTTAATATCATATATTTTTCTATTATAAAACATTTTATTGTTTTGTTAATAATATTTCATTATATTAAGTGTTTCGGTTTTAATTTCATTAATTTTTATGCATGTTTTATCAAAACAGTTATGGTTGTTATATATTATATATAAATTAATAATCTATTTAATTATAATACTACTATAAATATAATTTTTAATAATTAAAAAAATTATTATAAAAAATCATCAATTTTGTGAAATTAAGATGAGTCACATCGCATCACGGATGTAGTAGGTCATCCCAATGCAGAAGTGACGACATCATTCCCCTAATGGGTGAAATGGAAATGGCGGGAATTATATATTAATCCTACTGAATTTATATAATATTATATAAATCATATAAATTCTTATTTTTTTACCTTCCATGCAATTCATGATTGAAAAATCACATCACATTGCTTCTCAAGAAGATAGTATGTGTTACAGACGAGTGATATTATCATATTTTAAAGAGGATGAGAAGTTAGAAGGCGTGTTTGGTATTATAATAAAAATTTATAATTATATCAAATATAATAAATATTATAATAATTCTATAATTATATACATCCACAATTAGTTTGGATAGAAAATGGGTTATATAGCTTCATGGGGTGGAAGTTCGCTCAAAAAAATATCGATTGTATTGATTTCCAATTTATTGATGTGAAGACAGAAAATGTTATGAAATTAAGAAAATAAAATATAATTATATTGGATAAATGGTATTTTAATATTAACAAGAATTAATTATATTTTCTGTTGATGGAAAAATAAATAGAAATGATACACTTATTTAAGAACATTGCATCATATCCAATAAACCTATTTCGATTTGAAACAAAATCCTTCATATGATAGATTTATCATCATTCCATGGGATGTATTATGATATTAGAGTAGTAAGGTTTTTATTACGTTTGGTATAGGATAAGACAAATTTATTTTTATATGTAAATTCGGGAGATGATTTGGAGTCCTTTTATAAGAGTTGGAATTGACCATCATGGAATTTGTGAAATGAATCAATCAAACCAACATTTTTATCTTGTTAAAAGACTAAAAATTGGGTAATTATACACCATTATAGGTTATAAGGCAGAAAAGTATTCATAAAATAGGTTATTAATTTTTTTTGGCATATCTAAAAATTTCTATCTTAGTTTATCCCCCATTAATATTTTGTCCTTAACCAATGATATTATGTTTTTAATACTTTTAATATTTATCATAAAAAATATTCTAGTTACCGTATTGGAATATAAATTTTCATAAATCTGAATATGGATCCCATATTCAAAATTGGTTTCAATAAAGTGGTATAATCCATTTTCAAATTACATGTTGAAAAACGAGCATTCAATGGAAAAATTTTAATAAGTGCAGATTTATTTAATATCATATTACAATATTAAAACAATCGATCAAACAAAAATTTAATTAATTAAAATATAATTAAATTTTTTTATTATTAAACCTAATTTAATTTAAAATTTAGCTATTAAAAAATCAAATAAAATGTTATTTTTGAATAAAAATCTATATTTCTTACTTTCAATCAAAATATAATTTATTTCAAAAAATCCTAAAAATTTAACCTATGATAACATTTTTAGAATTAAATCAAATATAAATTTAATATTATCAAAATAATTTATGAATATTTGTCGATAGATATTTTTATCATCATATCAAAAGAACCGAAAAACCCATTTTCTTTTAAAAAATACAATACTAAATATATTTATATTACATTAAAAGGATAATTATCATATTTATAATTAATAAATAACCAAAATTTTCATAATATAATTTTTACTAATCATACCAAAAATTATATAATCATGGTAACAATGTTCATAGTTAAATAATATTTCAATATATTACCATGTTGTTCTAAACCCATAGTTCTGTTCTTTAAAAGATAACAATGAAATTGAAATTAATTAAAAGTAAATAAATTATAAAATCACAGGGTGTTACATTATATATGGAATGATATTGAAATTTTATTCCCAAGATAATTAGCTTCAAAATCTAATCATTGATGAATGATTTGGAAATCAATATCAGCATAAATCATTATCAAATATATATCAGGCTCACCGGTGTTTCATAAAAAATGTCCAAGTACTAATATGTGATTAAAAAACCTAGAGTCCTTCCTTATAATAAAAAACTAGAAAAAATTATCCTTTTATACCCATAATTAAAACATTTTTTGATATTGAAATATCACATTCCTATAAAACAAAATTTTGAAAACTAGAATAATTTTAATAATCAATAGGTTGTTTTTTCCTGGAAGAAAAACTGGAATCATATTATGGATGAATAAAAAAATATAAAAATTAAATTAATAGTGAATCATTGATGATGTTGTATATGTCAATCAAAACCATTCATTTTCACTTTCATAGAAAAATTATAAAATTTATTTATAAAATGTGTTAATTTATTTCAATTGAAAAACTTTTGAAATTTCAAAAGAAACATAATATTCAAATTTGAAACATTAATTGTATTAAAAATTTATATAATTTTTTTAATAATATTTTTGTTGAATGGAATGATTTAGAAAATTAATCTTGAAAATATTTATATTGAGGGTTTTATAAAATGTTTCTGTTACCTCAAGTATGACTCATCAAATAAATTTTTCATCCACCTAAATAATAAATTTATGTTAACTAATTTAATTATTAAGATACTTTATCATTTTCATTATTCCTTTTATTACAATTATTACATTTTTACATATAATTACTTATTAAATTATGTTCCCATCAATTATTTCAACGATATTTTGATTCCATGTCCAAAATTAAAACAGTAGTATTAATACGGTTAAGATGAAAATAATTAAATCGTCCCTATATTAGAAATAGGGAAATAATTATAATCATTATATATAAATTTTAAATTTAAAATAATCAATGAAATATGGTTATGAAAAATGATTTACATTATAATCAAGGAGATGGTGGGTCATACGTACTTATGTATACACACACCAATTTTCAATGAAAAGGAAGTAAACTATATATGTAATATTTTATCATTATAGAATGCGGATTATATGAGAAAAAATATTATTATCTATTTAAATATCCTTTTATATACAATACATGTGATATAGTAATAAAAATAAATAGACCTCACTTCATGGGTGTGGTGTTCCACACATACCCATAAACAATGTCAAACTATTTATTTTGATAGAATGGTTATTAATATGTTGAAATGTTATAATTAAAAATGATAAATATGTCATTGATGTCATATATATATGTCTGTGTGTCTGTAATCAGTCCATAATTATAAAATGTGGTGATAGGTTATCATATCAAAATTATTACATCAGATTATGAAGAAATGGTTAGCTATAACCAGAAAAGAAGATTAAATTTTATATGTGGTGGAAAAATAATATATAATAATGTAAATAAATTAACATAAACAAATATATTTATACCTAAGAAACTAATATTATTATACAATAATGGTTAGATGATTTTTGAAAGATGTATAATTAAAATATGGTAAAAAATCCATTTCATGTTATATATATTTGTCATACGGCGAGACTTTTATTACACAATAAAACTATATGGTCGATATTAACCCCAAAATAGGACCTTCATAGAATTGTCAAGATATTAAGATGATATTTTTGATTTTCATGGAAGAAATATTATTATCAAAAACAATAAAGGATTGAGTAGATGTGGAGAAATTTTTATAAGTGAGGGGAGGGGAACTCATGGAAAAATATTATCCATTAAATTAATACAAATTTCATTGAAAACTATAGAAATGATGTATTAAGAATATAGGATTATAATGAGTCTGAATCACCTTATAAAGTAAAATTTTGAAATTTTTATTTGATGTTTCCACACTGACTGTTTTTTATTAAACCTTCGCTGCCTCATTTCATGATTATTATCGTATACATAATTTTTAAAATATAGGGTTCAAAAAATATCATTAAAAAAGATATTTGAAATATAAATGAACTATGGTTGATATTTATATCCATATTCCTTTTACATGACCAGACATAGTTTCTAATGACTTTAAAATAATTTAATATAATATTGTTTATTATAAATTATAATTAATTTACTTTTCAAAATTATTTATTGAATTGGAAATTCATGAAAAAAAATTTGAAATTTAATTTAAATATACAAATTTTAAAATTTTAATCATTTATATTTTTACATGAAATTTATCAGACAAACTAAATAGTCAAAAAAATTACATTTAGAGTTTGTAAAACCATTTAACCAACTTTTATTCTTCTTTTATAAGCAAAATTTTAGGGTTGTATAAAACTATAAGATAAGTATCTCACCACTAAAAAATATAATAAATTTTAATTATAATTATTTCATTATTCGGAATTTTAATTTCTACTTTTTCATGATTTTTTTGATCTATTTTACAATGGAATTTTAATTATTATAATTTAAAAAAACTATTAATTGATAAAAAATTTATTAAATTCATATACAATTATTAAAAATACAGGTCATGACTTCTATAATAACAATTAATATATTATAAATAATTACCATAATATTTTTTATTATTTTATTAATACTACATAATATAATATATTAGGTTACACATGATCCATCTGTTTAATTTTCAAAATAGGAATTATAATATCGTTATCCGACCATTACATTGACAATAGTATGTTCAATTATTAAAATAAATAAAACATTTTTTTCACATTCTAATCCCAAGATCACATAATTTTATTCTAATGGGTTAGATGTGTTTTTAAATATTTATTTCTGAACATAAGTTTCAATAAAGATTCTTTTTCGAATTTTTAATTATAATGTATGGTTAAAAAATATGATGATTATGAAGACTTGATATTAATGTGATTCTTTATAAATATTTTCATTGTATTTTCTATGAAAAATAAATAAGTAATGAATGGTCTATAATTGAATTAAATTATAAGTGAGAATACTCTTCTTCCCTAATAAAAGATAATAAATATGTATTCATTATAAATGAATATTTCTTTATTTCATGGGAACACCGTAAATATTAAAAAAAATCCATAAAACAGTATTAGAATTATATTGGTATTAAAAATAATATTGACATTTATATATGTTTAGGAAAATAATATTATGATTATATCAAATTTTCTTATCCACAAAAAATATCTATAAAATATAATTGATGATAAAACATTACTGGACTGACAAAACCCCTTTATGAAATTTTTTGATTTTAAAAATATTTATTATTAAGGATTATATTTTAGTTATCGAAATATTTTTTAAAAGGATGTTTTTCTATATAATGTACTAATATGAATGTTAATATATATCCTTTACTATAATATTGGATTTTTCTAATGAATCCCAAATAGAATGATTTTTTATGTATTTTATATGAATAAATGAATATATTAACATGATTTTCAATAGTCATACAAAAATACATTTTTTACAAATGATTACATTCTATGATATGAAGTATATTTTTGTTGTAAATGAATAGAAAAGATTTTTGAAATCTATATTTATGTCAATGTGAAATTTTATATCACTAAATTATGATTATATTGTAAATAATAATAAAATATTATTTATTTAATTATTTTATGACTTCTCATTAGAGCCCAAATTTCAATGATTATTCATTCTATATAAGTCATATATGTATAATAATGTTCATGAAATAGAAAATTTAAAATAATTGTAAATGTATGTTATAAATAAATCAAATTTCATGAAAATATTTGATTCACATTATCTATATTAATTATTCAATTATATAAAATTTTCAATACTCTTGAGTATATATGGATTCTAAAAATATCTTAAATTTTGTACCAGATATATAATTTCATTAATTGTTATGATCATATAATATTTACCGCTATGGGTTTTATATAGTAACCATCCATAATTATGTCAACTTTGATTCATAAAAAATATGTGAAATAAAATTTATAACACTTTCATTAAATAATTATAGATTTTGCAGGAGTTATTTAGTATTGAAATCGAATCATATATATATGAATATTGAAAATTTAAAATAGTTGGGTTCATATATTGAAGGCCATTAATGATTATCCCTAATATTAGAATATATAATCTTTTAACACGTATATATATATATATATCTGTGTGTGTGTGTGTGTATTTTATATTTTGTTAAAAACTCTGATCCTGAATAAATTCTATATAGTGAAAATTAATTCATATCATGACATTATATATTTCTCAATTCAATTGAATGATTAAATTAAATTGGTGAAATAATAAATTGTATAATATATCATTAACAACTAAAAATATACTCATTGGGTTATAAATATAGGAATATTAAGTAAATATTGAAGCATAATTGGTGATGCATCTTTATTTAAACGGAATTAAAATATAAGTTTAATTTACATGATTACATTAAATTGGAACATTAAAATAGAAGGAAAAGGTATTCGTCTTTATAAATCTATATTACAATATATGTTTACCCCATAATAATATTGATGTAATGAATAAAGAGAATAATTTAAACGAAGTCATCATTTAATCATTATATAATTATAGTAAATATTGAATTGACCATCTGATCTCTTAAAAAGAACAAATCAAAATAAATGTTATTTTTCATTTTCTTTCTTGATGAGAATGGAAATTACATTATTATAATTTACATAAATACCTATAGGTAGAATGGTATAATAATTTGAATATTAAATAATTTCAATTTAAATAATGACTAATAGTGAATAATTAACTTGATTGAAATGTTTTAATTCATTCATTTTTTGAGGTTATTTACTAAATACTGCAAGTAAAGAACTATTTAATGAAATATTAAATAAAATTGCAGTGAATTTTAATATAATTAGTCAGAAAATATTAGAAGAAACATAATCATAAATTTTTTGGAAAATATTTAATATTTATGTATTTTTCTTCATTTTAATATTCATAAGATTTTCCATCATCATTTTTTTCCTGATGAATTTTCCTATTCTTATGCTAAATATTTATAAAATAAAATTATTAATTAGTTTTCTATATATTAAACCCATTAAAATTGGAATTATTAATATTGATTTATTTTAATGGAATTATTTATTATTATTTATTAAATATATATTTTTATTATGTTTCATTCATTCCACATTAATGAAACCATAGTAATATGAACTCATTCATAAAAAATAAATCCAGACTCATAGGATTAGTTTATGATGATTTTTTAGAAAACTAGTGGCTCACCTTTTGTTCTAGGTACATGAATGATATTGTGAAAATCATTAACTGACTTTGTTATGAATAATTATTTTTGACATAATAAAAATATAATATGAAATGAAAAAAATATAATATATAATACAAAAATGAATGAAGAACTAAAATATTATTCTATTTTATGTTTATTTTTATAAATATTATAATTCATATATTTATTGATTGAAATAAATATCATGAAAATGTTACAATTTATTTTTTATTTTATTGAATAATAATATTGTTATTCAAGATAAATTATTAAAAAAATTAACATTTTTACCTCTTGTTTCTAAAATGAATTATTTAAAATTATTTTTTTACAAGGTGATTATATTCATATTTCATTTACTAGATTTGGACGATGTTTTATATACAATGAATATTTTAATATTTTTTACCTCTAACCCTTCATTTTATTTAAATATGTCTATTGAATAGTGTTATATTTTTTTGTACAATTCAAAAGAAAGTTGGATAATATTATTTTAATAATCAAAGGGATCCATTAAAATTTAGTTTAATTATATTCACCCACTAAATATATATTAGTGATTATGGATAAGATGATATATATAAATTTGAATCCTAAAACATAATATATTTTTAGGGATATGTTGTATATAAAATAAAGAGTGTAAATATGCACATGATAAAATGAAAATTATTTAATATAAGTAATGAAGTGGTATAATTAAATAATTAAATTTATAATCATGAAATAAATTTTAATGAAATTGTTTTCATGATGAAATTTAATATATTACACAATCTTAAGAGGATAATTTATAAAAGTTAATGATGGATCGTGATTGATATATGACCACTATAAGAGAAAATGACATTTTTATAATAGATAATAAAATAATAATCATCATATGTATTTTATTATATTATATTTTTATTAAATATAAATGATCAGATTTAATATTCATATAAATAATTAATTATTAGTGATTGTATGTGTAATAAATTATGTTAATTAATTTAGTTCACAATATTGTGTTATATATAAAGAATTAATGTTTACCCCTTATTTATTTGATCAACCCCATAATGTGATGTGTTCCAAGGTGATTCTAAGAAAGATTTACCTTAGAAAATTATTGCCAGATAGAATGAGAAATCCAAATTCAAAAGGATTTTTCCCATTTATATGAATAATACATGGAATAGAGACTTTTTAATACATATATATATATATATATGGTTTTCAACAAGAAGCCTTGCTTAACGCGATGAATATATATCTTTATATGGTTATATCTAGTGGTGTATTGTATCATTGTCTTATTCATAGTTCCATTTCATGAACCATTTACATAATACATTATTAGGGTGTAACATGTGTGATACTGTAGTGAACATATGGCCCATTTTTTAATTTTTTTTGTCAAAATAAAACTATGGATTTCAAACCATGTATCCCCTTATTATATCCCATTTCAACCTTCATACACGAGACACCTCACCCCACCCTCAATTTCATGAATCCAATTTATTTTTATGTATTATTTCAATAAATTTAAATGTTATATGGTATTATACATTGACCATTGTTCCCTATACATTTATTATTTATTTTTATTATTCTAAAAAACCTATGTATTAAAGGGTATATATTTTCTAAAAATTTATTTCTAGTTTATTTCTAATTATGAATTTTTTTGATAATTTAGGATCCATTAAATCGACTACTCTTTATTTTCATTAGGTCTGAAGGTTTTCTAGTGTTTGATATAAGAGGTTTCATGTTGAACATCATGGGTTTTAAAAATATTTTTCTATTATAATTAATTATGGGTGATTTAAAATAAACATATTTCTGTTTTATAGAATCTTATTCTTATATATCATAATAATACATAAAACGTTTTCCATTGATTTAAGATGTAATGTGATTTTAAATGAATCCTTATAAATTCAAAAATATAATTGGATTATTGGGTTTTGATGATAGGCCCATTTAAAATTCTATTGGATCATGGAATCCAAGGTAGAATTTTAAATGTCCCTTAGATCACACTACGAAAACTAGAAAAGTTATATAAGGATATAGGACATGGTTTAATATATGGGAATTCCCACATTTCTATGACAATCAATGTGATCCTTAGTGTTTTATTGGTTTTGGTTTTGTAGGATGGGTGACACCAATCAAAATTTTTCATGAATATCTATATTACTTTTTTGTGAACACACAAGGATTGGTAATTATTTCATATGTCTAAATAAGGGCCTAGGGTTCCTGATAACAAAAATGACCAAATGCTCTCCAACATTTCATGTTTATAGAACTTTTACCTTCATATCACATTATATAACTAAAAAATAATTAATTAATATTTGAATTTTTCAAACACATTAAATTTAATGATTTACTTCATTTAATTTATTATAATATTGAATGATTTAATTTATATAACATTAATTAATCTTGATTTATTTGATACTATTGTACATGGATAGTGTTCCTCATACCAAATATACACCCAATTGGTGTGTAAATATTTTTTTAGAAATCTAACAACATTAAAATATTCCATATAAAGTATGTGGGTAATAATATTCGTTATGCTATATAAAGTGATGGTGATATGGTAGAGAAAAGACCCCCTATATGAATTTAATATGTATATCTATTATTTTATTTTCATGTGTATGTTTTATAGTCCCATTATTAAATCCAAATTTACATCACATACCATTCATTTTCAATATCATTACCATAATACTCGTCCTCTGGTTATATAAAGGATAATTCATTATGTTGATAGTTGTTGATATGGTTCACTAGAATATAAAATTATTATTGAATTAGTATTTATTATGGAATTTTGAATTGTATTTTGGGATCATGACATCCCATGAAAAAAATGGTTTTGTTGGGTACATGGTTCGGTCTCGTTTAAATGTTCTATTTGGTGAAACTATCCAAAAATAAATTATGAATTATAATGAAATAGTTTTCAATATTTTTGGATGAGGAACTCCCTTGGCGATAAATCATGGTCCATATCGGGTTTTTTATGTATTTTCATGTATGGGTAATAGTTCACATAACTGTTTTCCTTGTATGTCTTATATTCATGAAAGAGACATGTAATTTAAAATTTCGGCAATATTGACCCTAACCATAGTTTCCTGAAGATGGGGTTATATTTTTTATAATGCCATTTTGTACAAGGAATCATATATTGGAAGACATAATGGTTTGGCAGTAAATAAACACAAAATATATATATGATTCCCATAATACAATTAAATTAAAAAACATAAACAAAATTATATTTTCAGATTATTACCCAATCCTCGAGAATATATTTTAATATCATTCATAGTACATATCCCTACGAAGGTAATAATGTAATGTTAATATAAATCTATCATAAATGGGTACATACAAAAAAATATATCATTATTCAGTAAACAATATTCAATGTGGAAATTTAAATATATTAACAGAAATTCCATTAATATAAATTATATTATAATTAAATACATCAATAGATATAATAATGGTGAAAACACATAGATAATATAATACTGTATAGTCAATATTTTATCGAAATTAACTAAAAACAAATTCCAATTAACTAAAATCAGTAATATCATGACTTGATAAGACACAATCAATATTGCAGGCTAAATCACTGTATAAATATTATATTTAATCAATTGACTATGTATGAAATAAAATTATAGATATTATCATAGGGGAAATCTCATGTATAATATTTAAATAAATTATAATGAATTAAATTTCTAAACTACATGGCTTCACAGACCCAGGATAATGATACCTCGACCATTAAGTTCCTTTTCTAGATAGATTTGTATATAGAGGTATAAAGAAATCATGTATGTAAAAAAAATTATATAACCATATGTAATCTCCTCATGATATTATTAATGCATGATAAGGCTATAAAAAACAATACTCCATCTATTTCTATTTTTTCAACCTAATTTTCTTATATTGAAAAATCAATTTATTTCAAGATAAATGTTTTTATACTAATATATCCATATTGATTATAGAATATTGATTTATTAATATTTCCACAAATAAAAAAAATTTAATGGTATATCACTCTATGTGTAAATGATTCAAAATACAAGAAACAATAATATCCAAGATAAATTATATAGATATTTTGGGTAAATGTAATGTGTAAAGGAAAGTGAATAATTCAAGGAAATTATAATGAGTATATAAATTATTCATGGAATTCAATTTTAGTACATTACCTCCAAAAATGATCATAAAAATTATATTGGATGAATAAATATTTTATAAATAAAATATATAACAATTATAGTAAGAATAAATAGTTGTTATTATTGATGAATATAAATAACATAATTATCATTAAAATATCCTCTTATGTTTAAAAATTTATTTTTAATTTAAATAATCTAAATAAATCATTAGTAAATTATTAAGAACAATTTTGAAATAATTTATTTTATAAAAAATTTCGAATTAAAGAGACTTTGTACCAAAAATAAAAATGAATTCAGATATTAAAAATAAAAATAATAAATTTTATTACATAATATTAGGGGAATAAAGTTAGTATTACTAAATATATCATATCTAAATGAAGGATAATTTTTTTTATTAAACAATGATCAAATATTTTCCAGATATAATTATATATGTATAAACAATCTTGATTACAATTATATTTTGAAATAAATAATTGTCGTGATAATAAGGTAAAATTATGAATTTACCAATAATTTTTTATGTGTACCAAATTTAAATCTACATAAAACATGTGGATGTTAAAAATTAGATAATAAAATTTTTTAAGACACATAATCAAAGAATATAAAATATGGTGAATATAGAGTATAACCTAGTGAAAATAAATTGACTTATGAAATTATATACAACATGGTCACATTTTTTTCAAACCCCATAAAAGGAAAAAATATATAATTGAGACATAAAATACCACGAATAATGGTCTAGTAATAATTTTCCTTTTAAAATGACAACTATATACATCATTTAAATGAAATTAAGTGAATAATAGTGTAATGCAACTCAATGAAGGAAATTTATGAAAATATCCCATTAGAAGATTATTTAATTAAAGTGGAGATTAATCAATAAATTGATAGAGTTTATAAAATATAAAGTTAATTAATAAAATTTCAAATAAAAAACAATCATGTTCATTAAACACATAATCATATCATGACATAATAAATAAAAAATATTTTAACCCAATGAGTGCGAATATTGTTACAAAATCACTTACAATATACTTCCTTCTAGTGGAAAAGAATTAATTTATTATATTGTGGGTATTAAATGTTAATATAATATATTGTAACATTATATATTTTCTTAATATCAAATATCATCCTTTTAAAATATCTTATTACCTATTTAGTAAAAATATTTCATGGTTCCTATTATTTTGCGTGCTAATTGCCTTGTTTTCACAATTGTCCTTTATTTGGAAATTTCTAATTCATGTGATTATTATATACATACATAAAATAGAAGATAATAATTAATTGATTTTCATACTAGTCATTTTTTATTTTAATACATTGCATTGGTGATGATTATGTTGAATGAAGTATCTTCTAATCACGGAGATTGTTGTTCATACGTACTAATAAGAAAAAATTTTGATTTTCAATTAATCATCATTGAAAGAAGGGAAGTAATATTATTTCATTAAATAATGAAATTTATATCATAAATATCATATTTTATCATTAAATATACTTATATTTATTATTCTGGGTTTTTATGAAAATATAGGCACATCTATTCGTGAAGGCAGTAGTCCACATGCTCACAAATTTCATTATAATTTTTCTGTGTTAGAAAGAAAGTTTTATATATAATATATTCAAAATGATAAATATTTATTTAATTTAATAAATTATAAATTTATAACAAATATATTAATCATATATATCCGTAAAACCATTTATGAAAAGTGTTATAGAAAAATTAATCACATCATTTCGTGTGGTTGTAGTCTGCCATACAGACGCTTGACATTACCATATAACTCAAGGAATGAAAAATCAGGATGATATATATGATAATATTATTAAATGGGTATAATAATGTTATAAATTATATATATATATATAATAATACATTTTTTTATTTAACAACTACCCAATAATGAGGGGTGTTAATGAAAAAATGAACTACATCAATTCATGAGGTGGTAGTCCAACATACACATAAATGGGGATTTCAAAACACATTTGATGGATGTGGGGATAGTTGTATCTAATGAAAATAACATATAATTATATAATTATATTAATGGTAATTATTATATTATATCATCATTGTTTAATAATAATTCCATGTTATGGAGACAAGAAATAAAATATAAACGATCGTTTCAGAATGTTAACTATTATTTTAGTAACATCGTGAGGAAAGACCTGAATCAATAGATGGATTTATTTATTTCAATATTGGGAAATATAATATATTTTAATGGATTTTGTGATTTAAATTTTGAGAGGATGATCCACAACTAAATGGAGAAAGTTTTTAGTGATTATATGCGAGTGTGTGGCCTTTTATAAGTGAGATTTATGGCACACTTGTAATTTTAGAAAATAAAAACATGTACCAATGTTTTCACATAATACAATTGGTCAAAATAGTGATAATTATTGAAAATATATTTGATAGTTTCTAAATATGACCATAACAACGATTTTAGAATAGTATTTGGTCATTTGCAATAATAAATTTCTTATTTGACTCCCTAGAAAGTCATTTTTTACCCTGAGTATGGTAAATATTTTTATTAACTTCACTATTAATTTTGGTAATAAATTAATATTTCCATATTAGATTATATAAATTACTATTATTCAAAACATGGGAATTCTTTTTTAAAATTCAATTCTAATATTTGGAAATTTTCTATTTTTAATTAATCTCATATAGGTGACTAAAAAAAAGGGTTCAAATGAAAAATTGTCAAGAAATTTGAAAGCATTTAAATCCTAAATAAATATTAAAAAATTTACAATGGGAAGTAATTAATAAATAGATATAAAAGTTAAGTTATTTAATTTTTTTTAAAAAAATATATAATATTAAATTTTATATAATTTAAATGAACCTGTGATTTTAAATTAAAATTCACGGTTTATCACCAATTATTAAAAAAATACCACAATGTAGAAAATACCAAAATTTTGTCATCAAAAAAATATAATCTTATTTCTAAAATAAAGTAAACTTATTTCAAAAAATATTCTTCATAAAAGTCAAAATTAATAATTTTTTTTTGTGTTTACAATGAGATACGAAAACATAATTTTGAAAAAAAAGGTATTTCTGAATGAATATATTATTATTTTATTTGACTATTATTTTATTTATAATATATAGATAACAATAATTTTTATAATTTAGTATAGACTTTTCAATGCTAAAAATTATATTGAATATATTTAATGGAATAATATATTACGATTCATTTGGACTTGGTGTTGGGTTTTCTATAAGCTATCGCGGTGATTAAATTTAAATTTATGTATATTACAGGTTGTTTAATATTGGTATAATATGTCAGATAAAAGATAAAATAAAATATTATTATATTTTAATTATTATTTAACGTACTCCATAAATTAAATAAATTTCTTCATCACAATTTAAACATGATCTTGATAGTTAATTGTTTGACATTTGGATACACCCTTGTTGAAAAATAATAATTTTACAAGGGTTTATAAAATACATTCATAATTAAAGTGAGTGTTAAATGAAAATTTCAAATGTAATAAAACATAACATGACTTATATGTAATTTTAGATTTGTTGGACGTTACTATATGTACGATGATGAAAATAATAAATAATTATAGATGTTTAAATAGGTCAATGATTGTAAGAAAGTAAATTCTAAACAGAAAGTTACAGACATGATAAACATAAATATATGATGATTTTATATACCAAATTATTCTTCAAATATGTTGGTTATAGGATAATTTTTTTATCAATATCATTTTATGAAATATGAGTAATAATTTTACAAAATATAAATATTTATAAATATAATAACTTGATTTATATATATATTTCTTAAGATCAATTTTATCCTTTTTTTATTAATCAATGAATTTTCAATTCAACTGTAAATATTATAAATTAATATCAGAAATGTAAATTTTTTTATCCCTGATGTTTAATAATTAATATTTAATAGACACTATTGTTTATATAAGTGTAAATTTTATTTCATCTATCACTAACTATTTTCCAGGCTTAATATGGTTTGAAAATGTTCTCCAATATATTACATTAATCTGTAGACCTAAAGAGTTCCACAAAAAGTTCACTATTAATATTTATTTATCAAATCGTTTAACTAACATTGTGTCAATCATGGTATCATGTTCGCTAAAGGTAGAAGCTATACCCTAATGGTTATTTAGTCATGGGTTCCCGCCCCACATCGTTATTGTACCTAAAATATTGTCACCTAAAATAAGTGATTTCCATTTTTGGAAAACAAAATAAATATAATTCCTAATACATTCCATCAATTATAGGATGCACATCTTCGAAATAAAAGTAATCATGAAATAACCTTTTCATACAAAGGCCTTATACATAACTATTCACCAAAATGTCATATAATATTATTTACTATTATTTAAACTTTATTAATGATCATATGAACCATAAAATTTATCTATAACATTAAACCATTGTCTATATAATTTTATGGTGTTAATATACAAATAAAATTTTCAGTAAACCACATACTAAATCTATGGATTGTGTTGCAAAACAATTCATCCAAAATATTCATATTCATTTTTTAATCCCAACACATTAAAAATAAATTAGGTGTTTAATACTTTGAAATTATGAAATATATTAAACACTTAATACCTAATGGTTTCCATAAATCTGAAGATTACATAAAAAAAAATATTTTTCTAAAAAGTAAAAGAATACATAAATATTTAATGTGACTTATAACTGTAATAAATTTGGTTAAAATACATCTATAATTAAATTCAATATTCTCGATATATAAATACATATAACATTTTATTTCAATGTAGATCATAATTGGTATAGAAGTGGACATTTATATGAGCATAATGACTATTATAATCCTTGGTTCTCCATATATAATACAATAAACTAAAATCGATCCCCAAAATGATATTGGTTTTCATTCATAAAACTTTTCATTTTTTCTTTGTATTTATTTTTTGTATTCCCTTATATACAACACAAAATAACATTTTACCATTCCTTTAAGAAAAGTATATTCTTATATGAGGAATTATGTTAATCCTCTTTCATTTATTTTCGTAATTTATTGAAATATTTATTTATAGTTTTTATAAAATGATAATTATCCCAGGAATATACATCAGTAATATCAAACTAGTTATATACTATGGCCTATTTCCTTGCACCATTTGATGAACATTTCAATCCCAACGATACATTTTTAAAGTTTTTAACCCTATGTACACCTATTCTATAATAACACCCACTTATATTATCTAAAAATTAATGTGTTTTTAAGGAAAAACAAATATCATTAACTATATAAAAACATTGGGATTTGATTCTATATTTATCATTAAAGTCTACCATGAGTTTTTAATCCCTAATTTATTTTTCAAAATAACTGTTACAAAAAGTTTATACTAAACTACCTATGATAGAAACAAAGAATAATTTGAAACTAGTAGACCGAATACAATTTCTATGTTATTAAATATGATTTATATATAATTAATCACATCCATAAGGACCAAATTTAATACTAGTAATGGTAAACTAGATAGATTTACCATTCTAAAATTTCATTTGAAGAAAAAGAAAAATAATTCAATAATATCATTATTACCTATAGAATATGCTTTCATAACAGTCATTGTAAACATCCTAGATTCCCAAGAATTGGGAAAAAATATATTTAAACACAAATTCTCATTATGGATTTGGTGCACCATAACATATCTTGAATCAAAAAATAAAAATAAACATATCATCATAAATATCTACACACATATACCATTAAACAAATAAATGGGATTGAAATTCATTTCGAGATAAAATCATGGTGAAAATATTATATATAAAAATTTAAGAAATCATCAATAATGAATGGTAAATAAAAAAATATTATAATAATCAATAACATGACAGTTATAATTGTTTAATATGTAAATAATATGGAAATGTAAATTAGTGAAAACAAATTCTATTTAATCATGAAAATATTAATTATATGAGTCACGAGAAATATCAAATTGGAGAACTAATGGATAATAATTTCAACATTCATATTGATTTATAGTTCTTCGTTAAGGGATTTCATAAACTGATTATCATGATACCTCTACCATCATTCCCAACAATAATATAGTATAAAACAATAATCTAAAAATTATTTGGTTTGGAAAAATTATTTGGATGATAGTTTAAATATTGATTCCATCAAACTATATAGCCATCATTGGAAAATCTATGACATGTCTCAAACCATGACAAAATTTTAAATTCATTCCACATATATCGAATAACGATTAAATTCTTAAATAATTTCCATTCTCATAAAATATCTATATTGATTAAGGAAAGTTGAATAATTAATATTTCCGAAGGTAAGAAAATAACATTAAATTTAGTGAACCATATTTATAAATGACATAAAATTTAATAAATAATCATTTCCATGATAAAAAATATTTATATCAAGCGAAAATATAATTCCCATAGGAATTTTAATAATTTTATTGAATGATAATGAATAAAAAAAATTAATGTAGTGAATGTAATCACCTCATTTATTATAAATTAAGATAAAAAAATATAGCAGAATAATTATTATTATATGACAACAAAAAATAACCATTTTATTATGAATAAAGATAAATTTTTATTAATCAATAAAATACCATAAAAATATTTTAAACATAATCTTTTAGAAAATTTCTATTTAATTTTTAAGATAAAATTTTAAAACTAATAGTTAAAATAAATTTTGAAAAATATTTTCATTGAATATATTGTTGGAATATATAAATTAATATTGAATGCGTATTTTCCATGAATTATAACAAAAATTCTAAAAGATATATAGACTAAAAAAATAATTATATCCACTTTTTTGACAACAAATTATGTTATTTTTGGATAAGAAGATTAATATTCTATAATTTTTTTGAAAAAAGTAATAATATAAGAAACATATATAGTTAATATGTTTAAAAATTAAAAAAAAATTAAAAGATTTTTTAAAAATATGGTTTTGGACTCCAATAGAATTTTAACCAACAAGAGAAATAAAATCATATTTTATTAGAAAATACCTATTATTTAACGTTATAAATTGTTCTAAAATTGTAATATTTCATGAAAAATATCATGAATAACCATAGTAGATATAAAATATATGGTTTCTTAATCAATACTCAAATGATTTTCCTTTAATATAAATTCAGGTGTAAACAATACCAATAAAATTTGGATTGTAAAAACAATATTTTTAAGATAAAAATGTTCATGAGAGAATAAAATAATGAATTGGTTATGCGAATAAACAATAAATTAAAAAAACTGTAGATTTAAAATAAGTTAATAGAAATTTAGTACCAACATAATTTATGAATATAAATGTTGATTACGAACTAATATAACCCACTAAAAATATATATACTTATGAAATTATTTAACAATTAATATCATTTATCTGAAATACTGTATGATGAAATAATTAAAATTTAGAAATAAATTAACATGAAATAAAACTGAATCATGATATTATATATAATTTTCTAGTTCTATACACCATATAAGAGAAATTTATTAAATTACATTATTATATTTTTCAACGAAGGATATTTAGACAATGTCCCTAAAAATGATCACATCACTCAATTAATGACTATGAAATGATTTAATTATGTATATAAAATATAAATAAATATAAAAAATAGTAAATACATCCAAAAATAATCAACTTTCATTAAACACATAATTTTTCTAAAATAAATATTCATATAGATATTTAAGGAATGAAATGGAATTTATGATAAAAACTGATTACCTCATGCTTACGGTTAGTTGAATGATCCTTAACCTATATTATAGTTGAAAAAAATTGTAGAAAATTATTATTGAACTATATTAATTTTTATAAAAAAATTATATGAACCATTCATAAAATCTTATCTATCATTCGATGAAAATATTTCATTATTCCCACTGTTATTGGCATTAACTACATTATTTTCTCAATCATGTTTTTTTGTGAACATTCTTGATCAAGGAAATATTATATATTTCCATTATATAAAAAATATATCCAAATGTAATTTATATAATTTTTAAATAAATTCAACTTATCAAACAAATCAATATTTAATATTATGAATAATGAAGTATGTTATAAACATGGATATGGTAGACTATACATATGCATGTGTAACATTTCCATTTTCTTATTGACCATCCTGGAATATGGTATGAAACAGATTATAATTTAATAAATATCATAGTATTATATATATATTAGTATTTATTTAAATTTTAATATATATATATCATCAATGTGGCATAGACAATAAAATATAGTCACCACAATTCTTGATTCTAGTAGACCACATGTTCATGAATGATGTTATACTTTTTCAGTAAAATAAACAATTCCCTTAAAATTATGCATTTATAATGTTACAAATTTCATTAATATAATAAATATATCATTAATATAGCATATATTAATTCTCCCTATCTTTATTATCTTCTATGTAATGATTTAGTGAAAACTGAATCGCCTCACTTCTTGATGTTGTTTTCTGTCATTCCCATGAGTGGAGTTATCGTATCCCTGATGGAATGTAAATTAAAAAATGTAATATATGATAAAATGAAAAAATAGCTAAAAAAATATCATATATATAATATAAATAATTTATATCCATAATAATACCAAACTATGATACAAGTCAATAGGAAAAGTAATGAAAACTATTCGTGAGGCGGTAATCAGTTGTACTCACAAATAAAGATTTCATTGAACAATTGAAGGATTTGGGGATGGTTTTAAGTAAATAAAATTACTTAAAAACATTTATTTTTACATAATATACTATTTTTTTATATAATCCTGATTTTATAATAATTAATGTAGGAGGATGAAGAAATAAAATAAAACAATCATTGAAGAACATTACCTCTTATTTGGGTAGCATCCACAGACTTCCACCAAAGAATTCAAAAGGTGAAATCATTAAATAATCTAGGATTCATTGAGTGATTATTGGTTATGATATTTTATATTATAGGGTAGAGAAAATGGTTTTATTTTGTTTATAATAATGGATATGCTGAAGACTTTTATATGTGAGGTGGGTGATAGACCTGTATATTTTGAAAACTAAGAAGTGGACCCCCATTGTTAAAATGTTAAAGGGGTCCAAAATATATTTTTATCAATATTTATGCGTTATATATATGATATGAGGACATAAAATAGACTTTAGAAAACTTTTTAGGACATTTTATCCTTCAACTTTTTATATTAATCCTATGATAATTAAATTTATTCCTTAACCACAGAAAAAAATATTATTTTTATTTTTACTATTAATTTATGTAACTAATATTTTTAACTTATTGGAAAATTTAAATAATTTTTAATATAAATATGAAATCCATTTTAAAATATTAAATTCACTTAATTGGAAAATTTAATTTTTAAAATAATCACACACTTGTGGTGAGATAAAGAGCTTCTAAAGGGAAAATATTCAAAAATTTTGAAACTGTATATATCGAAATTCAATATGAAAGTGTTTCATTAAAAAAATAGATAAACTGATATATAATTTAAACATATATCTATTATAATACTATATATATAATTGTAAATTATAGATAATTTACATGAATGTCAGTTTTCATTTATAATCAGTATTATTAACTATTGATGAAAACATTAACTTTTTTATAAATAAAAATAAGAAAAATATAATTATAATTTCATTTGATAAAAAATTAATTTATTTTTATAAAATAAATATTATAATAAATATAAAAAGTAGTTTTAAATTTTTTGTGCAATGATAGACTAAACCATCGATAATAAAAATATAAAAATTTTGAAAACATTTTTTATTTTAACTAATTTTTTCTTATTTTAATTTAATCATTAGATAAAAATAATACACATAATTTTGATCATAATATACATAACTACCAATTTAAAATTTTATTATAATGTATAATTATATTATGGTATATGAAAACTCATGTTTTCATGATCTACATTCTTTTGAAGAGATTAATTTTAAAGGAATGTGTTTAATAGGTTGTTGATGTTTAGTGTGACATGTCACATTGTCTATAAAGTAAATTTTTCATATTTTAAAATTTATGTGTGGTACATGAATGGTAATTTTATACTACCCATATATTTAATTATGTTATTTGGTGATCATTTTTTTCTTAATTTATAGTGCCTTTGGAATAATCATACAAAATTTGGATGTGAAATAAGGACCATGATAAGTTACAATTGAAAATGATTAACCATGAGGTCTCATAATACCACATATATATATATATATATCCAAATAAGATTAGTAATGGTTAAAAAATCCCTTATTTATATGGATTATTATCATTTTTGATGATGATATATGATGTCCCATAAAGGAATTCTTTTCAAAGAGGTGATACGTAATCCAATTAAAATTTACATTGTGAAATTATCAAACTACTAATTTTTTATAGGGAGATTTTCCATCAAACCCTTTTGGAGTTCCCCACACACCTATAAATGTTTAATACGGAGTATCATGAAGCATATCGATTAATATATCAGATAATGTTATCAAAATAAAATTGATCTATTTTCACCTAATACATATAGGTGTTACATTGGTTTATAACGAAATTGTAGTAGAGAGAAAAATCTAAATATTCATTCTTAAACAATGGTTTTTGTTCCAAATATATTCAATTTAAAAATAGAAAACCCCATATTAAAAGGCTATTTATGTAAATATCCCATCATCCATGGATTTAAACAGATTTTTTAAACCCTTCATTATTTTTAGGACATAAAATTTCCTTTATCAAATAAGGTATTGAAATTAAATTATAATTATTCTCATTAATTAAAAATTTCAAAATACAAATATTATAATTACTTGAATATTATGTTTGTGCACACACTAATAAAAGACAAGACTTCCTGACCCTTCCAACACAATGAATCCATCATCATATTTTCTATCCCATTATAGTTATTTAACTAAATTCATTCCTCTTAGTAAAAATTTTTATTTTCTCGTGTTGACTTATTTTAGAGTAAATAATCAAATTAATAATTTTTTATTAGAATATATTAAATATGATTCCACATTAATATATCCACTGAATATGTTAATTAAAAATATCACTATATAAAACATAAGATAATTAGTTTGATATTTTTATAATTGGTTTATAATTTCATTGATTCATAAAAAAGAGTATAATATTTTATAAGGAATACCCTAGCCCTTTATTTGATGTATCACTATATATAAAAATTCATTCATTTTCCCTATGGTTTTTTCAATGCTATTTTATTTATCTGTCCACTATTTGGTTCATAATAAATTCTATACTTTTTAATTATCATGTATATTTTAGACTATTATGTGAAAATGCAGGTAATGATATAATCAATTAATTAAAAAAATCATCAAATTCCTTATTTTTATTAGATTAACCCTAGAATATATATATCTATATTACATTATGAATTTTGGATAATTATTTAACCAGCACGTTCATTTATAGGTGAAAAACTATTCCATCCACAAATAGAATATGGGAAACTAAATAAAATATTTTAAACATAAATTAGAACAGACTATCTATAAAAAGATCTCTTTTTAACATTGTATATGAATAATTATATGTAAATTATTACAAACCATACCCATAGTAGAATATCTCTTTATCATAAATAAGACAATTACATACTAGGTTTGAAATAAACTGATGCATCTAAATTGTAACAATCAATAATTATAATATCACAAACAAATATGGAATTTAAAAAAAGTAAATGTACCACTTAACATTATATTATTAGAGATAAAGGAAAAAAATATTTACTAAAAACACTAATTATTTATAATTTTTTTTATTTCTTTACTAATTATGAAAATTATTTATTCCATAATATGACCCAAATATCTCCCAAAACATTCTCCATAAATGATACTCTTCTAGACTTATAATTTAATATAATTACCTCTTTATCTTGGGGAAATCCTAAAATAATATCAGTGATGATATACAAATTATATGGGATAACATATATCATAACATTTTTAGTCATAAAAATTGTACGAATAATAGGGAAAGAAACAAATGATAATCCAAAAATTTCATATAACCGATCAGATGAGAATTAAAAAATACAATGCATGAACTATAAATAAAAATTTGAATATAATAGTTGAACCCATGGTGATGGAAACCCAAATGAAGTAATTCATGATTATTTCCATCAATCCGTTATTAAAGATAATATCCTTTTTAAAACAGTTTTAACTAAGACATTATACTTTCTCGGGGTAAGTATAAACCAAATACATAAATCATTTGACTCCTCAGAATAACATCTAGATCGAGGATGTTTATAATACATGGAACTACCCAAAACTAAATTCATTATAATTCATTTACCTTTGGAATGATATGAATAATAATATAATTCATAAAATAATTTTCATTAACATTTCAATTACACCAGTATTTATATAATAATATATTGAATGTCAACAATTTCACTATAAATAAATATGATAATCATAAAAACCCATTCAGAAAAATAATATGGGTGTTTAAAGAATACATATTTAGTATTCCTTAGTGATTCCAATATTGAAAATACAACTATAAAAGTTTTATAATATTCCCAATAACAAATGAAATATAAATTACATAATATTCCCCCAAACTAACACCAAATAGGGTAATATGTGTACGTTTACCTAAATAATTTGTCTAATAAATTGATAAATATTTTATACGGGAATAAACATCAATAAAATTAAGGAAAAACATATTTTTCATATGATAATGAAATTGGTAGAATATTTTTTCATATAATAGTGGATGACTTTGTAGGACAATGGTAGGAAATGATATTCGTTAGTTTAAAACCACAAATGAAAATAGCATGATTGGATTTAAAATTTAATATATGACCAATATTATAGAAACTCTTTCTTCATATATATATATATATTACATATTATTTTATAAATATTCAATATATTAAAAAACACAGGCTTGATGGTCATAATAGTTTAATTCCATTGAAAAATAGGATCATAGAATTATAATTTGGTGAAATATCATAAATAAAACGAACAATGATCATAATTTTTAGTAATATTCCTACAAATAATGTATGTATAACCATTATAAATATATTTGGTAGAGGAGAAGTAATAAAAGGTGAGATATGAGTCTTAATAATGATTAAAAAGGGCTATATCAATATAACAAGAAAATATGTGTATGAAAACATAATAATAACCTTTAAAAACCATACTTCACATATCATGTATCATAATCATATGTCATGGAATAAATCATGTTAGTTCATTATACATGAATCCTAATGGAGTCAAAGGGCACAAACATTGAGAACATTGCATAGGAATAAGGCATATATTTACAACATATATACCATCTTCTAAAATTGTGAATATGTATAATCTTACATAACTAAAATAATATAAATGTTTTTTATGATACTTTTTGTCTTTTTAAAAACATTAAAATTATGATTTCTTTTAAATTTTTTGTAAAATGCAAAGAGGTATTATTTGGAAAATAAAATGATTAATCCATTAAAATTTTTTAAAAGTTAAAATTTTTGAAAATTTTAATTCAGAAATATTTTAGAAGTATGTTATGAACATTTTTCAAAACATTTCATTAAATCATTGTTTTGGAAGAAAAACTAATTTCTATTGAAGATATAAGTATTTAGGTTTATTCTTAAAAACACTCTTTCTAACTCATCAGTACCTATATTGTGGAAAATTTAGTTAATACATTTGTTATTATGATATAACTAGAGGAGAATGAAATACATGAGTATATTGAGATATTTATCATTAGATTTCATCAATATAAGCATATTCATAATAATTTTCAATAAATGATGATATTTTAACATAAAATTACTACCACATGGTTTACAATTAATTTTTAGACCCACAATTGATATAATAAAAATACAAATTTAATTAGAAAACAATAAGATTATTAATTTCAATGGGGTTGTATTATCACATCATATAAGAAGACATGTGCACAACATAACATTTATCTCAAAAATAAAAATTGAGACACAAATCCATTAAATTTATTGTTACCTATGAACTATAAAACTATTGAAATGGTGTTCAAAAAAAAATATAGGAAAATAAAAATATATTTTTGTAGAAAATAATA
This sequence comes from Viscum album, assembly GCA_963277665.1. Lineage (NCBI taxonomy): Eukaryota > Viridiplantae > Streptophyta > Magnoliopsida > Santalales > Viscaceae > Viscum > Viscum album. Next base: position 244,334,542 of record OY728133.1, read on the forward strand.
AAATACATCCCTAGGATGTATACATGTCACATTAAATAAATATTCTCCAAATATGACATGTGTCTCACGAATGTAAAATGTATAACATAGATCAATTACAATATGAATAGAAATCCATTATATGAAATTTAATATATTATATTATAAATATATTTTTATTTTCAATATGTTAATGATATATAATTATATACATTTTACATTTTATCATTTAATTATTAGTATTTATTATGTATTGTTTACCAATTCCATGTTATAATCACGTTTCGGGTAATAACAATATTGTTTTTCAATTGTCTTTTGATTTTAAATTTTTGGTACTCTTACATTGATCATGGTTCAATCATAACTACATTAAAATTCATGGAATAATTCTCATATTTACAGATTGATTTTAAATTTAATAGCAATTTTTAATGATGGTTTTGATAAATGAAATATTCTATGATGATAAAGATGGTATGATGTATGTACCCTTGAGTAATGTTTCCATCTTTCAATAAAAATTATGGAAATGAGATGTGTAATATTTTGTCATCATATAAAATATTAATTTAAATTTAACGAAATATTCAATCTATAAATATGTTTATATGTAGAATATATGTTGTGTGGTGATTAAAATAGAGAGTCACATCACTTCATGATGGAAGTAGTCCACAAAAACGTGTATGATGTTTTCATATACTATTGAGTAAAACGATAGGAAATAAAATGAAGTATTATAATTTATTAATGATATATATTTGAAAATTTTCTTATATATTTATTTAATAGTTCTTTTTTTCATTATTGTAAATCAATTCTAAAAAACAAAAAATGTCACTTTGTGATGAGGTTGTCCACCGTACACACGAGTTATGTTATCTTATCACTTATGAAATTTATATGAAAAAATTTTATGTTATATAAGGAGTTAATTTGTATTATTATGTAATATAAATCACATATAAACCATATATCCTACCACATATAATCCATCAGTGGTTGTAATGGAAGAACAAACAATATCTTTTTTTGAGAATATAGTCTATCGTACAAATGAATATTGAATTATTAACCTATTTGATAAAATTAGATATGTTTATAGGATTTGTTACTAACCCAAAAAAACCTACATATATGTCATATAATGAGTATATTATATCATCATTATTTATGAATAATTTAATGTGGTTAAGGATGTAGTAAATTAAAAACACATGTTGAAGAACAATACCTATTCTTCAACAAACATCATTGAATTTACACCAAAATTCTTTTCAATGATGTATTTATAGAAATAACAGGCCTCTAAGTTGGGAATAGTAAATTTGGGAATTTATTTTTTCTATTAATATAAAATAAATAAATATTTAATGATGTGAATCTTAGAAACGATAGTTTTTCTTTTATAAGTGAGTTGAGTTTTACAATTGTAATCATTTTAATGAAAACATGATCCCATGTTTTTTAAATGGATATCTAGTCAAAAAAATATATTTTTGATAATTTTACCATATATGGTCTAAATATCTCTTTAATTATTATTTCATAAAAATTTCATGTCAATTTATCTTTGATCAGTTAAGAATAACATAACGGTAATTGCACTTTTACAATAATATTGGTAACTAATTATTTATAATTATCATTATTAATTTTGTGATTTTTTTTTGAACATATATATAATATAAATTATTCTAATTCCAAATATAGAATACATTTTTTATTATAAATTTAGTCAAAATAATAATTTTTTATTTGAAATTAATGTTGCTGACGTAACCTGAAAGCTAGTTTTAAAACAAAAAAATATATTAAATGATTACAAATTTTTCATATAAAAATACAATTTGAAAATGATTCAAGTTTTCTAAGTAGGTTTAATTGTTATATAATTTATTTAATATATATTTTAATCCATTTTAATTTATATAAAAAATACTAAATATTATAAATTAGAAAATATTTTCCATTTTATTTTTTTTATCAAAATATATACAATATTTAAGATTTCTTGGAATTTTTTAATAAAATACTGTAAGATAATTAAAAAATATTCTTTTCAAAAATAGATTTCATTTTTCTCAAATAAATTATCTAAATATGTAAACAAATTTAATTTATTAATATATGTGTAAAAGTGAAACATAATATATTTTTTAAAAAATAAAGTAATTTTGCATGAAATTGGTTTTATTCGAAGCTATTTTATTGAAAACATATAATATTAATATTAGAAAGTTGAGTGAATTTATTATATATAATTTTTTGAAAAATAATTTTGGAATAATTCATTTTTATGTTTATTGAGGTGAAATTCATCATTTCATAAAAATAGTTTTTCCAAAAAAAATATCCTTTATATTCAAATAGTTATTATTTTCATTTATATTTAAATGGTAAAAATATTATTTTTATATACTGGGATATAAAATACATTTTATTAATTTATTTAATCATAAATTTACGCACAATTAAAATATGTAAGAAATATCTATCATTTTAAAAGCATAGTATGATTCATAAAAATTCAATGTTTCATGTAATGTAAGTTAAAAGTAGTGTTGTCTTCAACACAAAATAAACTCTGTGTGTGTAATTTTATTTTCTAAAATATATATTTTTATTAAATAAAAATATTTTATAAAATCATAGTTTATTCTATTATAAACTTCTTAATATTAATCTCTCTGTAAAAAAATTCACTTTTATCACTACAAACTTGGTATACATCAACATTATTAAATCTATAGGTTCTCATTTATCTAACAAATGATGGTTGTTGAACAATAAAAATTTTACCATATGATTATTATTTATTTATATAAGCATCCTTATTTCATCTATATTCTCTACTGATAGTTACATATATGAAATATACTTCTATAGTGTTTTGACCGATGAGTTCAATACCTATGATGGATTCTGTGTGTACTTCCTCATGATAGATACATGGGACACCTCTTGAACCAGAGATTTTTTTTAAAGAAAAACCACATTATAATATATGTTCACATTATGATATATAATTTCAAAGTGAATAATATACTTAGGTAATAGTTTACCAATAAAACTTTCATAGATAAATTCCTATATTGAGTTTCCAACATAAGTAAAATTCTATATCACGTCGATCATAATATACAATATCTTTTCTTCAACGTTTTTCCTACATTTTGTTATATTTATATAACCATTTCATCAATTCCATTTTTTATATTATGTCCTTATATCATTTTTATAAATATTCATTACAGTGAGTTGGATTTCTACACTTCATTCCATAAATATCTTCACTATGATCCATATGAAAGATCAAGTGAAATATAATGTTCCCAAAAAGATCAACATGGGAAAGGTGTTGATCCAAAACAACTTAGAAATTGATAGAACAACATATAATGATTCACTAATGGGATTTAATTATCCCCATATAAATATATTATATATAAGGATAATACATTATTCTAAAACTCAAACCCATGTCAATAACATGCTGAAGACGTCCCAAAAACATCTAGGTAATCATTTTCTCCTGGTACACCAAACATAATGTGGTACCTGATTAATCCTTAACACTTCCGTAAAGTATTTTTTGGAATTTTTATCTGATTATAAATAATCTCTTGATTATACTATGTGTGTTGAAATCATTTAGTGCTCATCTAAAATACAAAATTACCTCAAAATCAATGTTAATATAATCCTTAAATATACCAGTACCTTTAAAAATATTTTCACAAAGTGTATAGTATTTTATCCACAAATAACATTCTCTATAACATTATATGAAACCAATGGTTGTTTTTTTCAATAATTTTATAATAAAATATGATTAATAATGATAAAATACCACCAAAAAAAATCCTTATATGGGGTGTCAATTACATTGAATATATGATCAACCATAAACTCATAAACCCATGATGGTATCCACAACACTTATTTTAATATTACATGGAGACATATGCTCGGAAAAAGTTAATATAACCCTTTATTCATTATTTAATATCTAATATTATACAAAAAAATTAATTTTTCTCTAGGGTTCATCCTTTTATTGATAAAATATCAAATATGAGTTTATTAAAAAAAATTATTATTGTTGGATATAATCAATAGAAATTTCACAAAAGGGTGAATAATATGACTTCTATAGGGGTCATTCATATAAAATAAATCATTAAATTACCAAATATACAGGGATGGAGAAGTGTTCCCAAATTAACATGATTCACTTCTTCCATTATAACTGCACATGCCATCAAATTTTCCTTCTTTATTTAGTATTTTTAATGGATTATTCTACATATTATCCCTATTATTAGGGAAGAAATTATAGTAATTCCCATACATTGTATTCATGAAATACATGGATATGGGTGGTTTATTTTATTTAACCATTTCACTATTCATTTCATTGAATATCCTCTTCACACATCTTCTACATTATTTTTTTCTATGTAAATCATTCTAACACATGAAGTATAATATTATTCATTTTAGGTAGTCTCATGGGTTCAATTTCCTACCATTTAGGAAAATAGAAATTTTAAAAAATTTCTTCCTTCTTTGTGACATATCAAAGGATGTTACATGGGACCCCATATTCATTTTATTGTATGTGGAAGAAAAATGCATTCCTGAATCTATTAAAATTGTTTTTAACATCAAGATATTTCATTATAGAAACAAAATTCTATTATGTATAATTCCATTCTGAAATTTGGTTTGAAGACAATTATTAATTGGTAAAAAATTTAGTTGTGATCAATTATAGTACCCAATGAGTACCTCTCATGTATAGTAATATTTAATTAACATGTACCAATATATTCATAATCCTTATGGATAAGTATAATAAATTACTTTCCCATTATTGTAAGAATTGTTTGAGGAAAGTAAATATTTAAAAATAATATTTTTAAATCATTCCACTTCATGGAGTATATTTCATCTCATCATCTATTATTTTTAGTATAAATCCAAAATTTATCTACCTCTCCTTAAAAATAATATACAACACAAAATAATTTTTCATGATCTGAATAAACAAAATGAGAAATATATTTTCATTGTTATAGATCATATTAATATAAACTTGTAGATCATCTAAACAATTCAACCAAGGTGTGAATTTATTCATAAAGGAATTAACAAATTTTTTTCTTCTTTTCTAATTTAGAGGCTTATCATGAGTCATATTTTTATAAATGTTTCGAGTATTGTAACATTGTTTTTAATTTTAGAAACCAATATTTTATGTTTCCCTGGTGCATAATAATTTAATTTACTATTTTATTCAGCATTATCAGAGTCACATCAAGTTCAAACTATTGACTTAAATAAAGAAATCATTTTATAAGAACCAATATTCATATAAAATCACCGGTATACCCCAAAAAAACACATATAGGGTGTCCATATCATGAAACCTTATTATAAATATATATAACCATATTAAAATCCTACATAAGTCATAGTAATCAACTATTTATATAATCCATGATGGTTTGTATGTATTTCTTGAATTTAAAAATAATATACCACATGGAGTTTTAAATGAGGTGAAAAACAATGCACACATTCACGACAAAGGTGACTATTGATTCAATCTCAGTGCACACTATTAAAGGTTATTAACATTATGAAATTATGTTCTAGATAAAAATTCACTTTTAGTATATATTTATGGATATAAATTAATTGAAAAAACTAATTATAACGGTTACAAAATTTGAGGGCATTTTATTATACAATGATTCATTCTTAAAATTATCCTTAGACTTATCTCAATATATATCATTACAGATCTCACTAATGGATTCTAATCATAGTTTCCCAATTTTATGTTAACCATTGTACTAATTCCCATGTTATAATTATTGGATTCTCATAAATATATTTCAAATATTTTTGTGTAAAAATTCAATACACAACACAAATACTTGTCGGAGGACCCTAATAGTTTTGTGCCATATTGAGACTAGTTACCAAATATTCTAATTTAGTTAAATATATTCAATATCACTAAATAGGATTATTTTAACACCCAATGGATTATAAAATAGATTTGAAATAATTCAATAATCAATTAGTCCCTATAAAATGACATTTTTCTTATGTATATCGATTAAAATTTACCATTAATCATAATTTTTCAACTTTTGTGTTTTGGATTTCAAAAAACGGCCATAGATGATTGTATATGTTATTTAGTGAATTATAAGACCAAAAAAAATTTAGTGAGTAGTAACACAAACTTAGAGATAGTAACATACACTTACGAATAGTAATCTAACACTTATGAATAGTACTTCAACCAAATGTATAGTATCCTCACTTATGAATGAATATTCAAAAAGGAATCTTATAAGTGTTAATGGGATCCTTAAAAATTTATAGGGTTTTTTATCAGTCGTAAATTATTAATTAAAATTTGTGATTAAATAAAGAATTTAAATGAAAATGTATTTTCATGAAATGATATCATAAATTATTATTTCGTTCCTTATGGTTATAAAATAATTTTATGAGTCAATGATTAATTTTTGTATGTGTTACAAATATAGTTATAGTTTTAAATAATTATATTTTGATTAAATTAGTATTTTAATTATAATTTAACTTTCTCATTTATAGAATATTATTTAATTTAAATGGATTTTATTTTTTAATTATACATATAAAAATGGTATGGGAATATTTTTTGAGATTTTTCTAAAAATCATGAATGTTTAGTGAATACTAAATTTCGATAATTTACAAAATGTTCAAAATAAATGAATTTATGCATCATGAATGTGCCAAAGACAACATAAATGGAAATTGTTTCCAAATAAAATGAACTTATCACTGTTGTTGGTCACAAGAATCAATACAATTAATTATCATGGGAAAAATATTAATCTAATGATTATAATAATGGAAAACCTCTTATCCCCTTTACTATTAATACAACCCTCACCCCCTCTTCCACTCACACCTCTAATAATTTTAAAACATTATAAATTCTTCCAAAAAATCTTCCCAATGCTCTTAACCACTTCCATTGTAACACACTGTCCCCAGTTACCGAGAGTCTGTTCATTATTACATAAGTTTGAATGATCACAAAAGATCAAGTCTCGAAAGGCTGATTATTCTAGTAGCCTTGGAAACCATAGATACATTCTAAGTCATACATTACATGATAAAGTGAAAAACTTCAACAATATAGTCTCCATTGTTCACACTCATTTCCCCTCAGAATATCCATGCATGCCAGTCATAAAATACTTCATCAAATCCGAGGAAAAGTAAAACATAAAAAGGGGGAGCTTATATTCTAAGTAAGGATAACAATATAGCGGAAACATTCATAAATAAGATGAAATATTTAAGGTAATATATAACAAAACCAAAAGACATTTAAACTTTAACATCATCATAATATGGAAAAAATAAAATTAACTGTTACCATTTACTTATTCACATGGATATTCTACTAGTTGAATAATCACATGTAATATCAATAACCACTTTCATAATGATGGAATGCATAATGCCAGACTATCATATCCTCATTGTTAAGGACTTATTCCAAGACTACCAATAATATTTTTTCAAGGCCTTGTTCCAAAACACTAGTTTGTCTCATGTGACCAACCGATGCATCGAGGATCTATAGCGGGCCCCACTCGTCACTTACTATGTTGAATTCATTCCTCATATGAACAGGTTTAAACATAACATAAAAATTCTTATTAAAACTAGCATACATAATGTCAATTCATTATCCAAAAACAATGAATGGTTTAAAAATAAAAAATCCATAGTATAACATATCACAAAACCTTCAACACTATATGAAATTTTTTTATCATAATAAATCAACTTCAAATAAGCTTAAAATCCATCAAATAATGTTGACATAGATGAAATCAAAACTATTTCAGAGGAATATATCATTTTTAGAAGTCATTTAAAAGTCAAATAATTATAAAATAAAACATTTAATTTGAAAATATTATTATAATCTTGTAAGGGAAGCTTCTACGATTTTATAATAGAAGGAAATAGTTTCACCGTCCGTATATGTTAAAAAACATATTCTTAGATTAATTTTGTCGAAAAGGTTATAAAAGACATTTTTTGGAAAATGATGGAAGGATTTCTCTATTTATATCTTATAAAGATTAAAAAAAGGGTATAAATGACTTTAACACATAGTCTATAAAAGAGTAATAATGTATTGAAATTCATTTTTAAGAAACATGGTTGTGGATGATAAAGATGCCGCATTAGATAATTACGTATAAACAACCTTCGATAGTGAATGAAATTGTACAATTAACCCTTACCTTGTACTTTTAATTAGTCGAGGGTAGGTAAACCTCCTATAAAATTGTGAAATAATTGTTACTAAAGAATAAACAAATAATATAAATTATTATTATTTCATATATGTTCTTTTAACAAAGCTTTGTTAATAGTATAATAGTATTGTCGTCGTTTCTGGTGTTAACGGACTCGTTTTCATGTATATTATTTGTTATGTGAGTCACAATTGTTATGGATGGGATTTATTGTATTCATATCTAGAATGATATCAAGTCTTTAAAAATTATTTTAAATCATCAAATTAAAATTATTCTTGAATGGATATGATGGGGATTGAATCTCATCGCTATGTGGACACGGTAATCCGTATGTACGCTGAGTGAAAATATCATTCTTTTGATATTAAAATAACATATAATTCGATGGTATATCATAAATAAAGAATAATTATCATGTTAAATTTATTATTTACATAAATTTCACATCATTATTATTCCTATCCAAATAATAACGTATTGAATAAAAATTACACCACAACATGGAGACAGAAAGTTGTACGTAGGCAAGTATGGTGACATGTCATTCAATGGATGGATAAAATAATTAATTTGGTTGTACCATAGTTATAATAGTATCAAAATATATATATTATACTATATTTATAATTTTATAATTGAAACAACAATGATAGGGGATGTGGAAGAAAAAAGGAACATGAAAGAGGTGATTAAATATTTACCTCTTCTTCGAGTTCTTCCTTTTGATTTGATCAAAAGGGATCAATAGGTTGCCTATCTGACTAAATTAATTCCTCTAATATGAATGGAGGATAATTTATAGGGTATTTGGGTAGAGTTTGGCCATGTCAACTGGCTTTGAATATGTGATTTAGTGAGAAGGGGGAGTTTCATTTTATAAGAGGGGTGAGGGGCACCTTATGAAAATCTAGACATATTATTTTATAATAAAATAATTTCGGTTTCAAATGGATCCAAAATGGATTATTTATAGGAATAGTTGGGGATGGGTCGAAAAACACTCAACTAATTGGTCTTATTAATCTTTGGGTCACTATATTAACATTATCTTTTAAATTTAACTGTTATTTATATAGTTTGACTTTTACCATGTCTCTTTGTATTTTTATATTATATAGTTAATAAACATACTATATACTTACAAGTGAACACCAAGAGCTAAATTAATGATTCACCTATAATTATATAAGTCTTTTTTCCAAACCTTAGATTTTTAGGAATAGATTATCGATTAATAATATAATATTTGTTTTAAAAACTCTTTTATATCAATTTTGACACTTTTGGGTATTTTGTTTTTTCTAATTTTAGAACAGCATTATTACATAAGTAAAAATCATCTTAAAAATCCTAATATGAAATATTAACCTATAATGTTAGTGTAATTCATAAAAAGTCTCAAATTACATTTATTTGCATAATTATATTATCAATTATTTTAATATTTTATTCAGTAAGTAATTACGGCATCATCATTGTGTCAAAAATAAATTAAATTATTTAAATTATAAAAAATATAAATAAAATATAATTATGTAGGAAATATTTTATCTTTCTAATTAATATTTATAGTCTAATTTATCATCTTTATAACCATATATTAAAAATGATTTAGTTATTAAACATTTATTTTAACTCTTTTAACTCTTCTTTGAATTAAATAATAATAAATGTCCTAATCTAACCCATGTTGACCAAATATATTCTTATTTTATTCCTAAGTTTTTATTTGGTCTAACTATACTTATCCAGTAGAATTAAGACATGTGTTAGGGTAATAATAATATCATTTTTACCCTTAATTACCTTATTTACATTAAATCATTGTAAATAAAAGTAAAAACGTTATTAATCATAAAAAATTATTTTCATCTTATTGAACCACATTTTACATACTTATATCAACAGTGTCTCTAGGTTTTTTGAAATTTTACTCACAGATGTGGTAAAATTATGTTTTATGTAAATTTTCAAATTCTCCTAAGAGGTGGGTAAAAGACGTTGAAATGTTCAATAATATTTTTATATATCTAAATTTATTATATACTAAATCAAATTATTTAAATTGAATATATATAGGTATTATGTATCTATTTTTGACCTAAGATAAATTTAAATAAAATATCAAATTATTTAAATAAAAAACTGGTTTTAAACTATATCTTAATGTTGTTCACTATTCATCAGAAATATAATGTTTTCAGAAAAATACCAAAAATTCACCCTAAGATAAATTTGATATTCCGAATCCAAAAATGAAGTCCAATTTTCTAGATAAAATTTAAAAAATTTAAAAAGTTGGGTATTAGTATTCTTAACGGCTACTTTGATTGGTCGTGGTGTGTTAGAATCTCGAAGTTGCATAAATGCAAGTTATTGCATTATTCATAGGGAAATGTACCGGGGAAGTTTGGGGTGTCACATTCTCCCCTCCTTCAAAAAATTTCATCATTGATATTTCTACAATACTACCGCATGAAAAGACCTGAGTGGTTATTCATCATAAGTCCCTTGGTTTCTCACATTTCCTCTTCAATATTATGGTTTCTACATTGAACATTTACCAAATGAGTTGTCTGGTTTCTCAACACTTGTTCTCTTGTATCAAGGATCTTGACATGTTCTTCACAATAAGACAGATCGGGTTCCAGTTCTAATTCCTCATAGGTGAGTACTTCTGTTGGGTCATGCATGTATTTTCTCAACAGTGATACATATAACACATCGTGAGTATTGAAGAGACTTGGCCGCATTTCCAAACGGTAAGCTATAACCCCAATTCATTCTAGATTCTCGAAAGGTTTGATATGCATGGGACTCAATTTACCCTTCTTACTAAAACATATTACACCCTTCCCTATAGATACCTATAGGAAAACATGATCTCCTACCTGAAATTTCAAATCCTTCCTTCGGTTATCGACATAGCTCTTCTGCCTACTTTGAGATGCTTTTATGTGGGTTTGGATTACCTTCCCCTTTTCAATTTTTTCCTCAACACGTTCTGGTCCGACATGTTTTCTTTCACCAACATCATCCCAACAAGCTGGTGTGTGACATCTCTATCTATATAACGCTTCATATGAGGCCATCTGAATACATGAATAGAAGATATTTTTATTGTAAAATTATATCAAAGGTAAATATTTATCCCATATACCTTGAAAGTCAATTGATAATGATCTAAACATGTCTTTCAAGGTTTGAAAATTGTATTCTAATTGTCTGTCAGTTTGGGGGTGGTAGGAAGTGCTCAAACGATGCTCAGTATCCAAGTCTTTCTGAATACTTGTCACGAATCAGGATGTAAAATGGGGATCAGGATCAGAAACAATCGATAGGGGTACTCCATGAAGTCTCACAACATTATTAATATATAGTCTTTCAAGACTTTCAAGTGGTTGATCTTCTATTATATCAAGAAAATGTGTTGACTTAGTAAGATGATCAACAATGACCGAAATGGCATCGTTTCTTCTAGGAGTCATTGGTAGTCTCATGAAAAATTCCATCATAATATTATCAAATTCCCACTCCGGTATGGGAAGAGGTTGCATGACTCCTCCAGGCTGTTGTCTTCCAGCATTCACTTGTTTAAAAACCATACATATTGACACAGAATCAGCAATCTCCATCTTCATGTTGTCCACCCAAAAATGTTCCTCCAAATATCTATACATTTTTTGTTCTCCTAGGGTGAATAGAGAAATTTTATCTACGAGCATTGTACAAGAATTCCCTTTTTAGATCAGGTACATCGGGAACACAATGTATCTTCCCAAATTTCAAAATTCCATTTTCAAACACAACGTTGCTCTATCTCCCATCATTCACATCTTTATTCTTTTTTTAAACTCTTCATCGTCTGTCAGAGAACTCATTATTCATTCTAGTAAATATTTTTTGGCAACCATTTAAAAAAGTATTGTTGTTTCACCTTCCATGGTGATTCCCATATCCATCATTACTAGGTCAATGAAAATAGTATCCCTTTATACTATACTGTTGTTCAAAACTCCATTATAAATTCTACTCAAATCATCTTCCACCTCATTTTCCATCCCCTTGTGCTATTTTATCGTGCAATCATAATCCTTTAGTAGTCCAAGACAAATCCTTTTCCTCATGTTGTGTTCTTTATATGAGAAAATATTCTTCAAACTCTTTTGATTAGTATAAATCTCACATTTTTCACTATAGAGATATTGTCTCCAAATCTTCAAAGAAAAGATTACATCTTATAACTCAATATCCCGAGTATGATTGTTTTTATCATGATTTTTCAGCTGTCGTGATGCATTAGAAATAACCCTATGATTCTTCATAAGGACATAACCATGTCCTTTATTCAACCCATCACTATAAATAATGAACTCATCATTCCCCGATGGTAGAGTCAATATAGGATCATTGACTAATGTTTTATTCAATTCTTTAAAACATTATTCACAATCTTTTTTCCAAAAAAAAAACCTTTTTCATGTTATCTTAGTTAATGGGTTAGGAAACCGACCAAAATTATGGCCGAAGCATCAATAATAACCTACTATACCAATAAAACTACATTCCTTAGTTATTCTTTTTGGTGCAGGCGATTATTGGATTGCCTTGGTCTTTTATGGATTAGTAGAGATTCCATCATTAGAGACAATATGAAAAAAAAGAAATCTCTTGAAGCCAGAATTCACACTTTCTAAACTTTCTATATAATTATTTTCTTCAAAGAGTATTCAGGATAATGTGCAAGTGATTTTCATAATTTTCTTTTCTTTTGGAGTATACTAAGATATCATCAATAAATATCACAATAAATTCATTGAGATATTCCTTGAAAACACTATTAATTAGATCCATGATGACAGAGGGTGAATTAGTCAATCCAAAAGGCATTACTATAAACTCATAATGCTCATACCTAGTTCAATACATTGACTTTGGAATGTATTCATTCTTCACACACAACGGATGATATCCAGATCGATGATCAATCTTTGAAATGTATTAAGCTCCATGATATTGGTCGAATAAATCATCAATGTGAGGTAGGGGATACATGTTCTTTATTGTTATAGCATTGAACTCCCTATAGTCAATGCACAACCTAATTGTTCCATATTTCTTCTTAACAGAAAGGACATAGGCTCCCCATGGTGAAACACTAGGGGTGAATAAATCATTTATTACTCAATTCCTCTAGTTGTTTATTTAGTTACACTAATTCCACAGTGGCCATTCTATAAGGGGTCTTCAATATGGCCCTTGAACCATGAATTAAATCAATGGATAACATAATTTCTCATTCTAGATGATGTACAAGTAAATCTTCTAGAAACATATCATAATATTCTTTCACAATAGTTACATCTTCTATTTGAACATTTCTTTCCTCGCCCACAGTTATTTCATTCTATTCCTCCCAAATAATTGAATTTAGTTGATCTTCTGGAGGTGGATCTAGATAATAATTTGTTGTTGACAATTCTGCTCTAAATATAAGGTGTTCTTTATCATCGTCGTCAAAAATTATAACCTCATTCTTCATAAAATAAATATTTGCATCATGGTCTGAAATCTAATCCATACTGAGGATTATATCAAATACAATCATGGGTCTGATGATGAGATCAGCAGATAAATAACATTTATATGCTCTAATGCGAAAGAATTCACAAAACATTGTTGTGATGATACATCCCTTATGAGTATTGAAAGAAAAATCCCATATTAAATCAGATTGAAAATATCTAAATTTTCATAGAAAACTATGAATATAGGAAACAATGCGTTGATCCAGAATCAAATAAAGAATTTTCTAAACTTGAGGAAACCATTAAATTACCTTCCACCTTGACTTTCAGATCTTTTACCCCAACAGTACTGATAGCATAAGATTGGACATTATCCCATGGGATTTTCTGAAGTTTCCCTGATGCTTAGGTCATTCATTTACATAATTTCTCATCTCCCTACAATTTTACCATTGAACATTGGTAACTTAATTATTCCCCTTGCATTCATGAGCATGATGGACTTTTCACCATAATTGTAACATACTCTCATTCCCTTCAAGTAAGTTCTAGGTTGTTCCGTCCCAAATTTACTATAGGATGTATATTCAACTTTTACCTTCTTCCCCTTATTTCCATTTCGAGGGTGATCAGTAGATCTCTTATTTTATTTCTTTGAATTAAAGTCGTAAGATGTAGAGAATTACTTTACTATCATGATAGCACATGAGACAATATATTCATATGGTGATAAGGATTGTGAGACTAATGCTTGATGGAGAACCAGTTTTAAACCATCAAAGAAATGATAAATCATGATTCTTGGGTTACATATATAATCTGCATCATGAATCACTATCCTTGTAATGTTAACCTCATTCTTTTCAACATTCTCATCCTTCTTTTTCAACTGACTCAGAAATTGTCTTTCCATATATGCTCAATGGTCATGAGGAATGTATTTTTCATGAAAAGATCCTTAATCACCCTCCATTCCATATTTGATAATTCATAATCTTCCTTTGTGTTTTGAATCAATGACCACCATTGATCAGCATCTCCAATGAGATGGTAAACTCCCATGATAACTTTTTCTCTTTCACTACCCCCAAGGAATGGAATATTTTCTCTAAGGAATTTATCGATTTCCTAGCTAATAATGGATTTGTACTCCCATTTAATGTTTGAGTTTGTTTCCTCATAAAACAATCTAACATTGATCCTCCATGTTCTGGATAAGGATTCTCCATATGGGTAAGGTTATTATACATAACCTGAGTGAGTTGTCCTAGTATGGTGATAAGTTGATCAGCACCAGTTGTACCACCACCTCCACTATAATTATCTTGAGTAGGAGGGAAATACTACATAGAGTGAATGCATTGATATAGTGTCCATTCCTTACACTAGGCGCCATTTCTAAAAAATGGCATAAACTAGATTAGTTTATGAATCGAAATACATAATCCCAAACTTTTAAAAAACATAACATAAATTGAATAGTTTATTGATATAATCCATAATGATAAAAAAAATTATTTGAGGAAGTATATATACTTAGAACCCATTAATAATGGATTGTAATGAAAATGAGAAATATCTTATGCATATCCCCCTAGAGTGTAATAACCAAGAGTGCAGCAAGGCCCGTTGTCGTGCACAAGTTCACGTTCGAGTCAAGGTCAAAGCGGTGTTTTTGAGTTTTACCCCAATGTACATCTATGCTAGATCCACCTCTACCTTCTCGTATCCAGACAGGAATGTTTTTCCTGAAAAACTCACAAAATCTCTACAATACCAAAATTCTAGGAAGTTATTATATACTAATCCTCAATGTCTATCATAGGGCTATGTGCTATAATCATAGTTTATCTAAATCTAGCTTTTAAAGTCTGTACTAAACTTTCTCTGATACCAACTCTAATGCCCCAACCCTACTTACCCAGAGTCGTTGCATTTTTACATAAAATTGTCATGATTACAAAAGAACATGTCTCGAAAGACCTATTAGTTTATTATCTTTAGAAACACTAGATACATTCATAAGTCTTACATTACCTGATAAACTGAAAAACTACTACAACATAGTCTCCATAGATAAAACTCATATCCCCTCAGACTATCCCTACAGGTCAGTCATAAAATAAATCTTCACATCCTAAGAAAAATAAAACCTAGAAAGGGGTGTTCTCAGATGCTCAGTAAGGATATCAATATAGTGTTAACTTTCATAAATAAGCATAAACATTTAAGGAAATGTATAACAATAAAAATCCTTTCAAACATGAACTTCAGCATAATATGGAAAAAATAAAATGAAATATTTCCATTTACATATTCGAAAGTATATTCTATTAGTCGAATAATCACATGAAATATCAATAACCACTTTCAAAATGATTGAATTCATAATGCCATAATATCATAACCACATAGTCAAGGCCGAGTGCCAAGACTACAAATAAGATTTTGTCAAGGCCTTGTTCCATAAAAATTGTTTGTCTCATTAGAACTACCGATGCACCGAGGAGCTGTAGCAGGCTCCACCCATCACTTACTAAGTCCAATGCATTCCTCATAAGAACAGTTTTATACATAACTTAAAAATTCGTATTAAAAATAGCATAAGAAATTTCAATACTTTATCCATAAACTATGAAGGGTATAAAAATATCACTTACACAGTAAAACATTTCGCAAAACCATTAATACTATTTGGATGTTTTGTATCATAATAAATCAACTTCAAATAAGCATAAAATCTATCATAGGATGTTGACAGAGATTAAATCAAAACTATTTGGGAGAGATATCTCTTTTTTTTTTGAAATCATTTAAAAGACACATAATTATAAAATAAAAAATTTACTTTGAAAATATTCTTAATAGTTTGTAAGGGAAGCTTCAGTGATTTTATAATAGTAAAAAATATACGCACACATCGTATATGATAAAAAATACATTCTTACCTTTATTTTTTTGAAAAGGTTAAAAAGGACCATGTTTGGAAAATGATAGAAAGATTTATTTATAAAAAAAAATAAGAATTCAACAAAGGGTATAAATGACATTAAACCATAGTCTATAAAATAGTAAAAATGTTTTGAAATACATTTTTAAGAAACATGGATCAGTATGCTAAAGAGTTCCCAATGTATAATTATATATAAACACCCTCGGATAAAGAAGAGATTATAGAATTAATCCTTACCTTGTACATATCCTTGGTAGATGGTAGGTTAACCTCCCGAATAATGGTGAAATAACTTTTATTAAATTATACAAGAATCATATGCATTAATAATATATCATATATGATCGTTTTACATTGTTTTGTTAATAATATATTCGTATTATCGTCGTTTTGGGTGTTAACTGATTTGTTTTCTTTTATATAATTTTTCTATGTGTGTAATAATTTTTATGGATGTTATGTATCATATTCTTATCGTGGATGATATCAAGTCTTTGAAAATTATTTATAATTATGAAATGAAAATTATTCTTGAATGGATACGATGGGGAATGAATCTCATCACTATGTGGAGACGGTAATCTGTACGTCCACACGAGTGACAATATCATTCTTTTGAAATTAAATTAATATATAATTGGATGTTATATCATATATACAGAATCATTATCATGTTATATTTATTATTTACATCAATTACACATCATTATTATACCCATAAAAATAATAATGTATCGAATAACAATTACACCACGACGTCGATATGGTAAGTCGTACGTACGCACGTATAGTGACATGTCATTGCAAGGGTGGATAGAATAATGAATATGTTTTCACCATATTTATAATAAAATCAAATTATATAGAAGATTTTGGAGTTATTATTTTAGAATGGAAACAACAAAGAAAGGGGAAGTGGAAGAACAAAGTAAATTGAAAGAGGTGATGACATGTTTACTTCTTCTTCAGGTTCTTGCTTTTGGTTTGATCAAAAGGGGCCCATAGGTTGTATTTATGACTAAATTAAGGCCTGTAGGATGAAGGGAGGATAGTTGAGAGGGTATTTGGAAGGATTTTGGCTGTGAAAAATATCTTTTAAGGTGTAATTTAGAGAGAAGGGGTAGTGACCTTTTATAAGAGGGGTGAGAGGCACCATAAGAAAAGATAGAAATATTTTTTTATAATAAAATAATATTCGGTTTACAATGGCATAAGAATTGATTATTTAAAGTATAAGGTGGGTGTGGGTCGAAAACCATTCAACCAATATATTTTAGACAGGTTTGGGTCAATATATTAACTTTATCTTTTAGATTCAACTCTTAGTTAAATAGTTTGACAGTTACCATGTCTCTTTGTATTTTTATATTATATAGTTAATAAATGTACTATATAATTCCAAGAGAAACCCAAGTGGTTAATTAATTATGAAAATATCATTATATATGTCCTTTGGATGATCCTTAGATTTTTAGGAATATATTATCAATTAATAATATAATATTTGTTTTAAAAACTCTTTTATGCCAATTTTGACACTATTCGGTATTTTGTTTTTTATAAATTCATAAATGCATTATTACTTAGAAAAAACTTCATATATCCAATTATAATATGTCATATTAACCTACAAAATTTGTGTAATTAATAAAAAGTCTAAAACTAAATTTATTTGGATATTTATAATATCAATTATTTTAATATTTCAGTAATTAAGTAATTAATGCATCACCATTGTTTAAAAATTAAATGAAATTATTTAATGTCTAAACAATATATATGAAATATAATTAGTTATTAAATATTTTTATATTTCTAATGAAAATTTATTGTCGAATTTATATTATGTATAAGCCTATATTCCAAATGTTTTAGTTATTAAACATTTATTTTAACTCTTTTAAATTTTATTTGAATTAAATAATAATAAATGTCCTAATCTAATACAAGTGGATCAAAGAGATTAATATTTAATTCCTAAGGTTGTTTTTGGTCGAACTATACTTATCCAATAGAATTAGGACATGTGTTATGGTAATAATAATAACATTATTACCCTTAATTACCCAATTTACATATAACTCTGGTAAATAAAAGTAAAAAGTTACTATAGACCAAATTTTTTTCATATTATTGAACCACATTTTACTTACTGATATCAACCGTGTCTCTCATATTTTTGAAATTCCACTGACAGAAACGGTGAAATTTTATTTATGTGTATTTGCAAATTCTCAAAGGAGGTCTGTAAAAGACGGTGAAAAGTTCAATAAACATTTTATATATCTAAAATTATTATAAACTAACTGAAATTATATATATTGAACTTATATAGGTATTATTTATATATTTTGACATAAAATAAATTTATATAAAATAAATAAATAATTAAATAAAAAATCTATTTTAAACTATAACTCAGTGTTTTTCACTATTCCTAACAAATTTAATGTCTTCATAAAAATATCTTAAAATCACCATAAGATAATTTCAATATTCCAAATCCAGAAATGAAGTCCATTTTGAATGATAAAATTTATATAATTTCTAAAATTGGGTATTAGTATTAATAACGACTACATTGATTGGTCGCAGTTTGTTAGAATCTAGAAGTTGCGTACAATGCAAGCTATTGAATTATTCAAAGGGAAACGTAACGTGGATTCTTGGGGTGTTACATCCATGACCTGATTGTATCTCCCAAAGTCCATTAACAAATTCCTTAAAAAGAAAATTAAAGGGATTATATTAAGAAGTAAAAATCCACTTTCAATTTCATGTGTTTTCTTTTCAATTCGTTTATTCTCTTATACTCTCTTCACATAACCATATAATACAGGAATAAAATCATAATTATAATATATATAGTGTATTATTATCATATTTATGGAACAATTAATCATCACACTTCTCCTCATATCACACTTATTCTAAAATAAATCAATGTCCTTGATGTGTCTATCTACCGACATCATAGATTATGTGATTAAAAATTCCTTTTATTTCATAAAATATGGCCATAAAACCATTAATAAGGTAAAAAAATATTTTATAATACATATTATATGATATATTATGTTCTGGAACTAGAGTTTATTCGAACAATTAATTAATAAAACAAAATATGTTCTTAATGATCAAAATTCAACAAAATGAACGAATAATTATCAATACAGATTTATCTATGGATTCATCCAGATGAAATATTTCAAAAATAATTTACGGTATCATTTCATACTCGATATAAATTTTTAGAAACATCTCATTTCAGTTCTATAGTTTATCATTAAATATACAAGAAAATCACATACAAACTGACCATGTAAACCATATAAAGAACGCATTTGAAAATAATTTAAATAACAAAATATTATTGAAAAATGTGTGGAATTAGTTTGTAAAATTAACATAAAAGGTATTATGAGAATTATTAGGCTTATTTAAAGTATTAATAAAACTCTTTTAATCATTATAGATGATTTTTAATAATGTTTTATTTGAGATGAACACGATGTAATGGGATCTGTAACCCAATTACAATTCATTAAGTTAACCATCTAATTTATTAATTATATGGTATTGTTATTATTTTTGTGATTGTATTTTTTTTAGAACATCTTATTTTGTTTATTTATAGTGTATACACTTATATATTACATTCTATTTATTCTGAATAAAAATTATTTTTCCAATGTACATTACATTCTAATTTTTTTGAAATTTTATTTAATGAAATTAAAAAAAGGATGTTTATATATATATATATGGAATGAGTGAATTATCCTATTTTCATGATGTTTTATTACTATAATATTTTTCATGGACATATTTGTGTTTATTTGAGACAATTACAGCTCATGATATGTTGATTTGAGCCCATTATGGCCCAAGATATGTTGGGTTGAGCCCATTATAACTGAGGATATGATGGGTGAGCCCCATAACAGCTCTACAATGCATTTGGTATTCTAGTGATGAAAGTTTAATGAATGTGTAATCCAGGTGTTAGGGTTACTTTAAGTGTGATATGGTAAATCTGTCCCATGGAAACTATGTGATGTTTCTATACATGCTAACAAAATTTTTAAAAAATGGAATTTATTTGTTTTTATGTAATCTGTTGGAAAATGAATTATTTATTTATATCCCTTACTAAACCTTTTATGACCATTCCATAATTTTAAATGATTATAATAGGTTATATGAATGTGTAAGATATATAATTAAGACACATTATATGTTATGATCATTTATCCCTAAAATTATGTTTAATTTGATATTTCTTATATTTTAGAAAAGGTGGATAATTTTTTTAAATATCTAGATGTATGATTATTTAATGTTGTGTATGTTTTATGACCAAATTATATAAGACAATAAACCTTAAAATATTTTCGATGTGTAAGAATTTTTTTTCTTGTCTAAATCTCAGTATTATGTAATTTTTTAATGATTGGTCCATATAGTATGTATCAAATGATTATTTAGATAACATTAAGGTTTAGGATAATGATAATAGAATTTCTTAAATGATTTATATATTAAGGTTGATTTAAAATGATATAGTTTATAAATATTACTATGTTTCTTCATCTAAGATATTTCTTTTCATAATGGTTTTTTTCAAAATAAAATGGGATGTTAATGTAGGAAGGAACCAAACTGATGATATCTATCTGAATATGTAGCCTAGAATTGTGTGAATTGAAACCGACCAATTTTTGACAAAAAATGGATCAATTTACTCAGGTGATAAATATTAGTGGTATCCATGCTAGGAAAGAACCTAAAATACCATGAAGAAAATTCTCATTTGTAAATAATTTTACTAAGAAATGAGTACTAGTATTTAATGGAACATCAGAATCAATTATTGCCGAAGGATGAATCAATTCTCTAGAAAATATATTTGATGTCCTGGGATGTTCTAACATCAAAATTTAATACTAGAAATTTATCATTTGGAATTTGAAGTCGGTCAATGGTAGTCTCTATTTAAGAGAATGATATAAAGAAATGATATTGATATAAGATAATGGGATGATTTAAATAGGCTTTTTTAGGAAAATTATTTAATATAATTGTTTGACTCATAATACCGAAACAATTATTGGAACTGAATCATAAAGATAATGATTTTTTGGCAGCATATGAATCCAATTTCACAATATTTTCCATTTATGTACAATATTTTTGTAATTATTTTAATAGTAAAATTAATATATTTCATCTTATATTGAATCCATTTTTATGAAGATCTTTGTCTTCAAGAGTGATTAAAATATATGAGATTCTTTTCATTATACTAAAATAGTTGAGATTTAGTTCACTAAGGCGTATGTGCCTCATGATGATACGAGTAAGAATTAATCTAGTTGGAATAAATTGTAAGATAATTCATCAATAAAATCCATAGTTATAAAATTCTATTTCACTTCTTGTGAAACGTGTGGTAAAATGAATCCTATTGAATGTCTTTTAAATTATGTGAAATTTTTACAATTTAGAAATTATGGGAAAAATTCCCATGAGTGTGAAGAAAATTATATGAAAATTAATGATAAGTCGATGGTTAGATGCTTTAACTATAATGAATTTGGTCATTTTTCTAATGTGTTTCTAAAGCTAGATAGTCAGGTAATAAATTAGTAAAACTATAAGCATAAGGTTGTAGAAAATCATTTTTAACCACATCAGAACATGTTGATACATCTTATGTGGTGGTATCATGTACATTTCATCTCTTTACAGATTTCCCAAATGTGCTGTTTTATTTTAGGTCTGCACATTTCTCCATTTCGGTTAAATGTTCTCCTAAATTTGAAATTCCCCCTCTAAAATTGAACATAATATTGATGGTAGAAAAAACATGATGAAATATATTATTAAAAAGAAATTATAAGATTATACCTATATTTTTATGTGGAATTATTTTACCTACAAACCTTTTTGAATTTTATCTAGTGGTGTTTGATGTTATTCTGGGTAGGGAGTGGCTTTCTTTTTACCATGGTAAGATACATTGCAGAGAAAAAGAATTTTCTTATTAACATAAATTTAGTCTTTAAACCAGATTATACCATACAGTTAATAACATATCAGGAAGATATGAAATTAATAAAATATGGAAATGAAAGTTATGATCCTTGTATTATTAAAGAGATGGGAAAAATCATGATTAATGTTTTTCCAGTGGTAAATGAATAAATGTATGTTTTCCCTAATTCTTTTTTAGCTGTTATTCATGATCAATTGGTTGATTTTAACATTGAAATTGTTCCTTTTGCTATGAAAATTTCTAATATGCTATATTTAATGGATCAAATGGAACTTTGGGTATTAAAAATTAAGTTACATGAATTATTAGATAATGGCTTCATTTGATCATGCACTTCACCATTGGGTGATCCTGTCTTATTTTGTTAAAATAATAATGGTTGAATTAGACATTTCATTGATTATAAATCCTTAAATAACTACACTGATAAAAACAAGTATCTATTACCTTATATAGATGATTTTTTTGATCAGCTCTAGGGGGAAAAATATTTTTTGAAGTATTTCATGATGTTGGGGTACCATCTGTTGAAATTAAAGGATGATGACATCCCAAATATTGAGTTCTATATTACATATTCTCATCATAAATTTAATATTATTCAATATGTGCTAACTAATGAACCTATTGCATTCTTTGATCTTATGAATAAAATATTTTATTAGTTCTTGGATAATTTTGTGGTTGTGTTTATTGATTACATTATGGTTTATTATAAAATTAAAGAAGAGTATGAAATACATCTTAGAGGGTTTTTTCAAACCATAAATTAAAATAAAGAGTATGGAAAATTCAAAAAAATTGAATTTTGGTGAAAAAAAATTCATTCCATTTTCACATTTCGTCAAAATATGGCATAACTATTGATCCTACTAAAAATTATTTTGTTTACGAATGTATAATAACCAAAAATACAACCTAGATTCATAGTTTTATTGGTTCAGAAACATTTTACAGGAGGTTTGTGGAAAACCATTCATGGTTATCTAGACCACTGAATTTGTTAACTCAAAAAGTATTTAAATTTATCTAGACAAAATAATGAGATGATTTATTTTTTCTGGAATATCAAATAATATTAGTGAATTATTTAGTTTTGACCATACCTTTGATAAGTAGTGAATTTTTCATTGGCAAAGACTTTTATTTGATGAGACTTAGTTGTGTTCAGATTAAGAATGATATGGTAATTTCATATCCCTCATGTTAGTTGAATCATCATGAGTTAAATCGCCCATAAAAGAATTAGGAATTAGCTAATACTTTTAATAAAAAATTTACAGGCATCATCTACATGGAGTAAAATGTGAAATATATACTAACAATAAATTTTTGATGTATATATTTATTTAGAAGAATTTAAACATGATATAGATATTTTATATGGAACTAATATAGTATTATCATTTCAAGATTCATTACCATGAGGGAAAGCAAAATAGGGTGGTTGATGGATTGAGTAGGAAAAATATTTCTACATTAACCATGATACATTTATAACGTGACCCATTTGTGAAAGATTTGACAAACATTGGATTGTATGTTCATGGTGTAGGAAATTCCTCTATCGTTTTCAGGATGTAGTGCAGTCATATCTATCATACTGAACTAAAAATGAATAAAAAGTATATTATGAGTTATATAAAAATGTTTTATTGGTTAAAATGTGTATGTTTCCATAATTTAACCTGTATAAAAATTGTTTTTTTAGGAATGGTAATAGATTATGTGTTTATTGTGATTATATGTTGAATAAAGAAATGTTATGTGAAGCTTATAGTATTTTGTATGTAGTTCATCTTTGAAGAACAATGATATATTGTGGTCGTCGATAGTATTATAGGTTAGTTGGAATGTAAAAGAGATGATACATACATTAATGTGATATGTTTGACATGTAAACAATTTAATGAAGGGTGGCAGTTACTTAATGTTTTGATTCATCGTTTCGAAATTATAGAGAGGGAATGGGAAAATATATTTGTGCATTTCATTATGGGACTACCGAATAATTTCTGAGGTAAAAATGAAATCTATGTTATTGTTCATTGTCTAACTAAATATACACATTTACTCCATATTCAAGATACAATTTCATTAGATCAGGTTTTTTGATTGTAACTTAATGTTATTTTCAGGTTACATAATGTACCTATTTCTGTTGTAATTTAGTGTTTTCACTAGTTCAATTCATTAATATGGGAAGGCCTTTAGAAGGAGGTAGGTACGTCATTAAATTTCAACAATAATCCCCCCCCCTCAATCTAATGGAATGACCTAGAGAACGGTTTTGACATTGTAGGATATGTTTCAATCATTTCCAATGACTACCAAATATGTTGGGAACAACATAATTTCTGAGCTGCATTTTCTTTTATTATCATTTCTTATTCCATTATACAGATGTGACATTTTGAGTAATTGAATGGAAAGTGGTGTTGAACTCATGAATTTTTGTATAATGTTAGAGAATATCATGGGACCTGAATTAATAGAGGAATTGGATGAAATAGTTCAGATAATTCAATGTCAAATGAGGGAATCTCACAGTAAGTAGAAAATCTGTTCAGATAATAGGTGGAAAGATATTTATTTTTATGTAGTTCAATATGTTTTCAATAAAATATCTCATCAGAATATTTATATGCGTTTTTGTAATAATGGAAAGCTATCTCCATGACATAATAAAACATATGAAATATGGGAGAAATTTGGACGAATCATCTATCGAGTCGCTTTTTCTATGAGTTTATCTTAGGTACATAATGATTTACAGGTTTTGATGTTGAGAATGTATGTGCTAGATTCAAATTATTTTTTTATCCCATAAGTATTTCTCCTTGAATAGAACATTTTTTATGATGTGGGACATGTTCATATTTATGTTCATTGAGAGAAATTATTGCGGATAATGTTAATCCAATAGGTAATTTTTTTGGAGAAAACAAATAGTTAAAAAATTAGCATGGGTATCTGAATATTTTATATGAAAAATGTACCCTCACTTGTTTAATAAGAAAAAAAATATATTTAAGTACTAATTTCCCAATGGTGGGGAGAATATAACACCGTAAGGTTTTTCTGATAGATATATTTCAATTCATAAAACATTACGTATGTACACATATACACTTTGTATTATGTAGATAGTTAAAAACTATATGTTAACCATAGATTTTCTGCGTCTATGCATTGAATTTAAAAATATATAATTACATGTTTGTGGTCAGCAAGTTTGTTGGAGTATAATAGGACCAACATAATTCATGTAGAATAATAACATAACCTTCTGAATAGTAATATAAAAATTATGAAAAGTAAATCATCCAAATTTATATTAACATCATAAATGAATATATATTAAAAAAGCTATCATATATGTTATAATATGATCTTAATATAAGTGTTTGTATTTAATTTATTCATAAATACAAAATATTATTCTTATGATTAATTAAATAATATTAATGACAATTTAATTAAAAAAATTTATCATAATTTTTTATTTTTTTCCCAATGATATATTTAAATTTAATGAGACCTTTATTAATTTTTCATGCTGTTATAAAATAAGTTATAGTTTTAAATTATTATATTTTGAATAAAATGATATTTTTATTAAAAATTTATTTTCCTTTATTTATAAAATTATTTTTATAACTTTTTGATCATTCATGAATTATTCATGTTGAATATAGTTTTGTGTGAATTGTCAGGATTTTTCTGAAATACCTTCTTTTTTTGTGAACAATTAATTTCTATAATATATGAAACGAGGAAAAATAAATGAATTTATAAATCATGTTTGGGTCATTAATGATGTAAATGGAATTGATTCAAACTAACAAGCACATATTAGTTTTTTTGGAACCATGAATCATTATTACTCAATGTCTTGAAAAAATATATTAAACTAATTTTTAAAATAATATAAAACATATCCTCCAACACACTATAAATACCAACCTCATCCTATCATCCTCTCACAACTCTCAAACATTGAGAATTCCATAAATTATGAAAATCCCATACCAAGTATCTTCCCCATTTTTGTGGACTTTTTTATCAAAAAATTGTCAATACCAAAGGCCTAAAGGTGGAAATTAAGGAGAATAGATCAGGTGGTAAAAAACCTCCTTCAATTTCTAGTGATTTCTTTTCAATTCATTTAATTTATTATTATCTCATCCCATACCCTTATCCAGTCAACATGAAATCAAAATTATCATATATAATGGATTATTATCATGTTTCATTGGAAAAAATCATCATTATAATTCTACTTCACTCCCACTAATTCTAAAAACATATTGTGTCTGTGATGTATCGATTTTCTGACATCGTGGATGATGTGTATTAAATTTCCTTTATATCATTCAAATGGTTTCATAAAAACATTAATAGGGTTAAATAATATTATACTATACATTGTATATGATATATTTTGTTCTATAACCTGTTTTTATATATAGTGTAAATAGATAAAACAAAAGTAGTTCATAATGATAAAAATTTACCAATATAAACTAACGATTATTGGTAATGATTTATCTTACGATTATTCCTAATAACATATAAAAATGATTTATGGAAAAAATATATTGTTTTTAAACCTCTTTATATCATCCAATTTCAATTCTGTATTTTTTCATCCACTCGACATGAAAATCTATTACAAACTGACCATAGAAATCATGTAAATAACACACCCGAAACAACGAAAATAAAATAATATTTTTGAATAAATGTGTGGAATGATGTACTAAAATGATGATATAAGGTGTTATAAAAATTATTATGCTTATATAATGTAGTAATAACAATTATTTAACCATTACACAATAGTTTTAATACTTATTGATGAATGAAGAACCCAGGGTAAGGATATTCATTACCAAATTTCAGTTCTTTGTGTTAAATTTATACTTCGTTAATTATGTGGTATTTATATTATTTGTGTGGTGTATTTTTGTTTATATATTGTTGTATATGGTATATTTGTAGTGTATATAAATATCCATTCCATTCTATTGTTTCTCACTCATATTTTATTTACAAGGGATTTCAAATTAAATTTTTTTAAAAGTCTCTTTAATGATGTAAAAAATATTTTTTATTTTATATATATGGAATGAGTGATTTCTCCTAGATTCATGAGGTTATATTTCTCTATAATGATCATTTTTCATTTTAATTTTGGTTAGAACCCATTATAGATCATTATATGTTGGGTTTATCCTATTATCACTCATTATATAATGGGCTAAACCTGACATATAATGAGTGATAATAGGATAAACCCAACATATAGTGATCTATAATGGGTTCAAACCAAAATTAAAATGAAAAATGATCCTTATAGAGCAATATAACCTCATTAATATAGGAGAAATCACTCATTCAATATATATAAAATAAAAAATATTTTGACTAAGAGTGGTTTTGGTAAAAATTTCCCAATACAATTATATGATTTTTTTATGATATCTTAAAAGTCTTACATGAATTGGGTTCTATTGTTTATGATGTTACATTTTGACTATGATATTATTTATTTATATCTATTACTAAGACTTTTTTTCTCATCCAGATATTTAAAATGATTTTAAAAGGTTAAAAGATGATTAATGGAATGGTGGAAGAAAATTTAAATGTTATGATGATTTATCAATGAGATTCTACTTTATTTGAAATGATTTATATTTTGTAAAAATTTTGTACTATTTTATTAGTATCCTCATATATGTTTATGGGATTTTATGTGTTTTTTATGTCATTAATATCTAAAACACGAAACATAAAAATATCTTCAATGTGTAATAATTTATGTTTTTTTCTAAAACTCAAGATTCTAAAATGTTTTATGGATGGTCCCTTATAATCATCTCATTTTTTTATATTTAAAGTAATTCCATACATAAAAAAATTATTCATAACATGAGGAGAAAAATATAAGAAAGGGTATATATATATGATTATTAATGTTAAAATAGATATATATCCTTATAGAATGAATATATGGGTATGGTAACAGGTGAAGAATGTTTGAAACCCACTCAATGCATATATAAGATCATAATCATGTGTCATGTAAAAAATAATGACTGTTCATAATGCATGAATTTTAATTGATTCAAAGGAAATGATCCATGATAACATAAAAATCCAATTAGAAGTATAATTTTTCTATAAAAATCATCCTTTAACATTTTTATCATGAATAAATAGATATATATTCTCTAATTATGATATGAACAAGAAATCAGTCCCTCAAATAAACTTATTAACATTGAAAGAGCTTGATATATACCTTTATGGGCATGCATGAATTTTCCATGCATAACACTATGAATGTTTAATATGGTTTATGCATAAAACCATGAACAATTAATCTGGTTAAAGCCTTATATGTTTACACATTAGTTTTTTATCATTAAGAAATGCATTATAGGGGGATACATGACCCCCCATCACATAACAAAAAAAATTCTATGTGTTTCACACGTTAATTATACATTCATCCTTTCATCACCCATGATATACTATAGGTTTTATAGAAAATTAATCATAACATAACCTATGGAAAAGAACATGTTTCATAATCATTTACCATTTCTTAATTGAAAACTCCATGAAAAAATAATTGGGGTTTAAAAGAATTTTATCATTGTATAATCCATGGAACCTCTCGTCCCCTCGACTCCTTGGGAACTGGCCCAAGCCCAAGGGTTGGCCACCTTGGGCCTAGCTGGGGGTGTGCGGCGTGCAGGTGGGTAGGCCAGCCATATACCTCGTTACCCATACAACACATTTTGCCTGCGGGGGCTGGGTGAGTTGGTTCAAGGCGGTGGCGACCTGTCGCTGAGGTTCTGGGTTCGAGTCCTCACAAAGGCAACACGCACAATTTGTCAGCGAACCTCTCATCCCCTCGACTCCGTGGGAACTGGCCCAAGCCTAAGGGTTTTCCACCTTAGGCCTAGCTGGGGGCGTGCGGCGCGCAGGTGGTCAGACCAGCCCTATACCTCATTTCCCATACAACACATTTGCCCACGGTGGCTGGGTGAGTTAGTTCAAGGCGGTGGCGAACCGTTGCTGAGGTTCCGGGTTCAATTCCTCACAAAGGCAACGCGCATCATTTGTCAGCGAACCTCTCGTCCCCTCGACTATATGGGAACTGGCCCAAGCCCAAGGGTTGGCCACCTTGGGCCTAGCTGGGGGCGTGCGGTGCGAAGGTGGGCAGGCCAACCCTATACCTCGTTACCCATACAACACGTTTGCCCATGGGGGGTGGGTGAGTTGGTTCAAGGCGGTGGCGACCCGTCGCTGAGGTTCCGGGTTCAAGTCCTCAGAAAGGAAACGTGCACCATTTTTCAGTGAACCTCTCGTCCCTTCGACTCCATGGGAACTAGCCCAAGCCCAAGGGTTGGCCACCTTGGGCCTAGCTGGGGGCGTGTGACACGCAGGTGGGAAGGCCACCCCTATACCTCGTTACCCATACAACACGTTGTGTAGTTGGGGTTTGGCTTAGTGGTAAGCACCCCGTAATACTACATGGAAAATGGGGGGTTCAAAACCCATGGGACACAGGTTACTATAGCAGTACTGTAGCGGTACTATAGTAGTGGTGGCACTGTTCATCAGCGGGTACTGTAGCAGTGGAAGGTCACTGTAGCGGCGGCAGGGGACTGTAGTGGCGGCGAAACTGTGTGGTACTTTAGCAGTAGGTTACTATTCACAGAATGTGAATTTTCCTTAGAATTTGGGCCTACGGGCTATGTAATGGGCTACAAGACCACTGGGCCTTCGGGCTATGTAATGGGTTTCCCTCTACCCAGTTAAAAAGAGGACATTGCTTTGATTTAATAATAAAAATGAGACTTCTACCCCAACCTTTAAAAAAATTGTCATATGGTATTTTATTTGATTGAGGTGTCTTTTGAATGATCAATCCAGACATTTGTAGAGGATAATATGATTTTAAAAAAACAACCTAAAATGAAACACTCATAATTGTTTTTGAAAATCATTACCAATGAAATTTAACATGAAAATAATTAAATTAATATTCAAGGAAACTAATGGTCATCATGGTGGGAAGTTATTTTCATGTCGTACATGTTAAAACAGCGATTGCATTCAAAATTTCAGTAAAATCAAAATGGGTATTCATTGGAAAAATTATTTAATTTCATTCAGATATTTTTGAACAAATACAAATATGGGAAAAAATTCATTACAAAATAATTTTAATAATGAAAAAATTGATAAGATGTTTATAGTGCATGGTTTGGTAATAAATAGGGACTTTGTTCGAACATACAAATAATGAATGTTTTCAATAAAAAATAATTTTAAACTCTTGAATACATAAAGAGATAAAATTAAATTTATAAAATGTATTCTCATAACCTAAAAATATGATAAAAAATCCATGATTTTCTTTGAATATTTCTCAAAATATTTTTTTATTGGAATCATAGTCACTAACAATCCTAATAACAGTTCAGATTGTATCAAAAAACAATTATGACTTTGGTATCATTGAGTGATAATCCAAATGAAATATGTACATTAACTAAAACATATAATATCATGAATATAATTAATTTCATTATATTACATTTTCATGTGTCTTTGTATACATCTCACATAATAAGATGAGTAGAAAACATTACGCATGTATATAGAGTGAAAACTATGACAAAAAACCATTATTGAATTAGATAATATTAAACAGTATACCTAATAAATGGGAGGTCCTAAAATGTCTATATAAATCACAATGAAGTTTTTATTATAATTGAAAACATTATTTATGGGATGTATGCACACAACATATAAGAAATTGAGGGTAAATTTAGAATGTGTCTCCTTGAACTAAAAATGGAGACAAAAATCCATCAACATCAGTCTTGACTTACTTCACACACATTAAAACCACATATATGATGTTTAACATTTTCTTATAAATATATTATATAACCATAATTATATATTTTTTATATACATGATATACTAATGTCCCTTTGTTAAATTTTTATTACCAATTCAATTTTAAAATTACAATTTGGGTAATAATTGTTTAGATTCAAATATGTTTTGATCTGAATTTTTTTTTTGTAATTAATTGATTATAGATATATTATCTTAAAAATTATAATAAACTAATAATTATAATTGTTATACAATGAATATTTTTTTATTTTTAATTATGAAATATGATTTTTGGAAATTAAGTTTGTTACAATCATGGAGTTAATTAAATAATATAAGTAATATTTTTATTTCTAGAGTGATCATAATATCTTATATAAAATATTTTAT
This sequence comes from Viscum album, assembly GCA_963277665.1. Lineage (NCBI taxonomy): Eukaryota > Viridiplantae > Streptophyta > Magnoliopsida > Santalales > Viscaceae > Viscum > Viscum album. The sequence goes on from OY728133.1 coordinate 244,366,747, forward strand.
TTTTAAATGTAATTATAAATATCATCCATGAGGTGTGGTGATTAACTGAATGAGTCACACCGAAACATTTAGGTGGTAGTCAAGTAAATGAATTATGTTATTATCTTTGATTGATTAAAATTTTGTGAAATTAAGATATATATATATATATATCATTAGAGTGATAAATTTGAAACTAATATAAAAAAATTAATATAATTAATATTTATTGTCTTTCATTTATGTATTTTATGAAAAAAAGATGCATCAGTTCATAGGGTAATAGTCTTTGTATATACGAGCGACGTTATCATGTCCATTATAAAATGGATTCAAAAACGTTATATGTTACATGATAACTCCATTGGTATATTAAACTTATGTGTAACATAAATATATTAGATCCATAAACATACACAATTATGATTAGTGGTAATAAAAAAAGGAATTCCATAAATTCATGAGTTGGTAATAGGATTTACACAATAAAAATATATTTGTAACCAATTTTATTAATATCATGATCATTGTAGTTCATTAACTTATCATAAGAACATTTAAGTATATTTTATATTATGAGGTCATTATATCTTCATGGGTTTATAATAATTAATTGATGTATAGAAATTAATAAATTAATAATTCTCATCGAATAATGTTACTTCTTCTTTGGGTAACATCATTATGCTTTCAACAAATGCCTTAAAAATTACGATTTATTGAAAGGATTGTTATTATAAGATTAGACGAGTCATGTTTTAAAGGTATTTGATTATATATGTTTATTTATTATTAATTATTATAAATCCATATATTTAATCCATTATTTTAATTATAACTAAATATGTTAAAAATCATAATTTGATATTAATCCTATATGCACGATGAGTAAGAGAGTCTTCATAGAGAAAATTATAAAAAGTTTAAAAATATTTTCCCGAAAAACAAAAATTAAATTAATTATATTACCTATATTGATGTAATATATATATATATATATATTTGATCTAATATTAAATTAAATATAGTTCTAAATATAATTTATCTTTACAAATAATTTTAAAAAAAGTGTTGTTTCCAAATAAAATTAAATATTTTTCAACAATCATCATAAATTAATGTTATAATGAAATTAGAATAAAAATATCCTATTATAATTATTATATTCTACATTAAAATTTCAATTTTATTTTTTCAAATTAATTTCATAACACATTAGAAATTTATTTTCTACAAAATTTGCAAAAATGGAAAGCCTTTTTTTGAAAAATTTATTAATTAAGAATCATATTAGAATTATTATTATCTATTTTCTAAAAGTCAAATAATATGAATGTTAAGTTTTTTTTAAATATATATTATATATATATATTAATTAAATAATTTAGAAACAATTGTATTTATAATTTAATTTGTTAATACATGTTTGTTTTCATGAAAATAGTATTTTTATAATAGAAATTATTTATTTTTAAATTGATTTTATTTTAATTTATAATTATTTGGCCACAAAATAAATCATGTTATATACATAGGCAAACTATATTTCTTTATAATTTAGTTAATTATATATATTCAGACTAAAAAAATTATGAGATATCTTTTTTTAATAGTATCCCACGTTTCCTTTAAACTCAATATTTTGTGTGAGAAAAGAAAAACTTGTTGTTGTGAGTAATAGAATATAAAAATGCTATAATTTTAAATGAAATATATATAAAGAATAAATTTTTTTGAAAAAATATATTACATGATGACTTAGGTTGTTAAAAATATAGAAATGACAAGGGAAACATGTGTTAATAAAAAACCATATCATAATGATGAATAATTGAGATACTAAAACCCTTATGGTAATTGATACGAATGAATAAATACACAATGATAAGGATATAATGATATTAATATATAGTAAATATAAATATATACATTAAACTTGATGACAAGAAGCTGTTGAATACACTATTTAAAATAAACGAATGTATATAAAAAATCATGTCTCACAGAATTGAAAATTGTGATAAATAACACTGATCACATTAGAAATTGATTTTTCAAAGCCACGTTGAGGTTATAATTATAAATGAAAAAATGAATTACATTAATAATGATTGTATCATGATAAAAAATAATAATTTTTAGTGATATAATTAAATTTAATGGAAATATTTTGTAAGATAAAAATGATTTCTCATGTTCTGGTTATTTGAGACAGGAAACTAATTCATTAATTCTTACAATCCACTTAAGAATTTGAATATCATATATATAAAAAATAAATATATGAATATCCTTTTTTATTTTATTATTAGTATTTATAAAATTATTATCTTACCTTGTTCATCTGTAAACTAGATAGTTATGTTATTCCTACATCAATTTTGGAAGTGCCTTCATTTTCCTTATGGGATATACACAAACAATGTGGTAATCAATTATGAAATTTGATAATTATTTATTCCATGATAGAATTAAAAATATAAATTTCCATATATAAATGTAAGATAAATTATACTAAATTTTTAGTTAATGGATTATAGATATTATATGGGAAATAAATGATTATAAAACAATGTAAAAAAATATTATTATTAGAGACAAATAGAAAAAAAAATATTTTTTATATATTGGTTGATATCCCATTGTGTGACCACCAAAGATCCACATGCCTCTAAGAATGATACCCACCACCTATATGTTTCACATTTCATTCCTGGTTTTACATAAAATAATATTTATAGAGGAAAAAAACTGTATGTGCATTGTGTTATAAAACAATTCCAAATAAAATACCATAATGTGTTTCGTCTGTATTTATTATAATAAAAACTATTTATACATAATTAAATAATTAAAATTCATAAAATATTTCTTCAAAACATTCTAAAATATATAAATCATATCATTTGGTAATTTTTTAATGACGAAAAACAATCCAATGTTAAATCATTTACAAATAAAAAACATCTAAAATAAGAATAATAGAAACCATTACCATTATAGGTTATGGATTAGTATTCAAGGGTCGTCACACCTCATTGATCAAATTACTAATTTTTAACATATAAATATAACATTAAAATATGTTAGTGATAACACACCAATAATTATTCCACATATCCTAATAATGTTTAGTTATATTTTTATCAAAATTTCATGCTAGGTATCCACAATTCATCCTACCATGGTTTTTATAAATTTACCACATTATATGTATGGAAGGATCACTTCTTCCATTTTCCACGCCTGGAGGATTATAATTTTTAAAAAACTCCATACATAGAGACAATTAATATTATGTATGAAATAAATTATTAGGTATTTGACTCATTAAGAATATTGATGTGAAAATTTACAACAATATATGAGATGAAAATTAATTCAATTTTGAATTATAAATGGGAAATAATTTTTCCTAAAGAATAAAAAATTGTCTCATATTTTAAATCATAATTCAACACATAAAAATTCAGAAAGTACAATTGCAAATAAGAATGCAAGATAATATCATGAACTATAGACATTTTAAAAAACCAGTTTTCACAAACACATGGTGTACCCTATAAATAAATAAGATCAAAAATAAAAATTTATGAGTTTTGTTTTATTTAAATAAAAGGCCATAATCATGAAATTGAAAAAAATAAATCTCATTTCAATAATCACAAGTCAATTTTATTCAAGAGAAAAAATAAAAGTTGTCTTTAAAACCAGGAACGAATTATGTAGTTAGATTAGGCCTCCACCATCCCCCTTCCATATGACCTATTAGTGAACACATTTAATCATTAAATAACTAATAGATCTATAAATAACATAACCAATTTATATTCCCTTAACAATTTAATATATGTGATCTATAATAATGTTGAAAAATAAAATATAATGGGATCCCACCAAACGTTTCTTATATCGGACACCCTAAATTACATTGGAGTTTAATAAAGAATAATTTATATACCTAAAATATTAATGTTAAACACTTAAGGTATGAAAAATAGGATTTTGAAGGTAGATTGGATTCAACTATTGGTTTTAAAAATAATTTATTAATTTATTAATTTCTATAATATAGATTCCAGTCATGGTTTATACAATGATGTTTTATTTTTCATCAAATTTCCCTCATATATTTTTGCCACAAATTTTGGTCACAATATTATTGAATCCATGTCCCAATTTTGTTATGTCCCATTTTCTAAATCCACTGAATGTTAAATTGTTTCAAATTAATGCTTCATGGTTATAAGAAACCCTAAAAATCCTAAAAATACAAATAATGCTATAAATTAAAACAACATAACATGGAATAAACAAATAGTTGTTTAAATCAATATACAATCAAAATATAAAATTACAAAAATATGATATCATGATGTTATTGATGTCACCAATAGTTCAAATTTTTCCCCATAATGACATGTTTAAGTATATTTATCAAAAGATAGGTGAGGGAACTACTCCTTCATAAAAAATTAAAACTCCCAAATTTATTGATAACATGTCATGGTATTTCAAGACACTATGAAGAATGGGATATACATCCCATGTAAAATCATTACCTGATAATCAACAATATGAATTATTCCATCAAAAACATATATATTCCATTCTATAAAAATAATTTCCCAGTTCCAAACATGAGATGGATCAGAATGATACATCATAATATATGAATAAAGTAAATAATCATTGTTATTAGTGAACATGTAAGGTAAATATAATTCATACGTCACTTTTCCGATCCACAATGTGATTCCAAAGGTCCCCTAGTATCTTTCGGAAATTTTTTGTTACTTTTCAATCCAACAATGACCAAAATGATTAAAAAAATTATTGAAAAATATGCCACCTATCAAATAATTGTGATTAATGATTCAGTATTTTATATAATATTTTACTTGACTCTATGAAATATCCATTATTTACAATATAAAATAATGTTTTATAAATGTAACTTTGCTAATTATTGGTCCCAATATGGTAATTTCACCCTCCTCGGACCATCAAAACGGTTATTTGAATGTTTGAACAAATATATCAACAATTTTGGAAAATATTATGGATGAATAGTGAAATATTTATATGAATTCCCAACCTAAGAAAAGTGTAATACTATGAACATCCAAATACAATGATTCATTCACAGAGAATATCATCAAAATATTTTTCTTCTGACTCAATCTTCTCATTTGATTGGGTATGGTTTTTAATTCTAAAATTTTACAGGAGAATCCATTACCTCTAATAGATATTCCCAAAAAGAAGAGGTAAATGGGGTTTCATATAAGATATAATATTTCAATGAAACTTATTTATCTTCTTGTTGTCTTGAATTTGGAGATCCCCACCATCCTCATTCATGGTGTTTTCTCATATCGGAATGATATGATCTAACATTGTGAGCTTATCAATCACCAAAAAATGGAATTCATCCCATTAATAGTCCACGGTTATCTAATTATGACATATATGTATACATCATAAATCTATATAATTAAAACATGTTAATTATAGATAAAACCACAAGTATTTTTCTATATTTTCTTAATTTAGAAACTCGTCTAAACATTTCAAACCAAATCATCTCATTCAATTTTCAAACATGAAACCCAAATATGATGCATCATGTCATAGTTCATCTTTATTTTACTTGAATAAATATCAAACTAAAAGAAAGTATAACATTCCACAATATCTATCCTTATAAATGAAGGAACATATTTTTTTCTAAAATAATGAATACCTTTTGGTGGATGAGACCACTAAAAATCAGACTCTCCAATATATAATGAGATTTTAAGGATCTATAACTGTCCATATAACTATTTCTTCATTATAAATATAAATGAAAATAATGAAACTATTTAATAACTAGATATATAAATACTAGTCTCTTACTCTATCAAATTAATTTTCATTCAATCAAAGATCCTCCCGAGATTACATTAATATTTATAATACATCTTTGGTTGCGTAGGATAGGGTAATTTGAATATAAGCATGAGTAGTAATATAACATATCATTTCTTGTGAAATCAGATTAATAATCATGATATACTAATCATATTAATATATTAATACACTTTTATATATAATTTATTATTTAATTGGAATACAATATACCTATTTTAGAAAAAAATAGTTCTAATAAATAATGTGATATGATAATGTTAATTCAACAACTTCGAAGAAACTCATTTATATCCCACATTCTAGGTCATAAAAGGAATAATTTATGTATAAAAAATCTGACACAATATGTAGAAGGATTATTAGATTTGATTTTATATGTGATGGAAAATCAAGACAGCCCAAACTATTTTATAGAAGTGGAAGGATGAGTTTCCTTTTTTATGAGAGGTGGAGGACACATATGGAATTTCATAAATGATTGAAATCTATGAAATTCATTCCCAATAGAAATTATTCAAATTGAAAAGTTATTCAAAATAAAGTGGATAATATAAAATGAAATTTAAAATTGAAATTTTGATAGGATCATATGTTTTTTAATACCTTTTTGATTATATCCATTGATTTTTTAACTTTCCTATTGTGATAATTATTTTAAATGAAAAGGTTTAATAATGTTACCATTAATTGGAATGTCACTAATAAATAGACCATACATTACCTCTTAATAAATATTCTATGTATAATACCAATTATAATTTTTTAATGAATTATAAACTATTTAATAAAATACTATTTATTATAAAATATCATGAATGTAAATCATAGAATTTTTCTTATAATTTTATATTATTGATACTATGAATAAGATAAAATCCAAATATAGTCCTTAAAAAACTAATAATATATATTTATCTGAAAAATTAATGCAACATAAGAACATAGTTCAATAATGTTACTTTTTGTATTTTAAAGTCATTTTTTAAACAAATTAATAAATAATGTATTAACATCAGTTAAGAAATTAAATTAATTATTTAATCCCCAAAAAAAACATAATAATTTATGAAAACAAAATATAATAACATATTTTAAATATTGGCAGGAATAATTTTTCACAAATTGATTTTATCCATATTTGAATAAAGAAGATTATTTAGAAATAAGAGAGTGAAATATTGTGAATTATTTTGATTACATATTATATATGTCTTTTCCCAAGAATAATGTCTCCTAAAAATTAATATACATAGACTAAGGGTATAATGGTATAATTACATTATCCCACAGAAATTTATATTCAAAATGCTGATATTAAGACGATGATTTATTATAGATTAACTAGGTTTAACTTATCATGTGTTAATAAATTTTACCATTGTTATTATTTATAATTTAAAAAAATTAAAAGGGCATATTTTGAACATTTGAACCTCCTAATTTTATTTATTTATTATATTTTACCAAATTAAAAGAAATTATTTTGGAAATTAATTTTCAAAAAAGTTCCCAAAGAGAAATAAAAACATCTTTTTGAAAAATGATTTTTTTAGAATAACAATGGATTTATTATTATCCACTCATTAGGTAAAATAATATGTCTTTTTTAATTTATTTTATTTAATATATAATATATAAATTTCATTTAAATAATTTACCAATTGTGATTAGTAAAATTTGACTGTAACGTTGTATCAATACAAATAATGTATTCATAAAACACATATTTTACATTCAGATGATTTAATTTAATTTTTATAATGTATTGATAAATAATAATTTAATTCATCAATGTTTATAATATATATTTATCAAATGAATTAATAAAATTCATTACCTATAATTTAAAATTCAGGTTTTTGTTATATTCTATATTAATGTAAATTATACTTGTGTTTTTGAGTTTCACATGTCATTGAAACGATCAAATATATTAAAAATAAATTTATTGAAAAATAAAAGTGTGTAAAAAATATCATTATTCACAAAAACTAGAATATACTCAGAATAGTTTTTATAAAAATATTTATAATTTTATATGTTTATTATGTTGGTGTTTTTATTACATCCCTAAAATACAATATCATTGATTATTATCTTTCAGTGAATTTATCGAAACAGATGTCTTTATTTTACTTAATGGGGTTTAAATTAATAATAAAATTGAATATAAAAGTAATAATAAATGTTTTTTTATATGCATAATATACTAAAACTAAATAAATTCTCAAATTTATGTTTGAAATAAACATATATTATTATTAATGTAGATTATTTGAATTACCCAAACATGAATGTACTATATTTATTGGATGATTATTATAATTAAAGTGGTTTTTATAGAAATAATATAAATATTAAAGAATAATTATGATATATTTTAGGATTTTCTTTGATTTATCATTTTTAATAAATCAATTAATAAGAAAAAAATGATCAAATACAATATACATTAATTCAGAAAACTGGTAGTGCATACCATCATGTTAAACAAACAAATTTCCCAACAATTGATATGGAATAATGTGAATTGTAATTTAACATTTCATAAAAATAATTATATTATATATTTAATATATATTATATCATTTTACAAATTTTATGTAAAAGATAAATTCTGATGAAAATAGTTTGTGGTCACTTCATTGAGATTGTAATATGAATAACAAGACAATTAAATCTTAATTATTCATAATGAAAAATGTGATTGGTGGTTATTTTTATTCACATAGAATAATAAAACAAATTCATATAATATACATATTCTATTATATTGGAATAAATTATTACATTCTAGAATGTAATTTTGAAAAGAAATGAATTTAGGAAAACAATACCCATTTTGAGGACTTTGGAATTCCTATGGAAAACTCATTAGAAATGGTATTCTTAATCAAATATCTATTGTCAATATAGTCCAAAAAAATTATTTTATTATGGAGGACTGAAAATGGGATCTTTTAAGAGGATAATTATTTTTGGGTCTTGTCTTGGACGAGTTATGATAATATCATTTTATAGGTTGTAGGAATGGTATTTTTAGTAAATAATTCAACATAATATAAATAGAGCACATGAATAACATGGAAAATAAACAATGTTATAATTGGATTACAATGTGATATAGTGTTTTGAATACCTCATTTATTCATTTTCACAGATGATTTAATCCTTTAATTCATATATTATTTGATTTTAATCATATTTCATTTTTTCTTTTACAATGGTTATTTGGATTTAACAATGTATTTAATTTTATCCATAATAATAAACATAGAATTTTTATATAATTTTAAAGAAATTAAAAAAATATTTTATTCATATTATCTTATAATATATTTATATACATGTGTGAAAAAATAAATACTAAGATCATCACATTAAAGTGTAAAAAACAATATCTGAGAAAACTATATTTTTAATATTTATATTTTTATATTTTTTAACATTATAAATTTATATAATTTTCATTAATGAAATTGTATAATTGTAAAAATTCTATGTGACATTAAAACCAGTCCAAAAACATTTTTTTAAAATAATCATTAATTAAAAGAAGAAAGTAAAACACCTTTAAAAATAAAATAAAATTTAAGACCTTAAAATAATAGTGTTTAATTTTGGAAATTCATGCTAGTATATTTAAGAGGTATATTTTTTCTATATAGAAAATATTATAATTATACATTTTTCATATAAGATTATATTTTATAAATTAAATAATGTCAAATTAATAAAAGTTACATTTTTTAAAAAAAAATTCATTATTTACATAAAAATCAAAATATTTTATCGTTTATATATTTAGAATATTAATATACACCACATAAACGTTATTTTTTAGTGGGTTAAATTTTAATGTATAAATATGTCTTATAAGTTACTTTTATACTCACAATCAATTTTTTATTAACTACATAGTATACTAAATTACCACTACTTTTTTGGTACATGTATTTCATTATTTTGTTTCCTGATATTCACTAGCCAATTTACGGACAATATTTTAAATATATATGAAATTCTACGGGTTTTTGGGTTTATTATTGCATGTGAATCATGTTATTGAATACATTAGGTTTCAAATATATATATATATATATATATATATATATATATATATATTAATTTATATAATTTAATTTCTTATGGTGTTTTAAAAATATATTTTTATCACATAAAAATAAATAATATATCAATAAATTATCAATAAAAATGTAAATAAATTTATATACATAATCATGAAATCCCTATTTATTAAATCATTAAACACATATTTTATTTTTTTTCAAACATGAATTCATTTTTCTGAACTCAGATGGCTAATACTGAATGAAAAAAATCACCTTTGGTAAATAAAAATTCTGGACATTTAATTTTTGTGGACATGAATAGAGATAAATCGTTGGGATTTATCAATCCCTACTATGTTGATAAAAAATAAAATTTCTAATGTAAATGAGGCCTTTTCATTATACTTGTGGAATTTATTTCTATCTATAAAGAATTTCTTCATAGATCTATAGTTTTATTCACAAATTTGATAGGTTCTCTCTAACATTAAGCACTATAACATATGAATAATTTGTCACAGAAGTATTTTAATTAAATATTTAATCCCACTTATTCGAAATGATCCATTATATACATATTTATAATTATGGGGTTTTCTTCTAGGATAATATAAATAAATTGTTCCACTTATCAATTATGTGGATATTAATGTAACTCTTTTGGGAACATAGAAATATAAATAATCACTACATATATATCAAATATTCTATGATTTCATTTTCATTCAATAATTAATAAGATTTATGTATTTCAATAAGATGATATAATGGACCTGGTTCCAAATAGATATGAAGTAGTTAATTCACTCCTATAAAACTAATGGTTTACATTCTAGAATCAGAGAACATAATATCCTTCTAATGATAATAAATTAATATACAACACATAGAAATCTAATTCATAAATACCATTATGTGAAATTTAATAATTTTTATTACAACGGGTTTTTTGTTAAGGAAAGAACATGAATTTTAATAGATTCATAATTTTGTATTTTTTTTTGATAATATTTACCCAAAATAGTAATTATATACTCAATAAAACATCTTGATTTGAGTATCCTGTATATAGTGGTTATTCTATTATATTTGTAAAAAATAAATAGATCTCATAATAAAAAAACATATAAACTTCTTGAAACCAGATAACTAATTAAACATTACATTAAATTGAATACTGATGATAATGGTTACAAAAAAATAAAAATATTATTATTTCTCATTTTAAATACAAATATCATTTATTGTGATACTCTTGGTGTTAATAGGAAATGTAAACCCAAATGACAGTGTCAGAATATTTTTTGTAAGAGTTATCATATAACAAAACATATCATTTTTACTTATGGAATCAATAATGAAATAAGAATAAATTAATTATATAACAAGTAATTTAATCTATAATTATATAATAATGATAAAATAATTGGATAAAAATAATTGATCTCATAATGAGGAATGTATAATTGTAAATATCATAAATATATATTGTACAACATGTTCCATAAAAGAATACATAATTAATTAATTAATTTACCGAATAATAAACATTCATTTCTTATCGTGCTTGTGGATGGATCAAAGAGATATGTAATTTGGGGCCATATCTGTCAATAACGATGTCTTATGTATCAATAATATTAAAATACTATATGAAGAATTCATATAATAATATTTAAAAAAACATTAAAATAATAATAGATTATAAATTATATTTTATAAAATGTATGCATATTTGATATATGGAATGTCCATATTTACAAATCAATGGAACCACATTCTTATATTGTGGAATATACCCCAATAAATGAGAATACAATAAAAAATTTATAATGTAAAAGTGTGTAACCTAATCAATGGAATGATAACATAGTATTAATAAATAGTAAGGTAATGTTATGGGGATATCAGTGTGAAATAATCATACATGATGGTTGGTAAAAAGATCACGAATCAATGAATATCTCATGGTATTTTGATACAATTTGTGAAGTTAGTTTTTGTAGTCATATTACATGTAAATATTTTGATAATACCCTACTAAACATTTATAGTTTTATTTGATATTATTAAATCCAATGAAATAATACATCAACATGTTTTTATGCATAAATGGATGTATTTTCATTGAAATACAAATTCTAAAATTTAGAACATTTAATGTTGTTTTTCAAACAATACGAATGTTTGGTCAATATAAATTCTCATATAGGTAGAATGGTTAGTGAAAATACTTAATCATTGATGAAAATTTAATAAGTATCCAATAAAAATAAATCATAATCTTACTAATCCAAAAATATATATTTTGGATTTACTGAATATAATTTTGGTCATTATTGTTAAAAATTAGAATGTTCAATGATGAAGACTATGATTTTTGTTGAAATATTAATTAAGAATGATATTGTTGTTCAAAATATAATTTCTGAAAAAACATATTAATGATGATAAAATTATTGTACTGTTTCATGTTAAATTTTTTAATATTAATGAAAATATCAAGGGTTTCTTGTTTAAAATGTGATTCAATTTTATATGTGTTGTAGTGTTAAAAAAGAGATGATTGTTCAATTTAAATTATCAAGTGACATTACAGAAGATATTTTTATGCAACTATAACATAATGGACCTATATTCTCTATATTATTTCAATATAGATAATCAAAAGGTGAAAACCCGCACTATATACAGGGTCATTGTAAGAATGTTGAGATAAGAGTTTATGCAAAAATTCCATATTGTATCCATCTATTCCATAAATATTATTTTAGTGGATATTTATAATGTATATTTAGGAAATTTATAGCATGATTATGTTATCATTATAATTAATTCACGGTAATATAGATATTGAATTCAAATGGATGTCCATCCATGCATGCCTAGAAATGATAATTTGACACTGTAAATGTGGGAGAATTTTGGAGTATATAGGGGAACCAATTAGCTCAGGGAACCATGGAAGCTCTAGGCAGCATGATATCATGAATCTTTTTTGGTGTATGTGTATGGAAAAATTTTTCTACACCAAAAGGTATCAAGATAGAGGTATCTTCCCATGAGATAAAGTTATATACTGGATGGTTCTATAAGTAGATGAAATTATAAATAATCAAAGCCAATTGTGAGAAAAATTATTATATTATGGGAGAATTTTAAGGATCTTATGATATTGTATGCAGTTTTCTCTTATAATTTTTCAGTTATTTTTACCATCACTATATATGCATTTGGAATTGAACTAATTTGGTGTTCATTCCACAATACAGAAGGTTACATTATGTTCTATTTAGAGATGAATATGACCATATCATAGCATATTCCATCAACCATAGGTGATAGAAATTCAACATTGGTTTAGAATTATATTTACATTCTTATTGGATCCTTAAACATGGATAGATATGTTACACCATAAAACAATATGTTTGATATATCCATATTTTAATGGTATTTTTCATAGAATATGTGAACCCATACTTAGAAACATTGTAACATAACAGTTATGGATACATTTTATTCATTTCAATGACTCATGATGATAGTGGGGTTCATCTTAGTTATCATTTGATTGTATTGGGGGAGTTAATGGATGAGTTGTTTGGATCTGGTATTCAAAAAAATATTTTTATTGCATCTCTAGAAATTAATTTATTTATGTCTAAAAAAATTTAAAACCATGGAAGATGTTTCCACAAAATTGAAGATAAAAAATGGGTGGTGAGGCATCATTATAATTTAGGCAATGTCGTAACTAGGTATTTTTCATTCAACTATATTTTTTGGTATAAATTGATAAAGGGATTTATCTGTATGGCTTTGAGATATTTAACTTGTATATTTAAAGGAAATTTTTTGTCCCGTTAATTATATTAGACACATGGAATGATTATATTGAAGATGAGATTCAATAATAACTAGGGGATATAAGGGAATGATATGTGATCAATATGAAAAAATTATATAGATGTTTTAAAGTATATTATTTTCACAAGGAATACATTTCTATATCCAATTCTCAAAGGTCTAGAAGTGAATAATCCAATTGATCTGATGTAATATTGTAGATTTGAAAAATAATTAATATAATAAAAAAATAGAAGGTGGTTTTTTTGTCCCTACAATAATGTGATGTTTTTATTGTTGTATTCCATAAAGAACAAGGTTCATCATCATGGTGTTTCTATAAGATGTTTAAAATAATTCAATTTTGAATTAAACAAAAAAATATATTTATCAAATGGATACAATATTAACAAGTGTTTCTTGTAACAAGACCATTATGTCCTCAATCATTGACGGTGTTCTATTATACTTGAATTGTGTCGTTGAATGTACATTCATGTGAGAAACCAATGGGTTGTAGTGAACTATCCATGAACATTGCTTGGGAGTGATTTTGGGAATAAGAGTGAACAAAACAATTACATTTAATGGTACATATCTATTTTTAATTTGGGTGCTTGACACGTTATCATTGTTTTTTCATGAAGTATCCAATTTATATTAATCTATTTAAATACTCATGTCTGTATTTAAATTATGCTTTTACACACAAAAAATCAATAAACCTAAAGTATATATAGTTATATTTAAATCCAATAGAACCTCATGTTCTATATGGTAGGATGTTATAGGTTACATTAGATTGATAAAGGAGATATAGTTTTAATGGGATATTAGCTAAATTAAATGATTCACTATAAAGTCCCCATACTTTTATAGCACACTAACCCCTGAAGTCTCAGAGCTGATACATTGTTTTATTACATTGGAATAGGTACAAGCTTCAAATCAAAGGGACTGAACAATTTAGATGTTTCTAGGAAAACATATTCTCTATGTCATACCCATATTGTGTTTTGAAATAGAGAATAAATCATAGTGAATAATAAAGTAAAATGAACTCCATCCTTGAAAGCTTCTAAAAATATTATTTCATATATCCTAGGGAAAGTAATCATAATAAGGGTGATCTCAAATACTTAGAAAGGGTATGTAAAGTTAATTCAATGAGGAATTTGTGAGAATAATCAACATGGGAATGAAAAAAAGTACTAACAAAAGAAATGAAAATAACCAGATAAGGAAAAATCAATATGGAATGGTAGAAAATTTAAACCTATTCAATTTAAAAACTAAACTGAGGATGGAATTCATCCTTGTATATTTCAAATCATAAATCTTATGGATAAATAATAACATATTCTAAATGAGGGAAATTCTTAATTATTAGAAATCATGTCTAAGGCACCAAAAAACAAACACCATCATGAACATTCATAATATGGTTAAAACTATGGGTACAACGCCCAATATATTAGAAACATTATTTATCTAATGGGAACATGTTACAGAATCCCTAAGCAATGTAATGTTCGTTCCCAACCCATCACCAGAATTCCAATGAAATCACCATATAGAATAATGTAAATAAATAATATGCCTTCTAAATTAATATTATTTAATGATGAAAATGGATTAATAAAATATTTCCCTATTAGCATATAGATGAAAAATTTGATTATTGGTATTAATTATTATAAATATCATTGAAAAACCATGCATGAGGGAAATAATCGTTAAACATTTCAATGTGTCCAATGAAACTTTGATACATTTGAATCACAATTCACCAAATGTAATAACATTATAAAATCAAATAATATCTTGAAGATGATAAAATTTATGGAAAAATAGTATATTTGATGTATATGAACTATATAAAAGAAATTGGATGAATAACCTTACAAAATTTCCTAATAAAATGAAATTGCCACAAATCCCATAACATATTCAAACATTTTTTTCTGTGGTCTATAATGTCAAGTATATTTTTTAAAAAAATGTAACTAACTTATACCATTAAAATAACAATTTTCATAATATCATATATTAACATAAACTAATATATATTTTTACAGGGTTGTTAACCACTGTTATTTATTCATAGTGTTTTAGGTGATAATTTCATAGTTATATGAAATAGTTTATGATATTTTATGATTTTATTTGTATTAATAATTAATAATTTCATGAACCGTCTCTCGGGTCCCATGTCGTTACTACCCAAGCCACCTTCTAAAGTCCTTGGTTTGGAAACTAACACCGAGATGGCACATCGCATAATGGGAAGGCATTTCCATTAATCCTTTACAAACATAAAAATCCATGAGCACAACAAGAAGAAACCACAATGTAAACCGTTATAGTAAAAAATGTGTTGAATGTAAAGGGGAAAAATACAGGACCAATTAGAAAGTACAAGTACAACTGAAAAGAGAAAAAAAGATCATAGGTCGTCCACTGAGAATCATACCTAAAGGGTCAGTACAACTCATGATAAGCAGTCTTACGTAAGGCTCTGTCAAATAGTCCACCTCTGAGCACCATCATGTCCCGGTTCTCTCAGACTCAATCAACATTTTTCATCTTCTACACCAGACACAAAAAGTTGTGATCGAAGACCATGTAGGATTGTGTAAAACTATACTCAGTAGGGACTATGATACCCTTGAAGGTCTTCTGGAGTTCCACAAAGGAGAAACCACAAAGGTAGACATCAATCACAAAGCACAAAGTAGTAATCAACTCTAATTAGGTATTGGCCCATACATATAACTAAGATATAAAGATATACATGTCTCCTACATGAGGAAAGAATGTCACAATGTGTAACACCATGAAGGTAACATCACGAAGGTTAAAGTACCACACTGGTACCATCATGAAGATAACACCACAAAGGTTAAGTTACCATACAGGTAACACCATGAAGATATCACCATTAAGGTAAAAGTACTACATATGTATCGAAACAACGATATCACAATAGAAGGTAAAATTACCACATAATTATCACCACGATGGTAAAAGACTATGCTCATACAAGGTATTAGTGAAGTATACAAGTAAAAATTGACCAATCATGAAGATAGATCATCTAATTCTTTCAAAGAGGCCCAAATGCAGACCAAATGATGTCTGACACAGAAAAGATCGATAATTACAAACCCCCACAATGATCCACACAGGACCCAACCCACCCAGAGTTGATAGGTACAGACCCCCGCAATGACCCACATAGGATCTAACCCACATAGGATCGATATGTTCTAACCCCCCACGGGACCACTGAGCACTGACCCACATCAGATATGACCCACACAAGATTGGTTTGTGATTAGCAACACAAGATCACAAAGAGATGACCCACATAGGATCGTACACACACAAGATTGGTGATGACCCACAATGGATCACTAAGTACTAACCTCCTTATGATTTGCCGCCAATATCCACCTCACTACCAACCACTGGATTCACGCTCATCATATACTTAATTGTATGAGGATTCTCTTCCCCAGCCATCACTCATACGTCAACCACCATGAAGATCCTCGAAGATGTATCTCAATGGTCTTCCATGTCGTAAGGGTTCCAACTCGACAGACTAGGCATTAATTGAACGACCGGTCTATGAGTTATAAGTGTTTTAGTTCTGAGCACCAAGTTGGATTCTAGATCGATCCAACCCGGTCAAACTCCAACTATTTCAAATACTCAGGTGGAGTATAATAAAAGGACAGCCTCTCTCAAAGAGTCTCAATGTCACAGATGGTTTGTCAAACGGACGTCTAGTTATCATGCTTTGGACATTTAAGAAAATCATGGCCTAGTAGGGTCCAGGTGTGGTCCGACCAGATCTGGGCCACTCGACCCGGTTCTGGCCCATCAACCCAGTTCTGGCGGCCCCAATCCTGTTTGGGCCTCCATAACCCAATTTGGGCCGACCTCACCATGTTCGGGCCGATACTACCCGGTTCTGGCCAACCCGACCTAGTTCGGGTCTGACCCCGAAGGGCTGTGCCACTATCAGGACCATCCCACATATGGGACATAAACCAGAACACAAGGGTGTGACCAGCTGGGCTCAAGGGGCCCAGCCTATGGTGGGACATGACCCGCAAGTGGTGCATCCCTGTGATGCGTGGTCCGCCGAGATGGCACGAGGAGGGCGGGGTTTCACTTTTTGGAAAGCGAAGCAGCATCAACCATTGGGAATGCTTGGACACCCACATGACATGTTGTGGGTCCCTCAAATTGGTGTTGGAGCTTTGGATCCACTTGCGGGGTGCCGGTGCAAGCCGTTGCCTCATCCCACGGCTGACCGATGTCTTCTTCCATGCTTGACCTCGCCACAGCTGAGAAGTTGTGGCCTATCTCCACTGGTGGTGCGTGATGGCGCAACACATAACCACAATGGCTGACTCGTGCTAGTCACTTTTCTTACCATTGTGTCATAGTATCGTAGCCTCCCCTTGGGGCACGTGATAGCGCACCACCTCCATTGCGGTCGACTGGTGTCGTCTTTTGACATCATCTGGCATCTTAGGTCTTGTCTAAACCACAGATAATGATTGTGATAATGTACGAAAATTCCAACAAGGGAACAGGGTCTGGGCCTTGTTCTTTTGGCCAATGCTCTCCACGTTAGCTTGATAGAAAAACGGTTGCAAGAAAGCATCATCAAATCTCGGAAACAAAAAGAAATTAAAACCCTACCTCATGATAATTGGAGAACATCGTGATTGAGGATAATTCGGTGTTCGTCATTCCCACTACAAGCCACCAACATCGCTTCTCTAATATCATCCATTGATTCGTGATTCGGTGTCGCTCTTCACCACCAAACGAAACCAGGTCTATCCACTATGTTTTGTGCATCGCAGAACATTCCCATATCTTCGTCGCTTGGTAATGTCATGCTAATACCTCCCCCGAGATTAATAAAAATTTGAGTGGGGGAGGGTAAGTAATGATCGTAGAATTAATAGGGTTCATTTAATAGGATCCTTCGAAAATTCCAACGACGTTGTTACTTAGGATTTATAGTTTCGTGCCATTTAATGGATTGACATGAATCGGGTCCCACACTACCACTTATTTTTTAGATGAAATTAAATAAATAAATAACATAAAAATGTTATTTTATTAATCTTTAACAAATTCCCAAAATCTAACATTTTCCCTAGACATACTGCAGTCGAAGTGAAGACTCCGTGAACAGAATCCGGACGCTGCAGATTCAACGGTTCCCTAATATTTTTAATGCGATCTCTGGTACAAAATATAGAAAACTCCACCATCATGTTTATTGAAAGTACCTTAAAAAAGTTCTAAAATTCATTTTGGGCACATCGGTCCTCAAAATCACACATCCTCAATTTTCAAAGATTGGTAATGTAATGTTAGGTTCATTTGAATGATATTTGTTTCCTAAATTTTTGTGTTATTTTATTTTAATCTCCAATAACTATATCCTATAATTAACGAAGTGATTCCATTGGGTTTCAACTGTTATATGATGGTTGGTCAATATGACTGTTGGAAATAAACACTTAATGTTACAATTATTGGTTATAAATACAAGTGATATTTGTTAATAAATACACAACGAATATTCAATTGACTCATCTAGAAGACTCGAGCCCTACGAATACCATATGCCAGGGCTTGGGGTGGAGGTAGCATCTCTGGTTCTTCTCTAGACCATGCCCAAGCTAAACTTTAGCATGTGAAGCTTTAATGGAATCGCCTAAGGGAGAAGCTCAAGCTGATAGAAATCACCACACTGATAATGTTTTCTAAGCCTCCCCAGGATTATATCATAATAGCACATCTTACACTAAGGTCTTATGCATGTGATATAAGGGGATGTGTAATGAGGCCTCAGATACTTTTTGTAATCGCCTGGTATAAATAATATTTTTATTTGATATTATGGTAAAATATGTGATTATAAAATGTCCAAATAAATATAGGATGAATATTATTGATTAATTTTGGTATAAGGGGTATTTTAAAATATTCATGTAACCCTTAAATAATGAATAATGTGAAGTTATTTTCAACAAAAATGATTTCTACAGTTGTGGTCAGTAATAAATTTAGAGTCTAATAAGATCAACTTTTTTGGTGAATAGTAAAGTTTGAAAGAGTTGAACTTTTGGTGAGTTATAAGATATTCAGAGCATTGATATTTGGTTATAGTAAATTTTTGCGATTTATCTGAAATAATGGAAATTTTTCTGAATAATACAGTTTTGTGTTCTGAGTGTTTAATGAAATCATTAATGATGTAATAATGTTTTAATAATAATTTCATCATTCTGGTCCACTTTTGAATAGTATAATATTCTACGAGTTTTCCAAAGTGACCAATTTAATGTGAAAATAATGTGGTCAAACACATGGTTTTGCAAATACCACCAATGAGGTGTCTCATTAATATTATTTAAATATTCCCTCACTTTTCCTATATTTACCAAGAAATTCCATCATTCATTTCATTAAAAAATCCTCCACAATAATGTTATAGTATTTTTAACTCCCAAGGAATCCTCTCATGGTGCCCTCAATCCCCCCAAGGTTCAAACCTTCAATCTTTCGATGTTCCTCTTCACAGTAAGGGAACATTTAACCGTCCTCTTTTTATTCATGATTTCCTTTATGTTATGTCTTCTAGTTACCATATTATTGTATGATGGTTTGTTTTTATATATTCTAATTACTTTCCATTTCATTTCAAAATGACAACAGACCCTTTCCTCTCTCATCAATTTATTTAATGAATTTTTTTAGCGACGCTGTTAGGCGGACAGATTTTTTGTAAATGAAATAGAGTCTTCTTATTTCATTCATGTTTCCTTTTCAAGTGGTGTATCATTAAAATATCCATACCATGATCTTATTATAATCACATACTATATTATGAATTATTTATGAGATTTTACCCTTGAACCCTACCATTTTAATGTTTTATAAAATGATGTTATGTAGTCGTTATGCAACAGAATATTCGTCTCAAAATCATTCTCTTTTTTCCAATAAATTCCCTTGTATTATTTATATGGATATCCAACTCTATTTTAATTTCCATGGGTTTTCATAAAAACATAACATTTATCTATTTTATTATGTAATTGACATATATATATCCCTCACACCCGTTCCTAGGGTTATAAATGACATAATGGTATTATTTTTAAGTACCTTTTAAAAGCCATGATTTTGACATGAAACCCATTTCATTGATTCCATTTGGGTTATTTATAAAATATGGGAATATAATCGATGTGTCTCACATGAAAATAAAGACATACTAAGGATGCAACCTGATATCACTCCAATGCATTGGGTACGTAATATAATATCTTTTATTTATGTTTTTATCATGTTATTATTGATACCAAATGTAAACATATACCTTTGTTTACCCACACTGGGCCTTCTGATGACCCTTTCCTTTGATGTATGTCTCCATGTTATGAGTGTAATATGTTTTCATGTATTTTGTTCCTAATTTCTATCACATTAGAGTACAAAGGTCCTCTATTTTTAAAATGCAAAGAAAAGATATGAAATAAAAAAGGTGGGATTTTATAGTTGGTATCAATGGATTGTTTAGTTATTTATTTAATTTGTTATGAAAACATTAGGAAAGAACCCTGTAGAAATGATTAAATATATGAATACTTCATTGTATTTTGTTATGTAATGATTAAATGGTTTATCATGAAAATACATCCCTATCTAGATATGAGCAGGTAGATGTGGTTCTCGAATGTTGTACCTAGGAGTGAAATATCTAACATGGAGTTTCATGCTTGACCTTGGGTATCCTAGTACACGATAATGGGACTTGTTGTACTATTGGTTACGACACTCCCAGGGGATTGTTTTGGTTAATCAGAAGCTTTTTATGAATCATTATGAAGGATTTATAGAGTTAAGTAATTGTTTAAAGAAGTTTTATGAAATAAAATCCTTTATAGTTAAATGATTCATAAATGAAATAATCTTCTCACTAAGGTTTTATTCTTTTATAAAATGGAGGGAAATAGGATGAACATTGAAAATGGTGACCACAATGGACCTTGTGCTGATAGACCTCCAATGGATGCCAGAATTGTAAAATTAATGCAAATGATGAACCAACTCACTCAAGTTATGGGAAATATCGTTAATCATGATGAGAGAAAAATCTCACTATGAAGGAATAAAATTATATTGAATCCTTTATAAATCAACAAAAAACAACCTTTAGTTGACCTACTGACCATTGATTGCTGAACTGTGGATCACCTCTATTGAAAAGATATTTTATGTGCTCTGGTGTTCTGAACAAGAGAATGAATCCTTGGTTGTTTATCGCATATAGGGAGAAACTGATCAGTGGTGGTAAATTTTTAAAAACTAAAGGTCATGATTGGAAGTTAAAGCTATGGAGTGGGATTAGATTAAAGGGACATTCTTCAATAAGTATTTCCATTGATCAATGAGAACTAGATTGGAGAAAGAGTTTCTTGAGCTGAAGTAGAATGAGAATGAATATATGGTAATATACGAGATGAACTTCACAACGCTTTCATATTACACCCTATAATTGTCATGGATCCAAATGGTAAGGTTGATAGATTATTCGGTGGACTGAGACCTCATCTACTGATGAATCTAGCTAGCTGATTTTATGACATCATTGATGAGATCATTCAAACTGTAATGATGGTTGACCATGAGATTGGTGTGACATAGTGGTATCAAAAACCTAATGACAAGAAGATATCAATGAAGTCAAGCTTAGGGAGGATCATCAATCAGGGAATAGGAGGTAATCAAATTCAACGTCCCATATGTAATAAATGTGGGAAGAATCATTCGAGGAACTACTTGCTCGTGATCGGGATGTGCTACATGTTTGGAAGAGATGTCCACATTGAACGGAATTTTCGTAGTGTGTTGAAGCATCAAATTCCAAATACTAATGACAAGAGGATGATGGTGAAGTCCCTACTTGATATCCAATTTTATAATTGTGGTAAACTTGGACATTTTTCAATACACTTCCCAAATACATGGGCAGAGGACATGAATCACCATCAGCCTCAGCAATGGCCAAGGGAACTTGGTCATACTTTTTCAATCACTACGGTTGAAGATGATGCACCAAATGATATGGTTTCAGGTTTTCTTGTTGTTTTATCAAAGCTAGAATATACATTGTTTTATTTTTTTCTATATATTCATTTATATCCTACTTGTTTGAAATGAATCTAGAATCAACCCCGGATTTGGTAAAAGTAAAGTTATTAGTCAAGACTCCATGTGGAATAATCAGAGCATCATCAGGGTTTAGAAACTCTAGTATTCACCATAGTGTGAACAATATTTTCACAAATCTTGTGTTCATTCCCTTGTTGGATTCTACATTATACTAGGGATGGAATAGCTCTCAAATTATAATACTAAGATCATATGAACAAGTAACGAAATATCATAAGTCTTAAATAGAAACCTATGGTTCTCTTCAAAGGATATATATATCAACCTGGTCATTGTCTGGAGGAACCACATATATCATTCTTTATGGAGTATATTAGTGAAGAAGATGTAAGAAATGAGTGTTTGAGGATAGAAAATGCCCCTTTCATCAGGTAAAATATTGACATAATTCCTATGGACTTACCCAGAATTCTCCCAAAAAGATAGGTAGAGTACATCATTGAAATCATACATGAATACCAACTAATATAAAATACCATGTATAGGATAGAAAATGTGGAGCTGGAGGATTTAAAGAAACAACTCCAATAACTATTGGATATGGGGTTTATCCGACCGAGTGTGTCTCATTGGGAGCACCAGTTCTCTTTGTGAAGAGGAAGGATGTATCAATGTGGGTTTGTATTGATTATATAGAACTGAACAGGATCAAAGTGAATAAAAAATACAAAATTCCATGAATTGATGACTTATTTTACCAACTTCTTAGGGTTCAGTTATCATCTAAGATTAATCATCGATCTGGATATCATCAATTGAGGGTAAAAAAATTTATTCAAAAAACTGCCTTCTAATCATGAAATGGGAATTATGAGTTTTTTATTCCCTTCATAATGATTAATGAACCTGATATTTTTAATTATTTGATGAATAGAGTCATTAAGGACTACCTTGATAACTTTGTGGTAGTTTTTATTGATGATATTATTATATATTCGAAAAATTGCGAGGAGCATGAAGATCATGTAAGGGTTGTTTTTCAAACACTACGGAAGGAGAGAGTTTTGGAATGTTCAGAAAA
This sequence comes from Viscum album, assembly GCA_963277665.1. Taxonomy (NCBI): domain Eukaryota; kingdom Viridiplantae; phylum Streptophyta; class Magnoliopsida; order Santalales; family Viscaceae; genus Viscum; species Viscum album. The sequence goes on from OY728133.1 coordinate 244,390,864, forward strand.
TGTGAAGTCTATTTATAAAATGCTTTTTCTTGGGTAACATTTTTACCAATTAAGGAATCAAAGTTGACCCTACAAAAGCCAAACATTGAAAAGGAGTGTCCTCACCCTACAACAATAACTGATTTTCATAGCTTTCTTTGATTAACATGATGTTATAAGAGGTTTTTTTAAAAAAAAATAATGATTTTATAATCCATTAACAATGTTAACTCAAAAAGGGGTCAGGTTCATCAGGAAAAAGGAGTGTGAGGAATGATTCCATGAGATAGAAAAGAGATTGGTTACTGCACATGTGTTAACTCTGCCCTCAAGTGAAGAAGGATTTATTATTCTTAGTGATGAAAGTTTGAAATGGAAATGGTGTGTCCTCATGAAAAATGACAAGGTCATTGATTATGAATCACGACAGTTGAAAACACATGAGAAGAAATATCTTACGCATGATATGGAACTGGTTGTGGTCATTTATGGTCAGAATATATGGTGACACTATCATTATGGGGAAATGTGATATATACCAAGACCACCAAAGTTTGTAGTATATTTTCACACAAAAGGAATTGATCGTGAGATATAGGATATGTTTGGAAATTCACAAAGACATTGATTTTTCAATTCATTATCTTCATCGAAGATCAAATAAAGTCATTGATGTATTAAGAAAGAAATACTTAGTTGTTCCTTCCATGACGGGGATTCAAAGAGATCCTTTGATAAATGACCTAGAAAAGCTAAATAGAAGAATTATTAGGGAAGGCATATCATCAACCCTATCCCAAATGATTTAGAAAATGTTATTACTAGATATTATAAAGAATTATCATAATGAAGATCGTTTGTTAAAAAACATTTTTGAGGCTATGATGTATGGGATGTTTCCTCAGTTCAATATTGATCAAAAAGGTGTACTGAAATTTCGTACAAGACTATGTGTTTGATTTATTTCAGAAATAAAGGATCTGAGGGATGAATCTCATAGCTCTACTTTCATTATAAATGCAAGATGTACAAAAATGTATAGGGACCATCATGATCATTATTGGTGGGATAATATGAAAAGGGTGATTGTTGACTACATTTCATGGTACCTAGTATGTCAACAAGAATAGAAAAAGAAACAAATTCATAAACGGGTATTGCAAACACTACCCATAACAGCCTAGAAGTGGGATAATATCACTATGGACTTCATCACTAATCTCCTGAGAACATCCAAAGGAAGCAATGCGATATGGGTTATTGTAGAAAATCTCACCAAGACTTCCCATTTTATCGTCATTTGGGATGACTTCTCTCTTGAACAACATGACATGATTTATGTGAAGGAAGTGGTAAGGCTACATGGAGTCCCAATTTCAATCGTATCTGATAGTAATCAATGGATCAAATCAAAATTTTAGAGATGTCTTCGACATGATCTAAGAACTGAATTGATTTTTAGTACGGCCAAAAATCCCCAAACATATGGAATATTTGAATGGACTATTTAAACACTCAAGGATTTTCTAAGAGCATGCTAAACGGAATTTATAGGTGGATGGGATCAACATATCCCTTTAGTTGAGTTCTCTATCAACAATAGTTTCTACATGAGAATTCACATTACATCATATGACACTCTATATGGTAAGTGATGTAGAACTCTTAAATGTAGGCATGAATCTAGTGAGAGAAAGATTCATGGTCCTGATCTTGGGCAATAGATGACAGAAAAATTCCATGTCATCCCACAACTCTTTAAGGATTCTCATTGTAGGAAAAATATCTATGTAGACAACCATCGAATAGACTAGGAGCTTGAAGTTGGTGACATTTCCTTTCATTGAATTTCACCGTGGAAGAGATTCATTTGGTTTGGAAATAAAGGGAATCTTAGCCCTTGGTATATTGGCCCCCATGAAATACTTGATCGTGTAAGAGTAGTGGCCTATCAGCTTGCACTTCCTCCAAATCTAGTTCACGTTCATGATGTCATCCTTGTATCCCTCTTGAAAAAGTACATACATGACCCTTCACATTGACTAAATTCAGAGGTGGTACAACTGGAACATGACCTCTCTTTTGAGGAGTAGATCGTGGATATCTTGGCTCATAGAGAAAAGGTTCTACGCAACAAGACTACCCACCTTGTTATGGTGTTGTGGAGGAACCACAACTGTGAAAAATACATGTGGGAGCCAGAGGAGTCTATGATGATGAAGTACTCACACATTTTCTATTCTGAGGGTACGAGTCAAAATTTTGGGGATAAAATTTCTTAAGAGATGAAGAATGTAATGACCCAAACATTTGAATAATATTTTTTTCCTACATTTGTGTATTAATAAATTTTATACTCATATAACTATATCTTTTAATTAAAAAAGGGATACTGTTGGGTTTCGACTGTAATACGAACATTGGTCAATATGACCGTTGGATACTAAACTCTTAACGTTACAATTATTGTCTATAAATACATGTGATCTTAGATAATTAATACAGAATGATTTCTTTATGGCCTCATCAAGTAGACTCGGGCCGTATGAAGCACATTTGTCCGAGCATGGTAAGGAGGTAGCATCTCTAGGCTTTGCTCTGGACTAAGCCCAAGCTGAACATGAACATATAAAGCTTGAACGGAATCACCTAAGGGATAAGTTCAAGCTAATTCAAATCACCACTTGGGGAAATGTTTTTCGAGTTTCCCCATGATTCTATCACTATAGAACACCTTACACATAGGTCCTTTATAGGTGTTATAAGGGGATGTGTAATGAGGCCATAGATACTTTTGTAATATCTTGGTATAAATAAAATTTTTATTTCTTAATATTAAGAAATTTATGAATTTAAAATGTCCGGATAAATATAGGATGAATATTATTGATGAATTTTTGAAGAAGGTGTATTTTAATATATTCATGTAAACATTAAATAATTAATTATGTGAATCTATTTTCATAAAAATGATCTTCTATAGTTGTGATAAGTATAAAATTTAGAGTCTAATAAAATACAATTTTTAGTGAATATTAATGTATTTATAGTAACATACCCTTATGAATAGTAATGAATATTAATGAATAGTAAATCTTCCAAAAAATAGAAACATCACCCACTACTGAATAAATTAAATTTAGACATCTTTAATGTGAAAAAGTGATCATTGTATATGTTTTGTTTTCATTATAGGTAATAAATATTTTATTTAAAATTTTATAATTAATTATACAATTTATAATGAAATTGTAATTTAATAAAATTAAATCAAAAATTGTTTAATTATTTTCTTATGGTTATAAAATCATTTTATGGGACCTTGATTATCATTTCTGGGTGTTACAAAATGAGTTATAGTTTTAAAGATGAATATTTGGAATAAATAATGAGTTTATTTAAAAATTAAATTGAAAATTATTTGAAAAATATTTTCATAAAATTGTGTTCATTTTTTAATTAAGAGATTCGATAATAGGTTGGGGTATAATTTTGGGATTTCTCTAAAACAGTTGAATTTTCCGCGAATAGGAAAAATACAGTTTTGAGTTTCGGTTGTTTAATGAAATCATTAACGATGTAATAATGATGTAATAATGATTTAATAATTCTGGTATAATTATGGATATTAAGATATGTTATGTGGTGTCCCATGTGTCCAATGCCATGGGCAATACCATGTAAAATCCAATGGTTTTGCAAATACCACTGATGTGGTGTCCCTTAGAACTTAATTATATATTCCATCACTTTTCCTATAAATACAAAGACATTACCTCATTAATTTCATTCCAAAAATCCTCCTATGAAATTTTATAGTCCATTTACATCAAAAGTAGTCCTCACATGGTGCCCTCAATCCTCCCAAGGTCCCAACCATCAGGATTTCAAAGTTACTCTTCCCTTAAAGGAACCATTCACCCTTCTGTTTTTAGTCATAATTTATTATATGTTTTCTCTTCTAGATTCCATATTTTTATGTGGATTTATGTTCTTATATCTTCATATTACATTTTATTTCATTTCCAAATGATGATATACACATTTCTACCTCAACAATTTATTTTATAATTTTTTTAAGAAGCCATCAGGATGACAAATTTTTTGCTAAATAAAGAGCATCTTTTCTTTTCATTCATTTTTTATTTTCATGTGTTATGTCATTAGAATATTCATACCATGATCTTATTATGGACCCATTTTTTATAATGAATTATTTAAGATAGTTTGACCCTTATATCCTCTTTTTTAATGTTTTCTAAAACGATTGTATGTAGCCGTTATGCTGTATAATTTTCTTCTCAAAATCTCTATATTTTTCTCAAAAAATTATCTCGTATTACTTATGTGGATTCCAAAATTTTATTTAATTTACATGGGAATTAATAAAAACATAAAAATGATTTTTTTGAATCTATAATTGACATACATTTATCACTCACTCCATTTCTATTGGATATAAATGAAAAAATGATCTTATTTTTATGTACTTTTCAAACGACATGATTTTGACCTGAAACCAATTTCATTGATTCTATTTGGGTTATTTATGAGAGGTTTGATTATGATAATTTTTGATTACATGAAAATAAATACATATTAAGGGTGTGTTCTCCTAGCACTCTAACACATTGGGTAATGAATTTAATCTCTAGGTATGACAAGATTCACGATAACTTTGGGAATAACTATGGTAATTTTTATGACACCTTGGGGATGAAGCCCGATGATATGTTCATGAATATATAAATTATGTTTTGTAGGCACATTTTAATGTCATTTTTCAAGTTCACTTCATTATGATAATTTTATTTCTCATGTATTTATGTTTTTTATCAAGTTATTATTGATATCACAAGTAAACAGACACCCTAGATTACACTTACTGGGCCTTCTACTCACATTTAATTTGATGTATGTCTCAAGGATATGAGATTCAGTAGTTGTGGATAGGATAATCATTTCATAAGGATTATCAAGGGTATTTTAAAGAGTGATTTATGTTTTCATGAATTTTGTTTCTAATTTCCATGATAGTAGACATCAAAGTCCCTCTGTTTGTAAAATGTTTTGAAATCTAATGGCATAAAAAAGACGGGATTCAATAAATAATAATTCCATATAATTAAAAAAAATTACATGGAAAGTATGGGGCTATATATTGTCCCAACCATAGGTATTTTCTTCCCCAAAAGACAAAACATAGACTAAAGAATCAAATGGGGTATTTAGCATGAATCTGAGCCTCTTGCTCCAATGTGCTCTCCTGGAGGTTTCCATGCTTCCAGTGAACGCACACCAGAGATATTCATTGTCCACAAGGAAATAGCTCCTCTCAATCCTCCTTCTCCATTGGAACCTTTGTAAAAGATTCCCCATCTCCAATGTCTGGATTTCCCCAGTCGATGACATGTGATGGATCATGCATGTACCTCATCAGCCACAACACGTGGAAAACATCTTGCACTAGGTTCATTTATCGGGGAACTTCCATGCTATACGCCACCATTCCAACTCTTCTAAGAACCTGAAAATTTCTGATTAACTTCATAGATAGCTTCCCTCTCTTTACAAATATCTGAAAACTTCATTGAGGTGTGACCCATAGTTAGATATAGTCTCCCTCGTCGATCTTCAATGTTCTCCATCTCATGTCAACACAGGACTATTGACTACTATGTAAAGTCCTCTTCTGCTCCTCAATGACTTTCACCTTCTCAGTGGTAGCCCGTACCATCTCCGGACCCATAAGTGCTATCTCTCATGGGTTTTTCCTGCATAGAGGTGATCAGTAAGGTCGACCATATAATCCCTCGAATGGTGCCATACCAATGGTGGAGTGATTGTTGTTGTTGTACATGAACTCCACCAAGGGAAAGTGATCCTCCCAACTATAGCTAAAAATCAATGATTTAAGAACGAAGCCTGTCATCCGGTATATTAATGGTCCACACTGTCTGACCATCTGTCTGTGGATGAAAGGTGGTTCTAAAATGTAGTTGAGTACCAAGCACCTCCTATAATCCATTCTACAATTTGGATGTAAAACATTCATCATTTTCAGAGATGATCGTCGATGGCACCCCATGAAGTCATAAAATCACCTGTACCTAGAGGCATCTCAAGACCTCTTCTGATCTTTGTTCTTAGATGGGTATGATTTGGGCTGACTTGGTGAGTCTGTCAATGATCACCTAGATGGAATCATTTCCTATGAATGTATGTGGAGGCTCTGTCATAATTTCCTTGTATAATCCATCCCACTTCCACTCTAGCACCTCTAGTGGCTGCGTTAACCCTGATAGAACTTGGTGTTTGGCCTTCACTTGGTAAAAATTGAGGCATCAAGAAATAGAATCTTCTAATACCTTCTTCATCACTCGCCACCAGTGCTGATTCCAAAGGTCCTGGTACATCTTTGTCACACAAGGACGTACCACCAAAGGGGATGTATGGAACTCCATCACCGCCTCTTCCCACAGCACCATCGGTAACATGGTGTGTACTCTAAAAATGATTAAATTGACCTCACCTTTATAAAATCCATCAGTTTCATGTCATGTGGATATCTGAGTACTTCGTGACTCACAGTCTATGTCCCCAAGATGTGCCTCCTGAAATCACTATTGATTTTTGGGAGAGTCCGTCATATATTGGCGGTATGCTGCTCTATCTTTATCTATAAAGGATATCTACAATGCAGCAAGCATCTCAATCACCTCACTCAGCAACTATAGACAAGACCTCAGGTTGAGTTCATCTACCACTATGCTCACCTTCCAAGGATTATATACAATCTCAAAGACATAGTCTAGGAGAAACTATATCCATCATCACCCTCTCAGGTTCATGTCTTTTTGTGAGAAGATATATCTGAGACTCTTGTGATCAGAGTAGATGGTAAAACGTTTTTCCATCAAGTAATGTGACAACATCTTCAAGGGGATGACAAGTGCTGCTAATTCCAGGTCATGTGTAGCATATTTCTTCTCATACTGTCACAGTTTTCGAGATCCATACACAGTTACTGGTCGCTCCTCTATTAGGACACATCCATGTCTAGAACTAGATTCATTGTAGTAGACTATATACCCAACACCCTTTTCTAGTAGACTCAAAATGATGGTACTCGTCTGTCACTGCCTCAGCTCCAGAAAACACTGTTGGCATCTCTCTCTCAACACAATGGGTCATCCCTTCTTCTTAAAGGATGAAAACGGTTCCAAAACTATGGAAATGTCGGGTAAGAATCTCTAGTAGTCCACAACAAAACCTAGGAAACTCCACAGTCTGGTCACACTCTTGGGTGGTTCCCAAGATAGCACAACCCCTATCTTTTCCTGATCTACTACAACACTAGTCTCTAACATAACGTGTTCCACAAAGTTAACCTCTCTTATCCATAAATGGTTCTTCTAGTGATAACCATAAATATGGTGCTCTCGGAGTGTATATAGAACTATCTATAGATGATAGGCATGCTCCTCGAACGTCACTGAGTACACAAAGATGTCGTCGATGAATAACACCAAAAATAAATAGACGTATGGCTGGAAGAACTTATTCATAAGTCCCATGAATACTACAGGGGAATTGGTCATGAAGAATGGAATAACAAAGAACTCATTGTGGCCATAGCGACATCTAATGGTCATCTTCTGCACATCCTCATATCGTACGTTGAGCTAATGATATCCTTATCCGAGGGATATCTTCGAAAAACATCGATCTTCCTTCAACTAATCATAGAGATCATTAGTCCTCAGAATTAGATAATTTTTCTTCATGGTCACATGGTTTAGGTGATGATAACTCACACAGAGTCTCAAACTCCCATCTGTCATCTTAGCAAACAAAATTGGTGCTTCCCATGAAGAAAAAATGGGCATTATGATCCCCTTTCTCTATAAGTCCTCCAACTCTACCTGTAACATACTATGCTTCGTGGGATACATCTGATATGATGGTGAAGATATCAGTGCAGTCTTAGGCTACAGTAAATTTTAAAAGTCTACCTCTCTGCATAGAGGTAGTCCAAGAACATCATCAGGAAAGATCTCGGAATACTTGTCCACCACTACAGGATAGCTCAGACTCTCAACATCAACTACTCCTTGGGTAAGTCTAGACAACTGTTGTTTGATTGACTGCACCCTCTTGCAGGAAAATAAATCACACATAGAAAAGGTTCCAATATCGCTAGTGAAGGAAAAACTAGTCCAATCTGTGCGGACATAACGTAATTTGTGCATAATATAGTCAATATGAGCATGTTATGTGGATAAACTATCCATACACAAGATGACGTCGTAAGACCTCTACACTGCTACCAGAAGATCCCAGCCGAAGCTCTCACCACCTAGAGTATTCTTACACTACTGAAACTAGTGTGTAATTGTCGAATCTTACCACGTATGAGCCTCCATCCATAAGGATCGAGCCAACAGCTCCGTCGAAATCACCGAGCTCTGAATGAGGACTATGGTAATAATGGAGTGACAGTCACTTATGTCTATAAGTACTGTAACTAGGTTCTAATATACATATATTGTACCTCTAATCATCTCTGGAGTGTCGTGGTCATAGCCCTCAGCTGCCTGGAGCTGAGCTCATCCCAGTCCTCCTTCTCCCTACAGTCAGGGTGGACTACCTAACAGTGGTGGAGGGAGAACCTTGAATTTCTTGCCACTGCCTACTACATGGCTATCTCCTTTTCCACTTATACTTCCCTATATACCTCCTCTCTAAAACCATTATATTTTCCTCAGTGGTCCCTCTATTGTCTACAGGTCGTTCATATAGTGGGTCGGGCAGTCGCGGGCCATGTGACACTACCTGCCGCACAAATAGCACTGTCTGATCCTCAACCGTCCTCCACTATCTCGTGATCCCCTCACCACCTAACCTGTATCTTGAAGTCACCGAACAAAAGGTCTGGCCCTCTTGGCCCCTTCTTCTACCATCTTATGCTTAATTTGAATGAATCTGCTACATGTCATCTGATTGTGGTTCTCGTTGTCAATGCTTGCTCATCTAGGATGCTCTCCCCCAAATGTGCTCACTCTAGCACCCCAGCCTACGTCAGAATGATGAGTGATACCATCAATGATCAGATATCCCATAAAAAACCTTGATCAATGGTTTGGGCCCTGAAGAAAGGGTCACATACCATGTCAGTGGAGTAGCAGGAGGGATTATTGAACCTCACCGAGTATTGGGCCACGGTCATGCTACCCTACTGTAAGTGCAGCAGCTCATGTATACTCACTGTTCATATTTTTTATGGGAAAAACTATGGCCTGAAAATTCCCTCTATGACTTCCCTGGTGAGGGACTCCACATCGTGTAACTGGAGTGTCAGACTCCACCATTTATCTGTTACTCCCGAGAAGAGACTGGCAGCTAGGATCACCATCAGATCAGGTGGTGTCCCAACTCAGTGAACAACTCTAGCCCCATCCTCTATCTAGTCCTCATCTTCCTACAAGTCCATCTCTCCTTAGAACCTCAGAGCTCTCTACTACTAAAACTCGTCAAACACGATCAGTCAGCATGAACCATCTAATAGTGGGGATGGTGGAAATGACTGCCCAATTGGTAGTGAAGCTGCTAGTACACAACCCGAAGGTGATAACATCATAAGAGGGACCGAAATCAAGTATTCATCTCTTAGTGGTCCATCATCACATAAAATCTCTAGAATCTTGGCTTGCTATCTATATGTTGGCATCATGAATGAAAATAGGTGGTCCACAGTCTATATGTTATACATGGTTAGTGGACTCAATGAGATACCAAGAAATTTTTTTAAAATAAACACACACACACAATCATTGTTTCAGTGCAATGAGTTAGAAATCGAAATTTAGGGACCTGGTGTATGGATACATTTGCCCCTGCAACAACAATAGATTCACAAAACTGAAAACCACACTAATAACACTAAACACTACCGCCACACTGAAAATATCAGAGTCCATGTACTTTGGTAGAACTGAGTTCTCTGATTCCACTTTGTCATGACCCGTCCCCTATGTCCCACACCATGAATACCCCCAATCCCACCTTCCAAAGTCCAGGGGTAGGCGACTAGCACTGGGATGGCTTTTCACTTAACCAGATGGCATTGACTTTAAACCTGTATAGACATAAAAATCCAATATCACAATAAGAGGAAACCAAAATGTAAAACACTATAGAAAAAAGTGTGATGAATGTAAATGGTCCAAAATACATGCCCAACTTGAAAGAGCAAGTACAACTGAAAAGAGAAACACAAATCATGGGTTATCCACCAAGGATCCTACCTGAAAGGTAGGTACAGGTCACCATTATTAGTCATGAGTCACAACACGTCAAATGGTTCTCTTCTAAGCACTGTCCAATCCTATATCCCTCATCCTCAATCAACGATGCTCTTCCTCGGCACAAGACACAAGAATACGAGGGCGAAACTTGTGCTTGGGTGAGTATAAATATAATCAGTAGGGACCCCGAGACCCCCGATGTTCTCCCAATGTTCCACAAAGGAATAACAATAAAGAAAGACCTCAATCATAAAGCACAAAGTAGTCACCATATAGAATAATCTAAATAAATAATATGCTTTATAAAATAATATTATTTAATTATGATAATGGATTTATCAATTCTTCCACATTAGATGATAAACGAAAAATAATATTTTTGACATTTATTATTATAAAAATCCTTGAAAAAACATACATTAAGTAAATAATCCTTAAACATTTCAAAGATCTATGTTACACTTTGAAACATTTGAATCACAATTCCCTTGATGTAACAATATTAATGAATCATATAATATCAAGAAGATGATGAAATTTAGGATAAAACTGTCTAATCGATGTATATGGACTATATAAAAGATATTTGATGAAAAACATTACAAAATTTACTAATAAAATAATGTTAGCTCAAATACCATACCTTAATAATAGATTATGTTTAGTGGTCTATAGTATCTAGTATAGTGGTTTAAAATATGTTACTAACATATACCATAAAAATAAAAAAAATTATAATATCATATATTAAATTCATCTAATATCATTTTACATTTTTGAAACAATTATTCAGTATTTTATTATATTAGGTGATAATTTCCACGTATTATAAAATATGTTATGATAATTCGTGTTTGTATTTTTATTACTAATTAATAATGTCATGATCTGTCCCACAGGGCCCGTTCTGTGACTACCCCAAGCCTGCCTTCCAAAGGCCATGGACATGAAACAAACATATGGAAGGCGTATCCCTTAACGGGAAGGTGTTTCCATTAACCCAGTACAAAATTACAAATACAAGATCACAACAAGAGGAAACCATGAAGTAAACTACTATAGTAAAAAGTGTGCTGAAATTAGTGGGGATAGAAAAAAATCCCAATAGGAATGTAAAAGAACAACTGAAAAGAGAAAAACATCTCATGGGTCGTCCACCAAAGATCCTGCCTGAAGGGTCGGTACAACTCACGATCAGTACACCAGAGTCACTCCATGTCAAATGGTCCACCTATGAGCACTATCCAGTCCTAGATCCCACAGCCGTGATCAATGTAGTTTGTCATCTCCACAATACACAATAATTTGGGAAAAAATCCCATGTATGGTTGAGTATAACATTATACAGTAGGTACCCCAAGACCACCAAATGTCTACCGGAGTTCCGCAATGAAATACCCACAAAGCAAGACCTCAATCACAGTTAACGAAGTAGTCATCAACACTACATATTTATATGACCACACATATACCTAATTTTTCATGATATACACCTCTCATACATGTGGAAAGAATGTAACAATGGGAAACACCAATAATTTAACACCACAAAGGTAAATGTACCACACAGGTAATATCACGGAGATAACACCACAAAGGTAAAAGTGTCACACATGTATCACCCTGAAGATATCACCATGAAGGTTAAATTAAAACATATGTATCATCAAAAAGATATCACCACAAAGGTAAAAGTACCACATAGGTTTCACCATGAAGGTAAAAGACATTTCTCATGCCATGTATTAGTGATTTATTGAAGTACAAATGATCTTTCATGAAGCTAGATCATATTATTCTCTCAAGAGGAACTACTACTAACCATTAGGTGTCTGATCCACCCCAAATTGATAGGTAATAACCCAAAAAATGAACTGCCTAAGTTACAAACCACCCAGAGTTGATAGGTACTAACCCCCACTATGATCCACACAGGATCTGACCCACATAGGATTAATATGCACTAACCCACATAGGATTTCTGAGTGCTAACCCACACATGATCTGCCCACACAGGATCGGTATGCACTGACCCACACAGGATCATTGTGTGTTAACCCACACTTGATCTGAACCACACAGGATTGGTGCTGACCCACATAGGATCGCTCAGTACTAACGTCTTTATGATATATCTCCGCCATCTACCTCACTGACAGCCACTGGATTCCCGCTCATCATATTCTTGATTATTGTAGGATTCCATACTCAAGATATCGGTCATAATTTAGCTGCCATGAAGCTCAATGTAAAATTATAACAAATGACATATATTTTTAAGGGTGCCAATGGGAGCAATGGTACGTCAATCGGATGCCCGACATGTGAGTTATAAGGGTTTTAGTTACGAGGGCCTGGTAAGATTCAGGTTCGATCCAACTTGGCCATTATCCAACTATTTGAAAAAGTCGTGTGGTGTATACCAAAAGGACAACCTTGGGAGAAGGGTATCATTTCCATGGATAGATCTTCAAACGGTGTCGGTCATCACTTCCCACAAGAACCATTTTCATCCTCCAAGTGTTGGACATCACTCCACTTTACCTGAGCTTCGTCACATGGTGATGTCATGAAAATACCTCCCCCAAGATTTATATAAATAGCAGAGGGGGAGGGGGTGTAACGATATTGGAATTTACTGGGGTTCATTTCATACATACCTTCCTAACATACAACAACGATGTAACGTAGGATTTGATGGGTCCATCCATTTAATGGATTGAAATGACACCGGTCCCACACTACCTATTGTCCGTTGGAGTAAATGAATGAAATAAATAAAATAACAAATTTATTTTATTATTCTTTTAAGAAGTCCTGAAATCTAACTTTTTCCCTTGACATACTGCAGTCAAAGCGAATCCTCCCTTAAGTGAATCACAGCTCTGTAGATTCAATGGTGCCCTAAGATTTTAATCCGACCTCTGGTCCAAAAGATAGAAAACGCTGCCAGTGCATTCACAGAACATACCTTAGTAAAAGTTCCGAAATTTATTTCAGACACACTGGACCACAAAATCACACACTATCAATTTTCACAGACCTGTAATAATTACATATAATTAAATAAAACTACATGGAAATTCCGAGTCATTAAAAATAAATATATAATAATTATATAATTGTTTCAAAATGGTTTTAATGTTTACTATTTATTTTAATTCAGTTATTACATGTTTTTTTCAACTACATAAATAATTATGGTTACCTCATTTTTTTTACCAACCACTGTTCATGTGTCTAAAATTACATTGATAGGTCAACTATTGTCAAAGGGGTCATTATATAATCACGTTAAAAATAATAATCAATACGTAACGATCATATTTACGCATAAATTATAATTTAAAAAAATCATGAAATATGTTTATAAAAAACAAACAAATGATACAATCATGTATATGGTAGGTTTAATGTATGCATGCTTATCGTTCCCAGTTTTCCATGATCACTTTTGAAATAATTTATGCAACATAATATCATTCCATAATAAATTATTTAACATAAATATAATTTCATATTATCATATATATATAATTTATTTTATGAAAAGGGTATCACATCATGTTAAAGAGGAGGTAGTCCACAAATTCACCATCGATGTTATCACATTTTAGAGTCTGAAAAGGGTAATAATGAAAATGATATACTATATTTTTAAAACTGAAATTTTTTCATTAATATAACATGTAATTAATTTATGTCACATATTTTCAATTAAAATTTTTCATCATATAATCCATGTATTGTGTGAACGAATCACAATACCTTGAGGAGGTAGTTGTCCACATGTCCACACAAGATGTTATCATATCCCAACAATATTGAATTTATGGGGGTGTGTTTTATATAACAAATATATAAGTATAATCACATTATAAATATAATATATATCACATAATAATAGCGTGTCTCTCATAATACTAGCCATTAATTGTGGTAAAAAAAACGTAAATTCATTTTTTGGCGAGGTGGATGTGTCTCGTGCTCTATGTGTAAGTTTGTTACCTAATTCATGGAAGTGTGGAAAAGTGTAGTTATAAACCAAGATATAAAAAATATCATAATATTTAACTTACTAGGGTTATTATTAAATTATTTAATAATAGAAATTGGTGTGGTCAAGGAAGATAATAAATAAAAAGAGCTTGAGGGGGGATGCTACCATTTCTTTAGGTAACCCTTGTTGGTTTTTAGAAAAGGTATTCTTTAGTTTCATTTCATCACTATGGTAGGTTTAAAAAAATATGTGATATAGTTTGGAAAGATGATTGAGAAGTAATTGTCTGATCCTTAGTTGTTTGAGAGGTCTGATTAAGGAGGGAGTGAATGAATATTAATAGTGGAGGGAGAGTGGGTTTCTTGTAAATACCAATAGGTATAAAACAATGGTAGGAATCCCTTATCTCATGACACTCAAAAATTGAATAATAATTGATTATTGGTGCATAATTTTCGACAAATATTGTTACAAAACAAAAAATAAATAATTTTTTTTCATTTTGTTCTATAAATTCTATGTTTCATTATTTTATTTATTTGGTTTTCATTAAAGGAACATGTTTTCAATGCTAATTTATTTATCCATTAAGAATAAATGATTGTGATATTTATTATAAGATAAATTTATTTATATCTTAATATCGTATATAATTCTATAATTAAAATATCACGTGACTTGTAAATAAATTATAAAAGTGCAAGGAATGTGAAAAAACAATGTTAAAACTCATACAAAGTTAATAATTATTTTACCATCTATTGATCAATATGTTAGTTTTAAAAAAACTTCATCATTTTATAAAAAAATATTTTTTTCTTAACACTAAGAAATTACATGAAATAATATATTTTTTTATAAAATTTATATCAGTTAAAAAAATATCATTAATTATAAAATAACTCTAATATCAATTCTGATATATTTATGTAATTTTAATTTCAAAAAATATAAAAAATATTGGAATTAAATTATATTAAGTTCACACCTATGAGACTTGATATATTAATCAAAAAAAAATGAGTGACATAAAATAATTTAATTATATTCACAATTTATATTAATATTATCTTTCATTTATATAAATTAATAACTAAATAACCATTATATTGGAATTTCTAAAGCATTTTATGTAAATAATTAATCTATAAAAAACAATGATAAATTATTATGATAAAAAAAACTCATTTATTTTAACATTTATATAGATAAATACCATTTTTAACATATCTCAATATTTTGAAAATTCTAATGTTAAGGAATGTTCCCTTTTTTCATTTTTCATGCGTAACTTGTCAGAGAAGAAAATTTCAATAAATATTATCCCAATTACACATAAATTAAAACCCAATAGGGTTTAATGTATAAATATTGGAATCCAATGTCTATTAGAGAAGTTTATATTTTATATAACCCCAATGAATAATGTTTAGTCCCTTGTTATGCTTAATTATACCATAATAATTTTAATTAATTTTAATTACATTCACTAATCTGTGTGGTCAAATACTTACATGATCTCAATAGAATAAAAATATTATACAAAATTCAATTTTGTGTGTCTATTTATCCAAATTAAAATTACATACTTTTTAAAATAATTTTTAATTATATAACTGAGAAACTTTTTCAGGAAACAGGTTTTTATAGTAAAAATGTTCAAAATATCAATAAATTTTTATACTGAATATAATAGAAAAATTATTCCAATGAATTAAATTAAATTATTATTTTTGTAATTGATCTTTTTTTACATTATAACCCAATTAAAAATATAATTTAACACTAATAATTATTTAAATGAAAATGTTGTTATTAAATAAATGCATTATATTTTACTATTCATAAAAAACACCTATGAAAAATAATGATAAATAACCCAAAGCTATGTTTTACATTTCGAATTAAAAATAATTTTTTGATAAATAGATTTTATTATATTTTGAAATTTTACTTTTAATAAATGATGAACATTTAAAAGAACAAACTTACTCTATGATATGTATATTATAATTTAAACATAGTGTTGTATATAATCACATTAACAACAATATTTTATTTATTTTTTATTATAAATGTTGTAATGTATTTACGGGTCACAAATTATAAAAATATAATTCAATTATCATTAATATAATTAACCATTTAATACAACAAATAATTTTAAATTCTACTATCATATGAATATTAATAAGAAAATTAAATAGAATGAAACAAAAACATAAACACCAATTATTTAATCTAAATAATGAGTTCCTAATACCCATTGATCTCTTTCATATGCATATGATGACCTAGGGAATACATGAAGAACTTGGTGAGTTAAAAATCCATTTATGGGGACAATCATATGAAAAAACATAGAACATGGGTTAGATGGCTTAAATTGATGACATAAAATTGAATTGAACAAGAATAAATATAAGGATGCATAACATATAGATCCAATGATCATGTAATCATGGAATGATATAAATATGAAAAAAAAAACATAAACAATAAAATTATAATGAGTAATGGATAACATCCAAGAACATTTAACATAGAGGATAATGATTCAAGGATAACCATAAAATCCATTACACATGGAGGATAATTATTTAAGGCTAACCATCAAGTCAATTTTACCTGGTGGATAACGAATCATTGATATCAACTAGGACCATTGCACAAAACCTATATTGAGACTAAATATCACCCAATAAATTGGAGAAAAATCTAAAGAAAAAAATCAATACATTTTCATGGATACTTTTTCCACATGTATAATCATACATATGAAATAAAAAATAAACCTATTGGTAGAAAATAGAATAAATTGGGTATCATATTCATGTAAAAAGGCATGAAGAAATAGAATAACATATTGGTGTCCATGAAATATGGGATTTTAATTTCATATGTAAATTAATAAAGGATGATATGAATTCAAAATGATAATTTATGTCTACCTTATGTTGAAACATGTCATAATGAGTGTTTAATATATTTCATGAATAAAAAAATTTAGTATGTTTTAAGGAAAATATTTAATATTGATTAAAAAGGAATATCTATTTTTATACAATAATAAATTAAATAGGATTGTTTTTTCAAGATAATTTTTTTTATTT
Source organism: Viscum album (assembly GCA_963277665.1). Lineage (NCBI taxonomy): Eukaryota > Viridiplantae > Streptophyta > Magnoliopsida > Santalales > Viscaceae > Viscum > Viscum album. The sequence goes on from OY728133.1 coordinate 244,408,263, forward strand.
TATAATTATTTTAGTCCCTTAAAATATATTATAATGTTTACTTGGTGATGGTTCATAAATTAGGAAGATCCCAATAATCTGGCTTACTTATTAGGTAGAATAGGGAAAGGAACCGTTTTAAAACACGTATTTACCAATAAAATAATGATGATCTTATCTGGATATTTGACTTTGTAATATATACAATTAATTTAGAATAACTACATTAAATGAATGAATAATTTCATTTGGTTAATGATAGAGAAAGAGTAACCTGATGGAAAAAGGGAGGTTGAGAAGGAATCACAATCCTTTTGTATGAATGTATTCAGCACTAGAACATAATGTCATATATAATAAAAAATAATTAATTAATTAATTAATACATATCATTTTAAACTTTTATTTTATATATTATAATTATATTATGTTCATCTATTGATTTTTTAGGCATTATATTGTACATTTCCACGGTTCAAGAGAGTTTGTTTACATTGTTTTCATTAATATTTTTCTAGTATACATGTATGGAAGATCGTATAAAATGAAAATATTTTTCATGAATTAAAATTATATGTTATTAATGAAATTTTATATTTTTTTATTGTATTATATATAAATTTTTTCATATTTTAGGATGATTCATTAGATTATTTATTAATTATAAGCATTTAGATTAATTTTCTTTTTTTTGTTTATCTTGAAGTAGTTTTGTTTGATTAATTAATATTCAGAATATATACATTAATAGAACATTAAATAAGATATTTTACATATATTTTAATGAAATTTTTCTAAAAAAAATATTTTTATAACACTCCGTGATGGTGGAATTGGAAATTGAGAACTCAATGTCCTTGAATGTGAGTAATCGACCCATAAGGGATGATGTTTTCACTCTCATAAAAAGAAGGGAGGTAAAAAGAGATTGTGGATTGAAATTGCATTAAAAATCAAATTAAAAAATATAAAAGATACTTTTTTTATCATGAATCTTGGATATGGGAAGGTGAGTAGGAGAAAATAAAGAAAATGATTTGAAAGGTAATTAAAAAAAGTAAAGTGGTTTTACAAATTGAATTTATCTCACTAAGTACCTCATTAGAAGAATTGGGTTTTCTGTTATTTTGATAGTAAAGGTTCTAGGACTTGTGGGAATGAATTGGGGACTATTTTTTGAATTAATATGGACCATCATTAAGGCTTTGGTGGTGTGAGAATAGGAGGTGGTGATGGGTGGTATTTATAGTGGAGAAAATGGGTTTTTTAAATTATTTTAATTATTTATTTATTATTTTGTCTCAGGATAATGAATACATTGAAAAATATCAGTAAATGTATTAAATAATAAATTAATTATATAAATAATACGATTACATCATCTATTCATAATCAATGACTAAATTAATAATGTATTTTTCAAATTGAATAAATTAATTTATTTTAGTATTCACCAACAAATAATCTATTTTAGAAAAAACCCAAAAAAATATACCTATAATTTTTTTGGGTATAGAAATAAAAAATATACTCAATTTTATTAAAATAAATTTAAAAATATAATATATTTAATTTTAAATAAATAAATGTTTTTTTTTTTGAAAAATTCATATATTAAAATTATAACTGATTTTATGACACATTTAAATATTAGATAATGTCCCATAAAAATATCTCCTAATAATTAAAAAATAAATATAAATTTATAAATCTATTTTACGAATGATAATTTATTTCAATTTATATTATACGTTATTAAAATTTAAATTAGCATTAATGTTTCAAAAAATACACCAGACATAATTTACATTATTTAAAACATTTTATTACTTATACTATAAAATAATTATTTCATATGTTCATTATAATGTTGAAAAATTTTATTTATACATTCATGTGTGTGTTTACAATCTTATTGAACGATTAACTATTCCTAAGGGGCATATTACTATACCATGTTTTGAGTTACTATTTAATTGGTTTTGGTTCCTTATTTTTTAAATATACCACTAGTTTCATTCATTATTAATTAATATTTCTTTATTGAGTAATATATGTTCCATTATGTGATTTATACTATCTGTCATAATATTCGGATGGTAAATTTTATTGATAGAATTATTGTTCATTACATTTCCACCCTTATGAAATAATTCCCTTGAATTTTATTTCTAAAATTAAAATCAAAAATAGGTTGGGGTACTTCTCCTTCATCTCTTCCTATGGTTCCCATGTTACCTCTTTGTACTTATGGTTCCACTTTATTATATTGAGAAAACAAGGGGTATTATTGTTTGTGACATTATATCTGTGATCTAATATTTTCCATAGATTCTCCTCATAATAGATATCATATTCCAATTGTATGACCCTTATATTAAAAACATGTGAGGGATATAGTAGGTAATTACTCAATAAGGATACATGGAATACATCGTTTTGTTGATACAAGGTTTTTGGAAGTTCTATTCAATATGACACAGATCCAACATGATCAATAATATCTAAGGGCTGATGTACCTTGGACTCACCATTCTATTATTCTCTAATCTCTTGGTACTCTTCCATAAGTATATGAGGTGTAATAACATGTCTCCAACCATAAAATCAGGGACACATCAACTATTACTAACAAAGTTCAACTAAAAACTAGGTGCTTCCTTGATGTGTTATTGAATGCATTCCACAGTCATCACCATTTATTCAACAATTTTTGGTCTGAGGAGATTATGTTCATCGACCTCATTCTTGCATACAAGTGTTATGTATCTTTTACCATAATTGAATTATATATGAAAAATTGTATTCATAAGTGGAAACTATCGATGTTAGAGAACTCGACCATTTGTAGTGTTAGTCCCATTATCCCTCGAAATTCATAGAACATGCTCTAAAATTGACTTTCAATTTCTGAATAGTGTACTCCAATTGGATTTCTGTTTGAGGATTATTTGACGTATTTAAGTTCATCTCAGTGTTTTGAGGTTATTGGATATTTTCTATAACATGATGTTAAACAATTGATAATGATTGGATAAAATCGATTTTGGTACTCCATCCAAACATAAAACCTCACCAATAAATATTAATAAAACATAATCTATTGATCAGTCCTATAAAAATGAAATAATGTGATATGTTTTTATATGATGGTCAATAAAAAAATATCACTGATTCTTCTATATCTCATTGGATGTCCAGTGAAAAAGTACATGGTGATGTTTTCTCATTTCAAGGACTGTTAGGGTAATGGTTTTGCCTTCCCCTGAGACATTTCCATTTTTCCTTCACATGATGACATACCATGAATATTAATGTATATATAGTGAGAACTTTCTTCTTATTGACCCAAAAATTGTACACTCATAGATCTTAATACATATTTTTTCACTCTTAGAGAATAATGATGATTGAACTATGAGAATTATTTATATGATCTATAATTATCTCTAAATTGGATGGTATACATAGTTGGGACCAATATCAAATGAAACCTTCATCATCTTTTTTTTACTCAAAGGATTTCACAATTATGATAGCTTCTGTATTTATTTAATTTATATATAATTATTTTAGAATATTTTATTTCTTAAGAAGTGATGGGTGAGAAATCATTTGAAAAGAAATTGATGATGTTCCTCCCCTAATAATTTCATTTCAGGTCCTATATTTTTCATAAATGACTAGATCCTTATAAATTATCATTCTTGAGAATGATTCAATATATTTTTAAGTAATATCATCTTCCCCATTATTTGCATTACTAATAATGCAGTGGATTGATTAATCATAATCATTAATGTTATCCAACCATGTTTTATAGTGCATATTAATCTCATTCTATGTGAACAAATATTTTAGGATCTTATGGACAGCAATTATCTCAAACTTCTCCCCATTGAGATATTGACGCATAATTTTCAATGCAACGATCACAGCTTCCAAATCCAAATCATTTATGAGATTTTCTGACCCATGATGTTTAAGATTCCTTGAGTAATAGGCTATCAGTTTACCATTTTTTCTACATTACATAGCCTATTACCTTTTAATAATCATCATTGTACACCATAAATAGATCACCACTTTTCTTAATGTGAGAACTAGGATAGTGAGAAGCCTCATTTTCAACTATTTCATTGAGTATTCACATTCAATGTTCAAATAAAACATCCCAAGGTCCCTTGTAGTATTAATTATTATGTTTGGAAATTCTGAAAATTTCTCCAAAACTAGACAGTAATATATTTATATAGATAGTAGAATCTATTGATCTCTTATAAATATGTCTTTCTAAGACACCCTTAAAGTGACTTTATCTTAATAGGGTTTATAGATATTACTTTTTTCGTAATAACGTTAACCATAAAGGATACATCCTTCATCCAGAACACAGATTTGTTATACTTTTCATATTGTCTATACTATCTAAAAGTCCTCTTCACATTACTCATGTGATCTTCATGTTCCTCCATTATATTGAAACATATTATAATGTCATTCATAAATATTGTGAAATTTTTTTCAACATAATCTTTAATTACACTATTCATTAAATCCAAAAAATGCTGGAGAATTAGAGATTAATAAGGGAATAACAATGAAATAATGGGTTTCATACATCATTTGAAATGTATTTCTGGGAATATTTATCCTCCTAGATTTTATGTTGTGATATCTCAAACCTAGGCCATCATAGATAAACACATGTACCTATATAAATGATCGAACAAGTATACATTTTGTGGAAGGGAATAAATGTTTATTATCAGGATTTTTTGATAATAGGAAAATAATATCAAAGATGCATTGATCCATCAATATTATTGAAAAAGAGTAATGTTACAACACACGGGGAAGAACACAGTTGTGTAAAACCATTTTCTAGATTCTCATGTAACCGATCTTTAGTTCTTCCAAGTTAATGGTGTACATTCAATAATGTATTACAATTATACATAGTGATATGAGAAAAAAATCACATGAGAACACAACCTCTCTGTATGGAAGAATAAAACAAATTACGAACAAAATTACCCTAATCCGTCATAGTGGGATCATCGTCGAGCATAATTATCTCTTAAGTATAAATAATTTGATCTAGATATTATTTCTAATAAAGAAATAATTTCAACGGCTAATACAATGATTCTAATGGAGACTCATCCTCCTCCTAACACATGTAAAAAATTAGAGGATACCTCAGGACGTGAATAGTTATATCCCTTTCCAGATTGTTAATTTTGTGTTTGTATAAGAAAAATACATTCCAAATTTATAATCCAAAACCACCAATAAAATTAAGAAAATATTTTTTCGGTGATTTATCCTAGTAAAATAAATTAGGGAGGAGTTATATTTTTTAGATCTAATGTCACAAACTAGGTCGGGTCGCCATCTGACCCAGCACCCGACCCAGTCGACGGCATGGCCCGAGGGGCATTCATGATCCCCACGGGCTGGCACAATTTCCTGAGTATCAAGAGTTACATGTGGCAACAGTTTACATAAAATAAGAGACATAAAACATTCAATAAGATAGATAATCTAAACCGAAAGAACTATTAACCAAACAATACATTAAAAACATAATGGTCTAAAACTCGATAAAATAACTAAAAAGAAATAACAATAGAGCAAAATAGAACTCTGACTCAAACCTCCCGGAAAAAGGGAGGCCACATCAACACCATTATGCATGAGAGGTCCAAATGCAACCTGAACAACCATCGTTGAGCACGATGTCACAACCTGAGAACACAAGAAATAAGGTCTACATAAACACAAATGTGTATGAATGGTTTGAGAGAAAGGCCCATTAATATGTCACCCAAAAAAAGATTCCATGACACAACACCAAAGAGATAATTTATCATTAATATTTGAAGACAAATTTTAGTACACATTGTTTTGAAGGAAATCATTTAAAAGATGAAAGTAAAAAAGGAAAGGGCACAGAAAGAAATACCATCTCGCAAATGCTAAAAAATTGAATAGAAAAATATTATAATGGACAATAACATACTCAATTAGTCCTCTATTTTCCGATAGAAGGAACCGCGTCATGAATAATAGAGCACTACGGGTGAATCCCTTAATGTTAATTTTGCTTGAATGGCACTCTAGAACCTCGTGTCTTGGTGAAACGTCGCTTAGAAACCATGAACCTCTGTAAAAGTGGCATAAAAACCATGACCCTCAGTAAATGTGGCTTACAAACCACGACACTCAGTCATTCATAAGATTAGTTAGTCTTGCAATCCTTAAACCAGATAAGTGAAATAGGGATGATAGCCCTCCAGATCACTAGAGCACTAGTTCTAGTCCTCCCACTGAGATACCCAATGTTTTCCCTTATGCTCAAACTAGTTCCACATTAAAATATATATCGATTACTTGTATCATAGACCAAATAATACATTCTACAGAACATCCCACACAGGCGTTCTCAAACACCATTAAAAAAACCCACGCACACCCAAACCAGTTTCCCAAAATAAATTTGTCGATAATTAATCATTTCACATATCCCTATTTGGAAACAATCTAAGGAAATAATAACATTTCAAAACATAGAAAACGACATTAAATAAAACAATAAGTTTTTACACAATAAAACACCACTAAGTGACTCAAAGAGGGTTTACACCAAGAAACCTATCTCATTTAATAAAAACATAAAACTTTAAAAACAAATGCATATTCAACTATATTCCAAAATACTACTTTCTCACCATAAAAATAAATCAATAAATCAGTTGAACTATTTATTAAATAATTTCATGATTAATAAATAATACATTACACCAAAAAACACTTGGTTACATATAGAGACATCACCTTAAGACCAAATACAAAAGGTAACCATATCAAACATGTTTTCCCTTATTCAATAAATTTTAAATTCAGTTTCAAAAGTACACAACAAATAAACCACACCCAAGGTGCTTCATTTTCTTTTAAAAAATCTCAAGTTAAATACACACACTAAAAATGTAACACCCCAAGCTTCCATGGTACACTTCTCTTTGGTTAATAGAGTACCATGTGTTGTATGCAACTTAGAGTTCTAACACACTTCGACCAATCAGAGTAGCCGTTATGAATAGTAATACCCACTTTTTGAAATTTTATAAATCTTATCTATCAAAATAGACTTCATTTTTGGTTTAGGAATATCTAAATTATCCCAAGGTTAAATTTAGGTACTTTTCAGATAACATTAATATTTTGATAAATAGTGAAAATTAATAAATTTTAATTAAAAACAACTTTTTTAATCAAAATAATTAATATTGATAAATTATGAATATGAGTGGTTTTAAAGTATATTTAGAATATATCTTTACGATTTAATTATATTGTTCATTGGACATAATTTCCTAATTAAACTAGACATAAATAAGTGCCAATCTTGTGATAGTTATTATCTCTTAAAAACAGGCTTTTTGTTGAAACAACTGGAATTAATTTTAAATTAATTTCTGCCACTTATTTGTTTTGAATTTGGAAAAATGGATTCCATATTTGGAATCAGGATTTTTAAATTGTTTAAATAGTTTATGTGTATTTTTATACATTTTGAATAATTACTTCGGTAAATATTTTATTTACCATGGTTAAAGGGTAAATCCGGTAAATAAGGGTTAAAATATAATATTATAATAATACTAAATTACCATAAAACGTGTCTTAACCTTATTTTTGGATACATGACTAACCATGGTTATCTTTGGGACTGTTTCAGGACCCCATGGAGCCACTTGTAGGTGAAAGGGGCACTTTATTTTAATTAAGTTAAAATAAATACAAAAATGACATTAGCATATATCTTTTAGAAAAACAATTTTTACATAGGGTTATACATGTTATATTTCCAACTATAAATATTCATTAGAACTAGAAACATATTTCATACATATTGGTATTTTATTTATAATTTTTAGACATTAAATAATTTAATTTATTTGTGAGACAATGATGATGCAGTAATTACCATAATAGTGACAAATTAAAATAATTGATATTATAAACACCCAAATAAATATAATTTTTTAATTTTTATGAATTAAACAAATTTTATAGGTTAATATGACATGTTAGGATTTATTTAATTAACCTTTTTATACGTAATAATTCTTTTATGATTTTTACAAAAATCAATTATTGGATAGTGTCAAAATTGACATAAAAGTGTTTTTAAAACAAATATTATATTATTAATTGATATTAAGTTCCTAAAAATCTATGGTTCGGAAAAGAGACTTATAGCATGATAGGTGTATCATTAATGGACCACTTGGGGGTCTCTTAGATGTATATAGTATGTTTATTTACCATATAATATAAAAATACAAAGATACATTGTAAAAGTGAAACTGATTAACTAAGAGTTAATACTTAAAGATAAGGTTAATATAGTAACCCAAATTTGTCTAAATCCTATTGGTTAAGTGGTTTTAGACCTATACTCACCGTAAAAATTAAATAATATACTTTGGAGACATTAGAAAGCGAATATGAATTTATTATAAAATAATATTTTTATCTTTTCCAAAGGTGCCCCTTAGCCCTCTTATAAAAGGGCACACCTCCTTCTCATTAATTCAGACATTCAAAGCATTTTGGTTCGGAAAAACCCTTCCCAAATACTCTATAAAAATCCCTCAATACAACCTAGAGTCCTTAGTTTGATCAGAAAGCCAACCTAAGGTGCTATTTTGATCAAATCAAAAGCAAGAACCTGAAGAAGAGGTAATGTTTTCACCACCCTCTTTCAAGTTCCTTTCTTCTTCAACCTCTTCATTATTTGTTATTTGTATTATAAAATAAAAAATCCGGTATCTTATATATACTTTGATGTTATTATAAATATGGTACAACCATATTCAGTATTCTATCCATCCTTTGAATGGCATGTCACCATACGTGGGTACGTACGACTTACCGTCTCCACGTCATGGTGTAATTGCCATTCAATATATTATTATGTGGATGGTTATAATAATGATGTGTAATTCATGTAAATAATAAATATAACCTAATAATCATTCTTTATATATGATATATCATCCAATTATATATTATTTTAACATGAAAATAATGATATCGTCGCTCGTGCGTACGTACGAACTACCTTCTCCATGAACGTGATGAGATTCATTCTCCATCATATCCATTAAAGTATAATTCTCATTTCATAATTAAAAATAATGATTAATTACTTGATATAATTCCGTATATGTATAAGATACAACCTATCCATAACAAACAGGGCTTACGTAACAAAGAATATAAAGGAAAACAAGTAAGTTCACACCCGAAATGACGATAATACTAAGATATTATTATCAAATCAATGTTAAAAGATCATATATGATATAATATTAATGTAAATGTTTCTTGTATAATTCAATTAAAATTATTTCACCATTATACAAGATTTTTACCAACCACTGACCAAGGAAAAAATACAAAGTAAGGGGTTTCTTATCTCACTTTTAAATCCATGAGATTTCCATTATTCACCGCTTATTTATTTTATGTGGTGTGTGTATTGCACATGTTTGTATTAATTGTTTAATATACATTAATTCATTTATACTTACATCATCATTGTATGATCCTTCCTTCATGGGTGTATATTTCATATGTTACAAAATTCGTATGGGAATTACAAATTTCAATTTCCCCTTATTCATCTTTACGCATACATCATTGATTATTTTACACCTAAATTATGTGTGGAATCACTATTAATTTGATTATTTCATAAATTCCACTCCCATTTATGTGTATATAATTTTGATACACATAATCACTCCATTTATAAAATCTCAAGTCATCAGTATGAGCTTGATAAGAGTAATTTTTACTGAATCTTGATTAGTTCAGTTAAACATCCAATTCATTGGTGTTGTTTTTACAACAATATGTGTGAATGTCCTTTTATTGTTTTACACTGAATATCCAATTATATTGAGTGTATTTATTTTTTTCTCACATAATTATTTCATTGGTTTATCATTAACCTAAGGATATGGCCTTTATTTGATATTTCATCTTAATTTACATTCCATTGAGACTCTTTTGTTTTTATACACCAAATCACTTTATATGGTGTATATAATGTACTTTCACATAGTATATCATCAATACCATTATTCTAATGATATTAAAAAGTTTTATTACATAAATTATTTGTATTCAAGTGTCAATCTTTTAGTTATGAACTCTAACTAAAATAACTTTTTAAAATGTTTTACAAATTTATTAATCAAAATCTTTCTCATTAAGGTCCATGTTTTAAAAATGGTTATAAGGAATTTTTTTATATGGAAATTAAAGATTTCAAATAAAAATTCCTTTTAAAAGTTTCAAATTGGTATGGGACACTTTGATTCAAAAGTCTATTTTAAATGTCTTCTTCACTGATACTGTGACTTATAAATGTTTTCAAGAAAAATGGGGATATTTCTCTCAATAGTATTGATTATTCTTTTCATCTATGTCAATATCCTTAATTATTCTCTATTGAGGTTAATATTATACAATTAAATATTCCATATTGTATCGAATGAGTTATTTTTTACTGTGGATGTGATATTTTTATACCATTCATGGTTTCTAGTTAATGTATTGACATTTCATATGCTATTTTTAATACAAATGTTTATGTTATGTTTAAACCTGTTCATATGAGGAATTTATTGTACTTAGTAAGTGATGAGTGAATACCGCTATAGCTCATCGATGCATCGGTAGGTATCATGAGACAAACTAGTGTCTTGGCACAAGGCCTTGACAAAATCTAATTTGTAGTCTTGGCACGATGCCTTGGCTATATGGTTATGATAGTCTGGAATAATGAATCCCAACATTATGAAAGTTTTTATTGATATTTCATGTGATTTTTAGACTAGTAGAATATCCATGTGAATATTTAAATGGCATTATTTCATTTTATCTTTTCCAAATTATGCTGAAGTTCATGTTTAAAATGCTTCTGTTTTAGTTATAAATTGCTTTAAGTGTTTATGATTATCCATGAAAGCTTCTGCTATATTGTTATCCTTAATGAGCATCTGAGCTCACCCCATTCAATGTTTTATTTTTCACAGGATGTGAAGAAGTAATTTATGAATGACTTGTAGGGATAGTATGAGTGGATATGAAGAAAAGATGTTGTTGTAGTTTTTTTACCTTATGATGTAATGTAATACTTATGAATATATATAGTGTTTCAAAGACTACTAAACTAATCGTTCTACAGAGACTTGATCCTTTGTGATCATGCCAATGATACGTAATGATGTACCGACTCTGGGTAACCGGGGTCGGGGCGTTACATAGAAGTCCTTGGAAACACATTTTCCACAACCTATAAAGCACTACCAAGTAACGCAATGTGATTTTATATTAATGACACACCCCAATTCATGTAAACATGGTTCATAAAAATAAAATTCACGTCATAACCAGCCCAATATATAATTCACATAACTACCACAATATAATATATTTTTACACAATTGAAAAAAAGGTCGACCCATCACAATGATTTTCTACCCATTGGAAAACCAAATTTCAACACATACACATCCCAAATACCCTTGATAACATTGTTCGCGATATACAAATGTTCCCTAAAACCCATTTTGAAAATGTGCACCATAATAATACCAGACATTATCATTTCCTCAGTCAAAATTTCACCACTAACAGACAAACAGACCAACCATTCCAAAATTAAAACATCATTAACACAACAAAATCAAGTCAAAGAACACATTAACAAACTCAAATAAGTATATTAAAATCATATAATGGTTTTAGGTCACTGAACGACTTACCTCACATGAAGAAAACAACAAATTTTGGTGATAATCTCAATTGCGTGCCAAACGCACAAGAGAACCCTAAAGAGCCAAGATTCATGAAAAAAAATCAACACTATGACATCCTAAATTTAATACCCATAAAACTGAAACCAAAACCCTGAGATGAGAGGAAGGTAACCCTTACCCGGATAGAAAGGGATAGGTGGTAGGGTCGCACAAGGGGGGGTAGCTAGCCGGAATCAATGCTTCCAGAGGAGGGTGGCCTTGCAGTTCGGTGGTGTGCGTGAGGCAGTGGAATGGCTGGGAGGAGAGGGGGACGACGCGATAAGGTGGACGAGCTTACAGTGTCACGGTACGACAGGTGGACAAGAAAAGCAACACTTAGGGGGTTAAAGGGGGTGACAGCGTGACAAACTGGTTGATGTCAAGGGATCCAAGGGGGGTGATGGAACAACATGAATGGAAGAGGGCTGCGGGGCGGTGGTCACCATACAAAGCATGGGAGGCAGGAAGATGGCTTTGGATAAAAAAGGATAGGAGGAAAAGGAATAGAGGGTTGTGGAGTGGGGGACCAAAGGGAGTATAAAGGAATCATGGTTAGGGTTCGGGGGGTCTAGTGCGACAAGTGGTGGGGTGAGTAAAAGAGAGAAAGTGGAATAAAAATAATAATAAATAAATAAAAGGTGAAAAAAATATAAAAAATAGAGGAAATGAAACCTAAAAAAAGAACCAAACCCACTTAAAAGAAAATATAATTTTTTAAATAAAATGGTACTAGCAATATAAATAATAATAATATTAAATAGTAATTAATAATATCCTCAAATAATAATATTACTATTATCAGTAAAAGAATTAATTAATTAAATTTTTACCTGAATACTATTATTTTATTTTGTTTTTATTTTACAAATCTTTATTTTTATTGCCTCGTTATTAATTCATTTCATTTAATTAATTGAACATTGGTAGGTCACCCGGTAGACCAAGTGAGGCTGCGTGGTTTCAAAATCGTGCATTGCCTATGTCCGCATGGTCTCAATTTCCATTGTATTCTAATTTTATTATCTGTCACATATTTTCCATCTGCCATGAACATCGGGAAGACCGTGCGATGAACAAGATGTGGTCACGTGTGGTGACACAAGCGAAGCTGTGTGGTATCAACCATGTCCTTCTCATTTGTTGAACAATGTTAAGGAAAAAATGCATTTTAAAATTATAACTCCAAATATTAAGTCTGGGTGAAACCCGGACTACCCGATACAAAGAAAATTAGTCAAATAGTTATTTCCAAGATGGTGGGTGTGACAATTCTCTACACCATAATGTTTTCCGTTCCCGGAAATCCATAACTAAGGCTGAGTCCCAAAGTAATAAACAATACCCCCTTGGGGTTTAGAAAGGATCCCTATGAAAAAAAGGTGAATCAAGGATAACACATCATGCTCAGAGAGAGTGACTCAAAGACAAAGACAAAACTCGTAAAAACACTTTCATATATGTTTCACCCACCCCAAAGATCTTGAATGCCTCCAGTTGACTTATTAAAGAATGGAACTCTCGCACCCATGGAAACAAACTTCACAAGCCAAAACATATCATGCACTATTAAAAGAATGCCAAACCATTTTTGTATAATGAACAAACAGGGTCAAACCACATCAAAGGAACACTCTTATCACATAACACGAAGACATCTCTAAGAACAGAACTAAAAGGACAATATGAGAAAGCCCGAAAGGGATCCCCACCATTAGAAACTTACAGACACCTGAGACGACACTAGAAAACATTACATGAGGATTCCCAGGAATACTCCCCACCATTATGAAAACGTTCAACACCGACTCATTCCAGAGACATTCGTGCGAGACCCACCATGGGTATCCCCACCATTAGAACTGACATATTATACATAAATTTTAATATTTCCCGTTGATAACCAAACAACCCACCCCATGGGGGCAGGGAGAGAGGGGTCCAACTACCGGAGCCTCAAAACAATGACACCAATAAGAACAATATCTCCACATCCCTGGAAGAACACTATTCAACATTGTGACCGATTTAGCTAACATACCCCATAAGGACCACTACATGTGATTTCATCTTGTGAGACACAACCCCTAATACCTTAATGTAACTAGTTGGCCATGCCTCCTCCTAGATACGTGAAAACTCATGCACCCAGATGGAACGTCGGAACGGAACAACCATAAAAAACAATTTAAACCTCATTCTCCTTCAATACTGATGACAGGAATAATGATTATTTTTCATAGACTCTTGGGGTTCCTGACCACACGCCAACTTCACTCTGAGAGTTATGGTAGGAGCCCAGATGTTTGAAGCATCTTCTTCCTCACAGTCATGCATTGAAGACTCCCAAATAGAGGTTCTCCTTTTGGAATCACACGCAACCACACCACAACCGAGAATACAACATAAAACACACCACATCACGACATACAACTGATCCCACATGGAACATGTACAAACACAAGAGTTAAAATGGTGTATGTGAATCACCATTTGTCCCAATGAATGAGAACACAACACATAAAATCATCACCAAACATGGACATTGCTGTTTATAATATCATCATACGGAGAAAGACTTCAAACTGAGTCTCACGAAAAATGTGATTCAGGCAATCGAATGTAGCATCAACATGTCACTAGGCCTACAACACTAGTTTCCTAACAAGGGACCTTTATTAAACGAAACTAATGATGGTCCAATGGTAATTTAGAATAGTAGCCCGCACCGACAACTCCAGGTTGCTTCCACATTTTCCCTCTGGATTCTCTTTTAGCGTTTCCAAATATGAATTTCAACTGAACGACATAAAACTTCACCCTGGACTATCAAATAACTAAAAAATACATGTTTCATTCATACCATCTAATATCACCTTCCTGGTGCGTGAGGAACCACTTGATTATAAAGATAGGTGGTTTCATTCCTAGAATTCAGGAAGAGAATCTTTCGATCAACTGGAGGGTTGTCCAACGACGAATTACCTGTGGCCACACTTCAATCGTATGTTAACGCTTTATGGGGGAATTCAGTAGTCATGAATGAAAACCATAGACCAAGTAAAACTTTTCTAATGACCACGACATAACAGAAGAAAACACTACGTGTGCATGGGGAAACACTGTAAGGGCTTCAAGAAGCACTTTTTAGAAGAAACCATTAACAAAACTCTTTCACTCCAACATTAAAATAAGAATTCAAAATCAAGAAACAAATTAGTCAAAAAGGATTCTCGTCTTGAAATGCCACACATCCAACTCTTCCAAAACACAAAGACACACCACACAATCACCTGTTATTTAAAACTCCAAATTTTTCATTTAACAAAACTTCTTGATAATAAGAAAAACTAGTGGGTTTCACAAACACCAATGGTGTTCCATGGGCCTCGCACATGCATGTTCCCATGCCACACCAACACCCACCTCATGTCCATCCTTACACTCCTCCTCTTATGCGATCAACTATTTCTCTTTTCGTATACAATCATGCATTTGGTCGCCCATGAGAGCACCATGAAGCCAAACCGAACCATTCCATTTTTTCAAAAACTAACATTCAACATAGACTTTTCAAACATTACACGTCATTTTATTTTGAATGTTCTTCATTCAAAAATTTTTTTCAAGACCAAATCATTTTAACTTAAAAATATGATTTCCATGAATAAAAAACAAAGAGACTAGGAATGATTCAAGGGGGGAGTAGTGTCAGTGGGTTACTGCGTCATATGGTTAGTGGTCGTATGCCAATCACGCCACTGCCACAAAGGGTATTCCAGGACAGCGTCCCCAACTCCACATGGTTTCCTAGACCCTGCGAGCTATCTAGGAATGTTGACCCTACTCATTTTTCATTTTCCCTATAAAAAATTAATCACGTGGACCAACGTCTCGGACAAAACACAACATACTTTGGTAACTCGGGTCCCTCCACATGATGTGCTATCCATGAACTTTGCTCGTAGCTAGAACGTCGAGTTATGAAACACTTATATTTGGTCTCTTGGGACTTGAACACAAAAGAACATGACTCAAGAGAAAGAAACACCTCTGATACCATTTTTTCACAAACCAGGTTGGGTCGCCATCCAACCTGGCACCCGACCCGGTCCGCGGAATGGCCCGAGGGGCGTTCCTGATCTCCATATGCTGGGACAAGTTCCCAGGTATCAAGAGTAACATGTGAGAACGGGTTACCCCAAATAAGGGACATAAAACAATCAACAATAATGATAAACTAAAATTTAAGATCAATCAACCAAACAAGCCGTTAAAAAAAATATTAACGGTCTTCACCTCGACCCAATAACAAGAAAGAAATGAAAACAAAAGAAACTAGAAATCATACACAAACCTTCCAGAAAACGAGAGGCCAAATCAACACCACTCTATATGAGAAGACCAACTAAAACCTGAACCACCATCACTGAGCATGATGTCACAACCTATAATCACAATAAATAAGATCTACATACATGCAAAGGTGTATGCAGGGTGTGAGTGAAGGGGCTAGTAAGATGTTTCCCAAAACAAAGATTCAATGCCATAAACCCTAAGAGATAATTTATCATGCTTATTTGAACCTATAATTTTAACATGATTTTATTTTAAGGAAAACATTTAAAACCTGTAAGTAAAAAATGAATGTTAACTAGAAGAAAAACCATCTCACAAAGACTACCTTAAAGTGGAGGAGACAAATTTTATAAAGGACATGCCCATACTCAAGTAGTCCACTGTATGCCGACAGAAGGCACCACACCATGAATAGTAGAGCACTTTGGGTAAATCACTTAAGGTTTTTCTAGCTCAAAAGGGACCCTAGAACCTAATTCCTTAGTGATACATGGCCTAAAAACCACGACCCTCTGTAAACATGGAATTGAAACCACGGCCCTCAGTAAATGCGCCATAGAAACCATGACCCCATTCATTCATAAGTTTAGTTAGTGTTGAAATTTTCAATCCAGCAAAGTGAAATAGGGGCGACACCCCTTTGGATCACTATTGTAATAGTTCTAGTCAGCCCACCTAGATACCCAAGGTTTTCCATTGTTCTCAAACAAGTTCCACATTCACATAGTATATTGATTCCTCATATCATAGACCAAACCATACATTACAAACAAAATCCACCACATGCGTACCCAAAAAAAAGTTTAAAAAAAACACATGCATATCAAAACCAAATTCTCAAAATACATTGGTCGATACTTAATCATTTCAAATATCCATATTTGGAAACACACAAAGTAAATAATTACTTTTCACAACTTAGAAAATAATATTAAAAAACACAATAAGGGAGCATGCAATAAAACACCACAAATTGATGAAAAAAGGGTTTACACCATGAAACCTGTATCATTTTAGAAAAACACACTACTTTTAAATCAAACTTATATTCAACTCTCTTATAAATACTACTTTCACACCATCCAAATAAATCAATAAATCATTTTAACTGTTTATGAAATCATTTCCAGAAAACCCCAGAATGCTTTACAGAAAAAAGAAACACATGGTTACATATAGAGATGTCACCTTAAGAAAAAATACATAAGGTTACCATATCAAACATTATTTCTATTATTTAAACAATTATAAATTCAGTTTCAAAAGTAAACTACTAGGAAAGAACACCCAATGTGCTTATTTTTCTTTTTCAAAATCTCATGTTAAATACACACACATCAATGACCATGGAAACACATTCCAGAAAACCTATAATGCACTACCAAGCATTGCAATGGGATTTTATATCAAATAAAAGCACCATTTCATGTATACATGGTTCTTAAAAATCAAACTCCCATCATAACCACACAAATATATAATTCACATAACGACCACAATCAAATAAATCGTTACACAATTGTAAAACAAAGTCGACACATCAAAATGATTTTCTACCCATTGGAAAACAAAATTTCAACTAATAAACACCTCAAATATCCTTTAAAACATATTTTTCACCATTAAAATGTTTCTTAAAACCCACATTAGAAACGTTTCACCTAAACAATAACAAACATTATCATTTCCACCGTCAAAATTTCACTGCTAACTAACAAACACCCCAACCATTCCAAAATTAAAATATCATTTTCACAACAAAATCATGTCAACGAATACATTAATAATTTTAAATAATCATATTAAATTCATCTTATGGTGTTATGGCTTAAAATTAATTACCTCGCTTGAATAAAACCCAAAATTTTGTTGTGAATTTCAATTGCATAATAGATGCACCCCAAGAGAACCCTAAGGAGTCAAGATTCATCCAAAACCTAAATAAAATCAACACTTTCCCATCCTAAATATAATACCAAACCAACTAAAACCTAAACCCCAAGATGATAGGAAGGTAAAACTTACCCCGATGGAAAGGGAACGACGATACGATCAAACAGGTGGGGGCTGGCAAGAATCGACGTCGCCAGAGTAGGGTGGCCTGGAAGTCTGATGGTGTGTGTGAGGTAGGGGAAAGGCTGATAGTAGAAGGTCACAATGCGGCGTGTTAGAGGGGATTAGGATGTGACGATGTGATGGGTTGTATTTTGGACGAAAGGGAGGCGGCTGGTCTGACGTCCAACAAGGGAGGCGCACAGACAAAGGAAGCATCTCTTTGGGGGTTCCAGGGGGTGAGGAAAGGAAAACCGGTTGACGCTGAGGGTTCCAAGGGGAGTGATATAACATCATTAAGGAGCGAGGTCAACGGCGTGGCGGTCCTCGGACGAAGCATGGGAGGCCGGCAGATTGCTTTGGTTGCGGCCCAACAGGAGGAAGAGGAATGGAGGGTTGGGCCGTGGCGGACCAAAAGGGAGGAGAAAGGCAATGTGGTTAGGATTTGGGGGGGTCTAACACGACAAGGGGAGGGGTGAGGAATAGAGAGAAACTTGAATAAAAATATAATAAATATATAAAAGGAGATAAAAAAGAAAATAAAAAAATAAAGGAAATTAATCCTAAAAAAAGAACCCAACCCACTTAAAAGAAAACAATTTTTTTAAAAAAATTGTACTACAATATAAAAAATAATAACAATACTCAATAATAATTAATAATATTCTCATATAATAATATTACTATAATCAGTAAAACAATTTTTTTAAATTTTTACCCGAATCTTCTTATTTTATTTTATTATTATTTTACGACTCGTATAATTTTATTGCCTCATTATTAATTCATTTAAATTAATTAATTGATCATTGGCACGTGAACCGGTGGTCTAAGGGATGCCACACAGTTTCAAATTCGTTCCTCAACTGAGTAGTGCCTCGCCCAATGCCGCGTGGTCTCAATTTCCACTGTATTCTCATTTTATTATTTGTCGCATATTTTTCATCTGCCTTCAACATCGTGCAGATCGTGAAGTGAACAGGACGAGGTCGTGCGTGGTGACCTAGGCGATGTCATGCTGTTTCAACCACACCCTTCTCATGTGTTGAACACTATCAAGATAAAACATGCATTTTAAAATTAGACTAAAAATATAATGTTGGGGTTAATGCCGGTCAACCCAATTATAAGAAAATTAATAAAATAGTTAATTCAAAGATGGTAGGTGTGACATCCAATAATTTACCCATTATCAATTCTCAGGCATAACTCATCATCCATAATTATAGTTGTTGTTTGAATTTTTATACTGAACATGATATATATTAATGAATTTTTAGAAATATAGATGATAATCCAACATTTCAATATTTTATTCTTGATATAATCATTTACATCATCTTAAATAGAAATGGGGATTATTCTTTTAAATCTTTTAAATTCTTAAAATGGAATATAATAACATTAAACGGATACTTTATAATGGAAAATTATATCCAAAAAGGTGATTACTTATGTTTTATTCAATGATATGAATTGTTATATTATTATCCCAAGGTTTCTTACTACTGTTCTACAGTCTTAATCTCCAAAAAATATATAGATCGTCCTATTATACAATCTATAATTAACCCAACCTTTTATATGTATTATTAAGTGATTTTACAACTATTTAACCACAAAATAGAATGAATAATCCTATAGTATAGTTCCCTTTGAATATTCAGTATATTTTTATATAACATAACTAAAAAATAATAACATCATTTATTTAATCTCTATAATGATCTCGTAACATACATTGATCTCTTACATTTTTATATGTTTACATGGGGAATTTTTGAACAAATAGACGAGATAAAAATTCCAATAAAGGAATAATAATATTGAAATAAATCATAGATCATGGGTTCTAAGGCAATAAATGGTATATGAAAATACATAGAACATAAATAAACATATGAAACCATAACATATAGATAATGGGATCATGTAATCATGGAATAATATAAATGTGGTAACAACATACAACATGATATAACCATGTGTGAAGGATAACCTCTAAGACCATTATACATGTAGGAGCATGAGTCAATGATAACCACAATGACCATTGCACATGGGGGATCATGAGTCGAGGAAAACCATCAAGACCATTGCACGTGGATGAGAATCAATCAAGTCTAAACACTATGATCGTTGCACATGATATCACATTAGACAAAACATTACACAATGTATTGGAGTGCTATATAAGGATTCCATTATAACATATTCTTGGATTTTTCTTCCACATGAATAATCATACCTAAGTAATAAAATATAAACATAGGCAATACCCATTATAAGAATTGGGTAACATAATCACTATAAAAGGAAAAACAAAATGAAATATCATAATTATATCAAACAAATAATGGATTTAAATAATACATGGCCATTAATAATGGTAAATAAGAATATATCATGATTATGGTTTTCAAAACTAATCTGAAAACATGTGAAAATATTTTTTTTGTGAAAATTTAGAAATAAATTTTTTTACTGTTTTTAAAAAAAATATTTATGACTCGTTGAAATTTAAAAATAATAATTATTTTTATAACATGAGAAATTATATAAGATAGATTTATCAAGATAAAAGGAGTGATTTTTGAAAAAAATGGTTTCTTAATTTAGATTTTGATGTGAAGTTGAAGATGGGAAAAAATAAAAAAATTCACTAAAATTGGGCTTGGTTATGAGGAATAATTGAGAATTGAACCTTTATAAAACAAGTACTTCTACATAAAAGAAGGATAATAAGATATGGATAACTGAATTTGGAATAAATAATCATAAATAAGAATATATTCAAAAAAAAAATATTTCATAGGGGTTAATGAGAGAGAAAGGGTATCCCGAATGAAATATGTGTATTCAGAAAGTATCTCATAACTTATGACTGAATGTGATCTGCACAAGAAATTTTTTCCCATTATATTTTAATTAATTAATTAATTGATTAATTAATATCAATTTCCTCACATATTATATTTATAATAATTTATTAAGTTCAGTTGTGTCTTTTTTGAGAAGTTGTTTGATTCCATTTTATCATTCATGGGTGATTGTTTCCTGTTTTTTCATTATCTGTACAGTTGTATATGTGTAAGGAAGATCAAATAAAAAATATAGTTATATAGAAAATTAATTTTATATTAATATTGAAAATAAAATATATTAAACGGTATTATACAGAATTTTATATATTTGATGATGATTCGTCTAATAAAATATTTACTTTATCTGTTTACATTATTTTGTGATTTTTTATCATAATGGATTAGTTTTATTTATTAAATAAACATATGAATATATAATTGTTAAAAAACTGAAATAATATTTAATGCATATATTATAATGTTTTTTAACCATAAAAATGTTTTATGACCATACATGAAAGAGGTAATTGAAAATTAAAAAAACGCCATGCTGGAATGCGAAAAATCACACAATCATAGACCATGATTTCATTTTAAAAAAAAATTGAAGGGAAAAGGAAAAGAAAAATGGTCATTGAATTAATGAAATAAAATTAAAATATATAAAATTAGATATAATTATCATTTCAATTTGAAATTAGTATTTTGGTAGTGGAAATGAATGAATACAAAATAAATGATTATTTAATGGGAATAAAGGAGGCTTTTACCACTTCATTTCTTCGAATTGGGAACTGCCTTTTAGAAATTATAATTAGTATTTAGTTGAGATAAAAGTATCTTGGACCTAGTGTAAATAATTTTTATATATAATGGGATGAATTTTGATAATCATTAATTCATTTGATGTGTGTAGAGAAGTGGGTGTGAGGGGTGGTATTTATTTGGGAGGTGAGTGGTTGTTTTTTGATTAAATTAATTTGTTGTTATTTATTTTGGATAAATATATTAAGATATTAAACCTTATAAAAAAATATATAGAATAATTAATGAGATTCTGATATTATGGGCTCACATTAGTTATACATCTTCTACGACTTAATAAATAATGCATTTATTAAATCCTATAAATTGGCATGTTTCACAATTTACATGAATGTCAACTATTTCAGAAAAAATCACCCTCGCCGTTATTAAATTATTATAATTCAATATTTAACTTTATTTAATGAAAAATATCTATATATATTAGAAAATTAATTTTTAATTAAAATCACCATTTATTCAAAAAAATACCATTTTTATATTTGTAACTGAATTTATAAAACTTCAATTAAGTTAGAAAAGGTCTCCTAAAAGTTTCATATAATAATAAGATAGAAAATTATTATATTAAGTGTCGATTTTATGAATGTAAATTTTCCTTTAAATAATTATATCAATTATAAAATTTTAAATAAACATTTTCATCTTATAAAATTACAAACACATTTTTTATCATAATTTTAAATTTTAATTACTTACACTGTTGTATTATTATATCATATATTCATTTATAATGTGGATACATTTTATTTATACTTTCAATGATTAGGGTAAAAGTCCAGAGGATAGTTTACTATTTATAAGGGTCGTATTACATTTCAAAATATGATGTTATTATTACTTTATTTTTGTGTCCTTGTTTTCTATAAATTACATGTCATTATTTATTCCAACATTTTTAAATATTTTATAATCTTATCTATGTAATTTTATTATATTTATAATATTTTAAACTGTTATTTTAAGGTAAATTTCATTGATCAAATTCTCAGTCGTTACATTTACCCCATCCACCAACCCACTGTCTTATCTCTTGATAAGTCACCGGTTTATTCCAAACAACTATTATCTAAAGCATAATTAATTTTTTCTTATTTTTTTAGTTATACATGATTAGAATTTTTTTTAGATTTCATCTTTAGTGAAGTATATTTTCTTTGATTCTAAAAAATTATAATCATCGAAAAATTATCTCATCGAGTGCCTGCATTTTTCTTATAGATATTTATAGGTGATAAAAGAAGTAATTTTTCATTATAGGAGAAACATGTTTATAATTAAGATATATCAAAGAAAAATTAAAACTAAATCATCTATTAATGTGAAATTAATGGAGGTTCTAAGTGAATACTTTTATAAAAGTTGATTCATTTGATGTACTCTAAAGTCATATAGATGAAATTTTATGATTGTTTTGTAAAATTATAATATCCAAGTAACCGTTTACTAATACCAAATGAATGATTAGAAAAGAAAAATATTATTTCATCCTAGATCTGTTATTCTATGACTAAGGTAAAATAGAACAATAATCGTATTTCATAATCTATACATCATGTGAAGAATCAATTTAAAATTTTGGACACTCTATTGAAGTTAAAATGAATTTGTTGGTTTGGGGAAGAAATTGCAACAACTTAATTATTATATTCATTGAAATTATAATTTTATTTAATACATTATTTATGGAGTATCTCATTGTATTTCTATTATTAAATTATTAAATATTTTTCCTTGTAAAAATTTATTTAGAATAAAATATTCATCCATTCATCTCATGAAAGAAATTATAAAAAATATGATGGATAAAATGATATGATTGAATGGAATTCCATATTTATTTTAAATAAAATATCAACAGATATAGAGTCATATTCACAAATCATATCCATAAATCATAATATTAAAAAATATGAAAATAATTTATAGATTTTTTCTCTGATATGAATATAATGTCTTCATAATAAAAATTAAATGGTAGGAAAATAGGATAAATTGAGATAGTGATTGACACATCAGTTGAGAATATATTGATCCCTCTAATATTTCATTTGAAATATATATAACATAAATTAAATATAGATATGGAATCCTGAAGTGAAACAAGAACTACAAATCAATGAACACACAACAACCCTTATGGAGTTAATGAAGAAAAATATTGAGTAAAAAATTATAGTTTTTTCTACTATGAAGTAGCTAAAAAAGAAGATGAATTTTACTCCATTGAGGAATATAATATCAAAATTTGTTCTATAGGAAAACAATTGTATTTAACAGAAATTTGTAATGGAGATCTAATCTGATGGTGAGATCCACTTTTGATGTGACAAATGAAGCTACATGTTCATGTGTGATGTTATCCACAATTTTTTTAAAATACCATTCAATTTAAGGATGAAATATTTTGAAATCATGATAATAGATATTTAAGAAGAATAATTAATGGATGATTCTTTGGTAAGATGTTCTAATGTCCTACTATAAAGGATAATGATAAATTTGAATAGTTGATTTAATTACAATATTGAAATCTAAAAAAGGAAGAGAAATGATGAAAGGTGATGGGATTGTTTATCATGAAAATTCCTAATATTAAACATGAGGAACACATGAAACCCCTATATCCAAATATGCTTTATTTTATATATACACATATATATAAAATTTTTAAAAATTATTTAATTAATTGGGAAACATAATCCATGGGGAGATAATAATTTGAATGATGATGACTAGATTTACTAAAAAAAGCACATGTTGATGTAGAATAATATATACATTTATAATTGGAATATGTTACCATGTTTTTTATAATAAATAGTTATATAAAATTTTGTTTCAATAAACCATGTCTCTATAAATGTTTTCATAAACAAAAATGGTAATTAATAATTATTATATTTTTTAAGACAATGAGGACCTGAAAGGAAAAGATTCCAAATGATAACACTAGTTCATGTTTAACCTCTCATGAAACATGTGAGGATTATATTCTTTAATGTTTTATCAATTTCATCATCATGCATTGTGATTTTGAAATAGAAATTAATATAATGTTATGTAATAATGATTTGGTTGGATGTAATGTAGATAAAATGTATCTCTTTAAATTTGTACAATCTTAATCTACTATATTTGTTTCTTATAATTCGTGAAAGAAATGGAAATTTTTATTTTCATCATAAAAACACTTATTTTATACAAAATCCACCAATATAATATGATTATTCAATTTACTGAAATATAATTTTCAATTTATATTCATCAAGCATAAATATCTTTTGAAACAATAGAATGAATAGGAATTAATTTATGTAACATGTGGAATTAAAGTTTTTTATATCCAATATGTGGGTGACTCCAAAGAATTATGTTTCTTAAAATAATGGGTAAAATATAATCATTTGGAGAAAAAATAATTATGTGATAGTTGTTAATTCTTGTAATCTATTTCAATATTATAATATGTGTTTTTTAGACGATGTACCATTCAATAATTTAGAAATGGAATAATATAAAATCCATATATTTTTATAATTTTTAAATGAGATTATCTTTGAAATAGAATGAACCTTTTTATTTCAAAAAAATTACTAGCGGGGATTATATATTGAGAGTGATAATATTTCATTAAGGGGAATATTAGACATACATATAATGGTGAATTAGTAATGGGTTTAAATAATAACATGTAAATTTTTAGTCAAATTCAAAAACAAATATTGCTAAAAATCCCTTTGGATATAAGAGAGTAATTTTTTAAATACGGTTGGTCATGGTTATTGAACATACAGATAAACAAGTTTGATTAAAAATGTGTTTGTTTTTATCTCAATACAACAATTTATTTTGAGGACAATATCAATGTGGAAAAAACATGATGATATGACCAAGTAATGAATTGTTTCTTCGAATATTTTTTGATCGCATAGATGATGGATATGGTATGATGTGGTAAAAATTCATCACTATTATAATTGTTTAAGTGTCTAATATTATTTGATCTGAAACATTAAGTTGTATGGAGACTTGATAAAACTGACATTCTTTAAACTGAACCATATGAGAGTAATATGGAGTAGGATAAACAAAAAAATTAGTTAGACCTTGTTTTAGTGATGGCCATTATAGGATTGTTGACCCAAGAGTTCATGAAGTTGTTCTATAATGTATCTGTCTACACTATAGAGGATATGTTGGTTGATCAGTACAAATTATTTCCTATTTATAGTCACAACAACTATGAATCAGTAATTATTGTTATTTGATAATAAATATGTCGGATTGAAAATAATTCAATACTTGGATACCAATCCAAGCATACATAACCCTAGGAATATGGATGAAATCATGACCATGGAGGGGAATTAGAAAATATAACCATACATGGAAGAACCTATGAGCATTAAATCATTCATTTGGGTGGGCATACATACAGGTAAATAGTCTTCCCCAATGATTTGTGACGTTATGGAGTTATTGTTCCACACCATATCATGAAAATGTGGAGGAGGTTAGAAACATAACCTATTATTGAAAATTAGTGTGTCATGTATGAAAATTAATATTATTCTCTATGAATTTTAGAGAAAAATATGTTTTCGGATGTGAATTTATCACGCTATACTACAATTATTTTTATGATGGTGTGAAGTTGTTGTGTTACTATCCCTTCATAGGTTTCCAAAAAACAGAAGGGAAGGATACAATTCATTATTATTAGAGTATAATAATTCTATGATATAGTTTTTCCTTATTACATGGAGTGTCTAAATTATGATTATTTATAGAATTAAGAGACTTATTTTCTTATATATTGAGGCACTAGGTGTATAATATCTATATTGTAAGAATATTTTCGCATGTATCCACACACAAAGGGTATTATTCGAGATATATGATCACATGATAAAAAGATATGCATCATTAGGATGTTGGATATTTTTTATTTTTTAATGTTTTAGTGGGTTATAAAATATCATTCTAGAGATTGTGGGTGGGTAATGGAGGACATAATTTATGAATTTTGTGGTTTGGTCAAACAAATATGACCTTGTAATATTTCTCTACACCACACTACAATGATTTATAATATTTAATGGTTACATCATTAAATATATTACCATACCATAAAATACATGAAATGTGATGTGGTACACTATTTTATTTCAAAGAAAACCACTGCCAAATAGTATTCCTAAAGTTCTAATTGTTTCTAGAATGTAAAATAAGGGAGTAATTTCATTCACTATAATGGTTCCATCTCTATTTTTAATGAAAATTATGATACAATTATGTACATGGAAATTTTTAATTACCCTAAAAATTCATATTCAATCCTAAACATTTTATTTAAAAGAAATGAAAAATTTCTCAAGAATAAGTTTCTAAGTATGTTCTATAGAAAAATATCTTCATACAAAATAAATTATATATATGATTCTCAAAGAGAATGGAATTGGTTTTCTAGATATTGGGATAGATACTTCATGGATGGATGACCATTAATTACCCTTCTAAATTTTAGTATGGAAATTCATACTCATTAAAAAATTGTGTTGATATTGAAAATGAATATTGAAATAAGAATATGTTTTATCTAAAATTTTTAACCAGACATAAATTATAACACTAATGGGAAATCAAAAAAGCATCTATTCATGCAATAATATAAAATCTAATATAGGGTTGCTGGTAAATAGACATAGAAGTCTATAAACAATGAAGGGTTTCCATTCCATAAATATTGATCCAATAATTTAATTTCTTTGTTTTATACCCTTTTAATCAATTATTAGTCTCTAAATATTTTATCGTATTGATCATGTGCATAAGATTTAGATTCTATGTCCTCTGATTAATAGTGAGATAATACGATTTTTGGTGAAAGGAAGGTCACTGGTGGATAATCCTATGGGTCACATAGTGAGGGTTGATAAATAATATAATTAATTATATTATTACTTTAGGCGTGATCCCCACGATAAATTAGAAAACCTAGTGTATGTTTGACCAATTATAAATCCAAGTGATTAGTATGGTTGGGTGGACAACATTTCATATGATTAGTGATATTATAAAAGACGAAAGTGTTTTAATTGGATAATCACTACACTCTATGATTCACCAATACTAAATATATTAATCTCAATTTATATCCCTTGATTATTACAAATGCATAGTAAATATTATCATTCAAAATGTTAATGAATTTTGTGTATTGAAAAAATAATGTTAAATAATTGGTTCAGTACAATTTCCAGGAAAAATATAATCTTAAATAATATTAGGACAACCATAGAACCACATAAACTCCCTTGAGAGATCCTTTATTGTTAAATAGATAGGGATTATTTTCCTAATGTATTTGGAGTTGTGAGGAATGTGAGTTTGAATGGGTACTTATACATTCGAATAAAGGTTTTTTAGGTTAATAATTTTATTATTATTTTATATATGGTCAATATGTTTGGAACGAATTGATTCCAAAGAAATAAGATATATTATTATTAATAAAATTATGCTTATTTTAAAAAAAAAATATTACGAAATGAAATTTAACCCTACCCATAACACTATTAAATGATATACACAAAAAATATATTTTGGGGTGTTGAAATATAAATTCTATTACATAAATGTAAATTATTGGTTTTTAAATTCACCTAAATATTTTTATATATTTTTTACTATTATAATCATTCTTAACTAATAAAAATGTTTCATAAATATTTAATTCATCCATATAACATAGTGATTTTATAAATTTTAATTTTTCCACTAATCTATAATTCATTACAGTGTTTGTAAAAAATAAACTTCGTAAGAAAAATATGAAATATTAACCCCAAAATAAATCTAATATACTGATTTTAAATTCTAAATTATTTTTAATATATTAATATTTCTACATGAATATTAATTATTAAATATAAAATGTTTTCTTAATTTATATTATTTTCTTTCAAAAATTGAAACACATATTCTAGGGAAGATAAATATTATTCTAATACATATTTATCTAATTATTAATCATTGATTAATCTAAATTTTAATTAATTATTTATTAAATAAGTATTAAATAATATTATGTATTTATTATACACAAAAACAAACAATGGTATATTTTCTATAGTTATATCTCACATAACGCATAAAATTAATCAATGAAATATCTAATATATGATCATTGAATCTTGAATCCATTTTAACAAAAATAATAATAATTTTTGTTCTACTCAAGAAATGTAATTACTATAATTCATATTCATACAAAAAATTTGTTGGTAAAATTCTAAAATATTTAACCGAAAATTAATGATTCATGTGAATGTGATTATCAATTGTTCGTCCCTGAAAAATATAAAATGATTTAATGTTTAGTCCAAAAACATCATGTTGTTTTGATTGAACCATATTTTTTATCACGAATAAAATCATGAATAGTTTGAAATTTGTGGTTCTATAAAATGTATGTCCACATGCATGTTGAAAATTTATATAATATTTCATTAATTATAATAAATTTATATAAAATATTAATGCATATCCAGCACATTATAAAGATACATCATAATATATTATCAATTTTTTTGAAGAAGAAGATGAATTTATTCAAAAAGAGCATGTTTTAATGCTCATATAATATTTTTTACAAATTATAAAATTAGATCATTATGATAAAGATCATTATTTTTTACATACCAGTAATTATCCATATGTAATTAATAATTTAACAACCCAAGAAATGATAAGTATGAAAATCAAAGGTGGTAATGGATTAAATTAGGGAGTGTGTTAAATAATAGTATTTAAAAAAGAAAAACTCAAAAGATTGAGAGTGATCATACATCAGGTTTATATTCTTCAAATTTATTTTTAAGGTAAACCTAATTTATCACTATAATAAATCTACAAATAACTATGATTATCCAATAATGTGTTGTAAAAAATACAATAAAAATGAGAAAAGAAAATAATGATTGGTGTATAAAAGATATCGGAAAATATGGGTACATAATTCCTAGATATTTTATATATAACTGTACTCAATATTTATATATTGTTCATTATTAGGGTACATGATAGCCGATATTATTTATAAAAAATATGGATTATTTATCAAATTTTTTAGAATGAATGTAATATGGAGAAAACACATAAGCATTCATGTACTACTCTTGAAATTGTTAATATCCAATTCCACATGATGATAAATCAATGAAAATTGGAATGATTGTTTTGATAAAATAGGATCTTCTATTAAATTTCAAAGGAAAAATAATCATATCTTATACACATTTAATACTAAAATTTAATTAATTTTTATGTTTAGATGCGACTATAGACCGTTATTCTCTCACTATTATATATTGGAGAATCCACCTCATTCATATATAATTTTTTTACTTATTACACATTTATGGTTATTTGTATATGGGGTTCACTCAAATCTATATTAGGAAATATTATAAAATTATGTTTTATCCATCATGTAATTGTATAGAAATAAAATATTTGATCCACTTTGAACGACATAATTTTCTATATAAATTTATAACGTTGTGGATAGAGTCCTCCAATTATGTTATATATGAAAATAGAATTAACTAAAAATAAATATATCCCCTGAATTATAATTTAAAAAATGTTATAATAAATTTAAAATATTGAAGAATTCTTGTCACAAATTTTATATACTTATTTTATATTGAATTAAATAAGTTTTTTCCTGTAAATATTGTTATATTGGAGACAAATTCATGTAACTATTGTTGGGAGATAAATTTTTCTATCGAACTGTTATTAATGTGTTCAATGAGTATGGGTTGGATATGGACTTGTTATATTCCTAAAAACTCACAAGAATATATTTGTTAGTTTTTGTCACATGAAAAAAGTGATTTTGGGATAACATTGGTGTCTAGAACAATCTATCATTATTTTTAAGAAGAAGTAATCTCAGATAGACATAGTGATTATTATATTATAAATAGATTCTTAGATAATAGTAATACTACACGTATAAAAAGAAATTATGGATTAAATTTACAATATTGGGGGATAAAAAGGATTTTTAATGAGAACATATATAAATTGATTCATGTACAATTACTAAAGAAAATATCCAATGGTAGATATTTAAGACCATAATGGAATGGGGTAAATATTTTATTTCATGTAAATCTATAAATATGATAATATTATCATAGTAATGATAAATATAACAATTAATAAATGGTTTAATGGATTGATATATTATTTTGACTTCCAATGATTACTACAATATTATATTGAATAATTACTGGATTATTGGTATTAAATTTTTGAAAAGGGGAGATGTTGTTTCAATAAGAGATTTGGAAAATAAAGAAGTATCTTATATATTCAAGGATTATATTAATGGAATTAATATTTTATCATTGAAATATAATGGTAGTTAGTGAACTCAATTTTAACTATATATTATTAATGAGTGTTAGAATATTCTCTAGGACATGGAATTTTATTTCTATTGAATATTTCAATAAATAATTAATTTCCACCTTTTGATTTTGGTATAATTCATTATACATAATGTGTAAGCAAAACATTGATAATCAATAAAATTTAGTTCTATAGTATTGATAATAGAGTTTTATTTATTAAAAAATTAATTATGAAATTTTTTAATGGTGTTTTAGTAGAAAATAGTAATGGGGGATTTAGGTTGTAAATATTTCTTAAAATGATCAAGTTGATAATTTATTTCTTTACAAGAAAAGTAATTTTTTTGATGAGATTGGTATATATTCATATGAAATATGGGATTTCATTTTATATGATTCGATATAACTAATAGAAGTTAGGGTTTATCTGACGGATTTATAAGTAAATTAAAAGGGCTTTGAATAATTTTTATTATACATATTTAAGAATATGATATAACTAAATATAATTTTATGAGTACATTGGGGACTCTATATTCCAAATAGGATTAAATTTAAATAAGTAATTATTAAAAAATTGTGAATAAATGGAATCGTACTTTGTGATAATAGAATAAGATTTATTATGTTGACGAATTGTGTTATGTTATGATTTTTGACACATTTTTTTACAATTCCCACATAACTATATGTCCAAAGAAATTTTAGAATGCCTAGAATATTTTGAAGGCATTATCTGTACAACGCTAGGGTTTCATAGTTTATATCAGTCAAATTATATACTAATTTCAAGAAAATAAAAGTCAATGTGAAAATAATATATTTTATTTCCTTATCAATTAATAGTAACATTGTCGTAATATTATAATTATTATGAAAAAAGGATAGTAAATTTAATTATACTCTAATTATTTCTAAAGAATAATTTATTTTTTATGATATTGAATATTTTTGAGGATTTAAATATAATATTTCAGTATATGAATTTAGTTACAAAATTATGATATTTTTATCAATTATTTAAAAAATGATATTATTTATTTTAATTATAAATCATGATGTTGGAATAGTCTAGTTTTAATAATGTTTTAATGATAAAAAATCATATATTTCTTGAAAATATTATTTAACATGTTTCTTGTCATCTTCAAAGATAGAAGGATTCATTATTCCTTAAATAATTTCTTTCATGATCTTGATTTCTATAAATTGCGAAAAAAATTTAAACTATATTTAATTTGTTTTATGATGAATTTATTTTATGAATGATTAAGTCTAATTCATTCTGTGAATATTACTTCTTAATTATATTTATAGATATTTGGATATGTCTAATAAATTGTTAGTCTACCACCAGTTTTGGTTTTCTGGAAAATGAACCAGACACCATTACTCAGACACCATGACAAAGACAACTTGACCAGACACTGTGACCATACATCATAACCATTTTCAAATCTGTTGAAATCTGTGACAAAATTTACTTGTTAATAAACTGTTCAATGTTTAGAAAAAGACCAGACAATGTGATCCAAACACCGCATCTGTGCTACCGGTTCTGGTTCTCTATACAACTATGCCATCATAAATGGCTCAACTCTCAATGTAAAATAAGAAGACATTGTTTCATGGTCACTCTGTTTCCACATGACACCATTTCTAGACAGACTGTGACATAATTCTTTAAATAATTTTTCTGTTTCCAATTTAATTTCTAACAATTATATTTGAGTCTTTTGAATTCACTTACATAATTAATATTTCATTGTATACATGTCACCATATAGTATGTGGTATGTGGTGTATAATAAAATAATTTTGTTGAGTTAAAAACATGTACTCCATGATTAAAAATAAAATAATGGTCATTAAAAAGGTGTGGTATAGCAGCAAAAGTGCAATGTTTCTTCAGAAATGAACTTATACACGTAACAAGATACATCGGAAGAACACGTGAAGAATTATTGAATACAAAACATGGGATACCATAGATCATAGTCAAGAAAATATTCATAATTAAAACTCTAGGAATAACACAAGCCAAATCTAACTGGAAACTAGACCACCAGACATGTGATACTTTGTTTGTTGCAGGAGGACTCGATACTTGCATCTACTTCATCATAGAAGTCCAAAGCTGTACGGAATAGCACTCAATGATCTTATATTCTTATCTCATCATCTTTTATCTATATTTTCTTGTATTTCTCTTTCGAGTAGCATGTGTGTGTTTTAAAACACAAATTGTCCCTTAATCTAAATTGATGGATACAAGATATCCTACTACTCATATATTTTTACACTTGTTTTCTCCAATGGATCTGTGTGGAATAGGTACCTATGTGACCTAGTATTTTATAACCACAATGAAATGTGGAAGATGATGTGTGACCTAGAAAGTCATGTGTATTGATGTTTACTGTGATCCAGGTTGTGGATCATGTTTTTAAATCTAAACAGATTTTTTGTGGTCGATCAACATGTGGAGTAGATTAGGTCTTATCTTGATAATGAACCACTTGTTTTATATCCACTGTTTTGTTTAATTTAATTTTCTCTGTTTTACTAAATAATTCATAAATCACTAGATTTAATTTGATATTTAATCTTGTACAGACATTATAATTTATTTCCTTTATTATAATAGCTTCAAAAGTAATATCAATAACTGATTATGAGATTATAAGAATTACTCAATCGTCTGAGAAGTTATTTGAATAGTCATTCATTCATAATCATATTACCTTGATTAACTGGG
Source organism: Viscum album (assembly GCA_963277665.1). Lineage (NCBI taxonomy): Eukaryota > Viridiplantae > Streptophyta > Magnoliopsida > Santalales > Viscaceae > Viscum > Viscum album. The sequence continues at coordinate 244,442,413 of OY728133.1, forward strand.
ATGTATTTATTTTTATTGGAGTACATTTTATGAAAACATTTTACACAGAAAATTTTATATGTAGTACATTAACCCTTTCTTGAGTACTCTACTCTAACCAACATTTGGTGTCAATAGAGTTTTTTATTCCTATTAAGACTCGGTTTTTGAAACGATTAAAATATGATTTCAGTTTTACTCTAAATATATGTAAGTTTTTTTATTTATAAACTTATCAAACTTTCAAATTATTTCCTTATTATTGATTACATACTAGAAGGTGTTGCAACAAACCTAACACCATTCTATAATGGATCCAATTATTCCATATGGAAAAATAAAATTAAAATTCATTTAAAAAGAAAGGGTTTTGTAATTTGGTCATAAATTATATATGATTATAAGATACATGATACTGATAGAATCACTTGGTATGACCCAACCATTACCTTATATAATAACAATTTAAAATACCTGAATGCTTTATACTTCTCTTTACACGAAGAGGAATTGAACAGAATATATGCCTGTAAAATTACCCATGAAATTTGGGATATGTTCTCTGTTTCACATGAGGGATCTTCTAGTGTGAATGAAATTAGACTTAATACATATACTATTAAATTTGATATCATTAAAATTAAACCTTATGATCTTATTTTTGACATGTATCAACTATTCAATGAAATTAAAAACCCAACTATTTCTCTTAGAAGAGAAGTTACTGCCAAAAAACAAATCAAGAGGATTATCATATGCCTACCTGATAGATGGAGTGTAACCTCTATATCTATTAGTTATTCAGGTGACATCAACAAGTTACCTGTATAATAACTCATTGGGAAACTAATGATGTATTAAGAGAGGCTTCAAGTCAATAAGGAAGAGGAGGATGAACCCAAATGTAAATCTGTTTCATTTAAGACTAACTCCTATAAACACAAAAAAATGAAATTGGAAGTCATTGTAGAGCATTCCATTAGTGAAAAATCATCACATGACCAGGATGAGGATATGGTTAAATTATATAGTAGGTTTAAGCCTATACTAGAAGAATAAATTTTTCATAAAGACTAACTTCTAATGATGATATGATCAAAAGGGAAGATATAATAATGATTTGAAAATAAGTTATAAGTCTGATGAGATAGTATGTTATGAATGTATGCGAAATGGAAATGTAAATGCTTACTGTCCCAAGCTGAAGTATAAAAATAAATATGAGGACAAAGATAGAAAGTATACATAGGCATTGAATGAAATGTGGAGTGCTTATAAAGAAATATTTAGTGAGTCAGAATCCCCACGTGATGAACATGCTACCAAATCCAATATGTGTTTTATGAAAAACACATCTGAGGTAACATTGGAATCTCTTGTACACAACACCTATAATTCTAGAGATGAATGTAATTATGAGAACATATCTTTGGAAGAAATGTTTGTGTACTATAATATTCTTGAAGAGACATGTAATGACCTAAAAGATAAATAAAATTACTTCTAAGAATTAGTATGCTCTTACCTCAACTCTTAAATCCAAACTTACTGTATAAAGAGATAAAAATGTTCTATTACTCAAATAACATAATGTAATAAATCTATATAACATGTAATTGAAGAATGACCTTGAATGGTTTACTAATGGTAAAAATACATTGGTACAAATGATAGGTAAACATATTGTTCCTAAATATACTACTAGTATGGGATATCAATGTTGTAAAAGAAATTTTGGAAACCCCAATTTTGATTCATTGTCTAGGACTTACAGCTTTACTCCTAGTTCCAAAAAACATTCAGCTAGTTCAAATTAGGATACAATCCTTGCTGTTTAAATATTTTCAAGACCAAATATTGTTTATTTTTCTAGAACATTAAATAATTCTTATAGGAAACCTATGAGGAAGTTGTGGGTTCCTAAAGAACTATTTATTACTATTACTAGACACAAACAAATATGGATACCATTGTCTGTTTTTTTTACTATTATGTTGGAAAATTTCTTAATGTGATCATGTAAAGTATTATAGTACTTGGGAATTGGGTTTTCAATTCACATGATTGAAAAATATTCATATTTCATGAAGTAAATATAAATTGATGGAAGAATTGTCACCTTTGCTGATAATTCCAAAAGAAAAAATCACCGTCCATTTCCGAATTGGTAACTCTAACTAAGTTTTAATTTAAAAATTACATTTTGATGATGGATTGATATATAATCTACTTAGTATTTCACAACTATGTAGTGAAGGATTTAATGTCAAATTTGAAAATGAAGCTTTCAATGTTTTTAATAAAAAATGAATTCGTGTTTTCTATATTGAGAAATGACAATGTATACTTTGTTAACTTTGATTCATTAGTATCTCAAAATAAATCATGTTTTTGTGTATTTCACAAAGAGTATTGTCATTGGAATAAGAGAATATGACACTTTAATATTAATTACCTTATAATAGATAACTTGAAAACTCATATTCATAGACCTAACCAAACATGAATTTCCAAATGATAATGTTAGTAATCCTTGTCAAATGGGAATGGAAAAAAAAAATCATTCAATCCCAAGAAATAATTGTCAACTTCTTAACCTCTCGAATTGGTTCACATGAATTTCATTGCACCATCTAATGTTTCTAATTTAAATGGTAAGCATTATGTCTTTTGTTCTTGAAGAAGACTTTTCTAAATATACATGTACTTTATTTTTGGCTCACTAAAGTGAATCCTTCAACCAATTCATCAAATATGCTAATACTGTTGAAATCTTAGTGGACATAGAATTAAATACATATTAAATGATCATGGCCTTGATATTGATAATCAAGAGTTTGAATCATTTTTCTCACAAAAAGTCTATAGTCATAATTTCCCTACCCCTAAAACACCTCACCAAAACAGTGTTGTAGAATGAAGAAATATAACCTTGCAAGCAATTTCACGAACCGTGTTTAGTGAATATGACATACCTATTTACTTTTGGGCTGAAGCTGTAAATACATCATGATATATTATTAAACTTGTGTTGATTATAACCATTCTTAAAATAACATCATATGAGTTATTGAACAATTGAAATCCCAAAGTATGTTACTTCAATGTTTTTGGTGGTAAAGTATATATCCTTTACACTAAGGAAAATCATGAGAATTTTAATGCAAGAGTGATGAAAGAATCTATATAGGATATTCAATCTATAGTAAACCCTTTATAATGTTTATCAAAAGAACATAATGTGTGGAAGAATTTATCCATGTCATGTTTTATGAGACAGATCCAAAAGAGTCTAACACCACTCTAGAGAAACATGAGAATGTTGTGCCCAATCTTGACATCAATTCAATATAATATATCCTTCCTGAAAAGAAATATGTTAAATCATACAGTTCTTAAAATACTTTAGATTCAAGTTATAATGAACCTGAACCAACTGAAGAACCTAAAATCACTAGTCCTTTTTTTCTAGAGTTTTTAGAACCCTTAATATCCATACATATGATATTGTTTTAGGAGATTTAGATAAAGAAACTCAAAATAGAGCTTCTATTAGAAATAAGGTTGAACATCAAGTCTTATTGTCACAATTTAATCCCAAAAACATTAATGATTCTATCAATGAAGAGTTTATGGTGATGGCTATGTAAGGGAAAAATAATCAATTTGAAAGGAAAATAGATTGTAATCATATTGAAAGAACCAAAGACACGTTAACCAAAGTCACTAAGTGGGTTTTTATAAATAAGGTAGATGAAGTTGGTAACATAGGTAGAAACAAGTCTTGATGGGTTGCACGAGTCTATATTCAAGAAGTGGTATTTGACTATAACGAGATATTTGCACCAGTATCTAGATATAAATCCATTATAATCATGTTATCTTATGTTGTACATCTGAATTTCAGACTATATGAAATGGATGTTAAGAGAAAATTCCTAAATGGGTATATAGATGAGGACGACATTGATGTGAAACACCATGTTTTTATAAATCCTCACTTTCAAAATCATTTTTTTAATTTATCAAAAGCATTATATGGTTTTAAACAATTTCCAAGAGATTGGTATGATATATTAAGTACTTTACAGATTTCCAAAGTTTTTACAAAAGGTATATCTAATCCGACCCTTTTTATAAAACTACTTTCTAATGATGTTTTATTAGTTAAAATTTTAGTACATGACATTATCTTTTTATCTTCAAAAAAATCATTATGTATTTTATTTTTTAAATTGGTGAAAAACGAACTTGAAATGAGTTTAATGGGTGACCTAAAATTATTTATTTAATTTCAAATAATTTTAAATAATGATGGTATTATTTTAAATCGAAGATGATATAATAGAGATATTCTAAAATGTTTTTCCTTTGATAATAATAAAAGTAGTGACACTCTAATGAGTACTACATTTATGTTGGATCTTGATGAAGATGGAAAATCTTTTGATCAAACCACTAATAGAGAAATGATTTGAAACTTACTCAAAATAACTTTTTTCCGTCCTGACAATATTTTTAGTGTATTTAAGTGTTCTCATATTCAAGAAACCCCTAAGGAATATTATTTAAATGATGTTAAAATTGTTTTTAAATACCTCAAACATACAGCCAATCTAGGACAGTTCTGTCCCGAAGAATAATAATAAATGTCAGTTAGTTATTCAGATGTTAACTTTGGTGGATGTATGTTATATAGAAAAAGAACCTCATGAATATGCGACTTTTTTTTAGAAATTCACTATTACCATGGTGTAGTTAAAAAGAAAATGTTGCTTCATTATCTACTTCTGAAGCTGAGTGGATAGCTGATTGTAGTTATTGGGAACAAATATTGTCGATGAAACTCACATTACTAGATTATGGATATAAATTCAGGCACTTACCTATAAATTGTCACAATAAAAGTGCTACTAACATCTCAAATAATATTTTTTCACTCTCTTGTAAGAAACATATTGATGGAAGACATCACTTTTTGAGCGATCATTATCAAAAAGATGATATCACTTTGGAATTCATTAGATATGAATATCATCTCGCTGATATTTTCACCAAACCATTAATTTCTGAAAGAATAGATTACACCATACATGAATTGATAATGAAAAATCTTAAGTAGTAAGTGAAATATTTCATGACTTATTATTTCATAGTTTATAAATTCACAAGTCATTACCTTAATATTACTATCTAACTCATGTAGTATTAATGTTTGTTGTCTTAAATGTTAATTTTTTTTGTTTATGGTCTCATAGTTACTATCTCTATGTTACTGATTGGAACATATTGTTTGAAACAATAAATACACACCATTTTGACGCCACATAGTAGAGGTAAAACTACGACATCCTTTTACGGTCTAACTGTGAAAACATTTTTCGGCCTAACCATGAATGTTTGTTCTAGTCTCACCATAAAAACACAATTTCTTTTTATTTGATTATAATAACCTATATCATAGTGACTTATTATTTTATTCTTTTACTTTCCCGGTCATTTTTATTTGAGATGCTCGATAACCCTATACGTTAAAAATTAATGAGGCTCCACTCTTTTATTCTCACAATATCTATTCTCTCAAACTGTAATCTCTCCTAGAACACACCAGTTTTTACTCTGTCACTCACTCTTGAACATTCGTTGAATTCTCAGGATGAATCCACCATCTTCTTCGATTACAAAGAAGCATAGAACTCAGAAGTAAATGAAAAGGACAACGAATCTAGTTCATGAAGGTCCTCTGAATCCAACCCTTGTCCATGGAATAGTGGTACCAAAAAAGGAAATCTACCCTGAATAGATTCTCTCATGTAAGTCTCTAGTGTTGAAAGTTATGAAAGAGCTGGGATGGATGGATTGTTCAAAAAAGGAGACAAGACTAATTTACCCCATGATAGTTCCTCAGTTTTATTAGTTCGTTCAATTCTCATTTGATATATAATATGGTTTTATTGTGATAATATGGTTCGATGGCCAAAGATGAACGTTTTCTTTGAGTTTATATGCTGCTTGTCTATGGAAACCTCTTGAGGTACTTTTTTAGGACTACCGGAGAGGTCCTTATCCTCCATTTGAGATCATTATTTTAGATGAATCCTTGGGAAGCTTGACTGGAAATAAAACAAAGAGAAGATCTATTGCTAGTAAGCATGATGGTGAAACCAGATTATTGGTTATGTTTATTCAAAATCTGATTAGTCCATGAAAAGTTAATTTTTTTTCACTCAAGTATCAGGATGTATTTTTGAAACATCTTATGATGAATGTACATAATATTAACATATTAATTTACATTGTAATTTATATGTGTGATTTGATAAAAGAAACCTCAAAGTCAACCTCATTATTGTACTCACATAAAATCTATACTATACTTCATGCTAAAGGGATGGTTTGACTAGATGAAGAATTCATTAAGGACATTGTATTTTTCTATCTCAAAGGATATAGTCGAAAGAATAAAAATCAGTTTGAATCAGTAGAGAAAATCATAGGTGGAGGATAATGATATAATATATGAAACTTTCATCCCAGATAAGCATTATTCAGTACCTAAGAACATTTCTCATCTTGGTCTAGAACCAGATGAAATTTTTGACTATCCTGTTGAGGTGGATGAAGAATTAGTTGTTGCACCTATAGGTGAAATATTCCTAGAAAATGAAGTCAGTGGATTTGTTCCTCATGTTATAATTAATAATTAATTACATGTTCCTAAAAGAATTTTTGTTTTAGAAGATGAACCTACTTCTAGAGAAGAATAATTTGTTAATGTAATGGAAAAGTCTATTCTGGAAGTGCATCTAAAATATGATCTTTCTCCGGAGAAAGGAGCTTCTATTAAGGAACACTTTGAGGAACATGTTATTCCAAATATTATCCAATCAACTAAGGATAGAATGTTGTATGCCTTTTAGTGGGCTAAAGAGACAATAAGGAATCTATTGGGGAGGAAATTATTGAAATAAATCAAATAACTAAATCTATTAGTCCTATAAGATATGCAGTTGTTGAGGGGGGATAACCATAATCTGAGAGTGTTGAAATTCCTATTTCAAGTGATCAAAGAACTGTGGATACAAGGAATAAATTCCCAATCTACTATGACGTAAATTATTACCATGAATCCTCTGTTAAAAGAACCTGATCATGTCTCACCTCCTATTTCTGAACCTTCATTAGAAACTTCTACCTAATTGAGTAATGATGATTTGAAAGCCTTTGGATATACTTTATTTGCTGGAGTTGAAAATATCATGAACACTCAACCAACTCCAAAAACAAAAATAATTGAAATAGATGATGCCCTATTATTGGAAAAGATAATATAGTAGAGTCAGAAATAATGATTTCAAAAATTAAATAGGTCATAATTGAGAACAATCAACTTAGAGGTGATGTGATGTATCTCATAGCTATGGTTGATGATATGAAGAGAGAGTTGAAATCAATACTATATCTTATTGCATATCCTGTTGAAGATATTTGTGGTAATATTCCAAATGAATTTCATTCTCTAATTCAAACTAACCTATGTTCCTTAGAAGAATAGGTGACTGAAATAAAGAAGAAAATATTTAATGAAATGTGTCAGCTTGTGATTTGTTTCAGAAAATTGACTGCTGAGTATAAGGCATGACAACAGACTGTTCTGAAACAACTAATGATCCTTACATTAGTTGTTCCAGCTTCTAGTACCCCTGGAAAGTCATCCCACCCATCCTTCGACAGTGATATGCTCAAAAGGTTATTATGGAAGAAAGTCAATCAGTGCTAATTGTATTTGAAAGTGATTCTCAAGCTGTCGCTGTCATGAATATTGAAAAAGTTCTTGATTTGGTATGAGTTCATTCCAAGACTTAAAATGATGCTCAAGATGAAATTACTAATAATTTGGATTTCTACTTTAATAATATTTTCTTTAAGCCTGAAATGACAAACCATTTCATGTACCTTATAGAGAATCTAAAAATACCTTATGTCACTCAAGATTTAAAAAATCTAGTTCAAGAGATGAATTATTTCACTCCTTTAATTGATATTTTCCTGGAGAAAAATCTTAATTTGATAAAGAGATGATGTTTTTTATGAGATTATTGCTGACTTCAAAAAGTTATTGAGGCCTTGTATTCACGTGTAATGGACTTATATTCTGGATACTTTAGCTTCTCCCTAATGGCCTGGTTTTCCATCTTCCTAATTCACTACTGTTGCTTCAACCTCTATTTCTATCTCTTGGTATCAGAGTCAGATCAAAAATATTACCTTTGACCCAAAATTTCCTCATTCTTCCACCAAGCCTACCTTGGCCCCTTATATTTTTTACGGACTCCCTCAAACTTCTATGACCATTGGTTCACTCCCTTCTTCAACATCTACCTCTTATCATAAGGCTTCTCCAGATTTTACTGCCATTGAAAATGGGAAGAGAGACAATGTTATAGAATAGTGAGCACTATATTGTGATAGGGATATTTTTTGTATTTCTAGTACCTAATGTTTTTAATAACACATCTTTCCCTTTCTAATATACTGTTACCTATTATTGTCTATTCTATTACTTCTTTTTGTATGCTTTTTGATAATACCAATGGGGGAGAGAATCATGCATTAATAATATTTATCTCACTGATATGATTTTTTATCATCAAAAGCATGATATTATTGGACTCCTCATATTTTAATCATGTTTTAATGATCAAAAATCATATACATCTTATTAATCTTGTTTAACATGTTTCCAATAATGTGAAATGGTTGTTGGATTCTATATGATTTAAATTTTTTTATCAAGATCATGATTCGTATAAATCATGAATTATTTAGTTAATATATATTTTATTTGTTTTATAATGAATTTATTTTTCTGAATGTTTAAGTATAATTCATTCTTTGAATGTTACTGATTAATTCTATATATATATATTTGGCTATATCTGACAAATCTTGATTCTACCGCCAGTTCTGGGATTCTGGAAAATGAACCAAACAATGTGACCTAGAGACCATGACCTATACACCGTGACCCAGGAACTCTATCCAGACACCGTGACCAAACACTGTAACCATTTTCAGATCTGTTAAAATTTGTGACACCGGTCCCTTGTTATGACACCGTTCGATGTTTGGAATGGGACTATACACTTTGATCCTAACACAGTATTTGTGATACCGGTTGATGGTCTCGTTAAAATTATTCCAGCATATCTGTCTCACCTCTCAAAGGCAAATAAGAATACCCTATTTCATGGTGAAACTATTTCCAAGTGACATAGTTTCTAGATAGACAGTTACAACATTCATTAATCTATTTTTTTTATTTTCAATTTAATTTCTAATGGACATATTTGAGATTTTTACATGCATTGACATAATAAATATTTCTTTGTATACATGCCACCTAATAGTAAGATGTACAAGTTTTACAATACACGCATCATGTCGGCTCCAACACATGCATTCCAATAATAAAAATAAATATGTGTCCCTAAAACAAAGAGTGGTAGAGAAGAAGACGCACAATAATTTTTGAGAAAAGAACCAACACATGCAAAAAGATACTTCTGAAGAACACATGAAGCATTAATGAATAAAAAAGCTAAGATACCATATATATGAGTCAAGAACGTATTCGCTATAATAACTCCTTAAAGAACTCATGCCAGATCTAACTGGAAACCAGAGAATGATACATTCAATACTCTGTTTTTCACAAGTGGACTCGATACATTCATATACTTCATCATAGAATTCCATAGTTGCATAAAATAATACTCAGATCAATTCTAACCATAGCTCATCATATTTTCTCAATTACATATTTATTCACTTTCAAAATGTGTCTGTGTGTATTAAACACACATTTTCTCCTTCACTAAAGTGAGGGATACAAGATATCCTTCCTCTCATATCTTTTTACACATGGTTATTCATTCAGATAATTGTGGAAGAGGTCTTGTGACCTGGACAGTCTTGTGCATTGTTGTTTACCCCGATCTAGGATGTGGATCAAATTTATTAATCTAAACTTCTTGGTTGCACGTGATCACCATCTTGAGTGGATTAGGTATCAACGTAAGACTGATCCCCCTTTTTTATATTTTCTATGTTTTTTAATTTACATTTCTCTATTTTATTATATATTTAAAAAATCACTATATTTAATTTGATATTTAATCATGGAAAAAAGTTATAATGGGATTTCCTTATTATAATAGATTCAAAAGTAATATCAATAACTGATATTGAGATTACCGAGAATTTATCAATGTTATGAGAAGTTATTTTTTTAGTAAAAAATTCATAACCATATTACCATAAATAACTGGGATTTATTTTTTATAGTGGAAACTTTTAAGAATGCTTTTCAAATAGAAAAGTTAATAAATACTCAATTCACCCCCTCTGGAGTACTATACTCAGACCAACACCTGATAGAATATATTCATTATATAATTAATATTATTAAGATATGCTTAAAAAAATAGTTACCATAATTTATAGTATATTAAAAATAGTTAAGAGTTTATAAAATTATTTGTTCCTTGACAATATATATTGATTAATAATGTGATAATAAGTAAAATATATAAAAATAAAGTCCACCATTGTGATTTTCTGTGAGGTAGTCATTCTAAATTATCTTGTAATAAAAATTTTATTCGTAGTGTATGGGAAATTTGGTGTTACATATTGATAGGAAGTATGTATTATTTATAATAATATATTTCCATGAGAAAAATATTTATCCAACAGTGGTTGACTACATGAGATCATGTTTTCTTTGAATAAAGCAAAAAAAATTGTGGTAATTTTATGGATAATAATTAATTATGTAATAATGATAATAAAATTATTATATTGAGTAGGTAATCTGATGATAATATTTTAATAGATGATTAAATTGTGTGAAATGATATATTAATATAAAGTATTTTAGAATTTTACATTATATAGTATCTAAAATGATTTTTATGTTTATCACATTGACAACTTTTATAGGGATTTTAATTTCAATATATGAGAAATATATCTATATGAAGTTATATTTAGTTTAGAAAACATGGTTATGATGTTATTATGGACTATATATTAAAAATATAAATATGGAAATATAAAACCTTGGAGATATCTATGAATTTGTGAAGAAATAAAAGAGGATATATAGACCTACATATACCATTTATATTATGTATCATGGAATAAAGAAATTTTTTTATAAATAATAAAATAATTCTAATAAGTTAAAATGTCATGTTAAATGAGGTTATTGATTTATGTATAATAAGACAATGTAGATATTATATAATTGATCATACATTGATCATTCATAATATTTATTAAAATGATGATGTTCATATTATATTACGAATGATATAATTTCAAACATATAATGAATTAAAAAATGAGTATATTATTGTGATTACATGGTATCCTATAGTACATGTAGTACATCTTACATTAGTGAGGTTTTGATGACCATTTTAAATATGACAAATCCAGTAAAATGTAAATGTATAGGGATAGTAACCGTATTAGGAAATAACTTAAGGGGTAAATAATGATATGATTTTATTATGTATGAATGTTAATATTTTATTGAAAAATATCTATTTACAACATGAAAAAATCATACAAAATATATATTATCAACATTGTGTAAGAATGTTATAAAAATATTATATTTCATGATATTTTAATTTTTATCATGAATCTATTCTATTTTGTGATGAAAGATTCATAATAGATCAATTAATACAATAAGATGAAGATGTTAAAGTAAATTCATTGAAAATAAATAATTAAAAAATTTATCAAATGGTTTCAAATACCCCAATTTTGTTTTGAAAACACTACAACTCTATTCATATCATTATGTTTTACATATTTATGATCTCCCCAGTCTAATTCTTTGTTCATTTCTGGTTGTTTAATAAATTTCATATGTAGTAAAAATACAAAAAAAATAATTTTCCAATTTATAAACACTAATAAAGGTTATAACCATGAATTATTTGAATATTTATAATAATACACAAGATGGAATGCTAATAAAAGTTGAATAGTTGATAAAAGTGAATGATTATTTACTCATAGTTGACGGAAACAAAAGTTTTACATTAATCTCTTTTATTATTTGATAATTTTTCTATTAACCATGAAGGCTTTGGATATGAGGAGTGAGTTATAACTATGTAAAATTTAGATATGTACTATAAAATAATCATTTATTTTAAGATGTCCATTTTTATGCTTATAAATATATATTTCATGACATGAAGGATATTATAGAAGAGAAGACACTTAATATAATAAATTCATATTCTATAGTGAAAATAATAGATAAAAAGTTACATGTTTGAAATAATGTCATCAAAATATAATATTTATGGAATAATATATATAATTAATTAAATAAAAATATATCATGGTTTTAGAGAAATTAAAAATTAAAATTGATAAGTATAATGATACTATAATTGACTATGAGATCCCTCTCAATCATTGATGTCATGAATTTTTATATGGATATCATTGTTAAAATAGATTAGTAACAGGAAAATTATTTAAAATAAATGATTATTATTCATGAATACTCTAAAGAATATATTATCACTAAATAGGATGAATGAATTATATTTGTTCTGGGTGATAATAATTCCCTTAACATGACATCACTTTGTTAGGAATTAAAATACTAAATCCTGAAGTGAATCATGATAAATCATCCTAATGTATGGAGAGAATTATTTTTTCCAATATAATTATAAATATGATCTTTTTTTTCAAAAACTAGACTTTATAGAGTAATGATATTCATGATGAAAACTAAATATCCATATATGTGTGTGTGTTTGTGTGTAATAAATCCTTTAGAAAAAAATTAAATCTTATACTAAAAATAACCTGTTTTCTTAAATGTGGTTTTCATAAATATATTATATTCATACGAATATTATAGAATTATAGGGGTAATGAAACATAATGAGAAATATAAAACTACTTTAATAATGGATTTTAAAACCAGTATTAATTTATTTCCACTCTGAAAGAACAATAGAAAATTAGTTTGTTACTAAAAAAATTTCTTCTAATAAGTTTTCCATAAAAAATTTATTTTTCAATTCATATTACTATAAAATATGAATAGTGATAAATACTGATAAAAATTATAATATATATAGGGTGGGTGTGAGAACAACATGTTATATTTTCATCAAAACAATCCCAAAAATAATAATTCTTATTTAAAATAAAATAACATTGTGTTAATGCTTTCTAGAATATGATAAAAATAATAAAATAATTATTCATTGGATATATTTTTATTTGTGATTTTTTTGACATAATGATAACAATTATACATGAAATATATTATTCATTAGAAGAAATGAATGACATGTATTAATGTGGCTTACACATTAGAAATACATACGGCACTGAAAGCCAGTGGAATGAATGGAATGTTTTTTATATAATGATAACAATGGAATATTTTTTCTGTTCCTTTATGCCACCATTGGGTCATCAAGCCATAGTTCCTCTGGTCCATCATGATAATTTTACCCACTATGCATCTTAACCATATATTTTATTTTCTCCACCTTATTATAGAATAACCACAAGGATCAATTATACTAGTATAATTCCCCAATTAGAGATATAAAAAAAAATTTCCTCAACCATTATAGAAATTCATAGGGTAATGAAAGATATTATAATTGTGATTTGGGGATCTTGGTAAAGAGAAGACTATTATATGAAGGGATTTTTTTAAAATATTGTAACTTCAAAACATTATGTGAGGGATTTTATCTTCTAGGGCCTTTGACTATGTAATTCATCCCTAAATTCCACTAGGTTTCTTGGTCACGTAGGGTACCCACTCAACCATGCAAAAATTGAATATATTAGTAAATAAGAAATTTTTAATTAGAGTATCAGAGATTATGGTAATTTCAATAAATGATTATAGAATATGTTTTCTTAGTTTCAGAAGACCATGTAAAAAAACATGAAAATGATTATTAGAAATTATAATAAATATTCTTATTGTATTGATGAAACATATTTTACAATGAGGAAGTATTCTTATAAATAAATATAATAATTATTTAAACACAAAATGAGAAATAAAAAATGAAGAGGGAAAATAAGGATCACTATAAATTCATATGTAAAATAATATTCTTAAAAATTTATAAAACATGATAATTTTGATCAATGGTACTCTAAATAGGACACTATTATACTATTTAATGATGTTCCAAATTTTGAATCACAATGAAAAATCCATGGAATAAAATTATTATTATTCGATTTTGTAGAAACAATAAGAATAAGTAAAAAAAATTTAAAAAATTATTTCTTTATATAAGACATCATTGATGTATGATATGAATATTTTGAGAATTTACTAATGAACAATGACATCACAATTCTTCCAAACCCAAATAGATGTAATAGGGAATATTATAATAATTTAAATAATTTATTTTTATTTTTCAATCCTTCATGATGATGGAATGTAATATGGAACTAGAAAAAATTTTCATAGATCATACTAAATTAATTAAATGATTCTAATTCCATGTGAAGATACATATGAGAAATTGATGAAGAAAATTGTGCTCTTGTAGGTACTTATTATTAAATTTAAAGGATATATAATTAAAGAAAATTATAGAAATGTTGTAAAATGGAAATATTTTCATAGATTTGACGATGCTCAGAACCTTCTTCCCAATACTATTAAATATTATAAGATCCATATAAATATCCTTGAATTGTTTTGGTTTTTCATTGATGGGAATTTTAGTGGATATTTTAATTGAAAAATAAATTAATATTCTTCTGAATATTATAACACATAATATAATCCATTAATGAATGATCTAAAAATATCAGGTAGATTCCTAATATGAAACATAAATTATTATCATCTATAATGAACTGAGCTGATAGAGGATACACATTAAGGAGGAAGAATATGATAGAATTTTAAAAAACACATGTATAAATACATTTAACCCTTTATAACGTTCGTATAAATTGAAAATACTAAGGAAAAACTCACATATTGTTTCCAATATTGTTTTTTATTAATTATTGTTTTCGGATAAAGTTGTATTTCTTTTTATGAATATTGAAAATTAATATAACTGAACAGTGGGGGTAATTCATGAATACAAACAAATTTAATGTGTTTCATGAGTTAATTATAATATATATATATATATTAAAAAACAACCTGATGTATCCCTATAAAAAATCAATTCATACAACTTGATAATGTGATCCATGTGTAGAATTAATTTCCTTAATGAATTATCTTTCATTATACACTGATTTATCACTTATAATGACAGTGTTAATTAAATAATGTCTCATTGGTCATAGAAGTGTAATAACACCTATATAATAAGAATTTCTATATATACTATCATCAATCAGTATATAGGAATATATTATTTTATCAATATATTATCTTGAATTTATTTATAGGTGTTGAAAAAACAAAATGGGATATCGAAATCCCATTGGATAAATATGAGTACTATTTTTTCATTATGTAATGTTTTTATATATATTAGGTAATTATGAACAACATGAATAAATAGAATGAATATTTGATATATATATTATTTTTCCATTAAATATCCTATTTTATATTAAATATCAATATGTGTTACAAATAATGATTAAAAATGAGAAGAAATTACTATTTATTAATATTTTATACTTTTAATAGACATATATATTTGATGATTCTGAAAATATAAACTATAATTTACCAATTATTGGAGTACATTGTTTATGGACCCACATTGATATATATGTACTAGATTAATCATTGTGAATTAAAAAACCAAAGACGTGTTCTATGTTTGAGTCGTGTTGAAATGAATGAGGTTCATTGGTTTTTTACATGTTGATATATACATGATGATAGATCCTAAATATTAAATATTTTTATTTTTATTTTATTTATTGTATTCTCTATATAAAATAGATAATAGAGTTCCTATCAAGAGTAGGGATGTTCATGGTAGTGTCCAAAAGGACTAGGGCATGAAATAGTAGAATATTGGAGATATGGTGCAAGGTGAATTATAATCATGAAATTACTTCTAACCTTGAACCATAACCATGTTCCCTAGAGATGGGATGTCATGGGTCTATGAACCATTCAGGGGTGTCCACTGATATATATGGTCTTAGGTAGATCCATCCACAATGTCATTGATAGGTTTTAAAAATCATGTTGGCATCCTCGAAAATCAATAACATGATTTTACAAGGGAAAAAGGATATCACATGGTTGGAAAACTATTTAGAAAACTATACATCCAAACCATGAGCCTCATTAAAAGTGTGAATGTTACCAATTATCCATGCTGATCCTTATATGATATAACCAAATTTTTTCCCATATTTCTTCTTCAGCATTATGTCTGTGAAAACCAAACCCACCAACTCCTCTATGGGTATTTATCTGATGATTCAATGTTGATTATTGTGTTATTTTATTAACTTTGAAGCCTTGATTATATTTCTCACTTAATATTCTTTTATTTTTTTGTAATATTTAATTATTATGTCTCCTATTTAGAATCTCATTATATATCATTCTAACGAGTACTTCACTTTGTGATTTCGGTCATTCAACATTGAATAAAGGGACTATTTTGGACAAGTGAGTTTCTATGACCATAACAGCGGATCCCAAAATGTTATTCCCATTGTTTGGGTGTTTTTATTATTTATGTGTCTATGATTATCCATTCATATTCCATTCATTTGTCACCATTAATGGAAAAAGTAAATTTCTACCTTAAGAAAAATTTAGAGGGCCCTTATGGACAACGCCGGTTCCATTGATGATTAGGAGAACGGGCTAATGGAAACCCAAGGGTTCTGACAATACCTTGAAAGAGTGAAATGGATTTTAAAGGAATGATTGTATTTTTTAAAATATTAATCTATTTTTTCTCATGTTTGATAGGTCTGCATTATATATTGGATTTCTAGGATTAACAATTAGAAGATAAATGGATAATGATTTTATTAAAGGTAAAGGTGTTGATGGGTTATGGGTTTATGAAAATATATAATATGGTATGAATGGATGATTAATTATTTTTTTTATAAATATATATTAAAAATGTCTTGTAATGGTATTGGGTTAATGGTGTCAAATGGAATGATCCCTCAAAACAATGAATGATGAAATTGTTTACACTTATTGTTATTTTTATAAAAAATTACATATGTGAATAACCATAGAAAGATATGAATTATGGTATTGGTTTTATAATCTTTTGAGGCTCTATGTTTTCAGGTTTGGCCAGATTAATGCTCTTTTCCCTTATGATATAGTGTCATTACCCATCTCCTAAGGCCAATGCCGTGACTACCCCAAGCTCGCCTTCCATAGTCTAGGGGCTGATGACTTGCATCGAATGTAATACTATCTGAAACGGGAAGGAATTGCCTTTAATCCTTTACAAACACATGGTACATGAAAACAACAAGAAGAATCTCTAAAGTAAAATGTTATAGTAAAAGAGTGTTGAATGTAAAAGGTGTCGTAATACAATCCCAACTATAATGATACAAGTACAATTGAAAATACAATACAACTAAAAGAAAACAAAAAAAACTAATGGGTCATCCATTAACGATCCTAACTGAAGTGTAGGTATAGATAGCCTCCTCAACACTCCACGTCTGCCCGACTCCTCTGTGTACCACCTAGTCTTGGATCCCTCAAACCTCAGCCCAGATACTCATCGTCTTTACAAGACACAACAAGGTGCGAGCGTAGCCCATGCATGGGTGAGTATAACGATACTCAGTAGGGACCCCAAGACCCCCAAAGGTATATCTGAAATCCACAATAGAAACCACTAAGAATAATCGCAATCACAAAGTAAAAAATAACAATACATATCTCAATTTGAGTATCATCTCAAACAAGGTATATATATATGAGAAATAGGATTATTATGTTGACCCACACATGATCACTATGGATGTTAATAGCAAGTCCCAAATTCTATAGGCCTACGAACAAGTAACATTCCCAGCCACAACGTCAAACATCTCAGCATATAGAGAACTCGTCCACTATGGAGTATAAGGGTATTCCAGATCACATAGTGGCACATCCCACTAACCTCAGACTGCCGAGGTACTCACCCAATCGAGTACCGTGGGTCTTCCAAGTCACACAGAGGAGCTCCCAACCGTAGTTCTACCACATTACATAGAGGCGCTCTCCCTTGTGGCCTGATGCAGTAATCATCCTGTCGGGTGCCCTGGATCTTCCTTGTCACACAGAGGTGGTCCCCACTGTGGGTCTTCCACAGCCCACAGAGGCGCTCCCCACTGGGCCTGTCGAGTCACCCCGAGTTGAAATGGTCAGTAGTCATCATGTCCTAGCCAATCGCAGCATTTTTTACATAGCGCAAATGAGAGAAACAATACCCAAGACATAGAACATATCAAATACACCCCAGAGTCCATGATGGAGTATCTCAAAGGTCAATCACATCAAAAGGGACCCAACACAATAGATGAGGCGTTATTCGGGCACCCGATCTGTAAGTTATTAGTGATTCCACTTTGAGGGACTGGCTGGAAATGGGGTTCGATCCAAAAAACAAATACTATAACATTATCCCAAACTCATGTGTAGTATACCAAAATGACCATCTCGATCCAAGGATTCTGTTGCCGCATACAGTTCATCAAGCGGACGCCCAGTTGTCAAATTACATCAAAAAAAGCGAAACTGGGTAAGGATGGGCTCAGGTCTAGTCAACCCCTGTCAAACTGAGCGGGCCTGACCCGGATTCGGCCCGGATGTCCTAGGCCTTGGTGGTCATGGCCCTATGGGCCATTTTCCGGCCCAACCCGCGTAGGGCGACGACCTCTCCCGACCAGGTAGCCGCGGCCTGCTGGCGCGGTCCAATGGCATGGTTTGCCCGAGATGGCACCAAAGGGGGTGCACTCCCCATTTGTTTGTAACACAAAAATGGTTGTGGCTTAAGGCACTACCACGTAACCTGTTGGACCCAAGCCGGTCCCACCTATCCTCCATGATGGCCCAAGTGCTCTGGCTAGTCCTCCTCCCATAGGTGTGGTCATGCACCAAGGCTCCACCATAGCGGCCAGTTTTCTTCTGCTCTTCAACCTCTTCCATGGACAATCAGATGCGGTTTCATGCTCATTTGGATGTGTGGATGCACGCCTCCCTTCGTTCATGCGGTCGGCTGGTGTATCGGGCCTCCTCCTCTTTCGTGGGTCACTACATCTTCGTTCTTTGCCTGAAAAAAATAATGATCACAAACTAATGATCCTAGGGTCGAGGGTTCTGTGTCCATATGTCATGATACATAAAATATTATGTTTCCAGAGTCATTATATATTTGACGTTGAAGAATGCATGAAGAACGTGAAAATAATCAAAATGGAAGAGGCAAGGTATATGTGTGGGACGATGGACATGTTAGTTTTTCCATCATCATTGTGAAACTTGAATATGAGGAATCTATAAATAAATTCATTCATATAAGAATAAAATAAGAACTATAAATTTACATTCTCCAATTGGAGTTTTTGTGAGGTTGAAGAAGAAGTCGATGGTGATTGACTTCGGCGTTCGTTGCTCTCACAAGATGTTTCTGATATGGGCTCAAGCTTCATACTCTTTCTTCAATTTAAGAGGATTCCCTTTGCTGGATAGGGTGTTATTCATTGAATAATTTTCTCTCAAATCTCCTCCAATGCGAATCCTTTCCCCCACGAGAGATGGGGTTCCAAATTAATATGATTTTGTTTATCAATAAACCAATTAATTTGTTAGCACATTAATTAATGGATTCCAAGTGTTAATATTGATTCATTAATTCTCAATTAATGAATGATTTTAATTAAAGAGAAATGTGGTTACAGATTTTGTGTAACCAGGCATTTAATTCCCAAACATAAATACCCAACCACCTTCGTGTGGTTCCCACTTTTATTTTTCAAATAGGAGGTTTCAATTTCAAAAATAAAATAAAGAATGTTTATTTTAATTTTCCCCACAAAAATACCAAAAAATAATGTTCACCCTTGACCTACTGTAGTCAAGGTGAAGGTCTCCATAAGTGAATATTGGCTCTATGAGTTCAATAGTGTCCTTAGATTTTAATTCTGAGCACCAGATCAAATGTTACAAAATGATGCTTGTGAGTTTACTGAATGTACATGAAAAGTTTTTTTAGAAATTAATTCTTGGCACACCAGGCCTCGGAATCATTCGCCATTAATTTTCTTGGACTTGTAAATATTTCATATAATTTAAAAAAATTACATTGAAGCATCCATGTCTTTACATTCTCCCCATCTAAGGGAATTGCATCCCCAAAAGCAGCAACACAAACAAGAGAAACAAGTGGGGGTACTAAAAAAATCTAAGCCTCCAACTCCCTTGTCCTCTCCTGGAGGATCTCGTTCTACCAATGAGTGCACACTATAGCCATTAACCGCCCATGAAGTACCCACTCATTTTGTTCCTAAGTCTCCACTCGAACCTTCCAAAACATTGCATCATCATCGATGTCCATCTCGCCCCAGTCAATGTTGTGTGAAGGATCATATACGTATCTCCTCAAATGGGATAAATGGAAAATGTTGTGGACCCGATGTAACTGAGTTGGGAGAGCTAAGAAGTAAACCAACTCGCCATCTCTACTGAGGACCTAAAAGGGTTTTATGAACCTCAAAGATAACTTTCCACCCCATCCAAACCTCTACAAATTCATCGAGGTGATACCCGTAGAAATACATGGTCACCATCTTTGAACTCATGATGGCTCTGTCTCCAGTCAACATAGGACTTCTAACTGCTCTGGGCAGTCTACGTCTGCTCCCGGATGATTTGCACCTTCTATGTGGTATCCCTTACAATATATGGTCCCACGAGTGTTGACTCCCTTTGGACAGTCTAGCATAATGGTGGTCTGGAAGGTCGCTCGTACAACACTTCGAATGGTACCATACAAATAGTGGATTGATAGATGTTGTTGTACTTGAACTCAAACAATGGAATGTGATCCTCCCAGTTGAGGCCAAAATCAAGGACTCAAGCACATAGCATGTCCTTGAGGGTCTGAGTGGTCCACTCTATCTGACCATCTGTCTGAGGATGGGATGCGGTGCCCAGCCGAAGCTGTGTCCCGAACGCCTCTTGCAACACCTTCTATAGCCGAGGAAGTAAAACATACATCACGATCATAGAAAATCATAAATGGTAATCCATGAAGCCATAAATTCCCCTTTATGTATTGGTGTCCCAATATCTCTACCAATACCTGCTCTCTGATAGGTTGGAAGTGGGATGACATGGTGTGTTGATCAACAATCTCCTAGATAGAATCATTACTCTTGGATGTTCATAGAAGTCCTATAATAAAGTCCATAGAAATTCCATCCCACTTTTACTCTGGCACCTCTAGTGGTTGAACCGATCCTCCTAAAACATGATTCCCTACAATCACTTGCTAACAAGTGAGGAACCGAGAGACGAACTCTGTAACAACTTTCATCATTTCCGTCCACCAGTGCTGACACCAATGTTCCATCTACATCTTCACCACTCCTAGATATACCATTATTGAGGATGTATGGAACTCACTAAACACTTCCTCTTATAGCACCATCGGTCCCATTACACGCTCTCTTAAGAGGATCACATGCTCCCCACCTTCAGAAAATACTTCAGTTTCCTGTCATGTGGATATCTGGTCTCGTCGTGCCTCGTAGTCAGCGTCCCCAAGAATCACCTCCCTAAGTCCCTGAAGCAGTTGGGAAGTGGCCATTAGATACTGAAGATAAGATGCTCCATATCGATCCACCTAGGTTATTCACAAAGTGTCTAGCTGCTCTTTTCCTCACTCACCAACTATATACCAGATCTAATGTGTAATTCATCGACTACTACGTTCCACATCCATGGAGTATTGACTATTTTTAAGTCAAAGTCCTAGAAAAACTAAAGCAAACACTGTTGTCTCGGGATCATGTCTTTCTGTGAGAAGATATACCTGAGACTCTTATGATCAGATTAGATTTTAAAATGTGCACCCATCAAGTAATGTTGCCACATCATCAAGGTGAAGACCATTTCTACAAACTTCAGGTCATGGGTATAATAGCTCTTCTCATGATATCTCAATTGTCGAGAACTATACGCGGTCACTGCTCACTCCTATAATAGGACACATCCAAGGAATGTACCGGATGTGTTATAGTATACTACGTACCCAATTCCCTCTTCCAGTAGCCTCATGATAGGGTCACTCATCAGTCTCTTCCGGATCTCCTAGAAACTCCACTGGCATCTCCCCAACCACACGAAGGTTTTCCCCTTCTTCATCAATGCTGATAAGGGTTCCACATCTCTATAAAAGTCAGCAACAAACATCCGGTAGTAACCAACCAAAACTAGAAAACTCCACACCTCCACCACGCTCATTGGTGGCTCCCATTAAAGAATAGCCTCAATTTTCACTGGATCAACTGAAACATCATTCTCCAAGATAATGTGTCCTAGAAAGAATGCCACTCAAATCCATAACTAGAACTTCAAAATCTTACCATAAATCAGGTTCTCTCAAAATGTGTCCAAAACTATCTATCGATCATTGGAATGATCCTCCTCTGTTGATGAGTAAATCTTGATGTTTTCAATGAAGACTACCACCAAGCAATCAAGGTATGTCTAGATGACCCTATTCAGGAGTCCCATGAACACTTATGGGGTGTTGGTCATGCTAAAAGACATATCCAAGAAATCATAATGGCCATACCAACAACTGAATGATGTCTTCTACACATCCTTGTCTTGTACCTTGAGCGGGTGATAGCCTGATATGTGGTCTATCATTGAAAACAATTATTCTCCAATCAACTAATCAAATAGTTATTCAATCCTAAGTAGTGGGTACTTGTTCATCACGGTCACCTGTTTCAGGTGCCTATATTCCACACAGAGTCTCAAACTCTCATATGCCTTCATAGCAATCAAAATCAATGCTTTCCAAGGGGAAACACTAGGCCTAGTGAACCCCTTGATATGTGTGTTCTCTAGCTTTACTGGTATATCTTGAAGCTCCCATAGGAGCCATCTGATATGTAGAAGTAGATATTGGTGTTTTCATAGGGTATAAGTCGATGTAAAATTCTAGCCCTATGTGACGAGGTAGACCTAGGACATCATCAAAAAAAACATCAGCATACTGGTCCACCTCAACAGTATAGCATGGACTCACAACATCCACCGCTCTAAGGGAAAGTCAATACAACTGATGTGTGATCAGCTGCACCCTCCTCCGGGTAAGTCCATCATGCACTACAAAGGTTCACATATCACTAGTGAAAGAAAAACTAGTCGCATCCATGATGACACACTACACTTTTCCCCTAATACATTCAATATGTTTATAGAATGTGGATAACCATTCCATACACAGGATGACGTCGTAAGAACTCGACTCCTATACTCTATGATCCAAGCCATAGCTCTTACCTCATAGAGTAATCTCACACTGCCGGAACAAGTATGTAATCGTCGATTCTGTTACGGTAGGATCCTCTAGCTACAAGGATTGAGCCCATGGATCCACAAGAATTTCCAAGTGTCGAACGAGGGTCGTGGAAATAAAAGTGTTACTAGAAACATTGTCTATAAGTGCTACAGCTAGGGTGGAGTAGACATAGATCGTACCTCGTATCATCTCTAGAGTGCCATGGACATAGCCCTCAGTTGCATGGAGCTAAACTCGACAATTTCCACCTGCTCCCTATGGTCGGGGTGAACCTCATGGTGGTGGTGGTTGTCTATAACCTCAAATCGCTACCCACCACCTGCTGCATGACCTTCTCCTCTACCAAATCTACTTCAAGCATATGGACCTCCTTGTTTAGATCTTGGACTATACCCATTTTTTCCTTAAACCATCTATCAGTAGTTTGTACGGAGGTTCGTGCAGTCGTGATAAATGTGGCCCTACATGTAGCCCTAGAAACACTACATGATCCTCACATGTATTGCTCTTCCTCGAGAGCCCTGCACCATTGGCCCTATAACCTGTGGTCATCAATCTATAGGTCTAGTCCTCTTGGACCTCTACATCATCTATCTACTGCCTGCTACTGATGACTCTGCTATGTGACATCCAGTGGTGGGTCCCGCTTCTGGTGACTTCTCAACAAGGAAACACTCCACTATGATATATCTCTCTAAAACTCTCATCTGCATAAGGATGTTCAGAGAAAACACCGAATCAATAATCTCCAATATGATCCCTTACTCAACAAATCGGGCCCTGAAGAAAGGGTCTCACTCCATATTATTGGATTAGCATGAGAGTTTGGAAAACCTCACTAAATACTGAGCCACGATCATGCTACCCTGTTGCTAGTGGAGATGCTCTTGTATACACCCTGAGCGTATAGTCTCTAGGAAGAAATATGCTCCTAAAACACACTCAAAGTCCTCCCAGATGAGTGTCACCTTATCGTGATCCTGGAGAATCTTGATCCACTATCTTCCTACTGCTTCTAAAATACGACTGGAAGCAGTGAACACCATGAGATCAGATGGTGTCCCAACAAGTCATAAAACACTAAACACGGTCTCCAGCCAGACCTTAGCCTCCTATGGATTTGTCTCGCCTTGAAACCTATGTGGCCTCTGTCACTAGAACTCTTGCAAGGTTCTCAAGCGGTGTGAACCCACTACTACTGGGGCTGGTGGAATCACCTACCCAAATGATAGTGGTGATGTTGTTAGACCAACCTATTGTTAAACTGCCATAAGGGGGCCCAACACTAAAGCCTATTTTCTTGGTCAGTTGTCATCACAAACTCTAACAGGAACCATAGATGGCTATCTATGTGGAGTCATCAAGAAAAAAATGGTTTTCCATTATAATTAAGTTCATACCCGGTGATCTAACTCAAATATATGCAATGAAAACTTTCCAGAAACACTTACGCAATCATTGTTCTGATGCACTATGTTGGAAATTAGAAGTCATGGTCATGGTGTATGGATACAACGCCTGATGCACCTCCATTGGACTCCCTGAACAAAAAACCAGACTCATAACAGTTATCAATATTGATTCACAGGATATATCAGAGTCCTTGTTCTTCAGTAGAATTGAACTCCTATGATACCAATTTGTCACGTCCCGTCCCCCGGGGCCCGTGTAGTGACTACCCCAAGGCTACCATCCATGGCCTTGAGGCTGGCCACTAGACCCAAAAGCCAAACTCCCTATAACGGGATGGAATTTCTTTTAATAATGTACAAACAAAAGGTACAAGAACACGAAAAGAAGAAAATGTGATGTAAACTATTATAGTAAAAGAGTGCTAAAAGTAAAAGGTGCTAGAATACAAGCCCACCATAATGGTACATGTACAACAGAAAATTCAATAAAATAGGATGAAAAAGGAAAGCAGCTATTGGGTCATCCACTAAGGATCATACCTAAAGGGTATGTATAGATCGCCTCCTCGGCACACCAGGTCTACTCGTCTCCTATGCATAACACCTGGTCCTAGCTCCCTCAAACCTCAACCCAGCTGCTCATTGTCTGTATAAGAAACAATAGGGTGTGGTCATATCCCAGGAAGGGGTGAGTATAAACATACTCAGTAGGGACCCGAGACCCTCAAAGGTCCCTCAGAATTACACTAGGGAAACAACAATGCATAATATCGATCAGAAAACACAATGAAATAAACATAGCACAATTAGAGTCTCAACTCAAACCACGTATACAACTCTGAGAAAAAAGATTATTACGCTGACCCACAAATGATTACTATCAATGCCGATAGCGAGTAACATATTCTCTAGGCCTAGGAACATGTAACATTCCTAGTCACAACGTCGACCTCCTTGGTTTCAGGAGAACACCTCCATTAGGGAGTATAGTGGACCTTCCGCGTCACTCATAGGTACTTCTAACTAACCTTGGACTACTGAGGTACTCCTCCTGTCGAGTACCATGGGTCTGTCATGTCACACAAATGTGCTCCCAATAGTGGGTCCGCCACGTCACACAATGGTGTTCCCCCTCATGGCCTTCTGAGCTACTCCTCCAGTCAAATATCATCAGTCATTCTTTTCACACAGAGGCACTCCCCGCTGTCGGTCTACTGCATCACATAGAGGCGCTCCCCATGGGGATTGTCGAGTCACTCCGAGTCGAAATGGTCAGTAGTCGTCATGTCTCATCCAGTCGCAGGGTTCCGTACATAATGAGTTTGGGATAACTACACAAAAATCCATTTTATATACATAAAAAACACCTAAGTCATGTGATGATGTATCGAAAATGTCTGTCATGTCATAAGGGACCCATAGAAACAGACAATATGTCATTCGAACACCTGGTCTGTATGTTATTAGTGTTTCCGCTCCGAGGGCAGAGATTGATTCAGGTTTCTATCCAACCCATATGTACTCTAACCTTATCTGAAACTCATGTGGAGTATACCAAATGAACTATCAAGATCCATTTATTCAATTTCTAGAGACGGTTCGTCAAACAGATTTCTGGTTCTCTTGTTACGACCAAAAAGAAGAAACCGGGTTGGGAAGGGGCCGGGTTTGGTCCGACCCAGTCATACTGACTCGACCCGACCTGGGTCCTGCCCGGATTCACTAGGACTTGGAGGGCTAGGAATACTAGGCCGTGGATTGGACCAGCCCATGTAGGGGGGAAAGCGGCCGTGTGGAATGACCCAATGGGTGAGCCCCGCTAGTGCGGTCCGCTTGTGCTAGTGTCGAAGGGTGTGTGCCCCCATTTTTTTTTGGAACGCAATAAGCACAATTTATTAGGGAACTACCACATCACCATCAAGACCCAAGAGGGTCTCTCAGATCACCCACAGGCAGCTTGGTGCTCCGGCCGGTCCTCCTCCTTGCGGCATGGTCGCGCCCAGTTTCTCCAACATCGCTGGTCGGGAGCCGACCTCTCTACAGCCTCAACCACGGACAAGTAGTCATCATCTCCTGTTCATCTGGCTGCGAGGATGTGCGCCTCCCTTCCTTCATACGGTTGGCTGGTGTAGTGGCCTTTCTCATTTTTTGGGTATCTACATCTCCATTATTTGCCTAATAAAATAAATGATAGTGTATTCATGATCCTTGGGTCTAGGGATCTACATCCATATGTCGTACTCAACAAAATATTGTGTTTCCAGTGTCATTAAATAATTGATCTTGAAGAATACACAAATAACGCACAGAAAATAAAAATGGTAGAGGAAGGGTATATGTTCCAGATAATGGCTATTTTAGTTTTTCCATCATCATTGTGAAACTAGAATATGAAAAATTTAGAAATATATTCATTTATATATGAATAAAATAAATCCCTAACCATGACGTTCACCTGTAGGAGTTGTCACAAGGAAGAAGTTGAGGTCGACGAAGAGTGACGCCGGCATTTGTCACTCTCGAAAATATGTTTTTGATCTGGGCTAATGAGTCATCCTTGTTCTTCGATTCAAAAGGATCATATCGGTTGGAGAGGGTGTTCATCGTTGAGGAATGTTCTTGTAGAACTCTTCTCCTCCTAGTTGTTTCTCTTGTAAGATTTGAGGTTCCAAATTAATTGGATTAAGTTTATTAATTAATCACTTAATTTGTTGGAACATTAATTGTGGAATTACAACGGTTTAAAAGTTGAGGCTGAAGCCTCATTTTATTTGGGGATTGGTCTACAATACAAATAAAATCAGGAAACATGCTGTTTAGGGATAAACTCTGAGAGACTCGAACTCGAGATCATGCCAAGACCAATAAGATTAGCTACCAACTGAGCTACACCCTGGGGGAAACCATAAGGAATTCAAAGGGTTTAAGTTAATTTTTTAATTTCAAATTAAGGAATTCTATTTATTATAGAGAAATGTGGTTACAAGTTTTTTGTAACTAGGAATATAATTCACTAAGTTAAATGCCTTTCCACCAACATGCCATCCCCACATTCATTTTTCAATTGGGAGGTTTCGATTTCTAAAATAAAATAAAAATATTTATTTTATTTTCTCTCACAAAATGTCAGAAAACTAACATTCACTCTCAACCTACGACATTCTAGGTGAATGTATCCTTTAAGGAATATCGGCGTTGTATGTTCAATGTTGTCCTCAGATTTTTATTCTGAGCACCAGTTCAAAAGATACAAAACTCAACTTGCGCATTTACGGAACGTACACGAAAAAGAAGATCAAAAATTCATTTAGGGCACACCAGGCTTCAAAATCACGCACCATCAACTTTTGATGAATCTTCATAATTCCATATAAATAAAAAAATTACCCTGAAAATTCTATGTCATTACATATAGTTTCCACAATATCATATGACATTGATAGGATATATGTATCTTCACTGATTCCCCAAGGTACATTTTGTTATGGTGAATAAATCCATTAATTCCCTTGTGTGTAAATGAGTAAAACGATTATCAATTATAAATCTAACATTATTCATGGTATGAACTAGTTTTGGTTGGTAGAGTTTTATTGTTCAACACATGGACATTAGAGGAAACATGAAAACTGTGGAATTATAGAACCATTTTAGTTTTTATGTATTGTATATTTCATTTATAATCATTCAAACTCAATTAGTATACTATATATTTTGTTAAAACCCAATTTTATTTGCCTTATGACATCATTCAAACCCCATTATCTGGATTTTATTTATACTTGGGAGAATTTTACGCAGCATGGTAAGGATAAGGGTAATGCACCTATGATATATGGCTATGTAGTTATTATGGAATGATGAATGAATGATGCATCAAGAGTGAGGTTGAGATATATTTTTTTATTTTCATTATGACCTTATATTAAGTTTCCTATGATACATGAAAATATTAGCACATGAAATATTTAATTTATTGGTTGGTAGGGAATTACCTAGTATTTTGATCTTGGTTTGGGATTTTATGGTTAGTATTTTTTATTTATAATTGTTAATTTGGTTATGGTGTATTACAATTTATCTTACTCTATATATATTTTTAAGATTTTTTGGTCTCTCAATTACCCTTATTAGACCCACACTGGGAATAAGTATCCGTAAAAATTTGGGTAGGAATGGATGCGTTCATGTAATGAACTAGCTTAATGATCTAGTGTATCGGTACACAAGATAGGATGTTACAGATAAAATATTATCCACCCATTAATTAACATTAAAATATGTTACAATGTTATTGATGTAATTATTTGGTAACTATTTATGTTTTTATATTAAGGTATATATTTTATAATATAATTAATTTTTTTTGAAGAAGTAGAGATATATTTGTAATTATTAGGATTATTATTTACAATATAAACATTAATTGATTTTTTTTACCATATATATAAATATTGTTTTAATTTTTTTATAATAATTTGATGTTTATATTATTTTTAGTATCTATAGTTGATTTGAAGTGATTTTATTTTGAATTAACGAGTTTGGGATTAGATATTATAAAAGATAATATATAATAGAGTTTCCTGTAAGAGTACATGGATGATTCCATAGACTACATATAAGTATTATTGTACTATATATGATAAAATAGTAATAGTTTACAAATTGGTTGAATCATACAACAATATGTCAAAATAAGAAAATACAAATGGAAGAATATACAAATGCAATTTCAGATTATTACTATGCTTACATTAATCAAATAAATTTATTTCTGGACATAAATTAAAAGAACCACACTATCATGTCATCATACCAAGTCTACAATGAAAAATTTAGTTATGGCCCTATCCCAAGACAAGAATTTATCTCATAATACATATATATGTATCAAGGGGCTATAGTTGGCCCCGACCGTCACTTACTATGTCCAATGCATTACACATATGAAAAAGTTTGAAACATAACATAAACATTCCTACTAAAAATAGAATATGTAATACCAATACTTTCACCATACACCATGACTACTATAAAAATAGCACATCCGAATTCAAACATATAATAAATCATTCAATACAACAAAAAAGATTTTATTATAATAAATCAACCTTAATTAAGAATAATATCCAGTAAAAGATATTGAAAAGTTTAAAAATGATCAGTAAAACTCTTTAAGATAAATATACCATTTTAATGAAATCAAATAAACGTACCATAAAATAGAATGGAAGATATTTAGAAGACATTATTGAATCATTGTGTCCCATTACAATTTGACATTTTTTAAATGAATTAACTTTTTTAAATAGTCATGTCTATATTAATGAATCCTTAAAATCTTTTTGAAAACATTGATATTAATTAAAAATTTAAAAAAAATCATTAAAACTTTAAAATGATGATCATGATAAAGAGTAACTTCCATGAAAACCTAAAATATTATTTTTAAACATTTTTATGAAACATTGACATAGAAGATAAATATGTCCCAGTAAATACGTACACATAATCAATATCATATAATAATGAGATTGAGAAATTAATCATTACTTTGTATATTCATTTGGGTTAGTGTATGTTTAACCTCTTATATAATGACCATAGTACGTTATTATATCATACAAGAAAAATATACAAATTTATGATTTAATAAATGATTCAATTATGACTTTATAAAAATTAATTAATAATAATATCCATGTTAAAATTTCATTTTGTATAATAATCAATTTTTTATCGAACATGTTTTATCTTGTTATTATTAATAGTATCACTTTTATCATGATTTCATTTATTCTAGAATTAAAAAAAATTAAATTTGTATCATATATATTCAAAATATAAAAATGTATAATATATATATATATATATATATATGAAATGGAAAACACCTGTTATGGAGACGGTAGGCCGTACGTACCCATAAACATTGTTTTGGTTTTCATGTTGTATTGAACGGATGTACGAAAATGAGATATATGTAAAAAATTATTTATATTTATATATATTTCTAGTAACAATATTATTTTATATATTACATACATATTAATAATATATATTTCTATAATCAACATTGAATGGTAAATGTGTAAATGAATCATATCGTGTCGTGAAGACATTAAGCCATAAGTACGCACGAATGACAATTTCATTCTATAAATGGGGAAATGGTATTTAATTGGATGATATATTATATATTAATAATCATTAATTTTTTATATTTATTATCTACATTTTTTATACTCATTATTATTTCTATCAAAATAATGATGCGTTGAATAACAAACTACACCATGACATAGAGACTGTAAGCCGTACTTACACACGTATGGTGACTTTTTCATTCATAGGATGGATAGTGTAATAAATATGGTTGTACCATATTATAATAACATCATAGAATTTATAATGTACTATAGATATTATATTAGTATAGAGAAAACAACGAAATAAGAAGTGGAAGAGGAAAAGAACATTGAATGTGGTGTTGAAGTAATTACCACTTCATCGGGTTCTTCCTTTTGATATGAACAAATAGGCTCCTTCAATTGGTAATATGATCAAATTAAGGATTCTATGTTGAATTTAGGGTAGTTGGGAGGATATTTGAGCAGGGTTTGGCTGAGTAAAAAGGATCTGGAGTTGAAAATTAATAGAAGGGGATGTAGCATTTTATAAGAGAGATGAGGGTCACTTTAGGAAAAGCTTGAAATATTATTTTATTATAAAATAATTTTCAGATTATAGTGGATAAAAATAGATTTATATTGGGGATAATGTGGGGATGGTTCAAATACCCTTCAACAAATTGATTTTATACTACATTCAATAACCATATTATCCTTATCTTTTAGATTTTACTCTTAGTTACATAGTTTAACTTTATCCATGTCTTCTTACATTATTATAATACAAGGTTAATAAACATAAAATAAAATGCCAAGAAAACCTCAAGTGGTTCATTACTAACATATATATAATTTTATATGTCATTTGGTTGAAAGATAGATTTTTAGAAATATTATATAATTTAATAAAATTGTATTCGTTTTAAAAACTCATTTATGTCAATTTTGACACTAT
The DNA here is from genome assembly GCA_963277665.1 of Viscum album. Taxonomy (NCBI): domain Eukaryota; kingdom Viridiplantae; phylum Streptophyta; class Magnoliopsida; order Santalales; family Viscaceae; genus Viscum; species Viscum album. Next base: position 244,474,493 of record OY728133.1, read on the forward strand.
TTAGTTTTTTGTTATTGTGGAAAACATAAAAACATAATTACTTCAAAAGAAATTCATTGAATCAACCCTAAAAGGTCATATTAACCTAGAAAATCTGTTTAATTCATCAAATATTTCTAATTACTTTTATTTTAATATTTATAACATCAATTATTTTAGTCTATCGTTAAAATGTTAATTAAGGCATCATCAATGTGTCATAAATAAAATTAATTATTTGATATCTAAAAATGATAAATAAAATACCATGATGTAGGAAATATATTTATATTTCTAATGAATTCTTATGGACGAATTTATCTTAGGTATAAACCTATATTAAAAATTGCTTATTTATTAAATTTAGAATATAACACTTTTAACTATTCTTTAAATAAAATATAATAAGCATCCTAATCTAATACATGTTGATCATAAAGGGTCATAGTTTTTTCCTGACGTTGATTTTGAAATAAATTCACTTATCTAATAGAATTTCGACATATGTTAGGGTAATTATAATTTAATTTTTACCTTTAATTAAAAAATTTACTTTTACCCATTGTAAATAAAATTCAAAATTAACTATTCATCGAAAAATTATTTTCATTATATTGAACCACAACATACATACTTATTTCAACCCTCTCTCTCAGAGATTCAAAACTCAATACAATGAGTCGGTAAAATTACTTTTCATGCAAATTTGAAAATGTGCATATTAAGTGGGTAAAAGATATTAAACAGTTCAATAAAAATTTATATATCTAATCAGTTTATAAAATTACTCTAATGAATTACATTAGAATAATATAGGTATTATGTTTTTATTCTTATTTTAAAATAAATTTAAATAAAAATATTATTTATTCATTTAAATAACGGTTTTAATGAATAATGTAATGTTTTTTAACTATACATAAAAATGGAATGTTTTTACAAAAAATACAAAAAATTAACCCTAACATATTTTTGATATTAAAAATTCAAAAATGATGTATATTTTATAAAATCTAAAACCAAGAAGATTCATTAATTAATTGAAAATTAATTCATGTTGTCAGAACTATAATGTGGGGTTTTAAGAAGTAAAAACTATTCAAATATTGGCATATATTTATGTCGAATTAAAATGTGAAATTACTATCAATGACCTAAATTATATTAAATGATAAAAATATAATCTAATTATACTTTAAAACCACTCAAATGCATAATTTATCATAATAAATGTTTTAGATTAAAAAGTTGTTTTCAATTAAAATTTAGTATTTCAACTATTCATCAATATATGAAAGTTATCTGAAAAGTTAAAAAAATTATCCAAAGTACTTTTTATGTACCTCTTCTAAAGAATAATTAATTTTCATTAAAGTTTGTAAAAATGTATTTAAAAAGGTTTTGTGATTAAAATGATTAGAACTTTATTTTCTAAAAATACTTCTTTTATCTTAAAAATTGAATTTTTTGTTATATTATATCTATGAAACAAAAAAGAAAAATGTTAAAATTATATTGGATATATATAAAAGATTAAATGTGGTAAAAACTATACATAACCAATTTTTAAATGGCTAGTTTTATTATCCATGATGTGCTTGAACTCAGTGTTGTGTGTAGTGAAAGCTGTTGAATTACATTAACACTACTAGAAATACAGTATATACCAACTGTTTCAAACCGTTGGTATAGGCATCAGAACCATTGGTATACAATATATCAATGGATTTGAAAACGGTTGTCTAGTAATCCATTGAAAAAGTCTTATACCAACAGTAATTCTCTAACTATTGGTATATGGCACTATAACCTTCACAATGCTAGTGATTTTATAGAAACCGTTTGTATATATTTTTACCAATGGTTGATAAACCATTGGGATATATAGATTAAATATAATTTACCAATGGTTTGAAACTATTGGTATATAGTATTACCAAAATTTCCTTAAAACCATTGGTAAAAATATTATGGAAATACACTATACCAACAGTTCAAAACCATTGGTATAGTGTATTACCAACAGTTTATTCAAACTATTGATAAAATACTTATCCAAACACCTTACCAACCGTTTCAAACCATTTGTAAAGTGTTTTTCTAGAAAATATCACACCATCCACCCATTCGTACCACTTGATTATCCTTCAATCACAATTCCAAATAACACATAACATATAACATTTTTCACTTAAAATAGAACAAAAAAACACCTGCAATACCACATAAAATTCATTATACTTATCCAACCATGAAATGTACCACATAAATTGTTTTCCCATCTTCAAAAGATAACCACTCTTCCAACTAACCCAATTCATTCTTTTGGTGGATACATCTCATAATGGTGAGAGGAGACTCCCATTAATGGGGGTGGGGTCATGTCTGGGAAGGGGGGGGGGATGTCCATGGGGGTGTTTAAGGGGTGAGATGGTGTCCATGGGGGTGGTGTGGTGTCAAGGGGGTTGAGGGATTTCCAAGGGGTGGTGGTGTCAAGGCACCAAGGTGGTTTCTAGAAGTGGGGGTGGTCTAGGGGTTCAGGGCTGTCCAAGGGGGGTGGGCTGGTGTCCACGGGGGTGGGCCCATCCAGGGGGTGGGGGATTTCCAGAGGGGGTGGGGATAGTCCACGAGGGATGTGGGCAGTCCAGGGGGTAGGGGTGTCCAGGGGGTGGGTTATGCATTACATGGGGGTGGGGGCTGCCTTGGGGTTAGGGGGTGTCCACAGGGGTGGTTGGGCTCTCTAAGGGGGTATTGGGTGTCCAGGGGCCGACCAGATTTCCACGAGGGGGGGGGGGGAGTGGTGTCTAGGGGTGTGGGAACGCAATCCATATGGTTGGGGTGTGTCCAAGGGGGTGGGAAGGGCTATCCTGGGTGGTGGTTGGGGTTTCCATGGGGGAGGGTGTGGCTGTCCAAGGGGGTGGGTGGGGCTGTTCAGAGGGTATGGGGTGTCTAGGGGTGGGCGGGGGTAGTCCAGGGGTACGGGGTGTCAATGGGGTATGGGTAGAGGGGTTTTGTCCATTGTGTTGGTGGTGGGGGGGGGGGCAATCCATGGGGTTGTCTAGTGGTGGGGTGGTGTCTGGGGGGGATTCCATGGGTGTGTCCAGGGTGGTGTAGGGGGGGCTATCCATGGGGGTGTCCAGGGGGTGGGGTTATATAGACCCAACCTTTTTTTTACTTTACTATTACATAATTTTAATGATAAATAGTATAATAGCATTACACATAGAGGATCCAAAGGTTTATTGTCTTGGAAAAAATAAGATCATACATAACAATTACTGCCTCAATCATAAACATTTATTTAATTTCTTCTTTTCTAACTTCTTACTGGAACTTGTCCTCTCCTTATTACATGTAGCCACCTCAGGATATACATCAAAAGGGGGGATATAGAATCCCATTAAGAGGATTAATATGAACAATATAGCATGGGTTGAGAATACTCATAACATCGGAAAAAGATCATGAACATGAGAGGAAGCATAAATATAAGACTTGAAATGTGGAAATACACAAAAATAAAACATCATGTCTTAATGGTTAATTACCACACATACTTGTGAACCAATCTAGAATATTGTTCACTCAGCATTTCACATTTACTCATGAGAGTCATCACTTTACACAATGCATTAGAGGGCTGTATAATTCTGGGCTCACCCATCACATTGAAACATTCATATTGCACTATATAATTCCGGGCGCACCAATCACATCATATCATTTTATTCATCAGGATTTCCACATAGAAAATATATCAAAATGTACATAACTGAAACATTGAATTGAATGGGTTTCAACTCCTAATTACACATTAATAAGCTTTGGGTTCCCAAAAGAAATAGGTAATAACATACATCTTTCAAAAACCGTTCACTTTGAGTGAGAAGTAAAAGGGGTGTTCTAAAAAGAGGAGTTCTTTTGGGAAACATTTTGTTTGACATATATACCAGTGGAAAATATTTATATCCCAGAAAATTAAAGACAATGACAAAAAATTATCTCTAATGAGTAACCATATCAAAAGTGGAGTGAAAGCGGGAGAACCTGAAGGAATAAACTAGGGTTTGATATTTCCCCTTACCTTGTATCTAAATGCTTCATTCTCTTTAATGTCATGTATAATGACATTATATTAATTAATTAGAAATCTAGAAGCTTGGGTACATTAATATGGTTCATTATGGTTTCATTATGTGATTTTATGTGCCTACGGATGAGTTATAGAGTTTACAAAACATTATTCTGGAATGTTGGTTTTTATGGTTTTCTTGAGTGGTTCACTTGTATTCTTAAATTAAAGTTTAGTTAGAACATGGGTAAACATCCATAAATGATATTTCATGTTATTAATAATATTATAGTATATTTAATGATATTATAATGAATCATATTATATCCATGTGGATGAATCATTAGATAAGTTTTAAATGATGATTATTTCGGTTTATTTGGGCGGTATTTCGATCACAACGAACTTGATTAAATTTATCACTTATTAATATGGACATAAGTTATTTCTAGAACATTAAATATTAAATAATATATAGTAATTTTTCTTTTCCATCCATAAAAATGGTTTCATGACCAGATCTACAGGTATAAATGATAGACCAAAGGACGTTGTTCTTGAAGGTGATGAATTAACACCTCACAAACAACGTTCTCTTTAATAAAATTAAAGGAAGAGGGAATGAGGGTAGGATGATTTAATATCCCATTATAATTTTACAATTATATTATATGTATAATACTGTATTTACAATACCATTTGAAGAAGATTAGTTTGATAGATCATGAAATGAACTTGAACATGAAAGGAAATTTAAGGAGAAGAGGGAGAGAAATTACCTCTTAAATCATTTTGTTGAGATCCTCCTTAAAGAAGATAGGATTGGTCTTTTGATGAGACCAGAATCTCTTAATAATGAGAGAGGTTCTACGTATGATTTTAGGTAGATTTTAGATAAGTCTTGGAGTTTGATAGGTGTGAGGAAATGAGGTTGTGAATGGTAGATTTTATAGTGGATGGGGAGGGGTTTACATAATATAAAATTCATTAGTTTATTATTTATTCACAAGACAAAAAATAGTGAGTCTTAAATTTCTATGATTAGTAATTTTATCATGTGATCCAGAACCATGTGGGATTACATCAGCAGAACATCATCAATGACTCCCTTAATCCATTATTTAGCATTTATTGAGAATTATCTGATTCTACTATTCTTCAAAAATTCAAATATTTCTGAAAAATCCCAAAAAATTAACCCTATAATTTTTCAATGTTTAGAATCCAAAAATGATGTCCATTTTGTAAAAATAATTTTCAAAATATTATTAATTTAATATTTAATTAAAAAATAGTTTTTATGATTAAAAATGATTTTATAGTGCATTAAAAAATTACTTAGGGTCTTATAAAATTATCTAAAAACAATAAGGCATTGATTTGATAAGTAATTAATACATTTTAAGAAAATAAATTTTCTTTTAAATTAATTGATTAATTATAATTAATTATTTATGTCTTAAAAAATTCCAAAACATTTACGAAGGTCAAATTTTCACTATCTAAGATGTCTAAATTTTATTTAATTATTCATGGGTAAGGTTACTATTATGTTGGATGATTTAATATTCATAAGGTTCATATTAATATTCATAAGGGAAGGTTACTATACATAAGGGTAGGTTACTATTCACCAAAAAAATTATTACACTCAAAAAATCATCTTGAACACAACTGTGTATGTTGGATTGTTGAAATTCAAAACAGAAAAGTGAAAATCCTATGTTTAAAACTCACTTAGCACATAGTTGTTCATTATGTTGTGTTTTCATTTTATTTTAAGACATAATTATAAGAAGGGAATTTCCATTGAAAACTTTCGGTCGTTGCATTCTTCCCCCCTTACGAAATTTCCCCCTCGTAATTTCACTTTACGCAAACAGGTGAGGGTATTTCTCCTTCACTGTATCTTCTGGTTCCGAAGATGTTTCCTCAATCTTATGGTTCTTCCAAAACAATTTGAAAATATGGGTTTTCTTATTGCATAGAACCTTATCTCTCTGATCCAGAATTTTAACTGGATTCTCCTCATAGGAGAGATCATCTTACAACTACACCACCACTGAGTTTAGTATATGTGAGGGGTCTGGTATGTACTTCCTCAATAGTTATATAGGAAACACATCATGAAATTGATCCATATTTGGAGGAAGTGCAAGACGATATGCCACAGATCCTATGCGGTCAAGGATTTAAAAGGGTCCAATTGCCTTGGGCTTAGCTTCCCTTTCATCCTGAATTGCATGACTCGCATCCATGGAGATATTCTAAGGAAGAAATTATCTCCAACTTCGTACTCCAAGTCCCTTCGACGGTTGTCATCATATCGCTCTTTCTGACTTTGAGCATCTTTGATGTGTTTCTGGATGACCTGAACCATCTCTAACATATCTTGAACATGATCTGGTCCATGTAGCTTTATTTATCCAACTTCATCCCAAAATATTGGAGTTATACATCTCTTTCAATATAGAGCATCATATAGGGGCATCTGAGTACTCGAGTGGAAGCTATTATTGTCCGAGGACTCAACCAATTGGAGGTGATGATCTCATCCACCTTCTAATTCTATAGAGTAGGCTCTTAGTATATCTTCACGCTTCTGAATAGTACTTTCATATTAGCCATTAGTTTGGGGGTTATAGGTCATGCTGAAATTTAATTTAGAATTCAAAGAATGTTGAAGGATCCTCTAGAATTTAGATGTGAACCTTGGATCACGGTCCAAGATAATTGAGAGTGGAAAACTGTGCAGTCTCACAACTTCCTTCACATATATCATTGCAAGTTGTTCAAGTGATAGGTCTTCCCGAATAGCGATAAAATGGGAATTGTTGGTTAGTCGGTCAACCAAAACACAGATCACATTATATCCCTTTGACATCTTCAAGAAACCCATGACAAAGTCCATAGTAAAATTTTCCCATTTCAACATGGGTATAGGAAATGGCATCATCATAACATTGGAATTTTGTCACTCACCTTTAACTTGCTGACATACAAAGAACCATCATATATACTCCACAATATCCATCTTTATGTTATCCCACAAGAAGTGTTCTCAGAGATCACAGTACATCTTAGTACTCCCCTAATGGATAGAGAAAGTTGAGCTATGTTCATTTTCCAATAGCTCCTTCTTTATCCCGGGTGATGAAGGCACACAAAGCCACATTCCAAACTGAATCACACCATCATCGTTGATATGGAACTCCTGCAGTATCCATTCCTTTACTTCATTCACCCTCTTTTGTTTCTCCATATCATCCCTTTGTGCTTACTTAATCTTCTCCTAGATGTATTGTTGCACAATCATTTGGACAAGGTAGGATGTATCCCTTTCTATTATTATTTCCAAATCCATTCATTGCATATCCATGAAGATAGGTTCTTTCCCAATCTGCCACATTGATAGAGTAGCATGTTATTTTCATTTTAAAGCATCAGATACCTTGTTCTCCACTCAAGGATGATAGTGAATAGAGTAATCGTCATCCTTGATTAGCTCTAACCATATCCTTTGACGCATGTGGAGGTCCTTTTGAGTGAATATACACTTTAGGATCTTGTGTTAGGTGTATATGTCACACTTCTTCCCATAAATGTAGTGCCACCAGATTTTTAAGGTAAAAATCACGGCTTCCATCTCTAGATCATGTGTCAGGTAGTTCTGCTCATGGATCATCATCTATCGTGAGGCGTAGGTTATTACATTGTCATTTTTCATGAGTACAGGACCCAAGGATTTGTTTTAAGCATCAATATATATCACAAATCTTTCACTAATTTTGGGTAGTGTGAGTATAGGAGAAGTGATCAGACTTCTCATTAGACCCTTGAAGATTCCCTCACATTCTTCTGTCCAGAAATACTTTAACCCATTCCTTGTTAACTAAGTTAGCGGGCTTGACATTTGTGAGAAGTTTCACACCAAAACATCAGTATTACTCAGCTAATCCAAGAAATGTACGGATTTCTATGACACTAGAGGGCCTGGGACATTCTTTAATCACCCTTGTATTTGAAGGATCCACAGAAGTTACCTCACTTATGATCACATGTCCCAAGAAGGTGACTTGATTCATCCAAAAGTTACAATTTTAGAACTTGGCATACAACAGATCCTTTCCCAATGTCACTAACACAAGTCTTGGATGTTCTTCATGTTCTTCTCTGCTCTTGGAGTAGATAAGAATATCATCGATAAAAACTACCACATATTTGTCGAGGTAATTTCTAAAGACACTATTCATCAAATCTGTGAAGATTTCAGGGTCATTAGTAAGTCCAAAGGGCATCAAAAAAAAACTCATAGTGCCCATACCTTGTACAAAAGGTTGTTTTCTAAATATATTCCTTCTTCAAATTTACCTGATGATACCATGAACGAATATCCACCATTGAGAAGTATTGATCTCATCTTAACTGGTCGAACAAGTAATCAATCCTTCAGAGAGGATACTTGTTCTTTATGGTGATCTTGTTGAGTTCTCGATAATCGATACACCGCCACATTGTTCCATCCTTCTTCTTCACAAAGAGCACCGGTGCACCCCAAGGTGCATCACTAGGGCGTATGAACCCTTTTTATAGATGATATTGAAGCTACTTCTTTAAATCCTCTAGTTTGATAGGATCCATCCTATAGGGGCACTTCAAGATTGGATTATCTCCAAATATGATTTCAACTGAGAACTCTACCTCATGATATAGGGGAATTCTGGTTAACTCTTTGTGAAATACATGATCGTGTTCCATCACGATGGGAATTTCCTCAAGGTTGGCACTTTCCTTTAACTCAACCATTTGGGTGAGGTTTGCTTATTCATAAGGAATCAACACCAACACCATTGAGAAATTTTTTAAAGAAGATTCATGATCTTCCTTGCATTTATAAAAGAGAATGGGATGGGTTAGAATATGAAAATATATTTCCTATTCCCGACTGCTGATATGTGCTCTAATAAAGAGAGCCAATCCACTCCCATTATAGCATCGAATTCCACCAATAGAAGTATTACGAGATTTTCCGGAAGAATATTCCCTCATACGCTAACAAGAGAAGATTTAAACACTTGGGTTTCAATTATTTCATCACTTGGTGTTTTTACAGATATATATACTTCAAGGATTCATGGCTTCGATTCTATAGTTCTAGCAAACTTGCATTTTATAAAGGAATGCATAGATTCAAAATAAAATAAGACTTTTTTCATTATAGAGTGTATAGAAAGTGTACCTTGAACGACTTCATTATCATGCTCCACCTCTGTAGTAGTGATGGAATATTCCTTCCCTTGTTCCTTTATATTTGGCAGTTACTGACACTGATTACCCTCTAGAACTCAAGGTTTAGTGCACTGGTTTCCGTAGTGCCTTATATCCCTACAATTGTATCATTGAACAATGAGTGGTTCTCTCCTTTCATTGACTATATATTCCTTCCTTTTCATGTCTTTTTTACACTCTTGAGCACAGTGTCATTATTTCTCAAACTTGAATAATTTACCCGTCCCTTGGAGGCAGTTCCCATGGTGCAACATCCCACATTTTTGGCATGTGGGTGGTTAAATTTTCTTCCCACCATTGTCATTAGATCCACCATCTTGAAACTCCATATTTCTTTTTTTATCACCATAGCCATGGGACCATTTTCCAAACTCCATCTCTATTTTCAGAGCACAATGAACAACTTCTTCATAACTCCCAAAGTCTCGAATTGCAAGAGCCTTTTGAAGGTGTGTTTTTAATCCACTAAAGAATATATCAATTTTTATATCACTGTTGATAACAAAACCCAAAGTGTACCTTGAAAGCCCTAGGAAATTCGCTTCGTAGGATGTGACAGATTCTACTTATTTTTTTTTGAGCTCTATAAATTCTCTATCCATCATTGTACGAAGAGTTAGTGGGAAATACTTATTAATAAAAATTATCTTAATGTATTCCCATTATATCTCTTTAATTTCCTCCCTTGGCTTAGTGTTATTAATCAAATCCCACCATTGATCAGCTTCTACATCTAGACGATAAACAGATAAAGTCACCTTCTCCATCTCAGAATAGTGATGCACAGAAAAGATCTTCTCCATAGAGTTGACCCACTGTTCTGCAACTAGTGGATCGGAATATCCACAAAACGTCGGTGGTCGTTGCCGCATAAAACATTCGATTGAGAGTTGCTCCCTCACTGGTGAAGGAGTATGTTCCCCATTATTATGGTTATTATTAATAACTTGAGGTAATTGGGTAAGCATTTCCATGAAGTTTGGAACTCCACCTCCCAAATCATTGGGGATGTCGTTCGGGAAATCGTTGCATCGGCCCTCGCATGAGTTATGGCCTGGTTTTTCCTTGTTCCAACCATATTATAAAATAGAAATGGTTTGAACAAAACACAAGTTAACATGTCATGAATAACTTTTTCATTTAAACAATTTATACCAAAAACATAACATATGGGATCCCTATCTAAATATTCTTGTGTGCTTATTTTTACTTAGTCTCATGTTATAGGTTTTCTTTAGGGTTCACTAATCCTAATTCCCAAATTAACTAATCCTTTCCTCAGATACCAACTATAGCGATCCATCATTTTTTACATTACTATTACATAATTTTAAATATAAAGATTATAATAGCATTACACATAGAATATCAAAAGGTTTAGTTTATTGGGAAAACTAGGACCATACAAAACCATTACAACATCAAGCATAACCATTTATTTAATTTTTTCTTCTCTAACGTCTAATTGGCACTTGTCCTCCCCTTAGTACAAGTAGCCACGTGAGGATATACCTCAAAATGAGTGAGATAGAAGCCTTGTAAGAGGATAGATAATAAAAATATAGCATGGGGTGAGCATAATCATAACATGGGAAAAAGATAATGAACATGAGGGGAAGTGTAAATATAATACGTGAATTGTGGCAATGCATACAAATGAAACATAATGTCTTAGTGGTCAACTACCACACATACTTGTGAAACAATCTAGATTATTTTTCACACATCATTTAACATTTAATCATGAGATTAATCACTTTACCCAATGCATTGGAGTGCTGTATAATTCTGGGCGCACCCGTCACATTGAAACATTCATATTGCGCTATATAATTCCAGGCGCACCCATCACATCATAAAATTATCATCACCATGCATTCCACATATAACACATAACAAAATGTACATAAATAAACCATGTAATGTAATGGGTTTCATATCATAATTACACATTTATAAGCTTTGGGTTCCCAAAATAAATAGATAATAAAATACATGTTACAAGAACCGTCCACTTTGAGTTAGATGTAAAAGGGGTGTTCTTAAAAGAGGAGTTCTTTTGGGAAACATTTTGTTTGAAATAAAAACTAGTTACAAACATGTATATCCCAAAAATGTAAAGACAGTGATGAAAAACTGATCATTAATGAGTAACCATATAAAATTGGAGTGAAATAGGGAGAACCCAAAGGAAGAAAATTGGGTTTGGGATTTCCCATTACCTTGGATCTGAATGGTTCCTTCTATTTAATGTCCTATATAATTACATTATATTAATTAATTACAAATCTAGAACCTCGGGTGCATTAATATGGTTTATTTTTGTTTCATTATGTTATTTTATGTGCCTTTGGATCAGTTATAGTGTTTAAAAAACATTATTTTGGAATGCTTGTTTTTATGGTTTTCTGGAGTGCTTTACTTGTATTCTTAAATTAAAGTTTGGGTAGAACATGGGTAAACATCCAGAACTGATATTACATGTCATTAATGATATAACAGAATACTGAATGATATTTTAATGAATCATATTATATCCATGTGGATGAATCATTAGATATGAATTAAATGATGATTATTTGGGTTAATTTGGGCGGTTTTTCGATCACAATGAACTTTTTTTAATATATAACATAGTAATATGGCCATAAGTTATTTAAAGTACGTTAAATATGGAATAATAATTATAGAATGTTGTGGTTCAAACATGAAAATGATTTCTTGACCAAATCTGAATGTAGAAACGAAAGAAGAAACAATGTCGTTCTTAAAGGTGATGATTTAACACCTCGCAAACAACGTCCTCTTTAATAAAATAAAAGGAAGAGGAAAAGGGGTTGGATGATATGATATACCAGTAGAATTATAAAATTGTATTATATGTATAATACTAGAGTTACAATTCCATTTAGATGAAGATAAGTGGGGAGAGATCATGAAATGAACTTGAACTTGAAATGAAATTTAAGGAGTCTAGAGAAATTACCTCAGAAATCATCCTCTTGAGATCCTCATTATGGAAGATTGACTGGGTATTTTGATGAGATGATCTGATCTTGAACGTGGGATAGGGGATAGGGAGGATTTAGGGGTTGATATTAGAAAAGGCTTGTAGATTGAGAGGTTTGAGGAATTTAGGGTGTGAAGGGAGGATTTTATAGTGGAGGGGGGAGGAGTTTCCTAAATATACAATTCATGAGTTGATTATTTTTCACAAGACAAGGAATATTGAGTCTTCAATGACAAAGAATAGTAATTTTATCATGTGATACCGAAAAAAGTGGGCTTACATCCGTAGAACATCATCCATGGCTCAATTAATCCATTATTTAGAATTTATTGTGAATTATCAGATTCTACTATTCATAAAAAATTCTAGTATTTCAGAAAAATCCAAAAAATTTAACCACACCATTTTCAGATTTTTAGAATCCAAAATTGAAGTCCATTTTTCAAATAAAACATTCCAAATATTATTAATTTAATATTTAATTAAAATCAAAATTTACTAAAAATTAGTTTTTAATATTAAAACTGATTTTATACTGCTTTCAAAAATTACGTAGGGTATTATAAAATTATATAAAAACTATAAGAGATTTAATTTATAAACAATGAATACATTTTATGAAAATACATTTTCCTTTAAATTAATTAATTAATTATAATTAATTATTTATTACTTACAAAATTCCAAAACCTTTACTAAGGTCAAATTGTCACTTTCTAAGATGTCTAAATTTTAATTAATTATTCAATGGTGAGGTTACTATTATATTGGACGATTTTATATTCATAAGGGTCATATTACTATTCATATGTCTAGGTTACTATTCAAAAGGGTAGGTTACTATTCACCAAAAATTATTTTTGTTTTATTAGAGTCCAAAAATCATCTTGAACACAACTGTGCATGTTTGATTTTCGAAATAAAAAACACAGAAGTGACAAATTATGTTTAAAGGTCACTTAGCACTTAGTAGTTCATTATGTTTTTTTTCATGTGATTTTATGACATAATTATAAGATGTGAATTTCCATTGGAAACATTGGGTCATTACAGGGGTGGTGAACATGGGGGGTGGGGTGGTGTCCATGGGGGTGGGGGTGTCCACAGTGGTGTATAGGTGGAGGGTGGTGTCCAAGGGGGTGGGGCGGTCCAGAGGATTGGGGGCTGTCCAAGAAGGGTGTGGGACATCCACAGAGGGTGGGGGTGTGGGGGGGGGGCTGTCCAGTGGGTGGTGGCAGTCCACGGGGGAGAAAGGACTGTCCATTGGTAGGGGGTGTCCAGGGGGTGGGTTGGGTTGTCCATGGGGGGTGGGTGTCCAGGGGATAGGGGGTGTCTATTGGGGTGGACATGGATATCCATGGGGGTACGAGGAGTCCATGGGGCTACGAAGGCTGTCCATGGGGGTGGTCGAGCAGTCTAGGGGGTCGGTGGTGTCCAGGGGGTGGGTGCGACTTCCACAGGGGTGGGGGTATATCCATGGGGGGAGGGGGAGTCCAGGGGGGTGGGTGGGCTGTCCACTGGGGTCATCGGGCTGTCCAGGGGGTTAGGGGGGGTTTAAGGGTGTGGGCGGGCTGTCCACATGGGGTAGGGCTATCTAGGGGGTGGGTGGGATGTCCACTGGGGGGGGGGGGGGGGCTCTCCACAAGGTGAGGAGGTGTCCATGGGGTGGGTGGGAAATTCACGAGAGTGTTCGGGATATCTAGGGGGTGGGCGCACTATCCACGGGGGTGGTTGAGCTGCCCAGTGGGTATGGGGAGTACGTGGGGGTGGGTGGGGTGTCCACAGGGGTGGGCGGGGCAGTCCAGGGGTACGGGGTGTCCAAGGGTGGGGTCTTATCCATATAGTTAGTGGCTATTTAGGGGGTGGGAGGGCTATCCATGAGGGTGGAAGGGAATTCCAGGGTGTACGGGGTGTCAAGTGGGTTGAGGCGATCTTGGGGAGAGGTAAATCAGTCACAAAAAAATCATAAATCAAGTTTTATTATTTATAGAAACAAATAAAGATAATGTGACCTACCTAATCACCACCATTATCATCACCATCATCATCACCCTCACCATATTCCTCATCATTGTCCCCATCATCATCCCCACCCTCCTCAACACCCTTCTCCTCACCCTCGTACTCATCCTAGGCCTCCACATCCCTCTCCTCCTCCGCCTCAGCCTCCTCCATGCACTCCTCCTCTAACTCGTCCTCCTCCTCCCCCACCCCCTCCTTTGCCTCATCCTCCTCCTCTACATTGTCTCGGCCACCACTAGAACTGCCACCTGGTTTACCATATATACAATGTATCAATGAAATATTTTCCTCACAAGCAGTGACGACCTCTGGTGGATGTTTCTGACATAAAACTTCCATCAGTTTCATAAATGAAGTTTTTTCCCTATAAGACTATTCTAAAATATATGTGGCCCTTTTATAGCCTTTTCATATTGTGCCTTAACCATCTATAACTAGGTGGCACTAAAAATCGTACCTGAGGAGGGCACATACATTGTTGGAACTATACTCTTCCCTAGTCAGCAGTGTACTCTAATAGGGTACTAATCTCCCAACACCTAATGTATGTGATCGTTTAGCCCAATATTGTTAGGTTCCTGGTCATAAAGGGCCTCTAAATCATCCTGATACAACTATAAATAGATTATTATGTAACAAAATAGAGACTTAAATTATAAATATACATAATAAAACATACAATTTTCCGATGTGTCGTTTCATTAACCGCACTTCCATCTTCCTTCTTTCTACTCGAGAAAAGCAGTTTTCTCGAGGTACGCGTCTTTCTATATTCCATTTATGCCTCTACAATGACATTTAAATTTCAAGTAGTAAGAAATGATTATAAAATGTCATACCTACTACCTCTTAGGATATAGAATCATAGTACGTCTGAATGTGTGGATGTATTTCTTAGCATCATTATTTTTTTTATTTCTTCCAGATAAATCCAAAACAAAATTCAATAATTATTAATAATAAAAAATATGAAAATTTTAATTTCAACTTCTATAATGTGATTAATACCTTATATTAACATATCATCAAATGAGTATTCATCTCTCTATTCTATTTTAATGGAAAATCATCCACAACAAGGACCACCTCTAACTCTGTGGCCACTCCAACACGTCATCTTATGTACAACCCATCCTTATAAGATCTCTAAAGCTCGCTTAAATACTTTAGACGTTCTAGTTTTTCACCATAAACATCGAGGAAATTAAACCATAGATGACATGAAAATATAAATTTATATAAATTAAAAGATTAATATATGGAATTAAATTCAACATATTATTAAAAATATGACTACCATCATGAAAGAAGAATGACAAGAATAAAGTTGAAGTAATTGATATGTGTCTCCAAAAAACGCTGATGTTGTTTCCCTAATTCATCAATAATTTGAATATATTCATTGTAGTCTGCCATCAATTGTGTTTGGAAGTTCCACACCACTTGGATGAATGTACACACCTGCCTCCAATCAGTAGATGTATCTATTATGAAAGAAAAACAAATATATTATCAATAAATGTTATAATGAAAATAAATAATGCTGTAATTTTTTTAAGGTTGTATAAGTATACTAGCAGTAGTCTGATCAATGGGCACCGCTGGATCCTTAGAAACTGAAGGAACACCCTTTACAGATGGAGAGGCTACCAATGTAAGCTATGTAGGGACAGACTCTGGTAGTGCAGGAGTCGAAGAAGATTGAATGTAAAATCATGGAGAGATGAAATCTAAAGTAAGTGTAAATGATAGGGATGGCTTGCCAAATGCTATATGCGGAGTGGGAATAATCATAAAATATGGTAGAGATTTGTGAGGAGGCTCATAAGTAAAGGGTGGTGAAAAAATGGGGACCTTAAATATCTCGTGTGTCCCTAATAAAACAATCAGATCAGCATGTGGGATGGATGGTTTGTCAGTGGGATTGGAAGGTTCTAATCGGTAACATCGACAGGATGGTATAGCTCTTGTACCACGCCCTTCGTATGAACACCATGAGTACATGGACCACTACGAGGCTTCTCATCAAATAATTGTCACCTAATTGATGGATCCTGCACAAATGTTAAAAAAATTCAATCACATGACATTATATAGTAATTAATTATATATAATTGAAATAAAATAATCACATCAATCATTAGTTATGGAATCCCAATCTTAGTCATTCGACAATTGTTGTCCATAAACCGTTTCCATCACCTCTCTTCAATTGGTTTGTTTCCATCATTTGAAAACAAATATGGATCTAAATAGAAAATGATAACTAACGTATATCCTAAAAAACAAAATGCATGAGTGGGAATATGGGGATTCATGGATAATTTTACTAACCATTTATTTAGGTGATATTGAACATATATATAATGAAGTAAAAAAAATCATACAAGTTGAAATAAAGAAATTTAATTTTTATTGGGTGGGGTGTCCACGGGGTTGGGGGTTGTCGAAGGGGTGGGGTGTCCATGAGGGTGGTAGGGCTTTCCAGGGGGTAAGGTGTATTCAGGGGGTGGGAGGTGTGTCCACAAGTGTGGGCGGGTTGTCCAGGCGGGATGGAAGGAAATCCACGAGGGGTAGGGGGTGTCCACAGGGGGGTAGGGGAGTCCATGGGAGTATGGGTTGTCCAGGGGGTGGTCTGGTTGTGCATGGGGTTGGGGGTTGTCCATGGGGGTAGGGGTGTCAAGGGGGTAGGAGGGTAGTACTGAGTGAGGGATGTCACTCTTTTCCTTCAAGATATTGGAATCATTAGAAATATATAGGAGTTCATGTGTAATTATTTAGACATTTCTGGTTTTCCAACCACATCCTTTTCGTAGATTAAAATATTTTTCACCTCTATAACATTATCTCTAAATATAATAATTTTTTTTCAAGGCTATTTACATGGGAATAGAGGTTTGAGGAAATGGGAGGCTCTATCTCCTCTCATTTTTGTGATTTTCATATAGGTATTTTGTTGCATTCTGAAGTCTCAAATCTCTGTGTGATGCTCAATCATGTTCTATTAGCATTGTGGTAAGACATGCATCAATTATTTATTGTTTTTTGAATGATATTTTATTGATATCATTTGGAAATATATATTATTTATCATTATTGAAATATAACGTAGATTTATTCTCTTTCTTTTCTGGATTGACTATTAATCATTCAAAATCCATGATGTTCTTGTATAGAAATTATTCTAATGTTTGAGATAGTTTATATGATGCTATGGTTATTAAGGGAGTATCCCTTCCTCTTTTCTACCATGGGGTTCCCCATATTACTTCCATGCTTAGAACCATAGATGGTATGTTTTTGGAGGAGATATGTTTTAGATGAATTAATATTTGGTTAGATAAATTTTTTCCATTACTGGACTATTACAACTTGTTCAAACTAATTTACATAGGATGAAATTTTATTTGTCTCATCACTTCATGTGACCAAAGAAATCGGTTAAGTCCATTAAATCCAATAATTAGACAATTCTTTCAAAATTACATTAACTATTTACTTTTGGGGATCATGTGGTGATGGAATTGATGAATTATACTAAGGATGAGGGATGCTTAGGTATTATGTGGGATGAGCACTGGAATAAGTCTTCCATTGTTACAAATGTTTTGATAATTTTAATCCATATTTTTCTTCATTTTTGGTTGACTAGGATCACATTTTCCTACGTCGTCGCTCCACATTTTGGGGGGATAATCCCATGGAATTTTCCATGTACATAGAGGAAAGTGTTGGGGCTATGAGATATTCATAGAGACCAAGTCCATTTTGGTACGGAATGTATCTTTTAATTTCTTATGTTTTGATTCGTGTCTTATTAGGGGATATATTTTCATCTCTATCAATGACAACATAATATATTAATCAAGGATATCCATGTTTCCCTCACGTGTTGAAATTATCTCTAGTGGATCATGGAATCCAACAATTATGTTCTAATAATCTTATGGATATCATGCTGGAGATCCATTATTTTTTTGAGCATGCAGAATATTTTAAAAGGGTTACTTGGAATGGATATGTTGGGTTCTCCCTAATAATTAGGTTTATCATGAGTTCGTTTGAATGTGATATCTTTTAGGTTCTTTTCATAAAGATGGATTTTAATTATGCTACATACTGGGCCAACATATGTTATAGTAGGCTATTTTTTATTTGGATGGTGGTTGGGATACATGATTGGGAGTGGGTTTTTACTTGTCAGTTGTATTCTCTTGTGGTTTTTGTTTATATTTTTATATATTTGGTTATATGGTGGTGTCGTTCCATGTTATAGGGGTATTCATGTGGATGTGTTATGATGCTAATAGGTTTAAAGGGTGTGAGATACTTGTTTATTGGCTCTGGGTGAGGGTTCTGGCTGTTGGATTGGACGATTTTTTGAAGGTGTGTTGGAATGGGGCTAAAATACTTTGGTTGGTGTAGGTTCTAGAAATGCATGTATGGTGGCTTGGTTCTAGTGTACATTGTTGATATTCCTTATTTTTGTTTGTCTTTGGTTCAATGGGTATGTGTTGGAAAATGACCATGTGAAAATGGGTGATGTTAACTGCTAGAGGTGTGTGAGCCCCCTCCCACTACACACAGCTCGAGCCCCCCACCCCCAACTCCTGCATGCAGACCCCACCCTCCACACTGCACAACCCCATCAACACCTACAGCCCCCACCCTGCACATCCACCCTCGTAAAGACCCCCCCCCCCCAATGCTGACACCCCTCCCAATGTACAACCCCCAATCTGAATGCACACACCCCTACAGCCCCCCACCTCCCACTGTATAGTCCCCCCGATAGCCACCCCTCCCACTACACAACCCCCTCCCCACAACCCCCTCCCAACCACTTCCCCCACCCCCGACCCCCACATCCCCTCAACCCCTTCAACCCCCTACATATCCTCCTCTACAGCCCCTCTTCCCCCCGACAACCAACCCCTCTCACTAAAATGCCCCCAAAAACTATACCCCCACCCACTCCCACTGCACACCCCCCAACATCACCCCCATAGACAACCAATCCCACTACACTACCCCAATCAACAAACCCCCCCTACAGCCCCACTGCATTCCCCCTCCTTCACCTCCCCCTACAGCCCCCCCCCCCACATTTCACATCCCACCTCACCCCAGGAAGCCCCCAGCCTGCACAACCACCCCCTATAGCCCCCATTGCACATCCCATCTACAACCAACCCCCCTCCAACTACACCCCCCCACCACCACCACTCCCACTGCACACCCCATACAACCCCCTCCCACTACCCAACCCCCCTACAACCCACCCACTACACAGTGCCCACACTCCCACTGCACAACCCCCTATAGATATGACATCCCCCTCTAACTGCACACCCCACCCCATTCCACTGCACCCCCACAGCCCCCTCCCACTCCACAACCCCCATGCACTCCACGTATTCCTCCCACTGCAAACCTCCCCATTCCCCCTACACCCCCTACCCAAATCCCCCTCCCACTTCATAAACCCCCCCCCCTTTAGCCCCCTCTAATTGTACAACCCCCCCATAGCCAACCCCCTACTTTTGCACAACACCCCTTCCATTTCACATCAAAAGGGTCTCAATAGAAAACCTAAAAAGAACACAAAATGAGACTCTATTTTATGTGGAAGAACAAACACTTACTTGAATCAAGGATGGATAACTGGTTGGGAAGAAGGGTTGGAAATGAATAGGGGAGCTGTCCATTATGGATAATGAAAAAAAACAATAAAAAACCATGTCCTCAAAGAAATAAGAAAGAATAATGGGATAAATTGATGTAGAACATAAAACTCAGTTATAACATATAGATTTGATATGGAAGAACTAACAATTGGTTTCTTGGAAGATGGTTTGAATGCTGGAATAATGGGAGATCTCGTTTAGGGCGTAATTTGGGAGGGTCCTGATCTGAATTTGGGGCTGTATTTGTGTCATTCTATCCCAATGGTTTTTTAATACTGTTTGGAATACTACATCCTATCACAAAGGTTATATATAACCATTTATAAATATGTCTCTACCTAGGGCTATCCCAACAGTTTTCCAAATAGTTGGAAAAAACACTCTAAGAATTCCTATACAAATGGTTTTCAATAAACCGTTAATATAGGAAACCTATCCCAATGGTTTTTAAATTCATTGAGTTATAGGAATTTTTATAGAAGGAATTTTGAATAGTGTAAAGAGAAAACATTCTATAAAATCATGTGGTGTTACATTCTTCTATCATTCAATAAATTTTGTCCTGAAAATTTAAAATTGTTCTTCAAAAAAATTGTTTTAAAATATAAAATAGCATTGTAGAAAACCCACATCAAAAATAGGTTTAACTGAATTTATTTTTAATTTGATGGAAAGAGAAATGAAAATTTTCCCACCAAAGTCGGATTTCGAATATGAGATCATTAGTGGAAATTAGAGATACATAATTAGAGGGGAAATGTAAATATATATTGGGGTGATTGAGGTCATCAATCATATAAAAGTGAACAATAAATGTAAAATTGAGGGCCTAAAAGCCATAAATCAGTGATGATATAAAGTATCATTATTTCAACAAAACAAATTGTATTAAGATAACATATTTTTTTACATACATTATTTTTTAGTAGGAGGGATTAATTTAATATCCAGATATGAACTAAAGAAAACATTATTTATTTCAATACCTATTATACTCATATTCTCATCATTTGGTAGTACATCGATAAATTTTCACATCATCCCAATCACTGGGAAATGAATATTCAAAAATCAATATTTTAATTCCTGAAGAAAATTTGATAAATAAGAAGGTCCACAAGTATTCCCTCAATCCTCTAAATGATTAGTAAAACCAAATAGGATATGTAAAATTATTAAATACATTATACTTTACCTCAGAAAAACTATCAAGTGTTCAACATACTCTACTCCAACATTTTAAGATATCCAAAATACTTGTGTCCAAACTCACAATCCAAAAAATTATAAGGAAGGTCAACATAACATAATGAATATATATTTTCTAAAATAACAACATGTGAATACATTTATCTTGTATTCTATTAAAACATGGTAACAACCTGAATTACAATGATACCTTTTTTTAATTGGTATATACAGCCTTATACCTTCTGTAAAAAATAGAATACTAGATACACTCATTAAATACATAAATGTTGTAATCTCCAATAATGATGGAGTAAAAACGGCATTAATTAGTTTCAAGTTAGTCATGAATATCCAATATAATTCATCCAAATCAATCATATCTCATTCCAAAATCATTACCTATATATCAGAACCATATTAATGATTATATTTCCTTCAACCATGCATATTATAAAAATTTTAACATGATATTGAGTCACTTTTCATAGAACTATATCACCTCAAATCCTCCACGAAATAGTACTCTAGTAAAATCATTATATATTTCCATAATTCATATAACCAGCATATCATTGATACAACACTCAAATGGAATAATTATCTAATAAAAACATAAAATCACTAGTCATTCGTCCTGATCTACGGTAGTATAATAACTTCATTTTTATCCAATATCATCATTTGGGGAATACTATAATGATTTGGGATTGATTGTCCTAGTGGAACAACTCTTTATAGAATAATAATTGTACATTTGAAACAACTTTCTTACCCTTGAAATCATGAATGTGGATTCCTTTTTATCTACAAATATAATATACTCCCAATGCCTTCAAGAATTTACCATGGTAATTATTTTAAATTTTACAACTTGAGGGAAAATTATTATTTTCCTTCTTCCCTTTATACATTTTTTTCATTCTCTTATTTTCTTGCTTCCCTTTAAATCCATAGGACTCAAAGAATAAATTAATTATCTTATGAACATATGATACTATTTCATCATATGATGCAGATACATGGGAAACTATTTCCCTTATAAATTAAGTATTATGAACTTGATATATATGATCCTTATTACTATTCAGATCATGAATTTTGCTGTAATTTACATTCTTCAATGTGCACCATTTCAAAATAATGACATACACTAGGGTAGATCATTTCATTATTTATATTCCAAAAAATAAAATAATTTTTAGTATTAATAGAATATTTTTAGAAATTTAATGTCATAATCATAATATTTGTTTCTTTGGATACAAATTTACTTATAAATCCTTCATAATGATTTGTAACGAAAATATGAATTATCCTAGGAATATCCCCCGAGAGTGTCAAACTAGGTGCGAAGTAAGGCATGTTTTCATGTACCAGGACACCTTGGCTCATGAACAAAACCTCTTGTCAGAGTTTTCAATCATAGGTACATCTATTCCAGAACCACGTCCACTTGTAGTATTCAGGCATCAATGTATTTCGTGGAACAACCACATAATATATAGAATAAATTTTTTTTTATGTTCTTCTATACTAATCATCAAATATTATCTTAGGATATTGTTTACTAATCGTAGTATATCTAAATATAATTTCTAAGGTTATTGATAAACATCCAATGATACCAACTATAATGCCCTATCTCTTGTTACCCAGAGGTGGAGCATTATTTTATTACATTTTCATGATTATAAGGAATCATGTCTCAAATGACAGATCAGTTTTACCATCTTGGAAAATAGATTAAATACATGAATGTTACATTACACATTAAAAAATAAAACACAACATAAATAATCCTTCTAGAATGACATTATTACCCAAGATTAACCATGCATATCAATAATAACACACTTCTTGAAATCCTAGGAAAACAGCATATTAGAAAGTGGTGAGCTCAAATTCCTAGTAAGGGTAATTAAATTAGTTGAAGCTGTAAAATTTTATGGCATGATTTGAAAAAAAAATTCATTTTAAACATAAACATGAAAAAAATATGGAAAAAAATAAATCAAACATTACCATATAATCATTCCAATGGATATTATACTAGTAGAATAATAACATGTAATAACAAAATTCAGAATGGTGGAATGCATAATTTCAGACATCAGAACCACATAATCAAGGCTTCGTGCCAAGACTAAAAATTAGAATCTTGTAAAGGACATGTTCCAAGATAATAATTTTTCTCATGAGACATACCAATGCATCGAGGGATTATAGTGGGCCCTGCTCGTCACTTACAATGTCCAATGCATTCCTCATATATAAAAATTTGAAACATAACCTGAACATTTAAAGTAAAATATAATAAGAAATGTCCATAAATTATCCAAAATCAATGAAAAGAAAAAAAATTGAACATCCACATTAAAAAATTTCATAAATAATTCAATACAACAAATAAGAATTTATTATAATAAATCAACTTCAATCAAGAATAAAATATAGTAATGGATGTTGACATAGTTGAAAATTATTAGTGAAACTCTTTGATTGAAATATACCTTTTCATGAAATCATATAAAGGTCACATAATTTTGAAAGGAATAAATTTTAAATAAATTGTTGATTTAAAGTGCCCCATACCACATTGAAATATTTTAAAGGAATTAACATTTTAAAACAATCATGCCCATATAAATTAATCCTTAAAATCATTTTGAACACATGGTCATTAATTATAATATTTAGAAAAATAAATCATTAAAAAATTTAAAATGATGATCTTCCTAAAGATACACTTCCACAAAAGACATAAAATATTCCTTTAGAAAACATTTTAATAAAACCTCAAAATGGATGATAAATATGTCCTAATAAATACGTACACATAAACAATCTAAATTAATAATGTGATTAAAGATTTTACCATTACCTTGTACATTCCTATGATCGAGGGTACATTAAACCTATTGTATAATGACCAAGTTTTGTTATTAAATTATAATATAACCATATTAATATTTATTATTCCATACATGTTTAATTAATGACTTTATACAACTTATTTAATAATAATTTCCATGTTAAAATAACATTTCAGGTAATAATCATTTTCATTATCGTATGTGTTTTAACATGTTATTCTTAATCATATCACTTATATCATGAATAAATTACATCCAGTATATAAAAAATTATTTAGGTTTAATATATATTCATAATATAAATATATATAATAAATATCTATATGAAATTGAAAACACTATTTATGGAGATGGTAGGTCGTACGTTTGAATAAACGATGTTTCCATTTTCATATTGTATTGAACGAAAGTAAGTGAATGATATATATATATATATATATATATCCAGTGTAATTATTTTTTCATATATTAAATACTTATTAATAATATTTATTTTTATAATCATCATTGAATTTTGAACATGGAAGTGAAACTCATTGTGTCGTGGAGACGGTAAGCCATACGTACACACGAGCGACAATTTCATTATATCGATGTTGAAATAGTATGTAATTGGATAATATATTATATATAAAGAATCATTAACATATATTATTTATTATTTATATCAGTTATACTCATTATTATACATATAAAAATAATGATGTGTTGAATAACAAACCACACCATGATGTAGAGATGGTATGTCATACGTACACAAGTATTGTGACATTCTCATTCATAGGATGGATAGAATTATGAATATGGTTTTACAGTATTTAAAATAAAAACATAGTATTTAAAAGGTTCTAGAGTTATTATTTTATAATGGAAACAAAAAAGAAATTGAAGTGGAAGTATAAATTAACTTTGAAAGAGGTGATGAAGTATTAACCTCTTCTTCAACTTCTTCTTTTGGATTTGAACAAAAGGGCTCCAAAGGTTTCCTTTATGTTCAAATTAAGGCCTTTAGATTGATGTGAGGGAATTTGGGAGGATATATCAGATGGGTTTGTTTGATCAAAAAAGAATTGGATGTGTGAAATTAGGAGAGGTGAAGTAAATTTTTGTAAGACAAGCGAGGGTCACTTTAAGAAAAGCATGAAATATTATTTTATTATGAAACCATTTTCAGGTTATACTAGCTCTAAAGAAATTTATTTAGAGGATATGGTATGGATGGGTCTAAATCCTCCCATATAATACGTTTTAGACATGTTTAGGTCACCATATCAACCATATCATTTATATTTAACCTTTATTAAAATAGTTTATCTTTTTTCATGTCTTCATGTATTATTATAATACATTTTTAATAAAAATACTATAAAATTAAAATAAACCCTCATGTGATTAATTAATGACATATCTATATTTATATAAGTCATTTGACCAAAGCATATATCTATAAACTATTATATAATTTAATAATATACTATTTGTTTTAAAAACTCATTTATGTCAATTTTGGCACTATATAGTATTTAGTTTTTGTGAAAGTTATAACAACACGATTACATCAAAAAAATTATCAATTCATCCACAAAATATAATAATATCCTATAACATTTTCATAATGAATCAAATCTTCCAATTTACATTTATTATATTATTTATAAATCCATTATTTTAGTCTTTCATTAATAAGGTAATTACTACATCATCAATGTGTCATAAATAAATTTAATTATTTAATGTCTAAATATTATAAATAAAATACCATAATGTAGGAAATATCTACATATATCAAATTAATATTTATAGTCGATTTTATCTGTTGTATTACCCTATATTATATATTGTTTACTTTTAAAATTATAATTTAACCCTTTTAAATCTTTTTAATGAAATATAATAATTGTCTTGATATAATTCGTGTGGATCAAAAATATCATATTTTATTCCAAATGATTTTTTTATGAAATACACTTATCCAATTGAATTATGACATGTGTAAGGGTAATTATAATATCATGTTTACATTTAATAACACTATTTACTTTTAACCGTGTTAAATAAAATTCAAAAGTTTCCAATAACCAAAATAAATTTATCTTATTGAACCAACATTTACATACTAATGTAAACCATGTCTCAGGTATTTTTTATATTCAATTCACAAAAATGGTTATATTACATTTTCAAAAAATTGGCAAATGTGCCTATAAGGTGGGTGAAAGACATTAAATAGTTAAATAAAATTTTATTTATCAAATCATATTGTAAAATTACTCAAATTATTTAAATTAAAAAAATATAGGTATTATTTATCTATTTTAACTTAAAAATAAATTTCAATAAAAATATTTTTTATTTAAATAAACAGTCAGTTTTAAATAATAACGTATAATTTTCACTATTCATCAAAAATATAATGTTTTCAAAAATAATAAATGAATTCACCCTAAGATAAATTTTTTATTCCAAATTACAAAATGATATATATTTTAACAAATTTATAACCTAGATGTTGAATTAATTATTTTACAACTATTTCATGTTGTCAAAAACTGAAAGTTGTTTTTTATGATGTAAAAAATATCAAAAGAATGACTTGTGTTTATAACCTATATAAATGTGAAATTACTCACAATAACATAAAATATATTAAATTATAAAAATAAAATCTAATTATACTTTAAAACCACTCAAATTAATAATTAAACACAATAAATAATTTCTATTAAAAAAACTGTTTTCAATTAAAATTTAGTATTTTTCATTATTCATCAAAATATGAATGTGATCCTAAACATACCAAAAATATAACAAAAATAATTTTTATATCCCACGTATAAATAATAATTCAATTTCATTAATGTGTCTAATATTGGATTTAAAATTGTTTTGCCATTAAAATGTGGGAAAATGCATTTTTCGAAGAACCTTCATTTATCTGAAAAATATATTTTGTCTTTAAATTATGTCTAGGAAACAAAAAAGTTGAATTTTAAAATTATATTGGATATATGTAAAATTCAAAATGTGGTTAATGATATTCATAACCTCTTTTTAAACTGCTATTTTGATAGGTTTTTATGCGCTTGAACTCGGTGTTGCGTACAACGTATGCTATTAATTTATTTTAATGAAATAACGTACTATGAAATCATGGGGTGTTACCATTGTTGTGCCACATATATATTATAAAATTTAGGTTAGTGAATATTTAGTAACTTTACTATATTACTGAATTCAA
Source organism: Viscum album (assembly GCA_963277665.1). Lineage (NCBI taxonomy): Eukaryota > Viridiplantae > Streptophyta > Magnoliopsida > Santalales > Viscaceae > Viscum > Viscum album. The sequence goes on from OY728133.1 coordinate 244,501,854, forward strand.
TTTAAGGGTTTATGGGATGTGATTATGAAAAATATGTATGAAGTGAAAGTATTTTATAGAATAATAAAAATAAATAAGTAACTATGTTATGAGGGTTATAGATTGAAATTATTCATATCAATGATTAATTATTATTATATTGTTTCAAGAAAAAAAAATTTATTTGTTTTTTTAAATCGAACATAATGGAGACTAAAATTATATATAATTTCATCATTTTTAATTAGAATATATCATGGTATATTTTTTATATATTAATAACAAGAAAATATAATATTTTGTAGATAATATTTTTGATATTATAACAGTCAAGAAAGAGGAGAATGTTGTGTAGATAAGATAAAAGATAAGATAATTATTTTTTCTCATGAAGATGCATTCCTATATATGATGAAATAAGATATTAATTATCATCATTCATATATTTAATATATTAACTATCGTTGATAGAAAAATAATTATAAAAGAAAGGGAAACCAATTATTACTAGTAAATTATCTACATATCATTTTATTTATTAATTGTGGAAGAAGAATTAAAAATGTATTTTACTTTTAATTTTAGGATTTAATAATTGTTTATATTGAGTAAATTGATTATGTGTATATTTTTTTTTTCAAAAATCCATTTCAAATCGACATCTTGAATTATGGAAGAATATATAACATTATATTGTATTAACATCATTTAGTACACTAATTATTTTTTTCCAGTAAGGTTGATATGAATTTTGTGAAGAGGAGGTGTAACACCCCAGGTAGATAATGAATATGAAATTTTCATATTTATCCATATTTGAGAATAAAATATTAATATGACTTTAAAGGGGATGCTATGCTCGATGGCGTACCCAACACGCAACAACGAGTTTCTTGGGAATCTTACGTTGCACTCTAATAATAAAATAATATTATTTCAAATGATAGTTAACATGTAGCCGTTGTATTGGCGGGAATGGATAGAAATAACTAAAATATGATTATATATGTTTTTTAAATGTTTTTACATTTATACAATAAAAGATAAAGGCTTAAAATACAGAAAGAATTCAATTTTAGGCGTATATGCCCTAGTTTTCACTAAAGGTTCACTTATCACCTTTTGATGGAGAACCGTCATTAAATATAGTTTGTTCACTCTTAAACATTCTTTTGGACCAAATAAAACTCTTATTAAGAATTGGGACATCAAAATTTACTTTGTGTAAATTTTTGGTATCTTTCTCATAAAGTTCATTTTTTTAATGAATAGTGTAAAATGTTGTATTTTAATTCAAAACCACTTTTTAATATAATTTATTTATATTATGAGATTATATTTTGAATTGGTTTTAAAGTTAAATTAGAAAATATTTTTACCATTAAATCCAATAGTGGTCGTTGGAATAAATTTCACTTTGAAATCAGACTTAAACCAGTGTCAATATTTTGATACTTATTGTTTCATTAAAACACGCTATTTGCTCTGACAATGGAAATTAATTATTAAATTAATTAATGTGACTTATATGTTTTGAATTTTGTAAAATATACTTCATTTTTTAATTCTTAATATCAAATATAGCTTAGGGTGAATTTTTGGTAATTTTCTGAAAAACATCAATTTTTGATGAATAGTGAAACCACTTAGTGATAATCAAGCAAACTGATTTTTCAGTTAAATGAAAGTTTACCACTAATGTGTTTTGAATTTTGAAAATCCGACATACATGGTTGTCATTAAGAAGTAAAATGTGGTTCAATGAGATTAAAATAATTTTTTGGTGAATAGTAACTTATTATGTTTTTAATCACGATTAGTGGTAATTAGTGTAGTTTAAGGTTTAAATAATGCATTAATGATCTGAAATGACCTAGACACATGTCCCAACCTTATTTGTTGTGTCATGGCCGACTAAGAAAAGCCATGGGTCAACTTGGGGACCCCATGGATCCACTTTGGTTGGGAAATTACATAAATAACATTTTATTTAATGTAAAAGTAAAATTGACACAAACATGTTATGTTTTACTAAAACAATATTTAAGTGGGGTTATACAAGTCATCCTTTTGATTATAAATATTAATTGGAAAGCTAAAAAGATTTACTACATCATAGTATTTTTTTTATAATTTTTAGACATTAAATAAATTAAATTAATTATGACATAATAATGATGCAGCGATGACATCATTATTTGACAATTTAAATAAAATGGAAAGATAATGTAAAATCTATAAACTAAACATGTCAAAAACTTATTGGATGAGTGTATTTCGAAGACTCATCCCCTTATCCATGAATTATATCAATTTGGGACCTTTTAAAACCGAAACACATTTTCAATTAAAGTTATATTTCTTTACTTTCCAAAAGTACCCCTCCTCTCCTCTTATAAAAGGCCCCACCTCTATCTCATTTAACACACTTCTCAAGCCTTTGGCTCGGACAAAACCTGCCCATTTAATCTCTCCATATCCCTCTCCTCATCCTAGAGGATTCCCTTTGGGCATAATCCTTTCAAAGTAAGCCTTTAGGCTCAAATCAAAAGGAGTTACACTTTTAAAGGTAATTCATTCTCTCATGTTCATTTGTTTTATTTTGCTTCTCCAACCCCCTAAACTCTTTTTATTTACTTCTTTTGTAACAAAAACAGTATCTTAAATATACTAGGATGTTGTTATATGATTTATTCGAGCTACACTCTCACACAACTACATCAAATGGTTAAAGAACATACGGTTTCCGTGGATGGTGAAATTCTGCCTCCCGAAACGATGATTGTTCAATACTCATTTAACACCTTCAAAGGTGGCCATTATGATGTCACTATTTTTATATATGATATATAATATGTTTATGTTTTATTTATTCTTCTGCATTTTTCATTTTTTTTACCTTTATGGCTTCCATTATGGGTATACACGATATCTTCATTTAAGGAAGTGCGGACTACCGCCCCCTCAAAGTGATTTGATTAGTTAATTACCATATGTGGGATGTATAAAGGATGGACATATGATATTAAATATGATATTATACTGGAATTATAATATACCTTTATATCATTATTATTCCATTCTATAAAATATGAAATAGAAATGAAAGTAGCGTTCATGCGTACGTACGGCTTACCGTCTCCATGAACGGTGCATTTCATTTCTTACCTCTAAATGATTATGTAATGTTATAAATTCATGCATTTAATGGATATATATTACATATATGATATCTACATAATGAATACAATTCTGGATATAATAAAAATTTTTCCACACGAACAACATGTAATTGTATGAAGTCCACTTTCAACTTAAGAACCAAATATCGGCAAAACAAATATTATTAACTTAAATGATTACATAATGTTTATGAAATGGTAATAAGTGGTATAAAAGTAATAATTAACTTGAAAAAGGTTCTTAAGGAATTATAAATTAACTCATTTTTATTATTCAGGAGATTAAAGAACGATCGAGTCAAGTCGGACCCGAGGTAAGGGATCCTACAACTCTCTTTCTTTTTAAGTACACTCTTTTATGTCATTTATTTTAAGCTCATCTTTCTTATGATTTGGATGTTATTTTATATTACATTTACCGTAATTTTTATGTTCAAGTGATGAGAGACCCTATTCTCTCTCATCAATCCATTTTGGAAGTTTTGAGTGGCGCCGTTAGGCTGCCGAACTTTCGTATGAGATCTAACCTCTCTCTTTCTTTTTAAGTACTCTCCTTTATGTCACTTCGTTTAAACTCCCCCTTGCAATGTTGGGGGATTTCCTTTTATATTACACATGCTGTAAATTCTATTGTAATATGAAGGGATACTCTATTTGATCTCATCAATCCATATTCAGAAGTTTTAAGTGGCGCCGTTAGGCTGCCGAGTTTTCGTAATGGATTTTTCATCTCACTTTTATTCCCGTGAGATTTATGATACATTTGCCACAATTTCCTTTGAGTGGTGTATGTACTGACCATTATTTTACTAATTGTGTAATATTATTTCATTTATGAGTATTTACATCAATGATGTATTGTCCTTCTTTCACGGGGCGCATGTTTCGAATGATACCCATGTCGGTAAGGGAACCTTTCACCCTCCTCTTTTCTAAAAGACTTATTTTGTTGGGTCTTTTAATTTACATATTTTTATGTTGGGATATGTTCAAATATATCCTTCTTGATGTAAATTTTATGTCCAAGTGATGAGATACACCTTTTATCTCTCATCAACTCATTTTGATGTGATGCCGTTAGGCTGTCAAGGGAACTTTTTAACCCAATTTCGATTTCTTTGGGTTCAACATATAGTCATGGAATATGTCATACATTGAATATGTGTGAATGACCTTTTATTGTTTTACACATAATATACACTTATATTGGGTGTATTTATATTTGTCACACATATTTTTGAGATTGATTTGTCCTTAATTTAAGGATACCTTCTTTATAAGGGATTTCATTACATTTGACATTTCTATTGAGGGTTCATTGTTGTTATGCACCAATTCACTCTTATATGGTGTATATACTGTCCTTTGGAGTATTATATCACGAATCCATTTATTCTCATGATATTATAAAGTTCTGAGTAAATGTTATACCTCAATTATTGTATTCAAGTGTCTCTAATTTTGGTAAAACCCCTTTAACCAAAATATCTTTTTAAATGTTTTAATTATTTGTTCTTATTAATATCCATGTTTTCAAAATGGTTTTAAGGATTTATTTTTATGGATATTAATGGTTTAAAATTTTATGCTTCAAGGTGGTATGGGACACTTTGATTCAAAAATATCTTTATTAAATGTTTTAAATGGTTTTGGAAATGGTTTCTTTATGAATGGATTCATTATTTCAATATACTAAAATGTTATATTGTGATTGAAATGTGGAAATATTATGTTTCCTTTATGCATGTTTTATGTGATACATTTATGTTATGGTTCATGGGCATTGTTATGAAAACCGGTGGTTCCGTGATAAACTAAGGGCGGGTGAGCCCGATATAGCTCTCCAATGCATTGGGTAATGCGAAGGAGTGAAACGTTAAGGTTTCTCCGAAGAGATTTAGGGAATATACTGTGATGGGTATTCCAAACGTAACCAAGAGGGTTACTCCCTACGTAAGAATGCTATGAATTCCTCAAGTTACCTTTATGTCTTATGTTTTCTATGATTTATTCATGATTTGATATGCCTATGTTTTATGGGTAAAGTATGATTTCATTCTTATGTATATATGAACTAATGTTTCCTTTCCATATTTTTATAACCCTTACTGAGCCTTTTATGCTCATCCCATGTTTTTGAAATGTTTTTCAAAGGTCAAGGGAAAGGTACATGATGTGATGACAGTGTCGAGGATGTGTCAAGAAAGAATCCATGTTTCATTTTAAATATGTTTCCGTTGATGGGAAGAATGAATACTGTCTTTTATGTAACCACTTTGTTTAAATGTGGAATGTAATGCATGTTTCATGATCTAATTCTCTAAAAATCTAAACCTGAAAAGATCCTCAATGTGTAATCTTTTAATAACTCAAGTTTAAGTAAGGTTTAAGGCTGGGGCCTTATAGATGGTATCCAAGGTCGGTTTAGATAACTTTAGAGGTTAGGTTATTCTTTAAGAATAGTTGACAATTACCATAATGGTTAGGATTTCAGAAAAAGTCTTAGTTTTAGATAAAGTGAACGAGTAAGTATATCTTATTGTCTATCTTACTCATTAGTACATGATGGATTTGTTGATATACTCACACTGACATTTCTATTTTTAGTTAATGGATGGATCTAGCAGGCACCAAAGAGACAACAGGTTTGATGGAAACTTTGGTGGTTCTCTGATTAAGATACTAGATAAAATGGAGGATTCAATGAGGAAACTCGTGGTTGTTCTAAACCAAATATCAAGGAGTCATGATCAACCACTTCACCCTTGGTGAGTTCTCTAATGCATCTGGTACGAGATGGCCAATTCGATGCGGAAATTCAGGTAATAATTATTAAGGTAACCATTAGGGTTTATATGATACTTAATTTTTAGGTAATTATGGGTTACTCTATGATATGATGGAAAATGAAAGGAATGAGATAAACTTGAGGTTAAAATATGTTATGATTATTCTTGAAGATTTTATCTCATTTTGGGGAATGTTTTAAGAATTATATAGTTTTGGAAAAAGGACAACACGTAGACCATGTGACATCCCGTCGCGTCGGACAAAGCTGCGGGAATCGAACCCACAACCAATGTGCGACTGGTATTTATCGCCTACCACTGGACTATGTGAAGTCCCTGGTTAGTTTGACTGATTCATTCTAGTTATATGATTTTATGAATTAAGAGTAAGTTGATTTTGGGTTATTTATTAAAATGATTAATCTATAATGGAGGATATGTGATTAGGTTAATTACTTTTCAATACGAGACTTTAGGAGCAAGTGATGTTGTTTGGAGATAAATGTTACGATTTAACTTGGAAGACTATTGACTAAATCCTTCAAATATTTGGGTTTCAATCTTAGTTTGGTTTACTTTGATGAATTTTATGGACAAATTGTTTATCGGATGGTCCTCGTTGAACATTGGGTTTTGTTTGAGAAATTTTGGAGATTAAGCATAGATTTTCTTTTTAAAGGGTTATCCTTTTCTGGATTATCTGACCTTGTACTAACCTTTTTGGTTTTGGTTTTGGTTAAATCCTAAATACATGGTAAGTATATAGTTCTATTTTGTGAATTAGGTGATTCTCTAGAAGTTGATTATAGTACTCTTAATGTGAACAAGTCTTCCTAAATACTCGTCTTTTGGAGAAAATATGAGTTTGTGTAAGGAATATAATAAAGGTTGAAAGTCAATATGATAAGTGATTATATTTCCTTATGAATAAATTCCTCAATAAAAATTAACTTAAAACAAAAATTTTGTCTATTAACTTTTCCTACTGGGGAATCGAAGACCGTTTAACCCATCACAAGTTTGTGACTTTCTCATGGATAACTTTCTCCTAAACATGTTTTCTATCACTCTCCATCAGAACATGACCCTTTGTTTTTTCCTCCATGTCCATATTTTAATACTTGTAATCCTAGTATGGGTTAACTCGGGTGACCTTTGTACTTATATTTCTTTATTTTAAAGTGTTTGTTTTACCGACTTTTGTTCCGATGTGGGACTTTCAAGGATGTTTCCAAGCGCAATTTTAAAATTGTGAGGATGCAATTCCCAAAAGGGGTGAAGGATGTAAAACCCCAGGTAGATAATGAATATGAAATTTTCATATTTATCCATATTTGTGAATAAAATATCAATATTACTTTAAAGGGGACTGTATGCTCGATGGCGTACCCAACACGCAACAACGAGTTTCTTGGGAATCTTACGTTGCACTCTAATAATAAAATAATATTATTTCAAATGATAGTTAACATGTAGCCGTTGTATTGGCGGGAATGGATAGAAATAACTAAAATATGATTACACATGTTTTTTAAATTTTTTTACATTTATACAATAAAAGATTAAGGCTTAAAATACGGAAATAATTCAATTTTAGGCGTATATGCCCTAGTTTTCACTAAAGGTTCACTTATCACCTTTTGATGGAGAACCGTCATTAAATATAGTTTTGTTCACTCTTAAACATTCTTTTGGACCAAATAAAACTCTTATTAAGAATCGGGACATCAAAATTTATTTTGTGTAAATTTTTGGTATCTTTCTGATAAAGTTAATTTTTTTAATGAATAGTGTAAAATGTTGTATTTTAATTCAATACCACTTTTTAATCTAATTTTTTTATATGATTAGATTATATTTTGAATTGGTTTTAAAGTTAAATTAGAAATTTTTTTTACCATTAAATCCATTAGTGGTCGTTGGAATCAATTTCACTTTGAAATCAGACTTACACCAGTGTCAATCTTTTGATACTTATTGTTTCATTAAAACACACTATTTTCTCTGACATCGGGAATTAATTATTAAATTAATTTATGTGACTTATATGTTTTGAATTTTTTAAAATAGACTTCATTTTTGAATTCGTAATATCAAATATATCTTAGGGTGAATTTTTGGCAATTTTCTGAAAAACTTCAATTTTTGATGAATAGTGAAACCACTTAGTGGTAATCAAGCAAACTAATTTTTCAGTTAAATGAAAGTTTACCACTAATGTGGTTTGAATTTTTAAAATAAGACATACATGGTTTTCATTAATAAGTAAAATGTGGTTCAATGAGATTAAAATAATTTTTTGTTGAATAGTAACTTATTAAGTTTTTAATCGCGATTAGTGGTAATTAGTGTAGTTTAAGGTATAAATAACGCTTTAATTATATGAAATGACCTAGAAACATGTCCCAACCTTATTGGTTGTGTCATGGCCGACCAAGACAAGACATGGGTCAACTTGGGGACCCCATGGATCCACTTTGGTTGGGAAATGACATAAATAACATTTTATTTAATGTAAAAGTAAAATTGACACAAACATGATATGTTTTACTAAAACAATTTTTAAGTGGGGTTATACAAGTCATAATTTTGAGTATAAATATTAATTGGAAAGCTAAAAAGATTTCCTACATCATAGTATTTGTTTTATAATTTTTAGACATTAAATAAATTAAATTATTTATGACATAATAATGATGCAGCGATTACATCATTATTTGACGATTTAAATAAAATGGAAAGATAATGTAAAATCTATGAACTACACTTGTCCAAAACTTATTGGATGAGTGGATTTCGAAGCCTTATCACCTTATCCACGAATTATATCAATGTGGTACCTTTTAAAACCGAAACACATTTTCAAATAAAGTAATATTTCTTTACTTTCCAAAAGTACCCCTCCTCTCCTCTTATAAAAGGCCCCCACCTCTACCTCATTTAACACACTCCTCAAGCCTTTGGATCGGCCAACCCCTTCCCATTTACTCTCTCAACATCCCTGTCCTAATCCTAGAGGATTCCCTTTGGGCATAATCCTTTCAAAGTATGCATTTAGGCTCAAATCAAAAGGAGTTACACTTTTAAAGGTAATTCATTCTCTCATGTTCATTTGTTTTATTTTGCTTCTCCAACCCCATAAACTCTTTTTCTTTACTTCTTTTGTAACAAAACCAGTATCTTCAATATACTAGGATGTTTTTATATGATTTATTCTAGCTAGACTCTCACACAACTACATCAAATGGTTAGAGAACATACGGTTTCCGTGGATGGTGAAATTCTGCCTCCCGAAACGATGATTGTTCAATACTCATTTAACACCTTAAAAGGAGGCCATTATGATGTCACTATTTTTATATATGATATATAATATGTTTATGTTTTATTTATGCTTCTGTATTTTTCATTTTTGTCTTACCTTTATGGCTTCCATTATGGGTATACGCGATATCTTCATTTAAGGAAGTGCGGACTACTGCCCCCTCAAAGTGATTTGATTCGTTAAATACCATATGTGGGATGTATAAAGGATGGAAATATGATATTACATATGATATTATACTGGAATTATAATATACCTTTATATCATTATTATTCCATTCTATAAAATACGAAATAGAAATGAAAGTAGCGTTCATGCGTACATACGACTTACCGTCTCCATGAACGGTGCATTTCATTTCTTACCTCTAAATGATTATGTAAAGTTATAAATTCATTCATGTACTGGATATATATGAAATATATGATATCTACATAATGAATACAATTCTGGATATAATAAACATTTGGACACACGAACAACATGTAATTGTAAGAAGTCCACTTTCGACTTAAGAACCAAATATCGACAAAACAAATATTACTAACTTAAATGATTACATAATGTTTATGACATGGTAATAAGTGGTATAAAAGTAATAAGGAACATGAAAAAGGTTATTAAGGAATTATAAATTAACTCAAGTTTATTATTCAGGAGATTAAAGAATGATCGAGTCAAGTCGGACCCGAGGTAAGGGATCCTACAACTCTCTTTCTTTTTAAGTACACTCTTTTATGTCATTTATTTTAAGCTCATCTTTCTTATGATTGGGATGTTATTTTATATTACATTTACCGTAATTTTTATGTTCAAGTGATGAGAGACCCTATTCTCTCTCATCAATCCAGTTTGGATGTTTTGAGTGGCGCCGTTAGGCTGCCGAACTTTCGTAAGAGATCTAACCTCTCTCTTTCTTTTTAAGTACTCTCCTTTATGTCACTTCTTTTAAACTCCTCCTTGCAATGTTGGGGGATTTACTTTTATATTACACATGCTGTAAATTCTATTGTAATATGAAGGGATACTCTATTTGATCTCATCAATCCATATTCGGAAGTTTTAAGTGGCGTCGTTAGGCTGCCGAGTTTTCGTAAGGGATTTTTCATCTCACTTTTATTCCCGTGAGATTTATGATACATTTGCCACAATTTCCTTTGAGTGGTGTATGTACTGAAAATTATTTTAATAATTGTGTAATATTATTTCATTTATGAGTATTTACATCAATTATGTATTGTCCTTCTTTCACGGGGCGCATGTTTCGAAAGATACCCATGTCGGTAAGGGAACCTTTCACCCTCCTCTTTTTTAAAAGACTTATTTTGTTGGGTCTTTTAATTTACATATTGTTATGTTGGGATATGTTCTAATAAATCCTTGTTGATGTAAATTTTATGTCCAAGTGATGAGATACACTTTTTATCTCTCATCAACTCATTTTGATGTGATGCCGTTAGGCTGTCAAGGGAACTTTTTATCCCAATTTCGATTTCTTTGGGTTCAACATGTAGTAATTGAATATGTCATACATTGAATATGTGTGAATGAAATTTTATTGTTTTACACTTAATATCCACTTATATTGGGTGTATTTATATTTTTCACACATATTTTTGAGATTGATTTGTCCTTAATTTAAGGATACCTTCTTTATAAGGGATTTCATTACATTTGACATTTCTATTGAGGGTTCATTGTTGTTATGCACCAATTCACTCTTATATGGTGTATATACTGTCCTTTGGAGTATTATATCATGAATCCATTTATTCTAATGATATTATAAAGTTCTGAGTAAATGTTATACCTCAATTATTGTATTCAAGTGTCTCTAATTTTGGTAAAACCCCTTTAACCAAAATATCTTTTAAAATGTTTTAATTATTTGTTCTTATTAATATCCATGTTTTCAAAATGGTTTTAAGGATTTATTTATAGGATATTAATGGTTTAAAATTTTATGCTTCAAGGTGGTATGAGACACTTTGATTCAAAAATATCTTTATTAAATGTTTTAAATGGTTTTGGAAATGGTTTCTTTATGAATGGATTCATTATTTCAATATACTAAAATGTTATATTGTGATTGAAATGTGGAAATATTATGTTTCCTTTATGCATGTTTTATGTGATACATTTATGTTATGGTTCTTGGGAATTGTTATGAAAACGGGTGGTTCTGTGATAAACTAAGGGCGTGTGATCCCGATATAGCTCTCCAATGCATTGGGTAACGCGAAGGAGTGAAACGTTAAGGTTTCTCTGAAGAGAGTTAGGGAATATACTGTGATGGGGATTCCAAACGTAACCAAGAGGGTTACTCCCAATGTAAGAATGCTATGAATGCCTCAAGTTACCTTTATGTCTTATGTTTTCTATGATTTATTCATGATTTGATATGCCTATGTTTTATGGGTAAAGTATGATTTCATTCTTATGTATATATGAACTCATGTTTCCTTTCCATATTTTTATAACCCTTACTAAGCCTTTTATGCTCATCCAAAGTTTTTGAAATGTTTTTCAAAGGTCAAGGGAAAGGTACATGATGTGATGATAGTGTCGAGGATGTGTCAAGAAAGAATACATGTTTCATTTTAAATATGTTTCCGTTGATGGGATGAATGAATACTGTCTTTTATGTAACCAATTTGTTTAAATGTGGAATGTAATGCATGTTTCATGATCTAATTCTCTAAAACTCTAAACCTGAAAATATCTTCAATGTGTAATCTTGTAATAACTCAAGATTAAGTAAGGTTTAAGGATGGGGCCTTATAGGAGGGATCTAGTATGATGTATATATTGGGGGAAAATGAGGAATTTATGAGATATCGTCACGGGATTAGGATGATATTCTTATAATATGTATTCACCATATACATTAAGTGAATCATTACTGGGTTAAACTCACTGTAAACATAATAAAGACAAATTCATGGACATATATGTGTCTTCAAATCATTAAAATACATTATTCATATGGTGATATTTTTTCAAATAATCTATAATATTTCCATTCATCTTGATAGGTTCATATTCTTAATAAAATAATGTGAAATAGTTAATTAAAATATTGATCACAATAAATCTCATCCACACCTCATTGTTTCATCGTAATATCTTTAGGTTTATAAGGGTTTTATAATAATTATATTATCCATGTCTATGGGTGATGATTCCCCTACATTAATTTTTTTTATTCTATTCAATTAAAACATATTTATTTATTAGACATATGGTTGGTATTTTCAATAAATTAACATTACTTATCATTTCATGGGAGGAATTTTCTATAATAACAAATTTTAAATTTATATTCCTATATATGTAATTCTGAAGAGGTTAACAATGATTTTATAAAGATACTATTTTATATATTTTTTGGAATAAATGGACTTCCAATATTTCCTATCACTTTAAATAGATATAAATTATTCAGGTATTCTATATGTTTTTGAAAATTTGAATGGGATGTCTTACAATAAAATTTACATTGAAATAGTTCTTTTATTAGACTTTTTTAAAAAAGGGATACACATGTTTCCATTATATTATTTGTTAAAATAAAATTTTATAAATAATATTTGTTTAATATTCCTTATGTTTTAATTTTTTTTATTATTAATTCAAATATTTATTTATTATATTATATTTAAATTGGTTTATATTATATTAAATGGAAATGTTTCTTTTATAAGTGTTCCAAAAATTATTATTTCATAGTTTGGTTTTGGAATATTTAACTAAAGGCCCATATAGAACATGGAAATTTATTTTATTACATAGTAATCTCCCTTAGTATTGACACTGACCATAATATTCCTTATATAAAAATGTCTATTATTTGGGAAAATTATGATTATCAATTTATCTATGTATATTTTTTAAGGGGATATTTTTTGATTAGTGTCTTCATATAAGAAATGTTGTTACTTGATATGTTGAATAATTATTTTCTGTTGAGACTGTTATTGATCATTTTTGTAAGGGATTATAATTTTTCTAATTTAAAAAAATATAACTATATTATAAATAAAATATAGATCCTATCATAGATAAATTTTGAACTACGTGGTTTACCTTAGCAATTAAATTTATTAGGGGATTTATAATGGTGAGTGCAGTTCAAAGAAACTCAATAGGTTAGTATTTTAGGAATGAAATGTAGATTGAGTATTGGCTCTAGCAAAGTATATCTGGTGTAATACCTATATAACATATTTAGGATACCATGATAATTATTATATTATATAATTTTTCTACATTGATGGTCCTTCTATTATACATTTTTATGTTATCATTATTCTATATTTATTTCATATTGTCCCTATTATCATTTGGGAGATATAATTAATACATTTATTTTCCCAATATATTTATTATATAATTAATGTTTTATGAAAATTATGATATAATAGTTATAAATTAATTACATCAACATAGTAATAAATTATTTTATTATTTTTTCCTGTTATATTTATATTTTTTTTTTTTGCAATAATCTAAGCATTTCATGTTGTTTATGGAATAAAATAAACAAAATAATATAGCTCCATTCATTTGTTTAAAAACAACTATTTCAAGTTGGAATATGATAGATATTTATAAAAATGGAATCCTTTTTTTATGTTTTCACAAAACATTGGTAGAATATTCTTTTAAAGTGTAAAGGAATGATCACATTTTCATTACATGCCATTGTGGTAAGATCTATTTAATAATATAGTTTAAGCCTACGTTTATTAAATTTATTAAAAAATTACACAAAATATTTTTGGGATTCAAAAAGGGAATTTTTATCTAACACCATAAATATACACATCAGTTTTTATATAAGTCACATTTCTTTAAAATGAATTCTATGTATCTCCCGGTATTTAGATCATGAGGAGTAATTCTAATTGATTTTTTATTGAGATGTGGTGGTGTCCTTGGATCACACAGATATGGTCATTTTGTTATTCAAGTCATATAGTTCAGTATGGAATTATTATGTATTACCCAATTTTGTTACCTTATTAATGTGGTTTCTTATTAATAATTACAATTTTTATTACACTCACGTTTTATTAAATTCTAATGTGTGTCAGTATATATTTTAAACCTAATTTTTTCATTATTATTCTTTATAATTTATTTTGTCACAAGTATGGAGATAAATTTTTTGTGTGCATCATACTAGATTCCTTATGGGAATCTGGAATTTATTTGTTGATATTTTTCTATTAATAAATCCCAACTCTACATATTTGATGCAATCTGCATTTTACTTTATCCAGCAGATAGCAGTAATGTTCATTATGATTTGTAGAAAACCAATTAATTTGAAGTATATGGATGACTCTAGTTGGTGAATTACAATATATTATCATAAGGATCATGATATTTTTTAGTAATGATTTCATTGATGAATGGATTATAAAACCTAGTAGGTAAGACTTGAAAATGTGTATAATAAATATTTTATTCTTGGAGTAATCAATGCCTACATGTATTCTTGATTTTTATCAAGATTTTGAGACTATTTTTTATTGAGTGTATTTTTTTATCAGAAATCATATTAATGTTTTTTTCATTCCACTACAATTGGTTTCGTTGTTATTATTCTTGTTATGGATTATAAATGGATGGAGATCCAATAATTATTAGTTTTTACACACTAACTATAAAACCATTCATTATTTATGTATATAGTTTTAAATAATTTTTTGATAATATTTCATAGATGGATAATGTTATGTAAAATCATGTGTTTAACCATTTGATGATAAAAATATCATTTATTTTATGTTTTTTTTATTTTTAAATAATTTATAAAATGGTTCTCATTTATTTATGATTAATTAGAGAGAAATTTTTAATTTATTTATTTAATTGTTTCAGTTTTGATATGATGTTTTTATAATTATATATAATAAGGACTATCCCCTTGGTTGAAAATTCATTCAAGAAATTTCATGATTTTATGATAAGAATATTATTTATTAAAAATAATGTCAATTTTTTTAAAGGAATAATACCTAATAATTTCATGGCTTCTTATAAATTGTAATCCATTTTTTTCATTATTATTATTTATTTATATTAGTGTTATTTTATAATGAATCATTGGATAAAATAGAATATATAATTTTTTATTAATTTTAAAATTAAAAATATAATGCATTAAAAATATGATATCCTGTTATGAAAACTATCATGATATAATAAAATGTGGGTTATTATCAATATGAAATTATTTTATTTTTAAATGCATTGTTTTATCCTGTTATGTGTCTATAATACCTTTACATTTATTTTTCATTTTATATGGATTTATTTATATATACAAGGAATTAGTTAAATTAACCACTAATAGTCTATAAATTATGTTTTATACTAAATTATCATTAGATAATGCCTCATAGAATGATATTGATATATTTTTGGAAGTCAATTTTTGAGAATATTTATCAAGATTGTCATAATATTTTATTTCTATAACTCAACTGATTCTATCCTTTTATCATGAGTTTTAGAGATTAGTAATTCTATATTCGTAGACAAAATATGACAGATCTACAATCAATATCTTCCTATTTAGCATGGTGATTAAGGCACAAAATACAAAGTGATGTATCTATTAAATATTGAGGTTATCATTAATTGAATGTTAATTATATACTTCATTAAATTTAATGTCATTATATGTACTCAATATAATGATTAATGAAGAAATAGAGACCATTGCTCTACAATAACTACCCAATGGAATGCAATTATAATTATTAATGTTAGATAATGGAATCATCTTTAAAGAAATATTTAGATATTGTAGAGTAATTTATGAGTCTATTGTGGGGTGAAAAAAATTGTGAAAAAGTATGCGGTCTATTTCTATGAGTTGTTTCATTTCTCTCGTAAGTTATTCTCATGTTACCGTCTAAAATATATATTTTAATATTTTTCATAATTTACACATAATATGCCTTTTATTCTAGATTTTATTGATTTCATATGTAATATCTCATCATATATTCCACTATAACATCATCTTTGATCATGTTCTCCACTCTACCCAAGGAACCCCTCCCTGTATGCAAAGGCCTCTGACTAGTAAGGAGGGTTGAATAGAATGTGTGGGAAAATTATACCTTATATACTAGTGTAATCAATCAGGAAAAAATGATAGTAATAAGTTAATAAGAAGAAAAATACACATAACATTTTCCCAAATAGGGAATGTACTAACAAAATAATACTGTAATATATATCACTCTATGAAATTATACTATGGAAAATATGAACTAAAAACAAAGAAATAATATGATTTCCTATGTTGGGTATTAATGCCATTTCTATTCCCCTAATTAATGATCAAGCACAAAAAACTGTAAAAAATTGGTTTCCTTCCCCTATCCTCTCATGAAATTAAGAATTCAACTAAGATAAAAAAAAGTTGTCATAGAAGGTTTTGAGTAAAACTCATTAGGTGACCACCGATGGTGTCTATAACTATATTATGTCAATTAGAAATTTAAATGGAATTGTCTAGAATAAAAAATAAACAACGAATATAATCATGTTTCTTGTTAATAGATTTTCATGAGACTCTTGGTCTGCATGTTTCGCTATGGTATCAAACAACTAAACATACCTCTACCTAGAATATTGGTCTAAACTATAAAAAGGGGAAAACTCTTTACATGAAATCATCACTATTTTATAATTTCAATTTTAAAAATTTATATAGATCGTCATCCCAGGAAGCCAGATCATGTATATAAATTGAGATATTTGTGTATATGAATATTATAATAAATAATTCAATACATTGGTGGAGCCTAGGGAAGTTGTCGTTTTCATTTCATAGGAGAAGAAACCCTATATGATATCCCTTCACAACATTTTATCATTCATTCCACAGTCTCTATTTTTTAAAATTTTATTCTAAATTGTCAATAATGGGTTATATCTTATATTATCATATTTGTAAGGTTCATAAAATTCATTTATTTACTTAATTAAATTAATTTATGATTGTATCATTTATGCACAATTACAACAATTGATATCCCCATTCAATCTATCTACCAATGTGGGCATACCACTTTAACTAATTAACACATGTAACCATTACAATGTCCAAACTCATTAAACATCTATATGTTAGACCAAAAAAGAGTGTTTTCAATGAAATCATGATAAAAACAATTTAAACTGTAATAAAACACAATCAATTCATCAACTAATTATTCAATATTCATGTAAAAGGGAGTGACATAAGCATTATTTATTACATTAGGCTTAGTCTAATAATCCATAAAGGTCCCCAAAGTAGATCATGAGTGATTCAATGCACAATTTAGACAATTTTTTTTCATTTCATAGTATGGGTTCAAATTTAATATCCCAAAAACACTAAATCAAAACAAAAAAACAATTTAATAAACAACAATACTATGTTATAAAACATGTAGACCACCGAGATAATTTTCTAGATGAATGATCTGTTATCATTGTTCCTTGATTACAACTCAATAAGAATGAAAATACAAAACAAATATTCTATAAGGAATTTAGGGACTAAAGGATTTGAGAGGAAAAAAACTTATACGAGAGTTATTCTAGAAAATAGAAGAATGATGAGTGATATATTCCCATGTTTCATAGATTCACACCTAATGGGAAATTAAATGACCTAAAATCCAGTGAGATAAATACATGGATTAAGGGGTGTCTTATGGTTTTTAACTCAATAATATGGAGATGAATAGATGAAATTTTTTTAGTGAACAAAATTATTTAGCGGGATAATTATAAATTCCATCCATTAATGAGGTTCATTGTATGACATCACTCAAGAAAAAACAATGTGATACCATATATCTTAGAGAATGTATGTGGATATTTCACAATTTCATAAACTATGTGGACTCCATGTATTTAGATGTTACCAACAAAACATGGATTCTTGTCTCCCCTTTATTGGTTTATCAACCATGCACCACCTCGGCCCATCGTTTTCATGGTTAAGGCATGAACACATTACTAATTATGAACCAATCATCCACTATACATAGTGTATCCCCTTTTCTTCCTTTTTTCATGTCCCAAACACCCAATCCACTCAGATTCCCTTCATCTTCTCAGAAATAATTTCATTTTCCATATTAAAGGATGTTGACATATCATTTAAGTAATAAATCACATCATCTTAATGTAAGTATCTTACAACCTTCCCTCCTTATAATATTTCATCCTTGCATTGCACTCCCAAACATAAATAAAAATCCAATGTAAAATGATTGGGTCATTGGGCTAAAATATTTCAATCATTCACACATATTTCCTCTTGAATATTACTATTCTTTCACAACACATAGAATAATGACAATTTTCAACTCCCTAAAGCATTCTAACTACAATCCATAATACCATCAAGATTCTCTTATAAAGACACATCAGATTCATAATTCACATTGAACACATGAGAATAGTTGGAATGATAATTCCAAAGGTATGACCAATGAAAAATATTATTCCTAACACCATATCACCATGGAAGATCCAATTAGTACATTACATGTTTGACCCACTAAACAATCTCAAATGACCCTAGATACTAGAGAACCAACATTCCATGTTTATGAATCTAAAATTTTCCTAGTCATTGTGACATATGAAGGAATACATGATAAATAATGGAAAACTAAAGAGGTTGATGATTTCATTTTGAATGATACTTTAATGAAATCTATTCATTACTAAAAATGATTTTATATTAACTTAACCTAATTTAATGGGTCCCACATTACATAATATCCCAATAACATTAATTCATTTTCCATCGTCCAACATAATGGTGGACTACATTGATTAAAATATTGTGCCTCATATGGTTCCATATAAATAGTCACATGATAACCTCATTTAGGTGAAATCAAAGAGACCATTTTTTTCTAAAAATATCCAACATAGTATATAATGAATTTTTTAAAAAATTCATCTAACACATGAATTAAATTTTATAATTTACCTTATTTATGTGGGTTAATTGATGTAATGAAAGAAATAGGTGTTTCAGAAGACTTATTTAACCCTTACAAGAATAAAAATTAAAAATGTGTATCAGAATCTAAAACAATACAATAATGTAAACCTTGAATTTATAATATCTCTCAAATATATATCTCACCAAATTTTCAATGGATAATGTTTCCTAATTGATACAAAACATGTTTTTTTAGTCAATCAATCCATAGTTAAAAAAATTGGTTCCTTAATATTATACTAGGGATACTAACTAAAAAATGCATAGTAATATCTTCACCCATCCATTTAGGAAGGTGAATTATCTACAAAAAACAACTAGGTTATAAATTCCAATCCCTGACCTAAAAAGAGATGTATAACGATGTCATAAAACCTACAATATACATTTTATTTACCATCCACCAATACTATATATGATGATCCCAGTAAATTTTGGTCAAAATTAGATGTACCACACACATATTTCCATGAATATCACATATCATCCATTCTTATATATTATTCGGCACAAAAACACATCCAGGAATATGAATAATCTCATCCTTATCAATAGCCCAACCAGATGGTGGTTCCCCACCTTCTAAACTGTATCTCAATGCGAGAAATTATAATACATCATATATTCTCTCTTTAACACAATATATAGTAGATTACTAAATAGAAAAGTACATGAGTTTCATTGGCTCATGATACTCAATATAACCAAAAGTCGTCACTTTAAAAATCCATTATCCTCCTGTTAAATCTAGACTCTTGAACATCTTGATTTAGCACCCCTCATCCAAATTCAATAGTATTATTGATTCCTCTCATTGGAATATAAGATATAAAAATATAAAACTATGTTTTTATTAAAAACTCATTTTTAAATATAGATATATATTTCATACATAAAAAATATATAGCTTTTTATATTATTAATATTATAAAAATAATACTTTTTACTCAAAATTTAATTCCACCAATTCTTTGAGGAATAAACCATTATGTCCAATTAAAGATCATTCATAGGATGCATTCATTTGTGTTGACTCATAAATAATTATTCTAATGACATAGTCCATTTCTACTACATCAAAACATCTCCATAACCAATCATATATAAATAGAAAACAATGTTTACACTTTATTCGGATCTGGAAAGATCACGATTAGTAAAGTGGTGAGGAATTTATTGACCACCTGAATATCATCCCCAAATTCATTATACCAATCAATCATTCTTCCCATCAAGGTCAACATAGAATTTGGTTCTTCCAAATATTCAAATTCTTTTATTAACCACTAATAATAACACTCCAATAAATTAAATTCTTAGAAATTTGGAAACATTCATCGGTTTTATCCAAGATAAAACAGATTGAACCATATCTGAGTCTATTAACAATACAACTTCCAAGATGATGTTTCCAAAATAATATATAATATCAATCAATATAAATATCTTATATAAAATTAATAATATCCAAAAACATCTTGGTGTGAATAATATTATATCTATATATGTGTTAATATATTCATTAGTTTCGGAGTACATGATGATTTATCTACAAGAGACCATTAAATATTCTATGTACGTGTGAAGAATTTTTTTTCATACAATCTAGAAACAAATCAGTTGTGTTCGAATACCCAAAAAAAATCAGGAAGAACTCAAATAAACTAGACATCATTCATAAATTAGTCTATAGTAAGTCAAAAGATAGAAATCTTTTATAATATACCCTAATATAAAAACAATTTTTGATAAAAAAAATCATTTCATGTGGTAAAAAATATCATTGATAAACAAAAGTGGAAATCTATTCATTACAATAATGAACTTCACCTTTCATTAATCAACACATAAATAAAATGTTATATCATACATTTGAGAATACATGACTAGACATAACTATAGGGATGTACGTAGATGGATTTTCCACTTATTTTTTATTTAAACCAAGTGTTATTTATGTTTTGGAATCTCTATTGGTTCAATCCTATATAGAGAAATAGAAACTGAAACACCTCTAGGAAATAAATCAATATTGAGCATATCCTCTCTCTCATGCGGAATACCTAATAATTAAAATAAATTTTCCTCAAATTATCCTGCACACGAAAATTATAATAGTGTCCCTTTATACATATATAAAAGGATTCGCTACCTTGTCTACGATCTTAACCATTTGTGGAAGTAAATTTCCTATATGGCATTTGAAAATATTTTATTCCCCAAGATAAAAATATATATCTCCCCTAAAATAAGAAAAAACTAACTCTATATTGTAAATAATATATTTGATTATTTTATTTAATCATCAATTACATATCTTGTATATTGTAAATACATTACAACCCATGTAGGAATAAATGACTATGGAGACTGTTCCCATCATCCTTGAGAGTACACACCTTAAATAACTAGATATATTGTGCTCATAATCTTAACTGTGTGTCAATAGACATATCTACACATATATATTCCACATTTATAAAAATAAATATCATAATCGAAAGATATAAAACAATTTGAGACCCATATATCAAATAATTCACTAGTAAGAAATTAATTAGTTATAATTATACCTATAAAAGTACGTGGTCCACCATCTTCATTACACTGTTAAGGTCATAATGCCTAATGTTAACTACCCCATATACCATACGGTCTTGTATGAGTCCTTACAGAGGTCCTTCCCTAATGATATGAAAATAATTTACTTGGAGTATGATGTCCATAGAGATGACCATTATGTCTTGTAGAACACCATCTTCATTCCTGGTATGGGGTATTAAAACCCCTTCCAGCACTCTGCATCAATGTTGAACCTATATCACTACCTGCATACAAAGAATTTCTATATATTCTCTATACAAGTCCCATTCTTTAGAATTATTGAAACAAAAATGGTGTTTGGGAAGAGAGAAAACACAAGTGTCCCATTGCATAATTATAAGATTTCAACACTTGATCACTAACCCTAGAAGCCGATCAAGTTTCTTAAAAACTAATTCTTCAAGCTCTCTGGAAAAAATATCAAAAGAAATTCCAATATTTTATTTTACTAATAACAGACAAAAAAACTAAAAGAAATTTTTTATACAACTATGTGTGCTTTCAATGGGGAGTTATAGTTTGAATCATGTATTTTTTCAACGAGTTTAAAATTGAATTACTAATCATGATTACTTCATATATTATTTTTTTTGACTTTTTAATTTAAATATTTAAAATAGAAAAATATCACTTCAACCATTCATTCATATAGCTCAGACCAGAAATCTCATGTATGAAATTACACTATATCCTCTATTTTCTATTATGACATATTCATAATTCCCCTCTATCAATCCCATATCACTTACATCATCATCGTCATACCTTCTTCCTTATTCTAGTTATTATTTATTTTTATTCATACTTAGACCATCAATAAATTATTTACATTTTCATGTTTAATGAATATAATCTTGGTATTTATTTCATTTTGTGTTTCTGAATCTCAATTTTTAGACATAGACTATTTATTCTAATTAATGGAATATTTTTTCATAAGGTAAAACATTTGTGAAATTTCATATAAATGACATGTCCTATGATGATTTATTTATCTAAGGACTTTGAATATCAATTATATGTATATATATATCTCATTAAGCGATTATTAGTACTTCTCTAATGTTCATTAGTTTCCATGTTTGCAAAACGGGGTTTCATATGTAATCAATTTCACAATTTAAAGTGATTATTATTTTACACATGATCTTAAGGATAATAATTAAGGTGTATACTATAAAATTATTTAAATTCAAAGGTGTATTTTTAATAAAAAAATTCATTTTAATGATGAGAAGCTCATTATTTACATAAATAGTTCATCGATATAGGATTCTTCTTCCAATTTGATGAAGGGTCACTGTGTTATTATATTTATATATTTTGTTTCATGAAAATCATATATTTGTTCACTTACATATTTATTTATATGATGTTTTAAAGGACGTATTATTTTAATACAATTCTAACATTATGATTTTATTCCTTGGGTTTTCATATATTATTTAAAATATCATTTTTAACTGTATAAATTTTTTTATGATATATATATCAATTATGGGTTTGGAAAAAATCATTATTTATCTTATTCTACATATTATGTGAAATAAAAAAGAATCACCATATATATTATATAAAAATATAATTGGTATTGATTCATTGTAAGGATATTTAATGTGTCATAAGGGATAACCTAATATTTAATAATTTTTTATGCATTAAAATAATCACTACTAGATTCCTCTCCTAGATTTAGATTACTTCATTGGAACCATGGATAAATATGTGAATGATTAGAAATTGATGATAATTCGGTCATATTAAAAATATTTTAGTGACTATTATTTAGGATGATTATATATCATGGATATATTTTAGAAAACACAAATATTATATAAAATATATCTCTTTAAATAAATTAAATGTGTTTTATATGTTTCTTGCCATGCAGCATTGGAAATAAAATGAATAATTATATATTACATGATATCTATTAAATTGATATGAAATAATATTATTAAATTAATGAAGAATTATATAATTAATTTTTTTACTTAAATATATTTTACTTATTCATTCATAATATATATATATATATAATCAATTTTTTAGTAAGGTCTTGTTAATTATCAAAAATATTTATTTTCAAAAATATGTTTTATTGATTTTTATTATCGAATATAATAACTAAATTATTATAATTTTACAATTTATATATTATAAAATATTCTCTATTAATATTAGAATAATGGAATTATATTGAGATAAATGTTTTCTATTATATTAAGCTTATTAGTTTTCATAATTGGAAAGACAATTCTCTATAAAAATTTCATTTTATATCAACTGAATGTATACTACTTCTTAAGATAATATTTTAAACTAATTTAATACACCATTAATTATAAGTAATCCAATTAATTTTATAGGAACACTTATTATATTTCATTTTCGCCTATGTTAATTTTTGGGCTTAAAAAACATTATTATAACATGGTTTTTATACCAACAATGTATTTCTAAAATATTATTATAAGTTATTCTGAATTTTTGAATAATATTAATTAAATTTTCAGTTATATATAATCATTAATATATTTTAACCATCATGTAATTTGTTTTACATGTAAAATAATAAATGTAAAATAAATTTTATTCTTAAAAAATGGTTTTTATAAAATAATTTTTTGTTGTGATTTCCTACAGAATTTAAAATGTAAAATGTTCACCTTTATAAATTAAATCTTAGAAATTAGGTTGAACATTTTAAATAATAATTCTTAATATAACATAATTGGTTCAGGTCAATTTTTTCATTATTATTATTATTGATAATGGTCAATATTTTTCTTTTGATAATGGAAAAACTAGTATAACAATGTTACAATTGTCGGGTAATGGTTTAAAATCACTCTAAGAATAGTGTTTTTAAAATAGGAATACTAATTATTGAAAACTATATTTTTAATTGTTTAAATAATGTATTTTAAGAAATTATTTTTAATTTTTGAACCATATCATGAATTTAATGAATATATGTTTTATTTTAAACAAAATAAAAACTATTTTCTAGTCATTTCTTTTGATGGCATGGTATGAAGATTAAATTCATTTTATTCTTAATTAAAATGCTCAAAATAATAATTTATTTATTATATAAAAAATAGAAATGTAAAAAACTATATTTTTATGTTATTTAAATTTATAAATATTTTTACACAACAATTGTGTATTTTCTTTAAAAAAAATCATGCATATTTTGTTAATATATTAAATATAATTAAACTTATGGAAAAGAAATATGTTAAATATTATTCAAAATATTTAATTAAAATATATTTATTTTTAGCGTGACCATGTTTTTTATTCGTATAATTATGTTATCATTGAAAGATATTATGTTATAACAAATAATGATAAAATGGGTCTAAAGTGGTTTAGTCATTATATATGGAAAAATATTTTCATAATTACTTGTTTAAATGAATTTGTTTGAGATCGTCTATAGACTATAATTTTAACCATGAATTTTTTGTCCCAAGGTTCTAATTTTTATGATTAGTATACATAAATGTTTTAATCATTAATGTTATTCTGTGTGTGTAATTTCTATCGCTTATTAATTGAACCCCACTCCTAACATATTCCTAAATTTGGAGAACCCGTGATCATCAAAAAATTAATCTAATACCTTACTAAATCCATTCAATTAAACATATTTATTTTGGTATTAAATTCAATTTAACCCTATAATTACTTAGGAAGCAATCCATTTGAGGTCTCTTAAAGATGAGCCAGTTTTCCGACAAGAGCAATTCCTTTTTTTCGTATTATAAATCCTATATATTTTTTAATCCATCTTAAAATAATTTATCAAATATGATAAAAGTAATTTAAGTATATTATTGTTGTTTATGTGGTATAACCATCTTTCACCTTATTTCTAACAACTGTGAAATTAATATATCCTTCATGCATATGTTTTGACTACCACCTCCATATAAAAATATTATTAATCATATATAAAATATTTATAGGTTGATGAATCTAAAGGATTAAATTAAGATATATATATATATAATTCTTATTATAGAATTATTGATATCTATTTATATGATCGTATATACCATTTTCAATTTATTTCCATGATAATTGAAAATGTCCCACCTGCATATTTGCGTATCGCCACCGCCATGAAGAAATGGAATTAATTTTCTATTTCAACTTTTTGTGTATTTTAATATAAATATAATTAAGGAATATATAATATATTAATTATAATATAATATTTAATTTTTATTTAATTTTTATTTACATTTCCTTCGATCAATCTATCAAGAAGTTGAAATATCAATTTTGTGTATGTATGGACTATAGTATCTATGAAGTGACATAATAAATTTTTCATTCATTATTTACATGAATTAAAAGAAGTGTATATAACGATTACATATAATAATTATGAAATAATTAAAATTTTCATGATAATAGAACCATGTTATATGTAAAAGGACCAGGAATCTCAAACTAAATATAGAATCCAATATTAAGTAGTTGTTACATGGAATTGTAATTTTCACAATGATTGAGAAATTAATTGGAAATATTATGTTATAAATTACTCAAATATTAAATAATATATATGATTATTTTTCTAGTATATATTTATAGTAAAATTGTATTTATTATATAGGATTTTTAAAATGAATGATTCCATTATAATTATGTCAAATAGGTTTAAGATCTCACTATTATTTTTATTACACATTATTCAAATTCCCTACTTTTTTCTATGAAGGGAAATTTTTGTTTCCCATGAATGTCTCTCAATTTTCTCTAAATGAATATTTTGGGGATTTATTTGATAAAATAAATAATTTATACAGTTTATTTTATTATTTATTAATAAATAAACAGATAATAATAGCAGAACAGTTCAAGAAGTATATTGTAATTGGTTAATTATAGACAACTCATTATAAATATAAATTGGGATATAAAAACATTATTAAAAATTATATAACATTCCCTCAAATTCAATTTATCTTCTAAAACATCACCGGTTTACTAGGGGACGCACATAAGAAAATGATAAACTATAAATACTAGCAAGGGAATAATAAATGCATGACATGATGAATGTAATACATTTATGCGAAATGGAATATAATCACGAAATAAGTTAGTTCGAATCATAAAAATGAATACTGATGTATTGTATAAGATGGTAACATAACTGAAAAATTTAAAATTTTAAATAATAAAAAACATGTTATCATTGGAATAAATCAAGGATAACTATTGAGACATAATAATTTTCTGTTCATAAGGTAACCAAATGTGAAATATACAAGGTATGTCAGGTTATAATGAAATTACACATGCATTGTAAGTATATATAAATTGATCCCAACTCGGCGCATTCATGTCATAAACATGAATTACTATTCCATATAAATCAATCAATAACATATCACCTTTCATCAGTCATAATCCCAATATTATTTTTTGTGTATTACAAACATGGATTTCACCAATAAATTAAGGACATGTACATCTATATGGATAGCGGGGAGTAGAAATGGGGATGGGTATTCCGAACTCAAATGCCCGTCATTAAAAATCAAGGGATAATTTCATAAACATAATTTTTAATATAAATAATAATATAAATATTTAGTTAATGTATAATTAGGTCTCTCACTAGTTGTTAATCAGAAATAAATATAATAGGATGTCTAAAACCACATTAAAAAATAAGAAAATTGGAAATTAACAGCAATAATACGGATAAACTACATTAATAAAGAGTGTGAGAGAATACATTAACTAGAGTGGAACAATAAAAAATCATGGTAAGATCATTAAAAATACATGATAACACCTTAGGAAGGATTTCAGAAGGCAATGAGATGGTAACATCATTCTTATTTAAATGTTTTTTATGTTTAATGGGGTGTTTTGTGGGTAATTATTGAACATAATATGGGAATTTTTTGTTAATTTAAAAACATTGTTCTTGGACTCTAAAAAATAATATAATAAAGTACACAAACCATTGAAGGATTTAAAAGAAAATTTTCAACTAAATAATATTTCTCTATTATTTTTGTTGCATAAGAACTAAACTTATTAAATTTTTAGAATTTTTGATATGAAAGGATGTCATTTTCATAAATAATTTTTTTTAACATTAAAATAAAATATATATTTTGGAGTATTCATTAATAAATTGAAAAATTAATCACATATAATATAAAATACATTGTTGTTGTCTGAAAATCTACTTTTTGGTCATATGATACCTTTATTATATTTATTAACTCAATGTTTTTATATTACAATTTAATCATTCATATCATTTATAAATATCATAAATATTTATAAAGAAAAAGCTCAACTCCCACTAAATAATTTGAAAAAAATTATACTATAATGTCTTAATTTAATGGTTTAAAAATAATAATTATTATACCAAAATAATTTTTAATATATAATAATTTTTACTTTAAAAAAATGACCATATTTATGAGAAATAAATAGTATTTACAACTCTAACCACATTACAACTCATAAAAAATATTTATTTCAATTTAGTAAATTATATTATAATTTATATATCAATAAATATTATTTAACAATAATATCAATTGATAAAAACAATATATTATAATTATTTAATTATTAAAATGTTTTCTTTTATTGAAAACAAATATTTTATTAAAATAAATGGTTCTATATATATATATATATCGAAAAGTAATAATAAACAAAATTATAAAATAATGAAATATAATTAATAATAATGAATAAGATATATATGATCACAATTTTAGGAAAAATAATAATAAATTTCATAGTACTAGGGTCTATGTACATAAGACCTGATTACACCAATGCATACCCACAGGGTATGGTGTGCGATTTTGGTTATTTATGGGGTAGGTATGGTGAACATGTTTTTGACTGTGATCTCAATAAACATGAACATTAACTGTATATGGGTTCCATTGTATTTGAGTTAATTAATATAATATTTGGATTGGTCAAGTAAAATTCCATGTAATATCGCCTCCATAAGAATTTATGATAAATAAGATACAATGTGTACATTTTTATTGGTCGAGACTATAACATCTCCCATCTGTGGAAAATATACCTTATCATTTAGTTTAATATATTCTCATCAAAATATTCACTTTATATATTATATAATATAAATAGTTATGATTCTTAATTGAATTTTATTCTGGATAGAAAAATTATGTCCATGGTTTATAAGGGTTTAGAATAAAAATTGAAATATAGTGTATGTGTTTTCTATAATTATATTTCCCAATAATGAATTTATATATTGAAAAGGAAATTTAAAATATTAAATTGTGGTCCCTAAATTATTCCCTTATTAGAAATGTTTCTATCTGAATTTTTACACTCAAATAAATGAAGGTACTATTATTTTATCACCACTTTTGGTTCCCATGTAACATTCTCAATCATATAGTTTTCCATCATTGTTTTCAAGGTTATTTTACTTTTTTCATAAAACATTTTATCAATATTATATTTTCTTCTCTTTTATTTTCCTTGTATGAAATATCATTGTAAAATGGTATAGC
Source organism: Viscum album (assembly GCA_963277665.1). Taxonomy (NCBI): domain Eukaryota; kingdom Viridiplantae; phylum Streptophyta; class Magnoliopsida; order Santalales; family Viscaceae; genus Viscum; species Viscum album. The sequence goes on from OY728133.1 coordinate 244,531,331, forward strand.
ATAGGTATTTTAATCATGTTATTGGTATGGAACATAAATCATTAATATGATACAATATACACATTACGTATATACAATAGGTTAGCTAGAACTGCTTGTAGATATGCCACAGATTAGAAAAAAAAATTAAAGGTTGTGATGTATCTTGGACTAAAAACGTCCTTCATCCCAATCATTTTATATTCATTATAATGTAATATACAATGGAAGACATAATCTCCAATCTCAAACTATATTCCTCATCGAACACTGTATTTGAAACAATTCTATCGAATTTCATAGATCTCATATGACATAGTATTGTTTGAAACACCACTATCATATGTTATAGGTGATAAATCCCCAGCAGCATCACCTTGGTAACATCATCCATTATTTTAGTGTTGAAACCACATACTATTAAAATCCTCATAATATTTCAACTGATTGTTAGAGTTAAAACAATTATAATTTGAGATATCTAATAGGGGATACTATTAATATGAACATACATAGAAATAAATTAAAAATATCTCATTATTTACTCCAGAGCATTAATGATTTTCCTAAACATACCTAATTCTTAGGGGTGATATGAATTATTTCTACATGGATATATATCCAATTCATAATGAATGATTCCCTAGAAAATCAAAGTAAAATATTTTCTCGATCACTCAAAATAAGATGTGGTACTCCATGTATTCTTTACACTTATTATATTATTATAATTTCACGTTAGTAAATAGAAAAATATTCCATCATAAAAATTCATTGTTCCAACTAAGTATGACATCATAAATCCACAGAAATGGTGTTATTTCCATTAAATTTCTAAGGAAGTCCTATTAAAAATTCAGTGGTGTGGTTTTCAAATTACTATACTATTATAGGATATATTTTCATCATTCCCATAGGATTCTATGACTAAATGTTGACATTATTCTATTCCAAACATCATGGAAACATTTTTAAATATCACTCTTCATGATTTATCAATAAATGTTTTAAATTAATTCTCAATGCATATTATTGCATCTTTTATGAATATAGATGAATGATCAATGAATGCCATCAAAATGATCCCTGTTATATTTTTATATTGATCAGACAAAAATATTGGTTCAAACCATATAAATACAAAATTTTAAAATTTTAACAGTCATATATTTTATACCGTCCTTGTGGTAATCTCATCATCATTTTATTCATGATCCTCTCTTATATTTATTCCATAACAGATAATAACGAAATATTGGATGAAACTCATTTTTTTGTCACATGTCAAACAATTAAATTATAAAAATATTGTATCAAATTCAATCCTCAACATGGATATGGTTTCCTTAACCATTATATATTTCGTATCATCCACAATTTTTACCTTCCAATGATAAAAATATATTGAACCACCATAAACTTCAATTAGCTAAAACCACCATCATTGGTGTATATTGAGATACTCTGGTGTAAAATAATACTTATTTATTTTATGATATGAATATATTTGACACATTTAATGTTATGGATATTGTATCCAAATATTCAATACATAAATCAGTGTATTAAATTGGAGATGAAGTGGTGGGTATTCCTCCCCATGGATCATTAATTTATTGGACGAAAATAGTATCACAATATCAATTTTCTGGAGGTCCCAAACTATTCCATTTTATTCATGCCACTATACATTAAAAATAATTCTCAAGTAGTGGGTAATGTCAGTACAGTTTCATAAATTTTATTCTTCATTGGCTATCTCAAACACTGTGTTCATTCATTAGTCAATATACGCATCACTCCATACCGTGAATGGTGGGCTTGAAAATAACGAGGTGTTTCTAAAAAAATTATAGTAAGAAGATAATTCAATGAATATTCATATATATAACATATATACTATTCTAGTACATCCATTAATTTATCCAATAAATAAAGGATCTATTTTTATCCCTATAATAGTGATAATACATGCACATAATGTCACATTCTCTATTTTCTACTCAGATTCACTATATTTCAAATATATAAATTTCTTTTATAAAGTATTTATAACCTCATTAAAATTATCTTCATTTTGATCCATGATTTTAGATTATGTATGAATATAAATTATAAAGTCTGCAATATATTTCTAGGAAAATTCCTAAAAACTATATTCATTAGGTCCATGAAGATTGTCATAGAATTATTAAGTCCAAATTGAATCATTATCAAGCCATTGTTCCAATATTGGGTAAGATTGGTTTCCTTGGGGATATTACCCTTCATCACCATTACATTACAATATACGAAATGAAAAAGTAATTATGAAATATAAATGGAACCACCTAATATTTTAAATAAGTCACAAATCTGGTGATGGTGATAATTTCATATTGTTGGTATCTTATTGAGCTAAATATAATTAATACACTTGTTATATATCCAATCATTATTTTTAGATAATGGATCATTACAACCTATAATGAATCACATGGTTTAATAAACCCTTTATCATTATTACCTTTTAGTTTCATTTTAATTTTGTCAATTTTAGTAGTTATTATTCAATATAGAGTCAAGGATATTAGAAAATATCATTGTATATATTCCATTGGAAACAATATGTATCAAATTTGAGGAATAGTAGTATTTTTTTGGGAAGAACGTCAATCTATTCACAAGCAATAGTAAGGTCATCAAAAATGACTATTACAGTTATCTCATTCATTTTAGAAACACATATTTTTTCTATATGAAATAATAGCCTTGATAGAGTTTTGGATTACAATAGAGATTCATCGTCTTAAATTATAATATATATAATCATAAGGCGATTCATGATAGGAAGAGTGATCTCCCTATCTCAAATATTTTTATGTTCTCTATATATAAATTAATCTAATTCAATCCTAAAATAGTATATAATTCATCAAAATAAGGTATCATAAGGATTTATAAAAAAAATTTCCAATAAATATTGATAATGGAGATGTTATATTAATAGGGTGAAACAATTTTCCAAATTTACATCTTTACTGATTAATTGACATCCATGTTTTTAAGGTAATCTTAGATTAATTATACAGAACTTCTATAATATAAACAAATTTTAAGAACACTAATTATATAATTAGTACAATATAAATTAATGAATACGTTCAATATATTCAACAAATAAATTTTTGTTATATAACCCACAAAAATTATGATATAAAATTTTCACCATTACACTATAGGAAATAGTAGTTTTTAATTAATTATAATGAATAATTCATATATTAGTTCACAACTTCATATAATTCACCAATTACATTATTTGTAGGTAAAATATTATATTATGAGATTTTACTATAGAATAATTATATTTAATCACATTTGTGGGTATCTCACATCATCAATCGTTTTTTAGGTTCCATTATTTCCCACATCGAAATATTTCTTTCCACCTTTAATAAATTCTTGAGATTATTCTTGACATGTTGGATATCAAAATTTTATACCACGTGATATTTTACCATTACTCGAATTTGTTTAAAATCGATTCATTATGTCCTATATCTAAAACCCTGATACCCTTGATATTCCCCCATCTATATTTTTAATTTTAAGGAATACCAAAAAATATAATCATTTATATCACTATTAGGAATCCCCAACTATTTTCATAGATTCATATTTATCCCATTAAAGGATTATCAAACATTAAACATAAAATAAATAAAAAAAGTTAGTGTATTCTCATAAACATCATGATATGTTATCCCCATACACATAGATCCATTAATCCTTTATTTTTTAAACATCATAAAAACCTAACCCCACTATAATGTAAAAACTGGGAGGAAAATATATACGAAAATCATATTTTCAATTCCATAAAATCCTTCACTACTATTTCATTGGTGGAAATCATATTCTATATCAATTTCCACCATTAGTTATATTCTATATTGATGATATTGATAGATAGTAGGATCAACTCTTATATAGATCATTAATGAAAAAATTATATATTTTCAATAGAATTGATTTATTATTCCATGATTTAGGTATTATAATATTCACAAAATAATATTGGTCATTTTCTAAAAATGGTCTCAATTGAAACTACAATTTCATAGGGGAATATGGATGTTCCTACTGAATCATTTTTCTATTAAAATTTGATTATATTGAGAAATTAGTTCAATAAATTTCATATATACTACTCTTATCGGGTTCTTCATCACATTTGGGCATACATCACATTTCTCGTCACATTCATAATTGTCGCAATTACTCTAATTTCTATCCATTTTCTAAAATAACGAAGAAATATAGATTATAATTTTCAAATTATAAAAATATATTTGTATAGTATATAAATTTAAGGTATAGAAAATAAATGGAATTTATTATGTTGCCTAACAATTTCGTTGTTTCAATAATTGTTTTTTGTGTCCTATTTTTAACAGCTTTAGTTTCATTTTTGGACCATTCATCATAATTTTTGAAAATCCCAAGATTCAAAAAACCATATACAATATTAGTGATTGGTTAGCTGTTTATTATTAGGAATCTTTGTTTTTCACTAGGTGATTATGTTATAAAACCCAAATGAAACATTATCATAGTTATTACTCCTAGTCAAAAAATTTCCACACATGCAACCACTTTCAAGAACCTATTATCAAATATGTATTCTCAAAAAATAGATACATTCATAAAATGTATACAATAATTGTTATGTTTATAATTATCCATATTATTTTCATGATGTTTTGAAAATACTAATCCATAAACCTCACTAGACTATCCTCTAATGCCAACTCTGAAAACCTATATCTTTCATACACTTAATCTCATTATTTATTGCATAAAGTTACCCATAAAATAAGAGAAAATTATTAAATATTGTAATTCTTTGAAGTAATTAGAAATATATTCTAATATGTTGATATAGGTATATATCAACATTATTTAAAAGCAACATAACATTTAATTTTTATTCACTTATCTTCGAAAACAAAATGGGATAACCATAAGATGAACTTAAGAAAGGGTTGTCATATAATTTATGGAAAGTGATTAATCAATTCATAAAACGATAAATGTAATACATGAAGTAAAAGAGGAATACAAATGTGAAACAAAAGTGTGAGTATCATAGACATTGGCATTGAATCATGAATAATGACGATATCATCAGGGAAACCTAGGTATGTATAGAAAATATAAAATATGACATTATATTAATAATATAAGGATAAATTCCTAGAGACCATAACATAGAGTTCATTGGATAACCAATTATGAACTGCATATATAATATCCTGAGACAAATATAGAAAAAATTTCATTAGATGAATGTATAATTATTGTCCAATTTTATCACATTCATATAATGTACAAGTATTTGCCGGCTACATAGTTAATACAACATAAGAAATCCATTAATTTCTTATTGTGATGAAATATGTGTTCGGGTTACATAAATTTAACTCCCAAAAAAATTAATAATATGTATATATAGGTGAATAACATATAGTGAAATTGGTTATATGTATTTAAAACTCAAATTTTTTAGAATAGAAAATCTTGAGATATGTTCAACATTATAACTAGTGTTTATAGAGATTCATGAAAACATATAATTATTGAGGAATGTGGAATACAATAAGATATGAATAATAAATAATGTTAATGGTTATGTAAATACACATTACAACATAGATAATTGAAAATTACGAGGCATAAAATAAAGATGCTAGAATAATAAGGAAGGTGAGGAGATAACCCTTAACATCATAGGGTTCATATAAAATATTGTGAGGAGGATTAAAATATATTATTGAAAATACTAATAGAATATATATAGTTATGTTTTTATTAATATATTGCACAATTGGTTTTGAGTGAATACGAATTGATGTTTGGGTTGATATTTATTGAAAACATTTGGGAAATTATTTATTAATTTTAAAACATATGTTTGGGACTCTATAAAATTAAATAATCAAAACCAGACATATTGAAAATGTCTTTAAAATGGATTGTATCATAGATTATATTTTTCTGTATTTCATTAATTTATGAACCAAACCCCATAAATTTATACCATTTTTAATGTGTATGTTATTCCTATTCATAAATAATTTTTTTATAACAATAAAATACAAAATTGGTTTTGGTGGATTCATTAATGGTTTGTAAATATTACAAAATAACATCCGAAAAATGTATTTTATGATGAAAACTATTTTTTATCCTGGAATCCCATTATGCAACTTATGAAATTACTTTTAGGCTATTGTGGCATCTTAATACAAAAGTATATTTATATAGTATTTATATTTTATCAAAAAATTTGATTTCCATGTGTAATTGGGAAAATAAAAAATTATATAATTTTGACATGGACGTTTCAAAAATATAATTTATTTTATAAAAAAATTTAAAATATGAAAATTTAAACATAAATTAAAATATTATTTTCTATATAAAAAACCCTTCTCTAATGTAAAATTTTTATAAATATTATAAAAAATAATTTTGATTTAATTAAATCTTATTATCATTTATATTTAAATAAAATTTCATTGATAATAATATTTATTTAAAATAATATTTATTTCAAAATTATAGAATTATTCAATAAGTGTTATAAAATTTAATCTAAATATTTCCAAAAAATATTTTTTATATTTCATTGTGTGAAACAATAAATACGTTCAATGAAATTATATATTAATATATATATATATAAGTATATATATATATATATATGTTATTAAAGTTATAAATATAATCCATCTTTTATCAACAGAAAATTATAAAAAATTATATAGTTATGTTCTATATTAAAATTCATTTCTCACACTATAACATGCCTTATGGTTAAGGTTTGTGATTGTGGTAAATTTTGGTGTGGTATAGTGAATATTTATAGACTCATTTTGAAAATATGATAAAAAATCTTCAATTAATGTGTCTTCCCATGTTTTTTGAACCTAATGTTTGGGTTGTTCTTCGGTTATGTACCATGATTACATATCCCTTGAAATATCTAAGAAATTTGTTTCATGGTGTATTGTCTTATGGGTCAAGGCCATCATACGAACCTTTTATATCAATTATACCACATAAAAAAATTTAATATAAACTAATATCATTGTCCACAATGAAATTAATAAAATAAAAATTTTATTGTGTCATAATTGAATTGTATGTCTGATAGAAAAATTATTTATATTTTTTATAACATTCTAAAATATCAAATGGAATATAATAATTTTATATTATATAAATACATTACATGAAAATTAATTTTTTTCAGATAGTACTTTAATTTATAAATTTTTATTCTATACTTTTTGCAAAAATATAATCTTCAATCTTTAAAGAGCTTTAGATTAATTGATTACAAAGACATTAAGGTCATATCATCTCAAATTTTCTTCTATTAGTATTTTTCTTTTATTATAAATATATATTCTTATATAACTCGTATCTATCATCCCATTTAATATTTTATATATTTATTAAAATTATATTATAGATATTTAATAAGCAATTTTATGTTATTTATTTTATGGGGGTTAGGATTTGAATACTACCAGTTCATGTTTGTATTGGTTCTGCAATCCTGTTTTATTCAGACTTGATAATGACAAAATTTTAATTCATGAAATTATATAATTATTATCTAATGAACCTCATAATATGTTTCCCCAATTGTTTTTCAAATTTTACTCTATATTCTTACTATTTTTCGATCTTCATTAATTAATATTAACAAGGTAATGTTTTCATAGAAAAATGAACTTATTACTTAATTATTCGAAAATAATTCCCTTCCATATACAAAATCCTCAAATTTGTATTATAAAAGATCTTACATATACATAAATGTTTTAAGAAGATTAATTTCAATAAAAATTAATTTATTTAATAAATTCAAAAAGTTATATAGTTATGTAATTTTTTATCGAACCATGTCCTTTATAATTTTTTAAAAAATTATAAAGGAAATATTTTATTTTATGGTATACGAAATGAAGTTACAAAAATCAATAACAATTCATCATTGAATATTCCATTACTTTTTACCAATATTATTTTAAAATATATAGTCTTTATCATTATTATTTGAATTTTTAGATTCATCATTTCAAAACAAAAATGATATTTTTATTATGTTTTCAATGAAAAGATCAATTATTTTAATATAGGTAATTAAAATATATATAAACATTATTTGAGGTATATTTAATTCACTACGGATATTACAGTATGATACATTCCACTTTAAAACATGAAATTTGATTGATTTTGTTTTCTATTGGCCCACCATATTAAGGATATATTATAATTTTTTTGAACGTATAAAAACTATAAATTTTATGGGAGCATCACTAAACAAATTTGATGTCAAAAAAACATCTATTTGTTTGTGATGACATTCAGGTGTGGGGTATGGATTTTATAGATATTTTTCTAAATTCTATTGAAAATATTGACATAATTCTTTTTGTTTATTGTGTCACCATGTTGGTAAAGTATATTTACATGAGAGTTGATGTTAAATAAATGGTGTCCTTGTTTGTGAATGTAAATTTTTATTCATGGATTGAATTTTTAATGTGTTTGATTACAGATCAAGGTAAAAACTATTGTAATTAGTCATTGGAATCACTTTTAAAAAAATGGAGTTCATCATAGGGTATGTAAACCCTATCATATTCAAACAAATGGAATGGATGATTTTTCCAATTGAGAAATCAAATAAATGTTGGTTACAATTGTGAAACCAAATATAATGGGTTATAGTTTGAGACATGAGGATTTACTATAGTCCTATAATATTTAATTCAATACCCCAATTGGAATATCTCCATTTGTATTTGTCTATTTAAAATAATGTCCTCCACCATTTTAGTTTGAGTATAAATATTTTTTAAAAATCAAAAAAATTATGATGAATATATTTTTTTGTCAAAAGAAAGAAATTTTGGTTTATAGTAGTTATTGGATATAAAAAAATAATGCAATATAATGGTCTTGGTAGTATAAGGAATGAACCAAATAATTTCATTGTTGGATTATTCTCAATAAAAAAATTATGATACATGAAATAGTGTTGTTATTTAATTACAATTTGTAGTTGTTTGAAGGAAAATTTATTTAAAAAATATCTAGACCTTCCATTGTAACTCATTTTTTTCCTACTGCTGAAATCTTGAAAAAATAACCAAAAAAGGGACACCATTCCGAGTACACGGGAACATGATTATGATATTTAGATAGAATTCAAGAGAACCTCTGTGGGGCAAGATCCATCTTCATGAATCTAAATAAAATATAAACATGGTTTTTTGTCCTTATAAGATATTTTTTAGTATGTATTTAATTTATTTAATTTCATTCTAGCATTATTTATTTCACTAAGAGAAAAAATGCCAAAATAATTATTTTGGGAGACACATGAAAGGTAAATTATGATGTTTTTTTATAATTTACATTAAATTTTAGGAGTGATTCATTTTTTTTATTATTTTATAATTGTGTGTGAATTCTATTCAATTTTTGTGTGAAAAAAATTGGGGAACATTAATGATTATATTTTTTCATTTTAGAACCCATGCTAATTAGTAAACCAATTGATCCATTAATTTTTGAAAATAATTAATGTTGAAAACAATATTTTTAAAAGATCATTTTTATTTTAAATTTCATCAAAAGAACACTAATTATTGAATCTTATGCAACATATCACTATCCTTATCTTTGGAATTCAAATTCTATGAGGATTCTGATCTCATTTCTTCCTCTTCTTAAAATTCAACTCCATTATTGAGAGAACTAATCCATGCACATTTGAAAAGGAGCATGATTTATTTCAATCAGATCAGGAGGGTTATGGTACTTGAGATTTAAATGATTAAAGAATTCATTTTTAATTTAGAAGATCAATTTTCATGAATATCTTTTTTATTTTGGACGACATTTTATAGTTTATCTTCCATGATCTATTAGTATCCATGTAAAACCTCTTAGGTTAACAAAATTTCAATACCATTTACTAATTCCAACAAAATATAAAAGTGAAAATGTATGATCTATGTATGATTCTAGTCTTTTGGGAAGGTCTATTTTCATTATGTTTTGACTGAGACCCTTGTTTTAGGCATTAACCGATGTTTCCTAAAAGTGTGAGAGGCCATGGAGGTTTCTAGGTGCTTAAGGCAGAGAAGAAAGGAAATCTGGGCAAGGCAGGCCAAGGCAAACGGCCTGCGCATGACCCGGAAAACAGTGCGGCCTGCGCAGGCTAATCCATGCAACACTTCCTCCTCCGAACAGAAACATGTCCATGGTTTGCGCATGGTTTTCCAAATAGTGTGGATAAATCATGCGAACCCTCCTCCTCTATACAGTGGAATATGCACGGTTTGGGCATAGTTTTCCAATCCGTGTGGACAAACCGTGTGGCCACTTAATGTTGGGAAAATTACAAAATTGCCACTCCTGGTATTTAATCCCCAACTCGGGATTTTCCTCATTTCATGCCCTCCCAACCATAATGATGAATTTGGCAGACCCAAGCTTCCCAATGGTGGTTCTTCTTCAATTATAAGGAGTTTTTGGTGTCATTGGTTATGGATCGATGTTCTGGGTAAGGCTAACCTCATCATTTCTTCTCTCTTTGTTTAGGGTTAGTACCATCTCTCCCTCTCGTTCTGAAGCTGTAAAACCCTCTCTTTTGGGTGAGTTTTAGGTTGATGCTTCAATTTTTGGTTGGATCGAGGTCTAAGGACTCGGTAGGGAGTGCGTTCAACCACGGTTTCAAGGTAGGTGGACTACTAGTGATATCCCATAGTTATTTAGGTATTTGTGCATGTTTAGATGTGTTCTTGCTTTCCTTTGGTTATGTTTGGGGTAACCTTGGAATTTTTCATAATAATGGTGATTAAAATGGAAAATGGGAACCCTCATGATCCCCTTGGGATGTCTTGGGATAGACATGGACAAATTGGGCCCATCCATGGGATGTGTCTTCTTTTACAAGATTTAGGGAGTGATATTAAACAGGTGACCTTTTTGTAATGAATTGTAGATCCATTGATAAATATATTGGAATTATTGGTTGAACTGGGAATAGAAGTTTGGTGATGCTCCAATACTTGGCAATAACCTAGGGGTTATTTGAAATGGAATGAATGGTTGATTCATGGGAATGTTGAACATGTTAAATTGGTTAATGTGTAAATGGACTAAAGACCATAATGGGGTAGATTATGGAATTAATGTTGAATGCTTAGTGATATAGGCATAACACATGGTAAATGGGTGAATGGCTAAATGATGTGAAATGGTAATGTGTTAATGGGTTAAGGCATGATGTGGTATCCCATGTGGGTTATTGTGATTAGTGTTTTCCGAAGGGCAATGGTTTAAATGGATGATGGTTAATTATATATAAGCATGTGCACGTGGCTTCGTAGAGTGGGGTATGACATGAGGATCTACGGCCACATGTTGAGCTAAGACTGAGGCTCTAAACTCTACCCTAAATGCATGAGTTAGAAAAGGGGAATGAGGGACTATTCTATTAACGGTTGCATCCACCTAGACTGAGGCTTCGAGGTGATGATATAGTTTCTATGAGGGTTAGTCCTGGTGAGATAGGATAACTATGTGTTTACCCTCATGCATGTGATTGTTGGCCTTAGACCCATCTAACCTAATGTATGTGATAACCCATGGAAATGTGATAAAATTGTAAGTGATGATAAATGGTATGCTATGAATGGTAGTGAATGTGGCATTGTCTTGGATCTAAGACGGTTAATGGAAACTTAATTAAATTGATTATCTTTATCATTCATATTACTTTTCATGCACAATTTGTTTATACTGGATAATTTGTAGACACCGTTTGTGGTGGCCTACTGAGTTATACTCACACCCTGCTCAGGCCGCCATTGGGTACCCGAGCAGACTTCTTGTTGGAAGGTCAGTAGAAGGGAAAGGGTCCTTGCTAGATAGTGAGTGGACATGGGTAGCACTTGGTGGAGGATCCGTACTTGGAGTCGGGTTCATTTTGAGGATTTTGGTTGTTGTGTTTAATTTGGGTTTTTATTCACCCATGCACTTGTAGTATGACATGGCATATTTATTGATGGAATTGGTTGTTATACATGTTCCTTGTGTATTGGTTATTGTTTTCACTACATGGTTTATTCTGTTGTCGTTTAGTAAAATAAAATGGGGGTATAATCTCCCCACATGACTACATAGACCCCCACTGCTAGTCAGTGGCCCTTGGTGTACGGGGAGGCGCGCTTAAGGTCATGTAACCACCTGGCTCGAAGCACTAGTTTAGTGGCTTCCAGGTTGGGGACAATACAAAGTGGTATCAGAGGAGGTCTTTATTATCCTTCTCTAAGGTCTTGTTATTTGGGATTAATAGCTGAGGTTTAAAAGGTGTCGACCCTTGGTAATGAGCTTGTGCTTAGGAGTATCTAACCCAGGTATGGGGGAAACCCACGTCACCCTAGGTGGGAGATGTTGTTCTTGGTTATGTGTTGTTATAGTTGATGATATTTCCCCATTGGGTGATGCACATGTGGTTTGATATGACTGTTTTATTATACTTGGATCGTGGCCTTATCGACACAAGGGTTTTCATTAATGCATCATTATAGGAACCTAGGGATATAGGTGACAAGCATTTTATTAGGCACACACATGATATGGGCGTGTGAGGCCGGAAATTAGGGAGAATTATGCATTTCATGATCCAAAGAAATACTGAGATGAATGAAAATAAATAAGTGGGTAAATGATTTTAATTAAATGTTAGGGTTTGAAACAAATTGGAAAATGTTGTTGGATTAGTATATGAAATGGGTTTTTTTAGCTAGTGAAGATCTTTTTATGGAGTCGTGAATGTTTATGGTATGCTTTCTAAAGTATCGCGCTTGGAATTGTAGAAAAATACCACCATGACGTCGGTTACCAGTTGGGAAATGGGAGGATGTGGCGTAGAATACTCCTCCAGTAGAGGAGAAAGAAAATGTGGTGATCAATGTCGGTTGAGAAGACCACTTCCAGGGGAACTTGGATCTCCTTATGCGGATGATGGATTGGGAACCAGGGTGGGTTGTACCGAGTATGGTTAAGTTGACCAGGGAGTTCCACCTGTAGCACCCTCCAACATTCAACGGAGAGGGTGGTCCAGAGGAAGCGGAGTTCTAGTTAGAGTCATTGTAGACGATACTGGATCATCTAGAGACCACATTTGAAATGTTGGTGAATTTGGCCAATTATATGTTGCGAGGTCAGGCTAGGTGTTGATGGGACATTGAGGCGCAAATCGATTAGGCTGAGGGAATTTTGGGGAAGGTTTTTCAGGAAAATTCTTTGGAGTATTTCTACCCAGAGACTTTGAGGTAGGAACGAGCTGCAGAGTTTATGAGCCTGACTCATGGATCACTATCAGTGATAGACTAAGCTATTCTCTTCATTGATTTTGAGACACTTCGTCTTATTGTTAGCCGGGGATGAGGCAACAGTAGCAAGGTGTTTCCAGGATGGGATGAGACATGATTTCAGGTCTCAAGTAAACATCTACCACTTGAAGAGGTTCTCAGAGGTAGTATATCAAGACCTAATATCAGAACGAAACCTGAAGGGTGCTTCAGGTAGTGGGATTGTGTTGTTAGTGGGAAAGACGAGCATTGAAACTACCGAAGGTCGAAAGTTATTCCATGGGAGCTCACAGCATGGCAGAAGTGTGCATGGTGGCGAGAAGAGAGGTGCATCCTCTCATAGTGGAAACTAAGAGTTCTGCTATTAGTGCGGTAGGCCGGGGCATATGAGTGGTAAGTGTCCTCGACCTCCAGTCAAGTGTCGTTCATACAGCCGGATGGGACATATTCCGAGGTTCTGCAGGAACCCTCGGCAGGCGGGTGAGTACGGTGGTGGAAAGCAGGCACCAGATACTGGAAGGGGATCAGTTTCCCCATATCAGGCAGGTAGATGGAGCTCCAAAGGCCATACTGGTAGAGGCGGTGGATGTAGAACTCTAGAGTAGGATCACTCAAGCCAACATGGCAGTGAAACATAGGGTGTTCAGGCTCGAGCACAAGGTAGTGGGGAATTCAGCTTCAGGCAGTTCAGTTTGCGCCTGGTGATGGCAAGGCTCGACCATCAACTATTCAAGGTACGATCCTTTTAGCTTATACTTTTGCTAGTTCATTATTTGAAACAGGTTCCACACAAAATTTTATCTCTTCCCAACTTGTATTATCATTGGGTGTACCTATGGAGGGGGTGTGTGGGGTGATGTGAATTGACACTGCGTTGGGGGTGCGGGTTGAATATATCAAGAAGTGCAAGGGATGGGCCTTGGAAGTTGGTGGGTATCATTATCTATGGGACTTGTTCATTATTGAGATGTCAGTGTATGACATAATCCGGGGAATGGATTGGTTTCTGTTGTATCAGGCACACATAAACTGATATCATCGCAGAGTGTCTTTCAGGTCGCTTGAGGGTGACGCTTATGTTCACTGTGGCGAATGAGATGTTCGAGCAAGGCGTGCAGGTCCATTTTGTCAACCGATGAGTGGACTCACGGCTTAAGTGGAATGTCTCATGCTTGATAATGATAATGGAGGGTATAAATATAATTTACCTCATGTGGTGGACTGGTTTGAAGATGTGTTTCTTGAGGATTTCTAAGGATTACCACCTGAGAGGGATGTTGAGTTCATGATCGAGTTGCTGCCGGGAGCGGAGCCAGTTTCTATTCCGTCATACCGAATGGCACCTGCAGAACTCCAGGAACTAAAGGTTCAACTTGAGGTGATTGAGTGTAAGGGGTTTAGAAACCCTAGTATGTCTCCTTGGGGATCTACCGTTCTTTTTGAAAAGAAGGTCAATGGGTCATTATGGATGTGTGTTGACTATCAAAAGTTGAATCAGATGACAGTGACAAATCGGTACCCTCTTCCTAGAATTGATGACCTGTTTGATCAGTTGATGGTTGCATCAGTGTTTTATAAGATTGATCTATGGTCGGGTTATCTCCAGTTGAGGGTGAGGTCTTCTGACATACTGTGAACAACTTTTCAGTGTCTGTACAGTTTGTTTCAGTTTGTTGTAAAGCCATTCGGCTTGACCAATGCACCAATGGTGTTTATGGAAATGATGAACCAGATATTTCACCCCTATCTATATCAGTTTGTGGTTGTCTTTGTTTATGATATCTTAGTCTACTCAAAAACTCATGACGATCATGCTCAACATCTTTCCATCATCTTGGGTACAATAAGAGAGAACTGGTTATATGCCAAGCTATCTAAGTGTGAATTTTGGATAGGTGAGGTACATTTTCTGGGTCACATCATCTTGAAGGTAGATGTTTCAGTGGATCCAAAGAATGTTCAGGTAGTTGTATCTTGGGAGCAGCCCAAGAGTGTTTCTGATGTTTGGAGTTTTCTGGGTTTGGTCGAGTATTACCGAAGGTTCATTCAGGATATCTCTCTCTTGACTGCACCACTTTCGTCGTTGGACAATAAGGGAATTATTTTCGAATGGTCTGAGGCTTTTGAGAATTCCTTTCAAGAGTTGAAGAAGCAGTTGAAGACCACACCTATCATGATATTACTCGAGCCGGGTAAGAAGTACATCGTGTTTTGTGATGCGTCTTGAGTCGGACATGGTGTTGTATTGATATAGGATGAGTGGGTTGTGGCTTATGGGTCAAGGCAGTTGTGACCCCATGAAAAGAACTATCCCACTCATGACCTTGAGATGGTGGAAGTAGTGTACGCCTTGATGTGATGGAGGCACTATATATTGGGAGAATGGTTTACCGTGTTCACTGACCATAAGAGTTTCATGTACATCTTCTCACAGTGGGATCTAAATCTTCAGCAGCGAAGATGGGTTGAATATCTCCAGTCTTTTGACTTTGGGTTGGTGTACATGCCGAGAAAGGGAAACAATGTTGCTGATTCTCTTAACAGAATGGTTCATAATCAGGTGGTTCAGGAGTCCAGCACCGATTGCAAGGTGATGACATTGTTTGTAGAGATGCATCTATAGATGCAGGAGGATAATGGTCAGGTCACTCTTTCTTCCTTAACGATGGAGTTGACACTTTCAAGTCGAGTTAAGGAAGGTCAATTTGATGATCCTAATTGTTTGATCATGAAGGAAATTCTTAAAGGAGTATAGCTACCTTCTGTATGGGTTGTCGAAGTGTATGGTGTTGTTCGTGTTTGTGATCGTGTGGTTGTGCCAAGGTGTGTGCGGGAAGAGTTGATGCGTGAGTTCCATGAATCAAAGTGGGAAGTTCATCCCAGTTTCACCTTGATGTATTTTGATCTCTGATGGCAATTTTGGAGGCCTGGGATGAAGAAGGAAACAACGGACTTTGTGGCATGGTTCCTTACCTGTCAGCAGGTGAAATCCAAGCATCAATTCCCAAGTGGTTTGTTGAATTCATTTCCCATTCTGGAATGTAAGTGGGATGATGTGACGATGGATTTCATCATGGGACTTCCGAGGATGTCACAGAAGAATGATGACATATGGGTGGTTGTGGATCGGATAACTAAAGTGGCTCATTTCATACCGATTTAGGAGACCCTTATAGTCAAGTAGTTAGGTGAGTTGTATGTTCGGGAAATAGTGCACTTTCATGGTGTTCTGTGGGCCGTAGTCTTAGTCCGAGATCCGCGTTTTACATCGTGTTTCTGGTAAGGATTGCTGAAGGCGCTTGGTACACATGTGTTTTATAGTACGGCTTTCCACCCACAGATGAACATGCAGTCAGAACGTACAATAAAAGTGTTATAAGACATGTTGAGAGCTTGTGTCTTGGACTTTGGTGGTTATTTGGAGAGACACCTATCATTAGTTGAGTTTTCCTACAACAACAGTTTTCAGGCTACGATTTAGATGGCACCATTTGAGGCACTTTATGGGAGACCATTTATATCTCTGTTGTGTTCGTTGGAGGCCGGTGAATCTGAGTTGTTGGGGCCAAGTCTCATGCGAGAGACTTCAGAGAGTGTTTAGTTGACCAGGAAGCGAATAGATATGGATTAGAGTATGTAGAACTCATATGTAGATTGGAGGCATAGACCAATTGTGTTTGGGGTGGGTGATAATGTGTTCCTTCGGGTGTCGCCCGGGGTGGGTCACCGACGGATTCGGAAGCAGGGTCAGTTGGCGCCCTGGTTTGTGGGACCTTTTGTGATTGTGAAGAGGATCAGACCAGTGGCATACCTATAGGCTCATCCACATCGGTATGGTGGGATGCATGATGTGTTTCATTTGTCACAGCTTCGGCGATATCACCCTGACCCATCTCCCGTGGTTGATGTTGAGGATGTGGATCATGAGGTTGATGTGTCTTTTGAAGAGAATCTGGTTCGTGTGGTGGATCATAGTGAGAAGGTCTTGCAGGGAAATGATGTGCTGTTAGTGAGAGTACTATGGTAGCATGGGATGGTTCTGGAAGAAACATGGGAGCCAGAATCGAATATGCGGGCTCAGTGGCCCAAACTATTCCCCTGGGTGGATCAATGAGGTTTGGAACCTCAGCTCGAGGACAAGTTGTTATAAGGTGGGGAGGTTGTAAGTGTCACGACCCATCCTCGAGGCCCGTGTCGTGACTACCCCAAACTCACCTTCCATAGGCCAGGGGCTAGAGACTATCACCAAGGCGTAATTCCTGATAAAAAGGGAAGGCATTGCCTTTATATGGTAAACAAACACATAGAGTAAGCAAGCAAAAGTAAACAATAAGTAAAAATGGGTACAAATGTAATTGCAGAAAAGTATGTGCAAAAAAGTAAGTGGGATATAATACAATCCAAAATTGAAAGTAAAGTAAAAATGAAAAGGAAAAAATATAGCAACTGATAAGTAAAGCCGCAACGTCGAGCCGTCCACTGGAAGTCCCACCTGAAGGGTGGGTACAGATAGCCTCCTCAGCTCCTTGGGTCCAGCCGTCCACTCCGCGTACATCCTGCCTAGTGTTCCACCTCCAGGTACCGACCTGCTCTGCAAGACTCAACCACGATCAGCGTTGTCCGTCATCTACAACCAACACAACGTAGTGCGGGCATAGCCCGTGCAGGGGTGAGTATAAGCAACTCAGCAGGGACCCCGAGACCCCCGAAAGTATCCCGGAATCCACAAAGGATAATCCACAAGAGAAGGATATGATCATGAAGTGACAACCAACACTACATAGGTATATTCCCATACATATACCTAAGTTATCAATTTCTGTTCGGCTCCAGCATCTGAACCCATGTTCGATCACTTCCACACATGATAGCACAACTCAATCCACATAGGCAAGCAAGACAATCATATTGAATATAATGATTGAATGTAAAGACTCTTCTCACACAAGTATACTTCTTTGTAAGATGATAATGTTGATCAGATGTAGCCACTAATTTATCTTGGTCGTTGTATCCACAACAGATCGATAGGTACTAACACCCGCAATGACCCACATAGGATCGATAGGTACTAACCCCCACAATGATCCACACCGGATCAGACCCACACAAGATCGGTATGTACTGGCCCACACATGACCGCTGAGCACTGACACACATAGGATCGGTAGGAACCGATCCACATAGGATCACTGAGTGTTGTATTCATTATTGTCGAACCCATGTAGGGTTTCTGTACAGTCGTCATCGTCATTGTAGTCGCAACCAGCTCTAGGGTTCCCGCACACAGCAAGCTCGTTTCGGGAGGGTCCACTCCACGAGCCGAGGGCTGATATATCAACGTACATGAAGTATTGATTTGATGTATTCAAAAGTTCCATATCGTCAAATGGAACTCAACATGATAGACGACATGTCAATCAGATGGACGATCTGAGAGTTATTGGCTTTTTCGTTCCAGGGGCCAGGTTGGTTTTTAAGTTAAAACCAACCCGAATACACCCCAACTGCGTGAAAACCTCGAGTGGAATAATCCAAAAGGTCTGTCTCACTAATAGGAATCCAACAATGTCGACGGCCCGTCAATCGGACGTCCGGAGCTCAAGTTATAAGCGTTTCCGCTCCGAGGGCCCGGTTGGTTTCGTGTTCGAACCAACCAGGTCATTCCCAATGTTCTCCTAAACCTTGAGTGTAATATACCGAAATGAATTCCTCGATCCAAGGATCGCATCGCAGCTGACGGTGTGTCGATTGGAGGTTCGCATCCCATGTTATTGTCCATAGACCGAAAGAGGTC
Organism: Viscum album; assembly: GCA_963277665.1. NCBI lineage: Eukaryota > Viridiplantae > Streptophyta > Magnoliopsida > Santalales > Viscaceae > Viscum > Viscum album. The sequence continues at coordinate 244,550,561 of OY728133.1, forward strand.
TAGAAGTAGGGGGTCGGGCACGGTCCGACCCGGCTCGATACAACCTGGGTCAGTCCGAACCGGGTCGACCCGAACCGGGTCTAGGTCCGGAAAATTAAGGCGCGGCCTGGCCATGCCGGCGCTTCCTCACCCGGCCTAGGAGTGGCCCCTCCCGTCCTGGCGCGCCCGGCATGGCCATCGTGGCCAGGCGGCTCTGCCGTAACGGCCGAGCGGATGGGGGTGGGGGTCGTTGCCCCCATGTTGTGTAACTACTGCCCCCCATGTGGGGGGCCACTCCTTCGGGCAGCCGGGGGTTACAACCCTAAGCTTCATGGAAGCTAGCTGGTTGCTGCTACCCGCGGGACCGCCGGGGTCCCACACTCCTGCTCCAGCGCCAGCACCCAGAAGTCAGCCGCTTCTTCCTGCTCCACCATGGACAAAGCCGCGGCCTTGGTCTGACCGGCGCGGCGCAACATCATCGTGCCCCTCCGTCGCGGCCCCGCTTCGGCCATGGCCTCTTCAAGGTTTCCTCGGTGCGGTGCGACGGTGCCACGACTTTGTTTGACTTCAACGGCACCGCGCGACAGTGCCACGCTTCTCCGCCCATTCTTTATTATTTCATCGCGGTGCAATGGCACTGCACTGCCTTGCTCATGCCGCAACAAAAATCAAGAATAAAGGGGGGAGTAGATTCGATCGTGTTCGTGCGGTCTGACCTCCTCCCATTATCGCGATAACAGGTGGCTCAATTAGAGAATGAAGAACAGCGACGAAAGTATTCACAAAAAAAAAACAAAATAATCCACTACCTCAAGTGTTGTCATTGAGCGAGGTCTGTCGCGGATAGGGACGTTACAGAAGGAGACTCCGTAGGTGTCACAGAAGGAGGATCGTCGACGTTGCGTCGTCGATCTCCAAGGATAGCATCTCGCACCAGCTGTGAGGTGGTAGGAAGACGGTACGATGAACGCCCCTTTGCGGTGACGAAGTTCTTCGTCGAAGGCTCAGTGTTCTTCGCGTTCTTAGACAAGGAAAAATAACGTTCTTTTTAACTTAGAGCTTTCCTCTCAAAATCCCCTCGCACTACAAAACCACCATAATTAAATTAGTGTTGCCTTATTTTATTACTCAAGCCAAAGTTTTTTTTAAATTCAAAATTGAATAATTCAATTAATTGAATTAATTGAAGAGTTATAATGGACCAATTAAAGAGGCATTTTATACTTAGTTAAACGCATGTGTTGACTTTCATTTAATGGGGGTGTAGGTGTGTTACGTAATTAAAAGAGGGGGTTTGAGAAAGTTGAATAGGTTGGGCTCGTGTGGTCCCCACACCACAAATATCCTACCTAGTGGAGTAGGATATAGTGGGTCCCACTGCAACCACATAGATTTGGTGAAAATACTTTAGATAAAATAAAATAGGTTTCACCATTTTATTTTATTCTTTTACTTAACCAAAAATTTTAATAACCATACCCGTGGAAACGCAACTCTGGAAAAAATGTTCCTAAGAAATTACCGGTGCTGTGATTCCATCAGTGTCCTTAGATTTCTATTCCGAGCACTGGTTCAAAAGTTAGGAAAACTTGCTCGTTCGTTCACTGATCGTACCCGAGCCAAACGTAGAAAATTGATTCTGGGCACACCGGGCCTCAGAATCAGGTGCTGTCAGAAACTGCGTTCTTGTAAAATTCCCAAGAAAATTAAGAAAAAACAATTCCTTGATTTTTACAGGTCATTACAATAATCCCACCTCAGGGCTTTACGTCCCCTTAAAGTTACATCACAACTAGGGAAAAAAATGTGGGTATTGTGCACGCATTTGAGCCTTCCGCTCCCAAGTTCTCTCCTGGAGGTTCTCGTGATGCCACCTAATGCGCACTAGAGGAATCGACTGTCCACGTAGGTCCCGCTCTTGTCGATCCTTGATCTCCACCGGGACCTCTGAAAAATTCACCCCATCATCAATGTCCATCTCCCCATGGTCAATGATTTGTGTCTGGTCGTGCACATATCTCCTCAGCTAAGATACGTGAAAGACGTCGTGAACCCGGTGCAACTGAGGTAGTAAATGGAGGCGATAAGCCACCTTGCCAATCCTGCTGAGGACCTAGAATGGTTTGATGAAGCGCAGATATAACTTGTCGCCTCGTCCAAATATCCACAATACACATCGAGGTGAGACCCAGAAGAAGACGTGGTGGCTATCCTCAAACTCTAGTGGCCTCTGCCTCCTATCAGCATAAGACTTCTGCCGGCTCTGAGCTGTCCTCGTCTGCTCCTGGATGACATGGACCTTCTCTGTCGTGGCCTGGACAATCTATGGTCCCACAAGTGCTGACTCCTAAGGGTGTTTCCAATACAGCGGTGATCTGCAAGGTTGGCCGTACAACGACTCGTATGGTGCCATCCCGACGGTGGAGGGGTAGCTGTTGTTGTACGCGAACTCCACAAAGGGTAGGTGATCCTTCCAGCTATGACCAAAGACGATGACAGATGCACAGAGCATGTCCTCGAGAGTCTGAATGGTCCTCTCCGTTTGACCATCTGTCTGAGGGTGAAATGCGGTGCTTAGACGTATCTGCATCCTGAATGCCTCCTACAACCCCTTCCAATGTCAGGAAGTAAAGCGAGAATCTTGATTAGAGACGATAGATGATGGCACACCATGAAGCCTCACAATCTCCTAAACGTAGAGACGTCTCAAGCTCTCTACTGAGCCCTGATCTCTGATGGGTAATAAGTGGGACGACTTGGTGAGCCGGTTGACTATCACCCAAATGGAGTCGTGACCTTTGGAAGTGTGTGAAAGTCCAGTCATGAAATCCATAGATATCTCGTCTCACATCCATTCTGGGACCTCCAATGGTTGTACCAAAGCTGCTGGTACCTGGTGATCTGCCTTCACCTGCTGGGAGGCGAGGCATGGAGAAACAAACTCTGCTACATCCTTCTTCATACTCGGCCGCCAGTGCTTTCACCTGAGATCCTGGTACATCTTTTCCACACCTGGATGTACTGCCAAAGGGGAAGTGTGAAACTCTTTCAACACCACTTCCTGTAAAGAAACTGGTACCATGGTACGTCCTTTGAAAAGGATGACGTGCTCTCATACCATAGAGAATCCATCTAGTGCCTGTCTTGAGAATATCTATGCACGTCGCGTCTCACTGTCAACGTCCCCACGCTGTGCCTCTCTAACCTGATGTAGACGTGGAGGAGTGACTGTGAGTGACTACAGAAAGGCTGCTCAATCTCTATCCATGAAGGATATCTTCCAAGCGGCTTGCTGCTCTTTCGCCTCCCCAAGTAGCTAAATACCCGTCCTCCTGCTGAGAGCAATGACTACTATGTTCCCCATTCCATGAGAATAGACTATCTAAAATTAATAGTCATATAGAAACATGTGTGATCTCCCTGTCTCAGGTTCATGTCCTTCTGTGAGAAGATGTACCTGAGACTCTGGTGGTCAGTGTACCCTGTAAAGCGCTCGCCCATCAGGTAGTGTCGCAAAATCTTCAGAGAGAAGACCACTACTGCTAACTCTAGCTCATGGGTACCGTAGTTCTACTAATGCTTCCTCAACTGATGTGATCCATAGGCTATCATGGCCTACTACTGCATCATGAAACGTCTACGTCCAATCCCTGATGCATCGTATTAGACTACGTACCCTACACCCTCCTCCAGTATTGTCAAGATAGGTGTGCTAGTCAATCTCGGTCTCAGCTCCTGGAAGATCTACAGACATCAGTCTGACCACACGAAGGGTTTCCCCTTTTTCTTTAAAGCTGAGAGTGGTTCTGCAACTCTAGAAATGACTTGCACAAATCTCTGGTAGTACCCAGATAGCCCCATGAAGCTTTGCACCTCCATCATGCTCGTAGGTGGCTCCCAAGATAGCACTACCATGATCTTCGTAGCATCCACCGCAACTCCCACCTCAGAGATGAAGTGTCTCAAGAAGTGGACCTCACGTATCTAGAACTTATACTTCGAGAGATTAACATAAAGCTGGTGCTCTCAGAGTGTGTCCAGTACAACCCGCAAGTGGTAGGCGTGCTCCTCCTCAGTCAGAGTGTATATCAATATGTCATCGACGAAGACTATGCCCAATCGATTTAGGTAAGGTTGAAATATCCTGGTCACGAAGCCCATGAAGACTGATGGAGCATTGGTTATGCAGAATGGCATATCCAAGAACTCATAATGGCCATATCGACATCTGAAATCCATCTTCTGCATGTCCTCGTCCCGAACTCTGAGCTGATGATTGCCTGACCTAAGGTATATCTTTGAGAACCATCGTGCTCCCTTGAGCTGATCGAAGAGGTCGTCAATCCTCGGTAGAGGATAATTGTTCCTAATGGTCACCTAGTTTAGGTGACGATAGTCAACACAAAGTCGCAAGCTCCCATCTTCCTTATTGGCGAACAATATCGGGTAAGTCCAAGGTGAAACACTGGGTCAGATAAATCCCTTTCCCTGCAGGTCCTCCAGCTGTACTCGTTGCTCTCGAAGCTCTGCGGGAGCCATCCGATATGCTGGGGTGGATATCGGGGTTGTCCTACAGTACAAGTAAATATAAAAGTCTACCTCTCTGCGAGGACGTAGTCCTGGAATGTCGTTGGGAATAAAGTCCGCATACATATCCAGCACTGCAGGTAAGCTCAGACTCTGCATGTCAACTGCTCCTAGGACGAAGCTAGACAACTAATGAGTGATGGTCTGTCCTCTTCTCTGAGTGACTCCATCCTACACTGGAAATGTTCCCTTCTCACCGGTGAATGTTAACTTGCTTCTGTCGGTGCGAACACATCGCACCTTGCGCCTAATTCAGTCAATCTAAGCATGGATTGTTGATAAACAATCCATGCCCATGATGACGTTGTAAGGCCTTGACGCCACTACAAGAAAATCCCAGCCGAAGCTCTTGCCTCCAAGAGTAAGATCACACTGCTCGCACTAGTGCGTAATCGTCGAGTATGCTCCCGTAAGAGTCTCTAGCCGTAAGGATTGAGCCAACGACTCCGTCGTAATCTCCGAACTCTGAACAACGGAAGAGAAAATGAAATAATGACTCTCTCCTTTTTCTATACGAACTGCAGCAAGGATGGAATAGACACAGATGGTACCTTGAATCATATCAGGCACGCCGTGGTTATAGGCCTCCGCTGCCTGAAGTTGTGCATATCTCTGCCCGCCAGTTCCTTGTAGTCGGGGAGGACCTCCTTGTGGTGGTGGTGGTAGAGCCTCAAAGCGTCTCCCCCACCTGCTGCTCGTCCAACTCCTCTACCTCATCCTCCTGCTCCCATCAGATCACCATGATCAGCCCTATGCCTCTTCCTAGGTGGTCCCTCAACCATCTGCTGCTCCTCCGTATGGCGGGTCGGGCAGTCACGAGCCATGTGGCCCTTCCCGCCGCATGTGTAGCACTATCTGCCTCTCGAAAGACTGGCTCTACGCTGTGTGCCCCGCACCACTGAGCCAGTGTCCTGAGGGTCTGGTCCACCTGGACCCATGTGTCATCTGCCGACTGCCTGCTGCAGAAGAATCTGCTATGTGGCGCCCTGCGGTAGGTCTTGTTGCTGGTGTAGGCTCAGCAAGAAAGCTCTCAATGAGAAGGGCTCACTCCAGTAACCCTTACTGCGTCAGAATGCTGGGGAGATCAACGATTCTATGATCTCATGCCTCAATCCATGCTCGAAATTCCGGGCCTGGATGAACGGGTCCCATACCATGTCTGTCAAATAGCGCGAGAGACTGATAAATCTTTCTAAGTACTGGGCGACTGACAAGTTGCCCTGCCGCAGATGTAGTAGCTCCTAGATGCGCACCGCACGGAGTGTGGCTTGGACGAACTCCGATTGGAAGAGGCTCTAAAAGTCCGTCTAGAGGTGAGTTTTCTCGTCGTGTACCTGGAGCATCATGCTCCACCATCTGCCTACTGCCGCGTGAGGGAGTCTCACTTCAAGGATAACCATGAGGTCTGATGGTGTCCCTATCAATCGGAAAACCTATACAACTGCCTCCAGCCAATCCTTGACTGCCTGAGGGTCCGTCACCCCGTGGAACCTGTGCAGTCTCTGACGCTAATACTTGTGTAGTGCACCAAGGCGACGTTCACTCTTAGCAGCTGGGGCTGGTAGCATCAGTGTCTCGGCATGTAGTGGTACTGCCGGTGCCTCCTTAGTAATAGGGCCCTACACTGAGGCCTCATCGCTCGGTGTGATGTCGTCACGTACAAAACATTGAACCCTAGCTGGCAGCATTCGTGGTGCCATCCTGAAAGGAGACAGGTGTTCCATGGTCAAAACATTATACCTGGTGAGCTGACACAAATTAAACACAATGAAAACTTGAAACACACAAGAAATCAATGTTTTGTTGCACTATATCGGAAATCAGAAGTCAGGGACTTGGTGTACAGATATGTGAGCAGCCGCACCAACACTGGACTCCATGGACTGATAACCACACTCAATATTCTAAACACTATTACTTCACATAGACAATGATCATATTCCTGAGTTCTATGGTAGAACTGAACTCCTCAGATACCAATTTGTCACGACCCATCCTCGGGGCCCGTGTCATGACTACCTCACGCCCACCTTCCATAGGGCAGGGGCTAGCGACTAGAACCAAGGCGTAAATCACGATAAAAAGGGAAGGCATTGCCTTTATAAGGTAAACAAACAAACAGAGTAAGAAAGAAGAAGTAAACACTAAGTAAAACTGGGTACAAAAGTAAGTACAGAAAAATAAGTGTGGAAAAGTAAGTGGCCAGAATACAAACCCAAATTGAAAGTAAAGTACAACTCAAAAAGGAAAAATACAGCAACTGAAAAGTAGAGCTGCAACGTCGAGTCGTCCACTAGAATTCCCACCTGAAGGGTGGGTACAGATAGCCTCCTCAGCACCTTAGGTCCAGTTGTCTGCTCTGAGTACATCATGCCTAGTGGTCCACCTCCAGGTACCAACCTCTCCGCAAGCCTCAACCACGATTAGTGTTGTCCGTCGTCTGCAACCAACATAACATAGTGCGGGCATAGCCCGTGCAGGTGTGAGTATAAGCTACTCAGTTGGGACACCGAGAACCCCGATGGTCCCCCATAATCAACAAAGGATAATCCACAAGTGAAGGATAAAATCACGAAGTAACAACCAACGCTACTTAAGTATATGCCCATACATATAACTAAGTTATCAATTTCAGTTCATCTCCAGCATCTGATCCCATGTTCGATCACGTCCATACATGATTTCACAACTCAATCCACATAGTAAAGAACGACAATCATATCAAAGATAATTATTGAAAGTCAAGACTCAGCTCACACAGGTATACTTCTTCATAAGATGAAAAGATGATCAGATGTAGCCACTGATTCATCTAGGTCGTCAGACCCACAAAGGATGATAGGTACTAACCACCGCAAGGACCCACATAGGATTGATAGGTAATAACCCCTGCAATAACCCACATAGGAACGGTACGCATGGATCCACATAGGATCACTGAGTGCTGTAGTCGTTGTTTTCGAACCCACGGAGGGTTTTTGTACAGTCATCATCATCGTCGTAGTCGCAGCCAGCTCTAGGGATCCCGCAGACAGCAAGCACGTTTTGGGAGGTTCTGCACCACAAGCCGAGGGTTGATACATCAACTAACATGAATCCCAGTGTTGATGTATTCAAATTTTCCGTATCCTCAATAGGATCTCAACGTGACAGACGACGCGTCAATCGGACGCCCAGTCTTAGAGTTATTGGATTTTTCGTTCCAGGGACCCTGTTGGATTTAAGTCAAACCCAACCCAACCACTCTCCAAATGTGTCCAAACCTCGATCAGATTAATACAAGAGGTTCCTCTCACTAATAGGAATCCAAAAAAGTCGATATCACGTCAATCGGACGTCTGGAGCCAAAATTATAAGCGTTTCCGCTCCGAGGGCCCGGTTGGTTTCATGTTCGAAACAACCCGGTTGTTCCCAAAGTTTTCTGAAACATTGAGTGTAAAATACCGAAACAACCGCCTCTATTCAAGGATCGCATCGAAGCTGATAGTGCGTTGATCGGAGGTCTGCATCCCATGTTATTGGAAAACGACCGAAAGAGGTCCGGAAGTAGGGGGTCCGGGCCCGGTCCGACCCGGCCCGATACACCATTGGTCGGACCGAAACGGTTCGACCCGAACCGGGTCCGGGTCTAGCCCATTAGGGCGCGGCACGACCATAATGGCCAATCGGATGGAGGGGGGGGGGGCTCGCTGCCCCCTGTTCTTTAACCACGACCCCCATGTGGGGGGCTTCTCCTTCTGGCAGTCGGGGGATACGACCCATGGCTTCATGGAAACCGGCCAGTTGCTGCTGCCGCGGGACCTCCGGGGTCCCGACCTCCTACTCCGGTGTCGGAGTCCGGATGCCGGCTACCTATTCCTTCTCTACTGCGGCCAAAGGCCACGCCCTTGGTCCGACCGGCGCGGCGCGACGGTGCCGCGCCCCTCCGCCCAGCCCCGTTCCAGCCATGGCCTCTTTGAGGTTTCTCCTGCGCGGTGCGACTACGCCATGGCATTGTTCATCTTCAATGGCACTGTGCAATGGCGCCATGCTTCTCTTCCCATTCTTTATTATTTCCGTGTGGTGCAACGACACCACGCTTCCTTGCTCGTACCGCAACAAAAATCAAGCATCAAGGGGGAGGAGAGTTCTCATTGTTCGTGCGGTCCGACCTCCTCCCTTTATCACGATAACAGGCGCCTCAATTAGAGAATGATGAACGACGATGAAAGTATTCATGAATAAAAACAAAATAATCCCTACCTCAAGCGTTGTTGTCGAGCGAGGTATGTCGCGGAAAGGGACGTCGCGTAAGGGGACTCTATAGGCGTCACATAAAGAGGATCGTCAGCATCACATCGTCGATCACCAAGGATGGAGTCTCTCACTGGATGTGAGGAGGGAGGAAGACGGTATGATGAACTCCCTTTTGCGTTGACAGAGTTCTTCGTCGAAGGTGCGGTGTTCTTCGCGTTCTTCGACGAGGAAGAAAAATGTTCTTCGGATCGTAGAGCTTTCATCTGCAAAATCATCTCGCACCACAAAACTACCTTAATAAAATAAGTGTTGCCTTATTTAATTAATTAAGCCAAAGTTTTATTGAAATTAAAAATTGAATCATTCAATTAATTGAATTAATTGGAGAGTTTTAACCACCCAATTAAAGAGGCACTTAATACATAGTTAAACGCAAGAGTTGACTTTCCTTTAATGGGGGTGAAAGTGCGTTACCTAATTAAAAGAGGGTGTTTGAGGATGTTTAATAGGTGGGTCTCGTGTGGGCCCCACCCCACAAATATCCAACCTAGTGTAGTAGGATATAGTGGGTCCCACTCCAACCACATAGCTTAGGATAAACTACTTTATATAAAATAAAATTTGTTGCAACAATTTATTTTATTCTTTTACATAACCCAAAATTTTAATAACCACATCCGAGTAAATGCAACTACGGAAAAGGATTTCCTAAGAAACTACCTATGTTGTGATTCCATCGGTGTCCTCGAATTCCAATTCCGAGCTCCGGTTAAAAAGATAGGAAAACCCGCTCGTTCGTTCACTGAACATACCCGAGCCAAATTTCAGAAATTGTTTTTGGGAACACCAGGCCTCAGAATCAGGTTCCGTCAGAAACTGTGTTCTTGTAAAATTCCCATGATAATTATGGAAAGAAATTTCCTTTAATTTTACGGGTATTTACAGTAAGATCGCAGTATTTTGGGAATGTATGTTTTCATTATTATTTGTCTGAATCCCTTGTTTCAGGATTTAAGGGATGTTTCCTAAAAGTGTGAGAGGCATTGGGGGTGTTCTGGGGGATCATGGAATGGATGAAAGGAAATCTGGGCAAGGCAGGCCAAGGCGCATGACCTACGCATGACCAGGAAAAATGTGCGGCCTGCCTCTGCTAAGCTGTGTGACCCTTCCTCCTCCGGACAGAAACATGTGCACTGTTGGTGCATGGTTTTCCAAACTATGTGGATAAATCCTGCGACCCCTCCTCCTCCAGATAGTGGCATGTGCATGGTCTGCGCACGATTTTCCAAACAGTGTAGATAAACCATGCGGCCACTTAATGTTGGAAAAAATTACTAAATTTCCACTCTATGATATTAAACCCCAACTCGGTATTTTCCTCATTTCATCCCCTCTCAACCCCAACGACGAACATGGCCGACCCAAGCTTCCCAATGGTCGTTCTCCTTCTATTCTATGGCATTTTTGGTGTTATTGGTTGCAGATCGAAGTTCTGGGTAAGGCTAACCTCATCCTTGATTCTCTTTTGTTTTAGGGTTAGTACCATATCTCCCTCTCATTCTGAAGCTCTAAAACCCTAACTTTTGGGTGAGTTTTAGGATGAATATTCAAAGGATGGTTGGATCAAGGTCTAAATACTTGATAGGGAGTGCGTTCAACCGCGTTTTCGAGGTAGGTGGTCTTCATGTGATATCCCATGGTTATTTGTGTATTTGTGCGTTTTTAGTTGTGTTCTTTCTTTCCTTTGGTTATTTTTTTAGTAACCTTGGCATGTTTGGTAATAATGGTGCTTATAATGGACAATTGTAACCATCATGATCCCCGTGGGATGTGTTGGGATAGACTTGACCTAATTGGGGACATCTATGGGATGTGCAGGTTTTTCATGGATTTAAAGAGATATATTAAACCAGTGACCTTGTTGTAATGAATTGTTGAGCCCTTGATAAATATGTTGGCAGGATTGGTTCAACATGTAATAGATGTTAGGTGATTCACCTAGACTTGGAAATAACCTAAGGGTTATTTGAAATGGAATGAATGGTTGATTCATGGGAATGATGAATGGGATAAATGAGTTAATGTGTAAATGGACTAAATACCATAATGGAATAGAATGTTGGATTAATGTTGAATTCTTAGTGAGATAGGCATAACACATGGGAATTGGGTGAATGGTTAAATGATGTGAAATGGTAATGTGTTAATGGGTTAAGGCATGATGTGGTTTACCATGTGTGTTGTTGTGATTAGTTTTTGCCGAAGGGAAATGGTATGGATGGTTGATGGTTACTTATATATAAGCATGTGCACATGGCTTAGTAGAGTGGGGTATTCCATGAGGATCTACGCCCATGGGTTGAGCTAAAACTAAGACTCTAAACTCTACCCTAAATGCACGGGTTAGGAAAGGGGACTGAGGTTCTATTCTCCTAACAGTTGCATCCACATGAACTGAGGATTCGAGGTTAAGATATGGTTTCTATGAGGGGTTAGTCCTAGTGATATAGGATAATGATGTATTTTCCCTCTTTCATGTTATTGTTGGCCTTAGACCCATGTAACATAAGGTATGTGATTAACCCATGGAAATGTGATGAAATGGTATATGATGATAAATGGTATGAAATGAATGGTAGTGAAAGTGGAATTGGCTTGGCTCTGAACTGGTTAATGGAACCTTAATTAAATTGATTGTCTTTATCATTCATATTCCTTTGCAGTCACTGTTTTTTTATACTGGATATTTTGTAGACACCGTTGGTGGTGGCCTAATGGTTTGTACTCACACCCTGCTCGGGCCGTCGTTGGGTACTCGAGAAGACTTCTTGTTTGTAGGTCAGGAGAAGGGCAAGGGTCCTTTCAAGATAGTTAGTAAACATGGGTAGAACATGGTGGAGGATCTAGACATGGAGTCAAGACCATTTTCAGGATTTTGGTTGTTATATTTATTTTTGGTTTTCGTTCACCCTTGCACTTGTAGTATGACATGACATATTTATTGATGGAATTTGTTGTTATACATGTTCCTTGTTTATTGGTTATTGTTTTTTCCACTTGGTTTATTTTGTTGTGGCTTATTCTGATAAAATGGGGGTATAGTCTCCCCACTTGACTACATAGACCCCTATTACTAGTCGGTAGCCTTTGGAATGCGGGGAGGCGAGCTTAAGGTCATGTAACCACACAGCTCAAAGCACCGGTTTAGTGGCTTCCGGGTCGAGGGTTGTACAATCTCAATGAACAAAAGCATGTGGGAGGATGAATTATGATGTTATAAAACATGTTGTGTTTCCTTGGGTGGATATTAAAACTATAATGATATGTTTTTAATAGGTGAATGATGTTTTTTTGAGAGTTGTTCCCAACTGGCTATCTCAATAGAAGATGGTTTTTTGAATATCTAGAGCTCTCAATGTAATACATATGGTTGATATATATATCCTTTCATATTAAAAAATAGAAGATATGTTTCTATTATTACTACTAATATATTTATAGTAGTGGATGAAAAAGAAATTACTAGTGTCATTTATATATTTTTTTCTTCAATCAGAATTAAGGATGGGAACATAAATGACTGAAAATAAGTTTCATGCTTTTTTTCTTAAAAAAGAGATTACCCCTCCACATTCCGCTTATAATTTTTAATATTTGAAACCCACCAACAATAATCCAAATAATAAACATCCGATGTAATCATGATAATCACATGATTTTGGCTCACATAGGGTAGAGATTATAGAATTTATCCAGTCTATGGCGATTGTTTCATTTGTTGGTATGGGATTAGAATTTTCAAAATCTTTTTTTGTCAGTTTAAAGACAATTCATGTGAGGTAAATGTATTGTGTTAATTATGCAAGAACAGAATCGGATACGGATTTAATTATCTGAAATGATAACTTTAAATTTTTTATATTGGTAAGGCATGATATGTTTTAATTAATGATTATTATATGATGTACATCATTAGTATGTGTTTTGAATTTTCTATGATTCTATTTTGAATGATTAGTTGTTTGGGAGTCCAAGTCCTATGTGTGGGGGAATGAGGTACATACTGATTAGATTATTATTATATTTTTTTTTCAGTTTTTCATTTTAATTATTAGTGTGTTTATTTTGGCTTTTCATTTACAATTTTTAGAGTTTTCTTCTCCAATTATATATTAAATTTTAGTGATAATAATTGTTGATCTTTTTCACCATTGATACACATGTCAATGACTGAACCAATTTATCCCCTAAAGATGAACATAAATTAATGATGAAAATAAAATTATTTGAAATTACTATTTTTGGAAATGTATTGAAAAAAGCCCTAATCCTTGAATCTCATGCCAAATATCACAATCCATTTATTGGATATTCCAATCATATGTGGATTTCAAGCTGATTAAAAAAACTTCTTAACATTCACATCACATCTTGAGTGAACCAATCCATTCATGATTTTACCAGAACCTAATTTATTTATATCAAAACATGATGTTTGGGTTACTAGATAATAAAATTATGGATGAATTTTTTTATATTCAAAAACCACCTTTTAATGATTATAATTTTTATTCATGAACACCTTTTACATTTGACCATTATTGATTCTTTATTAAACATTTTTGTTAATTATGATAGCCAAATTAGAAGAACTTTTTGCCTATTCAACCATCTATAGAAGCAAAAAGATATGATCTAGCTGATTCTAAGTGTGGGTGTAGGCTGGATTGTGGTGTGATACATCATCTGTTGTTTATTTGGGATGATATTAAAACATTAAAGATATGTTTTATTTCTTCTAGAACATGTTATTTTTGAGTTTTTTCCTCATCTAGAGCTCTCAATGGAAGAAGGTATTGTGAATATTCAGATAACTCGACGAAAAAAAGTTGTTCCTTGTCTCTAGTTTTCCAAATATAATAAGAGAATAATTGTTTCAATTTTTTTTGCTGAAATAATGATGGAATAGGATGAAAATGATATTATCATAGTTTTCTAAAAATTATTTTCATCAAAGGGTGGTAAAGAGTAAACAATTCTTCATTAAAAATAATATTCATGTTTTTTTATTCAAAAAAAGCCAAACACTCATCATTTAGCCATACAATTTCCGTCATTTGAAACAAAAAAACTTTAATCCACAAAACAACATGAAATGTACTCATTATTATAGAATTTTATTGGATAAAATAAAGTGGATATGTTTGAATATATCAAGCCTATAGTTATTATTTATTATGTTTGGATGAGAAAATGCTTAAGGAAAATCTATAATTGTTTGTTGATATAATATTCATGTGATAAATTTGTGTTTTTTTCATTAGACAGAAAAAATGGATATTTATTGAATGATATAAATTTAAAACATGAAATATTATTTTATAAGGAATGATATATTTTTATTTTTTGTGAATAACTGGTTTACCTCATTGGTATGTGTTTCAAATTTTCCTTAATTTTATTTTGAATGCTCACTCATCTAGATGCCTAAGATCTATGTGTGGGGAATTTATAAATATATCATTTCCTATTTTTTTAATTTGTAATTAAATATTTTACACCCTATCAATTTAACCTTTTCAGCTAAATTACATTCTTATTTATTATAGGGATTTTCTATATTGAAATTTAAAAATTTCACAATTTAGAAATTTTAAATATTTTAAATAACTTATGTATTTCAGGTATACCATTTTTCATTGTGACACAAATTGATTAATTTGTTTCATGTAGGCTTACATAGTTTTTTTAATTCATACATAATTATTACGAGTGGTATTTATACATCTTTTGATATTCCATATCAATTCAATAATTTTAGAAATTGTTTCTAATCGTTATAATAGACACCACAAAAATTTATGATGTATAACTCATGGATTAATGTGGAAAATCTATGATTAAATTTATAGACAGAAGATGAATCCACATATCAAATTAATAATGAGTTTTAATGGAGGAATATATAATTATGGTTTTTGGTAATTGAGTCCAAAAGATGGAAGATTATGGTTCATCTCGAGTAGAAATAGTTACCTCTCATAATTAAATAAATTTCTATATCTCCATATATCCAAAAGATATGAAATTTTTCATGTATAAATAAAATTTAATTTCTAAAAAAAACTTATAATAGTATCGATTCATATTCAGTATGGATGTTTGATAGCATTAATCATAATTATATGGAAATAAATTATGGATAAGATATTTCCAGCACATCCCTTATCTTTGTATTTCCAACTTTTCATCATTTCAAGGGATTAGATTTAATGAGAATAAGGGAGTTTGAGATATATATAATGATGAATTTATTTTACATTATTCATGGTATGGATAATATGTGGGTAGCTAAAGAGTTGTGTGGCTATGCATCAAGTGTTTGTGGATGGAAAAAACTTATAGATACACTCTTTCGGGGTTTAATATTTAAAAGTATTCTCCTTTGAATATATATTTCAAAAATTCTAGAAGTTGAATTATTTCATGAATATTTTTTTCCACTAGTTGGATTTTTATGGTATCTGAATCTATGAATCAAAATAATTCATTTCAAAATTTAGATTTATTTATTGACTTCTTTATACAAAGCATTGTTATTTCGTTTATGTTAGATTACTTAGAGGTCATCAAAAAATTGAATCAATTTTATAGGAGGGGAAAAAATAATATTGAGGTATTTATATGATAAAAATCTAATAATAATGATTTTATGAATAGTTATTTTGTTAGGAATTGAGATATTATAATGGATAATAATTTTAAACAAGTAATATGGGAGTGTCCAATAGCTTATTACTTGTCCGCAACCACTCTTTTTATACTGATTTCTATATCATTTTATTTCATATAAATTCTATGTATTGTTGAAAAAATTTATTTCACAATCGTATATATATGTATTACATTTTAGAATTTTCAATCATATAATTAAATATTTCTTCTTGTGAAAAAATAGATAATGTTATTCAAATCAAATTTGAACCACCTAGAGAGACAATCCAGGACAACATATTGCATTCCTCCTGGGGATAGAATTTCAGATTACTCTTCTCATGAAAAAAATATCTCACATTAGAAATTATTCTCTTATTAACATAAATTTTCGAAGTTTTTTTATTTCTTCCATTCTTTTTCACATTTTGAAAATATCTTTTTATTAGTTCATCTTTAGTTGAAAAGAAATATTTCATTTGATTGGTTATTGTGTTGGTATGGACCAGCAACAATTTCAGATCCTTGAGAATTGGGATTCATTATTTCTAGTTTTAGTCTTTCTTAAACTAGTTCAAGTTCGTTTATACCACCATTATAAGGAAAAAATGGTTAGTATGGAGACTTATTGAATTTTTTCATTTTTTAAAGAATAATTCTGATGTCTATATAATCCATCATTGATTACATTTTAGAATATTCCATTATGTTTTAAATTTAAATAGGAATAATTGTTGGCAGAATCAGATACTCATGAGTCCTTTTATTATTAATTAATTTCTAAATATGACAACATAAATATTTTATGTCCCATAGCTATCAATATAATGTTACATTTCCTTGTATTTAATTAGAAATATATTTGAATGATCCTTAAACAAATCATCACATAGAATTAACCCTGAAAAATTATTATGTAGTTGATGAATACCCATTTAATATCTAAAATTTAACTATTGGTTTTTTAGGATAATTTTTTTACTTTTTATTATATGAATAACATTATATTTAATATGATACAATACTGTTTATTTTTTTACAGTGTTGTACAACATCCTAAGATAAATTTTATTCATATTTCATGAAACTGCATTAAAAATAAAATTTGATGTATGTAGTTATATTTATGTGTTTTATATTTTGTATATAATTACTAATAAATTTACAATGGTAATGAAAAATACCACATTATAATGAATATTTGTAGTATAAAATGAAAAAAGGAATTAATATATGTAATATAATCCAACGATTAGGTTAATTTACATTGGATAATTAAAATTGAATTTCTTACGATGAATTTGTAGAGTTATAATGTCCTGTAGAGATGGTAAATATGACACGTAATTTCAAATTTTTAGTTATTTTCCTTAAACGACCATTAGATTTACTGAATTATTTATTTGGTATATATAAAATTCAAAAAAAATAGTGGTCACAAATATGGTACACAACTATGTGTAACTACTCTCCATGACAATTCATAATGTAAATCATCATTATGGTGTGAAAATAAATGGATGAGTAATAGTATTGATAAAAATAATTCTGATATAATGGGGGTTATAGTTTCCATTATAAATTTTATCCATGGTTGGATAATGGTTTTAAAAACCTTATATAGTTCCCAAATTATGGGAATACCATTAGTTTTATGTATTGGGAAAGAGAAAATCTCTATCCCAAATAATTAATTTGTCTCAAACTAGGTATCCTAAGTCTGACATAACCCTCATTCATATATTATTTTTATGAATTATTTATAATTATTCAAGGTTTATCCCATATCCTTTAAATTATATTATTCTACAAGTCACCCTTCATCCATTTATTTTATATTGTAATTCATCCTTAACCCAAACAACTATTATGAATATATTCATGTATATGTTTTTTAATAATAAAATAGATAACATATAGTGTTATTGAATCTATATTTTAGACATGGTATATTTATGTTCAGTGATATAATGTTTATTTACTAATCTAATGGTTGGGTTTATTGGAAGATAAATTTTCTAAACATGTCATGTGATTATTCTGTTATGTATGTAATATTTCTTGAAACTACTTGTCTATATGTTTTTTTTCGAGGAATTTAATATTTATTTAATGATAATTTTTTTAAAATTTTTATAATAATTGGTATCAAATGTAATCGTCATATTTATTTGAAGAAAAAAATTTGATGTACTCCTAAACTTTATGAGAAAAACAGTTTTGTATTAGAAAAAATATATAAATACAATATTATTTTTTATAGAAATAAATTATATAGAAAAATATAAACTAAAATTTTCATGAAAATATTATTTAATTATAGAGTGTTCATGGAAATTTTCGATGTTTCAAGGAGTAGTACTAGTTAGTTTTAATATTTTACGATGTTTATATGTTGGATCGGATTAATAATGATTTATATGATGTTGTAAAGGAATTTTGTATTTTAAATTGATTCCAATATTATGATATTGTGCCTTCGGTTTTCATATATGTTTTAAACTCTCATTTCAAAATGAATAAAAGTATTATATGACACATCTAACAGAATTGGTTTTAAACACACTCTTGAGAAGATTTATTTTATTTTTTGTAATGTTCTAAATAAATTGGATTCATCATATGATTTATATATAAATATGATATGTATTATTCATTTATAGGGATACATAACGATATATGAGGGATTAAATGATATGATATATTATTGTTATTCATTTAAATAATAATTTCTATATTCCATGCCTCCATTTAGATTACATAATAAGAACAGTATTTCGTTGTTTTCACGATTTGAGATTTATGTTACCCAGGTTGTTTTAATGAAATTATATTTTAGATTATTTATTATTAATATCTACCTTTGATAATCCTTATTACACAATGAAATTTTATAATATATTTATCTTTAAAAAAATTAATTGAGTTTGATAGCTTTCATGATTCAAAAAACATAACATAAAATGAAAAATTATATATGATTATATATCCTTGAAATTTATGGACATTAATAGGATTAAGATAATTATGAAACATGAATTTAGATTTTATAATAAATTTATTTTTATTAATTAATTAAAAATATATTAGATCGTAATTGTTTAATCATTTAATTTTATTTTGTAAAATATATTTTCTTAAAATATAGGGATTATTTAATTCTATAATAAAAAATAATATGATACAAATTCAGATTTTATAATTTGTATTTTCAAAAAATTATTTATTTTTTTAGATCATAAAAAAAATTAGGAACTTTATCTGTATTTTTATAATAAGATTAATTTTCTAGCTGTTAAGAAGAATAATTGTTAAAAAAAGAAGATTATTTTCAAATAGAATTAGAATTATGATTAAAATTTAATTTTTAGGTAACATAAGAAAAATTAAATTAAATTTAATCTAAATAATTTTATATGAACCACTGTTATAATTTATTTTTTTATAAGATCATTTGTTTCATAAATTTTATTTTTATCTAAAATGGTATTTATGCAGAAAATGAGTTTTTAAAAAATTAATTTAATTAATCTTAATTTATTAATTTTTTTAATTAAATATATATCTTTATAAATTCAATAAATTATTTTAACATTCAAATAATAGTTTTTACATGGAATGGAATGATGGTAAACTTAATTTTATTCTAGGAAATAATTTTTTTTAAAATGGTTTCCCAAGCATTACTCATTGTAAATTTAAATAGAATTTAAAAAATATAAAATCTTATTCATATAAATTTTATTAAATATAATAAATGATCATTATTAATATAATATTATAGGTTCAAATCAATTTTGGGTCAGTAGAATTAGTAAAAATTATAGAGATTACTTCCCTTAGTATTTTTAAAAAATGTAAAATATAGTTAAAATTATTCATAATGTTTTAAATTATGTCTAAAACATTTCTTTATCCAAATTTATGAATTATTTTAAAAAAAATAAATTATTAAAGTTTAATAATATATTTTAAACAGTTACTATTAATTTTGGTACACCATCTAGATGTTTATGAATATACAGTTTATGTTATTTAAATTAATATCTTCTATTGTGTCATTTCATTTAATTGAATGGTTGGAAGATTACATTAATTTTATTCATAATAAAATTTATTTAAACCATTAAGTTGTGTAATAGTTAACTAATAAAATTTATATAATACAACAAGTAGGTATTTTCCAAAAATACGGTTTTCATGCATATAGTGATCACATATTAAGAGCAATTTATGCCACCCACATAAATGGAATATATTAAATTTGATTCCAAATATCTATTTAGAATATATATATATATAGACATATTTATCCAGTCATATAATTATGTTATTGTGGTAAAAATTTATGTTATCATATTTAATGTCAAAATGGGATTAAAGTAGATTAATAACGATATATGAAATAATATTATAAAGAACATTCGAAACATGATTGGTTAATCTTATTTAAACACTATATATTCGTAAAAATTTATATTCTATTCCATGGTTCCACCTAACATGATTATGATATATTATTTAATCATTTATTTAATTCCATGTCTCTCATTTCCATCATTTATACAAGGAAACTCCTCTCCTCCCTTATTCCACAATTTCTTACACTCTAACTCTACCAATAAATTACCTACTAAAATACTAAATTAAATTAATTTATCCAAGGGATTTTGGTATTTTGGTAATTCAATAGTAAGATAGATTACTATGTAATCCATAAGTGGTCCCCCAAAGATGGGAAAGTTGTGTTACCCATTTTTTCAGTGATTATTTCATATTAAAAATCCTCTATATCATGTGTATCAATCCTAAAATTATGTATATAGTATCATTAATATAAGTAAATACTATTATTATTATTATAAACTTCTTATAAATATTTTCCACTATATTTCTAACAATGGGAATCACATGTATCCCTTAAGTGTATGTGTGTACTACCACCTCCATGTAAAAATATGATTAATCAAGCATTGTCATATTTCATGGTTGGTTATTATGGGGTATTTAATTTTTATATATTATATTTTTTAACTAATTAATAATATTTAAATATAATATATTATCTACCTTCTTACATTCTAATACATTGAGAAATGATAATTTTTATTGTGCATTCAAGTAGACTTCCACCTCTATAAATCAGTGTGATTCATTTTTTATTCACATTTGTCGTGGATGTCTATAAGGATAAAATTGATGAAGATATTTATATATTATTTATATTATTATTAAACTATATTTTTGGGTTATTATTTACATTTTTTTCATTTCATCTATTCAGAAGTATAAACTTCTCTCTTACATATGTATAGAATAATATTTCCAAGACGTAATGTAATTATGTTTCCGTTAATGAATTATATGAATAGTTTTAAATGAGTGTATAATAAAAAAATATGATATTGATAAAATTATTAACAATAACAATATTTTGGAACCATGATCTATGTAAACAGATTGAGACTAATAAACTGAATTTATCTTGATATATGAAGTTGTTATCACACACAAGAGTGATTGTAATTGATAATTGTAAACAAACAGTTATGAATATGTTGTACATAACTACAAAATTATATAATATTTATGAGTGTGGTTTTATAATAAATTTATAATAAATAAATATGTATTATATATGTAAATTTTAAACATATTATTCTATACAAGAAATGAGGATTTGTTTTCCCATATAAAATTTATTTCAATGAGTCATTATGCAGATTCCCCACATTTTTCATTTGTGTGATGTACTAACATCCCATGAATTACTATTATTATGCTTCAAATAAAAATATTTGGTATTTATATGGTACCAAATTCATTGATGCAAATTATTTATGGTTTTAATTCATAAATAAACACATAATAAACTGATAAATATTTAATAGGAATAGTATCTTTGGGTAACTAGATAAATATATGTAAAATTCCTTATATGGATATAACACTGTTTCTAAATATTCCAAACCATTATCTCATAATTCCTTTTATCTTCATAATCCTCAAAGATTATCCCATGGAAGTACATAAAAAAGTTATGAGATATGAATCCTAGTTGTGTAATAATTAGAAAATAACATGATGATAGTAATTCATGTAATTAAATTTCTATATAAAGATGATATAAAAGAATGATAACAATGAAATGATCATTGATATACATTATAAGATGGTAACAACACGAAAAATTAGATATGTGAAGACAAAACTAAACATGACATCTTGAGAATAACTCAAGTATTTATATTGAGACATCATAATGTAGTGTGTATAGGATAACCACCATTGAACCATTCATGGTTTCTCATGTGATAAAAACCCTATCTGATGCACTGTATGTATATATAATTTCATGAACACCTATCATAAGAATAACATGTATATTCATTAATATTCCACAATAATCATCAAAAACATATTTAGTTTCATTAATTTTATTCCAAATAATATTGTGGGTGGTTTACATACATGTAAGAACCTCTTAAATGAATGATATGTATATATAAATGAATAAATTTTAATAGAAATGGTTATGGGTATTTAGAACTCATGTTGTTGTCATTGAAAATCGTGGGATAATTTTATAAACCAAGGAGTTTTACATAAAGATTAATGTAATGATATTATTAAGTAGAAACATGTTCTATCATTACCTAGTAATTAAAAGGAAAATAATGGGATGTATATATCCATATTACATAATGGGAAATTAGAAATTAATATGCATAATATAAACAATGTACCTCAACAAATAGCTGGATCATATATTTTTCGTTGATAGGGTAGATAAAAAATCACTGGTGGGGAATCTAAATAAAATGGTTACACCTTGGGAGGGATTTAGAGAGGGTTTAGAAGAGTAAAATTATACTAAGTGGGTTTTTAGTGATGATTAATGGGAATTTATCTGTGTATTTATAAAAAATTATTAGGGAAATAATTTTTAATTTATAAATATATTTTAAGAATCTATAGTAAATGAATCAAAGCCAAAAACCATAGATATATTTTGATCATGGTATATAAAAAAATCGAATATTTAGTTGGTTACGAATTGAACTCGTTAAATTAATAGAATACTTAATAGGGACTGTATTAATTTAAAAAAAAAAAATTTAAAACCATAAAAAATATTTATTTCTGAGTAGTCTATAAGGATACACTACTTGAAAAACGACAAATACCCACAGTTCAAAGTCATTAGTATATCCAAAAAAACTATAGGGAACTGAGGCATTGGGATAGGTCCCCAACCTCTACCCATAGTTTTTCAAACCTAGGGTCTAGTTTTCATTCCACCATTTCATGTTCTCATACCAAGTTCCATGCATCCAAAGCCTTATACATACAATTGAAAAAATTGTGGGTATAAATTTTATAAAAAACCCAGTGGAGAGTTTTGAACCTATGAACTACATTTAAAATTCGGGACTCATCAACACTCATGTAACATCAATTAACATTATCTATCTACATATTTCACTAAATATATTATTCATTGTCCGCATTAGAAAAATTATAAGGTTCGGTTTTTTATCATGTGTCTATATATTAATGTGTTAAACGCCTCACCAACCCAATAAAGTCAATTTTATATAAATGTCGCTACATTTGTCATAATATATTAATCTGGCTTCCTATATTAGAAACAAACCAACAATGAGATATTATCCCATAACCAAACGAATTTTCAAACAATGCCTCACCAACTGGCCTATGAAACTTATGAGTTTATATATTTTGTATCTATGTAAATATGTTAATCAAAATTGTGGGTATATAACATAAAACAATGGGTAAATGTTTTCCCACAAAATATTTTTTGTGTCCCATGGACATTTCTTTTCCATTCATAATGTAGGAAACCAATCCCCACATTTTTAGAAAACCGTGGGTTCAGGTCTTAAAAAAATATCCCCACAGTTTTGGAAAAACTGTGTTTATAGGCCTAGAAAAAAACACTTATACCAATAGTTATTGTTTAAACCGTTGGTGTAGTTGTTTTTGTCCCATGTTTATGGAATAAAATGGAAATTAGTCTTCGAAAAAAACCTATAGCCATATTTTTTCCAAAAACTGTGGGTATAGGTTCCCATAGTACTCTTATACCCATGATTTTAGGATAAACAATGGGTATATAGTTTTTTTCTAGTAGTGATATGTAATTTCTTTCAAATAACATAAAAAATGAATTAACATAATGATTAAATATATATTTTTCTTTTTTATTTAATTTATTTCATTTATTACATATATATTGAGCTATTATAATGTCATCATACATACCACATATTTACATTTGATTAATATTTTACCCTAGAATTTTAATTGCTTATAAAATAATAAAACAATACTACATTGGATATTTATAATTATATGGATTCTAAATAAATACTAATTTTATGAAAATAATTGCTTTAATATTAGAATTTACACTATTAAATTAAAATTTACATTTATAAGAGAATATTAGTTTTATGACACTAACATCATTCTAACTCTTATAAACATTACATTTTAAATAAATAATTTATATTATCATATCTATATTAATAAATATTATTATAAAATAATATTAAATGATTTTTTTTTCATTAGTTATGAATTTTTATAAGATATTATTTTAATTGAAAAAAAAAATTTAAAATACAATTATATCTATTATTATATCAAAACTAATTTTTATAAAACATGTCACATGATCATATAACTTAATTTATAATGAATGTGATAAATATAATAATTATAAAATAAAAATAAAATATTAAAATTGGCACTGCTAGGTTATAGATACATAACCTTTTAATAAACTAATGCATACCAGAAGTGCATATTGGGGGATGGTGGTATATTTTGTGGATTTTATGGTTTATATTTTTGTTTTTGTGGTCTGAATAAGCATGAAATTTTTTAGAATCTATTTTCACTTATGGTTGAGATGTTGAATCCAATATTGGGATTTTTAATGTGGAAACCCTATCAATTTTACTTCCATAGAAATATTTGATAAATATTCTTCGTAGGGTACAATCATACAAGTTGGTGCCATATCATCTTAAATATATAGGAATTAGACATAATAATTAAAATTAATATATAATATTCGAAATGGTCACAATAGAAAGGATACAATATAAATGATTATGATTCATAATAGTATATTCATCTAAAAAATTTATGGCCATATTTTATATGGGTTCAATTTAAAAGTTATGAAATATAGTGCATGTGATTTCTATAAAAGCATTACACGATAAAGAATTTAGTCATTAAAAAAGGTTTTTTGCTTTTACATATGTGGGACTTCATATTATTCGTCCCTTATAAATACCCCACTATAATGTTTAATTTTATACATAGGAATAGATAAGGGAACTATTATTTTATCACCTATTATGGTTTCTATACAACTTCAGCAAACTTATTCTTTTTTCTTCATAGATTCTCAAGGTAAGAAACCTTATTTAATAAATGTTATTATCTAAAATATATTATCTTTAAGGGAATGCATTTTATGATATATCAATAAAAAATATCATAACATTTAAATTATGTAGAAGTTAGGGTTTCGATATATACATTTTTAATAAAATAGATTGAGAAAATTATGTTCCTAACATGAGATAGGTGGAATTGAAAATTTATCTCTGCTCTGATGTGATCATGTATCATAATGGGGATGATGTATCCTAGAATAAAATTTTACTTTTTCTCAATCCCCATGTATTTTTTTGTGTTATATAAATTAAGGCTTTATCTTTAATCTCCTACTCTAGGTCTCTTCTTTTAAGATCAAAGAAATAGTTCTAAATCTATTTCATGGATTCTTAATAATGAATAATGGTTTCAAACTCCTCTATCATATATTATATATGTTTATGTCCCATTATTCTACCATATAAAACATTATCCAATTATTTTAGAAATGGAAAACACAACCCATACAAAGACTCAGAATGTTCCATTTGAATGATAGAGTGAAAAGTATTTTTTTGCGAGATATCCACCCGAGGATAGTCTTGATATGAAAATCATTTTAAACCCATTGAACATTTTATCATAACATCTTATATATCATAATGGTCCAAACATACAATTTTATTGATAGTGGTATTTTTTTAGAAATACTCACCTCCATATAAAATTATTACATATGGTTTATCTATAATATAGAGGTATAAATTAGTACATGATTGTATAAAATGTTGATTTCTACTCCATAATGTCATTAAACATTTATTATTTATATTATTTCACGTTAGTTAAAAGAAATGTATTCCAATAAAATAATGAACTTTTATGACTTTTTAAGTCTATCGACATCATAATTAATGGTGTTATCTCTATTAAATAACATAAGGGGTTAAATGAAAATTTATATGACTAAGTTTTCCCATTACTATACCTATTAGGGAAATTGTTTCATCATTACCTTAGTCATCTATGATTAAAATTATCATTTTTGCAAAGAAATTGTCATGATTCAAGTTATTCAATATCCCCCTTAATGCTTTCACTCTGAAATATTTTCATAAAATACTTATGGAAATTATTTCATCTTGGATAAATTGAGATGGATGATCTAGGTTCATCATAAAAAAGATTATAAATCTATTTTTGTTTTCATTAAACACATATATATGTGTTCAAATCCTTATAACTACAACTTTTGAATATTTTATCAATGAAATATTTTCTTTTATCATTTGTATCTTCCCATTATCCTTTTCACCCATGATATACTGTCAATAATTTTTAGACTACGAGTTCAATGTGAACAATATGATAAAGATAAATTTTTAATTCCTACTTTTCATGTTAAATATTATTTGATCAAATTAAATAATCTTTATATATATTTTTTTTGGAACCATTCTACTTTGTGATTATTCCACTTATCTTACCTTCAAATATTGGTAGTGGAATGAATATTCATATTCACAAATCATCTCAAATCACTATCATTGGAAACTATTTAAATTATTTGGGTTCTATTAATGCTTTGGTATTTTATGATATGTAAATATTCTACACATATCATGGTCGAGATAATTTAAAAAAATCATTAAATCATAATTCATTAAATCAAATTTTAGATGAAGTGTCCATCAATATTTCCCATGGATCATTAATTTTTATGAGGAATAAACTATCACATTTAAATTTTTCATGTGTAAAAAACCCACTAAAGTTTTAGTCACATGTGTATAGATCCAAAATATACCACCACATTTTTTCAATGTAACTATATTTATATTGATTATCCTCTTAATTAACAATTTAGAACACTCCAAACATTTATAGCTCCAAATACAAATCACTCCATTTTGAGTTTCCTTGGATAGTTGTCTTGAAAATCATGAGGATTTTCTCACAAATTTATAAAAGTATAAATATAATTCAATGATACATTAGATCTATATCCTAGATACTAGTCTAATTCATCCCATAATTTTCTAATTCATTAAAGGATCCACATATATCAAATTACTTGTGATATAATCATAGAATGTTATGTCCCAATCCAAAACTCTCATTCACTATACATCACATAAAACATTACATTTCACACATCCTTTAGTACATAATCTAAATGATCCTCATGTTCATTATTGATTTTTTATTATATAATAATACCAACTATAAATACTATGATAAAATGTTTTATGTTATCCCAAAATAATCTATTCATTTGGACCATAATTGTGTTTATAGAACTAGTGTGTCCAAATGGAATCCTTATAAACACACTGTTCCTATAAACATTTTCAAATGAAGCATTGGGAATATCATCTGTCTTACTTATTAAAATAAAATATAAAAAACTATGTACTAATTAATATATATAGATGGAACCACATAACAGATCAAACAATTCATATATATAAAAAAGATGATACTAGTTATTTATTATGATATTTTTTATGTTAGGATGATTAATGTTTTGGTACATTGAAGCATCCTTAATCATTTGTAAAAGTATTGGAAAAACCAATGATTAATCCATTGGGTGTATAAACAATTTAACAAGATTCTTATAGAGTTTCATATTCATCAAAACATGTTTTATAGTGTAAATTGAATCATCATAAAATCATGTGGCATAAATAATTGCATCCCATTGTTATCTTATTCTTTGACATTCATACATTAGATAAAATTATTGTGGTTAATAGGAGAATTATTATCTTTAATCAAATTGATGGGTATTTTCCATTTGATTTTTTCTTTGTTCCATTTCTTTCCACACGTAAATAAGTTCGTATTCACCTTTTATCAACATCCAAGATGCTGATTTTTAGTAATTTTGACATGAGGGATGTCAGAATTTATTGCCCCAATATATTTATACATCGCTATGCTACAATTAAACAATGATAGTTAATTTACATATTCAAACCCACAATACCCTTGGTATCCTCTAATATATATTTCTATATTGAAGGAATATTAGAAAATAGATTTTTAATTTGTATGATATTATTTAGAAAATAAATTCATAGATTAATATTTATCAAACAAAATAAGAATTATACATTATTTTTTAGATCAATGAAAATTTAAAAGGATTATAATCAAATTCATGTGAGGTTACCCTATTACTCCCGGATTCATTTATCCTTTATTTCATTATGGCCAAGGAAAACCCTCTAAATTATATTTAAAATATCATAAGGAAAATATTTACCAAAAAATTTTTACAGAATTCACACCTCTCTATTAATTGTATTTAATCCTTGGGAAACATATTCTAGATCAACATCAACAATTGACTATATTCTCCCTCAATTAGATCAACATATAATAGGATTATAACTTACATAGTTCATTTTAGAACATAGAATATCATTTAAATGGACTTTATTTATTATTTCACTATTAAGAGATCATAGTATTTACTGAATTTTAGAGGGATTTTTTGCCTAATGGTCTTAATAATAACTATAAATTTCTAATGGGGATATGGTTTTCCCACCATATTCATATTTATTTTCAAAATAAGATTTTATTGCTAAATTATTCCATTTAATTTCAGTAATACTACTCCCATCAGCCATGTTATCTAATTTTGGAGGTACTAAAATTTCCCAGAAAAATTGGCTATCCCTCGATTACTCTTATTATAAACTATTGACTAAAATAAACTAAAAGTATGGATGATAATTTTTAATTTAAATAATATAAAATGGTAATATATTAAAATTGAATGAATAACCCAGAAAAAGAATGTATTCATTAACCTATGAATTGATAAGTATGAATATATGTTATTATTGTTATATTATTTTCATTTAATTTCATCAGAATATTGCACCATAAAAATTTTTTAGAATAAGAATATAATTAATGTAATGATATCCATATGGAGTGTTAGTTATGTTTTGTAGTCCAAGGAATCTTTGTTGTTCATCGATTAATGGCTGAGTTAATAACCAATGGACCCAATTCATTGTTATTACCTTTATGCTCAACTTCCCCACATCTACATGAACAATCAAATATCTAATCTAGGACATATTTTCTAAGAAATCCATGCACTTTTTTCATTACCAAAATTTAGTGATTTTTTCTTCTATTTATTATTATCTATATGGTTCTCACTAAGGTTTAATATTACTGATATATAAAAATAATGACAAAAACATCTAATTAAAATAATGAAATCAAATGTCTTTTAAACACATTATTTCAAAAAAAAATTATTATATGCACATTATATTTCAAAATGATTTTAAGGTCAAATTTCACCGTATAATTAAGAATATTTACTATTAACGTTATATTTTTATATAAAAATATTATTAAAAAAATCTTTATACTGACCTTAAATTCAATTAATCAACAATAAATGAAGAGGATAAACATGGTACATACATTAGAATGGTGTCAACTATGAATAGAGATAAAAAATAATAATTTCATAACATTTTCAATGTAAAAAAATATAATTCAGGAGGAATAAGAAAGGGTCATAAAAGTGAGAGAACCATTAACATGGATGTTGAAGCATGAATAAATATTGTATCATCAAGTCAACATAGTGTTTTATAAATATTATAATGTATGTCTTGATAAAAATTAGTCAAGTGTAACATCTAATACATCATATGATAATGTTATAAAGATAATTTGTTGTGGTCCATGCATTGAATATCATGAGACAAATACATAATATTTAGTGTAAGTTAGGATGGGTATTCACAATACCAATGTATAATCCTAGATAATCATGAGATAATTTTTGGACCTAACAGGTGTACAAACAGATTGATGGAAGACTTTAAATATTGATAATGGTGGAATATCATTACAATGGAATAAAAATGAATGTCAAATTATGTTTAAAAAATTTACAACACTGAAAACTAGATATTAGAAGTCATAATATAAATAATTTACATGAATATGGATGAAAAATGGAGAACAAATTACATGATTGGGTTCTTCAAAAATATTGGTAAGTGTGTTTTTAGTGTAACATTCCAATATTTTCAGGATGTAAATACATTTTTCAATATCTTACTAGATGAACTAGATCTTCCTTAAGTTAAAAAATATATATTATTATATAAATTGTATTGTAATAATAAATCCAATATAATTGAGGGTATGAAAAATATTTAAATAAGAAGAAAAATAACGTTTATATTTGTTTATAATATAAATTCATCAGATTCGAATTAATAATAAATTAAAATAATGACCAATTGAATATAAATGTTATCTAAACTTCTTTTATGAGCATAATGTAATTTGATCGTAATAAATAAATTTAATCTATATTAATGAGATATGAAATTAATATTTGAATTTAATATATTAAAAAACAATTAATGTAATCCAAAATGTTTTATAGTCATAATAAAATAACAAGTCCAATTTTACACCTACAAATTTGTATTTTTCTAAATGTAGTTTTCATGCCTTTTAATGGTATACATGTTTTAAAACCAAATAATGAAACATTTTTAAAATTTTAATTTCTAAAATAATATACTTTTATATAATTGTTATATAAATATTTATATTGGTTTATTTTTTGGTTTTTTTCTAAAAAGTTTCATTTTTTTTAATGAACAGTGAAATACAATAGTGCATTTAATGTGAAAATTGTCTGTTGATATAAAAAATTTAAAATGATAAGTAATATTTTAATTTTATTCATGTATATTTAGTTAAAATATAAAAAATTAATTAATTATTTTTCATTGGAATCCATTTCATATTGAATTTCGATATAAAAATAGTTCATAACATATGAAAGTTATCCCTTTTAAAAACATGTTTTCACACCCTATCTACATGATGAATTTAGAATTATTATTTCCATATTCTATTAGTGAATTTTGTAAAAGTTATTCAATATTTGGTATAATAATAATGAAATTTATTGAATATTCCCCTTTTATTTTTTGAAAATATGAATATTGACATTAATAATTCTGTGTTACCATGGTTAAGTGTAAATAAGGTAAATAAGGTTAAAAATAATTTTTTAAATATTTCAAAAAGACATTAAAATAGGAATCAAAATTATTTATGATTAATTTTCATCCAAAAAAATTATATTATTAGTTTTCTGACATGTATAGACATTTGAATGAGATTTTATCTTTTATAACATTTTATGGAATGTAATGTCAAATATATCATACTTTTTTATAACAAGTGAAATATTTTTTATGGGATTGTCTAGGGGATATGTATTGCTATAAATATTATTTTAAAATATAAAATATATTTATATATTTTTTTCATGGTAATTTATTTGTAATTTTTATGGAAGATATAATTATCTTAAATGCATGGACAACGATAATGGATTAATTGTTTAATTAATGAAAAAAAAACAAATAAATGTTATCAAAAATATTTAATTTGATATAATTTTGAAAAATTATTGTTATAATATATTTTTATATGTTATATTTATATGATATGGAAGTGTTAGAATATTGGGATTGAATTTATCATGGTTTAATTATATTTTTAAAAATTCCAGTAATGAATATTGTAAATATGAACATTATTCATATTTTAATATAAATAATATGTTAATAAATTATATAAATGTAAAAAAATATTATTTTACCAAATTATTTTTTTATTATTAATAATATCATCCATTATTCATTTATGGTTTTCCTTCAATATAATATATAAATATTATCCCTTAAATAGTTAAAGTCCATGCAGTCACGGTAATAGTTGAAGATGTAAAATTAGGGTTAAAACAAAAGGATAAAGAATAAAAATATTCAAAAAACAAATAAAATTATTTTGGTAATTTTAAATAGAGTCATAATCGTATTATATTATAAATATATCAATTTTGACACATTTTTAAAATAATATTAATTTATATTAATTTAATATTTTGAGAAATTCTAAGAGTAACCTCCCCTCTCTTATAAAAGGGAATCTCATCATATATTTTAATTATACAAAACAACATATTTTTTGTATAATATACTCTCTAGTACCATACTATAATCCATATTCACATTATATATCTCTTAGAAAAGGTATTAAACCATATTTATTGGTCTTAAGATGTAATGAAATGAAGGATTTCTAAAGTAGTGGTACTATAGTTAATTAATTATTTCTATTTCTTTTCATTATTAAAATCACTCAAATCTTCTTGGAACATGAAGAAAAAATAAACTTTTCTCAATATACTGATATTTATTCAGGTTAATATAATAACATAAATCTATCTCCGCTTCCAAAAAAATAGATACTAAATTATGGATTTTCTATTAAGATGACTACTGCATTGTGAACCGATGAAATTAATTTTCCTTCACAATATCTCAAAAATAAACTTAATTTTTATATTATGGTTTATATATGATATTAATGAAATATTTACAATTTGTACAATATAATTTATCATTTACTGTAACAACCCGAGATTTTATGAGATATATTATTTTTAATTTCTATGATGTGTTCTATTATACACTACAATATGATTAGCTTGTGTTATACATTGTATTAGCTTGCAGTATACGCAACACTATTCTTGGATCGTTTTACACAAAATTTCAAGTTCGTTTGATAGAAGACATTCTATGGAACATTGAGTGTGTATATATATATATATATATTCAACTTATAAATGAAATATTATTGGATTCTATTATACAAAACAACAAATGAGACTTTCACAACATGCAACCCTGACTTGGCGTGCTTTACACACAATCGCGACCTTCCTCGATAGCTTGTGTTTTACGCAATACCGAGTTTCACTAAACAACGATACGCTATTAAAATATAATTAAAACTAGCTGTTATGAATAGTAATAACCACTTTTTGAAATTTTATTTTTCAAAATGGACTTCATGTTTGGCTTCAGAATATCGAAATTAGCCTAGGGTGAAATTTTGGTATTTTTCTGAAAACATTCAATTTTTGATGAATAGTGAAAACACTAGGTTAATATTTAAAAACCGACTTTTTTATTTAAATAATTATTTATTATATTTAAATTTATTTTAGGTCAAAATTGATACATAATAATTATATTATTTCAATGCAATTCATTGCAGTCATTTTATAATAATTTTAGATATATAAAAATTTTATTGAACTTTTCACCGTCTTTTACCCACCTCCTAGGAGAATTTGAAAATTTACATAAAACATAATTCTACCGCTTCTGTGAATGGAATTTCAAATATTCGAGAGAAATGGTTGATGATATTAAGTAAAATGTGGTTCAATGAGATTAAAATAATTTTTGGTGAATAGTAACTTTTTACTTTTTTTACCACGGTTAAAAATAATTAGGGTAATTAAGGGTAAAAATGATATTATTATTACCCTAACACATGTCCTAATTCTATTGGATAAGTTTAATTCGACCAAAAACAACCTTAGGAATAATATATGACCATTTAGACCCACTTGGATTAGATTAGGACATTTAATATTAATTTATTTAAAGAAGGGTTAAAATAGTAAAAATCAAGGTTTAATAAGTAAATCATTTTTAATATAGGGTTAGATATATGAAAAATTAGACCATAAATATTCATTAGAAATATAAAACTATTTAATAAATAATAGTATTTTATTTATAATTTATAGACATTAAATAATTTAATTTATTTATGACATAATTATGATGCAGTAATTATCATATTAATGAAATATTGACATAATTGAAGTTATAAATACCCAAATAAATGAAATTTGAGACTTTTTATGAATTCCACTAATTTTATAGTTTAATATGATAAGTAAGTATTTATTTAGTTAACTTTTTTTGAACTAATCATTATATTATGATTTTAACAAAAATCAATTAGCAAATAGTGTAGAAATTGACAAAAAATAGTTTTTAAAACAAATTTTATATTATTAATTGTTATTTTATTCCTAAAAATCTAAGGTTAGGGTAAGTGACTTAGATAAGGTTATATATATTAATAATAAACAACTTGGGGTTCGTTTTGCTTGTTATAGTAAGATTATTAACCTTATAGTGTAAGAAAACAAGAAGACACTGTAAAAGAAAAATTATTTAACTTAAAGTTAAATCTAAATGATAATGTTATAATAGATACCAAAACTTGTGAAAATTCTATTGGATGAAAGGATTTCTACCCCTACCAACCTTATATTCGATATAAATCAATTTGGAGCTATTTAAAACCGAATATGGCTTTATAATAAAATAATATTTTTTGTTTTTCCAAAGATGCCCCTCTCCTCCCTTATAAAAGGGCACCTCCTCCCTCTCTTCCTCACACCAAATTGAGCCTTAAAGATCGTCCAAAACCTGCCAATTTCTCCTCTCCACTTCGATAGAAACATCCTAGAGGTCCTGGTATTCTTAAAAGGCCAATTTTAGTGCCCTAAGAGGAGTTCTCAAAGTGGCGCTTCAAAGAATAGGTAATGTCTGTTACCGATTCTTTCAACTTTATTTCTTCTTCCACTTCTTCTTCTTTAGTAGTTTCATTATGAAGAAATAACATCAGTATAAATCATATAATTATATGTTATTATAAGTATGAAAATACCCTATTTCACCATCTATCCATCCTACAGAAAACAAAATCACCACGCGTGCGTACATATGGAATACCGTCTCCACGCCGTGGTGAAATTTATTTTTACACCAAAACCTTACATGGATGGGTATAATGGTGTAAATAATAACCATATATGGTTATTATAACATCATATATATTCTCATATATTATACCATCCACTGCAATTTTATTCAATAATTATGGGAACGATATCATCGCTCGTGCATATGTACGGACTACCGTCTCCACGACGCTATGAAATTTATTCTCCATGTTAACCATAAATGAATGATAATATTGTTTATATAATGAATAATAATGAAATATATGAAATAATAATGCTACTGGATTAATGTATATATATATATATATATGTATGTCATCTTTTTAGTTTCATCCAATTTAATAATGAAACGAAAACAACGTTCATGCGTATGTAGACCTACAGTCTCCATGAATGGTGTATTTCATTCCTTTTATCAATATATAATATAAATATGTATATGATTAATATATATTATATATAAATCATGTTTTACATTATGGAATTATGTAAATCAGGATATATGAAATAATATCATGAACGACAAGTCGAAACACATACGATAAATTAAATGATTTTACCCAAAATGCTTCTTTAACATGGAATTTACAAAAGAAAGTGTAATATAAAGTCATAAGTGGAACATATAAGATATCATAAAAATTAATATGATTCTGTAATAAGTCAAATGCATTATTTAAATCATTATACAGGAGTTTCGGATACGTACGAAGCATATCGGACCTAAGGTAAGGGATAATTATTCCAATCTCGCTCTTTTCCGAGATTGTTTATTAGTAAGTATTCAGTGGGGTTATATTTATCATCAATGTCCCTATTTTTTAAAAATGGTTTCATGTATTATTAAAGTCATTTTTAACCTTTTTTTTCTTTTACTACATGTGTGTATGGAATATTTCTTTTATGAGGTACCTTTTGACTTTTCCAGCAAAAGTTCGAGAAGAATGTATTTTTAACTTATACTGCATGAACGAATTTTAACGATTTTATAAAGCCTTATTTTCATGAAGCTTCCTCCAAAATATTTCATGAATATTTTCAACAAAATATTTTTCTTTTAAAATTGCATGATTTTTTGTGAATATAAATTGATTTTGAAGAAGAATGGATATTTTACTCAAGAATTCATTTCAAGTGTTTTATCAAAACCATTTTCCATCTAAGATGACATTATTTCATATATGTATGTTTCAAGGATAATGTCTCTATGATTTACATGGTTTCACTTTTCTTATTATGAAATGATATCCATTTCTTTTATATGGATTATGTTATGATGGGATGATTTTTATGAAACCCATTTTATTCGTTGGGTTATTATGAATGATGTATGTTTATTTTGTGGCACAAGTAAGAATGATTTCAATATGAGATTGGTGGGACCTATATCTCCCTCAAATGCATTGGGTAAAGATTTATATCTCATGATATATTCATGGCTGGAACAGTAAGTTAATCTGGTTCAGTAATACAGGACTAGAACGAAGAGTGAACTCAATTCAGAAAGGGACTTTGTCCAATAAGATGGTCCTGGTAGCAATTCCTTTGCTACTATGGAAATCATATAATGTGCTAAATGGTTGAAAAAATTATACTTTTTATTCCCATGATATTTTATCATGATTGATTTTCCCTTATGATATAAGCCTTACGTACTTCCATGATTCATGTCTTTGCTCATGATTTTTATGTTTATATTTTTTGTTCACGTTTTTGCATTCAAATGTTTATGGACTGTTTTATGTTCTCTATGTTTACCCTTACTGGGCATTTGAGCTCACCCCTTTATATGTTTTCTTTTCCCCCTGATATAAAGAATGGTTTTAGGTAAGAAAACAAATTGGGAAATATTTATGGGAGATGTTGAAGATCTATCACCACGATTAGAAGATTACGTTCCGAGTTTCCAAAGACACTGAACTATTACGGTCCTTGTGTGTCTGTTTTTTCTATGTATTTAGTATTCTGGAAAAATAATGTAATGTCCATGTACGTCATGTTTCGGGTCTCTACAGTTTGTATCAGATGAATGGTTTAGTCAACCATTGGAAACTAGGATGCGAGAACTTTAGTGAGATCCCTAGAGATATTTCTATGATATGTCTAGGGATTTCCCTAAGGATAAGTATACCTAGAGGATATAGTCCTAGAACTACGGTAACGATCGTAAAATTTAACCTAAGACGTTAGATATTGAGGGAACTGCCCCTTTACTATGTTGTTTTCCCTAGCATTATTTTTCCCTCTCACACTATTCTTTTTGGGTTTTAGAAAATGGATAGAAACAAGAAGATTCTCGATAATGGAGGATATGATAGACAATGGAATGATATTCTTCATGAGAAACCAAATGAAATGGGATTTGGAAGTCCAAACATCGTTATTATTCCTAATCAGCAACCTCATAATATGATCAATTATCTCAAATTTGGTAAGTTTCCCGACTCAGATAATAAGAGAAAGGTGGAGTTTCATGATGATCATACAGGAACGAAAGATCAATTTCTCTCATGTAAATAATGTGGGAAGAGGCATCAAGGAGATTATTTCAAAGGAACTGGAAGATGGTTTGTGTGTTGAAAAAAAGGACACAAAGCCAGTAAGTGCAAAGGAAAAGGTTTAGTTAACACCATGGACAAGGATAATGGTATTGCTACGACATCAACAATGAATAGATGTTTTAAATGTGGAATGTACGAGCATTATGAAAACCAATTTCCTAAGAGAAAATCTCATGAAGAGAATTAGCATGGTCATATGGGTAGTATTTATGTGGAAGATGATGAGGAGGCTACAAATGATATATGAGCTGAAAGAATTGTTGAAGCCCAGTCAGTTTTTTTAGAAGGTAGTGGAATGATTGTATGTTTATCGAGAGTTATGTTGTATAGTTAATGGTACTATGGAATAAATAATCTTCTAAGGATTGGTACACTATTTTTTTCCTAAAGTAATTGAAATTATATATTGAATGGTACCGGTAACCATGGAAGGTTATTCAGATATTTTTGGAAAGTAGATGATATGCGCATAATGAAGGAATAAGAAGATAATGAGATGTTTGATTGTATTTATGATCTCAGGATTGATATAAGGACTAAGTGATATCATGGTTTGATTATATAGAATTTTTAGGATTCTGGTATGTGGAAAGTGATAACTTTTAACTGTATTCGTGTTTTCACTAAGGTTCAATGGGTATTCATTTTTCAAGAGAATACATTATTAAGGCCTTCGAATGTTTAGAATGTGACCAACAAGACATATCTTATGATATATAGGGATAAACGATGGTATTAACATTCTTGTTATATGAAATCTATAGTTATCATTTTCACTATATTATGAGAGTGGACTGCAATATTATGGATAAGCCTAAAGATTGAAATGTATTATGTTGGACATAAGTTAGTATTGTTTAATTATAGAAGTTTTTTCGATATTATTGATGGGATGTTATAGTAATGTAGTTTTGGAAAAAGGAAAACCTTCAAGACGAGTGACAAACCATCGCATCGAACAAGGCTGTGGGAATCGAACCCACAACCGAAGTGCGACTGGCCTTTATCGCTTAACACTGGCCTACAGGAAGTCCCTGGTTAGTAGATACTAGTTTTATTTTATTAAGTTGTATGATATATGATGTATAATATCATTTTTGGAACCATATATGATTAATCTAACCATAATATGGACTTATAACTTTTGCTAACCTTTTGTTTGAAACAGATGGAATGACCCATCATTCTATCACATGATCTGCTAACACATCATGAATAACAAATTCAACTTCATTTCATTAAGGTATGAAGTGGAAATTGTTCAATTCACGAACAACAATGAAATTGTACCAAAATTGTGTAAGTATTTCTTTCAATTCATCAACTTTAGGGAAATGATCTTGAAAACCAAAAATGATGTCCTAGTTCCCTTATATCTGATGAATCAGATGGTACCTTAGATCATCACAAATTTATTGCTTTGTGACTGTTGGCTTTATCATAGCCATGTCCTCTACCACTCTCCATCAGAACATGATGATTAGATTTGTCCTCCATATCCATTTTTCATCTATGTTCTCTTATGTGGAAACCCAAATTATTAGTTAATTTGGGTAACCGTTACATTTCATACTTTAGTTTTTAAAGTTATGTTTTGTTGTTCCTTTTTACGATGTGGGTTTCTATTAAAGAATCTTTCAAGTAGAAAACCATTTATAACCACGACAAATTTCGAGGGCGAAATTCATTTTAAGGGGGTAGAATGTAACAACCCAAGATTTTATGAGATATATTATTTTTAATTTCTGTAATGTGTTCTGTTATATACTACACTACGAATATCTTGTTTTATACATATTATTAGCTTGTAGTATATGCAACACTATTATTGGATCGTGTTCCACAATATTTCAAGTTTGTTTGATAGAAGTCATTCTATGCAACATTGATTGTATATATATATATATATATATATTCAATGTATAAATGAAATATGGATGGATTCTGTTATACAAAACAATTAAGGAGACTTTCATAACATGTAACCCTGACCTGGCTTGCTTTACACGAAATCACGACCTTCCTAGATAGCTTGTGTTGTACGCAATTCCGAGTTTCACTAAACAACGATATGCTATTAAAATATTACTAAAACTAGCTGTTATGAATACTAATAACAACTTTTTGAAATTTTATTTTTCAAAATGGACTTCATTTTTTGATTCGGAAAATCGAAATTATCCTAGGGTAAAATTTTGGTATTTTTCTGAAAATTTTCAATTTTTGATGAAAGTTGAAAACACTAGATTACTTTTTAAAAACCGAAATTTTATTTAAATAATTATTTATTTTATTTAAATTTATTTTAGGTGAAAATTGATACATAATACCTATATAAGTTCAATTCAATTCATTGGAGTCATTTTATAATAATTTTAGATAAATATAAATTTTATTGAACTTTTCACCGTCTTTTACCCTCCTCCTAGGAGAATTTGCAAACATACATAAAACGTAATTTTACCGCTTATGTGAATGGAATTTCAAAAATATGATAGACACAGTTGATATTAGTAAGTAAAATTTTGTTCAATTAGATGAAAATAATTTTTGGTGAATAGTAACTTTTTTCTTTTTTTACCACATTTAAAGTAATTAGGATAATTAAGGGTAAAAATTATATTATTATTACCATAACACATGTCCTAATTCTATTGGATAAGTGTAAATCTACCAAAAACAACCTTAGTAATAAAATATGAGCATTAATACCCACATGGATTAGATTAGGACATTTAATGTTAATTTATTTAAAGAAGGGTTAAAATAGTTAAAATCAAAATTTAATAAGTAAATCATTTTTAATATAGGGTTTTACATAAGATAAATTCGACTATAAATATTATTTAGAAAGCTGAAACTATTTCCTACATAATGGTGTTTTATTTCTAATTTTTAGACATTAAATAATTTAATATATGTATGACACAATGATGATAAAATAATTATCTTATTAATGAAATATTGACATAATTGATGTTATAAATTCCTAAATAAATGTAATTTTAGACTTTCTATGAATTACACTAATTTTCAAGGTTACTATGACATGTTAGTATTTATTTAGTCAACTTGTTTCTAACTAATCATTCTGTTATTATTTTCACAAAAATCAATTACCAAATAGTGTCAAAATTGACATAAAATAGTTTATAAAACAAATATTACATTATTAATTGTTATTTTGTTCCTAAAAATCTATGGTTGGGTAAAATGACTTATATAAGGTTATATATATTAATAATAAACAACTTGGGGTTCGTTTGTCTTTTTATTGTATGTTTATTAACCTTATAGTGTAGGAAAACAAGAAGACACAGTAAAAGAAAAATTATTTAACTTAAAGTAAATTTAAATGATAATGCTAAAATAGAAACCTAAACTTGTACAAATTATATTTTATGAGAGGATTTCGACCCATCCCCACCTTAGATTCTAAATAAATCAATTTGGAGCTATTTAAAACCGAATATGGATTTTTAATAAAATAATAGTTTTAGTTTTTCCAAAGGTGCCCCTCTCATCCCTTATAAAAGAGCACCTCCTCCCTCTCTTCCTCACACCACATTGAGCCTTCAAGCTCGCCCAAACCCTGAAAATTTCTCCTCTCAACTTACCTTGAAACATCCTAGAGGTCCTGGTCTTCATCAAAGACCAATGTTAGTGCCCTAAGAGGAGTTCTCAAATAGGCGCTTCATAGAAGAGGTAATGTCCGTTACCGATTCTTTCAACATTATTTCTTTTTCAACTTCTTCTTCTTTAGTTGGTTCATTATTAAGTAATAAAATCAGTATAAATAATATACTGATATGTTATTATAAATATGAAACTACCCTATTTCACCATCTATCCATCCTACGGAAAATGAAATCACCACGCGTGCGTACGTACTGAATGTCGTCTCCACGCCGTGGTGAAATTTGTTTTTCCACCAAAACCTTACATGGATTGGTATAATGGTGAGAATAAAAACTATATATGGTTATTATAACATCATAATTATTCTGATATATTATACCATCCACTAAAATTTTATTCAATAATTATTGGAATGATATCATCCCTCGTGCGTACGTACTGACTACCGTCTCCACGACACGATGAGATTCAATCTCCATGTTAACCATACATGAATGATCATATATTTTATATAATAAATAATAATGAAATATATGAAATAATAATTCTAATGGATTAATGTATATATATATGTATGTAATCTATTTAGTTTCATTCAATTTAATAAGGAAACGAAAACAACGTTCATGAGTACGTACGGCCTACCGTCTCCATGAACGATGTCTTTCATTCCTTTTATAGATCTATAATATACATATGTATATGATGAATATATATTATATATAAATCATGTATTACATTCTTGAATTATTTAAATCAGGATATATGTAATAATATCAAGAACGACAAGTCGAATCACATACGATAAATGAAATGATTTTACCCAAAATGCTGCTTTAACATGGAATTTACAAAATAACGGGTAATATAAATTCATTAGGGAAACATATATGATATCATAACAATTAATATTATTCTGTAATAATTCAATGGAATTATTTATATCATTATATAGGTGGTTCATATATGTACGAAGCATATCAGACCTAAGGTAAGGGATAATTATTCCAATCTCGCTCTTATCCAAGATTGTATTTTCGTAAGTATTCACTGGGGTTATTTTTATCCTCCCTGTCTCTATTTTCTAAAAATGGTTTCATCTATGTTTAAAGTACTTATTACCCATTTTTGACTTTTACTACATGGTATGTAAGGAATCCTTCTTTTATGAGGTACTTTTTTACTTTTCCAGCAAAAGTATGAGAAGAATGTTTTTTTAACTCATACTGCATGAACAAATTTTTATTGTTGTATAAATCCTTATTTTCATGAAGATTACTCCAAAATATTTCATGAATATTTTCAACAAAATCTTTTTCTTTTAAAATTTCATGATGTTTTGTGAAAAGAAATTGGTTTTGAAGAAGAATG
Source organism: Viscum album (assembly GCA_963277665.1). Classification (NCBI taxonomy): domain Eukaryota; kingdom Viridiplantae; phylum Streptophyta; class Magnoliopsida; order Santalales; family Viscaceae; genus Viscum; species Viscum album. Next base: position 244,592,762 of record OY728133.1, read on the forward strand.
GATATTTTCCTCAAGAATTCATTTCAAGTGTTTTATCGAAACCATTTTCTATCTAATATTACATTATTTCATATGTGTATGTTTCAAGTATAAAGTATCTATGATTTAAATGGTATCACTTTTCTTATTATGAAATGATATCCATTTATTTTATGTGGATTATGTGATGATGGGATGATGTTTATGAAACCCATTTTATTCGTTGGGTTATTGTGAATGATGTATGTTTATTTTGCGGCACAAGTAAGAATGATTTCATTATGAGATGGGTGGGACCTATATCTCCCTCCAATTCATTGGTTTAAGATTTATATCTCATGAGATTGACATGGCTGGAACAGTATGTTAATCCGGTTCAGTAATACAGGAATGGAATGGGGAGTGAACTCGATTCAGAAAGGGACTTTGTCCACTAAGATGGTCCTGGCAGTAATGCCCTGGGTACTATAGAAATCTTATCATGTTCTAAATGGTTTCCACAATCACATGTTTTATTCTCATTCTATTTTATCATGATTGATGTTCCCTTATGATATATGCCTTACATTCTTCCAAGATTCATGTCTTTTCTCCAGATTTTGATGTTTAGATTTTATGTTCACGTTTTTTCATTCAAATGTTTATGGATTGTTTTATGTTCTCTATGTTTACCCTGACTAGGAATTTGAGCTCACCCCTTTATATGTTTTCTTTTTCCCAGGATATAAAGAACGGTTTTAGGTAAGAAAACAAAAGGGGAACATCATTATGGGAGATTTTAAAGATCTTTCACCACGATTAGGAGATTACGTTTCGAGTTTCCAAAGACACTAAACTATAATGGTCCTTGTGTTTCTATTTCTGTTATGTATTAAGTATTCTTCAAATGTAATGTAATTTCCATGTACGTCATGTTTCGGGTCTCTACATTTACCATAATACCATTCTACAGAAATAAAAATATTAATGTCTTCCATGTGTATATGAGAATTATCACCTCCACAAAATGATGTGATTCATTTTTATTCAAAAAATCAAAAAGATGATATATATAAGTATATTAAAAAAATGTGATATATATTATATTAAGATAATTACTTAATGATAATTTATGTCTACCTTATTCCCATAATGATCATTGAGAAATTGAAATGTTAGTCATGTGTAAGTATGACATACCATTTGCAAGATTGTAAAGTACCATATTTTTAATATCCATATTTAATGATTAATTTAAGAGTATAATTGATTTATTATAATGATTACTTTTTCATGAATAATATTTTTTAGATTATAGAATTATTATCTCTCTGACAGTTGTCAAGTAACGATGTCATTTGGGACTCATGTACCAAATATCATCCTAAAGTATGATATTAACATAAATAATTAGGTATTTGTAATATCATTTTAAAAACAGATAAAATGTCAATAAAAAAATTTAAAAATTTCATAATCTGGTAAATAATTAAATTATGAATGTTATTTAGGATGATAAAGAATATTTTGGATGTTTTGGAATCAAAGTAAGGGACATCGTCTAAATTTTTTCCTTGAGACATAATTTAATATTGTACACCAATATTATTTTCTAGGGTGAATATAAATATTAGATTACTATTTTTATCATTATTTATTTATTATAATCATATTTTATGATTTCTAAATGATACACATTCTTGTGGAATATTATTTTACAAATTACAATGTTGTTTAGAATACATAAAAAATTTCAGTTTGATGAGATAAACATCAAAATCATATATAATTTCATGATATGATAAAGTGTGAAATTAATTTTCCATCTATTATATTTTATATCCAATTTTTATATGTTTATTTAGATAAAATTAATTTAATCAATTCATTTTATTGATTCTCTCTTTAATAATATTATATTTTCAAATAATTTCAATAAAAAGTCATCTAAAATGTTCTGAAGAATTATTATTCTAAATCATACTCATTCATATCCATGTAGTGAAAATGGGTTTTTATGAATCTATATATAATTAGATTAATGTTAAAAGATGGAAATTTTTTAATTCTATATTAATTCATTTAAAAAAGTTTTTTTTATGTTATTGTGATTTCAGGTCTCACATTAGTTTATGCAAGGAAAATGATTTATTATCAACTTATATTTATTATGTTTTGTTTATACATAGGATGAATGTATTATATAATTAATATAATTAATTTTTTGATGAATTATATATCCATTTGTGTATCTCTCTTACGCAGGGTTTAACGTTTCAATGTTACCCAAGCGAAGATGGGTTTTTGTAATAATTTTCATTCTTCGAATCATTTTTTAGTTATACAAAAATCATATTTTATGAGTTGTATATACTTATCCTTTGCTAATTTTATTCATGAATTTAATTATTATCATGGTATTATGTAATAAATTTATTATTTTTCCATTATGGGGGTTACAATTTAGAGTTACCAATATGGTAGGAGACTTTTCATATACTCTAATCATTTATCAGGATTGTGAATATTCAAGTCCCCAATAATAAAATTTTATAATGAAAATGACTTAATGTTTCCTCGTTATGATGATATTATTTTTAATGAATTGTTGTATTATTTCACTCCTTTTTAAATAAATCATTAGATAAAATATTTATTATTTGAATATGACTATATTTCACCCTTCATTTGGAAATAATTTCTCTTTCAAAACAATGTTTTGAAAAAAATACAAAATGATTTAATTTTTTTTAAATATGGAAGAAAATATTCATAGAAAACATTTTAAATCATTTTTTAAATAATTCATTATATTATTTCAAGGTTATCTACAATAATATTGATTTTTAAAATATCATATATCTTAAAATGTGTATTTAAAAATAAAAATTATATTTTCATAAAATTGGTTCTACTAAAATTTTCATGTTATTTAAAATAAATAATTAAAACAAACCATTTGGTTACATATCCTCTTCAGGGGTTATTTTTTTTAACATAATCATCATCCTTTTATTGGTGGATTAATATTATTTCCAATATATTATTATGGATCTCATTTTATTCCTACAGGTCAACCATATTTCATGAGATTTTAATGGAAGTCATTTCTGTTCTATGGGTGAAACATATTCTGTAATGGATATTAAAAATTTTCTAATGTTTTTAGGACTAGATTTATGCTTTTGTCTGTAATTATTTTTTCTTGTTAAATTGAAATTTGATAGGTGGATAATTGGAAAATTAATGATGAGGGTTCTGTGATAAACCAGTGATGGGTGGTTATTTGATAAACCAACAATAGGTGGGTCTATTATATCACTCAAGTGCATTGGGTAATGGGATATAAATCAATAAATAGGGTTCCTTAAAGAAAATATTTTAATAATACTATGATGATTATTCCCAAAATAGATATGATGGTTAGTCCATGTGTATTTGATATTGCTATAGTATATGTAACAGTGATATGGAAACTGATATCCCAATTTAGATACATATATGATATATTATTTCTTATGAGTTTTTGTGAAAATAATTTCATATTCCATAGGTAATATAAAAAAATTTAGGAAATTTTTGTTCCACTTTCTCTGTGAAAATTTATATTATTAGTAAATATATTATGGATTTTCTATGGATATGTAGTTCCATTTCATTTATGGATTTTTTTAATCACCCAGATTCCCTAGGCCATTCCATTGGGAAAAGGCAGTGCTTGTGGTGTTCTTGGGGGTCATAGTAGAATTTTTTGGGATTTTTACAAATATTTGGTTTCACCATTACGGTGGAACTATGACGGTTCCACACTGAGTTGGTGGCACACCAAATGGTGTATCTCCCATTGAAAAATTTCCAGTTTTTCCATTTTCTCCTAGTTTTTACAAATTCACCCCTATAGTATTTTATTTGATGTAACCTATAATTAAAGCCTCGTTTGGGAATTTTTAACTATGTTTAAAAGGATATTAAGTATATAATTTATATAATAACACCCAGTAGACATTGAGATAATCAAACCATGTGATCTTGGCCAAAATATCTTATTAATGGCCTTTGGAACCATTTCCTTCTGTTGATATATGATCAAGCGTTTTATAGAAGCTGAAAAACTTGATTATATTTTCTTGTGGTGAACATAGTGCCTTTCTCTCTAGAATATTCATGCACATATGGTAGAGTTATTTCCTACTCATTCTTTATTGAATTTCTTTCTACTCCCGCAATTCCCTATTTTGACACATCGATGAGTTTTGGGTTCTTATTGTTTCAGGTATGGATTATTCAACCTCTTTTTATTTCTATATCATGCATGTTTGGTGTAAAAATTATTCTTTGTAATGAACATGTGAATAATTTTATTAAATGAGTAATGAATAATGGAATGGAAGTAATGATTAAAAGATAATGTGTAGGGATTTAACGATGCTCGATGTTGATCATTTGTATTATCTACTATCTATAATAATTGCTATGGTTTTTATGCCTATATTCCTTCTAAAAATCATGTTCACGGGTGGCCTTTTCATTCATACTGGTGATGTTCTATTTTTTTATGGTTCTTTGTTAAATGGTTGTAATATGAAATTTGTTTAATAATGTTTACATGGTTATATAAATGTATTCTCCTTGGTCAAACCAATTATATGATCACCCCTATTATTTATTGTGGAATTAAAAAAACCCTCATAATTTTTTTAATAAGATTGGATTAATGGCGTGGTTGTGATATGTGTTTGGTCGGGTTTTGTACATCATGAGGTTTATGTGATGTTGTTGTTTGTAACCTTGTAAATCATACAAGTGGTGGATAGAGGGATTTTTCTTGTGAATGGGGAATGAAATGTCTGTGCAGCTGGGTAGATATTTTGTGGTTTTTTCTATGTGCTTTGTATGTGGGGTTGTATAGGAGGAGTAAAGGAATCATTGGTTGAGAGATTTATTGATTGTGTAATGGATAAACCTGCAGGGCGTGGGAATACCTTTGGTTTATGTTGAGGCCGTAGAACATGATGTGTAGTGGGACTACTTTGGGGTAGTGGGAACAACTTTTTTTTTGGTTGAGTGCATAAAACTTGATGTGAAGTGGGACTACTTATAAGAAGTTGTTGGGTAACAAGGCTATATGACTGGGTTGTTTCTTTACATCATATTTATAGGGGTTCTTGGTGTGTTGTTCTTGTAAAGTTGAGATTATGGGTTTTTTTGTGAGGGAAACATTGAGGATGATGACATTGAAGAATGAGAGTTATCATTGGATAAATGGGTATCTAGGAAGAAGGTGGTATGCAGTGTAATAAAGGTTAATTGTTATCTATAGTTTTTATACATGGTTATTAAAATGGATTTCACCACCTCATTCCCATCTTAGTTGGTTGCCTTTGTCGTGATTAGTGGCATTTTTCCCTCAAAAAATGGTTTATGATGTTTTGGCTATTTTTTTCCCCAAGTAGCTCTATAACAAATTAAAGTGAACCTGTTAATTATCAAATGTAACAACTATAAATTAAAAGGTGTTAGGATTTTGTTTAATTGTGTTTTTTTGTGTGATTATACATATAGGGGTAGTATCCAATGTGGTTATATGTGGTAATGATGTTTATTCAAAACACATCGGTTGTGACGAGTGTTAACATACTTCTATATATAAATTTTAGTTCCTAGTGATTTCAATATTCACCCCACCATTGTTGAGAACCATGTGTCGAACACCACCATTTCAAGGGGAGGCTATATTTCTGAATATCCTTTTCGTATGACAGATGGTTGGTTTATTACATTCTTCCTCACCCCCTCTTCCAGTTTCTTACCACTATTGTGTATTATGGGAAGCTATATTTGACTGAGGATAACCATATCCCAAGATCCATTATGTATGATTTTATTTGGATTACAAAACCATGTATTTTCATTGTAGAATTATTTTCTCAAGTGTCATCAGGATGAGGCCCCGATGTCTTTTGACGAGAGGCATGGTTGTTGTGGCCACGATGTCTATAGTCAGAATTTTGGTGTGGTTTTGGTCCTATGTAAGTGCATATAGGTTTTTGTAGTGGGATAGAATTGTGGAATATTGGTAGGGTCAAGATGTTATCCATTCAAAATGAGAAGATAACTAGTGGGAATGTGGTGCGAGGTACCCAAATGTTGATGTTCTTATAATACTATTGTACTTGACTTGAATAATTTGGTGAGTGTGCCTTGGTGTGGATGGTCTGTTTAGTACCCCATGGTATGTGCTTTGATGATATATTGTTTTATCACATGGGCATTATAATGTTCCCCCAATTGAGTTTGGATGGGTATAATTTTCCTTTTGGGTATACTTGTATACTCACCCTATGTTTTCCTTACTATTTTCATATTTCCAGGAGAACATCGAGGACTTATTTTGGACATTACTAGCTTGATCGTCAGTATAGTTGGTGTCTTTTTTCATTGTTTCATTCTTAGGGCTATTCGTTTGGTTTTTTGTTTATACATTTTTCTTAGTATATGTCTAACTCATGTGTGGGTTCGATTTTGGATACCATTTTATAAATTTTTGAAGGTTATTGTGATTTTTACCATCATTTCATCCAATTAATTTCATAAATAACATAATGACTTTCATTTTGTGTGAGATTCTATAACCATGACGATTGATGCCACTCTGTGGCCATTTTAAAATCAGCACTCGAGGGTCATTATATCTTCTTAATCATGATGAATGGAGGCTGTGGAACATTTCGGTCCCCTCCCACATCTTGAAGATGGCAGGTGGTGACAGAATGGTACTAAAGGCTGATGGTTGACGTAAATAATGTTGTTTGGAGTTTGGTACAGTGATGATTTCATGTGATGGTAGGGAAATGGTGTTATGTGATCTTATTTCTTGATGCATTCCATGGTATACTTTATAAGACATGCAATTTTAGGGCCCCATTTTATCTAATGCTATAAATATGGACCTGCTGAATGACCATGTGAGGCTACACCGATTTCTAGTTAGAGACCCTGAAAAATGTAAATTAATTGTAATGAATTGTTTTCTTGTGTGTCTTGGATGTTTTGGGAACATAAAAAAAATTAAGAGTTAAAATAAATATTGAAATCAAGTTTCATACTACTCACACATTGGTGTTCCTCATTTACCCTTTTTATATGTGTTGTTGTGACATCATCATCATGTTGTATAAGAATTTGAGGCCTATAAGGATGACTTGGTTGATTAGTGGTGGGATGATAGAGTGATGGATGATTAATTATGTCAAATAACCTTCGTTCATTCTAGAGACTAACCTTGGGGGTTAAATATGGAAGTGTTTTCAGACATAGATAAGGATGGTTGGCTTGATGAGATTAAAATGACCTTTACTATAATTAATTCTCTACGGGAGTACTAGGTTCATATGGAAGTGAGCCAGATGTGTGGAACAACACGTCAATGGTGGATTCTTTACCTTAGTGATAGGAAGGAACCCGATGACTCAAAGACTGAAATTTAGACAGAGTTTTTAGTAGAGATTCATTCATTGATGTTGAAGGATGATAAGATGTAGTAGATTCTCTCTCTCTCTCTCTAGTAGAGGAGTATATTGTTAATGGAATTGGGGAGCATGTCCAAGCATCTCATGCACTTTTCTCTGGATCTCCTTATGTATGGGTAGTCCTGAAAAAGATGTTTGGAGGTGGAACACATACTTTCTCATCGGTATTAGGACATTCCATTTCCCAAATGGATTACATACAAGTTCAGAAGAAGGCTGAAGTATTGGAAAGGATGAACTCACAAGGGGGAGTACCACGAGAGGGGTTCTTTCTATGTTCTACAATGGGGATGGAATTCATCATCAATTCTCCAACGTCAGGTCTATGTAGGTTTTGTCCATTGGGAATTAGTCCTCAGTAGTTCAATTATGATCTCTTAGTCCTCACCACTTCCACATGGGCTCAGGACTGAGGTGCTCTATCTGTGGAGGGCTTCGAAATATTTTGAGTCAGTTCCAATTTTGATCTGATCATGGTGGGGTCGGCAGGTTCACTACCCACCTCAGTAGTAGCAGTTTCCAGTTAGAACATTCCAGTAGTAGGGAAAGTGAGCACCCACTCCAACGAGGGTACATAATTCTATAGGAGTATAACATTAGGGTGAAACTCATTGTTATCTATGCGTGTGTGTTCGGGGAGGCTTCGATAGGAGAAGAGTATATGATCTCGGTGTGGGAAGTTTCAAGCTATAGAGGAAGCCGTTCTAGCGGGAACTCCGGTTTTTTGAGGTATGAAGAGTCTGTTTAGTACTCTTGCACAATAATTGATTTATTCAATATATTTTCAAACGTTTTTTTCACTTATTTTTTCTCATGCTCTTGGACTAGTCAAAATGTGTCTTCTTATGCCCCTCATTTTGAGTACACAAATAATATTTTAGACTATTTTTTTGTTATTTTCAATTGATGTAGACGGATGTTAGGGAATAATTATTCTATTGGGGTACTTCTCCAACTATATATGTGATCATATGATGTCATAATATGAATATACATGTTTTTTTACATTTCACTTTGTTATTTACATCTTCTAGAGAAGTGTCGTGTTTTCCAGGGTGGATAGACAACGTGTAGTTTTCATTGGTGATCAGAGTTGTTATGTGGGTTGTCGGTGTGTAGAGCCTCTTCATTCTGTGTTAGAAGTGTTGATAGAGTAGCAATGTTAATGGTGTTCTGGGATGCTTCTAGTCTAGGATTGGGATGTGTGTGGATGTTTTAGTAGGGTTGATCTTTTAGGGGACTATACAGTTACATCCACATGAAGATAACTATGATACATATGATTTAGAGAAAACATTGGTTGTGTTTTAACTGAAGTTGTTGTGAAATTCCCTCACCAGGGAACACATTGTGGTCTGCATGGATCATAAGATAAGGCGGTATATCTTCCCCTACTGAGACCTAAACATGTGGCAGTAAAGGTGGATGGAGTTTCTCCTTGACTATAACATCAATATCTCTTAATGATCAGTAATAGAGAACTTGTTTGATGATTCCTTAAGCTGGAAGTATTATATAGAGTTATTTTGGGAATACACTGGCATTTGGAAGGAAATGTAGGAGTTAGCCACTTTTCATCTTGATATAAGATTTTATAGAAATATATTCTTTCTATTATCAATTATAGTGCAGCCTTCAATGGTGTGGAAGGTGGAAGAGTCTTGGTGGGGAGAATCAAGGACTGAAGTGATGTGTGATCGAGCTATCTAGGGTGATGCTATGTAGGTATGATCAGAGGATAGTTAGAATCAGATGAAGTTCCATTTTAAGCTATTTTTTCAGTGGAAATGTGTGAGGTATTTCTCTATGAGTGGAATAGATCACCACCTGTGGAAAATCCAAATGTGTTTAATATGTACTTTGTCATGAAAGAACAATTTTTTTGTTGTGGGGTGAAGTGGTTAGTGGATACGGCTGTGGTATGATTCTTAGTGTGTCAACAGGTGAAGGATGGGCACCATGTTCTTAGTTGTCAGTTATATCCCTTAAATGTTCCCATGATGAAGATGTATGAGGTAATGATAGATTAAATCCAATTATTTTCCATTAATTTTGGAGGATGCAATATACTTTGGGTAGTAGTGGATTGATTGAAAAAATTGACTCACTTATTAGCGATCAATATTTCATGCGTAGTAGATGAATTCAAACATAGGTAAATGGGTGAGGATGTGCGGGTTAATAGAGTTCCATGATCCATTCTATCATATCAGGATACACATTTTACGGAATGAGTATGGAGGGGGTCATAAATTTAAATTACAACATAGTTAAACATTAGCGATACATTCCACCCTCATATAGATATACACACATAGAAGACCATCCAGATGATGGAGTACATTATATGAGCATGTCTTATAGACATTTTTGGGTCTTGGAAGTGACATTTTACATTGTAGAGTCTACATAACATAATATCTATCTCTTTTCCATTGGTATGCATTCTATCAAATATCTATATGGGAGGTCGTTCCGTCACCCTTCTGCTGTATGAAAATGATGGAGGAAGCCTTTTAGGGTCTGAACGTGGTGAAGAGTACGATAGAGAAGGTGAAACATGTCCATGATAGGATGATGGCAACACATGAATAACTTATATAGTATGTCGATTGTAGGAGGTGGCCTTCAGATTTAGTGGTTAGGGACCACGTTTTCATGATGGTTTCCTGTCGATGTGGTTAGTGGAGTTTTGGAATATGGAGCAAGCTTTCTCCCATGTTCATTGGTCCTTTTGAGATGTTGGGAATAGTTGGAGAGGTGGAATATTTGTAGAAGTTTTGAACGCACATGTAGAGGATCCACGATGTATTATGTTTCTCTCATCAATATTTTTATCAACATGATGACTCCCATGTCATTGGTTTGAGAGAGGTGAATTTCAAGGAAGACGCAACGTGTGTGGAGTGACAAGTAATAAGGGAGGATTGTGTGGATAATGTTCTTTATATAAACACCATTACCTGAGTTCATGTGTTATGGAGCCATGGTGGCATATAGGGGAGTACATAAGAGCAGGATCCAAATATGCTTTCCCAATACCCAGATCAGTGGTATGTTTTTTTCAAGGTTTACTTTTTTTTAGTTTCATGATGTAATGGTTGACCATGTTCATTATCATTTTCATTGTTCCCATATTCATAGTTTTGTGTGGAAATTCCGGACGTGTGGATATGGTAAGACCTAATCTTCAATCAGAACACATTAATGTTTAGGTGATTAAACACATCTCAGAGAGTTATTACCACAAAGAGCTGATAGAATTTCGACATGGAAGTAGGGATACCCTAATTCATATGTACAGGAAGTGGGGCCTTGGTGTTTGTAAAGTTTCTCAGTAGAAAAATATCAAGTAGTTTTTCTTGGTTGTTATGATTTTCAGTCTAGTTTTTGAACAAAACCATGTAGTTTTTCCTTGATAGGTATACTACAAGGTGGGTTTTCTAACTCCTCTTTTTTTAGGGGTTGTTTACAAATTATCAGGGACGATAATAGTTTGAATTTTATTTGATGAAATGACATTGATTTCCTCATTCCATTCCATTGTGAAAATCTAGTTATATTGGTGTTTATGGGGGTCTCAGTTGATTATTTCGGGGGGTTCCTAAAATTTATGTTTCATCTAAACCATGGCACCATGAAGGTGGCACTATTAGATGGTGGAACACCAAACAAGTGGTACCTTAATGGTGGAAACATGATGGTGGCATACTGTAATGGTGGCACACCAAACTGTGTCTCACCCTTTTCCAAATTTCCATATTCCCTAGTATCTCCTAGGTTATTCACAGTAACCCCCTTATGATTCATTTGATGTAAACCGTTTTTAAATACATGTTTGGTTAATTTTAATTGAATTTGAATGTATATTAAATATATTTTTAATATCATATCACTTATGGGACTTTTAGATATTCAAACCATGTGATCATGGCCATGAACACACATTAATGGCCTTCATAACTGTTTCCTCCCACTGATATATGATATATAATTTTCTAAATTTTAAGGTCCTCTATTATCATTTCAATTTTTGATCAAAGAGCCTTCTTATCTTGGAGAGTAGTGTGCATGTTTTGGTGCAATTTCCTCCTCAGTTTTCTGAGAATATTATTCTTCTCGCACACTCCCTGATTTTAGAGCAAAGTGGAGTTTTGGTCACCGGTTATTTTAGGTAGGTATTCATCCACCTCGAATTATTTGGGTATCATAAATGGTTGGTGTACTAATTATTATTTTTGAAGAACATGTGAATATTTTACTTAAATAAGTAATAAATAACGGAAAGTATGTTATGATTAAAATATAATGGGTTGGGAGTTTATGATGGATGATGATGATGAAATGTTTTATCTAATATCTCTATAAATTTTTATGTTTTTCGTGCCTGTAATCATATTAAAAATCATGGATGTTGGTTGTACTTTTTTGTGCATAGGTGGTGTTCTATTTTTTATGATGCTTTAATAAATAGTAGTAAAATGAAATCTATTTAATCATGCACACATGGTAGAATACATGGATTCACCAAGAGAAATCATATTTTATAGTTACATATGTTATTTAAAGTTGAACTAAATAACCCACATTTATAAATATGAATATACATGGCTATATGGTGCGTTTATGTGTAGTTTTCTGTAGGGATTGTTACTTAATATGGTTTATGTGATGCTTTTTTTTGGTAACACTATTATGGTTATGGTGTGTAGATGGAGGGGTTGGTCCTGTGAATGGGTAAGGGTATGTATGTACAGTAAACCTACAATACGGTGGTGTTTTTCTATGGGATTTGGGTATGTAGTGGTACAAGATGAGTGATGGAATCGTAGGATGAGATATTTATTTACTGTGGTATGGATAAACTTGTAGGATGTTGGATTGCCAATGGATTAGGATGACGTCATAGAACATGTAGTACAATTTAACTTTCTTTTAGTATTGGTTGTGCAAAAGGGTTGTTGTACTGGTTGGTGTCATGACACCATGTTTATAATGTGCCGGGTGGGGTGTTGTTGTGAAGTGGGGATAACAGGTTTGGTTACGAGGGCGGGATTGAGTGGGATAACCTTGAATAATTATATTATATAGTGGTTTATTTGGTTTCTAGGAAAATGGGGTGTGTAGTGGGACTTCAAGTTGGTTGTTCTCTGTAGTTTTTATGAATGGATGATAAAATGGATTTCCTCACCATGGTTACTATTTTCGTGTTTTACATGTTTGTGTTTAGTGACCGTTACCTTCTAAAATGATTTTAGATGTTGTGATCATCAGTAACCTCAGTTAGCGTAAGAATTAATTAATATGAACCCCATAATTAACTAATGCATTATTGTTAAATGGAATAGGGTTAGACTTGTGTTTTATTTTGGATGTTAGTGTGGTTGTGCATATAGGGGTAGCATCAAATGTGGATTTTTTTGGGATGTTTGTTAGTTTTAAACTAGTAGGCTGGGATGAGTGTTTACATACCTGTAAATATAAAATTTATTTTCTTTTTCAATTCTACATGCACCCTACAGGGTTTGAGTACTATGTTCTAAACACCACCATTTCATAGAGGAGGGTGTAATTCCCAAAATCCTGGTGGGTGGATAGATGGATACTTACTATCATTCATCCTCACACCCTCTTTCGATTTATTACTGCTCGAGTGTATCTAGGCATGCTATAATTACATGAGAATTACCTTGAGTCCGAGATCCATCAGACATGTTTTGTTTTTCATGAGGGGATCAGGTGTTAGTGGGCCATGATTTTTTTTCCATGTGTCTTCGAGATGATGCATAGTGTCATTGGGCAAGAGGTTCTTTTTTTCCCTAGTATCCGCTGGTAGATTTTTTGTGTGGTTTGGGGCCTAGGTGTGTGCATGCAGATTGTGGTACTGGGACTGTATATTGGAAAAGCTGTAGCATTAATACGTTATCTCTTAGTAATTAGTATATAACTAATGGGAATGTGTTTCAGGGTACCCCTAATATCAATGTGATTATACTACTACTTTACATGTCTTGTGTAATTTATTGAGTGTGCCTCGGGGTGGTTTTCCTAGTTGGTACACCTAGTATGGTTCTTGGAGGTTCTATTATTCCATCACTAGGGGCTCAGTATGTTCCACCAAAGGAGAACAGAAGGATTTAGTCTTTATAATGGGTATACTTGTATACAAACCCAATGTTCGTAAAAATATTTTCATGTTTCTAGGAGGACATTGAGTACCATGCCATACTTTACTAGCCAGGGCGTCAGTATAGTTGTTGTGACACTTCATATATTCTTTTTTGTAATACAATAATTGTTGCATTAGTTGAAATGTTTTCATAGATTACATTTAAATCATGCTTGTGTTGGATATTGGTTTCCATTATATAAATGTTTTGTGTTTTTTGGGATTTTACAATCTTATCTCCGAATCAAGTTTCACTAAAATGGGTAATGACTTCCTTTTTGTATGAGATTCTATAACCTTGGTGCTAGTGGCCACTCCATGTCCTATTAATTTTGGGACACGGGGGTCATTATCTCTCCTACGTCATGACTATGGAAGGGTGTGACACAGTACATTTCCTTCCATCATCTTGAATAAGAAGGATAATGAAAATTTTTCTGAGATATTATTCATCACCAATGTTCTTAAATGTTTTTCATAGGTCATAAATCTTTTTAATTAAAAATAAGATGGCATAATAAAGGTATTGAATATGATTCATGATAAGAGTTAATTTTTTATTTTAAAAGGGTTATATTTTATGAAAAATTAGATATTATATATATCTTTCCTCTTGTAATTTATGTGTTTAATTTGTAATCATTTTTCATAATTCACTAAAACCCAAAAAATATATGCTCCTTGGAAAAATAATTATTTTAATATTTACCTGAACAAGAATAAATATTTTTTATGGCGATTCCTTACAATTGGTATTAGAGGAGTATTTTGGCATCTTCAGATAAAAGTATGTTTTAATGTGTGGTGTTATTAAGAGTCATAGACAATATCCTGGGTTTTTATGTTTATGTTTTATTATATGTTTAATGTCTTAGACAACTATTTATAAGTATTTTGTATTATATTTAGAGGATAATGTTTATTAAAATGATTTTATGTCTTGTATTAAGTAGATATGCTTGAGGTAAATAGAATAAAATTTTATTTCTTTTATAGTATAATGGTAGAATTATATTTTAGAAGAATAAATTACTTCTTTGTGGATTTAAGGAGATTATGTTTATTTATTGATATGGTTATCATATCATTTAGATTATATGATTTGGAATTCTACATTGTGAATTGAGAATTTAAGAGTAATTAATTTTGTTTATAGATAAATGCTAAATATTAATTTTAATGACTATATGATAAATTCCTTCTGATTTTTTTGGTTTCAATATTAATTTGTAATACTTTTTAGAGATTCATAAATAGTTATTTATCAAATGATATTTTCTGAACCTTGCATGTTACTCTTTAATTTTTGAGATTAAAAATATTTTTCATCATATAAAGGTTTATTATTTTTTCTGAATTTTATTATCCTTTATTAACAATTTGGGTTTTTGATAATGTGTCTAGGTAAGATAAATAATCAATTAAATTTTTTTGGATTTTATGATTCTTTAGAAGTGGATTGTAGGGATTTATATGTAAAAAATTCATCTTCAATACTCATAATTTCAAGAAAAATATTAGTCTATGATGGAAATATATTAGAGGATGGAAGTAAAATTCAAAATTATATATATCTAAATATGTGATTATATTTTAAATAAATTCTCAAACATGAGGAAAAATCATCTTGAAATCTAAATGTTATCTTTCTACTATTGTTATTGATAATTCATTTCCCTTTTATCACATAACATATTTATTGTTTTATAAAGGTTATATATATAATGGCCATGTTCTCTATCACTATTAATCATAACATGATAGTTATTTTTCTCTTTAATTTCCATGTGTTCATACATAGAATCATGGTTTATGTATTCTTATGTGACCATCATACTACCCTGTCATTTTTTAAAAAAACTATTTTTTGTTAATACATTTTTATGATTTGGGAGTTCAACAAATGTATATTGAGAAGTCAAACACCTAGTTTTAGATATGATGTTTGAATTAAGATGATGAAATTTACTAATGTCAAGAGCAATGTACTTTACCAATATTCTAATTAGCAAATAAATTGATATATGATATACATGAAATGCCACATCGATCTTAAACTAACAACGACATATTATATATTACTTTTTACCGATATGACCTACCAGTTATAATTGAGATTCTGAAAAAGATTAAAATAATTATAAAATTACAAATTACAAATTCTTATAAAATTATTTCATTTTAAAACAATTAATTACAAATGAAAATAAATTAAATTTTAATATAATGGAATTTTTTAAAAAATTATTAATATGGTAAAAATGGAGTTTTATCTTAATAAATTAAAATAGAAAATATTAGTGATATAAAATTATAATATTTATATATTATTTATTCAAATAAATCATAAAAATCAAATACTTTTTAATTTTATAATCTACGAATAAATCAATTTGTATGCATAAAGATATGTAATTTTCTAGAAGTAGTTTTACCGCATTTTAATGAATGATGTGTTTTAAAAAATGTTTAATTTATTAATTTTATATATCAAAGCATTTTATTATTTTGAAATTTTAATATCACAATTTACATTGGTTGTACTATTTTTATTTCAAGATAACTTTCATTTTATGAATAATATTGAAAAATATTCGATTTTATTTGAAAATATTATTTTCATTTAATTAATTTACAATGTAAAATTATTTTTTAATTTGGTTACAACGTATCATTAGATAAAAAAATCTATTAATTCAATTCATTTCATTGGTAACGTCCATTACCCTCGTCATCGAGGCCATTGTAATCGCATGGAGTTCTCGACCACTCATCCCCGCTCTAACCTCACCTTCCGCAGCTCCTCTCTTGGTCAGATATGGAGCAGTTGTAACTAAGAGGTTCTGAGTTGTGTGGTTTTGTAATCTTCATTATTCTAGATGTGTGTTATTCATCGTCGGTAATGTTTTGGGACAGAAATGATTCTTTGTTGCTGAGTTTTTTTGTTCAATTTTTGTCTGGTTCTGGTTATGGGTATGTTTGATTCTGGTTGTGGTGAGGCATCAGCTGTCTTTTGGTGATGCGCCGATGTTGGTTATGTTTTGTTGAGGATGGTTTCTCTGTGATGGTGGTTGATTATGGTGTTTCCGACGATGGTTGAATTTTTCCTTTGGAGCTAGTGGTTCATGGTGCGTCTCCAGCTCAGGTGGGGTTGAACATCACCGACGATCTCTACACTGGTGTCACTCGATGTTCCCATCCGCCCAACCCTGCTCTGACCTCGAGTTCCTTGGCGCCTCTCCCAGTCATATTTGGAGCAGTGGATGGTTTGAGGTTCTGGGAAGTGTTATTCGGTGAAATTCGGGGCACCTGACGCTGCATATCGCATTGCGTTTCTGGTATCAATGATCGGTGTGGGTCGCTCATGTTGACGCTGATGGTGAAGGTGGAGCGACAACTTGATGGAATTTTGATGCCAATAACTGCTATCGTGTCTGGGGTAAGGGTGGAGACAAGGAAGATTGTATGATGGCGACGACAAAATCTGGTTTAAGGGCTCACCTGTGATTTGGCTTGAAGAGACAATGGGGCTGTGAGGTGACAAGGTGCATGAATCAAGGGATCACATGACGTTTGGTGGCTCGTGGACCAAGAAAAATGATGAAGTTTGAATTTTGAATTTTGCGTCATTTGAATTTAGAATTTTGTTGTGGGCTAGACTCTTTAGTGGATTTTGGTTTTCTTGGTTGGACTTGCCAGTGGTTTGATATGTTTTTGGTTCACACATACCCATAAAAGTTTCATTGGAAAATAAAAATATGGATTGAATTGAAGTGTAAGAAAATATTCAATAATATAAAATGGAAAAATATTACCATATTTTTTGGACACGTATTTATTATAATTATAAATTAAATCATTGGTTTTGTGGCCATTTAGGTTCATTGGGATTATATGTTTACCCCTGTAATATTTTATTAAGGGAAACTTTAGAGATGTTATACTTCAATATTTGACAAGTGAAATATATATTTTTTCATTTTATAGTGGAGATTTTAGGATATAAATATTATTTTGAAATTTAATATATTTATCTTAATTATGTTAATTTATTTTTAGTTTTAATGGAATAACTAATTATCATAAATTATTCCATGACGATAATGTAGTAAAACTTTATTTAATAGAAATATCAATTAAATGTTTTTAAAAATATTTAATAAAATATAATTTTAAATTACTAATGTCAAAATTGAATTTTATATATTCCATTGATATGTCAGTGAAAATTAGGAATATTTTTATCAAATTTTCCTATATTTATGATTTTTTAAATGTAAAATAATTAATAGTGTCAAAATTGAAATTTATTATATTTTAAAATAAACAATATTTAATCAAATTATATAAAATTCATTAAAATATAAACAATTTCAATATATTTGGACGAGATAGAATATTTTTTTTGTGATTCATTTTTTTTTCTGGTTTTTCATTTTATTATAAATATATCAACCCATTAAATATAATTGTTCATGTAATCATGATAATATGTAAATAGGATAAATATTAGTTAAAATTGCAATAAAAGGATTAGAAAATTATCAAAAAAATATCAAAACATCCATGGATGTTGGTATTTAGACCAATAATCATCCTATATTCCAATAAATTATTTTAGATCCTTTTTTAATAAAATAATAATGTACATTCATATAATAATTAATATATTCTAGTAATGCCTCTCTACTAACTCATAAATAGTAACCGATTACTATATTCTTTTCAAAGAAAATATCATATTTGGTTTTTGATGATAGGGATAAAATCCATCATATACTTCCTCCAAAAACTTTATATAGTTTATTTTAGGAATACAATCACAATTATTTATCTTAAGGTGTAAACAGTAGAATATTTTAAAAGAATATTATCATTTTTAATTAAGAATTAATTTATTTTTCTACATCATATTTAAAATAATTATATTCCATGATGAAATAAAAAAATATTATCATTCATATTCTATGTTTTTATTATTTTATTATCATCACTTAAATCTATATCCACATCCATCAAATGGGAAATTAATGTATTGTTCTTCTGTACGATGAATTACCACCTCACGAACAAATGATTTTTTTTCCATCATCATCACTGAAGACAAGTTATAATGATGAAAATAAAGGCTATATATATGATACTAATGGAATATTTATTTTTATATAACATTTTATATCTATTACATTATTTTCATTTCATTCACTGAATAATGATTACAGCATTCATGTGTTAGTGCAAATTATTAAATCCATAATGTGATGGGATTATTTTTTCATCACCAAATCACTTTTATGATATATATAAATATATTTAAAGAAATAATATGATATAAATGATATTATTATAATTATTTAATGATGAAATTATACTTATAAACTTTACATAGTGATCATCGATAAAAGGAAGCATTACTCATTTGTATGTAAAACTTTCCATCTCAATAATTGTAACATATTTTCTTTTTCATATACATATTTAGTGGAGTGAATTAAATGTATAATTTATTTATAAAAATTATTATTATTTCAATAATTTTCTTCTTTAGGTGATTTTATAATTATTACATTTTCCTTTTCCAATCAATCAATATTATTTTTGGGCTCAAGTAACAAATATCGTCATGACATATGATATGAACATAAATAATTAATTAATTCGCATATCATAATAATAATTTATATAAATGGAATAATAAACATTAAAAGAATATAATTATATTAAATAATTTAAATATTTTTATTATTCAAGATTATAATGAACATATTTCCCATTCAATGCTCAATGTGAAGGACTTCTTCTCACTTGTCATTCGCTAATACATATATTAATGTGATGAAAATATATTCATTTATACTGTTTATATAACAAAAAATTTAATGGTGATAAAATTAATTAATTTATTCTCATTATATTTAATGTTTTTTAAATGTTACTCATTCATTTGGAATATGATTGAGTTGATTACTAATTTGTTGGGATTTCATAATTCACTTCACATTGATTTGGTTAAACTTGTACATTATTGAATACATCATCATGTATTTATGTGTAAAATTGTTTATTATTATAAAATGTTGTATTTATATTTTTTATGTTTATTTAAATAAAATGAAAATAATTTTTTCATTTTATTTATTTGCGCTTCAATAATATGATATTCACAAGGGTCTCTTTAACAAAAACATCATTTTATAAGTTTTAATGATTTATTATTATAAATATTTATTTATCATATTGGGTATTTAAAAATAGTTTTTATGAATTTATTAATATGTAAATGATGTTTATACATTAATAATATTATAATTTCTAAGAATTTTTTTAAAAAATGTCACATTTTATAGTTTTATATTTGTGGATTTCTAGTCTCACATTTATTTTTATGAAACTAATTCCCTATATAATAATTTTAATTATTGTGTATATAAATTGAATGAATTTTTTAAATTATCCATAAATTTATTAGGATTTACAAATCAATTTCATTATCTCTATTTCGTAGTGTTTACAGTTTCAAATATTTTTAATCAGAAAATGTTTTCTGTGACAACTTTCATTTTTTGAGACATTTAATAGGTTATATAACGAAAATTATTTTTGATTTTTATATAATAATTAATTGACATGATATATCATTAATATAATTATTATTAATATATTATATGTTTTCTTTATTTTTTATTAATTCGTTGCATTATAATTAAGTGTTACCAAAGAGGTAAGAGACTTTTGTTACAATCACATCAGTTATCAGGATTGTGACTGGTAAAGCCTTCGATATGGATATATAATAATTCTATGGAATTGTATTTTTATATTTTTATTCATTATATATTAGTGATATTTGAATATTTTGACACACTTTCATACTTAAATTAGTTGAAATTTTTTTAATGAAAATCTGATATCATTTTCCCCTTTAGTTAGAAATATGTGTTCAATTAAAAATATGTTTTATATAATTAACTCAAAATATGTATATATTTTTCATATCCTAAATAATAAATTCCAAAATATATTTTAATTAATTTTATAATATTTATACATACTTTTTAATGATTATTTTCAAATAGATAGATTTGAAAAATAATTGTTGTTTCTAAATGTTTTTTTATTGATAAGGGTATTTTCATCAAAAATAGTTTTAATAGTATTTTAGTAATATATTAATTTATCATTGAAAAAACCCTTATTGTTATTAAACCAAAAAATGGATTTAGTTTATTGATAACAACCTATTACTTTTTTGGATGGGTTAAAGTTTATTCAACTAGAGTTTTAAATAGTAAACAATCGAAGGGAGCATCTATTATATCTCTCTAGTGCATTGGGCCATGCAATATAGTAAAATGGTTCTGTTTATCCTAATAAATTATTATAAAATTAAATCAATGCTTTTTTAAAATGATACTATAATGGCCTATCCAGGTGTTTTGAGAGAGATATAGTATTTTTAAGAGTTAAATGGAAAATATCATCACACATTACGTACTTATATTTTATTTGATTTCATATGAGTTTTCATAAAAATTTATTAGCTCTAAAAATAATATGTAATTTTATTTTTTATATGATGATTATGATTTTAGGGTAAAAAGATTTGTTTTTTATAAAAAAATTTATGGGTTATCATTGGACTAATAGTTTCATTTATTGTATTACTATTACTATTATTTTTACGAACATCATAAGTACTAAAATGTTATTCATGGGTCTTAATGATTTATAAGGATAATGATGATGACATGATGGAAGTATCAATGATGCGTCATGAAAGGAATTCATGTATTATTTTCATAATATTTCTTATTATGAAAAAAAATTCTAATTGTGTATAAATTTTCAATATTAATTTATGGTTTTACAATGAATTTATTTTTCCTAATTCTATAAAACATTAATCAAATGATATTTTGGAAAATAATTAAATTGAGAGATTTAATAATACTAGAATTTTTATTGTTTTTGGTTGGGTACATAATAATTGATAATAAGAACAACATTCAAATGATTTATAAAGGGATTTGTATTGTAATATGAAGAAATTTGATTTTTAGTGATATGGAATGCTCTGTTGTGTGGGGATTGATAGAAAATGGGAGTGAAATTATTTATTACATTTAATAATTGGTTTGGGAAACTACATAATTAAATAATCAAAACAAAGAATATTTATAGGGGTTTTCCAATGGTTCCATTCAATGATTTTTTTCCAATATTTTATTATTCTATTAACCAAACTCCATAAATTAAAACATTTAAAATGTATAAGGGAGTCACAGACGAAAATATTTATTTATGAAACCATAACATATAATATAGGTTTTCTAGGATTAATTATTGGATTTTTATCTAATCAAATAACATAAAAACACATTATTTTAATGGAAGAATATATTATTTTGACATAAAACCCTTTATTATATTTATTACACCACTTTTGGGATATGATATTGCCAAAATACGTAATATATATTTAAATAGTATTAACTTTTAACCAAAAATTAGATTTCTTTAGAAAAATAAGAACAATTCACCATTATACAATAAAAAAACTCTATCTTAAATTTATTATACCTTAAGAAAATAATTTTCTACATATGTAAGGGTATATATTTAAATAAAAATATTTATAATTTTGAATGTACAATTTCTATTGAACGAATAAATTTTAAACTCTTATAAAAATTAAACTTGACATCATTAAATTATATTCTCATTTATATTTAAGTGGATTTTATTTATTAATAATATTTACGAAAATGATATTTATTTCAAAATTATTAAATAATTCACAATCAGATTTATTAATTGATTTAATAATTTCACTGAAATGAATATTTGTTTTCTCTATATGAAAAAATAATAATTATGAACCTCATTATATATTGATATTTATAAATTAATATAAAATGTGATAAATATAATAATTATGTTGTTAAAACTAATTTATAATAATAAAATTATTAGAATATACACACATATCCCCTTACAACAACAGCACATGCTCCAATATAATTTGTTTGACTATTGTTATTTCATTGTGCGTTCTAATGGAAATATTAGTCTCATGAATTTTAAATGATAAAAAATCAACCATAAATAATTTTCTCATGTTTAATGTTTTTAATCTCATTTTGGGTATTTTATCCAAAATATCATGTGACTCCACCACCCTTGAAAACTATGATAAATGGGTTTCATAGTGTATGATCTTACTAGTGATGGAAATCCATTTATCATTTGGCATCAATTTGATATTATAAGAACACTTAATATATATTCATATCATCTTTTAGTATAAAATCAATATAATATATATAGTTATGATTATTACTTTTATTTAAATACTAATAGAAAAAATATGGATATAGTTTCTAAGATTCAGATATAAAAAAGGAAATATAACCAAAAGTATTTTATATCACTACAATAATCCAATGTAAATGTTATCATATATATGTGAATAAAATTTATTGACATATTATATTGTATAAGAAGATAACCAATATAAGTGTCTCCCTTTCATGAGTTTTTGATTACACGATCAATAAAACACAAAAGGGACTGTCATAACAAATTATATTATATGAGATATTTTTTATATTATATGTATTTATTATTTTATAAGGATTATGTATAGTAAAATTTTATATTTAATGACATGAATATCATTATATGAAATGAATTTAATAATCAAAATAGAAGTTATATTTTTATTGGGGTCATCATTGAAGTTTAACCAAAAGGATTTGGGATTTATGATTCATTCCAATATTATTCATTTTTTTATACTATAAATTTAATTGAGGAAATTATATTATATTTTATAATAATACAGATTTATTTAATTCTATGCTAGTTATTAAATTAGTTTTTAATTATTGGTACTATTAATCTCACATTGGTACAAAAATTGATGAATAATATGTTTTTAATGAGAAATTAAGTGCAGTTCCTCTATAATAGATGAGCATTTCCATCCATGTATATGTTCTTCAATTTTTTATTTAAAATAATAATCAATAATTAAAATGTGTTAATAAGGTCATTATCACAACATTTTATTTTATAAAATAATTTTTCAAATGATTTTTCTAAGTATATATAGTATATTACTGTTCAATATTTTATTTTTTTAAAATAAAAGAAAGATATTTTTTTCATTACATTATACAACATGAAGGGATTTCCCAAGAGTCATGATGTTTTTTTCATTGAATCATCCTTTACATGCTAAAATGAAAATTTTATAATAAATTTTCTTTATCAATATTCTGTAAATGTATTTATTATTTATTATAAAACAAAAGGGATATTTTTCCATTGTTTTTAAAGAATGGTTCACTTTTTCATTAAATGATTAAATATATATATATCCACATCCATTGAGGAATATTATGTTTTACTGGGGATATGATTATATGATACCATCATCTTTTTTAATTTGTTATGATAATTATGAATATATGAAACCCAATTCTTTCTCATTTCTTGATTAGGTGTTTACTAGATCAATATGAAACACATTTTTTCCCATGAGTATTTATATGTTGAAATAATGAATATTTTATGATATTATTAATCTCATGTATTTTTTAATTATGTGATGGGTTTTTCAATTAAAACCCGCCAACTCATTAGAAATTCCATATATCACATGGAATAATTATGTTAAAATAGTTGATGTGACCCGCCTACTATGATATATATATAGGGATGTCCAATCAAATATGAAAATGGAACCATGTAGGTATTCCTAATCCATTGTGACATGGGAAACACATTGTTATTTTTAATACTGTATGAAATAGGGATTTAGGTGTTGATTCCAACATTACATTGATATAATGTTTTTTACACTTGGTAAAAACATCTGATACCCTTTTTTTTCTATAGTGGTTCAATGCTCCTTTGAAATTTTATTTTTATAATGATTTAGACTCATGGTTCATGGTTAATTTATAATTATTTCTGTCTCCCTCTCTTATTATTCATATATTTTGAAATGATATTGTTTTATTCCAAATCCCATGTTTATGATCTACATCATATTAACTTTTAAAATTGTATGTTATGATAATTATATTATACAATTATGTTCATATTATGATAATATATGATCATCAATTGATATATCTCATAATTATACTATAGAGAACCAAAGAATGTCTTTTTATGTTTTTTATCCTAAGGTTATGAAAATTTATTTTAATTATGTTCTTCCCATGATTTGTACTTCATATTATGATCAAAGTGGGAGATGATGTATGTTATAAAAAAACTTATCTATTATATTTTATAAAGAAAATAAATATCTAAAATTTAATTTTAGAACATAATTTCTTATAAAAACAATTTATGTAATAATTTATAATAAATATTTGTGAAATATTTAAGCCACTATATTTTTTATTATATAATACATGAGTCAATATTTTGATATTAGGGTATGAAAACATCAATAATATCCCTTGGGGTAAGTCTATGTATAATATTACATCAAAATAATTTGGATAACCATATATTGTGTAGTTTTCCAAGGAAATAATTTTTTTAGTCATACTATAATGTGGATGTATATCTGGAATAAATGAATCAATCGGTAAAAAAAGTGATTGGTGTTGATTGGGTATAAACTCAATCATCACCAGTTTAGGATTGGCAGGCCTATGATGGCACACCTGGTTTGACACCCCTGATGAATAATCATTGATTAATTAAAATTTAATTTATGAATGATTATAAAGATATTGAATATATAATAACCTTAATTAACCTAGGATAAACCTACCATGTCTTTGGTTGATAAAAAAATTTACATTATTTAAAATATCTAGAATGTTTTACATGAATTAGTGATTCTTCATTCAGAATTTAAGATTCTTTATTCTTGAACATTTTTTTGTATTTAATAAATTAATTTATCAAAAATGAATCATGTTAATATTTCATGTTATATACATTATAATATGTTTCCACATGGGTATAAAAATGAATGCGGACAATGAATGATAGAACTTGTGATCATATCTAATAATCTATCTTGTTTTATAATTGACAATATCAACATGGGTGTGTTTCAAGAAAACCCTAGTAACATTCAAATAGTGTTTCATGATTAAAATTGATAGGGGAGATTTATACTCATTTATTTTTGGATTTTGGGAAGAAGTAGTTTAGAAAATTACTGAATGTAATGAGAATGTATTTTGAGTATTGAAAAGAAGTACATGGATAAAGAAATTGATGAGGAAAAATAATGGTTTTGAACCGGGTAAATTAATTTCATGCAAAATATACCATTTATATATAAATAGCTTATGTGGGGGAACATTGAAATTATTTGAGTCAATTACCTATTGCAATGGTTAACTCTTACAAGATTTAAGGTTCTTTTATATGATAATTTTTTATGTGAAACTGATATTGTTTTTTATATTTTTTGTTTCAGTTTTTATATTATATAATTGTTTTATTAATTAAATAATAGTTATAAGAATCATTAAAATTTTAATCATTTTTGAACTGTGCCTTCTACTTATGTATTATTATTCAAATAGTACCAATATAATTGTAAATTTATTTAGTGGTTAGGAAATACTTTGGAAAAAACATTATAAAGGTATTAATAACTGATTATAAATGGATTATTATGAGATAAAATATTTAGTATGGATATAATGATGATATATTTTTATAAATTAATTTTTATATTTGTTTATAAATGGTAAAAAATATTTTATTTGATGAAAATGTGATATATGATGATTCTAAGTTCATTTTTGTATTTATTGAATATATTTTGTGATATATGATTTTACTTGAGGAATATAGATAGATTTGATTTTCAGAATCATATATTCATTCGATGTGGTTTTATAGTGTTTTATGTTATTATAATGTTTTTTGGGACCATTTTACCAGGCTATTCAGTTGTACGGTAAGTAAAAAAATGTTCTACATAAAGTTGTATAATGATAAAAGTTAATTTATATCATTCAAAAATAATAAGATAAATGAATTATTATTTATTGTGTATTAAATTTTCTGAAAAATATTTAAGAATAATTATAAGGTTATTTATTTAATAATTTTATTAATGTGAAAATAATGCATTATTATATATTTTTTAGAGATAATTTTATTATATATATCTATATTGAATATATAGTGCTATATATTTTCTTTTATATTTTATTAATTATTTTTTTAATTATGGATCATATAATCCATTTTAAGAAACTTTCAGTGCTTCAACCCTGAAAAATTCATCTTTATTATTATTTTTTGGAGTATGATATGAAGTGTAAATTAACAAATGAACACGAAAATTATAAAATTATTCTTTTGAAATTGAAAAAATACATGTAAGAATATTTTCTAGTTTATTATTTACTAATTTTAAATTAATCCTTCAATTTGGGGAAAAACGTTTTAAAATCAAAGTGTTATTATATTACATTCGTTTTTAATGACTTGAGGGTCTTTCAATACCACTTTTATTTATATTTTTTCTTGTCCGTAACATTCTCACGACCATGTAGTCTTTTACTCTTTATTAATTCATAAAGTTTTTTATTCAAATCCTTTTATTTTTAATTACGTCCCATCAATATTCACCTATTAGAGAAACCTGGTTATGTGCTATTTCCACAAACCATTATGTTT
Source organism: Viscum album (assembly GCA_963277665.1). Classification (NCBI taxonomy): domain Eukaryota; kingdom Viridiplantae; phylum Streptophyta; class Magnoliopsida; order Santalales; family Viscaceae; genus Viscum; species Viscum album. The sequence goes on from OY728133.1 coordinate 244,620,092, forward strand.
CCCACATCCCCTTATTAATAAACTAGTAATTATCATTTTTTTTGAAGTGGGTTTTCAAAATAGGTATTTTAATTTATAAAAAGTGTCATTATAAAGATAAAAATTTCATAGATAATTTAATATTAGTAGGTTAGAATGAAACACCATGGAATTTTTTAATATATTTTTTTAAATAAATTGAAAGAGTTTGATTACATTCCTGACATGAAACATGAAACTTCAAATTGAAAATGATATAATATGAGATATTCATTTTAATAGAAAAAAATTAACATTGAAAAAATAAATTATTATATATATATACATATCAACAATTTAATATTTTAAAATTTATTTAATATTTCTTAATATATAAGTACATATTTTTTGGGAAAGTAATTTTATGTTTCCGAAATTTCTTTTCATAATAAATTGAAATTATGGAGATCTTTTAGTGTATATTACAATTAATATTTTCTAATATTTTATATTTTCCTAATAAATATGATAATAGTATTTTCAAAAATAAAATCCTAATTACATAATGCTGATATTTTTGGATTTTTCTAAAAATATTACCTTTTGATTGAATAGTGAAAAATATAGAATTTATAAAGTTTTATTTTATTTTCACTTAAAAGTCATATTATATTTTGAATTTTATTTAAATTTATGAAATATGTTTTAGTTATAAATAATATAACTATCATATAAAAATCATAATTGTATTTTACTTTTCTAACAATTTATTTTTTGACATAAAATTTATTTTTTCAAAATAGTCCACTTAAGTAAATATCATGTTTTTAACATTAAAAATTAAATTAACTTCTCTTAATGAATAAATTGAAATATATTTATATATTATATATTCATTAAAATAATTTTTCATTAGTCTAATAGTTTTTACATTGAATTTAATAATGGAAAAATCAATTTCGCTCTGAATAATAAATTGTTTTTAAAAATAGGTTACATTTTGTTTATTTCACGTATTTTAAATGAATTTCTTTCAAAATTATAAAATAAATTATTTCAAATGTATTTATATTATTTAAATACCGAAAATAATATAATAAAATTTAAAATGTTAAGATTATTTTCATTTTAAATAGTATCCATGCTAATGATTTGTCACCTCATGAATGGTAAAACAAGTAAAATGGGGGTAAACATATGGGCCAATGTTGTAAAATATCTATAACTCAAATAATTATCATATATAATGATATTCATTAATAAAAAGTGATTATTATGTAGTAAATTAATTTATATTATATCATTATTTTTTAATTATACAATCAATGTTATGTTATGTAAAGATACATCTTATTTTATTCAAATTACAAACTATTTTTTTTCATTTAATGGAATTGATTGAAGATTTTTATTCTTTCAATGATAATATAAAATCCTAAATATATTTATTTTTTACAAAAAAAACTTTTATTCCAGCTTTTTACTTGATTTCAATTTAATATTATTATATATACTAATCGGGTATTATACTTAAAATAGGTTTTCATATGTTTTTTGTTATATAATATAAAATTTCTAACTCATGTAGAAATTATATATGATACATTTAATTAAAAAAATTAATTATTATATCAAAAAAATTTGGTTCCTTTTATTTCAGGTAATATTGGGATGGTAGCATATTTTAAAATATTAGTAATCACGATTAATATTGAATGGGACTTATCATTTTTTGGATGGGTGATAAAGAATAATATTCTTCATTAGAATATATAAATTTAATTTTATGAATTTATTTTGACCCTACATTAAATTATCTTTCCATTTGGGGTTCCATAGTGTCACATTACGTTATATGGATATATATTCTCTTTTCATTTTTTATGAAATTTTATCTGTGTCTTTTTCCTCACATATAAAAGGGAACCTCTTAAATTTCATTATTTATAATATTTGATAAATATATAATGTCACACCCCTACACTAATACTATTTTAAATTTTTATCCTGTAAACTAGATATTTTATCTTCTCATAAGACTATGATATAATGTAGTTATTTTTATAATAATGTTGTTCTCTCTGAAAATAAGTAATCATGTTACCATATACATTCAAAGATTACAACATCATATAATTCATATAAATCTATAATATCCATCATAACATGATATATATAGTAACATACATATAATGAGATATTTTTATTTTTATGGAAAAAATAATTCTCCCCTTCATTATATGCAATTGGAAATGAATGAATTACTTGTTATTACGTGTGAAATACAACCACCATGAAGATATATGATTCTTGATTTAATACAGTCATTCATGGTTGGTTATTATGATGGATTAGATTTTAATATATGATATTTATGAAATAATTATTCTTAAATAATTTATTCATATAACAATCCATTAAAACCTTCCAATCTATTAGGAAATTATCATGTAACAAAAGTGTAAATGTGGACTACCACCTCCATGAAGTGATGTTATTTTTTCATTTATATTTTACATTAATGGGAATAAGTGAATAGATATAAAATAGTACATAATGATTAAATATTATAGTATTAAAATGATTAATTAAATTTATAAGATGGAATAATTATCAATGTATAGGTACTACGACTTCTGAACATAAAAATGAATTAAAAACAATGAATTTATCACCATGACAAGTTATTTAAATAAATATTGTTTATCAAATGTGGGATGAGTGGATATATGTCAATCATAGGTGGTATAATTTATATTATCATGGTTTTGTGAAAATATTTATTTTATGTATTTTTTTAAAAGGATTCCTGATCACATACAAATTAGGATGATAATAGAGGTTAGTGTTTCTCATCACACTATTATTTATGAGTCAAAATACAAAAGCAACGCTTGTTCGTTTTGTGTTGTGTATAAACTACCCAAGAATAAAATTTATGATTAATCACATGAATATTATATATATATATATATATTTATTTATAAATCCATATATATAGATCTATATATTAAGGTTTTTATTTTATTCATATGAAAATAATTAGGGGTTTAGATTTAAAATTATCTTCTTTGATACATTTGTTATATTATAAACTACCTCGTTTTAAAAGGTGTATCAGCTACATTATTTTTTATTTTATATAATAAATATCTTTATATAAGAGATATACAATATTTTATTTTATTTTATTTCTATTAAGGAGGTCAGAATAACAAACATACCAATGAAGTTAGGTATTTATATTCAACCCTATTTTAATCAATATTATTTGTACTTGAATTTATTCTAAGAATATTATATGATATTTATCTAATTGACCCCATAATTTTATTACCCTGTGTATATTCCGATAACTTCTTTTATTATTATATTTCTTTAATTTTGGTAGTAAAATGAATGTGTAATATTTTTTAAATAATGGTCATCCACAATTCCACTTAGTCGATGAAATTTTTAGTCTATGTCCATACTATTCAAAAAAATGAATGAATGTCTAGAAATATTATTTTGATGATTTATAATATTTATTTTCAATACATTTAACATTCATTATATTTTTTTATAAATGAATATTTTTAAGAAGACATTATCTTGAATAATTCAACATTAAAATTTTGTAATGACGTCAAATAAGCGTTTCATATTAATTTATTTGATATGAATGTATTCTAAAAACAATGTGATCAATCTATTAATTAAACAATCTTTTAATAGTTTCAATTTTTATTTTAATATAATGGTTTTTTCAGAATATTTAATGGATTTTTACTATAAATATTGACAAAATATGAAGATAGATTTCTCATCTTTTCTATGAATCGTTCAAATTATTTTAAGAGAATTTTTCATCTATATCGACATATAGTAAAGATTTTTACTATTTATTGGGTATAAGATCATTGTATTATTTTCAATTTTATATATTACTTATGATAACGACGACTCTACGAATCTGATATCATACTGAATGGTTAATTGTGTTATAATGAGATCATTATCAAACCCCATTTATTTCATGTGATAACTTTTATATTAAAATGATGAGTGGTTTATAATATTCTGTCCTGAATATCTTGGGGTTTAATTATGTTATTTGTGGGTTTATCATGTCCCCCAATCAGAGTGGTTACATCCATATATATATTGATATAATTACTAGAAACTAATCGATGTGGTTAGTCTACTATCATAATCATATAGATATAAATGATCCACCATGATGTTATAATATGGAAAGGATTTAAAATCCACTATGACATTTTAAATATGTAGTGTTTATAGATAGGATATGATATGGAGAATAGGTTCGTATCCCTGATCTAAAATTCTATGATGGTTTTGATAGTTAACATTGGCAAAAGATATGGATTATATACTATTTATGAAAAAATATTCTTTGGACATGTTTTTAGCATATGATTTTTTGTATGGTATATTGATTGATGAATAATAAGTCATCAGACATAAGACTCATGTATTTTTAAATGAAAATGTTTTGTGACGGTACTCATAAATATGAATTATGTGATATTGGGAATGAACATTATAGGTTATGTTCATGATCTCGATCACATATAACTATCTAATACCATCATTTGGTCGTTGATTGATTTCTCTAATGTTTACCATACTGAATAAAAAAACCATGTCTTATGTTTTTCAAATATTTTATAAATAATAATATTTGGTATTTTTTCCCAATAAAGGGTAATATATTTATGAAAACTAGAAAGAAATTATGTAGATTTTTGTATATGATGTGTTTATATATCCAAGACTATAAACACCATAATCCTCTATAGTTCTATAATGGATCATATTTAAAATAGAATATATATTCATATTTTAACATGTCATAATTATATGATAATATTTTCACATTACAAACTAGTGAGTTTGCGATGATTTTAATTATGTATATTTTTCATATTTTATGGTCATTGTAATATATATTTTCTCTGATTTCATGTTTACCCATTAATTTAATTGTCAAACTACTATTTTTTGAATGTGATTATGAAAACATTTAAAACTATTAAAATTTTCAATCATAAACTTTGGTAATAAAAATATATAATTGTAATGATTCAATGATTTAAGGGTGTTTTTTGATGTTTTCGATCATGTTTTTCATCCGTTTCATTAGATAATTATAATTTCAATGAATTATGGAAAATATATTTCAAATAATGAAATAAAATGTGGAAGGTGATACTATTTTCTCAGTAATATAATTGTATCCCTTTTAAATATTTCAAGAAGTTTTCCAAACATCAAAAATCACTAATAGGGAACACATAATGAGGGGTGGAATCATACATTATATTGAAAGGGCATACTAGTTGTTTATATTCTAATACATCACAATATAAAATATATTTTATAATAATATCTCAAACTATAATTTATGAAATATCACTGATAAGGAATAAAAAATAACTCTTGTGTAATATTGTGGGGTATGTTGATGATTCTATTTGTATACAAACTATGGTGTGTGTGTATATCTTTTTTCCTTATGGAGGAATTTTAAAATGTTTATATATCACTATTTTCAATTAAAATTGGATGTACCTGAGTTTCATAGGTATCTTTATATCATGTATAGTAGGTAATTTTTTGTTTTGGGTTATATACTAATTATTGGGTATTTATTTATCAACTTCCATAGTAATTCTACTATTTTAGTTTCCTATGTAAAATTAAATGATATATATCCCTCTGCATGGGTTATACATAAATTATATAATAAATATTTATTTCTAATATAAATTTTTTTCAATTCCCCATTCAATACTAATTATTTCACATGCATAGAGGTTCAATGGAACGAATCATCACACCAGAATCCAGGAAAAAGAATGTGATTACTTTTTAATATACATGGTTGAATTCATTGCCGTATATTTATTTTTAAACAGTCAATTTCAATTTCCGAACAAGTGGAATTAAAAATTCACTTCATGTATTTTAGTGTTATTTCCTATGATACATGGTTATTTGTCCTTATTTATTTTATTATATTAATTCTATATATTAACGATTTTTTATGATTAGTAAACTGTGACTATAGTTTTATATAATAACATAGTCCAAAAATCAATATATAATACATAATATGAATAAATGTAATGATAAACCTATAAATCATTTTTCAATATTTGGAGAACAATGCTATGTCCCATTTTGGATCCAACTTAGTTAATGTAACCCCACATAAAATTCTGTTAATATAAAATCATTTAAAAAAATTTCACTAAAAAATACATTGATTATTAATGAATTCAATTTCATTGTATGAGTAGTGTTGAAATGATAATCTTTGTGTCACCTCACTGGATACATCTACATTTTGTTATTTGGCACTACCTAATTTAAAAACTCCAGAAAAATGTAAAGATTCTTGAACACATAAAAGAGGATAATTAATTATTATCCCGCCCCAACCGAGTCATCAAAGTCTATCATGTGTTTCCATTTTAAAAAAATCTAATAATTTTCCATCCAAAGTGAATTAAATGTGTGATTCATTTTTAAAATATGATATATATATTTTCAAAAGATACTAATATAAAATGTTTTTAACTAATAAAACCTTTCATTTGAGAAGATAGTTTTTTTGGGTATATATTGAATTTTGGATAGATGTACGGAAATATATTGGATTTTGAGTTGAATATAAATAGGATTATCATAAACATTTTCCTTAATGATGCATATATATTATTTTTATGGAAAATCCAATGGATATCGAGAGGTTATAAATTCCATTATTTTATAGTTATTTTTTTGTTATAAATTAATGAAAATTTAATGGATTTATTTATTTCATTAGTTAATTGTGTAGTTTATTATTCTATAATAAAATGGAATTTATTTATATGTGACATAGAGATCATTAGTGGGATTTTTCTGAAATGATATCTATGAATAAAAAATAAAAAAAATAAAATATCATATTTAATCAATGGAATATATGTTGTTTTTAAAAGGAACAATAAATATCATTAATATAATGATATTGATGATATACAATGTACTTGGAGAATTATATACCAATATTAAAATAATACCGGTTCATACAACAAATGTACGCCAGAAAGAATGAAATTTTAGACAAATAACACAAAAAAGATCATATAAATATATTATGAGTTATTAAAAATATATATATCATGACAAGATTAAAATAGAAAAAAAAATTGATTTACATAATCTAACAATTTAATGGTTAATTAAAACATAATCATTTCATAGAGATATACTGAAGTAAGTTATAATATAAGGAACTAAAATAGTGTGATGTTATTTTTTAGCTTCTAGTATCATTATATTAAGATACCCTAAGACTAAATAATTCATATAAACACAAAATATTTTATTAATTAATAAGGATTAATTATATAAAAAGATAAATTTATATTATATATATCATACATATGAAATTTTATATGTAATAATTAAATATCTCTCATCAATGTGAATATTGAGACGAAATAAATTACTAAATTTGCAATTTCTTAATAAAATCATCATCGCAAAGAGAATCACATATAATTTTTATAATGACATTTATTTTTCATGAAAATAATAATAAATTTCATTCAATGTTTTTATATTAAACACACAATTTAAATAATTGGTGAGTATGGAATATGATTCAAAAAAAATAAAAGTGAGATGAGAAACCAATAATTTGAGTACATATATTGCTTATATTTACTTAATATATTGTATAATAACCATATATAAATAATTTTTTATATTATTGAATCCTTTATATCATAGTATCATATCTTTAGTTGATTAATTTCATTTATTTCAATGAAATACTTAATTAACTAATAAGTTAAGTCCTTGTTGTGTATTTTCATGATGTTTAGATTAAGAAATTAAAAAAATGGTGTGTTGATTTTTGAAATAGTTTCCATTATTCCAAATTCCCCATAATTATAATAATACTCATCTGTTATTAATTTATAAAGTTGAATTTTATTTATAAAACCAACAATAAATATCTTTTAAGAAAAATGTTATAAGTTACAATCATGGTTATAGTTGTTGATGTTTACACATGGGAAATGATTCAATTTTTATATGATCATAATTGATATAAGTTAATTATTATCATTTATTTCATTAATAATAAATATATCATACAAATAATACAATTTATTTTAATATGCTTTTATATGCCTTCCTTTTCATATTGTAATAAACTATGTACCAGATCGATTAATGAGGTCCAAAAATTCGAGACACAAGACTAAAATTATCATCATTCAATAGATGATAAGGTAATATATTATATGATATATTTTTCAAAAATAATAATTAAAATTAATAATTAAATACAATATCATTAAAATCTATGAGAGGAAACATGTAATGGAGCAGATAGTAACTCATTAAGGATATTTCCAAAAACTCGGTTCCATAAAACAATTCCACTAAAACTGTGACACCGGTCACAGCAACACCACGATGGCAGCAGCAGTGGTAGTCACACAATGAAATAGTGTCTCCTCATAAGGTTTTCTACAATACTGGGGGCACTGTAGTAGTCACACTATCATGTTCTCACACTGAAACGGTGAAACCACTAACGGTGCCACCATGATGGTGGCAACGGGACGATGACATCGTGGATACGTCTCACGAAATAGAGTCCCGTCCTTTGTTTTTTTCCAGTATCCTACTTTATTCAATTCTTCCCCTACAACTCATCATCTAACGTAAAATTGATTTAATACCTCTTTTAATACCATTAAACTCCCATAAATGATATCTAAAATCTTCTAAGAGCCGGGAGACCCATGTCTTAACAAAATGTGTGCCATTTTCCTTGGTGTCAAAACATATTAATGTACTTTCTAGTTGTGCCACAATTATGTGTTTTAATCTATTTAAAGGAAACCATTTATCTCATCTCCATTGTGGCCACCTCACTGTTGAGAATTATTAAATTAAAATTAATTCCATCATGTGTGACCACCCAACTGCATGGAGAACCCCCAATCCACCTTTAAAGTGGTTCAAAATTCATATCCCATAACTCCATGATCTCACCTTTCAATGCCTGAGGATTATTTCTTCTTCTTTTCCAGTCCCTTTCCATTCTTTGGAGAATTTGGATTTTTCCATCATGAGGCTAGTGGTTCCTCTGTGATAGAGCCTTTCCAGCTCAAACATGGAGTTCTCAGAGTTCCTCTTCTGTATGTCGTGCATCTCCAATTCATGGTGCATAGAGAAAAACATGAATAGTAGATAATCCAAGTAGCATTATTTACATATTCTATATTTATTATGTAACATATAGGGTGGTTCATATAATGTTTTTATGTAGATTGATAATGTTCCACTGAAAATCATGGCTCATGGTGGTCCCTTCATTTTAACAAATGAACCTATTTTTTTCTAGATAATTCAGTGATTAAATGGTTTTAATATTGAAACTAGTTAACCATGTATAATCAGTTGATTAAATGGATTACCAATGACTATGTTTCCTTTTGTGGTCACCATGGTAAAACAAATAGAAGGATTAAACTAAATCAATGGTGTGTTTGAATCTTAAAAGACCCTTTCTATTTTCTGGTGATTTGTATGGGTTTTTACTTGATTCTTGTGTGGTGACATAGATGTGGAAGGGATCCCCTATTGTGCAGTTATCGATTTTTTATGGGGACATATGGGGATGTATGTAGGGTCTTGGTTTGGTTCCAGTGAAACGAATGATCTTACAGATGCCTTTTGTTGTTGTGACATTATAATAGAACTGGGTGTGAATGCTTAATTTTCTCCTAGGCTATTTTTCATTGCTTGGATTTTGGTTTTTCCCATTAGATTTCCTGTAGTGAATAATTATATAAATTGAACATCTTAAATATGATAAAAATAATGGGTTCAATGGGAAAAATATTTTCTAGGATTTATTTGTGAATTGGTTGAGGCTGTTGTGCTTTTTATGACTGAATAGTAACAAGGCTATTTGTGTAAGGGTGGGTTTTGGAACCCCTAGATTGGGATGAGTTCTTGTTTACCTATATGTAAAATTGAGTTCTTTTATTTCTTATGCATGCCCCACCCAAATTGAGAACTTCATGCTAAACACCCCAATTTAATAGGGGATGGTGTTTTTTTCAACACTCCTACGAGTGGCTAGTTTATTGATCTTTTTCAACTACCTTTCCCGATTATCCCAAGATAGTGCGGGCAGGCTGTGATGGCCTAATGTTCATTATATCCAATGATTCTTTGGGTATGTTATTTGTTCTTCTTAGCCCAGGTGTGTGCGATTAGTTTCTTTCCCAAGTGTCTTCATGATGACACCCGAATGTCATTTTGTGCAGAGGTAGTTTTTGTGGCCTAGGTGTGTATGGGCATAGATGTGTGTGGTTGTTGTGACCCAGGATATTGCGGGTGGGATGCTTGGTTGTGGTTTCCCAAAAGGTTGTTGTTGGGGTGGTAGTGTGATGTTAGTGAAAATGTTTAGGGAGGGATAATGTGTATGATGACTTCCGAAACCAGTGGGATAATGATGTGGGGTACCCAAACATCGATGTGTTATTACTATTACATTACATGACTTGTATAATTCAGGGATTGTTCCATATCAAGGTTTGGAGGGATTGTATCTATCTTATGTGATTTGGTTATCTCTTTTATCACGGGGAATTATAATTCCACAACAAATGTGCATGAGAGCTTTTGGTCTTCCCTACTGAGTATACTTGTATACTAACCCTATGTATATAAAACTGTTTTCAGGTTTCGGGGACTTTGGGGACCATGCGGGTCCATATTAGCTCGGACAATGGGACTGTTATTGTTGCTGCTTTCCTATTCCCATAGTAATTCCCTTGTAGTTCTCATGTACTTATAGCACTTTATATTTGAACATGTATATGGAACATGTTGTTTTTTCTTTACTTTTTCTTCAAGTTTTGGTGTTTTCTGGGATTTATTATCTTATCTCTTGATTCTTTTCAATAAAAGGTAATTCCTTCCATATAAAATATGATTTTATACCCATGGTGCTACTCGCCACTCCAATTCCTATTGGATGTGGGACGCAGGGGGTTATTATCTCTCCTTCAACATGAATGGGGATTGTTCTAGCAGTTTGTTATCCCTAACATCGTCGTGGTGAAGGCAGGTAATGAATGATTGGAATTAGAGGTGGACGATGAGAGATAGTATGGATTCCATGGAGAGGTAGAGTGATGATTGCATGGGATTTTAGGGTAAAATATAGGCAATCATGGTTCATGAAATAGGACAGGAATGACCAGCTAGGATGCTGGATTTTAGGGCCCCCAATTATCTTATGCAAGGACACTGGACCTATCGAACTGCCAAGGGAGGCTACCCAGATTATAGAGTAGAGACCCTAACAATGGTACATGCATCAAAATGATTTGTGTTCATGTGTGTCTTGGATATTTTTGGGATTTTAAATAAATAAAAAGTCAACGAAAATTTAAAATAAATCGTTTACACCACTCATGCTTAGGCATTATTTGTTTACCTTATAGATATCGCACCCAGAAAGAGACCATTGGTAGTGCGAGAGATGGAGTCCTAGTAGGATGATTTGGCCAATCAGAAGAGGACTGGTCAAGAGGAGGAGGAATCCCGATGGCAGAGGAAGATTTGCACCTTTTAGCGGGAGACCCTCGAGAATTATGATGGTAGCATCTCAGTCATGGAGATAGACAGCAGACTCGAGGAAATCGTGATAGATTTTAGCTTGATATAGGCTCTGAAAGAGTGCTGGGATCATCTATCTAATCAAGATGTAGGGTGAGTCTTGTTAGTGGTGGACCCTCTATCTTGGGGAGAAGAGGGAGGCGGAGGTTTCAAGGACTGACTTTGAGAGGGTGTTCCATGAATATTTCGTCTCTTCCATGATAAATTTTGAGAAGTGGAAGGAGCTACTCTCTCTTTAGAAGATGAGTGTGTCAGTGTTGGAGCTAGGGATCAAGTTCAAGGATCTCCTTCAATTTTCTCGAGACACCTTTCTAGATTAGGTGTCTTGGGAAACACATTTAGAGGAGGCACTCAAAATATGTCTTCAGGATGCTATTAAACACTTCACTCTACAAGCATACATGGAGGTTCTTAAAAAGGATAAAGTGGTGCTAAGGATGCACACACAAGGATTTGTATCATGAGAGGGGATCAGATTGAGCTTTTAAAAGGGGAAGGGTGTCTGCAGCCTGCCTCCAGCATCAAGCCCTTCTAGGTTTTTGCTTGTTGGGGGCAGGCCCTAGCAATTCCAGTTTCGATGTCCTGGTCCTCTCCCCTTCCTTACAGGCATAGGACTGGCATGATTCCACTATGAAAGTCATAGTAATATTGGTAATCAGTTCTCATACCATGTATAGTATAGTGGGGGTGAGAATTTTCGGCACCCACCTTTGTAGAAGTAATTTTTCCAGCCAGGCCCTTTAAGATGAAGTAGCATGTACAATGAGTTTTTCTCCTCTGAGAGCATACATTGCAAGTGGAGGCTGATCTCATGGGACTAATCAGGGACATCAACCAGGGCATAGTTCGGAAGGCGGACGATAGTCGAGGGGAAGTTAATCTAGGCTTGGGCAGTTGCACTCCATATATGTAATAGTTTTAACTCATCCATATGTCTTTTGATGTACGATTATCTTGGTTAGCACTATTTCTTTTTCCATGTATGATTCAAGAGCTTCTATCTATTTTGTTGACCCATTCAAGTCCATGATTTTGGCCTCTATGTAGAGAGACAACTCATGCCCCTGGTTTTGAATATGCAAGTCAGAGGTCAGACCAACATGTCTCTTGTTTTCCAGGGATGTGGACTGATTTTGGGACCACCTCAGTCCACTAGGGACCTTAATTTAATGAATATGCAACCATATGATGTTAATGTAGGAATCCTCTAGTTTTTCTCTATCTATTACATTATATTTTTCTTCCAATGAATGTTGGTTTTATCATATATGAGTGGACAAATTGTGACATTCGTTGGCGAGCGGGGTTTCCAGGAAGGCAACTGATGAGTGGATCCCCTTCATTCCCTCTTAGTTGAGCTATTAGTGGAGTTAGTAGATTCAATGATGGAGGAAGTCCCATGGATCATAAGTGATTTCCTGGAAGTACTGCATGCAGAGGTGCGGACTTACCCCCTCGATGTAATGTCTAGTTATGGATATACATGAAATCCAGTGATTGTCCAATTTTGATGTCTCCCTATTGGATGACACCTTCTGAGTTTTGGGAGTTACAGATTCAGATTGACGAATTGATTTCAACCTATCACATCACCATGGGGTGATCCGTTGTTATCCTCAAAGAAGGGATATGGTGGTCTCAATCAATGTATAGACCACCAAAGGTTGAACTAGGTAACAGTCAAGAACTGTTACCCCCTCCTGAGGATCGATGACCATTTTGCTCAATTGAAGGGGGAAAGTGTAACGACCAAAACTTTCATTAAAGGAAATCTCTCTTGTTCTAATTAAATGTCTGTTTATATAAAATTTAACCCTATTTAGTTGTATGTTATGAATTATTAATGTTGCTAATATAGCCATTTAATAGTGATTACATGATTAGTATAAATATAAGGTTTTAACAAATACCATTTACTCAGAAAAAGGAAGCGATTTCCTCATCCAACAGACATTTCCAATACGAGGCCCATTTGTCAGAGCTCTAAAGGGAGTTTGAATCTTTGTTCTTCTCTCTTAACCATGCCCAAGCCGAGCATTAATATGATAAAGCTCAAGCAGGACTTCCTGTGAGAGAAGTGGGAGTTGATATAGATTACCACCCGAGCAATGTTATCTGAGCCACCCCAAGAGTATATCATCATCAGGAACCTTACACTTCGGTCTTATGATGGTTTTGTAAGGGGTGTTGTAAAATGACTTTAGCACTTTGGTTATGTAAATTATTTTTGTATATAATAATGAATATACTTTCATTTTATTATTGTTACCTTGTAAATTTTTTTAATTGAGAAATATTATTTTTAGTTGATGTTTGACTAAGAAATATATTTTGTTTAATTAATGGATTTTTAAATTGAATAATATTTCATTTTAATAATATTATTATTAAATTAATTTTTATTAAATATAAATTGTCATATGATTTTATTAATGCAACTATAATTTTTATTAAGGTTTGAATGTAATTTTTTGTCAAAACCCATGAATTTTTTATATATGTCTGTATTTATTTAAAATGTAAAAATTAACATATTTAGAAAATTATTTAGATAAAATGAATATTATTTCTGGAATCAGGATGTCAAAATTATGCACTGTTAAATTTTTCATAATTTTTTGAGACAAACAATTTATTGGGTAAAAATTAAATAATGTTTAAATATTTAACGTGTTTTATGACATCCTAATGACCCAATAGTGATGTAATAAAATAATATAACCATTATGTTCGACGAATATATGTTTTACCATTAAAATAATTTTATTTTGGGTTCGTTTGACTTATTTTACAAAGCATTAATGGACCCATCAAGACTCATTAAACATCTTGTCTTTTTAAATTGTTTTCCTTGGGAGTTTGACTCAACTCCACATGAGCAACCCCATTAATTTAAAAATTTCGGAATTTGGACTTATAAAATAATGTTTTCCACTTCCTTTTTCTAGAAAACATTGGCAATAACCATGGTCGGGTTTTTGGTTTGGAATAGTTTAACTTGAGGTGTCTCAAAACAAAATAATAAAGAATTCCCTCACCTTTCCTATATAAACCCACCCATGATCCAGCTTCCTCCTCACAAAAGCCTTTAGAGGTCGTCCAAACTCTTCCCTCGTCTCTCTATAATCCTCCCAAGGTTCCCCAAGCTCCCAATAGTCATATCTCAAGCATCTCTCAATCCATTGGATGCACAATTCTTAGTAAGAGATTTTCATCCTTTCTCATTTTTGTACAACATTCTTTAAATTATTATGCCCTTTTAATTTCAATTATAAATATGGGGGTATGGGTTTTCACCTCAAACATACAGTCCACATTATGTTTCAATGATTTTAGACCCCTTTCTCTCTCATTAAATGCCTCCCATTTAGACCCGTTACTATTCTGAAATTCCAAAAGTAATTTCTCTCTCCTCATTTACATTCAGGAAATTCGTTTTATCATAAATATAAATTCCATTAAATTTGTTGTGACATGTATCTATATGACCCCCATATATTCAATGCCATTTCAATATGATGTGACACCCCTTTTTCTCTCATGAACCATTTTTATGATTTGTTATGTCACACCGTTATGCTACCGAAATTGCACCGCACTTTTCCAAGCCAAAGTCATTATGTAGTGAATACCATGCCCATTTCTCTATCAAGGTTAATCACCGTTATGCAAATTTAATTATTTTTTAATAAGTTTCATGTGCTTATTTCACATTATTTTATCATGGAATAAAATATTATGTTGAATGATTCAATGTTTTATGATCAGTGTGGCAAAAATATACATGGAATGAAATGTTTATGATGGGTGTGCCCTTATAGCCCTCCAATTCATTGGGTAAAGTATATTATCATGATAATTAATGTGCATTGGGTGTTTAAATATTCTAATTCAAGTGCAATGAAGGCTTACTCATGCTCCATGTTCAATGAGAGATTTCTTATTCTCCATATGCAATGAGCCCCGGCTCATGATAATTCCATGTTAATCCCAAAATACACTAGACCTCTTGATAGTCCATGTTGTATCAAGTAACGATTTTATTTAACTAATCAGGTTTATGTTTGTAATAAAGAGTAGGGTTGTCAGAGTAAGTATTAGAGGATATGTTTAGTTATCTTTGGGATTAGGATTAGAAAACCCTAGTAAATACATAGAGACAAGACTAATTATAATAAAAACATCTATAAGTTTTAGTGTGTTTTGAGTAAGTTGTTTATCAAGAAAATACATCCATATCTGGATATGAGCATGTAGAGGTAGATCTGGCCCAAATGTATCCTAGAGATAAAACCAGAAAACACTACGTTGAGCTAGACTCGAACGGAAAATGGTGCACGAAAATGGTCCTTGTTGCACTCTTCGTTACCACACACTCAAGGGATATGATTTGGTTAATTCAAAAGCATAGTATGAACCATTATAAAGGGAAAAAAGTCCCTAAGAATATATGTGAGAAAGTAGAACATGGATAACATATACTGAAGCCAATAGATTTATATGTTAAAGAAATTAGTGTTATTTATGAGTCGTCGATTTTTACCTTGTATTACCCTTTCTTTTTTACCCCTAAATTTCATTTTATTCTAGGCAATGGCCAGTAAATGGAGGACTCAGGCTAACAATAGTTGTGAGGATCAATGTGTTGACTGTACTAATGAGATTCTGAATCAAATTGGAGCGGTAATCGAGAAATTTTTCACACTTCTCTCTCAGCTAACTCAATCAATGAATAGAAACATGGGTTAAGAGTAACATTCAACCCCTCCTAAGAAAAAACTAGTTTCTATCAAGAGCTTCATGAGACAAAGGCCTCATACTTTTAATGGATCATCTGAACCCTCGATCACACAACTATGGATCTTCTCGATTGAAAATTTCTTCTCCATACTTCAATGTTGCGAACAAGAGAAGGTTATCTTGGATGCTAATCATATGGAGGGTGAAGTTGATAAATGGTGGACGTTGATCAAAAATACAAAGCCTAAATAGGATATCGATGTGTTTGAATGGAAGGATTTCTGGAAGATATTTGTTGATAAATATTTTCCACGCAGCCTTCGGCATAAATGGAAAGGGACTTTCTTGCCCTAACAAAAAAAGAAGATGAATCTATCCGAGCGTATGAGGAAACCATCACAAGATTTTAAAAATACACATCTGGTTTTATAATTTCCCTTTAATGAAATGTTGACCAATTCTTTGGTGGGATGAAACCTCACCTACGGAAACCACTAGTAATCCATGACTTCGACAGCTATGAAGAAATTGTCTAATGTGCCCTCAAGGTAGGAATAAAGATTGGATAATCTCAGGGGTATCACGGGGATAAGAAGTGAAGGGTGGACTTCAATTCTAGCAGTCTGATGGATAAATGCAATGGTTCTAAGAAGATCTAGCACCCCACATTCCAATGGTATGGAAAGAAGCACACCAGAAAGTGCCTGAAGGGGATGAGGAAATTCATTAGGTGTGGAAGATAAGGGAACCTAGCTGTTATCTATTGTCTATAAAGACTCGCAACTGCGAAAAAGGAGAGGAATTCTCTATTCATAACTCAACATGTGGTTCATTGCTACAACTACAAAAAACAAGAGCATCTTGCAAATCGGAGCCTTAAGACAAGGGTTTCCAAAGGCAACCAACAACCTCCAAGGAAGCAAGGGAGATATTTTTCCATCACTACTACTTATGAGAACCCCAAAATTGAAGTGGTGACAGGTACGCTAGTTATTTATTTAAGAACAGTGAACACACATTTTTATTCAAGTTCTATGCATTCTTTTATATCTTTAATGTTTAGTAGAACAATCCCAGCACCACAAAAAATCATGGAAATGAAGATGTTGGGGAGTACGAAAAATGGTGAAATCATTTCATTCCATGAATAT
Source organism: Viscum album (assembly GCA_963277665.1). Taxonomy (NCBI): domain Eukaryota; kingdom Viridiplantae; phylum Streptophyta; class Magnoliopsida; order Santalales; family Viscaceae; genus Viscum; species Viscum album. The sequence continues at coordinate 244,637,656 of OY728133.1, forward strand.
AACTCGTCCCCTATCATAATCTATGGAATAAACTTCCCGAAAAACCTTTTCAAACTCCCTTTTGTTGAATATGATGTGATTCTGGTCATGGGTTGGATTTCTTTAAGTAGTGCCAACAAAAATTTCCATGAGAGGTAAATCAATCCCCATGTGGAGAATCTACCCCCGATTCGTTACAAGTGAATGGAAGAATATGAATCTTCTTTTTCTCCATCATCTCAAGCATGGATAATAATGTCCTAGGAGGATGGCTATCTAGCTCCGATGATTGAGTCTAAAGTTTCAACCAACCTAGAAGGCATTCCTATTGTGAGGGAGTTTGTTGAATTCTTTTTTCTAATGAATTGTCCAGTCTTCTTCCTTGAAGAGATGTTTAATTCTCAATTGATCTTAAAACTGGGGAATTTCAAATAACTAAGACTCCATATTGAATTGTTTTTGTGGTGCTTGAGGAGCTGAAGAAACAACTATAGAAAAATATGGATATAGGGTTTATACCCCTAAGTGTTTCACCATGTGGTGCACCAATCCTCTTCATCAAGAATAATGATGGGTCAATGCGCCTTTGCATCGATTATCATGAGAGCAAAAAAATCATGATAATCAACAAGTATCCTTTCCCACGAATTGATGACTTGTTCGATTAGCTGTGTGGAGCACAATAATTCTACACGGTGGATTTGCAGTCGGCATATTATCATGTAAGGGTGTAGAAGGATGATATTCCCAAGACTGCTTTTCACACAATATACAGGAACTATGAATTTAATGTAATTCCTTTTATACTCACTAATGATCCATCAATATTAATGGATTTAATGAATATAGTCTTTAGAGATTACCATAAATTTTTTTTGGTAGGCTTTATAAATGATATTCTAATATAATCCAAAACCAATGAGGATCTTAAAGAGAATCTAAGAACTGTACTAGAGAACGTGAGGATGGAGAAGATACAGGCAAAGTAAATCAAGTGTGAGTTCTGGTTTAAGGTGGTATGATTCTTGGGATATATCATCACATGAAATGGGATATCTGTGGATCCCACTAAAACAGATGCAATTGCGGGATGGCCAAGGCCAGCATTGTTATGGGATATCCGTAGATTCTTGGTTTTAGCTGGATATTATCGACGATTTTTGAGAATTTTCTCTTGATTTCCCCACCCTCATACCAAGCTAAATCGAAATGGAGTAAAGTTTTTTTGGAGTGAAGAATGCGACGAAATCATGAAAGAGTTAAAAAGGAGTCTTATCACTGTGCCCGTGCTAATATTACCCACAAGTGGAGAACTTTTGGTTGTATTCATTGTTGCTTCAAAGAAGGTCTTGGGATGTGTGTTGATGCAAAATGGCAAAGTAATTTCCTATGCATCAATGTTATTGAATGTTCATGAACAAAACTATCCAATATATTCCCTCGAGTTGGCTACAATGATATTCTCTTTTAAAATTTGGAGGCACTCTCTCCTTGGGGAGAGGTGTGAAATATATACGGACCAAAAAATACTCAAGTATATATTCACGCAAGAATTGTTGACTATGCACCAACGAATATGGTTAGAGATGATAAAACTATATGATTGCTCAATCTATTACCACCCTAGGAAAATGAATAAGGTGGCAGATGCACTAAGTAGAAAGGACCCATGAATTCTATTATTTATGAGAATTTAAAAGGATCATATCTTCATAGAATTGATGAAGATGGTCATGGGAGTCATAATGAAGGTAATATCCTAAATAAATTCACAAATGATTTCTCAACCGTCACTTTTATAAAGGTTAAAGGATGCTCAAAAGGATGATGTGGGAATTTTAGAAAAAGTGGAAGCTATCGGAAAAGGTAAATCCTCTGAGATTATCAGTAATGATGAAGTAATTGTGAGATTTTGTAAAAGACATTGTGTTCCATAAAGTCCCGACCTGAAGAAGGAACTTTGGGATGATGAAAATAGTTCACATTTCTCTATTCACCCAGGAAACACAATGATGTACCAAGTTCTCCGAGAGCATTATTGGTGGGATAATATGAAGAAGGAGATCACTGAATACACATCAGCGTGCCTGGTGTGTGAGAAATTGAAGGTGGAGAGGAAGAAGTATAAGGGGATGATGCACCCATTTCCCATACCAGAATGGAAATGGGATAATATCACCTTGGAAAATGTCATCGGACGTCCGAAGAAATCCGAAGGCAACAATGCAATCTGGGTTGTTGTGGATCGTCTTACAAATGATGTACACTTCATTTCTATTCGGGAGGATTTTTCATTAGATAAACTACCACAGATATATATCAGGGAAGTGTTAAGGCTTCGTGGAGTAACACTATCTATTGTGTCTGATCGAGATCAATGATTCACCTATACGTATTGGAACAATCTATAAAATTCTCAGAATACTGAACTGATCTTTATTAAGACCTATTTTCTTCAAAATGATGGAAAATATGAGCGGACTATCCGAACACTTTAGGACATGTTGAGAGTGTGATCAATAGAATATAAATGATGATGTGATCAACATCCTCCACTGGTTGAGTTCTCTTATAATAATAGTTTCCACTCGAGAATCCAAATGCAACCATATGAAGCTGTTTATGAAAAAAGGTGTATAACACTGGTGTGTTGGGATGAGGTCAGTGAGCATCAGCTGATTGGACCAAAAATAGTCAAAGAAATGTTGGAGAAGGTAAAAACCTTTCCCCAGTATATCAAGGTAGCCAAAAGTTGAAAGAAGGGTTATGCAGATAACTGTCGATGAGACCTTGAGTTTAAAGTTGGTTCCATGGTATTTATATGAATATCTCTATGGAAGAAGGTCATGAGGTTTGGAATGAAAGGGAAGTTATGTCCAAGGTGCATCAGCACCTTCGAGATTCTAGATCGTGTCAGGGCTATGGCATATCGACAAACACTTCCACCTACCATGGACAAAGTGCATGATTCCTTTCATGTATCCCTCTTAAGAAAGTAAATACCAGACCCTTAGTATGTACTCTCTTTAGAGTTGGTATAGTTTTAGTATGGTATTTCTTATGAAGAGAAACCAGTGAAGATCATAGATCATAGAGAATAATTTCTATGAAATAAGATAATTCCTCTAGTCATGGTGTTGTGGAGAAAACACAATTTTGAAGAAGCTATTTGGGCATCGTAGGAAATGATAAGGCAGAGTAACCGAAATCAGTTTTAGTGTGGGAAAAAGAAATTTTGAGGGAAAAAAATTTTAAGGGGGGAAGATTGTAACAACCCAAACTATCATTAATGGAAATAACTATTGATCTAATTAAATGTATATTTATATAAAATTTAAACTTATTTGGTTTTATGTTATGAATTATGACTGTTGCTAATATAGCCATAAAATAGTGATCACATGATTTGTTTAAATATAGGGGTTTAGAAAATCTCATTTACTCAGAAAAAGGAAGCGATGACCCCATCTAGTAGATGTGCCCAATACTAGGCCCATTTTTCAGTGCTCAGAGAAGAAGTTGTGTCTTTGGCCTTCGGTCTTGAACAAGCCCAATGTGATCTTGAATAAGTTAAGCTCAAGCAGGACCTCCTTTGAGAGAAGTGTATGTTGATAGTGATTACCACCAGATCAATGTTATCTGAGCCACCCCAAGAGTATGTCACCATCACAAACCTTACTATTCGGTCATATGTGTGTGTTATAAGGGGTTATGTAATATGACCTTATAACTATGTTTATGTACATTATTTTTCAATATAATTATGATTATAGTTTCATTTTTTTATTATTACCTTATAAATATTATTTTTAAAGCACAAATAGCATTTTTACTTAATGTTCGACTAAAAAATCTATTTTGATGAATTATTGAATTTTCTAATTAAATATTATTTTAAAAAAATATTATTATTATTATTATATTTAATTTTTATTAAATTTAAATTATAGTATAATTTTAGGAATTAAATTGTAAATTATTATGGTTTGAAAGCCATTTTTTGTTGAAACCCATGAATTTTTTATAAATGTCAGTTTTTATTTTAAAAGTGAAAATTTACATATTTAGAAACGTATTTAGATAAAATGAATATTATTTCTGGAATCAGGTCGTCAAAATTATCCAATGGTGAATTTTTCATAATTTTTTGAGACAGTCAAATTTTTAGGTAAAAATTTAATACCGTTTAAATATATAATGTGTTTTATGACATCATAATGACCCAATAGTTATGTAATGAAATAATATAAACATTATGTTCGTAAAATATATGGTTTACCCTTAAAATAATGTGATTATGGGTCTGATTGAATTATTTTACAAAGCCTTAATGGACCCTTCAAGACTTATTATACATCTTGTCTTTCTAAATTTTTTTCCTTGACTGTTTGACTCACCTCTACATGAGAAACCCCATTATTTTAAGAAGATCGGACTTTGGAATTGTAAAATATTGTTTTCCACTTCCCTTTGACAATAACCATGGGCGGTATTGTGGTTTGGATTAGTTTAATGTGAGGGGTCCCAAACCTAAATAATGAAGAATTCCCTCACCTTTCCTATATAATCCTACCCAAGCTCCCACTTCCTCCTAACTCAAAGCCTTTGGAGATCATCCAACTTATTCCCTCCTCTCACTATAATCCTCCCAAGGTTCCCCAATCTGTCATTACCCTCTCTCATGCCACTATCAATCAATTGGAATCACACTTCCAAGTATGGGTTTTTTCCTTTCTCATTTTTGTCCAATATTTATTATATTATTATGCCATTTTAATTTCAATTTTAAATGTTGGGGTACGGTTTTGCACCACCCCCATACTGCCCTCATTATGTTTGAATGATGGGATACCCCCTTATATCTCATTAAATGCCTCTCATGTACACCCGTTAATATGGAGAAATTCCAAAAGGAATTTCTCTCTCCTCATTTACAATCAAGCAATTATTTTGAATCATTAATCTAAATTCCTTTTAATTTGTTGGGAAATGTATCTATATGGACCCATTAATTTCTATGTCATGTAAATATGAGGAGACACCCCATTCTTCCTCATCAAACATTTTTATGAGTTCTTATGTTACGCCGTTATGCTTCCATAACTGTATCGCGCTTTTCAAAGCCAAAGTCATTATGTAGTGAAAACGATGCCCTTTTCTATATCAAGGGTATCCGCATTTATGGACAAAAAATTATTTTTTAAAGAGTTTCATATATTTATTCCACATTCTTTTATCATGGATTAATATATTATGTTGAATGATTCAATGTTTTTTGATCCATGAGGCACACTTATGCATGAAATGAAATGATTATGAATGGTGTGCCCTTATAGAGCTCTAATGCATTGGGTAAAGTACATTATCATGATACATCATGTGAAAAGGGTGTTTACTCCAGCTAATCCAAGTTCAATGAGGGTTCACTCATGCTCTAGGTTCAATGAGAGTTTACTCATGCTCCATGTGCATTGAGCCTTGGCTCAAGCTAATTCCATGTTAATCATTGATGCCACATTTTCATTATTGATTATCATTATCTATCATAACTTTATGTTTATGCTTCTCTTGTTCTATGTTGATATACCAATTGTCTATCATGTTTTGTATTTCTCATTTTATTCCATGATTATTCCCTTACTAGGATTTATAGCTGACCCTTTTCTTATGCATGTCCTCAGGTTATCCTTTACAATTCTAAGTACGAGGTAATGATGTGGTCATGTAAAGGATGTTTTCAATAATGATGTTGTATTTCATGTTTTATGTTGTTATGTAATGATCCTAAGCTCCAAAGGCATTATACATCTTCATCCACCATGTTCTATCAATTAAAGATTTTATGTAATAAATCAGGTATAAGTGTGTAATAAATAGAAGGGTTGTCATAGCCTGATGGTTCTCTAAGATTGACCTGGAGTAAGGATATCACCGGTAGAGGGTGAATGAGTGTGACATCTTGATGACTGCCTTCAGGTCAAATAAGGGCACTTTGGGTTCATGGTAATGTCGATCAGTGTTACAAAATCACCAATCGTGTTCATGGGGAACATGAAATCCATCTTCTGGGAATATATTGAATAGTTCATTATTGTGTTTATTGAAGACATCTTGATCTACTCATGTTTATAGTAGGATCACACTGAGTATCTGATGATGGTTTTTGAGGTACTCCGACAGCACCAGCTCTATGGGATGTTGTCCAAGTGCAAGTTTTGGACACAATAATTTAACTTCCATAGACGTGTGGTGTCTGAGAAGGGGATAGAAATAGACATGTCACAGGTTGTGTCATTTGTTTCATGGGAAGAAACCAATAACATGTCAAACAATATTAGTTTCCTAGGTTTATCAGGTTACTACCAGAGATTCATGCCCAAATTATCTCGAGCTGCATCACCTTTTTTATCCATGACCAAGAATGAACAGGATTTTATATAGAGTGGGCAGTGTGTGGCAACCATTAGTTATATGAAGGGGAATATGGTTAGATACCCAGTACTGTGGTTCCTAGAAGAAGGGGTGATGTTTGTGGTGTTTTGTGATGCTTTAGGCCGAGGATTAGGGTGTGTGCTAATGCAGCAATATGGTGTAATCTCTTATGGGTCTTGGAATTTATATCCCCATGAGTGTAAAGATTCCACCTTTGAACATGGACATAATGTGGTCATGTTTGAACTAAATTTTCGGTGGTATTACATCATCAGGGATTGCATTTTGGTCTTTATGAATCACAAGAGTTTGAGGTATATATTTTCCTTGTGAGAAGTGAACTTTTGGAAGTATAGGTGGATAGTGTTTCTTTTGGTCTAAAACTTTGAAATCTCATACACTATAGGTATGGGAAATGTGTTTGGTGATGATTGATGCATAAATTCATAGAAGGATGTGATTCGAGAAATATAAGATTAATAGAAGGAGATGAAGGAATTGGATACCCTGTACCTAGATGCAAGGGTAGAGGATGGTAGAGGATGTCTGTTTCAGATGAAAGTACATTCCTATCTATTGCAACATGTGGAGGAGTATCTGTGGAGGGACATAGAGGCTGATGTGATGATCAATTGTTTTATCTAGGGAAATGATCTAGAATGATGGTCAAAAGATAGAAAAAAGAGGATTACGTTTCATAAAAATATGTTCGTTGTGGTGGTTATATGAAAGAGAGTTAATAGAGAGTTCAGAAAATTACCCCGGGAAGTGCACCCAGCTGTTCTGAATATGTACTAGGGTTTATAGGGTTGGTTTTGGGTTCTCGGGGTAATGCAAAAAGTGGTAGAGATTGTGGAAAAGATACTCGTGAGTTAGAAAGTGATGGATGAACACTGCATCCCTGGTGGTCTGTTACAACCTTTAGATTTCCCCATGTGGATGTCCTACAATATATCGATGGATTTTCTCATGGGATTACCTAGAGTTCAAGGGGGTTGCGATGCTATTTGGGTATTGGCGGATCGACTAATGAAATTAGCTCACTTCCCCGAAATCAAGGAGTCGACTAAAGTGTATTAATTATAACAGAGTTATGTGGATGAGGTGGTGATGTTTACTAGTGTTCTGAGATCTATAGTTTTAGATCAATATACAAAGATTAACTCATAGGTCTTGAAAGGATTGCAACATGCTTTTGGAACTCTGTTTTCCATTAGCACTGCATTACATCCCCAGACAGATGGGTAGATGGAGTAGAGCTTCCAGATGTTGGATTATATGCTACGAGTATGTGTTTTTGACTTTAGGGGATTGTGGGTGTGAAACTGGGCTCTAGTAGAGTTTTCCTACAACAATATATATCATTCAATTATTGACATGTCTCCACTAGAAGCATTGTACGGGAGACTGTGTCGCTCACCCAAGTACTGAACATAGATCGAGTAAGTAGTTATTCATGGCCCATAGGTGGTGTAGAGCATGAAAAAAAGGATTATTCTTGTATCGGAGAGGATGAATGTAGCTCAGGACTGACAGAAGTCGTACGTTGATCATAAGAGGAGAACCTTGGAGTTCTTGGTCCGGGACCATGTTTTCTTGAAGTTCTTCCCTCTGTGTGTGAAAATGAGGTTCAACAAGGGTACTAAACATTCTCCCAGGTCCATCAAACCATTCGAGCTGTTGTGGCCGGTCAAAAAATGTGTCTTATCAGCTAGCGCTACAACCATAGTTGTTTTGGGTGCTAGATTATTTCATGTGTCCCATCTTTGTTGGTATCTACACGATGATTCCCACGTCATTGACTTGGGGGAGATGGATATCGGGGATGGAACAACATATGTAGACCGATTAGTGAGGATAGAGGATCGTGATGATATGGTGATTCATGGATAGATCATCCCCCATATTCGTGTGTTATGGATGCATGGTGGCCTCAAGGAGAGTACCTTGGAACATGATCCACATTTGTGCGCTCAGTACCTATAGCTATTTTGAGTTTTGTTTTGTTTGGTTTTTTAATTGTTTTAGGTGTAGTGATTGACCTTGATAACTCTCAAATTGATTTTTTCCCTTGTTATCTAGATGTGTGTCATGTGTCTTGACTTTCGGGAGGATAGTACATAATCCCTAATCAAGATACATTAATGTTGATGTAGTTAAACCCATGTGGTTGAGTCTGTGTCGACCAATGTGGATAGTATTAGGATATATAGGAAAGGACTCCCTAATCCATATTACTAGATGACATGACCTTTACACGTAGTGGTGGTTACCTGTGGAAGAGGAGAGTAAGTGTATCCTTGGTTGTTTAGAATATTGACGAGAGAGAGGTTTTCCAATATGTCATGGTGGTTTAATCCTGAGAGGTATCTTTCGTGGCGGTTGTTCAGACCCCTATCTTTTATTCGGGTATAGTTTTGATTATCGAGTGACAGAATAGATTGAGTGTTATCTGATTTAATTTCCTAGATTGTCACTCAATAAGGAATTTTCCAATAACTGTGTTCCATAAGATGGTTCCACTGAAACTATGGCACTGGTCAAAGTGGCACCATGATGGTGGCACCGGTCATGGTCTCACACCGAAACAGTGACACCTCATACGCTATTTTACCAAAAATGTGGCTCCATGATTGAGGCACTATGATCTTGGCACCATGAGAGTGGTATTGTGATGGTGGATCTGTAAAGGTGGCAACGTAGCAGTCACACCATCACAGTCACACACCAAAATTGTGGCAGCACTTACAGTGATCCACTTAACAGGTGGCACCATGACGATGGCACCGTAGTCGTCACAAGGTCACAGTCACAAAATGAAAAAATGGCACCACTTATGTTCCCAGCAAGATGGTGTCACGGTTATAGTGTCCCACCAAACGGTGTCCCACCCTTTGTTTTTGTCTAAAATTTGACTTTTTCCAGTTTTTCCCCCACAACTTATCTTTTAGCGTAAAAGTGTTTAATACCCCTTTCAAAGCCATTAAATGACCATAAATGATATCTAAATTATCCTAATATCCATTAAAGACTTGGAATATCAAAAAATGTGGATTTTTCCTCGATGTCTCACCATTTTTCCTGTATATTACAGTTCCACCCTCTAACTAGTTTTCCTCTATTTAAAGTAAATTGTTTATCTCATAGTTGTTATGGCCAACTCTCCGGTGAGAATTATTAAACGACAAGTAATTCCATCATGTGTAACCACCCCTCTGGGTGGAGAATCCATGGCCTTCCATTAATGCTTTTCAAGAATTCAAATCTTGTAACTCTGACATCTCACATTTTATCACACAAGGATTCGTTCTTCTTCACGGATTGTACCATTCCTTTCATAGGTGCATTTGGAGTCCCCCATCTCAAGGCTAGTGGTTTTCTTATGCTAGTGCCGTTTTTCTCACACATGGGGTCCTCAAAGTTCCTCTCTTTCATGGTATGCATCCCTAGTTCTTGGGATACGGAGAAAAACATTAATCATTGATAATAAAAGTAGGTTTTTTTCATTTTCTCTCTTAACAGTGTATCATGTTGGGTGGGAAAGAAAATGTACCAATTAAGATGGATGAAAGCAATCCATAACTAAGATAATATATGTTTTTAATGAATTATGGTGTGAGTTTGACGATTCCACTACAATATTTTACCTTTTCTTATATGTTGTGAATTATAAGAGAATATGTCCACAGAAATTTTAGTCGTTGACGGTCCCTTCTTTCTCATTAATGAAACTATTTTTTCTAGATAATTCTGTTATTGAATGGACTTAATATGAAAACTAGTCAATTGTGTAAACTCCATTAATAATAGGGATTCGTAATGAATAAGAATCCTTGCGTGTCCACGCATGATAACCCAACCAAAAGATGAATATAAAAGAATGGTGTGTTTAAATATGAAAACCCCCTTTCCCTATTCTGGAGATTTGTATGGTTGTTCTACTTGATGCTTATGAGGTGACAGGGATGGGGATGTGATCCCTTATTGTGGAGTTGTTAGATTTTGAATTTGGGACCTTGTGGGGTCGTATATTGGGGCTTGGGATTATTTCAGTACATCGAGGGATATTACAGATCACTTTTATAGTTGTGACTATATTAGAGAACCAAGTGTGAATGACTAATTTTCTACTTGGATGTTTATCCTTCATAGGATTGTGTGTATTCCTATTTATTGCTTGGTATTGAATTATTATTTTAATGGAACCACTAGAATGTGATAACAAGAATGGGTTCGATGGGGAAATTTTTTTCTGAGAATGGTTTGTGACTTGGTTATGGATATTATACTTTTTATTAATGAAATGTAATGAGGGTGTTAATGTATGGGCTGGTTTTGGGACCCCTAGGTTGGAATGAGATCTTGTTTAGCTATATTTATAATTTAGTTCTTATGTTTCTTATTCAGGACCCAACCAAGTTGAGCACTTTGTTCCAAACACAACCATTTCATAGGTGGTGTTTTCCAAACTCTCCTATGAGTGGATAGTTATTAGCTATTTTTCTGATCCCTTTTCTGAATAGCCCTAGACATTTTAGGCAAGCTTTTACGACTAGAGGATCATTATATTCCATGATTCATTGGGCCAGGTAGTTGTGGTGGTTGACCCAAGTGTGTGTGGGAAATTTGTTTCCCATGCATCTTTGGGATAGGGCTCATGTGTCTTCGGGTGTAGCGGTAATTGTTGTATCCCTGGTGTCTGTGTTTGGGGATGTACATGGTTGTGGTGAACTATATGTCTGCCGGTGGGATGTGGGGTTATGGTTGCACAAATGGTTGTTGTTGGAGAGATAATGAGACTACGGTGAAAATGCCGGGGTGGTCTGACACGTAGGATGACTACAATAACCAGTGGGAAAGTAGTGTGGGGTCCCCAAACATCAATGTGTTTTTAATATTATTTACATGACTTTCATTATTTGGGGGGCATTCTTTGGTGAGGTTTGGATGGATAGTTTCATGCCTAGTTTCTTTGGTTATATCCTTTTTTCTCACAAGGAATTATAATTCCACACCACTTGTGCATGAGTGATTTTGGTCTTCCCTTCTGCGTATACCTGTATACTCACCCATTGTATATAAAATTACTTTACGGATTCTTTAAGGACATAGTGGAACATGAATGTCCATATTATCTCGAACGTTGGGACCATTAGTGTTGTTGCATTTTTTTTCTTACGGTAAATCACATAGAGTTTTCTTGTACTTGTACAACTTTATGTTTGAACATTCATATGGGAATGTAATATATTTTTTTCTTTACATTTACATCCAGTTTTTGAGTATTTGGGATTGACTATTGTTTCTCCTAATCCTTTTCAATTAATAGGTAATTCTTTCCAAATAACATATGATTTTATACCCTTGGTTCTAGTCGCCACTCATGGTCTTAATGGTGGTGTGACTCGGGGGGTCATTATCTCTCAATAAACATAAAGAAGAATGGGTCTGGTAGTTTCATGTCCATTCCTTCATCCTGGTGATGGAGGTTCATGAAAAAATGATTTATAATAAATTTTAATGGTATACAAGTAAATATCTACTATACAAAAGAATAATGGTTCAGTTTCGTATTTGATGGAAGAGATGGTTATAGGTTCTCCCATTAATATAATTATGTAATTGAATTTTATAGAAAATAATGTTATTATAGAATAATATTTTAAAAATATATAAATTTTGATGGATAAGAAGAAAATTAAAAATTCACACTTTTTACTGATGCCTCTTCCTCAGAAAACCTATTTAAGATTATACCTTAATCTTTAGTATAATGGATTTTTGATAAAATAAAAGACCCCTTAGAGATAGGGGTTGAATAAAGAATTTTATTTTTTAATTTATTTCATGATCCTGAAGAAATCATATGTGTGATTAATAGATGATTGTGAGTGACCTTTTATAATTGAGGGAGAGGATATAGAATAATTTTTTAATATAAAATTGTTATAAATGCATTTTAAAGTTTTTCTATGCTCCAAAAATGGATATTTATTGAACATTAAAAAATATATGGTCTAAATATCAGAATCAAAGAGGATATGAAAAAAAAATATAGGTCATTTTATCCATTTTTTAGTTTATCCGACCTTGTAAACCCATTTTCAAATAAAAAATAAAAAATATATTCATAGTATTTTCATTACTATCTATAGTAAAAAATTATGTTGAAAATATGATAAAATATAATTTAGAATGAATTAAAATATGAAATCTATTTTACCAATTTCAATTAAAATAACAGAAGGAATTTATTTTAATATTAATACCATAGATCCAATGTAAAAATACTTTTTAAAAAAATGTATTCTTCATGAAAATTATGTTCTTATATTAAATTTATTAATAGAAATTACAATTAGATAAAATTAAATTAATATTTTTATATAAATTGTACATATATTTCATATAAATCATTCTTTATTATTTGATATTTATATTAATGAAAGCATATAAATATTACTAATATAAAAATTGTCTTTAGGGAAAAAAAGATTTAGCATGACAATAAAATTATACTAAAATTTTATACAAGGATGAATTAAATGTAATTTATTTAATGAAATATAAATATATAATTCTCATTTTATTTGAAATAATAGTTAAATTATAATTTTTATTTTAAATTCCTTAAATATTTTTATACAATTAACTATTTTAAAAAAAATTATTTGTCAATATTCCCTGAAAATTAACCGTCTTTGGAAGAATTCATAAAATATAACCGTATTTAAATTTTAATATGATCAATTAATAATCATTTAACTTTTACCCATTGTATTAGATACTATTTCTATAAATTTGTTATAATATTTTCTACCAAAAAATTAAAAATTATCCCTGAAGAAACCATGTTTTTGATGAATAAAATGTAATTACTACATATTGGTTTATTATTTAAAAAATATTTATATGTATATTTATATATACATTGAATGGTATATATATTTCATAAATTGGTTAATTGTATTCGTTTATTCCAATTTTAATGTTAGTTTATAAAATTCATATAATTTGTAGGCCTATTAGTATTGGTTTTCCTTTTGTATATGTTATTGAACATAATAATATTATTTTAAAATCTAAGGGTGTTATTTTATCCCTTCCCATATTAATAATCTGTTCCCATAAAATTTGAACTTGAAATTGAAAAAATGGTTTTAGATTTCTAAATTCCCTTATCGAAATATGGATTGATAACATTGGTTAATAAAACAATCACTTGAAATAGAATGAGATACAAGGGTTATTTATAATAAATAATTATTATGCACCCAACTTATGAAACATTCATGAGGGGTTATGATAGATACATTGAATAAAATAATCTTTCTCAAACATGATGAATACAGACAATGATCCTTGATAAAAATAATTTAAATGGTCATGATAACATTAACCAAAATTGAACTAAAACTCATTGAGGTGTGAGGAAGAATATTGATTAATTATAAAAAGATGTAATAGGGAAAAAAATTTCAATAAAATATTCCATGATTCAAGTAATTGCATTCCGTAATGTTTACTAAAATATTGAAATATACTTCCTTTGATAGTATAATTTCATCCATTAAATTTTTTTATGACAATAACATCTGTTTTCCTCCAATAAATAATTATTAAATGTCAAATTCTTAATAATTATGTAATAAAATAATATTTCAAACGATATGAATACCAAAAAATCATGAATTTTCTATAATATTAATACATTAACAAATTTTTTTTCAAATAATATGAAAATTTCAAAATTGATTAATCTATCCCATGTTAAAATATAAAATTAATATAAAAATTAAATAGTAAAATTAATATCAAAATTTCAAGATAAATTAGTTGATATATAAATCACAAATAAATTATTCAAAATATTCCTAATATTTTGGAAACTAAAAAATTATAATGATTGTATCACATATTATTCGATGATAAATTTAACTTTTATCTCTCTGTAGGAATGGGTTGAAGGCCTTAATTTTTTTTATTTTTATAATCAACCTTTCAAGGGGTGAGGTGGAACTATTACAAGGCCCAAGTATTTGAGACAATTACATGTAACGTAGGTCATAAAGGAATCACCCAGAAAAACAACTTGGAACTGCTCCTCCCTGGCATATGTCATGATATCAGCACTCCACCTTCGTAGGGATGGTCTTCTAGTTGTCCTATACAAAGCTTCACTAGCCTGGTACATATGGAAAATCCATACTCTCTCGTTCTTCTATTTCATGATAGCTTTACTCCACCTTCTATGTAAAATCAATCACTTATAATGTCTCATACTATAATGGTATTTTACCTAATAATAGAATATCCATCACATTATAACAATTTCTACAATAAAATTAATATTCATAAAATTATTTCAAAATTATATAATCATATAAAAGAATATTAAATCTTTAGTCCTTATTTAAAATCCATTAATGTTGTTTTTTCAATAATAATATATGCTTTAAATATTGAATCACCAAATAAAAAAATAAAATTTCAATCCCATAACATAAATCATCAAAAAAAATTTATATGAATGTTAAATTATTATCTACATTAATCATTTACACCCATTATGGTATGAAAAATTGATAATATCTAATGTTTTATATACCCCTCTATAATACCAACTATAACAGCCCTAAACCTGAAATCCTTGATTATGTTCTCAAAACATTATATTTACATTTTTTCATGACATAGATAAACATCGCTCAATTTTGTTCATCATAAAATTAATACAATAAAGGTAAATATAGGATAAAATAAATATGACAACATATTTTAGGAATAATTATTTAGTTAATTAGAAAAAACTCTTACATAAACAACACCCATATATTCATGAGATTATTTATCACTGTAAACCCATCAATTAATATTTCACTTAAATTATTCATATTTATCCATAAAAAACATTCTAAAAATAATTTATTTAATGTCATTTTTCTTAACCTAGGTATAAGGAAACATAATTTTGGTGGGCACAATTTCTCAGTAAGTGTAAACATTGTCATTAACAACTAAATGTCATCCCTCACCATAAGAAGTAATAGGGTATGATTAAATAAACAATGTATATTGTAAATACATAAAATAATGCATAAAAATGTAACACATTTAAATAAACATATGGAATAGAATTAAGAATTTACAAAGTCTATAGTCTTATGAATAAAAAAATATGATCCATGTTTTGTCAATATCAATCAAACGTACCCTTTAAAGCCCATATAATGCCTAATAAAACATGTTCGTATCATGAAACATTATCATCACATAAAAATTATAGAGCTATTGAAAAATGTTATAAACATATGAGCGACATCTAATATATTTCATTTGAGATCATATTCATTAATGATTTCATTATATAGCTATGATGAGGGACACCCATCGTATAACCTAGATTAGTCTAAAATGATTTTCATATACTATAATGTGGCTCAACCCTTCATAAAATCTATATAGGTCTCACATGTGAGTGATGATGAGGTTAAATATATAATATAAATAATGTATACGGACCATAATATTAATAAACAACAAATATCAAACATTTCATCATGACTCTCGTAAAAAGGGCCATTATTCATTTCATAACTTATCGAACCCATTGAAAAAATATTGTTATCTTTAAAATAGTATTGAAGAAATCATATTTAATTAAGATAAATAATGAGGTCTGTATCATTATATAATACACTATGATGGTAAATGAATCATCATTGTTTATTGATGTTGATGAATATAAAAAGTATTAAAAGATCATTGAAAATATTCTGGACTAAAATCAATTTATCACATTGATAATCTCATTTATGAAACTAAAAATTCACAAAATATTGTGAAATTAAATTTCATTTAAAATAATCATGGAAAAATAAAATTTAATATTGAAATAAAATAATGGTCAAGAATACATAAAAAATCATTCATTTTACTAATGTAAAAAATGAATATGATTTTAATAAATTTTAAAATTGCTCTCAAGATTTAAACATTTGAAAACAAATAATAAATTAATTTTTTAAACCATTTAAAAAATGGTCATAGAAGTTTTTGATTATTATTATTATATAATTTATAATAAAAAATGAAAATATTTCTGAAAAATGGTAATGGTTGTGAAATATTATTGGTCTCAAAAAATATGAATAATTGGTATCCCATGAAAACAAATATCATGATGTTTCATTAATAATCATATGAGAAAATTGAAATAAAATATACTAAGCACATTTATACCCATATGATAAGGGTGTAAATTTGTTTCAAAAAAATAAAATTATATTATCTCTTCTAAAATATTCTTCAACAAAACTATTTCAAAAGTGAAAGCGAATTTAATAAAGATCCTTTTCCACTTTTGAAACTATTCAATCTTATGCCCTATGAAAAACAAACCATCCAAAGGGACAATAACTATCATGAACATCAATATATTCATTATATAGAATATATAATGGGATCTATATACACATTATAAATGAATATATGTGCATATCACATACATATGTCCCAATTAATGGTATTTTGAGAAGAATAATCGTAAAAAAGATCATATCATTTAATTGAGTGTTATCCAAGGGATTGAGTATGTGAAACAAATTTAAATCCAAAAAAAATGTGTAGATAAATAATATAAAATTTAATATATCAATTCACTAATAAAAATTTCCTTACATAGTAAATGAATATGAGTTTTAATCCTATGAAAGGAAATTGAGAAATGAAACCCTTTACAACATGGGAACATTGAAGTCAAATCCCCATGGATGAAATAATTAATTTTAAAAAATAAAATACTATTACTTATAAATTATTAATGATATATAATTTTAAATGGGAATTTTATATTCAAAATATTATAAATTACCTACATAACCATAATAATGTATAAATTGGGGAAAATTGAGGCATAATCTCTTAGTGTTTTGGTAAAATCTCTATCAAAACCTCACAGAAGAGTTAATAACATATGGATTTATAGACTAGAATAATTTTTATTAAATGAATAATAAAATTCATTTATTTTAAATATATACACCACAAAATATAAATAGGTGGTTAATATGACGTATGCCTCACTAAAATAATAGTGAGATGAGAAACCATTACATCAGTTGTAGACATTACATTAAATAAAATGAATTATTTAATAAAATATATATTTTAATTATTTTATTCTGCATTAATATTTAACATTTTATTCCCTTAAAATTATACGTTTTATTTCTTTTACTATTAGGGAATATTTAATTACACAATCAATTAACTCCACGTCGTGTATTCTGAGTAATTTGCATCACAAATTTCCAATATATACTTTTATGAGAATTTTTTATGTTGTCATTATTATATCATCATTAATGTAATAACCCAAACATAATCTGATTATCTGTAAATTATAATTTGAAACAAACCATAAATAAATGTTGTAAAAAATGATGACTTTTTGCAATCATTGAGATTTTAGGATATATTTTTTATCGATAATTATTGGAAAAATGTATGTATTACTTTATAAATACATAATTATAACTATAACATAAATATAATATTTTTTTTTTAAAATACATTTACATATAAAATTTGGGATACATGTTAAAATAATATTGAATCCCATAACTTTGTAAAACGATTGTCAACCATAAAATTGAAAGATACTATCATTTTTAGTAGATGATAAGGTAAGAATGTATTTGATATATATATTTTCCATAATTATGATTTTTTTCATGAATTTAAAATATAATTATTAAGTAAATATATTATAACATCCATGACATGCGATGATTGAAAATAATTACAAGGGTTCGTGAGGCGGTAGTCTATCGTATACATGAACAATGTTTTTGAATCTCAGTTGATTGAAGTGGAAATGGATATAGTTTATGAAATGAATATAATAAACAATAATTAAATTTTACATATTTATTTTACGATATACTCTTGTTTCCAAAAAATGTGAAGGAGGTGGAGGAGGGAACAAAACCAAAATGATTTGTTAATAATGATATAACTTCATTATACCTCTTCTATAAGATTATACCACATCCATAACGAGATTGGGCTCATAATATAAAAATTGACTATATGACATGTGTTTGGATGTAAGCAATGGATTTGGTTAGTAACTACATGAGGAAAATTGCTTTTACATTTTTATTTGGGGCGGTGAGTTGGTGGACTTTAATAAGTGGGAGAGGACACACATGGAAATATTAAAAATAAAAAAGTTATACCTATTTTTGAACCACCCCAATCCTAAAAATGTATCTGTATCGAAATTTTTTTAAATGTATAAATGTGGATATTAATTTAGAATTACAGACGTTTTTGGACATTTTAACCCATATTTTTTTAATCCTTAAAAACACCCTTTTCAAATTTACCATAGTAGACTATTATAACAATTTCCAACCGTCATTTTGATTAAAAACAAGTTACAATGTATTATAAAATATAAATTATGATTATTTGAAATATAGAATTCATTTTACATAATTTAATTTATATAATTGGTAGAAATTATGTATTTAAAATAATATTAATATAGGTGATGAAAAAATGGATTTTCATGAAATGTACCATTCAAGAATAAGTTAATATTAAATTAAATATAATTATAGTAATAATAATTATATGAATTTATATTAATATATATATATATACATAATGTTAATTTAATTCAAATCATTCATAATACAGAGTTAATTTATTTAATTAGAATTGAAATAATATATTCACTTAAAAACAGTTTTTAAAAAAATGATTTGATATGAGAAAAAAGAATCACTAACTAAAATACAATATATTGAAGATTTAATTTCTTTTATTTTATTTAATAAATATAAATAATTTTTATGTTACTGAAATTGAAATTAATTGAAAAATTTATATATAAAATTTATTATTTAATCAAATTGAAATTATAGTTTTACAGAAATTAGTTTTTTTCATTATTCCCAGGGAATGAAACTTTTTTCAAAAAAATCCTCAAATTTCACCATGTGATAATATTTATATTTTGAATTAGAAATTGATATTAAATTTTATTATTAAATTTTTTGACTTTTTAGGAAATAAATTGAAATATGTGTTTACCACAAGTAATAAAAATACTCTTTGAATAAAGAACATTAGTTCTATATAGAATTCCATTACTAAATATTCAGTGATTAATTAATTAAGTTATATTAAGAAATTAATATTGATTAAGAATATATATATATATATATATATTATATAATTTTTACTTAAGTTCATACATTCTAATTTAAGTATAATGGTATAAAATTCAAATATTCCTTATGTTATTTAAGCTTGGTGTTACATGTCTTTAATGCTATCAAACATTATTTTATTATTTTAAAATATATAAGTGATACATTATCGTCATAGGAGATATAGAATATAATTAGTATTATTTTCTAGGATACATAATTAATTATTTATAATATCGTTTTTTGGGTCTCATGATTTTCATGAAACTCAATAAATGAATAACTCATGTCCCATACTCATTCTTATATATAATTTGTAATGACTAGAAAATTTGTAACCATTCAATTCATATTAAAATTAATTATTGGGATAGATAAAACTAATAACTAATCCGAAAATTGTATAAAATTAACAACAACATATTCAAATTAATGAAAAATACAATCCATAAAAAAATATAATAATTAATTAAAATCATTATATTTTATAATTTATCATTTATTTCAAAAAAAAATTCTCTTGAATTACCATTTAGAAAATTATGTTATTTCTTCCAAAATAAAATAAATTAATCAATTTAAAAAATATATTATCAGTAATATTTTATATTTATACAATAATATTTCAACAATAAATAATTTTTAAATTTATAAAAAAAAATATTAATGAAACTAGATGTTTAGAAATGTAATATTTTTTACATAATTATTTTTTCATTGGGTATATCATTTTTTTAAATAAATTGTTCCTTTTTTATTTGTAAACTATTTAAATAAACTATACATACGAATTAATCATGTAATAATTATCATTAGATGATTTTTTAAGTTAGGTGAATAATAAAAAACTAAATTTTTTACTAAATGTTTTTTTAAATCAGGTATTTTTAATATGGACTACAAAGTGTATAAAACCACATAATTTCTCAAATATGTATTAAAAATGTAATATAATTTTTTTATTTATATTCTAAATTTATAAAACATGCATATACAAAAGAACACATAATTTCCAATTAAAAGTAATTTTTAGAACTTCTACTTCAATTAAATATTTATTTATAAATTCTGTATTATAAAGATATAAAATACAATAAAAATATAAATTTTCAACAATAAACTAATTAATTTCATAAAAATTTAATAATTAAATAATTTCAACTATTAAATAAATTTTGATCATCAAAATACACTTTTTCTAGTAACAGGTTTCTAGGAATTTCATGTTATGTTGATAAAAATTCATTCTCTTAAACAATACAATTTTAAATTAATTTTTTTTTATCATGGTTTTAATAAGTAATATAAAATAATTTATTTATGTCTATTTTATTTTATTTACATAAAATTAAAATACATTGGTTACAAATATTTTCAACAATTAAACCAAACATAGTAAAGGTAAAATTCCTAAATGTATATAAAAACCTATTTGAAACAATTTTTAAAAATTAATTGATGATGGGTTCTAAAAAAATATCTTTCCTAATTTTTTTTAAATATTTGTGTCTCCTTAAATGTGAAATATTTCGTCTCTTTATATGAATGTGAACATATGACGTAAATGTCCTTCATAATATATTTAAATGTCCGATTTTAACAACCCTTCAATACCATAATAAAAATAGTGTTTCTATATTAAAAAATCCCACATTTACTTCCCTTATGATGCCATTTCATTTACCAGAGTATCCAGGGATAATAATATTTACAATTTAGTCTCTTTCCTAGGATTCTTCTGTGGGAATTCCAACTTCCTAAAAATGATTATGTATTTCACATCTTCTTCTCTTTTCATTCTTAATTTTGATAAAAAAATTATTTAAGTCTTATATAATGATATATTTATTTTTATAATAATTACTTTTAATATTATATGGTAATAAATATTTACCATTATTCCCCTTTTCCATTAAGAAAATTTAAAATGTCATTCATTTGTTCTATGGAATACTGTCTGCATGAAGCATTGAATTTCATTGTTCAACACAATCCCCCTTCAATGGATATACGGATAAAATTAAAGAATTAATTTGACATATATATTTATATTAATATTTTTTCTATTATGTGTAAATTTGTAATTCACATTTATTCCCTCTAATTCATCATGATAAGAATGAGTTAATGATATTTTGTAAGGACTATCACCATTGTAAAATAATATACATCATTTTTCATTTGGTTTTAATCTTATTTTTTGAAATTTCTTAAAATATGATTCTTCACCCTTAAATTATCAAATAATAATAATTCTCTCTTCTATAGTTATTATATTATTCGAAAAAAATATAATTTCACAATCACAATCATTCAATATTTATGATAGGTTAAAGCATGAGGTGGTCCAACGACCTAGTAAAACCCTAATATAAATTAACATCATGATTAATATGGAAATAAAATTTTTATAATATTATATAAAATTTGGTAAATAAGGATTTTATTTTAGTTATAATATGGTAACATTGATACAAAACTCTTTAACATAGATAAATTATTCGTTTAGTAAAAATCATTGAATCATGGTCATCATCAACATCAATTTTATAGTACATAATAAATAATCCATCATAATTAACTAATAATATTATAAATATATATAAACAATAAATTTAATTACCTCTTATTATATGAAAATCACGAACATTTATACAAGAATTATTAACAACATCTCCTTTATAAATGTCATTCAAAATGATTCAGATTACTCAAAAACTGTATTTAAAATAAAAAAAATGTAAAATTATTATAAAAGTAAAGAATAATTACAATTTAATATAATAAATATCTTTAAATATTATTTTTTACAAAAAAAAGGTGGTTTTGGATATTTATTTTTTTATATTATTTGAGACTACATCTATCTAAGTGGCGAAATAATGTAATGGATTCTAGTATAAACTTTTCATCCCATGAGACATATTTTTTAATATACACCATGTATTCATTGAAATGGTATATCTTTGACAACATTTGATATTTTATATCATGTTATTTTTATAATTAATTCAATTTATGTATTCGATTAATTCATATCAATCTATGGGTTCTATTTGAATTTTTATAAGGTTATAAGGATTTTTTTCTCGAATTTAATTTCATGAGAATTGTTAGTTTTTTCGACATTGTTTAATATATATATATATATTATACAATTATATATTATTTTCATTTACTAAATATCATCCATTTAATTAATTTTTAATTTCCTTTTCATGAAATACCTCTAATGATTATTGTATACTTATGTTACCAATTTCATGTGGAGTTTTCCACAATAGTTTTTAAGAAAGAAATATAATTTGATAAATAATAAAGTAGGTGAATTTGAATACTACTCTCTCTATGTACCATAAATTTGAATATCAATATTTTCATTCTATGGGTTTTCATCGTCACCACATTATTTTATTTTCACCATTGGATCATTATATATAAATTATATGGAAACAAACACTACATTTTATTTTTAGTTGGGAAACTAGGCTTCTCATGCCCATATTCATTGTATGTTTTTTATTATTTTTATTTATTAATCAATAGTTTTAGGGCCATTTTCTACTCATTGACCACATATAACATTTGTAATGATATTTTAAAAGGTTTCTGTAGTGGTCATTTTTTGTCAATGTGTGAAAATAAAAAATCATTATTTTTTCTATGTGAACACATATTTTCACCACCCATATCATTTTATATTAATCAAAATCTCTCTATATCATTGAAATGAAAAAAATATTTTAAAAATATTTTTTATAAATATTACTAAATATCAATAATATTTAAATCTTAACTAATTATTTTTCTAAATCTTTAAAAATTGTTTTACATATAAAAATAATTCATTAGATATATTGTATTCACAATCACTAATACTTATTAAATGATTATTTCCACATTTTTTTCTTAGTATAACTTATAAAATTTAATATTTTACCAAAAAAATTACCTTCACATCCTTTAAATTTCTTATTCATTTATAGTTTATAAAAAACTAAATACAATAAATTAACTTTAAAAATACATTGTTTTACATTTCTATTAATAATGGGAGTTCCCTAGAATTCCATACATCACCTTTTTGGGAAAATTGTTTACTTAACCATATATCATTTATCTATATAGTTAAAATACCATATTCTTTATTAAATTTATTAATGTTTTCATACATTAAATTTTACTAAATATATTAAGATAAAAATTAATTTTTATGGTTAAATCATGCTAGGATGGAATAATGACGGTTTACATAATGTGATTGCATTTGAAAAGTTTATCAAATCAATTTTCATTACGTGGGCTGTTTAATATGATTGATTAAGTTTTGACTGAAAAATATATAATGTTTATGAATAAAGTGGTACTATATCACCCCTGATTTTACATATTTTTTTAAATATCATCATATATTTAGGTGAGTTCATAATGATTTTTTCATACATGCATGTAAATAATGAGTATTTTCAATTTTATAAGAATGTATGTAATGAGATTTGTCACATAGGAATGCACATAGAGTGTTTGGTCTGATAGTTTTCATATTCATTTATATTGCCATATTATATAGAATCTATTTATTCTATGTTTCAATGTTATGTAATAAATTTATTCTTATTTTTATCCCTATGTTACACTCTTTAGACTATTGATTTTGTGAATATATCCTCACACAATGTTGATTCAAATCATATATTATTCCATGACTTATACCATGGTTCATGATTTTCTATTTATAATATAGTAGGGATATAATTATTTTAATTTATATTCCCTTCTCATTACCCTGAGAGGGGGTTGAGGCAATACTAGCCTTTAAGAGAAATCCCCAAGACGCCAAGGTTTAGAAATAAATTTCGAATGGTTTCAATGCCTGTGTGAGACAATTTTCCCTATTAAAATAAAACAAACAACTATATAAGTCATAAAAAAATTACCAATATATGATTCATGATAAAATTGAAATAAAACTCAACATTCCATTTATCAAAATCATTGTAATACAAGTACAACAACAAAGGACTATAATATCAATGTAATTTGTGAAAGGAAAACAAACAAAACACAATGGTAACCACATGTTACCAAGATCCACAATCTCAATTCTTCAAAATCACCAACCATACTATATATCATGGAGTAGTTATAATGATGAGAGATACTTTTCCATTTCACATCTACCAGTAAATGACATATGCAGAAGCACTAAATTTTCAATTTAAGGCTATGTACTAAAACATATTATATTTTCCATAATTCCTTCCTTATACATGCCACTTGGATAGAACATATTAGAATAATTTAAATAAAAATAATTTTATAAATATTCTAAAATAGTTTATATAATATTATAAAAAATATCCATAGTAAATTGTTTCCAATTAAAGAGCACAAAAATTCATTAAATAATTTAATATTCAATTTTTATAACCCCTTTGTATACACAATACTATATATCCAACCATGCATGAAATCCATTGACCTCCATATACCTGTGTGATGCATGTATTCCTTTTACTTAGCCTTCAATTAGTGTACCACATTGATAGGGATACTTCACACCCATATTCATCCTATCATTTTCAGGGGGGTGCATCACTCCCTTATCCATCCCAATGTATAAAAACACATTCCAAAAAATGATGCCAACTTATAAACAATCCATGTCTGTTCAAAACATTGAATAAAAAATATTGTTTTTACGGAAAACATTTTACATCCTTTTATAACAACCAACAATTACTTTCAAATCAATGTTTTAAAATCATGTCCTCAAAACACATTCCAATAACACTCCAACTTCCAAATTTCCAAAATCTATCACTCAATAGGGTCTCAACAATTATTTCATAGACCAAAATCATTCAATTTCAATAAAACCAATAAATTTGAGACAAATACCCCAAGTTACATGATAGATGAATCAAGAGTGAAGCATAATACCTTGAGTTTCTTGGTGAAAATGAAGGTTGGAATAAAAAACATAAAAACCCATGTTGAATCTCTAAAAACTGCATTAAATCTTTTCCCCTATCAACCAAAAGAAAAAACTATAAACATATTTTGCATATAAAAGCATTGATCTACATATAATGGCCATATATTGAGGCATCCATGGGATCAGGTGATATATATCATGAATAAACATCAAGAACGACAAAGAATGATCATGTACTAGGAGGAATCAGCTTCTAATCACCATGGGAGTACATTCGATCACATCTGAATGGGTAGTAGAACCCTACATTACATTTTTTGAGAGAAAAATAACATGTTAAGGTATAAAAGGAGGAAAAAGGAATGTGGTAAACCAAAAATTGAGTGTGATCCACTATTTATTGATGTGATTTTAACCCATGCATAGTTTACTCACATGGTTATGAAAACTATGCAAAAACCGTGCATTATCTGCTACCTTAAAGAAAAACCTCACAAGGTCATACCATATGGTCTCCATACCATTCTCCAGCCATGAAAAATCCTTATTAATAAAATCATCAATGTAACTTTTTATAGCTTGTGGTTTCTATTAGACAACCACAATGTTTGGACGAACTGTACATCACCTATGCGCCTTCCCTATTACTAATGTATAACTATGAAATGTTTCTTATGAGTGTTTCACAGATACTAAAAACCAGGCACAACAATTGAACAATTAGATATTCACAAAATTAACATTAAATGTTCACCACACACTCTAGAACAACGCTCTTAAATGTCATATAATTAAAATTAATAAAGGATTGGTCCCATACTAGTAACTAGATGTGCTAAATTCTCACCACCATTTCTAATTATATATTAAGAACGTAGAAATCCATCAGAATTGTGAAAGAGATTTGTATATTTTTATTTAATTTCCTTATCATGTTCCCATGTCTCTTCCTGAATTTCCCGATGTAATGACAAAACTCACACTACTCTGATATTTTTTTCAATATATGTATTTCTCTTGACTATCCACAATATTTATTGGGATATGTACCAAAAAAGATCCATATTAAGGTCAATGTGATCACATTTAATCACATGGTTAGGTTCATGGTGATACTTTTTGAAATTATATACATTAAAAAAATTGTACACTGCACTAAACCATCGTGGTAAAGCCAACTGATATTCCATCTCTCCCTTAAATTCCTGTTTTTCAAAAGGGATGATGTATCTTTGAGATAACATTCCATTCTTCCCAATATGTCGATGTCCAGGCCTTGTAAAAATAACCATGAACACTTTTTCACTCATTAATATTGATAATAGTTATAAATGATGATCTGGATATCATATTTTGAAAGCTCTAAGTTTTCTCTAATAGTTTCTTTTTCAACTAAATATCACCCATTATTTCATTTACAAGGCTTGGTCTGACATGTGTTATCTCACCTATTTCCACACAATAATGTGGAGAACGAAAAAGAATACCATAAAATTCCCCAAATGGAGGTATGTGTATAGATTCCTAATAGATGTTATTTTAATAAATCCCCACCAATAGAACATGATCATCACCATGAGCACCAATGATCTATTAAAACCCCCCACAACCTATCTTAAAATGTTTGTATCATCCTTTAGGATTGTCAATCTGTTGGAGGATGAAATGTCATACTCATATTCAAATGAATCCCTAGAGATTTCTTTATTAATTTCTATAAATTGGATGTAATCCTTAAATTTCTGTTTGATATAATCAAAATGGGTATTCCATGTCCCATTACTACATATCACATATAGATTTTGGACATATCCTCATCTGTATGAGTATCAATCATTGGTCTGACATGGGATGACATGGTAAATTGATATACTATCACCCATATATAATCATTCTTCTGAAACATTATTGAAAAACATATAACAAAATCAATGTCTACGTGTGTCCATTTATGCACTAGAATAGGTAGGAAAG
Source organism: Viscum album (assembly GCA_963277665.1). Classification (NCBI taxonomy): domain Eukaryota; kingdom Viridiplantae; phylum Streptophyta; class Magnoliopsida; order Santalales; family Viscaceae; genus Viscum; species Viscum album. The sequence goes on from OY728133.1 coordinate 244,665,202, forward strand.
GAAAGATTCCTTATGGTCGCCGATGTTCAGCCATAACATGCTGACACGTTATGCATATGGAAAAAAATCCCCCTACTTATTCATTACACTCCACATGAACTATTCCAGCAATGAATTATAAATATTATGTATCCCATGATGGATAACCCTTTTTGAATTGTAGTATGCATTAAGATGATTCTCATGAGTAATCATATGAACAACCATCCTATCTGAAAACCAAAAAACTAAAATATCATCCAGCCTCCAACCCTCAATAGTCTCCCAACAATTGAGTTTTGACCACAGAGTAAAAATTATTAATCAGAGGACTATGACAACATTACCATCATTACCAACTCATGACCAACAAAAATTGGATTGAAAACTAAAACAAAAAAATTGATCTTCAAATTCCACATGCATGTATGACATGACTGACATCAGCTGTCACCCATCTTAATATTCTTTTTCAAACTAAGCATATGACTCTCTACTTAATACATCATTCACAGAATTTACATTACACTATGTAGAAATCAATTCATAATAGTCATTTTTATATACATTATCAATCTACATTACCTCTGATTCAAAAAAATTTGGGAGAAAATTTACTTCATGATTTTATGATACATGAACATTGTAAATGTGTCACTAAAAAGTTAATAATACCTAATATTCATGTCATGGATAAATTCTTCTAAATCCAAAGAATTTTTTTGGTAGTTTTTCATATGTAACCATAACTAAATTGATCCAAAAATAAGCTTCATGATCTCATTTCAGGATAAAACCACCATCCCATATCAAGAATCACTACAATACATCATGTAGTTATTTATTGATTCTATAAAAATCATGATTGGTTCAAATGATAGTTGAACCTGTAGCTCTTGAAAATATATCTACAATTCCCCAATTCATTATAATGGATCATTATACATTATAAAATATATGACTGGAAATGTGTTCTATGAAATATCATGCACCAAGAAATTTTAGTAACTAGCTAGTCCATGAATACTCTGTATCTCAAAGACATTCATTATTGGTTGTTAAGAGATAATAGAACTTATCTTTTCTGGCTCCACTGAAACAACTTTTTATAAATTACATGAAAAAAATTGTACTTCATATATCCAAATATCACATTATAATAATTTGGAATACGAAATATTGACTCTCAAGATTTCTATAACTACCACCATGTGTTCCTCATGATCAACCCCTGTCCTTGAATACAACAATATTTCATCCATAAACACCACAACAAAAGAATCTACATATCACTAAAATATCCAATTCAATAATCCATGTATTCCACTAGAGTATTTATAAGGCTGAAAGGCTTTACCAGATACTCATAATGGAAAATTCTACTTCAAAAATAAGTCTTCGGAATATCTTCCTTTTGAACAAGAAATTGGTGGTATCCATATCACAATTCATTCTTAGAGAATCATCGGGCTCCCTTCAATTGATCGAATAGATCATCAATTCGTGGAAGAGGATAGATGTTCATTATCATAAATTGGTTATACATATGATAATCCCCACACAACCATATAGTTTCATGATCACTCTTAATGAACAATACTGGTGATATCGATGGAGACATGCTCATCCAAATGAAAACCATTCATTTGAGTTTTAAAAACTGCACTTTCAGTTCCATAAATTCTATTAGTTTTATTCAATAATATGTATGTAGGATAGGAATGGTCCCCATGATGAGATCTATCATAAACTCAACATACCATACAAATGGAAATTTAATGAAAATTTTGAGAAAATTATTTGGAATTTAATCCACCACTTCAATAGAACCATTATTCTAGATCTATTATATTGATGAAAAAGTAAAAGATATCATTATGTGAGACATAATACCAACATATCGTTCCAAAAACTCCATTTTATATATTTGAAAATACCTTACTCCATTAAATGTACGCTTGAGACAATCCTCTGTATTGAAACTAACAGTTCACTAATAACTGTCAATGTGAGACTTTAATGTTTCCAAAAAAATCCATTCAAAATATTACATCTAATACATCCATCTCAATCATAGATAAATCACATTGCATATCAATTCCATCAATAGTTATAGACCTTTCTCTCCACAGAAATGCTCAGAATTTTAATTCCCCAGAGGTGTCTGATGTTTAATCATATTGAGCATAATATAAAGTTATAAACTAAAAAAATCAATAGTATATGAATAAATAAAGGATTGGGATTCACAGGTATCAAAGAGAAATTGCATAAGGGATTAATTCAAAATAATCATATCTCTCACCGGAGATGGTCCCACCAGATCATACACAATCACATTCTCAGCTACATATAAAGGCATTTTTATTGCAATTTTTTCTTTGTTTCCCTATTTATAATTACCTTCTTGAGGAGTAATTGTATTCTAAGAATCACTATGGATATAACTATTTAATTGATGATATTATGCCTACTATCCTCATCCTATCGAATATTATTATGTCAGTGACCCCTCAAAGATTTCTCAATCACTTAACCTTGTTGACGTGCGACAATAATGATGATGATTCCCTATATGGTTTAAGTTGTTGCACCGTCAAGGTTGTATTGGGAAATATCTCCTTTTTTGGTCTTGAAAACCCACATTAAAAGTATCCTAGTTAGCTCTTGGATCATGGAGGAATGTTTGCTAATCCAGCTTTCTAATTCAAAATCACACTCTCATGTTGGATGTGGGTTTCTATATTTATCTTTCTTCTAGAAATAGATTTCCTACCATTTTCCATGGGTATCAATATACAAACACTTCCCACAGCTCATGATATACCTCTTTCATCCACAATAACTCTATTTATTATCTCTGTATAGATAGTAATATATAGACTTGTTTTTTTGAGTGAATCTCCTTACTTATCCCCAATTATAATATCTATTCATTCAAGGAGACACTACCCACATACTTATGTGAAAATCATACTAAATTCATGAATTTAGACACATACTCGGTAATATAGAGGTTATCCTACTTTAGGATTAAAATGTTAGAAATTCTTGAAATATTGAATGTATGATGATGGAATTATATGTTGAATAATTCCTGAAAATCCTCGAATATAGGCCTTGATAAATATTAGATTTCACTGAAAGATCCCACCAAATTCATGAATGATACTTGAGATTAGACATCATCGGTTTGACTACAATTCATCTGGATTAGCCACACCTTAATCTTTTCTAGATCACAATCAGTCTGGAAGATGGGTGTATTCATCTTCTAGAACTAGACCGAATGATCAATTTTACATGGATCATTATGCTGTTTCCTTCTATATAAATCAAGGAACACATGGACGATAATATGAAATATATCTTGTTTCACCAGTTGTTCAGGTGCTACCACATTATCTATAATGTATTTCAGTTGGTTTCTATGACGTATAATGTGTACAGTTTTCTAAACAAACAACTAACACGATAAGTATCACTCACCAAAAACTAATAGAATTAAAACTTCAAGTATCAACACATCAACTATCACAAAATTGGATTCCCAAATCAACTACATTCACCGATTTTTTTTAAAAAATTACAATCATTTTGTAAATAAATCCATTTCTAAAATACAAAAACTGTTATGTTTTTCAATACAATTCTTTTGAAATAACATTCAAAAAATTTCACAAATATAATCATTTTCAGAAGATCATAAATCATTAATGAATATGATTTATGTAACGATGTGGTGTGTCATTTCTCTAATATGTGTCTTTCGCTTCTTGTTGGAAAACCCCATGACCATTAGATTTCAATATCCTTTTAGTGTCCCCAAAATAATTATTTATAAATCTTTCTAGTTAAACTAAGTTCATCATTAAATGGTTAGATACATCTTTTTAGGCTCTAAATTTTATTTCCTTACAATCCTAATATTTGTTTACCAACTCTTCCTAAGGAATAGACACAAAGGACAATCAACAACATGACTCAAAAATTTAATACCACTTATTTGTTAAAGGATATACCAAGGGGATGTCATTTGTATCAACATACATTTTTACCAAAAACTAAAAATATTTTTAACATCCCATCCATTCTCATTAGATTAAGATGGAGTTGAGACATTATGATGCATTATGAGAAATACATATGACACCAATGGCTAAAAATAAATGATGATGGCATTCAGTACATGCGGGGGACATTTATCACTTAAAAAATAATCAAACTAACCAAATAACCCCAAACAAAAAAACCACTATATAATTCATCATAATATTAAATTACAACTCAAATTTCCATTTATAAAAACATTACTAAAACTAGTGCTACAATGGATGACTTTAATATAAAATTAAATCTCAAAATACAAATTAAAAACACTTGAATACAACCACACGAATCCATGATCCACAATCTCCATGCTCTAACATCATGAAACAACCCATGAATCCTAATTTAGTGATGAAGAAATGTGATAATTTACCTTTTCCCATTTCCCAATAAATTACATCTCAAAAATCCTCTACGCGCCAAGACAAATGTGAGTATTAAAACTCATTATATTTCCCCTAATAACTTCCCAACAAATGCTACTAGGATTTATCATGTAATTATTAGTTACATAAAAAATTAAATAAAAAGAATTATAAAGATTTTGTATCAAAATATAATCTAAATACATTGTAAATAATTTTTCAAGGTAGAAGGTAACAATTCAATAAATCATTTAACATTCTATTTTTTCATATCACCTTCCATTCCACACAACTATACATCCAACCATTCATAAAAAACATGGACCTACATATTGTCATGAGTATTGAGTCATCCTTCCACAAATACATCACTTAGTGGACCAAATTGATTAGGGTAATTCCTGAGCATATCCTTCCCATCCATTTGATGGGGTAGACCATGTCTTTATTTCTCCTAATACATTTGAAAACATACAACACTGCTAGGAATACTCATACCAACTTCAAGTGTGTTCTATACATTTAATAAATCATAATTCATTTTATTTAAAACCATTTTTCTTCTATATAACAGATCCAAAAATTATTTTAATTTTAAAATTTTAAAATCATGTTATAAAAAACATTTCAATAACAACCTAATTTCCCAAATTCCAAAAACCATTACGTAAGAGTGTTTTAATAATAATTTCACAGACAATAAATAGTCAATATAAATCAATGTAATCAATTTTAATGTAATAACTGTAGTTCTATGATAGAGGATTCGATAGTTAAGACACTTATCTCGAGTGTTTTGGTGAAAACAATAAACATCACTATGAATGTAACAAAACCTATTTGAATCTCCACGAACCTGCCTCAGATCGGTACCCCTACTAACGAAAAGTCAAAATCTAAACATATTTGGCATCCAAACAATTATATCTTCCCACATAGGAAATAATATTATGAAACATAGAGAGAATGAATTTATATCTAAATGAAAAATCATTAGTGATAGAGAAGTACCACTTATCGTGGGGAATCGACATATAATCACCAAGGAAGACTATGAGTCACCTTTTGATCAACGGAACAACCCTCTATGACCGTCCAGATAGAAAAATTCTGAGTTACTATCACATAATAAGAAAAATTAATGGGTTAATTGGAAAACTGAGTGAGATCTTCTTTTTATGGAATTTGTTTTTTACCAGAACATGGTTTAGTCACACGGTTTGACAAATTGTGTGCTAAATGTGTTTTATCCACTACATTAAATATGACTATTGCACAATCATCTCACAATGTATCTTTATAATGATCTATCCATGCCAAATATCTTTCATTATAAAGACAAAATCAGTTATTCAAATCACATGTTTTGGAAAAACTGTGTGTATGTTGTGTGCTTTCTCATTTTCTATTTTCACACAATGCAATGTTTCTGGTATGTGTTTCCCATTTTATTAAAAATATACACCACCAGTTCACCAACAGAAAATCCCCAAATACACAATAAATGTTCTCTAAACTATCCCATAAATCACCCTTATACATTATATACTTAATACATAATGAAAATCATTTCTTAACAGAAACTGTGGTCACTACATTTATTATGTATCCCAATTATATGCATATGCTCATATTATTCTCACATAAGATCATTTATTATAATCAATTATATTTAATCATTATATGTATAAATTATCACAAATTTATTATATGTCTGTTTAACTAGGATTTGAAAAAGTATATTATACTTGATATTTCTAGAAATGTATATTGAATGGAGTCTTTATGAAAATTCTATTAGAATTTTTAGGGAATATGAAATTTATTATTTTGTTTAAAATGATTCAATCAATTTAAATAGAACATTTTTAGTTAATTTAATGTCATAAATATATAAATCTATAATAATACAAGATCATTAGAATATATTGGAATGAAACATTTTATTTAATGTAATGTAATTGAGATAATCATGTCTACGAGGAATAAAAGTTGGAATAAAAATGGGTTTGTATAACAATAGAGGTATTTTTGCTAGTTTTTTACAATATAAGGGTAGATAAGGTTAGGGTTATCATAAATTAAATTTTATATATATCTTATAAGGTATGTTGAGGTAACACCAAATATATTATGTATTTTAATAACCTATCATTACTCAAAGCCATTGGTATAGGTTTAAGGTAAATTTTTAATATATAATAACATCCCAATGTTTTTTTAATGTAAGGATTACATGGATATCAAATGAAATGCATCCTAGTATGGATGATAAATTTGGATTAAGGAACTCTAATAGATGTACATAGGCGTAAAAATAATTATAATGATGTATTAAGTACTAAGTCAGTTATAAACTTTTATATGATAAATGAGAATAAATTCAAACCGGGTTTGACAATCTCGAGGGATATGGTTTTGTTAATCTGTATTATATATAATGATATGATTAATGAAATTAAAATTTTAAATTTGGAATACCAAATATTGAATGACTATGGATAACATAGATTAAAATGTATAGATTCAAGACTCATGGTACATATTAATTTATATATTCTATTATACATAAACGTTAGTACAAAATATTTATAAATTTGATTCAATTATCACTACATTTTTATTGTTGTATAAATTTTCATAATAATATTGTCATAGATCATTTTTGGATTATGCTACGAATTATAATAGAACATAAAAAATTAAATTTAGAATAAACTGAAATTATCAATGGATGAAATGTTGTTTTTATTATAGAATACATCATATGATTTAGATTCCATATTCACACGATCATATAAAATTATTAAATTGATAGAAATCTTTGGATTGAGTTATATCGTCAAATAGGATAATAAAAATAAAGCTAATAATGGAATATATATATATATATATACCAAAATATTTATGTAATATATCTGAATAAAGGATCATACCTAAATCATGGATTTATTTAATATATTACTATTATGATGAAATTTTTTAGTTTACTAGTATTAACATCGGTAGTGAGGATGATATCATAAGATAAATTAAAAATATATATTATTATATATTTTCATTACAATTTTATATTTACAAATGATATTCAATTATATTCTATATGTTACGTTAATTATGTAAAACCTCTAAATATTTTTCATCTGTAGTAATTCATTAATGTTTAGGAATAAAATATTAAAATATATAAATAATATTCATAACAAATTCATGAAAAATTTATATTTATTTTGTTAAATATTGAAAAATTTCAGACTGGGAGATGTATATCTATAATTAATTATATGAAAATTATGTTTATAAGATAATGGATTGATTGACTTTGAAATAATATGGATGAAAATGGATGAAAATAATAGATTGATAATTTCATCATGTTATGTCCTGATGATTTACATAACATTTTTTGAATTATGGTATACTTGTAGTGGGGTGATTTCATAATTGATATATTACTGACATTTGAAAATTATATATACTGTTAATTTATAGAAGAGATTATAGTTATTATACAGATAAATGTCTTGGAAATTAAGATTTATTTATACTGGTATATTTTTTAGAATGAATATTTGGGTATATAATTACATGAGTATATGATTTTACGAATGATTTGCGATTTTTTAAAATATATATGTGCATTATTATTTTCTTGTATAGTATTCAATATCCCATACATCATAAAGGTATGTAATTCTATAAATATTGGTTTCAATCTACTATTTTTTGTTATTGAAATGCTTCCCATGTGTGTGAGGAGAGTTCGAATTTTAAGAGGGATTGAGACTCGAAATAATGGAAAACTGGACCAAACATGGCAAGAATCATGGTTGGCGCATGATTAAGTAAACTGTGTGACCTTCCCAAGAAAACCCTGCAGGCATGGATAGTGAAATATTACATGTTTTTAACATGGTTTTTAAACTGTGTGGAGATTGCCTTGTAACTATGAAACCACAACATTATTATACAGCCTCTTTCACAAGGTTTTCAGAATGTTTAGAAAACCATGCGGGTAAACCAAATAACCATGGAAAAGTTATAATAATTATAGCTTTTCCCATATGTGATTTTAGGATCGTTATCTAATTTATCATAAATTTCATCCTCCTCCTACAATAGATACTCCCCATTTCGATCAATGTTTCAAAGGGCTCATATCCATTGTTTCTAGTCCATTTTAAATACAATAGGTTTCAAATTTATGCTCTTGGTATGTCTATCACATCCATTTCATCTATTTTCTAGATTAGGCATTGTAGTTTTTGACATCTCATTATGATTCTCAAAACCCTCTATTTCACTGGAACCTAGATAGGGGGTTAAAATTTTGTGTTGATCTGAATCTATGTGTATGATTAAGGGTGTGTTCCTTATTAGATTCGAGATAGGTGGTATACACATATTATTTCATATTTTCTATTAGATTTCTTTATATGAGTATGTTTTCTTACTTATCTCTAGCAGTGATTTAAAATACATTGGATTTCTTTGGTAAAATGATAAAATAAGGAGGAATTGAACCGCCCATGAACCTATTTTAGATGTATTGAGGGTTATTGAACTAATTTGGGTCCACACATGGTGTGTTACATAATTATCAAACCTAGAGACTGGCATTGTCATGTGTAATGTTGAATCGTGATAACATAGAGCCTGAATGAACAAGTTGAATATGATTAGTGAGTATAAAATTGAACAATTATAGTTTTTCATAGTTCTTTATAATTTCATAAGGTGTTGTTTGTAATAGCTTTAAAAAAGTTAATTAGTTTAATTGAAATTATGTCATGTGGCTTATGGATTATGTTGAAATTCCTAAAAGGAATGGTATATATGATATACTAAACATGTTAAATTGTAAATGGATTTTCAATGGAAGAAAATGTAAATAGGATTTCATAAGGAAATTTATGAATATGTGGAATGGGTTAATAAATTGTAATTATTGGGTATAATTTTTTTTAATGTAATAAAGTGGTTGATTAAGGTGATATAACAATTGTACTCAAATTGCATAAGTGAGAAAATTTGTATGAAATGATAAAAGTAATAAATTTTCTAATGTATGGTAATTGGGGACATATAGATAATTTATTGTAATTGATGAATATACTTAACAGGTTATGGAAATCGAATGACAATAGTGATAAAAGACTATGTAATGTAATTGGAAAATTGTTGGTTTATAAGAGAGAAACAATTCCCATTTTGATGGTTATGGAATGTGATTTCAATTAATATTGGTTGAGATATTGTATTTCTGGGATTAATGGATAAATAATCCTATGAACATGGATTAGTAGAGTGGGGTATTGATATGAGATTCTATGCTCACATGTCAAGTTAGACACTGGCTGTAATCTCTGCCCCAATATGAACATGTTAGGGAAGGTGAAGGATGATCTATTCCACTAAAAGTTTCATTCAACATGGGTTGAGGAATCAAGGTGAGGATAATGTGTTGATATGATGTGTTTATTTCTAGATTTATGGAGTCTTGATTTATTACCTTATTCATAGATATTTATTTTTTAGACCAATTTGTAAATGATGCATATGCCTTAACCATGGAACATATGATAAAAAGGGACTATGATATGAAGAAGGATTAAATGATGAAAATGGTAAAAATGATATACATGTTGTATGTTAACTTAGATATCTAATGGAACCATAGTTGTAATTTATTTATCATACAATTTACATCCATCATGCATGAACTATCAGTTATAATAGTTTTTTTGTAGACTACGTTGGTGATGGACTACTAAGTTGTACTCACACCCTGACTGATTCGTTATAGGGAAACCGATCAGATTTAATTGATGGTAGTTTGGTTAATGGAAAAGTCCCTATGCTGGGGATTTGAGTCAGGATGGGGATATTCATAGATGAGTATATAGACATGGAGTTAGGACTGTTTTGGGGATTCCACTATTTTTCATTACATTGGGTTTTTGTTCACATAGAAGTATATATCAATATATTTGATATTTCATTGTTTTGTTGAAAAATTTTACAATGTTTTTTGAAATGGATTACTATGAATGTTCATTTACTAGTATATATTATTTAAAATATTTAATTTTCATCTGATGTGTATTACTTTTGTAAAAAGGATGTATTCTCTCCACGAGATTAATTTGATCCTCACTGCTAGTCAGAATCCTTTGGAAGATGGTGAGGTGCTCATGAGGAGAGGAGATGACTCAACATAGGGCACTAGTTTATTAGATCCCAAGAAATGGAAATTAAAATGTTTTTTTAGTGGTGATATTTTCTATTTCATACTTTTTAGAAGTGCTATATGAAAGATTGGTATAATGTCTTGCATGGGTAATGAGCTCATGCTTAGGTGTAACTAACCCATGTATGAGGGAATCCTCTTGTTCACTAGGGTGAGATGTGACATTCATTAATTATTCTAAAGGAATTTACATTTAATTAATATTCTTGAATTTTTGGTGGGTTTCACATGTAGTTTACATGGAATGTGTTTGTTTTCAGGATATGGGTCAAACTATGAGCCCATTAAATGTTTAAAAAATGATTTTTTAATAAATACTTCATTTTTCATCATTTTACTCCAATTTCACATCCCAATACGAATCCCTTGTAATATTAAACCCACTATATCGATTTGGAAATCGTGGGAATCCATAATCATGAAGGATTTTGGTTTTTATTATGGTATTGGGACACCCAATAATCCCATTTTCTTTTAAAAAAAATTAATTCATTAATACCTCGTTTATGTTTTAAGGTTTTCTGGGGATTCCAAATCTCACTCAATCCCACTTACCAAAGGTATGACCCCATTATCTTTCCCCCACATTGGATATCATATTCATCATGAATTAGGGAAGAATGTCTATGGATTTCTCAAATAGTCCCAATTTTAAATGGTATCATGTTTCTTTCATAAACCCTTTAATTTTTTCTCTATTTCATCAATTTTAGTTACCACATGACCTAATCATCCATATTAAAACCTTACTATAATTTTTGAATGTTTGAAAATTAGTCTACCAGTGTATTTGTGGTGTTTTATTTATTATATCTTATTGAAGTGGGTTTCATTCCCTCCTTCTCCATTTTTCATAGGGTTTCTTTCTATTGCATAGGGTTTCCTCCTTATTTTCTTGATGTTATAAAATATAAAACATCTATGGTTCATACTTATTAATTATCCTTCTATAGTTTTTTGTAAAATAGTGGGGTTTTAGGATAGTTTTCACTCCCTTGTGGCTCATTGGTGGTGCGATTGAAGTTTCGTACAACAGTTTAGGGTTTTGGCACAAATGGTATGTTCTTCCATGTGTAATATTTATTTCATGAGTTAGTATTTCATGATTTATATTTTTATCACGATTCATTCGATTGTGTGTGGTGAATGAAAATATATTCTTTATCATTTGTTATGTGGTTGGTTTTTTAAGTCAACTTTGTGCAGAAATTATTGTTTTTCGTATGTATTTTAAATTGTTTTGAGTTGGGTTGTAATATGATTCATGAATGATTGTATTAAAAGGTTATAAGGATTCCAATTCTATTTCATTTTTATATTTCAATGCCTTTGGAATCAAAAGAGGGTTATTGTAAGGGTTTTTTGTTAAAACAATTATAATACTCCTTAGAATTTTTTATTCATGGATTTAAATTGTTTCTTGATTTATGTAATAGGTTCATCTATGTCATCAAACTATTTTGGTAAGAGTGTAATTTTGAAAAGGTATTTATCAATATGAAATATATGTTATGTGATGTGCAATACCTTGTAAAGGTTTTATAGATAATTAAAAGGATTTTATGAAGTGTGAAAGAGTGGGGAAACATGTTGTGGAATGTTTTGGCGTGAGTATGATTTCCATAAGGAATTTGAATTGAAACATGGATCATGTGATATGAATGTTGGATGTTTGGTGTGTGTGTGGGGGGATTGGAAGTGGTTTTTTAATTTGAAAAATGTATTACAGGGTTTCTAGAAATATTTTTGAGCAGAAGAGAAATACTCGGGTATCTAGGTGGCTGGGCATGTACTAGTATGCTAGTGATCTCATGGACGTAAGGCCCTTGTTTAACATAGCATGTTTAATGATGAAAACACAAACTAAACTGTGATGATGATTATGATGATTTTTGGGGACCACTAGTTTATCGGTATGATCCCTACTAGTGGATCTTGTGCATGAGAACATATATTGTGATGGTTACTTTCACCCATATATGAGGTACATAGGACCCACACCTGGATAGTGACTTGGGGTTGTTTCCCATTGTTAGTGCTCACTAGAAATTTTAAACTTACTATATGAATTCAGTACATTTTCCTGGAAACATTCAGTATCTATTTCATTCAATTTAAAATTGTTGATTCATTAATTTATTCCACTTGAACTGTATTTTAATTTAAATTTTCATCTTTAAGAAATTGTTAGTAGAATTTATTTTTTACAAAACATGAATGATTTTTTTCTTATAATTTTTATCACATGGAATATTTATGGTGTGTATTTTTACTGTACATTTAATCACACCCTATATACATCATTGGGTGTTTGTAGACATGGTTATTTTGTTGTAGGTTTGGGTAATTCTTTAATGCTAATGGTACAGGTTTCTAGAGAAACATCATTGTGCGGTGTGGTGGAGATAGCTTAAGGGAGGTAACTCTTGCCCTGTAGAGGATATTAGGATGTCCTTTTTGACTTTGTACCATTGTCATAGTCTTTATGGTTTTATATTAATTATGTAATTCAATTATGAATTTTCATAAAAGATTTTTTGGTTTAAAAAACAAATATTTGTTTTATTGGATAAATTTGTTGTTTTATGCTACTATACAATCATTCCCAGAAACTCATATATGATACCCTGGAACATGTTCCAACCTTTGGGGACTAGTTAGCCATTCAAGTCTTTCCACGGACTTGGTTGGATGTCAGTTTTGATGGTGACCAGATCTGGTTCCTAACCAAATAGAATCAAAGGAGGTTCTCTGTCTTAGGTCATGTTACATGGGGAAGAGTTGGGACATATTGGGGATAGGATTGTTGGAACATGACATTCCAATTATGAGTACAGTTACTGGCCTATACAGCTAAGGATGAAGTTCATGTTGCTAGGGGTTATTGGGTTTTATCTGAGTTCATTGTTTCTCATGGTTCATTGATGATTGGGAGAAATGAAAAGTGAGTTGGGATGATAGTCCCAATGAGATCGTAGGGAATATAATTCCTGTGAAGCCAGAGATATTTCATAGCATCACTATCTATGTTGGTGATGTGATTGGACAATGTTCACAAACATTATGTTCAAGTCACCTACTGACACAAGTTTCTTCTCATATGGTATTATATACGTCTTTTTTTTATTAAATCTTACAAATTTGGGATTAAAATAAAAATTTCTTAGTTTTAATAAATGTGAAATTTCATCGAAATTATTTTTAATAATGTGGAAATTTTTTCATTTCCAAAATAGTGGAAATGAGTTTTTAGAATTGTTTTTAATTAGTAAATGGTGTGTTTACACCACCTTTTAAAACATAAATTATGTAAAAGTGGGTTTTGAATATCATTATTAATTAATGTTTTTTCACTATTGAATTTTTTTCGAATAGAACAATGTTATTTAGAATTTGTGTGTTGGGGTTAATGATTGATTTTGATTTTTTAACTATGTAGTATTTGAATGGTTTTAAGGGATTTTAGAACCTTGTTTTGAAATGAGATGAGTTGAGTTATTAATTAAATAGTTATTTATGAAATAGTGTTTTTCAAAAAATTAGATGTGTATTAAAATGGGTTGAAATGTTTTGAAATTGTTGTGCACGACATGAAAGTGTGTTTTTATTGAATTATGGGTTCTTTTATAAATTTTTTTGTAAGATGTAAATTGGTATTAGATTTTATTATTAGTTGTTTTGAGAAAATTAAGATGTTGTTAAAATTATTTGATTATGAAAAGAGGAATTGTTGGGAATTGGTCTCTAGTGTTCTCATGGGATACAACATGAATGGATTTATATGTTAATATGTATGGTTAATATCATTACTAGTTGATAGTTATGATAGATATGAAGTTGGTTCCAGGGGTGGCATGTCATCAAGCTTGTGTGAGGCTCATGAGAGAAAATTTGTAAACACGCAGCCCACCGACAATTTTTTAATAAATTCTTTTAAAGGAAATTGTTTTGTTTTGATAATGTGTGGTTAGGATGTGTGGATTATATTTTTTAGGATTTTTATTGTGGGATGTTTTGGGTTCAAAAACCCCTCCTGTTTAAACGATTATTTGGGTTTTTGTTTCATCGATATGTTGGAATGAAGCATTGGCTAGTGGTAACATTTTATAAAATGTTTGGGAGGAATATTTAGTGGCTCCCTATATGTGTTCGGTTCCGGTTTGTGGTTATCTGTGACCAAATAACCATATTGCTTGGGTCTTTATGTTTTCTTGTTGCCTACGGTACACTATAAAGAGTTAATTCATGACTTATGGGTGGCCCATGCTGATTTGTTGTTGTATTATCCTATAGTTGATCAACATAAGGACTTTCTTCTTGAGAGTTTGAGAATGAGTTTACCCCATATTATTTTTTGGTAATTTGGATCCCCTTTTATAGGTAGAGTGGTTATATGAGGATGAAATAGACCATAGTTTCAGAAGTTTCTTGAGTCCTCAACGGTGAATGTAGTTCAGGGTTGTCTGTGTTGAATAGTGTCTTAAAGGGCCTTTGGGTCATTCGTCTGTCTCATCGAAGCAAGAGTTCATGTTAGGCTTCCATTTTGAAAATCATGCCAAGAGTATCTTTTATGGACTCTTGATGGAATCATGTGTTTTTTGGACTCGAAATAAGGTTTCTCTATTTGTGTTTGTTTTATTAGCCTCTATGGCCATGTTTGGGGATTCCTTGTGATGTCGTTTGTTATTTTGACTATAAGGGTGAAGGTTGTGAAATATTATGCGAGTCTATGTTTTTCCATCTGTGTGTGTCCCTTCAGGGAATACTGAAATCATATGTTCTAGAGTAAGGTGTTTCTATGTGTCCTTTAATTCTGTTGTTTCCCATCTGATGAAACAAGTGTTGACATGTGTGCATCCTCTAAGCCCCTATTTTGGAAAAAAATATGTGTTAGGGTAAATTGAGTTTGAAGTGTGTCATGTCTCATTGAGCCCGTCTAATATAATGGTGTAATTATTTGCATCACTGGAAGAAGAAGTTTCATTCGGGGGTTTCAAAAGCCTGAATGTATGGTAATAGATGCTTCAATCTTATGAGCTCCAGCAATTGGTACCAGAGTGAAGTTGGAAAATAGTCATGGGAAATCCTGGGGTCGTTCAAACCTTTCGTAAAGGTCCTATACTCAGTAAGAAATATTTGAATAGTTTAAGACGTAGGTTTTGACATATTGTTGAAGTTGTTCATATTCCGTGAGATATGTGAGAGTACCTCGTTTCCATGTTATACCATGAGTTCATGTTTGTCCCTAGGGGTTCCTTTAAATTTTTTTAGAAAATGATGAAATTTAGGATATGAAAATTGAAGAGAAATGTTTGATCAAATCAATTAGTAATTGTGCACCAACATAGGTAATTTTGCGATAAGAGACAATAGCTACCACATGGTCTATGCACGACTATGTACCTCATCCCATGTAATCATGTGAAGCTTCAAATTTGCATATAATGCTCCTCATGGTTAGCACACGAATTCCAAAACCATGTAGACTTATGTTGTGGTCGTGCCAAATCATTATATTTAGGGTTCGTTTTGTGTCGGAATGTGATGGTTGGATTAGATTGATGGTTCAAAAGGAAGGGATAACCACAATAAATCAAATTTAATTTCATTAAGAAACATTTAATGAAATTATACCCATTATGTTTGGAGTCAATTCAGGCCTCCCCCTGTTACTGTCCAGATTCAATCTTAGGGAAAAAATTGATTTTCCCCTTATGGTGGGGAGTCTGTTTGTGCCTCCTCATATCAGTAACATGGTATTATCATTTTTGTTTGTCTGAAATTACTTAGTTTTATTTGGAGTTATTTTTTCTCCAATTGACTCATTGAGTAAATGTTGGGATTGGACTGTGTCCAATGGTTTGGTTGAAGTACGACTACGTTGTCCTCGTTCATTTTCGTTGTTCATTCCAGTTATGTTTCTTGAGTATTGTTTGGATAGTGTTTGAGGTGCTCTTATTTGGCATGTAGTGTGAATATTCTGTATTGTTTTAGGAAGTTGTGTATGACTTGGTTAGTGATATTATTCTTTCCTTTATTGACCATTTGAAGGTGTTTTGGCGTTTTCGGGGTAGGTGAAACTTGGAAATGGTGTCCATTTTGACCATTCAATTAGGTTGGGTTTATGCTTTTTTCCTTACTGTGACATTCTGATAAAAGAAATTATTATGGTCATGATACATTCAATATCCATGACGTCTTTTAATTGTATTTTTCATTGAATGAATATTCTAGATTTGTTTTTTGGGGTTTTCCATGTTGTTTTGGAAGAAAGGGTGTGTTTTTTTTTATTTGGTCCAAACTGTGAGTCCATTTCATGTTTTAAAAACAAATTATTTTTTATTATAACTCAATGAATTTTCAATATGTTAAACACATTACACATCCAAAGAGGCATCCCCGGGTTTATTAAAACCACTATATCCATTTTTTAGTTATGAGAATCTATAATCATGATGGATTTTTGTTTTTTATTAAGGTATTATGCCAGCTCAGAAGACCATTTACTGCTTTAAAAACATTTAATTTTTTAATATCTCATTCAATTTTTATGGTCCATCATTGATTCCATCACTCACCCAATCCCAGTTACCCATGGCACACCCCCATTCTCTTTTCCCCATCTTTGACATCATACTCTTCTTGAATTATGGCTGAACATCTATGCATTTTTCAAATTGACTATATTTTAGTAGGTAACATGTTTCCTTCATACCTCCTTCTATTGTTACTCCATTCCCTCCATTTTAGTTCCCACATAAGCTAATCAGCCTTATTAGAAATTAACATTAATTTTTGGCTATTTTAAAATTCATATAATGGTATATTTGGGTCGTTTTATTCATGACTTCTCACGAAAGTGGGATTCCTTCTTTCCTTCTCACATTTTCTTTGGGTTTCATCCGTATTTTCTTGAATTTATAAAATATCAAGAATATAGGGTTCATAAATAGTTTTTTGACTTGTGTCATTTTATTTATGTCTAGGGGTTTTTGAATGGTTTTCACTCCCTTGTGGTGCGGTGGCTATTGGATTCATGTTCTATACAACAGTTTAGGGATTTTGGAACAAATGGTCAGTGATTCCATGTTAATGTTTTATTTGATGAGTATGTTTTTCATTATTAATATTCATATAATTATTCACTTCCATTATGTGTAATGTGAATATTATATTTAGTATCATTTTTTAAGAAGTTGGTTTTTAAGAGGCAAGTTTGTGAAAAAATGATTATTTTTTCACATGTATTCCATATTGTATTGAGTGGGGTTGTTTTATTATTCATGAAATGGTTTTATTAAATTGTTTTAGAGAATTCAATCTAGGTTTTTTGTTATATTGGCCAAAATTGGGACTCAAAATAGTGTTTTTTGAATGTTTTTAAATGAAAAACATGGTTACACTTCTTAGAATTGTTTTATGATGGTTTAAATGATTTTTTGACTTATATAAGAGGTGAAACTATGTTTCTAAAAAAAAATTAGGTGTGAACGTTTTAAATGGAATATTTTAATTTGAAAGATATTTTATGTGATGTGTAATATAATAGAATATTTTTATAAAAAAATGTATACGTTTTTTGAATTAGAAAAGATTGTGAAACATGTTGTTGGCTGTTTTCGCGTGAGTATGATTTTGAAAATGACTTTGAATGAAAAATGTGAAAATTTGACATGTTTGCGGGTTTTTTGGTGTGTATGTGTCTTGGAAGTGGTATTTTCATGTGAAGATTATATTCCATGGTTTCTAGAACTTTTATGATCACATGAGTTAAAACCGAGGTATCTTGGTGGATGTACGAGTACTTGTATTATAGTGATCCTGTGGGGTTTGGCCCCTATTTCACATAGCACGATTGAAAATGACAACAATAACTAAACTATGATTATATTGATGATTAGGTTGGGGAACCACTATGTTATTTGTTTGATCCTAACTAATGGATCGTGTGCATAAGAATAGATACTGGGATGGTTTCTTTAAATGAAATTCAAGGAACCCAGGACCCACAATGAACTACTGGCTTGTGGATATTTCCCTTTGTTAGTTCTCATTAGATATTTTAATCATATCATAGGCATATATTAAATTTGGATTGAATATTTACATATCATTTTTATTATAATTAAAATTGGTGATTTTTTAATGTATCCCACTTGAAAATTGTTTTTAAATAATGTTTTATCTTATATAAATTGTTACTAGCATTTCATGTTTACAAAAACATGCACGATTTTTTTCATATAATGAATAAAACATGGAATATTTTAGTGGTGGAATCCAACTGGGATTTTTCTTAAACCCTATTTACACCATTGGGTATAACTAGACTTGTTTATTTTACCATAGGTTTGGGTCATGATTGTAGTGCTAATGGTACGAGTTTCTGGCAGTGCTTCATTGTACGATGTCGTCGAGATGGTAGGAGGGAGGTGCCTCATACCAGGAGGTGATTCATGGTTTGTCTTTTTTGAGTTTTTCTTTTTTATGGAAATGGAGTACTATTCTAAAATATGTAATTCAATTCTGACTTTTGTAAAAGATGTTTTGGTTTGAAAAATCCAGATTTGGTTTGTTTGATTCGTTTTTTGTTTAATGTTTCCTAAAATGGGTAAATTGTTCCCAAACACTCACATATGATTCCCTGAGACTTATTCTAACCCATGGGTATTGGTAACACATGTAGTTCCCTTCCACATACCAGGTTGGGTGTCGGTTTTGAAAGTGACCAGATCTGGTTTATGACATTAATGTGGTTGTTCCGGAGGTGTATTGTTATAGGTGAATGATGTTTCACAATTTTGTGATGCACATGTATTGTGCTATAAATAATTTATAATATTTTTTCCAATTTCATAAATTCATGAGTTTTTGTATTCTTGGTTCATTTTAGGCAACTAATGATATAGTTGGCATGCATCATGATAGGCAGACACGGGATGGGTGTGTGGTGTGTATAAAGTGGAATTCAATTTATTTCAATCAATTTATTTTACGAAAAAAAATTCTCATAATGGTAATAAATGGGGGTAAATTAATAAAATGTAAATGAATAGTCAACGAATTGTGTTTGTAGTGAAACGTTGTGAATAGGTTAAAATTTAGGGTTGTGATGAATTTTAAAGGCAGAATGGGGTCTAAAAGAGAAATATTGCATAGTTACAATAAAACTGTTAATGATTTTTTCATAATGAATAGTTCAAATGTGTTAAACTGAGGATTTAATAAAATTGTTAAATATAAAATGTTTCCAAGAGAGATTATTTTTTGTTATGAAAGAGGAAATTTATTAAAATCATGTTTGACTAGATAGGCGTGATTAAGAAATTCGGTTTACCCCATAATGACCATTACTCTTATTATGGATTGTAGTGGGTAGTGTTTTATGTGTTATGATGGTCATGTGAATTGTTTAGGTGGAGTGTGTTGTTTAGGGATGATGGTATAATATCTATTAAAAATGTGGTCTAAATCATGTCAATCATTCATCATGGTATTTGGGGAGGATAATATTTTGGATCCTTTTAATGAATAAGGTATGGAATTTGAATGTTTTGTGAACATGGTGTTTTAGATGTGAATGGTTGGGTTTAATAAATTTGTTGAAATTAATTAAAAAGGATGTGTTATAATGGAACATTTTGAAGAACCCGGTAGGGGTTATTCTGAGTGTCATTGATTTGAAAATTGTCAGGGTGGTTTTTAATATTGATAGTTCCATAGTTTGGAAAATTTTATTTTGGATTTAAGATATTACTAGTTTTTAAATGACCTAGGATATTGGTTTAGAGAATCGTTGGTAGGACTCTGGCCTTTGGGTTGTAAGTTTTTGTTCAATAATTTGAGTTTGGATACTCTCATGAGTCATGATAATACATTATGTTTGACGGGGATTATGGTTGGTGCATGTGTTTTAGTGATATTCTGAATAGGGACCCCAGAAACTTGTCTTTTGGATTCCAAAGATGTAGTTTTTCATGTCGTTCGGATTTATTGGAATGGTTATCTTTGTTGTATAACCTATAATGAGTTTTCACGTGGTGCACTAGGAACCGTGAGTATTAGAAAAGTTGTGAGAGTGCAATTCAAAAACCATTAATTGTTTATAAAATGATTTTATTTGGTTTTGGAAGAGGATTAAGGGATTTTTATTATTAGGACTCCAATTTAGGGATTCGGTATCTATTAAACATGAATATTAACTATGAGAGAGTGTGTATGGTGTTCCTAGTGATTTAGGGTGTCTGTCCCTTTGGGGATTTGATAGACATATTTAGTGGGAAAAAACATTCCCTATTTATGGGATTATCCTCGAGGGATATGTTGAATATTGAAGTGTTGGTGATATATGTGACTTGGAATTAGAATCATTGAAGATTATTCAGAGGTGGAACAGATGCATAATGGGAACCATCGTGTTTATTTTAGTGGTATGGTTCCATCATAGTTTTAATATTAGGGCTCTTGAGTACTCAAAAAAGGTTCTAAGTTTTTTTTGAAGGGTTTAACTGTATGGATGTGTAACCCTTCAATGTGGATGAAAATTAATGTAGGTTTCACTGTTTTTTAGTGGAAGAGATAAGGGTGACAAAATCATGGTTAGGTGATTTTGTTATAATGGTGCACTTGTGGTGAGGGTGGTCATTCAACTGATCTTTTTTTATATTAATGGATTCATTTTCTAGTGAGATGTTGACAATTTAGTGTGGAATGTGATGCCAAATGACCAGGAATAATGGTTTAGAGAGTATGTGGGTGTTTTGTAATTATAATATAAAGGTTGTCTTATGAGAGACCACATGATTTATTTGTGTGGGAGACCGTTGTTATTTAATTGTTTACAATCAAGGATACATAATAAGAAATCGATTAGTGTGGTCAAAGTAGTTCCATAAGAAATATTTTTTGATGAATTATTAGAGGATGGTTGTGGAGTGGTGTTCAGTCTTGATTTGTAGTCACCAATGAGCGATTTTGGATAAGTGATGTAGAGATGTTTTCAGAAGGGAGACCTGAGACCCATGAGTAGTCATGATGTCCCATAGATATAGGTGAAATTAATAATGGATATGTTTGGGGGTGTTATTAGGTAACTTTGTAGCATCACTCATCTAATTATGATCATTCCCAACATTTTCACATCATCCTAGGTACGTTGAGATGCTCCATTTTTTTCAAAAGACTTGATAGTGTTTTGTATGGGGGATGGGAATCATATTGTTTAAACTCCAAGGGTTATTATATGTAGTACTAGATAACAAGATTTACACCATGACCTATTTTGAGGTTAGTTCCCTGTTATGTTTCGGGTGTCAATTAATGTCTTGTGTTCCATTCATGGAATCTAGAATGGGCATTGGGTTATGTTTGTTTCTCATTCTTGTAAAATCTAGACATCAATATCTTTGTTTTAGGGTTCATATTATGACCATGTGTAATTCATTGTGGTTTGAATTCCTCCAGGAGAGAAATGGTTATCACAGTCACAAATTGGGGGGTGATTAGTTACTGTTACATATAGGGAGGATAATGTTGATTTGATATATTGGAACTAGGATTCTAATCGGTAACATTTGAGGTGCACATTGGTTCTCTCAGACAAACATTGTGGGCCTCGATTATGATGGCTGATTGAGCCAAGACGTGGCCTTAGGATCAGGATAGAAACAATAGAATTAGATATTAATGTTTTAATCCATTGAAGAGGTGGCACGATGAGACAACCATTTGGGAAATGAAGTGTTCAGTTAAATATCTCTTATAAATATACGTAGTAGACTCTGGTAAGTGTCTTTGGGTGTTCAGAGACAAGCCACTCGGGGGGTGGTATGACACAATATGTTAAATGAGAATCAGTTGGTTGAGAGTGACCCACCTATTGTTTGATGTTGTCAAATTAAGTTCTATTTTAAAAAATGGGGTCATATGTGATTGAGTTCAATCTAATATTAATCCTCAAATGGATAGTGTAGGAATGTCTACATGGATGTTTCAATGGAATGGTTGGAGGATAGTGCTGGAAAAAGTCCATATAGATTTATGGGTTTTTTGAGTTTATAACAAGTCATATATGTTGTGAATGTTGTGTTGAGAGATTGGTTGTCTTTCATTGATAGTGTCGGTGGAGAACAATGACAAATGGTGGGGAGAAACAGAATAAGAAAAAGGATTGTTGATGATGTGATTATATTTTTTGTTTTGACAGACCAGTTTTTTCATTTAGATGATATTGAATTTTTGTCATCGTTAGAGTATGGGAAAAAGAATAAAATGGTAACAAGGAATTTGGGTCATGGATTATGTAGATCACTAAACTGATGGAATTATTATTGGATCATCCAATATGGTATGATTTTGTGTGAAAATATTCCATGTTATGGGAATTAGGTATTGTTTATTATGTTTCCCTATGAATCACTAGTGGTTGATCCATGGATAAAGTGGAAACATTCTTCATGGAGTATCTGACTAATGTGGTGGATCATAATGAAGAAGTATTGTGGGGAATGACTATTCCCTTGGTTAATTATTATGGATCAATGATAATGTTCAACAACACACATTGGAATGGATAATGGATAATCATGCCTAATAGATTAATCTCATTGTTTATGAATAATATTAATTTATGGGAATGTGGTTCGAGGATGAACCATTATATTGTTGGGATTTTGTAATATCCCTAAATTTATAAAGGTACATCCTTGTTTAATTTTTTTAATATCATTTTTTTTGTTTGCATAATTATTATTTGTTGTATATGGGGCCTAAGGGGAGTCTTGGGTGTGCATGACAAGAAAGGAAGGATAATCAGAACAAGTTATTCCAGTCACGCTATCGGTGGACAATCTAGTATCAAGAGAAACCTTCCCAGGAAAACCTAGTATAAATGGATAGTGTCATATCACACGATTGGGCCATGATATTTAAAATGTGCATATCTTCCTAGGTAAACATGAAGCCTCACCGTCCATAGATAGTATCTTGCAGATAAATAGAGCACGGTTTGGAAAACCATGTAGGGAACACCATGTGGCCTAGTATATTTTTAGAAATATTAAAACTTTTACATTATAGGATTTTATGATCCCCATTAGATTTCTACCAATTTTCATCCTCTTCTGAACTAATAGATGACTCATTTCAACCCAAGCGTCCAAGTGGTTGATCACCTTCATTTATAATCCATTTGGAGCACCATTAGTTTCAAATCAATTCTTCGGATACGTATATTTTATCCCTTGCTTCTGTTTTCTATATTAGAATTTTTAGTTTCTCTTATGTCTTTCAGAATCACAAAAATCGTATTTTTCTGGTGAAAACGAGGTTTGGTCTTCGAAGGTTGTTGTCTTGATCGGAATATATTGTTATAATTACACTAATGCAAATAAGGAATTTAATATGGATAAACCCCACCTTTAACAGTGCTAAA
The DNA here is from genome assembly GCA_963277665.1 of Viscum album. Lineage (NCBI taxonomy): Eukaryota > Viridiplantae > Streptophyta > Magnoliopsida > Santalales > Viscaceae > Viscum > Viscum album. Next base: position 244,689,338 of record OY728133.1, read on the forward strand.
AAGAACAGTTAATTACAGTGAAGATAAAGGGGGGACCCCTTTATCAGAGATCAAAATAGTTCTAATAAAGGGACCCCTTTATCTGTGATAAAAAAACTCTGATAAAGGACTCTCTTTTTCAGAGCTAGTTTAGCACTGATAAATGGTTGTCTCTATCAGTGATATAGTGGGCATTGATAAAGACCCCCTTTATCAGCGCTATTTTGAGCTCTGATATATTAAACACTTATCAACACATAATTAGTTATTATAAAGACATTGTTTCTAGAGAAAACATTGTACCTTCACACATGAGACTACACCTACACACAGATCACAAACAAAACATACACATAAAACTGAATATAAGAAGAAAGAATCATGCACAAGAGTTCCCCAAACAATGCTATATATATTTAATTGAAATCATGAATACAAACAAACACACTTCTATTTACATTTAAAACAATGTTTAGTATGGTTACAATTATAATTACCCAACAAATTGTTAAAAACATTAATGTTTCATCCATTTTTATTCCATGATCCCCACTCAAAAATTGCCTTCCATGGTATTAGTTTCCAAAAAAAGCATTCTGAACTAGGAAAAAATTTCACCCATATATCAATACAAATTATATGTTTTTAACACAATAATGAAACAAATTAAACTTAAATTTGAAAGAATACATTAATAAAATTTCCATTGTTACCTGTTACAACCATTACATATCCATATTTCCTTCGATTTAATTAATATTTTAGAAGAGGATCAAAATGATTCATTAACTAATATTTTTTTTTGTTATGATTACATTTATGGGAAAAGAAGAGGAATAAATTTCCATAACAACATGGAATCCCAAAATAAATCATTTAATGACAATAACAAAGGGAGGAATCCCCACTGGATAAACAATATGACACATACATTATGGTGTATTAAATTTCTTAGGAGTATTCAATTTTAGAATAAATTATAATATATTCCTAGTGATACCACCATCCAAGATAGTTTATAAACGTAATGGTTATCTATATGAGGATCCTCTTAGACTGTACACTCCCATGCCATGTCAAAGGGAATGAGTGCTAGCGCATCTGCATCAGACATCGGGTCTAACCCTTCCTGGACCCTGACCATTTATGCCTCTCCAAGGACCCCATATAATATCTATGGTCCAGTTCAAGGTATGAAAGGAATGTATTACTCAGTTTTAGAGAGGGTATGTTAAGAACCTAAATAATTAAATATGCCATGATCATACCAGTTCACTTCTCTCTTGATCTACTAGTTCATTATTGTGATTAGCCACACCCCTTCCCTCTCTTCCCCGAGACAACCCCCACCCTAGGGACAACCCCTAACTACCCCTATATTGCCCCCCTCCCACTCCACCTGTATCCCCCCTCCATCCTTCTGGACATCCCCCTACCCACACCCTGGAAAGCACCCTTCCCAACCTTGGATGGCCCCACTCCCCTCCAGGACACCCCCAACTCCCTGTCACCCCCACTCTTTAAGACCCCTCCCTCCTATAAACCCCTCTTTCCTAGACACCCCCACCCACCCTCCCACCTTGAAACCCCTCACTCCTGGACACCCCTCCCTCCTAGTTTGTTATTGTGATTATCCATATCCTACTCCCACCCCTCCCCATGAAAGCCCCTGGGACATCCCCCTTACTGACCCTTTGTTAGAACCCCCCCCCCCCACCACTCCACTTGAAACCCCCTCCCTCCCCATGGAAACCCCCCCTCCTCTTGTTGCCCCTCCCTTTCTATGGATAGACCTCCTCTCTCTCCCCCCCCACCACTCCGCTTGTATCCCCCTCTCATTCCCTGGGAAACCCATATCCCACCCATGGAAATAAAGTTTATGATAATTAACATAATGTATCACACAATCCTAAAATAGTGTTAGTGAGAAAGGGATATGTCAAATGTATACCGATTAATAGCCTTATTTAGCCAACTATATTTTCACCATCTATTTGATAATGGAATAAATATTTTTCATAAATAATCATTCACTAATACTAATTATAAAATCATATATAATTTTAGAAAAATTATGAGTGTAGTAAATTTCATATCCTCAAAGGATTTTAATATTGATCGGTCCAGAATCATAGACGAATATTCAAACTCTACCCAAATCCATCATCTATTTTTCTTGTACCTAACTTCCTCCATCATATTGTGTATAATGAGCTCCAAAAAGGGGATTAAAATAGATTTTTGGGGGTTATAAAGAGACATGAAGATCATTAGATAAATTTATTGGTCTCCGAACAAGACATGAAAAGACTTTCCTACCTCCTATCAATTGAATAAGATAGTGAAAATTAGAAAAAGTGATTGGAGCACTTACTGTCCTCCCATCTGGATTCAGGAACATGGATTAGTAAACCAATTTCATGATTTTTGAATAGATAATATTCATCAAATAAAGGAAAAAATCAATAAAAAAATATATTGAGGGTCAAAATTGATTTAGTTGAGAGTGTCCTCACAACTCTTAAATATTAGAAATAATTTGTTCCATCAAAATCATATATCCCCATTAATTTTTGTAGAAGATGTATTATACTACAACATTTATATAAAATAAAGTGTTTTTCTTCTAAATCTAATGTGAGAATCGTAAATGATGAATATGATCGGTTTTTATGACATTAAATAAGAAATATTGGGCCTCAAATTGAAGAGGAATATAATTTTTGGGCCATTAAATGGGCTTGGAATTGTATTGGTTGGATGGGACATTTGATGCCTCACTACAGACCAAAATTAAGCTACTCTAAAAGTGATTTTACCATAGAATATTATGTGCATTGAATGGAATTAAATGGATCTCTACCTAGACACCCTCCATCCTAGACATCTCCTCCTTTCTGGACACACCCCCTCCCTCCCCCTCCTGGATTCCCCACTCATGGAAACCCCCAAGACACCCCCTCCCTTATGGACAACCCAACTCCTAGAAACCCCCTCCCCTAGACACCCCCTCATTCTGGGACACCCCCACACACCTGGTGACCAACTCCCACCTAGAGACTCCCTCCCTCCAAGACACCCCTCCCTCTTGGACACCTTCATCCCTTCCTCGTCACCTAACACTCTTGGACACACACCAACCACCCTCACTCCAGGAAACCCCCTCCCACTTGGACACCCAATCCCTTATATACACTCCACTCCCTCCCCTCTTGGAAACCCCACTCACGGAGACCACCCTAGACACTCCTCCCTTATAAACACCCCCATTCAAGTACACCTCCTAGAGACCCCCTCCATCCTAGAAACCCCACCCAATAGGACACCTCGCTCCCCTACTGACCCCCACCCCCCACTCTTGGACACCCCCACCCATCCACCCACACATCTAGACACCCCCTCCCTTCTTGACACACCCCTCCCTCCCCTCCTTAACTACACACTCATAGACACCCCCAAATCCTAGGTACCCTTCCCTCCTGAAGAACCCCTCCCACCGGAACACCCCCTACATCCTGTACACCCCTCTCTCTTGGACACCTCCCTCCCCTCTTGGACACCCCACCTCCACAGTCCTTGACACCCCCACCCACCATCACACATGGACACCCCCTCTCTCGTAGACACCTCTCCCTTTTAGACGCACCCCTCTGTCCCCTCCTAGACACCCCACTCATGGAAACCTCCTTGAAAACCCCCTCTCTTTTGGACACTCCCACTCCTAGACACCCCCTCCTTCGTGGAAACCCCCACCCACCCTCCCACCATGAGACTCCCTCCCTCCTGGACCCGCCAACCACACTCCCACTGGGAGACCGCCTCCATTATAGAAACCCCCAACTCTTGGACACCTCCCTCCCCTACAGGAAACCCCCCACTATTGGACACCCCACTCACCTGGACACCCCCACCAACAATAAAGGAAGTTATTTAGAAAATTGATAATTCAAGATATAAGTTATCATAAACCTTTTATGACACCCGTGTGTGTACTGAATGACTATTCATTGGTCCAATTCCACACAATCGACCATTGTAGTCAATGAAATATAGCCTATTCAGATTCAGTTCATGAATTCATTTTTATCATAATAAAGAGATAATTTATATTAATTATGAAAATAGAGGATTTTGGGTTAAAAATAGGATTTGAGAAAGAATGTGGCACATTAAAAATTATAAATGTCATATTAAGGGAATGACTTCTTCAAATTAATATGATCACATAACCATAATATGATCACATGATCAAATGATCCTAGGATATTTATAAGGTTACATGACCCTTGAAGCGTTATGAAATCATGTGAATAAGACAAGAATATAGAAATCATGGTTCAAGTGAATTTCCTTAATTGATTATCCAATTTTTTTATGTTATTTCATCATGTGATGAGATCACACGATCAATTAAAATGAAGCATTCATACAAAGGATCTTATGTGACATGATCACATGAAGAGGCTTATGAGATGTTTAGATAAAAAATAAGAGTTATCGTATATCTCTAAAGTAGTAAGTCATTAGTGAAATATATTTCCCATTACCACTATGATTGAGCAGACACAACACCAGTTCTCTTCTGGTAAAGGAAAATCACATAGACATAAATCATCAAAAATAAACAAACCATGCCAGGAATAATGAAAATCAATTCAAAAATAAATTATATAATTTTCTACTAAAATAGACATATTATAACGTAACATTACCTTTACATCCTTCAAAATGATTTCTTTGGTCCAGATATAATCTACTAACAAAACTAATGATTCTTTGTGAACTTTACTATTGTTGGTCAACTACTACTTAACATAGAATCTAATTTTTTTTGCACATTAATATTGTTGGTTAAATACCACATAACATAGAATCTGATTTGAAGTTCCAATAGGGCATCACCGTGATTCTATCGTCCATCAACATCTATGTGATATAATCATTTAGCATTAACTTTTTTTTATCTTCCACCAACAGTTTACCTAGTAAATGGGTGTTGGAAGAGAAGGAAATCGGTATAATGAAATGATTGTATTAGGGATATAGAGTCATATCTGAGCATCAGGAGGAAGCTGGTTTAGAAGTTCAGATCAGATGTTATGTTAAGTGATACATAACCTATAGTAGTGAATAATCCTTAGTTTTGTTATTAAATTTGTGAGTGTTGCAGAACCAATATTCTTCCAACACACTATATCAGTAGAAAAAGTTTCATAAATGACCCAAATATATAATATAAATGATCCATGCCATAATAGTTTAGGTCAAGTAATTTTAGAAACATAGAAACATGGAGATATAGTTCATATGACTCTCTCATTAAGTTATGCTCTACTAGAAATAAAAATTATTTCTAAAACCATTATTCATAACCTACAGATATATAACATAATAATGAGTGATAATATATGCTCAATAAGTGTAGAAAATGGAGATATAAATGATCATATAAGGATAATTTAAGTACTAGGAATTCACCTTCATCCTATTTTTGTATAATCATACATCATGACTGTTAACACATTCATTTCTTAACACATCTATATCATCTTTTCAATATGAGTTTTTGGGATGGTCATGGTAGTACTGAATAAATATATATACACAAATGATTAATATCTATATTCAATGAACTCAAAATTATTTTCAAAAATACCTCTTCAAGGATGCTAGTTTTTTGATGAAATATGATATCTTTTTTAAATTTACAATCCTAATAACCATAGTAAATTCCATTTTTTGGTTTTGGACATAGCAGAAACATTGAGAAAAATATGTAATTTGTTTTGATATGTGTTTAGATAGTGAAATGTTATTATATATTCCAAGATACTTTTCCAGTTGTAGATCTTGTAGTTGTTCTTATCTTTAGGACCTGGAATTATTCCATGAAGTAGAAAATATTGATAGACCACCCTATCATAACAGAATCATCATAAACTAAAAATATATATTATATAACTAGGTGTTTAGTTCTAAAATGTCAAATCTAATATATTAAAAATTAACAAATTCCATCATGAATGGTTTTTTTGTTTCATATCCATGAATTGAATCCAAAATATAAATCTTTTGTGTATCCAAATTGATAGCAATAAGCATCCAATGCTTCCAAAAAACAAAAAAAAAAGAATAAGTAATAGAAGAAATGATAATATAGTGGATATGATTAAATTGTAGAGTTTTATCCCAGCATAATTTTTACTTAAAAGAGTTTGTCAATCATAATTTTGTTTTTAAACTATTTGTGTACGGATGAAATTCTTACAGCCTCTTTATTAGAATCTATTTATTCTTCTGAAGAGGATATGTGAGGACTAACGAGTCCAAATTTTTGTTAATGGGGAAATTCCTTAAATTGTTTTTCATATATACGCAAAAAAAATATGAAATGTAATTAGTGATAATTAACATTGTATATCAGATTTTGTAAAATAAAATCATGAAAACATACCTCATGTATACAATAACAACTCAGGCTCCTAGCCATTCATACGTATGAATTTCATTTACATTTTTAGCAATAATGAAATGTGATTCTTCCACTCCATACATATTTTTTTCATATAAAATGAGTGGTAATTTACATCTATAAACAATGTATCCAAATGATCTTGCAATGTTATTAACTATGGATATAGAACTAGCAGGGTGAATGTTCTCTTAGTAAACCGTATCAATCGGTTAGTTGATCATTGAGATAGTTTTGGACTGATAATTAATTTCACCCCATTAACTTTTTCTTTATGTAATAACATCCATTTTTTTACATTTTTCATTAAATGTTAATGTTCATGTAACGCCCCGACCCCAGCTACCTAGAGTCGGTGCATTACTTCGTAACATTTTCATGATCACAAAAGATCAAGTCTCGAAAGACCGATTAGTTTAGTAGCCATGGAAACACTAGATACATTCGTAAACGTTACATTACATCATAAAGTGAAAAACTACAATAACAAAGTCTCCATAGTCCACTCTCATATCCTCTTCTGAAAATCCCTGCAGGTCATTCATAAAATACTTCTTCACATCCTTGAAAATATTAAAACATTGAAAGGGGTGAGCTCAGATGCTCAGTAAGGATAACAATATTGCATAAGATTTCATAAATAATCATTAACAATTAAGGCAATGTATAAATAAAAAAAAGGCTTTTAAACATGAACTTCAAAATAATACGGCGAATGTAAAATGAGATAATGCCATTCACTTCATCACATGGATATTCTACTGGTCGAATAATCACATGCAAATTCAATAACCACTTTCATAATGAGGGAATGTATAATGCCAGACATTCTGAAACATTTTGTCAAAGCCTCGACCAAGACGTCTAAAATGATTAAGGCCTCGGCCAAAACCATAAATCAAATTGGGAAAGGGCGTCGGCCAATTCCACATCTAGTTGTCTCATGAAACCTACCGATGCATCGAGGAGCTATAGAGGGCTCCACCCATCACTTATTAAGTCCAATACATTTCTCATATGAATAGGTTTAAACATATCATAAACCATAACATAATCGTATCACATAAAACATGCATAAAGGAAACATAACATTTCCACATTTCAATCACATGATATCAATACAACACATTGATAAAAATGCTTTCAAAACCATTTTCAATACGAAAATAAAAGAAAGTTAAAACTTTGTATTTATTTTTCATTAAAAAATGATGGCTTGTAGAGGAAGCCGAAACTCAAATAATGGTCACGGTGGCGGAGAAGTCGTTGTTGCCGCATAAGTACGGAAAGAAAAACATTCCCTTTTGTCGTTTAGCAAAATGCTTCGTATAAAAAGATTCCTTCTGAATAAACGTAAAATTCAAAGGGGTTTATTCACCGTATAAAATAAAATTGGGTATAAAACCAAATATGCCTCAATGAAAGGGATTGAGACGAAGTCCTTAAAAAGATAATTTTCTTTAAACAGAGTACATCTATAATGTGTATTCACTATAATTACACATAAATAATGTAAAAATACAAGATAGGACATAATAATATCATGACATAATTTGAAAGTAGGAGATTAACCCAAAGAATGGAAGTTGGGTTAAGAAATTCCCTTACCTCATGTCTGACTTGACTCAACCGTTATTTAACCTCCTGAATAATAAAATAGAGTTAATATATACCTTATTAGAAACCATTTTCAATTTCATTATCCTTTTTATATCACTTATTACAATGATATAAACATTATGTAATTATATAAGTTAATAACGGTCGTTTAGTCGATCTTTGGTACTTGAGTCAACAATAAACTTCTTATAATTACAAGTTGTTTATGTGGTAGAATATCCATTATCTCCAGAATTATATTCATGATTTATATGTCATATATATCATATATATCCAGTATATACATTCATTTATAACATTACTTAACATTTAGAGGTAAGAAATGAAATGCACCGTTCATGGAGACGGTAAGCCGTACGTACGCATGAATGCTACTTTCATTTCAATTTCATATTTAATGGAAAGAAATCATAATGATATAAATGTATAATATAATTCCAGTATAATATAGTGTGTAATACCATTTACTCCATCCTTTATACATCCCACATATGGCTTTAACGATTCAAGTCACTTTGAGGGGGCGGTAGTCCGCACTTTCTAAAATGAAATTATCGCGTTTACCAATAATGGAAATCATAAATTATTAAATAAATGAGGAATACAGAAGTATAAGTAAAACATAAACATATCATATATCATATATAAATATAGTTACATCTTAATGGCCACCTTTGAAGGTGTTATATGAGTGTTGAACAATCATCGTTTCGTGAGGCAGAAATTCGCCATCCACAGAAACTGTATGTTCTTTAACCATTAGATGTAGGTGTGTGTAAGTGTAGCTCTAATAATTATTATAACAATATCCTAGTATATTGAGTATACTGGTTTTGTAAAAAAATAAATGAATAAAAATAGTTTATGGGGTTGGAGGAGAAAAATAAAACAAAATAACATAAAAGAATACATTACCTTTAAATCGGGTAACTCTTTTGATTGGAGCCAAAGGCTTCCTTGGGAAGAGTTATTCCTAATGTGAGGCTTCTATGAGTAAGAGGGGGAAGTTGGGAGAGTATTTGGGAAGAGGTTGGCCGAGCCAAATGGATTGAAAGTGTGAATGCGGTGGTAGAGTTGGGGGCCTTTTATAAGAGGAGAGGAGGGGCACTCTTGGAAAGTAAGGAACTTTTACATTATAATACAATGCTTTTCGGATTCTAGAGGTACCACACTTATATAATTCGTGGATAAGTTGATAAGGGTTCTAAATATACCCATCCAATAGTCTTTGGACAAGTGTAAGCCTTGGATTGTACATTTTCTATTCATTTTATTAAAATCGTTAAATAATGAGGTCATCGATGCATCATAATGATGTCATAAATAATTTAATTTATATAATGTCTAAAAATTATAAAACCAATACTATAATGTAGGAAATCGTACTATATTTCCAATGAATATTTATATTCAAAAATATGACTTGTATAACCCCATGTAAAAATTGTTTTAGTAAAACATTTCATGTTTGTGTCATTTTTTACTTTAACATTAAATTAAAGGTATTTATGTCATTTTCCAACTAAAGTGGCTTCATGGGTCCCCAAGTTGACCCATGGATTGTCTTGGTCGACCATGACTCATCCAATAGGAGTAGGACATGTGTCAAGCTCATCTCATATTATTAAAATATTATTTTTACCTTAAACTACACTAATTACCTCTAATCGCGATTAAGAACTTAAAAGTTACTATTCACCAAAAATTATTTTAATATCATTGAACCACATTTTACTTTTTAATGACAACCATGTATGGCGGATTTTTGAAAATCAAATCACAAAAGTGGTAATATTTCATTTAAACGAAAAATCGGTTATTTAACTACCACTTAGTGGTTTCACTATTCATCAAAAATTGAAGTTTTTCAGAACAATGCCAAAATTTCACCCTAAGCTATAATTGATATTAAAAATTCAAAAATAATGTCTATTTTAAAAAATTCCAAACATATAAGTTGCATTAATTAAATTTATATTTAATTCCCGCTGTCACAACAAATAGCGTGTTTTTAAGAAACAATTTATATCAAAAGATTGACAATTGTTTATGTCCAATTTCAATGTTAAATTAATTATAATGACCACCATTGGATAAAATGGTAAAAATATATTCTAATTATACTTTAAAACCAATAAATAGTATAATTTATCACTATAAATTATTTTGATTAAAAAATTTCTTTTTACGTAATTTTCACTATTCATAAAAAAATTGGAAGTTCTCAGAAAATTACAAAAAATACAACAAAGGCTAATTTCGATATTCTGAATCCAAAAATGAAGTCCATTTTGAAATATAAAATTTCTATAATTTTAAAAAGTGGTTATTACTATTCATAACGACTACTTTGATTAGTCACGGTGTTTTAGAACTCGAAGTTTCGCAAGCTATTGCATTATTGAATGAGAAGTGTATCATGGAAGCTCAGGGTGTTAAATTCTCCCCTCCTTAAATAAATTGCGTCCTTGCAATTTGAAATTTTTCTTTGAATTTAAAAGGTTGAAAAGAGAAAATACCTTTGAGGAAAACCCACATCGGAAATAAGATTAATAAAATTTAGCCTTAAAAAGAGGGAAAGGGAAATGAAAAATTCACCACCCAATTATGATCTCGATTAGGAGAACATTGGTGGAAATTAGAGACATATAATTGGAGGAAAAACGTAAATATTTGTAGGGAGTGAATGATCTCTTCAATCACAATCAACTGTCAAATTGAGGGCCTCAAAGCCTTTAATCTATGTTGATTTAAAATATCATCAGTTCAACAAGACATAAGGTATTAGGATAACACATTTTTTTGTTTTAATATCCCTTTACTAAAGTATAAGAATTAATTTATTCATTGAATAAGAGATAGGTATATATATATATTTATGCTTGACAATTAGAGTTTCAACCTTCCACTCGTCTTTCACTCAAAAAGATAATAGAACTCAAAAATATTATACTTATCCTAATTGTATAAGGTTCCAAATGTTAACACATACCATTTAGATTTGTAAAATTATTTTGTAATAACCAGGGACTTCTTGTAGGCTAGTGGTAGGAAATAAAGGCCTATCGCACTATGATTGTGGGTTCGATTCCTGCAGCTTTGTCCGACGCGACGGGTTATGCCCCACCCTGCAGGTTGTCCTTTTCCTAAAACTATAGTATTATAATATTCCAAAAATAATCTTCATAAATATTTTAACCTTAAACAATACTATCCAAAGATCAACTTAATCCACTCCAACCTTTATAGTTATCCAAAATACCTCTGTCTAGACTTTCTCTAAAAGGTCTCTTAATTCCAAAATCAATTTATCAGATTCCCCAAACAAAGTAAAGTTTCTCCTATTGTCACATACTAAAAATATAATTACCTTCAACATATTAAAAACTTACTGAAATCAACAAGTACTGCAGTACAATCCTTATATATATATCACAATATTCTAATAACCAGAATATAATACATGAGTCCAAAAGCACCAATACATTAGTTATTTTTCTTCAACTGTAGTAACAGCATAAGATTGTCCTTGATCCCTTGGCCTTTTATAAGGTAAGTTTCCCTGACGCTGAGGAAATTCATTTGCATAATGACCCATTTCTCTACAACTATAGCATTCAACTTTGATAGCCTCTTTCTTTCCCTTGCAATCACGAGCCTGGTGACCCTTTTCTCCACATTTATAACAAACTCCCATTATTTTAGGCAAGTACCAGGGTGATTCTTCCCACAATTATCACATAATGGAAAATCCTTCTTTCCCCTTTTCCCTTTATCTCTCTCTTGTTCCACCGATCTCTTCTTCTCTTGCTTTACATTGTTGGCATAAGACTTAGAGAATTCCTTTTCTGTATTGATAGCACACGAGACAGTATCTTCGTATGATGAGAAGGATTGTGATACTAAAGCTCGATGGAGAAATGGATTTAACACATCAAAGAAACGATCAATCTTACTCCTTGGGTTACGTATATAATCGGCAGCATGCCTCGCTAACCTTGTAAAATTAGCCTCATACTTTGCGAATTCTCATCCTCCTACTACCTCAGAATCAGAAATTGCCTTTCCATATCTGCTCGATTGTCACGAGGAAAGTATTTTTCTAAGAAAAGCTCTTTGAACTCCCTCCATTCCATATTTGATACGTCATCATCTTCCTTTGTGTTTTTAATCAGCGACCACCACTGATCGGCATCTCCAGTGAGGCGGTAAACTGCCATGACAACCTTCTCCCTTTCGCTACACCCCAAGGCATGGAATATTTTCTCTAAGGAGTTTATCCATTTCTCAGATACTAATGGATTTGTACCCCCATTAAATGTTGGCGGTTTTTGCCTCATGAAGTGGTCTAATATTGATCCTCCACGTTGTGGATCAGGGTGATCCATACGAGTAAGGTTATTATTCATAACCTGAGTGAGTTGTCCCAGTATGGAAATAAGTTGATCAGCACCAGTTGTATCTCCAGATCCACAATAATTATCTTGAGCAAGAGGGCAATCCCTACAAGGAGTGCGTGCATTGATACGGTTTCCATTCCTTCCACTAGGCGCCAATTCTAAACAATGGCATAAACTAGATTAGTTTGTGAATTAAAATACATAATTCCATACTTATAAAATACTTAACATAAATTGAACTATTCATGGATATAATCCATAACCATAAAAAGGTTTTCTTGGAGGAAGTATATACTCATAACAGTTCATAGTGGTTTTTAAAGAAAATGAGAATTATCCTAAGCATATCCCCCGGGAGTGTCGTAACCAAGAGTGCAGCAAGGCCCGTTGTCATGCACCAGTTCTTTTCGAGTCTAGCTCAAAGCGGGGTTTTCAGGTTTTACCCCTAGGTACATCTGTGCTAGAGCTTCCTCTACCTGCTCGTATCCAGACAGGGATGTATTTCTCGGAAAACTCACAAAATCTCTACAATAAAAAAATTCTTGGAAATTCTTCTATACTAATCCTCAAAGTCTATCATTGGGCTATGTGCTCTAATCTGAGTTTATCTAAATCTAGTTTCCAAGGTTAGTACTAAACTACCTCTGATACCAACTGTAACGTCCCGACCCCAGCTAACCAGAGTCGGTGCATTACTTCGTAACATTTGCATGATCACAAAAGATCAAGTCTCGAAAGACAGATTAGTTTAATAGCCTTGGAAACACTAGATACATTTGTAAACGTTTCATTACATCATAAACTGAAAAACTACAATAAAAAATCTCCATAGTCCACACTCATATCCTCTTCTGAAAATCCATACAGGTAATTCATAAAATACTTCTTCACATCCTGGAAAATATTAAAACATTGAAAGGGGTGAGCTCAGATGCTCAGTAAGGATAACAATATTTCGGAAGCTTTCATAAATAATCATTAACAATTAAGGTAATGTATAAATAAAACAAAAGCCTTTTAAACATGAACTTCAACATAATATGGAGAAAGTAAAATGAGATAATGCCATTCACTTCTTCACATAGATATTCTAATGGTCGAATAATCACATGAAATATCAATAACCACTTTCATAATGAGGGAATGTATAATGCCCGACATTCTGAAACCTTTTGTCAAAGCCTCGACCAAGACGTCTAAAATGATTAAGGCCTCGGCCAAAACCATAAATAAAATTGGGAAAGTGCCTCGGCCAATTCCACGTCTAGTTGTCTCATGAGACCTACCGATGCATCGAGGAGCTATAGCGGGCTCCACCCGTCACATATTATGTCCAATACATTCATCATATGAATAGGTTTAAACATATCATAAACCATAACATAATCGTATCACATAAAACATGCATAAATGAAACATAACATTTCCACATTTCAATCAAAATATATCAATACAACACATTGATAAAAATTCTTTCAAAACCATTTTCAATACCAAAATAAAAGAAAGTTAAAACTTTGTATTTATTTTTCATTAAAAAAATGGATGGCTTGTAGAGGAAGCCGAAACTCAAATAATGGTTACGGCGGTGGAGAAGTCGTTGTCGCCGCATAAGTACGGAAAGAAAAACATTCCCTTTTTTCGTTTAGCAAAACGCTTCGTATAAAAAGAATCCTTTTGAATAAACGTAAAATTCAAAGGGGTTTATACACCGTATAAAATAAAATTGTGTATAAAACCAAATATGCCTCAATTAAAGGGATTGAGACGAAGTCCTTAAAAAGATAATTTTTTTAAATAAAGTACATATATAATGTGTATTCACTATAAGTACACATAAATAATGTAAAAATACAAGATAGGACATAATAATATCATGACATAATTTGAAAGTAGGAGATTAACCCAAAGAATGGAAGTTGGGTTAAGAAATTCCCTTACCTCGTGTCTGACTTGACTCATATGTTCTTTAACCTCCTGAATAATAAACTAGAGTTAATATATACCTTATTAAGAACCATTTTCAATTTCATTATCCTTTTTATATCACTTATTACAATGATATGAACATTATGAAATTATTTAAGTTAATAATGGTCGTTTTGTCGATCTTTGGTACTTGAGTCAACAATAAACTTCTTATAATTACAAGTTGTATATGTGGTAGAATATCCATTATCTCCAGAATTATATTCATGATTTAGATGTCATATATATCATATATATCCATTATATACATTAATTTATATCATTACATAACATTTAGAGGTAAGAAATGAAATGCACCGTTCATGGAGACGGTAAGCCGTACGTACGCATGAACGCTACTTTCATTTTTATTTCATATTTAATGGAATGAAATCATAATGACATAAATGTATAATATATTTCCAGTATAATATAGTGTATAATACCATTTACTCCATCCTTTATACATCCCACATATGGCATTAACGATTCAAATCACATTGAGGGGGCGGTAGTCCGCACTTCCTAAAATGAAATTATCACGTTTACCCATAATGGAAATCATAAATTATGCCATAAATGAGAAATAAATAAGCATAAGTAAAACATAAACATATTATATATCATATATAAATATAGTGACATCTTAATGGCCACCTTTGAAGGTGTTATATGAGTGTTGAACAATCATCGTTTCGTGAGGCAGAAATTCCCCATCCACAGAAACCGTATGTTCTTTAACCATTACATGTAGGTGTGTGTAAGTGTAGCTCGAATACTTCTTATAAAAAAATCCTAGTATATTGAGGATACTGGTGTTGTTACAAAAGAAATGAATAAAAAGAGTTTATGGGGTTGGTGAAGAAAAATAAAACAAAATAACATAAGAGAAGACATTACCTTTAAATCGGGTAACTCTTTTGATTGGAGCCAAAGGCTTCCTTGGGAAGAGTTCCTCCTAAAGTGAGATTCTAGGAGTAATAGGGGGAAGTTGGGAGAGTATTTGGGCAGAGTTTGGCTGAGCCAAATGGCTTGAATGTGTGAATGAGGTGGTAGAGGTGGGGGCCTTTTATAAGAGGAGAGGAGGGGCACTCTTGGAAAGTAAGGGACTTTTACTTCATTATACAATGCTTTTCAGATTCAAAAGGTCCAAACTTATATAATTCGTGGATAAGGTGATAAGGGTTAGAAATCTACCCATCCAGTAGTCTTTGGACAAGTGTAAGCCTTGGATTGTTCATTTTCTTTTCATTTTATTAAAATCATTAAATAATGAGGTCATCGCTACATCATAATGATTTCATAAATAATTTAATTTATTTAATGTCTAAAAATTATAAAACAAATTCTATGATGTAGGAAATCTTATTATCTTTCCAATTACTATTTATAGTTAAAAATATTACTTGTATAACCCCATGTAAAATTTTTTTAGTAAAACATTTCATGTTTGTGTCATTTTTTACTTTAACACTAAATAAAAGGTATTTATGTCATTTTCCAACTAAAGTGGCTCCATGGGGTCCCCAAGTTGACCCATGGATTGTCTTGGTCAGACATGACTCATCCAATAGGAGTAGGACAACTGTCAAGCTCATATCATATTATTAAAACATTATTTTTACCTTAAATTACAATAATTACCTCTAATCGCAATTAAGAACTTAAAAGTTACTATTCACCAAAAATTATTTCAATCTCATTTAACCACATTTTACTTCATAATGAAAACCATGTATGTCGGATTTTTGAAAATCAAATCACAGAAGTGGTAATATTTCTTTTAAATGAATATTCAGTTCTTTAACTACCACATTGTGGTTTCACTATTCATCAAAAATTGAAGTTTTTCAGAACAATGCCAAAATTTTACCCTAAGACATAATTGATATTCCGAATTCAAAAATGTTTCCGATTTTACAAAATTCCCAACATATAAGTTTCATTAATTAATTTTATAATTAATTCCCACTGTCACAACAAATAGCGTGTTTTTAAGAAACAATTTATATCAAAAGATTGCCAATTGTTTATGTCCAATTTCAATGATAAATTAATTCTAATGACCACCATTGGAAAAAATGGTAAAAATATATTCTAATTATACTTTAAAACCACTAAAGGCTAATTTCGATATTTTGAATCCAATAATGAAGTCCATTTTGAAATATAAAATTTCTATAATTTTAAAAAGTGGTTATTACTATTCATAACGGCTACATTGATTAGTCGCGGTGTTTTAGAACTCGAAGTTGCGTACAATGAAAAATATTGAATTATTGAATGAGAAGCGTATCATGGAAGCTCGGGGTGTCACAGTTCGGGCTTGAAAAATAAATTATAAATGGATACCTCCTTGTCGAAATGTTTTTTACTATAATTGATGGTCATGCGATGAATATTTCCACAACATGTTCAACCGTATGAATGTTGTCTTCATTATTTGGAATAGTAATCACAACACACGAATCATTAGATACATTAATTGACCATCTAAAATGATATTTTGGATATTTTCTATTGTGTATCATGTCGTTCTGCATATTTAACACCATATCCCTTGCTTCAAGGTGATAGGTGGGAGTTTATAGATATAAATCACATTTAGTTTCACCATGTAGAATATTAGTACAAGAAAGGTATTAGTGTCTATATGATTAAAATTTCATTGAAACACTTATTATATAATTTATTACCTCAGTTAAGTCAGGTTTTTGGGGGAATGGCTTGCCTCAAAGCTCATTGTGGTAAAGCGGGATCTTCAAGCACAAGTTGTTTTTGAGTTTTTTTGTCTCGTTGCCTATATCCCATGAAACATGCTATAATATCTATCTATTATAGTGAATATTATTGAATAATAGTTTTATTTTCCTTATTATTTTTAATTTCATTAGTTTGATCCTATAGTTGTTTTTGTTTCATAAAATATGTACGGGGTGTCACCCAAAAACTCGCACATCGGATGCGGTCATACTATTATGGCTGCTTCAAGGCCAGTGAAATTATGTTTCCATCTGGTGCGGGTATTATTGATTCATATGAATATGTCAAATAAGAAATAAAGGAATCGAATTAATCATTGTTATGTAAAATAGATTTAATGAAAATGAAATTTATATATGTCATACTTCAACATGTTTCCCACACTTTTTTGTGTTTTCATCTATATGTATCCCCTCTTTGTTTTCACATGGATCCTTACATATAAATTGGCATAGACAGAAATGGAATTCGATTTCAAATCATCAATCATTATACAAACATAAAAACATTTTTATGGTTTTGTTTTATATTTCATATAGGAATTATGATAAATTTAAAATTCGTAATAATTTTTTCTCAAGTGAAGCATATCCCATTCTTTCTTTATGGTAGGGGTACTCTGGTTTGGTTTCACAATCATTATTTTCCGCATTGACTTGCTATTTCATAAATAAAAAACATTCAACCAAATTTATGAATACAAGAAACGTCAAAAAATGTATTTACACACACAATGTACCTGATAAGTCTCATCTACACAATAATTGCTAAACTCATCCCATAATCCTGGGGAAATCGGGTGTGCATAAATAGGAGGTGGGTGTAGCTAGATTTTCACTTCAGCAACTTTAAGATTCCAATTCATTATAATTGTGTGGAAGCCTTTATGAATCCTTCATAAAACACTTAATACATATTCATGTGCGAGGAATATACTATAAATGCACTCTGCAATGGATGATGAAGAGTAAGTCAATGTTTTAATATATTATTTTATTTTAATAAATTAAAAAATCATATCATATTGATACAATAATCTCTTCCCACATTAGTTTCTAAAGAATGTCAACAACATGGTGCCACGATTTTACATCAGTCGGCATGAATTTCCATGTGATGATTCCATTTTAGCTACTAACGATGACTTTATGGGGTTAACATGTTGGCCTCGTATATTCCATCCCACCTCCAATTTGATTCCTTTTTCTTTTTTCTTTAATGGTGTTGGATAACACTTTCAAACTACGGTGATCTTGATTTTTTGTGTCGTTAGGGTTTAATTTCATACCATTTCCTCAAAATAATCATCAGTATGTTCCTCCAGTGTGCTAGCATAGGCACTTGGACCAGTAAAAACAGGATGAGAAACGTGTTGTACCTCTGCACTAGGACCAACAACAACAGGTTGAGCAACTAGTTGTTACTCTACACTGGGACCAGAAGTAGCAGCATGAGAGACCTATTGTGCCTCATGATTGGGTGCATTAGCAAGTGAAGAAGTCTTTATCTGCAAAAGTGGTTCAAAATTTAATTCAGATTACTTAATAACAGTATCAAACTTATAATAACATAACATTACACACTTTATATTTTAATAAACAAATAACCTGATTATTGAACTCTTTTCTAACAAATGAAAAGATTTGACCCCTATAAAGACTATAAAAATCCCTTCATTTTTGTCTCCTCTGACATTAAAAACGTAGTCTACATTGGGACTATAGTGAAATGATTACAAAATCCTTATGAAAGTGTCATACTCCATTGATCATTCATCCGAACCTTCCGTTTCTGGTTAATAAAAAACAATTGACCAATTTCGGTTTGCGTGGTATGGAACATAAAATAATTTTACTACCTGTGATGTAATTATAAATGGTTAATGTTTCTCCCCTTCCTTAGTGAAATCAACTTTCAGAAATCCCAATTCATATATTTTTACATAACTCCTTCTATCAGCAATATTTCCTTTGAAAAAGAGGCACTAATAATTTCATATAATCAAACTCCCATATTTGATTTATTATGCCAATGTATGAAATATTCTCATAAATTGGACTTTGGTCCACATCACATGAAACATGTATCACTTCGGCCATAGGTGTAACCCCTCTATTCGGAACAAAATTGTCTTCATCATGTTCATTAGTATATATTTTATAACCATTAATAGAATAAAAAATGTAGATAATACAAACACACATTCTCCTCTAGCTATCCATCAATGACAATCTGAAATTGAGAATAGATTTTCATCTAACTTATTAAAAATATGTTCTTGAAACCATACTATAAACTATCAATTAGGTGAACCTGATATACATAATTCAACCCTGGATGGAATCAAAAGCCTACGAATTTCATTGCAGTTTTGAACATATGGGTCAACGTCAAAATTGATATGCAAAATGTAAAGGTGGGCCTGCTCCTGATCTATAATATTTATTATGATAAACTATCTTCCATACATTCCTTCACCCCCAAGCCACCCAGTGTGATGAGATTTCGATAGTCCAGTGTTTTCCAAAAAGGATAGGTATTTGGTACAGAATTTAACGACTTCTTCAACAATATATTTCTCTACAAGAAAACCCTATAGACTACATATATTTTATACCTACCCTTTCAAAGTATTAATATACCGTAAAATGGGGTACAAACATCTATAATGTAGAAGGCCACATAGTCAAATCTATCTCACCAAATGAACCATGAAATGAACCATTATATCGAAAAATGTAATTGGGAAGATCATTTCCAATTCACATAATATGAAGTCAATTTATCTTTCTATGGATATCAATTAATCTAGGTCTATAACTTTTCTGCATATATCTTTGAAGAATAAACAGAGCTGTGTTATTTTATGGAGGGCATTCTTTGAAAAAATGAAATGTAAAGCTATAGGAATTAGATCTTTCATCAAAACAAAGCAGTCCTGTGATTTTAAACCCTTGAATTTTGAATCTTTCATTGATATTATGTTGATGATATTTGATAAATACCACTCTAGAACCTTTAATTTATTCATGATATCACAATACTGATATCTATCCTTCCTAAAAAGAGTGTAAGTAGTGTGAGGAATAAATGATTTTGTGTACCCTTCCATGGTGCCTACTCTTCTTTTATTCTCATCTCAACCATGTCCAATCTATTCTTAATTCCATCATTTGTTTTTACAGGTCCATTTAAAAACTTGTAGAAGACACTATCACAACCCATTTTTTCAACAAGTATAACATCAAGAAAATTTTGGGCATATAGACAATTCTAATAAGGTAATTCAACAAAACCGATCTATTTTTTAATCGGTTTTCATAACGTTTTACAAAAATGGTTTAACAAAATCAGTGTCTACATATATTAATTTCCTAAATAATTGATCACCTGTTAGTGGAGACAGTGATGTATGTTCAGATGAACATCCATCGAATGATGTCTTCTAATATTGGTACTTATTACATTAGGGTAGAAATAAGGGAAGTCCTAGAAACACAGTTTTTGATGAATGTTTCAACCTAATTGATTGTGTACCTTATTCTCAAATGGGACACCCTTGAGTTCCATTAATGCAATATCCTAACAAGTTTTCATAAGCAGGAAAGTCATTTATCATCCCGCAAAAATGGTATTCAATGTGAAATATTAATTTTGATAAGAGTCATAAAACGTATCACTTGAATCCCACAATAATTTCAAATCATCAATCAATGGAGCCAAATAAATATCATTATCCTTACCCGATTGTTTTGGTCGTGATTTAATCATAGATAACATTATGCAAATCTGTTTCATGCATAACCATGGTGGTAAGTTATAATTTAACATAATAACTATCCATATACTGTGACTTATTCTTCAAAAACCAAATGGATTCACCCCATCGTTAGATATCTCAAGACGACTGATCCTCAACTCATTTCCAAATTCAGGATACTCATGATCAATTATCTTCTATTGAGGAGAGTCTCTTGGGTGATGTATTTTCACATCTTAAATTCTCATATCTGCTTGCTATGTCAAATGTATTGCAGTTTCCTCAATTCCATATAGTCTCATAAACCTTGGAATGATTGGAAAGTACCAAACAAAATTCATAGGACTGGAATCATCTTTATTGTATCAATAACTGCCACACTTTTGGAATTCATTATTTTATTTTAATTACATGGGAAAAAATATCTAGGCATTGGTGAAAACGTCTATTCTCTCAGAGATCATACCCATCGAGCGTAGCATTTATTTGGAACCGTTTGGTCGACTCAGGTGCACATAATATTATTGGATCATTACATTCAAGATAGAAAGTTCTTCCATAAAACTGGTGTCACTACACCCATTTTATACTTTCAAATAATATAGATTCATTACGGCTGACAATGTTGTATATTTATTGCAACCAAAATACAATGGAATTTTTTCAACACTCTTTAACTTCTCAAACAGTTTTGGGAAATCATGATGTTCATCTTAAACATTCATTTTCATTTAATCAATATGAACTTCTTCATTATTCACATCTATAATAACATCCTCTATATGATTGCCTTTATTGTTCACGCTTGTAATCATATCAGATGGTCCATAAAAAACTGTTTTAACCCAGCCACTACTTACATTGATTATAACCCCATGTTTATTCAAACATGTATTTCCTTGATCTATTTCGTGACAGAACAGGAGTTATTCTAACTACTATGGACAAAATTTTATTGAATAAAAACCACCTAAAAAAATAAAAGAGATTTTAGAAGTGTCACATGCATGATATTTTGCAAACATGATAAACTCTTTCATATCATCTTCATACTCTTTTCTTAGCTGATTGGAATTCATCCATTATTTATTCATATTAACACTATTTAATACATCAATTTTATTATTTAACAAAATAATAACACAAAATATGTTCAGCATGCTATGAGAATCCCTTGCACTAGAATGTTTTTGTATCTGACATGTGATCTATATGCATTATTGTAACCCATTTTTAGTGTTTATCTAGAAATAAAATGTCTCTTGTAAAGAACTATGGTACTAAACTAATAAATGGAATTACTTTCAGTAGATTTATTTTGGGTCGAAGGATTCATTACATGTATTGTTACATTTATTTGACAATGGTGTCCATAATGTGTCTCATAAAGTCCTCTTATAAAGTGGTTTTCTAGGATTCAATGGAATTTCACTAGTAATAATGTGGTGGTGCCATGGATACTATATACTTTGGATTGATATTCAATAGTCCATTAACTACAAAATTCAGAAAATGTCATACCAATCATTCCATCAACCACAACACCATACAAACACACAATCGTTCTCACAATCGCAACACCATACAAACAAAAAAATCACAATTTAAGATTTTACAAAGCATACCATATTCAATTCCATTGTTAATTCAGGGGCTATCAAAGAAGTTTTATCGTAATGTGGGATTCATTAATTAGTAAATTATACATAAATTACAAGTTTTTCTATTCAAATTTTCAACTGGAACAAACCAACAAGAAATTCATTTACTGCGCAAACAAGGAACACCTACGACCACTATTTTCAAATGGGAATTTATCACGAACAATTCACATTATAACCATCAATATCAAAAACTAATAACATGAGAACAAGAGTAACAAATGAGTAAGGGGTGAAAACTCACTTTGACTGTGTCGTTCAGTACACAATAAAGGTGCATTCACAGTAGAGGATAGATGTATAGTAGATAAGATTTACAACTGAAAAAGAAAACAAAAAAAGAGGACTCATTTATTATACCTATCCAAAATAGGTCCAATGAGATATAATAATGGGACACGTCTGGTCAAACAATATTATTGGTCAATAGTGGTAATTTACTTTCCATTTATGATATCTGCTTCATACTTATTTATTTTTTACATATCTACAATTTTCATAGATATTCAACATAGGAATGTGTGATGTCTTCATTTCAAGAGAAAGATCATTTTAAATTTATTTTAATTTAGGGGTAAAATATTCAACATTAATTATATCTCTCTCTTAGGAGAACATTGTTATCACAGATCAATCAGGAACTCCTCCTAGGTTAGTGTAATGTCAGGTCAGTTGTTAGTTATGATACTATCCTCGGACTTATCATTGCATTTCTAATGGTATTTAACCCATGCCCATTAAAATATAGGATTTGGAAGTGAGGAAGACACTAATAAACAGAAGAATTAAGAGAGTTAAATATTATCTTAGGCTCTTTAATAAACGTGAAGAATGTTGAATCATACAACAAGTGAGGGGGAACCACCCAAGAGGGGAGGAAGGGGAGGGTGGTGTAGCACGGAGGTGTTCTCGATGAGAAAAGGGGAAAATCTAGTAAAACATAAAAGATTCAATGGGGAATGAGGGGTGGCTTGTCCATGGGGGGAATGTAGGGATGTGGGTAGGGGGTGTCGGTTGTCTAAGGATGGTGGGATGGGATTCCCAGGTGGGGTGTGGTGGTTTGGGGTGTACATGGGTGCGGCAGAGGGGGAGGGGGTGTGGGTTTTCTAGGGGGTGGGTTGTCAAATATTAAATGACCATTAGGGATCCTAAAGATTAATTTATTGGAGGAGAAAATAATGGGGAATATGGGTTTGGATGACGAGGTTGAGTGGAAAATAAGTAATAGGGGAACCTCATTAAAAAGTGTAGCAAATTTTCTTTTCATTTTAAGAATAGGGTACATTATGGTGTTGCATAAGGTCCGATTAAATTATGCACCCTATGATGTCACATTGTAGAATTACCACAAGGTATACACTGCAACACACATACCCAATGGAGAACTATTAGATCTTGATCAGGATTTTTTGTGAGACAAAATGCCTCATGGAATAACATCCACTCTCCAAAAATAGTATGGAGCGTATTACATATCCATCCTCCTACCTGATCCAAACCATTAACATAAGTTGGGTCCCATGGGTTAACACACATACATAAAAGTAAAAATAAATAGTAATAACATATCATACAATCAACACAATTTGAACCACGAAAATAATTTCTGTCTTGGGTAAAACCACATAAGCCCCAAGATGTATATCCAAACATAAACATTAAAAAATATGAATGAATGTTCACCTTGGTGAAGTATCTCTACATTGCAATCCCATGGCCTCTAGGCCTCATCTTCATCATAGATATATAATTATGATTATGATATAATGAACAACAATGGATGATAAGCCTCATCCAATATCATACATAGCCAATGGTAGTTACCTAGCATTAAGAATGCGGCTATTACAAAAGTAGCTTGTACATGACACATCCTAAGATGTCTCACTAAACATATCCATCATTAGAATATCATATAGTTTAAAAATATGTCACGATGATCTCAAGACATGTAGGTTACAATATATCAACAATAAATATCTTTATACATTTTTAGTTACCGACCTACACCACCCCATGTGTCCATCTCCTTACCCTTAAGGTCATAAAGAATCCACATTATCATTTCCACTAACATCGAAATCATCCTCACTCCATGTATTGTACCTATAAGGGTTTTAATGGAGATTTCACAATTTCATATATCCATGATAAATATTTTTTGTGGTATAATAAATACAAACAATGTACATAACATGATATAATATTTATAGTAATCATAGATATATCTCACAGATCAAACTACCCAATGGTTTTTACATCACTAGTACCCACCATGATATCCTCCCTGTCTAATGGTGAAGGGATAAATATTTAATGAGAACACAAATTCCAGGGGACATAAGATTATATCTCCTTACCATCAATGATAGAATGATCAATCTTTAATCTATTATGGCACTCAATCCAGTGTGCCACCCCCAAATATTATGGACATTTTACACAATGGGTTAGACATATCCATATCAATACCTAGTCTACTATGATTCCTACGACATCAAACAAAGTGGATAGAAATAAATAAAATCAATGCATTAAGAATCATCCAAATTGGATACATTTTTTAATAAATGATATACCAATCTAAAATTCCTTAGAAAGAAAAATCAACTTTCACTATCATAAGAACACCACAAGTATAGAGAACCACCCATTAGTTAGACAATGTTTAGAATGTAACTCATATGGGTTAACACACACTTGTAAAATCTGAAAACCCCTCAAGGACACTGTAACAACATTACACACCCCAAAAAATTATTTAGAAATCAATAGGTGTTAAAATCTCATTTAAAAACCGTTATATTGTACTGAATTTGAATTTTTAAAATATACCCACAATTTGAAGCCCAATTGGGAATTTTTATATACAATTGGTACATAACCTATTCCACAATTAGGCTTAAAAACCTCATATAAATCAACATTATTCTATCATATGTAACATACATATAAACATGATTGATGATTCAGACTTCAATGAAAACTAGTAAACCAGGACACAATAGGCACTTATAAACCATTAATGAATACCATGTTAGAGGGATCGTGGCGCAAAAGGGTTCACGGTGGGGGAGGGATCATGGTGGAGGCTGTGGTGGGGGAGGAACTGATGGTAGAGTAGGAGGAGTACGGTTCTGGCAGTGAAGGAAAAAGCAGAGGAGGAGGAGGAGGATGAGGAGGATGGGTCATAGTGGATGAGGGGTCGGGTTTAGCTTCTGCGAAGGCTTGAGAGGGTGAAAAAGAGAAGGGGCCTATTAGGGTTCTGTTATAAAAAGTACTGGAACCTTTATCTATACATTTCAAAAGCATTGATAAAACATCAATTTATTTGTTCTAAAATTATTGCCATGATAAATAATTATTTAATAAATGTATAATCTTAATTACAGATTTTTATTCTTATATATTCAAAAAAATTGATATATAGGATATATATATATATATATTAATAATTATAACCATAAATAGTATATATTTAAAAATATTGTTATATAATTGTTAATATATATTAATAAAATTAAAATTACAAGTGTAATTAAAATTATTTACATATATAATTTAAAATATAATAACATATATTTGTTGTTAAATTATATTTAATGTAATTTTATAAGTACATTTTTTAGAACATATATCGTTCATTTGGGTAACATTATAAATTAATCAATATATGCTACATAATGTAATATACAAATGATTATTCATGCATATATAACATTTACGCATATATTCGTTGAACAATTTCATTTGAAAACACATATATATTCTATAATTTTAATTATAAATATATATTAAAATATTAATATATTTATAAGTGAAATAAATATATTAAATATAATAAATATAATAAATACAATTAATTAATTGAAGAAATCTCTAAAAAATTATAAAAAAATATAATAATTCTAATAAATATATTTATTATTTAATGTTATTTATTATAATATTTGAATTATTTCATTATATATATATATTACATTATAATCAAAGAAATTATTTTTCAAATAAAACATTATATATAAATAAATATTACTGATTTTCTAAAAAATATATTTTAAATAGAAACAATTGTTTTTTATTTAATGTATACCAATAAACAATATTTTTTAATATAAATATAATAATTTTATATAAATTAATAATAACTTTTTTTAAGAGTGCTAATAATAGCAGTGATAAATCTTCCAATTATCGACGCTAAAAAAGCATTGATAAAGGGTACACATTTATCAGTGCATTCTGTTTAGCACTGATAAAGGGTAGCACATCCATTTCCCTATTTTTTGGTACGAATAAGAGTGTGTTCTTCATCATATTCGAGGTAGGTGGTCTACTGATTATATCCCCTAGTTTTATGTGTATTTATGCATATTAGTCTGTGTTCTTACTTTTTTCTTGTTTTAGTTGGAATTCCATTGAAATTTAAAGGTAAAATGAACAAAAAAAATTTATTTGACCCCTCTGAATTACCATGGGATGCATTGACGATGATTTGACCAATTTGGAGCCACCCATGGGGTGCACCAGTATCCCAGAACCAAGAAATTGGTAGGTTAAGTATTGAGATGACTAATAACAATGTAGATCCATAATGGACATGTTGACTATATTTAGAGGAGTTGAATATATAATATTGATTGTTTTGTTTCTAGGATGTGATAATGGCATAAGGGGTGGTTTGGTGTATCTCAAAAATGGTTTATTAAGGTGATGTGAAATTGTTTTGAATGGATTGAAAATAGCGTTGAAATGCCTAAATGGGTAGAAATATATGAAATAATGAATGTTTTAAACTGGAAATTTATTTTTAATTGAAGAATATGTAAACATGTTTCAATAATAGAACTGATGAATACGTGGAATGTGTTAATACATGGGAATTATGGTGTATACCATATTGGATGAATGTAAAAAGTGGTTTGGAAAGATGATATTGAAATTATACATGAAATTCATTAGTGGAAAATAATTGTCAAATGATAAATCAGATAAATGGGTTAGTGAATGGTAATTGGTGAAAATTGGCTCATGTATGGTAATTTTTTAGTATACCTAATAGATTAAGTACATAGAATACTAATTAGGATAAATTATTTTGTAATGTAATTGGAAAATTTATTAATTGATTGTGTAATAGTAGTAATTACCATGTTTCTTATTATGGAATATTATTTAGATTTATATTTGTTGTGAAATGGTATGAGAATGATCAATGGATAAAATGAATGTGAACATGTCTTGGAAGAGTGGGGTATTGACATGAGAATCTATACTTGCGGGTCGAGTTAGACCGAGGCTCTACACTACATCCCAAAATCCATGGGTTAGGGAATGGGATAGAGAATCTATTCCCCTAATAGCTGCATTCCACCCAGAATGAAGCTTCAATGTGAGTATAATTTATTTATGTGGTGTGATAATCTCTAGTGACATGGAGATTTGAATTATTCCCATATGAATAGTGATTAATTGTCATTTACCATGTGTAAATTATGTATATTCCTATCCAAAGGAACACATGATAAAAATGGACTATATAATAAAGGAAGTTCAAATAAAAAAATATTTACGAAGATAAAAATGTTGTATGTATACCAGGTCATCTAATAGATCCTGAGTTTTCCTTTTTTTTGTCTTGCTATTTAATTCATACATGGATGCACTTTCTGTTAGACTAGATATATTGTATAAACCGTTGGTATTAGCTTATTTAGTTGTACTCACACACTACTCGAGATGTCATTGTATACCAAAGAAGACCTAATTATTGCATGTTCAGTTAAGGAAAAGGTCCCAATGATGGGGTGTTGGGCAAGGATTTGGATATTCATGGATGAGGATTATTTTGTAGATTCCATGTTTAGTCTTTACCTTGTGGTTTTGTTCACATATAACTACTTATAAGGACATTATATAATTTTCTTTTTTGTTGTGGACTGTTACCCCATTTGAGAAATGATTTGTTATGAATAGTTATTGATTAATTTGAATTACTTATTCTATTTAATTTTTTATTGTGCTATAAATAATATGGTATATTCTACACAAACGATTTTTTTACCCCTTCCACTAGTCTGCATCCTTTGGCATATGGGGAGGTGTGCTTGAGGTCATGTGACGACTAAAATCAGAGCTCCATTTTAGTGGCTCCTAGGCTGGGGACATTATAGAGTAATGAAAGTCTCAAATTGTATTTAAAAACATAAATTATAATAATTATATCTATACATTCTCATACATTCATTTGTGATTATTAATTATAATTTTGAGTACTTGTTATATTTATAGTTCAAGAGTGTAAAAACATGATATTATAAAAACATTAACTCGATAATATTATTAATTGTATATGTCAATTTAAAACACCTAAATAAATAATTTCATTAATAAAATAAATAATAAATTTTTAAATTGAATTAACATTTTATTCACCAGTAAAAAAATTCATAATCATTTATAAGGACATCATATTATTTTTCTCTCTAAATGTAAAAATTATTCCTTCTGATGAACAACTTTATAAGTATATATATTTATAATATATTATAAATTATTAAGAAAAATTCATATGATTGAAATGATTTTTAAATTTAATATTTTCTTTTAAAAATTAATATTTCTATTTTAATTAATTTTTTTATTTATAAATTTATTTTAAAAAATAATAAACACACATGATGTTTAATGTGTTCATTTTTTTGAAATAATATTTTTAATTACATTAAATATATTAATTTAAAAAGTTTAATTGTTAATTGAAATTTTTTAATAGTTTAAATAGAATGCATTTATGGTTTTATAACGATAATATAATTGTGATATGAATTATTACGGTTAGATCAATAATGAAAAGTATAGTTTTTATTAAAACTACACATTTTCAGACTATATCATTATAGTAGTATGACCTATAAGTATATATAACCTTATAAAAGGTCAAATATGTATATATTGAGTAAAAATATGAATATTTAATATAATTTACAAAATTTGGATGATCTAGGTCAAATCATATAAGTATCATTTTTCAAAAAAATTGTGTATGGACTTTTCGTAAAATTAAATATAATTTTATTGAAAATTGGATTTGGGTTCATTTGAAATTAATATACATTTTATTTTATAAAATACAAAAATATGACACATTAAAATAAAAAAAATTTATAATTTTATTTTGCAACTCAATTTCATCCAAAAAAATAACATTTCTCTTAAATTGAGTTTATACATTTTACACGCAGTAGTTGTAAAATTATTTCTCATAAAAATATAACATAAATTTGATAAAATGGTTTTTTAATTTATAATTAATATAATTTAAATATTTTAAAAGTTAAATCAATGATTTAGTTATTAAAATTTAATTGTTATGGTAAAAAAATTTCACCTCGGGGAAAAACAATTTTGAAGAAAAAAACTCAAATAGTAAAGTGAATAAAATATTTTTTAGAAAAATGAGAAAAATGTATCTAGTATTATTGATATGATATCGAACCATAATAAAATATGATACATTTTTCAATGTTAATGGTAATTTAAAGATTAGATCTCTTTATATTAAGATGAAATATTTACAAAAATTTCATTCTCAACACTTAAAAAGTGTACTCTCACAACCCTCATAAAAATAGAAACAAAATTTGGTTTTCGCATTAGTCTCGACCCACTATCAATCCCCATGAATCATATTCCATCTCATTGATCCTCTAGTAACATGAAATTATCCTATGACCTCCATTTATATGAAGACATTCAAGAGAACAACCAATTCCTCAACATCAATACATTTTTCATAGCTTCTTTTCATTTGATTCATATGTTCCCAAAAAAAAATTATTAGTTATTATATAATTAAATAATTATTTTTATTTCACATATTTCATTCCATAAACAAATCTCATTGTTGGTTATAATAATGAAATTAAAGATTTAATATTTCATATATTATATAATTATTATCATAAATATGAAAATTATAATCCAAATTACATACTTATAATTAATTGATAAAAAATGATTCAACTAATAGTTGTGAAGACTTCCCCCACCACGAAGATATGTATATTAGTTTTCATCTAGTTTATATAATTTTTAAATAATTATAGTTAAATAATATTTACTAAATTAAATCATTTAAAATAATAATATAACAATGATATATAAATTATATGTTTTTAAAAGAAACTACTTTCAAAAATGTATTCATTATTTAATTTTGGTCAATTCATTATTTGGTTATTCTAACCACCTAATTTATACATGATATAAAATAATATCATGGATGTTTATGAGAATATTAATTACTAATGACATATTATATAAATATGTAAATAAATATTTATACACCTATTCACTCAGGGAGTGATCTCCGGAGTGCACTCCTCTTCTCCTCCCTCAGATTCATCCTTAGGAACTAGAGTTATCTAAAAACCCTCGGTTCTCTGAAATAGATAACAAGAGAAATATACATCCATATTCTTAGGGTCACATTACCCAATTTTCTCTCTTGAGATACCACCTGACTTCAATATTATTCGATTCATATCCATGTTGTTTCATTCCCACATTGTTGATTCCTTTTTAGTTTTAGGTTTCATTCCTGATTCCTTCCTAGGGTTTCCTTTCACCTTTTCATCCTTGGTTTTCAGTTCCATGTTCAAATTGGATTTTAACCCAATTTTATACTATATCATTCTATGATGTTTTTGATTTGATTATCTATTATGGTTGTCATTTTTGGATTGGGAAGTGTGGCTAATGGTCTGTTGATGCTCCTTCTTGGTGATGTGATGTCACTAATTCTCACAACTATGTGTAGGCTTCTTTCTACTCATATTATACTATAGGATCATGTATCATCTATACTAACAAGGCCAGTCTTAAGAGGTGGTTTTCACATGATATATGGTTGGTGATGTTCTATTGGATTTTGGTTTTCTAGGGGTCATGATCCTCACACATTGTTGACCACTTTTTCTGGTACTATAGTTTTGTGGTGGATATAGTGGTCTATGAAGATTTATGGGGATGATGTTTAGTCTGTGATGTTGGAAGAGGTTTTGTTTTTCTCAGTGAAGATTTTTTATATGGTATATATTATTTTTTTTTCTAGTTTCTATGATCTATGAAAGATAACTATATGGTGATAATGCAATATGGTGGCTCGATGAATCTCAAAAAACTCTAGCATTGGCTGGGGAAGTCGGCAGTGGTGACTAAATGGTGATTGCTACTATGGTAGTTAAGATGTTTGAGGCAGGTGATGGGATTTTAGTTGACGACTTAGAGATCATCTTCTAAAACATGCGTGGTTGGAAAACATTGTAATTATATGAACTTCCTATCTTTTGTGTCTCGTCAGATTTCGGAATTTTTTTTAATTGGGCATGGATTGATTATATATCCCGCCAGTTACTACTATCTATTGGAAAGGGTACAATGAAAATCA
Organism: Viscum album; assembly: GCA_963277665.1. Lineage (NCBI taxonomy): Eukaryota > Viridiplantae > Streptophyta > Magnoliopsida > Santalales > Viscaceae > Viscum > Viscum album. Next base: position 244,721,412 of record OY728133.1, read on the forward strand.
AATAAAAATATAATTTTAACTCAATGTAAAATAATATTTAGTTTTTTTAATGTAATTGTAAAAGTAAGATTAAATTTATTAACTAAGATAATAATTTCTATTTCTTAAAAACACTAAAATATTTCAATAACTAATTTCATATTTCAATATCATATACAAATAAGAAAAGTAATGAAATTATAAAAATATAAATAATTATAAATAATAGATTACATATTCTAGTATTAACTTGGAATGGTAAAATTTTGGTGAAGAATGTAGGTGATGACCATTATTTTGAAATTAATTCATTGATATCATGATTAGTAAAACTTTTGATTGAAAAAAGATAAAAATAATTTTAATATAATTGTAGATAAAATTATATTTAATAATTATTAAATTGTTTTACATATTAATAACTACATAATAATATATAGGAAAAAAGGTAAGGGTTCCTTTGGTCAAATTTTATAACCATGAAATATGTTTCTTATTACCGTCCATGTGTTCTTTGGATTCATATCACTAATACCCCTTAAATAATTGTTTCTAGATCCTCACATAATTCAATTTTTTTAATTTAAATTTAAATCACATTCTTCAAGGCATTAGGAATTGAATTATTTTATATATGTTTTGGTTTCATTGTCTAAAATTTAATTTAATGAGACATGTTTGATATTTAACTCTAATATAATTTATTATATGTTATTTTTACTTACAATAGAATTTATATATGAAATATTATCCATTTAATTAGATATTAATATTAATGTCATGGTCCATTTATTTTTATTGTTCCAATACCATGAGTTATTTAGTTTTCCAATCCCATTTTGAAATAGTGAATACTTTTTAATGATATTTCATTTTAAAAATTTGAAATATTTTCCCTCCCAAAGCAATAAATTTTATTCTCCAATAGTTATTTTGGGGGATTTATTTTTCATATCCATAAATTATTTTCCAACTTGAATCATTGCATATCAGTTGTATGTAACCAATCCATATATTATGTTTTTCTTCAAGAAACTCTTATTTACGATTTCAGTTTTTACTGGATTTTTTGGAATATCATTATCCACAAATCCATATTTTATTACTTTCATTTTATACTACATGATAAACAATAAATGTTTTATATAAATTGGTATAATTTTTTTGGGTCCCTTCCATACGTGATTCAAAATAATATTTTTTAACATTTTCTATGTAAACTCTTCATTCCACATCATATTTCATTTTATGAATCATTTTTTGAATATTTTCCTTATTTCTAAAATATATTATTTATTACTTATTCTTATAAATTAGGGTTTAAATATCAATGATATATATTATTTCCAATGTTATTTTTTAAAATTTCTTAAAAATTAATTATATATAATTCATTTCCCTTCGATTTAATTTTTGTTTGACCATCCACATTCTTCAGTTGATATAAACAAAAAAATTATTGTATATATTTTTTTAAATGTCATTTAAAATCATTGAAATTAAATATCACTTTCTTTAACAATAATATTTAATGAATCATTATAAAACTATTTTTCTCCAAAATCTTTTTACTATGAAAAACATGTTTTATCTTCTATTGATTAAAGAGATCTCACCTAGATTCCATATATTCATTGAATCAAAAAATAAATAACTCAATTATGAATATTTTTATATATATTCTCAATATAATATTCTCTATTATCATGAATTATTGGTATTTAACAAAAATAATAGTGAATACCTTTTGATCGCCAGTTTTTATCTGGAGTTATATCAAGATATAATGATCTTTTTAGACATCCCCTTATGTGATTTCATATGAAAGTAATATGAAATTCAAATTAATTTCATGTGATCATTATCGTTAATGATTAAAGAATTATATTATACGTATAAATGATGATGAAGTGTGGGTACCAATATCATAATCTATGAATGAGTTAATTTTTATATCATGTGACATAGTTACGAAAACACCTATTGAGTTTGTTCACACATGCATGTTCTTAAAGATTTTTTTCAATTTTTCATGCATTTACAAAATGGTTTTGTTAACATAATCCTGTAAATAATAATTCGGATCAAATGTAATTCCTATAATAATATTGATGTAATTTGTTTTAGTCTATTTATGATAAATTTCAATTTTTTTCAACACATTTAGGCACATTTTTGCGCCTATGTGACATTTTGATGTTCATGATGGTTAGAATATGTTTTCACTCTCTTTTAATTATTTTATTTTATTATTCCAATAATTATTTATTAAATCATTACATTCATATATTCGTTTTTTATTATAAAATTTTATTGTCTCTAGATTGTAAACATTATATTTTTGAACTATCTCTTATGTTATTTTATTTTTACCATTTATGTTTACTCTTAGTCAAAAATTATGATCAACACTTTTATGATTCATTCATTTCAATATGTTAGGAAGGTGACTTTTTATATAAAATTATTCAATAAGAGTGTCATGAAAGGATAATTTTTTGGAGATATTGAGGAAATTTTATCTTTTTTTTATTTTTTTAACTAGTGGGAAAATGCATATTTATTGAAAATGAAATGTGTTTTTACAATTAAAATATTTATGTTAATCTATAAAACTCTTATGTTAAAAATCATTCAACTGTACTAAATTTTTTTTAATGTCATGTAATTGAGATTACTATCCCTATAGGTCATAATATAATATTCTTTTTTTATATAGATAAAAAAGACATGTAATTTTTTCAATAAATTGATTTCATGAAGAATGATCTCGTCAATTATATATATTTGTATCTTTAAACATGTATAATTGATTTTCACCATTTTTTAAACAATGTTTCTTCGATTTACGTTCTTTAATTAAGGAATAATTTCAAATATATATTTATCTAATATAGTGTAAAAATATTCTCCAACCTATGAGACATTTTCTTATTAGAGCACGATTCAGAAAAAAATTGATACATTTGATAGAAAAAATATTTTATCAATAAGAATAAATTATTTTAAATTCTCGAGTTTCAAAGGATATATCTATTAATTATTGATGATGGATCCATTCATAAATAATTAGTTCCACCTTCAGGGTATTGGTAAGGAATACAGATCACATTTATTCGTTTTTAGTGGTGAATTATTTAATGAAAAATAAATCATAAATATTGATTTTCAAAAAGGAAACGATCAGATGGGAAATATAAAATTATGAATAATTATACAATAATCTTTTTGGCTGATTAAATTACCTAAATTGCAATATGAGTCTATAAACATATAGTTTCTCCATTTTGTGGTGATACAAATTGGAAAATAATGATTTTCTATGTACTAAATTTCTAAATATTAGGGGTATGAAAAAGGATAATTTATGGGAACATTAAAACATACATGACCCATTTATTATGAGATAACATCATTTGATAGTAATTTTTTTAAATAATTGGTTGGATCTTTATGCATATTATGTTTTGAATGTGGTAAAGTAAAGTCACATTGAATACAAACTACATTAAAATATATGTTCTAGATATATTTTAATATTACACACACCCACACATAGAAATATATGTATATATATATATATATATATATGAGTCTATACTAAATAGTTAATAATGAAATAATTTTTTCTATTACTATCACATAATGTAATGTGAGTTACTAAAAATTAGGATTTGGCACGCCAAAAATGTAATAATTGTTATATTTTTTTTATTTATAAAACATAAATATATATTTCATATAAACAATTATTTAAATAAACTCAAGATAATGATTTCATATTTACTAACCATTCATTATCAATTAAGAAATCTATTACTATTAGATTTATTCATATGAATTCCACATATTCTTGTTACACTTCCAATAACTTTAAATTATATGGATCCCATTTTTATCATAGATGGTATCCCATAAAAATGATGACATAATGTATTAAGTCGTCTAAATGTTATGTGAACTATCACAATAGATCAATATAAATGTTTTTTTATATTACAATGAATTAATTTTTATACGGTTTATTTTCATAAGGTAGAAATGAGGTATAGTGAACCATTATGAAATGATGATAACAATTATTATCCTATTTATCTAATATTTTTTACAACTTTCATAAATCTTGGTGTATTATTTTAAAATAAATTCATAAATTTTATCCTTTGGGTGATGAAGATGGGAGATCATTTTATATTATTTAATTCTTATTTTATAGATGTTAATTTCAAGTATGTATGATGACTTTATTTTTAAATAAAGTTAATATGTTCATAATTTATTATTAGTATGTTTTTCATTATATAATTTTGTAAGAACTAAAATAAAATTATAAATATAATTTCATGTTCTATATATAAATATATAGAGAGAAAAATTAAATGAATGATATTTATTTGAACAAATAAAACATTTTTTCCATATATTATTAATCAATTTTTAAGAAATTGTTTTCTAAAATTATTAAAAAAGTTATTTTTTTGAAAGTTGATAGTTTACCAAATAATGTGGTAGCTCAAAGGACAGAACAATACCATTTTGTTATTATATTATGGTACATATTTTTTTTGTAAAATTTCATCAATTAATACATGTTCATTTTTACATTAATTTAGTAAACAAGATAATATCAATTGGTTAAGATATGTTAATCATGAATTTTTTTCCCTTCATGTGATAAGAAACCACATTCAACTGATGATTCATATTATGGTGTAGTATATTAAATTATTACACTTTATTAATTGTTGAATTGTTGATTTTTTTGGTTGAATATTATTATTTTTTACATATTGACACTAAAAAGAGTTAATATTGAAAAATATATTTTCATAATAGGGGACATGTAACCTCATCGTCAAACTACTGAACCTCTCACAATAGATTCTTGTAAATTATATGATTTCTATAAATGTGAGTTATTTAATTCTATTTATTAATTTCTAACTAAATATTCCATGAATTATTTTTTGTGATTCTCGAGATTTTATTTCCCATGGTCATATTCTTATATATGAAAATTGTATTCTTTGATATGCTAATAAACAAAATTATATATTTCTAGAAGATTATGAACCTAATTTTTTTTTGAATCCCGAACTCATTTTCATTAATATAACCTAAAATTAATATTTTATTCAATTTTTTTATTTTATATGATGAATTATGTTCAATATTGATTTCATGTTTGATGAATTTTATACATTATTATCTTATTATCATATTATTTTAGAGATATTAATTATCTATATTGTTATGGTTGTTCCAATAATATAGGGTTGAAATTTTTTTCCTCTACTAAATTATTTTCTTTGAATTTGTTTTAAATTAAAAAAAAATAGTGTCCATAGATCTTAAGATGAATTTTTTGAGTGTAGAATATATCATGGTTGGTTGCTGGGTGTTTGAATGATATTTGAATAAGTTTTCATGTGTAAATTTAGATGAATTGTTTGTTTTATGTATGGAAGTAGAGAATAATGAAGAAAACATTACTTCGAGGTCCTATGGATGGGGCGACCTTGGCATAATTTTGAATTGTGTTGATGTGTTGGTGCAAAGTGGAAAAGCCAAACATTATATATGGTACTCTTGTGGAAATACCTAGGGATGATAGCAAAGGTGGGATGCTCCCAATGGACTTTCTCTACATACAATGTGATATATATGCTATAGACTTATAACATAAACCATATGGACACACCACAAAGGGGTTTCTGAAAGACATTTTATAATTGGGAAAAGTTGTATTTTCATGGTCGTTCCGTATCATTATATAGTAGAACAGAACATAGCATTGATTTCTACATGTATTACCCACTTCTATCCTCCATGAATAAATACACCATGGAAGTATATGATTTGGGTGTTGTCTCTATAGTGTATCCATGTTATGATATACAATATCAAATCTATAATTACATCCATCAAATTTTCCTTATTTTTTTGTCTCTATTCTAGGATTTTAGTGTAAATTTCATCAGTTTCATTAGAAATAATCCCATATAGTTTAGTACTTCATGAATCATATCCACATGAGATCATATAATATTTAATATATGTTCTCATTAAAAATTTATGTTATGTGAAGTCACTTCAAAATATTTAATGCTAATTTATTATATTTTTATTAATTTGTGATAGATAGGGTGCCCATTTTCATGGGTTTTATAGATATGTTTTAAGGGTTTTACATGGGCCATATATTACTAGTTATATGAGTATTTTTTTTGATTCAATTATGTGGTGATTCAGTGATATATTTTCATCAATTACACCACAAAGAATTAGATTAAATAATACTTATATTTTTTAAAATGATTATTCTATTTTATATTGAATGAGATATGATCTAAATGTGTGGATCAATCATATCAAATAATGGGTGCTCTTGGACTATATTTTGTAGAGCATGGATTGGGTAGTAACTAATTTATGGTATTAATTGGTAGTATTAATACAAATATAGATACTTTTTTTAAAATTAAATCATAGATACATGCATCATTAGTGGAGATTATTAAGAAAGTAGGGACAAATAGTGATATTAAAAGATTTAGGGAGGCATTGAGACTCATGAAATTATAACTTATGATCCTTTACTTTTAAATGATATTCAAATATATATGTTACTATGTTACCATTGGGGAAATCAATTAGTCAATTGGTCAAGAGATATCATGTATGATAAATGGTGTGAAAATGGGATACGAGTATATTAACAAGATATCAATGCTTATTTGGTTGTTATGAATGGATTAATCCATAATGTGATTCATGATAATGTTATGCATATCATTCATGTTGAGGGACACACTCTAGATGGTGATTTTCTGAGTTATAGTGTTTTATTAATGGTATAGTATTTCGAACGTTAAGGGGTGTGATAGAGTATGATTTCTTCTATGATATTTTTTGAGTCCACTCTTGAGGTTCATACTGGTTTGAAATGAGTTTTGATCTTGATGTGATAATTGGAAGAAGAATGGCCACAACTAATCATGTAATAACTGGGATGACGCTATAGGATTTCTGGTGACTAAAAGGTGATAGAGATAAGATGATACATGTGAGTAGTGTCTGTGATGGATTTGGAGAAACATAATGGGAATCCTTGTGAAAAAATTTGAGCTCATCACAAATTAAGATGTTTTCCATGAATTATTAGATTTGGTTCTTTTAGGATACTGATTATTGACTGGAAAATTGGATGTGATTATATGGGGTTATTTTTTAATTGATTATGATCTATTTTATGTATTTTGTATTGAAGTATTTGACATGTTTTTTCTATGATATTCTTCATGATATTGGATTTTGAGGTAATGGCCCCTTTTTTATAGAGATTGAACTTTCTATATTTCTATGGGTGCGATGGGATATTTTTTATGTTTAAAATAATTGTATAATATTATTAAGAATTTATAAATTCATATCTCATATATACATACCCAATGTGGGAGGGTATTAGAATGCATTTTCTAATGTTCAAGAATATAGCTTCATTGGTGCATGTCAATGAAACCCTAGTATACGGTTTGCCCTGGTCTTGATCATTTCATGAGGGAGTGAATGGTCGATTTGATGTGTAGACTCGCAAAGTGAGTAGTTATGGTCATGATAGTGTGCGATAAATGGTGCAACAGTATAACCAACCATAATATTCATCATATTGGTCAGGACATGGATGACCTCCCCATAAGTGATAAGTTTTTGGGAGAACATTCATATGATATGTGTAATCTCCTGAACATGAATGATAGACCATTCCCATCATGTTTTTGTAGTTTTCAAATATTTGTAGATAATTTTTTATTCATAGACTATGAAATGTGATTTGAATAAAATTTCATGAGGGAATTACAATATTCAAAATTGAAGATATTGTAGGTATAAAATACTCTTTTGGTGGTCCGGTTATGATATTATGTCCAGATTGACATTACATATTGATGGACAAGTCAGTACATTGAATTCAATAAAATTTAACGAAATTTTTTATTTTCTCGGGGATATATATATATGATTGAATAAATTAGTTTCACACAGTAAGAACATATTAGGATATGGTTCTCAAAAACATTATGGGCAACCTCTTGTACATATAGATCATATATATACTTCATGATGGTCATATGATTTGTAGTGAATTATTCTAGAGAATCATTATGAGAATTTTATCATTAGTTTCCTGAATAATATAGATGAACATATTGATTTTTGAGTATTTTATTATTCTTTTAATCAGTGTTTCTCCATGTTGGAAACCAATTTAACTTATGTGGGTATTATTCCACAATGATTTCTTAAAATAATAATTATTTTTTTATGTGTAAAATGATGATTACTATGTATATCATTTTGGTTATTTTTTCAATATTTTCTTATTTTTTTGATGTTTTTTATTAATTGTATAGATTAGTTTTTCATCTATATTAAATGACTTTGGAATATATGGAAGCATGTCTAAGGTTATGTAATACCCCAACCCTTATAAAATTATAAGACATGTATGATATGGCATCGCAATGTGGTATTAAATTATTTTGATATTTGTTTACCATTATATGTTATTTAAACGTGAATCATATTTGTCTTATATGATTCACAAGAAATACACATAGTTGTGATTTTATATTTTCTGAACATTTAAAACATATAAATTTCATGAAAAAATAATTATAGCACACCACTAAATTGAAAATTTTTATATTTCATATGTTGGTAGTTCATGTGGATCAGGGTTTGGGGTTTTCCCTAGTGATGGAAATTTGGTGCCATAATGCGATGGATGTATAGGAAAACACATTGGCACAAAAACTATTTTAAGTGATTTAATGGTGGACTTATTGGGTTTTTTGTGATGGGTTCTAGTTACAAAAAAAATTAGAAAATAAACTATATGGTTTCGACCCATATAAAATCTTGGTGGAATATAATTAATGTTACCGAAATATATTGTGGATACCACTATGTTTTTGGATTATATTTCTGTTAAAGGAACTCTGATCCATATAAATTATATGCGAGGGGAAAATAACATGTAACCATCAGGACGCATTGGATATATATGGGAATGTATTGGAATTATATATGTCAGGTTTGACTCTCAGGGTTTTTGGATGATATGATGATGTAGGGTGATTATATGGTAAGCCTATACAAGATAGAGATGCCCTAGTATGGTTTGATTGAATTAAACTATGTGAGAAGAATGATTTTCTAGTCATGTGAGACAACTTTTAGATGGACTTGTTTCATGGGAATTTGGTTCTAGATTTCGGATCATTTAATAGGTATGTATACAATATTTCAGTTTGGAATAAATATTGTTTTATTTTTAGGTAGAACCTATGAGAGGATTCATTGTGGTCACACAAAAAATTAATAGATTGGGATTGAAACTATTTCATTAATTATTATTTTGAAATGATATTTTTGAGGAGTTATTGGTAATTATTAATTAGTTCACGGAATAGTAGGTGGTCATTTACATGTTAAAAACTAATGTGATTAGTAAGATGCATGAATTAACATTTGCTCACTGTATTCATTTTGAATCGAGATGTCAATCTCTGGTGATAGAAGGCATTGAAAAATGATAAAAGAACCCCGATATTGTCATTATTGTTCATACTTGATTGATTTTTTGGGGATGAAATGGATGGTTTGGGGTTGAATAAGAGGAGATGAATTAATTAATGGTTGAACCAAAGGATAATTTAGGTTAGGTATTGTTGTAAGGGAAACAAAATAGTCGGTAGTACACCATGGGATATTAGAGGGTGTGAACCTTACCATAGATGGTTTTGTTAAAGGATGAGGAAAACATTATTAGTGATACTAGAATAATCAATGTATTTTAGTTTATATTACATCATAGATTTTAGTTGTGTTGTAAAGTATGGTAATTACATGCAGTTTTGGGTGGATCATTGGACTTGTATTTATGTATCTTAATCGTTTATTGGTTGTAAAGATACTCTTATGGTGGAAAGAATAATATATTTCCCAAAGTAATGAAACTTGTGTATAAAAGGACAACTAATGGGTCAAAATAACTATATGGTTGATATAGAAGCATGATGTTTCTATGTCAGTATAAATTCTGTGACATTGATCATGATTCAATACTAGATTCGTGATTTAGATGTTGGATACAATAGTATATGCGCATTAGAATTGTGATTAGGGTGGAGTGGATATGATATGATGGTATGTCACATATGATGTTTATATGTTCATGAGGTGGGAGAATGATGGGAATAGAGGGTCTCTGGTGGTCTAATCATTGAATTACTTAGGTAATTAGATTCTTTAATCATTCTATGTGTTGGTTTGGTATCATAATGCCTTAAAATGTAAACTAATCATGACCAGCTTTTGTGATGAAATATCATTGGGGTGATCCATTAGAGGATGAGGACAATAGTTTTTTGGGGAATGTTTAATATTTGAGGGAATATTATAGTTTCAGTGTGACATTAAATATAACAAGATGGAAATGACTTTGGGTGTATCACTTATGACAACAAGTATTTTTAGTGTTGAATATTTAACGATATAATCCACAAATTTTAAATAATACATTCTCAAAAGTCATATGAGACATTTTTCTTTTGTTAATGATATATTTTGGTGCCAAAATATTGGATGAAATGAACGAAGAACAAAGAGGCCACGCGCCCTTCCCTGTGAATCCTTGATACGAAGCCCCATGACTCTGCGGGCGACGCGAAGTACGAGAGGCGGTAACGCTCTGAGAACGACCTGAAGTTCGCGAGTCTGTCGCGCTGCACCAGAGGTGGTAACGCTCCACGAACGGCATGACGTTCGTGGCCCGCAGTGAAGCACCCGAGACAGTAACCCTACGCGAATGCCCCGAAATTCGCGACCCGCCGCGAAGCCGCCGAGGCCCCCTTCCCGCCGCGTGATCACCCTTCTCCCTAAAATCATGAGCTCTGCGAGGTATTTTTCCTTCGTGAGAGGCCTTTTCCTTGTCTCGTTTTGATCCCCTCTTCCGAGAGGGATGCCCTTAACGAAACCTAAGGGCTGAAGTGAAGGAAGGGGATTCCCAAGTGAACCCGGGCAGTAGCTGAGAATTTATGCTTGGTGAAACAACCATCCTGTACAAGTTATCCATATTCCAAGGTAGGGTCATTATACATCGCGAAGCACACTGCTTGACAACACCTTTCTTCGCGAGGGACCTCTACTTCATGTGGCAGTGCCCCGAGAATGCCCTTTCACTTCGGGAAGCACCTCCCACTGTCACATCTTCCCCATTCTAATGCCAAGGCACTTCACTTCATGAAGCAAACCCCTTTGAAAGTTCCCTCCACTATGAAACACAACCATGCTCCACAAGGTCCATGCATGTGGACCCCTTTTCTTGGCAATTCTTCTTTCTGTGTGACCCTCCTGGTTTTCACGATGTGATTTCAAAGTCCCATGGACGACACCACCCATCGCATTGCATCGCCTAATTATTATTTGTATAGGCACGCTAATGGATATTGCTTCTTCGCATAGCAATGCTAATGTGGACCCCTCGATGGTTCGCTCTGTAACCCCCTTTATCACGGTCTTGTCGATGCCTTCCCTCCCACAAGTGGTAGAGGGTGCCGGTTATGTATGTCCTAGGGGTGAGGAGTAATCCCACCTCGTCCAAGCTATAAGACATTAAACTGTGAAGCACCTCATCCTCAATACATGACATTAAAATATGACACGGCCATGTGCCTCGCACATAGGGTCCCCCTTGCTCAGACATTCTTTATGACACTCATCTCCACGGGAATGGAATCACCCTTGCATGGGATGTTATTCTCCCTCTTGGAGAAGCATTTGTCCATGGGGGAAGGTCTTTCTAACTCATAATCCCCAAGCCTCTCTTACAGAAGGTAGCACCCATGAACCTCCATACTTCCCCACTACCAAGTCCAGCGGAAGGCGCGATAGGGAATGAGGTTCATCCCATATTCGGTCCCAAATCCCTCTCCCACCGCTCTTTGTCGCACTTTGGGCCTCCATCCTAGAGTAAGTCGTAGCACCATGGGCCGCCTAATGTGTAAGCCCCTCTTCACTTCCCACGGACGCACCCTTCACGATGTGATTGTCATGTATCTGCTACCTCTTATTTCTCACACCGAGCACGACTCACGTGGAAGTAGAGTAAGCATTGACTATGTCACCAACCCTCGTCCAGCATGACATTAAACTGTATTCCCTCATCCAGCATGAAGTTAAACTGTGCATCCATTTGAACTATGTGGTCTTTGATCCATGTTAATGGATGGAATGTAGGATGCCTCACGAGGTTCAACCCCACCACTAATGGACCTACAGGTTCACCTTCACCTCGGTTCACTGACGAAAACCATCGCTCTTCGTTCATTCATGTCACAGTTCACCCTCGTCCCACATGACGTTAAACTGCTTTCTAGTCCAGCGGTAAGCCGTTGTGACTATCCTAAACTACGAGGTCTTTGATCCATGTCAAGCCATGGTACGTAGGAAGCATCATGAGGATCAAGCCCACCACCAGTGGACCCACGGGTTCACCTTCACATCGGTTCTCTGGCGCCCAACCCGAACTAAGAAGACTTTGATCCATGTCAAGGCGTGGTATGTAGGAAGCATCCCTGAGGTTCATGCCTATCACCCGGTCGTTCCGACCTCATTCACCTCAGTTCACCCCCGTCCCGCGTGACGTTAAACTGTATTCAACATCTCCCTTAACTATGAGTACTTTGATCCATGTCAAATCATGGTATGTAGGAAGCCTCATGATGTTCAAGCCCAACACCAATCGGACCAAGGTCCACCTTCACATCAGTTTGCTGACCAAACCTTTCTCGAACAATGATAACTTTGATCTATGTCAAGGAATGGTACGTAGGAAGCCTCCGTGAGGTTCAACCCTGTCACCCTTCGGACCAAGGTCCCTTTTCACATTGGTTCTCCGACACCCACATTCACATCTGATCTACGAGGACATTGATCCATGTAATGGCATGGTACATAGGAAGCCTCCCTCAGGTTCAAGCCCAACAATCATTGGACACAACCATCTCCTTGTCAGTGTGCCAAGCTCCCATTTTCACCAAAACAATGTGGTCTTTGATCTAGGTTAAGTCATGGTACGTAGTAATCCTCACGAGGATCAATCCCACCACCACCTGGTCGTTCAACCATATTCACATCGGTTCTTCCAACACCTTTGGAAGCCTAGAGTGTAAGCCCCACACATCCATCCCAAACAACGTGGGCTTTTATTCTCTACCACGAGGATACATATGAAGTATCTTTGAGACTCATGCCCATAATCACCACCATCTCCATGATGGCACATTTCATTCCTCCTTCACTCCATGCAATTATCCATCATCCATCTGGATTCTTACACAGGCCGCCACATCGCGGTGAGATGATGCCACCCCATTCTACTCCACATCATTCAGGAATCCACCCACGGGCTTGATCCGATATCGGAATTCCCTCAATAGGGATTCCTCAATCTGATCCACTCCATATGGTGTTTCGATCATGCCGATCTATATCCGTTGGTCCTTAAACTCGCGGAATTTCCTGTGTTAAACATGGGAAGCTGAGGAAAACCTCAGATACATGCCTATGGAATATGATTCTCCGCGCTCGATGTGGGATTCCTCGGGCTTCCACCCCCTCAAAAAGCCCTATAATAAGGGAAAAAATATAGACATGCCAAATCCACAAGTTTAAAACATGTTACTGATGCCTCGATGTGACTACTCCTCCGACAGAAGGTTTCTTCCCTGACTGAACCCTTTTGAATGTCCTGATAGAAGCAGTGTAATTAATCGGTGTCCATGGAAACATGGAAGTGGGAAGAGTTTCACGAAAATCGTATTAAATCAATGAAGGAGACCTGGATTAGGTGATGAGTTCCGAGGAGGAATCCACAGAAGGAAGAACCGACTCCACATCATCCCAGTTTCGATCAAGGATCATACGTCCCTAAATAAGGAGCAGATGTCGCCCGCCTTTAGAAAATGTGAATGTGGGACAACACAAAAGCCGCGCCTATCTCACCCAAGTTGACGGATGCGTGCGCCCCGGTGAAAGCATCAGAAACAGAAATGGAAAACCACACATGCTGTTATTCTCCTTAATGTGGAGATCTGTAGCATTCAAAACACCAGAAGATTGACATGTCACTAGATCTAGATATCTGGCACCGGGTCCCGCCAAGAAAATAGCGGGCCTGGCGTGAAACTCACCTGAAGTTGGGGCAGTAGAAATTGGGGCATTCTGTTTTGCAATGTTGTCTATACGGATCCCTCTTACTGACCACAGAAGACAAAATGACGATGGGGCACTGGTTGTCGATCTCTTTTCCTCACACTACCGATGAGTTAATCTCCCTGCTTCTCAGAAATAAGGTTGCTACTACAAGGACAAGATTGCCAACCACCCGCCAATGCAAGGGCAGGGGAAATACCAACACAGCCGCTACATGTGGCTCCATATCTGCTACAATGACATCTGCATCCATGAGTGTGGGGATCCCACACCCCCTCTCCGTAGAAGAATTCATGTAATGAAGAGTGACAAACATCCTCGTACGTCGTTATAAGGAGGAGGGCCTAATCCCAACTCATGATATGGCCCGCATGGACCTAGACGCATCCAGGCCCCGCTGTCAACGCCGCCCTCGAGGGCCGCGCAGGGAGCCCCTACTCCCTACCCCAACATTCAATCATTTCGGGAGCATGTCCATAGAACACCTTGATGACTCCCTACCTTATGCTGATGAGGTGGGTGATGTCATCCTCAGCCTGGTCAGATTCCCAATCCAAGGACTCCATGAAAGGGCCCCCACCCGGCCATGTCAGTTCCACCATCCGGCCTTGCCAGAGGATCAAGTAGGCTATGCCCCTACACCACCTGCACCAGCTCGCCTGACCCGACGCCAGCGTTGGGCCCGATCTGAGGGAACCCTCCTAGGGGCATCAATGTCAACAGATACTATGGGGCAAGCCACCTCCAATGTATATCATGAAGCCCCTTCACACACTGAGCAGGAACACTCCTATGCCCGACCAGGGTTGAGGCCCCAACCTCCGCACAGGCAGGCTGGGTTGACTCTCCAGGTCGCAGGCCTGAGCGGTGATCGCCGTGAACCAATCTGCGGTGATGTCACCCAGTATGGAGGCCCTCCTCGTACCACCACTCCATAGAGCGTGATACTTCCCCACTCTGAAGTTCGTCATGGAGGTATGCCCCGTGCTACCCCAAACCTGAATGAAGACTTGCCCCGTGGTTGTGACACTCGGTGCAGAAGTGTTTCCCATTCCCATCACATTGGGTATGGAATTACTCATCCTACCCCCAACCGTCAATGTGAAGGCATTACCCATCTGGTCCCTCTCCAACGCGGGGATCCCCCCTATGTCCTTTTCGAAACTAGTGAAGGTCTTCCTCGCCTTGGCAACCATAGGGGTGAAGGTCAGTCTCACTCCACCCACACCAAGCATGGAGGTCCTCCCCATGCTCATGTCGGTCCTAAAGGATGTTTTGCCCACTTAGGTCCAATCCCTGGAGGTCCTCCCATTGTTCCATTCGACATTTACACTGATGGCCCTCGCACCCCGGTTGTCTAAAGTGGAAGTCATCTCCGCCATGGCGTCAGCACGACCCCGGGACTACACGTCGGGAATAAACCATGTTTCAAAGAACCATCTAGGGGAAGGAGGGCAGGTCTTCGCCACCACAAGAATAATCCTAGGAAATCCCGGACTGAGATCAAACTGGCACGCTTCTTGGATTTTCTAGCAGAATGAGACTCGGCATCAGAACCCTCCCCTCGTTCCCCGCAATAAGTATCGGGGTAGGAACAAGACGTGTCGACCTCATCCTTCCAGAATGCAAGATCCACTAGATTCTCGCCTCTCTTCGAAGGTACATCCAGGAGGAGGAAATTGTGGGAATCCCGCAGATTCCAACAATAAAGTCACCACCTTCGTCACCAGAAGCACCCTCTAGCTCAATAAGAAATCACATAGAGCTATTTTTGGGAACGATGGCGATTGAGCGACAATGTGACCCATCACCAGTAACCGCAATTCATACACCGAAGGCTATGTCTATCATCCCATTATATCATGACATCTTGGTCACGTCACCTCACTCTATGGAGGATGGTACAGAATTCAGTGTCTAGTCGGCTCATTCGCCTTATTCTCTGCCACCCAGTTTACTGTCCCAGCGGTTCGCCTCAGTACTGATACTAGTTCCTCAACCACCGCCTGTTGAAGAGTTGGGAAATATAGGGCCATAACCCGAATCCAATCATAGGTGCTTCTGGAACATTCTTACAGAGGAACACTTCCTAGAGAAATTCTGGCCCGAGGCAGCGACGATCTTTTGTGCGCTGGAATCCCTCACCTCGGAGGAAGTCTAGTGCATCCATCAAGGCCTATGGGGGACACACATTCAACTTCTCTGTTAAAGAGTGATGTACCCTAGGATACCAGTGCAATTCAAGGAAATCATCGATCAATTCCATCTGGTCAATTTGGCTACACTCCCCATGGCCCAGCGCCCTGAGTCACCAGGTCCCCAGAGCGCCCTCCGACAAAAATGCATTCCGAGTTTCAACGTACATAGAAATATCATTAAAGAAGCTACCCCCCATGTGCAACTCCATAGTTGTGGACAATATGTTTCCCTCCACTTTAGTCATATCTGACGGAATCCCGATTCGTTATGTGACATTGAAGACATGCCCCCAAGAAGGGTTGCAGTCCACATGGCTGGCATAGTGGACAAAGAGGACAAGCTGGAGTTTCTCGATGGAGCCTTACCTCCTGAGGGTGTACCACCACTGTTGGACTCATTAGAGAGTATTATCCATCAGCAGAGGAACCTTCTTGACCTCCCTGCACCAACCGAGTCACTGGTACTCAACCAAAATTCTAGTAAGGGAAATGAGAAACTCATAATTTTCAAGCACTCTAACCCATCCGCCTTAGTACAGAAAATGGATGAAGATCCCGAGAAGGTCATGTTTCACCAACAAGTTTCCAAGAAGAAGAGGCTGGTCTATGAACTCTTAGCCGAGTGCGCTATAGACCGGCGACCCGACTATGGTGATTCTAAGCCTAGGTGGTAGGGGCTGGAACAACTCCCCCAGGTGAGATGCCTTCGGGCATCCCTGATCATGCTACTCCCGTAGACAGTGAGGAAGACGAAACTCATGGAAATAGGGCGCGATACTTCTTGCAAAACCCTCCTGAACGGCGAGGCAATAAAAGGAATCCATCCCGGGTTCCCCTGTCAACCCTAAGGGTTGTTCTTCCAGTTTCTCCACGATCCATTAAAGCCGTTTCTGGTGTCTATGAGCCCGGGAATGCACTCTTAGTTTGGGATCCCCGTCAAAATAGGGACCCCAACCCAGATGATCCTGTAGCGGCACTCATCACCCACCTCAAGGCATTGGAAACACGGCAGGTGGCAGTCCCACCAGATGGAAAGTAATATCCCACGTGGGTGGATGATATGCTAGTACCCTCAAGTTTTGGGAATCCGAATTTCTCGGCCTTTAATGGGACTGGGGACCCACCGCAGCACTTGGCTCATTTTTCATCCAGGTGTGGCCCCATGTTGAGGACCCTGACACAACAGGAATCCTCCATGCTTCAATGTTTTGTGCAGAAATTGGAGGGCCATGCATTCTTCTGGTACAACCAGCTCCCTATCGGATCGGTGACTGGATGGGAGGATCATCGCAAGCAGTTCTTATACAAGTTAAGCTCCACCACGCAAAAGACTAGTATCGTAGACCTCTTATATTGCAAACAAAGGCTTGATGAGCAAGTCACAGACTTCATCGCCTAGTGGAAGGAGCTTGAATACTCCCTCGACATGCCACTGAATCAGGAGCAATTACTGACGATGTGTGTAGGGAATGTTAAAACAGAACAGGTTCCTTCCCTGATCACCCAGAACTACCCCGGAGGGTCCTCGGACTTCTCAGATAAGGTTCAGCGCCTCATGGAAGCTCTGGAATAGGCTAGTCAGGCACGTCTGCTACCCCCATTGATCCCACCCAGGAGGGCTGTCAGATCTGAACCCACTACGGTGGCCCAAATAGAAACCCCCAAGTAGGTAGAACTGTTGTCAGTGGCACTGGCCCGAAAACACCATAGAGGCCCTCTACCACAAGCACATGCTCATGCACAACAGCGACCACCTCAGAACCAACAGGTTCCCCTGCGCAATGTGCCACCACCGCCTATGCGGGACAATCTGGCTCCGCCTCCTCGGCAGGCCCCTCATCAGGGCCAGGCTCCCAGGGCCCGCTTTCCAGAAATAAGGGATCATACTTAATCATTCAATGAGAATCAGGTCCCTGGTTACTTCCATAGTTCCCTAGAGTATGGGATTGTGCGTTTACCCGAGTGCAGAAGGCCGTTAGAGGCGAATCTCAGCGATCACCCAAACTACTACCCCTATCATCATATTTTGGGGAACAACCTCATGAAGTGCTATTGTTTAAAGACTGGATCTAAGACCAGGTCGAAAACAACATAGTCAGGCTGGCCCTGGCCACGAAACAAGTGGAATGTGTCTTTTAAAGGTCAAAAAGCAGTAGCGACAATGAAGGCGAGTGGCAGCAGGTTCCCAACCGTGGGTCACAGAAGTACGACAACTGGATGGATCGTAAAACCATCACCCGCACCCATGGTATAATTCAGGCATTCCGGAATTAGGCGAAGCCTTCGGAAGATGCGACCAGTACCACGACATCGTCGTCTCAACCGACCACTTCCCAAAAGGAAAATAAGTGGTAGCGTAATAAGAAGAAATGCGCTCCACCACTACCGTTGTCGTCCTGCACTCTTGGTGATTTCATGCCCCCTGAGATGGGGATTCCTCCCAGAATCCACCCAGTTGTGGATAAATCATCGAGTGATAGTCATGGGTATTCTTTGGTTAATACCGTGGAGCTGGTAAATCCCAAAATGACTCCCGACGAGGGGGAACGCAAGGAGAACCTCCCCAACGTCTCCAACCGACGTCAACGTCAGCAGATCTGCAACCACATGGGTCTTAGAGGAACAACAGCAGGTGCTTTCAGTCAAGCCGTGCACGCTACTGAAACCAGATAGTAGGCCCAGCGTAGTGCTAAGCACGCGCAACCTCATCTGGTTCCCTTAGATCTACCTCCACCGCCGTTTGTGCTACTAGATCAGGCATAGCTGACTCGTCCGCACCACGACCAGTCTTGCACTACTACAGGACAATCTCAGTTGTCCGGTCCTCAACTAGAAGCTACTATTTAGGCACCAAATATAGAGTATAATGATGTACCCAGTACCAGCCAGCCGTCGGTCTAACCGGTAGGGCCCGCCATGCCTCCAGCTGCAGAACGACCTCCTGTAAGTAGAGGTTCACGTTTGGCACTGAAGTATGATGTTCTGAAGCACCTTGTCGGCATTCTAGCAAGTCTTTCAATCCTTGACGCTCTTCTCATGTCATCTGAAATGCGTGATCCACTTGCTAATGCCCTAAGGATCCCCCTCTAGTTTGAGATGGAGGTAGAAGCTGTAGAAGCCGACCATGCTGTGGTAATTTAGAATTCCGAATTCTAGGCAGTTATCTCATTCTCCGGTGAATATGAAGACCCTCCAATACATGGGAATATTCGCCCACTGAACGTCACTGGCTAGTTCAATTGTATGGATGTCCGCTGCTTTCTTGTTGAAATGGGTTCTGGGATTAAACTAATCCTGATTCGGACACTGTGAAAGATATGTTTGTCTGAGGATGATTTAACTCCCACTAAACTCATAATCCAGGGATACGAAAGGATAAGGAAATCCCCAGTCGGCATGATCTGCTGGAAGACCCAGTTCGGTGGCCTAATTTTCAACTACGAGTTCATGGATGTCTCCAAGGACACCAAATACAACGCATTGACAGGAAGGCCATGGCTCCATCTGCATGCAGCGATCCTTTCGGCATATCACCAATGCCTCAAGTACTCCCTTAATGGCCGAGTCGGCGTGCTCCAAGGAGATGAATCTCCTTTTGCCTATTGTGAAGCTCACTATCTGGATGTCGAATATTACAAGAGAAAGGATAATCAAATCCTAGAAAGTGAGGATAAACCTGCCTCGGTCACAAGTGATCCCTGGGCCGGCCTGGACGATGCCTACATCATCCAGATCCATCAGTCGGAGGCCATGGCCCCCAACATGGGGCAGTGTTTTGTTGTTTTGGGTACAAGAGGAAGGCTTGTTCCCATGTCTATGTGATGGTGGAAAATCAACTCGCATTCCTGTACCAACTAGGAACATGTGATCCCGGAAGCTCCTACCCCTGTGCGATATCAGGATGTCAGGCTTATGGAAATGGTGGTATATCATACGTGTCTCTTCCGTTGGGCTGGAATCAACCGGCTCAGGTCGACGTGTCACTACTACTTTGATGTCATCAAGATTGGCCCATTGTGCCGAAGGCCAGATGGGATATGATTGACTTCCTTCATCGATATGGTCTCAGTGGTGCATGAGTGTCTTTATATGATGACCGCTGCTGCCTAGGCCGGCACCAGCTGTCCATCAGAGTTTAATAACTCAGAAACAGCTCGCGCCGTATGAGATTCCCCTACAGGTGGAGTAGGGGACCTGGAGTATTCTCCCCCCGCCTTTGAAGAAGGCATCTATACCATGGTTGATGAACTGGTATAGGTTAACCTCAGTAGTGAGGAATATATGAGACCCACATTGATCAGTGCAGCCATGCCCCTTAAGGAGTAGCAATAGTACATGGACTTTCTCAAACAGCACCGTGACGTGTTTGCCTGGAGTTATGAAGAGATGCCAGGACTATATCCCTAGGTAGCCGTCCACTGCATTGTTCTACTGACGAACCACTATGGGTATAAGAAACCTCCCAAAAAGATGCACCCTTCTCACAGTGCCATGGTTGAGGCCGAAGATGACAAGCTTATCAATGCCAACTTCATCAAGAAAGTCCAGTACCCCAGGTGGATTTCCAAAATTGTGCCAGTAAGGAATAAGAATGGGAATATCATATTCTGCATCGACTTCCGCGATCTCAACCACCACAACCCGAAGGATGATTTTCCCCTCCCAGTGACTGAGTTGTTGATTGATGACACAACTAGGTTCCTAGACCTCTCATTCATGGATGGGTATTCCAGGTACAACCAGATCCAGATGGCCCCTGAGGGCAAGGATTCCACTGACTTCAAGGCTCCCCAAGGTACTTTTTGGTACTAGGTTATTCCCTTCAGCCTGAAAAATGTAGGTTCCACCAATCAGCAGGCCACAAATCACATATTCAAGATGACTCTCGGGACACTAGTGGAATGATATGTCAATGAACTAGTGGTCAAATATCGCCAGCTCCAGGACCATTGACAGAACCTTGAGAAAGTGTTAATCTTCCTCTGTTCCCCCCACCTGAAGATTAACCCACTGATGAGTGCCTTCAGGGCCACCTCCAGGAAGTTTCTGGGCTTTGTCGTCAGATACTGAGGCATTGAGATCGACCCATAGAAGATCAAGGCCATCATCCAAATGCCTCCCCCGAGCAATACTCGAGAGCTTCGTGGTATCTAAGGCCACTTATCCTATATATGTCGATTCATTGGGAATCTAGATAGAAAGTGGATGCCCTTTTCCTAGCTCATGAAGAATGGATCCACCTATTAATGGGATGAAGAGTGTCAGACTGACTTCGGGGAAATTAATAAGTATCTGATCTAACCCCAAGTCTTGATTACACTAGTCTCCAGAAACCCGCTTGTCCTTTATGTGACCACCCTGGAACGGTACCTCGGTGAACATCTCACACAGAAGAACAATGAGGGAATAGGGAACAGTCTCTACTACCTCAGATGCATGCTCCCCGGTTCGGAGACCAGATACTCCCCTATTGAAATGAGTTTCCTTGCACTCGTGTTTGCTGTACAAAAATTGTTGCATTACCTACAACACCATGAGGTACATTTGGTCTCTCGGGTAGACCCACTAAAGTACATCCTGAACTACCGTATGTTAACTGGCCGACTAGCGTGGTGGGTGGTGATCCTCCAGCAGTTCAACATCAGGTTTGTGCCTCAGAAGGCCATCAAGGGACAAGAATTGACAGACTTCTTAGCTACTCGTCCAACCTCCGCAGATCAATCACTAGATCCGTATTTTCTGGATGAGGCGATCCTCTCAGTCAATCATGTAGTCTCATGTTGGAAATTGCACTTCAACAGTGCCTCTCAGAGCCCCATCGGTCGGAGGCTCAGCGATACTAAGCATAACAAATTGGGTCTGGGTATCGTCTTCATCACCCCAGCGTAGGCCGTTCTGCCATACTCATTTCTGTTGTCAGAAGGCTGCACCAACAACGAGGCAGAGTATCATGCTCTTATCACAAGCCTCGAGCTAGCCCTTTAGATCCATGTGCCCCATCTACATGTGGAAGGGGATTCCGAACTGGACATCAAGTAGGTCAATGGAGACTATGTTGTCAGGATTCCGGAGCTTGTGCCATTGCTGGAGTGCACCATCCTTCTAATGGACCATTTCTCTTCTCGACCAGATGTTACCCATGTCCCTCCGTCATAGAATGGTAGAGCAGACGCTTTGGTCAGCTTAGCTGTGTCACTCACAGAACCCGAGACAGATGACTTGATCATACATGTGGCACACAGGAGAGTCATTGCCCCATCACCCTAGGGGATGACGACACCCTGCGAGTAAGACATCTTACCGCTAGACCCTCCACGGCAGGATCCCCAGGTTCTTTAGATGCAGTGGTTGAGGCCACACCTGACTAGAGGGCACCTTTTGTCATGTATCTCCAAAATGGTTGCCTCCTGGACGATAGGGCCGAGAGCAAGCGAATCTGATGTCGCGCACTGCATTTTACCCTCCAGAGTGGTCCTAGTCTTGAGAGGATCCTTTATATGTAGAGATTTCATGGTGTTATCCTCTGTTTCATTCAAGGAGTTGAGATTTCTCAGGTCATGCAAGTGGTTCATGCCTGTTCCTACGGTGCCCACCAGGCTGGGCCCAAGCTGTCCCATCAGATCTGGAGGTTGGGATACTTTTGTCCCTCTATGATCCATGATTGTATCAAGTTTGCCAAGAGATGCCACATGTGCCAAGTTCATGCTATATTTATGCATCGGCCGCTAGAGCCTCTCCACTCCACCAAGTATTCTTGGCCATTTGCGGAGTGGGGACTCGATGTCGTGGGACCGTATCCACTGGTGAAAGCTGTCCAGTGTAGGTTCATCCTAACTTTTACAGATTTCTTCTCCAAGTGGGCAGAACCAGTTCCACTCAAGGAGGTCAATTCCCATTCCATCGTTGACTTCGTGAGCTCCAATATCATCCACCAGTTTGGAGTCACTCACACTGTACTAACCTATAACGGAACTAACTTCCAAGCAACCGAGTTGTAGAAGTTTTACGCCAAGTAAAATATCCATTTGAACCATATCTCTCGCTATCATGCGCAGACAAATGGATAGATCAAGGCATTCAGCAAAACACTCTCTAAATTCTACAGAAAATGGTTGTTCAGAACAAGAAAAGTTGGTCGGAAGAGCTCCCCAATACCCTATGGGCTTATTAGAAAACGACTCGCAATTTCACCCAGGTGACCCCATATTCCCTAGTGTGTGGGGATGAGGCCATCCTGCCCATTGAGATCCAGCTTCCATCGTTGTGCACTGTAGTATATGACTATAAGGTGCTAGATAAGGTGGTCGAAATCTGTCTAGCTAAATCGGAAGCACTAGACAATAATAGGCTTCGTGCCCTGTACAATCTGGAAAGGAATTAGAATAAGATAGGAAGATCCTTCAACAAGATGTTTCACCATCGCTCTTTTCTGCAAGGCGACCTGGTGTTTGCCCTCTTAGCGCCAATGATCCCTGGTAGGAACCCACCCAATCTTGAGACCAAATGGGAAGGACCAAACGTCATCCATAAGTTTTACCCAAATGGAGCATACTCCTTCGTGACCATGGATGGTGAGCACATAACTCCTCTCACCAACGCCATGTTCCTCAAGAAGTACTTTGCCGGAGCCCCTTGGTCCTGCATGACATAAAAATGTACGGTCCCGCATGAACTTAAACTGCACCTTAAGGCCCCGCATGACCTTAAACTGCCCCTTACAGTCTCACATGACCTTAAACTTCACCATAGTCCCTCATGACATTAAACATACCATCTTCGTCCATTATGACGTTAAAATGTACATTATGGTCCCACATGACCCTAAACTACAACATCGTCATGCATGATGAAAAACTACAAAATGGTCCGAGCTATATGATCTTAAACTAAGATCTCCCATATCCTTACTGCATGACGTTAAACTACAAGCCAGTCAGGCCTTCCTGACCGAGGCTCATCCTCATGCACTTTGGCCTCTTTAGTCCTCTGGCCCCCATCCTTACTGCAAGATGTTAAAATGCAATCCAGTCAGGGCTTCCTGACCGAGGCTCAACCTCAGGCCCCTTGGCCTTCGTCGACTCAGGTAGGTTCTTATGGGAGTGTTCGGTGTTGTGTGGGATTACGTCCTCATTCACGCATGGTTACCCTCTATACCATACATATCCACAGATAAGATGCATCTCTCTTCTAGAATGATGTTAAACTGCTCTTCCAGAACTAAGTATGGATTGATTTCTGTCCTAGTGGGATACATAGGAATTCTCAGACATCTCGTCTTGTGCCCAGCCCTGAGCTCTTCTCTTTGACTATCCCACCTGGGTATAGTTTCCTAGGAGGATCCTTGCATGATAAAGAGTAAGATTCCTTAGACCCGCTCATATGAGGATTATAATGGTCGTACCATGTGCCCACTCCCATTCTTCTTTCCTCCCATGTCTTTACCGCACGACGTTAAACTGCATGGCCTTCAAAAACTATGTATGGCTTCATTCCCACCCTCATGGGATACATAAGAACGCCTGAACATTTTTTATGTTGGACCATCCCAAAAGCAAAAATCTTCCCCTCGGGTAAAGATATATGGTAGGGTGCACACTTTTTCCCTAACTTACGTCGATCAAGTCTCGACCAGGCTGTACGTCCCATTGGTGATTTTCACCTCTTTTGTAGATGGGTACAATTATGCTTCACCCACTCCATTACTGGGATTCCATCACTTTCCTCATCTTGAAGGGCCACAGAATGGTATGGATGCTCGGCCTAAGAGCCCCTTTACCACTTTGGGCCAACACCCTCGAGGATGTCGAGCGACAAACCGATACATGTCCCGTGTTTCGAATGTTGTCAGCAGTCGACACTCATTTTTTTCTCCCATATCATGTCACCATAGGGATGTTGTGTTTCGAACATGGTCAACAATGTCCCAGATCTTCGGGTCCACCCCAAGATGTCCCAAACATTGAGCGCAGTGATTCATTCTACCCCATCCCAAAGCGACAAACTTCCTTCTAGGTGGTGCAAAAAGTCTGGCATCTGGCCCCGATTCTTTTATAATTATTATACGGAATTTTGCATGATTATGACCTCATTCACATTGGACTACATTCCATTACGTACTCATTCCCTTACCGAGGAACTTCCTCATGCCTCTTGGCCTTTTTGAGCCCTTGCCCAAGATCTTACCCGTAGTGTACGGTGTGGTGAGGGATTATGTCCATACTCATGTCAGTTTGTTCGTCGTACCATACACCTCATCTGTCCAGGGAACCCTATTCCCCGACATTAGTCCTCACTGCAAGATGTTAAACTACGAGTTGGCTAGGCCTTCCTGACCCAAACCCAACTGTTATGCCCCTTGGCCTTTTCGGGACCCCCTAGCCTAGGTTCTTTCTTACAGGCCTGTGTAGTGTGGTTTGGGCTTATTTCCTAATTACTTGTCGCACTGTACACATCCTCATTTGGGTATTCTTCACCTGGGTACCCTATAGGACTACATGTGGCTTGATTTCCATCCTTACGGGATATGTAGGACCACTCGAATGTTTATGCTTCGGGTCCAGCCCTATCTTTCGAAAATCTCTGTCCCACCTTGGAACCTTGGCATACCTCTCCTGAGACACTTCATCGACCCTTTTAGGCGCTTCACCAATGTGCCTAAGGGTGATCTTGTTTATGATACCTGGAAGGTCGGATTTTAGTCGGACACGTCCGCACCCACTTTTTAGGCATTCTGTTTCCTTTCATCAGGTCTTTCATCACCTTTCATACCTGGAGGGACCCCCTTGAATGGCCTAGATACCATGCCCAAGGGCTCTCTTTCCGTTATGGGACAACGCCCCCGAGGGATTCGAACAAAAAATCGATAAAAATCCCGTGTTAAGAATATGGTCAGCGGTCGATGCTCATATGTTATTCCCACCTCAGGATAACGCGATATGGAGACTGTTTTTCCGCCACGGTTAGTAGTTATCCTCCATCTCCATGCCATCCTATTTTAGACCAAAATGTTGATTACATGATTCAGGTCCTTCTACATTCTCATCATGTCCAAGTAGAGTTTCAAAAGTCTTGATACAAATCCTCGATGCATATCTGCGCATTAGAAGAACAAAGCCGCATTAAAGGTGTCCTTCAGGGCCCTTTTACCGACTTCCCCTCGATGGATGTTTCGGGTATTACAATAAGGATCTTACCCCCTTGTTTCCCTCATCGAGTTTAAATCACGTGGGCTTAAGGATCGATTCGAGGTATGCACTTACCTGTAAAGTTCCATCTACCCATGGTCTGATCTCTAAGACCATAAACTATGATCTCCATTGAACTACGTCCGGCTTGATTACCATCCTCATGGGAAACGTAGGAATGCCCAGACCTCCTGTCTTTGGGTCTATCTTGAGTTCAGCTAATTTTCCTCTTCTGTACTACCTTTAGGACCCTGATTACCGGACTGTGTGGTGGGATGTGGGATCAGGTCCTCATTCACGTTGGGTTTGTAGTAGTCGCACCACACGCACCTAGTTCTCAAAATTAGTCCTCATATTTCCTGTCCCGCACGACATTAAAAGGCACCCTTAAGAACTACGTGTGGCATGATTCCCATCATTAGGGGATACCTAGGACCACCAGAATGTCAAGAATTCAGGTGCAGCCCCACTTACTTGTGATCTCCCAATCTCTCAGTCAATTAGGCCTCTTGGCTTGTCCCTCTCTAAGATGGGGATTTATAGGAATGATACAGGGTTTTTGGCACTATGCCCCTTTCTCGGGAATCCTCCATCTATCGAACGCCCTCAAGATGGGTCCCTCGACTCCTTTCATTGATTCACCCATGTGTTAATAGTACTCTGGTCTAAGACAAAGAGTGTTACATTCAATTTGGTCAAGTTCCTTCAACTTTTCAATCATCGTGTTCCCCTTCATTCGGGCTTTCATCACCATTCACACACAAAGGGACCCCCACGAACGACCTGGATACAATGTACAAGGGCTCTCCTACCATTACGGTCCAATTCCCCTGAGGGTCTAAGAAACAAAATTGATACAAATCCCATGTTGAAAATATGTTCATCGGTTGATGCACATTTGTTTATCCCCATTTCAGGCTAATGCGATAAGATGCTGTGTTGCGAACATAGTCATTAGCAATCCTCTGTCATCACGCCATGCCCTCCCGGCCTTGAATGTTGGTTACATGATTCACATTATGTTCCACCCCATCATGTCTAGGGGGAATCTTGACACTCTTGGCACTACCCCATAGTGCGCCTTTTCACATCAGGGGGACAAAGCTTTAATACAACATCCTTCGGGGCTCCCACGGCCCGATATCTAAGACCATTAACTAAGATCTCTCCAGAACTATGTTTATCTTGATCTCTATCCTCATGGGATATGTAGGACTGCCTGAATGTCTCGTCTTCAGGCCCATCTCATTTGGGAGCTAATCTCTCCCCCTTCACCTCTCACCTCTATTTGGTCCCCTTGGCCCGTGGTTCCTATCTCGAGATTGTGTATGGTATATTGTGGGATTATGTCCTCATTGATGTCAGTTATGTCACACGACACCGTACACATCCCCCATCTAGCATCGTCTCTGCTACTTTTGCACTGCAGGACGTTAAAATGCATGCTTGGTCCCATCACAGGATGCTAAACTATGAAATTATCATCCCGACCGCATGATGAAATACAAAACTACATTTTGATGACCTCGTTGTAGAGGACATCACATTGGGTATTGGTCGTGTTCCATGCCATTTTTCAATGCATATCACTGCTTGATTCTTGTGGAGAACCAGGGCTTCCTCCTTAGGCATGTTGCTTCACAAAAAAACCACTCACCTTAAAGGAAAAAAACAAGATTTATCAAATTCCGCTTCATTTGGTGCATGGGCCGTGCCCGCACTCCCCTTATTCCCTGACACTAATGCCTTATCACGCCACCCTTCATAACAACATGCAGCTTGATCACCATCCCTATGGGGTATGTAGGAACTCCTTTGGACTTTTCTTTAGGCCCAGCTCAACTCTCAATTTCTGTCCATTGACCTAAAACCTTTCTCAAGTGAGTTGTGTATTATGGTATGGGATTATTTCCTCATTCACATCGGGTTGTTCACCGCACCATACACACCCCCGATTCCCATCCACGTCGTGTTTTTCGTAATTACCTGCCATGTGCTTCCTGTGTTTCCTCCCGTCCATGGTTAGAATTCTATGACCCTAAACTAAGATCTTCCTGTGGGAAGGGACTCAGCTCTCTCTATCTAATATTCCTTTTGGTCGTATTTAGATGTGTTTTGACAATGATCCCGAAGTGTGGGACTTTCATGAGGAAATTCCCATCATCCCATGACCATGCTTCGTGAGCACGTTATTTGGATTCTCATCCTCTTCCACATCCGAAAGGACCCTCAGACGACATGGATGCTAGTATTAAGGGATCACCATGGATTCTGGACCTAAGTGCTCTCCAATCGTTTTGGGCCGACGTCCCTATGAGTCTCTGACAACATTTGTGACATGGTCCCGTGTTTTGAACATGGTCAACGGTCGACCCTCATTTGTCCGTCCCCATTCCAGGTTAACACGATATAGACTCTGAATTTCCTCCATGGTCAACAGTTATCCTCTATCATCATGCTGCCATCATTGTGATCCAAATCTCGAGCCTCGTGATTCACACATTTCTGCTTCCTCCTGATCACATGGAATTCCAACATACTCGGCTCTACCTCTTCGTGTATTTAGGTGCGCCACATGGTTGTGTTAGTGTCATTGGGATGGTATCAACTGAGGGTCCCTTCACCATAACGTGCCCCTTCTGGTGTTGGGAAAGTTCCTCCTTACTTCTTGATTCCCACATCAAGCATGACTCACGTGGGCTTAGTAGTTTTGGTGGGATATGTACCGGCGCAACCAGGCTTCTCCTCGTCCCACATGACATTAAACTGTGCTTCCAGAACTACATCTGGCTTGATTCCCATCCTCATGGGATACATAGATACACCCTGGTTTTTTGACTAGGGTCCAGCCCACAAGAATCATAAGTCCTATTCCTCCCCATCTCCGGACCATGGCCTGACCCCTCGTGGGGAACCATCAAACTATAACTCTTCCCTGAACAAGTCCATGATGACCCAAGATGACATTGTGAAATGACATACCCCCTCTAGAGAGAGGCCTTGTATGAAAGGAATGGTCTATGATCAAACTGATGCACCCATCTAGAAAATTCCCACCATGGTGGTGTAATTACATTAGTGTTGGTTTCTGTTCAGGCAATGAATCACTCCACATTCCATGCATTGCGTGCCGCTTATTCGGACCCTCGTCTGCTTTAATGTCTGGAGGAACCCCCTAACAGTATGGATGCCTATCCTATGGTCCTCCTTCTGTCCTAGGCCAATGTTCTGGAAGATTGGTCATGATTGGAGGGACCCCCTAATAGTATGGATGCTCGACCTATGGTCCGCCTGCTGTCCTAGGCCAACGTCCCGGAAGAATGATCGACGATATTTGAGTTAGGCCGCATGTTGCAAACACGGTCAACGGTAAGCCCTCATTTTTTGTCCCCATTTCAAGCTAACGCAGTAAGGATAGCGTTATTCCACCATGGTTAACAGTTGACTTTTATTTTCACGCTACCCTCAAAGTGTTCTGAATTTTGGGTATCGTGATTCATGCTTTCCATTCTCATCAGTTCGGTCCAATTTCTGCCCCTGGCATTGCACCGTTCGTACACAAGAGCACGCTCGAAAAATGGTAATTCGGCTATTTTGAGAACTTCCTTCTCTAGCCAGGTCACTCCTATTTTCTCGAAATCCAGACAGGTTATCCAAACCCTAGATGCCTGAAGCCGTGATTCCACTCCTATGTTTGGATTGGACGATGAGGCGACTATCTCTTGTTTCTCACATCGGTCCTGACCCATGTGAGCTTAGGGAATTGTCGCTGGACGTCACGTAAACATTTTAGGGATGTAAAATGTACCAATGCAAATAACAGAACTTGTTCATGCTATGAAATTCAAAAAAATTTAAATCACTAAATTACGTTTAAGGGTTTGTAATTATTATAGTACCCGGGGGCAACTCCCCCCATGGACGAATTTACCCCGTCAAAAGAGCGTTGCGGCTCCGCCACCCTTTGACTTGTGGCATCCAGGAATTGTAGTCGCCGACTTAGCTCCTACTCCTCCTTAGCAGTGAAGGGGAGCAGTTCGTCAGCCTCAGCTCGGGCCCTCTATATGTCAGCCTGAATGGAATCCATCTCTCCAGAAGCATGCCTCATATGCTCTTCTTCCTCTTCCAGTGGGCCTTCAACCGCGAGATTAGCTCATATTGTTCATTAAGAGTGGCTGAGTACTCATCCGCCCAGGCCTGTAGCTATTGGACCTCGTTTTCATCATCGTGGAGCTTCTAGACATTCATCACCTTCTTCTGCTGCCAGCCCACGTTGAGCCCGCGATGGTATTCCTGGATATTCTTTGCCATGAGATCTCAGATGAGCATATGAGGACGTTGGGCATCCACTCCCCAGCGCATAGTTCGCGCAACCACGAGCGAAGTATGTCCACTTAATTCATCCATAGCGCTTGGGGGTGTCATTAATGAAGCGTGTGATTAACTTCCATGATTGTCTACAGTCTATTTTGTTACCCTCTTCATAAAAGGTTGTCTCGCCCTAGTCTGCGCAATTGGAAGGCTCGTATGAAGGATATTACCACAGAAAATATTCAGAAAGAGCTGTGTCTTGCGTTGAATCCGGCGCAATATCTGGCACTGGGGAAGACATGGAGGAACGTGGGTCGGCTGGTTGATCTACATCATCGGACTCCACCTCAATAACCTCGGGCAAGACCCTACTGGAGGGCCTGCCAATGACATGTAGTGTTGTATCTCAGGTAGGTGGATGAACTGTCTCTACAATCACCAGCATGCCCCTAGGAGGGATGCCACCAGACATCCCGACCAGCCTTGTCACTGCAGCCTGTGCCAGTCAAAGAACTATATGACAGATAAGGGCACAAATGTCAGTTGGAAAGATGTATATATGACATCAATGAATCCATTGGAGAAAACTTCTGGAGATCGAAGTCCTAGTTCTTCTTTGGAGTCGATGCTGACGCGACCCGAAGCCGTGTCCCTCCGTATACTACTGAAAGATCTGGAGATCCTATAGGAGCCACCTCGTCTATCCTAGCCCCACCAGACACAGAACTGGATGCAACCGCAGGCACAGGTTCCAAAGGTCCTGCATTATTTCCCACCAAGGGGAGAGAGCGAGGTCTCCGTATGAGTTCCTCTTGCGCTGTTCAGGTATTTGTAAGAGGCCTATAATGTCTTGAGAGCGGACCCTCATGAAAGAAATTTGGAATTCTACCTCGAGAACCTATATGAAATCATCGGAATCTGAGTCTTGATCTCCGAAATCACATTCCTACAACGGGCTCCCTCCGCCGGCCACGTCCTCCCTGGAGGATTCGTCTAATTCTTCCGGCAGGGGTATGCACACTCTCAGTTCGGCGGCAGACAGTTGTGGGGGAATCATCCGATTCAGCAACACCCTTACCGATTATGTCATAGGATGCGGGACACCACTGGAATGTACGTAGTCCTCCATATCACCCAGATATTGCTCCACCTCCGCCAAAGACACCGTGAGACCGGCCCAGACATAGAATATACCCGGTAAAACAATCCCATGACGGTTCAAGAGTTCCCACATCTCGGGCAGACCGAGGTGTTTTCGGTTGACATCCCAAATGTCTCAAGCCTCTGGGAAGATGAAATCCTATGGAATGTCGATATAACGCTGCCACATCCCTAGAGCGTGAGCGGATATCCTGCAAAATCCCCTCAGCGGTCGCCCCTCCAAATGGATCTGCTCTTCCATAATCACCGGGTCCACTACTGTCGTCGACTCTTCCACTGCTGTCGCATTCTCAGCTGGTGCAGGTCTCACCGCCACGGCAGCCCCACCGCCATGAGTGTCCCTTTCTTCCCTCCAACCCTGACCTCATGACATGGGAGGCCTTCCGTCACCAGCCTGAATGGTTGGTTGCTTCAATATTTCCCCAGGATAAGCCACCTCCCAACTGATGGCATACTCTTTCACCAGTCCAAAGGCAGCAGTGGATGGAGGCAATTCAATTTGCATTTTCCCATCTTCCCTTGTGAACATGTTCTACAACAGCCTCATTACACATGGTTGCTCCTTATGGCCCACCTCTGAGTAGACCTGTGGGGTCAGCCGCTGCAGGAACCGAAACTACCTCGCAAACCAATGCGGAGTGTACAGCTCACAAAGAGGCTCACGGTCCACCTGTGCCACCAAAAATCCACCTCGAAAGGCCTAGAGATAATCATACTTCTCTTCCGTTCCATTTCCATCGTCGGTGAGTACTCTCTTCGGCATTGGAAATAGGCGGAAGTTTAATTCATCTGCCTTCCACACCCGGTCCAGCACCATCGGAATGGTTAGTTTCAATAGGAATCTCCCGACCACGTTCGGAATGGAAGTGAGAATTTTTTATCCCAGTGGTAAGATAGGGGTTGGGTATTCGTAAACCCCCCTGATGTGTGCCTCAATCCACCCATATAGAAGGTGGAAGGGTCTGCATATCCTCAGCGGCTTCTTTCCCTCGCTAACAGCTGCAACATCCTATACAATCTGGTGAGCATCATAATTCCTAGATTGACCCGCCTTCCCATGTAAAGAATGGATGCCATGATGAACGAGCTATGATGCACACCCATGCTGGTATCCCTCACCAGAAATATCCAACCGCAGATAAGGGACGTGATAAACGTCACCAACCTGACTATTAGCTGTTCTTTAGTACTGACACGAAAACCCTAGGTCTTCCATTGACTGTCCTCCAAGAGCCACCAATACGAGTGCTCCTTGCCCCGCTGAGCCCCCTTCATAAAAGATCGAGGCATTAGATGGAAATCTCGATCATCCGGGAATTTTAG
The DNA here is from genome assembly GCA_963277665.1 of Viscum album. Classification (NCBI taxonomy): domain Eukaryota; kingdom Viridiplantae; phylum Streptophyta; class Magnoliopsida; order Santalales; family Viscaceae; genus Viscum; species Viscum album. Next base: position 244,754,848 of record OY728133.1, read on the forward strand.
GAACCACTTGGACCACTTCTTAAAGTGGACATCTCTCACCACCTCCTTGTCCTCTCCAGGGACCAGTGACATTAGTGCCAGCGCCAGCCGTGACATCTGCGTCGGATCCCCCTGTGTGCTCATGAGGGGGAAGAAGTCATCATACATGGTCCCCATGATTGGGACCCCCGAGATCTGATGGACAACCCATATAATGATTCCAACCTCCCCATCATTTAGGTGAAAGGTGTTTGTCCTAGACGACCATCTGCTCAGCAGCTCTGGCATCAGCTGTTTTGGTTGATAAATGTTGAATTCCGAGGCCCATGTTGCCTCATACAAACCCACTCTCCTAATCTTGGACCCAAACTCCCCGCATGATGCACATACCCAATAGGCCCATGCATAGTCGTTGGTGAAGATACTGCCCTGGCGCAGGTCCCACTCATCAGGACACCCCTTTTTCGAATCCTATAGAGTCGGCTTCAGTATGGTGCGGTACATGGGAGGGGACGTCTCCGGTTTTTGTGGCTCCCCGTCAATGTTTTTCAGATGGTTGTACATACAATCAGCGGTGATAGGGGTGAAGTCCTCTCACGCATGGCCATCGGCCACCATGAACCATTTGCGTTGGCATTGTGTGATCCTGAACCATTAAGATGTTTCGTCCCTACTCGCCTTAGGAAGGAAGATGTCATCCCTCAGCCCGATGCCATACAAGGGCAGCTTCTTGCACAACAGATAGTTATTTTGGCACTCTGATAGAAGGTCTATCAATGAATTATGTTATGAGTGGCATCAGACTAGCACCCCTAGGCCCAGATAGTTGGCCATCTCATCCCTCCAGGTGGCGTCTGCGACCACCCCCATCACAGCTTCCTGATGGTGCATTACGATTTTATAAATCAAAAAAAATTGTGGGTCGGGTCGTGGATATTGTTCGCGAAGATTGCTCACAGAGCTCGTGCGCAAATCTAAGATGTGGAGCCGGCCTCGGCTCGCAAGTAGAAGTTCTCTTGGTGCAGTCTTGGAGTCGGAGATTCACGGTTCTTCACGAAGCTCGATTCCCAGTGAGAAGATGCGGAGGATGCGGAGCTTCGCGAATCGAGAGCATGAGAGGACAAAGTCTCACAGAAGGAAAAAGACAAAAGGTCAGCCCCTTATTTATAAGCGGCATCCCCCAGAGATTCATGGTGCGTCTAGGCCGCACGGGGCTTCACGGCGCGTCCAAAGCGCACAACCCCCACCTGCCTCTCACGACTTCTCCATGAGTCAGCACTGCGAACCACCGATAATTTTTGCGATATCCCTTATAGTTTGACCCTTGATCATTCTACAACTCCAAGTCTGAGTTGGGGAATTTTTTGGCGCCAAAATATTGGATGAAAAGAATGAAGAAAAAAGAGGCCCCGAGCACTTCCTCGTGAAGCCCCGACGTGAAGCTCCCTGCCTCTACGACCGCTGCAAAGCACCATAGGCAGTAACACTCCACGAACCTCCTAACGTTTGCAACCCTCCACGAAGTACACGAGGCGGTAACCCTCCGCGAATGCCCCAACGTTTGTGACCCGAAGAAAAGATGAGGAGGCGAGACCCCTCTACGAATCCCGTTGACATTCATGACCCACCGTGAAGCAAATGAGGCCTTCATAGAGCTGCATGAGATCTGCACTGTGGTTCCCCTTGCCTATAAATACTGATCTCCCCCTGAGCACTCGGGATAAACAATCCGACCTTTTGACTTCTCAGCTCCAAAATCCCAAAGCACACTTCACTCTAGGAATCATGAGCTCCGCGAGGTATTTTTTCTTCGTGAGAGGCCTTCTCCTTGTCTCGTTTGGAGCCCCTATTCTTATAAGGATGCCCTTCACGCAGCCTAAGGGCGTACACAAAGAAGTGGATTCCCAAGGGAACCCGGGCAGTCGTGGAGTGCTTATGATTCGCGAAACACCCATCCTGTACAAGTGATCCACATGCCAAGGTAGGTTCACTATACTTCGCAAAGCACACTTCTTCATAGAACCTTGCTCCGCGAGGCACCTCTACTTCACGAGGCAGTGCTCCGCGAACACCCTTCCACTTCGTGAATCACCTCCCACTCGCACCTTTGCCCCATTCTAAGGCCATGTCACTTCACTTCATGAAGAACTCCCTTTTTCAAGTGCTCTCCACTATGAAACGAAACCATTCTCCGCAAGGTCCCGGCATGTGGATCCCTTTGCCTGGAAATTCCTCTTTCTGTACGACCCTACAGGTTTGCACGATGTGATCACAAAGTCCCATGGATGACACCACCCATAGCATTGCTTCGCCTAATTATTCTTCACATAGGCACAGTAACAGATATTTATACTTCACATAGCCATGATAACATGGACCCCTCGATGGTTCGATCTACGAACCACCATTACCACAGCCTTGCCGATGCCTTCCCCCCCACAAGGGGTAGAGGGTTCTAGTTATGTAATTCCTAGGGGTGCAGAGTAAACCCACCTCGTCCGAGTGGTAGGGTATTAAACTGCCAAGAACCTAGTCCTCAACACATGAAGTTAAACTGTGACCGACCCCGTGCCTCGCACGCAGGGTCTCCCCATATCGGACATTCTTTAAGCCGCTCATCTCCATGTGAATGGAATCACCCTCGCATGAGATGATATCCTACATCTCAGAGAAGCGTTTGTCCACGGGGGAAGGGCTGCCAAATGTGTAAGCCCTAAGCCTCTCTTACGGAAGGTAGCACCCATCCACCTCCATACTTCCCCACTGCTAAGGCCAGTGGAGGGCGCGATAGGGAACGAGGAACCTCCCATCTTCGGTCCCAAATCCCTCTCCAACCGTGCTTTTCTGCACATTGGTCCTACATCCTAGAGTAATTCCCAGCACTATGGGCCGCCTAATGTGTAATCCCCTCTTCACTTCCCATGGACACACTCTTCACGATGTGATCGTTAGGTCTTTTCTTCCTGTTGTTTCTCACATCGAGCACGACTCATGTGGGCATAGAGTAAGAATAAACTATGACACCAACCCTCATCCAGCATGACGTTAAACTGTATGCCCTCATCCAGCATGACGTTAAACTGTACATCCATTTGAACTACGTGGTATTTTCTCCATGTTATGTCATGGTATGTAGGAAGCCTCATAGGGTTCAATCCCACCACCAATGGACCTATGGGTTCACCTTCACGTCGTTTCACTAATGAAAACCACCACTCGTTGTTCATTAACACCAGGGTTCACCCTCATCCTGCATGACGTGAAACTGTATTCCAGTACAACGGTAAGACGTTCTGACCATCTTGAACTATGAGGTCTTTGATCCATGTCAAGGCATGGTTCATAAGCAGCCTCACGAGGTTCAAGACCACCACCAGTGGACCCACGGGTTCTCCTTCATGTTGGTTCTCTGGTGCCCAACCCGAACTACAAGGACATTGATCCATGTCAAGGCCTGGTATGTAGGAATCCTCCCTAAGGTTCAATCCCATCACCCGGTCGTTCCGACCTCATTCACGTCTATTCACCCCCATATCGCGTGACGTTAAACAACATTCAACATCTCCTTGAACTAAAAAGACTTTGATCCATGTCAATTAATGGTACGTTGGAAGACTCAAAAGGTTCACACCCAACACCCATCGGACCAAGGTCCACCTTCATGTTAGTTTTCTGACCAAACCCTTCCTGAACTATGAGGACTTTGATCCTTGTCAAGGCATGGTATGTAGGAAGCCTTTTTGAGGTTCAAGCCCATAACCCATCAGAATAAGGTCCCTTCTTACGTCGGTTCCCCGACACCGACATTCACATATGATCTACGAGGACATTGATCCATGTCAAGGCATGGTACGTAGTAAGCCTACCTGAGGTTCAAGCCCCACAATAATTTGCCTCGACTGTCTCTTTCTCAGTGTGCCAAGCTCCCATTTTCACCTGAACTACGTGGTCATTGATACATGTTACGGCATGGTATGTAGGATGCCTCACGAGGTTCAACCACACCACCACCTGGTCATTCCGACCATATTCAGGTCGGTTCATCCAACACCTTGGAGAGCCTATAGTGTAAGACCCACACATCCATCCTGAACTACATGGACTTTGATTCCCTGGAACGGGGATACGTAGGAAGTCTCTTCGATACTCAATCCCATCATCACCGCCATCTCAATGATGAAATATTTCATTCATCCTTCACTCCATGCAATTATCCATCATCCATCCTAATTCTTTCACGGGCTGCCACATCCTGGTGAGATCTTGCCACCCCATTACCCTCCACATCATTCGGGAAGCTTCCCACAGACTGGCTCTGATATCGGTATTCCCTCAAGAGGGATTCCTCAATGTGATCCACTCTAGCTGGTCTTCCTATCAGGCTGATCTTTCTCTGCTGGATGATAAACTCACGACATACCCTGTGTTAACCACGGGAATCTAAGGAAATCCTCGGATACATTCCTATGGCATATGATTCCTCGCACCCGGTGTGGTATTCCCCGGGCTTCCGCGCCCTTGGGAAGCCCTACAATAAGGGACAAAATACAGACATTCCAAATCCCCAGTGTTCAGACACGTTACTGATGCCTCAACGTTACTAGTCCCGTGACTGATGGTTTTTTCCCTGATCGGACCAATGTCCTGATAGAAGCAATGTAATTAAACGGCATCCATGGAAACATGGAACTGGGAAGAGTTTCACGAACAATGTATTAAATCTATGAGGGAGACCTGGATTTGGTGATGAGTTCTAAGGAGTAATCCACGGAAGGAAGAACTGACACCCCATCATCCTGGTTTCGATCAAGGAGCAGACGTCCCTGAATAAGGAGGGGATGTTGCCCGCCTTTGAAAAGTGGGAATGCAGGGCAACCAAAAAGCCACGCCTGTCGTTCCCAAGCGTAATGAAACTCACACCCCGACGAAAGCATCAGAAAAAATATATATATCACATTAATATGAAATTATGATATATTGAAATTATTTAAAGCACTCCAAAAATACCCCTTTAAATTTATTTATCATATAATTTTTTGAAGGATAACTTGGTGCCTGACAGAAGAAGGGGTGAGTTGTAATCCTCACTGATAAATATACAATGAATAACTTGATGCATATAATCAATTTTATTTAAAATTAATATAACATGGTCATATATGAAGTGAGAATCAAAATCCTAATTATCAAATAATGTAATAAAATAAAAACATAAATGAATGAAAATTGAATGTGAAAATGACATAAAACATGGAATTCCATGCATATGTAATTGATAACCACCAAGACATCATGTGATATTTATATTAATGGGAATATTAGGAACCTTTCATGGTATCTCATAGGATTAATATAGATTCCAATTAATTGGAGGAATATATTATTTCAGGCCGACATGTCACATTTTTATCATGTACACACTTAAGTGTCCCATAAATATAATATATCATAAAACAAAATTAGTGAAATTTAAAACCATAATTAAAGATTGTGGGTTAAATATATGGATGTCCCAAATTGATTCTATATAGTTATATCTAGGTGAATACCCTTTTGTAGACATGTTGATTATTGTTGACTATGAAAATGTTTATGAAGAAAAATAACTGGATAATTTTTACACCATAAGTTGTGTATATAAATATACATGGATGTGATTGATGATATCTAAAGGTGGACTCTAATTACATTTAAATCATAATGAGTGCAAATAAATTTCATAAAATAATATTTTATCATGATAAAATTGAGAATATAATACCATTATTCAATGAAAAATATTGAATAGGGAGGAGTGGGAGAGAGTCCCATACATTGGCATAGACATTTCATAATAAAAGGATATAATTAGAGAACATAAATTAAATAACCATTATTGAACATAAATTTTTTAGTATGGGGATATTTTTATCTCCATATAAAAAATACTACATTAGTATTTCAAATGAAGATTTGAAATATGATATTTTAAATGAAAAGTATTTGGAGTAGTCCCATGGGTGTTTCTAAAATCATGGTTGTATAATATTAAGACAATAGAGACACCTACAAATGTAAGTTTATATCATCTAAATTTAGGTTCAATTGGTTTTTTGTAAAGTGTAGTGGGAGTATGGGTGGGTATTAATAGGAAAACATGGAAGAATTTGTTTTTATTTATAAAATATGACTATATATTATAAAATCGTCATGAATACAATCCATACAATGGTTTTTCCATGGTTTCTTCCATATAGGGTAGATTATTTATATTAAAATAAACTATAAAACAATATCCTTGAATAATTACAAGTGGTGATATGGATGTGAGTCAATCTCATAAATAAATAATTTTTAATTCTTAAAATATAATATAGGTTTTAAATGATTCAATAATGGATTATAAAAGTTATCAAATAGTTTTTAAAAAATTTATATTAAATGAGAAAAATTATTTATGCCTTCAATACAACATATTGAATTTTGTATATCACTTTTCGTCTATAATAATAATATAGATCGGACTCTATGTTTATAATGTACTTAATATTGAAATAAAATTTCAAATGTCCCAGAAAATGATGAAACAATATCCCACTGATAATATTGACAACATAATTTCAAAAATAATATTTTTTTTTGATTTATAAAAATAAATATAGTTTCATTAAATTTAAAATATATATCCATATGTGTAGAATAATACTATTTTACAACATTAACAAATCACTGAACATTATAAATATTACATTTGAATTCATTTATTTATATTATCAATTATATTTATGTAAATATAATTTAATATTATTATTTTATTTACATTAAATTTATTTGAAATCATATAGAAATTATCAAAAATATGACTTAATTATGTATATATATATCCTAAAAAAGTAATTTTTATTTCCTCACTTAAAAATATAAATTTTATCAAACTATTTAATTATTTATTTAGAGTGAAATAATAAAAATGGAGATTTATTATATTAATATCATAAAATTGTAAATGTAAAAATTTATATTACTATATTCCAGATACATAACGCCTTAATACACCAGCCTTTTCCCTACATGTAATGTATGTGATGGTCGGGCACTCTTGGGGTGGTTTAGTGAATATTTTTTGGCACTAATCATGATAAAATGGATTTTCTCCAATAATGGGTTCTTTAATGATTTATTTTATGGATATTGAATTTATAATTCTCCAGCACGCATCCATGTAATGAAATCTCCCTTGAAGCATTGATTAATGGGAATCATGTGGTATGATACCACTGTATTATTCCATCTCTTCATTAATCCATCTCAATTTCATTTCATCGTTACCACTAATATATACTAATAAAAATGTTTATTAAATAATAGATATATTATTGAATTTTAATAAGAATAATTGTATTCTAAATCATATGATCTCTATTTTATAATTATCCAAAATAGATAATTTAGTTCTTGTGTTTCCAATATCATTATTATTTAATAAAAATTTATAAATTTAATTGTAAATTTCATCTATAACATTTTTCGTCATTATTTTCATCCCCATTTACGTATTTTTTGGATAAAAATATATTTTATTCCCAAAAATAGAATTTGGCTCTTCTGTTTATTCACCTATTCTAGTTCATTTTTCACATCGACAAACATGTTGTTCTATCGTAACACATGACCATGTGAGTTGAATTTTTTCATAAAATATTATAATTATGATCTAATATCTTCACTTATGTTTCATCTTAATATGGATATTTATCATATGGTACCACTTCTAGATTCAGTACATGTGATGGGTTTTGGTATGTAATTCATTGAGATGTTACATGTACAAATTCATGTACTTGTGATAGATCACATGAGAGTGATAGTGTATAAGACCCAAATTTGATGTGATCAGGGATATGAAAGGGGATTCGGTATCTATGACTAAGCATTACCATCTTTCAAAACCACATGACATTATTCAATGATGATATATGATGGTACAACTTATCTATGAACTCAAAATACATGCCTCATCAATGATTTCCTATATATATTTTATATTGATATTGTGTGATTTTCATTATATATTGGATGTCTAGAACCATCTATTTCATCTCGTGGATAATATTAGGTCCCATAAGATTCTTCACATTAAAAAAATCCACACATGCTAACGCCTGAAACGTACACTCATACATAACCTTATTAACATCCACTTGAATGATACAAGGGAATCTATTATTTTATGAGGACTCCTATAGTTGAAGTTGGTTATCCCAACATCCTTTGATATCTATTATGTATTTTCATATCATAACATCAAATTATTGAATCGTTCTGTCAGAATGAATAACGATCAGAAGTGTACTTAATATGCACTGAAACTCAGCTAAAAAACCAATTAATTCTAATTGATTTTCCAAAGCCTCAAGATAATCATCTAGTAACGATCAAATACAATTTCCATTAAATCTCCATCCAATCATAAAAATTTAATAATGTATACCTTGGAGTGTTCATCATGTGAAAATTCATCCATCTTAGTAATAAAATTCACTATCATGGTATATAGATTGTATACCATCGCAATAGAGTTAGAACATAAATATATCATGGGGATTAATATGTCAAATAAAATTGTGATGTTTTTCCATTTCACTACTAGTATAGAAAATAGTTCTATCCTAAAATTTTCACTTATATTTCTCAACATTCAATTTCTTTAATAGAATTTATTAAATAAAAATAATACAATTTCCCAATTCATGTTATCCCACTACATTTTTTCTATAGGACTCAACAAATTGTTGCTCATTAAATATAAATTATGATGGATGAGTTATATACATCATCTAGAAAGTCCATACTTAGTTTTCCTTCTTTGGGACACTGATATAGGTTCCAATACATTAATCTATATCATTAGAAAAGATGACTATGAGATATTCCCTACATGTTTTAAAATTTCCAAACTCATATTATTGGGGCCTCAATGATCATATACATAATAAATTGTGATTAATTAAAAGACAAATGTGGGTTGAACGTCCTTTTAATAATCCTCATTAAATACTTTTTCTGTCCAAAATTATTATATCCATTTAAAAACAAATGATTGATTGGATTTTCATATCCTTTCAACTCAAGGGATTTACCGTTTTGTTCTCCTTCCTCAAATTGAATTGTGTTTAATAGTCACAATGCATGATAACATATAACCATCTTAATTGGTGCATATTCAGATCCTTTTAAGTGTTTTTATATACATAAGGATAAAGTGAATAATTTATATTTCTTAAATCTCTTTATTATGTTAATGACTTAAAATTCTTATTTAAATAAGCACAACTGACAATTCCATATCATGAGTTAGGTATTTTTACTCATGTATCTTTAATTGGTGGAAGGCATGTGATATCACTTTTTAATATATCATCTGAGTAGAAACAAATAATTTTATGGACATGTTAATATACATAATATATTAATCACTAATTATGGGTATTGTGAGCTTAGTTTCACTAAATTTCTAATTTAAAAAATAAAATTTCTCCTAGAATTTATGATTATTAGAGAACATCAGTCCCTTGAAATTTGGATTTTTTTTGGCCTTCTGAATCATTTTATGTTTAAAAAAATTTGACGATAGTACCCAATTAATTTATGGAAACTATATATCTACATTATGGTAATTGGTCAAGACCAACCATAATTTTCATATTTTTTTTGAACAAATAATAGATACCCATTTAATGGTGATAAAAAGTATATGGAATGTTACATTAACTCTAAAAAATATCATTTACTATTATTTTCATTAATATTTCCATTTTTCAAGGACTTCAATATAGTGTTCAATTACCTTCCAAATTCCACATTGATTTTAGAAAACATAAGAATATTATTAATACTTATTTCTATAAATATTTTAAGGTAAACCCTATAGAATTGATTTTGTAAGTCCATATAGTCAGTTGAAACATTAGTGAATCAAAATTGAATCAATATGAACTCATAGATCTCATAACATATTCAAAAACTAGTCATATTGATATATTTCTTATTCACAATACATTAGAATAACCCAATTGATGATTCATATTTATTATGTTATATGCTCCGCAATAATGATCTGACAAGTCATAAATCTGCGACATGGAGACATGATTTTATCAAGATCTTGTTTTGCTGATGATAATCAATGCAGATATATATATTCCCATCATTATTCTTTATAAAGTGGAATGATAAACCTCATACAGACATACATATACATGTGAAAACATTTTATATATTGACCAATAGTTTATTCTTAATCTCATACTGTTCAACAGTGGACATTGTATATGGAGTCATTCCTATTAGAAATTATCATTGTTTAATTTCAATGGAGAACTCAACTTCTCAACATGGTAAAATAGTATGAAATTATGTTGGAACCACCTCAGCATATTCGCAAATAATGGGAATGTCATAAAGAATGATCTTTTAATTAGTCTCGGTAATTTGAAATATATACACATTCACGTAATATAATATATATTCATTAGATGGTGATAATACTAAAATAGATTCACCTTCATCCATACACTAGTGTATAATTAGAGGGATACTTCTGATACACAGTAAAATATCATTTACACTGAATTTTATATTATCTATATACAATGAATTTTTATATATATCTATAGTAGCTTCAAATTATATAAAATAGAGTATCATAAGTTTTTCTATGTTATGAATCCTGTAATTTGTTATTTGGAGATGATATATATTATCCAGACTCAATAATTGACCCATGTTTGTTCTTAACTCATATCACGACATCCATGTCTTAAGGGGGTGTTTTCTTATTTATTATAAATATGTTTCTTATTAATAAATGTTTAGAAGTAGAATCTACTAGTATTTTAACTATCATTTACTGATTAATTATCTTATATTTATCCAAATCATTTTTTTCCACATTAGTATTTATAAGTTCATAATCTATCACATTTACTAGATCATTATTTTATTCAATCACATTGGTGGGTTTCTACCTTCCATATTCGTTAGTAGGGTGTCCTTTCATCCTACCACTAAATCATTTCCATGTTCTCTTTTCAAATTTCATGGATGATTTGTCCCACATTTTAGTAAGATGTATTTTGGACATTTCTTCCCCTAAGATATTTCATCATACCAACACAAAAACAAAAATCCATTGTCAAATTTTTATCTCTTATACCATGATAATACTAAGAATAAATGATCTCTATTTTTATATTTCTTTAAAATAAGAAATAAATCCACAAACTTCTCAAATTCTCAACAACTAAAGAATTTTTTTATATTCAACATTATCCAACAAAACAATTATTCAAAAATAAAATCAATGTCAATGTTAATTCTAAAGGGTTATCAATAATGTTTTTTGTTATCAACTCATATTAATAATAGATTTATTATTCAATTTTATTGGAAAAAATAATTACCTCTCCATTATTAGTTATAGATAATGGAGAAATTATTTATGTAAAAACATATTCGAGAATTATTTCGTCACTATTACATTTATCTACAGACAATGATATTTACTTTTGATCAGTTTCCACTACTGCTAAACAACTCGATCTATATGAAAAACATCTAGAATTTACAGCACTTTATTTGTTAATTCATGCACTATGAAAATATTTTATATAGGATTAATCCATTGTTCTATGATTAATGGATTAAAATTTCCCCAAAATGGTGGGTCCTTTTTAAAATAATTGTCTCAATTAAAATTTTATATTTCTTAGGGGGTGTGTGGGTGTTCTTCTATATTAGAAATTCTTTTTCAAATATTACTTAACTATTAATTAATTAAAAATTTTAACTATATTTATACTTCCATTGGGTTTGGAATCTCATTTGGGACGTAATTACATTTTCCCTCACATTGTTTTTTGACTTAGTTTTTTCATAATTTTAACCATTGACAAGTATAGATTGAAAAAATAAGGTGATATTTTCATACTATATGTAATACGAAAGGTATGAAATAAACATTAATGGGAAAACATGTAAATGAATAAATAAAATATAAAATGAATAGATCAGTTTAAATATATGCTATTCAATTTCTATTTATTAAAATTATTTATTATTGGAATTTTTTTAGCCTCATAATGGTTCATGAAGATCATGTGTATTTACTAAATAATAACACCTATGATTTTCAAAATTATTATAATGTTAGGGATTATTGTATTTCCCTATGTGATGATCAAGTCATCTCCCAATGTTTCCTCTTATAGTTATTACCACTAGGGAAAACTATGTGAGTGACAAATATACATATATGTATTCTATGTTGGGATTTCTATAAATTAAAAAAATTTATGATTATTTTCCAATTTTAGTATTATATTTAATGATTTAAATAATTTTATCTAATTTTGTTTGCAGAAAAATAACTAGATGTTTCCCTGACACCAACTATGAAAACACAAATACTTATTACACCTTGAATCATGATTTATTTCAAAAATATAATGATAATAAAAAACCGTGAATATTGTGAGTCCTATTATATTTGAGTAATTAGTTGCATAAAAAAGTACTGAAAATTGGGATATAATGTCATTATATAAATAAATCTATAATATTCCCTTAAAATAAATTAATCCTCAAATACCCTAGGGGATAAATATCATATATACATTAATAAAGGTTTAGAAATAATTCCTCATAAGTAAATAATCATATAATATCATTATGAATGAAATATTTGTTAGTCTCAATGAATATCAAAGATTCATAACAAATTTATGAATAAAAACATGATAATTGATTCATGACAACTGATTTTACACTAAGAAATTATAATGAATGAGAAAAAAGATAAAACATGGTATGATAGTCTTAAATAAAAGATAAACACCAAGAAATCATAAAAAATATCACTTAATATTTCCTATAATGCATCATTATTGATATCTCAACATATGAAAAAATTAACCAATGCATTATAGTATTATATAATTCTAGGACAACCCATCAGATTTGTATCATGTACATGCATAATTCCTCCACATAGATCTTACAACATATAAATTCCTTTAATCATTAATAATTTAATGATTATAGTGTTTTAATTAATGAAAAGGATGTAAGAAATCAATTATGGATTGCTTCATCTAGTATAATACCGTTTAGTGTAAATGTTGATGGGTATTCACAACTTAAATGATTGTCATGGAAATTAGATGGATAATTTATTCAGTATAAATGGTGATTATTATGATTCCTGGAAGGGTTTGATGAGTTTGGTAGGTGGTATCTCATTAAATGGACATCATATGTAAGTTAATAGGATATTTAAAAACACATCCCTACATGAATAATTTTAATTGATATGGAATATTTTAATTAATATAATTTATTAATTATGATAATGATATACTCTCGTACTTTAGAATAGTAATGACTTAGGTAAAGGTTATAAAATAGGGGAAAATTGACCTAACATTCATATAAAACCCACTAGAATGTAAATGGGTAATTATAATCACATGAAAAGAAAATTAATATATATTGAAAAATATATTTACAATGAATTTTGTTGAATGTAAATTAAAAGAGTATGCTATAATACCTTGAGAGAGAACTCCTAAAATAATGGAAGTATATAATAAATAGATTTGGGACTCAATTGGTGTGATTTATAGTGGTAAAGGACATATATATTTTGTCTCAATGGGTTATGAGTGATGTGGAGTGAGATGATGGTTTGGTATTTATAGAAAAAATATCGTGGTATACTTTATTATTTTATAAACATAGTTCTTGGAGTCTCTGTGAAAAATGTAGTCAAAAAAATTATCATGAGTTTTACCCATGGTATCAACTAGGGAAATGTTGTTTTCAATATTTTTTTGTGATATGAAATGATATACTAAATATAATACCATTCTTGTTGTCTATGTGAATCATGTTCACAAATAATTTATTTTATGAACATAAATTGTAATATATGTTTAGAATGATTCATTAATGGATTATAAAAATAATAAATTAAAATAAAATCATTAATCTAATGGGGAAACATTATTATGGTCATGTATAATCATTTTAAAAACATTTCTACACTAGTGGGTTGTTTTGAAGTCAAAATACATGTCATATATATATAAATATATATATATATGTGTGGTTTATTTAATTTTTACCCAAAAATTCAACTATTGTAAGAAATTGTGAAAGAAAAAAAAGGCTAATTTCCACATTCTGATTTCAAATATAATATTTATATTACAAAATAATTTTAATATATTATAATTGATAATTAAATTAGTATTATTATTTACTCTAAATATTTATTTTTAAGATAACAACATCTCTCTATACATACTAAAAATAAAATAAATATTTTATTAAAATATATCACCATTTGAAATAAATAAAAATATATTTAATAATATTACATTCCTGAAATAAAATTTATTTTAAATGTTCATGGAATTTTTAAATTGTTATATTAATTTAAAGTATATATTACCCAAAAAAACAATTTTAATTTCTTCCAATAAAAATAATTATATAATTACTTATAAAGTAATAGTAAAAAAGAATGAATTTGATATTTATTTCTATGAATTAAAAATACATAAACTAATTTTATTGGGATCTAGGTAAATAACCCCATATTACACCAATGAATTACATGAGGTCAAGTTGTGTGATGGTGGATTATCCATGTATTATTTTGATTTGAAATGTTTCCGACTTGATCATGATAAGCTCAAACATATATTGTAATTTATTTAACTCGCTCGTTTGTTTTTGTAACTCATCATTCTCCTGGTCAAGAGGCAACTAAGTGATTTCATTACCTTATGAAGATCCAATTAATGGGCATCATAGTGTGTGAACTTATAGGACTATACATCACTTATTCAAGAGTATCAATAGGATTTTATCAAAAACCTTAATATAAACTAATATTAATAGTCCCTATTAAGTTTATATATTAAATACTTTTAATATGTATAATACTCTTTTAAATTAAAAAAATATAAAATTTAACGCCCAAAAAAATAACCAATTTAGATCATGTGTTATATATAATGACATTTCACAATAAATATCTTATTTAATTAAGTTTTAATTTCTTTTATAAATCATCAGGTCATTACATATTTGGATAACATGATAGTCAATTTATGAAAGAAATTCCTATGGTGTGGAGCACCAAGGAATGAATAATATCTTTTGAGTGAACATTCAGTGTATAGAGAACCATTTCATTCATGGTTAATCAGGGAAAGAATTATATTTTATTTTGGGATAGACAAGGTTTTTTGGGAACTAGATCCATGTTGGTAGTTGTAGAAACTTATTATCTGGGATTATGAAGAATATCTTTCTTCAATAGATGGTGACTCAATAACGATTCATATTATATCTCCAGAGTCAAAATTTTTTGAGTTTATGAAGAATTAATTAATGTGGTAGGAAATTATTGATAGATAGATTACCTTATTGCATCGTAAGTATGAAAATAATTATATTGGGATGTCTGTAATGACCATCATAAAAATAGTCTTTTTAAATTCTAGAGTGAGTTGTATTTTATTTCCTATAACATGGTAAATTTAGATAATTTGGATAAGTAATTAAAATAAATGGGTTAGAGTATATGTATATTTGTTTTGTGTAATTAGACTTATTTAGAGGATAAAGTTTTTTAATGATCATTATATAATGGGTTTGGTGAACATGTTTCTCAATTATAAGCCTTGTAAATGGAACCATGGTTATTTGAAGTGAACTAAGAACTTGTGACCTCTGGAAAAAGAGGGAAATGTGTAGTCATTAAGGGATTAATTTTTGTCGTTAAATAGGATAAAACACTATATTGTAGCCCTATGGATAATAAGTAGAGCATGCTCAGGATACATGGTCATGGGCAACCACATAAGGTGGGATTCGCAAGAATGTGACACTCCAAGGCCAAAAACATTGATATTAGAGTACCATTAACTATATCTCATATATCTATTTCAAAAAGGATATCTTCCTACAATTTTATAGTGATGGAATCCCTTTGTATTTTTAGGTATCTACATCATGATTTTAGTGAATAATTCTATGATGGGGGTTGTGCGATAGAATTATAACAATGCCATCCCAATTTCCCCCAATATTTTATACACTATGGTACGGAATTATTACATTCGTGTTTCAGTTTTATATACAAGTAATGATCTCCCCAATTAGCTTATGTTCATATTACCTTCAATTTTCATAGAATTTTATGTACTTTGAAAGGGGTTTTAATGAATTATAATATAGGGATTTGGGAAATCATGATTATTTACCGAATATTCATTGTAGCATGACTAGTGTATCTCTAAGAAAGATCAATATAGACCACCATTAAAAATTTTAGAAAAATTAATTTATCACAATAATTTAATTAGATATTTTTCATAAATTTTCTAAAATTATAAATTGATCATGTATTTGGTGTAATGGTTTTATCTTGAGAAAATTCCATGGGTATGTTTGAGACCTTATATTATTAGTTGGATGAGGATCTAGGTTTTTTTGGTGACAATGATATTTCTATTTAATTGTACAAAAAATGTTGTTATATTGAATAATTTTAATGTAAAAAAATTAAAATTAATTATTATTTTATGTTTCTTGATATAAGAGCTTCATTGGTAAAAGAAAAGCATTGAAGGTGAATGTGGGAACAAGGTTGTGGTGATCTGAAGCATATTTTTAATGGTAAATCATTTATAAATGTATTTGTTCTATTTTATGTAATTTTATTAAATTTTTATACAATACTTTATTAAGTAATTCATATTTATAGGGACATTTTAGATTAATATCTATTTATTTCTACACATATAATTGTTTAGGGTGACACTCAGCCTAATCTGGTTGGAAATATAACTCATTGTACTAGTGTTTTTTTAAATTTATTGAAAAATATATTTCCATTGGAAGAATATTACATATGAGTTTATTGAAGACCTCAAGTTGGCATTGTGTGAGAAAATGATACATGGATAGAATATATTTATTCTTATGGCTAGTGAAAATTATAATGAGTATTTGGATTAGTTGATATTAGTTAGATGGTCTTCTATGTCACTCCTATGATGAAACACCATAATGTAGGTAAATTAATTATTGTATTGTGTTATGATCGGTGTTAGACTTTTAGATTTTAAAATTATTATTAATGATGGATTTCCTTTAGTGTAATGGTTAAAGAGCCCTCATGGGAGATTTATGTTATTCAACCGAATAAGGAACATGATGTTGGAATTTTATAACAACTGAATTGTACTTATTGATGATATAGTATGGGTGATCCTGATTGATATTTGGTTAATTATGGGTGATGTAAATTTTATTATAAATGAAATTAAATAATGTTATAACAACAAGTAATTTTCACTGAAAAATATTACATCTAAAGTGATGAATATTCTTTACATAAAAAATGATATATGGTAGAATCATGTAGATCTATTGTATTTGTAAATACTGAAACATATAAAAATAATTCATAAAAAACTTACATCATAAACTTCTTATTTCATCTTAACTATAACCCTCCATAAAAAATCACACATAGTACCTATCTTCATAACCTGGGGAAAGAAATCATAAGAAAAGGGTGAGATCAGATTCTCAGTAACGGTAAACATGATATATTTGAATGGTCACATAATCAAAAAAATAGAATTGTTGTATGGTAAAATCATTAATAAATTATAAAACAATGAACTATATATCAATGTTAAAAATCATAACCCATAAAATAATTAATATCAGTTAATGTGACACGAATGATATAGAAATCGAAGAACATGAACCATTAATGCCTAAAATTGGAATTATAAATTAATATGTGGCTTATATAGAAGCATTTAAAATCATTTCATTAGTAGTAACTGATCATATCCATGGATCTCATAGAGAAATGAGTTTACTCCCAAAAACATATTAGTATTCATGTTTCACAACCAAGACTATCATTATTTACATAAGCCCTTACCAAATTGGGGCCATTCCCCTTCTCAGTCCAATTTATCTCCCGAGATATCAAACATTTACCAATTCATTAGATTTAGATATGGGCCCCACCTATCAAATAATAAAAATCATTCATCTGTGTTCTATAATATCATAAAGTCCTCATCATATCAAATCCGTGAATAAATGGGTTTCATAAACATTTCATCATTTTATATACCATGTATATTAAAGTGGTTTTCAAGAAATTTAATCATTTATCATATGATATCTCATTGAAAAGAAATAGGTATCATAAAAATCTTTTCATCATAAAAATAAACTCTCCATAGTACGAATAATAATGGTTTCATTGAATCATATTGATTGTAAATAATTGTAATCTATCATGGTTTTTTTCATTATTGAATCACAAGATCATTAAACAATTACTGATGAAAATAAAACATGACTTTTTTAAATTAAATATTTTAAAAAATATCCAATTATAGGAGAGAAATAATACATTTAAAACCAATTTATGCATTTAATGGAACCAAAAATTAAAATACTTGTTATGATGACACCAAATTTTTTTCCTGTCATATATGTTAGAAATACTTCCTTATATACATTTTTGGAAAAGATACAATGTACCACATTTGAAAAATGATAATAATATTTATTTGAACTTATTTGGAAAATATATAACCAATGGTAAAACTTTTATTCGTAAATCATAAATGAACAAAAAAACAATATATTAATTTTTTAAAAACATGGAAATGGGAGAAATAAGTATTCATTAATGAGGTAAATGAAGTCGATTTACATAAAAACAATTTCATCAAATTGAAAACAAAATAATATGAAAATGAATGAACCAAATGTACATTAAAGTAATAATAAATGATGGTGATTTTTTTCATTGGAGATACATTTTAAAACTTCATCATATGTAATTTAATTATAAAAAAATCAGATAAATAATATTATTGTATCATATAACCCTTACAATGAGTTACCCTATAATCAAAATCAATATATACTTAAATATAATAAATTTTAATTAATTATAATTCATTAATAGCTTCAGTTGGATACATAAAATCACTAATTTTATCCTTTAATTACGTTTCAACACTCCCTTTTATTAATAATTTCCTTTTAAAATCATCATTTATAGGGGTCAAAATTTTAATTTTTCTACAGTATATCATTTTATTAGCTCTAATCATTGAACATATATCCTAGTCCCATGACCTAAAAAATATTAATCACCATAAAAAAAATATATTGAATATGTTCATATTTATTTTAATCCTTAAATGTATATGATATAATATTTATTACCCTTTACATAGAGACGATATGACGTATGTACGAATGAATGTTGTTTTCATTTTCAAAAAAATAGAATTATTGTAATGTAAATAATTATTCAATTTTTGAAATTAATTATAAAGTGACATATATCATAAATATTCCTTAAATATATCATTATTATCACTCGAGTAATATATAAATGTCTAAATTGCATCACTTCGTAGAGGTGGTAGTTTAAACATGCATAGGCACAATGTTATTATTTGTTAACATATTGGTTGGCATGTAAATATATGTGAAATTATAATTAAATAAGTATATATGTGTCATAAATATCACATACAATCAATGAAATTTTTTTAATACCCATCCATAAATATCAGTGATGAGAAATGAATTGTGTCTCTACATTGAAAACGTAGTTCATACTTATGTATGAGTGATATTTTCTCTTGTTATTGGAAGATAAATGAATTTTTATTTCATGAAACATCCTAGTGGGGACCCTATTGCATCTCCAAAATCCTATATCCAATTATACATGGGTTGAAAACTAGTTCTAAGATGGAATATCACTAACATTAGAGGTCATAGAATAAATACATACACACACACACACACATCTCCAATACCATATAGATGTGAAATTTAAAAAATAATAATGTTTGGATTCATACATATAAGTCACATTAATTTAGTATTAATGGATAAAAATTTGTAATAAATTTTGAATACAAGAGTAAAATAAAGAGTCTGAAACACATGTTTATCAGTATATAAAAAGGTACTGATGTCAAAAGTCGCAGTAACACACCTCACAATGTCTAGGTTTACTATGCATTGTCTGGTCTCATCCATATAAAGCCTTAACAATGTATTGATCATCTTTACATGGATCGACATGTGTGGGAAAAACCTATTTAGGTATGAGTATTACATTACTCATTAAGACACCCTAAAATCACCTAGCATTAATAAAGGAAATATCATCATTTCAACAAAGATATATCTCTATAGTACATATAACATGAATATCTAGTTATACTAAAAAAAGAAACATATTCTAGTGGTATGAAACAATCATATCATATTAGCATTAGTATTTGAACTCAAATGAACTGTAATTCATTCGTCTAAGAGAACACAATTATGATTCTGTTAGAACTGATGACATCTGTTTGAGAGGGCCTTATTATCAAGACTCATCATGAGAATAAAAATTATGATAATACGAAGAGAAACAATACATTGATCTGGATCGGATTCATTATTTTGGGGTGATACGAACAACCTCACTTTTGAATAACCCTATAATTACAGAATTGGTGCTCATGTGGTGTTGTAAATGTTGATACAAAAATCCATATATTGAACAACAATGAATAGAGAATCCCACTCTGGGCCTCTTAGAGTGATTACCACAAACCGTTACATGATGTCATGCTGAAGGTATCATAGTTAATGTAGTAGGAGATGATTCCACACAGTTCATGATGGAAAGGATAAGTGGAATAAACCATATTAAAACAAGTCCATGATATTGAGGGAAAAAATACAATCCACAAATAAATAAGAAAACACAGTATAGTAGGGGTCACACATCATGTCACATGACCTAAGGACATTCCCATTTAAATGGAAAATTTCATAAACCCAATACCTTTCAAAAGTGTAC
This sequence comes from Viscum album, assembly GCA_963277665.1. Classification (NCBI taxonomy): domain Eukaryota; kingdom Viridiplantae; phylum Streptophyta; class Magnoliopsida; order Santalales; family Viscaceae; genus Viscum; species Viscum album. The sequence continues at coordinate 244,775,798 of OY728133.1, forward strand.
ACCATTTAGGAATATTGAATATGTTACTGACGTGTCGTTACAAAACTCAACCCATGTAGTTGGTCAAACACGTGTCACTATGGTGGAGTTCACACCTTGTATAAACCCTGTATCCTCCAACACATCTAGGTTTACACTCTAAAGAACATACTTAGTCTCCAAGGAGAGTTCACACATCGTTTAGGTTGTTCCACATGTCGTGTGATACTTATCTCTTACCTGAAACCATATCATCCACTAAGGGACCCCACCCGCCATTTAATCATGGATTGCACACCGCATGGATAATAATTTTCCAGAATCCTAGGTTCTTCCCCTACTCATAAAAACCTATGCTCCATACATTGTACCAGTTTTTCCTTGATACAAAAAAATATATTGAGTGTATTTGAACCTATCAATATACAAATAACCAAGATTTTTGCATTCGATCGTCTCGTAAAACAAGACCATTGTCATTCTTCACTACACATCGGAGAAAATTATATCGGGTAACATCCATCATCTGAATCACATTTTCTCCATTATCACATTTCCATTATTGTTATCTAAACCCGAATTTAATAATCTGGTTCATTGTGCTATCAAAAGGGGGTGCATAGATCGATTTCCTATGATATTTAGAGTTGTTTTCAAATGAATAATTTAGGAGAAAATGGTGAACAATTGGAGAAAATCACAACAATATATTTGATAAATGAACCCCATTCTATGTTTGTGCTGATCTCAATCAATTTCCATTAGAACCAAAAATAAAAAAATTAATGAGAATAATTAATATCTCGATGTAAGACCAAAAACATTCTCATTATACCAGATCATCGATCCGTGTATCCATCTATTTGTTGAATGGTTGTTTTCATCATAAAAATTAATAATGTCAATACAATAATCATGAAACATGACTTACATAGATTTAGATTGATATATGGACAAGAATGATGATAATCCACATTCATTTGTAACATCCTTTGAATATGAGGATAGTAGATCCCCGGACCATGACCGTGTCGTTGTTTTCTTTAATGAATTCATTGATGTTCTCTCCAAAGACTCTACAATGTTTCCAAGGATATAATTTGAACCTTAGAATCACAAAATACAATATATGTAATGACTAATAATTAATTGTGTAAATTACATTATGTAATAATTTATTCAATTACTTTATTTATTCTCCTTCCCATTAACGAATTTCAATAAATGCCCCTTGCTAACTAACGTTACATCACACATGGGGTAATTTTCATGCTCACAACTCAATTGTGATCTCATATTTTGGATTTGGGAAACTGTTTATAAGGTACTCCACTTTCCCTAGAGAATAACTTGTGTGTAATTTAATTATTTGGATATATATTAATCATTTATTTCAGGAACACAAGGAATTATAATCATAGGTCATCTCAACACCTGGTATAATAATGAATCCACATAAATTCAAAAAACAAAATACACAGACAATATCATACATTAAATTCTATCCAATTTGACTCTTTATATCTCTATTAATCAAAAATAAGCTCTAGTCAAAATGATATGGGTACTGAGAATTAATATAAGCCTCCACTCCCATGTGTTATCCTAGAAATTCTCATACTACCACCAGAAATGTTCTAAATGAATCAATCAAGCATGAAGGATCCTCTACTTACGATCCTTGACCTCAACTGTTTACATAGTAAATTTATCTCCATTCTCAATGTACAACTCACTCCAATCGATAACATGTAATGGGTCATGAACGTATCTACTCATTTGATAATTATGGGGGATTTATACTATCTAGTATAACTATATTGTTATTGTTTTGCGGTATGAAACCTCACCAACTTTATGAAGTATTTATAAAGGGCTGATGAAACAAGAAGGCAATTTTCCACCCAAACCAAATTTTTGAAATCAAAATAAATGTGAAACCTATATGGACACATGGTATTCTTCTTCAAACACTGAAGGAATTAATCATATGTCAATGTATGGCTTCTGATAGATTTTTCTAGGCTTAATCATTTCTTATATGACATGTATATTCTCTGTTGCATCTCAAACCTACTATAAGCCCATGAGTGCTGAGTTTCCTGGGTCACTCTAGTAGGTGGTGACCTATAGGGTCACACATAAAGAAGCCACAAGTTGATCCATACTAATTTGATTATGGAATAAATTGTTTTATGAATACTCCACTAGTTGTAGGTTATCCTCTCAACTATTTACAAAGATAAACAAGAAATCTAAAGACATGTCCTCAAGAACCAGAGTGGTAATATTATTATTTTCATCACATTGGGCATGAAAGGTTGTGGTAATGTGAAATTAGGTCACAAATTATTCATATAATCCCTTCTACAATCGTGATGTCAACATATCATCATGGTCTAAGATAGTATGTGAAGGAACTCTGTATTTTTAGGTACTTTCCTTCTTGTAGAGGCATCCAGGGCTCTCTACTAAACTATTCTCTCATTTAGCTATCAGGTGGGATCACTTGGTGTGTCGGTCTATGGTCACAAAAATAAAATCACGTTCCTAGGACTTGCATGAGAAATCCTATCATGAATTATTAAAATTTCTTATCCCACTCCCATTCTGGAACATTAAGTGGTTGACCTAAACCTCTGAAACCTTGGTGCTCATCCTTCACTTAATGATAATTAAGGCACTTGGAGACAATCAATACAACCCCATTCTTCAACCATGGACACAAAATCTAACGTTGTAGTATTGGAAACATCTTTTCCACAAATTTATTCCACACTAAATGATATGTATAAAACTCTATCATAACCCCTTAAAAAAATTTCTTCCCTACCTTTGTGTGTCTGACAAAAAGAAAGATGTACTCCTCAAATTGGGAGAATCATTTAAGATCTTGCCATGTGGACATCTGAATATGAATGGTCTCATAGACGGTATCCCTATAATGTACCACCCCGAATCATGGTAATAGTGGATGCGTAAAAAAATATATTGAAGGTAATTTTATCCATCACCATCCAAAAAGGCTACCAAAAACGTGGCTACATTCTTTGAAACATCATTATGTAACTGTGCACAAGATCTCTTGTTGAGAGAATATTCTACAATGTTCAACGTCCCATGATTATAGATAATTTTAATGTTATAGTCCAAGATGAAATATATACATCACCTCTACCTCAATATAAGATATTTATTCATGATAATATAGTTGATACTCTTTTGATTGGAGTAGATGATAAAATTCACTATCATCATGTAGTGTCTCAACATCATCACAGTAAATACTACCAATACTAAAACAAGATCATGGGTGGTGTAGACCTTATCATGAGGTATCAACTAGAATGAACAATATGAAATCAACTCTTGCATATGTATTGTGTCAAAACTATGTCTCGTTTGTTTGATGAATTATAGAACACTACATATGTAACAACATCCTATATAATATCATGATGTGATCACTCTAAGAGTTCAACCTCAACTTCTGAAAATCATACAGGATCTTCTATATCTATATTAAAGGATGTCTCATTATACGCAATGTGGTCATGGGTTATCCTATCCTCTAGGAATAAGCTTTGAACATATCTCAATAGCCTTCTAACACAATGAATCTCTGCACCTTCATTATTCTCTTGGGTGGCTCCAAAACTAACACTACTGCAACCATGGATAGTTCTACTTCTACTCCATACACTGCGAGAACAAGTCCTAAAATGGTGACCACATGTTTCTAGAACTGGATCTTCAAGAGCTTTTCGGGAATCTAGTGCACTAAGACCATGTCTATAACAATTGTTATGATTCTCAAATTCTCCTCCTCAGACTTCGATTACACAAATATATCTTTAATTTTGTGTAAAAGAAAATATCCTAGGTAAGGAATAAATATATTAGTCGTGTGTATCTTGAACACTAATAGAGTGTTTTTTTAGAAAAAGGGAATTACCAAGTACTTATAGTGACCATAGTGAAATTGGAATGCCACATTCATCATATCCTCATCCTATACTTGATACTGCTTATAGTGTAACCTAATGTCAAAAATAAAGAACTATATTTCCCCTCTAAAATGACCAAATAGGTTATAAATCATTTTTATAGGATTGTTATTCTTCACAGTGCCTTAGTTCAATCATTGATAGTCCACACACAACCTCAAGCCTCAATATTCTTTGTTGGACAACAAATAGTTGTTCACCTCAGTACGAAAAATTATATATATAAATTCTCTTCATATGAATGTCCGCCAATTTCACCCTCATAACATGATGCTTTGCATAATCCATATTGTATTATGTCATAGATATTGATTCCCCCTAGGGTGTAGATCAATTTTTTACTTCCTCTCGATAGGGAGGTAAACCTTGACCATATTCGAGGAAGACATACTTGTACTATGGAACAATAAAAGAAATAAAAGACACATATAATACACTAAAACAAGAATTAGGTTTTAAAACTATTTTTAAATTGATTTTACGCTACAATGAAGTTGTTTATCTAGTGTGGTATGCGTTTCTATTTCAATGAAAAATGAAATATAGATTCTGTCATTAGAGCCACAATGCATCCTTAACTTAAATATGTCAGCCTTGTAATGTTATTTAGATAACCAGGATATTTCAATAATGATGTTGAAAAAAATTTATGATGCTACCAATAGATTCCAATAGTATCTCTCACCTCTATTATTTTGTTCAAACATTCTGCACAATTTTATTTTCACTATGTCTTCTCTATTTGGAGTCTCCAAGCATAAGGGTTGATCCAAAGGTTCAACCATAATATATATGTCACAAAGAAGTTTTGTTTCATGAAAATAATGAAAAGAACATGTGTCTTTCACCACTATAAGTAAGGTGGAAAAGATAATGATCTTTCTCTGAATCATTCACGTATCCTTGGGGTCATATTATTTAGAAGCCTATAGATATCCCGATAAATTTCCAATAGCTCACAGATCATATCATAGGAATCATATGGTTGTGTTGGTGATATGTGAAAGAATTATCCACATCCTACTACACTCCCATCTCATCTACCATGTCTACCAACATGTATACCTTCCGTCTCTTTCTAAGTCCTCTGTGTCTTCATCCCATCTATGGTATTCTATTTCAATTTAATAACGGGTCAAAAAATATCATATTATATTTTACCTACCGTTACATTAATATCATATCATACATATTTAATTTTTTACCATCATCCGATCCATTAAAAATAGATCCTCTATATTGTGACCTACTCCTAAAATGTGTCCCTTGTTCACGTCCCTAATACTTTGGTTTGCTACCTAATGTTTAGAAATATACTTCGATTTTTCCATAACTAAAAACCATCATCTATATATTCTCATCCAGGAAACTCTCAACCACAAACGATTGATGTAACACCACATCATATGTAGTAATGATTATAGGGATTACAATGGATTGGATGTCTCTATGAATACCTCATTCAATTATATGATCCCTAAAGAACTAATCTTGAACCAAATTCAGTATATACCTATAGAGGTTGGTAAATGTTGATTAATAATCACCTACATTTATGTTTCCACCATGGGGTAGGATAATCACTTAGATACATACATCATTCAATATAGTTGGTGAGTACTATTTGTCATGGCCAGTCCTCGGTGCCCGTGCCATGACTACTCCAAGCCCACCTTCCATAGGCCAGGGGCTGGTGACTAGCACCAAGGCATAAATCCCAGTAAAAGGGAAGGAATTTCCTTTGAAAAGTAAACATACACCATAGAGAAAGCAATAAGTAGAAGAAATCACTAAGTAAAAACTGAGTACAACATTATGTTCGGAAAAGTAAGTGGGCCACAATACAAACCCAAACTGAAAGTAAAGTACAACTGGAAAGGCAAAACAGCAACTGAAAGGTAGAGACACAGCCTCGAGCCTTCCACTGGAAGTCCCAACTAAAGGGTGGGTACAGATAGACTCCACTGCTCCTCGTGTCCAGCCGACCGCTCCAAGTATGTCCGCCCAGTGGTTCACCTCCAGGTATCGTCCTACTCCGCAAGCCTCAACCACGATCAGTGCTGTCCGTCGTCTGCAACCAACACAACTTAGTGCGGGCATATCCCGTGCAGGGGTGAGTATAAGATACTCAGTAGGGACCCCGAAACCCGCGAAGGTCTCCCAGAATCCACAAAGGATAAACCACAAAGGAAAGATACAATCACGAAGTAACATCCGACACTGCTTAGGTATATTCCCATACATATACCTAAGTCTTCAATTCTAGTACGCTCCAACTTCCGAGCCCATGTAAAACCCAGTCCACACAGGAAAACAAAACGTAAATCCACACAGGATAGCACAACACTATCCACAAAGGAAAGAAAAACAGGATTCAGCTCACACATGTATACTTATTTGTATGATGATAAAGATGATCAGATATTTCCACTGATTCATCTAAGCCGTCGGACCCACAAAGGATCGATATGTATTAACCCCCGCAATGACCCACAATGGTCTTGACCCACAAAGGATTGATAGGTAACTAACCCCACAATGACCCACAAAGGATATCAACCACAAATCATCGATAGGTTAATATCCCCCGTAATGACCCACAAAGGATCTGACCCACAAAGGATCGATAGGTAACTAACACCCTCAAAGGCCCACACAGGATTAGACCCACACAAGATCTGTAGGTGCTGGCCCACAAAGGACCGCTGAGCGCTGATCCACATAGAATCAGACCCACACAGGATCTGTAGCACTGATCCACGTTGAATTTCTGAGTGTTGTAGTCATCGTCATCGAATCCACTGAGGATCTATGTATAGTCGTCGTCGTCACAATCGCAGATGCAGCCATCTCTAGGGTTCCCACACACAGCAAACTCATTCGGGAGGGTCCGCTCCACAAGCCGAGAGGCTGATACATCAACTGACACATAGTTCAGAGTTGATGTGTCCAAAAGTTCTGTATCGTCAACATGAACTCAACGTCGCAGACGACACGTCAATCAGACGCTCGGACTGAGAGTTATTGCCTTTTTCGTTTTAGGGGCCCGGTTGGATTTTAAGGAAAAACCAACTCAACCGTACTCCTCCTACGTTCAAACCTCGGCCGGAATAAGCCAAAAGATCTGTCTCACTTAGAAGAATCCCTCAAAGTCGACGACACGTCAATCGGACGTCCGGAGCTCATGTTATAAGCGTTTCTGCTCCGAGGGCCCAGTTCGTTTCGTGTACGAACCAACCCGGATGAACCCAAAGAACTCCAAAACCATGAGTGTGATATAACGAAACGACCATCTCGATCCATGGATCACATCTCCCCTGAAGGTGCGTCGATCGGAGGCCTGTAGCTCAAGTTATGAGCAAAAGACAAAAAAGATCTAAAAACGGGGGGTCTGGGCCCGGACCGACCCCCCCCCCCCCCCCCCGGGTCGGCCCTAAACGGTTCATCCAGACCCGGGTCTGGGTCCGACCCGGCTGGAACGACCCTACCGGCGCAGGCGTGGCCCGGTCTCCAGGCGGGTCGGCTCGGCCTGTTACGGCCGAGCGGAGCGGGGGGCGCGCTGCCCCCATGTGAAAGATCAGCGGCCCCGCGTGGGGCCACCCTTGCCAGTGGATGCGGCTGGCTGGCACGTCCCATCCCCCTCCGATTCCGCACGGTCATGGGACCGTGTCCTGCCACCGCGGCTTCAGCCGCGACGGCTCCTTCCGGCGGCGCGCCGGGCGCCATCTCCACCTGCCGCCGGCGCCGCCGTGCCGGCGGGGCGCGCCGGCGGGCTGCTCCACGGACTACCGAACGAGTTCCGGTGGTCGGAATTCCAATCCGTCTTCGCCAAATGCCCTCTCGGGGTCCATCCTTCACTACGAGGACCTTACATCGCCCGTGCGGCTTGTTTTTTCGTCGACCGCCATTCCGCACAACAAGAACGAAAAGGGCGGTGGGTTCGGACATGTTCGTTGGTCGGCACCCACTGCGTTAGCGGTTTTTTAAATCTCACAACATATATTTTATCATACACCGCGGGTATAAATCACAAAGATTTAAAAGAATCAAAACCCCTACCTCAACGTTGTCGTCTAACGTGAGTTCGTCGCGGAATTATCTGTCGCGGAAGGAGGAATCGCTGTCGTCGCGGTACATGGTGTTGGGTAGTCAAAACTCCGAGGATTTAAAATCACACAGATTTAATATGCACCAAAAGAAACCATGTAGAGGATATAAATCACAATGAATTAAAAGGACCGCAATCCCCTACCTCAATCGGTTGTTGATCGAAGATTGTCGCGGGGAAGGAACGTCGCAGAAGAAACGTCACGGAAGGAGAGTCGTCAGTGTCGTGTTACACGGTGTCGCCTCATCGAACTCCGAGGGTTCAGTGTTCTTCGCGTTCTTCGTGAAGGAGGATGAAAAACATAGAGTTTTTCCAAATCCTCACAACAAGCCACCCACATGTGTTCATCTTATTTTTTTCTTATCCCAACAAACAAAAATCAAAGTTAAGAAATGATCTATTAATTTGATTAATTAATGGTAATGACTTAACTACCCAATTAATAGGGGCGTTAAGAATTTAAGAAAATGCACCAGTTGACTTTCATTTAAGAGGGGGTTGCGGGTGCGTTACTTAGGAGGGATGAAATTGTGGGGTTTGTGCGGGCCCCACCTCACAAATATCCTACCATGTGGGTAGGATATTTTGGGTTCCTCCCTATCCGCTTAACATAGATGAATTGGATTTAAGAGGCTTGAATTGAAATAAAATAATGTTGTCGCAACACTTTATTTTATTTCTTAACAAAACCACAAAAATTAAAAACCACACCTGAGAAAACGCAACTATGGAAAATGCGTTTCTAAACAAATATCGGCGCTTCGATTCCATCAGTGCCCTCTGAATATGATTTCGAGTACCGGTTCAAAAGGTAGAAAAAAACCGCTCGTTTGTTCACAGAACACACCCGAGCGAAACTTCGGAAAATGATTCTGGGCACACCGAGCCTCGGAATCAGGTGCCGTCAGAAATTGAGTTCTTGTAAGATTTCAAAGAAAATTAAGAAAAAAAATTCCTTGAATTTTATGGGTCTTTACATGAATCCCACCTCAGGGCATTACATGCTCGTAAAGATACATCATAAACTAGGGAAACAAAAGTGGGTACTGAGCACGCATCTGAGCCTCCCGCTCCCAAGAGCTCTTCTGGAGGTTCCCGTGCTGCCATCTGATGTTCACTAGAGGAATCGACCATCCACGTAGGACCCACTCCTGTCGATCCTCAATCTCCACTGGACCTCCGCAAAAGTCGCCCCATCATCAACGTCCAGCTCCCCATGGTTATCGATGTGCGTCGGGTCATGAACGTATCTCCTCATCTGAGATACATGGAAGACGTCGTGCACCTGGTGCAACTGAGGTGGTAGAGCCAGACGATAAGCCACCTCGCCAATCCTGCTGGGGACCTAGAATGTTCCGATTAAGTGTGGAGACAACTTTCCAGCTCGGCCAAATCTCCGTAATCCACGTTGAGGTGAGACACGCAAGAAGATGTGGTCGCCATCCTCGAACTCTAGTCACCTCTGCCTCCTGTCAGCATAAGACTTCTGCCAGCTCTGAGCTGTCCTCATCTACTCGTGGACGACCTAGACATTCTCTTTCGTGCCCTGGACCATCTCCGATCCCACAAGTGCTGACTCCCCAGGGTCTGTCCAGCACAAAAGAGATCTGCAAGGTCGGTCGTGCTACGCCTCGTAAGGTTCCATCCTGATGGTAAAGTGGTAGCTATTGTTGTACGCAAACTCCACCAAGGGTAGTTGGTCCTCCCAGCTATGACCAAAGTCAAGGACACATGCGCGGAGCATGTCCCCGAGAGTTTGAATGGTACTCTCTGTCTGACCATCTGTCTGAGGGTGAAAGGCGGTGCTCCGACGTAGTTGCGTCCCGAATGCCTCATGCAACCCCTTCCAAAGCCAGGAAGTAAAGCGGGCATCTCGATCAGAGACGATAGATGATGGAACACAATGAAGACGTACAATTTCCGGAACGTAGAGACATCCCAAGATCTCCACTGAGCCCTGCTCTCTGATGGGTAATAAGTGAGCCGACTTGGTGAGTCGGTCGAAAATCACCCAAATGGAGTCGTGACCTCTGGAAGTGCATGGACGTCCAGCCACAATGTCCATAGATATACCATCCCACTTCCACTTTGGGACCTCCAAGGGATGTACCAAGCCTGCTGGTACCTGATGCTCTGCCTTCACCTACTGGCAGGTGAGGCACCGAGAAACGAACTCTTCCACAACCTTCTTCATGCCAGGCCACCAGTGCTGTCATCTAAGATCCTGGTACATCTTTGCCACTCCAGGATGTATCACCAAGGGAGAAGTGTGAAAATCTCTTATCACCTTCTTCTGTAAAGCAACTGGTACCAAGGTACGTCCTCTGAAAAGGATGTCGTGCTCTGTTCAAAGGAGAAACCATCAGGTGCCTGTCCTGAGGATATCTGTGCACACCACGTCTCACAGTAAGTATCCCCACGTTGTGCCTCTCTTAGCCGCTGCAGTAGTGGAGGGGTGACTGTGACATACTGGAGGAAGGATTTTCCATCTCTATCCATGAATAATATCTGCAAGGCGGCTAGCTGCTCTGTCGCCTCCCCATGTATCTGAATTCCCATACTCTTGCTGAGAGCATTGTCTACCATGTTACCATTCCCATGAGAATAGACAATCTCAAAGTCATAGTCCTGGAGGAACTCAAGACATCGTCCTTGTTTCAGGTTCAAGTACTTCTAAGATAAGATGTATTTAAGACTATGATGGTCAAATAAGACTGTAAAGCACTATCCCATCAGATAGTGTCACCATGTCTTCAGAGCGAATACCACTGCTGCTAACTCTAGGTCATGGGTAGCGTAGTTCTGCTCATGAGGCCTCAACAGACATGATCCATAGGCAATCACTTCCTGCTTCTACATCAGGACACATCCGATTCCGGTCCCTGATGCATCTCATTAGACTACGTACCCTACTCCCTCCTCCTACAACCTCTAGAAAGGTGCACTGGTCAATCTCTGTCTCAGCTCCTGAAAGATCTGCTATCATCTGTCTGACCACACAAAGGGTTTCCCCTTCTTCGTCAAAGCTGAGAGTGGTGCTGCAACTCTGGAGAAGTCTGGCACAAATCTCGGATAGTATCCAGCTAGTCCCAAGAAACTTTGCATCTCCATCACGCTCTTGGGTGGCTCCCAAGCAAGCACTGCCTTGATCTTCACTGGATCCACCGCAAATCCTGCCATAGAGATGACGTGTCCCAAGAAGTGGACCTCATGTATCCTGACTGACACTTCGAGAGCTTTCCATAATGCTAGTGCTCTCGGAGTGTGTCTAGTACATCCCGCAAGTGGTAGGCATGATCCTCCTAAGTCGTCGAGTAAATAAAAATGTGGTCGATGAAGACCATGAAAAATCGATCGAGGTATGGTTGAAAGATCCTATTCATGAGGCCCATGAACACCGCTGGAGCATTGGTTACGCCAAATGGCATAACCAAGAACTCATAGTGGCCATACCGACATTTGAAGGCCGTCTTCTACAAGTCCTCATCCCGAACTCTGAGCTGATGATAGCCTAACCTGAGGTCTATCTTCGAGAACCACCGTGCTCACTTGAGCTAGTCTAATAGGTCATCAATCCTCGGTAGCGGATACTTGTTCCTCACTGTCACTTGGTTCAGGTGATGATAGTCGACACAAAGTCACAAGCTCCCGTCCGCCTTCTTGGTGAACAATATCGGGGAAGCTCAGGGTGAAACACTAGGTTAGATGAATCCCTTGCCTTGCATGTCCTCCATCTATACCCGTAGCTCTCGAAGCTCAGCGGGGGCCATCTGATATGCTGGAGTCAATATCGAGGCTGTCCCAGGGTACAAGTCAATATAAAATTCTACCGCTCTTCAAGGAGGTAGTCCTGAAACGTCGTCGGGGAAGACGTCCACATACTAATCCACCACTGTAGGAAAACTAGGAATCTACAAGTCAACTTCTCATAGTATGAGGCTAGCCAACTGATGAGTGATGGGTTGTCCTCTCCTTACGGAAGTCCATCCTATGCTACGAAGGCTGCCTTCTCGCCGGTGAAGGTCAACCAGCTCCCGTCAGTGTGTAAACATCGCACCTTGCGCCTAATACAGTCAATTTGAGCATGGACTGTAGATAACCAATCCATTCCCATGATGACGTCGTAATGACTCGACGTCGCCACAAGAAGATCCTAGCCGAATCTCTTTCCTCCTAGAGTAAGATCACACTGCCGGAACTAGTGAATAATCGTCGAGTCTACTCCCGTAGGTGTCTCTAGCCATAAGGATCGAGCCAATGGCTCTGTCGGAATCTCTGAGCTCCGAACAAGGGCATCGACTATGAATGAGTGACTCGATCCTGTGCCTATAAGAACTACAGAAAGGGTGGAATAGACACAGATAATACCTCTAATCATCTCGGGCTTGCCGTGGTTATAGGACTCCGCTACCTGGAGCTGTGCATGTCTCTGCCCGCCAGCTCCTGGTGGTCGGTGTGGACCTCCTGGTGGCGGTGGTGGTAGAGCCTCAAAGCATCACCCACCACCTGATGCTCGGCCAGCTCCTCTTCCTCGTCCACCTACTCCATGCGTACCACCATGGTCGACCCTCTGCCTCTGCCTGGATGGCCCCTCAACCGTCTGCTGCTCCTCGGCACGGCGGGTCGGGCATTCACGAGCCGTGTGGCCCTGCCCGCCGCATGTGTAGTACTGTTTACCTCTCGAAAGACTGGCTCCATGCTGTGTGCCCCATACTGCTGAGCCAGTCTCCTGAGGTCATCTGCCTGAGGGTCTGGTCTACCTGGACCCATGAGTCATCTGTCGACTGCCTGCGGCAGAATACTCTGCTACGTGACGCCCCGCGATAGTTCTTGTTGTTGAAGAAGGCTCAGCAAGAAATCTCTCGATCAAAAGGGCCCACTCATGTACTCCTTCCTGAGTTGGAATGCTGAGGGAGATCAGTGATGCCCTGATCTCATGCCTCAATCTTTGATCAAAGGTCCTAGCCCCAAAAAACGGGTCATGCACCGTGACTATCGAGTAGCACGAGAGAATGGTAAATCTCGCCAAGTACTGGGAGACCATCATGCTTCCCTGCCAAAACTGTAGAAACTCATGGATGTGTACCACATAGAGGGTAGCTGGGATGAACTCCGAGTGGAAGAGGCTCTCAATGTCTGTCCAGAGGAGAGATGGCTCGTCATGCACCTGGAGCATCAAGATCCACCATCTTCTTGCTGCCGCGTACAGTACGCTCGCTGTGAGGATCACCATGAGGTCCGATGGTGTCCTCAATAACCTGAAAACCCATACCAGTGCCTCCAGCTAGTCCTCGGCTGCCTAGGTGTCCGTCTCCCCATGGAACCAAGGCGGTCGCTGGCACTGAAACTCGTGCAGTGCACTAAGGCGACGTGCATCGTCAGCGGATGGGGCTGGTAGCATCGGTGGCTCGGCGGGTAGAGGTACCGCCGGTGCCTCTGCTGTCAAAGGGCCCTACGCCGAGGCCCCGTCGCTCGGTGGGCTGTAATCATGCACAACTCATGGAACTCTAGCTGGCTGCCGTCGTGGGGCCATCCTGAAAAGGAAACAGGTGCTCCATGGTCAGAACAGTATACCTGGTGATCTGATACAAAGTAATCACAAAGAAAACATGGAACACACATGCAACAAATGTTTTCGTGCATTAAGTCAGAAATCAGAAGTCAGGGTCCTGGTGTACGGATACGTCGGCTGCCGCACCAACACTGGACTCCCTAGACGGATAACCACACCCAATACTCTTAACACTATTTCATCACATTGAAAAATATCGGTGTCCTGAGTTCTGAGGTAGAACCGAACTCCTTTGATACCAATTTGTCACGACCCGTCCTCAGGGCCCGTGCCGTGACTACCGCAAGCCCGCCTTCCATAGGTCAGGGGCTGGCGACTAGCACTAAGGCATAAATCACTGTAAAAGGGAAGGCATTGAATTTGTAAAGTAAACAAAAACCATAGAGAAAGAAAGCAGTAGAAGTAATCACTATTTAAAAACTGAGTACAACAGCAAGTGTGGAAAAGTATGTGGGCCAGAATACAAACCCAAACTGAAATTAATGTACAACTGGAAAGGGAAAACAACAACTGAAAGGTAGTGCCACAGCGTCGAGCCATCCATTGGATGTCCCACCTGAAGGGTGGGTACAGATACCCTCCACTGCTCCTCGGTTCCAGCCAACCTCTCCGAGTACATCCGCCCAGTGGTCCACCTCCTGGTACCGTCCTACTCCACAAGCCTCAACCACGATCAGCGTTGTCCGTCGTCTACAACCAACACAACTTAGTGCGGGCATAGCCCATGCAGGGGTGAGTATGAGCTACTCAGTAGGGACCCCGAGAGCCCCGATGGTCTCCCAGAATCCACAAAGGATTAACCACAAAGAAAAGATACAATAACGAAGTAACATCCGATATTTCTTTGGTATATAACCATAAATATACCTAAGTCATAAATTCCAGCATGCTCCAACTTTCGAGCCCATGTACAACCCATTACACATAGGAAAACAAAACGTAAATCCACACAGGATAGCACAACACAATCCACAAAGGAATGAAAAACGTGATTCAGCTCACACAGGTATAATTCTTTGTATGATGATAGAGATGATCAGATATTTCCACTGATTCATCTAAGCCGTCGGACCCACAAAGGAACGATAGGTATTAACCCCCGCAACGACCCACAAAGGATTTGACCCACAAAGGATCGATAGGTAAATAACCTCTACAATGAACCACAAAGGATCTGACCCACAAAGTGTCGATAGGTAACAAACCCCCGCAAAGACCGACACAGGATCAGACCCACACAGGATCTGTAGGCGCTGCCCCACACAGGACCGCTAAGCGCTGACCCACATAGGATAGGACCCACACAGGATCTGTAGCACTGATCCACGTAGGATCGATGAGTTCTGTAGTCATCTCCGTCAAATCCATTAAGGATCTTTGTACAGTCGTCGTCGTCACAGTCGCAGATGCAGCCAGCTCTAGGGTTCCCGCACACAGCAAGCTCATTCAGGAGGGGCCGCTCCACGAGCCCAGAGGCTGATACATCAACTGACACATAGACTATAGTTGATGAATCAAAAAGTTCTGAATCATCAACAGGAACTCAACGTCGTAGATGCCGAGTCAATCAGACGCCCGGTCTGAGAGTTATTGGATTTTTCGTTCCAGGGGCCCGGTTGGGTTTTAAGGAAAAACAAACTCGACCGTACTCCACCTACGTCCAAACCTCGTGTGAAGTAAGAAAAAATATCCGTCTCACTTAGAGGAATCCATCAAAGTCGATGTCACGTCAATTGGACGTCCGGAGCTCATGTTATCAGTGTTTCCCCTCCGAGGGCCCGGTTGGTTTCGTGTACGAACCAACCCACCCGAACCCAAAGTACTTTGAAACCTTGAGTGCGATATACTGAAATGACCATCTCGATCCAAGGATCACATCACCATTGATGTTGCATCGATCGTAGGTCTGTATCTCAAGTTATGAACAAAAGACCAAAAAGATCCGAAAACGGGGGGTCTGGGCCCGGACCGAAGCAGCCCAAACCCCCTGGGTCGGCCCGAACTGGGTCGACCCGACCTGGGTCTGGGTCCGACCCGGATGGCGGAGCCCGGCCTGACCTGGGTGGCCTAGCCCGGCCTGGGCGGGACCGGGTCCGGCTAGCGCGGGCGCGGCCTGGTCGCCAGGCGGGTCAGCCTTGCCGGTTACGGCCGAGCGGAGAAGGGTGCGCGCTACCCCTGCGTGAAGGATCTGTAGCCCCGCGTGGGGCCGCCCTTGCTAGCAGATATGGCTGGCTACCACATCCCGTCCCCCTCTAGTCTTTCGCGGTCACGAGACCTTGTCCTGCCACTGCATCTTCAGCCGCGGCGGTGCACCGGGCATCGCCGCCACCCACTTTCGGTGCCGTCGTGCCGGTGAGGCGCGCCTACAGGCTGCTCCGCGGACCACCGGACGAGTTATGTTGGTCGGAATTCCAAGCTGTCTTCTCCAAAGGCCCTCTCGGGGTCTTTCCTTCACTACGAGGACCTTACATCACTTGTGAGGCTTTTTTTGTAATCGACTGCCGTTCTGCACACCAAGAACAAAAAGGGAGGTGGTTTCGGACTTGTTCATTGGTCTGCACCCACCACATTAGCGGTTTTTCAAATCTCACAACAAATATTTTATCATATTCCGCGGGTATAAATCACAACTATTTAAAAGAATCAAAACCCCTACCTCAACGTTTTCGTCTTTCGTGAGTTTGTCGCGGAATTGACCGTCACGGAAGGAGGTGTCACTGTCGTCGCGGTACATGGAGTTGTGCAGTCAAAACTCTGAGGATTTAAAATCACACAGATTTCAGATGCACCAATAGAAACCATGTCGAGGATATAATTCACAAAGAATTAAATGGACTGCAATCCCCTACCTCAATTAGTTGTTGATCGAAGATTGTCTCGGGGAAGGAACATCATGGAAGAAACGTCGCGGAAGGAGAATCAACAGCATCGCGGTACACGGTGTCGTGTCGTCGATCTCTGAGGGTTCGGCATTTTTCGCATTCTTCGCGTTCTTCGAGAATGAAGATGAATAACTTAGAGTTTTTTCAAATCCTCTAAACAATAGACCCACATGTGTTGGTCTTATTTTATTCTTATGGCAAAAAACGAAAATCAAAGTTAAGAAACTAACCATTAATTCGATGAAATAATGGTAACAACGTAACTGCCCAATTAATAGGGGCATTAAGAATTTAAGAAAATGAACCAGTTGGCTTTCATTTAATATGGGGGTTGCGGGTGAGTTACTTAGTAGGGTAGAAACGTTGGGGTTCATGCGGGCCCCACCTCACAAATATCCTACCAATTGGGTAGGATATTTTTTGTTCCACCCTATCCACTTAACTTAGCTTATGTGGCTTTAAGTGGCTTTAAGTGAAATAAAATAAAGTTGTCGCACCACTTTATTTTATTTCTTAACATAACCCCAAATAGTATAAACCACACTCGAGAAAAAGCCACTCCAAATAAATCATTTCTAAACAAATACTGGCACTAAAATTCCATCGGTGCCCTCGGAATTCGATTCTGAGCACTAGTTCAAAAGTTAGAAAAAAACCCGCTCGTTCGTTCACTGAACGTACCCGAGCCAAACTTCGGAAAATGATTCCGGCCACACCGGGCCTCGGAATCAGGTGTCATCAGAAACTGTATTGATGTAAAATTCCAAGGAAAATTAGAAAAATATTTCCTTGAATTTTACAGGTCGTTACACTATTCTTGGAAATGGATCTTGAAATCTATCCATTAAAGAGTCACCTCATCATATGTCTGCGTCACTAACCCCCACCATCGCCATGTTGACCCATGATGAAGGCTCTCTAACAGGAACACCTTATGGTCTATTGTTGTTATGACTCGAAGGAAAACATAGGTCACCACCTTAGTCCAATCCCTTACTTACATTGGCTTGGGTTAGCCACAGAATATAAGGGGTCTCTATCTCTAAAACTTTTAAAGCATTCTCAGCTTGGGAAACCCATCCGCAGGTATAGTGGGTACCATGTGATTCTCCAGATGTAAAATGTTTAGTGAAACACATAGAGGTAATATATCAATAACTGTTCGATGAATAAATGCCTCATCACTAAGGGGATTATCCTCGTGATCTTAATATAAATTCATTACTAGTACAATCATGGATGAATATTGAAATAAACAATATGAACTATTCTCAATGAGTATATTTGGATAATTAACACAATTTTAACATGTGAAAAAAAACAATTCTATATGATTCATGTACAGTTATTTTTCTTACAAACTTATGTTCTCATGTATATAGTTGAAAATCATGTTATCAGAGTCATGGTTTATGGATACATTGGCCATCACACCAACACTGTCGTTCCGAACAAAATAATTGAAAAACATGACATTATCACCCAAAACCAATATGATATACTATCAGACCTATGGTAGAACTAGACACCTCTGATACCACTCTTTCAGGACACATCCAAGTGGGGACCAATCTATTACTACATTTCTCTGTTTATAATAGGCTATGGGTTTTAGACTATTGCTGAGAAGGTATATCGCTAACATGTGAGGCCAGAACATATTTAACCAGACACAAACACACACACACATCTCCTAGCACAAGAAATGTTAAATTTAAAAACTAAAAATCAATTCTTGAATATGTAAAAACCGCCAAAACAGAGAATGAAAGGAATTAAGAAATTATATTTTTTCAAATACAAGCCCATGAAAAAATATCTGAAACTCAATTCCATCCTGAATTAAAATGGGATTTTTTTTCAGAAGTCATAGGAGCACACTGTGGTCTGTCTTATGTCTATATAAACCATATGGTCCTATTACCCATAAGAATAAATCAAAAGGTGAGTTGTCTACACAAGACGTGACATGAGTTGGAAATTTCAATGAAGGATGTGATTAAAAAAATACTGAAGAAGGATCCCTGGAACCACAATTGATATATCAATGGAAATACAATCAACTCTACAGATATTTTTGTCTACAATACTTATAAAAAATCCATATTTTATAAATAAATACACACCGAGTATATGTAAGTATAAAATATAGTAATCATACATATGATTACATATAAAATTATCCATAAAGCAATCATCATAGAGAAAAATAATTTTGAGTCTAATAACACTGATTAAGTCCATCAAAGATGTACTGCTGTATGAGTCTTGTAATAAAAAATATGCTGATTGAATGAAGAGATACAATAAAAAAATGATGATCACTACCATGACAATGGTTTGATACCATCAAAATCTACATGGATTAACCCACTATGTATTGGACTATCACCCGTATAGTGTTTTTCACGATGGTACCATGAACATGACTTATGGAATAACGATTAATTTATGATCTCTCTTCGGGCCCCTCAGAGGGATTCCAATGACTCTACCCAAGAATTCCTACATATTTTATTATATTTATAGAAGTATGAGATGATTCCATACCATTATGTAGGGAAATGATATGGGTAAAACCCTTGATAAACATGTCCATGTTATGGATAACAATAGATCCATTCCATGTATAATGTATTGCATGGCATATAGTAAGGGTCACAGATAGTGTCCCATAACCTCGAGTCATGCCCGTGTAAATGGATAATTTTATCATGATGTGTGTGTTTAGAATTACACACTATGTATTTATCCTTTTTTCTCAACCCATGTGCCATTTCACATCTCAACCAGTGTACTTGGTCAAAACTATGTCCATGTGGGGATGTGCACATAGTTTAGGATACTTATGTACTTAACCCTTTGTCTATGTATTTTCCAATGTAAACATTGAGTATAAAAGGATAGGTCACAAAAATTATAGTTTAATCCACATGAAATTTGAGGCTTATCCCATACTATAAATTATATACACTACTTTGTGGGTCCACACACCATGTAATTTGGGACTACAAATTCCATGGATCTGGATTTTCAATATTCATTTTTTCTTCCTCTACATGTCCAAGAAAATGATTTGAAAATTGATATAGAAGTTCGGTTTCCCAAAAAATATAGATAATTCCTCATTCAGCATATCCATCACAAAAACAACAATATTTGGTCCGAGAATCCTCTATGAAAATCAGATAGTCGTTATACTTCACTATGTGTCGAAAAACATTAAATAAGGTATCAACTTTCATCTGAATCACATTGTTTACATCGTCACACCTCCATCACGTTATTGCAATCTTAGAACTATGATAATAATTTTTTTCAATAATAAAGGTGAGGGAAATTTTTTATTGATATGGATTTATTTAGTTATGCACCATATGAAGATTGCCTGCGATGAATGCATAAACGGGGGGAGTAATTCACTAGAGGAGATTTTAGAAACAATCCTCGATCAATGTCAATGATGTATTTTATATGTTGAAGTTGTAATGAATAAAAAAAATCAATAAATATATAATAATCATCTTAGTTATCCTCGTAACAATACATATCCTATAAGAGTATCAATCCACAAATCAATATATTGGTTGATTTGTCCTTATTCATCATAGAAATAAAAAATAGGGAATAAGAAAATAAAAAAAACACTCTAACTAAATTAGAACCTTTTTCTTATGAAAAAAGATGTTCTATCATCATCATTTGTGAGATCCTCCAAATCAAAGGTGTGTCAATCAGCCATCCACAATACCATCATTGTTCTCTTGAGGGGATCTGCCGAAGCTCTACCCAATGACTCCCTAAATGATATAGTGTTATGCGCCTAACACTAGATTTTTGATATAACTATACATTTAAATATTTTTCAATAAATTCAAAAGAAAACATAATAAAATAATTTATTCAATTATTTTATTCATTCTTCTTACTGTGATGACATTTCTATAACCAACTTTCACCGAGTAATGTTATGAGACCTGTAGGGGAGTCTTTGTGTTATGAACTAAACCATGCCTTCAGATTTAATATCTAGATACCAATATAGATTTAATTACAAATTTTTATGAATATTTCATGTTTTTGATGTTTAATATATTTAATATATTTCAAAATTTTATTCTATAAACACTGGTCCTCATAATCGCACACCGCCTCAACTCCTAGTTTTCCATATAATACATATAATATCCAAAAATAATACTTATATAATCTCAGAAATTGCATTTATAATAGTGTTATAATAATCATTGGAGAAATTTTATATTATTATGGATACTAAAAATATTAATTTTTGATTCATAAAAAATATTTAGAGGTACAAAAGGGGAGTAGAAAAAAGTAATTTTAAGGTGATTATCTATTCTTTGAAACAACACAAATAGATATCCTCTAGAGGGATATATATTTTTTCTTATGGGAAGATAATAACATTATTTATATTAATAAATATTTTTTTGAAGAATAATTGGATGGTTTTGGTCAATCTAAAAGGCATTGTTTTGTGTATAGAATTGAGGAGGAGGTTCCATTTTTTAATTTAGTATGTCGGGACTTTTGTAATTTCTCATTATAATAAAATATAAGGAATATATTCAAAAGAAAACATCTTCAAAATGGAAATCGATTTGATGATGATGTTTTATATAGTTATAATCCCATAAAAAATTTAATGTAAATAATTTTATTTATAATTTGAATTCCTATGAATTTGATTATTCCATAGTTAACAAATTTCTATTTTAGCCAATATAAAAAAAATTCCTATATTAATGTGTTTATCTTTTTTACATATAATATCCAAATTTGACGACAATGGAAAATTTATGAAATTTTTTAAAATATAATATTCACATTTTCTAATTTCCTGATTTATATGGATTTTAAATAACATAATAAAATATTCATATTATAAACAATCATTATGATCAATTCTGAAAGTATTTATTTAATTTTAATTAAATGATATAAATAAAAATATTTAATTATAATATAATCATTTAACATAACAATAATTTTGTAAATTAACTAATATATTCTTAAAATATGATAAATTACTAAAATTATATTACTTTTATTTTTTTCAATGATTATTTATTTTTCAGTCAAATGAATATATAATATTTTGGTATTGTTTAAGAATTATTGGTAATTATATAATAAATAAGTATAATAAATAAATTAACATCATAAAAATAATTTAATTTTTAACATAATGGAATAATGATTTAATCATTTTTTTATTTTCCCTATTTGAACATGTTAGAGATATAAAAAACAATGTTAATTTCAATTTTAAAAAAATCATTGGTTTAAAAAATATAAAAATACATTAAATTGAAAAGTATCCACTAATAAAATAAATATCATGAAATATTAGTTTAGGGTTGAATTTAATTAAAAAAAATATTTATGAAAACATATGGAATTATCACATATTTCTTTATCTAGATTAACCTGATTTATCATTTATTGTTGAGATAAAATTTACCACGGTCAATATTCATATGCATTAAATACAAAAGGTGAATATATAAAAATATGTACATCATATTATAAAAATTTTATTTATTTTTTTATTATAATTACCTATAATACAATTCATCAATTTTTAAGGATGTGTTCAAAATGTTAAAAATACTAATCATTAAAAGAAATACACTTCTAATAAAAAAAATGATTTATTTTTAGTATTTGACTAGATTGATATTTTATTATTGTTTAAAAATTTGATCAAAAAAATAAAATATTTCATTCATTTTACTAATTCACCGATGACTAATATGTTAATTTTTTAATATAAAATTACATTGACCACAAAAAATCTGATAAAACATAAGTATTATCATCAATTTATTTTTATATTTAATTATAATATTTTGATAAATAATGAATTATTTTTATAAATTTGTACTTAATGTTTTTTATAACATAGTTAACACACTCTTCTACTATCAATCCAATTTGTAGTAAATAACATACAAATAATTTTTCAATTACGTGACTTTCTTTATTAGAACACAATGTTGTGTGTAAAGCACTCTATGAAAGAGTTAAAAAAATTACAGAGTAGTATTTCATTAAAATCATGTGATGTTACAACTGATATTGTATTAGAGGACCTATTAGACACCATAGAAGGTAATATGATAATTATAATCAAAATTTATTGTTGTTCACATATTATGAGATGTGTTTGGGGAGAGGTGATATGAATCCATTGTCATGTTCCATATGACAAGAGGATTTACATTATTACCATAGATGAGATATATTTTCTGTTTATGTTCTAGGTATGAATTTATATGATTCATGATGAACTGTTTTATTATATTTCTAAATAACTATCTTATCCCTGAGTAATAAGGCACTAGATGTATCACCATGAGTGAGATGGAACCATCTTTTCATGTGTTATCTAGGTTTAATATTATTGATAATGTATGGATGGAGTGTTTATCTATAAATTTCAAATGTGATAGGTTATTATAATGGAACTACGTATATAATAATTTATATGTTCAATGACACTTGTGAGGAAAACCAATGTTAAAGTGGGTGGTCTGGTTGTAACATCATCAGTTGTGAGAATGAAATTCATGTGATGTGTATAATTTATATGTTTGATGTCTTAGTCAACATGTGATGTGTTGTATAAAATAAATGATAGACTTAAAATTGAGATAAAATATAGTGTTAATGATATGGATATATTCAAAATAGGTTAGAATTTATCGGTATCACTGCCTTAAGGGTGAAGGGAATTCCATATCATAGATTTCATAACCTACCCTACACCAATGAAATTTGGTTATGTTTTGCTAGAGGACCTACCCTATGTCAATTACTATAGGTTGGGATACATTAATATTAGTTTCATAAATTCAATATATTCATGAATATTTCCAATGGGGTATGATAAGGTGTTTTTGTGGAATGCATTGTATACAATGAACATATGTTCACAGGGTCATGGTTTCCTAGTTACAACACAATGACCAACTCACTTATGTGAAATAGTATCATTCATAATGCATATAGAAAATATTTATAACATATTAGGGGAACATGGTGTTACCATACCATGATTTATTCTTGATTCTATGCATAAATAACCTAATTAATGTGAAACCATTATATATGATTTTTGGGTTGTTCATATATGATAAAACAGATTCTAAAAGAGTAACATTATAGGTATTTAGATATGTGGTTAATGTTGAATGTAGATAACAATATATGATATTTTTATTTATTTAATTATTTGGTATATGTGATAAAAATTATGGGTGATTAGTTCAATGCTTCAGTATGTAATTCTACTTTCATTGTGTTATGTAAAGAATATTTTTTATTGTATTTATTCATAAGTATTTTTTTTATTTTGGATGATGGTATTTCTAATTTTTTTACTTTCTTCTTACTGTACATAAATTTAATAGTATCTACATGGTTTTATTACGATTTCGTTCTGATTCGTCTTACTCATGTGTAAATATAGCAATGCCTTTCGACATGTCGCACTATATACCTTAATTGTTGATTGAAAATTGAAATAATTGTTTGTAATGTAACATTTATTGAATAATTTATTATATTATTAATACGAATAATATTATATAATTCCGTTATTTTCATACTCTATGATGATTGATATACACACATTAATTTTTCCAATTATATATTTGAAACCCTCAGGGGATTGAATCATATTGATGATAAAATATCTTTCCAATTATCTATGAATAAAGTAAATTGGTTGTAGTCTAATAGGAATATGGATGTGAAATTCTATACATAATTTGACTGATTTTTTATATCATTTTTTAGTGATGAAAATGATCAATATTTTTCATGTAATAGTCATCATTTTACAATGTTAAAATCCTACAAGTTGCTAATTTTATACTATTTTTGTTTTTTAAAAACAAATAATTTTTTTGTGTATCCATTATTTTAATATTTAATTTTTATTCACAAATAGTTTTTTTATGAATTTATATTTTTTAAAAAATTATATATATATCTGAGTTGGATTAGGTTTCTTATGTTGCGGCATTGTAAATATCGTGTGCACATATATAGTGAAAATTTTACAGGTATGTATACACATAATTGTTAAAATGGTTAATGTTGAATTTCATACTATTTAATTATTAAATAACTCATGTATAATATTACAATGGATTTTAATATAAATTCATTCCTTTTTTAGTAATTTAATTTTGAATATAAAAATTTGGTGGTTTTCATTTTTATGTGAATAAAACTAAAATTATATGTTTGTAAAAGGACTCACATTTAATCTAAGAATTAATTTATTATTTAATATCTATATTAATTAATTTATTTATTTATATAATTATTTATAAATGAACTCATATATAATTAATTCTAAAACACATTATTTTCCCATGATAAAATCTCAAATATAAAATATTAATTAAAATAACAAGTATATTTTGAGTATTTTTTGCATTATATTAAATTAAATATATCATTGAGTTTGTTTATCTAGTTTATATTTTAATGGTTATGTATGGGACTTAATAATATTGACTTTTAGGTGTATCAATTTATGATTAATTCAAATTAAAATTTTTCTGTTCTATTTGATGTGTGCTTATTTGTTAATGTATTATTATCATTTATTCATTGACTAATGATTTTTTCTAAATATATTATACTTATTGCTACTTTGATATTTATAATTATGATTAGTGAATGTGATATGTCTTTTCCTTAAATGATTATTTTGGGTTAGACACTTTTAGGTTTATAAGTATTGTGATCATGTAAATAAATACTGAACCATATGTAATATGACTCGTTAAACATATTGTAATGTGCTTTGGGGTGTTTTTATTGTTTACTGTGATTTTTAAATGTTATATTATCCAATTTTAATGTACATATTACCATAAAACTATTTATAAAATTTGAATGTTTTTTAACTCTAAAATTATTTATTATCATATTTTATATAATATTTCTACAATTAATAATAATATTATAGTATGTTCTCTCCTATTTTTTTTTTTTGTGTTTTTTAGTAAGTAATTTGATCTTTCAATTTTACCTATAATTTGGAAAATAATTGATACCAAGAGTCATGTTTTAATTAATAATAACTGTTGGGAATTTATATAAATACATTACTCGATAACTATAAATGTAATACCTCTGTACCGATTCACACTAAAACTATGAGAATATAAATTTTATGGAAATTTGTTGTGAATTTTTTATTAAACATTGAATATATATTTACGTTCAACAAATCTGTACCATGATAATAATCCTATCATGGAGAGAATACATATAACATTTTTCAATCCCATACTATGGTTAATAAATATCGTTTTATAAATTTTAGTCATATTTTATTACTAGGAGTACAAGATTAATATTTCACAGTGACACATAAACTATATTTTATATCTATTTTCATGGTATTTTTAGATTTCAATTAACATTACTTGTATAAATTACACCAATATGTTGTTTCATTAGATTAACTAATAAATTATTTAAATTTATTTTATAATAAATTATTTAATCTTTCTACATATTCAAAGGGAAATTAATTTACTTGTATATAGATATAAATTATGAAAATGAATAACATTATTATTTAATAATATAAATTTATCAAATCAAATTATAATGGAACCATTTTTTATCCAAATAAAATATATCAATTCTAATAAATAAAGAATCACTTCATAAAGTAATTTTTATTATTAATCATCATGAATCACCTAGTTTTAGAATATTGAATTCCACATGACCTATTGTGTTCTTCCATATCAAAAATTGTTTTTCAGCTCATTGTGAGGGACTTAATTGAAATGTGGATGGAGAAATAATTGTTCACAATTTTGGTAGAAATAATTATAGTAAAATATGGACTAAAATCAATAAGATTATACAATATAATAAATAAAAATAATAAAATGTCATTCAATATCAAATTTTCAAGCATTTCATAAAGTTTCAAGATAAAATACACCAAACACGGAAAGTATATATGATATATAAGACTGCAAAAAAGATTAATTTCTCTAACATATCTTTCATTCTATACTAAAATCAATAGATCAACAAGTACACACCTTATAAAAAAATCCATAATTGGAGCCACATAACTCATTTGAATCAATGACCAACAATTTCTCTATGAGAACCATGAGTCTCTTGAACAATTTGAATAAAATATTAGTATGAAACCACCTATAAGGCCCCAGCCTTAAACCTTACTTAATCTTGAGTTATTACATGATTACACATTGATGATCTTTTCAGGTTTAGAGTTTTAGAGAATTAGATCATGAAACTTGCATTACATTCCACATTTAAAAAAAGTGGTTACATAAAATACATTATTCATTCTTCCCATCAACGGAAACATATTGAAAATAAAACATAGATTCTTTCTTGACACATCCTTGAACTATCATCACATCATGTACCTTTCCCTTGACCTGTGAAAAACATTTCAAAAACTTGGGATGAGTATAAAAAGCTCAGTAAGGGTTATAATAATATGGAAAGGAAACATGAGTTCATATATACATAATAATGAAATCATACATTACCCATAAAACATAGGCACTTTAACATACCTCATCAAACCATGAATAAATCTTAGAAAACATAAGACATTAAAGTAACTTGAGGCATTCAAACCATTCTTATGTAGGGAGTAACCCTCTTGTTTACGTTTGGAATACCCATCACAGTATATTCCCTAAATCTCTTCGGATAAACCTTAACGTTTCACTCCTTCGTGTTACCAAATGCATTAGAGAGCTATATCGGGCTCACCCGCCCTTAGTTTATCACGGAACCACCCGTCCTCATAATAATGCCCAAGAACCTCATCATAATCGTATCACATAAAACATGCATAAAGGAAACATAACATTTCCACCTTTCAATCACAAGATATCAATACAAAACATTGATATAAAAACATTATGAAAACCATTTTCAATACCAAATTAAAAGAAAAGTAAAACATGGTATTTATTTTTCTTTTAAAAAGAATGTATTGCTTGTAGAGGTAGTCGAAACTCAAATAATGGTCACGACGGCGGAGAAGTTGTTGTCACCGCATACGCATGACAAAAACATTACCTTTTGTCATTTAATAAACAATTCGTATAAAAAATATTTCTTTTTAATAAACGTAAAAGTCAAAGGGGTTTGTACACCGTATAAAATAAGGTTGTGTATAAAACAGAATATTCCTCAATGAAAGTAGATTGAGACGAAGTCCCTTACAAAGACGATATCCTTGGTTTAAGGATAAATCAATTACATAATTATGTGTGACAAACGAATACACCAAATATAAGTGGATATTAAGTGTAAAATAATCAAAGGTCATTCACACATATTCAAAGGATGAAATATTCAATAACTAGATGTTGAACCCAATGAAATCGAAATTGGGTTAAGAAGTTCCCTTGACAGCCTAACAGCGTCACATCAAAATGAGTTGATGAGAGATAAAAAAATGGTATCTCATCACATGGACATAAAAATTACATCAATAAGGATATATGAGAACATATCCCAACATAACAATATGTAAATTAAAAGACCCAACAAAAGAAGTCTTTTAAAAAGATGAGGGTGAAAGGTTCCCTTTCCGACATGGGTATCTTTCGAAACATACGCCCCGTGAAAGAATGACAGTACATCATTGATGTAAATACTCATAAATGAATGAATATTAAACAATGAGTAATATAATGGTCAGTACATACACCAATCAAAGTAAATTGTGTCAAATGTAGCATAAATCTTAGGGGAATAATAGTGAGATGAAAAATTACTTACGAAAACACGGCAGCCTAACGGCGCCACTTAAAACATCCAAAAATGTATTGATGAGATCAAATAGGGTATCTCATCACATTAAAATAAAATTATAGTAAGAGGAAAATGAAATAACATCCCCCATAATAAAAAATAAGAGCTTAAAAGAAGTGACATAAAGGGGAGTACTTAAAGAGAAAGAGAGAGGTTAGATCTCTTACGAAAATTCGGCATCCTAATGGCGCCACTCGAAACTTCCAAAATGGATTTATGAGAGAGAATAGGGTCTGTCATCATATAAACATAAAACTTACAGTAAGAGTAATATAAAAGAACATCCCAATAACAAGAAAGATGAGATTAGAAGGAATGACATAAAAGAGTGTACTTAAAAAGAAAGAGAGGAGTTGGATCTCTTACCTCAAGTCCAACTTGTCTTGTTTGATTCTTTATATTCCTGAATAATAAACATTGGTAAATTAATAATTACCTAAGTTCCTCATTTAGAGATTATTATTCCGTTAAAATCACATATTAGAATGTTATAATAATTGTTTAATAATGTTAGTTCATATCAGACGTTATTGCCGATGTTTGGTACATGAGTCAAAAATGAACTTGTTTGAAAAAAGATTGCAAATGTTGTTATAAGTAAATAATTTCTTTAATAGTATTAATGATTAAAATATCATATATATCCAGTAAATATTAATTTCATACTATTCCATATCATTTGGAGATAAAAAACGAAAAGCACCGTTCATGGAGACGGTAAGCCGTACGTACGCATGAACGCTACTTCCATTTATATTTCATATTTAATGGAATTAAAACATAATGATACATAATAGTATTTTAATTCCATTATGCTATCATATATAATATTTTTAAATATATCCTTTATACATACCACATATGGTATTAACGAATCAAATCACTTTGAGGGGGCGGTAGTCCGCACTTCCTTAAATAAAGATATCGCGTTTACCCACAATGGAAACCATAAATGTTTGACCAAAAAGAAAAATACCGAATCTTAAGGAAAAAATAAACATATTATATATCACATATAAATATAGTGTCTTCTTAATGGCCACCTTTGAAGGTGTTAAAAGAATGTTGAACAATCATCGATTCGGGAGGCTGAAATTCGCCATCCACGGAAATAATATGTTCTTTAACCATTAGATGTAGGTGTGTGAAAGTGTAGCTCGAATAATTCTTATAAAAACATCCTAGTATATTTATGATACTGTATTTGTTACAAATGAAATTAATAAAAAGAGTTTATGGGGTTGGAGAAGCAAAATAAAACAAAAGGACTCAAGTGAAGACATTACCTTAAAATCGGGTAACTCCCTTTGGTTTGAGCTCAAAGGCTTCCTTGGGAAGACTTATCCCCAAAGTGAGGCTTTAAAGAGTAGGAGAGGGAAGTGTATAGACAAATTTGGTAGAGGTTGGCCGAGCCAGAGTCATTGGGAGTGTGGGTAACGAGGTAGAGGCGGGGGCCTTTTATAAGAGGAGAGGAGGGGCACTTTTGGAAGGTAAAGAAAAGTCACTTTATTTTTAAATGGTATTCGGATTTAAGAGGTCCCACATTGATGTTTTTTGAGGATAAGGTGATAAGGGTTCTAAATCCACACATCCAATAGGTTTTGGACATGTTTAAGTCTTATATATTACATTATCTTACCATTTTATTTAAATCATTAAATAATGAGGTCATCACTGCATCATCATGATGTCATAAATAATTTAATTTATTTAATGTTTTAAAATTATAAACAAAATACTATGATGTAGGAAATCTTTTTAGATTTCCAATTATTATTTATAGTAAAAAATATGACTTTTATAACCCCATGTAAAAATTGTTTTAGTAAAACATCTCATGTTTGTGTCATTTTTACTTTAACATTAAATAAAAAGATATTTTTGTCATTTTCCAACCAAAGTGGCTCCATGGGGTCCCCAAGTTGACCCATGGATTTTCATGGTCTGAAATGACACATCCAATGAGGGTAGGACATGTGTCTAGATCATTTAATTTTATTAAAACATTATTCTTACAATAAACTACACTAATTACCTCTAATCACGATTAAAAACATAATAAGTTACTATTCACCAAAAAATTATTTTTATCCCATTGAACCACATTTTACTTCTTAATGAAAACCATGTATGTCGGATTTTTTTGAAATATAAAACACAAAGATGGAAAATTTTCATTTAAACGGAAAAATCAGTTTTTATAAGTACCACGTAGTGGTTTCACTATTAATCAAAAATTGAAGTTTTTCAGAAAAATCCCAAAAATTCACCCTAAGATATATTTGATTTTCTGAAAAAAAAAGAAGTCTATTTTACAAAATTCAAAACATATAAGTCACATTAATTAATTTAATAATTAATTACCACTGTCAGAGCAAATAGCGTGTTTTTATGAAAAAATAAGTATCAAAAGATTGACTCTAGTTTAAGTCTGATTTCAAAGTGAAATTAATTCCAACGACCACTATTGGATTAAATATTAAAAATATATTCTAATTTCACATTAAAACCAATTCAAAATATAATCTAATCATATAAATAAATTAGATTAAAATGAGGTTTTGAATTAAAATACAACATTTTACACTATTCATTTAAAAAATGAACTTTATCGGAAAGATACCAAAAAATTACACAAAGTAAATTTTGATTTCCAAATTCTTAAGAAGGGTTTTATTTGGTACAATAGAATATTTAAGAGTGAACAAAACTATATTTAATGAAGGTTGCCATCAAAAGGTGATAAGTGAACCTTTAGTGAAAACTTGGGCATATACGCCTAAAATTGAATTCTTTCTGTATTTTAAGCCTTTATCTTTTATTGGATAAATGTAAAAAAATTTAAAAACATATATAATCATATTTTAGTTATTTCTATCCATTCCCACCAATACAACGACTACATTTTAACTACCATTTAAAATAATATTATTTTATTATTAGAGTGCAACGTAAGATTCCCAAGAAACTCATTGTTGCATGTTGGGTACGCCATCGAGTATAGCGTCCCCATTAAAGTCATATTAATATTTTATTCACAAATATGGATAAATATGAAAATGT
This sequence comes from Viscum album, assembly GCA_963277665.1. Taxonomy (NCBI): domain Eukaryota; kingdom Viridiplantae; phylum Streptophyta; class Magnoliopsida; order Santalales; family Viscaceae; genus Viscum; species Viscum album. Next base: position 244,807,286 of record OY728133.1, read on the forward strand.
CATATTCTTTATTTACCTGGGGTGTTACATCCTTCCCCCCTTTTGGGAATTGCGTCCTCACAATTTTAAAATTGGGCTCGGAAACTTCATTGAAAATACCATATCGAAACAAGAGTCAATAAAACAATCACTTTAAAATAAAGAAAGATAAGTATAGAGGACACCCGAGTTAACCCATACTAGGATTCCATGTAGGAAAACATGGACATGTAGGAGAAAACATAGGGTCATGTTATGATGGAGGGTGATAGAAAACATGTTTAGGAGAAATTTAACAATAAGAAAATCACAAACTTGTGATGGGTTAAACGGTGTTGGGTTCCCCAGTAGGAAAAGTTAATAAACAAAATTTTTGTTTTATGTTACATTTTATTGAAGAATTTATTTTTGAGATTAACTAAAACATAAGGAGACATACTTACTTGTCATGTTGACTTTCAACTTTTACTAGATTTCTCACACAGACTCATACTTTCTCCAAAAGACGAGTATTTAGGAAGACTTGTTCGCATTAAGAGTACTATAAAGAACTTCTAGCAGAGCACCTAATTAAAAAAAAAATAACTATACATTTCCCATGTCTTCAAACCTTAACCAAAACTAAAACCAATAAGGTTATAACAAGATCAGATAATCCAGAAAAGGATAACCCTTTATAAAAAGAAAATCTATTCTTAATATCAAAATTTGTCCAACAAAACCCAAAGTTCAACGAGGACCATTCGATAACCAATTTGTCCATAAAATTATTCAAAGTAAACCAATCTAAAATTGAAACCCAAATATTTGAAGGAGTTAGTCACATAGTCTTCAAAGTTAAATCGTAACATTTCTCTCCAAACAACATCAGTTTCTCCTAAAGTCTCGTATTGGAAAGTAGTTAACCTAATCACATATCCTCCATGATAGGTTAATCATTTTCATAAATAACCCAAAATCAACTTACATTTAATTCATAAAATCATCTAACTAAAAAGAATCAGTCAAACTAACTAGGGACTTCACGTAGTCCAGTGGTAGGCGATAAATACCAGTTGCACTTTGGTTGTGGGTTCGATTCCCGCAGCTTCGTCCGACGCGACGGGTTATCACACGGTCTTCGTGTTGTCCCTCTTCAAAAACTATATAATTTTATAACATTCCTCAAAAAGATATAAATTCATCAAAAATAAATATAACATATTCCTCAAGTTTATCTCATGCCTTATTTTTCCATCATATCATATAATAACCCATAATTACCTCAAAAGTAAGGATCATATAAACTATAATTGTTAACTTTATAATTATTACCTAAACTTCCACATAGACTTGGTCATCTCGTACACGATGCATTATAGAACATACCAAGGTTCAAGTGGTTTATCATGACTCCTTGATAGTTGTTTTAGAACAACCATGAGATTCCTCATTGAATCCTCCATTTTATCTAGTATCTTAATCAGAGAACCACCATAGTTTCCTTCAAACTTGTTGTCTCTTTGGTGCCTGCTAGATCAATCCATTTACTAAAAACTGAAATGTCAGTGTGAGTATATCAACAAAACCATCATGAACAAATGAGTAATATAATCACTAATATATACTTACTCATTCACTTTATCTAAAACTAGGACTCCTTCTGAAATCCTAACCATTATGGTAATGTCACTTATGCTTACAGAATACCCTAACCTCTAAAGTTATCTAAACCGACCTCTGATACCAACTATAGATCCCCGGCCTTAAACCTTACTTAATCTTGAGTTATTACAAGATTACACATTGAGGATCTTTTCAGGATTAGAGTTTTGGAGAATTAGATCATGAAACTTGCATTACATTCCACATTTAAACAAATTGGTTACATAAAAGACAGTATTCATTCTTCCCATCAACAGAAACATATTGAAAATAAAACATGGATTCTTTCTTGAAATATCCTTGACACTATCATCACATCATGTACCTTTCCCTTGACCTGTGAAAAACATTTCAAAAACATGGGATGAGCATAAAAAGCTCAGTAAGGGTTATAAAAATATGGAATGGAAACATGAGTTCATATATACATAAGAATGAAATCATACTTTACCCATAAAACATAGGCACTTTAACATAACTCATCAAACCATGAATAAATCATAGAAAACATAAGACTTAAAGGTAAATTGAGGCATTCATAACATTCTTACATAGGGAGTGACCCTCTTGTTTATGATTGGAATACCCATCACAGAATATTCCCTAAATCTCTTTGGAGAAACCTTAACGTTTCACTCCTTCGCGTTACCCAATGCATTGGAGAGCTATATCGGGCTCACCTGCCCTTAGTTTATCACGGAACCACCCGTCTTCATAATAATGCCCAAGAACCTCAACATAATCGTATCACATAAAACATGCATAAAGGAAACATAACATTTTCACCTTTCAATCACAAGATATCAATACAACACATTGATATAAAAAAATTATGAAAAGCATTTTAAATACCAAAAGAAAAGAAAAGTAAAACATGGTATTTATTTTTCTTTTTAAAAAAAGTTATGGCTTGTAGAGGAAGCCAAAACTCCTATAATGGTCACGATGGCGGAGAAGTCGTTGGCGCCGCATACGTATGACAAAAACATTCCCTTTTGTCGTTTAATAAACAATTATTATAAAAACGATTCCTTTTGAATAAACATAAAAGTAAAAGGGGTTTTATACACCATATAAAAGAAGGTTGTGTGTAAAATAGAATATGCCTCAATGAGATCATATCCCAACATAACAATATGTAAATTAAAAGACCCAATAAAAGAAGTCTTTTAAAAAGAGGAGGGTGAAAGGTTCCCTTACCGACATGGGTATCTTTTGAATCATACGGCCCATGAATGAAGGACAATACATCATTGATGTAAATACTCATAAATGAAATAATATTTCACAATGAGTAAAATAATGGTCAGTACATACACCACTCAAATTAAATTGTGGAAAATGTAGCATAATTCTTACAGGAATAAAAGTGAGATGAAAAATCACTTACGAAAACTCGTCAGCCTAACGTCGCCACTTAAAACATCCAAAAATGGATTGATTATATCAAATAGGGTATCTCATCACATTACAATAAAATGTACAGAAAGAGTAATATGAAAGAAAATCCACCATAACAACAAATAGGATCTTAAAAGAAGTGACATAAAGGGGAGTACTTAAAGAGAAAGAGAGAGGTCAGATCTCTTACGAAAATTCGGCAGCCTAACGACGCCACTCGAAACTTCCAAAATTGATTGATAAGAGAGAATATGGTCTCTCATCATATGAACATAAAAATTACAGTAAGAGTAATATAAAAGGAAATCCCAATAACAAGAATGATGAGCTTAGAAGGAATGACATAAAAGAGTGTACTTAAAAAGAAAGAGATGAGTAGGATCCCTTACGTCAAGTCCAACATGTCATGTTCGTTTCTTTATATTCCTGAATAATAAACATTGGTCAATTAATAATTGCCTAAGAACATCCTTTAGAGATTATTATTCAGTTCATATCACATATTATAATGTTATAATAATTTTTTAATAATGTTAGTTCATATCAGATGTTTTTTCCGATGTTTGGTACATCTGTCAAAAATGAACTTGTTTGAAAAAAGATTTTTTCATGTAGTTATAAGTAAATAATTTCCAGAATAGTCTTAATGATTAAAATATCATATATATCCTGTAAATATTCATTTCATACAATTCCATATCATTTGGAGATAAAAAATGAAAAGCACTGTTCATGGAGACGGTAAGCCGTACGTACGCATGAACCCTACTTCCAATTCTATTTCATATTTAATGGAATTAAAACATAATGATACATAATAGTATTTTAATTATAGTATGGTATCATATATAATATTATTAAATATATCCTTTATACATACCACATATGGTATTAACGAATCAAATCACTTTGAGGGGGCGGTAATCCGCACTTCCTTAAATGAAGATATCACGTTTACCCATAATGGAAACCATAAAGGTATGCCCAAAATGAAAAATACAGAAGATTATGGAAAACATAAACATATTATATATCATATATAAATATATTTTCATCTTAATGGCCACCTTTGAAGGTTTTAAAATAAGGTTGAACAATCATCGTTTTGGGAGGCCGAAATTCGCCATCCATGGAAATCGTATCTTCTATATCCATTAGATGTAGGTGTGTGAATGTGTAGCTCTAATAATTCTTATAAAAACATCCTAGTACATTTATTATAATGTATTTGTTACAAAAGAAATTAATAAAAAGAGTTTAGGGGGTTGGAGAAGCAAAATAAAACAAAAGGACTCAAGTGAAGACATTACCTTAAAATCGGGTAACTCCATTTGGTTTGAGCTCAAAGGCTTCCTTAGGAAGCCTTATGTCCAAAGTGAGGCTTCAAGGAGTAAGGGTGGTAAGTGGAGAGACAAAATGGGCAGAGTCTGGCCAAGCCAAAGGCTTTGGGTGTGTGTGTATGGAGGTAGAGGTGAGGGCCTTTTATAAGAGGAGAGGAGGGGCACTCTTGGAAGGTAAAGAAAAGTCACTTTATTTTAAAATGGTTTTCGGATTTAAGAGGTCCCAAATTGATTTATTTATAGGATAAGGTTATAAGGGTTCGATATCCACTCATCTAATAGGTTTTGGACATGTGTAGGTCTTATATATGACATTATCTGTCCATTTTATTTATATTGTTAAATAATAAGGTCATCACTGCATCATCATGATGTCATAAATAATTTAATTTATTTAATGTGTAAAAATTATAAACAAAATAATATGATGTAGGAAATAGTTTTATCTTTCCAATTATTATTTATAGTAAAAAATATGACTTGTATAACCCCATGTAAAAATTATTTTAGTAAAACATCTCATGTTTGTGTCATTTTTACTTTAACATTAAATAAAAAAATATTTATGTCATTTTCCAACCAAAGTGACTCCATGGGGTCCCCAAGTTGATACATAGATTATCTTGGTCTTCCATGACACATAAAATGTGAGTAGGACATGTTTATAGGTCATTAAATTTTATTAAATCATTATTCTTACCATAAACTACACTAATTACCTCTAATCGCGATAAAAAACATAATAAGTTACTATTCACCAAAAAATTATTTTTATCCCATTGAAACACATTTTACTTGTTAATGACAAACATGTATGTCAGATTTTTTTTTAAATTCAAAACACAAATATGTGAAAATTTCATTTAAACTGAAAAATCAGTTTATATAAGTAACACTTAGTGGTTTCATTATTCATCAAAAATTGAGGTTTTTCAGAAAAATCCCAAAAATTCACCCTAAGCTATATTTGATATTATGAATTCAAAAATGAAGTCTATTTTAAAAAATTAAAAACATATAAGTCACATTAATTAATTTTATAATTTATTCCCACTGTCAGAGAAAATAGCGTGTTTTTATGAAACAATAAGTATCAAAAGATTGACACTAGTTTAAGTCTGGTATCAAAGTGAAATTAATTCCAATGACCACTATTGGATTAAATGGTAAAAATATATTCTAATTTCACTTTAAAATCAATTCAAAAGATAATATAATCATATAAATAAATTAGATTAAAAAGAGTTTTTGAATTAAAATAAAACATTTTACACTATTCATTAAAAAAATGAACTTTATCGGAAAGATACAAATAATTTACACAAAGTAAATTTTGAAGTCCCGATTCTTAAGAAGAGTTTTATATGGTCCAATAGAATGTATAAGAGTGAACAAAACTATATTTAATGAGGGTTCTCCATCAAAAGGCGATAAATGAACCTTTAGTGAAAACGAGGGCATATACGCCTAAAATTAAATTCTTTTTGTATTTTAAGCCTTTATCTTTTATTGGATAAATGTAAAAACATTTAAAAACATATATAATCATATTTTAGTTATTTATATCCATTCCCACCAATACAACGGCTACATGTTAACTACCATTTTAAATAATATTATTTTATTATTAGAGTGCAACGTAAGATTCCCAAGAAACTCATTGTTGCGTGTTGGGTACGCCATCAAGCATAGTGTCCCCTTTGAAGTCATATTAATATTTTATTCAAAAATATGGATAAATATTAAAATGTCATATTATTTATTTACCTGGGGTGTTACACCACCAATGTATACTTATTAAAATTTCATAATGACTTATAAAATGGAATGAGAAAAAAATACAGAAATTAATATAAATCTGTTTGGATTATCATGTGTGAACTAGGTAGCCACAAATACTAGTCTTACCATCATTGGATATATAATGAAAAGATAAATGGAAACTGACAAGTCTCACAAACCCAAAAATTTCCCAAGATTCTTTACCAAAATCAACCATATCTGTCATGGATGTACACAATGTTCTCAATAAAATTAACAAAATATTTTACAGTAGAACAATATTATCAATGGGTATCAACAATATACTCAGCACAATGGAACATGGTTTTACTCAAGTCAACTATATCAGTGATTTATACCCATGTTACAATCAACATAGATAAAAAAGAATATTCCACAACCCTTCTATTTTACTAATGGATATCGAAAATATAGTTAGAAAAAGTCATCACGCCAAGACAAAGGTAATATTCCAACTTCACAACACATGTTCCCACCTGATAATACAATCATGTATTAGTTTTCTCAGTGAGTAACAAAAGATCCAAAATTAATATCAATGAAAAAAATAATGGAACATCCCATCGATGACACAAAATTGATTACTATAATAATTCTAGACACTTATTAGCCTAATTGAATCATTCTATGATGAAACACCCAAACTGAAAAACTTAATATTGTACCTCAATATAGGTCTCTAACTATTCAATTGATTAAATAACATATGGAATTAACTACCCCACCCTCTCTATCATTTTATATTTTAATCCTAACTAATTACCAATGGAAATGAAACCATTCAACCAATTAAATTTTAATAGTATAATATTACCAAAAAAACGTCAATATTGGCCATTTTCAAAATTTCAATGGAAAAACATCACACTCCCCCAATAAGGATACATACACAATGATACCCAAATAAACCCCTGAAATTTTATATAAAAATAAGAGGTCTCATTAGAAAAGCATACAAACACATGAATGTAATGGAATATAAATTTATAGAAATGTTATAGAATTCTGAAGCAGCCCTGCCTGAAGGCTTGAAGATATTAATTTCTTGGAATTACCAACTCAATCATTCCCAAAACATAAGATATAATAAATAACCACTAAAATAATCAAATGTGGTTTCTTAAATACAGATTCAATATGAATGGGTTTGGTGAGGTGTAGATAAGTTTATAATTAATCGTATAGTCAATCCAAACAAATGGTGTTTAAAAATCCAATGAAAAAGCATAAATAAATCCAAAAAACCCATGGAATGATATCTTTCAATAATATATGTCATGAGGAGGTTTATGTGATTAATTAAATGAATAAATGGTGTTTCATAATGATTTGTTTGGATTACATAAATATCCACCCATGCTTTCATAGGATATCAACCCAAAATCATCGGCGAGATTGTGGCTCCCCAGGTGGCTAGTGGTTTCAAAAATCCTGATCAGATTATGGTATTATAAATGAATGGATGGTGGTTTCTTATTAGCTATTTTGTGTCCCCAACCACATCATTGAGACATTTACCTCACGCCACATCATCATGTAGTCCTCGAACTATTTGAAACCATTTGAATATGTAAAAAACTCCAATATACAACCATTTGGGCAAAAAACCTAAATTTTAACACACTATGAAATAATAATGGGGATTAAAAAGAGAATATATAAGAAATTAATTAAAATTTATATGTAAATACTATCATGAAAACCTTTTAATTAATATAATATTTGATGCAGTTGATCTATTTAATGTTGAAGATCTATATTTTCATTTAGAGAATAAATATTAATTACAAAGGTTAATTAAAATAAATGTTATTCAACATTTTGAAGATGAGTTAATAAGTATTTTATATTGTTTAAATTCATTTGCATAGAACAGATTATTATTTCATATTATTTTTCCTAAGGATAGTATATGACTGAATTTCTTATTTATCATTGGAATCCAATCCTAAATTTTCAATTGTATACCTATTATTACTCAACTTCTGATACAAATTTTAGTATTTAATAGAATAATGATGAATTTAATAGAGGTTATAATAAATATAGGTTTCTTATATAATGTTTCTTGTCTTTTATTTTTCATTTATAACAAAAATGTTGTTAATGTTCAATAAAAAATAATAAATATTATTCTTCCTTAAAAACACATTAAATATCCAAAAAATAATTTTTAATTGAATTCAATATAATTATGTCATAAAATAACTCAAATTTAATCAATTGGAAGTTTACCAAAATAATTATTTTCACCATTAATATTATCTTAAAATTAATAATATATTTTTTATACTTATCATCTAAATAATCACTAGGAAAATAAAAAAATATTAGTAAATGTTTTTTGAATAGATTTAACATTATATGATATTTCATCAACTGATATGGGTACTAATCAATATCATTATCTATATTATGCTCAGTAGGATACAGCTCTGAACATCATCTAATTCATGAATTCATATAGATAAATATTAATGTTCAAGTAAATGATTTTACTATAAGATAATTTTACTAGAGGATGATTTTGATTGAAAAAAACATATAAGTACTTAAATTAAACACATAAAAAATATTTTTAATCATTAATGTCCATATTAAATTAACCATCTCTATTGGAATTACATGTATTAATAAAGATCAAATATCTATTATACAATTTTTGGATAACTATCAAGAACTTCGATGTAATCCATATATCTTGATTAAATACAATTTAATATGGTACTCTATAAAACATTAAATCATTCTTAATTTATTTAATTTTAATGTGATCAATATAGTAATATTCTATTATAATAAAAATATTTTATATCATTTTATGGTGATTGACTATAACCAAAATTTTGTGATCAAATTCTAATGTCTTTGATTATCCAACATTGAGACCTATTTAATTTATTCCAATATCCATTTTCTTATGGGTACTAGTTGTATCATATTTTATGAATATTTTTTATTTATTATTGTCATTTTTATATACCAAGATTCATGATATTTACTCTACAATGTCTATTTGAATGTTCTACCAACAATAATTCTCTTTATGATATCTATACAATATCATGAATCTATGATTAATAGAGAATGATGATTAATGAACATTATCCGGCATTCCATTCAATAATTATAGAATTAAATTTTCATATACACATATATTGAATCTCATCATTCCATGATTATCATGTTTGAGCTCTATAATAATCAATACATTATATTATAGCTCTGCACCATCCTTTTTATACTGACTAATCTATACATGAATGGATATTTGAACATTCATCCATGGAAGATAAATTATTTTCCAATTTAATAGGATTTATGGTTGAATTCTCTAAAAATACATACGTCTAAAATTGATTTCAATTCTAGTCATGGAAAAATATTCATGGGGTATTTTACTCATAGAATAATTCATATAGTTCACCTTATTAGTATTATAATGAATATATAATTAATTATATCAAAACAAATCTTATAATCTGTATTTTAATATATCCACATCTATTTATACGTGAATATGTACTCATGTTTTTATGATCAATAAATATATCCCACAATTCATCATATATATAATTATATTTAAATTTAATGAAAAACATTTTTTTTGATAACCTTATATATATATTTATGAAATTTTTATCTTGAACCATTTATTTTTTATGGAATGTTCTACTACCATGTCAATATTTTTGAAGAAATATTCTATTGCCTTATTCACCACATTGTTTTTATTAAAAAAATGTTCTCCACAATAGTTTAATGTATTCAAATTTTGACTAACAAAATATCTAATTAGTATCAATTTTCATTCCATTAAACTACAATGGTATGTAGATCCCTGTAATTTCAACATGGATATTAGATTTTAAATACATGTAAAATTTATTACACTTCATTAGTATTATCAATCAGTCATATGAAAAATATATATTTAGGTCATATTACTTTGTGCGAGCCATTGTTCAATAACTTCTATCATTGAATGATCCATAGATATACCCATGAGTTTTATCAAATAACATAGGAATTTACAATTTATTTTCAAAATTCCCACATTCTCAATTAGGAACCTTATTCTATTTCATTAATATATTAAATAAAAAACATAAATTATATTTTTCATTCATATTATTCATTTGAATATTTAATATTATCATATATATGAGAACCTCAAACTAATCTAGTAAATACTTAAACACTCCATTCATTACACCCATGACGATATTCAGGGAATGATAATAAAAATGGAATCAATATAAAATCCAAATAACCATATATTGTTTTGAATTTTCCTTGAATATATTCTTATCAACCCTCAATAGTTTGTTTTGAAAAATTAGTTCAATATTTTAATTATATTATGCTCATCAAAATTGAATAAAAAATACATCAATATGTTGAAGATGATACTTGTTTCTAAGGGTGATATTGTTATGATATATGTAATTAGTGTAAATACATATTGATAAATCATTATTTATTAAAAAAATAATATGTACACCATATGGTGAAACACTACTTCGAATGTACTTGATTTCAACATTATCCTATGGATACATTTGCAATTCCTAAAACTAAATAAGGGATATTCTATAAGGAATAATTTTTATTGATATTGTATCTCGTATGATTTCTACAATTAACACAACATTAGGATTAAAGGGAACACCTAGATACTATATATAATATAGGATATACATTAACATATTCCTAACCAGTAGGTATATCATAAATGTAGAGTTTCAACACAATCATTTTATATAAATACTCATCTTGAATATGTAGTTATTCCTATATAATGGATTTTATTTACATTGAATGTTCATTTTCATCCTAACCCTTTTAGAAAATCATAATTTGATTAAAAATATCAAATGTAACATCCATTAATTGTAATATAATTTTGGATCTATATAAAGGGGGCAAGTATATTCTATATATCACCATAAATATTACAATATGACGAATAAAAATGTTTGTTGGATCTATACTCCCAAAAATATCATTCGGATATGAAATATATAAATGATATAAAATAATTTTTTGTAGTTTTTTACATGGATAATTCAATATCTATCTATTAAGATAGTGATGTTATATTTTTATAATATACTTGTGATAAAAAATATTAGGTATAACCTAAAAATCGTTATATCTTTTTTAAAATATTAGATGGTAAACTCATTATTATATAATTCATTATTGGGAACCACTTAAGAAATTTTTATTATAAACATATCCCATTATCCTTTTTCAAATGAGGATATTATTATAGATAGTATAAATTAAAGCATGGTTTCATGAAATTATTATAATAATTTATGTATTCCATTTAATTATTTCATTGGAGAGGTCCTTTAGAATATAGAGGTGTTTTTTCACTATTCTGTTGATTTGTGTTTGTCATCACATCAATATAGATTTCTTGTGCTTGATAACCACATCTTCTAAATATAAATAATTTACCTATCTCGTTGAGATAGTTTCACCATGCAGCTTCCAGATATAATTTCATGAAGGAAAATTAAAAATAATTATTACATATGGTTTATTCATGTAACTCCCTTCAATATTTATCATTCCATTCAAATCCTAAAAATGATAAGAACAACGATGGTATCTACTCTTAATTTAAAAAAAGTTATAAAATCATAATATTATTAATATAAATCAATTTCAATTATAGACAATTCTTTTTAGATGATTGGTCTTAAACCAAAAATTAATTGATCAATTATTAATTTAAGAATAATGATGAAACATGAATAATAATATGAAAATTTGGTAAAATTTCTCTTATATGACCCAATTGACTCATCATAATTTAATTTAATTTACTGGAATTATCATTATATTGTCATTTTTATAGATCTAGGAATATAAAAATTCCATAATGACGTTTTATGTTCATATCATTTCATAGTTTCAATACCTTACTATTTCTATTTAATAATTATAATAATCCACTATTTATTATCATAACCATAAAATTCCTAAACAACTAAGACAAAAAATTATTGATTTAAAAAGTAGACTATAATTTATTTCAGTCATACTAATCCATTTCACAAATATTTTTCGATTTGTGAGCACAATAATTAATAGAGGGTATTCTCTAATAAAATATGAAATGGTTCATTTAATTTGTTTTTATTTTTTTGTAATATCAGAGATACATATCATGGGTGAGTTTTTTGAGTATTGTAATATTCCTTCTAATTCCATAACCCAATCCGTTGTTTTCATGATGAAAATATTTTAATTTTCTTTATCAATGATATTTAACACAATTTCTCTACGTTTTTTACACCAAATAAATAAAAAAAAAAATTTGAGCATAAATTATCATTAAATATAATTATAAAACATATAATTACAAAAAAATATTCCAAATATGAATTAAATTAGAACACCATTTTATCAACCCTTGAAACATTCTGTTCATATTATATTATAAAGGTTTTTTTGTGTTATAATTTTATGATGTAGGCATTTTAATAAAACACTCTATATGATAGCATATACATCACACAACATCGAGATTACATGAACAATGAGGCACTTTTTAAATATTATTATTCTGACATCACTATTATAACATTGTAGTTAAATTGGAGGATGTGACAAGAATTATTTATCATTGGCAATATAAAGGTCTTAACCAATACAAATATACTTCTTAATTATTAAGAAATATACACAACGTTTCAGTGAATTTTTTATAAGTCTTCATCAAAAATAATTTTTAATAAATATTATTCAAAAATAATATAAATAATCGGTCAAATTTTTTATTAATGTATTTTATAAAATTAACAACATTTTATAAATTCTAATATAAAAAATATAACAATTCTATTTTTTTGGTATTTTTCTGAATTGATTGATTTTGAAGTGAAAAATGATAGAAAATAATTTAATAAATGTTTTATTTTTATTTCACGAATTTTGAAGGTAAACATTTCTTTTAAAATACAATCGAATTAAAATTATCAATCATATATTATAAATAATCCAATTGTGTTTTTTTAATCAGTTTTATTATTTAACATAGTATTAAATAGGCTTACAGAAAATGATACTTTTCTGGAAAGTTGTATTTATATATGATTTTTTTTAATATTCAATTAATATCATCTACATGTTGAAATTTTATCTTTAAAAATATATAAATATTTTTATAAAAAATTAAAATGTTTAATAAATTTATATTTTCTTATTTTCTGGCATTATGAATAGTAAACTTAGTAATTTTGATTACCACAGTAATGGGTAAATTGAGTAAATAGAGTTAAAAATATAATGATATGAACAAAATAAGACCCATTAACATGAAATTTTTATATTTTTATTAATTAATGTATCCCAAAATAACCAAAATAATATGTTATATTCACTTCATTCTATTTTTATTATATTATGAACATTATAATATTTTATGTGATTAAAAGTAAAAAATTTCCCTCTCCTGTATTTGAAAACAAAAACATTTTAATCATTCATATAAAACGATAAAGGTTTGAGTTATAAATAATTTTTTTAAACGTAGAATACTTTTATTCACAATGGGAAATTATTATTAGTTTTTTTGTGAATTTAAAATTTCCCTAAATTCTTTCAAAATGATGTCATGGTAATTATTTAATTAATGTAAAAATAAAATAATTAATATTGAAATCATTAAAAGCATAATAATTGGAGAAATATAATGTTAACCATTATTTTATTATATAAAAAAGTCATAATAGATATTTATTTATGCATTTTATTCTAATTATTATCTATATTGATGTTATTAATTTCAACCTAAATTAATAGTTCCAAAATTGACAGTATTGATATTATATGAAAATAATATTTTTTTTAATTAATTAAAAATTTATAAAATTATTATATTTCGCATAATTAATGGTATGTTGTTTTTGATATAAAAAAAGGGACAATTTAGGGTTTTTTGTAATTTATTTTTAATATTATTGAACCTTAGAGGTTAAAAACTTTTAATAGTACTATAATTATTAAAAGGGTTAATAGAAAGATAAGACTAAATGATACTGGAAGAAACATATCAAAAAGGTGGCCAAATATTATTAAATTAAATTATTATAAATTTTATTCATGTTATATTTTAATTATATAAGTTCGGATCCCTTTATTGATGAAAAATAATTTATAACAATTTAATAATTTAAGAAAATGCAAAATGTTCGTCTCTCCCTAATTATAAATGGGAACCTCCTCCCTCACTAATTTACACCATATTGAGATATATACATAAAAAATCAAATAATACTTCTCCAAAACATAATTAAACATTTTCTTGATGTTTTACAGCTTCCAAAATTTCCACCATAGGTCTCATAACTAGTGAATTAAAATGGAACCCATATATAAAGAGTTATCATCTTTGCTGACTCTTTTATGTTTATTTATTCATATACTTCTTCACCATTTTTACCCATCTAATAATAATAAATATATTATCAAAATGTAATGAAATATTTTTAAGATTATGTTACAACCATGTTATATCTCTTTTTAATCCAGTAAAAAGTTGAAACAACACTAGAGTGTATCTAGAGCTTATCATCTCCACATAGAAGGGTAATTTGTGTTTCAATACCACATTACATGGATGTTTAAAAATATGTAAGTGATGAGTATTCATAATATTTAATAAAAAATAATTCAGTATCTTTATTATCATATATATATATATATATATATATCTTTAGCATTGTATTAATTGGAAAATGATAAAGTTGCTTCTGTGCACATGTGGAATTCCACATCCATGAAACAATATGATCCAATTTCATTTATGATTTATGTGGATAGTAAAGTGGTTATATTTAATTAATATATATGATAGTATAATGAAAATATAATGATTATTTATTTTTTATCTTTCATTCAGTCTATCCACTGAAAAGTGAACACTATGTTCATATGTATGTATGACCTACCATCTCCATGAATAGTGTAATTAATTTTTCTATGTTTATATATGAGGATTATTATATATATTTAATATAAAATATATATATCATAAATAACATTATATAATTTATTTAACCATTATTATAGATGAAGGTCTACGACTAGAAAATCAAAGTATACATGACAAACATTGAAGCTATCACATGAAATAATGTTAATAATTCATGAATATTAACAACCGTGTGAAAAAAAATTATAAATGGAACATATATGATATCATATATATAAATATAGTCTAATTGTGTATTTTTAAAAAATAAAAATTTCATATAACATAGGTTATAGAAGCTACCTGTTAATTCATACCTATGTTAAGGGATTTCATCTTAATTCATACCCTAATATGTTATATTTGGTATTATACACCTACTAATTTCTTTTTCTTGTACATAATACACCATTTATTTAATTAATATAAATTCTTATTTAATCATTAAGTTATATTGAAATTCCATTTTTACCCTTTTTAAATATTTTACATTTTTTCATCCATATTTTCTTTTATTTGAATATGAGTCGAGAAAATAAATTTGCAAAAGATAAAATATTCTTATTTAGAATTTTATCAGATATATTTTTAATAACTATATATATTTTCTAAAAAAAGATTATTTATACTCTGTAGATGAATTCACAATGGGTGTCTATTTATTTAGGCTTTTTATAAAGAAGTTTGAATGGAATCGTTAATTTTATAAAGGAAGTAATTTATAACTTTTATAGATAAAAAAATGATGAAGGAATGTTTTTAAAATATGTTCTATGCGTATATTTTCCCACCATCATGAATAATATTATATTGGAATATTTCATTACAACTTTAATACATTTTTTCGGGGTAAATTAATTACAATATTGTTTCTCCCTTTTTTAAATAACAAATTTCAAAAATGGAAAGATTATATTCATCAAGAATTTTTCAATTATAATTTAATTAAATTTATATTAATCAATAAAAATATGGTTTATTATACAAATTTAGTGTTGTTTATATGATGTAATGATAATATCATCAGATCCATTCACTAAATTGTGACTATTGAACAATACATTTCGACTAAATATTGATATTATTTTTATCATGGATATGATTATCACAATATCATATTCCATATACATATATATAGTTATATACATTAAATCTATTTTATTTTATTTTTAATTATTGATTAATACATAGTATTTACTCAAGGTATAAATTTTTATAATAAGCCATATTGTAGAGGAAAAATATTGATAATTTAATAAATAAGGAATGCATTGGATTTTTGTTGATCGGTGAGCTCATCATTATATATCCCCTCGATTAATATATAGTAATTCTTAGATAAATTATTATCCTATAAATACATATATTTTTACACCTATATTTTAATTTTATTTGAATATGTCCTTAATGGTACAGAAACCATGACTTATAATAACATGGAATGAAATTTTAATGATTTACTTCTTTGATAATTTAGATATTGTTGTCTGTGATATTTATGCTTGATATTATCTGTAGATTTATATTGTGACTATTTTATTTATTAAAAGAAATTTGTTTATTGTTATTAACATTTCTATATTTTTCATGCTTTATTTAGTCATTATATAATCTGTGGTATATATCTATTAATGATTTTATTATCTCCACCATTCATATGATCAAATTTCCTTGGGTTATTAATATGTGTATCATAATTAATATTAATGATGGATGAATATATTTTTTCTATGTATATCAAATTTCTAATTTAATATAGTAATCATTAATGTATGTAATTCTCTAATACCAATATATTGATAAATTATTCATGGTGAGATCCCATGTATGGAGGATAATTTTATAATGTAACCACTGACAGAGGGATAATACTTTCGGTTTCATTAAAATTATATTTAGAGAAATATTAGTATTAACCATGTGATATTGATTTCAAAAAAAATCTAAGATGATAATAATAATAATCCATTATTATATTTGAGAACATTTACCTTTATATAGATATTTATTTTATGTCTCCATATTAATTTATATTCATTTAATAATCTAATGAATATTCTAATATAGCATTAATTTATATATCTGGTCTTGAACCTAGATAGGTTATTACTCTTAGTAATGATTCTATTCAAACTGAACTACATCTGTACCCAAAACAAGAGATGGATTCTGCATATACATCCTTAATAAAGAAACATGAAAAACCTGGTGTACCTAAGATAATCTTGGAGGTAGAGACACTTTGTTGGAAACAAATCCATATTTTACAAGGATTTTATATGGCCCAATAAACCATGGACTCAGAGTCCCAATCATACAAGAACACATCACACATATCAATGGAGAAATTTTGAGAAATAAATAACCACCTACCTCTAAAGGATGAGCATTCCTCCTGTTATTTGCATAATTTTTCAAACTAGAATGGGATAACCTCATGTTTTTATGAATTAATGGAACATTATCTGATAAATCCACTAACTTATATAGTTTCCTAAACATACTTTAACATACTTTATTCAAATAGGATGGTGTTCTACATTGCTTTCTATATAATGCCTCAAATAGTCCCATCTGTATAATGGAATGAAATCTATTATTATATAAAAATTCAACCAATGAATGATTATGATCCAAATTTCCATTTTAATCCATTAATATGGAACATATAATTTCCTACAATGTATTTATTTTTATATTATTACAAGCCATATGGTTGAGAATGAAAAGATGTACTAAAATTTATTTGAGTACCCAATGACTTATAAAGGACATTTCATGAGGTAGAAGAGAAATTGGATTCAAAATAATATATAATTGAGATGGTAATACCATGAATCCTAAAAATATCCATAATATTAAATCAAGACAAATTATATGTTGAACGAGTGACTCTAATAGGAATAAAATGAAGAGAGTTAGTTAATAAATCAATAACAACCCAGATCAAATTGTTACCTTGATATGTATTGAGTAATGTGAACCTAAAATACAATGTTATATTCAAACATTTTAACTTAGTAACTTCAAATTGGTGAAGAAACTCATTCATAAAATATCATTATACATTAATCAATTGACAATTAAAATATCTCATGGTACAATCAGTAATATCTCATGTTATTCTATCCAACCAGTAATTCTCCTGATTATAATTGTAAATATTTGTGTTTTCCTGATGAATTTAAAATAGAAAACAATGACCTTCACATAAAAAACATTATTTACTTATGAATTACATGTAATGCATAATCTCTTCCCAAATATCAAAACATAATCTTTATAAATCGTAATTTGGGAATCTTTATTTTGGAGTCAATTCTAAAATTTTTTGAAACACATTATCCTCATTTTGGGTTTGCATATTTTATTTTGATAGAGATGACTACATTGAAACCTAATACAAAATAGTGTAATTTTCTACACCAATAACATCCAATCCAAATTTCATCCAATCATTTTTCAATGGGTCATTTTTTCAAATGTATCATGGTTAATGTAGCCTTAAATTTTTGAATCTATGAATCAGAAAAATTGTTTTCTTTTCCATGAGGATAATAAATCATGAAATCACAATATATGATTAGATACAATAGTCTCTTAAGTATCAGGTTAAATTATTTTTTATTGAATATATAATTTAAAATGTTTTAATTAGTATATATTGCACACATTACAGTATACAAACGGTGCCTCAAAATTTTTATTGAGAAACTAACTGAACCCAATTTCATATCATGTGTAGGTTAACTTAACTCATATGGTTTCAAATAAAGTCAATCACACATAATTACCTATAATTTTTTCATTAGGACAACTCTATTTCCTATTAATGAAGTATCTTTTTAGATAAAAATTAACTATTTCTACATTATAGGGCCAAAATGGGATCATTTACCTATCCTCTTTTCAGTTCTTGAAAATGATCATCATAATATTTGGTCCATATAAAATACACTCCCATAAATGTTGGAATAATTAGTGGTAAAGAAAATCATAAAATGTTTTCATCATACCATTTGTAATAACATTTTAATCGGAAAAAACTATGAATTTTTATGACATTGGTAGTTCATGAAAACTCTTCACCAACTTTTATTTTACTAGGGTCTATAGTTATACATTATTCAAAAAAAATAGTTCTATCGAATTTTTTTTTCAACCACAATTAAATATTACTAAACATTCCACATTTATTTGATTTATTATTGTTTTAATATTATTATTTATGTGCCATTAATTTTCTTATTTTATTAAATAATATACCAAAGTGTTATAAATAAAAAGTAAAACAAACTAATTAAAAATTATATGAAAGACTCCAATCATGAGATTCAAAAAAAGTAGGTGTGTTAGATAAAACTAATTGAATAAAAACAAACTCTTAATTCAAATATGTCATCTCAAATTCTATCTTTAGAATATAATCCCTATTGTCCTTCAGTTGTTGGTACTAAGACCTCAAATCATTCTTTGAAAAATGTTGATCACCCTATAGCTATTAAAAAAAACATTGATTTGTGGAAAAGGTTATTTTATTAAATATGGATGTGATTAATGGATTTATAATAAATACTTTGTTCAATATAAATATCTTTCTTTTTCACAAATAAATTATGAGAACCCCATAGTGATGTTCTAAGTTGAATTAAAGCATTATCATGAAATTCTTCCAACTGTATTTTCGATTCCACTGGTTTAACATGAGCTATCTGATAAGGGGATTAGAAATAGGCATGTCATTATGAACTAAATAAATAGTAAATTCAAACTTCTAGTCAGTAAGAAAATAAATAAAATAAATAGAAAAAAATTCATAATTAAATTCAAAACTATAATTTCACTTAAACAAAACTATTTTTTTCATTTTAAAAAGATGAGTTGTGTAAAATTACCTATAATATTTAATCAATATCTCACCTTCTTGGAATGTTATCAGAGGCATGAAATAATTTAATAAATCATTATATTATTTTTAATCAATTTCGTCATAATAAACGGAAATCCAATCTATACCCAAAATGATATCAATGACCACTATGAGATTTTAAACAAGATTTTATTGAAAGACCTCTCAAATGATGATTATGGAAATATTACAACATATCCTAGTAATTTTAATACTTCATCTGATAGTTTTTTTTCCAAAATATCTATATCAAATTTATATGTCAATGCTACAAATTTACATGTAATTATCTCAGAAATGAACAAATGTGAATACCCATAGTCAAACAATGTATTGGAATATTATGAAAAAATTCATAACATACATATCACAACATTATTTGATGGCCAAAAATTGACAATATTAGTTATAAAAGAATTTTCAACACCCATATTACTTTGATCTTGCTACTTCCCACCTTGTGTTTTCGAATTTGGACATGGGTTGGCATAATTCCCACACTCATTACAAAAAACATCATATCGTTGGATTATCATTTAATTCATGTTCATCTTCCTTTTATTCATGGGAAATATGACGAGTCTTACCACATTTTCAGATCTTCCTATACATTAAAATACATTCTCATTTATAATCATTACCAACCTTCTCAATGTATATAAGCATTAATATCTTACCTCCAAACATCCTGGATGAATGCTATTACATTTCATTCCAAATGGACCACTTAGATTGTGTGATCTCATAGAACACATGATCATCAAGACACTCTTATCTACCTACTCATCCAATCAGACAAGTTTAAAATACTCAAATTTATCTCACCATAAATCCATAGTAAAATCTATTTATCGTTCAATCAATACCCCTGCAAAAATTTGAGATCTAAATTTCCAATCAGGTGACTTTTCTTTCATACACAGCCACAAAATCATCCACTTATTTAGTGAATTTTTATAATTTATTTTTCATCTTATGTTGTCTTAGGAAAATATATCTCAATGAATATATTCTTAAATTCATCCCAATCAATGTCTTCAATATCTTTACATTCTTTGATATTCAAAAATATTAACCACCACTAATCGGATTCACCTTCAAAATGAAAAATTGAATAAGATGAATTTTGGTTATTTGAACAACCCATGACATTCATAATCTTTTCTAGGGATTTAATCTATCCCCCTACTGTCACACGATTAAACGATCCTTTCAATGATGGGGTATGATGTCTCATCAGTTTATCCACTATTTTCATGGTCTTTTATGGTAGACCAGGTTTCTCCCTTATATGGATACCATCACCTATTATTTCATGAGTAAAAAAATCCATTTATGCAACAAACTACTCAGTTGTAATTTATACTATCCAGTGATACTGATTTGGAAGGATGTTTTCTTCTTTATTTTATCACAACACAATAGTCATGTTTCCTCTATAGAAACCCATTCTGAGAAGGCATATCGTAGATGAAGTTCCATGGTAATAAAAAAATTTATAAAATTTTAACTTGACCAGAAATTATAATATTTTAAAGGTAATTTATTTATATTTTCATAACCAATAAATTTATCTAAACTATCCTATGATACCAACTATAAAGAACAAAAATTAAAACAATACCAAATACTGTAATAATTCAAAAAAATTACCTTTTCCCCATTTTAGGATATTTTAATATTAATAAATTTTAGGAATTATTAAATATCTTATATAGAACGAAACAATAGATATTTAAAGTGTATAGTTCCCACCAGTATTCATTTTTTTATAAAACAAAAACTATTAATATGAAGCATTGTTTCTTTTCATGTTCAAACATCCTAATTTTTCTCAGATCACATCCTTATATATATTGAAAATTATATCCTATGAAATAAATTTAAAACATGGGATGAGAATAAAAATATCATTAAGGGATACTTGAATAAAGGCAACTGTTAGACGTGTTAATACAAGATAACCCCTGACTACATATCTTAAAGTACCACACTTCACCTTTATGTAGTAGTACATACATTCATTTGATAATAAATTCATTTATTACTCTTATTGTAATAAAAATATTACAATAATACCAGTAAAATTTTATATAATACATAAAGGATACATGGAATAAGAGTATTCAAAAATGGAATAACAATTCTGATGAATTACATTTATGTCACTCTTACAAAATCAAAAAACCATATCATATAATTCCATAACTAATGCATCTAAGGTTATAACGTACACAACAAAACTTTGTTTATCATGGAATCACCCATCCATGGGTTATCACAGAACCACCCATCATTGGTTTCTCATGTAAGAACATGCCAAATGTCCAAGTTCCACTATATAATCATACCACATACATGATTAAATTTTTAGTAATTCACTCATAATATTTCATTTTCAATAAAATAAATATTTTCATGAGATTAGAATAATAATTCCATTTAATAAAAATTCTTTACCAAAACAACTGATAAATAGAATAAGTTAATTTATTTTTCATTTAAAAAACTCATGGCTTTATAGAAATCCAAATATCAACTAACGGTGTGGACAACAAAAAATTCATTATCTTCCTATACATTTAAAATAAAAATTCATTTTATTGTCAGTTAAAAATGTCAAACACTCTATATAGAAATATTCCTTTTAAAAAAATTAAATTAAATTAAATAATATTTTTTACAATACTTATAAAAGATGGTGGAAAATAACATCAAATTATGCCTCAGTAAAAATATATTGAGATTGAATCTCTTAAATCAATTTATTATTGCATCGTATGTTATTTATAATCATGAATTATAAAAATAGAATAATTATTCCCATTCATGAGATCAGCTTTAATGTTTATTTTTCCTTTTATATAACTTTTTCACCATATTATAAAATTTACAGAATTATTTATGTTCGCGTCAGATGTTTGGATAATATTATTACTTGGGATCAAATTGACTTTTTATGATATCTATAGCCAACATTAGTCATTAGTATATCATCTACAGAATAATTATCATGAATGAATAATATATATATATATATATATATTATACTTTTAAATAAAACTATATTTTATGGTTATAACAAATGAACAATGTTATAATCATGGGGATTGTAGGCTCTAAATACACAAGAGTAATGTTTTACTTTTCTCAATGATCATTATGGAAAGAAGGTAAGTATGAATTTTTCTTTCCCTATTGACCATTACAACATTAATATCATATTAATAATTTAAATACACTTATATATATTAGAAAATTTATTTTTTTGATTAAAAACTAATTGCATCGCTTCATGAAGGAGATAGTTCACTCCTATGCATGAATAAAATTATCATTATTATGGTCATCTAAAGTATGAAAAAAATTAATATATTATTATATTATAAGGAATAATATGTCATTGAAATCACTTATAAACATTAATTTTATCGTTTATTCATTTTCGGTGCTACTCAATCTTTTCAATGTGTTCCTGTCATTTCATTCAAAGATGCCAATGTTGTGTAAGACTTCTCCATGCTAATGAAAAAGACTAGATATACTAGGGGTGAATGTGACTAGGAGAATGTTGGTCATATGAAATCCATTAATTTATTATCCTATGAAAAATAAGATTTAAAATGACTCTCAAGGTCTAACAGATCAATATTTTTCAACGATTCGTAAAACAGTTTCATCTGATCGTCATGCTTTTATCATGAATATACATGTAGGAAGTACTATTTCAGGTGTGCAAAGAGAATGATACCATTTTTTTGATAATATATTTATACCTAATATGCAAATTTTAGTCACCCTTTGAAATTCTTTAAACAAAAATCAGAGGATAAAGGTTGTGTAGATTTATTGGTAACTATGACAATAATGAAGGAAAGTTAATTAAGTCCATAGTTTTTTCATTTGAAGGTGTATGAGAAATGGATATCTACTACTGATTTTCCAGTAAGATTAAAATGAAAATTCTAAAAGCTTTCTCTATTGTGCTAGTTCGATAAATGTGAATCCAAATTCCCTTTTCTGGAAGAATTTTTTGCTAGGTTGATGACATGTATCAAACATGTGATTTTCAGATCCATGTTTTGGTTTGTTTCTCTTTCAAATCCTGACATGAATCCCTCCATCAATCCCATGCCAGTGTAGTCTCTATAATCCTCATTATTTATTTTTAACATCGTCTTCTTTCAATAAATTCCAATTGATATTGAATTGGGAGTAAAATTCCTGATAATGTTTAAAAAAATATTAGTTACATGATTATAATTATAATTGATATATGGTTATGGAAAAATAATTATATCGGTTAGTTGATGTGACAGTTTACACGTACGTATAAATGAATAATTATCTTCATAATTGATTGAATAAGAGATATATTAAGGTGATAATATAAACCTAATGAAAACGTAGTTTATATAGGATACATTGGTTATTATTTTATCATGGATGATGAACATTTCAAGGAAGTGGTAGAATAAATTAAATAAAAACACTTTAAAAAAATGAAAACTTTTTATAGATGATAACCATTTATTAACACATTATCAACTAAATTGATAGTTCTATTAACAAAATAAGGCATAAAAAATGTGGGGAGGGATAATGTTAATGAATTTTGTAATCTCATGGACAAATGAAATTGGTTTTAATTTGTGATGAAAATAGAATAATTGTACCCCTTTTATAATAGAGTATATAGAAACTCTTAGAATTCAGGAATATATTAAATATATATAAACTTATATTCATTCCAAAATGATACCAGGGTAAATTATATAAAAGAAAATATGATTATGTGTCTAAATCAAATAATCCATTTAAAATAAGACTGTTATGAATTTTTATTAATCCTTATCTTTTTTTACCCTTTTTGACTCGTATAATTTTATCAAGTAATTTTTATATTAATGGTTAATATAATTACTCGAACATGCCAAACAAATAATAAATGGGACATTTTATATATTCTAATACTTATCCAAACTATTTAGAAGAATCCTTGATTTCTTATAAATTTTTTATAATTAATAATATATTTTATATTTTCAAATACTATGAGTGTCAATTTTTACAACATTCATTCATTGAAATTTTTAAAACATCATAACATCAAGATAATGTCGAACCAAATATTTTATAAAATCACTTATATGATAAAGTAATCCAAAAAAATATTATGACATAATTTATGTCATGTTATATTTATTTTAATATTTATAAAATAACTTATTTTATTCCTTCTTTAATTAAGAAATTAATGAATCATAAATTTCTCAATTTTAATTTAGTTATTTATTCTCTAAAAATTATAATTAAATTAAAAAAATGTAGTTAATAATTTTAGATTTATGAATTCTATTTATTGATCAAGATATCTACTTTATAAATACATATTAAAAATACATTACATGTTAACAAATAGTTTAACAAAAATGTCTTTTCATTGAATATAAAATAAAATATAAATTTATGTCATCCAGGTGGAACAATATGGTCATAAAATTCGCACAAGTTTTCTATAGGTCATAAAAAACTAAAAATACTACATTTGTAAATGTTTCAATTTTTTTAAATAATTTTATAAATTTATTTACCTAGTTTACCATTAACTCTAGTAATAAAAATTTTTATTCAAGTTACATTTTAGAATTTAAATAAATAAAAGGGAACTATTTACATTATTTTTCCCTATTAATAATAATATAGAATCCAAATTTCCAAATTAATAACATTGAATTTTGAAAAATTAATTAAAAATTAATCTTGTTGACGGAATAAAAAACATGTTTTAATAGTAAAATGGTCAAATGTACATAATGTTTTTATATCGAATTTCAATGTGAAATTGATTAAACTAAACTAAAATGAACTTAATGATATTAAAATAACCTAATTAATATATAAAACCAATTAAAATTATAACATATCAATATAAATAAATTACATAAAAATTTGATTTCAATTAAAATACATTATATTTTCAGTATTCATTAATATATAAAATTTATCAAAATAATTAAAAAAATCAAGAAAAGTAAATTCTGATTTAGTATATCCATATAAGAAGTTTATATATTCAAATTGAAAAATAAAATTTTGAAAAAATATATTTAAAATGTGTTCTCCATGAAAATGTGGTAAACTAATTTTTTTAGAAATTATTGCCTTTGACCATTAAACTATGTTTATCATAGTGTATATATTAATTAAAATAAAATTAATAAATAATGATGCGTTTTATTACATTTACATGGGTTTTTATAGAATCTATGTCTCCCACATATCACAACTAGTCATGTCTTGTAACATGGTGTATAAGTCTAACCATGTAGACCAAAGGTCAAACATCTCCAAGTGAGTTAATCATAAAAATGACCTATGACGTTCTAAAATTTTAACATCAACCAACTAGATCCATAATTCCCTCCGAGAAACATCATAATAAACATCCATATAGATGTAACACTAAAAATGAAGATGATTTATTAATATAACAACCATTGAGAATCAATATACTATAATACCCTATTGAGGTCCTCCTCACAAGAAACTTCCTAGTACATATGAACATATAACTCAATGATCAATCTAGATAACCTAAATTGTTATTTGATAAGTATAATTCTATTCCATGATATACTAAAAAAAATATGTGGGTTTCTATTGGAACATAAAAAAATGAAACCAATAAAACAACACCCCATGAGGTGTCTAATATATTTCATCATGATCATTATCAATGTTCTAGGGTCAATATTGCTATCGTGAATGATGAATAATTCATCACCCTCACCATCAAATTACTCATAATAGATCAAAAAATACTACCATTTGAATAATATATACATAAAATTAAGCCTAATTGAATTAACCTACACTAACAACATATATGAAAAACAACATTTTGGTTTTTCTAATATGTTAAACATTTGAAATCTAAAATCAAGAAAAATATCACAATACCAAGCCTAAAAAATTGAATACATGATGACAAATATGAAATTATATGCTTTTTTACTTATCCATCTAATATATAAAATCAACCATTAACCTCTCACCAATGGCCAACATATAAAAATTTAGAAAAACACATCAATAGAATATGTGAATCACTCAATGATATAATAATATACAGTTGAAAAATAAAAGATCGATATAAATGGATTGTATCTTGGGAAACCATGTATTCCTATCAAAATATTTTTCCTCAATGAACCAGTTTGATATCCATCGTCAGTTCTGACACATTCATCAGAGAATATTTTACCAAATCCCAAATAGTAATAAACTATTATATAAAAACAATGGAATCCAATTTTTAATGTCCTATCTAGGATGCCACTAAAAATGTTATGTGATCTGGTTTTTCAAAATTCTTCAAGAAAAAATCTCTATCTTGAAGAGGCTTTTAAACAGTAGTGTCAAAATATTATTTGTGTGGAGAGACTTTGACATCATTTTTGAGTAACAATAGAATAAATAAATAGATATAATAAAAAATAGAAAATAAATTAGTTTTGGAAGTAATAAATAATGAAATATCATTATTCAATAATAATCTAAGGAACTATTTCATTTCCTGAATATCCATGTCAAATTTACAACAATGTTCAACAAATTGTTTGACCATATATACTACAGCACATAAAAATAACTAAAATATTTTTAGAATGATCTATTACTATCACCAAACCAGACCAACATCCCGGTATCTAAGAAACTACATATATTTTCCAGCATGATAATAAGAATACATATTTGGGGCTCTCCTCGATCATGAATCACTATGCCTCATCCCTCTCAATAATTAAGTATGTGCTCAATCTCAAAATAAGACACAAGTTCTGCACACAATTTGAATTGTATGTACGTGGGTGAACGAAATATCAATATGACATCACAATGATTAACCTATTAATAATTCATTATAAGTACATGGTAATTCAATATTCTAAGAATATTTGATAAAATAATGGAATAGTAATGGACATAATAACATCATTAGAAACATATATTATCCTTTGTCCATTAATATATATCTACCATATCTTCTTCTACCTAAGATAGAATGTCCCTAAACCTATGTAATCAAATATATGATAATATATAAAAAAATATATACATATATATCAATATGTATATATATGACAATGAAAATAATTTGAGCCATCAAGATGGGATTTCAATGAACAACATTATTATAAAAAAATCCCTTGTAAAAAATATATTATTAGATTCAATCGAATAAAAATCATGTGATTAGGGCTCTATGATATATGTTGAATCTCTCAAGCCATGTATCATTATATCGATCCTTATGTATGTAATCCTGGTAGACAATAATTTATTATTTTAGTGACAAATTGTCTCTGAGAATGTTATGTAACCACATGAGGATATATTTACTATACTAGGGTTCACCCATACTCACCACCAATAACAGAGTTGAAAGATTCCCAATATCAAATGGTCATCTGGTAAATGTGGAATCAATTAATAATTCATACTAATAAATCCATATGTTATCTATTTTGATGTAAATTTAATAATTCCCACCCCATAGTCAATCCAAAAATTGAAACTCAGATGACCCATGAGTGGGGATACCTCATAGCTAATAGATAAGGATTATTTTTCTAATGTGGTATAACAATGAAGATTTTTTTAGTGACTTTCTCAATATCCTGATCCCCAATTCTTTTTGGTAATTCAATAATGGTGTTTCCACTTATCCTAGGTATTATCACATGAATAAAATGCATAGATGAAGTGTATCATTAGGGAGATCTTAATCATCATACTTATCATAGGAAATTTGGTAACCCGATAACCTCTGATAGCCCCTAGAATACATGTAATCAATTTATTAATAGAGTGACCTTGTTTATGTGGAGTTACAATACACTCTAACAGACCAATATCTATATCCATAAAAAAGAAAAAAATACTAGTGATATGTGGGAATTCTGGTAACAGTAATATTAATATTTATTCAATTAATTCTCCAAATATGGTCCCCCTGAATTACAACAAGTGATCTGATAATATTATATCCTAGAAGCCAAATTCTAGGTAATAGGTTAGGAAATCCTAAAATAGTAAGGCTAAATTTCTAGATCATTAGAAGTATGTATATTAAACCCCTATAGTATATATCAATAGATGAATCCAATTAATTGTGATTGGATGTCATGATAAAATCATAGTCCATATATATGTATCATCGGCTAAGTCCAAGGAAGTATTATTGGGAAACCCAAAAAACATACCACATTGAATTGGGAACATCAAACATAAACTAGGAATGACTTTTTCCTACCATAGATTCATTAATAGTAAAAATATAAATGCATTAAAAAATATTTACGGATGATAGATTGATAAAACCATCCTAATATCTAAATACTAATAGGATTGTATACTCAGTATAGGTTCTAAGGTTAAACCTACTACCATCTCTATAAAAACCCTAAGTATTATCTCTAGGTTAGTCAAACATTGTGGAACCCCACATGGACACTCAAATCATAAAACTAGTGATAAATTATACAATGGATCCTAGAAGTAAAAAATATTATGATGGAATCCTACATGGTATCTTCAATTTTTAAGTTATATTGATGAATACAACATGGTATCCTTGATTGTAGAAAAATAATGTCATCCTTTATTGTATCCATGGAAAAATACACAAGAAGATTCATTCTACCTGGGACCTTTAATGACATTACCCATATATATAGGAATCCTACATGAGATACATGGTGTAGAATGTATATAGAGGGATCTTATAAGTGATTCCCCATGTCATCATAGAATAGAAGGTATCCCACCAGGGACCCTCAGTAACAATGATAAAATAGAGGCATCCAACACACAATCCTCTATATAAAAATATAATAGAGTCACATGGAAGTAAATGAAAATTACAGGTTTATAAAAATAGATAGATACTTCATGGAACCCCTCAAATAAATGGTCCCATTGTCAAGAAATAGCTTGAATTTCTTATCAGAGGAATAACCTCTTTATTTAGTTAAATTTAAAAAATGCCACCATAGAATCCTCAAATAACCCAAAGGGATAATTAATTTTTACAATCATGGAATGATAATAATAATAGACTACAAATGTGTAAAATTCTTAATATATTGTGTAATAAACCAAAAAAACAGGTATCAAATGTAAGTACACTTAATGTTTACCCTATTACACATAGTGTACTAAAAAATCCTCACCTACCTATGTACTCCAGCCAGACATGGCATGTAAAAATAAATGTATATTTTTTCATTATGTAAATTGAATATAATTTAAATGAGTGACATTCCTTTGTTCCTCAATTTTAATATAATTTTATATTACATTGATGGGTACTGCTACATTGTGTGAAACATACAGTAGGTCTAGACGTGAACATTACATGTCTGTGTTCACCTACTCGGGCAATCTGGACAGGTAGGCAGCCACACAACCGAGTCTCAATATACTGTGTCTGTAAAAAATACGGATATTTTACATATAAATGGAATATTTTATTTTAAATGTAATGAACACATGTTTTGTACTACTGAAAGAAACAACGTGTGATATGTATTTCTAAATTGGAAACCCATAAAATCAACACAAAAATTATTTATCTTCTCAAATTTTAACGATCAACCCTCATGGGTTCCAAGTTTTGATTATAGGGGATTTAAATAATAAATCTATAAATATGTGTTGATTTAATGGAATAATGTACTATATTTGGGTATAGTATGCTAAAGAACCATTTCATTCTTCAAGTTGTGGCTATAGTACGATGATCCATTTCGTACGAAGGTCTGCAGAGGTACCTCCCTTCATCTTCCTCTTTATTTTTTACTTTATCATTATCCTCATCCTGCTCATTCATTTGAAATTAGAACTATGTGGGGGTGGTGTAAGGGAGATCAAAAATGGGAGTAAATTAAATGAAAAGAGAAGATGAAAAGTGAGAAAAAAATGAAAATGGGGCCTGAAACTAGCCCTAATGATTAATATATGTTTGTTCCCCAACTAAGAAAAACACATTATCCAAACTCAATGTAGAAGATAAAATCTCAATTAAAAATATATACATGATTGAATCTGTGTGATTATTATAATGTTTAATTAATTATAAATCATGTTTTTGTTATTCCATGAAAATAAAAAGGTTCATAATACCACAAAAATAGTGTCCTTGTACAAATAACCTATTTTAAAACCAATATAGTGGTCAAATAATTTCATCGATGATATATACTTTGGTAAAATTACCATTTTCACCTTATAGGCATCTAAAAACAAAAACATGCACAAATTCCCTATTATAAAATGTTTTCTTACACTTTCAGATCTTATAATATATTAATATAGATTTAAACGGGAACTATATATCTCAAATATAGATTTCGTGGCCCAAGAGAAAATGTAGAAATAAATAATATCATAATAAAAGGAATATGATTTATCATATAAAGGAATGAATCTAGTAATTTATTACATCATGTTGTTTAACTAGATACTATAATAATAACATAACATTAGGAATAATACATTAAAATAAAAACATTAAGTATTAACTTTTCATAACGATTAATCAATTTCCTTTTAACCCATTATAGAATTAATATTTTTATGGTTAACCATCTCATGAAAATGTTATCTATCAATCTCTATTAATCCTTGGGTGTAATATTTTTCCTTTGAAGACTATATTGTAACTTCCCACCAATGTTTAATTTTTTAAAAAATAGTTCTGTGATGAAATTCATATTCACTTTTATAACTTTATTAAGATGATGTTTTATGAATCATTTTTATCTTTTATGTTGCCACTATGGTATTTTTTAAATATCAAAACATTTATTATTAATTAGGAGTTCAAATTGAGATAATGAAATTTATTTAATTAGGGGATAATGTATAACCTATTGACATAAAAAAACTCTTTTTTTATTTCATATACAACACACAACACTATGATAAAATGAAACACTATACACTATAACAATATTATTATTTTAACATGACCTTTATAACCCAGACATCAAATTAGGGTGTTTGAATAGGATAAAATAGATTATGATATCTATATTAAGTTATTAATAAATTAAAATTTCCTTAATAATTCATAAGAAATAAAAAATAAATTTTTTTGTAAATTTATTTCACTCATTTTCTTGAAAAATAATTTTCATTTCATTTTATAGGAAAATTAAATAATTAATTTTTTCCAATTTTTTATGATTTAATTGAAAAAATATAAAAAAAATTTAAAATAATAATATGAATTTTATCTTTGTTTGAACTTTTCAAAAATTAATCTTAGAAGGATGATTTTAAAATTAATAGATTTAAATAAAGATTCTTATTGAAAACTATACTATTATATTAATCATTTTAGAAAATAAATTATATCATAAAAAAATTAAAGTAAAATTTCTTTTAATATATTATTTACAATCCAATTTTATTTTATTTAATCATTTTTTTATTTAGTGTTTTTAATAACATTTAAAAACATTAAAATACATTTTTGTTAAAAATTATTATTATTGTGATTTGTGTTTTAATTTTATATTATCAAATACATATTATTAAAATTGTATTTTAAAAAATGGATTACGTATATATAATATTTATTTCATAATTTATTAAAAATTTCTATTTAATATGTGGACATTTTTATTTCTTACATTCGTATTTTTCATTACCATGGTTAGCGTAAATCGAGTAATTATGGTTACAAATAAATAGATAAGAACAAAAAAATTAAACTAAAACATTAATTACTTTCATTTTCTTTGTTAATATCATCCATACTTTTCTAATAATAATTTAGATGGGATTTGTTTAGAAATTGGGATGATATTATTAAATTTTTAACATTTTATGTATTAAAAAGTAAAAAATATAACATTATTAATTTTAATAACAATAATATTTTTAATATATATAATAATACGATATGTTCAACTATAAAAACTGTTTTTAAATATAAAATATTTATCTTCATCATGGTACTTTATATTCATGTTTTTGAATGAATAATTACCTAGAAATTCTTACACAACATTGATGTGGAAATTATTTAATTCATGTACAAATAAAATAAATGATAATAAAATAATTAATAGTAAATACTAGTAAATAATTTTTGGGAACATGAAATTGTTATATAAAATCAAAAAATTGGGATGTTTGGATTCATTATATTCTAATTTCATTATTTTTTACATAATTAATATATTGCTAATGAAGTCAATCTAAAATTTAAATTTTTGATATTTTAAATGATTATCTTTTTATTAAAAGATTTAAAATCCACAAAAACTATTATATTAATAAAAATTAATAGAATATTGTTGATTATATCCACCATCATCCATATATGTGTTGCTTATATTTTATTGTTACATTATTAAACCATAGTGGGTTGTGAATTTTTATATTACGATAAATATTAGAGAGTTAATGAGCATTAAAACATTATAAAATGGTGATAATATATCCATGAATTTCCAATGTTTTATTGAATGTAATAATTCTGAAATATATTGACCATATATCTTAGTTATTTTATTTTACATTTAAATAGACATGATAAATATTGTATATTAATTTCATATTTTTTTTTAAATTGAAAAATTGCCCCTCGACTCAATTTTTAGTGGGTACCTCTTACCTAATTTAATTACTCTAAATTGAACCATCTAGATTGAAAAAATAATTCCCATTCAACTTCTAAAATATTATTTAATTCATTTTGGGGTTCCCTTTTAAAAATGAGACTCCATGTTGATTAAGAAGTGACATACGATGAATCCACTAAAGAAGAAATAATGTTCATTGGTGACTCTTTCAACATAATTACTTATTCTACTCGTCATTATTTGTTTTATACCTCATAAAATAATGACAAATGTATTATAAATATAAAAATAATTTTTCATTATTATTTGACTACAATATTTCATATTTTCTCCATCTTAAATAAACTAACGACATCACCGGGGTGTATATACATTTTGTGGTATCCATGTAGAAGTGTAATTCATTTTCTATCACCACATTATATAGATGGATATAATGATGGTAAAATTAATTATTTAGATTTTTTTAAAAACTAAAGTGATTATAAATCATTAATATCATATATACCTCTTTAATTTCTTCTATGTCGAAAAAACAATTGTGTCACTTGTGTGTATGTGTTGAAAATAACCTCTATAAAGTGATGTGATTCATTTTTCCATTACATTTTATGTGGGTTGTAATATGAATGTATTAGATAAATAATTATGATATAAAAAATATAATTATTATTATTGAAATATTTATTACAATACAAATTAATTTTATACATTCCATTAAAAATTTAAGACATCGTTCCTGCATACATACTACCTATAACCTCAATAAGTTGTATAATGGATTTTTATATATTCATCAATAAATAATATTATATATATATTGATATATATCTGATATTTATATATTAAATATAATTCAAGATAAGATCTAACAAATAGAAAGGCATAAGTAACAATATTATTTAATCATAAAATACAGGAAAAATAGAGCATTTAACAATAGAAATAATGATAATAACTAATGATATGTAAAGAAGGGTGATAAAATATTATAAATAGATCATAAATGATATCATAGATATAGAAAATTATTTTAGTGTGTATAATAAAATAAAATTTATTATAGATGAGGTTAGATAACCTATGTGATAAGTCAGACCCAACGTTAGGGATTTTACCTGAAAATCCACTTCAATGAGACATATATAGTACAATAAACCTGTATATTTTATCTGTTGTATACAATATAAGAACCCAATCACTTGAAATTCAAATCCATTTTCTTATCTTTTATAGCTTTGTTAAATACATGGAATCACATCTGGAATGAGTGGATAGTTTTGTAGGCCAAGTAAGCTATATACATACAAGATTAGTATATTAAATTTGAATATATAAATTATAACATGTTTTTTTAGAATATAATTATTCCTAATATCATATCCTTTTATTTCATTAATAGTATACATTTTGGATTCTTAGGAAATGACATAATATTTTTGTGATCAAATAATTTCAATTATAGTTAATTATATCAGAATCAATCATGAATAATGAAGTATAATCAACATTGAATGATAAATTACAAAACACACGTGACATTTAAATAATTTTTTTTTATAATTAGATAAGTAATAATCAATATTTAATATTAAATATATAAATAAATATAGATTTCAATATATAAAATGATAATGAAGTGCATCCATATATAATATCAATTATAAAAAATTTTATGAGGGATAATAAATTTGGAAAGATAAATAACTTAACACAAAAACAATTTATATAAATTAAGTATAAGGAATTTATAATAAATAATAATTTTTTATGGAAAATAACTAACTCACATGAAATTCAATCAATAATTTACAATTATTAATCGAAAAATCATAATCAAAATAGAAAGGTAAATAATTGAGAAAAAACTCTAATTAATAAAAAATATAGGAATTAAAAGGTTCTATTTATCATATCATTGGAAAAAAATCATGGATAATAATAAAAACTAGGTTATAAATTATATATATACCTAATTATTTTATGCCATTATCACTTGAATCATTATAATTATAATTTCATGACCATTAAAAATATAATTTAAAAATATATGTATAATCACATTAGATACTGGAATAATGATTCTTCACATGAGACTATCAAATCATAGATTGGATATATAATTATGATACCCACCCATAACTGTATGTCCAAATAAATTCTCTTATATTAAATAATAAATTTAATTCATAAAAAATGATACTTATCATCAAATAACCTCATTGTGTAATGAGTGGAGATTTATATATATTTTTTCATCTAAATAATCATATTTCAATGTAGAACATTATGTATATAAAATATATAATATATGAATTATAATAATTACATAAATGATAAATAATTTTGATATATAGAGAAATTTTAATGTATAATGATATTTAACAAGTGAATATTTTACTTGAATGTTTTCACTACAAGAATGAACCAATAATTTAAATTTCCAATCATTCTATGGTCAAAATGATCATACACAACACATTATTTTTAAAATATTGTATAAATACAAAATTTACTAGGTTTAGTATAAGAAATATTAATTTTTTTTTGTTGTGGAGGAATAAAAAGAGAAAAAAAGTCATTAATAGCATTTTGGAGGAAAGCACCTGTTATACATTTTTTGTTAACATAAAGATCACAAAATAGGTTGAAAATAACCTTTGAATGTTATAAGTGATGCTTCAAAATATGGTGTGACCATAATTATGGGGAATTTTTTATATATTGTACACATTAAATTTTTTTTTTGATTCACTTGTTATGTAAAATACAAAAAATTTACTATTTTAAAAATGATATAAAGAATACATGAATAAATTAAAAATGCTGAGATTGATAAAAATTTCATTAAGAAATCATTTTTTTATATTTCAAAACATTTTTTGAAAATAATACTTTTAATAGAAAATGATTTTTGGCTTACGTGATAAACATAGTCAAATTCTATTAAATATGAATTTTCATTCATTTTATGTACCATATTTTTAGAAAATTTTACAATTACTAGAAAATAAAGAATCTCTAGATTAGAATAAAACTAATGGATTTTAATTAGAAATAATCAAAAAATACCATAACTATAAATTCATGTAAAATCAATAATTATTAAATAGAGATTTTTTACTATATACTTAAAAATATATTGACATTGATGTGATATGTAACCAACGAATTGATTATGTGTATCAAAATTAAATCCTAATAACGATTTAAAATAAAAAATATGATAATAAAAAGATATTACACATATGATTTTTGAATATAACATACAACAATGATTTAATATAACTCAATGATAGGAAATTGAGTTAATAAACTTATTTCAGCTTTAAATTTTTTTAACACAAATCCAAATGAATGAGATAATTCAAAATAATTATTAATTTACAAGAAATTATTAATGAAATAATAAAGGATATAAATAAGGTGTTTTATATACACCATAAAAAATAAATTAGTTGCATACCCTTTTATTATTCCTCAATAAAGGAAATTTGAGACAAATTCTCTTACCTCACGTTTATTGTTTGGTTCAAATTCATTTACCCACATATATAACAGCTTTAGGAATTATATTAAATTTTAATATAACCATATTCATAGTTTTAATATCATATATGATTTCCTTCTAACATCTTATCATCTTTTTATTCATAATATTTCAACATTTTCATTGTTTTGAGGTTTAAGTGCATTGTTTTCTCATGTGTGTTTTGTAATGAATGTTCCAAATCATGTTTATTATATGAATCCATAATATTAAATATATATTAATGATATAAATATTATTTCATAATGATTAATTTAATTTGAAACATTATTTTAATTTAAACATGGATAATAGATCACATCACATCAAGGAGACAGTAGACTATATCAATGAAAGGGAAACGATAACATTTCCATAATGGGAAGAAAGGAAATTGAGAATCTGGAATGTGCATTGTGGTCAAAGGGAAAAATCAAACGGATGGAAAGACTATTCCCAATTACATAAGCCTATGGAAACTAGGACGACTAAGAATGGTGGAAACAAATAAAGAAAGGCCCTAAAAATGGGGATGTAGAAGAAAAAAGTTAATAAACAAGAGTATTTTAAGTAGATGATGAAGGAGAGTTCTTGAAACTCATCCTCCATTACAATTAAGAATTTCTTGAAAAATCTCTTCGGGTCAACACTTCAAAAGAGGAGATCGACAGAATATATGACAGAAGGATTCAAGTTGATGGAAAGGAGGAGAAATAGGCGTAGGTAGAAAAACAGGAACTATTCCTAGATCAAGGTTTCAACCATTGCAAAATCAGCATGGAAGAATTCATTCAGAAAATGGTTAGAATGGCTACCCACCTTGAAGGGATTTTCAGCAAGGATCCAGACATCCAGGATAGTACATTGCACTTTGAATTATATAGTGTTTCTAATTCTAATAATCTTAGTCTGATGTTGAATCCATTTGTGACTTCTTTCATTATGTAGTGGTATCAATTTTTTATGAACTACAGTTTCCCACTTCTTTATATAGTGGATTTATAAAAATATATATTAGGTGGTGGTAAAGAATTTATTGCTCTATTAGATTTCTAGAATCATTATAATGTATCATATATCAAAAATATTTACTAAATTTATCAATATTACATGACATGTGATTCTTAATTGAAAAACAAATCACATCAATTCATGAGGGTGGATTCCGACTTACATATGAGAAAAATAATCACAATAGAAATTTCATGGAAAATAAAATCTTATATGAGATATTATAATCATATAATGTTAATTATATAATAAATATCATCTAAATGAGTGAAATTAATAATTATATACTTTTAATGGTGGCAATAAAAAAGGATTTAAATCTATTCGGCATGCAGTAATCCTCTACACACACAATTGATGGTTTCTTTTACCATTTGATGGATGGGGAAGTGGAAATTGGTCATTCTATTAAGATAATAATATATAATTATATTTAATATAATTATAATTTTATAAAATCACATTTTAATAATAATTTAAGGAGGTGTAAGAATGAACAATATAAATATTCTCATTTAAGAACATTCCCACTTATAGGATAAATTGTTTTGTTTTCCCGAAAGTCCTTCCTAGGATGATATTTTCATATAAAAAACAATATAGGATTTCGTAGAAGATTTTTAAAACTAATAGTGAATATTAGGGATCAAAAAATGTAATTTAATGTGTGATGAGGGAGGAGATATTGTAGCTATTCATAAGTAGTAGATGGGGAACTAAAGCAAATATTAAACACATTCAATTATTATCAAATATTTATAATGAAAAAAAGAATCTAAAAAGGATCATTATAGAACCTCATAAATATTAGGAATAAATATTCTAATATAATTGAAATTTCATAAGAATGTTTTTTAACCCTTATATGAAGATATTAATCCCCGATAAGCGGGTTTTTTCCTTAACCGTGGTAATTATGATTTATGCTTGTAAGTATTTATTAAGTTAAAAATTTATGTGAAACATATAATATATATTATAATATATTGATTGTAATATTTGGAAACCATTTTTTCAAATAAAATTGATATAATTTTTTTAATAAAATTTTAATATTATACCCACCAATGTGATAGAAAAGTAGGATATGTAGATAATTCTCATATTTATTGATGTTTTCATATAAAAATTTAATAATAAATTGATTTCATTGACATGAATTATTTTTATTTTAAAGTTATTTTATAAATATTAAATTAAAACCATTATAAAAATTATAGTTGTGAATTATTAAAATGAAAATTATGCTTTCAATAACAATCTATATTTTCATCTTTGACAAAAAATGATACATTTTAAAAAACTGAAAAGAATTTTCCAAGTATTATTTATAGATTAAGATTCCAAATATAAATTTAAATTTTCATATATATATATATATATTGTTAATTTTTTTATGAAAACAATATTTATATTATATTTTCAACATGGGAATATTTGTTTTTTTTTTGCATAAAAATTATCATTTTATGAAAAATCACTTTATATTGTAAATGATTATTATTTATTTTTAATTAAAAGATTACATAAATAATACTAATTTGGATACTACTATACATAACTACAAATTTATTGTCTAGTTTAAAGGTTTATAATATATTACCTTTTATTTAGGATCGGGGTTATGGGTGCAAGTGGTATCAAAGAGATTAAATTCAGATAAATATTTTTCAATGAGATGATTCTACTTAGTGTTTTAGGTCTTATATAATATCTAATAAAATTTATTTCTTTTAAACCTCTATTTTTTTACATTTCCCCATATTAAATAATTTTCTTATAAAAAATTTAAACTAGATCTTGATAATCAAGGTCTTGACATTTGGAAATACAATTTTTGAAAAACCACATTGTAAATATGTTAATATATTATACAATTAATAAGTGTTTAAAATAAGTATGGGTGAAAAGTATAATTATATATAAATATGTTTCCAATTAAAAGAAAGTTAGATTTTGTTGGTTATATACACATGAAAATAATTTAAAATAATTATATAGAGTGATAGAGTTCATTTATGATAAGAAAAAAAATGATACATTTAATGTAAAGGACCCAAAAAACATAATTTTATAATTATTTAGAAGAACATATGATTCATTGTTTATTAAAGTAATATGAGAGTTTTTTTCCAAAAAATTTCCCAAGTTTGATGAATTATTTAATAGAATAAAATTTCAATAAAATATACATACTTGATATCATTCTATTTCAAAAGAAATATTTCATCATTTGGCATTCATGGATCAATTAACATTTCACCATTTTCTCCATGAAATATATATCCAATCATGAATTTTTAGTTCTTTATATAAAAATGTGTACTATTAATGAGTCATGTGACCTTTGAAAACATAATTTTTTTGTATCTAACTAATTTAAAAAGAAAATATAGTGAAATTAATATATTGAATATAATAAATTGATCTCTAAACCACTACTACAACACCACTACTTCATCATTGTAATTAATTCATCAAAAAAATGGTATAAAAATAATGAAATATTACCAGAACATCATATAGGAAAATGGTTGTGGTGAAACACTTATCTCCCATTGATAAAGGGTTCACGTCTCCATGAACTAGCAGATGTGATCGGTTATCCCCAACCATATAAGAATTACATCTACAAATTCCCCATTTGTATAATCGCAATAACATTCCAAAATTGTAATAATCTATTATTAACTTATCATCAAATATAATATAAATCAGATTGGATACCAATACTGTAATATTTATCTCCAATTATTAATGTAATTCTTATTTAAATTACTTTTCTATGATAACTTTTTTTAACCAATGGTTTGTATTACAAAAAGTTTCTACTAAATTATGCGCAATCATAATAGAAACCCACCATATAAAACATAAAAATTGAGGTTTACTATATTTATGATATGATAAATTGTAAACTAATATTCCCATGATGGTATCAATAAGTTTTATATTAATTATTAGATATATGGTTTTAAAATTTAACACAATAATAATATGAATCATGATTATTATATCTGAAATACCATTGTTAAAAATACTTCAATAAAATAAATTTGGAATCCCAATACATAAATACTTCAACCACTTTATTTCAACAATGGTAATTATTTTATAGTGGATAAACTTTCTAATAGGTGATTGAATTTAATAATGCACATGTTACCCACATTTAAAAAATTCCACTCTAAACGGTTCCATATGATGATATTTAATTCTTTTCAACAATCTCTTCATTTATTTCATGTAAATTAACTAATTTATTCCATTATTTGACACATATAATAATGTTTCTAATTACATATAAAAACAATCTTTGGTTTTACTTTACAAGGTTCTGACATGAAAAAAATTGAGCCTTTTTTCTAACATATTATCAACCAATCGACCTCTTAGAGTAATAAATTCATCTCTCTATTGGTTGCTCTAATAGTTGATTATGGTATATAATGTTTATTTAATTTTTTTATAATTAATTATGATTTACCTTGTTGTTTATTTAATCTAGTCATGATATAATTTTGATTAACAAAGTCACCACATTTTCCCTCATATTTAAGATAAATGTGATTCCTTCTTGTTCCATCCATTAAAAAAATCATATTGTGACAAATAATAATAATATTGGAAAAACTATATATCTATTTTTGGTTATAGAAATCATGACCCATTCTAATCAACAATACACACCATATCATTAACCTAGGTAAATCATTTTCATCATCAATTCAAATACTTTAAATTTATTGGTAATGAATATATGAATTATCCAAGGCATATCCCCTAAGATTTTCAATCCAATTGCAAAGTATGTCTTGTTTTCACAAAACATGTGACAATCAGCTCAAGAATTATTAATTATTCTTATATTCTACACCCCTAATTTATTATAATCTAGCTCCACATCCACTTTTAGTATCTATATGTAGATGTATTTCTTGAAAAAAACAAATTATCACTTCTTTACCCAGTCATTAAGATGTTAATCTATACTTATACTCAAATTATATTTTATAGTAATTTTCATTATATTTCTTCCCAAATATATTATTTTAGGTTCCTAATAAATTAACTATGATAGAAACTATAATATCCATGATTTTAGTAACCCGAACCCCTTGTTTAGTTTAATATTTTTTCATTAAATACTAGGAAATACATCCTTATGGAAAAAATGATTTATTATTCTATATTAACAAGATACATACATGAATCCAATATTACATTTGAATATAAAATTTACAACTTATTTCAATGATAATATCCTAATTCCCACTAGAATATCATTAAATATAATTGATTGTAAACTTCTATGGTTAATGGGATATGAAAAAAATAATACTGGTTTTAGATACTCATAAATAGTTAAGTGTAATAGAATCTATCCATAATAAATAAGAATAATTAACATAAAAATCTAAATAAATGAACACATGTTCCATTTATATAATTATACAATCATTTTAAGATCTGGTATAATCAATATGGAATGGTAAACTTATTAACAAAAATTCAATTAAATCAATAAGCTAATAAATAATTGCTTCTATAGATAATATTAATTACAAAATTTCGTAGACTATAATCAATATGGAAGGGTAAATAGTTGAACACACCTCACATTTAAATAACATCACAATCATTAATAGTTAAATAAGAATAAATATGGAAAGGTAAATTAATTAAAAAAATTAACATTAATTATTTAATTAACTATTTTTAATTCATATGTTACAATCTATATGGTATGGTAAATAACTTAATATATTGTTATACATGTATAATAAAATCACACAGTTTTAGTAAAATCACATCATTCGTCAAAAATTTGTTTTTATCAAAAATATGTTTTTCTTTTTTATATGAATGATTTTTTATTTTTAGAACTTCTAGACACATAATTTTAAAAAATTAATATCATTTTGGATTAAATTTTTCAAAATTATATTACAATTATTATTTTCAAAAAAGTTTTATTTATTAAGAAAAGGTGAAAATACTGATTTTTATAGAATAATGTATATTATATTAATGTCATTATAACATAAAATAATTTTTTTATTAGTTTCAAATTTTAATTTATTTATTTTGAATACAAAAAATCATGTTTATCCATTTTGAAAGGGATTTTATACAGTAA
Organism: Viscum album; assembly: GCA_963277665.1. Lineage (NCBI taxonomy): Eukaryota > Viridiplantae > Streptophyta > Magnoliopsida > Santalales > Viscaceae > Viscum > Viscum album. The sequence goes on from OY728133.1 coordinate 244,850,695, forward strand.
TTTATTATTTAATTTTATAAATGGAACTTTTTCCTTGAAAAAGATGTTTTTCATTTATTTGTAATAGTTTTAATTTTAAATGAAATTATTAAACTGTTCTGTAAAATTTTTTAAAAAGTGGATACTAAATATTGATTTAGAAAATTTAAATTTATTTAGATGGCCCCTTATATTTTTTTCTAATATGAATCGCAACCATAGTAAATCTTGTTACCACAATAATGGGTAAATTTGGTAATTGAGGATAAAGATAAAATGATAATAACTATAATATTCCCCTAACATATCGCAAAATTTTATTGGATCAATATAATTCGACATTTTACATTTACAGATTGAAACTGTGTTGTTTAATGGATACAGTTCTATAAAAAAATAATTATATTATATTTAATTCTATAAAAGTAGAAAAAATATCACATTATTTGTCTTCAATAACCCTTATGATCCCATATGGGCACAATATTGTTTTATGAATGAAAAAAAACAGCAATTTAAAAAAAAATTCATGATTAATATATATTTTTTAATTTTTGGGCTATTTAAATGAGATTTTCTTATTTATAATAATTTAATTACTAAAAATTTAAATATGTCTCATTCATGTTATTAATTATATATCGTTTTTATATTTTATGACCAAAATATATATATTTGACTATATTAATTCTTAAGAAGTATAGAATATTTATATTCAACATGTTATTTGATTATAAAATTTTATTAAAATATTAATTATATTAAATAATTTTAGAACACATATGAAATAATTATTTTGTTAATAGAGTAATTAAATAAATTTCATTATAAATATTAAAATAATTATAATTTGATATAATTATTGTAATAAATGAATGTTTTATACTATTTTTACCCATTAGGGTTATAAAAAAAATATTTGGTAAAACATTAACATTTTACCTTCAAATTTATCATATTCCAAGTAATGAGTTGTTCCAAAATTGAGTCTAATGATATTTTATCAAAAAAATTATTACACTATTTAGTAATACAATAAATTCATTACAAATGAAAAATAATTTTAATATTGTTTTAAATTTTATACATTTTCCATTTTGGTCCCATTGACCTCAAATATGTAAAAAATAAAACTAGATCATATTCAATAAGGTGTTATCATATTTAAAATAAAAACAGGTTAGCTACTGGTTAATTAAAATTATGTGGTCTAAAATAACACCAAATCATTAATAAAATATATTTTTGATTATATTATTGAATTATGTCACATTATGTTTCAATAAATAGAATTTTTCTTATATTTAGGAATTGATAGAATTTATTATAAATTAATATTATGAGATATTCAAAAAGATTCACTCACCTCAATTATAAAAGGGAACATAGTCCCTAAAGTACTCACATAACATTGAGCCTTCAATATAAAAATTCCAATACAAATTTATCTTATCGTCTTCTATATTGACATCTTACTGGTTCTGGACTTCTCCAAAGTCCTACCATAGTGTTGCTAACTGGACATCTACAGGATGTCAGTCGAAGAAGATGTAGTCGTCTTTATCGTATCTTTCATGATTATTTATTTTTCATGTTATTCTACATGTGATGTTTACTATATAATATGATAACTATTTTAACCCATATATTATGAGATTTTATTATTATATTACAATCATTTTCGATATTTTATCCCTCATATGTAAAAAAACAAATCATGTGTGTACATACGACCTACCACCTCTATGTTGAGGTGTAATATGTCATTCATCACACATTTTTGGATGGGTATAAGGGTGATATATATATATATATATATATATATATATTTGTGTGTTATATTGATATCATTATATTGTTTTTAGTGAAAATAATAATTATTAAATTGTATTCTTTTCCATTTAGACATTAAGGGAATGACTCCATAACCTGTGTGTACGTACGTCCTACAATATCCATGACATGATGTTATTCATTTTCATACATCATCATTCAATAAATATAATACAAATGATTATAATGAAAAAATATTATATATATGTCCTTCCCATAATTTAATTAATGATTGAACTATATATAATACCCATAATTGATACATATACAACACAACATTCATATGAAAATGATGAAGTATGTAATATCTCAGAACATTCTTTAGTTAAAGATCATTTCCTTCTAGTTAAATGTGGATTTATTTCCATTTTTTTCTAGACCCTATGTCGTGTTTTGGGTCAGTTTGGTTTTTTTAGAAAATATGGTGAAATTATTGGGTGTAGTCGAGGTACACCTCGTATACATGGCCTACACATCGTGTACTACCATTACACGTTGTGTAATGACCCATCACGATGTCTTTCCCTTCAGTTATCTGAAAAAAATGGAATGTACACATAGTGTACTTAGAAGACACAACATGTACATTCCTAAAAGATTTGTTTATAAAATGTGCAGCAGCCTAATTTTTTTTAAAAACAGACATATTCTCACCTATAGATATTTTCAAGCACTAGTTCCATAGGATCATTTTGGTCTCATTTCATCATCTGAACACAAATTCAAACACCACCAGGTGTATTGGAATTCCCTTTATGAGTTCATGATTCCACTTGCATTGTCCTTTATTTTATATTTAGACATAGTTATCTAGTTCTGTGTATTAATTCACATTTTTTAGATCTTCTCCATTGTAGGTCAAATTAGAGTCCGATGAAACACAAGGAGAGTTGTACAAGTATGAGTTAGGTGGCCTCGTGGCTTTCCATAATAGTCAATTTGATAATGTTTTCCAATGTGTTATAGGCCCATTTTATGTGTGTCTCCATGGATGAATATTTACAAATTCTATTTCCTATTGTAGTTATGGAAATTGATTAATTTCATTGAATCACGTTTAGGGTCATTAATATTTATTAAGGGACACCCATGGGTTTGTTTGCCTTTAATGACCATGTAAGGCTATTATTCTTAGGATTCATTTGATTCATACCTATATTTCCTTTCATGGGATGTTAAAAATGGATTTAAATATGATATTTAATTAAAAGTGTGTTAAATTGTAATTTAAATGATTAAGGGTTTGACATTAGTGATTTTCTACTTCCCCCCCCCCCACATTATTCATATGCTTGTTTAAGCATGCTTGGAATGTTTTTCTCTAATTTTGAACCTTCCCACATGAGTTATGTTATTCTGATGCCCTATAATGGTTTATATAATATAATATATTTTTTATTAAAATGGTTCCCATCTGATTATTTCAAATTTTAAGTCAACCCATAGTTTAAGTAGTATGTGTTCAAAAATAAATGAGACGATCACACATGAGATCATTAATTTTTGAACCATGTAATTGGTTGGTTTACATTCATTTCATATTATATGAATTAAAAAGGGGTTAAATTTCAATGGGTGAGCCATGAACTTAGGTTAAAATTCATGGTTGGACTCATATAACTTTTATACATTTAACCATTTGTGAACAATAGATTAATATCAAAATTCAATGTATGTACTCAAATATGGTGTTATTTTAATCCATCAGCAAGTCAAATATGTGGTGGTCATGTTCATGTAGGCTACACCTGATGGGAGAGCGATCCATGAATCCATTTGGGATTCCATGATTGGGATCTATTGGAAATGATTTTATTTCATGAGATTACTTTTACTTATAACTTTGGTGAACCATGTATTCAGATTATAATTCCATGGATGGATTCAAAATATTATCATGTTTAATATGTGATCAAATTATTGATGCAGGGAACATGTTTATCTTATAAAATAACTAAATGGTCCGTTGAGAACTATGATGTTCTTACATTTATATAGGGATCACCAACTTAGTCTCACACCCTAGTTGATCTATGTTTATTGGACCAAGTATATTATATATTTTCAGGTGTCGATAAGGTAAATTCCCCTTATTATAAGTATGTGATATGGTGTTTAGGAGTAGGAGATAATGGTAACATGCTGAGTCTCATGATGCTTATGAGTTTCATTTGATATTTCTGTAATAATGGAACATATATCATGTATTACTATAGTGTGACCTGGTTTGGCTATTTTCCCAGAACATCTACTATGCAGCATCATCCCTTGTATGTTATGAAATATATTTCTTTATATTATATATCTTATGCTACTTAATTTTTATGATATTTATGATTCCTCTATTATATTGTTCTTATTTTTTATGTTTACACTCTTCCTAAGAGGTAATAGTTTCCCAATTATCACACCTAGGACCTTACTAATAGTCATCGGCCTCAAAGGTTTAAAGAAATGTGTTTGAGGCCATGTGGCCAAATGGGTACAGAGTATATTTTATTGGAATTAAGATATGGGATGTTATAGAGTGGAATCATTGGGGTTTCGTTTTGAGTTTGACTCACTATTTGGATAGAATAGAAATGATTGAATGGAAATAGAATTTGGTAATAATATGTGCCTGGAGTAGTTATCCCATGTACATGGAAAATCCATATTTCTTTGATTTGAGTTCTGATTTTCATGATTTTTACTTTTACATTTGATTCAAATTCACCATTGGGTGACACACTCGATTTACTCTATTACTGTTGATGAAATTATAATTACTATTTCCAATTCAAATTTATGATATAAGGGCGCTTTGTTTCATGCATCATATATACATTTTATAGAAATCACATGCCCTGTCTTTTTTCCATGCCATTTAGATATAATTATTGATTTCATGCTATTTTGATAGATGTCCTGCAAGATATGAATGTTGTTTTGATAGGTACCTCTATAGATATGTATTCTATTGTGATAGCTGTATTGGAACATGATGTGGTTCTACTAAAATAGACACCAATAATTGGTATCTAAGGTGTATGGGGCCTCATGGAAAATAATTTTGTAAATCATGTTGTTGCCTTATACTGATTGTTATTATGATGTACTATAGTTGGATTACATTATTTGATTTGGGTGCAGTATGGTCATCCATAGATCAAAATTTTACATAACATTGGTTCACCTTTCTAAAATTGGGGTTATGGGGAAGATTCAGGGATATTCTGTTTGAAAACATGAATAACACACCTTGTGCCGAGGTGGTTTACACGCCCATGCCGGTGAGAGTTTGTAATAAAGTGAGAGCATGAGGGTACACACATTTTATGGTTCTACATATCTTGTAATCCCCTTTTGAGGACTTATGATTAATTTATTCTTCTAGACTATTTGTGAATATTTGAACATTGAACCTTGATAATAATCATGAATTGAGGTGTGTTCATGACCTTGTTGAAACATGCCTCAATGATGACCTCAATTTGGAAGCTAAGAGAGTGTCAATGATCATAACCTTGAGGTAGAAGTCCATGGTATACTAGTGGATCCTCCAGAAATGATAGTTGGGGTTCTTGGTGCTATAACAGACTTAGGTGCCGATGCATACTTCCATGAAGGCTATATACGGTTTATTTAATCCATTTAGGGATCACCAAACCATGCCTCTCATATGACAGAGCTGATGTGAGTTTTCTTGTAGTAGCATATGATCATGTCTCTATGGGATGGTGGACCATAGTATGCATAATCATGTATAGAAGAAATGTTATTATCTTCAGGCGTAAAGAGACACCTCTTGAGAGGATGGTAAAACTCATGATGTATGTGTTATGTGATTCTTCCATGTTGGGAGTCATCAAGATATGGCATGGAGAGGCTTTAAAATAGACATCAAAACCCATTTCTATCTCATGATGATGCGCGATGATGAAGCACTATAGTTTATGCATCTCAAGTATGGTGAACTATCAGTGATGGACTATTATTCCCAATTTACAAATCTTCCATATTTCACACATATTTTTATGGATGAAGTTATCTATCGAAGGATATTCGATTTGATTATGGCCTAATACATGGCATATGATCATAGTAAAATGTCTACGGCTTTACTAATTTATATACTGTATTGAATCATGAGATCATGACCGATCATAATCTGAGGGAATTTGGAGGTGAAATCTAGGGTGGTTCGACACTGATATTTGGTACTATTTCAACTAGTAGTAAGAAGCATCATCTAGAGATTTATTATGCTGATACTATTAGTCCAAATGTACCTTCTGATTGATATGTCACGGTCTACCAGTGTGACAGTATTGGTCATAAAAGGCTACAATTTTTGATGGATCATGTAAGGTTCAGATCTTGCAGAAAGATGGGCCATCAATAGGGCTTCTGCATGAATGTTTTACTAGTATATAGTGATATAGGCTATATACCTACTCCATGTTAAGGAGTATAGTCAGCAGCTTCTGCTTAGTTTGAGAACTGGAATGAATCAGGCCATTTAGCCCAAGGTGGTGGTCATGGTCGTGGTAGTCAGACAGTAGGTAGTCAATGATAGCAAGGTGGATCCGCTCAGGGTATCCAAGTAGTTTCATTGTGATGCAGTATAGTTCAGACATATGTAGTGTAATATAGGCAATAATAGAAGGATCCCAAAAATTCTACTATCCAAGATACTATTGAAATCACATATGTTTTATCCTCTTCACTATTTTATACAAGGTCTTCATATAGATTCATATATGTGACCCTTGGAGTGTGACTTGGTCTCTGGTTTTTTAATTTTAATGATATTTGAATGTTAGACACTCTATTAAGAACTAGAATTGAATGTGTGAGTTAATACATTGAGTTACCATTGAGAGGGGTTGTTGTAACTTTTAATGGAACCTCTGTTTCATATAAATTATTTGATTTGATTTCATTCTCATAATTGACTAGTTGGTCTCATTTCATTGTTTTTCGAATTTCTATCATCGTTGGGTGAGTTTTTCATTACTAGATGGTGGATCGTTTCAACACAATAGTGAATGGATGTCTATTCAAGCCGATATGGAACTGCACATTATGGTATAGAATGGATGATAACCTAAATCAAGAGTTTATATCAGGATGACTAGGGAAAACGTCTTATAGATTTACCTTTAGTGGTTGATTATTTCAGGGAAATTTTCTCGTACAAGATTTCAGGATTACCACTGGTGAGGGAGGTAAAGTTATCTATTAAGCTAGTGTCATGAGCTGCACCAGTATCCATTCCACATTATAGTATGGCTATGATGTATTTATAAATTATTAATAAGAATATAGAGGATTTAGAGGAAATGTGTTTCATCTAACCCCAAACATCACAATGGGGTTCATCAGTTCTTTTTCTGAAAATGGAAGGTGGTACCAATAGACAATGTGTGGATTATAAGAAGCTGTACTAGTTTATGGTTAATGACCATTATCCTCTACCAAGTATATATGTTATCTTCATACATCTTTGAGGATCCTGAGTCTTCTCAAAGATAAATTTGAGATCTAATAATCATTAGTATCATGTTAAAAGTTTAGGCATGCCTCTTAATGCCTTTTGGAGTAGGTATAGTCTGTATCTGTATAGGGTAATGTTGTTCAATCTCACAAATACAATGGTAGTATTTATGGACCAAATGAACCTATTTTCCCATACATAACATGATTTGGTTGTTGTGTTTTTCATGGATGATATGTTGGTGTATTCTAATAATATATACCACCGTTCCGCACATCATGATATAGTTTTGTGTAAATTGATATAGAATCAGTTGTATGATAAGACTGCAATGTTCCACTTTGGGATGGATTAGATACAAATTATGTGTCACATCATCTCTAAGACAGGAGTATTAGTGGACTTAGAGAAGGTGATATCAGCAGAATAATATGAGCTTCATAAGAATTTTTTTGGTTTTGTGTTTCCTAGGGCTATCTTGTTACTACATGAACTTATTATTGGACTTATAACCTTTAGAAGAACCACTAAAAGGCCTGGCTAAAAGGTTTTGAATTATGTTTGGACATATTCATATGATATGGCCATTCATGAGTTGAATGGGAGACTAAATTAAGTCCAAATATGGATTTTTCAATCGCTAGGAAAGAGTTACACAGTTTACTATGATGAATTAGGTATCAGGCTGTAATTAGTTGTAATGTAGGAGATGATGTCATTTCTTTTAGTTCTCAGTAGTTGAGGCCACAAGATAGGAATTAACTTATACATGATCTCGATTATGTTGTGCTTTATCTGGCTATACAATGTTTGAGAAATAAATTATTATGAGAGAATTATTTTGGTGTCCAGGGACCACAAATGTTTCATATACATTTTTACTCAACGTGATATTAATCTAAGACTGTGATGGTGGGTGGAATATCTTAAGTATTTTGAATTTGAGTTATCCAACACCACTGGTAAATGAAATTTAGTGGCTGATACACTGAGAAGGAGGACTCAGATACATGAGGTGTAACATTCCAAAAGAGAGTGGCATTTCAGGGTATTTAACTATAACATACATTTTGAGATGAATGAGACTTAGGGACATACTTTTCATTCATATTTAGTTGTGAGTTATACCCCTGGACAATGTGAGGATGATGCAAATATTAGATATTGAGGTCCTAGTTATGTGGTAGAGTGTAGTAGGTGAGGATCCTCCTCCCGGATGGATAGTAGGCGATGATGAGATCATCCATTTAAATGTACACGTTTGTATTTTAGTGGACATTCGTGAGGAATTGATGTTGGTGTCTCATTCCTAAGCATTGGCATTTCATCCTACGCTCACAAAGATGTAATGGACTTGCACTATCAATACTGGTTCCCGGGTACGAAGAGAGGGGTTGATGGATTTCTTACAAGATGTTACACATATATGCAGGTGAAAGAAAAACCTCAGAATCCAATCAGAATTTTACACCAGTTACATATTCTATAATTGAAATGGGATGATGTGGTGATGGATTTCATGACTAGTTTAACAAGGTCACCTCAGGGTATGAATTTTGTGTGGGTCTTTTTGACAAGAATATTGAGGTTAAATAAATATTTCTCATAAAAGAGACTTTCAGTTTGGATTGTAGTGGATGGTTCTGCATTTGGGAGGTGGTACGACTTCACAAGGTCACACACTTTATCATTTTGGATAGGGACACCCTCATTATGTCTCATTTCACGAAAATATTCTCATAGGGAACTAGGTAAATTTGTACTCCTGAGCACATTATACTACCGTAATAATTATGGATAGTCAATGAATATGAAACAAGTTAGAGAGGACATGTTACGGGCATGCGTTTTGGATTTTGGGGCCTCTTGGAAGAAAACATTCCAGTAGTTGAATTTTCCTACAATAACAGTTATCAGAAAAAGATACTGATGGAACATTATGAGGTATTATATGGTTTTCCTTTCCATTTCCCCCTATTCTAATAAGAGGAATTGGGTTTGGATTTATTGGGACCGATTCTCGTGTCAGAGACTTCTATGCAGTTCAATTTGATTCAGAAGTATATGGCTACACCATCATATAATAAGAAATTTTAAACCAATTTCCCAGATGAAATCTTGTGTTTAGGGTCAGGGATCATGTTTTCTTACATCTTGCACCGTTGTTGGAGAATAGAAAGATCAACATACTGGGTTATAATTCACCGATATATATCTGTCCTTTTGAGATTTTTAGAGAGTCTAGTCGGTTTCCTATCAGTTTCAGTTACCGTAGATGCACTGAGCCATGCACAAACTCTTCCATGTATCATAACTACAATGATATCACTCAGACACATATCATGTATTTCATCCCTATCATGATGAGATTCATATCGATTTATCCATTGATGAGAAACTAATTCATATCATTAATAGGAGAACAATGGTTCTATGTGGGTGGTATGTTCCTCTCATACAGGTGATATTGCAACGTAGTCGTTTATAGTATGAGACGTGGGAGAAGGAGGCCAATGTAAGTGCTCATTGGCATGCGTTGTTTTTTCTGAAAATCGACTAATCCATTGAGTGGGAAATTTGGGGAATCATTTTTTAAAGGGTGGACAATTTTATGTTCTCGAGTATTTCTTGAGGTATGTATCTTTTCATTCATGTAAAATGTTGTTTTCCAATTTTTTTCCTTTGATCATATGGTGGTCTATGAAAGGATTAGATGGTTGTGGGGAAAAGAGGGGGGAATAGATGAATACATGCTACATGATATGTACACATCATAAATATGGACAACACAATGTCTTTCTTTCTATCATATGTTCTTATTAAACAAGAAGTAGAATAATTTTCTTTAAAACTGGATAATCTCACCCAATCGGATTTTCAAGAAGTATCATAAAATGGTTGTTTTTTCTCCAATTTTTTTTTCTAAACTTAAATTCGAAAACTATTGGTTGTGTTAGAATCCTCTCAGTGAGTTATCGATTCCTCATGATCCGTTCTTATTTGTTCCTTCTCTCTCCCTGATTATCAATCATTCAGTTTTCATAGTCATTTTGTAGATATACTATGTTTTAGGACAAATTGGATGTCGCCGCAAGATAAAGAGATCCACCCAAGTATGAGGTATGTGGTTTTGTGTCTTTCACTAATTTTCAAAGATGAATAAATTTGTCAGACAACCATGTTCCCTCTATTAGGGTGATGTCTGCAATGAATTTTCCAAATTCTATTATATATTTATGTTTTAGTAATTGATTAATTTCATTAAAGTGTGTTTAGTGTTGTTAATCATGATTATGGACACCCCATATGTGTGTTTCCCTTCAATGACGATATATATCAATTTGGATTAGGTTTATTAGGTTGCATGCCATGTTTTCCTTTCATCAGATAGAAAAAATAGATTATATTATTAAATTAAATTTCAATTGTGTTATGTTGTAATTGGAATGATTAAGGGTTTGGGATTGTTGATTTCTTCCTTTTACCCATGTTATGTCTATTTTTGTTTATGTATGCTTCATTTATTATTCTCCAACTGTGAACCTGACCACAAGGGTTAGGTTATTCTAAGGCCTCATAATGGTTTTGATTACCTAATATCCTTCTTATGTAAATTGTGACCAAAATACTTTTTTACTATTTAATTCATTACATAGTGTGATTTGAATGGATTTTATAAAAATGAAATGGTCCCACATGAGGTGATGTATGTTAAGGACTTGTAATAGTATAATTTAAACTCATTACAGCTTATATGAAATGAAAAAGGGGTAAATAGAAATGGGTGATCCATGACCTTATGTTAAATGGCATTCTTAGACTCATATAACTATTATACTTTATAACATGAAAGAACTATTTATTCATATCAGAATTCCATGGACAAACTAAAATCATGTATTATGATAAGTTGTGAGCGAGACACTGATGTAGTGGTTGGGATCATATAGGGTACACCTAGTAGTGGATAAATCTACTGATCTTTTGTGGGATTCCATGGTCGGGTTGTACTGGCAATGATTATATATCATGAGTTTAATTTTACTTATATAGTGGGTGAACCATGTATTCAGATTAGAATTCCATGGAAATATTCAAGAGGTTATCATGTTTGTGATGTGATCTAACCATGTATGTAGTGTATTGGATAATATTATAATATATTTAAATGTTCTCTTGAGACAAATGATGTGCTTAATTATATATGTGGATCAGCGGGCGTAGTTTGTATCTCATGACTTATATAATTCAATGAAATTGTCTTGCTAATTAACCATTAATAAATGTTAATGGAAACCAGTTATTTTAATATTTTTTAACTTTGAGTAATTCATTTTTTACTACATTAATTTGGTATATTTCATGTTATATATACCCACTGATATATTATCATAGACCATGGGTTGTTGCCTCAATGGTTTAGTCTCACAACACGTTTGGGCCATGTTTATGGTCCTAAGAGGAATACATTTTTGTATTTGTCGATAAGGGAACATACCCTTGTACATATATATTATATGTTGTTTAGGTTTGAAAAAGAAATGGACCAAGATAAGGATTGGGATGCATTTGAAATTCATTAATTATTTCTATAATGTTAGATGTTATTGCATGTATAACTAAAAAATGGCCTATTATGTCTGTTTTCCTAAAACATGTGACATGTAACATCATCTTTTGTATTTTATGGAATCAGGTAATCTATATAATATATCTTCCATTATTTACATCTATTTCATGATATTACTACTTGCGCAATTATATTATTATTATTAGCATTGGGTTACACTCTTCTAATTAGGGAATACTATTCTAGTTATCACACCTAGGCCCTTACTGCTAGTAGGCAGACTCTATAATTTATGAAAATTCTCTTGAGACCATGTGTTAAATCATGCACATGGAGCCATTGTGTGGAATCTATATCAGGGATGTTTCATAGGTAACACACGAAAGAATGATAATAATGAAATATTATTAATAATTAGATAATAATATGATATAATAGTATCATATATATTATCATAAATATTAATAAAGTTTTAAAATAAGTTAATAACATTTAATAATCCATTAAAAATGATTTTATAATATGTATAAAGGAAATAAATCATAAGGTATGGGTTAATTTCACAATATCATTATTGTTTAGGATTGTTCATACGTATATATCTCATACATAATATTTATCTTCAATGAACATGATTAATAATAATGTTTTCCAAAATATTTTTACTGGTCTTCAAAAAAAATTAACTTCCTTCTCTCACATGCATGAATTTTTACAAATTAATTTGAAACTATTATTTTTGAAATTTTCCAAACGAGGTTGTTTGTGATATTTCTGGAAAAAAATGCAATGAATTTTTTTAACATATAAACCAATAATGTATATTTATTATTTAATGAATCATAAAATACACGGTGGTTACCATAAAATGATACAAGGTTATTTTTAATCAAAATGCTTTCTTTTAAAATTGTGCAGAATAAAGGATATTTTTATCAATATTATTTCATGTTATCTCTCTAAATATCATTCCATCTAAGATAACATAATTTTATTTTACTTATAATTTATGTTGGATAATTATAAAGAATAAAATCATTATTTTTTATTGGTTTATTCATATTATGAAATGATATTTATGAAACCCGTTTATTTTCCATGGGTTATAGAATGATGAAAATATTATGAGACACATTTTCTTCCAAGAGTTTTGATATGATAAATAATTTTTTTCTTATGTCACACATATATATGGTTTACATTTTTTTATGGTTGTACATATATCTATATACCATGAATTTGTTAGTGATTTATATCTCATGAGACATATAAGAGAATAACATAAAGTGAAACCAGTTCAATATTATTGGACTGGAATAGTTATAAAATCTATACAATAAGGGTATTTTTCCAACATTATGGTCCTAGTATTGGGCCTTAAATAATATGAAAATTATTTTTATATACATATTTTTATACCATAATTTCATGAATTATGTTATACTCCCATATATTATGTTCATTATAATTCAATTCTTATGAACATTTGTGTTTTATTCGAGAAATCAATATCATGAACCATGATATTTATGATATATTATTTAAAAAATATATTTATTCTCTTATTCTTATATTTTATACCATGATTACCCTCATTTAGAATTCTATCTCACCCTTTCTTATGTTTCTTTTCCCAAAAATATGATAAAAATTATGTAAGGTGTGTCACAAGGGTTTTCTTTATAAAGTAATAAGTGCGAGATGTTGTAGATATTTTATAAATCATTTGTTTATTTTTTCATGTTTTCAAAGACACTAAACCAATATGGATATGGTATGGTTTTGTTATGTTATGAAATTAATAATATTCTATTTAGATTTAATTACAATTTATGAAATGTATATTAAGATATAGTTTGTATCAAATCATGGTTTTTAGCCTTTTAGAAAATATGTGAGTAATACCATTGTAGAAAATACTAAGGATAAGTCTATGTATAAGATATAGATCTATAGTATTTTTTATTATCATAAATAACCATTTATAAAACCAGATATGTCCTGAATCAAATTTTTTATAAGTATAATTCCTATAATAAGAGGTTTTATTACTATGATTACTATCTCTTACAGAATGTTTATTTATTTTCATAAATGGACAGAGCCTGAAAAAACCACATTAATGCTTAATGTGACTAGATATGCAACAATTTCTCTTTAGAACAACCAAAATCTATAGGATCTTGGTTTATAAATCTTGTTTCTATATACACAAAACATTATAAATATATAAAACATGATGTACATCCAATAATGAAATGCAAGTAAGAACATTCTATTTAATCATTCATGAGGAATCACCCACAATATTTCAACCGGTATTTTAATACATCAGGGATTGGAAAATTATTCGTACCCTTAAAAAGATAATTTCTATTTACGAATGTTCAGAACAAGAGAAATTATTTTTTCAATGTCAATCGTTTTTAAGGTGAATTAGATCAATGGTGAAAATAATTTTAAAATACATGGAATCTATATGAAATTGACTCTAGGGAATGTTATGAGTTTCAGACCTTATTATTCAATATTTACATTCCTCGTATTTTGCATATAACGATAGAGATGGAATTACATAATCTTAAACATACAAATAATGAATCTTTTGTTACAAAAAAAATATTTTAAAAGGCATGTATGGTATGTATTTGAATTTATCATCTAACAAGAATTTATGGTTGATTGATTATTCGGTTTCATAAAACTACGTATCCAAAGGGAATTTGTGATAAGTGACCTCAATTTTTGTGAGTAAATATTTCAATGTGTGCATCAATATGACATGTGTATTGGAGTAACCCGTCAATCTTATTGGTTCGATAAGAAGATAAATAATGAATTCAAGGGAAAATATATAAACTATAGTGAAACAATATTGGATTTACATTATTCTAATTTTCTGAAATTAATAATTCCGGAAACTACATTAGGGGACTAGTTATTGTTTTAGGTGTTGTAACGAATTTAATTTTTCAATCATCTAGAAATTATATGGGAAAAATATTTATAATGAAGCGAATAAAGAATAAGATATAAAAAAGAACCCCACACAAAAATGAATCATGTGATTGGAAAATGGGGATTATGCCAACCAATGACTAAATCTAAGGGTTATCAATAATTATAAATTTTAGTAACCTATAAAAAATATTAAAAAAGGAAAATCACATGAGATCTATATTGGTGATGAAGAGTACAACAATGATGCGCTGAAATGTAAAATTACCATCCACACTAAAGTAACTATTGTTCTATTTGTTTCTGGATCCACCCACTCTTTTGTTTATATGCAATTTTATTATGGTATTTTGATATAACTATTACAACTAGATATTTATTTTTACATGAAAACACTAAATGGAACGAATGTCACATATAATGATTATAATTTTTCTCCATATAATGTTTGTGGGAAAGGCCTTTCTACTAATCATTCAATCCTTCCATTAGAGAAATTATAAGTGATTCATGGAATGGATTTGAATTAATAATATGGATATCATATCAATTTACAAGGATGGGATGTGAACTTTCATTTTCTGAACCTATCTTTGATCATCTGTGATTTAATGGATGGTTATGAAAATATAGTAGAAATTACTTTTATCTTATGGGTATTAATTTCTATAAACCAAGTTTATCTATATTATATAGTCCTAGAGAAGGTCACAATTATTGATACACTTATTGTTTTTATGTTATTTTATTTTCATAATTAATTTTGTAGTATTATACTAAATCATGAAGTTTATATTTCAAGATAACTCATTTGGAGTGTTATGCATATTTCAAACACAATATATTGATTTTAACCCATTTATTTATTGGAATTTAAGAAGAACATCCAAGAGAATAATTACTATAGATTCATACTCTGTAGTGTTTCACCTTATGGTGAACCTATATTTTGTTATGAATAAGATGATTCAATGATACTGTGAATTGATTCTGATGTACATTATATGATCACTTTTAAGAATGAAAATCCTCTCCCCCTTATTTATTACTGAATTTTCAAATATGTTTATATCATTACATTTACCAAACTTATCACAATTTTGGAAATCATAAATTGGGGATAATGGGGGAAGACATATCGAAGACAACATTACTTACATGGTATAGACACTATGAATTTATAGTGTTTCTTTTTGGTATTACTAATTATTTTTATATATTCATGTATTTAATGAATAGAGTATTTATAGACTATCATGATTAATTTATAGAATACTTTATAGATGATACTCTTGTATCTTCAATAGGAAATGAAGAACATGAATTTCACTTTAGGGTGTTACTAAATTTCTCGATAGAGCATAAGACTTATGAAAAATTTACAAACTATGAATTTTGGATAAGGAATGTTTCTTTTTTTGGCCATAATATCTCAAAAATGAGTATATATATGGATCCAACAAAGAGATACTTTGTTCAATGTTTCCCTAAACCAAAAATAATAACTAAGACCCCATTTTTTCTTATTATTGATTTATATTATAGATGTTTTATGAAATATTTCATAATATTATAAAAATATCATCATCATGTTGACTTAAAAAATAGGTAATTTTATATGTATGTAATAAAGAGAAGATAATTTCATAAAGATAAAAGGAAGTTCAGTAAGTGCACATATACTCACAATACCATGTAGTGGAGAAAAGCAGTTGATTTATAGTGATGCATATAAGAAGAGGATGGGATGTGATCTCATGAAAAAATATATGGTGGTAACTTATTCATTAGGAAAATTGAAAATCCATCCAAACAATTACAAAACTCATAATGGGGAGATTGATAATGTTACTTTTTTATTAATGATATGGATAATTTGTATTTTTGGAGAAATGTGAGGAATATATACTAGTTATAATTGTTTAAAGTGTTTTTTCACTCAAATGGTTCTATATATGCACCAAACAAAAAGGGTGGAATTAATAAATATTAATAAATACAATATATAATATCACCATGGATGATCGATCTAGGTGGTATATGATTTGAGTTGAATGGGACATGCTACAAAATCTATGGTGGGGATCACAAAATATTCAATATTTATGTATTTGAAAAGATTCATTTGGAAATTATAGTAGATGGAGAGTAATCTTATCTTTCTAAAATGAATGATCAACCATATACCCAAGTTATGAATAAATATGGAAAATATGTACATGTTGAGGTACAGAAAAAAGTTAATAATTTACTATGAATTTTTTTTATTATGATGGAATAATATGGTTTATGAATAAATTTTCTATCTATAGTTTATTAACTCATTATAATATTTGATAGGGCTCATTTTTAATGGTTCCCAATTTATTATAGAAGAATCATTATGTATATAGATCTAAAAGTATATTTTTGGTTGGATGGAATCCAGAGAGAAATTGCAGATTATGTTCTTGATGATTGGTTTTTCATCAAGATAAGAATGAGAGACAAATGTCTTTATGGATGTTAAAAAAATTATAGATATGTTAATGGAAATTGGAAAACAACACAATGATTATTTTTTAGACAACACAAAATATTAAACATCCATAATACTATATGGTTAATATATGATGGACTCACAATGTTAACCCATTCCATTTCATTCAGAGAATATATCCCTTTTGATCATCATTCCATAATATATATTATTGATGTGGTTACATGTCATGGTGTACTGCATTCAATTATATCTTATCAGGATATGAGTTTTACCTTGATGTTTTGGATATTTCATAATAATGACAAATAAATATGGATTTAAGTTTCATCACATCTTTTCATCCATAGATAGATGTCCAATATAAAAAGAAATTAACACTCTAGAATACATGTTCAGATATTTATTAAGGAATTTAAAATGCAGTTG
Organism: Viscum album; assembly: GCA_963277665.1. Classification (NCBI taxonomy): domain Eukaryota; kingdom Viridiplantae; phylum Streptophyta; class Magnoliopsida; order Santalales; family Viscaceae; genus Viscum; species Viscum album. Next base: position 244,868,422 of record OY728133.1, read on the forward strand.
GGTTAAACACCATCATTTGGTGTATGTTTTTTACAATAATATATTTCAATCTTGTAGTATTAGGTATCCTTATGAGTTCCTCTATGGTATTATGTGTAGAAATTAAGAAATTTGGAATGCGGATCGAAAAATAATTCTCTTTATAACTGATGCAGTTAAGGAAAATATAAGATAATTTTTGATATATTCCACAACCAAAAAGACCATCTTATAGTGGAAAACAACATTATGAGGAAAATATATGAAATTACATTGATTTTCTAGTGGGTGACATGGTATTTATATGGCTATATTTGTATAAGATTTTAATGAAATTTACAAATAATGTCATTTTAATCCCTTGGTATATTAGTACTTTTTATATTCATTATCATGCTGGGAAGTTATCTTATAGGTAGGCACTACCACATAATCTCTCTCAAGTTTTTGTTATGTTCCATGCATCTATCATGAGGAAGTACATACATGATCCTTAACATGTACTAAAGGTAAAATTATTACCATTGGAATAATATATTTTCTATCAATATCAACTAATAAATATTCTAGATTTTCAGGAAAATGATCTTTGATATAAAGAAACACTATTGTTTAAATCAATAAAAGTCACAAAATATCATTTTCTTTGTCCAAAATATCCAATATATTTTCACATGGGAAAATGGTATATAATTAAAGAATATAAATGAAAATTTTTAATTTAATAAACACATTTTCATGGTAGTAATTAATTTTTTGACTTTTAGGCCACTTATATGATATTATCATAAATATAATATTATACTGAACAAAAATTTAAATATATAACTTTGTTGACATAAATAAAACAACATTTTTTTAATATTGTTTTACTCAAATGATATATTTGACTATAAATATTTTTTATAAAAAATAAAATTCATATCGTCACCATGGTATGTTTTTTAATTTATTTTGAACAAATTATTATATTAAATAATTACACAATGATGATGGGGTAATTATTTATTTAATAAAGATCTCAAATTACTGTTATTAAAAATATTTAAGTAAACATAATTTAAAATAGTTAATATAATAAAAAAATTTATATATTACATTGAACACTTTAAGATAAAATAATATATGTCATTTGATGTTAACTGGTTGTGTTGATATTTTCAAAAGTCAATATAAAGAAGAGTTTCAAAATTGACCTTACATTTATTTAATCAAATTATTATATAAATAAATTATTTAAAAAAAATTAAAAAAATTATAAAAATTATGATAATATGGTATAAAATGTGATAGATTGTACATTTATGGTCTAACGTACATCAAATTATTAAATGTTACAACTTTTTATTATTGATAGAGTGGTTATTAAAGTTCAAATTAAAACATATTAACTAAGGATTAATTAAAATGATATGTTTTAAAATAATACCAAAACATGTATAAAATATATTGGTTGATGAGATTAACGCATTATATAATCATATATTAGAATAAAATAATTTTTGGAGTTATTTATATTTATATTAAATAAATTTTAAATTATTATTCTGAAATATTTCAGAAGTGCCCCTTAGCTCAATTATAAAAGGGAACCCCCTTCATCATATCACCACATCCCATTGTTGATTCATGATCAATCATACCCTAAAAATATATCTTATAAACTAACTTATACAAATTATAGATGTTATGGAATTCTCAATATATGATCCCAATTGTCCCAAAGAATAGATTGAATAAATTTCCATGAATAAGTGGTAGTCATCTATACAGACTTATTCAAGATTATTTCATCTTCCAATTAATCAAAAATATTTTTTTTTCATTATAAATTATTAATTTATGTTTAAAAAAATTACAATATTTTGATATTATTGAAAAACCATATACCACCTTTTATAAATCCAATGTAAAACGAAACCACTGCATGTGTGTTCGTACTTCTTACTATCTCTAGTTCGTGGTGTAATTTAATTTTTACCATGACAATATTTGGATTTGAGTAATTATGGAAATAATTTATATATTTTAATTATAAAATTATATATATTATAGGAAAAATAATTGAATATACCATCCATTTTTACCTTTTCACCACTAAGGGAATGATACTAAAAAACATGCGTACGTAAAACCTACCATCTCAACGATGAGATGCGATTCATTTTCCCAATTCACTACCCAATAGTGGTTATATAAACATATATAATGAATGAATATGATATATATTACATTAAAATCATTATTTAAAATACAAAAATATATCTTATTGACTATATCACTGACTTATATCACAGAACATGCAAAGGAAAATGATGTAGTTACTATAGAAAAAATAGTAATAATGAAATATTTTTATCAAATGTGAGGTAAAATTATATAATTGGATAATATATGATATTATAAATATGAATATGGTTCATGAAAAAATTAATAACATCCATTAAAAATATATAATTTATTTTATAATTCGTATGGAGTAAATTACTCTAATGGGAAAAGTTATTTTGAAAATAAAATTATTACTCGGGACTCTTTATATGCATGCATCAGTTCTCAGATAATCGTCTTCCCTATTCATGTTCCATAAAAATGTCTTTCAATATATTTTAACTATTATTTGACAATTTTTAACCTCATTTTCACACATTTTTAAATTTTTAGTAAACAATTTGAAATGAATTTGTTTTTCATTTTCAAAATGTTGTTCATCTGACTTTTTGAGAAAAGGTATGAAAAGATTAATTTTTTTACTTATACAGAATGAACGCATTTTTACACATTAATTATGAATTATTTCTTTTAATTTTACTTTACTACTTTTCTTGTTAATTATCAAACAAATGAATTATATTTTAAAATCGTGCGGAAGAAATTATATTTTCCAGAATATTTATTTAAAGTGATATCTTTAAATTAGATACAATAAAAGATAAAATTATTTTGAAATACTTGTGCATTAATTAGGATATATTTCATGAATTTTATCATTTTTATTGTCGTTTTCTATACATATTATTACCTGATATTTATAAAATACATTTATTTTTTCTGTAATATTTTATGATGAAATTTTAATGATACCCATTTATTTTAATGTGTTTTAATGTGATAAAATAATAATTTTATTATGGAATAGATATGTATGGTTTTCATTATGTGATGGGTTAGAACAATATATAGATTAAATTAATTTTTTATTGATTTATATCATATGTTACAAATAAGACTAGAATGGGATCTAAATCTGTTTTAGTAATACATGACTAGAAAAAGAGTAAACGTTGTGCACTAAGGGAATTTGTCTTCCATAATGGTACTAGAAGTGAGATTTGACTAGTATGAAAAAAATATTTTATATTCTTATGTTTATACCATAATATCATTCCTTGTGATATACTCCAATTAATTATGTTCTTTATAATTTATTTTATATGATTGTCCATGATTAATTACATAACTCAGTATCATGATCCCTGATATGGAGGTCATAATAGTAAAAATTATTTTCATGATCCTATTCCTACGCCATCTTTCAAGATTACCCATCATGATAATCTAATATAATTCACTATTATTTCTTTTTTCCATTAATATGAATAAATTTACTAATTAGGATCTTCTAAAATGGGTTCTACTTATGATAGAAAATGTGGGAGTTGATGTAGATCTTTTATAAACCAATTTTTCATGTTTCTGTGTTTCAGAAGACACAAATACTATATGGTTATACTGTTGTATTTTTATGTTATGAAAATAATAATATTAAATTTAGATTTAATATATAGGTATGAAAATTATTTTATATAATATAAATAATTCATCATATATAGAATAATCTATTAAATTCTTGCACAATATTCGTTATCATCAAATACAAATATTAATTAAATAATAAATATATATTATTATTTCTCCAGATAATAAAATAGCACTAAATGTATTACACATTAAGATGAAATGATATATAATATTTTCTATAAAAATATATATGATAAATAATGTGTTAATATAGGGGAAATTTAATGTCCAATGATCAATGTAATGTGAATAGTTTAAGGGAAAATAAATGATTACAATAATGAATTGAGAAATTGGATTTTAATAAATTCCTTTGTCAAAATTATCATATAATGAAAACATAATCAATATGGAAGGAATAAATTAAACATATCTAGAGTGTTATATATGTTAAATAATAGGTTACAGTTATCGATGACAAAATAATAAACAAATTCCATTAAAAACATTCATCAGTAAATCATCCATTTTATTTTAATGATATATTTTAAAATATAACTGTTCAAAAAATAGATTAAATTTAATATTCATTCAAAAAAACATTTAACATTATATTTTAAGCTTCAATAAATAGATTTTTCATGATGATGGTAAATTCCAAAAAATTTATACCCATTAAAACATAGTTTCCATTTCACTTTTTCTATAATATCCAAATGTGAATTTTTTTAATATTTCTTGAATTCCACTCTTTCAAATTTTTAAAAATATTAATAATGAAAAAAATTGATATATAATTTTTAAATGGTAAAAACATGTTTTAATTATTTTATATAACATGGATTTTGAGGATGATGAATTTTCTAAATAAGAGGGCAATGATGTCGTGGTTTATTAAAATAATTTCATAATTTATTTTACATACCAAATAAGTGAAAATTATATGATAAATATAAAAATTCCTGAATATAAAATGGGAATAAAATAAATGGTTTCTATTAAACAATTATCAAATAATTTCCATCAATTAATATTAAAAACTAAATATTACAATTAAAATAATGTTTTGATATAAACCCTTACAAAGAAAAAGAAATTCATTTTAGAAATACCCAATGAACTGATTTTTGTATCAATTTTATATCTACGTAATAAAATTAAAAATATAACATAATATAATAAAATTATTTTACACACATAATCATATAATGTTAGAGACAACAAATATGTATCACAGCCCAGTGATTGGAAATATCGTTCTAGAAATCATTATCACATTGTAATGCAAATATCGTTATATTAGATAAGTCAAATAAAAACATGAAATAAATTTAATTGATAATTTATCATTATATTAAAATAAATATGTGTATTATATTAATCATATAAATGAAATTTTGTGTATCACATTTCAATATGCCTAATTACAGGGACATTGAGATGAAGTCCCTTACCTAATGCTTTTTTATGAACATTCCATAAAATCATGTATAATGGATTAAATAAATATATTAATTTATACTGCTGAAATATTAATATTTATAATAACATATATTGTTCTCAGATGATATTTTATAACTCATTAGTTAATAATATTTCATTATTTTCAATTTTTGGGTGTTATTTCCCTTGTTTTATCATTTATGTTTTGTCTTGACTATTTTTTATTTACATGAATTATAATTTTCCATAATATATATAAAAATATTAATGGATTAAACAATTATTTCTTTAATATACAAAATTATATAATCATTATTGATATTTGATCATGGATTATGGATCACATCGCTTCTTTGTGACGATGGCTCATACATAAGTATGAGCAAAATAGTAATTTACATAACAGACTAAAGGTCTTGTAAAGTTTTTATATAATAATTTTATTGGATAATTATAATTACACATATATAAAATATATTCAATAAATATAAAATTAAATCATTCCATGTAATTCCTAACAATGAAATTAATCATGTTACTCCATGTGGTATAAGTCCACTATACACATGAGTGACATTATCTTAGTTGAATCTATAAGAAAAATACAAATATATAAGTGATATTAAAAGTATATCCATATATTAATATAATTAGTATCATATTTATGAGTTAAATACATCATTATATACCACCTCAAAAGGTGATGTTGGAAAATTAGTTACATCTGTTTGTGATATGGTGGACCATCGTGCAAAAGAACAAGGATTATGTTTCCCCCTTTGATGGAATAAAAGATGAATATAGGTTATCAATCTATCCTAATAAAATAATATAATATTTAATATAAATTGGTTATTGTATATTTATTTTTTTTAATAAAATTACAAAGGGGAGTAAATGAAACAATACAAAACTCATGTAATAACATTACCTCTTCTTCGGGTAACATCTTTAGATTTTCACCATAATCATTCCATGGTAGATTTATTTTATAAAAACAACATTCTATAGGATGTTGGTAGGTGTGTAGGGATGTTATTCGAAATGGAATTTTCTAAATAAAATGGATTTTTAAGTGTTAATTCTGGTGAATATAGTGTGTGTTTTTATAAGTGGGATGGAGGACACACTTGGAATTTTTTAAAAGATTCAATTAAACCCACATTTTTATCATATAACAAGCCTCCAAAATAGGTAATTATGTAAATTTAAATATTATAATGTAAAAATATGGTCTTAAATGGGTATTGGACGTGTTTTTGGTGTTTTTAACCCTTCTCTTTTTAGTTTAAGCACGAATAAAATTTATATTTATATTTAACGTAGTAATTATTTATTACTATATTCAATATTTATTATTGAAAAAAACTAATTTTTACATATTATATGAAGTAAAATTTTCTGATTCCAATGAATTAATAATTTTTTCCACATTAAAATCACTTACATGGAAGTATCAAACTAAATATTATACCCCCTTATGCGATGAAAATTTCAGAATAGAAGAAAACACTACTCATATATAGAGAATATTTTAATATGATATTTCAATCTAAAACTACTACAGTGGTATAAAATCGATAAATTATAATATAAATTAAATAGTTTTACATAAATAAAATTTATCATATAATTTAACCTTTAAATTTTTTTGAAAATTTTAATTTTTCTGTAAATATTATTATATTTTACTCTTAATTGAAAATTTAAACATATATAAAAAATTCAGAAATTCACCCTAAGATAGTTTTTTATACTAAAATAAATAAATAAAGTATATTTTTTTAAATATTTTTCATAATTTTACACTTTAAAATGTGGTTAAAACCATTTTTATGTCAAATACATTTTTTCAAAAAAAAATATTTTATTTTAAATAATTTATATATTATTTGAAAAAATGGATAACCATAAGTTTCATACTTTTTAGTATTATTTATACATCCACATTATCATCATGGTTATATTGATATAATATATTATAGATCATTTAGGCTTGGGTTTGTGTCTTCACTAAGAATTCTAAGTGAAATAATTTATAGAACCATATTTAGTTGGTTTTTTGTGCCCATTTGTTCGTGTCTGTTATGATATTCAATACAGTGTTAATCCATAATAATTTTGGGGTGTCAAATATAATACCCATTTTAGTTAATTATCCTCAATAACAATTTATTGGCGATGATTGAAATTAGTTTCAAGTTTACTCTATTAAAATAGTTCCTTATTTAATTTCAAATGATCCCGTAGTTATAACATGAATTAGGAAACTAACTGATTAAAATAAAAGTTGATTTTATTTGATATGTTAATAAAAATGTATTTTTTATATCTATATTCATTATAATTTTTTTTCCTATTTATTTAAATTTTTTTAATGTATTATAAAAATAAAATTTTACACAATTTTTATTTTTTAAAAAATTGTTTGAAATAAATCTTTTTTTCATTTTCAGAGTGGGGTAAAGTTTTCATTTTGTTATTAATTGTGGATGAAATATTATATAATCATATTAAATGAGAATATATTCCCTCAATTATGAATATTATTTCATTTTAATTATCCCTTAAAATCAAACAAGGTTATTTTAAAACGAAATGTTTTCCTTTATAATTTCACGATTTATTTAAAGAAATGATTTAAAAAAAGGAGTGGTTGTTTTCACTAAGAATGTTTTAATGAAATTTTAATTGAGTTTTTATTCATCAATTAAAACAACATTTTATTATAATCATTGACCCTATATGATATATTTTAATGACTTGATCCCATAAGCATTCATTCACTTGTGATTATTGGATACTATATCACTCTTATATATCCATATTCATTTTATTATGGATTTGATTGCCTCAAAAACTGTTAACCATTTCTTCATATGTTGTTACACGTTCAATTTATTTCACATTTAGGGGATTTGTTGATAAATACACAGTATTTAATCAATATGTATATTTATTAATATGGTATATTTTTCAAGAATTTAATTGAGCATTCAATATATGAGGAATACGTTGTACATGCAGTTGCAGGTGGGACCTGAATTTTTATATCACCTTGATGCATCAAAATGTCACCTTGGAAAAATTAGTATAGTAGAATTACATGATTCTTTACACATAGTTAGTAACTATCTAGTTACAAGGACAAAACGGTATAAATAAAATGATGTGTTATATCATGGAATCTTATTTTTACAATTTACATTAATGTGAAATATGTTATTTTTATACGAGATATTTTTTAATTTGTATTATCGATCGATGAATTTTCTTCTTATTTTTATGAATAAATATCATATATTTCCATCTACTATCATTTTCATATATTTCATCCCTTATTTGAAAGTAATAGATTAAACAAAAAATATCCCTTACTATGTATCTAATCTCATCCTTTTATTAATTTTATTTCCCCTTTGATTTGAGTATGGGTAATACAAATAGTATAAAGGATACAATAATTTTTTTTATGTTATGTATTTATTATATCAAAAGTAAAATGGAAGTCATTAATCTATAAAATTCTCCATCTCATAAAAATTAAGGGATCCTACATTCTGTAGATCCCTTATATATATATGCCAATGTATTTATGTAACCATCCACTCTAGGATTCCAGGGTTGGGCATGTTAAATATCCACTCTCATTATTCATAATACTTCAAAACAAAAATTATAATTTTAAAGTGTATGTCGCCCTGATTTTCATAGCATATGTGTACATGGAACTCTTTTTCATTCACATAGTGAAGATCATGATAATATCTACAAATATTTTTCAAGCTTAATACCCATAGGATCATCTAATAAAAAGCACAATTCAAATATTTTTTATCCATACATGGCTGATATATATTCAAAGCAACAAAATCTATATCAAACCAAACCATCAAGATTTTAACCTATAATCATAATTATTCCCAATGATTTTTCTATGTTTTATAATCCTAATATACTAAAATTACCTAAACCTACATTGAAATCAAATGTGGCGACACTATAATTACACACACATATATAAAATAAATTTAGATTATTTTTTAGTGATTCTCAATGAAATTCTTCCCTTTAACTATAATAGATTATTATAATTGATTACTATATGAATATAATCATATTTACAAAAATATATTCAACATCTCTAAAATAATAATCATTCCTGGTACACATCTCGAGTCACCATACGCAATTTTATTTCATATTATATAAAAAATTGATTCATAAGAAAGGGTGAGCAAAAATGACCAGTAACTGTAATCATGAGATACATCAATAAAATATCATAAACGAACATAATATATTCATAAGGGTTGAGTTAATACACAATAAATAAATCTAAAGTCATAAATAATCTCCAAAATATTATGCATATCATATGGAATATGTCATAAGATTATGGATAATCAAATAATCATAAACCTAAAATGAATAACTTATGCATAAGAATATGGAACCACACTATGGAATTAACATAATAATAAAAAACATATATCATGTATACCTGCATGGAAATTCATCACATCGTATTTCAAAGCTACCAACCCATATATTCATTACATTATTTGTCACATATATCCACCAATACATTCATTAGATCATTATATAAGGCTACCCACTAAGACATTTATCACATTGAATTCTTGGACTCACCAATAATTTACCTTCCTAGGATTGGAATAAATTTGTGTTTACCCTCTTGGGAATGAAATTTCAATGTAAGCGTATTTGTATAACTAAGAGTGGGAGTGGTTGAATCAGTGAAACTATTTTATTTTAGGCATCCTTGAATCAACATTCGCCTCCAATTAAAGATTCAATTCCCTAATGAAAATTTTATAAACACACATCCAGAGGAACAAATGTATTTAGAAGGATCTCAATTCAAAAATAATATCTATATCCTTAGTATGGTTTGTAAATAATCATGTACAACAGAATCCAATGGAAAAAATCAATTGATTAAAACATGTAGGATATACTATTTCACACATGAATAACATTGAAAAAATTTCATTTGTGTGTGCTCCCTCATTGCATAAACATTGTAAAACAATATTTCCATAAAAAATCATGTACCATGTGACTATTTCAAAATTACACTAATATGTTATTTGAAATAAAATTATTCATTTTCATACAAAGAATATGGAACTACCTTCGTACGATATGATATAGAATTCATCTATGATTTTCTAGTCATGTTTTCTCACAACGATTCCTGAGATCTGATTACTGAATCTGATCTTCTTAATTCAACAGCTAAATATGATTTACCAATACAACAGATTTAGTTCTATTAGAATATTATTGAGATAATTTATAAATCTACATTCCTCAATATGAAATACCCAATATGGAAATCCCTGATAAAATTATTTAATATATATCTAATGACTAACTGAAATCATTTACAAAATGATTATGATAGATATGTAAATATGATTATTTCTGAAAATGATGGATAGGTAAGTAACATTGCAATCATTTCTAATATCATTCACATATCATTTTCAAAACATCACCCTCAAAGGCTCAATACCAAAACATATTTATCTCCCTAGAAAGTCAGAGCTTATCTCCGCTCCTATGAATAGTACATCAATGTTAGACCACTTAATATTACGATGTAATTATCTCAATTTATAGGTGTACCATAGATGGTTTTGGATGAAATCCCAAATAACTTTAATACTAAGTAAAATCCCAAAAAACATTCATACAATGTCTCTTGATGCACTTGAAGAGGGAAAACAACTTATTTTAATTTTTCACTTCCCCTGGACATAACATTAATCTATTTTATCTATCTCTTCTCTTATCCAACAACAAAATTAGAAAAATGACTTCAACTCCTTTGAAATGGTTCACTATTGATGACCTCACCTATTTTTATAATCCCAATTATGCTTTCATATACCTTGATAATCACAATTAATGTTTATTTATATATTAATTCATTCATATCTTTGATATTCTATGATCAAGATGATAATAATATTAAAATAATCTCCGGAATATGTTAATCATTATTTATCCTTGTTTATATGAGTTCTGAAGTAATTTTAACCCAGTCGGATGTGTTTTACATAAAAACAGATAAGTTTAAGTCACTGATATGCATATAGCTACTGATAAAGAGCTACCAGAACTTAGTCTACCGATAGACTGAGTCTACCGATAGATAGAGTCACCGATAAAAAATGGTCATCAATATGTATAGAGCTATCGATGTTCATGTCTACCAGTAGTTACCGATAGATAAGTCTACTGATACGCGCATATACAATCAAAAATAACCATAGCAACTGACAGACAAACCAGAGCTACCGACTGACAAACTAGAGCTAATGAGAGACAAGAGCTACCGATAGACATATGGCTACTGATAGAGCCAGTTCACATATAGTTACCGATAGAGTATGTCTACCGATACAAGTACAGTCACCGATACATTGAGCTACCGATGGAAATAGAGAAACCGATGGAACTACGTCAATGGTATATAGAGTAACCGATGTAAGATCAAAGAGATATCGATGGAAGGATATGTTACCCAAAGTCCACCATACACATTTACCAACACAAGCCTCTAATTGACCAACCATTCAAACTCTATACTCTCAATACAAATTATTTATTTAGATAACAGTTACATTTTTTGGTTTTAATGCAGTTAATTTTATTTAATGAATTCTGTAGCCATATCAGGGAAACATACCTAGTACCCATGGAAAAAGTAATCATTCCTTTTTTGCCGAAGCTAAAAGCTATAAAGGGAAGGAACGAGAACACAACAATGTGATATACAAAAAGATATTACAAGTGTGTCGAAGTAATGAAATAGAGAGAATCAAGGAACTAAGAAGGCACACTAAGGTAAAAAAGAAAAAGGCTCAACAAGAATTCTAACATGGAGTATTCAAAAAATGATACATCTATACTCCAAGAACTCTGAACATACATGAAGCCGATCACTCTGAAGCAAACCAAAAACTACATCTTGAGTGATGAACTACCACAATAAATTCATGCACTCAAGCTGACAAGCTGGACCAATAACCAAAATAAGTGAACGACACTCTGTATTCTGAGCAGAAACCAGAGAAGGACTAAAAAGAATTTTTGACAAACCAAACGAGTCAAGAACTGCACTACCAATCAATTAAGCTTTTCTATACTCATTCTTACATACTTTAGTGATTACTTCCTTTTACATTACAAGTACTGTGTGTACCATATTTATTTTACACACACACACTGTCTCCTGAGCTAAACTGGAGGAATCTTATATCCTCACTCAAACTCCACAACACTTGGTTTCCCACTATGGATAGTGGTAGAGTTCGAGTAAGACATGGACAACTATGATCTTTTATTTGTTTCCCATGTAGAACTGTGGTATAAGTATCTTTTCATTGAAATTATTGAACTTTTTTTACCCCAATCCAGGGTGTGGATCAATTTATATAAATTTTTGAGGGGACTAAGTCTTGGCTTGAGACTGAACCTCTTGGATAACTTTTCTGTCCTTTTCTAGTTTAAGTCATAATTATACTATTTATATATATATATATCTTATTCCGCTTCTTATTACTTTGGAATAAAAATCTATTTTAAAGCTACTTTGATAGTTAAATTAGTAAGTGTTTATACTTATTGTAAACCAGTAAGTTATTTTCAATGGTTAATATAATATTCATATTATGTTAACTGAGACATAATCAATCTTAGAGAAATTAATTGATCATTTAAAATTTGTATAAATTCACTACAGTTTAACATTGTTTTTAATTTGGGGGATATTAAGAGAAATAATTTTAACAAAAATTTTAGTTGGAATTCAAGTCACCCCCCCCCCCCCTCTTGAGTATCCACTCCAACCAACATTTGGTATCAGAGGTTGTTTTTGTTAAAGGATTTTTGACATACAATGTTTTTTCAACTATGATTTTAGTTGCATCTGTAAAGATCTTAAATTTCTGTTAGTTCTAAATTCTATCTCTTTAAAAAAAATTCTAAAATCTAGTTATGGACAATAGACTATAGGGTTATACTACTAACCAACCACCTTTCTTCAATGGCACCAATTATGCCCAGTGGAAAATGAAAATGAAAATTAATTTAGATAGTATGGGTTATGATATATGGACTACTATAGAGTAAAAATATCAAATGCCATAAACTGAAAGAACAACATGGGATGAGCCTACAATGACTGCTTACAATAATAACTGTAAATCTATGAATTCTTTGTATTGTGATTTAGTAGATGATGATTTTAAGAGAATATCTACTTGCAAAACTTCTTATGAAATATGGGATACATTGGGTGTTTTTAATGAAGGAACAACCAATGTTAAATAAATGAGATGAATAATTATACTATTAAATTTGAAAATTTTAAAATGAATATTGATGAACCTATATCTGAAATGTGTCTTAGGTTTAATGACATAGTCAATATAATGAGTTCACTTGGAAAGGTTGTTCCACCAACGGAACAAATTATGAGGATACTGAGATGTTTTACAGACCAATGAAGATGCACTTCTATTTCAATCAAAGAGTCATGTGACACTAGAGCACTGAATGTAAAAGAGCTTATTGGTAAGCTTATGATGTATGAGGAAGAACACATGGTGAACATGGAGGAAGATGATGATCCTAAGATAAAATTTGTAGCTTTCAAGTCTACTGTCTCTAAGAGTAAAGACACAGATAAAATGAAAATACAAACTAAAAGTTCAAAATGTGAAGAATCATACATTGATAGTGATGTTGAGATAGCTCAAATAGTCAAGAGATTCAAGAAGTTTTATAGGAAGAAGAAATTCTTCAGGAAATCTAACTAAAAAGGAATGTATGACAACAAGGGACACTGGAAAAAGGATTTGAAGAAAGATGACATGGATGATGAAATACTATTCTATGATTGAAAAAGGAAAGGACACATCAATGCTGATTGTCCAAAATTAAAAGTCAAAAAGAAATATGATTATAAGTACATGAAGTACAAGAAAGATATGAAATAAACCTGGAGTGCCTCAAAGGACAGCACAGGTGATTTTGGAAATTTTGATTCTGAGATGAATCGTGCCAACATGTGCTTCATGACCAACACATCTGAGTTACCTGTTTCCCCTATTCTAAAAGATTATTATTCTTGAAATAATAGTGATTCAGACAATGATGGATATTTTTCTAAGGCTGAAATGTTTAAATACTATAACATGATTAAATAAACTTGTAATGAACATAAAGAAAAATATAAGTCATTAATGAAATAGCATTCTCTCACTATCACTACCTAATATTCCTTTGATATAGAAAAATAAAATAATTCCCAACTGTTAAAGGAAAATACTGAACTGAAAATTTCTAATGAGAAACATATAAAGGACTTAGAAAAGTTAAAAAAGGGAATAGATACTCTAACTCAAATTTTAGGTAGGCAACTTGCACCTAAATACTATACTGGTTTGGGAAACCAACCTAGACAGATACAGTTCACTAAAACTTGAATTATCTCTATATCTGGAAAAAAATATTCTTTTTCCAGTTCTGGAAATTCTTATGCTTCAACTAGTTATTCATATTTTTATAGATCAAATAATGTATATCTTTAAAAATATATTGATTCTATAAATTATATGAAACCCATAAGACAAATATGGGTACCTAAAGATTTGATTTCTATCCTTTTTGGACCCAAGTAGATCTGGGTACCAAAATCATTTTCTGTGTAAATCTATTTTGTAGGAAACCTATTTGAAGAGTTCTCACAAGAAGGTATGGTACTTGGACGGTGGCTGTTCACGACATTTGTCTTGATATTATTCATGCTTCAAAAGTATAATAAAGTTTTATGGAGGCCATGACACATTTGGTGACTATTCTATAGGAAAAATCATTGCCTTAGGAAAGATTGGTAACACTAATTCAGTTTTAATTTCTAACGAATTTTTTGTTGGTGAACTTATGTATAACCTGTTAAGTATTTCTCAATTCTGTGATGATGTCTTTAATGTTATGTTTGAAAATTATTATTGTAATTTTTTAACTCTAAGAATTTTTTAGTATTTTCTACTTTAAGAAATTGAAATGTTTATGTTGTTGATTTAAATTCTTTAGCCAAACAAAATGTTACATGTTTAAATGATTTTCATAAAGAATCATGTATTTGGCATAGAAGATTAGGACACTGAAACATCTATTCATTTAGAAAATTGACTATGATGAACTTAGTTAGAGACATACCTCAACTTGATTTCCCAAATGACAATGTTTGTAATCCCTGTAAAAAGGGAAAGAAACATAGAGTTTCTTTTAAATCAAGGAAAGAAGTTTCTAATTCTCAACCTTTCGAGTTGGTTCACATGGAATTGACTGGACCATCAAGAGTTTCTAGATTAAATGGGAAGCACTATGTCTATGTCCTAGTAGACGACTTTTCTAGATATACTTGTGTATACATCTTAGCTCCCAAAAGTAAAGCTTGTTCTTACATTGTTAAATACAACAAATCTATAGAAAATATTAGTGGAGTTATGTTTAAAAACCTGAGAAGTGATGTTGTCCATGAGTTTGAAAATCATGAGTTTGAATCATATTAATCAGATAATGGCTATTGTCACAACTTTTCTTCTCCTAGGACACCTCAGCAGAATGGTGTGGTAGAAAGAAGGAATAAAACCCTTTCATAAATTGCTAGAACCATGGTTAATGAATATGACCTACCTATTTACTTTTGGGATGAAGTTGTGAATACAACTTTCTATATCATTAATAGATTATTAATTAGACCGGTTCATATGAAGTCCCCATATGAGTTGTGGAATAATAGAAAACCTAAAGTTAGTTACATTAGAGTCTTTGGCTGCAAAGTTATTATTCATAATACAAATGATAATCTGGATAAGTTAGCTTCTAAAAGTGATGAAGGAATCTTTCGTGGTTATTATTTAACTAGAAAAGCCTATATAGTCTTGAATAAGAGAACCAAATGTGTGTAAGAATATGTTCAAATCAAGTTTGATGAAACTAATCTACATGAGCCTAAAACCTCTCTTGAAAATCTTTGAGATGATTTGAGTGTTTTGGACCTTAATGATAAATCTAAAGAACCTGCTGTAAAAACATCTAGTTCAAGAAAAATTCCAAAATTTGCTGCTATAGAATCCGAACCTAAAGATGAACATGAAATTTATAGTCCTACCTTTACTAGATCAACAAGGACTATAAAGAATCATAAATTGGATGATGTTGTTGGTAATCTTGATAGAGGGACACATACTAGAGCTTCTCTAAGAAACCAGGTTGAACATCAATCTTTTCTTTCACATCTAGAACATAAAAATTTCAATGATTCTATCAATGATGAATTTTGGGTAATTTATATGCAATAAATGTTAAATCAATTTGAAATAAAGTCTGAGAATTAGTTGACAGACCTATGGACACTTTGACAATAGGCACTAAATGGGTTTTTAGAAACAATGTTGATGAGGCTAGAAAAATAGTTAGAAACAAAGCTAAACTAGTTGCACAAGGACATTGTAAGAGTAAGGTATAGACTATGAGGAATCCTTTGAACCTGTATCCAGATTAATAGCCATTAAGATCATACTTTCCCATGTTGCTCATCCGAATTTCATGTTATATCAAATTGATGTCAAAAGAGATTTTCTAAATGGTTTTATAATTGAAGATGTTTTTGTTGAACAACCACCTTGATTTACAATCCTCATTTTCCAAATCAAGTTTTTAAACATTCTAAAGAATTATATGGTTTAAAATAAGCTCCAAGATCTTGGTATGATAAACTTAGTAATTTTCATATATAAAAAAGTTTTACTAAAGGGATTGTTGATCCAACCCTTTTTATTATAAGAGTTTCTTAATATGTTTTGATGGTACAAATATATGTTGATGATATTATTTTTGGATCTTATAAACATTACTTATGTACTTATTTTTCAAAGAGTATGAAAAATGAATTTGAAATGAGTTTAATGAGGGAACTCAAATATTTTCTTGGATTTCATGTTTTTCAAAATGAAAATGGTAATTTTTTGAATCAAAGAAAATATACAAAGGATATTTTAAAACATTTTGGTTTGGATAGTATTATGGAAAGTGAAACTCCTATTAGTATAGTCTGTAAATTTGATGCAGATGAAACTAGGAAACTAGTGGATCAAACCAAATACAGAGGTATGATTGGAAGATTACTTTACCTTACTTCTAGTCGACCAAATAGTATTTTTACTATGTATATGTTTGCAAGATTTCGAGCTAATCCAAAATAATCTCATTTACATGGTGTTAAAATAATTTTTAAGTATCCTAAACATACTGTAAACATAGGTTTGTTTTACCCAAAAGGAATGTCTTTTGAGTTAATGAGTTATTCAAATGATGACTATGATTGTTGAAAGTTGGATAAAAAAATGTACATCTGGAACATGTCATTTATTACGAAAATCCATAGTATCTTGGTTTAGTAAGATGCATAATTCTGATGCATAATCCACTACTGAATCAGAGTATATAACTGCTGGTAGTTGTTGTGCACAAATTATGCGGATGAAACGCACTCTTTTGGACTATGGATATGACTTTATGCATTTTTCTATCAACTGTGATAATACTAGTGTAATAAATATCTCGAATTACATTGTGTCTCACTCTAAGACCAAACACATTGATGTAAGGCACCATATCTTGAGAGATCATTATCAAAAGGGTGATATTATTGTTGTGTTTATAGGTATTGTACATCAATTAGCTGACATATTCACTAAACCATTGAGTTCATATAGGTTAAGTTACATTAGACATGAGTTAGGTATGTTTAACCTCTATCGGTAGCTAACCTCACCGATGTAAATTTCTGAGCGATGCAAAATTCTCACCGATTTAAATTTCTCACCGATGGAAAATTATCTTCGATGTAAAATTCTCACCAATGTAATATTCTCACAGATGTAAAATTCTCACGAATGTAAAATTCTCACGGATGTAACCTCACTGATAGAAATTCTCACCAATGAGTGGGATGTTTTAAAACGTCTCTATGCCACCAGAATCTGAATCATTTTTACTTTATTTCGTTTTTTTATTTATTTCATGATCCCTAAATGATAAAAACTATGTTCTAGATTCTTCTCAAACCACCGAGCCTCAAACCTTGACCCTTAATCTTTAGCTCCTGAATCTATTGAGAACCCTAAATCCCTCGAACGAATGATGAAAAAAAACCAAACTTCCTACCATTAGAGATGACATTATTGAGCCGAAAACAAAGAGGCAGATATCTGAGCAAGAATCAAGTGGTAGTGTTACTAGAACAAGGTCAGGGAGACGACCAGTGAATCCTCATCTACAGAATAGAGTCATTGTTATTGAAAAGGAGTTGTGCGTAGAATGGTCGCTGCCTAGCAAGTCCATAGTGCTCGAAGTGCTTGAAGAACAAAAATGGGTGGAGTGATTTTTGAACAACAATGGTCCTTACTTTCCAATGCTAGTGAAACAGTTCTACATGTTTGTAACATTTGAGAAATCTGAGAATGAAAACCAAGTGACTTCATTTGTGAATGGAAAGGAAATGGCCATTTCATATGTGGAATGGGATGAATGTATGAATGTTCCACATGAAGGTGTATCTTGAAATGTCTTGAGAGCTATTCCACCTACTAGAGACATTTGCGATTATAAAACTTCTTTGGAAGAGTTGACTGGTGATGGAAATCAAAGAGAAGTAGTTGTTGTAGAACTGGATGGAGAGAACAGATTGATGTTCAAATTTGTTCAACATGTCTTGATACCGAGGAGAGGAGACCTTTAAAATTTGAGATATTAGGATATCTATCTCCTACATCACTTAAGAGATTGTGAAATGGTGAATTTGTGCAGATTCTTGATGATCCAAATGGATGACATGACAAGGACAAAATCAAAGAAAAATGACATATTCTTTGCTAAGTTAATTTCTATGATGATCAGGGTAAAAGGTGTAGCTAAGTCTCAAGATGAGACAGTAGTAGTAAAGAATAACTTTTGTATCACATCCACAGTTTGCAAATACACGAGGATAAATTGAAACCCTTGGAGAGGAGAATGAGTCAATGATGACCAGGAGGTGTTTGACAAATTTAATCATGTGAATCATCTCTCAAGACCTAAGGATGTAAGGGATCCAGGTCTGGGACATGATGATGAGGAGCCAGAATACAGTGATAATTCATAAGAGGAAGAGTCCTCTACTAATGAATGAGGATACCCTGACTTACCTCCTATCCCAACTCTTGAAAATCTAGATCATCATAAATCAGATACGGTAGAAGCTGCTTTAGTGGCTGTTGAAGAGGCTGCTGTAGAGATTGAAGAATATTTTCATGATAGTGAAGCATCTCTATCAGCTGATTTGATCCTTAGTCTAGTGATTGAACAATCTTTAGTGTATTCTAAGGATGCAAATTAAGTTGACATACCCTTTCCTACTTTGGAAGACACTCCTGTTCCTGCAGAGATGGAAATGATAGTAGAATATTCTCCTCTGGATAAAAGACTTATTGAGAATTCTGCTGAGAATGATTTTTTTTATTTTGGGATGCACCAGTTGAGGGGGAGCATCAAACCAAGTTTGGATGTGTTACATTGGCTGTTAATATTGAAGATTGGGAAAGAAAACCTAGGTTTTGTTGTTTGTGGTTTAGACTATCCTGATTATGACAATGAACCATCTCAAAATAGACCAAAAATTGTTTGTGATGTTGAGACTGAATTTCTACCTGAAGATGTGGTCAAAATGCATGACCTAGATAAATTAAAGAAAAATATTAAGGATAGCTTCATAGAAGAGTTAAAGAAGAAGGAATTTTCTCAGGTATCTTCAATTTAATTGGTTCTGACTGACTATGTGGTTAGTATAGCCTCTCAATGAGCATCAGTTGCTATTGCAACTACTGATTTAATTTCAAAGACATATCTTTAATACATAAAAGATGATCTGAATGAGTCTTTTAGTACCTCAACTGCTGAGATGAAGCGCACTTTTGCTGAAGAGATGATTATGTTGGAAAGATCATTTAAACTTTATCTTGCTTGTAATTTTCCAACCTTTATGAGTGAGATAGTGGAAGAAGTTAAAGAGTTCCATGCTCATGTTTTTGGACTTGAAGCAGATCGTGAAGCACTAAAGGAATACTTTGTTTCTTTAGAATCTTACATGAGCTCAAAATCCCAAGTAGATAAGGACTTAGATTATGTGAAAAGTGTTGTAATCTAGATGGTTTCAGTGTTATAATTTTTTAAAACATCCATGAAATATCATGTTTAAACCCAGGATTCTCAAGTTCAAAATCTTATTAGTTGGTTGACCAATAACTTCAAGAAAAAGTAACCTTCTCTGTTGGTTATATTACTTATAAACCCTTAGTACATTTGAATCCAATTCGAGCTATGATGAAGGAGAAGCTTGGTTCAGCTTCAACCAGTGGCTATGTAGACTCATCTGAGCTGAGCTGAGTTTTTCTTTCTACCAGAGATTCATCTAGATAAATAATGAAGATGGTCCAATACTACATGAGAGAATCTTATGCCTCTCAAAAATAAGTGAAGGAAAAGGTGGAATCATATATCCAAAATATTTACACAAAGAATCAAATGAGCATTCAATTCATGCTTCATATAGAAAATATGAAGCTTCCTCATGTCAATCAAGACTTTAGATAATAAGTTAGAAATCTAAGAGGATTGACTCTAGCATTGAAAAAATTTATGGAGAACAAGGATGACATCATATGTGCTATGGAGAGATGAGGATGAATAATTATGGGCTACAGAAATCTGTTGCTGCCTTTTATGCTTGTTGATGCGAGGCCAGTGACTGTCCCTCTTCTTTTGACCGACTTTGCCTCTACTACTTCTCTGGTTCAGATGACTCCTACCCAAGAAATTAGAAGCCTCACTCCTATGATCACTCCACTCTCTCCTCAGTACAGACTAGGAATATTTTTTGTGGATCAACCTCCAATGATCATTTCCAGAATTCATAAGCCTTCACCAGCATCCTCACCACCCGAATCCTCTTCTGAACTAAAAAGAAAATCTCACATTAAGGACGTGGGTTGAACAAGTGGCTATATTGTTTGATAGTAATCAATTGTATTTTGTTTTATTCCTTTGTTCCATATTTGTAACATTAAATAAAACTGGTTTTTATCTCTTCTATGTTTTATTTTATTCCACTTCTCTTTGGTTTCCCACTTTTTGATTGTCACAAAGGGGAGAAATATTTTTCCATGATTCTACAAAGAGGGAGAAATATTCACCCCGGGGGAGAAGTCTTAAAGGGAGAATAAATAATGGGGAGAATGTATAAAAGGGAAAAAAATTCTCTAAGGAAGAGCTACCATGCTTTTCCCCTCTAATACTAGTGCTTTTAATTTCATCATCAGATACCATTTCATTAAATTCTCTAATACCAATTAATTTTATCTCTGATATCATTGAATTTTCTTTTATCTCTGATAAAATCACATTTAATTTTTCCTCCGATAATTTCTGGTCTATAATATACAATTTTCTCTGAGAATATTGATTTTAATTATCTATCATCTAATACAATTTCTCACTATTTTTAAAACCATAATATTATAAGATGTGATTATCAAAAAGGGGGATATTGTTGACCTCACCTGTTTTGATAATCCCAATTATGCTTTCATATACTTTGATAATCCCAATTAATGTTTATTTATATATTTATTCTATAAAATCTATGATATTCTATGATCAAGATGATAATAATATTAAAATAATCTCTGGAATATGTTAATCATTTTTTATCCTTGTTTATATGTGTTCTGAAGTAATTTTAACCCAATAGGATGTGGTTTTCATAAAAATAGATAAGTGTAAGTCACTAATATATGTATAGCTATTGATAAATAGCTACCGGTACTCATTCTACTGATAGAATTAGACTACCATTAGACAGAGTCACTGATACACAAAGGTCACCAATATGTATAGAGCTACTGATGTGCATGTCTACCAGTATTTACAGATAGATATGTCTATTGATACGAGCACAAAAAGTCACTAATAACCACAGCTACCGACTGACAAACCAGAGATAATGACCTTCAAGAGCTACTGATAGACATAAGTCTACCGATAGAGCCATTTCACAGATAGTTACCGATAAAGTAAGTCTACAGATACAAGTACAATCACCGATACAATGAGCTACCGATGGAACTAGCGAACATTATAGAATGAAGTCACTGGTATATAGAGAATCCGATGCAAGATCAAAGAGCTACTGATGGGAAGACCTGTTACACAAAGTCCACTATACACATTTACCAACACGAGCCTCTAATTGACCAACCAGTCAAACTCTATACTCTCAATACTATTTATTTATTAAGAGAATGATTACATTTGTTGGTGTTAATGGAGTTAATGTTATTTAATGAATTCTATTTCCATATCAAGAAACCATACCTAGTACCCATGCAGAAAGTAATCATTCCTTTTTGCCGGAGCTGAAAGCTTTAAAGGGAAGGAAAGAGAACACTGCATAGTGAGATACAAAAAGATAGAACAAGTGTGTTGAAGTAATGAAATAGAGAGAATCAATGAACTAAGATGGAACACCAAGGTGAAAATGAAAAAGGCTCGACAAGCATTCACACTTGGAAAATTCATGCAAGGATACATCTATACTCCACGAACTGTAAACATAATTGAAGCCGATCATTTTGAAGCAAACCACAAGCTGCATCTTGAGTGAAGAACTACCAAAATCACTTCATGCACTCAAGATGACAAGCTGGACCAAGAACCAATAGAAGAAAACAAAAATCTATTTTCTCAGCAGAAACCAGAGGACTCAGAATCATTTCTGACCACCCAAACGAGTCCATATATGCACTACCAATAACTAAGTCTTTTGTAAATTCATTCTTACTTAATTTAGTGATTACTTCCGTTTTCATTTAGAGCAGTGTGTGTACCCTGTTTATTTTACACACACACACTGTCTTGTGAGCTAAATTGGAGGATTCTTAAATCCCCACTCAAACTCCATAACTCTTTGTTTCCCACTGTGGATAGTGGTAGAGGTCGAGTAAGAGGTGGACAGATGTGAGTTGTTGTTTGTTTCCCACATAGAATTGTGGTAGAGGTCTCTTGACCTGGACGGTATTGCACTGTTGTTTACCTAGATCCAGGGTGTGGATCAATTTATATAAAATGTTGAGAGGTCTAAGTCTCGGCATGAGACTGATCCTATTGGATAACTTTGAAGTCCTTTTTTAGGTTAAGTCATAAGTATACTATTTATATATATATTATTCCATTGGTTATTACTTTGAAATACAATACTATTTTAAGGCTACTTTGATAGTTAAACTAGCAAGTGTTTATACTTATTGCAAACCAGTATGTTAGTTTCAAAGGATAATCTAATCGTCAGATTATGTTAACTAAGTCCTAATCAATCTTAGAGTAATTAATTGAACATTTATAATCTGTATAAATTCACTACATTTTAAATTTGTTTTTAATTTGGGGGATATTAAGAGAAATATTTTTAACAAAAATTTTAATTTTAACTCAATTTACCCCCCTCGTAAGTATCCACTCTGACCAAAAACTACATTATTGATCACATTATTTTCTCCTCAATTCACCCATCATTATCAATAATATACTCTTTTGAATAAGATCACATTTGATATTGGATATGAATATTCATTTTCATCAGAATAAAATATCACTTATATGTTTTCTTCTAATTTCTCATCAACGTATTTCATTTACAACCTCCTTTGAATATGATGACTTTTTCATGAATTTTAATTCATTGACTACCCACATTAGAATAGATATACATTCCAGGGAATGTATTTTAACTTTCCTTTACTTCATCAACACTCATATTTCATTCACATTACTTATCTGATTGTATAGAACAAAATTTCCCTAAATACGATCAGGCTAAATATGACATCCAACACCCTTCATTCATTCCATCCATATCTGACCATTATTAAAACCTTCGGTAGCTTCTATTTCACTCTATAATTATTTTATAAATCATTCATCGTAATAATTGAAACATACTTATGATTTATGAGAAATCCAATATTAGTAAATCAATGAAACATTTTTTATCATAATCACGATGTCTTCGATCATGAAGACTCCAATTTTTTATCTTCTGGATTCATAGTAAATCCTCTGAACATTTAATTCTAGAAAGAGGCATTCTCAATATCATAAATCCTTTCAATTTGGATATAATTAGATTCTGATGAATCTATTTTTCTAGCTAACATCACCCAAATATGATGGAATATATGAGGCATTGTGAGTTTGATTCTATGAATCCAATAGATAGTCCTAATATCCACAAATAAAATTTGAGGTGATTTTCCATTTCCTCTTAAAAATATTTTACAACAAATTGAAATACATGAATATAGTCACCTTCATCATCATATTGGTCAATAAAATCACACCCTTTTTATTTTATTGTCAACCATGTTTCATAAATCACTCAATTTTTTATATTTATGAAATAAATTATATTCTAACAATTCTAATACTACATGAGATAAAACATTATTAGAAACTATAATCATTGATATAAAAATGATTTTGTCTACATGTACTGATTATAATGCCATTAGTCTTCTCTTCATAGATCTTCCTATAATTGCATATAATTTATTTCCTAAAAAACTCCAAAAAAGTGTTAGAATATTTCAATAACAAAAAATGATTAATTCACAACATACCTACAACTCCCTATTTTCATTAAATATAAAATAATATATTAAATAAAAACATAATTATTTTACCTCTAGATATAAAATCCTAAAACATATTATATATTGGACAGTTTCACACAACAAAACCATGAAGAGAAATAGATTGGATGCCCCCAAGGAAACCTGAAATTAAAAATATATTCCCCCAGTAATGGTTTTGTTAAAATTTCAGAAACATGTTCTGATGTTAGAAAATACTACAACTTCAATTCATTCATATACACATTCTCTTGGGGTAAATGATATTTGATATCAACATGTTTGTAATAATAATAATGAATTTGAATTTTTGTGAGATTGGTTCTTCATTGAATATCACAACCCAAGAGTAAGGGTAACTTCACTTCAACTGATAAATCTTCTAATTGATTTTTCATCAACATCAGTTGATTTTTTGATTGAGTGGTAAAAACATAGTCATATTCTTCCATAATGAGTGTTTTTTAGTTTTACATATAATAATTACAACAAATAAAAATCATTCCCATAATGAAAAATCCACCATATGAGGTTCTTCTATCAACCTCACATCCTTTCTTATCAGAATATAAATTACCAATCAATTAAATTCTATATATGCTTCCATACCTAATTCTCAATATTTTGGTTCATATAATGTATCCAAGAAGTCTTTTTTACATCAAGTAAATGAGAGTCTTTGGAATCACTATTAAATCATGAGCATAATGTGACACCATTAATAATGTCGTGTATTATGGTATTCAGATAAGAAAACATCCAATCATGTTTTGATACTCTTTTTGATACATTTATTTTTACTCTCCATATTTATTATGATATATTCCCTCTGGAATCAGTGTGGAAACTGGTTTTGTGTCAACCATGAAGAACATATTGAGGAGTTTCATTGAATAATATTTTGGGAAATAAAAAAGTATATCTCCTTCTACTAAATTTGCAACCAAAAAAATTATTTCATTTCCCCATGATTTGAAGTTCCAAATAAATTTTTCAACCCTTCAACAAATCTTTCACAACTTCTTTCAGTATTCCTAGAAAAAAATAATTTCATTATAAAAAAAAATACAATGAGGGTATTATGTTTACAATATCTAATATAAATATTTCCATTACCTCATATTTTCATAAAATTCATTTTCAATGTTGGATATACAAGTTGAAATACCATTCTCTCTGATCACTTTTTACCCTATACAATGCATTCTTTAATCTGTACAAATATGATTCATCATTCATAAAAATAATCCACAATGTTGTTTAATATGAAATTCCCAATCAAGATCACTCTTCTAGATTAATGATTTAACATCTATTTAAAATATCTATTAACTTTATTATGATGAAATAGAATGAATGATTCTAATTGTTTCTAAATTTTCCACTAGAAAAAATGTTACATCAAAATCAATGAATTCAATATATGAATACCCATAGAAAATCAATAATTCCATATTTCTTATTATTTCACCTTCTTCATTTATCTTATTCCGAAAGAAACATTTTTGTACTAATGATTTTTTCCATGATTGGGTATGTTTCCCAATGAATCATTTTTCCCAATGTAATTAAACTCTTCATTAGTGGAGTGAACCCATTCTATATATTGAAAATATTCTTTAACATCATTCATCTCAACTTTAAAACATAAAGAAGTATGTTAAATATCATTTTTTATTTTTATTTTTGAACCTTGTGATTTATATCGATAATGATAATCTGAGCTTCCACATTCTACATTACCCAAGGATTACGTTTTCTAATATCTTAATAATAATGGAAAATATCTCTTTCAGGATATTTTTTTATTTGGATTACATTTTTTTGTATCATTATGAGAATTGTTTTTTATAACATGGTCATCTTTTTTCTGCCTAAGTCTGTTTGTCTCTCTCATTTCTATCAATTACAATAAAATCAATAGAATCAACAATTCCTCTTTTATTTCCTGGTTGAAAAATATAAATATTTTTTCCTTCCAGATGATAACCATGAAAGATACATACTTCACCTTTGTTCTCAAATTTTCATCTAGTTTCTACCTTTATTATTTATAATACATGTCTTCCTAAAATAATAAGATGTTTCAAACATGGTGTTTTTATATAAAATAATTCATATGGAGTTATATCATAATGAAACCTATAGAAACAATATTTATATATATATTCATATGTACTCATATATTTCCTCCAAGTGTAATGATAAATTTAATGTTCATGTAACAAATTTCTTCCAATTTAAACTAAACATATTTTTTTTTCAGAAATCCCAATTTTTAGGAGTATATGGGAAACTATAATCATTAAAAATTTCATGAGTCTCTATATATCTTTAAAATTATTCAATTATGTATTCACAAAAATTGTCGGTAGTCATATTCTTCATAGAATATTCACATTTATTTTTTTGATTCCATATCAAAACATTAAAAAAAATTCGATGAATATGATTTATGTTTAATATACATGACCGATGTAATGAGAGTAAAATATTTAATAAAGGTGATGAATTACATATCCACATATTTTTTACTATTTTCTCATTTTCCAACAAATATTAGAATAAATCAGCTCCAAGGGGTTCCTTTAAAAATATTAACCATCTCTTGTATAACATTTTTAATATGTCTTTTCTGAAAAATAGTGCAATGCCAATCTCATCTCTATAGTAAATATGGAACGTGTTGAACCCTATCTATTTTAGATAACATTATAATTTTTCTATGACATGTGGGTCTAATCCTTTTTATTCTAAAATTGGTTCTATTACACCATACTCAGGTAACAAGAGTTTTATATTTGACCAACCAGAAATAATACCCCTTTTATACATTGGCCTCATCGAACAATCTTCCCATATTCTTCAGTTTTCCAAAAAAATCCATTTTTCTTATGAAACCATTGTTTCCCTCATAAAATATTTGTGAAAAACTAATTAAATTTCTTTTATCTTATTAACATACACGGTTTTCTTGTATTTAAACTTTTCTTTCACGATGATTAATAGTCTAATAAATTAGTTTTTCATAGATACATAATCGATAACTGTCACTGTTACTTTTGTAAAATATATCACATTCTGAAAATTTTAAAATCACATGTCATATTATACGAACACCCACAATCAAGAATCCAATGTAGTTCTCCCTTGCTAGCTTCCAATGTAGTTTCCAGAATAAGAGTTTTTTATACATCATTCTCTTCATTCAACATCATCTTCTGAGAAATGCTTTCAAATTTTTTAAGACTTATTAACAACAAAATTAATCCTTTTATAATTTTTCTAGGTTGTTATTATCTTCCAACAGTACATTAAAATGGATTTAACCTAATTTCAATCTTCACTTCATCCTTTGGAGGGTTCTTTAAAACAACTATTCCTAAATTCGTTCTTTGAGGATATTGAATCCCCTTCAACATTAACCTTCCAAAAAAGGTGGGGTAATAGAAATGTTGTTGGTTAAATAAAAACATATTTATTGTGTGTCAAAAACAGAAATACTACTATTAATATCCATAAAAAATGTTATTTTCCACCTCAATATCGATACTGAGTAAAATTGGGAATATATTTCTCTGTAAATTTTGACCTTCTTTTTCGAGCCACCAAAAATTATAGTATCAATCAGATTCTTCATCTTCTTCTTATCACATTTTTCATATTTATTTTGAATCTTTTTTGGATCCATATAAAACATTTTGAATCATAGGATACCTTCAATCTTCTAAAATCGTTACTATGTAAATCTTGTCCACACACATATCATTCAGAGCTCCCTTCTTCTCAGAATTTTTTTTACCATTCATCTAACACATTGAAAGATACTTTTGTTGAATTTCATCAGGTTTCTCATTTCATGAAATTTTACCCTCATCATTAATAGACTACATCAAATATGTATTTATCATCTAGACGTGAGAATTCTTCTCTTAGACATTATCCAACTCTTCTTCTTTTTCGTTCATCTTATCTTCCAGATGCTAATTATGAATCTTTTATTCATCAAGAAATTTATATAAATCATAATTTTTTTTACCAACATTACATTATCATCATCAAAAAATTATTTATTTCTTATTGATTACATGTATCATCCAAAAAATTGTGTCTTCTATTAAATCCTTTCAATCGTTCTCATTAATTCATTCAATTATTCTATATAATGAAATTCACGTTTATTTTATTCTTCCATAGAACTGCTACATCTAAATTATATATCATTCACTATTGAAATAAAAGTTTCCAAAATACCACAATGAATTGATTTTTTGGATTTACCATCACCATATTCTATTTTTACATCATTATATAGAAATAATATTCTTTTGTATTACATGAATTTTTTTCCTTTACATATGGAATGAATTTTCCCATTATCTTCTTTTTTCATCCATGATCTTACTGGATTTCATTTTTCATTATCACTATCATGTTATTTTATTATTTGAGTAAAACTAAATAAAAATTGTAAAATTACTCCAAATTAAAATAATTTCACAGGATGTTTCCCATTTTAATTTTCATGAACCTCATTTCAAAATTTTATAAAAAAAGAATGAAATATCAAAAATATTTTTACATATATAATTTTCAGAGTTAGAATCACCAGCTCAATCATCAATATAAATATTATTTGACTTTTCTTTTTGTCCAACCATAAATTATATTTATCTATCATCTTTTGTTATAATTTTTCTCTATATCTACCTCCTTATTTAATAAGTTATGAGACTGATATGAAAATCATCTACTAATAGGTGAATATTAACCCATATTCAAGTTCACATACTTCAATATCCATATTTTTATCATTTCCATCTTTACTTTTGTATTTCCTTCATATATTTTTTTTTCAATTTATCCCATATAAATATTTCTGTAGCACAAATTTTCAACTATAGGAATTCACATCTAGAATGCAATGATATTAAATAATTCTTCGCTCTTCCACCAATCTCATGATTCTTCTCATAAATAGATGTTAGAGGAATATTATCATCAATATGAGGAAACAAATCTATTTTAGGTTTAAGAACATTATAAGAGATTGAAATAAGTTATAAAAATATTCTATCATTACATATATGATAATTCTTACCATCAAACACTAAAATACATTTTTTTCACAAACATCAAATTCTCCATCATCAAAGAATATTTTATGATAATATACGATCATATACCAATTAAATGTTATCAGTTGGTGTATTTATATCAATGAGAGGGGGATGGGTGAATCATTGATACAGTTTTATTTTAGGAATCTATAAAAAAACATTCACCTCTTATTAAATATTTAATTCACTGTTGAAAAAAAAATCAAACTATCACCCATATAGAGACTAGTATTTTAAAGGTTTACCAATCAATAAGAATAACTAAATCCTTGATATGTTTTTTAAATGATCACATACCCCACAATACACTATTAATATTTCATTGATTACAATTAATGGGATATACCCTTTCACTCATATAGCACATTGATGAAAATACAATTGTTCATCTGCATCCTCTTAGCAAAAATTGTGTAAAACAACTTTCTCATAAAAAACATGTTACATATGCTTCTTTTGAACTTCCAAAAATATATTATTTGAATCATAATTATTCATTATCTTACATATAATATAGTAATAACTTAAAATAATTTGATATATAATTCATGTCTGATTTCCCTATCTTATTTTCTTAGTCCATTTTCACAGATCTGATCACATAATACGTTGTTTCTACAATGTCCATGAAATCTAAATTCAAAACATGATAGGTGTAGCTATATCATAATTTTATCGATAAAATTCATAACACTACCTTTCTCCATTTAAAAAATCCAACAGAGAAATCAATGATCTAATAACCAGACAAATACATTAACAATCCCAATACGGAAGATAAATGAATATAATGATTACTGAATATGATGGAAAAGTGAGAAAAATTGTGATCAGATCTCTTGTCTTTCACTTATCTTCTTCATAACAACATCAAAAAAGGCTTTATATGAATGCTTCTTCCTCTATCTAGGAATTTTTGGATTATCTATCTTCTCATGAAAAATATAAATTTCTATATCCACTTAATGTATGATGTACATCTCCCATTTTACAGGTGACCCATTGATTGTTTTTTGTGGGAATCCATGAAATCATTCTCGCATAGTCAAATATACAAAAATATCAATTTACATTGAATTTAGGGAGAATATTTACTTCTTTAACAATTCTAAAATTTTCTTGTTGTTTTTACAGTCTTAATCGCTTCTTTAGAAGTAATTTTCTAATTTCCAAACTGTATTGATTTTCCAAATATGATTAGATCTATGAGATTCCATTTATCCCTTTCAATTACTGAATAAGATCATCTGGATGAATTACTATAATCTCAGTTAGAATGGATCTTAACACAAATGAATAATAAAAACATATTCTTCGACCTTCATGCTACCCCATGACAACACATTCAAAATTTTTAACTCTTCCATTGTCAAAATTGAAAATCATACATGGTAATTCCAACCATTTAAAATGGCTGGCTACATTATTGGATACATTTTTTTCTTCTAATTTAATTAATCTACCTCAAGAAACTCTTATTATGATTCCGATAGATTCTAATATATGATCAGTTGATTTTTTTTAGAATTCAGTATCACTTGTCATCTTCTTTCTCGTTTATCAGCAACTTCATTATTTTAGAGTCTTCAGATTGAATAATTACTTATTTAATGAAATTTAGTTCATTGTGGATCATTTTTAGTGTCATAAATAATTCCAATGAATTTATTGTGTCTTCTATTAATTTAATAAACACTCATATTTCTTTCTTAGCCCATATCCCATTGTCAAAAATGTGGTTTCTCTGTATACGTTCAGGGGGAATCCAATCTACAACACCCTTATTTCATTCCATACTGATTCGATCAATATAATTATGAGAAGAAACATATATTCCACTTCGCCTTTCATTCATCGTGATTTCAATATATGTTTCACAACATACTTATGATTTATGAGAACCCAAATAACAGAAAATAATCATCACATTTTGTTATAGTTATGGAAAAACCAATTTGTCGTTAATCGGATTATAGTGAATCAAATGACCATTTACTTCCAGAAAGATTAATTTTCAACACGGTCGATTAATTTTTTAGTGATATAATGTAAATATGATGAGACTTTTCATCCATCTATCTTCGCCATAATTTGACAGATCTTATTTTGGATTGTCAGCCCAATTATTTGAATTTGATAGATAGTTTGAATCTCACTATATACAACGTGAGTTTATTTTCCCTTTCATCTTAAACATATTTGACAATATAAGATTATAAATGAATATAACCACGTTCATCAACAAGTTGTTCGAATTAATCTTTACGATAACCACCTATGAATCCTTCGAGACAATGGGAAATTAAAAATTACTAAATATTTTCACATATAATAAAATACCAAATCCATCACATAATAAATAACCATTAATATATGTAATATAATAACATGAAATCATTCCTCATTCATCCAATTCATGATTTATGTATTGTAAAAATTGGGTTCCATGATAACTCCCTTAAAATATAATCATCACAAGAGACCAATACAGTGAATTCTAATGGACTCAAAATAACAAATTTCCATTGATATATATAAAACATCAAGAAAAACTACATGTATGAATAATCTTTCGTATGAATGCATTTAAAATAAACATTAAAAATCAAGGGAAATGGTCCCTTTTATATTGTTAATTAATAAAAATTGGAATTCCCTAAAAAATTAGAATAGATTTTAATTTATAAATCCATTAAAACAAAAATGGGAATATTCAGGATGGTGTAAATACATTACAGTATGAATACCAATTCATGTTATATATCATAATTAATATCATTCTTTGTAAGGATTATTTAAAACAAAAAATGTCTAATAAATAAAAAATTTAAATGATTACATTTAGACTTTTTTAACATGAGTAAAATTTCATGAAAAAAATTTCTTTATAACATACCATGTATATGTAAAAACTCTCCTATAATAATATGATGATCATTGATATATAATTGAATGATTCAAGGCCAAAATGAATAAATAAGGTCTTATTTTGTTAAAAAAATCACCATTTCCATCATATTGGAATAAAATAGAAAAAAATGTGTATAAAATGGAAGAACCATCGATAAATATACTAAAATAAACTATATTGGGTATAAAATATAACGATATCATAATTTCACTCAATTGAAGTTTAATATTGAAAATCATGATTATTAAATTAGATCTTAACATGAACTCTTGACTCATTGATAACTATTGGATCACCACCACATGAAATGAATAAGTACCAATGGAACATTAAATTTAATTTTTAAAATGATACGAATGATATAAAATATCAAATACTTATTATATTCCCCATATAAAAAAATACATGGAAAACATGAAATTTTTCTCAATAAAATTATATATTAGATGAATATCCCTTACCTCATGTTTGGAATTTCTTTATATGCACAATTAACATATCATAAAATAATTTTATATTTATTATATATTGTTAACATAACTATATTAACAATTATCATAAAATAAATCATTCCATTAAATTTTTCAAATATATATTTATTAGTAATTCTTATATAAAATTAATTTTTTTTGTAGAAATTATCATGTTTCCCATGAATAGCTATATTCGATAATTCTTAAACACGAAACATTTTCATTTTCTATCATATATATAATATTATCAATTACTTATTTATAAAATTTATTAATTATATATATGTTTATAATAATATATATGAAATGGTGATGAAAAATTAATTACATAACTTTTTATAAATAGTATTCCATACATATGCAATGGTGATATTTTCATTTTCTAAAGAGTGCTAAAAAAGATAGATATATACTAATTTATATTTATAGAAGAATTATAATAACATAATAATCATATATATTCAATAACTATTTTCTTAATACCATATATGTTTTTAGAAATAAAAAATGAGACACAAATCTTCATATATGTAGTAATATACCCGTTTACATGAGAAATATTTTCATTTTCCAAAAAATGTAAATTTATGAATATAGTTATTTTGATAAATTTATTAAAACATAATTATTTTATGATTACAAAATAAATAAATTAAATACATACATATAACCATCAATGAGAGTAGATGGTGACAAATAAACTAAAACCCTCTATGGTGATGGTGGACTGTATGTAATCATGAGGGATGTTATTAACTAATATTAGATATAAATGAGATAATAAATTGTTGTAAGATTAACATAAAATAATATATTTATATTAACTATAATAATGTAATGATGATAGTATTTTTATAGTGGATTTGGATGGGGATAATGTACAAATATACATAAAGTTGAATAGAAATAAAATTTACTATTCATTGGGTTTCTTATTTTTAATTACATATGATGTATTAATTACTTGTTTATTTGGTGTTGAGAGGTCCTATAGGTAATGTTAAAAATATTTTTAATTTATTATGGTAGATTTTTTTTGTTCTATATTTCTCATGTTCAATGTATAAATGAAAAGAGGATATTTTTTTGATAAGTGTGGTGAGCGGAAAACATATAAATAAATTAAAAAATATTATATAATGTATGAGTTACACATGTAATGAGTCATAGAATTTCTATATTTTATATTATAATAATGATAATTTGTTAATATAGTGAAAAAATTATCTAAGGAATCATGTTGTGTTATATTAAATTTTATCTATTTGTTGATCCCCTCTATTAAACCTTATTTCCCTCGCTACAGTAACACGATTTTTACCATGATGACAATTTATTATCCCCGAATATTTAATTGAAATTGAATAATAATAATAATTTTGAAAATTAAAAATATCAAACCTATATTATGTTATTTAATTTTTAATAGTGGAATAAATTAATCCTAATATCCACACATAAGACAGAAAATGTTTTTTTAAAGATAATGTTTTATTAAGAAAAAACATGATTTTATTCACATTTTGAGCCCATTAATAAACATTAAATGAATGTTAATATATTTTTCTGAATATATTTTCTACATGTTTCATTAAAATTATTCATAAATAGTTAATAATTAAATTTATTAAAATAAAATCAATTCCACATAATAAAAATATATTTCTGATACAATATTTCTTTTTAACTATGAATACATTTATTAGTATTTATATAAAATTAATAATAAATTTATAAATTATTATTCAAATTATTATATTCATTATCAATATATGTCATTATTTATCCATAGTAACCTATATATTATTTATAAATGGAAATATATAATAAGTTAATAATATATTAATTTAAAAATTTAATATATATATATAATGCTTTTCTAATCATAAATATTTTAATGTATAATGACCATGAATTAATTATTACATTTTCCTCTAAGAGAAATTTGAAACTTATTT
Source organism: Viscum album (assembly GCA_963277665.1). Classification (NCBI taxonomy): domain Eukaryota; kingdom Viridiplantae; phylum Streptophyta; class Magnoliopsida; order Santalales; family Viscaceae; genus Viscum; species Viscum album. Next base: position 244,903,876 of record OY728133.1, read on the forward strand.
TTAATTATTAATTTACTGTGATTAATACCCACTTAACTAATAGCAATGCAATAAAAATCACATTTATTAAAAATATTTCAATTACATAACTTGGTTCTTCTAATCTCAATATTGTTTTTTGAGAGAACTGTCATATACATTAAATTTATTAATGAGAAATATATATTTTGAAATATTTTATTAATGCACATATACTATTTTAAATATTCAATACCTAATATACAATATTTAGTGGAAATTTTGGCAACATATCATAGTGACTGAAGGGATTCACACATTCATTAAAAACAAATTACATGGATTTGTGAAGGAAACAATGAAATAAGGGGTTTTATACAGATTCATTCCATATGTGATCTTATTGGGATCATTGATGATTTTTGGGATCATGTTTGTGTATGTAGTAGACACTCATGAGTGTACACACATTTTATGTATAGTTTTTATATTATCAAATTAAAAATATAACACATTGAATCTATTAAGGGTACTTTGTAAAAAATGAAGTTTTATTTAAATATGCAATAAACTGTTACAAAAGAGGAAATCTAGGCATATAAACATTTGTTATAATTTGATTGCTGAATTAATGAAAAATTGGGATATCATGTGAAAATAAATTTTTTCAAAACCACTTCCTATTGAGGTATTCAAAAAATATATTCTCAAAGAGATATTTTTATATTTTTAACTAAATTTTATTTTAATCCTCCACCTCTCACATATTGTTAACAAAAGTCATACCCCATAACAAGAAATATAATTATGATGAAAATGGTGAGACATAGAGATATGCCACATTACTAATTTTGGAATGATTTTAACAATAATTGGAGTGTGCACTACCTTTTCATTAATTTTTTTGTGTAATTATGAATGGGGTAGATTCATGAAAGTGATTCATGGAAATATGACTTGATGTATATATCAACAATGTATGATGGACATGATTTATTTTCAAAATGGCATAAAAATATATAAAACAATACCATATATGGTAGTGTTGTGAATGAAATATATGATTATTTAAATTACTTGATATGATTATTCTCTATATATTTCACATGTTTTGAATATACTTTTTTATATATGGAACCGCTGAATTATTTTTATAAATAATTTATAAGTGGCTGATTAAATTTCCATTTTATTTTCAAAAGAATTTATATTTTTTTCCAAAAAAAATTTAGAATTATTATATCATTTTATAATATGATTAATTATGATTATATATTTATGAGATGGTTGAAAAATTAGGTTATTTATTTTACGAATTTCATTGATTTTTTGTGTCATGGAATTCATGTGGTGGACAATAAAAATTTGGTTGTCCACAAAATATAATGGGATATGTAAAAGATATTTTTCTCAACATGTATGAAATTTTTGACTCTGTATGATATTTTTTCAATGGATATGAAGTTTGGTGTATTTAAAATATTTTATTTTATTTTGATCATTAAGCTCCCATGTATAAAATTTGATGTTTCATAAAATTATTGAGTTGTTTATAAAATATTAATGCATCATTTACTAATTTATTTATATGAAATATATGGGAGTCACATATAAAAATTTTGTTCTATGTTTGATAATATTCATTAAAATACGATATTTGAGTCATATATTATATTTTAGTTTAAGAAAAAATGTCTTCATATAATTATGATGTTATGATGAATTTTTATTCCTTGATGTATGAATAATTTTCCATTGATTAAATCAATACATAAACAAGAAATAGTTGATTATTCCATATCTATTGCATTATATTGAGATATATATAATGCCAAAAAAATTATGCAAGAATTGATCTATATGATAAATGATATAAAATGGAACATATGTTTTATTTAATATTACCAATATAATAAATAAAGTATGTATTTTTTTATATGGAATGCTATTCATAAATTTGATTAGTCATAATAAAATAGTTTTTCAATTGTTCAAGTTGTTTTTTAGGTATCTGAGTATTATATCATATATATTCATATGTGTTGGTTGGGATGCTATATTTTAGGACATATGATGTGAAAATATTTTTTTCTATGTTGAGATATAATGAAGAATATTATAGGTATTTCTAGAGATCCGGAAAAAGAAATATTTATAAGTTATTTTTTGAGTTTCTAGAAGATGTCTCCTCTGAATGAATTGAAAATTTTAACAATTATAATACAGGAAATAATGTTTAAGTGAATTTTTTTAAATATATACTGGTTATTAATTATATAATATAATATTTTGTGATCTTTTTGTATGTTATATGAACAAAATATAATGAATAATTGGAGGAGTATTGTGTTGTATAATTTTATTTATTGTTTTCTTCCCAATATTAGACGAAACGGATTATTCAAAAAATAATATTAATTTTTTGAGTTCAAATGTAAAATACGACGATCTTTGTAATAGATAGGTGTGTTAGTGATATGTAGAAAACAAATCATTGATATGTTGACAAAAATAGAGTTCCGGGTGCTCGATGTTTAGAAGATATCGTATATATCTATATGATCTTGATAATTTTGAAATTTTAATATATGATTATGAATAATAATATAGGTATACATCATAATATACACATAATGAGAAAGATTAATTTAGAAAAACTATAGTCTAAATGTGTAAAGTCTATTTTATTGATTTTTATGAAACAATATATTTACGGAGATATTTCTTATTATAGTTCAATATTTATTTTATATTGTGATTAAGGAGAGTCCAGTGTAACAATCGATCACCATAGAAAAATTATTTGATCTAATGTGAAATCTATACTCAATTGTTCTTATAGTAAATAAAATATCACTATGAATTATAACCAATCAAGACCTATAATATGTTTCATATGAAGGGATATACATTGTAAAAATTCTTTTGTTCCATTAAATTTCACTTTCATTATGTGGGAATGAGGATATGAATTTAAATATGATTGGATTGAAAATTATCATATAGTAGGTTTTGATTTAATATAATAAAATATAAATTTAATAAATGATCTCTAATAAATCATCACCCCCCAAAAATTTCAGTTGATCAACCTAATCATTTCCAGTAACGTAATGAACGATAAAATATTATTATTATAATGTAAGGGAAGACCAAAATAATAATGTTGTTAAAATGAGGAATAAAATAATAAAAAATATAAAAAAAATAATTTCTCCACTTATAGGGTCTTAAAATTATAATATATATATTGTTTACACTACTCTATATATATAACGACCCATAATTTACATACATTGTTAATACTTCGAAATTTAAGCACACTTATTACAACATATGACAAAACCACAAAGGACCGTATAGGTATAGTGTCTTTAGAAACTGGGAAACATAAACAACTGGTTCATAAATCTTCTACAGTGTCTCCCATTTATTTCATCATATCTAGGGTCCCTTTTAGAATATTCTACTTAATATCCATCTTCCTGGCCTGGGGAAAAGAAAACATAAAAGGGTGAGCTCAAATGCTCAGCAAGGGAAAATAAAGGAAATAAAAATCATATCATATCTTTTTGAAAATCAAAACCTGCAAAAGAGATCATAATATCTTATCATGGAATAATTCATATAAGTGAAAATGAAATCCCCATAATCATAACATAAAATTTGTGGCATGAACACATAATCATGGAAAATCATTTCTTGTTAGTCATGACTCATTGCCAAGACTATCTTAGTGGACAAAGTCCCTTTCTGAACCGAGTTCACTCCTCGTTTCAGTCCTGTATCACTGAACCGAAATAACCTTCTGTTCCATCCATGTCTATCTCATGAGATATAAAATCTTTACCCAATGCATTGGAGGGAGATATAGGTCCCACCCATCTTATAATGAATCCTTTCTTATGTGTGCCACATAATCATAAACCATACATCATAGCGTAACCCATGTAATAAAAATGGAATTCTTAAACAACATGACATCATAAAACAATTCATATAAGATAAAGGAATTCATAAAAATATTTCCATCAAAACATAATCAAATCCATGTAATAATAGGGATAAAAACAGAACCTTTTATTATCTTAGATGGAAAATAATTTTGATAAAACACTTGAACTCCATTCTTGAGGAAAATATCCTTTCTTTTTCAAAAACATTTTTCCTTTCTTAACATGTCATACAACTTTAAAATAAAAGAAGTTGATTAAAAATAAACTTGAAAACTTGTAAAGGAAGCTTCTTGGAAATAATGTTTTAAAAATCCATTCATGCCGTATAAGTTAAAAAAAACATTCTTCGTACTTTTGTCGGAAAAGTCAAAAAGTACCTCGTACGAAAAACGACAAAAGATTGCTTTCATACATATTACTAAAAACTCACCGAAGGGTAAAAATGGATTTAAAAAATTGTATGTGGATGGAAATAATATTACATATTGATGAAACATGGATGTGGATGATAAAATACACCCCAGTAAATACTTACGAATAAACAATCTCGGATAAAAATGAGATTGTGATATTTCCCTTACCTTAGGTCCGATTTTCTTTGTTCGTGTCCGAAGCTCCTGTATAATGGTTTAAATAATGTTATTGACTTATTCCAGAATCATACATATTGATATGATATCATATATGGTCATATTATTAGCTTCTTGTTAGTAATATTTCATTGTTACTTGTTACTCGGGTCTTTATAACTTTTTGTTCTTATGCGTGTTTTGTCGAATAAATTCTTATTCTTATCTTTAGGTTATAGATAATTCATTTCCAGAATGGAATTAGTGTAGTATATACCATATTCATTCATTCATTTCATTTATATAATCATTATGAAATGAAGATCATGTAGAACGAGTCACATCACATCGTGGAGACGGTATTCCGTACGTACGCACGAGTGATGATATCGTTCCTATGATTGTGGAATTGTATTGGAGTATATATATATATTATTTCAGTATCAATATTACTTAATAATAATCATATATAGTTACTCATTACACCATTATACCCATCCTTGTAAGGTGATGGTGGAAAATAGATTACACCACGGCATGGAGACGGTATTCCGTACGTACGCACACGCGGTGATTTCATTTTTCCGTAGGATGGATAGAAGGTGAATTAGGGTTGTTTCATATTTATAATAACATATCAGTATGTATGTAATACTGATGTTATTACTTTATCATGAAACAACTAAAGAAAATGAAGTTGAAGAAGAAAGAAATTGAAAAGATCGGTAATGGATATTACCTCTTCTTTGGAACGCCTCTTTGAATCCTCCACTTAAGGAACTAAGATTGGTCTTTGGAGAAGACCAGGACCTCTAGGATTATTCTAGGGAAGTGGATAGGAGAAAATGGCAGGGTTTGGCCGAGCTTGAGTGCTCAAATTGGTGTGAGGAGGAGGGGGAGGAGGTGCCCTTTTATAAGGGAGGAGAGGGGCACCTTAGGAATATCTCAAAATATTATTTTATATTAAAGTCAAAATCGGTTTATAATGGTTCCAAAGGGTCTTATTTCGAAGCTAAAGTGGGGATGGGTCGAAATCCTATCAACCAATAGGATTTAGACAAGTTTAGGGTATTATTTTAACCTTATCAATTAGATTTAACTCTAAGTTAATTAATTTAACTTTTACCGTGTCTTTTTGTTTTCTTTCACTATATGGTTAATACACTTACTATAACATGCCAAACGAACCCCAAATTGTTTATTATTAATATATATATACTTATCTAAGTCATTTGTCCGAACCTTAGATTTTTAGTAATAAAATAACAATTAATAATATAATATTTTATTTAAAAACTATTTTGTGTCAATTTTGACACTATTTGATATATGATTTTTGTGAAAGTCATAACAGAATTATATGTTCGAACCAAGTTGATTAAATTAACAATAATATATCATAGTAACCTAGAAAATTAGTGGAATTCATAAAAAGTCTAAAATTACATTTATTTTGGTATTTATATTATCAATTTTGTCAATATTTCATTAATAAGATAATTACTTCATCATCTTTGTGTCATAAATAAATTAAATTATTTGATGTCTAAAAATTACAAATAAACTACCATAATGTAGGAAATCTTTTTAGCTTTCTAATGAATATTTACAATCTAATTTATCTTATGTATAACCCTATATTAAAAATGATTTACTTATTAAACTTTGATTTTAACTATTTTAACCCTTCTTTAAATAAATTAATAATAAATGTCCTAATCTAATCCAAGTGGGCCTAAATGGTCATATTTTATTCCTAAGTTTGTTTTTGGTCGAATTACACTTGTCCAATAGAATTAGGACATGTGTTAGGGTAATATTAATATCATATTTACCCTTAGTTACCCTATTTACTATTAACCGCGGTAAAAATAGTAAAAAGTTACTATTCACCAAAAAATTATTTTCATCTCATTGAACCACATTTTAGTCCTTGATATTAACCGTGTCTCTCGGATTTTTGAAATTCTATTCACAGAAGCGGTAAAATTAAGTTTTATGCAAAATTCAGCTTTTAACCTACCACTTAGTGGTTTCACTATTCATCAAAAATTGAAACTTTTCAGAAAAATACCAAAATTTCACCCTAGGCTAATTTCGATATTCTGAGTCCAAAAATGAAGTCCATTTTGAAACAAACAAATGAGGATACTTCTCCCTCATCATATCCTCAAGCTCCCATGTAGCTTCTTCAAGTTGGTGGTTTCTCCATAAAACGTTCACCAAGCGAGTGGTCTTGTTTCGTAGGACTTTTTCGCTACGATCCAGAATCTCTATCGGCTGTTCCTCATAAGAAAGATCTTGCTCCAGCGGTACAACTTCTGAGCTGAGTACATGTGAAGGATCTGGTATGTACTTTCTCAGGATAGATACATGGAACACATCGTGAACTTGAGAGAGGTTTGGTGGAAGCGCCAATCGGTAAGCTACCTTCCCAACACGATCCAGTATTTCAAAAGGACCGATATATCTAGGGCTCAACTTCCCCTTCTTTCCAAATCTCATAACCCTCTTCCAGGGAGATATTCGTAAAAACACTTTATCACCCACTTCAAACTCTAGGTCTTTTCTTCGGTTGTCGGCATAACTTTTCTGTCGACTCTGAGCTGCTCTTATGTGTTGTTGAATAGATCTGACCTTTTCTGCCATTTCATCAACGAGATCAGGTCCTAATAGCTTTCTTTCCCCAACTTCATCCCAGCAAGTTGGAGTCCTGCATTTCTTTCCATAGAGAGCTTCATAAGGAGCCATCTGAATACTGGAGTGAAAGCTATTATTATAAGAAAATTCCACCAAATGTAGGTGTTGATCCCAACCTCCTTTGAAATCCATAGAGCAAGCTCTCAACATATCTTCTAGGGTTTGAATTGTTCTGTCAGACTGACCATCTGTCTGGGGATGATAAGCAGTGCTGAAACTCAACTCTGTATCCAGAGTATGCTGAAGACTTCGCCAGAACTTCGAGGTAAATCTCGGATCTCGATCAGATATAATAGAAAGTGGTACTCCATGCAATCTTACCACTTCCTTTATATATATCCTGGCAAGCTGATCTAGAGAGAAATCCTCTCTAATAGCAATGAAGTGTGCAGACTTTGTAAGACGATCAACTATGACCCAGATAGCATTATTGCCTTTGGATGTTTTAGGAAGTCCTGTGACAAAGTCCATAGTGATGTTTTCCCATTTCCATTCGGGTATGGGTAATGGTTGTAACATCCCCTTAGACTTCTGTCTCTCAGCTTTAACTTGTTGACAAACCAAGCATCGAGAGACATATTCAGCAACATCTCTTTTCATGCCATCCCACCAGAAGTACTCTTTCAGGTCCCTATACATCTTCGTGCTTCCAGGATGAATAGAGAATGAAGAACTATGAGCCTCATCCAGCAGATCTTTCTTTAATTCGGGGATGGGAGGAACGCAAACCCGATTCCTGAACTTTATTATCCCATCACAATCAAGGTTGAATTCAGGAACATTTCTCACCTTCTTTTGTAACTCAACATCTTCTTTTTGTGCCTCTTTAATCTTCACATGTATAGATGGTTGAACATTCATTTGAGAAAGATAAGATTTTTCCCCTTCCATTATAATTCCAAGATCCATCCTTTGTAAATCCATAAATATTGGATCTTTTGTGATCCTCATCATGGATAAACTAGCATGGTCTTGTCGACTTAATGCATCTTCCACCTTGTTTGCTTTCCCAGGGTGGTAATGGATTGAGCAGTCATAATCCTTAATCAGCTCCAACCATCTTCTTTGGCGCATATTCAGCTCCTTTTGTGTGAAAATATACTTTAAACTTTTATGATCAGTATAAATATCACACCTTTCACCATAAAGGTAATGCCTCCAAATCTTTAATGCAAAGATTACCGCAGCCAACTCCAAATCATGTGTTGGGTAATTTTGCTCATTGATTTTCAACTATCGTGAGGCATAAGCTATCACCATATCATTTTGCATAAGAACACACCCCAATCCCTTCTTGGATGCATCACTGTAGATCACAATCCTTTCTCCACTACAAGGCAGTGTGAGCACAGGTGCACTGGATAACCTTCTTTTCAACTCCTTGAAATTCTCTTCACATTCCTCTGTCCACACAAACTTAACTCCTTTCCGAGTAAACTTGGTGAGTGGATTAGATAATCGTGAAAAATCTTTTACAAAACGTCGATAATATCCAGCCAAACCAAGAAAACTTCGGATCTCAGTTACTGTTGTTGGTCTTGACCATCTTTCGATAACCTCTGTTTTTGCTGGATCCACAGATATCCCCTCTTTTGAGATTATGTGACCCAAAAATGAAACTTTTTGAAGCCAAAATTCACACTTGGTAAATTTGGCATAAAGCTTCTCCTTTCTCAGGGTCTTCAATATAATTCTCAAGTGATCTTCATGCTCTTCCTTTCTCTTTGAATAGACAAGAATATCATCTATAAAGACTACCACAAATTGATCAAGATAGTCTCTAAAGACTCTATTCATTAGATCCATGAAGATAGCAGGGACATTAGTAAGACCAAATGGCATCACTATAAATTCATAGTGTCCATACCTTGTACGGAAAGCCGTCTTTGGTATATCCTCCCTTTTGACCCTTAATTGATGATACCCTGAACGAAGATCAATCTTGGAAAAGTATTGAGCTCCGCGTAGTTGGTCAAATAAGTCATCAATGCGTGGGAGAGGATATTTTTTCTTGATAGTGATCTTGTTAAGTTCTCGATAATCAATGCAGAGTCTCATTGATCCATCTTTCTTCTTAACAAATAGAACAGGTGCTCCCCAAGGTGACGCACTAGGGCGTATGAATCCCTTATCAAGATTCTCTTGGAGTTGCTTCTTCAATTCCTGCAACTCAATTGGGGCCATTCTATATGGTGTCTTTGAAATAGGCAAAGCACCCGGTACGAGTTCTATTGAAAACTCAACTTCACGATTTGGTGGAAGACCCGGTAATTCCTCCGGAAAGACATCATCAAACTCCCGTACAATGGGAATATTCTTAATCGTGAGTTTCTCACCAACTATTTGAGATAAATAACCTTCACTTAGTGGAATCAATACCCATAAGATGGAAGAAATTTCCACTGGAAGGTTATGTTCATCCTTGCATTGATAGACGATCGTAGGTTGATCTGGAATATGAAATGTGACTTCCCTTCTTTGGCAATTGATATGAGCTCCATGTAGAGAAAGCCAATCCATGCCAAGAATCACATCAAATTCCACTAAAGGAAGGATCACAAGATTTGCAGGAAGCACTTTCCCACAAACTTCGATCGGAGAAGAATTATAAACTTCTGATGCGATTGATGTGCCATTAGGTGTTGTCACAGCTAACTCAACATCTAATTGTTGAGGTAATACGGTGATACCCTTAGAAAATTTTTCAGAAATAAAAGAGTGGGTGGATCCAGAATCAAATAAAACATTTGCTACTTTAGAGTGGATGGTAAGTGTACCTTTCACCACATCGTTATCGTACTCAACATTGCTGATAGAAATTGCATGTGACTTTCCTTTGTCTTTAGCCTTAAGAGTTTGTTGACGTCGACCATCATCATCAACCCTTGGATTTGGGCATTGATTGGCATAATGCCCCATCTCCTTGCACTTGAAACATTGAAGTATATCAGGTTCATTCTGTGTATCCCTTCCTTTGTTTGCATCATTAGACATCTTCTTCCCATTATCACGGCATTCAAATGCCCGATGACCTTCCTTTCCACATTTAAAACATTTACTTGTCCATTTAAGACAACTCCCTCCATGTTTCTTTCCACACTTTGAGCATAAGGGAAATTTCATCTTCTTTTCTGTGTGCTCTTTAGATTTTTCTTTGAATTCCAACTTCCTCTTCTTATCAAACCCATGTGACTGATGGGTTACTCCAATCTCCATCTCGACTTTGAGAGCACATCGAACGATTTCCTCGTAGCTATTGAAGTCCCTTATGGCTAACGCCCTTCGAAGACTTGGTTTTAAGCCACTAAAGAATCGATCGATCTTACTCTCAGGTTGGATAATAATACCAGAAGCGTACCATGCAAGTCTTGTAAAATTTGCTTCATAGGTACTAACAGATTCATCATCCCTTTGCTTCAGTTCAAGGAACTCTTTCTCCATCTTTGTTCGGAGAATACGAGGGAAGTACTTATTGAAAAATAAGTTCTTGAACTCGTCCCATTCCATAGACTCAATTTCATCCCTTTGCCTCGTATTCTTAACAAGATTCCACCATTTATCAGCATCTCCTTCCAAACAATACACTACTAGGATGACTTTATCATGTTCAGAACATTGAAGAACTGAAAATATCTTTTCAGTAGTACTAATCCATTGTTCAGCAACTAATGGATCAGTAGACCCGCTGAAAGATGGTGGACGCTGTATAACGACCCACACTTTACATACATTGATAATACTTCAAAATTGAATCACACTTATTACAACATATGACAAAACCACAAAGGACCGTATAGGTATAGTGTCTTTAGAAACTGGGAAACATAAACAACTGGTTCATAAATCTTCTACAGTGTCTCCCATTTATTTCCTCATATCTAGGGTCCCTTTTAGCATATTCTACTTAATATCCATCTTCCTGGCCTGGGGAAAAAAACATAAAAGGGTGAGCTCAAATGCTTAGCAAGGGAAAATAAAGGAAATAAAAATCATATCATATCTTTTTGAAAATTAAAACCTGCAAAATAGATCATAATATCTTAACATGGAATAAATCATAGAAGTGAAAATGAGATCCCCATAATCATAACATAAAACTTGAATCTTTGTGGCATGCACACATAATCATGGAAAATCATTTCTTGTTAGTCATGACTCATTGCCAAGACTATCTTAGTGGACAAAGTCCCTTTCTGAACCGAGTTCACTCCTCGTTTCAGTCCTGTATCACTGAACCGAAATAACCTTCCGTTCCAGCCATGTCTATCTCATGAGATATAAAATCATTACCCAATGCATTGGAGGGAGATATAGGTCCCACCCATCTTATAATGAATCCTTTCTTATGTGTGCCACATAATCATAAAACATACATCATCGCATAACACATATAACAAAAATGGGATTCTTGAAACATCATGACATCATAAATCAATTCATATATGATAAAGGAATTAATAAACATAATTCCATCACAACATAGTCAAACCAATGTAAAAATATGGATAGAAACAGAACCCTTTATTATCTTAGATGGAAAATAATTTTGATAAAACACTTGAATTGAATTCTTGAGGAAAATATCCTTTCTTCTTCAAAAACATTTTTCCTTTCATAACATGTCATACAACTTTAAAATAAAAGAAGTTGATTAAAAATAAACTTGAAAACTTGTAAAGGAAGCTTCTTTGAAGTAATGTTTTAAAAATCCATTCATGCCGTATAAGTTAAAAAAAACATTCTTCGTACTTTTGTCGGAAAAGTCAAAAAGTACCTCGTACGGAAAAACGACAAAAGATTCCTTTCATATTCTTTACTAAAAACTCACCTAAGGGTAAAATTGGATTTAAACTATTGCAAGTGGATGGAAACAATATTACATATTGAGGGAACATGGATGTGGATGATAAAATACACCCCAGTAAATACTTACGAATAAACAATCTCGGATAAAAATGAGATTGTGATATTTCCCTTACCTTAGGTCCGATTTGCTTTGTTCGTGTCCGAAGCTCCTGTATAATGGTTTAAATAATGTTATTGACTTATTCCAGAATCATACATATTGATATGAGATCATATATGGTCATATTATTAGCTTCTTGTTAGTAATATTTCATTGTTACTTGTTACTCGGGTCTTTATAACTTTTTGTTCTTATGCGTGTTTTGTCGAATAAATTATTATTCTTATCTTTAGGTTATAGATAATTCATTTACAGAATGGTATTAGTGTAGTATATACCATATCCATTCATTCAATTCATTTATATAATCATTATGAAATGAAGATCATGTAGAACGAGTCGCATCACATCGTGGAGACGGTATTCCGTACGTACGCACGAGTGATGATATCGTTCCTATGATCGTGGAATTGTATTGGAGTATATATATATATATTATTTCAGTATCAATATTACTTAATAATAATCATATATAGTTACTGATTACACCATTATACCCATCCTTGTATGGTGATGGTGGAAAATAGATTACACCACGGCGTGGAGACGGTATTCCGTACGTACGCACGCGCGGTGATTTCATTTTTCCGTAGGATGGATAGAAGGTGAATTAGGGTTGTTTCATATTTATAATAACATATCAGTATGTAATTAATACTGATGTTATTACTTTATCATGAAACAACTAAAGAAGAAGAAGTTGAAGAAGAAAGAAATCGAAAAGATCGGTAATGGATGTTACCTCTTCTTTGGAACGCCTTTTTGAATCCTCCACTTAAGGAACTAAGATTGGTCTTTGGAGAAGACCAGGACCTCTAGGATTATTCTAGGGAAGTGGAGAAGGGAAAATGGCAGGGGTTGGCCGAGCTTGAGTGCTCAAATTGGTGTGAGGAGGAGGGGGAGGAGGTGCCCTTTTATAAGGGAGGAGAGGGGCACCTTAGGAATATCTCAAAATATTATTTTATATTAAAGTCAAAATCGGTTTATAATGGTTCCAAAGGGTCTTATATCGAAGCTAAAGTGGGGATGGGTCGAAATTCTATCAACCAATAGGATTTAGACAAGTTTAGGGTATTATTTTAACCTTATCAATTAGATTTAACTCTAAGTTAATTAATTTAACTTTTACCGTGTCTTTTTGTTTTCTTTCACTATATGGTTAATACACTTACTATAACATGCCAAACGAACCACACATTGTTTATTATTAATATATATATCCTTATCTAAGTCATTTTTCCGAACCTTAGATTTTTAGGAATAAAATAACAATTAATAATATAATATTTGATTTAAAAACTATTTTGTGTCAATTTTGACACTATTTGATATATGATTTTTGTGAAAGTCATAACAGAATTATATGTTCGAACCAAGTTGATTAAATCAATACTAATATATCATAGTAACCTAGAAAATTAGTGGAATTCATAAAAAGTCTCAAATTACATTTATTTTGGTATTTATATTATCAATTTTGTCAATATTTCATTAATAAGATAATTACTGCATCATCTTTGTGTCATAAATAAATTAAATTATTTGATGTCTAAAAATTACAAATAAAATACCATCATGTAGGAAATCTGTTTAGCTTTCTAATGAATATTTACAATCGAATTTATCTTATGTATAACCCTATATTAAAAATGATTTACTTATTAAACTTTGATTTTAACTATTTTAACCCTTCTTTAAATAAATTAATAATAAATGTCCTAATCTAATCCAAGTGGGCCTAAATGGTCATATTTTATTCCTAAGTTTGTTTTTGGTCGAATTACACTTGTCCAATAGAATTAGGACATGTGTTAGGGTAATATTAATATCATATTTACCCTTAGATACCCTATTTACTATTAACCGTGGTAAAAATAGTAAAAAGTTACTATTCACCAAAAAAATATTTTCATCTCATTGAACCACATTTTAGTCCTTGATATTAACCGTGTCTCTCGGATTTTTGAAATTCCATTCACAGAAGCGGTAAAATTAAGTTTTATGCAAAATTCAGTTTTTAACCTACCACTTAGTGGTTTCACTATTCATCAAAAATTGAAAGTTTTCAGAAAAATACCAAAATTTCACCCTAGGCTAATTTCGATATTCTGAGTCCAAAAATGAAGTCAATTTTGAAAAATAAAATTTATAAAATTTCAAAAAGTGGTTATTACTATTCATAACGGCTAGTTTTAATAGCATATTGTTGTTTAGTGAAACTCGGTATTGCGTACGACGCAAGCTATCGAGGAAGGTCGCGATTGCGTGTAAAGCAAGCCAAGCAAGTGTTGTGTAGAAAAAGATTCCTTTGATGATTTATATAACATAAAAGTCTCGGGTGTTACATTCTACCCCCCTTAAAAAGAATTTCTCCCTCGAAATTCGTCACTTTGCAACAAACAAATGAGGATACTTCTCCCTCATCATATCCTCAAGCTCCCATGTAGCTTCTTCAAGTTGGTGGTTTCTCCATAAAACTTTCACCAAGCGAGTGGTCTTGTTTCGTAGGACTTTTTCGCAACGATCCAGAATCTCTATCGGCTGTTCCTCATAAGAAAGATCTTGCTACAGCGGTACAACTTCTGAGCTGAGTACATGTGAAGGATCTGGTATGTACTTTCTCAGGAGAGATACATGGAACACATCGTGAACTTGAGAGAGATTCGGTGGAAGCGCCAATCGGTAAGCTACCTTCCCAACACGATCCAGTATTTCAAAAGGACCGATATATCTAGGGCTCAACTTCCCCTTCTTTCCAAATCTCATAACCCTCTTCCAGGGAGATATTCGTAAGAACACTTTATCACCCACTTCAAACTCTAGGTCTTTTCTTCGGTTGTCGGCATAACTTTTCTGTCGACTCTGAGCTGCTCTTATGTGTTGTTGAATAGATCTGACCTTTTCTGCCATTTCATCAACGAGATCAGGTCCTAATAGCTTTCTTTCCCCAACTTCATCCCAGCAAGTTGGAGTCCTGCATTTCTTTCCATAGAGAGCTTCATATGGAGCCATCTGAATACTGGAGTGAAATCTATTATTATAAGAAAATTCCACCAAAGGTAGGTGTTGATCCCAACCTCCTTTGAAATCCATAGAGCAAGCTCTCAACATATCTTCTAGGGTTTGAATTGTTCTCTCAGACTGACCGTCTGTCAGGGGATGATAAGCAGTGCTGAAACTCAACTTTGTATCTAGAGTATGCTGAAGACTTCGCCAAAACTTCGAGGTACATCTCGGATCTCGATCAGATATAATAGAAAGTGGTACTCCATGCAATCTTACCACTTCCTTTACATATATCCTGGCAAGCTGATCTAGAGAGAAATCCTCTCTAATAGCAATGAAGTGTGCAGACTTTGTAAGACGATCAACTATGACCCAGATAGCATTATTGCCTTTGGATGTTTTAGGAAGTCCAGTGACAAAGTCCATAGTGATGTTTTCCCATTTCCATTCGGGTATGGGTAATGGTTGTAACATCCCCTTAGACTTCTGTCTCTCAGCTTTAACTTGTTGACAAACCAAGCATCGAGAGACATATTCAGCAACATCTCTTTTCATGCCATCCCACCAGAAGTACTCTTTCAGGTCCCTGTACATCTTCGTGCTTCCAGGATGAATAGAGAATGAAGAACTATGAGCCTCATCCAGCAGCTCTTTCTTTAATTCGGGGATGGGAGGAACACAAACCCGATTCCTGAACATTATTATCCCATCACAATCAAGGTTGAATTCAGGAACATTTCTCACCTTATTTTGTAACTCGACATCTTCTTTCTGTGCCTCTTTCATCTTCACATGTATAGATGGTTGAACATTCATTTGAGAAAGATAAGATTTTTCCCCTTCCATTATAATTCCAAGATCCATCCTTTGTAAATCCATAAATATTGGATCTTTTTTGATCCTCATCATGGATAAACTAGCATGGTCTTGTCGACTTAATGCATCTGCCACCTTGTTTGCTTTCCCAGGGTGGTAATGGATTGAGCAGTCATAATCCTTAATCAGCTCCAACCATCTTCTTTGGCGCATATTCAGCTCCTTTTGTGTGAAAATATACTTTAAACTTTTATGATCAGTATAAATATCACACCTTTCACCATAAAGGTAATGCCTCCAAATCTTTAATGCAAAGATTACCGCAGCCAACTCCAAATCATGTGTTGGGTAATTTTGCTCATGGATTTTCAACTGTCGTGAGGCATAAGCTATCACCATATCATTTTGCATAAGAACACACCCCAATCCCTTCTTGGATGCATCACTGTAGATCACAAACCTTTCTCCACTACAAGGCAGTGTGAGCACAGGTGCACTAGATAACCTTCTTTTCAACTCCTTGAAATTCTCTTCACATTCCTCTGTCCAGACAAACTTAACTCCTTTCCGAGTCAACATGGTGAGTGGATTAGATAATCGTGAAAAATCTTTTACAAAACGTCGATAATAACCAGCCAAACCAAGAAAACTTCGGATCTCAGTTACTGTTGTTGGTCTTGACCATCTTTCGATAACCTCTGTTTTTGCTGGATCCACAAATATCCCCTCTTTTGAGATTATATGACCCAAAAATGCAACTTTTTGAAGCCAAAATTCACACTTGGTAAATTTGGCATAAAGCTTCTCTTTTCTCAGGGTCTTTAATATAATTCTCAAGTGATCTTCATGCTCTTCCTTGCTCTTTGAATAGACAAGAATATCGTCTATAAAGACTACCACAAATTGATCAAGATATTCTCTAAAGACTCTATTCATTAGATCCATGAAGATAGCAGGGGCATTAGTAAGACCAAATGGCATCGCTATAAATTCATAGTGTCCATACCTTGTACGGAAATCCGTCTTTGGTATATCCTCCCTTTTGACCCTTAATTGATGATACCCTGAACGAAGATCAATCTTGGAAAAGTATTGAGCTCTGCGTAGTTGGTCAAATAAGTCATCAATGCGTGGGAGAGGATATTTGTTCTTGATAGTGATCTTGTTAAGTTCTCGATAATCAAGGCAGAGTCTCATTGATCCATCTTTCTTCTTAACAAATAGAATAGGTGCTCCCCAAGGTGACGCACTAGGGCGTATGAATCCCTTATCAAGATTCTCTTGGAGTTTCTTCTTCAATTCCTGCAACTCAATTGGGGCCATTCTATAAGGTGTCTTTGAAATAGGCAAAGCACCCGGTACGAGTTCTATTGAAAACTCAACTTCACGATTTGGTGGAAGACCTGGTAATTCCTCCGGAAAGACATCATCAAACTCCCGTACAATGGGAATATTCTTAATCGTGAGTTTCTCACCAACTATTTGAGATAAATAACCTTCATTTAGTGGAATCAATACCCATAAGATGGAAGAAATTTCCACTGGAAGGTTATGTTCATCCTTGCATTGATAGACGATCGTAGGTTGATCTGGAATATGAAATGTGACTTCCCTTCTTTGGAAATTGATATGAGCTCCATGTAGAGAAAGCCAATCCATGCCAAGAATCACATCAAATTCCACTAAAGGAAGGATCACAAGATTTGCAGGAAGCACTTTCCCACAAACTTCGATCGGAGAAGAATTATAAACTTCTGATGCGATTGATGTGCCATTAGGTGTTGTCACAGCTATCTCAACATCTAATTGTTGAGGTAATACGGTGATACCCTTAGAAAATTTGTTCAGAAATAAAAGAGTGGGTGGATCCAGAATCAAATAAAACATTTGCTACTTTAGAGTGGATGGTAAGTGTACCTTTCACCACATCGTTATCGTACTCCACATCGCTGATAGAAATTGCATGTGACTTTCCTTTTTCTTTAGCCTTAAGAGTTTGTTGACATCGACCATCATCATCAACCCTTGGATTTGGGCATTGATTGGTATAATACCCCATCTCCTTGCACTTGAAACATTGAAGTGTAGCAGGTTCATTCTGTGTATCCCTTCCTTTGTTTGCATCATTAGACATCTTCTTCCCATTATCACGGCATTCAAATGCCCGATGACCTTCCTTTACACATTTAAAACATTTACTTGTCCCTTTAAGACAACTCCCTCCATGTTTCTTTCCACACTTTGAGCATAAGGGAAAGTTCATCTTCTTTTCCGTGTGCTCTTTAGATTTTTCTTTGAATTCCATCTTCCTCTTCTTATCAAACCCATGTGACTGATGGGTTACTCCAATCTCCATCTCGACTTTGAGAGCACATCGAACGATTTCCTCGTAGCTATTGAAGTCCCTTATGGCTAACACCCTTCGAAGACTTGGTTTTAAGCCACTAAAGAATCGATCGATCTTACTCTCAGGTTGGATAATATTACCAGAAGCGTACCTTGCAAGTCTGGTAAAATTTGCTTCATAGGTACCAACAGATTCATCATCCCTTTGCTTCAGTTCAAGGAACTCTTTCTCCATCTTTGTTCGGAGAATACGAGGGAAGTACTTATTGAAAAATAAGTTCTTGAACTCGTCCCATTCCATAGACTCAATTTCATCCCTTTTCCTTGTATTCTTAACAAGATTCCACCATTGATCAGCATCTCCTTCCAAACGATACACTGCTAGGATGACTTTATCATGCTCAGAACATTGAAGAACTGAAAATATCTTTTCAGTAGTACAAATCCATTGTTCAGCAACTAATGGATCAGTAGACCCGCTGAAAGATGGTGGACGCTGCCTCATGAAGGATTCAACAGAATGTTGCTCCCTCCTTTGTTCGTTTGGAAATCCTGCATGATTCATAGCTTGAGAAAGTTGTGTGAGCATGGCTACAAGATTTTGCATTCCAGCTCCCATATCGTTTGGTTGCTCAGGGGGACAATCATTGCATTGCCCATCGCATTCCGCATTAACACGGTTCCTTCGGGTTCCAGCCATTGACTAAAACCAAGAAGAATAGTGTGAGCAACACTAATTATAATAGGAAACCACATAATTCAAGAATAAAATTGTCATGCTTATGGTCTTATCCTAGGTTATTCATGGCCATTTCTAAGATTGTGTTCTATGCTTAGACTTATCCTTAGGGTTCTTACTAAGGCTTTCACATCCTAGTTTCCAAAGGTTGACTATACCTTTCCTCTGATACCAACTATAATGACCCACACTTTACATACATTGATAATACTTCAAAATTGAATCACACTTATTACAACATATGACAAAACCACAATGGACCGTATAGGTATAGTGTCTTTAGAAACTGGGAAACATAAACAACTGGTTCATAAATCTTCTACAGTGTCTCCCATTTATTTCATCATATCTAGGGTCCCTTTTAGCATATTCTACTTAATATCCATCTTCCTGGCCTGGGGAAAAAACATAAAAGGGTGAGCTCAAATGCTCAGCAAGGGCAAATAAAGGAAATAAAAATCATATCATATCTTTTTGAAAATTAAAACCTACAAAAGAGATCATAATATCTTAACATGGAATAAATCATAGAAGTGAAAATGAGATCCCCATAATCATAACATAAAACTTGAATCTTTGTGGCATGCACACATAATCATGGAAAATCATTTCTTGTTAGTCATGACTCATTGCCAAGACTATCTTAGTGGACAAAGTCCCTTTCTGAACCGAGTTCACTCCTCGTTTCAGTCCTGTATCACTGAACCGAAATAACCTTCCGTTCCAGCCATGTCTATCTCATGAGATATAAAATCATTACCCAATGCATTGGAGGGAGATATAGGTCCCACCCATCTTATAATGAATCCTTTCTTATGTGTGCCACATAATCATAAAACATACATCATCGCATAACACATATAACAAAAATGGGATTCTTGAAACATCATGACATCATAAATCAATTCATATATGATAAAGGAATTCATAAACATAATTCCATCACAACATAGTCAAACCAATGTAAAAATATGGATAGAAAGAGAACCCTTTATTATCTTAGATGGAAAATAATTTTGATAAAACACTTGAATTGAATTCTTGAGGAAAATATCCTTTCTTCTTCAAAAACATTTTTCCTTTCATAACATGTCATACAACTTTAAAATAAAAGAAGTTGATTAAAAATAAACTTGAAAACTTTTAAAGGAAGCTTCTTTGAAGTAATGTTTTAAAAATCCATTCATGCCGTATAAGTTAAAAAAAACATTCTTCGTACTTTTGTCGGAAAAGTCAAAAAGTACCTCGTACGGAAAAACAACAAAAGATTCCTTTCATATTCTTTACTAAAAACTCACCTAAGGGTAAAATTGGATTTAAACTATTGCAAGTGGATGGAAACAATATTACATATTGAGGGAACATGGATGTGGATGATAAAATACACCCCAGTAAATACTTACGAATAAACAATCTCGGATAAAAATGAGATTGTGATATTTCCCTTACCTTAGGTCCGATTTGCTTTGTTCGTGTCCGAAGCTCCTGTATAATGGTTTAAATAATGTTATTGACTTATTCCAGAATCATACATATTGATATGAGATCATATATGGTCATATTATTAGCTTCTTGTTAGTAATATTTCATTGTTACTTGTTACTCGGGTCTTTATAACTTTTTGTTCTTATGCGTGTTTTGTCGAATAAATTCTTATTGTTATCTTTAGGTTATAGATAATTCATTTCCAGAATGGTATTAGTGTAGTATATACCATATTCATTCATTCAATTCATTTATGTAATCATTATGAAATGAAGATCATGTAGAACGAGTCGCATCACATCGTGGAGACGGTATTCCGTACGTACGCACGAGTGATGATATTGTTCCTATGATCATGGAATTGTATTGGAGTATATATATATATTATTTCAGTATCAATATTACTTAATAATAATCATATATAGTTACTGATTACACCATTATTCCCATCCTTGTAAGGTGATGGTGGAAAATAGATTACACCACGGCGTGGAGACGGTATTCCGTACGTACGCACGCGCGGTGATTTCATTTTTCCGTAGGATGGATAGAAGGTGAATTAGGGTTGTTTCATATTTATAATAACATATCAGTATGTAAGTAATACTTATGTTATTACTTTATCATGAAACAACTAAAGAAGAAGAAGTTGAAGAAGAAAGAAATTGAAAAGATCGGTAATGGATATTACCTCTTCTTTGGAACGCCTTTTTGAATCCTCCACTTAAGGAACTAAGATTGGTCTTTGGAGAAGACCAGGACCTCTAGGATTATTCTAGGGAAGTGGAGAAGGGAAAATGGCAGGGGTTGGCCGAGCTTGAGTGCTCAAATTGGTGTGAGGAGGAGGGGGAGGAGGTGCCCTTTTATAAGGGAGGAGAGGGGCACCTTAGGAATATCTCAAAATATTATTTTATATTAAAGTCAAAATCGGTTTATAATGGTTCCAAAGGGTCTTATTTCTAAGCTAAAGTGGGGATGGGTCGAAATCCTATCAACAAATAGGATTTAGATAAGTTTAGGGTATTATTTTAACCTTATCAATTAGATTTAACTCTAAGTTAATTAATTTAACTTTTACCGTGTCTTTTTGTTTTCTTTCACTATATGGTTAATACACTTACTATAACATGCCAAACGAACCCCACATTGTTTATTATTAATATATATATCCTTATCTAAGTCATTTGGCCGAACCTTATATTTTTAGGAATAAAATAACAATTAATAATATAATATTTGATTTAAAAACTATTTTGTGTCAATTTTGACACTATTTGATATATGATTTTTGTGAAAGTCATAACAGAATTATATGTTCGAACCAAGTTGATTAAATCAATACTTATATATCATAGTAACCTAGAAAATTAGTGGAATTCATAAAAAGTCTCAAATTACATTATTTTGGTATTTATATTATCAATTTTGTCAATATTTCATTAATAAGATAATTACTGCATCATCTTTGTGTCATAAATAAATTATATTATTTGATGTCTAAAAATTACAAATAAAATACCATCATGTAGGAAATCTTTTTATCTTTCTAATGAATATTTACAATCGAATTTATCTTATGTATAACCCTATATTAAAAATGATTTACTTATTAAACTTTGATTTTAACTATTTTAACCCTTCTTTAAATAAATTAATAATAAATGTCCTAATCTAATCCAAGTGGGCCTAAATGGTCATATTTTATTCCTAAGTTTGTTTTTGGTCGAATTACACTTGTCCAATAGAATTAGGACATGTGTTAGGGTAATATTAATATCATATTTACCCTTAGTTACCCTATTTACTATTAACCGCGGTAAAAACAGTAAAAAGTTACTATTCACCAAAAAAATATTTTCATCTCATTGAACCACATTTTAGTCCTTGATATTAACCGTGTCTCTCGGATTTTTGAAATTCCATTCACAGAAGCGGTAAAATTAAGTTTTACGCAAAATTCAGTTTTTAACCTACCACTTAGTGGTTTCACTATTCATCAAAAATTGAAAATTTTCAGAAAAATACCAAAATTTCACCCTAGGCTAATTTCGATATTCTGAGTCCAAAAATGAAGTCCATTTTGAAAAATAAAATTTATAAAATTTCAAAAAGTGGTTATTACTATTCATAACGACTAGTTTTAATAGCATATTGTTGTTTAGTGAAACTCGGTATTGCGTACGACGCAAGCTATCGAGGAAGGTCGCGATTGCGTGTAAAGAAATCCAAGCAAGTGTTGTGTAGAAAAAGATTCCTTTGATGATTTATATAACATAAAAGTCTCGGGTGTTACACGCTGCCTCATGAAGGATTCAACAGAATGTTGCTCCCTCCTTTGTTCATTTGGAAATCCTGCATGATTCATAGCTTGAGAAAGTTGTGTGAGCATGGCTACAAGATTTTGCATTCCAGCTCCCATATCGTTTGGTTGCTCAGGGGGACAATCATTGCATTGCCCATCGCATTCCGCATTAACACAGTTCCTTCGGGTTCCATCCATTGACTAAAACCAAGAAGAATAGTGTGAGAAACACTAATTATAATAGGAAACCACATAATTCAAGAAAAAAAAATTTCATGCTTATGGTCTTATCCTAGGTTATTCATGGCCATTTCTAAGATTGTGTTCTATGCTTAGACTTATCCTTAGGGTTCTTACTAAGGCTTTCACATCCTAGTTTCCAAAGGTTGACTATACCTTTCCTCTGATACCAACTATAACGACCCATACTTTACATACATTGTTAATACTTCGAAATTGAAGCACACTTATTACAACATATGACAAAACCACAAAGGACCGTATAGGTATAGTGTCTTTAGAAACTGGGAAACATAAACAACTGGTTCATAAATCTTCTACAGTGTCTCCCATTTATTTCATCATATCTAGGGTCCCTTTTAGCATATTCTACTTAATATCCATCTTCCTGGCCTGGGGAAAAGAAAACATAAAAGGGTGAGCTCAAATGCTCAGAAAGGGCAAATAAAGGAAATAAAAATCATATCATATCTTTTTGAAAATCAAAACCTGCAAAAGAGATCATAATATCTTATCATGGAATAATTCATAGAAGTGAAAATGAGATCCCCATAATCATAACATAAAATTTGTGGCATGCACACATAATCATGGAAAATCATTTCTTGTTAGTCATGACTCATTGCCAAGACTATCTTAGTGGACAAAGTCCCTTTCTGAACCGAGTTCACTCCTCGTTTCAGTCCTGTATCACTGAACCGAAATAACCTTCCGTTCCAGCCATGTCTATCTCATGAGATATAAAATCTTTACCCAATGCATTGGAGGAAGATATAGGTCCCACCCATCTTATAATGAATCCTTTCTTATGTGTGCCACATAATCATAAACCATACATCATAGCGTAACCCATGTAATAAAAATGGAATTCTTAAACAACATGACATCATAAAACAATTCATATAAGATAAAGGAATTCATAAAAATATTTCCATCACAACATAATCAAATCCATGTAATAATAGGGATAAAAACAGAACACTTTATTATCTTAGATGGAAAATAATTTTGATAAAACACTTGAACTCCATTCTTGAGGAAAAAATATCCTTTCTTTTTCAAAAACATTTTTCCTTTCTTAACATGTCATACAACTTTAAACTAAAATAAGTTGATTAAAAATAAACTTGAAAACTTGTAAAGGAAGCTTCTTGTAAATAATGTTTTAAAAATCCATTCATGCCGTATAAGTTAAAAAAAAACATTCTTCGTACTTTTGTCGGAAAAGTCAAAAAGTACCTCGTACGAAAAACGACAAAAGATTCCTTTCATACATATTACTAAAAACTCACCGAAGGGTAAAAATGGATTTAAACAATTGTAGGTGGATGGAAATAATATTACATATTGATGAAACATGTATGTGGATGATAAAATACACCCCAGTAAATACTTACGAATAAACAATCTCGGATAAAAATGAGATTGTGATATTTCCCTTACCTTAGGTCCGATTTGCTTTGTTCATGTCCGAAGCTCCTGTATAATGGTTTAAATAATGTTATTGACTTATTCCAGAATCATACATATTGATATGATATCATATATGGTCATATTATTAGCTTCTTGTTAGTAATATTTCATTGTAACTTGTTACTCGGGTCTTTATATCTTTTTGTTCTTATGCGTGTTTTGTCGAATAAATTCATATTATTATCTTTAGGATATAGATAATTCATTTCCAGAATGGTATTAGTGTAGTATATACCATATTAATTCATTCAATTCATTTATATAATCATTATTAAATGAAGATCATGTAGAACGAGTCGCATCACATCGTGGAGACGGTATTCCGTACGTACGCACAAGTGATGATATCGTTCCTATGATCGTGGAATTGTATTGGAGTATATATATATATTATTTCAGTATCAATATTACTTAATAATAATCATATATAGTTACTCATTACACCATTATACCCATCCTTGTAAGGTGATGGTGGAAAATAGATTACACCATGGCGTGGAGACGGTATTCCGTACCTACGCACGCGCGGTGATTTCATTTTTCCGTAGGATGGATAGAAGGTGAATTAGGGTTGTTTCATATTTATAATAACATATCAGTATGTAAGCAATACTGATGTTATTACTTTATCATGAAACAACTAAAGAAGAAGTAGTTGAAGAAGAAAGAAATTGAAAAGATCGGTAATGGATATTACCTCTTCTTTGGAACGCCTCTTTGAATCCTCCACTTAAGGAACTAAGATTGGTCTTTGGAGAAGACCAGGACCTCTAGGATTATTATAGGGAAGTGGATAGGAGAAAATGGCAGGGGTTGGCCGAGCTTGAGTGCTCAAATTGGTGTTAGGAGGAGGGGGAGGAGGTGCCCTTTTATAAGGGAGGAGAGGGGCACCTTAGGAATATCTCAAAATATTATTTTATATTAAAGTCAAAATCGGTTTATAATGGTTCCAAAGGGTCTTATTTCGAAGCTAAAGTGGGGATGGGTCGAAATCCTATCAACCAATAGGATTTAGACAAGTTTAGGTATTATTTTAACCTTATCAATTAGATTTAACTCTAAGTTAATTAATTTAACTTTTACCGTGTCTTTTTGTTTTCTTTCACTATATGGTTAATACACTTACTATAACATTCCAAACGAACCCCAAATTGTTTATTATTAATATATATATCCTTATATAAGTCATTTGGCCTAACCTTAGATTTTTAGGAATAAAATAACAATTAATAATATAATATTTGATTTAAAAACTATTTTGTGTCAATTTTGACACTATTTGATATATGATTTTTGTGTAAGTCATAACAGAATTATATGTTAGAACCAAGTTGATTAAATCAACAATAATATATCATAGTAACCTAGAAAATTAGTGGAATTCATAAAAAGTCTCAAATAACATTTATTTTGGTATTTATATTATCAATTTTGTCAATATTTCATTAATAAGATAATTACTGCATCATCTTTGTGTCATAAATAAATTAAATTATTTGATGTCTAAATATTACAAATAAAATACCATCATGTAGGAAATCTTTTTAGCTTTCTAATGAATATTTACAATCAAATTTATCTTATGTATAACCCTATATTAAAAATGATTTACTTATTAAACATTGATTTTAACTATTTTAACCCTTCTTTAAATAAATTAATAATAAATGTCCTAATCTAATCCAAGTGGGCCTAAATGGTCATCTTTTATTCCTAAGTTTGTTTTTGGTCGAATTACACTTGTCCAATAGAATTAGGACATGTGTTAGGGTAATATTAATATCATATTTACCCTTAGTTACCCTATTTACTATTAACCGCGGTAAAAATAGTAAAAAGTTACTATTCACCAAAAAAATATTTTCATCTCATTGAACCACAATTTAGTCCTTGATATTAACCGTGTCTCTCGGATTTTTGAAATTCCATTCACAGAAGCGGTAAAATTATGTTTTATGCAAAATTCAGTTTTTAACCTACCACTTAGTGGTTTCACTATTCATCAAAAATTGAAACTTTTCAGAAAAATACCAAAATTTCACCCTAGGCTAATTTCGATATTCTGAGTCCAAAAATGAAGTCCATTTTGAAAAATAAAATTTATAAAATTTCAAAAAGTGGTTATTACTATTCATAACGGCTAGTTTTAATAGCATATTGTTGTTTAGTGAAACTCGGTATTGCGTATGACGCAAGCTATCGAGGAAGGTCGCGATTGCGTGTAAAGCAAGCCAAGCAAGTGTTGTGTAGAAAAAGATTCCTTTGATGATTTATATAACATAAAAGTCTCAGGTGTTACAATATATATATTATAATTAAGAGAGAGAGACTCCCTAAAATGTAGTTTTGAAAAAACAACTTCTTTGAATTAATTCATAATATCTCATTTTAAGATTTACGTACACAATAAGGAAGAATATTATAATACAACTATAAATTGAATAGAAAAAGGGATATTCTATGAGTAATATATTATTATTATTATTATTATTATATATATGATTCAAAACCAAACATTATGGGATAAAAAAAATATAGGGTAATAGTGGATAAATGTAAAATGTAATTGTTTGAAGATAATTGATATATAATAATCAAATGAAGAATATACCCATGTTAAATTGAGTCTCACAAAAATACTCAATAGTTTTATAAAATGTTAATATGTTTATTTATATTAGTTATTTATTTAGATATTATTTATTCAATTTTATTGTGGGGGGGGGGGGGTTATTGTAAACATTTAAAGAAAAAAAAGGAATTTATTGGTATAGATATAGCAAAAAAATTCCCACAAAGGTAAACTTTTGTATCTTATTGGGGACCTATTTATGTTGGAAGTGGCTATTAACATACACTAAAAATACTATAATGTATATATTTACTCTTACATATTAGTTAATGGATATAATGTATATGGTGGTACATACCAGGTACTAGGTGGTCATTTGGATTGTATTTTACAGGTTTAATAGTTGTTGTTATTTACATTGTTCTATAAATATCCCATGAATTCTACTAAAATGTGCATGTGTAGTTCATATCTACCATATATCCTTCTCAAAAATATTATCAAATTGTAAATCTATTAAATTATAACATAGTTATATATTATATGACTATTTGTGGATATCGTCCCCAATGAAAATCATTATGTTATGGAATATATCCATCAAAATTTTAGGTCATATTTTTAAGTAATAATATCTTTATATATTGTGAAAGACTTCCTAGCCATAATAAGTGGGGGTAAATAAATATAAAAAAATTAATATAATTTGATTCTATTTCTTTTATCCCATTTAATAATTAATCCCTATATGTTTTAGGGTTAAGTGACATGCTTATAAATTTTGAAGGAAAACACAACATGGAATGAAGTTAATACATCAGAGTAGTGAAAAAAATATTTTTATAAGGTACAAAATTAATGATGTTTAATATATATTTCATGTGATCTGGTAGACTCTATGACACATATTTACACTAATATAATCGTTTGAATATAGTATTGGAATATTTCATTTGTAACCCATTTGGATAAATGTTTAATATCCTACATTTTATTGAGATTTTTATGTTTGTTATCTATAGTTTAAAATGTATCAAGTAGAAATAATAATGGATACAATCATATTAAACTCATCACATTTATCTACAAGCAACAAAAAATCATTTGTCTTAAAAAATATCATTTGAATTGACATTATATTTTACTATAAAATCAAGCATGTCGATCTTCTCATGCCAACTCCTTCTTTAATATGATCAACAATAAAAAGTATAAGATTCAATCATGTTATTTTCTTTAACATTCAAATAATATCATCACTACATATAATATAATCAAATCATATAAATGAGATTATTCTGACATAAATATTCTTCTTACACATAAATATTTTTCCAAATTAGAATTGTTATGTCATGATACCAACTTTGAGGTATACATATTCCGTTAATTGTTTCATATTTTTTTGTGTTCTATTATCCATTATATTTCTGTGTATTTTAGATATTTTTAGAATGCTTAAGAGAATTTTAATGTTCAATGAATGGTTAGGAAAAACAATATGGTCCATCCTAGAAAAATTTATATTATATGATTGAGATCAAGATAATGGGTCACAATTATGTTTATGGTTAATAATAATTTGGTGATTAATCATAGGAATCCATGAAACATGGGTCATTGTGTTTACAAATTTTCATTGCATGGCTTGGTAAACAGTGTGTCCAACCCCTTTGATATAAATTCAATTCTCTTATCATATTAACATAATTTTGAAAAAATCACATTTTAACACATAACTCCTCATTTTCAAACCTAATATGATCATTTTTAATTATATTCCCTCTTGATAACATTTTATCCCCTCCAAACATATTATAAATGATTGAATGTACAATTCTATTTGTTATATCTATTATGGAATGGGTAGTATTGATTTCAATACGGAAACACATTTCAATTCCATTCATCTTCGTTGGGAGTGGTGGATTAACATAATTTTTTTGGATGTAGAACTATATTTGATGGTTTTTGGTTTTTTTATTCTCCCATGTGTCTTCTATCCCTCAACACTCTTTTTGTGTATCATGGGATGGTGATTGTTGACATTGTGTATGAGGTAGGTGGTTCTTCAGAAAATTTATATCAATTAAAAAAATAATAGTTATTGATAGTGTAATAAACAATTACTTGATTTAAAATGATTTATTTGTGATTCTTGGAAAATTAATTTTATATCAAATTTTCTACATGTATGCAATCAAATAATTTGAAAAAGTATTTCAGACTAAACTATTGATTTATGAAAATTGATATTGAGTTGAGAGTACATATTTTAAGAAATATATTTATTATGATAATTGAAACGGATTGAGTTAAAATTTTAATTATTTTAAATGAATTGAATTTAATTAAAAGTTGTGAGTTTTTCTATAAAAATAATTAATTTTGGTCTTTGAAAATGAATGGCATGTTTTAGAACATGAAATTGGGGATAAAGGATTTGATTGGATTAATAATTTGAGATTAAATATATTGAATGAAACCCCAATTTTGATTAATTACCTAGAAGAATATGGGCACCTCGGGTGTTTTGTTAATGTTTATGAAATATTTTATATAGTTATCTAACAATTACTTGGTGATCAAAATAAAATAAATCTATCTTTATGGTATGGAGTTATAATTTTGTATTTTCTCTTATTCCCATTAATCATGGGATATATGTATTGTGTTCATGCCTAGGCCTATATTTCACCGTGATTGGGTATAACCATGTATCCCAAACTATCAATCCATGGGTATTATTTACATGGATATATGATTTAAAATTATTATACATGCAATATTTTGATTGAAATGAGTATTCATATCTATTTTCAATTAAAATTTATTTATTATTATTTTGAGATATATAATCATACATGCCGAATATGTTAAAATTAAATTTTTTAGCATTTTTATTCAATCAATATAACTATTTTAAAGGAATGTTTGGATATAAATTGAGAAACTAATTCCACTGAATAATTTATTTAAATGTAATCATATTAATTTAATTTGATGTGGAAATGAATATGTAATACATAATGAGATCCTGGTAGGTTTTTTTCTTACTCCCTACTATTTCTTATAGGACATGTTATTTATTCTAATCCTAGTTTCATT
Source organism: Viscum album (assembly GCA_963277665.1). Lineage (NCBI taxonomy): Eukaryota > Viridiplantae > Streptophyta > Magnoliopsida > Santalales > Viscaceae > Viscum > Viscum album. The sequence continues at coordinate 244,934,112 of OY728133.1, forward strand.
GAATGGAATTTCACTTATTTTTTGAGGTGTATGTTCATGATTTGTGGGATTTTGGGAGTTTTCACTCACTAGTGGATCATGTAAACTACTTATGGTGAGGATATTTTTATGAGGTCTTGATAATATTATATGATGTAATTGTATAGTTCAGTATCTATGAGGCAAATACATATCTAGTTGTTTCCATGTTTATGGAGTGTTTGGAAAATTGACAATTTAATTTATTTATATTCACCATTTTTCTTCATAACAAACGATAATGTGAAATCATTCCCTCTGTGTCGAAATTTCTTTCCATGTTCTAGTCCACATTCATTAAAGATTTGGAAATCCTTTATGGTCATGTTTTAACCGATTGAGGTACTATTCAAGTTGGACATCTAAGAAGGTTCTTGAAAATTTCTTATCAAATGAGGTTTTTCCTCATCTTGATGTTGGTAAGAAGTTTAGTATTTATTGGTTGATATTATACATGACTATTGAGAATTAAGGGTCATGTCATGTGCAATTTCTTGAACAGATCATGTCAAAATGATCCATAATTTATAATAGTTTTCCGGTGAATTTTTTCATTCATTAGTTGTCAGATCTAAATACATAATTTTTTAAATATCATTTATCTGGGATTTTTGTTTCCTAGTTTAATTCATATTGGTATAGTTCATGATCCAATTCCTCTTGGATGGTGTTCTCTATTAATCAATTGATTTCATTTAGTATAAATCCTTAAATAATAAGATTGATCAAATCATAGAAATGATATTGTAATAATAAATATAAAATAAAACATTTAGTGGTTCAAAAACCTATATTAGATGTTCTGCATGAAATACTTGCTCTATGTCAAGTCGTTTCACCTCTTTGAATTCAATATGTAGATGTTATACCTTATATGAAATACGGATCAGTACCTGAAATGATGTTTCATCATCTCAATAAACTATATTTTTATGGGATCAGTGATCTCGAGGGGGTACAATATTAAAATTAAAATTTAAAATAATTATTTTAGTTATTAGAGAATCAAAAATCCATTAAGGTGATATGATTCATCTACAATCATGAATGGATAACTAAAAAGCGTAGTGTTTCAGTGGTTATTAATGGAGAATATGTGGGTATATATTTTAATGTATTTTAGGAATATTCAATGATTAAATTCTACCTATAATTAAGGGAAATGGTTATTTTGTTGTACTATATTAACCATTGTCTATGTGATCAGAATGATGCCTTGTTTTAAGAAAATCAACATTATCCATTTATCACGTATGGATGTATATATTGAGAAGCTACATGTATATAGGTTTTATGTGGGTATTCAAGAAGATATTTAATATCAGGACTTATTATGTAATATCTCTTTATATATTTATTTTATGGATTAATCATTTTAATAACATGAATTGTTATTTATGTTAGAATTAATGGGATTTACTTCTACTCTTAATAATTTCTTTAGATTTTCATTTAGTGGTAAGATGAGGCAATATGAGGCTTTTAGTGTAAATGTATTAATATATATTGTTAAAAAATTTAATCAAGTATTCTATCATGTCCCCTAAATGATCCCTAACTTATTTCTAATGTAGAATAGTTCAGCCCTCAAGTAGATCATTCAATTTAACCCCAAATACTTTTACCTCTTGTGAACATTAATTTTTCTTCATATGATTATTTCATGTTTTTAACACTCACTGTAGTGATAAGGTCTAGTTATATCAATAAGAATTTTTTGGACATAATGAATCTTTAATAACAAATGGGTTTTAGCCACATGTATCCGGACTGAAACTCTATTATATAGTCGGCGAATCCATGATTGAAAGTGATGGGAGTTTTAATACAGTTATTGTTTCATTATTATTTTAATAACACAAACTTATACATTATTGGATACTGGTTCCTCAATTATTTTTTTATCTAATTATTCTTTCAATTTGTTAAATCATTATTATGATCCATAACATTATGTGATAGAAATTGATAAGAATAATGGTATGAATAGAAGTAAAGGTTTCTAATGACATAGTTATATATTCTCTTTATTAGAACTATATCATTTTTTGGGTATATCTTGTTATGGAAATAATACCTCAAGATATAATTCTCAAGATGGATTTGTTCCCAATTTCTATAGATTGTATCAATCGTTATCTTCAATGGGAATCCTTTACCGATACTATTGGGGAGGTTTATACTATTCATGGACTACGAGAACCAAGTATTAGTCGATATTCCCATCTACATTTTAATTTTTCATTGGTGGTTCCATGTTTTAATATTTATTAGAGATTAATTATTTTTTTGATGATACTCAACTACTTTATTTTATGGTTTTTTTGAGTTTCTATATGACAATTCCATTTTTCTACTAGTAATGTTGTAGAGTTCTGTATTAATGTTTTACCTATTAACTAGCCTTTTTTAGCCCCTCTTAACAATATCCACAATCTGAAATGAATGAGTTAAATAATTATTTGGATGACACGATCTCCAAGGGGATCATTCAAATATGTGTTTTTCTTTGGGAATCACCGCTTTTTTTATAAAAAATGTAATCCAATGTTAATGGATTGATTATAGAATAAAAAAATGGACTATGGTTAAGAATAAATTAGTGTTACCCAATATTGATAATTTTTTTAATCTGATGCAAGGGGATAAATGGTTCTTGATGATTGGTATTGGTATGGTTAACACTATTTTAGGATCAAAGAGACCAAAATTTCGAAGTCCACCATTAAGAGCAGTTATAGACATTCTGTGTAACATGTAAACCCTTGTGTTTTGAAAAATGTTCTGTGTGTGTTGATGGAATTGATGATAATAATTTTCCATTAGTTCCTATATTATTTTATAGTGGTATTGTTTAGATAAAATATTAGTTTAATATAAAAAATAGGTGGACCATGTTTAACATTTTAGAGATGTTCTAGAAATCTTTAGTAATCCAAAACATTATTTAATGATTTCAATATAAAAATTATTGATTAATGTGGTAAAATTCATTACAGAAATGGTTTTTCAATTTACTGATCGAATGTGACATATGTTATGAAAAAAGGTCCCCTATATTGACTTCATGGTTTATAGATTCTTTGGAATGGAAAGGTGTTACCATCAATTTTTATAGAATTTGACAAATACATCTTCCCTATTTATCTCTATAATGTGAATGTGAAAATAATAGGATTCAAATTGGTGACATTCCATTATTATTTTTATGAATCATTTTCCATTAGCACAAGTTTTGACTATTCCATATACAGATTAGTGAAATTCATTCATTTTTGACAAATCAAGATCGTTCTTAAAAACATTTTTATGCAAGTTGAGCATGTGGTGTCTTATGGTTCTTGACATATATAGCCTAATGATTACTTCTATACAACACATCATATCAAACTCATTAATTTTATGAAGTCGATAAAAATAAAATATAATTAGACATTTTGTGAAAGGTTTACCAAGAACAATGATCTTGAAATAATTATTTATAAATTCTCACAATTTTTTTGAATCTTATACATATTTTATAGTTGGTGTACATTTCATCCTGGGATTTCGAATTACCTACTACATTGGTAAGTGAAATTTAATTGGTGATGATCTAATAAAAAATAATAATCCAATACCATTAATGAGTCTTCAATGTATTTTCATATGATGACTCAATTTTATGATATGCATTTGGGAGTTCTGGAGGATGAGAAAGTGGTGGTTCTGTTGAATGTTATGTTGAAATCCTCCCTTATCATGATAATTATATAGGATAAGAAACATGATAATGAGTTTTTATGAATTTTGTATTAATTATATTGTAGTGTGATCATTAGATAATGTCATCTATCTTCTGAGTGTTTCCTTTTGATTACGAAATGGTAAAATCTTATAATTCATATGATGATGGTTGTTATATTTTATTATAATCAATCCTAGTGGGAAGTATACCCAAGAAAAACTGTTTTATGATATGATGAATAAATTATATTTTCTCGTTATTAAATGAAACAATTATGACATTTTTTCATTGTTATATTTGTAGAATAATAATCTATATATCATAAGACATTAGGATTATCTAGTCACAAGATAAGAAGACATGTATGTTAGATGATATATTGATTAAATATGTTTTTGGTATTTTATGTAATACTTGGTGAATGAATTTGATATTGTTAGTGATCATGCAATTGACCAAATCATCTCACAATATTCAAATTGATGATATGAACAATGTTGAATACTTGGGTTACCTTTTTTGATAGGGATCCCAATTCCTCTTATCATTTTTAGGGAGTCTTGTAGGTGTTTTTACGTCCAAGGTAAATTTGAACATTGTGTACCATCCACATATAGAATGTTATACTGAATAGGCTACAAAAATTCAATATGGCATTCATTAAGTTCATTTAATTAACTTTCAATGATCTTGTTATTACCACTTGGTACCTATTGAATTTACCTATGACAATAATTATGTTACATAAATTTAGTTGACACCCTTGTAGACCTTTAATAGTTGGACTTTAAAATTGCTACATTATCATTTGGAAACTAATGAATCTTTCCTTTTGGGAATTATCATTGTCTAAGAGATAATTAAATACAATTAGTCAAATATTTATAGAATGTTAATGGAATATATATTGTATAAATCTAATTTTGATCTTCAAAATGTCCTTTGAATTTACTATAAGTTGAAAAAAAGTTATTAGATACATTCCATTGATGATTTATAGATGAATTATAAGATAGAGGAAGTTTGCACCAAGATGTATGGTACTATTCATGGTTGTTGAGTAGAATGGATATGTGGAATACCATTTGGATTTACCACCTAAGATGAAATCAATCTAAAAAGTGGTTCATTGATCACATCTAAATAAGTATATTTTAAAAAAAACATAATTATTACATTGAATGGAAAAAGATGTGGAACTACATATCATCAAAACAGAGAAACATGATTGCATTATCAATTCACAAATAATGTTTCTCCAGTTAAATTAAATTTAAATTCATTATGTGTTATGGAAACATGGTTCTCATTCTAACATGGCACGGGTGAAATAGGCCTACATAAGAGAACATTGGACTAATATTTTTTTCATTAAATCCCAATGATAGTAATTATGAGAGAAAAAATCATTTATGTTGTCAATCGTTATAAAATAATGGTGGAAAATTTCATATACATATATTAAATTAATTTGATCATCTTTTTTGGGACATTTAATATGTAAATTTTAGAGTATATATGAATTTTTTGGATGTATGTCAACAAGTTCATGGATGGAATATAATTATAGTAAACTATTATATTTATCACGTCAATTTAAATAGGTTATCAAAAAAACTATTAACCGAATGTTTGAATTCTAGAGTATGGTTCATGGATAGGGGAACAATCAGTTCTAACCACGTGGTCAACCACAGTAAGCCATACTAATTTTATTGCAGGGTTATGATTGGTCAATGAATCAGTTTTATGACTTGTGGAAAACAATTTTTCTATTCATTTATCCCCATAAGAGGTTAATAATTGGTACACATTTTGTCAAATGGTGTATCCAAACAATAATATGAATGTCTACTTATTTGATTTTGTTAATTTGATTCAAGAAATCACCCATTATAAATATAATCATCTTCTATTCAAAAATAATATGATCCATTGATGTTGGTGGTTCCTTATAGGTGTTTAAGGTTCTTATAATTCCATTTCAACACCTGCCAGTGTTTCGTTTGATGGGTTATATCTCTTATAGTAAGATTAATCTAGTTTTGATAATTGATTTCCTTATCCTTAAAATTATCCATCTTATGTTGTGGTGGACTATAATGTAACTTATGGATATAAAAAATTATTTCATGAAATAGTTTTTTTCCCCCACTATCATTCTATCCATCGACTCTTCATTGGTGGATCTTAGGTTGGTTTTTCATCAATCTTATGTTAGTTGTAGGAGATCGATTATGGTGATTAATATCAAATGATACCATTAATTATTTTTTATTTTGAAATTAATTTATAATTGATTTATTATGAATGAATTTTTATTGTTTACATGGGAATACAAAATGGTATAGTGTGTATGTATGTAATGAAATCCAATTTATGATATATTTTGAAGTTATTTTTTCATTTTACTAAATTTTATATGAGATAAAAATATTGACATGATGCATGATTTTGATAATTAATCTGAAATTCATGTATTGAAATGTTTTTCTTTTATTTTAAATGAATTTATTTTAATTTCTTAGGAATTTTATACAATGAATTCATTTTGGTTTTTGAAATGAGTTTTCATGTTTTGAAACATTAACTAAAGGATATATAAAATTATTAATTTAATGAATTGATATTGGTTATATTGGTTGAATTCACCATGTTTGACTTATTTTCCTGAAGCATATAGATATATGAGGTGTTATGTGGGAGGATATACATGCAAGGTCATCTGATATCTCGAAATGAAATGATAATGAAAATGAAAAAAAATCAATGAGATAAGAAGCTTATTTTTCAGGATGGTCACATATTACTACTTGTATTGGGACTTATGGAGACTTTGACATCATAGTGTAAGATTTCCTATTTATTTTGAATAAAATATTCTTATATAATAATTACCCAATCTGTTTTATTAGAATGGGTCTATGAATGAAAATGATTATAACATTCTAATGTCTGATTAAAATTATCATTAAGGACTATTTTGAATGAAATTATTATTAATATATATTTTAATAAATATTTTATTACATTGATGATTTTATCTAAAAAATTATCATACAGAATTTCTTATATTTATTGAATTTTTTTGAAATCATGTGTAGTTTTATCTTTTGAAAATATTTTACTAACACGTTTTATTATAATAAAATTGAAGCATTAATTCTAATTAAATACATATTGAGATCGTGCTAGGAGTTCCTTCACACATAGTACCTATTCCATTGAATATTTTTATAAATTATTATACAATTTCTAGGGAAATTAAATGAACCACATGGAGGCTTTGGATTTATAAGATTAGTGGTGAATTGGGATCGGCGGTGACTGGTACAGCATGTGATCCAATTTTTTCATAGATATTTTGGTTTGTTTTATTGAAGTATTTATATCATAAAATTAGTTGATATATATTTTTTGAGGTGTGAATAGGTCAACTTTTTTTATATCTCATATATAATGAATTAAATACCAACTATCTGGTTGATTTATATCCATTATTTTTCCTCAATGAATTTCTATTTTGGAGAAATCATTCATTTGTATTTTTATTTAGTACTAGGTAATATTCTCTAGAACATGGTTCTCATGAACTCCCTAAGGGACATATTAAAACTAATTTGGGTACCATTTAGTAAGGTTATCATGGTTATATCATGACATCAAATCTTCTGGTAGTGAATGTTATTATTTATTCTTCTATTTTAATTTTTAATAAATTAGTTTCAATAATAATAGTACCTCATTATAATCCTTCCCCTTCTATTGTTATAAATTATTTTTATCACAATAAATAATGTAAATGATTCTGTCCTTCTGAATATCAATTACATCCCTCACAATTTTTCATTAATACACATAATATCCAGGAACTACATTAGCAGATTCATCTGTCTCACAAAAAAATTTCTATTACTTTATCTTCATCATTTCATAATCAACCACTAACATGATCCAATGGGTTTTCCATACGATCATAAAAAATAAATACTATCTGGACACCATTTATCATGATTTCATACCCAACAAATTCTATTTTTATTAATCATTTAAAATTCTAGAAATACCCAAACTAGTTATCATATTCAATTTTTTTTCTCTTAGATTCAAATTAATCGTCATTAACTATCATTTAATATTTCATAATATTATTTTCGAAAAACCCTCCCATTTTTATATATAATGTTGATTTAAAAATATCTTCTTTACATCCCAGAATTACCACCCTGATATACATTGAAATAATTATCATTTAATTATCCTTCTATCTCAATATGAATCACTTCTAAATCTAAAATAACATCACAATAAGAAATATTTTTTTATTAAAACAATATAAACTGATTTGGTTCTAAAAATTCATTAATTTTAAAATAATATCTACCATATTATTGAAATAAAATTTCTCAAAATTAAAAGATTAATGATCAATGGTATTATATATATCACTTCAAACATCAAAGAATGTATTATCAGTAATGCAAAATATAATACATTTCATTAATTTTATCCCATCACATTTATATTTCTTTGTGAAACATCATATGTAACTTATTCAAAATGGTATGTATCATCTTGATGATAATTTGATTCATGTTACAAGTAATATGGTTGATTAAATGTATATTACATATTGTAGTACCACATTTATATTATCTAATAACAAAATTAATGTAAAATAATATCATCAATAATCACAAGTATATAATACGTATGAATTAGAAAACCATTCACAAAACCATAATGATGTTACATATCATATTACTACTTCAAAAAATATTAAAATACCAGAATGGGAATATGAGGTATCACAATTTACTATACATGTTTGAACATATTTAATTGCAATGACTACCTATGTATTCAATTTTTAATTCATTATATCTACCTCAAAATTTTAATACTTCTATAACTAAAAAAAGAAATTTGTCAAGAAATCTCAAGAAATCTATAATCACTCGTATTTATCTAAGATAAACTCATATAACTTATTGATACAATAATAATAATTTTAAATATCTTCCACTCCAAATTCACACAACAAATGAATACCTTATTTGTGCGTATAAAAATATTTAAAATACTCAATAATATTGATAAATAGTTTCTAAATTGATTACAGATAAAAGAAACCCATATATCATCTTTGGTCCATTGTTTATTCCAAAATAAACATTTTATCTTAATACATATTATCCATATATAACAAAAACCTTCATTATTGATAATCCAATTATGCTTATGAATTTTTTCAACCAACATATTCTTTAATCACATCATATATTACGTTTAATATATATCTATTAAAACTCATCCAAAATCGTGTGGAATAATTTTATCTAATTGCACATCATAACATATTAATTTCAATATGACATGAATCATATCCATATTTGTTAATGGTAAATTTTTAAATATATCTTATAAAATAATGACTGCTTCCTCAATGATATTTTTAAAATTTAAAATTCTAATTTTTTCATGAATCATCTCTTGAATATCTACAAGTAGATGGTACATGCAATAATCATAGTAACTATATTTTACGCCTCAAATTTTATATATTTAGTTTATCATCACATTATGTAATAATCTATTATTGAAGAGAACATTCTTGTCATAATCATTTATGAATTTCAATCTACAGTCGTTTTATTTTTTCCACTACCCCTTTCAATTTCATGTAAATTTATATTTAATATGGACCATTTTTTATCTCCCCCATATTGAAAATGAATAAAAAACAATAGGAGAAAAGGGGAGTCATATTTATATCATGATTAAATTTCATTGAGAACCCTATCATAATATTCATTTAAAATAAAAAATGCATTAACTTTAGTGATACATGATATCGTATTTCAATTATATAATTAACGATATATTATTCAACTCTATGTATATCTGTTCTTTATCTTCATAGAAAACAATAGAGATTAATCTATATATAAAATTTATGAATATGATTATGAAGATGTAATTGAAACTCAAATTTCACTTTCTTGATTTTTTTATGTTTTTAAAACAAATCCATCACATACACTGTGAAATGTTGTGATTCTAGTTAAAAGGAAGTGTTTTATAGAATATTAGATACGTAACGTTGAGACTAAAAAACCCGAAAATATTTTTTTCCAAATATTATTATTATATCCTATTTGTTAAATTTAAATGTATTAATATGACAACCATATTATAAATATATATACATTTAATAATCAATGAAAATGTATGGATGAAATCTTGGTGAAAAAGAACTTGTTTTTAGAAAAAATGTCTTATTATTAATTTTTTTGAATTCAAATGGATTTTATTTATTTTTGTGAGTTATTATTAAAATTAATATTTGGAATGTTTTTAAATTTTACAATATGAATACAGAATTCGTTAAATTATAATTTCAAACCAATATTATAGTGAAAATTGAGTAGTTTTTTGAAATGATTGATTTTCTAGTGAACATTAAAAAATACTAATTTTAAAAAAAAACACAATTTTCGATTCCCAAATTTAAAATGTAAATTTAATTTAATAACGCAAAAAATTTAATATCACATCTATTATATTTTAAATAATCCAATTATTTATAGTGGAATAATTTTTTTGGTTCAATTTAGTAAAAAAAATTATACATTAAAAGGAATTTTTCACAAAAAACTATTGTCATTCGGTTTTACAGTATAAATATATATTAATTTCATCCATAGATAGAAATAGATTAATAAATAATTTATTCTATGTTAGGAATTACTGTGTTAATAATTTTTAAATACTTCCCATTTATGTTTAGTCATTAAGATTTATAACCCTAGTAAATAATGGATAACTTGTTAAGGATTAATTAGATAATAATGTTTAGAAAAAAATTTGAAAGCATATATAGTATGATCCAAAACATACTTTTATAAAATTGGATTTTTTGAGTTCATCCAATTTTATCCCCATTATTGAAAATGGATTCTTGGTTCATTGATTCTTAGATTTTGGTGGTTATAATATTTAAGTGATACATAATTTTAAATTTTTTAGTTACTCTATTTTAATATATCTAATGTATTTTACTAGGTTATTGAAAAATTATGTGTATTTTTAAATAGTTATTTAAAATATAAATTAAATTTTTTATCAATTTAATTTATTTCAAATTTATAGTTCTGAAATAATTTCCATAATTATCTATGAAATCTTATCACATAATTCATTTAATTAATATTAAAATTAAATAAACGATCAAAAAAATATTAGATGTAATATATTATGAAGGATTTTTTTTATTATATATATATATATTGAGTAAATAAAAAAATTATGACTTATTTAAGGGATTATATTTGGCTAAATTTTCCGTCATTTTTTTCAACATCAAATTAATTTACTCGACATGATAATGGAATTAATGAAATTTTATAACAAATAATTTTTTATTATAATATTTATAATTCATAAAAATGTATATTCAACCATTTAATTGTTATGTGGATTAATATATCAACCATTCTTCATTTATGGTCCCATTTTCCATTTGAAGTAATTTTATTCACCCCTAAATTGTAAATACAGTATTATTATAGTATTAATAAAAAATGGGTTAAAATAGGTAATGTAAAAATATACTAGTAAAAATAAATTATAAACATGTAAAAAAAAATTTATGTGATTATGTTTTACTAATAATGATATTATCTTAAAATATTATCATTTTTATATATTTAATAATGAAAATTAATTTATATCTATTTAATAATTTATGAAATTAAAAGAGTGACCATCGATATCTTATAAAAGGGAACCTCTTGAGAAAATTTATTGAGACATCAAAAAACATTTGGATATGAAATTACCAAATCAACTAAATTATATTAATCCATACCCATATTATAGATTTCTTGTATTAGTCAATATACCAACCGTAAAAAGATTATTATGTAAGGAAATATTGGTTTTAAAAATAAGATGTATTGATTTTAACTGAATGTTTCAATTTTATTTCTTGTTATAAAACATTTAAATATTATTCTAAAAGGATAAAATAATAGAACCAATATCATTTACATAAGGATATTTTATCAGGTAAATTATATTAAAAATTTCTATCCACTCTTCCATCAAATAGGAAACAAAATGTTTTTTCATTTCTGTAGCGATATTTGACACCATCAACCGATGTAATTCGTTTTCAATAATAATTTTTCATGGATGATTATAATAGGGGATTTAGTGTATATATATATATACGTTATTAATTAAATATTTTTCGTTTTTAAAATATTATATATCATATAATATATTACTTTTCCAACCATTGAAAAATTTTAACACAGTTCTATCTTCCTGTATATTAACGACTACATGAAGGGATGCGATTCATTTTTCATAAACACATAAAATTTATATTATAAATAAGTGTATTTTAGGAATCTATAATGTTATTTTTGAAATAATTTTAATAATTTAATGATAAAATAATATTTACTTCAATTAAATAATGATCATTTAATAATGGAAGCGTTACTCATGAGCATGTGTTTCTCATTGTATCAATGATTGCAAAATTTTTCTTTTTTATTAAACATATATAATTATTGGATTTAATATTATAATGGTTGTATATAAATTATAAATATTTTTTTAATATTATATTAGCTATTATTTAATAATTATCTCTTTCACCATTTTCAAACAACCAATGTAATTTTTGATATATGTGTTGAATATCATCAAACAACCCATTAGAACTTGCATAATTGTATATAACATGGGAATAAATAAAATTAATAGATTAATAAACATTAAAAAAGGTCTTAATATTTTTTAATAATTATCATACGTTTATAATTTATGATGATTAACTGCATAGGTGAAAATGTAGACTTTATGAAACGAAATATATATTAAAAAATCATTTTAAATGGTTTAAATATTTATATTCTAAATATCTCTCTTCTATGTATATATATTTAAAATTATTCTATCGAAGTTTTTATTTTGAAATATATGAATTATAAATGAAATTTTAGTTCACTTTTACTTTATTTTAAATGTTTTTGAAAAATAAATTTCATATGTATTTTATATAAAATGTTTTTATATTCTTTCAAAATGTAAAAATGAAATGTTTTATATCATTTTATAAAGAATTAATATATTTTTTCACCACTTGAATCATTATTTTGGATTTTTATTCCATTAAAATATTTCATTATTTCTTCAAATTATAACCCTTTATATTCATTTTGATTATTTTTATAACGTGTTTAATGTGGAATATATAATTCAATATCTAGAAATATTTTCATATGGGTTGAAAAAATATTTAATAATTTAATACTAATTATTGAAAGATATTATGTGACACTGTAATATAAATGATATTTGGGAATTTTTTATATTGATATGTGGTATTTTCATAATGTAAGGATTCATATTTCCTTTATTAACCAAGGAAGGATTATTCCACAACAAATAAATGATGGGATGGTCACTTGTAGACATCAAACTAATTTGGTAAGAATTTTTTTATAGAATTGTGTTGGGATCTAATTCTTTAACACACCAGGCTTCCACAGTATGTTTCCCATTGAATAATGCAATAACTTTTATTGTACGCTACATTGAGATTCTAACACACCGCGACCAATCAAACTAGCCATAATGAATAGTAATTCCCTGTTTTTTAAATTTTATAAATTTTATTTTTCAAAATGGACTCCATTTTTTTAATTTGGAATATCGAAAATAGCTTAGGGTAAATTTTTTGTATTTTTCTTATAACTTTCAAATTTTTATGTATATTGAAAAACACTGCATTTTTGTTTAAAGAAATTTTTTTTAAAATCATTATTCATTTTATTTTAATTTTTTTAGCTCAAAAAAATACATAATACCAATATATGTTCAATTTAATTCATTTGATTCAATTTATAATAAGTTTATATATACACAATTTCATTAAAAAAATTACTGTCTTTTACCCACCTTCTAGGAAATTTTAGAAATATGCAAAAAACATAAATTTACCTATTTTGTTTGTTTAATTTTAAAAATATAAGATACATTGTTAACATCAGTATGTAAAATTTGGTTTAATAATGTTAAAATAATATTTTGTGAATAGTAACTTTATACTTTTGTTTACCACTGTTAAAAGTAAATAGGGTAATTGAGGGTAAAAATGATATTATAATTACCCTAAAATATGTTTAAATTCTATTTTATAAGTTTAATTATACCAAAAAAACTTCGTATTAAAATATATTACCTATTGATCCACATGGAATAGATTAGGACATTTATTATTATTTTATTTAAGGAAGAGTTAAAAGAGTTAAATTCCATGTTTAATTAATTAGCCATTTTAAATATAGGGTTATACATAAGATTAATTCAACTATAATTATTAATTAGAAATCTAAAATTATTTCCTACATAATGGTATTTTATTTAAAAATTTTAGACCATCAATAATAAAATTTATTTAAGACACAATGATGATGTTGTAACTACAATATCAATGAATGATTAAAATAATTGACATTATAAATATCCAAATAAATGTAATTTGAGTAATTTGATGAAATCCAAAAGATTTAAAGGTTAATATGTCATTTTGGGGTTGATTTAATAATTTTTTTATCGAATTAATAATTCTGTTATGGTTCTCACAAAAACAAAACACTAAACAGTGTCAAAATTGACATAATTGAGATTTTAAAACAAATACTATATTATTAATTGATAAAATATTCCTAAAAATATATGGTTTCAATCAAAAGGCAAAGATAAGGTTTTATATAATAATAATTAACCACTTGGGGTCCCAATGTCTTGTTATAGTACGTTTATTAACCATATAAAAAAATAAAAAGAGACATGGTAATGTCAAACAATTTAACTAAGAATTAAATCTAAAATATAAGGCTAACATGATGACCTAAACCGGTCAAAAACATATTTATTGAGAGGTTTTAGACCAATACCCACATTATCTTGGAAATAATTCATTTTGGAGCCATTATAAATAGAAAATAATTTTATTATAAAATAATATTTCAAGATTTTTTTAAAGTGACCCACATATCTCTAATAAAAGGGAACTTCCCCTTATCTTAATTTCACTCCTCCAATGCATTTTGGCTCAGCCAAACCCTTCCCAAATATCCTACCAAATAACCTCCCATCATTCTAGAGGTATTCCATTGGTCATAAAGACATCCAATGTTTCCCCTATAATAAAATCAAAATGAAAAACCCAGAGAAGAGGTAAATAATTATCACCACTTTCATGTTCTTTTCTTCTTACACTACCACATTATTTGTTTTTTCCATTATAAAATAATAAATAATTATATTATATATACGGTGATGTTATTATAAAAATTTTACAACCATATTCATTATTATATCAATCATAGGAATGAAAAAGTCACCATAAGTTCGTACGTGCGGCTTACCGTCTCCACATCATAGTGTAGTTTTTTATTTAAACAATTCATTATTTGGATGGGTATCATAATGAGTATAACTGATTTAAATAATAAATAATAAATGTTAATAATTTTTTATATATGATATACCATCCAATTACATATTATTCCTACAGAAATATAATGATATTTTCACTCATGAATACGTACATATAATCGTCTCCGCGAACTGGATGAGATTTATTACCCATCATAATCATTGAGGAATAATATTCATTTTATGATTAAGAATAATTTTTATGAATGTAGTATCATTTAATATATGAATCAAATGAATCCTACCCATAAAAAACATTTCTTATGTAACCAGTCATATAAAGAAAAATGAATCAGTTAACATCCAAAATGATGATACTACTGATATAAAATTAGAAAAACAATATTAGATGATTATATATGATATCATATTTATGTATATAGTACTTAAATAAATTAATACCAATTTTTTAAATATTATATACTAGGTTAAGATACAATGGACTATGGAAATGTACAAGGTAAGGGTTAATTCTACAATCTCTTTACTTATCTGAGGTTGTTAATACGTAAGTATCTTCAGGGACCAATTTATCATCAAAATCCATGTTTTCCTAAAAATGTAATTCAAAACATTATTAGTATTTAATATACAATGGGTTAATGTCATTTATACCCTTATTAGACCATATATGTTTTGAAATAATTCTTTCTGTTGTTTTCCAAAAAAGGAACTTTATGACCTTTTTGAAAAAACATAATATAAGAATGTCTCTTTTAAATTATATAGTGGTTACTGCTATTTTCCACCATTATATCATCGTCAAAGCTTCCCATAAAATCATATAAGAATATTTTCAAAATAAATATTCTCTTTTATGATTATGTGACATCAAAATGTTTTCAAACTAGAAAGAGTTATTTATTTCAAAAAGTTTTCATTTTATCTATGTCAATATCCGTTGATAGTTTTTAATATTGTTTGAAATTGATTTATTATGATACAAATCAGATATATTTTATTGATGTTTTTGTGATATGTTTGAATATAGAGGTGTTATTTTTACACCATTCATGGTTTATGAATACTGTATTGAGACAAACAAGTGTCTTGCCACATGACCTTAACAAAATATTTTTTTGTAGTCTTGGCACAAGGCCTTAACTATGTGGTAATGATGTATGGAATTATGCATTACATCCTTATGAAATTGGTTATTGATATTGAAAGTAATTATTACACTTGTAGAATATCTTGTAAATATGTAAATGAAATTATTTGATTTATCTTCGCCATATTATGCTGAAGTTTATGTTTAAAAGGCTTTTGATTTAATGTTATTCATTTCCTTAAATGTTTATGTTTATTTATAAAAGTTTTTTTTATATTTCATTACCATACTAAGCATCCGAGCTCACCCCTTTCTATGTTTGAATTTTCTAATGATGTAAAAAGTATTTTATTGTTGACCTATATGGATAGGCTAAAGACATAAGTGTGTTTAAAAGGAGACAAAATGTTGTTGATGTTATTTTAATGATTTAATGTAAAACATAAGAATGAATCAATTACTTCCAAGGCTACTGTATTGACTGTTCGTTTGGTATATGATTTCTGGAATCATGCCAAGGTTATTTAAGAATTCACCGACACTGGGTAATTGGGCTTGGGGTTTTATAGTTGGTATTAGACGATGTTTAGTAAAAACCATTGAGGATAGATTTTGAAAATAAAAACTTATATTAGAGAACATTACCCTAAGATAGACTTTGAGGATTAGAATAGAAGAACATCCCAGAATTTTATTATTATAGAGATTTTTTGAGTCTTCTAAACAATAAATACTTTTCTAGATATGAGCATGTATATGTGACTTTGTCACAAATGTGCTTAGGGGTAAAATGTTAAAACACTGCTTTGAGCAAGACTAAAAAAGGAACTGGTCCACAACAACGGGCCTTGTTGTACTCTTGGTTATGACACTCCTAGAAGATATTCTTAGGATAATTCTCATTTTCATTACAAACCATTGTTAAGGGTTTATGTGTAAATACATTCGCAAATAAATCATTTTTATGATTATAGATTATATCCATAAACTGTTCAATTTATGTTATGTGTTTTACGTGTTTGGAATTATGTATTGTGAATCCTAAACTAATATACTATATTCCATTGTTTATAAATGGAGCCTAATGTATGGAATTTAAACCATATTAACACATGAAATCCATGTAGGTATTCCCTCCAACTCTATATAATTATTTTGGAGTGGGTGATGCAACTGGTAGTGATTATCTTATCACTAAACATTGACATCTCACTCATGTTATGAATAATAACCTTACCCAAATAGAGAACCCTGATCCACAATGCGTAAAATCAATGTTATACTACTTCATTAGGAAACATACACCAACATTCAATGGAAGTAAAAATCCATTACTAAATGAGCAATTTATAAGTTACTTAGAGAAAATATAGCTCTCTTTGTGGAGTAGTGAATAGGAAATAGTTTTCATTGCATTTTATCACCTCATGAGAGATACAGATCAATAGTCTTCAATAATAAAACATACAAAGGGTGTATAAGAAGTATCAAACATTGAATGGTGGGATTTTAAATATATCTTCTTAGAAAAATACTTTCCTTGTGGTTGTCGTGTGGATATGGAAAGACAATCTCTGAGTCTGAGGAAAAAGGAGGATGATAATGTCGCAATATATGAGGCTAACTTTACAAGGTCAGAAAGGCAAGAAACAGATTATATACGTAACCAAAGGAGTAATATTGATTGATTCTTTTATTCGTTAAAATATTATCTCCATCGATAATTAGTCTTATAGTCTTTATCATTGTATGAAGATATTGTCTCATGCTCTATCAAGACAGAAAAGAATTTTCTATGTATTAAAAAATTAAATCAAAGTAAGAGAATAAGTTATCTGCTGAACACTATGGAACTAGAATTCAGAGGATGATTGGATTAGTTGAATATATATCTTGTCATAAATGTGGGAAGAAACACCCCGGTACATTCCTGAAGGTTATGGGGGTCTGTTACAAGTGTGGTGAAATATTCCACCATGCTCATGATTGTAAGTGGAAGAAAGAGGTAGTCAATGTTGAATGATACAATTTTAAATAAAAGGGGGATAAATAAAATTAATTTCCAATGGGCCAAGGGAAATTACAAAATAAAATTTAAAGGGGGAAAGGCCAATCTTATGTGATAATTACTGCTAAGGTTGACACTCTGAAAGATGTGGTGGAAGGTAATTTAATGGTTTCCTCTAGTTTATCCAATACATTATTTGATTCTGGAACATAAAATTGTTTCATTTCATTCCAATTTTCTATGAAAATTAGATTTTTTTCAATTTCACTTAACAAGGAAACTATTAGTCAAAATTGTTAAGGCAAGTATCATCGCAATAATGTTTTTTGACTCAATTCCCCTTAGGGAATAAAAATATTCATTATCTGCTGATCTCATCATCATACCCATGATTGAAATTGATATAATCCTCAGAATGGGTTGGCTTTCATACCATTATGTTAAAATTTATTATAAGAAGAAGGCGGTGACTACTTTCGATGATGATAAAGAGTACCTTATCTTTAGAGAAAAAACGTCACCACCTGATTCTTATCTATATCCACCCCCAATATCTCTACAAAATTAAATTATTGAGGAAGAAGTGAATGAAATAACTATAATTTTGGAAATTAATGTTTGAATATAAGACATACCCATGGTGAAAGAATATGTTGATGTGGTTCCGGTGAATTTACCTAGACATCCTCCAGAATGAGAAATTGAGTTTTCTATTGATTTAATTCCTAGTTCAAGGATGATATCGATGTCCCCTTATATAATGTCCATTGTGGAGTTAGTGGAACTAAACAACCATCTATCAGAATTGAGTAATAAGGGATTTATTCACACTAGTGTTTCTCTATGGGGATCCCCTGTCCATTTTGTTAAGAAAAAAGATGAAACTATGAGGTGGTGCACTGACTACAAGGATTTCAATACAATACCAATAAAGAACAAGTATCCCCTAACTCGCATTGATGACTTATTCGTGTAACTACATGGAGATCATTATTTTCCAATTATTTACCTTTGATCTATATATCATCAGTTGTGTGTAAAGAAGGAAGACATTCTGAAAACTGGATTTCGAACCTAGAAAGGGCATTAAGAGTTTATAGTAATACCTTTTGGAATGACTAATGCACCGTCTGTCTTCATGGATCTAATAAATAGATTTCACAAGGAATATATTGATGACATTGTAGTTGTATTTATTGATGATATCTTGGTATAATAAAAAATCTATGAAGATCAGGAAATCAATTGAGCCCTATTATGAAAACCATCAGTAGAAATGAATTATATGGAATTTCTTGAATGTGTGAATTCTAGCTACAAGAGATTTTATTTCATAGCCATATTATCTCTAAGGGTGGAATCTATGACGATCCTTAAAATTATAATGCAATCCATGAATGGCTAGCACTGATGAGTATTATTGTGGTACATATTTTTATTGGTTTAGCATGTTATTATTGACTTTTCATCTAGAATTTTTCCCATTTGGATAACCAATTACTCAAGCTCACCTGTAAAGGGGTTAAATTTGTTCGGACAAATGACTGTGAATAATTTTTGGATGAACTGAAGAGAATATTAGTTAATGCTCCTATCTTAACTCTACCATTGGGATATGTTGGGTTTGTTATTTATAGTGATGCTTCAATGAATGGAATTGGTTGTGTACTTATGCATAATGATAGAGTTGTTTCTTATGCATCACAGTAGCTAAAAATTAATGAACTAAAGTATCCCACTCATGATATAGAGTTAGCATCTATAATTTTTTTGTCTGATAATATGGAAACACTATCTCTATGGTGAAAATGTGATATTTATACTAATCACAAGAGTTTGAAATATATTTTATCATTGAAAGAACTCCACATGAGGCAATGACGATGGATTGAACTACTCATGGGTTATAATTGCACTATACACTACCACCTAGGGAAGGAAAATAATGTGGCTGATGATTTGAGAGGAAATGATAATGGTGTTTTGAACAAGATGAGAGTTGAAAAGCATCATATTTTCATGGATATAGTAAATATGGATATGAGAATAAGAACTGAAGGTGAAACATCAATTATTTTTTAAATACATTCCTAACCATCATTACTAGAAAGGATAAAATGTTCTCAGACTAATGATGAGGAGTTTCAAAATAAGATTAAACTTGTGAATGCTGGGAGATTGAGTGAATTCAAATATAAAGATGAAATTTTCAAATTTGGGAAGAGACATTATGTTCCTAACATACCCGATATAAATAGAGAATTATTGGATGATTCTCATAGTTCCAATTTCTCTATACACCTTGGGAGCACCAATATTTATAGATATTTTAAGGGACATTTTTGTGGGATGACATAAAGAGGGAGATTGCTGATTTTTTAGAAATATGTGTAGTTTGTCAAAAAGTTAAAGTTGGAATGAAAAAGCCTGGAGGAGTCATGGAAACTCTTCCCATACCAGATTGGAAATATGATAATATTATTATTGACTTTTTCATTGGGTTACCAAAGACTCATAGAAGTTATGATGCAATATGGGTTATTGATGATTGTCTTACCAAGTCAGTACCTTTGCTTACTATTAGAGAATATTTACCACTTGAACGTTTAACAATATTGTATATTAATGAAGTTTTAATATTTCATGGAGTACCCCATATCGATTGTTTCTAATCGTGAACCCCATTTTACATTATGATTCTAGAAAAGTCTCCAGAAATCGTAGGACAGTGAACATCATTTGAACACTGCCTACAACCCTCAAATCTATGGACAATCAGAAAAGAATATTCAAACTTTAGATGACATGTTGATAAATTGCTCACTTCACATTCAATGTATGCGTGATCAATATTTAACTCTGCTATAATTTTCCAATATCAATAGCTTCCATTCAAATATTCAGATGGCATCATATGAAGCGTTATATGGAAACTGATGTCATACTCCAACTTGTTGGAATGATTTCGTGAATGAAAACTCATAGGAACATTAATTTTTGAGGAAATAATGGAACATATGAAGGTTATCCAAACTAACATAAAAAAACACAAAGAAGGTAAAGAGTTATGCCGATAACCAAGAGGAGGATTTTGAATTTCAATTTGGAGATGGTGTTTTCCTGAACGTATCTCCATGCAACGGTTTTTTACGTTTTGATTAGAAGGTAAATTGAGTCCCAAGTACATTGGAACTTTCAAAATTCTACAACGAATTGTAGTTGTAGCATATCATTTGGAAATTTCTCCATGTCTCATGAAAGTTCAGGATGTGTTCCATGTATCACTATTAAGAAAATACATGCTTGACCCAACACATGTACTCACCTATGAGGAAATTGAACTGGAACCTGATCTGTTTTATTGTGAAGACTCTGTCAAAATTCACGATATAAGAAAAAAGGTGCTGAGAAACCGGACGACTCATTTTGTAAATGCATTATAGAGAAATCAAAGGATATTAGAGGAAACATGGGAACCAGAGGAACTAATGATGATGATCCGTCCAAATATTTCATTTTAGTATTATTCAAGAAATTTCAAGGACGAAATTATTTTAAGGAGAGGATAATGTAACACCCCAAGCATCCACATTATATTTACTATTGAATAACACAATATCTTGCATTGTACGCAACTTGTAGATTCTAACACACCGCAAACAATCAAACTACGTGTTACGAATAGTAATACCCCCTTTTTAAATGTTATAAATTATATTATTGAAAATCAACATAATTTTATATTTCATAATATCAAAATTATCATAGGGTGAATTTTTGTAATTTTTCTGTAAACATTCAATTTTTGATGAAAAGTGAAAAACACTGCATTATTATTTAAACCAACTTTTTATTTATATAATTAGTTATTTTATTTTAATTTATTCTTGATCAAAATATATACATCACACAAATATACATTCAAGGAAATTTATTGGAGTCATTTTATAATAAGTTTACATACATAAAATTTTATTAAACTTTTTACTGTATTTTCCCACCTTCTATGAGCATTTAAAAATTGTCTTAAAACATAATTTTACCAATTCTATGAGTAGAATTTCAAAAATCCAAGACACAAGGTTGATATTAGTAAGTAAATTTTTGTTCAATAAGATGAAAATATTTTTTCTTGAATAGTAACTTTTGAATTTTATTTACCATTGTTAAATGAAAATAGGTTAATTAAGGTTAAAAATGATATTATAATTACCCAAAAAATGTCCTAATTATATTCGTTAAGTTTAATTCAACCAAAATAATATTAAGAATAAAATATGACCCCATTTGTTCCACATGGAATTGATTAGTACATTTATTAATATTTAATTTTAAAAAAAGTGTTAAAATAGTTAAATTAAATGTTTAATGTCTAAAGCATGTTTAATATTGGGTTATACATATGATAAATTCGACTATAAATATTAATTATAAATAAAAAAAACATTTCTTACATAATTATATTTTATTTATAATTTTTAGACAGTAAATAATTAAATTTATTTATGACACAATGATGATGCAGTAATGTCCTTTTCAATGAAAGATTAAAATAATTGATATTATAAATATAAAAATAAATGTAATCTGAACTTTTGATGATATACAATAAATTTCTAGGATAATATGACATGTTATGGTTGATTAAATAATTTTTTTAACGTATAAATGCAATTATTATTTTCACAAAAACTATTCAGTAAATAGTGTCAAAATTGACAAAATTGAGATTTTAAAACAAATAATTTATTATTAATTGATATAATATTCAAAAAACCTATTTATAGGAAAAATGATGCAGATAAGGTTATATATATTATTAATGAACCACTTGACATTCTCTTGGCTTGTTATAGTATGTTTATTAACCATATAATATAAAAATGCAAAGAGACATGGTAAATGTCAAACTATTTAACTATGAGTAAAATTAAAACGAAAAGGTTAATATGATGACCTAAACTTGTATAATAACTATTGGTTGATTGATTCTCGACCCCTACCCACCATATCGTCAAAATAATTCATTTTTGATCAATTATAAAACAAAAATTATTTTATTATAATATAATATATCAAGCTTTTCAAAAAGTGGTCCTCACATCTCATATA
The DNA here is from genome assembly GCA_963277665.1 of Viscum album. Lineage (NCBI taxonomy): Eukaryota > Viridiplantae > Streptophyta > Magnoliopsida > Santalales > Viscaceae > Viscum > Viscum album. Next base: position 244,957,548 of record OY728133.1, read on the forward strand.
AAGAGGAACATCCCCTTCTCATAATTTCACATCTCGAAAGCCATTTGGATCTACCAACCCCAGCCCAAATATACTCCCAAATTTATTACCTTAATTCTATAGGCCTTACATTGGTCAGAAATCCATCTTAAAGAGCCCTTTTGATCAAATGAAAATGAAGAACCCAATGAAGAGGTAAACATTTATCACCTCTTAAATGTTCTTTTCTTCTTCAACTTTTTATTAATTTGTTGTTTCCATTCTAAAATAATAACATCAGTATCTTCTATTTAATGTTATGTTATTAAAATTTTTTTACAACACAATTCATTATTCTATACAACATATGAATGGCAAAGTCACCATACGAGCTTACATAAGGCATACCGTCTCAACATCATGGTGTAGTTTGTTATTCAAACACTTCATTATTTGTATGGGTATAATATTGAGTATAAATGATGTAAATAATAAACATAACATGCTAATGATTTTGTATATATTTTATACCATTCAATTACATAATATTTCACCATTAATATAATGATATTATTGCTCGTGCGTACGTATGGATTACCGTTTCCACGAACACCATGAGATTCATTCTCCAACATAATCATGCAAGAATAATTTACATTTTGTATTTGAGAATAATTATTATTTACATAGTATAATTTTGTATACGAATCCAATAATTACTACCCATAAAAAACATGTCTTATGTAACCAATCAAATAAATGAAAAAAATCAGTTAACACCTGAAACGATGATACTACTGAATTATTATTAACAAAACAATATCAGAGGATCATATATGATATCATATTTATGTATATAGTTCTTGAATAATTTAATAACTATGTTTTAACTATTATAGAGGAGGTTAATATATCATCGACTTATGAAAAGTACAAGGTAAGGGTTTATTCTACAATCTCTTTACTTATCCGATGTTTTTAATACGTAAGTATCTAATGGGACTACTTTATCATCCATATATGTGTTTGATAAACAAATAATTCAATTTTTTTTCTATTTTAAATAATATGGGAAAAATTAATTTATACCCTTTTTTTTCCATATATTTTTTGAAAGTAAATTTTTAGTCATTTTCCAATCAAGGTACTTTATGATCTTTTCATTAGAATTAAGGTAGGAATGTATTTTTTAACATATATGGAAGATGTAGCTATTTTCCACCATTATATCATTGTCTATGCTTCCCATAAAATATTATAAGAATATTTTCCAAATAAATGTTTTCTTTTAAAATAATTTTACTACTAAATGATTTCAATATAGAAAGATGTATTTATTTCAAATTTTATTCATTTCATCTATGTCAACATCCTTTGATGGATTTTAAACATGTTTGATGTTGATTTATTATGATACAAATCTTCCATATGGTATTGATGGTTTTGTCATATGTCTGTCTATAGATGTTTTATTTTTTCACCATTCATGGTTTATGGACAATGTGTTGACATTTAGTATGCTAGTTTTAAAATGAATTTTTATGTTATGTTTAAACATTTTAGTATGAGGAATGCATTTGACTACGTAAGTGATGTGTGGAACCCACTAGAGCTCCTTGATGAAACAGTAGGTCTCATAAGATAAACTAGTGTCTTGGCACAAGGCCTTGATAAAATATTATTTTTCATCTTGGTATAATTCCTTGACTATGTGGTTATGATGTCTATCGTTATGAATTCCATCATTATAAATTGGATATTGTAATTTCATGTATTTATTCTACTAGTAGAATATCTATGGGAATACATAAATGTAATTATGGGATTTTATCATCTCCATATTATGCTGAAGTTAAATTTTAAAAGGATTTTGTTTTATTTTTATACATTTCATTAAAATTTTATGTTTAATTATAAATGTTTCTACTATATTGTAATCCTTACTGAGCATCTGAGCTCATCTTTTTCTTTGTTATTTTTTTTCAGTATGTGAAGATGTATTTTATGGTTTACTTATTGGGATAGGCTAAGGATATAAGTTTGTTCAAAAGGGGGTAAATTTTTTTGATTATTTTATTTCTTGATGCAATGTAATACTTATGAATCTATCTAGTACTTAGAAGGCTACAAAACTGATCGGTCTTTCAGGACATGATTAATTGTATCATGCCAATGTTATGTAATAATGCACCGACTCTAGTTAATTGAGGATAGGGTGTTACAAATTGTATTGGTTTTCTACTTCTAGTTTTGATAATGTGAATGATATTAAATTGATTTCCCTCGTTACTGATATACAATTTCTATTTATAAAAATCATTTTTCATGAAATTCATTTGATTTCAAAAGGAATGATAATTTTCTTTTTTTAATAGATGTAGTCCAAACATTTAGGATTATAAGTAACTTTTTCATGAACATATATTTCATGGGATATCATATTATATAAAAAACCCTAATAAATATCATTTTAAATTTCTATTTTTTTGTTTTATTTTATAAAACAAATTTTGAAATAATTTTAATTTCATGTGTATTAAAAATATTATTTGAGCTCAAGGATTATAATGTTAAAATAAATATCATTTTTATCTCATGGTTTAAATGTTGAAAAAATGTCTCTTTATTTCTTTATTTTTCCATCCCTATGAAAATTATGGTCATCCCATTTAAAAAAAATCAATGGGTTTTAAGTAGGATGGTTATAAAAACCCATAAATTTCCAACATACATATCACATCATAATTTATGAAAAATCATTCCATAATATAATTATCCATGCTAGAATCGTATTTCTATACTGTATTTGGAAGCATAGATATACGAAAAATTATTTCAAAAGTGAACTATATAATCTCCAATTTTTTTCTTTAAAACATGAACTATTTTAATACATAAAACACATGTTACAATTCTTTATTTCCAGGGGAAAGGAAATGTACAAAAGGGTGAGCTAAGATTCCCAACAAGGTTAAAAGTGTGATTTCAATTATAAATAATCCAAATATGAGAATTATAGTATTAGAACATGATCGTAACAATTAAAACCCATAACCACTATATAATAGATTTTATTCCAAATTCATGTAATAATTACTAATAGTTAATGAGACATGATGTATGATGGAATCAACGAAAAAGATCCATGAGAGCATTACATTATCATAATAAATAAGTATGTGGCGTAAACATAATTAAAACAATTATTTATATTATAGTAAGTACATAATAAAAAGACAATCATAGTGGATTGGGATCACTACCAAATATATTGTAATAGTAAAGGTTCTCCCTCAAGACTATTATATTAGACAATTCCCCTTTATAAACTTTTTTTCACTCCCTATTACAGTACTATTTATGTCATGAAATATTTAGTTTTACCAAATAAATTAATGGGAAATATAATTATTGGATAACCCATCACATAAGGAAAATATTAAATATTTATTTAATAAGTTCATAAAATATTCATTACAAAATAATCATTTAAAATTGAATAGTTTCCATTAACATTCCATTATTACATGCCCCATAGAAAAAACAGGTTTCATTCTCATTTCATCAACTCATCATAGCCTAACCCGTGAAAAAAATGATTTAAAAAAAAAATTTCTTCATATGAATAAACCATAATTATAAAGAATAATGATGATATAGTTGAATCATAACCCAAGTAAAACACATATGAAATGAAATTATGTCTTCCTAAAAAAATTATTTTAAAATATTACATGGAACCTTTTCTAATGAAATCACCCATTTCTATTTTATAATATATATATTTTTTTAAATTTATAAATTTCTAAAATATTAAAGAAAAAATATTCATAGAATATAAATTTTTCATAATGTTTTTGAAGCTCAAAATAATGCAGCATTCATGAGGTCAGAAAATTTCATTCTTGTCGTAAATTTTAAAATAGAAAATCCGTTCACATTTTTGGTAAAAAGTCTATTGTACCCCAATTATAAAATTATAATAAGATTCAATTCAACCCATTTGGTTTAAATAAAAAATGGATAAAATTAAATTTAGAAAACATTTTTAAATTTTAAAATCATTCTTGGAATCATTATTAGAAAACATGGATACAAAATAGAAGTGATTATCAACTGAAGGGATAAATAAAGAGGTTCTTCATAAATTTTTTTTTTGGTATCTTGTGTACATACAGAGTGATAAATGAATGAAATAGAAATAATCACATGAATTTCCATAATGATAAATAAAATTCAGGATATTTTTAGTAAATAGATAATAAATTTTCATTATTATAATCTTTATCATAAAAAATATTATAAACAATAAGATTGTAAGATAAAACCACTACCATATTGGATACATTTTAATGGTAAGACCCATTAAAAATAGATACATACATAGATTTATCAATTCCACAAAAATAAATTATAATAATCATAAAATGTTTCCATGTGTATTATATATACAACATAAAAGAATTAAGTTGTTAATATTTCATGTGTCTCATAGAAATAAAAGTGAGAATAAAATACCTTACATCAAGAACCAACATTATTAGTCACATTGGAAACTCATTTTTAATAAATAAAAGTTTTATTTATATCTATTACTAAATTATTATATAATTTATCGTATCATATATAATTTACTTACAACCATTTACTACTAATTTTTCAAATTATTCTTTCATGTGGACACTAATTCATGTTTCATGTTTTTTTAATAAAGTAATTTTTTAAAATTGACAATGGTCACATAATATTAAAAATGTCAATAATGATATAAATGCCATATAATTTAATTATATGTATATATTTAAATATATCCTTAAAAGATAGGGATAATGAAATGAATTACAAGGTTCATGAAGCTTATGGGTCATACATATTATTAACCACTATTTTCATTTTTCAACAAAATAAACTAAATAAAGATATATAATAATTCACCAATATATAATTATTATCTCTTATATTTATTATATATTTATAAAATATATAATAATTACCTTTAATATCAAATGATAATGAAAATATAATCACGTCACACTATAAAGGTGGTAGTCCACATGTACACTATAATATTGTATTCATTTTCCAATGGATATTAATGTAAGATGGTAGATTTAATTTCATAATTAATTAAGTATTTTTTTAATAAATATAATATGTATACTTTTCTCATTCATTATATTCATCTTTTATAAGTATTTCTGGAAAACAAATTTCATTGGTTTGTGAGGCAGTTTTCCACTATAATAATTATCAATACATTAATTTCATATTTTTTGGAAGGGGAAATGTACATGTGTTAGGTAATTAAAATAATATCAAGTCAGAACATTTCAGATACTGATTTTTTTATAAGAAAATGGTTGGATAGTATTTTAAGGAGGTGTAAAAAGAAACAAAAAAAATCTCGGTTTAACAATAAAACATCTTCCTCATACAACCACTTATGGATTGAAGTAAAATCCTACATAGTTGAGTTCCCAAATACAAAAAGGATGTATGGAGGTCAACATTGATAGTTTTTGGGAGAGTATTTTTGAGACCAAAAGAATCCAAATGGGAGGAAATTAAAGGAGAGGTGGTGTCTTTATATATTTAGGGGAGGGGCCCACATGAAAGTTTATAAAGGAATACATAATGATAAATTAATTTTAAATACAAATAATTCTAAATTTCCATAGATTCGTTGATAAAATACGATAATGTTTAAATATATGAAAAAATTATTATTTGTAAATTTTTATATGAAAATCATACACATATATTTTGTGTTAACACACATCCCTTGGAAAATTGATTTTAATATTTACTATGGTAATAAATTATAAAATAATTTATTTCTCATTATGTCCAATGTTTTTTAACGTTATCAAATAATATTAATTAATATGATTCCACATATTAAATATATTTTTACAAATTCATTTTAATGAAGTGAACGAGTTTAATATAAATTTAACCAACAATATTGGAAGAAGAAATGTTTAAAAAATGGTTTCTTTTGTATATATTTTTTATACCATATTAAAATATATATATGATTCCAATGAACTGAATAGGATTATTAAAAATATAATCAATTTTTTTTAAACAATTTAAAATAAACACAAATCATTTACAATTTTTTAATCACATATAATATTCCTATTAATAATCTAAATTTATCAGTATTCATCATAAAAATATTCTTTACAAAAAATTATAAAAAAAAATTACACTATTATAACATTGAAATGTTCAATTAAAAAAGAATATTAACTTTTTTTAATAAATTTTAAAATATTGTAAAAATGTATTCCTAAAATTAGTACACAAAATGTGTCAAAATATCAATTTTGAACATTAATGTTTTTATGCATACAACTATTCCTATTATAATCACATGCATATACAAATATCATTGATGAGTAGTTATAAAATTTATTGAATATTTAACATAAAAATTATATATAAATATTTCTCTAGTAATTATTTTTTTGAATTCTTATTATAAAAACACATTTCATTTTAAAGATATATTTTTAGTAAAATATATCTTCTAGATTCAAAAGAATTTTATCATTTATAATCAATTAATAATAAATGGATTTATGAGTAACCCATTTTTTCATAATTTTGTAAGGAATATCCGTACCCACCTATTTTTATGCTATTTTATAATGGTATAATATATTATTGTTCATTTTGACACAATGTTTCATGGGTCATAATTTATGGAAGAGATTATATTTTTATATAAAATACATATATCATAAAATTTCAATTTTTTACATTCAAAAATTAATATATGAATATTTTAAATTGATGTTATTTTACATGAGTAAAATAACATGGATACATCATCTGCATTACCACTTTAGGATTCTAGGTAGCTACATAAATTTTATATTTCCTCCATAGAATATGAACCAAATTAATTGTTCTATTCTATAGAAATTATCCTTTATAAAAAAAATTTTATTCTTGTTTTTTTCATAGGAAACACAATTCTATAGTGGTGGAACCATTGAGTTGATTGAATTTCATTATTCAATTTTGTACTTCCACCTAATAGAAACGTTGAAAACATTATTAACATAAACCAATAAATAATATATCATCCATAAACAACCATGAATCTAACAGGGGAAAATACATTGACATCTCAAAATTCTATTCTTCCTGAAACTCATAACCTTATTCTATATTGAAATGAAAATAAAATGCTCCTCAGAATCAAAAAATTCAATAGCACGCCTATGATTGAAATCAAATTTTTTCTACAGACACTAATATTCCTTGATGAGACTATGAATGGATATAACTTTTTTTTCATTAATTTATTTATATATGGTCCCAATATATTTATTACTATAACTTCATTACAACATTTTGGACTTCTAAAATATTTTCCATATAGGGATTTAAAATTATCTATAGATATTCTTATATTGATGTTTTTATTTTAGGGGAAAAAAACTAGATAAGTGTTTGATCCAAAATACCATTCAAATCCGTAGAATATGATATAACCTTATCCTATTAGATTGGGATGTTTATATAAAAATGACCATATTTTTTAGGTTGATACACAGTGCATAGAATAAACATCATGTCTAATGGATTCTGAAGGCATCACCAGTACATGAAGGAAAACCTCAGATCCCAATCAAATTTAATAGAACATTTTAATCCATAAATAATTTTTACATCTATAATATATATCCATGAAATATGTTCTAGAGGGTAATATTCTCTAATATAAATAACATATATATAATTTTTATGGTTATGCTCTAAAACCCTAGTATATTTATATCCTTTATATAATTTTGGGAGTCCAATAAAAAATATATGGTGGTGTTTTCCCATTTCCATTTTAGTATCAGAAATGATTGAAACATACCCATAGGCATTAATATCTCATTCTTATCTTGAGAACATAAAATCAATTTACATACGGACATTATAATATATCTATTACTTCCATACCTAAATAAATATACATTCATATATATATATAGTTCATGGATAATGTGATATTTAATAACTTTGTGTTTCCTCAATAAGATCCTTCTTCAAATATATTATTAATGTACCATATAGACTATTCGTGAATATTACCATTCTATCATAATCAGGGTTAATGTTTAAAGAAAATTATTATATCTCCCAAGATGTAACAATCTCACATAGAAAAATCATGTTGTTCACTGGACCTCAAGTGAAGTTCCTCATATGAAAATGGAACTCGATTAGTATCAAGGTTTAATAAACATAGTCTGGACACTTCCCCATATCATATAGAGCTATAATGCAATGTGTGTAAAAACATCTCATATTAATTGGAATATTAGAAATTGTAAAACATAAAACTGGAGGGTAAAGGATGCATAATGTAATCCGAATAATAAACCATGAAATATCATCCTAGAATCTATCTACAAGTAAAACTAAAAGTAACATAGAAAAAAATCAATGAAAATACCAATAAACTCAATATAAACTGGTTCTGAATTGTATATTTGTTCCATCTCCATGATCCAACACATCCAAAATGCAACAATCAATAATGTGTTTCATTTTTCTTTTTCTAAACATACACCATTGTATTATTATCATATACTAATTGGTTTCCAAAATAGGTATTGTGTAAAACTAGAAAGTCGACACCACAATGTGTAAGAAAAATAGAATGTTTACATGTCTATTCAACAATGTCATAATATCAATGTTCATATTACACACCCAAGCTAACTATCAACAAATATCCCTGAAAGTGACTCAATATTTGGTCAAAATATATAATAATTATAGGAAAAATTACTGATACTCATATTTAATCATTTCAGAATCACCAAGCCATGACCTATAATCATTATGACATAAACGGTCTAAGCACTATAATCATTATTTTATAAAAAATAAAACCCTTTTATGACTTAAAACTGAACTGAGTATATCCATTGATATAATAATTTCAAAATCAATAACACATATATAATAACTATAATAATAAAAAAATAACATAATCCCTAATGGTTAATTCAACAAATTTTCATTTTCTTTTCCATTACCAATTCATTCAATAAATTACTTATTAAGTTATTTCTATGCTGAATTTCCCATAATTATTATATCAAATTATCTATAGTCATCTTAAAAATCATTTAACCATTTTCCATGTTGAATATAAAAAAATAATGAACTAATATCTCATTTCATGATAAATCATACTTTATAAGATTATTTATTCAATTTTGTGTGTCGGTATCTTCACCCCATAGGTAGTCGCAAGCCACTTCACACCACCATTAGATATAAGGGGATCCAATGATAAAACATAACATGATACAACATGGAAATTGTTATATTATTTAATATGTGAGTTATTTCAGTGCAACTGCACAATAATTCAAATACATAAAAAAATAAAAATAGAGCATATGGTTTGGTTATAGACCACAAGGTTTGGTTATAGACCACCTACATTTAGACTTGTGATTATACAACATCTCCAATGGATAACACCATTAATAATGATGATGATCACAATAACATGGAAATACTCTATCTCAAAACGTCCATATAAAGACTATATTCAATATAATTCAAGATATTTTACCATGATACCAACGATTAAATATAAAAATAGGGAACCCTAAAAAAACAACTTGCTAGGGATCAAATTAATGTTTAGTACATCGTGATGGGATTGAATGAATCCCAAATAACATGGAGTCATCCTATGGTTTGAAAGAAATGATCTACATGTTGATGAGAAGAAATCATATATGATATGGGGTTTTGAAACTATTTATCGCATAAAATACATAGTGTTTAATAGTTTCAAAATGTTTATTTCTCAATTTATGTGATCCAATAAATGGTGTGTTGCTTTAGTATAAAATAACCACAATCAACCACATCACATCACGAACCATTTTATTGACATGTAACATCTTGAAATACTAAATAATGGATTTCATTTTAATTGAAATATTTATATGTTTTTTATTATTTTCATGGAATATAAATTTTATGAGAACATTATTCAAACCAACTTCTATAAAAAGATCCTAAACTACCTATAAAGCCTTCTAAACGCAAGGATAAAAATCATAATCTTATTTACACATTTATATCTTTAATCTATTTAAAAATAATAATACAACATTAACTAATTTTCCCTATAAAATTATCTCAAAACCCAAAAAAGGAATCAACCACCATGTCCTTAGAAGATAGAAAAAAAAGAGGAGGTTTAACCAAAACTAAAATAGAGACATACATAGAAAATTATGGATTATACAACCTCCCCCCATATAAAATCTTATCACTAATTAGCTCCATGAATCACTATGAGGTAACATGAAATATGTTTATCCATTATGCATACATATCAGATTCCATATCCCATGTCTTATATTAAACATTCACATGCTTCCAAAATACCCAATCTAGTGTCATGGTCTTTCCCTGATGATACGTGTCAATATGGTACATAATACATATATGATTCACCTTGAAATATGTATCTATAACATGGTCAACATCATCAACATCTAAAAAAAATATAATTTATGGGATAATATAATGAATTGTCAATATGTGAAACCCATTGTGCATGGCCCTATAGTGATATGGAATACAAAATTGGTAGGTCGATGGATTAAACATTTCAACTATCATGAATGATCCAAAAAAACCTCTATGTTTGGTTTTATTATTTCCGGATATGTAATTTTCCCATCCAATATTAAACCCAAAGATGAAAATGATGAACAAACTTAAACTCTATAGGCCATCACTAATAGAAAATATAATATTTCCATATTCTCTATGTGGTCACAAACTACTTTCTAATCAGATAAACCTACTCTGATATATCCTACAAGATACTTTTCAAAAAAGTACTAACTCACCTATATCCAACCATAAATCTGAAAAATGTCATGGCCTTCTTCATATATCACAATGATGTTCAATTTGGATGGACTCCTTGAATGTTTTATTATAATAGAACTCCACGATTCCTGAATGTTACCTCCATGAATGATATAAATACAAAACATGGGTCTAAAACATATCCCCTAAAATCATAATAAACTAAATAGTTTTGACATCAGTCTATGTATGATAAGCTATACTCAAAATAAAATGTTATCCCAGATCCTTTTGAAGACCCTTCATGAACTGAGATATGAAATGGGGTTCTTTATAAAAAATAATAATCTATGGAACATGGTGCAATATAATTACCTCTAATGTAAAGACCCAGAAATTTCAAGTAATTCTTTATTAAATTCCATGGAATTTTACGAGTCCGCAGTTTCTATCAGCACCTGGTTCTAAGGACCGGTGTGCCCAGAATAATTTGTTGATGTTTTGTTAAGATTAAATTAACGTGCATAAGAATTTATAATGAAAAAGAGTAATTAATCTTAAACGGTTACTCAAATAAGAAATCTTAGGGCACCATTGCGCTCATGATGATGGGTTTACCCTAGGGGAAACTTATGTTTAGTCGGTGAGGGCCTCCGGTGAGAAATTCCAACTATGGAATAACCATAAATAAAAAAATTAAATAAATTATTTTATTTTTCAAATGATTATAACTCACAAACGGTTGCTCAGATTAATAATCTTAGACTACCGATGAACTTATGATGGCATGGTTTATTTAAGAAGATACTAAATTTGGCCAACATGAGCCACCAGAAAAATTTAGTTTTTGGATGAAAATAAAATAATTCAATGTCAATTATTTCATTGTAAAATTTATAACTTCTAAATGATAACATTGATTGACAATCTGAGAGTACCGTTGGGTTATTTGGGGAGTGTTTTACATAGGCCGAGCTTAACCTCGACCGGCGCTGGATGAGGGTGATTGATAATAATTTTTACAAACCTTTTTTCAGGTACATTCATTAAACGTACATGCATGTTTTTCTATCTTTTAAACTACATCTCAAAATCGAAATTCTAGGACAATGATGAACTCGCAGCGCCGATATTTACTTAAGGGGAATTTTACTGCAGTTGCATTTGGTCGAGAGTGGAAGTTATATATTGGGGTTTCTAATAAAAAATTAATGGTTGAATAAAAATGTGTGTGAAACACATTTTTATTTGGTGGTGGATATTTTCTCCAATGAGGAGTTGGAGGTGGGGGCCACACCCCACATAACCTCCCATGAGAAGATAATGTGTGGTGGGGCCCACAAAAACACCAAACCTATGAACTCCCCTTGAACCCCCCCCCCCCCTTAACTCTTAAAACTCTCCACCTCCTCTATTTTAATTTTAACCTTCCATCTTCTCTAATTTTAGATGCCAACACCCTCTCAATTAATTTTCTAGCATGCAATTAATTAGTTGGCTCATCGATTTTGAATTAATTTGAATTCATTACGTGAGAATAATAATATGGGAAATATTATTAAGTTTGGGTTAGCATAATTTCTTTGGTAAGGATAATTGGTGGAGCCTTTGTGAAATAGGATGAGTCTTCCTCCAACGAAGAATGATGATTCCACCGAAGAACGATGACACGTCTTCTTCTACCTACTTAAAATGGGGAAAGAAAATGAGGTGACACCCACGAAGAACGCCATCTACATTCCTCTTCCTCTGTGTCAATGGAGAAGATGATTTCATCTCCATCAACAATGTCTTTCCCTCCAATGTTGATGGAACGACGACTGTCTCCCACGATTCTTGACTTCTGTGACACTGTCTTCCGTGATTTCAACAACGTACCTTGAATCGGGGTAGGGTTTTTTATTAATTTTAAATAAATAAAATTATACCATCGTTCTTGATTTATGGTTTGGATCGACTTTTGATTTATTTTATCACCTAACACAGAGGAAACGGGGAAAACAAACACTAACTGACGACCCTCCGTTGTTTCGTGTATGTTTGTTTGTTTTGGCGATGAAGGGGGCGTCAGAAGGGTGTGGTTTTGTCGCATCGTGCCGGAAGAAGTGGCCACATCCATGAGGTGCATCGAATGTAGGAGGAGGACACTGAAGGTAGTGGCTAGACCAGGTATCCACTGTGGAAGATCTGCGCCATCGCACCGACCACGATGGTGGAGGACCGTCGCCGTCTCACCGGTCACGATGGGGGAGGACCAACGCCATCGCGCCGATCACGTGGAGGAAACTACGTCACTCTGTGTGGGCCTCTCAGATGATGTGATCCAGTAGGCAGCCGTACTGGCTGGGTAAGGAAGACCGTGGCCCCCCTTTGTATCACGTGCGGAGTAACCACAGCTCGCAACCGCGGGCCGCTCGACCAGGAAGAAACTGGCCAGCTTTGGCCGCTTGGGAAGCAAGGAGGGGCGGCGTCGTGCGTCGCCGCTGGGCGAGCCAAATCGGCCCACAACTGTTTTCCGGGATAGTTGGTGGGCCGGGCCGACCCCCAGTTAGGATGGAACCACCAAACTGGGAACCTCGTTATGTGGTTGTTCTTTTTCAATACTCTAAGTTAGTTTTGGACAACTTTGAAAAATTACAATGTTTGGAACGAGCGTAATTTTAACCGGGACACTGGAATAGAAATGCTAATAATTCTCAGAATGGTCGTCTGATTGACGCACCATATGTCTCGTTGGATTACTTTTGATGAGATGGAACTATGGGATACATAACCTCAGGACTTCATGGTTGTTGATGTATCGACACGTGGCTCGAGAAGCAGATCCTCCTAAAATCGAGCCTGCTATGTGCGGGAACCCTAGAGCTAGCTGCGACAGTGACAACTACTGTACCAGAATACAACCTGGGTTCGAGAGTGATTACTTCTATACTTGGATCCTATGTGGGTTCGACAGTGACGACTTCAGTACTTGTAACATACCTGGGTTCGACAGTGATTGCTTCTGTAATGGGATCCTACGTGGGTTCGACAGTGATGAATTCTGTACTAGGATCCTATGTGGGTTAGAAAGTTTAAAGGAATCAGTGACTAAACTGTTCGTCTTTATCTCTATATGAAAGATGTATACCTATCTGAGATGAGTCTAGTCTATCAATAGTTATCATCTATGGGATTCAATTTACTTTTTGTGTGGACTAGGTTGTTCTTGGCATGAGAGTTGTAGCCGAACTGTGATTGTGAACTTAGGTATATGTATCGGAATATACCTTTTTACGGTTGGTTGACACTTATTGATTGTTTCTTTCTTCTGTGGTTCATTATTCGTGGACTCTGGGAGACCTTCGGGGGTCTCAGGGTCCCTACTGAGAATCGTTATAATCACCCATGCATGGGCTATGCCCGCACATCGGTGTGTTGGTTGAAGATGATGGACATCACTGATCGAGGTAGAGTGTTATAGAGCTGGACGGTACCCGAAGGTGGACCACATGGCGAGATGTACATAGAGCGGATGGACAGACATGGGGTGTTGAGGAGGCCCTCTGTACCCACCCTTCAGGTGAGATTCTTGGAGGATTACTCGGTTGTTGTTGTTTTACCTCTCTACAGTTGTATTAGCTTCTCAGTTTTTTGTACATTACTGTTGGGATTGTATTTCTTGGCCCTCTTAAAATTTCACCACATTCTTCAGTATACTATTTTACTTAATGTTTTCTTCTAGTTGCGTACTTGGTTTTTTAGTGTACTTATTAAAGTAAATGCCTTCCCTTTTTATCGGGATTATGCCTTTGGTTCTTGTCACCATCCCCTGGCCTATGGATGGCGGGCTTGGGGTAGTCACGACAGGAGCCCCGAGGACGGGTCGTGAAAAATTGGTATCAGAGGAGTCGGTTCTACCACATAACATTTGACTGTTATATTTATTTTATGTGAAGCAATATTTTTATGATTATTAAGTATGGTTTTCAGTCCAGGGATTCCAGTGTTGGTGCGGCGGCCGATGTATCCATACACCAGGACCCTGACCTCTGATTTCAAACATACTGCACAGAAACACTGATTGCATGTGTGTTTTAAGAGATTAATTTGTTGTCTCATTGAGTCAGCTCACCAGGTATAACTTTTTGACTGTGGCGCACCTGTTCCTTATCGGGATGTCCCTGTGAAGACATGCAGCTAGGGTTCTCGAGTGAGAGTACACGATGACGGACCACCAAATGACGAGGCTCCGGTGTAGGGCCCTCTTACTATGTTGGCACCTTCAGGTGGTGTACCCGTAGCACCACCACTCTTTGGGTAGCAGAATCCACCAACCACACTGGCGGACGATGCACGCCAACTGAGTGTGTTTCACGTGTTCCAGCGGCAGAGGCCTCTAAGGTTTCTAGGCGAGAAAATTTCTCGGGCAGCAGAGGACAGGATGGAGGTGATTATTGGAGTTTTCTACCTATGTGAGACACTAGTAGAGAAGATGTTGATCTTAGCTACTAATTTTTTTAGTGATTGACCATGAGGATGGTCCACATAATGATGATTCTTTTGTACTTGTACATTTTTCTGAGATGGAACATTCGAGCAGTGTGCCAACTATATCATTGTCGTCGGTCATGAGACACTACCAGCGGTATCGGTAGAGGACACATGTAGGTTTAGTGCCTTATATGTGTTTTAGAACCACATATCTCTCAAGTTACAAGGAAATCCCAAACCACAGGCAGCTAAGGAAAAGCTTGATGAGGTGGATGTGAGTCTTCTAGATCTTATACAGCTTCAGCAGGATGACGTGTCGGTAGCTGAGTATTCATAGAGGCATACCGATCTTTCCTGGTACTCAATGAATTTGATTCAATCAGGGCATCAGAGCACATACCTATGAGTGAGGTGTTTTTAAGGATATCTGAGCCAATACATTTTCCTCTATGAATTCCTACTTATGTTAGGGTGCTATAGAGATCCTTTGTGGTTGAGTGTTCATTAGCTGAGCAGATACAACTAGTGAATGTTAACAGTTTGAAAGCATGAAACTGGCATTAGTCTCAAAGACATGGGCATGTGAGATGTTTTAGGAAGAGGAAGTGTTATGGACAAATGAATCTATATGGAAGTAGACGTGGATGAAGAGTTAGGAGAGAAAAATGAGGTGGTGAACATTTCGACTTGTAACAACCACCCGCATTTGTAGTCCCCACTAGGCTCATGGAGCTGGATGGTAGAGTAACAGAGTAGATGCATGCAGTCAAGGAGTGTTACCCAATGGCTCTAATAATGATTTGAGGTACAGTATGAGTCTACTACTAGATGCCATATCAATTGACATAGGTAATAATCATTCCTTCCCACCAGGAATCTTGTCCTAGACCTATATTTTCTCGTGAAGGCGTTTACATGGCTCTCACATCTAGAGATACCTTTGAGAGGAGACTCAATAATCACACATACACCAATAGAGTGATATGACCTTTGAGGAGAGAGTTTCGGTTGGAACATCATGGAGGCAGTATCGAGGCCTTACGATGCTAGTTTGTTTATGGACTAGGAAACCACAATTCATGCACAGATTCACTGTATTAGGGAAAATGATTACGGTTTATCTACAAAGTTGGGATTGGGTTTTCCTTGGTCAATGAAAGGGAAAACCCAGGCAGCACAGGATGGAACCACACATAAGAGGGTGCAGTTGATCACTCACGAGTCATCCAGACTTACTTTTGTGCCAGACTTCTCCAGAATTGCAGCACCACTATCAGATTTGAAGAAGAAGGGGAAAACCTTTGTATAGTCAGAGAGATTCTAGTATAGCATTCAGGAGCTAAGGCAGAGGTTGAATAGTGTGCCTATATTCATGCTACCATAGGAGAGCGTTGGGTACGTTGTTTACTGTGACACATCAGGGACCAGACTCTGGTGTGTCCTGATGCAGGAGCAAGCAGTTATCACATATTTTTCACAGCAGTTGAGACTTTACGAGAAAAGCATCACTGCCCATGACCTGGAGGCATCAGTAGTGGTCTTCGCATTCACGATTTGGAAACACTATATTATGGGTGAATGTTTTACAATATACTCTGACCACCAGAGTCTCAGATATATCTTCTCTCTAAAGGACTTGAAACTGAGACAGCACTGGTGTCCAGGTATGAAGAAAATAATACAAGAGTTTGTCTCTCGATGACTCACTTTTCAAAAAGTAAAGGTGGAGCACCAAGTTCCAGTAGGCTTTGTTCAGCCATTTTAGGTTTGAAGAGTGGAAGTGGGATGGGATATCCATGAATTTCGTTATGGGAATTCCACGCACATCCATATGACATGACTCTATCTGGGTGATCATAGACCGACTCACCATTTTGGCCAACTTCCTACTAATCAGAGAGTAGGGCTCAGTAGGGAGATTGGGATTCCTCTACGTTCATGATATCATACAACTACATGGCGTGACAACGTCTATAGTCTCTGATTTGGATGCTCGTTTCACTTCCTGGCTATGGAAGGGGTTATATGATGCTTTTGGGATGTAGTTTCACTTAAGAACCTCCTTCCATCCTCAGATGGATGGTCAGACTGAGAGGACCATTCAAACTCTCTAGGACATGCTCTGTACTTGTGTCCTAAACTTTGGTCATAGTTAATAGGATCACTTATCCTTGGTGGAGTTTTTTTTACAACAATAGCTACTACTCCAGCATCGGGATGGCCCATTACGAGGCACTTTACAGCCGACCTTGTAGATCACCTCTCTGCCGGACTGACCAAGGGGAGTCAGCACTTGTAGGCCCAGAGATGGTTCAGGCTACGACATAGAATGTGCAGATCATCCATGAGCAGATGAAGACTACACAGAGCTAATATATGTCTTATGCTAATAAGAGACGGAGACCACTAGAGTTCAAGGATGGCGACCATGTATTTTTTTGGGTCTCACCTCGATGAGGCCTACGTAGATTTGGCTATGGTGGTAATTTACCTAACTAATTCATTGTAGTGTTCCAGGTCCACAGCAGGGTAGGCGAGGTGGATTACCATCTGGCCCTTCCACATCAGTTGCACTGGGTGCATGGCGTCTTCCAGGTATCTCAGTGGAGGAGATACGTGCATGACCCGTCCCGCATCATATACCACAGGGAGATAGTCATCGATGACAGGGAGACATTCACGGAGGTCCCAATGGAGATCGAGGATCAACAGGAGCAGGTCCTACATGGACGATTGATTCCACTAGTGCACACTCGCTGGTTGCACAAGAACTTCCAGAAGAGCACATGGGAGCTGGAGGCTTAGATGCGTGCTCAGTACCCTGATTTTTTCCCTAGTGTGTGTTGTAGCTTTACAGGTATGTAAATCCCTATAATGGGGTTAATGTAAAGATTTGTAAATTTCAATGGATTTTTTTTAAATTCCATTGAATTTTACAAGTCCTCAAGTTTTGACGACACCTGATTCCGAGACCTGATGTGCCGAAAACAATTTTTTGAAGTTTTGTTAAACTTAAATTAACCCGCATAAGTAGTTTTACTGAAAAAGTGAATGAACTCATAAAAGGTTACACGTATTGGAAATCTGACAGCATCTTTGCACTCAGGATGATGGGTTTACCCTAGGTGCGACTTATGTTTAGTCAGCGCGGGCCTCCTGTGAGAAATTCCCAAAATTGCATAACCATTAATAAAATAATTAAATAAATTATTTTATTTTTAAAATGCTTATAAGTAACAAATGGTAGCTCAGATTAAAAATCGGATACCACCACTAAACTAGGTAAGGCATTCTTTATTTTAGGAGATACTAACTTTGGATGGCACGGGCCACCCGAAAAATTTTTATTTTGGCCGAAAATAAAATAATTAAGTGTAAATTATTTTATTGTAAAATTCATAACATCTAAACAGTATCTACGATTTATTACCCTAGACTACCGTTGGGGTCATTGGGGCATGTTTTACTTAGGCAGAGCCTAAGCTCGACTGTAACGGGTTGACGATGAATGCTAATAATTTCTCCAAACTTGTGTATGGGTATGTTTGGTAAATGTACATGCGGTTTTTTCTATCTTTTGAAACGGTGCTCAGAATCAAAATCTGAGGACACCGACGAACATGCAGCATCAGTACTCGCTTATGGAGACATTTACCACAGTTTTTTTTGGTCGAGAGTGGATGTTATAAATTGGAATTTCTAATTTAAAATTTAAGATTGAATAAAAATGTGTGTGTGGATCATTTTTAGTCTGTGGTGGTTATTTTCTCCAAAAATGAGTTGGAGGTGGGGCCCACCCCCCACATAACCTCCCATGAGAGGATAATGTGCGTTGAGGCCCACATGAACACCAAACCTCTAAACTCCCCTTGGAACCCCCCTTTTAACTCTTAAATCTCTCCACCACCTCTCATCTAATTTTAACATTCCATCTTATCTAATTTAAGATGCCAACACCCTATCCATTAATTGTATTTCATGCAATTAATTAGTTGGCTCATCTATTTTGAAATAATCTGAATTCATTAAGTGACCATAATAATATGGGTTATATTATTATGTTTGGGTTGGAATAATTTTTTTGGTTGGGAGAATCGGTGGAGCCTCGGTGAAATAAGAAGTGCCTTCCTCCAACGGAGAATGTCGATTCCACTGAAGAATGAAGACACATCTTCTTCTACCCTCTTCTAATTGGGAAATAATGTAAGGAGATGCCCATAAAGAACTCCATCTACTTTCCTCTTCCTCCACATTGTTGTAGAAGATGAATTTGTCGCCAACGACATCGTCTTCCGCTCCAACGTTGTCGGAACGATGTATGTCTTCTGCAATGCCCAACTTCTGCGATGCCCCCATGGTGCCGCGTTGTGGGAAGACTGCGGCCCGTTGTGCGGGATGCTGTGTAGGGCGAACCGGCCGGCTGCCTTTCGGCGGGGCTGGGAAGACCTAGTCACCTCCTAGAACTGCATGTGGTGGAACTGCGACCCGCAACCGTGGTCAACTCGAGCTAGAAAAAAAAGACCAGCTTTAGCTGTCCGGGATGCAAGGAGGGGTGGCGCTTCCAGGTGAGCCAAACCAGCCCACAACCACGGGTCGGGACCATAGGGGGGTCGCGGCCCACTGGGCTGGGCCTACCCCCAAGTGGGTCGGACCTGCCGGGCAGGGTGCCTGGGTGGGCCGCACTCCACCGGGGTAGGATGACCCTCAGTCGGGTTAAACCCACCAAACTGGGTCGGGCCGACCCACCATTCCACTAGGCATGGCCGGCCGAGCCTATTATGCTTAAATTCGAATATCTTCTAGACTGTGTGTCCGATTAACATTCCATCTACAGCACAATGATCCTCCCGATAAGGCAGTTGCAATACTCTTAGTGAGTTTTGGGAAAATTTGGAAAATGGCCGGGTTTGGAATGAGTGTAATTCCAACTCGGCCCATGGAATGGAAATGTTAATAACTCTCAGACCGGGCGTCTGATTAACGCGCTCTTTGTCGCATTGGATTCCCTTTGATGAGACAAAACTATAGTATACATCACCTCAGGACATCATGGTATTTGATGTATCAACACTTGGCTCGAGGAGTGGACCCTCCCAGAATCGTGCGTGTTGTGTGCGGGAACCCTAGATCT
This sequence comes from Viscum album, assembly GCA_963277665.1. Taxonomy (NCBI): domain Eukaryota; kingdom Viridiplantae; phylum Streptophyta; class Magnoliopsida; order Santalales; family Viscaceae; genus Viscum; species Viscum album. The sequence goes on from OY728133.1 coordinate 244,977,973, forward strand.
TGCTGCGAAAGTGACGACTATTTTACCAGATTCCTACGTGGGTTGGAAAATGATGACTTCTGTACTTGTATCCTATGTGGGTTCGACAGTGACAAATTATGTAATTGGATCCTACGTCTATTCGATAGTTGAGACTTCTATACATGGATCCCACGTGGGTTCAAAAATGACGACTTTTGTTTTGGGATCCGACGTGGGTTCAAGAGTGACGACTTCTGTACTGGGATCCTATGTGGGTTCAACAGCTTAGATAAATCAGTGACTACAACTGATAACTTATATCTCAATAAGAAATATGTATACCTGTGTGAGACAAGGCTTGTCTTTCAATCATTATCATATATGTGATTGGATTTACTTTCTGCGTCGACTGGGTTGTTCTTGGGATCGAGAGTTGGAGTCGAACTGTGATTGGTAAATTAGGTATATATATGGGCATATAACTAAGTTGGGTTGGTGCATACTTTGTGATTTTATCTTTATTATGTGGTTTATTCTTCATGGATTTTGGAAGACCTTCGGGGGACTTAGGTTCCCTACTAAATATTTTTATACTCACCCATACACGAGTTGTTCCAGCAATTTGTTGTGTTGGTTGCAGACGAAAGACAACACTGATTAAGGTAGAGAGTTGAAGAGTTGGATTGTACCCATAGGTGGACCACATGGCGAAATGTACACAGAGAAGATGAATGGACCTGGGGTGCTGAGGAGGAAATCTTTACCCACCCTTCTGGTTTTATTACTGGAGGAGGACTCAGTAGTTGATGTTTTACCTTTCTACAGTTGAACTAGATTTTCATTAGTTTGTACTTTACTGTTGGTCTTGTATTTCTGGCCCCTTTACCCTTTCAACACTTTCTTCTATATAAACATTGACTTAGTGCTTACTTCTAGTTGTGTACTCTGTTTTTTTTACTTATTAAAGGAAATGTCTTCCCTTGTTATCAGGATTACGCCTTTGGTGCTAGTCTCCAGCCCCTGTCCTATGAAAGGTGGGCTAGGGGTAGTCATGACACGGGGCCGGAGGATGGGTTGTGACATCCAACCTATATATATTACACCTATAAACAACAGTGAAGGTCTCCCTAATATTATGTAAATGGGGTACCATCATTAAATGTTGTATGATCCCAAACACTACATCATTTTTGTGATGTTTCCTAGGTAAAAAATTCAAAAATTCCATAGTGAAAACCCCTTTTCCACTTCTAAGTGGGAAGAGGGTGCAATATCCTATATGGACTCTAATGATCTTCTTATATGTAATGATTAGTCAAACATCATTGTATGATTTTTGATACCTACTTCTTTATTACGGTACACCATTATTGTCTATAGGGATCATGCTATATCATTGTTAGTTGCATTTTTACTACCCATCTAGAAGAATAAAACTCCACAATAATATCCTCATGAAATCCCAAGGGATCCCATACTCATCCAAGGAAATAAATATAATTTACACTGGAAATATATCATTTTAATGGTGTATACCCACTTTATTAGAATTTTATAAGAGTTAATCCCTATATATTAGATAATCTCCATGTATTGATCAAGTTATGAATCATTATTGTAATATATTTTTAATTTAGAGCTACTCATCCCTAGGAAACCAATAAATTTAGAAACATTTTTGTAAAGAGTTACATAATAATCCCCTTGTTGCAAGACTCCCACACTACATATTTCTATTTTTTTATCTAAAGTCATTGGATATGACATTTCCCTTTACATGTTTATAATACAAATCAAAATTTAATGACTATAAAAACTTTATCTTCCTCATTAACAAAAGGATCTGGTTCAGATGGGAAAAATGGTACATAAGGTTATTTTAGTCCATGTAAACCAAAAACCTCTCAATCAAAAGATAATATATTCAAGAATCTTATGGAATTTAACACCATAACTAACTGTAGATTATGAGTAAAATAATTTTTATCATGCAGTGTTGGCTATCTTGGTCCATAAAAACCACATGATCCTCCTGAATTAGAACTACATTGTGTCTAAATTTTGATGAATCATAGTACATGTTATATTACTTACATGACACTAGAAAAGTGAAGATATTTTTTTAATTCCACCTTCTCATCCTCTGGTGAAAATTATTATCTTAAGAATTTGAAAAAAGATAAGCTTTTCTTGGTCATCCTAGATAGTAGTGGTTATAATTTTATAATAATCTTGGATTAAGTTATTGTATTAATCTACTAAATCTATAAAAAATATTAATATCAATGAAACTATTTGGTTGCTCTTATGATAAAATTGACTAATCCTTCTATTTGACCACAAATACTCCAGCCTCTGAGTTGAAATGAACAATGATGTTTTCTTTATGACTCCAAAAACTTATATTTGTTCATTTTTCAGAAATTAAATTCTCTATAATGTAATCAGGTTGAGGTTAAAATATTGTTCAAGGTCATCTATTTGTACAATGTACACTAACAAATAATTAACAAAAACCACCATAAACCTACCAATAAACATATGATATATCTGATTCAAATTGGAAATGAATATAATCTATGAATTCCAAAATCCCAATTTCATTAATAAAAACACATAAAGGCATACCCACTCCTTAAATATTTATATGTATGCTTGATTATCTCACTATAAACTAATGATACACATATTTCATTTCATTGAAATAAAAAATAGATACCCCTTTTGGAAGTCAAATAGATCATCAACGCATGGAGGGGGATACTAATTTTTTAACATCACATTGATTAATATTCGATAATCCATAAATAAGACATAATATTCATCATACTTCATGGTTAAAACCATTGTAACACCCTTAGATAACATAATAGAAAGTATAAAAAAATTTATTTAATATCATCTAATGTAACCTTCAATTCATGATGCTCTAATGGTGTAATCTTATATGGCTGAATATAAATTTTCTCAAATCCAACTACAATCTTGATAGTGAACTAGATCTACCACTCAAGTGGTAATACAATAAAATAGTTATGAATTTCTTCTTGATAATAGTCAAACACTAGTAGAAAATTATTGTGCTTCTTTATATAATCATCTAGAGAATGACCTATTGTATGAGCTATGAGAAAATCCAATCTACACTGAATCAGTCATATATGACCATCTTAATGATCTTACTCACCCTTGTGAAATTATTTACCTCCCTCTAGAGGTAGAATGATAACTATATTTTTTAAATATTTTATATGATCTTTGTATAGAACTACCACATCCATAACATGAATCAAACGAAATCCTATCATTTTTAGCATTAATCATTCCCAAAAAAATTTCTCAGAAAATTTAATGATAAAAATACAAGAAACGTTTTTTTAATTTCTAACTTCACTCCAAACTATGTATGGATTGGAAAAAACAATTAGATATTAGGAAACCCAACCCATAACATTTTGAAAAATAGAATATAAATGTAATATGAATCTCTTGTATCAAACATATTTCATGAAGAGTTTTATCCTATAAAAATCGTATATATTATAATAGAAGGTCATGTATCCAATGTATATTGAGTATAATGTTTAGTGTTCAACATAATTTACCTTTTAGAATGTGATCTGTTACTTAATCCCATGATACATCCCCTATTTCTAGTATTATCTCTCCTGTACATGGGTACCACCTCCCTTGCCTCATCCTGAACATCCAGTGTAACTCTAACTACCAATATGATAAGGGGTAACAATGTCCATCATATACTATAGTGCTTACCATGATCCCCTTTCAATTATTATTTGTCTCATGCCCCTACAAAATCATATAAAATAACACATCATACAATAAGAATGTAACTCAAATGATGTTTATGGAAAATGTGGCTTCTTATTGAAAAACATGAGGCAATGAAAGCACTACAATAGAACATTGTCCTATGATAGGTTCCCACAACAATGGATTCTCTTCCTAATATTTCCTTGGAAATTATTTTCATATAAATTCTACATGAATCGAAATTAAGATATCATAATTATCCTCAATGAAACATTCTATCCAATTCTAGAGTCTTTTATTATATTTGCAACTATGGTGGTATCCTTATTCCTCACATATAATAATCTACTAATGAAAACATTGTTCACTAATTACCTGATCTATAGAAAATTTCCATCATAGAAACATCTATATAGAGACTCTTGGTTTCCATAAATGGATATTACATATTTTTCGATTAATATGAATTATAATTCATAAAAACATTCTCGAGGACCATAATATATTATTTATGATATAAATATTTTCAAAAATATTATACATGGTAAAATATAATTAATATTTTTCATAAATGTCATCTCATTTAGTACTCTACATATGAAGACACTATATAAATGATTTATTCAGAACCTGTAGAACAGAGTCATAAAAATAGTGAGCTTAGATGCTCTGTAAGGGGATACATAAGATATTGAATTTTAGGATAATATTAAATAATAATATATGCCTAAACATGATACATGGAATAAATATTAGAAGTTTATAATATGTTAATCTTATATAAAAAAAATATCTAGAGCCATGAGAGAATAAAATTTTAGTAGGACATATATTTATGTAATTTTATTTATCTTATATCATTGTGAAAATTTATAAATTGAGAAAATAACACAAATAAAATTTATTAAATGAAAACATTACCTCACATAAACTTATAGTTATGAGATTGGGTCCAATCATGACATTCAGGACATGAGTGATCGGTCCACTCAAAATATTGGGAATATGTTGTTACGTCAATTCACAACATTGGGAACAAGTAACCAGGTTCACACATAACGTAATGAAATGAATGGATGGTCCCCACATGACATCATATTAGTCAGGGTTCACTACCATTTTCATCACAGAGGACTAATTACTTTATCGAACCAGTCTTACTCTCTTTTATGGTCCTGTATATTTCAAGAGATTAAAATAATTTCCCAATATATTAACATAGGTATTTCCCCAAACCATATTTTGTTATAATGATACCTCCATAAATAGTTATAATGAAACCACTATCCTTGATTATGACATAACCATTGTCCGTGGATATACCATTTCAACCATCACATAATGAAAATTATACATATGGGTTCTATAAGATCATAAAACATCCATCCAATCATAACCCAAGAAAAGAAAATGATTTCATAAAAAAAATTAATATCATTATATGTGGTGAATATATAGATATCATGATAATTTCATCATTTTATCATAGCATAATCCATTAATTGATTCTAGTTTAAAAAGAAATATTTCCTTGTATAACCTATTGAAGAGAAATTTGTGTCATAATTATATTTTCACCATATTAATAAACCATTAGGAGAAATGATTATAATTTTATCGCTGGGTCATATACCTAGTAAAATATAAATTATATTAAATATTATTATCATAGATGGTTATAGATATTGAAATATCACTTAGAGAATATATAAATGAAAATAACATTTCATAAAAAAACTATTTAAAACATAATCATATTTAAAACCCTTTTTTTAGTAACATTAGAAATGTAAAATTAATAATTTGAAAATTAAAAAAAACATTTCATGAGGAAAATATCATTTCTTCTTTAGAAAATTCTTTTTAAAACATAAACCATTTTGAAATCATGTTTCATTGAAAATAACATTGATAACATATAATTTCAAATTTCATTATATTATTGGTCATGATGTTGAGAAATTAAATTCATGTATTACATGTTAAAATGATGATCCCTTCCACATTTTTGATAAATCCAATAGGTAATTGATTGAAAATATTGAAAATAATTATTTTCAAACATTTTATAAATTTTTTTAACATTGATAAAAATTTTATTTAAAAATAATAATACAATAATAAAAAAAATTAAACAACATTATAATAAATGGATTTGGAAGAAAAAAGTTTTTATCCCAAGAGATACCAAATATGGATTTTTATAAAATAAATTTCATAAAAATTGTAAATAAGAATGAGGGAAAAAATGGTACCATTACCTTACTATATCATGAATCAACATTGGATAATATGGTTCATGAGAATTTTTTTGAGGGGCTTGTCTTGAAAGACCTATGTTTGTGAGTTGTTCATATATAATATCAATTAATAATGAGATTATAACATAGAATAATTAAAAAAATGTACATTGAATCAAAATCCCCTTGATTGAGTAAAAAAATTAAATCTTAAAATACCATGAATATTAATAAATTAATGATATTACATATCAAATTATATGTATATACACCTCTTGTTGAATATTGTTTCATAACATAACATACGTCTCAAAGAAGTTAAATTGAAAAAAACTCCCCCACCCCATTGGTGACATTATATCTATCAACTCAAATAAATATAGATCCTAAAACGGATATATAAATTCACATAATTATCAGTATAGTAATCATAAATTAAATTTACAGGCTTTATACACACCACATTAATGATATAGGTTGTGAACAAGGCATGTGTCTCACAGATGTAAAAAGTGAGACAAAAATCACTGAAATTGTATCTTGATTCCATCATACTCATTAAAACATTTGGAATAATAAATATATGTACATTATAAATATATAACATAACTATATTCAAATATATCATTATAAATGACATTTTTTATAATAAATTATGACCCGTTTATTTTCAAATCCATGTTAATGTTATATTTCAGGAAATAAACACTTTGATTTTCATATATGTTTTGATTTTTTATGATTTTGGCACACTTATATTGATCATGGATCCTTAATATCAATAATTATACCCATGATTTAAATATCACAATTATTCATTATATATATATATTTTTAGTAATCTATAAAACATATTGATATGAAATAGAATACACCATTGATAATAATAATTTTTGTACGTACACATGAACATTGGATTTCATTTTAGTATTGGGAAAATATAATTAAATATATATGAAATATATTATCCTTAAAGAATCATTTTTAAATGAAAAATATCAAAATAATAATTAATCTCATCTTTAATACATTCCATATAAAGCATGAATAAATCACATCACATTGTGAGACAATACTCTATCATACCCATTACCAGTGTTATAGTATTCCCACAATATAGAAAGAATGAAGGTATCATTGATTTAAAAATTAATGTATAATAATAAAAACATAAATATCATATAAATAATAAAAAGATTAAATTTACCTTTTTAACTAATATTAAATGTGATAATGAAAAAATGAATGACATCGATTCACAAGCATTTTGTCTAGTATAAACACGGTCAATGATTTATCAACCCATTTCAAATAAGCTGATTTGTTTATAGGTATTTTCCTCAACCTATAAACATATAAATATTTTTTAGATTATGTTTTTATTATATAAAAACGATATAATAATATTTTAAGAGGTTAGAGGATGAATAAAACAAAAAAGTACTCATTGATTAATGTTGCATTTTTTGGGTACCTTCAATAGGTTTTAACTAAAAACATTAATTATATGGAATTAAATATAAATAATGAGTATATGGTAAGATTATATATATTGGGAAGAAATGGTTTTGATCTTGGATGATAAGAATTTGAAATAATGTTTGAATAAGAGTTGAGATGGGTGTCATTTTATTAGTGATGGAGAGGAAACAAAAGGGTTTTTTGAAAACAAATAATTTCCACCACATTTTTACTTTGTAAAAAGCAGAAGAAATTAGTCAATTACCAAAAAGTATAGGTATAATGGTATAAATATTTCCATTATATTGATTTCATAAATGGGTATATGAGATAGTTATCCTAATATTTTCAGCTTAACCCTCGACTAACTGATCATTACCATAATCATGGCAATTAAAAATTGTATCATTAATTACTCATGCTAGTCAAATATTAATTTATTATTATTAGAAATTATAAATTATTAATATAAAAATATTAAATTCTTTTTTAAAAATTACATTCATAGAATTAAATTTTTTTAATTGAAATATTTTCCAGCTAAATAAATTTGAATCCAGGTTTTTACGAGAAAAATATGAAATCGTTTAAAAAATTATATCCAAATTAAATATGAACCCGATTCAAATGTAATTAATTTTATTAATAACTATATATTATACATAATTATACTTTAAAAAAATTAAATTATAATATATATTTATATTTAAAATGATTAAAAAATATGAATTAAAATTTATTTATTTTAAATATTCTTCAAATAATAATAAATTTCATGGAATACAATAAATTCAACATTAGATAATTTTACCATTTTAAATTCAAAAATGTTTTTTATTTTATCATATTCTGTTTTTAAAAGTGTTAGAAAAATAATTTCATTATTTTCCACCAAAAGACCTAAAACACTTTTTTAGAAAATAGTAATTTTGTACACTATAATTGCATTTAAAAAAATTCTGAATTGTATTATAAATATTTATCCATATAAAAATTGAAATTAATATTTAAAATGTATTAATTAATATTAATTTCTCAATGTTTAATTTATAATTAATAATTAGAATTTTTTTAATAACAATATTAGTAATATATCATTGTTTTGTTAATACTCCTTGTTCTGTGAAATTCATGCTAAGCCACAGTTGCATGTAGAGAATCATTAACATGATGTTACATGTAATGAAAAAATAACAAAATGTTACATTTATTGAGAAATATATAAAATATTAAATTTATTATAAACAAAATATTTCCCAAAATCTGATGGTGTTACATTATACTCCCCAAAAAATGTTTTTAACCCATGTAATTTATAATATTTGTAACAAAAATTGGGGATAGTTATGCCTTATTATGTGCTCAGGTTCAAAAGTAGCTTCCATAAGCTTGTGGTTTCACCATAAATATTTGACCAATTAAGTTGTCTCATTTAATATAACATTCCATATTCCATCAGCTATCTCTATAAGATCTTCCAAAATAAAAATATCATTCTATATTTGTTTAATCTATGTGTTTTGTACATATGATAGATCATTTATATACTTACACAGGATTGATACAAGGAAAATATAAAAAATAGTTGTTTTGTGGAGGCTCAATATGATAAACTATTTACCTAATATGATGTATTTTAATAGGATTGATATACCAAGGGCATAGTATCACCTTCATTATTCCGTGGACAAACATCATATAAAGACATTCTCAGAAAAATTAAATTTTAGATAGCATGTGAGATTATCATCCTAGTATATTAGTAAAGAATTTTTACTAATTAATTTTTTCTAAATAACTTGTACATCCTATTACATCTCATCATCCTGCTCCAGTCCCAATTGACTTTATTGTGTAACATCCATCCAGTATGTTGGGATTATAAAATACCTTCAGAAATGATATTCATAAATATCCAAATTAGTTTTCATGTGAATGATATCATTGTAATAATATTTTACATTAGAAAGGTCATGATTACAACCACCATTGATGTCCATTGGAAAAGATCTTATAGTGTCCATAAATTAAATTTCCACAGCATGTAAACACATTCCAACTCAAATAACATTGTCACTATAAATAAAACCAAATAGATTTTCCACTATAAGTGTATCATAAAATAACATTAATATTGATTGACTACAATCACAAGATTACCCAAATTTGTGTTATGAGAAACTTTGAACTTATGATGAACCATAAACTCATTAACCCAATATTCTATTAACAAAAATTATTTAATTCATTCATGGAGACATATATACTTCCAAAATATAATTTAACATTAATTCATTTAATATTATTTTATATTATAATGAAACATTTTAATTTTATGCTTTGGTTTGTCCATGTCCTAATAAATTATCTAATTTTATTTTCTTATTCATGAATCCTTGTAGTTGGATATAATACAAGAAATTCTACTGAAGGATGAACAATAAGATTTTCATAGGGATCATTCATTCAAAGTCAAACATGTAATTCCAAAATAAGGCAGTGGAGGATAAGTATTCAATAATTATAATCATTCACATAATCAATTTAGATTTCTTATGATTTCCCTTTATAATTTGTTGTATATTATCATCCATATTATCCGTTGGATTGGTGAATTCATTCTAATAAAACCCAGAAAACATGCACAAGAAATATTTTACTGTGGTTGAATTATTCTGTTGATCTCTAAATACATTCATTTAATTAATTTACCTATTCGACTAAAATTAACATTCTTTTTATTTATTTATTGGCTTCATATGATTGAAATAAATTAGTTTTCCTTTTTGGTACACACCTATGTGATCCTTCCCATAGTTATTTCATGTTAGAGTATGACAATTTTTCTTCCCCTCATGTGACATAACATAGGATTAATTATGGAACCTTATTTTCCTTTCCATATCACTAGAACTATGAATTTTTCCAACTTTCATTTCCAATATTAATCTAAATTGAATTATTTCAACATTCAATCCAATGTCCTTTATGTCTAACTCCAATCTACTAGTTTGTTTTAAGATACTATATAATCATCCAACATTACATTCATTGTGAATTATAATACTTGAATAATATCTATAATATCTTGTAATGTTTACATTAAAGGCCATAAAATATTCAGAGACCTTCATCTTGAGCTCATGGAATTAATTTTTATCTTTTGTACAAACAAGATAATGGTTGTAATTATGGAAACATTATCATTTAAACTAATATTGTTACATGGATTCAATTTATTCTCATTCCATCATATTGTTAATAATATTACATCATTGATTCACATAACCCAATATATTGTATTCACCCATAGTGACATTCTCATGCTCTTAAAATAAGATAATGGAAGATGAAATTTCAATGGAACATATACATTGCAAAACCATTAATGGATAAATGGAACCACTAAAATAAAATGGTAGATTTAACATTATGGAATTAGTGATATAATTTACATTAATCATTTTTATGATCAATATTATTCATATCATGATATAGTTGTCCACGAATAATAATGGTATTTTTCATTCCATCTTACATAACAATCAGCTTCTCAAGAGGAAAATTATTTCGTTTCTAATTATATTCCATTGAAAAAAGTTAATTCATGTTAAAACCATTATATAAGACCATCAATCATAGTGAGATCAATTCTAATCAAAATACATGATCATATTTTCTAAAAAATCATATATTAGTTCTTAATCAAGTTTTGATATTTATAATCTATTACACCATAGGTTTATCCTAGGTTAGTCATAGTCATTATATATTTAAATCCCTCATGATGGTTCATATATAGTTTGTGAAATTTGAAATAATATTCATTCGAAGTGTCAAACTCTATTTGATGAAATGATCATATCAGTGCTATTGTTCCTAGTAAAGTCTAGATAATTATTGTTTTTTGGGTTCTTACCCATAGGTACATGAATTCTAGAACAATATCAACTTGTAGTATCCAAACAAGGAAATATTTTCTTTGATACCACACACTATATCCTTAACCAATATTTCAAAAAAATTCCCAACATATCAACTCATCTTTATAGTCATCCTAAGAAATATAATTAGAAATTTTATAAGAGATATTTGTAAATATCTATAATCCTAGATTCCAAAGGTTAAATAATCAATTCTATTGACACCAACTATAGAGTCCAATAAATCTCATATATAGATATTAAATATTTTTGGATTAATATTTATTAAATTTCACAAAAACATGCATGGGGACTGTAATAACGTAGTGTCATAGAATATGTAGAACAAAATCTTGTAAATTGTTGAATACTCGTTATTGTGTCCCAATAATATCTCAATATTTTTTCTTCTTCATAGAAATAACCTAAATTAAGCCATTATTTATAACAATGTAATGAGAAAATAATAATGGGTGACCTTAGATACTCTATATGGGTAATAATGAGAGATATAAATATATGATTTTATGAATTAATATGATAAGAATATGGGTATGTTATTATGATTATTACATATAATGTTCATAACGAAACATCCACTTATTGTAAACTAGATTCATGAAAAATGATTGGAATTTCAAAAAACATGGATCAAAAGGGAATAAAAAAACATGATAAATGAGAGAATAACATCATACTAAAACATATATTTTGGGCATAAACATATTCTGATAACAATGTAAACATGTATAAATAGAAATATGGTCAATCATCAAGTTAAGGACATTAGATTAGGACCCCACATAATCATATGGACCGAAAACTAGGTATACTCATAACATTATGTATATCAAATTTAGTTCTATAAATAACATTGTGATCATGTAATAATGTTCATTAATAACAATGGTAACATGTAATCAGGATAAGGAAAAACATTATAGACATGGAATAATAATACACAAATAACATCATTTTAGTCATTGTACACTCTTAAGACCATCATAGTGTACATTGTTCCTTACTAAACCAAATTCACTTTATATTGAAATCTTGTATCACATGATACAAAAATCATTACCCATGCCAGTAGAGGTAGATATAGGTCCCACAAATATTTAATTAAAACATAACCATCATATTTGGTTATAATGTAACGTTGTTCCTTTGTAATAACAAAACCACCATCCATTTTTTCACATTACCAATTTCACTATATGAAAATCATATAAATGTCTTCCACATGATCATAAAAGAGTTATCATGTTAGATCACATAAATGAATGGGGAGTTATAAAAATTTCCTCATATCATAACTTATATATAGAAGATAGGTTTAATAATAATTTCATCATGTCATTATATAATAACCAATGAAATGATGTGGTTTTTATAAAATTGATATCATGGTATTTCCAATAGAAGTGAAATAGATTTTCTAAATAACATCACTTCATACATAAAAACCTTTTAGATAATGAATATTAATGGAATAAATTGTTCATATCAATGGTAAAGCATAAATTATATTTAATAATGACCTATTAGATACAAAAATATTTTAAATGATTACATGGTGAATTTATTAATGAAAATAATTAGTCTTATAAAATAACATTTTGAAAAATGAACCATTTTAAATTTATTTTCATTGAAAATATTAATGGATACGTGTAAAGAATAATTTGAAATATAATACGAAACATTTCATGTGGATAATAACCTTCCCAAATAAGAAAATTGTTTTTCAAACATAAAACGTTCTAGAAAAATATTACATTGAAAATAAAACGAAATAGTTACAATGTAATCATCAAAAAAATTATTGTTCATGGAGATGGAATAATCCATTCATGTATTACCATTTCAAAATGAACACCACTTCCCAATTTTTGATAAATGATAATTGTGCATTGTTTTGGATGAGTCATGATGACTCATTTCACAGTATTATTTTAAAAAATAAAATTGTGTAATAATTACATTTAATAATTATAATATTGTGATAAAACATTTTTGAAAACATTTTTTGAAATCATTTTTATATAAAATAGAATTTAGAATGAAGAGACAAATAAAATCCTATTATCTCAAAAAATTATTATTTATAATTATAAATACGTAATAGTGGAAAATAACAACATTACATCAAGATATCATAAATAACCATAGAAGAGTAAAATACATTCTAATTATTCAGGGTGAAATATTGCGATTTAAAATATGTAATATAATAATAAAAAATCCTGACTCATGAGGAGATTGCAAAATAAAATCTTTGCTACTTTGGTAAGATTGAATCCAAATAACCTTTAAGGAATAATAATAACAGAAAAATAAAATATCGAAAGGATGGATACACTAATGATATGAAATTTAATAGGTGTCTTATATACACCAAGTGAAAGAATAATGGTTTCTATATTAAATTATATTTCAAATAAGAAAAATTGAGACAAAAATACCTTACCTCTTAGTTAAAATATTAAACATAATCCCCCTAAAATATAGACCATAAAATTGATATTTAAAATCAAATAAATTTCATTATATTAAAAATATCATTCATTATTATTTATTATATTAACTAAAAAAATTAATTGGTCATAAATAGGTCATGTGTCCCACAAAACTAAAACGTCATAAAGAAATCCATTACCTTATATCTTGACTTATATCATGCTCATTCAAACCATATATATAATAAATATATGTTAATTATAAATATATTTAAAAATCATATTTATATATATCATACCACTGAATATTTTATTGTGAAATTTATTTACCAATTTATTAAAAATTCCATGTTAAACCTATGTTTCAGGTAATAACCATTGTGGTTTTCATATATGATTTGATTTGTGATGATTTTTTCCTATTACATTTAGAAAGGTCCATCATCTCCAAAATGATAACCATGTCATAAATATAATATATTTTCATTATAAATTTAATTATGTTAATCCATAATATTTATTGATATGAAATTAAATATATCATTCATGATGACGTTAAGTGATATGTTGTCATAAATGATGTTTTTCTTTTTATTGAATGGATTCAAAAAGGAAAATAAAATTATATATAATATAAATAAAGAATAATGTTTCTGTAATATATATCTCGAATTTTTATCAAATTCATCTTCAATACAATTCATGTAACACACGAAAAAATCACATAGTTCTGTGAGGTGGTTGTTTTCTAGAAACACAAGTGACATTATTGTATTCTAACAAAAATTGAAATCATGAAGGTATGTGTGACATGAAAATTTATGAATCATAATTACATCATAAATAAAATATATCACTTTTATTTATATATATTAAATCTATCATTATTACTAACCATATGTGGTGGTAATGGAAAAACAAATGACATTAGCTCCTAAGGAAGGAGTTTGTCTTGGAAATAAATGATGATTTCATAACCCATTTTATGGATGTGTAAATATTTATAGGTAAATAGGTTTACAAAAAAAAATTAATTATATTTAATTAACTATGATTATTATATATGAATATTATAATATGAATTTAATGGGGGTTAGTAGAGAAAATGCTTGTTGTGGAATGTTACCACTTCTTCGAGTATCCTCGTTTGGTTTTCAATAAATGACTATCACCATTGAATTTATATCCATCCTATAGTATCAATGACGATAGAAAATAATTTCATAATTGATTTTTTATGCACTTTGGAGAAGTAAATATTTTTTTGATGTGTGATTAAGAGTGGATAGTGGTCGCCTTTTTTTAGCGGGGGAGAGGACACACATGATATTTTTGAAGAGAAAAAATTTTTCCAAATTTTTTTATATTTCTAAAGGGAAATAATTTAGAAAATTTAAATTTTTAGAGGTGGAATTATTGTGATATGGACATCCAATATTTTGTAGACAACCTTATTGGTCATTTGATTATTACCATTTTTTATTTTAACTCATGGTAAACCAGTTTTTACCTTAATAGTGGTAATTAGTGATTGGTGTATTCAATATTACATTTTCTAAAAAATAAACTTATTTAATTTTAAAATATAAATAATTCAGATTAAAAAAATGGAATCCATTTCCTCATATTCCATTCATTTGAGTGGCCTTTATTGATGTGATATATATCAAGCGGACGTGAGGAGAAAGTGGGTTTTTGAACCGAAAATATTCAAATTTCTATAATGTTATTTATTCATTTTCAATATGAAATTGATTCCAATAAAAAATTATTAATATATATATTGTTTAAAATATTATACATTAAAACCAATTTAATATAAAATTTAATTTTATAAATAAAATAATAAAAAATTAAGTTTTAAATTTAATTTTAGTATTTTCAATAATTTTTTCAAAAATGAAATTTTATATAAATATATCACATATTATCTAAAAGATAACATTGTCACTATAAATTAATAGTGTATTTTATTTAATAAATTTTATTTTCTAAAACTTTCTATACATAACTTCATTATTTTTCTAAAAAATGTATAAAATCATTTTTAAAGATAATGTATTTTTGAAACATATATTCTCTTTACAATATAATATAATTTTATTATAAAGTTGACTTTTATATATTAAAAAATAATAAATAATAATTAAAAGTTATTTATTACAATCCATATCATTAGTTTTAATGTCTCATTTATAATAGTTTTCTTTAAACTATCTTGGTAATATATCGTGGTTCACATAAAATATAGTGTCGTCTGTAACTATATAAATTCTAGTGTTTTGTGTAGTAAATGTTTAACTTGGTATTTACTCTAATAAAACAATTAATATATATTTTGATAAATTAAATATGTATAAAATATTTGATTTAATTGAAAAAATATATTTCATACTAATTTTGGGGGTGATACAGTCTCCCCTAGATATCTCATTGGTTGCTTATGATGGTTAAAATAGTTCATTGTCACTGAAGGGTCTATTGTATTTCATTAAATTCATTCATTGTAGTTTCAGGTTCAAGAAATCATTATTTTATTCATCCCTAAATAGTAAAATATATGATATTCAAAAAACAACTCCTCAAAATCCATCAAGTAAAACTCATCTTTCGTCATACCTTATACTAGAATGTCCCACCAACACTTGAATGGTCCACCAAGTATATATGAAAAAGATTCACCCTCATATATGTTGGTATCAAGAGTTTATTAATGACTCTTTGTACCTATTCAATCTGAATCATAACTACCAATAAGCTTCCCTCCCTAGAGGATATAGTTGGTTGCTACAACTGAAACATTATTGTCAACATACAAATTGAAATCCCGATGTGAACATTCTTCCTTTCTATAGATCTATAAAACCTCTTGATTTTATTATATAGCTACGAATATGTATTATATGTAGGGGATATAGGAATTATATGTTTGGATATATTAGAAACATGATAATTACTAAAATTATGATAGACTATTCAATGATCATGAGGAATCATTTTCTCAATAAGACAAATAGACTACTTCAAGCACGTAATGAAAAATGTCAAACGATATATGTGATAATAATGGATAAACACCGAATCATTTTTCCTTTATCATGGAATAATATGGTATTTTTTATGAAATAACATTTTCTTCAGATTTAATTTATTATATATAACTTTTATCTCTTTTCACATTTTATACAGAAAAATAAAGAACATGTAATAAGTATTTCCTTATAATGAAAATTTAATGAAATTATATATCCTTATGTTCCAATCATGATGCATTCATACTTATTTCATTCAACCCCATTCTATGATTATAAATCATAGGAATCCATAGTATCACAAAGCATGTGAATCACCCATGTTGAAATACCATCAATTGTAACAAATGAACTCCATGAACTGTAATCTCATCCATGTGTACTCAAATTTCCCCCAATACATGGGTCATAAACTCCCATGAACATGATCATTAACAAGACCTGACAGATCCTTGTTATCTTTCTACCATTCCCAATTATTAATTAAATAGAAAAGGAAATATTAATGCCAAAAATACAAAATTTTATTGCCCTACAACCTTGAAAATATCTCATGTGGACAAATAAGGATGGTTACCTGACCTCACGCATTCATCCCTATATTACAGAGTATCCTAACTAGAAGAAAGGGCGTAAATAATATAGTGGAGAGACTAAGACCCTTGTATAATGATATAATATAGTGGACGTAATTAATTATCAAATTAAAAAAAATAGTATAAACAATACAACATACAATTGTATAGTAATGGTTGAACTAAATAAACACAATAATTCACAATGTAATGTCATGATATAATGTATCAACTTATCAAACTGAAAGTAACACGCATAAAATAAATAGTTCATTCACCAACAATCATGGATAATTCTATAATGTTTTTACAATTTATCACACAATAGTAATAAAAAATAATATAACATAATAATATCATATTTCACAATTGTTAATTCATCCAATTACCATTTGTTCTTTGAAATTCCCATTCATTAAATAAATTACCACATAATTCATTTCCATGTCATATTTTACATCCATTTTATTTCATATTACCACTCGTTATCAAAACAATAATTAAAAAAATTTCCAAATTGAATCTATAACAATAAATAAAATGATTTTTCCTATCATTCTAAAACAAACATTAATCCACTAGTCTGTTCATTTTAGTTCAAGGGTAGGCTCAGCCTAATGGTATCTATATGCCTGGTTCCTACACCATTAGATCCAAAGGTATAAAAGAAGTAATTTGGCACATGATATACCATCATCAATATTTTTTTAATTAATGTGATCTATGTTTTTGTGAAATCAAAAAATATTTTACATAACATATAATTAAAAACATACCATAGAGATTAAGTCTAAACCACTAAACATTAAATTAGAGATTAATAAACTCTTAGAATAGGCTCCACCAATAAGAACCAATGAAAATGTGAACACAAGGAAAACATAGATCACACAACATCCATATTAAATATAGATTTATCCTCCTTTGGGATATTAAACAGTTATACCATATAAATATCAAAATATAGAGTAATCAAAATAAAAAAACTCTCTAAGGATAAAATTCATAATCAGAATGTCCAAAAAAGGAATAAATTCCTTCAAAACCACCAAGAGTCATACTTCTGTTCATGAGGGAATATCTGAAAACATATTAATAGAATTTATATGACCTTTGGTGTTTAATACCACTAAGCTAGACAAATACTCAACATGAAATAATTTCACAATGTTTATTTCTCAATATATGAGATCTACCAAAAAAATATCACCTATGGTAAAAAACCCAAATTGTCCATTTCACATAAATAAATAGTTTCATGACATGGTAGGGTTTTACATTTTAAAACTGTTCAAATTCTCTACCAAAGAATATTTATACATCATGTATCATTTTCAAAATGTTTATATTTCCAACTGAGATATTTCATTCCATCTTCTATAAAAAGTACCTAAACCACATATGAATCCATTATAACTCACATAAATCCCTCATAATATCATTCAGATTTAAATATTAATAATCCATTAAACCAAATAAACATACACCCCAAAAGGTTAAGTCTTTTCTCCCAGAAAATTCTCCTTATCCCCCAAAAGTAATAAACCTGAATGGTTTTAGAACAAGGAGTACCCAACCAGAATGAATAAAACATAATATAAAATTGATAGGTTCCTAGAAATATAATGGATTATAAAATTATCGACATTATTTTATAGAAATACAACCTTTTCTAGTGCCTTTAAATTATTCAAATGGATAGATGGTTTACCCCTATTTGAAGACGATATATTTTCTCCCAATTCACCATTATTTCATGATCCATTTTAAAAAACATTTATATTTAAACTCTTTTTATCCTCATTATAGATATTATAGCATTATCATATTTACTAAAATAATTATTCATATTTCACCATTTCAATGAGAGGTATTATATTTTACTATCATAATCTTTATTCAATTTCAACCATATCCTTGATCTCATATTCATCAATTTTTTGTAAAAAAATTACGATTAGTATATACATAATAGATTTATCTATAAAGATAACTACTCTATATCATTAATGAAAAACATTCCATATCTATAACCAAATCATTAGATAGTTAATTTCACTAATGAACATTAAATTTTCATTAGAAAAAATTGAACACCATAACATTTTCATAGAAAAAACAAATCAATCCCTCATTATATGGTTCAATATGGATTGAAAACACTTCTAAAATGTTGTGTAATGTAATATAATATGTTTTTACTAACATTATCTTCAGATACATGAAATGTTCGTCATATTCATATATCCAATGTTACTAGGTACCCTTCTGAGTTGACATTACAAGTGGATTGGAAAACCAGAAAAAATTTAAAAAAATTTGTTGATAATATTCATCTGAACTATGAATATTATATATTAATGTATACATGGTTAGTTATTATAATGATCAGTGGAATCTATATTTTATGGATCCATCTATATTCCCTCATTTGAGATCATATTATTGAAATATTAAACATTTTGTATCCAAAATTCTCACTTGAAATATTTATCATAAAACATTTATTTTATTTGGATATTTAAAAAACTCATAAGTGAACATCAAACTCTTAAATTACCTTTTTAATATATAACAATATCAGCTATAAATACATCTAGATAGTGATATTTTTAATCTCTAATGATTGTTTTTCATTTAATACATGATGAAATGAATTGTTTTAGTATATCCAAATTGATTGATTGTGTATTATATTTTTCAATAACAAGTACAGAGTGTTTTCATTGAATGATTATCCTTCATGAGACATAATTGACAACATCTAAAATGAAGTAAAATCTCATGAAGTTGTTTTTTTGTGAAGTTGATCAAAAATGTTATAAATATGGGCTTCATGAAATGTTTTCCTGACTGTAAATGGGTGTACATTTATTAAATCAATAGTGAGTCATATATATCTGTATTTCCTAATAAGAAATTGAACTAGTATACCCCAATGTTACAGACATTGGAAAATTAATTGAACTTTTATATTCTTACGGTGTTTCATTTTTATCTCTATCATGTCGATAGGTAAAATTTTATAGGGAATCAGAGAAACATGTGTTGCACTAATTTTTCATTCAAACGAGGACTCAACATTATGATTACGGGGAATACTATTAATCTCTTATAAAAATATTTCAATAACCCCCACACACAATAGGTATATCATATATTTTTACATTCACTCTAACTATCAAAGAGAAAAAAACCCTTTGGAATATGAATTAGTACATGAAAAATTTAATTGATGTCCATTTAAATTACATACTTCTAGTCAAACCGATTGATGACAATAGGTTGGTTCAAATATCACTCTTAGATTCCCTTTCTCATAATTCAATTTGAGATTTATAGTGATGATGGATATACATTCTTAAGAAAATATAATATTATAATATATTCAGAATAACAATATTTTCTGGAATCTCATTATAATAAAAAAACATGATAAGAATCACTGAAATGAGATGTAATAGACATACCATTAAGGTTTTTCAGATTTAATTCCAAATATATTTATTATGAAAAATAAATAAGAATCCTTGAGACATATACAAATATATATAAATTCATATAAATAATGTCAAATTTGGAATATATCCAGGGAATTTAAATCATGGTTCGAACGAAGCACACTCTCACTGTGAAAAATAGTGAAGGACCATTTTAAAAGAAGAGAAATGCTTGATATTAATACAATAATATGAATATTTTCATAAACAATTTCCACTCATATAATTATAAAAGGGATGTTTTTATAGGAAAAGGAATCAATTTTCTTTTTCTGTAACATATGATGTTCTACTATATATATAATTATCCTAGGGTTTCTCACTAAATATTTATCATTATAGTTTCTAAAGGTTATTTAATACTTTCAATGATAAAAAAACCATTTCCTCTATATTAAATACATAGGTAAGACAACATAGAATATGAATATTCGTTAAATAACAAAATCAAGCCAGGCATAATCTTATTTGTCTTCCTCTCTGAAATGTAGACACATAAAACGATGGTTCAAAAGTGATCTACATTATAATCCACTATGATATCTATAACTATCACCCCTCTAATACATATCATACAAAATACATCTCTTCATAAAACATGAATATTAATTTTAAGGGGGTAATATATTCTCATTTAGGGTAAAAAGTAGAGATATGAATGATCACATAAACATAACATGAATAGAAGTGTTTGACAACATTTTATAAAATTTAAATATCATACCATGAATATCATAGATCACAATATTTATTAATTTAATAAATTTTGGTGGTTTATAATTTATTTATTATAAAAAATATCATGATCCATGAAAACATGATATTATATTAATATATATGTTTCTATCATACATATAACCATTGAAAATAATTTTTTTTATTATTAAATCCATTATTCCTGAGCAATCGTAATGGATTGGGTTTACTCCCCAATACTTCATAATAGTAATGGTTAAATACCAATACTATCATAGTGGAGAGATTAACTTATTCAATCAGGTTCACTCTAAATCAGAGCCATGTTTATCTCATGAATGATCTATCATTTCCCAATTCATTAGAGGGATATATTATTACCATCAAACACAACACATAATAATAATAACTATTATCTTTTCCATAAAATCATTAAACATTCATCATATCAAAACCAATAAATTTAAATGGTTTTATAGACATTTAATTTGAAAAAAAACACATGAAAATTAAATGGGTTTCATAATAAGTTCATCAAGTAATCATAGAATATACCAAGGAATAGAAATTGGGTTAATAAACATCTTTTAATAGTAATAATATATCATAAATAAAAATAATTTGAAGGCTAAAGTTGGAACATATCTCGATAAAACTAATGTTAAATAGTTGGATGTCATAATAGATGAAAAATTATTTAAAAAATTAAATTTTAACATTTTCTGTGGAAGAATACATTTTCACTTAAATCCTTATTCTTTACATTCATAAAATATCTAAAATATTGATAACAAATTTTACTTGAAAATAAACATTAGAATATTTTAATGTAATATTTATATCATTGAGTGGAAATGATTTCTAGATGTTACTTTATATTTTGTAATTTAAACTAAACAATCATTAACATTTTTTGTAAAAAAATAAAAACATCAACATTTAAGAAATAGAACTAAATAATATATTGAAAATGATTTATAAAAATTAAAACATTTGTATGAATGAAATTATAAAAATTATTTCATATTATTAAAAATACTCTAGATATAATTTTTATAGTAAATAAATAATGAAAAAAATGTGTTTCTACTCAAGAGATAAATAATGTTTGTTTTCTTAGAAAAAAATTAATATTGTCTCTTGAGTACTTAAGGGGAGTAAAACTATTGTAAACATTTTAATCTCCTGAAATAACTAGGGGAGAATATTATTCATGTGTTTCTTGAAATATATTATTAAATTTAATCATTGAAAACTTAATCCCAAACAATCATGATAGACACCATGATTAGAAAAAATCTCGTACTAATTGGTCACATATCAATAATAAGTCCCATGAAAAAATAATGATTTTGAAATCCACATAACATTTATAACAAAAATTATAAAATACATTCATCAAAAATATCTATAACATATAAAATAATAAATTATTTAATATTTTATGGGTGTCATAGAATTAAAAAGAAGATAAAAAGCCCTTACATCATGTCTCAATATTCATCATAAATGATTTTTCATCAAAAATAATTAATATTGTCTTATTATAAATTTATTATTGACCTGTATTAAAATATATAACATCGTAAATGATTTTCTTATAAACATTTATCACACACTAATATAAAATTGTTTTTTAAAATCACTATTTTTTGTTGTAATCACATTGTTTTTCCAATATGTATGAGTACTTATGTTATTATAATTATACAATTATAATGGTTACATAATATCAATACTATTAATAGTGAAATATATATCATATTATTTCATTATATACATATTTATAGTATTTTAAAAAATTTATAGTTAAATAAATGAATTACATCGTTCATGGAAACATGATGTCATTGGTACGCATGAATGTCAATTTAAAAAATGGGTACAACCACTAAAGAAACACTCGAAGAAAGGAATAAAATTTCATTTAGTCCCAAGCCTTGGGAATTGACCCCATGAACTACACCTGACCCTCCCCCACAATCCATACCACCCCACCACCCACGGTGGAGCATGTATGAATGTTATTTCCAATTTTCCATAGATGGAATAAATGAAAGTGAAAAAAATAATTCACATTTAAAAATTTATTATATCATACGTATAATATATATTTATATTTTATATCATTATTATTATCCTTTTAAAATCGATGTGAGAAAACAATCACATCAGTTCATGAAGGCACTCATATAGGTGTATGCACGAACAATGTTATCTCTCTAAAATGGATTTGAATGTATGTACTTATTTGTGATATTATAATTTGTTACCAATAAATATTTCATATATATGATATATTCCTAAAAAATAAATCATTTTCTCAAAATGAAAAAATTCACTCTATGATGTTGGTATCATGGAATTAATTTGTTTAAAAATTTTACTTATATATCATTTTTTTCGACATAATTTTGAAATTCACAATTATTTATTTATACTTTAATTATCTTATGTTCATATATAAATATTAGTGGAAAAATGATTAACAATTCATTAATATTATATATGACATATATATATTTTAAAAATTTATAATAATTAATATTTTCACATCCATTATTTGAAAACAAATCTAATTACTCTTCTCTTTTTCATCCAAAAACTCAACCCTTTATATACTTTATATTCTTATTTCCATTATTTTTTTATCTCAATTCTTGTAATTTTAATATTCATGAATGTTATTTATTTTCAATGGGGTGGAATTATTTCTCATAATTGAATAATCACTTCAACAGTGTAACATATCTCGTAGAATTTTTCTTCTATTTTTATTTCTCAATAAATTTGTTTTTTACACTATATGGATGGTTTTTATTTTCATTAATTATTATTATTATTTCTAGATTTCATTTTCATTATTTTTTAATAAATTCTAGTTTTATTTAAACAATAAAAATTCTTAATTATGAACACATTGTTATATTTTTAGCATAAATACTCATTACAATCTCATATCTCTTTAATGAATAGTTTTTCCCCTTTAGATGTTCTTTTCATCTACTCATTCTATCTAACTATTATTGTATACCTTTTATAAACATTATTAATTGACATATTAGATATAATTTTATTCCATTAGTCTCATAATTTCAATAATTCCAACAATTGTGAATGTATTGTTTTTTCTCATTAACTCTATATTATATCTTCTAATTTTTTTTAAAAAATTCATCTATTAACAATATTTTGGTTTCATTATATCATATGATTAATTCCAAACTTTATGTAGAATCGTATTTATTATCATTTTTTACATGAAAATTTTCCCTAGATTTTTATTTACTCATGATCTTTTAAATTAAAAAAACTACTAAAAGTATAATTTTAATGAAAAAGTAATTCCATTATAATTTATACTATAGTAGAAACATATTTCATTGATTAAAAGATATCATTACACTAATATGATCAATGTTAATGTTAACAATATATTAAAAACCTAAATAAAAGAATATATCATTAATTACTTAATTGAATATTTTTCATCAGTGATTGTCGTATTTCTAAAATACTCTAATACTAAAAGATATTTTTAACTTAATAGTTTATTCTATTCATTCAGAGATTTCACCATATCTTAAATATTCATTTTCATAATATACATATGGTCTTAATTGTAATTTGTTTATTCTGGAGAATAATTATCATGGAACATAATTCATTCAGAATTTATTTAAAATTGAGAATCCTTATGAAAAATAATTTCATTATGAGGGTCATAAATTATAGAGATATTATATTTAATATTTCATACTTTTTTCTGATTTCTCAACAATGATAGTTTGAAGGATATATCTATCCTATGATATTTTTTATACATCAATGAGGAATTTTCTTTTCCTTTAATAATTTTTAAGGTAGATTAATTTTTATTAATTATAATACTAACACAAAAGTTATTGTATTCATATTATTCCTATTGTGTTTCTTTATCCAATAGAAAAATCATAAACTCTTATATATATGTGAAATAATATTAAGTTATATTCATCCTTTTATAATTTACTTGAATATGAAAACCGCCATGAGATTAAATTATCACATACTAATGGTAACCTAGACTGGGATCCATAATATAATGGTCCAAAATATATTTGAAAAATAAACAACCATTTAAAATTAATTTAATTAGTGGTGTACCCATATAATAATTTGATATCATTATAAACATCTTATCCTCTCTATTTTATCTATTATTCAATGTGTTTTCCGAATTTACCTACATTATGGTATTAATAGGGCTGAAACCCACATTATAATTTCCATATAATTAAAATCATATTCACATTTATGCATCATATAATAAAAATAAGGAAAAATTTATTTACAATTATATGTGTGACATTGTTCTCTGATACTAAATCATATTACTAAAAGTTATGTAGTCACACTGAGAATGGGAGAATCCATGACTAAACATTTCACTTAATTATATACTGTTTAATCTATCACAAATCATATTTAAACATTATAGGTATTGGTTTGATTATATATACCTATGAATTCCTATTACAATAAACCATATAAAAATATGTAACTAATAAAAATTATAATTACAATGTATCTATAAATGTTTTACCTGAGATGTCAGTGATTATGACCATAATATAACTAATTAATGTTTGGGACATATATATCCTCTAATATAATCAATTGAATACAAATGGGAGATTAATTAACTTTGTTCAATAATTCCATTTATATAAAAATATATATTGTAACTCATATCGAGTTTCTATCACATATCCGACTAATTTACATTTGTTCATGTAGGCTCCATAAAGAAAAATATATTCCTTAATTATGCACATTTGACATATTGAAACAATATATCATCATTATTAAATGATGTTTTTCAAATGAAAAATAATTTTTTAATCGCATCATGTATATTAGTCCTTTTATATCAACTAAATCATTGGAATAATCAAATATTATACGTAATCAGTGGCTTCATGTTCACATCCTCTTCATTAACATAAAAACATCAATGAATATAATATAATTATAAACGTGTAGCATTTTGATTCTTAATTTTTTTTTCACACCAAACTATTTCGACAGATTGATTATAAAAAAAATACTAGTTTAATCATTAATAAATAATTTTCATCCAATTTATTCTTCTACATTATTCTATTCCTCATTTTGTAATAATAGGTTATATAGTACATTTAGCAATTCAACCATATTTTTCATACATTACATTTATTATTATTCATTGTCATAAATAAATAGGATCTCCTCTTTCTATGTAACATCTTCTTATAGAAATACCATTAATAAATTAAAATTATCATTAGATATTTCATTATATTTTCTTCTATATCAATAATGTATTTCTACATTTTGTTCTACATTTTAACATATTTAGCCTATCATAGGATCAATAGGTACTGTTACACTAGGATCATTATTCATTAAAAACTCATGTTGAACTACTCCACCATATTTCAAGTAATTTTCAATCTATAATGATTCTACAGTAGTTCATTGTAATATAGACTCACCAATTATAATAATTAGAGGTTATAAAATCACATGAAGTATATTATCCTTTTAGTAACATTAAAAACTATCAAAAAAAATTTATAAAAAATTATATTTGGGAGATTCAAAATTAATTTCAAAACAACCAATTTTAAATGTTATAATTATCACACTAATATCCTATAAATTTATTCACATTTATTTCTATTTGTGACTTGTGTTGAATAACTATATATTATCCAACATAATCCAGATATTTTATTTTTGATTCTCTTAAAATAATCATTTGATTAAATTTACTATAAATTTAAAAATATTAAAATTAATGAAGCTTACATAAGAATTGTGATGTACTATATATCACTTCAGTGTGTCTCTTAAATATCAAAATTATTGCATTATAATTTCTAATAAGTAAACTATTCACTGTAGAATTTCCAAATTTTTATCAGTGTAGTCATAGTACTTTTCCTAATTCTTATCTCAATCAACATATATACCAACATAAAAATTGTCAATTTTTGTATCATATTGTGTATTATTCCATTAATTTTTGGAATGCCCTGTAATAACTTATGTATCATAGTGAAATAAAAAATGTAACAAATATCTATATGAAATATAAAATATATCTTCTTTATATAATAGGATATATTATGAATTAATACTAAAAAATTATGTACTAAATGAAATATATTACATACGATATTGATACTCCTATATTTACCAATGTATAATCAATAGATTATTTTTTTATCATAGTGATATCAAATATTTTTACAATATTTTATTATAAAATTGCTAATTTATTTCATTTACTATTCATCATCATTCTCTTATAAAAAATAACATCATACAATTGAGTTCAAAAACACTATAAAATCTCACAATGAAAATCCATCAAAACTAAATAAAGATTATTTCATGAAAATAATATTCTATTTAAAATACAATACATATTATTTTATAAATCCTTTCAGAATATGAATACACTTCTAGAATATTTAAATAAAAAAACACTACATTAATAATTCATAAAATTATTATATTAATATTCTCCCTACAAAATAGATCATATCTCTTATTTCCCCCACCATTCATACCATAATAAACATATTCATGCATGTTATATCCACCCGGTATTTTAATATACATCATTATTGATAATCCAACCATGATATTCATTCCTATAGTTGTCTTTTTCTTAAAAAAATCATATTAGTTTTCAAAAGTAATATTTTTAAACCGATCAACTATTATTTCGTAGTTTCTTCTCATAAAATAATTTATTTGTTTTCATAATATTTAAATCCATCTAAAAAATAATCATATGTTATAGGGGATTTCTCAAATCCAAATATTCCAAAAATACTAATCAATATCTCAATTTTTTCCTTCAATATCATCTATAAACTGTTGTATTTTTCATATTTAAAATTTAGAATGATACATAGAACCAAAACTAATAATACTTACTCTAAGATGCATCTAATATATCCTATATTGTATTTTCACAATTTTTAATCTCATTATCTCTTGTTGATATTAAATATTTCACACATAATGAATTAAGAATTTCACAATTAAAGCTACTATATTTCATTTTTCAATGAGTCTTTATTAAATTACATTATTAAGGACTGATAAATTTGTAATTTTTATCATCATAATTTGTATTATTAATGTGTTGGTTTCCTTAATATGTGTCATGTTTATAAACATTTATGATATTTGGTTATATTAAAAATACCATATATAAGGTTATGTGGAACCCAATATAGTGGCTTGTGTTTTTAAATTATGGTACATTTTTAATATGATAAATAACTTTACTCCAATATAAATCCTTGAATTGATTTATTTTTTTGTGTCTCTGGATGTTATTTTATCCATTTACACTTGAAAAATGTATAATAATAAATTTCTTAAATGTTCTTATTTTCATAATGTTTTAAAAATATTGGATTTTGTAAAGCTTTATAATATGGTAGGATGATTTCATATAGATAAAAGGAGCTTAACATCAATAAATATATTTTCTTTTAAATGTAATACTAATTTTGAAAAATATACAAACGTCAAAATATAACACCCCAACTACATTAAACATGACATAGCTTTTATTTTATTACATCAGTATAGAAAAAATATATTATATTATTAACTAATTTAAAAGTCCATATCAATATGATATATAACAAAACATTATTATGAATTAATAAGTAACTATACAACATATAAAAACCTGAAAAATATTATTTCCCCATGAAATAGTTTATATTGGACATATTATTCATCGTGGTTTCCCAGGTAACTAGATAAAAATAGAAAGTGGTGAGGTTAGATGCTCAGTGTGGGGTAACTTATAGTAGACTTTGTCATACATAATCATGGAATAAATAATATTTCATGAAAAATAAAACATCAAAAAAAATTCAAATATTATATAAACATTAATAAATTCATGGATAAGAATATGTGATCATATTGTGATGTAATTCATAATGATGGCCATTATAAACATTATATCAAGGAATCAATATAGGACATCAATAAAAAATATGTAAGGCCTTGAATATTTTTACAAATATATATTCTAATGAGACCTACCAATTACTGAAGGGGGTATATTATTATAGGCCACATTTCTCACTTAATAAGATTAATGCATCAATCTTATGAAGATAATTTTTGAACAATATGAATCATATAGGTCCCTAGACAACCACATAAAAAATCATGTAAAATTAATCAATATATCATTATATAAGAACTATTGATATACATAATTTCAAGATATAATCATTAAATAGAACAATACAACTATCTATTTGAATATAAAACAATCTAAATATATGAAACAATATATTTCCAATGTATTATAACAGACCCTTGTAAAAAATGATAATGAGGTAGTATTGAAGTGTATATTCAAATTGTAGAGATATTAATAGTAATTAATATCTAATTATATTCTCTAGTGAGATTTTGATTCAAGTAATTCCTTCTAA
Organism: Viscum album; assembly: GCA_963277665.1. Taxonomy (NCBI): domain Eukaryota; kingdom Viridiplantae; phylum Streptophyta; class Magnoliopsida; order Santalales; family Viscaceae; genus Viscum; species Viscum album. The sequence goes on from OY728133.1 coordinate 245,008,101, forward strand.
TGTTTTCGACATTGGTGTGTAGTTATTTTACTTACCATTTTCATGACAAAATGTTGAGTAAATACCTGAGAAAAATTACTTATATGTATTCTGATTAGGTGTATCGAATCTAAATATTATATCAACATTTTGGTACCCTGGGATGTCCTTTGGTTGAAACAACATACTCACCATATTACTAAAATTTTAGGATGATTTATTACATTGGGAGTGTTGGATCATTATCATATATTATGAATGAATTCTAATGAATATTAATAGTTATCTATCATTACCTGTATAATATTAAATTTATTACAATGATTAGAATTAATATTTATCCTGGGAAAATAATATAATTTGGTAGGACTATAAAATTAATGTTAAATTATTTGTTAGGAACATATACCTTTCAATTTAGACTCTTTTTGCCTTAAAGGAAGAACATAAAACCTAAAAAATGTCCATATATTGACTAATAATATATAGAATTTGTACCCAACTTCATAGTAGATTATAGTAATATGATAATTGGTGGATATTTATAAAAAATAAGGTCAATATTTTTTTAAATAATATTTATTAATTTGTTTTAAATAAAACTTTTTTTGGTGGATGTGGTTCAAAATAAATAAAGATGTCATACTAATAAAAAATTGAAGGATATTTTAAATTTTAATAAATCCAATATTTTATGGAACCTTATAAACCCATTATTAAATTCAGTTAGACATAGTTTTTATTATGATAAAATGTTATTTATGTTCCAAAATTTCAAATATATTTTCATAAATTATTATTTTTTTAAAATTTCGTTAATTTACTCCCTAAATTGAATTTTGTACAAAAAAATATGTTTTGTTAATTGACATTCCATGATATTTATTATTGATATAATAAATGGTGTTGTATTCATCAACACAATACATTTTAATATTCCTGAAATAATCAATATTATCAAAAAAAAACTAAAAATTTCACGAAATACTATTCTTGATGTTTTGATTAAAAATTAAAATTCAACTTTATAAATACAATTCTTTAACTATTAGAAGATTATTTATTAAATAAAAATAATTTTTTGTTTTGAAATTATATATTTTTTCTATCAAATATGAAAATTATTTTCTATTAATTATAATTTTTATTTTGAGAAATATGTTTCTAATTAATATTTCATCATTAATGTAAATTTTAAATAAGTAATATTTATATTAAAATTTTAATCGTTTATATTTATATTGGTAATTCCCATAAATGATAGTTACATTACAATATTTGAATTTTTAATTAGTATCTCATCCTTATTAAATCCTCTAGAACACATGATTCATCCTATCTCATATGATTCCCCCAAATAAATTTCACATTTGAGGTGTTCATATTCAATAACACATTACCACATATGTAATAGATCTATAGAAGGTATTTTTGTTATAAATGATAAGTTGAAGCTTTATTTATATAGGGATGTGTACATTCCATTTATTTAGAATGTATCTACAAAAAATTCATACATGGAGTACATTAGGCAATGTATATATGTTGGATGGAAGTGAAAAATTATAATATATAACCCCAATTCTACATAAAATAAAAATATTCCTAATATACCACATACATGGATTCTTATTATTACCTAAATATTCACCTAAATTTAGTGGTGGAAATTTTTAGAAGCATGGTATTTGATATGTAATTCCATACCTTTATTATCAACAATGATTCTCTTCATACTATTGTATTTCAAGATATTATTATGGATATTTTTCATGTATCATCATGTTATAATTTTTAGATATTCTTAAACCTGTATTTTGTTCATGCTTTTGTTGGGTTTCATATACCATTGCATAAGGTGAAAATATTGAAAATAATGAATGATTTGTGGTACCAAATGGTTCATATAGGGCTTTCCCAAAAATTTCCACTGCTACAACAAACTGTGAAAAAAAATAAACTTGGATTTATCATGGTTGGTTCATAGACTAAAAACCAAGGCACACACATAGTATAAACCACGAACCTATAAATAAATGTTGCATGGATGTGTATAATTATTATTCCATACCATGTAGTTGTTCCTAGAAAACCATGATTAGGGGTTTTTAAATCCTATGTTATGTTTTGGAACATAGAATCCACACTTTTAGGACCCCAATAGACTTGTACGATCCCATAGCAATTTCATCATCATTAGAGTCCCCATGGAGTTATTCGTGCCACCTTTACACCTCTATGAAGGATAGTCAATGCTAGGTGAAAGAAGTTTCATCTACTCCCAATTCATTTCCTCTTCCTGTAATCTTTTTATCATTCTCAATCCATCCCTCCAATGGGTTTTGTAGATTCCGTTGTTGATTTTTGTATCTAATACCCACTATTTAGTTCATGAATCTATGGATTTATTCTTTGTTTCCCATTTTCAGCATTATTTATTGGTGAATAAAGATTAGTAATCTAGGATTCAAGATCATGTTATCCATAGGTAGGTGTATCCATTTTAAATAAAAATTTTAATTTAACCTAAATAAATAGATTTAATTTCATTTTTTTTCAAAATAAATTTTTTTATTGAAATGAAATTTCAATAATTTGGTTGATTAAAAACTCAATTAAATTGAAATGGAAATTTTCAATTGGATTGAATAATAAATTTGGGAAAACCATCCAATTACATTGTTTTTGGGTGTTTTTGTGAAATTGATTTAAGAATTGTGAAATAAAAAGTGATAAAATGGACGTATGTATACACATATTATCATGAAACATTGACTTTGAGGGTTTCCAATATCCTATAATGAGAAAAACTTATGTAAGATGAACAAATTTCATACTTGTTTGTATCTGAAATATTTGCAACTGAATATTGTTAACAGATTCATGTGAAATTTACATTTATATAAACATATTTATATAATTTTTTTTATAATATCATATTTTTAAAATATTTATTTCATTAAAAATTTTGTGCATTATTTTTTTTTAATATTATTTTTAAAGTACAAACCTATTTATTTAAAAAAATAAAATCTTAATTTTTTTACTAAATGTGGAATACTATAATAAAATCCTTGGTAATACCCTAGTAGCCTATTTTCTCACACCATACTTATTCCTTCGAATGTTTCTATATTATCTCTATCCAGGTTTGACTATGGGTAAATCACCACTTTTTGGTGGTTGTAAATATTTACCATAAGGATTGGAGAGTTAAGCCCACTATGGATTGGTTAATACTATCAATTTTATAATAAATTGTTGTATAAATTTGGGATTATTGACCTATTTCACTTCTAGTATAGTTATCCCTATAGAGTTTTTATTTTATGTATACTTTATTTTTTTATCATTTTTCATTGTGTTTGGTGAAAATTAATTCCCACAAAAATATTTTATAATGTGAAGTGATACTCACCAACTTATGGGGATCATGAATTCTATTTGGGGTATGATAGAGCTGGTTTAGATATCCGGTTACCTGGGTACTAAATATGGTTCTTGAAAATGTTGTATTAAAGGAGAAGGTTATGTATCATTCCTTGAATTTAGTATGCAACTATGTAATCTATTTGGGACATATGAATTAGTTTTGATTGAGTTCCTTGTTATCTCTCAGTGCAACATGAATAACTAGGTGGGGTTTAGTAATGATTTCATCAGGATTAGTTCTCTACTTTTAACTATTATTGATTTGGATATATTGAAACCCAAATCATGATTGTTAATCTATTGGTTTTAATTCCATTTTTACACAATTTGAGTGGTAAATCTGATGCATTCTCTATTGTTTGATGATATTTTGAATCATCAAGTCTCTATGAATAATTTATAACCAGAACAATGAGGACGCATCTAGTGAACCAAAGTGAATTAATCCTACCATGGACCTGAGTTTAGTTGAGGTGATAGTGCGTACTCTCCATAATCTAGGATGGGCACCACCACCAGTCCCCATTTAGGCACCAACTATAGAACCTCAATGCAATGATCTATAGAATCATTATCCATATCTCCATTGATATAATCCACCTAGGTTCAATGGATTTAATTATCCTCAAGAGGATAAGGAATGGTTGAGAAGGATTGATGGTTTGTTTGTGTTCTGGTAGATGTCATATGAAATCAAGGTTATGTTTTCCACCTATGTGCAAGAAGGACCAGGAAGTAGATGGTGGAACATAATGTAATAATTAATAAACATCTGGGATTATATATGTAAATAATTCAAGGATCTTTTCATAAAATAGGTCTATCATCATTCAATGGTTTTTTTCCATGCCTATATAGTTCTTCTCTCATTATTAGGATGTGTAGATCATTGCAGATTATGAAAACCATTTTCCAAGATGGTGTGGTTCACGCCTGAGTTAGTATAAAATGAAATTATAATCATTCAATGGATCATCATGGGGCTAGGATATCCAATACTCGATAGAACACTGATGGTTGAAATGGATAAGGTTAGCTGTCAGTTTTGTCCAATTTTTCTTCTCATCCGAGTAGGGGTGTGAATTCCTCTAAATGGAAGATGATTTTTGATGAATCTAAAAATAGATATTGATATAATGTTCATTCTATAGTTACTATAGTGCCTAGTTAAGGACCTTTTATTTTCTACATTTATGGAAATGACGAGAACTTGAAGTGGGTTTTCACTACGGTACCCAAGGTATATGGCTCTTGGTGATGTCTGGGTCACCTATATGTATTCATGAGTGATACTTCCAATAATCATAGTGGAACAGGACCAGAAACGCTTATTAAAACAATGGTACAATCAGATTCTTCATATGAAAACGTGTTCGATCTAGTGTCATAGAAAATAATGACTCTTCTTGTAGTGGAAGAGTTTTCAGAGGAAGCAGATATGGGTCCAACGATTGTGAGAGGTATCATTACTTTAGTTCATAACTAGTTACTACTCTATTTAATAATGGTTCATCTTACTCATTCATTTTATCCCATATTGATAATCTGATAAATCTTTCTATATATAATTTATCTTATGTGATGGATATTACTACACCCCTTGGAATAAATATTTAGTAGGTTCTAAGATGTTCTTCTTGCATTTTCACTCTATCAGATGTTAGGGTTCCTTTTAGTTTTCAGATTCATGACATGAAAATTCTTGATGACAGATTTGGGATGGTTTTTCTAATTTTCAATAAATCCTGGATTTATTGTTAACATCGAAGGGTCTCCATTATCGCACCTAATGGGGTTTTTATTTTATTTAATTTAGAATGGGATAAAAGTTCATGGATATTCAAACCTACTTATTTAGAGTTAAGAAAAGTAATATATGTTCATAATTTTGACCAAGACATGGAATCATTTGATAGGATATTCATCCATTTTACTTCATCTTTCCTGATGTGTTCCTTTCATACATCTCTTATTTTTCAATCTAAGTGTAGGTAAATGTTTCTATCAATTAATATCCTGGTACACAACCAATTTTTATTCACACTGATCATGTAAGAAGCAATTGAAATGAAGGTGTTTAATTATTAGTTGAATATTCTTCTGCATAAATGATTTATATGTCTATGTTCATTACCTTGGGTGGTGTTAGTTCTATTTGACAAGAAATATTATTGTTAAATTCACATATTGTTGATAATGGAAAGTTCACTCTATTTACAGTAAATAAAATATACATATTTCTATGGAATTATTATCTATTTCAGTAGTTGATAGAGGGAAATTTATTCTCATAGATTGATCTACCCTCTAGAAAAAATTATATTAGAAATAAATAATATAAGATTCATAAAATTTTATTTACGAATAGGTATAGAAATTATGCATACATTGTTTTAATGTTTTGTCAAACCGATGCTCATGAAGTTTTTATGCCTTTTATGAATATGATTTTCCACAAGTATCTTCCTTCTTTCATGTTATAAATTATGAATGACATGATTTTTTACACTAATAATGAGGGAGTTCATTTTTTTCATTAAGGAATATTTATATAATTTTTTAGAAATCACCAACATTTTGCAATGCTTTTAAAATTTGATTTCAAGATTTAGAAATTATAGTTATTAGGACATGTGGTGATGGAACATGGTATATCAATTGAACTTGGAATTGTGAAAGCTGTTATGAAATGGTAACAATACCAAAATATATTTATGATTTGGATCCTATTGTGTTTAATAGGGTAATATCTTTAGTTTGAAATGGAATTCCAAATATTCGATTCTCCAATAACTAATCTAACTCAAAAGGGGTTAATGATTTCTCATGATCAGATATATCATAATTATTTTTGTTGATCGAAAATTTCTTTTTACTACTATACTGGTTATGACTATCCTGGAGGCCAGGCATGGCTACATGGTATTCTATGATGATTCAAAATCATATTCATGATATGTTCTTATAATGAGGGGATATTGTCATTGTTTATGGATATCATTATCTATAGACACACAAGAATAATAACTCAGAAAATGACTTTGAACTCTCATTTTTGATGCACACAATTGTGAATTGGTAGCACCACCTCTCTAGACAAAGGTTGACCTTGTATTCTAACCACAAGGGCTTGATTTATAACTTCTCTAAAAATTAAATGAATCTACATTTGAGATTATTGGTGTAATAAATTAAGTAATTAAAATATTATATCACATATACCATGCGGAAAGAGAATTTATTCCTAGATACTTTGGGAAGTAAATTTCTTACCCATACAGTTAATGAATCATCGTCAGAGTGGAATATCAAGGACATTTATTCATAGTTCAATACATGAGTTCTGAAATGATGGTGGAGGCATACATGGCTACAATTTTATTAACATCCACTCTTCTTAAGATGATTTTTAATGTTTATAAGCAAGATGATGTGTTCTGTTTCATTAGAGACACTCTTTATGGTGGGGAGAAGTACTTGAGAAGTCATTATCCACTGACGTAATTCTATTCTATCACAATCTATTTTTCTCGATATCAGTAAGGGATGTTGTGATGGGAGATTTTCATAACTCCAAGTGGGATATGAACCCAGGAATAATGATGATGCTCTATGACATGCAGTTGAAATTATGGCGGCTAGTTATGAAATATAGAATTTTTTAATTTTCCACTAATTTTTACACATTCTAAAAGGTCAAGTTTGATTCTCAAAAGCATTCACGTTTTCTTCGGCAACATCTTGATACTACATGGAAGTGGTAGGAGATCACTATAGACATTGTGTTAGGATATTTTCATGCTAAGATAATAGATAATGAGATATGGATTGTGATCAATCGACAGATTTAATATGCTCAAATTGTACCCATTTGTGATACTAACAATGTTGAAGAGTTTTGAATTCTCTATGGGAAGGATATTTTTCATTTTAAAAGAGTTCTACATTCAATAGTTTCAAAAATAAATCCTTACATTAATAATAAATTTTGGAGAGATATTCTAGAAGAACATGGATCCCAGGTTTATTTGAGTTTGTAATACCCTCAAAAATTCTTTGGCTATATAGAAACATCTATAAATATTTATGAGGATATCCTATATTCATGTGTTCTTGACATTATTGGATCTTGTAATAACCATATAGGGATAGAGGAATTTTAATATAATAATAGAAAGTAGTCTATGAAAATAGTGTCACCTTTTGAGACATTTTATTTACAACCTTATTGATCTTTTTTGAGTGAGTTGGAGATTACAAAATGTTTCTTGGTTTAACAGAGCGTAACTCAAGAGAAGACATCTTGGATTTGGTTGATTCATGAGTGAAATTTTTATTGAATATAATTTAATATGTTTTATTTTAATATATATAGAAAACAATTTGATTTTTTAGTTGGTGAATAGGTGTTCTTAATGTTTTCAACGAGTTTGGGTCAACAAAAGATTAAGAGAATAGTGAAAAATGCTTCTCATTTTGTAGGTACTTTTGAGGTATTTGACCAAATAGTAAAATATTATTACCATTTAGTACATCTTCCACTACTAATGTTAATATATAATTTGATTCATGCATCACAGCTCCAAAGTACCTATCTAATCCATCTCATGTTTTGAGCTTGAGTGATCCCGATGTTTAGCCTGATTCACTTGTGACTGAACATTCAATCAGGATAGTTGATTCTAAAACCAAAATAATATATGGGTGGATGATACAATTATATCAGGTGCTATGGAAGCCTGATTTTGATAATCATTAGATTTGGGAGATTCAGTCACACATAAGAGAGTAGTGGCCTTATGTTTTTGGGATGAAAGATTCTATGAAGGATTTATGGGGCTACATTGTTAATGTGGAAGAGATTTTGTAACAACCTATTACTATTTTAATGTATTCATAAACAAAAAAATTGATAATGATTTTTTGGAGTTTTGTTTAGTGTTGAAATGGGTGAATTTTTTTATTTTTGAATGTTCTGGGGTAGTGAACATATGACCGAGGGTATACCAAAACTATGCACCATATTAGAGAAAATTGTGACATCCATATAAATTGTACTTGTAATGGCTAGTGAAGGATTTGAAAAAGCATTAAACCATCTAATAAAAATCATTTACCTTAAAATAATGTTTTCCTATATATGGAACATGTTTTTTTAAAACCATTAAGATATTCATATGAAACAATTCGTGAGGGTTTTTAATCTGAAATAGTGTTTTTAAATCCTGAAACCCCTCTTTTAGGTACCCAATGGGATGGTACGACACTGTTGTGATTATTCATCCATGTAGACTCCCAAGAGTTTTTATTATCCACTTTACATCTTTTTGTATTTCAATCAAAGATAGGAGAATGATGTTCAGTATTCTACCAGTAGGTTTCCTCTTCATGTTTTTATTTTCCTATTATCTATCCATTCATCCATAGTGTTTTTTTGATCCCCATGATAATTTGTCGATATAATCACTAAAATTTGGATATTGAATCTCGGGATTTATTTTTTGTTTTTTAGTCACCATTATTCATTGGAAAATATCGATTAGTGCTTTGTGATTCAATATATCGGGTTCCAGTTTTAGGTGGTTCAATTTCAATTACTGAATCTATTTTACCCTAAACTGTTTGGTTATATTTTAATTTTTTATTTAAAATGAATTTATTGATAAAAATGAACCTTTTTCTATTTTTATACTAATAAAAAAATTCTAATGAAATGGTGTATTTGAAATTTGATTCGACAAGAAAATTGGAAAACCCACCCATTTACATTGAATTGGCGTTTATATGTGAAATTTATGGGAGAAATTTGAAACTTAAATTGTGAAATTGATTTGAGGATATTTTATGGAAATTTATATAGGTAAAATGGATTAAAAATTTATTTGATAGAAATTGTGAGGATTTTTCTTGAGAAAATGATTTTTTTTAAAAAAAATTGGTTTACAAATGGAAATTGAAATATTAGAAATGGAGAATCTGATGAATTTTATTTTAAATAGTATGAAAATAAATTTTCCATTGTTTACTTGTTTTTTCCATATGAAATCTGTGGTTATTATTGAAATATTTTAGATATCCCTCTATGATTTACAACATTCCGAAAACAAATTACAATATGTCTCATCCCTAATAGGATGGTGATGAAGTCCTCTTAACCAGTGTCATATGGGATGTGTGTATACAGAAAATTTCATGTCACCTTAACTGTTAGGGAGTCCAATATCTTTGAAATATCATACCAATTGTTACATGCCCCTATTGCTCCATTCTATTATTTTATATATATATATTATTGTTTGTTGATACTTATTTTAAATGAATTTTAATTTATATAAACTATATTATTTTAAAAAATTATTAATTCATTTTTTTAAATCATTTCTATCATTCAAAATGAAAAGAATAATTTTTTAAATATTATTTTTAAATTCCAAAATTTTTAGTCCTAAAATTGTAAGCTAAGTAGGGTTATTTAAATATAGTATTTTTTCATGGAATCATTGGTGAGACCCTGCTGGTATTTTATCACACAATCTACATATTCTTTAAAATGAGTCTACATTATTTTTTTATAGGATCTAATATGAGAAGAGGACCACATGTAGTAGGTTCTAGTTTTTGATAGTTAAGAAAAAATATTTGATTATGCTAAGTCATGGGTTTTTCATTTTGTTTTCTGGAACATTGATGTAGTACAATGGGATTTTCTACCTTTTTGACATCAAGAACAGTTCTCCCCAAATATTTTTTCTTCTATTTATACTGAAATATTTATCTTTCTTCAAGTTTTTTGTAAAATTCGTTCATACATTCAAATTTTATGATTTTTGGTTATATTCTCCATTCCATGGTGATTGGGAACCCCCTTCGTGCCTTGTTAGAGATGAATGTGTTATCAGGTTAGCACAGTACCCTGTCTAGATCATGACATTTTATCTTTTTAATTTCTTACTCAATGATTTTTTAACCAAATAGCCTTCCTTCCCCAACTCCATCCCAACATGTTAGAGTGTTACATAATTTCCTATTCAGGGACATGTATAATGAAAATTATATTCTCAAAAAATGATATTATTGAATAAATATTATAATAGAGATAGTTAATGGTTCCAATTACTATGGAAATCTAGTGATCATGACCTTATAATATCTCCAATGGTTTGGATGGTTCATTCAGAATAACCATTTTTTCGGATGGTATGTGATTCCCTAGTGAATCTCTGTTTTAATGGTTATTTAAGGGATCGTAAAAAAATTTATTAGAAATTTTCTTCAGATTTTTATATAATTTATAATTTTTAACTATAGAATGTTACAACTTCATTGATATAGAGTCCTTTAATATGTTCAAATTGTATATCCCCTCATAATTGTAGTGAATGTGATTAATTATTAAGGAAATCCATAATGACACATGTATCATATTTATTACGAAATTTCATGGGTAGTCGAGTATCATTGTCAATTGGGTTATCTTCGTACTTAATAATTGGTATATGTACATGTTAAATCAAAACCCTAGGAAGTCGTTACTCATAAATTAATTTATATAATATCAATCATGTTAATTAGTAGTATATTACATTGTAAATTCCCACCAACCCCAATGTTTCAAACATATATTTCTATATAACGTGGTGCTAACACGATGTGAAGTGAAATTTTATTGTGATTTTCATCAATAATTACATGTTTTAACTCATGTATTGACTATATTTTAATTTCGTTTCCAATAATCAATACACTTTATTCATTGATTATATTTCTCAATATCCCACATTCCAATGTTTTAATAATCATTTTAAAACCCTTTTTTTTGTTTTTGAAATTACAATATATAGTCTTGTAAATATAGTTCAGAAATTACTAAAAAAATGTTTTTTGTTCATCCATAATAGTTTCTATATCCAAATTTACTAATTCAATAAAAATTGGTTCATTGTTTATCTTCCTTATTTATTGGAGTGTATTAACATTCCAACATAACACATACACATTCTAGTTTTACATTCTATTGTAGTACTATATTCTATAGTCATATAATTCATGTTGTTCTAGTACTCTCATCGATCATGTATTTAGATTTTTCATTACGAGTATACACATAAAACATTTATGATCAGTATATATGTCACAAATTCACCATAATGATAGTTCTTCAATTTAATCAATGTACATATGAGATAATCAAACTCAATATCTTAGTTTTCATAATATTCAACGGTTTAATCAATTTCCTAAATGCATAAGTCACCCCATTATCATTTTTTTATAAAAAAACATTAATACGTTCTGTAATATAAAATTATATTTATAAATTCTTTCATTTAAATATTATAATATAAATATAAGTTCATTTTTAATCTATTATACAGTTTCCCTAAAAATTCATTACATTTATTTAACCTTGTGAAGTTGTCCAATTTATATGTCATCATTGTAACCGTAACAGATAATAATGTAAAATTTAAAAAATTATTATAGTAGTAATCTCTATAAATAAAACTATGTATCTTATTCATATTTCATGGTGTGGTCCAACATATAGACAAATGTTTTTTGTAGAGGTAACCAATATTCGATCTTTATAGTAAATATAGTCATGATGGAAAACTTGTGGTAGAAAAAAATAAATGTAAATGAATTTACCATATATCTCATTCTCTATTAATTTGATAAGGATGGATTAACAATTTTCATGATATAATTAATGACATAGAGTGTATATCATGATATAACCAACATAAACCACAAAATAATTTTCATGTCAATCCTTGATAACTCTATTAATTTTATTTATAAACATATAGACTTAATTCTCTATCTATATGGTAATTACAATAAACTCATTCTATTCGTTGTTTGTGCCAAATTCCTTTTCTTATATATAATCATTTTTTAATTTTAATTGATGATAACTAAGATCGAGATCAATCTTTTATAAGTATTAATCCCTATGAGGTTTATCATAAAAATAATTAATTCATGGTAAATAATACATGTTAATTATAATAATGGAATTTATTTTCCATAAAGTCATTGCATAACCACGTATAACTAACCATAAATTTTAAAACATTTTTATGTGATACAAAAAGGTTAAAAAATATTCTTTATGAACTTATTTTCACAATAATATTTTAATTTACACTTTTATTTGTCTTTTTTATTAGAATACTTTTACAGGGAGGCATAAATATTCATTAATTGTATAATCATTAAATAATTAAACTATATGGTATAGTGAATATCTAGGAAGTTCCTCAAGAAAAAAAATAGTATGATTCCAACAAACTAATGTATCATGAATATTCCTTTGAAAAAGTAACATAATTAATACATCAATCTAATATTATAGATAATATATTCCATACGCAATCACATAAAATGGTGCAAAAGTGGTTTAGTGTTTTAGAGATTTGTTACATAAAAAACATATTTAAAAACACCTACAAACTTTTATCTCAAATTGTATCATCCTTAACTATATGACTATGAAATCAATATCTAGAATGTGGAAAACATGACCTCAAACAATCCTCCACATATTACATATATATGTACTTGGCCATAAACATTAAACAATCATGAATTCTGTTAATATTTTACATTGAAGATCGTTCCAGGAATAGAGTTTTAAAAAATTATTCCATAACTATTACATTACATATCAATTGTTACAAAGTAGACACTTCTACTCAGAATCCATTCTTTCATAAAATAAATACTCTTAAAAAAAATATGAAATATTTTCCTTATTAAAATCATATTTAATTTTTCATTTCTCTTACCCTTCATTATTTCCTGTGAAAAACATTTCAAAATCATGGGATGTGCAAAAAAAGCTCATTATGGGTAATAAAAAACGGAAATAAAACATTAGTTCATCATTATATATAAATAAATGAAAATTTTTTTTTAAATATTTAACATACCACACAAAATCATCATATTAATGAAAAACATAGGGAAATAATAGTTCATAAAGGTAACGTGTGGAATCCACAACAAATATACATTTTAGATTTTATTGTTACATATGTAGTTATGTCAGAATAACCAACATGATATATTACCTAACATATTATTAACACGTAAAAAATAAAAAAAGAAACATAATAATTTAACATTACAATAACAATATATTATTTCATCATATTTAAATATTCAATGTCTTCTCAAACCCATTTTCAATACCAAAATATAAAAAAATAGTATATGGAATTAATTTTCTTTTAAAAACATGTATGCTTGTTATGGAAACCAAATATGAAATAACAATCACAGTGGCAGAAAGGTTGTTGTCAATGGGTATGTTAAATAGAAACATTACCTTTGTTATTTAGTAAAATTATACATAAAAAAATATTCCCTTTGAATGAAATTATAATTTAAATGGGTGTATACACCATATAAAAAAAGTCAAATATTAATTGAAATATGACTCAATGAAACTAGAATGGGACAATATCCCTAACATCATGTTTGCCGATACTCGTTCATTCTTGAATTTCTTGAATTATAAACAAATGTTAATTTAAACTTTATTAAGAAAAATTTTCATGTTTTTAAATTATGTTATATTACAAATTACCAGGTTATAAACATTATATGATCATTTATGATTATAACAGTCGTTCTATCGATATTTGGTACTTGAGTCAATAATGAACATACTATAATTAGAACATGTCCCTGTTGTAAAAATTCCATTATCTCTATAATGATATTCATGATTTAGATATCATATATATCATATATATATCCATTATATATAATTATTTAAAATAATACATAACACATGGAGATACGAAATGAAATGCATCGTTCATGGAGATAAGCCGTATATACACATGCATGCTACTTTCTTTTCAATTTCATATTTAATTGAATGAAAACATAATTATACATAGGTATATTATAATTCTTGAATTATATCATATAAAATTTAAGAAACTCCATCCATTATACCATCCTCTTATGGCATGAATGAGTTATATCACATTGAGGGGGAGGTATTCCACACTTCCTCAAATAAAATTATCGTATTTACCGATTATGGAAACCATAAAGGTATGTTGTAATTGAAATATAAATATGAATAGAGAAAATATAAATATAATATATATCACATTAAAATATAGGGCCATCATAAATTCCTCTATAAGAGTCAGTAAGATTTAATTGAACAGTCATCATTTTTTGAGGCAGTAGTTCGTCATCCACAGGAACGGTATGTTCCTATCAATTAGATGGAGGTGTGTGGATGTGTAGTTCAAATCCTTCTCATAACAACATGTTAGTATAATTTGGATATTTTTTTGGTTAAAATATATTTCAATAAAAAGATTTTTGGGGGTTATGGAAGAGTATGGACTATACAATGGGGCTTCAGAGGCGAGATTATGGGTTAGAGGTGATGTATTTTTATAAGGGGGGAGTGGCTCTTTAGGAATGTTTGAAAATATTATTTTATTATAAACATAATTTTGATTTCAAAAAATGTTACAAACTATTTTAATTAGAATATAATGTGGGTATTATTCGAAATAATCTCATAAGAATGTGTTTTTATTTGTTTAGGGAATAATATTAACCTTATTTGTTTTCTTTAAACTTCAGACAAGTTATTAAACTATTACCATGTTCTCTTGTATATTCATACTCTATGATTAATATATTTACTATAAAATTCCAATATTACTTTAAATGGATCATTAATGACATTATTACTATTATATATGTCATTTTTTATAGTGTTATATTTTTATGACTATTTTATCACTTAATAAAATATTGGTTCATTTAAAAACTCATTTATGTAAATTTATAATCTATTCATATAATGAATTTTAGAACATTTATTACAACTTGATTATTTTGAAGAAAATAAATTTAATTAAAATATTAGAAGTTATACTCATCCATAAAATTCTTGGATGGCATAAAAAGTTTCAAAATAATTTTTTATATATTTTTGATCTCATTTATTAAAAAATATTTTTAGGGAAGTAATCCTTACATAATCATTGTGTCATAAATCAATTTATTTATATTATGCCAAAAAGTTATAAATAAAATACCATGATGTAGAAAAACATTTTGGTTTTCTAATGACTTTTTATAGTCTAAAATATAACTCATATTACAAATTATAAAAAAATTTACAAAGAGATATATGTTTTTGTTATATTTTCCTTAACATTAAATTAATTTTTATAAAGTGTCATTTCAAATATAAGTAGCTCCATGGGGCCCCAAAATCGACCCAAGGATGCCCATTGTCGGAAATGTATCATCCAATAGAATTATGACACGTGTTTTAGTAATTGAATATTATTATAATATTATTTTGTTACCATCATTTATCAGATTTACCCTTCAACCATGGTAAATATAATATTTACCGATGATACTATTCATAATTTCTAAAAATAAACACTACATATTTACAAAATTTTAACCTCTTAATTCTAAATATAGAATCCATTTTTCCAAATTCAAAACAACATATTTTATGATATTGATTTAAATTTAATTCCTACTGTGAAGACCAAAAAATATGTTTTTATGAAATAATAACTATCAAATGATTGTCACCTGTTTATGTTTAATTTCAAAATAAATTTTCTTCCAATGAAAAAAATTCTATTAAATGTTAAAAATATAATTTAAGTACAATTTAAAACCAAGAGAAAATATAATAAAACCATATAAATAAATTATATTAAAAAAATTGATTTAAAATGCAATATTTTACTATTCATTAAAAATTGAACTTTTTTCGTCAAATACAAACAATTTACCTATTTTTTTATGTCCTCATTCTAAATACTATCTTTATTTTTTTAAAATAGAGCATTAAAAAGAGAAAAAAAATAGTATTTAAAAATATTTCACCAAAAAATGTGGAAAATCAGCCTTTTAAAGAATGATAGAGTATTAATGATTAAAATTTGATTCATTCACTAAAAAATTACCATTTCACATTAGTTTTCTTGGATATGAAAGTGATTTAATCATCCACGATATGCTTCTATGGCGGTTTCAAAAAATCACCTCTAAATTGTGTGTCGACATACAAAAATTGGTGGATTACTCGATTTAGAGCTGTTTTTTGGTATTTGTCACAGTGGATGCAATTAGCGTTAGGATTTTATGATTTAGCATCGGTTTTCCCTTCGAAAATTAATTTTTTTGCGATGGTTTTAACCACTACAAAAAAATATTTTACCTAGGAATAAAAGCCCTAAAACCAAGATAGCGACCACGAAATAATAAAGGAATGTGAAAAATCGTTAGCGGTGGTTTTAATTGTCACTAAATTATTGTCTGTAGTGGCAGTTTTTATCACCAAGGATAGAAAAATACCCAAAATTTTAGTGGAGGTTAAAACCACAGCTAAATATAATAAATTTATTTTTTGGTGGTTAAAACTTCCCCTAAATCATTATATTCCTAAAATGCAGCTTATTATACAGCCCCAGTACCAGTGCTGTGAAAAGAAAAACCATTCAAAATTCACATGCACATACATCTCACATAAAAAATAATTCCAAAAGAAATTTTTTTTCATAATAATCACATGATATATACTTGAATATTAGTTTTATTATGATTTTGGTACGTAAAATTTATTCTACGTACATGATGGGTCACTTATGGATATAGTGGTTTCATAAGGATGGATAGAAATTAATCTTAAGTTTGTTGATGTATTTCGGTATCTATCATAACTTAGTAATGTAATTGATCATTGATGTTCTATTTGAATCTATGGTAATTAAAGGGGAATCATTTTGGAAATATCTCACTTAGCATTGCTAATGACCACAGTTACCATTAATGGATTAATGATTGACTCTACATACTAGTATGAGGATTCTTCTATAATGGTGAAGAAGTGGTTATTTTCATCTCTGATCCTAACCATTCTTGAGGATAATGTTTTACATGTAGTAATATGTGATACATGTGGTGGAGAATAATTATATGTTTTTATGTAGAGTGATAAATTAGTAACTTTGGGTTTCATCATCATTTACCCTACAATATGAAATACTCTCATCTTGTATTCCAGTTTGTAGTAGTGGTACATGAATTGAAATGATCATGACAGAACCTCTTGGGAAAGCTATTATCTGTTCTCTTTCTAACCTACAGAGCATATAATATTTTCTCACTGTACGGACATAATCTTCATTAGATGAATTTCATAGATTACATGTATATTTTTGACATCGATAAATAGTATTCAACCAGAAATGGAAATGTTGAGTTAAATGAATTTGGCAAGAAAATATAGGAGATGGGAGAACAAATTTCATTAGTAGAATATAAGATCTTATCTTCATTGTAAGACGATTTGGTAGGTGTAGTAGATGGTTTAGGGGAAGCAATGTTGGTTTCATAAAAGATAATGTCTTCATTTATTAAACATCTTAAGACAAGTTCAAATTTTGTTATTAATGTATCATGATGTGTGGTAGGTTGAAATAATGTGAAACTATTTCGGGATTGAATTTTGATATACATGGAGTGTTTATAGTTCATATCATGGTAATGGTCACATATTCTAGGAGAGTTTATTTTATGAGTTTCTATAATTCTTTGAAGTGGGATGGTCACCTAGGTCCTACAATGATTTATAATAATGAATTGTGGATGTTATGGTGGTCCTCCATAGTAAAATACATTGAAGGATTTGTTTCCCATTTATTGACTTGTCAAAAAATTATCACCGAGTGTCAAAGTTGATAGTTGAAGTGTGATGGTCACCCAGTGCCTGTCTGTTTTACCTCCTAGTTTTGGTAATTATAATATATGTATATGAGTTAATAGTTGTAGTTTTTTATAACCTTATATCTTTATATAAATGTGTAATCAAGAGGAAAGATCCAAACCATATAAGACATTCTTCATGACTGTATTGTTGATTTTTTCCACCAGATGAAACTTTTGGGAAGATTCAAATTCTGGTAGTGTAATACACTCACGATTTCAACATATATTTGTAAATTCTACTATTAATGATGTAGATAGTACCGCTACCTTAAGAGGATCAAGACACTCATGTTTTAAACATATATTTGTATATTCTTATCAAAACTGTTTTTAATAAGAAGAAACCATCAGTGGGAGTGATCACATTCCAACTATATAACTTTAGAAAAGAATACTATAAAATTTGATTAAAGAGGGGTTATATGCTAAAAAATGTTGAAGATAGTTAAAGAACTGGAAATTTGGTTTAAAATTAATAAGAAGGTTGCTTGTCCATCCTTGGGTAATAGACCAAATAAATTTACGAAAAATGAATCATAAAAATGATTCATAACAATAATTAATAATCATATATGGTGTATACCAAACTCGATAAATCTATACATAAACAGAGACATCTGAAATCAATAAAATACATAAATGGAAACATGAGAAATCAAGAAAATGCTAGGTCATGAAAATGATTGGTGGATACTATGTGCCACACATAATAAATATACAAACTAACTATTATAATAATTTTCTAACATATCACCAATAGAACTAATCACGGTCTGATAATGAACATAGCTCACCACCCTCTCCACCTCCATCTCTACTTCCTAAAACCACCTATAAGAACATTATATTAAAAATAAAATAATGATGTATTTTTACATTTAATCTTATAACCAATAAATGTTTCCAAACAACATGATTTTGAATTTTTGAGATTTACATGCTCACCACCAGTCGATTCAATACCACATGGTGAAGATCCAATAATCTTCTGATATAAATCCATCAATGCTTTCTGTAAAGAGGATATCTGAGCCCCTAGGTAATGAACTGTGTTTCGTAGAGAAAAAATATCTCTCTGCATATCTCGGGGTATGAACTGACTACATCCAAGAGTAGATATAGCTGAAATACCCAGTGTCCTGTGAAAGAACTCAGATGGTATGGGTCCCACATATATCCCACACACTTTACCATTATGCTCCTTCCCAAGGTCTTTTTAAATGAGATTATCCTATGAGACTTAGTAATACTGCGCCGAAATGGAATCCCATAGTTTATTAATTATTACCTATAAGTTAAATACTTTTTGTATTAGAATAAATATATATTAACACAATAATAACAAATACTAAGTTATTATAATGATAATTGATTCCATTCCACAACTTCATTGGTAGATTCATTTACAAAACATCCATCAGATTTTTGGTGAAAATTCAACCACACATATGTTCGGGATGCTTTGTTCCCTAAAGATTGTGACTCAATTGAAAAAATAAATCAACAACTTAAAATATTTAAAAAATAATATTGTCTTATAAATATTCAATATGATGAAAACATTACCAGAAAATATCTGCTTCTAGAAAAACGATTTGACCCCCCAGTGTGAGGGATGACATTCCTAGCCAGGATTGATGCATTCATTCTCCAAAGGTCCTGGAATAAATAAAATTCAATTTAATAGTTATATAATAAATGTCATCTCCTATTCATATGGATTTATAAATGTAAAATGAATGTAATATAGTAATATATTGTTAAATTACATTTGTTTTTCATCTTGATTTCTGTCAACAAAAACATCTCATTGCTCTTTGGGTAGCTCATCATGTATCTTGGCATAAATCTGTTGGGTGGTCAACAATATATTGTTCACATCTCCCCACAATATCAATTTAAATCATTCCCATTTTTTCCATTATTATTAATTTTCCACCTCTATGATATCACATCAACAACTATAAAGTGGGAAAACATTTTTACACATAATTCATTTTTAAAATATTAATAACATGACATTCAATATAAAAATTATATATTAAAATTACCATTATTTTGGAATCAAAGTCATCATTTTTTCATCTTTCCAAAATAGGATTGGAAACGACCTCCGCACCTAGATGGCCTAAAATGTGACGCCGCAAAACACTTTCCCATGTAATAATAATATTATGGTTTTATTGTATTTAATTTTCATGTTATCTTGAAAAAACACAAAAAATCAGTTTTGAATTTTTTTTAATTAAACACCAAAGTTTTTGCGTTACGGAATGATCAATGTTAAACCATACATCCCAAAAATACCTAATAAAAGACCAATTAGAATTTTGTGGAGGCCACCCAATACATCAACACCACCATGATGATAGTAAGGGTCTTTCAGATCCATCATAACAAACATCAGAAAGGCAAGAGCTATTGCAGCCGCACTAAACATCAATGGAATGGTGTGCACCATCTTTAACAAGTTTTATTGATTATGGAATGCCCAAATACATGTAATTATAAGAGAATAAATTCTAATGTTCCCCCTTAGGTGATCTTTGAGTTTCTAACATCTATAAGTATAGTCATTGGTCATTCGGTTGGATTAATTTTAAATATCTTGATATAAATATTTTTCCCAAATAATTAAAGTTTTCATTTGAATTATGACATTAAATATTTAATCTTTTTTATAAACATTAAAAATTATGGTGATTTAATATTTTATTTATATATATTATGATTTAAAAATGTTTTTTGGAATTAAAATTCTTTTTAGATATTCCAAATGTGTTGAAAGGATTTTATAAATGTTTTCATTCATAAGGATTAAACCAAGGTTTTAATTAAAAATATGTATTGGTTTATTTAAAATACTAAAATAATATTCTCTTAATGTTGTATTAAACATTAATTTGTTACTTAGTGTTTTTTAAATACATTATCATTTATAAAACAAAGGAAAAAATATTTAGGTTATAATAGGGATATCATAGCAAAAATATAACTATACAAATATATAATAAAACCTATATTTGTAAAAAAATGTTTAATTTGATAAAATTTAGGGGAGTACCCCACTATGCCAAGGGACACCTTGTGTAAGTCCCTCAAATCATTGATGGGATTCTCACCTTATACCTCCTGGAAATGGACCAGGGGTTCTGAGCACGCATGATGCATGCATGGTGAACCACGCACGGGGAAAGGTTACCCCAAAGGGAACACATGGGTGTGTGTGCAAGGATCAGAGCATGCCACTATGTGCGGAAGCATGACACCGTGGGTGGGCTCCAGAGCGCGCCTACAGAAGAACCTGGTTTGGGGAGGTTCTAGGACGATAGGGGGAGTAATCTGAGTGATTTATCTGAGTCTCGGGCATATATGGAAGTCGTGGGAGATTTTAGTTTTCGATTGGGGATGGAGATAATCAGCCTGGATCGCATCAAGGCTATCAAATCATGTCATGCATGATTGAGGCCATCCATTTTGGTCTGGTCCTCAATTCCTAGTAGACGTATTATATATCTGGTTTTTTTTCATCCAATCCATCGTGATCTAATCATTATCGTCTTAGTTATTTTAAATCACAACGTTGCCCTGAGAAATCATATCATACATGATCTAATATAAGACATCTATTATTTTTAAATCTCCATATCACATCTCAACTATTATACCATGGAATGATTTAATCTATGTCATACATTCTTTTTCGGTTTTTATTCACAATCCACTTCTTCTTCTACCTTTTGTATGTATTGAACCAGTAGACATGCTACTTCATTTTCATTTTTCATTCACACCAGTGACCCCTATGTACCCACCTTTCACATGTTTTCCACATGACAAGAAAATCGGTATTATTTTAATCAAAATAGGCTTGGATTTTCCATGAAAATGTAATTAAAAATATATTATTTATATTTTATAAATATATCACATTTCTCCCCTGACCCCTAGGGGTTATTCAGTCTCCAAATCCTTCATTAAGATCTTCCAAACCTCTCCTCATCCTCAAAATAGGTATGGTTTTTTTCCTTGCATTGATTCAGTTTGGGTTTATAGATATATACATATAGATATTTACCCTTGTATATATGTATATGGTGGAGTAGAAAACATTTGATTTCTTCTATGTTGGTGTGTCATTAATCCTACATGTAATATTTAATTCATTATTTTGAAAAGGATGTATGGCATTTCTCAATTATATATAAATTGAAATATACAAAACCATATATATGTATACATATTTTATAAACAAAACCATTTATAATTAATGGAACATTACGAAATTTATGAACCCTTGTTTTTTACTAATGTTCCTAATAATTTTAAACATGTATGTTTTGATAACTCTAGGTGTAAGACCAATATATAAATATATATTACGTATAATCAGTTGTACACATAAATAATCAATTTATATAGATTTTTCATAAACACACATATATAATCTATTTAATAAATAAACCTTATATTTTATAAAATTTTATGGACCCTTGTTAATTATTGAGGAAAATATATTAAATTCATATAGGTGTCAGTGTATTTTTTGGTTTAAACTCTTTAATAAATAATGTGTATTTTGTTATGTGAATATATATGTATAAATATAAACATTGATCCTTAATTATATTTATAATTTTCCATGTATTTCTAACAACGAATAAAACATATTGTTTTCGAAGTATGAGTGGTTTTTTTATAAATAAAACACTTTATACACACCCATGTGTATAAATGTATTTACACCACACTAAACCCTAATTTTGGATATTTTAAATGTTATAATTTTGATGAGTTTAGTAATTATGGATATTTCATGTCTTTAATATTTGGGGTTTGCTACTCTTATATACATATGTATGAATCACTTATGTTCATATATAATAAATGGTATTAGTTAGGGTTGAATTTCATGATTTTCATTATTAAAATTATATATACCCTTTTGATGTGTTATATGTAAGAATAACTATAATAAAGGTTTGAGAATCTATGTGTTTAATAACCAACATGATATCTTTGGTTTATCTTTTAATTAACTATTCATCTGGATGAAAATACAACATCTATTTGATTAATAAGTTTTTAGAATTTAATGTTATCATTTTCAGTGACAATCCTTGTATTTATTTTTGTGCATTATTTGTCATCCCATATGCCATAATCTGTTTATCATACATTCCATTTGATGAAATAGCCATGTAGTGGATATTTTGGTAATAAAGACTTATATAACCAATTCATAAAATATATGTACAAGCTAAGGAATGAAATTAAATTCTTATGAACATTTATAGATTATGTATTAAATTAATCCAAGTTGTATAAGACACTATAAATAAATATCAATTGAGAAATTAAATTAATCAAGGTGGTATGGGACACATTGAATAAAGTGAAATAAGAAACCAAGTAATATTTGACACTTGGAATGATAATTTACAAGTAATTGAATAAATCGAAGTGGTATGAGCACTTTAATTTTTATAAATGAGGAATGTATTGGACTTATGTAAGTGACAGGTGGGGAATGCTATATCCCCTCGGTGCATCAATAGGACTCATGAGAAAAACTACGATCTTTGCACAATTCCTTTACATACTTATGGTTTGTGGATTTTGGTCGAGGCCTTAATCAGTAGATGTCTTGGATGAGGCCTTGATGTTGTCTTGCATTATGAACATTCCACATTATGACTATGTAATTTAAATAAACAAAAGAATATTCGACTAGTAGAATAATGTTGTTTAAATGGATTAAATTTGTGAGAATCAGAATGAATTAAAATCTTATGGATTATTATTTAGTCTACACTCAAAGATTTATTATCCTGTGTATGATTCATAGTTGTAACAAAAGAATTTGAAGATATTACATTTATGTTCAACTGTGATTATGTATTACTCATAGTTATTAATTTTTTACTTTTATATTCACATTTTATACATATATAGAAAATCATTTACTTATTATTATTATTTAATCATTTTTCCTTGTAACACTATCATAATTCCATGAAATGTTCCCTTATTATTCTTCAAATAAATACTATTTTATGACACATGTGTTTAATCATTCCTTAAAAAAAAATTATGTGAATTTTTAAAAGAATTT
Organism: Viscum album; assembly: GCA_963277665.1. Taxonomy (NCBI): domain Eukaryota; kingdom Viridiplantae; phylum Streptophyta; class Magnoliopsida; order Santalales; family Viscaceae; genus Viscum; species Viscum album. The sequence continues at coordinate 245,032,411 of OY728133.1, forward strand.
TTTTAAAAGTTATAATTGGTATATTATGTTATTTTAAAATACCTTACTTGGCATTCTTATACTCACCCTATGATTCCCATCTTATTTCTTTTACATTTTTAGTAGATTTATGTCACTGTGTTTGGTAGTAAATTTGTGGAGTTTATTTATCTTACATATTTGAATGAGATGTAATTATTATTTCTAATTCTTCTGGACCTAAATATATATGATCCTCTCTAGTGGAACATGCGTGTGTATTTTAATATTTTTTTATAAATTTCTTTACACACCATGATTTATTCAAACTCTGCACCAGCTTTGTGGCAGCCCATGGCTATGGCGTGATATGAAATCTAGCTAAGTAATCCTATGACAACATCGATAGGGACCCCGTATGAATCAAATGAGTCAAAAATATTATCTCTGGTCGGATTCTATACATAAGAACATTTAAATTTTCTCCACACATGCATTGTTTCCATCATTAATGAACAAATATTTAGTATAATAAAATTAAAAAAAATTATTCATATTAAAATTTGTACCTATAACAATCACCCTATTGTATCCCCATGATGAAATAGAAGTGGTACATTGCTAATCCACTATGTAGGATCATGATGTGGGAGGCGATGACTGAGATACTAAAGGGACACTCATAGTGGGTGTGAGAGATGGTGCAGGGGGGAACACAGATGGTGGCTCAGATGCCATAGAGAGGGGTACATATGCTTTTTCATCTATCGCAGTGGTCAATGAAATAGTATATCACTTACACTGTAGAATTCCTGAAATTTTATCAAATAAAATTATATACAGAAAATATATATTTTAAAAAAAAATTTGCAGAAAATTATATTAAATATGATAATAGATGAACAACACTAATAAAAAAATATACATAATAATGATAATGAATTATTGCAAGAATGAAATAAGTGGTTTCTATAATAATGTATAACTTTACATAAAATCATTTTCTCCTCTAACCATGTCAGTTTCCTACTACTTTAATTCATCCAAATCGTTCATCATTGAAGGACTGATATTTTCAATATCATGATGAACAAATAATTCTGATTCTTATTGTTGGTGAGATTCAATGTTAGAGGTCAAATCAGGAACATCATCACACATATCATACAAATATATTTGTTTTAAGTGAGAAACTACACTCCACATTTCATCAAAAACATTATTCACATAACACACTATTTTTCTTGTGATGGTAAGATATATGGATCATGCAGTTCATGATCACTAACATCCATCAAATGAGAGAAGTTCAGAAAAGTAAATTTCAAGTAATAACTTTTAAAACCACTGATAATATCGACCCTATTTCATTTGAATAAAACAAATGAAAAATGTTTGTGGTAGTTTAATTCAATAATATTAACCAACATTCCATATTATCCCACTTCAGCGTATGTAAATATACCACTATTCTATTTTTTCAAACCCTCTTCTAAATCGACTGTATGAAATCTAAACCATTACTGTTGTAAGAATAGTACATTCTAACTTGTTTTGGAGGACCTCAATCATAAAAAATCACATCTTATGATAAATCTACTAAAGTTTCATTATTCATGATATTAAAAAAATAATTTTATATGATTAAAAAATATAAGTTTTAACCTAATATTAATATTTATTACAAAATTTGTTAGCATAAATGTCATGAAAACCATCCGACAATATATCTATTTATAGATTTTATTATGTCATACTTATTTAGTTTTAGACCTCTCATTCACCTCTTTTTTGAGAAATATTTAAGAAATGAATCAAATGTCATCCATGATTTTGAATCTTGTGGATTTCACATGAAACCATCATTTTTTATTATCTAATGAATGCCACATCAAGTGCTCGATGGTTTCTGATGTCATTAATAATCATTTAAATTGAGGATTTAAAAGGATGTAATGAAAAAACCTTTGCAGATGTGTTCCTTTTCAACTTAGTCATAGTAGTATGTTGATTCAGACTCCCAACATCACACATTGACTGCCATATATAAGAATAAATTTTTTTCAACCATGTCTACATGAATCCCTTCTCCAATAAAGAATGAATTCATTTGGAAACACATGTATTTTTGTTTAATTCAAACCAATCCTATTAACAAAATTTTTGATATCATAAAAACACTCAGGGATGATTGCTTTAGGAAACTAATCATGCAACAATTCCAATATCCTAAACATTTCCTTATTTGTAATTGCACATGGACATTTGATATGGTAAAACATCAGTAGAAAAGAATGTTTTAAATATTTGAAACATCAACTATAAAACTCTTGATTTCCATCTTCACCTAAATCATGAAATGTAATTTCCATATTGAAGTTTTCTCTCACATCAGTATCCTCATAATCAAGAGAAGGATCCACTGATATGTTAAAATCTTGAACCGGTTTTCCGGCAACCTCAAGAACAACATTTTTCATGTTGCTATTTTTAGCAACCTAATCTAGTTGTTTGGATATGTTTTCTTTTTAATCGTGGTGTCTTGTAGTTCCGAATGCATAATTTATAATGATTTTCATTTATTTTTAAATTTTCAATGAATTTGGGATAACATTCTGTTTATTGAGATCACTACACAACATTTTAATAACATTTGATTCATCATGCCAAATCCAACACAAATATCAAACAAGAAATTTCTTTGATATTATATGTTCATAAGTTTAATATTTATTAAACCATATTCTACATTTACATTTTGGATATGTAAATATTTTTATCCCTTCAACGGATCGATTGGGAATTGGAACATCTAAAAACCCATCCAAAAAATAAACCTACTGAGGTGTGTTCTTTGGTAATATGATCATGTTTTTTTCCATGTATATCACAATGTGCCTAAATAATATTAATAAAAATTAAAACACATAACCATTAATAAATAGTGAAGTAGATTAATATATACTTGTTGAAATAATATATAAATATGTTAAATAAGGTTTTCCTATATAAATACATATGGTAAATAATGAACCCACCAACTAGAAAACCAAATCACGAAAATTAAAAATATCTATAAAAGAATATAAAGATATCCAAAGTTGTTGGACAAATTTTAAAATTGTAATTAACCATGTATGTGATTTTCCCTTTCCCCAATGACATTTCTTAAGATACCCACATAGCCAATATATATCCAATTGTATCATGACATCAATCCTATTATAGATAACCCAAAATACTATTGGTGTAAACCATGAAAATCATACATATAAATCACAACACACATAATTTTAAACACACATCCAAATATGTTATGTGGATCCAATTTTATCTTACAATCATAATCTCATACAAGAATTCTACAAATCCTACCTAATTATAAACAAACCACCAGATTTTTTCCTAAGTATGTGGCTCTTTAATGCCTTGAGAGGCTAGCGGGGAACTAATTCCATGTTTTGAAAAAAAGTGTAAATATAGAATTTTCAATGTTCACAAAATTTTATCTGTGTGTAAAATATGATCCTATGTTTGTTGTTTAGCCATATGAGCTATGTTTCAATGGGACGGTACTCATGGGGGTATGAGACTTGTTCTATCATTAGGTGATATGGAGTTTTAATAATGTTAAAGTTGTATGAGATCAATATGGATAGTGGATATGAATATCAATGATATTTATTTGTAGGGATAACTTCTTCTTTGAAGGGTAAGAGTGAGTGTTGGTATAAAACTTCATGAATAGTCTAAATGTGTGAATGAAACTATGAATCAGTTATATGGGATTCCATGTTTTTGTACATTATTTAAGTGGGAATCACACCCCCTCCCTATACACCCCCACTCATAAACCCATGAAGCCCCCTACCTCATTACACCCCCTGGAAAACCACACCCCCACCCCCTACATGGAAATCCCCCAACCCCACCTGGAAAAACCCACCCCCACCTGGAAATCCCACCCCATTGAAAGATCACACCCCTACCCCACCTGAACTGCCCACCCCCTACCCCACAACCCTGTGTCCCACTATGTTTCTAGACAGCCCACCCCATCCAAGAAATCCTCCCCCTCCCACCCACCTAGACAGCCCACACCCCAACCCCCACCTGGCTAGCCCCCCCCCCCCCCCCCCCCCGACTCCCACCTGAATATCCCCCCACCACCACCTTGACCCCCCCAAACCTGGATATCCCACCCCTCCCAAGATTGCACACACCCCTCCCCCACCTAGACAGCCTACCCCTTGGATAGCTCACTCCCCTCCCCCACCTGGACAACCCACTCCACCCCTCCTTAGATAGCCCACACACCCTCCCCCAGACCCATGCATCCCCCTTATTCTCATGGACATCACACCATCCACCTATACAACACCCCCACCCCCACCTAGACACCCCATAACCCACCTAGAAATCCCCCACCCCAACTCGATAGCCCAAACCCACATCTTGCAAATGGGCTACCCCCCCTCCCACAAGAAATCCCCACCCCCCCTCCCTGGACAACCCAACCCCCTCCCCCACCTGGATAGCCCAACCCCACCCCCCTGAACAGCACACACCCACACCCTGGATTGCCAACCCCACTTGGACATCCCACTCCCCCTACCCCACCTGGACACCCCCCATCCCTCCTTTGGATAGCCCACACCCTTCCTTGGACAACCCACAACCCCTCCCCCACACCCCCACACCCCCCACCCCCATGTATCCCCCCTACCCCCTGGACACCCCACCACCCACCTGGACATCCCCCTCCACCTAGACATCTTCCCTACCCCCTTTCACCCCCCATTAGGGTAATTATATTTTAAACCATTTTATTCATTAACAAAGGCTACGACACATAAAAATAAATAAAATTATATTTTTATATATGAAATGATATAAATAGGGTGCGAGAAAAACAGATCCCAGTAGGATCTCAACTAGTATTTTGTGATGCCTTTTCAAAACAAATCTCATTTATGATAGTATTAAATATAGTTAGAAAATTGTTTTTTATAGATAATCACCTGAAAACCCAAATATCACCTTAACATATATTTTATAAACATATTTTTTCTTATTCTTAAAATGAAAATCATCATTTTTAAAATATTACATTAAACCCCTTAAATTCATTATAACTTCCCATTAACATTTCTATTTTAAATATACATTATAAACACCCTTTTTAAAAAACTTCAAAAATAATTATGAAACAAACCCATTCTCATAAACTATAAAAATAAAACACCATGGAACAACATCACAAACGAGATATGAGTAAACAAGGAGAAATATTCATGGTTCCCACCATATTAATCAAACTAGGGGACACATAGAATGAGTGTCCCCAAATATAATCTATATAGTATCATGGGAAATATAAAAAGGTCATAAAATAATATAGTCCTAGACCTTACCAATATGTGATACCTAACACTAACATATGTTTCATCGAAACAACAAAAGTCACATGAGTATCATGAATCTAACATCATAGGGGGAACTCCCCACTATCCATGGTATACAACACAACTAGGGGACACTAATAGTGTTTGACTATCAAGTGTAACAAAACTATAGACCACACTATCAATTCCTAGTGTTCCCGTGATATAAATAATAGGAGACCAGTAATCAATCAGTTAACATGATTAATTCAACAACATAAAATAAATATAACTCACCTCCAACACCCTTGCAAAAAAAACACAAAAAATATCATCCATGTCATACAAATACATTAAAATAGGGGGGAATCATTGAGAGTGTAACATTCATTATATATATTTTATTATGAAGGTTAAAATGAGACTTATTAAAAGAATCATAATTCTATGTCACATTAATTCACATTGAAATCCCATTTCAACCAATTAATTAAATATAAACATTTATATACTTTACATACAAATGAAACAGTTGAATGACGTTTAATTATAGTCATACTATATGACATAAAGTTATAAAATTATTTTAGGTCATAAAAACAATATGAAACTTAAATATATAATAATAAAAGAGGAAAATCAAATAAAAAAACATGTCATTTTAGGATATATATGTGTATCTATCATGACCCATGAGATAACAACGAATTTAGAAGATAATAAAAATTACAAATAATCTAATAATAAAATAATGATTTTTAATGATATTTATGATGAAGCCAATTATGAGGATTAAATGGATCATCAATATATGAATATGAACATATTCTTCAAAGTAATGAAATCATAAAATTGTTAAAATAATGTAGATAATGATAGAGAACAATAAGTGATGTTATTCCAATGAAAAAAATGGTACACAAAAGGTCATAATTCAATATGACTAACGAAAAGAACAAGGTGAAGAATAAATTTATCATGTAAAACTTAATTGTTTCAACTTAGTTTGGGATAAATGAAACCCTAATATAATGGAAATCCATGGAAAAATGTTCATAGTATCTCATGACTAAAATAAAGGTTATTCATGATGTAAAATACAACTCTTATTCGCCTTCCACTAAAAATTCCTCCACTCCCTCTTATTCATTATCCAATCACCTAGGATATTTTGATCTAAAATATTCATGTTGAAACCATGATTAATGTTTTTTCAAACTTAATTTAATATATAAGTCTAATTAAAATATGTATAATCAACCCCTCAATGATAAGTAAAAACATGCAATAAAAAATAGAATTTTCAAAAATAATGTTTAATATAATGTGATGATGTTATAATATAATATTGATTATATCAAAAAAAAATTTAAAATTCACCAATGTCTAAAAAAATTATATAAAAATTTGGGTTTATATTGTTCTGAAAATTATATTATTCATAGGGATTTTCATAAAATCAATGTTCTTTAAAAAAATATTTATTAATTGATCTAACAAAATAAATTTTGTAATTAATATAATAAAATATGGAATGTAGTAAATGATATAAAATAAAATAATGGTATACAATTAACTAGATGTTTATGTTGAACTTTTATGGTGCAAGGATATTTTCTCAAAAGTTCCATTTGATGTTATGGAGGGTTTATTATCTTATACTTCCAACTCATGAAAATATCTTGTGCATGTGTGGGATTATGGACTATAGGTGATATTTTTATAACTATAGGATGGAATGAGAAGGATATGGATGATAGTAAAGGGTGGAGAGTATCGTCATGTGGTGCCATGTGTCTGGACTTGTGTGGGGTGGTAAGCTAGGGCTTCGGTGGGTCAGCGGCGATCGGCGATAATCCATGCTGAGAGGTGGTGAGAAGGAAAAGCGTGCTGAGGGAGGCATAGGGCTTTAGGGGATGTTGAGGGGGGTCTCCTGGTGGTTGGGGGGAAGGGAGTCTCACGGGGGTTGGGGAAAATTTTTGGTGTTGAAAAAAAATAATTTAGTGGAAATTTTAATAAACAATGGCAAAATAATTTCTAAAAAAAGTTGCATCGGATTACTAAACTGCTGGTAAAAACACATTGAAATTTTTTTTTCTTTCTGTTGATTCACATTTTAACCCTTTAACTTATATTGGATAAATGTAAAAATATTTAAAAAAACATGTACAATCATATTATAGATAGTTTTCTTCATTCCTTCAAATACAATGGCAGGGAGTTTACTATCGTTTTAAATAACATTGTATTATTATTTTTCAGCATGACTCAGCCTTGTGTGGAACATGAGATTATGGAGAAACCCATCTTTGCGTGTTAGGTTGGACATAAAACATACAATACCCTTTAAATTAAAATTAATATTTAATTAAATAATATTAATAAATAAGAAATTATCATATTTTTTATTTATATTGGATGTAACATCCTTCCCCAATTTTGTATATTTTGTCCATGCACTTCAATTAACTTATTAAATAAGTGGGGGTATTTATCCCTCATAGAATTTTCAGATTCCCACGTTGCCTCTTCAACCTTATGGTTTTTTTTTCACAAAACCATTCATTTATTAATACATTATTCTAGAACACTTGTTCACTTTGGTCAAAATTTAGGACTGGATGTTCCTCATAAGAAATAATCTCTTCCAATTGAACAACCTCTGCACTCAAAAACATGATATGGATTTGGAATATACCTTCTCTACATTGAATCATCAAAAAAATTCGGTACCTGGGATAAACATGAAGGAAAAGCCACTATATAGGTAACTAATCCAAATTTCTGTAGGATTTCTTGGGGTCCAATAAACCTTGGACTCAACATTCCCTTTCCAAAACATATCACCCTTTTCCGTGGAGAAACATTAAGAAAGACATGATCACCTACCTCAATAGAATGATCCTTCTCTGGTTATCTGCATAGCCTTTCATCCTTCTCTAAGGTGTTCTCATGTGACTCTGAATCAATTAACGTTTTTTTGTTATCTCTTCTACCAATTCTGGTCCCATAATCTTCCTTTCACCTACTTAATCCCAAAAACATGGAGTTCAATACAACTTTCCATATATTGAAAAAATAGTTCCATCTGTATACTAGAATGAAAATATTTTTTATAAGAAAATTCATTTAAATAAAGATGTTTGTCCCAACATCCTTGGTAATCCATTAAAAATGCATGTAAAATGTCTTCAATTGTTTTATTTACAACACCCAAGGATTTCATAGTATGTTACCTCATTAATTTAAATCAAAAGCTTTCGGAACACGAGACACCGATTTCAAGCGCACCAAAACATACCAAACTAGCTATTCAAAAATCGATTATGAATTGTATTGACAAAATTTTTAATTTTATATACTCAATAAAATTTTAACATTCATATTATTTGTTTTATACACATATAATAGATACAAATTAAATTTTTTAGAAAAAAGAAGTATTTTTAAAAAATATAGATTTCCACCTTTTAATGGTGAAAACTTTTTAAACCCAATATTTGAAACTTTTATATATTCATTTTCATGAAATTAAATTCCTCTTTATAATTTGGACAAAAAATTATTGTGGATAATATTTTGGTGTTTCTATGATAACATTCATATTTTGATGAATATTGAAAAATACAATATTTTAAATGAAAACAAAATTTTTAATATAAATAATTTTTATTGTTAATTTTAAATTTTTAATGGTTTTAAAGTATAATTAGAATATATTTTTATCAGTTAATATAATATTTTCCATTGGAAGTAATTTTACATTTAAATTGGACATAAACACATATCAATCTTTTGATAGTTTTTACTTCGAAAAAACCTTCTGGTTTTCACAATAGGAATTAATTATAAATTTATTAATTTAACTTATATGTTTTAAATTTCTTAAAATAGTCCTAATTTTTTAATTTTGAATATCAAAACTAGCTTTCTGTAAATTTTTTTGTATTTTTTTGAAAACATTCAATTTTTGATGAATAATGAAAAACACAACGTTTTATATAAATACTAAATTTTTCATTTAAATTATTTTTATTTTATCATAATGTAAAAATAGATACATAATAAATATACTATTCCATTTTAATTCACTGATGTTATATTATAATAAGATTAGATATATCGCATTTAATTGATCATTTTTAACCACTTTTTACGCACCTTCTGGACACATTTACCCACCTTTGAGGAACATTTTAAAATTTCAATAAAATATAATATTACCGTATCATTGAATTGAATTTAAAAAATATGAGAGACATGATTGATAGTTTGAGAAATGTTATTCAATAAGATGAAAATAATTTTCATTGAATAGTTACTTTTGAATTTTATTTACCACGATTGAAAGTAAATAGGATAATTAAATGTAAAAATGATATTATAATTACCATAACACATGTCCAAATTGTATTTAATAAGTGTGTTTCAACCAAAATAAAATTTGGAGTAAAATATTATCCTTTTTATCCACTTGGTTTAGAATGGGATATTTATTATTATTTTATTTTAAGAACAGTTAAAAGTGTTAAATTCAAATATTTATAAATAAACGATTTTTAATATAGAGTTATACACAATATAAATTCTACTATAAATATTAATTAGAAATATGAAAATATTGCGTACATCATGATTTTTTATTTATAATTTTTAAATGCTAAATATTTAAATTTACTTATAACACAATAACGATGTACTAATTACCTTATTAATGAAAGATTAAAATAATTGATATTATTAGCATCCAATTAAATGTACATTGAAACTATTGATGCATTAAAATAATTTTATAGGTTAATATGACATTTTATAATTTATTTAATATGTTTTTTGTAATTTAATTAGGTTTTTTTTACTTTCAAATATCCAAATACTAAATAGTGACATAATTGATATAAATGTGTTTTTAAAACAAACCCTATACTCTTTAATGGTATAATATTTATAAAAATATAAGGTTTGGCCAAAGGAGTAATATAATTATATATAGGTCATAAATTAACCACTTTAGTTTCTCTTGGTATTTTATAGTGGGTTTATTAATTATGTCATATAAAATAATAAGTAGACATTTTAAATTTTAAACTATCTAACTAAGAGTTAAATCAAACATATAAGGTTAATATGTAGTCTTAAACATGTCTAAAAGGTATTTATTGAGAGGATTTAGACCCATTCCAACCATATACACTATATAAGTCCTTTGGGAGCCATTATAAACCAAAAACGATTTTATAATAAATAATATTTCATGCTTTTCCTAAAAGTACCCTCACCTCTCTTATAAAAGGGTACTTCCTCTTCTCTAATAATTTCACACCCAAAGCCATTGGGATCAGCCTAAACCTACTAAAATATCCTCTAGAAAACCCTAAAATCGACCAATAGGATTCAATTTCTTCATCAATACAACCTATGGAGCACTTTTGATCAAATCAATTTGAAGAACCCGAAGGTGAGGTAATTATTTCATCACATTTAACAATGTTCTATTCTTCTTCCGCATTATTTTTCATTGTTGTTTTCATACCAAAATAATAAATACAGTACCCTATACATACTGTGATTTTATTATAAATATTCTATAACCATATTCATTATTATATCCATCATATGAATGACAATGTGACCATACATGTGTACATACAACTTACCATCTCCACATCGTGGGGTAGTTTGTTACTCAAATCACCACTATTTGGATGGGTATAATAATGAGTATAATTGATATAAATAATAAATATTACTTGTTAATTATTCTTTATATATAAAATACCAACCAATTACATGTGATTTCACCACCAATAGAATGATTTCATCGCTCTTGCGTGCGTACATCTTACCTTATCCATGACGTGATGAGATTCATTTCCACATTCCCCATTCAACGATGATTTTAAAAACTTATATTATTAATAAGTATGTAATATATGAAATAATAATTCTACTGGAAATATATATATACATTTTTATAAAATTATTTACATATATATAATTCACTTACTTCTATTTAATGAAACATGAAAACGGAAATGACGTTTATGCGTACATACGACATGCGATCTCAATAAAAGGTGTTTTCTATTTCTTATATCAAAGTATTACACATATTTCTATTCTGGATATCTATGATAAATAAAATATTATTCATATTTTGGAAGCAATTCCGTCACAATATAAAACACATGATCTAGAGTAACAATTTAAACCACGTACGATAAAGAAAGCGATTATTATTCGATATGTTATTTTAACATAAAAATTAGTATTAAATTGATATTATAAAGCTATAAATGAATCATGTATGATATCATAAATATGAATATGGTTCTGGTATAATTTAGTAACATATTATGGTCATTATATATGAGTTTATACATACCGTCAACCAAAAGAATTTACAAGGTAAGGGTTATTTATTAATTCTCATTATTCTATGAGATTTCTTATCTGTAAGACTATACTGAGAAATATTTATCATCCATGTACAGCTTTCAAAAAAATGATTTCAAAAGGAATATTTTATGAATTTTTAGAATGGAATATTCATAATTATCATCATTTTAAATGTGTTAAGGGTTTATTTTTTCTAAATCCTGTAATTAATGTCCATTTTTAAAAAATGATTTTATGGTTTTATTTATATAGACATTATTGTTTTAAAATGATATTTACTATAAAAATATTAAAAGTGGTATGGGACACAAGGATTCAATAATATATTTTAAATGAATTCCTTTAAAAATGAATAACTTTTAAATGATATCACAATAAGGGATATTTCTCTGAAAGAGTTTTACTAGTCATTTTCAACTATGTCAATATCATTTACTGGATATTATTTTTGAGTGTGGTTGATTTATTAAAATAAAATATTCCATATTTTAATGAACGAGTTGTGATTTGATTGCTTATAAATGTGATATTTTAAAACATTCATTGTTTATGGTTAAAGTATTGACATTTCATATGCTAGTTTTATTACTAATGTGTATGTTGTGTTTTAACATTTTCATATAAGTATGAATTTGACATTGTAAGTGTTGGGTGCGGCCATATATATCCCATAAATGCATCGATAGGTCTCATGAGACACAGTAATGAATTGGCATAATGATTTCAATTTTTTTATAGTCTTGGAAACAGGCCTTGACTATGTGGTTATGTAGTCCGTCATTATGCATTCCCTCGTTATGTAATTTGTTATTACATGTGATTATTTGACTTGTACAATATCCATGTGCATGATTATATGGTAATTTTTAATTAATTTTTTCCATATTATGTTCATGATTATGTTTAAAAATTCTGTTTTTATTACATATCATTTCATAAAAGTTTATATCTTCTGCTAAATAATTTACCCATACGTTGCATCGAAAATTACCTCATTCTTAGGTTTTTTCCCATTATTCCATAAAGTGTATTAAGATTGATATGAAGGGTTAAGCTATGAGAATAATGGATTTCTCAAATTATTATTTATGTTTTATTTTATGATTGAAATTTTAATGTAATGTTCCTTTATATAATATATTTTCCAAGATTTCTAAACTGATCGGTCCTTCGGGACATGATTCCTTATCACTATGCCAATGTATTATTATAATGCACTGGATCTGGGCTTCTGGGTTCATAGTGTTATAGTTGGTATCGTTGAATGTTTAGAAACATCAATGTAAATCGATTTAGATAAACTCTAATTAGACAACATTTAACATAATATATACATTGAGGATTAGTATAGAAGAACATTCGTAAATATTGGTAGTGTAAATATTATTTTGTTTTTCCAAGAAAATATATCCCTATCTAGATACAAACAGATAAATGTGGCTCTGGTAACCACATGTACCTCGGAGTGAAAACTCTGAAAAGGAGTTTCAGGCGTTACCCAGGGTATCATGGTACATGTCAATGGGCTTTGTTGCACTCTTGTTGTTGATGGTCCTGAGGGATCTGCTTAATATAATTCAAAATTTCATTACAAAACCTTATAAAGGATTTATAATTTAATTATTCCTCAATGAATTTTTATATTGTTTTTGATTATATGAATAATCAATTCAATTAACATTATGTATTTTATAGGTTTGGAATTATGAATTTTGATTCATAAACTAATCTGTTGTATGCCATTTTTTAGAAGATGTGCCTAGTATAGGTAATGAGAACTCCAGCAATACACATGATCCAATGATTAATATGGATTATATCCTTCATGGTATTATGTCAACATTTAGAAGGGAAATAGTCTCTAATGTATTCTCATCATATAGAAAAATAGTATCATGTCTTAATAAGATAAAAGAAGAATTCTCAATGTCCTATGGATTTGAGGGGAAGACTGAGAAGAAAATGATGGTAGAGAGAAATATGGATAAAGGGAAGAAGGGATAAATGTATTTTCCAATATTTTATAACTATGGAAAGAATCAACTTGGTAAATTCTTGAAGGGAATGTAGGTTTGTTATAAGAGTGGAGAAAAAGTACACTAATTATGTGATTACTAGGGTAAGAAAAAGGGTTCAAATGTACAATGATTTATCTTTTAGAGGTTGGGAAACTGAGAATCAGTGTCAAAATAATCATAGTATTCCCTAAATGATTCTATTGGATGATAATCATGTTTTCATACTGCCGTACATTAAAAGACATGACTAGAGTTCTTAGTTTGTTGTTAGAGAATTATGTAATTTGAGAGTTTTATCAATGATGTTCTAGTTATATAAATTATGGAAATAAATAAGTATTGTTCTCAAACACTATTTCATTAAGGATTTTAAATTTTGTGGTACCATGAAAAGTGACTCAATAGTTGGTAAAACATTCTAGAAAATGTATTGTTGAGAGAAATATAAATCTTAATATGGTCTTGATACTGATGCAGTGATTTTGGAATAAGAGATAATTGTGTTGGATAAATTATATTGGATATTATTGACTACCATGAAACTAATAAATGGTTTATTTATACCATAATTTTTGTATATTACAACATTTTTGGATTTAATTAGTATATCCATTATTCCATATTTTACAGAAGAATTGAAGAATTACATACATATTCAAATAAGGTTTTATGGTAATTCAGGTTGTTACCATGATTTAATAAAATACATGATGAAGTTATTGACATGTTCTTATGTTATAAAATAGATATTTTTTATGTTATGTTGACATTCCTTATAATATTTTGGACTATGAGTTTGGACATAAATATTTTGGATAAGTCTAAACGTTGGAATTGAGTAAGTTGAACAATTGTTTTTTTTTATGTTAATATATCATTTATTGAATACTTTGACGTAGAATTTTTGTTATCAGTAAACATTTAGAGGATTTAGGGAATACTTGTGGAAATTATGGTTTATAAAAAAATTTATGTGTAAAAATTCATTTTTAAACATTCATTTCCTAGTGTAAGGGATGATGTGAAAATAGAACGAAGCACTACCAAATGATGAAAATATTATTATTAAAGGTGATGCAATCAAGTTTTTTTCTAGATTTATTATCTAGTCAATAAATTAATACGTCCCCTTCAAAAATGAAAATATAAAAATATGTGTTACCCAAATACCATAGTTTTTGTTGAACCAATTATTCATTTAATCATCATAGATTGATGGATTTGAGGCCCTCTATTTGGAATTTATTGTTCAATTGTTTGTGATTTATGAACTCAATAATTCCCTATAAATATTTTAGGTTTTATACCAAATTTGTTTCTATAATTTCCACAAATTTCTTCCTATTAGAAACCCTAATTGGGTGGTGACTTTTTCATTTCAATTTCGCTCTTATTAAGACTATGTTTTAGTAATGCAATTTTAGATGTGGGTTTTCCACAATGTTATTTTCTATTTTCAATTTTTATTTTTGAAAAACAATTTCTAATTTCTAAGAAGAAATTTATTGATGAAGGGTAGAATATAACACCCTGAGAATTCATAGTACGTTATCTTCTTAAAGTTATTCAATATCAAGTGCCACACGCAACATCAGGTTCGAGCGCACCAAGAATTACCAATCTAGTCATTCAAAAAGCAGTTATGAATACAATTAACTTTATTTGGAATTTTGTATATTATATATAATTTTGAAATATATAATATGTGTTTTGAAGACATATTATAGATTCAAATTTTATTTTTTAGATAAAAGTAGTATTTTTAAAAAAATGCAGTTTTCTGCCTTTTAATGGCAAAACATTATTAAAAGCAATATTTGGAAATTTAATATATTAAATATGATGAAATTGAATTCCTCTTTTGAATATGGACCTAAAAATTAGTTTGGATTATTTTTTGGTGTTCTTCTAATAACATTAATATTTTGATTAATAGGGAAACATTCCAAATATTCATTGAAAATAAATTTATTAACAAAAATAATTAATATTGTTAAATTAATAATTTTAATGGTTTTTAAGTATAAATATATTATATTTTTATCATGTAATCCAATTATTTTCATTGTATATAATTTTACATTTAAATTGGACATAAACACAAATAAATATTTTCATTGTTTTTACTTCTCAAAAACCGGCTTTCTTGTTTTGACAATGTGAATTATTTTTAAATTAATTAATGAAACTTAAATTTTTTTAATTTTGTAATATATATGTAATTTCTGAATTTATAATATCAAAAATATCTTTGCGTGAATTTTTTGTATTTTTTTGAAAACATGCAATTTATTATGAATAGTGAAAAACAATGCGTTGTAGATAAAAATCGACTTTTTTATATTAAGTAATTTTAATTTATCTTAAATTAAAAATAGAAACATAATATATATATTAGTCCAATTTAATTCAATGGAGTCATTTTATTAAAAAATTAGATATATAAATTTCATTGAACCTTTTTAACATCTTTTTACCCAATTTTTGACACATTTACCCACCTTCTACACACATTTTCTAATTTCCAAAAAACATTATTTTACTACATATGTGAAATTAATTTCAAAAATACAAGACATGTGATTTACATTAGTGAGTAACTTTTTTCGATAGGATGAAAATAATTTTTGGTGAATAGTAACATTGTAATTTTGTTTCACACTGTTAAAAGTAAATAGGGCAATTAAAGGTACAAATGTTTTTATAATTATACTAAAACATGTCATAATTCTATTGAATTACTGTATATCAACCAAAATAAACCTTAGGAATAAAATATGATCCTTTTTTATCCACATGGATTAGATTAAGATATTTATTATTATTTTATTTATAGAAAAGTTAAAAGTGTTAAATTCAAATTTTAATAGCTAAACCATTTTTAATATAAAGTTATACATAATATAAATTCTACTATATATATTAATTGGAAAGATAAAAAAATTTCAACATCATGGAATTTTAATTAAATTTTTTTGAAATTAAATAATTTAATTTATTTTTGACATAATAATGATGTAGAAATTTTCTTATTAATGAAATATTAAAATAATTAATATTATAAATATGAAAATATATGAAAATTTAAATTTTTGATGAGTTACAATAATTTTATAGGTTAATATTACCTTTTAGGACTAATTTAATGTGTTTTTGGAAATAATCAATTATTGATGACATTCACAAAAACCAAATATAAAATAGTGTTAAAATTGACAAAAATAGGTTTTAAAAAAAATTATTATTAAATGATACAATTTTCCTTAAAATATACGGTTATAAAATTGACTTATATAATGATAGATAGGACATTAATTAACCACTTGATATTCCCTTTTCATTTTATAGTATGTTTGTTTACCAATTAATATAAAAATACAAGAGGACATTGTAAAAGTTAAAATATTTAATTAAGAGTGTAATATAAAAGATAAGGATAATATGGTGACCTAAAATTGACTAAATCCTATTGGATGGAATGATTTAGACTCATACCCACCATTTAATTGAATTAAACCCTTTTTTATCCATTATAAATGAATAGTTATTTTATAATAAAATAATATTTCAATTCATTTTAAAGTGACCCCCACCTCTCTAATAAAAGGGTACTTCCCCATCTCTCAAAATTACCCTCCAAAGTCATTTGTATCAGCCAAACGCTTCACAATAATCCTTAAAACTACCCACAATTCAAACTTTAGGCATTACATTGATGAGAAATCCAACCTAACGACCACTTTTGATCAAATCAAAAGGAAGCACCCAAAGTAGTTGTAATTATTTCATCAACTCTTTCAAATAAATTTTCTTCTTCCACATCATATTTTTTTTCATAGAAAAATAATAACTCTAATACAGTCTAAAAATTTTGATGTTATAATTAATATGGTAGAGCCATATTCATTATTATATCCATCCTATTAATGACAATGACATCATACGTGCGCACATACGACTTACTCTCTCCACGTCGTGGTGTGCATTTTTATTCAACACATCATTATTTGTATAGGTATAATAATCGGTATAATTTATATAAATAATATATAATACAAGTTAATGATTTTGTATATATAATTTAACATCCAATTATATATGATTTATCCATCAATGTAATGATATTGTCGCTCATACGTACATATGTATTACCATCTCCTCAACGCGATGAGATTATCTTCCACATTCACCTTTCAACGATGATTATAAAATTATATATTATTTATATGTTTATAATATTTGACAAATTAATTATAATGGAAATATATACATATATATTTATGTATATGTATTTACATATATCACATTCACTTTCTTTTATTCAATACATTATGAAAACCGAAATGGCGTTTATGTGCACGTACAGCCAAACGTCTTCATAAACTATGTTTTCTATTTCATATATCCATCTATAATACATATTTATATTCATAATATATATCACACATAAATAATATTTTATATTCTAGAATCAGTTAAATTATGATATATGGGATACGATAATTAATAACAAGTTAAAACAGGTATGATATAGAAAACGATTATTACTCAAAATGTTATTTTAACATAAAAATTATTATTTAATGGGTAGTATAAAGAAATATTTGAATTAAGTAAGATATCATTATTATGAATATGTCTATTTTATAATTTAAAAACATACTATGTCCATTATACAAGAGAATACACATACCCTCAACCAATATAAATTACAAGGTAAGAGTTATTTCTTTAATCTCATTACTATCTGAGATTGTTTATCTGTAAGTATCTACTGTGAAATATTAGTTATCCATGTCCATGTTTTATGAAAATGTTTTCAAAAGATATTTTCTATGTTTTTTTGGAAGGGACTCTTTAGAAAGATATGCATATTAAATTTTTTAATGATTTATTTTTTCTAAATCTTTTAATTAATGTCCATATTATAAAAATGATTTTAAGGATTTATTTATAAAGATATGATTTTTTTAACATGATAATTCCATTCAAAATATTCAATGTTGAATGGGACACTTTGATTCCAAAATATCTTATTAATGAATTCATTTAAAAATGTGGGCCTCTTAAATGATTTCTCAAATAGCGTAATTTCTCTCAAAGAGTCATACTAATCATTTCCAATTATGTCAACATCCTTTACTGGATATTATTCTTGATTGAGGTGGATTTATTATAATAAAATATTACATATTTTATTGAATGAGTTATGTTATGTATGACTTTGTATGATCTATTTTATACCAATCAGTGTTTATGGTTAATGTATTGGCATTTCATATGCTATTTTTAATACGAATTTTTAGGATAAGTTTCATAATTTTCATATAAGGAAAGCATTGGAATTTGTAAGTGATGGGTGGGGATAGATATAGAACCTCGATGAATTGGTAGGTCTCATAAGACAAACTATTGTCTTGGTACTAGGCCTTGCCTATGTGGTTATGATGTCTAACATCATGCATTCCCTCATTTGAAAATTGGATATTACATGTGATTATTTTACTAGTAGAATATCCATGTGCATGATTATATGGAAATGATTGATTAATTTTTTTTATATTATATTCATGTTTTTTTAGAAGTTTGTTGTTTTTATTAAACATCCTTCATTAAAATTTAATATATTCCTCTAAATTATTTACCCATATCGAGCATCTGATCTCACCCCTTTCTTATGTTTTGATTTCACATGATTTGAAGAAAATTATTATGATTGATATGCAGGTTTAATCTTGGGGAATTATGACATTCTCCAAAGATTAATTATGTATTGATTTATTTTTGAATGTGTAATGTAATGTTCATGTTTTTAACCTATTTTCCAATATTGAAAAAATAATTTATCCTTCGGGATATGATTGCTTGTAATCATGGAAATGTATTAAAATAATGCACCAACTCGGAGCTTCTGGGCTAAATGTGTTACATGAATTTTTCATTCTGACTTCTCATCTAAATTTGGATGAGAAGCTATTCTAAAAATTAATACAGTAACCAATGAATTCTGACGGAAATTCCAAAATAAACAAGAAAACCTGGGACCACGATCAGATACAATGGAGAGGGGAACTCCATGAAACCTGACTCTCTCTTTATCATACAATCGAGGAAAATGATCTTGATGTAAAGTATATTGAATAGGAATGAAATGAGTAGATTTAGTTACATGATCAACAATTACCCAGATTGCATTATTAATAAATAATTCTTTGGTAATCCCATGACGAAAACTATGGAAACATTTTTCCATTTCCTCTATGGCACAGGTAAATGATGAAGCATCCCTTTTTTAACTACCTCTCTACTTTTACCTATTGTCAAGTCAAAAACGTCACAGTAAATTCATCAATATCTCTTCTCATTCCACCCCACCAGTAATACTCCTGCAGATCTCTATAAATCATAGTACTATTGGGATAAACTAAAAATAGAGAAATATGATATTCACAAAGCAACTCATTCTTCAACTGTGAATCAAAAGGAATACACAATCTCTTCCCAAACCTCAATACGTAGAATTTTTCAATAATAAATTTAGGTAGCATACCCTTCCAAACTAACTCTACCTTTTTATGAAAATCACTATATTCATTATGAGGTTGCATTATTCTGTCTTCTAGGGATTATTTCAATGACACATGAAATAAAAAAGAGGAACTTCATTAAAAAAGTCACTCTATGAAATAATTCATCAAATATATAATCAATGGATATTGTTCCAAATTTATCATTGATATGTATCATTACTCTTTTGAATCAAATCATCAGACACATTATTTATCTTTTTATATATTGTACGGAATCTTGTAATCATAATCCTTTATTATTCTATCCATCTCCACTTTATCATGTTTATTTCATTATGAGTGGATATATACTTCAAACATTTATGGTCAGTCTATATTTCACATTATACTCCATAAAGATGATGCCTATAACTTTTTAATTCAATAACAATAGTAGATAATTTTAAATAATGTGTACGGTAAATTAACTCATGATGTTTCAACTGATGTGAAGCATAAGCTATTACATGATCACTATGCATTAGGACACAACCAAGTCCATTAATTGAAGAGTCACTATAGATAATAAACACTCTATTTATAAAAGGTTAATAAAAAATAAGATAATTCACCAATATTCTTTCCGATTCTTTAAAACAATAATCACATTCTTTTTTCTAAATGAACTTTACTCCTTTTCGAGTTTACATAGCCAGTGGGAAAGATGACCATGAAAATTTCTCAACAAACGTTCATTAATAGAATTCCAAAAAATGTAAACTAAAAATATCAGTAATTTTTTAGGTAATGGGCCTTCTTCAACAACTTGTTTTAGTAGGATCAATAGTTATGCCGTCTTTTGAAATAATGTCACCAAGGAATGAAATTTATTTTAACCAAAACTCACACATTCTAAATTTTTCATATACTTTATTTTCTATTATTGTGTGAGATACAACCCTTAAATTACTTTTATGTTTTTATTTACGTTTTGAATAAAGAAAAATATAATCAACATAAACAACCACTAACATATCCAATAACTCACATATAATTCTATTCATAAGATACATGAATACAATAGGTGCATTGTTTAACACAAAATTCATAAATACAAATTCATAATGGCTATATATATTATGAAATGTAGTCTTTATAATGTGTGATTCATTTACTATCAATTGATGGTACCATGATCTCTTGTCAATCATTGAAAAATACTATGATCCTTAGTGTTAACAAAAAAAATCATCGATACGAGGAAATAGATACTAGTTATTAAAAGGGGTGTTATTCAAATATTTGTAATCAATACATAGTCTCATTGAACAATATTTCTTTTTAACAATCATTATAGGAGAATCCTTTGGTGATTTCCTTGGTCGATTGAATCCTTTATCTAATAACTCCTACAATTGCTTCTTTAAATCTAAAATATCAATTTGAGAAAATTGATAAGTGTATTTTGAAATTGGATTAAAATTAGGAATTAATTCAATATTATATTCAAAATCGTGATCATGTATTACACCAAGAAACTCATCAGGACAATCAAAAAAATACTCATTTACCACTGTAACATCATTAATCTAAATAGTAGTTTTGTTGTCAATAATATGTGTAGGGTGACATTTACTTACACCTTTTACAAGTTTCTCATATTCTAGATATGTTATAAATAGAAAGGGTTCATGTTTGTACACAAACTGAAATTCATTCGATAAAGAAACCACTTCAGGTCATCACACAATGTTAATATGATAAACAGAAAGCCAATCCATACCCAAAATAACACCAAACTCTACTAGAGGGAAATAAATTAGTTTTTTCATGTAGAATATTTCAACACACATTTACTTGAAGGTTCTTATTATTTATTTTTGTCTCAACAATTCCTCCTGGTGTTTTTACCATATGTCTAGGAATCATATCTTGAGATCAAATTCCCAATTTACTTGAAAATTTATCAGAATTTGAATAATGTGTAGTCTCTGAATAAAAAAAAAATGGAATAATATAAATAACCAAATAGTTTTCCTAATACTACATCATTCAATGGTCCAACATATGTTGAACTAGTTTCAAATGATTTCACCTCCCCTTTATACTTGTAGTCTGGCTCCTTTCCCTCAGATGATTTCTTCGTTGGACACTCATTTTCATAATGAACAATTTAATTGTATATAAAACATTTTACTAACTGTAAATAACATTGTTTCTTACCATTACCCTGATATTTTTCAGTGCAATTATGAGCCTTATGTTGCATTTACCACAACTTTTTCACATAAATTAATTCAAAAGGCATTACCTGGCTTTCTTTTTACCACAATTTTCACAGACAATAAACTTATGTTTTGTAATATCAGTATTTTTCAAAGAGTTCTTCCTTTTCATATTCCACCTTGAATGCATATTTTTTTTTCAAAGAACACCTGATCATCAACAAACTCCATTTAAATCTTCTTCACACATTAATCATGTTTTTTATAACTCACGAGATCACAAGAATAAAAATCACTTCGATACATTGGCTTTAATCTTGAGAAAAAATATATATTTTACTATCAACCTCTCCAGAAAAATACCATTGAATTCATCCCAACCAAGAGCATCGATCTCTTCACTATCCATAATATTTTTAACCGTCGACCACCACTTATCGACTTCACCTTCAAAATGGTAAATAGAGATACTAACCTATTGATGTTATGAACACCCCATGACATATAAAATATTCTCCAATGTAATAATCCACCCTTCAGTTTTCACAGGTTCAAATGATCCTCTGAATGATGGGGGTTGTGGACTTATGAAATCATTCACTACTAACATATCCTAGTGTAGTTGATCTGGCTCATCTTGAACATTGATACCACAATAATTTATAGCCTGATTCAATTGTACCATCATTACAACAAACTATTTTGTTCTGATTCATACCATCTCAGGTTTCTTATTTAGAATATTTTCTTCATCCTGATGTCATCCCATCATATCTTCCATTTATCCTTTGCTGAAAACCATTCTGAACCCAAAAATATTTTTGGAGAAGCAACATGGTAATATTTAACTGCAATATCATTTAAATAAAAACATAAATTATTTTGTGGATATTAGTTTAAGAATACCCTAAATCATAATGTTATCTAAACCAACCTCTAATACCAACTGTAAGGACATGACCTTAAACATTACTTTATCTTGAATTAAGATAATAATTTACCTTGAGGATCTTTTCATGTTTAGATTTTTGGATAGTTAGGCCATAACTCTAACATTAAACCTCAATTGTTACAATTTAGAAAATTCTAATAAGTATCCATTTAGTTCATAAAATAAAAAATCTTAAAAGAAAACAATAATTCTTTTCATGAAAATAATATTTTTTAACTATTCCTTTCTCTTAACCTTTCCTATATCATGTGAAAAACATTTCAAAAACATGTGATGAGAATAAAAAGCACCGTAACAGTTATAAAACAAGGAAAGAAAAAATAAGACCATCAATATATACAAATAAATGAAATCTTAATTTACAATCATTAACATACCACACAAAAGAAAATGATTTGTGAATAACACATGGAAATCATAAATCATAATGGTGAATTGGGGCATCCATAACGTACTTACATTGGATCTCTCATAGCTATGTAGGGAGTTACATTGGAATATCCATCATGGTATATTCCATATATCTCTTTGGAGAAACATTATTGTTTACCTCCATCATGTTACCCAATTAATGGGAGTTAAATCTTGGGATCACCCACCCTTGGATTATCATTGAACCACTCGTATATGTAAAAAATTATAAAGAACCATAACATATTCCTAACATATAAAACAATCATAACATAAAGATAATATTTCCACATTTCAATAATAATATATAATGTCAACATATTGAAATAATAAATATTTTTTTAAAAACCATTTTAAATACCAAAATGCATAAAAATAGTATATGGTATTTATTTTCCTTTAAAACATTTTGGATTGTTAAGAAAGTAAAATATAAAATAATGCTCAAGGTTGTGGAAATTTCGTTGTCACCACATATGTTAAAATAAAACATATCATTTGTAGTTTAGTAAAATGATACATAGAAAAATATTCCCTTTGAATTAAATTAAAAGTCAATGTGGATTATACATCATATAAAATCAAGTCAAGTATAAATCAAAATTTTCCTCAATGACATGAGACTGAGATGAGGTCCCTTTTCACATATCTAACATGACTCTTTCATTATTTAATATCCTAAATAATAACATAATGATAATTTAAACATTCATAATAACCTTTAAATGTTTAATATTTGTTTTAATTAGTTATTACAATGTTTAACCATTACACGATCATTTAGGTTAATAATGGTCATTTTTCGATATTTGGTACTTGACTAAAAAATGAACATCTGAAATATAAAAGTTGTCCATGTGGTCAAAAGTAAATTATATCCAAAATTATATTCATGATTTAGATATCATATATATATTATAAATATTGTGTATATTTTTAATTATAATCTTACATAACACTTTGATATAAGAAATGAAATGCCCCGTTCATGGAGAGAGTAAGTCGTAAATACTCATAGACACTACTTTAAATTATATTTCATATTTAATGAAATGAAAAATTAATGATAAATATTTATATTATAATTTAATTATAATATCATATATAATTTCTGTAACTCTATCATTTATACCTTCCACATATGGGATGAACGAGTCATATAACTTTGAGGGGGAGATAGTCCACACTTCCTCAAATGAAATTATAGTAATTACCCATTCTGGAAACCATAAATGTAGAGAACTGATGCATGACGTACATGGACATTACATTACTTTTGTGGAATACATAATATATAACAAAAATTGACACACAAGGACCGTAATAATTTAGTGTCATTTGAAACTCGGAATAAAATATTCTAGTCGTGGTGAAAGATCTTCAACATCTCCCATAAAGATCTCCCCCTTTTTTTACCTAAAACCTGTCTTTATATCCTGGGGAAAATAAAAAATAAAAAGGGTGAGCTCAAATTCTTAGTATGGGTAATAATGGATAAAATAAAACATACTATATACATTTGAACTTAAAAATATGAACATAATGTTTAAACATCAAAATCTTGAGAAATGACATAAAACATGGAAGTACGTAAGGCATATATCATAAAGAAACATTAAGAATGGAAAAATAGAATGGGAATAAAACATGTAATTGTGTTAACCATTATGAACATGATATGGTTTCCATATTATCCAAGGCATTGCTTCCAAGACCATCTTAGTGGACAAAGTCCCTTTCTGAATCGAGTTCACTCCTCATTCTATTCTTGTATTACTGAACCGGTATAACTTGCCATTCCAGCCATATCTATCTCATGAGATATAAATATTTACCCAATTCATTGGAGGGAGATATAATTCCCACCCATCTCCTAGTGAAATCATTCTTACTTGTGCCACAAAATAAACATAAAACATTCATCATAACCCAAACAATAAAATGGGTCTAATAAACATCATCCCATCATCATATAATCCATATAATACAAATGGATATTTCATCATAATAAAATTGAAACCATGTAAATCATAGAGACATTATACTTGAAACATACACATATGAAATAATGTCATCTTAGATAGAATTTTTTTTTTGATAAAACACCTGAAATAAATTCTTAAAGAAAATATCCTTTTTTCTTCTAAATCAATTTCTTTTCAAAAAACATCATGCAATTTTAAAATAAAATGATTTTGTTGAAAATAGTCATGAAATATTTTGGAGTAAGCTTCATGAAAATACAGCTTTATAAAACCATAAAAATATGTTCGTGCCGTATAAGTTAAAATAAACATTCTTCTCGTACTTTTTCCGAAAAAGTCAAAAAGTACCTCATATGGTAAACAAAAGAAAGACTCCTTCCATATAATGTAGTAAATGTAAGAAAAGGGTAAAAATGTCTTAATCATACATGGAAGGAATGTAAACATTTTATGACAACATTTTTAGATCATATGGACATGGATAATAAACATAACTCCCAGTAAATACTTACGAATAAACAATCTCTGATAAGAATGAGATTGGAATAATTATCCCTTACCTTATGTCTGATATGTTTTGTATGTATCTGAACCTCCTGTATAATGATTTAAATAATTTCATTGACATATTACAAAATCATATTCATCGTTATGATATCATATATTGTTCACTTATGTGTTTATATTACCCGTTCATTGGTAAATTCCATGTTAAAGAGTGTTTTGGGTAAAATCGTTTCATTTGTCGTTCGTGTTTTGATTTTTAATTATCCATATGATTAATTAGATCATGATTACTTAATCCAGAATATAAAACATTATTTATATATAATATATATTCAGAATATACATATATATAATAGATCGATAAATGGAATGAAATGCACCATTCATGGAGATGGTATGTTGTACGTACGCATGAATGCTGTTTTCATTTCCCTATTGAGTTGAATGGAATTAAGTACATGAAATACATATATATATATATATATACATAAATCTAGTAGCTTTATAATTTCATATATTTCATTATTATTGCTTATATATATACTTTATAATCATTCTTAAATGGTTAACATGGAGAATGAATCGCATCACATCGTGGAGACGGTAGTCCGTACGTACGCACGAGCGATGATATCATTCCAATAATTATTGAATTTAATTGGATAGGATAATAAAATATATCATAATTAATATGATTATATAATAACTATGAATAGTTATTCTTTTCACAATTAGACCCATCCATGTATGGTGGTGATGGAAAAATAGATTACACCACGGCGTGGAGACGGTATTTTGTACGTACGCACGCGCGGTGATTTCATTTTCCGTAGGATGGATAGAGGGTGAAATAGGGTTCTTTAATACTTATAATAACTTTTCAGTATATGAGGGATAGTTTTGTTATTACTTCATAATGAACCTACTAAATAAGAAGAAGTGGAAGAAGAAATAAAGTTGAAAGAATCGGTAATGGACATTACCTCTTCGTTGAAGCGCCTCTTTGAGAACTCCTCTTAGGGCACTAAAATTTCTCTTTGAAGAAGACCATGACCTCTAGGATGTTTCTAGGGAAGTGGAGAAGAGAATTTGGCAAGGATTGGAGAAGAATGAAGGCTCAATGTGGTGAGAGGAAGAGAGGGAGGAGGTGCCCTTTTATAAGGGAGGAGAGGGGCACCTTTGAAAAAACTAAAAATATTATTTTATTATAAAGTCATATTCGGTTTTAAATAGCTCCAAAATGATTTCTTTCGAAGCTAATGTGGGGATGGGTCGAAATCCTCTCATCCAATATAATTTAGACAAGTTTAGGTTCCTATTTTAACCTTATGATTTAGATTTAACTTTAAGTTAGATAATTTCACTTTTACCGTGTCTTTTTGTGTTCTTACACTACAAGGTTAATAAACTTACTATAACAAGCCAAAAAGACCCCAAGTTGTTCATTATTAAAATATATATCCTTATATAAGTCATTTGGAAGAACCGTAGCTTTTTATAAATATAATAACAATTAATAATATAATATTTTTTTAAAAACTATTTTATCTCAATTTTGACACTATTTGGTAATTGATTTTTGTGAAAGTCATAACAGAATGATTAGTTCGAAAAAAGTTAATTAAATAAACACTAACATGTCATATTAACATATAAATATTTTATAATTCATAAAAACTTTCAAATTACATTTATTTTTGTATTTATAACATCAATTATGTCAATATTTCATTAATAAGTTAATTACTCCATCATCATTGTGTCATAAATAAATTAAATTATATAATGTCTAAAAATTATAAATAAAATTCCATTATGTAGGAAATCGTTTTATCTTTCTAATGAATTTTTTTAGTCTAGATTAGATTATGTATAACCATATATAAATATGATTTTTCTATTAAACATTGATTTTAACAATTTTAACCCTTCTTTAAATAAATTAATAATAAATGACTTAATCTAATCCAAGTGGGCCTAAATGGTCATATTTTATTCATAGGGTTGTTTTCGGTCGAATTACACTTATCCAATAGAATTAGGACATGTGTTAGGGTAATAATAATATCATTTTTACCCATAATTACCCTATTTAATTTTAACTGTGGTAAATATAAGTAAAAAGTTACTATTCACCAAAATATTTTTTCATCTCATTGAATCACATTTTACTTACTGACATCAACCGTGTCTCTCGAATATTTGAAAATCCATTCACAAAAGCGGTAAAATTATGTTTTATGTAAATTTGCAAATTCTCCTCGGAGGTGGGTAAAAGACGGTCAAAAGTTCAATAAAATTTTTATATAACTAACTTTTTAAAAAAAGACTCCAATGAATTACATTGAACTTATATAGGTATTATCTATCAATTTTGACCTAAAATAAATTTAAATAAAATAAATAATTATTTAAATAAAAAGTCGGGTTTTAAATAGTAACTCAGTGTTTTCACTATTCATCAAAAATTGAATATTTTCAGAAAAATACCAAATTTTCACCATAGGCTAATTTCGATTTTCCGATTCCAAAAATGAAGTCCATTTTAAAAAATAAAATTTATAAAATTTGAAAAAGTGGGCATTACTATTCATAACGGTTAGTTCATAATATTATAATAATATATCTTTTATTGAAACTCGGTATTGCGTACTACACACGCTATCGAGGAAGGTCGTGATTGCGTGTAATGAAAGGCCAGTCAAGGATCCGTGTTGTGCAAGCTCCTTTTGGTGTAGCGTACAACACAAGACATTAATGAAATTAAAAAGAATACTTTTCATAAAATCTCGGGCGGTTACATTCTTCCACCCTTAAAATGAATTTCTCCCTCGAAATTCGTCGGGGTTATAAATGGATTATGACTCGAATTTTTATTTAATAGAAATCCACATTTTAAAAAGGAATACCAAAACATGGCTTTAAAAAATAATTTATGAAACGTAATGGTTACCCAAATTAACTCATCACTATGTTTCCATGTAAGAGAACATAGGTGAAAATATGGATATGGAAGAAGAATATATCCATCAAGTTATGATGAAGAGTGGTAGAGAACATGGATATGAAAAATCCAACAATCAAAAGCCATAAATTTGTGAAGATATAAGGTACCATCTGATTCATCATATATAAGAGAACTAGGATAACATTTTTGGTTTTCAAGATCATTTCCCTAAAGTTGATGAAATTGGAATTAGAAGAAATACTTTGGTGATTTTGGTACAGTATCACCATTGGTTGTTCTTTGGCCAATTTCCACTTAATCACTTCATGAAATGAAGTTGAATGTGTCATTCGTGATGTGTTATAAGATCATGTGATAGAATGAGGGGTTATTCCATCTGTCTCAAAACAAAAGGTTAGAAAAGTTATCAAAAAAATACATAAGTCCAACAATAGTGAGATTAATCATATATGGTTCCTAAAATGGACTTATAATTCATATATCATACTGCATAATATAATAAAACTATTATCTACTAAACAATGAATCCATGTAGTCCATTGGTAGGAGATAAAGGCCAGTCTCACTTCAGTTGTGGGTTCGATTCTTACAGCCTTGTCCAACATGATGGGTTGTCGCCCATCCTGTAGGTTATCCTTTTTCTACAACTAAATTACTATAACATCCCATAAATAATGTCAAAAAAAACTTATATCCTTAAACAATACTAACTTATGTCAAACATAATCCATTCTAATCTTTGGTCTTATCCAAAATACTATTTTCCAATCTCATATTATATTGAAAACGATTACCAAAGAGTTCATACAAATAGCATTTTAATACCATCGTTGATCCCCATATATCATGACATATGTCTTGTTGGACACATTCCAAATAGTCAAAGGCCTTAATCTTGTATTCTCTTTAAAAAATTAATACCCATTGAATCTTAGTAAAAACATGAGTGCTGTCAAAAGATAACACTTTTCACATACCAAAACCTCAAACCATGATATAAGTATTTCCTTATATCAGTCATGAGCTCATGAATACTGTCAAATATTTCATTTTATCGTTTTCCCTTCATTATGCGCATATCATCTTTTTTTTTCCAAAAATATCTCAATAACTTTCCATGGTTACCTGTACTATAAAATTATTGAAAACCACAATAGACCGATACATAAATATTCCAATATTCCATGATACTATATACAACATTATTTTGGAATTCCATTACATAAACACTTAATCATTCCAGCACATCGTTGTCATATTCAACATCGCCAATAGTGATCGCATGTGACTTCCCTTTGTCTTTTTCCTTAAGTGGTTTCTCATGTCGATCATCAAAAACCCTTGGATTAGTTCTTTTATTAGCATAATGCCTCATTTCCTTGCACTTGAAGCATTGATGTGTTGGTGGTGCGTTCTCTACCGTCTTTTATTTATTCACATTATTAGAAACCCTTTTTCCATTACTTCGACACTCAGCTGCTTGATGACCTTCTTTGACACAATTAAAACATTTTCTAGTCCCTTTAAGACAATCTCCACCATGCTTCTTTCAACACATTGAGCATAAGGAAACATTCATATTGTTTTCACCATTATTTTGAGATTTCTCCTTGAACTCCATCTTTTGATTCTTGTCAAAACTATGAGATGGATATGTAACACCAACTCCCAATTCTTCCTTGATAGCACAACACAAAATTTCTTCATAGCAACTGAAGTCTCTTATAGCTAATGCCCTTCGAAGAAATGGTTTTAAGCCAGGGAAGAATCGATCGATCTTACATTCAGGTTGGATAATAATACCATAATCATACATTTCAAGTCTTGTAAAATTTGCTTCATAGGTACCAAAAGATTCATCATCCTTTTTCATTAGTTCAAGAAACTCCTTCTCCATCTTTGTTCGGAGAATACTAGGGAAGTACTTATTGAAAAAATGTTCTTGAACTCGTCCCATTCCATGGACTCAATTTCATCTCTTTGCCTCATATTCTTCATAAGATTCCACCGTTTATCAGCTTCACCATCCAAAAGATATACTGATAAGATGACGTTATCATGTTCCGAACATTGAAGAACTAAAAATATCTTTTCAGTGGTACTGATCCATTGTTCAGCAACAAGTGGATTAAAAGACCCACTGAACAAAGGTGGATATTGCCTCATGAAAGACTCAATAGAATATTGTTCCCTTCTCTGCTCATTTGGAAGTCCAGAATGATTCATATCTTGTGTGAGTATAGAAATAAAATTTTTCACTCCATCTCCCATAACAATTTTTTTGTTCAGGAGGACAATCATTGCATTGTCCATTGCATTGATCAACACGGTTCCTTCGGGTTCCAAACATCATCTAAATCCCAAAAATAATACTGTGAGAGACAAAAATCATGCTAGGGAAAACAACATAATAAAGGGGGAGTACCTTCAATATCTAACATCTTAGGATTAATTCTAAAATTGTTATCATATTTCTACGACAATAACCTATACTTATACTTAACCTTAGGGACATCCCTAGAAATACCTTATAAATACCTCTAGGGATCTCACTAATGTTTTCACATCCTAGTTTCCAATGGTTGACTAAAACATTCCTCTGATACCAACTGTAGAGACCCGAGACTTGATGTACATGTTCATTACATTACTTTTGCGGAATACTTAATACATAAATAAAATAGACACACAAGGACCATAATAGTATAGTGTCTTTGGAAACTTGGAATAAAATCTTCTAATCGTGGTGAAAGATCTTCAACATCTCCCATAATGATCTTCTCTTTTTTTTTTTACCTAAAACCATTCTTTTTATCTTGGGGAAAAGAAAACATAAAAAGGGTGATCTCAAATTCTCAGTAAGGGTAATCATGGATAAAATAAAACATACTATATACATTTTAACTTAAAAACATGAACATAAAGTTTAAACATCAAAACCCTGAGCAATGACATAAAAAATGGAAGTACGTAAGGCATAGATCATTAAGAAACATTATGAATGATAAAATAGCCTGGGAATAAAACATGTAAATGTGGAAACCATTAAGAACATGATATGGGTTCCATATTATCCAAGGCATTGCTGCCAAGACCATCTAAGTGGACAAAGTCCCTTTCGGAATCGAGTTCACTCCTCGTTCCAGTCCTGTATTACTGAACCGGTTTAACTTGTCATTCCAGCCATGTCTATCTCATCAGATATAAATCTTTCCCCAATAAATTGGAGGGAGATATAGGTCCCACCCATCTCATAGTGAAATCATTCTTACTTTCGCCAAAAAATAAACTTAAAACATTCATCATAACCCAATGAATAAAATGGGTTTCATAAACATAATCCCATCATCACATAATCCATATAAAACAAATGGATATTACATCATAAAGAAATTGAAACAATGTAAATCATAGAGACATTATACTTGAAACATACACATATGAAATAATGTCATCACAGATAGAAAATGGTTTTCATAAAACACCTGAAATGAATTTTTGAGGAAAATATCCTTTCTTCTTCTAAATCAATTTCTTGTCAGAAAATATAATGCAATTTTAAAAGAAAAGTATTTTTTTTTGAAAATAGTTATGAAATATTTTGGAGGAAGCATCATGAAAATAAGGCTTTATAAAACCGTAAAAATCTGTTCGTGCTGTATGATTTAAAAAAACATTCTTCTCGTACATTTGCCAGAAAAGTCGAAAAGTACCTCGTATGGTAAAAAAAGAAAGATTCCTTCCATACGATGTGGTAGAAGTATGGAAAGGGTACAAATGTATTAGACATACATGGAATTAATGTAAAAATTTTATGAAAACATTTTTAGAGCATATGTACATGGATAATAAACACAACCCCTAGTAAATACTTACGAGTAAACAATCTCGGATATGAATGAGATTGGAATAATTAACCCTTACCTTATGTATGATATGCTTCGTATGTATCCGAACCTCCTGTATAATTATTTAAATAATTAAATTGACTTATTACAGAATAATATTCATTTTTATGATATCATATATGGTTCACTTATGACTTTATATTACCCGTTCTTTTGTAAATTCCATGTTAAAGAGCGTTTTGGGTAAAATTGTTTGATTTGTCATTCGTGTTTTGACTTTTAATTATTCATATGATTAATTAGATCATGATTACATATTTACAGAATATTAAACATGATATATATATATATATAATATATTCAGAATATACATATATATAATAGATCGATAAATGAAAAGAAATACACCATTCATGGAGACGGTAGTCCGTACGTACGCATGAATGATGTTTTTGTTTCCTTGTTGAGTTGAATGGAATTAAGTTGATGACATACATATATATATATATATAAATAAATACAGTGGCTTTATAATGTCATATATTTCATTATTATTTCTTATATATAATTTATAATCATTCTTAAATGGTTAACAATGAGAATGAATCTCATCGCGTCGTGGAGACGGTAGTCTGTACATACGCACGAGCGATGATATCATTCCCATAATTATTGAATTGAATTAGATTGGATGATAAAATATATCATAATCAGTATGATGTTATAATAACTATGTATAGTTTTTATTTACACCATTATACCCATCCATGTAAGGTGGTGTTGGAAAAATAGATTACACCACGGCGTGGAGACGGTATTCCGTACGTACGCACACGCAGAGATTTCATTTTCCGTAGGATGGATAGATGGTGAAATAGGGATTTCTGATACTTATAATAACATATCAGTATATGAGTGATAATGATGTTATTACTTCATAATGAAACTACTAAATAATAATAAGTATAAGAAGAAATAATGTTGAAAGAATCGGTAACGGACATTATCTCTTCTTTGATGTGCCTCTTTGAGACCTCCTCCTAGGGAACTAAAATTGGTCTTTGAAGAAGACCAGGACATCTAGGATGTTTCTAGGGAAGTGGAGAAGAGAATTTTTTAGGGTTTTTCCGAACATGAATGCTCAATGTGGTGTGAGGAAGAGAGGGAGGAGGTTCCCTTTTATAAGGGAGGAGAGGGGCACCTTTGGAAAAACTAAAAATATTATTTTATTATAAAGTCATATTCGGTATTAAATAGCTCCAAATGGCTTTATTTATAAGCTAAGATGGTTATGGTTTTAAATCCTATCATCCAATAGAATTTAGACAATTTTAGGTTCCTATTTTAACCTTATCCTTTAGATTTAACTTTATGTTAGATAATTTTACTTTTACCGTGTCTTTTTCTGTTCTTACACTATAAGGTAAATAAAATTACTCTAACAAGCCAAACAAACCCCAAGTTGTTTATTATTAATATATATTACCTTATCTATGTCATTTGGCCAAACCTTATATTTTTAGGAATATAATAACAATTAATAATTTAATATTTTTTTTAAAAACTATTTTAGCTCAATTTTGACACTATTTGGTAATTGATTTTTGTGAAAATCATAACAAAATGATTATTTCAAAAAAAAAGTTAATTAAATCAACATAAAAATGTCATATTAACATAGAAAATTTTTGGATTTCATAAAAAGTATCAAATTACATTTATTTGGGTATTTATAACATCAATTTTGTCAATATTTCATTAATTAGATAATTATTCCAACATCATTGTGTCAAAAATAAATTAAAATATTTAGTGTCTAAAAATTATAAATAAACTAACATTATGTAGGAAATATTTTTATCTTTCTAATGAATATTTATTGTCTAATTTATCTTATGTATAACCTTATATTAAAAATGATTTAGTTTTTAAACATTGATTTTAACTATTTTAACCCTTCTTTAAATAAATTAATAATATATGTCCTCATCGAATCCAAGTGGGTCTAAATGGTAATATTTTATTCCTAAGGTTGTTTGTGGTCGAATTAAACTTATCCAATAGAATTATGACATGTTTTAGTGTAATAATAATATCATTTAACCCTTTATTAACATATTTTATTTTAACCGTGGTAAAAAAAAGTAAAAAGTTACTATTCACCAAAAATTATTTTCATCTCATTGAACCACATTTTACATACTTACATCAACCGTGTTTCTCAGATTTTTGAATTTCCATTCACAAAAGCGGTAAAATTAATTTTTATGTAAATTAGCCAATTCTCCTAGGAGGTGGGTAAAAGGCGGTCAAAAGTTCAATAAAATTTTAATATATATAAATTTTTATAAAAAATGACTCTAATGAATTACATTGAACATATATAGGTATTATGCATTAATTTTGACCTAAAATAAATTTAAATAAAATAAATAATTAGTTAAATAAAAAGTCGGGTTTTAAATAGTAACTCAGTGTTTTCAGTATTCATCAAAAATTGAATGTTATCAGAAAAATACCAAAATTTCACCCTAGAATAATTTAGATATTCCGAATACAAAAATTAAGTCCATTTTCAAAAATAAAATATATAAAATTTCAAAAAGTGGGTATTACTATTCATAATGGTTAGTTTATAATATTATAATAATATCTCTTTTAGTGAAACTCGGTATTGCGTTCTACACACGATATCGAGGAAGGTCATGATTTCATGTAATGCAAGGCAAGTCAAGGATGCATGTTGTGAAAGCTCCTTTTGGTGTAGCGTACAACACATGAAATTAATGAAATTAGAAACAATATTTTTCATAAAATCTCGGTGTGTTACAATAAAGGTGTTATGTAAATTAATCATACAGAAGAATAGTGACTATATAAGTATAATATATATCACATATAAATATAGTGACTTCCTAATGGACACCAAATGAGGTTGTAAGAGATAATTGAACAATCTGAATTTTGTGAGGCCATAGTTCTCCATCCACAGAAACAATATGTTCGCATCAATTAGATGGATGTGTGTGGAATGGTATTTCTAACCATTCACATAAAAAAATATTAGTATAATTATGATACTGATGTTTTTATATGAAAATTTAATAAAGAGATATTTGTGAGTAGGAGGAGGAAAATAAAATAAAAGAACACGAGAGAAAACATTACCTTTAAATTGGGTAACTCCATTTGGTTTGAAACAAATATCTTTATGACTTGCGTTTTTTTAGATTAATGATTCATGTTGGATGAGAGTGATGTTGGGATTTTATTTTGTTATAGTTTCGACAATACAAGAGGTATTTATGGGTGTGAGTAAGGGTTAGAGGTGATAGATTTTTATAAGGGGAGGAGGGGATCATTAGAAGTGTTTGAAAATATTACTTTATTATATACCGAATTTCAATTTAAAAAGGTCCCCAACTAATTTAATTTAATGACAAGGTGATTATTGTTTTGTATCCTTTCAGAAAATGGGTTTTAGGAATTTTTAGGGAATAATAATAACATAATATTTTAGCATTAACCATTATGTAAGTAATTTAACTTTTACCATGTCATCTTGCATATTCATACTATGTGGTTAATATATTTACCATAAAATGCCAAGAGACCCAAAAATGGGTAATTAATGACATTAGTAACATCATATATGTCATTTTTATAATATTATATTTTAAGACAATTTTATCATTTAATAAAATATTTATTGATTTAGAAACTCATTTATGTCAATTTATAAACAATTCATAGAATGACATTTAAAAAATCGTTAAAAACATGATTATTTTGAAAAACTACTTTATATAAGATATACCAAGTTATAATAATCTATAAAATTTATGGATGGAAAAAAATTATTCATAAAAATTTTATTTTAATATTTATAATCACATTTATTTAAAACATTCATTAATGAGGTGATCATTACCCCACCATTTTGTCATAAATACATTATTTATATGATTTAAAAAACATTTAAATAAAACATAATTATGTAAGAAATATTTTCATTTTTAAAATGACTATTTATTTTCGAAAATATCACTTATATAACCAATTATATATTTTTTTACTAAGAGATATATGTTTATATTTTATATTCCTTAACTTTAAATTAATTTATGTAAAGTTCCATTTTAACTAACAAGTATCTATCTGGGGATCCAAAATCGACCCAAGGATCTCCACGGTAATAAATTTATCACCCAATAGGAATAGTGCAAGTGTTCGATTAATTTAATATTATTATAATATTATTGTGTTACTTTTATTTACCTAATTTATCCTTTACCCAAGGTAAAAGAAATATTTACAAATGTTAATAACCATAATGTATAAAAAAAAGATACATATATACTTAATAAATACCTCCTAATTCCAAATATGGAATCCATTTTTACAAATTCAATACACATAAGTTGCTGAAATTATTTTAAAATAATTCTTGTTTTGAAATCCAAAAAACTGAGTTTTTAATAAATAGTTACTATCAAAAAATTGACACTTGTTGAATTTCAATTTTAATGTGAAATTACATTCAATTACAAAAATTGGAATAAATGGAAAATATATAATCTAATTACACTTTAAAAGAAATTTAAAATATAATCTATCCATATAAATATATTAGATTAATGTGTAGTTCTGAATTAAAATGCAAAATTTATTACAATTCCTTAAAAATGAATTTTATTATAAAACAATCCAAACTTATACCCTAATTAAATTTTGATGTCATGATTCTAAACAAGAAATTTATTTTTTAAAAATAGAACATATAAATGTGACAGAAATAAGATTTAAAATTGGATCTCTATCAAAATGTGGTAAATCGACCTTTTATAGAATATCAGAGTATTTATGCTAAACATGTATTCATTCATATTTTAAGCTTCTAAATTTTATTAGTTAAATTTAAAAAGAGTTAAAAAAAATGTATAATCATATTGTAGTTAGTTTTTTCAATCCTCTCCAATTCAACAACTAGCGTTAACTACCATTTAGAATAATATTATTTTATTATTTTTCAATATGACTCAGCCTTGTGTGCAACATGAGATTTCAGGGAAACTGATTATTGTGTGCCTGGTACGCCATCAAACATAGCATCCCTTTTAAAGTAAAATTAATATTTAATTCAAAAATATTAATAAATATGAAAATTTTATATTATTTATTTACTTGGGATGTTACACAAGAGGCTATCGACTAGCAGCAAGGGGCTTTTTATTTCACAAATGAGTGACTACACCATCGATGTAATTGTGGCATAGTGGTAAACAAGGTATTAATAAACAGACGATAGTAAAAGTATATAATAATATAATACATGGATTATAATAATAAAAACTAATGAAAATAATATAAAATGGCCTACAACATGTATAACCACGAAATCAGGTCCATGTGATGCTTCCAAATAATGAACGAAACCTACTACTTTCCATATTGAATATTGTAACAAAATAACAAAAACAAAACAAATCTATAAGGTCTGACTACAAGAGATTCCTGATAACCAACTCAGTACTATGCTCCTAAAACATCACACATACATGACAACATATTCCCAAGATCCTAATCTTGCTACTAATGAGGTCTGATAAATTACACCAATAGAATGGATACCCTATTACTATGTGATATATACTCTATAGTCCCCCGCTGTTATTGTCCAAATATAAATCCATCGATGAATATTAATTAAACATTTATCATGTAAAATAAATGTAGGATAAGCAACTAAATAAAATTAACTAGTCCGGATCAGGTTCCACATACAAACATGGCCAACCATACCCTCTTCAAACCAATATGGTGTTTTTAAAACACGGTGATACTGAAAAAGTATGATTTCGGTGTACTGAAGATGAGTAATCATTGAAAAAGTATCAAATGAGGGATTGCACCGCAATTATGGGATTTCCCGTGTCGAACTTTTCCTTGGAAAATATCTATTCAATCATAGTTATTAATATAAATTTCATCATTAGAATTTAATTAGAGGCACCATAATACAATAAGAAGAGATAAATAAATTTAATCGTGTGAAGAAATCCCACTAAGAAATTTCCTGGTATCTCTTGTAGTAGACCGAGTATCACTCGTGGACTGGTAGAACCATCTATACATTTATCCCATCCAAAGTGTCTCCCCTAGAAAATAAATATAACTCATATAGAGGTAATTCAAAATATTGGTGTTCCCCTCCAAGGGTTACAAAGTATCTCTCCTAGAGTAAATGTAGAAGGGGTACCCTATGATCCCATCAATGGTGTACCATTATCATGAATCCCAATTATCACTCAAGGAATATTGGAAACTATTTAACATTTTATTCATTTAACATATATCAATAAAAAACGCCAAACCCATTAATAATTCCAATTATAAATTTAAAAAACGCGATGTATTTAAGCATTCTATTCCGCATTAGGATGCCAAAAAAGGGATACTTCCCATTAGCAATACATTTCATAAATTAAGTGGTCCTTTATTTTATTGAGGA
Source organism: Viscum album (assembly GCA_963277665.1). NCBI lineage: Eukaryota > Viridiplantae > Streptophyta > Magnoliopsida > Santalales > Viscaceae > Viscum > Viscum album. The sequence goes on from OY728133.1 coordinate 245,072,086, forward strand.
ATTCCATCATTTAAGAAATGTACTCTGGCCCTGTAGAGTTTCCTTGGTATCTATGACCAAATATTCAAAGTTATAAGATAATAAATGATAGCATACGTGACATATAAAATAATAAAGTTCATTTCAAAGGAAATATGAATTAACAACTTAGTATATGGTTTAGTCAATAGGTGATTACATGGTGTTATATGTCACCTTTCCATGCCCCAATTACATAGTATATATCCATTTTAGAAGAATGTGCACCACATGGAGCGGTTTTATGGAAAACATAATAATATATTAAAGACATTATAAGGAATTTTTTTAGGGAGTGTAAAACGTGAGGTTTATGACCATCAGAAATAATAATTTTATATACTATGGATATTATATTTTATGTGTTAGGATCATTAAATTTTATGTAAAATTTAATATCCATCAAATGGAATTCACTATGCATGAAATAATTTCTTATTTTTTATAATGAAAAAACATGTGCTAAAACTTATATACCACCTACCTTATACCATATATTTCACACACATACAATATTCATGGTTTCATTAAGATGGATTGAATGAAAATGAATTAATAGTCATATTGAAACACCCCAGGTAAATATAGAATATAGAATTTTCATATTTATCCATATTTCTGAATAAAGTATTAATATGACTTTAAATGGGACGCTATGCTTGATGGCGTACCCAACACGCAACAACGAGTTTCTTGGGAATCTTACGTTGCACTCTAATAATAAAATAATATTATTTTAAATGGTAGTTAACATGTAGCCATTGTACTGGCGGGAATGGATAGAAATAACTAAAATATGATTATATAAGTTTTTAAATGTTTTTACTTTTATCCAATAAAAGACATAGGCTTAAAATACCGAAAGAATTCAATTTTAGGCGTATATGCCCTAGTTTTCACTAAAGGTTCACTTATCGCCTTTTGATGGAGAACTGTCATTAAATATAGTTTTGTTCACTATTATACATCCTTTTGGACAAAATAAAACTCTTCTTAAGAATTGGTACATCAAAATTTACTTTGTGTAAATTTTTGGTATCTTTCTGATAAAGTTCATTTTTTTAATGAATAGTGTAAAATGTTGTATTTTAATTCAAAACCTCTTTTTAATATAATTTATTTATATCATTAGATTATCTTTTTAATTGGTTTTAATGTGAAATATATAATATATTTTTACCATTAAATCCAATAGTGGTCATTGGAATTAATTTCACTTTGAAATCAGACTTAAACCAGGGTCAATCATTTGATACTTATTGTTTTAATAAAAACACGCTATTCGATCTGACAGCGGGAATTAATTAATATATTAATTAATGTGACTTATATGTTTTGAATTTTGTAAAATAGACTTAATTTTTGAATTTGGAATATCAAATATAGCTTAGGGTGAATTTTTAGGATTTTTCTGAAAAACATAAATTTTTGATGAATAGTGAAACCACTAAGTGGTACTTATAAATACTGATTTTTCCGTTTAAATGAAATTTTGCCATCTTTGTGTTTTGAATTTCTAAAATCCGACATACATGGTTGTCATTAATAATTAAAATGTGGTTCAATGGGATAAAAAGAATTTTTTGGTGAATAGTAACTTATTAAGTTTTTAATCGCGGTTAGAGGTAATTAGTGTAGTTTAAGGTAAAAATAATGTTTTAATAATATGAAATGAACATGAAACATGTCCTACACTCATTGGATGTGTAATGGTCGACCAAGAAAACCCATGGGTCAACTTGGGGACCCCATGGAGCCACTTTGGTTGGGAAATGACATAAATAACTTTTTATTTAATGTAAAAGTAAAAATGACACAAACATGATATCTTTTACTAAAAAAATATTTAACTGGGGTTATACAAGTCAGAATATTTATTATAAATAGTCATTGGAAAGATAAACAGATTTCCTACATCATAGTAATTTTTTTTATAATTTTTAGACATTAAATAAATTAAATTATTTATGACATCATAATGATGCAGCGATGACATCATTATTTAACGATTAAAATAAAATGGAAGGATAATGTAAAATATATGAACTACACATGTCCAAAACTTATTGTATGGGTGTATTTCGAACCCTTATAACCTTATACACGAATTATATCAATTTGGGACCTTTTAAAACCGAAACACATTTTCAAATAAAGTAATATTTCTTACTTTCCAAAAGTGCCCCTCCTCTTCTCTTATAAAAGGACCCCACCTCTACCTCATTTAACACACTCCTCAAGCCTTTGGCTAGGCCAACCCCTTCCCATTTACTCTCTACACATCCCTCTCCTCATCCTAGAGGATTCCCTTTGGGAAGAATCCTTTAAAATGAAGCCTTTAGACTCAAATCAAAAGGAGTTACACTTTTAAAGGTAATTCATTCTCTCATGTTCATTTGTTTTATTTTACATCTCCAATCCTCTAAACTCTTTTTATTTACTTCTTTTGTAACAACACCAATATCTTCAATATACTAGGATGTGTTATAAGATTTATTTGAGTTACACTCTCACACAACTACATAAAATGGTTAAAGAACATACGGTTTCCGTGGATGGCAAAATTCTGCCTCCCGAAACGATGATTGTTTAATACTCATTTAACACCTTCAAAGGTGTCCATTATGATGTCACTATTTTTATATATGATATATAATATTTTTATTCTTTACTTAAGCTTATGTATTTTTCATTTGTGCTTACCTTTATGGATTCTATTATTGGTACACGCGATATCTTCATTTTAGGAAGTGCGGACTACCGCCCCCTCAAAGTGATGTGATTCGTTAATGCCATATGTGGGACGTATAAAGGATGGATTTAATGTTATTATATATTATTTTATACTGGAATTATAATATACTTCTATATCATTATTATTACTTTCCATTAAAGTATGAGATAGAAATGAAAGTAGCGTTTATGCGTACGTACGGCTTACCGTCTCCATTAACAGTGCATTTCATTTCTTATCCCCAAATGTAATGTACTATTATAAGTACATGTATATAATGGATATATATGATGAATGATACATCTAAATGATGAATATGATTATGTAATTAAAATATACATACCTCTCATTTAATTTTAATTCCATTAATATGACAACGAAATGAATGTAGCGTTCATGCGTACGTACGGCTTACCGTCTCCATGAACGGTGCATTTCATTTCTTACCTATAAATTATTATGTAATATTATAAATACATGTATATTCTGGATATATATGATATATATTCTATCCAAATCTAGAATTTCATTCTGGATATAAAGAACCTTTGACCACACGAACAACATGTAATTGTAAGAAGTCCACTTTCGACTTAAGAACCAAATATCGGGAAAACAAATATTATTAACTTAAATGATTACATAATGTTTATGAAATGGTAATAAGTGATATAAAAGGAATAATGAACTTGAAAAAGGTTCTTAAGGAAGTAGAAATTAACTCAAGTTTATAATTCATGAGATTAAAGAATGATCGAGTCAAGTCGGACCCGAGGTAAGGGATCCTACTCCTCTCTTTCTTTTTAAGTACACACTTTTATGTCATTACTTTTAAAGCTCATATTTCTTGTTATTGGGATGATATATTATATTAAACATTCTTTAATTTTTATGTTCATGTTATGAGAGACCCTATTCTCTCTCATCAATCCATTTTTGATGTTTTGAGTGGCGTCGTTAGGCTGCCGAACTTTCGCAAGAGATCTAACCTCTCTCTTTAAGTACTCTCCTTTATGTCACTTCTTTTAAGCTCCTCTTTGTAATGTTCGGGGATGTTATTTTATATTAATCTTTCTGTACATTTTATTGTAATGTGATTAGATACCCTATTTGATCTCATCAACCCATATTCGGATGTTTTATGTGGCGCCGTTAGGCTGCCGAGTTTTCGTAAGGGATTTTTCATCTCACTTTTATTCCCATGAGATTTATGCTACATTTGCCACAAATTCCATTGAGTGGTGTATGTACTGCCCATTATTATATTATATGTGTAATATAATTTCGTTTATGAGTATTTACATCAATGATCTATTGTCCTTCTTTCATGGGGTGTATGTTTTGAAAGATAACCAAGTCGGTAAGGGAACCTTTCACCCTCCTTTTTTTAAAAGACTTCTTTTGTTGGGTCTTTTAATTTACATATTTTTATGTTGGGATATGTTCTCATATATCCTTATTTATGTAAATTTTATGTCCAAGTGATGAGATACACTTGTTATCTCTCATCAACTCATTTTGATGTGATGCCGTTAGGCTGCCAAGGGATCTTTTTAACCCAATTTCTATTTCTTTGGGTTCAACATGTAGTCATTGAATATGTCATCCATTGAATATGTGTGAATGATATTTTATTGTTTTACACTTAATATCCACTTATATTGGGTGTATTTATATTTGTCACACATATTTTTGAGATTGATTTGTCCTTAATTTAAGGGTACCTTCTTTATAAGGGATTTCATCAAATTTGACATTTCTATTGAGAGTTCATTGTTGTTATGCACCAATTCACTCTTATATGGTGTATATACTGTCCTTTGGAGTATTATATCATGAATCCATTTATTCTCATGATATTATAAACTTCTGACTAAATTTTATTCCTCAATTATTGTATTCAAGTGTCTCTAATTTTGGTAAAACCCCTTTAACCAAAATATCACTTTAAATGATTTAATTATTTGTTCTTATTAATATCCAAGTTTTCAAAATGGTTTTAAGGATTTATTTATATGGATATTAATGGTTTAAAATTTTAAGCTTCAAGGTGGTATGTGACACTTTTATTCAAAAATATCTTTATTAAATGTTTTAAATGGTTTTGGAAATGGTTTCTTTTTGAATGGATTAATTATTTCAATATAATAAAATGATATATTGTGATTGAAATGTGGAAATGTTATGATTCCTTTATGCATGTTTTCTGTGACATATTTATGTTATGGTTCTTGGGCATTGTTATGAAAACAGGTGGTTCTGTGATAAACTAAGGGCGGATGAGCCCGATATAGCTCTCCAATGCATTGGGTAACGCGAAGGAGTGAAACGTTAAGGTTTCTCCGAAGAGATTTTAGGGAATATACTATGATGGGTATTCCAAAATGTAACCAAGAGGGTTACTCCCTACGTAAGAATGTTATGAATGCCTCAAGTTACCTTTTATGTCTTATGTTTTCTATGATTTATTCATGATTTGATGTGCCTATGTTTTATGGGTAAAGTGTGATTTCATTATAATGTATATATGAACTCATGTTTCCTTTCCATATTTTTATAACTCTTACTGAGCTTTTTATGCTCATCCCATGTTTTTGAAATGTTTTTCACAAGTCAAGGGAAAGGTACATGATGTGATGATAGTGTCAAGGATGTGTCAAGAAAGAATCCGTGTTATATTTTAAATATGTTTCCGCTGATGGGAAGAATGAATATTGTCTTTTATGTAACCAGTGTGTTTAAATGTGTAATATAATGTATGTTTCGTGATCTAATTCTATAAAACTCTAAACCCGAAAAGATCCTCAATGTGTAATCTTGTAATAACTCAAGATTAAGTAAGGTTTAAGGCTGGGGCCTTATAGTTGTTATCAGAGGTCGGTTTAGATAACTTTAGAGGTTAGGGTATTCTTTAAGCATAAGTGACACTACCATAATGGTTAGGATTTAAGAAAGAGTCCTAGTTTTAGATAAAGTGAATGAGTAAGTATATCTTAGTGTTTACCTTCTTCATTAGCACATGATGGTTTTGTTGATATACTCACACTGAAATTTCTGTTTTTAGTGAATGGCTGGATCTCGCAGGCACCAAAGTGACAATTGGTTTGTAGGAAACTATGGTGGTTCTCTGATTAAGAGACTCGATGAAATGGGGTACTCAACGAGGAAACTCGTGGTTGTTCTAAACCAAATATCAAGGAGTCATGATCAACCACTTGAACCATGGTATGTTCTATAATGCATTATGTATGAGATGACCAATCGATCTGGAAGTTCAATTAATAATTATAAAGGTAACCATTAGAGTTTATATGATCCTTACTTTTGAGGTAATTATGGGTTATTATATGATATGCTGGAAAATGAAAGGAATGAAATAAACATGTGGTTAAAATATGTTATGATTATTCTTGAAGATTTTATCTCTTTTTGGGGAGTGTTTTATGAATTATATAGTTTTGGAAAAAGGACAACACACAGACCGTGTGACAACCCGTCGCGTCGGACAAAGCCGCGGGAATCGAACCCACAACCAAAGTGCGACTGGTATTTATCGCCTTCCACTGGACTACGTGAAGTCCCTGGTTAGTTTGACTGATTCTTTCTAGTTATATGATTTTATGAATTAAGATTAAGTTTATTAACCTATCATGGAGGATATGTGATTAGGTTAATTACATTTCAATACGAGACTTTAGGAGCAACTGATGTTGTTTGGAGATAAATGTTACGATTTAACTTGGAAGACTATGTGACTGAATCCTTAAAATATTTGGGTTTCAATAATAGATTGGTTTACTTTGAATAATTTTATGGAAAAATTGTTTATCTAATGGTCCTCGTTAAACATTGGGTTTTTTTGGACAAATTTTGGAGGTTAAGAATAGATTTTCCTTTTATAAAGGGTTATCCTTTTCTGGATTATCAGATCTTGTACAAGCGTTTTTGGTTTTGGTTTTGGTTAAAGTCTTAATACATGAGAATTATATAGTTCTCTTTTGTGGATTAGGTGATTCTCTAAAAGTTTATTATATTACTCTTAATGTGAACAAGTCTTCCTAAATACTCACCTTTTGGAGAAAATATGAGTTTGTGTAAGGAATATAATAAAAGTTGACAGTCAACATGATAAGTGATTATGTTTCCTTATGAATAAATTCCTCAATAAAAAGTAGCTTAAAAAAAATGTTGTCTATTAACTTTTCCTACTGGAGAACCCAACACCGTTTAACCCATCACATGTTTGTAATTTTCTTATTGTTAACTTTCTCCTAAACATGTTTTCTATCACTCTCCATCAGAACATGACCCTAAGTTTTATCCTCCATGTCCATGTTTTCCTACATGGAGTCCTAGTATGGGTTATCTCGGGTGACCTCTGTGCTTATCTTTCTTTATTTTAAAGTGATTGTTTTACCGACTCTTGTTCCGATGTGGGACTTTTAAGGATGTTTCCAAGCCCAATTTTAAAATTGCGAGGACGCAATTCCAAAAAGGGGGGAAGGATGTAACACCCCAGGTAAATAAATAATCTGACATTTTCATATTTATCCATATTTGAGAATAAAATATTAATATGACTTTAAATGGGACGCTATGCTTGATGTTGTACCCAACACGCAACAACGAGTTTCTTGGGAATCTTACGTTGCACTCTAATAATAAAATAATATTATTTTAAATGGTAGTTAACATGTAGCCTTTGTACTGGCGGGAATGGATAGAAATAACTAAAATATGATTATATATGTTTTTAAATGTTTTTACTTTTATCTAATAAAAGAAAAAGGCTTAAAATACGGAAAGAATTCAATTTTAGGCGTATATGCCCTAGTTTTCACTAAAGGTTCACTTATCGCCTTTTGATGGAGAACTGTCATTAAATATAGTTTTGTTCACTATTATACATCCTTTTGGACCAAATAAAACTCTTCTTAAGACTTGGGACATCAAAATTTACTTTGTGTAAATTTTTGGTATCTTTCTGATAAAGTTCATTTTTTTAATGAATAGTGTAAAATGTTGTATTTTAATTCAAAACCTCTTTTTAATCTAATTTATTTATATGATTAGATTTTATTTTTAATTGGTTTTAATGTGAAATATATAATATATTTTTACCATTAAATCCAATAGTGGTCGTTGGAATTAATTTCACTTTGAAATCAGACTTAAACCAGGGTCAATCATTTGATACTTATTGTTTTAATAAAAACACGCTATTCGATCTGACAGTGGGAATTAATTATTAAATTAATTAATGTGACTTATATGTTTTGAATTTTGTAAAATAGACTTAATTTTTGAATTTGGAATATCAAATATAGCTTAGGGTGAATTTTTACGATTTTTCTGAAAAACATAAATTTTTGATGAATAGTGAAACCACTAAGTGGTACTTATAAAAACTGATTTTTCCGTTTAAATGAAATTTTGCCATCTTTGTGTTTTGAATTTCTAAAATCCGACATACATGGTTGTCATTAATAAGTAAAATGTGGTTCAATGGGATAAAAATAATTTTTTGGTGAATAGTAACTTATTAAGTTTTTAATCACGATTAGAGGTAATTAAAGTAGTTTAAGGTAAAAATAATGTTTTAATAATATGAAATGATCATGACACATGTACTACACTCATTGGATGTGTAATGGTCGACCAATACAACCCATGGGTCAACTTGGGGACCCCATTAAGCCACTTTGGTTGGGAAATGACATAAATAACTTTTTATTTAATGTAAAAGTAAAAATGACACAAACATGATATGTTTTACTAAAACAATTTTTAAGTGGGGTTATACAAGACAGAATATTTATTATAAATATTAATTGGAAAGCTAAAAATATTTCCTACATCATAGTAATTTTTCTATAATTTTTAGACATTAAATAAATTAAATTATTTGGGACATCATAATGATGCAGCGATGACATCATTATTTGACGATTAAAATAAAATGGAAGGATAATATAAAATCTATAAACTACACATGTCCAAAACTTATTGGATGGGTGGATTTCGAACCCTTATCACTTTATACGCGAATTAAATCAATGTGGGACCTTTTAAAACCGAAAAACATTTTCAAATAAAGTAATATTTCTTACTTTCCAAAAGTGACGCTCCTCTCCTCTATTGAAAGGCCCCCACCTCTACCTCATTTCACACACTCCTAAAGCCTTTGGCTTGGCCAACCCCTTCTCATTTACTCTCTCCATATCCCTCTACTAATCCTATAGGATTCCCTTTGGGAATAATCCAGTCAAAGGAAGCCTTTAGGCTCAAATCAAAAGGAGTTACACTTTTAAAGGTAATTCATTCTCTCATGTTCATTTGTTTTATTTTGCTTCTCCAACCCCCTAAACTCTTTTTATTTTCTTCTTTTGTAACAAAACCAGTATCTTCAATATAATAGGATGTTTTTATAAGATTTATTCGATCTACACTCTCACAAAACTACATAAAATTGTTAAAGAACATACGGTTTCCGTGGATGGCGAAATTCTGCCTCCCGAAACGATGATTGTTTAATACTCATTTAACACATTAAAAGGTGGCCATTATGATGTCACTATTTTTATATATGATATATAATATGTTTATTCTTTACTTAATCTTCTGTATTTTTCATTTGGGGCTTACCTTTATGGATTCCATTATTGGTACACGCGATATCTTCATTTTAGGAAGTGCGGACTATCACCACTCAAAGTGATGTGATTCGTTAATGCCATACGTGGGACGTATAAAGAATGGATTTAATGTTATTATATATTATTTTATAATGGAATTATAATATACTTCTATATCATTATTATTACTTTCCAATAAAGTATGAGATAGAAATGAAAGTAGCGTTTATGCGTACGTACGGCTTACCATCTCCATTAACAGTGCATTTCATTTCTTATCCCCAAATGTAATGTACTATTATAAGTACATGTATATAATGGATATATATGATGAATGATACATCTAAATGATGAATATGATTATGTAATTAAAATATACATACCTCTCATTTAATTTTAATTCCATTAATATGACAACGAAATGAATGTAGCGTTCATGCGTACGTACGGCTTACCGTCTCCAAGAACGGTGCATTTCATTTCTTACCTATAAATTATTATGTAATATTATAAATACATGTATATTCTGGATATATATGATATATATTCTATCCAAATCTAGAATTTCATTCTGGATATAAAGAACCTTTGACCACACGAACAACATGTAATTGTAAGAAGTCCACTTTCGACTTAAGAACCAAATATCGGGAAAACAAATATTATTAACTTAAATGATTACATAATGTTTATGAAATGGTAATAAGTGATATAAAAGGAATAATGAACTTGAAAAAGGTTCTTAAGGAAGTAGAAATTAACTCAAGTTTATAATTCATGAGATTAAAGAATGATCGAGTCAAGTCGGACCCGAGGTAAGGGATCCTACTCCTCTCTTTCTTTTTAAGTACACACTTTTATGTCATTACTTTTAAATCTCATATTTCTTGTTATTGGGATGATATATTATATTAAACATTCTTTAATTTTTATGTTCATGTTATGAGAGACCCTATTCTCTCTCATCAATCCATTTTTTATGTTTTGAGTGGCGTCGTTAGGCTGCCGAACTTTCGCAAGAGATCTAACCTCTCTCTTTAAGTACTCTCCTTTATGTCACTTCTTTTAAGCTCCTCTTTGTAATGTTCGGGGATGTTATTTTATATTAATCTTTCTGTACATTTTATTGTAATGTGATTAGATACCCTATTTGATCTCATCAACCCATATTCGGATGTTTTATGTGGCGCCGTTAGGCTGCCGAGTTTTCGTAAGGGATTTTTCATCTCACTTTTATTCCCATGAGATTTATGCTACATTTGCCACAAATTCCATTGAGTGGTGTATGTACTGCCCATTATTATATTATATGTGTAATATAATTTCGTTTATGAGTATTTACATCAATGATCTATTGTCCTTCTTTCATGGGGTGTATGTTTTGAAAGATAACCAAGTCGGTAAGGGAACCTTTCACCCTCCTTTTTTTAAAAGACTTCTTTTGTTGGGTCTTTTAATTTACATATTTTTATGTTGGGATATGTTCTCATATATCCTTATTTATGTAAATTTTATGTCCAAGTGATGAGATACACTTGTTATCTCTCATCAACTCATTTTGATGTGATGCCGTTAGGCTGCCAAGGGATCTTTTTAACCCAATTTCTATTTCTTTGGGTTCAACATGTAGTCATTGAATATGTCATCCATTGAATATGTGTGAATGATATTTTATTGTTTTACACTTAATATCCACTTATATTGGGTGTATTTATATTTGTCACACATATTTTTGAGATTGATTTGTCCTTAATTTAAGGGTACCTTCTTTATAAGGGATTTCATCAAATTTGACATTTCTATTGAGAGTTCATTGTTGTTATGCACCAATTCACTCTTATATGGTGTATATACTGTCCTTTGGAGTATTATATCATGAATCCATTTATTCTCATGATATTATAAACTTCTGACTAAATTTTATTCCTCAATTATTGTATTCAAGTGTCTCTAATTTTGGTAAAACCCCTTTAACCAAAATATCACTTTAAATGATTTAATTATTTGTTCTTATTAATATCCAAGTTTTCAAAATGGTTTTAAGGATTTATTTATATGGATATTAATGGTTTAAAATTTTAAGCTTCAAGGTGGTATGTGACACTTTTATTCAAAAATATCTTTATTAAATGTTTTAAATGGTTTTGGAAATGGTTTCTTTTTGAATGGATTCATTATTTCAATATAATAAAATGATATATTGTGATTGAAATGTGGAAATGTTATGATTACTTTATGCATGTTTTCTGTGACATATTTATGTTATGGTTCTTGGGCATTGTTATGAAAACAGGTGGTTCTGTGATAAACTAAGGGCGGATGAGCCCGATATAGCTCTCCAATGCATTGGGTAACGCGAAGGAGTGAAACGTTAAGGTTTCTCCGAAGAGATTTTAGGGAATATACTATGATGGGTATTCCAAAATGTAACCAAGAGGGTTACTCCCTACGTAAGAATGTTATGAATGCCTCAAGTTACCTTTTATGTCTTATGTTTTCTATGATTTATTCATGATTTGATGTGCCTATGTTTTATGGGTAAAGTGTGATTTCATTATAATGTATATATGAACTCATGTTTCCTTTCCATATTTTTATAACTCTTACTGAGCTTTTTATGCTCATCCCATGTTTCTGAAATGTTTTTCACAAGTCAAGGGAAAGGTACATGATGTGATGATAGTGTCAAGGATGTGTCAAGAAAGAATCCGTGTTATATTTTAAATATGTTTCCGCTGATGGGAAGAATGAATATTGTCTTTTATGTAACCAGTGTGTTTAAATGTGTAATATAATGTATGTTTCGTGATCTAATTCTATAAAACTCTAAACCCGAAAAGATCCTCAATGTGTAATCTTGTAATAACTCAAGATTAAGTAAGGTTTAAGGCTGGGGCCTTATAGTTGGTATCAGAGGTCGGTTTAGATAACTTTAGAGGTTAGGGTATTCTTTAAGCATAAGTGACACTACCATAATGGTTAGGATTTAAGAAAGAGTCCTAGTTTTAGATAAAGTGAATGAGTAAGTATATCTTAGTGTTTACCTTCTTCATTAGCACATGATGGTTTTGTTGATATACTCACACTGAAATTTCTGTTTTTAGTGAATGGCTGGATCTCGCAGGCACCAAAGTGACAATTGGTTTGTAGGAAACTATGGTGGTTCTCTGATTAAGAGACTCGATGAAATGGGGTACTCAACGAGGAAACTCGTGGTTGTTCTAAACCAAATATCAAGGAGTCATGATCAACCACTTGAACCTTGGTATGTTCTATAATGCATTATGTATGAGATGACCAATCGATCTGGAAGTTCAATTAATAATTATAAAGGTAACCATTAGAGTTTATATGATCCTTACTTTTGAGGTAATTATGGGTTATTATATGATATGCTGGAAAATGAAAGGAATGAAATAAACATGTGGTTAAAATATGTTATGATTATTCTTGAAGATTTTATCTCTTTTTGGGGAGTGTTTTATGAATTATATAGTTTTGGAAAAAGGACAACACACAGACCGTGTGACAACCCGTCGCGTCGGACAAAGCCACGGGAATCGAACCCACAACCAAAGTGCGACTGGTATTTATCGCCTTCCACTGGACTACGTGAAGTCCCTGGTTAGTTTGACTGATTCTTTCTAGTTATATGATTTTATGAATTAAGATTAAGTTTATTAACCTATCATGGAGGATATGTGATTAGGTTAATTACATTTCAATACGAGACTTTAGGAGCAACTGATGTTGTTTGGAGATAAATGTTACGATTTAACTTGGAAGACTATGTGACTGAATCCTTAAAATATTTGGGTTTCAATAATAGATTGGTTTACTTTGAATAATTTTATGGAAAAATTGTTTATCTAATGGTCCTCGTTAAACATTGGGTTTTTTTGGACAAATTTTGGAGGTTAAGAATAGATTTTCCTTTTATAAAGGGTTATCCTTTTCTGGATTATCAGATCTTGTACAAGCGTTTTTGGTTTTGGTTTTGGTTAAAGTCTTAATACATGAGAATTATATAGTTCTCTTTTGTGGATTAGGTGATTCTCTAAAAGTTTATTATATTACTCTTAATGTGAACAAGTCTTCCTAAATACTCACCTTTTGGAGAAAATATGAGTTTGTGTAAGGAATATAATAAAAGTTGACAGTCAACATGATAAGTGATTATGTTTCCTTATGAATAAATTCCTCAATAAAAAGTAGCTTAAAAAAAATGTTGTCTATTAACTTTTCCTACTGGAGAACCCAACACCGTTTAACCCATCACATGTTTGTAATTTTCTTATTGTTAACTTTCTCCTAAACATGTTTTCTATCACTCTCCATCAGAACATGACCCTAAGTTTTATCCTCCATGTCCATGTTTTCCTACATGGAGTCCTAGTATGGGTTATCTCGGGTGACCTCTGTGCTTATCTTTCTTTATTTTAAAGTGATTGTTTTACCGACTCTTGTTCAGATGTGGGACTTTTAAGGATGTTTCCAAGCCCAATTTTAAAATTGCGAGGACGCAATTCCAAAAAGGGGGGAAGGATGTAACACCCCAGGTAAATAAATAATCTGACATTTTCATATTTATCCATATTTGTGAATAAAATATTAATATGACTTTAAATGGGACGCTATGCTTGATGTTGTACCCAACACGCAACAACGAGTTTCTTGGGAATCTTACGTTGCACTCTAATAATAAAATAATATTATTTTAAATGGTAGTTAACATGTAGCCTTTGTACTGGCGGGAATGGATAGAAATAACTAAAATATGATTATATATGTTTTTAAATGTTTTTACTTTTATCTAATAAAAGAAAAAGGCTTAAAATACGGAAAGAATTCAATTTTAGGCGTATATGCCCTAGTTTTCACTAAAGGTTCACTTATCGCCTTTTGATGGAGAACTGTCATTAAATATAGTTTTGTTCACTATTATACATCCTTTTGGACCAAATAAAACTCTTCTTAAGACTTGGGACATCAAAATTTACTTTGTGTAAATTTTTGGTATCTTTCTGATAAAGTTCATTTTTTTAATGAATAGTGTAAAATGTTGTATTTTAATTCAAAACCTCTTTTTAATCTAATTTATTTATATGATTAGATTTTATTTTTAATTGGTTTTAATGTGAAATATATAATATATTTTTACCATTAAATCCAATAGTGGTCGTTGGAATTAATTTCACTTTGAAATCAGACTTAAACCAGGGTCAATCATTTGATACTTATTGTTTTAATAAAAACACGCTATTCGATCTGACAGTGGGAATTAATTATTAAATTAATTAATGTGACTTATATGTTTTGAATTTTGTAAAATAGACTTAATTTTTGAATTTGGAATATCAAATATAGCTTAGGGTGAATTTTTAGGATTTTTCTGAAAAACATAAATTTTTGATGAATAGTGAAACCACTAAGTGGTACTTATAAAAACTGATTTTTCCGTTTAAATGAAATTTTGCCATCTTTGTGTTTTGAATTTCTAAAATCCGACATACATGGTTGTCATTAATAAGTAAAATGTGGTTCAATGGGATAAAAATAATTTTTTGGTGAATAGTAACTTATTAAGTTTTTAATCACGATTAGAGGTAATTAAAGTAGTTTAAGGTAAAAATAATGTTTTAATAATATGAAATGATCATGACACATGTACTACACTCATTGGATGTGTAATGGTCGACCAATACAACCCATTGGTCAACTTGGGGACCCCATTAAGCCACTTTGGTTGGGAAATGACATAAATAACTTTTTATTTAATGTAAAAGTAAAAATGACACAAACATGATATGTTTTACTAAAACAATTTTTAAGTGGGGTTATACAAGACAGAATATTTATTATAAATATTAATTGGAAAGCTAAAAATATTTCCTACATCATAGTAATTTTTCTATAATTTTTAGACATTAAATAAATTAAATTATTTGGGACATCATAATGATGCAGCGATGACATCATTATTTGACGATTAAAATAAAATGGAAGGATAATATAAAATCTATAAACTACACATGTCCAAAACTTATTGGATGGGTGGATTTCGAACCCTTATCACTTTATACGCGAATTAAATCAATGTGGGACCTTTTAAAACCGAAACACATTTTCAAATAAAGTAATATTTCTTACTTTCCAAAAGTGACGCTCCTCTCCTCTATTAAAAGGCCCCCACCTCTACCTCATTTCACACACTCCTAAAGCCTTTGGCTTGGCCAACCCCTTCTCATTTACTCTCTCCATATCCCTCTACTAATCCTATAGGATTCCCTTTGGGAATAATCCAGTCAAAGGAAGCCTTTAGGCTCAAATCAAAAGGAGTTACACTTTTAAAGGTAATTCATTCTCTCATGTTCATTTGTTTTATTTTGCTTCTCCAACCCCCTAAACTCTTTTTATTTTCTTCTTTTGTAACAAAACCAGTATCTTCAATATAATAGGATGTTTTTATAAGATTTATTCGATCTACACTCTCACAAAACTACATAAAATTGTTAAAGAACATACGGTTTCCGTGGATGGCGAAATTCTGCCTCCCGGAACGATGATTGTTTAATACTCATTTAACACATTAAAAGGTGGCCATTATGATGTCACTATTTTTATATATGATATATAATATGTTTATTCTTTACTTAATCTTCTGTATTTTTCATTTGGGGCTTACCTTTATGGATTCCATTATTGGTACACGCGATATCTTCATTTTAGGAAGTGCGGACTATCACCACTCAAAGTGATGTGATTCGTTAATGCCATACGTGGGACGTATAAAGAATGGATTTAATGTTATTATATATTATTTTATAATGGAATTATAATATACTTCTATATCATTATTATTACTTTCCAATAAAGTATGAGATAGAAATGAAAGTAGCGTTTATGCGTACGTACGGCTTACCATCTCCATTAACAGTGCATTTCATTTCTTATCCCCAAATGTAATGTACTATTATAAGTACATGTATATAATGGATATATATGATGAATGATACATCTAAATGATGAATATGATTATGTAATTAAAATATACATACCTCTCATTTAATTTTAATTCCATTAATATGACAACGAAATGAATGTAGCGTTCATGCGTACGTACGGCTTACCGTCTCCAAGAACGGTGCATTTCATTTCTTACCTATAAATTATTATGTAATATTATAAATACATGTATATTCTGGATATATATGATATATATTCTATCCAAATCTAGAATTTCATTCTGGATATAAAGAACCTTTGACCACACGAACAACATGTAATTGTAAGAAGTCCACTTTCGACTTAAGAACCAAATATCGGGAAAACAAATATTATTAACTTAAATGATTACATAATGTTTATGAAATGGTAATAAGTGATATAAAAGGAATAATGAACTTGAAAAAGGTTCTTAAGGAAGTAGAAATTAACTCAAGTTTATAATTCATGAGATTAAAGAATGATCGAGTCAAGTCGGACCCGAGGTAAGGGATCCTACTCCTCTCTTTCTTTTTAAGTACACACTTTTATGTCATTACTTTTAAATCTCATATTTCTTGTTATTGGGATGATATATTATATTAAACATTCTTTAATTTTTATGTTCATGTTATGAGAGACCCTATTCTCTCTCATCAATCCATTTTTTATGTTTTGAGTGGCGTCGTTAGGCTGCCGAACTTTCGCAAGAGATCTAACCTCTCTCTTTAAGTACTCTCCTTTATGTCACTTCTTTTAAGCTCCTCTTTGTAATGTTCGGGGATGTTATTTTATATTAATCTTTCTGTACATTTTATTGTAATGTGATTAGATACCCTATTTGATCTCATCAACCCATATTCGGATGTTTTATGTGGCGCCGTTAGGCTGCCGAGTTTTCGTAAGGGATTTTTCATCTCACTTTTATTCCCATGAGATTTATGCTACATTTGCCACAAATTCCATTGAGTGGTGTATGTACTGCCCATTATTATATTATATGTGTAATATAATTTCGTTTATGAGTATTTACATCAATGATCTATTGTCCTTCTTTCATGGGGTGTATGTTTTGAAAGATAACCAAGTCGGTAAGGGAACCTTTCACCCTCCTTTTTTTAAAAGACTTCTTTTGTTGGGTCTTTTAATTTACATATTTTTATGTTGGGATATGTTCTCATATATCCTTATTTATGTAAATTTTATGTCCAAGTGATGAGATACACTTGTTATCTCTCATCAACTCATTTTGATGTGATGCCGTTAGGCTGCCAAGGGATCTTTTTAACCCAATTTCTATTTCTTTGGGTTCAACATGTAGTCATTGAATATGTCATCCATTGAATATGTGTGAATGATATTTTATTGTTTTACACTTAATATCCACTTATATTGGGTGTATTTATATTTGTCACACATATTTTTGAGATTGATTTGTCCTTAATTTAAGGGTACCTTCTTTATAAGGGATTTCATCAAATTTGACATTTCTATTGAGAGTTCATTGTTGTTATGCACCAATTCACTCTTATATGGTGTATATACTGTCCTTTGGAGTATTATATCATGAATCCATTTATTCTCATGATATTATAAACTTCTGACTAAATTTTATTCCTCAATTATTGTATTCAAGTGTCTCTAATTTTGGTAAAACCCCTTTAACCAAAATATCACTTTAAATGATTTAATTATTTGTTCTTATTAATATCCAAGTTTTCAAAATGGTTTTAAGGATTTATTTATATGGATATTAATGGTTTAAAATTTTAAGCTTCAAGGTGGTATGTGACACTTTTATTCAAAAATATCTTTATTAAATGTTTTAAATGGTTTTGGAAATGGTTTCTTTTTGAATGGATTCATTATTTCAATATAATAAAATGATATATTGTGATTGAAATGTGGAAATGTTATGATTCCTTTATGCATGTTTTCTGTGACATATTTATGTTATGGTTCTTGGGCATTGTTATGAAAACAGGTGGTTCTGTGATAAACTAAGGGCGGATGAGCCCGATATAGCTCTCCAATGCATTGGGTAACGCGAAGGAGTGAAACGTTAAGGTTTCTCCGAAGAGATTTTAGGGAATATACTATGATGGGTATTCCAAAATGTAACCAAGAGGGTTACTCCCTACGTAAGAATGTTATGAATGCCTCAAGTTACCTTTTATGTCTTATGTTTTCTATGATTTATTCATGATTTGATGTGCCTATGTTTTATGGGTAAAGTGTGATTTCATTATAATGTATATATGAACTCATGTTTCCTTTCCATATTTTTATAACTCTTACTGAGCTTTTTATGCTCATCCCATGTTTCTGAAATGTTTTTCACAAGTCAAGGGAAAGGTACATGATGTGATGATAGTGTCAAGGATGTGTCAAGAAAGAATCCGTGTTATATTTTAAATATGTTTCCGCTGATGGGAAGAATGAATATTGTCTTTTATGTAACCAGTGTGTTTAAATGTGTAATATAATGTATGTTTCGTGATCTAATTCTATAAAACTCTAAACCCGAAAAGATCCTCAATGTGTAATCTTGTAATAACTCATGATTAAGTAAGGTTTAAGGCTGGGGCCTTATAGTTGGTATCAGAGGTCGGTTTAGATAACTTTAGAGGTTAGGGTATTCTTTAAGCATAAGTGACACTACCATAATGGTTAGGATTTAAGAAAGAGTCCTAGTTTTAGATAAAGTGAATGAGTAAATATATCTTAGTGTTTACCTTCTTCATTAGCACATGATGGTTTTGTTGATATACTCACACTGAAATTTCTGTTTTTAGTGAATGGCTGGATCTCGCAGGCACCAAAGTGACAATTGGTTTGTAGGAAACTATGGTGGTTCTCTGATTAAGAGACTCGATGAAATGGGGTACTCAATGAGGAAACTCGTGGTTGTTCTAAACCAAATATCAAGGAGTCATGATCAACCACTTGAACCTTGGTATGTTCTATAATGCATTATGTACGAGATGACCAATCGATCTGGAAGTTCAATTAATAATTATAAAGGAAACCATTAGAGTTTATATGATCCTTACTTTTGAGGTAATTATGGGTTATTATATGATATGCTGGAAAATGAAAGGAATGAAATAAACATGTGGTTAAAATATGTTATGATTATTCTTGAAGATTTTATCTCTTTTTGGGGAGTGTTTTATGAATTATATAGTTTTGGAAAAAGGACAACACACAGACCGTGTGACAACCCGTCGCGTCGGACAAAGCCGCGGGAATCGAACCCACAACCAAAGTGCGACTGGTATTTATCGCCTTCCACTGGACTACGTGAAGTCCCTGGTTAGTTTGACTGATTCTTTCTAGTTATATGATTTTATGAATTAAGATTAAGTTTATTAACCTATCATGGAGGATATGTGATTAGGTTAATTACATTTCAATACGAGACTTTAGGAGCAACTGATGTTGTTTGGAGATAAATGTTACGATTTAACTTGGAAGACTATGTGACTGAATCCTTAAAATATTTGGGTTTCAATAATAGATTGGTTTACTTTGAATAATTTTATGGAAAAATTGTTTATCTAATGGTCCTCGTTAAACATTGGGTTTTTTTGGACAAATTTTGGAGGTTAAGAATAGATTTTCCTTTTATAAAGGGTTATCCTTTTCTGGATTATCAGATCTTGTACAAGCGTTTTTGGTTTTGGTTTTGGTTAAAGTCTTAATACATGAGAATTATATAGTTCTCTTTTGTGGATTAGGTGATTCTCTAAAAGTTTATTATATTACTCTTAATGTGAACAAGTCTTCCTAAATACTCGCCTTTTGGAGAAAATATGAGTTTGTGTAAGGAATATAATAAAAGTTGACAGTCAACATGATAAGTGATTATGTTTCCTTATGAATAAATTCCTCAATAAAAAGTAGCTTAAAACAAAAATGTTGTCTATTAACTTTTCCTACTGGAGAACCCAACACCGTTTAACCCATCACATGTTTGTAATTTTCTTATTGTTAACTTTCTCCTAAACATGTTTTCTATCACTCTCCATCAGAACATGACCCTAAGTTTTATCCTCCATGTCCATGTTTTCCTACATGGAGTCCTAGTATGGGTTATCTCGGGTGACCTCTGTGCTTATCTTTCTTTATTTTAAAGTGATTGTTTTACCGACTCTTGTTCCGATGTGGGACTTTTAAGGATGTTTCCAAGCCCAATTTTAAAATTGCGAGGACGCAATTCCAAAAAGGGGGGAAGGATGTAACACCCCAGGTAAATAAATAATCTGACATTTTCATATTTATCCATATTTGTGAATAAAATATTAATATGACTTTAAATGGGACGCTATGCTTGATGTTGTACCCAACACGCAACAACGAGTTTCTTGGGAATCTTACGTTGCACTCTAATAATAAAATAATATTATTTTAAATGGTAGTTAACATGTAGCCTTTGTACTGGCGGGAATGGATAGAAATAACTAAAATATGATTATATATGTTTTTAAATGTTTTTACTTTTATCTAATAAAAGAAAAAGGCTTAAAATACGGAAAGAATTCAATTTTAGGCGTATATGCCCTAGTTTTCACTAAAGGTTCACTTATCGCCTTTTGATGGAGAACTGTCATTAAATATAGTTTTGTTCACTATTATACATCCTTTTGGACCAAATAAAACTCTTCTTAAGACTTGGGACATCAAAATTTACTTTGTGTAAATTTTTGGTATCTTTCTGATAAAGTTCATTTTTTTAATGAATAGTGTAAAATGTTGTATTTTAATTCAAAACCTCTTTTTAATCTAATTTATTTATATGATTAGATTTTATTTTTAATTGGTTTTAATGTGAAATATATAATATATTTTTACCATTAAATCCAATAGTGGTCGTTGGAATTAATTTCACTTTGAAATCAGACTTAAACCAGGGTCAATCATTTGATACTTATTGTTTTAATAAAAACACGCTATTCGATCTGACAGTGGGAATTAATTATTAAATTAATTAATGTGACTTATATGTTTTGAATTTTGTAAAATAGACTTAATTTTTGAATTTGGAATATCAAATATAGCTTAGGGTGAATTTTTAGGATTTTTCTGAAAAACATAAATTTTTGATGAATAGTGAAACCACTAAGTGGTACTTATAAAAACTGATTTTTCCGTTTAAATGAAATTTTGCCATCTTTGTGTTTTGAATTTCTAAAATCCGACATACATGGTTGTCATTAATAAGTAAAATGTGGTTCAATGGGATAAAAATAATTTTTTGGTGAATAGTAACTTATTAAGTTTTTAATCACGATTAGAGGTAATTAATGTAGTTTAAGGTAAAAATAATGTTTTAATAATATGAAATGATCATGACACATGTACTACACTCATTGGATGTGTAATGGTCGACCAATACAACCCATGGGTCAACTTGGGGACCCCATTAAGCCACTTTGGTTGGGAAATGACATAAATAACTTTTTATTTAATGTAAAAGTAAAAATGACACAAACATGATATGTTTTACTAAAACAATTTTTAAGTGGGGTTATACAAGACAGAATATTTATTATAAATATTAATTGGAAAGCTAAAAAGATTTCCTACATCATAGTAATTTTTCTATAATTTTTAGACATTAAATAAATTAAATTATTTGGGACATCATAATGATGCAGCGATGACATCATTATTTGACGATTAAAATAAAATGGAAGGATAATATAAAATCTATAAACTACACATGTCCAAAACTTATTGGATGGGTGGATTTCGAACCCTTATCACTTTATACGCGAATTAAATCAATGTGGGACCTTTTAAAACCGAAACACATTTTCAAATAAAGTAATATTTCTTACTTTCCAAAAGTGACGCTCCTCTCCTCTATTAAAAGGCCCCCACCTCTACCTCATTTCACACACTCCTCAAGCCTTTGGCTTGGCCAAACCCTTCTCATTTACTCTCTCCATATCCCTCTACTAATCCTATAGGATTCCCTTTGGGAATAATCCAGTCAAAGGAAGCCTTTAGGCTCAAATCAAAAGGAGTTACACTTTTAAAGGTAATTCATTCTCTCATGTTCATTTGTTTTATTTTGCTTCTCCAACCCCCTAAACTCTTTTTATTTTCTTCTTTTGTAACAAAACCAGTATCTTCAATATAATAGGATGTTTTTATAAGATTTATTCGATCTACACTCTCACAAAACTACATAAAATTGTTAAAGAACATACGGTTTCCGTGGATGGCGAAATTCTGCCTCCCGAAACGATGATTGTTTAATACTCATTTAACACATTAAAAGGTGGCCATTATGATGTCACTATTTTTATATATGATATATAATATGTTTATTCTTTACTTAATCTTCTGTATTTTTCATTTGTGGCTGACCTTTATGGATTCCATTATTGGTACACGCGATATCTTCATTTTAGGAAGTGCAGACTATCACCACTCAAAGTGATGTGATTCGTTAATGCCATACGTGGGACGTATAAAGAATGGATTTAACGTTATTATATATTATTTTATAATGGAATTATAATATACTTCTATATCATTATTATTTCATTCCATTAAAGTATGAGATAGAAATGAAAGTAGCGTTCATGCGTACGTACGGCTTACCGTCTCCATGAACGGTGCATTTCATTTCTTATCCCCAAATGTAATGTACTATTATAAGTACATGTATATAATGGATATATATGATGAATGATACATATAAATGATGAATATAATTCTGTAATTAAAATATACATACCTCTCATTTAGTTTTAATTCCATTTATATGACAAAGAAATGAAAGTATTGTTCATGCGTACGTACGACTTACCATCTCCATGAACGGTGCATTTCAATTATTACCTCTAAATTATTATGTAATATTATAAATAAATGTATATTCTGGATATATATGATATATATTCTATCCAAATCAGGAATTTCATTCTGGATATAAAAAACCTTTGACCACACGAACAACATGTAATTGTAAGAAGTCCACTTTCGACTTAAGAACAAAATATCGGCAAAACAAATATTATTAACTTAAATGATTACATAATGTTTATGACATGATAATAAGTGATATAAAAGGAATAATGAACTTGAAAAAGGTTCTTAAGGAAGTATAAATTAACTCAAGTTTATTATTCAGGAGATTAAAGAACGATCGAGTCAAGTCGGACCCGAGGTAAGGGATCCTACTCCTGTACTTTCTTTTTAAGTACACACTTTTATGTCATTCCTTTTAATGCTAATCTTTCTTGTTATTGGGATGATATATTATATTAAACTTACTGTAATTTTTATGTTCATGTGATGAGAGACAATATTCTCTCTCATCAATCCATTTTTTAAGTTTTGAGTGGCGTCGTTAGGCTACCGAACTTTCGCAAGAGATATAACCTGTCTCTTTAAGTACTCTCCTTTATGTCACTTCTTTTAAGCTCCTCTTTTTAATGTTGGGGGATGTTATTTTATATTCCTCTTTCTTTAAATTTTATTTTAATGTGATTAGATACCCTATTTGATCTCATCAACCCATATTCGGAAGTTTTATCTGGCGTCGTTAGGCTGCCGAGTTTTCGTAAGGGATTTTTCATCTCACTTTTATTTCCGTGAGATTTATGCTAAATTTGCCACAAATTCCATTGAGTGGTGTATGTACTGCCCATTATTCTAATCTATGTGTAATATACTTTCGTTTATGAGTATTTACATCAATTATCTATTGTCCTTCTTTCATGGGGTGTATGTTTTGAAAGAGACCCAAGTAAGTAAGGGAACCTTTCACCCTCCTTTTTTTAAAAGACTTCTTATGTTGGGTCTTTTAATTTACATATTGTAATGTTGGGATATGTTATAATATATCCTTATTGATGTAAATTTTATGTCCATGTGATGAGATACACTTTTTATCTCTCATCAACTCATTTTGATGTGATGTCGTTAGGCTATCAAGGGAACTTTTTAACCCAATTTCGATTTCTTTGGGTTCAACAAGTAGTCATTGAATATGTCATCCATTGAATATGTGTGAATGACCTTTTATTGTTTTACACTTAATATCCAATTATATTGGGTGTATTTATATTTGTCACACATATTTTTGAGATTGATTTGTCCTTAACATAAGGATACATTCTTTATAAGGGATTTCATCACATTTGACGTTCCTATTGAGAGTTCATTGTTGTTATGCACCAATTCACTCTTATATGGTGTATATACTGTCCTTTGGAGTATTATATCATGAATACATTTATTCTCATGATATTATAAAGTTCTGACTAAATGTTATTCCTCAATTATTGTATTCAAGTGTCTCTAATTTTGGTAAAACCCCTTTAACCAAAATATCGCTTTAAATGTATTCATTATTTGTTCTTATTAATATCCATGTTTTCAAAATGGTTTTAAGGATTTATTTATATGGATATTAATGGTTTAAAATTTTATGCTTCAAGGTGGTATGGGACACTTTGATTCAAAAATCTCTTTATTAAATGTTTTAAATGGTTTTTCAAATGGTTTCTTTTGGAATGGATTCATTATTTCAATATACTAAAATGTTATATTGTGATTGAAATGTGGAAATGTTATGTTTTCTTTTATGCATGTTTTATTTGACACATTTATGTTATGGTTCTTGGGCATTGTTATGAAGACGGGTGGTTCCGTGATAAACTAAGGGTGGTTGAGGCCGATATATCTCTCCAATGCATTGGGTAACACGAAGGAGTTAAACGTTATGGTTTATCCGAAGATATTTTAGTGAATATACTGTGATGGGTATTCCAAAACGTAACCAAGAGGGTTACTCCCTACGTAATAATGTTATGAATGCCTCAAGTTTCCTTTTATGTCTTATCTTTTCTATGATTTATTCATGATTTGATGTTCCTATGTTTTATGGGTAAAGTGTGATTTCATTATAATGTATATAGGAACTCATGTTTCCTTTCCTTATTTTTATAACTCTTACTGAGCTTTTTATGCTAATCTGTTGTTTTTGAAATGTTTTTCACAAGTCAAGGGAAAGGTACATGATGTGATGATAGTGTCAAGGATGTGTCATGAAAGAATCCGTGTTATATTTTAAATATGTTTCCGCTGATGGGAAGAATGAATACTGGCTTTTATGTAACCACTTTGTTTAAATGTGGAATATAATGCAAGTTTCATGATCTTATTCTCTAAAAATCTAAACCTGAAAAGATCCTCATTGTGTAATCTTGTAATAACTCAAGATTAAGTAAGGTTTAATGTTTGGGCCTTATACATATGACTTTAGAGTAAATAAAATTATCGCACACCATGATGGTGTAAAAGATGAATCATTTAAATAAGGAAAAAAAGATGGAGGATTCAGATGCATGCCAAGGACTATCCAATTCCTTGGATACAACTCAAAGTGGATTCCATATGAGTAAGATATCTACAATCCTATAGGATGAGAGGAGAAAATCCTCATGAGGGGTTAATAAAAATGTAAAGAGTAGATGAAATGAAGGAAAATAAAAAAAAATTGATATAAGGAAAACAAGGATTTCACACACAACATTGATCAGGTATTTGGTGTGCCTTCACAGTTGTCCAAATTGTGCCCCAACTGTACTTGATCCACTTCCCATAAAGTAGGATCACATTGTTCATGAACATGGTTTTTGAAACCATGATCAAACCATTAATTATCTATAATTAAAAGAACCTACAGAACCCATGCGTCCATGCATCATGGTGTGCATGGTAGGAAAAACCCATAACACACACTCATCCCTCACAAAATGGTTGTTATGCTTGCTCTAGTGGGCCTTACAGTTTCATAACAATCATTTTTTCTAACGAGTCCTATTGAACAATTGTTTCTGAATTATAGTTCTATAGAAACTCAACATAATACTAAAGACCCCTATCGTTCCCTCAGACACATCTAAAAATAACATATTTAAGTGTCTCAAAACATAGATTAACATTATTGAGATCATTTTCAAGGATGTCCAATCTACTAAATAAAAAAAATCTGAATAACCTTACAAATTTTACCATACAACAAAATTCATTATTCTAAAACCTCCCCGGTATGGAACTTCTCACTCTTAAGAATCCATTGGAAATAGAAAAAACAAAACCATCACTATATGGGTCATGGTATTTTATCTAAATGATCATCTTTCCTTTCCAAATTTTCAACGCACCTCTAACAACAAATTTTTTCATATGGTATATTAATTGTTTCAAATATAGAGTATTATCATGATTAAAATATAGAATTTGGAGATGGAGATTATCTAAGCCATCCTATATCGAGACATTGTATAATAATTGAATCTTTAACCATTCATCATATAGTTATCATGGCCATTGTCTATAATATAGTAGCCAAAACTAGTTTTGGATTCATTACTATTATAATAATCTATTTTGGTGTGCTTTTGGAGTTCTAACAGTTATGATTTCATGATATGTAGTGTGAACAAGTGGTTGAATCCAATTCGACCTCATTTAGCCTTGAAAAGATTGATATTTTTGAATAACCCCTATCCAACCCACACTGAACTCAACCCATCTAGATTAAATTTCATAAGAGGATCCTTACCAACCACAAATGACAAGATATATATATATATATCATTTAAACCATCTCTCATTGACTACCCTCAATAAAGTAAACTTAGAAAGATGATGCATTTCAAAAGATAATCTGATTGCTTTTAAATGAAGTCACCTTGATATTTTCACTGACTATGCTCATGAAATCCCTTAAAAAGATTTTGATGAAGTATTTAACATAAAAGTATATTTATATTATCATTATCCACTAGAGACAACATGTATTCATTATCTATCACACTTGGATAATCCCTTCTACAAATCCCCATCTGAGCCAGGATAAAGCATAGGGTAGCCTCAAAATCAATAACTGGATTTCTAGTGTCTCATAAAAGGTAGATCATGATTCTTCATTTACAAGTGACATTTCAGTACATAGATGAACTTCCACTTGACAAGAACACATGACAAGACTAACAGTAGTAAATTAAAAATAAAAATGAATTATGTCGACAAGTTCATTCAAGGTGTTCCTACATGAGAAGCCTTTGTTTACTTTATAAAATCAATTCCTTGTTAATAACCATGATTTCGGAACATGACTTTAAGATATCCTATTTTTAATAGAGTGGGATTTAACTTATTTTTTAGCTCAGTGTATAACCAACACTATCTCAGTGTACCTATATTATTTCTATATAAGGGACCTGGTCTTGGCTAATATGATTGTATATTAATAGGTACTAAACAATGTATACAAAGATTCCAAGACACTCACATTTACAATAGGAAGATGTTCTCAATACGACTTTAAAATAGTTTTCCAATTATTAAAGAAGAGAAAATTTGATCCACCATAGGACGACACATTCTAAAAAATCTTGACCTCACCTTACAATAGAGTGTCATTAACCGACTATGATTACTTTACCACCTAAGGAATAATGTAATCTCTCATGAATAACCATATAATTCCATTGATTTCCAATAGTGTTTGTTCTGGTATCTTTAAATCAAAACCATATCGTCTTTGTGATTCCTCAAAACCATTGACAGATTTGAATGATCATTGGCCTCACAGAATATAAATGTACCACGTCCCATTTACAAATATACAAATTTCAAATGTTTTCCTTCTATTTTGGGGATATGGTAAACCTATATAACATGAATCTCCCCACCATATGAGATTTCTAATCATCTAATCACTAAAAATAGTAACATATACCATAGAACATGCCACATTGAACATTAATCACATGTTCTAGGTATGTAAAACATTATTTCTGAAAGAATTCAACTGAAAAAATGAGAGGGTATCTTCTTAAAATAACTCTATACAAGATTAACTCTAGATGTATGTACAATATTTCATCTGGGTTATGTCAATTCATGTTATTTTATTAAACATATAAGACAAAAAAAGATGACTAGCAAACCAAAACACCTAATCTTCATTGAAACGTCATCATGATCATTGGGATTTACCTAATTTCCCTAAAATCCCATTCCACTCTACCTAAATGATAAACCATGAATATATCATAAAAATTAATGGAATGAATGATTACAAAAAAAAGTAAATGGTTTGATGTACCATTTATCAAATTAATAGCCCATGTATGTAAATCTATCCCACTCTAAGGATCTCCAACTGAAACAGAACATTGAAGATACAATCCATAGGATTATCAACCCAACAAATATGGAATTTTATGAAAATTACGAATGATTATTCGCAAATATATACAAACATGAATGTCTAGAAAATATGACGATGACCTCTCAAGTCATATAACACTAAAGGGGAAGAAAAATTAGGGTCACAGTACTTAGCATGAGTCGTTTCGTTCCCTATTAATGTCTATGCACCATTAAATTGTCAATTAAATGATGACAATTCTTATAAAAAGGGAAATCAAACTATAGAAAAAAAAAATAAAAAAAAGATAGCTAACTAAATATAAATTAACTTATGTACACAACATTAGTGATATCTGAATATTTCCACAAATCATAAACATTTTAGAATCATTTGATATGGTTTTAATGGTATGATGGTGGTAACTACATTGACATGGACTATTATTGAAATATAACATGTTGAACTTCCATGGGGGTCACACCTGAAAAGATACTATGATTACTGGCCTATTATTTATTGATGAGCTCTAGAAGAAAGAGAATAAATTAACTCTCACATTACCTTTCATGGGAAACAATCTATGGAAACATTTAAAATTCCCTTATACGATTTTCAATATTTGAAAACATTTTTTGAATTATACAAATTTTACATTTAGTTAAATAATAATTTCATTGATTAGTTATAAGGAATATATAATACTGATCATAGGGAAATAGTGATTAATACATAATCTAACGAACACCATCTTGTAGTATAGGGATATTTTATTAAACCTATATTTTGTTGTTAATTACTTAACAAAAATAATATACTTATTAAAAAAATATATTATAATATTTGTTTTAAACG
This sequence comes from Viscum album, assembly GCA_963277665.1. Lineage (NCBI taxonomy): Eukaryota > Viridiplantae > Streptophyta > Magnoliopsida > Santalales > Viscaceae > Viscum > Viscum album. The sequence goes on from OY728133.1 coordinate 245,101,499, forward strand.
TCAATTATTTACCCATATTTTGTTCACAGTTGGGCTCAATTAAAAATGTCCATTATAATCTATAAGGGATAATGCCAATTTGGTTGTAACTGAAATTTTAATTCACTAATGCTTTATTTGTAATAGAGACAAAAATTTCTTAAATTTTTTTTAATAATTAAATTTGGATGGAATGGGATCATGTAATATTCCACTATACACATATATTTGAAACCATGCAATCAATGGAGTACAAATTAAAAAGCCATCTCGGTATAGTATAAACTTAACCCCATGGGGTAGGTATATAGTCCTATCAAAAGAAATGTAACCGAAGAGGTTCCATTCATATCCAACCTATATCTATTAACAACAAAAGTAGATTTTAATAATTAATTTTTCAAAAAACCATTAGTGGGGATATCCCATAATCATAAGCACTATGACCGACCTACTTGTGATGAGTCTTGTCTATCTCATAAACAACTACTATTGATAATCAACATACAAGGGATGAGTCCTGATAAAGGTCCATAAAAACATAATTCAATTAAAAAAATTAATATTCTTTATATTTATAAATTTCATAAAATTAATTTATGTTATTATAGAATTGTTCAATTTTATGGGTTTCAATTTGCCAATTTCTAATGGACCCGTATAAGTTATAAATTGTTAATAGTCTCCCATTTAATCTCAAATATAAATAATTCAACCCTGGTAAGCAGTGGTACATGGATTAAACATATTTGGATTCTTCATTTATGTTTTCACAATTAATATATCTGAAAAAACACCATTTAGGTTGATGTTTTCACTTTAATAACAAATTTATTTGTAAAATTAAAGATAACACACTATCTAATGAATTAAATACTGTAAACCATAAAAAAAATTACATAATCATTGAAAGTAGACAGACATGAGTAAAGAAAATTAAATACTATCAAATAAACAAATTAGGTTATTATGGAAATAGTAAAACACCCAATCATAGTACGTAGATAAAATTATAATCACAATACTAAAATGACATAAGAGTTCTATATATAAATATATTAAAATAAATAAAACCTCATGTAACATAAAAAATAATAATCATGAAATACCTAAGATAGTATTACAATAAATCATATTTCTATGATACCAAACATGGTATATATATGCATGATAAAAACAAAAAGGGGGCGTAAAAAATATCAGATATTCTAATAATGAAATATATATGGCATGGAATATGCATAGAATATGAATATCTATATACATATAATGATTCATGTATTTTTACACACATTCCATGTTAGGAAAATGATAAATATTAAAAATCATAAAAACCAATAAATAAGAAAAAATAATTAACACAATGTGAATTCATATTCAACTATAATAATATAAAACATGATTAAAAATCCCATCCATGGACACTTGGACATTTCCCCATGCCTGGGTTGATCACTCCCATGCAAGAATATTTACCAAGATCCATCGTATTCATAGTCTATTTTATGCTACCTAAATAATAATGGAAAAAGAAAATAAGCATCTGATAGTACATTATAAAATCCAGGCCCAGGAGACAATGAAACCAACAGAAAAACTAGTCTCCACAAATCCTAAAGATCTCCTCCTCATATGCCATATGTTTTTGAGTAGGAAATATTCTAATGGATGTAAGTGGAGAGACTATACAATTATAATCAGAGTCACAAAATGGTAAAATTTGTATAAACCTATAGATCATGGAAGCAGTATAAACATATAAAAGGTATGAATTAGAATAATACTAACTCAAGAAAATAATATTAAAATCCAATATCCAAAAATTACCATGAAAAAATTTCCATGTGATGAAAAAATATATTGAAGGAATCATACAACAATAGATATATAACAATATAACAATTAAAAAACATCTCAAGGGATAACTACACAGGAATCATGATCACTACCTCAGTCCTATTCTCTTAACTCCCAAGTATATGCATGACAACACAATCCAAGGATCATGATCATTTAAAGAATTAGGTCAGTTTGAGTACCAGAGTGAAATGGTGGAATGATTAATGTGTGATATTTAATCAGTTGTCTACCAAAAATGATTTATAAATATAAATCCATTCATTTAATATTAAATCGTCATTAAAAATGTTATAAAAAAGAATTGGAGAAGGAAATAAATAAACATAACAAGTTGAGATTAGGTTCCTTAAGAACAAACGACCGACCAAACATTCTTCACATTAAGCCAAAGTCTCCAAAACAATGTGATCATGTATAAATATGATGTGGGTGTAATAATGATATATTAAAATGGAATAACTCTTAAGAGATTGACTACAACCCAGCCATCTGATATATATTTCCAGACACATCCCCTGATAACAGTTATGCATTATTACTATTTAATATTAAAATTATAAATATATAATATTCCAAATATTTAAACATTCAATTACAAATATGGACAACAAAATCGTGTTATCTCCCTTAAACAAGTCATTTATTTCATTATGTTCTCCTTTATATTGTTATGTAATTCCATCACTATATAAATCTAATATGTTCCATTGGATATCCCATGGTATCACGAGCGATACATAAAAATTTATATTATAGGCCACGTTATATTTAATTCCATATATAATTATTATGTTAATTTTAATGGAATTAATAATTAACCACATGGAAAATGATTTTTTCACTAAGGTATATGATGGTGGAGGGTCACATCCACCCATTTTCTAATTAAGAAAATAATCTAGATTATAGAACAATTTCACCTCATTGTTGGGTTTATAAGAAAAAAATAATTATTTAAAATAATTCAAGTGTAATTCCCTTCAGATCATATAAAACATCATGTACATGACCATAAACAAGGTGAATTTATAATTTAAAGGAATCTTCATTTAAGTAATTTGGTTCAATAAATCAAATATTACATTTACATAGTGTCTCATGGAATTACCAACACACTACAAAATGGATTAATTTAATGATACCAGAGTAAAGAACTATATACCACCTACATTATACCATGAATGGTCTATAAATCCAGTATCAAGGCTTGAATTGTGTGATTCAATTGAAAATTTTGAAATGGGTAAAATACATGAAATATGGATAATTAAAAAAATTCATGATAGAATGATGTATGAGATGATAAATTAAGGAAAAAAGTAATAATGAGTCATAAAATTAATGATGCTATCAAAAAAACTTTATTAGACTCCAAAAAGTTGTTGTATGAGGGAGATACCTCCCTACCCAAAGAACGAGCGGAGGAGATCAATGGGAGTGGTGTTATTAAAATGATAGAGGATAATAAAGCATAGAGAATGAAATAAAATTATGAAGGTAAAATAGGTATATATAAAATTTTAAATGAAAAAAACATTTTGGCCACATGGTTAGAAAAACTGTGAGACTATCTTGCTTGTTTCAGTGCCTAATAAAGAGGCACGTACAATTTATGCTCACTTTTTGGGAAACCATGCACAAACCATGCATTTAACCCTATCAAAGAACATTCCTCACCCACATAGATATATTTCCTAGTGATAATGGTAAAAAATGTGCTACAACATTTCCTTTCCAAAAAAAAAGACACCTGGTTTCTATTGGTGGGATCCACAAAACACAAAAATGTACACCCTTAAGAGTCCCCATAAATTTTAGTTTCTAGTTCCAGTACCCCAGAAAACAATTACAAACCATGAAACCTCTCAAAACATAAATACATAAAAAAATAACAAATTTCAGGTTTCTATATCTCAAATTAAAATTTCAGATGTTGGTTCAATGAACAGACCATCCAATGACAAATTAAATTTGGAATTAAAATGGATATTTTAACTAGACAAAAATCATTGAACATTAGAACAACCATGCTACTCTAAAAACATTTTATACTTCTCACATGATTCAATCATTATCATAAAATGGGGATTTAAAACATAATAAAGGTGCGAGATCAGATAATCTAAAATGGAAGACTACAAATAATAAAAGAATAGATCATAAGCCAATTATAAAATAAGATAATGATTTAAATAACATAATAAAATCACAATAGACCGTAGATAATAATCATTAATCATGATTGAGAAATATATGACCATAGTAAGATCATTATGGAGCCGTAAAATAAATAACACTTTTTAAAAATCAATAATGGTAAAACTTCTGATCATGATAATAATGTTCCTAATACAATAAAAATGAAGCATAATATAGAAATTTTGTTATAACATGATGAAAAAATTAATATGGTGGAGAAAGTTTTAACATTGTATTTCCTATCCTTATAATCCTAGCCAGTTGGAAACTTATTGACTTGTAAGATTTTTAGTAGGGTTCAATTTCATCACATTATCTTATCTTGAACCCAGTGATGTATTATAATGTTCACATATAAAATTATAAAAGGATAATGCATCCATCACACTCACCCGATGTGAACCTAGCATTCAGATAATGAATTGACATGTAAAATTTTGAGTATAAATTAACACCTCCACAATTATAAATTTTAAACCTAAAGACAATCTAACAAGTTCACATGTATAAATATGTGTAGTGCTTAATGTGTTACCCCTAACCCTTTATCAACCCACATACATTTTAACCTATTCAAAATAATTTTATTCTCATTATTTAGATGCCTTTATCCAATTCATTAGTGGGAGATATTGGTCCCATAAATATAATAATATATGAATTTTTTTAATAATTGGAAATAAAACATTTATTGTCTCATATAGAACCCATCAAAAAATAAAATTTTCCCTAAACCATTCAATAACATCACATAACCTGAACATATGATATTCTATAATATTAAAACATTCATTTATCAAATGTAATAATATCATAGTAACATTCATTGTGTGGTAAAAAAATAACATTCGTAAAATTAAACCATGCACTGTAAATACATGTGAAAATGAAAAAACATCATAAATCCTTTTTCAAACAATTAATTTAATATTACAGTCAAAACTGTTTTTGGAAGGCAGAAAGGGAACTCTATATAATATTATTGTATATATCTCATTAAAAAATTCTAAAATAAATATAAAATTATCAAATGTATTAGTGACAATATATTTAAAAATTTACACTTTTTATAATATTTAATAATAATTTTATTTGATAGGATTTATTGTTTTCAACAAAAGAATTGAAAATATATTGATAAAATGTACATTTAAATAGAAATGATTAATAATGGAAGCATTAAATATGTATAAAATTTTTATTAAATTAATTTCAAATACATTGTAATCATTAATATTTCAAATGAAAAAAAATAATGGAAACATCCAAAATACATCAGAAAAATCATAAGAAACTTTTGAGTGTGTGATAAAACATCTATTATTGAATTGATATATAACCCCAACTGAACTTTTCAAAAAAATATTTATTGAAAACCTAATTTTTGTATAATATTTCAAAACAGTCAACATAAAAAAAGAAAAATTAAAAATAATGTTTTGCACATTTATTTAGTGGTATAGAAATAATAGTGGGTTTATAACGAATTAAAAAAACACTATATTTATATATACACAATTTTACATTTTGATAGTTCCCAGTTTTTTGGATGGAAGTTGATAATAAATCCTTATAGATTTTGTAACCGTAAAATCAAAACTCAAATAGGAAATTGGCCATGAAATTTAACGTATAAAACCTGGTTTGAAGAATTATTTCATTATATAATATATCATATAGGTTGTGTAAACACTCGTTAAATTAAAATTATTATGTAATATAAAAATAATCTATTAAATGTATATTGAGGTGAAAATATATTCATGATTAATAAGAATTTCATTAAAATCCAAAGAGAATGAAAGAGAGATAGAGATCATGAAATTTATTTTCAATTACAAGATAAATTTTATTAATTATAATAAACAAACATTGGTATTTTACTGACAATTTAGTGGAAATTAGATTTATAATATAATGTGTGTATTAATGACGGAATGTTTGAGATTAAATCCTTACCGTATTTCTTCTCTTATTCAATGAAACTCTATCCATATTAACAACATAGATAAATTAATATCGTATTTGAAAATATTTGTCCATAATATTAACATTTAATAATACTTTTTATAATTCATTATCATGATTACATTAATTATTTATTGTGTATTATGACTATTAGGGGTAAATAAAATTAAATATATGTTCATGTTTGATAATAGTCATATAATTAAATATCATTTTATACCATGATCATTATTGATATATTATGTAAGATTCTATTATATATATTGAAATAGATTTAAAAAGTTCTTTTTTTATTCTATTACGATATAATAATCCTTATTTTCAAAATATAGTATAATAATATTAGTTTTCATGTTTCTTTAGTCATCTATATTCATATATTATAATGTTGTCTATGAGGGTAGTTAAACCAACCCAAACATGAATGCACATTAATTTGAATAAAGATATTAGTTATAGAATATTTTATTTTGAAACAAAATTACAAATGATTTATAATTTTATAATGTTTATCTTATTAAGATATTTATGTTTATTATATGTTATTTAGATAATGTATGAAATAATAATTGAAAACAAAAAAAATTAACTATGGAATAAGTAATCCTCATGTACACTTGATTACCATTCATCTTTATCAACATGTTAAATGGGGTCAAGGTGTAAATTAAATAAAAATTTAATTAACATAATTATATTATATATATAAAATTTATTCATCATTATAACATTTGATATTATCAATGAAAATCAGTAACAAAGAAATAGTGCCCCTTTGTGGAGGCGGATGTTAATGAATATCACTAACAATGTTATATTGGAATTCAAAGTGGGATAAAAATAATAAATTTGGTTTCAAAATATAAAGTGAAAACATATATATATAATAATATCATTAAATTTTATATATTTTAATGGTTATAAGGTATTTTAAAGTGAAATATTATAAATAAACTCTTATGAGGTTATAAAAAATATGTTGGAGACTTGGTGTTTTCAACGGAAGATTCCTAAATATTTAATTTATTAGGATATATATATTTGAAAGGTGGAATATTTTAGGGGAAGGGTTATTTGGATAGTAAATTGGATTATTTTTAAGGTGGAATTAATAGTATGTATGTGGATTGAAAATTGTTAGTGTTATCCTTTAATATATGGAGAAAATTTAATCTTTTGGATACAGTCATCCTTTTTCAATAATTCCATGGACCTATTTAATGTCAAATGAATATAAATTTCAAAATAATTTTTTTTCTTTGGTATATTTCTCATAAAATATTCAAAAATTTCTTTAATGGCATGCTATTAACATGTTATCATTCATGTACAATAATTTTTGTACATTTTACTCTTTTACTTCTAAAATGGTTAACTAATTTTTAACATTGCGAGTTAGTGTTTTATTCAACAAAATTAATGAACCATATAACCAAATGTTTTTTCTATAGAACTAAACTTAACATTTATTTACTTAAATTTATATTCCAATAAATCAAATTTTATGTATTAAATAAAAATATATAATGTGAAGAAATGTTGTATTGTTAGGGAAATGGCATTTTAGCAATTATTTATTATTAAATTGATTAATAATTTTTATAATTTAGTGTCTATTAAAAAATTGATTTTTTTTATAAATAATATAATATCCACTATTTAAATTATTTCAATTTAACTGATTTGATATAAATTTCATGATATTAATGAATAATAAATTTAAAATATTTTTTTATCATTTTTGTGGTATTTAAAATTAATCCTATAATTTTTATTTTCATACCCAAATATTAAATTTTATATATTAAACTATATGAATACTATTATCAAATTTTATGGAATAAAATTTTCAAATTAAATGTAACTATATAGGGTAATTAATCATAGCGTTATATTTCCTGGAAAATTCATTATTTTAGAAAAAATCTATTTTTAAGAATAAATATTTTTTATTACAGTATAGTTATATATTTAATATATTCCTATGAATAAAATATAATTATTATAATTAAAATATAGTTTATTTCCACATAAAAGCAATTAAATTATTTACTTTAATATAATATAATTAATTAACAAAAAAAATCAGAAAACAACTTTCCTGAAAATGACTCATGAATATTCAAAATGGGGTCCATATGATTATAAATTCAACATTATATTTTAATGTAAATTATTATAAATAATAATATATGACTTTATATTAATTTTTTAAAACATTGTATGTATTCATATATAAAAATAATTTCATACATATAATGGATTTTTTAAAAATATGAATTTTTCTAAGAGCAATTTATAAACTAATTATATAATAAAAATATTAAATTTATATCCAAAGCTATTTTTGTTTAATGTATTTGAAAAAATTAATTTACTTTTCTGCATTAAAGTTATAAATTTGTTGATTTTACCATCTTAACGAAAAATTAATATTGTAAAGAAAATAGTTTTTATTTGAAAAATCTTAGATAATTTTAACTTATATTAATTATTTACCATCTAATTTAACTAATTATTAATTGATTACTAACATAATTTTTTTAAATAAAAAATAATAATGAACTTTTAACATGGTTTGGTTAGATTACATCAGTTGTAAAGTTTTACATGTGTTATAGAAAAATGTATATCCCCATAAAATTATAATAAAGTGATTTTTAAAATTTACTATTCATGTCCCCAAAAAAACTATTCCCTGATCATATAGAATCAAAATAAACCCAACATATTTATGATAAATAATACATTAATGTATATATATTGAATAATATATCTCACAATAAGTTTGATAAAAAAAGAGTGAGAGGTTTATTTTTTTTGGATATTTGTAACATTAATGAATTATTTTACAACACTTGAAAAAATAAATCCATAATCACAATTTTATAGAACCATTATATTCATTTCAAATGTAATAAATATATTCATTACATAGTGATTAAAAACATAATAAATGGGTGTTGACAAATATTAAATATGTTAATAGTCATATTATAAAGGATTATGTGAAGAATACAAATGAGAATGTCAAAAAAATAAATGTACCAAAATAAAACCTCAAAGGACGATGGGTAAAAATCATAGAAACAAATGGATAAATTTATAATTATAGGAACGTCATTTTGGAACCAAAAATTAAATGAAATTACTTATAAAATATTGATAATCATTAAATATATGAGCATGATATTATAATGTGGAATACTACAAAATAAGTAACAATCATGATTAAATTACATTACATTATAGAAAACATTAAAATATTTAACAATCATAAAAATATGACTTTCTATGCATGTGAACTCATCGGCCCACCAACCTATTCAGATCTAAAATTGTAGGTAATTATTAATTCTATCTCAATCACCCTTTTAAAATATAGTGAATTTCTAACCAATTCACATGTAAAATTATGAGTGTAGCATAGTGTCATTACTCAAACCCATTATCAGCCAAGAAACATTATAACCATTCACATGTAAAATTTATATTAGTACTTTATTATATTACAATATCTTTTTTTGAGTGAATATTACTAATAATATTTTCAGACATAAAATAGTGAGCAGTGATTAAGGATTTCCCACCAATCCTTTATGAATATAGTGACCTTATTATGAGTTAACATATCATTTTTATCTAATGGTACATGAGAATTTATAAAATTTATTAGAGTGAGATATATGTACAAAAAATCTCATAAACAATATGTTTTTGTCACATGAAAATAAGAACATTTTCTTATCAGGAAAAACCCATGGAAAAAATAATGAGTTTCATCAAACTTTTTAAACATAACATGACATGAACATTAGGGATCACAGAACAGAAAGATTATTATATTCAAAAAATAAATTATAAATTACGTATAATGGTTGATAATCAAATTTCTTTATGAAAAATAAACATTTTAGGATACATAAAAATGAAAATAAAAAAATACAAAATACTATATCTAAACATTGATTTTTAAAATACATTCAAAAATATTTCATAGAAGGATAACATAATTATTTTGAAGACCTTATATTCAAGAGATTATAGTACAATATTTTTAAAAATACGCACTTCTTTCAAAATATTAAGGGAAAATTCAATGAAAATTTTTACATTTAATGGAGTGTTTAACAAATTAAACATAAAAATGAAAACAATATTCACATAAATCAGGAAAAATATAATTCTATAAATTTTAAATTTAAAAATAAATATTTATTAATGTGGACATGAAAAAAAATATATTGTTTTCAATAAAATAAGTGGAAAATTTTATTCAAACATTTATGTCTAAAAATATTTTTTAGAATGTAAACATAAAAAATAAATAATAGTAACCAAAAGAAACTGTGTTATTCATGAAAATGTACTTATTTGGAATTAATGGAAAATTATTTTTAACATTTTAAAATGACAAAGTTCATGTCTAATATTTCTTAAAAGATTCTATAAAATCGAAATTGAAATAGGTTTAAGAGACATTTGGTTATAGAAAATGTATACAGTGGAAAAGAAATTTATAGTTTCTGAAGTACTAATTACCATAAAAATTCCCATGATGGGTTATCACAATAGAGTGGTAATTTTTTAAATGACAATGAAAGCAAATCTCTATGGATTCTGTAACATTTATACCAAAAAACATAAACGATAATGACCATTACATTGATCTAAGAATACGATGAATGAAACTTAATTCACGATATAATATATAATATAGATATTATATAGATAAATTAAATAAAAATAGGTCCATAGTATAAACAATGTACCCATGATGCTAAATTGAGATTAAAATACCTTGAAAATTATGAAATACTCTATTAAAAAACACAAAGATATAGATTGTGATCTTGAAATTTGAGTTCACATTTCATAATAAATATTATTCATGATATTTTTAAATCAATTGGTTATATACACATTATTAATTTTAATTGGGGTTTATAATATAAAGTATGTCACAATGAAGGAAAATTTTAGATAAAACCCTTACCATGTTACCTTTCATAGTATATGAAACAATATCCGTGTGTAACAAAACATATCTAACATAATATAATTTTTCATAAACATTGTCTTCAACATTAAATTTTATTAATCCTTAGTATGACACATTATCATGAGTACATGAATTATTAATATCATATTATGACATTATAGTGTTAAAAAATATAATATTTTTAAAAGCATAAATATTTTGATAGAAATTTATATCACTTGATACTGACTTAATTATTGAAAAATAATTAATGATTATTTAATATATAAAATATATTTATTTAAAATTTTCAATCTCGTTCAACATGTGTTTTTGTTATAATATGTTAAAAACAGGTATATAAAAACATATTTCAGTAATTTTATCCACTGATAATATTACTTTTACAATATGTTAAATACAAAATATGATATTTAAAAGCCACATAAAATCATTATGACATTAGTTAATTATGATAATATTATTTTTCATATTCCTGTTGTCATCAAAATCATATTTTTACACATTTATTTGGTATGTTGATATTTAAAAATATTTTATGATGTTTATTACAACATTTATTTTTTAAATTATTAAAATATGTAATTTTAGAGGTGTTAATTCACATGTACGCATGGCATTCATTCTTATTTATTAATGAGTGATAATGAGAGAATATGTAAATCAAATTGAAATTTCAGAATAACGTATATATAATATTTATTATATTTATTAATAATCACAATAATTATGAATAGATATTTTAATAATTAAAAAAGACCAAATGATATCTCTTCAAGATGATAGTTTTCAGTGAAATATAGTAACATTATTATTTTAGTTTTCTATGTAGATGAAAATGACTAAATAATATTTCCACCACTAACATAAAAATATGTAAAAATAATAATGATATTTAAACCTTTATATTAATATTGTGATATCATATTATTAATAGTAATATTTAAACTAAATTCTTAAGAGGATATCATAATTATATTGGAAACTACAGTTTTTCCATAGGAAGTTCCCTTGAAATTAAAGGGAACATATAAAAATGAGGGAACATGGAATTAATTTTGTGTTATAAGGATATAAGTAAACTATAAGGGAATATATTCATGAAATAATTAAATGTATAGCAGTATTTTATAATTTTGGTAGTGGTATCCTAATAAAATCATTTCAGCTACCCCAAGAACTTCATTAAATTTTTCTAGATGGAAATCCCTTCACATGTTACAGTTATTGACGTTGATTTTTTTATCCTATTAAAATATATTTCTATACCATGGGATATAAATAATTTTTTATGAATAAAAAAATATATATGATTTTATATAAATAATATTTATTTATCCCAAATGAATGTTCTAAAATTGTGAAATATATAAACAATAACCAACAGGTTTTTATGGGGTTATATTCCCTAACTATTTTGATCTAAATCTAGTTACTATACATTTTAATAAATATAATCTAATGATAAAAAAACAACATGAATTTAGTAACCCAGTATAGAGGTTTATTTTATTAAATTTATACATTTTCTTAGAATTAAATTATCTAAATATTTTTTGTTAAATAGATACCCAATACAACAAAGCAATCAATTTAATAGAAAATATCCATAAAGTTAAATATATCAAAAATTTTATTTATCTTTTAAAATCTATACACCACATTTATTAATAAAATTTATTCTATGTGGAATTGTAATAAATTTTCATGTGTGACTAAAGACACTCTGTTCTGGGTACAATACACCATAATCTTCTATATCCAACAATACAATAAGAAATACATCTATAATAAACAAATTCCTCCAAATTAGTATATCAATTTATTAAATTAACCTAAATAATTTCAAGAGTATGATTAAATGATCTCATAGTGATGGAATTAATAATTTTTAATAAAATAAACATATCATAATAGAAAATTTAGCCATCATTAAACATTAATGGGTAATGATTATACCAAATTCATTACGAGTTTTCCTCGTGAGACCAACCAATTCCTCAAGGGGACATATAATTGAGTTCCCCACTAACAACGAAATCTAAAATTCTTCAATAATTAGTAGAGAATTGATAAAACATACATATACTAATGTTTCAAAAATAGAATATCAAAAATTTAGGAAAATTTAATCAATAGTTCTCAATATAAGAAAAATGAATATATAAATTTTCAATATTTCCCCATTTTAATGAATAATAAAAATATTTAGTTGAATATAATACAATCCACATGGAAATAAAATAATATTTATAATATAGTGTAATTTTACCTTATTAAAGTAATAACAACTGAAGAAAAGTCCAGAGTAATTTATTTGTGTAAGGATATCAAGAGGAAATAATCATTCATTGTGGTTTATTAAGATTTCATGGGTCTATGATTTTTCCTATTTAGTTACAAATAGGTTGTGCTTCTAGGATCATTATTTTTATGAAAATAGATGATCGGGTTGATAACCAACCAATAATTTTGTTTTCTACTATACCATGGTGAATCTGATTTAAATCATGTATCCATTTGTCATTATTCCGATAAGGAATTAATTTATATGAAGCTATCAACTCCATAAATTAATAATTATTGGATATTTCTTATCTATATGAATGTATCATTAGTAAAAAAAGTGAAGGTATAAAATTTATGGACAATGCTAGTATATGGAACAACATATAATATATAATCTATAAATAGTGATGAATATTATGACATCAAATTGAATATAAATGGAACTAGATGAAGTTCACAAATGAAGGGAGACAAGAGTCCAGTAACCCTCACCTCTCAATGTGTCTTGTAAATTCTTGAGAAGAACACATTAAACCAAGAGAATCATTTTTTATAATCAATTGTGAATGTAAATGGCATAGAATTAATATTCAATTGTATGGGGTTCCAGAAATGGGATTGTTGATGTGTATTTAATCTTCAGGTGGGGTATTTTTCGCATATAATGTTGAATATTTTTTTTCTTTAAGTAAAATATATTTTTATCGAACTTATCCATCTGAAAATATATATTTTCTCTTATAAAATTGAATAATATTTTTTTTCAAACATAAATGAATCCAAAAAATAATTGAACCTTCTAACTAGTACCTTAAATGCAATGAACCAACAACATTTTTGTGTGTAAAATGTAATTTTATTGATGAAATTTAAAAAAAAATAAATATTTTTTATATTTTTTATTTTTTTATGTAATTAAATAATTATATTATTTGGTTAAAATATGGTTCCAAAAATTTTAGATAAATAATACATTATAATTATTTCATAAAAGATATGGTATAACAATTTTTTTTCTAAAAACAATCAAATTAAATAAAATCCCAAATATTTAACCTGAAATAATTAAAATGTGTGGATTAAATATTTAGAGTAGAATTTATGATAATATTTATCAATATATGTTAGATCTATTTATTGAAAAAACTTCTTTTATTTCAAAATAACAAGTTATATATATATATATTCCAAATTCCTTTTCTAATGAATCTAATTATTTTTTGGACAATTATGTCTACAAATATTTTTCATTGATAAATAAAAATTCCTTATCGTTAATATTTATATTATTATTAGAATTATTTACTCAATTTATTTTATATGTGAATAAAAATTTGTTATTTTACCATAATCGTATGTCAATTTTTATGTTAAATATCAATTTTATGAAACTAAATTAGAAGATTAAATTTGAAATGAAACCAATGGATATGATATGAATATGGGAGTATCTATGCTTATATTGTTCTATTTAATTATAATTTCATTCTGGTGAATATATTTATGTATGGTACATGGGATTGCTATTTCCTTATAGCTGAATAATACATTTCCGTTCTGAAGAAGTAATGATACTATTATCCGAATATAGTACCATATTCTATGTTAAAATATTCTCCCCTTAAAAATTTAACATGATACAAGGGAAATTTCTACTATATTAAGTAATAATTTACATAAAAAATAATTAACTTGTCACTAGTGACATATTCAAACTATTATCTATTATAGATGATAAAATGGCACGTGGCCAAATATATTGGGTAAACTATAAATACTATACCACAATTATTTATTTGGAATGAGATATGATTTGTGATATAGATTGGATATATTGGGATATGATCCCCATTTTGACTTAATGGGATCATAGTTTATTATGGTTCAATTTACTCATACGTATTTTCAATGTATATATATTTGGCCTTTGTAATGGCCAAGAAATAACATGGCGACCGAAAAGGATATATGAATACAATTTATATGAATATAAAAGCATTAATTTTATGATCATACATGTACCCATATATATTTTAAAAAAAATTGACATCATGTAACCAGTTTCATATTTTATTCACAATCATGGATGGAACAAGAATTCCTAGGGATATGGATACTTAATACATCATGTTGAAGATATATTTAAGGTCTCTATGATAGTGTGTTTTATTATTATGGGATAAATAACATATGGTTAAGAGTTGGTACACACGATTGACTAGATACTTTTTTATATAATAGATATAATTAATTACATTTTTTTATGTAGTATGGAATATATTATACATTATAGTATATCCCCGATGTATGACTATATGTTATTGTCTATTATTTATTCTTCCTTTTAAAATGACATGATTATTCATAATGGGATGCTCTTATTATATATTAATTTTCATCATATTTCCATATATTGTTGGTACATTATACATGGATTTGTGATAAATATCTCCCCATAAATAATCATAGATATTATCATCAAAACAAATTACACATTTGGGACTACGCTCCATAATGAAGTTCATGTGTTTATTCACCATAGGTTGTGAACATTAGTTTGGTATTTGATATTAAAAAATGTATCAATGCCTTTTTTAGTTGGTTGAATATTTTTAAGACTATATGATCTTTAGAAACATGTTATAATATGGTATATAATATTATCATGGTCCAAGATAAATAATTTCTTATATTCATTAGTTAAAATTATTGGTTGATGTGTTATTAGTTCGTTACATCGTGATTCAGTTATTTTGAATTGTATTATTATTATTATTTAGATTATATTATTTTCTCATAATTAAGGAATAAATATGTTATATTTACATATATAATTATTATATTGTATGTTTACATGAAATTTTCATGATTATATGTTGTAAATCAAAGGAAATTTATTTTAATGAATTATGTTTCACTGATATTTTACATAAAATATTCAATAAATATTATTTTATATTATAAAATAACTATATAATTTAATTAATATATTTTATTTTATATTCTCTCTAGTATTTTTATGAAATATCTATACTTTAAAATATGTAGTTCCTTGTGTTTGATGGTATACTATTTTAGTACATCAGATATGACTTCTAACAAAACATGGATTGAATCTTTATAAAAAAAGTTAATATATCCTTATTACTATTATTTGGGGGGGGGGGGTGGGTAAGGTCTATAGTTCATGGAAGGTTGGAGGTATTCATGATCTCTTGGTGTTGGAGAGAAAATGTGGTGATTTGTAGAGGCATGAAGTAGTTGTTTTGCAGAATAGATCAGCCTCCAAAAAGGAAGACTTGTGGTACACTTACCGTGTAGGGAAGAACTGTTTGAGGTAGGAGCAGTAGACTGTAAAGGATATAGCACATCTAATAATTGAAAAACCATGAATTAGAGGATTATTTGCATCTATTTTCCTATATAATTATTGAAATACATGCATTACATATAGATATTTTCATTACAAAATATCATTTTGCCAGAATAATTTGGAAAAGTCCAAAGGTGGGTCAGAAGGAAGGATTCTTAAACGAGAAACAGTTTGGAGTAACAGTTCGTGAAGGGGTTTCATGGGGATTGAATTCTCATAAATGAAAAGTGTCCATGAATGGGATATATTTTACCGAAGAACAAGTTTTCCATGGGGTGAAGCGGTCAGTGAATGTGACAATGGTATGCAATGGTGGTTTGCTATGGTGGTAATCAAAACAGGTCATCTGTGAGGTTTACACGCATTATGGTGAAACGCAGTTTTTGAAGGAAGTATGCTGTTCCTGAAATGACATCAATTGATCACGAAAGTAATTTCTACATTCTAATTAGAATGTTGAAAATTGGATTTCATCTAATGTTGAAAAAGAGACATTAATATAGCATATATATATATATAGTTGAGGAGGGGTACTTTCTTGTAAATTAAGAGACCAATAAGTCTTTAAACTATGTGTGGATCCCTTAAAAGCGGATTTTGAAAAGGATGATATATGTATTGATCCTTTCCACTATCAGTGAAAATGATAAAAATGCATTGGGAATCACCCTTGGGAATATAGTGAGCAGACCATAAATATTGTAATGACAGTGAGCCTGTGAATAGAGGAAATCTATCCCAAACCTCGTAATTTTTTGTGAGTAGTAGTTTATTTGGTACATCAGCGCATTGTCATTGTAGGCACCTTGTATGAACCCCATTAATGTTGACCCAATTAAATTGGTTGTGTCATGTCCATGATTTCATTTCTATTCGTATATATTAAAGGGAGAAATAATCTAATATGTTTTTCTACAATGAAATATGATCTTAAGGTGCATCAGTTTTAATTTATCATACCTTTATTCACCCCCACCATCTCAATGTATTTTTACCTGATATACCTAATAGTTATACTAAAATAAAATTTAAACTAGTAGTTTGAAATCTCTGAATATGAAAAAAAATATATCCTACAATGTTTTTTAGGAAGATAGAGAAATTATCATCCAATGTTGTACCTAAATAATTAATTCAATTAGAAATATATAATTTTTTTAATTTTTCAATCATTGTAGTGGGGAATCAAAAGGGTTATTATTTTATATCATTATATGTTAATTACAAATATAATAATGTCGATATTATATATGAATATTATAATAATGTTGATTACTATGACCAATAAGAATATGGAGAGAAAATTGATTTTTATATTAGAGAGATAAATATATAACTTATCGGGTTATCGTAGATAATTACATGATTTTTTAGAAGCTCCCATATGATGGATTTTAGTTTACTTTGATTTTGTAGTTTATCTCCTTACCAATATAGACTGATAATGCCCTGGTGTTTGTTGAACTATTATTTATTTATTAACTAGTTATGTATTATTCCATAATATGAACTATTATCTGATTGTTTCCATCAATATTTACATGATACTAGGCTACAAGTGTTTATTGATTTGACAATTTTCATTGAAATTGTATTTATTGTTATGTATGGATAGATATCTTGATTGTGTTTTCAATATTTGTAAAAAATGATTTATTGTTTAAAATTTTATGATTGATGATTCTCTACTAAAGATTAATCATATACTATGACATTAAGGATTGGATATTCATTTTGATAGATTGGTTTGATGATGATGTACAGTTGTATGAATGTGGGAGTAAATCAAATAAGAGATTTATCTTTTAATAGTTATTTATATTGAGTATTTGTAGAGTATTTTCATCATTTAAAGAATATTTATATTCATTATATATATACTAATGTTCATAAAGGGTATTATTCAAGTTGTAGGATATTATACTTTTTCAAGATTTCAAAAGGGTGTATCATGGTAATAGAGTACCATTTATAACACTTGTAGAGGCATCTATCATAGTTTATGGTGGGTAAAATAATAGTTTTATCAAACAGTGGTCATTTAGAGTATGATGATGAATAATATTCGATTTCTAGGGAACTCTTATATATAATAAAATTTATTAGGGGATTAAATATTATTAGTGAAAAAATTGTGATAGTAATTCAACGTATCATTTAATAATGATATTCATTCTAATTTAAGTGATAAAAATTTTTACATGTTTTTTCAATATAAGAATATTTTTTATGGTTCACTATTTGGTGGGAACATTAAACCATAGATCTCACATTTAGAAGAAAGAAGATAAAATTAAATTGTTATTGGTTCTAGAGTTAGATATTAATGGATATTAAAATGAAGATGTTATTCCCATTTTTAAACACATAGTTCTAACATGATCTTATGGATATATTTATTAAATCTCTTTAATGCTTTTGTAGACTATTACTAGATTTATTTATGAAATTTCATTAGTTGGTGATTAATATAATGTTATTTATGGTATGGATTTATATGAATGATAAGTTGGAAATGGCATAATGAATATCATAGATATCATATCAAATATTTTGTTTTTTATATTTGAATTTATAATATGACGTATTAAACCCCCCCATCAAAGTCATCATCCTTTTTATTAATATATTACTTATTTATTTTCCATTCCTTTCCTGATAATGGAAGGTGGTATTTATTAATCATCTTGTTCCTAGATTATCGATAATATTATCTTCTACTTATAGTAGAGATTAAATTATATTAATGAAATATTTGTTTTAGATATAATCTCTTGAGGTATGGGGTTTTTTTGATAGAGAACCTCTATACATAGAAATATCTATATCTATTTTATGGTTTGTGATATTTTGAGATTTATTGTATATTTAATGATATTAATATAGGTTGTTATTGTGAAATTGAATTCAGTTAGATTGATGTTAGATTTCTCTAATAGGTTCACTAGATCCTAATTATTATACATTAGTCATAGTTTTTTTCAATATTATTATCTAATGTTACATGAAATAGAAACTAAATATAAAACATTCATGTGTCTATATAGATTATATAAAATTTTGTGACAATTTTTTGGATTTAGTAATTCCTTCTGTGATTCCATGTTTCTTTTGAAAATTATTTCACATTCATTTCTTAATAGATTTAGGGTTGATGTTAGTGATATATTTGTATAATAAATTGAAAAAATAGAAAGGGAATTATTTGGATGTTACACTACATAACCTTTGATATTTTCATTTATATTTTATGATCATAAAGAAAAAAAATTAATATTGAGAGTTTATTTTTACGGGGTGTTTGGTTTTGGATTCTAATACATTAAAAGATGTCAAAAATATTGATGTAGTGACATATAAGAGAGAAACCAAGAATATATATAATATTAATAGTTTACATTTGTTAGTAGGATATTGTCATATAATCCTATATGATTTATCTTTTATTTATTCAATGTGAATATCTATTGTCTACAATATAGAGAATCTAAAATGGGTAAATGATATGGGATCACTTTCCAAAAGAAAAAGAAGTGACCCCAATGTAATATAACTCCTATATTACTTATTTATCATATGATTTATATAATACATTGGTTTTTTTAAAAAATTATCTTTAGATGAGTATCTATATATCATTATTTGGAAATATTATATGTTTATTCATAACACATGTCAAATTTTTTAACTTCCCGACTAATTTTCTTGATCTCGATTCCATGGAAATTTTGTTTCAATATTTTATATAATATCTCTATAATGAGATATTAATGTTTTAAAATAATCATAAAGGTATTAGGTGCATATTTTCACTGAATATATTTTAACATTTTATATATAGGGTTTGAAGAGTATTATTATTATTTTGAATATGTTAAAATTAATATATTATGAATATATAACACATTGAGTAATTAAATTAGAATAAAGTGATATTATAATATCCTTGATTTTAAGGTGTGCATTTTTTTATGTATTTACATATCTTTAATGATTTAACTATGTGTGTTTAGGATTATTGGTCATGCTTGGATAAGTTGATATCTCAATATATGGAATCTCGACCACATAATCATTTTCCAACTGTGAATTCAAATTCATGATGTGAATAAATTATAGGAAGATTCCAAAATTTTATTTTATTTTCATGCACATTGTTTGTAGTGAGAAATTTCATTCACAACATGAATTTATCATTAAAATAATTTTAAATGGTGAAAAAAATTCATATCAACACTCCATGAAATTTATGATGTGAATCCATAATTCAAACCATTAATGGTGTCCATTTCCGCATATAAATATTTTCATTACAGGATTTATTACTCATTCAACATCCACCACCATTCCCTAAACCATAAGTATTATCTATATAATGCTAGGTGATCGATCCTAATCCAATCATCATTTATTATTTATTTCATCCTAGATTTATTAGTTGTAATTGTATTATTGAGTTTGATAAAAAAAAATTCATTCCTTATAGTAATTGTGGTCCAGAAGTAGTTTGGGATGTTCTATTGGAATATATTGATATTTTTACATCACATGATTCTATTGAGATTTATCATGTGTTTATCTCTTGGATGATGTATATCTCACACCTTTTTTCTTTAGAGTAATTGTTATTCTAGGTATCTAACGATCTATCTTCTAAAAAAACATATCAACAAGGTAACTCAATTACATGATTTGAGAATTATTATTTATGACATCCTATCATTTTATCTTTTATTTATTTTCTATATAGTTCATTATGATTTTTGGGTTTCCATGAAACCCAATATTGAGTTTTGTAATAATATATCCAAATATTATTATATGAATTGTTGATTCTATTATATTTATAAATGGTTTTCTAAATTAATATGAATAATAATTGAATTGATTGACAATAATGTTTAAAAAAGGATTTTGACAAAATATTTCCCCCCTAATATTTCTAAGTTAAAAGTATTTTCACTGCATTGTGAAATGGATTGTGTGATTGGTTTTGGAATCACGTTTTGAAGGAAGCAGTTTTTAAATATTTATGTAATTTTGTTGATCCATTTGAAATTTATGTGGCATATGGAATACATGGGAGTATTGGGTACATAGGTATATTATTTAGTATTGTAATATTTTGTAGAAATATTAATTGGGTACATTGTTGGGGTGTTATTCCATTCCAATATCATATATGCATTAGAAATTGGGCAAAAATCATAAAATTATATTGGATTTAAAGTCTTGGTGTTCCTCCATACCATGATTATTCATGGATTAACCCTATTGATTTGAGTTTGTATTAATAATTGATTTCAATTAGGGTATGAGTGACATAATAATGCTATAATTTATTATCCTATGAGAGTTTACTATCAATTTTTCTTATTTATATCGCTATATCATTAATATGATATATTACTTATTTTATAAATTCATTTGTCTTTATATAATTGTTCTTTGATATTATATTTCCTAGTTTTTTTAAATATTTAGAAAAAAAGTAAATTTCCACATTGATTTTGATATATAACTTTGTAACTACTTATCATTCCATGTTTTATATTAAATTGAGTATAATGAAAATAAAATAAAGTGACCTATTATGAACACCTATTTGTCATCTTAATAAGCCTATTATTCCCAAACCATACACACATCCATGGAGTTGTTTCAACATTTTTTTTTCAAATTCATGAAAGGGGAATTTGATATAGTGAGGAGATGTAGTTTTTAGTCAGATGGTAATATGATTTTAGGGGTGAGATAGGGGATATTTCTAAAATATCACAGATTATAAGTTAATTAATTTGGGTTCCCATTAATTTCTTTAATTTTAGGATTTGTACACATGTTCATTTATCTCTTTACAGTTATAACTATTTTAGATTATGGGATATTATTATTCTGATATTTTTATCATTATATTATGATCTTCTTGTTTTGGGTAGTGAACATCATTCACTCTTATTGTGGTTATATTCCAAGTTTCTACAAACCAGGACACAAGGATCTAGAAACCACATTTTGTATTTTCATCATTTGTTTAGGAGCATAGTTTGATTGGTTTTCCTATCATAGATTTTTCAATTTGGTATCAATTCATGGTTATTATCAGTTTTTTGATGTTAACCCCTAATGTATATGATTTTTTAGAGTAGATGGGTATGATGAAAATATTTCAAAGATGGATAAAGTCATGAATATCTTGATGTCATCAATAGATATCATTATATGAGATTGATTTATTGGATTTTACCCTTGATTGTGAGATATTATAATTTTATTGTTTATAAGAGCTTGAAAGTTTCATTATTTTATTGATTCTTTATACTTCTTGTTTTACAAAAATTCATCTATTACCACTTCATAGGGATTCTCATGAGGTTGCACTAGAAAATTTTCCTCCATGGATTCCTACTATGGTATGGAATATCTGTAAGGAAATCCTACGGGATGTTCTTATCATGGATCAGAATGCACCACATGTTCAGAACCCACGTTTGATTTATAATAATGATATGGAGGAAATCGGGTTCATGTCAGAGAGTTATTATACCAAAATCTCCCTACATTAATGGTATAGTGAATAACATGGTATAAATGAATATAAGAATAAGACAAATCATATCGTCAACTTCCAAGAGTCACCTGAGCCTATCCGGTTGAAATGAGTAATGATCAATCTTGAGGGAACTAGTACGTTGTAGTGTGATTCCATTGTTCAAGAAAAACTCTATGTGGTCATGGAGTAGATCAGATAAAATACCTTATATTTAGGAAATTATACCTATAATATCTGATTATAGTTATTTTATTTGGATTAACTCTCTTTATAGATGGTAGAGTGTTAATTTTCTGAGTACACCAACTATTTTATAGAGTTGATTAATTTTTTTCAAGAGGTTATTATGATTAAAAAGATAATGGATCAGAAATATATGATGTTTTGAAACCTAATATACAGTTATCAGTATATATCCTAAAGCATACTATATATGAAACATGTTCTTCAATGCCATGATGGTATAAATGGATATAGAATAAAATATTTTCTTCTATTGAACATATCTTCCTACCATTGATTATTTTAGTGGTTTGAATGAATTGAAAAGAATGAAGAAAGATAATCACCAGGTTTTGGATCTATTTATTAGTAATAGTAATCCTCATCATCATCAGAAGCATCCAACATTGATCCCACTCTTATCCTTGAGATCCTTCTTAAGGGATTTGGTTTTGGTTTTTGGTGATTACATTAGCTCTAGGGCGAAGGGAAGAGCCTTGGGAGGAGTGTTGGGAAGAACATTGGTAAGGATAATGGCTTACGATGTATGAGAGGAATAGGGGAATAAGGGCGGTATTTATAGTGGTGGAGAGGAGTTATTTAACACTATAGTAATCATTATTATAATATTTCTCTCAAGACAATGAATAATGTTAATTCATGTGATAGAAAATAGTAATAATGGCCTCTCCATTCGAACCAAGTCTGATTACATCAATTATGATGTCATATATAGTGTATTTTACTAATAATTTGAATATACAGTATTTTACCATATTTCAGTATTCATAAAAAATTCACGAATTTCAGAAAAATCCCAAAAATTCACCCTTACCATTTCTCGATATGTATAATTCAAAAATGACTCGATTTTTTGAAAATAATTTTTTAAATATTATTAATTTAATTTATTTATAAAATCATACTTTATTCAAAAATTAACAATTTTAAAACTATAACTGCTTTTACATCACATTGATAAATTAATGAAAATGTCATTATCTTCAAGCCTTAAGAATATAAAATAAAAGTACAATTTACTATTCATTAGGGTCATATTAGTATTCATATTACTATTCATAAGGGTTTGTTACTTTTCCCAAAAAAACAAGTTGGTTATAATAAGCTCTAAATAACTTACTGAATACAATTGTAGATTATTGTTTTTCAAAATTCAAAACATATAAGTACAAAATAATTTATAAAGGATATTTTTAAATATATACTTAAAATAATTTTTCATGCTTTTTCATTTATTTTTTTATAAAAACCATGTGTTGTTACACAAAGGATGTGGTATATTATGAATTAAATAAACCAAGACATATCAAGATGGATTATCCAAGGTTGAAATGGAAAAATAAGGAATCAATATATTTCACCCTGGATTTTCATACATCGGAATTAAATATTTTTCGATGAATATTCAATAAAATAAAAAACTACATGCTGGAGGATCATAAAATTTTAGTTCCTTTATAAACGTAGAAACATAATCTTCTAACATGCTGAAAGGTCTTGAAAATTTATTATAAAAATATTCCCCTTTAGTACTCTTCACAATCATATCATACTTAAAACATTTATTCATAACCTACGAAAAGGAAACATAAGAAAGGGTTAACTAAAATTCTCAAAAAGGGTAAAAAGGAAGATACATAAGAATGAAATAAGCACAAGGGTATGAGAACATGATAATAACATTATAAATTCATACCCCACATATTAGAGATCCTAAACATGAATCATGACATAAATATTGGTAGTTTATAATACATGAATCAAAAGGAAATCATAAAACAATGGTCATGAGAGAATAATATTAGAATAAGATATAGAATTTGTAACTTACACATAATCATATAAAATAATTCCCAGAAGTCAGGACCATTAGAAAAACTTATTAGGGATCTTCATTGGGTCTATACCTACTAGGTGGGACACACCACCATCCCCAGTGGAAGCCATTTCATTCTGTACTAGGTTTACTCCAATTCCATCCATGTATTATTATACTGAGTTCACTCCTAATTCCAGACCTATATCACTATACTAGGATCACCCATGTTCTATCCGTGCCTATATCATAGAATATATAAATCTTTATGCAGTGAATTGGAGGAAGATATAGATCCAACCTGTTATATAATTAAATCATAAATTTGTATACCACAAGATCATAAATATTCATAATATCATAACCCATTAAATGAAATGGGTATCATAAAAATTTAATCTTATCATAACCCATGTAAAATAGATAGGTTTCTGAATCATTTCATTATATAATAACCTATGATAATAAGCGGGTTTCATAAGAATTTTATCATTTTATAACATGTGGAAGAGAAACAAGTTTAATAAATAACTCATCCCCTTAAATATAAACCATTAAAAGTAATAATAATAAATATTTCATTGGATTATATCGCCAGTAAAGAAGAAACTATGTCAACGGATTTCATCTTATATAGTGAATTATTTTAGGAAGTTAAGATATGATGAAATATTTATAATAACCATTTAATTTCATGGGTTTTGTTACCTTTTCACATATAAATATGGATTTCCTTTTGTGGCAAGTTGGACCTATATATTCCACAATTAAAATAGGGATTGATTTATATCTAAAGAGATAAACATGATTGTGGTGGAGACTTAAATCAATTAAGTAAGAACTGGATGGAAGTAAAAGTGCGACTGGTTCAATATGAATGCACTGGAAGGTGGAGTGGACCTGATTCATTTGAGGACCTTGTCCACTATAAGGTTATTATTAGTGATCCTTGACTAATATGAAAATAATTTTTTATAATATTGTGTATGGCATAAATACATGGTTTAATTACAATTTTATGCTATTAAGATCATGTTCGTTTATCCCTTTGTGATTCATGTCTTATGAACATCGAATATTTATTCCAAGATTAAATATTATGATCTTTTATGTTAATGGTATTTTTGTAAAATTTTATTTTTAGATAACCATACCCTTACGATCGTGTTATGATTACGTATCTTCATTGTTTACCATTACTGAGCATTTTTGTTGACACCATTATTATCTTCCCTTACCCCATGTTATGCAGATATGTGTTATGTATGATATTTCTAATAAATCATCTAGTTGTTAGGATCATTTTGGGAGATGTTGTTCCTCACTTTTGTGACATTGTTTATGGTTTAATGTTTCTGAAGGAACTAAACTATTATGATCCTTAAGAGTGTGTTTCGATAGTCTAATGAATAATCCTCAATAAATGATGTAAAATATATTTTTTAGGTTTTGGTCACTATAGGTTTTATAAACTGATAGGTTTAATTATTGATTGCTAACTAAGATAAGAAAACCTTATTTAGAAAACATAGGACATGTCTAATGTTATATATAAGTATGATCCGACTTATACAAAACTGTCTTGTTTTTTGGTAAATGATTAAGAGAGTTATTTAGAAAAAATTACATCTTTTATTTGTACGAAATGTGGATGTGGGTCTAGATCATATACAGCTAGGGGAGATAACCCTGAAAACATCATATTGAGATAGACTTAATCGAGAATTGGAGGAAAATTGGGCCGTATTGGAATCCTAGATTGAAACTCTTAGGGGATATGCATTAATAATTATAAACATACTTTGGAACCATCGTGAAAAATTTGAAAAGTTGATTCCTATGAATTATTTTGATTATTATAATTTATCATATAGTAATGAATAATCTATCATTATTTGGCAATCTTATTTTTTATTTCTCACAATTATGTGGTTCCTAACTATGACTACAATTTCTAATTGTATTCATGTCAGTTTTAGTAAATGGATAGAACCTTAAAGAATAATGTTAATGATGATTTTAGAGGATAATGAACTGATTTTCCACATAAACATCTAAATGCCATGGGAGATATAATGAATGATCTTGTTGCTACACTCGCATAACATTCTTATGCTAGGAATAATACTGGATTTACAAATGAGAATATTAGGGAATCATAATTATATTTAGTCCTTCAAGAAGAAATATCAACCTTCCATTGATGAAGTCACCGAAGTTCTATTTGTTAAAAAAATGAATTCGTACTACATGAAAGATATTATCCATTCTCCAAAATATATAAATTAAAATATTCGTTTTTTTTATTATATGGTGAGTTGGATTAATTATGAAATCTTATAAAGAATATAAGGTAATGTGATGAAATTGAATCCATATATTTGGAAGTGTTTATGAACTAATTTTTCAATAATTACTGACATTGAATAATATATACAAAGATGTAAAATGAGTTCCATGATATAAGGAAATGTGATAAATAATAATTTGAACCCTATGAAGAAAATTTTACTAGACATGTGAAGGATGATTTTGGTTTTATTATCCAACAGTAAAGTATGGTAGGTATATTTTTTAGTTTCTTAAAACCAATTCTTTAAATGTTTTATCCCTAAGAATCATCAATAACTATGATGATATTGTTAGATGATTAATCAATGGGTAATTGGATGTCTATGTTGTGGGTCAATCTAAATGTTTTCAAAAGAAAAGGATGATGTTGTTAAAAATAAAATTAACATACAATAGATAGAAGTAGATGATACATCATTTATGCTCAACATGTTGGAAGAAATAAGGAGTAAATTTCAGTAGGGGGACTAGTTAATGATTTAATTGTAGAAGGGATGTTCATTCGTAAATTTATTATTGATTTTATTTAAAAAAGATAGATAATGATGAAAATAAAGAGAAGGATATATGGAATACACCACCCAAATTTTGGTGATTAATTTTATAAAAGAATGGGAATAATTATAAATAGTTCTCAATCCCAATGGTTAATGATGATGATATATGTCTGCAAACTCTTAAGCTGAGGGATGGGGAATATCACATGCGTTCACTATTCCTAAAGGGATTAATGTTGTGAAAAATACCCATAAAATTCACTCTATAAATATATATGTCATATTTGACTCTTGTTCTACCCATTGTTTCATAGGTAAAATAATTTTTAAGGGTATCAATATTTCACCGAAATTATTTTATAAACAATTAAAAATGAAATTCTTGAGTAGTATGATGATAACATATTAATTTTATGATTCAATTTTAGTTTATGTTGTCCATAGTGTTCTTTCCAAAAATCTTGTCATTTTCGTCAATAGTAATTAGATACAATCTGAGGAAGGATTGAATTTGTCTATATAAATCATAAATCAATTGACGACGATGTGAAGCAAAGATTGATATTTCAAACCAACCATTTATTTTATTTCAATTTATCGATAAATACGATCATCATATGTAGATTATCTCTATTGTATGGGTATTTATACATATTCAAAAGGGGTGTTTATATCAAATGACTGGGGAAAACTCAACATCGATAATATGATTACTATTAATGAAATTGTAGATGGGTTTTTGGGGGAGATTCATATTCTTCTTAAAAAATTTGATATAGAATTATTATTAGATTTCATACCTGGTTCAACAACAATTTTAATGATGCTCTATAGAATAGCAATGATTGAGTTGAAGGAACTATAGTAGAATGTCCAGGATACCAATGACAAGAGATTCATTTAGACAAGCGTGTCACCATATGGAAGACATGATATTATTTTGAAATACAAATATGGATAATTGAGACTCTACATTGATTATTAGGATCCGAATATGATCAATGCTAAGAACGATTATCATCAGACCTATATTGATGACATGGTTGATCAAATTTATTGAGCATAATACTTTTCCAAAATAGAACATAATTTAGGATACAATATATTCATGTTCAAGAAAGGGCACATACCAAATAAGTGATTTTTTACATGTTATGAACACTATGATTATATACTGATTCTATTTTTTATAGGTGATTATCCTATTATATTCAAATATTTAATGAAAATAGTATTTAGATATTTCCTTGATTAGTTTCACATAGTATCAATAAAAGATATTCATATCTATATATAGAGAAAGGAATATCATGATGACCAATTAATATTTTAACTATTGTCTATAATGAATGTTAAACTATATGAAAAAATATAAATATTTTTAGTTTTGTTAGAAAAAGGATTCATTTTTGGGTCACAGAATATCAATAGTGGGAATATTGGAAGATCCATCAATGATGGAGGTTATTGAAATTTGGCACTAAATGACTATAATAACTGGGATATCTTGTTTTACATGTTTTCCTAGATATATTTTAGTTTTTTTGGATAATTTCTCATAAATACCTAATTCACAAAAATTTTAAACTCAGAAAAATCCATGTTCCTCAATATAAATGAATTTTAGAAAAAATTTATGGAATTTAATTTATGATTAGTCCAGGAAATTATTATTACATTACCCTATAGTGGATCAGGATTGTATAGTGATTCATCCATAATGATATTGCTATGTGTTCTTAAGAAAAAGGACATTGTTATATCTTAGGCCCTATGAAAAATGAAGATTCATTGTCAAAATTACCCAACCATTGATTTAGAGTTAACTGTAATAATATTTTCATTTATGATATGAAATCATTATAATTATAGAGAAACGAAAGATGTATATACAAAAAATAATTATTAAATCATATATTTACTAATTAGGAGTAAAATATATAAAAAAAGAATTTATATATATACTTCAATATTATGAATTCTCAATACATTACAACCGTAGATGGAGAATAATCTCTTTAATGATTTATGTCGAAATGAACATTATATCTTATCTGTGATAGGGAATGAAAATATATATTATATTGGGATTTTCAATGTATGGAAATTGAAATCCAAAATGATGTAGATAAATCTTATCACGATCAATTTCATGTTCAACATTCTATTCAATTTAATATTTAAGAAACTCAAACATAATATTTAGGTACATAAAAGATGGTTAGAACTATTTTTGACATTAACCTTGTTCATGATAGAATGATATGGTTCATGGACTGTGTATTTATTTCTTCCTTTTGAATTTGTAACACCACAAAATTCTAAGGTAAGAATATTTTATTTGGTATTGTGTATCACACACTTCACCAAGCGCATGATATAATAATATAACCCATGTTTTTATAGATTATTTATTATTTTAAATATATTCAATATATTCTAAAAATTTCAATTCACTCAACATAGCCTTAGCTAGCGTTATATGTCTACGTTACTTTTTTCTTAAGAATGAATTAAACAGAAGACTGTGTTTTGAAAAAAAAAATATTATTCCAATAATATTATTTTACATAATAATACAAAACCAGGTGGTAAAATTATTGGTTTTCAATACTATTAACTAATTTATGAAAATATATGTTTTAACCATATATAATATGAATCCTATTGTTACATATTAATTACAAATGAATATTTGAACCCATTTAACATAAAGGAAAATATTTTTTTTTCTCGTAATGTAGTTATACCATACTAAATTAAATTAATTACAATCAATAATTGTTACTAATTTTAAATATATTTTATATATTCATTAAAATATATTTTCTATATTCATCAAATAGATTTTATTGGATTTACATTAAAAAAATTTCAATTTCATGCATAAAAATTTCTATTTCTAGTAAGTCATTTATATCATCTTTTAATGGAGATCCCATTTTAAATATTATTTTTTAATCATTAATTGATTTTATATGTCAAAATAATCTTCATATTTTAAATAAATAATAATAATTCAGGTAGGGTGAAGCTTTTATTTTTTTAGAATCATTTTTGTAATAAATCGTTTAAAATACTGCATTTTCATCAAAGATAAATATTGTCTTATACTAGTTTCAATATTTTGTTCGATGATATTTTTATCAATTAATAAATTATTGTTTATTATAATCATTTTCACATTGGAATTGAATATTAAAACATGGTAATCTTGTGTATGTTTTACCTTAATACTCAGCATTGTCATCTCATCAACGGGGTCAAATTTAAATTAATTTCCTCCACTTTTGTGATAGATATTTGGAAAAATGGATTAAATATTTGGAATCAGAATAATTTATATGTTCATGTAAGTTTCTGACCATAAATTTTTGGTGAATATAATTGAATCTAATTAAATTTATAAAGAAAAAATTAAGCCTAATAAAAGACTAAACATTTAAATTATGGGATCGAATGACCTAGACACTTGTTTAAAACCAATAAAATATTCATACATAGTTCAATAACCTTTCATAATTTATTTTGGTTTTATTTTAAGAATTTTTTTAATTAAAAACATTGTTAAACCGGACATCTTTTTGAGAAGTCCAAATTAGTCCTTCCCTCCCTTATGAAAGGACACCAACTCTCTCCATTCTTCACACCTATAAACCCACATAGGTTTGGACAATGTAATATCATATAGATTCCCAATATTCATATTGTTTACACTAAATCCACTCTTTGGTCAGAAATACTTCCAAGGAATCCTATTCGTACAAACAAAATGAAGCTACCCGATTAAGATGTAACATCCTCCATCAAGCTATCTAGTTTCATTTTCATTCACCTACCCCTGAAATCTCATTTTTAAATTCTTATATAATAAAACAATTGTCAATAAAATACTAATAGGTAGTTTTTATTTTAATGGTTATACCTATGTTTACACAAAACTTCTTCTAATGGGTAAAAAATATACTATTTATGTGAATGGAGAACTATTATCTCACGAAATGAGGATTTTTCATTTTGTCCATTACCACCAATCATGATGACCATTATGAAAAAAAAACTATTAAAATATGATAAATATTTTATGTATAATGTCTTTATACCTATTTTATTTTTAATTATAACATTAATTTATTCTTTCAATCTTTTCTAAATATGATAATTTTGTTTGAGGATGTATAGACTACCACCCCATCAAAGTGATATGACATGTTCATTCTATATATGGAATGAATAAATTATGGTTTTAATAAACCCTTGTTACATATATGACAAATATATGATAATTGAATTATAATATAAATGTTTATAATTTATTTTTAATTACACTAAAATGAAAAGACAATGAATCAAGCATTAATGCATATGTACATCATGCCATCCCCAGGAACAGTTAACATCAATTCATATCTATAAAAATTATTGAAAATGATAAATAAATATATACATAATATATATGATAAATAAGTAATGGTTTAAATTTTATAGTTCATGAAATCCTCATCTATGAAATAGTAATAAAAAGTAACAATTCA
This sequence comes from Viscum album, assembly GCA_963277665.1. NCBI lineage: Eukaryota > Viridiplantae > Streptophyta > Magnoliopsida > Santalales > Viscaceae > Viscum > Viscum album. The sequence continues at coordinate 245,134,165 of OY728133.1, forward strand.
AAACATGCATTAGGAAATTATTCAATTAACACCTGAAATAGCTAAAATAATGAAAGAGTGTTTACCAAAAGAGTAGTAAAATACTATAAGAAGTTAATAAATGATATTATTTATTGTATTATGGATATTTTATAAGTTAGAAACATATTTTATACCATTTTATATTTTGATAAATACCAATAAAAATTAGTACATGGTAAGGGATTCTGTCTTAATTTACATTCTACGGAGTCTTATTTTTTATAATGCACCAATTCAAATTGACATTGTGTGTTTACTAAATTATAACAGTTTGTATTATGAATATCCCTACTATCATTATATTATTATTTTAATATAGTATTATTCCTTCAGGGGGTTTATGATTTAAAATTTTCAATGTGGTATGGGACATAATATAATATTTAAACTGTCATTTCTCTCATGATTATTTGAATGATATTTCAATGGTAATTCCATTAATTAATTTCAAAAAACCCTATTGTTACATATCCATCAAAGAAGAATTATTGGTAAATAAAAATATTTTACTCATCGTTGATATTACGATATGTCACATTATTCAGGAATATGAGGAGTGATTTAGACTAGTACGGCACAAGCTGGTCTTGTTATTGATATCCCCTTGATGAATCATTAGCCTCGTGAGAATAATCATTTGGAAAAATAATATGGGTATATACATGATATGTTGTAAACACTCTTTTGAATGGTTATGATAGTAAAGGTGCCATGAACCTAGGAGACAATGAATCAAATAATTAATAATTTCACCAATTTATAAATAGTTATTATTCATCCCTGAGATTTTTCATTGACCCATCAATATATATATTTCATTCACATTTTATTTACACTGGGGGAATGAGATTCAGTTTCTTATCTTTACATATTTATATTTCCTTATCTAGTGATTTAAATGGATTGTATTATTAGTTATTTTCATTTCCATGTTATTTTATAATCATTAATTCATAATTGTTTCTATTTTACTTACCATTACTAATAATTTGAGTACACCCTTATTATATATCCTTTCTACAGGTTATGAAGAATAAATATTTGAATACAAAATGAAGGACACAGTTTATTTCATTTTGTTATTTATCATTTTTTATTTTCTATTTCCCATTGAATTACTGGTATCATATATTTAAATTTTCTTTCCAATACTACTATACAAGTCTGACCTTTATAAATTGATTATTTATAATCATACTAATGTAATAAAACAACGCACTAGATATTGTCTGATGGTGTTGGGGTGTTATAGTTAGTATGAAAAGATGTATAGAAACATCCTTGGAAACTATAATAATAAAACATAGATAAACTAGTACAAACCATTCATAGACACTAAAGATAATAGTAGTAGAATATTCCAAAATTCCATTCGGGTAGAGACTATTGTGTATTACTATAAATTTATCTTAGTCTATATAATATAGTTGGACGTGAATCTAGAACATATATACCAATTAGTAATAACTCTAACAAGGTGTTTTGAGACTGACCTGGGGTAACCTATTTTTCCTTAACTAGCTTTACTATGCCCAATGGTTGTACTCCAAAGGAATATCCATAGGATTGTTAGAATTGTCATTACCCACCATTACTAAGGATTTAAAAAAAGATATCCCCTAGTAATACATGTTTATCATTATTATAATATGTACGTATAAATTAATTAATTGATTTTATTCAATATTTTGAATTATAAAATGATTCATAATTTTATCATCAAATCTAGTTTAGGTCATTTTTTAGAATTAGAATATAGCTGGAAGAATGGTATCAATACTCATGTAAAATATATATATTTCAACAATGACTAATCCAATATAATTAGTATTGGGACGAAGAATTTCATGGAAATATTTGCGAAACATAACCATGTTATGACATGCAACATTGGATACATTGAGAAAATGTTCCACAATAAGATTATTTAATTTTGGATAAATTTATGAGATTGATGCCCCCATCATTTAGTGGTGCTACTAATACAATGGACTTCGATAAATGTATTATGTCTATGGAGAATGTATTTATTTCATTAGGATTCCATCAAAAGGAAAATGAAACACTTTTAGTGCATTTCCTCCAACGTGATGATGATGAATGGTGTTCATTGATAAAAAATAATTGGGAATAAGACGAAGTAGAACTCAATGAATAAAAGGAATTTAAGGATACATTAATTAATAAATACATCCCTCATTATCAAAAAATTAAAATGAATATAAATATTCTTCTACTAAATAAAAATGAATAAGAGGGGTTTTCAAATTATAAAGATACCATCAAATTGTTATATAGCTAAGCTATAAATGATATATGCAATACATAGTTCATGATCGACCACATACATGTTGTTCTTAATCCAAATATCAGAAGGAAGAATTTTTTCGTAGAATTTTTTGTCATATGAAAAAATACATTTATATTACATCAACATAGAGTATGATTTCTCAAATTTTTACACATTCAAAGGAATAAAACTGAAAAAATGGATATTTGAGAACAATGAAAAATGGAATACATAAAATAAGAAGAATAATTTTGAGAGATTTCCATTATGTTAAAACTGAAGATTGTATCACCCAGGGAAAATCTTAAAATGATTTGGTGTTTGTTCTAAGTATGGGGAAAGGGTCACTTGGTGTAACCAACAAAGTATTTATAGAATAAAACACTTTAATTTCCATTAATACTTATGAATATGATATTAATTTTATGTTAAATGGGACTCTTTTTCTAATATCTTACTCGACAAACAACAACGGGCTTCTCTAAAATCTATCATTGCACAAAACATTGAGTAATAAAGAAAAATAATACAATAATATTACTATTCTATTAAATGGTAGTTAACGCATAGACATTGGAATGACAAGAATTAATATTTTTAGTTAAATTTTGAAATATGGATTACACATGATTAAATAATGATTCATTGATTACAAAATTTATTAAACGTGAAAATAAAAACCAATTGAATATAATGGATGTGTTTTTATTAAATCATTTTTAAAACAAAATAACTTTTGTCATATCACTTGTTATGGATTTTTATTAAATTAAAATTATATTATATATAATAAAATTATTGTTTTAAATTTAACTTATATATTTTCTAGATATTATATATGAATAAAATCATTTTTTTAGATAAACGAAGTATTTTTCAAAAATTATAATTTTAATACCATTTGATGGAGAACTATTTTTTAATCTAGTTTTGACACCCATATATGTTTTATTTAAAAAATAAACATCTTCTTTAGAAGAGTAACATCAAAATTTACTTTGGAAGAAATTTTTTTTATTTTCAGTTATTTTTCATTTTTTAATGAATAGTGAAAAATACTTCATTTTAATTCATAAATAAATTTTATTGTATTTTATTTATATTGTTATATTGTACTTTAAATTGTTTTTATAGTATAATTGGAATATATTTTTATCCTTTAATTGAGTTATTTAATTAAAATCAATTTCACTTTGAAATTAGACATAAACACATGTCAATCTTTTTGTAGTTTTTCCTTCTTAAAAATGCGCTTTTTGGTTTGAAAACAATGATTAATTTTAAATTAATTTCTAAAACTTCTTTATATATATTTTATAAAAATGGATACCATATTTGTAATCAAGAGGTCGATATTGGGTAAATATATATCTTTTATATTTAGACTTTATGAAAAGTTTCTTCAGTAAATATTTTATATACTATGGTTAAAGGGTAAATCCAGTAAATAAAGGTAAAAAATAATATTATAATAATATTAAATTACTCTAACATATGTACTAACCCCATTGAATGATATATGTCTGATCATGGGCATCCATGGGTCGATTTTAGGACGCCATGGAGCCACTTATGTGTGAAAATTGACATTTAATTATTATTAATTTAATGTTAAGGAATATATAACATAAACATGTATCTTTTATAAAAAAATAATATGAGGTTATATATGTTTTATTTTCAAATATATATAGTCATTATAAACCTAAAATGATTTTCTACATCACGGTATTATATTTATAATTTTTAGACAACAAATAAATAAATATATTTATGAAACAATAATGACGATGTGATTAACATATTAATGAATTAATTAAATAAATGATATTATAAATATCAAAATAAAAATATTTTGAAACTATTTATGCCATCCACAAATTTTAGGTATTCGTATGAGTTATTTTCTTCTAATATATGAAGTCTTTTCAAATGAATCATATTGTTATGGATTTTTAAAATGTCACTATATGAATGGTATAAAAATTTTAATAAATGTAACACCCCAAGATTTTATGATAAGTATTATTTTTAATTTATTTGATGTAATTTTTTTATGCTACACCACGATTTTCTTGTGCTATACGCAACATTATATTAGCTTGCAGTATACGCAACACAATTCTTGGATCGTGTTATACACAATTTCATGTTCATTTGATAATAGTCACTCTACCAAACATTCAGTGTATATATATATATATATTCAATTTATACATGAAATATTGTTATATTTTGTTATATGCAACAAAAAAGGATTCTTTCACAAAACGCAACCCTAACTTGGCTTTCATTACACGCAATCGCGCCCTTCCTCGGTAGCGTGTGTAGTACACAATACCAAGATTCACTAAACAACGATATATTGTTATAATATTATTATAAACTAGCCTTTATGAATAGTATTAACTAGAATTTTCATTTTATATCATTATTATTCATCTTACACATTTTCTAGAACATGGTATGAGAACAAAATAAATTTTTTCGGGTAAAATAAGTATTTTTTAAAAAATGAAATTTTTCCACCTTTTGATGGCACACCCATTTTAAATACAATTTTTGAGATTTTTATAAGTTAAATTTTAAAAAATAAACTTATTCTTTTTAATCATGATATAAAAATTTACATTGGATAACGTTTTGATATTTTTTTGATAAATTTTATATTTTAACACGATACATTTTAATTAAAAACAATTTTTTTCATCGTTATAATTTATATGGTTAAATTATAATATTGAATGGTTTCAAAGAATAAATAGAATATATTTTTACCATTTAATATAATTTATTTAATTATCATTGATTTTACCTTGAATTCATAGGTTAAATCAATTCAATATTTTTCAATGTTTTAAACAAAAACACATTTTCTTTCGACAAAGGGATTAATTTTAATTCAATTTCTGCATATTTTGAGAATTTAATTTGGAAAAATGGATTCCCTATTTGGAATCAGTGGGTAAAAATTATGTTAATAGGTTACTTTTAATTTTTGGGCATTATGAATAGTAACTATGGTAAAATTTATTTACTAAAGTTAAAGGTAAATCGGGTAATTAAGGGTAAATATAAGATTATTAAATTACGCTAACACCTTCCAAAATCCTATTGGATGACTAAAAGTCGACCCATATCACCTAAGGGTCGGATTATATTAATTTAATGGACTTTCTTCCATGAAACTAAATTAATTAATATTAAAACCAAAGAAAATGAAAACCTGTCACTCTCTTAAATCTTATAAGTATATTAATTTTAACTTAGTGATAAACTTCATTAATCATCGAAAATAAATATTCTACAGAAATATATTGAAATTATATACATCATATGAATTTATTTATAGTTTTTAGGTATTAAATAATTATCATTAATTGTGAGACAATATTGAGGAAGAAATTGTTTATCTAGTGAAAAATCAAGAATATATTATTTATTAAATTAATATTGACAATAAAATGAACAAAACCCTGACCATATCTTATTGGTCATGTACATATAAACTATAATCATCCAATGGTATAATATTATACAATTTGTTGAATTATAAAAGCGATTATGACACTTATATTATTTTATTTTAATTGATGCCAAATTTTTCACATTCATAATTTAATAAATATAACAATTTAAATATTGTGATTTTAAGATGATAAATTCTAGTAAACATATTATTGTGAACGGTAATATATTTATCTTCATCATAGGATTTTACTTTTAATTTTTATGAAACATATATGTATATTAAATAATTATACCAAAATGTTGTAGTAATTATTTTATTAAGAGATAAACCAAATAAATGGTTTTACAAATAATAAAATAAATATTATATGAACTATTTAATGTTCTCCAATAATTTTCTAGATATATATAACATTTTATGAATATATTAAAGCTTTTATTTTGAACATATATTCTGTATTTATTTTATTTAAATTCAAATAAATGAATAGTGTCAAAATTGACACTATTGTTATTTTATAAAAATAACATATTATAAAAATGTTTAAAAATCACAAAAATATTTAAAAATTAAAATTTTAAATTTATATGGTCTAAAATATTATTATGTATCCAATTATGGACAATTCACAACAAAGATGTAATTATTTGCTATAATTTAAAATTTACAATGTTATTACTGCAAACAAAATTATATTGATTAAATAAGGATAAATCAAGTTGATAATTTATATAATAAATTCCTAACTTGTCAAAATTTTATTTATTGATGATATTATAACCCTATATTATCTAATATTCGAATATGAGTCATTTTTGGAGGTTTTTAAGTGGTTTTAGATTTATTATAAATTAATATTTTTAAGATTTCCAAAGGTGCCCTTCTCCTCCCTTATAAAAGGGAACCTCCTCCCTCCCTTCCTCACACCAATTTGAGCCTTAAAGCTCGTCAAACCCCTGAAAAATTGTATTCTACACTTCCCTAAAAACATCCTAGAGGTCCTGGTCTTCTTCAAAGACCAATTTTAGTGCCCTAAGAGGAGGTCTCAAAGTGGCGCTTCAAAGAAGAGGTAATGTCCGTTACCGATTCTCTCAACATTATTTCTTCTTCTAATTCTTCTTATTTAGTTGTTTCATTATGAATTACTAACATCAGTATCACTAATATACTGATATGATATTATAAGTATGAAACAACCATATTTCACCATCTATCCATCCTACAGAAAATGAAATCACCGCGGGTGCGTACGTACGGAATACCGTCTCCATGCCGTGGTGTAATCTGTTTTCAAACACCACCTTAAATGGATGGGTATAATGGTGTAAATAATAACTATACAAAGTTATTATAACATCATAAGGATTATGATATATTGTATCATCTACTCCAATTCAATTCAATAATTATGGAAACAACATCATCACTCGTGCGTATGTACAGATTACCGTCTCCACGACGCGATGAGATTCATTCTCCATGTTAACCATTCATGAATGATTATAAAGTATATATAATAAGTAATCATGAAATATATGAAATAATAATTATACTGGATTTATGGTTATATATATTTATGTCAGCTACTTTATTCCATTCAATTCAATAAGGAAATGAAAACAGCGTTCATGCATACGTAGGACCTACCATCTCCATGAACGGTGTATTTCATTCCATTTATCGATCTATTATATATATGTATATTCTAAATATATATTATATATAAATAATTTTTTATATTCTAGAATTAAGTAATCCTGATCTAAGTAATCACATGAAAAATTACAAGTCAAAATGAGGATGACAAATGAAACGATTTTACCGAAAACGGTATTTAACATGGAATTTACAAAAGAATGGGTAATATAAAGTCATAAGTGAACCATATATGATATCATAACAATGAATATGATTCTATAATAAGTCTATAACATTATTTAAATCATTATACAGGAGGTTCGGATCCATACAAAGCATATCAGACCTAAGGTAAGGGATAATTTATCAATCTCATTTTTATCCCAGATTGTTTATTTGTAAGTATTTACTGAGGTTATCTTTATCATCAAAGCCCATGTTTTCTAAAAATTGTTTCATGTATGTTTAATGTCATTTTTACCCATTTTTTACTTTTACTACATGGTATTTAAGGAAATTGTTTTTTACGTTACGAGGTACTTTTTGACTTTTTCGGCAAATGTACGAGAAGAATGTTTTTTGAACGTATAGGCATGAAAGGATTTTTATAGTTTTATAAATCCATATTTTCATGAAGATTACTCCAAAATATTTCATGAATATTTTAAACAAACTATTTTTCTTTTAAAATATCATGACGTTTTGTGAAAAGAAATTGACTTTGAAAAAAAAGGATATTTTCTTCAATAATTCATTTCAAGTGTTTTTTCAAAACCATCTTCCATCTAAGATGACATTATTTCATATGTGTATGTTTCATGTATAAAGTCTCTATGATTTACATGGTTTCACTTTTCTCATTATGAAATGATATCTATTTCTTTTATATGGATTATATGATAATGGGATAATGTTTATGAAACCCATTTTATTTGTTGGGTTATTATGAATGATGTAACTTTATTTTGTGGCACAAGTAAGAATGATTTCATTATGAGATGGGTGGTACCTATATCTCCCACCAATGAATTGAGTAAAGATTTATATCTCACGAGATAAGCATGGCTGGAACGTCAAGTTAAACCAGTTCAGTAATACAAGACTAGAACAAGGAGTGAACTCGATTCTGAAAGGGACTTTGTCCACTAAGATGGTCATGGTAGCAATGCCTTGGCTAATATGGAAATAATATCATGTGATTAATGGTTTCCACAATTTCATGTTTAATTCCCATGCTATTTTATCATTCTTAATGTTTCTTTATGATCTATGCAATACGTACTTCCATGTTTTATGTCATTGCTCAATCTTTTGATGTTTAAACATTATGTTCATTCTTTTAAGTTCAAATGTATATGATATGTTTTATTTTATCCATGATTACCCTTATAGAGCATTCAATATCACCCTTTTTATGTTTTCCTATCCCCTAGGATTAAAAGAATGGTTTAGTGTAAGGAAACAAAAATTGGAAGATCATTATGGGATATGTTGAAGATCATTAACCCTGATTTGAAGATTACGTTCCGAGTTTCCAAAGACACTAAAATATTACGGTTCTTGTGTGTATTTTTTTGTTATGTATTAAGTTTTCTGCAAAAGTAATGTAATGTCCTTGTATGTAAAGCTTCAGGTCTCTACAGTTGGTATCAAAGGAAAGGTTTATTCAAACTTTGGAAACTGGGATGCAAAAATGTTAGTGAGATCCCTAGAGATATTTATATGGTATGTCTAGGGATGTCCCTAAGGATAAGTATATGTATAGGATATAGTCCTAGAACTATGGTAAAGATCTTAGAATTTAACCTAAGATGTTAGATATTGAGAGTACTCCCCCTTTACTATGTTTCTTTCCCGAGCATTATTTTTTCCTCTTACATAATTCTTTTTATGTTTTAGTCAATGGAGGGAACCAGAAGGAATTCGGTTAACATTGAATCCAATGGAAAAATTGGTGACTATGAGCAACGATATTGTGTAATTCATAGAGAAAACGATAGTGTTATTATTCCAAATCATTCATCACAATATATGATTAACACAGTGAAATTTAGTGGTATTACTATGTCATCAAATAAGTGGAAGATGGAATTTTATGCATGTTCACATAGTGAGGAGCATAGAGAAGGGAAGATTGAGATTTCTAAAGAAGGGAAAAAGAACCTTGAGGAATACCTCAAATGGAGGGTTATATGTTATCTGTGTGGAGAAAAAGATCATAGAGTGATAGACTGTAATGGAGTTCAATGTCTTATTTTTGGAGAACAAGGGAATTACCTACCTCAATGCCCTGACCTAAAAAGATACTTTTAAATCAAAGAAGGAGTTATTCCAGGACAATAATTGAAGAGGATGTATTGAAGTGTTTATGTATTGGTATTCAAGAATAATGTTGTTGAGGTACTTTTTTGGTTTATTGGAATATTTTTGTATTATTCTATTGTGGTTTTCATTAATTTTATGGTATCGGTAACCATGAAAAGTGATTTAAATATTTTGGAAAAAAGATGATATGCGCATAACGAAGGGATAAGGAGAAAATGAAATTATTGACAGTATTCATGAGCTAATGATTGATATAAGGACTAAGTGATATCATGGTTTGAGTATATAGAATTTTGAGGATTTTGGTATGTGGAAAGTGTTAACATTTAAGTGCATTCATGTTTTCACTATGGTTCAATGGGTATTCATTCTTCAAGATAATACATGATTAAGGTGTTCACTTGTTTGTAATTTGACCAAAAAGATATATCTTATGATATATGGGGGATAAATGATGGAATTCACCTGATTGTTATGTGAAATTTCAAGTAATCATTCTCTTTATACTATGAGTTTGGACCAAATTATTTTATATAAGCCTAATGATTGGAATGTATTATGTTAGAAATAAGTTATTATTGTTTAAATATAGAACTTTTTTCGATATTATTGGTGGGATGTTATAGTAAGGTAATTTTAGAAAAAGGAAAACCTGCAGGACGGGCGACAACCCATCACATCGGACAAGGATGTGGGAATCGAACCCACAACTAATGTGCGACTGGCCTTTATCGCATACCAATGGCCTACTGGAAGTCCCTGGTTAGTAGAAACAAGTTTTTTTTATTTAGTGATATAATATATGATGTATAAGTTCATTTTTTGAATCGTATACAATTAACCTCACCATAGATGGACTTTTGTATATTTGATAACATTTGTTATCCTTTTGTTTGAAACAGATGGAATGACCCATCATTCTATCACATGATCTGTTAACACTTCACGAATAACAAATTCATCTTCATTTCATTAAGAGATGAAGTGGAAATTGTTCAAAGCATGAAAAACAGTGAGATTGTACCAAAATCAAGCAAAAATTTATTCTAATTCAAAATTTCAACTTTAGGGAAATGATATTGAAAACCAAAAATGTTGTCCTAGTGCTCTTATATCCGATGAATCAGATGTTACCTTAGATCATAGAGAATTAATGGCTTTGTGATTGTTGGCTATTTCATAACCATGTTCTCTACCACTCTCCATCAGAACATGACGGTTAGATTTCTCTTACATAACCATATTTCCACCAAAGTTTTCCTATATGGAAACCCAGTGATTAGTTAATTTGGGTAACCATTATATTTCATACTGTAGTTTTTAAAGATATGTTTTGGTATTCCTTTTTACGATGTGGGTTTCTATTAAAGAAACTTTCGAATAGTAAACCATGTATAACCCTGATGAATTTTGAGGGAGAAATTCATTTTAAGGGGGGTAGAATGTAACACCCCAAGATTTTATGATAATTATTCTTTTTAATTTATTCTATGTCATGTGTTTTATACAACACCATGATTATCTTGTGCTATACGCAACACTGTATTAGCTTGCAGTATACGGAACACAATTCTTGGATCGTGTTATACACAATTTCATGTTTTTTTGATAATAGTCATTCTATACAACATTGAGTGTATATATATATATTAAATGTATAAATTAAATATGGTTGTATTTTTTTATACGCAACAAAAAAGGAGACTTGCACAACACGCAACCCTAACTTGGCTTTCATTACACGCAATCGTGCCCTTCCTCAGTAGCATGTGTAGTACGCAATACCGAGTTTCACTAAACAAAGATATATGGTTATAATATTATTATAAACTAGCCGTTATGAATATTATTAACTAAATATTTAATTTTATAACATTATTATTCATCTTACACATTTAATGAATATTGTATGAGAACAAAATAAATTTTTTCGGGTAAAATAATTATTTTTAAAAAAATGATGTTTTGCCGCCTTTTCATGGTGCACCCATTTTAAATATAATTTTTGAGAATTTTATAAGTAAAATTTTACAAAATAAACTTATTATTTTGAATCATGATATAAAAATTTACATTGGATAATGTTTTGATATTTTTTTTGATAACTTTCATATTTTAACATGCTATATTTTAATTAAAAACAATATTTTTCATCGTAATAATTTATATGGATAAATTATAATATATAATGGTTTTAAAGTATAAATAGAATATATTTTACCATTTAATATAATATATGTCATTATCATTGATTGTACCTTGAATTCGTAGGTTAAATCAATTCAATCTTTTGCAATGTTTTAAACAGAAACCCGTTTTCTTTCGACAACGAGATTAATTTTAATTAAATTTCTGAAACTTTTATGTATTGAATTTTGAAAAATGGATTACATATTTGGAATTAGTGGTTCCAAATTATGTTAATAGGCTACTTTTTATTTTTGGGCATTATGAATAGTAACTACGATAAAATTTATTTACCATAGTTAAAAGTAAATTGGGTAATTAAGGGTAAATAAAATATTATAAAATTACCCTAACACCTTAAAAAATCCTATTGTATGACTAAAAGATGACCCATATCACCTAAGGGTTGGATTAGATTCATTTAATGGACTTTTTTCTATGAAAATAAATTAATTATTATTAAAACCATAGAAAGTGACAACATGTCACTCTCTTAAATCTTATAAGTATATTAATTTTAAATTAGTGATAAACATCATGAAAATGAAAAAATAAATAGTCTCCAGAAAGATAATAAAACTATCTAAATCACATGAATTTATTTATAATTTTTAGGGATTAAATAATTATCATTTATTGTGACACAATAGTGATGATGAAATTGTTTATCTAGTGAAAAATCAAGAATATAGTTTTTATTAAACTAATAGTGACCATAAAAGGCACAAAACCCTGAACAAAACTTATCTTTAATTTAAACTTAAACTATAATCATCCAATGGTAGAATAGTTTACAATTTGGTGAATTATAAAAGCGATTATGACACTTATACTATTTTATTTTAAATGATTCCAAAGTTGTCACATTCATAATTTAATAAATATATCAACTAAAATATTGTGATTTTAAGATGATAAATTCGATTAAAAGTATTATTGTAAAAGGTAATAGATTTATCTTCATCATAGGATTTTATTTTTTAATTTTATGAATCAAATAAGTATATTAAATAATTATACAAAAATTTTGTAGTAATTATTTTATTAATAGATAAACCAAATAAATGGTTTTAAAAATAATAAAATATATCTTATATGAACTATTTACTGTTCTCCACTAATTTTCAAGATACATATGACATATTATGAATCTATTAAAGCTTTTACTTCTAACATAACTTCTCTATTTAATTTATTTAGGTTCAAATAAATGAATAGTGTCAAAAATGACACTATTGTTATTTTATAAAAATAACATATTATAAAATTGTTTAAAAATAAAAAAATTATTTAAAAATTATAAATTTAAATTTATATGGTCTAAAATATTATTAAGTATCCAATTAGGGACAATTCACAAAATATAAGTAATTATTTGTTATAATAGAAAATTTAGAATGTTATTACCACAAATAAAATTAAATTGATTAAATAAGGATAAATCAAGTTGATAATGTTTAAAATAAATTCCTAACCTGTATAAATTTTATTGGATGATGATATTACAACCCTTTATTATGTAATATTCGAATATGAGTTATTTTTTGAGGTTTATAAGTGGGTTTAGATTTATTATAATTTAATATTTTTAAGATTTCAAAAGGTGCCCCTCTCCTCCCATATAAAAGGGAACCTCCTCCCTCCCTTCCTCACACCAATTTGAGCCTTTGTGCTCGTCCAAACAATTAAAATTATCTTTTTCAGTTCCATAAAAAAATCCTATAGGTCCTGGTCTTCTTCAATGGCCAATTTTAGTGCCCTAAGAGGAGGTCTCAAAGAGGCGCTTCAAAGAAGAGGTAGTGTATGTTACCGATTCTTTCAACATTATTTCTTCTTTTACTTCTTCTTATTTAGTTGTTTCATTATGAAGTAATAACATAATTATAAATAATTTACTGATATGTTATTATAAGTACAAAACAACCCTATTTCACCAGATATCCATCCTACGGAAAATGAAATCACCACGCGTGCGTACGTACAAAATACTGTCTCCACGCCATGGTGTAATCTGTTTTTCCAACACCAACTTACTTGGATGGGTATAATGGTGTAAATAATAACTATAAATAGTTATCATAACATCATACTGATTATGATATATTGTATCATCCACTACAATTCAATTAAATAATTATGGAAACGACATCATTGCTCATGCATACGTACGGACTACCGTGTCCACGACGCGATGATATTCATTCTCCATGTTAACCATTCATGAATGATTATAAAGTATATATAATAAGTAATCATGAAATATATGACATAATAATGATATTGTATTTATGTATATATATATATGTATGTCATCTACTTAATTCTATTCAATTCAATAAGGAAACGAAAACAACGTTCATGCGTACGTACGGCCTACCGTCTCCATGAACGGTGTATTTTTTCCATTTATCAATCTATTATATATTTGTATATTCTTAATATATATTATATATAAATTATGTTTTATATTCTGGAATTATATAATCATGATCAATGTAATCATATAAATAATTACAAGTCAAAACACTGATGACAAATGAAATGATTTTACCCAAAACGCTCTTTAACATGGAATTTACAAAAAACGAGTAATATAATGTCATAAGTGAACCTTATATGATATCATAAAAATGAATATGATTCCGTAATAAATCAATAAAATTATTTAAATCATTATACAGGAGGTTCGGATCCATACAAAGCATATCAGACCTAAGGTAAGGGATAATTTATCAATCTCATTTTTATCCGAGATGGTTTATTTGTAAGTATTTACTGGGGTTATCTTTATCATCCAATACCATGTTTTCTAAAAATGGTTTCATGTATGTTTAATTTCATTTTTACCCATTTTTGAATTTTACTACCTGGTATGTAATGAGTCATTCTTTTTTTTAGGTTACGAGGTACTTTTTGACTTTTCCGGTAAAAGTACGAGAAGAATGTATTTTTAACGTATACGGCATGAAAGGATTTTTACGGTTATATAAAGAAATATTTTCATAAAGCATCCTCCAAAAGATTTCATGACTAATTTAAACAAAATATTTTTCATTTAAAATTTAATGATGTTTTGTGAAAAGAAATTGATTTTGAAAAAGAAAGGATATTTTCCTCAAGAAATCATTTCGAGTGTTTTATCAAAACCATTTCCCATCTAAGATGACATTATTTCATATGTGTATGTTTCATGTATAAAGTCTCTATTATTTACATGGTTTCACTTTTCTCATTATAAAATGATATCCCTTTCTTTTTTATGGATTATGTGATGATGGGATGATGATTATGAAACCCATTTTATTTGTTGGGTTATTATGAATGATGTAAGGTTATTTTGTGGCACATTTAAGAATTATTTCATTATGAGATGGGTGGGACCTATATCTCCATAAAATGCATTGGGTAAAGATTTATATCTAAAGATATATACATGGTTGGAATGGAAAGATAACCGGTTCAGTAATATAGGACTGGAATGAGAAGTGAACTCAATTCAGAAAGGGACTTTGTCCACTAAAATGGTCTAGGTAGAAATGTCTTGGCTAATATGGAAATCATATCATGTGCTTAATGGTTTACCCAATTACATATTTTATTCCCATGCTGTTTTATCATTCTTAATGATTCTTTATGATCTATTCCATACATACTTCCATGTTTTATGTCAGTGCTTAAGATTTTTATGTTTAAACATTATATTTATTTTTTGATGTTCAAATGTATATGGTATGTTTTATTTTATCCATTCTTACACATACTGATCATTTGAGCTCACCGTTTTTATGTTTTCTTTTTCTATATTATTAAAAGAAAGGTTTAGGGTAAGGAAACAAAAAGTGGAATATCTTTGTGGGAGATGTTGAATATCTTTCACCACGATTAGAAGATTACGTTCTGAGTTTCCCAAGACACTAAACTATTACATTCCTTATGTGTCTGTTTTTGTTATGTATTAAGTATTCTACAAATGTAATGTAATGTCCATGCACTTCAAGATTCGGGTCTCTACAATAAATTAGTTTTAAAAAATATTTTATTTAATTAAATCATATAATAGTCCAAAAATTATTTGATTCGACAATATGATATAAAAATTTTATACATGTCACTAATGAAATAATATTTTAAGACATTCTTAAAGAACCCATCATTCCTCCTACATCCAAAACAAATATAAAAACTTTTTATGGGAGTATTTCAATAAATCAACACCTTATCTTATAATTTAATGAGTTGGGGGCCTTTTGAAATTGAAATTTGGTTTTTAAAAATTAATCTTTAAAGATATTCTTAAAGTATCTCTCCACACTCTTATAAAAGGCCACCACCTTTAACCCCATATTCCACCTCTCACACCCCTTATATCATCCATCCTTTGCTCTAATAGTATCCCAAAATCCCTCACTTCATTATAGAATCCTTACCTTAGGCAGAAGGAAATTCAATAATCCCTTTTGGCTTATGTCAAAGGAAGTTACCCGTTTTAAGAGGTAGTGTCTTCTCTGATGTTTCATTCCAATATTCTACATCAACACTCCCTATTCATTTATTATTTATTTATTACATAAGAACACAAGTATAATCAATATAAAAGGATGTTTTTATGCGTTGGATTCAAAATACACATACAAATACCTCCATCTAATGGATATAGAATATATTATTTTTTGTAGACAACGAACAAAAGCCTCATGAAACGATGGTAGTTCAATTATCTCTAGCTACCTCTCATGGTGGCCATTTTGGTGAAACTATTATTTTATAATATATTATGTTTATATTAAAATTATAATTTTGTAATTTTTATTTAAAACATACCTTTTTTCATTTCATGATGTGTAAACATAATAATTTCATTTCAGGAAGTGCGGAATACCGCTCCTTCAATGTGATATGAATCCTTCATGCCACACATAGAACGTACATAGGATGGTGTTAATTAACTTAATTAACATATATAAAATATGAAATTATAATGTAATTATAATACTCATATGTCTATTTCAGTTTTTATTTAATTAAACGTGAAATAGAAATGAAAGTATCATTCATATATACATACGGCTTACCGTCACCATGAACGGTGCATTTTATTTCTAATCTACAAATGTTATGGAAAAACATAAATACATATATAATGGATATATAATATTCTCATATGAATAATATTCTAGAGATAAAACAATTTTTTTCAATGAAAAAATTCTAATTATAACAAGATCATTATGGACCCATGTACCCATTATCGATAAAATGACCGATATTAACATAAATAATCATGTAATTTTTATAACGTAGTAATAACTGACATAAGGAATAATGAACTTGAAAATGGTTATGAATCAAGTAGAAATTATATTAGGTTTATTAAAATGGAAATTATATAAAGAACAAGTCAAGTCAGACAAGAGTTAAGGGTACATCATAGCACAATTTACAATCATTGGGTTAAAATTAAATTTTTTTATTATATCGTGATATTATTATGTGACATATATCTTTTGATATCCTATTTTTTATTTTACTTTCTTTATGGGTACTTATAGTTTATACACATAATCGATCTATTTTTTAAAAAATGAACATTTTAAGGGAATTCGTCTCAATCTCATTTCATTAAGGCATATTTCAATAATATATACCTCCTCCGTTTATGCGGTGTCCAGTTGTACCCTTAGAATTTTACATTACTTCAAAGGGACTATTTTATTTACGAAGTTTTTTACTAAATGAGAAAATTAATTTTTTAACTTTTGTTGTGATAAGGACCTATCCACCGCTATAATCATTATTTTTCTACCACGATAAGAAATAATGATTTTAAAAGGAAAAACAATCCCTTATTCACTTATTTGGTTATTTCGTATTCAAAATGGTTTTTGTAATGGATTTATTATTTCAATATCATGAAATTATTTCTTATGATTTCAAATGAAATGTTATTTTTTATATGTTTATATTTGTAATATTTTATGATTTTTTATTATATAATGGTACTTAGAAATTTGATGGGTGGTTACGTGAAAAAATATTTTCAGGTGGTTACGTGATAAGCCAAATGATTGTTGGTTCTGTGATAAATTCTAGATGGGTGGTTACGTTATAACCTTCAATTATTTGGGTGTAGAAGTCTGTCGTATGGATATTCCATTTAGTGATATGTGTGGTAGTCAACTTTTTGGTTATTTCATTTATGTATGTTTATTTAAATGTTACCTTTATATGTTATATGTTTCTTTCTATGGTATGTATGGTAATCATTTAGTTACAAAAATGTTAATAAATGAGCTTATATTTAGTGAATTATTTTTTCTACTTATTAATTGTGAAATGTATTACTTAATGATAATGTATTAATTTTTTACTTGTTATTTTTAAAAACTAACAATTTTCTTTCATTATGTGTCCCTTACGGAGCTCTTTTTGTTCTTCCTTGGTTTTGAAATGTTTTTCACAAGAGATAGAGAAGAATATCATCAAGGATGGAACCAAGGATATTCTATTCTGACAATAACATGAAACTAGACATGGTTTTTTTTGAGTTATTGTGTTATGATAAAAATGGATAGTGAGTAAAAGTTTATACTTGTAATATTCATGTTGTTAAGTATAAGTTAAGACATAATTGTCTAAAACACTAAACCTAAAAAGATACTCAATGTCAAATTCTTGACATAACTCAAGATTATGTAATGTTTAATGTTGTTTCCGTATAGTTGGTATCATATCCTGGTTTTGAAAACTTTAGAGGTTAGGGTGTTTTTTAAGTATAATTGACCTAACAATAATGATTATCATGTTATAAAGAGTCATATTTATTTTATATAAATGGAATTATTTTAAGATAACATGAATATTTATATCTTTCTGTTTAACCCCTAATAATATAAAATGTGATGATTTTATAGATATATTATAACTGGCCTTTTTGGTTTTAGTAAATGTCGTGATCTAGTATGCAATAATGTAAAAATGCTTGTGATGAAAAATGTGAAGGTTTTATGAATAAAAAACCAAATTAAATGATATATTCAGTGAGAAATGCTGTTATTATTCATAAAAAGCTATTTGGAGAACTGATTGATTACCTTAACCTTGGTTATTTTTATAAGGCATCATATATTCAAGAAACATATCCCTGTGGAAGTTTATATAATAATGATAAAGTTATGAATATTCAAAAACATGTATGTCAATTATGTTGAATGAAACACCAATGAAATTTTTTCAGAGCAATGTGATGATGCTATAGATTTGGTAATGAAATTCATAAATCATGAACCTTCAATGGAAAAAGTAAGCGTCTTGTTGACTTCAGGAAAGGAAATAAAGTTATTTCCATGGGAACAATTAAATTTTTTAAATGTGGTGTGCATGGTAATTATACAAATACATGTCCTATGAATAAGGTTCTGGAATAAGATTAGTAATACCATAAAAATATATGTTTACCAATACCTAAATCCATTCATATTGAATATGAGGAAACTGACAATGAAAAATGAAATGTATGGATTATTTCTTAGCTGATGTTTTGACATTATTGAATTACATGATATGATTCATGATTATGTTTGTAAGAAATATTTATTAAGGAATATGCTTTAAATGAAAATTTAATTTGACATGAATAACATTGAATGAGTAATAAATCTACATATATGTGATTCAAGAGTTATGATAGATTTTAGGATGATGAAATGCTTAAAATATTAAGGGCTCTTTTGTTGATTGGATTACATTGGAAGAATATTTCTGGTATGTGTAACCCTGATGATAGATATTTAAAAATGTTATTCAATAAATAATGATCTATTCTAATGTGGAAAAAATTATAAATTTAGGGGTTCCTATAATGTTTTATATTTTATGTCATAAATGGTTATTAGATTTTAGGATTAAAAATGAATGGTATTAGATAACCATTGAGGATAAAATAGGTTATGGGAATTTTTGATAAAATTATCTAATTATTTGTAATTTTATATAAATAATATGGTTTTAGAAAAATGAAAACATGTAGGATGGGTTCCAACCCGTCCTGTCTAATAAGGCCATGGGAATCAATCCCACAACCAAAGGGTGACATGGGTGCATCACCTACCACTGGCCTACATGAAGACCCTAGTTAGTATGACATATTTTATTTAGTTAAATGATTTTATTGATCAATAATAAGTTGATTTGGATCTTATTTATTATCAAATAGATATCCTTAGTATATGAAAATGATTTTGTGATTATGTGATATTGGTTATTTTGGAAGATGTTGGTCTTTTTGGAATACTATATGCATAAGGAAAATAGAATACCTTGGGATTTCAATTAATGAGTAAAAATGGAGTTTTATTTTGAAAAATCCTATGTTTTTATTTTGTATATATATAGATTTGGGTTATATATGAAATGATTATCCTATTATAGAGAATATGTGATTAGGTTTATTACTTTTCATTATGAGACATTAAGAGTAGCTGGTGTTATTTGGAGATAAATGATATGACTTTTTTGGAATATTATGTGATAAAATCCACAAGAATTTTGGGTTTCAAAGTTAGTTTGGATTATTTTAAATAATTTTAATGAAAATTATGTATTTAGTGTATTTTTTGAGCTTTGGGTATTGTTTTTCACTTTTGGAGATTATGATTATTATTTCTTTTTATAATAGATTATCATTTTGGGGATTAATTTATTTGGTTTTGGTTAATGTATAAATACATGAGAAATATTTGGTTCATATTTTTTGGTATCATTTTATTCAATTGAATTTGATTCTAGTGCTTCAGGTATGACTAATTCATCTTAAATTCTCATCGTTTGGAGAAAAGACCTGTTTGTGGAAGAAATTTCTTAAAAGAAGAAACTATACATGAAAGGTAGGTAAATTTATTTATGTTCTTTGTAAATCTCATAAATAAACATCTATACTTTTTGAAAATAATATTAAAACAAAAATTTTGAATGGTTACTTTTCCAACTACGAAATCAAAGACCGTTTAACCCGTCATATGTTTGTGGTTTTTTGGTGGTTAAATTTTTCCTAATCATTATTTCTATCACTCTCATTCATAACATGACACATAATTTATCATCCATATATATGTTTTTATGCATGAAAACCTTGTATGTGTTATCTTGAGTAACCTTTTTATTTATCTTTCTTTATTTTAAGGTGATATTTATATTGAATCTTTTTCTGATGTGGGACTTCCAAGGATATTTCTGAGCCCAATATTAAAATTTAAAGGACATAATTTCAAAAAGGTGGGAAGGATGTAACGTACCATGTTTTTATAAAATAATTATTTTTTATTTATATTAATATTATGAAAGAGATATTTATTTTATATAAAATTGGATTCTTTTTCAGATAGCATACCAGACAGGTAACTATAGTCTTATCCAAAATATTTCATTTCACAATACATTGAGTTTATTGAAAAATAATTCAATAATATTTTTATTATTTTAAATAGTAGTTAATTACTGGCCATTGAAATGGATATAAAGAATAGTATCAATTGATTTTTATATATGGTTTAAAAATGTTTAAATTTTGAATCATTTATTATGAAATTTATTATAAATAGAAATAAAAACATATTCAATATCATTGATGTGTTTTTATGAAAACCTATATAAAATAAAATAATTAGGTATTAAAATAAATCTTTGTTGATTTTTGTTTATTAAAAAATATATGATACATATTCAATGTATTTTTTTTAATTCATCTTATACATTTCGTAGATATTATATATGAAATTGATCATTTTATCCGGATAAAAGATGTATTTTCCTAAAAATTCAGTCTTATCACCTATTGATGGAGAAAAATTTTTCAATATACTTTTTGAAACCAGTATATGTTTAATTTGACATAATAAGCATCATAATTAGAAGAATAACTGCACAATTTTCTTTTGATGAAATTATGGTATATTTCCACTCAAGTTAATTTTGTAATGAATAGTGAAAAATATTGTATTATAATTGAAAAATACCTTTTAATATAATTTATTTATATATATAGGATTAAATTTAGATTGGTTTTAATGTATAATTGGATTATATTTTAATTACTTAATCAAATTTTTTCCATTTTTTGTAATTTCACATTGAAGTTGGACAAAAATTAATGCATTCTTAAAAACACACTTTCGGGTTTTGACTCCGATAATTATTTTTATGTTAATTTCTCAAACTTCTGTGTTTTGAATTTCGAAAAATGGATTCCATATATGGAGTCAGGAGGTCCAAATTTTATAAATAGGTATCTTTTATTTTTAGTCATTTTGAATAGTAAATTCAGTATATATTTTATTTACCACAGTTAATGGGTAAATCCAGTAAATAAGGGTAAAAAGTAATATTATAATAATATTAAATTACCTAAACACATGTTCTAACACTATTGGATAATATTTTTCCTATAATGGGAATCCTTGGGTATATTTTAGGACACCAATGTAGCCACTTGTGTGTTAAAATGACATTTAATTAACTTTAATTTAATGTTAATTATTATATAACATAAACATGTATATTTCAATATAAAAAATTTTATATGGAGTTATATTAGTTATAATTTCAACTCTAAATATTCATTAGAAAGATTAAAAATATTTCCTACACCAAGCTGTTTTATATATAATTATTAGACATCAAATAAATAAATATATTTTTCACACAATGATGATGTAGTGAATACCTAATTAATGAATGATTTAAACAAATGAGATTATAAATATTAAAATAAATTTCATTGGAAGAATTTATTCCATCCACAAATTTATGTATGATTATTACTTTTTATGTTTTAATATATGATGTTTTTTAAATAATCTTTTTCTATCGATTTTTAAAAATTCATTATATGAATAATATAAATATTGACAAAAATGAGTTTTTAAAACAAATAATATGTTACTAAATGATAGAATAGTCCTAAAAATACAATATTTTCCCAAATGAATGAAATGATTTTTTACATGTCATTAATTAACCACTTAAGGATCAAGTGGATTTTATATTAAATATATTAACCGTATAATATGAAAATACAAGAAGACCTGGTAAGCGTAAAATTATTTATCTGAGGGTTAAAGATAAATTAGAAGATTAAATTTATAACAAAAAACAGGTCTAAAACGTATTGGTTGAGATGATTTCAGTCAATCCTCACCTTATCATAGAATTAAATTAGTTGAGGACCTTTTGAAATCTAAAATCAGTTTACAATAAAATAACCAGTTATGAAATTCATAAAGTACCCATACTCCCTCTTATTAAATCCCACAACCTCTAGCCCCTTACTCCAACTCTCAATCCCCTTGACTCATCACAAATATTATAAAATATGCTTCCCAAATCCCTCTATTCCTCATAGAAGCCTTATCTTAAGCATAAGTCAATTAATGAAATCTTTTTGGCTTAATTCAAATGCATTTACCCATTTTAGGAGGTTGCGTCTTCTCTAAATTTCATTTACAATATTCTACTTCTTCAATCCATATTATTTGATTTCATAACAACAAATGTATCTTCAATATGAATTATTTATGATATGGATTCAAACTACACATACACACCTCCATCTAATTGATTTAGAACATATTGTTTATGTAGAAGGCAAACAACAGCCTCATGAAATGATGATTGTTCAATTATCTCCTACCACCTCTCTTGGTGGAAATTATGATGAAAATATATTTATATTATATATATTATATTTATATTATCTTTATGATTTTGTAATTTTTATTTATAATATACCTATATTCTTTTCAGGATGTGTGAACACAATAATTTCATTTTATGAAGAAAGGACTACTACTCCCTCAAAGTTATATGACTCGTTCATGCCATACATGAAACAACTAAAGGATGTAATTAATTATAATATATTATATATATGTAATATGATGTTATAAAATAATTTTAATATACACATGTATCATTATGTTTTCTTTTCATTAAATGTGAAATAGAAATGAATGTAGTGTTCAAGCGTACATACGACATATCGTCTCCATGAATGGGGCATTTCATTTATTATATCCCAAGGTTATGGAATATTATTAATACATACAAACATGATATATATGATATATATATGAATAATATTCTAGATATAATAGAATTTTGACCACACTAAAAAATTTTAATTATAACAACATCATTTTTGACTTAAGTACACAATATTGAATACACGTAATTATGTGACATATATATTTTGATTTCCTATTCTGTATTTATACATTATTTAGGTGTACATTTATTGAATACACGTAATCAATATATTTTATTTACAAAATGATTTTTGTAAGGGATTTTGTCTCAATGTCATTTATTTGAAGCCTATTTTGATAATATATACCTCTTTCTTTTATACGGTGTTAAATAAAACCTATTTACTTTTTCATTAATTCATATGGAATATTTTATCTAAGATATGTTTTACTAAATGGAAAAAGGAATGTTTTTAAAAATTGTGGCCACAATGAACACTCCACCGTCGTAATCTTTATTTTTCTTCCTCTATATGCCTTAATGTTTTTAAAAGGAAAATAAACCCCTTATTACATTTTGGGTGTTTTCGTATAGAAAATTACTTTTTAAATAGATGGATTATTTTAATATCTTGGAATTATTTCTTATGTTTTCAAAAGAAATGTTATTAGTGAAATTTTTATATTTAAAATATTTTATGTTTTATAATTATATAATTGTACTTATAAATTTTACGAGTGGTTATATGATAACTGAAATTAGGGTGTGTACAAGATAAACCAAATGACGGGTGGTTTTGTGATAATCCAAGGATAGGTTGTCATGATATAAACACCAATGCATTGAGTATGGAAGTTGGTTTTATGGTTATTCCATTTGGTGATATGTGTCAAAGTCGACCATATGGTTATCCCTTTTATAAATTTTTATGTCCAATGTTACCTTTATATGATATATGTTCCTTTTTATGAGATTTATGGTAATTATCTTGTTACAAAAATTGTAAGCAATGAGATTATATTTAGTATAGAGTTTTTGATACATAATAAAGGTGGAAGGTATTACATTATGAAAATGTATTCATGGTTTACATGTTTATTTGAAAAACTAATAGTTTTCCTTCTTTATATATCCCTTACTCACCTTTATATGTGGATCTCACATTTTGAAAATTTATTCACTATACATAAAGATGAATAGGGTCAAGGATGGGATCATTGAAAAGTCATGTAATCTAAAACATGGAAGAATATATGTTTTTAAGATTTTTTGTTTTATGAAAAAATAGATAGTGACTAGAATGGTCTACTTGTTATATTCATGTTGTTTAATATTTGTTATGACCTAATTATATTAAACTCTAATCATAAAAACATCTTCAATGTCTAATTCTTGACATAACTCAACATTCTGTAATGTTTATGGGTGGGGCCTTACACTAGGAAAAATAATGTAATCATAGAATAACAATTATACTCTTAATTTCTAAAATATTAAGGATATGGGTCACTAAAAAACAAATTCACCAAACATTAATAGAATATACCTATGAATAAGATAAATGATCATGTTCAAGCATGATTTATTGATCTAAGCCAACAATAATGATTAATTTAATTATGTGATTTGATATATGAAATATATTATTAACATATTTCTTTTATGATATTATCATCATATTATTTATTAAATATGTAATGATTATTTTGAAGTACATTTTAGATAATAATTAGAGATCATGTTTATATTGTTACTAAGAAAATTTATTCAGTATAATGTAAAACTTTTCATAAAACACAAGACTAAGGGAAAAAACCCATTAATATGATCTGGATGCTGAGATTATGTGGAATAAATGATTGATTTGGAGAGTGTTTCCTACCATGGAACTGATTAATGACTTTTCAACAACTATTCTATTCAATAATTCATTGAAAATACAACAATTTTTATCTAATTTTTTTAAACATGAAACTATGTCTTTCGTTTGGAATAAGGAAGAAATCATGTTTCCAATAAGTACTTATAGTAATTACAGCTATTAATATATTTCAAGAGGATATATGATGATGTTATTAAAATGTTTTGGAATGTGAAAAATAGATACAATTCATCTTGACAAATGGAAATTTATATGTTCATTATGGAAATTCAGGGATATTGATTATTTAGTATAGGACCATAATATTTTGTAAAATTTGGCTATTTATAAAATGATATATGATGACATTTGGAAAGGGTTTTGTAGATTATTTTATTAAATCACCATATAAGAAATAAATAATAAATTGTTCAAGGAACAACCAAAGGACAATATTTCTTTTTTTGAAACATATATTTACTTATCTTCTTATAGATTGATAAAATTTCACTTGTATAGAAAAAAAGAGTCTTCAGACCCAAATTATTTCCCAGTTTCTTCATTTCCAATGAATCAAAAAGACCCTTAGATCATCATAGCTCTATGTATTTCATTGTTAACATTATCATAACCATGATCTCTATCACCTTCCATTAGAATGTAATTGTTATATTTTTATTCTTTATATATGTTATTATTTCCCACATATGTTCTGCTACTATGGAACCTAGTTACGTGACATCTATACATTCCATTATCTGGAAATTATAATATGTGATATTAAACCTTCACGATGTGGCTCATTCAACAAAAATCGGTTTTCAATTTATTTTTTATAGTGATAGATGTTAAATTGTGATGACTCAATTTAGTTAATATGGGGAGAAAGTGTCGCTCCAATATTACAATGTACGAACATTGTATTTTATAGCGTGCATAACGCGCACCACAAAGAGAGAGAAAATACAATATACCAATAATTTATATTATATTTATTATGTTAAATAGTTTCAATATATAATATATATTTCAATTCACTCCAAACCATGTTACCTTGTCTTACATGCTAGAGTGACTTTCTTCGGAAGCCTGCATTACACACAAGACTGAGTTTTAATGAAAACATATTTATTAATAAAATATTATAATTTAATATAATTACAAATAACCTATATTTTAAATTAGTGGAACTGAATTTTATTAACCAACACATAAAAATTTATTTTTCACACATATATATAACTAATCTATTGGTTTTATGTTAAATATAAATGAATATGGAAACAGATTGAATATAAAGGAAAATTTTATTATATTTATTCTCCAAACGTTGTTATACACTAATGAAATAAATTAATTACAATTACACAGTGATATTAATATGAAAAATATATTGAATATTAATCAAAATACATTTCTTATTAATCAAATATAATTTTTAGGATGATTGTAAAAACAATACCAATTTTAAAAATAAAATACCATATTTTTATTAAGGTGATTTTACCAACATTTAATGGAAAACCAATGTTAGATATTAATTATGAAACATTAATTGATTTAATATGAAAAAATACTTTATATTTGAAATATAATCATAATAATTAATTTATGTTTCATTTTTTATGTTTTTCGAGCACATTAGTTTTTTAATGAAAAGTTAAAAATAATGTACTTTAGTTAAAAATTTATTTTTTAATGTGATTTATTTATAAGGCTGAATTATGCTTTATATTTTTTTAATTTTCATATAGATAATATTTATATATATTATTCTAATATAGGTTATGATAATCAATTTCACTTCGAAATTTGCTGTTAAATATTAGAAAAAATAATTGTTGTTTTTAACATAAATCCCAACATTTTCATCACATATATAGAATTAAATTAAATTTATTCATTTCAAATATAAAATTTGAATTTTTATAAATATATTAAATATCCAGAATCATAATCATTTATATTTTTTTAATAATATCATTTTTTTTCAAAAATATTATTGAATGTAATCAAAATTAATTACAATTATTATGGGTAAATTACACTTAATGACGGACTAAACCATTAACATTAAGGTCCAAATGGCATATACAGTTGTAAAAACACATTACGGGGCCATAATTCTTCCCATAACCTTCCATTATTAATATTTTTTTTGTTTTTTAATACATTTTAATTAAAACTGTGGGTACACAAATCTTTTTTTGAAAATGATAAGTTAGTAATTTCCATCTATTATTAAAAGCCACAACTTATATCAATCACTAATACCTATAAAACCACTTATGTTTGGACAATTTCTACCCATATAGATTTTAAAAATCCCTCTTATATACTTTTTGTCCACCCTTTTGACAAAAATACTTCCACAGAAGCTTTTTGTACAAAATGAAAGAAGTTTCCCAACTAATATGTAACATCTTCTCTCACATTATGTTGTCACATTTCAATCATCAATCCCCTGAAATATAATTAGTACATTATTATATAAAAATAGTTTTCAAAATATACTTTTTTGTTCTTGTGTAAAGGGTTATACCTACACTTACACACACCACCATCTAATGGGTAACAAACATATTATTTCTTTGTACAACGAACTACTGCCTTACAAAATTATTCTTGTTCATTTATCCTTTACCACATATCATGGTGGAATTATGATAGAAACTATATTTATATATGTTATATATAATATTTATAATTTCATTATTCTTATTTAATTTTCTTAACATACCTTTATTCATTCCATCACATAAAAATTTGATGGTTTCGTTTGAGGATCTATGGACTACCACCCCCTCAAAGCGATATGAATCATCATTTACATACATTAAATGTATAAAGTATGGTTTTAATAAAACTATATGACATACATAACATATATATTATAATATAAATATAGAATAAATAGGTATCATGTATTTTTTACATTCACTTAATATGAGAATGAAATGAATGTTTTATCCATGCATATGTACAGCCTACCATCTCCATGGATGATGCACATACTTTCATATATACAAATATTATTGAAATTTATAAATACATATTTACAAAATATATAAGATAAATAATTAATGGTTTAAAATTCTAATATGATTATTTCTTGATATAAGAAATATTAATAAGTAAAAAAGTCAAATCATACTTGTTAAAACAATGCAATTAACACCTGAATTGGGTAAAATATTTAAAGACATTTAGAAAAAGGGTAATAAAATATAATACGAAGATAATATATAATATTATCAATGTGATTATATTTCATTTATAAGTTAGTATGCTATTTTAAACCACCATACTAGAGGTTAAATACCACCAAAACAAGTTATGGTTACAAATTTTTTCTATATTTACATTCCACTAAGACTTAATTATTATTATACAAAAATTCATATTTATTTTGTGTGTTTAATTAATGTTACTATTTTATTTCATGAATATCCTTACTCTCAAAATATAATATTTATGAAATAATATTATTCATTCATTAGGTTTATTATAAAAATGTTTTAATGTGGTATTGGACACAGTTGAATGCTTAAAATGTTGTTTCCATCAATATTATTTTTATTATATTTCAATGATATTTTCATTGATTAATGTCAATAACTCATATAATCAAATTAAATCCATTGGGTAATTTTTGATAAATCCATATCTTTTATTCATTTTCAATGATTTAATATGGAATATTGTGCGTGAATGTTAATAATTCTTTAGTCGGGTATGAGATGGGTGGGGCTCGATTATAGTTACCCTTCACTGCATCGGTAGTCTCTTGAGGAGAATTATTCAGAAAAATAATATTGGTTTTTACACGATATGTTGTAAAATATATTGACAAATATCATGAATGTAAATGTACCATGTACCTAGGAGATATTGTTCCCAATAATTATGAATTTTAGTAATTTATATTTTATTCATACTCATACCTATGATTTTGAATCAATATATTAATGAATATATTTTATTCTAAAAATATTTATCGAGATGGAATGATTTTCAGTTTCAAAGCTTACCATATTGATATTTTTTAATATTTTTTCTTTAATGGCATGTATTATCAGTTATTTATCATAAAATGTAAATTTAATCTTGTTAATTAATTATTTTTCCTCTTTACATAGCCTTACTATGCATTTGAGTTCAACCTTATTATCATTCCATTACCTATGTTATAAAGAAGAATTATATGAATAATTATTAAAGGGTTAAATTTATTTATTTTTATTATGTATCGTGATTCTATTTTATATTTCCCAGTCTATTATGGATATCAAATATGTAATATGGATTTCCAATATAGCTAAAATGATTGGACCTTTGGGATTTCATTCCATGTAATCTAGCCAACGTAATAAAATAATGCAGTGTCTCATGGTATATAGGGTTTGGAAAATACAGTAATTGAAGAATATTTTATTAGGATATTCATATCTCATCATTCTATATTCATCATATATGTATGAATATGCATATAGATTTGAAATAATTCTTCTATTGGGATGGAAGGATAATATATATCATAGAGGTCATATTTGAGTGCTAGGTATGAAAATATGTTGCAGCAGAAATAAAAATATCTAAGGGGATGTTACATCCATTACCCATAGATGATTGTAAAGAAGATAACCTCTCCATTGATTTTGAAGTTAGAATCCCCAAAAATTATAAATGATTTAATTATTTATTAGTTTTATTTTATAACCTTAATTGTCCATCAATGTTCATGGCTATAAGAGAATATTTCTCTTATAATAATCATTCCTAAATATACATACGATAACTGGTAATGTTGTATGGAGTGCCACATTACATTGTATCTAATATGGATCTGAGGATTATCTCAATGTTCTATAATATTATTTAAAAATATCTTCATAAGAAGATATATTTCATCACTCTCTTTAATACAAGAATAAATTTTCATTCTCAATGAAATATTCAAAAACTAGAGGATATGTTTAGATATTATTCTTTGGATTTAAAATTTGGTTTCGATAAAAAATAACCTCGATTATATTTATTAAAAAATTGGCCCTCACTAAGGAATACATATTGATCCTTTTGAATAACACCATTGAAAATATATAGATAACTATTGTGATGGAGTTGAGTTATAGAAAGAATGATATTGGGACAGTATATATCTAAATACATATAAGATATAGTTACATATAATAAGAAAAATATCTAGGTAACTCAGAGTTTGAGGAAAATTAATTATGATAATTTCTGATGTGATCTAGAATATTAAGTTGGGGATAATTTATTTCTAATGAATTTTCCCTGGAATAAGGTCATGAAATTTTGGAAGAAAGAGAAACTAATACCTAAGTATATCGTTCCCTCGGAATTTGGGATCGCATCTGGATGGTAGAAAGTACAATGGTGCCTCCAATGAACCACTCTGATGTCCAAAACCTATTTCATGTATCTTTCTTAAGAAATTGAAATCCTAAATCTTCACTTGTACTAATCTCAGAGATCATACAGCTTGATCAAGATAAATCTTATGAGAAACTAACAATTGGGATTCTATAACGTATAACGAATGTTTATTGAAACATTACCACTGCCCTAGTCACTGATATTTAGATAAACAACCAATTTGATTAAGTTACATTGGAATATTTATATATTATGAGGCAAAATTATCTTCTTTTTTGTTTCATAGTTTTTTATTTCGAGGGACTAATTCATTTAATAGTGATAAAATGTAACACCTCAATTTTAAAAGAATAATTTTTTAAAAATAAAATATATTTCATTGATGGATTGATATTTATTCTACACAAAGATAGTGTTGTGATATACACAACTGCATGTTAATAAATCACTAAAAAAATGGCATAGATTGTGTTGCAAGGAACCTATAATTTTAACATAACCATTATATATTTTTAATATAGTTATTTTAATATAGTGGTCATAACATTGCCATTAAAATTAGGGATATAAATAGAAATAAATACTTTTACACTTTTATGTTTAGTATATTTATATATATAAGATATAAATATAATAAAATACATAATTGTTTTAAATATATTTATATGTTGTTAAAATACTATTTTTCTAAGAAAAAACTAAATTTTATGCCTTTTTACACCAATAATAAAATTAATTTCATTGAAAATTTTGTAAATTTATTTTGATAAAGTAAAAATAAATTTTCATTGTTAATTTCAAACATCATTATTATAAAATTATTGGGTTTTTCATATTGATTTTGTTTTTTATAAATAGTGAAGAATACTGAATTTTAATTGAAAATTGATATTTAATTATATTTATTTATTAATTTAAATTATAATTAAAATTGGGTTTTATGTTTATTTACTTAAAATGTATATATATTAATATTATTTAATTATTGGGAATTAATTTCACCAAGGAATTTGATATAATATTTTTAAAAAGAATTGATCATTTTCTCTTTAAAACCAAACTTCTTCTCCATGTCAACGGGATACATTTTAAAATAAAATTTTCCCCAACTTTGAATTAAAATTGGGAAGGTGGATTCCATATTTGGAATCATTATATTTTATAATTTATAATAAGGAAAAATTATTTATTAAACAAAATGAATAGTGAATTTAGTAAAATTAATTACAATGGTAAATATAAAAATAGATTTACCAGGTGTTAAACTAAAAATATAAGAATAAAAATAACTTATAGACTTGTCTAAAAAATGAATTATGGAAATATTTCTACCATTCCTTCTATAAGGTAAAATAATGTCAAAATTTTCTTGCCTTTTACAAATAAAAATTTACAAAGAACTTATTTTATTTCAAAAGTACCTAGTGTGACCACTCCCCTACTTATTAAATTCCTCCCACTCTCTTCTCATCATCAAAAATTAACACCATTTTTTTCGGAAAATACTAGACCAAATAATTTCTAATATTACATAATATCATCCTTATAGCCTTATTTTTGTCATAAATCCTTCTTTAGAAGGCATTTATGGAAAACATAATGTGTATACGTGAAGAATTGTTATCCTTCATTAATGAGCACTTTAATTTTATTTCATCCTCTACCCCCTTAAATTAATTTTACATCATGATTACATAAAAACATTATATACCACATATTTATTTATTTTAATGTAAAATTAATAACCTAAAACTATTTCCATTTCCATAAAATTGGTTTTCAAATCATTCTTCTTATATATGTTGGATTACTTCCTCGTGAACCGTGGTCATTCGTTTTTCCATTACTGCATCCCATAGTTGGAAATAATGATGGATTTATTCATTAAATATTATATAAATTAAATTTATTATGTTAAAATTCTTATTTAATTTTTAAAGACACATAACTTCATGAAATCCATTTTTTTTATTTTATAATGTTGTTTGGGTGAATGGATGATGACTTCCTTAGGAATTTATGTGATT
Organism: Viscum album; assembly: GCA_963277665.1. Classification (NCBI taxonomy): domain Eukaryota; kingdom Viridiplantae; phylum Streptophyta; class Magnoliopsida; order Santalales; family Viscaceae; genus Viscum; species Viscum album. Next base: position 245,167,407 of record OY728133.1, read on the forward strand.
CATTGACAATTTTCAAGGAAAGTTTTAAGGATTTTTATAATAAAAAAATAATATATTTGAAATGAAAATGACTCTAGGGTAACAATATATTTCATTTATATTTCTTTCTATCAATGTTATAAGAAAATGAAAGAAAATAATGTGTATGTGTATGTATGGACTATCATCTCCTCGAACGATGTATTTCATTTACTATCAATAAATATTATTGATTTTGAAAAATAAATATATACAAAATATATATGACGTCTATATCTTGGATATCATTATTGATATAATAAAACAATATTCAACGTAATAGTACCAAATATATATTAAATCAAAACATATATGAAAAACAATGTGGTTATTACACGAAACATAACTTCTGCATGGGATTGTTAATTAAAAGAAAATAAATTGTCATAATAAAATCATATATGGTAAGATATATATGAATATAATTCTGTTAAAGTTATATAATATAATTATATATATTCTACGGAATTTTTCAATATGTACGAAAGAATTCTATACTTATGGTATAGTATTTTTTTCTCTATTTTGCTTCATTAAAAACAATGTTATGTTAATCATCAATATTATTTCACAAGGTGGATATAATAGCACTTTGAAATATGAAATCATGATATTCTTCATTATTAGGAAAATTTAAGATTCATTTTATTTTATAAATTCATGGGTCTAATGAATCAATGTTATAAATGTTGTAAATATTTTATCATACTATTGCATCATTTGTTGGGATTATTTATTATTTAGTCTAAAATGGGGAAATTTTATAATCTACTTTTCAGTATTGTCCCTGAATTTTTATTTCCACTGTTTATTCATGTCATCATCATGTAATTTTAATATAATATTTTCATTGGTACGTAAAATTATTGAGAAATAGGTTTTATGAAAAATACACTTTATATTACTCTTCAGAGTGAAATCAGTTTTCTTCTGAAACCATGTTTTATAAAAAATTAAAATTTTTTATTACATTCTTATGTTTTTTAATATACATTTTAACACATGACTTATTTTTACTACAAAATTAATGGTATCTTATTTTTATTATCTATTAAATAACATTATTTTATTCACAAAAAATATCAAAGGAAACTTTTTTTAATGTATATAACTTGAATAGAATTCTATGATTTCATAACCAATAATTTATTTTATAAAACCATTATATGTTTTCAAATACACATTTATTGAAAAATGTTTTCAAAATATTTTATGTTTTAAAATAATTTTCCTATAAATGAAAATGATATTTCATTCAAGAAATGTATTAAATTATAGATAGAAATATTTATCCATATAAATTAAATTTGTTGGTGTTACATATGCCTTACTAAGGATATTCTACAATGATAAAAATAATATCATTTCAATGAATAATTTAAATTTTAATGTAATAATGTTTATTAACCCTATTTCTACTTCAAAATTTAAACTATGAGGAAATTTTTATGAAACCCTCTTCTTTTCATGTTATGTTCTATAATTAAATGATTCTGAAATCATTAATTTTTCTATAGGTAATGATATAATGAATTTTTTTATACCCAGTTTATTTCATGAGTTATTAAATCATTAATTTTTATGATATTTTGAGTTACATAAATATGGTTTTCAATATTTGATATATGTGACCCATATATCTCCCAAATGAATTGGGTTAATATTCATATATCATTACATATGAAATACAAGAACATGGAGTGAAGTCGGTTCCAAAAGACAGTTCTAGAATAATAAGTGACCATGGATAAAAATGAAATGGCTATAATGGGGATTTAATCCAACTTAGTAAATTAATTTATCCACAATGATAGTTTTGGAAATGTTCCTAGACCGATATGAAAATGACATTTATTCTTATGTCTATTCCAAAACATCCATGTATTTTGATGATTTTTTTATATCATGGATCACATACATTGATTCCCATATGATTAATGTCATATGAAGTACTTATATTTAGTCCATGATTCAAGATAATGATATTATTTATGCATGTAATTATTTTAAATTGATCTTCTCAAGTAATCATTCCCTTGCCATCTTGTTATGCTTATGTGTCTCTCTTGTTTTCCCTTATAAGGAATCAGAGGTCACCCATTTTATAAGATTCATATAAACATTATGGAAAGAAATGTATTATGTATTATAAGTCATATAATAGTATTTGTTTGGAATAGCATAGTATAAGATGATGTAGCTCACATATGACTCATGTTTAGGTTTTCATGGTTCTAAAGGTAATAAATTATAATGTTCACCATTCATGTGTTGGGGTAACGTCATAAATATTCATAAAAAATGATGTAATATATATATATGTATGTATGTATGTCAATCCTATAAATCAATACAACCCCTGTTTATTATGGATCAATTCCAATAATTAAATCTGCACATGATGGTATACATCATTGAAAAACAATTTACAATTAAATGTTTTTTCATAAATAGTAATGAAGAAATATTATTATGATAAGAATATAATTTCACCTAACTATCAATCTGAGAATATCAAACTTAACTCAGAACATAATATACATAATTAATTTTCTATATATTATATGATTAAGATAATTTCCTAATTGTAGACACAATATACAACTATATGTACTCTTTTGACTCAATAGATGATTAATATTATTTTATATGGTTGTTTTTGGATCCATATATTTTTATAGTCCCTAATGATTGATAAACGGAACTAAAATTCTATAAACACTAGTATTAAACCTAAAATTGAAAAAATGGAATGATATTACTGTTTACTCATGTGCATTGACAATGATAAATTTTTCACAACTCCCAAAATACATTACCATAACTATAAAACACTCAAATTTAAAAAATGGGATTGGTGTGACCAAAAAAAATTTATGATGTCACTTGGAATATATACTAACTCTAAGAGACAATTTTTACATAAAAGTGTAATCCTGCATGATAAATTTTATAACCAATAATCAATTTTTAATTGAAATTTTATATATTTTATATAATGAGAGAAATCAATTTTTTTCAGGTAAATACGGATATGTTTATATAATTTAATTTTTTAATCCTGATTCTAACATAATAAAAATGCAAAAAATCATTATAAATTTATAAAATTCAAACCCATAGTAAAAACTAATGTAATTGAATATATAACCTTTAAAAAAGTCACCCATAAAATTCTACAACCTGCTCTACTCTGTTGAGTTACTCCGACTACTAAATGGATACATAAACATCATATAAACCTTTATATTATTATATAACAATTATCATTTTTCATAATAAGTACCCATTACAATGTCAATATCTCAAATAAATAATATATAATAATATTTATGATCATAAAATAAAAACATGTGAACACACAATAGGGAAGAAATGAAATCATTGTATATATTCCTAAAATTTCCACTCATTTATATTCATTGGCCATATAAGACACACCATCAACTAAATTATCTCACAACGAGAAATGATATAAATAGTAAATACTTATTGTTTCTCATCTATATAATGATTCAGAAGATTTACAGAATCATCACATCTCTTTTAACAAGGATCATCAATAAACTAAAACAAATTGGACTCTTTTATCAAATCGTAACTCCATTGTCGATGTAAAACTGAGAAAATATCTATATTTATCAGTATGGTTTTGTAAAATTATCATGGGATAAAATTTATATGTTTTTATGAATTTGTAATTATATTCAACAAAAATAAAAGATAAAATTTTTTCAATTGAAAATCACATATTTCTTGTCCGTATATTAGAGGAGACATATCAGAAGATAACTAATTTTAGAAAAAAATATAATTAAAATGATGTATAACATAAAACTCATATAACATAAAATATTGATATATTAATTATCAATATAAATATCTATCTCAAACACTTATCAAAAAAATTTATATACTATAGATGCATCAAAGGGTATTCAATTTTTTTAGTTTGAGAGGATAAAATAGAACTAATGGAATTCAATTGAAAATAAGGATGAATACATGAGCATGGAATAGGAGCCAAAAAATGATAAAAAAATAATTCAAATCTAGGTTCCATGTTTCCATATTTAACATTCCACCATCTTGAATTCCATAACATATCTTCAGAAAACCATAAGGATAACCTAAATCATTCATCCTTCTTGTTTCATGGGAAAAAATGTCTATAAAATAGACAATGGTTTATATAGAGAGTGATTAAAATATAAATATAATGGATCAAAAAAGATGGTGAACTCTTACCTAGTTACAAGAGCTAATATGTTACATTTTAAATTAATAAAATGGAATTAAGATTTTTTTTCTTATAACCCAAATTATATTGAATGTAAATGAGATAGTTATAATAAAACAAATATAATTAAAACATTTCTGGATAAGATAAATATTACAACCTAAGAAAAAAATAAACACTCATATATTGTAAAATAATAATATCAGATCAAAATCATTATAAAGAGATTATCAAATCAAGAAAAAAAATATATATTTTCATTAAAAATAGATATTATGTTACATGTGATGTAATCCAACATAATTAACAAAACCACATGTTTAAGGAATGATCAGAGGTACTCAATAGGTTTTAAAAATCTTGGACAATATAGTAGATTATTTATAATTATGGGTTATAATAAGCCATAAAATCACATAGTAGTTAAAAAAATTGTCCAAAAGAAGAATGTTATATAAATATTATGACTCAAAATCCATAAACTATTTTAAAGAAAGCATAATTTTATATCGATAAAAAATAATTTTAAATATAAAATAATAATAGCATCACATATATTTAAAACATGCCAATGGGTGGGTTACATGAGATAAATTATTTTAATAAAATACTTTATAAAAATAAAAGGAGTCAATAAATATAATAAAAACAATAAAATCATATTAAATTAAATTTAAAATAATATTAATTTATAGAAATAAAAATATTTTAAAACCCTAAATTTTTTTTCAATATACTCTTATAAAAAACACATTTGTTAAATTTTCAAAATATCAAAATTATATGGAATTGATGTCAAACATTTGTATTTATAAATCCAAACATGATATTTCTTAATAAATAGATGAATAAAATAGATACTTCTTAATTCATAAATGAATGTGTTTTATATATAAACAATAAATTGGTTATATATCGATGTTTTATTAATATAAAAGATTCATCTAATGGAAATAATTTAATTAAATATATTCTATCAAATGAAGAAATAAATTACATTAAAATAGAGTATTAGAAACATAAAACATGAATTATTTTAACCCTAATTTAAATAACTTGTAATTATTTTTGTATTTTTTTTAAGAAAATAGAATCGTTGGAAGAGATAAGAATATAGAGAGGGAAAAACATACCTCAAGGAACCCCCATAAAATATAGGATTCATCAAAATATAGGAAATGAGAAAAAATAAATTTTATTTACTTTTCATCCTATGTGATTTCCATATAAAATAAGAAATAATATTTGTGTAATTATGCTAAAATGAAATATAAAATAAATATTTAAGGAATTATATAGAAATTCATGACTCTACTACATAACCTCTTCTACAATGCGTGATAAATATTTTAACATAATATATATAATTAATAATATTATATAATTTCATTTCATTTTCCAACCACCCTTTATTTTATAACATGTTTTTTAGAAATAAATTTATTTAAAAATTAATTGTCCCTAGACTCCAAGAGAAAACATAATTTAAATAATAATAAAAATAAATAGAGACATGTGATGTCATAGGTTCCACAATTCAATAATTTGTGGAACTTTATACTCATAAAGGGTATAATACCCGTAATATTAAAATATTTAATTATTATACTCCCTCGTCAATGACTACAACGCTCATTTTTTATGATGTTATGTTGTGTGATGCCTAATGACCTAAAGAAGTAAAAATATATTTAAATTCCAACAATTATTTACATAACCTAGAATACAAATTTTTTACATCAAAAAAATTTATATACATTTCCATCACTATTATATTATAATACTTCTTATGAGATTGTTAACATTTATATATCATTAACTATGATACAATATAGATTTTAGGATGTTATGTCACCTATGTATGTGAATTTGTTAAATTGGACACATTCCATAATCTCATTAGAGTGATTAAAGAGATCCAAATATTTCAATATAAACATACATTATTTCATCAATATTTTATGTCTCAATTAAGAAGAAATATAAAGAAACAACTATTAATATATAATAATTACAATAGGAATCAATGATGACCAATATATGATTTATGGTGTATTTGTCAATAAAAATAGATTCATATTAGTTGATGCAGATTTTTCATATATTAACGAATTTTTGTCGGAATGTAGTGGATTTACAAGATTTATCCCTAAAATAAGTTATTTGGAAGATATAAAAATATTGAAATAAAATTGAGCTATCATACTATAGAGATGATATATATTGATATAAAAAATAATAATATATGAAAATTGATTATACTATGAACATCCATAATAAAATACAATGACCCTACATGGTATACAAAAATTATAGATCCCCATTATTTTTATACATTAATATTAAATAAGTTTTGAAGAATAATTATAACTTTATAAAAATAGGCAACCAAAGACTCTACAAGAATAGTGACTTTGGAAACATGAAAACACAATAATGGGTTCATAATTTAGCTACATTATCACCCACTAGGTATTTCTTGACAAGAACCTTTCTTAGAAACATAAAACATAAAAATTATCATCATAAATTGGGGAAGAAAACATAAAGAGTGTTGACATCATATTCTAAATATGTGTAAACAAAGGAGGAATAAAAGAATAATCATGATCCTAAGTGTATGATTACATGATAATGAAAATATAAGGTCTTACCCTGCATATCAAAGATCATACACATGAACCATTGAATAAATATAATATGTTCATAAGTCTTGATTCATAATGAAATAATGATAAATAGATATGATATTAGAATAAAGGAATAAGGAATTGAATTGTGACACAATGATAATCATGTAAAAATTATTTACTTAGTATCCAAGGAATGACATTTATGTCAATATTAGTAGTATGGGTTAACACCCATTTTCATATTTATAGAATGATTTGACATTCCATTACATCGTGGTAGTCATGGTTCACACTCATGGCTATGTTAGTCATAATGGTTCACTCCCAAAACCATCTTAGCTTATCTCAAGGGATATAAATCTTTACCCAATAAATTGGAGTGATATATTAGTCCACACATATCATAATGATATCAAACATACATTTTCCACAACATCATAAATAATCAAATCACAACCAATGAAATGATATGGGTATCATAAACATGTAATCATATATTAACCTGGGGAAAGTGATATATGATTCGTAAACATTTTAGATGTATAACCCTCGAAAAGAAGCATATTTCAAAATCATATAAGACATGACGGAAAAACAGGTATTATAAACATCATGACATTAATATAGAATCTCTTAAAGGAATGAATATGAATGATAAAATTGAATAATATCCCTAGAATTAACAAATAACACCATCGTTTGTAATATTTTATAGAAAATAATTTTTAAAGCTCCATTAAAACCATTTAATGAGGAAAACATCCTTTATATATTGAAAATCACTTATTAAAACAGTATAAATTTTGTGATAAATTTTTCATTTAAAAATGATTAATAAAAAATGTAATGTAATATTTTAAAACTATAAAACAATTTGAAAATCCTTTTTCATTGATTTGTAATTGAATTTTTTCTTAAATAAAAAAACTTTCTGATAAAAGATAGAAATAAAATCAGATGTTTCATAAAAACATTTTGATAATCATATTATATAAAAAGAGTTAAAATGGTACTAAAACAGGGATATATATTTGATAAATATATTATTATAAAACTAGGTAGTTTTATTAAAATATTGATCATAATATTTCATCAATGGGATCTTAATCATAAACAATCTCTATAAATGATAAGATTGTTTCAAAAAACTATTACAACATGGAAACATAGATTCACACACTCCATAGAATAAAATAATATAAAAATAAGAAAAAAAAATTCATTGTAATAATGAGATTAATGATTTAACAAGTCAAATTTATGCATATACACCATGGAAAATAATGAATCTATATAATAAAACATGTGTCTCAATATATGAAATTTGAGATAAACCAGTCTTACTGATTTAGTAACTCATGAATCATAAACCCCGTGAAAGAAATATAATAGAGTGGATATTAAAAAAACAAAAAATTAATTAATAATAATCATATAAAACATTCATTGTAATTATATACACCTTGTAAGAGAATGTATTGTTGATCATATCATGTGTCTCATAGATATGATAATTGAGATGAAATTCCTTCACCTTCTATCTTGACTCTTTTGGTACTTTTAAAGATATCATATAAAATAAATATAAGTTTATAATACATCTATCACATAAATATTTTCTTATAGATACTTTTCCATATATTTTTTTTATTATTACTTTATATTACGTTCTTGTTAACAATTCGTTGTTGAGGTTTAACTTCGTGTAATATTCTCTTTGTTCTTCTCATTTGTCATAATTTTTTATATAGTTGGTACTTATACATATATCATGATTAATTAAAGGTAATCCATGATATTAATATCAATTATATTAATTTTATTTCAATAATAATAATATGTATAATATATATGTATAAAATGGAATACACGATTCATGGATATCAATGATCGCACATACGCATTAATGTTTTTTTCATTTTATTATCATATTGAATGAAGGAATAAAATTATATATTCGTATATATGTAAATTATATAATTGTTCTCTACTTATTATGTAACATTTATCATTTCATTTCACTTAAAATGTCTTTAAAACATTTCAATTACCTCGTGAATGAATAACATCACTTTGAGTTGACAGTTTTCTATACTTCTCAAAATGAAATTATCTTATTTTAACAAAAAAGAGAGCATTGTAAAGCTATTTGATATAAACAATTACACATTATAAAGAAAAAATATATATCACAAATAGAACATTTTAACATAATTTACAACATAATTCTCAACCATAATAGTGGTAAATGAAAAATGAACAACCATTATTTCATGAGGTTGTAGTTCATCATACACGCAAACAGTATGTTCGTTTCCCATTAGATGTAAGTGTGTGTATGTTTAGGTAGAATCCATAATATTATAAAATCATATTTTATTTCAGATACTAATTTTATTATATATCATATAAAAAATAATATTTTATTAAATGGAGAATGAAAATATTATAAAAGATCTTAAGAAAAGTTGTCCCATCTTCATTGGGCCACTCTATTTATTTTTCACCAAAGGTCTTCCTTTGATTGATTTCATAAAAAGGTGAGGAATATAGGTTTAGTGAGATATTTTAAATATCAATTGGGGTATATTATGGTCTATCCAATATTGATTTATTCATTCGAGTATGTTGTAGGACATGAGGCCTTTTTATAGTGTAAGAGGAGTGTCACACATGTAAATTCTGGGAACAAAATTCTACCCACATTTTTTCTAATTTCATGTTGACCCAATAATAGACCAAATTAAATCCAAGGGAGTAATGGGTATATATATTTCAATATAAATGAACATGGAATGGTTTATTGGTCTTTTTGGGTATTAAATAATGGTTTAGTAAATTTCAAATGGAATTTCTCTCTTAATAATTATAATTAATTTTAATCACTTTCATTAATATTTGTGGAAAAAAACAACATTGAACATAAAAGAAATTATTAATTATTATAATTCATAATATGGAATCCATTTTTTCAAATTCCAATTGTATAATTTTTAGAATTAATTTAATTTTAATCTCGTAGACAGGATGACAATTTGGGGTTTTAATGTAAAAATAACCAAAAGATTACTATGTTTTTATAAGTAAATATTATATGAAATCGATTCCAATGAACTAAATTGGATTAATTTATAAAAATATGATATAATTAAAGTTTTAACCCATTTAAAAATATAATTTAACCATAAAAATAAATTATACAAAAATCTTGTTTCAGATTAAAATTTGTTATTTTTCAATATTTATCCTGAAATGGTGTTTCACTGTTTAATCCCAAAAATTATCCCAATGATAATGTTGAATTTATTGATTGAAAATATAAAATTATTTTTTCAAATTAAAATTCTATATATTCCTAAAATTAATTTTAGTGTTTATTATATTTGAACATTAAAAGTAGTTTATTTGATAAAATTTTAATTTTAAATATATATATTCTTCTTCATAATCATACATTATCAATATGTTTTATTTATATAAATCCATTATAAAATATATATGAAATGTTGTTATTACTATAAATATTAATATATCTAATGTCTAGGTTATAATTTTCAAGTTTATATACTTATAACAAAAAAATATGTTTCATATATACTCAATGAAGTGTGTAATGTATTCCATGTAGGTGTTGTGTGTGATGTACCCTAAGTTAGTGTTGAGTTAAAAGTATCTCAAGTTGGGGTTTTGTTTAACGTATACCATTTTGATATCATGTTAATGGAATGCTTGAATTAGTTAAATAAAATATATTAATGAAATTTACTTTATTAAATAAAAATAATGTCTATAAAAACAGAAGGTGTTAAATAAAAAATTTAATAAAAACCATTATATGACCTCATTAAAACCACCAAATTACTCGATAGTTTCATAAATATACGTATGTAATTTAAAAATGATGGATTGAAGTAACCCTACTTGATTTTTAATCATCCAACAAATAAAAAACATTAATTCAATATAATATTCCAGACAAAAACATATAATCAATTATCATAAATGAGCAAAATATTGATATGTTTTATTTGAACATTAAACAAAAAAGATCTGGTCAAAATATTGCGAAAAATATTCCCAATCATGTATAAAAATCATATCATTGAAAAAAAATCATCTAGAGTTTAAATTTAGTGAGGAACTAGGAAAAATAAAATATATAAAAATTTTATCACCAAAAATCGCTATAAATATATCGAAATTTCACATTCCAATATAACACCCTCAATTTTTTACTCCATGTACAATATAAAATTGTCTTGGCAACTAATTCATATGAATTTTTAAAAAAATACACCTAAAATCCACCTAACACCTGTAGTAACAACCAAATATCTAATTTGATCAACCCTTATATACAATCACTTATTCTTTACATGTCCCATAAAAATCATGGCCTACATGCATCCCAAAGAGAACAAATGACAGGTTGGAATACGTAATCCTCCATAACTGTCACCTCCAAAAGGAAACCAACCTATCTTGAAGGAAAATTCCTAATGTGTAGATTTAATGAATGATTGTATCAATAAAAAACAATCTATTTATTTAGAACAATAACGATGTTATCCATTATTATTAAACATGTATTATTTTAAAATTTGTTATATATAAAAGTTAATTATTAATTTTTCACGACCCATCCTTGGGGCCCTAGCCGTGACTACCCCATGCCCGCCTCCCATAAGACAAGGGTTGGCGACTAGCACCAAAGGCATAAATCATGGTAAAAGGGGAGGAATTTCCTTTAAATAAGAAAACAAACACCATAGATTATACACGATGAGAAAAAATCTAAGTAAACTGAGTACAAAAGTAAGTGCTGGAAAGTAAATGGGCCAAAACACAAACCCAACTGAAAGTAAAGTATAACTGAAAGAAAATACATCAACAGAAATATAAAGCAGAAACTTTGAGTCGTCCTCCAAAACTCCCACCTAAAGAGTGGGTATAGATAGCGTCCACAGCTCCTCGGTCCGGCCGTCTGCTCTGTGTACGTCCCGCCAAGTGGTCCACCTCCTGGTACCGTCCAGCTTCACAAGCTTCCACCTTGATCAGTGTTGTTCATCGTCTGTATCCAATAACACGTAGTGCAGGACATAGCCCGTCCAGGGGCGAGTATACGATACTTAGTAGGGACCCCGAGACCCCCGAAGGTCTCTCAGAATCCACGAAGGATAAAGCACAGAGGAAAGATACAATCACGAAGTATCAAAAACACTACTTAGGTATATTCCCATACATATACCTAAGTCCTTAGTTAATTTTCGTCTCCAACTTCCAAGCACCAAGCAGTCCACAATGGAAATCATAACCCAGTCCACAAAGGATAGCTCAACTCAGCCCACACAGGAAAAACCCAAACCAGTCCAAAAAGGATAGCTCAACTCAGTCCACACAGAAAAAATACAACCCAGTCCATAAAGGAAAGCTCAACCTAGTCCACACAAGAAAAACACTGCCCAATCCAAAAAGGAAAAAAAAGTCAACCATATCAATGATAATGATTGAGAATCAAGACTTAGCTCACACATGTATACTACTTCATGAAGAGCGGTGGAGGTGATTATATGTAGACTCAAAATCATCTCCTTTGCCAATCCCACATAGGATCCTAGTACAGAAGTCATCACTTCCGAACCCACAGAGGATCCATGTATAGTAGTCATCGATTCCGAACCCACTGAGGATCCAAGTACATTCGACAACGATGCTGAACCCACAAAGGATCCTCGTACAAGAGCCATCGTCGTCGAACCCACGGAGGATCCCAGCAAGGTAGAATTCGACGACGAACCCACAAAATATCCCAATAAAGTAGACGTCATTGTTGAACCCACAAAGGATCATAGTATGGTAGTCTTCCTCATCGAACCCACTGAGGATCCTCGTACGGTAGTCATCCTCGTCGATCCCACTAAGGATCCTAGTACGGAAGTCATCATCTTTGTCGCAGCCAGCTCTAGGGTTCCTGCACACAGCATGCTCGATTCTGGGAGGCTCCACTCCACGAGCCAAGGGGTCGATACATCAACTGTCATGAATTCCTAAGTTGAGGTATAAAAAAGTTCTATCTCATCAAAAATAACTCAACGTGACAGACGACGCGTAAATCAGACACCCGGTCTGAGAGTTATTGGCTTCTTCGTCCCATGGGCCTGGTTGGTATTTAAGATAAAACCAACAAGACCATACTCTAGCTGCATCCAAACCTCGAGCGGAGTAATACAAATGAACTACCTCACTATGAGGAAACCAATGAAGTTGATGGAATGTCAATCGGACGTCCCGGGATCACGTTATAAGTGTTTCCGCTCCGTGGGCCCGGATGGTTTCATGTTCGAACCAACCCGGAAATACCCAAATTTCTCTGAAACCTTGATTATAATATACCTAAACTAACGTCTCCATCCATGTATCCCAACGCAACTGATGGTCCATCAATCGGAGGTACATAGCCCAAGTTATGGGCGTTTGAAAAGAAGTGTCTGAAAACTGGGGGTTTGGGCCCGGTCCGACCCCGCCCAATACCCCCTGTGTCGGCCGAACCGGGTCTACCCGACCCAGGTCCGGGTCCGATCCAGTTGGACGCAACCCTGCCCGGTGCGGGGGTCCGGCCCAGAGAGGCTGACCCAGCCCGGCGCGGCGAGCCCGGCCTGGCGCGGCTGGCTCTGCCCGGAGCGGGCAGCCCGACCCACGTGGCTGGTGGTTCGGCTCTTGGCCGAGTGGGATGATGGGGGGGGGGGGGTCTACCCCACTTGATTGAAGAAATGGATGGCCATTAATTCCAGCCTTAATTGAACCCGCGGGACCCGAGGGGTCCCGCCTCTAGCTGGTGCTAGCGGCCGACTCACCCGACCGCTCATCTGAACTGCTGCGGCTCCTACCCATCTGGCGCGTCATGACGGCACCCCCCACCCCACCGCAGCCCACCCCGGGTGCGGCCTTTCATGGTCTCTGCGCAGCGTGACGGCACCGTGCCCCTCCTCTATGGAACACTCTTGGCTGCGGCCTTCTTCAGCTTCACCGGCGCAGGGCGACAAAACCGCCCTACTTCGTCGTGGCCCGCTCCGGCCACAGTTCTCTCGATTCTGAGCGGTGCGAAGACACCGCGTCACCTCTATTTCAAGCCACGAAGAATATCAACAACAAAAGGGGAGGAGGATCGGCCATTTTTGTGTGGTCTGACCTCCTCCTGTTATTTTTATAAGAATCATCCAATCATTTAACAACGAAGTTTGTTAAATAATACATGAACTAATAATTGAACGAAGTATTAACACCTACCTATTGCTCAAGGATCGATGGCGGAGACATGGAAGGAAGATGATGAAGACTGGCGTTCTTAACATTCGCCACACGTCCCCAATTACGAGTGTCATCGGTTCGTTGACGATGTTGTGGATGATAGGTGTCTTGGAAAGGAAAGTCGAAGAAGAATCGTGTAGAAGGTCGTCATTGGAGTTCTTTTCGTTCTTCGTTGGAGAGGATATGATTTTCCCAAGTGTTGGGCGTCGCAATACTTTACCAGCCCTTGGTCGCTTGGTGAAGCCGTCAAAAAACCTTCTCCCAAGTTCCTTATATATAGGAGAGGGGGAGAGGTATGTAACCATTGTGTAACTCATGACGGTTCATTTATTTTGAACCTTCCTAAATTTCCAACGATGTGGTTACTTAATTTAAGAAGGGGGTTAGGCGAATTAAATTGAGTTGGTGCAATTTAAGAGGTGTGTTGGCACAACATAAGAGGGGAGGACGCTAAGATGTTTCCCCCACATAGCCCGCATCAAAACATATGACACGAATTAATTTTATGTTGACACATAAAATTAATTGACAGAAATTAATTTTACGTCGACACATAAAATTAACAGACAGCAATTAATTTCACTTCGACACATAAAATTAACTGACACCAATTAATTTTATGTCAACTCATAAAATTAATTGAGTGCAATTAATTTTACGTCGACACATAACATTAATTCATGGAGGAGTTGAGAGGATTCCTCTCCCTCCCCATTAAATGGGAGATTCGGGTGTGGCGGTTCCACCACCAACTACCAAGTAGAACTTATAACCACTTTTATCTGCACGGCAAGTGTTTAACAAAAAAAATATTCAGTTATTTTATTTTATTAGCCCACGTAAACCCCAAAAAACTAACATTCATACCTGATCATCTTCCATCGAGGTGAATGAATTCTTAAGAGAAAACCCACGTTGCGAGTTCAATGCTGCCCTCATATTTAAATTCCAATCACCGGTTAAAAATATAGAAAAATCCGCTCGTACGTTTACTGAACGTACCCGAAAAAATGTTCGGAAAATTATTATCAATCACCCTCGACCCACTGTGGTAACGGTTATGATCTTTCTAGGAGAAACACACCCCAATGAACACAATGGTACTCTCAAATTTTTAATTCGAGTTAATATATAGAAGTTATGAATTTTATAATAAAATAATTGTCACTTAATTATTTTCATTACGGCCAAAAACTAACTTTCTCAGGTGGCCTGCGCCGGCCAAAGTTAGTATCTTCATTATGAAAGCATACTCTCACGAGTTCAGCGGTGGTCTCAGACATTTAATCCGAGTTACCATTTGTGTGTTATAATAATTTTAAAAATAAAATAACTTTATTTAATTATTTTCTTTACGGTTATTCCATTTTCGGGTTTTCTCACAGGAGGCTTGCGCCGACTAAACATAAGTAATTCCTTGGGTAAAACCACCATCCTGAACATAACGGTGCCCTCAGATTTCTGATATGTGTAACCTATTATGAGTTATTCTACTTTTTTAGGAAAAATGCTTATGCGCATTAATTTACACTTAACAAAACATCATTAAATTATTCCGGGCACACAGGGCCTCGAAATTATGTACCATAAGAAACTGTGTACATGTAAAATTCCAATGAATTTAATTTAAAAAATTCCTTGAAATTTACTGGTCTTTAAATTACTCCCACCTAAGGGCTTTACGTCCCCGTAAAGATACAACACAAACTAGGGAAACTAAAGGGGGTACCAAGAACACAACTAAGCCTCCTTCTCCCAAGTTCTCTCCTACAAGTTCTTATGCTTCTAGTGAATGCACACAATAGGAATCGATCATCCACACAGGACCCGCTCCTGTCGATCCTCAATCTCCACTGGAACCTCCATGAATGTCACACATAATCAATGTCCATCTCCCTATGGTTGATGATGTGGGACGGGTCATGGACACCACCCCTCAGCTAATATATGTGGAAGATGTCATGGACCTGGTGAAAATTTGGTTGAAGGGCCAAGCGGTAAGCCACCTCACCTACGTTATACAAGAGCTGTTAAGATTTCTCCCTTTCTGAAAAGGGAAATCTGGTCTCATCCCCTGGATGAACCACGTTCTTTGCCTAATATGAACAATCCTGACATGAACAGTACAACCCAAGTCATGGATGACATAGTAAGGCATCGACGCTACTACCAATAGATCCAACTGTTACTCTCCCCTCCAAGGGTTGAGTCACACTGTCGGCGTCCGTGTGTGGTTACTGGGTTTCCTCCAGTAAGAATCTCACAAGTGATGGTCAAGTCAATAGTCTTAACTAGAACCTCTTACTATCAACCATACCAAAGTATAGGATAATAATCGTCACAAAAAAATTGTCTTTTATTACTGCAAATCAATTTACAGAGGCACATGACAACCACAAACAACAACAACACAGAATCTAGAAGCACCAAGAACAGAGGCCTCCAAGCCTGGAACTAGTCCCGCTCCTATCCACCATCTTCCAAAACTCCATAGTCATATTATCTAGCTGCCTGAAGCTATTCTCTCCCATGTCCTCCTGTTCCATGCAGTCGGGGTGGTCTTCCTAGCGGTGGTGGAAGTAGGGCCTCAAAGCGTCGCCCACCACCCACTGCTCGGCCAGCTCTTCTGCCTCATCTGCATGTTCCCTGTAGACCGCCATGGTTTAACCTCTGCCTAGGAGGTCCCTCTACCACCCGCTTCTCCTCTACAGGGCGTGTTGGGTAGTCTGGAGCCATGTGACCCTGCCTACCGCATTCATAGCACTACCTACTCCTCATGTAGCTGGCTCTGTTTCGTGTTCGCCGCATGACTGAACCTGTTTCCTGAGATTTCTCATCTGATGGTATGGCTCGCTTGGTCCTCGCCGTCATCTGTCTACTACTGGCTATAGAAGACTTCACTGTGGGTCGTCCTGTGGAGGGTCTTGCTACTGGTGACTGCTCAGCGAGAGAACTCTCCACTAGAAGGGCTCTCTCCAGCACCCCCGCCTGCGTCAATATGTTAAGGGAGATCATCGAAGCCCTGATCTCTTTCCTCAGTCCCTGCTCAAAGTTCTGGGCCCTGAAGAACAGGTCTTATACCATATCTGTGGAGAAGAGTGAGAGGTCGGTAAATCTCACATAGTACTGGGATATTGTCATGCTGTCATGCCGCAATTGTAGTAGCTCCTGAATGCGCACCGCACAGAGGGTGGATGGAACAAACTCCGAGCAGAAGAGGCTCTCGATGTCCGTCCATAGAAGAGATTCCTCATCATGCACCTGTAGCATCAGGCTACGCCATCTACCTGCAACCGCATGCAGGAGACTCGCCGCAAGGATCACCATGAGGTCAACTGGTGTCCCTATTAATATGAAGACTCGAACAATAGACTCCAGCCAATCCTCGACTGCTTGAGGGTCCATCTCCCAGCGAAACCTATGTGGTCTCTGGCATTGAAACTCATGCAGTTCACTAAGGTGACATGCACTCTCATCTGCTGGGGCTGGTGGCATCAGTGGATCAGTGGGTAGAGGTACCGACGGTGCCTCCACTGTAATGGGGCCCTACACCCAGGCCTCGTCGCTCGGTGGGATGCCATCTCACACAATGATCGAAACCCTGGCTGGTTGCCTTCATGGGGCTATCCTAAAATGAAACAGGTGTTCCATGGTCAATACTGTATACCTGGTGAGCTGACACAAAGTAATCACAAAGAGAACATTGGAAACACACATGCAATCAATGTTTTCGTGTACTGAGTCGGAAATCAGGTGTCAGGGTCCTGGTGTATGGATATGTCGGCCACCACACCAACACTGGACTCCCTGGACTGATAACCAAACTCATAAATCTTAACATTATTTCCTCACAGTGAATAAATTATCAGAGTCCTGAGTTCTGTGGTAGAACTGACTCCTCTGATACCAATTTGTCATGACCCGTCCTCAGGGCACATGCCGTGACTACCCCAAGCCCACCTCTCATAGGCCAGGGGATTGGGACTAGTACCAAAGGCGTAAATCCCGGTAAAAGGGGAGGCATTGCCATTAAATAAGAAAACAAACTTCACAGAGTACAAAAGATGAAGAAAACTCTATGTAAATTGAGTACAAAAGTATGTGCTGAAAGTAAATTGGCCAGAATACAAACCCAACTGAAAGAAAAGTACAATTGAATGAAAATACAGTAGCAGAAAAGTAATGTAGCAAATTCGAGCCATCCTCCGTAACTCCCACCTAATGGGTTGGTACATATAGCCTCCACAGCTCCTTGGTCCGATCGTCTGCTCACTATAGGTCCCGCCATGTGGTCCACCTCCAGGTACCGTCCAGCTCCACAAGCTTCAACCTCGATCAGCGTTGTCTGTCATCTGCATCCAACACCACTTAGTGCGGGCATAGACCGTGTAGGGGTGAGTATAAGATACTTAGTAGGGACCCCAAGACCCTCGAAGGTCTCTCATAATCCATGAAGGATAAACCACAATGGAAAGATACAATCACAAAGTATTAACAACACTACTTATTTATATTCCCAAACGTATACATAAGTCCTTAGTTACAGTTCATCTCCAACATCCAAGAACCATACATTCCACAAAGGAAAGCACAACTCAGTTCACAAAGGATAACTCAACTCAATCCACACAAGAAAAACACAACCCAGTCCACCAAGGATAGTTCAACTTGGTCCACATAGGAAAAACACAACCCATTCCTCAAAGGATAGCTCAACTCAGTCCACACATGAAAAACACAACCCAATCCACAAAGGAACGTCTATCAACCAAATCAATGATAATGATTGAGAATCAAGACTCAGCTCGCATAGGTATACTACTTCTTGAAGAGAGGTGGATTTGATTAGATGTAGCCTCTAAATCATCTCCTCTACCAATCTCATATAGGATCCCAGTATAGAAGTCGTCACTGCCGAACCCACAGAGGATCCAAGTATAGTAGTCATCGTTGCTGAGCCCACAAAGGATCCAAGTACGGTCGACAATGTTGTTGAACACAAAAGGGATCCTAGTATAGAAGTCATCGTCGTCGAACCCATGAAGGATCCCAGCACGGTAGACATCGTCGTCGAACCCATAGAGGATCCTAGTATGAAAGTCGTCCTCATCGAACCCACAGAGGATCCTAGTACAAAAGTCGTCATCTTCATCGCAGCAGGCTCTTGGGTTCCCGCACACAGCATGCTCGATTCTGGGAGGGTCCGCTCCATGAGCCTAGGGCGCGATACATCAACTGTCATTAAGTCCAAATTTGATGTATCACAAAGTTCCGCCTCGTCATTAGGAGCTCAACGTGAAAGACGGCGTGTCAATTGGATGCCCGGTCTGAGAGTTATTAGCTTTTTCGTCTCAGGGGCCCGGTTGGTTTTTAAGATAAAACCAACCAGACCATACTCTATCAATGTCCAAACATCCGGAAAAGTAATCCAAACGAATCGTCTTAGTAAGAGGAAACCAATGAAGTCGACGGCATGTCAATCGGACGTCTGAGGCTCAAGTTATAAGAGTTTCTGCTCCGAGGGCCTGGCTAGTTTCGCGTTCGAACCAACCTAGCCATACACAAAGTTCATCGAAACAGTGAGTGTAATATATCCAAACGACCATCTCCATCCATGGATCTCAATGCAACTGACGGTGCATCGATCGGAGGTCTGTATCCCATGTTCTGTGAATTTGAAAGGAACATTATGAAAACAGTGGGTTTGGGCCCGATCCGACCCGGCACAATACCCCCTGGGTCGGCCCGGCCCGACGTGGGTGTTTGGCCGAGTGCAGGTGGCCCGATCTGGCGTAGTTGGCCCGGCCCGACACAGCTGGCCCGGTCCGGAGTGGGCGGCCCGACCCTCGTGGTCTGCGGCTTGGCTCTCGGCCGAGCGGCGTGCGTGGGGGGGGGGGGGTGCTTCCCCCCTTGATTGAAGAAACGACCTGTCATTAAGGCTTGACTTAATTGAAACTGCGGGACCCGAGGGGTCCCACCTCTAGCTGGTGCCAGCGGCCTGCTTGGCTGGCCTCTCCTCTGAACCGCCGCGGCCATAGGATGCAGCTCCTAACTGTACGATGACGCGCGACGGCGCTGTCGCCCCCCCCCCCCCCCCCCCGCCACGGCCCGCCTCGGGCATAGCCCTTCATGGTGCTCTGACACGACATGAAGGTTCTATGCCCCTCATCTGTGGACCAGTCATGGCCAGGGCCTCCTTCGGCTTCACCGGAACGGCGCGATGGTGCTGCGCTCCTTCGCCGCAGCCCGCTCCGACCGCGATTCTCTCGTTCCTGTGCGGTGCGATGACACTGTGTCGCCTCCATTTCAAGCCACGAAGAAGATCAACAACAAAACGGGAGGAGTATCGGCTATGTTTTTGTGGTCCGACCTCCTCCTGTTATTTTGATAACAATCATCCAATCATTTAAAAACAAATTTCATTAAATAATACTTGAACGATGAATTGAACGACGAATTTACCCCTAAGTTTTGCTCGTCGCTCAATGCTAGAGTCGCGGAAGGAAGAGGATGAAGACCGTCATTCGTCGCGTCCTCCACACGTCCCCAATTTTGAGGTTCGTTACTTCATTGACAATGTTGCAAAGGGAAGGTGTTTAGGGAGGGAATTTTGAAGAAAAATTGTCTGGAAGATCGTCGTTGGCGTTCTTCGCATTCTTCGTTGGAGAGGATATGATTTGCCCAAGTGTTGGGCGTCGCGATACTTTACCAGTGCTTTGTAGCTTGGTGATGTTGTCCCATAACCTTCTCCCAATATCCCTATATATAGGAGAGGGGGATAGGAATGTAACCATCATTGAATTTATGGCGGTTCAATTATTTGGTACCTTCCTAAATTCCATTGATGTGGTTACTTAATTAAAGAAGGTGGTCGGGCGAATTAAATTGCGTTGGCACAATTTAAGAGGGGTGTTGGCACAACTTAAGAGGGGAAGATGCCAAGAAGATTCCCCCACATAGACTGAATCAAAACATATGACACGAATTAATTTTATGTTAACACATAAAATTATTTGACAGCAATTAATTTCATGTCGACACATAAAATTAAATGACTGCAATTAATTTCACGTCGACACATAAAATTAACTATCAACAAGTAATTTTATGTCAACTCATAAAATTAATTTAATGAAAATTAATTTTACGTCGACACATAAAATTAATTGATGGGGGCGTTGAAAGGTTTACTCTACCTCCCCATTAAATGGGAGGTTAGTGTGTGGCGGTTCCACCACCAACTACCAAGTAGAGCTTCTAACCACTTTTATCTGCATGACAAGTGGTTAACAAAATAAAATAAATTATTCACTTATTTCATTTTATTAACCCACGTAAAACCCCAAAAATTAACTTTCATACCTGATCATCCATCGTAGAGGAGAAAGTGATATTAAAAAAAACCTGCATTTCCAGTTCAATGGTTCCCTCAAATTTCAATTCCAAGCACCAGTTCAAAAGATAGAAAAATCTGGTCATACGTTTACTAAATGTACCCAAAAAAAGTTTGGAAAATTATTATCAATCACCCTCGACCCACTGTGGTCAAGGTTAGGCTCTGTCTATGAGAAACACACCCTAGAGAACTCAACGGTACTCTTGTATTTTTAAATCGAGTTACCATTTAGAATTTATGAATTTTATAAATAAAAAAATTGTCACTTAATTGTTTTATTTACGGCCAAAAACTAAATATCTCAGGTGGCATGTGCCGGCCAAAGTTAGTATCTTTTTAAAGAAAGAATACCCTCACGAGTTTAGAGGTGGTCTCAGATTTTTAATCCGAGTTACCGTTTCTGATTTATAATCATTTTAAAAATAAAATAACTTTATTTAATTATTTTATTAACGGATATGCCATTTTCGGGTTTTCTCACATGAGGCCTGCACTGAACAAACCTAAGTCATACCTAGTGTAAACCCGCTATCTTGAGCATAACGGTGCCCTTGGATTTCTGATCCGAGTAACCATTTAAGAGTTATTCCACTTTTCTAGGAAAACTACTTACACACTTTAATTTAAGATTAACAAAACATCAGAAAATTATTTCGGGCACAACGGGCCTCGGAATTAGGTACCGTCAAAAACTGTGTACTCGTAAAATTCCACAGAATTTATGAAAAACAATTTCCTTGAAATTTACAGGTCTTTACATTACTATTTCATTAATTTGATTATGTCTAAATCATTCAAACTAACATTTAATGATGATTACAATCCATATAAGGCACCATTCCACCTTATGGGACCTATAGCTTGGGATACCTAAATAATTTTGTCATTTATTAGGTGAATTGTGTGTATATATAAATTTGGTATTGTTTGTAGTCATATATATAATAATTATATAGGGGATAATGTATACTAATTATAACCTTGGAGGAAAAAATTTCCCTTTTCTATGTTTTACAAAATATAATAATCTATGCCAAAGAGAAACCATCATTTCATATGAATTAATATATATATATATATATATATATATATATATATAATCATATATATACCCTATCCATCCCTTGAAAAATAAATCATATATAAAACTATGATATATCATTGTTTGAAACTGATACAAAACCATATCCCAATGATTCTAAAGAAAGGATCACTTCAATATATATCATACAATAAATCAATGATATATATGTTTAATATCCACAAGAATACCTTAAACAGTGCATTATTTCCAAATACAGATCATAATTCCTAAATATATAATTTAAAGGGTCAAATTCAATCTAACATGCTTTATTGAATAAATTTTTGACATTTTCATGTCATTTATGGCATTTATATCCTTACAAAGACAATTCAATTAACATTAAAAGGGAAGCCCTGATATTCTATAATAGGAATGGAAGTCCATTTAATTTTATAAGGATGTCAAATTTGGGTGAGGAACCTGGGTATCCACTATTATAGTTTAACTATTCCCAAATTATGTGTCTAGTATCACACTATTAAACATCGATGAAATATTACCCAACCTCCATTGAAAGATGGTTGAGTTTAATAATGACAAGGCCACACTAGGAAAAAGCTAAAACAATTATTTTTATTTAATAAAAATCACCAACAGGTTTTATAATTTTATTTATCATGTACACTGAATCATTACATGGTTTCCACAACACCCATGCACATTGGAAAACTCATGGAAACAACAAAAAGGCATATTACACGATTTATTCATTAATCAGGAGATCATTTTCATTCCGAACCAAACACATATAATTAACCATTTGACATTTTATTAAACTCATCAATGATTTTTATGAAATTTATAACATGATTTATCCATCATAAAATATAAATAATTTTTATATTTTTATTTTTTATTATTCAATTAAAAATAAAAACAATAGAATATCAAAAAATAACTATTATATAATTTTGAAAAGATGATATTAATTTTTTTTAAAAAATTCAAAATCAAATTATATAATTTTTCAATTTATATTTCAAATTAAAAATTTATATATATATAATATATAATTTATATAATTTATTGATGCAGAAACGTTTGTTTAATCATGAATAATTATGTTGTTATTCAATATAGATGTTTAATAATTTTATGAATGTTATTAATTTATTCAAAAGATTCATCTTATAATTTAATCAATATATTTTATTGATGTCATTTAATCAAATGTATAATATATTAATAAATTTAATCCTTAATATTAATAGTTCAAATCTCTCTTTTCAGAATAAAATGTATTTTCATATGTGAATTTGGAACTCTATTCTAATGTAATTTTTGTAATATATGTACAATTGTCATCCATTTTGTATATTAATAAAAAATTATACTCTTAAAGTTTGGGATTAATTAATTATAAGTGATCAAATACACCATATTTATTAAAGAGAAAATATTCTAAAATATGAATGTGTTTAAATACCTTATTATAAGGATATACATGATCACTATTAAAAAACAGATGGGTAACGGTCACTAAAACCTCCAATGTTTTCTTCAAAAAAATTCTACTCTCTTCCTAGGGTATAAGTATTAACCATTATGACTTTATTTCAAATTCATGTCATCATATATCATCCAAATGATCGCCATGATACTTCCATACTGTTACCATGGGAATAAAATATCCCCACATATATTTCATATAATCACGATTGATTGAAATAGGAAACTCTATACAAGAACCTTGTTACTCTAATTCCATTTCATAAAACTAAACCACAAGAACAAATTAATGAAAACATATCATTTTTCAAAAAATATGCAAAACACTATGTATTTCAATATTCTATGGTGGTAATTGAAAATCACTAATAGGATCTTCGATCGTGAATAAACTATTTAAGTGAGTATAAATTTTTCCTTAGATTTTTATAAATCCATTACCCAATTTTTTTTGATATTGAGTCCAATTTTTTATTTTCTATATAAAATTTCCCTTTTTTGAAATCATATACATATACTTAAAATTATATTTAAATAAAATTATACTTCCCAACTTATTTAGTTTGTATTTCATGTTAAAATATTATTATTACGAGAATACAAATGGTTCGAATGTATGATGAATATAAAGTATTATAATTAATTCCAATCCATCGGATTGATGATTTGTTCAATACATAGAATAGATTACTATTTTTTTATAATTACACAATTGGTGTGACTATTATACAAACTAATTTTATAATTATAATATAGAAAATATTTTGGATTAATTAGACTGACCATAGTTAACTTCATCATATTGAGAATAATTCGTAGAGTACATCAGATTGAATAGTTCCAATAATTTTTGTAGATAGAACTATATCAATATAATGAATTTTTTAACCATTATATTGGTGGTAAAAAAATAATGATAGATAATAAAGTCTATATCATTCTGATATATCATAATAATGATCAATAACATTTTCATCTATCAAATTGAAAAACTTTTTAAAATATTTAAACAAATTTATAAATATTACCATTATTGAATTTCGTATAAATATGAGTGAATTTGTGGAGGATTGAGGTAATTAATTTGCAACTCAACATGTCTATTGGTCACTCTACATGATTATATAGTTCCTAAGGTTTGTTTTCCTTCAAGTAGATATTATTTTAATTAATCCCTGGGAATATTGTAAATTCGATATATTGTTTTTATTTTGTATATTCTATGTTCAGTCGTGATTAGATCAATGTATTTCGTTGATAAGAATATGAGTTATTTTAATATATCAAATCATGGGAATAAATGGATAGGATGAAATTGTGGTATTTATCATTGTATCAATGGATTCCATGGATTTGGAAAACAAAGATATTCCGAACATCATATCAAGGTAATTTCGTTAAATAAAGATTGTCATCTAATGTAGTTATTGAACTTGTGGATATATTAAGTCATTATGTTTACCATAATTCAGGAGGCTAAAGAGTATAACTTCATTTTACAAATAATAAAATGTAGTTTTCTATTATATTCTTTTGTTACTAAATTTTAAATATTCAAATGTGAAATTTCATTTGAAAGTTAGTTTTTACTTATATTTATAATAAACTAGTGTTTCATTATTTCAATAATACTGAATTTTTTTTTTGATATATCAAACAATTTATAGATTTGATTTTTACACTTAGATTATCGAATTTATTTTTAGACCAATAAATTTTGACTAATATGATTTTTGTCTTCTTTTAGTTTTTTTTATTCTAAAACTCTCCCATCCTCCCGTATCAATTCTATACTCTTACAATCCAATAATTTTTATTAAATAAGGTACTTCTAGTATACTCCCTTGTATTTTAATTTTATTATATACTATGAGTTTTTATTCATTTTTCATAAATTTTTATTTATTAAACATCTTTTACACTAATATGTTTGGAATAAAAATAGTTTTTATCTAATAATATTATAGGATTGAATGTTGAAAATTTAAAGAATTTCAATACTAGTAAAACACATATACTTTTTGGTAATTTTTATGAATATTTTAGATTTTGAATGATTATTTTTTAAAAAATTATTGTGTGGATAACATTTTCTTGTTATCCTAATATTATACAATTCTAAATAAGATTGTTTCTACTTTTATGAATTTGGAAAAGAAGGAATATCAATCGATTTAGAGATATGTGAATAATCTACATTAATCTATGATACTAATTATTTATAATTAAATTTAAACATGTTATGAATCTTACAGTATTTCGAATAATTAGAGGTTACTATCTTTGCAACATAAAGAGTTATTAAAACTATATGATCTATTTTAAGAGTTAATTAACAATATTTTTATTTATTACATAGAGAATTGTTATCGTACATGAATTAATGATTAAGGACCATTATTAATGGTTCAAATTCTCTTGGGGAGAATGATTTATTTCATGGAATATTAGTTTATAAAATCATTGAGATTATGTCTGATGAATGGAAATATAAAATAACAACTTTCGACATTACAAGGAGCTATACAAATCATACTCTTGATTATCTCATTTTTAACCTTATACACTATGAAGGTTCATTGAAAATGGATAATCGAAAAATAATAAATAAAATTTCAGGGAATATATTATAATTACATCTATTATTATTATTAATTTTCAATCTACTGAAAATATAGTGAACACTTCTAAGAATAATTTTATTATTGAATCAGTTACTAGTTTATATGAATAGACTGGATATTTTTTCATAATATTTACAAAAATAAAAACATGATTTTATTATAAAAATAAGTTTAGTATATATATAAGAATAATAATGAGAATAATGTAAACATCTATTTATAAATCATTGAAAAGAAATAACAACATGCTGTTATTTTTAATAAATCAATTCATTTTCATAGATTTGAATATACTGAACAAAATATATGAATGATAAGTATCAAATGATCATTCATATCTACTTCATGTTTGAAAAACATTTAAAAATAAAGAACTCCTTCTAAATGTGGATTTACACAAATTTTTTTCTATAAATTTTTTTTTCTTAGAAACACCTTTTTCTTAATTTTTTTATTGTTTTTCAAATTTCAAAACATTATAAAAAATTTAGATTCAAAATATCTATAAAAAATCGGGTCTACAAGTTTTATAAAAACTATTCTTAGGGACCAAATTATTCGACACATAGAAATAAATTAAAATGGTTTTTTTTTTTTTAATTTTAAATAAATATCATCACAATCAATTTATATTAGAAAAACCAAGAGTTATAAGTAAATAATACTAAATATAAACTTGTAATCTAAAAGGAACCATTATTTTGCTTTTTCACTTATTCATTACATTATTTTATTTATTATGTTGTATAAATATGTTTTTTAATAAACATTTTTGTGTTAAAAAAAATTCATTTAATGAAATTAATCCCTACCCTGATGAAGACTTTTCTGAAAAAAATAAAATTTAGTATTTATATTATTTGCTTCACAGATTAAAAATCAGTGACTGGATAAAAAATGGTTATGATATATGTTGTTTATTTATATTGAATTCTAATTTTCACACCAATTTCCAAAATAAGGGTG
The DNA here is from genome assembly GCA_963277665.1 of Viscum album. Classification (NCBI taxonomy): domain Eukaryota; kingdom Viridiplantae; phylum Streptophyta; class Magnoliopsida; order Santalales; family Viscaceae; genus Viscum; species Viscum album. Next base: position 245,195,128 of record OY728133.1, read on the forward strand.
GGACACCCTATGTACTATATCAGTTTTTAGATATTTCAACCCTTATTTTGGAAACCTGATTTAGTGTTCATTTTGAATGTTTTATATTATTCTGATCAGAATCTGGTACAACATTTGGTACTAAGAATATTCATATGGCCACTTAGTCCTATTTTTCAATGATATTAGTCATCAATCAAATAGAAAATGAATGTGCACTGAATGGTTAATATTTTTATCTTCTTATGAAATTTATTAATTCTCATGGGAGGGAGAAAATATATGTCATGAAAGATGATTTTAATGAACATCATTAACATATATTAAGAGAGTATTTTTGTAATTATAGTTTATCTCAAACGATGATAAAGAATATGCCAATTTTTTATTTTTTGTTTAATTATGTAATCATCTATATAAAACATTATCTAAGATTGTATATGTACCTTTAAAGGGTGAATCTTATTTAAATATATACAATATTACACATAATCCAGTAATTTTTCATATGTCAAAGGACGTGGAATATTTGTTCAAATATTTTAAAAAAGTAAGCAATGTTACATAACCAATATTGGACGTAAGAGTGGTAAAATAATTGATTTACGGATAACTAATTCAGAGAAAAAATTACATGGATACACTTAAGGATCATAACAACATTATCTTTGACATTTTTATTATCATGAGAATTACCAACTTGTGAGTGTTTATTTTACTCCCTGTATAATAAGTTAGAAGGAATCAATCAAGTCCACGATCATTGTTTTTCACTGTATTAATTTATTGTGTGTGTTTCATTTATGTTTTCCAAATATATAATCAAATGTATTATATGAAATAATGAAATTTCTTTATTAATGATGATACCATGGAGAGGATGATGTTAATTTTATATTTAATACTATTGATGTTTGTAGATAAAATGAAAAGAACCATTTCCTAAAATTATCATATAATAGAAAAAAAAATTTGTCGGGGTAGAGTATGTCTCATTCCTCACACTCAAAATTAAATGATAATAAAAAAACTATTTTTGCTGAAGAATTAAAAAATATAATGGAACATAGGTCACTAAAGATACCATAAGACCCTTATTATTAATTAGATAATGTTGAGGGATTGGATTTTTAAAAAATCATTACTGATGAATTTATGGAGGTTGAGAAATGAATGAAAAAGAAATATTTTCTAACAAAATAATGGATGAAAGGATTCTGAAGGGAGCTAAAAAGGTATTAAATGATCCGGATCTATTGGTTTCCCCAATATAATTCATACTACTAGTTCCTGTGTGAAAATAAATTCCATATAATGATCAAAAAATTATATATATCTATTTTTAATTATTTTAAACATTATAAATTCAACAAAAATCCCTATATTTTATGACTAAGTAAAATTAAAATCAACGCACTAATAATCCATTGATCAAAAGTTTATTTTCAAAATTATTCCATGTGCATGTTGAAAAAATGATTGAATATAAGAAACTCAAATTAGTTTACAATGTTGGTAATTTTGTTCTAATGAATGTGTGAAAATTTGAACAAGACTATTATAAGAAATAAGAATAAGTGGATTAAGAGAAAGAGGAAGCTATAAAATAAACTCAAATGGAGAAATAAACTATGGAAAATAACAATACATCACATTCATCTTCAAAATCATCTTTGCTAACTATAAAATCTAATAAAAATCATAATATAAATTTTTCATAGGATGTTAAATAATCTCCAAACGGGGAAGAAGAATCTCATTATTTGTGAATGAATATTTCAAACAAGGAAGAGACATATAATGATGTTGATATTTTATATTTTCATGAAAATAGAATAGTTCAAGATGATAAGAAGTTATATGTTTTACCTTTGAGACCTAATTTATCATATGTTAAGAGATAATCATTGGATTTTATAACCATAATGGAAGGAAAAGGTATTAATTACATTTTTCAGTGTCTAAAATGATTATGTGATTTGATACCGTACCTTCTAAATACGAAATCCAATTATAAACAAATTCAAAACACTCTGAATGAAGAGGCATATTAATTAAATTTGTTGAATGATATTGTCATCTAAAATGAGTCAAAATTAAAAACCATAATTTAGAAAATCCACGGTGTATTATATATGTTTTAATAAGATGGATATATGGATGTGTAAAGATAAAAACTACTTAATAGATCATGATGAAAAATAATTTGATGCTATGAAACAATATATTGATTATGATGATTCTATTTAATCATTTTCATATAATGATTTTGATAGATTTATGTTTTTTGGAGATTATAAATTCAAAAATGATTTTTGGGGTATGTGATTTAGAGTTCTAAAACAAATGATTCACATGTTGGAATTATAAAATAGAAGGATTCTATCTTCTGAAGATGTGGTGTTTATTATGAAGGAAAAAATGAATCAAGGTAGAAGCTTTTGATTTTTTTTGAAGTGAATCAATTACTATTATATTTAGTTTTGGGGATGGTGAAACATGAATCATTCATTACTAAAGTTGATAAATATCATGACAATATAATGATTTCGATCATGCTCATAAATAATTTATATCATAATTAATGAACGTTGGTACCTGAAATTCTGAGGTAATAATAATTTTTGAGTAGTATTGTTTTGATTGTGTTACTATTAATTTTTTTTGTATGTATCTATCAATATTTTACGTAGATTAATATTATATATATTTGCGTTGATGAGGAATTATTCAAACCTTTTGTTTTTTTGTATTTTTTTTCAAACATCTCATGAGGTAATATACATTCAAAATTTCATTTTATAAATAACAAAGTGGGATATTGTTTTATAAGTTTTTATGTGAATTTTTTTGAGAGATTTTTTTAATGGTAGAGAGTTGGTTTTTAAAATATAAGGAATAAACCATTGATAATTATTTTAAAAGGGGAGAGTCTTTCTAAGGATGTATTTTTATTAAGGAGAAGAATATGAAGAATGTAATTCTATTAGATCATAAAAAAACAACTAATATTATGGGGTGTTAATATATTATAACTAATGATTTATTTTATTAATTTTCCCATTGATGTTCATAAAAGTACATAGGATAGTAATTATTTAAATGTGATATATTTTCTTTATAACTTTTTGTGTTATATACTTTCCATATATGGGATATTGTTGGGTCACTAGGTTTACCTTCTACTTTTCCTTTCCTTAGTTTTTGGAAATCAAACACAGATTCTAAAGACACTATTTTATAAAAAAAATTGTATCCAAAGTAATATCTTAATTTTTTTAGAAAAAAATATTTACATGAAAAATATTGATTTTTTTATATTTTAACAAGACTATAATGTATTATTATTAATTATAATACATCAAAAAAATGGTATATACATTATATTGGATAAACAAATATTTTTATTAATGGTTAGAAAATTATTTTTTGTTTTAGACTAACCAATTTCAAACCATTAGAAAAAAATTATTTATGATTAATCAGAAAGGAAATATTTAATTTCAGTAGATTTAAAACCATTATTATAGTCCAAAAAAGTGTATATTTTTTATTATGTGTAGTTATGACTATATATATTAAACAAAAATATTTTTAACATTTTAATGGTGGTAAATATAAATATTATAGACAATGATTTTACTTTATGCATAGATGAAAAAATAATGATCCGGATTATTCTGATATTTGGAAGTGAAATCTACATGAGGTTGTTGAAACCAACAGAAAAAAAATAAACATTGAATAATTTCTTGTAAATAAGAAGTCATATAAAGAGATGTAAGATGACATATTTACAACTCAATATTACTAAAGATTAGCCAACATTAAAAAATCATTCATATGATTTATATTCTATCATATAGTTTGAGTTATATATAATATGTGTGTGGATTCTAAATTCCATATACAATGTTTTTTTTGTATTCCTGTATTAGATCATGGTCAATTCAAGGGAATTTAGAGATAGGAACATAGGTTATTCTAATCCATCAGATCAAGTGATTCTGATTCTAGGAAGACATGGACATACCAACAATTAACCCCAATGATTCTAGATAATTGTATATTAGAGACATTTTGAATACCATATAAAGGGATTTACTGATTTGGAAAGACATATATACTACTGTAGGTTTTGAATTTGTGGATATATTTTTTCAGGATTATTTATTTCCATAACTATTACTGTTAAATTGTATAAATAAATTTTATAAATATTTTTAGTGATTGTAATTATTATATGATTTTGAATTACTAGGTTCTACAAGTATTTTAATCCACTATACAATTATGTTCAAAAGTTATTTTTTTACACATCTTTTTAATAAACGATTTCATTGTTGTTCCTATGATTCTGATAATATCTCTGATATATGATACACCATCTATAACAAATTTTTTCACTTTGACAAGTTGAATATTTTGATGTACATTTTTTACATGATAAAATAACTCTTCTTTTTGAGTTTAAATTATTAAAATACAATTCACCCCCACCGTTATACATAAAAAATAATCTGATAATCTAATATTAAAAACACAGATAAATATATTACATAACAAAAAATAAAGGGTTATTGGAACTATTTAGAATAATATATCTAAAAACATTTCATGGATAATAAGCACATTTAGATTAGTTATACCCACATTATCATCAACTGAAAAACACATATAAAAATCAATAATGACCCATTTAATGTAGATATGTAATGATGAAATATGCTTGGACTTCCATTGAGTTCTATAGATATTTATATATAAATTGTCTCCCAATACATGTTATTATCAGAAAGATCCACGATTTTCATGTATCTCTCCCAAGAGGCAATAATATTGGTAATATAATATTTCCAAATATATTCCAATATATAAATTCTCATTTTTGATTTACCTTCTATATAAGCATTATATATTGGGATTAGTTTAACATATTATAAATAGCGTTATGTAATAACTTCCATAAATGGTAAGTACATTATGTGTCTTGGATAGATAAAATACTTGACGGGACCCTATAGAGTTATATAATGACATCAATTTACAGCCTAAAAAACTAAAAAAATATTTTTACATTTGGAATAGTTATAAATAATTGGTTGTAATACCCCGACCCCAAAATCACAGATTCAGTGCATTATTTTAATCCATTGGCCCGAAAACAAGGAATCAAATCCCTAAGGACCAATCAGTTTACTAGTCCTGGAAAATATATTACATACCTGAACATTACCTTAAAACTTCTAACATAAAATAGAGCATAGAAAATACTTTGGGAATTTCATTATTACTATTGGATAACCCTGTATATCAATCATAAAACACATCCTTAAATGGTTGAAAAAAATTAAAAAAGTGTGATATGAGAAGCTCAGTAAGGAAATGAAATATAGGTGAAGCTATCACCAGTAAGCATAAATATTTACTCCATGGCTGAAAACCGATACAAAATCCATTTAAAACATTATCTCTAGCATAATATAACTATAATAAATCAAATAATTTCATTGGAACATTCACCTGGATATTCAATTAGTCAAATAATAACATGTAAAATCAATAATTAATATCATAACGAGGGAATGCATTATGTTAGCCATAATAACCATTATTTCAAGGCCCCCTGCCAAGACCATACCCAGATACTCTATCAAGTCCTTATACTAAGAAAAAAGTTAGTCTCATGATACCTACCAATACATTGATGAGAAATAGTGGTCCATGCTTATCACATACTATGTCCAATGCATTCCTCATATGAAAATGGTGAATCATAACCAAAACATCCATATTAAAACTAGTATATAAAATGTTAATACTTTAACCATCATCAATGAATGGTATGAAAAATATCACATCCATAATCAAAATATAACAAAACCATCAATTCTATATGGTATATTTTATCATTATAAACCTAACATAATTAAAAATAAAATCAAAAAAATAATTTTGACTTATATGAAAGTAATCTAATAAAATCATTAAAACTCCCTTACAAAATTATCCATTTTTTACTTTGTAATAATTTAAATGCATGTGTAATTATAATATAATAAATTTTCTTTTAAAATAACCTTCTATGTTTGGAAGGAATGCATCAAAATGTTAAGGCGTCCAAATGGAAGAAAATATCCCCTCACAACGTATATGTTATAAAATATTCAATCCTTAATTTTTAATAAAGGGAATAAAGTAAAAATTGTTTTAAAATATATTTTTATGAATCATGTATGTTGATGATAATTATTCACCATTAGATACTTAAATATAAATAATCTAAAATAAAAATAATGAGATTGTAAAATTTAGACTTACCTTATACATTCCTTCTGTAGAGGGTTATTTAACCTCTTATATAAATATTAACGTGTTTTATTAAGTTATAAAATTACCTTTTCCATATTTATGATTTTATTCTTGACTCTCTTATATTTTTTTGTTAATAATATTTCAGTATTACCACTATTTCGGGTGTTAACACTTCATTTACTTATGCATGTTTTATCATATAAGTCAATTATCTTATGTATTGGGTATATTTTATTCATATGTAAAATTTTATTATTTCCATAAATATTATATTTACTCATCAAATTAATTTTATAATTATTCTTGAATTGTTAATGTGGGTAATGAATCTCATCTCTCCGTGGAGAATATAGGCCGTACAAACGCTGAATAAATGATATCATTAATTTAATGGTTCAATGTCATGGTATTGGAAGGTATAATTATAATACATAATTATAATAATGTCAATTTCATTATTTATGTCTATCATACTCATCATTATACATATACATGTAAATTAATTTAGAATAACTAATTACAAAATGGCGTGGAAATGGTAAGTCATACGTACGCACGCATGGTGATATTATTATTAAAAGGAAATATAAGATATTGAATAGGGTTGTCCCATGATTATAATTACATAACAGTATATGTATGATACTACATTTACTACATTGTTATGGAAACAATATCGAATGAAAATGTATAAGAAGAAATGAACTTTGAAAGAGGTTATAAAACTATTATTTCTTCTTTGAGTGTCCGATTTTTATTTTCAAAAAAGGAATCATTTTAATGTTTTATCCTAATGTTTGTTATCTAGGATTATGTGTGGGATGATAGTAGGATGTTATGGTAGGGTTTTCCTAGACAAATGTAATTGGAGGTGTGGATAAAAGGGAAGAGAATTTCATTTTTATAGTAGAGGTTAGGGGCACTTCGGGAATGTCTTGAAATATTAATTTATTATAAATTTTTTTCCTTTTTATAATTCCTCAATGTAATTTAATTATATGATAAGCTGATTATGGGCCGTAATAAAAAATAATAAAAGGTTTTATATAGGTTTTGATCATAAAATAAACTTCATCTTTTATATTTAACCCTTAATATAATAGTTTAACTTTTACCATGTCTTCGTGTATTTTTACACTTAAAGTTTAAAATAATTAATATAAAATTACTAGAGAACCTATACTGGATCTGGTATGAAAAAAAATTTACTATAAAATATTTTTTTCATAATCCTATATTTTTATGACATTTATATCATTTAATATATTAGTATTTATTTTAAAATCTCATTAATGTAATTTTGACACTATTTAAAACATGATTTTTGTTATAGTAATTAAAACATTATTCATTTTAATAAAATGAATTACCTAAATCTTAACATGTCATAGCCATCTACATAATTTTTTTATGGCCTCAAATATTTAAAATAATATTTATTTTGGACTTTTTAATATCATTTATTTGGTAATTTTATTAATATGGTAATCAATGCGTCATCACTCTGTTGTAAATATATTTATTTATTTAATGTCTAAAAATTATAAATAAAATTCCCTAATGTAAGAAATCTATTTTATATTTATAATTACTAATTATAGTCAAAGATATTAGTTTTCTATTCCTAAATTAATTTTTTTTACTGAAAATAGAGATGTTTATGTTATATTTATCTTTACTTTAAATTAATTATTATGTTGTGTCTTTCTCACACCATAGTGGATCCAAAATGCCAAAAGATCAGAATATGAAATATTTGGTTTCTCATGAATCATACATAAATTATAGGGCATGTGTTAGGGAAGTATTATATTATTATAATTTAATTTTACCTTGCATTCCCCAATTTACCCTTTAATAGTGATAAATAAAAATAATTACTAATGTCACTATTCATATTTCCAAAAAATAAAAGATATCTACATAAATAATTAGAAACATTTTATACAAAATATGGAATCCATTTTTCCAAATTCATAACATATATGTTGCATTAATTAATTTAAATATATTCATATTATCAAAACCAAAATGTAGATTTTTAAGAAGTAAAAAGTATCAAATTATTGACATGTGTTTATGTCCAATCTAAATTTAAAATTACTTATAATGAACAAAACTGTATTAAATGATAAATAAATAATACAATTACACTTTAAAAACAATAAAAAAGATAATCTAACTATTTACATTATTATGATGAAAATCCGTTTTGAATTAAAAATCGATATATTTCAATATTCATTAAAAATTGAAAGTTATCAGAAAAAGAAATTTAAAATTATCAAAAAAGAAATTTTTATGTCCCACTTTTAACAAATATGATTATTATTTGAAATTGAATATATAAAAGTGTCAAATATTGGATTTAAATATGGTTCTCTATTAAAAGGCGGTATGTCTACATTTTTTGACAAATAAATCTTCTATCTAGAAATATTAATTTGTTCTTATATTATATCTAAGAAACAAAAAAAAAATTAAAACTATATGGAATATATAAAGATAAAAATGTAGTTAATTATTTCCCTAAACACTTTTCAAATTCCCAGTTTGATATGTCGTGGTCGGCTCAAAATTTCTGTTTTGTGTAGTTCTAGATATTTATTTTTTTAAAAAGAAGTATACATTGGAAACATGGGGTGTTACACACTACCCTATATAAAAAATTTCATCCTAAAATGTTTTAAATTTGGATTTGGTAAAGATGTTTTTATTATTCAAAATCCATTTATTTCAATCCCACATCTTGAAAATTGATTGATGAAACTTCGACTTTAAAATAAAGGGAAGTAATAAGGTAAATAGAGAAAACACAGTCGAGGGTTCCATATAAGAAAAAAAGAACATTAAAGAAAATTTAACCATCTTGTTCTGATGGATATAAACAAATAACATTATTAAGAATAGGTTAATAACCAAAATTTAATAACTATGTTATTATTTAGGTTCCATTTGATTCCTCATAAAAAACGTTATAGGAAATCATTTTTGGTTTTCTGTACTTTTCCCTAGAGTTGAAGAATTTATTTATTTCATATATTAAGGACAAAATAAAACATACTCATGTAAAATGAAAAGTAATCTATTTTTATCAATTTCTACCACAAACTCACCTTTTTCTTTAAATTATTATAAAATTTGATTTTTCATAATTGAATAGTGTTCCAAAAAAGAACCTCTACATCATCTATCATATCATTTAAATAAAAGAAAACAACATTAGGAAAAATAAGACATCACATAGGTCAGTGGTAGGTGATTCACCCTTTCCGCCCTTCAGTTGGGGGTTCTAATCTTGTGTCATTACCAGATGCGATAGGTTTTTTACATGCATATTGTCCTTTAATAAAATATTTATTATTATAGAATTCCCATTATAATCATAAAAATAAATTATCCTTAAAAATATTATCTAAATTTAAACGTTATTCATTAAAACCATTATAGTTATCAAAAATAATTCTATCCAAACTCTGCCGAAATGGTCTCTATATTTCCAAAATCAAATGTAACATCAGATTACCCAAACAATGTAATGTTTCTTTTATTGTCATATATTGATTATATGATAATCATTATCATATTATAACCTTAATGAAAAAAAAATTTGTTCAGTTCAATACTTATATATGTATATATATCATTCTTCTTATAAACAAAATATAATTATTGAATTCAAAAACGCAAATACATTAATTATTCCACTTCGACCATATTAACAGAATAAGTGGGATTGTGATCCATTTTCTTCTTCTGAGCTATATTTTTGTGACCCTTTGAAATATAATTCTCATAATTTCCCATATCTTGACAATTATATATTTGTATATCGTTTTTGATCCCCTTACCATCCATGGTCTGGTGAAATTTTTATCCACATTTGTAACACACTCCCATTCCTTTCAAGTCAATACCAGGTTGATTGTTCCCAAAATTATCAAATCAGGGAAAATACTTCTTTCCCTTTTCCCCTTTATCTATACCATTATCCACAATTTTCCTCTTCTATTTCATTATATTAATGTTGTAAGACTTATAAAATTCCTTTTCCATCTTGATAGAACATGAGACTATATCTTCATAAGATGAGAAAAATTGTGAGAGTGGTTCCCATCAGAGAATGGTTTAAACCCTCAATGAATCTATCAATATTACATATTGGCTTACATATATAGTCTACATCATGACTTGATAAACATTTTATGTTGTCCTCATACATTGCAACATTATAATACTCATTTTTCGACACACTCAAAAATTTCCTATTTATATTAGGTGACTCTATAGGGGAAAAGTATTTCCCTATGAAAATATTTTTAACTGCATCCATTATATGTTTTCTACTTCTTCATCCTCCTTCTTGTTTTGAATTAATGATCACCAATTATTTTCATCTCCTGAGAGATGGTAAACATCCATGACCACTTTATCCCTTTCATTACTTCCCAAAGAATGAAATATTTTCCCTCAGAAATATATCAATTACTCAATCACTAAAGTATTTGTAGTCCCATTGAATGTTGGAGGATGATTTCTCATAAGGTGGTCCAACACTGATCTTCTACGTTTTGGATTGGGCGGCACTATACGTGTAACATCCCAGGTAAATAAAGAATATGACATTTTCATATTTATCCATATTTGCGAATAAAATATTAATATTTCTTTAAAGGGGATTTTATGCTCGATGACGTACCCAATACACAACAATGAGTTTCTTTGAAATCTTACGTTGCACTCAAATAATAAAATATTATTATTTTAAATGGTAGTTAATGCCTAGCCGTTGTAATGGCGGGAATTAACGGAACTAACTAAAAAATTAATATATATTTTTGTCAAATATTATTACTTTTTTCTAATAAATTTTGGATTCTTAAAATGGGAATAAATCCAATTTTAAGCATAAATCATCTAATATTCTTTGAAAGGTTGATTAACTACATTTTGATGGAGAACCCTTTTTAAATATACTTTTTATGATTTTATATGTTATATATGAAAAAATAAAATCCTTCTTTAGAATCTGGAAATCAAAATTTACTTTGTGTAAATTTTTGTTATTTTTCCGAAAAAGATTATTTTTAGTGGAAATGTTGCATTTTAATTCAAAATTTCCTTTTAATCTGATTTATTTATATGGATATATTATCTTTTTAATTGATATTAATGTTTATTTAGAATATATTTTTACCATTTAATCCAATGGTTGTCATTGTAATTGATTTCACGTTGGAATTAGACTTAAAGTCGTGTCAATCGTTTAATAAATATTGTTTCTTAAAAACACTCTATTTGTTTTGACAGCGGGAATGAATTATTAAATTAATTAATGCAACATATAAATTTTGAATTTTTTAAAATATACATCATTTTTTAATTCAGAACATCAAATATAGCTTAGGGTGAATTTTTTTGTATTTTTCTGAAAAACATCAATTTTTGATGAATAGTGAAACCACTAAGTGGTAGTTAAAGAAACTGATTTTTCATTTAAATGAAACTTTACCACATATATGATTTTATTTTCAAAAATTCAACATACATGGTTGTCATTGTGAAGTAAAATTTGGTTCAATGAGATTAAAATAATTTTTTGTTGAATAGTATCTTTTAAGATTTATTAATCGCGATTAATGGTAATTAGTACAATTTAAGGTAATGATAATGTTATAATAATATGAAATGCCCTTGACACTTGTACTACACTTATTTTATGAGTCATGTATGACCATTATAATCCATGGGTCAACTTGGGGACCCCATGGAGCCACTTTGGTTGGAAGATGACATTAATAAATTTTTATTTAAAGTTAAAATTAAAATGTCACAAACATGCATTGTTTTAGTAAACCAATTTTCACATGGGGATATACAAGTCATATTTTTGACTATAAATATTCATTATAATTTTAAAATGATTTATTACATCATGATATTTTTTTTATAATTTTTAGACATTAAATTTTTTATTTTATTTATGACACTATGATGATGCAGTGATTACTTCATAAATGAACGATTTAAATAAAATAAAATGATAGGGTGAAATATAAGTCTTACAATAGTCAAAAACCTATTATATGGTCAGATTTATGAACCTTATCACCTTAGATTCTATTGAAATCATTTTGGGACCTTTAAAAATCTGAAAATCAATTTATAATAAAGTAATATTATGTAGCTTTCCGAGAGTGCCCCTCCTTTTATCTTATAAAAGTCCCCCACCTCTACCACCTTACACAAACCTCTCAAGCCTTTAGATCAGAACATCCTTGCACATTTCATCTCTCCACATACCTATATTCATCATTGAAGCCTCACCTTTGGCAGAATTCTCTTCAAGAAACCCTTTTGGTTCAAAGCAAGAGGACTTACCCGATTTAAAGGGACTGTCTTCACTTGTGTCCTTTTGTTTTATTTTCCTTCTCCAAACCCCTAAACTATTGTGATTCCTTTATTTTGTAACAACACCATTATCTTAAATATACTAGTATGTTTTGATGTAAAGTATTTTAGCTACAATTAAACACACCTCTGTCTAATGGTTAAAGAACATACTATTTTTGTGGATGGCGAATTACTGCCTCACGAAACGATGATTGTTCAATCTTCTCTTAACACCTTCCATGGTGGCCATTATGATGTCACTGTATTTTATATATGATATATATGGTATTTATTTTTTTCATTTTCTTCTGTATTTTATATTGAAAACACATCTTTATGATTTTCATGTTGTACAAATGCAATAATTTCATACGAGGAAGTGTGGACTACCGCCCCCTCAAGTGACGTGACTCATTCATGCAATACATGGAATGAATAAAGAATGAAATTAATGAACTTATGTGAACTATAAAATATATATATTATACTTGAATTATAATATATATATCACTAAATTATTATTAATTCCATTAATATGTCAAATAAATGAAAGTAGCGTTCATGCATACGTACGGCCTACCGTCTCCATAAACAGTCCATTTCATTTCATTTTATCTCAAAATGGTATGGAATAGTATAAAATGAATATTTAATGGATATATATATTATTTAAATCATTAATACTACTCTGTAGATTATTTACTTACAACTATATAGACAATCATTTTCAAAAAAGTTCATTTTTGACTCTTGTAACAAACATCGACAAAAACATCTGATATGAACTCACATTATTATCCAATTATTATAACATTATAATATGTGTTATGAACTGAATAATAATATTTAAAGAATGACGTTACAAAATTATAAATTGACCAAATTTTATTATTCAGTAATATAATGAAATGAATAAGCCAAGTCGAACTTGAGTTAAGGGTCCAACCCCTCTCTTTCTTTTTAAGTACACTCTTTTATGTCATTTCTATTAAGCTCATCATTTTTATTATTGAGATGTTGTTTTATATTACTGTTACTGTAATTTTGTATGTTCATATGATGGGAGACCCTATTTTCTCTCATCAATCGATTTTGAATGTTTTGAGTGGTGCCGTTAGGACGCATAATTTTCGTAAGGGATCCTACCTCTCTTTTTCTTTTTAAGTGCTCTCTTTTATGTCATATATTTTAAGCTAATATTTATTATGTTTAGGGATGTTATTTTATATTCCACATTCTATACTTTTTATTATCATATTACTAGAGACCCTGTTTGATCTCATAAATCCATTTTTGTAAGTTTTATGTGGCGCCGTTAGGATGCCGAATTTTCATTATGGGATTTAAATCTCACTTTTTATTCCTGTGAGATTCGTTCAACATTTCCCACTACTTCCTTTTGTATGGTGTATGTACTGACCATTATTTTACTATTTGTATAATATACTCTCAATTATGGGTATTTATATCTTTATTGTATGAACCTTATTTCATGGGGTGTACGTTCAAAAGTTGCCCAAATCCGTAAGGGAACCTTCCACACTCCTCTTTTTAAAATACTTATTTTGTTATGTCTTTTAATTGACATATTTTTATGTTAGTATATGATCTTCTATATCCTTATTGATGTAAATTTTATGTCCATGTGATGAGATACCATTTTCTCTCTCTTCAACTAATTTATTAATTTTAAAGTGACGCCGTTAGGCTGTCGAATTTTACCAGGGGAACTTCTTAACCCAATTTTGATTTCATTGGGATAAACTTGTAGTTATTGAATATGTCATCATATGAATATGTGTTAATGAAATCAGGTTTTTATAAACTTTATATCCACTTATATTGGGTTTATTTATAATTTTCACACATAATAATGAGATTTATTTATCCTAAATTTTAGGATACCTTCTTTATATGTGATTTTATCTCATCTTACATTTCTATTGAGACTTCATTGTTTTTATTCACCAATTCACTCTTATATGGTGTATATACTATCCTTTGGACTATTATATCATGAATCCCTATATTTTCATGATATTGTATAGTTTTTATTAAATGCTATTCCTCAATTATTGTATTCATGTGTCTCTCATTTTGGTAAAAACCCATTAACTAAAATATCATTTTAAATGTTTAAATGATTTATTCTTATAAATATTTCTCATTAATATCCATGTTTTCAAGACTTTTTTAAGGATTTATTCATATGGATATTAATGGTTTAAAAATTTAAAAGCTTCAAAGTGGTATAGTACATTTTGATTCATAAATTAATTTATTAAATATTTTAAATGGTTTTGAAATTGGTTTTTAGAATGGATTCATTATTTCAATATCTTAAAATGTTTTATTATTATTGCAATGTGGGAATGTTATCTTTACATTATTCTTATGTTATATGCTATAATTATGTTATGGTTCTTGGGAATTTTTTATGAAGACGGGTGGTTCCGTGATAAACTAAGGGAGGGTGATCCCGATATAGCTCTCTAATGCATTAGGTAACACGAAGGAGTTAAACTCTAAGGTTTCTGCGAAGGGATTTAGGGAATATACTGTGATGGGTATTACAAACGTAACCATGAGGGTTACTCCCTATGTAATAATGATATGAATGCCTCATGTTACCTTTATGTCTTATGTATACATGGACTAATGTTTTATTTCCGTATTGTTATAACCCTTACTGAGCATTTTATGCTCATCCCGTGTTTTTTTAGAAATGTTTTTCACAGGACATAAAGTTGAATAGGGTCAAGGATGAGATCAAGGAAATGTCAGGCTGTCTAAAACAAGGAAGTAGACATGACTCTTTTGTTCAAGGGTTTTTATTTTTTGAAGAATGGAATCTGAGTAGATGTGTATACTTTTTAATCTTTGAGATGTAATAATTATGTCATAATTCTCTAAAACACTAAACCTAAAAAGATCCCCAATGTAAATTATTCAATTTAATTCATGATTAAGTAATGTTTTGAGGACGGGTCTTTATAGTTGGTATCAAAGGTCGGTTTAGATAACTTTAGAGGTTAGAGTGTTGTTTAATCATAAGTGACAAGTTTTGTATAACCACAATGGTTATTATATTAGATGGAGTCATTGTTATTTTTGAATGTTTGAATGCGTCTGAGATAAGTTGGATAATTATATATTAGATTTTATCTTCCTCTTTAGTACATGATGATTTTGTTGATATACTCACACTGTCCATTTTTTATTAAATGGATGGATCTACCAAGCACCAAAGTGACAATGGGTTTGAAGGAAACTATGGTGGATCTCTGATTACGATACTGGATGAAAAGGGGGATTCATTGAGAAATCTCATGGTTATTCTAAAACAAGTATCAGGAGTCATGATTAACCACTTGAACCTTGGTGAGTTCTCTAATGCATCCTGTATGAGAGAACCAACACAATGTGGAAGTTCAGGAAATAATTATAAAGGTAACCATTAGGGTTTATATGATCTGTTCTTTTGAGGTAATTATGGGTTACTATATGTTATGATGGAATATGAAAAACATGATATAAACATGAGGTTAAATTATGTTAAGGTCATTTTTGAAGATTTGATCTCATTTTGGGGAACGTTTTAAGAAATATCTAGTTTTGGAAAAAGGACAACACGTAGACCGTGTGACAACCCGTTGCGTCGAACAAAGATTTTGGAATCGAACCCACAACCAAAGTGTGATTGGTCTTTATCTCCTATCACATGACTATGTGAAGTCCCTAGTTGGTTTGACTAATTCTTATTAATTAGATGATTTTATTTTTAAAGAGTAAGTTTATTTTGGGTTATCAATAGAAATGATAGACCTATCATGAAGGATATATGATTAGGTTAATTTCTTTTGAATACGAGACTTTAAGAGAATCCGATGTTATTTGTAAGTAAATGTTAAGATTTACCTCATAAGAATATGACATTTAAACCTTAAGAGATTTTGGTTTCAATATTAGATTTGATTACTTTGAAGAATTTTATGCATACATGTTTATTGAATGATCTTTGTTGAACTTTGGGTACTGTTTGCCAAATTTTGGAGATTAGGAGTATTTTTTCTTTTTGTAAACAAATTATTCATCCTGGGATTATCTAATCATGTGCTAACCTTTTTGGTTTTGGTTTTTTTTAAGGTATAAACACATGGAAAATGTATATTTCTCTTTTGTGGATTAGGTGATTCTCAAGAAGTTGACTATAGCGCTCTTAATGTGAGCATGCCTTCCTAAATACTCATCTTTTGGAGAAAATATGAGTTCGTGTAAGAAATATAGTAAAAGATGAAAGTCAACATGACAAGTAAGTATGTTTTCTTATATTTTAGTTAGGATAATAAATAAATTCCTCAATGAAACGTAACATAAAAACAAAATGTTGTCTGTTAATTTTTCATACTGGGGAATCAAATTCTATTTAACCCATCCCAAGATTGTGATTTTCCGGTGGTTATCTTTCTCCTAAACATGTTTTCTATCACTCTCCATCAGAACATGACCCTTTCTTTTTCTTCCATATCCATTTTTTTCTACATGGAATACTCATATGGGTTAACTTGGGTGACCTTTGTACTTCCCTTTCATTATTTTAAAGTGACAATTTAATTTACTCATTTTCCGATGTGAGGCTTTCAATGAATTTTTCTAGCCCAATTTTAAAAATTTTGAGGACGCAATTACCAGAAGGGGGGAAGGACGTAACATCCCAGGTCAATAAACAATATGACATTTTCCAATATATCCATATTTGTGAATAAAATATTAATATTACTTTAAATGGGACATTATGCTCTATGACGTACCGAATACGCAAGAACGAGTTTCATTGAAATCTTACGTTGCACTCTAATAATAAAATAATATTATTTTAAATGGTACTTAACACCTAGCCATTGTAATGGCGGGAATTAACGGAAATAACTACAAAATGATTATATATGATTGTCATATATTTTTTACTTTTTTCTAATAAATGTTAGAGGCTTAAAATTGGAATGAATCCAATTTTAAGCATAAATCATATAATATCCATTAAAAGGTCGATTAACCTCATTTTCATGGAGAACCCTTTTTAAATATACTTTTTATGATTTTATATGTTATATTTGAAAAAATAAAATCCTTACTTAGAATCTGGACATCAAAATTTACATTGTGTAAATGTTTGTTATTTTTCCGACAAAGATCATTTTTAGTGGAAATGATGAATTTTAATTCAAAACCTCATTTTAATCTGATTTATTAATGTGGATATATTATGTTTTTAATTGAGATTATAGTGTGTTTAGAATATATTTTTACCATTTAATTTAATGGTTGTCATTGGAATTGATCTCACTTTGAAATTGGACTTAAACTACCGTCAATGATTTAATAGATATTGTTTCTTAAAAACACGCTATTTGTTTTGACAGAGGGAATGAATTATTAAATTAATTAATGAAACATATGTATTTTTTATATTTTAAAATAGACATAATTTTTGAATTCGGAATATCAAATATAACTTATGCTGAATTTTTTATATTTTTCTGAAAAATGTCAATTATTGAAGAATAGTGAAAGCAGTAAGTGGTAGTTAAAGGAACTGATTTTTTGTTTAAATTAAACTTTAACACATCTATGATTTTATTTTCAAAAATCCTACATACATGGTTGTCATTAGGAAGTAAAATTTGTTTCAATAAGATTAAAATAATTTTTTGGTGAATAGTAACTTTTATGTTTTATTAATTGCGATTAAAGGTAATTATTGTACTTTAAGGTAAAGATAATGTTATAATAATATGAAATGACATTTACACATGTCCTACCCCTAATTGATCTCATAAATCCTTTTTTGGATGTTTTATGTGGCACTGTTAGGCTGTCGAATTTTCATAAGGGGATTTTCATCTCACTTTTTATTCCCGTGAGATTCATTCAACATTGGCCACTATTTACTTATGTATGGTGTATGTAATGCACATTATTTTATGATTTGTATAATATAATCTCATATATTTGTATTTACATCTTCATTGTATGACCCTTATATCATGGGGTGTACGTTTCGAAGGTTTCCCAATTAGGTAAGGGAACCTTTCACACTCTTTTTAAAATACTTATTTTGTTATGCATTTTAATTTACATCATATTAAGGTGGGATATGTTATTCTATATCCTTATTGATGTAAATTTTTTGTCCAAGTGATGAGATGCCATTTTCTCTCCAATCAACTAATTTTATTAATTTTAATGTGACGTCGTTAGGCTCTCGAATTCGACCAAGGGAACTTCTTAACCCAATTTCGATTTCTTTGGGTTCAACATTTAGTTATTGAATATGTCATCCTATGAATATGTGTGAATGAAATCAGGTTATTTTACACATAATATCCACTAATATTGGGTGTATTTATATTTTTCACAAATAATTATAAGATTGATTTATCCTTAATTTAAGAATACCTTCTTTATAAGGGATTTCATCTCATCATACATTTCTATTGAGACTTAATTATTGTTATGTACAAATTCACTCTTATATGGTGTATATATTGTCCTTAAAAATATTATATCATGAATCCCTTTATTCTCATGATATTATAATGTTCTGATTAATTGTTATTCCTCAATTATTGTATTCAAGTGTCTCTCATTTTGTTAAAAACTCTTTAACTAACATATCATTTTAAATGTTTTAATGATTTATTCTTATAAATATTTATCATTAATATACATGTTTTCAGAACGGTTTTAAGGATTTATTCATATGTATATTAATGGTTTAAAATTTTAAAATCATCAAAGTGTAATGGGACACCTTGATTCAAAAATCACTTTATTAAATGTTTTAAATGGTTTTAAAAATGGTTTTTAGAATATATTCATTATTTCAATATCTTAAAATTTTATATTGTTATTGCAATGTGGGAATGTTATATTTACTTTATTCTTATGTTATGTGCTATAATTATGTTCTGGTTCATGGGAATTGTTAATGAAGATGTGTGGTTCTGTGATAAACTAAGGGAGGGTGAGCCCGATATAGCTCTACAATGCATTGGGTAACACGAAGGAGTTAAACACTAAGGTTTATCCAAAGAGATATAGGGAATATACTATGATGGGTTTTCAAACCGTAACCATGAGGGTTACTCCCTATATAAGAATTTTATGAATGCCTCAAGTTACCTTTATGTCCTATGATTTATATAAGTTATTCATAAATCTTATGGTTTCATGAGGTATATTAAATTGCTTATGATTTCTGAGTAATGTATGATTTCATTGATTCTTATGTATACATGGACTAATGTTTTCTTTCCATATTTTTATTACCCTTACTGAGCTTTTTATTCCCATCCCAAGTTTTTTTTTTGAAATTTTTTTCACAGGACATAAAGTTGAATAGGGTCAAGGATGAGATCAAGTAAATGGAAGGATCTCTAAAACGAGGAACTAGACATGACTCTTTTGTTCGAGGGTTTTTATTTTGAGAAAAAATGGAAACTGAGTAGATGTGTCTACTTTGAAATCGTTAAGATGTAATAGTAATGTCCTATTTCTTCAAAACTCTAAACCTGAAAAGATCCACAATGTGAATTATTCAACCTAATTCATGATTAAGTAATGTTTTAAGGACGGGTCCTTATAATACATGTAAGGTTTTTATTCATAACCTGGGTCAGGTATACCAATATGGTTATAATTGGTTTATCACCAGTTTCATCACAACGTTCACTTTAATAATAATTCAAAGGAGGAAAATCCATACATGGATTACATGCATTGATACTATTTCCATTTCATCCGCTGGACACCATTTCTAAACAACATCAGGCACTAAATTATATTATGAATCGTAATGCAAAATTCCAAACAAGTTAAATTGATAACATAAATTGAAATTTTAATTCATATATAAAATATAATCATAAATATGGTTCTTTTGAAGAAATATATTTACTAATAAATCATCTATAATGGTTTGTAAAGAAAAGTTTAATTATCCTAAGATTATAGTCCTAGAGTGTCAAAATGGGTGCGTATTAAGGCCCATTTTCAGGTACCATCTCACATTGAGCCATGCTCGGAACACCTTTTCAGAATTGTCACCCCCAGGTACATATGTTCGAGAACTAACTCGACTTGTTGAATCAAGAGAGGGATTTATTTCTTGTAATAAAAACATAATATATACTTTACCAAATTTATTGGGGGTTCTTCAATAATTATCCTCATAAACTATTTTAGGCTTATTATCTCCAATATATGTTTAAAAAAATGTAAACCCAAGGTTGTTGTGGAAATTCATTTGATACCAAATGTCATTACCTGACCCCAGAAGCTCGAAAATGGTGCATTATTTTAGTATATCAGCATGATTATAAGGAATCAAATCTTGATGTAATGACCAGTTTATATGTCTTGGAAAATAGATTACATACATTTAATAATACATTACAATATCTAACATAAAATACTACATAGATAATCCTTTTAGAATTCCATTTTCCACACGAATTTCCTACATATCAATCATAAAACAATTATTGGAATACTCGGAAAATAAAACATAATAAAGGGGAGTGCCCCGAATCTTATTATGGTTAAAAATATTGAGGAATATATCACATATATGCATAAACATTTAACACATGGTACAAAACTAAAAATCAATACTTTTAAAAAAAATCTTCATCATAATATGTCAAGAATAAATCAAATAATTCTACATAAAAATTCACATGGATATTCTAACAGTCAAATAATCAAATGTAATATCAATAACTAACCTCTTAATGAAGGAATTCATATTTTCAAACATCATAACCACTATGTCAAGGCCTCATGCAAAGACTATACATAAATATTCTATCATGGACTTAAGGCTAGACACATGTCAGACTCATTATAACATTTGATGCACTGAGGGGATATAGTAGGCCTCTCCCGTCACTTACTATGTCCAATTAATTCCCCATGTGAAAAGAGTGAAACATAACAAAAACATTCATTTTAAAACTAGAATAATAAATGTTAATACTTTAAGCCTAAAAAAATAATGGTATTAAAAATAGCACATCCACAATTGAAATATCATAACACCTTTAAAAAATATAGGATATTGTATCATAATTAATAAAATTCAGTTAAGAACAAAATCCAACAAATGATATTGACATAGATAAATGTAGTCTAAAAAAATAATTAAAATAATTCTAGGGATGTATCCCATTTTTACATTTTAATAATTTTAAATCCTTCATAATTAGAAAAATATTCCGTTAAAAATAACCTTATAAGATTGTAATGAAATATTAAAAATTTTAGGGTTTCATAATAGTATTAAATAGACAATCTCACCATATAATTTATGAGGATGATAAATATACCCATGTGGATACATATATATAAACAATCTTAGATAAAAAAAGAGATTGTAAAATTCACACTTACTGTGTACATTCCATTATCCGAGGGTGTGTTAACCACATATATAATGAATATTGTATGTAATTAAATTATAAATGGACCATATCTATATTTATTATATCATATATGATCCTATTATATCATTTTTTCAATAATATTTCTATATTACCATTGTTTCTGGTGTCAGCCGCTTCATTTTCTATGAAAGTTTCATCATGTTTGTCATGTTTCTTATGAATATGATATATTTTATTCCTATATAGAATGATATTATGTTCATAAATATAGTATTTACTCATCAAATAAATTTTATATTTATTCATTAATGTTTAATGTGGAGGATGAATCTAATCGTATTGTGGAGAGGGTAGGTCATACTAACGCATGAACAAAAATATCATTCTTTAATAAATAAAGGTTAAGTAAATTGATGGTTTAATATTTATATAGAATCATAATAATGTAATATTAAATTTTTATGACTTTTACACTCCTAATTATTCCCATCCAAATTATGTAATGTTGAGTGAAAAATTACACCACGACGTAGAGACGTTATGTCGTACTTACACATGCATAGTGATATTAATATTCATAAAATGAACAAAATGATGAATATGGATCTCCCATCATTATAATAGAATATTAGTATATGTATGATAATGGATTTATTATTTTGGTATGGAAACCACATAGAAATAGGAATTTTAAAAATAAATCAACTTTGAAAGAAGTGATAAATCAAATACCTCTTCATTGGGTGTCTTCTTTTTATTAGCTCAAAAGGACTACTTAAGTAGGTTTTCTGCCCAAATTGGGTCATCTGTGATGAATTGTGGGGAGTTTTGTGCAGTATATAATTGGGGGTTTTCCAATATAAATGGATTTGTAGGTGTGAGGAAAATATAATAAGAAGATCCCTTTTATAAGAGAGTGAGGGGCACTTTAGGAATGTCATGAAATATTAATTTATTATAAATTATTTTTTAATTTATAATGTCTCCAAAGGTATTTATTTGAAATATAAGATGATTATGGGTATAAATACTCTCAACCAATTCGTTTTATACATGTTTAGGTAACAATATTAACCTTATTATTTATATTTAAACCATAGTTAAATAATTTAACTTTCACCATGTCTTGAATTTCTAAATTACAAGGACAATATTTTTCATATAAAAGGCAAAAAGAAAGAAAAGTGGACCATTTATTAAAAATTTATTACTATTCAATATATTTTTTATAATATTATATTTTTATGACTTTTATAACATTTGATAAAATAATATTTATTTTAAAATCTCATTTTTTTCAATTTGGCTACTATTTAAGACATAATTTTCAGTAAAGTAAAAAAAACGTGATTATTTTGAAAAAAATGAATTATCTAAATTATAACATGTCAGAGGGATCCATAAAAATAGTGGTTGGCATCAAATACTTTAAATATTATTGATTTTAATATTTTTATTATTTATTATTTTATTCTTTTATTAATTTGGTTATGATTTCATCATCATTGTGTAATAAATAAATATATTTATTTAGTGGATAAAAATTTTAAATAAAATAAAAATATTTAGAAAATATTTGTATATTTATAATTACTATTTATTGTCTAATAGATTTGTTATATAACCCCATATTAAAATTGTTTTAGTAAAAATATATATGTTTATGTTATATTTATATTTTCATTAAATTAATTATTATAACATGATGATATCACACTGATGTTTCTACCAAATACCAAAATTAGGGCCTAAGTATCATTTTGGTCACCCATGACACAAAAAATATGATTCCCATTAATAGAAGTAAACAGAAATAATTACTAAAGTTACTATTGATAATACCATAAAATAAAAAGATACCTATTTAATAATTTAGAACTTATGAATCAACTATGGAATCCATTTTTCCAAATTAAAAATAAAATAAATTTGAATTACTTTATTAAAAATTAATTTACATTTTCAAAACCAGAAAGCAGGTTTTTGTGAAGTATATACTATCAAAAGATTGAAATGAGTTTACATGAAATTTAAATTTGAAATTAATTCCAATGATCAAATTTAATTAAATGATTAATATATAACGCAATTTAATGTTATGTCCAATTAAAAAGATATTCTAATTATATAATAAAATATACATGAAAAAGAATGTTTTAATTAAAATTTTGTATTTTTCACAATTCATTAAAATATAAAAGTTACCATAAAAACACAATAAATTTACCCATAAAATGTTACTTCCCACTTCCAATGAAGAAGCATATTTTATAAAATTGATAATTTTAAAGTGTCAAATATTTGTTTTAGAAATTTCTCACCATTAAATGGAGATAAAACTGTATTTTTTAAAAAATACTTCTTTTATCCGAAAAAATTATTTTGTTCTTAAATTATGTATTCGAAACACAGAGGATGAGTGCTAAAATTATATGGAATAAATAGAATTCTAAATATGGATAATACTATTCATAAACGTTTTCCAAATGGCTATTTTGATAGGTTATGGTTTGATCGAACTTGGTGTTTCATGTAGCACAAGCAATTGAATTATTTAAAAAGAAGCATACCATATAATTTTGGATTGTTATAGTGGTCATGATTAAATGGATAAAATTTATGTACACAAAATCTGATATTATTTTGGTACAATGTTTCATCATCATTAAATTCATGGTGGACTAATTTTATTTCAATATTTGTATAGGTATCAGTTGCAACATAATAATACGTCACATATTATTAAATTTTACCAGCCAATAGATCGGGAAACAAGAGATTCATACTATAACATTACACATTATAAAAATTTTGAAAAAAATCCTAAACATTTCTCAATACATCTTATAGATTTGAACGTGTATTTATAAAACAGAGAAGTGATACACTAACATTACAACATCTCATGTTATATTTGGGACCAATAGTCCACACAAATCATAGTAAATGGAATAATAATCTTGGTAGCACCCTTACAAGACATCCACAATATAAAACATCTCTCCAATTTTCATATAATCATAATTTTTATTTTAGAATCATTCACTCACATAAAAATTATTAATTTGAAATTGATAATATATATATACGTCATAGTATGTTTTTAAGACACTTCAAATTTAATGGACAACCATCATAGAAATGATCCTATTTTATTATTTAGATTCCATCACATTTTTGTGTTGTGTTTTCCTAATCAAGGAAAAGAATATAATGGATCCCTTTTTTAAATTTCAATGAATATGGAAATCAGGAAATCGAATATATAAACCAAAATTATCTGACAAAAAAAATGATATCTATGTGAATAGATATTATTTATCCTTTTATCAATAATGTTCACCTCAAATCATTAACTTAATAGATAATCCCACTAGATTCTCTTATCTCGAACAAAATTTCAAATATCTAGATCACGGGTTTCCTAATTCCTCCCATTTGGTCATAACATCCTAGAAACAAGGGATATCATATTTTATTATTGAATCAGTGAGAACCCAATACTCTTAAAAGTGGAATATAAAAATACATCAAATCACATATATGAATCCAACAAAATCATTTTCTGTATAATTTTAATCCACTTATTTGGATCTATAAAATTCATTTCACAATATAGCGAACAAATAATCATTAAAAATTAATTTTTTAGAATGTTCATAGATGTAGAAATATATGATATATTCTAGATCAACTTATGAGTATATGGATTTAGACTAAGGAAACATTGGACCTCTATATTATTATTTGAAATTTTATAGAAAATTACCCCACGATTTTCTTAAGTTCAACCTAAAACCATGATTTAAACACCACATTGCCTTTGAGTTTGACATTATGAATCCAAATAAAAATTTTATTTATTTTTTTATATAGTATTATAATTTAGTGTTTCCAAATGCACTAATAGATTCATTTCATGCTCATAAGAGGTTAGACTATATACATGCATTCCATCAAGAAGTCATATAATAAATTATTCTACGAATAAATTTAATATATTATTATACAAATAAATTTAATATATTATTCATGAGAATAAATAAAATGTGAAATTATCAAGATAAAATGTATAACTATAAATTAAAAATTTAGATTAAATCATAGGAAATACATTTAAATAATGTCCTATTGCCTCAAAAAGTAAGTTATAACCTAGACACAAATATTACTAGAAAATTTGTTTTTCTTATTAAATGATCAATCATGCAATAAATTTATTGAAAAAAATTTAAATTTCTAATGTTTACAGGATTTATAGATTGAAAATACACATAATGTAAATATATTCATTAATGAATATTTATATAAGATATTTGGGGAACCCTATAGAGAATTATTAGATTGTAAAATTTTCATTTACAACTGATAATTTAGTTAAACATTCATATTTATTCAATTCTTTGATTCCATATAATAGAGTGGAATCAACATCATACAATTTTTAGTCATGAAACATCATAAAAGCACTGTATAATGTTTTAGAGGAATCCAATATAATTCCTCATTTATCACACTAGTGATGATTCCTTCTGCTCACAGTTGTGCTCCAGGTTACTTTTTTTAAATTCTATAATGTCTAAATATCCACTCAATCATGATATAAATTTAACTATATTTTGGTCCCATCCGTCTCAATCCAAATAATAATCACATTACCTAATGAGGGTGTATTGTGTTCCATTATGATATGAGAATTTGACTCCAACATTATAGTAATAAATAATTGATTTAAAATATGTTAATTATTAACCTACTTATATGAGAAAACATATTTCTATTCCAGTGGTGGAGAATCCACATATATTTCAAGAGATTCAAACCATAGGAGTCCTAGAGAGATATATCAAACTTATTTCAAAATGTATATCTAGTGGGGTATTTTCACTCAGAATAACCCAATATTATTCATCATACCATTCCAAAATAGTCACATGTTACTCTATAAACATTCATATTAATCCTAAGAAGCCAAAAAAACACAAATATAATGATAGAATATTCTAAAATAGAACCTATAATCCTTAAAGGAAACACATTATTATTGATAATTTTTATAAGTGATCAAATCCATAATTGATCCATCCTAAAGAAAGTGTTCCACTTATTATTTTAATAATAATCCTTCCATTTATTGTAATATTTTTATTTCTCACTTGTTAAACCATTATTACCTATCTATAATAGGTCTTGTTCCATTAATATATTTCTATCCATTTCAAACATATAATGGCTTTATAAATTGAGGTCATTTACTAAAAATATCATATTATTTAGACATCTATAACATATTAAATAAGGTCATACATTCCTAATTAATGTCACTAATATTTTTATTTCTATTTTTAGGATTATTATATTTAAATAGAAAACACTAATAGCATCAAATTAATGTTTCTAAATAACATGGAGTAAGATAGAATTACCCTGATTATCCAACCTAAATCCCCACAAACATGCCTCCTCTGAATAACCCTTATGATTATTAGAAGAAAAAATAACATTTATTCTTTAGTGGAAACTTGTATCTTCCAACACAAGTATATTAACCTGAATAATGAATATTTAAATATTTATCGAAACTATATAGGTCTGTAATAGACTAATTTTACCCATCCCATACTAGTTAAATTTAGAATAGTAATATATATTCATATAATGATAATTGTGTTACTATTACAATAATATCGATTAACATTATATCACATATATCCATTCAATCTAGTATTATTCATTTTTTTTATATTTCATTGATTTACAGGTTCTATGATATAATTTTTCGAATAAAAATTCCTAAAAAGCCTTAAAATCATTCCCCAATTCCTTTTTTCCCTCTACCATTTCGTCACACCATCGATTTCTGACACCATACCTCATGAATTTAGAATGATAATTATGAGAATTATTTGGATCTTAATACAATCAAATTGGTGATGATATCTTATGAATTCCACTCTACTTCATGTTTGTAGATACCATGAATTATTGGAGTGTGATGGAACTAGAAAACCCCAATAACATCAAAATCCATGGGTTGTCATCATGTTGTTTCAAGTACCACAACAACAAAAGGATTAGATATAAAATTTTAAATTTCAACATCAACTAGCGGCAATGATGGAAGATGTAATTAATAAACCCCATCATTCATTTTATCTAAAGGTTGAGGTGGGGAAAAATTCATTATTAATATAGGAGTAACATAAAAAACCACTTACAATATATAGGAAAATATTATATTACAAAAATATAGCATTACTATTATAATTGGCCATTTACCTTATCTTAATTACCATTATATGTAAATTTTCTCGCATTTTTATTATATTAAAAATAAATTTCTAAAGACAAATTGTGAAATTATTCATGTAAAATTTAACTTGAACAGGTTTTCAAACTATTTGAATGGTGTAAATATGTTATACTATCCTAATTTAATTTAATATATAAATAGAAAACCAATACGTTGTTTATTAATGATGTTGTGATTAATAAAAAATTAAAACGATTCCTAGAAGGACTAATCCTTAAACATTACATATTCTAGTGACTTTAGGAAATAATTTCGTTTGTTTTCACATATAACATTTCAAATTATAGATTCATATTATTGGGGTATAAATAATACATAATAAACAAAATCATAATGGTAGAAAATACTAATTAGAATAAATTTTAACATACTATAAAAAATTTTAAAATAAAACATACTTTTTTAGGAAAAAACTCTGTGATATTCAACTTGTCTTCTTCATTTCCATTACCTTTGCATAAACCTTCAAAAAAATTAAATATCAGCGATGGAATAAAATATTATATATTTGTATAAAACTAATGAAAAACATTAGTCTAATTAAAAACAAGATATCACAAGAAAATTCATTTCAAAAGGAACATAGATTATTACCTAGAAAGGGACTCATCTTTCGTAAAATAATTTCATGTATCTCACCTTATAAAAACAAATTATTCAATGAAAAAACATTAGAAATAAAATAAAATTCATATTTGTTCTTTGGGAAATCATATATAAAGAACATTGAAATATTTTAACAACAAAAAATCTATCATATATGATAATTCTCCAAATAATATAATCATTACCCAATAGATTTTCGATCAATAATGGGCCTCATCGTTTTTTTAGATATTTTCGTATTAACCTTATATATAAACGATATCGTGGTCAACCATAATCTAAAATGTGGACCAATCAATTATTTAAACAATTTAAAATTAGTATAGCATGATTAAAACAATTTAATCATGCATATTTTCATCCTGGAAGCAAGTGAATATATCATCGAAGAAGGTGTGAAAAATGCTTTTGGATATCCAAATACATTTTCAATTAAAAACATATTTGAATAGAATAATAATAACAATAATAAATTGGGTTGTTTCTTCCATTGAATACAACATGAAATATTGTAAATTATTCATTATTAAAATAATATTTATAGAATTGGAAAAATTAATTGTCTTTGTATACATTAAAATAGTAATTTACTTCTTTTCTTTTGTAAATAAAGTCAAACATTCTATAAAATGACTCCTTTTAAAAATCAGTTTTATGAAAATAAAAGTAGAAATATAAATTTCATTTATTATTATATTAATTCTATAAAACTATATTCTGAAAATATTTTTAAAAAATTACCACTAAAAAAATATTTGAAATAGAAACATTAATAGAAGAGTTTTAAATTATTATTTATTACATTGAACATTGAAAATATTCATTTCTCATAAAATTATAAAAAAGTTGAATAATTTTCAAAAATGATCCTTATAAACCATTAGATAATTATTAATAATTTATTTGGAGACATTAGTAAAAACATTGACATGAGAAAATAATATTTAGAAAATTGATCATTAAAACATTTAAAAATGGATTATGTTAATGTGTCTCTTGCCTTGAAACCAAATAATCCCATATGATCATTTTGATCCAAAATAAAAAATAATAATTTTAATTATTTACCTTTAACAAAAAAAATTTAATTTTTATTATTCCTTTTATATTATCTCTTACCCTTATATATTTAATTATTCAATAATTTTAGTTTATATAATATGTTTTTCCAATATTGATGTTATATATAAAAAATGAATTCAGTAGAATAAATATGGTCAAAGATTTCATTATTCCATAATATAGAAAATATTAATAAGGACATGTTAATACAAAAATTACACATTTAACTCTAATAGATAATGTAGATTATGAAAAATACACTATTATTCAATAATAGAGAGGGTATATCATGCGTATTCAATATTAATGTATCTACTTTTAACAATAATTATGGAAATAAGGTCAGTATTATATTATCTCTATAAAATTAAAATAATATCATAAATAAAATATTACTTCTTTAAAATTAGTTATATATTTCATCAACATGATGTTTTTAAGAAAAAATAATCACAACTCTTACTGGGGGTGTTAGTCTACACATATAAATGATTGATGTTCTCATTTTTTAGTTCATGGAAGTGTATAAAAAATGATATATAATCCTAAAATATTTCATTAAAATAATATATAAATATAAATTATATAATTCTTAATATAAGTGAGAGGTGATGAAGGAAACCAATATATATAGGTTTATGAGGTCGTAGTCCATTGTACAAATGAATAATGGCTTGGTTTCCTATTTATTGGAAGTATATATGGATATAGGTTATTACATGAAAATTATAAAATCAAATAGTTTTAAAATACATATGTTATTTTTCTTCCTCGTTTATGAATAATTCATGGAGGAGGAAAAAATTAAAATATAATTTTCTGTTAAGAATAATACATCTCTGTCAGACAACACATTTTGGTTAACCCCAAAATCATTTTAGGAGGGTTTTAATCAACAGAGGTATTATAAGACATGGTGAGGGAGTTGAGTGGATTATTATTTAAATAATTTTATGAAACAAAATAATTTTTATGAATGTATTAGCGAGTATGGTTGGCGGCCTTTTACAAGTGGGCGACATAGATTGAATTTTTGAAAAAAATGTCATTACAACATTTTAAAAAATAAAAAATGATCAAAAACATGCCATCATCAAGAACTAGATTATATGTTGTAAAAATGTAACTAGAAAATATATTTTTTGACCTTTTTTTCATTTTAAATCAGATCTTCTTAGTTTTACAGCCATAAAACCCTTTTTTACAATAATAATGGTAAAATATTATTAATTATTTTCACTATTAATTATTATAAAAAATTAAGATAAACTAATTATATAATATTAATTATTATAATTACAAATATCTAATCAATATTATAATTTTTAATTTACACAATTGTAAGGACTTAATTTAAAATAAATCCCAAATACATGATGAAAAATCAGTTTTTCATGAAATATAAATTTTAAGAATAAGATAAATATTTATTAAAATTTTTATTTTTCATCATCATTATTTCAATTTGAAGTAATATTTATTAATAAATATTTTTTAAAATTTTAATATTTTATCATTATAGGTTATATGAATTAAATGAAATTTATAAACATTAGGGACATTAAAAACAATTCTCATAAAAAAATCTTTCTAAGACATAAAATACACTTTCAATAATATATAGATTAAATATTATTCAAATGTAAATAAATAGATTAAGTATAAATAAATAATACTTTTCTTAATTGTAATAAAATTTTGAGAATAATTTAACTTTTAAAATAGTTAATTTATTAAAAAGAAATTATTATTTTACAAAAAATTAATCTTTTTATTTATTCACTGAATATTGATTTATTCCATACTGAACATTTAATAATAAATTTATATTGATTAATAAACTGTACACATATTTCATAATTTATTTAATTATTTTTATAGTCCAATTTCATAAAAAAAATTAATGTTTATATTTAAATAATAGTATTTTGTGGTATGTTTATGTTTAGTGTTGCCTCTCTTGTATGATATCTAACATAGTTATTTTTTCTAAAATATCCTATTGCTTCATCTGCCTCCACATTAATAAATTTCTTCATCAAAATTTGATCATGATCTATGAAATAAATGTTTTTATATTTTCAAATTCATTTCTTGAAATACCACATTGTTTAAACAGTTAATATAGATTATTCGTGATAATAGTGAAAAGAAAATATAAAGGTCACATTGAATAACAAATAACAATATTTCTAAAAAGGAAAACAATTAGAGTAAAAATATATACATGGAGAAAATAATAATTCTCAAATAATGATGTAGAGTGACATAGAACATTCATCATTAGTAAATGTTTGATCATGAGAAATTTGAGATCTAAAAAACCAAAAACCACAGCGATGTAAAAAATGTACATCAATTTCAACTGAAACAATGGAAATAGTAAGATATTTTTACTCAATTTATTTTTTAATACAGTTTATTAATTCAATAAATATTTATAATATGAACATAAGGATAATATACATACTTGAAAATTATAATTAAGACATTTTACAAATTCCCACCATAATCTCAATATTTTTTTCCAATGTCGACTATTCAAGATGAATTATTATTATGACTAAAACCTAAAATAATCTTCTAGAGGGACAAAAAATTCAGAAAAATGTAATAAATATATTCCTCATATATTGATACATTAACCAAAACAAAAAAATTTAGAATAATTTATGTTAATATCAAATTTTAATTAACCACTATAAGATAAAATACATCATTAATCTCAAATTATTCAGCACCCAAATCATAGAATAGACCTTTTGATAAAATACAATCCTTAAAATTATTCAAATATTTCAAACTAATTTTCAATCCCAAAAATTCATATGGGATTAATGATATATTCTTTATGATTTCTTTAACATTAATCACCAAATAACACTAATCAATTTTAAATTATAATGATAACAATTGTATATGACCGAATAATAAAATCTCCATGACATGATAATAATTTCAAAAAATGAATTGAATCACTATAAACAGATTGTAAAATAAGAAAATCTTCCAAAATATAAGTCAATAATTTTTCATCAATGAAAAACATATAATGCTCGGTCATCATCAAACATAAAAGGTTGTAAAAAAATCAGGAAATTCTTCAGAAATAACATTAATCACATAATCATCGTCCCACTTATTGATACCATAGTCATTTTTAGAATTTAAAATATTTTCAGAAAATAAAATTATTCATTATCTTTCGAACCATTTAAGTAACAATATGATGGCATTCTTACCAAGACACCACATAGCCCATTGGTGTGTGTTTCACTATTATCAACCTTTCGGTTCTAGTTTCACCACATAAAACCTTTTTAAATGACATAATTTTTCATTTTATAAAATTATACTCATAAAATTTATAAAAAATCCAAGATATAATTATTAAAATACTAAAATATTAAATTTATAATAAAATAACTTTTTTGACCTCAATGGTCTGCCACAAAACTCATTTTTTCATAAAATAAAATAATCATAACTAACTATCATTTCAATTACAGTACGAATATATAAACATAGTAGTTTATTTATAACATGAACCCATTTTCATAAAATATAATATTTATACTATATAACTATTTTAATGTTGTTGGTTGGAGTGTAAAATCAATAGGTGGTGAATTGAGTTCCAAATAAAAATTTCTGTGAAAAAGATTTCTCTTAATGTCCCCCAATTTAAAATCGAAGTTAAACTATAGTGAATTTATACAGAATGAAAATGTTCAATTGGCTTCTTAAAGATTGATTAGATCTCAGTGAATTTAATCATAGGATTAAATTGGATTTTTAAGCTAACCTACTGGTTCACAAAAAGCATAAACACTTGATAATTTAACTATCAAAGTAACCTTAAATTAGGTTTGTATTTCAAAGTAATAACAGTGGAATAAAAGATACTTCTAGTATACATTAACTTGTACAAAAAAACATAGCAGATATAACCAAGAGGTTCAGTATCAATCAGAGACTTAGTCCTCTCAAATTTATATATAAATTAGATCCACACCATGGATTGGGGTTAACAATAGTTCAATATTGTCTGTGTCCTAAGACCTCTACCATTGTTCATCGTGGGGAAACAAAGACAACAACACACAGACTGTCCAGGTCACACTTGACCTCTTCCATTATCCTCAGTGGGATACTGAATGATGTATGGAGTTTGGAATGTGTATTTAGTATCCTCCAGTTCAGCACAGGAGACAGTGTGTGTGAAAAATATATACAGAGTGCACACACTACTCAACAGTAAATAAAAATTCACTTAAAGAACGTATATGAATGTTTATAAATCTCTATTGATTGTAAGTGCATCTCTCAACTCGTTGGATTTTACAGAGATGCTTCTGAGTCCTTCTGTGGTTTTTCTATTGTAAAACAGAGTATCGTAGTTCAGCATGATGTCCTTCGCTAGTGAGTGTGATTTCTGATCTCTAGTGTTATTTAAATGTGCTAGATTTTATGCATGAGAGTTCTTTTATGATCTTGGAGATTCCCTCTTTATGTTCCTTGTGTGTTCTCCATTTTTGTATGTTTATTCATGGAATAATTC
Organism: Viscum album; assembly: GCA_963277665.1. NCBI lineage: Eukaryota > Viridiplantae > Streptophyta > Magnoliopsida > Santalales > Viscaceae > Viscum > Viscum album. Next base: position 245,229,803 of record OY728133.1, read on the forward strand.
TCTCTCAATGTCTCCTTGTTTCTCTACAATCTTTTACAGCAGCTCAATATTCCTTTTATTCCACATGATCCGGTAATGGGAATGATTACCTTTTTCATAGGTACGAGGTACAGTCTCCTGAAATGCCAAAAAATAATATTAAATATCATTAATTTCGTTAAAAACATCAAATATGACCATTTGAATTAAATATGAGTTTATATAAATTCAAACCATTTTCATGACTATCGGTTAGTCATGAGATTGGTGAGTCATTTTTAATTTGCATCCATTATGGAAGCATCAGCATCAGTGGCTCATTAATCATCGGTATCGATAGATCATGATCATCGGTAGCCATCGGTGAGAACGTTGTCATAGGTGCGATCGGTCATCATCGGTGCGACCATTTATCATCGATGTGGTCATTCATCACCGGTGCGACCATTCATCATTGGTGCGACCGTTCATCATTGGTGCCACCATTCATCACCAGTGAAACCATTCATCATCAGTGACTTGGAAAATAACTAATGGTGAGTCAAGACATGAAATTTTCACAAAGTCTCTGTTCAATCCATAATACTTCCAGGTCAACCGTAAAACAAAAATTAACATAGATGAACACATGTAGACATGATTTACGCATATTTAGAACAATTTGAACAAGAGACTAAATTGAAATAAATAAAACCAAGATTTGTGATTATTAAAATAACCATTTCACATAGAGTTCAACAATATCCCCCTTTTTGATAATCATAAATCCAATGACATAATGGAAAATATAATATAGTATGTCATTCATTATGTTCCCCCGATAAAAAATAATATATTCCAAAAGTTAAAACAGGGTTAGAATAGGAAATGAAACTTATATAACCGATTCATTCACCTCATATAATACAATTCATTCTCATTATTATGCCCACGAAGATACAGCGACATCATTTCTCCCACTGTGTATATATGCATATGGAAAATAGCCATCATGGGCTCATATGAACATTTAATTAACCCATTCATATCCATGATTTCCTAGATTTCTCATATGCATGATCTCCCTGATTTCGCATATGCATGATCTCCCTGATTTCCCATATGCATGATCTACCTGATTTCGCATATACATGATCTCCCTGATTTCTCAAATTCATGATCTCCCTGATTTCTCTCCCCATTTGTGATTATCAAAATAATGGAGAAGTAAGATAAGAATGAAGACTCCATATTAATAATCAGTACAAAATATCACAGATAAAATTGAAAAGTACATGAAATAGACAACCTATCAAAAATTGACAGATATAATTATTTCACAGGGTGTAAGGGAGCTTTTCCCTTAGCATTGGGAGTAATGGATGGTCCAGAAGGTGGTTTTGTGGAAGGTTGAACTGTCTAGATAGAGAAAGGAGGGATGACAATTCGAGATGGATGAATTGTGGGTTCTAAGGTCACCTACTGCAAAGAAGATATTTCTGAAGGAGGTTGTTGAAAGACTAGCCGAATACTGGAGAGATCTTGAGAAATAGACAACTGACTGAAAGCAACATCTTGTGATTGAAGAGACTCAACAGTAGGAAAAACAATGGCCTTAGATTGTACATGATGGTAGGGTTTGAGAAAATTGATTGATTTCTGAATTACTTCTCCACCATACTTCATAATCTTTTCAAAATCATCCTTTTTCTGCATGAAATTTTCTGAAGTAGGAGTAAAATACATCAACTGCTGAACATGAACCTTAAAATATTGAGTAACTAGAGGGAGTTTCAATTTGTAAGCTAGCAATTTAATGTGATCATTCTACTCATGCTTATTGTAAATCGTAGAGAAATAATGATCCACATTCTCCATGATCTCTTTTTGAGCCTTGGTAGCATCAGTTGAATACAACTGTACCATCTTATGAATATGATCACTATGCTCTTTCATCTTTTTTAAAGAATAAAAATCCAAAATCTTCCCAAGAGCTTCCAACTATTCTCTAACAACATCCTTTAAAGTATTAATCTCTTAAAAAGTAATCATGTTTAATTTTGGAGAACTAGCCTAAGTAACAACTTGCGTGACCTCAGCTTTCACCTTCCTCAAATATGCCTTCCTCAAATATTCTATTAGATTTCTTAAAAATTACATCATATTAGAGATGGTTGTCCTGAACTCTCTAGATAGAAAAACAGGATTTCTTCCTAAATTTGTGAGTGTTTGATTCAAATATGCAATCTGACAGCCAATCGACTCACAATAATTGCACAGGTATGGTTTAAGAAGGTTTACCACACTTTGACCCAAATCATCTATAGTAGAATCAGATAAAGTCATAGGAGTAGGAGTATGAATATGAGATAACTCATTTTCACAGTCTCCCTAACATCTTGAATGAATTAAACCTTAAATCTATCAATCTCAGATTTAGCAACTGTAGGATCAGGTCTAGCTTGAAACACTTAAGGATCAGGTCGAACATCTGCACTTTGCAAAAACTATAAAACTAATTGAGCCTTAACTGAAACATCTACGCATGTCAGATCCACTTATACACCTTCCCCTTCATTTGGGCAATCAAATCCAAGAACAGAAAGACATGGATGTTCTTCCCATGCGGCTTTTCATGAAGGATACAATGGTTTCACAAACTGAGCTTCTCCAGAATTTTCAGGAAGGACTTCCGCATCATCATGAATCTCCAACTGTTCTGTCCTCTCAGCCTTAGGGACGTTTTCTTGTTCAATTTGTAGGGTTTTAGGTTCATCTTGGATCAAATTCTAAACTTCTATCGGCAGAGCATCAGCATCATCAACATCACTATCACTGCCAACACTCCCACCATCACCATCAGTATCATGCTCATCACCATCATTGCCTTTATTAGCATCATCATTATCATCATTAACAAATTTCTCACATGAAATGTCTGTACTTCCAGATTCGTACTCCTCATTTGTTGATTCCTCAGTTTCAACTTCTTCATCATCATCTAAAAGTGTTTCAATCTCTGGAAATTTTAAAGGAGGACTCCTCGAACCAAATTCCATCCTTCTTTTCTTCGAGATAATAGTATCAGAATCACTCCTCTCGTCAGGAGATTATTTATCCTCCTCTTCATCATTCATATTATCACCAGCTTCTTCTTTTTTTGTTCCCTTCTTACTAGATTCACCAGTTTCCTTAGGAACTACTGCTTCCTCTTCTTTATCTGAATAATCCACTTCCTCACCAGGTTTTAAACTAGGATCTCTTATCATTTTGGTCTCCTTGGATGATTAGTAGGATTGAAGGACTCATATAACTTTTCTTCATCGGAAACCCAAGCTATCTTCAATGGGTTCCATTTCATTTTCATCCTCTTGAAAATAACATTGTTGAAACAGAAGCTAATTTATGAGATACACTCATCTCCGTCATCCACATAGCACAAGAATTTCTCCATGGCAGAAATTTTCATAGAATAAAACAGATTAGTAGCTTTATTTGAAGGTTTTATCATCTCAACAATATGCTCATAAAAATATCTACCTAGATTGATCTTTTCATCATTCAACTTGAGGAATAACAGAAACACGTCCTGATACTTTACTGAAGCAAAGTCACCTTTTCTAGGACATATTTTTTGTTGGATAAATTTAAATCGGACTCAATTCTCACCATCCAACTCACCAGTAGTTATCCTTCATGGTTCCGACATCCCAATTAATAACTCCGGGGCTAGATCATAAGAAAAGTAATCAATTGTGGGAGGAATATTACCATAATAGTCCTTATATCTTCCATTGTGAGGAACTCCTAGAAATTAAGCCCGCTGCTTTGATGATAAAGTAATCTTTTTCCCATTTACTATAGAAGACAATATTGCATCCTCTAATCCGTCCAAAACCACATCCAGGTTCAAATAGAACTCATGCACCAGCTTCGGGTAAAAGACCCGATCATTATCGCAAAATCAATTCATCCAACATTGCATTTAAAACACTTTCAAGAGAACATAATTGCTAGATAAACCCTATTCTGAACATATTTCTTTTTCAGCAATAACTTACCATTCATCTAGCTCCGGGTTCACAGACCTCTGTGTTATACTGCTCGACTCACCTCGAGCACGTCTCACAGGTTAAGCTCCTTCACATTCCATGCCCTGCCACTTTTTCTTGCCTATTATGTGGTTTGAGACAATCAAGAGGCTTGGAATGATTCAAAAGTCTCGGGTTCCAGAAAAGAGAAGAGAGTGTTCGGCGGGAAATGTAAGTTCAACAGTCTTTAGAGACTGAAATAACAGCATGTCATTATTTTTATCATTTACGGTAACAAATAATAAAATATCAATTTAGTAAGACATCATCATTTTAAATAGTCAATAATGATTTAAAAAAGAATAGTACAACCCAATCTTTAGCACTAATCGACTTGACAGATCGGTTTGACAGATCGGTTTGACATATCGGTTTCACAGATCCGTTTGACAGATCGGTTTGATAGATCAGTTTCATAGATCAGTTTGATAGATCTGTTTGACAGATTGGTTTGACAGATCGGTTTGACAGATCGTTTCGACATATCAGTTTGACAGATCGGTTTCACAGATCGATTTGACAGATCAGTTTGATAGATCGGTTTGACAGATCAGTTTCACAGTTCAGTTTGAGAGATCGGTTTCACAGATCGGTTTGATAGAGTAGTTTGACAGATCGGTTTCACATATCTATCATACCCAACTCTTGTTTGATCGAGTTTATCCTTTCAGAATTTTAGGGCTTGGTGAAAATCACAACTAATTGATGTTCAGTACCTATAAACTCAAGAGTAATATCACCTTTTTGGTAGTGATCTCTCAAAAAGTGATGTTTGACATCAATGTGTTTGGTTCTAAAGTGAGAAACAGGGTTATTTTAAATTTTAATTTCACTAGTGTTGTCACAGTTGATTGAAACATGCTTAAAATCATATCCATAGTCCAAGAGAGTGTGTTTCATCCGCATAATTTGTCCATAACAGCTAGCAGCAGCTATATACTCTGCTTTAGTAGTGGAAAAAGCTACAAAATTCTTCTTGATACTACACCATGATACTAAGGATATTCCTAATAAATAACATGTTCCATATGTGCTTTTTCTATCCAACTTGGAACCAGAAAAGTCATCATCTTAATAACTCATTAACTCAAAGGACTTACCTTTTGGGTAAAACAAAACCTAATTTTACAGTGTGTTTGAAATACTTAAAAATTCGATTAATATCAAGTAAATGATATTCTTTTGGATTATCTTGAAATCTTTCACAAATACACACACTAAACATAATATATGGTTTACTACCAGTTAGGTAATGTAAGCATCCAATCATACCTCTCTAATTTGTTGGATCCACTGGTTTCCAGTTTCATCTTTATCCAATTTACAGACTGTACTCATAAGAGTATCACTTTCCTTAATAGTATCCAAACCAAAACCTTTATAAATATCCTTCGTATATTTAATTACATTCAAAATAATACCATTTTCATTTTGGAAAACTTGAAATCCAAGAAAATATTTGAGCTCTCCCATTAAACTCATTTCATATTCATTTTTCATACTAATTGAAAACTTTAGTACATAAATAATGTTTAGAAGAACCAAAAATATTATCATCATCCTAGATTTGAACTATTAAAACATCTTTAGAAAATATTTTTAAAAAAAGAGTCAGATCAGAAATCCATTTAGTAAAACTTTTTGAAATAATAAAATTACTAAGTCTATCGTACCAAGCTCTTGGAGCTTGTTTTAAACCATATGAAGCTTTAGAAAGTATAAAAACTCGATTTCGAAAATGAGTATTAGTAAATCCAGGTGTTTGTTCAACAATAACATCTTTAACAATAAAACCATTTAGAAAATTACTTTTAACATCCATTTGATATAACATGAAATTCAGATGAGCAGCATAGGAAAGTAAGATTCTAATAGCATCTAATCTAGCTGTAGGTGCAAACTTCTCCTGATTTTCTATACATTCCACTTTACTATATCCTTGTACAACTAGAATATCTTTGATTCTAAATATATTTCCAGACACATCAACTTTGTTTCTAAAACCCCATTTAGTGCCTATTGTTAAAGTGTCTTTGGGTCTGTCAGCTAATTCCCATACATTTTTTCTTTCAAATTGATTTAACTATTCTTGCATTTCCATTATTCAAAATTCATCATTGATAGCATCATTGACATTTTTAGGTTCTATTTGTGAAATAAAAGCATGATGTTCAACCTGGTTTCTTAGAGAAGCTCAAGTTTGTCTCCCTCTATCAAAATTACAAACAAAAACATCTAAAGGATGATTCTATTGATTCATAGTAGATCTAGTAAAGGTAGGGCTAGAAACATAAGGTTCATCTGTATGTTCTGGTTCAACAGAATCAGATTCTAGAATATGTCCAGAACTGGATGTTTTTACAGCAGGTTCTTTAGTTTTATCATTAAGGTCTAGAACTGTCAAATCATCTTCAAGATTTTCAAGAGAGGTTTCAGGATCATGTGGATCAGTTTCATCAAACATGATGTGAACAGATTATTCCACTCATTTGGTTCTTTTATTAAATACTGTATTAGATTTTCTATTTAATTAATAAAAAAGAAAAATTAATTCATCAATTTTAGAAGCAAACATGTCCAGATTATCCTTTGTATTAAGAATAAAAACATTGCATCCAAAGACACTAAAGTAACTAACTTTGGGATTTCTATTATTACATAATTCATAAAGTGTCATCTTGAGAACAAGTCTAATTAAGACTCTATTAATAATATAACAAGGTGTATTCATAGATTCATCTTAAAAGAAAATAGGTAGGTCATACTCATTAAGCATGGTTCATGCTATTTCTTGAAGGGTTTTATTCCTTATTTCTACTACACCGTTCCAATGAGGTGTCCTAGGAGCAGAAAAGTTGTTACTATAGACATTTTTTTATCAATAAGATTCAAACTCATGATTTTCAAACTCACAACCATGGTCACATCCAAGGGTTTTTATCTTAATTCCACTAAGGATTTCCACAAACATGGAGTATTTAACAAAGTATGAACAAGATTCACTTTTTTGAGCCAAGAAGTATACCCAAGTATATCTAGAAAATTAATCTTCTAGGACATAGTCATTTTACTTCCTATTTAAACTAGAAATTCTAGAAGTTCCAAACAAGTCCATGTAAACCAACTCCAGAGGTTGAGAAGTTGATACTTCTTAATTTGATTTAAAAAAACAATAAGGATTTTTCCCTTTTGACAGGGATTACAAACATTGTCATTTGGGAATTCAAGTTTAGGAAGGTCTCTAAAGAATTCCTTTCTAGTTAGTTATCTAAGTGAATATATATTGTAGTGTCCTAATCTTCTATGACAAATCCAATAATATTTATGAAAATCATTTAAACAGGTAACATTTTGTATAGCTAATGAATTCAGATCAACAACATAAACATTTTCATTTCACAAGGCATAGAATACTAAAATATTTTTATATTTAAAAACATCACATGAATCATTTTAAATCATTACATTAAATCCATCATCAAATAATTTGGAAATACTTAAAATTTTATACTTATGTCCATCAAAAAATAAAACTTTAGAAATCAAAACTGAATCATTGTTACCAATCTGATCTAGGCCGATGATTTTTCATTTAGAATTGTCACCAAAGTTGACATGGCCCCCATCAACCTTTAGTATGATTTAAAAGCATGAAAAATCTATATATATGTGTCTCGAACATCCAATGTCCAGGTACCATACCTTATTGTGAGAACTCGTCAAACATGATTCCTACAAAACAGGTTTTGATGGGAAATGATTTTGGTACCCATATCTCCTTGGGTCTTGATAGGTTAGCAATCAAAGATTTAGGTACCCTAATTTTTCTTATGGGTATCATATAATTCACGAAAACAAAAGATTTTGAAAGATAAACTTTATATTATTTATAACCATACAGATAACTAGTTGAAGCATATGAATTTCCAGAACTGGAACAAACAAAATTTCTTCCAGACATAGGAATAATTTTAGTTTTAGTAAAATGTCTTTTTCCAGTTTGATAAACTATCCTAGTAGCATACTTTGGTTCCACTTGATTTCCTAAAATTTGAGTTAGAGTATCCTTTCCATTTGTGAACTTTTCTATGTCCTTTCAAAGTTTCTCATTAGACAATTTCAGTTCAGAATTTTTCTATATGAGTTGAGCATTCTATTCCTTTTCAAATCAAGGGAAGATTTAACATTGGTAGTGAGAGGATGCTGTTTCTTTAAGAATTTGTACATATCCTTAAGTTCATTACAGGTTTCTTCTAGCATGTTACAATATTAAAATAGTTTCTCACTAGACATGTTTTCAGATTCAGAATATGTTCCCGTTTAATAATCATTCTGGTGAGGAGAAACTGGTACCTCATAGGTATTGGTCATGAATCACATGTTGGCACGATTCTTTTCAGAATCAGAAATTTCATATTCACTTGTGTTGTCTTCTGAAGCACTCTAAGTATCTTTCATGGTTTTTTTATACTTATTTTTTTTGTAGTCATATTTCTTTATGAACTTCAATTTTTCATAGTCTACTTTAATGTGACATTTCCTTTTTCATTCATAGAATACAACTTCATCATTCTTGTCCGGATTTTTCCAAGCCTTTTTCTAATGTCCCTTGTTGTCATAATTTCTTTTGTAGTTTTATTTTCTAAAGAATTTCATTTTTATATATAAAATATTGAATCTCATGCTTAATTGAGCCATCTCAGCATCACTATCAGAATCTTAATCTTCACTTCTTGAACTTTTAATTTGTATTTGAACTATGTCTTTGTCCTTGCTCCTCGAAGTAGTAGATTTAAACGATATAGTCTTCTTTTTAGGTTCATCATCTTCTTCTTTATTCACATTGAGTTCTTCTGCATACATCATAAGCTTACCAATATGCTCCTTGACTGGTAGTTTTCTTATTTCACATTAAACACTAATGGAGACAAAAGTGCATCTCCATCGATCTAGTAGACATCATAATATCCTCATGATTAGTTTCTTAGCAGTGACATATATTCCATGAGAGATAATTATATTGACAATCTCATTGAACCTAAGATACATATCATAGATAGGTTCATCAGTCATCATTTTGAAATTATCATAATTAATAGTATATGTATTCAATCTAATTTATTTATCATTAGTTGTTCCTTCTTGAGAAACACTCAAAGTATCCCATATTTCATAGGCAGTTTTACAAGTAGATAATATATTGAACTCTTCATCTCCCAAATCACAATACATGGAATTTATAGCTTTATAATTATTATTGTAAGATGTCATAATAGCTTTATCCCATGTTGTTCTAACATTTTATGGAATCTTATATTTAGTTTCTATAGCAGTCCAGATATCAAATCTCATACTTTCTAAATGAATTTTCATCTTCAGTTTCCACTGGGCATTATTTGTACCATTAAAGAAATGTGTCATGTTGGTAGCAGCACCTTCTAGTCTATTTTCCATAACTAAAGTACAAGATTTTAGCAAATAACATTAAAGGGATAAAATTTTAGAACTAAAATAAATTTAAGATCATTAAAGATGAAACTATAATCCCAATTGAAAAATAGAATGTTTTGATAAATCGTATTAATAAAAACACCTCTGATACCAAATGTTGGTCGAAGTGCACACTATAGAGGGGGTGAATTGAGTTCCAATTAAAAATTTCTGTTAAAAATATTTCTCTTAAAGACCCCCAATTTAAAACTGATGATAAACTGTTGTGAATTTATAGAGATTGAAAATGTTCAATTGGCTTCTTAAAGATTGATTAGATCCCAATCAATTTAATCACATGATTAAATTGGATTTTGAAGCTAACCTACTGGTTAAAAACTAGCATAAACACTTAATAATTTAACTATAAATGTAACTTTAAAATAGTTTTTATTTAAAATTAATAGTAGTGGAATAAAATATACATGTAGTATACCTTAACTTGTACCGAAAAACACAGGAGATATAACCAAGAGGATCTGTCTCAAGCAGAGACTTAGTCCTCTCAAATTAATATATATATTTGATCCACACCCTGGATCGGGGTTAACAACAGTTCAATACTATCCAGGTCCTAAGACCTCTACCACAGTTCTTCGTGGGAAAACAAAGACAACATCACAAAGACTGTCCAGGTCACACATGACCTCTACCACTATCCTCAGTGGGATACATAATTATGTTTGGAGTTTGGAATGAGGATTTAGTATCCTCCAGTTCACCATAGGAGATAGTGTGTGTGAAAAAGATATACACAATACACACATTGCTCAATAGTAAATATCAATTCACTTAGAAAGAGTATATGAAAGTTTAGAAATATCTAGTGATTGGCAGTGCAGCTATGGACTCGTTGGATTTTTCAAAGATGCTTCGTAGTCCTTTTGTGATATTTCTATTGAAAAACAGAGTATCGTGGTTCAGCATGATTTCCTTCTCAAGTGAGTTTTATATATGATCTCCAATGTTCTTCGGAAGTTCTAGATTGCATGTATGAGAGTTCTTTTAAGATATTGATGATTCCCTCTTTAATTTCCTCGTGTGTTCTCCCTTTTGGTATCTATATTCTTGGAAGAATTATCTCTCAATGTATATTTGTTTCTCTGCACAATTTTACTACAGCTCGATCTTACATTTATTCCACACGCTCCTCCAATGGGAATGATTACCTTTTTCATAGGTACGAGGTATGGTCTCCGGACATGCCATCAACTAACATTAAATATCATTAATTGCATTAAAAACATCAAATGTGACCGTTGGAAATAAATAAGAGTTTATATAAATTCAAACATTTTTCATGACTATCGGTGGGTCATGAGATCGGTGAGCCATTTTGAATCTACATCGGTTTTGGTAGCATCAGTATCGGTGGTTCATTAATTATCAGTATTGGTGGCTCATGATCATCGGTATCCATCAGGGCGACCATTGTCATTGATGTGATCAGTCATCATCGGTGTGACCATTTATTATCAGTGCGACCGTTCATCATCACTGTGATCGTTCATCCTCGGTGTGACTGTTCATCATTGGTGTGACCGTTCATCATCAGTGCGACCTTTCATCATCGATGACATGGAAAATAACTAACGGTGAGTCAAGACTGGAATTTTGACAAAGTGTCTGTTCAATCCAAAATACATCCTGGTCAACCATAAAACACAAATTAACATAGATAAACACATGTAAACATGATTTACACATATTTAGAAAAATTTGAAAAATACACTAAATTGAAATAAATAAAACCACGATTTGTGATTATTAAAATAAACATTTCATAGAGAGTTCAACAATCTCACCCATTTTGATAATCATAAATCAATGACATAAAGAAAGAGATAGTATAGTATGTTATTCAGTATGCTCCCCCAATAAAAAATAATATAGTCCAAAGGATAAAACAGGGTTAGAATAGCAAACAAAACTTATATAACTAAGTCATTCACCCCATATAATACAATTCATTCTCATTATCACGCCCACAGAGATACAGAGAAATCATTTCTCTCCGTGTGTATGAATGCACGTGTTAAATAGCCAACATGGGCTCATATGAACATTAATTTCACCAATTCATATGCATGATCTCCCGGATTTCTCATATGCATGATCTCTCGGATTTCTAAATGCATGATCTCCCTGATTTCTCATATGCATGATCTCCTGGATTTATCACATGAATGATCTCCCTGATTTCTCTCCCCCTTTGGGATTAAAAAAACAGAGAGAATTAAGATTAGCAAGAATATTCCATATCAATAAGGAGTACAAAAAAATAAGAGATAAAATTGAAAAGTACAGGAAAGAGACACCCTATCAAAAATTGACAGATACAGCTATTTTGCGGGGTACAAGGGAGATTTTACATTAGTAGTTGGAGGAATGGATGGTCCAGAAGGTGGTTGTGTGGAAGGTTGAATTGGCCAGATGGATAAAGTAGGTAGGAAAACTCGAGCTCGACGAATTGTGGGTTCTAAGGTCACCTACTACGGAGATGATATTTCTGAAGGAGGCTGTTGAAAGACTAGACGAATACTAGAAAGAGGTTGAGAAATAGACAACAAACCGAGAGAAACATCACATTACTGAAGAGAATCAGCAGTAGGAATAACAATTATCTTATCATGCACATGATGGTAGGGTTTGAGTAAATTGATGAATTTATAAATTACTTCTCCACCGTACTTCATAGCCTTTTCAAAATCATCCTTATTCTGTATGAAATTTTCTAATGTAGGATTAAAATCCATCAACTACTTAACTTGATCCTTAAAAGATTGAGTAACTGGAGGGAGTCTCAAAATTTCTACCAATACTTTAATGTGATGATTCAACTCATGCTTGGTGTAAATCATAGAGAAATAATGATCCACTTTCTTCTTGATCTCTTTTTGATCCTTTGTAGCATCAGGTGAATACAACTGTACCATCTTATGAATATGATCACAAAGCTCTTTCATATTTTTCAAAGAATCTAAATCCAAAATCTTTCCAAGAGCTTCTATATCTTCTCTAACAACATTTTTTAATGTACTAAGCTCATAACCAGTAATCTTGGTTACTTTTGAAGATTTAGCCTGAGTAACAACTTGTGTGATCTCAGCTTTCAACTTCCTCAAATATGCCTTCTTCAAATGTTCTATCAGATTTCTTAAATATTACATCATACCAGAGATGGTTTTTCTAAACTCTCTAGACAGAGAAAGAATATCGTTGCCTAAATCCTTGAGTGTTTGATTTAAAGAGGTAATTTGTCTGCCAATCTACTCACTATAATTTCACAGGTCTGGTTTGATATGGTTTACCACTCTTTGAGCCAAATCATCCAAAGAAGCTTCAGATAAAATAATAGGAGGAGGAGAAGGAATATGAGATAACCCATCTTTCACAGTCTCCCTAATATATTTAATCAATTTAACAATAAATCTATGAAAGTCAGATTTAGAAACTATAGGATTGGGTCTATCTTGAAACACTGAAGGATCGGATCAGACATCTTCTCTTTGCAAAATCTCTACAACTTATTGAGCCTTAACTGAAACATATAAACCTGTAAGATTCACTTCTACACCTTTCTTTTCCTCTGGGCAATCTAATCCCAGAACATAAGGACCTAGATGTTCTTCCCATGCGGCTTTTCCTGAAGGATACATATGTTTTACAAACTGTGCTCGTCTAGAATTTTCTGGAAGGACTTCCTCATCCTCATGACTCTCCAACTGTTCTGTCCTCTCAGCCCCAGGGAAATGTTCTTGCTCAATTGGTTAGGATTGAGGATCATCTTGGATCCATTATGACCTTCTATAGGTCAAGCATCAGCATCATCAGCATCAATATCACTACCACCACTACCACCATCACCATCAGCATCACCATCATTGTATTCATCAACATCATCATTATCATCATTAACTGATTTATCACTTGAACTCTCTAAACATCCAGATTCATACTCCTCAGAGGTTGATTCCTCTGTTTCATCTTCATCTTCATCATCTAAAATTGGTTCAATCTCTGGTAATTTTAGAGGAGGGCTTTTTGAACCGAATTACATTCTTCTTTCCTTTGGGTAACAGTATGAGGATCACTCCACTCATCAGGAGATGATTCAGCCTCCTCTTTATCATTCAGATGATCACCATCTTCTTCTTCTTCTGTTCCATTCATACTGGATTCACCAGTTTCCTTAGGAACTACTGCTTCCTCTTCTTCATCTGAATAAACCACATCCTCACCAGGTTTTAAACTAAGATCTCTAACCCCCATTGGTATCCTTTGATGATCAGTAGGATTGAAGTGATCATATAACTTTTCTTCATCAACAAACCATTCTTTCTTAAATGGGTTCCAATTGATTTTCATCCTCTTGCAAATAACATTGTTAAAACAGAAGCTAATTGATGAGATACACTCATCTCCATAATCCACATAGCCCAAGAATTTCAGCATGGCAGAAATTTTCTTAGAATAAAACAAAGTAGTATCTTTCTTTGATGGTTTTATCATCTAAACAATATGTTCAACAAAATATTTACATATATTGATCATTTCATTATTCCACAAGAGGAATAACAGAAACACATACTGATACTTACTAATGAATATTTACCTTTTCTAAGACATATTTGATGTTGAATAAATTTATACCAGATTCTATTCTCACCATCCAACTCACCAGTAGTTATCCTTCACGATTCAGACTTCCCATTCAATAACTCAAGGACTAGCTCATATGAAATGTAATCAGTTGAGTGAGGAATATTTCTAGAATCTTCCTAATATCTTCCATTTTGAGGTACTCCTAGACATTCATCCCACTACTTTGATGAAAAAGTAATCTTTTTCCCTATTACTATAGAAGACAATCTTGCAGCCTCTACTCTGTCAAAAACTACATCCAGGTTGAAATAGAACTCATGCACCAGTTTAAGGTAAAAGACCCTATCATTATCAGAGAACAAATTCTTCCAACATTGAATTTAAAACACATTCAAGAGAACAGACTTTCTAGATAGAACTCATTCTGACCACATATCTTTTTTCAGATATAACTTCCAATTATTCTAGATCCATGTTCACAAAACTCTGCGTCATACTTCTCGACTCACCTCGAGCACGTTTGATAGGTGTAGTTCCTTCAGATTCCATTCCCTGCCTCTTTTTCTTGGCCATTATGAGGTTTGAGACAATCGAGAGGCCTGTAATGATTCAAAAGGCTCAGGTTATAGAAAAGAGAAGAGGGAGTTCGCCTTGGAAATGGAAGGTCAGTAGTCTTTAGAGAATGAAATAGTCACATGTCATTATTTGTATCATTTAGGTTTACAAACAATAAAATATCAATTTAGTAAAACAAAGTCGTATTAAACAGAGAATAATGATTTAAAAAATAGTACAACAAAATTGGTGGCAATAATCGACTTGACAGATCGGTTTCATAGATCGATTTGAATGATCGGTTTCACAAATGGGTTTGACAGATCGGGTTGACCGATCGGTTTGACATATCAGTTTGAGATATCGGTTTGACAAATCTGTTTGACAGATCGGTTTGACAGATCAGTTTGACAGATCGGATTGACAGATCGGTTTGATAGGTCAGTTTGACAGATTGGTTTGATCGATCGGTTTCACAGCTCGGTTTTACAGATCAGTGTGACAGATCAGTTTCACAGATCTGTTTGACAGATTAGTTTCACATATCGGTTTTATAGACCGGTTTCACATATATATCATACCTAACTATAGTTTAATCATCTCTATCCTTTCAAAATTTATGGGCTTGGTGAAAGTGTCAGCTAATTGATGTTCAGTACCTATAAACTCAAGAGTGATATCACCTTTTTGGTAGTGTTCTCTAAAAAGTGATGTATGACATCAATGTGTTTGGTTCTAGAGTGAGACACATGGTTCTTTGAAATTTTAATTACAATAGTGTTGTCACAATTGATTGAAACATGCTTAAAATCATATCCATAGTCTAAGAGAGTGTATTTTATCTACAAAATTTGTGCACATCAACTACCAGCAGCTATATACTCTAGTTCAGTAGTGGAAAAAGCTAAAAAATTCTGATTTTTACTACACCAAGATGATAAGGATCTTCCCAATATATGACATGTTCCAGATGTTCTTTTTCTATCCAACTTGGAACCAGCAAAGTCAGCATCTGAATAACTCTTTAACTCAAAGGACTTTCCTTTTGGGTAAAACAAACCTAAGTTTTCAGTGTTATTAAGATACTTAAAAATTCATTTAACAGTATGTAAATAGGATTCTTTTGGATTAGCTTGAAATCATGCACACATAGACACACTAAACATAATATCTGGTCGACTAGCAGTAAGGTAAATTACGCTTCTAATCATACCTCTCTAATTTGTTTGATCCACTGGTTTCCCAGTTTCATCTACATCCATTTTACAAAATGTACTCATAGGAGTATCACATTACTTAATAATATCCAAACCAAAACGTTTTAACAGACCATTTTTATATTTACTTTGATTCAAAATAATACTATTTTCATTTTGGAAAACTTGAAATCCAAGAAAATATTTGAGTTCCCCCGTTAAACTCATTTCAAATTCATTTTTCATACTCTTTGATAAATTAGTACATAAAGATTTTTTATAAGATCCAAAAATAATATCATCGACATAGATTTGAACTATTAAAACATCTTTAGAAATAATTTTAATAAAAAGATATGCATTATTAATCCCTTTAGTAAAAATTTTTAATATAAGAAAATAACTAACTCTATCACACCAAGATATTGGAGCTTGTTTTAAACCATATAAATCTTTAGAAAGTTTAAAACTTGATGTTGAAAATGAGGATTAGTAAATATATATGGATTTTCAACAAAAACATCTTCAACAATAAAAACATTTAGAAAATCACTTTTAACATCCATTTGATATAACATGAAATCCAGATGGGTAGTATAGGCATGTAAGATCCGAATAGCTTTTAATCTAGATACAGGTGAAAAGGATTCCTAATATTATATACATTCCTCTTGACCATATCCTTGTGCAACAATCCTATCATTGTTTCTAACTATATTTCTAGACTCATCAACTTTGATTCTAAAATCCCATTTAGTTCCTATTGTTAAAGTGTCCTTGGGTCTATCAACTAATCCCCAGACATTGTTTCTTTCAAATTGATTTAACTCTACTTGCATAGCCATTTCCCAAAATTCATAATTGATAGCATCATTGACATTTTTATATTCTAACTATGAATGAAAAGATTGATGTTCAACCTGGTTTCTTTCAGAAGCTTTAGTTTGTGTCCCACTATCTAGATTACCAACAAAAGTATCTAAAGGTTGATTCATTACAGTCCTAGTTGATCTAGTAAAGGTAGGGCTAGAAATATCAGGTTCATCTCTATGTTCGGGTTCAATAGAAGCAGATTATGGAATATGTACAGAACTGGATGTTTTTATAGCAGTTTCTTCAATTTTAACATTAATGTCCACAACAGTCAAATCTTCATCAAGATTTTCAAGAGAGGATTTAGGCTAATGTGGATCAGTTTCATCAAACATGATGTGGATAGATTCATCCACACATGTGGTTCTTTTATTAAAGACTCTATAGGCTTTTCTAGTTAAATAATAACCATGAAAAATCCCTTAATCAATTTTAGAGGAAAACTAGTCCAAATTATCCTTTGAATTAAGAAAAAAACATTGGAGCCAATGTCTCTAAAGTAACTAACTTTGTGTTTTTGATTATTCCATAATTCATAAGGGGTATTCTTAAGAACAAGTCTAATTAAGACTCTATTAATAATATAACAAGGTGTATTCACAGCTTTATCCCAAAAGTTAACATGTAGGTCATACTCATTAATCATGGTTCTTGCTATTTCTTGAAGGGTTCTATTCCATCTTTCTACTACACCATTATGCTATGGTGTCAAAGGAGATGAAAAGTTGTGACTATAGCCATTTTGTGAGCAATAAGATTCAAACTCATGATTTTCAAACTCACGGTCATGGACACTTCTCAGGGTTTTAATCTTAAGTCCACTATGGTTTTCCACAGACTTGGAGTATTTAACAAAGTACGAACAAGCTTCACTTTTGTGAGCCAAGAAGTATACTCAAGTATATCTAGAAAAGTCATCTACTAGGACATAGACATATTTCTTCCCATTTAAACTAGATACTCCAGAAGGTCCAATCAAGTCCATGTGAACCAACTCGAGAGGTTGAGTAGTTGAGACTTCTTTATTTGATTTAAAAGAAACCTTATGTTTCTTTCCTATTTGACAAGGATTACAAACATTGTCATTTTGGAATTCAAGTTTATGTAGGTCTCTAATTAAGTTCTTTCTATTCAGTTTTCTAAGTGAATGTATATTGCAGTGTCATAATATTCTGTGCCAAAGCCAAGAATCTTTATGAAAAGCATTTAAACAAGTAACATCTTGCTTAAATAAAGAATTCACATCAACAACATAAACATTTTCATTTCACAAGGAAGTGAATACTAAAAAAAAATTAGTGTTAAAAACATCACATGAATTATTTTTAAAATTAACATTAAATCCATAATCACATAATTGAGAAGTACTTAACATGTTATACTTATGTCCATCAATAAATAAAACTTTAGATATCAAAACTGAATCAGTGTTACCAATCTGGCCTAGGCCGATGATTTTACTTTTAGAATTGTCACCAAAGGTGACATGCCCTCCATCAACCTTTATTGTGATTTTAAAGCATGAATAATATCTTGAAATGTGTCTCGAACATCCACTATCCAAGTACCATACATTCTTGTGAGAACTCTTCAAATCTGTTTCCTACAAAACAGATTTAGATGGGAAATGATTATGGTACCCAGATCTTATTGGGTCCAGATAGGTTAGAAATCAAAGCTTTTGGTAATAAATTTTTTTTCATGGGTCTCATATAATTCACAGAACCAATAGATTTTGAAAGAAAAACGTTATTTGATTTATAAACATACAAATAAATAGTTGAAGCATATGAATTTACAGAACTGGAACAAATAGAATTTTGTCCAGTCTTAGGAATAAATTTAGTTTTAGTAAACTTTCTTTTTCCAGGTTGATAACCTATTCCAGTTGCATACTTTGGTGGAACTTTCTTTCCTAGAATTTGAGTTAGAGTATCCTTTCCATTTGTGAACTTTTCTAAGTCCTTTCTATGTATCTCATTAGACAATTTCAGTTCATTATTTTCCTTTATCAGTTGAACATTCTTTTCCTTTTCTAAATAAAGGGAAGATTTATCATTGGCAGCGAGAGCATGGTATTTCTATAAGGCTTTTTATATGTCATTAAGTTTCTTACAGGTTTCATCTAGCATGTTACAATATTCAAATAGTTCCTCACTAGACATGTTTTCATATTCAGAATCTGTTCCAGAATAATAATCATTTTGTTGGGGATAAACAGGTACCTCAGAGGTATTGGTCATGTAGGACATGTTTTCACGATTATTTTCAAAATCAAAAACATCAGATTCACTTGTGTTGTCTTTTGAAGCACTCCAAGTAGCTTTCAGGGATTTCGTGTAATTATTGTCTTTGTAGTCATATTTATTTTTGAACTTCATTTTTGGACAGTCTGCTTTAATGTGACCTTTCCTTTTGCATTCATAGCAGACAACTTCATCATTCTTGTCAGGCTTTTTCTATTCCGTTTTCCAATGTCCCTTGTTGTCATACTTTCTTTTATAGTTTCGTTTTCTAAAGAATTTCATTTTACTATAGAACTTCCTGAATCTCCTGGATATCTTATCCATCTCAGCATCACTATGAGAATCTGAATATTCACTTGTTTAAATTTCAGTTTGTATTTGAACATTGCCTTTGTCCTTTCTTCTTGAAGTAGTAGATTTAAAATCTATAGACTTCATTTTTGGTTCATCATCTTCTTCCTTATTCACCATGACTTCATTTTCATACATCATAGGCTTACCAATAAGATCCTTGAATGGTAATTTTCTTATGTCACATGATTCTATAATTGTGATAGAAGTTCCTCTCTATCGATATGGTAGACATCTTAATATCCATATGATTTGTTCTATAGTAGTGGCATCTCTTCCACGAGAGATCATTGTATTGACAATCTCATTGAACCTAAAACACATGTCATAGATAGGTTCATCAGTTTTCATTTTGAAATTATCATATTTAATATTATATGTATTCAATATCGTTTCATTAACATTACTTGTTCCTTCATGAGAAACACTAAAAGTATCCCATATTTCATAGGCAGTTTTACAAGCAGATATTCTATTGATCTTTTCATCTCCCAAAGATCAATACAAGGCATTGATAGCTTTAGAATTGTTATTGTATGCTATCGTAGTATCTTCATCCCAAGATGTTATAATAGTTTCTGGAATCTTATATTCAGTTTCTATGGAAGTCAAGATATCAAATCCCATACTTTATAAATGAATTTTCATCTTCAGTTTCCACTGGGCAAAATTTGTACCATTAAAGAATGGTGGTCTTTTGGTAGTAGCACCTTCTAGTATATTGTACATAACTAGAGTACTAGAGTTTAGAAAATAACATTAAATAGATAAAATTTTAGAACTAAAAGAAATTTAAGATCATTAAATATGCATCTAAAATCACAGTTAAAAAATAGAATGTTTTGAAAACTTTTATTAATAAAAACACCTCTGATACCAAATTTTGGTCGGAGTGGACACTCTATAGGGGGTGAATTGAGTTCCAATTAAAAATTTCTGTGAAAAATATTTCTCTTAATTCCCCCAAATTAAATCTGAAGCTAAACAGTAGTGAATTTATACAGATTTCAAATGTTCATTTGGCTTCTTAAAGATTGATAAGATCTCAGTCAATTTAATCACAAGATTAAATAGGCTTTTAAAGCTAACCTACTGGTTCACAACAATCATAAACACTTGTTAATCTAACTATCAAAGTAACTATAAAACAGTTTTGTATTTCAATGTAATAGCAGTGGAATAAAAGATACATGTAGTATACTTTAACTTGTACCAAAAAACACAGTAGATATAACCAAGAGGTTCAGTCTCAAGAAGAGAATTAGTCCTCTCAGATTGATATATAAATTTGATCCACACCCTAGATCGGGGTTAACAATAGTTCAATATTGTCCAGTTTTTAAGACCTCTACCACAGTTCCTCGTGGGGAAACAAAGACAATGGCATGCAGACTATCCAGGTCACACTTGACCTCTACCACTACCCTCAGTGGGATACAGAATGATGTATGGAGTTTGGAATGATGATTTAGTATCCTCTAGTGCAGCACGAGAGACAATTTTCCTGAAAAAGATATACATAGTGCACACACTTCTCAACTGTAAATAAAAATTCACATAGAGAGAGTATATGAAATTTTAAAAATCTCTACTGATTTGTAGTGCAGCTCTGGACTCGTTGGATTTTGCAGAGATTCTTCTAAGTCCTTCTGTGGTTTTTCTGTTGAAAAACCGAGTGTCGTGGTTCATCTTGATTTCCTTCTCAAGTGAGTGTGCTTTATGATCTCTACAGTTCTTTAGAAGTGCTGGTTTTCATGCATCAGAGTTATTTTAAGATCTTGAAGATTGCCTCTTTAAGTTCCTCATGTGTTCTCCCTTTTTTTATGTATATTCATTGAATATTTCTCTCTAAATGTCTTTTTGTTTCTCCGCAAACTTTTACTGTAGCTTGATCATCTTTTTACTCTACCTGCTCCAGCAATGGTAATGATTAACTTTTTCATTGGTACGAGGTACGATCTCCTGACATTCCATCAACTAACATTTAATATCATTAATTGCATTGAAAACATCAAATATTACTGTTGGAATTAAATAATATTTTATATAAATTCAAACATTGTTCATGACTATTGGTGTGTCATGAGATCGGTGAGTCATTTTAAATCTGCGTCAGTTTTAGTAGCATCTACATCGATGGCTCATTAATCATCGGTATTGGTGTCTCCTTATCATCGGTAGCCATCGGTGCGACAGTTGTCATTGGTGAAATTGGTCATCATAGGTGCGACCGTTTATCATTGGTGCGACCATTCATCAACGGTGCGACCATTCATCATTGGTGCGACCATTCATCATCGGTGCGACCGTTCATCATCAGCGCGACTATTCATCATCGGTGACATGGAAATAACTAACGGTGAATCAAGACATGGAATTTTCACAAAGAGTCTCTTCAATCCAGAATACTTACAGGTCCACCGTAAAACACAAATTAACATAGATAAAGACATGTTGACATGATTTACACATATTTAGAACATTTTGAACAAGAGACTAAATTGAAACAAATAAAACCAAGATTTGTGGTTATTAAAATAACCCTTTCACAGAGGGTTCAACAATATCCCCCTTTTGGATGATCACAAATCAATGACATAAAGGAATAGTGAATATTGTATTTCATTCAGTATGCTCCCCCTATAAGAAACAATATATGCCAAAGGGTAAAACATGGTCAAAATAGAAAATAGAACTTATATAACATAGTCATTCACCCCATATAATACAATTCATTCTCATTATTACGCCCATGGAGATATAGAGGCATCATTTCTCCCCATCTGTGTGCATGCATGTGGTAAACAACTAGCATTTTCTAATATGCACATTTACTTCACCCATTCATATGCATGATCTCCCTTATTTATCATATGCATGATCTCCATGATTTCTCATATGCATGATCTCCCTGATTTCTCATATACATGATCTCCCTGATTTCTCTCCCACTTTAGGATTATAAAAAAAATAGATAAGTAAGATAAGAAAGAATATTTCATATCAATAATGAGTACCAAAAATAACAGATAAAATTGAAAAGTACACGAAATAGACACCCGTTAAAAAATTGACAGATACACCTATTATGTGGGGTGCAAGTAAGATTTTCCTTTACCATTGGGAGGAATGGATGGTCCAGAAGGTGGTTGTGTGAATGGTTAAACTAGATGGATATATAAAGGAGGTAGGAAAACTCGAGCTGGATGAATTGTGGGTTCCAAGGTCACCTGCTGCGGAGAAGATCCTTCCAAAGGAGGCTGTTGAAAGACTGGACGAATACTGGAGAGAGCTTGAGAAACAGAGAGTTGACTGGGATAAAAATCTAATGATTGAAGAGACTCAGCAGTAGGAAAAAATGGCCTTAGATTACACATGAAGGTTGGGTTTGAGAAAATTGATGAAGTTCTGAATTAATTCTCCACCGTACTTCATAGCCTTTTCAAAATCATCCTTATTCTGTGTGATATTTTCTAAAGTAGGTGTAAAATCCTTCAACTACTGAACATGAGACATAAAATCTTGAGTAACTGGAGGGAGTCCCAAATTTTCATCCAACACTTTAAAGTGATGATTCAACTCATGCATGGTGTAAATATTAGAGAAATAATGATCCCCATTCTCCTTGATAACTTTTTGAGACTTGGAAGCATCGGTTGAATACAACTGTACCAACTTATGAATATGATCACTTTTCTATTTCATCTTTTTTAAATAATAAAAATCCAAAATCATCACAAGATCCGTCAGCTGTTCACTAACAACATCCTTTAAAATATTAATCTCATAACTTGTAATCTTGGTTACTTTGGAAGAACTAGCTTTAGTAACAACATGCGTGATCTCAGCTTTCAACTTCCTCAAATATGCCTTCATAAAATGTTCTATCAGATTTCTTAAAACATCCATCATACTAGAGATGGTTATTCTAAACTCTCTTAACAAAGAAACATGATTTTTTCCTAAATCGCGAGTTTCTTATTCAAAGAGGTAATGTACCCGCCAATCGACTCACTATAATTGCCCAGGTCTTTTTTGATATGGTTAACCACTTTTTGAGCCCAATCATCCATAACAGCTTTAGATAAAGTCATAGGAGCAGGAGAAGGAATATGAAATAACTCAATTTTCACAGTCTCCCTAACAGCTTGAATCAATTCAACCTTAAATCGGCGAATGTTAGATTTAGCAACTGCAGGATCAGGTCAAGCTTTACGCACTAAAGGATTAGGCTGGACATCTGCTCTTTGAAAAAACTCTACAACTAATTGAGACTTAAATGAAACATCTACTCCTATAAGATCTACATCTACACCTTCCTCGTCCTCTAGGTAATCTAATACCAAAACAGCAAGACCATGATGTTCTTCCCTTTCGGCATTGCATGAAGGATACATAGGTTTCACAAACTGAGATCATCCAGAATTTTAAGGAAGGACTTCCTCATCCTCATGACTCTCCAATTGTTCTGTCCTCTCAGACTCAGGGAAATTTTCTTGCTCAATTGGTTGGGGTTGAGGATCATCTTGGATCACATTCTGACCTTCTATAGGTCGAGCATCAGCATCATCAGCATCACTATCACTTCCACCACTACCAGCATAACCATCAGCATCACCCTCATCACCTTCATTGCCTTCATCAGCATCATCATTATCATCGTTAACTAATTTGTCACATGAACTTTTTGTAATTGCGTATTCATAATCCTCATATGATGATTCCTTAGTTTCAGCTTCTTCTTCTTCATTTAAATTTTGTTCAATCTTTGGTAATTTGAGTGGAGGGCTTGCCGAACCGAATTCCATCCTTCTTTTCTTTGGGCTAACAGTATCAGGATCACTCCTTCCATCAGGAGATGATTCAGCCTCCTCTTCTGCATTCAGATTATCACCAACTTCTTCTTCTTTTGTTCCCTTCTTACAAGATTCACCAGATTCCTTAGGAACTACTGCTTCCTCTTCTTCATCTGAATAATCCACTTCCTCCCCAGGTTTTAAACTAGGATCTATTATCCCCTTTGATCTCCTTGGATGATGAGTAGGATTGAAGGACTCATATAACTTTTCTTCATCAGCAACCTAAGATTTATTCAATGGGTTCCAATTGATTTTCATCCTATTACAAATAACATTGTTGAAATAGAAGTTAATTGATGAGATACACTCATCTCCATCATCCAGATATCCCATGAATTTTAGCATGGAAGAAATTTTCTTAGAATAAAACAGGTTAGTAGGTTTCATTGAATGTTTTAACATCTCAAAAATATGCTCAGTAAAATATCTACACAGATTGATCATTTCATTATTCAAAAAGAGAATAACAGAAACACATCGTGATACTATACTGAAGAAAAGTCACCTTTTCTAGGACATATATGACGTTGAATAAATTAAAACCGGATTCTATTCTCACCATCCAACTCACCAGAAGTTATCCTTCGCGATTCAGACTTCCTAGTCAATAACTCCAGGGCTAGTTCACAAGAAAAGTAATCTGTAACGCCACGACCCCAGCTACCCAGAGTCGGTGCATTACTTCGTATCATTGGCATGATCACAAGAAAGATCAAATCTCGAAAGACCGATTGGTTTAGTATCCTTGGAAACACTAGATATATTCATAAGTTTTACATTACATCATAAAATGAAAAACTACTACAACAACATAATGTCTCCATAATCCACACTACAATCCCCTCATAATATCCCTACAGGTCATTCATAACTTACATCTTCACTTCCTGGGAAAAATAAAACATAGAAAAGGGGTGAGCTCAAATGCCCAGTAAGGATAACAATATAGCGGAAACTTTCATCAATAAGAATAAACATTTAAGGCAATGTATAACTAAAACAAAAGCCTTTTAAACATGAACTTTCAACATGGTATGGCATAAATAAAATGAAATAATGCCATTTACTTATTCACATGGATATTCCACTAATCGAATAATCACATGCAAAAATAAATAACCACTTTCATAATGTTGGAATGCATAATGCCAGACTATCATAACCACATAGCCAAGGCCTCGTGCCAAGACTACAAATAAGATTTTGTCAAGGCCTTGTGCCAAGACACTAGTTTGTCTCATGAGACCTACCGATGCATCGAGGAGCTATAGCGGGCTCCACCCGTCACTTATTAAGTCCAATGCATTCCCATATGAAAAGGTTTAAACATAACATAAACATTCGTATTAAAACTAGCATACGAAATGTCAATACTTTCACAATAAACTATGAATGGTATAAAAATAGCACATCCACAGTCAAACATATCACAAAACCTTTAATACAATATAGAAGTTTTGTATCATAATAAATCAACTTCAAATAATCTTAAAATCCATCAAAGGATGTTGACGTAGATGAAATCAAAATTCTTTTTAAAGAAATATCTCCTTTTATTTTGAAATCATTTAAGATCCATATAAAATAAAACATTTTCTTTGAAAATATTCTTATAAGCTTGTAAGGAAAGCTTTGAAGATTTTATAACGGCGTAAAATAACCGCACCCGCCGTATAAGTTAAAAAAAACATTCTTACCTCAATTCTGTCGAAAAGGTTAAAAAGGACCTTGTTTCGAAAACAACGGAAAGATTCCTTTATAAACCTCTTATAAAAAGTCAAAAAAAAGGGTATAAATGACTTTAACCCATATTCTTGTAAATAGTAAAAATGTTTTGAAATACATTTTTAAGAAACATGGATGTGGATGATAAAGATATCCCAGTAGATTATTACGTATAAACAACCTCGGATAATGAAGAGATTGTGAAATAACCCTTACCTTGTACTTTTCCTTGGTTGTGGTAGGTTAACCTCCTGTATAATGGTGAAATAATTGTTATTAAATTATACAAGAATCATATACATTAATATGATATCATATATGATCTTTTAATATTGATTTGATAATAATATCTTAGTATTATCGTTGTTTCGGGTGTTAACTTACTTGTTTTATTTCATATGTTTTGTTACGTAAGACATGTTTGTAAAGGATAGGTTGTATATTATTCATATCCAGAATGATATCAAGCCCTTAAACATCATTTTTAAATCATAAAATGATAATTACGCTTTAATGGTTACGATGGAGAATGAATCTCATCGCGTTCGTGGAGACGGTAGTCCGTACGTACGTACGAGCGACAATATCATTCTTTTGATATTAAAATAATATATAAATGGATGGTATATCATATATACAGAATCATTAACATGTTATATTTATTATTTACATGAGTTACACATCATTATTATACCCATCCAAATAATATTATATTGAATAACAATTACACCACGACGTGGAGACGGTAAGCCGTACGTACGCACGTATGGTGACATGTTATTCAAAGGGTGGATAGAATACTGAATATGGTTTTACCATACTTATAATAACATCACAGTATATGTGAGATACTGGAGTTATTATTTTAGAATGGTAAGAACAAAGGAAGAAGAAGTGGAAGAAGAAATGAACTTAGAAAAGGGTGGTGAAATCATTACCTCTTCTTCGGGTTCTTCCTTTTGATTTGATCAAAAGGGCTCCTTAGGTTGGCTTTCTGATCAAACTAAGGCATCTAGGTTGTAGTGAGGGATGTTGGGAGAGTATTTGGGCAGAGTTTGGCCGAATCAAAAGGCTTTGAAGGTGTGAAGAAATGAGAAGGAGGAGTGCCCTTTTATAAGAGGGGTGAGGGGCACCTTTGGAAAAGCTAGAAATATTAATTTATAATAAATTCATATTCGGTTTCTAATGGCTCCAAAGTTGACTATTCAAAGGTTGAGGTGGGTATGGGTCGAAAACAACTCATCCAATAGAATTTAGACAGGTTTGGGTACTTATATTAACCTTATCTTTAATTATTAACTCTAAGTTAATTAGTTTCACTTTTACAATGTCTCTTTGTATTTTTATATTATATGGTTAATAAACATACCATATACATCCAAGAGACCCCCAAGTGGTCCATTAATGATTAACCTATCATAATATAAGTCTCTTGGACGAACCTTAGATTTTTAGGAATTTAATATCAATTAATAATATAATATTTGTTTTAAGAACTCTTTTATGTCAATTTTGACACTATTCAATAGTTGATTTTTTTGAAACTCATAACAGATTGATTACTTCGAACAAAGTCAATTAAATCAATCCTAATATATCATATTATCCTATAAAATTAGTTTAATCCATTAAAAGTTTCATATTATATTTATTTGGGTATTTATAATATCAATTATTTTAATTTGTCACTATTATAGTAATTACTGCATCATCATTGTGTCATATATAAAATAACTTATTTAATGTCTAAAAATTATAAATAAAATATCATTATGTAGGAAATCTTTTTATATTTCTAATGAATATTTATAATCTAAAATCCAACTTATATAACTCTATGTAACAATTGTTTTGCTAAAAGATATATGCTTGTGTCATTTTTGTATTCATTTTGACTTAATTAAAATAAAGTGTCATTATCACTTACAAGTGGATCCATGGGGTCCCAAAATTGACACAAAGATGCCCATGGTCGACCATTTATCAACCAATAGGGTTAAGACACGTTTTAGGGTAATTTAGTATTATTATAATATTATTTTTTTAACCCTTATTTACCGGATTTACCCTTAACCATGGTAAATAAAATATTTACCGCAGTAATTATTCAAAATATCTAAAAATAAAAGTTACCTATTTACACAATTTGAACATCCTGATTCCAAATATGGAATCCATTTTCCTAAATTCTAAACACAGAAGTGGCAGAAATTAATTTAAAATTAATTCCCGCTGTCAAAACAAAAAGCGTGTTTTTAAGAGATAATAACTATCAAAAGATTGACACTTGTTTATGTTCGATTTAATTGTAAAATTATGTCCAATGGCCAACATTATATTAAATGGTAAAAATATATTCTAAATATACTTTAAAACTACTAAAATTAATAATTTATTACTATTAATTATTCTTATTAAAAAAGTTGTTTTTAATTAAAATATAGTAATTTTCACTATTCATCAAAATATGAATGTTATCCGAAATGTACCAAAATTTCACCCTAGGCTAATTTTGATATTCCGAATCCAAAAATGAAGTCCATTTTCAAATATAAAATATATATAATTTCAAAAATTAGGTATTACTATTCATAACGGCTAGTTTGATTAGTTATGGTGTGTGTTAAAACTCGAAGTTGCGTACAACACACGCTACTGTTTTATTCAAAGGAAAGCGTACCGTGTAAGCTTGGGATGTTTCATTTTAAATTTTTTTTTGATGTCCCCATTTAGTCAAAAAGTTTGAAATATTGTATTTAAAAAGGTTTCACTATTAAAAGTTGATAAAAGTGCAATACTGAAAATGAATCTGTTCTTGCATTATGACTAAGAAACTCATAATATGGATTCTAAAATTATAAGGATTATATAAAGTGAAAAATGTAGTTAATGCTATTCATGACCTCTTTTAATGTTTTTTTTTGTATGTCATGGTGTGATTGAACTCGGTGTTGCGTGTAGTGCAAGTTATTGAATTATTTTGAAGAAATAACACACTATGAAATCTTGGGGTGTTACATTCTCCCCTCCTTCAATAAATTGCGTCCTCGCAATTTGAAATTGTTCTTCGAAAATAAAAGGTTGAAAGTAGAAAATATATTTGTGGGAAAACCCACATCGGAAATTGGGTTACTAAAAATTAGTCTTAATATGAGGAAAAGAGAAATCAAAGGGTCACAACCAAATTATGATCTCGATTAGGAGAACATTGGTGGAAATTAGAGACATATAATCAGAGGAAAAACGTAAATATTTATAGGTAGTGATTGAGTTCATCAATCACAAACAAGTGTATAATTGAGGTCCTTAAATTCATCAATCTATGATGATTTGAAATATCATCGGTTCAACAAAACATAGGGTATTAGGATAACACATTTTTGACGTTTCAAAATATCTTAGTTGAAATCCCACATCGAAAAATGAATTATCGAGGCCTCTATTTAAAATAAAGAGTGTAAAGTATGAAGATTACCGAAAATAACACATACTAGGGTTCCATGTAGGAAAATATGGATATGGAAGAGAAATCTAACCATCAATTATCTGATGGAGAGTGGTAGAGAACATGGCTATGAAAAGGCCAACAATCCCAAAGCCATAAATTAGTGATGATTTAAGGTACCATCTAGGACAACATTTTTGTTCTAAGTTGATTTTCTTAATATTGAGGAATTTATTTATGAGATTGGCTTAGATCATAAGGAGATATACTTACTTTATAATTAGATTTTTGTCCATTAATAAATTTCTACCATAAACTCATCTTTCACTCGTAAAAAAAATTATATTTATATTATTCGTACAGGGTTCCAAAATAATCGAATTTATAATTCATCTACAAGAGCTTTTAATAAGAACTAAATTATTTAATCCAGGACATCTCGTGGGCCAGTGGTAGGTGATACACCCTTGTCGCCCTTCGGTTGCGGGTTCAAGTCTCGCAGCTTTGCCGGACGCGATGGGTTGCCGCCTGACCTCCGGGTTGTCCTTTTATGGTAATCCAAAATAATCCAAACTATAACTATCCAAAATACTTCTGTCCAAACTCACAGTCCAACATTTATAAGGAAGGTAAACATAATATAGATCCTTTTTACCCTGTAATAGCATATGAATACCTTCATCATGTACTACCATATTCCTTATTGATTACATTCATGTTCCCTTATTCCATATAGAATGATGGATATACTTCATTAATCCAAAAATGTTTTAAACCCCAACAATTATGGAATATACAAATCATTAATCAGCTTCAAGGTAGTCAATAATATCCAATATAATTTATCCAAAATAATCACATATTATTCCAAAATCACTACCTCAGTATCAGAACTATATTATGATTTATCATTCTCTCAACCATATATTTTCCAAAAATTTAACCTTCTATTGAGTCACTTTTCTTTGTTCCACACAATCTCAAGTCCTTAATGAAATAGTACTGCAGTACAATCCTTATATACTCCATAATTATTATAACAAGTACATTGTTGATACAACACTCAATTGAAATAATCAACATAAGAACTCTAATCATTCCTCTTCATCTGTGGTAGTATCATAACTTGATTATTATCCAATAGCATCATTTGTGTCATAGTCTGATGACTGGGACATTGGTTCGCGTAGTGTCCAAACTCCTTGCAAATGAAGCATTGTACATTTGAAACCATTTTCTTACCCTTCCAGTCACGTACTTTGTGCCCTTTTCCTCCACACTTATAACAAACTCCCATTCCTTTCAGGCAAGTTCCAGGGTGTTTCTTTCCACAGTTACCACATATGGGAAAATTCTTCTTTTCCCTCTTACTTTTATCCATCTTTCTCTCTTCCATCCTTTTCTTCTCTTGCTTCCCTTCAAAGCCATAGGACTCAGTAAACTCTTTACTTATCTTATCAACACATGATATTATTTCTTCATATGATGATAATACATTGGAGACTATTTCTCTTATAAATTCTAGCTTAAGACCATGAAAGATATGATCCTTCCTTCTCTTTGGATCATGTGCATTTCTGGAGTTCTCATTCCTTCTACTGGGCGCCATTTCTAAACAATGGCATAAACTAGATCAGTTTATGAATCAAAATACATAATCCCATACTTATAAAACACTTAACATAAATTGAAATATTTATGGATATAATCCATAATCATAAAAATGTCTTCTTTGAGGATGTATATACTCATAAACCTTTCATAATGATTTGTAAAGAAAATTAGAGTTATCCTAAGCATATCCCCCGGGAGTGTCGTAACCAAGAGTGCAGCAAGGCCCGTTGTCGTGCACCAGTTCCCGTTCGAGTCTAGCTCAAAGCGGTGTTTTTGGGTTTTACCCCTAGGTACATCTGTGCCAGAGCCGCCTCTACCTGCTCGTATCCAGACAGGGATGTATTGCTCGGAAAACTCACAAAATCTCTACAATACCAAAATTCTAGGAAGTTCTTCTATACTAATCCTCAAAGTTCATCTTAGGTCTACGTGCTCTAATCAGAGTTTATCTAAATCTAGTTTCCAAGGTTTGTACTAAACTTCCTCTGATACCAACTGTAACGCCCCGACCCCAGCTACCCAGAGTCGGTGCATTACTTCGTAACATTGGCATGATCACAAGAAAGATCAAATCTCGAAAGACCGATTGGTTTAGTATCCTTGGAAACACTAGATATATTCATAAGTTTTACATTACATCATAAAATGAAAAACTACTACAACAACATAATGTCTCCATAATCCACACTACAATCCCCTCATAATATCCCTGCAGGTCATTCATAACTTACATCTTCACTTCCTGGGAAAAATAAAACATAGAAAAGGGGTGAGCTCAAATGCCCAGTAAGGATAACAATATAGCGGAAACTTTCATCAATAAGAATAAACATTTAAGGCAATGTATAACTAAAACAAAAGCCTTTTAAACATGAACTTTCAACATGGTATGGCATAAATAAAATGAAATAATTCCATTTACTTATTCACATGGATATTCCACTAATCGAATAATCACATGCAAAAATAAATAATCACTTTCATAATGTTGGAATGCATAATGCCAGACTATCATAACCACATAGCCAAGGCCTCGTGCCAAGACTACAAATAAGATTTTGTCAAGGCCTTGTGCCAAGACACTAGTTTGTCTCATGAGACCTACCGATGCATCAAGGAGCTATAGCGGGCTCCACCCGTCACTTATTAAGTCCAATGCATTCCCATATGAAAAGGTTTAAACATAACATAAACATTCGTATTAAAACTAGCATACGAAATGTCAATACTTTCACAATAAACTATGAATGGTATAAAAATAGCACATCCACAGTCAAACATATCACAAAACCTTTAATACAATATAGAAGTTTTGTATCATAATAAATCAACTTCAAATAATCTTAAAATCCATCAAAGGATGTTGACGTAGATGAAATCAAAATTCTTTTTAAAGAAATATCTCCTTTTATTTTGAAATCATTTAAGATCCATATAAAATAAAACATTTTCTTTGAAAATAATCTTATAAGCTTGTAAGGAAAGCTTTGAAGATTTTATAACGGCGTAAAATAACCGCACCCGCCGTATAAGTTAAAAAAAACATTCTTACCTCAATTCTGTCGAAAAGGTTAAAAAGGACCTTGTTTCGAAAACAACGGAAAGATTCCTTTATAAACCTCTTATAAAAAGTCAAAAAAAAGGGTATAAATGACTTTAACCCATATTCTTGTAAATAGTAAAAATGTTTTGAAATACATTTTTAAGAAACATGGATGTGGATGATAAAGATATCCCAGTAGATTATAACGTATAAACAACCTCAGATAATGAAGAGATTGTGAAATAACCCTTACCTTGTACTTTTCCTTGGTTGTGGTAGGTTAACATCCTGTATAATGGTGAAATAATTGTTATTAAATTATACAAGAATCATATTCATTAATATGATATCATATATGATCTTTTAATATTGATTTGATAATAATATCTTAGTATTATCGTTGTTTCGGGTGTTAACTTACTTGTTTTCTTTCATATGTTTTGTTACGTAAGACATGTTTGTAAAGGATAGGTTGTATATTATTCATATCCAGAATGATATCAAGTCCTTAAACATCATTTTTAAATCATAAAATGATAATTACGCTTTAATGGTTACGATGGAGAATGAATCTCATCGCGTTCGTGGAGACGGTAGTCCGTACGTACGCACGAGCGACAATATCATTCTTTTGATATTAAAATAATATATAAATGGATGGTATATCATATATACAGAATCATTAACATGTTATATTTATTATTTACATGATTTACACATCATTATTATACCCATCCAAATAATATTATATTGAATAACAATTACACCACGACGTGGAGACGGTAAGCCGTACGTACGCACGTATGGTGACATGTTATTCAAAGGGTGGATAGAATACTGAATATGGTTGTACCATACTTATAATAACATCACAGTATATGTGAGATACTGGAGTTATTATTTTAGAATGGTAAGAACAAAGGAAGAAGAAGTGGAAGAAGAAATGAACTTAGAAAAGGGTGGTGAAATCATTACCTCTTCTTTGGGTTCTTCCTTTTGATTTGATCAAAAGGGCTCCTTAGGTTGGCTTTCTGATCAAACTAAGGAATCTAGGTTGTAGTGAGGGATGTTGGGAGAGTATTTGGGCAGAGTTTGGCCGAACCAAAAGGCTTTGAAGGTGTGAAGAAATGAGAAGGAGGAGTGCCCTTTTATAAGAGGGGTGAGGGGCACCTTTGGAAAAGCTAGAAATATTAATTTATAATAAATTCATATTCGGTTTCTAATGGCTCCAAAGTTGACTATTCAAAGGTTGAGGTGGGTATGGGTCGAAAACAACTCATCCAATAGAATTTAGACAGGTTTGGGTACTTATATTAACCTTATTTTTAATTATTAACTCTAAGTTAATTAGTTTCACTTTTACAATGTCTCTTTGTATTTTTATATTATATGGTTAATAAACTTACCATATACATCCAAGCGACCCCCAAGTGGTCCATTAATGTTTAACCTATCATAATATAAGTCTCTTGGCCGAACCTTAGATTTTTAGGAATTTAATATGAATTAATAATATAATATTTGTTTTAAGAACTCTTTTATGTCAATTTTGACACTATTCAATAGTTGATTTTTGTGAAACTCATAACAGATTGATTACTTCGAACAAAGTCAATTAAATCAATCCTAATATATCATATTATCCTATAAAATTAGTTTAATCCATTAAAAGTTTCATATTATATTTATTTGGGTATTTATAATATCAATTATTTTAATTTGTCACTATTATAGTAATTACTGCATCATCATTGTGTCATAAATAAAATAACTTATTTAATGTCTAAAAATTATAAATAAAATATCATTATGTAGGAAATCTTTTTATCTTTCTAATGAATATTTATAATCTAAAATCCAACTTATATAACTCTATGTAACAATTGTTTTGCTAAAAGATATATGCTTGTGTCATTTTTGTATTCATTTTGACTTAATTAAAATAAAGTGTCATTATCACTTACAAGTGGATCCATGGGGTCCCAAAATTGACACAAAGATGCACATGGTCGACCATTTATCAACCAATAGGGTTAAGACACGTTTTAGGGTAATTTAGTATTATTATAATATTATTTTTTTTAACCCTTATTTACCGGATTTACCCTTAACCATGGTAAATAAAATATTTACCGCAGTAATTATTCAAAATATCTAAAAATAAAAGATACCTATTTACACAATTTGAACATCCTGATTCCAAATATGGAATCCATTTTCCTAAATTCTAAACACAGAAGTGGCAGAAATTAATTTAAAATTAATTCCCGCTGTCAAAACAAAAAGCGTGTTTTTAAGAGATAATAACTATCAAAAGATTGACACTTGTTTATGTTCGATTTAATTGTAAAATTATGTCCAATGACCAACATTATATTAAATGGTAAAAATATATTCTAAATATACTTTAAAACTACTAAAATTAATAATTTATTACTATTAATTATTCTTATTAAAAAAGTTGTTTTTAATTAAAATATAGTAATTTTCACTATTCATCAAAATATGAAAGTTATCCGAAATGTACCAAAATTTCACCCTAGGCTAATTTTGATATTCCGAATCCAAAAATGAAGTCCATTTTCAAATATAAAATATATATAATTTCAAAAATTAGGTATTACTATTCATAACGGCTAGTTTGATTAGTTATGGTGTGTGTTAAAACTCGAAGTTGCGTACAACACACGCTACTGTTTTATTCAAAGGAAAGCGTACCGTGTAAGCTTGGGATGTTTCATTTTAAATTTTTTTTTGATGTCCCCATTTAGTCAAAAAGTTTGAAATATTGTATTTAAAAAGGTTTCACTATTAAAAGTTGATAAAAGTGCAATACTGAAAATGAATCTGTTCTTGCATTATGACTAAGAAACTCATAATATGGATTCTAAAATTATAAGGATTATATAATGTGAAAAATGTAGTTAATGCTATTCATGACCTCTTTTAATGCTTTTTTTTTGTAAGTCATGTTGTGATTGAACTCGGTGTTGCGTGTAGTGCAAGTTATTGAATTATTTTGAAGAAATAACACACTATAAAATCTTGGGGTGTTACATAATCAGTTGTGGGAGGAATATTACCATAATATTCCTCATATCTTCCATTGTGAGGTACTCCTAGAAATTCATCCCACTACTTTGTTGAAAAAGTAATATTTTTCCCTTTTACTATAGAAGAAAATCTTGCAGCCTCTACTCCGTCAAAAACTACATCTAGGTTCAAATATAACTCATGAACCAACATCGAGTAAAAGACACTATCATTATCGCAGAACCAATTCCTCCAACCATGAATTTCCAACACTTTCAAGAGAATGGACTTTCTAGATAAAACCCATTCTGAACATATTTCTTTTTTAACTATAACATCCTGTTATTCTAGCTTCGGATTTACAGGCCTCTACGTCATACTTCTCGAATCACCTCGAGCATGTTTGGAAGGTGAAGTTACTTCAGATTCCTTTTCCTTCCTATTTTTCTTGTCTATTCTGAGGTTTGAGATAATCGAGAGGCCTGGAAAGATTCAAAAGGCTCGGGTTAGAGAAATGAGAAGAGAGGGTTCGGCGGGAAACGGAAGGTCAATAGTCATTAGATAATGAAATAGTCACGTTTCATTATTTGTATCATTTAGGGTTATAATGAATAAAATATCAATTTAGAAAAACCACATCATTTTAAATAGACAATAATGATATTAAAAAAAATAGTACAACTCAATCGGTAGCACTAATCGAATTGATAGGTCAGTTTGACAGATCGATTTCGTAGATTGGTTTGAAAGATCGGTTTGACAGATCAGTTTCACAGATTGGTTTGATAAATCAGTTTTATAGATCGGTTTTACATATCAGTGTGACAAATTTGTTTGACGGATCAGTTTGACAGGTCTGTGTGACGGATCTGTTTGACAGATCGGTTTGACAGATTGGTTTGACAGATCGGTTTGACAGATCAGTTTGACAGATCGGTTTCACAGATCGGTTTCACAGACCGGTTTGACAGATCAGTTTGACATATCAGTTTCACAGATTGGTTTGACAGATCGGTTTGACTGATCGGTTTGACAGATTGGTTTCATAGATCGGTTTGACAGATCGGTTTGACAGATCAGTTTCACATATCGGTTTGACAGATCCATTTCAGATATCGGATTCACATATCGGTTACATAGATCAATTCCACAGATCGGTTTCACTTATCTACCATACCCAACTATTGTTTAATCGATTATATCCTTACATAATTAAGGGCATGGTGAAAATGTCAGCTAATAGATGTTCAGTACCTGTAAACTCAAGAGTAATATCACATTTTTGGTAGTGATATCTCAAATAGTGATGTCTGACATCAATGTGTTTGGTTCTAGAGTTAGACACAGAGTTTTTTGAAATGTTAATTGCACTAGTTTTGTCACAATTGATTGAAACATGTTTAAAATCATATGCATAGTCCTGCATGGTGTGTTTCATCTACAAAATTTGTGCACAACAACTACCAGAATCTATATACTCTACTTCAGCAGTGGAAAAAGCTATAGAATTCTTCTTTTTACTACACCAAGATACTAAGTATTGTTTCCAACAAATGACATGTTCCAGATGTGCATTTTCTATCCAACTTGAAACCATCAATGTCAGCATCTGAATAACTCATTAACTCAATGGACTATCCTTTTGGGTAAAACAAACTTAAGTTTACAGTGTGTTTAAGATACTTAAAAATTCGTTTAACAGCATGTAAATGAGATTATTTTGGATTACCTCGAAATATGGCACACATACACACACTAAACATAATATTTGGTCGACTAGAAGTATAGTAATGTAAGCTTCTAATCATACCTCTTTAATTTGTTCGATCCAATGGTTTCCCAGTTTCATATGCATATAATTTACAGACTATACTCATATGAGTATCACATTCCTTAATATTATCCGAACCGAAACGTTTTAAAAGATACTTTTTATATTTACATTGATTCAAAATAATACCATTTTCATTTTGGAAAGCTTTAAATCCAAGAAAATATTTGAGTTCTCTCATTAAACTCATTTCAAATTAATTTATCATACTCTTTGAAAAAAACAGTACATAAAGAATGTTTGGAAGATCCAAAAATAATATCATAAACATAGATTTGAACAATTAAAACATCTTTAGAAATTTGTTTAATAAAATGTGTTGGATCAGCAATCCCTTTAGTAATATATTTTGAAATAATAAAATTACTAAGTCTATCATAACATGCACTTGGAGCTTGTTTTAAACTATTTAAAGCTTTATAATGTTTAAAAAGTCGATTTCAAAAATGAGTATTAGTAAATCAAGTTGGTTGTTCAACAAAAACATCTTCAACAATAAAACCATTTAGAAAATCACTTTTAAGCTCTATTAGATATAACATGAAATTCAGATGAGCAGCACAGGCATGTAATTTCATAATAGAATCTAATCTAGCTACATGTGTAAAGGATTCCTCATATTCAACACCATCCTCTTGACTATATCCCTATGCAACTAGACTATCATTGTTTCTATCTATATTTCCAAACTCATCAACTTTGTTTCTAAAAACCCATTTAGTGCTTATTGTTAATGTGTCTCTGGGTCTGTCAACTAATTCCCAAACATTGTTTCTTTAAAATTGATTTAACTCTTCTTGCATAGACATTACCCAATATTCATCATTGATAGCATCATTGAATTTTTTAGGTCCTATCTGTGAAATAAAAGATTAATGTTCAACCTGGTTTCTTAGAGAAGCTCTAGTTTGTGTCCCTCTATCAATATTACCAATAACAGCATCTAAAGGTTGGTTCTTTATAATACTAGTTGATCTGGTAAAGGTAGGGATATAAATTTCAGGTTCACCTCTAGGTTCGGGTTCAATATAAGTAGATTATGGAATATGTCCAGAAATGGATATTTTAATAACAGGTTCTTTAGTTTTATCATTACGGTCCAGAACAATCAAATCTTCTTCAAGATTTTCAAGAGAGGTTTTATGCTCATGTGGATATGTTTCATAAATCATGATGTGAATATATTCTTCCTCACATTTGGTTCTTTTATTAAAGACTCTATAGGATTTTCTAGTTAAATAATAACCATGAAAAATTCCTTCATCACTTTTACAAGCAAACTTGTCCAGATTATCCTTTGTATTAAGTATAAAAACTTTGAAGCCAATTACTCTAAAGTAAGTAACTTTGGGTTTTATATTATTCCATAATTCATAAGGGGTTTTCTTGGGAACAGTTTTAATTAGGACTCTATTAGTAATATAAAAAGTTTTATTCACAGCTTCATCCCAAAAGTAAATAGGCAGGTCATACTCATTAAGCATGGTTCTTGGTATTTCTTTAAGGGATCTATTCTTTCATTCTACTACACCATTCTTATGTGGTGTCCTAGGAGAAGAAAAGTTGTGACTATAGCCATTGTGTGAGAAATAAGATTCAAACTCATGATTTTCAAACTCACGGCCATGGTCACTTCTCAAGGGTTTAATATTATGTCTACTAAGGTTTTCCAAAGACCTGGAGTATTTAACAAATTAAGAACAAGATTCACTTTTGTGAGCCAGTAAGTATACCCAAGTATATCTAGAAAAGTCATCTACTAGGACATAGACATAGTGCTTCCCATTTAAAATAGAAACTCTATAAGGTCCAAACAAGTCCATGTGAACCACCTCGAGAGGTTGAGTTGTTGAGGCTTATTTTTTTGATTTAAAAGAATCCTTATGTTTCTTTCCCTTTTGATAGGGATTACAAACATTGTCATTTGAAAATTCAAGTTTAGGTAGTTCTCTAACTTAATTCTTTCTTGTCAATTTTGTTAAGTGAATATATATTGCAGTGTCCTCATCTTTTATTCCAAAGCCAAGACTCTTTATGAAAAGAATTTAAACAAGTAACATTTTTCTTAGCTAAATAATTCAGATCAACAGCATAAACATTTTCATTTCTCAAGGTAGAGAATACTAAAACATTTTTAGAGTTAAAAACATCACATGAATCATTTTAAAACATAACATTAAATCCATCATCACATAATTGAGAAATACTTAACATTTTATACTTAAGTCTATCAACAAATAAAATTTTAGAAATAAAAACTGAATCAGTGTTACCAATCTAGCCTCGGCCGATGATTTTTTTCATTAGAATTGTCACCAAAGGTGACATGGCCTCCATCAACCATTATTAAGATTTTAAAGAATTAATAATATCTAGACATGTGTCTCAAACATCCAATGTCCATGTACGATGCCTTCTTGTGAGAACCCTTCAAATATGTTTCCTACAAAACAGATTTCGATGGGAAATGATTGTGGTACCCAGATCTTCATGGGTCCATATAGGTAAGAAATCAAAGCTTTAGGAACCTAGATTTGTCTTATGGGTCTCATATAATTCACAGAACAAATATATTTCTAATGGAAAACTTTATTTGATTTATAACCATACAGATAACTAGTTGAAGCATATGAATTTCCAGAACTGGAAAAAACAAAATTGTGTCCAGACTTAGGAATAAATATAGTTTTAGTAAACTGTTTTTTTCCTGGTTGATAACCTATTCCTATAGCATTCAATGGTGCCACTTTCTTTCCTAACATTTTAGTTAGATTATCCTTTCCATTTTTGATCTTTTCAACGTCCTTTCTAAGTTCCTCATTAAACAGTTTGAGTTCAGTATTTTCCTTTATCAGATGAGCATTCTTTTCCTTTTCTACATCAACTTCAAATTTATCATTGGCAGTGAGAGCATATTGTTTCTTTAAGGCATTGTACTTGTCCTTAAGTTCATTACATGTTTCTTCTAGAATGTTACAATATTCAAATAGTTCCTCACTAGACATGTTTTCAGATTCAGAATATGTTCCAAAATAATAACCATTATCCTCAGGAGAAAGAGGTACCTCAGAGGTATTGGCCATGAAGCACATGTTTGCATGATTCTTTTCAGAATCAGAAACATCAGATTCACATGTGCTGTCTTCTCGAGTACACCACGTAGATTTCATGGATTTCATGTACTTATTGTGTTTCTACTCATATTTCTTTTTGGACTTCAATTTTGGACATTCCGCTTTAACTTTACCTTTCATTTTTCATTCATAGTAGACAACATCATCATTCTTGTCAGAATTTTTCCAATCCATTTTCCAATTTCCCTTGTTGGCATACTTCCCTTTGTAGTTTGATTTTCTAATGAATTTATTTTTCCTATAGAATTTCTTTAATCTCCTGGCTATTTGAGCCATCTCAGCATCACTATTAGAATCTGAATCCTTACTTGTTGAACATTCAGTTTGTATTTTAACTTTGTCATAGTCCTTGCTCCTCGAATTAGTAGACTTAAAAGTTACATACTTCCCTATGGGTTCATAATATTTTTCTTTATTCACCTTGAGTTCTTCTTCATACATCATACGCTTACCAATAAGATCCTTGACTGGTAGTTTTCTTATGTCACATGATTCTCTATTTAAGATAGAAGTTCATATCCATTGATTTGGTAGACATATTAATATCCTCATGATTTTTTCCTTGTCAGTGACATCTCTTCTACGAGAGATCATTGTATTGACAATCTCATTGATCCTTAGATACATGTCATAGATAGGTTCATCATTTTTCATTTTGAAATTATCATATTTAATTGTATATGTATTCAATCTCATATCATTAACATTAGTTGTTCCTTCATGAGAAACACTCAAAGTATCCCATATTTCATAGACAATTTTACAAGAAGATATAATATTGAACTCTTCATCTCCCAAAGTACAATATAGGGCATTCATAGCTTTAAAATTATTAATGTAATCTATCTTAGTAGCTTCATCCCAAGTTGTTCTAACAGTTGCTGGAATCTTATATTTAGTTTCTATATCAGTCCAGATATCAAATCCCATACATTCTATATGAATTTTCATCTTCAGTTTCCACTGGGCATAATTTGTACCGTTAATGAAAGATGGAATGTTAGTAGAAACACCTTATAGTCTACTGTCAATAACTAGAGTACTAAAGCTTAGAAAATAACTTTAAAGAGATAAAATTTTAGAACTAAAAAAATTTAAGATCTTTAAAAATGACACTAAATTCACATTTGAAAAATAGAATGATTTGAAAACTCAAATTAATAAAAATACCTCTGATATGAAATGCTAGTCCAAGTGGACACATAAGTGGGGGATAATTGAGTTCCATTTAAAAATTTCTGTTAAAAATATTTCTCTTAAATTCCCCTAATTTTAAACTGAAGTTAAACTGTAGTAAATTTTTACAGATTGAAAATGTTCAATTGTCTTCTTAAAGATTGATTAGATCTCAGTCAATTTAATCACAAGATTAAATTGGATTTTGAATATGACCTACTGGTTCACAACAAGCATAAAATCTTGATAATTTTACTATCAATGTAACTTTGGAATAGATTTGTATTTCAAATTAATTGCAGTAGAATAGAAGATACATGTAGTACACCATAACTTGTACCAAAAAACACAACAGATATAACCAAGAGGTTCAGTATCAAGCATAGACTAAGTCCCGTCAAATTTTTATATATATTTGATCCACACCCTAGATCATGGTTAACGATAGTTCAATACCTTCCAGGTCATAATACCTCTTCCACAGTTCTTCGTGAAAAAAAATACAACAGCACACAGACTGTCCAGGTCACACTTGACCTCTACCACTATCCTCAGTGGAATACATAATGATGTATACAGTTTGGAATGAGGATTTAGTATCCTCCAGTTCAAAACAATAGAAAGTGTGTGTGAAAAACATATACATAGTTCACACACTACTAAATAGTAAATAACAATTCACTTAGAGATAGTATATGAAATTTCTAAAAGCTCTAGTGATTGTCAGTGCAGCTCTGAACTCGTTGAATTTTGCAGAGATTCTTCTGAGTCCTTCTGTGTTTTTTCTGTTGAAAAACAGAGTATCATGGATCTGCTTGATGTCCTTAGCATGTGAGTGTACTCTCTGACCTTCAGTGTTCTTCAGATGTGCTGGATTGCATGCATGAGAGTTCTTTTAAGAACATGAAGATACCCTCTTTACGTTCCTCATGTGTTCTCCCTTTTTGTATGTATATTCATGGAAGAATTCTCTCTCAATGTCTTTTTGTATATCCGCACACTTTAACTACATCTTGATCTTCCTTTTATTCCACACGCAACGACAATGGGAATGATTAACTTTTTCATTAGTACGAGGTACGGTCTCCCAACATTCCAAAAACTAACATTAAATATAAATAATTGCATTAAAAACAACAAATATGAATGTTGGAATTAAATAAGGGTTTATAGAAATTTAAACAGTTTTCATAACTACTGGTGAGTGATAAGATCAGTGAGTAATTTTGAATATGAATCAGTTTTGGTAGCATCAGCATCGGTTGCTTATTAATCATTGGTATTGGTGGCTCATGATAATCGGTAGCCATCAGTGAGACTGTTTCCATTGGTGCGATCGGTCATCATCGGTGCGACCGTTTATCATCGGTGTGACCGTTCATCATCGATGCACACTTTCATCATCGGTGCGACCCTTCATCATCGGTGCGACCATTCATCATTGGTGACTTGGAATATAACTAATGGTAAGTCAAGACATGGAATTTTTACAAAGTGTCTGTTCAATCCAGAATAATTCCAGGTCAACCATAAAACACAAATTAACATATATAAACACATGTAGACATGATTTACAAATATTTAGAACAATATAAACAAGATACTGAATTTAAATAAATAAAACCAAGATTTGTGATTATTAAAATATCCATTTCACAAAGAGTTCAACAATCTCCCCTTTCTGATAATCACAAATCAATGACAAAATGGAATAGAGAATATAGTATGTCATTCAGTATTCTCCCCCTATAAAAAAGAATATATGCCAACGGATAAAACAGGGTTAGAATAGCAAACAGTACTTATATAACTAAGTCATTCACCCCTTATAATACAATTCATTCACATTATTATTCCCACAGAGATACAGAGGCATCATTTCTCCCCCTGTGTATGCATGAATGTGGTAAATTTCCAGCATGGGCTCATATGCACAATTAGTTCACCAATTCATATGCATGATCTCTCTGATTTATCAAATGCATGTCTCTCTGATTTCTTATATGCATGATCTCCCCGATTTCTCATATAAATGATCTCACTGATTTCTCATATTAATGATTTTCCTGATTTCTACCCCCCTTTGGGATTATCAAAAAAAAAGAGAGAAATAAGATAATAAAAAAGATTCCATATCAATAATGAGTTCAAAAAATCACAGATAAAATTGAAAAGTATAGGAAATAGACACCCTATCAAAAATTGACACATACACCTATTTCGCGGGGTGGAAGGAAGATTTTTCTTTAGAAGTGGGAGGAATGGAAGGTCCAGAAGGTGGTTGTGTGAAAGTTTGAACGAGTTGGATGGAGAAAAGAGGCAGGAGAACTTGATCCGGATGAATTTTGGGTTCCAAGGTCACCTGCTACGGAGAAGATCTTTCTGAAGGAGGTTGTTGAAAGACTAGATGAATACTCGAGAGAGCTTGAGAAATAGACAGTTTACCGTGAGCAAGATCTGATGATTTTAGAGACTCAGTAGTAGGAAAAACAGTGGCCTTACCTTGCACATGAAGGTAGGGTTTGACCAAATTGAATAGGTTCTGAATTACTTCTCCATCGTACATCATAGCCTTTTAAAAATCATCCTTATTTTGCATGAAATTTTGTAAAGTAGGAGTAAAATCCTTCAACTACTGAACGTAAGCCATAAAATCTTTAGTAACTATAGGGAGTCTCAAATTTTCATCCAGCACTTTAAAGTGATTATTTAACTCATGCTTGGTGTAAACCATAGAGAAATAATGATCCACTTTATCTGTGATCTCTTTTTGGGCCTTGGTAGCATCTTTTGAATACAACTATACCATCATATGAATATGATCACTATGATCATTCATCTTTTTCAAAGAATCTAAATCAAAAATCTTCCCAAGAGCTACCATCTCTTCTCTAACAACACCATTTAAACAATTATGCTCACAACTAGTAATCTTGGTTACTTTTGAAGAACTAGCCTGAATAAAAACTTGCGGGATCTATGCTTTCAACTTCCTCAAATATGACTTATTCAAATGTTCTATCAGATTTCATAAAACATCCAACATACCAGAGATGGTTTCTTTGAACTCTATAGACAGAGAAACAAGATTTCTGTCTAAATTCGTGA
Organism: Viscum album; assembly: GCA_963277665.1. NCBI lineage: Eukaryota > Viridiplantae > Streptophyta > Magnoliopsida > Santalales > Viscaceae > Viscum > Viscum album. Next base: position 245,274,636 of record OY728133.1, read on the forward strand.
GTGTTATTCAAAGAGTTAATGTGTCTGCCAATCGACTCACTATAATTGCACTGGTCAGGTTTGACAAGGTTTACCACTCTTTGAGCCAATTCATCCAAAACAGCTTCAGATAAAGTCATAGGAGCAGGAGCAGGATTATGAGATAACTCATATTTCGCAGTCCCCCTAACAGCTTGAATCAATTCAACCATAAATCTGTCAATGTCAGATTTATCAACTACAAGATCTGGTCTATCTTGAAACACTGAAGGATCAGGTTGGACATCTTCTCTTTGCAAAAACTATGCAACTTATTGAGCCTTAACTAAAACATCTACTCATGTAATATCCACTTCTAAACCTTCCTCTTCCTCTGGGTAATCTAATCCCAAAATAGCATGACCTGGATGTTCTTCCCATGTGGCTTTGCATGAAGGATACATAGGTTTCACAAACTGAGCTCGTCCAGAATTTTTAGGAGGGACTTCCTCATCCTCATGACTCTCCAATTTTTATGTCTTCTCAGCCTCAGGGAAATTTTCTTGCTCAATTGGTTGGGGTTGAGGATCATCTTGGATCACATTCTGACCTTCTATAGGTCAAGCATCAGTATCATCAGCATCACTACCACATCAACCACTACCACCATCACCATCAACATCACCCTCATCACCATCATTGCCTTCATCAGAATCATCATTATCATCATTAACTGATTTCTCACTTGAACTGATTGTACTTCTGGATTCATACTCCTCAAGTTTTTATTCCTCAGTTTCATCTTCTTCTTCATCATCTAAAAGTTTTTCAATATCTTGTAAATTGTGAGGAGGGATTTCCGAACCAAATTCCATCTTTCTTTTCTTCGGGCTAACATTTTCAAGATCAATACTCTCTTTAAGGGATGATTCAGCTTCCTCTGCAGCATTCAGATTATCACCAGCTTCTTCTTCTTCTGTTCCCTTCGTACTGGATTCACCAGTTTCCTTATGAACTACTGCTTCCTCTTCTTTATCTGAATAAACCACTTCCTCACCAGGTTTTAAACTAGGATCTCTTATCCCCTTTGGACTCCTTGGTTGATCAGTAGGATTGAAGGACTCATATAACTTTTATTAATTAGCAACCCAAGATTTCTTCAATGGGTTCCAATTGATTTTCATCCTCTTACAAATAACATTGTTGAAACAGAAGCTAATTGATGATATACACTCATATCAATCATCCACACATCCCAAGAATTTCAGCATGGCATAATTTTGATTAGAATAAAATAGAGTAGTAGCTTTCATTGAAGGTTTTATCATTTCATCAATATGCTCAGAAAAATATCTACACAGATTGATCTTTTCATTTTTCAACAATAGGAATAAAAGAAACACATCATGATACTTTACTGAAGCAAAGTCAACTTTTCTTGGACATATTTGATTTTGAATAAATTTAAACCTGATTCTATTCTCACCATCCAACTCACCGGTAGTTATCCTTCACGATTCATACTTCCCAGTTAAGAACTCCAGGGATAGCTCATAAGAAAAGTAATCGGTAGTGGGAGGAATATTACCAGAATAGTCCTTGTATCTTCCATTGTGATGTACTCCTAGACATATAGCCCACTTCTTTGATAAAAAAGTAATCTTTTTCCATTTTACTATAGAAGAAAATCATACAACCTCTAATCCATCCAAAACTACATCTAGGATCAAATAGAAGTCATAAACCATCATTGGGTAAAAGACTCTATCATTATCGAAGAACCAATTATTCCAACCTTGAATTTCGAACTCTTTCAAGAGAATGGACTTGCTAGATTAAACCAATTCTGAAAATATTTATTTTTTAGCTATAACTTCCTGTTATTCTAGCTCCGGGTTCACAGACCTCTAAGTCATACTACTCGACTCACCTCGAGCACGTTTGACCAGTGAAGTTCCTTAAGATTCCTTGCCATGCCCATTTTGCTCGGCCATTCTGAGGTTTGAGACAATTGAGAGGCCTGGAAATATTCGAAAGGCCTGGGTTACAGAAAAGAGAAGAGAGAGTTCGACAGGAAATGGAAGGTCAACAGTTATTAGAGAATTAAATAGTTGCATGTCATTATTTGTATAATTTATGTTTGCAAACAATAAAATATCAATTTAGAAAAACAACGTCGTTTTAAATAGACAATAATGATATTAAAAAAATAGTACAACCCAATCGATAGCACTAATCGAATTAACATATCAGTTTGACAGATCGGTTTCACATATAGGTTTGACAGATCGGTTTGACATATCAGTTTCATAGATCGGTTTGACAGATTGGTTTGAAAGATCATTTTGATAAATCCTTTTGACAGATCCATTTGACAAATCGGTTTGACAGATCGGTTTGACAGATCGGATTGACAAATCGGTTTCACAAATCTGTTTGACAGATTGGTTTGACAGATCGATTTGACAAATCAGTTTGACAGATCAGTTTGACAGATCGGATTGACAGATCGGTTTGACAAATCTGTTTCACTGATCGGTTTGACAGATCTTTTTGACAGATCAGTTTCACATATCGGTTTGATAGATCGGTTTGACAGATCGGTTTCATAGATTGGTTTCACAGATCGGTTTCACAGATCAGTTTCATAGATCGGTTTCACATATCTATCATACCCTACATCTGTTTAATCAAGTCTATCCTTTCATAATTAAGGGCTTGGGGAAAATTTCAGCTAATTGATGTTCAGTACCTGTAAACTCAAGAATAATATCACCTTTTTGGTAGTGATCTATCAAAAAGTGATGTTTGACATCAATGTGTTCAGTACTAGAGTGATACACAGGGTTCATTGAAGTGTTAATTTCACTAGTGTTGTCACAGTTGATTGAATCATGATTAAAATCACATCCATAGTCCAATAGAGTGTGCTTCATCTACAGAATTTGTGCACAGTGACTACCGGAAGCTATATACTCTGCATCAACAGTGGAAAAAGCTACATAATTCTGCTTCTTACTACACCAAGATACTAAGGATATTTCCCAATAAATGACATGTTCGAGATGTGATTTTTCTATCCAACTTTCAACCAGCAAAGTCAGCATCTAAATAACTCATTAACTCAAAGGACTATCATTTTGGGTAAAACAAACCTAAATTTACAGTGTGTTTAAGATACTTAAAAATTCTTTTAACAGAAAGTAAATGAGATTCTTTTGGATTAACATGAAATCTTGCACACATACACACACTAAACATAATATATGGTCAACTATCAATAAGGTAAAGTAAGATTCTAATCATACCTATGTAATTTGATTGATCCAATGGTTTCCCAGTTTCATTTGAAAACAATTTACAGATTGTACTAATAGGAGTATCAATTTCATTAATACTATCCAAACCAAAACGTTTTAAAATATCCATTATATATTTACATTGATTTAAAATAATACCATTTTCATTTTGGAAAACTTGAAATCTATGAAAATATTTGATTTCTCCCATTAAACTCATTTCAAATTATTTTTGCATACTCATTGAAAAATCAATAAGTAATGAATGTTTAGAAGATCCAAAAATACTATCATCAACATAGATTTGAACTATTAAAACATCTTTAGAATTTCATTAAATAAATAAATGTTGGATCATCAATCGCTTTAGTAAATTTTTTTGAACTAATATAATTACCAAGTCTATCAAACCATGCACTTGGAGCATGCTTTAAACCATATAAAGCTTTAGAATGTTTAAATACTCGATTTGGAAATGAGTTTTAGTAAATCCAGGTGGTTGTTCAACAAAAACATCTTCAACAATAAAACCATTTAGAAAAGAACTTTATTACATCCATTTGATATAATGTGAAATTAATATGAGTAGCATAGGTAAGTAATATCCTAATAGCATCTAATCTAGCTACAAGTGCAAAGGTTTCCTCATATTCTATACCTTCCTCTTGACTATTTCCTTGTGCAACTAGCCTAGCTTTGTTTCTAAATATATTTCTAGACTCATCAACTTTGTTTCTAAAAACCCATTTACTGCCTATTGTTCAAGTGTCCTTGGGTCTGTCAACTAATTCCTAGACATTGTTTCTTTCAAATTGATATAACTCTTCTTGCATAACCATTACCCAAAATTTATCATTTATAGAATCATTGATATTTTTAGGTTCTAGCTGTGAAATAAAAGCTTGATGTTCAACCTGGTTTCTAAAAGAAGCTCTAGTTTTTGACCCTCTATCAAGATTACCAACAACAGCATCTAAAAGATGATTCTTTAGAATCCTCACTGATCTGGTAAAGGTAAGGATAGAAATTTCAGGTTCATCTCTATGTTCGGGTTCAACAAAAGCAAATTTTTGAATACTTCTAGAACTGGATGTTTTTAAAGCTTGTTCTTTAGTTTTATCATTAAGGACCAGAACAGTCTATTCTTCTTCATGATTTTGAAGAGTAGTTTTTGGCTCATGTGGAGCAGTTTCATCAAACATGATGTGAACAGATTCTTCCACACATTTGGTTCTTTTATTAAATAATCTATAGGCTTCTCTAGTTAAATAATAACCAATAAAAATTCATTCATCACTTTTAAAAGAAAATTTTTCTAGATTATCCTTTTTATAAAGAATAAAAACATTGCAGCCAAAGACTCTAATGTAATTAACTGTTGTTTTTCTATTATTCCATAATTCCTAAGGTGTCTTCTTGAGAACATGTCTAATTAATACTATTAATAATATAACAAGGTGTATTCACACCTTCATCCCAAAAGTAAACAGGATGCTCATACTCATTAAGCATGGTTCTTGCTATTTCTTGAAGGGTTATATTCCTTCTTTCTACTACACCATTCTACTAAGGTGTCCTAGGAGCAGAAATATTCTGAATATAGCCATTTTATGAGAAATTAGATTCAAACTCATGATTTTCAAACTCACTGACATGGTTACTTCTTAGGGATTTAATTTTAAGTCCACTAAGGTTTTCCACAGACTTGGAGTATTTAACAAAGTAAGAACAAGCTTCACTTTTGTGAGCCAAGAAGTATAACCAAATATATCTAGAAAAGTCATCTACTAGGACATTGACAGAGGGCTTCCCATTTAAAATAGAAACTATAGAAGGTCCAAAGAAGTCCATGTGAACCAATTCGAGAGGTTGAAAAGTTGAGACTTCTTTCTTTGATTTACAATAAACCTTATATTGCTTTCCCTTTTGACAATGATTACAAACATTATCATTTGGGAAGTCAAGTTTAGGTTGGTCCCTAACTACGTTCTTTCTCGTCAGTTATCTAAGTGAATGTATATCGCAGTGTCATAATCTTCTCTGCCAATGACAATACTCTTTATTAAAAGCATTTAAACAAGTAACTTTTTTCTTAACTAAAGAATTCAGATCAACAGTATAATCATTTTCATTTCAAAAGGAAGAGAATACTAAAAAAAATAGAGTTAAAAACATCACATGAATCATTTTCAATCTTAACATTAATTCCATCATCACATAATTGAGAAATACATAACAAGTTATACTTATGTCCATCAACAAATAAAACTTTAGAAATCAAAACTGAATCAATGTTACCAATCTGGCATAGGATGGTGATTTTTCCTTTAGAATTGTCACCAAAGGTGACATGGCCTGCATAAACCTTTATTATGCTTTTAAAGAATGAATAATCTCTAGAAATATGTCTCAAACATCCACTGTCCAAGTACCATACCTTCTTGTCAGAACTCTTCAAAAATGTTTCCTACAAAACATATTTAAATGGGAAATGATTTAGGTACCCAGAACTTATTAGGATCATATAGGTTAGCAATCTATGATTTTGGTACCAATATTTCTCTTATGGGTATCATATAATTCATAGAACCAATAGATTTTGAAAGTTAAAAATTATGTCATTTATAACTATATAGATAACTAGTTGATGCATATGACTTTCCAGAACTGAAACAAACAAATTTTAGTCAGACATAGGAATAAATTTTGTATTAGTAAACTGTATTTTTTCAAGTTGATAACCTATTCCATTAGCATAATTTGGTGTCACTTTCATTCCTAACATTTGAGTTAGAGTATCCTTTCCATTTGTTAACTTTTCTAAGTCCTTTCTATTTTTCTCATTAAACAATTTCAGTTCAGTATTTTCCTTTATTAGTTGAGTATTCTATTCCTTCCCTACATCAAGGCCAGATTTAACATTGGAAGTGGGAGCATGTTGTTTCTTTAAGGATTTCTACTTGTCCTTAAGTTCATTATACTTTTCTCCTACCATGTTAAAATATTCAAATAGTTCCTCACTAGACATGTATTCAGATTCAGAATATGTTCCCGAATATTAATCCTTCTCCTGCGAAGAAACAGGTACCTCAGAGGTATTGGTCATGAAGCACATGTTGGCACGATTCTTTTTAGAATCAGAAATTTCAGATTCACTTGTGCTATCTTCTGAAGCACTCCAAGTGGCTTTCCTGTATTTCTTGTACTTAATGTCTTTGTAGTCATATTTCTTTTTGAACATCAATTTTGGACAGTCTGCATCAATGTGGTATTTCCTTTTTCATTCATAGTCAATAACTTAGTCATTCTTTTCAGGCTTTTTCCAATCTGTTTTCCAATGTCCCTTGTTGTCATACATTCCTTTGTAGTTTGATTTTATAAAGAATTTTTATCCTATAGAACTTCTTGAATCTCTTGGATATTTGAGCCATCTAAGCATCACTATCAGAATCTCAATCTTTACTTGTCGAGATTTAAGTTTGTATTTGAACTTTGTCTTTGTCCTTTCTCCAAAAAGTAGTAGATTTAAAAGCTATAGACATCCTTTTAGGTTCATCATATTCTTCCTTATTCACCTTGAGTTCTTCATTATACATCATAAGCTTACCAATAAGCTCCTTGACTGGTAGTTTTCTTATATCACATGATTCTCTATTTGACATAGAAGTGTCTTTCCATCGATCTGGTAGACATCTTAATATGTAACGCCCCGACCCCAGCTGCCCAGAGTCGGTGCATTAATTACATAACATTGGCATGATCACAAGAAAGATCAAATCTCGAAAGACCGATTGGTTTAGTAGCCTTGGAAACACTAGATATAATCATAAAGTTTTACATTACATTTCAAAGTGAAAAACTACTACAACAACAAAGTCTTCATATCCACACTATTAACCCCTCATAATATCCCTGCAAGTCATTCATAATTTACTTCTTCACTACCTGGGAAAAATAAAACATAGAAAAGGGGTGAGCTCAAATGCCCAGTAAGGATAACAATATAGAGGAAACTTTCATAAATAAAAATAAACATTTAAGGAAATGTATAACTAAAACAAAAGCCTTTTAAACTTGAACATTTAACATAGTATGGCATAAATAAAATGAAATAATTCCATTTACTTATTCACATGGATATTCTACTAATCGAATAATCACATGCAAAAATCAATAACCACTTTCATAATGTTGGAATGCATAATGCCAGACTATCATAACCACATAGCCAAGGCCTCGTGCCAAGACTACAAATAAGATTTTGTCAAGGCCTTGTGCCAAGACACTAGTTTGAACATGAGACCTACCGATGCATCGAGGAGCTATAGCGGGCTCCACCCGTCACTTATTAAGTCCAATGCATTCCCATATGAAAAGGTTTAAACATAACATAAACATTCGTATTAAAACTAGCATACGAAATGTCAATAATTTCACCATAAACTATGAATGGTATAAAAATAGCACATCCACAGTCAAACATATCACAAAACCTTCAATACAATATAGAAGTTTTGTATCATAATAAATCAACTTCAAATAATCTTAAAATCCATCAAAGGATGTTGACATAGATGAAATCAAAATTATTTTTAAAGAAGTATCTCCTTTTATTTTGAAATCATTTAAGATCCATATAAAATAAAACATTTTCTTTGAAAATATTTTTATAAGCTTGTAAGGAAAGCTTTGATGATTTTATAACGGCGTAAAATAACCGCACCCGCCGTATAAGTTAAAAAAAACATTCTTACCTCAATTCTGTCGAAAAGGTTAAAAAGGACCTTGTTTTGAAAACGACGGAAAGATTCCTTTATAAACCTCTTATAAAAAGTCAAAAAAGGGTATAAATGACTTTAACCCATATTCTTGTAAATAGTAAAAATGTTTTTAATACATTTTTAAGAAACATGGATGTGGTTGATAAAGAGATCCCAGTAGATTATTACATATAAACAACCTCGGATAATGAAGAGATTGTGAAATAACCCTTACCTTGTACTTTTCCTTGGTTGGGGTAGGTTAACCTCCTATATAATGGTGAAATAATTGTTATTAAATTATACAAGAATCATATATATTAATATGATATCATATATGATCTTTTAACATTGATTTATTAATAATATCTTAGAATTATCATCGTTTCGGGTGTTAACTTACTCATTTTCTTTTATATGTTTTGTTACATAAGCCATGTTTGTTGTATCTTATTCATATCCATAATGATATCAAGTCCTTAAACATCATTTTTAAATCATAAAATGATAATTATACTTGAATGGATACGATGGAGAATGAATCTCATCGCGTTCGTGGAGACGGTAGTCCGTACGTACGCACGAGCGACAATATCATTCTTTTGATAATAAAATAATATATAAATGAATGGTATATCATATATACATAATCATTAACATGTTATATTTATTATTTACATGAGTTACACATCATTATTATACCCATCCAAATAATATTATATTGAATAACAATTACACCACGACGTGGAGACGGTAAGCCGTACGTACGCACGTATGGTGACATGTTATTCAAAGGCTGGATAGAATACTGAATATGGTTGTACCATACTTATAATAACATCACAGTATATGTGAGATACTGGAGTTATTATTTTAGAATGGTAAGAACAAAGGAAGAAGAAGTGGAAGAAGAAATGAACTTAGAAAAGGGTGGTGAAATCATTACCTCTTTTCCGGGTTCTTCCTTTTGATTTGATCAAAAGGGCTCCTTAGGTTGGCTTTCTGATCAAACTAAGGCCCCTAGGTTGTAGTGAGGGATGTTGGGAGAGTATTTGGGCAGAGTTTGGCCGAACCAAAAGGCTTTGAAGGTGTGAAGAAATGAGAAGGAGGAGTTCCCTTTTATAAGAGGGGTGAGGGGCACCTTTGGAAAAGCTAGAAATATTAATTTATAATAAATTCATATTCGGTTTCTAATGGCTCCAAAGTTGACTATTCAAAGGTTAAGGTGGGGATAGGTCGAAAACCACTCAACCAATATAATTTAGACAGGTTTGGGTACTTATATTAACCTTATCTTTAAGTATTAACTCTAAGTTAATTAGTTTCACTTTTACAATGTCTCTTTGTATTTTTATATAATATGGTTAATAAACTTACTATATACATCCAAGCGACCCCCAAGTGGTCCATTAATGATTAACCTATCATAATATAAGTCTCTTGGCCGAACCTTAGATTTTTAGGAATTTAATATCAATTAATAATATAATATTTGTTTTAAGAACTCTTTTATGTCAATTTTGACACTATTCAATAGTTGATTTTTGTGAAACTCATAACATATTTATTACTTCGAAAAAAGTCCATTAAATCAATCCTAATATATCATATTAGCCTAGAAAATTAGTTTAATTCATTAAAAGTTTCATATTATGTTTATTTGGGTATTTATAATATCAATTATTTTAATTTTTCACTATTATAGTAATTACTGCATCATCATTGTGTCATAAATAAAATAAATTATTTAATGTCTAAAAATTATAAATAAAATATCATTATGTAGAAAATCCTTTTAGCTTTCTAATGAATATTTATAATCTAAAATCCAACATATATAACCCTATGTAAAAATTGTTGTTCTAAAAGATATATGCTTGTGTCATTTTTGTATTCATTTTAACTAAATTAAAATAAAGTGTCATTATCACTTACAAGTGGATCCATGGGGTCCCAAAATAGACCCAAAGATGCCCATGGTCGACTATGTATCAACCAATAGGGTTAAGACACGTTTTAGGGTAATTTAGTATTATTATAATATTTTTTTTAACCCTTATTTACCGGATTTACCCTTAACCATGGTAAATAAAATATTTACCGCATTAATTATTCAAAATGTCTAAAAATAAAAGTTACCTATTTACACAATTTGAACATCCTGATTCCAAATATGGAATCCATTTTTCTAAATTCAAAACACAGAAGTGGCAGAAATTAATTTAAAATTAATTCCCGCTGTCAAAACAAAAAGCGTGTTTTTAAGAGATAATAACTACCAAAAGATTGACACTTGTTTATGTTCGGTTTAATTGTAAAATTATGTCCAATGACCAACATTATATTAAATGGTAAAAATATATTCTAAATATACTTTAAAACCACTCAAATTCATAATTTATCACTATTACTTATTTTGATTAAAAAAGTTGTTTTTAATTAAAATTTAGTAATTTTCACTATTCATCAAAATATAAAAGTTATCCGAAAAGTACCAAAATTTCACCCTAGGATAATTTCAATATTCCGAATCCAAAAATGAAGTCCATTTTGAAATATAAAATATATATGATTTCAAAAAGTAGGTATCACTATTTACAACGGCTAGTTTAATTAGTTGTGGTGTGTGTTAGAACTCGAGGTTGCGTACAACACACGCTATCGCATTATTCGAAGGAAAACGTACCGTAGAAGCTTGGGGTGTTACATTCTCCCCTCCTTCAAATAATTGCGTCCTCGCAATTTCTAGGGTATTACTACATAAAAAGACTCGGGTGGTTCTTCATCATAAGTTCCTCGGGTTCCCACGTTGCCTCTTCCATCTTATGATTTTTCCACAAAACTTTTACCAGACGCGTCGTCCGGTTTCTCAGTACTTGTTCTCTTGTATCAAGAATCCTGACGGGCTCTTCACAATAGGAAAGATCGGGTTCCAGTTCTAATTCCTCATAGGTGAGTACATGCGTTGGGTCAGTCATGTATTTCCTCAACAGAGATACGTGGAACACATCGTGAACTTTGGTGAGACTTGGCGGCATTGCCAATCGGTAAGCTACAGCCCCAATTCGTTCTAGAATTTCGAAAGGTCCGATGTACCTGGGACTCAATTTACCTTTCTTACCAAAACGTATGACTCCCTTCCACGGAGATAACTTCAGGAAAACATTATCACTGACTTGAAATTCCAAATCCTTCCTTCGATTATCGGCATAGCTCTTCTGCCTACTTTGAGATGCTTTAATGTGATTTTGGATTACCTTCACCTTTTCCACCGTTTCCTCCACCAGTTCTGGGCCTACAAGTTTTCTTTCACCAACGTCAGCCCAACAGGTTGGTGTACGACATCTCTTTCCGTATAACGCTTCATATGGTGCCATCTGAATACTCGAATGGAAGCTATTGTTATAGGAAAATTCTACTAGTGGTAAATATTGATCCCACATACCCTGAAAATCAAGTGAGCAAGATCTCAACATGTCTTCTAAGGTCTGAATAGTCCGTTCTGATTGTCCGTCTGTCTGAGGGTGGTAAGCAGTGCTCAAATGAAGTTCAGTATCCAGGGATTTCTGAAGACTTTTCCAAAATATTGAAGTAAAACGGGGATCACGATCAGAAACAATCGATAGGGGTACTCCATGAAGTCTCACAACTTCATTAATGTATAGTCTTGCTAGACGTTCCAGGGGTAGATCTTCTCTTATAGCAAGAAAATGTGCTGACTTGGTAAGACGATCAACAATAACCCATATTGCATCGTTCCTTCTAGGAGTCTTTGGTAGCCCCATGACAAAGTCCATCGTAATATTGTCCCATTTCCACTCCGGTATGGGAAGAGGTTGCATGACTCCTCCAGGCTGTTGCCTTCCAGCTTTCACTTGTTGACAAACCATACATCTTGACACAAAATCAGCAATCTCCCTCTTCATGTTGTCCCACCAAAAATGTTCCTTCAAATCTCTATACATTTTGGTGCTCCCAGGGTGTATAGAGAAATTGGAACTATGAGCATCATCCAGCAATTCCCTTTTTAGATCAGGTATATTGGGAACACAAAGTCTCTTCCCGAATTTCAAAATTCCACCTTCATACGCAAAGTCTCTCAATCTCCCATCATTCACAGCTTTAATCTTCTTTTGGAATTCTTCATCATCAGTCTGAGAACTCGTAATCCTTTCTAGTAAAGATGGTTTGGCAACCATTTGAAAAAGCATTGATGTTTCACCTTCCCTGGTTATTCCCATGTCCATCTTCACTAGCTCCATGAAAATTGGATCCCTTTCAATTTTCATATTGTTCAAAACTCCATGGTCTTTTCTACTCAAAGCATCTGCCACCTTGTTTGCCTTCCCTGGGTGGTATTGTATCGTACAATCATAATCCTTGAGTAATTCAAGCCATCTCCTTTGCCTCATGTTGAGTTCTTTTTGTGAGAAAATATACTTCAAACTCTTGTGATCAGTATAAATTTTACATTTTTCACCATAGAGGTAGTGCCTCCATATCTTCAAAGCAAAGATCACAGCTACTAACTCAAGATCATGAGTAGGATAGTTTTGTTCATGAATTTTCAACTGTCGTGATGCATAGGCAATAACTCTATCATTCTGCATAAGGACACAGCCAAGTCCCTTCTTTGATGCATCACTATAAATAACAAACCCATCATTCCCCGATGGTAGCGTCAATATAGGAGCATTGACTAATCTTCTCTTCAGTTCTTCGAAACATTCTTCACACTCTTTTGTCCAAACAAATTTAACCCCTTTACGTGTGAGCTTCGTTAATGGGTTAGGCAATCGGGCAAAATTCTGGACGAAACGTCGATAATAACCTGCCAAACCAATAAAACTACGTACCTCAGTTATACTCGTAGGTGCTGGCCATTCTTGGATTGCCTTGGTCTTAGAAGGATCAATAGAGATTCCATCTTTAGAGACAATATGGCCAAGAAAAGAAATCTCCTGAATCCAGAATTCACACTTGCTAAACTTTCCATATAATTCATGCCTCCTCAGAGTCTTCAAGATAATGCGCAAGTGATTTTCATGATCTTTTTAGGTTTTGGAGTATACCAAGATATCATCAATAAATACCACCACAAATTCATCGAGATACTCCTTGAAAACTCTATTCATTAGATCCATGAATACAGAGGGTGCATTAGTCAATCCAAACGGCATTACAGTAAACTCGTAATGCCCGTACCTGGTTCGAAATGCTGTCTTCGGAATGTCTTCTTTCTTTACACACAACTGATGGTATCCAGACCGAAGTTCAATCTTTGAAATGTATTGAGCTCCATGCAGTTGGTCAAATAAAACATCAATACGAGGTAGGGGATACTTGTTCTTTATTGTTATAGCATTGATCTCCCTGTAGTCGATACATAACCTCATAGATCCATCTTTCTTTTTAACAAAAAGAACAGGGGCTCCCCATGGAGAAACACTAGGGCGAATAAATCCCTTATTACTCAATTCCTCTAGTTGTTTCTTTAGTTCGACTAGCTCTACAGTGGCCATTCTATAAGGGGTCTTCGATATAGGCCTTGATCTAGGAATTAAATCAATGGAAAACTCTACTTCTCGTTCTGGAGGATGTCCAGGTAAATCTTCCGGAAATACATCTACAAACTCTTTCACAATAGGTACATCCTCTATTTGAACATTCCTTTCCTCACCGACAGTTATTTCATTCTCTTCCTCCCCGATAATTGAACTAAGTTGAGCTACAGGGGGTGGATCTAAATAAGAATTAGGTGGTGACGATTCTGCTCTAAAAATAAGGTGCTCCTTATCATTATCATCAAGAATCGTAACCTCTTTCTTCTTACAATAAATCTTCGCATCATAGTCCGAAAGCCAGTACATACCGAGGATTATATCAAACTCAATCATAGGTATGACGATGAAATCACCAGATAAAGAAAATTTATGTGCTCTAATGGGGACTGATTCACAAAACTTTGTTGCAACGATACATCCCTTAGGAGTTTTAACTGACAACTCCCTTATTAAATCAAATTGGAAATATCTAATTTTCTTAGCAAACTGGGAAGATATGAAACAATGCGATGATCCAGAATCAAATAATGCATTTGCTAAACTTGAGGAAACCATTAAATTACCTGCCACCACGTCTTTCGGAGCTTCTACCTCAGCAGTAGTGATAGCATAAGCCTGGCCTTGATCCCTTGGCATTTTCTGAGGTAAGTTCTCCTGACGCTTAGGACATGCATTTGCATAATGCCCCATCTCCCTGCAATTGTAGTACTGAACGTTGGTAGCTTCCTTCTTCCCCTTGCAATCATGAGCATGGTGGCCTTTTTCACCACACTTGTAACAGACTCCCATTCCCTTCAGGCAAGCACTGGGGTGTTTCTTCCCGCACTTACCACAAGATGGATATTCAACCATTCCCTTCTTCCCCTTATTTCCATTCCCAGATTGATCAGCAGGTCTCTTCTTCTCTTGCTTTGCTTTAAAGTCATAAGACTTAGAGAATTCCTTTTCGGTCTTGATAGCACATGAGACAATGTCTTCGTATGATGAAAAGGATTGTGAGACTAATGCTCCACGGAGAAATGGTTTTAACCCATCAAAGAAACGATCAATCTTACTTCTTGGGTTGCGAATACAATCTCCAGCATACCTCGCTAACCTTGTAAAGTTAGCCTCATACTTTGTGACATTATCATCCTCCTTTTGTCTCAGACTCAGAAATTGCCTTTCCATATCTGCTCGATGGTCGCGAGGAAAGTATTTTTCTAAAAACAGATCTTTGAACTCTCTCCATTCCATGTTTGATACTTCATCATCTTCCTTCATGTTTTGAATCAATTACCACCATTGATCAGCATCTCCAGTGAGGCGGTAAACTGCCATGGTAACTTTTTCCCTTTCACTAATCCCCAAAGCCTGAAATATTTTCTCTAGGGAAAATATCCATTGCTCAGCTACTAAGGGATTTGTACTCCCATTGAACGTTGGTGGTTGTTGTCTCATGAATCGATCTAACATTGATCCTCCACGCTGCGGATCAGGGTGCTCCATACGGGTAAGGTTATTATTCATAACCTGAGTAAGTTGTCCCAGTACGGTGATTAGCTGATCAGCACCAGTTGCATCACCAGCCCCACTATAATTATCTTGAGCAGGAGGGGAATCCCTACATGGAGTGCGTGCATTGATACGGTTTCCATTTCTTCCACTAGGCGCCATTTCTAAACAATGGCATAAACTAGATCAGTTTATGAATCAAAATACATAATCCCATACTTATAAAACACTTAACATAAATTGAACTATTTATGGATATAATCCATAATCATAAAAATGTTTTCTTTGAGGAAGTATATACTCATAAACCCTTCATAATGATTTGTAAAGAAAATGAGAGTTATCCTAAGCATATCCCCCGGGAGTGTCGTAACCAAGAGTGCAGCAAGGCCCGTTGTCGTGCACCAGTTCCCGTTCGAGTCTAGCTCAAAGCGGTGTTTTCGGGTTTTACCCCTAGGTACATCTGTGCCAGAGCCGCCTCTACCTGCTCGTATCCAGACAGGGATGTATTGCTCGGAAAACTCACAAAATCTCTACAATACCAAAATTCTAGGAAGTTCTTCTATTCTAATCCTCAAAGTTCATCTTAAATCTACGTTCTATAATCAGAGTTTATCTAAATATAGCTTCCAAGGTTTGTACTAAACTTCCTTTGATAGCAACTGTAACGCCCCGACCCCAGCTGCCCAGAGTCGGTGCATTAATTACATTACATTGGCATGATCACAAGAAAGATGAAATCTCGAAAGACCGATTGGTTTAGTAGCCTTGGAAACACTAGATATAATCATAAAGTTTTACATTACATTTCAAAGTGAAAAACTACTACAACAACAAAGTCTTCATATCCACACTATTAACCCCTCATAATATCCCTGCAAGTCATTCATAATTTACTTTTTCACTACCTGGGAAAAATAAAACATAGAAAAGGGGTGAGCTCAAATGCCCAGTAAGGATAACAATATAGAGGAAACTTTCATAAATAAAAATAAACATTTAAGGCAATGTATAACTAAAACAAAAGCCTTTTAAACTTGAACATTTAACATAGTATGGCATAAATAAAATGAAATAATGCCATTTACTTATTCACATGGATATTCTACTAATCGAATAATCACATGCAAAAATCAATAACCACTTTCATAATGTTGGAATGCATAATGCCAGACTATCATAACCACATAGCCAAGGCCTCGTGCCAAGACTACAAATAAGATTTTGTCAAGGCCTTGTGCCAAGATAGTAGTTTGTCTCATGAGACCTACCGATGCATCGAGGAGCTATAGCGGGCTCCACCCGTCACTTATTAAGTCCAATGCATTCCCATATGAAAAGGTTTAAACATAACATAAACATTCGTATTAAAACTAGCATACGAAATGTCGATAATTTCACCATAAACTATGAATGGTATAAAAATAGCACATCCACAGTCAAACATATCACAAAACCTTCAATACAATATAGAAGTTTTGTATCATAATAAATCAACTTCAAATAATCTTAAAATCCATCAAAGTATGTTGACATAGATGAAATCAAAATTCTTTTTAAAGAAGTATCTCCTTTTATTTTGAAATCATTTAAGATCCATATAAAATAAAACATTTTCTTTGAAAATATTCTTATAAGCTTGTAAGGAAAGCTTTGAAGATTTTATAACGGCGTAAAATAACCGCACCCGCCGTATAAGTTAAAAAAAACATTCTTACCTCAATTCTGTCGAAAAGGTTAAAAAGGACCTTGTTTTGAAAACGACGGAAAGATTCCTTTATAAACCTCTTATAAAAAGTCAAAAAACGGTATAAATGACTTTAACCCATATTCTTGTAAATAGTAAAAATGTTTTGAATACATTTTTAAGAAACATGGATGTGGATGATAAAGAGATCCCAGTAGATTATTACATATAAACAACCTCGGATAATGAAGAGATTGTGAAATAACCCTTACCTTGTACTTTTCCTTGGTTGGGGTAGGTTAACCTCCTGTATAATGGTGAAATAATTGTTATTAAATTATACAAGAATCATATATACTAATATGATATCATATATGATCTTTTAACATTGATTTATTAATAATATCTTAGAATTATCATCGTTTCGGGTGTTAACTTACTCATTTTCTTTTATATGTTTTGTTACTTAAGCCATGTTTGTTGTATCTTATTCATATCCAGAATGATATCAAGTCCTTAAACATAATTTTTAAATCATAAAATGATAATTATACTTGAATGGATACGATGGAGAATGAATCTCATCGCGTTCGTGGAGACGGTAGTCCGTACGTACGCACGAGCGACAATATCATTCTTTTGATATTAAAATAATAAATAAATGAATGGTATATCATATATACAGAATCATTAACATGTTATATTTATTATTTACATGAGTTACACATCATTATTATACCCATCCAAATAATATTATATTGAATAACAATTACACCACGACGTGGAGACGGTAAGCCGTACGTACGCACGTATGGTGACATGTTATTCAAAGGGTGGATAGAATACTGAATATGGTTGTACCATACTTATAATAACATCACAGTATATGTGAGATACTGGAGTTATTATTTTAGAATGGTAAGAACAAAGGAAGAAGAAGTGGAAGAAGAAATGAACTTAGAAAAGGGTGGTGAAATAATTACCTATTTTTCGGGTTCTTCCTTTTGATTTGATCAAAAGGGCTCCTTAGGTTGGCTTTCTGATCAAACTAATGCCCCTAGGTTGTAGTGAGGGATGTTGGGAGAGTATTTGGGCAGAGTTTGGCCGAACCAAAAGGCTTTGAAGGTGTGAAGAAATGAGAAGGAGGAGTTCCCTCTTATAAGAGGGGTGAGGGGCACCTTTGGAAAAGCTAGAAATATTAATTTATAATAAATTCATATTCGGTTTCTAATGGCTCCAAAGTTGACTATTCAAAGGTTAAGGTGGGGATAGGTCGAAAACCACTCAACCAATAGAATTTAGACAGGTTTGGGTACTTATATTAACCTTATCTTTAAGTATTAACTCTAAGTTAATTAGTTTCACTTTTACAATGTCTCTTTGTATTTTTATATAATATGGTTAATAAACTTACTATATACTTCCAAGCGACCCCCAAGTGGTCCATTAATGATTAACCTATCATAATATAAGTCTCTTGGCCGAACCTTAGATTTTTAGGAATTTAATATCAATTAATAATATAATATTTTTTTTAAGAACTCTTTTATGTCAATTTTGACACTATTCAATAGTTGATTTTTGTGAAACTCATAACAGATTGATTACTTCGAAAAAAGTCCATTAAATCGATCCTAATATATCATATTAGCCTAGAAAATTAGTTTAATTCATTAAAAGTTTCATATTATGTTTATTTGGGTATTTATAATATCAATTATTTTAATTTTCCACTATTATAGTAATTACTGCATCAACATTGTGTCATAAATAAAATAAATTATTTAATGTCTAAAAATTATAAATAAAACATCATTATGTAGGAAATCGTTTTAGCTTTCTAATGAATATTTATAATCTAAAATCCAACATATATAACCCTATGTAAAAATTGTTGTTCAAAAAGATATATGCTTGTGTAATTTTTGTATTCATTTTAACTAAATTAAAATAAAGTGTCATTATCACTTACAAGTGGATCCATGGGGTCCCAAAATAGACCCAAAGATGCCCATGGTCGACTATGTATCAACCAATAGGGTTAAGACACGTTTTAGGGTAATTTAGTATTATTATAATATTTTTTTTAACCCTTATTTACCGGATTTACCCTTAACCATGGTAAATAAAATATTTACCGCAGTAATTATTCAAAATGTCTAAAAATAAAAGTTACCTATTTACACAATTTGAACATCCTGATTCCAAATATGGAATCCATTTTTCTAAATTCAAAACACAGAAGTGGCAGAAATTAATTTAAAATTAATTCCCGCTATCAAAACAAAAAGCGTGTTTTTAAGAGATAATAACTACCAAAAGATTGACACTTGTTTATGTTCGGTTTAATTGTAAAATTATGTCCAATGACCAACATTATATTAAATGGTAAAAATATATTCTAAATATACTTTAAAACCACTCAAATTCATAATTTATCACTATTACTTATTTTGATTAAAAAAGTTGTTTTTAATTAAAATTTATTAATTTTCACTATTCATCAAAATATAAAAGTTATCCGAAAAGTACCAAAATTTCACCCTAGGATAATTTCGATATTCCGAATCCAAAAATGAAGTCCATTTTGAAATATAAAATATATATGATTTCAAAAAGTAGGTATCACTATTTACAACGGCTAGTTTAATTAGTTGTGGTGTGTGTTAGAACTCGAGGTTGCGTACAACACACGCTATCGCATTATTCGAAGGAAAACGTACCGTAGAAGCTTGGGGTGTTACATAATATATTCATGATTTGTTCCTTAGAACTGACATCTCTTCCATGAGAGATAACTGTATTGAAAATCTCATTGAACCAGCGATACATGTTAGAGATAGGTTCATCAGTCCTTATTTTGAAATTATCATATTTAATATTATATGTGTTTAATCTCATTTCTTTAACATTAGTTGTTCCTTCATGAGAAACACTCAAAGTATCCCATATTTCCTAGGCAGTTTTACAAGCAGATATTCTATTGAACTCTACATCTCACAAATCACAATATAGGGCATTCATAGAATTACAATTATTATTGTAAGCAATCTTAGTATATTCATCCGAAGTTGTTCTAATAGTTGCTGTAATCTTATATTCAGTTTCTATAGCAGTCCAGATATGAAATCACATACATTTTAAATGAATTTTCATCTTCATTTTCCTCTGGGAATAATTTATACCAATAAAGAAGGGTGGTATGATGGTAGCAACACCTTCTAGTCTATTGTCCATAACTAGAGTACAAGAGTTTAGAAAATAATTATAAGGAGATAAATTTTTAGAACTAACAGAATTTTAAAATCATTAATGATGCATTAAAAATCACAGTTGAAAAACAGAATGTTTTGAAAACTCATATTAATAAAAAACCCTCTGATACCAAAGGTTGGTCGGAGTGGACAATCAAGAGTGGGTGAATTGTGTTCCAATTAAAAAATCCTGTTAAAAATATTTCTCTTAAATTCCCCCAATTTAAAACTGAAGTTAAACTGTATTGAATTTATACAGATTGGAAATGTTCAATTGGCTTCTTAAAGATTGATTAGATATCAGTAAATTTAATCACATGATTAAATTGGATTTTTAAGCTAACCTACTGGTTCACATCAAGAATATACACTTTCTAATTTAACTATCAAAGTAACTTTAAAATAGTTTTGTATTTCAAAGTAATAGCAGCAGAATAAAAGATACATGTAGTATACATTAACTTGTATCAAAAAACACATTAGATATAACCAAGAGGTTCAGTCTCAAGGAGAGACATAATCCTCTCAAATTTATATATAAATGTGATTCACACCCTCGATCGGGGTTAAAAACAGTTCAATATTATCCAGGTCCTAAGACCTCTACCACAGTTGTTAATGGGAAAATAAAGACAACAACGCACAAACTATCCAGGTCACACTTGACCTCTACCACTAACCTCAGCATGATACAGAATGATGTATGCATTTTGGAATTAGGATTTAGTATCCTCCAGTTCAGCACAAGAGACTGTGTGTGTGAAAAAGATATACAGAGTACACATTTCTCAACAGTAAAAAAAATTCACTTAGAGATAGTGTATAAAAGTTTAGAAATCTCTAGTGATTGGCAGTGTAGCTCTGGAGTCGTTGGATTTTGCAGAGATGATTCTGAGTCCTTCTGTGGTTTTTCTGTTGAAAAAAAGTGTATCATGGTCCAACTTGATGCCCTGCGCATGTGAGTGTGCTTTCTGATATCCAGTCTTCTTCAGAATTACTGTATTGCATGCATTAGAGTTCTGTTTAGATCTTGCAGATGCCCTATTTTTGTTCCTCCTGTGTTCTCCCTTTTTGTATGTATATTCATGGAAGAGTTCTCTCTCAATGAATATTTGTTTCTCTGCACACTTTTACTACAGATAGATCATCCTTTTATTCCACATGCCCTGACAATGGGAATGATTAACTTTTTTATAGGAACGAGGTACAGTCTCCTTACATGCCAACAACTAACAATAAATATCATTAATTGCATTAAAAAATCAAATATGACTGTTGGAATTAAATAATATTTTATTGAAATTCAAACAGTTTTCATGACTATCGGTGAGTCAGGAGATCAATGAGTCATTTTCAATCTGCATCGGTTCTGGTAGCATCAGCATCAGAGGCTCATTAATCATTGGTATCAGTGCTCATGATCATCGGTAGCCATCGGTGCGACCATTGTCATTGGTGTGATCAGTCATCATCGGTGCGACCTTTTATCATCAGTGCCACTGTATATCATCGGTGCAACCATTCATCATCGGTGCAAGCGTTCATCATTGGTGCGACTGTTCATCATCGGTGACTAGGAAAATAATTAACAGTGAGTCAAGACATGGAATTTTCACAAAGTTTCTATTCAATCCAGAATACTTCTTGGTCAACTGTAAAGAACAGATTAACATAGATAAACACATGTAGACATTATTTACACATATTTAGAACAATTTGACCAAGAGACTAAATTGAAAGAAAAAAACCATGATTTGTGATTATTAAAATAACCATTTTAGAGTGAGTTCAACAAATTTATTGATTCCAACCAATATAACTTTCCAAATTTTGAAAAAACCCTACAACATAAATAATATTTAATCATATCATTATCCTCATATAATTTTGAATATTATATGAAATATTAAAATTATTCATTAAACCTCATTATGAAAAAATTTACCACACATTTCATGTTTATCCTAAATATTACCCCTGTAAAATCTGAATTAACAATCAATTAAATAATCATTCGAAATTAAATATCAAAAAAAAGTGTTAAAATATTTCATTCCTTTGAAATATTGATCACAAGTCATTTGAGTCAATATTTTAAAATATTATCTCCCTTGATACATTATGTGGATTCCATTTTTTTCTTCTAATATTTGAAAACCATTGAATGAACTTATTCTTCCTTTATCCTTGCATTGTTTTTATATATTAACTGAAAATAATGTCAATTGCGATAAAAATTAGTAAACAAACCTGTGTATTGAAAATAATGTCTTTAAATATCCTACATAAATTTATTTACAAAATAGCATTGGAAATAATTTGACTTGATTAGTTTTAATAATATATTACTCCTATGGTAATAATAAAAAATAAGATCATAAAATATTTATATATGTTACTCGAAGGTCTCTATCATTTTCAACTGAATTGAGTACTTGAATCGCTTTAGCGAGACCATCCATTTTAAAAACATGAGATCTCTCAAAATGGGTAGCATTGGAAATATGCTTTATCAGAAAATAATCAAACATATCTGATGTTCAATTATTATATTGACGAATAAATGAGTATTAGGATATATTATAAGGTATTTCTCTTGCAATTTGATTGTTAAAAAAATTGATTCAACGTGACTAGAGAGTGAATTGTCAATTGTCATTAAATGTGTATTTTCTAGAATATAAAATAGGATACTATTTTATTTTCATTCTAATATCTTATTAATGATATTCTACCATGATGAAATAAATTTTTTCATTAACCAATTACCTCCTTAAAGAAAATTTTGTGATAAACTATTCATTTTTAAATGAATTTTTCTTCGAAAGACTTCAATTAAATTTATAACAAATTCTATCTAACCTATGTTATCTATGGTCATTATTTAGTTCCACAATTTAAACATTAAAAATATTTCATAAAAAATAAAATTAACCTAATGATATCCCTCAGGATTTTCTATCAAAGTGAACAGTCTTAGGACTACTAACTATTCATCAGTAGACAATTGAGTTAATACCAATCATCCAAATTTATAATTTTCCCCCAATTTTAATATATTCAATAGTTGCATCTGATTTCCAATATAAATAATGTGATTAATTTCTATCATAACTATAATATTGTAATTTTTACCAAATATGAGGGTGTTATCATACATAATCACTTATTATTTTATAATGGTATCTAAAAATCTCAAAATATAATTGTATGAATATTCAGATCCTCAATAGTTATCTAAACCATATTCATTAATATTAAATTTAAGAGACTTGACATATTATGATTAGGTAAGAAAATTTAAACATATGAGAAATCTAGGGGTGGATACATCTCCTATGTGTGACT
Organism: Viscum album; assembly: GCA_963277665.1. Classification (NCBI taxonomy): domain Eukaryota; kingdom Viridiplantae; phylum Streptophyta; class Magnoliopsida; order Santalales; family Viscaceae; genus Viscum; species Viscum album. The sequence goes on from OY728133.1 coordinate 245,298,000, forward strand.
CTTACCACCATCTTTAGTGGTATCCATTTCCTCTAAAAGAGATTTGGGGAAGACACAAACGTTTCCCAATTTGTAAAGGAGAGAATTAACAGGGATTATATTTCTTTATTTTATCTTATACAATCTATAAGTATTGATCTATAATATTTATATCCTATTGTAGCATTAAGAGAAAATTCAAATTCTTTTTATAAAGAGCATTTAGTCTTATGGTTATAGAGAAATAGGTCACATATCATACATAAAAATAATAAATTATAGTGTTTACATTTCATCTTAGTATCTATTTTACTCATAACATATATCATTTAAAATAAAAAATGTTTCCTTTCAAGATAAATCATCTTTAATTTCAAATTCTATTATTCATTTCCATTACCAATCCTAAAAAATTTTGAAATTTTTATAAAAATGTGTTATGATAATAAATTCTCAATAAATTAAAAAATAAATATAATAATTATCCTGGAGAAAAAATGTAATCACATGAAAAATCATTTCTTAATAAACATTTATTTTCACCCTGAAAGGGAATCATCTTCATGTTTAAAATGTCACCTATCATACATTTTTAAACCAAGTGAATTACTTGAAAACTTCTTAGAATGTGTAGAATGTTCATGTAGATTCTTGGGCACACTATACTTATATAACCATAAAGATTTTTATACTATACAGTCAGTTTTAAATATAATTCTCCCTAAAAAAATAATCATTACCTCATAAATTATATATCTATAATGAGGAGCATACATATCATAATATATATTTAATTCACCCATTTTTCATGACTATTAATGTGTATCAATACATTATATAATATATATCAAGCTCACACATGATCTATATTGGGGATCCACCTATTATTTTAACAATTTAAAATTACAATATCATGAATAAAAAATTTAATGTCGAAACTTTTCATAAAAAACCTTGAGAAACTAATTTAAAAACCAATGAAAAACAATTTATTATTATATTATATCCATAAAACAATATTCAAAAAATAATTATAAAATATATATTCATCGAAAGGAAATATGGGGAAATGAAACTCTAAAAGATTATTTTTTTTATGAAATTACCATGCATAAAACCATAAATAATTTCTATTAATAAAATTATAATTAATTTGATTTATGGTTAAAATTACCAATATTATCCATTTATGATGAAATTATAAATTTTTTCAATAATTTATATAAATGTGGATATAGTACAAAAAATATTTACAATATAAATGCATAAAACAAATAAAATGTGGTTTCATGTGAAAGTGTAAAATAACATGAGTCTTTATTTTCTATTACGTTATTTATATTACAATATAATAAATTATTTTAATTTTATAAATGCATAAAGAAAATTTCAGGTTATTTAATCTTTTATATTATCTATTTATATGTTAAGAAAATTATTTAATCATTAATGGTCATTTTATAGGTTTTGATAGTATTCGACTTATATGTCAAAAATAAATTTGTTATGTTTAATATGCTTAAAGGTTTCATAATTACGTAATATCTAAAATAAAAATATATAAATATTCTTCCTATTTATATATAAATTATACTTTGAAAACATATCCTAAAATATAGTTAGGAAAACGAACTATGTTATAATAATAGAGAAGGTAGGTCATCCATATCCATGAGTAAAAGATCCATTTTTCATTTATCATTATGGAAATATGGAAAGTATTATTTTATCATTATATAATCAAAATAAAATCACAAATACCAAAATTTTTCTCTAAATATACCTATATATCATACATGTAATGTGGTGATGAAAAAGAATTACCTCACATTGTGAATTATATAGTCCACACATAAACATGAACACCGTTATCATTGTTCAGGTAATGGAAGGGTAAAAAACAAATTATTTATTATCATTTAATAATGGTATACATTTCATTTATATCATATATATAAATTAATTTCATCATTATAACCATAGTCGAGTGGTGATTAGGTAAAATGATTTACATCGGTTTAAGAGACAGTGTTTCATCCTACACATGTATGATGGTACCATTTATAATTTTATAGCAGAGAAGATATATGTAGGTTATTACATTATCATAATTAAATATAATTAATTTGAACAAATTTTTTATTATATAATAATGTCTAATGACTATTTGAGTAGGGCATAAGAATAAATCATAGAAGACCCTCTATTAATATCAATACCAAATCATCGTATGTACACATTAGGTTTGCGCCAAAATAATTCATATGATGATTTTATAAAAAATTAACTGATAATTTGGGAATGGAATTGAGTAATATATTTGGGTAGGTAATGGAAAAAAATTTAATTGAGATTTCAAATTGGAGAGGAGAGGTGTGGAATTTATTAGTGGGTAAGAGGACACACTTGATTGTTTCAAACAATTAATGTTATATCCAATTTTTACATATTCCAAAAGCCTTAAAAATTATATATTGTGGAGCCTTATATGTTATAAAATATCATTATGGTCCAAATATATATTTTATACATGTTTGAGGTCATTTTATGTTTTAGAATTTTAGTTTAACCCAATGTAGACCCATTTTAACCATAACAGTATTAAAATATATTTTTTCTACATTCACTATTTATTATTAAAAAATTATGATATAATTATTATATTAAATGTTTTTTTTGTTTTCAAATATGGAATCCATTTTATGAAAATAAATTTGAATAATTAATATAATTTAAAATTAAAAATAATAAAGAAGATGAAAATTTTATTTTCCATGAAATGTATTTTTTCAAAATAAGATGATATTGTATTTAGTTTAATAATTATAATAATAATTATATAACTTTCAATTTCAATTTATAGATTTATTATATATATATTTCATTTAAATCATTTCCCAATAAGGTTTTTTTAATTACTTAGAGTGGAAAAAATAATGTTCTTTTAAACATTATTCTGGAAAAAATTGTTTTTAATCCTCAAAATAAAAATATACTAAAATAAAGTATAAAAATAATAAAAATTCATTAATTAGATTGGATATAAATAATGAAAATTTATATAAATTTTAATCAAATTAAAATCAAAACATGGATCTTATATCACATAATTTATTTAAAATAATAGATAGTTTTATAAATATTGGAAATTATCAATATTTAAAAAAGAAATACATTCCAAAGTATACAAAAATATCACAAAAATTTAATTTTAGTATTATGATTTAAAATTCTTGTAATTTTAATTATGTTTATTTTTTAAAATATCTATAAATTAATTATAATATTTTATCATTAAACCAATTAAAACTTTATTATGGGATCAAATTTTTGAAGAATAATATTACATTACTAAAAATTTAATGATTATTTGCTAATAATTCATCAATAAATTTATATTGAGAAATGAATATATATATATTTATATTCAATAATTTAGTTAATAATTTTTATACATGCCAATTTAATCAAAAGGATACTATGGTCATATTTAAAAAATAATATATCATAGTTTTTTAATGTTTGTTATTGTGTTTCTTATTTTATATCTAACATAGTTTTCATTTCTAATAACTTTGTGTTTATAAATTCCAATTGTATATAAAATAATATGGGAAAGACCAAAATATTCCATATAATAATATATTCTGACCTAAACATATATAGTAATAATTCACGATACTCGTAAAAATTGGATGTCTAATAGATAAGGCAAAAAAAGAAAATAGGACTTCCTTTATTGTCTTACTAATCCAAAATTACTAAAATTGGTAGGCATATTTATCAGTTTAATAATAATCCCCAACACACTGACCTACAGTTTTTTATTAATACCATTCCCAATAAGAGATAAGTTACTTTGATAAAATATTAAAATATCTTCCTTTAGGTTACCAAATGAACCTAAATCTGACTATTATAAACCTCTAGAATGACCCTAAATTAATATATATTTACATAAACCCATAAAGATTATCGAAATTATAGATGGAGGATTTATAGTCATTGATTTATAGAAATATTATAAAAAAAATCTATAACATAACCAAAAAATTCGGTAAACTATTTTTCAATGGATCTAAATGTACCAAATCTGAATATCATCACATGGACCATCGCAAAAAAATATAGTCAGCATAATGAAAGAAACATAAAAAGTGATTCATAAAAATTATTTTATATTCTAAAAAGTCCATAAAGTCAACATATCAGGTGAGACAATGGCCAAATCTAATATATACAATGTGTACCACCCCAAACCAACCTAAGGAGTTAAAAATAAAGGATTTCATAGTAGAAATCACAGTGTTTTGAATCACAAATACCCTCACTCTATCTCATCCATACAATCCTCAAAAACTATAAAACAATCCACCTGAATGGCACACTCATTTTCCATTAACTATCCATAATCTAGAATACTAAAACTCATATAGTGGTTATCTTCAATATCATATGTCTGTTAATACCACATTTACACACAACCCCAAGGGAATAGAATTGGGGTGTGGGTGCCTTATTCACAATGAAATTCAAAATTTGACCACAACTATTCATCTAAAAAACCATGTTTTTAACGCACATATAAAATGTTGGAATGTATTGGAAGATAGAAACATACTATATATGGGGATATAGAAATATGGTATCCATGATAAAGAATAGAAATTTTATTATAATTAAGCATGTGGAAAATGGTATGACTTAACTATTTATATTTTTATATTTATTCATGTCATCAAACCCATCTTTAACAATTTTCATGAATAGAATAATGTACTTTTCCTCCATTAGTGGAATTTTTTATTGGGATACCTAGAAAAATACATAATTTCAAGTAGGTAGTTTACATATGAGTGTGTGTGTGTGTGTGTGTGTGTTTGAATGAATATACATGTAATATTCCTCAGTATGAGGATTATAAGGATCCACTATTATCGGAGGATATATGTCAATTTTAAAGATGTTATCATAAATGATAATTCTCACCAGGGGGAATAAGAATATCATAATAACTAATAGATATATTTATATGAAAAGTTTATATATAAAAATTATCCTACATGTACATGTAGATATGTACATAAATATACATGGGAAAAATGTGTGTATGTGATACAGATTCCTCAGTAATGAAACTGTTAAACAAGGCTCATATATATATATATATATATCCTACATGGAGACATGACTATACATGTATAATACCAAAATAATCCCCCAAACATTATTGTTATGCAAAATCCATAATTAAAATCCTAAATTCAATATAATTAAACTTAATTTATAGATAAAATTCTTCAACCGATCAAGCTATAATATAATCGTTAATGTTATAACTGTTAGAATCATTAGAAGATACATTAATTAACTTCAAAGAGGGAATAAAAACAAATTATAATATTTGGAATGTATTTTATAATATATATCATAAAATAATAAAAATTTTATTATGACCATGTGAATCCCCTATGACTGTTTATCTAAGATCAAATTGTGTGTCTTGTATTTCATGCCTTAACAAAAATGTAAGACAATAGAATTTTTATAGAAAAAATTTTCCATGTAAAAAGGAAAAAGTATTTGTAGGTTTAGGTTATAAACTTTATTATACACCAATTTGAAAAAAATAAATTATATATTTTTATAGAACATGTACAATAACTTGTCGAAATGTTTATAAAAAACTATGGTACATGAATATACTCAAGGAATAACACTCAAGAAAAAATACTTTTATTTTCGTTTTAATCATGTGAATAGGTTCATACTATAAAAAATGTGTTGTGTCTACCATTATTTATATATTAAACCACAAAAAATCATATACGAATAATTATAACCAAATTTTACTATCACATAAATCAAAGGCATGACCACATGAATGTATTGCAGTCATAACGCCCGATTTTTCTAAATGGGAAAACTCAAACACCATTTTTTCACTTGGAAAATTCTTACATGTTTTATTTTTAATGAAAGCACAATTATTGGGTGTCTTTCACGCTTTAGTGTGCCCATGGTTTTGAAAATATTTATTGTATGATAGAATGAAAAGAGGAAAAACCACAAAAAATTATATGGATACCAAACCCTAATCCCAAAAGATGAAAAAATTACATCACTATTTTTTAGAATTTTATATTAGATAAAACATAGAATAAGGTAAAAACATAATGTTGAAAACATAAATATATTAAAAAAATGAGAAGAAATACATTAGGAATTATAATTATGGTCTCTATCTACCATAATAGGAGATATTAATTTGAAATAAAACTCAGGTTTGAACCCTATCTGATAGGAGAGATTGGGGTCACAGAAAATTACTGAAATATTTATTTAGAATTATGTTATATAATTATATATACATTATATTAGATGATGAAAATTTCTCCTCACTATTACATGATGAGTTATGTGATGACTCAGGTATGGGTTGATGGTGAATAATGAAGAATAAATAATTTCCTTGAAAGGGCATAAAAAACCTTGAATAAGAATGTGAATATTATGTTTTTTATTGGAGGTAAATAATTTTTTTAATAGTAATAATTTGGTATTCAAAATATAATTCCAATTACATGTATACTGAATAAATATAATAATTAAACATGGTATTTGGTGTCATTAATAGAATCCAGAAACCCCAAAGACCACCCGTAAACTTATTACTATGACAAATGGTACTTGGTTACTTTTTTAGCCCCATGGCTTCTCTCCCTTAAACTTTATCTACCAAGAATTCCTTTGATCCCACTTAAATGACAAATTATATTCAAAATAATACCAAATTTATAAAGTTTTATACCAAAAATACCATGGAATGGTAATTCATTTGTAACAATTATATGATCCTGATGAATATAGTTTAGATATTGAATATTTTGTTCTAACAATTAAATAACTTTGAGATTATATTTAATACAACAAATGAACTAGGTTAGCATTGATTATTTATATACCTAAAATATGTGGTTTTTAAAGTAGAATATGTATCCAAAATGAAAAATTATTTTTCTTCATGAAATATTATTATCTCTCATATATGTCATTGTGAATTCTCAAACCATCATACTTTATATTATTTCAAGTAAATAATCTGATTCATTATGATCATCTTGATTCAGGAAATTAAAATTATTATTTTTGGATCTCAGTCTACTCCACTGATAAATTCAATAATATTGTTATCAAAATTAATTATTGTAAATTGTAATGTATGGAGTATATTATTTCCCCTTCAATGATATATATTCACTTATTTGTATATTAGGAAATGTTAATAAAATATAGTAATATCATTTCTAATTGAATAAAAAAATACTATTATTTATTATAATAATACATATTGACCAAACCTATAGATATAAACCCTTAGAAATAATGGTATTCTATCATCATATTATAGCCCAAATAATTTGTAAATAATGACATATTTCTAGAAATAATTCATCAATATAGAGAAATATATAATCCATCATTAAACCCCCCAATTAAAAAATCATTATATATATATTATAAATCATTCATACTGCCATTATGAATTTTATTAAATGCTTAATGGGTGACATTTATGTTAAAAGAAATAAGTAAATATATATTTTCAAAATAATTCCTAGTAACAGTTCATAAATAGATTCATCAATTCCAATTCTTCATTGGACTTCATCACCACATGTATAAATAATTTTCTACATGAAAATTAATAATAACAATCAATTTCCCATAATTATAATTTTGAATTAAGTTGATAGTCAAAAATAATTATACCCATATAAAATTTTTGATGTACAAATTATTATATTATTAGATATATATACTTTTCCCTCAAAAGGTATAATGGAAAGACTCTTATAATGTAGGAATTTTTAATAATAGTTTAGATAATTCATTATAAATTCCTATTTAAGAACATTGTTTGGTTAATTAATCTATTGTGTTCATAAATATTCATATCCCTAAGACACTAATATTTTTTCTATATAATTCCAAAACCCAAACCATTACCCAAATAACCTCATTAAATAGAAAAAAATTTTCTATATTCAATGTAGATCCAAATCCGATAATTCAAAAAACAATTCTTGAAATCAATAATAGATTTTTTATTTTTATGATTCATAGATTAATTTATCTATTTATGGGTATGATTTACCCATGGTGTTTCCAATGTAGTTATTTTTTACACATACCATTAGTGTTATCCTATTAAACCATTTATGTTTTTAATTATAGTGATATTATTTAGTGTCATCAAGGGCATACCATATTTAATCATTTTGAGATTAACTAATATGATATTTTCCAAATCTATTTGTTTAATAATTTGATATCATCATCAAAAAATATGATGTATAATATTGGGGTGATGTGAAAAATATTCATTTGTAGAATAATCCAAAGACATTGCTCATTCCTTTAATTAAATTTAGTATAAACCTGATTTTAATTCAATAAAAATATTGAACATGTTGTTAGATACCTTTATAAAATATATTAAATAAATGTTAAATGTTAATTAGTGAATTTTGTAAAACCATGCACACAACACAGTATAACATGTCATCACACCAACCTTTAAATTATGTTTTAGTAATGTCATTTTTCTTAAACAATAATTATTGGTCCCAAACATTATATGAAAACAGTCTCACCCCTCATAGTAAACCTAAAATTTTCACGATTTGTGGAATATGTTACTTTATTTTCATGGTCACACAGTTAATTCTTTGATAATCAAGACAAATTAATAAACCCCAATTGTAACAGCCTGAGATTTTATGAAAAATATACTTTTTAATTTTATTAATGTCTTGTGTTGTACGATACACCATAAGGATCTTGCACAACACGCATCCTTGACTTGCCTTGCATTACACGCAATCGCAACCTTCCTCGATAGCGTGTGTAGTACGCAATACTGAGTTTTATGAAACAACGATATGCTATTAAAATATTATTAAAACTAGCCGTTATGAATAGTAATAACCACTTTTTAAAATTTTATAAATTTTAGCTCTCATAATGGACTTAATTTTTGGATTCGGAGTATCGAATTTAGCCTAAGGTGAAATTTTGGTACTTTTCGGATAACTTTCATATTCTGATGAATAGTGAAAATTGCTAAATTATAATTAAAAACAACTTTTTTAATCGAACTAATTAATAGTGATAAATTATTAATTTGAGTGGTTTTAAAGTATATTTAGAATATATTTTTACAATTTTACAAAATTTTTATCATTGGTTGTAATTTCACATTTAAACCAGACATAATCAAGTGTCAATCTTTTTATAGATATTGTTTCTTAAAAACACGCTATTTGTTTTAACAGCGGGATTTAATTATAAAATTAATTAATGCAACTTCTATGTTATGAATTTGGTAAAATAGACTTCATTTTTGAATTCGTAATATGAAATATAGCTTAGGATGAAATTTTGGCATTGTTCTGAAAAACATCAATTTTTTATGAATAGTGAAACTACTAAGTGGTAGTTAAAAAACTGAATTTTTCATAAAACTTAATTTTACCGCTTCTGTGAATGGAATTTCAAAAATCCGAAAGACACGGTTGATGTCAGTAAGTAAAATGTGGTTCAATGAGATTAAAATAATTTTTTATGAATAGTAACTTTTTACTTTTATTTACCACGGTTAAAAGTAAATAGGGTAATTAAGGGTAAGAATGATATTAATATTACCCTAAAACATGTCCTAATTCTATTGGACAAGTGTATCTCGACCAAAAACAACCTTAAGTGTAAAATATTATCATTTAGGCCCACTTGGATTAGATTAGGACATTTGTTATTATTTAATTCAAAGAAGAGTTAAAAGAGTTAAAATCAATGTTTATTTACTAAAACATTTTTAATATGGGGTTATACATAAGATAAATTCGACTATAAATATTCATTAGAAAGATAAAAATATTTCCTACATAATGATATTTTACATATAATTTTTAGACTATAAATAAATTAATTAATTTATGACACAACGATGATGCAGTAATTACCCTTTTTAGGAAATATTAACATAATTGATGTTATAAATGTTCAAATGAATGTAATTTGAGACTTTTTATGAATTCCACTAATTTTATAGGTTACTATGATATATTAGTGTTGATTTAATCAACTTGTTTAGAACATATAATTCTGTTATGACTTTCACAAAAATCATATATCAAATAGTGTCAAAATTGACACAAAATAGTTTTTAAATCAAATATTATATTATTAATTGTTATTTTATTCCTAAAAATATATGGTTCTGCCAAATGACTTAGATAAGGATATATGTATTAATAATAAACAATTTGGGGTTCGTTTGGCATGTTATAGTATGTGTATTAACCATATAGTAAAGAAAACAAAAAGACACGATAAAAGTTAAATTATTTAACTTAGAGTTAAATCTACTTGATAAGGTTAAAATAATACCCAAAACTTGTCTAAATCTTATTGGTTGATATACTTGCGACCCATCCCCACTTTATCATCGAAATAAGAACCTTTGGAACCATTATAAACAGATTTTGACATTAAAATAAAATAATATTTTGAGGTATTCCTAAGGTGCCCCTCTCCTCCCTTATAAAAGGGTACCTCCTTCCCCTCCTCCTCACACCAATTTGAGCACTCAAGCCCGGCCAACCCCTGCCATTTTCTCCTCTCCACTTCCCTATAATAATCCTAGAGGTCCTGGTCTTCTTCAAAGACCAATCCTAGTTCCCTAAGTGGAGGATTCAAAGAGGCGTTTCAAAGAAGAGGTAATATCCATTACCGATCTTTTCAATTTCTTTCTTTTTCAACTTCTTCTTCTTTAGTTGTTTCATGACAAAGTAATAACATCAGTATTAATTAAATACTTATATGTTATTATAAATATGAAACAACCATAATTCACCTTCTATCCATCCTACGGAAAAATGAAATCACCGCGCGTGCGTACGTACGGAATACCGTCTCCACGTCGTGGTGTAATCTATTTTCCACCACCACATTACATGGATGGGTATAATGGTGTAAAGAATAAATATACATAGTTATTACAACATCATATTGATTCTGATATATTGTATAATCCACTCCAATTCAATTCAATAATTATGGAAATGATATCATCGCTCGTGCGTACGTACGGACTACCGTCTCCACGACGCGATGAGATTCATTCTTAATGATTAACCATTCATGAATGATTATAAATGAAATATATGACATAATAATGATACTGGATTTATGTATATATATATATATATATGTATGTCATCTACTTACTTCCATTCAAGACAATAAGGAAAGAAAAAAAGCGTTCATGCGTACGTACGGACTACCGTCTCCATGAACGGTGTTTTTCATTTCATTTATCAATCTATTATATATATATATATACTGAATATATATGATATATAAATAATATTTTATATTCTGGAAGTAAGTAAATCATGATAAAAGTAATAATAATTTGAAGAACAACAAGTCAAAACACCTACGATAAATGAAACGATTTTACCCAAAACGCTTCTTTAACATGGAATTTACAAAAGAACGGGAAATATAATGTCATAAGTGAACCATATATAATATCATAACAATGAATATGATTCTGTAATAAGTCAATGACATTATTTAAATCATTATACAGGAGGTTCGGACACATACGAAGCAAATCGGACCTAAGGTAAGGGAAATATCACAATCTCATCTTTATCCGAGATTGTTTATACTTTGGAATTTACTGGGGTGTATTTTATCATCCACATCCATGTTTCCTCAATATGTAATATTATTTCCATCCAACTAAAATAGATTATATCCAATTTTACCCTTCGGTAAATTTTTAGTAAAGGATATGAAAGGAATCTTTTGTCGTTTTTCGTACAAGGTACTTTTTTGACTTTTCCGACAAAAGTACGAGAAGAATGTTTTTTTTAACTTATATGGAATGAATGGATTTTTAAAACATTTTTTCCAAGAAGCTTCCTTTACAAGTTTTCAAGTTTATTTTTAATAAAATTCTTTTAGTTTAAAATTTTATGACATGTTAAGAAAGGAAAATATTTTTGAAGTAAAAAAAGGATATCTTCCTCAAGAATGGAGTTCAAGTGTTTTATCAAAATTATTTTCCATATAAGATAATAAAAGGGTTCTGTTTTTACCCCTATTATTACATGGATTTGATTATGTTGTGATGGAAATATTTTTATGAATTCCTTTATCTTATATGAATTGTTTTATGATGTCATGTTGTTTAAGAATTCCATTTTTATTACATGGGTTACGCTATGATGTATGGTTTATGATTATGTGGAACACATAAGAAAGGATTCATTATAAGATGGGTGGGACCTATATCTCCCTCCAATGCATTGGGTAAAGATTTTATATCTCATGAGATAGACATGGCTGGAATGGTAGGTTATACCGGTTCAGTGAAACAGGACTGAAACGAGGGTTACTCGATTCAGAAAGGGACTTTGTCCACTAAGATAGTCTTGGCAATGAGTCTTGACTAACAAGAAATGATTATCTATGATTATGTGTGAATGCCACAAATTTTCATGTTTTAAGTTATGATTATTGTGTTTACATTTCACTTCCATGATTTATCCCATGTTATGAAATTATGATCTCTTTTACAGGTTAATATTTCCAAAAGTTATGTGCTTGTGTATACGATGTGATTTATATTTCTTTTGTTTACCCTTACTGAGCATTTGAGCTCACCCTTTTATGTTTTCTTTTCCCCAGGATATAAAGAAAGGGTTTAGGTAAAAAAAGGAAGATCTTTATGGGAGATGTTAAAGATCTTTCACCACGATTAGAAGATTATATTCCGAGTTTCCAAAGACACTAAACTATTACGATCCTTGTGTATGTGTTTTTGTTTTGTACTAAGTATTCCGCAAATGTAATGTAATGTCCATGTACGTTAAGCTTCAGGTCTCTAAAGTTGGTATCAGAGGAATGGTTTAGTCAACCTTTGGAAACTAGGATGCAAAAACGTTAGTGAGATCCCTAGAGATATTTCTAAGGTATGTCTAGGGATGTCCCTAAGGATTAGTATACGTATATGATATGGTCCTAGAACTATGGTAACGATCTTAGAATTTAACCTAAGATGTTAGATATTAAGGGTACTCCCCCTTTACTATGTTGTTTTCCCTAGCATGATTTTTGCCTCTCACACTATTCTTTTTGGGTTTTAGACGATGGATGGAACCCGAAGGAACCGTGTTGATCAATGCAATAGACAATGCAATGATTTCCCTCCTGAACAAACAAATGTAATGCGAGATGGAGTGAAAAATCTTATTTCTATACTTACACAAGCTATGAATCATTCTGTACTTCCAAATGAGCGGAGAAGGGAACAATATTCTATTGAGTCCTTCATGAGGCAACGTCCACCTTCATTCAGTGGGACTTCTGATCCACTTGTTGCTGAACAATGGATCAGTACCACTGAAAAGATATTTTCAGTTCATCAATGTTCTGAACATGATAAAGTCATCTTAGCAGTATATCGTTTAGAAGGTGAAGCTGATCAATGGTGGAATCTTATCAAGAATATGAGGCAAAGAGATGAAATTGATTCCATGGAATGAGACAAGTTCAAGAACTTGTTTTTCAGTAAGTACTTCCCTCGTATTCTTCGAACGAAGATAGAAAATAAGTTTCTTGAGCTGAAGCAGAAGGATGATGAATCTGTTGGTATATACGAAGCGAATTTTACAAGACTTGCAAGGTATGCATCTGGCATTATCATCCAACCAGAAAGTAAAGTTGATCGATTTTTCAGTGGCTTAAAACCAAGTCTTCGAAGGGCATTAGCTATAAGAGACTTCAGTAGCTATGAAGAAATTGTGGTTTGTGCTATCAAAGTAGAAATGGAAGTTTGCGTTACTTATCCATCTCATAGTTTTGACAAGAAACGAAAGATGGAGTTCAAGGAGAAATCTCAAAATAATGGTGAAAAGAAGATGAATGTTTCCTTATGCACAAAGTGTGGAAAGAAGCATGGTGGACATTGTCTTAAAGGGACTAGAAAATGTTTTAAGTGTGGAAAAGAAGGTCATCAAGCAGCTGAGTGTCGAAGTAATGGAAAAAGGGATTCTAATGATGTGAATAAAGAAAACACTGCAGAGAACGTACAACTAACACTTCAATGCTTCAAGTGCAAGGAAATGGGGCATTATGCTAACAAATTCCCTAATCCAAGGGTTAGTGATGATCAATATGAGAAACCACTTAAGGAAAAGGACAAAGGGAAGTCACATGCGATCACTATTGGAGATGTTGAATATTACAACGATGTGGTGGAATGATTAAGTATTTATGTAATGGGATTCCAAAATAATGTTGTATCATAAAGTATTGGAATATTTATGTGTTGGTCTAATGTGGTATTAAAAGTGATTGAGATATTTTTGGAAATAAGATGATATGTGCGTAATGAAGGGAAAACGAGAAAATGAAATGTTTAACAGTATTCATGAGCTCATGATTGATATAAGGACTAAGTGATATCATGGTTTGAGTATATAGAATTTTGGGGATTTTGGAATGTGGAATGTGTCAACTTTTAACTGCATTCATGTTTTCACTAAGGTTCAATGGGTATTCAAGATAATACATGATTAAGGCCTTTGAATGTTTGGAATGTGACCAACAAGACATATATATGGGGATTAACGACAGTATTAAATCTCTGGTTATCGTTTTCACTATATTATGAGAGTGGACTACAGTATTATGGATAAGCCTAAAGATTAGAATGGATTATGTTGGACATAAGTTAGTATTGTTTAAGTATAGAAGATTTTTGATATTATTGATGGGATGTTATAATATTGTAGTTTTAGAAAAAGGACAACCTGCATGACGGGCGATAGCCCATCGCTTCGGACAAGGCTGTGGGAATCGAACCCACAACCGAAGCGCGACTGGCCTTTATCGCCTACCACTGGCCTAAAGGAAGTCCCTGTTTAGTAAAAACTAGTTTTATTATATTAAGCAATATGATATATGAATTATAAGTCCATTTTAGGAACCATATATGAATAATCTCACTATAGATCGACTTATGTATATAATTTTTTCTACCCTTTTGTTTGAGACAGATGGAATGACCCGTCATTCTATCACATGATCTGCTAACACTTCACGAATAAAAATTCAACTTCATTTATTTATGAGATGAAGTGGAAATTGTTCAAGGCACGAACAATAGTGAGACTGTACCAAAATAAAGAAAGTATTTATTCTAATTCAAATTCTTCAACTTTAGGGAAACGATCTTGAAAACCAAAAATGTTGTCCTACTGATCTTATATCTGATTAATCGGATGGTACCTTAGATCATCACAAATTTATGTATTTGTGATTGTTGGCTTTTCCGTAGCCATGTTCTCTACCACTCTCCATCAGAACATGATGGTTAGATTTTTTTTCCATATACATATTTTCACCTATGTGGAAACCCAGTGATTAGTTTATTTGGGTAACCGTTACGTTTCATAGTTTTGTTTTTAAAGATTGGTTTTGATAATCCTTTTTACGATGTGGGTTTCTATTAAAGAAACTTTCAAATAGTAAACCATTTATAACCCCGACGAATTTCGAGGGCGAAATTCATTTTAAGGGGGGTAGAATGTAACAGCCCGAGATTTTATGAAAAATATTCTTTTTAATTTTATTAATGTCTTGTGTTGTACGCTACACCAGAAGGAGCTTACACAACACGCATCCTTGACTTGCCTTGCCTTACACGCAATCTCAACCTTCCTCGATAGCGTGTGTAGTACGCAATACTGAGATTCACGAAACAACGATATGCTATTAAAATATTATTAAAACTAGCCATTATGAATAGTAATAACCACTTTTTAAAATTTTAGAAATTTTAGCTCTCAAAATGGACATAATTTTTGGATTCGGAGTATCGAATTTAGCGTAAGGTGAAATTTTGGTACTTTTCGGATAACTTTCATATTCTGATGAATAGTGAAATTTACTAAATTATAATTAAAAACAACTTTTTTAATCGAAATAATTAATAGTGATAAATTATTTATTTGAGTGGTTTTAAAGTATATTTAGAATATATTTTTACAATTTAATATAATGTTGGTCATTGGTTCTAATTTCACATTTAAACCAGACATAATCAAGTGTCAATCTTTTGATAGATATTATTTCTTAAAAACACGCTATTTGTTTCAACAACGGGATTTAATTATAAAATTAATTAATGCAACTTCTATGTTATGAATTTGGTAAAATATACTTCATTATTGAATTCGGAATATGAAATATAGCTTAGGATGAAATTTTGGCATTGTTCTGAAAAACATCAATTTTTGATGAATAGTGAAACTACTAAGTGGTAGTTAAAAAACTGATTTTTTCATAAAACTTAATTTTACCGCTTCTGTGAATGGAATTTTTAAAAAATCCGAGATACACGGCTGATGTCAGTAAGTAAAATGTTGTTCAATGTGATTAAAATAATTTTTGGTGAATAGTAACTTTTTACTTTTATTTACCACGGTTAAAATTAAATAGGGTATTTAAGGGTAAGAATGATATTAATATTACCCTAACACATGTCCTAATTCTATTGGACAAGTGTATCTAGACCAAAAACAACCTTAAGTGTAAAATATTATCATTTAGGCCCACTTGGATTAGATTAGGACATTTATTATTATTTAATTCAAAGAAGAGTTAAAAGAGTTAAAATTAATGTTTATTTACTAAAACATTTTTAATATGGGGTTATACATAAGATAAATTCGACTATAAATATTCATTAGAAAGATAAAAATATTTACTACATAATGATATTTTAATTATAATTTTTAGACTTTATATAAATTAATTTATTTATGACACAACGATGATGCAGTAATTACCCTTTTAAGGAAATATTAACATAATTGATGTTATAAATGCTCAAATGAATGTAATTTGAGGATTTTTATGAATTCCACTAATTTTATAGGTTACTATGATATATTAGTGTTGATTTAATAAACTTGGTTAGAACATATAATTCTTTTATGACTTTCACAAAAATCTTATATCAAATACTGTCAAAATTGACACAAAATAGTTTTTAAATCAAATATTATATTATTAATTGTTATTTTATTCCTAAAAATCTAAGGTTCGGCCAAATGAATTAGATAAGGATATATGTATTAATAATAAACAATTTGGGGTTATTTTTGCATGTTATAGTATGTGTATTAACAATATAGTGAAAGAAAACAAAAAGACACAGTAAAAGTTAAATTATTTAACTTAGAGTTAAATCTACTTGATAAGGTTAAAATAAAACCCTAAACTTCTCTAAATCTTATAGGTTGATATAATTTCGACCCATCCCCACTTTATCATCTAAATAAGAACCTTTGGAACCATTATAAACAGATTTTGACATTAATATAAAATAATATTTTGAGGTATTCCTAAGGTGCCCCTCTCCTCCCTTAAAAAAGGGTACCTCCTTCCCCTCCTCCTCACACCAACACTCAATCCCGGCCAACCCCTGCCATTTTCTCCTCTCCACTTCCCTAGAATAATCCTAGAGGTCCTGGTCTTCTTCAAACACCAATCCTAGTTCCCTAAGCGGAGGATTCAAAGAGGCGTTTCAAAGAAGAGGTAATATCCATTACCGATCGTTTCAATTTCTTTCTTCTTCAACTTCTTCTTCTTTAGTTGTTTCATGACAAAGTAATAACATCAGTATTACTTAAATACTTATATGTTATTATAAATATGAAACAACCCTAATTCACCTTCTATCCATCCTATGGAAAAATGAAATCACCGCGCATGCGTATGTACGGAATACCGTCTCCACGCCGTGGTGTAATCTATTTTCCACCACCACCTTACATGGATGGGTATAATGGTGTAAAGAATAACTATACATAGTTATTACAACATCATATTGATTCTGATATATTGTATAATCCACTCCAATTCAATTCAATAATTATGGAAATGATATCATCGCTCGTGCGTACGTACGAACTACCGTCTCCACGACGCGATGAGATTCATTCTTAATGATTAACCATTCATGAATGATTATAAATGAAATATATGACATAATAATGATACTGGATTTATGTATATATATATATATATATGTATGTCATCTACTTACTTCCATTCAAGACAATAAGGAAAGAAAAACAGCGTTCATGCGTACGTACGGACTACCGTCTCCATGAACGGTGTTTTTCATTTCATTTATCTATCTATTATATTTATATATACTGAATCTACATGATATATAAATCATATTTTATATTCTGGATGTAATTAAATCATCATATAAGTAATAATATTGTCAAGAACAACAAGTCAAAACACCTACGATAAATGAAACGATTTTACCCAAAACGCTTCTTTAACATGGAATTTACAAAAGAACGGGAAATATAATGTCATAAGTGAACCATATATAATATCATAACAATGAATATGATTCTGTAATAAGTCAATAACATTATTTAAATCATTATACAGGAGGTTCGGACACATACGAAGCAAATCGGACCTAAGGTAAGGGAAATATCACAATCTCATCTTTATTCGAGATTGTTTATACTTTGGAATTTTCTGGGGTGTATTTTATCATCCACATCCATGTTTCCTCAATATGTAATATTATTTCCATCCACCTAAAATAGATTATATCCAATTTTACCCTTCGGTAAATTTTTAGTAAAGGATATGAAAGGAATCTTTTGTCATTTTTCATACGAGGTACTTTTTTGACTTTTTCGACAAAAGTACGAGAAGAATGTTTTTTTAACTTATACGGCATGAATGGATTTTTAAAAAAAAATTTCCAAGAAGCTTCCTTTACAAGTTTTCAAGTTTATTTTTAATAAAATTCTGTTAGTTTAAAATTTTATGACATGTTAAGAAAGGAAAATATTTTTGAAGTAAAAAAAGGATATTTTCCTCAAGAATGGAGTTCAAGTGTTTTATCAAAATTATTTTCCATATAAGATAATAAAAGGGTTCTGTTTTTATCCCTATTATTACATGGATTTGATTATGTTGTGATGGAAATATTTTTATGAATTCCTTTATCTTATATGAATTGTTTTATGATGTCATGTTGTTTAAGAATTCCATTTTTATTACATGGGTTACGATATGATTTATGGTTTATGATTATGTGGAACACATAAGAAAGGATTCATTATATGATGGGTGGGACCTATATCTCCCTCCAATGCATTGGGTAAAGATTTTATATCTCATGAGATAGACATGGCTGGAATGGTAGGTTATACTGGTTCAGTGAAACAGGACTGAAACGAGGGTTACTCGATTCAGAAAGGGACTTTGTCCACTAAGATAGTCTTGGCAATGAGTCTTGACTAACAAGAAATGATTCTATATGATTATGTGTGAATGCCACAAAGTTTCATGTTTTAAGTTATGATTATTGTGTTTACATTTCAGTTCCATGATTTATCCCATGTTATGAAATTATGATCTCTTTTACAGGTTAATATTTCCAAAAGTTATGTGCTTGTGTATACGATGTGATTTATATTTCTTTTGTTTACCCTTACTGAGCATTTGAGCTCACCCTTTTATGTTTTCTTTTCCCCAGGATATAAAGAAAGGGTTTAGGTAAAAAAAGGAAGATCTTTATGGGAGATGTTAAAGATCTTTCACCACGATTAGAAGATTATATTCCGAGTTTCCAAAGACACTAAACTATTATGATACTTGTGTATGTGTTTTTGTTATGTACTAAGTATTCCGCAAATGTAATGTAATGTCCATGTACGTTAAGCTTCGGGTCTCTAAAGTTGGTATCAGAGGAATGGTTTAGTCAACCTTTGGAAACTAGGATGCAAAAACGTTAGTGAGATCCCTAGAGATATTTCTAAGGTATGTCTAGGGATGTCCCTAAGGATAAGTATACGTATAGGATATGGTCCTAGAACTATGGTAACGATCTTAGAATTTAACCTAAGATGTTATATATTAAGGGTACTCCCCCTTTACTATGATGTTTTCCCTAGCATGATTTTTGCCTCTCACACTATTATTTTTGGGTTTTAGACGATGGCTGGAACCCGAAGGAACCGTGTTGATCAATGCAATAGACAATGCAATGATTGCCCTCCTGAACAAACAAATGTAATGCGAGATGGAGTGCAAAATCTTATTTCTATACTTACACAAGCTATGAATCATTATGGACTTCCAAATGAGCAGAGAAGGGAACAATATTCTATTGAGTCCTTCATAAGGCAACGTCCACCTTCATTCAGTGGGACTTCCGATCCACTTGTTGCTGAACAATGGATCAGTACCACTGAAAAGATATTTTCAGTTCTTCAATGTTCTTAAAATGATAAAGTCATCTTAGCAGTATATCGTTTAGAAGGTGAATCTGATCAATGGTGGAATCTTATCAAGAATACGAGGCAAAGAGATGAAATTGATTCCATGGAATGGGACGAGTTCAAGAACTTGTTTTTCAGTAAGTACTTCCCTCGTATTCTTCGAACGAAGATGGAAAAGGAGTTTCTTGAGCTGAAGCAGAAGGATGATGAATCTATTGGTATATACAAAGTGAATTTTACAAGACTTGCAAGGTATGCATCTGGCATTATCATCCAACCAGAAAGTAAAGTTGATCGATTTTTCAGTGGCTTAAAACCAAGTCTTCGAAGGGCATTAGCTATAAGAGACTTCAGTAGCTATGAAGAAATTGTGCTTTGTGCTATCAAAGTAGAAATGGAAGTTGGTGTTACTTATCCATCTCATAGTTTTGACAAGAAACGAAAGATGGAGTTCAAGGAGAAATCTCAAAATAATGGTGAAAAGAAGATGAATGTTTCCTTATGCACAAAGTGTGGAAAGAAGCATGGTGGAGATTGTCTTAAAGGGACTAGAAAATGTTTTAAGTGTGGAAAAGAAGGTCATCAAGCAGCTGAGTGTCGAAGTAATGGAAAAAGGGAATCTAATGATGTGAATAAAGAAAACACTGCAGAGAACGTACAACCAACACTTCAATGCTTCAAGTGCAAGGAAATGGGGCATTATGCTAATAAATTCCCTAATCCAAGGGTTAGTGATGATCAATATGAGAAACCACTTAAGGAAAAGGACAAAGGGAAGTCACATGCGATCACTATTGGCGATGCTGAATATGACAACGATGTGGTGGAATGATTAAGTATTTATGTAATGGGATTCCAAAATAATGTTGTATCATAAATTATTGGAATATTTATGTGTTGGTATAATGTGGTATTAAAAGTGATTGAGATATTTTTGGAAATAAGATGATATGCGCGTAATGAAGGGAAAACGAGAAAATGAAATGTTTAACAGTATTCATGAGCTCATGATTGATATAAGGACTAAGTGATATCATGGTTTGAGTATATAGAATTTTGGGGATTTTGGTATGTGGAATGTGTCAACTTTTAACTGCATTCATGTTTTCACTAAGGTTCAATGGGTATTCAAGATAATACATGATTAAGGCCTTTGAATGTTTGGAATGTGACCAACAAGACATATATATGGGGATTAACGACAGTATTAAATCTCTGGTTATCGTTTTCACTATATTATGAGAGTGGACTACAGTATTATGGATAAGCCTAAAGATTAGAATGGATTATTTTGGACATAAGTTAGTATTGTTTAAGTATAGAAGATTTTCGATATTATTGATGGGATGTTATAATAATGTAGTTTTAGAAAAAGGACAACCTGCATGACGGGCGATAGCCCATCGCTTCGGACAAGGCTGTGGGAATCGAACTCACAACCGAAGTGTGACTGGCCTTTATCGCCTACCACTGGCCTAAAGGAAGTCCTTGTTTAGTAAAAACTAGTTTTATTATATTAAGCAATATGATATATGAAGTATAAGTCCATTTTAGGAACCATATATGATTAATCTCACTATAGATCGAATTATGTATATAATTTTTTCTAACCTTTTGTTTGAGACAGATGGAATGACCCGTCATTCTATTACATGATCTGCTAACACTTCACGAATAACAAATTCAACTTCATTTATTTATGAGATGAAGTGGAAATTGTTCAAGGCACGAACAATAGTGCGACTGTACCAAAATAAAGAAAGTATTTATTCTAATTCAAATTCTTCATCTTTAGGGAAACGATCTTGAAAACCAAAAATGTTGTCCTAGTGATCTTATATCTGATTAATCGGATGGTACCTTAGATCGTCACAAATTTATGTATTTGTGATTGTTGTCTTTTCCGTAGCCATGTTCTCTACCACTCTCCATCAGAACATGATGGTTAGATTTTTTTTCCATATACATATTTTCACCTATGTGGAAACCCAGTGATTAGTTTATTTGGGTAACCATTACGTTTCATAGTTTTGTTTTTAAATATTGGTTTTGATAATCCTTTTTACGATGTGGGTTTCTATTAACGAAACTTTCAAATAGTAAACCATTTATAACCCCGACGAATTTCGAGGGCGAAATTCATTTTAAGGGGGGTAGAATGAAACAGCCCGAGATTTTATGAAAAATATTCTTTTTAATTTTATTAATGTCTTGTGTTGTACTCTACACCAGAAGGAGCTTACACAACACGCATCCTTGACTTGCCTTGCATTACACGCAATCGCAACCTTCCTCGATAGCGTGTGTAGTACGCAACACTGAGATTCACGAAACAACGATATGCTATTAAAATATTATTAAAACTAGCCATTATGAATAGTAATAACCACTTTTTAAAATTTTATAAATTTTAGCTCTCAAAATGGACATCATTTTTGGATTCGGAGTATCGAATTTAGCCTAAGGTGAAATTTTGGTACTTTTCGGATAACTTTCATATTCTGATGAATAGTGAAAATTACTAAATTATAATTAAAAACAACTTTTTTAATCGAAATAATTAATAGTGATAAATTATTAATTTGAGTGGTTTTAAAGTATATTTAGAATATATTTTTACAATTTAATACAATGTTGGTCATTGGTTGTAATTTCACATTTAAACCAGACATAATCAAGTGTCAATCTTTTGATAGATATTATTTCTTAAAAACACGCTATTTGTTTTAACAGCGGGATTTAATTATAAAATTAATTAATGAAACTTCTATGTTATGAATTTGGTAAAATAGACTTCATTTTTGAATTCGGAATATGAAATATAGCTTAGGATGAAATTTTGGCATTGTTCTGAAAAACATCATTTTTTGATGAATAATGAAACTACTAAGTGGTAGTTAAAAAACTGAATTTTTCATAAAACTTAATTTTAACGCTTCTGTGAATGGAATTTTTAAAAAATCCGAGAGACACGGCTGATGTCAGTAAGTAAAATGTGGTTCAATGTGATTATAATAATTTTTGGTGAATAGTAACTTTTTACTTTTATTTACCACGGTTAAAAGTAAATAGGGTAATTAAGGGTAAGAATGATATTAATATTACCCTAACACATGTCCTAATTCTATTGGACAAGTGTATCTCGACCAAAAACAACCTTAAGTGTAAAATATTATCATTTAGGCCCACTTGGATTAGATTAGGACATTTATTATTTTTTAATTCAAAGAAGAGTTAAAAGAGTTAAAATCAATGTTTATTTACTAAAACATTTTTAATATGGGGTTATACATAAGATAAATTCGACTATAAATATTCATTAGAAAGATAAAAATATTTCCTACATAATGATATATTAATTATAATTTTTAGACTTTATATAACTTAATTTATTTATGACACAACGATGATGCAGTAATTACCCTTTTAAGGAAATATTAACATAATTGATGTTATAAATGCTCAAATGAATGTAATTTGAGGCTTTTTATGAATTCCACTAATTTTATACGTTACTATTATATATTAGTGTTGATTTAATCAACTTGGTTAGAACATATAATTCTGTTATGACTTTCACAAAAATCATATATCAAATAGTGTCAAAATTGACACATAATAGTTTTTAAATCAAATATTATATTATTAATTGTCATTTTATTTCTAAAAATCTAAGGTTCGTCCAAATGAATTAGATAAGGATATATGTATTAATAATAAACAATTTGGGGTTATTTTGGCATGTTATAGTATGTGTATTAACCATATAGTGAAAGAAAACAAAAAGACACGGTAAAAGTTAAATTATTTAACTTAGAGTTAAATCTACTTGATAAGGTTAAAATAAAACCCTAAACTTCCCTAAATCTTATCGGTTGATATAATTTCGACCTATCCCCACTTTATCATCTAAATAAGAACCTTTGGAACCATTATAAACAGATTTTTACATTAATATAAAATAATATTTTGAGGTATTCCTAAGGTGCCCCTCTCCTCCCTTATAAAAGGGTACCTCCTTCCCCTCCTCCTCACACCAATTTGAGCACTCAAGCCCGGAAAACCCCTGCCATTTTCTCCTCTCCACTTCCCTAGAATAATCCAAGAGGTCCTGGTCTTCTTCAAACACCAATCCTAGTTCCCTAAGCGGACGATTCAAAGAGGCGTTTCAAAGAAGAGGTAATATCCATTACCGATCGTTTCAATTTCATTCTTCTTAAACTTCTTCTTCTTTAGTTGTTTCATGACAAAGTAATAACATAAGTATTACTTAAATACTTATATGTTATTATAAATATGAAACAACACTAATTCACCTTCTATCCATCCTACGGAAAAATGAAATCACCGCGCGTGCGTACGTACGGAATACCGTCTCCACGCCGTGGTGTAATCTATTTTCCACCACCACCTTACATGGATGGGTATAATGGTGTAAAGAATAACTATACATAGTTATTACAACATCATATTTATTCTGATATATTGTATAATCCACTCCAATTCAATTCAATAATAATGGAAATGATATCATCGCTCGTGCGTACGTACGGACTACCGTCTCCACGACGCGATGATATTCATTCTTAATGATTAACCATTCATGAATGATTATAAATGAAATATATGACATAATAATGATACTGGATTTATGTATATATATATATATGTATGTAATCTACTTACTTCCATTCAAGACAATAAGGAAAGAAAAACAGTGTTCATGCGTACGTACGGACTACCGTCTCCATGAACGGTGTTTTTCATTTCATTTTTCTATCTATTATATATATATATATACTGAATATACATGATATATAAATCATATTTTATATTCTGTATGTAATTCAATCGTCATATAAGTAATAATATTTTCAAGAACAACAAGTCAAAACACCTACGATAAATGAAACGATTTTACCCAAAACGCTTCTTTAACATGGAATTTACAAAAGAACGGGAAATATAATGTCATAAGTGAACCATATATAATATCATAACAATGAATATGATTCTGTAATAAGTCAATGACATTATTTAAATCATTATACAGGAGGTTCGGACACATACGAAGCAAATCAGACCTAAGGTAAGGGAAATATCACAATCTCATCTTTATCCGAGATTGTTTATACTTTGGAATTTACTGGGGTGTATTTTATCATCCACATCCATGTTTCCTCAATATGTAATATTATTTCCATCAACCTAAAATAGATTATATCCAATTTTACCCTTCAGTAAATTTTTAGTAAAGGATATGAAAGATATCTTTTGTCGTTTTTCATACGAGGTACTTTTTTGACTTTTTCGACAAAAGTACGAGAAGAATGTTTTTTTAACTTATACGGCATGAATGGATTTTTAAAAAATAATTTCCAAGAAGCTTCCTTTACAAGTTTTCAAGTTTATTTTTAATAAAATTCTTTTAGTTTAAAATTTTATGACATGTTAAGAAAGGAAAATATTTTTGCAGTAAAAAAATGATATTTTCCTCAAGAATGGAGTTCAAGTGTTTTATCAAAATTATTTTCCATATAAGATAATAAAAGGGTTCTGTTTTTATCCATATTATTACATGGATTTGATTATGTTGTGATGGAAATATTTTTATGAATTCCTTTATCATATATGAATTGTTTTATGATGTCATGTTGTTTAAGAATTCCATTTTTATTACATGGGTTACGCTATGATATATGGTTTATGATTATGTGGCACACATAAGAAAGGATTCATTATAAGATGGGTGGGACCTATATCTCCCTCTAATGCATTGGGTAAAGATTTTATATCTCATGAGATAGACATGGCTGGAATTGTAGGTTATACCGGTTCAATGAAACAGGACTGAAACGAGGGTTACTCGATTCAGAAAGGGACTTTGTCCACTAAGATAGTCTTGGAAATGAGTCTTGACTAACAAGAAATGATTATCTATGATTATGTGTGAATGCCACAAAGTTTCATGTTTTAAGTTATGATTATTGTGATTACATTTCACTTCCATGATTTATCCCATGTTATGAAATTATGATCTCTTTTACAGGTTAATATTTCCAAAAGTTATGTGCTTGTGTATACGATGTGATTGATATTTCTTTTGTTTACCCTTACTGAGCATTAGAGCTCACCCTTTTATGTTTTCTTTTCCCCAGGATATAAAGAAAGGGTTTAGGTGAAAAAAGGAAGATCTTTATGGGAGATGTTAAAGATCTTTCACCACGATTAGAAGATTATATTCCGAGTTTCCAAAGACACTAAACTATTACGATCCTTGTGTGTATGTTTTTGTTATGTTCAAAGTATTCTACAACTGTAATGTAATGTCCATTTACGTTAAGATTCGGGTCTCTAATGTTGGTATCAGAGGAATGGTTTAGTCAACCTTTGGAAACTAGGATGCAAAAACGTTAGTGAGATCCCTAGAGATATTTCTAAGGTATGTCTAGGGATGTACCTAAGGATATGTATACGTATAGGATATGGTCCTAGAACTATGGTAATGATCTTAGAATTTAACCTAAGATGTTAGATATTAATGGTACTCCCCCATTACTATGTTGTTTTCCCTAACATGATTTTTGCCTCTCACACTATTCTTTTTGGGTTTTAGACGATGGCTGGAACCCGAAGAAACCGTGTTGATCAATGCAATGGACAATGCAAGGATTTCCCTCCTGAAAAAACAAATGTTATGCGAGATGGAGTGCAAAATCTTATTTCTATACTTACACAATCTATGAATCATTCTGGACTTCCAAATGAGCAGAGAAGGGAACAATATTCTATTGAGTCCTTCATGAGGCAACGTCCACCTTCATTCAGTGGGACTTCCGATCCACTTGTTGCTGAACAATGGATCAGTACCACTGAAAAGATATTTTCAGTTCTTCAATGTTCTGAACATGATAAAGTCATCTTAGTAGTATATCGTTTAGAAGGTGAAGCTGATCAATGGTGGAATCTTATCAAGAATACAAGGAAAATAGATGAAATTGATTCCATGGAATGGGACGAGTTCAAGAACTTGTTTTTCAGTAAGTACTTCCCTCGTATTCTTCGAACGAAGATGGAAAAGGAGATTCTTGGGCTGAATAAGAAGGATGATGAATCTGTTGGTATATACGAAGCGAATTTTACAAGACTTGCAAGGTATGCATCTGGCATTATCATCCAACCTGAAAGTAAAGTTGATCGGTTTTTCAGTGGCTTAAAACCAAGTCTTCGAAGGGCATTATCTATAAGAGACTTCAGTAGCTATGAAGAAATTGTGTGTTGTGCTATCAAAGTAGAAATTGAAGTTGGTGTTACTTATCCATCTCATAGTTTTGACAAGAAACGAAAGATGGAGTTCAAGGAGAAATCTCAAAATAATGGTGAAAAGAAGATGAATGTTTCCTTATGCACAAAGTGTGGAAAGAAGCATGGTGGAGATTGTCTTAAAGGGACTAGAAAATGTTTTAAGTGTGGAAAAGAAGGTCATCAAGCAGCTGAGTATCGAAGTAATGGAAAAAGGGATTCTAATGATGTGAATAAAGAAAACACTGCAGAGAACGCACAACCAACACTTCAATGCTTCAAGTGCAAGGAAATGGGGAATTATGCTAATAAATTCCCTAATCCAAGGGTTAGTGATGATCAATATGAGCAACCACTTAAGGCAAAGGACAAAGGGAAGTCACATGCGATCACTATTGGCGATGTTGAATATGACAACGATGTGGTGGAATAATTATGTATTTATGTAATGGGATTCCAAAATAATGTTGTATCATAAAGTATTGGAATATATATGTGTTGGTCTAATGTGGTATTAATAGTGATTGAGATATTTTTGTAAATAAGATGATATGCGCGTAATGAAGGGAAAACGAGAAAACGAAATGTTTAACAGTATTCATGAGCTCATGATTGATATAAGGACTAAGTGATATTATGGTTTGAGTATATAGAATTTTGAGGATTTTGGTATGTGGAAAGTGTTAAATTTTAACTGCATTCATGTTTTCACTAAGGTTCAATGGGTATTCAAGAGAATACATGATTAAGGCCTTTGAATGTTTGGAATGTGACCAACAAGACATATATATGGGGATTAACGACAGTATTAAATCTCTGGTTATCGTTTTCACTATATTATGAGAGTGGACTGCAGTATTATGGATAAGCCTAAAGATTAGAATGGATTATGTTGGACATAAGTTAGTATTGTTTAAGTATAGAAGATTTTCGATATTATTGATGGGATGTTATAGTAATGTAGTTTTAGAAAAAGGACAACCTGCAGGACGGGCAACAGCCCATCGCTTCGGACAAGGCTGTGGGAATCGAACCCACAACCGAAGTGCGACTGGCCTTTATCACCTACCACTGGCCTACAGGAAGTCCCTGTTTAGTAGAAACTAGTTTTATTATATTAAGCAATATGATATATGAAGTATAAGTCCATTTTAGGAACCATATATGATTAATCTCACTATAGATCGACTTATGTATATAATTTTTGCTAACCTTTTGTTTGAGACAGATGGAATGACCCGTCATTCTATCACATGATCTGCTAACACTTCAGGAATAACAAATTCAACTTCATTTATTTATGAGATGAAGTGGAAATTGTTCAAGGCATAAACAATAGTGCGACTGTACCAAAATAAAGAAAGTATTTATTCTAATTCAAATTCTTCAACTTTAGGGAAACGATCTTGAAAACCAAAAATGTTGTCCTAGTGATCTAATATCTGATTAATCGGATGGTACCTTAGATCGTCACAAATTTATGGATTTGTGATTGTTGGCTTTTCCATAGCCATGTTCTCTACCACACTCCATCAGAACATGATGGTTATATTTTTTTTCCATATCCATATTTTTACCTATGTGGAAACCCAATGATTAGTTTATTTGGGTAACCGTAACGTTTCATAGTTTTGTTTTTAAAGATTGGTTTTGATAATTCTTTTTACGATGTGGGTTTATATTAAAGAAACATTCAAATAGTAAACCATTTATAACCCCGACGAATTTCGAGGGAGAAATTCATTTTAAGGGGGGTAGAATGTAAAAGCCCGAGATTTTATGAAAAATATTATTTTTAATTTTATTAATGTATTCTGTTGTATGCTACACCAGAAGGAGCTTTCACAACATGAATCCTTGACTTTCCTTGCAATACACGCAATCGCAACCTTCCTCGATAGCGTGTGTAGTACACAATACTGAGTTTCACGAAACAACGATATGCTATTAAAATATTATTAAAACTAGCCGTTATGAATAGTAATAACCACTTTTTAAAATTTTAGAAATTTTAGCTCTCAAAATGGACTTAATTTCTGGATTCGGAGTATCGAATTTAGCCTAAGGTGAAATTTTGGTACTTTTCGGATAACTTTCATATTCTGATGAATAGTGAAAATTACTAAATTATAATTAAAAAAAAAAATTTAATCGAAATAATTAATAGTGATAAATTATTAATTTGAGTGGTTTTAAATTATATTTAGAATATATTTTTACAATTTAATACAATGTTGGTCATTGGTTGTAATTTCACATTTAAACCAGACATAATCAAGTGTCAATCTTTTGATAGATATTGTTTCTTAAAAACACGCTATTTGTTTTAACAGCGGGAATTAATTATAAAATTAATTAATGAAACTTCTGTGTTATTAATTTGGTAAAATAGACTTCATTTTTGAATTTGGAATATGAAATATAGCTTAGGATGAAATTTTGGCATTGTTCTGAAAAAACATCAATTTTTGTTGAATAGTGAAACTACTAAGTGGTAGTTAAAAAACTGAATTTTTCATAAAACTTAATTTTACCACTTCTGTGAATGGAATTTCAAAAATCCGAGAGACACGGTTGATGTCAATAAGTAAAATGTTGTTCAATGAGATTAAAATAATTTTTGGTGAATAGTAACTTTTTACTTTTATTTACCACGGTTAAAAGTAAATAGGGTGATTAAGGGTAAGAATGATATTAATATTACCCTAACACATGTCCTAATTCTATTGGAAAAGTCTATCTCGACCAAAAACAACCTTAAGTGTAAAATATTATCATTTAGGCCCACTTGGATTAGATTAGGACATTTATTATTATTTAATTCAAAGAAGAGTTAAAAGAGTTAAAATCAAAGTTTATTTACTAAAACATTTTTAATATGGGGTTATACATAAGATAAATTCGACTATAAATATTAATTAGAAATATAAAAATATTTCCTACATAATTATATTTTAATTATAATTTTTAGACTTTAAATATATTAATTTATTTATGACACAACGATGATGCAGTAATTACCCTTTTAAGGAAATAATAACAGAATTGATGTTATAAATGCTCAAATGAATGTAATTTGAGACTTTTTATGAATTACACTAATTTTATAGGTTACTATGATATTTTAGTGTTTATTTAATCAACTTTGTTAGAACATATAATTCTGTTATGACTTTCACAAAAATCATATATCAAATAGTGTCAAAATTGACAAAAAATAGTTTTTAAATCAAATATTATATTATTAATTGTTATTTTATTCCTAAAAATCTAAGGGTCGGCCAAATTACTTATATAAGGATATATGTATTAATAATAAACAATTTGGGGTTCTTTTGGCATGTTATAGTAAGTGTATTAACCATATAGTGAAAGAAAACAAAAAGACACGGTAAAAGTTAAATTATTTAACTCAGAGTTAAATCTACTTGATAAGGTTAAAATAATACCCTAAACTTGTCTAAATCTTATTGGTTGATAGAATTTCGACCCATACCCACTTTATCATCGAAATAAGAACCTTTGGAACCATTATAAACAGATTTTGACATTAATAAAAAAATAATATTTTGAGGTATTCCTAAGGTGCCCCTCTCCTCCCTTATAAAAGGGTACCTCCTTCCCCTCCTCCTCACACCAATTTGAGCACTCAAGCCCGGCCAACCCCTGACATTTTCTCCTCTCCACTTCCCTAGAATAATCCTAGAGCTCCTGGTCTTCTTCAAAGACCAATCCTAGTTCCCTACGTGGAGGATTCAAAGAGGCGTTTCAAAGAAGAGGTAATATCCATTACCGATCTTTTCAATTTCTTTTTTCTTCAACTTCTTCTTCTTTAGTTGTTTCATGACAAAGTAATAACATCAGTATTACTTAAATACTTATATGTTATTATAAATATGAAACAACCCTAATTCACCTTCTATCCATCCTACGGAAAAATGAAATCACCGCGCGTGCGTACGTACGGAATACCGTCTCCACGCCGTGGTGTAATCTATTTTCCACCACCACCTTACATGGATGGGTATAATGGTGTAAAGAATAACTATAAATAGTTATTACAACATAATATTGATTCTGATATATTGTATAATCCACTCCAATTCAATTCAATAATTATGGAAATGATATCATCGCTCGTGCGTACGTACGGACTACCGTCTCCACGACACGATGAGATTCATTCTTAATGATTAACCATTCATGAATGATTATAAATGAAATATATGAAATAATAATGATACTGGATTTATGTATATATATATATATATGTCATCTACTTACTTCCATTCAAGATAATAAGGAAAGAAAAACAGAGTTCATGCGTACGTACGGACTACCGTCTCCATGAACGGTGTTTTTCATTTCATTTATCTATATATTATATATATATATACTGAATATATATGATATATAAATCATATTTTATATTCTGGAAGTAATTAAATCATGATATAAGTAATAATAATGTCAAGAACAACAAGTCAAAACACCTACGATAAATGAAACAATTTTACCCAAAACGCTTCTTTAACATGGAATTTACAAAAGAACGGGAAATATAATGTCATAAGTGAACCATATATAATATCATAACAATGAATATGATTCTGTAATAAGTCAATGACATTATTTAAATCATTATACAGGAGGTTCGGACACATACGAAGCAAATCAGACCTAAGGTAAGGGAAATATCACAATCTCATCTTTATCCGAGATTGTTTATACTTTGGAATTTACTGGGGTGTATTTTATCATCCACATCCATGTTTCCTCAATATGTAATATTATTTCCATCCACCTAAAATAGATTATATCCAATTTTACCCTTCGGTAAATTTTTAGTAAAGGATATGAAAGGAATATTTTGTCGTTTTTCGTACGAGGTACTTTTTGACTTTTTCGACAAAAGTACGAGAAGAATGTTTTTTTTAACTTATAC
This sequence comes from Viscum album, assembly GCA_963277665.1. NCBI lineage: Eukaryota > Viridiplantae > Streptophyta > Magnoliopsida > Santalales > Viscaceae > Viscum > Viscum album. The sequence goes on from OY728133.1 coordinate 245,330,634, forward strand.
GACATGAATGGATTTTTAAAACATTTTTTCCAAAAATCTTCCTTTACAAGTTTTCAAGTTTATTTTTAATAAAATTCTTTTAGTTTAAAATTTTATGACATGTTAAGAAAGGAAAATATTTTTGAAGTAAAAAAAGGATATTTTCCTCAAGAATGGAGTTCAAGTGTTTTATCAAAATTATTTTCCATATAAGATAATAAAAGGGTTCTTTTATTATCCCTATTATTACATGGATTTGATTATGTTGTGATGGAAATATTTTTATGAATTCCATTATCTTATATGAATTATTTTATGATGTCATGTTGTTTAAGAATTCCATTTTTATTACATGGGTTACACTATGATGTATGGTTTATGATTATGTGGCACACATAAGAAAGGATTCATTATAAGATGGGTGGGACCTATATCTCCCTCCAATGCATTGGGTAAAGATTTTATATCTCATGAGATAGACATGGATGGAATGGTAGGTTATACCGGTTCAGTGAAACAGGACTGAAACGAGGGTTACTCGATTCAGAAAGGGACTTTGTCCACTAAGATAGTCTTGGCAATGAGTCTTGACTAACAAGAAAGGATTCTCTATGATTATGTGTGAATTCCACAAAGTTTCATGTTTTATGTTATGATTATTGTGATTACATTTCACTTCCATGATTTATCCCATGTTATGAAATTATGATCTCTTTTACAGGTTAATATTTCCAAAAGTTATGTTCTTGTGTATACGATGTGATTGATATTTCTTTTGTTTACCCTTACTGAGCATTTGAGCTCACCATTTTATGTTTTCTTTTCCCTAGGATATAAAGAAAGGGTTTAGGTAAAAAAAGGAAGATCTTTATGGGAGATGTTAAAGATCTTTCACCACGATTAGAAGATTATATTCCGAGTTTCCAAAGACATTAAACTATTACGATCCTTGTGTGTGTGTTTTTGTTATGTACTAAGTATTCCGCAAATGTAATGTAATGACCATGTACGTTAAGCTTCGGGTGTCTACACCAATCAAATCTGTTTTCAAATAGTATTATAAATACATAATGATATAATTTAAGATGAATAAGTTCTTACACATCGATTTAATATAATTAAATTTTCAAAAATATCAATTCAAAATGATATATAATATTGTTATGGATAAGTATAAGACACAAAACTTTAATAAACATAATATATAATATCACATTACTCTCAGGTGGAAACCAAATAAATTGTAAAAATTCATTATTAAACATTCACAACACATGTGGATATTTCTTCATCAAATTTCATTTACTATATTATATAATTATTACTAATTTACATGATAAATCCTTATTTTTAAATTTCATATGTTTTGGTTATTTCTTCCATGTAACCAATTTCGCTATTCATAAATAAAAACATCATTTTAGTGTGATAATAACTACACATAGACTATATCATTGAAATATATTATTTTAAAGAAAACATAAAATCTAATCCGATCATTAGGACAATGATTGACATATCCATTAAAAATAAATATGAAATATTTTTGAATGTATAAAATGTTATGATACATTAGGAACATAGAAATCTCTACTTTTTTTTCTTCCAAAAAGGATTGAAAATATTTATCCAATACTTTATATGGAGATATTAAAAGTTTAAAATATTTATTACGATAATATATAAATTTTATTGAGATAAAAATATATTAAATAATTAAAGTTTAATTTATGGACTTATAAGAATGGAAAAATTTTCTATAGATATTATTGATACAAAATAAACATGTGCATTATATGTTATAAACAGTCACACAAATTCTAGTTCTGTTTGAGACATCCCAAACAATTGAGGTGTACTATTCTGTATAACCTATCTACATGATAATTTACTCCTTACCTTATGGTATTGAGAATGATAACCAATAAATATAGATCTATATTATTATGTCCAATATATAATTGAATAAACACAATTAACATCCCTTTTTCATTTAAAAGTTTATAATATACATCCATTATAGGTCAATCCAATCAATAACACATATGAAACATTTATGGGGGTTTATAAAATTCTGGTTTAGATTTCCTTAGATAACAATAAATATAAAATATGAAAGGCCTGTTTTTATTGAGTTCATTCATGTAAAAGGTCATATTAATCATCAATTACTACTAATTACTTCCATGACATCTTATTACTTACCCTTCATTAAAGATAGATCACTTTAGACACTACTGAAATTAAAACAATCAATACCTATTCAAAAATATATTTCCAATTCTATCACTATAATCATAGAATTATTAAACAATTATATTTATGATTTAAATTCCAATATAAAAATTTTATCCAATATTAGTATAGATATACATTTTAAAACATCAATTCAGAAATGGGTCAATCAAAAAATATCTAAGGAGAATTTTACTAACTCGATAAACTGGGTTGTATATTCCATTAATATCAATATATTCAACTAATAATTTAGAAACTCTAAAAAAATTACAATATATTTCTTTTAGTATAGTGTTGTAAAGAATAAAAGATATTTTGTTCATTGTAACATAATATCGGTTATATACTATCCTGCACCATGAATTCCAATCATTTTCTACTGATGATTTTGTGAATAAACATATAATATATAGCATTAGAGGGAATAGGATATTTATTGAAAATAAATATCCTCTAAATGTTATATATCAATTCATCTTCATCCAGGTGATATTTGTCTCATTCTAAAATATAATTACTATACTCATAAAATCTCTTACACATATCAACAATTTGATTTGTGTCTAGATAATATATCATTCTGTTATTATGGTATGTAATAACATCTAATATACAATGTTTTTATATACTACAGTGTTGTACCTTATAAAATTTTCAACATCCAAATATGATATCTTAAATATTGAACTTCAAAATGGAATTCTCCATGAATTTTATAAAATACCAAAAAACATCTAACATATTTTGAACTAAAATTAAAAAATATAAAAACTCATAATCATTTAATAATCTAGTAAAATGAAATTGAAAAGTATTAATAATCCAATAAAAATGTATTAAAAAATAGAATTATATATATATATATATATATTAAATGATGTAATATTAGATAACTAAAACACAAACTAAAAATTCATAGAGAACAGTGTTAGAATACATCATCTATAGGACATGTGTCTAACCATCCATCATTTATTATATCCCATAGAATTAAATTAAGGGATTAAATTAACTATCTAATAGAATATATAACTATAAAATTCATTTTATATTTTTTTATGATTTATATATGTATGAAAAAATATATTTTTCTAATAAGTAATGATTCTTATAAGAAGTTGTGTCCCTAAAAAGTAATTTCTAAAACATTAATATTGATGGAGGATTGAAATAAATGAGGTTTAGTGTTTTATATTATATGAAAATTGAATGATTTTATATTAGTGATGTAGTTAGATTCAACTTATGTCATTATCTGATGGTGGATGTTTTGAGGGGAAATGGTAAATATACCTTTAAAATCATGATATGTTTGGAAGTAGAGACTATGTTAATAAATATTGATTTAAGGTGGTTAGATTCTATTATATATAAGAGTAATTTCCATTTAAATTCATTTAGGGAAAATTATCTATTTGAATGTTAGAATATAGTGGAAAATTGTTTCACTAATTAATTTTTATAATAAATTGTAGGATGAATTTTTTGTCCTAGAATCATGTTGTTATAATCATCTTCAGATTACTTAATTAAAGTAAATCATCATTTATTTGGTGGATTGGAACTCACTTCTAAACAAGATAAATATTTTTTATTCTTCTTATTTTATTTCAATCAACCATTTTCATCAAGAAATCAGTTATATATTTATTCAGATGTTAACAATGCATGGTGGTGAGGTAGGCGTGATATGTATTCAATGATATGGACTTCATATAATGTTACTCTTTTTAGTACTTTATTCTAACAAATATGTATTATTTTATGTTTTTATGGGTTTTATGAATGATAAACTCGAAACATTCAAGTGGTATTAAATCTATAATTGTAGAGTTAGGGATGGTAGTAGAGGTTCGAAGTTATAATATAAAAATATAATAGGGGTGAATTAGAATTTTAAAAAATATTATAGATTTTAAGGTTATATTAGTTTTATTTATGTAATAGAAATTGGTAGTAAAAATATATGAATATAGATTTTTTATAGTGGTTTGGATCTAAATATTCTTAGTCCTCTCATCAACCCTTTTCAAACTGAGAATTTTGTACCCATTATAACTAATATAATTTAATCGTGAAATTGCATTTTCACACCTAATGTTATAACCCAATAACAAATCATTCTTACCTTGGAGTAATAAACCCAATAGACCTTTGATTTCCTACTAGGATGCATTACCCAAATAGCCTTCATTTTAGCAACTGCATAAAAAACCTACTGCTTGACTTCATTAGGGGATTCATAACCCAATTACATACATATTAGTGGGTATAATAAAATGTTGTAATTAGCCACATGGAAATAAATAATATAATTATATTCACCTTACCACATCAAATATTTGTAGTATTAGAGATCCGGATTGAATGTTCTCTTCATTATTTAATATTAATTTGAATAAATATTTCATGATATTGTAGTTGAATACCAAAGTATATCATACTTTTAATTTTTTTAATGTCATAAAATTCATTTATTTTCCTATCATGATCTATCTAAATCCTTGTATATAATTTTTTTCTTTAGAACAATAAATTTAAAATTTAAATATTTATATATTTTTTCATTCACGATGATGGGTGGGATTTCATTATTAAATATGCATGGAGAATACAGTAATAGGGGTCATGTTGATAATATTTAAATTTTAATTATTATTTTATAGTGACAAAACATTAAATAATTTATACACTAAAAATAAATAAATATAATCAACATTAATGACCCCTGGAAACTTCCACAAAAATATTTTAGTTAAAGTGATCGCATTCATATATAATTTAATTCAAAACAGGTGTTTTCTCAAGAAACAAATTTGATACATCAACCAACATGATAATAATTTAGTCAAATAAAAAATTAATCCAAATAATTTTTTTATTATTAAAATTGATACTATTTATTTAATTATTAATTTACGATAAATAGGTGATAAAATATATGTATTAATTCAATTTTAAAATTTACAAATAAATTGGAGGTTGCATTAAGATAATAAAAAACAATATAATTAAGTGACCATATATAGTTAAAAAGGCATTTTCATCAATTTTATAAATGTAAACATATGATTATTTAATTTTTTCCCATGTTTGGGGTATAGTATTATTCACTCTGTTAATTGTTTTTTTCATGTGGTGCTTATTCTATTGTTCATGTAGTAGGTACATATCCTTTCATCTAGTTGTAAATTCTTTTCATGATGTAAGTACATTTTGGTTCATAAGTTTGATACATTTATGTTAATGTGGTAACTATATACAAAGAAAAAATTTCAATAGATGTTAGTAATAATGTTCACTAAACTCCTTTTTAACATTTTCAGTTATGGTTAGTAATCAAGGTCCCTTATAGACCATTCTATATTTTTAAATATGATCAGGGTTCAATGCCACATAAAATATTTTTGGAATTTTTAATCATAATAACATCCATACATTGAAAAAATTCCTATTAGGATAAGTTCATGACTTATCCAAATTGTTACATGTGTTTAGTCAAAAACATATCAAAATTTTCCAATGCTTGAGAAATTATAATTATTTCAATTATTAAAAATAATAATATATTGAATCAAGGATCCAATTTGACATCACCAAATTTTTTTTAATTTAAAAATATATTTCTATTTTGGAATATTTTTCCAAATAATGAAACATATAAAAATTTTAATTTTTAAATGTTATTTTTAAAGTAACAGTTATTATTGGAATGGATCTAATAGTGGAAAGCTCTACCTAGATGAATACTGGAAGATAAACTAACCTTTCTATTATTATGGTTGAAGAAATATCAAATTTAATTAGTCATAGGAATGAATTTTACCCTAATGTTTACATAAATAATTATTTTTAGTATATTAAATAGTAATAAACTATATATGTAGAAGATATTAAGCCAACATAATGAATCAAATTCAAAATAAACAGTAGCCAAATTGAAAAGATTTAAAATTTTATTGAATAATCCAACTAAAAATCCATGTTAATAGGTATTATATGATTAAATTTAAAAAATATATAGGTCATATTATATTTTATCAAAATTATATAAATATAATGGTTTATTAAAAAAAAATTCACATAATTTTTCTTATGATAATATGAAAAAAATATTTTATTTTGAAACATGACATGTCATGAACTATGCTGAATACCATGGTACTCTGATATATGAGCTATATATGACATAGCTCGAAGGGTTGTCCCTATTTTCATGGGTTAACAGTTAAAAAATTCAATTATAAAAGATAATCTTGGAAAAATATCTTCCACATAAACAACATAATATATAGACACATATCAATATGATCAAAAGAAATCATCCATGGGAGAATTGTACCAAAAGTATAGTTGGTATAACAAAACCCAAATATCACAATGATAATGTACCAAAAAAAAGATAAATAAACCATGTCTAACCCAAACCATCACTCCAATTTCAATTTATGATCAAAAAACATATTCTAGTGGAACATTCCATTTCTCTGAACAAGGAAGAAGGAAATCTAAAAAACAACTGAGGAAATGATTAGGGTAAGAGATGAAATCCTATATGGCACTCACAATGTGTTCCATGAGAATATTTCAAAAAAATAAACACAACAATTCTATCAATTTCAAATTAATTAATCATGGGATTACAATTTCAAATAAAAAACATTATTTTCGAATCAATTGATGTAAAAAAGTTAAAATAATGTTTTATGTAATTGATTTATATAAAATTGTTTTATAAATCAATGGGAATGAATAAACAAGTTAACAATTAATGAAATATATACATATCAAAAAATAACTGTAACAAACATGGTCTTATTTGAAGAGTTATTATAGTTTATAGTTATGAGATATTATCACACTCCATATGTGATCACACAAATTTATACACACAACCCTCAAGGTCAGGCTGAATATTAAACATCAATATCTAATAGGGGATAAAATCCCCCATACTTTGTTTTTGTTATTTTTATATTGAATCCATATGTTGTTGGGGAATTAATATCCTAGAAATTTTATCTCAAATAACTTATTGACTATATATGACATCATGTGCCTTCTAAATCAATGAATAATGGAAAATGTTTATTTATTATATTTAGAATACAATTTCCCCATTTCTGGTATCAATGTGCTCATTTCCATTTAAAATAAAAAATGAATGTTTTTAATCAAGGTATTCATTAATCAAGACAATACAAATCACAGGTCCTTATGAAAACATTTTAATACATTTTTTCTTAAAATAATTTCCTGAATAAATTTCACATTTCTCTCTATTTCAAATCACACCCTAACATCCATTTCCATTAGAATTTGGGGTCTTCCCCAAATTTCCACAACAAGTCAAATAATATTATAATTTGAATCACATTGGATTTTCATAATTAAATATAAAGATATTTATATTGTCATTCAATTAAAGAGATATACAATTGAAAAAACATAGATACAATGACCTAATCCTAACAAGGAGACCACATATCACCATGCCCAAAATAAGAATTACCAAGGAAGAACGTCACCAATAGAGATGAAGGAATAAAACCTATATTAAAGATCAAAAAAATATTTTATATCATTAAAAAATATATGATCTAAAAACCCATATGTATGATAGATAGATAAACTAGAATAGAAGGAATGAGATAAAATTTATTATTAAAGAGGTATCAGACAATGTTTTCAAATATTTGATCTATCATCGAAGGGGTTGGAGGCGCCAAAGTGGTACCTTGGGAGCCCTCTAACCCATTGAAATAGATATATGGTGTGTTATGGTTGAGAGGGAGGATATATAGGGGTTTAGAGTTTTTTAATTTTTTTAAAAAAATAAAAAAAATTATGAAACACGGTATTGCTATTAGGGTCGCATGGTTTCAGAAACAATGCTCTAAAACCTTTCACTCCTAAAATGGGGAACTATTTCTCCTCAGAGGGTGGAAATTTTGGGAAAATATGTTCCAACCATTTATTCCGCACTATCCAGGGGTTCATATTTTTCACAAGGGGTTCACTGTTTGGAAACACAATTATCAACCCATGCATACCCAAGAAACATTTATAAGATTTAAAATTCTCACCTAAAACACCTCTAAATGATACCATCCAAATCAGGATTTCAAATACTGTTGAGTCGTACCTAAAAATACAAATATTATTTTACGAAATCCACACCATATATAATGTTTTACCCTATAAATCATGTTAAGAAGTCTCCGTGTCATAAAGACGATGACATTTCACTCTCATGAGATACACTATCTCCCATGTATCATTACTATCCAAATTCTGTTGTCATAGAATTAGAACTGTAGTTTTTTTCCTCCCATGAAGTACATTGGTTTTATAATATACTATACTAACATGATTCTCAACCACATATAAATGGGTCTCAACATCATGATCACCCCGTCTCAAAACATGTGATGGGTCTGAATGAAACATTCACAACAATAATTCATGGAACACATTATGTATCAACAATAATTGAGGTTAAACTTATAAAAGGTATTCCAATTTCCCCACCTTCACAAAAACCTTGAAACATACCATAAAACGAGGATAATGTTTCCCATAACTTCCAAGTATTCTATGAACCAAATGAGACAAAACATTCAAGAACACCTGATCACCATCTGAAAATTCTGATTGTCCACTATGAATATTATCTTAGGAATTATAAAGTCTTTATGTTGTGGATATTATTTGATATATAAATGTATTATTTTCTAATATCTATTTATCCATGATAGATCCAAGCAAGGAACATTCACTAATATTCATCCAACACAATGGAGATTTAAAATTTATTTCATATAAGCCCTCAAAAGGAGGAAAATTTACCACATAAATATATGTATTTTTATATAAAAACTCGACCGGTCAAAAAATGATCTTCCAAAACTCCACAAAAATTGACAAAAATAGAATTAATCATATCCTCATGAATTTATATATCACTCACATCTCACCATCCTTATGGGGGTTGTATATAAGACTCAAATGAACCTGATATCCTAGTGTCTCTTTACGGACTCTCTAAAAGTGAGAAGTAAACATGGGATATATATTAGTGGTTATAGTAGATGGAACTTCATGAAAATAAAAATATCTCTCACAAATATATTCCACAACTCCTTATCTTTAGTTTTTTCTTAAATGGGTAGAAATAGGGCCTAGTTTTTCATTCTCTTGATCAAAACCCATGTCATTTTATTCATTTTCTAGTTACGTGAAAACCAAACCATAAAAAACAACGATATATCATAGTAGTTCCATGTTTCTTTTGGATTTTTATTAAGAATACATGAATATCATTGGTTCTAATCCTTAAGTAATTGGCACATATATCAATGAGAGAAAAATTCCTATATTCTTTATCTCATACATGGACACCAGAATCAATGTTTCATTTCATAGAATAAAATTTTGGTTGTTGGTTTCAACACCAAAAGAGAATTTTTTAAATACCATGTGACATAATTACTCACATGTAAATGTACAACAAACCTATTATGAAACCCTTGAATAACATCCATGGATAAAAATAACACTTTAGATGACTCCCCACCTTAAATTGAATTCCTAATTACAATGAATTCATCAGAATTATTCACTTACTTTAGAATCATATCATGAAGAGTGGAGGTCAAATGGACCCTAGCCTAGACAACATCAGTCCCAATTTTGAAAAATCCAATATGAAACTATGAAAAAATATCCATCATGTTTGAAAAGTCTAGTTATTCTTTCATGGACTAGTTTTTAAGTTTATAGCTAAATGAATATTCCATGAAATTCCCATTCCACAGGGTATAGGTGATGTCTATATAAAAATATTATAGGTACTCCACCAAATACAACATACGGATATTAAAATAATTTTTATAGCTGTAACAACTTAGGATATTTCAGTTACATTACAGAATAAAACATTCACCAAAAAGTTTATATTTTCAACTATTAGGTGCATACATCACAACTAGAATATAAATTCACATGTTGGGTAATTCATATCATATGGAAAAAACCTTATGAGATCTATAATAAGTGACACGATCACCTTGAATAATTACAAATCCCAACATAGAACCTGACAGATTAATGATGAACACACATCCCTAATTGTCCATTAAAATAGTTAAAACTAGAATATTATTCAAAATGTGTTTTAACATTATAGAATTACTCTGAAATTTTTCAATTGAAGAAAACATTACTCCCTTCCAAGTTGGAGAAGTTAGTGGAGAAGTAAAATTAATGAAATCCATTATTAACAATCAATAATACCCAGATAAACGCAAGACTATATAAATCTTTAAAACATTATGAGTATTATCCCGTGTCCTAACATTATCACCTTCTTTGGATATACAAATATATAATCTTACAATAATACATTTCCCAAGAACTTATCTTCCCTAATCTAGAAATCAGATTTCAAAATAATGACATAAATTTTTTTATTTCTCAAAAATTATTGAAACAATATAAGGTGAAAAATATGATCTTCCTTAGACATATAGTAAACAAGGATTTCCTCAACAAATAATATCATGAATATATCCTAATACTCATGGAATATCATATTCCTCAGTGCCATAAATATAAAAGAGGAATTGTTTAGACTAAAAGGAATGAAATTATATTCATAATTGATATAACTACACTAAAAGGAAGTTTTTTTAATTTCATACTCTTTTATTCCCAACTGGTAACAACCAGGTCCAAGATCAATCTTTGAAAACCCCTTATACACTTTCAAATAGTAAAAGTTATTATCATTCCATGGTAATAGATACTTGTTCATTACCAGGACTCGATTGAGATTCTAGTATTAAACATAAATGTGGAGTTACCTATCCTAATTCCTTTAAATGTGATAATGTGCCACCCTAGGGGATAAAATCCAGTTTAAAAATCAATTATCCCAAAATATTATCCAATATTGTCTTCATCTCTGTCATTTCATATGGTGTGATGTGATAAAAAAGAATCGATATTTTATGGGTACCCAGTAATAAATCCATTGAGAACTCCACATATCATACGTGTGGAAGAAAACGAATACAGATGAAGAGACATAGTAAAAATCAATGACAATGCGATGTTGAACATGCCTCTAGGATTATAACTCCAGGTCAAAATAAAACATCGATGTTACATTCCCCAACTTTGTATATGAAGGTATGGCTCTCCACGGCCACCAATCCCATTCTCCTAATAATATATGACCCATCCCATCGGCTGTAGTGATGGAGACCCTCTAATAATAATAGTTAATTCTAGATTTATAATATTTCAACCAATACATAACTAAAATGACATCATGTGGTTTTATATATATGACTATAAAATCATCTGTAATATCAATATTTGATAAGAAGAATACATAAGTAAGATAACAGAAACCCTTCTATATCTTCAGTCTGAGGACTGTAGTATTAACCATCACATAATATAAAATATTCATATACAAATTTAGAAAATTCAAAATATGAGTTAAAGATAATGAATGATATTCAGCATTATAAAATATGTATTCACTAAATTCTAATCAATTGTGATGGAACCTCTCACAATCACAAGACCCATATCTTCTTCCACTAGAGACTCATACATTATATGACAATGCATTGTTCCAGATGCATGTGGTTGGAACCCCATAGATAATAAAGCATCTGATTACACTAAAATGATTTTATACGCTAATGATCCCATTCCACTATGTGGATAATAATTAAAATGAAATAACATTAATAGGTGACATGATCATCCACATGAACAACATATCTTGGGTGCCTCCCTGTAGACCCTTTTTGTGTACACAATATTTCAACAATGGTAGAAAATAAAAGGGAGTATTCCCGGCACTGATGTAGTCCTAGAAGAACTCAGATTTTGAAAAATATTATGAGACTCATCATTCATCCACTTTTCAATATGGTGACTCTCAAAACATCAACTGAGAGGGGAACCCCCTTCAAACTTAATTTTCCTTCAAAATCAAGATCGGTCATCCACGCTCTATCTTAATCATCAGTATAAGAAGAATGAATCTATATGAATTCTTGGGAACGAATATAAGATCATTGTCAATTCTTTATCGATTTTTTATTCATCTTCTCATTCCATACTATATCATATGCATATTTCACAACCATAGGGAACTAATTAACATAATATATCATGATACATTTATCCTACAAATGATTGAAAAACTCAATATCATTATCCAACGCCATAGACTATAGTTATAATCAGTCAATGAAAATAAAATTAATATCCTTCAACAATTATCCATTGTGTTTCTTCACTATCAATATCATCTTCCACTATCTCATGCTAGGTCTTTGAAGCTTAATTGAATAAAAATTTTCATCAATGTATTTAGGTGTTTACACGAAATCAAATAGAATTTCAATCATTCCCAATAATTCCTTATCCTCTGGAAAATCATTATATCTAAGGAAACTAAGTGGTTTCTAAACAAGTATTTCACAAGTATGATTTTGTGATTGTATTCTATGAGTCTCCACTATTGGATCCTTAATGGGAATATGTGTATGTTCTTGTCCAATATCATGGACAACATGCACAATAACCTCATATATATTTTTTAAATGATATGATTTACTCACTTCAGGTCACCAATATATTCCTTCTAGATCATCTTTTCACATCTTCTTAGAGTAATTATCTTTAACAGTATCAATTAAAAAGATTATAGACATCAGAAATTATTCTGGTGAACACTTAAACATTTTAAAAATTAGAAATTACACTAATTAGATTGATTAAAAAGATTTAGATTTCTACAAATCCAAATAATAAGAAGGAATTTATTTGAAAAAAATCCTCAATATGAGTTTTCGAAACAATCTGTTGATTCCTAAGGCTCTTTATTATGATATTTGTCCTGGAAATCACTCTCAATTACCTCTATGGTCCCAAAAATATTACAATTTTCATATTGAAATCAATGAACGATTCAAAACATTCTTCTAATACCACATTGTCATTAACCATCCTAGACACCTTGGAACACTGATACCCAAGCTAATAATAACATAGCCCGAAGGGAATTACCAGTCCCCATTGGTTGGTGAATAGTGCTAGTAATCACAGAAGATAAGGTGGGAACCTTTTTTTTACATAAACATTTAATGAATCCAACACATATTAGTATACAAAAAAAATTAAATATCTAAAGGGATAAAATTACTATATGTTTAAAAAATATTTAAAAAGTCCAAATATTACAATTTCAAGGTACTATATAAAGAAAATAAATAACCAATATCCAAATGGAAATAGTAATACAAGACCAAAAAATATACATACACCAACTCCAAGAGGTTCATTCTCCCTCTTAGACCTAGTAGATGAAAATAAACATATTCCTTACGACAGAGGTAGCATATATGATAAAATCTCAGTTGGGTCTCACAAAGTGTTTCATAAGAATATTATAGAATAATAAAACCAATAATACATTCAATTTAAAAAAATAGGAATGATTGTACAATTTCATATATAAAACAAATATTCTTTTTCATTTTAATTTATAGAGACATTTCAAAAAAATTGCTTAAGTTATAAAATGTATTTAAATTTTTCATGAAAAGGAACATTCATGAATAATGTATCCCCCAATAAATAGAATATATACAAATAAAAAATCCTATAAATATACCTGGTAATATGTTAATAGGTATAATAGTTTCTAGTTATGAACCCTTAGATACTAAATTTTTTTCATGGAAATGTGCACACATGTCCCTCAACAATATGCCATGTAGGACCCATCAAAATACCACTAGGTGTAAGATATTACAAATTGTGTTTTTTTCGTAATTATAAATAATTATTTAATTTCTATGGAATTAACATCCTAGAATGTTTGTCCCAAATAACATAAAAACTACTTAGGCTCTCTTTCTCTGAATAAATCAATCAAAAAGGGAAAATTATTTTAAAATTTGTTAAAATAAAATATCCGTATTTCTTATTTTTGCATACCAATTTCCATTTAAAACCTAAAACATGTATTTCTAATACATTCATGAAATTTTTAAGAAAAACTATATCATAGGTTCTTATAAATGTAATTTAATCTATTTTTCTCAAAATAATTTCACAAATAAGCATAATTATTCCATCTTTTTCAAATCACATCCTAAATTCATATTCTATTGGAATTTGGGGGGGGGGGGGTTCCCCAAATTTCCATTCCAATCCAAATAAAATAAATTTTTCATCATATTATGGTTTCACAATTCTGTTGAAATAATATAAACAATTAATAAATACAACGGTTATAATTTTGTCCAAAAAATGTCATAACCACCATCATGTAACATGAAGATCGTGTATCACAATTCCTACAAACAGAATCTCCAACAAAAAATGTTAGTAACAGAGAAGAAGGAATAAAATTATATTTAAGATCCCAATCATTGGAGTTTTGATCCATCCATAATTATATGATTTATCAAACCCCAAGGAGGAGAGATGGAGAGATCAGGAGAGATAGAATAATAGAAGATCAATTACTGGAGAGGAACCAATCAATATTGACGAGGTTTTATTTATATGGAAGCTGTTTGGAGTAGCCAAAATTAACCATTTTGAGCCCTCTCATCCTTGTAAATTGAGATATGTTGAGTTAGATTTGAGAGGGAGGTAATATTGGGGGGTTGAAATTTTAAATAATTATTCATTTTTAAAAATTCTATGCTCATAGTATTCCTGAGGTGTCCCACAAAATTTCCCAAACCATGACCCCATACAATGCGAAGCACGATTTTTTCTAAGTGGGTGCATGATATGGATTTTTTTTGATAATTTTTCATTATTCACTATCATGTGGTGCATGGTTTTCACAGAGGGTTCACAGTTTTAGAAAACCAATCACAAACCATGCACAATCTAAAATACTACAAAACCCTCAAATTTTTCACTTTATGTTACACTAAAAGATTCTATCCCATTGATTGATTAAAAAAAGGGTCGAGGAGTACCAGAAAACATTAACATAAATGTAAATGAACCCTATAAAAATTATATTTAACAACATTGTTTTTATTTTTAAAATCTAGTAAAGGGTTTCTAGAAAAACAAGTTGAAAAGTTGTTTCCACCATAATCATAACAAAATAAAATCAAAAATAAAAATTGTCTTCTATCCGAATATTGATTTAGAATAAATATATGGAACATATGTATAATCTGAAACATTTATTAAAAAATAAAATATTTTATATTCATTAGAGACCATGAAACTAAATATTTCAAAAGTATGTGAACTTATATGAAGTGATTTTTTATATATCCTACATCCTACTGTATTATAAATAGAATATCTTATCAATTCAAAATAATTATAATAGGATACAATAAAATATGATTCAAATAAAATTGATTTCCTCTAATAAATATTATTAATAGTTTTATTGTTTCTTTCCTTTGGTTCACATTGATATCAATAATAAATGATAACTAAAAAAATTAAATGATTTTGATAAATATTGAAATATAATAGGATTCCAATCAATTCTTTATTGGGTTCGACATAAAATCGTTATCAAGAATTTTCTAAATAATATTTTTAATTACTACACAAGGGGGTGTCATTACTTTTGAAAAAATATAAACTAAATATATTAAATAACTCTGTATTATAATTTAAATGATTTAGAAAAATAATATCAATTCTATAAAATATTTACAAACCACATAGGAATTTAATTTTCCCAGTCACAATTATATCAAATTTGGATTTCATTATATCTGATGATTTATTACTGTTATTTTCACATGAATACCCAAAAATATTTTCATCAACATAAATAAATAAAATCAAAATAACATAATAAATTTCTCAAATAAATTCTAGAGATTAATCATTTCACTTAATAATATATTATTTGAAAATAAAATTAGTTAACAATTTATAACATGATCATGGATCTTGTTCCATATAAATCATTATAAAAAATAAAAAATGGACAAGATGTTTTTAGACATAAAAACTAGGGGTTTTATAACTTAATCATCATTATGAATATAACCATTCAAAAATATTTTTTGTTATCCACTTATAGTATTTTAAGACCATGAGAATTGGAAAAAGGTAAAAATATAATATTTACGTAAAACCTAAAAATATGTTCAAATGACTCCTAAAATTCTATATCGAAATCTGGTAAATATCCATGATAAACTAATCTAGCTTTATTTTAATCTATTTATCCTTATCCATCAATATTATTTATAGTGATCTAATATGTCCCAATAATACGAGAATCATTTGGTGTAACAACTAATGTTAACAAAAAAATCATACTAAATAGATTTAATTCATATTTTATGGCCACGATCTAATTAGAATATTTTAAATACACATCAATATATGTAAAAAATAAAAATTAAAATCAGGATAATCCAAAATTTTCAAAACATATTTTCAAGTATAAATATTTTTTTTAACATTACTAATATTGTTTTATATAGGATTATATCTATGTGTCTTTAAATATTTTCATGAAATTGTTTAAATTGAAAATAAATACCTTCCTCAAATTTGTGAATTTTTATCTTATGTTATTTATAAGATTATATCTATGTGTTTTAAAATATTTTCATTAAATTTTTTACAATGAGAAAAACACCGCCACCATTTTGTGAATTTTTATTATGAGTTTTTTCTTATTAAAATTAAATATATATATATTCATTCCAAATGATGACCAATACAATCATTAATTTTACTCAACGTCATTTCAACAAACATAATATGAAATTATTCCTAAACTACCAAAATTATTTCCATTTATATTCTATATGCCTTACTATTTTTGGAATATCATATGAAAATTCCTTCAACATATTTTTCATCAAATTTATCTAAATAATATTTTTTTTAATAAGAAAATCATTACACCAAAAAACTCTAAAATAAAACAATTTATGATTTATTCCATTCTAAATCTCATAAATTGGCTTTATTAATAAGATTATATAAATTATTCTATTTTCAACATTATAAAAATTAGTTACAAATTTTATATAGAAATTTTTATAAATTTATATAAATTTATAATTTTCCTACAAATTTCATTTATATGCTCATTTTTTCCATTCAACAATACAGATTTTATGGTGTTATCAAGATGAATACTTCTAAAAATAGTAATCTACTTCACAAATTTAGTTACATTCCATGTTATGGAATTCCCCATAATGATCTCTTCTAATTTATTTATTTAATTTTTATTTTTCATTTTACAACACATTTACAAATGTGAATTATATATAATAAAATTTATATATAAGAGTAATAATTTAAAACAAAGTATATGTCCAAAAATTATCATTAATAATAAAAAACTATTTACCACCAAAACTAGTATGTCACAATCCATCCCCCAGGTCCCATGCCCTGACTACCCCTTGCCCACCTTTTAAAGGCCAGGGGCTGTCGACTAGCACATGAAAGGAATATCCCTAAAACCGAGAAGGCATGGCCTCTAAATATGTATACTCATACAAACCAATCCCACAAAATGATACCAGTACAAGGTAATCTATAATGGAAATATTGTGTGTACTATAAGTTAAAGGGGTAGAATAAAATCCCAATAGGAAAGTACAAGTAAAACTGAAAAAGAAAACCACTTGGGAACACCCGCCTAGGACCCTACCGGAAGTGTAGGAACAACTCTCGAATAGTCAACTTTATGGATCATCTCGTCTAATGTCCACCTCTGGTCAGCCTCTGTCCTGGTACCCTTGACCTTGATAAGAATTTTCTGTTGTCTACACTAGACATATCAAAATGCTGGCATAGCCCATGCCGGTTTGAGTATAACAGTACATTGTAGGGAGATTAAGACCCTCGTAGGTATCCTAGAGATCAAAAAAGGAAATACCACAATGAAAAAAAGCAATATTCATAAAAAATACTAATATATATGACAATACATATACCTAAGTTATCAAGATACACTAAGGTAAAACCACGAGGGTATAAGTACCACACAGGTAACACCATGAAGGTATAATTACAACATTGGTACACCATGAAGATATAAGTACCACACAGGTACACCACAAAGATAAGTTCCACAAATGTAACAGCACACAAAAGAATACCATAAAGGTAATGACATAGCTTACACAGAAGAATAACATAAAGGTAATGACTCAGGTCACATAGAAGAATACCATAAAGGTAATGACTCACCTCACACTAGGTATAAGTGAATAATATAATTATAAATGATCATTCGTTAAGCTAGATCATCTTATTTTGTCAAGAGGCACTATTGATGATTTTACGGAGTCTGAACCACATATAATTGATAGGTAATAACCAACGCAATGACCCACACTTGTTCTGACCCACCCAGTTTCGGTATGCACTGACCCACACAGGATCGTTGAGCGCTGACCCACACAAGATCTGACAGACAAAGGATAGGTATGCTCTGACCCACAAATGATCACTAAGTGCTGACCCACACAGGATCATAACCACACAAGATCAGTGATAACCCACACAGGATCTCTCGATACTAACCCCTGTATAATCATTCTCTAATCTCCACCTCACTGCCAGCCACTGGATTCCCGCTAATATCATGTTTCAATGAACCTTTCCTCAGGACATCGGTTGTACTAAAACCATCCTGAAGTTTTTAATTGATGAATCCCAAAGGGTTTTCATGTCATAAGGGGCCCATCGCAACAGACGGTGCATCAATCAGATGACCGCCCTGTATGTTATTTGTGTTTCCCCTCAAAGGGCCAGGATGGATTCTGGGTTCAATCCAACCCAACTATACACGAACATTATCCTTACCTCATGTGGAGTACACCAAATGGATTGTCTTGATCCATGGATTCTGTTTTCATAGACAGTTTGTCAATGTGACTCCTGGTTCTCAAGATATGGCCACAACAGCGTTTCATGGTGTATATTGGCACGAGTTCGGTCCGGCCCTACTTGGGCCGGACAGTACCCATCCGGGTTGTCCCGACGTAGTCCAGGTCTGGACCAGTTATCCTGGACCATGGCTGGCTTGGCCTGATGGGCCATGCATTGGAATGGGCCACGAAGGGGGCGGTCCATCCCAGTCCGATGTGCGAGGCTCAATATGGTGGGGTCTTCCCTAGCCGCAACCCAAGGGGAAGCCCCCTGGTATTTCTAATGGCCCGATGTCCATTAAATCGTCTTTCTTGAACATAAGACCACTTGGTGGTCCCTCTTGGTGCATCATGGCCAACCGAGTTCTCATTCGGTCCACCTTCCAGTGGCGTGACGACACTGATGTCCACCTACATCTGGCCGGGTGCAGGCCACCCTCTAGCCTCTACTTTGGAAAGCATCCACAACCTCCTACAACGGTGGAACAGATGCATGTCGCCGCATCGCCATGCGGTCGGCCAATGTGTCGGCCACCACCCTGGTCCTCTTTGGCCTCCTCTTCTGGCGACACAGACACAGGCCACCCTCCTTCCACGTAGTCGGCTAGGTTTTGGCCACCTCTGTCCTCCACAATCCATCGCAACATTGTTCTAAGACCAAAAATTACGACATTCAGATATTAATGATCCATAGGTCGAGTTATCTATGTCTATATGACACACTCAACTAGACATTGTGTTTTCAATGCCATTAATTATTTGGCGTTGAAGAACGCACAAAGAAGTCATATAGAAAGAAAAAAAATAGGTCAAGGTATATGTGTGGAATGATGGCCATGTTTGTTTGGCCATTGTCTCTATGAATAAATAATATGAAGAATCAAAAAATAGATTTAATCATACTTCAAATCAAAACCCCTACCTTGACATTCATTGGAGGTGTCATGTTGTAAGACATAAAGTCAATGAAGGGGGCGTTGACATTCATCGCTCCCGAAAATCTCTTCTGAACCATTCTCAAACATCAACATTCTTTATCCCAAGGGTTGTTATTACTTAGAGAATATTTCTCTAATGGTTCTACCAAACTCTCATTTTCCAACAATTCCCAACAAAGAAGTGAGGATCCAACATTAATTAATTAAATTATATTTGGCACATTAAATGAAATAATTTACCTCATTAATTTGGGTGATTTATAAAGGATAACTCATATTAAATAGAGAGTTTTGAAGCTTGGGTGGTCCCCACAACTAAAATTTAAAATGGGATTTCAGGAAAATTAAAAAAATTGTGGTTTTATTTTATTATTTTAACCTCTCACGAAAATACAAAAAACTAACTTCCACCCCCAACATACTATGGTATAAGTAAAGGTATCCTTAAGAGAATATCGGTGATGTGATTTCAATGGTGTCCTCAGATTTCATTTTCGATCACCAGTTCAAAAGATAAAAAACAACCCACATGCATTTACTAAACATACCTAAAAAAAGTTCAAAAAATCATTCCAGGCATAATGGGCCTCAGAATCATGCGCCAACAATTTTCAAGGACTCGTAATATTCCCATTCAATTAAAAAAATTACATGGAAAAATTTGGGTCTTTCTATTCTCCCCAACTCAAGGCTTTGCATCCCTGAAAACCCCAACAGAAACTAAAGAAACAGGTAGGGGTATAGAGCACGAATCTGGTCCTCCTACTCCCATGTGGTCTCGAAGAGATTCCCCAGTTTCCAATGAATGCACACGAGTGGTATCGACCACCAATGAAGGACCTACACCTATCAATCTTGAATCTCCACTATAACCTCTGAAAGCATCACCCCATCATCGATGTACAGCTCGCCCAAGCCATTGATGTGTGAAGGGTCAAGTACTTAACTCCTCAACAGGGATACGTGAAAAACATTTTTCACCCGGTGCAACTGGGGAGGTGGGAAGAGCTATGCAGTATGCCACCTCACCAACTGTTTTGAGGATCGGAAAGGGTCCGAAGATCCTCAAAGATAACTTTCCGCCCCAGCCAAATCTCGGCAAACATCCTCGAGTTGAGACCCGAAAAAGACATGGTCACCATCCTCAAATTCAAGAGGTCTATGTCTCCTGTCATCATAGGAATTCTGTCTACTCTGTGTAGTCTTCATCCACTCCTTGATGATCTGAACCTTCTTTGTGGTAGCATGAACCATCTATGGTCCCACATGTGCTGACTCACCTGGGTCAGTCTAGCACAAAGGTGATCTGTAAGGTCGACCGTAAAACACCTTGAATGGTTCCATTAATATAATGTAATGATAGTTATTTTTGAATGCGAACTCCACCAAAGGCAAGTGATCATCCCAGCTACGAATGGAATCTAGGATGCAAGAACACAACATTTCCTCAGGGTTATGAATGGTCCGTTCTATCTTACCATCCGTTTGAGGATGGAATGAAGTGCTCAACCGAAGTTGTGTCCTGAATGAATCCTGCAACCCCTTCTATATCCAGGAAGTAAAACAAGCATCAGAATCGAAGAAAATATTAGATTTCACCCCATGAATCTGCACAGTCTCTGGCATGTAGAGGTGTCCCAAGTCCTCTATTGGTATCTACTCTTTGATAGTTAGGAAGTGGGCTGACATGGTGAGTCGGTCAATGATCACCCAGAAGGAATCATTTCCCATGGATGTGGGTGGAAATTATATCATGAATTCCATAGAAATTCCATCCGACATCCACTATGGAACCTCTAGTGGCTGAACTAAGCCCATGGGAACCTGATCCTCTACCTTCAAATTATGAAAAGTGATGCACCGAGAGACAAACTCTTATACATCATTTTTAATTCTTGGACACCAGTGTTGAAGAAAGAGGTCATGTTTCATCTTTTCCACTCTTGTATGTACCGCTAGTGGGGGTTTATGGAACTCCCTCATCACTTCCTCTCATAGTGCCACATGTACCATAGTACGTTCTCTAAATAGGATGATGTGCTCCCCACCATCATAAATTCCATCAGGTTCATGTCCTGTGGATATCTAAGCACGTCAATCCTCGTAGTTAGTGTAACCAAGGTGTGCCCCCTAACTCAATAGATAAGTGGGGGAGTGATTATTAGGGACTAATTATATGCATCTCCATCTCGATCTACATAGGATATCTACAAAGTAGCTAGCTTCTCTATCACCTAAATCACCAACTGTATACAAGATCTCATGTTGAATGAATCTCCTACTACATTCCCCTTCCAAGGAGAAAAGACTATCTCGAATTCATAGCCTTGGAGGAAATCAGAAAAAAGTAGCTGCCTCAGGTTCATGTCTTTCTGATAGAATATATACATGAGGAACTTGTGATATGAGTAGACTATAAAATTTTCACCCATCAAGTAATATCGCCACATATTCATGGTGATGACCACATCTGCTAACTCCAGGTCATGGGTAATATATTTCTCCACATGTTGTCTCAGCTATCGAGAACCATAGGTGATCACTTCCTGCTTCAGAATTAGAAAAAATCCAAGTCTTGTCCCTGATGCATCATAGTAGACGAAGCTCCCAACACCCTACTTTGGTAGCCTCAAGATGGTAGCACTCATCAATCTCTACTTCAGCATTGCGAAACTTTGTTGGAATATCTCCAAACACCCAAAGGGTTTCCCCTTCATTGTCAACACTGATATGGGTACCGATACTTTGAAAAAGTCAGGAACATACCTCTGGTAGTAACCGGCCAAACCCAGGATACTTCGCACTTCCATCACACTGTTCGGTGGCTCCCAAGAAATTAAAGCCTCAATCTTCATTGGATCCTATGAAAATATAGCCTCTGAGATGACATGTCCTAAGAATTGAACATCTCGGATGCAGAACTAGAACTTCAATAGATTAAAACAATGAAGGTACTCACTAAGTGTGTTCAGAACTATCTGTAGATGATAGGCATGCCATCCTATATAGGTAAGTAAATATGGATGTTGTTGATGAAGAATACCACAAAGCGATCGAGGTATGGCTGGAAGATCATGTTCATGAGTCCCATGAACACTATAGGGTAATTGTTCACACCGAATTGAATATCCAAGAACTCATAATGGCCATACTGACATCTGAAGGTTGTCTTCTACACAACCTCGTCTCATACCCTGGGCTGGTGATAACCTAATCTGAATTCTATCTTTGAAAACCATCGTTCTCCCTTCAGTTGAAAATGAGATTGTCAATCCTCGATAGTGGGTACTTTTCTTCATGGTTACATGTTTCCAGCACCGATAGTCCACATAGAGTCTCAAACTCCCATCATCCTTCTTGGCGAACAAAATTGGGGCTGCCCAAAGGAGAAACACTGGGCCTAATGAACCCCTTTCTATACAAGTCCTCCAGTTCTACTCGCAGCTCTCAAAGATCCATGGGAGTTATATAATATGAAGGTGTAGATATTGGTGTCGTCTCGGGGTACATGTCGATATAATTGTTCATCTATCTGTAAAGAGGTACACTGAGAACATCATTAGGGAAAACATCATTATATTGATCCACCACTATAGGATAGGTCGGACTCTCAACATCAACTTCTCTGAGGTAATTCCATCCAACTAATGTGTGATCAGTTGCACCCTATTCTGTGTAAGTCTATCTTGTGCTGCAAAGGATCCCTCCTCATTGGTCAAGGAAAACCTAGACCCATCCTCATGGACAAGCCACACTTTACGAAAAGTACAATCGATCTGAGCATGGACTATCGATAACACGTCCATACACAAGATGATATCATTTTGCCTTGGCCTGAAACTAGAATATCCTAGCTAATGGTCTCACCTCCTAGAGTAAGCTGACACTTCCAGAACCAATGTATAATCGTCAAATCTACTCCAGTAGGAGTCTTTTTCCATAAGGATCAAGCCAATGGCTCCACTAGAATCTTCGTGATCCGAAAGAGGCCCATGGAAATGAAAGAGTGATTGGAACCTCTGTCTATAGGTACTATAGATATGGTTTAGTAGAAAAAAATTGTACCTCAAATCATATCTGGAGAACCATGCTTGTAAGACTCAGCTACCTGGAATGGAGCTCGTCCCTGTCCACCTACTCCCTGTGGTCAGGGTGGAAAACCCAGAGGTGGTGGCCGTAGAACCTTTATTCACAGCCCAATGCCTACTGCATGAAATTCTATTCTACCACATCAGGCTCATACATGCAAACCTCCTCGATCGAACATTGACATCCTCCCAAGAGGTCCTTCGACCATCCTATGGTCATCCGTACGGTGGGTTGGGAAATTGCGAGCCATGTGACCCTACCCACCGCACGAGTAACACTACCTTGTCCTCACCTGTACTACTCTGTCTCGAGTACCCCGCACCAACGACCATGTATCCTACGATCATCCACCTATAGGTATGGTCCTCTTGTACCTCTATGTCATCTATCTACTACCAGCTATCGACGACTCTACTATGTGACATCCAGCGGTGTGTCTCACTATTGGTGACTGATCAGCAATGAAACTCTTCACTAAGAGTGCTTGCTCTAACACCCTCACCTGTGTCGGGATGTTGATAGATACCATTGATGCTCTAATCTCCCGTCTGATCCCCTTATCAATTGTCCAGGACATGAATAAAAGGTCATGCACCTTGTCAATGGATTAGCGTGAGTGGTCGGTAAACCTCTCTGAATACTGAGACACAGTCATGCTACCCTATAATAAGTGGAGAAGCTCAAATATACACACTGATTGAAGGGTCGCTGGGAATAACTCTGCCCTAAAAAGACTCTATAAATCCTCACAGATGAGAGTAATTTCATTGTGAACCTAGAGCATCAAGCTCTACCATCTTCCCACTACTTCCTGAATAAAACTGGTAGCATGTATCACCCAGAGATCAGTTGGTGTCCCTAGTAGTGGAAAAACAGTATCCACGACCTCCATCCTGTCCTCAGCTGCATGTAGATCTGTCTTTCCCTGGATCCTCAGTGGCCTCTTGCACTGGAACATGTGAAACACGCTCAAGCGGCATGAACCCTTTTCTACAGGGGTTGGTGGCATCGACTGCATAGTGGGTAGAGGTGTTGCTGGTACACCACCCAATGGTATAACTGTTGTAATGGGGCCCTACACCGAAGCATCGTCACTCAGTGGGATGTCATCAAGTACTCTACCTGGAACCTGGGTTAGCTGTGTGCATTGAGGCATCATGAAAAAAAAAATAGGTGTCCCACAATAATTAAGTTATAGCTGCTGATCTGAGTTAAAGATATCACAAAGAAAAAATTTCATAAACACACACACAATCAGTTTTTTTGTGCACTCAGTAAGAAATAAGAAGTCTGGGACCTTCCATATGGATAGGCCGACCGCCGCACCAACACTGGATTCCCCAAACTGAAAACCACACTCATAACACATAACAATATTACCGATTAAAAAGATCAAAGTCCAAGTTCTTCGGTAGAATCGAACTCCTCTCATACCAATTTGTCATGACCCGTCCACCAGGGCCTGTAATGTGACTACCCCAATCCCGCCTTCCAAAGTCTAGGGGCTGGTGACTAGCACCAAAAAGGCATATCCCTAAAATAGGGAAGGCATAACCTCGAAACCCGTAAACTCACCCAAAACATGAACACATCAAGACACCAGCACAAGGTAAACTATAAAGTAAAAAATATGTGAACAATAAGTAAAGGGGCGAAAACACAAGCCCAACGAGAATGTACAAGTATAATATAAAAAGGATAACTCATGTGAACACCCGCCATGGACCCTACCTGATAGGTAGGTATATCTCTCGAACAGTCATCCCTGCAGATCATCTTGTCTAATGTCCACCTATGATCGGCCTCCATCCTATTACCCTCGACCTCAATTAGAATTTTTCATCATCTGCACAAACACACAACAAGGTGTGGGTGTAGCCTGTTCATGGGTGAGTATAATGATACTCAATAGGGACCTTGAGACCCTCGTAGGTCTCCTAGAGTTCCACAATGGAAAAACAAAAATGCACAAATCAATACTCATCAAAACTACTTAATTATATGCCCATACATATAATTACGTTATCAAGATATAATAAAGTAACACCATGAAGGTAGAAGTACACACAGGTAAAACCATGATGGTATAAGTACCACACAGGTACACCACGATGATATAAGTACAACACATGTACACCTCGAAGATAATTAAAAAAAATTAATGCCACACATAAGACTACCATAATGGTAGTGACTCATCTCACATATAAGAATACCATAAAGGTAATGACTCATATCATATAGAATAATTCCATAAAGTTAATGACTCATCTCACATTAGGTAAAAGGGATTTATAGATGTATAGTTTATAAGACACGAAGCTAGATCATATTATTCAATAAAGAGGAATTGTTCCTAATTATACGGAGTCTGACACACATAGGATTGATAGGTACTAACCCTTTCAATGACCCATATAGGATCTGAACCACCCAGGATCGGTATGCGCTGACCCACAAATGATCGTTGAGCACTGACCCACACATGATCTGACCCACACAGGATTTATATGCATTGTCCCCCACAAAATTACTGAGCCGTGACCCATATAGGATCTGACCCACTCAAGATCGGTGTTGACCCACAAAATATCGCTCGATACTAACCTGTATATAATCTATCTCCAAAATCCGCCTCACTGACAGCCACTGGATTCCCTCAAATAGAACATCTAGAAGAACTACTCCTTAATCCATCAGTTATACCTCAACCACCACAAAGATACACATAGAAGTTTTCGAATGGTATATCATGTCATAAGGGACTCAACACAATAGACGACGCGTCAATCAGACGCCCGGTCTGTATGTTATTAGTGTTTCCGCTCTAAAGGACTGTTTGGATTCGAGGTTCGATCTATGCCAGTAGTGCTCCAATTTTATCCAAAACACAAGTGGAATTTACAAAAAGGACTATCTCAATCTCAGGATTCTGTTTTCATAGACGGTTCCTCAAACGGATGCACGGTTCTAATGATATGGCCACAACGACATATCTAGGTCTAGATGGGCCTTGGTCCGGTCCGACCCGATCGGACCAACTCGGCCTGACCTAGCTTGCACCGACCCAAACCAATTCGAGTCGCCTGTCCCAGTCTAGGTATGGCCCGTGAATGGGGCGGGCCATCCTGGCCCACGGTCGGGTGGCCCAACGTGGTGGGGTCCGCCCATGCCACAACCCTAGGGGAAGGTGCCGCCTATTATTCTGAACAGATCGATTATTGTTCGATCATCCTGCTTGCAAGCAGGACTGCTCAATAGTCCTGCTCGGTGCGTCCTAACCAGCCATGTTCCATGCGAGTTCTGCATTTTACGACGCGGCGGTGTTGTTATCCACATGCGGTCGTCCAGGTGTAAGCTGGCCTACGACCTACACTGCGGCCCAGCTGCCGGCCAGCATGTTTCCCGCCATCCTGCTCCACGCTATCCGATGGGTCATGGCCTCCTCTTTTAGTGCTGCAGAGGTGCGCCGCCTTCCTTCTATTTGGTCGGTTGGGTGCTGATCATCGCCTTATTCATCAAGCCATCACATCTTCATTCCAATACTGAAAACTGTGGCATTCATATATTCACGATCCTCAGGTCGAGACCTTTGCGTCCACATGTCACGCTTAATGAGACATTGTCTTTTAAGCACCATTAATTATTTGGTGTCGAATAACACAAGAATAATGCACAATGGACAAAAGAAAAATGGGTCAAGGTATAATTGAGGAATGATGGACATGTTTGTTTGGTCATCGTCATTTTGAATCATGAATTTGAATAATCAACCTATAGATTTAATCTTACTTCAAATTAAAACCCCTACCTTGATGTTCATTGGAGGTGGCATGGGGGAGGAGATGAAGTCGAATAAGGGGCATTGGCATTTGTTGCTCCCACAACTCGCTTCGTAACCATGCTCCAACGACAACATTCTTGATCCGAATGGATGTTCTTCAATAGAGAATATTTCTCCAAAAGTTCTCTTGAGCTCTCCTTTTACAACGATTCCCAACAAATAAGTGAGGATCCTAATTTAATTAATTTAATTAATGTTGTAACCTTAAATAAAATAAGTTGGCTCATTAATTTAGAGATAATTACAAAGGCTAGCTCATATTAAATGAAGAGGTTTCAACATCGGGTTATCCCCACAACTAAAATTCAGAAAGGGATTTCAAGAAAATAAAATAAATTTTTTTGTTGTAGTTTATTTTTTTATCCTCCCAAGAACATCTGGAATACAAACATCCACCCTTGTCCTACTACGGTCGAGGTGAACGTATCATTAAGTGAATATCAGCACTATGAGTTCAACGGTGTCCTCAGATTTGATTTATGAGCAATAGTTCCAGAGTTACAAAACGCCACTCATACATTTAATGAAAGATACCCAAAACAAGTTCAAAAATTAATTCTGAGCACACTGGGCCTCATAATCACGTACTGTTCATTTTCTCGGACTCTTAATATTCCAATATAATTAAAAAAATACCTGGAAAATTCCAGTCATTACATAGTAGTTTTAATGAGTCCAAATAATACCAAATGAATTAGATGAAGTGGATTTATAGTATTTATTGATTTTAGTGCCTTCAAACTAATTTTATTTTTATCCTATAAAATAGTATTCATAATAAAATTTATTATCCAATTTATATTCTAGTAACTATCATACTATTTTTATTTTAAAAAATCTAATGGATCAACCTGATATTAGTAATTTTTACCACTTCTTCCAAAAAACTACTGTATTATTGTATAGAATTTACACATATGACATTTGGATCTGTTAATTTTGAAAAATAATCGATTATATATTTTCCATTTTGATTTTATAACATAAAATTGAATTATCATTGAAAATATTTTAATTTTCATTTTGAAATTTATAAAAATTCTCATCATTATATATTTTTTATGTGATTTTTAATTTACGTTTCAATCTATAATAATATAATACTTTAGAAATATTAATGGAGTTATAGATTCAAACCCACCAAAACCTCTTTCCTTTCATTTTCCATGAATACAAAATTTAATATTTACATTATCACCCAAATAGAAAGAATGAATATTTTTTATATCACCCATTATATTTCTTGATCATCTGTTACCCATGTACAAAACATAATTCATGATATTCCAAATACAATTATCCCAAATTAAAACATTTAAAGAAAATTTAGTACTAGTGAATGTTTTGATCTAATGGTATTACTATATTAATTTTTGGGAACCCAAAATAATGAGAAAATATTATTTATATTAAATCAAAAATATAATGATTTATAAATAAAATATTTAGTATGACCATGACATTTAGGAACACTCAATGTACATACATTAGTTTAATGAACATTCATATGACATCTAAAACATGTAGCAATAGATATACTTCTACTATATTATTTAATATGAAATGTATTATATATTATTGTAAAATTATTATCAAAACCAAGAACTAGTCTACTTTTTTAATTGTATTAATAAGTATCATTTTATCATATTAAAATTTCGCATTATAAAAAATAGATAGATTTGAATTTAAACATACTTATTAATTTTGGATTTATTCATTCCCCTTAATAATATTTTTAAAATTACATATTTCAGTTACATGAAACATTGATATGAAATGAAATTCAAAATTCAAATTATCAATTTCACCAATAGAAGAATTTATTTATTCTTGATAAATTTATAGATCATTATGTAGATATTTTATATATATGTTTTAAGATTTCAATCCATAATAGAGAAATTTCATTATATTTTCATTCTACTTAAGAGAATCTATGTGTTGAATCATAAAGATCATGTATAAACCACTAATAATATCAATTTGGTGTTAAATCCTTTAATTTTTTTAAGTAATTCATAAAACAATGTTTATTTAGATTCAAATATAAAAGATGAAGAATAAGTATAGGAAAATTTCTTATTTAACTAACCAATTAAAAAATTCCACATAATTTTGAAAGATATATTATTCAGTGCCACTTTATTCCATAGTTTAACTCTTTTCAACAACTATTTCATTATTTCTTTACCTTTATTTCTTTATCAAATAATGTTTATTTGGATTTAATATTGATCATATAAGATCAAAAAGATTTTATTCTTTCAATAACTAATTTTTATCTAGAGAATCCTTATATGTAGGCCACATATTAGAAAATTATTTGTGAACTATTTCAAATTATTAATATTCTCTCTTAAAGAATAGATTCCATTTACAACACTATTAATTCCATGAAAACTTTTATTAATTTTTTCATCCCCACACACCGTAAACTCTTTATATTCAGTTACTAACATACACAACTATGATCAAAAAAGATTATCTGAGCAAATATTGTTAACTAGTTGAAAATTACGTATCTCAAAATAGTATTAATCACAGATATTTGAACTACACATTTCTCTTTGTTTCACAATCTAGGATGATCATCACATTGAAAAATAGTACCAACATTAATACATCATTTTCGTCTTAGGATTATGGTTATGCGTCAATAAGCTTCTATGGCTTCGTCATGATTTTATAATGATATGTTTTGAATTGATTTTAAAAAATTTCCATTTAATATTACTAATATCTAAAATTAGTTCCTTAAATGTTAGGTTGTTTTATGATTTGTCAATCCATCATTCTATCTATAACATTTCATATTAATAAATAATGTTTCCCATTAGTGATTATGTTAGGAATTTTTTAGGGTGAATTAATAATATATATTGAAATAGGTTCCTCATTTAATTCTATTTAACGACGCATAGTTCAGATAGAAAAATTGGAATGAGGTGGTGAGTTGGACATTTTAAAAATAACACAAATTTAAATGTTATAACTATTCAATTAATGATTTAGTAGTGGGAAAATATATCAACATAGAGATTTTCATAGTGGATCAACTCTAAATTATTATACTTCACTATGTATCCCTCTTATGAACTGAGAATGATGGAAACCACTATTACCAATATAATGGATTCTTATAATTAATATTTCCCAACCATGTATTACATGTTGATTACAAATATTTTTCCCTTTGAGGAT
The DNA here is from genome assembly GCA_963277665.1 of Viscum album. NCBI lineage: Eukaryota > Viridiplantae > Streptophyta > Magnoliopsida > Santalales > Viscaceae > Viscum > Viscum album. The sequence continues at coordinate 245,361,860 of OY728133.1, forward strand.
TAAACCATACAAACCTTCCTTTTTTCATTTAGGATGCATAACCCAAAATGCATATATTTTTCCAACATAGATGAAAAACCTAATGGCTTGAATTTTTGTATTCATAGACCAAATAAATAAATTTTATTGGAATGTATAACCTATTAAAATTACCAAAGAAAATACATAAAATTAATAAATCCAATTTTTATTGAAATCATCACATAATTAGAGGTAAGGAAAAAAAATTTATTCCATAAAAATGATCAAATTATTACATATTAGATGATTTTTTGTAGTTGAATATGATGGTATAGAATACATCAATGGTTATATGAATATCCACATCATTATGTATTTTTAATAAGAATCAATCTATCTTCATGAATATATAGCTTAAATTTTTATTTTTTATATAAAATTCTAAATCCATTTATATTTTTAGTTGAAAATGATCCTTGTAATTTCATTAATAAATGGGAACATAGAAAATACCCCTTTGGGTTTCCATGCTAATCTATAAAATTATAAAAAAACTAATTTATAACGCATTATAATTGTTAACAAACTAACAATAAAAAACATACTCAATGCTAATGTCCCTTGGAAAATTCCCATATAGAATGTGAGCTAAAATGATCTCATTGAAACTAAATTTTAATTATGAACTCAAATTTTTACAATAAAATATAATTAATCATTAACCTAAATGATGATAATTAAATCCTACATAAAATTCATCCAAATAAAATTGTTCACTATTAATAGGATCAAGAACATTTTAAATAATAAATAAATCAAGATCTACATATTAAAAATACAACAACAATTTAAAATATTGAAGTATAAATAAAACACATAATATTTGTAAGAAAACAATGAAAAAAAATTGATCCTTGATGGTTAAAAAGGTTGAATTAACCCTTCTTAAAATTTCAAAATACAGTCACATCATATTACATAATACAGTGCTTAAATTTTAGTTCATGTGGTCATCACAGTTTTATCATGTGGATGGTATACTTTTATTCATGTGGTAGGTTAATTTTTATCTTACACTATGTTATTTTATCATGTAGCATATACTTTTTAAAAAATTTTATGTTCACATGAAATCATGTATTTAGAGGTACAAATATTTATATTTTCACTAATGATCTTTACATAGTGTCAATTCTATACATTTCCAATTGTTCAGTCATGGACAATACTAAATGTCACATCTATATTTTTTTAAAAAAAATTACTCATTGTCATTACAAATGCTCTCAACTAGAAAATTTCAAATTTTTACTCATGATTAGTTCCTTACATATCTAAATTTTTACTAAATTTCAGTTCAAGACACAACTAAATGATTTGTCAAAGGAAGTTCTAGATATAGGAAAATTTATTACTATATAATAAATTAGAAATATTAAAATTATTGAAAATTATTATAAATAAAATTAAGGACCCAATTCACCAAGTAATTACCTATTAAAGATAATTCAAATATTGATTCAGTAGTATCATATTACCTTATTCCGTGATGTAAATTTCATGTAAACAATTCTAGATCATTCTTATGTGTTTCGTATTTTTTTACACTATCTATTGTATTTTAAATTAGTGAATGAAAGTATGGACTAGTAGAATAATGCTGAAATTATGTTTTTTTTAAAATAAATGAGCATTTTTTACTATAAAAATAACAAGATCATTTTTTCATGGCAAGAAATTTTGAAGCTACGATGAATCAATAATTTTAGAGTCCAAAACAATTTACTTTAGTTGAGTAGTTTAATTTTATAATATAATGTGGATTATAAAATAAATTAAATAAAAACTACAATTTAATTAATAAATAATATCAATGAAATATATTGTAAAACACATACAATAAATATCGAGTTCATTTTGTGGTGTATTTTTTAAACGAGTATACGGGAATGTAAAATCGTTATAAATCATATGAAATAATTAGAATTTATTTAATTTTTTTTGTGAGTGAATGTGTTATATAGATATATAAATAGGGAACAATTTTTTATTTCATCACTCCCTTGGTAAACATACGCAATGGTCATCACGGTGATAAACAATAATTGTAAAATTGATATTTATTTGTAGACATTACTTAGATAAACATGAATGAAGAACATCATAAAAAGGAAATACAATAATCTTCATAAAATACATATATAGTTGAAGGAAGATTAATTTATATAATAACTATAATTTAAATAAATTTAAAAGAGATTATAAATAATAATTATACTTTGTATTAGACTTGGGAAATTTTTTCCTTTCTGTTTTCAATGTGGGATGAAATAATTCTTGAAGGAATATTTTAAGAAGTTGGATTTTGAATTCGAGAAGTTATATTTCAAGAATTGGTTAAAATAATCATGCATAAAAAGTAATTTTGCACAAATATGGAGTTAGACTATCATAAGTGAGTCTAAAATTAAAATTTTGGATCCTCCTTTTACTAAACATATGAGAGGCTTAGTATGAGGAACTATACATCGTGAATATTTGGTAGGGTTCTTCATTTGGATGATATAGGTCTTCATTTAGTGGGAAATGGTGATTTTTCTATCTATATAGGGAATATAAATTCACTAAAGTTTTTAGGTGTACATAATTTTATAGTATTAATAGATAGTTTAATCTTTTTTTCATTAGTCAGATGATATTGGTTTCAATGCATTATTCAAGGAAGTGAAAAAGAAATTTTTGTTTAGAATAGTGTTAGTTTCTAATGGACTGAAGGATGGTATGTTTTATGTTATGGGAGTCAAAGAAGGTATTATTCATTCTAAATTGATATACTCTTTAATATTATATAATAAATTATTCATTATCATGTTTTTATAAGGAAAGATGATCAATGTTTATAATGGTTTATTCAAAATTGGTTGCATGGATTATCGGTTATGCAATGATTATTTCATTAGAATGTAGGGAATCATGTATATCAAAATAAAAGTATTGTAATCAAATAATAATATTTTTGAGTTGGTATATATTAATATGTATAGGGTCAATATCTACTTTGTTTTCATGGAGGGTCACCCTTCCACATAACCAATATTGACTACATCGCATGGAAGTAGTGGGTGTTATTTTCCAAGAGTAATCGAAATGTATTTTAAACATTCATCAGATGGTGGTACACAGTGTAAAATAAGAATAGTTGTTAAATAAAATTGTTTTGGTCTGATAATGGTGTAGAGTATAGAATAAAAGTGTTTTGTTGGATCTGATTGTGTAATGGAATACCACTTGAGAAGACCGTTTTATGTAAATCGGAATATATAAAGGTAATGGAGTGGTTGAATTGGATATTATTTCAAAGAAAGAGTAAAATAATTAATATGGAATTTATCACAGTTATTTGGTAGAGTCTTTTATTTGTAAAATATACACAATTAATAGAAGTCCATATTCTCTTTTTGTATAGGAAAATCATAAATTCAATTTTTCTAGAATTTTTTTTTATTTCATTCGTATCAATTCTCATTGCATTGATCAACATATACATTAATTCTATGAGGATATAATATACTTATCAAAATTTGTGATTATTTTACATTATGATATATGGTGATATTAGGTTTTCTTTTTCATTCTAGGATAATAACACTCAAAAGGATGTATGAATTTCATATTTTATCTTCAAAGAATATGTACATTGAAAGGACATAAATGTAGTTGAGGTACTTGATGAATAAAATATATCATCACATTATGATGTAATACTATATAGATTTCCAAAATAAATGGATTTATGAATAATTAATTAAATATATATTTATAGATAGAACCATATGAACTTAATGTTATAGTGGACTATATTCATGTTCTAATGTTATTTTCATAGATTAATGTAATGAGAAGTTCAAAGATTGCATATTATGTATATAGAGTTTTATTTTGAACCCATTTACAATTTAAAAATATGTATATTTCATTATTAAAAGGAAAAGAGCCATATGAATAAGTGTATAGTTATACAATAGTATAAAGACAAGTGAATCATTAAAAGGGTGATCTACATTACCTATTAGTCCTAAACTATGGAGAAACTAAGATCCAAAAAAAGTCAAGAATTTTGAAAGACTACAATATGTGGGAGTGGGACATAAGGGATACGATCATTTACCTCAATGCCTTAAAATAACAGAAGATAGTAGAAATTTTTTCTGGGTATAAATTAAATTATTATAGATGGGAGTACTAGTTTGGGTTGGAAGTGGATTAAAGACAAATGGACCAGAAATTTTTAGTCACATGATGATTTAAATAATGATAATGTGTAGATTTATATGATATTTAATAGTTTTTATATTAATATTTTAGTATTTAGATATTATATAGTATTGTTTTCATGGATATCATTCATCTTAAATTGTTGAATATGAAGAAAACATTTTTTCTTGAGGACTCAAATGAGAAAATATACATGAAAAATCTAGTTGGTTTAGTTCATAATTAAATATAAGACCCTCTGAATAAGAATTTATGCATACTTTATTGTTTGAATAATTCCCCATGTATATGTAACTAGTATTCTATAAAAATTATTGAGAATATAAATTTCTTCTACAGAAATGCATATCATTTTTGTTACTAAAAGGTATTCAATTACATTAGTTCATCCTTATACTTCTCTGTAGTGATTATATGCTTTTAATGAAAATAATAAATGAAATTATTTTTTAGATAATGGATGAATTGATTGATTTTTTGAATAAATGGTATTTATTTGGAAAAATATATTATTCGGATGTGTATTTTGATGGGCCAATGTTTTGGTATATTATACATGACATAGTCAGATTACATGATGATGTTGATTGAGAACATCGACATGATAAATGATAAACCAATGACAAACACAAGTATTTACATATCAAATTCACAAATAAAATGGTATCATTATTGAACGTTAAGTTACATTACATGTAAAAGATTCCCTATATATCTAAATTGATATTCTTGAGTTGTTCTATGGCTTGTACTTAATGGTACATTATGTATGATGAAGGAGTTGATTGATAACTCATGTTGAATCCTAGAGGGGTGAATTTGGAGTCTTTTTTGTGTATTTTAAAATATATATTGGTCAATAAATTATTGTATTTTCATGAAATCAATGAGTCCTCAAATGGATTTCAAACATTAATAGTTGTGTTGATTGAATCAAAGAAGGGAAACAATGTATACATGTTTAGATTCTATGGGAGTTCATTAGTTTAGAAATTCATGTTTCAACCCATTGATACACACTAGACTGTTGAGGCATAATATGTTATATTAATTGAACATTGTAAGGATTTTATATAGATAAATGGGATAACTTAATTGTCTCATAAGAAATAAAAATTATGGGATAACATATTGTAGTTCACAAAGTCAAATTATCTTTAAAAAATATTATTTTCAATTACAGAGTGAATCTTATTTAAATAAAATATAAATTCAACTCGATATTGATGTAGGATAGACTACTGGGTCAATTAATGACAAATTGTTTCCAAAATAAATTAGATATAATGATGACATTTATGATACCTAATTTTTTGTGGTGGTGTTGTTCCTTGACAGATATGGTATAATCTAATTCATAGTGTGGGAAGCATGAAGAAATTATTATTTTTCATGAATAGAAAGAGGTCGAAAAATAATGATCAAGGAAATAGTAGTGAATCATTGTAAACGATTCTGTAATGGTGATTATTTGGATTGAACTATGTGTCAAAAATATTATTCAATGATATAGAACATTGTTTTGTTGAAGAATTTATACTATTATGTAATTTTAAATGAAATTGACAGTGATGATCGATAAATAATTGTGACATTATAATGATATGAATTTTTTTAGAATGTACTGTGACAGTCAGAGAGTGCAGACATGATTTATATTTTTCATGGTATAATAGATTCCATGTGAAGGGGCATACAATACTAAGAGATTAAACTTTTTATAGTTTCATAATAAATAATTCTTTTAGTAATTAGAGATAAGGTAATTGATTTATTTATCTAATTGGTGATATTAACATGGAGATTTTATCTTCTCGACTACTTCCCTTGTATATTGAATGATTGTGGTAAATAGTTTCACTGGATTTTCCCTAAAAAATAATTATTATAGAACTTTTGATCAAATATTATATTATTGAATTATTTTTATGGTACATGAATCATATCATGTTATTATTCCCTTCATGGATTATTATTCTCATATGAACCTTATAAAAAATGTTTTATTTTTTCCATTATTTTTATTTAGTTACTATACACTAGGAAAAATATTTTTATGTTCATATATTAAAATGAGAATATTATTATATTAATGTGGCTGAAATTTTATGTTCTAGATACGATAGAATGGTTCTCATTCAAATACTTTTTTGTACCCATCATGTTTTTTGTCGATATATGCCATTTGTTTTTTATGAGAAACTTATGATCACATTTTTTTCTCTATGTTTCAATAAAAAAATTTGAATCAAAAATTAATAAAAGTTGATAAAAGACAGAAAATAAAAATATTCACAGTCCCATATCCAATGATAAATAAATTATTATTAATAAAAGTGTGACAAAAACACTATATTATAATTTATATCATGTGTTTCAATGATTTTATCTATAATCTCCCTTAGCACCAAAAATAAATTAATTTAACCCAGTTTTCTATTCTAGTTTTAATATGTCAACCTGCTGTATACCAAACCAATCATCCACATTGATTTGATTCATGAATAGAATGTATACTTGCACACTATATGTTGGAACGAGTTATAATATTATTAAATAAAGTATATTAGTCATTACATCATCCATTTTAAAATTATATATATAAATAATAGATCTAAACTTCAAATCTAGAATATCATTCCCATATATTATACAAGATAATCGTATATATAAAAACATTATGTAAAAGGTAAGTTAAATGATGTAGATAATATAAGACAAATAATATGAAAGATTAGTAAATAAAAATATATAAGCAAGATATTTCTGAAATATGTATCAAATAATCCCAAACCAAATAGTTATATAAAATGTTAGTAAAATACATATATAATAATTGACCAAAATTTAAAATATATTATCTAAATAGATAAATTGGATAATATGGTTGAGTATGTGTCTTTAAAATGGAATCCAAAATTTAAAAAAGTACACCATCACTACTAAAAAAGTGATCTCCACTCAAAATTAACCTCCACTAAACCATAAATATTACTATGAACAAAAAAATAATTAAATTTTACTTTCAACATACTTTTATCATGAAAAATGTTATATATATGGAAAAATTGATTATATACATGGGGAGATTATAAATCCGATTATATAACTCGAATGATGTAATTTGGTCTCACGAAATTCTCAACATATTAATTATATTTTGAAAGTGAAAGGAATGAAAAAATTTATTGATTAATATTTCTAATAATTTCAATGTAAAAGATATATTTATAATATAAATATTATATTATAATCATCTAGATATAAAACTATTTTTACTAACCCAAAAAAAGAAAAGAACATTCATATATTTTATAATATCAGTCATTATATCAAAATAACAATCATCATCTAATAAGAATAAGTGACTTCTTTGGCTATTCTATAAAATTTAAAAACCCTACTATCAATGATGAAATCCTACACATTAAACCAAATCATATTATATATTCTCGATTAGTGTAACCCAAAAGGTGAATGTAATCTTTTTTAATCATTAGAGTATTTATAATAGGGGACCCCACTAATCCCTACAATATCAAAATGATTTAAAACAATGAATATATGAAAACCATTATTTCTATCACACATTCTCCTCTCAGAACCCACTTTTAATATAATATCCCTTTTAAGTAAAAAATCCACTTATAACAAATAATAATCACTTAAATATATTAAAAACATTCATAGTGAAATATAAATTGTTATAGAAATTTTTTCAATATAATTTATTCATCCCTACTCTAAAAAGTATTAATACAAGCAAGAATGTTTCAAAAATATAAATAATAATAATTACAATAAATATAAATTTAATAAATTTGAAACATATCATTTCCAATATAAATACTTTTACTATAATCCTTAAAAAATTAAATAAATAAAAATATATATATATATATAATTAATTCCCTGAAATATATATGTAGTTAAAATTAAACACTTTTCTTTGTTTAATCAACACAAAAATATATTAAAGAATGATGATTAATTGATAGTGATCGTAAATCATTCATGTAAATGTTTTGAAATGAAAAATTATAAGATTATATGGAAGAATAATGGAGATTAGATAAAAGAATCTATAAAAAATGATATAATTTTATTTATTTCCTAGAGAATAAGTCTATCAAACCCTCAAAAGTGGATTTCACACCCTAAATTAAAAAAATCAGAATTTTTTTTGAAAACCATTACCACTATAGATGAATGCAGGGGTGAAATATAATATATATGTTAAATATAAAATGTTATAATTCTAAAAATTATAGAATAAAAATGATTATAATATTTAACATGCCATTAAAAGTGTGAATCATGTCGTTAAATGGGGTTCATCTATATTAGTGGATAATTATAGTGGAGGAACAATTGGATATACTATAATGAAAATAAATTAAAAATTAATAACTATTTTTTCGAGATTCACCTCCTGACTATATAGTTTTCTAGAATTTATAATACAAAATGTCCAAAAAATCTTAGCTTGTATCATACCCTTAAATAATCAAATGTATAGGGATATGAACTTAAATAATATATATTATAGTTATTTTTAAATTAAAACCCACTTTGAACTCCCAATAAATATTAGTTCTATAGAGTTATATAAATAATTCCTAACTCAAACCAAACAAACACATACATTACATGTGTTCACTTTTACACGGTATCCATTTTTTCCCCAAAAAATAAATTAAATTACACATGTTTTCTTTTTATTTACTCATATTTTCATGTTTGATTTTAACATCACATGTGTCCCTGCTATTCAATAAGATCCAATGAAAGTAATTTTAAATCGTTGGATTAGCACAAAAAGCACATTACAAGACATAATAAAGGAAAACTATTAGTCCAGTTAAATACATGGAAACCCATATAATATTTACCACTACATCAAGGTTATTTGATTTATAGAGATAAACAATTTTCATATGAAAACAAAAATTCTTTGACCATAAATAAATTCATTAAAACCCATATAAATAAAATTAAAACTTTTATTCGAATAATATAGCATGATATTCACAACTTGTTTATACGTGAGTAAAAATTAATAGTATCCCATCTAAATAAATCGGTTAATCCTTTCATTTAATCCCCCGTCATTTCCACTCATGACAAGGAACATTACCAAATTCATTGGACCACAATCTGGGCATACCCAATGCAACAACATGATCCTTTAGTAAAATATGGGTGAACATAATATATAATATATAATAGTATCACCCTTATCTATTTATTCAAACAGAACATATAAGATATAATAGCCTCACTGATGAGCAATAATTCTCAATTACCATATCAATAATAAAACATTATATGATTTTACTTTTCATCATAAATCCTTTTAAAAACACAACAAATCCCATATGTAATATACATTTTAAGATAAAAATACATGTTTCATTTAAAAACCCAATTTTAAATTCCAAAATGCACAGAACAAGGTAAATTGGGGTATCCATGGAATAAAATATCATTAAAAACATTTCTAAGGGAAATTAATTTTCCATTAAAAAAACATATTTTCTAAAAAATAGAACAATAAATGAAAGAATTTTATTTGAAAATAATTTTTATATATATTATGTATCCATTAAAGAAACAAGTAATTATGATGGTAAAAAAACATCTCATGTCTAAGAATTTAATTAAAAAATTACACTAGAATATTTAAAAAAGAAAACAAAATGAATGAATTTCAAAAGAAATTCAATTACCCTATGTTTAAAATTTAATGTACATTATTTATCATTTTGATTAATTAAATAATATGAATTTTTTAATTTCCAGAGAACCCTTTCATTTTTATTATTCCTTATATATAACTTATTTAAATGTTATAAAAATTATTTATATTTGATGTCGAATTTGGATGTATTTATCAAATTATATTCAGATGTCCAAAATTACTTCAGTCGGTTGAATATAGTCAATGAAATCATTACTCCACCATCTCTAGAATAATAATAATTACATAATTATAATTTTTATATATCTACTATACTAAGAAATTCATATAATAAACATGTTTATTAAAAATAAACTATGTTACAATCATAGAGATGATAGTTCAAACATACCCATGAGTAATGATTTAATTTTTAAATGATCATTATGGAAAGTATGTAAGTATAATTTTATATTTATAGAATGTTAATAATATCATATGTACTATATTATTTTTTATATAAAAACATATATATCATCAATAATATAATGTGCTTAAAAACAAATACCATCACTTCATCGATGTGACAGTTCACATGAACGCACGGGCGACGTTATCATTTTTAATTGCAAGGAATTGTATGATGGTAACAGATATATTATATTTTCATAAAATTAAAAAGTCCATTAAAATAATTGATAAAAATTTATTTATTTATTATTACCAATAATTTATTGTGGTGATGAAAATGAATCACTGTTTCATGAGGCGGTCGTACATCATACACATGAATGACGACTTCATTTCCCATTTGATAGAACTGAAGATGTATACAGTTTAATATATACAAATAATAACATATAATTTTATTTATTAAATTCATGTTATTATTTTATCAGGGTTAAGGAATATTTTATGGATTTGGTTGAATAATTGAAACTAAAACATACATATAAAATTATACCTCTTCTTTAGAAAACATATTGGGATTGACACCTTAAAGCCACAAATGATGGTTCTTCCATCAATTAGGCCACTACAATTATGTTAGATATTTAACATATATATTTTCCATTTCATGGAATAAATGTGGTTTTTATGTATGTTAAAATAATAATAGGAGGTTCTCAATTATATGTTTGGGAAGGGTCACTCTTAAAATTAGAAAAATTATAAATTTATTAAAAAATATATTACATTATAAAATTGATAAAAAGTTAGTTATTTATAATATAAGATGAAAATTTAACTAAATAATCTCATAAAATAATTTTTAAATATGTTTGGATTATATTCATACCCATATCCTTTAGTTTGAAACCTTATTTTTCCTTTTTAACTGTTACTATGACAATATTGGTTATGACCCTTTCAGGGTTAATATTTTTTCTAAAATTTGATAAATGATAAATTATTATATCATGTTTGATATTTTAACCCTTATAATAATCAATATAATAGATTTAATTTTATTATTCATTTTATAACAGTTAATAAATTATTATTTTTTAAAAAAACTAATTAATGCAAATTTTGACATTATTCATTAATTCTACATCAATAAAAATAAATTCAACAATTTAACATCAAAAAATATCTTTTAAAATATAAAAAAATTAAAACTCTTATTTTAAGTTATATTGTTACATCAATTATCTCATATTCTATTTATTTTATTATTTGTAATATCCTTTATTTAATTTTTATATTAATTGTTTAATTATTTCATCACTATTGTCAAATAATTTACTATACTTATATCATCACTAAAAATTAAAATTAAAATTCCATGTTTAATATAATTCAATTATATTTCAAATAATTTTTATATTACAAAATATCTTCTTGATTACACAATGTTAATAAAAATTAGACTTATTGAAAATAATAATGTGACATGTTTAACTATTCATTAAATAAAATAATAAAATGATCATCATTGAATCCATGTGGCCATTATTGGTTATAAAACCAAAAAACTATATGCTTATGGATAAATATAACTCATCCTATAAAATTGGGACTCGATTAAGTGTCCCTTTTCATATTCTTATTATTTTATATTTACATAAATTATTTGATATACATTTTACCATGGTAACAAATATTACTAAGGTAACTATTCATATTTTCCAAATATAACAATGGTCTCATTATTAATTTTAGAGCTAATATTCCAAATAAAAAAATTAATCAATAAAACACATTTGTTTCCACATTTATTTTAAAATTCAATGTGTTAAATGTAATGTAACCTAATTTTTTTTTAAAAACCTCACTTTTTGAACCTAAAATATTTTTATACTAAATTCAAGTAGAAAATAAATTTAAAACCCATAATCAGATGATTTTAAATATAATTTATTGATTTAAATTTTAAAATAATATTTAATATAGTAAAAAATTTCAAAATTTGGAAAATATGAAAATTTTCAATAATAATCTCTATTTTTAACTATTCATTGACAAATCAAACATTTAAGAAAATTTTAAAAATATCCTTATAATATTATTTTTAAATGATAAATTTAGAAATAATATTTATTTAATTATATATATTTTCTAAAATTCCAAATAATAAAAAATATTGTTAACTCAAAAAATAAATAAAATTCATTCATAATGAAAATAAATTTGATGAATGCAATTACATTACTGAAATTAAGTGAAAACATTGATATGAAATAATTGAAATATAATTAATGATATTAAACAAATATTATTTTATAATTTAGTTAATAATTTTTAATATCACTGATTTAACATCTTAGTTATAATTTTCACATAATAATAATATTTATTTATTTATTTAGGCTCAGTGTTGTGTATCTTGTATGCATTTGAATATATTATCTCATTTAAAAAAAATTATGTTACATTATTTCCCCCATCCTATTTTTTATATTTTATCTTCAATTTTATTTAAAAATGGATTAGTAAATATTATTTGAGTTTTCTATATACCAATTTTTTATTCCTGTAACGAAAATATGATTAAAAAAATGCCGACTCTAAAAGAAAGAATGATAAGTACAAAGTTAATATGTAATAAACATAACTAAGAATACATGAAGTAAAAAAATTGACATGTAATAGAATATATGTCACCCAAGTACTCATTTATTGTGATATAGTACAATTTCATGAGAAAGTGACCAATCAGAAAACCAAAAATAAATTATTATTTAGAAGATCATGTATTTCCCAATAAGAGAATAAAAATCAAATGTTTTTTAAAAGATCCATTTCATAGAGTTGAGTAATTAATTTACTTCCCAATAAAAAAACATGAGTAAATATTCAAACCCTTCTAGTATAACTTCATCTTCTAATCAATTTTAACCAAAATATCATATGTAACTCAAAACGCTGAGTATTTTATATGATTTTTTCATGATTAATGAATTAGAATCATCTTCTTCATACCAATAAATCTAAAAAAGGATGATATTATATTCCTTTTTCCTTTAAGAGTCAAAAAACCTAAATGTATAGGATAAGATAATATATTTCCCAAAAATGAGTAATCCTTCAAATGAAGAGAAACATCCTTTAATAACAATAATTTCAAATAAATACCCAATGTTCCACAAAAATCATTAAATATCAATGCATAATATTTTTCAAGGATATTCACTAGTAATATTGATACCCAAAAAATCATAATTGATTATTGAGACAGTCATTATAGATAATTGTGATAATTATATCCAAATAACATTAGTAATCCTCAAATGAAAAAATAATATATATAAAATCATGAAATATACATGATATCATAATCATTTCCATACATCATAATTCCAAAAAATAACAATCAAAAATTATTATTCTAATAAAATTATATTGTTTTTTGAAAAAATTTATTACAATGTTTCCAATAATTATTGTGATATTATTTTCAAATAAAATTAATCTCTTAATCAACAAATCAAAATTCCATCACATGGTATTCAATATGTTAATACATAGGTCTCCAGAATAATCATATTCATTATACATCAAATAGTTTAACATAAATAATTTTATATTAACTATAATATCATGTTTTAATGCCCAATTAGTTAATTTGTTCATGGGTTCAAATGTCCTGAACTTAGCATATGTGTGGGTTTATCACATTATCTCTTGGATTTTCATTTCTAAAACTATTTAATTATTATATAATTAAAAAAAATATAATGATCACCTTCAAGAAAATTATTCTTTTCAGAAAAATTTGTATCCTAAATGATTTTCTCATTACTTTAATTTTTCAGCACATAAGTTAATAACAAAATATTATTCAAAAATAAATTTCTCAAAAAATAAAATTATTCACCAATATATTTCATAACATAAAGCTAAAAAGCTATTTCTAAAACTTTTTATTTATTCTAAAAATTAAAATTATAAACCCATGATAGTATCCCTAACTACTATGATAACCTTACATGAATACATCATGATCTCTAAGGGTGTATAAACCCTCATGTGATATTAATAGTAAGCACCCGACCTTATATAATACATATTATAGTTATTTTAAAACTATAAATCATATAATTTTCCCAATGATATATTTGTATTATAGATTATGAGTGTTTGGAAATAACTCATAAAAATGATACATAATAAGTGAATATTTTTACTTATTATCAATTTATTCCACACAAAAAAAAAACATTTTTTAATAAGACACATGATTTAATTTCCTTCTCTAATCATAAAAAAATTTTATCTTCACATCATCCTCGTATATAAGCATATATTAAAAAACTATAAAAAATATTTTAAAATTTTGAATGAGAAATTAAACCTCACTAAAGGGGAAAAAATCTATTAGTCCAACTAAGAACATAAAAATATATTTAATATTTTCCTTTATCTCAATGTTATTTGATATAAGAATGTCAATCATTTTCACATGAAAATATAAACACATTCAGTTCAATGAAAATTAATATAGTGACTATAAAGAAAATTTAATCCCTTCCTGGAAACATAGATCATGAAACTTATAACATGTTCTAATCCAATGTTTGAAAAAATTGTATCCTAGATAAATCCCTAGGAGAAATAAATCCATTAAACCCACCTTCTTCCCTATCAAAACATGTAACATTAACCCATGCATTCGTGCACTATCTGGTAACACTAAAAGACATAAAGGGTTCATCTATCACTATATGGGCACACCAAAAAAATTTTCTATAATGGGAACACTAGGATATATATGGTTGAAACCAATGTATAAGCTATAAGACGCTCAAAAATGTTTTTTAATTGTAATGAACCATGTAATGAATAAAACAATTTATAATTTCACTTTTCATATTAAAAACATTTCAAAAAACATTAAATCCAATATGTAAAAACACTATCTGGTATAAAAATACCATTTTTTAAACCAATGTTCATCACTAAACTACCAATTACAAGGTTAATTGGGATTTTCTTTGAATAAAATACAATTAAGATCATTTTCTAAAGAAAATCCAATTTCCATTTTGAGAATAATTTTTTTAAGTATTTTTGCACTTATAAATAATAAAATATCATTTGAAGATATATTTCAAACATATAATGTAAGATTCAAATAAAAATGGATTCATTATAGTTTTAAAATACACTAACATTATATAAGTTAAAAGTATCATTGTTTTTCACTTTTTTAAAAATAAACATTCAAATTATATTTTAAAAAGAATGTATCTTACATTTCGTTTAACACATCACATCTGTTATTTATAATCATGAATAATAGAATTATATTTATTATTAAATTTTTTATAACATATATCATTTATATTGTTCAATTATGTCACTTATCATTGTGTTATAATAATTTATTGATTATGTGATTCCCCATTAGATGTTTTGACAATATTCGGTTTATAAGTCCAAAACAACTTCGGTCGGTTAACTATGGCCAAAGTTATCACTAATAAACAATATCTACAATAATAATAATTAAAAAAAAAATTTATTCATAAACTATTCTTTTAAATTCATCTATTACACATGGTTATGAAATGATAACTATGATACCATCAAAGAGATGGTAGGTTGTGCGTACAAATGAGTATCATTTTCATTTATCAATAATCATTAAGGAAAAATTTTAGTATTATTTTAACATTTAATAATGAATATAATATCATATTTCTTATATCTATATATTTAAATATATTAACATGTGTCATTTTTTTGATATGTTGAAGAAAAAGGAATCACAACACTTTGTAGATGAGATAGTTCAAACGTATGCTTGAATGGCATTATAATATTTTATTACATGGAATGGTAAGATGATGGATGTTGTATAATATTTTGATAATAATAAGTATAACATTAATATAACGTATAAACAATAATTACATCTTTATAACTAATTTGGTGATATGATGATGGAGAATGAATAACATTGGTTTGTGAGACTGTCATCTGTCGTATACAAGAATAAAAACTTTATTTATTATTTAATTCAAGTGGATATGGATATAGGTCATTATATAAATATAATAACATATAAATATATTTAGGATATATTTTATATTATTCTATCATGGTTAGGTTATATTTCAATGATTCCGAAGAATAATTGATGATAAAAAAGTGTAAAAACTATACTTATTATTTGGAAAACCTCCTTTGATAAACACCATAAATCCACTAATTATGGTGTTATTTAAAATATAAGAAATAAATAAATTGTATATGAAATATATTAAGATATTTTTGTATATATTTATTAAAATTTTTTTTTAATTGTGTTTAAATGAGAAGAAGAAGATACATTTTATAAAAGAGTGGAGGGGCACGCTATGAATCTCCCAAAAAGATAAAAAGAGATTAAATTAATTTCCAATTAACAATGTATCCAAATTTCATTATATCTAGTATATAATTTTTATGGTTCTAATTACTATTATAAAATAATTTTTAGATATTTCTATATCACTTATATACACTTATAATTTTGATTAAAGCCTTATTTAAACCTTTTAAATCATACTATGACAACAATAATTTTTACATTTTGGGGTTCAATATTGATAATACAAAATAAAAAATTATCCTTAATTAGACATGGCTGATTTTTCCATCCATATTAAAATAACATGTACGAATATAATATTTTTCTATAATTTTATATCATTTCGTTAAATATTTTTTATTTTAAAATATCATTAATGGTAATTTTTACTCTATTCGTTGCTTTAACTTATAAAATAAAAAGTAAGACTTGATGACTTGAAAATAATTTAATACATCAATAGAAAGTAAAATTATTTTTATTTTTTATTATTATATTATTTATCTAATATTATATTTTTAATATATTTTTGATACATTTATTTTAATTTTAATTAATTTAAATATTTACTGCATTAGTATTTTAAAATCATTTGAGGTAATTAGTCTCTCACTGTAAATTAAAAATAAATTACCATATTGAATATAAACATATTATATTTCATTATAATATTTATATTTAAAAATATCTTCTAGATAAAACCATATTAAAAATATTAAACATATTAAAATCAATTGTGTGACATGTTTGACTTTTTATTACACAAACAATTATAAAGGTCATAATCATATCCAATTGAATTAATATGATCAAATAAAAAAACTTAATATTAATATGGACAAATAATACTTATAAAAATATCTTTTTGAATGTTTTATGGTCATTTCTAGTATGTATCATTATATCTGTACCCTTAAATACAAGTTTTACCCTTTAATTTGGTATCAAATATAACCTAGGCTACTATATATATTGTCCCAAAAAATGAACCTATTTGCTAAATTTTGACCTCCAGATTAAAAATAAATATTCATTTTTTAATATTTTAAAAATATATTTTAGAATTAAATTTAATATTTTTCTATAAATGCAATGAAAAACTGTTTTTAGAAAAAAATTTATTTTAATTAAAAAATGATTTTATACTATTTTCAAAAATTAAATCCATTCCGAAACCATAATTTTATTATTTTACAAAATCATAAAAATTAAATCTTAAATCTAATTTAAATATAATTTAAATTTTGTAATACGTTATATGAAAATATAAATTTCAATGAAAAATTGGTATTTTTCAATACTCATTGAAAAAACAATCGTTTTATAAAATTTATCAAAATTTCATCATAAAATAATTTTCATATGATTATTATAAAAAGATATTTATTCAATTAGAAAAATTCTAAAAGATCCATAAATTATTTATATTTTTTCTCAGAGTATAACCAAATGATATTTTTTTTAAAATATATTTGATGAGTAATATGAATTTACTAAAATTAAAAGCATAATATTATAATCGTGATATTATTTTTAATTCGTGAGTATAACAATTTAATATTTTCATAATTTTTTAAATAATATATATTCCCACTAATTTAACAACTTGGTTATTAATTTTTCATAATAAAACTATTTAGTTGTTTGTTTAGGCCTGAGGTTTTTTATCTTGAATACTGTATAAATATTATTTTATTCTAAAAAAATCAGGATGTTACACCACAACGACGGATTTCATGAAATACAATCTAGAAAATTTTATTAAATTTTATAAAATTCATCCATTAGAATTTGTGTGTAATAATAAAACCACCCAACTATAGAACCGACATTTACTCATTCATCCATTACTAAATCTTATTTAATAATAATATGATCATGTATTTCAGAAAATGTTATCAAATATAAGAATTTTAAAACCCCCTCATTCATTATCATACAATGCGCAACAAAATATATTAATTATTTATTTCTTAATATCTTATATGAGTTAATTGAGTGTCATTTAGTACTGAGCGTAATTCCCATTAATATGGAACATAAACTCAACAATAATTAAATAATATTTAGAGACACTAATAATAAAAATCCAATGTTTTGATATTTCAAAATGAATATAATGTACATGTCCACTATATGAATATTTATAAATTAACATGAATATTTTTATATCATGCATCTATCCATCCAAAAAAATGTATCTATGAGAAAAAAATGAAAATATTCTGGTCAATAAATCATATAATTTATTTAATAAATAGATCATAACTATTTTAATCATCTAATATAGTATAATTTACAATTATTTACTCTAATAAAATATATATGGTCAACTAAATAACACTCCATATTAGAATGATTTGTATGTATGATATTGTAACATCATGTTATTGTTTTCAAGTACACATGCCCTGTTTTTTGAACATTATTTGAGTAGGGTTCATCTCGGGTTGCATCGGGTGAATTGTTGAAACAATATTGATTTTTTGAGACTATTCTGGAAGGGTTCATGGTTTTCCCACCCCATATTCCCCATAGTGAATATATTGAACCCCCTAGATAATGGGTAATGCATTTTTTTTTTCAAATTTTCCCAATCTATGTAACCACATTGAAGAAACTATACACCTCGTTGTTCGGGATCACAGATAGGGTTCACAATTTTATGAACCCATGTGTCCCCCACTTGAAATCTTCAATTGAATAATTGAGTTATTTCTAAAAATTAAATAAAAAAATTTAGTACAGCCATATGAACAATTGATCAACCCTAACTAGAGATTAGTTGAATTAATTAGTCCTTAAAGCTCACTATAACCATTTTTGGCTCATATAAACCCTTTTTTATGGGAAATCAAAGCTTAGAGAGACTCGTTAATTTCATCTATAATCAGATATATTCTCCATTTTCTTATATTCCACTCTCTCTTATACTCTACTCCATCGGTTTTTAGATAATTTTATTGTTGATGTATCTATACTCATTTTTTGGATGTTGATTCAAGGTTTGATTCCTAGATCCCCATTTATATCATTATTCATTTGAAAATTATATTATAGTTTTTTTCTGTTATCCTCATGATAAAGGAATATGGTTTTTTCGAAGAATGGCCAACTCTATAACCCTTTATTTTCTCGATTGATTTAGATTTCATTAAACATAATTTTTAAGAACCCAATTCGATGATAATTGGAATTTAAAATTTAATTCTTCTGAATTTTTGGGATAACCCCACAATTAAAAATGGAATTTTAAATTGGGGTGTGTTTTTGATATTTTTGGACGTATGAAAGTTATTTTTGAATTTGAATTTTGAGAAAAAATTTCTTAAATTGATGTTATAGGAACCTTTTTTTGAATTTATCATAAAAATTCATTAATTGTATAAAAGCCCATGTTTTGGTTTTGAATGGGATATTGGCCAATTGGAACTGAAAAAAAGAGAAACTATATTTTACACTATCTTGAAATACATTTACCATTATTTAATGATTTTTTTGAACACATGTGATCATTATTAGCTTAGGAGTTATTTATGACAAACAATCTTAGATGGTAATTCACTATCAATTTAATGGTCATCTATAAATATAACAATATCCTAGATTATAAAATTATATCCCTAGTGGAAAATTGATTGGCCTTATTCATCTTAATCAAGGGGGACATTTATGCCTTTTTTGTGTTCACATATATGAGTGTATAAGGACCTCATAATATTAAACTATCAAACCTACTAGAATATGACCTTTTTAGATGATGCAATTGTTTATATATATATATATCATTGATTTTTCATATATTAATCATTTCATGTCTATTTATATAAATATTTTTTTATAAAATATTGATTTCTTACACTTTTTTAAAAGTTTTAATCAATTAATATGAATGGAATATTTCATTTTAAAAATGAAATTATACTCCTATTATAGCTTTTTTGAAATTTAATGAATAATTAGGTTTATTTTAATGGTATTTTGTTTTGAAAAATGGTGATACCCTATGTGGATTTAATCTCACAACCTTAATTTTCCTTTAAGAGTTTTTTCATTTCTAACATCCAGGGTCAAACAAGGGTAAAGCAACACTTAGAGGAGGTAGTTGTTGATCCTACAAACATGGAGTTCTATTTTCATTGAAACATGTGTTTATTGACTTATCAAATTATGAGTGATTCAAGGACAAAACATTTCTATTTGGGTTTACCTATTTTATTTTCTAGTATATTTCTCTATGTAGAGTCTTATTTTGATCATTTTGATATATTGATCTATTTCTTCAGTGATCTAGATGGCTCATTTTTAGGCCTTTTACGGTTGGCCTTGTAAATCTAATTTTTCATTGTTTAGAGATTAGTAATTATTCCATGGAAGGGCAACATTTGGTTCAAGAGGAGAAATAATAGATTTAGTTGATTAATAAAATACGTTTTATTTCATAGATATAGTATATTTCTTTTTTTGATCATCATCATAGACTAATTTATTTTTTAGTTGGTGTCGATGTTTTCTTCAATATTTTGTCTTATTTTTTTTATCAGTATCTTGTGTGGTAAGGGAATATTTTACCGCATTATTCGGAACCTTTTTTGGTTTTTGAAAATGTGGGGAATATGGATTACCATTTAACACTCCTAGTGTTTGTGGTAATGAATAATGTGTTACATGTATCACAACTTAATGTGTATCATTCTAATCCTTCTAAAGCTTTATGCTGGAGTGATCTAGATATCAAGCCTAATTTATCGATGACTGAGCATCTAGTTCGGATGGTCAGTTCAGAAACCAATGTATATCATGGAATGATGATACTATTGGTTTTAGTTATATGGTGGTGGGGTTCTGATATACATGAGATATCGGAGATATAGAGTCCCAAATGAGAGTGAAGTGGACTTATTATAATGACACAGAGACTTCTTGAAAGGATTATTAGAGATAAATAGTTTATATAGTGGGGATTTTTTAATATCCAATTACTATTTTCATGTACTCCACGAAAATATTTTTTTATATTTCATTGAGTAGGGTTTATCTTGGGTTTTATATGCTGAAAATTTGAATATATTTTATGGTTTGGGGTTGTTCATCGTCAGTGCATGAGTATCCCAAACTATACCCCCCAATGAAAACCATGAAACCCATTGATAGTGGGGAATATATTATTAGAACATCATTTAACATAATTTTTACCACCTATGAGAATTTTTTATCCCCATAGTAGTGGTATAATATGAGGGTTCATGGTTTTGAAAAGCATACCTCACCCTCTAAGAAACCATCTATGTTAACCATTTTTATTTTTAAAATAAATATGAAAATTACTAAACCCCATTGGATCCCCCGGTCAATCCTAAATAAGGATTATACAAATTCATAGTTTCTTAGAGCTCTCAATAACCTTTATTGTCTCTTGCGAACCCACTTAAAATATAGATTGATGCTTGGAGAACCACATACAATTCAAATATATTAAGTGTCCATCTCCATTTATTTCCCTCACACACTCTTCATCTCTCCTCCATAGTGACCCTTAGATTATTTGTTTGTTGAAATATATAAACTCATCATCTTTTATCATGAATCTTGATTTGATACCTTGATCTCATTCTCATCATTATTAATTGGAAAATCCAGTTACATGTGTTGTTTTTGTGATCATCATGAAAAAGGTAGGTCTATCATTATAACATTAACCAATCATATAATGCTTAATTTTATTTATTGATTAATATTTTTTCAAATAAATTGTGAATATTTAATTTTTATTGAATTTGAATTTGAAAATGGATTGGCATTAATATTGGGGAATATCCCCCCCCAATTCTCATGAATTTGGAAACTATGGTTTGTGTTGAAATTGTTTGAATATTGAATGGGATTTTTAAAATTGAATCATAAAAAAAATTGATAGCATTGATTTTATATGAACATATTTTTGGCTTTATCTAGAAAATGGAACAAATCGATTGAAAACCATGTTTTTGTTTCTATTAAAAATTGGCATACTAAAACTAGAAATGTGGAAATAATATTTTTAACAGTTTTGAAATAATTTTCCAATTATAGATTGATTGTTTGATAACATGAGGGCCTGGGTAGTTATTTGATTTTATAAGAAAAAATTTATAGTATATTAATTCCCTAGAAACCTATTTCTAGTCTATAGGATCTTGTCCCCAGTGGGATATTGATGGATCTTATTCGTACGATGTATAGGGAATGTGTGCGTGCATTGTTGTGATCACATTTATGAGTCTGTGAGGATATGATAACTATAAACTAACATACATCATAGTATGTGACCATTTCAAATGATATGATATATATATATATATTCCATAAATTTTGAACATATTTTTTTTTATTATTGAATCATATAATCTATTTTATTTAAAATTATTTCTCAAAAAATTATTTGAATTTTTTTCATCAATTAAAGAAAAACATGTATCATTTTCAATATTAAACTATACTACAATGAATATTTCTTTAAAATTAAATGAATGGTTGGGAATATTTTTATGGAATCCTATTATTGAACACATGGTGAGACCCTGCTAAGATTTTATCTCACAACATATCTTTTTTATTATGGTATTTTTAGACGTCCTTCATCTAGGTTCAGGCAAGGGGAATGTGCCACTTGGGGGTGATGTCAATATTGATCCTCTAATATTGAATTGTTGTAAATATTGGGAATTGGGTTATTTATCTTATCATATTTTATGTAATTAGGGGATGTACTATTGGGGTTTTGATTTACATATTTCACTTTTTGGTATTGTACTCCCTATGGTGTTTTCTTTTTAGCATGTTAATATGTGTATCAGTTTCCACCACTTTTTAATGAAAAAATGTTCCCTCTTGTATCTTGTATGTTGGGAGGTGTACATCCTCATCCAATAGGGATCAAGTTTTCACATTGGTATATCTAAATGTTGGATTAGTTGTTATAATACCAAGGTATTCGGGCCGATTCATGGAAAATAACATATCATAGTCAAAAAAAGAACTATTATATATTAAAAACCTGAAACAAATATACTATTTATAAACACTAATAATATATAAAAACATTATAATCACATAAAAAATATCTGTATGAATAATTACATCTATACAAGAATACATTTATAGAAATTTTAAAGCACATACATATATATTGAATTGGTTACCATCAAATATAAAAATATTCATCAATGTATTTAAACCTCAAACCTAATACTGTGAAAAATAATATTATTCAAAAAATCATGAATCGTGCTATTTAAATGATTTATTTAGGATCAATATTGTATTAAATTATTAAAATAGAACACAATAGTGTATTTAGAATATTTGGATAATTTTTTATCATTAGTGTGGCCCAAATACCAAAATTGTATTAAAATAAATTTTAGGATATTAATTGTAAGTGAAACCATAATAATTGTCCAATTTTTTAAATAGTTAGTATGATACTCTTCACTATACTAAAATGGATAGTAAGAAAATTGTATTGTTTAGATTATTTTCTATATTATGGGATCTATGTACTGGTCTTGTGCTACAATATATAATGATGTAGTAAATACATTGTGTGTTTATCACATGCACGTAACATTACCAGATTATGTATGTGTTATAAATAAATACATACATACAAACATATATGAATGCATGAATGCACAGATACATACATAAAAAAATTCATTTATACATACATAAATATATATAAATATATATATATATATATAGATTAAAATTAATCAATCTATTTTCACATACATCATTGATTTGGTAGTATTTTGTAAATTGTGAAACATGAAATAAGTTAATTAATCCCTAGAGCCTCTCTATAATCTAGATTATTTTACACATTTTTTAAACCAATTTTAAAATATATTTTTTCATATTTATATATATGTGTGTTTGTGTATGTGTTTGAAAATAATAATAATAATTTAAATATATATATCACAATAAAAAAATATTGAATTGTTATACAAATATTTTTCTGGAATGGGAAATATAGTTTCCTTCGATGAGGTGAGCTTTCTAAAATACCATACACATGATAGATCCATGCGTTGAACCAAACTCATTTTATATTTTTTGGAGTAAAAAACTCTATTATGACATATTAAAAATAAATTTGATAAATGGATTCAATATAGATCTAGTTCTAGAGTGTTTTCATGAAAAAAAAATTACATAGATGAAAAACTCAGAATCACAAATTCATTTTTTAGTTCTTACAAAATCCATTAATAAATGAGAAAAATATATTTAGAATTGTTCATTGATAATTTACAAAACATTAATGGTGCAAATGAATAGCTAGGAGGTGTCACTATCATCACATTATGGAAAAAAATAAAATAGTTCACATTGTCTTACCACTAAGAGTACAGTAAAAATTGTGTGTGAAATTAATTACATTAATTAATATGAAAATATAATAAGTATAATCATTAAAATATGAAGGAAAAATTTTAAACATAAATACTATATAGTTTAATTTATATGGAGATCTTACCATAGGGGAAACATAATCACAAAATTTTACCCCTGAATGTTATCTTCATACATATTTGAATTCATAAATCCATAAATTCATGATAATATATTTTATTATTAATAAAAAAAGTATCCTATATTTTCATGTCATAAAAATTAAAATAAATATATAAACAAAACTCATGATCTTGTGCGAATCTATACTAAAAAACATTTAATATGATGCTCTAATTAGAAGTATTTTTATTCTATTATCGTGGGCCCTAGATAAGAAATACGATTTAACGAAATTTGTTTCTATTAAAATACATATATAATAAAAAATTCATTGATATACACTTGATTTCAAGTATAATTGAAAAATTAATTATACTAATATATATGAAATAACCCAAATTAATAGATTATGTAATTCATGGGAAAATAAAGATCACTATAACATATTGGTAGTATTTTTATACATTAAATGTTCCAATGAATATTTCATATATAAATTTATTGAGTTTGGAAACATTATTATGTTGAAATTTATGAGAAAAATTATTTCTCATTAAAATTAATATATTTTGGATTATTTTGTTTTATTGTAATTTCATTTGAAAATGGTTTAGTGGTTTCATAGAATAGTTTTTTTTGTCATAGTTATGTCTCCGAATGTTTTTGAAAACAAATTTCAATAAAATAAGTGGAATCTGTGGTTTTCTTATATGTATTATGTGTATTTCTTTATACACATATATTAAGTGAAAATGGATCATGGGATAGTGGGAGTATTGTATAAATTATTTGGAGTTATGTTATCGTGGTTGATTATGTAAGATTATAGGAGGCCACAAAAATAGTATAATGTTACCATGTGAGGAGGCTATCATTAATTCTTGGAACATGGATGCCATTGAAACAATCAGTTTTTTGATGAAGGGGTGAATCTGTAATTGAGGTTTATTATCATTATCATGGACCCTTCCAAAATAATGATATATAATTAAATTAATTATACTAGGGAAATGAGGATAAATTATTAGTAAAATTATTATTTTTGGATTTCAAAAATGTCTGACAGGGTTTCATAATGTGTGATAGCTATGAATCACAGTATATAGATAATTCTGTATATGGAATTACATGGTAAATAGAAACTGTATGTGCTAGTTCTAAAGATAAGATGTACACTATGTCGATTTTGTACCAGTTCACATATTGAGTATGATGTGATGTATATCATGGGTTGGGAATCAAGTGATGAATTATGAAAGACATAAAAAGAGTAATAGAGATTCATGACACATTCACATATGTGTATCTAATCTAATGTAATTTAGAAAAATAGAATATTTTATAGGAGGAGGTATGGGTTCCTTTTAGTAGAGAGATATAATTGATTTTTCAAATAGTGAATAATATAAAATGTTAGGGACAATGAATCAGATCTAAAATTTAAAATGGAAATACACTATAGATGTTTCAAAAAATTATCACATTTCCCTTGTACACACCTTTGATGTATCCAATAGACGGTGGACTTATGTATGATAAAGTTGTAGTCATTGTATATTCTCATCCATTTGAAGGAGAAAGAAGTATTTTTTTTAGAAGGAATCAATATCAAATAGGAAATTAGTTTCAGTGTATTATAAAAGGATTCAGTATCCCCTATGTAAATCAACTGATTAAGGATAACAATATTAAATTTCCTTCATTCATTATATTCAATAAGATATTGTATTATGTGGATGATGTTTTATTTTTTTTAAGAAATATATCACTATGAAATCTACCAAATTTTATTTTTTATTTATTTTTAATAATATATAGTTATTCAAATACAATATCCAGGAATTTATTCATCTAATAATAAATAAATTATTTCCTAATCTAAGGACTGATATAACTATAATTTAGATAATTATTAATAATTCATAATGTGCAAAATTCCAATAATGTGAGTTAATTAATTTTTTAAATGATTTAAATTATCATATTCCATATATTATTTATTACATATATATGATATCATATATTGATTTTATAAAAGTTATATCATATATCCATGATGTAAAATATTTTATTATAAAGTAAAAGAGCTTTTAAGAGAAAATTGTAACTTTGGGTATTCCCATAGTTTTATGTTTTCCATTGGTGTGTAACATCACTCTGAGTTGTTCTGGGATATAATAATATTATTATATATGAAACTATCAATGAACATGGGAATCCATTATATATCTAATGTTTCTATTTTTAATATATCCATAAAATGGTTTTAATTTGGCTCAAGATTCTAGGTTCCATGGTAATATATTATAGAAAAATATAAAATGATGATTTATATGATTGAATATATATTATTTTCATACTTGATAATTTTGGTACATTAGTTACATTTCCCAATGATTAATTAACATTACGGGATAATGTAATCATTTGAGGAATGAATAATCATATATTGGTTGTTCCTTTTTTATCCATCTATTTTATTTGATTTGTTCTCTAACACAAATATTTTATTTAGGAAATATGTATCAATTATTCATGTTATAAAAAACATATAGTCCCCAGTATCAACCAACTAAATTTTAATTCCCATTATATTGTTTAAAAATGGTATAATTATGATTATAGTTTTGTATTTTGAAATTATTTTTAATAGTTTGGAGAATATGGGTTATTTAATTAATCCAATGTTGATGGATGCCTTATAAAATTTTATTAAAATTTTATTCAATGGACCCTATGTAAATTATTTTTTATCACAAATTCAAATTGATATATTAATATATATTTCAATGAAATATTTAATATACTCACTCACAATCAATTTTTTCAGAAATTAGGGATATCCAATTGACTATTATATTAATCTCAAACATTAGATCCAATCATCTTTATATATATTATTTTTCATGATAGATGTGAATGTAAACATCCATGATTGTTAATAATAGAGTCTTTCTTGTCATTTTTTATAGGATAATCAACTAATAAATTTGTTATTATGCATCCATTTATAATTTCAGGAAGTATAATTATATATCAAACTAAAATGCCACCTATAATATTTTAATCATTAATGAAATATTGTGGTTGATGATTATTTGGTAATTATTCTTTTATATTTTTAGTACTAGAACCTAACATTTATATTTTAATTAAATTTCCTTTTGTTTTAATGGTTATCAAAAGTTGAAATGGTTTTTTTTGATTCAATTATGGATGGATGTGTAATGTATTTCAATTTTTATTTAAAATTATTTCCCTTCAATATTTATTAGATTATCTGACTAATTATTTATTTAGGTAATATTTTAATCAATTTATTGTTCTTATCATTGTTTTATTTATAAATAATTTGATAAATATTTTTAGGATACTTTTCATTTTAGGTTCGAGTTAAAATTTATTGGTAATACCTAAAGGAAAGTTTATCCCATAATTTATCATGGAACCTTTATTATTATTTTCAATAAATATAATTTCAGATAATTTTCATTGTTTCATGTGATGTCTAATTTATGAAAAAATTCATTCTTTGATTGCTTGATTACCCACATTATGTTGATAGTAAATATTTATTTAATAATGATTTTTATAAATTCATAATAGGTAAATGAAACATTATGAATTTATAAATAGGACATCTTTATAATTCATTTATTCAAAGGTTTTATCTTAGAAAAATAAAATTCCAATATCAGGACATTTTTATACATGTATTTAGAAATATAAAATCCAATTCTAGTAACGAAATAAAAATAATATTTAATTTAATTCATTGAATATCTTAATTTATAGGTGATGAAAAAAAATTTATTTTTATGTAGATATATAAATAAAAATATAAGAAGTTAAAATATTATATATTATTAAAAAATAAATATTTTTTCATAGATTTTATATGATATATATTTACATTATGCTAATGAATTTCATACGTACAGTAATGTTTTTATATTGATATACTAATGTGCTTAGTGACATGATGTATGTTTCATAAGCTATAAATTAAAATTATAGAAATATTTTAATCATGATATAAAAATAGATTATTATTTTTGCAGATTTAAAACTACACATTCAAATGCACAATGAGAATAATATTTCTATAAATGAGTTTTTGAAAATAAAACAATTATTCGGACAATATGAAAGCAATAATGATATATGTAAGGATATTATATCCCTTTAAAAATCATTCTACGAGTAAAAATGGATAAGGATGAATAAAAAAACTATTTAATTAACTAGAAATTAAATAATGGTATTAAATCAAATTTTCCAATATAAGTGATTCCATATATTGAATGTCACCAAATACATTTTCATGAATATATTTTGAATGAAATATTTTACAAAATATAAATGAATATTAATGTATAATAATAATAACATGTAAGTAAACAATTAAAATGCACGAATGAAGAAAATGACATTTAATATGTAATCCATGTTTTACAAAAAAATTAATCCAATTTATTTATTACAAAATGTTATTTAAATTCACATGTAAATGTTGGTAATCATTTATCCCAAAAAATATATATTTTAAATACAACATTATCATGAAATCTTATTGAGCCATCATGTATAAAAAAATTCTACCCAACTAAAACTTCTTCTACACTAGTAGATTAATTGAAAATAAAAATATTAAATTTCAGATTCTATTTAAATTATATGGCATAAATTATCATAGATCATCTATGTGAAAAAAAAATTTATCATTAGAAATAATTGAATTCATTTATGTGGGATTATGGGATGTGGGATCCCATGGATGTAAAATAGATATTATTGGGTAGGCTATAAAATTTTAATATATGTGGGAAACAAATGGGATTTAATAAATATATATGATATTTAAAATATTGATAAAATTCTCTTTTTTATCTTGTTACTCAATAGTAATTTTTGAGTGACAACATATATACTCACATTCCATTGAATACAAAATTGTTGGTCGGAGTGGACACTCAAGAGGGGGTGAATTGAGTTCCAATTAAAATTTCTATTAAAATATTGTCTAGTTAAAATCCCCCATATTTATAAAATAAGTTAAACTATAGTGAATTTATAGATATTGTAAATCTTCACTTAGCTTCTCAAAGATTGATTAGATCTCAGTTAGTTTAACCACAAGATCAAACTAACTCTTCAAACTAATCTACATATTTACGATAAGTGTAAACACTTTTTAATTTAACTACAAATGTAGCTTCAAAATAATTTTGTATATTAAAGTAATAGCAGCGAAATAAATATGATATATGTCTTATACATTAAACTTAAATAAAATATTCACAGCAGATATAAAAAGAGGTTCAGTCTCAAGTCGAGACTCAGTCCTCTCAAATATATATATAAATTTGATCCACACCCTGGATCGGGGTTAACAACAGTTTTAAAAAACTGTCCAGGCCACGCAGGGACCTCTACCCCTGTTCTTTGTGGGAAACAAAATAGAGACCAGGTCACAAAAGGACCTCTTCTACAGTACACATGGGTAAAAAAACAGAACAACAAACCAGTTGTCCATGTCACACACGACCTCTACCACTATCCCAGTGGGAAATAGAATATGTAAAAGTTTGAGTGAGGATTTACAGATCCTCCTATTAATGTTCAGGAGGCAGTGTGTGTAAAAATACAGCAGATGACACACATTGCTCGAAAAGTAAATAATAAATCATAGAGGCGAAGATGTAGAGTTTAGAATGGCTATAGTGATTGCAGTGCAACTCTGGACTCATTGGATTCAGCAGGAATGCTTCTGAGTTAGTATCTGGTTTTTCTGTTTAAAAACAGAGTGTCGTAGTTCAGCTTGTCTTCTTCAGAAGTTATAAGGATGTCTTGATTCTCCGTGTGTTCTTCAGTGGTATTGGATTTCACTCATGAGAGTTCTTTGAAGGTCTTGAAATCTCCTTCGTGTTCAGCACAGTTCACTCGGGTGTACGTTAGTTCTTTGTGTTGTATATTCACGTTGTTGTAGTTACATTCTTCTTTGTGTACTTCATCTCAGTCTTTCTTATATTCCATGAGTTCTGGCAGTAGGAATGACTCCCTTATCATAGGTACAAGATATGGTTTCCTGACATGCCAACAACTAACATAAAATTACATTAATTGCATTAAAAAACAAATATGATCATTATCCTTATTTATAATAATATTGAAAAAATCTTAAGAAGCGGTGTCACAATGATCATGGAAACGGTGTCTTCTTCACGATGTTTGATCACGGTGTCTGGTCATGGTGAGTGGTCACAAGTGGTCACATTGTATGATTCACGGTGAGTGGTCACAAGTGGTCACGATGTCTGATTCACGGGGAGAGGTCATGAGTGGTCACGGTGTCCGATTCATGGTGAGTGGTCATGGTGTCTGATTCACGGTGAGCCCTTCACTGTGTCTGGGTCACGGTGAGTCCTTCACGGTGTCCGGGTCATGGTGATTCCTTCATGGTGTCTGGGTCACGGTGATTCCTTCACGGTGTGTCCTTCACGGTGTCTCGGTCACGGTGTGTCCTTCACGGTGTCTGGGTCACGGTGTGTCCATACTTAGACAAATATTTGTATTTGGACTAATATAGTGATATGCTGAATATGGGTTAAGTTTAATCATTAGAGATAATATATGATAGAATTGTGAGCATGAATAAGACTTGTAAAGAGTAATTAACATCCATACGATTTTTTATTATAAAAAAACATGATGTGCACTGAAGATCAAGATTAATTAACAGTAATGATATTTTTGATCATTAAAACATGATTAAAACATGAGGAGTCCAACAATATCCCCCTTTTTGATGATCACAAATCATATAACGGAAGAATATAAATGACATGTAATATTAATGATACAAACATTGTAGAAACATTATAGAACAGATACTTGTAGTTTTTCTACCCCATTTATACGATTATAGAATTGATACCTGTAGGTTTTCCCCCCCTTTTGGGATTATAAAAAAGTAATGAAAGGGAAATGAAGCTCGGCAGTTGTCATTAAACAAAGGATTCAGAACACAAAGTACAAGAGAAGTACAAACAATAAATGAAATCCCATGAAAAATAAAAACAGTCGCTAGACTCTTTAGGAAACTATTTTTCTCTTGCTTTACCAGCAGCAGGAGCTGGTGCTGAAGTAGGTAAAGGAATAGATGTGGTAGAAAAAGAGGGTAAGGGTAGACCTTCAAAAATAGATGGAGCCAAAGTTGGAGTAGTATAATATCGAGTCTTAGGTTGGTCAAGAATGACTGACCAGATCTGAGAAAGGTCTTTGCTAACTGTCATGGCAGTTGATGCTAAGACAGGGAGTCCAGGTCTAAGGGGTGCAGCAGCTGGAGAAACTATAGAAGTACTCTACACATGAAGATACAACTTCAAAATATTGGTGAAATCAGTAATGATTTCTCCACCATAATGCATAGCATTTTCAAAATCATCTTTATTCTCTAGAAATCTGTCCAACAATCTCTTAAACTCTGAATGTTTCTGATCTTGAGCTTTAAAAGAATGAGTCACCAGAGGGATTCTCATATTATCCACAAGATATCTAAAGTGATTTGTCATGTCACATTTAGAGAAAATCTGGGAAAGATACAAATCTATTTTCTTGGAGATCTCTTGTTGAGCATCATTGGCTATCTTAGAATTAATCCTAACCAAGTCCAATGCTCTATCACTGTTCTTAATTACTTCTGACAAAGAAGATAGATCCATGCCATGAAATTCTAAAATTCTTCTTTAATTATGTATCTTAGCATAGAATCATCCAAAGAAGGTGTGGAGGTCTAACCAGATACAGATGAAGCCTTGACATCTTCGGTTATAACATTGAGCTGTTTGAGAACTTTTTGCAAACATCATGTGTATTCATATGTAATCTTATTCAAAGTTTCCACAAGCTCTCTCATGCATTCCAGCATCATGGTGATCCTTTTTCCAATCTTTTCATCAAAATAAAGTAGGTAAGGATGAACTTGAGAAAAAATATCCCTAGAAAAGAAGGAATTATAAGACTCAGGAGAAACAGCAACAGGTGCAGGGGTAGAAACAGGAGAAGGCTCTGATCTCACAGATAACTCATTCTGCAGACATGCTACCATACTTTTTCGATTTGAAACATCAGCACTTAGAAGCTTATTCTCTACTTTTACTTCTTTAATTTCTCAGATCATCCTTGGTTGAATATGAAATATAATATTTTCCAAGAGAATTGATGCATCTTCTTGACTTAATTGATTCATTGGGCATGGTTGAGTGGGGAAAATTTTCTCAAATCCAACTAACAATGTCTCGCCAAAAACATTCAGATCATATTTGGTTACAAAAGAGTGATGCTCAGGTAAGGATGCAGGTAAAGGTAGAGGTTCAGATTCTGGTTGAGGGTCAGAGTCATCTTCAGACTCAGATTCTGATCTAGATTGAGGTTGGGGATCTAGTTATGGTTCTGAATGAGCTAACGACTTCAGTTGAAATAGAGAAGAAAGATCCATTCCAGTTGCAGTCACATTCTATGACTCATTCACATCATAAAATCTTGGGAACTCATACCGAGAGTGCACATATAAAGAGACAAAAGGTTGAAAAGATTCAGCAGATCTAGCTTCCTTAATATCAAGATTTCGAGTTTCCTCCCCCTCAACATGTGCTTCCCTTTCAGATTCTTGAGGTTCAGGAACATGGACAAGATCCACAGGATCATCCCTAATCTCTTCATCAAAATCTTCCCTTCCCAGCTGAAAGGCAATTTCCATTCTATCGCCAGTAGATGGAATAATCTCAGGAACCAATTATTCCACTGGATATGTTTCTAGACATGCTTCTTTCTCAACAGAAAGAGTCTCTTCAACAAAATCTGCCTCAAAGGTTGCTTGCTGTTCTGAACCAGTAAAAAATAATTTCCTTACAACATTGGGATGAGCTTCTTCCTCATGAAGAATAACTGAAGGATCATTATTCCTTTCCTTTTCAACAACAACTTCCTCTACTTGAGGTATTTCAGCAGTGATAACAGCAGGGACAATAACCCTTTCCTCTTCAACAGGAACTGTTTCAATTGGAGGTATTACAGATTCTTCTCTAGGTGGAAGTTCAGCTGTTACTTCTTCTTGTTCTTCTTCTTCTAAATACTCATCCACTACATCTGGTTCCAAACCAGAATCCGCTAGGTTATTAGGCCTTCTTAGATAGTCAATAGGATTAAACTCTTTATATAGTTGATCACTATCGTCAACCCATTGCCTTTTCCATGGATTCTAGCTAATCTTCATCCTTGTGATGATAGGCAAGGATAGGCAGAAATCAAGGCCCTTTAATTTTTCTTCATTCGGTCCAACCATCCCTTTTGAAACTAACATGGCTGAAATCATCCTTGAATAATACAAGGAGGTGGATTTGGAAGTTACTTTGATCAGCATACAGATATGGTTGATAACATACTTACAAAGATTGATCATATGGCCATTCTTCAACAGGTGAATCAGGAACACATCCTGATACATCATCATAGAAAAATCTCCTTTTCTTGGACTAACCAAATTCTGAATGAACTTGAACAGAAGTATTGTCTCCCCATCCAGTTCAGCAGCTATGGCCCTTCGCTTGGTTCCATTTCCAGTTAGATTTTCCAAAGCGGTTTCCAGGTCAATGATGTCGGTTGTTGGATGAGGGTATCATTGGTAATCTTCACACACTCATTCATGTGGAATTCGTAGGCGCGCAGCCACATCCTTGAAGATAAAGAGTACTTATGACCATTGATCCATCTGGTCACCAAAAAGCTTTCTCTAAACTCAAAAGAGAACTTCACATACTGATATAATTGAGATAAAAGCCTCAGGTAAATCGGTCTATTATGTCTAGTGAACCATTCAAGACATCCTTGTTCTTTTAAAACTATCAAAAATAACGATCTTCAACACAACAACCATTCAGGGAAAACCTCTTTTTTAGGTAAAACAGTACTACATACCAGGTTTGGGTATAGAAGTCCTTCAGGAGATATCCTCGGTATCCTCTTTTGTTTCTTAGAGCGGTGCTTATCAGATGAGGGTGAAGATGGATGCTTCATCTTTGGCATTCACTAATGGTTCGGGTGAGAGGGAAGATAAGGTCCAGGAGAGAATTAGGGTAAGGAATCTAATGAAACCCTTATGATTTATCATTTGGGAATGTCAAGCGTCATAAAAACACAAATGCAGGAAATCAAATAGTGGTGAAATAAAAATCACCACGATACATGGAAAAAATAAACATAATTCTCACGGTGAGACCATTAGTAGGTATTACGTTGAGACAGAAAACTAGTCATCATAGTGAGATAGTTTATAGTCATCACGGTGAGACAATGAGCATTTTATATAGTCATGGTGAGACAGTGAGTTGTCAGACTGTGAGCATACAATAGTAACATAGATACAGTAAGTATGAAACTGTAAGGTAAAGTACAGTAATGTATTAAACAGTAAGATCAGTATGATATTCATTTATGATTAATCATACCAAGATCATGTATGATGTAGTCTAATTAATCATAATTTAATGGTTTAGTGAATATATCAGCATGTTGATATTCAATACCAATGAATTCCAAAGTGATATCCCCTTTTGGTAGTGATCCCTCAAAAAGTGATGTCTTGCATCAATATGTTTTTTCCTAGAATGAGAAACAGGATTCTTAGAAATATTAATAGCACTTGTGTTGTCACAATTTATTGAGACATGT
This sequence comes from Viscum album, assembly GCA_963277665.1. Taxonomy (NCBI): domain Eukaryota; kingdom Viridiplantae; phylum Streptophyta; class Magnoliopsida; order Santalales; family Viscaceae; genus Viscum; species Viscum album. The sequence goes on from OY728133.1 coordinate 245,397,808, forward strand.
CTGAATTGATATTCATAGTCTATTAATATGTGTTTCATCAACAAAATTTGAGCACAACAACATCCAGCATCTATGTATTCAGCTTCTGTAGATGACAATGCAACAAAATATTGTTTCATACTACATCATGATACTAGTGACTTGCCTAAAAGATGACATGTTCCAGAGGTGATTTTTCTATCTAGATAACATCCAGCAAAGTCAGCATTAGAATAACTAACTTTTTCAAATGATTGCCCTTTGGGATATAACAGTCCAAGATTTGGAGTATGCTTAAGGTATTTGAAAATTCATTTTACAGCATTTAAATGTGACTCTTTAGGGTTTGATTGAAAACAAGCACACATACACACACTAAACATAATATCAGGACAACTAGAAGTCCGGTAGAGTAGATTTCCAATCATTCCTCTATAAGTGGTTTGATCAACAGATTTACCATTTTCATCAAGATCCATCTTATAGGTGGTACTCATGGGAGTGTCACTACTTTTTGTGCTACCCAATCCAAAACTTTTTATAAGATCTCTAGTATATTTGCATTGATTTAAAATAATTCCATCATCATTTTGAATGATTTGAAAACCATGAAAGAATTTATGTTCACCCATTAAACTAATTTCAAATTAATTTTTCATTATTTTAGAAAAATCAGTACATAAAGAATTTTTAGAAGATCCAAAGATCATATCATCAACATAAATTTGTACAACTAAAACATATTTTGAAATTATTTTTATAAAAATATTAGGATTATCTATTACTTTTGTAAAACCTTTAGAAATTAGAAAAGTACTTAATCTATCATACCAAGCTCTTGGATCTTGCTTTAAACCATATAAAGATTTTGATAGTTTGAAAATATGATTTGGAAAATGAGGGTTTGAAAAACCAGGTGGTTGTTCAAAAAAAACATTCTCAACAATATATCCATTTAAGAATGCACACTTGACATCCATTTGATATAGTTTGAAATTTAGATGTTCACCATAAGCAAGTAAAATCCTAATAGCTTCTAATCTGGATACTGGAGAAAAAGTCTCCTCATATTCAATACCTTCATCTTGACTATAGCCTTGTGCAACTAGTCTAGCATTATTTCTAACTATGTTTCCGGATTCATCTACATTATTTCTAAACATCCATTTTGTGCCTATTGTGAAAGTGTCCTTAGGTCTTTCGACAAGATTCCAAACATAATTTCTTTCAAACTGTTTGAGTTCTTCTTTCATAAAAATTACCCGAAATTCATCATTAATAGCATCATCAATGTTTTTAGGTTCAAGTTGTTACAACAAGGCTTGATGTTCAAACTAATTTCTAAGAGAATCTATAGTATGTGTCCCACCATCAATATTTCTTAAAACAACATCTAAAGGATGATTCTTTAGAATTCTAGTAGATCTAGTAAAGGTAGGACTAGAAATTTCAGGTTCATCAACAGGTTGGGAATCAACAGAAGTAGGTTCTGGAAAATTTCCAGAACTGGTTGTCTTTATAGCAGGTTCATTTGATTCATCATTAAGGTTCATAACAGATAAATATTCTACAATATTTTCAAGAGAGATTTTAGGCTCATGTGGATCTGTTTCATCAAACTTGATGTGAACATATTCTTCCACACACTTCGTTCTCTTATTGAAAACTCTATAGGATTTACTAGAAATAGAATAACCTAGGAAAATTCCTTCATAACTCTTGGATGAAAACTTTTCATGATTATATTGGGTATTAAGAATAAAGACATTGCAGCCAAAGAATTTGAAGTAGTTAACATTGGGTTTCCTATGGTTCCACAACTCATAAGGGGTCCTCTTAAGAACAAGTCTGATTAAGACTCTATTGATAATATAACAAGCTGCATTTATAGCTTCATCCCAAAAATAAACAGGTAGTTCATACTCATTAAGCATGGTTCCAACAATTTCATGCAGGGTTTTATTCCTTCTTTCTACTACACCATTTTGTTAAGGTGTCCTATGGGCAGAGAAATTGTGACTATATCCATATTGTGAGAAATAGGATTCAAATTCATGATTCTCAAACTGACGACCATGATCACTTTTCATTGTTTTAATCTTAAGTCCACTATGGTTCTCTACAGATTTGGAGTATTTAACAAAGTTAGAACAAGCTTCACATTTGTGGGCTAGAAAATATACCCAAGTATATCTAGAAAAGTCATATACTAAGACATAGACATAGTATATCCCATTTAATCTAGAAACTCTAGATGGTCCAAACTAATCCATGTGAACCAACTCGAGAGGTTGAGAAGTTGAGACTTCTTTCTTTGGATTGAAAGAGATTTTGTGTTTCTTTCCCTTTTGACAGGGATTACAAACATTGTCATTTGGAAACTCAAGTTTGGGTATGTCTCTAACTAAGTTCATCCTAGTAATTTTTCGAAGTCAGTGTATATTGCAGTGTCCTAATATTCTGTGCCAAATCCAAGACTCTTTATTAAAAGCATTTAAACATGTAATATTCTGCATGGCTAAAGAATTTAAATCAATAGCATATACATTTTCATTTCGTAGGGCAGAAAATACTAAAGCATTTTTAGAATTAAAAACATTTCAAGATTCATTTTCAAATTTAACATTAAAACCATAATCACATAACTGAGAAATAATTAACAGATTATATTTAAGTCCACCAACAAATAAGACATTAGAAATTAATACAGAGTCAGTGTTACCAATCTGGCATAAGCTGATGATTTTCCCTTTAGAATTATCACCAAAGGTGACAACACCTCCATCAATTCTGACTAAGATTTTAAAGCATGAGAAGTCTCCGGACATATGTCTTGAACATCCACTGTTCAAGTACCAGGTCATTATACTGTAGCTCTTTAAGTAGGTTTCCTACAAAATTGATTTAGATAGGAAATGATTTTGGTACCCATATCTTCTTGTTTCCAAAAAGGTTATCAATCAAAGCTTTTGGTACCCAAATTATTCTTATGGGTATCATAAAATTTGTAGAATCAACCGACATTAAAATATAAACCTTATTAGCTCCATGACTATGAATATAACTACTTGAAGCATATAAATCTCCAGAACTAGAATTAGCAGCATTTTTTCCAGATTTAGGAATAAATATATTCTTAGTAAACTCTCTATGTCCATGTTTGTATCCTATTATAGTAGTGTATTTTGGTGAAAATTTCTCTCCTAGAATTTGAGTTAGTGTATCCTTTCCATTTGTGAATTTCTCTAAATCCTTTCTGAGTTTCTCATTAGACATTTTCAATTCAGTGTTCTCCTTTAACAGTAGATCATTTTTCTGTTTTTCAATAGTAAGTTCAGTTTTACAAGTAGTAGTGAGAGCATGCTGTTTCTTTAATGATTTGTATTTATCCTTAAGTTTATTGCTTGTCTCTTACAGCATATTACAATATTCAAACAATTCCTCACTAGTAATTTTTTCAGAGTCAGAATCAGATTCTACACTATCTTTAGAATAATAAGAATTTAAAGCAAGAGTATCTAGGGTTACCTAAGAAGTGTTCGCCATAAATCACATTTTTTCCTTACTTCTGGTTTCAGTCTCAGAAGCTTTAGATTCACCGAAGCTATCCTCATAAGCGCTCCAAGTTTCCTTCATAGCCTTTTTGTACTTACTATCCTTGTATTCATATTTCATCTTGAATTTGATCTTTGGGAGTCTGCTTTAATATGTCCTTTTCTTTTTCACTCATAACAGGAAACCTCATCACTTTTATCTTTCTTTTTCAATTCCTTCTTCCAATGTCCCTTATTGTCATACATTCCTTTGTAATTTGATTTTCTGAAGAATTTGTTTTTCCAATAAAATTTCTTAAACCTTCTGGCTATCTGAGCCATTTCAGCATCACTATCAGAGTTTGAGTTTTCAGTGGTTGAACTGTCAGTAGGTACTTGAGATTTTTCTTTGTCCTTGATCTTTGAAGTAGTAGTCTTGAAAGACAATGATTTCCTCTTAGGTTCATCATCTTCCTCTTTATTCACTTTGAGTTCTACCTCATAACTCATAAGCTTACCAATGAGTTCTTTGACAGGTAGAGCAGCAATGTCACATGACTCTCTAATTGAAACAAATGTGCCTCTCTATTGGTCTGGTAAACATCTCAAGATTCTCATAATTTATTCCATTGTTGGAACAACTTTTCCAAGTGAATTAATTGTGTTGACAATCTCATTAAACCTGAGATTCATGTCAAAAATAGGTTCATCAGTTTTCATTTTAAAATTATCATATATAATATTATAAGTGTTTAATCTCATTTCTTTATCATTGGTTGTTCCGTCATGAGAAACACCCAAGGTATCCCAAATTTCAAAAGAAGTTTTACAAGAATAAATTCTATTAAACTCTTCATCTCCTAAAGCACAGTACATGGCATTCATGGCTTTAAAATTATTATTGTAAGCAGTCTTTGTAATTTCATACCAAGTGGATCTAGTAGTAGTGGGAAGTTTATATTCTGATTTTATGGCAGTGCAACTATCAAAAACTATGCTTTCTAAATGAATTTTCATTTTAAGTTTCCACTGAGCATAGTTTGTACCATTAAAGATAGGTGGCCTGTTAGTAATAGCACCCTCTAGTCTATTATCCATAAGAATATTTTAAAAAGAAAATTTTAAGAGATAAAAATTTAGAACTAATAGAAATTTAAGATCATTAAAGATGCAACTAAAATAACAGTTGAAAAACAGAGTATTTCAAAAATCTTCGGACAAAAAAAACTAATCCTTTGATACCAAATGTTGGTCGGAGTGGACACTCAAGAGGGGGTGAATTGAGTTCCAATTAAAATTTCTGTTAAAATATTGTCTAGTTAAAATCTCCCGATTTATAAAATAAGTTAAACTGTAGTGAATTTATACAGATTGTAAATGTTCACTTAGCTTCTCAAAGATTGATTAGATATCAGTTAGTTTAACCACAAGATCAAACAAACTCTTGAAACTAATCTACTGATTTACAATAAGTGTAAACACTTGCTAATTTAACTATCAATGTAGCTTCAAAATAATTTTGTTTTTTAATGTTATAGCAGCGGAATAAATATGTTATATGTCATATATATTAAACATAAATAAAAGATTCACAACACATATAACAAGAGGTTCAGTCTCAAGCCGAGACTTAGTCCTCTCAAATATGTATATAAATTTAATCCACACCCTTGATCGGGGTTAACAACAGTTTTAAAAAACTGTCCAGGCCACGCAAGGACCTCTACCACTAGTCTTTGTGGGAAAAAAACAAAGGCCAGGTCACACAAGGACCTCTTCCATAGTTGATGTTGGTAAAATAACACAACAGCAAACCAGTTGTCCAGGTCACACACGACCTCTACCACTATCCTAGTGGGAAATAAATGTTTTATAAGTTTGAGTGTGGATTTACAGATCCTCCAATTAATGTTCAGGAGACAGTGTGTGTGTAAAAATACAGCAGATGACACACACTGCTCAGAAAGTAAATAATAAATCACAGATGGAAAGATGTAGAGTTTATAATGGCTCTAGTGATTGCAGTGCAGCTCTGGACTCATTGGACATAGCAGGAATACTTTTGAGTTAGTCTCTAATTTCTCTGTTGAACAATACTGTGTTGTAGTTCAGATTGTCTACTTCATAAGTTAGAAGAGTGTCTTGATTCATCGTGTGTTCTTTAGAGGTATTAGATTCCACTCATGAGAGTTATTAGAAGGTCTTGCAATCTCCTTCTTGTTCAGCACAGTTCACTCTGGTGTACGTAAGTTCTTCGTGTTTTATATTCACGTTGTGGTACATACTTTCTTCTTTGTGTAATTTATCTTCGTCTTTCTTATATTCCACGAGTTCTAGCAGTAGGAATGATTCCCTTGTAATAGGTACGAGATACAGTTTCCTGACATGCCAACAACTAACATTGAATAACATTAATTTCATTAAAAAAAAACATATATGACCGTTAGCATTATTAAAAATAATATTGACAAAAACTTATGAAACAGTGTCACAATGATCATGGAAACAATTTCTTCTTCATGGTGTCTAATTCACGATGAGTGGTCACGAGTGCTCATGGTGTCTGATTCATGATGAGTGGTCACAGTGTCTGATTCACGGTGAGTCCTTCACGGTGTCTGGGTCACGGTGAGTCCTTCACGGTGTCTGGGTCACGGTGAGTCCTTCACGGTGTCTGGGTCACGGGGATTCCTTCACGGTGTCTGGGTCACGGTGTGTCCTTCAGGGTGTCTGGGTCACGGTGTGTCCTTCACGGTGTCTGGGTCATGGTGTGTCCATACATAGACAAATATATGTATTCGGACTAAGATAGTGATATGAAGAATATGGGTTAAGGTTAACAATTAGAGATAATATATGAGAGAATTGTGAGCATGAAAAAGACTTTTAAAGAGTAATTAACTTCCATAAGATTTGTTATTATAAAAAAACATGATGTGCACGGAATATCAAGATTAATTAACAGTAATGAGATTTGTGATAATTAAAACATTATTAACACATGAGGAGTCCAACAAAAACTATGTGTGTAAAAATTGGTGGTAGAGAAGGTTTTATGTAATTTTTTATCTATTTTATTAATATAATTATAAACTAACTAAGAAATCAAATAACTATTCCTTCCACCTATAATCTACGATATTTGAAAAATCCATTTTCATACTATGAGAATTTTTAATTGAATTTCATCCACTTTTTGTCATTTATGAACACATTATTCTAGTTTGAAGATATTCCATGTCAAATATGATATCATATAGGTACAGTATGAAGGATATTTTAAAATTTTACAATATAAATATTAATATTTCCTAAAAAACTTGTTTATAAAATAATTACTTGTTCAATTATTTTTATTTACTTTTATAATTTTCAAATAAATTAGTGATCATGATAATTTAGGTTAATTGTTTTGAAATAAAATATATTATCTTTTTACATTACTTTGATATTATAGGACTAGATAATATATATGATTAATTATATGAGTAAAGAGGATTTTTATTGGGTAAATCCAAGAGTAAATAATATTGTAATTTAATAAATTTATATGATGAATAAATGAATTATTTCATGATAAATAATGAGTTGGATGATTAGTAATTTACTAATATATAACTTGAAAATTATATGATATCAATTTAATGACTACTGATTCAAATTATGTAATCGTTTTGACATAATTTTTTTGGGTTATATTTTTATTAAATGTTAATGTAATAAAATGACATAAATTTTAAAAACATTATATTTCTTTGAAATAATTTAAAATGAATGTTTATTTTAACTCTGATAAATGTAGTCTATTTTTTAATATAGTTTAATCTTTATGATTTTTTTTTGTTATAATATAGAGATTGATGAAGAGGGGGTAAACATCAATGAATGTCCAGTTCCATTCACAATTTATTATTTATGTTATTTCTATATATTATATTTTTTTGTAATATATTATTAAAAAAATGTCTCATTCTAGATCCCAGAAATGTATACATAAATATTGGACATGAATTTATGTGGAAAGATTGTGAAATTTTTAATAGTATATTGGGGAAAAATTATTATATCCAACTATAATATCCCTATTTGACATCAATAATGTTTTTGAAATCGGTACTGAGGATACTGATATTATAATTCAATTTATGTATACAAGATAAGTTAAATTTTTGTTATATAAAATAAACATATGTGGGTATATACTAAACCACATTGGTCTATGATAAATAATTGTTTACATTATTCATTCCTTATAAACATTGGTAAAAACCACACCCGATACAAGTTTTTATTTCATATTTAACATGATTTATTGAAAAATATAAATAAACACCACCAATGGAATAAAATTATTCAAAATTAAAATCAAATATTGATATATTATTATCACCATCAAAATAATCTTCAAGGAGAAAATAATCCTCAGATGGATCAATTATTGTTGAAAGAATTAAATTTTCCCAAAATAATGAATAATAATTAAAAAATTTGGAAGCATATTTCTGAAACTATCATAAATACATAATAATTAAATGCATATATGGGTATTTATAGTACCATAATCAACTAATTTTACTCAATTTTTAACTATATATTCTTGGATCCATATGGGATGGTTCTAAATGAAGTGATTATAATTACCTCCCCAACTATATAGATTGATTTAACCTCTAAAATATACTATTAATATGTGATTAATATGTAGTTTCAATCCTTTAATAAGGATTGGGTATATAAAAATGATGTAATATATAACAAATATTTCATGATATTTTGGGATATGACCGACAATTATTTATTAAAGGATATTATATATTTATTTATAATACTATTTCTCCCTCCATGGAAAAATTATCAATTTTTAATACACGTACTTATGATTATGAAATACAAGAATTTTTTTAATATAAACCCATGATGTCTTCAAAATACCCTCCAAAAAATTTAATGGTAACCTCATTATTATTATTCTTGGAGTAATTGATAACAATATTTTATCTCTTAATAAATTATGATTTATCACAAGATGGAAGGTATACGACTATATTATTAGTATGATTAAATGTACCAATATTCTCAATAGTGAAACCATATTTATAAATATTTTAGTGATTCTTCATATCAACAGGGACATTGACATCGTTAACTATGACATTATTTTTAACATACATAAAAGATATTGTTTTTCTCTGCCATTTATTATCCTCATTTATTTTCCCCAAAAATACTATATACTCTCTATCATTTTAAAATTTCTCTCTAATGGAATTATTTGACTCACTAGGTGGTCAAATAGTGTGACCCACCATTGTTACTCATCATTGTTTTTAAGGAAGATTACCTAATAAAATGCCTCATCACTATAGTAGACACTATGAATCTATCCCTACAAAAGTATCATATGAATGTAAATTATCTTACAAATACATTTTCTGTGGTAGATATATACATATAATATGAGGTAACTTATAAATATTTAAAAACTATAAGTGAATTATGTCACCATTATAAAATTGAATTTGGAAAATCCATTGGTAAAAAATAAAATCACTATTGTCAGAAATCAATGATACTCACATGGGGAATAAATATTTTAAATTCAATGGAGTTATAATGGGAGAAATTTGATGTAAATATTTTTTTATTAGATTATTTTTTTAATATATATTTTTACTTTCCCGGAAGATAACTCTTATAAATTCACCATGAAATGTGTATGATAGATAAGGAATTCCCTCTATCATGTCAGTCAGGTGTGTATAGTTCATTTTGACTTTTTAAAAATGTTTTTTATAAAATTACATCCTATAAATGGAATTTAATTAACTATAAAATATTCTGAAAACATATCAAAACATCATAGGGACTATAATAATATAAAAGAATAATAGTATTATATAGGCATATTGATATTATATTTATAATTTTTAATTTGTGGGATTGAGGTTCAAAAATGTCAGTTACATTAATGAATCACTTAATACCACCTATCCATAGTATATTATTTTTATATTATTTAATAATTCCATATTACATTGTTATATACATATCATATGAACAAATGGGGAAATTTATTTTATAATTTCTCTGACATTTTGATTTCTCTGAGTTACTACTTTCAAACCATTATGAAAAGATTTAATTGTATTCCTTTAAAATAATCAAAAATAAAAATTTGGGTCACCAGTTTTCATCCATCCCAATTATTTAATATTGAACCCTTCTAAAAAATGCATATGATCATAAAATCATGTCTAACATAAAACAGCCTATGATGAATCAATTCTGAAATAAAAAATACAAAATTTTCACTCCAAATCCTCTCCAAAGTTGATTTAACACATTCAAGTATAGGTTATTTCACCTATCTAAATTTATGCATGTCTAGAAAATTTGGAAAAATTAAGTACTAAAAAAATTATTCTTATTATTGGTTGAATTAAAATTGACTATATCATGATTATATATATATAATGGAATATGATTTTTATGCTCAGGTTTTTTAATAATTATTTTAGTAAGAAATGTTCTTTGATATTACTTTTTCATTTCATATGTGAAATGAAAATATGATTGAACTTCTATTCCTTAATAAGTATTTTTATGAAACATATATTGAGTTTAAAAATCATAACAAACTCTTTGGGTCTATTCAATTGGCATATTTTATATTTTTAAATGGATTCCTTTCAAATTTTGGGTCATTTGATGAATTTATTGAATATTTTAACATCTATGAGTAGTATTTCCATTTGGATTACATCATTGAAACTTGTGTTATAAATAAATACACGAATTAAATGACTATTTATCATTAACATGTCACTTCTTGTAATCCATGGAATCCACATAATTATAAATACAACAAATATAATCCACCACTTATACTCATACATCATGATATGGATGTATTTTTAGGAGGAGTAGGACCTTCAATTCGGTTTCCCTTTCTTGATTTCATGGCTATCACACTTAATTTAAGGATAATGTGTGGAAATAATCAATTCATAATAAATTCAATGGTATGTAAAATAGTACTAGATCTATATTTATATTGATACTGTATTTTTTGAACGTGGTTAATCATATATCATGGAGAAATACATGATATCTCTACTCATCATGGATGAACTATTTGGACGAGACTCTTGGGAAAAAATTTATATTTCTCCACACATTCATGGTGGAAATCATGGTTTTTATGAACTCTTGGACAAAGAATGTTGATGTTCATGAAATTATTTTCTCTCATAACTTGAGTGGATATTAAGTTTTTTGAATTTTTAAATATTTTATCAATACATGAATTTCCATGTATTATACTCAACTAGAACTCTCTTATTATAATTATTGATGGGAATGAGTATCATTAATCCATATCATGAAATTACTCTTGTTAGTTATTTATAATTATTATTTACTAATTATTTATTTACTAAATTAATTATTAGTTTCTAAAAACTAATTTTTAATTATTAATTATATATGACAGTAATTTATTATTTATTAATGATAAATAAATTTTAATAATAAAATTTTTTAAATTTAAATCATTATTTATTTTTAAAATATTTACTAAATTAATAATTAATAACTATTTTACTTTATTTTTTAAAATAATTCTTACAATATTCTCTATGTTCTCTCGCAATGGGAATACCTCATAACCAATTTTTTCGTAGTCAAAATATGCCTTAAAGTCGTCAAAATTTGTTTTTATGTCATGATGTTATTATTTAAATCATGTGTGTTTATTTTTAATTCATTGTGAATGATTTAATGATTATAAAAAATTAAATGGTTATGCCCTACACCTATTAGGAGTATCGTGGTATTTATCTCCCATTTGTATATAGATAATGATATCGTTCGGATGACAGCTGGTTAGAGTTCTGGATAGATGCAACTTAGTAGCGGGTTGTTTTGGGATAACCTATGTGAAGAAGGTGTTTTGGGGAATTTAATTACTCCAAATAACCGAACTTATTGAATATGGTTTCTATGTGGGAACCATGGAAAGCCTCATCATGATATTCTTATAATTGTAATTTTTAAAAGATATCTCGCCTATAAATCATCACTGTTCTTCAAAATGGGGGTGATGAGGCTTATATAACATTACATGACTAATAGGTTATATGATGGTTATTTTATAAAGACACTCTTATTTCATCTTAAGGTCATGTATTGAGGTACATCATGATGCCTTTATATTTGGTTCTGTTCCAGGATGAATAAAGATGAAGAGTATTGCAATGACTTCTAGAAAATTTAATTTTGTTAATTAAAATACTTGAGTGCTTGAAATTACCAAATTGAAATCTGGGGAAATTAAATTATTAATTCTTTGTTATCCATTTTTTCTAATTTTGTTTCCTCCATGCATACTATATTTGGTTATTACTCGGTATCTGGGGGTCTTTATATATGCAATGGAAGTTGGGTGCGAATATATTTGTAGTGTAAAAACATCCTTCATAGTGCTTTTTTAAATTTTGGAATCATAGATAATGATGCACCATCAAATATATTATTTTGATATATATATATATAATATTATTTATTTATTTTCATATTTATTTATTGATTCATATATCTATGATTTTATATATTTGTAGTCAGGTTGGTAAATGAGGGATTATCTCAGTATACTGTTATAAAAAACATTCATGTTAAAATATTTATTTGAAATAATTTCCATAAGTATTGTACAAGTAATATAGTAGGTATTATAGCGGTGTGTGAAAAATAACAATAATTTTAATGGGTTACTTCTACAGCCATCATATTCAGGACAAAAATTCACATTTCTGCTACTCATCCATCACAAAGGCCCTTGGTATATAGGTCCTACAGGTTACTATAATTTTTAAGAATGTCACATATTTAGAATAGATTAATTCCTCAATGAAATATGAAGGTATTTAATTATGAAAACATATTGGTGTTACTGAGTGTGAAGCCTCAAAATAATGTTGGGTGTAGAGAGAAACATTGACCATCCATATTCCACCATGGATTTTATATGTGGGAAGGTTTGGATTCCTACTATGTGAATATAATCATATTTTTACTAGAAAAGTGATGATTAATAATAGTTAAGAAATATTTTGGGGGTTCTACATTGACATTGTTGGGATGGTGGGTAAAACGAATGATGGGTGTGTTGGAACCAATCATCTGACCCACTTCACATATAGATCTCTAATGATGGATGCATGGGGTCCGTTCCATATTGCTTCAAGTCCAGCCACAATGCACCAATTCTTAGTAGGTTGAGATGTATTTTTCTGACTAACAAAACATGTTGATATATGTTGAAATAGTGGCGTTGATGTGTTAGACTAGTGACATGAAATGATGTCGGCTTCTCATTTGATGGGAATTAATGTATTCAACCTTAAAATTATTTGTCCTTCATGCAGCCCATGTTCTAAAGCCTTTTCATCACCTGGCATTTATATCATGAATTATAATAATATAGTATTGGTGGCGGGATATCATTCTTTGTGAGGTGGAATGAAGCTTGACATACACTACTGTCAACGTGTGTGTATTTTTTGGAAATTTATAATCCCCTCAAATGTAAATAATATATATATTTATATATATTATGTGTTTATATATATATTATTTGAATATTATTATCTTTAATTATATATGTATGTGTACTTATATGTATTTATGCATATGTATATATATTAATATGTATTTATAGATAGTGGTTATATATTAGTATGATTGTGTATATTTATATATGTTTGGTATTTGTATTCATATAAATTTGTATTTATCATATGGGTATATATATGTAGATATTTATATTTTTATATTTATATACGTATGTGTATTTATCAGTGTTCATATATATATATATACATTCATAATTATAAATATTTAATTATATATATGTCTGTTTTTTTAAATATTTACATCAATCTATTAATTATTTTATACATTTATAAGTATATTTATATATAGATATTTTTTTTATTTGAGATTATTTATATTAATTTATATTTATAGGTATATATATAAACTCATATGTATATATGAAATTATATATTTTTATATATATCTCTCTATTTATATGTATTTATATATATTTATCTAGATTGTGTGGGTGTAAATATATATATATATATATATATATATGGGTGTGTCTTTATATACATATAAGTATATTTATATATATTAACACAAATTTATAAGTATTAATATATATATATATATATATTATTTATCTTTATATATGTGTGTATTCACGTGTATTTATATTTAATGTTCACATCATCTGTCTAAAAAATTTATTAAATAGTTTCCCAAATTAAACAAGATCCATATCTTTTGTTGTTCTGATATGAGTACTTATATTCATAGATTTTTCAGATCTAAAACTTCAATGTAATACATTATTGTACTTTTGTTGATAAAAATTATGTTCCTTCCATTTTTTAGAAATTTGAAACCAAGGGAAAAAATAAGTTCACTCAAAATGTTAATCTCAATCATAGATTTCATATGCTTTTAAAAAATTGAGAAATTTTTTTTAGGATAATGATAATTTCATTCACATAGATTTAAATAGTGATGGTGTTTGTAAAAATATTTTATAAAAGTATAGTTGGATCAACTCCTCTGTTAAAATTTTTTATGATGTAAAAATTTTGTAATTATATGATTACATGCTCTTGGAGCTTATGTTTTTATATATAATGTGATATTCAGATTATAAAATTTTTAATCTATCATTTAATTTCAGATCTAGGTGTTTGATTCACAAATTAAAATATTTCAAAGCATTAACATTAGAAAAATAATATTTAAGAACAATTTTATAAGGATTTAAATTTATATGAGGAAAAAATTTTATAAGAATTCGAATAAATTCACGTCTTACAAATGGATTAATGGTTTCTTCATAGTAAATGACATAATAATAATACAACAATTATCAATATGAAATTCTTTATTTGTAATTATTATTCCATTTTCATCAAATTTATTTTTGTATACCAACTATAGTGTAACAACTATAATATCTTTAAGTCGTTCAACCAAATTCCAATCCTTTTTCATTCAAATTTATAGAGTTTATGTTTAAATGACCATATCCAATATTCATCACCTAATTATTTATTAAATATATTAAATTAATCATGGAATAGATATTATCAATTTCTACATTTATTTCATAAGAAACTTTTTGTTTTTAATTGTTGATCTATACCTCCAATGACACTATCAACGGGGAGATTCCTTAAGATATATTTTTCTTGGAAAAGAAAAGTAAGGTCGTTCAACAAACATGTGAACAGATTCTAATGGAATAAAATTATTAATTTGAAGTTCAATTTATCTCCAATATCAATTATTTATTAACATAGGTTAAAAATGTTATTCATTATTTGAAAAAGAAGAAGTTTAAAAAAATACCATATGATGAATTTACCTCCATACATTAAAAAGGATTATTTTTCTATTTTATTTTAAGTTATTTAATCTAAAATGAATATACATTTTTGGGAAAAAAATTACTCCTATCGGATTATAAAATAACCAATAATTAATCAATCATTATCTTTTATATTAAATTTCATTAATTGGTATTTTATAAACGGAATTAAAAATTTACATCATAAAATTAATAATTTGAGAATGTTTTGGAACTCTCCCAATACTCAACCCATTAGGCATGTTATATAAAAAAATTATATGTAAAAATAGATTTATTTTATATTAATAATTATTAATATTCTATTCTTAAAAATGATTAGAAATCAATTATCTACTCAACATGTATCATGTAAGTTAATGATGAATTTAATCTCTTCACTAAACTAATACATTTTTATTAGGTGTTCTTATGGATGAAAAGTTATTAGTAAAACTTTTCACTAAAAATAGTTTCAAAAAAATTATTTTCAAACTAATCAACATGATCATGACTGATGGTAATAAATGTATATTGTTCACATTTTTATAATAAGTTATAAAATACATAATAATAATAATTTATTTTGATTTTATTGTTATAATATAGGCCTTAATGTATCTATTGTATTCACTGACCAAGAAAAAAACATAGTGTCTTCCTTTGATACTTCTAGTCTATATAGGACCAAATATATCCATTTTATATATTTTTAATCTTCATAAATTGATATTCAACCAATATAATTGGTGATAAACTTATATTTTTTTTAATATTTTGTAGGATCAAAGGTGTAAGATTGGTATAGAGTAAGAGGTTTCCAACCTCTAATACCAATTATAGAATCGAAATAGTGATGTAGATGCTCAATATACAAGTGGGGGGGGGGGGTGAATTGTATACATTATAAAATTCCATTGGAACCTTTAAAGTTAGTTAGGAATAACTATGTTTTCCTTAAGGAAAGGGAAGGGCTAAGTTTAACAAAGTTAAACTTAGTAGATTCACAACACCTCTAATTCCAAAATCAAACTTGGAAAGAGATTCCAAACGAGGGTTCCAGAAATATGGTTCCATAAAATTAAACTTAACAAAATATTACAATATGAGATTCTACCTTAAAGCATATAGAATCTAAATGAAACAAAGTACAAGTAAGGTAGTATAAGAAAGTTATACTTTCCTTATATTACAAAATGAAGCGGAATAAAAACAAGTAGTAAAACTACTAGTAACAAGATATAAGTCTTTTAACCCAAAGAGAAGGGTATCCAACAACCTTGGATAAAGGTCTCTTGATTTATACTTTCAAGCAAGCCTGTCTTACCCAAACCAGGGTAATCCCTAGATACGAAGATCTGAGTCTCTGTCTTGCTATCCCCGCAAGCCCTCAACTTCAAGGTAGTTGGCAACCTCTGTCTTCCTCAGCAAGAAAGCCCTCAATCATTAAGGTAGTCGGCACCTCTGTCTTCCTATCCCCAGAAGCCCTCGAATTTAATCACCATCATTCGGAGTCGCACGAAGATTTGAGAGTTAATAAGAGTCTCTCTCTCTAGAAATCACTTCAAGCAGATTAGTCAGCCTTTCAGCACTTTTTCATCCATCAGCTACGAGCTCTTTCAAATGAGCTCCTATTTATAGGTAAGGTCGGCTCCTTCTCCAACAGTCATATTTTCCTTAAAGATTAGAGGGACATGTACAAGTGTCACATAGACAACGGTTAGTTTATAAAAAAACAGACTACATCGTTTTATAACAAAACAAGTATAACAGAATGTATGACATCGTTTTAATTCTGACTCAAAGGTTCGGAATGAATGCTTCGGAGTAAAGGTTCGGAGTCTAATGAAAATAATAAGAGTAGGCAAATTTTAGAAGTGTAAGCAATATAAAAGTTTGGAGTCTAACAAAGATATTTTTCGGAGTCTGAATTAATTTAGAGTGTATAAAACAAAGATACTCAAATTCTGTTTAATAGGTGAATTCAGAATGAGAATTCGGAATAGGAATTCGTCATCAGAAATCGTAATGAGAATTCATCATCAGGATTCGTAATGAGAATTCGTCATCAGAATTCGTAATGAGAATTCTTCTTCAGAATTCGTATCCTGAATTTGGAATAGAACATAGTCAGAGTTCATATCCTGAATTCGGAATGAAACTTCCTTATAGTTCATATCCAGAATCTGAATCCTAAAGAGAATGTTTTATATCAAAGTTTCAATGATTCCGAGAAAATAGAAATGAATCCGAATTTCATACTTAAGAAAAATATGGATGAAAATAAGATAAGGATAATTTTTTCTTATAAAAGCGATTTTCCTTAAGAAATAAATATTCTTATGAAAGCAATTATCCTTAAGAGAACGATTTTCCTTACAAAAGAGACTTTCCTTAAGAATGAAATTTTTCTTATAAAATCGATTTTCCTTAAGATAAGGTGTTTGTGATTTTCAAAAGAAGAAGGAATGGAAAAGTCATAAGGAAAACCTTATTGACTCAAAAATCTCCCCCTTTTTGGAAGGCACAAACATCCTTACGAAAAAGAAATTCTAAGAAGAAAGAAAAACATTAAGGCTTATCTCCCTTTGCTTTAAGGATATTGATAAATACGACTAACTCCCCCATAGGCTTTGAAACTCTAAGGATCGTATTTAGATTTCCAGAGTTATAAATAAGAATGTCTTCTTTAATGAAAAAGATCCCCCTTAAACAAACTCTTATTAGAGTTTTTCTTTTTCTTAAGAATATTTTTCTTCTCCCCCTTTGATAAACTCTTATTAGAGTTCTTCTTTTTCTTAAGGATCTTTTCCTTCTCCCCCTTTGTGATTTTCAAAAAGAATTGGAGGGAATGGAAAAAAAATAACAAAGTACCTGAAAAATTAGTAATGACAGCAATAGAAACGACAAGCACGACTTTCATTAAATTTGAAATCTTAGAAACAAAAAATAATACAAAAAAAGATCGGATTTGGTTATTTCGGATCTTTTTCCTTCATCATGAGCCCCTTTAGAATAGTCTTGATCTTCTTCAGGTCTTTATGATCTTCTTCAGCTTTGTTTTCTAAGACAATTATTCTTTCAGATTGAGCTTCAATTTTTTCTTCCTGGGCTTTTAGCTTTTCTTCTTGAGCTTTGATCTTTTCTTCTTGAGCCTTCATCCATTCTTCAAAATCAATCCGATGATCCCTTTCAAACTTCCAGTTTTGAGAAACGGAATTCAGCTTCCCATTTAGATCTCTCACTTCTTGAATCCGGAAGTTCTTTTCTTCTGTCAACTTCTCTTCAAAGGAAGAAGTTAACTCATTTATCTTCTTGTCCTCGGTTTCAAAAGCATCTTTAACATTGTCATGAAACTCATCGAACAACCTCATCTCATCCACAGTCTTCTTCGACCAGTTTTTCATCCTCTTACAATATTTTCTATGAGCTTCGTAACCAACAAAAAACATTTTGAACTGAGCCTCAATCTCAACGCACTTGTCCATAAACATAGATACGGAGTCCGTTTTCTGATTCAAGGCATGTTGGAGAATCTGGCATCTTGAGTCAATACTAGAGAAGGTCGGAATGGTTCCTACCAACTTTTTTAAGGACTGAACATCAAAGTCATGCCCCAATGAGGATGACTCCGAATCCAATACTTTGCTTGGAGAAATTTCTTCTTCAACAAGTTCAAGCTTTCTCTTTGAAGAGCTACCAACTTCCTTCCTCTTCCACACTTCTGAGCTCGGAGTATCAGCAAGAATTTGCTTTCCCTTGTCTTTTTCCGGAATTGAATCCTGTTCCGGAGTTCTCTTCTCACTATCAGAAACTTGAACAACATTATCTTCTTCATCAGTTACTTCCTGAACACGAATCCATACGATTTCCTTCTGAGAAACATCAAGTAAAATATGTTCTTTCTCTCCATGATAAGTAACTTCTTCTTCTCCTTTCTCTTCTTCCATTGCTGGAGTAACTAGATTCGAAGATTCAGCTTCAGAAGTTCGGAGTGATAAGTGTTCCGAAGGTGTCCCCTTGTAATCATCTACTTGTTTCAGCACATCTCCGGTTTCACCACTTACTTCAGCACCATCTTCTACTTTTTCCACTTGCTCAACTTGCTCTACTTCCTCAGTATTCTTAGCAACAGCTTTTTCCAGAGCAACAAAATTTCTTCCTGGACTATCAGGTAAAGATTCCAAGGAGAAAGATCTCTGAACAGGAATAGTTTCTGAAACCATTTCATTGAGTTTTAACGAAGCCTGAGCTACCTCAGCCTCAGAAATATTCTTCTTGAGCTTCTTTTTCTTTGCTTGTTTTTCAAGCTCATCAATAGTTTTCTCCATTAAGGCCTTAGCCTCCGCAGGGTCCAATCCGAACTACGGATCCCCTTCTTTCCATTTTTCTTTATCTACTCTCCACTTTGTAACAACCTCATCAGGATAGGCTTTCTTCTTCTTTGGTTTTGGAGGTGCGGAATGGACTTCCTTAGACTTAGGATTCTCTACTTGTACTTACACTTCTTTCAGCTTTCTCTTCCTTACTGGATTAGACGATTCCGGTTCAGCAGCCTTCGGAGCCGCTTCATCTTGATTTGGAAAATCGAAGAACTCACCAGTTTTTTTGTTGAAGACCACATCTATCCTCTTAAGAGTACCATCGCTGACCAGCATGATCTTGCAAACTCTTGGTTTAGATTTGCAAGCCTCCTAGAAAGACTCAAGGCACCGAACAATTAACATGGATAGGATTGCTGGATACATAATAATCTGAACTCTCAGATTTCCTTTCTTAAAATTCTCAATAGTAATAAGAATGTGCTTCATCAAGTTAAACTTCCTTAGATTTATAAGGAAATCTATGATATAGATCTCACTTTTCTTCAATCTATCTTTATCGCCTTTCCTCGGTACGATAAGCCCTTGTACCCATAACTCCAGAATCCAGAAATTTGTAGATAAACTGGCAATCTTCGGAGCCTTGTCATCAGCCAGTCCGAGATTTTCTAAGGCTTTTTCCTTGTCGAAGCTACCCTTAGAGTACGGCAACACATGCGAAATAAATTCGGCTTCTCCTTCATAAGTCAGCCCTGCCAAGCTTGCAGCCTTGGTGTGGGAAAGCTTGTAAGTATTGCCATAAGACTTAAAAGAGAACTTCTCCCTATTATCTTCCTTAAAGAAGGAAACTGATTCATAGAACTCAACAAGTAAGTCTGAATACACTTCATCTGGGTTCTCGGTTTTTGACACCGCAACATCTTCCCAGCCATTCAACTTAATGTTCTATGAAATATAGGAATCATAGTTGTTGAAGAAATCCGGATGGACTAACCTTTCACTGTAAACTAACCATTGAGAAATAGGCTTAGTGGATGACATTTCTTGAGACGCTAACTCCGCAGACATTCGGATCAGTAATCCTCTGAGAAGTTCGGAACGAAGACAACTGAAGTTCGGAACGGTCTTAATACAGAGGGGCAGAGCTTCGGGACGCGAGAGCTTGGAACCGATGTGGGACGAGTATTTGGGTCCCCTTTATATAGGCAATGAAATGTCGGTTCGACTTCCTTGGTTCATCTAACGGTTAGAAAGAGCTGAGATCAGATCTGACGGTTGAAAACTTGAATCCGATCTTTTTGAGGTTTTTATTAAGACAAAGAATTAAGAAAACTATAATCCGAAAACATAATACTAGAAAATGCCAGTAAGTAAAATATGACTACGAAAACTTGAGTAAGGTAATCATACCTTTCGGATCGGATTAGGAGGATTATTCGTAATGGGTAATATAACAAAGACTAGAAGAAAAATTTATTATGAGAAGACAGATTTCGCAAAAAATTTTCTTTGGAAAATAAAAATAGTTCAAAAAATTCGTTACAGAACATTCATTAAAGAAAAAATAAGTGTGAAAAACAAACCTAGTAAGGAAAAAAATCAGTACGAAAAACTTAATACGAAAAATTCAATACGAAAAACACATTACGGAAAAAAAATCGGTACAAAAATCTGGTTATGAAGCTTCCAGTACGTAAATTTTCATTCCAGAAATTTTCTATACGAATACTTCCATTTCATAAGTATTCTGTACAAGAATGTCCAATCTGAAAAATTTTAGTTCCGGAAATTCCATTCCGGAAATCTTCTTTCTGAAAATTTTGAAAACAAACTATGAAAAAAAAAATTGTTAAACCAACAAACAAATGTACTCCCCCTATGAGAAAAAGTTTATTACTGTTAGGAGATTTTTTCAACAAGACGTTAATTAAGAAAGATAACCTTAGGGTTATCATTCCTATCTTCTGTTTAATATATTCAAATATATCAGAAGGATAAGATTTTGTGAAAATATCAGCAAGTATATCTTGCGTTCCGAAAAACTGAAGAATAATATCTCCTTTAAGTGTGTGATCCCTAAGAAAGTGATGTATAATATCTATGTGTTTTGCATGGGAGTGATGTGAAGGGTTCTTACTGAGGGAAATGGCACTTGTGTTATCACACAAAATTTGAGTTTTAGTAAAACTCAAGCCATAGTCTGTGAGTGTGTGTTGCAACCACAACACTTGTGCACAACAACTTCTAGCTGCTACATATTCAGCTTCAGCAGTGGAGAGTGCTACAGAATGTAGCTTCTGCAGGACCAAGAAACTAAAGAATCTCCTAAGAAATGACAAGTTCCGGATGTACTTTTTCTATCCATTCTACATCCACCAAAATCAGCATCAGAAAAGCTTTTTTGAACAAAATCATTTCTGGATGTATAAAATAAACCTAGATCCATGGTTCCCTTAAGGTAGCGAAAAATTCTTTTTACTGCCTTTAAGTGAGATTCCTTATGTTTGGATTGATATCTTGCACATAAGCATACTGAAAACATTAAGTCTGGTCGACTAGATGTTAAGTAACGTAGACCTCCTATCATACCTCTAAAAGATGTTTGATCTACTGGTTTCCCAGCTTCGTCAAGATCTAAAGAGTTTGAGGTTCCAATGGGAGTACTTATACTCTTAGTGGTTTCATAACCATACTTTTTAAGAAGATCTTTAATATACTTATGTTGAGATATGTAGGTTGCTTCTGGTTTTTGAGAAATTTGATTACCAAGGAAAAATGTTAACTCACCCATCATACTCATTTCAAACTCAGATTTCATTAGCCTAGCAAAAGAGTCAGTCAAAGATTGCTGAGTTGAACCAAATATAATGTCATCAACATAAATTTGAACAATCAAAACATTTTTCTTATCTTTCTTTATAAAAAGCGTTGGATCTGCATTTCCCTTAACATAGTTATTTAGAAGCAAAAAACCAGTGAGTCTATTATACCATGCTCGTGGGGCTTGTTTAAGGCCATACCAAGCTTTGGTAAGTCTAAAAACATGATCAGGATGTTTTGTATCCTCAAAGCCAGGAGTTTGTTCAACAAAAAATTCCTCTTGAACATAACCGTTAAGAAAAGCACATTTCACGTCCATTTGGAAAAGTTTGAAATTAAAGAATGCTGCAAAGGCAAGTAGAATACGGATAGATTCAAGTCTAGCTACTTGAGCATAGGTTTCTTCATAGTCTATTCCTTCTTGCTGATTATAGCTTTTAGCAACAAGTCTAGATTTATTTCTAACAATGACTCCATTTTCATCACATTTATTTCTAGAAACCCATTTTACTCCAATAACAGAGGTTTCCTTAGGTCTTTCAACCAAGGTCCAGACTTTATTCCTTTCGAATTCATTTAGTTTATCTTGCATTTCTTTGATCCAATCATCATCACTTAAAGTTTCATCAGTGCTTTTAGGTTCTAATTGGGAAAGAAATGCTAGATGTTCTACTTCATTTCTTAAGGAACCTCTAGTCCTTACAGGTTGATTTATATCACCAATGATACTATCACTGGGATCATTCTTAAGAAACAACTGATTTGGGTTCTGTAAAACATGTTCATCAAAATAGGGTAGAAAGTCTTCTGGGGTAAATGTTTCAGAAGTATCTTCTAGAACAATTTCCTTATCAGAAGGTTCTTCTATTAAAGGTTGACAATCAGTTTTTGAAAACACATCCGAAGATGTAAGTTGAGATGATTTAAAAACAAAAGGATCTGATTCATCAAATTTTACATGTACTGTTTCTTCAACAGTACAAGTATTTTTATTAAAAACTCTATAAGCCTTAGATGTTGTAGAATATCCTAAGAAAATTCCTTCATCAGATTTTGGTGTGAATTTATGTAAATTATCTTTATTATTCAAAATGAATACTTTGCAACCAAAAACCTTGAAGTAGGAAAGTCATGGTTTTCTACCATTCCATAACTCCTAAAGAGTTTTATTAAGAAAACGTCTAATCAAAACTCGATTTATAGTATAGAAAGCAGTACTTACAGATTCAGCCCAGAAATGTCTAGCAATAGAATATTCAATCAACATGGTTCTAGTTATTTCTTGAAGTATTCTATTTCTTCTATCAACTACACCATTCTGTTGAGGAGTTCTAGGTTCTGAAAAATTGAGAGTAATACCTTTCTTACTATAAAAAGTTTCAAAATCAGAATTTTGAAATTCTCCTCCATGATCACTATGAATAGTTTTCAATGGAAGGTTTTCCTCATTTTTAACTTCAGCTCTAAAACTTTTGAAATAAGAAAAAGCATTCGATTTCTTTACTAGGAAATAGACCCAAGTAAATCTAGTGTAATCATCAACTAGACCAAACACATAGTATTTGCCTCCAATACTTCCAGTTTGTGTTGGACCAATAAGATCCATGTGCACTAACTGTAATTTGTTGGTTGTTGAGACTTCACCGATTGACTTAAAACTATATTTATGTTGCTTTCTATATTGACAAGGATCACAAACTTTATAAAAATAAAATCTATGCTCCGGTAGATCCTTAACTAGTTTCTTCTTAGAGAGTTTACATAGGTTTCTAATATTACAGTGTCCTAATCTTCTATTCCATAACCAGGAATGATCTTCCATTGCACTTAGGCAAGGTAAATCTTGACTTCTAAGATCTTCTAGGTTCAAAGTGTAGACATTCTCTTTCCTATTGGCTGAGAGAATAAATTCTTCCTTGGAATTGTGAACTAAACACTTATCATTCCTAAAATTCACAAGGTAACCTTCATCACATAACTGTCTTATGCTAATGAGGATGTGCTTAAGACCCTTAACAAAAAGAACATTTGAAATCAAGGTTTTACAAAGAAAAACATTATTACCAA
The DNA here is from genome assembly GCA_963277665.1 of Viscum album. NCBI lineage: Eukaryota > Viridiplantae > Streptophyta > Magnoliopsida > Santalales > Viscaceae > Viscum > Viscum album. Next base: position 245,421,963 of record OY728133.1, read on the forward strand.
TACCAATAATATCTCCCTTAGCATTATCTCCGAATGTTACCTTTCCTCCTTTTGTTTTGATAATCTTTTCAAAAAACATTTTGTTACCAGTCATGTGCTGGGAACATCCAATATCCATGTACCATGTATTGTTGCTGGTACTTTCTTTATTATCCTGAAATCAAGAAGAAAATTAGACTTTCGGAATCCAAACTTGTTTGGATCCGAGATTTCCAGACAATAAAATTTTAGGTATCCACATCTTCTTTGAAAAATAAGCTTTGTGAAATCCTAGAGATTGGGTTTTGTTTAAGGAACAATTCTTTCCCTAGTTACCACCATATTGACACTTGGTACAAAATGGGGTACTTTGAGGAACAAAATAATTGTTACTAAAAATTGGTTTTGCATGGGTATAACCAAATCCAGATTTATTTCTTAAAGGTCGTATTTGGGAATACATCTTATCAAAATTTTCCTTACCATGGGTAAAGTTTGATAAACACTTCTTTAAGGAAATAATTTCGGACTTGAGTTTTAAAACCATGTTTTTATCCTCAAAATAATTAGTTTTAGAACTAGAGTTAGGCTCGAAAACATTTTTCTTAGAAATTACTTTTTCTAATTCATTAGAATGTTTTTTCTTCTCAGAACTTACTTCCTCATGATTTTTTGAAATATTTTCAAAATCAGCATTTTTCTTATCAAGATCTTTAGAATGATCTGATATCTCTTTTGTAAGAATAGAATTCCTAGAGTTTGCCTTATCAAGTTTCTTATTGAGTTTGGAATTCTCAATCTCAAGAAGTTCAGCAAACCTAGAGGCTTCTTCATAAGTAGGTAAAGTATTTTCTTCATCAGAAGATGATTCTTCATCAGAAGAGTTATAATACTTACTATCATTAGAATTTAAAGAAACATTGGTCAAAGATTCAGCATTTCGTACCTTAGCCATAAGACAATGATTATCAATAGGTAATCTGGCTATCAGACAAAGATTCTTCTATCCTGAAGATTCATACTCATAAGATTCATCTGAAGAGTCACCACTACTGGCACTCCAGGTGTCATTAGCTTTCAGAACATTCTTAGATTTATCTTTATAATACTTCTTTCTGTTCCTGTCTGAATGTCTTTCCTTCCTTTCTTTCTTTTTGAGCATAGGGCAATCTGGTCTAATATGTCTAGCTCTTTTACATTCATAACAAGTAACTTCTCCATCTTTCTTATCTTTCCTGTCCTTTTTCTTATTCTTAGATTGAAAATTTCTCGGGACGGCTATCTTGTTCATCCTTCGAGAAAGATTTGCTAATTCATTTTCTGAGACTTCACTCTCACTTGATTCGGATTGGAAAATAACATTCTTAGACTTGGATCTGGTTACTCTCTCAGGAGTCTTAGCTTTCATCTGATTTGAAGTTGTAGTAAAAGGAACAGTACCATTTACATTCTTCTTCTTGATGTTGTCTGCATCTCTCTTCATTCTGGTTTCATGTTGTAGAAGAGTTCCAAATAATTCATCAAGAGTTATTTGAGTGACCTTCCTGTTCTCATCTATATCTGTTCTCTTGGATTCCCACTCATTGGGAATAATGTCTATTATCTTTTCCACAAGAGATTCATCATCTAAACCTTTCTCTCCCATAGATTGTAGACTGTTGAAAATAGTCATAAATCTTTGTTGAACTTTACAGATAGGTTCTCCATAAGGAAAATTGAATCCATGATATCCAGCTCTGAGCATAGCTCTTCTAGTCTCAATCACTTTAGAAGTTCAAAGTGTGTAACCTCTAACTTCTTCCATATACAGTTAGGTTCTTCACAAGAAGAAATTTGGATATATATATTTCTGTTCATTGAACATAGAAAAGTGTTACATACCTTATAGTATAGTTGATATTCTTACTTTTCCTGGTTAGTGAACGATCTGACTTCCTTGTCAGGAATTTTATAATCACCAGTAAGCATAACAAAGTTTTCTACTCCAGTATTGATAACAAATGTCTTCATACGATCTCCCCAGTATTCATAGTCATTACCATCAAAAATTGGTGGTCTTGTATGATTCAGATTATAAATTGACCCAACATTGATTCCTGCCATACATAAAATAACTTTGCACACAACGTTTTTAGTAGAAATGATTCGTAACAACAATGTTCGGAATAAGAAAATTTCGGAATAGGAAACAGAATGGTAAATTTCGGAATGAAAAAGTGAGCAAGAGAAACTTATTGGTGAGTATAAGAATTTCAAAGACCTGCTCTGATACCAAATGTAAGATTGGTATAGAGTAAGAGGTTTCCAACCTCTGATACCAATTGTAGAATCGAAATAGTGATGTAGATGCTCAATATACAAGAGGTGGGTGAATTGTATACATTAAAAAATTCCATTGGAACCTTTAACGTTAGTTAGGAATGACTATGTTTTCTTTAATCAAAGGAAAGGGCTACGTTTAACAAAGTTAAACTTAGTAGATTCACAACACCTCTAATTCCAAAAGCAAACTTGGAAAGAGATTCCAAACGAGGGTTCCGGAAATATGGTTCCGGAAAATTAAACATAACAAAAGATTACAATATGAGATTCTACCATAAAGCGTATAGAATCTAAATAAAACAGAGTACAAGTAAGGAAGTATAATAAAGTTATACTTTCCTTATATTACAAAATGCAGTGGAATAAAACAAGTTGTAAAACTACTAGTAACAAGATATAAGTCTTTTAACCCAAAGAGAAGGGTATCCAACAACCTTGGATAAAGGTCCTTTGATTTATACTTTCAAGCAAGTCTGTCTTACCCACACCAGGGTAATCACTCGATACAAAGATCGGAGTCTCTGTCTTGCTATCCTCGCAAGCCCTCAACTTCAAGGTAGTTGGCAGCCTCTGTCTTCCTCAGCAAGAAAGCCCTCGAACATTAAGGTAGTCGGCACCTCTTTCTTCCTATCCCCAGAAGCCCTCGAATGTAATCACTAACATTCGGAGTCACACCATGCTTTGAGAGTTAATTAGAGTCTCTCTCTCTAGAAATCACTTCAAGCAGATTAGTCAGCCTTTCAGCACTTTTTCAGCCATCAGCTACGAGCTCTTTCAAATGATCTTCTATTTATAGGTAAGGTCGGCTCCTTCTCCAATGGTCATATTTTCCTTAAAGATCGGAGGGACTTGTACACACGTCACTTAGACAATGGTTAGTTTATAACAAAAAAGACGACATCGTTTTATAACAAAATAATTTTAATAGAATGTACGACATCGTTTTAATTCTGACTCAACTCTTCGGAATGAATGCTTCGGAGTAAAGGTTCGGAGTGTAATGAAAATAATAAGAGTAGACAAATTTTATAAGTGTAAGCAATATAAAAGTTCGGAGTCTAACAAAGATATTTTTTGGAGTCTGAATTAATTCAGAGTGTATAAAACAAAGATACTCAAATTCTGTTTAATAGGTGAATTCGGAATGAGAATTCAGAATAGGAATTCGTCATCAGAAATCGTAATGAGAATTCATCATCAGGATTCGTAATGAGAATTCGTCATCAGAATTCGTAATGAGAATTATTCTTCATAATTCGTATCCTGAATCTGGAATAGAACTTAGTCAGAGTTCATATCCGGAATTTGGAATGAAACTTCCTTATAGTTCTTATCCAGAATCCGAATCCTAAACAGAATGCTTTATATCAAAGTTTTAATGATTCCGAGAAAATAGAAATGAATCCGAATTTCATACTTAAGAAAAATATGGATGAAAATAAGATAAGGATAATTTTTTCTTATAAAAGAGATTTCCCTTAAGAAATCAATTTTCTTATGAAAGTAATATTCCTTAAGAGAAAGATTTTCCTTATAAAAGCGATTTTCCTTAAGAAAGAAATTTTTCTTATAAATGCGATTTTCCTTAAGATAAGGTGTTTTTGATTTTTAAAACAAGAAGGAATGGAAAAGTCAAAAGGAAAACCTCATTGACTCAACAAAAGGCACATGATGAATTACACCTATGATCTAGTAACTCCCTCACTTGGAATTTCTCAAAATGTTCAGCTAATTGATGAATAATACATTGATATAACCCTCAATAACCCAAAAACTATTTATCTATAGTTCCACATTACCTTGTAATATCAAATATTCCATGTTCATGTAGGTCTATTATGTGGTAATTATCCAATTAATTTTCAGAAATAATAAACAAGAATTCTAAAGGATGAACAATGCATTAATCATTCATATTAAGGAAAATATAAACATAATAAAATAATTTTCTTATTTTGTGGATATTTTTCTTATGTATTACAACACATTAAATGTTTTAAATTAAATACATATAGAGAAACTCAAAATCACAAATACAGATTATTTTTTCTTTGATCATTTTCTAAAAAGATTACATTTCCACTATTTATATTTTAATAACATTCGAAAAAATAATTATTTACAACCACATTATTTGAACATCAATTATCATTGTTCCAATTTTTTTTCAAGTGGTACTTATATTTCCATCCTAAAATTTTTAAAATAGTGGTTGTGGTGCCATGCCATTATTCTATTCGGAATTATTATTAATCAAAACAATATGCATCCATATTTTTTTATTTTGTCTCTTATTATAAAATATATTAATTACTTTATAAAATATTTTAATTTAATCAATAAAAATTAAATATAATATAAGGAACATTTTTTTGTTCCATCACATCCTTTTTAATATTTTGTACAAAAGGGTAAATTTTTAGGAAAAAATAATTTGATTAGAAATATGACAATTCAAAAGAGAATCTAATTATATAATTCATATTCAAGGGATTCAAATTTGAATAATTTTTGTCGAAATATTCCTTATAGAAATAAAATTTGATAAAATATTATTCAAAATAAAATTTTTAGAATAATATTTCATAAAGAAATTTTTATATTCATCTGTTAAACTAGAATAATTTTTTTTCAAATTCCAATGATCTATTAAATTTTCATATAAACATTTTGAAAATATAGAAATTTGATTTAGAAATATCATTATTATAATAATCATATCATTTTTTTAATATGAATTATTTTTCCTAGGAAGTGTTACGTATCTGGTCATTTCCCAAAACAATGGTTGACAATCCTTATCATCATATGATATAACATTTTCTCCTTTCAATGAAGTGGAACTAAAGTAATTACCATATATATAAGGATAATCTATGTTAAAATTTAATTCAGTAATGGTTTCAATATACAATTTATCTATATATAATTGATTTGTTTTTGGAATATAAGAATGGAGTCCAATAACATTTTTATTGTCCATCCTTCCATATTAAGTACATTATTGTGATATATCTCCCCCACTCACACTCAAAGTGTCTGTCACCTTCAATGGTTTCATTTATTTATAAATAAATGACCTCTATGATATTCATTAATTTATTTTCACCCTAAAAAAATCTAATCTAATATCACCGAATTTCATAAATTCAAAAATATAAATTCTATTGTTTATTCTTCAATACTTCTTCTTTTTTTATTCATTCAATACATATAATGTATACATTTTTTTCCAAAAATAAGGTACATCCATTAATAGATTTTTTAAATTTTATTCAAACATTACACCAAATTAATATAACCCAACTCTTCATTAACATTCCTCTTATACTTTGAGGATTTTGAATTAATTTCTCCATCCGTAGAATTTCCAACACTAAATACCCTATAAGATGTATTAATTCCTACTAAATTTGAATTTTTATATATTATATGATAACTATTAAACCTTATTTATTAGATTATGTTAATATAGATAAAATCATTAAAAATATTAGTATTTATATGTTTCATGTCATATGTGGTAGTTCTCATCAATTCTCATTCTTTATAAATGTTATCAATGACATTTTTAATAAGATATTCTTTTACTAATTTTTATCTCCATAAAAGTAAAATCTATTTACAATGGTCATAATCTTGTTATTAATTCTTGTAATAAATAAATAAATAATAAATAATAATCATGATAATCAGTATGATGAATAGACTTTTTGTTTTTTAAGACCAGTTTTGTTCAAAAATATATAAATTTTATATTTCCCTATATACATATTAGGTTTCAGCAGAAGGTATTTGACTATAGATGTAATATCCAAAATATTTAAGAGGATCATTATTGTTTTAATTTCTAATTAAGTCAATTATAAATTCTTAAAAACATGGTTCAGAGGAGTAATAATTTTTTTAGGAGAGTCTTTTGGGTTAAAGACATGAAAATGGGAGAAACTATCCATACTGTGTAGGGATAATGGTTAGTTCATGGTTTGAACATTTCATATTCCATTACCAATAGTGTGGGGAAGGGGGATACGTGGTTTTATGTAATTAAAGGGGGCCTAAATACTATGAACTCATACAGATATCCAACCTAATGGACTAAATATAGGTTTCCAAACCATTTGTGCTCTCATGATAATTATATATCCCTATTTCTACATAGGTAGAGGGAACTACATGGTAGGTAGATATTTAGGTAAATCATGCAGCCTAACAATGATTACAATTAAAATGGTGATATTATTGTTTCCCCTCCTGATAATAAATTCTTCTTCAATGATTTTTACATCCAATTTATTCTTCCTTAGTAGGGAGTGTGAACTAGGAACTCACTTCTATTCCTAGGATCAATCTATTTAAATTTAATGTCACTACAATTACTATTTAGTGTGAATCGAATCTTAAAGTGATTAAAAGAGTCCAATTTCATCTATTTTTTTGTAATAATCATTGTGTGGATATTCTTTTTCTTTAAAACCTCATAAATCATAATTATTTTCATGGAATACATATCATTTGTGTTATCAGTTGATGTAGAATGTATCAGTGTACAATATAAAGTGATATATTATTTAAAATATTGATGTTCATGGTCTAAAATAATTCTTAAAAATTACTGATGTTGGTCATGTTTATGTGGATGTGTTAGAGTGATGAATTCCACATTTTATTAACTACATAGTGTAATTTTTGCCCAAATATTCAATATGAGATCCTTGAGAAGCCTTATCACACCCATTGATGATTATAATACCACACCAAATGCGACTCTATCTTATATCAATCCATTTCAAATTGTTAAGGATTTTGTATTGATAAATTAATGGATTTATTAGATTAAACCAGTTTCACATGATGTTCGATTAATTTTCATGATATAATGTGTTGATTATATTAATATAGATAATGTAATGGGTTATGTTTGATCTTGGATTCTTCCATAAGATATTCATTATTTATGCTCTAGTATTAGTCCATTATTTTGAATTTAATAATTGTTTCCCAAAACAATGAGATGGATTCAGGGTCTTTCGAGGGTTCGGGGTATAGAAGAGGACGAACATGGGTTTTTGGGAATGTTTTGCACAATTTTTGCATGATCTGTTCAAATCTTGTAGATCATCCAATGTAATTGTGCAACCTTGGTTATAGTGTTACACATGGTTGATGCCTGGTTAATCTATTCATGTGAGGTTACAAGGTAATTTTGATATCCATCCCCCTTGGATCGTTGAAATTCCATCGTTTTTGCATAGTTTTCAAAAATGTGCGAGTAAATTGTGTGTCCTAGTAAAAATTGATATATTTATAAAAAGATATACATTTTTTTAAACCCAACTAGGGATTTTCCTCCTCTCCTTCTCTTGTATCCCTAGTGATGAAAAAGTTCTCCCAAGAACTTACAAGGGTGATTCTCACTCATCCCTAGGTCATTTTGAGTGTCTTTGGTTATATATAAATGATCTGATTAAGTATATTCTCAATCATGATTCCTTTTATCAGTTAGGGTTTTTATTACGACCCTTCTTCGGGACCCGTGTCGTGACTACCCCAAGCCCACCTTCCATAGGCCAGGGGATGGCGACTAGCACCAAAGGCGTAAAACCCGATATAAGGGAAGGCATTGCCTTTATGTAAGTAATAAAACACCACAGAGTAAGCAAGAAGAAGTAAACACTAAGTAAACTGAGTACAAAAGTACGTGCTGGAAAGTAAATGGGCCAGAATACAAACCCAACTAAAAGTAAAGCACAACTGAAAAGGGAGTACAACAACAGTAAAGTATTGCAGTGAGTCCGAGTTGTCCTCTAGAAATCCCAATTGAAGTGTGGGTACAGATAGCTTCCTCTTCTCCTCGACTCCATCCATCCACTCCGAGTAAGACCTGTACAGTGATCCACCACCAGGTATTTTCCAACTGCACGAGCTACCACCTCGGTCAGCGCAGTCCTTTGTCTACATCCAAGAAAACATACTGTGGGCATAGCCCATGCAGGGGTGAGTATATGCTACTTAGTAGGGACCTTAAGACCCCTGAAAGTCTCCCAGAATCCATGAATGATAATCCACAAAAGAAATATACAATCATGAGGTAAAAACCAACTCTACTTAAGTATATTCCCATACATATACTTAAGTCATCAATTCCAGTTCTTCTCCAACATCTGATCCCATGTTCGATCTAGTCCACACAGGATATCACAATCTAATCCACACAGGATAACACAACCCAATCCACACATGATAGAAAAACAGTCTTATTGAAGATAATGATTGAAAGTAAAGACTCATCTCACAAATGTATACTGTTCAAAAGGCAATAGAGATGATCTGATGTACCCACTGATTCATCTAATCTATCAGACCCACATAGGATACAAGACCAGCTAAGATGTCTGACCCACAAAGGATACAAGACCCGCTACTCTACCGGACCCACGTAGGATACAAGTATAGAGTCAAATAATATCGGACCCATGTAGGATAAAAGAACAGTAGCCAAGTAGTATCAAGCCCAAATAGTATACAAGAACAGTAGCCATCTCTGTTGAACCCATGGAGGATTTCAGTATAGTCGTCATCGTTGTCGGACCCACGGAGGATCCCAGTACATTCATCATCGTCGTCGCAGTCGCAGCCAGTTCTAGGGTTCATGCACACAACATGATCGTTTCCGGAAGGTTCTACACCATGATCCAAGAGGGGATGATTCATCAACTGACACGTAGTCTGGAGTTGAAGTATCCCAAAGTTCTATCTCGTCAACAGAAACTGAACATGACAGACGGCACGTCAATCGAACGGCCTGTCTAAGAGTTATTGGCTTTTTCTTCCTAGGGGCCTGGTTGGTTTTTATGTCAAAACCAACCCGACCATACTCCAACTACGTCCAAACCTTGAGTGGAGTAATCAAAAATAATCGTATCACTAATAGAAATCCAACAAAGTCGACGACACATCAATCGGACGTTCGGAGCTCATGTTATAAGTGTTTCCGCTGCAAGGGCCGAGTTGGTTTCGTGTTCGAACAAACCAGGGTGTACCCAAAGTTATCTGAAACCATGAGTGTAATATAACGAAACGACCGTTTTGATCCAAGGATCACTACGCAACTAACGGTGTGTTGATCGGAGGTCTGTAGCCCATGTTATGGGCATTTGAACAGATCTGTCTGAAAAAAGGGGGGTTTGGGCCCGGTCCCACCCGGCCAATACCCCCTAGGCTGACCCGAACCGGGTCCGGGTTCGGCCCGGCTAGCATGGCCCGACCCCGCCGGTGCTGCCTGGCCCGGCGCGGGCGGCAGGACCCGGTGCGGGCGGTCCGGCCCGGCGCGGGTGGTCCGACCCGGTGCGGCCGGTCTCGCCTGGGCACCCGTGCAGTGAGCGGATGTGGGGGGGGGGGGCACTGCCCCCTTGATTTTTAAACATCTGGCCATTTATTGCTGGCCTTAATTGAGTCACAGGACCCGGGCGTTCCCACCTCCACCTAGCGCCAGCGGCCGTCTCAGCCAGCCGCTTCTCTAAACCACCACCGCGGGACCATCTGGTCACGCCTCCCAGAGCGTCGGCGGCTAGAATTCCTGGTTGCCCCTTGCTGCACCGATGCGTCCAATGGAAGCGGCCTTTGTCCGACCGGTACGGCGCGACGGCTCCGCGCCCCTCCTTCGCGGCCCTCCCCATCTGCGGCCCTCCCTGTTTACCCGGCACGGCGTAACGGCGTCGCGCCCCTTCACCTTGGCCCGTTCTTGGCCGAGGGTTCCTTCAGCTTCACCAGAGTGGCACGACAGCGCCAAACACCTTCACCGCGATTTACCTCATTCCCGCACGGTGTTGTTGCACCGCGCCACCTCCGTTCCAAGCCACAATATATTCCACAACAAAATGGGAGGAGGTTCGGCCGTGTTCATGCGGTCCGACCTCCTCCATTATTTTGATAACATGAGGCCAAAGAACTAATGACGTACGTCAATTAATTCCGAACATAAATCAACCCCTTCCTCGATGAAGTTCATGGCAGCTAGCTTCATAGAAAACAGCGTCACAGGATGAATCTCCATATACATCTATGGAGAATGTCTGAGGAGGAAGCGGCGTCCCCCTTTCACTGACGTGGATAGAAGATGGAATGGCATACGTCCAATAAGGTAATGTCGTCACACACCGGTTGCAGAGAGAAGAAGAGATGGCTCGTTGATCTCTCCTTGCGGTGACGATGTTCTTCGTCGAAGTCTTGGCGTTCTTCGCGTTCTTCACACATATAGTATTCTTTCCCAAAGTTATCTCAAAACAAAACCAACCCCTACTAAAATAAGGTTCATCCTTATTTTATTAAAACATTCCATGAATTGTAATTATTCAAAATTCAAACTCTTAATTAAATTAATTGAATAGCTTTAATTCAACAATTTAATGTGATAGGTGGCCTACATTAAGAAGGGGAAGATGATGCATTACAAATTAAATGCTAGAGGGGAGTTTAATGGGATGTTAGGGAAATTGAATGAGGTGGGGTCTCATGTGGGCCCCACCCCAACTTCCTCCCAACTTTCTTTCCCATTACACTTAAACCATCAGTGGTGTAATAAAAATATAATTGTAAAACAACTATATTTTTATTCTTCACCTTTTTAACACCTCCCCCCAGGAAAACGCACCTTTGGAAAAGGTGTTCTTATGCAATTACCAATGTTGAGGTTTCATCGGTGTTCTCGGATTTCGATTCCGATTACCCGATCAAAAGTTAGGAAAACCCGACTATTCGTTTAAAGAATGTACCCGAGCTAAACTTCAGAAAATGATTTCAGGCACACCAAGCCTCGAAATATCGTTCCATCAAAACTAATTACTCGTAAAATCCCAAAAAAAATAAGCAAAAAATTTCATTGAAATTTATGTGACTTTAAATTACTCCCACCTCAGGGCTTTATGTCCCTGTAAAGATACATCACAAAATAGGGGAATAAATGAGGGTACTGAGCACACATCTGATCCTCCAGCTCATAAGTGATCTCCTTGAGGTTCTTGTGATGTCACCTGATACGCACTAGAGGAATCGAGTGCCCGTGTAGACCCACTCCTGTAGATCTTCTATCTCCACCGGGACCTCCTCAAAAGTCACCTCATCATTAATGTCCAGCTCCCCATGGTCGATGATATGTGTCGGGTTGTGTACGTATCTCCTCAGCTGAGATATGTGGATGACGTCGTGCAGACGGTGAAACTGAGGTGGTAGAGCCAGACGATAAGCCACCTCACCTATCCTGCTGACAACCTGGAATGGTCCTATCAAGTAAGAAGATAACTTGCGGCCCTGGCCAAATCACCATAATCCACATCGAGGTGAGACCCAAAATAAAACGTGGTCACCATCCTCAAAATCCAGTGCCCTCTACCTCCTATCAGCATAAGACTTCTTTCGGCTCTGAGTTGTCCTCATCTTTTCCTAGATGACCTGGACCGTCTCTGTCGTGGCCTGGACTATCTCTGGTCCCACATGTGCTGACTTCCCAGGGTCAATCCAGCACAGAGGTGACCTGCATGGTTTGTCGTAAAATGACAGGTATGGTGTCATTCCGATGGTGGAGTGGTAGGTGTTGTTGTATGCAAACTCCACCAAGGTAGGTGTTCCTCCCAGCTGCGACCATAGTCGAGGAAAAATGCAAGGAGCATGTCCTCGAGAGTCTGAATGGTCCACTCCGTCTAACCATCCGTCTGAGGGTGAAAGGCGGCGCTCAGATGTAGCTGTGTCCCAAATTCCTCTTGCAACCCCTTCCAATGTCGGTAATTAAGGTGAGAATCTTGGTCAGAGATGATAGATGATGGCACACCATGAAGCCGTACAATCTCCTGAACGTAGAGGCGTCCAAAGCTCTCCACTGAGCCCTACTCTCTGATGGGTAAAAAGTTGGCTGACTTGGTGAGTCAGTCGACAATCACCCAAATGGAGTCATGGCCTCTGGAAATACGTGGAATTCCAGTCATGAAATCCATATATATCTCATCCCACTTCCACTATGGGACCTCCAAGGGCTGTAGTAAGCCTGCTGGTACTTGGTGCTCCACATTCACCTGCTGGAAGGTGAGGAATCGAGAAAGAAACTCTGACACAACCTTCTTCACACACCGCCACCAGTGCTATCGCCCGAGATCCTGGTATATCTTCACCACTCCTAGATGTACCAAAAAAGTGGATGTGTGAAAATCTCTCAACACCTCCTCATGTAACATAGCTGGAACCATGGTATGCCCTCAAAAAAGGACGACGTGCTCTCCTCCTACAGAGAATCCATCAGGTGAATGTCTTGAGGATATCTATGCATGCCACGTCTCACAGTCAACGTCCTTATGCTATGCCTCTCTGACTCACCGAAATGGTGGAGATGTGACTGTGAGAGACTGAAGGAAGGCTGCCCAATCTCTATCCATGAAGGATATCTGCAAAGTGGAAAGCTGCTCTTTTTCCTATCCAAGTAGCTGAATGCCCATCCTCCTACTGAGAGAATCTGCTACTACGTTCCCCTTTACAGGAGTATAGAGTATCTCAATTTCATAGCCCTGGAGGAACTCGAGCCATTATCGATGTCTCAAGTTCAGGTCTTTCTGCAAGAAGATATACCTGAGACAATGGTGGTCAAAATATACTGTAAAGAGCCCTCCCATCAGATAGTGCCACCACATCTTCAAGGAAAAGACCACTAATTATAACTCCATGTCATTGGTAGTGTAGTTCTGCTCATGATGACTCAACTATCGTGATCCATCGGTGATCACTACCCGCTCCTGCATCATAACACACCCGAGTCAGGTACCTGATTCCTAGTAGTATACTATAAACACTTTGAGATCTTACCTCAAAGCTGGTTCTCTCGGAGTGTGTCAAGTACAACCTGCAAGTTGTAAGAATGCTCCTTCTCAATGGTTGAGTATATCAATATGTTGTCGATGAATACCATGAAAAATCGATCGAGGTAAGTCTGGAAGATCCTATTCATGAGACTCATGAACACTGCAGGAGCGTTGGTTAGACAAAAAGGAATAACCAAGAAATCATAGTGGACATACCGACATCTGATGGCCGTCTTCTGCACATCCTCATCTCGAACTCTGAGCTGATGATAGCCTGACCTGAGGTCAATCATAAAGAACCACCATGCTCCTTTGAGTTGATGAAATAGGTCATTAGTCCTTGGTAGCAGATACGTTTTCCTCACGGTCACCTGGTTCAGGTGACGGTAATCGACACACAGTCGCATGCTCCCGTCGGCATTCTTGGTGATCAAAATAGTTGAAGCCCAGGGTGAAACACTGGGTCGGATGAATCCATTTCCCTGAAAGTCCTCTAGCTGTACCCGTACCTCACGAAGCTCAGCGGGAGACATCCGATATGATGTAGTGGATATCAGCATTGTCCCGTGGTATAGGTCAATGTAGAAGTCTACCTCTCTGCGAGGAGGGAGTCCTAGAATGTCGTCAGGGAAAATGTCTGCATACTGATCCACCACTACAGGAAAACTCGGACTCTACACATCAATTTCTCCTAGGATGAGGCTATCCAACAGATGAGTGATCGACTATCCACTCCTCTGCGTGAGTCCATCCTGCACTACAAGGGTTCCCTTCTTGCCAGTGAAGGTGAACCTGCTCCCATCGGTGCAGACACACCACACCATGTGCCTAATACAGTCGATCTAAGCATGGACTGTATATAACCAATCCATGCCCAAGATGATGTTTTAAGGTCTCGACGCCACTATAAGAATATTCCAGTCAATGCTCTTGCCTCCTAGACTAAGGTCACTCTACCGGTACCAGTTTGTAATCGTCGAGTCTGCTCCCGTAAGAGTCTATTGCCGTAAGGATCGATCCAACGGCTCCCTCAGAATCACTGAGATCTGAAAAAGGGCATTGGAAATGAAATAATAACTTGATTCTATCTGTATAAGAACTGCACCAAGGGTGGAGTAGACACAGATAGTAACTTGAATCATCTCTGGTGCACCATGGTCGTAGGCCTCCACTGCCTGAAGCTAAGCCTGTCGTTTCCTGCTAGCTCCCTATGGTCTAGGTCGACATCCTGATGGTGGTGGTGGTAGAGCCTCAAAGGGTCGCCCAACACCTATTGCTCAGCCAGCTCCTATGCATCTTCCGCCTACTCCCTGTGGAACACCACAGTCAAAATTCTGCCTCTGCCTGGTTGGTCCCTCAACCGTCAGCTGGTCCCTTACATGGTGGGTCAGGCAGTCACGAGCCATGTGGCCCTACCTGACACATGCATAGCATTGTATGCTCCTCGGAAGGCTAGCTCTGCGCCGTGTTCCCCACACCTTTGTGCTAGTATCCTGAGGTCGCCCGAACGATGGTCTGGTCTGCTTAGACCACTGAGTCATCCATCGACTGCCAGCTGTATATGACTCAGCTACATTCCGCCCTGCGGTAGGTCTCGCTGCTGGTGTAGGCTCAGCAAGAAAGTTCTCTACAAGGAGGTCTCACTCTAGTACTCCTGTCTGGGTTGGAATACTGAGGGAGATCATCGATGCCCTGATCTCAAGCCTCATACCTTGCTCGAAGGTCCATGCCCGAAAGAATGGGACTCGTTCCATGTTCATGGAATAGTGTGAGAGATCGCTAAATCTCACCAAGTATTGCGCTACCGTCATGTTTCCATGCCACAGCTGTAGTAGCTCTTGAATGCGCACTGCATAGAGGGTGGCTGGTACAAACTCTGAGAGGAAGAGGACCTTGAAGTCCGACCAAAGAAGAGATGCCTCGTCGTGCACCTGGAGCATCAAGCTCCACCATCTACCTACTGCCACGTGTAGGAGACTCGCTGCAAGGATCACCATGAGTTCAGCTGGTGTTCCTACTAACTTGACAACTCGTACAACAGCCTCCAGCCAATCCTTGGCTGGATGAGGGTCCATCTCCCTATGGAACCTGGGCGGTCTCTGACGCTGAAACCAGTGCAGTGAACTATGGTGATGTGCACTCTCAGATTCTGGGGCTGGTGGCATCAGTGGCTAGGCGGGTAGAGGTACCGTCGGTGCCTCCACTGTAATAGGGCCCTGCACCGAGGCATCATTGCTCGTTTGGATATCGTCTCGTATAATGCTCGAAAACCTAGATGGCTACCGTCGTGGGGCCATACTAAAAAGAAACAAGTGTGCCATAGTAAATACAGTATAACTGGTGAGCTGTCACAATGTAATCACAATGAAAACATTGAAACACACATGAAATCAATGTTTTCATGCACTCAGTCTGAAATCAGAAGTCAGGGTCCTAGTGTATTGATACATCGGCCGCCTCATGAACACTAGACTCCCTGGACTGATAACCACACTCAATAACTTAACACTATTTCTTCACAATTAAGAAATATCAAAGTCCATAGTTCTGCAGTAGAACCGAACTCCTCTAATACCAATTTTGCACGACCCGTCCTCGGGACCCGTGCCGGGACTACCCCAAGCCCGCCTTCAATAGGCCAGGGGCTAGTGACTAGCACCAAAGGCATAAAACCCGATATAGTGGAAGAAATTTCCTTTATTTATGTAATCAAACACCACAGAGTAAGAAAGAAGAAGTAAACACTAAGTAAACTGAGTACAAAAGTATGTGCTAGAAATTAAATGGGCCAGAATACAAACCCAACTAAATGTAATGTAAAACTGAAAAGGGAGTACAACTATAGTATAGTAAAGAAGCGAGTCTGAGACATCCTCTGGAAATCCCACCTGAATTGTGGGTACATATAGCCTCCTCTTCTCCTCGACTCCAGCCGTCCGTTCTGAGTTTGTCCCGTCCAGTGATCCACCTCCAGGTACCGTCCAACTACATGAGCTCCCACCTTGATCAGTGTTGGCCGTCGTCTGCATCCAACAAAACGTAGTGTGGGAGTAGCCCATGCCGGGGTGAGTATACCTACTCAGTAGGGACCCCAAGGCCCTTGAAGGTCTCCCAGAATCCACGAAGGATAATCCATAAAGGAAAGATACAATCACAAGGAAAAGACCAACTCCACTTAGGTATATGCCCATACCTATACCTAAGTTGTCAATTCCAGTTTGGCTCCAACATCTGATCCCATGTTTGATATAGTCCACACAAGATAGTACAATCCAATCCACACAAGATAACACAAACCAATCCACACTTGATAGAAAAATAATCATATCGAAGATAATGATTGAAAGTAAAGACTCACCCCACATAGTTATACTCTTCGTAAGGCAATAGAGACGATCAGATGTAGCCACTGATTCATCTAAGTTGTCAGACGCACATAGAATACAATACCTGCTAAGCTATCGGACCCACAAAGGATACAAGACCAGCTACTCTGCCGGACCCACGTATGATACAAGTACAAATTCAAATACTGTCGGACCCACGTAGGATACAAGAATAGTATTCAAGTACTATCGGACCCACATATGATACAAGAATAGTAGACATCACCATCAAACCACGGAGGATTTCATTATGGTTTTTGTCACTGCCGGACCCACAGAGGATCCTAGTACAGTCGTCATCATCGTCGCAATCGCCGCAATCTCTAGGGTTCCCGCACACAACATGATTGATTCTGAGATGGTCCGATCCACGAACCAAAGGGGGTCGATTCATCAAATGACACATATTCCAGAGTTTATGTATCCCAGAGTTCCGTCTCGCCAATAAGAACTCAACGCGAGAGATGACGCGTCAATCGGACGCCCGGTCTGAGAGTTATTAGCTTTTCGTCCCAGGGCCCGGTTGATTTTTAAGTCTAAACCAACTGAACTGTACTCTAACTGCATCCAAACCTCTAATGGTGTATTCAAAAAGAACTGTTTCACTAAGAGGAATCCAACAATGTCGATGTCACGTCAATTGGATGTCTGGAGGTCATGTTATGATCATTTTCCCTCCAAGGGCCCAGTTGGTTTCGTGTTCGAACCAACCCGGCCATACCCAATGTTCATCGAACCCTTGAGTGTAATATACCGAAACTACTATCTCGATCCAAGGATCTCTAGGAAATAGACGGTGCATCGATCTGTGGTCTGTAGCACATGTTATGGGCATTTGAACGGATCTATCTAAAAACTTGGGGTTTGGGCCCAGTCCGACCCGGCCCATTACCCCCTGGGTCGGCCCGAACCAGGCGACCCGACCCAGGTCCGGGTCTGGCCCGGTTGGCCGCAGCTCGGCCCGGTTGGCGCGACCCGGCCCATCCAGTGCGGCCCGGACCGGCGTGGGGGTCCGGACCGGCATGGGCGGCATGACCCGGTGCTTGCTGTCCGGCCCGGCGCGGCCGGTCCGGCCTGGGCACCCACGCGCTGAGCGGCCGCGAGGGTGGGGGGGCTTCCCCCCATGATTTATAATTGGGCAGACCTAGTTGAGTTGCGGGACCTGGGGGGGTCCCCCCTGCACCTGGCACCAGCGACCGGCTTAGCCAGCCGCTTCTCTGAACCATCACTGTGGGACCAGCTGGTCCTCCCTCCTAGAGCGCCAGCGAACGGAATACCCGACCGCCCCTTGCTGCACCGCCGCGGCAAAAGACGACGGCCTATTTCTGAACGGCGCCACGCGACGGTGCCGCGCCCCTCTGCCTTGGCCCGTTCTTGGCCACGGGTTCTTTAAGCTTCACCGGTGCGGCGGGACAGCACCACGCACCTTCACCATGATTTACCTCGTTCTCGCATGGTGCCGTTGCACTGCACCGCCTCCGTTCCAAGCCATAAGATATTCAACAAAAATAGGGGAGTAGGTTAGGCCGTGTTCGTGCTGTCCGACCTCCTCTGTTATTTTGATAACAGGCAGCCAAAGAACTAACAGAGTACGTCAGTTAATTCTGAACATAAATCAACCCCTACCTCAAAGAAGTTCATGGAAGTTAGCTTTGTGAAAAACAACATCGTTGGATGAATCACCGTATACGTAGATGGATAACTTCAAATGAGGAAGCGGTGTCCCCCTTTCTTTGACATGGAGAGAAGATGGAATGGCGTACGTCCAAGAAGGGAACATCGTCATACACTGGATGGGGAGGGAAGAAGATACAGCTCGTCGATCTCTCCTTGCGGTGATGACATTCTTTGTCGAAGTCTTGGCTTTCTTTGCCTTCTTCAAACTTATAGTATTATCTTCCAATGTTATCTCACAAAAAAACAACCTTTAATAAAATAAGGTTCATCCTTATTTTATTAACCCATGCCACAAATTCCAGATATTCAAAATTCAAATTCTTAATTAAATTAATTGAATAGATTTAATTCAACAATTAAATGTGTGAGTTGACATGCATTAAAGAGGGGAAGAGGATGAGTTACAAATTAAATGCTAGAGGGGGGATTTAATGGGCTGTTAGGAAAATTGAAGGATGTGGGGTCTCATATGGGCCCCCCAACATCCTCACAACTTTCATTGTCATAACACATAAACCATCAGTGGTGTAATAAAAATATATTTGTAAAACATCTATATTTTTACTCTTCACATTTTTAACGACTCCTCCCGAGGAAACACACCTTCAGAAAAGTTGTTCCTAAGAAATTACCAGTGATTTGGTTTCATCAGAGCCCTTGGATTTTGAATCCGAGCACCGGTTCAAAATTTAGAAAAACCCACTCGTTCGTTCACTAAAGGTACCTGAGCTAATCTTCAGAAAATGATTCTGGGAAAACCGGCCCTCGGAATCAGGTGCCGTTAAAAACTACATACTCATAAAATCCCAAAAAAATTAAGAAAAAAAATTACATGAAATTTACAGGTCTTTATAGTTTTAATACCTTTCTCATCATATTTTGTATATATAAAACCATTCTTTTCTATTGAGATCTATGTAGAAAGTTCAAAGGGTTGTTTAGTCTGGATCTACAACTTCGATTATGATGACATTCTATAGTAAATATAAGGTAATTTTTATAAAAGTTAAATCCCATAGTTTGTAAATAGATTTGTGCCTGTAGGGTTTTAATCTTATTCTCTTCTCGATATGTTATTCATTCAATTAGATTGGGGTGGTGTATTGGGTACCTAAAAAAATTTAACCCCTCATGATTCATGTGGAATGCATGGAGGATTGCTCAACAAATCTATGACCACTTAAGGGGTGTTACAACCCTCTCAGTCATGGATAATAAAAAAATCAATGTGAAATGTACTTGGAAATAGATAACTTTGTAATCAAATAAGGAAATTATTAAATGTATTAAATAATGAGGGATTATGGAAAGATGGGTCAAGATGGGGATATGGATAAGGGATCATTTTCTTTGGCATATATGTGGGATAAAAAGGGATTAATGGGAAAATGATATTGAATTATTTTTTTAATTGATTATTATTAGTGAGTTAGGAATGGGATATTATAATATGGTTAAATAGTAATGGGATATAAATGATTAATGTGTTAATTTATTGATTCATAATAATGATTCGCAGTTTCAATTGTAAAATTTTTATGCTTCTAATTTTTTGGTCTATGATCGGTTAGTATCTGGGTTATGTGTGATGAATGGATAAATAAACATATGCACATGGCTAGGTAGAGTGGGGTATAGGAATGAGTTTCAACACTCATATGTCATGTTGGATCGAGATTCTAAACTCTACCCCTCAATGAACAAGTTAGGGAAGGTGACAGAGTTCTATTCACATAATGGTTTTAGTCAACCCTTTGTGAGGCTTCATGGTGAGGATATTTGTGATTATTGTGATGTGTTTCATTATAGAGGTATAACATGACTGATTCCCATATACCACGTGATTATTGAACATTCCTAATCCATCAAACACATGAAAAATGTGAACTGGGCACATAGCCTTAAATAGTATTGAATCTGAATTTTAAAATAGTTCAACGTAAGGGAATCACTATTACTAATGGCCACTTGAATTTACTTTTATCTATTTTCCTTATTAATTTCATGCATTCACTATCTATTAAACTAGATACTTTATTCACACCATGGGTGTTTTCTTGTTGATTTATTCTCACACCCTACTTAGGCCATCGTTGGGTACGTGAGAAAATAAATTTATATAATTTTAGGAAAGTGTAAATGGCCTAGTTTGTAACACTATAAGCTTTCACAGTATGTTTCCTTTTGAATAATGCAATAGATTGCATTGTACGCAACTTCGAGCTTCTAACACACAACGACCAATCAAACTAGAAATTATAAATAGTAATACACACTTTTTGAATTTTTATAAAATTTATCTTTTAAAATGGACTTCATATTTGGATTAAGAATATTGAAATTATGTTAGGGTGAAATTTTTGAATTTTTCTGAAAGCTATCAATTTTTTATGAATAGTGAAAAAACACTGTGTTATTGGTTAAAACTAACTTTTGTTTTAAATAATTTTTTATATTATTTTAATTTAATTTGGAGAAAAATAGATACATAATACATATATATGTTCAATTTAATTCATTAGAGACATTTTATTATAATTCTAGATATATAATATTTTATCGAACTACTTACCATCATTTACCCACCTCTTAGGAGCATTTGAAAATTTTTATAAAACATAATTTTAACACTTCTGTGAGTTTAATTTAAAAAATCCAGGAGACATGGTTAATATCAGTAAGTAAAATTTGGTTCAATATGATGATTTTTTTGATGAATAGTTCCTGTTTACTTTTATTTACCACGATTAAAAGTTAATAGGTTAATTAAGGTTTCGAGTGATATCATAATTACCATAACATGTGTTCTAATTATTTTGGATAAGTATAATTAGACCGAAAATAACCATAGGAATAAAATTTTATCCTTTAGGTCCACTTGGAATAGATGAGGACATTAATTTTTATTTTATTTAAAGAAGATTTAAAAAAGTTAAAATTAATGATTAATAACTAAACCATTTTTAATATATGGTTACACATAATATAAATTTGACTATTAAAATTAATTAGAAATATAAACAGATTTATTTCATAATGATACTTTATTTATAATTTTTATACATTAAATAATTTAATTTATTTATGACATAATGATGACACAATAATTACCTTAATAATGAAATATTAAAAGAACTGCAATTATAAATATCTGAATAAATATATTTTGAGACTTTTGATGAATTAAACTAATAAAATTCGTTAATATGACATATTAGGATTGAACATATGAGTTTAGTTCGAAGTAATAATGTTTTTTGGACATTAACAAAAGTCATTTTTTAAATATTGTAAAAAATGACATAATCGGGTTTTAAACAAATACTATACTATTGGTAGATAAATTATTCCTAAAAATATAAAGTTCGGAAAAAGGGACTTAATAATATTATATATGTCATTATAGAACCTATTGTTGTTCTCTTGGCAGTTTATAGTATGCTTATTAACTATATAATATAAAAGTACAATGAGACATGGTAAATGTCAAACTATTTATCTAAGTGTTAAATCTAAATGATAAGGTTAATATGGGGACACAAACCTATCTAAAACCTATTGGTTGAAAGGTTTTCGACCCATCCTCACTATTTAATATTAAATAATACATTTGTAACAATTATAAATTGAAAATTATTTTATTATAAAATAATATTTCATGTTTTTTTTCTAAATTGACCCTCACCTCTCTTATAAAAGGGAACCTCCCCTTATCTCAAATTCAAACCATAAAAGCCATTTATCTCCTACTTGTCTCAAAAAAACCATTCCCAAATATCCACTGAACAGTCCTCCATTAATCTTATAGTCCTCCCTTTAGTAATAAATCCATCCTAAGGATCCAATTTGGTCAAATCAAAAGGTAGAAGCTGAAAAAGAGGTAAATATTTCATCCCCTCTTTAAAGTTTATTTTTCTTTCCCCTTCATCTTTATTTATTATTAAAATTATAAAATAATACCTCCAATAACTTATATATACTTTTATTTTTATTATAAAAATTGTATAACCATATTCATTATTATATCCATCCTATAAATGACAAAGTCACCATATGTGTGTACGTATGTATTACAGTGTCCATGTCGTGGTGTAGTCTGTAATTCAAACACTTCATCATTTGGATGATCATAATATTGATTATAAATTATTTAAATAATAAATATAACATGATTTTTCTTCTTTATATATGATATACCATCCAATTATATATGATTTCAATGTAAAAATAATGATATTTTTACTCGTGTGTACGTATAGATTATCGTCTCCACGAACGCAATGAGAATAATTCCCCATCATCATAATTCAAGAATAATATTCATTTTATGATTAAAAATAATTTTTATGAACATAATATAATTCTTTATATGAATCAAATATATCCTATCCATAACAAACATGGCTTACATAACCAAGCATATAATGAAAAACTCATCAGTTAACACCTGGAACGATGATACTACTAAAATATAATTAACAAAGCAATATTAGATGAACATATTTGATATAATATTAATGTATATAAATTTTGTATAATTTAATAACAATTATTTCACCATTATACATTAGGTTAACCTAACATTAACCAAGGAAAAGTACAAGGTAAGGGTTAATTTCACAATCTCTTTATTATCCGAGGTTGTTTTTACGTAAGTTTCTACTAGGACCGCCTTATCATCCACATCCATGTTTCGTAAAAATGTATTAAATAACATTTTTTCTTTTTACTAGACTATGGGTTAGAGTCATTTATACCCTTGTTTGACTTTTTATAAATGTTTTGAAAGGAATCTTTCCATCGTTTTCCAAACAAGGTACATTATGACCTTTTCGACAATATTAAGGATAGAATGTATTTTTTAACTTACATAGTGGGTGTGGCTATTTTTCGGCATTATAACATCGTAGAAAATTCCCTTACAAGATTATAAGATTATTTCCAAAATATATGTATTATTTTATGTTTATAGGACTTATAAATGATTTCTCAATAGAAAGATATATTTCTCTACGAATGATTCGATTTCTTCTATGTCATCATCTTTTGATGGATTCTAAGATTATTTGTTGTTGATTTATTATTATACAAAACATCCATATTGTATTGAAAGTTTTGTGATACGTTTCATAGTGGGTGTGTTCCTTTTATACCATTCCTGGTTTATAGATATGTATTGACATTTCATATTCTAGTTTTAATATGAATGATTATGTTATGTTTAAACCTTTTCATATGTGGAATGAATTGGAATTAGTAAGTGATGGATGAAGCCCACTATAACTCATCGATGCATTGGTTGGTCTCATGAGACAAACTACTGTCTTGGTCCAATGCCTTAACAAAATATTATATGTAGTCTTGGCACAAGGCCTTGACTATGTGGTTATAATGTCTAGAATTATGCCTTCCTTCATTATGAAAGTGGCTATTGATATTTAATGTGATTATTGGACTAATACAATATCCTTGTGAATAAGTAAATGAAATTATTTGATTTTATATTTTCCATATTATACTGAAGTTTAAATTTCAAAGGCTTTTGTTTTAGTCAGAAATTTCCACAAATGTTTATACTAATTTATGAATGTTTCTGCTATATTGTTATCCTTACAGAGCATCTCTCCCCACCCATTTATATGTTTTATTTTTTCCGCGATGAAAAGAAGTATATTATGACTAACCTATAGGGATAGTATAATGGATATGAGTGTGTCCTATATAGAGTATATTGTCATAGTTTTTCATTTTATAATGTAATGTAAAACTTATGAATGTGTCTAGTATTTCCATGGAAATGAAACTATTGAGTCTTTTGAGACTTGATCTTTTGGGATCATGCCAATGTTTTGTAATAATGCACTGACTCTAGGAAACTAGGGTTGGGGTGTTGCAGTTGGTATCAGAGGAAATTGACTACCACCCTTGGAAGCTGGATTTAGAAAAACTCTCATTAGAGAACATTACCCTAAGATAGACATTGAGGATCAGTATAGAAGAACATCCTAGAATTTTGGTACTATATATATTTTGTTAGTCTTCCATGAAATAAATCCATGTATGGATACGAACAGGTAGATGCGGCTCTGGCACATATGTACCTAGGGTTAAAACCCAAAAAAACTACATTGAGCTTTAATTGAATGGGAACTAGTGCAGGACAACGGTCTTTGCTGCACTCTTGGTTATGACACTCTCGAGAGATATTCTGGGGGAAATTCTCATTTTTATTACAAACCATTATTAAAGATTTATGAGTATATACATCCTCAAAGAAAATATTTTTATGATTGTGGATTATTTCCATAAACTATTCAATCTATGTTATGTGTTTTAAAATATTGGAATCATTTATTGTGATTCATAAACTAATCTATTGTATTCCATTGATTAGAAATGACACCTAGTAGAAGTAATTGAAACCATATCAACGCATTTATTTCATGTTGTGATTTCCCTCCTACTCAAGATAATTATAGTAGAGCTGGCGAAGCAATTGATGCTGATCTTCTTATCATTGTACTGGGACAACTCACTCAGGTTATGAATAATATCCTTACACATAGGGAGCACACTAATCCATCACGCAAAGGATCAATGTTAAACAAATTCATGAGGAAACAACCACTAACATTCAATGGGAGTAAAAATACATTAGTATCTACGTAATGGATAAATTTCTTAGAGTAAATATTTCATGCATTGGGGAGTAGCGAAAGGGAAAAAGTTCTCATGGAAGTTTATCGCCTCATGGGAGATGCTGATCAATGGTGGTCATTGATTAAAAACACAAAGGAAGATGGTGAATTATCAACTATGTAATAGAAGGTGTTTAAACAGATTTTCTTAAAAAATGCTTTTCTCGTTACCATCGAGTGGATATGGAATGTCAATTCTCTGAGGATGAGGAAAAAATTAGATAAGAATGTTGCAAAATATGAGGCTAACATTACAAGGTTAGTAAGGAATGATTTAGATTATATATGTAACCCATGAAGTAAGGTAGATCATTTCTTTTATGGGATAATATCATTTTTACATTGACCATTAGTCTCACAATCCTTCTCATCGTATAAAGATATTTTCTTATTTGCAATCAAGGCAGAAAAATAACTGTCTAAGTCTTAAAAATTTAAAACAAATAAGGAGAAGAAGATATCTACTGAACAGTATGGAAATTAAAATAAGGGGAAGAACGAAAAATATGAATACCCATCCGGCAGTAAATGTGGGACGAAACACCCTAGTACTAGCCTGATGGGAATGAGAGTCTGTTAAAAGGGTGGTGAAAAAGTCCACCAAGCTCTTGATTGCAAGGGGAAAAATATGTTTTCAATGATGAATGCCACAAATTTAGTGAAAAGGGGAATTATGATAATGAATGTACTATGCGGCAAGGGAACAGACCTCAGAAATGGCCTAGGGAGAAAGGCCAAGCTTATAAAATAACTAATGTTGAGGTTGATGCTCTGAAATAGATGATGGAAGGTAATTTAATGGTTTCCTCATGTTTAGAAACTTCATTATTTTATTCTGGATCATATCATTGTTTTATATCTTCCCACCTTGTTATGTAAATTAGTTATTTTCAATTTGACTTTACAAGATAGTTTTCAGTAAAAACACCTAAAAGAAGTATCAGCGCAACAATGTTTTGTGAATATATTCCCATTAAGGAATATAAATGTTCTTTATTGGCTCATATCATCGTCATAACCATGATTAAATTTGAAATACTCTTTAATATGGATTGAATTTCGGACCATGAAGCGAAAATTTATTGTAATAAAAATGAGGTTACCAATTATCAATGAGGATATGTAGTACCTTATCTTTAGAGCATAAATTTCATCACAAGATTCTTATCTAGATCCATCCCTAGTAGCTCTACTAAATTCAATAATTTGGGAGTATGAGAATAATATAAATATAAGGGATGAAAAAAAATGTTTGAGAAGAGAATGTACATATTGTGAAAGAATATTTTGATGTGTTTCCAGAGGATTTACATGGACATCCTCCCGAATAAGAAAATTTTGTTTTCCATTGATATAATTCCTGGTTCAAGGAACATATCAATGACCCCTTATAGAATGGCAACTATGGAACTAGTGGAACTAAAGAAACTAATAGAGAAATACATTAATAAGCGACTTATTCACCCTAGTGTTTCTCCATGGGTGTCCCATGTCCTTTTTGTTACGAAGAATGACGAATCTATGTGGTTGTACATTGGATATAAGTGGATCATTGATATAGAAATAAGAATAAGTATCCCCTACCTCGCAATGATGATTTTGTCAACCAACTTCATGGAGGTCAGAATTATTCAATTATTGACCTATGATCTAGATATCATCAGTTGTGTGTGAAGAAGGAAGACATTCTGTAACCAGCATTTCGAACAAGGTATGGGCATTACAGGTTTATAGTAATGCCTTTTTGGATGACTAATAAAACCTCTATTACCACGGATCTAGTGAACAATGTTTTCAAGGAATATCTTTATTAATTATTATTCGTATTTATTAATTATTTCCTATTATACTCCAAAGTATTTGAAGATCATGAACATCACATGCACAGCTTCATGAAATCCATCAGAAAAAATGAATTATATGAGAAGTTTAGAAAGTATAAATTCTGGAATCAATAGATTTCATTTCTTGGCCATATTTTCGCTAATGATGTAATATATATTGACACATCAATGACCATGCCAATCCATGAATGGCCAACACCGATGAGTATAACTAAGTTACGTAGTTTTATTAGTTTAACAGGTTATTATCTGCATTTGTTCTAGAATTTTTCTTGATTGGATAACACCTTAACCAATCACACATGTATGGGGGTTAAATTTTTTTGTACAAAAGAGCATGACGAATGTTTTGAATAATTGAAGATAATATTAGTAAATGCTCTTATCATGACTCTACCATCAAGAAATGATGGGGTTGTTATTTATAGTGATGCTTCAAAGAAATGACTAGGTTGTTTCATCATGCAGAAGGATAGAATTATTGCCTATTCATCACGACAAAAAAAAAATTAATGAGAAAAACAATACTACTCATGATCTTGAGTTATCATCTATAATCTTCACTCTGGAGATATTGAGGCACTGTCTCTATGGTGAAAATGTGAGATTTATACTGATCACAATAGTTTGAAGTATATTTTCTCCCAAAAATAACTCATCACGAGGAAAAGACAATGGCTTGAACTAATAAAGATTTATTATTTCACAATACACTACCACATAGGGAAGGAAAATAAGGTGTAAGATGCTTTGAAAAGAAAATATCATGGATTTTTTAACAACATGAGAGTTTAAAGGGATCCAATTTTCAGGGATCTAGAGAAAATGGAAAAGGGAATAATCATGAAAGGTGAATCCTTAATACTTTTTCAAATGGTTTCTAAACTATCGTTACTAGAAATGATAAAAAGATCTCAGGGTGAGGATGAGGAGTTTCAAAAGAAGATTAATGTTGTGTATGATGGGATATTGAGTGAATTCATATATGAGGATATAATTTTCAAATTTGGGAAGATAATTTTTGTTTTCGATATACCATAACTAAAAACGTAATTGTTATATGATGATAAAGCTCCAATTTCTCTATACACCCTGGAATCACCACGATCTATATGGATTTGAAGAAACATTTTTGATGGGACAACATGAAGAGGGAGATTGCTGATTTTGTGTCATGATGTATGGTTTGTCAACAAGTGAAAGCTGGAAGGAGACCTCCTGGAGGAGTCATACTACCTCCTCTCATACCTGAGTGAAAATGGGATAATATTATGATGGACTTTGTCATGGGGAAACCAAAGACTCCTTGAAGGAACGATGAAATATGGGTCATTGTTGATCATCTTACCAATTCAGCACATTTTTTGGATATAAGAGATGATTAACCACTTGAACAACTACAATGAATATATACTAATGAAGTGGATATACATCATGGAGTACACTTATCGATAGTTCTTGATTTTGATCCCCATTTTACATCAAGATTCGGGAAAATTCTTTAGGAATACCTGGATATAATACATCGTTTGAGCACTACATACAACCCTCAAACTGATGGAAAATCAGAACGGACTACTCAAACCTTTGAAGATATATTGAGATCTTGCTCACATGACTTTCTAGGTATGTGGGCTCATTATTTCCCTTTGGTATAATTTTCCAAAAACAATAGCTTCCATTCTTGTATTCAGATGGAACCACATGAAGAGTTATATGGAATGAGATTTCTCACACCAACTTGTTGGGATGATGTAGGTGAAAGAAAAAATATAGGCCATGTACTTGTTGAGTAAACTATTTCAAAGGTGATGGTTTTTCATACCCATATCAAAATCATCCCAAAGTAGGTAAAAGATCTATGTTGATAACCGAAGGTAGGATTTGTAATTTCAAATAGGAGACCATGTTTTCTTGAATTTATCTCCCTAGAAGGGTGTTATACTTTTCGATAAGAAGGGTAAATTGAGTCCAGGTTACATCAGACCTTTCGAAACTCTAGAACGAATTGTAATGTAGCTTATTGTTTGGAAATGCCTCCAAGTCTCTCCAAAGTTCATGATGTGTTCCATGTATCACTATTGAGAAAATGCATTCCTCACCCAACGCATGTACTCACCTATGTTGAAATTGAACCGGATCCTTATCTGTCTTATTCTAAACAGCGTGTCAAAAATTCTGATACAAGAGAACAAGTGTTGAGAAATTGAACGACTCATCTTGTAAGAGTTATATATATAAACCATTAGATGGAAGAGGCAATGTGGGAACCTGAGGAACTTATGATGACGAACCACCCGAATATTTTTGTGCGCATGTATTCTAGAAATTCTGAGGATGAAATTATTTGAATGAGGGAAAAATGTAACATCACAAGCTTCCACCGTACGTTTCCCATTTAATAATTCCATATCGTGCATTGTACGCAACATCAAGATTCGAACACACTAAGACAAATAAAACTATCCATTATGAAGATTAATACCCACTTTTTGAAATTTTATAAAATTTATGTTTCAATTTGGACTTCATTTTTTGAATCGAAATATCGAAATTTGGTTAGGGTAAATTTTTTTATTTTTCTAAAAACATTCAATTTTAGATGATTAGTAAAAAATATAGTGTTATTGGTTAAAATAGAATTTTTATATAAATAATTAGTTATCTTATTATAATTTTTTAGGTGAAAATAGACACATAATATATATATGTGTTCAACGTAATACCTTGGAGTCATTTTATTATATGTTTAGATATACAAAATTTTATCAAACTATTTTCCATCTTTTACCCACCTCCTAAGAGCATTTACAAATTTGTATAAAACATAATATTACCTCTTTTTTGAGTTTAATTACTAATATCTGAGATCCATAGTTAATATCTATATGTAAAATGTAGTTCAATTAGATAAAAATAATTTTTGATGAATAGTGACTTTTTACTTTTATTTACCCCGGCTAAATGTAAATAGGGTAATTAACTGTACAAATGATATCATAATTACCCTAAAACATGTCCTAAATCTATTAGATAAGTTTAATTCGGCCAAAAACATCCTTAGGAATAAAATATGATCCTTTACGTCCACATTGATTAGATTAGGATATTTATTATTATTTTAATTAAAGAAGAGTTAAAAGAGTTAAAGTCAATGTTTAATAACTAAACCATTTTTAATATAGGATTACACACAATATAAATTCTAATTTAAATATTCAATAGAAATCTAAATTTATTTCCTATAAAATAATTGTTTATTTAAAAAAAATTAATTTAAATAATTTAATTTATTTTTGAAATAATGATGACGCAATAATTACCTTAATAATGAAATATTAAAATAAATGATATTATAACTATCCAAATAAATGTAACTTGGGACATTTGACGTGTTACATTAATTTTCTAGATTAATATCGCATGTTAAGATTGAACATATGAATATATTTTGAAGAAAAACATTTTTCGGGAATTTAACAGAAATCATTTATTAAATAATGCCATAATTGACATAATTGAGTTTTTAAAACAAATACTCTATTATTGGTTGATATAATATTCCTAAAAATTTAAGGCTCAGCCAAAGGGCCTTAATAATATTATATATGTCATTAATGAACCTATTGGTGTTCTATTAGCAGTTTATTGTGTGTTTATTAACTATATAATATAAAAATACAATGAGACATGGTAAATGTCAAAATATTTAACTAAGAGTTAAATCTAAAAGACAAGGTTAATATAGTTACCCAAACCACTCAAAAACCTATTAGTTGAGAGGTTTTCAACCCATATCCACCTTATCTTTTAAATAATCTATTTTAGAGCCATTATAAACCTAAAACGATTTAATTATAAAATAATCTTTCATGTTTTTCCTAAAGTGACCATCACCTATATTATAAAAGGCCACCTCCCCTTCTCTCAAATTCACACCTTCAAAGACATTTGTCTCTGCCAAACCCTACCCATATATCCTCTCAACTATAATCCCTTCATCCTAGAGGACTTCCTTTTGTCATAAATCTATCTTATGGATACTTTTTGATCAAATCAAAAATAACAACCCGAAGAGGAGGTAAATATTTCATCACCTCATTCATGTTAATTTCTTCTTCCCCATCCTCTTTATTTGTTGTTCCCATTCTAAAATAATAATTCTAGTATCTTCTATATAATGTGATGTTATTATAAAAATGTTATAACCATATTCATTATTCTATCCATCCTATAAATGACAACGTCACCATACATTCGTACGTATGGATTACTGTCCGCACGTCGTGGTGTAGTATGTTATTCACACACTTCATCATTTATATGCGTATAATAATGAGTATAAATGATGTAAATAATTAAAATAAAATGATAAAAATTCATTATATATGATAAACCATACAATTATATAATATTTTAATATCAAAAGTATGATATTGTAGATCGTGCGTACGTACGTATTACCGTTTCCACAAATGCGATGAGATTCATTCCCCATCGTAATCATTTAAGAATAATATTCATTTTATGATTAAAAATTATTTTTATGAACATAATATAATTCTTTTTATGAATCAAATAAATCATATCCATATCAAACATGGCTTATGTAAACAAGAATATAAATAAAAACAAATCAGTTAACACCTGGAATGATGAAACTTCTAAAATATAATTAACAATGAAATACTAGAAGAGAATATATGATATCATATTAATGTATATGACTCTTGTGTAATTTAATAACAATTATTTCACCATTATACAGGATTTTAACCTACCCTCGACCAAGTAAATGTACAATATAAGGGTTAATTTCACAATATCTTTATTATCCGAGGTTGTTTTTACGTAAGTATCTATTAGGACCTATTTAACATCCACATCCAGGTTTCTTAAAAATTTATTCCAAAACATTTTTACTATTTACTATCCTCTGGGTTAACGTCATTTATAACCTTGTTTGAATATTTATAAATGGTTTAAATGAAATATTTCCGTCATTTTCCAAAAAGGTACTTTATGACCTTTTCGACAAAATTATGTTAAGAATGTCTTTTTTTACATATAAGGTGGGTGTAGCTATTTTCAATTGTTATAACATAATCAATTCTTCCCTTAAAATCTTATAAGAATATATTCAAAATTAATTTTTTCTATTATATTTATATGACATTTATGTTATTTCAAAATACAATGTAAAATTTCTCTAAAAAATGTTCTGATTTCATCTATATCAACATCATTTGATTGATTGTAAGCTTATCTGAAGTTGATTTATTATGATACTAAACTTATATATTTTATTAATGGTTTCGTGATATGTTTGAATACATGTGTGTTATTTTTATACCATTCATGGTTTATGGATATGTATTGACATTTTAAATGCTATTGTTAATAAAAAAATTATGTTATGTTTAATCCATTTCATAAGAGGAATGCATTGGTCTAAGTAAGTGACGGATGGAGCCATCTATAGTTCCTCGATGCAACGGTGGGTCTCCTGAGATAAACTAGTGTCTTGGAAAAAGGCCTTGAAAAAATATTATTTGTAGTCTTGGCACAAGGCATTGACTATGTGATTATGATGTCAAGCATTATGCATTCCTTCCCTGTGAAAGAGGCTATTGATATTGCATGGGATTATTTGACAAGTAGAATATCCATGTGAATAAGTAAATGAAATTATATGATTTTACAACTTCCATATTATTATTAAGTTCTAATTTAAAAGGCTTTTGTTTTATTATTACATTTACTTAAATGTTTGTGCTTATTTATTAAAATTTCTGCTATATTTTTATCCTTACTGAGCATCTGAGCTCACCTCTTTCTAAGTTTTATTTTTTCTAGGATGTGTATAATTATATTATAACTGACTTGTATGGATTGTATAAGGGATATGTGTGTGGCCTATGGATACTATGTTGTTATAATTTTTCATTTTATAATGTAAGGTAAAAATTATTAATGTATCTAATACTTCCAAGGATACTAAACTAATTTGTATTTGGAGAATTGATCTTTTGTGAACATAACAATGTTATATAGTAATGAATCAACTCTGGGAAACTTGGGTTGTGGAATTGCACAGATCTAGGGGTTGAGTCATTGTGGGATGTATTTGGAGAAAATTCCATATTTGGAGTAAGAAAGATTTTAGTGGTTCCTATGTTCCCCTTTATTTTTTTCTCAGAAGGAATTGTTTTATAAAATGACATATTTTTTATTGTTAGGGTTTGTTCCCAGTTTTGGATATGTTTATTTCTAAGGGTTCTCTTTTTATATTATTTTTTTATTATTTTGTAATTATATTTTGTTTTTTCTTACTCTAGTAAAAGGGTATTGCCTCCCCATGTTTTTTATACCCTCACTACTAGTCAAAAACCTATGGCATATGGAAATGAATTCATGAGTTCATGGGATGAATGATCTCAGGGAACTAGGTTAGTGGATCCCTAGTCATGTACGTTAAAAAAGGTATCAAGGGAGTTTTTAATATATAATACTACTTTGGATTGTGGAGAGGAGGTTATGAATGTTTCATCCCATGGAAATTAGCTCGTTCCTAAGAGTAGATAATGCTGGTATGGGGGAATCCTATGTTTTGCTGGGTTGGAATTATAATTCTGTTGGGCTGATGTTACGACTTATGGTATTTCACAATTGGGTGATGAACATGTTGGGTGATGTGACTATTTTATATTGTTTTTATCATGGCCAAAATGGAACGAGTTTGTGCATTCATGCATCATTATATGAAACTATGAATATAAGAGACATGCATCTTGGTAGGAAGCCATGATACAAGTGTGTGGAACCTAAACAACAGGTTTCATCATGTTTTTCATAAAATTAATGGAAAAAATGTGAAATAAGATGATTAAAATGAGTAAAATGTTATGTAATAACTAAGGAATGTTTCTTAACAAGGTATGTAGGTGAATTAACTCTTATTTGGGAAAGGGTGATAAATATAAATTATTTCATAATGGTGTATAATGAAAGGATTGTAATCATGTGAGTTAGTTACCTCATGTAAGCCATGGCCTTTTTAGGGTTTGTTGAGATTAGTGTTCCAAATATGACGATACCATTTGCGTGAAATAAGTGAAATTTATAAATTATGGATATTGACAATACTTCAATTATTCTTGACAAATCATTATGGTTTGCTTCCTAAAACTCATGCATGACATTGTAGAAAATGATTTCACAGTGAAGACGTGAGATGGTTTAGTGACAGGAGGACGTTGCTGAGAAAACTCATCAGGTTATGGATCTAGACAATGTGCTGATTTAGAAAAATGTAGAAGATTAGTTATTTGAGAACTTTTCTTATTTTATTTAGATGATGGAATGATTCCTAGGGTGGGTTTCACCATTTATATTCATGTGGTCTAGGGAATTCCAACTATGGAACCCCCCCCCCCCCCAACCATTACCAAAGAGGGTGGCCCAAAGGCTATAGAGTTTTGGATAATTACTATTAAGACTATTATTGATCATCTGGATACTAATATTGAAAGCTGAGTTGAAATCCTATATATTGAGAGGTACAGAAATGTGTTGGTGTGACATCATGGTTCAAATAGTGAAATTTGAAGGAATTATTTGAAAATATTTGTATAGGAGGTTCCTTGAACACTTCTATCTTAAAACATTATGGTACGAGAAGAATGTGTATATTATGAGTTCAACCCAGGGGATATTGTCAATGATGGATTGTGGTAGTCTCTTCCTGGATTCCTACTGTTTTATCCTTGCATTGGCATGAAATGAGGCTTTTGTGGAAAAATGTTTTCAGGATGGGCTTAGACATGAGGTTTGGTTCCATTTAAACATAATGTTAATGAAATTATGGTACCCATTAGGTGTGAAAATGGTTCCACTTATTAATGAAGGAAGAACCGTTTTTTAAATTTGAATCTGGGGAAAATGCACAGAGCAGTTAGAAGAAAGTGTATATTAGGAGTTTTACCCAATGGATATTGTCAGTGATAGATTATGGTAGTCTCTTCACTGATTTCTAATGTTTTGTCCAAGCGTTGGCAGGAAATGAGGCTTTTGTGGAAATTTTTTTTCAAGATGGTCTTAGATATTAGGTTAGGTTCCATGTAAAATTGTGGTGGACATGGAACTCTGGGGGGGGACTAGAGGGGATCCTCGAGAAGTGAAATTGTTGTACGAGTTGGGTGTGCAATTGGTTCTGCTTATAAATGAAGGAAGCACCATTTTCTAAATTTGAATCAGTGGGAAATTCATAGAGAAGTAATAATATAGGGTCGTCCTCTCTTGGTGAGAACCACGTATTACGTTTTATGGATGTCAGGGAACATGCAAGGCTAGTGTCCCCGACCATAAATTGAGTGTTAAACATCTGGATGGTTGGTTCATGTATAAAAATGTTTTAGTAACCCACAAGAGTCATGAAATAATACAGTCCATAAACAGATGAAGATTGTATGAAGGGGTTTGGTGAATCTATATCCAAAATAAATTTGGATCTCCAATGGTCGTACCGGTAGATGTGGTGGACATGGAACTATGGGATGAGAGCATTAACACCAGGAAACATGTCTAGTAAAGGGTGATTAGGTTGGTATACATGGTATAGGGGTAAGTCATCATCACATATTTCAGACTACACCTTAAGGTGGTGTGGTAGGACAATCTATCATTCATCATAAACTTCTTGTAGCTTCCACACATTCTAGTTCTTTATTTTATATGGGTGCTATGAGTTTTTTAATTTCTATTAAATTTATGGTTCTGTTGGACTTAACCATTGAAAAATTGTTGTTGATTAATTTTAGTTGATGCTTTGTTATGGGTACAAGTTGAGGATATCATGAAGTGTAAAGACTATTCATTATTGGTTGGTTAATATCAATTTATATGGAACATATATATCCTCGATATGCTTGGTATTGACCTAATTTAGGAATGGAATTTCTGGTGTTGTATTAATCACGAATCAACTATTACTGGTATAGGGTGATGTTCATGTATCAATAGAGAAGATCTTATTTATTTCATGGGGATTGGGATGTTTGATCGGGCCAGGAAGTACCGATTTTTCAATAGTATTTCAAATTCATTGCCCATTTAATATCCCTAATGATAGATGATGGGGAAAAATATTAACCAATCATCCCTTTCATTATGAAAATATTTTAGGATTTGTTTCCAAAGGACATATTTGGGTTACCACCTGAGAGATATTTGTAGTTAATGATTGAACAGTTGGATGGGAGTGGGGCCATCTTCCATTTCGCCGTACTGAGTAGCACCAATAGAACTCCAAGAACATAAAGTTTATATATATGAGTTAGAGTGTAAGGGGTTTATATATCCTGGTACATCACTACGATAATCTCCAATACTATTTTCTAAGAAGGCGAATGGGTCATTGAGGAAATTTATTGAATATAGGAAGCTGAACCAGAAGACTGTTAATAACCGATACATTATTTCTAGGATCGATGACCTATTTGATCAATTATGGGTTTCCATGGTGTTATATATGACTTAATTAAGAACTGAATACCATCTGTTGTGGGTGAGACTATATGAAGTACCATGTATTGCTTTCTATAATTGGTACATGTTGTACGAGTTTGTGGTGATGACGTTTGGGTGGTCCAATGCACCAGAAATGTTCATGGATTTGATGAACTAGATATTTCAGCTATAACTACATCAGTTTATAATTTCATTCATTGATGACATGTTGGTGTGAACCATAACTAATGAATATCATTCCAAACTCCTTTACATCATGTTGAGTACACCAATAGTTTATAGGATGTACTCCAAGCTATCAAAATTTCAGTTTTGTATTGATAAGGTTTAGTTCATGGATCATATCATTCCTGAATCAGGTCTATCAATGGACCAATGAATGTGCAGGTTTTGTAGTCTTGGGATTATCCTAAAATAAATTTCGATGTTCATAGTTTTATGGGTATATATTGTTATTAAAAATGATATATTAGGTTTTTCTCAAATTTGTTAGAGACACTCTACGTATAAACCAAGAATAAGATTATGTTTGAGAGGTTAGGGTGTGTGAAAGTGATTTTCATGTGCTGAAGAAATAGTTGACTGCCACACTAATTCTGACATTACCCGAACTAGGGATCTTCTACATACTATTTTGTGAGGAATCCCTTTTTTGTACATGGGGTATTGTTAAAATAGGATGAATTGGTTATAGCGTATGGGACAATATAATGGAGTCCTCATGAGAGAAATTTCCCTACAAATGTTATGGGGTTGGTAAATGTGGAACATGCCTTAAAGTGACTGATGAATTACTTATTATGTTCACATCCCATGATGTTTAAAGATAAAAAATACCTTAATCAAAAAATTTCTCAATGGTATTAGATTCTTCTATAGTGAAGGTGGTTAAATACATGAAATACATTGATTTGGAGTAGGTTTATACTTGTGAAAATGGTAATACTATTACAAAATCTTATAGCCGAAATACAAATAATTAATTGGTTAATGAATCCATCTCAGAGGGGAGATTGATGGCCTTATTGGATAAGATTCACCTTGACGTATACGATGGGATTTGTAAGATGACCCTTGTATCTTATACAGTGGAATCAGTGTTACTAGGTCGAGTCAATGAGATTCAACTGGTTGACCTATAATTTTTGGATATGAAGGAAAGACTTAAAAGAGTGGAGTCACTTTCTAGTTGGTCCATTGGTGATGATGGAACCATCAATGTTTGTGGTTGTGTGGAATTACTATTGTGTATTCCAGAAAAGTAGATTTTTGAGTTCTACGTATCAAAGTGTGTAGTGTACCCTGGTTTAACTATGATGTACTTTGATATTTGTAGGCAGTACTGGTGATTTTGAATAAAGAAATGGGTTTCAGGTTTTGTAGTTTGATGACATTCCTATAAATAGTTGAAGGTGGACCATCTGCGACCCAGTGATTTTTTACTGCCACAAACTATCCCAGATTATAAATGGAATGATATAAAGATGGCATTTATTGTGGTCCTTTTGAGGATTACATGGAAGAATGATTTGATCAAGGTTGATGTCGACGGACTAAGAAAATTGGCACATTTCATTCTAATCTATGAGACACATACAGTTGATCATTTGGGTGAGTTGTAGGTTTGAGATATAGTGTGATCGCATGAAATTCTAAGAACCATAGTTTCAAATCATGAACTCGGTTTCCCAATTCCCTTTTGGAAGGGGTTATAAAAGGGGCTTAGCACCACAGGTGATTGTTAGTATACATTAGTACTCATAGATGGATGGGTTGTCAGAGCATATGAAACATGTATTAGAAGATATGCTGTGAGCATGCCTTCAGGATTTTTTTTGGTTTTTGTGAAAAACATTTTCCTCGTTTTGAGTTTTCCTACGAAAATAGTTTTTGGGCTACAATTCAGATGGATCATTTTGAATAACCTTATGGTAGACAATGCACATCTTCATTTTTTTAGTTAAAATTTGTGGAATCCTAGTTTTTTGGCTGGGTTTCGTATATGATACATCAAAAAATGGTTTGTTGATTCAAAAGAATATGAAAATGGCCTAAAGTATGGATATTTCATATGCGGATCAGCATCATAGACACCAAGAGTGTTTGGTGGACGATAGTGTGGTTTTTTGGGTTTCATCATGGTTGGGTCGCAGTAGAATTTGGATGTGGGAATGTTGGCACCCAAGTATGTACAACTTTTTGAGATCGTAGAGAGGATCGAACCGGTGGCATACCAATTTAATCTTCTAAAATGATATAGTGTAATGCATAATTTTTTTTCTTGTATCAAATATTCATCATTTTCATCATTAACCATATAACGAGATATATAATGAGGATGTAAATCTAGAGGACGATGCTTCTTTTGATGTGTGGTTGGCCAGTATTGTGAACCATAGTGAAAATTTATTTTGAGGAAATATCATGCCATTGGATCAAATTTTATAGAAGAATTTAAATGTTTAGGAAGATACATGGGATAGTGAATTAGTTATGAAGTCTCAATGGAACAATATTATTTCTTTAGAGACTCAATAATTCTCAAGGAGAGTGGATCAAGGACGAGCCATCATAACATGGACATGATGTAAAATAATTGATTCTTTTTAAGGTATTATTTTATTTATTCTTCTATTTATGCCTCATATTCTGAATTTTATATGTTTTTCCCCAACAACAAGAGAAGGATACGGGGTGTTATATGGGCTCGGGGATGAAATATGAGGGAAAGGGTGTTTTTTGGTCTTGTTGGACTGTTTCTGCAGGGTCAGTGAAAACTATGTGGATCATCCATGGAAACTATCCATCCTTAGATAAAGTCATACACATTTTTGGTGGATGGTTAATCATAGCATGTAGCATTAATATTTAACCATGTGAACCACACCTCTTGGACAATTGCATGTGTATAGTTGGAACAGTTCTTGTAAAACCATGCGGTAAACCATGCGGCCTAGTAAAGTTGACAAATTTTAAAAAATACGTTACTATATTTTTAACCTCAACATAAAATTTTTCTCCTATACTCCTCCTTTAACCCTAGTGACTAACAATATCTCCCTGGATTTTTCAAGGGAGGTTCTCACTCATCCCTTGGTCCATTGGAGTGCCTTCGGTTGTGGAACGAAGATCTATGTATGTCTAATGTAACATGATAGGTAAATAATGAATAAAACATTTTCATAGTTCTTATTATTTATTAATTAAATAATAATTTATCTTTAAATGGGTTTTAGGTTTTATGGCATACCCAATATGAAACAACAGGTTTCTTTGAAATCATATGTTTCACACAAGGCTGAGTCATTAAAAAAATTATTATATTATTATTTTAAATGGTAGTTAATGCATTGTCGTTGTAATGGAATAAATGAAATGAACTAACTACAATATGATTATACATGTTTGTTAAATATTTTTACATTTATCCAATTAATGTTAGTGGCTTAAAATACAAATTAATTTAATTTTGAGCATAAATACTCTAGTTTTCTTTAAAAGGATGATTTACATCATTTTAATGGAGAAACCTATTCAAATATACGTTTGATCACTTTTAGAAGTTATATTTGACAAAATGATATTCTTATTTAAAATAGGGACATCAAGATTTACTTTGGGTTAATTTTTGCTATTTTTCTGATAAAAATCTTTTTTAATGAATAATGAAAAATGTTGTATTTTAATTCAAAACTGCCTTTTAATCTAGATTATTTATATGGTTCGATTTTTTTAATTGGTTTTAAAGTGTAATTAGATTATATTTTTATCATTTCATCCAATTTCATTCATTAGAACTAATTTCAATTTGAAATTGACATAAATAAGTGTCAATTTTTTGATAGTTATTATTTCATAAAAACACGTTTTTTTATTTTGACAATGGGAATTAATTTTAAATTAATTAATGAAAATTCCGTGTTTTTAATTTTTTAAAATAGATATCGTTTTTCATTTTAAAATATATAATATAGCCTAGGCTGAATTTTTTTGGTATTTTTCAGAAAACATCAATTTTTGATGAATAATGAAAACACTCAGTAGTAGTTAAAAAGATGACATTTTCATTTAAAAGAAATTTCACCACTTCTGTGACTTGAATTTAGAAATCTAACATACATGGTTGTTATTATTATTTAAAATTTGGTTCAATAAGATGAAAATAGTTTTTGTTAAATAGTAACTTTTGACATTTATTTATAGCTGTTAAAGTTAATAGGGTAATTTAAGGTAAAAAGATTATCATAATAATAAAAAATTACCTTAACCCATGTTCTAATTATATTTGATGAGTCATGGCCGGCCATGGGAATCCTTCGGTCGATTTAGGGACCCCGTGGATCCACATAAGAGTGATAAAGGCCCTTTATTTTAATTAACTTAAAGTAATGGCAAAAATGACATAAAAAATATCTGTTAGTAAATTAATTTTTACACAAGGATATATAAGTTATCATTTTTACTATAAAACTTCTATGGAAATCTAAAAATATTTCCTACATCATGGTATTTTTTTAATTTTTAGAAATCATACAAATAAAATTATTTAATGACACAATAATGACGTATTGTTTACCTCATTAATAAATAATTTAAATAAATAATATTATAAAGAATAAAAATATATCCATAACCTGTCCAATTGTTCTTGGATAATTTTATTTCTACTGTGTGTCATCATATATCATCCTTTAATATGTTTTGGACCATTAGAAACTGAAAATAATTATATAATAAAATAATATTTTCACACATTCCTAAAGAGCCCCTCCTCTACCTTATTAAAAGACCTCCCATATATCCCATTCCTCAAACGTCTCAGGCCACTTGGATCATCCAAACCCTACCCAAATAATCACTCAAGATCCCTCTACTCCACCTAGAATCCATAACTTTCACAAAAGGCATTTCAATAAGTGATTTTGGTTCAAACCAAAGGTAGTTACCCGAATTAAAGGTAATAGTTTCTCTTAAATTCATTTCCATTATTTTACTTATCCAACACCTAAACACTTTTTATTCCATTTCGTATAAGAATGCTAGTATTAATAATATACAATTATGTTTTTATGATAATTAATCAAACTACACTTAGAAACACCTCCATCTAATGGGTAAATAAAAAACTGTTTCTAGGGATGGCAAACTAACGCCTCACGAAACTATGATTGTTCAATTATATCCTACCACATTTAATAGTGGCCATTAAAATGGAAATATATTTATATATGATAAACAATATGGTTATGTTTTCTTTATGATACTTTATTTGACATTTATATCATACCATTATTGTTTCCATAATAGGTAAATGTGATAATTTTATTTTAGAAAGTGCGGACTACCGCCCCCTCTAAGTGATATGAACTATTAATTCCATATATGGGATGAATAAAGGATGAATTTAATGATATTATATATGATATTATACTGTAATTATAATATACCTATCTGTAATTATGTTTTAATTCCATTAAAATATGAAATACAAATGAACGAAACATTCATGCGAACATACGTCTTACCGTCTCCCTGAACGGTGTCGTTCATTTATTACCTCCAAATGTTATGTACTATTATAAATACATATATATATTGGATATATATAATATATATGATATCTACAACATTAATATAATTTTGGGAGAAAATGTACTTTTGACCACATCGACATCTTGTAAATATAAGAAGTCCATTTTTTATTCAAGTACCAAATATTGACAAAATGACTGTTATTAATTTAAATTATTACATAATGTTTATAACATGGAAATATGTGATATAAGAGGAATAATAAACTTGAAAAATATTTTCAAGAATGTATAAATTAATATTTGTTTATTATTCAAGAGATAAAAGAACAAACGAGTCAATTCAGGCATGAGGTAAGGGTCTTTGTCTCAATCACATATCATTGAGGAATATTTTTTTATACATGAATTTATTTTATATGGTGTATAAACACCATTGAATTTTAATTTCATTCAAACTGAATCTTTTTCTATGATGTTTTTTACTAAAAGTCAAAAAAGAATGTTTCTTTTTAATGTAATTGTTGACAGTGACCTTTCTACTGCTGCATGTATTATTTGATCAATGTCTTACTTAATAAGATATAATGTATTTAAAAGGTAAATAAATACCATATAATTCTTTATATATTTTAGAATTGAAAATGGTTATGATAGTTGTTTTGTTATGTCAGTATATTTAAATTATATATTTTGATTGAAATGTGGAAATTTTATCTTTTCTTTTGTCTTTATTTTTTATTAATATGTTATGGTTATTGGTAATTGTTTATGTATACGATTGGTTCTGGGATAAAACTAGGGCGGGTGAACCCGAGCTATATTTCTAGTGTATTGGGTAACGTGAAGGAGGTAAACGTGAATGTTTCACCTATGATATTTAAGGAATATATTGTGATGGATATTCCAAATGTAACCCCCAATGTTGCTTTGAATGCTACAACATAAGTATGTTATGGATTCCACTAGTTACCTTTATGATTTGTATTTACTATGTAATTCTTAGGAATTTATGAGGTATGTGAAAGGGCATATGTTATTTATGTGTTGATGAACTAATGTTTTCATTCTTTTTTTTATCCCTAACTAAACTTTTTATTCTCACACTATGTTTTGGAATGTTTTCCACATGACATAATGATGAATAGGGTCAAGGATAGGATCACGGAAAAGTAATGTTTTCTAAAACATGGAACTATACATGAATTTTTTTCTAGAGTATTTATTTTATGAAAAAAATGGAAACTGAGTAGAAGTGTCTACTTTTAAATTTTTGAGATTTTATGAAATAGTTATGGACTAATTCTCAAAATCTCTAAACCTGAAAAGAACCTCAATGTGAATTATTCTTATAAATTAGGATTATCTAATGTTTAAGGTTGGTTCTTTATAGTTGGTATTAGAGGTCAATTTATATAACATTATGAGTTAGGGTATTGTTAAATTAATAA
Organism: Viscum album; assembly: GCA_963277665.1. Classification (NCBI taxonomy): domain Eukaryota; kingdom Viridiplantae; phylum Streptophyta; class Magnoliopsida; order Santalales; family Viscaceae; genus Viscum; species Viscum album. The sequence continues at coordinate 245,465,223 of OY728133.1, forward strand.
ACATAAATTAATTTATGTTAATATTTAAATGATAGAAATTATAGTATACCATGTTGATTCACCTATGATATCTCTGTGTTCAGAATAGTTTACAGAAGAGGAAATAGGGTAGCTATTATGGGAAAATATCAGGAGGACGACAACCTTCCAAATCAGTAACCTGAGTTGGTCAGAATTGGAACTGAATAGTTTTTTACAGTGATGGAACAATTTACTCAGGCTATAAATGCTTGTGTTATCAATACATGAGATCAGCAAGTTCAACCACAGAGGAACATGTCAGTAGTGGAGCATTTAATGAGGCAACATCCCCCATCATTCAGAGGATCATCTGATCATGTGCTAGTTGAAGGGTATATTAAAGCACTGGAGAAGATTTTTGAAGTAATGGGGTGTTCGGAACTTCAAAATTTTAGTATCTCTAATTACTATTTTGATGGTGAATCTAATCAGTGGTGGTCGATAGTGAAAAATATTAGGGATAGTGAGGATATTGATTCCCTTGATTGGGAATAATTTAAAGGTATGTTTCTTGTGAAATGTTTTCCTAAGTTGGTTCATCTTAGGATTGAAAAAAAAATCCCAAAATTGTGGCAAGAGGATGACTCAGTGGCTGTTAATGATGAAAAATTCACTTGACTAGAAAGGTATGCTTTAAATTTCATACGAGATAATGATAGTAAAAAAAACCATGTTTACTCCGATTTAAAATCTAAGTATCGAAGTGCTGTATATTCTAGTGAGTTCAAACATTTTGAAAAACTTGTTCAATTTGAAAAGAAGGTGGAAATGGAGTTTTCTAATGATCATGTCTTTTTTAACAAACAATAGTATAAGAGGTCCAGGTAGAAGACCAAACAGAAGAAATCTTCAAAAAAGTCTGATGGAAAGAAACATAAGTTTAATGTTTTTGAAAATTGTGGTAAAAAACATGCTGGGGAATGTATTTTGAATTCTAGTAAGTGCTACCGATGTGGTAAAATGGGATATAAATCTCATAATTTCACTAAAAAATCAAGGTAATGGAAAGACTAAAAATTATTTACAATTAGTAAAATGTTTTAAGTGCAATGAAATGGGTCATTATGTAAATGAGTGTTCAATGTTGAACTCAACTGAGGGAAATCAACCAGACTACACGTAGATAGGCATGGTGAAGTCCTTTGAAACTACATTAGCATATTTTTTGTCATCAAATGAAGTAGTATCAGGAAAACGTTTTGATGGTTCCAATTATGCCAATGTGTTAGTGGATTTTGGATCTACACATTTGTTCATTTCTATGAATTTTTCTAGAAAATTGGGAATTCCATATCAAGATATGAATCCAAAACTTATAGTAAAAACACCATTGGGAAATGCTAATACAAAAAGATATTGTAAGAACCTTCTTATCCTTGTGTGAGGAAATAATTTACCTAAAATCCTTAGTTTTTTCCTCTAGTAGAGTTTGATGTTATTTTGGTTATGGATTGGCTTTTTATTTATCATTAAAATATTGACGGTAGATCTAATTTGGTTTCTTTTAAGAACTATTTTTAGTCTATGTACAATAATGAACCCTTACTTTTGATAACATATCAGGAAGGTGAGAAACTAGTAAAAGATGAAAATGAATGTTACCTTGAATTTATTGTTGACAACAAAAGAACTATTTATATTAATGATGTTCTAGTGGTAAATAAGAATCTTGAAGTTTTTTCTGAAGAGTTTCCTGATATTATACCGAATCGAGAAGTTAAATTTACTATTGAATTTGTTCCTGAGGCTAAGATAATTTCAAAACCCCCTTATCGAATCGATCAAATTGAACATTTAGAGTTAAAGAAGCAATTTCAAGTTTTGTTAGAAAATCGTCTCATTCGACCTAGCACATCACCATGGGGTGATCCTATCTTATTTGTTAAAAATAATAACAGTTTAATGAGACTTTTAATTGATTATAGAGCATTGAATAACATCTTTTTTACAAACAAGTATCCCTTGTCTCATATCGATGATTTGTTTGATCATCTCCCAGGTCCTCTGTCTGTTTGGAAGATTAATTTGAGGTCAGGTTACCATCAGTTGAAGAAAAAGGAGGAAGGAATTTTGGAGACCACGTTTCATACTATATATAGCCATTATGAATTTGTAGTTATGACTTTTGGGTTAACCAATGAAATTGTGGTATTAATTGATTAATAAATAGAATTTTCACAGAGTTCCTTGATAAGTTTGAGTTTTTTTCCATTGATGATATGGTGGTTTATTCTAATATTAAATATGAGACTGAAAGTCACTCAAGGTGTTTCCTGAAAACCATAAAATAAAAGAAACTGTATGGGAAATTTTAGTAAGTGTGAGTTTTGGTGAAAAAAAATGGCATAATTGATGATCCTGCTAAAACAAAATTTGTTGAATAATGGCCAAGATTGGAAAATATAACCTCGATCAAAAGTTTTCTTGGTTTGGAAGGTTATTACCATAGGATTGTTTTGTAAATAACATGGTTATCTAGTCCAATGACTCAGTTAACCAGAAAAGGTGTTATGTTCATCTGGAAAAAAGAATTTGATGATTGTTTTCAGGGATTGAAATGAGGATTGATGATCATGTAATTTCTTATGCTTCACATCTGTTGAAACCTCATGAATTAAATCACCCTACACATGATTTGGAATTAGCATGTATTTTTTTCTCTAAAAATTTGGAGGCATCATTTTTTTGTAGTAATGTATGAAATATATACTGATCACAAAATTATGAAGTATATATTTACTCAGAAAGCATTGAACATGAGTCAAAGATGATTGTTGGAATTAATCAATGATTGTGATTGATCAATCAATTACAATTCAGGAAAATAAAATAATGTTGTTGATGCTTTGATACAGAAATGTAATGCTTCATTATCAATGATACGTTTGGAACAAGATGCTTTGGTTCTTAGTTTGATGAACATTGGAATAGAAGTTATTGGTGAATGGAATTCATCTTTTTTGTTTTAGGTGTCAGTGAAATCAACTCTCTCAGACAAGATTATGCATGCAGAGAAGGAAGGCAGTGAGATTATCTGTGCCTTGTTATTCACAGTTGAATAATGACTTGTTATGTGAAGCTCATAGTTTTTCATTTTCAGTTCATCCTAGTAGTACTAAGATGTTCATAGATATTTGGGAGTATTACTGGTGGGATGGAATAAAAAAGAGATATTGCTGACTCTATTGTGAAGTGTTTGACTTGTCATTAGGTTAATGTAGAGAGGTAGTTACCTTCAGTCATAACCAGTTCCATAGTGAAAATGGGAAAATATATTCATGGACATCATTGTGGGATTTACGAAGACATCTCGAGGTAATAATGAAATTTGGAATATATTTGATAGATTGACTTAATCTACACACGCTAGTACAAAAACTATTTTTAACGTCACCATTTTTCATGTCGATTTTTTAGAACCAACGTCAAAATAAATGAAAATCGATTTATCAGGTCGGTTATTATAAAACAGACGTGAAAATCCATTTTATTTGATTTTTCAGGTATGTTATATATGATCTGATGTGAAAAATCCTTTTTTGTTTATTTTTTCCGTCAGTTATTATATAACAGACGTGAAAAATATATTTTCCCGACTTTGTCACGGCGATTCTAAATAACCTATGTGACAAATTAATTTTCATGAATTTTTCACGTCTTTTATTAAACCACCAGATGATAAAAAAGTTAAAAAAATGTAGTTCATTTTTCAAGATTCGATTTGATAGGTCGCGGAGCTCAAACAGATTTACGGATCAGAAGTTATGGGCATCGTAAGTTGATCATCTCTAAACTAAGTCTTAGGGAATGCCAAATTCTGAAGGCCATAACATGAAATCCGTAACTACGTTTGGGCTCCATGACCTATCAAATCGTAGCATGGTGAATGAACTACATGTATTTAAACATTTTTCAAGCTGGATATATAATAATTAACGTGAAAAATACCTTTTAACGTCGGTTTTTAAATAAACCCATTGAAAAATCCAGGAAAATTGTTTTTTCACATCGGTTATTCAATAACCGACATGAAAAAGTGATACAATTTGATTTTTCATTTCAGTTATTTGATAACCAACATGATAAAAGTTTATAATCATGTGTTTCATATTTAAAGATTTTATTTGAGAGGTCACGAAGCTCAAATAGAGTTACAGATCTAAATTTTTGAGCATCAGAAGTTTATCATCTCTAAACAAAGTCTTAGGGAAAGAGAATTTCTGAAGGCCATAACATTTAATCTGTAACTCTGTTTGAGCTTTGTGACTAATAAAATTGAATCTTGGGAAAAGATCTACATGTTTGTTAAAAAAATTTACATCATTTTTTAAAAAAACGATGTAAAAAATAACTTTTATGGTTGGTTATTAAATAACCGACGTGAAAAGGCCTTGAAAATTAATTTTTTCACTTCAGTTATTAAATAAAAAACATGAAAAAGAGATAAAAATTAATTTTTCACATCGGTTATTAAATAACTGACATGAAAAATTAGTGAAAATTTTAACATCATTTCATGACGGTTATCATAAAACCGACATGAATGATAATTTTCATAGCCCACAAATGTGAAATTTCAATTTGTTTACATCATGGTATCAACATTTCCAATATCTGCTTAAAATTTTTAATACCAAATTTTCATTTTTCATATAAATTATATGTTTTCCTTATATACATATCCTAATTTAACGATCATTTCATTCAACCATCATCATTCCTCCAACTAGACTCGTTTGATATTCAACGTGAATCAATTATTTCTTCTTTCTGTGATCACATCAAGGTATTTTTAATTGTTGATCCATGGTTTATAGTTTTTATTATTTGTATTATTAATTGATACACCATTTCACAATAATTTCTTCCATACCTCATTGTTCCACCAACGAAACATTTCTTATATTCCAAGTGAATGCATTATTTCATCTTTCAGTGATCTCATAAAGGTATTCGTAATTATTTTTTCGTGATTTATATTTTTAATGAGTAGGTTTCTTAATTGATATACGACTTAAGGATTATTATTTTATTATAATGATTTATAATTCTTTATGTCATGGTAAAACATCAAATCCTCCTATGGATTCTTAAATTTCTTCAAATACGAAGCTACGTTTGGCACATTTGATCATTCCTCGAAAAAATATATCAATCTTCTAAAGGTCATAACGTTTGAACTGTAACTCAGTTTGAGCTCTACACCCAATCAAATAATATATTACCAAATTATCTAAAAGATGGTAGATAGTTTTTACATCTTTTATTTAAAAACTGACGTAAAATGATATTTTTAAAGTCGGTTATTTTTAAATCGACATAAAAATGCCCTTTTATGGCATTTAGAGAAAGGAATTCATGTTGGTTTTTAAAAACCTTTGTTAAAAAACATAAAAACTCATTTTTAACGCCAATAAGTAAATAACTGAGGTAATAATCATATTTTTTATGTCACTCGCAATAACATCGCCTCAAAACCGATGTAAAAAAGATAAAAAACCCGACATAAAAACCATTTTTGTACACGTGACATTTCAAGCCAATTCGAGATACATTGTCTCTATATATAATTTTTTTTGTACATTAATGATATGATAATGATGCATTGTGTAACATACCAATTATATCAGATCGTGATCATAGTTTTACTTATATCTTTTGGAATGTCATTCAGAAGTCATTGGGTACTGAATTAAATATCAGTTTAGCTTTTCATCCTCAATCAGATTAGCAGCCAGAACAAACAATTCAGACCTTGGAGGATATGCTACGTGATTTTTCACAGGATTACCAGGGAAGTTGGGACAAACATCTTTCTTTGGTTGAATTTTCCTATAACAACAGTTTTTAATCCAGTATACAGATGGATCCAGTTGAGGCATTATAGAGGAAGATATGTAGAACTCCATTTTTTAGGCATAAATTTGTTGAAAGGAAGTTTTTGGGAATAGAATTATTGGAAGAGATGACATAAAAATATTAGTCGATTCAGAAGAACATGAGAATAGCTCATAGTAAGAAGAAATATTATGTGGATATCCAGAGGAAGGATATTTCTTTTGAGTTAGGTGATCATGTATTTTTCAATGTTTCTGTATGGAAGAGTGTGTGGCGTTTTGGTAAGAAGGGAAAGTTGAGTCTGAGGTTCATTGGAACATATCAAATCCTTGAGAATGTGGGAATAGTTCCATACAGAGTGCCTTTACGTACAAGATTATCCTAGTTACACAATGGTTTTTTGGTTTCAATGTTGAGAACGTATATTCCATATCTATCTCATATTTTGAGACCCGAGGTAGTTCAGTTGGAAGAGAATATCTCTTATGAGGAACAACCAGTCGAGATTCACGACCAAAGAGAGAAAGTGCTATGGAATAATGTATTTCATTAGGAAATGGTTTTGTGGAAAAAATATATTGTTGAAGAGGCAACGTGGGAATTTGAAAATGATATGAGGGATAAATACCCCCATTTATTAGATAAGTGAATAAAATTGCGAGGACACAATTTCCAATGGGGGGAAGAATGTAACAATCTTGGTAAATAAAGAATATGACATTTTCATATTTCTTAATATTTAGGAATTAAATATTAATTTTAATTTAAAATGGTTTTTATGCTTTATGGAATACCTTATACACAACAATGGGTTTCATTGAAATCTTATGTTTCACATAAGGGTGAGTCGTACTAAAAAATAATAATATTATATAACTATTTTAAATGGTAGTGAATGCCTATCCATTGTAATGGAGGGAATAAACAGAACTAACTACAATATGATATTACAATTTTTTAATTTTTTTTACAATTATCAAATAAAATATAGAGGCTTAAAATGTGAAATATTCTAATTATAAGCATAAATACTCTAATATTCATTAAAAGGTCGATTTACCACCATTTAATGGAAAAACTATTGAAATATCATTTGGTAACTTTTATATTTTCTATTAGAAAAATTAAATTCTTAATTAGAATAGGGACATCAAAATTTACTTCGGGTTTATTTTTGGTATTCTTCTCATAAAATTCATTTTTTAATGAATAGTGAAAATTACTGTATTTTAATTCAAAACTGTCTTTTAATATATTTTATTTATATGGATAGATTATCATTTTAATTGTTTTTATAGTTTAATTAGATTATATTTTTACCATTTAATCCAATTTTTTTCATTGGAATTAATTTCACTTTGAAATTGGACATAAACAAGTGCTAATCTTTCAATAGTTAATATTTCATAAAAACACGCTTTTTGTTAAGACAACGAGAATCAATTTAAAATTTTTTAGTGAAACTTTTGTGTATTGAATTTGTTAATATAGACATTTTTTGAATTCAAAATTTCAAATATAGATAATGATGAATTTTTGGTATTTTTCTGAAAAATGTCAATTTTTGATAAATAGTGAAAACACTGAGTAATATATAAAAAGATGACTTTTTCATATAAATGAAAATTTACTACTTCTATGAATTTAATTTCAAAAATCCAAGATACATGGTTGTTATTATTAAGTAAAATGTGGTTCAATATGATGAAAATAATTTTTGATGAATAGTAACTTTTGAATTTTATTTACCGCACTTAAAGATATATAGGTCAATTCAATGTAAATGAAATTTCATAATAAATCAATATTATCTTAAAACTTGTCCTGAACTTATTTGATGATTCATGGCCGACCATTAGCATCCTTTTGGTGATTTTAGGATCCCATACAGCCACATAAGAGTGATAATGAAACTTTATTTTAATTTACATAAAGTAAACGAAAAAATGACATAAACAAATATATTTTATTATATTAATTAAAACATGTGGTTATATAAGTTATATATTAAAATAAAAATTATATTTAGAAATCTAAAAATTGTTCCTGCATCATGGTATTTTTTAAATTTTTAAACATCAAATAAATAAAATTATTTATGGCACAATAATGATGTAGTGTTTACCTCATTAATAAACGATTTAAATAAATAATATTATAAAGATTAACAAAATAACCAAAACCTATCCAATTATTATTTTATTATTTTATTTATATTTTATTTCATCTTATCTTCGACTTTAATATGTTTTTATCATCTAGAATCCAAAAATCATTATATAATAAAATATTTTTTTCGGACTTTCCTGAAGTGCCCCTCCTCCCCCTTATAAAAATCCCTCACCTCTAACCCATTCCTCACACTTCTCAAGCCCCTTGTATCATCCAACCCATGCTCCAATAATGTCTCTAGATCCCACTCTTCCACCAAGAAGCCTTAACATTGGCATATGTCACATCAAGATGTCCTTTTGGTTCAAACCAAATGGAGTTACCCGAATTAAAGGTATTAGTTTCTCAAAAATTTGTTTCTTTTACTTTACTTCCCCAACCCATAAAACCATATTATTCAATATTTTATAACAACGCCAGTTTTATTATTATACTAGGATTCATTACTGTTATTTATTCAAACTACACACACACACACCTCTATCTAATGGGTAAAGAACATATTGTTTTTGTGGATGGAAAACTAACACCTCACGAAACGATGATTATTCAATTTTCTCTTACCACCACTCATGGTGGCCATTAAGATGGAACTATATTTAAATATGATACATAGTAGGTTTATTTTTTCTTTATGCTTCTATATTTTTAATTTATATCAAACCTCTATGGTTTCTATTATGTGTAAATGCAATAATTTCATTTTTGGATGTGCGAACTACCGCCCCCTCAAAGTTATATGACTCATTAATGCCATATGTGGGACATATGAAGGATGGATTTAATGGTATTATATATGATAATATACTGTAATTAAAATATATATATTTATAATTGTGTTTTAATTACATTAAAATAAGAAATATAAATGAAAGTAGCGTTCATTTTTACGTACGACTTACCGTCTCAATTAACGCTGTATTTCATTTCTTACATCCAAATTTTATGTACTGTTTTAAATACATATATATTCTGGATATATAAGATATATATGACATTTAAATCATTCATATAATTCTGTATATAATGAAATTTTTACCACAAAGTCAACTTTTAAATTTAAGAAGTTCATTTTTTACTCAAGTACCAAATATCGACAAAACTACCGTTTTTAACATACATGATTACATAATATTTATAACTTGGTAATATGTGACATAAAAGTAATAATAAACATGAAGAGGTTTTTAATCAAGTATAAATTATCTTTAGTTTATTTTTCAGGAGATTAATGAATGAATGAGTCAATTCGGACCTGTGGTAAGGGATTTCGCCTCAATCCCTTTTCATTGAGGCATAATTTCTTTTCTACATGACTTTCTTCTATACGGTGTATAAAAACATTTGAATTTTCATTTCATTCCAAAAGAATATTTTTCTATGAAGCATTTTACTAAAAAAATAATGTTTCTTTTTAGCATAATCAGTGACAATGATCTTTCCGTCGCCACAAGTATTATTTCATATATGGCTTTCTTGACAAGCTTTAATGTTTAAAAAAGGAAAATATATACCATATACTCTTTTACATATTTTTTTATGGTAAATGGTTGTGATAATGGATTTATTATGTCAATGTATTTAATTGATATATTTTGATTGTAAGGTGGAAATGTTCTCTATCCTTTGGGTATATTTATTATGAATATGTTATGGTTCTTGGGAATTGTTTACGTATATGGGTTGTTCTGTGATAATCCTTTGTTGGGTGTGCTTGAGATATCTCTCCAATGCATTGGGTAATGTGATGGAGGTAAATTTGAATGTTTCCCCTAAGAGATTTATGAAATATACTATGATTGGTATTCCAAATATAACTCCATATGTTGTTTTGAATGCTGTAGTGTAAGCATGTTATTGATGCCACAAGTTACTTCTATGATTTGTGGTTCCTATTAAAATATTTTGAATTAATGAGGTATGTTAAAGATATTATGTTATGCATGTATTGATGAACTAATGTTTTCATTATCTATTTTATAACCCTTACTAATATTTTTATGTTCATCCCATGTTTTGATATGTTTTGTTCATTGAACTTAAAGATGAATAGGGTAAAGGTTGGGATCAAGGAAAATTCATGTTCTATAAAACATGGAACTATACATGGCATCTTTTTCATAGTTTTTATTTTCTGAAAATAATTGAAACTGAGTTTAAGTATCTTCATTGAAATTTATGAGATGTAATGTAATAGTTATGGCCTAATTCTAAAAAACTCTAAACCTGAAAATATCCCCAATGTGAATTATTCATTTAATTTAGGATTATATAATGTTTAATGCCAGGTCATTATATCTAATCTCCTCTGTGACTCTATATTTCTGTTATAGTTTTTATCTATCTTTATTCTCCTTTCAAATCTCTAAAACCCTTCATTTCTAATGATATATAGGTTGTGGTTTCAAATATTGTTGAATTAGGATCTAATGATTTTATTAGGTGGATGTTATTCAACAGATTTTAGGTAAATATTCTATATGTTATATCCCATAATTTTTATATAAATTTTTACATGTATTGTTTCATTCTGGATATGTTATTTTTGTGGTCTAGTTTCTATTGTCATTTTGTGGTGTATTTGGTTTATAAATAAACAATTAAACCCCTCATGATTTCCATAGAATCCATTGGGTATGAATTGATTAATATAGGGCCACCCAACGAGTGTGCCGACACTCACAAAAAAAAGATAATAAAAACAATCAGTGTGAAATGTACTTATGAATAGGTAACTCCCTTATTGAATAAGTAAATTAGTAAATTGATTAACTATGAAGAGATTATGGGAAGATGTCTCAAGTTGAGGATATGTATAAGGGATGTTTCATCATGGCATATAAATAGGATAAAATAGAATTAATGGGAATGTGATAATGAATTAAGTTTTCAACTTGAATATTATTATTGAGATAGGACTGGGAGATGAGAATTTGGGTAAATAGTTATGGGATATAAATTAAAAATCTTTTAATGGATTATGGAATAATAATTATTCCCATTTTAAATTGACATTGTTTGATGTTTCTAATGTTGTAGGATATGCTTGATTTGTATTGTGGTTTTCTGTGTTGAACTGATATATATGCACATGCATGTGGCTTAGTAATGTGGTGTATAGATTATATGTTCTAGGAAAATTAGTTGTTTTGGACCCAGGATCTAAACTCCACCCATCAATGCATGGGTTAGAGACTTGGACAAATTTCTATTCACCAAATTGTTAAATTCCACCTGGAGAGAGGGTTCATGGTTAGGATAATGATATTTCTATGATGTGATGCCTTAATGTGGTATAACATGATTTATTCAAAGATTCCTTATGATTATTGAACATTACAATTATATTGAACACATGAATAGCTAAAATTGGCACATAGACTTTGTAAATATTGAATCTGAATTTGATAATGGATTAAATTAAAATATACACTATTACTAACGTCTACATGAATTTTATTTTATTTATTTTCCATTATTTATTTCTTGAATGCACAAACTATTTAATTCAATATTTTTTAGACACAATTGGTGGTGGCTTGTTAAGTTATACTCACACCCTTCTCAGTCCACCATTGTGTACCCATGTAGATTTCTTGGTTGTCGGTCAGGAAAGGTGAAAGGGTTATGTTCTTGGGGGTTGAGTCATTGTGGGATGTTAATGGAGGATGTTCCAAATATGAATTATAGCCTATTTTGGGGGGTTCCTATATTTTCCTTTATTTTGGGTCTTGTTCACTTGGAATTATAGTATCATATAATATCGTTATTTTTTAGTCCATACTTAGTTTTGGATATGGATATTTTTGTAGGTTCAAAATTTAGTTTCTAGTGTTTCCACTATTTTATATTGTTTCTCTATGGTGTCATACTTCTTTAATGTGAATATAGTCTCCCCACATTAACTTTATTCCCTCTCTTCTAGTCAGTAACCACTGGAGTATTGGCAGGTGATCTTGAGGTCATGTGATGACCCATCTCGGTTAACTGGGTTAGAGGCACTCTGGTCTGCGACCTTATAGGTAATGTAACATCTCATTAAAATAATTTATGTATTTTTAATTCTTTCCTTAATGTACCTGTGTTCGGGTATTTATGGATATTTGAATATGGATATATCTTATTGGGAAAAAATGACATTTTGGCTAGGGTTGATTGTTTGTAGAATTAATGTAGTCTTTGAAAAAAAAAATGTTTCAATAGGGAGATGCAACATGGTGCAACGGTTGAGTTATAGAGAGTACAAGCTAAACATTGGACCATAAGGATTTGGAATAGGTGACATTGAGGATGGGCATGGATATGGGAAACTTTTTTCACTATATTGTGGATCCCTAAGGCCAAAAATTGTAATGAAAATAACGTTTCATAGAACCTTAGTAATTGAATTCTAGTGGTACTTCTTATTTGGGAATAGTTGTTTCATGGTACTAGAACATCATTGTAGCTTTACCCTGGAAGAAGCAGTTATGTGTGATGTGTGTGGTTTGATTATAGATAATTGGGTTTTTGGGATGCGTTTTGGCGTTTCGTTGGGTTTTTGTGTTGTGTTTTTACTTTTTCCATTATTTATGTGTCGTGGCAATGGGGGTGCATCATGGACAATGTTTTTAAATAAATAATCTTTTAATGAACCATTTAATATTTGATTTTCAACCACTCAACTATAAATTGAAATTTATTCTATTTAAGTCTCCCAAGTGGTTTTTTAATCCCACTTTCTCCATTCTTCTTTGATCTAATCACAAATGAAGGCATAATATTTCCTTCTAGTGTGTGAATTTCTAATCCATTTTTTATTCTAATATAATCAAATATACACTTTAAAGAGTCATATATCATAATTTTCTTGATGGTTATGATCTACATTTTTTTAATCCATGATTTTAGGTTTTATTCATCTATCTTATACGCCTCCTTTATTAATTGGTGGATCTATTATGGGTGTTTAGTTAGCTTGATCAAATAATTAAATTTACATGGTTACATATGATTTTTATCTATAACTGAAAACATATAAGTCATAACTAAATATATATTGGTTTTAAATGATTTGAGAAATCACATTTTATATGATATGTTGGTGATTTTCAAAATGTCTTTGGGATTTTGAAAGAAACCTCCTAATTTCAGTAGAATTGAGTTTTTTTTGTCAATTTGAGAAAAATAATGGATTAATTTTAAATATGATTTTATTAAATAACATTTAATGGTTTAAAATTAATAATTATTTGAAAATGGCATGAATTGTTGAAAACCTATTATTTTTTTATGAAATTATAATGGCATATCAGAAATAGAAAGTGGGAAAATTGTAATTTATTAGAACTAATATAAAATGAATGATTCTACCATGTTTTATTGATTGATTGACAAAATAGATTGTGATCATTGGTAATTAGTTGTTAATTAGTTGAATTACACTAGTATCTACCCCCTAGATCTAGACTGATGATGAGTACATTGGCTTAAACATATTGCTGCCAGATTTTTCCTTTTAAAGATTCCAGTCCTGAAAGGCCGAGTCTTATGACATGTGCACACATAGAGTCAATATCACTGTTTGTGTAGTATATAGATACTATTACTAAAAAATAACATTCTATTGCGACTTGTACATGGTGCTATGATATCCTTTATTTTTGGATTACACACCATTGATTTATAAAATTTTTTAATTTAAGACAAATTACTTAGATAAATTTTATGTATAAAATGTTCATTTAATCTAGTTTTGAAAAATTTTGATCTCATTTATTTATTAAATAATGTTTTTTTATATATTTGAATGATTTTCCATGACATTTCTTATTTTAAATTACAATAATATTTTGTTTAAATTATATTCAATTGATTATGGAACACTTAGTGAGACCCTAATAGGATTTATAGCTCACACAATACAATTTCATTTTTTTGTTTATTGAATACCTTTTGTTAGGTAAAATAAAATAGAATATACCACTTAGAAGTGGAAGATTCTATAGAAATTTAGGGAATGAAGTAATAATGATAACTACTTCATATGAGATTCACTTATTATAGGGTTTTATATTTGTATTTTATTTGGGAGGATGTTTGGTCTTTTGATGATGTATCATTTGGGTAATATATTACTTGTTTTTCTGTAAAATATTCACTATTATTAGTGTTTAGAAAACATAATTATAACCCTTCATTTATACTAATCCATCGAATAAATCATTCCCACTTTATTTATATATGGTTTTAGAAGCTAGTCACCAACATGTGGGGGTCGAGAATTCACTTCTGGCCATGTCAGGGTCATCATTGGTATCCTGGTACTGGGGTATCGAGAATTGTTCATGAAGAAGTGGAATAAATTATGTCAGATATGTAACATTTGTTGATGTCAATATGTAGTGGTTTTTATTTATGGGAATTGGGTTGGATTTAAGTTCTTTAGGATGCAATTACTAGGTAGTTAATAGGTAGCACTAATTGTAACAATCCTTAAGACACTTGTCTGTTTGGGAAAAGTGTCTTGAGGAATGTTTTGACCTATTTTCTATATTTTTCCCTAATTTTAATCTGAGTTTTTTGAAATCAAAGACATTATTTTTGTTTAATTAAATTTATATTTCTATGACTCTTATTTGATTTCATTGTTCTACATACTCTAAATATGTTTTCAATGTTATAATTATTATGTTTTGTAACATCATTCCACAATGAATACATTTTAATAGATTACGAGAATATGTTATTGGAAACCATATTAATAGATTGAACTATTCGACCCAATTATTTATGATATAGTGGTGCATGTGGTCTAACCATTGGGATAGGAATCAATGAATCTTCTCATTCCATGTCTACTTGTGAACACTTGATATAATGAATTTTGAGATCATTATCAAGGGTTTCATCATAAGAAAACACTAGTTCTCAATGACTCAAATGTTCCTAAAGAGATTGTGGATTGGTTGAAAAATATATATATTTTTTGAGTTCATTAGAATTTTCGATTACATTAATGTGAAGTACGCTACCTCTATACTTGAGGGATCTAGGAGGATATGGTGGGACTTTATGGTAACAGTAAATAATCGTGATAACATTGAGTATATGGTATTTAGTGTTCTTTTCCATGCTCATTTATATCCATATTTAATGGTCTTAGAAATGACACCGAGTTTTTTAACCTCAAATAGGGTGAATTAATCATTATGTAGTATGAAAATTGTTATGATGATCTTGTTTAGTTTTCACCTGAGGGTTTATCTATTGATAAAATGAATGATCTAAAATTCCAAATGTGAGTTCTACCTGATATCTGATAGTAGGATTCCTTAATAAATTTCACTTCCTTTATGGATCTTCTTGATATAGTTTTAATGGTTGGGCATGACCGGGCTGGTAATTTAAAATTAAATAGAGTTTATGTTTCAAAAATTAGTAGTTTTGTGAGTTCCTTTAAACAAAGTATAAATTTTCCTGAATATAATTTTTTTCTAAAATCATCATTCATCATCTATATCTCCTAAAATTCAGAGATGTGCCTATTTTAATTTCTTCTATTAGGTAATGGTTTTTTTTTCAAGACATGTTTTCATTGAGGTACCCACAATCTCATGATTGGGTGGTCACTTGGGTAACCTAGAAAGTTATTTCATTTATTTTCATCTCTATACAATGAAATGGATTCCTCATCATGAAAAATTATAGTTGTTAAATTTTATAATCCATGAAATAATTATTTCCAACCATAAGAATCTAGAATGATGATTCTTCATGTATACATGAGTATCTAGAGGAGCATATTTCTTTTTTGGTAATTTTGAGATGTACAATAATTTTATATGTATCCTTATTGATTTATTTATTAGATACTAGTTCATATTAATAAATTATATTGGAATGTTTTTTTATTTTATTAAATTTATTGAGGTGATTCTATCTTATGGGATGCATATTATTGTCCCCTTGGAACGAAAAAGTGTAAAATGATATTTTTTATCCTATATGTGTTTTATATCAATCAAATATTGAAATTTTCTAGATCATTATATACCTCAATATTAAATATTTCTATTTCATTTTTTCAGATGGATTGGATTAGTTCTCATAACCCCTATATGGACTATTTCCTGTTGTAGGATTCCTTTACTTCTCCTCAGGGGGTGAAACATGTCTCTCAAAGATAATGAGACATGATTTTATTTATATAAATGAATCATTTTTCATTGTTGTGTAGTTTAATATCATTAAATTCTTTAAACATGGATGGAGAATACTTTAGTGATTGTATCCCTCCATTTTTAATCTTGTTTCTTCAGGTTTTAAATTCTTATTTTTCTCTATTTCCCCTAGTAGGGGTGTTAGGGTTTTCCATTGCTTTATTATATAGTAATAATATAGTATATATTCATTCACATGATATAAAAAAATCATAGTTCAGTGAATTATATTATCATTGGTGATTTTCTAGAAAATTATTTTTTTTCAACTATGTCTGTAACATTGGGAAGAACATATTCTCCCTTAAAAGAAAGGTTATTGGAAAGTTCTCTATTGCGTTTATTACCAAAAAATAAATCATGATACAGTGAAAACATGCACACATTACCACATATTTATGATTTTCTCAACCATATGAAAGGGTAAATGTAGTTAAAAAATATTGATATTTGATCTGGTTATCACCAGTTTAGATTAATATAATATAACATTCACAACATAATGCTTCAGAGTATGTGTGAACAATATGATTATCTACTAATTCCACTTAGTCTATCCAATGATAAAAAAATTTATGGATTTTCAGAACATGATATTTTATTACTACCTTCATTCATTCTGGGTGGTATTTTTCGGTGAAATATTATTTTACACTTTATACCTGGAGGACCATTTGAATTATTTTAGATAAATTTTTGAAACCCTCATAAATCATTAACATTACATGGATCTATCGAAATTTAATATTTGTATTTATAAATTGTTGTTCATGGGAAACACAAAATTAGAATATGGTTTTTATATTGATTAAGATAAGGTGGAAACTATTATGACATTAGATAAATCCTAGAATATCTTCAATATACAGAACTTATTAGGATTTTTCAGATATTACCTTAGATTCACCATAGACTACTCTAAGTTGGATTCTCTAAGGACCACTCTCATATAAAAATTAGTTATGAACATATTGGATGTCAATTTTTAGAGTAATGTATTTGTGATGAAACATATTTTGTCTTTTGTGGTGGAGTTTACTCTTCCATAGGCTGGGGAAGTATATATGGTGTTCTCTGATGCATCACATTTAGATCTGGGCATTTTTTTATGGAATCTGATCACATGATAGTCTATGGTTCCATATATCATAATCCACAAAGAAATAATTATCTCACCCAAGATATAAAAAAATCATTAGAATATTGTGACTTGGTAGATCTCATTGCATAGTTTCATTTTAGAGTTTTGTAGAATAACTATGATGTTTTTTAGGGGGGGGGGTAAATGGAACTCATATCTTGTCAATATAATTCTTTAGGAGAGGCATATTTATTATGAATTTAATGGAACTAGGGACTACCTTTATAGTGGGGAGATCATTGGAATTCTTTCAATCTCTTATGAGGGTATAATATTTTCTTCAATTATATTATTATTCATTTTACTATGAGAATGGCCAAGGTAAGGGACTGGAGTAGTCCACTGTGTGTTTTTCACCGTATAACCTCAAATATGTTTTACGATATGATGTAATGATTTTGGTTCCCCAGTATGAGAAAATACATTTTCAGAATTGTTTATTATTCTTATTTTTGTTATCAGGTCAATGTAAATCACTAGATATCATTGGTTTTTCTTCATCCACATCATGTAATGACTTGGATATGGGACAAGATTTCCCTAGACTTCATTGTTAGGATTCCACACACTACTCTAGGGAATAATGTGATATGAGTTTTGATCTATAGGTTGAAAACTAAACATCTAAATTTATACCCATTTGATATATAACCATTTTTGAGGACCTGGTATTTCCCTACATTCATTATATTTTCAAACAAAATACTTATTATTTTGATATATTCTCTAATGGGGATCCCTATTTTAGTTATACCTATGAAGAGTAATTCATAAGGAAAGGTAATTGTAGTTACATTTGGTCTTGGAATATCATATATAATTTGATTTCTATAAATAATTATCAATATTAATTTTGGAATACATGTTACATTCCTGAATTATTGACTTTGTGTAGATTGGGATGATCTTTTGGGAATGCGTGAGTAATAATATTTTAAGATTTATCAGTCTTCCCATATAATGAATCATTTTGAAAACTTGTATGGATTCCCATATAAATCTCCATTTTGTTTGTAATAGATTAGTCCACGCAACTTAATTAAACTAAATTTATTCCAAGATAAAATTGAAAGGATTCATCAGATTCGTCAATAAATGTTGACAGAAGAGATCTTTTATAATTCCTATGATGATCACCATCATGACCCATTGAATATTTCTCATGATGTGAAGGGTTTATTTTGCATTTCACCTCGGTTGGGATTCCATATTCTTGTGAAATTGTGTAATCTAGAACTGAGGTCTATTTATAACCATGTGATTATTGTTTTATTAAGAAATGTGGCATACTATTCATCACATACAACATAGATTACATTGATCCACAATGTGTTCCATGTATCTCATCTTCGAAAGAATCTTCTGACCCTTCACATGTTGTAATCATGGAGGATTTTATTGTTGAGATTAATTTATCACCGAAAGTGCAACCTTTCAAGATTGCTGATTATCCAAGAAATGTTTTATAAAAAGATGATACCTTTGTTATTTTTTTCTATTTCGTCGTGGTTCTGATTCAAATGATAATATAGATTTTGACCCATTTATAGTAGAGTAGTGGCATCATTCCTTCAATATGGAACCTTCTTAATATGATTTATATGGATAGAAAGTGATTATGATTGTGAGATTTTAACATCCTATTAACTTATTCCAAGTACGAATTCCCACTTACATTGATTTCCATTTTTTCAAGGTGGGGTTCATTATTTATTCAGATAAAGATCTCATTTAGAGTAAAATGACAAAATGAATAATAATGTATGTTTGATGGAATAAGGGGATTCTAGTTTTATATGTATCATTATGGAGGTTTTATATGGTGTATGGGATATGGTGTGTAGAGTACATGATGTGTCTTATATCATTAGGCTATAGAATATGGGATCATGATGTTTGTTAGGGTTGCACTAGGGATTGAATTCTATGTCATGGTCCCTACAGGCCTTCTACATTAGAGGGACAACTATGCAGGGGATCCTTGGTTCAATAATTTCTTCAAACATCATATTTATAAATAGTTTAATTATGGTACATGTTCAAATTCGTATCTTTACACCATGTTTTGTGGATCTAGGTGATGTTTGTGGCAAGTTATTTGGAGGATAGTTGACCAAGAGGCATTGTAGTGTGGCTTTGGTTGGTTGCACAGGAGTTTGGTTTCTTCCATAATATCTACAATATGGCCACATGGTTTTAATTGTGGTCTATTATTATTTAAACACAAATTTTATCATCCCCATTTCTATTTATTTATCTATTATATGACTATAATTCCAAAAGTATTCTCTTAATAGCTCCCAATAGGCATTTTGACTCGTCCAAAATCCTTTATTTTTGTATCGAAGAAACACTAATCTTGTTAGATTTAATTCGAATGAGTAAATATCTTCTTTGGTTGTTTATACTGATATCCTTTTCTATATCTCATTAAGAGTGATATAAAAGCATTTTTTATAGATATAATCCCCTTTATGATGAAACATGATTCTATGGTGGATTTCTTGATCCCTTATGCCATCTATCATTATTGGTATATCATGTGGTGGGGTATCGAGCTGGTTTGATAGCGTGATTAAATATAAGTGGTTCCCTATGATTTTTCCTTATAGATGAAATATTATATTTAATAGATATATTGAAATGTTTTTTTAAATTATATAAGAACCCAAATATTTTATGATTGGTTGGTAATTATGGAAAATCAAGGACGATTATGAAAAAAACCAATTTCAAAAGATTAGAAATTATTGGGTGGTCTCAAGAAAATTGTATGTTAGATTTGAAATCATCATTTAATAAAATGATTTTGAATGCATTAAATTTAAATATTATTTAATAAGTTAATATATTTATTAAAATAAATTATTTTGTTTTAAAATGATGAATTCATGTTGAAATTTGAGGGTGGTCAAATTGAGGTTTTTTTAACTGATCTGAAATGATATTTTCTCTCATGATTGAATGATTTTTTATTATGGCACATGTGACACTGTTTAGTTTGTTGGTTATTAGGAAAATTAAACATAGATTCAACCACATAGAACATAATTTATTATGAAAAAAACTAATATAAAAATGCATCTACATTATTTTTTCTTCAATTGGGATTTGAATAATGATGGAGTGAGTCATTGTATGTTTGAACAAGTGGATACGAGATCACTGATTGATTTTTATGAAGAACCTATTAAAAGAAACTAACATACAATAAAACTTGATAAATGGTTCTAATATCTCCTTGATTTGACTACTACATTCCATTTATTTATGGAAATATTTTATTAGTCTCAATTTATTTATATAACTGTATTATATAAAATGTTAATTTAATTGATTTTTGACATATATTAGTTCTATTTTTAAATATTTTTTTTAATTGATGCTATATAAAAAACATTCCATGTATTGTTTTGTTTAAAATTAAATGCATATTTGGTTTTAGTTTTATGATATATATTATTGAACACATTGAGGAGACCTACTATGATTCATAACTCACACCCTACCTTTTCTTTTGGGTTCCTTACGATTATCTTATTTTAGTGACAAGAAAAGGAAAAGACCCACATCAAGGTGGAGTATTTTCTTTATCTTTGGGGACTAGAGTGATGTTGGTGATATGTGGATATTTCATCCAATTAATTAAGTAGTTTAATATTTGAGATTTTTCATTGAAAACATGGTCTCATTTGATAATGTATTATTTTAGTACTATTTTACTTATCTATATTTTGAACATTCCCTCATTCTGTGTTTATTATAATAACTTGTATACATTATCTACCATTTTTAAATGGGATTAAATAATTACCTCTTTGTTAATAAATATTTCAAATATCTAGTCTCCAACCCATTGGTGTCGATAATTGCCATCAATCCACGATAGTGTCAGATCAGATATCAATGTACCATGGAATCTGTGTTTGTTAGTTATAGGATAAGAGATGAATATGGGTAAAAGTGTTAAATATTTTAAGGGGAATTTTTAGGAGATTAAATTCATAAAAATAAATCATTTTGGGTCGGGTTATGAATAAATTCTTTATATGAATAGTGATTTAAATTGAACTAAAAGAGTGAAATGTAATGAAATGTGAAGATTATGATAAGTGAAAATGATTACATATGTTATTATTTTTTTAATAAATAGTTCCCAAATGATGAGACTTGGAAAATTTGAATTAATAGTATTGGTTTTATGTTTAATTTGGGTTCTCATGTTTTGGATGGATCATTATTATTCTCTAGGAACAATTGATTCATTGTACGGTTTAGGACTGACTAAAAAATTAGGGCCCACTAATTTATTTTATAATTTGGATGATGGATCGATATTCCAAACTCTGATGGTCTGACATGGTATGGGTATATGGAATGATTCTCCAAGGTAAATTTATTTATGTGGAATTTATTAATTATTACCTTTGTGACATAATGTTTTCATCTCCTCATGTCTTATAGTTGTGAATTATGGTGTTGGTGCTGCAAGGTTTTTGAGCCGGGGTTTATTGAAGAACCCATGATCCAAAAAGGGTAATTTAAACTATTTTCATTAAATATATTTTGTAACCACTTATTATCTATTATTAAATTATAATTATGTATACACTATTGTTAAACATACATTACCATAGAAAATGTCGGGGGTGTCTTAAAAACTTGTACTAATACCCCATTTGGGAATTCGTGGGTACCCAATCAGACATTATGGTAATAGGTTAAGATTAGGATGTGGTTTCCATGTTAGATGGAAGATTTTGGATTTATGGGAGAGAATGGATTAGAGAACTATACAAATTTTAGGACCCATTTTGTGGATTTTTAGACTGTCCTAATTTTGGGTTTCATTGAAACACAACACTAATATGTGATGATATGTTTACAATATTATTATTTAGTAATTTATATATTTTTGGGAACTTCTTAAGTTAATAATTATTATTTTTTCCTATGTATAATTATTTCATTGGTCATTGATTATTTGTATTCCACGTATTTTCATAATTTCATAAGGACAATATATTTTCCCAATGAACCAAATAGACCCTCGCTGCTAGTTAACATCCATTGGAATATGAGAAGGAATGCCTTAGGTCAAGTGGAAATATTTCATAGGGTAGTAGTTTATTAGAACTTGGATCGGGGGGATAAAAAGTTTTACTAGATAAATTTTGATTCTAATTGATTTATATTTTTTGATTGATGGATATAATTTTGGGAATTTTGTTCTTTTTGAATGATCTTTTTCATCAGAGTATCATCCCCTTATGTTGGGGATAACTGATGTTTGTCGATGTGATATTATTATTATTTTATTTATTGTAACTATTTTATTTTATTTCACTGTGGGAGATACATTTGTTGTGTGATATTATTTTTTCTTTCTATTTTACTAAATGGTTTTCATAGAACAACTTTCTATATACATGCATTATTTTTTGAAATTCTAGATTTATTTGACATGAATCATATAAGGAACACACATGAATCATTATTTTCATCATGTTGTCCATATTGATTGTGATTTTATTGTTAAATTATATATTTAAGAAAATATTTTATAATAATTATATTTCAATTGACTCAATAAAAATGTTTTAGTTAAATGTTTAAATTATGTAAAAAACTGGAAGATAAAATACGTAAATTTTGGTTCACCTTGATATCTCTATAGTCTATTTTAGGGATTGTTTAGGTTAGTGATGATGTATTTGTTATGTTAATATAGATAGGGTATACATAGTGACTTGTTTATAGATAAATTTGATAACTATTTTTTTATACTTTGAAAACAATATGTTTTGTACCCTGAGATGTGTGATTTTAATTGTATAGGTATTCCAATACTATGATGATTTCTTTTAGATAAATAGGAGGGAACATGTGAAAATATTACTCTTATGGAAGAAAAAACCCCCTATTAGTTTTGAGGGATATGAAATAAGGTATGTTCTTTGGTTAATTCAATCAATTTATGAAATTTATTAAAAAATATACATAGAATTATGAGTTAAATTGTTTTATCTAAAAATGAAGGTCTTGATTCAATATCATTCATTTTTCAACATAGATGGTGGACCGTAGGATGTTTATTTTTGGATTGAGTCTATCAAGATGATTTTGGATCCCATTAAGACTCCTTCGAAAAAGTTGGTAATGTTAGTAGCTTATATGTTATGAGAAATTGTGAATCCCCATTGGTATATCCATACATGGTATAGTCTTATTGAAAACACAGTATGGAAGGACATCCAGAAATGGTGTTTGGATCACTTTTACACAAAGACCCTCAGATTAGATATAAATATATAAATTATGTGTTTGACCCAGGAGACATTGATAGTTATGGATTATTCTAGACACTTGATTATTATTTTGTGTTTTTTCCAACATTGAATGGAGAATAAGAAGCTATGAACAATCATTTCCAAGATGGTATAATATTTAAAGTCAGGTCCTAGGTGAATTTTTTTTTTTGAATTTCCCTTAAGTGGTTAATCAGGCTCTCATCTCGGAGGGGAACCTAAATGAGGCCTATAGTGGTAAATAAATGTGTTTAGTTGAGTAATCTATTAGTTCAACCTTTGATATTATAAATCATTATTTTGATAATTTTACCCTGGGGTATTAGTGAAAAGGGGTATTTATGTGATTGGTTAAATCTCATATGTTAGTGAACAAGTATTAAACTATCAATGTGATAGGTTAGGTCAAATACATTGCTATTTTCTTTAACCTCCCGTAGATTTTGGAGATTACAGTAGGATGGGGGATGTATAGAGAATATCAAGGGACCCTACATTGATGTGTAAATAGGAATGACCAAGGAGTATTTAGATTACTGAAATGGGGTATGCAACCCTATACGAGTCTGAAAATTATAGTTGTTTTAGAATTACATGTCAGGGTGGGGATGAGGTGCTCTAGTGAAAGAGTATCTATAACAAAAAATTAATGTAGTTCATGAATATCAAATAGAATAACATAGTAGAGGGATAGTTCAGGTGCATGCATTCCATCCTTCAAATGAAATTAGTGAGGGTGGGTCATCAACTATATAGTGTATGATAGTAACACCACATGCTTCCACAGTACACTTCTCTTTGAATAATACAATAGTGTGTGTTGTACTCAACTTCAAGTTCTAACACACCACATCCAATCAGACTAGATGTTATGAATTTTAATACCCACATTTTGAAACATTATAAATTTTATCTTTCTAAATGGACATCATTTTTGGATTCGGAATATCAAAATTAGTTTAGGGTGAATTTTTTGTATTTTTTGAAAACATTGAATTTTTGACGAATAGTGAAAAACACTCAGTTATAGTTTAAAACTGAATTTTTATTTAAATAATTATTTATTTTATTTAAATTTATTTTAGGTCAAAATAGATACATAATACCAATATAAGATAAATGTAATTCATTGGAGTCAATTTATAATAATTTTTGATATATAAATTTTTTATTGAACTTTTCACCGTCTTTTACCCACCTCCTAGGAGAATTTGTAAATTCACATAAAACAAAATTTCAACACTTCTGTGAGTGGAATTTCAAAAATAAGAGATACACGATTAATATTAGTACAAAAAATGTGGATCAATATGAAGAAAATAATTTTGGTGAATATTAACCTTTTTACTTTAATTTACCACGGTGATAAGTGAATATGGATTTAAGTATAAAAATGTTAATATTATTACCCTAACACATGTCCATATTCTATTGGATAAGTATAATTTGACCAAAAACAAACTTTTGAATAAAATATGAACCCCTTTGGTTCACATGGATTAGAATGGGACATTTATTATTATTTAATTCAAAGAAGAGTTAAAAGAGTTAAAATGAATGCATAATAATTAAACATTTTTAATATAGTGTTACAAAATTGATATATTCAACTATAAATATTAAGTAGAAAGATAAAAATAATTCCTAAATAATGGTATATTATTTATAACTTTTAAAAATTAATTTATTTAATTTATTTATAACACAAAGGTGATTCAGTAATTAACTAATTAATGAAAAATTAAAATAGTTGATATTATAAATATCCAAATAAATGTAATTTGAGTCTATTTATTAATTACAGTAATTTTATAGGTTACTATGACTTATTAGGGTTGTTAAAATTAAATATTTTCGATGTAATAATGTTTTATGAGTTTAGAAAAAACAAAATACCAAATATTGTCAAAAGAGACTTAAAAAGAGTTTTTAAATAAAATATTATATTATTATTTGATATTCTATTCCTAAAAATATAATATTCCCCCAAAAGTCTTGTATAATGATAGTTTTATAATTAATGAACCACATGAGGTTCTATTGGATGTATATAGTATGTTTAGTAACCATATAATATAAAAAATACAAAGATACTTTGTAAATGGGAACCTATTTAACTAAGAGTTAAATCTAAAAGATAAGGGTAAAATATTGACCCAAACCTATCTAAAACCTATTGGTTGGGTGGTTTTCGACCCATACCGACCTTAACCTTTAAATAATCCATTTTTGGATCCATTATAATCTGAAAATAATTTTATTATAAAATAATATTTCTAGTTATTCTTAAGGTTCCCCTCACCCCTATTTTAATAGGGCACTCCCCCTTCATTCTAATTCACACCTTCAACGCCATTTGGCTCAGCCAAACACTTCCCAAATACCCTCTCAACTATCCTAACTTAATCTTAAAGGCCTTACATTAGTCAGAATACCATCCTAAGGATCCCTTTTTATCAAATCAAAAGGAAGAACCTGAAGAAGAGGTAAATATCTCACCACCTCAATCAAGTTCCTTTCTTCTTCCACATGCATTTTCTTTGTTGTTTCCATTATAAAATAATAACTCCAGTATTTTCTATATCATGTGATTTTATTATAAATATATTACAATGAAATTCATTATTCTATCCATCCTTTGAATGACATGTCACCATATGTGCGTATGTACGGATTACCGTCTCCATAAATGCAATGAGATTCATTCCCCATCATATCCATCCAAGACTAATTTTCATTTATTAATTAAAATTAATGTATAAAGACTTGATATAATTATGGATATGAATAAGATAAATACCATCCATAAAAAATATTACTCCATTAACAATGAATAAAAAGGAAAATGAATCAGTTAACACCCGAAACGATGATAATACTAAGATATTATTAACAAAGAAATGTTAAAAGATCGTATATTATATCATATTAATGTATATGATTATTTTATAATTTAATAAAATTTATTTCACCATTATAAAAGAGGTTAAACCTCCCCCGACAATGTAAATGTACAAGGTAACGGTCAATTTCATAATATCTTTACTATCTGAGGTTGTTTTACATAAGTATCTACTGGGACCTCTTTATCATCCACATACATGTTTTATAAAAATATATATCAAAACATTTTTACTATTTACTAAACAATGTGTTAATGTAATTTATACCCTTGTATTTTTTGAAAGGAATCTTTCTGTCATTTTTCAAACAAAGTACGTTTTGACCTTTTCTACAAATTTAATGTAAGAATGTTTTTTTAACTAATACGGAAGTTAAAAATATTTTTTCCTGTAATAACATCATAAATGATTCCATTACAAGATTATAATAATAATTTAAAAATAAATGTTTTATTTATTATTATGTGAATCTTAAATGATTTCAAAATAGAATGAAATATTTATATAAAAAAGGTTTTGATTTCATCTATGTCAACATCCATTGATGGATTTTAAGTTTATTTGAAGATGATTTATTATGATACAAAACATCTATATTATGTTGAAGGTTTTGTGATATGTTTTACTTTAGATGTGCTATTTTTATACCATTCATGATTAATGGTTAATTTATTGAATTTTTTATGCTAGTTTTAAATGAATGATTATGTTATATTTCAATCTTTTCAAATGGAGAATTTATTGGACTTAGTAAGTGACGGGTGGAGCCCGCTGTTGATCCTCAATGCATCTGTAGGTATCATGAGAAAACTAGACTTGGAATTAGCTGAAACCCATTCCCAATTTGACATGTTGTTTTGACCATAGTTGTAATAATTTTTAGACGTCTTGGCTGAGGACTTGATAATATGTTTTAGAATGTACGTTATTATACATTCCATCATTATGATGATAATATTGACAGCTCATGTGGTCTTTCGACAAGTAGAATATACATGATTATGTTTTAATATAAAATTATTTACTCAACTCATAATCCTTCTATAAAGGTATTCAAGATTATTTTTGGTAACGGAATGTGGTTTCAATTATTCCCCATGATTAATATTTATGTTATCTCCCACTATATTTATTACACTCACTGAGCATTTGAGATCACCCCATTCCTATGTTTCCATTTCCCAGGACATGAAGAAATTAGATATGAGTGACATTCATGCATAATCTTGGAGGATTAGATATTTATAATTGAATAAATTCAGGTTGTATTTCTTTTCTTGTTGTAATTTTGAACATATGTATCATTCTTGTTTCCAAGGCTACAAAACTAATCGGTCTTTCGAGACATGATCATTTGTGATAATGGAAATGTGATGTAATAATGCACCGACTCCTGGCTTCTGGGGTCCGGGAGATATAGTTAGTATTATAGAAAGTTTAGTACAAACCTTGGAAAATAGATTTAGATAAACTCTGATTAGATCACATAGCCCTAAGATAAACATTAAGGACTAGTATAGAATAACTTCCTAGAATTTAGGTATTGTAGATATTTTTTGAGTTTTCCAAGCAATTCATATATGTCTAGATACTAAGCTTCATTTGAGCACTGACTACCACCCCCAAACTGATGGAAAATTAGAACGGACTATTCAAGCCATAGATAACATGTTGAGATCATGAACACCTGACTTTCAAGGTATGTGGGATCAATATTTACCTCTTGTAGAATTATCCTCTTACAATAGCTTCCTTTCAAGTATTCAGATGGAACGATATGAAGAGTTATACAAAAAGATATGTCTCACACCAAACTATTGGGATGATGTTGGTTAATGAAAACTCGTAGGCCCAGTAATTGTGGAGGGAAAGATGGAAAGGGTGAATGTAATCCAAAACCACCTCAAAGCAGCACAAAGTGGGTACATTATCTATGCTGATAACTGAAGGAATGTTTTGTAATTTCAGGTAGTAGATCAAGTTTTATTGAAGGTATCTCCATGGTAGGGTGTTATACATTTCATTAAGAAGGGTAAACTGAGTCCCAATAACATCAGACATTTCTAAATGAAAGAATGAATTGGGGTTGTAGCTTACCATTTGGAAATGCCGCCATGTCTCTCCAAAGATCACGATGTGTTCCATGTATCACTATTGAGAAAATTCAAGCCTGACCCAACGCATGTATTCACCTTTGATGAATTAGAACTAGAACCTTATTTGTATTATTGAGAAGAGCATGTCATTGTTCTTGATACAAGAGAATATGTGTTGAGAAACCGGACAACTCATCTGGTTAAAGTTCTATAGAGAAACCATATGATAGAAGAAGCAACGTAGGATCCCGGGGAACTTATGATGAAGATCCACCTGCGTATTTTTATGCAGTAATATTTTATAAATTTCGAGGACAGAATTATTTGAAGGAGGGGAGAATGTAACACCCCATGCTTTTATGTTATGCTTCTATCTCAATAATACAATAGCATCTGTTGTACAAAACTTCATGTTCTAACACACCTCAACTAATAAAACTAGCCGTTATGAATATTAATACCCACTTTTTGAAACAATATAAATTTAATATTTCAAAATGGAATTCATTTTTTTATTTGGAATATCGAAATTATCTTCGGGTGAATTTTTGGTATTTTTATGAAATCTTTGAATTTTTGACGAATAGTGAAAAACATTGAGTTATAAAATACAACTAAATTTTTATTTAAATAATTATTTATTCTTTTAAAATTTATTTTAGGACAAAATAGCTACATAATACCTATATATGTTCAATGTAATTCACTGGAGTCAGTTTATAATAATTTTAGATATATAAATATTTTATTGAACTTTTCACCGTCTTTTACCCACCTTTGAGGAGAATTTTCAAATTCACATAAAACATAATTTTACTGCTTATGTGAGTGAAATTTATAATATTCGAGAGACATGGTTGATATCAGTAAGAAAAATTTGGTTTAATGAGAAGAAAATAATTTTTGTGAATAGTAAATTTTTACTTTCATTTACCTGAGTTAAAAGTATATAGGGTATTTAAGGGTAAAAATTATATTATTTTTACCCTAACACATGTACATATTATATTGGAAATGTATAATTCGATCAAAAAAACCTTTGAAATAAAATATGAACCCCATTGGTCTACTTGGATTAGATTAGGACATTTATTATTTTTTAATTCAAAGAAGCGTTAAAACAGTTAAAATTAATTTTTAATAACAAAATCATTTTTAATATAGGGGTACACATAAGTGAAATTAGACTATAAATATTAATTAGAAAGATAAATATATTTCCTACATAATGGTATTTTATTTATATTTTTATACATTAAATATTTTATTTCATTTATGACACACTGATGATGCAGTAATTATATAATTAATGAAATATTAAAATAATTGATATTATAAATCTCCAAATAAATGAAATTTGAGACTTTTTAGGAATTACAATAATTTTATAGTTTAATATGAAATATTAGAGTTGGTTAAATGAATTTCATACAATTATTAATTCTATTATGAATTTAGCAAAAACAAAATTCCAAATAGTGTCAAAATTGACATAATAGAGTTTTTTAAAAAAAATATTATATTATTAATTGATATTCTATTCCTAAAAAACTAATGTTTTGACAAAAGACATATATAATTATAGGTGTATCATTAATTAACCACTTGGGGTTATTTTGAAAATTATATAGTATGTTTATTAACCATATAATATATAAATACAAAAAGACATGGTA
This sequence comes from Viscum album, assembly GCA_963277665.1. Taxonomy (NCBI): domain Eukaryota; kingdom Viridiplantae; phylum Streptophyta; class Magnoliopsida; order Santalales; family Viscaceae; genus Viscum; species Viscum album. Next base: position 245,495,579 of record OY728133.1, read on the forward strand.
AATGTCAAACTATTTAACTAAAAGTTAAATATAAAAGATAAGGGTACAATAGAGACCCAAACCTGTCTAAAATCTATTAATTGAGTTTTTTTAGACCCATTCGAACCTTATCCTTTAAATAATCCATTTTTTAACCATTAAAATCCGAATATTATTTTATTATAAAATAATATTTCTAGCTTTTCCTAAGGTGCCCCGCACCCCTATTAAAAAAGGGCACTCCACCTTCTTTCTAATTCACACCTTCAAAGCCATTTTAATCATTAAAAATCATCCCTAATACCCTCTTAACTAACCAACCTTCATTCTAGAGGTATTCCTTTATTCATAAAGAAAACCTAAGACGAACTTTTGATCAAATCAAAAGGAACCACCTGAAGAAGAGGTAAATATCACACCACCTCTTTCAAGTTCCTTTCTTCTTACACTTCTTTTTAATTTTTTTTCAATTATAAAATAATAACTCCATTATATCCTATATACTGTGAAGTTATTATAAATATGTTAAAACCAAATTCATTATTCTATCCATCCTTCGAATGACATGTCACCATACGTGCGTACGTAGGGTTTACCATCTCACGTCGTGGTGTAATTGTGATTCAATACATTATTATTTGGGTGGGTATAATAATGATGTTTTATTATGGTAAATAATGATGTTTTATTATGGTAAATAATAAATATAACATGATAATGATTCTGTATATATTATATACCATCCAATTATATATTATTTTGATATCAAAAGAATGATTTTGTCGCTCATGCGTACATACGTATTACCTTTTCAACGAACGTGATCAAATTCATTCCCCGTCGTATCCATTCAATACTAATTTTCTTTAATGATTAAAAATAATGATTAATGAATTGATATAATTATGTATATAAATATGCTACATCCCATCCATGAAAAATATGACTCTCATAACAAAGAATATAAAGAAAAACGAATCAGTTAACACCCAAAATGACGATAGTACTAAGATATTATTAAAGGAGAAATGTTAAAAGATCATATATTATATCATATTAATGTATATGATTATTTTATAATTTAATAAAAATTATTTTACCATTTAATAGGATGTTAAACTACCCTCGACCACGGAAATTTACAAGGTAAGGTTTAATTTCACAATGTATTTACTATCCGAGGTTGTTTTACGTACATATCATCTCAGACCTCATTATCATCAACATACATGTTTCTTACAAATTTATTTCAATTTTTTTTTCATATTTAATAGAAAATGGGTTAATGAAATTTATACCTTATATGTTTTGAAAGGAATCTTCTCCTCATTTTCAAAACAATGTACTTTTTGACCTTTTCGTCAAATTAAATGTAAGAATGTTTTTACAACTTATATGGTGGGTGCGGCTATTTTCTACTGTTATAAAATCATGAAAGATTTCCTTACAAGCTTACAATGAAATTTTTCAAAATAAATGTTTTCTTTATAATTATATGACACTTAAATTATTTAGATATTGAAAGAGATATTTCTCTAAAAAAGTTTTTAATTTCATTTTTGTCCACATCCTTTGATGGATCTTAAGTTTATTTGAAGTAGATTTATTATGATACAAGACATCGATATTGTATTGATGGTTTTGTGATATGTTTGATTGTAGATGTGCTATATTTTTACCGTTCTTGGTTTATGGTTCATGTATTTACATTTCATATATTAGTTTTAATATGAATCTTTATGTTATATTTCAACCTTTTCATACAAGGAATGTATTGGACTTAGTATGTGACGGGTGGAGCCCGCTATAGCTTCTCGATGCATCGGTAGATCTCATGAGACAACTAGACGAGGGATCGGTTGTGGAATTTTCTAAATTTGATATATGGTTTTGTCTGAGGCCTTAATCATTTTTAGACGTCTTTTTCGAGGCATTGAAAAAATGTTTCAAAATGTCTCGAATTATACATTCCCTCATTATGAAAATAATATTGACGTTACATGTGGTCTTTAGAGTAATAGAATACCCGTGTTTATTATTAATTATGGAATTATTTTATCATCTCATATTCCTGCGATAAAAGTATTCATGTTTATTATTGGTAAAGACATGTGGTTTCAATTATTCTCCATGCTTAATATTTATGTTATCTTCTACTATATTTCATACCCTCACTGAGCGTTTGAGCTCACCCATTTCTTATGTTTCATTTTCCCAGGATATGAAGAAGTTAGTTATGAGTGACTTGCAAGCATAATCTAGGAGGCTTGGATGTTTATAAGGGAATAAATTCATGTTTTATTTGTTTTCATGTTGTAATATTGAAATTATGTAGGAATCTTGTTTCCAAAACTACTAAACTAATCGGTCTTTCGAGACTTTAAAATTTGCGATCATTCCAATGTGATGTAATAATGCACCCACTATGGACTTCTGGGGTCAGGGTGTTACAATGATTATTATATCATATACAAATCCTTAGTTACTTTTTTGATAGATGTTCCTAAAATTTTATAATATTTCTCTGACTGGTAAATGTTTTAGTTCTAGTGGTGGATTATAAAAGTGGTTCTACTATGATCGACACACTATTGAGGTGAAATTTGATGGAATTAGTCTTTATAATATGTGTCACCTTGAGTTTTGTGACTTCTATTTTCATTCAAACTTGTACATTATTCAGATACTGTTTTTTTATCTCACATTGTTATTGGATTATTTGGTATAATATAAATATAAAATCTATTATTACCATTAGAGAGTTAGCATTTCATTTTCTTTTTTTAACAAGTTAGTCTTTTATGGAGTGGGATGAAGTGTGTCACCATAAGTTTTATTACTTTTGTTTTTATTAAAACTTGTACATTCTTTAGATACGGATTATTTATCTGATTTTTTTATTGGAATTTTTGGTATAAAATATATATTACATCTATTATTACAATTGGGGAGAGATCATTTCATGTTCTTGTGTTAATAAGTATGTTTTTTATGGAGAGGGATATCATATAAATTCATACTGAGCTAGTTAGTAACTGGGTATGATTATACACCTTTTTGTGATTCATCAGATAGATGATGGGTTAGTGGATCATGATGTCTTCTTTCCCCTAGTAGATTCTTTTAAGTTACTGTTCCCTTAGGAGTTCTCTGGGCTTCCACCATAGTGGTAGATTGATTTTAATATTGAGTAAATTTTATTAGTTGATATAGTTTCTAATATTGTATATATAATTTCAATAATAGAGATTCTTGATCATATTACCTAATAGGTTGACTTATAGAGTGAAGGTTTCATCCATCTGAGTATGTCTTCTTTGGGCTCTCAATTTTTTGATAAGAAGGCATATATAATTTTGAGATTGTGAGTTGAATACAAAATGTTGAAATGCATGATGTTCAAGAACCAATATCATATTCTATGTACTAACGATCAATATGAAAAGATGATGGGTTTTTATTTGTTCTCTAAGATTTATTTTATATTAGGGTATGATCGGATGAGGGTGATACCTTCTGATAGACCACTGATTAGTTTCCAAATTAGGTATGGTTTGTATGAATACATTGTGATTCCATTAGATATAATGAATGCTCTATTCGGTTTTATGACCATGATTAAATTAATTTTTCATATGTACTTGGATCCTTTTGTGGTTAATTTTTCTAACGATATCATAGTGAACTCCAATACTCATGAAAATAATTAAAAACATCATGGTATCTCTGGGGTACACAGAGATAGAAACAACTATATTAAAAGATTTCTAATTGTCATATCTTGATCTAAATGGTATATTTCTTAGGCCATATAATCTCAATGGAAGGTGTGACAACGGAACCTAAGAACTATCTATTCATTTTTAATGGGAGCATCCAAATAATTTATTTGATATCAAATGTATTTTTTGGGTTTTTATGTTTTCTATTGACTGTATATAGATGAATTTTAACACCTAAAAATGATCAATGAATTAACCAAGAAAGGAATAATAGTTTATTGGTCTAAAGGATTTGAGAATTATTTTTCTTAATTGATGATAATTCTTTTTCCAATTCACCAATTCGGATCTTACTCAGGATGAGTGAAGATTTTACCATATATTGTGATGCCTTGGGAATTGGACATGGGATATTATTATTTTTAGGATATTAATTCCAATAATATGAACCAAGATAATTGAGATATCTTGAATGGAACTACCATATTCCCTACAAAGATATATCCATAATTGTGTTGTCTATGATGGGATTTCATCATTACCTACTGGGTGAGGGGATTATTTTCTATACTAATTATAATGTACTAAAATATATATATTTTCTCTACATGACTAAATCATCAGTAATAGATATGCGATGAGTGAATTTAATAATTTTGTTTTTAGATAGCTTATAATTTATGGAATGAAAATAGTATTGTTATTCCTTGATATGGAAGATAAATACATATCATGTTAAATAGTCTAGTTATATGTTGAAGAGGATGGATTAGTTCTCCATGATGCACAGAAGTGTTCATTTGGAGAGAGAGAGTGGATGAAACTCATATTATATTCTATTGTGCCCTATCTTTTAATCCGGATCATGTATGGTTTGTATGGGTATCTATAATTCCAAGAGATCGGGGACAGTTTGATGGTGGGGAACTGATTTATAATTGGATAATTGATGATTATCACATCATCCATGTTTAAGGATTCGTTATTGTAGCTACTTGTATGTGTGGAATTTTAATCTATAATTCTTATTATTCCATATATGGTGTTTACACATTTTTTACAAAAATGAACCCAAAAAAATTTGAAAAAAATAGGTGCCCATGAATTAAGAATAATATTATATTTTTTGTGTCAAGGGAACACATTTTTTATCATGTGAATGCTGAGAAAGAATGACCTACTAGTATGATGCAATCTTTACATGTTAGGGAATAGAAGTGGGGTCTTGTTATGATGGGATTTTTGGTGGGATTATTGAGGATTCCACATACTAATAACCTTATATGTGTGATTTTGTACTGGTTCAAAAAGGTAACACATTTCTTACTGATCAAGTATATGTTCATATTTAATTAGTTGTGAGACTAGTTTATTTATTTTATATTATCCTTCCATGTCGTGCCTTAGGGTATTATTTTAGATGGAGAACATGTATTACATTGAGATTGTAGAATGTATTTTAGAATGTGTTGGGTACTTAGATTTTTTAGTAAATATTTCCCCTCCAAAATGTATGGGTAATTAGAACATTCTATCCAAGTATTCGAGGAAATTAAAATAGAATTTTTCCACGATTTTGGTGGTTCAAGGGAGAAGAAATTGTATATTTTTTAGATTTCCTATAACATAGTTTCCAATATACTATCCAAATGGAACCATTTGATGAACTATAAAGAAGGATATGTCAATAAATTTTATGTTGGTAGGATATAGTGGAATGGGAGTTTTCTGGGCCGAGTATCGTACATGATATATATGATCATATTTAGATAATCAACGAAAATATGGCTATGGAATTGAATAGACAAAAATCATACAATGTTCATTTTCATTGATGAAATTAGATTATATTGTGTGGCCATTCAGTTCTTTTGATATAACTATGACTGGGTATCCATTAGATTCTAAAGAAGGTAAAGTCAGTGCACAACTATATCGGTCATTTTTGAGATTATCATGAGGATATGACTACCAGGGTATCAGTTGGAGATTCAATAGTAGTATAATTTAAGCATAATGTATTTCAGATTCCACAACATTTTTAGTATAACATTAGTTCTTCTCAAGTGATTATTGAATATAATTTTTATCTTGAGGGTGATGTTTCCTTTATAAAGAATCTAGTTTATGTTTTGGATCTGTGTGATAAAATAAATTGAGTTGAGACGTTACTTTTGGCCGATGTAATATAATAGTATAGAAATATTTAGAAGGAAATATGGTAGAGGGAAGCTAGTATATGGTCCAAATGGAATTAAAATTTTACCATTGAAGATTACTGGATCTTGTAAGTGTACCCTGATGATGATATGTTATAACGTTTTATGGTCCCAAAACTTGAAGAGGTGTATTTTTATTTTTATTTTGGTTAAAATAACATTGAAAATAGTGAATGGAATGGAACAATTGTATAGGAAGGTCTTCAGAGTGTATTTGGGGTTTGGGAAATGAAATAGGGGAAAATATACATAGTGTAGGGAGAATTATTATAGAAAAACATGGGTTATAACCATGTGTCATGGAGATGAGGGATGCATGATTTTTTAACCATTAAAGGGGTTCATAGACACCTTGTGTGACTAGATAGACCCCACAACACTACCTCTATATTATTAGGAAAATAATACAGGCTCTCCAAAAAATATTGTGGACCTACTTCCTATCCGACAATGGGAACTACATGGTTAGATAAGGGTAAGGGAAATAGAGTAGCCTAATTAGGGTACCATTAAATGTGAAAAACTGAGAGTTTTTTCCTCTAAAAATTATAATCATCATCCTTTATTTTTGAATAAATTTATTCTTTGACTATAATGGGTACAAACCTAGGGATACACATTCATTCAATGAACTATATCCTTCAGTAAGTAGGAATTTTGAATGTTTTTTATAATGAATCAATGCTTTTGGTGAGTCTATGATTCCCCTTAAATAAATTTCTTAGAATAGTATTTGTGTTATTATCCTTATTTATTTTTAAATTCTTAAGCACTAATACATTCCATGGGATATTTATTATTAGTGTTAGTGACTAATTTTATTTCAATCAAGGTACATTTATGGTTGGTTATTCTTCATAATATTGAGCTACGTAATATTCTAGATTTATCGCATATTCATTATGGAATTTATGATTATCTTGTTAGGTGATCATGAGGTAGTTTTTTGGATTTGTGTCATTATTAATAGATAGTAATTTTACCCTTAATTATATGTTGGATACCCTTCACAGACCCCATAAAGTAAAATTATGATTATAATAACAAGCATAAGGCCACCCATTGGGTGTTTCAATCAATTAAAATGGATAAAAGAATTATTAATTATTGAATAGGAGATTATATTATATTAACCTATTTTTACTTGATGTTTGGTGTGTTATCCTGATAATTACATTTTTATGTCATATCATTGAAGATATAATGTGCTATGGGATGAATATGGAAATACATGATAAATTGGATTAATAGAATTTTAATGTGGATAAATGGTTAGAAAGACAATATAATGGTTGTGTTTATAAATAAATGGTAAAGCAGACAAGTTGCTGAAATCAAATTATTTGTATAGAATGCAATGAACCAAAGGAAAATGCATACCCTTATTTTAACTGTTTAATGATGAGGGGGATGATGACAAACCATGGATAATTTGAGTTACTGGTATGTTTTGGGTATTGGAATAAGGCTCATCATCCATGGGATTTTCAGTGATTTTTCTCTGGGAACAACTGATGCATTTCATGGTTTGGTCCAAGAAGACTCTCTTGGTTCAATTGATGCATTTAAACATTCGTATGATTGAATTATTCTATAAGGTACAATGGTTGGACATATTAGGGTAGTTGAATTAAGGATCCAATGTAATATTATTTAGATTACCTCTATTAATAAATTTTCTTCTAACATCATTTATTTAAAACCTCATGGCCTATGTTTGAGGTTTCATTTGTGAACCGAATAAGTTTTGGGATTCTCGTGTTATTGTGGAACCCAGGACCCCATGGGATTAATTGAAAAATATTATTTATCAATCTATTTTAATTGTTTAATGTCTATAACTCATTTATATTTTTTCTTACATTTTTATTTTATTAGATATTTTATTAGATGGTATTTTTTATGGACTACTGAGTTTTTATCACACCATTTTTGGGACATTGGGGGTACCCTTGTAAAATTCAATTTTTTTGTTCAGAATATGGGAAAGCGACCAATATTAGATTGTTAATTTTGGATTCATAGAGACTCGTGGATTAGGTGGATGGGCTTATGTCAGGACCCATTTTGGGGATTTTCATCTTGTATTAATTTTGGGATTCCTTAATACATTGCACTAGTATAGCACAATATGTTTATTATATTGGTTTTGGGTATTGACCTACTTTTTGGGCCCTATTTTGGTATTCGAGATTATTTTTGGATTTTTATCATTATTTTCTTGGTAATTGATTTTATTGATTCTTGATATTGTCATAATATGTTAATGACTGTATAGTATCCAAACACACTTTAGTATACCCTCAATACTAGTCATAAGAATTTGTAATATAGTTAGGAACACAAGAGGTCATGTTGTGATTTGACAAGAGGAACGAGTTTAGGGGAACATGGGAATGGAATTTTCAGTATCCATCACATATTCTTAACTCAATTTTTTGTTTGATACTTCGTTTATTAATCTCTAATAAATGTTCAATAAATCGACTTATTGATCTTATAATATGCAGTCATTATAAAAATATTATCTAGTATTGTATTAATCTCTACATTTATTATATGATCTTTTTATGACTCATAGTCATCCAAATAAAAAATTATCTTTTAATTAAAATTTAGATTTCTTAACATACCAAATGATAAATATTCTATAATAAAAAAATTATTTTCCATACCACAAATTTTGTGAAGTGTAAAAATATTGTTAACTTACCTAATACTAAATGATTCCTCAGGATGCAAGACAGTTATACTATAAGAGCATGCAAAATTTATTTCTAAAAACTATTAAAAATTTTAAAATAATGTATAAAAAATAAAAGAACATATCTATAAAAAAACAGAAAAATCATCTAATGGTAAATGTAATTAAATTATTATAAAAAATATAATCAAGATAAACTAAGACATTTTATATTAAAAATTATATTCAAAACTGAAATTTTTTATAAATAATAGATTTGATAGTAAATGATAAAATTTTATCCTTTCAAAATTATGATATATAAAAAACAACACCACCACTAAGTGACATCATTAAATGAACCCCAAAATGAAATGAAAAAATGTTTATATAACATTAGGTGTCCCTGATTATAACACTATCAATCGGTTTTTCTTTAAACCTACAAGAAACCATCAATCATGCTGGTATGGCTAACTTTTGTTTTTCTTCTGAAATCCCATTATCTCACCTAATAAAAATTGATTCTATCTCATCAACCTCATGAACACTCGATCTAATTGATCATAAAAACTAATTGAAGGATATTTGAATTATTTATATGAGATCCCCACATACTAATATTTTTAATAATTAATCTAAATTTAAATAATAAAAATGGAATCATATAAGGAAATGTAATGTTAAAGACTTCAAAAAATAAGAATCCATCAGATATACCTTAATTATCATGTAATAATTCACATAAAAATCATGAGTAAATATATATAATTATGTTATATAAAACAACAATTTTTTAATTCCATGATACATTGGGTAAATTTCAATAGCATTGAAATAATCATCATTAACATATACTTAATTTTCAGCATTCCCTTTCAAATGATGACGTTTTATAGATCCATTACAGATATACTTTTGAAAAAAACACAATGAAACCTCTTCTAAAACATTAATTTAAGAAAAATAAAATTTTATTCATCAACACATTCTTGGACTATTATTTTAAGTAATATTACACTTGAAAAGGTGTCTTGAATAAGATGAATGATATTATAAAGACTTTTAAATGATATAAAATAATTCTAAAAATTCAACATGATTATTAGTTATGAGATTTATAATGAAATATGATGGTATATATTGTGATAGAAATATTAGTATAGAAATATTTACCAGCTCAAAAAATGGAAAGAAATGTGGTAGACAATTTTAATACATTTATGTGGAATGATAACTAATTAAAGACCTTTCACTTTAAAAAAAATAATTTTCAATATTATATATATATATTATTCATTTAAATATGATTCTTCTTTTTGTTTTAATTTCCGAAAAAATAGCTAATATAAGATTTTAATTTTAAAAAACATGAAAAAATATCATGTAAACTTATAGAAGAAAAATTCATTTCCCTATATAAATATATTTCATTATATATTTTGTTTATATTTAAAAAGATAAACTTCCAATATCTGGAATTTATATTTTGATAAAATGAAGTTAATTTTTTTTAAATGACAAAAAATTATATGGATAATTTTTATAATTATTTTAAAAAGGAATGTTTTTTAATAAATTGTAAAAAATAAATTTTTTACATATACAAAAGATTTTACAAAATAATTATGATATAATCCTAATATATAATTATATTAAACATTTGTCTTCATCGAAAATTTAATTAAGGATTAAAAAATCTTTGAATAATAAAATATTGAATTTATATATCGTTTCGGGACATTTTGTGATCCAAAATCATATTGTTTTATATAAAATCATTTTTGATCCTTTTACTTAAATTATTTATTCAAATTTTTTTATTTGGATATAGATTTATATGAAATTAAAAACCATCTCCATTTTAGTTATATAATAATAAATTTGATTTGATTCAATTTTATACATAATTTATATTTAAATTATATTTTATACATAAAATCCATTTCTCTAAAAATTTATTTTTTCGTTAAGAATAATTTTATTAAAATAATTTACTAATAACTATTCTATTTAAAATAACTAAAATAGTATTTACATTTTAAATCATTAAATTATTATTATTTTGTAATTTACCTTATCATTTTTGGAATAAAAATATGTTAAAGAAGTAAAACATTTACATACCATTGTGTATGTAAAATGATATTTAAAGAGTAAAAATTAAGTCATAAAAACTGAAGATATCATAAAATAGTATCTTAAAATGTGTGATTTAGGAATTTTATAAATAATACTATTCGCCCATTTATTATTTTCTACTTTGGATCTAATTTAATTTGAATTTAATATTCTATTAATATAAATTAATTGGTATTTTTAGAAACATTAACTCATATCACTTATAAATGGTTCTGTTCACAACCCCACATATTCTCACCCCAAAATAATATTAGTTCTACATAAATCATACAAAACCCCCTACCAAATCCAGTTATCATATCTTAGGGTAATATTTTCCCCAAATTACCATTGTTATAACAATTAGGTAGTTTCCTAAATAAGGATATCCATGTAAGAGGAAATTATTCAAACCAAGTTCATTGATGTTTCATTCTTCATACATATCAAAAAATATATATTATACCCATGCTAACATAAATAAATAAATATAATTATTTTATTTATAAGTTAATACATCAATGGAACAAGAATTGTATGCCTTCTTGCCTTCAATTCAATATATAAAAACATCACCCCTATGGTTAAGGGACTACAACCACCGTGAATGACATATTTCATTTTTCGTTATTATCTTAAATAGATTTTTATAAATATATATTTAATTAATAAATAATAAATTAATATTTAAATATAAAATTTTCTTTTAGAATTGAAATATTAAAATTGATTTCGCCAAAACATGCTGCTTTTTCTTTATTTGTTTTTAAAATTAGCTCACCATATATTCCATTCTAAAACCCAACACTCAGGCCTTCCATTGATTGAAAAAGAGAATCTACCTATAATTTAAACATAATTATCAAATAAAATGAATAATTTTATAATAATGAAAATGGTTTTAAATAATAGGGAAAGATATTAAAATTATTACTCAATCATGAAATGATAAAAATTTCTAACATCAGATGGTGGAAATAAAAAAAATTAATATATGAATAATCAATTATTATAATAATTGAATATAAAAGGTAAAATATTTTCATAATGTTTTAAAATATTTTTTTTTATGTTTATGTTTATTAAAAAATATTTTATGTAGATTTTGTGAAATTATTAGTAATGTTGATGGTTTTTTTGTCCCACTATTTTAAGCCATCAGATATTTTCCATATTTTTTACCTATCATAATATGTGTATTGTATAAACATCCTATAGTTATATTATATAAAATATTTCATCAAATGATGTGTATATTAAAAAATATATAATCTTATCTCATTCATGAAATTTTGATTCAAATTTTACCATATCAATAAAAACTACATTAAAATGTTACTTCAAATCGAGAGTGTTATGAATAATTTCTATATTGGTAAAATGTATGATTTTTCTTTCTAAAACCACCTAAATTATCTTCTATTTTGGTTTTTAATGATTTTTACATGTCCTCTTACTTTTTCAGATCCACGATGGTTGATAATTCAGGAGATTTGATGCTTTTTAAAAAATATATCATGACATTTTTTAATTGCTCGAGAGCCCTTCTATGTCATTGCCATTTAATTTTTTATATAATAGACACCATTATATCTAAATCCATTATTCCATAATATATTTTTCTATTTAATTGAATTAGACATAAAAATAATATTTTTTATATTTTTTATACTGTTTATTTTCTATAATTTTTACTCTCATTTCAAAAGTTGAAAAATCATGTTCTTTTTTATTTCTTTCTGCGTGAATTTTTATTCATCATTTAGTAGTTATTTTTTGAAAATAAATATTTGATCAGAATTGTTCATGGTTTTCCAAATAAAATTATATTCCAGATTCATTATGAAAAATTCCCTTAAAATGTGTCAAAAAGATATGGATTATTTCTTGTTTTTTGTTGATATTAATTTTAACACACTTATAAAGGTGACATTTCTTGTTTGGAAATTTCCTTTAATGTTTATTATGATTTATGAGAAATTTTTTCTAATGATATCAATCAATATGTTTGTATGGATGGTTTTTGAAAATTTCTCATCAGTTCTTTAATTAGACCACTTTCTATTTCAGTGGTTAATTAAGATATGATGGAATTATGAATGTTTTTATGCACTTATTGAACACATATAAATTTTTTACCACTATATGATGTATGAGGATCTTATATCCCTCCAATTAATTATATTTCATTATACTGTTATAGGATAATGCTGTTTACCCAAAATCCACAATGTTAAGGGATATTATGGGGTTAGTCCATGTCTATAATCATATGGAAAAGTGGATAACCAATCCCATTATGATTTTAATGTTCGGTATATTATGAATTCCTAAGGTTTTTTTTATATGTTTTGGCATATTCCCCACTCTTACATTATGTAACTTAAAAATGGCACGATCTCATTGATCTAGATTTTGTACTCATTGTTCTACTCCTCTATGATAGGGGTCATACATTATGAAAAACATTTTATTCCCTGATTCATGTTTTATTATGTTATTTTTTATTATAATAGTTTTATTATATTATGTAAATGTAACTTGATTTTATCATCATAACCACCTTATAATATAATATATACTATTTATTGTTATTGATATATTTTATTTTATTTCATACCATGCATATAATCTCACCCTTTCTTATTTTTTCTTTCCCAAGGTTATGAATAAGAGTATTATGCATATTTAAGAGAAATGTTATCATGTGAGAAAACAATTTATGGTATATAAAGATGTTGTTATAAAATAAGTTATTTATATATCTAATATCACTTGACTCAAAACTATTAGCTTCTATAGTGTGATTTTTTGTGACATGAAATGAATCAACAAGTAAAATGATATAATATTTATTGATGATGTTATTTATTCACAAACGTTGGTGTCAAAGTAGTGATTCTTTTTTCTTATGTGAATATTTATATCTATATTAAAAATACAAATCCAAAGAAAACTTATTTTGAGCTGGAGGTAATATAGGATGAATTTAACCATTCTTAACTTAGATAGAATGTTTAATAATTTTAAAAAATAATATTATTTATTTTATTTATCATATTTTATTTTATTCTAATAATGTTTATTGATAGTCACACTAGACTTTTGTTTTTCTTCAATAGTTTGAGTAAGAGGGAACCAAAATAATAATAAATATTATGGACAGTGAATTGATACTTCTAATATGAAACCAAATGATATAGGAGAAGAAGTATCAAATCTCATGGAAAATCCTATCCAAATGTCTCAAAATAGGGGAAAAAACACAGGTCTTGCTAAAATCCATAATAATCTATGGAATTATATTTTATCCAATCATTACTTCATATGGAAATTCATACCCTTTATTATTAGTTATTTGATTACACTAATATTCTTTTAATGAATAAATAAAACATGAAATATATTATTCATTATTTATTTATATACGAAGGAAAATGTATTCTTATATATTTATCATTTAGAATGTGAACCTGACTGATGGTGTTCTCTAATAAAGAATGTAAAATTGAAGGAGAATTTTAATCTATCAAATTATATGGAATTATGATAAAAATAATTCCCAATTATATTTTGAAATCTCTTCACATAAATATATATAGATAATATCTACATATTTAATAAGATATTATTAATCCATTGAAATATATGGATCCATGTTTACATTACAGGAAAGGATTTTATTTGTTTATATCATTGATCTTGAATGAAAAATATGTCTATCGTTTTGTTTCAAATGAAAAAGCCTATAAATTGTTTTCGTTATATTGAACATTATAACTATCATGATATTGTTCAATGTTCTCTTAAGGTAGAGTAGGAGATTGGAGACTCCCATCATTCTTGCCGTTTTAGAGACACGGTGAGAATGATGGACTTTTTAGGAAACAAAATTGAAAAAACCCATTAAAAGAAATTAAGTTAATCTTCTGAAATGACCAAAATATTGGAAATATCATTGACGTAATTTAATTAATATAATACTTAAATGATACATGTGTGGGTGAAAAGGAATAAAGAACATCAACTTTGAATATACATGAAGAGGATAACTAAATAAATGGTTGGTGGAGTACACAACTTAATTCACCATCCGTACTCCATTACTTTGATTGTAATGATTATATTTTTAATTACAAAAATTACCCCAAAATCAAGGTTAATAATGAAAACCAATTTCTTCTTCCCCTAAATCCATGAGAGAATTGAATAGGAAAATATTTTCATAACTTCTAAAGTGGGACATGAATATTATGAGGTCATATGTACACACAAAATCAACTATAGAACATATAATTATATATTTCATGCAATTTATAAACACTCCATTTTATCTATATATTTTAAAATGGTTAATAAATCTCTAACCCTAAAAATATTTATGATGATATCATTGAAACCAATATGTGGTAAATTGATCTATTCCAAACTATGTACCAAAATTTCATATATATTTTTGTGTGAATTGTTTCATATAAATCTTAGTATATAAATTTTGATGATTTTGATGTTTTTTTTGAAATAGATTGTTTATATCTAAAAAATTTCCACATAAATTGATAGGATAGGAAAATCACATTTCACATCTTGAATTAACATCTGATCATTTATCAAGACAATGAATACCATAAACATGCTATCGATGTTACCGATATTATATGGGTCTTAATACTCAATCATGAAGGGTATATAGAGTAAATGGTTTTGGAAAAAATGACGTTAAGGATACTACTATTGTCTTGTAATATTTAAAAATATTTCTAGAAGAGTTTCATTTGTTTCTCATATATTTTATTGTTTTTTGTCAAAACAATCATACAATGTTCAATAGAAATATAAAAGGACCCATATATAATAGAAACAATTTTATTTGAGTAATTAAATAAAAATATCTTACTTATCCAAGTTAAGTGTTTTATACACACATTTTCTTCATAGTGGGGATCACCAGTCACATGTATTAAGATGAAAGATGGAATAATGCATCTCCCTATTGTTTATTTAGCACCAAAAATTATTAAAATTTAGAATTTTTATCTTCAACCACATATTGATAAGTTTTTGGATCTACTGTGAGGATATCTATATTTATCAAAGATTAATGTTTGATATCAATTTACTAAATTATTTGTAAAAAATGATGATATTTCAAAAAACATTTATACAAGACAGAGATACTATGATGTCATAGTGATGCCATTCAAACCCACAAAATACCCTGTCATCATATTGGATTTTATAAATAGTCTCTTTATTGACTAAATTGATAAATTTTATTGTAGTGTATATAGATGATATTATTATATATTTGTAGATAAATTATTGTCATGATGATCATTTATGTATTTTACTGAAATCATAAAAAAGTAAGATCTTTTGTGATAAATTTATCACCTATGAATTCTATATGTATAAAGTATCTTTTATGCATAATGTAATCAAGATCATGGGAATATTGGTGGATCCATCAATGTTAAACATGATTCAATAATAGGCCAAACCAACAAAAATAATATAGATTATTTATTTATATATATTGGATAGATATTTTCAATTATTTTTGTAAAATTTATCATGAATGGAACCCCCACTATCCATTTTTGCTCTAGGGGGATTCAAGTTTTCTTGGGAATTTGAATACATCAAAAGTTTCAAGGAGATCATGATAATTTATTTCAATTCACCATTACTCAAATTACCCTATACTGGATAACGTTATAAAATATATTATGATTCATCCAAGAAGGGAATGATATTTTTCTTTATATATTATTTCATAGTGTATGATTATTCTTTATATTAATTAAATAATCATAAATAATGTTAATAAAATAATATTTCAGAGATAATAGATGTAATATATTCATTAAGGATATGTAGTCATTATCACTATTGTAAAAAATGTGAAATATATATATATCAAAAGATCATATGGAATATATTCACCTATTAGGAGCTAAATATGAGCCATGTCAGATATTTATAATTGATCAAAAGCTATAATTTCTCAATACATTACTACCCTTGTACGAAAGAAAGGTGATTGATTCTCTAAGTGCGAAATACCATTTTACCTTATCCAATATTATGATTGAATAATACAATTTACTCAAGGGTTTACAATGTATATACCCTTAAATAATGAGACATGTGTATAAATATGATATTTATCATATATATATATATATACTCTAAAATCCATCCATGTTATGATTGAAGAGGAATTAAAGAAATATATGAAGAAACAAAATAAGGAATTAAATATTCATGATTTTAATTTTGATAGTGATGGAATTCTAGGATTTAAGAAATTAATATATGTTCTATCAATACTGTAATTAGTGAATTGTCGATCAAATAATATACAAATATCACCATTATTTAACTTTTCTAAAAGTAAAAAGATGTATTCAAATATCAATAATCATTCATGGTGGGTAATGAAAAATAATAAAATTGAAGAGTATATATATATAAATATATATATCATTTCTTGGTATTCTAGATAGTTATGTAAAAAAATGGAAGTTTTAGGGTATGATGCAACAATTACACATAAATGTATTGAAATGGAAGAACATCATCATGGATTTACAGGTATTTTATTCTAATTACTCTAGATGATTAAATTTAATTTATTTTATAGTTTCCCTCCTAATGAATTAAGAACATTTCATTTTTATTCAAGATTATTTCTTTCTCAGTTGAAATTATAGTATATATAAAAAGTATGTGGTGAGGATTCATAGAGTACCACTCTCAATTGTACCTGTTCAATATATGAGGTCAACCACACTTTTCAAGATTAGTATTCAATAGGTATTTGATATATAGTTATTTTTTATTAATTCTTCTCATCCTCAGACTAATAATATACATATATAAGTTCAATTAAAACTCAAAAAAATATATTGAACTAATTTTTTATGGATCTCAAAGGATAGAGGGGTTAACTTATAAAACTATTGGAGTTATTATATAATAACAGTTTCTACTCTAGGATTCATATGGAACCAATTGAGGTGCATTATGGGAAAAGACTAAATATTATAACATGTCGGTATAAATTTAATGAAGGTAATATATTGGGACCGTAACATTCTCAAGAAATTGATTAAAAGATTCAAACTATTCAACTTTATATTATAACTATGAAAAGTCACTATAAGAGCTATGATGATAATAATCAATGAAATATGGAGTTTGAATTGGATTGTAAAAACCTCCATCAAATATAACCATGAAAAGATAGTTATGATATTAAGGGGGAGTGGATATTTGAGAACAAGATACATTAATCTTTTTTAAATCCTCAATATTGTAGGGATTTTAGATTATTTAATGGTTATTTCACCAAACTTCTCACATGTGCATGATTTGTTCCACGTGTTCATTTTAATGAACAATATACTCAACCCTTCATATGTATTATGGACAGATGCATTACGATGGGAACATGAAATCTCATATGATGATAAACTAATATAAATATTGGATCATAGATATAAAATTCTCAAAATAATACCACTCACCATGTTATAGTTATATGGAGGTATAATTATTTTTTTAGAAGCAACTCAGAAATATAAAAATAAGGTTGAATTAAAAATTTTATTTTGTTATAATAATTTAATTTTGATGTATAATTTATTCTAAGAAGGAAAATGTTACACAACTTCATTATTAATTTTTTCTATTAAATTAATAAAATATTTAATATCATGTTTTAAACTCAACACCAAACTGAAACAAATTTATACATTATTAAATTGAAATGTGAAAATCCATTAAAAATATCGCAATAAGAGTAAAACATCATGAAAATAAAAAATATAATATACTTACATAATATAAAAACATATATTTTGAATTTTTAGATCAAATTACTATTTTTATAATGAATTATTTTTTAAATTATAATACAAATTAATGGATCATTATTTTATGGTTAGTAGATACATAATTAATGAGATGCGATTAATAATATATTATATAAAGAAAATATTTTCCATAGAATACCATTTAATATTTTGTTTATTTTTTTAGTAAATGAAAAATTATTATTCATGTTTCAATGTCCAAATAAATATATTTACACTCATTTATTTGGTAACATATTTGAAATAATAATAAGAACAATTAATGCTTAAAATTTTATGTCCCTAAAAAAATAATATTTTCATTAAATTTTATGTTTTTATTTGAAATTAATATTAGAAAATTCATGAATTATGATGATAGAAAATGTATTTAATTTTTTTTACTTGGTATGTTAAAATAATATTACGGTGAATGTTTTTATTTTTATGTAAATATTGTCTTTCATGTGAATAATTAAAAATATTTTTTAATAATTTTTATAGATTTTATTAACTCAGTAAAAAGTAATTATGAATACAAATATATAAAAAAAATTATGAAAAAAATTTAATGAGTAAATAATTCATTAAATAATATTTATCTTAATATGGAAATCTAGGGTTTTATTTTTTGGAATATTAGATAAAATTTATTCTTAAGAAAAACTATGTTTGGTTATTTTATTTCAATTAAGTATCCATAGGGATTCATTTGGTTTGGAATAATTTTAAAGAAAAAATAATCTTTTTCACTAAATAATGTTTAAATTTTGTTTGATTCAATACTATCTATGATTTTGGATGATGTTCATTTTTATGCTTCAAATGGAATTTTTCATAAACCAATTTTTGTTACATTAAACATACTTTATTAAAATTTATTTTTAACCATTTTATGATTTTAATATTAATAAATTGATTTATATTTTTAACTAAAATTTTAAATTATTTGGTATGGATTACATTATTTTTAGGCATAATAATAAGTTACTAAGGTAAAAACTAGATTTCCATTGTTATGGTAAAATTAGTTGAAAATGTTTTAATTATGTGAGAAAAGCTAAAATATCATAAAATCGTATCTATAAATGGTGTTTGGGGAATTTATTGATAAATAAGTTTCCCCTATAAATTCTTTTCCAAATTGAATTTAAATTCCTTTGAAACTAACATTCCATTAATAGAAATTAATTAGTATTTACAAAAAATGACCCCTTATTCCATATAAAAGGATCCCTTCACCAACCAACTTTTCCCCACAACTAAAGAATCTTATTCTAAAAATAAATATAGATAAATACCCTTATAAACTATATTTACCAGGTACTATTAGTTATTACCACCCAAATACCATTCTGAGAAGGATTAATCAATTTCTTAAATTAAGATATCAATGAATAAGGAAATTATTTTGACTAACTTATTTCATATTTCCCTCTTCTTCCACGTCCCATAATTTTATTATAATAATTATAAAATAATAAAAAAAAATTTATAAATCGATTTCATTATGTTAATTTAATAACTACATTATAATTTATTTATTTCTATTCTAAAAATTAAAATGGTGTCCATGTTATTTGGGGACCATCCCCTTTCTGAATAACATATTTCATTTCTCATCAACTCTATTTATGGATGGTTATAAAAATTGATATAATGTGTATATATATATATATATGATATTATCATATAAATAATGTTATTTTGGGTTCTTCAATGGTAATATTAATAAATTCATTATTATTAATATTCCAATCTATTTATAACATTACTAATGCATAATATATAAATATATCTTTGACATCCTAAAATTTTTTAAATTATTTATTTCAAATTAATTTAATCTTTTTGATATTTAACAATTCACGCAATAATGAAAACAGTTTCTCACATGTTTATATTACATTATACATAATTCCAAGTTAATCGTACACTACACACAATATAAATTTTATATTTATCTACATATAACACTAAGTTTATCATACATTACACACAAAAATGACTATCCTTTAGGGCTTCCATAACACACAAGAATGTGTTTTACCAAACAGTAGTATATTTTTAAAATGTTATTATTTAACATACTACGATATATAATATCCATTAAATTAACATTTATAAATACTATTAACTAATTTACAAAAATATGTGGTTTTTAAAAATATAATTTCAATTCATTTTTTATCAATTAATTAAAAATTAATATAAAAACTCATTGAATATAAATATTAAAATTAATCTTTTTATGGTCAAAAATATATTTTACCCTAATAAATAAAAAAAATTATAACTAGTGAGTGATATTAATTTAATATTTAAGTTATATGTTAAATAAAATATTGTAGATATTCATATAATTTATTTTATATAAATAAGATGATAACAACGCAAATTTTAGGCTTAATACCTATATTTATTATAAAGGTATTTTTACCACCATTAAATGATGAATGAATTTCTAATTCAATTTTTATCACTATTATAGATTTAATATGTCAAAAAAAACTTCATATTTTGATTATAGAGGAAATAATAAGGTTAGGATACTTTTTTTGTATTTTTTTTTTTCATTTTTTCAATGAATAGTTAAAAATACTATATTTTAATTAAAACGTTTTTCCAATTAATATTTTTAAGGATAAACTATATTTCAAATAAAATTGAAAGTATGATTTGATTATATTTTAAACAATTAATGAAATTTTGTTCATTTCCAACAATTTCTACTTGATATTAGATATGAAACGTACCATGTTTTTTGACCATTTTTACATTAAGAGCTAACATTGTTTTCACGTAAGAGAAATTAATTTTAAATTAATTTCTGCAACATAATTGATTATCACAACCTAAACCATGTCTTGGATTGATCTGCAACTACCCAAAGACTACCTCTATAGGTCAGTGGGTGGTGACAAGCATTGAAGGCACAAAAAACTAATGGAGGCCTTAGCTTAAGAACCTATAGACACACACACAACCAACTACATGAAAATGTGAAGAGGGAATGGCAAAAAATATTTGACACATATCTATATGAAAAAAAATGATGCATCAACTTTTAAAGAGTACAAATATATGTGGTGTAAATTAAATGGGATGGAAATGGAAAAAATACACGACCAACCAGAAAATTGACACAACGTAACAATTACTGGAAAAGTAAAATAGGTAAGAGGGCCCCACACCTAGATACCATGCAACTACCAACATACACTGACTAAAAACTCATATACCTAACCTCCTATAAAGTCATGATATTCCTATCGGACATCTTCATAAGGAATAATACATGCGTTAAAATACCAAGAAAATTTTAGTATAAAAATACCAAGTTGAACACCTAAAAAAGGAGGAGGGGAGTCATAAGATATCCAACAGAGGAAGTTGATAGTAGATAGAACAAGGTACAGAATAGAGGAGTGCATATCAACCAAAAAAGAGAGTTATGTAGGATTATGCAACACCAATAACTAGAAATGATGATATGATTCACTTCTTGTTTAGTCATTGCTTCTTATCGTAGGTGAGTAGATCTATATAGCCCCAAGAAGATAGATACAAAGAACAAATGGCATACCTCATGCGTAATCACCTCTCCTAGAAAGAGAGTAGCAAATACCCAAGGTGTTGTAACTCAAAAAAGAATATATATATATATATATATGCTCAACCAAAGATTCTCAAATGAGAGAGTAAGGGGGTTTTTATCTCAATGCATAACTTAAGAAAGGTGTCTCCAATATTCCCAGAAGTAACAACCAATGATGAAAAACATCACTCATGTCTACCCTAAACATGAAAGTCTAATGGAATCAATCAAAAAACCGTTATTATATCCTCTTTGGGTGGATCTATCTCACCCAGATAATTTTAGGTTGCATCAAAACTATGCATCTTGGTGGTAAAAGCATCCCATGTTTTAATGAGTCCAAAGGTACGTCAAAAAAGTTTCATCACTGATCTCATACCTAAGAGATCATGTTTCATGTTTGAGAACCCACTTCCTAGCCTTTCAGAAAAGTTTTCTTGGTTCATTAGTCATCGAACACCACTGCCCAGCCCCGCAAGAAGGGTAAGCCAAAAATAGTAAACAGTGAAAGCCACTAACAATCCCAATTGGAGGGTAAGACCTGATGAGTCTAAGGTGAACACCACTGGCCAGCCCCACTGGAGGATAATCCCTGAAGATTAAATGGAAAACACCACTAAAAATCCCTATTAGATGATACTCCAATACTGATTTGGTGATTCTAAAGATTCTACAACCGTCACTGAAGTCATATTACATCTCCTGAACGGCTTCATGCCTGAAACATCTCACATCATATATTGAAACCCAATACAGATGGCACCATCATGTTCTATGGGAAAAAACATTGAACATATGCTACCCTCATTCCAAAATCCCAATTCAAAATAAGAAGATATGAGAGGTAGAATATTCACAATGTGTTACATGACATGTGTGGGACCCACAAGACATGTGGTACTAACTCATTGCCTAGTCATTTACCTTTCCACACTCAGGTACTAAAGTGTGATCATCGACCTTTAGGCAAGCTAGTGTACTCCCAGAGTACATGGATCCTCTATCTATAAGGTTAATGAGAATAGGATGCAAACCGGAGGTCCGAAAGGGAGAAAACATAACTTTAAAAACATTCCTCCTCATACTTCCCTAGATAATTAAATGGTTCACACCTTCATATTCCATATTAAAAAATGCATAGGCTTGACTATTCATTCGGCTGAATCAAACTTCCATTGAATAAACTGCATTTTTTCGCATTGTGCATGAATGGTGCTTCGTGGGACCAACAAAATGATCCCGACACATAGAAAACAGAATTCTCTATTATGAACCTCTTAGAAAATAAAATTAGATCAGATCCTCCTTCATCCTAAATAGATACCCAGTGAAAAAGATACATTTCACTATAAATGCCCCAAATAGTCCTCCGGGGGACATTCTTGGATTTTGGATTAATTCCTCGAAATTATTTTTAGAATCTTCGCCTAAATTATAGAGTCATAATGCCACTAACGAGGAATCAATTAGACATCTTTTGTAGAAAAAACTTTTTGTACAATAATTATCCAATAATAATAATAATAATGGATTTTTCATGTTTCCAAACATCAATACAAGCACCCAAAATTATCAAAAATTCCTCAAAATTTCTTTCCCAATAAGCTTTACTCTTTTCCATAGATGATACATCAATTGGACATCTGATTTAGAAGTAATTTCGGTTGAACCAGCAACTCAATGACCCGGGCCAACCAGAGTGCAATCGACGCGCCGTTGCATATCCACTCCTCCACATTAGAGCATTGCTGGTGGTCTACTCCATTAACCACTAGATCTCTTATAGTATCTCGGTTTTCATCCCAAAATCGTATCTATTATACACTCAATGAGACTTTCATAGATACTGAATTTACTTGAATATTTGTCAATGTTTCAGCATGAGGAAATGTATGTGTTTATTTTGCTCAATCTTGTGCCTCCACCAGCACCCAAAACATGAAACTGTTATAGTACAGGGTTTCTTGGATCAGGAACATCAGAGAACCATGATTTTCTAGATTATTGGATGTCATATGAGCATGCCGAAAAGTCAATATACAACGAATTTGAAGAACAGAGATGAATGACCAATCCAAAAATTAAACGGTCAATCGTATTTGTTATTTATTCTTTCATCAAAAGATTTCATAGTAGTGAAAATGATAAAATGTAAAAACCAACAACAAATTCTTCAATTGGGGAGGTGAATAATCTGATATAAAAGTCCTACCAGGATTCTGGTTCCACCATTGCATTCGATGCTCTCAAATATTCTAGTATCTAATGTTTCTTCATGATCCCTCAAGAATCTTATTTTGATTATCTGATTAGAAGGAGATAGTAATTTTTTTCACATACATGGGAGAAATGAACCAACCTTTTCCCATTTCCCTTAAATGACTATTGATAGAAAACTGGTAGTGGTCACAGAATCTGAACCTCCATTGCCCTCTCACTTAAGGTAGCACATAGGTAAAACAACCCATTACAATTTGAACAGTGGTCTAGGATTTCCAATATGAGTCTCCTATTAGAATTTATTTGATTTGTAGTTCATGATTATATATTTAAATTTAATTATTTTATTTACTTAAATTCATTATGTTTCTTTTCCTACATAAGATGTACGATGAAAAAAGTTTTTTCCTTCTTATGATAAAATTCATGATCTAGAATAAACCATTCTCTCAGTGTTATAATATGATCTAATTTTTAACAGATATCTTATTTATTCTATGTTCATATTATAAAATATACATAATTTTTCTTAAAAAAAATTTCTGGCACTTCGGACCTCTGAATCGCATTACATCTCAGTGTCTGTATTTGAGAATATATGTGGAAATATTTCAGAGTCTTAAAAACAATAAACTAGGAATCTAAGTCATTCCCACCATTAGTATTTTATCCCTAAAAAGAAAAAATAGGGAAATAAAATGGGATTGTGACCCCGCTATTGGATCTCCCGCTTCCCGGGAAACCCCTTCATGTTTCTATGTGGCCACACCATGCGAACCATGGGGATGGTCCATCCTCGAAAGGCCGTCTCCTCTTAATGATGTGTGTAGGATCATGCACGTATCTACTCATCATGGAAATGTGGAAAAAATCGTACACCTACTCCAACATAGGGGATACAGCATGGTGGTAGGCCATTTCACTCTAAATTTTATTTAACAACTCATAGAACAATAGATATTACTTTCCTTCCCAGCCAAAAACCAACATGAAGGCCCCCATTATATCCCCCACCACCTAGATAGTGCACTTGATCAGACCATTGTGTGGGGGTGAAAATATGCACTCATCTACTTCTTGGTCGTGAATTTATTTTAGAGGAATAACCACCATCATGATGTAAACCGCATGTCATGATCATAGAAAATCGTCAAGGGTACCCCGTGAAGGAGGACGATCTCCCATAATTAAAACTACACCAAATGGTGTCATGGTGATTTTTTGTTCATGAAATCTTTGTGAATAAGTACATGGGTATGTTATCCAACATCCAATATTATATTTCAAGTGGTTTCAACTACCCGCAGGAACTCAATGCTTAGACTTCACCCACATCGTAACTGGAACCACTGTTTGTCCATTGAATAAATTCTCACAATTTGCACCTTCAAAATATATATATATGGTTTGTCACCTATGGATACATGAGTCACTCCAAATCTCTAATTTGATGTCACAAAACTAGGAATATCTCACACACATAAGTAGAAATGGATTCAACACCAATAAATGATTAAAACTTGTACCCTCCTATTATACTAGGGTAAGCTATAGAGAACCTAACTGCACTAAAACATCATGTTTTTGACGAGCCACAGACATAATTATTAGGGAATATGCTATAACATTTACCATTCCTAGAGTATTGAATATCTCTAACACATATTACTACAAGCATTTCAACCAGTATTGTCGCATCATGTTCATGACCCTCTTGGTGAAGATATACCGAAAACATTGGTGGTCTGTGTAAAGAACATGGCATTATCCCAGAAGATAGTGTCTCCACATCCTCAGGGTAAGGATTGATCCTTCCAGCACAATGTAGTAAGTCACATAGTCATGTTCATGGGGTCTCCATCACCTTGACCTATACATGAAAATTTTCTTGTCAAGGTTGACATTTGAGAATGAAAAGGTACTAACGAACATGGGAGGTGAGAAAACATATCCAACCATAAGAGGATAGATAAGGAAAGAACATTGAATAACCTTAAACATATTTTCCTCTATTGTATGGATTGTAACCCCAAACACAAAACTCTACCAACCACATTACTGGTTTCTCATGAAAAAGGTGTTCAAGAAGAAAAACTCTACTGGAAACGCCAGGACATGTTCTAACACTCCAATGTACATCCCTTACTGGAATGCAAAATCCAGAGGAAATAATCTCCCCCACTTTAATACTATCTTAGTTGGGAGGAACTTAGTCTCCCTCACTTGTTTTATATCATAAAAAACATGTATTAGTGGAGAAGGACCCCTCTTACTCATCTATTCATATCAACATCAAACAACATCGAAAAAGGCTTACACTGAATCCTCGAACCACACTGGTAAATCCTCAAGTAATAAGCATGGTGAAAAGAGATCATTCCCTAGTGTCTAACAAGATCTACTGAAGAAAATTATAAAAGGCATAGGGTGTACTGATTATAATCTCCTACACGATTGGATCATAAACATCAACAACATGCAGGTACCTGTGGCCCCGATCACCAGATCTATGAGCATGATGTGTGCCACAAGGTGGTGGTGGAAGGACTTCATATCGTCTTCCACCAATCGAAGTTCTTACTTATTTCTCTAAAAACATCTCCACCTTGGGGATGACACTATCCTCACATGAGATATCCATAATCAAATCACTTTCTATTCTATGGTGGTTCGTTTACTATCTTCCTAGAATGTTCAGCACATCTGGGGGTATTTTCGTGTTATGTGACCATTACCTACAAAAACAAAGAAATTGACCTCGTTGGGATATCTTGATGCTCTGTATTGTCCATGACCATGCTTCTCAGTATGATAATGGGAATTCCTCCTAAATTGAGGCCCTACAAACTGGTGTCTGATAGCAACGGGAGGCCCCATGGCTCTATTGCACCTACATCAAGTTCCAGGTAACTGGAGTGTAACTGACAAAAATCAATTCATAACCATCCCCAACACCAGCACACCAGGATAGGTGGGGATACACATGGGAACTATGCTGGCATGAATCTCCCTATATAATCCCTTCTCAATCATCTCTTCTTGGAAGTATCTATATTGGATAGCATCTAAATAGTATTGAGTAAGTTCTGTGATCCTAGTCAAATACCCATACATCATCTTCCCTTCCTAGAGAAGCTCCATAAGCTCCATGATTCTCAATAGATCATAAGAATGATGTGTATTACTTATCATGAAATAGATTCTAGAATTCATCTCACAAGAGTCTTGAGTCATTGTGCATCTATGTAACCAAACTCCACCATCTCTAAGATACTCCTTTGAAATTACTTGATGCCAAAGGCACCATTTATTTATTTAGGGTCTGAATATTCTTGAAGAGGGTAACCACTAATTCTATCTAAACATCCATTTCATGAGGGTATGGATCACTATAGACCCTCTATAGTCTCTGAAGCTAGAACTCGGAAATTTCTCTCATATTACTCTGTTGGGACTCACTTCTACTCAATAGGTGGAGGTGATAATACCTACAAGCCTAGAGTAATTTGATCACATGATAGAAATTGAAATGAGACCTCATCTATCATAGAATCATAGTCATGAAACATGTATACTATCCTAATTTCCTATCATCATTAATTCCTATTCAAACATATCGAGGAGTATTGTGGCTAAATGAGAATATGTATGTCTATAAATCTACCGCAATGGGGAGATGATTCTTGAAATATAGTCAAAGAATCAATCTTATATGATACATGTATAAAATTTCCCTACCAAAAATTGATTAGCATTCCAAGTTGATAATCAAGTAATCAGGGTCTGGGTGAATGGCTACATCAGCTAATACACCATCATCTGATTCTCTAGCCTAAGAAATACTCTCCATACACATTTAAAATCTTTCCCTAAACCCAATAAAGATGTTTGTCTTATAGGAAAACTGTTATACATCGTCCAAAGGGTCGATCCAGTACTGATAACACTTTTTCACAACTGGATCCATGTCGGGGATTGATCCACAACTACCTCATACACACATCTATAGGCCAGGGGTGGTGAAAAGTGTCAAATGCACAAATACTAGAGTGAGGACTTATCCTAAGAACATGTACACACAAACAACCAACTCTATTCAAAATTGCATAAGGAATGGAAAACCAGATTAAACACTTCTATATATGAACCAAAAACCAATATCAACCTCCAAATAGATTAACTACAGGTGCTATAAATTAAAATTATATTAAATTGTATAAATACATTCCCAACTATAAAAGTTCCAAAACCTAACAGTAACTAAAAAAGGAAAATATCTAAGTGATTCTCGCTCCTGGATACCAAGATGATACCACTGTAGGCGGTCTTGTCACTCGTACCTCTATGCTCCCATTATGTCACGATCATCCTATCTATCGACTTCATAAGGCATGACATGTATGGGAAAATCCCAAGGTGAGGTGAGTATATAAATATTTAGTTGGACGCCCCAAAAAGGGGAAGGGGGACCTTAATAGATACAATAGAGGAAGACATTGGTAGATAAAACAAGGTAAATTAAATAGTATTGCTGTTCAACTGAAAAAGGGAGTGAATAAAGCTCATCCAAACGTAATGAAGTAGAAATAGTAAGACGATGAACATCTCATTGACTCATTTCTACCTATAGTAGGAGAGTATACTCATATAACCATGAGAAGGTAGACACAGGAAGAACAAGGAACACCTTGTGCATATTCTCCTCTCCAGGAAGCAGAGAATACAAAACCCACGGAGTGGGAATTATAAAAAATAATATATATATATATATATATATATAATGAATCCCAAACCAAAGAGTAAGGTGGTCTCTATCTAACAGCATAGCCCATGAAAAAATTATCTAAAAGCCCCAAAAGTAACCACCAATGATGCCCAACATCCCTCAAATCATCCATGAACACAATCATAAAAGGGACTCAATGATCACACCTTGATACTATCCACTTTGGGTGGCTCTGTCTCACCCGCACGATTTTTGGTCACATCACAACGGTGCATCTTAGTGGGAGAAGCATACCTATTTTCATGAGTCAAATGGTATGTTAAAACATGTCTCATCATAGATATGTATAGCCAAGAGATAATGCCTCAAGGTCAATAAAACCTTTCTAATCCCTATTCAGGGAATTCTTGTTTATTCCATCAACTAACTCTACTGCACAACCCAACTAGAGGGTAATCCCGAACGAGAAAACACCGAACAACACTACCTAACTCTACTGTAGTAAAATCTGTGATGAGTCAACAGTGAATGCCACTACACAGCCCACCGGAGGGTAATTCTTGAAGAGTAAATGATGAAATCCAATTCACATCCATGTTGTAGGGTAAGTCGGTTCAGCTCTGGTGATTCTAGAGATATTACTACAATCAATGTCAACATTAAACATTGTGTAAAAGGTTTATTTCTCTTATAATCTCACATCATATCTCCAAATCCACTATAAAGGGAACCATAGAATTATATGTAAAAAACACTTAGGATTAGCTACTTGAATGCCAAAATCCATGTCCATAAGAAGGATATACAAGAGGTAGATGATTCATAAAGGTGAACATTACACATGTGGGACCCACACGGCATGTTACCCCACCTCATAACCCAGTCTTGTACAATCCCATACTCATATACTAAATGGTTATTATGTTACCCTAGTCATGCGGATTTTATCCCAGATTACATGGCACTTATATGCATATGGATGACGAGCACACGATGCTCATTGTTGGTCTAAAAGGATGAAAACATATTATTACTGAATTTCATCCTTATATTGCCCAGGATAATCAAACAGATCACACCATCATGATCCCCGTGGAAAAATAAAAAGGATTAACTATTCATTCACTGGAAATCGAAAATCTGGGGAAGAAATTTCATTTTGTATCATTACTCACAAATTTTGTTTCATGTGACCCACTACATGATCTTGAAACACATAAAATTTATTCCACCATTGATATCCTCTTAAAATATCACACGGGGTTTTCTATTCATTCACCCCAAATGGATACATGGTGAAAAGATACATTTCACTATAAACATCCCAAATGGGCCTCATGGGGCCCACATCTTGATCTTAGTTTAAGTATTCAAAATCATTCCTAGAATCTATGCATATATTATAGGGTTGTAATTCCACTACCGACGCTTCAATCATATGTTGATAAAAAATGTTACTTCATGTACAAGAATGATAAAATAATAGTAATTACATAAATATTATTATAATTGGACCATTCGTGTCACCTAGACTTTATCCCTGTACATAAAATCTTAATACTATCCACAAAGGTTCTTTCTTAATGAGTGTGTCATATTCCTATAGATGGCATGTCAATAAGACTTCTAGTTTAAATGCAATAGTGGTTTGAACTTGCAACCTGAAGACCCAACTAGCTTCCGCCTAGCCCGACCACCTCATCCTACCCCCATATCACAGTCTGTTCACACTGTTGGTACACCACCACAAAATCTCCAAACTACAGAGGCCCACTGTTTCCGCATGATATCCATGCTATTGATCCTTTCCAAAGACCACCATATCACTTCTAGTTTCCTTATTTTGAAAGTGAAACTACATCAGTTATCCTCCCAATAAAACCCTCATAGACATGGCCTCTACATGTAGATTCATTGATGTTTTTTCATGATGAAAAGTAGGTGTATCTTCCACTCCCCATGGTTCCTCTTCTAGTAACCATAAAATGAAACAATCATAGATCCAAGAACCTTGGATCATGACCTTCACAGAACTATGCATTGCCCGAAGATCAGATGTTGTTTCAGTATGTTGAAAAGTTCACTGATGATGAACATGAAGAATGGTAAAGATCATACATTCCATAAATTAAAATATCAATTTTCAATGTTATTTTGACCATCATCAAAGGATTTAAAAGTATAAAAAATGACGATAAGTCAAAAATAATAAAAAAGTCTTCAATCGGGGAGCTGTGGTGTAACACCCTGAGATTTTATGAGATGTATTCTTTTTGATTTATTTGATGTCTTGTGTTGTATAATACACCAAGATTATCTTGCGCTATACGCAACACCGTTTTTACTTGCAGTATACTCCACACTATTCTTGGATCGTGTTACACACAATTTCAAGTTCGTTTGATATTATTTTACACAACATTGAGTGCATATATATATATATATATATTCAATGTATAAATGAAATATGGTTGGATTCTATTATACGCAACAACAAAATAATATTTCAATACACACAACCCTGACTTGGCTTGTATTACACGCTATCACGACCTTCCCTGATAGCGTGTGTTGTACGCAATACCAAGTTTTACTAAACAATGATATGTTATATAAACTGTCCGTTATGAATAGTAATAAACAATTTTTGACATTTTATTTTTCAAAATGGACTTAATTTTTTGATTTGGAATATCGAAATTAACTTATGGTGAATTTTTTTATTTTTCTGATAACTGTCAATTTTTTATGAATAGTGAAAACACTGGGTTACTAATTAAAAACCCACATTTTATTTAAATATTTATGTATTTTATTTATTTTTATTTTAGGTCAAAATTGATATATAATACTTATATAGGTTAAATTTAATTTATTGGAGTCATTTTATAATAATTTTAGATATATGAAAATTTTATTGAACATTTCACCGTCTTTTACACACCTCCAATGAGAATTTGGAAATTTACATAAAACATAATTTTACCGCTTCTGTGAGTGGAATTTCATAAACACAAGAGACATGTTTAATATCAAGGAGTAAAATGTGGTTCAATAAGATAAAAGTAATTTTTTGTGAATAGTAACTTTTTAGTTTTATTTACCACGTTTAAAAGTAAATAGGGTAATTAAGGGTAAAAATTGTATTATTATTACCCTAACACATGTCCTAATTCTATTGGATAAGGTTAATTCGACAAAAAGACAACCGTAGGAATAAAATATTACCCTTTAGGTCCACTTGGATTAGATTAGAAAATTTATTATTATTTTATTTAAAAAAGAGTTAAAATAGTTAAAATCAATGTTTAATAAAAAACATTTATTGTATTGGGTTATACATAAGATAATTTAGACTATAAATAATTATTATAAAGATATATAATATCCTAACTAATGGTATTTTATTTATATTTTTTAGACATTATATAACTTAATTTATTTATGACACAATAGTGATGCAGTAATTACCTAAATAATAAAATATTAAATTAATTTACATTATAAATACCCAAATAAATTTAATATGAGAGTTTTTATGAATTAAGAATAATTTTATAGGTTAATATGACATGTTAAGATCGATTTAATTAATTTTTTATGAACTAATCATACTGTTATGATTTTTCACAAAAATCACGTACCAAATAGTGTCAAAATTGACATAAAATAGTTTTTAAAACAAATATTATATTATTAATTGTTATTATAATCCTAAAGATCTATGGTTCGGCCAAATTACATATATAAGGATATATATATTAATAATGAACCAATTGGATTTATTTTGTCTTATTTTAGTATGTATATTTACCATATAGTGTATGAAAAAAAAGCCACCGTAAAAGTTAAATTATTTAACATAGAGTTAAATCTAAATTATAAGTATAATATAGTAACCTAAACTTGTCTAAAACTTATTGGTAGATATAAGTGCGACCCATACCCACCTTAATTTCGAAATAAATCAATATGGAGCTATTAAAAACCTAATACGACTTTATTATAAAATAATTTTTTATGTTTTTCCTAAGGTTCCCCTCTCCTCCCTTATAAAAAGGGCACCCCTTCCCTCTTCTCTTCACACCCTTTTGAGCCTTGAATCTCATCCAACGTATGACAATTACTCTTCTAAACCTATATAGTTATATCATATAGTTTCTGGTCTTCTCAAAAGTCCAACTCTAGTGCCCTAAGAAGAAGTTCAAAGGATGTGCGTCGAGGAAGAGGGAATCTCTTCTACTGATTCTTTCAAGTTTCTTTCTTCTTCATCTTCTTCTTCATTATTTGGTTCATCATAAATTAATAATATAAGTATCACTCATATTATTATATGTTATTATAAATAATAAGCATCCCAATTTCACCTTCTATCCATCCTATGGAAAACGAAATCACCACGCGTGCTTACCTACGGAATACCGTCTCCAGGCTGTGGTGTAATCTGTTTTTCCACCACCACCATACATGGATGGGTATAATGGTGTAAAGAATAACAATATATGATTATTATAACATCATAATTATTATAATATATTATATCATCCACCCCAATTCCATTCAATAAATATGGGAATGATTTCATCGCTCATGCGTACGTAGAGATTACCTTCCCCACGACGCGATGACATTCATTTTCAATTTTAACAATTAAAGAATGATTATAAAGTATATATAATAAGTAATCATGAAATATATGAAATAATAATGCTACTGTATTTATGTATATATATATATATATGTATTTCATCAACTTAATTCCATTCATGTCAATAAGGAAAGGAAAACATCGTTCATGCGTATATACGGCCTACCGTCTCCATGAACGGTGTATTTCATTTCATTCATCTATCTATTATATATATGTATATACTGAATATATATGATATATAAATCATTATTTACATTCTTGAAGCATTTAAATCATGATATACGTAGTAATAACATCAAGAACAACAAATTGAAACACGTACGATAAATGAAATGATTTTAACCAAAACGCTGCTTTAACATGGAATTTACAAAAGAATGGATTTTATAAAGTCATAATTGAACCATATATGATATAATAACAATCAATATGAATATTTAATAATTCAATGGCATTATTTATATCATTATACAGGAGGTTCAGATATGTATGA
The DNA here is from genome assembly GCA_963277665.1 of Viscum album. Lineage (NCBI taxonomy): Eukaryota > Viridiplantae > Streptophyta > Magnoliopsida > Santalales > Viscaceae > Viscum > Viscum album. Next base: position 245,529,850 of record OY728133.1, read on the forward strand.
AGCATATCGGACCTAAGGTAAGGGATAATTTTCAAAATCTCATTTTTATCCGAGATTGCTTATACCTAAGTATTTACTGGGTTTATATATTTCATCCATGCCACTTAATTTTTTTTCATTAAGTGTTTAATATTCTTAATTTTTTGTTTAATTTCATGTTTACCCTGCATTGACTTTCACTTTGTGTTACAGAAGGAATCTTTCATTTTTTTACCATACGAGGATCTTTTTGACTTTTCTGAAAAAAGTACGAGGAGAATGTTGTTTTAATTTATATGGCATGAACATATTTTTACCGTTTCTTATCACCTTATTTTCATGAATATTACTATAAAATATTTAATGGTTATTTTCAACAAAATCTTTTTCTTTTAAAATTGTCTGGCATTTTTTGAAAAGAAAATTATTTTTAAGAAGAAATGATATTTTCCTCAAGAATTCTTTTCAAGTGTTTTATCAAAACCATTTTCTCTATAAGATGAAATTATTTCATATGTTTATGTTTCAAGTATAATATCTCTATGATTTCCATGGTTTCACTTTTCTTATGATGAAATGATATCCAATTGTTTTATATGGATTATATTGTGATGGGATGATGTTTATGAATCCCATTTTTATTCATTGGGTTATGTTGAATGATTTATGCTTATGTTGTGGAACAAGTAAGAATGATTTAATTATGAAATTTGTGGGACCTATATCTCCCTAAAATGAATTGGGTAAATATTTATATCTCATGAGATATACATGGATGGAATGGTATGTTAATCTGGTTCAGTGTTACGGGAATGAAACGAAGAGTGAACTCGATTAAGAAAGTGACTTTGTCCACTAAGATGGTCTTGGAAGCAATGCCTTGGCTACTATGGAAATAATATCATGTTCTTAATGGTTTTACACAACTACATGTTTTACTTACAAAATATTTTATCATTATTGATGTTCCATTATGATCTATGCCTTACAAACTTCCATGTTTTATGTCATTGCTCAAGATTTCGCTGTTTAAACATTATGTTCATGTTTTTATGTTCAAATGTATATGGTTTGTTTTATTTTCACCATTCCTACCCTTACTGATAATTTGAGATCACCCTTTATATGTTTTCTTTTCCCCATGATATAAATAGTGGTTTTAGGTATGAAAACAAAAGAGGAAGATCTCTATGGGAGATGTTCAAGATATTTCACCACGATTAGAAGATTATGTTCCGTGTTTCCAAATACACTAAACTATTACGGTCCTTCAGTGTTTGTTTTTTTATGTATTAAGTATTCCTCAAAAGTAATTTACTATCCATGTACGTCAAGCATCGGGTCTCTACAGTTGGTATCAGAGGTTCGGTTTAGTTAACCTTTTGAAAATAGGATGCGATAACTTTAGTGAGATCCCTAGAGATATTTCTAAGGTATGTCTAGGTATGTCACTAAGGTTAAGTATAAGTATGGGTTATAGTACTAGAATTACAAAAATTATATTAGAATTAGACATAATATGTTAGATATTGAAGCTACTCTCCATTTATTATGATTTTTTCCTCTCACACTATACTTTTTGAGTTTTAGAAATTGGCTGGAAACAGAACGATTTGCGATAATGGAGGATATGATGGACAATGGAATGATATTCTTCATGAGCAACCAAATGGAATGGTATTTGGAAGTCCAAACATCGTTATTATTTATAATCATCAATCTCATAATATGATCAATAATATAAACTTTGGTAAGAATCCCGACTCATCTAATAAGAGAAAGATAGAGTTTCATGATGATCATAGAGGAAAGAAAGTTCAATTTCCCTCAAATAAATCATGTGGGAAGAGGCATCAGGGAGAATGGTTCAAAGGAACTAGAAGATGCATTGGGTGTGGAAAAGAAGGAAACAATGCCAGTAAGTGCAAATGAGAAGTTTCACTTAACACCATGGACAAGGATAATGGTATTTCTACGACATCAACAATTATTTTATGTTTTCAATAGGGAATGTATGGGAATTATGCAAACCAATACCCAAAGGGAAAGTATCATGAAGAGATTCAGTGTAACACACTGAGATTTTATGAAAAATATTCTTTTAATTTCATTAATTTCTTGTGTTGTATGCTACACCATGATTACCTTGCGCTATACGCAACACCGTATTAGCTTGTAGTATATGCAACACTATTCTTGGATCGTGTTACACACAATTTTGATAATAGTTATTCTACCCAACATTGTTTATATATATATATATTCAATGTATTAATGAAATATGTTTCGATTCTGTTATACGAAACAATGATGTATTTTTGCACAACACGCAACCATGAATTGGCTTGAATTACACACAATCGCGACCTTCCTCGATAACGTGTGTTGTACGCAATACAGGGTGTTACTAAACAACGATATATTATTATAATATTATTATGAACTATCCGTTATAAATATTATTAACTAAATTTTTAATTTTATAACATTATTATTCATCTTACACATTTTCTAGAACATGTTATAAGAACAAAATAAATTATTCGGGTAAAATAAGTATTTTTCAAAAAATACAGCTTTGCCACCTTTTGATGGCGCACCCACATTAAATCTAGTTTTTGAAATTATTATAAGTTCAATTTGACAAAATAAAATTATTATTTGTAATCATGAAATAAAAATTTAATTTGGATAAATTTTTCATTTTATTCTGATGACTTTCATATTTTAATGAATAGTAAAAACACGCTATATCTTAATTAAAAACAACTTTTTTAATCGTAATATCATATGTGGTTAAATTATAATATTGAATCATTTTAACGTATAAATAGAATATATTTTTACCACTTAATATAATTTATGTCATTAGAATTGATTATACCTTGAATTCGTAGGTTAAATCAATTCAATCTTTTGCAATGTTTTAAAGAAAAACCCATTTCTTTCGACAACGAGATTAATTTTAATTTAATTTCTGAAAATTTTTTGTATTGAATTTAGAAAAATGGATTCCATATTTGTAATCAGTGGTTCCAAATTATGTTAATAAGCTACTTTTTATTTTTGGGCATTGTGAATAGTAACTACGGTAAATTTTATTTACTATAGTTAAAGGTAAATCGGGTAATTAAGGGTAAATATAAGATTATAAAATTACCCTAACACTTGGAAAAATCATATTATATGACTAAAAGTTGACCCATATAACCTAAGGGTCGGATTAGATTCATTTAATGGACTTTTTTCCATTAACATAATTTAATTATTATTAAAACCAATGAAAGTGACAACATGTCATTCTCTTAAATACTATAACTATAATAATTTTAAGATAGTGATAAACTTCATGAAACATTGTAAATTAATAGTATACAGAAATCTAAAAAAATTATCTACATCATGATAATTATTTAGAATTTTTTGGGATTAAATAATTATCATTTATTGTGAAACAGTAGTGATACAAAAATTATTTATCTAGTGAAAAATCAAGAATATAGTTTTTCTTAAACTAATAGTGACCATAAAAGGCACAAAACCCTGACCAAAACTTATTGGTCAAGTTAATATAAACTATAATCATCCAATAGTCGAATATTTGACCTTTTGGAGTCTTATACAGGCAATTATGGCACTTATATTATTTTATTTTAAATGATGTCAAACTTGCCACCTTCATAATTTAATAAATATAACAATTTAACAATTGTGATTTTAATATGACAAATTCGAGTAAAAGTATTATTTTGAAATTTAATAGATTTATATTCATAATAGGATTTTATTTTTAATTTTTATACAACATATAAGTATATTAAATAATTATACGAAAATGCTATAGTAAATATTTTATTAAGAGATAAACCAAATAAATGGGTTTAATAATAATAAAATAAATATTATATGAACTATATAATGTTCTCCACTAATTTTCTAGATTAATATGACCTTTTATGAATCTATTAAATATTTTATTTCGAACATAACTTTTGTATATATTTTATTTAAATTCAAATAAATGAATATTTCCAAAATTGACACTATTGTTATTTTATAAAAATAACATATTATAAAATTGTTTAAAAATAACAAAAATATTTAAAAATTATAAATTTATATTTATATGGTCTATAATGTTATAAAGTAAACAATTATGGAAAATTCACAACAAATAAGTAATTATTTTTTATTATTTAAAATTTATAATTTCATTACCACAAATAAACCTAAATAGATTAAATAAGGATAAATCAAAATGACAAGGTTTAAAATAATATCCAAACATGACTAAATTTGATTGGTTGATGATATTACAACCCTATGTCATCTAATATTTGAATATGAGTCATTTTTGGATGTTTTTACGTGGGTTTAAATTTATTATAAATTAATATTTTTAAGAATTCCAAAGGTGCCCCTCTCCTCCCTTATAAAAGGGCACCTCCTCCCTCTCTTCTAAACACCACATTGAGCATTCGAGCTCAGCCATACCCTGCCCAATTATCTTCTCCACTTCCCTAAAAATATCCTAGAGGTCCTGGTATTTTTCAAAGACCAATTTTATTTCCCTAAGAGGAGGTCTCAAAGAGGAGGTTCAAAGAAGAGGTAATTTACGTTACCAATTCTTTCACATTTATTTCTTCTTCCACTTCTTCTTCTTAGGTTGTTTCATTATGAAGAAATAACATCAGTATAACTAATATACTAATATGTTATTATATGTAATAAACAACCCTATTTCACCCTCTATCCGTCCTACGGAAAACGAAATCACCGCGCGTGCGTACATACGGAATACCGTCTCCACGCCGGGGTGTAATCTATTTTCCACAACCACATTACTTGGATGGGTATAATGGTGTAAATAATAACTATATATGATTATTCTAAAGTGATAATGATTCAGTAATAGTATACATACACTCCAATAAAATTCCATGATCATGGGAACGATATCATCGCTCCTACGTACGTACAGAATACCGTCTCCACGACGCGATGAGATTCATTCTCAATGATTAACCATTCATAAATGATTATAAAGTATATATAATAAGTAATCATGAAATATATAACCTAATAATTGTAATATATTTATGTATATATATATATATATGTGTATTTCATCCAATTAATTCCCTTCAATTCAATGAGGAAACGAAAACAACGTTCATGCGTACGTACGACCTACGGTCTCCATGAACGGTGCATTTCATTCCATTTATCGATCTATTACATATATGTATATTCTGAATATATATTATATATAAATAATTTTTTACATTATGTATTTAATTAATCCTGATCTAAGTAATCATATGAATAATTACAAGTCAAAACACAGACGACAAATGAAACGATTTTACCCAAAATGCTCTTTAACATGGAATTTACAAAAGAACAGATAATAAAAAGTCATAAGTGAACCATATATGATATCATAACAATTAATATGATTCTTTAATAAGTCATTATCATTATTTAAATCATTATACATGAGGATCGGATATATATGAAGCATATCGGACCTAAGGTATGGGATAATTTTTCAAATCTCATTTTTATTTGAGATTGCATATTTGTAAGTATTTACTGGGGTTATTTATATCATCCATGTCCGTGTTTTATAAAAGTGTTTTCATGTATGTTTAATTTCCTTTTACCCATTTTTTACTTTTACTACATGGTATTTAAGGAATCATTCTATTGTTTACGTTACGAGGTACATTTTGACTTTTCTGGCAAAAGTAAAAAAAGAATGTTTTTTAACTTATACGACACAATGGAATTTTTACGATTTTATAAAGCCTTATTTTCATGAAGACTCATCTAAACGATTTCATGACTATTTTCAACAAAATCTCTTTCTTTTAAAATTTCATGATGTTTTGTGAAAGAAATTGATTTTGAAGAAGAAAGGATATTTTCCTCAAGATTTCATTTGATGTGTTTTATCAAAACCATTTTCCATATAAGATGAAATTATTTCATATGTGTATGTTTCAAGTATAATGTCTCTTTGATTTACATGGTTTCAATTTTCTTATGATGAAATATCCATTTGTTTTAATTGGATTATGTGATTATGGGATGATGTTTATGAAACCCATTTTATTATTTGTGTTATGATGAATGTTTTATGATTATTTTGTGGCACAAGTAAGAATGATTTCACTATGAGATGGGTGGGACTTATATCTCCCTCCAATGCATTGGGTAAAGATTTATATCTCATGAGATATACATGGCTAGAATGGAAGGTTAAACCGGTTCAGTAGAACATGACTGAAACGAGGAGTGAACTCGATTCAGAAAGGGACTTTGTCCACTAAGATGGTCTTGGCAGCAATTCCTTGGCTACTATGGAAATCATTACATGTGCTTAATGGATGCCACAATTACATGTTTTATTCCCATGCTATTTTGTCATTCTTAATGATTCTTTATGATCTATGCCTTACGTACTTCAATGTTTTATGTCATTTCTCAAGCTTTTAATGTTTAAACATTATGTTTATGTTTTTATGTTCAAATGTATATGGTATGTTTTATTTCATCCATGCTTACCCTTACGGAGCATTTGAGCTCACACTTTTTATGTTTTCATTTCCCTAGGATATAAAGAAAGGTTATAGGTAAGAAAAAAAATGGAAAGATCTTTATGGGAGATGTTGAAGATCTTTCACCATGATTAGAAGATTATGTTCCAAGTTTCCAAAGACACTCTTGTGTGTCTGTTTTTGTTATGTATTAAGTATTCTGCTAAAGTAATGTAATTTCCATGTATGTCAAGCTTTGGGTCTCTACCGTTGGTATTAGAGGAAAGGTTTAGTCAACCTTTGGAAACAAGGATGCGAGAACTTTAGTAATATCCCTTGAGATACTTCTAAGGTATGTCTAGGGATGTCCCTAAGGTTAAGTGAAGGTTATAGTACTAGAATTAAGGTAACCCAAGTTGTTAGATATTGATGGTACTCCCCCTTTATTATGTTGTTTTCCCTAGGGTGATTTTTGCCTCTCATACTATTCTTTTTGGGTTTTAGACGATGGCTGGAACCCGAAGGAACCGTGTTGATCAATGTAATGGACAATGCAAGGATTGTCCTCCTGAACAAACAAATGTTATGGGAGATGGAGTGCAATATCTTATTTCTATAATTACACAATATATGAATCATTCTAGACTTCCAAATGAGCAGAGAAGGGAACAATATTCTATTGAGTCCTTCATGAGGAAGCATCCGCCTTTTTTTAGTGGGTCTTCTGATCCACTTGTTGCTGAACAATAGATTAGTACTACTGAGAAGATATTTTGAGTTCTTCAATGTTCTGAACATGATAAATTCATATTAGCAGTATATCGTTTGGAAGGTGAAGCTGATCAATGGTGGAATATTATCAAGAATACAAGGCCAAGAGATGAAATTGATTCTATTGAATGGGACGAGTTCAAGAACTTATTTTTCAATAAGTACTTCCCTCATATTCTTTGAAAAAAGACGGATAAGGAGTTTCAGGAACTAAAGAAAAAGGATGATGAATCTGTTGGTATATATGAAGCGAATTTTACAAGGCTTTCCAGGTATGCATCTAGATTTATCATCCAACCTGAATGTAAAGTTGATCGATTCTTCAGTTGCTTAAAACCAAATCTTCAAAGAGAATTAGCTATAAGAGACTTCAGTAGAAATGAAGAAATTGTGCGTTGTGTTATCAAGGTAGAAATGGAAGTTGGTGTTATTTATCCATCTCATAGTTCTGACAAGAAATGAAAGATAGAGTTCAAGGAGAAATCTCAGAATAATGGTGAATAAAAGATGAAGGTTTACGTATGCTCAAAGTGTGGAAAGAATCATGGTGGAGATTGTCTTAAAGACACTAAAATATGTTTTAAGTGTGGAAAAGAAGGTCATTGAGCAGATGAGTGTCAATGTAATGGAAATAGTGTTTCTAATGATGTTAATAAAGAAAAGACTGCACAGAACGCACCACCAACACTTCAATGCTTCAAGTGCAAGGAAATGGGTCATTATGCTAATAAATTACCTAATCCAAGGGTTAGTGATGATCGACATGAGAAACCACTTAAGGCAAAGGACAATGGGAAGTCACATGCGATCACTATTGGCGATGTTGAATATGACAACGATGTGGTTGATTGATTAAGTGTTTATGTAATGGGATTCCAAAGTAATGTTGTATATAGTATCGTGGAATATTGTAATATTTATGTATGAGTATAATGTGGTTTTCAATGGTACCGATAACTATAGAATGTGATTGAGATATTTTTGAAAAAAAAGATGATATGCGAGAAAATGAAATGTTTGACCGTATTCATGAGCTCATGACTGGTATAAGGAGAAGGTTATATCATCGTTTGAGTATATAGAATGTTTGGATTTTGGTATGTGGAATGAGTAAACTTTTGACTGTATTCATTTTTTCACTATGGATCAATTAATGGGTATTCATTCTTCAAGAGAATACATGATTAACATATTCACATGTTTGTAATTTGACAAACCAGATATATCTTATGATATATGGGGGATAAATGATGGCATTAACTTGATTGTTATGTGAAATTTCAAGTAATCATTTTCTTTAGACAATGAGCTTGGACTGAAGTATTTTAGATAAACCTAAATATTGGAATGGATTATGTTGGACATAAGTTAGGATATAACTTTTTTCGTTATTAATGATGGGATGTTATTGTAATATAGCTTTAGAAAAACAACAACCTGCAGGAAAGACGACATCCCATCACGTTGGACAAGGCTGTGGGAATCGAACCCACAACCGAAGGGCGACTGGCCTTTATCGCCTACCACTAGCCTACAATAATTCCCTGGTTAGTAGAAACTAGTTTTATTTTATTACGATGTATGATATATGAAGTATAAGTTCATTTTTGGAATCGTATACGATTAACCTCACCATAGATGGACTTATGTATATTTGATAACTTTTGCTAACCTTCTGTTTGAAACAGATGGAATGACCCATCATTCTATCACAAGATCTATTAACACTTCATGAATAACAAATTCAACTTCATTTCTTTAAGAGATGAAGTGGAAATTGTTCAAAGCACGAACAACAGTGAAATTGTACCAAAATCATGTAAGTATTTTTTTTAATTCATCAACTTTAGGGAAATGATCTTGAAAACCAAAAATGTTGTCCAAGTTCCCTTATATCCGATTAATCAGATGGTACCTTAGATCATCACAAATCAATAGCTTTGTGACTGTTGGCTTTTTCATAGCCATGTTCTCTACCACACTCCATCAGAACATGATGGTTATATTTTTCTTCCATATCCATATTTTCACCTATGTTCTCCTACGTGGAAACCCCGTGATGAGTAAATTTTGGTAACCATTACATTTCATACTTTAGTTTTTAAAAGCCATGTTTTGGTATTACTTTTTACGATGTCGGTTTCTATTAATCAAACTTTCGAGTAGTAAACCATTTATAACCCCGACTAATTTCGAGGGAGAAATTCATTTTATGGGGGGTAGAATGTAACTCCCTGAGATTTTATGAAAAATATTCTTTTAATTTCATTAATTTCTTGTGTTGTATGCTACACCATGATTACCTTGCGCTATACGCAACACCGTATTAGCTTGTAGTATATGCAACACTATTCTTGGATCGTGTTACACACAATTTTGATAATAGTTATTCTACACAACATTGAGTATATATATATATATATATTCAATGTATGAATGAAATATGGTAGGATTCTGTTATATGAAACAACGAAGGATTCTTGCACAACACTCAACCCTAACTTGGCTTGCATTACACGCAATCATGACCTTCCTCGATAGCGTGTGTTGTATGCAATACCGGGTGTTACTAAACAACGATATATTATTATAATATTATTATGAACTAGCCTTTATGAATAGTATTAACTAAATTTTGAATATTATAACATTATTATTCATCTTACACATTTTATAGAACATGTTATAAGAACAAAATAAATTTTTCGGGTAAAATAAATATTTTAAAAAAAATACAGTTTTGCCGCCTTTTGATGGGGAACCCACTTTAAATCTAGTTTTTGAAATGTTTATAAGATCCATTAGAATAAATAAAACTATTCATTGATATCATGAAATAAAAATTTACTTTGGATAAAATTTTCATTTTATTCTGATTACTTTCATATTTTAATAAATAGTAAACACACGCTATATTTTAATTAAAAACAACTTTTTTCATCGTAATAACTTATGTGGTTAAATTATAATATTGAATTGTTTTAAAGTATAAATACAATATATTTGTACCATTTAATATAATTTATGTCATTAGCATTGAGTATACCTTGAATTCGTAGGTTAAATAAATTCAATCTTTTGCAATGTTTTAAAGAAAACCCCATTTTCTTTCGACAACGGGATTAATTATTATTTAATTTATGCAACTTTTCTCTGTTGAATTTGGTAAAATTTATTCCATATTTGGAATCAGTGGGTCCAAATTATGTTAATAAGCTACTTTTTATTTTTGGGCATTGTGAATAGTAAATATGGTTAATTTTATTTACTATAGTTAAAGGTAAATTGTGTAATTAAGGATAAATATAAGATTATAAAATTACCCTAACACTTAGAAAAATCTTATTATATGACTAAAATTCTACCCATATCACCTAAGGGTCGCATTATATTCATTTAATGGACTTTTTTCTATGAAAATAATTTAATTATTATTAAAACCAAAGAAAGTGACAACATGTCACTCTCTTAAATACTATAAGTATAATAATTTTAGGTTAGTTATAAATTTCATGAATATAACAGTCTAGAATTACATTCAGTGGACTACAATTGATACCTATCAGGGCACTCCATGGGCGGATACACCCCCTGGGCGGGACACACCACCATCCCCAGTGGCAGCCATTTCCTCATGAAGCCCTTGGGCGGAGAGCCATGCTTCGTCCAACGCTCACATGTGAGAGTTCCCAAGGATCGGATACATTCCTACCTCCTTTGCCTTTGATACCAACTATAACGACCCACACTTTACATACATTGTTAATACTTCAAAATTGAATCACACTTATTACAACATATGACAAAACCACAAAGGACCGTATAGGTATAGTGTCTTTAGAAACTGGGAAACATAAACAACTGGTTCATAAATCTTCTATAGTGTCTCCCATTTATTTCATCATATCTAGGGTCCCTTTTAGCATATTCTACTTAATATCCATCTTCCTGGCCTGGGGAAAAAAAACATAAAAGGGTGAGCTCAAATGCTCAGTAAGGGCAAATAAAGGAAATAAAAATCATATCATATCTTTTTGAAAATTAAAACCTGCAAAAGAGATCATAATATCTTAACATGGAATAAATCATAGAAGTGAAAATGAGATCCCCATAATCATAACATAAACCTTGAATCTTTGTGGCATGCACACATAATCATGGAAAATCATTTCTTGTTAGTCATGACTCATTGCCAAGACTATCTTAGTGGACAAAGTCCCTTTCTGAACCGAGTTCACTCCTCGTTTCAGTCCGGTATCACTGAACCGAAATAACCTTCCGTTCCAGCCATGTCTATCTCATGAGATATAAAATCATTACCCAATGCATTGGAGGGAGATATAGGTCCCACCCATCTTATAATGAATCCTTTCTTATGTGTGCCACATAATCATAAAACATACATCATCGCATAACACATATAACAAAAATGGGATTCTTGAAACATCATGACATCATAAATCAATTCATATATGATAAAGGATTTCATAAACATAATTCCATCACAACATAGTCAAACCAATGTAAAAATATGGATAGAAACAGAACCCTTTATTATCTTAGATGGAAAATAATTTTGATAAAACACTTGAATTGAATTCTTGAGGAAAATATCCTTTCTTCTTCAAAAACATTTTTCCTTTCATAACATGTCATACAACTTTAAAATAAAAGAAGTTGATTAAAAATAAACTTTAAAACTTGTAAAGGAAGCTTCCTTGAAGTAATGTTTTAAAAATCCATTCATGCCGTATAAGTTAAAAAAAACATTCTTCGTACTATTGTCGGAAAAGTCAAAAAGTACCTCGTACGGAAAAACGAAAAAAGATTCCTTTCATATTCTTTACTAAAAACTCACCTACGGGTAAAATTGGATTTAAACTATTGCAAGTGGATGGAAACAATATTACATATTGAGGGAACATGGATGTGGATGATAAAATACACCCCAGTAAATACTTACGAATAAACAATCTCGGATAAAAATGAGATTGTGATATTTCCCTTACCTTAGGTCCGATTTGCTTTGTTCGTGTCCGAAGCTCCTGTATAATGGTTTAAATAATGTTATTGACTTATTCCAGAATCATACATATTGATATGAGATCATATATGGTCATATTATTAGCTTCTTGTTATTAATATTTCATTGTTACTTGTTACTCGGGTCTTTATAACTTTTTGTTCTTATGCATGTTTTGTCGAATAAATTCTTATTCTTATCTTTAGGTTATAGATAATTCATTTCCAGAATGGTATTAGTGTATTATATACCATATTCATTCATTCAATTCATTTATATAATCATTATGAAATGAAGATCATGTAGAACGAGTCGCATCACATCGTGGAGACGGTATTCCGTACGTACGCACGAGTGATGATATCGTTCCTATGATCGTGGAATTGTATTGGAGTATATATATATATTATTTCAGTATCAATATTACTTAATAATAATCATATATAGTTACTGATTACACCATTATACCCATCCTTGTAAGGTGATGGTGGAAAATAGATTACACCACGGCGTGGAGACGGTATTCCGTACGTACGCACGCGCGGTGATTTCATTTTTCCGTAGGATGGATTGAAGGTGAATTAGGGTTGTTTCATATTTATAATAACATATCAGTATGTAAGTAATACTGATGTTATTACTTTATCATGAAACAACTAAAGAAGAAGAAGTTGAAGAAGAAAGAAATTGAAAAGATCGGTAATGGATATTACCTCTTCTTTGGAACGCCTTTTTGAATCCTCCACTTAAGGAACTAAGATTGGTCTTTGGAGAAGACAAGGACCTCTAGGATTATTCTAGGGAAGTGGAGAAGGGAAAATGGCAGGGGTTGGCCGAGCTTGAGTGCTCAAATTGGTGTGAGGAGGAGGGGGAGGAGGTGCCCTTTTATAAGGGAGGAGAGGGGCACCTTAGGAATATCTCAAAATATTATTTTATATTAAAGACAAAATCGGTTTATAATGGTTCCAAAAAGTCTTATTTCGAAGCTAAAGTGGGGATGGGTCGAAATCCTATCAACCAAGAGGATTTAGACAAGTTTAGGGTATTATTTTAACCTTATCAATTAGATTTAACTCTAAGTTAATTAATTTAACTTTTACCGTGTCTTTTTGTTTTCTTTCACTATATGGTTAATACACTTACTATAACATGCCAAACGAACCCCACATTGTTTATTATTAATATATATATCCTTATCTAAGTCATTTGGCCGAACCTTAGATTTTTAGGAATAAAATAACAATTAATAATATAATATTTGATTTAAAAACTATTTTGTGTCAATTTTGACACTATTTGATATATGATTTTTGTGAAAGTCATAACAGAATTATATGTTCGAACCAAGTTGATTAAATCAATACTAATATATCATAGTAACCTAGAAAATTAGTGGAATTCATAAAAAATCTCAAATTACATTTATTTTGGTATTTATATTATCAATTTTGTCAATATTTCATTAATAAGATAATTACTGCATCATCTTTGTGTCATAAATAAATTAAATTATTTGATGTCTAAAAATTACAAATAAAATACCATCATGTAGGAAATCTTTTTAGCTTTCTAATTAATATTTACAATCGAATTTATCTTATGTATAACCCTATATTAAAAATGATTTACTTATTAATCTTTGATTTTAACTATTTTAACCCTTCTTTAAATAAATTAATAATAAATGTCCTAATCTAATCCAAGTGGGCCTAAATGGTCATATTTTATTCCTAAGTTTGTTTTTGGTCGAATTACACTTTTCCAATAGAATTAGGACATGTGTTAGGGTAATATTAATATCATATTTACCCTTAGTTACCCTATTTACTATTAACCGCGGTAAAAATAGTAAAAAGTTACTATTCACCAAAAAAATATTTTCATCTCATTGAACCACATTTTAGTCCTTGATATTAACCGTGTCTCTCGGATTTTTGAAATTCCATTCACAAAAGCGGTAAAATTAAGTTTTATGCAAAATTCAGTTTTTAACCTACCACTTAGTGGTTTCACTATTCATCAAAAATTGAAAGTTTTCAGAAAAATACCAAAATTTTACCCTAGGCTAATTTCGATATTCTGAGTCCAAAAATGAAGTCCATTTTGAAAAATAAAATTTATAAAATTTCAAAAAGTGGTTATTACTATTCATAACGGCTAGTTTTAATAGCATATTGTTGTTTAGTGAAACTCGGTATTGCATACGACGCAAGCTATCGAGGAAGGTCGCGATTGCGTGTAAAGAAAGCCATGCAAGTGTTGTGTAGAAAAAGATTCCTTTGATGATTTATATATCATAAAAGTCTCGGGTGTTACATTCTACCCCCCTTAAAATGAATTTCGCCCTCGAAATTCGTCACTTTGTAACAAACAGATGAGGATACTTCTCCCTCATCATATCCTCAAGCTCCCATGTAGCTTCTTCAAGTTGGTGGTTCCTCCATAAAACATTCACCAAGCGAGTGGTCTTGTTTCGTAGGACTTTTTCGCTACGATCCAGAATCTCTATCGGCTGTTCTTCATAAGAAAGATCTTGCTCCAGCGGTACAACTTCGGAGGTGAGTACATGTGAAGGATCTGGTATGTACTTTCTCAGGAGAGATACATGGAACACATCGTGAACTTGAGAGAGATTCGGTGGAAGCGCCAATCAGTAAGCTACCTTCCCAACACGATCCAGTATTTCGAAAGGACCGATATATCTAGGGCTCAACTTCCCCTTCTTTCCAAATCTCATAACCCTCTTCCAGGGAGATATTCGTAAGAACACTTTATCACCCACTTCAAACTCTAGGTCTTTTCTTCGGTTGTCGGCATAATTTTTCTGTCGACTCTGAGCTGCTCTTATGTGTTGTTGAATAGATCTGACCTTTTCTGCCATTTCATCAACGAGATCAGGTCCTAATAGCTTTCTTTCCCCAACTTCATCCCAGCAAGTTGGAGTCCTGCATTTCATTCCATAGAGAGCTTCATAAGGAGCCATCTGAATACTGGAGTGAAAGCTATTATTATAAGAAAATTCCACCAAAGGTAGGTGTTGATCCCAACCGCCTTTGAAATCCATAGAGCAAGCTCTCAACATATCTTCTAGGGTTTGAATTGTTCTCTCAGACTGACCGTCTGTCTGGGGATGATAAGCAGTGATGAAACTCAACTCTGTATCCAGAGTATGCAGAAGACTTCGCCAGAACTTCGAGGTAAATCTCGGATCCCGATCAGATATAATAGAAAGTGGTACTCCATGCAATCTTACCACTTCCTTTACATATATCCTGGCAAGCTGATCTAGAGAGAAATCCTCTATAATAGGAATGAAGTGTGCAGACTTTGTAAGACGATCAACTATGACCCAGATAGCATTATTGCCTTTGGATGTTTTATGAAGTCCTGTGACAAAGTCCATAGTGATGTTTTCCCATTTCCATTCGGGTATGGGTAATGGTTGTAACATCCCCTTAGACTTCTGTCTCTAAGCTTTAACTTGTTGACAAACCAAGCATCGAGAGACATATTCAGCAACATCTCTTTTCATGCCATCCCACCAGAAGTACTCTTTCAGGTCCCTATACATCTTCGTGCTTCCAGGATGAATAGAGAATGATGAACTATGAGCCTCATCCAGCAGCTCATTCTTTAATTCGGGGATGGGAGGAACGCAAACCCGATTCCTGAACTTTATTATCCTATCACAATCAAGGTTGAATTCAGGAACATTTCTCACCTTCTTTTGTAACTCGACATCTTCTTTCTGTGCCTCTTTAATCTTCACATGTATAGATGGTTGAACATTCATTTGAGAAAGATAAGATTTTTCCCCTTCCATTATAATTCCAAGATCCATCCTTTGTAAATCCATAAATATTGGATCTTTTGTGAACCTCATCATGGATAAACTAGCATGGTCTTGTCGACTTAATGCATCTGCCACCTTGTTTTCTTTCCCAGGGTGGTAATGGATTGAGCAGTCATAATCCTTAATCAGCTCCAACCATCTTCTTTGACGCATATTCAACTCCTTTTGTGTGAAAATATACTTTAAACTTTTATGATCAGTATAAATATCACACCTTTCACCATAAAGGTAATGCCTCCAAATCATTAATGCAAAGATTACCGCAGCCAACTCCAAATCATGTGTTGGGTAATTTTGCTCATGGATTTTCAACTGTCATGAGGCATAAGCTATCACCATATCATTTTGCATAAGAACACACCCCAATCCCTTCTTGGATGCATCACTGTAGATCACAAACCTTTCTCCACTACAAGGCAGTGTGAGCACAGGTGCACTGGATAACCTTCTTTTCAACTCCTTGAAATTCTCTTCACATTCCTCTGTCCAGACAAACTTAACTCCTTTCCGAGTCAACTTGGTGAGTGGATTAGATAATCGTGAAAAATCTTTTACAAAACGTCGATAATAACCAGCCAAACCAAGAAAACTTCGGATCTCAGTTACTGTTGTTGGTCTTGACCATCTTTCGATAACCTCTGTTTTTGGTGGATCCACAGATATCCCCTCTTTTGAGATTATATGACCCAAAAATGAAACTTTTTGAAGCCAAAATTCACACTTGGTAAACTTGGCATAAAGCTTCTCTTTTCTCAGGGTCTTTAATATAATTCTCAAGTGATCTTCATGCTCTTCCTTGCTCTTTGAATAGACAAGAATATCGTCTATAAAGACTACCACAAATTGATCAAGATAGTCTCTAAAGACTCTATTCATTAGATCCCTGAAGATAGCAGGGGCATTAGTAAGACCAAATGGCATCACTATAAATTCATAGTGTCCATACCTTGTACGGAAAGCCGTCTTTGGTATATCCTCCCTTTTGACCCTTAATTGATGATACCCTGAACGAAGATCAATCTTAGAAAAGTATTGAGCTCCGCGTAGTTGGTCAAATAAGTCATCAATGCGTGGGAGAGGATATTTGTTCTTGATAGTGATCTTGTTAAGTTTTCGATAATCAATGCAGAGTCTCATTGATCCATCTTTCTTCTTAACAAATATAACAGGTGCTCCCCAAGGTGACGCACTAGGGCGTATGAATTCCTTATCAATATTCTCTTGGAGTTGCTTCTTCAATTCCTGCAACTCAATTGGGGCCATTCTATAAGGTGTATTTGAAATAGGCAAAGCACCCGGTACGAGTTCTATTGAAAACTCAACTTCACAATTTGGTGGAAGACCTGGTAATTCCTCCGGAAAGACATCATCAAACTCCCGTACAATGGGCATATTCTTAATCGTGAGTTTCTCACCAACTATTTGAGATAAATAACCTTCATTTAGTGGAATCAATACCCATAAGATGGAAGAAATTTCCACTGGAAGGTTATGTTCATCCTTGCATTGATAGACGATCGTAGGTTGATCTGGAATATGAAATGTGACTTCCCTTCTTTGGCAATTGATATGAGCTCCATGTAGAGAAAGCCAATCCATGCCAAGAATCACATCAAATTCCACTAAAGGAAGGATCACAAGATTTGCAGGAAGCACTTTCCCACAAACTTCGATCGGAGAAGAATTATAAACTTCTGATGCGATTGATGTGCCATTAGGTGTTGTCACAGCTAACTCAACATCTAATTGTTGAGGTAATACGGTGATACCCTTAGAAAATTTTTCAGAAATAAAAGAGTGGGTGGATCCAGAATCAAATAAAACATTTGCTACTTTAGAGTGGATGGTAAGTGTACCTTTCACCACATCGTTATCGTACTCCACATCGCTGATAGAAATTGCATGTGACTTTCCTTTTTCTTTAGCCTTAAGAGTTTGTTGACGTCGACCATCATCATCAACCCTTGGATTTGGGCATTGATTGGCATAATGCCCCATCTCCTTGCACTTGAAACATTGAAGTGTAGTAGGTTCATTCTGTGTATCCCTTCCTTTGTTTGTATCATTAGACATCTTCTTCCCATTATCACAGCATTCAAATGCCCGATGACATTCCTTTCCACATTTAAAACATTTACTTGTCCCTTTAAGACAACTCCCTCCATGTTTCTTTCCACACTTTGAGCATAAGGGAAAGTTCATCTTCTTTTCCGTGTGCTCTTTAGATTTTTCTTTGAATTCCATCTTCCTCTTCTTATCAAACCCATGTGACTGATGGGTTACTCCAATATCCATCTCGACTTTGAGAGCACATCGAACGATTTCCTCGTAGCTATTGAAGTCCCTTATGGCTAACGCCCTTCGAAGACTTGGTTTTAAGCCACTAAAGAATCGATCGATCTTACTCTCAGGTTGGATAATAATACCAGAAGCGTACCTTGAAAGTCTGGTAAAATTTGCTTCATAGGTACCAACAGATTCATCATCCCTTTGCTTCAGTTCAAGGAACTCTTTCTCCATCTTTGTTCGGAGAATACGAGGGAAGTACTTATTGAAAAATAAGTTCTTGAACTCGTCCCATTCCATAGACTCAATTTCATCCCTTTGCCTTGTATTCTTAATAAGATTCCACCATTGATCAGCATCTCCTTCCAAACGATACACTGCTAAGATGACTTTATCATGCTCAGAACATTGAAGAACTGAAAATATCTTTTCAGTAGTACTAATCCATTGTTCAGCAACTAATGGATCAGTAGACCCGCTGAAAGATGGTGGACGTTGCCTCATGAAGGATTCAACAGAATGTTGCTCCCTCCTTTGTTCGTTTGGAAATCCTGCATGATTCATAGCTTGAGAAAGTTGTGTGAGCATGGCTACAAGATTTTGCATTCCAGCTCCCATATCGTTTGGTTGCTCAGGGGGACAATCATTTCATTGCCCATCGCATTCCGCATTAACACGGTTCCTTCGGGTTCCAGCCATTGACTAAAACCAAGAAGAATAGTGTGAGCAACACTAATTATAATAGGAAACCACATAATTCAAGAATAAAATTTTCATGCTTATGGTCTTATCCTAGGTTATTCATGGCCATTTCTAAGATTGTGTTCTATGATTAGACTTATCCTTAGGGTTCTTACTAAGGCTTTCACATCATAGTTTCCAAAGGTTGACTATACCTTTCCTCTGATACCAACTATAACGGTCTAGAATTACATCCAGTGGACTACAATTGATACCTATCAGGGCACTCCATGGGCGGCTACACCCCCTGGGTGGGACACACCACCATCCCCAGTGGCAGCCATTTCCTCATGAAGCCCTTGGGCGGAGAGCCATGCTTCGTCCAACGCTCACATGTGAGAGTTCCCAAGGATCGGATACATTCCTACCTCCTTTGCCTTTGATACCAACTATAACGACCCACACTTTACATACATTGTTAATACTTCAAAATTGAATCACACTTATTACAACATATGACAAAACCACAAAGGACCGTATAGGTATAGTGTCTTTAGAAACTGGGAAACATAAACAACTGGTTCATAAATCTTCTACAGTGTCTCCCATTTATTTCATCATATCTAGGGTCCCTTTTAGCATATTCTACTTAATATCCATCTTCCTGGCCTGGGGAAAAAAACATAAAAGGGTGAGCTCAAATGCTCAGCAAGGGAAAATAAAGGAAATAAAAATCATATCATATCTTTTTGAAAATTAAAACCTGCAAAAGAGATCATAATATCTTAACATGGAATAAATCATAGAAGTGAAAATGAGATCCCCATAATCATAACATAAAACTTGAATCTTTGTGGCATGCACACATAATCATGGAAAATCATTTCTTGTTAGTCATGACTCATTGCCAAGACTATCTTAGTGGACAAAGTCCCTTTCTGAACCGAGTTCACTCCTCGTTTCAGTCCTGTATCACTGAACCGAAATAACCTTCTGTTCCAGCCATGTCTATCTCATGAGATATAAAATCATTACCCAATGCATTGGAGAGAGATATAGGTCCCACCCATCTTATAATGAATCCTTTCTTATGTGTGCCACATAATCATAAAACATACATCATCGCATAACACATATAACAAAAATGGGATTCTTGAAACATCATGACATCATAAATCAATTCATATATGATAAAGGAATTCATAAACATAATTCCATCACAACATAGTCAAACCAATGTAAAAATATGGATAGAAACAGAACCCTTTATTATCTTAGATGGAAAATAATTTTGATAAAACACTTGAATTGAATTCTTGAGGAAAATATCCTTTCTTCTTCAAAAACATTTTTCCTTTCATAACATGTCATACAACATTAAAATAAAAGAAGTTGATTAAAAATAAACTTGAAAACTTGTAAAGGAAGCTTCTTTGAAGTAATGTTTTAAAAATCCATTCATGCCGTATAAGTTAAAAAAACATTCTTCGTACTTTTGTCGGAAAAGTCAAAAAGTACCTCGTACGGAAAAACGACAAAAGATTCCTTTCATATTCTTTACTAAAAACTCACCTAAGGGTAAAATTGGATTTAAACTATTGCAAGTGGATGGAAACAATATTACATATTGAGGGAACATGGATGTGGATGATAAAATACACCCCAGTAAATACTTACGAATAAACAATCTCGGATAAAAATGAGATTGTGATATTTCCCTTACCTTAGGTCCGATTTGCTTTGTTCGTGTCCGAAGCTCCTATATAATGGTTTAAATAATGTTATTGACTTATTCCAGAATCATACATATTGATATGAGATCATATATGGTCATATTATTAGCTTCTTGTTAGTAATATTTCATTGTTACTTGTTACTCGGGTCTTTATAACTTTTTGTTCTTATGCGTGTTTTGTCGAATAAATTCTTATTCTTATCTTTAGGTTATAGATAATTCATTTCCAGAATGGTATTAGTGTAGTATATACCATATTCATTCATTCAATTCATTTATATAATCATTATGAAATGAAGATCATGTAGAACGAGTCGCATCACATCGTGGAGATGGTATTCCGTACGTACGCACGAGTGATGATATCGTTCCTATGATCGTGGAATTGTATTGGAGTATATATATATATTATTTCAGTATCAATATTAATTAATAATAATCATATATAGTTACTGATTACACCATTATACCCATCCTTGTAAGGTGATGGTGGAAAATAGATTACACCACGGCGTGGAGACGGTATTCCATACGTACGCACGCGCGGTGATTTCATTTTTCCGTAGGATGGATAGAAGGTGAATTAGGGTTGTTTCATATTTATAATAACATATCAGTATGTAAGTAATACTGATGTTATTACTTTATCATGAAACAACTAAAGAAGAAGAAGTTGAAGAAGAAAGAAATTGAAAAGATCGGTAATGGATATTACCTCTTCTTTGGAACGCCTTTTTGAATCCTCCACTTAAGGAACTAAGATTGGTCTTTGGAGAAGACCAGGACCTCTAGGATTATTCTAGGTAAGTGGAGAAGGGAAAATGGCAGGGGTTGGACGAGCTTGAGTGCTCAAATTGGTGTGAGGAGGAGGGGCAGGAGGTGCCCTTTTATAAGGGAGGAGAGGGGCACCTTAGGAATATCTCAAAATATTATTTTATATTAAAGTCAAAATCGGTTTATAATGGTTCCAAAGGGTCTTATTTCGAAGCTAAAGTGGGGATGGGTCGAAATCCTATCAACCAATAGGATTTAGACAAGTTTAGGGTATTATTTTAACCTTATCAATTAGATTTAACTCTAAGTTAATTAATTTAACTTTTACCGTGTCTTTTTGTTTTCTTTCACTATATGGTTAATACACTTACTATAACATGCCAAAAGAACCCCACATTGTTTATTATTAATATATATATCCTTATCTAAGTCATTTGGCCGAACCATAGATTTTTAGGAATAAAATAACAATTAATAATATAATATTTGATTTAAAAACTATTTTGTGTCAATTTTGACACTATTTGATATATGATTTTTGTGAAAGTCATAACAGAATTATATGTTCGAACCAAGTTGATTAAATAAATACTAATATATAATAGTAACATAGAAAATTAGTGGAATTCATAAAAATTCTCAAATTACATTTATTTTGGTATTTATATTATCAATTTTGTCAATATTTCATTAATAAGATAATTACTGCATCATCTTTGTGTCATAAATAAATTAAATTATTTGATGTCTAAAAATTACAAATAAAATACCATCATGTAGGACATCTTTTTAGCTTTCTAATGAATATTTACAATCGAATTTATCTTATGTATAACCCTATATTAAAAATGATTTACTTATTAAACTTTGATTTTAACTATTTTAACCCTTCTTTAAATAAATTAATAATAAATGTCCTAATCTAATCCAAGTGGGCCTAAATGGTCATATTTTATTCCTAAGTTTGTTTTTGGTCGAATTACACTTGTCCAATAGAATTAATACATGTGTTTGGGTAATATTAATATCATATTTACCCTTAGTTACCCTATTTACTATTAACCGCGGTAAAAATAGTAAAAAGTTACTATTCACCAAAAAAATATTTTCATCTCATTGAACCACATTTTAGTCCTTGATATTAACCGTGTCTCTCGGATTTTTGAAATTCCATTCACAGAAGCGGTAAAATTAAGTTTTATTCAAAATTCAGTTTTTAACCTACCACTTAGTGGTTTCACTATTCATCAAAAATTGAAAGTTTTCAGAAAAATACCAAAATTTTACCCTAGGCTAATTTCGATATTCTGAGTCCAAAAATGAAGTCCATTTTGTAAAATAAAATTTATAAAATTTCAAAAAGTGGTTATTACTATTCATAACGACTAGTTTTAATAGCATATTGTTGTTTAGTGAAACTCGGTATTGCATACGACGCAAGCTATCGAGGAAGGTCGCGATTGCGTGTAAAGCAAGCCAAGCAAGTGTTGTGTAGAAAAAGATTCCTTTGATGATTTATATATCATAAAAGTCTCGGGTGTTACAATGAAACTTCGAACATTAATGGTATACAGAAAGCTAACATAATTATCTACATTAGGAGAATTTATTTAGAATTTTTTGGGATTAAATAATTATCATTAATTGTGACACAATAGTGATGTAGAAATTATTTATCTAGTTAAAAATCAAGAATATAGTTTTTATTAAACTAAGAGTGACCATAAAAGGCACAAAACCCGGACCAAAACTTATTGTTCATGTAAATGAAAACTATAATCATCCAATGGTCTAATATTTTACCATTTGGAGTCTTATACAAGCAATTATGACACTTATATTATTTTGTTTTAAATGATGCGAAAGTTGTCACCTTCATAATTTAATAATAATAACAACAATTTAACTATTGTGATTTTAAGATGATAAATTCGAGTAAATGTATTATGTAAAAGTTAATAGATTTATATTCATAATAGGATTTTATTTTTAATTTTTATGCAACATATAAGTATATTAAATAATTATACAAAAATGTTATAGTAATTATTTTATTAAGAGATAAACCAAATAAACGGTTTTAAAAATAATAAAATAATTATTATATGAAATAATTAATGTTCTACACTAATTTTATAGATAAATATGTCATTTTATGAATATATTAATGTTTTTATTTCGAACATATCTTCTATATATATTTTATTTAAATTCAAATAATTGAATAGTTTCAAAATTGACAATATTGTTATTTTATAAATATAACATATTATAAAATTGTTTAAAAATCACAAAAATATTTAAAAATTATAAAATTAAATTTATGTGGTCTATAATGTTATAAAGTAAAAAATTATGGAAAATTCAAAACAAATAAGTAATTAGTTTTTATAATTTATATTTTATAATTTTATTACAAAAAATAAACCAGAATAGATTAAATAAGGATAAATCAAAATGATAAGGTTTAAAATAAGATCCAAACAAGTCTAAATTTTATTGGTTGATGAGATTACAACCCTATATCATATATTATTCGAATATGAGTCATTTTGGGAGGTTTTTATGTGGGTTTAGATTTATTATAAATTAAAAATTTTAAGAATTCCAAAGGTTCCCCTCTCCTCCCTTATAAAAGGGCACCTCCTCCCTCTCTTACAAACACCACATTGAGACATCAAGCATGGCCAAACCCAGACCAATTATCTTCTCCACTTCCCTAGATACATACTAGAGGTCGTGGTATTTTTCAAAGACCAATTTTAGTTCCCTAAGAGGAGGTCTCAAAGAGGAGGTTCAAAGAAGTAATTTCTGTTACCTATTCTTTCACCTTTATTTCTTCTTCCACTTCTTCTTCTTAGGTTGTTTGATGATGAAGTAATAACATAAGTATAACTCATATACTGATATGTTATTATAAGTATGAAACAACCCTATTTCACCATCTATCCATCCTACGGAAAACAAAATCACCGCACGTGCATTCGTACGGAATACCGTCTCCACGTCGTGGTGTAATCTATTTTCCACCACCACCTTACTTGGATGGGTATAATGGTGTAAATAATAACTATATATAATTATTTTAAAGTGATATTGATTCTTTAATATTATACATACACTCCAATAAAATTCCACAATCATGGGAACGATATCATCGCTCGTGCGTACGTACAGAATACCGTCTCCACGACGCGAAGAGATTCATTCTCAATGATTATCCATTCATAAATGATTATAAAGTATATATAATAAGTAATAATGTAATATATGAAATAGTAATGATACATGATTTATGTATATATATATATCATCATCATCAAATTAATTCCATTCAATTCAATGAGAAAACGAAAACAATGTTCATGCGTACCTACGGCCTACCGTCTCCATGAACGGTGTATTTGTTCCATTTAACTATCTATTACATATATGTATATTCTTAATATATATTATATATAAATCATGTTTTACATTCTGTATTTAAGTAATCATGATCTAAGTAATCATATGAATAAATACAAGTTAAAACACGTACGAAAAATGAAATGATTTTACCCAAAACACACTTTAACATGGAATTTACAAAAGAACGAGTAATATAAAGTCATAAGTGAACCATATATGATATAATAACAATTATTATGATTATATAATAATTCAATAACATTATTTAAATAATTATACAGGAGGTTCGGATACATACAAATCATATCGGACCTAAGGTAAGGGATAATTTTGCAAATCTCATTTTTATCCGAGATTGCATATTTGTAAGTATTTACTGGGGTTATTTCAATCATCCATGTACATGTTTTATAAAAAAGTTTCCAGGTATGTTTAATTTCCTTTTACCCATTTTTGACTTTTACTACATGGTATGTAAGGAATCTTTCTTTTGTTTATGTTACGAGGTACTTTTTGACTTTTTCGTCAAAAGTATGAAAAGAATGTTTTTAACCTATACGACACGAACAAATTTTTACGGTTTTATAAAGCCTTATTTTCATGAAGATTCCTCCAAAAGATTTCATGACTATTTTCAACAAAATCTCTTTCTTTTTAAATTTCATGATGTTTTGTGAAAAGAAATTGATTTTGAAGAAGAAAGGATATTTTCCTCAAAAATTCATTTCAAGTGTTTTATCAAAACCATTTTCCATCTAAGATGAAATTATTTCATATGTGTATGTTTCAGGTATAATTTCTCTATGATTTACATGGTTTCAATTTTCTTGTGATGAAATATCCATTTGTTTTATATGGATTATGTGATGATGGGATGATATTTATGAAACCCATTTTATTCTTTGGGTTATGATGAATGTTTTAAGTTTATTTTGTGGCACAAGTAAGAATGATTTCAAAATTCGATGGGTGGGTCCTATATCTCCCTCCAATGCATTGGGTAAAGATTTATATCTCATGAGATAGACATGGCTGGAATGGCAGGTTAAACCGGTTCAGTGAAACAGGACTGAAACGAGGAGTGAACTCGATTCAGAAAGGGACTTTGTCCACTAAGATGGTTTTGGTACTAATTCCTGGGCTACTATGGAAATCATTACATGTACTTAATGGATGCCACAATTACATGTTTTATTCCCATGCTATTTTGTCATTATTAATGTTTCTTTATGATATATGCCTTACGTACTAACATGTTTTATGTCATTTCTCAAGCTTTTAATGTTTAAACATTATGGTCATGTTTTTAAGTTCAAATGTATATGGTATGTTTTATTTTATCCTTGCTTACCCTTACTGAGCATTTGAGCTCACCCTTTTTATGTAACAGCCCGAAATTTTGAATAATTCTTGTTTCCTAATTTCATGTGTTATTTTATTTTATTTTTATACTCAACAAAAATGTTTTATTTAATAAACATGATTATAATTAAAATGAGACCATTGGGTTTTGACTGTTATATGAAAATCGGTCAATATGACCGCTGTGAACAAAATGTTTTGATTTTGGTCTCTAAATATAAGTAATATTGGTTAATTATTATAGAGAGAAGATTTGATGGCCTCACCTAGTAGTCTTGGACCGATCGAAGCCCATCTAACAGAGCTTGGGAAGGAGGTAGCACCATTGGGCTTTGCTCTGGACCAAATCCAAGGTGAACTTCATCATGTGAAGCTAGAACGGAATTTCCTTCGCGAGATGTTCAAACTGATAAAAAATACTACTCGGGCAATGTTGACTGAGCCGCCCCAAGATTCTATCACCCTAGCACACCTTACTCTTAGGTCCTATGCTGGTATTATAAGGGGCTATGTGACGAGACCGTAACTTCCTTGTGTATTCCTTGTTTTAAATAAAAATTCGGATTTCTTCTTATGATGAAGTTTAAGAGTTTTCAAATGACCGGATAAAAATAGTATGCATATTATTTTAGGAATTTTCAAAAGGATATTTTTAAAAAAATGTTTATGTAAACCTTAAATAATTTAAAATGTGTAATGATTTTCGAAAAATGGTCTTCTACAATTATTTTCAGTACGAAATTTGGAGTCTAATAAGATCAACTTGATTATTGATGAATAGTAAATTGTGAATAGTGATTTTACGCTTAGGATTAGTAATGTGACCAAATGGATTAGTAATTTCACTTAAAGAATGTTTTAAAATATTCTAGGAACCTTGATTAAGTAATGTGATTCAATAAAATGGTTAAATAAAAGTTTCATAAATTATTATTCAAGTATTAATCTTTTCAGGTGAATAGTGTTTTTTAATTAAAAAATTAAATTAAAAATATTAAGAAAATTATTTTTAAAAAATGGATTTCATTTTTGAACTCAGAGCACCGATATTATGTTATGGTAATTTTTGGGGTTTTTTCTGAAAAAAATGAATTTTCGATGAATAGTGTATTTATTTAAAAAATAAATTAAAAATATTTATAAAATTATTTTTATAAAATGGAGTTAATTTTTGAAATCGGAGTATTGATATTTGATTAAGGTAAAATTTTGGGATCTTTCTGAGAAAGTTCAATTTTCAGTGAATAGTAAAAATACATTTTTAGGGTTTCGGTATGTTTAATGACATCATCACTATGTCATGATGATTTCATGAGATATATTAAGGGTTGGCCGGCCAAGGGTGATGGATTATTGTTTTGGGGGCCCCATGTGGCCTAACTCCATGGTAAATGCCAAGGGAGAGCACATGGGTTTGAGAAAAGCACATGTGAGGTGTCCCTTGGCCATTAATGCCTTGTCCCCTCACTTTCCCTATAAATACCAAGCCCTCCTCTCATCCATTCGAATCCCCACTCTTCCCCAACGAATTTCTGGTCTCATTACCTCCCAAGGAGTCCTCCCAAGGTGCCCCCAAGCCCTAAAGGTCCCAACCATTAAGGTTTAAGAGTTACATTTTAAGGTCAGGGATCCGACCTCTCTCTTTCTTTTCAAGTGACCTCTTTTATGTCATTTATTTTATGCTCCATGTTCTTATGTTGGAGGATGTTATTTTATATTCATTATACTGTCCTTTTATGTTCATATGATTAGATACCTCCTCTTACTCTCATCATTCCATTTTATGAATGTTTAAGTGGCGCCGTTAGGCTGCCAAAATTTTTGTAACGGATTCTTTCTCCCTTCTCAATTTTCAAGATCTACTTTCATGTAAAGTATTTCAAGTTCCTTCTTATTATGTTGGGGTATGATCTATAAATTTTTCATACTGATCTTTTATGATCATATGATGAGAGAACCCATTTGATCTCTTCAATTCAGTATTTTGAAGTTTTAAGTGGCGCCGTTAGGCTGCCGAATTTTTAAGTGGTTCTTCACCCTTCTCGTTTTGAAGTTCAACTTTCATTTCAATTCATTCAAGTTCCATTTTGTTATGTTGGGGTATGATCTCAATATCTATCATACTGGACTCTTATGTTCATATGATGAGAGACCCCATTTGATCTCTTCAATTCAGTATTTTGATGTTTTAAGTGGCGCCGTTAGGCTACCGAATTTTTAAGTGGTTCTTCACCCTTCTCGTTTTGAAGTTTTACTTTCATGTCAATTATTTGAAGTTCCTTTTTTTTATGTTGGGGTATGATCTATATATCTATCATATTGGACTCTTATGTTCATATGATTAGATACCCCATTTGATCTCTTCAATTCAGTATTTTTGAAGTTTTAAGTGGCGCGGTTAGGCTGCCGAATTTTTTAGGGGATTCTTTCACCCTTCTCATTCTTTTCAAAGATCTACTTTTATGTCAAGTCTTTCAAGTTCCTTTTTAATTATGTTGGGGCATTATCTCTATATCTATCATACTAAAATCTTATTTTCACATGATGAGAGAACCTATTTGATCTTTTCAAATCATTTTTGTTGAAGTTTAAGTAACGTCGTTAGGCTGCCGAACTTTCATAAGAGAAATCTAATTTTTGTCTTCCTACCATGTTTTTCACTTCAAATGGTATGTCCTTGAAATTTCATTACCATGGTCATGCATCCTTCTTATTCTGTCCATCTACTGTTTTATTTGTCATTTATGAATGTTTGACCCATTTTCCCTCTCTTTTTAATGTCTTCTAAAACCTTGTAACATAGCTGTTATGCTGCAGAATTTCCGTCTCAAAATGTCTCTCACTTTTTCTAAAGTTATTTTATATTATTAAGTGAATACTCAAAGATCTTTCTTCTAAAGTGGTATTCACATATATACCAAAATGTTCTATTTTAAATTCTGGGATTACATACATGAGACCCACCTTCCTTTTCTGTGGGTTTTAAAGTGACGTAAATATCATGTCTTTAAAGTAGTTTTTAAAATGTTGTGATTATGAAATGAAACCCATTTATTTTATGCAATATGGGTTATTTATGAAATGGTTCATGATGATATATGTGGATAACATGATAATGAAGTCAAATTTAAGGGTGCGCCCTGATAGCGCTCCAATGCATTGGGTAATGATGTAACCACTAGAGATTACAATTTTCATGATACGTTGGTGAATAACCTTGGTAATTTTCAAATGACACCTTGGGGATGGACCTTGGTGATATGTTCATGATTGTCTATGTTAAATGATGTAGCCACATCTTTAAGTTATGAAAATGTTATTTTTATTATGATATGACTCATATTTCATTCTC
Source organism: Viscum album (assembly GCA_963277665.1). NCBI lineage: Eukaryota > Viridiplantae > Streptophyta > Magnoliopsida > Santalales > Viscaceae > Viscum > Viscum album. The sequence continues at coordinate 245,559,616 of OY728133.1, forward strand.
ATGCCTTGAAGTTCTTTTAATGACATTATTGAAGTATCTCAAGTTCACATGTAAAATGTTTCTCTTGTTTCCCTTACTGCGCTTTTTGCTCACCCTTTCTTTTGATGTATGTCCCCAGGTTATGTGATGCAGTAATGAACCTAGGATGAACATGAGGAGAATCCATTCAAGTGTTTTAGAAGAATGTTTTATCTTTTCATGTTTAAAGTTCCTGGTTTCCAAGACACTAAACATTAAAGATCCTCGGTTTTGTAAAATGTAATGAATGTTTATGTGGTAAAAAGGGTGGGATGCTATAGTTGGTATCAAAGGATGGTTTAGTTATTTGTGGAAATTAGGATATGAAAACTTTAGGAAGAACCCTATAAAAAAGTTTATATATAGGAAATCTTCCTGGTATTTTGGTGAGTATTGAGTAATGGGTTGCCAAGCAAATACATCCCTATCTGGATACAAGCAGGTAGAGGTGGCTCTGGCACAGATGTACATAGGGGTAAAACCCGAAAAAACCGCTTTGAGCTAGACTCGAATGGGAACTGGTACATGACAACGGGCCTTGTTGCACTCTTGGTTACGACACTCCCGGGGGATATGCTTGGTAAAGTCATATTCATAGTATGAACCATTATTAAAGGAACAAAATAAAGATTCACATAAGAAGATATGATCATGGATAACCTAGATTGGAACCTAGGGGATCACAAGTTAGGGTATACCTTCCTTCTATAAGTTTATCCTTCTATTCTTATAGTTTCCTTTTAATGGTTATTGGATAAGTATTTAAGCCCCTAATTATAGTTTCTATTCTTAGTTAATGGCGGGAAATGGAAGAACATGTCCCACCAACAAATGTGATTGGAAATGCTACGATTACCGTATTAATACGACAGAGATGATTAGGGGATTAAAAGATGATTATTATTTTGGAAGACGTTCATTATTTTGGGAACAATATTTGATCGAGGTAAATAGATTACTACGGTATTTTCATTGAGGAGTAAGGTTGACATATATTTTGAATAATCGATGAATCTAAGGTGGACTTATAGTAATTTAGGTTACTTACGGGAATGATTAACCTATCTTGGGTAAAATATGTTTAGGTTAGCTAATTTTGTTATAAGATGTTAGGAGTGGTTGATGTTGTTTGGTGATAAACAATGATGTTTATTTTGGAATACTATGTTATCAAATCTTTCTTGTATTTGGGTTTCAATCTTAGTTTGGTTTATTTTGAGGAATCTTAAGGACCATTATTTACAGAATGTTCTATAATGAACATTGGGTAGTACCATGGAACTTTGAATAATTAAAAGTAGTTTCCATTCCTATGGGATTCTTTTTGAAGAGTTGTTTTACCTTACCCATTCTATTTTTTGGATAATGTTTAAAGATAGATGAAATAGATAGTTGATCTTTTGTGGATTATGTGATTCTCTAAAAGATGTTTCTTGTGTTTTGATGAGACCAAGTAGTTTTGAATGCTCATCGTTTGGAGAAAAGATTAGTTTTGGTAGAAACTTATTAATGTATGAAACTCTACATGAAGTTAGATATATTTCATTATGTTTTTGTTCTATGTTGTAAATGAATTCCTCAAAGTTATTAAAAGGAACGTAAAACAAAAATGTTGTTGGTTTACGTTTCCTACTAGGTAATCAAAGACCTCTTACACACATCATAATTTTGGGATTTTCTGGTGGTTAACTTCCTCCTAATCATCTTTTCTATCACTCTACTTTAGAACGTGACCCTTTGTTTTCTCCTCCATGTCCATGTTTCCTACATGGAATCCTAGTATGAGTAAACTCGGGTGGCCTTTGTACTTCCTTTTCTTTCTTTTAATGTAATGGTGTTACTGACTCTTTTTCCGATGTGGGAATTTCAATGAAATTTCAAAACCCAATTTTAAAAATTGCGAGGATGCAATTTCCTAAGGGGGGAAGATTGTAACAGCCTGAAATATTGAATAAATCTTGTTTCCTAATTTCATGTGTTATCTTATTTTATTTTTATACTAAAAAAAATGTTTTATTTAATAAACATGATTATAATTAAAATGAGACCATTGGGTTTTGACTATTATATGACCATCGGTCAATATGACCACTGTGAACAAAATGATTTGATTTTTGTCTCCAAATATAAGTAATATTGGTTAATTATTATAGAAAGAATATTTGATGGCCTCACCTAGTAGTCTTTGACCGATCGAAGCCCATCTAACAGAGCTTGGGAATGAGGTAGCACCATTGGGCTTTGCTCTGGACCAAATCCAAGGCGAACTTCATCATGTGAAGCTAGAACAGAAACGCCTTCGTGAGAAGTTCAAACTGATAGAAATTACTACTCGGGCAATGTTGACTGAGCCGCCCCAATATTCTATCACCCTAGCACACCTTACTCTTAGGTCCTATGCTGGTATTATAAGGGGCTATGTAATGAGACCGTAAGTGCCTTGTGTAATCCTTCTTTTAAATAAAAATTGGGATTTCTTCTTATGATGAAGTTTACGGATTTTTAAATGACCGGATAAAAATAGTATGCATATTTTTTTATGAATTTTCAAAAGGATATTTTGAAAAAAAATGTTAATGTAAGCCATAAATAATTTAAAATGTGTAATGATTTTAAAAAAATGGTCTTCAACAATTATGTTCAGTACGAAATATGGAGTCTAATCAGATCAACTTGATTATTGATGAATAGTAAATTGTGAATAGCGATTTTACTCTTAGGATTAGTAATGTGACCAAATGGATTAGTAATTTCACTTAAAGAAAGTTTTAAAATAATCTAGACACCTTGATTAAGTAATGTGATTCAATAAAATGGTTAAATAACGGTTTCATAAATTATTATTCAAGTATTAATATTTTCAGGTGAATAGTTTTTTTTAATTAAAAAATTAAATTAAAAATATTATGAAAATTATTTTTATAAAATAGATTTCATTTTTGGACACAGAGCACCGATATTATGTTATGGTAATTTTTGGGGTTTTTTCTGAAAAAATGAATTTTCAGTGAATAGTGTATTTATTTAAAAAATAAATTAAAAATATTTAAAAAATTATTTTTATAAAATGGAGTTAATTTTTGAAATCGGAGTATTGATATTTGATTAAGGTGAAATTTTGGGATCTTTCTGAGAAAGTTGAATTTTCAGTGAATAGTAAAAATACAGTTTTAGGGTTTCGGTATGTTTAATGACATCATAACTATGTCATGATGATGTCATGAGATATATTAAGGGTTTTCCTGCCAAGGGTGATGAATTATTGTTTTGGGGGGCCCATTTTGCCTAACTCCATGGTAAATGCCAAGGGAGAGCACATGGGTTTGAGAAAAGCACATGTGAGGTGTCCCTTGGCCATTAATGCCTTGTTCCCTCACTTTCCCTATAAATACCAAGCCCTCCTATCATCCATTCGAATCCCCACTCTTCCCCAACGAATTTATGGTCTCATTACCTCCCAAGGAGTCCTCCCAAGGATCCCCCAAGCCCTCAAGGTCCCAACCTTTGAGGTTTAAGAGTTACATTTTAAGGTAAGGGATCCGACCTCTCTCTTTCTTTTCAAGTGACCTCTTTTATGTCATTTCTTTTATGCTCCATGTTATCATGTTGGAGGATGTTATTTTATATTAATTATACTTTAATTTTATGTTCATATGATTAGATACCTCCTCTTACTATCATCATTCCATTTTATTAATGTTTAAGTGGCGTCGTTAGGTTGCCAAAAGTTTTGTAACGGATTCTTTCTCCCTTCTCATTTTTCAAGATCTATTTTCATGTAAAGTATTTCAAGTTCCTTTTTATTAAGTTGGGGTATTATCTCTAAATTTATCATCCTGATCTTTTATGATCATATGATGAGAGAACCCATTTGATCTCTTCAATTCAGTATTTTGAAGTTTTAAGTGGTGCCGTTAGGCTGCCGAATTTTTAAGTGGTTCTTCACCCTTCTCGTTTTGAAGTTCTACTTTCATGTCAATTCTTTCATGTTCCTTTTTGTTATGTTGGGGTATGATCTCAATATCTATCATACTGGACTCTTATGTTCATATGATGAGAGTCCCCATTTGATCTCTTCAATTCAGTATTTTGAAGTTTTAAGTGGCGTCGTTATGCTACCGAATTTTTAAGTGGTTCTTCACCCTTCTCTTTTTGAAGTTCTACTTTCATGTCAATTATTTCAAGTTCCTTTTTGTTATGTTGGGGTATGATCTCTATATCTATAATACTGTACTCTTATGTTAATATGATGAGAGAACCCATTTGATCTCTTCAATTCAGTATTTTTGATGTTTTAAGTGGTGCCGTTAGGCTGCCGAATTTTTTAGGGGATTCTTTCACCCTTCTCATTCTTTTCAATGATCTACTTTCATGTCAAGTCTTTCAAGATCCTTTTTAATAATGTTGGGGAATTATCTCTATATCTATAATACTAAACTCTTATTTTCACATTATGAGAGAACCTATTTGATCTTTTCAAATCATTTTTGTTGAAGTTTAAGTAACGCCGTTAGGCTGCCGAACTTTCATAAGAGAAATATAATTTTTGTCTTCCTACCATGTTTTTAATTTCAAATGGTATGTCCTTGAAATTTCATTACCATGATCATGTATCCTTCTTATTATGTCCATCTACGGTTTTATGTGTCATTTATTAATGTTGGACCCATTTTCCCTATCCTTTTAATGTCTTCTAAAACCTCGTAACATAGCTGTTATGCTGCAGAATTTCCGTCTCAAAATGTCTCTGTCTTTTTCTGAAGTTATTTTATATTATTAAGTAAATACTCAAAGATCTTTCTTCTGAAGGGTTATTCACATATATACCAAAATGTTTTATTTTAAATTATGGGATTTACATACATGAGACTCACCTTCCTTTTCTGTGGGTTTCAAAGTGATGTAAAGATCATGTCTTTAAAGCAGTTTTTAAAATGTTGTGATTATGAAATGAAACCCATTTATTTTATGCTATATGGGTTATTTATGAAATGTTTGATGATGATATATGTGTCTCACATGATAATAAAGGAAAATTTAAGTGTGCGCCCTGATAGCGCTCCAATGCATTGGGTAATGATGTAACCACTAGAGATTACAATTTTCAAGATACCTTGGTGAATAACCTTGGTAATTTTAAAATGAAACCATGGGGATGGACCTTGGTGATATGTTCATGATTGTATATTTTAAATGATGTATCCACATATTCACGTTATGAAAATGTTATTTTTATTATGATATGCCTCAGATTTCATTCTCATGCCTTAAAGTTCTTTTCATGACCTTATTGAAGTATCTCAAGTTCACATGTAAAATGTTTCTCTTGTTTCCCTTACTGCGCTTTTTGCTCACCCTTTCTTTTGATGTATGTCCGGAGGTTATGTGATGCAGTAATGAACCTAGGATGAACATGAGGAGAATCCATTCAAGTGTTTTAGAATAATGTTTTATGTTTTCATGTTTAAAGTTCCTGGTTTCCAAGACACTAAACATTAAAGATCCTCGGTTTTGTAAAATGTAATGAAAGTTTATGTGGTAAAAAGGGCAGGATGCTATATTTTATGTTTTATTTTCCCCAGGATATAAAGAAAGGTTTTATGCAAGAAAAAAAGGGAAAGATCTTTATGGGAGATGTTGAAGATCTTTCACCATGATTAGAAGATTACGTTCCATGTTTCCAAAGACACTAAACTATTACGGTCCTTGTGTGTCTGTTTTGTTATGTATTAAGTATTCCGCTAAAGTAATGTAATGTCCATGTACGTCAAGCTTTGGGTCTCTACATTCAGCATGGTTGTATGGATAGTATTTATGTTGATGATGGTGAAGAGACTACAAATGATATGTGAGATGAAATAATTGTTGAAGCTCAGTAAATGGTATAAGAAGGTAGTGGAATGATTTGTGTTTATCAAGAGTTGTGTTGTATAGGTAATGTTATGGTGGAATAAAGTAACATCTAAGGATTATTACAATATTTTTTTCCTTATGTATTTGATAGTATATGTTGATTGGTACTAGTAACCATGAAAGGTTATTCAGATATTTTTGAATATTATATGATATGCGCATAATGTAGGGATAAGAAGATGATGATATTGTTTTTAGTATTCATGAGATCAGGACTAATATAAGGACTAAGTGATATTCTGGTTTGAGTATATAGAATTTTTGGGATTTTGGTATGTGCAAAGAGTTAACTTTTGACAACATTCATGTTTCCTCTAAGGTTCACTGGGTATTAATTTTTCAATAGAATACATGATTAAGGTATTCACATGATTTTAATTTCACCAACAAGATATATCGAATGGTATATGGGGGATAAATGATGGTATTCACATGCTCGACAGATGAAATTTCAAGTAATATTTTTCTTTATACTATGAGCTTGGACGGAAGTATTTTGGATAATCCTAATGATTGGAATGGATTATGTATGACATAAGTTAGTATTGTTTACGGATTGAACTTTTTGGATAATATTGATGGATTTTTATAATAATATAGTTTTAGAAAAAGGACAACTTGTAGGATGGGTGACAACCCGTCGCGTTAGACAAGGCTGTGGGAATCAAACCCACAACCAATGTGCGAGAGGCCTTTATCGCCTACCACTGGCCTACAGAAAGTCCCTGGTTAGTAGAAACTAGTTTTATTTTATTAAGTGGTATGATATATTATGTATAAGTCCATTCTTGGATCCATATATGTTTAATATCTCCATATATGGACTTATGTATATTGAATAACTTTTTCTAACCTTTTTTTTGAGAATGATGGAATGACCCTTCATTCTATCACATGATTTTCTAACACTTCTTGGAAGAAAAATTCAACTTCATTTCTTTAAGAGATGAAGTGTAAATAGTTCAAGGCATGAACAATAGTAGGATTGTACCAAAAATCAAGTATGTTTTTATATTAATTCAAAATTTCTTCAACTTTCGGGAAATCATCTTGAAAACCAAAAATGTTTTCCTAGTGCCATTATATCTGATGAATTATATGGTACCTTATATCATCAAAAATTTATGGCTTTGTGATTGTTGGGTATTTTATAGGAATGTTTTCTACCACTCTCCATCAAAACATGATGTTAAGATTTCTCTTCCATATCCATATTTTCACCTATGTTCTCCAATGTGGAAACCCAGTGATTAGTAAATTTGGGTAACCATTATGTTTCATATTTTAGTTTTTAATTATATGTTTTGGTATTATTTTTTACGATGTGGGTTTCTATTAAAACTTTCAAGTAGTATACCATTTATAACAACGATGAATTTTGAGGGTGAAAATCATTTTAAGGTGGGTATAATGTCACACCCTGATATTTTTGAGAAGTATTGTTTTTAATTTATTTGATGTATTGTGGTGTGTGCTACACCAAGATTATCTTGCGTTATACGAAACACTCCTTTAGCATGCAGTATACGCAACACTATTTTTGTATCGCGTTACACACAATTTCATGTTTGTTTGATGTTATTGTATGCATCATTGTGCACGCACACACACACACACATATATTCAATGTATAAATGACAATTGTTTGGATTATATTATAGGAAACAACAAAATAATCTTTCACTACACCCAACCCTGACTTGGATTGCATTACATGCAATCACGACCTTCCCCGATAGCGTGTGTTGTATGCAATACCGAGTTTCGCTAAACAACAATATTTATATCAACTAACTATTGTGGATTGTAATACCCAATTTTTTATATTTTATTTTTCAAAATGGACTTCATTTTTGGATTCAAAATATCGAAATTATACTAGGGTGATTTTTTGGTATATTTCTGAAAACTATCAAGTTTGATGAATAGTGAAAACATTGTGTTACTATTTAAAAACCGACTTTTTAATTAATTAATTATTTATTTTATTTAAATTTATTTTATGTAAAAATTGATACATAATACCTATATAAGTTCAATGTAAATCATTGGAGTCATTTTATAATAATTTCATATATATGAAAAGTTTATTGAACTTTTCACCGTCTTTTACCCAACTCGTAAGAGAATTTGAAAATTTACATAAAACATAATTTTAACTCTTCTGTGAGTGGAATTTAGAAAATCCAATAGAAACGGTTAATATCAAAGAGTAAAATTTTGTTCAATAAGATAAAAATAATTTTTGATGAATGGTATCATTTTACTTTTATTTACCACGGTTAATTGTAAATATGGTAATTAAGGGTAAAAATGAAATTATTATTACTCTAACACATGCCCTAATTCTATTGGATAAGTGTAATTCCACCAAAAACAACCTTAGGAATATATTATAACCCTTTAGGTCCACTTGGATTAGATTAGGGCATTTAATATTATTTTATTTAAAAAAGAGTTAAAATAGTTAAAATCAATATTTAATTACTAAAACATTTTTAATATAGGGTCATACATATGATAAATTCGACTATAAATAATCATTAGAAATATAAAAATACTTCCTAAATAATTTTATTTTATTTAAAAAAATTATACATTAAATAATTTAATTTATTTATGACACAATGGTGATTCAGTAATTACCGAAATAATGAAATATTAAATTAATTGATATTATAAATACCCAAATAAATGCAATTTTCGACTTTTAATGAATTAAACTAATTTTTTTGGTTAATATGTCATTTCAATATTGTTTTAATTAACTTGGTTTGAACCGATCATCCTGTTATGATTTTTCGAAAAATCATGTACCAAATAGTGTCAAAATTGACATAAAATAGTTTTTAAAACAAATAATATATTATTAATTGTTATTTTATTCCTAAAAATCTAAATTTCTGCCAAATGACTTAGATAAAGATATATATATTAATAATGAATGACTTGTGGTTATTTTGTCTTGTTATAGTAATTTTATTGACCATATAGTGTAAGAAAACAAAAAGACACGGTAAAAGTTAAATTATTTAACATAGAGTACAATCTAAATGATAAGGATAAAATAGTAACCTATACTTGTCTAAAACCTATTGGTTGAGAGTATTGAGACCTATCCCCACCTTAGCTTTTAAATAAATCAATTTGGATCTATTAAAATCCGAATATTACTTTATTATAAAATAATATTTTAGGTTTTTCTTAAGGTGCCCCTCTCTTCCCTTATAAAAAGGGCACCACTTCCCTCTTCCCTTCAAACCCTTTTGATCCTCGAAGCTCAGCCAAAACCTTCCAATTCCTCTTCTCAACCTCTCTAGTTATATAATAGAGGTTCAGGTCTTCTCAAAATATGAATTCTATATCCCGAAGAGGAAGTTTAAAGGAGGTGCGTCGAGGAAGAGGTAATCTCTTATACCGATTCATTCAAGCTTCATTCTTCTTCAACATATTCTTCTTTATTTTTTTCATCATAAATTAATAAAACTACTAGAAAACAAGGCTATAGCCATGGTCCTATAGCCACGGTTTTATATTTCTGTGGATATATCTTAGTTTATAGCCACACTTCTATTAAAATTGTGTCTAAATCCATGTCTATAACCACATTTAATAAATTTAGTATCTAAATTTTTTATGACCTTACATCAGGCTCCTCTGAAATTCCACTCCCCAGACCCTCGCGACCCAGCTTATCCCCGCGACTGCGGCCATCTCTTCTCTTTGCGACTTCTTCTCTTGGCCGCCATCCTCCACCCTCGCAACTTATCATCTATTAGTGGTGAGCTCTCCTCTCGGCGTCGACGTCTCCTCCTGACGGTGCCATCTCCTCTCGGCGGTGACCCTTCATCCCCGACGGCCTTGGTGGCCTATCCTCTCCCGGATCCTCATCCCCGATTGTTCTCAGAGAACCGTTGCGCAACTTCCCCATCCTCACCCCCCTCGCGACTCTGCCCGTGGCTGCCACTAAACGAGGAAACCCGGTCTACTTCCTGGTATCATCTCACCTCTCATACCTCAAATTGATTTAATTTATCTGAATTACATTCACATATTTATCTCTGCTGGAATTCTTCAAACTAAAAATTATTTCCAATAGGAAAAGGATATTTTCATATCTTGTTGAAATCGCAAGAGGATCTATAGATATTTTGGAGGAATGAGAACCTCAATAATAAACTCAGTTTACTCATAATTTTTAATTGGGACTCTAACTTCAATTTGAACACACATAGGAATACATTGCCCAAAGTCAGGGTTAAACTACATGGTCTTAATTGGTTCATTTAGCACCCAAAAATTCTGAATGATATTCTCCTCCAAAGGAACTCCCATCAAAATTGATCATAGAACATTAAATGCCGACTTATGTCTCATTGCTAGAGTTATGGTGGACATTAACCATGATTCAAAGTTTCCCACCAAAATTAATTTCAATAAAAATGACTACAAAACATAAATTAGATTTTAATATGAGAGGAAACCTCCCTATTGAGATCATTGTAAGATCATTGGTCATACAATTTTCAACATTATAGTAATTACAAAACAAGTAACACAACCAGTTGAAAATGATTGGAAGGAAATTATGAGAAATAAAAAGGATAAATCACCTATGATAGATATACTTGTACCCCCATCAAAGAAATCTAAAACATGGGTGAAATAGTCAAAAAAAAATTGATACACATAGGGGACAACTCAAGTACTAACTGGGATGATATGGCTGAATAAGAATAAAACTCCATTAAAGATAAAGGCCTCTTAGAAGAAATTGAAATTTTGGTGTTAGACACTATTAGGATATACAATAAGGATGAGTCTAATACATGATAAGCTGAAAAAATTTCAGAATTTAACCAAAATTATGAGCATAGACCATGTAAAAACTTGAAGTGGAATAAATGCAATGCCTTCACTTCACACCCTCATAACTATGTGTGCACTAGATATTTTCCTATTTATTTTGTGGACTATCACTCCTCATCATTATGTAGTGGAATAATTGAGTACTTCTCCCTATTAAATGCCACTATTTCATTAGGGACAATGATTCAGATAAACAATAAAACAAATGTACCTGAGAATTTCTCTAAAACTATAGATTCAGCTAGCCATTCTATAGATTTTGGGAATCTATTGTCTATCCCAAAATCTGTTCAGGATATCACACATACTAATAGTATGACTGCAACTGTTTCCCTGGATTTGGAAACTGTTAAATCAATGAGGGTAAGTACAGCCTCGGTACATGTGAAGAAAATTCAGGATCTCATTGGATCCATTAAGAAGATTTATCCCATGTTGGATACCGGGGTGGAGAAAAAAGGATCCAGTTACAACCTCTTCTACTACTTTATACTCTTTTTATGGTTCACGACCTGCTAATAGTGTTGACGTCATTAGTTATCTGATGCTTTATAATTTGAATCTTACAGACCCAACTATAAAAACATCATTAAGTCATGGTGCTATGAGATCTGTTAATCACTTCTCTGTCATATCTAACAATAATACTAATCTTGAAATGAAGTTGGTAACCAAAAATTTAGAGATGGATTTAGCTCCTTCTACCCTTGCGCACTCTAAATCTTTTACTAGTTATGTAGAATTAGGGAGTCAGATGAGTATTTTAAAGGCTGTTTCAACTGAGACACATACAATGACTTCTAAGAATATTAAATATAATGTATAACCTATCAAACCTACTTGAACCTCCCCTGTACAGGGCCCTAAACATATGTAGGCATGTAATATTTACTTTCCCATGAATTTGTACCATCCAATAGATCTAAATACTTCCTAACAACAGATAGTGGATACATCAATGTTTTCAGGTACTCATATTTCAACATCAATAATTAATGATGATTTCACTATGAAATATGGAAACATGAATTCTAATCGTAATATCAATTATTTGTCGATCTGTTCTAAGAATTCGGTAGACTCACCTATGAATTATCCAATTAGGAAACCAACATAGAAGATTCTAGTCACATCTATTAATGAACAAGAAAATGTAAATAAAAATTAACAAGAGGTTAGAAGGACTACAAGAAAAAAAGGCTTTGGAATAAAGAGAAAAAGGTGTTCTAACTCCAAATTAAGGTTCAAATGATGATCCCCTTTTGGAATTGTCAGGGTATCGCTAACTATGACATGTTCATTGTTTTAAAAAGACCATCATCCTCTATTATTTTCCATCGCTAAACCTAAAATTTTGTTTTCTTCTGTATAATCACATTTATGCCAACATAATTATGTTTTCACTGGTGCAATCAATAATACACTCAATGCTGATTCTTTATAGATTTTTTCACACTTTTATTTAGACATTGTTATTATTTTCAATATCGCTATACACATATTTACTTGAAGCTTCACCATTTATGGAATACATACTTTCTTCTCCTTTTTCAATTCTAAAAATAGATACCAAGACTAACGAACTATTTAGAATGATCTCTCATACCTAGGCCCTAACATAACTGCCCCTAGTTTCTAATTGGCGACATTAATGCCATTCTTAACTCAAGCGAGAAAATTGGACCTTCTCATGCTTCAATTTCAATGAAATAATTTAAATCCTCGATTGAAGACACTAATATCATTGAAATTTATCTCACTGGTGTAAAATAAACTTGGTATAGAATACATTACATCAAAATGGTTGCCTTTAAAATGAATAGGGACATCATGAATTTCCCTGCTATAGATTTATGGGACACTATCTCTAACACCACTCTTCACAAGGTGAATATTGATCATCATACCATCTTGGTCAATGTCTCCTCTAATGTCATGAAACCCTGATTACCTTTTATATTTAACAATGTCTGGTTCTATGATGATGATTTAACCCATATCATCTATAACTATTGGTCTTCAATGTCTCATAACAATAATTCCTTTTCCAAAATCCACAAATTGAAACATCTCAAATAGACTCTAAAAACATGGTGCAGCTATAATGCCAAACAAGTTAACAACGACGTCATGATTCTTGAGATAGTCCTCAATGATCTGCAAAACAAAAACACCAGATCCAACCTCATCACTGATCCTACTAAAGAACTAAACACTATAGTCAAACTCAACTATTTTATCACATTCAATGAAAATATGAGAAAACAAGCATTTGAAGTTAAATGGTTAACTGACGGTGACAGAAATACCAAATTCTATAACTCTCTTCAAATAACCAAAAATGCTTGCAGGCCTTTAACCTTTTTAACGGATAAGGAAAACCTACTTGACAATGAGGGGCAGGGGGTGCAAGGGGAAGGGGGGCCGTCTATGAGGGGGTGAAGGGGTATGGGGGGCAGTGTGTAGGGGGTAGGGAGGGGAGAAAAGGGGTGTGGGGGTGCAGGGGTAGGGGGCTGTCCAAGGGGGTCATGGGCTTCCTTGGAGGGAAGGTGGGGTGTCCGTGGGGGGTGTCCAAGAGGGAGGAGGAGGGGGTTCCCATTATAGAATTATATAAAATACAAAATAGTTCATTGTTCAAACATATAAGTTTTAAGGGGGGTGTTGGAGGTGCACCCAAATAATCATTTGTGGTCATAGAATGGTGTGACTATTCATGATTTTTTATAATTTGAAACACATGAAAATAATTTATTGATGATTCAATGGCGGACTATCTCATTTTTTTGATTTAATAAATGATTCACAAACACTTCATAATTCTATAAGAGATTAATGGAGTATGAAATAGTTAAAAACAAATGGTTGGAAATAGTATGACCTCCCATCCTCTCACCCAATATGTTATCTGATGGACTCTTTTATGAAATACAAGTAGGGTCTTACATTTTTAGAGTAGGTTCACATCAACTCTAAATCAATTTGAGTGTGATGCACATTGGTAGGAATGGTATACCAATTAATATAAAACATTCAAATAAGTTCACAAAATACATTGGAACAATGTAAAAAATAATATAATGATAAAATAATAATAACTAACCCTAAAAAAATGATCCCAGAGTCAATACATGAATTAGATCATTCCATATCACTCCACCTTCTCAATAGATCGATGCAGGGTGCCTTCCCTTCATAAGATCCCGGACCATAAATTCTACACACACACACACAGAGATATTCTCATATAGGTTGTGAGTATAAACCCAGTAAGACACCACCAAAAATCCCTTGGAAAAGTGATGAATGTTTATAAAGGTGTATGCATCATCTAAAAATAAATATGGAAATAAACACCTAACTGATCCGGTTATCATTTCATAACCATGTTGCCACAATCCCCAAACCTACCTACTTCAACTCCCAGAAATAATTAATGGACTTTCAAAACCTCAGTAGTACATGAAATATACTGCCCATGCCTTGTCACTCAGGCCACAACCACAACTAAAACCTCAAGTCAACCCCACACACTCGTGGTGGTTAAATCAATTACACCCACCCATACCCGCACACTAAAGGGATATAACAGTTAAATACATGGATGAATCCACACACACTCAATGTTGGTAATAGTAAAGCACACTAAACCATTCGAAAGAATTAATGGTAGGTCACATTCAAGCACAATTACTCATCACGACACATTCATTGGATATAATAGGAAATGAAACCAACCTGCACCACATAGTGAAGGGAGGTCACACCAAGGATTAAGAACAATAAACATTGTGAATCAAAATATAAAACGTACAAAGAAATTCCCCACATAAACACATAAATTATCTATCCATGAACTAGTAGCATTAATAATAGCTCAAAAGATTCCCCATGGTTCAATTTCATCATTATAAAACCCATATGAAATCAATGGATAAAGGAGAAACCCACGTTAAATAATCCGTAAACACATCAGTCCCACTATAAAGTGTCTACCACACCTATATTGATCAATGATATCACATTAATTACATGGGGAGAAGTATCATAGGGATACACATGAAAACATATGATAAAAATCACATGCGAACTCATAATATTAGCAAAAATTGGTATGTACTTCCAACATCAGATGTAGTGATGGTAAACTGCTAGAAATCCCCACCTAAAACAATCCCAACACAACGAACCCCTAAATATACACCCAAAATAAAACACCATGGTTCTAAAAAGTAGTAAATAATAAATTTATAAATATGGGAAACCTTTGGATTAGATGGTGATAGATTTACCAAGTGGATACCATAATAATGAATGAAACTAAAAATCGTGATGAAAGAATGAGATGGGATCAAAAATCATTAAAGGTAACCCCTTCCAATGTCTATGTATTGTAATGGTTAAAGGAATGGAGGTGTAATTATATAGGGGTTTCCAAGAGAAATTACTCCATTAAAATATTAATAAAATGATCCCATAAAACTTTTATTGTGTAATCAAATGGTTCATGCTATGAAAAACTTTAGAAATAACCCTCAGGGTTCGGTCTCCACTTATACATGGCATGATACCTTTTTCATGTTGTAACAACCTACATATAGCACAAAAAAAGTTATAGAGACATCATTTACATACTTATCCAACTCTTGAGTTATCAAAACACCCCAGACACTAGGAAAAAATAATATAGAAGATTAAGCAAATATTAAATATAAAAGGGACTAAACAATATAAGGGGAACTAAAACACCCCCCATCTAAGGAAATATCACCCAGAGATGTGTCTCATCTAAGAAACATTAACATTGTGACTGGATAAGACACTCTAAATTACATTTATGATATTGGGTCAATCAACATTGCCAAAAAAAATTAGAATAACTGGAATTTTCTTCCCTCAAAAAACCTTCTTACTCTAGTCCATATTACACTCTAAAAGTTACTCAAATAAATAATCCACCTACAAATACATATCACCAATACTAATTATGTGTTCAAGGTTCAACTCATGTCTTGGTTGTATGACACGTGAAACAAATCATGAATACACTCAATTTATTGAAATAAGTTCCAATCATTAATCAAGTATTCAAGTCTTTTCTACAATTTTTAATAGACCAACAAACCATTGTTTTAGTTTCCTCTACTTCTTAAAATATTTATTTTGTTACCAATGTGAAACCGAAAAAACACCTGGCCACCCATGGGGAACTCCAAGGTTCATCACCTCTAATTGGAATAATAATACAACATACTTCGAGTGTAAACCAATCACTTTTAAATCATATTTACCGAATCTAACAATTTTTACATTTGGAGATGACTAATCTCTACCAACTCACCCTCCTCAATATAGAACTACAATGATTGAAATGGAAAACCATAAATATTTCCAAATAGATTATTCTCAATAAAATCCAAAAAGTTGTTATTTTACAAAAACTACACCAATGATAGATGGTCAACCCATGACCAACAAAAACAATTAATTGATTATCTGAGCCTATCATCTTGGATACTAAAGGTATTATTTGACCATCCATTTGTCTATAGGGGAAATTTTCTGCTCAAATTTTTCTATGATTATAACAACTTCTTTAGGCCTTATAAAAGTCATGTGTTGAAACTCATATCCTATTCTGACATGATTCTTTTTTCACAATTTTATTTACATAATGTTATTATTTTCAATATCATTGTCCAGATGTTTACTTGACACTTTAACCTTTATTGCACACATACTTTCTGCTCCTTTGTCAATTCTAAAAATAGATACCAAGAATGAAGAACTATTTGGAATGATCTCTCATCCCTAGGACCTAACATAACTACCCTGGCATCTAATTGGAAACATTAATTCCATTCTTAACCCATGCAAGAAAATTCGACCTTCTCATGCTTCAGTTTCAATGAAATAATTTAAAGACTCAATTGAAGACACTAATATCCTTGAAATTAATCTGACGGGTGTAAAATACACTTGGTATAGAAGATATTAGAACAAAATGGTTTCCTCAAAATTGAAAAGATACTTCATGAATGTCCCTGATATATATTTATGGGACACTATCTCCAGCACCACTCTTCACAAGATAAATTTTGATAATCATACCATCTTGGTCAGTGTCTCATATAATGTCATGAAACCCCAACTACCTTTTATATTTAATAATTATTGGTTCTCTGGTGATGATTTCACCCATATCATCTTGAACTATTGGTGTTCAATGTGTCATAACAATAATTCCTTTTCCTGTAACCTCAAATTGAAATATCTCAAACAGACTCTAAAAACACGGTGGAGTTCTAAATCCAAAAAATTTTACAATGACATCATGATTCTTGAGAAATTCCTCAATGATCCGCAAAACAAAAACACCAGCTCTGACCTCATTACTAATCCTACTCATGAACTAATAACTATAGTCAAACTCAACTCTTTTCTCACGTTCAAAGAAAATATGAGAAAAAAAGCATTTAAAGTTAAATGGTTAATCGACGGTGACAGAAATACCATATTCTATAACTCTCTTAAAAGAACTAGGAAGGCTTGTAGGCCATTAACCTTTTTAAAGGATAGGTAAAACTTTCTAGACAATGAGGGTCAGAGGGTTTAAGGGGAATAGGGGCTGTCTAGGACGTGGTGAAGGGGTTTGGGGGAGAAGTGTGTAGGGGGCAGGGAGGGGGGTAAGGGGTGTGAGGGTGTAGGGGTAGGGGTGCTGTCCAAGGGGGTTGGGAGCTGCCATGTAGGGAAGGGGGTTTCCGAGGGGGGGGGGGGGTTCCAAGAGGGAGGTGGAGGGGTGACCATCATGGAATTCTATAAAAAAACATAATAGTTTATTGTTCAAAAATATAGGTTTTAATGTGGGTGTTGTAGGTACACCAAAATAATCATATGTGGTAATAAAAAGGTGTGACTATTCATGATTTTTTATAATTTGAAACATTAATGAATTCACTTAACCATAATATTTGTTATGATTTTTTTATTGACATGTTATTGATGGTTACTTATTATCTTATGAAACAATACAAATAATTTTATGTCATTTTATTGATTATTTATTTAATGTATGTTTATATGCCCCAGAATGGATATATACTGGATGTACAAACTATGATCAGATCACTGATGAATTTCGGAAGGAGTTACAACATTTCTGGGACATTTCATTCACCAACGATTCAGATGGCGGATTGATTCGATGCCCATGTTTTGATTGTGTTGGAAGACCATGGTTAACTCACGAGAACGTGAGTTATCATAACCCTAAACAAGGTTTCCAAAAAAAATCTAATATGTGGTATCACAATGGATAATAAGCACAAGTGATGAATGACATTGTTTCAATAGAAAGGAATGGTATGAAAAATCTGATTTTCGATCGGTTTCATTTTGTTTCTGAAGCCAGATCCTCTTGTAGACCAGTGCAAGAGGAAATGAATACCGTAACACATATTTCATCTATTAATCAGGATGATGATGTTGAGAGTGTTAGGAAGCTTATGGAAGTTAAAAATTCTCCATTACATCAGGCATGTGGATAAATGAGGAAACTTGAGTTTTTTATCCAATTATATCATGGAAAAGAACTGTATAGATTTAGTAATACTTCGGTCGATTATCTCCTTAAATTTATTAAGTATTTACTACCTGATGATGCATGTATTCTAGAAAATAATTGCATGTCATCAAATTTGGTTGTAAAATTTGGATTTTCATCAATTAAGATTCTTTCTTTCCCCAAATATTTTCGTCTGTTCTGGAAGGAAAATTCAGAGTTAAGTCAGTGCAAACAATGTGGCACATCAAGGTGGAAGACTAATAAAGACGGAACACAATCTTGCATACCATTGAAATTGATGTGGCACTTCCCTTTAATTCTCGGGATTCAAAACCATTTTATGTCAGAAAAAATGTAAAAGAATATGAGATGGCATGAAGATGAAATAAATAAAGATAATGATGAAATAGTGCATCCTACAGATGGGTTGGCAGGGAAGAAATTTGATAGGTTACATCCTGATTTTGTAGCTGACCCAGAAAATGTTAGATTGCGATTATCCGGTGATGGTTTCAATCCATTTCACCAATGCATACTGCACACAGTACTTGGCATGTTTTCATTCACATTTATAACTTTCTTTCATGGATGTGTATGAAGAAGCTTTTTAGTATTTCTGAACCGAGTGATCCTGGAAATGATATTGATATATACATGCAACCATTAATAGAGGAGTTAAAGTAGCTTTGGAATATTGGTGCACAGGCATACGATGCATTTAAGAAGGAGTACATTATGATTCTAGCAGCTTTATTATGAGCGATAAATGATTTCCCTGCCTATAGAATGATTTCTGGTTGGATTAGTAAAAGGAAATTATCCTACCCTATTTGTATGAAAAATACACGTTTATAAACATTAAAGTTTCGACGAACATTAATCTTCATAGGGAATCGATGATTTCTACCGATGGATCGTCCATATTGAAAAAATCGAAGACAATTCGATAATGCCGTCAAGATAGTTGAGACAACTCAATGAATGTTAGGAAAATATTTTGTTAAAGAACTTGATGATTTGAATTATGTTCTTGGAAAAAGTCAATAAAATAACAGAAATCGAAAACATTTTAATTTGAATTCCAATAACAATTGGAGAAATAAAATCATATTCTTTGAGTTTCAGTATTGGTCATCAAATTTATTGAGTCATTGTTTGGATGTAATTCATATCGAGAAAAACATTTTTGAGATGTTACTTGATAATATTTTAAATGTTAAAGGGAAAAAAAGAAGATTTGTGGTCTCGTCGTAATTTGATGGATTGGGGTATAAGAGTAAAACTTCATCCTAATTTAATTGGTCAAAATAAGTGGAATGTCCCTATTGCCTATTAATCGATGAAGAATGTGGATAAGAAACAATTTCTTTAGGTCTTTGAATGTTTGAAGGTTCCAGATGGTTATTCAAGTAGTATTTCGAAAATGGTGAATACAGAAGATGTGAAACTAAAATATCTCAAAACTCATGATTACCATGTCTTGTTACATGTGTTGATTTCTATTTCTATTTGACATTTACATTCACATAATGTTAGAGTTGATGTGATTGAGTTAAGTCATTTTTATTGAGACCTTTGTGCCAAAATATTGAGCAGAAGTGTTGTTCAGAAATTATAGAGAGATGCATCGATTATTCTTTGCGACTTGGAGAAAATTTTCCCACCAACATTTTCACATGTATGTTACATCTGACTGTGCATAGTCCCACAAAAGTTATTTTTGGTGGTCCTGTTTTGAGTCGGTGGAGTATCCTACAGAAAGAATGATGTTTACATTGAAGTCTTATGTGAGAAATAAATATCACTACGAAGGCTCTATTTTAAAATGTTATTTAGCTTAAGAATGCATGCATTTTTGTTCATCGTAGTTGGCTAAAGTCACCATGAGGTCTAATCGACTTATGAGAACTGAAGATGAGAAATATGATCCCATTAAGCCAGCATTTCCTTCACTTCCCCAAATAGGGGGGATATCTAGATCGTACTCGTTGTGTACATTAAGCAGGGAAGAGTGGGAAATGGCTCATCGTACAGTATTATTCAACTGTGGTGTTCATGATGATTATATCAAGTAAGAAAACTACTAAATATGCATTTTTTTCATTATGTTATTTCTTCATATCTTCTGACATTTTTAATCTTTTATATTTTTAGAGAACATTTAGAAATTATAAAAAAGAGACATCGCTCTCTATCTATTAAGAGGAAGGAACTGCTGCATAGAAAAGAATTTGCTTCTTGTTTATATTCAAAGGTAATAGATTTTCTTTCTTCTTATAACATAATCACATGTCTATGTTTAATATTCAATTTTGGAATCTTTTAGGTTTTAACTCTACCTTTGAATGAATTATCAGATGAAGTAAGAGACTTATCGTTTGGTCCAAACAATGTGGTAAGTGATAGTAAAGAAATGGCTATCAATGGATTTAAATTTGTTATAAAGAGATGTGAAAAAAATGGCAACACATCATGATGTTGTGAGGATAAGTGCCACAACAGATTGTTATGCGACTTCATCAGATAGACAACCTCAGTCATAAAATATATCATATTATGGTGTTGTTGAAAGAATCATTTTATTAGATTACAATGTGCATGGTTACGTCGCAATGATAAAATGTATGTGGTTTGATTCAATGACACGATAAGGAATGGATATTGATAACTGTGGATTTAGAGTGATTGATATGAATCGCCAGCTTCACACCGATGAACCTTATATTTTTGTGTCACAGGCTAGATAGGTGTTTTATGTAACTCACCCGTTATAACAACAATTTGGTGTTATTATGGATGTCATTTATAGACATATATTTGATGAAGAATGGATGACAATGATGTTGTGGATGAACCTGTCGGTATTTATTCTAATGTTGCATTTTATGACACAGATGACTCAATTTCTAGAAATGATTGTGAAGCAGAAATTATCACAAACCACCACTACCAGAAAAAAAAGTTTTTCGCAACGCCCCCCCCCTATCAGCTCTTACGAAAAAGCGCTGATAACGGGGGGTTCGTTTATCAGTGATAAAAAATCACTGATAAAAGCACCCCTTTATCAGCGCTTTTTTTAGTGGTGATAATGGGAACCCCTTTATCAGCGCTTGTTTAGTAGCACTGATAATGGGGGGGGGGGGACTTTATCAGCGCTTTTTTTAAAAGCGCTGATATAGTGTCAACATAAAAAAATAATTTTTAAAAAATATACTATTATGTTAAAATATAAATAATTTTATATTGATATAAATATAATATATAATTTTTAAATATATTTTAGAGAAGTATAAATGTACCTTTACACTTAATATATTTAATATATAAGATATTTAGTGAAAATGGCATCTTAAAAAATAAAAAAAAAATTATTAATAATTTGAAAATTATTATGGAGTTATAGTCATTTAATTACAATTTGAAGACTAAAAAATAAAAAAAATATCCAAAATATGTTGAAAACACAACTCAAACTTCAAACGGTCATAACTTTTGATTCGGGTGTCTGTTTGAGCTCTACCACATATCAAATCGAATCATGTGATGCGATCTACATCGATGAGACCAGGGAGAACCCTGGTAATAGGATTTTCGAGGTTAAAGTGGCCCAGAAGGCCTCCAAAACTGAGTTTTTAGTCGGGCTACCCTGAATTTTTAGCATTTGTGGATTTTCAGCCTCATTTAAGGGGGTATTATTGACTTTTTTTGTGGGGACTGAATTTTTTCCAAGGTATTACATTAATATTGATATTATGTCTTTGAAATTTCATCATTTTTTATAATGCACTGCTATTTATAATCAAATATATAACTATATGTACATATTTTTTATATATTCACACCTAAATATATATATATATATATATTAATCTAACTACATATATATATTTTAGTGTTACTATAAATATATATATTAATATCACTATAAATATATATATTAATATCACTATAAATATATATATTAATATCATTATATATATTTAAATATAACTATATATATGTTAATATAACTATATATATGTTAATATAACTATATATATGTTAATATAACTATATATATATTATTATAAATATATATTACTATACAAATAAATATAAATATATATATACATATATTAATATAACTATATATATATTAATATAACTATATATATATATATATATTAAAATATAACTATATATATATGTTAATATAACTACATATAAGTTAATATAAATATATATATATTAATATAAATATATATTACTATACGAATAAATATAACTATATATTTATATATTAATATGACTACATATATATATTAATATAACTATACATATATTTATATAACTATATATATATATATTAATATAACTATATATATATATTAATATAAATATATATTGCTATATGAATAAATATAACTAAATATATAAATATATATATATAAAGATACCATGAATTTAAAGACAAATCAAAATAGAGTAGTAGTAAAGGCTTAGGCCTGTAGGGGGAGGTCTCGAGTTCAAATCATGGTGGAGGTAGGGGCGTGTGCGCTTAGGGGAATATAGGAGCACGCATTGTTAAAGGGTGATGGGGGTCGTGGGGCACTGTACAGGGGAAGAAAAGTGTTGTAAAAGAGGAGGCTCAAGCACTATAAAAGCCCACCCGATTGGCAGTATTTTTTTAGTTTTTTTATTTTTTTTAATTTTTGTTAATTTTTTTAATTTTTTTACCTTTTATCAGCTCTAAAAAAAGTGCTGAAAAAGGAAGAACTAATATAGGGGTCTTTTTTCAGTGCTAAAACAATGGGCTGATAAAGGACCCTTTTATCAGCGCTTTGTTTCAGCGCTGATAAAATACCCCTTTTATCAGTGATATTTTTAGTGCTGATAAAAGGGGTTTTATCAGCACTTTTCGGAGCACTGATAAAGGGGATCCCCTTTATCTTCTTTGGCTTTATTAGAGCATTTTCTAGCACTAAAAAAGGCCATTTTTGGTGCTGATAAAAGCTGTATTTGTAGTAGTGCACACAAAACATTGATACATTTGTAAGTATTTACCAAACATTATCGTAATATTTTATGTGTTTTTTAAACATCCATACATGATATCATATTAAATAGTATATTTTTATCAATATAAATATCAAATTGAAAATGTATCTCAATTTTTTATGATACATTTGTATTATTTGACATTTTACATTATTTCTATTTATTTGAGAATATTATTTTAAATTTCTGGGTCCAAATGTTTGAATATGATGATATTAGAAGAAATAGAAGAATACGAAGAAATGAACAACATGTGTCTCATCTGTCCAACACTGTAAGCACAATTTATGTTTGACTATTATGGTTTTTCATATTATCTATTTCGTTATCGTTTGTTTAATTATACAATTTATGTTATTTTAGGCTACTTCATCGAGGAGACGGTTGAATTATACGTTCGAGGCTGATAGTATGGCGAGGGGTATTGATTCTACAGTTCAGCCTACTATTATGCCGCTTGAGTCACCGTAAGGTCATCCTCCCATTATGCCACCTCCATATTATCCATACCCACATTATCCATATCCCTTTCTGCCCGCACCCACATCTGATGGTAGTTCTCAGACTCACATCCCTCCTTATTTTCCATTCCCAAAATTTACTGTATAGGGCACTATGCCCCCATATATCCCACCTCCATATCTATATCCATATCCACCCTCATCTATACAGGGTTATCCATCTACTGTACAAAGTACTCCTACTGTAGATATCCAACCTACCACAGAGGCTACTCCCCCTCTAGACGCTGCACATCCGGGGTCAACAAATCCCCCATCTACTAGTATGTGTTTAACCATTACTGTTAGTGATTAATGATAAATTCATATATATTATTATCCTTTTTTACCTTTTATCATGATTAGATAAAGTCTCCACCAGACGACGAGGCCGCACAAAAATGCGAGAGGTTTGGAAATGCCCCAAGAAAATCATGGTTGAATACAATGAGGACAAAGCTCTAATTAAATAAATGGTACAGAATGTAAAAGATTTATGGTAACACTTACTAGACACAAAAACATCATTCCGGTTCAACTAATAAGTTGGAGGGAAGTTAGAGGAAAAATAAAGGACAATGCCTGGGCAGAGATCTGGGCATGTAATGTTAATAACCTTTTATATATATTAATTTATAATATTTTCTTAAAAAATAATTTTTCCATTGTAGCTCCGAAATAATTTTCCTGATGGACAAAATGCCAAGGCTTCAAGGTTAATGGATTTAGGTGAAATGTAGAGAGTGTAAAAGTATGAATTATATCTTGGTTGGAAATAGAGAGATTGAATGAAGCTTGAAGAAGTACCCGTGATTCATGATTTCCCAATATCATAATACAATGAGATGATCAGCTAGTGGAAGAGTCAAGAGTTTAAGGTATTTTTTAAATTTATATATATATTAATTTATTTATTTGAAAATGAGTTTTATTTATGTGAATCAAATTATATAATTATTTGTTTATAGAAGAAATAGGACATAAATAAAAGAAATAAGTGTGGAATGAATCATGTTTATACTCGTGGACACACTTTACTCTCAGATCTTGAGAAAACACAGGTAATTTAATATTTAAAATATTTTTCTTCATTTAGTGTAATTTTTTTGACTTCTATGTTTTATTTATTTCTTTGTTTTCTCCAGAAAAAAGAAAGAAATATCATGGGTCATGTTCCTCACTCTAATTTGATTTGTATAAGCAGAAAAAAGAATGATGGTACGTTTCCAAATACTGACATCGAGAAGGCGATTGTAAGTATATTTCAATTTCATTTATTTTGACCTAATATAATTCCTTATATTATGTTATCATTTTAATTAATGTTATATATCAATCAACAGAATGCATTGGATTCATCGACGGAAAAAGAGCCTGACAATTTGGACCTGAATGATCATCTACATCAGGTATTAGGAGATGAGCATCATGGGAGAGTGCTTTGTCGACCAGGGAAGAAGATTGTACCATCTCGATACTGGTCTACTAACAATGTTTCATTGAGTACATATTCTGGTTTGGTCACAGTGGAACATATGAATTCTACAATCAAAGAAGCAACTCAAAAAGACGAAAAGGCGATATTTGAAAATATGAAGATAGTTATGTCGGCCATTTCGTCAACACTTACACCAGAAGTAGCTACATCGGTTGACACATGTTTAATGTCGATGATTTCTGCTGGTGGAGCAGAAGCTGTAGCTGGATCCAGAGCTGTAGTTGGAGCCAGAGCTGGAGCTAGAGCTGTAGCCGGAGCCGGTCCTAGTGTCGGTTCTGGTACCGATGGTGATGTCGATGATGATGCCAGTGGCATGAGAGGTGATGATGGTGTTTCTATAGTTGGCATGGATGAGGGTTATTATGAATCTTTTTATACTGATATTGAGACTCAATATTGATGTGAATTGTATTTTTGGATTGTTAATATGGGTAATTTTATTATGCAATGAGGTTTTATTAATTTAATATTGAATTATATTAAGGTGTTTCTAACTGTTTCTACATATTTTTTATGTAGTAGTTAAGTTTAATTATTATTATATTGAATTGTATCCTCTTTCGACACGACCATCATACCTCCTCGATGATGCTCCTATGAGGCAACCCCTCTATCTCCTCTGGCACACCTCCGACGGTATGTAGTCCAATTTTCCATCTTTGGCTTGAGGCGGCCCCTTTATTATTTTCACTGATCATATTGTGAGTTTGGTTATTTGTATTGGTGTGCAGGATAGGGATAGCAGCTCGCACGTTAGAGATTCATTCAACTGTTACTGTTATTTTTATTATCATTCATTATCACCAAGATGTTCTTCGTCCTAGTAAGAGATTCCGGTTGATTATTGTTTTTATCAATAAAGCATTGTTATAATGGATGATTGAGCTCTAGATTAAAATATATAAACATGGAAGGCTCTTGGTTGAAATGTGTATACATGAGTCTAGTTCCCTGCGAACTGATGAATTTTTTTCCCCTTTATCTTGTTAGGTGAAACAAACATGACCAGCATACTGATATTCTACTTCTTATTGTATAATATCCAGGTAGAAATTTCAATAGGGGAAGTAGACTGCGTTGGTT
Source organism: Viscum album (assembly GCA_963277665.1). Taxonomy (NCBI): domain Eukaryota; kingdom Viridiplantae; phylum Streptophyta; class Magnoliopsida; order Santalales; family Viscaceae; genus Viscum; species Viscum album. The sequence goes on from OY728133.1 coordinate 245,586,095, forward strand.
TGGCACCGCTACTGCATTGGAGGAGCCAATAATTTCCATAGGTCCACATTAAGTATACTAAACATCTAATCAATGGGTAGTTCGTAGATGCAGCTTCAGGTAATCTAGTGTACTTAACCACATGCCATTGATTTCAACTGGTTTTCTCACCATTACTGTAGAAATAGAAGTATCACTTCACCCACATGTTATTTGATATATTTTCTCTTATTCACAAAACAACACACATTCTAAAAATTGGTTTCAAGAAAAAGTTTACATGATCTGGATCCTAGGAACGGGGATGTCATTTCTCATGTAGCTGAATGTGATTCAAAAGATATCAACCGTGCAGTTGTTGCTGCTCGCAAGGCATTTGACGAGGGGCCATGGCCCAGAATGTCCCCTTACGTACTAATTCAATCAAGCCATGATTTTGTTTTTTGATTTTCTTCTTCCATGATGGTTATTTATGATATGTTTTTCATTTTTTTCTTTCTTTTAATTCGAGGAAAGACTTAGGATATTGCTAAGATTTGCTGATTTGGTCAAGAAACAATATGATGAGATGGCTACACATGGGACATGGAATAAGGGAAATCCATTGGAGGGTGCTGAAAAGAATGAGTTACCATCAGTGACACATTTATTTCGTTATTATATTGGTTAGAACTTTCTAGACTAGATTTATATTCTCATTCTTCTCTAATTATGTTTTTGTTGGAATTAAACACACATCACACATGCATCATGGAGTAAAATGGAAAACCTGATTTACTTTGAAATCCCAAATGGAAAAAATGGTTTAAAACGTTTTTTGGAAACACATTATCTTGTTTCTGAATTCATTAATGTGAATTATCTAGGCTGGGTGGATAAAATTCATTGTATAACATCACTTTCTGTTGCATAACTATTGCATTAGGTAGGCTTGCTGATGTGATTCAAATCAAATATTACATGGAAATATTTTCTGCACATATAATTTAGAATATTCACAGTTAAAAACCCACAAGCAGCACCCTAAATAGTGACTGCTTATATGGAACATAACACTTTCCTTTTATTTAGTGTACAGTAAAGAATCTATAAGCTTATTGGCAGCTTAACAAGGCTTTCCTCAATTCCTCTAATTTAAAACAAATGAAATCTGGATTCAAATTTGTGTCTTTTAATGGGGATTTTTTTTTAATTGTGGAGCTTGGTCAATCAGATAGGTTTTGGGTCAATTAGTAGAGACCTATATTGAATAGGTTTACAAGGAGACATTCCCTATAATTACCTCATAAACTGCACTTATTTGGCTGGACTACATGCACATTTTGCACTACTTTTTTAAACATGTTTTAACTTTTTTACAAAATTTCTTTGGTTGGTTTGTTTTAAAAATTACTATATCGAACCTTAAATAACAATCTTTTACATATGTACTAAAATAATTTATAACTTTTTAACATTTTATTTTGGAATGTTGGAAAAACTTTCTTGATAATTGAGTTATTCATGTTGGCCTGCAGATACAGTCTGTAGAGGGAGGTTCGGTGGAAACCTTAGGAGGGGTATTCATTAAAAATATGAATGATGAATTTTTTATAAGTACAGTCCACTGAAATGTATAAAAATTGGTTTTTTATTTAATATACATCATATTTTTGGGTTTCATGCATGGTATTCGTAGAATTTTGGGATTCTAATTGTTTCCTATATGATAAATAAGGGTCTTTTGATCATTTCATCCCACTTAGCAGTATTAGACCTATGTTGTGTTCTTGGTTCACAAGATCATGCTCTAAAATGAAGAAACTGTATGAATCTTTCATGATGTTGAATAATAGAGCACCATGTTTTATAAGAGATATGGTGCATATTGTTAAATATGTCTAGAAGATGTAGTAGTTGGTATTATGACATAATAATTGGTGCTTAATGATTATTACATGGTCTAACCACATAACACATAATATTTACCAAATGTTAATGTCACACAAGTCATGTGAACTGAAGAAAATTATACATAGTGACTATTTATAAACTGGCATTTCTATCTCACCATATACAGGCCCACACATAGATAATTATAGGTAGTGTGTAAAATAATTTGTATTTTTCTTAACACATTATTGCAATAGTTTGTACCACACATTTATGTTTTTAATATATTCTGTATAATCTATATTCAATGTAGGGTTTTGATCCTACATAAATGGTGACATGATGGAGTAACAGTCGATTTTGGAGAAATACAACATCATGGAAGACTGGAGCAAGGGTATATTTTCAAGCAGTGGGTAATTTTATTTCATTCAGTTAATAGTTTCTTTTACTTGTATTAAATATGATATGTGCCAATTTATATATATATAAATTCATACACAGGTGAGTGGAGACTTGTATATGTATATAAGCATATGTGCAAGGATCCCCTTGCACATGCTCATGTCCATATGGGTGTGTGCATTGGGGATAAGTGTCCTTGAATGTGTGGGAAGGTGTGTATACCTAGTGGGGGAGAAACAACTTTTAGATAGAAAGCTCCAAGAGCTGAAGTGGACGGTTTTGTAACACATTGAGGTAGGATCCCACTTCCAATCTCTATAATTCAAGAATGCTTTATATTGAATTTAGCTTGTAACACCCCAGGATTTCAGAGTGTGTTATTTCTTAAAAATAATTCAATAACTTGCACTACACGCAACACCGAGTTCAATCACACCATTAAAAGAGGTCATGAATAGTATTAACTACATTTTAAACTTCATATAATCCTTATAATTTTAGAATCCATATTATGAGTTTCTTATTCATAATGCAAGAACAGATTCATTTTTAGTATTGCACTTTTATCAACTTTTGATAGTGAAACCTTTCTAAATACAATATTTTAAACTTTTTGACTAAATGGAGACATCAAAAAATTTAAAATGAAACATCCCAAGCTTCCACGGTACGCTTTCCTTTGAATAAAACAGTAGCGTGTGTTGTACGCAATGTCGAGTTTTAACACACACCACAACCGATCAAACTAGCCGTTATGAATAGTAATACGTACCTTTTGAAATTATATATATTTTATATTTGAAAATGGACTTCATTTTTGGATTTGGAATATCGAATTTAGCCTAAGATGAAATTTTGGTACATTTCGGATAACTTCCATATTTTGATGAATAGTTAAAATTACTAAGTTTTAATTATAAACAACTTTTTTAATCAAAATAATTAATAGTGATAAATTTTGAATTTGAGTGGTTTTAAAGTATATTTAGAATATATTTTTAACATTTAATATAATGTTGGTCATTGGACATAATTTTACAATTACACCGAACATAAATGAGTGTCAATCTTTTGATAGTTATTATCTCTTAAAAACACGCTTTTTGTTTTGACAGCGGGAATTAATTTTAAATTAATTTCTGCCACTTCTGTGTTTTGAATTTAGGAAAATGGATTCCATATTTGGAATCATGATGTTCAAATTGTGTAAATAGGTAACTTTTATTTTTAGACATTTTGAATAATTACTGCGGTAAATATTTTATTTACCAAGGTTAAGGGTAAATCCGGTAAATAAGGGTTAAAAATAATATTATAATAATACTAAATTACCCTAAAACGTGTCTTAACCCTATTGGTTGATACATGGTCGACCATGGGAATCTTTGGGTCGATTTTGGGACCCCATGGATCCACTTGTAAGTGATAATGACACTTTATTTTAATTAAGTCAAAATAAATACAAAAATGACACAAGAATATATCTTTTAGGAAAACAATTGTTACATAGGGTTATATAAGTTGGATTTTAGATTATAAATATTAATTAGAAAGCTAAAAAGATTTACTACATAATGATAATTTATTTATAATTTTTAGACATTAAATAATTTATTTTATTTATGACACAATGATGATGCAGTAATTACTATAATAGTGAAAAATTAAAATAATTGATATTATAAATACCCAAATAAATATAATATGAAACTTTTAATGAATTAAACTAATTTTCTAGGATAATATGATATATTAGGATTGATTTAATTGACTTTTTTCGAAGTAATCAATCTGTTATGAGTTTCACAGAAATCAACTATTGAATAGTGTCAAAATTGACATAAAAGAGTTCTTAAAACAAATATTATATTATTAATTGATATTAAATTCCTAAAAATCTAAGGATCGGCCAAGAGACTTATATCATTACAGGTTCATCATTAATGTACCACTTGGGTGGTCTCTTGGATGTATATAGTAAGTTTATTAACCATATTATATAAAAATACAAAGAGACATTGTAAAAGTGAAACTAATTAACTTAGAGTTAATACTTCAAGATAAGGTTAATATATGTACCCAAACCTGTCTAAATTCTATTGGTTGAGTGGTTTTCGACCTATCCCCACCTTAACCTTTGAATAATAAGCTTTGGAGCCATTAGAAACCGAATATGAATTTATTATAAATTAATATTTCTAGCTTTTCCAAAGGTCCCCCTCACCCCTCTTATAAAAGGGCACTCCTCCTTCTCATTTCTTCACACCTTCAAAGCCTTTTGGTTCGGCCAAACACTGCCCAAATACTCTCCCAACATCCCTCACTACAACCTAGTGGCCTTAGTTTGATCAGAAAGCCAACCTAAGGAGCCCTTTTGATCAAATCAAAAGGAAGAACCCGAAGAAGAGGTAATGATTTCACCACCCTTCTCCAAGTTCATTTCTTCTTCCTCTTCTTCTTCCTTTGTTCTTACCATTCTAAAATAATAACTCCAGTATCTCACATATACTGTGATGTTATTATAAATATGGTACAATCATATTCAGTATTCTATCCACCCTTTGAATAACATGTCACCATACGTGCGTACGTACGGCTTACCGTCTCCACGTCGTGGTGTAATTGTTATTCAATATAATATTATTTGGATGGGTATAATAATGATGTGTAACTCATGTAAATAATAAATATAACATGTTAATTATTCTGTATATATGTTATACCATCCATTTATATATTATTTTAATATCAAAAGAATGATATTGTCGCACGTGCGTACGTACGGACTACCGTCTCCACGAACGCGATGAGATTCATTCTCCATCGTATCCATTCAATTATAATTATCATTTGATGATTTAAAAATGATGTTTAAGGACTAGATATCATTCTGGATATGAATAAGATACAACAACCATGGCTTATGTAACAAAACATATAAAAGAAAATGAGTAAGTTAACTCCCGAAACGACGATAATTCTAAGATATTCATATTATATCATATTATTATATATGATTCTTGTATAATTTAATAACAACTATTTCACCATTATACCGGAGGTTAACCTACCCCAACCAAGGAAAAGTACAAGGTAAGGGTTATTTCACAATCTCTTCATTATCCGAGGTTGTTTATACGTAATAATCTACTGGGATCTCTTTATCATCCACATCCATGTTTCTTAAAAATGTATTTCAAAACATTTTTACTATTTACTAAAATATGTTTTAAAGTCATTTATACCCTTTTTTTGACTTTTTATAAAAGGTTTATAAAGGAATATTTCCGTCGTTTTCAAAACAAGTCCTTTTTAACCTTTTCGACAGAATTATGGTAAGAATGTTTTTTTTAACTTATACGGCGGGTGCGGTTATTTTCCGCCGTTATAAAATCTTCAAAGCTTCCCTTACAAGCTTATAAGAATATTTTCAAAGAAAATGTTTTATTTTATATGGATCTTAAATGATTTCAAAATAAAAGGAGATATTTCTTTAAAAAGAATTTTGATTTTATCTATGTCAACATCCTTTGATGGATTTTACGATTATTTGAAGTTGATTTATTATGATACAAAACATCTATATTGTATTGAAGGTTTTGTGATATGTTTGACTGTGGATGTGCTATTTTTATACCATTCATAGTTTATGGTGAAATTATTGACATTTTGTATGCTAGTTTTAATACGAATTTTTATGTTATGTTCAAACCTTTTCATATGGGAATGCATTGGACTTAGTAAGTGACGGGTGGAGCCCGCTATAGCTCCTCGATGCATCGGTAGGTCTCATGAGACAAACTAGTGTCTTGGAACAAGGCCTTGACAAAATCGTATTTGTAGTCTTGGCACGAGGCCTTGGCTATGTGGTTATGATAGTCTGGCATTATGCATTCCAACATTATGAAAGTGGTTATTGATTTTTGCATGTGATTATTCGATTAGTAGAATATCCATGTGAATAAGTAAATGGCATTATTTCATTTTATTTATGACATACCATGTTGAAAGTTCATATTTAGAAGGCTTTTGTTTTAGTTATACATTGCCTTAAATGTTTATTCTTATTTATGAAAGTTTCCGCTATATTGTTATCCTTACTGGGCATTTGAGCTCACCCCTTTTTTATGTTTTATTTTTCCCAGGATGTGAAGAAGTAAGTTATGAATGACCTGCAGGGATTTTTATGAGGGGTTAATAGTGTGGATTGTGGAAACATTATGTTGTTGTAGTAGTTTTTCATTTTATGATGTAATGTAAAACTTATGAATATATCTAGTGTTTCCAAGGCTACTAAACCAATCGGTCTTTCGAGATTTGATCTTTCTTGTGATCATGCCAATGTTATGTAATAATGCACCGACTCTGGGTAACTGGGGTCGGGGAGTTACAGTTGGTATCAGAGGAAGTTTAGTACAAACCTTGGAAGATAGATTTAGATAAACTCTGATTAGAGCACGTAGACCTAAGATGAACATTGAGGATTAGTATAGAAGAACTTCCTAGAATTTTGGTATTGTAGAGATTTTGTGAGTTTTCCGAGCAATACATCCCTGTCTGGATACGAGCAGGTAGAGGCGGCTCTGGCACAGATGTACCTAGGGGTAAAACCCGAAAACACCGCTTTAAGCTAGACTCGAACGGGAACTGGTGCACGACAACGGGCCTTGCTGCACTCTTGGTTACGACACTCCCGGGGTATATGCTTAGGATAACTCTCATTTTCTTTAAAAATCATTATGAAGGGTTTATGAGTATATACTTTCTCAAAGAAAACATTTTTATGATTATAGATTATATCCATAAATAGTTCAATTTATGTTATGTGTTTTATAAGTATGGGATTATGCATTTTGATTCATAAACTGATCTAGTTTATTCCATTGTTTAGAAATGGCGCCCAGTAGAAGGAATGATAAATCCAGAAATGCACATGATCCAAAGAGAAGGAAGGATCATATATTTCATGGTTTTAAGCTAGAATTGATAAGAGAAATAGTCTCCCATGTATTATCATCATATGAAGAAATAATATCATGTGTTGATAAGATAAGTAAAGAGTTTACTGAGTCCTATGTCTTTGAAGGGAAGCAAGAGAAGAAAAGGATGGAAGAGAGAAAAATGGATAAAGGGAAGAGGGAAAAGAAGAATTTTCCCATATGTGGTAACTGTGGAAAGAAACACCCTGGAAATTGCCTGAAAGGAATGGGAGTTTGTTATAAGTGTGGAGGAAAAGGGCACAAAGTACATGACTGCAAGGGTAAGAAAATGGTTTCAAATGTACAATGCTTCATTTGCAAGGAGTTTGGACACTACGCGAACCTATGCCCCAGTCATCAGACTATGCCGCAAATGATGCTATTGGATAATAATCAAGTTATGATACTACCTCAGATGAAGAGGAATGATTAGAGTTCTTATGTTGATTATGTCAATTGTGTGTTGTATCAACAATGTACTTGTTATAATAATTATGGAGTATATAAGGATTGTACTGCAGTACTATTTCATTAAGGACTTGAGATGGTGTGGAACAAAGAAAAGTGACTCAGTAGCAGGTTAAATGTTTGGAAAATATATGGTTGAGAGAAAGACAAACCATAATATGGTTCAGATACCGAGGTGGTGATTTTAGAATAATACATGATTGATTTGGATAAATTATATTGGATATTATTGACTACCTTGAAGCTGATTAATGATTTGTATATTCCATCATTGTTGGGGTTTAAAACATTTTTGGATTAATGAAGTATATCCAGCATTCTATATGGAATAAGGGAACATGAATGTAATCAATAAGGAATATGGTAGTACATGATGAAGGTATTCATATGCTATTACGGGGTAAAAAGGATCTATATTATGTTTACCTTCCTTATTCATGTTGGACTGTGAGTTTGGATAGAAGTATTTTGGATAGTTCTAGTTTGGATTATTTTGGATTTCCATAAAAGGACAACCCGTAGGTCGGGCGGCAACCCGTCGCGTCCGGCAAGGCTGCGAGACTTGAACCCGCAACTGAAGGGCGACAAGGGTGTATCACCTACCACTGGCCCATGAGATGTCCTGGATTAAATAATGTTGTTTTTTTTAAGATCTGGTAGATGAATTATAAATTCATTTATTTTGGAACCCTGTACGAATAGTATAAATAAATAAAAAATTACATTCTATTATCTTTTAGAGTTAAAGATGAGTTTGTGGTAGAAACTTATTAATGGATAAAACTCTGATTATAAAGTAAGTATATCTCCTTATGATCTTAGCCAATCTCATAAATAAATTCCTCAACATTAATAAAAGGAACTTAGAACAAAAAATTTTCCCTAGATGGTACCTTAAATCATCACTAATTTATGGATTTGGGATTGTTGGCCTTTTCATAGCCATGTTCTCTACCACTCTCCATCAGATAATTGATGGTTAGATTTCTCTTCCATATCCATATTTTCCTACATGGAACCCTAGTATGTGTTATTTTCGGTAATCTTCATACTTTCCACTTTTTTAAAAAAATAGAGGACTCATTAATTCATTTTTCGATGTGGGATTTCAACTAAGAAATTTTGAAACGTAAAAAAATGTTTTATCCTAATACCCTATGTTTTGTTGAACCGATGGTATTTCAAATCATCATAGATTTATGATTTTAAGGACCTCAATTTTATACTTGTTTTTGATTGATGACCTCAATCACTACCTATAAATATTTACGTTTTTCCTCCTATTATATGTCTCTAATTTCCACCAATGTTCTCCTAATCGAGATCATAATTTGGTGGTGACCCTTTCATTTCTCTTTTCCTCATATTAAGACTAAATTTTAGTAACCCAATTTCCGATGTGGGTTTTCCCACAAATATATTTTCTATTTTCAACCTTTTATTTTCGAAGAACATTTTCAAATTGCGAGGACGCAATTTATTGAAGGAGGGGAGAATGTAACACCCCAGGATTTCAGAGTGTGTTATTTCTTAAAAATAATTCAATAAATTGCACTACACGCAACACCGAGTTCAATCACACCATTAAAAGAGGTCATGAATAGTATTAACTACATTTTAAACTTTATATAATCCTTATAATTTTAGAATCCATATTATGAGTTTCTTAGTCATAATGCAAGAACAGATTCATTTTCAGTATTGCACTTTTATCAACTTTTGATAGTGAAACCTTTCTAAATACAATATTTTAAACTTTTTGACTAAATGGAGACATCAAAAAATTTAAAATGAAACATCCCAAGCTTCCACGGTACGCTTTCCTTTGAATAAAACAGTAGCGTGTGTTGTACGCAACGTCGAGTTTTAACACACAGCACAACCGATCAAACTAGCCGTTATGAATAGTAATACCTACTTTTTGAAATTATATATATTTTATATTTGAAAATGGACTTCATTTTTGGATTCGGAATATCGAATTTAGCCTAAGATGAAATTTTGGTACATTTCGGATAACTTTCATATTTTGATGAATAGTCAAAATTACTAAGTTTTAATTAAAAACAACTTTTTTAATCAAAATAATTAATAGTGATAAATTTTGAATTTGAGTGGTTTTAAAGTATATTTAGAATATATTTTTACCATTTAATATAATGTTGGTCATTGGACATAATTTTACAATTAAACCGAACATAAACGAGTGTCAATCTTTTGATAGTTATTATATCTTAAAAACACGCTTTTTGTTTTGACAGCGGGAATTAATTTTAAATTAATTTCTGCCACTTCTGTGTTTTAAATTTAGGAAAATGGATTCCATATTTGGAATCAGGATGTTAAAATTGTGTAAAAAGGTAACTTTTATTTTTAGACATTTTGAATAATTACTGCGGTAAATATTTTATTTACCATGGTTAAGGGTAAATCCGGTAAATAAGGGTTAAAAAATAATATTATAATAATACTAAATTACCCTAAAACGTGTCTTAACCCTATTTGTTGATACAGGGTCGACCATGGTAATCTTTGGGTCGATTTGGGGACCCCATGGATCCACTTGTAAGTGATAATGACACTTTATTTTAATTAAGTCAAAATGAATACAAAAATGACACAAGCATATATCTTTTAGAAAAACAATTGTTACATAGGGTTATATAAGTTGGATTTTAGATTATAAATATTCATTAGAAATATAAAACGAGTTCCTACATAATGATATTTTATTTATTATTTTTAGACATTAAATAATTTATTTTATTTATGACACAATGATGATGCAGTAATTACTATAATAGTGAAAAATTAAAATAATTGATATTATAAATACCCAAATAAATATAATATGAAACTTTTAATGAATTAAACTAATTTTCTAGGATAATATGATATATTAGTATTGATTTAATTGACTTTGTTCGAAGTAATCAATCTGTTATGAGTTTCACAAAAATCAACTATTGAATAGTGTCAAAATTGACATAAAAGAGTTCTTAAAACAAATATTATATTATTAATTGATATTAAATTCCTAAAAATCTAAGGGTCGGCCAAGAGACTTATATCATGATAGGTTCATCATTAATGTACCACTTGGGGGTCGCTTGGATGTATATAGTATGTTTATTAACCATATTATATAAAAATACAAAGAGACATTGTAAAAGTGAAACTAATTAACTTAGAGTTAATACTTAAAGATAAGGTTAATATAAGTACCCAAACCTGTCTAAATTCTGTTGGTTGAGTTGTTTTCGACCTATCCCCACCTTAACCTTTGAATAATAAGCTTTAGAGCCATTAGAAACCGAATATGAATTTATTATAAATTAATATTTCTAGCTTTTCCAAAGGTGCCCCTCACCCCTCTTATAAAAGGGCACTCCTCCTTCTCATTTCTTCACACCTTCAAAGCCTTTTGGTTTTTCCAAACTCTGCACAAATACTCTCCCAACATCCCTCACTACAACCTAGAGGCCTTATTTTGATCAGAAATCCAACCTAAGGAGCCCTTTTGATCAAATCAAAAGGAAGAACCCGAAGAAGAGGTAATGATTTCACCACCCTTCTCCAAGTTCATTTCTTCTTCCACTTCTTCTTCCTTTGTTCTTACCATTCTAAAATAATAACTCCAGTATCTCACATATACTGTGATGTTATTATAAATATGTTACAATCATATTCAGTATTCTATCCACCCTTTGAATAACATGTCACCATACGTGCGTACGTACGGCTTACCGTCTCCACGTCGTGGTGTAATTGTTATTCAAAATAATATTATTTGGATGGGTATAATAATGATGTGTAACTCATGTAAATAATAAATATAACATGTTAATGATTCTGTATATATGATATACCATCCATTTATATATTATTTTAATATCAAAAGAATGATATTGTCGCTCATGCGTACGTACGGACTACCGTCTCCACGAACGCGATGAGATTCATTCTCCATCGTATCCATTCAAGTATAATTATCATTTGATGATTTAAAAATGATGTTTAAGGACTAGATATCATTCTGGATATGAATAAGATACCACAACCATGGCTTATGTAACAAAACATATAAAAGAAAATGAGTAAGTTAACTCCCGAAACGACGATAATTCTAAGATATTCATATGATATCATATTATTATATATGATTCTTGTATAATTTAATAACAACTATTTCACCATTATACAGGAGGTTAACCTACCCCAACGAAGGAAAAGTACAAGGTAAGGGTTATTTCACAATCTCTTCATTATCCGAGGTTGTTTATACGTAATAATCTACTGGGATCTCTTTATCATCCACATCCATGTTTCTTAAAAATGTATTTCAAAACATTTTTACTATTTACTAAAATATGTTTTAAAGTCATTAATACCCTTTTTTTGACTTTTTATAAGAGGTTTATAAAGGAATCTTTCCGTCGTTTTCAAAACAAGGTCCTTTTTAACCTTTTCGACCGAATTATGGTAAGAATGTTTTTTTAACTTATACGGCGGGTGCGGCTATTTTCCGCCGTTATAAAATCTTCAAAGCTTCCCTTACAAGCTTATAAGAATATTTTCAAAGAAAATGTTTTATTTTATATGGATCTTAAATGATTTCAAAATAAAAGGAGATATTTCTTTAAAAAGAATTTTGATTTCATCTATGTCAACATCTTTTGATGGATTTTAAGATTATTTGAAGTTGATTTATTATGATACAAAACTTCTATATTGTATTGAAGGTTTTGTGATATGTTTGACTGTGGATGTGCTATTTTTATACCATTCATAATTTATGGTGAAATTATTGAAATTTTGTATGCTAGTTTTAATACGAATTTTTTTGTTATGTTCAAACCTTTTCATATGGGAATGCATTGGACTTAGTAAGTGACGGGTGGAGCCCGCTATAGCTCCTCGATGCATCGGTAGGTCTCATGAGACAAACTAGTGTCTTGGCACAATGCCTTGACAAAATCTTATTTGTAGTCTTGGCACGAGGCCTTGGCTATGTGGTTATGATAGTCTGGCATTATGCATTCCAACATTATGAAAGTGGTTATTGATTTTTGCATGTGATTATTCGATTAGTAGAATATCCATGTGAATAAGTAAATGGAATTATTTCATTTTATTTATGCCATACCATGTTTAAAGTTCATATTTAAAAGGCTTTTGTTTTAGTTATACATTTCCTTAAATGTTTATTCTTATTTATGAAAGTTTCCGCTATATTGTTATCCTTACTGGGCATTTGAGCTCACCCCTTTTTTATGTTTTATTTTTCCCAGGATGTGAAGAAGTAAGTTATGAATGACCTGCAGGGATTTTTATGAGGGGTTAATAGTGTGGATTGTGGAAACATTATGTTGTTGTAGTAGTTTTTCATTTTATGATGTAATGTAAAACTTATGAATATATCTAGTGTTTCCAAGGCTACTAAACCAATCGGTCTTTCGAGATTTGATCTTTCTTGTGATCATGCCAATGTTATATAATAGTGCACCGACTCTGGGTAACTGGGGTCGGGGCGTTACATAGCATCACTCTTAATTCTTCATAATTATATTGAATTGCATATTTTGAATAAGTGTTCATTAATATAATTGTTTCATTTGATAAATAAAATCATGTTTTTAAAATAAAACCCCTCCAAGGGAGGTGCGATGTCTGCGAAAACTCACAATGATAGTTATGTTGATCTAGTTTCTTAAATTATTTCATTTGATTTCTGTTGAATGGGGTTTAGAGTAAATGTTAAATATAATTAAATGAATAGTGAGATAAAGCAATGAAATGATTTTATAATAAAACCCCTCCAACAGAAGTGTTCTATCTTCTATACCAAAGAGTAGTGATAGTTATTTTATCATGTTTAGATTTGGTTTGAGTCGTTCATATGTCTGTTGTTGGTGTTTGTTTTGTGGCTAGTTAGTTTTAGTTTTCTTTGAATAATATAAATTGGATTATCATACTCATTTAACTCAAATGACATTGTCTGAGTAGGAATATGCCTTACCATGACTCTATCCTTTTCAGGCTTTGAATATTATAAATAAAATTCCCAAGTTTAGGCAAAGTGAATGAATTTGGAAATGGTTTGTGTAGGGTGTATGATTCTTTTCCGTTGTGTTTTTTCCCTTTAGATGTCGCGTCTTTGTGCTGCTCACTAAAACCTTCTCTGGATATCCATTGTTACATCATATTAAATAGTTGATCTATTCTATCATCGGCGGGCAAGGTGAAGGTAAAAATGTTTCCCCTCCTCCACCCTCTCCCTTTGCTCCTGGCCGACAGATGCTGCCCCGAAAACGTCACTGGACCGGGCCAACACACCGCAATCACGCCTCGTCACGCCTTGATTTGGACCTGCTCCAGGACGACATCCCATGGCGGTTCTCAATGATAGTATTCTATGAGTCTTGTGATCAATGTTGAGACTGATTAATCATAATTTCTTCTGATGGGGCGATGACTGGAATGTTGCCCTGCCTCCTCCCACTCACTTCACTCCTTGTCAGAAGATGTTGCCCTGTGGATGTCTCTGGACTGGGCCAACACGCCACGGTCATGGCGCATCCACACCTCGGTCACGCCGCGTTCACGCCGCGGTCAGGCCGCGGTCACGCCGCGTTCAAGCCGTGGTCACGCCGTGATCACCCCGTGATTTGGCCCTGCTCCAGGACGACATCCCATGGAGGTTCGCAGTGATAGTTTTCCATGAGTCTTGTGATAGACTGATTAATCACAATTTCTATCTTTGGGGCGACGACTGGAATGTTGACCCACCTCCTCCAGCTCCCTTCTCTCCTGGTCGAATGATGATGCCCCGCGGATGTTGCTGGACCGGGCCAACATGCCACGGTCACACCGCGGTCACGCCACAATCACACCATTGTAATGCCGTGATTTTTCCCTACTCTAGGACGACACCCCACGACATTTCACAGTGATAGTATTCGATGAGTCTTGTGATTAATGTTGAGACTGACTAATCCCAATTTCTATCGACGGGGCGACAGTCAGAATGATTCCCCGCCTCCTCGTACTCCCTTCGCTCCAAGATGGATGATGCTACCTTAGGGAATTCACTGGACCGGGCCAACACGCCGCAGTCAAGTCAACGTCAAGCCGCGGTCATGCCGCGGTCCTTCCGCAGTCATGACACAGTTACGCGCACTGTCACAAAGTGCTTTGGACCTGCTCTTGGATGACAACCCATGACAGTTCACAGTGATAGTATTCCATGAGTCTTGTGATCAATTTTAAGACTGGCTAATCACAATTTCAGCCAGTGGGGAGACAACCAAAATGTCGCTCCGCCTCCTCCTGCTCCCTTTGCTCCTAGCCGGAAGATGCTTCCACACAGATATCGCTGGACAGAGCTGACACGCCACCGTCATGCCGCGGTCATGCCATGGTCACGCCGCAGTCATGCTGCGGTCATGCCGCAGGCACGCCGCGGCCACACCGTGGCCACGCCGTGATTTCTCCCTACTGCAGCCACACCCAACCCACACCATCCCCCTTCCACCTTCATTTCCACCCGCTTCCACCAGCCTTCCAGCCCGCAGCAGCCCCCTACCACCTTTGAAGCAGCCTACACCATCCCCCAGCACCTACAACCAGCCCCCTTCCACCAGTATTCCAGCCACCTTCCACCTTCATTTGAGCAAGCGACATCCCCCAGCCAACTGCAATCCAGTTTGAACCAGTAACCACACCAGCCACCACCCCCTATCCTCCTGAAAAACACTCATTCCAGTGGGAGGAGAGCACCCTTCCATGGGAGGAGAGCTACAATAGATGGGGGAAGAGGAGGGGAAAGAGATGAAGTAACACGCGGGAGGAGACCACCCTTCCACGAGACCAGCTGAGACCACCGATGTCCTGCTGCCAAGCAATTGCTAAAATAAGTCTGTGACCATCCTAGTCCTCTGCTACCCATTTTAATACCCCACCAGCTCACTACTACTACTGGCACTTCAATACAAAATACAATACTGCCCCAACCAACTAGAAAACACTAAAAAATTGAAAAATAATAATTCTCTAACAAACTAACAAACATCCCAGCCAATAACAAATGGAAACTGCCCACACATGTGCATCCCCATTTATTCCAAACAATTACCTCCGACCTAAAAACCACATTGTCCCCATGGTGGAACTCCCTTTGGTATAAAAATTCTCCTAAACACTGGAATGGTAGTCCTCTATAGAGGGATACACACTTGGATCAGATTTTGTAGCAATCTGGTCATCTGGAGCTTCATTGAAGTCAGTTGTTGATGTCATTTGGATTGTATCCAGCCCTGACTACTAGTGAAACAAACCATTTATCTTCTTATTTTGACGGGAAAAAAATAGCAGCTAGCTTTTCACCACTCTCTAGATTTCTATATGTATTCCTTGGTCAGCTTCAACAACTTGAGCATGAGCAGGGCAGTTTGCAGGCGTAATTTCTGCTGAAAACAACAGCTTAGAGTAGGTTTGAATTTTTGAAAACCGTCGGAAACTGCTAATCTTCATAATTATAAGCCCAAAAACTATTTGTATCTTTGATTTCTCATTTTCCCCATAAATCTTGGGTTTCTCTTCTTTGTATGCCTTCGACACTGCTTCGTTGAACTCAGCACACATGATGATCCCATAAAAGACAAGAACATGACGGCCTCTTCGAAAATCAAACTCAACCATATCAGTTGCATAATCGGTTTATAGTTCCTTTGAAATTGTAATATCCCTTGGTAATCTGAAACATGAATACCATTTTCCGTACTACGAATTCCTATCCATACCATATACATAATATCTATTACCCTATACATATACTCCCGCATAACCTATAGACTCCATATGATCATCCAACTCAACCACGAAATCCAAGTCCTCTACCCTATCCATCATAAATATGATTCCAAATAGAAAATAGACAGAATTTATATAAACACACTTAGGTGCATGTACTAGTAGTTAGAAATAATTATAAGTAGGTCACCCCCAATAGTGAACCTATAAACTGCTATTTAAGTGAATTATCATGAAATTTACTCAGCCTAGCCAATACATAAGTAAAAAAATACAATTAAATAATATGCTGATTAGTTGGTTTGTGACCTCATTCGACCATACCTATTTCGTCCAAATCTGATATTTCATTGAACTCGACTCATTGATTGTTCATATCAACTAACAAGTGGGATCTATATGCATGGAATCCAAAACCAAACCACATAAACCAGGGACCCATCCAATGTTGGTCAAATCATCATGGATCCCAATATTAACTATCCCATACCATCTACTCATAACCAAACATTTTCTCACACCTGTAACAACGACACATATGTCCCCATTACCACACAATAATACCACCATGAATATACCTTCGTTCTAACATTTATGTCATGTATTATACCCACGGTGCATGGAGAGCCAGTCTTGAACATAAACCACATATATATAAACAATAATTCCTATAACATTACTCCAACATCTTAACCATGGATGTAGAGAACCAGTCCAACATCCATTGTAGTTGATATAACATGATTTCCTAAAGAATCAGTCAAGATGTAAAACCATATATCAAATCAATCATTCCTGAAGCATCAGTCTGACATCTAAACCATGGATGTAGAGCATTAGTCAACTATCCATCCAAAGATAGTATTCCATCATTTCTTAGAGCATTGGCCATAAAATAAAACCAAGGATGTAGAGGATTATTCCATCATCCAAATTCCACATGGAATGACATCATTTCACAGAGCATCAGTCTGTCACACTATCCATGACGTATACTATCAGTTTCAAGTGATTCAGTCTAAAAAACCTTTTTAATATATTTCATGTTTTTGGAACTACCATTGAGCACCCAACCACAAAAATGTGATGTCACATTCCCTCTACTCAACACATTAAAATAGTGCTCCTAAAACCTTCATCCAACCCTAAAACCAAAAAAATAACGTTACCAAAACAGAATCTTTGTCTAATAATCTCAATCAAAAATATATATTATTTAAAATGTGGGTCATCTATAAATCTCTAATAAAAATAAAAAAAATTTATTAATAAATTGGGTTCTAGAACATGAAACCCCACTAGAATCACAACCACCTCATAGGAATAAACAAAAACCCATCATCCTCAACCCAATGAAAACATAACAAGGGATGCATACACATCCAAAATGAACTAAAAAACTAATGTCATCATCTCATACATTGACTCAGGCCCCAAGTAACACACATAATCCATATACATAATCACACACACCTTCTTAGGGTGATCCTATTAATAAGTCTCACACATGGCCCTCTAGATCCACACATAAATAGAGGAATTACTCCTTGGATCCTCAAAACATGCACTCAAAAGGAGGAACCCTATCTAAACCCTAGTAACAACCATACTCATATCCAATTCCTATCATTTAATGATTCTAGGGTGGGCCCTCGTGGCCTTCTACCAATCTTTGGTCAAAAAAATGCCACCAAGGCACCCAAAATCAATCTCATGCCACACAAAATTTCTAAACCACCAACCATGACATACACTCATCATTTAATTAGAAACCTTCCTACCATGTAAATAATCAAGTGAACCTCAGTCTCAAATCAATAACACAATATCACTCAACCATAACTACAATCATATAGTTTCATGAAATCTCCAAAGTCTTTGTCCTCTATGATTCTCAAACATAGGATCTAAACCAAAACTTCTCTAAAATCAAGTCACTAGTCCTGAAATTCAAGGAAAAACAATACCTTCCCTAAAATACTACTAAAATCCCATATTCTATGACACATCCAAGAAACCTCAACCAAAAAACCACGGTATGATCATTCTAGATCAAGCACTGGTCTCACAACACTCAGCTGGGTCTCCTAGCTCCAAACCCAACCCATTTAATGACTATAAGTCCAAAACTCAAGGAAATATTCATTATAAAATAAGCATGCCAGGGGGGGTCTAGTAGTGGGGTGGGGGGGCTTCCCGGGGGTCCAGTGGCAGCTGTTCAGGGGGGTCCAGTAGTGGGGGGGGGGGTCTCTCTCGGGGGTTCAATAGGGGGCTGCAGTCTAGGGGGGCTTCCATCCAGGGGGTCCTGTAGGGGGCGATGCTGTCCGGGGGGGGTGGCTGCTGTATAGGGGGTCCAGCAGGGGGGGCTGTTGTCCAGGGGGGTCTAGCAGTGGGCGGGGGGGGGGGGGGGTGCTGTTTAGGGGGGTCCAGTAGGGGGGCTTTACTATTCCTGTTTATTGAGTTATATTCTTTGTGAATATTCTAAGATGTTTTTTAACATTATTTAAGGGGATTAGAACTACAATGTTTTACCTTGAGTTATATGTACTTTCGAGCTGGTTCTATACTTATTTAATAGCTTATCTTATTGGGAGACTCATGTAAGTGAAGTTTTGTGTTTTTATATATTGTATATGTTTAATTTTTATTATGTAAGTAGCTTTTGTGTATAATTTAATTTGGAGGGGATTCACATGTGGGGTAGGGGGGAAACTAGCAGGGGTTGCAAGTGGCGGCTGGTAGGGGGTGTAAGTGGGGGCTGACAGGGGCATGGGGAGGGGAAACGGGCATGGTGGGGTGGGGGGAGGGGCAGCACTGGTGGGTGTCCAGGTTCTGGGGGGGGGGGTTATAGGGTCTATCCAAGAGGCTTGAAAAAAAAGGAATAGAGTCCCCACATGAAAGAGAATCATTAGATAGAGTGTCAATCCGTAACAGTTCCGTGGAGATTCACATTCTTCAAACATTGATGATTCACTGGATTCCCACAATGTGGATAGAATCATGAATTAACATGATAAGTATCAAAAGTACATCTCAGGATTAGCATGAAATACATATTCAATGTCAATTGAATGAAGATTCTTGGGGGGGGGGGGGGTTCTAGGGTTTGTCTAGTAGGGTAGGGGTGGCTATCCAGCGGAGTGGAGGTCTGGGCTGTCCAGGGTTCTATATCTAGGGTCTGGGGGGTGTCCAGGGTCTGGGGGGTGTGGTGTCCAGGGGCTGTCCAGGGGGGGGGTGTCCCGGGTCTGTCTGGGGGGTGTCTATGGTTTGTCCGGGGGGTGTCCAGGGTCTGTCTAGGGGGGTGTCCAAGGTGTCCATGGGGATATGTCCAGGGTATGGGGGGTGTCTAGGGTCTGTTCGGGGGGTGTCGAAGTTCTGTCTGAGGGGTGTCCATGGTCTGTCTGGGGGGGGGGGGGTCCAGGGTATGTCCTGGGGATGTCGAGGGTCTGTCTTGGGGGGTGTTGAGGGTCTGTCTGGGGTGGTGTTGAGGGTCAGTCTAGGGGGTGTCTAGGGTCTTTCCTGGAAACCCCCTGGATTTTTTATGGTTTTTTAGACCCTATAGCCAGAGTTATTAACTGTGTCTATAAGTCTATTTCCATGGTTAAAAACCGTGGCTATAGGTCTAATGCCACAGTTTCTAACCATGGTAATAAATTTTGCCCCTCTTATATTATAGCCACAATTATAAACCATTGCTATAGAGATATTACCACGGTTAAAACTATGGATGCATACCTATAGCCACTGTTTGAACCATGGTTCTAGACCTAGAGCCACATTTCCAAATCGTGGCTATAATTCTAGTCTTATATCCACGCCAAACTTAACCACGATTTCTCAAACTGTTGCTATTACCTATAGCCATGGTTCAATGATCTATAGCCACGGTTTAAAACCGTGGCTATAGCCTGAATTTCCAGTAGTGTGACATTAGTATCACTCATATACAGATATGTTATTATAAATATGAAACAACCATAGTTCACCTTCTATGCATCATACGGAAAACAAAATCACTACGCGTGCGTACGTACGGAATACCGTCTCCACGTCGTGGTGTAATCTGTTCTTCCACCACCACCTTACTTGGATGGGTATAATGATGTAAATAATAACTCTATATGACTATTATAAAAAAATACTGATTCTGATATATTATATCATCCACCCCATTTCCATTTAATAAATATGGGAACGATATCATCGCTCATGCGTACGTATAGATTACCGTCTCCACGACACGATGAGATTCATTTTCCTTGTTAACAATTCAAGAATGATTATAACGTAAATATGATAAGTACTCATTAAATATAGAACATAATAATTATACTGGATTTAAGTATATATATATATGTATTTCATCTATTTAATTCAATTCAATTCAATAAGGAAAGCAAAATAACTTTCATGCATACGTACGGCCTACCGTCTCCATGAATGGTGTATTTCATTTCATTCTTATATCTATTATATATATATGTATATAATTAATATATATGACATATAAATCATGATTTAAATTCTTGAAGTATGTAAATCAAGATATAATTAATAATAATATCAAGAACAATAAATCAAAAAACGTACGATAAATGAAACAATTTTACCCAAAACACTGCTTTAACATGCAATTTACAAAAGAACGGGTATTATAAAGTCATAATTGAACCATATATGATATCATAACAATGAATATGATTCTGTAAAAAGTGAATTACATTATTTAAATCATTATACAGGATTTTCAGATACGTACAAAGCATATTGGACCTATGGTAAGGGATAATTTTGCAAATCTCATTTTTATCTGATATTGCTTATACCTAAGTATTTACTGGGGTAATATTTTTCATCCATGCCCATAAAATGTATTTCATAATGAGTTTAATATTCATCCATGTATGTTTAATTTTATTTTTACCCCGCAATGACTTTTACTTTGTCTTATGGAAGGAAGCTTTCTTTTGGTTACAATACGAGGAACTTTTGGACTTTTCTGACAAAAGTACGAGGAGAATGTTGTTTCAACTTATACTGCATAAATGGATTTTTATTGTTTCATATCGCCTTATTTTTATGAAGCTTTCACAACAATATTTTGTGGTTATTGTCAAAAAAATCATTCTATTTTAAAATTGTTTGGCATTTTGTGAAAATAAAATGATTTTTAAGAAGAAATGATATTTTCCTCAACAATTATTTTCAAGTGTTTTTCCAAAACCATTTCCATCTAAGATGACATTATTTCATATTTTTTGTTTCAATTATAATATCTCTATGATTTACATGGTTTCAATTTTGTTCTGATGAAATTATATCCATTTTTTATATGGATTATGTTTTGATGGGATGATGTTTATGAAACCCATTTTATTAATTGGGCTATGATGAATGATTTATTCTTATGTTGTGTAACATGTAAGAATGAGTTCTTTATGAGATGGGTGGGACCTATATCACCCTCCAATGCATTTGGTAATGATTTATATAACATGAGATATACATGGCTGGAATGGTAAGTTAATCCGGTTCAGTGTTACAGGACTGAAACGAGGAGTAAACTTGATTTAGAAAGGGTCTTTTTCCACTAAGATGGTCTTGGCGGCAATGACTTGGCCACTATGGAAACCATATCATATTATTAATGTTTTTTAACAATTAAATGTTTTATTTCCATGCTATTTTATCATTATTGATGTCACATTATGATCTATGCCTTACGCACTTCCATGTTTTATGTCATTGCTCAATATTTCGATGTTTAAACATTATGTTCATGTTTTTATGATCAAATGTATGTGGTTTGTTTTATTTTATCAATGCTTACCCTTAATGAGCATTTGAGCTCACCCTTTATATGTTTTCTTTTCCCCATGATATAAAGAAATGTTTTAGGTAAGAAAAAAGGGGAAGATCTATTTGGGAGATGTTGAAGATCTTTCATCACGATTAGAAGATTATGTTCCGTGTTTCCAAAGACACTAAACTATTACGGTCCTTAGATGTTTTTTTTTCTTATGTATTAAGTATTTCACAAAATTAATGTAATTTCCATGTACGCCATGCTTTGGGTCTCTACATGTGGAATCCGAAAGAGAAATCCCACTAGGATTCTGGATCTGTCATTGCATTCGTTGTGATCTTATCTTTTATGATCTGAATTTTCATTATGATCTGTTAAGTATAAATCATATATTCACAATTAAAAATGATAGAGGAGCTCCACTGGTTTATATAGTTGAAATGATCATCCATTTCTCATTTCCAAGAAAGTTCTATTGATAGAAAACCTCCCACAGCCGCAGATTCTGAACCTCATGAGCCCAGTCACTTTATGTCACAATTGGGATAAAAACCACATTACAAACTCAACAGTTGTCTCAAATTCACAATACGATTCTATGATCATAATTTATTTTATTAGGTATTTGAGATAATATAAAATAATTCCTTTATTTTATTTATGTAAACACCCTTGGTGTATTTTTCTATAAAAAGACCCATCCCGACAAGAGTTATCTTCCGCCTGGGGTAAACACCACACTTTGGACTCAACCGTGCCCACATATTTTTAATCTAGGATATCATTCCATAGATATAACATTTCTTAAATGATCATATTATAAAATATTCTTAATATTTTTTTTAAAATTTATTTTGGGCACTCTGGGGCTCAGAATCGCATGTCGTCTCAGCTTCTAGCTTTAGAAATATATGTAGACATATTTCAATGAATTATATGGAAAAACTGGGTCCCTACAAATAATTATTTGTAAAAATTGATTCCAAATTTTTAATCCACATAATTTATAGTTTATAATTTTTTCAATTTTTTTGACATAAAATATTAGTGAAAGTAGTTAAAATTAATTACATAGATTATGGTAAAGGGAAGATTAACTAAAGACTAAACATAGAATTTACGACCCCAACCAACATAGAAACATGTCCAAAACCAATTGGACGGAAAATATTCACCAATTAACCAAAAATTAGTGAATTTTCTTAGTTTTATAAGACTTTTTGTATAAAAATTTGTGTATGCCTAACAAGTTTTAAAAAATACCATGTGAATCTATTCCCATCCCTATAATGGACGAAAAATATGCCTATTATTCACACCTTCCAACCTAAATGAGATCAGTTCTACTCTATCCAATACACTTAACAACTTTATATCTCCATATATTAATCCTTCCCTTCATAATAATAAAATACATGGAAGCCTTTGGGCCCAAACCAAAAGGAGTTCCCCGATTAAGTGGTATGTTCTACTCTTAAACTTATTTTTTGTGTTTTCATTCTCCATCCCTCCACACTATTTATTCCCAAGTTGTATAAAAACATGTATCCTCAATATTATTGGATTTTTTTATGTTATGGTTTCAATATAAACAACACATGAGCCTTATCCCGGTTAGTAAGGACTCTATAAGTGCATCCAAGTGACCGAGGATCAAATCCAGGAAGAGGCATAATTTTTGGGTACTGTAAATGTACTATAGTAGGTACTGTAGCAGGAACTGTGCAGTACTGTATGAGGTACTATAGGGGGAACTATAACAGGTATTGCTTGGCAAATTAGAAGCCGGTAATATGCCCTGTTTGGGCCATTCAGCCACCGATTTGGTCCCTGAGTCCTTTAGGGCATTCGTGCCACCCTAGCCTTCAGGTTATTAAGGCCTTCGGGCCTCCTCAAGGCCTTCGGGACACCTTAAGTGCAGATGAAAACCAGACAACCTAAGATTAACAAGCTCTACAAGCATGATGAGAAAAGGATCTTTTACCACAGTAGAAGCTAAAACGGTTTGCAATAATGAGAGGGTATGACACCTGCCATCGGGACAAGCATGTTCATGCATGAGAAATCCTAGCCGAATAGCCATGCGAATGTGGACAGATGATTTCATGATGAAGATGATGGGTAGGAGCAATTCCAAGTATTTATTCTTGGATTTATGTAATGTTTTAAAGTTTATGGGCAATGAATTCCTCTAAGGCCTACATGCCATGTAATATGTATGCCTACATGCCTTGTAAGGGTTCCACCTCACCCCTTGAAGGGTGGATTATCAAAAATCAATAAAAAATGAAGGCCTTTGGGCCATTTTATGGATGGATGGTTTCAATCTAAACTTACACACACCTCATTTAAATAGATTATGAACATATTTTTTACATGTACAGAAAACAACTACCTCATTAAACAATGATTTTTTTATTTTTACATAACAGCCTATCATGGTGGATAGTTTTTTGGAAAATATATTTAAATATTTTATATACTATTTATATTTTTTATTTATGCTTCTTTTTACCTTTTTTAAACATGTATCTATTTTATATTACATTAACCATTAATACGATAATTTCATTTCAAGCTGGGTGCACTACTACACCATCAGAGTGATGTGATTCCTTTACACAATACATGGAATGTATTATGGATGGTTTTAGTAGAAATATATGATATATTTAACATTATAATACTGAATTGATTATATTATATACATATATACATAAATTCCATTTTTTTTTCTTTCATTATGACAGTAAAAACAGAAACAATGTCCATGCGTACGTACAACTTACCGTCTCAATGAAAGCTGTATTTAATTTCCAATTTATATATTCTATAGATTATAATAACACATATTCAATAAATATAAATTATATTTATATCATTATTTACAATTTTAAGTCATTATATTTTTATAATTACAAAATATATAAAAAATTAAAACACATGTCAAAAATAATGAAAATATTAGCCAATGTGAAACCCTAACATAGAATTGTTAATTTGAGGGTAATATAAAGTCATTATAAAACCATATATTGTATTATGTAACATAATATGGTTGTGTAAAATATCTATAATAAATTTTTTTTATACTTGTGGTTTGAATGAGTACGGCGAGATTCAAGACATATTGTAAGGTAATTTCATCTCACTTTTTATTTTCATGAGATACATACTTTAATAACCACCTATTAGTTTTATGTGGCGTGTAAACTACCAATGGATGTATTTTATGTTTATTATAATTTAATTTTTTTTATTTTTCTATCCAATTTATGATATTTATTGCATGGGATTTTTTTTTTCAAAAGTTACCAAACCAGTAACATATTCTGTCTCAATTTTCATTCTTTGAGAATCATGTTTTGATAGGAACATACATTATTTTCAAGTTGTATATATTTCAATTTTTCTCGAAATAGAATGAATCCCCTTCTTTTTATAATATTTTATGATTCATGTAATTTTATTTTCTAATATAGATATTATGATCCAATGTTATCAATTGATAATATTTTGTTGAAATAATCTCAATACTTTTTGAGATTGTTTATGATTATGCTTTAATTAATGAAGTCTCATGACCTTACTCTCTAAAAAACCCATGAGGATTCTTATACCATGGTTATTAATTATATCATAATGTATTAATACCATTTTTCACACTTATATATGAAAATCCAGTGTATTGAAAAAGATTTTTTTCAAAAAAAAATCAAATTATGTGGGTATCAAATTTTCATTTAAAAAGGTTTATAAAATTAGTTTTTGTTTTAAAAGAATTATTTATAATTTTTCAATGATATTTTCAAATATAAAGTTTTAAAAAATTATTTCTGTTTTAAAATTATTATTACAATGTATAATTGATATTTTTTTAAGAAATTTTTTTCATGTTTTTTCAAAATTATTTAGCATCTAATATAAAATCCATTGGTGTTACTCATGCCATTTTTTGGATGTTATTAAATTTTACACTCAAAATATTTCTCTGAAATGATTATGTTTTGATGGAATGATGTTTCTAAAACTCATTTCTCTTTCACATGTTATTTTCTCTTGAAACCCACTTCTTTTCACATGTTATGGTTATGATGAAATGATTATGAAACCAATCTCTTTCCATAGGTTGTGATATGATTAAATGTTTATAAAACCTATTTCATTTCATGGGATAATATATGATTATTTATGAACATGTGGAACATGTATTTATGATTTTAATATGAGATTTGTGGGCCCTATTTCTCCTCCAATGATTTGGGTAATGATTTATATATCATAATATTGACATGGATGGAATAATAAATGAACTCATTTCTGTATTACAAGGCCGGAATGGGAAATGAACTAAGTTCAGTAATGTAGTACTATAATTGGGAGTGATCTTAATCAATAATATAGGACATGAATGGGGTGTGAACATGGTTTCATAATGGTATTTTCCACTATGACTACATTGGAAACAATGACTTGACTACAATGTAAATAATATTATACACTTCTGTGTATACCACAATTCCATATTTTATTCCTATGATATGACTACATGGATTATGTTGATTATGTCCTTATGTTTCATTTCTTATGTACCACCATGATTTATTCCATGATTTATTTATATGATCTTGGATAGCTGGTATAAGGCCCCGGCCTTAAACATTACTAAATATTGAATTAAATGAATAATTCACATTGAGGAGCTTTTCAGGTTCTGAGTTTTAGAGAATTAGGACATAACTATTACCTCCCAAAAGATTACTAAGTATACACTTCTACTAAGTATCAATAAAATAAAAACTCTCAAAAAGAAACATGTCTAGTTCCATGTTTTATATAGCATGACTTACCCATGATCCCATCATTGACCCTATTCCGCATTAAGTCCTATGAAAAACATTTCAAAAAACATGGGGTGAGCATTAAAATCTCAGTAAGGGATACACAATGAATGAAAACTTTTAGTTTATCAAAACATTATGTAAACCATGTATACATTATCAAAGTAATACTTTTCACCTTTATGAAGTAGTAAAAACTCTTCACTAAATAAAAGATCATTACTTACCCTTTTGTAACCAAAAGATTACCATAAAACCCATATAAAGATCACATAACATATAAAGGTAACTTGGGACATAAACATACTTAAATAGAATAACCATACGGTCGACATCCACACATATCACTTAATGGAATAGCCATACAGCCGACTTCCATACCCAATGCATTAGAGGTTAAAACGTAACCACCCGTCCTGGTATTCACGGCACCACTCGTCATATGGTTTATCACGTAACCACCCATTAAATGTCTATGTACCATTATAAAAATCATAAGAAATTAATCAAAAATAATGGAAAGAAAACATTTCCACAATTTTATCATAATATATCACATAAATATATTGACATAACAAATTCATTATAAAAACCATTTTCAATACCAAAATACATAAAAGATTATATGGTATTTATTTCATTTTAAAAAACATTACGGCTTGTTCAGGAATCCAAAGACAAAATAATACTCACAGTGTTGGAAAAGGTCGTTGTCACCACATACATTAAAAGAAACCTTCCTTTTTATCATTTAGTAAAACACTTCGTATAAAAAGATTCTTTTTGAATAAAATTAAAAGTCAAAGGGGTTTATACACCATATAAAATAATGTTGTGTGTAAAACAAAATATGCCTCAATGAATGGAGATTGAGACGAAGTCCCATACAAAGATCATTTTTAAATAAAATAGATCTATTATGTGTATTCACTGTAAGTACACATAAATAAAGTACAAATACAAGATAGGACATAATAATATCATGACATAACTTGAAAGTAGGAGATTAACCCAAAGACCAAAAATTGGGTTAAGAAGTTCCCTTACCTCGGGTCTGAATGGACTCGATCGTTATTTAACATCTGGAATAATAAGCTTGAGTTAATTTATACTTTCTTAAGAACCTTTTTAAAGTTCATTATTAATTTTATATCACTTATTTCCATGTTATATTATGTAATAATTTAAGTTAATAATGTTTTTTTGTCGATATTTTGTTCTTAAGTCCAAAGTGGACTTCTTACAATTACATGTTGTTCATGTGGTCTAAGGTTCATTATATCCAGAATGATATTCATGATTTGGATATCATGTATATCATATGTATCAAGAATATATACATGCATTTATAATATTACATAATAATTTAGAGGTAATAAATGAAATGCACCGTTCATGGAGACGGTAAGTCGTACGTACGCATGAACAGTACTTTCATTTCTATGTCATATTAATGTAATTAAAACTAAATGAGAGATATGTATATTTTAATTACATAATTATATTCATAATTTATATGTAACATAAATAATATATATCCAATATTTATATGTACTTATAATAGTACATTACATTTGGGGATAAGAAATGAAATGCACTGTTCATGGAGACGGTAAGCCGTACGTACGCATGAACGCAACTTTCATTTCTATCTCATACGTTAATGGAATGAAATAATAATGATATAAAGGTATATTATAATTCCAGTATAAAATACTATATAATAACATTAAATCCACCCTTTATACGTCCCACATATGGCATTAACGTATCAAATCACTTTGAGGGGGCGGTAGTCCGCACTTCCTAAAATGAAGATATTATGTATACCCATAATGGAATCCATAAAATTATGCCATAAATGAAAAATACATAAGCTTAAGGAGAACATAAAAATATTATATATCATATATAAATATAGATACATCTTAATGGCCTCCTTTGAAGGTGTTAGAAGAATATTCAACAATCATCGTTTTGTGAGGCAGAAATTCGTCATCCGCAGAAATAATATGTTCTTTAACCATTAGATGTTGTGGTGTGTAAGTGTAGCTCGAATTTCACTTATAACGACATCCTCGTATATTGATGATACTGGATTTGTTACAAAATAAATGAATAAAAATATTTTAGGGGGTTGGAGAAGCAAAATAAAACAAAAGAACACAAGTGAAAACATTACCTTAAAATCAAGTAACTCTCTTAGATTTGAGTTCAAAGGCTTATTTGGGAAGACTTATGCCCAAATTGAGGCTTCTAGTAGTAAGAGAGGGATTTGGAGAGACAACATGGGCATGGGTTGGCCGAGCCAAAGCCCTTGGATGTGTGGGTATGGTGGTAGAGGTGGGGGCCTTTTATAAGAGGAGAGGAGGGGCACTCTTGGAAAGTAATAAAAGGTTACTTTATCATAAAGTTCATTTCGGATTTAAAAGGTTCCAAAATTATATATTTCGAGGATAAAGTGATAGGAGTTCGAAATATAATCATCAAATAGGATTTTGACACGTTTAGTTCTTAGATTATACATTATCTTTTCATTTTATTTAAATTATTAAATAATGAGGTAATCACTGCATCATCATGATGTCATATATAATTTAAATTATATAATGTCTAAAAATTATAAAAAAAATATCATGATGTAGTAAATAATTTTTGATTTCTAATTAATATTTATAGTAAAACATGTGACTTGTATAACTACACTTAAAAATTGTTTTAGTAAACCAACTCATATTTGTGACATTTTTTTTAACTTTAAATAAAAAGATATTACTGTCATTTTCCTACCAAAGTGGCTCCATGGGGTCCCCAAGTTGACCCATGGATTTTATTTGTCGGCCATGACACTTCCAATAAGGGTAGGACATGTTTCTATGTCATTTTATATTATTAAAACATTATTCTTACCTTAAATTACACTAATTACCTCTAATTGTGATTAAAAAACATAAAAGTTACTATTCAACAAAAATTTATTTTAATCCCATTGAACCAAATTTTAATTATTAATGAAAACCATGTATGTCGGATTTTTGAAATTCAAAACACAGAGGTGGTAAAATTTCATTTCAACGAAAAAACAGTTTTTTTAAGTACCACTTAGTGGTTTCACTATTCTTCAAAAATTGATGTTTTTCAGAAAAATATCAAAACTTCACCCAATGATATATTTGATATTACGAATTGAAAAATGATTTCCATTTTACAAAATTAAAAACATATAAGTTGCATTAATTAATTTTATAATTAATTCATGATGTCAGAGCAAATAGCGTGTTTTTATGAAACAGTAAGTATCAAAATATTAACACTAATTGAAGTCCAATTTCAAAGTGAAATTAATACCAATGACCACTATTGGATTAAATGGTAAAAATATATTCTAATTCAAATATAATAGCAATTCAATAGATAATCAAATCATATAAATAAATTAGATTAAAAAGTGGTTTTGAATTAAAATACAACATTTTTCACTATTCATTAAAAAATGAACTTTTTCGAAAAAATACCAAAAAATTCCACAAAGTAGATTTTGATGTCCTCATTCTAAAGAAGAGTTTTATTTGGTCTAATAATATGTATAAGAGTGACCAAAACTATATTTAATGACGGTTCGACATCAAATGGAGATAAATAAACCTTTAGTGAATATTAGGGTATATATGCCTAAAATTGAATTCATTCTGTATTTTAAGCCTTCATTTTTTATTAAATAAATGTAAAAACATTTAAAAAACATATATAATAATATTTTAGTTATTTCTATCCATTCCTACCAATACAACGGCTATGTGTTAACTACTATTTAAAATAATATTATTTTATTACAAGTGTGCAATGTAAGATTTCAATGAAACTCTTTATTGCGTATCGAGTACGCTATCTAACATAGAAACCCCTTTAAAGTAAAATTAATATATAATTCATAAATATTAATAAATAAGAAAATAATTTATTCTTTATTAACCTGGGATGTTACATCCTTCCCCCCTTTTGGTAATTGCATTCTCGCAATTTTATTCACTTATCAAAACAAGTGGGGGTATTTACCCCTCATAGCATTTTCAGATTCCAATGTTGCCTCATCAACCATATGGTTTTTCCACAAAACCTTTACCTAATGAATTACCTTATTTCGCAACACTTCCTCTCTTCAGTCAATAATATGGACTGGATGTTCTTCATAAGAGAGATTCTCTTCCAACTGAACTACCACCTGGCTCAAAACATGAGATGGATCTGGCATATACATTCTTAACATCAAAACATGAAAAACATTGTGTACATGAGATAAACTCAGAGGTAATACCACTCCTTATTCAACTGATCCAACTCTCTCCATAATTTCATATTGTCCAATGAACCTTGGACTCAACTTTCCTTTCTTACCAAATCACATCACTATTTTCCATGGAGAAACCTTGAGAAAAACATGATCACGTACCTCGAAAGATAGATCCTTTCTCCTGTTATCCGCATAACATTTCTATCTGCTCTGAGCTGTTCTCATGTGTTTCTGAATCAACTGAACTTTTTCTGTCATCTCTTCTACCAATTCTGGTCCCATCAGCTTCCTTTCACCTACATCATCCCAAAAATCTTGAGTTTGAAACTGTTTACCATATAATGCTTCAAACAGATCCATCTGTATACTGGAATGAAAACTTTTATTATATGAACATTCAACCAAAGAAAGATGTTGGTCCCAACTTCCCTGGTAATCCATAGAGAAACCACGCAACATATCTTCCAAAGTCTGAATTGTTCGTTCTGACTGCCCATCTGACTGCAGATGAAAAGCTGTACTAAAATTTAATTCAGTACCCAATGACTTATGAATGCCTTTCCAAAAGTTATAAGTAAACCTGGGATCACGATCAGACATAATGGGGAGGAAAACTCCATGTAACCTGACTATCTCTTTAAGATACAATCTAGAATGTTTATCTAGAGAGAATGTATCTCGAATAGGATGGAAATGAAGAGATTTAGTCAAGCGATCAAAAATAACCCAGAATGCATTTTTAACTCGAGATGCCTTCAGTAATCCCACAACAATGTCCATGGATATGTTTTCCCATTTCCACTCTGGAACTGGAAAAGGCTGAAGCATCCCTTTCGGTAACATCCGCTCTGATTTACCCTGCTGACAAGTCAAACACTTCATAGTAAAATCAGCAATATCTCTTTTCATTCCATCCCACCAGTAATATTTCTGCAGATCTCTGTACATATTAGTACTTACAGGATGAACTAAAAACGGGGAACTATGATCCTCACATAACAACTCATTATTAAATTGTTAATCACAAGGCACACACAATCTATTCCCAAATCTCAAAACACAAAAATTATTAATGTTGAATTCCTGAAATTTACCATTCTGAAACAGCTCTACCATTTTATGCAACTCGCTGTCTTGCATCTGTGCTTGCTTAATTCTGTCTGATAGAGATGATTTAACTGATACTTGAAACAAAACTGAAGGAAATCCTGCACAAACAACTTCCATGCCAATGTTCATCAAATCCTTAACCAAAGTATCATGTTCCAAACCCAACATTGTTAATGAATTATTACTCTTTCGGCTCAAAGAATCATCCACTTTATTTTCTTTTCCTAGATGGTAATGAATTGTACAATCATAATCCTTGATTAATTTTAGCCATCTCCTCTGTCAAATGTTCAATTCTTTTTCAGTGAATATATAATTTAAACTTTTGTGATCGGTATATATTTCACACATTACACCATACAAATTATGACTCAAATTTTTAGAGAAAAAACCAAAAAATCTAATTCCAAGTCATGTGTACGGTAATTTACTTCATGAGTTTTCAACTGACGTGAAGCATATGCAATTATCTGATCATTCTGCATTTGGATGCAACCAAGTCCTTTCAATGAAGAATCACTGTAGATAACAAACTCACCATTCCAGGAAGGAAGTACCAAAACTAGAGCATTCACCAATATTCTTTTCAACTACTGAAAACAATCATCACATTCATTTGTCCAGATAATCTTAACACCCTTCTGAGTTAGCATAGTCATTGGACTAGATAACCATGAAAAATTTCTAACAACCCATCGGTAATAGCCTGCCAAACCAAGGAAGATACGAATCTCAGTTACATTTGCGAGTCTTGGAAATTCTTCAACAACCTTTGTTTTTGCAGGATCAACAGTTATCCCATCATTAGAAACAATATGACCATGGAAAGAAATTTTTTGCAACAAAAACTCACACTTTCTGAATTTTCCATTCAGGTTATTTTCTTTTAAGGTTGGAATGATAACCCTTAAATGACTTTCATGATCCTCTTTACCTTTAGAAAACACCAAAATATCATCTATAAACCAAACCACCATTTATCACCTGATTCAACTGAGCCATCACTGCATCAAACTGTTTAGTTTTGATTCCGACCATCTCAGGATACTGATTTGAAAGGTTGTCTTCCTCCTGATGTCGTCCCAACATAGCTACTTTGTTTCCTCTACGGAAAACCATTCTGAACACAGAAATATCTTAGGAGAAGAAACATGGTAGTCTTTAAATGCTATATCATTTCAGTCATACCATAAATTAACTTATAATTTAACAGTTTTCCAACTCCTAAATTTTTCTAAACCAACCTCGGATACCAAGTATAAGGCCCTTGCCTTAAACCGTACATAATATTGAATTAAATGAATAATTCACATTGAGGATATTTTCAGGTTTTGAGTTTTAGGGAATTAGGACATAACAATTACATCTCAATAGATTACAAAGTAGACACCTCTACTAAGTTTCCATAGAATAAAAACTCTTAAAAAGAAACATGTTTAGTTCCATGTTTTATATAGCATTACTTTCCCTTGATCCCATCCTTGTCCCTATTCCACATTATGTCCTGTGAAAAACATTTCAAAAAACATTAGGAGAGCATAAAAATCTCAGTAAGGGATACACAACGAATGAAAAATGTTAGTTTATCAAAACTACAAGTAAACCATGTATAATATTTCAAAGAAATAATTTTCAGCTTTATGAACTAGTAAAAACTATTCATTGAATAAAATATCATTACTTACCATTTTTTAACCAAAATATTTCCATTAAATCTATATAAAGATCACATAACATATAAATGTAACTTGGGACTTAAACATACATAAATGGAATAACCATATGGTCGACTTCCACACATATCACTTAATGGAGTAGTCATACGGCTGACTTCCATACCCAATGCATTGGCGGTTATAATGTAACCACCCGTCTAGGTATTCACAGCACCACCCGTCATATGGTTTATCAGCTAACCACCCGTCAAATGTCCATGTACCATTACGAATATCATAAGACATAAAAAAAATATAATGGAAAGAAAAAATTTCCACACTTTGATCACAATATATCACTTAAATATATTGACATAACAAATCCATTATAAAAAACATTTTAATTACCAAAATACATAAAAGAGTATATGTTATTTATTTCAATTTAAAAAACATTACGCCTTGTTCAGGAAGCCAAAGACCAAATAATACTCACGTGGGCAGAAAAGGTCGTTGTCACCGCATACATTAAAAGAAAAATTCCTTTTTGTCATTTAATAAAATGATTTGTATAAAAAGATTATTTTCGAATATAATTAAAATTCAAAGGGGTTTAAACCCCGTATAAAATAAAGTTGTGTATAAAACAAAATATGCCTCAATGAAAGGAGATTGAGACGAAGTCCCATAAAAAGTTCATTTTTAAATAAAATATATTTATTATGTGTATTCACTATAAGTACACATACAGAACGTACAAATACAATATATTACCTAATAATATCATGACATAATTTTAATGTAGGAGATTAACCCAAAGAACAAAAATTGGGTTAAGAAGTTCCCTTACCTTGGGTCCAACTTGACTCGATCATTCTTTAACATCCTAAATAATAAACTTGAGTTAATTTATACTTTCATAAAAACCTTTTTCAAGTTCATTATTCCTTTTGTATCACTTATTTCCATGTTATATTATGTAATCATTTAAGTTAATAATTTTTGTTTTGTATATATTTGGTTCTTATGTCGAAAGTGGACTTCTGACAATTACATGTTGTTCGTGTGGTCAAAGGTTCATTATATCCAGAATGATATTCATGATTTAGATATCATATATATCATATATATCCAGCATATATACATGAATTTATAATATTATATAATTATTTAGAGGTACGAAATGAAATGCAGCATTCATGGAGACGGTAAGTCGTACATATGCATGAACACTACTTTCATTTCTATGTCATACTAATGGAATTAAAACTGAATGAGATATATGTATATTTTAATTCCAGAATTATATTCATCATTTATATGTAACATACATCATATATATCTATTATATATATGTACTTATAATAGTGCATTACATTTGGGGATATGAAATGAAATGCACCGTTCATGGAGACGGTAAGCCGTACGTACTCATGAACGCTACATTCATTTCTATCTCATACATTAATGGAAAGAAATAATAATGATATAAATGTATATTATAATTCCAGTATAAAATCATATATAATAACTTTAAATCCATCCTTTATATTTCCCGTATATGTAATTAACGAATCAAATCACTTTGAGGGGGTGGTAGTCTACACTTCCTAAATTGAAGATATTGCATATACCCATAATGTAAGCCATAATGGTATGACATAAATAAAAAATACAGAAGCTTAAGGAAAAAATAAACATATTATATATCATATATAAATATAGTGACATCTTAATGGCCACATTTGAAGGTGTTAGAAGAATATTGAACAATAATTGTTTCGTGAGGCAGGAATTCACCATCCAAAGAAACAGTATGTTCATTAACCATTAGATGTAGGTGTGTGTAACTGTAGTTCGAATTATTCTTATAAAAACATAATAGTATATTGAAGATACTGTAATTGTTACAAAATAAATGAATACAAAGAGTTTAGGGGGTTGTAGGAGCAAAATAAAACAAAAGAACACAAGTGAAAACATTACCTTAAAATCGGGTAACTCTCTTAGATTTGATCTCAATGGCTTCCTTGGAATACTTCTTCCCAAAGTGAGGCTTCTAGGAGTAAGATAGGGATGTGGAGAGAAAAAATGGTCTGGTTTTGGAAGAACCAAAGGCTTTGTAAGTGTGGGTAAGGTGGTAGAGGTGGGGGCCTTTTATAAGAGAAGAGAAGAGGCACTCATGGAATGTTATAAAAGGTTAC
Source organism: Viscum album (assembly GCA_963277665.1). Taxonomy (NCBI): domain Eukaryota; kingdom Viridiplantae; phylum Streptophyta; class Magnoliopsida; order Santalales; family Viscaceae; genus Viscum; species Viscum album. Next base: position 245,622,516 of record OY728133.1, read on the forward strand.
TATATCATAAAATTCTTTTTGGATTTAAAAGGTCCCAAAATTATATATATATATATAGGATATGGTGACAGGAGTTCTAAATATAATCATCCAATAGGTTTTTGACATGTTTAGGTCAATGATTTTACATATATTTTCATTTTATTTAAATCGTTAAATAATGAGGTAATCGCTGCATCATCATGATGTCATAAATAATTTACTTTATTTAATGTCTGAAAATTATAAAAAAAATCACGATGTAGGAAATATTTTTATATTTATAATGAATATTTATAGTCAAAAATATGACTTGTATAACCCCACATAAAAACTGTTTCAGTAAAACAACTTAAGTTTGTGACAATTTTTTGACTTTAAATAAAAAGATATTAATGTCATTTTCCTACCAATGTGGCTCCATGGGGTCACCAAGTTGACCCATGGATTTTCATTGTCGGCCATGACACATCCAATAAGGGTAGGACATGTTTCTAGGTCATTTGAAATTATTAAAACATTATTCATACCTTAAATTACACTAATTACCTCTAATCGCGAATAAAAAACATAAAAGTTACTATTCACCAAAAAAAAAATTTTAATCCTATTGAACCAAATTTTACTTCTTAATGAAAACCATGTATGTCAAATTTTTTAAATTCAAAACACAGAGGTGGTAAAATTTCATTTAAATGAAAAATCATTTTTTTATGTACCACTTAGTGGTTTCACTATTCATCAAAAATTGATGTTTTTCAGAAAAATACCAAAACATCACACTAAGTTATATTTGATATTCCGAATTCAAAAATGATGTATATTTTACAAAATTCAAAACATATAAGTTTCATTAATTAATTTAATAATTAATTCCCACTGTCAGAGCAAATAACGTGTTTTTATGAAACAATAAGTATCAAAAGATTGACTATAGTTTAAGTCCAATTTCAAAGTGAAATTAATTCCAACGTCCACTATTAGATTAAATTCTAAAAATATATTCTAATTAAACTCTAAAACCAATTAAAAGATAATCTAATAATATTAATAAATTAGATTAAAAAAAGGTTTTGAATTAAAATGCAACATTTTCACTATTCATTAAAAAATGAAGTTTATCAGAAAAATACCAAAAATTTACACAAAGAAAATTTTGATTTACTGATTCTAAAGAATAGTTTTATTTGGTCCAATAGAATGTATAATGGTGACCAAAACAATATTAAATGACGGTTCTCCCTCAAAAGGCGATAAATGAACCTTTAGTGAATATTAGGGTATATAAGCCTAAAATTGAATTCTTTCCGTATTTTAAGCCTTTATCTTTTAATGGATAAATTTAAAACCATTTAAAAAACATATATAATTATATTTTAGTTATTTCTATTCATTCCTACCAATACAACGTCTATGTGTTAACTACCATTTAAAATAATATTATTTTATTACTAGTGTGCAACGTAAGATTTCAATGAAACTCTTTGTTGTGTATTGGGTACGCTATCGAACATAGCAACCCCTTTAAAGTAAAATTAATATTTATTTTGCTTATATTAATAGAAATGAAAATGATTTATTCTTTATTTACCTTAGATGTTACAGCAGGGTCTGATATTCTATTTTCTTGATCCTGTTCTCATACCCTTATGCTCATAATTATGCTTACATATCTCTCTTTTTTATGCTTGATGGTCATTAGATATCACACCTTTTTATGTTCCATTACCTCGATTATAATGATATTTATTAATTTTTGATGTGTCATAGATGGGTGATAGTATTGAAGAACCTAGTTATAGATAATCAATCTCATTTATGTAATGAAACATTTGTTTCCATCCATCCACATCAACATGGATAATATGTCCTTTGGGAATGAATTTGTTTAATTATTTATGTATTCCACAAAATAGATGTAATGTTATCTATGAAAATCGGGGGTCATTATAGTTGGAATCAGGGAAATGGTTTGCTTAGACATTAGAATTTAGAATGAGAAAAATTTATTGAGATCCCAATGTATATTTGTAATGATATATCTAGAGATTTAAATAAAGATTGGTATAATGATGAGTTAATATTTAGAAAAATGCCCATTGATTTTGGTAAATGATAGAGTGAGAGGATCCCTAGAAATACTTCCATTTGGAATAGATGTACCAATGGGTATCAAATTCTACAAGATCTTAAAAGTCTTACTTTGGGTAATATGGTATTTGATATTGGGCCTTGCGACACACCTTGTTTTATTATCCTCAGCAATATGATTTCAAAATTCACAAAGTCCTCAAAACCATCATGAATTATTTAAATATATGATGATTATGAATAACATAGTATAAACCTATGGTTTCATGGATTAAAGATGTTTTATCCCTGATTTAAGAACCCTATAATTAATTTTTCATGATTATATGGTATCCCAATATGAAAAATGATTCTCACACTATGCCTTCTAGTTATAGACAATTGAAAGAACTCAAATTAATATGGCTTATATTTAATGATTCATATATGGAATGTATGGGCACTACAGGAATAGATTTCACAAGATTTAATCTCATAAAGAGTATAAAGATGGTTGTATGAGTATTTGTTATACTTCGGAAGATAAATAGAACTCAAATACGTGTGAAAGGTTTGTGATATTATTCTAATATTGTTTACGTTAAATATTATGTGCATGACTAGATTGGGGTTTGGGAAACTTAAGAACTGATTAATATTTCTTATTCTAGGAAAGAAGTATTAATAAATATGTTTTTTGTTTTAAGTTATATATTAATAATAAATTTGGAGTAATGAAGTATTTATGTTTTTGAAATCAATGACTATGTTATATGAATTTTGAAATACCTGATTATTTTCAGTATATTCTTTCATTACGGATTCAAACGGACATGTTGAATCATGACGGAGACATAGAAAAATAATTTAATAGAAATGTGATATTTTGATTTAGGTAAAGAAACACTTAATTAATGCCTAACATTGAGATAACGATGTTTGGATAAATCGAGGATGGATATGAATAAGTAAATTTGATGGTGCATATTACCCTATAACTAATTATTGAAAATGTATTATTTATCATCATGGATGATGTTTTCAAATTCTTGGATTTAAATAATATATCCATTAATCATTGGAGAAAGTAATTATGAATCATTTCTAAAATGATTTATGGCAGTTAACGTTGTTATCATATTTCAAGAGAATATACGATTCGGGTATTCAATTGATTGGAATCTGACCAGAAAATATTACTTTGTGAAATATGGGGGATAAATAAAAATCTTATTTCATGAATTTCTTTTTAATGCATAGAATTGTCAAATATATGAAGGGTTATATGGTAAAACATTTATGGGATGTTTAATTTATTCTTTGCATGAAATTAGTGAGTATAATGTATTATTTTACAACATGATTATTTAAGCATATTGGATAACCTATTATAAAAACTAGGTTTTGATGATAACCAATGACAATTGGGATGGTATATAAAAGATATCATGATATATTAGTTCTTTTGGAGTGAAAAATTAACCTTATTATTTTAGAAAGAGGTTAATTTGATCAAGGAAGAAAAATGGGTGAGGTTTTCTTGAAATTGTGAAACTATATCTTTTCATGAGCATTCTTTAACTATAATAAGAAGGTTTCTAAAAGAATAATAATTATCATAGTACTTATGTTTCTGATGAATCAGATGGTAACTTATTTCAACATAGTTTCATTGTATTTATGATAGTTAATGTTCTATTAACCTTGTTCAATATCACTATCCATGAGAAAATAATTGTTATATTTATCTACCATGTCAATATTTTCAATTTCTAGTTATGTTCTCCCTTATAGAAGTCAAGATATATGTTAATTTGGGTAACCATTATGTTTTCCAGATTCTATTTTTAATTGAATTTTTAGTATATATTTTTATGATGTGGGATTCTAAAAAAGGAACATTAAAGTATTAAAACATTAAAATTTGAAATGAATTTTGAGGGAGAAATTATTTTTAAGGTGGGAAGAATATACGTGCCACGTTTTTTTTCAATTATTTTTTTGAATTAATTTCATATTTTAGATAATTTATGTTTTGCGTAACACTTAAAATAGTTTATTTTATATGTTTGGATTATGTTATAGTAAAAAAATGTATATAATGAAATGAATATAACATAAAATTTACATTTCTCTATACAAAAAAACTAAGGTTAGATTATGTAACAAGTAATAATGACTTTTTCTGATGCCTTCCGTCGCACATAAGAATGGGTTTTAAGGAACAATAATATATCACAAAATTGTTGTTATTTAATAACATAAGATAATTAAATTATTTATTATTAATAGTTTGAACTAATTTATTAAAATATATTGTTTACACAAGTATAATATGAATTCATAGTTCACCAATTAATTAGATATAATTTATAAAACTCATTGATTGTAAATGGAAGTTTTATTATTTTTATGGAAAGATATATGTTTTTCAATAATAAATTAAATTAATTATAATTAATGATTGAAATTAATTTAATATTAATTTTATATATAAAATCATATATTTTTTATATTCATCTAATAGATGTTATAGACATAAGATAAGATCAGACCCAATTTTATGATTAAAAACCTATATTTGTTTTAATAGTATTTTTACTTCCATTTAATGGTGAACTAATTTTATTTACCAATTTTGGAAAATTTATATATTTAATATGTCCATTTAAAATGAATTTTTCAATGGGGAACATTAAAATAAGGTTATGATTATGTTTTTGTATTTTTCTGAAAGGTTTTTTTAATGAATTGTAAAAAATAATGGATTTTATTTTAAAATGCTTTTTCATCTAATTTATTTGTATTGTTAAATAATATTTTAAATTGGTTTCAAATATCAATTATATATTATTTTAATAAATTAAACATTTGTTCCATTTTATCCAATTCTACATTTAAATTAGATATAAAAACATAAAAAATATTTCATCAGTTTTTCTTTAAAAATCGGTGGTGTCGTCCTGTCAGTGAGATTAATTTTAAATTAATTTCATAAAATTATATTATTAGAATTTGGAAAAATTGATTCTATATTAGTAATACGAAAATATATAATTTCTTATAATTTCATCTTAGTCGTGACCAAAAAAATTATTTAATGAAATTAAAATTAATCACATCGATTACTATAAAATTACGCTTAACTAAGAACTAAACATTAAATTTATGATGAAAAAAAACATAAAAAAATTCCCAATCACATTTTATAGACATTATTCACCTATTCTACTTCCATTAATGTTTTTTTTGGTTAGTTATGACTATTTTTATGTAAAAATATGGGTATACATAACAAGTTTCAAATTAATACTAATTGACTCCTTACCCTTCCCTATAAAAGGCCACCACCTATCCCTCATCATAACACCTTTCAAACAACATGGGTTCATAAAAACTCTTCCCAAAACACATAGAAACATCCTTATAATTCTCATTAAATCCATTCCTTGTCAATAAGGAAATACAGCGAAGCCCTTTTGCACAATCCAAAATGAGTTACCCGATTAAGAGGTAACATCTTCTCTTAAACTCCATTATTATGTTTTCTTTATCCCCCCAACTATATTTCGTAAATTATTTTATAAAAAAATTATACTCAATATAATAAGATTATTTTTTGGATATAATTTTAAACTACCAATACACACACCTCCATTAAATGGATAATGAACTTTCATCATACATGTGCGGAGAACTACAGGCTCAGTAAATAATGAATGTTCAATATTCATCTACCACCTCTCATGGTATATATTATGATGGAAAATACATGTATATATGTTATATATTAGATTTAATATTTATTTAATATTTTTTAATACAATTACATAAAATATCTTTTTACTTTCCATTCGGTATAAATACGACAATTTTGTTTGGGGATGTGTGGACTAATACCTGCTCATAACGATGTGATTTGTTCACATACAACATGGAATATATTCTGGATGGGTATAGTAAAAAAATATTATATATATATATATAATTTTAATTCGACTATAATTATTTTATTTTTATATACCCATAAATTTTATTTTCTTTTTTTCTTTCAAAACGATAACAAAAATGGAAACAATGTTTATGGATACGTACAGCTTACCGTCTCCTTGGATGGTGTATTCCACATCATAATTCTGTATTTTATATATTATTATAACACAAATATATAGAATATACAAGTTATTTAAATCATGGTTTACATTCTAAAATCATGATGTATTTATAAGGAATAAATATATTTCTAATTAATACACATGTGAAAAACAAAGAGAATATAACCTGAAATGAAACATATACATAATATTATTTTCAAAAGGGTAATATAAAGTCAATAAATACTGATAAATTTTATTATATATAATAATATAATTTTCTAAATGTTGTATAATAAATTTATATTTATATTAAATGTGTCTTGAACAATTACTCTAAGATTCAAGACACAATGTAATGGAATTTCATATCACTTTTTATTTCAATGAGTTACTTTCTTTTATCAAAACCCATTACATTTTTGTGTATTTATTTTAACCATGTTTGTATTACATTATTTTTATAATAGTATTTATGGTAATTTATGTATTGATTATATGATATTTATGTCACGGGATTTATGTTTCATATGATTTCAAATCTGTAAAATAGGTTTGTCTCAATTTGACTTCTTTGATACTTTTGTTTGGATATACACCTAAATTAAATTCGATGAGTATATATTTCCATTTTAAATGTTGTATAATGAATTTAATTACTTTCACAATATTTTAAATAACATGAAATTTACATATATTACATTAGGAGTATGATCCCATATAATGAAGTTATAAGAGTTTATTGAAACAATATCATCGCTTTTGGAGATTATTTATGATTATGATTCAATTAATTAAATATAAGGATCCATCTCTCAATAACCAATCATTAATTTTCTTCTAACCAACTTATTAACTATATCCTCATGTATTTGTACCGTTTTACACTCTTCGGTACATAATATAATGTTATTAAGTAAAATCTAACCATCTATCTCTTCTACAAAAAATCTTTTGTATTAAAAAACCTAGTTTTCAAGATTTTTTTTATAAATGTTTTAAAAATATATATTAAGCCAATTTTCAATGAAAATGTATTTAAAATTTTATTTATTCTTTTTATATATGTCATTATACTTTTTAATTATATTTTCAAATAAAATGGTTTTTGATCAGTTCAATGCAGAAATGATAATTTCGTGAATAAATATTTTAAAATGATCTTTAAAAAAAATCCATTATAATAAAACATCCATTCGTGTCATTCATACATTTATGGGGAAGTCATCCAATTTTTCCATATATATTATTTCTCATAATGGATTATTTTTTGATTTCATGATGTTTATGAATCACGTTGCTCTTTTATAGGTTTTGTTCTTTTGAATCCTTCTTCATTTAAGGAGTTAGTATTATGATCAAAGGATTATGATAGCTATATCTTTTCATATGTCATGATATTATTAAATTTTTTAGTACACATTTCATTTCATGGGTTATGATATGATTAATTTTTATCTTGGCACATATGTGTGTATGTTTTCATAATGAGATTGTTGTGACATATATCACCCTATAATGCAATGAGTGAAAAATTATATCTCATTAGATAGACATGTATGGAATGGGAAATGAAATTGGTTCATTACTATTGTGATTAAATGGTAAATGAAATCAGTTCATTACTATAGTTAGTCTGGGTTGTATGTAATGTTTGAAAGCCAACGGGTAATGAATTCCTCTAAGGCCTACGGGCCATGTAATACTTATTCCTACAGGACTTGTAACGGTTCCACCTCACCCCTTGAAAGATGGATTACCAAAAATCATTAAAACATTAAGGCCATTGGGTCATTGGATGGATGGATGGTTTCAATCAAAACATACACACACCTCATTTAAATAGATAATGAACATATTTTTTACATGTACGGAAAACAACTGCCTCCCTAAATGATGATTTTTCAATTTTACATAACATTATACCATTGTAGATAGTTTTTTGGAAAATGTATTTAAATATTTGATATAGTTTTTATATTATTTATTTATGATTCTTTATTCTTTTTTTAAACATTTCTCTATTGTATATTCCATTAACCTTTAATATGACAATTTCTTTTCAGGCTGGGTGCACTACCGCACCCTCAATGTGATGTGATTCATTTACACACTACATGGAATATATTATGGATGAGTTTAGTAGAAATATATGATATATTTAACATTTTAACATGGTTTTAATTATATTATATACATATATAAATAAATTTCATTTTTTGTCTTTCATTCATTATGACAGTAAAAATAGAAAAAACCTTCATGCGTACGTACGACTTACCGTCGAAATGAAAGGTGTATTTCATTTCTCATTTATATGTTCTATAGATTATAATAACACATATTAAATAAATATAAATTACATTTTTATCATTTCTTACAATTTTTAGTCATTATATTTGTATAATTAAAAAATATATAAAAAATTAAGACACCTGTCAAAAATAAAGAAAACATTAGCTGATGTGAAACCTTAACATAGAATTGTTAATTATAGAGTTATGATAAAACCATATAAGGTACTAGGTATCATAATATGGTTGTGTAAAATATATATAATAAATTTATGTTTTTTATACTTGTGGTTTGAAGGAGTACGACGTGATTCAAGACATATTGTAAGGTAATTTCATCTCACATTTTATTTTCATGAGATACATAATTTAATAACCACACATTATTTCTTTGTGGTGTGTAAACTACCAAATGATGTATTCGATGATTATTATAATTTAATTTTTTTATTTATCTATCTAATTTATGATATTTAATTCATGGGATTTATGTTTCAATTGTTACCAAATAAGTAACATATTTTGTCTCAATTTTAATTCTTTGAGAATCATGTTTTGTTAGGAACCTACATTCCTTAAAAGTTATATTTATTTCAATTTTAATTGTAAAATAATGAATCTACTTATTTTCATTATATTTTATGATTAATGAAATCTGATTTTCTTATTTAGTGATTATGATCCCATGTTATCAAGTGATAATATTTTTTTGTAATAATCTCATTTCATTTTTAGATTCTTTATGATTATACTTCAATTAATGAAGTCTCATGACCTTACTCTCTAATAAACTCATGAAGATTATTTTTCCATGGTTATTAATTATATCATAATATATTAGTTCCATTTATTCACACTTATATATAAAAATATAGTGTATTGAAAACAAATTTTTTTTTTAAATAAAATGATGTGGGTATCAAATTTTCATGGAAAAAGGTTTATAAAATTAGTTTTTTAAAATATTTCTTTATAATTTTTCAAAGATATTTTCAAATATAATTTTTTTCAAAATGCTTTATGTTTTAAAAATATTATTTCGTTGTATAATTGATATTTTTCTAAAGAAAATTTTTTCAGGATTTTTCAAAATTATTTCACATCTAATATAACATTCATTGGTGTTATTCATGACATTTTAGGGAAGTTATTAAATCTTCCACTCAAATTATTTCTCTGAAATGATTTTTTTTGATGGAATGATGTTTTTGAATCTCATTTCTCATTCATATGTTATTTTATCTTGAAACCCACTTCTTTTCAAATGTTATGGTTATGATTAAATGATTATGAAACCTATCTCTTTCCATAGGTTGTGATATGATTACATGCTTATAATACCCATTTCATTTCATGGGTTAATATATGATTATTTAGAACCATGTGGAACATGTATTTATGATTTAAATATGTGATCTGTGGGCCCTATTTATCACCCAATGATTTGGGTAAGGATTTATATATCATAAGATAGACATATCTGAAATAGGAAATGAACTCATTTCTGTATTACAAGGCCGAAATGGGAAATAAACTAAGTTCATTAATGTAGTACTATAATTGGGAGTGAACTTAGTTTAGTAATACAGGACTAAATGGGGTGAGAACCTGGTTTCATAATGGTATTTTCCACTATGATTGTCTTAGAAACAAGGCCTTGACTACAATGTAATAAATTATATACTCTTATGTGTATACCACAATTCCATATTTTATTCATATTATATGACTTTATAGATTATGTTAAATATGTCCTTATGATTCATTTTTTATGAACTACCATGATTTATTCCATGATTCATTTATATTATCTTTAATATACAGGGTCTGATATTCTATTCTCATTATCATGTTCTCATAACCTTATGCTCATAATTAAGCTTACAAATATTGCTTATTTGCACTTACTGATAATTTTATATCACACCATTTTATGTTACATTCCCTAGGTTATTATGATGGTTATTATGTTTTGATGTGTCTTAGAAGGGTGATAGTACTGAAGAACCTAGTTTTAGATAATTTATCTCATTTATGTAATGACACATATATTTCCATCCTTCCAAATCCTCTAGGCCAATACGACCTTTGGGCATGAATTCTTTTAATTATTTTGGTATTTTGCAAAAGAGATGTAATGTTATCTATGAAATGTGGTTGTCATTATAGTTTGTATTAGAGAAATGGTTGTCTTATCCTTTAGAATTTAGGATGAGAAAAATTTATTGAGATCAAAAAGTATATTTATAATGATATTTCTATAGATTTCTATAATGATTGGTATAATGATGAGTTAATATTTACAAAAATTCGCTGTAATTTTTTTAATGATAGAGTGAGAGGATCCCAAAAAATACTTCCATCTATAATAGATGTACCAATGGGTATAAAATTATAAAGGATCTTAAAATCCTTACTTGGGGTAATATGGTACTCGATAGTGGGCCTTACGGCATAGCTGGTTTGATGCTCATCGACAATATGATCTCAAAATTCCCAAAATCTTCCCAAACCATCATGAATAATTTAAATACAGGATGATTATGAATAACATAATATAAACCAATGGTTCCATAGATTAAATAAGTTTTATCCATGATTTAGGAACCCTATAATTAATTTTTCAAGATTATATGGTATCCCAATATGAAAAATGATTGACACACTATGGCTTCTAGTTTTAGCCAATGGAAAAAACTCAATTGATCATGGTTTACATTTAATGATTCATATATGGAATTTATGGGCACTAAAAGAATATATTTCCCAAGATTGAATCTCATAATGTCTATAAAGATGGTTGTATGAGTATTTGTTATACTTCAAAAGATTAATAGAACTCAAAGACTTGTGAAAGGTATGTGATATTATTCTAATATTGTTTACATTAAATATATGGTGCAATATTAGATTGGGGTTTTGGAACCTTATGAACTGAATAATATTTCTTATTCTATCAAAGTGGTATTAATAAATATGTTTTTGAGTCTTAAGTAATATATTAATAATAAATTTGGCATAATGAAGTATTTATGTTTTGGAAATCAATTATTATGTTATATGAAATGTTAAATATATGATTATTTTCAGTATATGCTTTCATTAAGGATTCAAACGGAGATGTGAAATCCTGATGGACACATAGAAAAATAATTTAATAGAAATGTGATAATTTGATTTAGGAAAGGAAACCATTAATTAATGCTTAATATTGAGATAATGATGTTTGGATAAATCTAGGATGGATATGAATAATTAAATTTGATGGTACATATTACCCTATAACTAATTATTAAAAATGTATTCTATGTCATCAAGGATGATGTTTTAAAATTCATGGATTTAAAGAATATATCCATTAATAATTGGATAAAGTAATTATGAATCCTTTCTAAAATTATTTATGTATGTTAACGTTATTATCTTATTTGGAGATAATATACATTTAGGGTTTTCACTTGATTGGAATCTGACCAAAAAAATTTACTTTGTGATATATGGGCGATAAAAGTTAATCTTCATTCATTAATTTCATTATAAAGCATATAATTTTTAAATATATAAAGGATTATATGGTTAAAAATTTATGGGATGATTAATTTATTCATTGCATGAAATTTGTGAGAACAATGTATTATTTTACAACATGATTATTTATGCATATGGGATAAATTGTTATAAAAACTAGTTGTTGATCATAACTGATGACAGATGTGATGGTATATCAAAGATATCATGATATATTAGTACATTGGGAGTGAAAATTTAACCTTATTTTTTGAGAAAGAGGTTAATTTGATTGAGGAACAATAATGGGTGTTGTTTTCTTGAAATTGTGAAACTATATCTTTTCTTGCGAATTATTTAACTATAGGAGGAAGGTTCTTGAAACAAAAAAATATCATAGTACCTATGTTTCTGATGAATCAGATAGTACCTTAGTTCATCATAGTTTCATTGTATTTATGATTGTTAATGTTCTCCTAACCATGTTATATATCACTCTTTATGAGAACATAATTGTTATATTTATCCACCATGTCCATGTTATCACATTCCACTTATGTTCTCCCTTATGGAAACCAAGATATATGTCACATTGGGAAACCATTATGCTTCCAACATTTTTATTAAATGAATTTATAGTATTTCTTCTTAGGATGGGGGATTCTAAAAAGGAACTTACAAGTATTAAACCTTTAAAAATTGAATAGAATTATGAGGGTTAAATTCTTTTTATGGTGGGTAGAATGTAATAGCGATGTTTTTTTTTTCAATTATTTTTTTGAATTTATTTATTATTTTAGATAATTTATGTTTCACGCGACACTGAAAATAGTATGTTTTATATGTTTGGATTATGTTATAATAAAAAACATGAATATAATAAAATTCATGAAATATTAAATTTACATTTCTCTATAAAAAACGCCATGGTTTGATTACATTACAAGTAATAATGTCTTTTTATGATGCCTTGCGTCTCAAATAAGACTGAGTTTTAAGGAACAATGGTATATAATTAAAATATTGTTATTTAATATAATAAGAAAATTAAATTATTTATTATGAATATTTTTAACTAATATATGAAAATATATGGTTTACACAAGTATAATACGAATTCACAGTTCACCAATTAATTAGAAATATGTTTGAAAACTGATTGAATGTAAATGGAATTTTTATTATTCTTAGGGACAGAAAGATGTTTTACAATAATAAATTAAATAAATTATAATTAATTATTGATATTAATGTAACATAAATTTTATATTTTAAATCTTATATTTTTTATATACATCTAATAGATGTTATAGACATAAGAAAAGAACAAACCCAATTTTATGCCTAAAAACCTATGTTTGTATTAATGGTATTTTTAGTACCTTTTAATGGTGAACTGATTTTAAATACCAATTTTGGAAAATTTATATATTTAATATGTCCAATTAAACTTCATTTATCAATGAGGAACACAAAAATAAGGTTAATATTATGTTTTGGTTATTCCCTGAAAGGTTTCTGTTTTTAATGAATTGTTAAAAAAATGTATTTTAATGTAATCTTCTTTTTCATCAAATTTATTTATATTTTTAAATAATATTTTAAATTGGTTTTAAAGTTAATTTAAATAATATTTTTATCAATTAAACATTTGTTTCATTTTATCCAATTCTACATTTAAATTAGATATAAGAACATAGAAAATATATCATTATTTTTTCTTTAAAAACATACAGTGTCTTCCTGTCAGAGAGATAAATTTTAAATTAATTTCATCCACTTATATTATTAGATTTTTGAAAAATGGATTCCATATTTGTAATCAGAATAATATATAATTTTTTATAATTTCATCTTATTTTCTACCAAAAAAATTTATTGAATGTAATTAAAATTAATCACATCGATTACTGTAAAAGTATGCTTAACTAAGGACTAAACCTTAAATTTATGATGCAAAACGACTTATAATAATTCCAAACCACGTTTTATAGACATTATTCAATCATTATACTTCCATTAATGAGTTTTTTTGTTAGATATGAATTTTTTTAAGTAAAAATATGGGTATACCTAACTTGTTTCAAAACAATAATAAGTGACTCATTACCCTTACCAATAAAAGGCCACCACCTCTCCCTCATCAGCACACCTTTAAAAAACCATGGGATCATCAAACCTATTCCAAAAACACCTCAAAACATCCCCCCAATCCTCATTAAATCCATTCTTTCCAATAAGGAAATCCCGGGAATCCATTTCGAACAAACCAAAATGAGTTACCTGATTAAGAGATAACATCTTCTCTCAAACTCCACTATTATGTTTTCCTTATCCCCCCCTCAACTATATTTGTTTAATTATTGTATAGAAAAATTATAATAAAAATAATAGCATTAGTTTTTTATATAATTTTAACCTACCAATACAAAAACTTCCATTAAATGGATAATGAACATTCTATATATGTGTGTGGCGAACTACCGCCTCACTAAACAATGAATGTTCAATTTTGAGTTACCATCTATCATGGTAGACATTATAATGGAAAATAATTTTATATGTGTTATATATTATATTTATTATTTATTTAATATTTTTTAATCCAATTAAAACAAATATATTTTTTACTTTCTATTCGGTATAAATACGACAATTTTGTTTGTGGAAGTGTGGACTACTGCCTGCTCATAGCGACGTGATTCGTTCACACACAACATGGAATATATTCATGATGGGTATAATAAACATATATGATATATATATAATTATATTTCTACTATAATTATTTTATATTTATATATGAATTAATTTTATTTTCTTCCTTTCTTTAAAAATGATAATAAAAATGGAAACAAGGTCTAAGAATATGTACGGCTTACCGTCTCCTTGGATGGTGTATTACCCATCATAATTCTGTATATTATATAATATTATAACACAAATATATAGAATATACATGATATTAATATCATGGTTTGCATTTTAGAATTATGATGTATTTATAAGGAATAAATATATTTCTAATTAATACACATTTGAAAAACAAAGTGAATATAACCTGAAATGAAACCTATACATAAAATTATTAACAAGAGGGTAATATAAAGTCAAGAAAAACCCATATATTTTATTATATATAATAATATAATTTTTTAAATTTTTTATATTAAATTTATACTTATAATAAATGTGTCTTGAACAAGTACTATGAGATTCAAGACACAATGTAATTGAATTTCAACTCACTTTTTATTTCAATGAGATACTTGCTTTTATCACAACCCATTACATTTGTGTTTTTTGTATTTTAACCATGTATGTATTACATGATTGTTATAATAGTATTTATGATTATTTATGTATTGATTATATGATATTTATATCATGGGATTTATGTTTCAGGAGTTTTCAAATCTTTAAAATAGGTGTGTCTCAATTTGACTTATTTGATACGTTTGATTTTATATACACCTAAATTAGATTTGATGAGTATATATTTCTATTTTACATGTTGTATAATGAATTTCATTATTTTCACAATATTTTAAATTACATGAAATTTACATATCTTACCTTGGGAGAATGATCCCAAATAACTATGTTATAAGAGTTTATTAAAACAATATCATCACTTTTGGTGATTATTTATGATTATGATTCAATTAATTAAATAATAGGATCCCTCTCTCAATAACCAATTATTAATTTTCTTCTAACCAACTTATTAATGATATCCTCATGTATTTTTACCATTTTCGACTCTTCAGTACATAATATAATGTTATTAAGTAATATCTAACCTTCTATCTCTTCTGTCAAAAAACATGTGTATTCAAAAACCTAGTTTCAAGTTGTTTTCAGAAATGGTTTTATAATATATTTTAAGACCATGTTAATTGAAAATATATTTATAAATTTTTTTATTCTATTCAATATATTTTTAAATTAAATGGTTTTTGAACAGTTTTATTTTTTGAAAAGTGTTTTCCATGAAGAAATGATATTTTCATCAATAAATATTTTAAAATGATCATTCAAAAATAATTCTATTATAATATAACATCCATTGGTTTTACTCATACCTTTATGGGGAAGTTATCCAATGTTTCCATTTATATTATTTCTCAGAATGGATTATTTTTTGATGGCAGGATGTTTATGAAACATCTTTCTCTTTTATAGGATATGTTCATTTGAATACCTCTTTATTTCAGGAGTTAGTATTATGATTAAAGGATTATGAAACCTCTATGTTTTCAGATGTTATGATATTATTACATTTTTTAGTACTTATTTCATTTCATGTGTTATGATATGATTATTTGTTATCTTGTCACATATGTGTATAAGATTTCCCAATGAGATTGGTGTGACATATATCCCATATAATGAAATGATGAAAAAATTATATCTCATTATATAGACATGTATGGAACGGGATATGAAATCGGTTCATTACTATAGTGATTAACTGGTAAATGAACTTGGTTCAGTGTTACCGGGCTGGTACAGGGATTGAAATTGGTTCAGTAATATAGGTCTTGAAAATTGTGTGAACTCAATTTAGTAAATGAAATTTTCCACAAATATGGTCTCCACTGCAATGTCATGAATAGTATGGAAATCATTATATATTATTTTGTGTCTGCCATAATACCATGTCTTATTTCTGTGAAATTATTTCGTGGATTATGTTTGTTATTTCCATATGATTCATGTATTATGAACTACTATGCTTTATCCCATGATCCATGAGTATGATCATTGATATAATGTGTATGATATTATATTTTAATGATCATGTTCTCATACCCTTATGATCATAATTAAGATTACAGATCTCCCTTATTAACCCATACAGAGCATTTGAGCTCACCCCTTTTTATGTTACCTTCCCCAGATTGTGATGACACGTATTATGTTTTCATGTTTCTATGAAGGGATCTCGTAAAGAAGAACCTAGTATGAGATATTGTATCTTATTTATGAACTATTGTTTATGTTTCCATGTTTCCAATGGAAATAGAATACTAACATATTTAGGAGTCCATTTGAATAATATTTTAAGAATTCCGCAAAAGTGATGTAATGTTATGTATGAAAAGAAAGGATCGCTATAATTAAACTATAATAAACCATACCCATGTCTACCACTAAATAAATATGGTTATTTATAATTCATTAAAATCAAATGAATACACTATATTTAAAAAATCTTTTAATAATAGACTTTGTATCAAATAACAGGCACTAACGTTGATAATAAAAATCTTGCTAAAATGATCACAAATAATTACAACAGATGAAGAAAATAAATAAAAAATAAAAAATATACTGGTCATGTATTATTATATTTGAACAACATAAAAGGTAGTATATATTAATAGTGTTTATAAATAAGTTATAATATGGTTATATTTATTATACAAGAGGTCAAATCGCTTCCATGGAAGTCAAGATAATGATAAGGGTTTTATTAACTAATTTTATATTTCTTTTATATTTGTTCAATGTTCCCCCATATATTAAATTTCAAGGATTATATACAACACATGACTAATTTTTGTAAAAAAAATCATTACATTCCAGGGATTAGGAAATCTATTAGACATTATATCTTTCAATGGACAATGATTCAATATTTTCAAAAGTCATATAGTTTTCTTTTTTAATATCAAATTGAATAAGATATTATTATGAATAAATATAAAATTAGGAAATTTGTATAATTTTTTTAAATAAAAATTATATTTTTTCTCTTATTTATAATACTGAGTCTTAAATTGTTATATGATTCACCAGATATGGTTCTTATTATAAAAAATAACCAAACCACAACTTTTTGTTGAGGAATAATTCTCTTACATGTCTACAATAATTATATTGTTTAATTGATGTACAGACTTATGATTATAATAACTCTTAGAGTATTTTATTTTTAAATTTTTTCACTATTATAGATATATACTTCAATCATTTGTTATAGATATGTTCCAAGAACTTTTACTCTCGTTATAAAAGTTTAAAATTAATCATAATTTTTAATGATTTAAAAATGAACATATTTTCCTTATTTTATAAACATTTTTTATAATCAATATGGATATAAATGTTCTAGTGTTTTATAAATAAATTTTTTAGACCCTTTGCTATATTATATTTTTCCGTCGAATGATTTAATTATATATGGTATTTCTTCTTTTTTCTCTAAGTATTGTTTAATTCTCTTATAAAGATTTTTTTCATATATGTGAACACTATTTAACATTATTTATGCTTACACATTAATTACGTTGATGTATTAGAATACTTTATTATTCATTAATTCCTGATAATCATTCTTTTTTCATGGGTTAATAATAAAATTATAGAATTATGATTGTTTCCATGCACTTGTGTCACACATTTGTATTGATTATCATTATGTGATAGGTGGGTCAATTATATACCTCCCATGCATTGGATAATATTATATATCTCATTATAATAGGGTTGGATACGGGTTGTTAGAGATATCATATCATGTTATAGTGTACATGTGGTTATCCCATGTTCAATATGTAATAGGAAGGTGGTTATCCTTCCCCATTATTTTTTAAATGTCCTCATGGTTAGACATGACATAAGATATGATTAAAAGTCTTTGGTTTCTTCCCAAATAGTTATTACATAACACGCCTATGATATGATCTCATGGATCCTTGTTGTTTAATCAATATTCCACTCCCATATTACTCTCGTCTTAAGTTAGAAAAGATACCATATTACCTTAATTGTGTTTTATGATCTTTGTTTTATTAGGTTCCTTTTTTCTATTATGGCCATGTTCCTTGATTATGTTCTCATACCCAGATGTTTACCTTATGTTCACTAGTATTAATTTATTTATATTTTTTATTTTTACCCTTACGATGAATTTGAGATCATGTAACATCTTGTTACTATTTTTATGTATTCATAAACATCTATTTTAATCACACATTGGTTGGATTTCATTTTTGGGTGTTTCTGGTGAATGTTTGGAATTTTTTAATGTCTTCTAGATTGTGCCTATTTTGCACAACATTTTCCAAAACTATGAACACTACTAATGAAAACCACAATAACCCATATAGTGAGGGTTTTTTATCATTGGAAAATGGTGTGAAAAATTATGATCCCGTTATGGAGAAACTTTTCAACACTACATCATAGGGTGCATAGTTAGGGCATTCAGTTTTTCTAATATAGCATCCATTCTTAACTAACCATGAATACATGAGTTTCATAATCATAAAATTAGTTTTAAAATAATGAATCCACCAGTATAATTGTATGTTAGGCCCATTTGACCCTAATTAGTTAATTTATTCCATAGATTCTCCTGAAAATCGGATTGTCTTAGTGATTTTATTCTCTCTACACCCTTTTGTAAGTGAATCAAATCTTGGATAATGATGTTTGACATATTTCAATTAAATTTCATCGTCCCATTGTATTTCTCCCATTCTCATTTATATCCTCCTAGGGGTTTAATATATCTCTATTTTATTAGAAAATATAGTCCCTAATATTTCATATCTTGAATCTAGGGTTGATTCATGGATCGTGTTAATGGAATTTTTTATTGGAGTTTCTTGATAAGTGACTTTGTTTCGAGATCACATGATCCAATAGAAGTTGGTTCTGTTTATGATGTCCTATTTGATTAACCAAGAATTTAATGATTTATATTAAATATCATGGTTTAATTTTAAATATTTTCCAATTAATTTATTAAAAACCCAATTCCAATGAATTAGGGATTTTTTTATTCGGAATAAATTTTTGAAAACCTCAAATTCCATTGAATTGGTATGTGTTGTAAAATTTGATGGAAAATTATAAAAATTAAATTGTAAAAATTATTTATTGGATTTAAATATTGAAATTTATTTATGGATTTGATTTCAAATTTATCATTGGAAAAAATGGATAAATTGTTTTTGATATAAAACTGATGGTTTTGTATTGTGAAAATATATTATTTGATAAAAAAATCAAGTCTTGGTTTTTACAAGTGTATGAGGGATGTGTAGAAAGAAACATAACTAATGGTATGGGGACAAGTCCTCTTTTACAATTGTACGATGGATTTGTGTACACACATTAAAATGATAACAATTTGAGTGTGACGTAATCCCATATCCTATGACAAATATACCATTTGTTTTATGACCAAAATTTTCTTCATTTCTATTTGAAATGTATGACATTGATTGTAATGTTTTTTAATAAATATTTATTAATTTATACAATATATTTATATAAATTGATTTTTATAAAAATATTTTTAAATTATTTCCATCATGTGAAATGTAAATCTGGATTTGGTTTAAATATTCTTTTGAAATTCAATTCATGTTTATTTAAAATTGAAAGATTTATTTGGTTAATTAATTGTATAATATTATTATGGAATACATGGTGAGACCCTACAGGGATTTTAGAACACACCATGACTTTTTCATTGGGGTTTATAGGTTATATCCATGTAGTCTTGGGAAATGTTAAAGATCTAATTAGATGTCATTCTAGTTGTTGATCGTTGGGATTGGAGAGTTATCTCTACCGGGACATGGGTGATAATCATGTTTTATAGAAATTTTTTGTTTCACTTTGTGATATTTATAACTTTTTGACTTTTTATATTTCCCCCCATATGGATTTAGTGTCATATTCATACTGAATTGTGTATCTTGCATCTATTTTTTTTTGTGGAAATTGTTTTTCCCGTTTTAATATTCTATGATTACAAGTGATAGTCTCCAAACTATGGTGATTGGGAACCCCCATTGGGATACGTTAGTGATGGATCATATATCAGGTTATCTAGGTATCTGTGATGGTTCACAAAAAGTGGTATTATAGGTACCATTTAAGCAAATTTCATTGATTTCAAAATACAATTCTATAATCCTTTTGGGAAATAGGAGGTCGTTTCAATTTATTGTACTACCAGCTCTAAAACAAATGATCCTTAAGTAACCATTAATATTTGTGAAAATATATCTTGAGGATTAGTTCTAGTATTTTCCCATATTTTCATTCGGATAGGCTTAATTCCAAATCATTATTATCTATCTTTTGGGATTAATTTTACAGATTTTAAATGATAATTCATGTTTCTGTGGGATGATTGAATATCTTCAACGTTGTTTTTGAATATTTTATAGAGTCCTTACATGGATAATATATTTTAATGTTATAATAGAGGAATAATCCCATGAACTAAATTGAAAAAATAATCTCTTTCACCCACATCTAGTTGAAGTCATGTTGAATTTTTTCCAAGCTTGCAGACAGACACCTGTAATAATTCATGTTTTAGCTCCAATTGTGGATCCTGATAGGGATGTTTTCAAGAATCATGAATATGAGTTCCTCTTGCACAATACACCTGAATTTAAAGGGTCCCAATATTTACAAGAGTATGAGAATTTTGTTAATCATGATTGATCATTTTTATGTTATTGGAAACACATAATGAAATCAGGGTGAACTGTGACACCTTCATGCTATAGGGATAGAGTAGGAGAAGGTGGGACATGATTCTCATGGTGAAGAAGTATGAGGGATAAATGTGGAGATACATCAAAGAAAATTTTAGTAACCTACTCTATCCATATTTGATGGTTTTGGACAAGGCTAATGAGATTTTCAAAGTTCAATATTCTACCAAGATCATGGTAGAATATGAAAATCACTTTGATAATCATGTGATGTTTTCACCTAAGATTTTATCCAATGAATTTACCAATTCTCAATGGTTTTATATAGTAATTATTCCTGATATACTCTCTCATGTTTTCTTCCTAAATCTTTATTTCTATGATAATGTGATAGAATGATAACTGATTGAAAAAATGGACCTGGCTAGAAATTCTATATTGTTCATATTTTATTTTTCTCATAATTTTAGTTCTATGAATTACACAAAAGGGAAGAAGAAGCATGATTATTATTATGGTGTTCCTCGAATGTAGGGTTTTCCTAGACCTCCATTAGTGCCCGGTACAGGCCCTTTGATTCTCTACTGGTGTGGGAATCAAGGGAAATCAAAAGAAGTTTTTCAAAGAGGGAACGAAGGTATGTGGGTGATATGGGCACTTATTTGACTTGAATAAGTAATTCCATGTATATTACAATCTATATAGTATAACATAATCATCGAAACCATCTAAAGTTATCATTCAATTAGATGAAACATTAAAAAAGGATATCCACCCACACCTATCTAGAGAAAATATTTTTTCACATAGTGGAAGTGTCTCTAAATGTAGAAGATATTGTTTTTGTTGTTGAGAGAGGTGCCAAAACTATAGATTAATCATTGGTGACAAATTTTTTCAATACTGCTACATCTCATTTGCATATTTTTACCAGTATGGTGAATCTATATAATCATTCTATAGAACTTTTATCTTATGTGATGAACATTACTACACCCCATGGAATGAATAGAAAAGTGTTTCTATGTTTCCCCTCCTATGTTTTCCCAATATCATATGTTGTTCTAGTTTGGTATATTCTGGTTCTCGACAATAAATCACATCACATCATTTTTTGGATACACTGGCTCACTACCAATGAATTCTGGATTGATTTTATCTTCAAAAAGTCTCCTTCACCACATCTGATGAGGGGTTTTTTATCTTTCAGAGAGAGTGGGACCCAAGTTCGAGAGGATCTAGATATTTTTATCCATATTTTGGAGATATTAATATGCATATTGAATTTTTATCTATAGAGTTATTCATTTAGTAGTGATCTCTCCCTACTAGGCATCGATTTTCCTACTGATTTTCTTTCTTAAATATATTATTTTCCATAGGTAATAGAGGTAAAATTTTCTATATATTTATCTATTGTTACTCATACAGTATCTATCCCTTATTATTACATTGAACTAAAAAAAATTATTGAGTTCATGAATCATTTGGATGATATATTAGATAATGGAATTATACGCCCGTGTGTGTCACATTGGATGGAACCGACTCCCTTTGCTATGAATTTTAAAGCTTCACTTTTATTATATGTTTATTTCTAAAAACTAAATCTTGTTATGGTGAAGATAAATTATCTCCTACCATGTATTTATGATTTATTTGATTAGATAAATTCTGAAATTTGGTTCTTAATTATTGTTCTTCGATTTGGTTACCATCAATTGAGAATAAAAGAATATGACATTCAGAAAATAGCATTTCGGAGTAGGTATGCCCATTTTGAGAACCTTATTATGAAATTTGAATTAACCAATGATCCAATGTTTTTATTGATTTAATTAATAGTATTTTCCATGACTATTGTAATAATTTTGTAGTTATCTTTGTGTGTAATATCCTCGTTTACTCTAAGATTGAGAAGGTACATGTGAATCAATCGAGAAAAATTATATAATTGTTGATAAATCACCAACATTAAGCCATAATATCAAATTTTGATTTATGTATTTATGAATTTATGTTCATAGGACACATTGTGTCAAAATATAGTATTTAAGTTGATCATGAAAACGTGAAATCTTTTATGAAATGACAACAACCATAGAATATTTTTAAGATTTATATATTTTTGGGATTAGGTGGGTAATATTGTTTTTAAAAGGAAATCTCAAAGATATCTTCTATGATTAATGCACTATTTATGAATGGAGTAATGTTTTCTCGAGATAAAAATTTATATATTACATTTGTTATTTTGAAAGTTAGTTGGACTCATTTATCGTAGTTGACTTTTCTTGACGCTGGTCACGAATAATTGGTCTTATGTAATGTATCTTGTATAGGATTGGATTTTGTTCTTATGTAGTGTGATCATTTCATTAATTATGTCCCTTTTCAGGTTCATCCATATGAGAAGAATTATCCAACCCATGACCTTGATCTTGAATCAATGATGCACAATCTGAAGAGTTTGTGGAATCAACTTTTTTGAGAAATTTTTACCATGTTTTTGACCACAAGAGATTGAGTTATATATTCTATAAGATGGATTTGAATATCGACAAGCGCAGTCGGGTGGAATACCATAAATCCTTCAACATTGATTTGGAATATGACATGGGGAAAGGAAATGTCATCATAGATTCCTTGAGCATAAAATTTCATACCCATACAATGGGAGAATAATTGGAAGCATGGAACTTGATAGATCTTTTGGAATAGTTGCATATTGGAG
Organism: Viscum album; assembly: GCA_963277665.1. NCBI lineage: Eukaryota > Viridiplantae > Streptophyta > Magnoliopsida > Santalales > Viscaceae > Viscum > Viscum album. The sequence goes on from OY728133.1 coordinate 245,646,667, forward strand.
TTTGAGATTCATGAACTTAGATATCCTTGTCCATTGATAAGTTAGAATCCACTCATCTATGGAATATTTTTTATAAAAAAATCTTGATTATGTTTTTGATAGAATTAGAGACTATCTTTATGGTGTGGAAAATATTTCTCATTGGTAATTATCCACCCTGAAAATTATATGATATCAACATTTCTTTTTTATAATATTGGCGGTATGGAAAATATGATGTAGGATTTCAACAATTCACATTGTGTACTGCACATAGCAACAAATAAATGTTCTATGAAATACAAAATAGATTTTGGTGGTCATGAATGAGACGAGGAATTGCTAGAATTTTCTCTCATTGTTATGGGTTCCAACAGCTTAAGGAAGAGCATCAGAGACCTTTTTGTTTTCTTAATCCACTTCCAATTCCAACATTAAAGTGTGATGAGATATCTATGGAAATTTAGTTTAGTTTTCCACATACCCATACAAAGAATAAAGTAACATGGTTTTTATTGATATATTGACTAAATCAGATCACTTTATACCCATTCAATATTCATTCAATGTTTAAGAGTTTATATATATATATGTCAATGATATTTTAATTTTCATTGATTTCCATCTTCTATAGCCTCTCCCTGGGATCCTCGACTCACTTCTCGCTTTTAGGGAGGCCATTAACAGGCAGTGTGATCTCATGCCTATTTGATCATGGAATATTATACAGAGTATGATGGCAAGATAGAATGATCTATATCGATTCTTGAGGGTATACTCTGAACATATGTTTAAGTATTTGGTGGGGCTGGGGATGACAACATAGGGATGGTTGATTTTATGTATAAAAAATGATACCATTTAGTTATCATAATGGATCATTTCTAGGACATGTATGGTTGGGTATGTAAATATATGTTTTGTTGGTAAGAGATTAGTGAAAGTTCCATGATTAAAACGTGTATGGATCATTGAGAAAAATTTTATATATATTTTGACTCATCTTATAATGTTGAAATCTCAAATTCAGTATAAATTATATGTTGTTTTTTGATAACTGACCATTGAAATATTTATTCATCCATCAGTTTTTTCATAAATGTTACACCTCGGTTAGGTGATTGAAGGATAGGGTTGAAAGTTACTCATTATCCTATTTTTTGGGACCTTTTGAGGTTTTTGAATAGGTGGTGAATGTGGTGTATAGTTTTAACTTCCACTGTTGATAACATTGATACATAATGGGTTCTATGATTCTCAACTAAAAAAGTATATTTTTGATACATATCATGTTCTATGATGAATTGATCTTGTGGTAGAATATAATTTATCCATCACTGAACCTATATTCAAGATATTTTATTCTCAAACAATGGTAGTTACGTGGAGGATGATACCTTTGGTTCGACATATATTAAATCACGGTCCTTTTCATCATGATATGTGGGATATGGATTCATTGATGAGAGAGTAGTGGTCTCATCTTTTTTACATGGAAGCTTCTTAATAAAATTTCAGGGGATTGAATGATTCAATGTTAGGGTGGTTGTAACATATTGATATTGTTTTAGGTATTCCAAGACCCCTATTTTTATCATTCGTTGGTTCTGTTTCATATACGGGTGTTTTAGGTGAAATTTTAAAAATTTTGAACGGATTTTGGGTAGTTCATTGTTTGGGAATGGTTTGGGAAAGCTATGTACCCTACTAGAGAATATCCTGAAAACACAAATACTAATGGATTCCACAGTTGGTGAATTGTTTTAAAATAGTACATTCAGAAACGAGAAACTGTGAATCACTATAGTTGTGGGAACATGGTCAGGGAACATTATTTTTCTAACCATGCGGCCCTGCCCAGGAAACTATGCATATATGTTATTTTAAACCCAACATTAGTTTTAAATTCCACAAACCCTTGATTTTAGTTCCTTAAAGGATCATTCGAACCTAATATTAATTTTTCTTCCAATGAGGCTCCAAAGAGGTGATTTTGGCCACTCTACAGCATTCCAAAAGAGATTTTAATCGAGGAAATTGATGTTTGGTCTTTTTATGGTAAATTTACTCTTCCAATTTTCTTTAACTTTCATTATCCTTTCTCCTCCATAGGGTTTAATAGATCTTGATTTTTTTGGAGGATCTAATCCATGTTTTTTTGTTCTTTATAATTGGATTAATTCTTATATTATCATTTCAAGAACATTTTATTATAGTTTCTCAAATAAGGTTTTTTTTCGAGCCCCCATGATTGATATGTATGTGATTATTTTATGATGGAAAATTTCATTAACCATAAATTTGTTGATTTACATTAAATTTGTTGATTTAATTTTAAATTGTTTTAAACTAATTTATTAAAAGCCAACTCTAATAAATTAAGGATTTTGTTCTAATTTGGAGTTAATTTGGGGAAAACACACAATTTAATTAAATTGGGGTGTGTTTTTAAATTAGATGGAATGTTGTGATAGTTAGATATTGAAATAGAATCGATGGATTTAATTTTAAAATTTTATTTTCGGAATTTATTTCAAATTTGTTTTTGAGAAAAATTCCTTAAACTGTTTATATATAAACCTTATGGTTTTATCTTAAAAAAATCCCTGGATTTAAAAATCATGTATTGATTTCTCTGTGTAAATTGTCATATTTGAAATAGAATAACTGTCTGAATTTTATTTTAAACAGTTTCAAAATAAATTTCACATAAAAAATTATTATTATAGAATGTTAATGCATAGGTATTTACTGAGTCATTTTGGAAAAAAACTCTATTGATGATTTAAAACACTAAAAATTAATATGCAGTAGGTCACATCCCTTATTTTACATGTGCCTGATGGACGTATGCACATATATTTCCCTGATAACTATTTGACTGTGAGGTAATATCATATCCTAAATCTATTTTACATTTTAGATGATAATCATGTTTCTCATAGTTTGTGATCAAAATATATCCTATTGAATTTATATTTTTTAGAATGTGCATTGAATGTTTAAAAAACAATTTTTTATAAAAAATTTCTTTTTTCATTTTAATAAATTATCTTCATCATATTACATGTAATGAATTGTTTGATTTTAATATCATTTTTAAATACAATAATTTTTTATTTAAAATTGATGTCTTTACATAGAAACTAAATTTCGTTATATTATAATGGAATCCTTGTTGATAACCTACTGGTATATTATCTCAAACGTTACCTTTTCCATTGGGTGTTTGTAGATTATCTCCTTCCAAGTACCATCATGGGTATAACACCACATAATGTCGAGTCTAGATTCTAATATTGGGGAATTGAGATTTGTGCCTACTGGGACTAGGGTCTTTATCCTATTTCCCGGTAAATTGTGGATGAAACTTTGGGTTTTTTATGCCCGTTTGATATCTAGTATAGTTATACCTATAGTTTGTTTCTAGAATTCATAATGAAATTTTAATCTTAGTTCTATTCTATTTGTGGAAATTTCATTCATTCATACTTTTGGTTTGATTTTATGTGTTTCTCTCTATCACATAGAGATAGGGAATGCACTATGGGCTTGGTTAGTGTCATCTTGGGTATCATGATTCTAAGGTATATAGGTCGATTCTTAGTAGTTCACCCTTTCTTATGATTCCATTCCTCATGACCAAAAGAGAATTTTTTATTATGCTATCTAAAAATATATGTCATATGATTGGAATATTTTTAAATATAAAATATTTAAAATAAGATTATTATTTACCTTATCTCTAATAAAATTAATCCTCAAGGTTATAAGGTTTACATTATTATTGGATAAATATAAATTTATGTGACATGATGTAATATTAATTTATGTTTTTCATGGGTCACCTTAGTACATAAAATGTACACTATAGAAGATCTAATGAGGTACATGTCAGGTAGATTAATTTGTGTCATGTACTAATACACATTGAGATGAATATTTGGTTTGACAAGTGAAACAAATTTTCATGTATCTATATGATATGTAAAATATATGTCATGTTGGTTGAATACATAGTATATGATAAGGGCCATTATCTATGACTTCTATCTATATTGATTACATACCACGTTGTATCCAAGTGGACATCATGAACATATGTAATATTAAATAAATTTATTTCATTTTAATAAATTAAAATTAGAGTGGATAGAATATTTTTTATCTTTATGAATTATTAGAATAATAAAAAAAAATTGATTAAAGGGTTTATTAATTTTTAATTTAGCTCGTATTTTTATTCATTAAAATATAGATTTGAAATGAATTTTAGCTTGTAATGTGGTGATGTAAATGTACATATATGAATGAACATGAGTTTCTCAGAAAAAATTTAATATTTGGGTTTATATTTAATTTAATACTAAAAATATTTTTTTATTATATGATTCAATCTTATTAATTAGAATATGAAAGACTTTTGTCCGTCCTTCACACATTAATTATATGTGACCTATATATCAATAATTTATTTTATGTATCTCAAACACCTAGTTTCCATCCACTGAGTGTGAGATAAAAAAATGTAATGAATTTTGTTTTTATTGTAGGAGTTGGTTCATATCCTAAGTGAAGGTAAACTCAACCAAGAACATACATTGGTGGGTGGTGGAATTAAACAAAACAAGCCAATACTGACTCAAAGGTGTATCAACCCAACATTCATTTGTTTATTTATCATATTATTTCTAATTAAACTATTACGAAGCACATAATCAAGTCACATTATTTATTAATTTTATATTTTATTTTCCATCACTAATATGATTTATATCTAAATTATTTTTCCAAAATTGAAAAAGATATTAATCTATATAAGATAATTTTGAATAGTTTATAATGATTAAATATGTTATCAATATGTGCTTAATTAATTATGTAAAATCTATATTATATTATAAATGAATTTGATGGATTATATAATTAAAATTTAAATATAATTTATAAAATCCTTAATCAAAAATTACGTAATAATGACCTTATTTGATTTTTCGTAGATACACCCACAAAAAAAGAAACGTTTATACCATAGGCGTGGAAACTATGAATTATTGGGGAGTCTTACCATGGTAGAGGAGTTCAATTATACATAATCATGGAGAATTTAACATATGTTATCAATTAAATACAAATTTTAGGGGACAATGTTATGGAAATATGGGATACAATTTCAGGATTGATGAGTATACTGAATAACTCAAGCAGCCAAATGATTTTATTTTACAAGAAATCCTACCTAAAAACATATTATTAACTTTATCTCCATAATATAGGTTATGAGAAGGGAAATAATGATCATTAAAACTATAATTCAAACTATACGTGACATTTTAAGTCTAATTGTGAGGGATGTTTCTGCATGATAAAATAATGGGAAACTGTTATAAAAAATTTATTACATCATAGATGGTAATCAACATAAACTATTAACAATATTCATTAAATATTAATGTTTAATAAAATGGAATTTTTTATAACCGTGATATATGTGAAATCATTACTAATAGAAGATAATTTCCTCACCAACACAAACTACCCTTAGTGATATATTCATCTATACACTATGCTACTACCAAAAGTTATATTTTATATAATGGAATTCCCTTTTGTTATTATTCCAGCTCATCAGTCAATAAAATATGAAAATAAATTATTCATCATGTTTACATACAATTCATATTGTGGTCATTTCTTTATGATATCAGATATATTCTAAGATAACAAAATAAAAGATAAATACATTGATTCTTACATCATTATATCACATCACGTATTAATTGAAATGGATATGGAACGACTTGAGGTAAATAATGTTTCTACTATAATATATCATTTTATACCTAAAAATAAAATTCTAACCTAGTGAACTTGGATTAAAAATCGTATAGTATATTTATTGATTAGAAGTTTATATCATTCATTTGGATAATAAATAATCCATTAATCTAATATATCATCTGTAGAGGATTTTTATCCTTAAACATTATGAATTATATGATCAATGTTATATATATATATATATATATGTATCTATGGAATAATTTTACTATAATTTACTAAGTATATAATTATTTTTGGGGTTATAGATACTCACCACTTTTGGCTAGTAGAATAAAAGATAATGTTGAAAATCGTCTAGCTAATCTAATTTCACTTGTTCCTTTAAAACCCCCATTAATGAGAAACAAAATAATGGTGATGGAAATGAATAAGATCCTATGTATTCCAATTGTGGCTAGAAAGGTCAATGGCATGAAAAAATTAATGAATTTGTGTAGAATAAAATTATCACATCTACTATATGTATATTTATTGATAAATATATGATATAATTCTTGGATATTAAAAATAAAAAATTACTATCCATATATATTTTTTCAAATAAATTTACATGGAGTGTATAAATATTGAGTGTGTTCACTAATAGATGCATAAAGGTGATTCCCAGACCATTGTAGAGATTATCATGACAGCAGGGTTTCCCAATCAATTCGATTTAATATATTATTTTGTATTGATTATTACAAAAATATTTATCACAATGACATTTTATTTATGATGTGACGTTATTTCATATTTTAATTGAATTTGATTTTTGGTATTTCCAAATTAACTGATAGTTTCGTAATTATTTAATCATACACTTTTAATGTGGATAATTAATATTGAAGATAAATAAGACTAAGGGTGTCTGATTATTGAAGGATAACTCCTTATCAAATTGAATTTATTGTAATTTAATCTGTTATATCCTGAAGAGGGTATGAGTATATTTTGGTCCAAAAAACTATGTATAATGATAAAATATATAGTCATGTTTAAAATAATTTACTCAGTGTAAATAAGGGTATGACAAAAATATTTTAATATTAGTTAAGAATTAAATCATTAATTATTCAATATATGAATATGTATGTTGATAACTAGAGGTATTATGTTGGGATTTTATTATAATACATTTTTTCTTAGAAATAATTGTATATCCAAAAAATGATACAATTTTATATTCACTAGTACTATATGGTTAAAGATATAATTTCATATTTCTAATAATAACTAATTTTTTATTTCAACAAATAATAGTCCACAAGAATATATTTTTATTTCAAGGATAAATACACATCATGTTAGTGAAGGAGTAACAGTGGAGTTCTAAGTTACCCAAAGATACTCAATTCATTTTAAAAAAGTTTTGAGACTATTTTTTCCTCAATACATTATTTTACCATTTAGAGTAATGAGAACAGAGGGACAGTGTGGATATGAGTCTTGGGTGGAAGCAACCTAAAACAAAACCACTGTAAGAGGAGTTACCACATGTGGGAGTAAGGATGCCAAAACCCTACCAATGATGGGTGAGGACAATGGTTAATTTATGTATCAATACACTATATATTTAATTCTCTATAGACTATCCCATTTGAATGAAAAAGATAATATCCTTTTTATATTATGATTTTTATCATTACACCTTGCATAATAAAAAAAATGATGGGTAACAGATCCATTAAAAATCCTTGAAAAGGCAGTTCATGTGATAATATATTCAACTTTAACAAAACAAATAGTGTGTGAATGTCCTGACCCGACCCTACTGGTCTCAAGCCACAACTACCCAAAGCCCGCCACCAGAGGCCAGGGTCTGGCGACAAGCATCGAAGGCATAACAGTCTTGGGGATGCCTTTTCTTATGTATCTGTACACACACACACAACCCTCTCAATGAAAAAGGGAAGAGTAAAAAAGGAAACCAATGTACATCTACTATAACCCAACTATAGTCATGCATCGACCTCTAAATTGGAAAAGTAAAGTGCTGAAAAGTACTGACAGATACTGAACAGAAAAAGGGGAAAACACGCCCAACCAAAAAGGTGCCACATCCCGAAAATTGGTAAATGAAAGTAAATAAATGGTGAGGCCTCACCTGAAAGACCTACTATGACCACTGAATGCAGCACAAGATCATGTGGCCTCTACACCCATCTGTAGTCTCGATTGACCTGTCCATCGTATGCAAGGGCACACATTGTGCAGTCAAATCCCAAGGAGGGGTGAGTATAAGGATACATTTTAGGATGCCCCAGAAGCTCGAGGGATCAACAAAAAAGATACCAAAATTTTGAGATGTAGGTAGAACATGGAACAGTGAAAGAGTACAGTTAATAGAATTTCGCTCATCACAGTAGAAGAAAGGAAGTATACTTGTCCCAACCAAGAGAAACTAGACATGGAAAACAAGTGGCATACCCCGCGTGTCTTCGCCTCACTTAGAAGGAGAGTAACTGGACCCAAGGAGTGGGAAGATAAGGAATGTATATATATATATATGCTCAATAAGTAACCGAATGGAGGCTTTAGGGGATCTTTATCTCCAAGATCATCCGGAAGAAAAGTCACCAATAGTTCTAAGGATTTCCATCACGGATGCCCTACAGTCCCGCATGTCAAAGCTGCCTCATCGCTAAGTCGTACCACCAAAAGTACTGCTCTAGTAACCATGGAGAAAAACCATTGACTAGCCTCGTCAAAATGGGATGATTCTGAATGAAGTCAATGGGTAGCCCACTATCCTGCCCCACTATAGGGTAAACCCTAAAAGGTCGTCAGGTGACCCAATGTCAAGCCCTGCTGGGGGTAAACCCTAAAAGATCACCGGGTAACCCACTACCCAGCCCAACTGGTGGGTAATCAATAAAGTCAATGGGAAACCCACTACCCATCCCCGATAGAGGGTATGCCCTATGGTCAATGGGTAACCCACTGCCCAGCCCCGTTGGACGGTAAACCCAGAACTGGTCTGATAACTCCAAGATGCCCACTCCATCACATAGTGTCACTAACATCTTGGTCGTGCATTGGGTCGGAGTTCATCAAGAACCCACCGACCAAATCCCTTTCATATTTCCACATTTCATAAGATCACATAAGAGGATATGCTTTCGCAAACAGATTGCATCGTTGTAATCCTTGCGAAAAAACACGTGAGATAGACTACTAACTCGCTGGAAACGGGCTCCCGAAGAAAAAGTTATTCAAGACCACTTTACGCCAATACGGCATCTCATGGGGTCCACACCTCAGTCCCGATAGAGGTTTGGAGAACTGTTCCATCATGATGATCTCTAGAAAACATGCCAAAATGACTACTCATTTTCCCTGAACGGACGTCTGATAAAAAAGTTACAAAACATTATTCACTGCATAAATGATGGCATGTGGGGCCCATGCCTCATCTCTGGCATAGATGTCTGAAACCACCATGGACCCCTTTGTCTCGATGCTAGGGTCACAACGCCGTTGACAGCGCCATAAACAGACTCCGGATGTGTTCGCGCCATCCAAATGAAGGATCTCGGTGTAGTACATAACAAGCGTGACGTTATGCCAATCCCCTATATCTGGAATTAAAATTTCCAAAGACCATCTCAAAATATCCTCCTCGAGACGATTATATCACTGCTGCATATGGCAAGAAAAACGGACACCCTTAGTGGAGCTTACGGGTGTCCGGTGTCCGAGGGGATGAACCCCCTTGGGCTGGACCGGCCCGGAACGACCGGTCTGCCGGCCTGGGCCGGCCAATGTTTCAGCCGCACGGCCCGAACATTGATCCCCTATCCATACCTGTGTCAACCATCCCTCATCGATGGTCTTGGTCTCGCATATAGACCCACCTTCGACGAGTCTCGGTCCCCGCACGGGGTCCCGCCCAACACCATCGAGCTCACCCGCCACCTGGAGCCACCGCCAATATCCCCCACCGCGCCACGCGAAGCCGCTATGGTGAGGAGCCACTACCGTGTTGAGGAGTTGTTGCCGCACCTCCGTGAAAAGACACCACCGCGTTGCATGGATCCGTATTTCCACCGCCGCGTTGCATGTATCGGCTGCGCCACCGCTCGGGAAGCCGCCTGAAGCAGGCCAGAAACACTGGAATACCCCGAAAATAGGGAAAATCGGCCGGAAATATCCCAGGGCCACCCCGGACACCTCATGACTAAAAAATTAGATTAAAATGGATAGTTGGGAAGATAAAATAAATCCCTACCCAACCATGGGATTCATTCAATGATCAAAAAGTATTTTGATGCAAGAAAAATCATTTGAAGGGGGTTTCGAGAATTAAAAATTAAACGCATGAGCCTATGTTGTTGGGCGTAGCCCGTAGCTTCGCCGATGATCAACTGCAGTCTCCATGCCTTTACAGAGTGTTGGAGGATAGGGGAGAATCACGTTGAGAGGGAACCTCCAGGAAAGAAGGTCAAGTAGAAGAAGAGGGTGGGGTGGTGTGTTTAAATATAAAAAAACCACTTAAACCCCCCTCCCGTAGACCCTATACCTAAACATTCGGATGGGTCATGGTTTAGCCTCCCCTAGGGTAACAACCACATTCTGAGCACCGCAGTGGTCTTTAAATTTTAATACGAACCTCCATTCTGAAGTTACAAATTACATGCCTGGGGCTGCTAAATAACAAAAACGCCCCTAGTGGCGTTTTCCACAGAAGGGTCGCACCCTCGAAAGTTACACCCCTCCCGGGGTGAACGACACGTTCAAAACTCAATGGTGCTCTTAGTTTTTTCCATATGACAAACCATTTTGGAGTTTTTCTGTTTATTGGGAATTTACATTGTGAGCGCACATAAAATTTAATTCTGGTAGCACCGGGGCTCAGAATCACATGTCGTCTGAACACGCTTCTCTGGAATAAAATAAAAAAAATCAAAGTCTTAGAGGCTCAAATCCGGAGTTCTTACATCATTCCATCCTTCATGTTTTTCATCCCTGAAAAAACAGAACTACAAAAAAAACTCAGGATACTTAGCCCACATCTGGATCTCCCATTAACAGGTGCTCTTCTACACCCTACCATACTGCCACCACACACGAACCAAATGAATGGTCCTCCCACGCAGTGTCTGCTCCTACCAGTCCTCAATCACCACAAGGTGCTCTGAAAAGGTGTGTCCGTCCTCAATGAACATCACTCCCAAGTCGATAACATGTGTGGGTTCATGCACATATTTCATCAACTGCGACATGTGAAAGATATCATGCACCCTCTCCAGCTTTGGGGGTAGAGCAAGATGGTAGGCCACCTCACCGACACTGTGCATGATCTCAAAGGGCACGAAAAACCTCGGGGAGAGATTGCCTCCCCGAACAAACCTCCTAGTACCATGCAGTGGGGAGACCCTAAAAAATTCAAGGTCCCCCTAGTCGAAATCCCAAGGCCCGCGACGATGATCTACGTAGGACTTATGTATGCTCTGAGCCGTCCTCATCCACACACAAATGACCTGTATCTTCTTCATCATCACCTGCACCAACTCTGGGCCCATGAGGGAGGTCTCCACATCCTCCGTCCAGCACAACGGTGACCTGTAGGGTCTCTTTTTGAGGTCCTCAAAATGTGCCATGCCGATAGTAGAGTGGTAAGTGTTGTTGTACGCGAACTCCTCCAAGGGTGGGTGATCCTCCTAACTCTGGACAAATTCTAACATGAAAACCTTGAGCATATCATCCAACACCTGGATAGTGAACCAAGTCTTCCCATCCGTCTAGGTGTGAAATGATGTACTCATCTGCAGCTGGGTCCCGAATGCCTCTTATAGGCCTCACCCCAATCACGACATAAACTGTGTGTCATGGTCGGAGACAATCTCCGAGGGTACTCAATGAAGGGGGATGATATCCCGAATGTACATCTGCCCAAGACTATTCATCACGCTCTGCTCCCTGGTGGTAAGGAAGTGCATCAAATTCGCGAGTCGTTCCACTATCACCCAAATGGAATCATGGCCCTTCATTGTGTGCGGGAGACCTGTCACGAAGTCCATAGATATTACCTCCCACTTCAACTCTGGGATATCAAGGGGCTGCAATAACCCTGCAGGAACCTGATTCTCTGCCTTCACCTGCTGATAGGTAAGACACCAAGAAACGAACTCAGCTATTCTATGCTTCATGCCAGACCACCAAAACAACCACTGACGGTATCTGTATATCTTCCCCACACCAGGATGTATAGCCAATGGAGAATTGTGGAACTCCCACATCACCTCCTCCTGCATCTCCACTGGTTCTACTGCTTTCCCCGGGAACATGATCTCATGATTCTCTCCTTCATAACACCCATCGGTTGCATGGCCCGTATATATCTGATCTGGAAGTACCACGTTGTCGACATCCCAAGCTGCGACTCTCTCACACGCTCAAGGAGCGAAGGAGTCAACACCATCGACTACGGAAAAGACATGCCCTACTGCTCCACCTAGGTCAACTATAGGGAAGCCAACTGCTCTGAATCTTCTTGCACTAACCGAGCTTGGGACATGATGCTAAGATCATCTGCTACTATGTTTCCCTTCCCTTGAGTGTAGACTATCTTCAAATCATATTCCTGTAGAAACACCATCCAACGTCTCTTCCTCAGATTCAAATCCCCCTGAGTGAAGATATACATGAGGCTCTAGTGGTCTGACAAGACCACAAAACGCTCACACAAAAGGTAGTATATTCATAACCTCAAGGGGAAGACCACTACAACCATATCCAAATTGTGAGTTTCATAATCCTGCTCATGGGGCATCAACTGCCTCGACCCAAATGAAATCAATTGTCACTGCTGCATCAACAATCACCCGTGCTCGTCTCCTGAAGCATCACAGTATAATATGATCTCAATGTCGTCCTCTAGAAACCTCATCACTGAAGCACTAGTTAGCCTCTGTCTCAACTCCTCAAATACCTTCTGGCACTGATCAGTCCAGGTGAACAGTTGTCCCTTCCGCATCAATGCGGTCAAAGGGGCGGAAATCCTTGAGAAATTTTTCACAAAGCTCCTATAGTACCCTACCAAACCAATAAATCTCTGCACCTCTGACGCATTCTTGGGTGGCTCCCAAGAATGCACTACCTCTATAATTTTGGGATCTATGGCCAATACCTTCTTTGTAATGACATGCCTGAGAATGTGAACCACATGAATCCAGAACTGACACTTCAAGATCCTCCCATACAGCTGGTTCTCGGAGAGTAAGTGTAGGACCATCCTCAAATGCTCTGTGTTCTCCTATTCCATCGCGAAGTAGATGAGTATGTCATCAAGAAATAAAACCGCAAAACAGTCCAAGTACAGCTGGAAAATAGGGTTCATCAAATCCATGAAGACTACAAGGGCATTCGTCGCGACAAAGGGCAACACCAGAAACTCGTAATTCCCATATCCTCAACAGAAAGACAACATCGGGATATCATCCTCATGAAACCGCACCTGGTGGTTTCCAGATCGATGATCAATCTTGGAGAACAACTTCTCACCTCTCAACTGGTTGAAGAGGTCATAGGTCCTTGGTAATGTTTACCTAATCTTTATCGTGGACTGATTCAGGTGACGATAATCAACACAAAGCCACAGAATCTCATCTGCCTTTTTCACAAAAAAATTGGAGCTTCCCAGGGGGACGCACAGGGCCTAATGAATCCCTTATCATGAAGGTTGTCCAGCTGGAGTCACAGCCCCCTAATCCCTATGGGTTCCATCCGATAACCTGCACATAATATCGGGGCTACCCCTAACTGCATGTCAATGCGGAACTCTGTCTCTCACTTTGGAGGTAGTCCTAGAACATCCTACAGAAATACATTCATATAGTCCTATATAGCGGTAGGGACGCAGGTGCCGGTAGCGTCTACTGCTCCAAGATCCATGCTCGCCAATGGTGAGAAAAAGGTTGTGGTCTCCTGCTTAGAGTACCTGTCTGCTATGCCACAAGGTCTCCTTCATCAAGTATGGTGAACATCGTCCCACTATAAAACATGCATCTGAATTTTCTATGACGAAATCAGATCTATGTTTGAACCATAGAAATACAATCCACACCCAGGATGACATTGTATGGTTACATCATGAGGACGACCAGGTCCCACGTGAAACTCCCTCCTCCGAACGATAGATCGCACTGTCTGCAGATAAAGGTCACTAATGAGGGACTTCCAATAGGAACCTTGAGGCTATGTGTAGGTGTCAGCGCCTCTACAGGATGATCTAAATATCTTATCGAAATCAACGATATAAAGGATTTGTTGGATCATCTGTCTACTAGTACTGAAGCAAGCATAGATTAAACACAATGTGTACCTCAAAGCATATCGTGTGCGGGGGGGGGGGGGGGGGGGGGGGTCACGAACACCCATAGCCTGAATCTTCTCGCGGCCCCTACCGCCAGATCCCTAAGCCTGGCGTGGGCCTCCCAGTGGAGGCGGTGGAAGGACCTCAAAATGACATTCCGGACCTCCAGGTCCAGCTGCTCTACCTGCACCACCTCCCTCGGGACCACTCTATCCTCGCGTGGGAGATCCCTGGTCACGGTGATGCCTTTGCCGCTATGGTGTGCCCACTACCTGCCACGACTTCTTGGTACGCTTGTTCGGGCAGTCCCATGGTAGGTGTCCTCATCCATCATAGGCATAGAACTCACTCTCTCCCAACTGACCTGTTGCTCCATGGCGCCACTACGGTGTACAACCATTCCCTTGAGTCTTCTCACCCAAGGGCCTCCTCGACAGAGGATCGGATCTCTATCACCTGCATGTAACCGAAGAAACTCCTTTGAAGTGGCCACAACTAGGCCCTATCAGATGGTTCCCTTCATCCAAGAAGCTCTCTATCACAAGTTCCCGATCCATCTCCCCATCATAAGTAGGGATGCACATGGGTACTACACTAGCATAGATCTCATTGTGATGACCCTTCCCAAACATCTGCACCTAGAAGTAATTGTCGTGGATCATGTCCTACAAGAAGCATTTCAGATCAGAATGTCGGGATGAGTATTGCGCCATGGTCATCCCCCCTTCTTCAGCTCCAGAAGCCACTGAATCCGAACTGAGTGTAAGCAAGCCGGGGAGTACTCCTCCTGGAAGATCTGTTTTAAGCTATCCCACATGGGAGATGACTCATCGTGGGTCTGCATAACCAACACCCACCAACACCCGAATATCCCAAGGAAAAGGCTGGCAGCTTGGGATACCATCTTGTCAGCTGGTTTTGGTACCAACCAAAAACGTCAGGCCACACACACTAGCCAGTCTTCCGCTCCCTGTAGATCCGGGTCCTCGCGGAACTTCTGCGGTCGTTGACGCTGAAAGTCTCGGAGCGCACGCAGCCTGTGCTCAACCTTCTCTTGTGCTGCCAGTACTAACCGCCACTCCTTATATGGAGCGAATACTACAAAAGTACTAGGCGGAAGGGGATCACGTGACGGTACCTGAACTGACACCTCAACGCTCCCCAGGTCAACATCACGAAATGGAGAGGGCAACCTGGGTGGCTGCTGTCGTAAGGGATTTTTTAAAATTATCAAGGATTACTATGATGAGATGAGCATATATATATATATATAAATATATAATAACAAAGGGTACTTGAATCAACAAGGACAGTCAAAGTCTCAATTTTGCTGGATGCATGTTCCAAAGATCCCTGCAACAAATGTCTCAGTGGGCCAAGTCGACAAGCGAGTCATCATGGTCTTGGTGAATGGATACATCAATCACTGTATCATCATAGGGATTCTTGGTCAAAGAGTATCTCTTGAGACATGTTGAAACTACTACCCTAAATTTCAACCGATTCCTTTTTAGGGACGTCTGAACAACGCCCCATGGAATGAACCACATATGATACCAATTTTTCATGACCTGAACCTACTAGTCTTGAGTCGTAACTACCCAATTTCCCCCCCATAGGCCAAGGGATAGCAACATGCACCGAAGGTGTAACAATATTAGGGAGGCCTTCGCCTTAGTACCTATACACACACACAACCCACTCAATGCATAAGTGCAGAGTAAAAAAGGAAACCCAAGGACAAATACTATAACCTTACCACAGTCATGCATCAGCAACTAAATAGTAAGAGTAATTTGCTGAATTGTACTGACATATACTGAAATGAAAAAGGGAAAAAATACATGCCCAACCATATTGTTTCCACAACCCGACAACAAGTAAATGAAAGTAAACATATGGTGATCCCTCACCTGAAATACCTACTTTGACCACCAAACGTTTTCCAAGATCTTCTGTCCCCTATGCCCCTCCGTAGTCCCGATCGACCTGTCTGTTGTCTGCAAGGGAAAACTGAGTGTGTGAAAAGCCCAAGCAGGGGTGAGTATAAGGATACTCAGTAGGATTCCCTGAAATATCAAGGAAGAAACAATGGAGATACCAAAATGGTGAGAAATAGACATAACAAGGAACATTGAAAGAATATAGTAAATAGAATTCATCCCATCCCAATAGATGAAAGGAAGTATACTCATCCCAACCAAGAGTATCTAGACACTGAAAGCATGTGGCATACACCGCGTGTCTTCATCCCTCCTAGAAGGAGAGTAACTAGACCCAAGGAGTGGGAACATATGTAGGGTGTATATTTATATATTCTCAACAAGAAACCTGAATGAGTGCATTAGGAGATCTCTATCTCCAAGATCAGACTAGGAAAAGTTTCCAATAGTTCTAAGGATCGCCATCACTAATTACCAATAGTCCCGCACGTCAAAGCTGCCTCATTGATAAGTTGTACCACCAAAATTCTTTCTCTCATAACCATGTAGAAAACCCACCGACTAGCCTTGTCGAAAGGGGCAGAGTTTGAATGATGTCAACAGGTAACCCACTTCCCAACCCACCTGGAGGGTAAACCATAAAAGCTCGTCGGGTGACCCACTGCCCTGCCCTGCTGGACGGTAAACCCAAAAAGATCATCGGGTAACCCATTGTCCAGCCCAACTGGAGGGTAAACCCTAAATTCAATTGGTAACCCACTGACTAGTCCCACTGCAAGGTAAATCCTAAGGTCAACAGGTAACCCACTGCCCAACCCTGCTGGAGGGTAAACCCGAAACTGGTCTGATAAATCCGCGCTGCCCGCCCCATCACTAGGTGTCGCTAACATCGCGACCGTGCATTATGTCAGAGTGCATAGAGAAACAATTGACCAACACCCTTTCATATTTCAACATTTAATTAGATCATGTAAGAGACTCTGCTCGCCCGAATAGATTACACCATAGTAATCCTCATGAAAAAACACGCGAGATAGACTATGTACTTGCTGGAAATGGGATCCCGATGAAAAAGTTTATCAATGCCGCTTTATGCCCATACTGTGTCTCATGGGGCCCACACCACAGTCCAAATACTGGTCGGGAGAATTGTGTCATTGCGATGCTCACAGAAAAACATGCCAAAACGACTACTCCTTCGCCCCGAACAGACGTCTGATAAAAAAGTCACAAAATGCTACTTATCGCTTAAATGACGGCCCATGGGGCCCACGCCACAACTATGGATTCAATGCCAGAAACCACCTTGGACCCGTTTAACTCAACGCCAGGGTCACAACAACATTTTCAATGCCTTAAACAGACTCTTGATGTGTTTGCGCCATCCATAGGAATGAAAATGATGTAGTAATTAACAAGCGTGACACACCACCGGGCCCCTATCGCGAGAATTAAAATTTATTGAGACCATTTCAAAATCATCATCTCGAGATGAAGATTTCACTTCTAGATACAGATTTGAAAATGGACACCCATAGTGGAAGTTATGTGTGTTTGAAGTCAGATGGCACGAAACCCATTGGGCTGGGCCAGCCCGGACCGGCCGGTCTGCCCAGCATGGGCCGAGTTGCTGGGCCCGCCCATGGTTCAGTCGCATGGCCCGACCGCTGAACCCCGGTCCATGTTCGTGCTGACCGGCCGTCGTGGTCTCGCGCGGAGACCTTCCTTCGGCAGGTCTCGGTCCCCTCACGGGGTCGTTCCCTACACCTGCGACCTCACCCGCCGCCTGGAACCCCCCCCCCCCCCCCCGCACCGCATGGAGCTTCCATGCTAAAGAGCTTCCGCCACGCCGAGGAGAATCCTCTATGCTATCTAGATCCGCCACACCACCACCCTGGAAGCCACCCGAAGCCGACCGGAACCCCTGGAACAACCAGAAAATGGGGAAAATCGACCGGAAACTTTCCGGGACCACCCCGAACACCCCGTGCTCAAACATTTGATCTAAAAGGATCACTAGGATGATATAATCAATCCCTAAGAAACCAAGGGCTTCACTCGATGATTTGAAAGCATTTTTATGTAAGAAAAAATCATTTGATGGGGGTTTCGAGAATGAAAATTTAAAACGCACGAACCTACCTTCCTAGGCATAGCCCGTAGCATCGCTGACGATCTGTCGGAGTCACCGTGCCTATCTAGAGTGGTGGATAAGAGGGGAGGAGCTCATTGAGAGGGAACCACTAAGAATGAATGGAAAGGTAGAAGAAGTGGCTGGGGTGGGGTGTTTAAATAGAAAAAAAACTTAAACCCCCGCCCCTAGACCTCGAACCCGAACTTTCAGCGGGGTCGGGGTTAAGAAAACCATAGGGTAAAACCCATGTTCTGAACGCAACAGTGGTCTCAGAATTTTAATCCAAGCCTCAGTTAAGAAGTTACAAAGTACCCGACTAGGGTCTCCAAATTACGAAAACGCCCCTGGTGGCGTTTTCCATAGAAGGGCCACGCCCTCAAAATTTACACACCTCCTAGGGTAAACCACACGTTCAAAACTCAACAGTGCCCTCAATTTTCCTATCAATGTAACAATTTAAGAGATATGTTTTTTATTTGGCATGTCCAGTGTGAATGCACTTAAATTTTAATTTCGTCAGCACCACTGCTCGGAATCACACGACGTCTGAATGCCCTGCTCTAGAATAACAGTAAGAAAATTTCAAAGGCTTACATGCTCAAAACCTAGGTTCTTACAATGACCTATTTAATTAATTAGTCATGATAACCTAGGGTTGTGATTTAAATAAAACAATATTTCAAAATTAAAAAATACTTTTTAAATTATTCACCTCCCCCTCATGTAATCTCTCACTAAAGTCCCTTGTGGTTATAATAGTGACAAAACATTTTATATATTCTGAGATTCCAAAATAAAAATTGGATATTTTCAGTGAATTAATGACATCACTTGATACATGATATAAAATATCATTGTGTGGGATTATCAAATTATATCAATAATATGTTTCCATAAATAATTTATATATAAGGTAAATTTATTTCAAAACAGATATTACCATGAGCATATATATACTCATGATATTGAAGGGAGTCCAATGAATAGTCATGTATTTTTGAAATCAATCATGAATTCTTTGAGCGCATTTTTCATCAAATAACAAGTGAATAATTATGCCACATGATAATTAATGTTTAAAAAGTTCTTTCATATTAAATATTATAAGGAAATAAACTCATGTTGTCACATATATAGCTATGATCTAAAATAATTGTTATGGATTTCTTTAGAAACAAACAACCACCCAAGACACAAAGTATATCCTTATAGGATACCTTAAGGGGATATAATGGTGTTATAAATATTAAAAATTAGATAACGAGTACATGATAATCTATTACCCACTTATCTTGTGTGGGAGACCATATCTAAAATTTATAATGGGATAATTATAAAATTCAAATAATTTGTTGATCATGATGCACATGAGTTGGAATTTGATAACTACACTCCACGAAGCTCAAATGGAGTTTTTGTTCTAGAGATACATACATTACAGGGGAGTTAAAATTATAGTTTATTATTGATATTCAACCTGTTGGGTGATATATTATTCATTAAGAATAATTAATCATGCATAGAAGAAATAATTGTCTATAATCATTGATTATAAATACTAATTGTAGTTCAATCATTCATTCGATGGAAAAAAATTTAGGGACTCCCTTCATCTCTCTTGGATCGACACTATTAGTGATATTTCATGAATGCAAAAAGGCATGGATAATAAATGGCCTAGAAATGTATTATGATTTATTAGAGAATGTTTTATATAATTTCTACAATTATTTAATGATAAAACATTAAAAAATCATCATTTAAAACACATTTGAATATAACATGATGTAAATTTTCTTTTTATTTCATTTTTGAAAATATGATATCAAGGATATTTTCAATTATAGAGATCCTATTAAAGATGTATATATTGAAGTATTTTGAGTCTTTGTGGAACCAATATATAAAAATAATATATGAAAAATCAAAAAATAAATTAATAGATTGTAGTAACCAGAGGGATAATAAAATAGTTCTTTAAAACAATTGAAGGAAATGCATATAAAAAAGGATTGTTGGAGTTCTATAGTTTCATAATATTGATATGATTACTACCTATGGAAAATAGTTATATAGTCTTACCAATTTACTATAACATTGTAATGAACTTCTCTAGGAATGACATAACGTATTAAGAAATGTTTTCTAGGATGAATATCTATAGATTTATATTTATCACTTTCTTAATATTCTAATAGTTCAGATGATAAAATTTAACTAATAAAATATAAAATGGAATAATTCTTAATTAAAATATCATATATTTCAGATGAAATTATGTATCCAAAAATCAACACTGGTTAGAATATGATGAGATTATTATTAAGAATAAATTTCCATTTGGTTAAGTTATATGAATCTATGTCACATGTCATGATATGTTCTAAATATTGATATTTTTTATTTATAGTTCATATTTTGAAACTATCAAATTTATCGAAGATAGATAATCTATCTTTATTCTAGACCAATTTTATGGTTCATGAGAACGTTGAAATAGTTGAGTTCTTGGTAAATGGAAATTGGGAATACTATTGTTAAAGGGGATAATGAACCTATCTACTAAAAATTTTGACTAAATATTACATCAAATAAAAGGTAATAATAAAGTCAAACTTTTTATGGATTATAGTTGTTACGCCATAAATAATTGATTTGGTTATAGGATACCGTATAGATTAAGAATAATTTTTCTAAAACAACCTATTCTGGTACTGGGATATACCAATAAAATTATTATTACCATTTTAGTACACATTGATAATGTTAATGTCCAAGACACCAGTTTTATGAAAATTAC
This sequence comes from Viscum album, assembly GCA_963277665.1. Taxonomy (NCBI): domain Eukaryota; kingdom Viridiplantae; phylum Streptophyta; class Magnoliopsida; order Santalales; family Viscaceae; genus Viscum; species Viscum album. Next base: position 245,667,663 of record OY728133.1, read on the forward strand.
GAATGAATTGGTTACCCAGGGATGTCACTGTATAATTAATTGTATTATATAATTTCGGTGGTAACAAGTAAATATTCCACAAATAAAATATAAGAACAATACTAGACATAAAAAATATTGTATACCTAGTTATTATATCCATACATTGTAGAAATACGAATATCATGAGAGAGACAAAATAGAGTATCATTATTAGTAGTTGGCTATAGTTAATGTGGGATTCCACTAGAGTTGGTTCCTTATAATAAAAAATATTTTATATTAAATCATTATTTTTTATTCCCAATAAAAACTATTATATACAAAATATAACCTATAAAAATTAAGATACATGAATATTAATTATTTAACGCCTTATCAAATTGTTATTTATAATTTTCTTAACATTTATTTGTAACAATAATTTTGGGTAATAAGGAGATTAAATAAACATGGTAATTCCCAGTTATGATGAGATCGATGAATTTCTATAATATATTAAAAAATATTTTATAAGGATTTGGTGGAAATTATATGATGGGATAAAATAAATATCTATTAATAGATTTTAGATTCAATTAAGTATATTATAGTTAATATCATGATATTTTCACATGGTAGTCTCTACAAAAAATAGGTTCAAGAACAACCCTAATTAGGAATTATATTTGTTTTCATACAATTGGATATTTATATCTAAAAATAATGGGTAATCATCCCTATACATTATGATTATTATTAATGCTTGTCATCAATAATGTATTTTGATGTATTTATGAAAACAGTGGTTACATATGCTCACAGTGATGTATGATACGTTGAGTTCATCATCAGTGATGTGAAATAAAAAATAAGTTAATAAAGGATATGTCTCATCCATATTTATGTAATTTGATATCTTAGGATCTTTCATTTGAATAAATTTATTCCATAAATTCCATGTTAATGGTGTTTGATGAGATTATTTTAAAAAATCCAAGGAATGGAAGTCAGGCACATAAGTTGATGACATGAAATATTAAATATGAATATTTATAGATATAGAGGAAGAGTCATTATATTCATTAATGAGTGTGTACACATGACTGTCAACATTGTGACATTAATATACTTATAGATGGGTTCCCCAGGAATTTCTAGACTCTAATCATTGAGTTTAGGAAATCTAATATAATTCCAATAAAGAGGTGTCTTAGAAGGGAACACACCTTGTGTATCCCTGATATTAGTTAAAATATTTTCGAATTTATTATTTAGAATATATAGTATTCATAATATTAATTAAAAATATATCATTTGAATAATTTGACCACATATATTCAGTCATCTAGTATATTTTAATTATATTATATTTTTTGAGTAGAATATTAAATACATGTTTTTTCACACCCCTTGTAGAATATAAAATTTATTTTTCTTTTTTAATTATTCAAAAATTAATAAATAATGATTTAAATTTAAATTTTTTATTGAATGTTTATTTATTAAATAAATATTTCTTATTTACTTAATACTTATTATTCACGTTTCGATAAATGATGATGGGGATAGTTATGAAAATAATGGATAAGTTATTAGAATGTTATTCCAATATAATATCATTAATTTATTATAAATTAATAATTTCGAAAAAATTTATACCTACAAAATTCATGATTTAGGTCATTCCATGTGAAATAATGTTATAATTTTCATACAGGAAATATTGTATGATTGATTTTTTAAAATATTATTTTTGTGAATTTATTATTATAAAATCCCTATAATTATATATTCATGTAATATATCATTATCTAGGGTAATATGGTTGGAATAATTGTGCTTGTAGAAAAAAAACATAACTGAATCTAATTCACACAACAACACCCCAATGAATATATCAAGACTGAGAGTATTATCTACTATCATCCTCCCACTAAAGATAGCGAAAACAAGTGAGATGATATTTCCATATCTGTGGATCACTTATTACAATCAATTTCAATGTTATAATGAAATTAATACATCTGTACAATCACATATAGATTAATTGGCGATGTTATAATATGGTATATCATGTTTGTTTCACATATATATAGATTTTACTATCAATCCACTATATAAAATGACATAATAATTTGAATTGGGTTTGACATATCATAATATATATCAAAGAAAGATATAATGTTAAAAGTAGTATTTTTTATTAAAATTTAATATCAATATAACATAAAAACATCCTTTTAATTATTTTATAATATTCATTATTCATGTATATATAGTTATATTCTGGATATTTTATGGTACATTAATTTTTTATAATAGAATATTCATTGTTAATGATGAATCCCCATCATTTGGCACGGATTCACTAGGCTAGAACTATTACTAGAACCATAAAAATTCAAAACCCAATTTAAAATAGTCATTTAAATTCATTTAAAAATATTTTTAATTATAAATTTTCCTATTAAGGGATATATAAAATAATTTTCAGTGAAATTTTAAGAAAATATCAGAGTATTGTATTAATTGTTAAATTTTACATTTAAAAAAGCATTCAATTTAAATTAATTAAAATATAAAAGGAATGATAAGGACATGTACAACCAAATAAATGTGAATGTGATGTCCAAGAAAGTATATCTTGACTAATTCATTATGTGAAATTCATGGCATCAGCCTTGATTTATAGTCTTTTTCATGATGATCATGGAGTATGAATAAATGTTTTACATTAGTGGTCGACCAATTTAGTGAAATTATTATGTATTAATTTTTTAGGATTCCTCCTATTAGAGAGGTTTAGTAAACTCTAGATATTATCACATGATGGTATCCCTGAAATTCCCTCCATATTTGATAACTCATCTAGAGATTCTTGAACACAATATTCAGATAGAGGTATATGAAGCCAAATAGGTTATGTGACATAATAGATCACCATAGAGATCACTAGACCTTTTCTACAATACAGATGATAATATCCGTAAGCATTGCATGGATTACTAGAATTTGATCCATCTGATAGCAAAGAATAGTTATCTACAACCTCATTTAGATGACCTCTTTGACTAGCTTTGAGGATCTAAATTTCCCTTGAAAATTGATTTAAGGCCCTATTTTTTCCGGTAAGGGTTAGACCCTCATGATATAACATGAATACCTTTTCTAAGAAGATGTGGAATTTATGAGTATTTTTTAATTCCATTTCATAATAGAAATGCACCATCTATCTTTAAGGCCTTGAAAAATATAGTTTTCTATAAGTTTTTATATAAAATCTTTATTTTTTCATGGATGATATCTTGGTTTATTCTTATACTCCACACTTTCATGAAAATAATCTTGACAACATATTGTGTACACTAGGAGATTATAGGTCATATGATATGATCACAAAAATCTATTTCAATATTAATGAAGATCATATATTGGGTCACATTATTTCAAAAACATGGGTATCAATGGTTGTATAGATGTTAAGAGTCGTATTTTATAAGGTTAAACTAGAGAACGTATGTGAAATATGGGGTTTCTTATGGAAATGTAGTTATTATAGGGGTTTTAGCTAGAATTTATCACACCTTATAATACCTCTTATGGGAATGATGAATAAGAGAGTTGTGTTTATTTGGTTTTAATCTCATGAGAATGACTTCCAAGAGTTAAATGGAAGCCTTTCCTTAGATCTGGACGTAATTATACCGATAACATTCCATTAATTTTACACATATTTCCCATTTTCTAAAAATTTATATTAAATCAATTTTCATAAAAATAAAACTAAATGAGTTTTTTTTTAATATCAAATATTTTTTTTCTATAATAAATACAAATTTTAATTATATGATAATATAAATAATCAAAAGTACTCATAAATTTAAATAATATTCCAAAAAAATTACTTTTTTATATAAAATTATGAATTTATTTATAATTTTTATAATTCTAAAAATATGAAATATATTCGAACATAATATTATGAAATGATATGATTTCTTTTTTCCTTTTGAAACTTATTTTTTATCATATAATTCCTTTTGATTAAAAATTACCAGTTGTAATTAATTATTTTAAATTGATTTTATTTGTATATAAAAATATATAATATTCTAATTATTTTGTTTTATTAATTTTAAATATCTTATTATTTTCATGAAATTATATAAGAATCAATTATGAATTTTAAAATCCATAGATAAATATTTATGGATAATATAATACACTAGTTTAAATTTAAATTATAATTTATATAATTGGTATTAATACAATATGATAAAATAAAATAAAATATGTAATTAATAAATTTATTTAAAATAAAAATTAATTAATTCTTCTTAGTAAATATACTAAATATAATTTGGAATAAAATTTATATATGTGTATGTATACTATATCAAATATTCTATTAAATTTTTAAAACCAATTTTTATTAAAAAAAAGTATCCAACCATTCCATGCTAGAATAGGTACCTAAACCATAAATATGTGGGGAGAAAGGACAAACCACACATGGGAACCAGTTTGGCATGCCCTCATGGTGACAAAGAATAATTGGATGCCTATATTGAAGACTTGGTTACTGCGTAGCACCCATAGGGAGATCTTAAAGGCATTCATGGGTTTTTTGTGGAATGTGTGGAAAAACTCAAGCAGCTGGGTGTTTTGGGGTATACAGGTGTCAATCCCCCGATTCCTTTAAAATTATTGATATAAATTGAGGTTCACATATGAGACAATGTTTTATTTAATATGGGTCTGCATATGAATTGTTTCTCTACATTAGAAATCTATATTTATATAATCGTCATAAAATTAGACACATTTGAGTTGTTCAATCTTCTCACAGATCATGTTTTTCCACATGCATGACATAGTGAACTAGAGTGTAATATTCTTGTTCTTCTCCTGATAATGGATTCATCCCCAATCCTTGAATGCTTATAATACGGTATTCAAATCGAACATATTCTCTAATTTTTTCTTCCTTTGATGATGAGCCTATCATTCTTTGAATAGTGAAATAGTTGAGTTCTCCACATGCATAAAGATCTCTCATATGATGCTTAAAAAGGTTTTCTTTCTCACTAGTTTTACCTCAGTATAGAGAAGTGCACTATTCCCAACAACATCATAACATTCAATGCATGTTTAGTATATGTTTCTATGAATTCATGGACAAAGGAAGTGACACTGCTAAAATTTTGGTCGGTTTTGTCTCATTTTAAGTAATCTTCATGGAGAATCCTCTACAGAACTGAATCAAAATGAGTTATATATATACCTTAATATATATATATATATATATATATATCTCAATTTAAAATTTTAATTGATGATTGAGATCATATATTATTTTTTGATATCTCTTGTGTTCATAGTTTTTCACCATCATATTAATCCATAAAGAAACAATGGTTATATATATATATATATTCTATCAATATAGTCACGAACTTACCCGGGTCGAACACAAACTATACTCCCAAGCTGGTCCATGACATGGCCTAAAGGGCGTTCTTAATCCCCGCAGGCTGGAAACTTGTGTTGGGAATCATAACAAGAATTTGGGAATGATTCAGCCCAGAAAAATTAAAGGAAGATTAACAGAAATAAACTGGTCAAAACAGCTAAACACCATCAGTATAGAATAAAAGTAAAGATATCCAGCTAGACATACTTCTATGTGACCCCATAGGGCCCCACCGATGTAAAACAAAATTCCTAGATTAGAACCTGCAACTAAGAAGTAAAGTATGTGTCAGCACCGAGATGCTCATTATGAAGAATAAAATATAACAATGTCTTATTCCCCTCCCTTTAATAAAAAATCTATTCATTCCAGTTTGAAAATAAGATATAATAAACTAATATCTCTGCTTATTTTCTTGTTTATGTCACAATATATAATTTTTATGTAAAATTCATTTATTCCTCTATATATTTAAAATAGATTCGAAGCATATTATGACAAAAAAATTAGATTGAATGATGGTTTTTCAAAAAATAGAAATAAAGTATAAAATATATGAAATGAGAATCACATCAGAGGAATTACTTCACAAACGAGAAATATTGACAATACCATTAGGTATCTAACACATGTTGGACCCTAGAGACCTCATAACTTATTCAAACATTAATTATAAACCATTACCCTTAGAAAATGTGGCTAAGAATCCATGGTCCTCTGAAAATGCGGCAATGAAACCACGACACCCAGTAATTGTGTCTTAGAAACCACGAAACCCAGTCATTCATATGTTTAGTTGGTGTTTTTGCATCAATCCTGGTAAATTAAACCTACATGAACCCATGACGTGTCATCTACTATACTTGTCCTTTTCCACCCACCTAGATACCCAAGTTTCCTATTGTGCTCTAATTCATGTGGTGGTGAGTTTTCATTATCCAGAAAACATATATGTACAAAACACTTTCTTTATAAAAAACCCATTCAACATCTCACCACCATTCTCACTCATTAAGCGCGTTCCCCCTATATCATGTAACACAATCCATAATCATAAATATTTGGCACATAATTACATATTAAACATACAAAACATTTTCTAAAACTAAGGGGTCGACCATAAAGAGGATTTTTCTAGGTTTTAAAACAATTTTAAAGATGTCAAATATGATTTGTTGTTTTAAAAAGATTAGTTTTAACTTTATGAAACAAAATAATTGAATCTAATTCCAAACTATTTTTTGAAATCCAAATGAATCAATCAATGTGTTGTATATTTAAAAACTAGCTTGAACCCTTGCTTATAATGATGAAATTAATATATGAATATCAAACCCCCATATAATGATGAGTTCATACCAAAACTCATCATTGAAAATTTTCATTACCAATTCAAACCCACTTTGGAAATTAATTTTCATGAAAAATCACCTATGTACAAATGGGAATTTGTAATAAATGTCATTTTCCAAAACAAAGGAATAACCCATACTAGCTATCGAACCTAGATTTCGTAGCATGTGTATACAAAATATATTTAAAACATGTTTTTAAAAAAATCATGCAATTATGAAATTCATACTAAAGGCATAGGCATATTGGACCAACCTCAGAGTTGAATCAAACCGTCCACTTTAGCTGTTGACAAATTCTAACTGAAAGATGTTAATCCCCCACAAATCATATGCACATTCACATACATGCAAGGAAACCTAGGCCATGTGCAACACCAGTATGTCCATGGGAATGCGCAAGGGGATCCTTACATATATGCTTATATGCATATGCCCATCTTGACTCACCTACTCATGCATTTATATATATATATATATATATATATATATATATAGGCACACCTAGACCCATAAACATGTAAACACTCACATGGATGAATATCTGTATAATGGGTGAACATATATATATACCTATGCATATTCAAGTGAATATCCATTGGCTTGGAAACTAAAAACTGATGAGTACTGATCAACACACTAAATAGGAAAATGAAATCTCTCTAAAACACCCAAAGGACACAATATAACATGGGAGAAACCCAAAATCATGTCTAAAACTTTACCTCAATTGGTAGTGGTGGACCCAATTGAAGTGAAACCACCTAAAACAAACCAACCCCATACCTATTAAATACCAAGGAGTCATAAACACATAATGTCCTAAATTAAATAGGTTAAAATCCAAACAATAGGAGAAAACATTACCTCGGAATAAATCTGGCTGACCGAAACAAACAGAACAACCTCGCCTTCGGTAGCAATTGCTGGAACAGGCACAAAAATTTCTTGAGATTCATCCCACACAAACCAATAACAAAAAGAAACCGAAACTCAGATCACCCCCAAAGATTTATGGTTTGGTCAAACCCTAAGGGGTTATGGTTAGGCTAAATAAAATCATAGAAAGGAAGAAAACAGGGGAGAGACTCATACCTATCAGATTTAGAAGAGAAAACGAAGATAAATCCGAATGTATATAAGGTGAAGAGGAGATCATAGGGATGTGTGACAAGTGTCAAAGGGGAGATCCCCCTTGGGTTGGTGTCGCGTGGGTGTGAGAGTGATGAGGGAGAAAGAGTGGGGCACTAGTGGTGGCTCGTCGGAAGGAGGCCGCAGGAGGGGAGCTCGGCCAGAGGTGGTGCGTCGCGCAGCTAAGAGGAAGGGAAAATGGGGGGTCGACAGTGAGGTAAGGGGGAGGGTAAGATTAGGGACAAATAAATATTTTTAATCTAATTAAATTTATTTAAAAAGATAAAATTGAAAATAAATAAAATTAAATAGAAACTCAAAAATAAATAAAACAACCACGGAGTGTCATGTCGGTGATTGGAATTCTCCATATCATGACACATTCTAATCCAGAAATTTCCAAAAGATTAATTTGATCAATAAAAGAAAAGGAGATTTAAATCTAAGGAAAACCATAAAAACACAAAGGCCAAACATCCACAGTTTCCTCTGTTCAAAACCTTAAAATATGAAATCCCAAAACAAACTACGAGGTCCTCCTAAAAAATCAAAACATCCATGGGAAACATCACACAAAAAATGAATCCTAAGACCTAGACTACCATGAGAATGAACCCACGATAAGGGACTCACATTTCCTAGAAACAACCACTGCCTATAACACCCCGTACCCTAACATAGGAATTAATAGATTCCGCTCGGGGTAAATAATAAACATTCTCCACATGACCCATCGTCTGGGCTAACCATCTACACTAAACAAGGTTGGTAGAGTATATGTAAGGAGTTTCCCAGATCAGAACACCATGAAGAGTATGTTCTCTGTGAATTTTTCCTAGGTTGGTCTCCCCACAATATTATGACCCTAGCCAAATACCGACATCCCGAAACAAAATGAATTAGAGAACCAAACATGACCATAAAGCTGGTGAGCCCCTTAACATTCCAAGACAAACCCGACAACTTGAGGGAACACATTGGAAAAACCCACATTGTGTTTCGCCACCATATTAGAAACATAGTAGTACTATTTTCCCCACATGTGAAGTCTCAATTTAGTTTCGAAAATGCAGATTGAATTTTCTCATCATGTACCCACCAACATGGGGTGGCCCCAAACATAGGGAGAAAAATCAACATAATCTGGCCTCAAACCCTCAATCCATGGTGAATCCAAACAAAATAGACACCATACAAACTCCAAGCCAAACCATGATTCATAAGATCCATAAACCACATACATCTCCAAACGAGCATCACCCAGATGCTAGAATTGCTCCAAAGAAATACCAACCATTTGATGTTTACAATAACAAGGCACAACCATTGAATCTTATAAAATTGGCCAACAAGACCTCCCAAACAATTACCCTCCCTAATAAACAACCACATGAATCGAAAACATAACAGGTATCATCCTAAATAATACATGATAGGTTAGACATGCATCCCTCACACCATGAAATAGTATGACTGCATGAAATGTTTCAATTTGAGACCTATGTATAGACCTCTGATATATTGAATCATCTGATGAACTATATTCAAGAACCAACAAAATGCAACTAAAGCTAAATCTTAAATAATGACATCTTACAGGCTTCCCTAGGTGACCAAAATGGCCACACCATTGACAAGCCTTCATAATATTGTGATGAATGGCATTGAGTGCCAAAATTGACCAAATTGGAAGGCAACTATTGTGTGGTATTTTGAATGAGAAACAATAACTGATGGAAGACTCATGCCAATAACTTATTCCTCCAGTTCACCCTCTCCACCAGATGGGTAACCCTTCACAAGCACCTTGAAAAAAAATTTCTATTTATACCAGTCTGGAACCCCAACTTGCATGGAGAAGGTAGAAATCACCCTTCTCTAGACTGAACATGACCTTTCAAACAAAAGCAGGACAACATGTCCTTCAAAACAACTACAGTTACTAACTACCTGAAGAAACACTTGAATTATTCAAGTTACATCACAACCCCAATCGAACCTGATCCACCGAAGATAAAACAAGCAGAAATGAAATGAAAATATCCCCACCACTTCACTAAGGGTCTGGGTAAAACTAAAAACTAAAAATGACCCCTCTAGGACCTTTGGATATTTCTGGGTTGTGTACTTTAATGAAGAACCACAAAACCAACCTGAAGAACATCACAAAACATGCATCCACATTTACCCATAAATCAATAACTCAAACTCAAAACATTATTTCAACATTGAAACACCATCTCAAAAACTAGAATAAAGACCATAGACTAATACCACACAAAACAAAACCATAACCTAATCAAATATATATTCCAAAATAATACCAATAAACATCACCAACCAACCCTATACCCTACTTTCTCAAATGGGAATCTTCAAAACCATCCCATTTCAAAACCATCTGAATGCTAAAACCCCCATTTCAGAACCCACTTTCCTTTTTAAAATTCCTTATAATATATTCATCGAAGCACATCACTAATCAAAACATTTTTTTAAAACATAACAAAACTTGTAAACTATGCTCCAAACCTTGGGGTTCTATGTAACATCACATGTGTACATTCATGCACCCACTCAAGTACCAATCCATCAATACCAACAACCATCGACATCCAATTGCATTCATCCATACATGTTGGAGTCTATAAGAAAAACAAATAAAAAAAACTTATAATATCTAAAACTAAGAGTCCAACCTATATTTGAAACACCAAACCAATTTTTATGACAACCGTTACAATTCTAAAATGAATCATTTCCATATTTTTGTTTCCAAGAAACACCCATTTTACATTCGACAATAACATCTAACCCCCCCAAACTTTCCAAAACATTTTCAATTTCAATTTTCACATAAAATTTTAATATATCAATTAATTTTATAAAATAAATTCCATTTCAAAAACAACTCATTAATTTTTTTTAAAAAACCTGATTTTCTTTTTAGAAATCCAATTACAGAAGATAAATCATCAATTTTTCAACCTGAGAAAAAAACCAAAAAAACCAACTAAAACACAAAACAAGAATGTACCTAGGAAACCTATTCACTCTATAAATCAATATTACCAATTATAAATTAACAACTGCTACACACCATTTTTTCACACAGTTTGGCTAACCGGGAACCAACCAGGTGAGCACATGGCTTTCCAGGTCAAGCACAACAGCAATTAACCCCTGAAGAATTACCATAAAATCTCAAAACTAACCAGAAACACACAAAAATGACTAAGGACCTTAAAAAAATTGAGATACAGACATAGACATTGAGGCATGACCATCTCGTACCACCGTGGCAATTCTCTTTTTATTCTGAATTAGTGGTTATCAAAAACCTAACCATAATTAACCACTCTGATTCCAAATATCCTTACTCTAAACTATCAAATATCCTCATATGACATGGGATAAACTTACTCTGATACCAGTTGTTCACTAACCAACCTAGGTCGACCTTGAACTGGTCACCCAAGCCGGTCTACGGCATGGCCCGATGGGTGTTCCAAATCCCCACATTCTAGATAATAGTGTCGGGCATCAAAACAAGTGGTTGTGAATGATTTAGACTAGAAAAATAAAATAAATATAAACTAAACTAAACCATTCCAAACATGTAAACACTAGAAGTGAGAATAAAGTAAAGATAACTTGCTAGACATACCTCCATGTGACCCCATGGGTCACCACCGGCATAGAATCATGTTCTCAGACTATAACCTCTAAATAAAAGAAAATTAGGCATAATCACAGAGATTCTAAGTAGGAAATCTAAAATATAACAACATCCTATGAACCAACCATGAATGATAAATCTAATCATTCTTGTTAAAAAAATAGGAGATAATAAAATAATTTCTCTCCTTCATTTCATGTTCAAGTCAAAGTTAACATTTTTTAGAAATATTGTTCTATTCCAATATATTTTCAAAATAGATTCGAAGAATACATTGATGAAAAAAATTAAATTAAATGTTAGTTTGTCAAAAATGACACATAATTTACAAAAAATTGAAATGAAAATCCTTTCAAAAGCATCATTTTGCAAACGAGAACCATAGGGAAATCCTTATAGGTAACTAGAAAAAGTGGAACACTAGAGACCTCGTACCATAGAGAAACGTGGAATTGAAACCACAACCCTCAGAAAATGTGGATTATAGACCACAACCCTAAGTAAATGTGGAATGGAAACAACGATCCCCAGAAAACGTTGATTAGAAACCACGACCTTCAGTAATAGTGTCTTAAAAACCACAACCATCAGTCATTCATATGTTTAGTTACTATTGTTGCATCAATAATTTTAGATAAAATTGGAATGAAACCCCTCCATGTAATTTAGAAAACTAGTCATGGTCCACCCACCTAGATACCTAGGTTTCCCATTGTTCTCTATTTCAGGTGGTGGTATGTTTTATTTATCATGAAAACATATATTTACATCACTCATTATTTATCCATAACCCATTCAACCAATCACCACAGTTCTCCCTCCTCAAGCACATTCCCCCACTTTCATGAAAACAATGATTAAGCCTCAATAGTAGGCACATAATTATAAATTAAACATATAAAACATTTTATAAACCCTAGGGGTCTTCCATAAGATTTATTTTCTTGTTTTAAAAAACATTTGGATGTTTTCAAATGGTCATTTTTTTACAAACAATAGTTTTCATTTTATGAAATATAATCACCAAAACTCTTTCCCAAACCTTTTAAAAGACCAATTAAAAAATTAAGGTTTTCTATATTTAATAATAAACTTGAACCGCTGCTTACAATGATGAAATTTTTATATGAATGTCAAAACACCATATGAACACATGTTCATACTAAAACACATCATTGAAAATATTCATTACCAATTCAAACCCACTTAGGAAATCACTTTTCAAGAAAAATCACTTAATCCAAAATGGGAATTAGCAATACATTAAATCTTCTAAACAAATGAAAAACCATTACTAGCAACATCACCGTTATTTCATAGCATGTATATATAGAATATATATATAACATGTTTTTAAAACAAGCATGAAGTTATACTATTAAAACTAAAGGCACATGAATTGAGGACCTACCACAGAGTGGAATGAATCCATCAACTTCGACTCTGGGGGCATTCTAACTCATGGATGCTACACTCCCACATAGCATACACACATTCACATACATTCAAGCACGCTTATCCCCTATGCACAAACCATCAAGGAAAAGGTAATGCGAAAGTTGATCCATACATATATGGTTATATGCTTATTCCCCTCTCCACACACATACTCATGAACCTTTATATATATACATAAGAACACCTATACCTATATAGGTTTAAACACTACCATGCATGAATATACATTTAAAGGGGTATCCTATATTTAGAAAAAAATATACCTATACATACGTAGGAAAATTCCCCTTGACTTGGAGTCTCAAAACCAATGATGGGGGATCAACATACTATACAAGAAAATAATAGCACTGTTAAATACCCAATGAGCACCACATAACATGGGAAAAACCAAAAATCATGTTTAAAACCATTCCTCGGTTGGTGGAGGTGATCTAAATCGAATCAAAAACACCCAAAAACAACCAATGCACAACTAATTAAATATTAGAGATTTAGAAAATTTGAAAACCTCAAATTAACCAGGTGAAAAACCAAGCAATAGGAGAAAAATTTAACTTGGAACAATGTTGGCGTACCGAAACACACTGAACCACCTCACCCTCAATAGAAGTTTCCGGAACACACACTATTAATACCTGAGTGGCCTCCTGAACCCACCCAAAACAAAAAAACTCAATTTCTGATCCCCCTAAAGAGTTAGAGTTCAGATGAACCTTACTGGGCAACAATTAGGCTGAATCGAATCCGGGAAAATTAAGTGAACAAGGGAGAGACCCATAACTAAGCGATTCAGAGGAGAAAACATGGAGAAATCCGGATAGAATTGAGGTGGAGATGAGGTCATAGGGAGGCATGGGGTGCGTTATAGGGGAGGTCCCACTTTGGATGGGGTCGCCCGGATCTGAGAGATTTGAGGAAGGGAGAGGAGTGAGCCAGTGGTGGCTCTTCAAAATGAGGACACATGATGGGAGCTCAGCAAGAGGTGGTGCTTCGTGCGGCCACAAGGAAGGGGAAGGGGTTGGCCATGAGGTTATAGGGAGGGTTATATTAGGATGTTTTAATTTTATGTTCATTCTAATTCTATTTATTTAAAAAAAAAATTTAAATATGAAGAAAAATAAATAAAAACTCAATAATATATAAAATAACTATGGAGTTTCAGTTGTGGGTTTGATAAATATTATATAGATAATAACCTTTTGGAAATTTAGTACCGTATATTTCTCATAATAAATGGATAATCTCACTCAATCTTGAATATCTATCATAGTAGAATTATATTGTAAGGATAATAAATATACGATACATATGTATACACATAAATTATTGTTGATATGGTATATATCTGAATTAAATTTTAATATTATATATAACCAACTAAACAGTAGTGACTGGGATATATATATATATATATTCCATTCATATTACTTCTGGTATACATGACATTTATAAACCCAATATAGAATACATGCTTAATAGTGAGATATGGAATGAAGGTCTTCCAATATGAATCTTCCAATTAGAATATGATATTATTTAACAATTAATGTAATAGGTATTTTTTTTATATTCTATGTTACTTTTCTAAAAAAAAAATTTATGAGTAATATTTAAATAAAATTATTTTCATCAGATTTATATTATTTTCAATGCCCCCTAGAAAAATATTTTTCTATATTACTAATTTTTTTTCATGATAACCCTTCAATATGAAAATTTGTTTAAAAAATTAAATATATATTTTCAAACTTCTTTATGTAATAAAAATTAAATTTCAATGTTACAAAACCACTAATATAAGTGAAAAATATTATTTTCAAAATCCCAATATTTCAAATATTCATTTTATGAATAAAATATTCTTTAAAATATTTATATGTGGATCAAGATAATATGCATATCCATACACCGCATATGTAATTTACATTTGATTATTTTTTTTTTAAAAAAAGCCCATGTTTTATTTGATCTATACATGTATTCTATTAGAGTACTATTTTTTAAATATGAATTTATTTTTAACATTATTTTTATTTATTAATAATATATTTTCATATATTAAATGTGACATTAAATTATTTTTTCTAGAAAATAAGTTATAATGTTTTAAATATATCATTTAGTGTAAATAAAATTAGAAAAGCACACCATAAAAATATATTTTTATTTAAAAGTTGTCACATAGGTATCATATGAGATGTTAAGGAATCGAGAGTTAACCCACGACCTAAATGGGTTTGTTTTCTTATAGGATTAACAACAAGTTTCAATGGGTTTTCAAGTATCCTTTCTTTCAAAAAAATTATTATTATAAAATATAACTATTTGAATGATTGAAAGTATAATTCATGGTATTTTTCAAAGGATGTTATATTTCGAAATTTAATGGTTTCAAAAGTGAAACATATTTATAAGGGTTTAAAATAATTTTTCTTGTAAATAATTATTAAAAACAAAAATGTAATACTTTGGAACATTATTCATTATATGAAATGATTTATAGTAGTCAAAAAGTATTCAACGTGTATTTATTGTAATTATTTAATGTTTTTCACAATTATTTGGAACCCCTTATAGGTAAATTATATTTTCACCCTAAATATATATCATATTTTTATAGGATGACTGGAAATCTCAAATATGTATTTTTTTTCATAACATCTATATCAGGTTAATCTATATAATTTTTTATAAAATATTTCAAAACATTGAAATATTATAAATTTTCACAAAATCCTCCAAATACTAGACTGAAAATATTATTAGCTATTTAATGGTCAATGTATTTTTTTTATAAAACAATTACTACATTATTTTTACACTAAATTTGGAAGATATGTTTTCGGGCTATAACAGTTTGTATTGGAGATACCTTTTTTAGAACATTTGATATTAAGGAATTATCATTTGGGGATAATTTAAGAGTTAGATGGTTTCATTTGAGGTTATAGGACATTTAAATTCATTAATGTTCATAAATGTATATTAATTTTGTGACCAGAATTTTCCTAAATTATGAGATGTAATGCATAGAATTTACATTACAATGATGAAAAAATTAAATCGGTGCAATTCATTTATATAAGGGAGAATATAACATCACAAGAATTTTAAGAATATTTTAATCTGGTAATATAAGAATATTAAAACTATTTTATGATTTTTTAAAATAATTTTAATAAAATGTGGGTGATTATATTCAAAGTAATATAACGAATGTAATATTTAATTGAAGGGGTCTTAGTAGAATCAAGGAACTCTCTAGAGAAGACCTGTGTGCACTACTTGCGCATCTGATCTGAGTGGAGGACATTAGTATTCCACTACCTTTGGATCAAAGCCTATTCATTCTATCAAACCCAATCCTATGGGGTTTTTAAAATCCTTTTCATTACAATAGGGAGACAAAATTTAAAGGAAAATAATTCGGGCAAAATCTACATCAAGGGAAGCAAAGAGAATAAAGGAACTTTCCATGATTTACTTGTGCACACCCAACTTTTACCCCATGAGGCTAGTGCAGGCCCACCCTGATCATCCCACAAGGGTAATCTACACTTGTGTTGGGAATATTCATGAGGAACCTATGTCATGGGCTTGTGTGGGTGACATTTTTATTACAGATTCCCATAAAATTTCTATAAATAGGACCCTGGAGTTCCTAATTCAAAAAATGACTAGAAGAGAATAAGAAAACTAGAATCATTACTCATTAAAATTCCTTCACCCAGACTCTTGAAACAATAAATTTATCTCTCAAAAACATGAGAGAAAGTATGATTATGTAGAATAGTGGGATTAAAGTTCCAAAATTTTGTGAAACATAAGAAACCTTCATGAGGATAAACTTCCCACTCGTTAGTATGTACTAGCTTGATATTCCCATCCCAAACTCAGGACCTAAGCACGACCATTCTAGACACACCTAAAAAACCCTTGGAATCTAGATCTAGGCCTCTCTCATGTCTTTAATACCAGTCTATTAATCATAACAATATAACCTCCATATTTTTTTAGTTCCACATATTGAAGAGAACATCTAGTCCCCTTGGTCTACCCTAAAAGAGACCTCTTTAGTGTACCCAGGTCCATCCTAGGTGACCCACCTCATGCTCACCCATCCCCTACATATGTGACCCACCCAATAAGCCCTCTCCATAACAACTGATTATAGGGACAACTATTCCTCGATATTCACAACTAGGGGAGGAAAAATAAAAACCTCCACATAGGCCACGATTTTTTCACAATCATGGAGAAAGAAAAACATGGGTGTATCCCTTTTGATTCTGATTTCCCACTGTATGTGTTATATGTAACTTCTCCCACCTGATGGATAGGGTCCTGGGGGTGTTAATAATTGTGCATACCCTCAGTAATAAGGATTCCAACCGTGGTGGTGGTGATAGGGACCTCCCCATTTTAGGAAATGGGGGAAGACACATTCCTTTATCATTTATGAGGACTAGTGATGGATCCTTCATTCATCTTCTCTAAAACTGGGAATAGGGAACCCCTCCTAGAGTATGCCCTTAGAAATTGTTATGATTCATACCAACTTGGACATGTAAATCCTGGTTCCGAGTTTAGAATAAAATAGATGATACAGTTACGTCAGAGCCCCTTCTCTATCTTATAGCCCTGATTTCATCCATTATAGATAGAGGATAAATTTTTGTTTTTTGATCATCTATATCATATTCATTCTCACACAAAACATGAGTAACATGGGATTAGAGGTTAGTGGAAGTCCTAATATCCACACTATCAAATTCATTTCCTATAATATGATCTTTTAACGAATCTTACACTCGCCTTCCCAAAGGGACATGATAGTTATGGGTTCTCAAAGCCATGTATCCATCTCAACGGTATATATTCCCTTTGAGAAATACATGAGGGACCCCATATGGTTGGTTTCTCAAATCTATGCATCCATATAAGAGGTTCAAATCCCATGAAAGACAAGACATTAAAGAGATTATACATTTGTGTATGCCCCAACCTCTCAAAAATTGTGGATCTTGACTCCAATTAAAATGTGATATGGGTGAAACCTCTATATGGTACAAACCTATATCACAAAAATCAACCAAGTCTTCTCCAAGAAAAATTACCAAAAGGGAACTTCACATCATTTGACTCAACATCCTTCTAGTTCCTTTAGGTCAATTTATCAATTGTCCCATACCCACCATGACTAGGCACCTTTCCTCATAGAAATAATTTCCTTGTGATATTAAACTACATGGTTTGGTCCTCTTCACATGACCTTAAAAAGAATATTATATCCCATTACGTGGCACAAAACATCATGGATTCTAATTCCATCCAAAATGAAATGTAGGAATCCCATATATTGGGTCTAATCAAGACATCAAATGAAATCATATCTTTGTAGATGAATTTTATTTCCAGAGCACCCTACTATGTCTCATAAAATTATAATTATAATAAAAAAAGCCTAATTTTCTATAATCATCATTGAAAATGTTACCATTTATGGATAACCACACACACACACACATATAAACATGTCTCTATTGAATAATTTCCTTAGATACATACGTATGATTCTAAAAACAATACATGCTAATACCATATTTTTATCATAAGGGAAACCCATGTTATATATGGAATTTAATAAAGGATTCAAGAATATATCATAAATATATAAGAGAAACCTGGAGTATGAGGAAATTCCCAAAAATGGTGTGATTATATTGACCTCCCCTCTTCTTGAACAATGAAAGTCCATAAGCATCATTAGATCCATTTTCCAATGACCATATTCAATTAGAAATCTTGTTCGGGAAATATATAAATTAAGGGAAACATTTTGTTATTTTAGTTCCACAAAAAACCCAATTGGAAACCACCTAAAAAGAAGATCCATATTTAAAAAATCATCATATAGTCAATCCCCACTATAAAAATGTTGATACATAATATATTCTTTAGAAAAACAAATTGTGGATGCGACTTTAATCATTAAGCAATATTTTTTTTCACATGGTAGGCACTTGGCATTATCGACATATGAAATTAGGCCAATCATGGATTCATAATTGTTTATTATTCATGTTATCACTTATTGAGATACGAATTTGATATTATTTTCATGTTTGAGTTGTTGAAATTTATCAATGTGCATTCAAGAAAATCTCAATTCAATCAAAATACTTCCTTCCAACTATCTCAAATGAACGTATTGGCTATCATAAAAGATGGTTCCTCATCTAACCTAAGAAAACCATATAGAACAATATTTATTCAATGTATGGTCTCAAATGCAATGTATTTGTAGTAACACATAGTATGTATTGTATTAACCATGTAGGCCACTTGACAATCCATCTAGCTCATGAAGTCCCACCAACCATTTACTCTACGATGGATGGTCGCCTAAAAGTAGACAACATCATTTTCTATAACAAATCATTTTGGGATCTGATCCCCAAAATGAAGGAAATATTTCACCACCTTATTTAGAGAAACATATCAAGAGATCACTAACAACCTCATTGAGATAGAATTGGGGTCCCTCTAAAGGGAACCATCAACTAGGCACCGCCACAATCTCTAGGTGGAAACAAACCCTCATCATGAAAAGGGATTTTCCCTCATGCATCCATCACATGACCCAAGTACTCTAGAAATTCCTCCAGGGGAAGAGGACAGTCAATCTATCATAATAACCTACCACCATTCCCCCTAGAGAACCCAAACAACCAAATATTATGGAATATTATAACAAGGAACACATACATGACCTTACCAACTAATCCTTCTTGTATAGTTTGGAAACTTGCAGAGAAACCATGTAGTAGAATATGATAGAGAACTATGAGTAGTTTGACAGACATTCCTTCATCAATAAATCATTTTCACATAATTTGGATGCATTTTTATAAAATAGAGAAATAATACCAAAAAAGGGGACGGACTATATCTCTGGCCCTCTCACTGGATTATTGATGTTATATCCCAATAATAAATAGAGGACATGAGAACGAACACACTCATTATATGTCCATGAAATGGAAATATATCCCCATTCTAGATATTGACGTCACATATCATATCTTGGATTTTGTTAATGATGAAATACTTATTCCCGCCCATCCTATAAACATGTCAAGATATAAAAATAATATCTGTAGTGGTTGAGGGGTGAACACACAACTTCTTCACCAAAATCATAGATACTACTAAACACAACACAAGGGACACTCTAAAGTAGGTAGATATGCCTAATCCCATCTCAGAGGTTCATGGGACAAATCCCATGATATATGGTAAACCATAATAGGACGATATCCATATTCCAACACAAGGTTATTCATCTATCCCAATGGTCACCGCATGGAAAGCATATATCTCTACCACAATTACAAGAACCTGTCAAAAATTATGGAAGGGACATAAGATATAATCAGACAATCTTCTTTAAACGAATGTTGGTACCCCCATTAAGCATCCATGGTCTCCCTATAGAGAGAATCTAAAATTAAGAATCAAAAAAACTTATTAGAATATGAAGAGATAGTCTATGATACATCCCTAATTAATCCTTGAGTATTTCAATCGCATATGCATTTATCAATGGAGGATCAAGGTACTACTCCTATATTGACATATTATGGAAGTGGTAGATGAAATTATGAATATTATTTGTAACAGCCCAAGATTTTATAAAAAATATTCTTTTTAATTTTATTAATGTCTTGTGTTGTACGCTACACCAAAAGGAGCTTGCACAACACGCATCCTTGTCTTGCCTTGCATTACACGCAATCACGACCTTCCTCGATAGCGTGTGTAATACGCAATACCGAGTTTCACTAAACAACGATGTGCTATTAAAATATTATTAAAACTAGCCGTTATGAATAGTAATAACCACTTTTTAGAATTCTGTAAATCTTATTTTTCAAAATGAACTTCATTCTTGGATTCGGAGTATCGAATTTAGCCTAAGGTGAAATTTTGGTACTTTTCGGATAACTTTCATATTCTGATGAATAGTGAAAATTACTAAATTATAATTAAAAACAACTTTTTTAATCAAAATAATTAATAGTGATAAATTATTAATTTGAGTGGTTTTAAAGTATATTTAGAATATATTTTTACAATTTAATACAATGTTGGTCATTGGTTGTAATTTCACATTTAAACCAGACATAATCAAGTGTCAATCTTTTGATATATATTGTTTCCTAAAAACACGCTAATTATTTTAACAGCAGGATTTAATTATAAAATTAATTAATGCAACTTCTATGTTATGAATTTGGTAAAATAGATTTCATTTTTGAATTCGGAATATGAAATATAGCTTAGGATGAAATTTTGGCATTGTTCTGAAAAACATCAATTTTTGATGAATAGTGAAACTACTAAGTGGTAGTTAAAAAAACTGAATTTTTCATAAAAATTAATTTTGCCGCTTCTGTGAATGGAATTTTGAAAATCCGAGAGACACGGTTAATATCAAGGACTAAAATGTGGTTCAATGAGATGAAAATAATTTTTTGGTGAATAGTAACTTTTTACTTTTTTACCGCGGTTAATAGTAAATAGGGTAACTAAGGGTAAATATGATATTACTATTACCCTAACACATGTCCTAATTCTATTGGACAAGTGTAATTCGACCAAAAACAAACTTAGGAATAAAATATGACCATTTAGGCCCACTTGGATTAGATTAGGACATTTATTATTAATTTATTTCAAGAAAGGTTAAAATAGTTAAAATCAAAGTTTAATAAGTAAATCATTTTTAATATGGGGTTATACATAAGATAAATTCGATTGTAAATATTCATTAGAAAGATAAAAAGATTTCCTACATGATGGTAGTTTATTTGTAATTTTTAGACATCAAATAATGTAATTTATTTATGACACAACGATGATGCAGTAATTATCGTATTAATGAAATATTGACATAATTGATGTTATAAACACCAAAATAAATGTAATTTGAGCTTTTTTATGAATTCCACTAATTTTATAGGTTACTATGATATATTAATGTTGATTTAATCAACTTGGTTCGAACATTTAATTCTTTTATGACTTTCACAAAAATCATATATCAAATAGTGTCAAAATTGACACAAAATAGTTTTTAAATCAAATATTATATTATTAATTGTTATTGTATTCCTAAAAATCTAAGGTTCGACCAAATGACTTAGATAAGGATATATATATTAATAATAAATAATGTGGGGTTCGTTTGGCATGTTATAGTAAGTGTATTAACCATATAGTGAAAGAAAACAAAAAGACATGGTAAAAGTTAAATTATTTATCTTAGAGTTAAATCTAATTGATAAGGTTAAAATAATATCCTAAACTTGTCTAAATTCTATTGGTTGATAGGATTTCGACCCATCCCCACTTTAGCTTCGAAATAAGACCCTTTGGAACCATTATAAACCGATTTTGACTTTAATATAAAATAATATTTTGAGATATTCCTAAGGTGCCCCTCTCCTCCCCTATAAAAGGACACCTCCTCCCCCTCCTCCTCACACCAATTTGAGCACTCAAGCTCGGCCAACCCCTGCCAAAATCTCTTCTCCACTTCCCTAGCAACATCCTAGAGGTTCTGGTCTTCCTCAAAGACCAATTCTAGTGCCCTAAAAGGAGGTCTCAAAGAGGCACTTCAAAGAAGAGGTAATTACCGTTACCAATTCTTTCATCTTTATTTCTTCTTCCACTTCATCTTCTTAGGTTGTTTCATTATGAAGTAATAACATCAGTATCACTCATATACTGATATGTTATTATAATTATGAAACAACCCTATTTCACCATCTATCCATCCTACGGAAAAAGAAATCACCGCGCGTGCGTACGTACGGAATACCGTCTCCACGCCGTGGTGTAATCTATTTTCCACCACCACCTTACATGGATGGGTATACTGATGTAAAGAATAACTATAAATAGTTATTACAACATCATATTGATTATGATATATTGTATAATCCACTCCAATTCAATTCAATATTTATAGAAATGATATCATCGCTCGTGCGTACGTACGGACTACAGTCTCCACGACGCGATGAGATTCATTCTCCATGTTAACCATTTAAGAATGATTATAAAGTATATATAAGAAATAATAATGAAATATATGACATTATAAAGCTACTGGATTTATGTATATATATACATATTTATTTCATCAACTTACTTCCATTTCAAGACAATAAGGAAAGGAAAACAGCGTTCATGCGTACGTACGGACTACCGTCTCCATGAACGGTGTTTTTTCATTTTATTTATCTACCTATTATATATATATATATACTGAATATATATGATATATAAATCATATTTTATATTCTGGAAGTAAGTAAATCATGATATAAGTAATAATGATGTCAAGAACAACAAGTCAAAACACCTACGATAAATGAAACGATTTTACCCAAAACGCTTCTTTAACGTGGAATTTACAAAAGAACGGGTAATATAATGTCATAAGTGAACCATATATGATATCATAACAATGAATATGATTCTGTAATAAGTCAATAACATGATTTAAATCATTATACAGGAGGTTCAGACACTTACAAAGCAAGTCGGACCTAAGGTAAGAGAAATATCACAATCTCATTTTTATCCGAGATTGTTTATACTTTGGTATTTACTGGGGTGTATTTTATCATCCACATCCATGTTTCTTCAATATGTAATTTTATTTCCATCCACGTAAAATTGTTTAAATCCAATGTTTACCCTTCGGGATGTTTTTAGTAAAGGAAATGAAAGGAATCTTTTGTCGTTTTTCGTACGAGGTACTTTTTGACTTTTCCGACAAAAGTACGAAGAATGTTTTTTTTAACTTATACGGCATGAATGGATTTTTAAAACATTATTTCCAAGAAGCTTCCTTTACAAGTTTTCATGTTTATTTTTAATCAACTTCTTTTATTTTAAAGTTGTATGACATGTTATGAAAGGAAAAATGTTTTTGAAGTAGAAAGGATATTTTCCTCAAGAATGAAGTTCAAGTATTTTATCAAAATTATTTTCCATCTAAGATAATAAAAGGGTTCTGTTTTTATACCTATTATTACTTGGATTTTATTATGTTATGATGGAAACATTTTTATGAATTCCTTTATCTTATATGAATTGTTTTATGATGTCATGTTGTTTAAGAATCCCATTTTTATTACATGGGTTATGTGATGATGTATGATTTATGATTATGTGGCACACACAAGAAAGGATTCATTATAAGATGGGTGGGACCTATATCTCCCTCCAATGCATTGGGTAAAGATTTTATATCTCATGAGATAGACATGGCTGGAATGGTAGGTTATACCGGTTCAGTGAAACAGGACTGAAACGAGGGTTACTCGATTCAGAAAGGGACTTTGTCCACTAAGATAGTCTTGGCAATGAGTCATGACTAACAAGAAATGATTTTCCATGATTATGTGTGCATGCCACAAAGTTTCAAGTTTCATGTTATGATTATGGTGATCTTATTTTCACTTCTATGGTTTGTTCCATGTTAAGATATTATGATCTCTTTTGCAGGTTATGATTTTCAAAAAAGATATGATATGATTTTTATTTCTTTTGTATACCCTTACTGAGCATTTGAGCTCACCCTTTTATGTTTTCTTTTCCCCAGGATATAATGAAAGGTTTTAGGTAAAAAAAAAGGGATGACCTTTATGGGAGATATTGAAGAACTTTCACCACGATTAGAAGATTACGTTCCGAGTTTCCAAAGACACTAAACTATTACGATCCTTGTGTGTGTGTGTTTTTGTTATGTACTAAGTATTCCGCAAATGTAATGTAATGTCCATGTACGTCAGGCTAAGGGTCTCTACAGTTGGTATCAGAGGAAAGGTTTAGTCAACCATTGGAAACTAGGATGCGAAAACGTTAGTGAGATCCCTAGAGATATTTCTAAGGTATGTCTAGGGATGTCCCTAGGGATAAGTATACGTATAGGTTATAGTAATAGAATTACGCTAACGATCATAGAATTAAACCTAAGATGTTGGATATTGAAGGTACTCCCCCTTTATTATGTGGTTTTCCCTAGCATGATTTTTGCCTCTCACACTATTCTTTTTGGGTTTTAGATGATGGCTGGAACCCGAAGGAACCGTGTTGATCAATGCAATGGACAATGCAATGATTGCCCTCCTGAACAAACAAATGTTATGGGAGATGGAGTGCAAAATCTTATTGCTATACTTACACAAGCTATGAATCATTCTGGACTTCCAAATGAGCAGAGAAGGGAACAATATTCTATTGAGTCCTTCATGAGGCAACGTCCACCTTCTTTCAGTGGGACTTCCGATCCACTTGTTGCTGAACAATGGATCAGTACCACTGAAAAGATATTTTCAGTTCTTCAATGTTCTGAACATGATAAAGTCATCTTAGCAGTATATCGTTTGGAAGGTGAAGCTGATCAATGGTGGAATCTTATCAAGAATACGAGGCCAAGGGATGAAATTGAGTCCATGGAATGGGACGAGTTCAAGAACTTGTTTTTCAGTAAGTACTTCCCTCGTATTCTTCGAACAAAGATGGAAAATGAGTTTATTGAGCTGAAGCAGAAGGATGATGAATCTGTTGGTATATACGAAGCGAATTTTACAAGACTTGCAAGGTATGCATCTGGCATTATCATCCAACCTGAAAGTAAAGTTGATCGATTTTTCAGTGGCTTAAAACCAAGTCTTCGAAGGGCATTAGCTATAAGAGACTTCAGTAGCTATGAAGAAATTGTGCGTTGTGCTATCAAGGTAGAAATGGAAGTTGGTGTCACATATCCATCTCATGGTTTTGACAAGAAACGAAAGATGGAGTTCAAGGAGAAATCTCATAATAATGGTGAAAAGAAGATGAATGTTTCCTTATGCACAAGGTGTGGAAAGAAGCATGGTGGAGATTGTCTTAAAGGAACTAGAAAATGTTTTAAGTGTGGAAAAGAAGGTCATCGAGCAGCTGAGTGTCGAAGTAATGGAAAAAGGGTTTATAATGATGGGAATAAAGCAAACAATGCAGATAACACACCACCAACACTTCAATGCTTCAAGTGCAAGGAAATGGGGCATTATGCTAATAATTGCCCTAATCCAAGGGTTAGTGATGATCAACATGAGAAACCACTGAAGGCAAAGGACAAAGGGAAGTCACATGCGATCACTATTGGCAATGTTGAATATGACAACGATGTGGTGGTATGATTAAGTGTTTATGTAATGGGATTCCAAAATAATGTTGTATCATGGAATATTGGAATATTTATGTATTGGTCTAATGTGGTATTCAAAGTGATTGAGATATTATGCGCATAATGAAGGGAAAACGAGAAAATGAAATGTTTAACAGTATTCATGAGCTCATGATTGATATAAGGACTAAGTTTGAGTATATAGAATTTTGAGGATTTTGGTATGTGAAAAGTGTTAACTTTTAACTGCATTCATGTTTTCACTAAGGTATTCAAGAGAATAGACGATTAAGGACTTTGAATGTTTGGAATGTGACCAACAAAACATATCTTATGGGATCGACGATGGTGTTAAATCTCTGGTAATCGTTTTCACTATGTTATGAGAGTGGACTGCAGTATTATGGATAAGCCTAAATATTAGAATGGATTATGTTGGACATAAGTTAGTATTGTTTAAGGATAGAAGTTTTTTTCGATATTATTGATGGGATGTTATAGTAATGTAGTCTTAGAAAAAGGACAACCTGCAGGACGGGCGACAGCCCATCGCTTCGGACAAGGCTGTGGGAATCGAACCCACAACCGAAGTGCGACTGGCCTTTATCGCCTACCACTGGCCTACAGGAAGTCCCTGTTTAGTAGAAACTAGTTTTATTATATTAAGCAGTATGATATATGAAGTATAAGTCCATTTTAGGAACCATATATGATTAATCTCACTATAGATCTATTTATGCATATAATTTTTGCTAATCTTTTGTTTGAGACAGATGGAATGACCCATCATTCTATCACATGATCTGCTAACACTTCACGAATAACAAATTCAACTTCATTTATTTAAGATATGAAGTGGAAATTGTTCAAGGCATGAACAATAGTGAGATTGTACCAAAATAAAGTAAGTATTTATTAAAATTCAAATTTTCTACTTTAGGGGAAATGATCTTGAAAACCAAAAATGTTGTCCTAGTGATCTTATAACTGATGAATTAGATGGTACCTTATATCATCACAAATCTATGGATTTGTGATTACTGGCTTTTCCATAGCCATGTTCTCTACCACTCTCCATCAGAACATGATGATTAGATTTCTCTTCCATATCCATATTTTCACCTATGTGGAAACCCAATGATTAGTTTATTTGGGTAATCGTTACATTTCATACTTTAGTTTTTTAAAGCCATGTTTTAGTATTCCTTTTTACGATGTGGGTTTCTATTAAAGAAACTTTCGAATAGTAAACCATTTATAACCACGACGAATTTCGAGGGCGAAATTCATTTTAAGGGGGGTAGAATGTAACAGCCCAAGATTTTATAAAAAATATTCTTTTTAATTTTATTAATGTCTTGTGTTGTACGCTACACCAAAAGGAGCTTGCACAACACGCATCCTTGTCTTGCCTTGCATTACACGCAATCACGACCTTCCTCGATAGCGTGTGTAATACGCAATACCGAGTTTCACTAAACAACGATGTGCTATTAAAATATTATTAAAACTAGCCGTTATGAATAGTAATAACCACTTTTTAGAATTCTGTAAATCTTATTTTTCAAAATGAACTTCATTCTTGGATTCGGAGTATCGAATTTAGCCTAAGGTGAAATTTTGGTACTTTTCGGATAACTTTCATATTCTGATGAATAGTGAAAATTACTAAATTATAATTAAAAACAACTTTTTTAATCAAAATAATTAATAGTGATAAATTATTAATTTGAGTGGTTTTAAAGTATATTTAGAATACATTTTTACAATTTAATACAATGTTGGTCATTGGTTGTAATTTCACATTTAAACCAGACATAATCAAGTGTCAATCTTTTGATATATATTGTTTCCTAAAAACACGCTATTTATTTTAAAAGCAGGATTTATTTTTAAAATTAATTAATGCAACTTCTATGTTATGAATTTGGTAAAATAGATTTCATTTTTGAATTCGGAATATGAAATATAGCTTAGGATAAAATTTTGGCATTGTTCTGAAAAACATCAATTTTTGATGAATAGTGAAACTACTAAGTGGTAGTTAAAAAAACTAAATTTTTCATAAAACATAATTTTGCCGCTTCTGTGAATGGAATTTCGAAAATCCGAGAGACACGGTTAATATCAAGGACTAAAATGTGGTTCAATGAGATGAAAATAATTTTTTGGTGAATAGTAACTTTTTACTTTTTTACCGCGGTTAATAGTAAATAGGGTAACTAAGGGTAAATATGATATTACTATTACCCTAACACATGGCCTAATTCTATTGGACAAGTGTAATTCGACCAAAAACAAACTTAGGAATAAAATATGACCATTTAGGCCCACTTGGATTAGATTAGGACATTTATTATTAATTTATTTCAATAAAGGTTAAAATAGTTAAAATCAAAGTTAAATAAGTAAATCATTTTTAATATGGGGTTATACATAAGATAAATTCGATTGTAAATATTAATTAGAAAGCTAAAAAGATTTCCTACATGATGGTATTTTATTTGTAATTTTTAGACATCAAATAATTTAATTTATTTATGACACAACGATGATGCAGTAATTATCTTATTAATGAAATATTTACATAATTGATGTTATAAATACCAAAATAAATGTAATTTGAGCTTTTTTATGAATTCCATTAATTTTCTAGGTTACTATGATATATTAAAGTTGATTTAATCAAACTTGGTTCGAACATTTAATTCTGTTATGACTTTCACAAAAATCATATATCAAATAGTGTCAAAATTGACACAAAATAGTTTTTAAATCAAATATTATATTATTAATTGTTATTGTATTCCTAAAAATCTAAGGTTCGGCCAAATGACTTAGATAGGGTTATATATATTAATAATAAATAATGTGGGGTTCGTTTGGCATGTTATAGTAAGTGTATTAACCATATAGTGAAAGAAAACAAAAAGACATGGTAAAAGTTAAATTATTTAACTTAGATTTAAATCTAATTGATAAGGTTAAAATAATATCCTAAACTTGTCTAAATTCTATTGGTTGATAGGATTTCGACCCATCCCCACTTTAGCTTCGAAATAAGACCCTTTGGAACCATTATAAACCGATTTTGACTTTAATATAAAATAATATTTTGAGATATTCCTAAGGTGCCCCTCTCCTCCCCTATAAAAGGACACCTCCTCCCCCTCCTCCTCACACCAATTTGAGCACTCAAGCTCGGCCAACCCCTGCCAAAATCTCTTCTACACTTCCCTAGAAACATCCTAGAGGTTCTGGTCTTCCTCAAAGACCACTTCTAGTGCCCTAAGAGGAGGTCTCAAAGAGGCACTTCAAAGAAGAGGTAATTACCGTTACCAATTCTTTCATCTTTATTTCTTCTTCCACTTATTCTTCTTAGGTTGTTTCATTATGAAGTAATAACCTCAGTATCACTCATATACTGATATGTAATTATAATTATGAAACAACCCTATTTCACCATCTATCCATCCTACGGAAAAAGAAATCACCGCGCGTGCGTACGTACGTAATACCGTCTCCACGCCGTGGTGAAATCTATTTTCCACCACCACCTTACATGGATGGGTATAATGGTGTAAAGAATAACTATACATAGTTATTACAACATCATATTGATTCTGATATATTGTATAATCCACTCCAATTCAATTCAATATTTATAGAAATGATATCATCGCTCGTGCGTACATACGGACTACCGTCTCCACGACGCGATGAGATTCATTCTCCATGTTAACCATTTAAGAATGATTATAAAGTATATATAAGAAATAATAATGAAATATATGACAATATAAAGCTACTGGATTTATGTATATATATACATATTTATGTCATCAACTTACTTCCATTTCAAGACAATAAGGAAAGGAAAACAGCGTTCATGCGTACGTACGGACTACCGTCTCCATGAACGTTGTTTTTTCATTTTATTTATCTACCTATTATATATATATATATACTGAATATATATGATATATAAATCATATTTTATATTCTGGAAGTAAGTAAATCATGATATAAGTAATAATGATGTCAAGAACAACAAGTCAAAACACCTACGATAAATGAAACGATTTTACCCAAAATGCTTCTTTAACGTGGAATTTACAAAAGAACGGGTAATATAATGTCATAAGTGAACCATATATGATATCATAACAATGAATATGATTCTTTAATAAGTCAATAACATGATTTAAATCATTATACAGGAGGTTCGGACACTTACAAAGCAAGTCGGACCTAAGGTAAGGGAAATATCACAATCTCATTTTTATCCGAGATTGTTTATACTTTGGTATTTACTGGGGTGTATTTTTTCATCCACATCCATGTTTCTTCAATATGTAATTTTATTTCCATCCACGTAAAATTGTTTAAATCCAATTTTTACCCTTCGGGAAGTTTTTAGTAAAAGAAATGAAAGGAATCTTTTGTCGTTTTTCGTACGAGGTACTTTTTGACTTTTCCGACAAAAGTACGAAGAATGTTTTTTTTAACTTATACGGCATGAATGGATTTTTAAAACATTATTTCCAAGAAGCTTACTTTACAAGTTTTCAAGTTTATTTTTAATCAACTTCTTTTATTTTAAAGTTGTATGACATGTTATGAAAGGAAAAATGTTTTTGAAGTAGAAAGGATATTTTCCTCAAGAATGAAGTTCAAGTATTTTATCAAAATTATTTTCCATCTAAGATAATAAAAGGGTTCTGTTTTTATACCTATTATTACATGGATTTTATTATGTTATGATGGAAACATTTTTATGAATTCCTTTATCTTATATGAATTGTTTTATGATGTCATGTTGTTTAAGAATCCCATTTTTATTACATGGGTTATGTGATGATGTATGATTTATGATTATGTGGCACACATAAGAAAGGATTCATTATAAGATGGGTGGGACCTATATCTCCCTTCAATTCATTGGGTAAAGATTTTATATCTCATGAGATAGACATGGCTGGAATGGTAGGTTATACCGGTTCAGTGAAACAGGACTGAAACGAGGGTTACTCGATTCAGAAAGGGACTTTGTCCACTAAGATAGTCTTGGCAATGAGTCATGACTAACAAGAAAAGATTTTCCATGATTATGTGTGCATTCCACAAAGTTTCAAGTTTCATGTTATGATTATGGTGATCTTATTTTCACTTCTATGATTTGTTCCATGTTAAGATATTATGATCTCTTTTACAGGTTATGATTTTTCAAAAAAGATATGATATGATTTTTATTTCTTTTGTATACCCTTACTGAGCATTTGAGCTCACCCTTTTATGTTTTCTTTTCCCCAGGATATAATGAAAGGTTTTAGGTAAAAAAAAGGGATGACCTTTATGGGAGATATTGAAAAACTTTCACCACGATTAGAAGATTACGTTCCGAGTTTCCAAAGACACTAAACTATTACGATCCTTGTGTGTGTGTGTTTTTGTTATGTACTAAGTATTCCGCAAATGTAATGTAATGTCCATGTACGTCAGGCTACGGGTCTCTACATTATTCCCCCATTATTTCATCCAACTATTCAGGAGGTCCTCCCCAGACACCTTTTCATGACTGTACACTTCTTTTACATAATCAGATTTATGATAAGATCACAAATCATAATAAGTTCTTTGGTGAACCTCTATGCCACCAGAAGATAACATACAAGCTATTCCTCCCCTTTTTATCTTATTCCTTAAGGTACTCCCTATGATACATAGAGAACTGATTTCTCTTATAGTGGGACCTTAAGAATTCATGGTATTTATCCCAATGATGCAATTTTCATTGAAGGTGGTTCTTGTAGTGAAACAAAACATCATCAATGAGGTCCTCCCATTTCCATATTTGCTATGGGAAATCCATAGTATCGTTAGGAACTTAGGAAAATGTTGTCATTGATTCATGATGATTATTCATCAAAACGGGATATCCTTTACAAACCAGATGATATCCCAAGGAAGTGGTTGTTCTCCAAACCACCCTTGGATCTCCTTCCATAAAATATGATATAGATAATCCATATCAATATTTATTTTTATCAATAATTAGTGTGGTAATATCATATTTTTTCATATTTGGTTGACGATCCTCTTCCAAAAGATGATGATTATATATTTATCCTATAGAGGATGTTTTCAAGACATAATATACCTGTCATGTAACAGAAAATACCAACTCCCAAATACCGCATTCCATATGAACTTACCGAATATTTCACACATGACATCTGTCTAAATATACAGGCTACTATTCAACCTAGAAAAAAATATTTATACACTTGGATTACACAATCAATTTGAAAATAATCTATGGGATACCACTAAAAATATACTTTTTTATACCGCCTATATACATGATGCATGAAATTGGAAAAAATAATGGATTCCTTTGTTATTCATGTCTCAAATCTTTAAAAAATTTGTGCCAGTTTATCACAAATTCCCCTTTCAATTTTCATATTAGGGGACGTAGAAATATGAGGAATTTTATTTCATATCAGTACCTGGTTAAAAATCCCACTAAAGGTGACATTAAAAACTTTCCTAGCCTCGGGATCGACATAACAAATGGGATCAATTCAAAACATATGACATGATTAGAAAAAAAAATCCCTGAACAATTCATGAATACATTATCATATAAGAGTGTGAGCCATCAAAAGACTCATACATCAGGAATATTAGAATATTATCCAAGATTCCCACTAATGGGAGGATTTTAATCAAGAATCACTAATATCTTTGGGATTATGTTCCTCAAGTAAAAATAAAATAATTTAAACACAAAATTTCAAGAAAATCTCCATGAAATCTAGAATGTAGTCACAGTTGTAGTAGCCATAAAAATTTAGATGAAACCCCAACCTATAGGGTATGTTGACTTTTTTGAAAAACAATTGAGTTTGATTAACCATACTCTAAAGGATTTGAAAATGGAATGGGTGGATCCCTAGTTAATATGAATGGGGTATTGTTTTAGTTCAACAACCGCCACCTCAATGAAATTTAGTCATTCCCCAATTCTGTGGAATCACACAATATTAATCCTTCATATTTATCCTATCCCATGACATGGTGTCCTCACATAGAGCCCACATGAATAAATTATATAATGATTCCATTCAGATCACTACCCATCAAATGATTCCAAGAGGAATAGAGAAAGTGATGGTGTGGTCTAGTGGAACGAAAAAACAAAAACAAATTCTCATGGATGGTGAAGAATGAATTAAATAAATGTTTATGTTTGGTGTTGTAAATGTTATATTTGGTCATAGATTTTACAATACACTAAACCTATGGATACTCGTGGTTTAATACTATTTTTTTATAATTATAATGATGTAATAATAATTTAAGAAAAGTCTGGGACTCTGTAGTTGTAATCAGTGGTATGGTTTTGTTAATTTAGGAATTAGGATTATTAAACCCTAGAGAAAACCTCTACAATGAGACTAAGTAAAAATATGCACACAAAAAGATTTAAAAAGGTATCCCATATGTTATGAATTTAGTTTAAATTGAAAAAAATGACTATTTTATTTATTCATGGATTGTGGACTTATGTTTTGATATAAACATTTCTATTTTAGAAAATGGTGGGAATCAGGAGAAACCATTCCAAAAAATCATCTGAGGGCCAATGAATAGATTTCCCAAATTTCATCCCCAATGCATTGGGGTGTGGAGTTCAAAACATCATGGAAATTATTACACAAATATTTCAGGTTTTGAACAATAACCTGAATAATGGGGAATTTACTCAGTCACTAAATAGGGAGAAATTGGCTATCGAGTGTTTTACGCGGCAATGACCATTGAAATTTTGTGGGTCTTATGATCAACTAGTGGAAGAAAAACCAGCCAACTCCATGGAGAATATCTTTTCCATGCATCATTATTCTTATATGGAGAATTTGAATTTGATCATGTTATGTCTGTATGGAGAAGACGATCAATGGTGGGATTTGATTTAGAACACCGAGCCATGTGACAAAATTTAAGAGATGGAATGCAAAGAAATTAATTTCATGATTCTTAAAAAGTATTTTCCATGACTCTTTATTATAATATGGATATAAAATTCATAGAGATAAATAAAAAGGAAGGAGAATATTTCATGACTTGCAAAGAAAGTTTCACAAGTCTTGGAATGTATGCATCAAGTTCCGTTACAAACAACGATAGCAAACATGATAGATTATATAGTTAATTAAAACAACATGTTTGAAAGGGTCATTCAATTCAAGACTTTGGGAGCTACGAAGAACTTTTTCTATTTACCTCGAAGTGGATATGGAAATTTGAGAATGGTCTCATGTCTACGGTGATAAGAATAAAAAGATGGCGTTTCATGATAGGGGATCTCATGATGAAGGTGGCAATAAAACTCAATGACACACATGATAGAATAGTGAGATGATGCATCATGGTAACTGCCTCATTGGGTTGGAAAAATTCATTTAGTGTTGGAATTAAGGCCACCATTCTCAATAGTGTTGAAAAGACATGATAAGGAATGATAATGTAATGGATGAAAGGGAGCCCCATCCATGATTCCATGCTACAACTGTAGGGAGCAAGGGAATTATGCAAGTCAGTGCACTAGACCTTGAGTCCTTGAGAGTTATTAGAATCATCATCCACCAAATATGAAGGAACAAGGAAAAAATTATGCCACCACTACTGTGGAATTGGAGAAATATAATGATGGAATACAAGTTACACATCATATTCAATCATTAATTGAAAAACTGTTATTTTATTCTGGTTCTACCCATTCCTTCATTTCTTGCAAGTTCTCTATAACTATAGACTTGAAGCCCAAAAACATTGAAGTAGATATATCTGTTAAAAACCAATTGGTGAAATAATTACAATGTATTGTTTGACTCTTCACTTGTTGGCATGTGTGTGAAGATTTTTCCAAAAATATCATAATACTTTCCATGGTGGAATCTAATGCTATAATGGAAATGTATTGCATCTTTTTTTATGGAGCACATATCAACTATTGGGAAAATGAAATATATTTACACAATATGAACCATCCCATGATCCTATAAAAATTCAAGGAAGATCATGAATCTCTTTTAAAAAATCCTTCAATGGTGTGGGTCTTGATACACTAGGAAGAAGAATACCTTTCCCAATTGGTTGAGTCAAAGTAAAGTAGAAACCTTGTGGAAATTATCATCCTGAGGGAATAATTTGATGTATTGCAAAAAATGTTACCTGGAATTCCACTGGATTGTGAGGTAGAGTTCCCAAAAGAATGCATACCCGAAGATACGCATATCTCAATGTTTCCCAATTGTATGGCTCCAAACAAACTAGAGGAGTTAAAAAGCATCTGTAAGTGAATTTGGACAAAGGGTTCATATTCCCTAGTTCATCACCCTAGGGTTTGCCAGTTATCATTATGATGAAGTTTTATGGATCAATGCGATTTCATATCGATTATCGAGAACTCAACAAGATCACTATAAAGAAAAACTATCCTATTCCAATTATTGATGACTTGATCGATTAGTTAAGTAGATCTAAATACTTCTCAAATGTAGATAATTGATCTAAAAGGCATAAACTATAGGTGAATATAGAAGATATTCATCAGACTACATTCCATACAATGTATGGGCACTATGAGTTTCTAGTGATGCCCTTCAAACGTAATAATTCCTCTAAAATATTCATCGATTTGATGAATATATTCTTTAGACATTTCCTCCAAATAAATTCCACTATTTACCATTGATATTATCATCTACACCAAGGGAAATTAGGAACATGAAATACATCTAATACTTTTGTTAGAGACATTGAAAATGGATAATTTGTATTCCATGTTCAGCAAGTGTAACATTTGGTTGAAGCATGTCACATTTTTTGGACATGTCATCACAAGTATAGGAATTTTTACCGGAACTTAAAAAAAATGGTGTTTTTGGAATGGACTAGACTCTCTAGTGTCCCTGAAATATGTAGTTTTCTTGCATTTGATAGGTACTAATGACATTTTGTGAGAAATTTATCATTATTCTAAACCCTCTAACTATTTTAAAAAAACGGGTAATTTATATACAGAATGAAGAATGTGAGGGAAGGTTCAAGTAGCCAAATATAATGGTGAACACTACACTTATACTCAAGTTACCGAAAAGTGGAGAATGTTTTTGTGATATACATTGATTCTTTAAATAAAGGCTTGGGTTGGGAACTATTGTAAAATGATAATGTGATAGCCTACTCTTCAGGGTCTTTGAAGACACATGAGAAGTACTACCCATCGCATGATCAAGAGCAGGAAGACTTGTTTTTTTCCTTCAAAATATTGCAACACTACCTTTATGGTGAGAAGTGTGACATATACACTGACCATAAGAGCTAAATGTATATATTCAGAAAAAAAGATCTTAACATGCATCAATTGAGATAGTTAGATCTAATCAAGGACTACGGTTTCTATATTCACTACCATCCTAGAAAGGTGAATAAGGTAGTTTAACCTATAAGAAGAAAAGAACCTTCTACATTATCCATGGTATGGATTGTGAAACCCCATATCTTCTTGGATATTCATAGGATGGATTTGGAAATCATAAGGGCAGTGGATACAACCTACCTTTCCCAAATTATTTACCAACCATATATATAGTAGAATATTAAAGATGCACAAAGGGATGATCTGGGATTACTAAATAAGGTCAATTCAGTAAAATATGAGAATATTCAGGAGTTCCATATCGATGATGATGATGTGATTCAGACATGAACATTACTTTATGTTCCTTCATCTCCCAGGAAATAGAAAGAGATATTAGACAACGCACATAGCTCAACATTTTCTATACATCATGGTAGCACCAATATGTACCATGATCTCTGAGAATACTTCTCGTGGATTAACATGATGAAGGATATTGTGTAATATATCTCAAGGTTCTTAGTATGTCGGCAAGATAAAGAAGAGAGAAAAATTTCCAAAGGTATGATGAAATCATTGCCTATACCCATGTGGAAATGGGAGATGGTCACTATGGACATTGTCATGTGTCTTTGGAAGACGTAGAAGAGAAATAACATGATATGGGTTGTGGTTTACAGACCTACCAAGACTCCCTAATTTATCGATATTTGGTTTGATATCTCCCTTGAACAACATGAAAAGATAAATTTGAAGGAAGTGGTTATACTACATGGTGTCCGACTCTTGATTGTCTTTGACCATGATCTATGGTTTACATCTAAATTATGGGGGAGTCTTCAATATTCATTAAGTACAAAATTAAATTTCAGCATAGCCTATCACCCTCAAATTGATGGCCAATCTGAAAGGACAATTAAGATGCTTGAAGATATCCTATGATCCTTCCCTCTAGAAGTTAAATGTGGATGCGATCATCATCATCCATTGGTTGAGTTCTCATAAAACTATATCATCCACTCAATTATTCATATAGATCAATGGGAAGTTTTTTATTGAAAGCGTTGTAGAACTCCAACATATTGGGATAAAGTTGGAGAAAGATATCTACATGGACCCGATCTTGTGCAATAATTGATAGAGAATGGTCAAGTCATCCAGAAACATATCAGAGCTAATCAGAGATGAAAAAAATCTATTCTAACAACTATATAAATGACTTGAATTTGAACGTGGGAGATAAATTCTTCTTTTGAAAATCACCATGGAAGAGAGTCATGTGGTTTTAAAAGAAAGGGAAGCTATGCCCAAAGTAAATTGGCCCCTATGGGATCCTTGAAAGAAAAGGAGTCATAGCATATTGTCTTGCACTTCCACCAAATATGGACCAAGATCATGATGTCTTTTCACATATTGTAACTCCCCAAGATTTCATAGTATGTTATCTCTTCAAATAAATTAAATAAGTTGAGCTACATGAGACACTGAGTTGGAGCGCACCATGACTTACTAAACTAGTAGTTAAAAGGTGGTTATGATTAGTATTAACTGAATTTTAAATTATATATAGTCAATATAATTTTAGAATCCATATTTTGTGTTTCTTATACATAATTTAAGAAAAAATTCTTTTTTTAGATAAAATTAGTATTTTAAAAAAATGCAATTCTATTGACTTTTATAGGAAAACCATTTTACAACCAATATTTTACACTTTAATATATTCAATTTAAAGAAATATAATTTTTCACTATTAGTGGGAAATATAAATTTAGTTTGGTTAAATTATTGGTTCTTTTATGATAACTTTCATATTTTGATGAAGAGTAAAAAATACTAAATATTAATTGAGAAAAAATTATTTAATAGAAATAATTTTCTATGATAAATTATGAATTTTAATTGTTTTGATGTATAATAATACTTTATTTTTATCATTTAATGCAATCTATGTCATTATAACTAATTTCACATTTATATTTGACATAAATGCATGCCAATTATTTGATAGTTTTTACTTTTTAAAAACCATCCTTTTGGTTTCGACAACGGGAATTAATTTTAAATTAATTAATAAAACTTTTTAGTTTTTAATTTGGTAAAATAGAATTCACTTTTTTAATTTTGAATAAAAAAATTATTTTAGGGTGAATTTTTGGTATTTTTCTGAAAATTTTAATAGTTGATGAATAGTAAAAAACAATGTGTTATTGTTTAAAACCGACTTTTTATCAATATTTATTTTATTTAAATTTATTTTAAGTCAGAATAGATATATAATACCAATATATGTTCAATGTAATTAATTGGATTCATTTTATAATAAAATTATATGTATAAATTTTATTGATTTTTTGACGTCTTTTACCCACCTTCTAAGCACAGTTGAAAATTTTCCTAAATTGTATGTTTTCCTCTTTTGTGAATTGAATATCAAAAATCAAAAAAACATAGTTGACATCACTAAGTAAAATGTGTTTCAATAAGATAAAAATAATTGTCGGTGAATAGTATCTTTTGACTTTTATTTACCATATATAAAAGAAAATAGGGTCATCAAACGTAAAAATGATATTTTAATTACCCTAAAACTTGTCTTAATTCTATTTGATTAGTGTATTTAGAACATAAACAACATTAGGAAAAAAATACGATCCTTTTGGTCTATTTGGATTAGATTAAGACATTTATTATTATTTTATTTAATGAAGAGTTAAAAGTGTTAAATTCAATGTTTAATAAATACACAATTCTTGATATAGTGTTAATATAAGATAAATTCGACTATAAATGTTCATTATAGAGATAAAAAAATTTACTACCTCATGGTATTTTATTTATAATTTTTTGGCACTAAATAATTAAACTTATTTATGACACAATGATGATGTAATATTATCCTTATTAGTAAAAGAATGAAATAATTGATATTATAAGAATAATAATAAATTTTAATTTGAAATATTGGATGCATTTCACTAAAATTATTGGTCAATATGACATATTAGGGTCGATTAAATGAATTTTTTTTCGAATTAATCATGGTGTTATGACTTTAAAAAATACCAAATAGAGTCAAAATTGACACAAATGAGTTTTTAAAACAAATAAAATATTATTAAATGATATAATATTCTTAAAGATATAAGGTTTTCCCAAAGGACATTGATGAGGTCAGGTATATCAATAATGAACAACTTGGGGTTCTCTTGGTAGTTTATTGTATGTTTATTAACCATATAATATAAAAATAACAAGAAACATGGTAAATATTAAACTATTTAACTAAGAGTTAAATCTATAAGATAAGGTTTATTTGGAAACCAATATTTGTCGAAAACTGATTGGTCGAGATGAATTCAAACCATAACCACCTAAGGATCTAAATAAATTTATATGGAGCCATTATAAACCAAATAATATGGAATAATAATATTATATTTCCATCTTTTCCTAAAGTGACTCTCACCTCTCTTATAAAAGCGTACATCCCCTTCTCTAAAAATCATACCACTAAATCCATTTACCTTAGACATACCCTACCCAGATATCCTATCAATGATCCTCACATCAACATAGAGGCCATCCCTTGTGCAGAAATACAACCTACGTAGCCCTTTTGTTCAAATCAAATTGAAGCATTCGAAGAAGAGGTAATAATTTCATCACCTCTTTCAAAGTTATCTTCTTCTTCCACTTTAACATTATTTGTTATTTCCTTACAAAAATAATACCTCCAATACTTTCTATAGACATTTATGATATTATAAATATTGTAAAAAGATATTTATTATTCAATCCATTCTATCAATGATAATGTCACCATGTGCGTGTACATGCAACTTACCATCTCCACGTTGTGGTGTAATTTGTTATTCAAAACTATGTAATTTGAATGGAAATAATTATGAGTAATATGAATTTAAGTAATGAAAATAAAATTATAATATCTCAGTACAAATAATATACCACCCAATTCCACACCTTTTAATCATTTATAAAATGATATCGTCGCTCTTGTGTATATATGGCTTACCGTCTCCTCGACGTGAGGAGATTCATTTCCACGTTCACCATTCAACGATTATTATAAAAATATATATTATTAATAGGTATGTAATATATGACATAATAATGCTACTATATATATATATATATATATATTTACAAATATTTCATTCCCTTATTTCTGTTCAATACAATATGAAAAGGAAAATTGCGACTGTGCGAACGTATGGCCTTCCGTCTCAATAAATGGTGTGTTTCATTTCATATATTTATCTAGTGTAAATATTTATATTTTTAGAATATGTTATAAATAAATATTTTATTATATTATTAATGTAATTAAATCATTGTATAA
The DNA here is from genome assembly GCA_963277665.1 of Viscum album. Classification (NCBI taxonomy): domain Eukaryota; kingdom Viridiplantae; phylum Streptophyta; class Magnoliopsida; order Santalales; family Viscaceae; genus Viscum; species Viscum album. The sequence continues at coordinate 245,708,767 of OY728133.1, forward strand.
GTGATACGATCGACAATAAAAAGATAAAACACCTGCGATAATGAAAGCGATTATTACCTGAAATGTTATTTAAACATGGAAATTATTATTAAATAAGTATTATAAAATCATAAATGAATAATTCATTAAATAATTAATATGAATAGGTTTTGGAATAATTTAATAGCATACTATGGTCATTATACTAGAGGTTAAACGTACCCACGACTAATAGATTGTACAAGGTATGTGTTAATTCTTTAATCTCGTTATTATCTGACATTGTTTATGTGTATGTTTCTTCTGGGAAATATTTATTATCCATCTACATTTTTTAAAAAAATTGTTTTTAGGAGTATTATTTTTAAGGTAATTTTTAATTAAACATCATTTTAAATGTTTTCAGTGTTTATTCTTCTAAAACATTCTAATTAATGTCCATATTTTCAAAATAGTTTTTAGAATTTATTTATATTGACATGTATGTTTTAAAATATTAATTACGTTAAATAGTTTCAAAGTTTTATGGGAAAATTTGACTCAAAAATAACTTTTAAATATCATCCTTTAAAAATTTTGTTATTTCTAAATGATTTCAAGAAAAATGGGTATTTCACTCAAAGAGTATTACTAATCATTTTCAACTATATCACAATCCTTTACTGGATATTATTCTTTATTGAGGTTGATTTATTATTATAAAATCATCCATATTGTATTTAATGAGTTGTGATATGTTTTACTGTGCATGTGCTATTTTTATATCATTCATGGTGTATGGATAATGTATTGATATTTCATATGGTATTTTTAATATGAATGTGTTTGTTATGTTTCAACTATTCCATATTAGGAATGCATTAGACTTAGTAAGTGAAGGGTGCTCACTGCTATAGATCATCAATACATCGGTAAGTCTCATGAGGAAAACTAGTGTCTTTGTACAAGGCCATAAAAAAAGTTTATTACATGTGATTATACGACTAGTAGAATATTCAGGTGAATTTTTATATGATAATGTTTGATTTTTTTCTCCATATTATGTTAATTTATATGTTAAAAAGGGTGTTTATTTTATTACACATCTTCCCTCAAAAGTATAATACTTCTGCTAAATTATTTACCCTTAATAAGAATCTGATCTCATCCCTTTTTTATGATTTGTTTTCCCAGGATTCCAAGAAGTGTATTATGTTTGATATGCAGGGTTAATCTATTGGAATAATGGCATTCACAACGGATTATTTATGTTGTGTTTTATTTTTGAATGTGTATTATAATGTTAATGTATGTAACCTATTTTCTAAGACTACTAAACTCATCGGTCCTTTGATAGATGGCTCCTTATAATCAGAAAAATGTATTAAAATAATTCAATGAACCTAGGCATCTGGGGTCGGGGCATTATAGTTGGAATCAGAGATAGTTTAGAAAAATAATTGGAAACTAGATTTTGAAAAACAATGATTAGAGAACATTAAATAAAGATATACTATTAGGATTAGTATACAATAACTTCATAGAATTTTGTTAATGTAGAGATTTTTTGTATTTTCCAAACAATAGATCCCTGTCTGGATACGAGCAGGTAAAGGTGCCTCTGGCACAGATTTACCTAGGAGTGAAAACTTCGACAAGGAGTTTCGGGCTAGTCCCATGGTTTCCTAGTGCACATCAGTAGACCTTACTTCACTCTTGGTTATGAATCACTAAGGGTATATTCTTAGATTAATTAAAATTTTCGTTCAAATCCATTATGAAGTATTTAAGTGTAAATACATCCTCAATGAAAACATTTTTTTATGATTATAGATTATATGAATAATATTTAAAATTTACCTTAGGTATTTTACATGTTTGAATTATTAATTGTGATTCCTAAACTAACCTAGTGTATGCCATTTTTTTGAAATGGTCCCCAGTAGAAGGAATGAGAATTCCTACAATACGTATGATCTGAAGAGTGAGAAGGTTCATATATTTCATGGTATTAATACAACATTTATAAGGGAAATAGTCTCTGATGTATTCTTGTCATATGAATAAGTAGTATCATTTTTTAATAATATATGTAAAGAATTATCTAAGTCCCATGGATTTGATGGGAATCATGAGAAGAAAATGATTGTAGAGAGAAAGATGGATAAAGGGAATACGGGAAAGAAGAATTTTCACATTTTTGGTAAATATGGAAAGAATCACCCTGGTAAATGCATGAATGTATTTAGAGTTTGTTATATGTGTGGAAAAAATGGACACCAAGTATATTGTTTCAAGTGTAAGAAAAAAGTTTAAAATGTATAATTCTTCATCTGTAAGGAGTTGGTACACAACATGAATCAATATTCGAATCATCGGAGTATACCCAAAATCATGTTGTTGGATAGTAATCATGTTGTGATACCACTGAACATGAAGATGAATAATTAGTGTTCTTATATTATGTCATTTGAGTGTTTTATCAACGATGTACAAGTTATATTAATTGTAGATATAAATAAGGATTATAAAATAGTACTATTTCATTGAGGATTTGAGATTATATGTTTCAAAAAAAAAGGACTCAACAAAAAGTTAATATTTTTGGAAAATACATGATTGATGGAATGATAAACCTAAATAGAGTTTTTTTATCGAGGTATTTATTTTGGAATAAGATATGACTTATTTGGATAAATTATATTCGAAATTATTATCTACATTGAAAAAAATTAATTGTTTTTTATTTCTATTATTGATGGAGTTTACAAAATTTTTGGATATAAAGAGTGTATCCAGTATTCTATAAGGAATAAGGGTGAATGAATGTAATAAATAAGGTTTTATGGTAATTACAGGTGTTATATTGTTTTAAAAGAATATATGATTAAGGTATTCACATGCTATTACGTGGAAAAAAAATCTTCATTCTGTTTTACTTCCTTATAAATTCAGGACTGTTAGATTGGGCAGAAGTATTTTGGATAATTCTAAAGTTTGGAATTTATTACTTTTGGCAGTGGACACTATTGTTAAGTTTAAATCACTTATAATGATTATTTTTTGATTGTAATAAAAAGGACAACCTGATGGTCGGGCGACAACATGTTGCGTCTGGTAAGGCCGCAAGACTTTAACCCACAACCGATGTGCGACAAGGGCGCATCACCTACCATAGGCCTACATGATGTCCTGGTTTGTACTATTTAGTTTTTTTAAATATTCTGAAATATTAATTCTAAAATCATTATATTTGGAACCATAAATGATTAAAATAAATAGAACAATTTTTACTTATATTATCTTTTAGAGTAAAAGACGAGTTTGTGGTAGGAATTATATGAATGATGAAACCCTACTTGTCATTTATATTATTTTCTCTTATTCTATTGATGAATTTTTTATTAAACATTGGGGAACGTATCTTAAAAATTAAATGTGTTATCATAATACCTTATGATTTGTTGAACCAATGATATTTTAAATCTCCATAGATTGATGGATTTGGGGCCTTTAATGTTAAACATTTTTGGGTTGATGACTTTAATAACTCCCTATAAATATTTAAACTTCTCTTCCAATTATGTGTATTTAATTTCAATCAATGTTCTCCTAATCGAGGTCATAATTTTGTGGTGACTTTTTTATTTCCCTTTCCCTCTTATTAAGAATAAATTTTATTAGCCCAATTTTCGATGTGGGTTTTCCACAAAGGTATTTTTCTATTTTTAAAACATTATTTTTGAAGAAAAATTTCATATTTTTAGGATTAAATTTATTTAAGGAGGGGGGAATGAAACACCAAAATATTTCATAGTACGTTATCTCTTCAAAGTAGTACAATAACTTGTGTTATACGCGACATCATGTTCGAGCGCACCACGACTTACTATACTAGCCATTCCAAAGTGGTTATGAATACTATTAACAAAATATTGAATTTTATATAATCCATATTATTTTAGAATCCATATTTTTTGTTTCATAGACATAATATAAGAACAAATTCAATTTTTTCAGAAAAAGGAATTATTTTTTAGAAAATGAAAATTTACTGCCTTTTAATGGAGAACCCATTTTAAAATGAATGTTTGAAACATTTATATATTCAATTTAATGAAATTGAATTCTTCATTACAAGAGGGACATAAAAATTTAGTTTGGATATACTTTTGGTACTTTTTTGATAACTTTCATATTTTGATGAATAATGAAAAATACTAAAATTTAATTGAAAACAACTTTTTTAATAGAAATAATTTATAGGTTTAAATTGTGAATTTTAATGGTTTGAAGTATTATTAAATTATATATTTATCATTTAATAAAATTTATGTCATTATAAGTAATTTCACATTTAAATTTGATATATATTCATGTCAATCTTTTGATAGTTTTTAAATTTTAAAAACCATATTTTTGTTTAGAAAATGGAAATTAATTTTAAATTAATTAATACAAAATATATTTTTGGAATTTAATAAATAGAATTTAATTTTGAAACTATATGATCAAAAGTAGCTTAGGGTGATTTTTTGGTGTTTTTTAAAAACATTAAATTTTTATGAATAGTAAAAAATAGTATGTTATTGTTTAAAAACAACATTATATAATTATTTATTTTATTTAAATTTTAATATTATCATAATATATATATATAATAATAATTATATAATTTCAACATAATTCATTAGATTCATTTTATAATAAAATTAGATGTATAAATTTTTATTGATATTTTTAACCTCTTTTAGCCATATTTTAGGCATATTTGGAAATGTGCATATAACTTAATTTTACCAATATTGTGAATATAATTTCAAAAATCCAAGAGACATGGATCACATAAGTATGTAAAACATTGTTCAATAAAATAAAAATAATTTTTGGTGAATATTAACTTCTGACTTTTATTTACCACGGTTAAAAGTAAATAGGGTCATTAAAAGAAAAAATGATATTATAATTACCCATACACATGTTCTAATACTATTTCATAACTCGATTTCGACCAAAAGAACCATAGGAATAAAACATGTTCCTTTTTCTCCACTTCGATTAGATTAGGACATTTATTATTTTTTTATTTAAAGAAGAGTTAAAATTGTTAAATTCTATGTTTATTAACTAAACCATTATTAATATAGGGTTATACATTAGATAATTTCTACTAGAAATATTTATTAGAAATATAAAAATATTTCTTACATCATGGTATTTTATTTATAATGTTTATATATTACATATTTAAATTTATTTATGGCACAATGATGATGTGGTATTTTCTTTATTAATAAAAGAATCAAATAAATGAAATTATATATATTATAATAAATATAATTTGAATGTTTTGATGAATTACACTAATTTTCTAGGTTAATAAGACATTTTAGGGTTCATTCAATGAATTCTTTCGATGTAATCAGGCTGTTATAATTTTAACATAAACATAATACCAAATAGTGAAAAAATTTCATAAAAGAGTTTTTAAAAAAATACTATATTATTCATTAATATAATATTATTAAAAATAAAAGTATATTCTAGTGGAAATATATAAGGTTTTATATATAAATAATGATCCACTTGGGATTCTCTTGGTAGTTTATAGTATATTTATTAACCATATAATATAAAAATACAAAGACATGGTAAATGTTAAACTATTTAACAAAGAGTTAAATCTAAAATATAAGGTTAATATGGATACTTAAACATGTCTAAAACTTATAAGTAGAGTGTATTTCGTCCCATAACCACTTAAGGCTCTCAATAAATTCATTTTGAATCAATTATAAACATAATTTGGTTGTATAAAAAATAATATTTCCAACATTTCCTAAAGTCACCATTACCTATATTATAAATTGGTACTTCATCTTCTCTCATAATTACATCACAAAATCCATTTGGATCATCCAAACCCAGACCAAATATCCTCCAAGATATCCTCACATAAACATGGATGCCTTACCTTGTGAATAAAGCCAACCTGTGGAGCCCTTTAGTTCAAATCAAATGGAAGAACCCAAAGAAGAGGTAATAATTTCACCACCTCTTTCAATGTTATCTTCTTCTTCCACTTTCACATTATTTGTTATTTCCATACCAAAATAATAATTCCAAGACCCTCTACATACTACTATGTTTTTTAAAATATATTAAAAACCTATTCATTATTCTATCCATCCAATAAATGATAATGTTACCATGTGTTCGTATGTACAACATACAGCCTCCATGTCGGGTGTAATTTGTTATTCAACACTATGTTATTTGGATGGATATAATGATGAGTAATATGTATGTAAAAAACTAAAATAACATTCTAATATCTCTGTTAAATTAATATAAAATCCAAATTCACACCTTTTAATCATTAAGGAAATCATATTGTCGCTCATGTGTGCATACGACATACCATCTCCACGACACAATGAGATTTATTTCCTCGTTCACCATTCAATGATGATTATAAAAATATATATTATTAATAAGTATGTAATATATGAATTAATAATTCTACTGGATATATATATATACACACAAATATATTATTTACATACATCCGTTAAATACAATATTAAAAGAAAAACATCAATTATCCGTAAGTATGGCCTACCATCTACATAAATGGTGGTTTTCACTTCATATATCTATATATTATAAATATTTATATTATAAATATATATGATACATAAATAATGTTTTCTTTTATGTAATTAATTAAATCATGATATAAGTGATACGATTAAGAATAACAAATTAAAACATGTACGATATTGAATGCAATTATAACCCAAAATGTTATTTCAACATAGAAATTATTTTTAATTATTTAGTATAAAGTCATAAATGAAAAAATAATGAAATAATAAATATGAATATGGTTTTGGTATAATTTAATAACATACTATGGTCATTATACATGAGGGTAAACATACCCTCGACTAATGGAAAGTACAAGGTATGATTTAATTCTTCAAACTCGTTATTATCCGAGATTGTCATGTGTTTATTTTTTCTGGGAAATATTTATTATTAATGTCCATGTTTCATAAAAGTGTGTTAAAAGGGATTATTTTTAAGTTACTGTTTAACTAGGCATCATTTTAAATGTTTTAGATATTTATTCTTCAAAATATTTTTCATTAATGTCCATGTGTTCATAATGCTTTTAAGTATTTGTTTATAAAGACATAAATATTTTAAAATGTTAATCCGTTTATGAAGTTTTAATGTGGTATGGGACACTTTGGTTAAAAAATATATTTTAAATGTCATCCTTTATAAATTGTTCTACTTTTAAATGATATCATGAAAAATGGGTATTTCACTCAAAGAGTTTTACTGATCATTTTCAACAATATAATCATCCATTACTGGATATTATTCTTGATTGGAGATGAATGATTATAATACAATATTACATATTTTATTTAATGATTTATGATATATTTTACTATGGATGTGCTATTTTTATACCATTCATGGTTTATGGGTAAAGTATTGACATTTCATATGTTATTTTTGGTACAAATGTTTATGTTATGTTTCAACAATTTCATATGAGGAATGCAGTGGACATAGTAAGCTATGGGTGGAGCCCACTGTACCTCCTCGAGGCATCAGTAGGTCTCATTAGATAAACTAGTGTCTTGGCACAATGGCTTGAAAAAAATTATTTTTAGTCTTGGCATGAGACCCTGACTATGTGGTAATGATGTCCGATGTTAGGCATTCACTCATTATGAAATTAATTATTATACCTGATTATTTGACTACATAAATATCCATGGGAATGTTTATATGGTAATGTTTGATTTATTTTCTCCATGTTATGTTTATGTTTATGTTTAAATTGTTGTTGTTTATATAACACATATTTCTTTAAAAGTTTATAGATTCCGTTAAATTATTTCCCCTTACTGAGCATCTGAGGTGACCCTTTTCTTATGTTTTATTCTCAAGATACCATTAAATGTATTATTTCTTATATGAAGTTATAATCCAGGGGAATAATGGCGTTCACAATGGATTATTTATGTTTTTTTTATGTTTGAATGTGTATTGTAACGTTAATTTATGTAATCTATTTTCCTAGATTGTTAAACCGATCGGTCCTTCGATACATGATTCCTTGTAGTCATGCCTATGTATTAAAACAATGCATTAAATTAGGGCATCTGGGGTCGGGCATTACACATATCACTCCTGAGGAAGTACATATCAGATCCCTCACATGTACTAAACTCAGATGTGGTACAGCTAGAGGATGATCACTCCTATGAGGAGCAGCCAATAAAATTCTGGACATGAGAGATATGGTCCTACACAAAAATGAAACCCAACTTGTTAATGTATTACGGTGGAACAATAAGTTTTAAGAACCTAATTAGGAACTGATACTTGTGATGAAGGATATGTACCCTCACCTATTTTAGTAAAACAAAATTTTGAGGGAGATTTTTTATAAGAAGGAATAATGTAAAGACCCAATGTTTTATAAATGAAATTCCCCTCTTATAATTATTCCATATAGTAAAATCACATTATGAAGCACAATTAAATATCATGATACAAAATACTATGTGATCATTAAACATATTTTTTCAACTCCTATGTTTTGAATTTCAAAAATTCCACAGACACGGTTCTGTTCATAGTGATTTTTGGAGTCTAATGGAACAAACACAATTTTTGGTGAACTGTAACCTACCCATATGAATAGTAACTATCCCTTATGAATTGTAATATGACCCTAATGAATATTAAATCATCAAAAATAATATTAACCTCACCCCTGAATGAATAAATAACATTTAGGTATCTTACTAGATATAATATTACCAAAATAAAAGTATTAGTATTTTTTGTAAGCCATAAATAATTATTTATATATAATTAATTAATTTAAAAGAAAATATATTTTCATAAAATGATTTATTAAATTAAATAATATATGTATTTTGGTTATAAGACAATTTTATAGGAAATTATGTAATTTTTGAATGCAATATAAAATCAGTTTTAATTTTTAAATCTCTATTTTTCAAGTAAATTGTGATTTAAATATAAAATTAAATTATTTATAAATATAAAATTGTTTTAAAAAATTGAATTTCATTTTTTTTCACATCGAAAAACGGGTTGGGTGATTTTCTTGTATTTTTCTGAAATACATGATATTTTATGAATAGCGACATACAATAATTCATAAAATAAGTTAAATTCATTAGTAATTGAGTTATATTTGATTTTCTGATGATGTAAGCCTAATTGGTTCGAACTAACATTTACATATTACTGTTATTTGTCTTGGAATCTTCCCGATAACTTTTCTTGTGGAGAAATAATAAATTTATGTATATAATGTTGAGAAAAACTCTCTCCCATCAACTATAAATACCACCCTTCACACCCTTATTTCATCACACCTCTAAATCTTCACAACAACTGTAAAATCTACACGAAAATCTTCTCTATACCCTCCCCCATGTCCAATATCTTCTTTTATTATCACAATACCAATCCTAGGTTCCGTAGGGAGGATCTCAAGAGGTGGATTCAAGCGGTAATTTTTCTCTCTCTTTTCCTTTAATTTCCTTTCAATTTAATGTTATTTTCTTAATATCTCCCCACATATCCACATACACATGGTATGGTAAATATATTATCATACATATAATATAATTTTAAGATACTAATGGGATATTATATTATCCAACCACCATCCCCTCTTTATTTTATATTAGAAATGAAATCATTCTTCGTGTGGTGTTGATTTATGACTTTTGAGAACAATAAGTTTTTATTTTCTATTTCCACCATCAAATCTGATAATGATACCATTTTTTGGTAGAAAAAAATTAAGTTTTATGTATTTTATACTATTTAATGTTATGGAATAAACTTATGAACATATTACTAAATTTTTAAACAAATAAGTGTGTTGTGGTTGAGAAAATGCCTGAATTAACCCAAATGATAATCATTACATTCTTATCTAATGATTCATTCTCATGGTATATAAAAAATTATTTATAATATAATTTCAAGTTTTTTATCATTGGTAATAACATGTAATATCAGTTCTATATGATTATCCATGTTCTACATGAACATCTATTCAAATTGTTCATTAATATTTTGAAAAAGAACACACCCAAACAATGAATTGAAACACTATAACCCATCCAAAGGATCATAAAAGAAATTAAATAAACCATAATGAATCATATTCATGTATAATAGGTTATTTAATTTCTAATTACTAAATATAATGTAATTATATATGAAATAATGTAATGAAATCATGTGGATACAACGTAATATGAAATTCTCAAAACCAACTATTTTTCTTTGGGTTTTCCGTTTTTAGCCCATTTTCAGTGTGGATATGCCTTTAAAATAATTTAATCATCATTAATATACCTTTTTTGGGACATAAATGTTCTTTAATAAATATTAAGAAAACCCAATGTCTTCCAAAAGAACTCTTCATTCTAATAAACACACAATTTTTACTTCTTGAAGATTGTTTCTCTTTTCAGTCAAGGTTAATGGTTATATGTCAAGAATGGTATTCCATATTTATTTTGGGAACCAAAATTTTATGAATTTATGATTTGAAAACCTCTTATTTCTATACATTATTTTATGTTCATGATTGAAATATTTTCATTATGGAATGCATGATAATTTAAATGTTATGTAGAGACAGGTGCACCTGGAATTATATAACGAAATTTGAGTGTTTGAATGTGAGAGGTGCACCCAAAATTATACAGAACTTTGATACATTGGGTAAAGTGTTTAATCTCACAAAATATGGTGAAAAAATGTGTGAAAATGAAGCTATCATTTTTCACAACAATGAGTGGTAGTTAACTACTAAGACATGATGTTTTCATTTTTTATGGATTTACACATTCTTTGCATTTATTTAATGGTTACTCTCATGATTTTGATGATGATGTTATAATTATTCTCTCCCCTTTTAATATTATTCTTTTCTATCCTCATACTGGGATTTTATATCACCCATTTTTTATGTACATCCTCAGGTGATTATGTGTACTAGGTATTTTTCAGGGGACAATAAGAAGTTGTAGAAGAATAAATTAAATAAATGTTTGTGTTTGATGGTGTAAATGTTATGATTGGTCCTTGTTTTTCTAAGACAATAAACATATGGATCCTCATGGTGTAATAATGTTGTCTTTATCTTTTTAATGATGTAATAGTAATGTAGGAAAAGGCGGTGATCAAATAATTTTTAATATGGTCCATAGTGAAATACATGACTGAGTTGTTCGAACTAAAATGATGAATCATTATATAGTCTAGGGGATTCCCAAAACCACTTGATTATTAAGTCCTAAGTGGGAATCAAAAAAATAAGTAGGTAATGTTGTTGTCGTACCTCACCAGCACCTTGGTGAGGTTGAACAACTAACACCTAAGGAGAGATGTCCCAGTGGGAGGAGGACATGAAAGACCTGACAAAACTAAATGCATAACTACACTGAGGAATCATCCCTAGTAGATATGTTGTATAGAATGATTATATCCTTAGACTCCTAGCTGATGTGACCCAACATAGGGGTTTTATCCCAACACCAGAAAGAGATCCAGATCACCCACATAACATGGGGTCCCAAAAACCAATATACATGCACCCCACAACTTTAAGATGCCAGGAGTTCCTTACATTGCATTTGTGACTAGAGATGGGTTACACACACCCTAATTGGCTACACCCTTTAGGCGACCAACTATAGGTACAAATAGAGACACCACATATATTCATACCTATTTCCACCCTTGTTCAAGTGCTTATTTATCCATACATCCCTCAACGTATTAACAATACTATTGATTTAATGTAATCTATATTTGAATACATATATTAATTGAAATCACTATTATATCCACAAAGGATGTCTTACCCTGAATGGGTCGATCCGACCCCTCCCCCTCTAAATTTTTTAAACAATATATTTTTTATTTTTAATGGATTTGGGGAGTTGGATAATCATTTTATGCATTTCATGACCCGATGTGATCTGATTATATCGACCCTACACAATAAGAAGTTATGATTCAAAAATAATTCATATATAAACTGCATGACCATGCCTTCTTATTGTATATAAATTTTCTAGCATATCTAATCGTGATATCTGAATATCTCCATAATTAGTATCAATTTAAATTCCGCTCAAATATGATTAATAAAATAGTAAATGTAGACTCGAACTAAAAATAGTGGGATAATGAGAGGGTCTGAGATTTCATTTCATAGTGGAAGGTGATAACCAAATCCAAAAACCTAGAGCTTCACCAATAATATTTTTTTCATATGTATAGATAATCATTGCGACGCATACCTCTGAAATATTATAGTGGATTTATTAATATCATAGTAGTGGATCAATGATTGTATGATTCTGTAATGGGATCTAAGTACAAGTGCATAATAATTTCTTCATTTTAAGGGAATATAATTGGGAAATTATAGGATTTCATTGTCACTGTTATGTCTGCCCCTACACAATCTCTTACTCAAATGAAAATTACGTATAATGTGGAACACCCCTATGAACTTTAGAAATAATGCCTTCCTCACTTGGAATAGATATGGACTTGAATAAAACCTATTTTCATGAACTAGATAATATGTTTTCTTCATTATAAGATTATAAGTTCTTTAGAGAAATCATAGTGGATTTGGATAAAAAAATTCTCAATATTAAAATATCTAGAGTCAAGATGAAGATGATATTGATGATCTTTTAAACTATTTCCCATGTCACCAGATATTGGGGCACACCATTTAGGAATTATTATTTTTTAAATCCATTGAATGAAATGTGGTCGACTCTAGGGAAGTGAAATTTGGAAAATCACTCACATAGGTAGCATCTTTTTCTACCCCCAATCTAGAGGAAGAATAATAATGGCAAGAAGTTACCCGAAATAATTCATAAAATTTTAGGGATTGTATGATTCAGAAACGAATAAATCATACTTAAGCTATCCTTTGGCCATAGTGGAAACAACAAATTGATTTCCTACTCTCTTTCACTATTTAATGGCCTACTCACTCGGTATCGTAGTCCTCTAAATAAATGTTTAATATAAAATGAAAGGAAACATAGACAATAAGATGAACTTATACTAAGGATAATGTTATCTTTGACTTTCTTGGACTTCATTACTTTAGCTCTGAAAATATAGTCACCATTCAACCAAATGGTACAATAATAATCGACCCACGTGATTACATCCTCATCAAGAAAAGAATTAATCTTAAGTAAAAGTAATATCGTTCACTTAATGGATATTTTATCTTTAGATGAATAGGAGAATGAACTCAAATTACCTATACATGATTGGGGATTCATGGGATGTGGAAATAGGGGCATGTTACATAGGGGAATATGTAGTTAAGGTAGGACTCAATATCTAGGACATGTATCCACTCAAACTATCATATAGATAAAACTCATGAGAGAGCCCACAGTCGAGCCAGAAGAAATAGGAAAGTTACCCAAAATCTACCATGGTCTCCCAAAACGAGTATTCAATGCAAATATATTAAAGGGGATGAAATTATCTAATTTAATTTAATATGAAGGAATACATGTTCAACATAACACCATGTATACGAGCATATTCAGTTCATGTTCCAAGGGTCAATTGGTAGATTCCAATTTCATGAGTTCCATAATTACCAGCGAGAGAGTACTCTCACAAAGGGAGGTAAAGTACTTTAACCTAGAAGTATGATTTTTTAAATAAATTTAAAACTGTGTTGGATATGTTTTATATCCTCTATTGTACTGGTCTATAGAAACTCATTTGTAAATAACCTAGAGTATCCTTTTTTAGCCCATATAATTTTAAAGGTGATGTTTTCGTAGTTGAAAATTATAATCAGATAGTGATACTTTTGAAATCGACATGTTCATGTCATTAATTTAATGTGACAAAGTTTTTTTTACAAGGACACGTCACACCATTGTATGTGTCTAGAATAACAAATAAAATTGATATCTAAAGGTATTTCATAAAAAATATTTCTTGAGTCAACCTCAATCCAGTATGATCACTTCTTTGGTTAGGTTACAGTGTGTCCCACTTATCCTATTCCACAATAAAAGTACAATTTAATGATAAGATGGAGAGAAAGCCTTTTGGATAAATAAATATCAGGTATTAGTTTGGGAACATCTTATTTGACTCATAATTTCTTGTCACCCAATAGGATATGACCTTCAACCTTCTACATGGAAGGCATCAGTTTCATCATCACATAGAGTTCCCCTCTACATAAAAACATGTTCTAAATTATTTCATTAATGGTAAAATTGGGACATTTAATAGTGATAAATTAACATTATATTCCAATGTGTTATAATATATTGATGCATGACTCAACTAGAGGGAAGGTAAAAAACCCATGACTGATGGTTTTTCTCTGGTAACCAGTCCCAATGCATTATATATGACCCTAATCAATCCATTTAAACAAATCAATGATGAATACGAGATGATATTCAAAAATATAATCTACATGGGATCAAACTTGGACACCTTTTCAATAATATTAATGATATTAGTAATTGATGAATGAGTATGATAATGATAGAATGATTGTTAATTTTGATGACAGTGGTGAACTATTGGGTGAAAAAGTCATCATATCATCCCTTGCCCTTAAAGAGATAATTTCTGCATTATCTTAGTCAAAAATAGTTTTCATGTCACTAGGTTATAGTGGAGATACAAATTATCCATCCTTAACCTCCCTTTAGAAACATCAATGAAACTCCACATCATTAGTTGGGTTAGAGGAAGCTCATTCACCTTTCTGATGTCAAATTGATGAATCCTTACCTAACTTTGTAGAATTTATGCATTACCTACTTCCACAAATAGTGAATATGAAATGTAAGAGGAAGAGGAATATGAATAAGAAAATGAATAAGATGACGATAAGGGGAAATATAATAGTAATATATCCTTATAAAATCTCATACATCAGTTTAAGAAGGTGTATTTACCACCATTGATGAACTCTGAAAAAATAAACTACGTAGTAGAGGAGGACTCATGACCCACATTGATTATTGTAGACATTTTATCCAAATTGAAAGTTGTATATACCTCATTTTTTAATTATATATGGGATGTTTTTTTCTTGAATAACATAGAAATTCTTGGCCTTAATCCTAAGGTGCCCACTCACCACTTGGGATTTCCAAAAAACCCAATGAGGATTCAAACAATAATCCTAATGAACAAACATGACTCCTCACACTGAAATAAATGGTGAATTTGAAAATATTTCCTAATAATATTTCATTTGGTAAGTCTAGTATCAAAAACTTCTATCCAATATAATCATTTTAAAAAAGAAAAATGGGAAAATAGGGGTCTTAATCAACATCATATACTTTTATTCCCACTACCCTAAATATGATTATATGTACCCATTAGTTGAACTAATAATTGATGTTATGGTCATGTATCAATCCATCTCCTTAGTAAATGATTGTTCATGATATAATTGAAAATGGATGTCCCCTGATGATGAGGAGGCCACTACATTCAGGTCTCACATTGCTTTATATTTCAATCAGATGATTCCCTTCAGCTGAAATATTAATATCACTAAATACCAATATTTCATAAATTGGATTTTCAAACCATTTTTTGAATGGAATATTGAATATTATATCAATGATCTATTGCTAATGTATCGATTGTGTTATGACCATATGGATAACCTCTAAAAAATATTTAACCAACCACAACAGTATAGATGGAAGATGGACCCCTTTAGATGAGATTTTTTTATTACCTCCATAAAATTTATCAACTTCATCATAGATCATCTTGGAATCAATGTCAACCCTAATAAGGTAAATTGTATCCTTAATATGCCACCACCTAGAACCCTAGAATATTTTAGGGGATTTTAGGGAAAACATTACTACATTGAATTATTTATTTAAAACCTCACAGGGATGTGTTTTCCCTTCACCAGGTTGAGGAAAAAGAGTGACACATATTAGTGGATTGAAAATAGTCAAGAATAACTCGATGGACTCATGAAATATCATTTGATTCAACCAATTTTAATGCTGACTATTAAGGGGAAACCACTCATTTTTTTGTTAAAGCCATAGAATAATTATGGTGGGAAATATTTACATAGAAGATTGATACTGAAAAATAAGTCATCATTTATTTTCTTATTCTTACAATTGTTGATAATGATACTCATAATACAAATATCGTGAAGATATATCTAGTTTAAATATTTATGGTTCAAAAAATCAGGCAATAACTACTACACCATGAGTTCAATTTTTCCTCTTGAAAAATCCCACTCAAATACAACATTAACCTTCATTTTTATTTGGATGTTCGGCATAGTGGTAAGTTATCTTGCAATAGTTTGATATTCAGTTCATTCCTCATAATATAGTAAAAGTCTAGGCATTATAATACTTTATTACAGAACATACATATGTATAAATAACATTATTAAATACTATATTTCTATATATGGAGATCTTCTATAATAAATACGGACCTCATAACTAGGAAATATATTTATAAAATGTTTCCAAAATCCCAAAATGGAAGAGAATAGAAGTCCCCAGAATCGCTAAATGATGGTTGGGAGTTATTCTTAGCTCTTCAAAAAAGGCAATATTGACTTACCCCTTCCAGATATCTGTAGGTTTTATAGAAATTTATGTTTAATTGAAAGAACTCATCATAAGAATATAATTGGAACTTCAAACTCTATTTGATCACATTACGGTGAATGTTTATTCAAATATGGTAATAAAAAAGATCAAATGTTATTATTCTCTCAGGAAGGAGGATCAAATTCCTCTACTTTGTAATGTCTAGGGACTAATAGAATAATTCCCCCAAAATTAAACATTTAATTACATACCAATATTAAAAAAATGATAAGGAAAATGTATTTTAAGGGGAATCAATTGATTTGGAATATCTAGAACGGGATTAAATATTGACCAGCATTACTTTCCATCGAATTGTTTCACCATTTTCTCATGTTGACAAGGAAGAAATAAAAGATTATAATTCCATAGGCAAACTTGATGGTCCTAAAATGGGTTGGATTATTATCATTGTGGATAACCTTAATAATAGATTTATCTCATCATAAAAAAACTATAACATAGAAAACTCAGCAATGGGATACAAACATTACACTTTTAAAGTCCACAGTCACAAAAAAATTCTCTATAAACAAATCTTTGATGGGGAACTTATCACGATAGTTAACAGAGAATATACTTCCAAATTTTTGAAAATAAAGACATATAGGATCCTTGGGGGACCATAAGTTAGAGTTATTTTATTCCAATATGATTATAAGGAATCGATACATTGGGCCTTTAGTGATGTAGTGTTGCACAAAATTCACTAAAAAGTTCAATTATTTATCATTGCATTCAATCATCATCCATCAACCATTAGAGTTGTTTTGAATATTCAAATAATCATGGATATTATTGATATAGGAAATGTTTGTGGAAGAAAATATCCTTATAATATATATGAGAAATTCAAATACATACTAACCATGTCAATATTCTTATCCAAATCGTATTAAGAAATACCCCTCAATGAATTCCGAAAAAAAAGAATCATCACCTTCATGAATGATTACATCGTTACTATAGATGTTGTCCAATATATTATTTTAATGGAAAACCAACCCAATTTTTGTTCTAATAACATTGATAAGTAGTATCTGGATAGTAATATCTAATCCAAATATTTTCCTTTCTATCATGCAACATCTAATAGGAAAATAGAGGCCTTAAAAGTACATTATCAAATATAATCATGAACATGGTGGATAAGGAAAAAAATTGGACTGAGAACATCTTTCATGCCTTATGGTACTATAAGACTACAACCCACACAGCTGCACAAGAAACCTAGTATTCATAAGTATATGGGATAGAATTAGTCCATCCCATTGAGTTTCTATTCCATTATCATTATATTTACAACTAGATCAAATATCCACAGAAGTGAAATCCCAAAATAGACTGGATGATTGGGATTTAATGGAGGAGAAGTGACATCATATATTTCATAAATTTTAGTTCCCACAAAATAAGATAGCATGAGCCTTCAACAAGAAATGTTATCACAGTTTTTTCCATTAATAAGAATTGGGACCGGTAATTGGGATTGAAATGATAATATTGATAAAAAATTTAATTCATGATCCAAAGTAGCAAGGACTACATTCCATACATAAGGTCAACTCTAATAGATCTTATTCTATGTTCTTGATGGAGAGAGGACTTGTTACAAACCCTAGAAATGAAATATTTCCCAAAATATACTTCATGTAATAAAGACAACATCGTTATTTCTATATGATGTTAAATTGCATAGAATCATTGGTATTATATACATAACCATAAAGAGAACATATATCAACCTTGTCAAATGATGATAAACTATAATACATTTATACCTTATTGAAAAACCATAAAATATTGAAAAATGTAGTCCGATTTTTTGACCTAAAACAATAAGATTCCATAGTTAGGGATACCAAACAACAAAATACATTGCCTAATATCCTACTCATAAGAAGATAAACTGCATGAAAAATTCCTTTCCATGTGACATAAAACTACATAATTCATTTCCATGTTTTCTAATGAAAAACTACATAGCATTTTGATTAGTGCTGAAGAGGATCATGATCCTTGGTTCTGGTCTCCCAGCACACCTCTATTATAAAACTACATATGGATTCATTATCATATGAATATATTATCTTGTGACTCCTACATGTAATTTCCCAATACCACCCATGATTTATAGAAAACACCCACTCTCACAGATGAATAATATATATATATATATGTAGGGATGTTCACAATTAATGACCAATGCCAGTCAAACTGCTTCATTTTTTCTCAGAAAAATTCCTTTTACAAAAAAACACCTTATCATAGGAAATAACATATCTCTATATTCTTTCCATATCCATATGTGATGTAATCTTTAATTACATAGGAATATTTTCTTGACTATGTGTTTATATGACCTAGTTTTGATTTCATTAAGTCTTTCATGGTAGTAAGTAACCATTGGTGGGTTTTTTTACTATACATTGATTCACCCTAGTTTTTATCTTCATAAGTCACATGGAAAAGGTCCAGTCAATTAGAAGAACATTCATTCTCTAGAGAAACCACTCATGTCTAAAAAATCATTGATAACGTTGTGCTGGAATCCACTTTTTGAACATGGTTATAGTTATTACGTTCATTTTGGTCCCATATCAATTATAAGAACTGAGAATACCAAATATCATGATTTAAAATATTATTTTTCACATTCAAAATTTATTGATATATAGTAGTATTAGTAAGGCTAATATCACATGTTATATAAAAAAATTTCCTATATGTTACATGAAATTAAACTACATGGTTTCCTAGAACAATTTACCACTTGATTATCAGATCTATGAGATATATATCCTTACCTTGAACCTATACCTTATCCCTTCCACCACATGATCAAAATGGACATTTTCATTCTTCCAATAATCATTGTATGGTGAAGGAAACTTTTCCTCTCTTTGATTCTTAGACCAAGAATTTCTTACATGGACATATGAGTTTTTGCAATGGAATTCCAATGTGATAAAGGAATATTAGTTCACGCCAGGGTTGATATGGTCTAGGAATAAATATTTTAAAAGGAAAATGAAATTTCTTTAACATAGGATCTTCAAATATGTAGTTCACATCTCTTGAACAACGTGTAACTATACAAAATTTCGGTCTATGATTTGGTGGGACACTATTTTGGGTGTTGGTCTCCCCCCCACCTCTACTCCAAGAACTATGTGAGGACTCATTATCTATTTATTATGATACATAGTGATTCCTGGATCCTAAATCCTATTCAATATAAAACATCAAATATTCCAAATAACTCCAATGTATTGACCATATCTACATATGATGTCCCTTTATAGGTTCTCACCCTACTCTTGAGCCTATATTCAAAGAAAAATACCCCTACACACAAGAAAATTTGATCAATGTGGGAATATATCCCAGAACTATGTGTGGGTTGATTCTCTCTTTGAGGAGATATATAATGATTATTGGATCCAACTTCTTAGTCCCATATTAAGTATAAAACACTCTTCTTCACTGCATAGAGTTCAGATATACATAGAGAAAATTTCTTCCCATTCATATGTAATTTTTACACGAAATACTCCTTCCAAACTCAAGAACCTTCCTTAAACTAAGTAAACTCTATATTTAGGGAAATATGAATCCTTATAAGAAATATCATTCCATCGGTATTAGAATTTCATATTACTATGAACACCATTGTTTGAATATTTAGTGATACTTCCTAGTTTGGAATGGAATATGCTTCACATAAAAGGGCCTTCCAAATAGAGGACGTATTTATTTTACTATGAATCATTATAATGTAGTATTGAATTACATAATCCACCCAAATAATGACCCCCCTACCAGAGGAACAATCATCCACAGAATATACCTATTCGATCTCCAAATTCCCCAACAACATTATCCTAGAAACTGATTTTCAAACATGGTCCATGGAAATTACTTTCATACTTTTCATGTATCACATTGTGGATTCAGAATCCCCTAGATTACATCCTACAACCTCCACAATTCTTTCCTAAATAGGATGCAAAATTATTTAACTGATTACTATGAAAGGAAAAATGTTAATCTTTTTGGAAAATCTAAATAGACATAAATTGTATCCCTCAACTTTCTTACTATAAGATACATGTCAACATAGTCCATGTCCAATATGAAGAACATTAAAATGTATTATGCTTCAACACTTTCCATGGAGGATCATATTCTTCAGATTTTAGTCTTTCACAACATCACCCTAAAGAACATTATACAACTTGATGCTTATTCCATCAAAACATGTAATAATTACAAGATCCTCTATTCTAGTGCTAGCTACTACAGTATCAAAATTGTCTTTGTTCCATTATTAATGGGAACAACCCAAATATTGGTGAGACTTTATAGATATCTCTTAGGACCCATTATTTTCAAGATTTCATTCTAAAAAAATCTTCCTCCTTTATATAAAACCAAATTTATGTTGGTGTTGTTTACAATTCATGGAAAGTTCCAACACAGATTCTCCCTTCATTCTTAACACGTTCCCATTGCAAACCACTCTGTTTGGTCTTGAGAAATATGGATCTTCATAAACTCTCTATCCATATGTGCTCAAATTTCTAATTCCTAATAACATATTTCTTTTAACAATGCATGGATACATCACAATAAGGATTTTTATAAGTCACCATGAAAATTCCTGTCAACTAGAGGCACAATCATCCTATGGAGAAACCTATTATATCTTTATAATCCCTATAAATATCACATTGGAAACAAATTTTATTACATTTCATGTGCTCATCAATTTTATACTTATCTCACATCAGGTTCTAGACCCACAAATTTAAGAATCATGAATCAAAATTCTATTTATCTGGATCGGAAGAATGTCAGAACATTTCAATCCATCAACCCCCACATGGGTCATCATTCCATGAGTCATGGTCAATGATGTTTGTCCTAAGACACTAATTTAATTAGTGTATATTTCAACATTGTAAACCATAAATGGAATGAGACCTGGAACTCACTAGGTTTAAAAAAATGGACCTTCTATAAAATTTTAGTCTGAACTCACTAAACATGCACCCCCCACATGTCTTCGGAAATAATTGAGCAATAAAATATTGGTAATAATATTGTTAGTTTGAAAACTTGAAATTGATATCCAAATAAAACCTTTGTCTCTAAACTAAATATTTTTCAAATTTATCATATGATAACATTAGGGTGATGAATAAAAATACTATAAATATAGGGTATAAAATATTATACATGAAACAGTCAAACTATGCATTCTTGGTCTAAAGAATTAGGAAAAAAATAGAGTGATCCTATATTTATTTTTGTAATTCAAATTCTTTGGAACACATTAATCGATTCATATGAGCCATTTTCAATTTTATGATTCTATCACACTATGGATAGGACACTAAAATGGATTATCAAGGAATAAAAATAGTACTTTTCATTATTATTTTAAAATTCGATTTAACATTCACATGTTAGAGTCTTCCAACCACATTTTACATGTTTTCCTCGAAATTAGAATTTTATCTTTTAGACTATGGATAAATAATTATTTGTAGTTTTCTAAAACTCTTCCCATTTTATGGTTATGTCCTCTTAAAGGTGATAAAGTTTCTCCTTCTATGTAGAAACATAATCTTTTCCTTGTGATAAGTCCCCAATCAATGATTGGTGGATATAGACTATATCTTTTTTTAAGGAATATATTTCATGTTAATGTCTAACCATTTCATGATATTTATTCTCAATATGAGGCTGATTCTCCTCCATTATCTTTTCATGGTGATTCTTGTATAGGATACAACATGTCTATGGCCTTCTAACTAGACTACTAACTTATTCTCAAACAAATTCAATATTCTATCCTTCCCCTATTACTGAATTATTGACATAAAAGATTAGTGGATAAGGAATTATTCAAACACTCCATACACCAAAATTTTAAACATGGTTGAATGTTTACAAAGTCATGATGTAATATCATTGAGAGGAACATTCTAAATTATCATCCTAATATCTCACTAACCAATGTTGTGAGAGGTGAAAAAATCATATTTACCTCCATTCCTTGTATTAGAAATGATTTTAGATGAAAAAATGTAATTTGGGAGGAAATACAAAAATGAGGAACCCACTTATGCTCCCTCTAAAACCATATAAACTCTACCTTCTTCAATTGGTATAGTTTTCATGGATTACATTCCTTCTTTCTCAGCAACTGAAGTCGACGAAATTGCAAAAAAAATGGAACCCTTCATTAACATTATGAGGTTGAAATATATAAAGGTAAACAATACCCAGTAGCTAGTAATATTTACCCATTTATGGATCATATCCTATGGTAATGCCTCTATAACCCCACTGTCTGTAATACATTGAAAAAGGGTTTATTTATTTGGAATATTTGACTTTGTTTTATAGGGCACTAGGATGGATGGAAGTCAAGAATCTCCGACATTTGAGGCCTAGACTATTGTTACCTTCGTAATGGGGGACATATTGTCTTTGATGCCTTGTTCATTGATCACTTTGTAATGTTTTTATTTATAAAAAGTTAAAAAATCAATTTATTGTTTATGAGATCAAATGTAAGGAGGTCAACACTGTTTAAGAACATAAGAAAGTAAAAACTCCCATATGTCTAATTCCGAATCAATGTCCCAGAACACCTCTAAAGATGATGGGATATTAATTTTTTTCAAACTTCAATAAAATTACATTATTTCATTATGCAGCTCCTCATGTACCATTTCATTCTCATCAAAAGTCATATCTGAGGTGTGTGGCTTAGGATGAAAATTTGCTCTGCCACCAATATCATCCACTACTTTTTCAGAAATAACATGTTCTTCAATGACAGTGGAGTCATGACCAGAACTAGGTTGTTCATCAGACCATCCAATATCCTTGTCAACCCCTTCTAGAATGGAAACTGGTCTGGTGTTGATTTCTACATAATCCACTAGTTCATTTAATAAATATAAAATATCATGAGGAATAAAATTAGTGACTGGTACATTACACATTATGATATGCATTAGACTTTACAAGGACTATACTCCTCCTCTACAATAATGGTATCAAGTGCATTTTTAGCTCTTTGAAATTCTTAATCCAAAGCGATGAATTCACCAACAAAAGTTTGTGACTCTTCGAGAATATCCTCCTCCCCCATTTAGTGACTAGAATCAGGACCATTAATGGATGAGACAGAGTAAGATCATGAAAAGGGAAAGAACAGTCAAATTGGGATTTCATGTGAGTCATAGTAATATATGACAGAGAAAATTCTTACTACGGTGTATACATTCAACTAAATTATATTCCCACATTGGATTTTTCCCCTATTATAGTGAGGGTCCCATGTCATTCCTTTCAGTTATGGGTACTGAATATGTAAATTGTGAAGACCCTCTTGGTGTCTCCTCCTAAATCATCCTCTTATCTGGGGATAACATTGAGGACTCTGATGTGTAATACCACACTCCAATGGGGTGACCATTGTACAATAATTTATTGAATAAATTACCACACATGGTACCCCTTCATCTCCTCCCATGTGTAATATAAATCTCCTTAAAACAAATGATGATGAATAGGGTAGTGAAATGATAACGGAAAAAACAGATTCCTCACTAACGTCAATTTTGAAATCTTATTTTTTGTTAAATCAACTGGATTTTCCATTACGAGTATCATGGGAATGAATATCGGCTCCCTCATTGTGGCTTGGATCCAACAATATGATTCATATATTAGCAAATCTGATTCCTAAATAAATTTCCCCATCTCAAAAAATTAATATCATGGTGAATATCTGAGGGTACTAAGATATCCCCAATCTATAAAACATGTACGCCATACTGGAGAAACACCATAAAAAATTTTATTTCCTAGGTTACACCCTTTCATGATTGGATTTCTAATGGCCACACATAATCCAATGATAATGAGGTGTCTAAGTAGAATATATATATTATTTTGACATTGAGGCCTTTTCAGGCCACTCAACTCTAACTTGATATAAGGAAATAAGATCGTAGGTATATTCTTAGCGGTGAAAACAAAATGGAATCATCCCATATGATTTGTTCTTTTCAACTCTCTCTTAGTTCATTGAAATTTCCAAATATAATTTTTAATACATTGTATCTTTGGAATTTTCATCCTAGGGTGAACCATCCTCCCACTGTTACCATTCCTAATAGTCATCTTTTCCATTATTCAAGGGCCTTTTTTGTAATCACCTCTTAATTAAAACAAATAATCTGGGTAAGGAAATTCATAGGTTTGAATATAATGGATTCACTTGATAGCTGTAGCGTGATTGATTCAAGGGATACCCCCATGGTCATTGGGATCCAAAAAAATTTCCACCATCAAAATATTTATAATAAAAATTTGTGGGAGGTCAGATATTTTTTTAATAAACATATAAACTTGTGTGAAAAGATATGTGAAGCATAGGCCTCGTATTTGATCACACTAAAAATATGTTCATCCATAGCGTTATCTATGATTTAAATCATTTAGAACCTCACATATTATTTATATTTATCTTGGTAAATTAACCTTCTAGAAGTGGATGACCATATAGGAATAAGTTAAGATCTACCAGAACATTCATATTCCTCACAACATCACAATATTTTAGAGATAAAGGAAAAATACCAGACACATGCAAAATAAGTGTGTGGAAGTAGACTTCAGGAACCTGACCTCTACTCATCACAACATAAGAGAAGAAATGTATTTCAATACACACCCAAAAACATGAAACTGCCCTAAAATTTAGTATATGGCCTTCATAGTGTACACATGTAGTAAACACTAGTATATATTTTCCATAATATGGGAATCCAACACTATGTGCTACCCTAATGCTAATTTTTCAAAATTAGGAACTTCAATAACTTTAAAGTTTCATTAGATTTATGAATTGTTGTGAATTGGGTAATCAATCGCATTTCAATGAAGTTAGTGTTATGGGTACTTCTAGAGATACCAAACATGGCTTTGTAATACCACCACATACACTACACATATTATAATTTAGAGAATTATTTTCATTGAATTCCCTAATTATCTAACACATGGAATCTTTTGGAGGCCTCGAATATGTGGAATTATTCATTTGTCTCAAGTATGGCCATTATCCACACTATAATATGGCCACTAATCACATAGAGATTCCCAATTCATTATCACCCTTACACAACCCCATTAAACTAGTGTTGTATTGAAAATTAAAAATATAAAAAATAAATTTTCATTCAATAATTTTATTTATATAACAATTAAAATGGATAATTTCACTTTTTTGCAAATTTAATTATATATGGAGGTGACTTGGAGAGCCCATGATAGAATTAAAAAAAAACAGACCATATTGTGCAATAACTCAAACACACATGTGGACGTGAATATTAATTTTTAACAGTACAAGCATTAAATTAGGATAAAAATCAATTTATGAATGTAAAACTGTATATGATACATTTCTCTATAATACCATAGATCCTAATTCATCCATTTAGAGGCCCAAAAGATGACTACAATATAAAGAAAATATGGGAAGTATATATAGGTTCAAAATTCTGTATTTGAGACATCACAAATGCATCAAACCTTTAATAGAGATTATTCTTCCACCATTTTATAGATTACATGAATTCCCATATCTCCGCATAATTTCATGACATTTGAATCATTATTTTGTTCATAAAATATGACAAATCAATTTGGATGAAAAATAAATGATGAAAAACTAACCTACCCCCATATACCATTTACTTTTCTAGGGTCCAACATTCTAAAATTATATTCAAAATAACTCCATGGATCATTGGTAAGTTGATAATGACCATGGGTAATGGTAAGTCTTATTTGAAATCTTTATTCATCCATTTTCATCATCTTCTACATAGTTTACATATAAACCTCTTAGTGGTAAATTTGTGGGTGATTTTTGTTTTAATCTTGAACATAATATTCGTAATATTTGGAAGGAAACATAAATTATTTGTTTTTTATGTGTTATTCTTCATTTCCAGTTTTTAATATGGGTTTACTAGTGTATGTCAAAATACAAATCAACGGAAAAATAATACCCATGAATTCATGCATAACTTGAATCTAGTTATGATTTGTGTTATATTATCTCAATTATCACCCATTTACATTAATGACTATGTAAAAGGATTATGTTAGTTGATAAAATCTAGAATCCTGAACGCATTAATTTTTATGTTTTTTCTTATGTAAAATTTCATCATTTAGACAAATATGGCCATCTCATCACTTTTTTTTGGTTCCTTGATTACATTTGGTCTTACATCAAATTTTTTTTTTGATTTTTTGTGGTCATTGGTAATCAATATTATTGATCGATAAATTACTATGTGTTAAAAAATTAATAACTCACTAATATAATTTCATTCAATGTTTAAAAATCAAGAAATCGGTTTTCCTTCCAACTTCCCTTGAGAGCGACACTGGATGGGCATAATGGTACACCCACCTTGGATGATCATGATTTCTCCAAATTATTTCTCTCACTTAGTAATACTATTGAAATTTATATTTTAAAATCATAAAACCCTATAACACATCATAAAATTATAAATTTCATAAAAAATATATTCAATTGGAATTAATGATTAAAGGCTCTATTGATATATGACATGGGTTTATTTTTGTACAAGAGATATTCTATATTAAAAATCTAATTTTATGTGATCAACAGTAGGATCCAATTTTTGGGTCATTTCCTTTTATCCATGATCATTTATTTCTATTTATTATTTCATTTCCTTTTATTTCATACTCATTCCAATCTTTCTTCCTTCCCTTTTGACTATTTATAATGGGCTTATTATCTTTCTATTATTATATATATCACTAAATCTAAAATATTTTATTCTGTTTTCATTTCTCCTTCATTATTCAAAATAATTTTTATTTTAATCATAATCCATTAAAAAAAATAAAACAAAAAACCAAGCTTTAAAACATATTTTCATGATTTGATTGGGTAGGGAAAATATGATTGAAATTGACCCAGCCATTGAAAAGACCCTCCACTTAAAAATTAGGTCATATAATTTAGGATAGTAATGTAATACTAAATAACACCTGGTGGAAGCCCATGTGGTCCTAAATAAATCATAGTTTGAACAATAAAACCAGAAAACAGATCTATAAATAATAAACCATTCATATATCTGATCACCAATAATGTAATGTACCAACAATAATACATCAAATACTCTGACGAAACATCCAAATATTTAATCTAATGAGAGGCCACATAAACCCATTAAAAAATTACATGGTCTTCCTAGTGGTCAACCTCAAAAACATCTCAATTAGTTCCATATATTCTACTCTACTATGAAACCCAACAATTTGACTGAGGACCCCATTATATTTCGGATCCTTCCTTTATCACTTAATTGTGTATCCATATACTTTTTATATTATACTCCCACCACAATTATAGGGTCGTAATAAACTGAAATGACCATTTATATAAAAATCATTCCCTATCTTTCAAACTAAATCTATTAGAAAATAAATCATTGGCATTATACACGAATAATGATAAAACCATCATAAATATTGTGAATGATATAGAATACTCTTTTCACGTTTTAAAAAAAATCATTTCAATTTTTTCTATTTCAATACTTTTATGGGGGAATCATCCCCATACCTTATAGACTAATAGATTATTGTGATATTTGTTCCCTTTCTAATTAAACATATTTGGTTTCCTATGACTTAATAGTCTATATGGTCCGAACCCCTCAACTATTTGGTACAATAGTAATTTCACCCACTCTAAGAGTTCAAGTGGTAATTCATTTATCCCTATTTAAAATAGTAGATAATAAATTTCATGAGATGTATACTATTCTATGGAAATTATATTAAGTGAATTTTAGTTCCCACTCTCCACCCATTCTATTTCATTTTGGCAATTTTTCTTGTAAAACTGATTATTTTGACCGGTTCCTACAACTTCAGTATTCATCTTAGTATTGTACAATAGTATTACTAGGGTGTCCTTTTAGTATGAAAATATATTCATGTTATAGAAAATTAGTCTAAATGAAAACCCTTATTCTGAAGTACAAAAATATCATATAAAAGGAGGCAACTCGAGCTACCCTAAACTAATCTAGTATCAATATAGAAAGGCTAAAAAACCTTCTTATCCTTCACCATCTCAAATAAATATTTTTCCTCCCAAATCTAAACCTTGAATTAAGTGAATGTTACCAAAAATGGTATCTTAGACCATCCAGTTCCAACACACCATAAAATCAGCTATTCAAGACTTATAAAATCATGTGGGACTATTTTAATACACCATCACTATGATAAATATTAATGTTTATTGAGAACTACAATTCAAAAATATTTTTAATCCAATGTAAAAATTGTAATGTATGTGAAATCTTACTTTTTAGTGGTACATTAGTATATTTATCCAACTATTCTACACTAAATGTATAATCCACACTATAAAATACTCTTTAATTGCACAAAAAAATTACTAGTGAAGAATAATTAAGATAAATATGTTATTATTGAGGGTTACCCTTAATAATCCAGTCCTCGTCCTTTCCCCCAATGACTCTATAAATCTATGGAAAATTTGTATAATTATATTTAAAAATATATAATGGATACATTAAAAGGGAAATGGTGTGAAATCCTCTATTGGGTGTAATTAAAAAAATTACTTCCCATAACAAATTTAACAAATAACATTTCCCCCATAGATGATGACATAAGTGGAATGAGAGAGTCAACATTGTATGGAATGTCTCGTCCATTTTACTACTAGCGATTCAAACCAAATTCAAGGTTTTAGGTATGTTCCTGGTACCTTTCACCATATGTAAGAATCTATTTTCTAATCAAATTCTTGATTTTGGTGCTTCAATTAATGTAATTACTTACATCTCAATTACTTGTCTATAATTTATAGAGATTTCCCCAATGGGAATCATCATTCAACATTCCATCTTGAGCACAAAAACCACATCATGAGTGATCGAGGATACCTATATATGAGTATAGATTGTCATTTGACCTCATAATTCTACCTTCATAAGATGGAAGATACATTAACCTAAGGTCATTCTCCTCTAAAACATGGATGTTCTTTCCTTAAAATGACAAACACATTCATAAATTTTCACAATATTGTTCCTTCCCTGATGTTCAGTGGAGAAAACATGAGTTTAAATATCCTTGATGTTATGAAACACCCCATTTAAGAGAACTTCATAATTCATGTCTATTCGATGTACGTTCTATAAATTATTATTAAAATCCCATTTCCCTTTATTATATTTCCATGTGGAGTAACAATGACAATAAAAATATTTTTATGGACCAAAATCCCCTCCCTCGATATGAAATCCACTAGTTTTTCTATTAGAATCGCTTCTATTTGATTTAAAATATGCATATCTTGTTGGATTTGACCTATATCTCATCATTATTTCAAAAAAAAGATAACTCCAATGTTGGAAAAATATATTGACCTTTTGAGGGAGTGTAAAGTGGTTATTGGATTGAAATTTAATCATATTTTTATAGATATCCTTTATAGTTTCACCCACTTTATACTTATTAATAGTGAGGATAAATCCATAAGTCATGATAAAATTCAGTTAAATCCTACCCTCCTTAAAGTTATAGAATTGGATGTTCATAAAATTATGGATTCTTGGATCATCTATCTCTTATCTGATATTCAATGACTTGTCCTAGTGAAAATTGTTCCTAAAAACTAGAATAATATTATTGTCAAATGAATGAAATGAATTTTTTCCAACACGGGAGAAAAATATGTATTGAGTATATATTGAAAATCTTTTACTAAATCAATCCAAGTGAAAGGAGGAATTTATTAAACCATTCATTGAACAAATGTCTGAAATATTGACCGGCAAGTCACATTATTATTTCCTTATTTCTTATTTGGGTTACATTAAAATCCATATTTCCCCAAAGTATAATGAAAATAGAATATTTACATATCCATTTGATATATTTTTATATAGAATGGTTCATTTTTGTCTCTATAATGCTCCTTATACTTTTTAGTTATGTATGTTGACTATATTTTTTGAATACCTTAAGATTATATATATTTTTATATGGATGACTTAACAGATTATAGCTCTTCCTTTGTTGATTTTTGGGCACACCAAGCTTCTATCCCACACTATTTCGTTGAAAATATTCTCATAATAAATAATAATAAATTTTATTTCATGGTTGAGTGGCGTAGAGTTCTTGGGAATGTCATTTAAAAATATGGAATTCAGGTGGAAAAATAAAAAATGAATTAATTTCATCCATTACATATACAAAATGAGTTTTTGGGGTGAGATATTTCTTATGACATGTTGGTTTTTACCTCTAGTTCATTAAAAAAATTAGTAGGATCTCACATCCTTTATCGCGATTTTTAAAAAATTATTCTAATAATTTTTTTTCTAAACATCTGTGAGGATAGATTTAATTCAATAAAAAGGAGTCACATATAACCTCCCATCATCCTACCACCATGGTGGGATGCCCACTTCAAATTTATGTGTGATTCCTCTAACTTTGTAGTGGGTTACTTATAAGACCCCAGCCTTAAAACATAGTTATTCTTGAGTTAATACAAGATTACACATTGAGTATCTTTTCAGGTTTAGTGTTTTAGAGAATTAGATCATAAACATTCATTACAATCCACATTTAAACAAAGTGGTTACAGAAAGATATTATTCATTTATCCCATCAACGGAATCATATTTAAAATAAAAAATGGATTCTTTCATGACACTTCCTTGACACTATAATCATATCATGTACCTTTCCCTTGACCTGTGAAAAACATTTCAAAAACTTGGGATGAACATAAAAATCTCTGTAAGGGATATAAAAATATATGGAAATGAAACATTAGTACATGTACACATAAGAATCAATGAAATCATACTTTACTCATAAAACATTAGCACTTTAACATACCTCATCAAATCATGAATTAATCATAGAAATCTTAAGACATAAAGGTAACTTGAGGCATTCATAACATTCTTACGTACTGAGTAACCCTCTTGGTTACGTTTGGAATACCCACCACAGTATATTCCCTAAATCTCTTCAGAGAAACCATAACGTTTCACTCCCTCGTGTTACCCACTACATTGGAGAGCTATATCGGGCTCACCCCCCCTTAGATTATCACAGAACCACCTGTCTTCATAACAATTCCCAAGAACCATAACATAATCATAGCACATAACTTAATCATAAAGGAATGATAACATCCCCACATTGCAAAAACAATATAACATTTTAAGATATTGAAATAATGAATCCATTCTAAAAACCATTTTCAAAACCATTTAAAACATTTAATAAAGATATTTTTTAATCAAAGTTTCCCATACCACCTTGAAGCTTTTAACATTTTAAGCCATTAATATCCATATAAATAAATTCTTAAAACCATTTTGAAATCATGGATATTAATAAGAACAAATCATTAAAACATTTAAAGTGATATTTTGGTTAAAGGGTGTTTACCAGAATTAGAGACACTTGAATACAATAATTGAGGAATAAAATTCAATCAGAACATTATAATATCATGAGAATAAATGAATTCATGATATAATATTCCAAAGGACAGTATATACACCATATAAGAGTGAATTGGTTCATAACAACAATGAAGTCTCAATAGAAATGTAAAATGTGATGAAATCCCTTATAAAGAAGGTATCCTAAAATTAAGGATAAATCAATCTCCAAATTATGTGTGACAAATATAAATACACCCAATATAAGTGGATATTAAGTGTAAAACAATAAAAGGTCATTCAAACATATTCAAAGGATGACATATTTAATAACTACATGTGGAACCCAAAGAAATTGAAATCAGGTTAAAAAGTACCCTTGGTAAAATTCGACAGACTAATGACGTCACATAAAAACATCCAAAATGGATTGATGGGAGAGAATAGGGTCTCTCATCATATTCCCAAAAAATTTATAGTAAGAGTAATATAAAATAACATCCCAATAACAAGAAATATGAGCTTTAAAAGGAATTACATAAAAGACTGTACTTAAAAAGAAAGAGAGGAGTAGGATCCCTTACCTCAAGTCCAACTTGTCTTGTTCATTTCTTTATA
This sequence comes from Viscum album, assembly GCA_963277665.1. Lineage (NCBI taxonomy): Eukaryota > Viridiplantae > Streptophyta > Magnoliopsida > Santalales > Viscaceae > Viscum > Viscum album. Next base: position 245,741,711 of record OY728133.1, read on the forward strand.
TTCCTGAATAATAAAATTTGGTCAATTTATAATTTCTTAAGGACCTCCTATAAATATTATTATCACATATTTTAATATTATAATATTTGGTTAATAATATGGGTTCATATCAGACGTTTTTGTCGATGTTTGGTACATGAGTCAAAAATTGAACTTGTTGGAAAATAATTTTCCATGTAGTTATAGGTAAATCATATCTAGATTAGTATTGATGTTTTAAATATCATATATATCCAGTATATTTTCATTTTATACTATTCCATAGAATTCGGAGATAAAAATTAAAATCACCGTTCATGGAGACGGTAGGTCGTGCGTACGCATGAACACTACTTTCATTTTTTGTTATATTAATGGAATTAAAAAAAAATGAGATATATATATATGTTATAATTACAGAATTATATCCATCATTTAGATGTAATATATTACATATATATCCATTATATATATGTACATATGATAGTGCATAACATTTTGATATAAGAAATGATATGTACCGTTCATAGAGACGGTAAGCCGTACGTACGCATGAACGATACTTCCATTTCTATTTCATATTTAATGGAATTAAAAAATAATGATACATAAGAGTATTTTAATTCCATTATGTTATCATATATAATATTATTAAATATATCCTTTATATGTACCACATATGTTATTAACGAATCAAATCACTTTGAGGGGGCGGTAGTCCGCACTTCCTTAAATGAAGATATTGCGTTTGCCCATAATGGAAACCATAAAGGTATGCCATAAATGAAAAATACAGAAGCTTAAGTAAGACATAAACATATTATATATCATATATAAATATAGTATCATCTTAATGGACACATTTAAAGGTGTTATAAGAATTTTGAACAATCATCGTTTCGTGATACAGAAATTCTCCATCCACAAAAATAGTATGTTTGTTAACCATTAGATGTAGGTGTGTGTATGTGTAGCTCGAATACTTCTTATAAAAACATCATAGTATATTGAAGATACTGTATTTTTTACAAAATAAATTAATAAATATATTTTAGGGGGTTGGAGAAGCAAAATAAAACAAAAGGACACAAGTGAAGACATTACCTTAAAATCGGGTAACTCACTTTGGTTTGAGCTCAAAGGCTTCCTTGGAAGGGCTTCTTCCCAAAGTGAGGCTTTAAGGAGTTAGAGAGGGATGTGTAGAGACATGATGGGCAGGGGTTGGCCGAGCCAATGGCTTTGGAAGTGTGGGTAAGGAGGTAGAGGTGGGGGCCTTTTATAAGAGGAGAGGAGGGGCACTCGTGGAAAGTAAAGAAATGATACTTTATTTTAGAATGAGTTTCAGATTTTAATGGTCCCACATCGATGTGTTTCGAGGATAAGTTGATAAGGGTTTTTAATCCACCCATCCAATAGGTTTTGGACATCTGTAGTTCTTAGATTTTACATTATCTTTCCATTTAATTTCAATTGTTAAATAATGAGGTCATAATATGAAATACTATGATGTAGGAAATCTTTTTATCTTTACAATGACAATTTATATTAAAAAATATGACTTGTATAACCCCATGTAAATTTATTTTAGTACAACCTCTCATTTTTGTGTCATTTTTACTTTAACATTAAATAAAAAGGTATTTATGTCATTTTCCAACCAAAGTGGCTCCATGGCGTCCCCAAGATGACCCATCGATTGTCTTGGTTGGACATGACACATCCAATTAGGGTAGGACATGTGTCTAGGTCATGTCATTTTATTAAAACATTATTCTTACCTTAAACTACAATAATTACCTCTAATCGCGAATAAACACTTAATATGTTACTATTCACAAAAAAATTATTCTAATCCCATTGAACCACATTTTACTTCTTAATGAAAAACATGTATGTCAGATTTTTGAAATTCGAAACACAAAGATGAAAAAATTTCATTTAAACGGAAATATAAGTTTTTATAAGTACCACTTAGTGGTTTCACTATTCGTCAAAAATTTACGTTTTTCAGAAAATTAACAAAAATTCACCCTAAGCTATATTTGATATTTCGAATTCAAAAATGATGTAAATTTTACAAAATTCAAAACATATAAGTTGCATTAATTAATTTAATAATTAATTCCCGCTGTCAAAACAAATAGCGTGTTTTTATGAAACAAAATGTATCAAAAGACTGACACATGTTTAAGTCCGATTTCAATGTGAAATTAATTCCAAAAAGCAGTATTGGAATAAAAGGTAAAAATATATTCTAATTTTACATTAAAACCAATTCAAAAGATAATTTAATCATATAAATAAATTAGATTAAAAAGAGGTTTTGAATTAAAATACAACATTTTTCACTATTCATTAAAAATTGAAATTTTTCGGAAAAATACCAAAAATTTACACAAAGTAAATTTGATATCCCAATTCTAAAGACGAATTTTATTTTGTCAAATATAAAACATAAAATTTTCAAAAAGTGGATTTAAAAGAGGTTCTCCATCAAAAGGAGGTTAATCGACCTTTTAAAGAATATTGGAATGTTTACGCTTAAAATTGGATTCATTCAAATTTTTTATCCTATAACATTTATTGTAAAGAGTAAAAATATTTTACAAACATATATAATCATTTTTTAGTTAGTTCTGTTCATTCCCTCCATTACAGCTGCTAGGCATTAACTACCATTTAAAATAATATTATTTATTATTAGAGTGCAACACAAGATTACCAAGAAACTCATTGTTGCGAATTGGGTACACCATCGTGCATAGAGTCCCCATTAATGTAATATTAATATTTTATTCACAAATATGGATAAATATGAAAATGTCATATTCTTTATTTACCTGGGGTGTTACAGTACTTTTATCAGAAATGTATGACGAGGCTTTTTATTTCATTGTGTATTCTTCACCTACCATATACCATGCCTATAAATAATTAACAACCAATAAAAAATAACATCTCTGTATAGTTTGTTTTACGAAAATTTTCATTCTTATATTCTTAGGATTTTGACCATGAGATTCCTGAAAATAATGGAGTTGAAAATATTATAGTATGCCAAATTAGTAGGATATCCCTACCATCATGGCATCATGTTAACTAACACATCCCTGATAAAGAATTCACCCCTCATGAAAACATTTTTGATTTTATGGAACATACTCCTGGTATGAAATCATAATGAGTTTTTATATAATATAAGGTCCAACCTCAGTTTATCACTTCACACTCCCAATAATATAATCATTGTTTGTGATGATACATTTAGGTGTTAGCTACATTTGTAGAATTTAATGTGGGAAATATGGTCATCTCTATGGCCATGATCATGAGTGCATCCCTATTTTGATAATCTTATATAATTTGAATAACAAGGTCCACTATATTTTAATGTATTTTCTATAAATTTCGTTGACTTGGAAAATTATTAACCAAAATTGTATAGAGATTCCAAACAGTTTTGTGAATCATGATCTTGAGGTCAATTAATCAATAATATGTCCAAAACAATGAGATTCCCCAATAACCCATGTTATTTTTTTAATTTATGATGCATGGGGAATTTATTTCATGATGAATTTTAGAAATTAACCTATCTTTTTCTACACCTTACGAGATATTGACCATGTCTCTAAATTGGTCAAATAAAATGGAACTAAGACCGATGATTCTTGAGTGGTTATTTATTTGGTGATATGTCTTATTTTTGTTGGTTTAGTTTCCTATGAGTTTTCTTTTGTGATATGGGTTATAGTTTTTGCACTTGAAATTCAAAAAACCTGATTTAAATGAATAGGGTTCTCCATAAAGTCTCCACTTCTTATCAACCCCAAACTAATAGAAAACCAGAAATTTGAAATCGTTGAGTTAATAAAATCATGGAAAAAATAGTATAATCTTATAAGAGTGATTAGAGTATTCTCTTAGAATACTCAAATTGGTCTTTATAATTATTCTACACTAGTTATCCTAACCCACTACGTTGGTGGTTTTGAAACATCAACATCCACAAATATATGTGGATGGATACAACAAAACATGGATTTCATTCAACAATTAGAACATAGAAAGTTTCATACTAAATTTCCAAGCATATATTTAATTGATTTATTTTTGAATGGAAATGGTTGTTTAGGAATGATTACACAAATTTTGATTGTAGGATCAAACAATTTTATATAAAAATCATATTAACATAAAAAAAGATAAAATTTTCAACCATTTCATTTTAGAGGATCATTGGACTACACCAAAATCATATCTTCCACTTAGGAAAACTGAATCATAATATGATGTTTGTTGAGGAGAACAACAATTGTGTTATATATCAACCAACATGTTCCCAGAAATAACCTATCAAAATCATCCACCAGAGGTCATTTATGCCACAACCATGCCACCAGGATCTCATCCAAAGGATATAAAGATTATATTAAATCCGATGGTTATAACAAAATTTGATTCATTACATCAATTAAATCAAGGACTTTTGTTCTTAATGGGATATTCAAGAACATAGGGACATAGTCAGGGCATGATAAATGGAGAATGGATAACTTCCACAATATAAGAGAGGATGGGAAAGACCATACACCCCTTAAAAGTTTTGGGAAGGGGGAAAACCTTATCCATATTTTAATAGGGAATCACTAGTGAGGGAGTTAAGAATGTAAGAATCTCTATCATAAAATACCATGCAGGCGGTAGTACACCAAGCATATCGGGCTATAAAAATGCAACATTAATCATTCAAATGTAGGTGAGATGGATGTTTATAGATTCTTGAGTTATAATAAATTAAGCATGATTAATTTGAGAACTCATAAATATATAAAGTGAATATGAATTATATCACTGAATATAGTATTTATCAGTGGAGTTTTCATATTCGTTATAAGGTCCACAGGTTCCATTAGGGGACAAAGATCCACTCATGTAATATTTATTCTTGATGTCTTATTAATTACAATTTTACTAATTTTTAATCTTTTTTATTAGAAATATTTTCATGAGAAGAGTGGATGATGTATTCCTATCAATGATCAGAGACATAAACAATTTTATGAATATTTTCAAAATCATTTGGTGGAGTAAATTTACCTAAATGATGAAACATACGCCTAAAACATTCCAAATTTTATCCATGCTTTCCATATTCTCTTTTATTAAGGTGATGACATTACTCACTGTAGGTGTGTGTGTGTAGGTAAATGCCTTGGTTCAGTAGTAGTTTCACAATCTTTATTCTTTCTCCTCTTTTTTCTCCAGGTTCATATAGTTTTTAATTTTCCCCTCCTTTTTCAGTTCATTAGTATATTTATCATCTTTATTCTTTATTATATTTCTCTCTTTGTTAATATTATTTAGACAACCCCCCCTATAATGTTCAATTAAACATGGAAATAAATGAAAATTCGTGTCAAAATTGATGATTCCCTATTGTTTTAGCATTTAATGAAAATTGTATCAAATATGTAACATAAATGCTTCCATGAATTTATCATTGGGGTGTTATTTTAAGTAAATTGATTGTTTTTAAATGACATAAATGACTATATTTCAATAAAAACTTTTAGATGAAATATACACATTGAGTTAGTAGTTTATAGGAAAATTGTGTTATTTAATATCTTTATACATCATATAAAAAAACAATGAATGGTGAATATTTATTTTCTAATAGATGGTAAATATTCATAAGGTTAATATATAAAATATTTGTAAAATTATTCTTCCATAATTTTTTTAATATCAAATATGTTCCATTGTTGTATCACATTAACCAATGCATGTGTACATATTATCTGAACATTCTATTCCCTAAAAAACAATCTAATAATAATAAAAAAATAATCATCATCTGAGTGATGAAGTGTAAAAAATATGTGTTTATATATGTTTGGATCTTAATGTTTTTCCATCAGGAATACATAAGTTAGTGGGTCATTAAATTTGAATATGACGGATGTGGGATAGGATTGATGATAATAATCAGGTAGGGAAAAAATTCATGTAACCTTTATTTAGTAGATATAATGCAGAATTAATATCATTAAATTTTTTTCACAAACACACATTCTGTGTTTGTGTGAAGGACAACTTTTCAATTGCTCACTCATATTGGTATCATATATCACCTTGAATATCATTCTCAGAAACTTTATGAGACATCTTTTTCCATGATTCTAGGGAATTACTCCTTAGAGTTTTGTTTTCATTGATCGTATTTCTATATTGAAAATATTGTTGAATTTAAAATCCTAATGATGTTTGGAATATATAAATGAATAATTTTTGGAAACTGGTCTTTTCCAATGATTTCAAAACAGGCCAAAATGCACAAGTTACCAAGAACACATCTGGAATTTAATATTTACTTTCACAAATATAATCATCCAACTTGGATTAAAATGGATGAAAAAATGAAACATCTTGTGGGATACATTTCTCTAGAATAAAATGGATCCCAATTCATCCATTTGGATACCTAGAAGAGGAACATAATGTGAAGGGATTTTGGGCAGGATATATTGTACCTCCCATTTTTATTAAGGTCATAACATTGGCTTTGTTCCAAAAATTACATTGATAAAACCTCTATTTGATAACTAGGTCACATGACCATATCTCTAATAAATTTCATAATAATTGAATTTTTTTAGTCAGCTAATAGAACAAACATGGTGTAAAAATATAAAATGAATATCTCACCTACACCCATAGACCATCTAATTTTAATAGATCCAAATTTCCAAATTTATCTATAAAATAACTCCAAGGATCACTGAATATAATCGTATGACTATGGATAGTGGTGAGTCAAATTTTAAATTACAATTCATCCATTTTCATCCCCATAAACATAATGTACATCAAAGCCACTGAGGGATCAATTTGGGATGGTGTTCATTGTTGTTATCCCTAGTCCATGATGTTAATATTTGTAAGGTAATTGAAATTATATGTTTTTTGTTTATTATTCTTTATTTTATCATTTTGAATCTATTTTTATTCAGGTATGATCAAATACAAATTAATGCTACATTAATCTTCATTCATTCATGCATAGACAGGAACTTATGATTACTTGAGCTTGTTGGTCTCTTTTCACCCCTTCCCATTTATGAATGTGAATATGGATTACGTTAGTTGATAAAATATTGAATCTTAGTCCCATGAATATTCAGGTTTTTATCTTGGGTAAAATAATATCATGAAAAAAATATGGTAATGTTGTCCTTTTTATGTGATACCTTAATTACGTTTGATTCATAAATTGACATAATTTTATTTATTTAGAGTAATAAATTGTAGTCAATAACATTGATCAATAAAATACAAGGAATTAACCAATACAGAATAACAAACCATATTGATTTCAGTTACTATAAATCAAGGAATAAATGATCCTTCCATCTTCCCTTAAGAGCGTCGATGGTTGATCATCAATGTACACTCATTCGGGTTGATCATGATTTCTCAAAATTATTTATCTCACTTAATAAAATAGTTTAAATTTATATTTTAAAATAATAGAACCCCTAGAAATATTATAATAATAAAAATTTATTAAAAATTTAGTCAATTTGAATTATAGATCTAATTTATTATCAAAATATTTCCTAGGGTTCCTTCTATACTATAAATATTCTACTATGAACATTTACAAATTTGACATTCTAGACAATGAAATCATCAACCGCCCCATGAATGAGGTTTTTCCATTATGATCTTCCTATATATTTTCAATAGTTCAATATCCCAAACGGAAATCATTTCAGCATTGTCCGAGGTGACTTTTGTTGGGACAAATTCATAGAACATCTCTCCAAGTATGGGTACCCCTGAGATCTTGTAGACATCCCACAATCTTATGCTAACTTCACCATGCATCAAATGAAATGTATTTTTATACTTTCTATATACAGTCAGCTGTTCATGGATGGTATTCGTGTTTTGTAAGCATATTTTACAACCACTCAAGATAACTAATAAATGTCAGTGTTTCATAGCCTAGTCTTAAATTATGCACAGATTTTGAACTCCCAATACACCCACATCCATTATGGATTGATTTCCCCTCTGTAATAGAACACCCAATCCACCTTCCATACTTTTTATTTTTCTATACTAGAATACATAATATATAGTGGGTTCTGTGAGGTCTTTATTCAAGGATTAGATACTTTAAATATAGGGTTCACAAATTGTGGTTCATATCAAATTTGAAAGGAATTGTTCCTTTGTTAATTAATAGTGTCTTGGATGAGACATTTTTATTTTGAAAATTGGTGACTTCCATGATCCATGAAATAGGAAAATAATTATGATTTTTTTGGATGAGTTCATCTCTCAAAATCTTGTGATCATACAGAGGCTGGTAATCACTTCATGGGTACTCAACCCTTTACTTCATCAAGTATTTCTCTTTGTCGACGGGGGTGGATTTTAACTTTTCATAATAATATGGAATAATAATTTTAATCATTTATGAAACATGATACATATATTCTTTAGTAAAATAAGTTATTTATGATACACAAAATCAACAATGCAGTTCCATGATTTTCATTAATGTTACAATTATGGTTTTGTGAAAATTATAAAATTCCGGAAAAGGGAAGCCACTCAACAAAGTGACAGTATAATGGTCACTCTCCCAAATTCATGGTTCTTTTTCATGTAGTTCACTATCTCAGGGTTATGTTTAATTCTAATAAATATATACCATATTCTTCTCCAAGGGGATTCTCCAAATGTCTTTCACCAATGAATAGTGTGATATGAGAGATGTTTCTAGAAAGAATTTCCTGGTGATTGAAATAAAATAGAAAAATGGTAGTAAATAATTATTGAATATTAAATTATACATATAAATTTAAACGAATTCATGGACTGATTTTGTGGTTGACATACACAAACTACTTGTAGAACTGCATTGAGTGGTGGACAACCGTATTCCTCTACCCTATGATTAGACTATCTTCTTCTGATTGGATCCCATCCAGAGGGGTATATTTTTATCACTAATTTTAATCAAAATAGATCGAGAAATATTAAATGTAAAATAACTCATAAAATAATGTTTTGAGGAAAACAAGGATAATCATGGAACACACCTAGGCCAACCTACAAAAAAACCTATGATTTTTATCTGAGTTGTAAAAATATTTATTTATCTACCTCGACGTCGAAACATCTTCATCAGATTGGATCTTATCATGAGGGCGGGTTTCTTACGATACTTTAACTCAAATTAGGCTGTTAATAATGAATGGAAATTAAATCCATTAATAAGTAGATTATTGGAAACAATGAGAATCAGGGAACTTACCCAAGTTGACTTGTGCACACCCAAACTGCATGCCAAGAGGATTACACAGACCTGGTTGGCATATCCTAGTAGGGGAAGCCACACCTAAGTGGGAAAATTCTTAAATAATATACACAATTTACTTTTTAGGGTGACTTACTTCACCCAATTTCTTGAAATTTATAATAAATAAAACCCACCGAGAATCTTATTCCAAAAATGATTTGATGATCAGAAGAAGCCTTAAATCTTTTCTCTGCATAATCATTCAACCAAACCCTCAAAATATCCAATGTATCTCTATGAAACAAAATATAAGAGTTAATTTTGTGGAATATTAGGATTAAAGTTCCTCTATAGTTTGAAACACAAAACAATTAATTGATGAACCACTTCTCGTTGGTCAACAAGTGCTATCATGATGGTACCCTCACATACTCGAGAACTAAACCAAACCCATCTAGTGACATCTGAGGAAACATTTAGAGACTAGATAAATCCCCTCCCTGTTGTTTTTTCCAGGATATCCATTTTACAAATGTCACATGTAGAACACACAATTATACTCTACATGATGCACTTATGGTCCCCTCAGTCTACCTTGTGTGGGACTTCCTCACTCTTCCAAGGTCGATCAAAAATAAGCCACCTTCTTATCACTGATCCATCACCTATATAATCCACTTTATAATTCCCGAAATTCATTAATGATGATAAGGAACCCAATTCCTTTGGGCTCTCATCTGAGGGAGACCAAATCAAAACCTCCTCTGAGACCTCCATATTTTCACAGTTATAGACAAACACACACCTTCATGAAAACCTTTATATTGTGCATTCCCCTGGTAAGAGTTTTCGATTACTTTTATAGAATAATGGATAGGTTTTTCAGGTTGTTAATAATTTTTCATCCCCCAATAATGAGGATCCCAACCTTGTTGATAGTTCTAGGGACCTCCCAATTTCATATAGTGAGTAAAACCACATGCCTTTCACTTTTATGAGGTCTAATACTAGTTCATTATCTCAACTTCTCTTAAAATGAGAAGTGGGAAATCCCTCCTGTATTATTCCCTTATTATCTATTCTGTGATGTACCCATGTGTTCTTGTATGTCCCAGCCCCGAGATATGAAAACAAGAGAGTATATGGTCACTTCAAATCCCTTTCCCTCTCCCATTTCAATAAACCCAACCACCAACATAAGAAGAATATTGTTTTGTTTACTAGATTGTCTACTTATTTATATTTCTCACATTGTTCACGACTCCCAGGTTATTAGATGTTAGTAACGATCATGATATTTACAGTATTAAATTTAGTTATTGGTAGTTTATATTTTTTTAGATAGACTTATTTACTTCCTTGGGGACCCCAATACGTCTGGGATCTCAAATCAATGTATCCATCTCAAAGGGAAATATACCCTATGAGAAAATCATCTGTTCCCATTGGTTTGAGTGTTGAATTCCATTTATCCATCACAAAGTGAAAAATCCCTTGTGAGACAATCCTTAAAAAGGCATCATACATAGGTGTTATATCAACCATTCGAACTATGAAGGCTTTGACTCCTGTCAAATTATATTTGTATGAAGCCTCTATGAGTTACAAAGACATCACCCAAAACTCACCCTAATTTTCTTCAAAGACACATTCCTAGTATGGCTGTACCCATCCTTGGAGGCTTCATCCTTTATAGGTACTTTGAGTTTTTTCATCATAATTCTCACAGCAATGTTGAATATGAACCTTTTCACATAAACAACCTTTCCACATGATGTTTAACTACATGTCTTGTTCCACATCACAATACCATAGAAGGTATGATGTGTCTTGTTATATGGAAATGTACTATGTCTATTATGATTCATATCATAAGGATATGTTTGAAGCCCTTATCATTGTATTATTCACAGTATCAAAACCATTCATGTCTTTCTAGATAATGTTAAATTATATAGCACCACATTGTGTGGTTTAAAAATAGAATCAGAAAAATAAATTACCTATGAATATATATTCTACATTGAAAAGAATACTATAAATAGATAACCTTATATATATACAGATTCCCCAATTGATGTGTAACCTTGGATACATACAGAAGATTCTAAATTCAACACATGATAAAATCAATATATGGTTCTATAGTATATCTAAAATCAATATATAGTTCTATAGTATGAAATAATTCCACTAAAAAGTGTGATGATCTCAACCTACCATCCAATTTACTAATGTGATTCCCAAAAAATCCTTTGTGTCATTTCACAGTGACCACCTTCCTTTTGAAATAATGTCCATAAAAATTTATGTTCAAAATATGATATATTTGAACTCAATTACATGAGGGGTGAATTTTATATTTAAGATCATTTATTTTTAACCACACAGAAACATTGTTTAACAAATTTAAACCAATAAGATTCACATAAACTCTATTTTAATGTTTAAGGGAAACACCTTAGGTCTTATAATGATATATAATAAAATAATGAGACATGAATTACTATAAAAAATTTATACATTAAAGCATATAGAATAATAAATTAGAGTTACACAAAAACGTAAGTATAAGAAAAACATTGTTATTATTACAAATTGCAGTAGAAATGTGACATACATACAAAAGAGTAAACATCATTTAACCCCAAGGGTAGAGTATCAAAAATATATTTGATAAGGGTCCCTAGATTTATTTTATAAAAAAATTATTTCTTACCCACACCAAGGTAATCCCACAATACAAAGATCAATATCTGTTCTCCCACCCCTGAAAGTCCTTGATCTGTAAGGTGACTAGACCCTCTATCTTCTTTTAGCTAGAATCTCTCAACAAATATGGTAATTATAACATTTTTCTTCATTTATCTTGGAATCCATCGATCATATACAGAAAAAATCGTAATTTAAAAAAGTTGAACAATGCTTGTTGAAGATTTATATATTTGGAACAAGATGTTCCCAAAATAAATCCATCAAGGATTTCATACGAATCAATTTTGGTAGAGCTCTTGCAGATTATCATCTCTACCAAATATTTTAAGCATTGAAAATGTTCCATCGACTAGGTATTTATATATGACATCTCTAATTTTCGAAATTTCCTCCAACAACCATATTTTTCATGAAATTCCAGAGGGACATGTATAGGTAGAACATACAATGGTCATATTACGAAAAGTTGGATGACAACATTTAGCATAATTAAATATTATGAGATACATTGAGTATATAATAATTTGTTTACATAAAACATTATCTTAAGGAAAAATATTATCTTTACAAATGATATAAAATCTTACACTATAGAAATATTCTATCTTATTGAATTTTATAAAATCTGATTCTTAGGAAAAAAGAGAATACATTATGAAATATATAAAACCAGATATGAACAAAATTGAGAATTTTAATTGAAGCAATGAGAATCAGATTCATAAAATTAGGCATTTTGGATGTGATAAACTAGGAATCAGATCCACATTTTTTAGTTAATCTGACTCTATGATAATTTGAATCAAATTTAATGTTTTGGATGATTTGGAGTTAAGGTAGTGAATCAGATTAATAAATTTATGAAAATAGGGTTCACAAAATTGAGAGAATAAAAATCACAATTCTAGAAAATTTGTGACTGAGAAAAATAAATCAATATTAGATTATCTAAAGAATTCAGAATTGAGAAATTGAATATTAGAATCCTGATTTTCAGAGAATCTGATTCATAAATACGAAGGAATCGTAATTCAGAAAGAAATAGATTCTTTATTTCATTATTTATCCAACTTGTTCTTTCTTATTAAGGAAAATAATGTTATAATTATGTTTAAAATGTAAAAAACAGTCATTTAAATTTTCTTATAAATATAAATAATTATTAAGTTAATATATAAAAAGTTTCTTATACATAAATTTTCTTATTAATTAATTATTTTTGTTACATCCCAAATCTAAAGTAATGAGAAACGTCATAATAAATCTTCTTACTCAATAATATCCCCCTTTTTTTAAAGAACAAATTGTTGATTCAGGAAAAAAAGTAATACTGTAAGAATTCAAATTTGAACATATAATCAAAACTTATCTCCCCCTTTGTTTATGACTCAGGATGAATATGACTAACTCCCCCATAGGATAATAAATCCTCTTAGGAATCATGTTTTGACTTTATATATTTTTAATCCTTCGAAAAAATATCTCCCTATTACATTAAGGATATATTTATCAAAAAACACCCCTCAGACTAAAATTTATTAGAACATTCATCACACCTTTTAGATTTTGAAAAAGGAATGAGAAATATATAATGTTCCTAAGAAATTAGAAAAAACTATACAAGATAAAGAATAATAATACATTGAAATTATAAAATATTTTCAACAAAAGATATGAAATATAAGAATGATCAATCATTATTTAGTGGTAAGGTCCCGATTAGAGCCATCAAATTATTGACATCATTGTGATCATATTCAAATTTCCCTATAAGAGCTTCATGTTCTGGACTCTTCTTCTCACAGTTTAGAATCTTTTCATGATCAGTCTTAATAATTTCTTCCCGGGACATAATCTTTTTCATCATCCTCATCTCTGTAAGCCTTTACTCGTTTGACTTAATATGAAATAGAATTATGTTTCTTCTATAAATATATGTTTTCTTACAACCTAATAATTTGTTCTTCCTTTAACCTTTTTGAGAAGTTATATGAATGAATTTTTATTTTCACTTCTGATTCTTTGAAGGAACACTTTAGTGTCTCAAACAATTTATTGAATGCTTTAATTTCATTATTTATATTATTTTACCACTTATTATATCATATAAAAAGTATTTCATGACATATTAATAATCCTGAACAAAGATTTTGAAATCAGATCCCTTTTGTATGATATTTTCCATGAAGTGTTTTATAGATTCAAATTTATTTTTTATAGATGCTTGAATAAGTTAACATCTTGACTCTAGGAAATTTTAGGCCTTCTTATATAATAAACAACGAATTTTCCCATAACTATTGAACTAAAACTTTTCATTTCCTCATTCATTCAAAAAATCAAATGATTGAGAGAATTCAATAACCACATCTATATAAAAAAGATGTTGATATCATGTTATATTAAGAATGAAAACACTCTCTTATCCTTGAAAAATTATAATCGTTATTATTAACGAATCATTCTTAAGGAATAAATCCCGATCAACTAAAATTAATTTGGGGATTGACCAATATTTAAGTTCCTTATTCACATGCATGGATGTCTGGGAGGATATTAAAAAATACATTCAGAACCTAAGAATGGTATCTGCAAACTAGAACGTGTACTTTGAAGGGTGAAAGAATGGAAGGTAGAAAAAAATGGATTTCGATGTTGGACATGGGGTGTTCCCTCTATTATATAGGAATCAGGGATGAAAGTTTTACGTCAATGAAATTTAGAAGGGTTTATATTAATCGGATCTGATCCAGAAGTTGATATTAAACTGATAAAAGTTTCATAGATTTTTCCCTTTTTATGATTTTAGGATTTAAATGGATTTATGTAAAGATGAATCCATTACTATTATTTATTAAAACAAGTTTGAAATTCCAATAAATAAAATATAAACTAGGAGGTAAAAAGTAAGAAGATGTAACTTTTTGTGTTCTCAAAATATTATCTAGTATTTTAGAAGATTATTCTTAGATATCTTAGATTCTGAAATTTTTCATTACAGTTATAAATCAATTGTTATGTTCTAAGAAATACATTATTAGGTTCTGAAAAACATTATTATGTTTTGAAAAAAATTATTAGGTTTCTAAAAAACATTATGGAAATCATGTATATTGCCTCCCAAAAAAAGTATCATAATGTTAGGAGATATGTTTAACAAAAAGTAGATTTTATTCACTAATATACAGTTATCATTCCTAATTTTTTTTAATGTTTTCAAATCTATCCGAATGTAATGATTTTGTAAAAATATGATCATGTCGTTATTGTGTTCTGATGAATTATAAAATACTATCTCATTTAAGTGTGTGATACATGATGAAGTGATGAGTAATATATATTTCGTTAAAACAAGTGGTCCTCCATTACACTAAGGCAATATAATTCTTGGCTTTTATTGTCTTCTATGGTTAGTGTATACAAATTCTCATGCCTATGGGCTGAAAAACTGAACTCAACCTTGGAATTGTCACTAAACATTTGTCATTCATAAAATTCAGAAGTTAATATTCATTACAGAATTGAATTATTCTTATGTGGTTTTATCTTAATACCATTGACAAATAAAACATTTTAAATCAAGGATTTTCCAATGAGAACAATGTTACTTATATGAACAGTTTTTTCATTGATCATTGTCTCCAAAAGTGATTCTTTCACATTTTATCTTAATAATATTTTCAATGAATTTTTGTTAACAGTCGGGTACTAGGAACATTCACTATCCATGTAACATTTATTATTGTGGGTACTTCATGTGTTTTCCTAAAAATAAAATAATTAGATTTTTGTTATCTAAAAATTATTTGATCCAAAACTATTAGGAGGTAAAATATTAGGAATGCACATTTTCGTAGAAATGTAAGCATTATGAGAACCTAATGACTGGATTCTATTTAAATAGATATTTTCACCCAGTTTCCACCTATTTGACACTTAGTGTGAAAAGGGTTACATTGAGGAACAATATATATTTGACTAAAAATAGGTTTTCAATGTGTATAACCTATTCTGGAACTATTATTAAGAGGAATAAGTTGTGAATAATTTTTATCATAACCTTCCTTAGTAGAAGTAATTTTTGAAAAACGTATAATTATGGAAAATATATCATAATTTAGTATAATGACTAAATTGTTATCCTCGTAGTCATTATTATTAGTATTATAGTTTTCCTCTTAAACATTTTTCTTAGGAATAACATTTTCAAAAACCTTATAATGTATTTCCTTCTCAAAATTAACGTCATCATGATTTTTTGAAATTGAAACAATTTAAAAATATTTTAAGTCAATATCATTTAAATGATTTAATTCATATTTTTTTTCAAATATTGAATATATAAAATTCTTTCACATGATTCATTTTTATCGTACTATTTTTATTTTCAAGTATCATGGAAAATGTATGATACTTAATAAAAAGTAGGTAAGATATCATCTATTAAGGAATATTACTCATCCGTAGATTTATAATTTTCTTCTTCTAGGATACTTATCTCTTAAATATATATTGGTTAATAATTCAGTAGTGTTTACCCTATCAATAATATATTTATTCTAAATAGTTATTATTTAAATGAGAGAAATATTCAACTATCCATAATATTCATTATCTAAGGACATATAAGATGGGTCACCACCACTTGCACACTCAGAATAATTTTCCATCAAGACATTATTCCCCATTAACATATAATATTTTTTTTGATTCCCCTCAGAATGTCTATATTTCCATTCCTTTCTTTTGGCATAAGACAATTAGGTCTAATATTCTCACCATTCATGCATTCATAACATGTGACTTCCGAAACATTATTATGTTTCCAATGCTTTTTCTTATATCTATTTTGAAAATAATTCTTTACAAAAATCATTTTTATCATTCAACAAGATTGGATAAATTATTCTTTGGCTCTTTATATTTACATGATTTCATCTAAATAAAAACATCATTAGACAATTTTTCATCAAAACATTCTCATGAGTCTTGGAATCTTTCTTATTTGAAGTTGTAGTAAAATAAACACTCCCAATTTTCTTCTTTATATTATAAGCATATCTCTTCAATATATTATCATTTTGTAAGAGTGTTCTGAATAATTACTCAAGTGTAGCATCTATATCTTTCCTTGAATTCTCAATATCTATTATCTTTTAATCCAATTCATTACGCATGATGTCAATAATATTATCTTCAAGAATGTCATCATGTAGTCCTTTTTCACCCATTAATTAAACATTATTCATGATAGACATAAATCCATATTCAACTTTAACTATAGATTATCGATATTGAAAAAGAAAACCATGATGATTTTTACTAGGAGTAGATCTTCTAGTTTAAATTTCTTTTAATGGACCAAAATATGTAACATCAGGTTTCATCCAAATATAGTCGACTTTTTCAGATGAAGATATTTGGATATATATTTTCATGGTTATAGAACAAAAAAATGTATTATGTACTATATAGTTTAGCTGATATTCTTTTTATTCGTGATTATTAAAAGTTCTTACTTTTATATCATGTAAATTATAATCTATAGTAAGAATAAAAAAACATCCACACTATTTTTGATAACAAAAGGCTTTATTCTATCTCTCTAGTATTCTTAATAATCCCAACTAAATATAGGTGTTCTTTTAATGTTAATATTATCTAACGATCGGACATTCATTCCTACCAACTTTAAAAATAAAACTTTTTCACTCCACACATTAGTGTTTTACGTATTTATAAAAAAAGATTTTATCAAAGAAATTAATCTAACTTCTATGACAAAAAACATCTAATTTAAAGAGAGTGAAATTATATTCTAATACAAATATGTATATTAGTATTTCATAGACATGATATGATATCAATTATAAGATTGTAATATGAGGTTTAGAGACATAATTACAAGTGGGGTGCATTGTTTGTTTCAAAATATTCATTTGCTACTATAAGGAAACTTTTTTAACAATTCTAAACAAATAAGATAAACATAAACACTATATTTTTTTGGTTATAGAATTAAAAATTATTTTTGTTAAAGATATATAATGAAATATGGACACAAAAATTCTTATATATAAAATTTTAATTTAAATAAAATTGAATCTTATGTTAGAGTTACAACAAAATAGATTGTATAAGAAACACTTTCTTATTGTTTAAAATTGTAATGTAAATTTAAATTTCATATAAAAGAGTAAAAAAAATTAACCCAAATAATAGGGTATACAAACAACTTTGGATTAAGATACCTTGATTTATAGATTCATGAAAGTGTGTATTAGCCTCACCAGGGTAAACCCTCGATATGAAGATTGGTATTTGTCTTTCTGTCCCCAAAATCCATCGATCTATTAAGTGATCAGTACCTATATCATCCTTCACCTAGAAGCCCTCAATTATGCTGGTAAGCAGAACCTCTGTCTTCTGTTATCTTGGAATCCCTCAATAGTGTACGGAAAAAATCAGATTCCCAAAAAGAAGAACAAATATTAAAGAATATAATATTTTGTGGAATAAGATATTCAGAAAATCAATTTTTCAATGATTTCACACTAAGTAATTTTGGAAAATCTCTTGGAGAGTATCAATTCTCCCAAAATTTCAGGGCATGAAAAATGTTCAAATGACAGAGTATTTATATGTGGGATCTTGAATGGATGAAATTTCCTCCAATGATTATATTTTTCCTGAAAATTTGTGAGGACTGGTACAGCTGCAACATACAACAGTCCTATAATAAAAAATTGGACAACATTATTTTACATAATAAAATATCTTGAGAAGCATTTAATATATATGAATATGTTTATGTCAAACATTATGTTAAGGAAAAATAAAAATATCAAGAAATATATATAATATTACATTAAGGGAATATCATAACATTAATAATTTCAAAAAATCAGGTTGTTAAACAAAAGTGAAAACATTAAGAAAGATAAAAAATCAAATTTGAAAAAAATAATTGAGAATAAAAATAGAAGAAATGGGAATCAAATTTTGGAAATTAGACATTTTAGAATTGGGAATAGTTGAATCAGATTCTCATTTTTTAATAAATAATAATTTAACTAAGTGTGAATCAGATTCAATATTTTTTATGAATTGTAATTGAGGAAGTGAATAAGATTCAAAAGTTTGAGAGAATCAGAATAATTTTTTTTAGAGAAATGGAATCACATTTCTGGATGATTCAGTTTAGAGGAATATGAATCAGATTAGATTTTCTACACGATTCAGAATTGTGAAACCGTAATCAGAATTCAGATTTTAAGAGAATCAGATTCATAAATCTAAATGAATTGAATTGATAAAGTAATGGGTTCTGTGATTCATTAAGGATCCGACTTATTTTATTGTCATATGGAAAATAATGTTAGGCTAATCTATAAAAAAGTTAAAGGAAATTCTTAAATATTTTCCTATATAGAGAAATAATTATTATGGAAATGTATAAAAATTACTTAAACATAAAAATTATTATAAAATAATCCTTGGGTGTTATGCAATCAACGAAAAAAACATCGGAAACCGCATGAAAATTGTGAACCGGATGTGAATGATTTTGAAAAATTCAAACCCCACAATCAATTTTTTGGTGGGGTAAGATAAACATATAAATAAAACAAACATAAGTATGATTTAGAAAAAATATACTTTTTTCTACAATATAAATATAAATAAATTATAAGATATTATAAAAAATGAAATGTAATATTATATTTTAATTATTTTTAAAATATTATTTTATATATATATAATTTGTATATTCATAGGTTATATTATTCAAAAAAGAAAAAATATATATTAAATTAATATTTAAAAAATATATTATTTAATTTGACCTTTTGAAATTTATTTAAAAAAATTTAATCATTTTTATTGAAAATAATCATAGTGATTAATAATTATTTAAATTTAAATTTTTTTGATATGAAAAAATAATTATTCTCAAATTCATATATTATTAAACTTATAATAACTTATAATTTTTTTAAAATATGATATGAATCAATAAATATGTTTATTATACTTAGATAAATTTTTAATAATATTATTTTACAATAAATTTATTTTATAATTATAATACATATAATTGTTAATAATACCTTATGATAAAATTATAAATATTTAATTAATTAAGTTAATTAGAATGAGAATAAAAAAATTCATTTAAGTAAAAATACTAAATTTAATTTTAAAATAAAATAAAAAGGAATATATATACCACAAAATATATCTAATATTATTTTAGATATTTCAAACTACATTGTATAAAAAAATTGGCTAGCCATTAATCTCATGCCTAGATAGCTCAACTATACACATGTGGGGAGAATGGTCTACCCACTCAAGGGAATAATCCTTGCCTACCTATTGTTGAATGGGAATAACTGAGTTCATACATGGAAGGATGGGTAGGATCATAGTTCCTAAAAGGTGCACCTAAAGGAACACATGGGTCTCCTGTGGACTACATGGAACAACCCGTGAGGGAATGTTTGTAGCTATATATCGGTGTTAATCCCCAAATATCTAGGAATAATTGTTTACTGAAGCGATCTATATAAATTGAGTTCCTAAAATGAGAGATATTTTTTATATCATAAGTGTTTACACATGAATTGGGTATCCACCTTAAAAATAATTGTTTATATATCCTCCATATGGTTGTCTATAGTGAGTCATCCATTCTTCTAATTTATTTCCTTTTCCCACATTCTTACTCAAGAAAACCCCTATGTGGTCGTCTTCTTCTTCACCCAATGTTGTATTTATACACAATCCATGAAAGATTTTAATCCTATATTGAAATCATTCTCATTATCCACTATCATCCCCATTTGATAATAAAAATTCAATCCTTGGAATAATGTCCTAGTAAATTTCATCCCTTCTTAGATAATATCTCAGGATATGCTTATGGAGACAACTATTTCACTACTTTCTCCTCGTTCTATGGATGTGAAATATTCCCATCAATGTTGAAACATGCAATTCATTTTCATTTCATGATTCCAATAACAGATTGACATAAAAATTGGTAATCGCTAAAATTTCATTGTTAATTTTCTATTTTGGTGAAAAAATCATAAATAAGTCTCTGTGGAACCTAATCAAGAATTATTTGTAAATATATGCATATCTCCCTCTAAATGTAATAATCATAGTTAAATAAAAAGATCATCTATATTTTTTGTAAATCTATTGTCAATATAATATATATATTCTATCAGTATCATACTAATCATGATCTTCGAGATCTTGAGTTTCTATTTTTTTCATTAAAAATCAAGAATATCACTTGATCTTGGATATTTATAAGAATGGATATATATTGATCAGATAATTAATAGATAATAAATATATATATATAAACATTGATATGAGATAAACTAGAATATTATTTTAATATTATATATATAACTAAATAGTGGGAATATTTATATATTTATATAATCATTTTGCATTACTCACGATATACATTCCATTGAGAATCTTGTTTCTAAGTATGTGTGATAAGAGATAGAGAGAGAGTCTAAAAATATGAATCATCCAATCAGAAGAGTATATTCTATTAGAATTTAGGTAAGTTGAAATTCAATATTCATATTCCATTCTTATTTTCTAAAAAACCCCATTCTTTTATGAGATAATTTAAAAAACTATATTTTCCTCATGATTATTTTATTTTAACATCCCTTTGTAATACTATATTTAGATTTAAAAAAATTAAAAATTTCATTCTATAAATGAAAATATATTTTCAAACAACTTTATATTTATTTTGAAACATATTTATGTCACTGAAATTGAATTTCAATTATATGAAACACTTTCTGTTAGATATATTTATTATTTTTAAATTATTTTTCTGAAATTATCTTTTATGAATTAAATTTTCATTAAAATTCATATATGTGGATTATGATAGTTTGTATTCCCTTGCATTATGTATGAAATCAACATTCAATAATTCTTATGAATGGTATTTTATTATGTTTTCTTATTTATTAACATGAATTATAGTGAATTATTAATTGTGAAATATTAATTTCCAAAAACATTATAGTTTTTTATAAGGTATAATTTTTTAAATATTATGTAATATAAAATTATTTTCTATATAGAATAAATTAGGAATTTTTCGAAAGGCCTTTTTTGGGGAAATAAAATGAGAAAAAACATAATAATTTTTTTTCATATAATAGTTAGAACATGGGCATCAAATGTGATTATTAGAAATGGAGAGTAAACCCGCAATATCAATGTGTAATTTTTCATCATTATGATAATTCTAGTGGAATCACGGATTTCTTAATTGTTTTTAGTACCATTTCATTCCATAAATATCAATTATTTTTAAAAAAAAATTATTTAATCTTTTTGAAGGAGAAATTTAAATATTTTTTAAATTGTTGATTTATGTTTAAATTAAATGGTTTTCATAATAACATGTATTTATAATGGTTTCTAATAGTTATTAATATGATTATACATAAATAACCAAAAAGATATATTATAGAAAAGAATGTATTTAATAATTTTTTTTAATTTTTTTTAAAATTTTATCAATTATTTTTTATTGTATTTATAAAAAAATATTAACTCTATTTTTATAAACCCTTACTAGAAATTTAAATTCTAATCCTATGTTTTCAAATGATGTCCACATGATCATAATATGTTTTAAGGGTTTTTTTAACGAGCTAACTCAAGTGAATCTAGAAAATTGTTAATAAATTTTAGAGAAATGTCATATATTTTGTGGTTTTACCAAATCCTACAAAATCAAGACAAAAAATAAACTCATATATGTAAATAAATGTATATTTTTAAGTTAATTATTTTATATAAAATAAACAAGAAAATTAGTATCGGATTCGGGAGTGCAGGTGAAGGGCTGTCACATTACCAAATCCAAGTAGATTAGTTATATATATATATATATTAGGCATCAAGAATCAGCATGATATCTATTTTGATGAAAGTGGATTGATTTATTACCTATTGGTCTCATCAGTTGAGTCCTCACAAGGGTAATTATTATATAAATGACATCAAGCAACAATTAGTTCTTCGTTCTATATGTTATGGAAGACATTATTTATTAGGGGAATTGTTTCTTCTATCATGGATCAGAAAATCCAAAAATATATAATAAATTAGAATGACTTGAAGCTCAGAAGTTCAATAAGTGTTTAATACCTTCATGCCTACTATTTATTTGAATTCTTATACATCGATGAAGGTAAATGCAGTTTTTGATGCTCTAAGACAAACAACTCATACACGAGCTATTTAAGTATCTGGTTTTGAATATTAGATGAATGACCCCATTTCTAAAATAAAAATGGATGGTGATAAATTTTACAATTAGAACATCCTTGTGAAATTATTAGGGGACTCATCACATTTATATTGAGTAAAAAGGAGACAATATATAAAACAAAAATTGTTGGTCATAAGGGAGGGTGTATCTTGTGACATCCCACCACTAGGTTGGATCATTGATGAGAATGAGATAATTATTATCAATGGGAATGTATAGGTATCTAAATAAATAAATTAAGATTTTATGTGATAATCTCATTATTCTATATGGGATGTACTTCAAATACTAACTAAGATTTATCGAGACATTCACAAGTAGTATTGGTCACTTGGAATGATAAATGGGATAGAAGGTTTCATTACTATGTTTTACACATATCTAATGGAGAAGGTGGAACACTAGTTATTGAATCAATTTTATAGTTGTTATCAATATATAGTGGAAATGTGATGATATCACTATTGATTTTACAAAGGGATTACCAACATCACCTTGTGGTAGTGATGTCATGTGGGTGATTTTGTGTAGGATAATGAAGTTCACTCATTTCTTGGTTGTTTGTGATACCTTCTCACGGATCGACATGAAAGGATATATTGTCACGAACTGTCATCAGGGCACGTGCCGTGACTACCCCAAGTCAACCTTCCATAGACCAGGGGCTGGTGACTAGCAGCAAGGCGTAGTTCCCAATAAAAGGGAAGGCATTGCCTTTGTAAAGTAAAGAAACACCACAGAGAAAGAAAGCAGTAGAAGTAAACACTAAGTGAAAACTGATACAAAATTAAGTGCGGAAAAGTAAGTGGGCCAGTATACACACCCAAACTGAAAGTAAAGTAAAACTGGTAAGGGAAAACAGAAACTGAAAGTAAAGCAATAGCATCGAGCCATCCACTGGGAGTCCCACCTGAAGGGTGAGTACAAATAGCCTCCACAGCTCCTCAGGTCCAGCCGTCCGCTTCGAGAACGTCCCACCCAGTAGTCCACCATCGGGTACCGTCCTTCTCCGCAATCCTCAACCGCGATCAGTGCTGTCCTTCGTCTGCAACCAACACAACGTAGTGCGGGCATAGCCCGTGCAGGGGTGAGTATAAGCTACTCAGTAGAGACCCCGAGACCCCCGAAGGTATCCCATAATCCACAAAGGATAATCCACAAAGGAAAGTTACAATCACAATTTAGTATCCGACAATGCTTAGGTATATGCCCATAAATATTCCTAAGTCATCAATACTAGTTTCGCTCCAACACCCGAGCCCATGATCGATCGCATCCACACAGGAAATCACAACCCTATCCACACAGGAAAGCATAACGTAATCCACATAGGAAAGAAAGTCAATATTCAGCTCACACAGGTATACTTCTTCGAATGATGATAGATATGATCAGATATAGCCACTGATTCATCTAAGTCGTCAGACCCACAAAGGATTGATAGGTACTAACCCCCGCAATGAACCACACAGGATCTGACCCACACATGATCGATAGGTTACTAACCCCCGCAATGAACCACACAGGATCAGACCCACACAGGATCTGTAGGCACTGGCGCACACAGGACAGCTGAGCACTGACCCACACTGGATCTGACCCAGACAAGATTGGTAGCACTGATCCACGTAGAAAGCTCATTCGGGAGGGTCCGCTCCACAAGATGAGAGACTAATACATAAAAGGACATATAGTAAGGAGTTGATGTATACAAAACTTCCATATCTTCAACAGGAACTCAACGTCACAGACGACGCGTCAATCGAACGCACGGTCTGTGAGTTATTGGATTTTTCCTCCCAGGGGCCCGGTTGGTTTTTAAGTCAAAACCAACCTGACCGTACTCCAACTGCATCCAAACCTCGAGTAGAGTAAGCCAAAATATCCTTCTCACTTAGAGGAATCCAACAACGTCGATGGCACGTCAAGCAGACGTCTGGAGCTCATGTTAAAAGTGTTTCTGTTCCGAAGGCCCGGTTGGTTTCGTGTACGAACCAACCTAGCTGAACCCAAAGTACTCCAAAACCTTGAGTGGAATATACTGAAATTTTCTTCTCGATCCAGAGATCGCTACACAACTGACGTTGCGTCGATCGGTGGTCCGCACCTCATGTTATGGGAAACGGACCGAAAGAGGTTCGGTATTAGGGGGTTCGGGCCCGGTCCGACCCGGCCTGATATCCCCAGGGTCGGACCGAACCGGGTCGATTCGAACCGGGTCGACTCGAACTGGGTCCAGGTCCGGCCTGCTGGGGCATGGCCCGGCCTGGCTGGTGCGGCCCGGTATGGCGGACCGGCCAGGGCAGCCGGCCCAGCGCGCGACGCGCTGGCCAGGGGCTCGGCCGAACGATTGAGCCATTCAGATACCGGGGGGGGGGTGCTGCCCCCGCGTGAAGAAACCACAGCTCCTTAATGGGGCCGATCACGTCCGGCCAGCCGGGGGTTTCTAACCCCCGGTTCATCCATGTTCCAGTCAGCCCGCTCCGTCTGGCCGGCTTCTGCCGCCACGAGACCAGCATGGCCGGTCCCCCTGCTCCGACGTCGGTGGCCCGATTCCGTCCGCTAATTCCACTGCTCCGCCACAGCATAAGCCACGACCATGGTCTGTCCAGTGTGGTGCGATGTGGCCGCACCCCTCCACCGCAGCCCCCCTCTTGCTGTGGTGTCTTCGGTTTCTTTCCAATACGGCGCGACAACGCCACAGCTTGGTTCAGTAATCAAATGTGTGTCGCACATTCCTTTCCACTGGTTCCCGCGCAGTGCGATGGCACCACGTTACATTCCCTCGAACCGCAACAACAAATAATAATAAAGGAGGAGGGTCGGATGTGTTGGTGTGTCCGGCACCCTCCCGTTAAACGATATCAAGTGGTCCAAAAGAACGGGGTTAGATGACAGATGATTTCTCAATTTAAAACACATAACCCATACCTCAAAATTGTCATCGAACGAGCGTGCGCCGCAAAATTAACCATCGCAGAAGAAAAGGATTGCAGCAGAAGAAGAGGATAATCGTGGAAGAAGCGTCACGGAAGGAACATCGTTGGCGTTAGGTGGTCTCTGAGGAAGGCGTCTCTTGCTGTCGTACGCCATCGGAGGTCGGCATTCTTCGTCGGCGGCGGTGCATTCTTCACATTCTTCATTGAAGAACGAAGAAGATCCTCAAGGCTTCTCTTTTTTTTCCAATGGCTCGCACAACAAGAATTCCAACAAAAATAAAATAAGAGTCGTCTTATTTTATTAACGCACATGCCAACGTTTAAATTTCAAAAGAAACGAAATGAACCATTAATTTAAAAAATTAATTTTAATGATTAAAATGCCCAAATTAATGAGGTGTTTCTTAACCAGAATAAACACACGGTTGTCTTCATTAAAAGGGGGCATGCGGGTGCGTTAATTAGAAGGAATGAAATGGTGGGGCTCGTGTGGGCCCCACATCACAAATATCCTACCATGTGGGTAGTATATTGTGGTTTCCACATTATCGACTTAACTTAGGTTAAGCCACTTTAAGTAAAATAAAATAAATTGTCGCACCACTTTATTTTATTCCTTAACATAACCCCAAAAATTAAAACCACACCCGAGCAAACACAACTTCGGAAATGGTGTTTCTAATCAAATATCGGCACTGTGATTCCATCGGTGCCCTCCAAATTCAATTCCGAGCACCGGTTCAAAAGTTAGAAAATCTCGCTCGTTCATTCACTGAACGTACACGAGCTAAACTTCGGAAAATGATTTCGGGCACACCGGGCCTCTGAATCAGGTGCCGTCAGAAACTGCATTCTTGTAAAATTCCAATGAAAATTAAGGAAAAAATTTCCTTGAATTTTAGGGGTCTTTACATCACTCCCACCTCAGGGATTTATGTCCCCGTAAAGATAGATTAAAAAACTAGGGAAACAAAAGTGGGTACGGAGCACGCATTTGAGCCTCCTGCTCCCAAGTGATCTCCCGGAGGTTCCTGTGCTGCCATCTAATGTGTACTAGAGGAATCGACCGTCCATGTTGGACCCGCTCCTGTCGATCCTCAATCTCCACCGGGACCTCTGTAAAAGTCTCCCCATCATCAACGTCCAGCTCCCCATGGTCAATGATATGTGTCGGGTCATGCACGTATCTCCTCAACTGAGATACGTGGAAGACATCGTGAACCCGGTGCAACTGAGGTGGTAGAGCCAGGCGATCAGCCACCTCGCCAATCCTGATGAGGGCCTGGAATGGTCTGATGAAGCTAGGAGATAACTTGTCGCCTCATCCAATTCTCCGTAATCCACATCGAGGTGAGACCCGCAAGAAGACCTGTTCTCTTTCCTCGAACTCCAGTGGCCTCCACCTCCTATCAGCATAAGACTTATGCCGGCTCTGAGCTTTCCTCATCCGCTCCTGGATGACCTGGACCTTCTCTGTCGTGGGCTGAACCATCTCTGGTCCCAAAAGTGCTGACTCCCCAGGGTCTGTCCAGCACAACGGTGATCTGCAAGGTCGGCCGTACAATGCCTCATATAGTGTCATCCCGATGGTGGAGTGGTAGCTGTTGTTTTACGTGAACTCCACCAAGGGTAGGTGGTCCTCCCAGATGCGACCAAAGTCGAGTACATATGCACGGAGCATGTCCTCGAGAGTCTGAATGGTTCTCTCTGTCTGGCCATTTGTCTGAGGGTGAACGGCGGTGCTCAAAAATAGTTGTGTCCCGAATGCCTCCTGCAACCCCTTCCAAATCCGTGAAGTAAAGCGAGCATCACAATCGTACATGATAGATGATGGAACACCATGTAGCCACACAATCTCTTGAACGTAGAGATGTCCCAAGCTCTCCACTGAGCCCTACTCTCTGATGTGTAAGAAGTGAGCCAACATGGTGAGTCGGTCGACAATCACCCAAATGGAGTTGTGACCTCTGGAAGTCCGTGAAAGTCCAGTCACGAAGTCCATAGTTATCACATCCCACTTCCACTCTGTGACCTCCAAGGGATGTACCAAGCCTGCTGGTACCTGGTGCTCTGCCTTCACCTACTGGCAGGTGAGGCATTGAGAATGGAACTCAACCACAGCCTTCTTCATCCCTGGCCACCAATGCTGTTGTCTGAGATCCTGGTACATCTTCACCAATCTAGAATGTACGACCAAAGGGGATGTGTGAAAATCTATTAGAACCTCCTCTCGTAAAGCAACTGGTACCAAGGTACATCCTCTGAAAAGGACATCATTCTCTGCTCTAAAAGAGATACCATCATGTGCCTATCTTCAGGATATCTACGCCCGCCACGTCTCATAGTCGGCATCCCCACGCTATGCCTCTCGGACCCGCTACAGTAGTGAAGGAGTGATTGTGAGTGACTGAAGGATGGCTGGTCCATCTCTATCCACAAAGGATATCTGCAAAGCGGCTAGCTGCTCTGTCGCCTACCCAAGTAGCTAAATGCACATCCTCTTGCTGAGAGAATCGGATACCATGTTCCCCTTTCTAGGAGTATAGACTATCTCAAAGCCATAGTCCTAGAGTAGCTCAATCCATCTCCGCTGTCTCAGGATCATGTCTTTCTGAGAAAATATGTACCTAAGACTCTGATGGTCTTGAATGACTGTAAAGCGCTCACCCATCAGATAGTGTCACCACATCTTCAGAGCGAAGACCACTACTACTAAATCCAGGTCATGGGTAGCGTAGTTCTTCTCATACTGCCTCAAGTGATGTGATCTATAGGCGATCACGGCCCGCTCCTTCATCAGGACACATCCGAGTCTAGTCCCCGATGCATCGTTGTAAACTACGCACCCAACTCCCTCATCCGGAAGCCTAGAGATAGGCGTGCTAGTCAATCTCTGTCTCAGCTCTTGAAAGCTCTGTTGACGTCTATCTGACTACACAAATGGTTTCCCCTTCTTCATCGAAGCTGAGAGGGGTGCCTCAACTCTGGAGAAGTCTGGCACAAATCTCTGATAGTATCCATCTAGTCCCATGAAACTCCGCACCTCCGTCATGCTCCTGGGTGGCTCCCAAGCTAGAACTGCCTCTATCTTCGCCGGATACACCGCAACTCCCGCCTCAGAGATGATGTGTCCCAAGAAGTGGACCTCACGTATCACGAACTGACACTTAGAGAAATTTCCATAAATATGGTGCTCTCGGAGTGTGTCTAGTAAAACCCGCAAGTGGTAGACGTGCTCCTCATCAGTTGTTGAGTATATCAAAATGCCGTCGATGAGGACCATGACAAATCGATCGAGGTATGGCTGAAAGATCCTGTTCATGAGGCCCATGAACACTTCGGGAGCATTGGTTACGCCGAAGGGCATAACCAAGAAATCATAGTGGCCATACCGACTTCTGAAAGCCATTTTCTGCACGTCCTCATCCCGAACTCTAAGGTGATGATAGCCTGACCCGAGGTCTAACTTTGAGAACCACCATGCTCCCTTGAGCTGATCAAAGAGGTCATTAATCCTTGGTAGTGGATACTTGTTCCTCACTTTCACCTCGTTCAGGTGACGATAGTCGACACAAAGTCGCAAGCTCCCGTCCGCCTTCTTGGCGAACAATATCGGGGAAGCCCAGGGTGAAACACAGGGTCGGATGAATCCCTTTCCCTGCATGTCCTCCAACTATACTCGTAGCTCTCGAAGCTCAGCGGGGGCCATCTGATATGCTAGAGTGGATATCGGGGCTGTCCCGGGGTATAGATCAATATAAATGTCTACCTCTCTGCGAGGAGGTAGTCCTGGAACATCGTCGGGGAAAACATCTGTATACTGATCCACCACTGCAGGAAAACCATGACTCTGCACATCAACTGCTCATAGGATGAGGCTAACCAACTGATGAGGGATGGGCTTTCCTCTCCTTTGCAGAAGTCCATCCTGTGCTGCGAAGGCTCCCTTCTCACCGGTGAAGGTGAACCTGCTCCCGTCGGTGCGTACAAACCGCACCTTGTGCCTAATACTATCAATCTGAGCAAGGACTATAGATAACCAATCCATGCCCAATATGACTTCGTAAGGACTCGATGCCGCTACAAGAAGATCCTAGCCGAATCTCTCACCTCCTAGAGTAGGCTCACACTTCCGGAACCAGTGCGTAATCACAGAGTCTGTTCCTGTAGGAGTCTCTAGCTGTAAGGATCGAGCCAGAAACTCGATCGGAATATCTGAGCTCCGAACAAGGGCAGCGACTATGAAATAATGACTCTCTCATGTGTCTATAATAACTGCATCAAGGGTGGAATAGACACAGATAGTACCTCAAATCATCTCGGGCGCGCCGTGGTCGTAGGCCTCTGCTGCCTAGATTTGTTCCTGTCTCTGCCCGCTAGCTCCCTATGGTCGGGGTGGACCTCCTGGTGATGGTGGTGGTAGAGCCTCAATGCATCGCCCACCACCAGCTGCTCGGCCAGCTCCTATGCCTCGTCCACCTGCTCCATGCGAACCACCACGGTCGACCCTCTGCCTCTGCCTGGGCGGCCCCTCAACCGTCTGCTACTCATCAACACGACGGATCAGGCATTCACGATCCATGTGGCCCTGGCCGCCCCAAGCGTAGCACTGTCTGCCTCTCGAAAGACTGGCTCCATGTTGTGTGCCCCGCACTGCTGAGCCAGTGTCCTCAGGTCGTCTGCCTGAGGGTGTGGTCTGCCTGAACCCATGAGTCATCCGTCGACTGCCTACTGTAGAAGACTCTGCTACGTGTCGCCCTGCGGAAGGTCTCGATGCTGATGTAGACTCAGCAAGAAAGCTCTCGATCAAAAGAGATCTCTCCAGTAATCCTACCTTAGTCGGAATGCTGAGGGAGATCAATGATGCCTTGATCTCCTGACTCAATCCCTGCTCAAAGGTCCAAGCCCGGAAGAATGGGTCTCGTACCATGTCTGTCAATTAGTGTGAGAGATCGGTAAATCTCACTGAGTACTGGCCGACCGTCAAGCTACCCTGCCACAGCTGTAGAAGCACCTGGATGCGCACCACACAGAGGGTGGCTGGGACGAACTCCGAGCGGAAGAGGCTCTAAAAGTTCATCCATAGAAGAGATGCCTCATCGTGCACCTGGAGCATCAAGCTCCACCATCTTCCTGCTGCCGCGTGCAGTAGGCTCACTACAACGATCACCATGAGGTCTGATGGTTTCCTCACTAACTTAAAAACCCGTACAACTTCCTCCAGCCAATCCTCGGCTGCCAGGGGGTCTGTCTCCCTGTGGAACCAGTGCGGTCGCTAGCGCTGAAACTCGTGTAGTGCAC
The DNA here is from genome assembly GCA_963277665.1 of Viscum album. Classification (NCBI taxonomy): domain Eukaryota; kingdom Viridiplantae; phylum Streptophyta; class Magnoliopsida; order Santalales; family Viscaceae; genus Viscum; species Viscum album. The sequence continues at coordinate 245,773,299 of OY728133.1, forward strand.
TAAGGCGACGTGCATCGTCAGCAGATGGGGCTGGAAGCATCGGTGGCTTAGTGGGTAGAGGTACTGCCGGTGCCTCTACTGTGAAAGGGCCATGTATCAAGGCTTCGTCGCTCGGTGGGCTGTCGTCACGCACAACTCTCAGAACCCTAGCTGGCTGTGGTCATGGGGCCATCCTTAAAAGAGACAGGTGTGCCACGGTCAGAACAGTATACCTGATGAGCTGACATAATGTTATAACAAAGAAATCTTGAATCACACATGCAATCAATGTTTTTGTGTACTATGTCGGGAATCAGAATTCAGGGTCCTGGTGTACGGATACGTCATCCACCACACCAACACTGGACTCCCTGGACTGATAACCACACTAAATACCCTTAACACTATTGCTTCACATATAGAAAGATCTGAATCCCACGTTCTATAGTAGAATCAAACTCCTCTGATACCAATTTGTCACGACCCGTCCTTGGGGCCAATGTCGTGACTACCCCAAGCCCGCCTTCCATAGGCCAGGGGATTGAAACTAGCACCAAGGCGTAATTCCCGATAAAAAGGGAAGTCATTGCCTTTGTAATGTAAACAAACACCACAGAGAAAAAAAGTAGTATAAGTAAATACTAAGTGAAAACTGATACAAAACTAAGTGCGGAAAATTAAGTGGGCCAGTATACCAACCAAAACTGAAAGTAAAGTAAAACTGGAAAGGGAAAACAACAACTAAAAGTAAAGCTGCAACCTCGAGCCGTCCACTGGAAGTCCCACCTGAAGGGCAAGTACAGATAGCCTCCACAGCTCCTCGGGTCTAGCCGTCTACTCCGAGTACATCCCGCCCAGTATTCCACCTCCGGGTACCGACCTATTCCGCAAGCCTCAATGACGATAAGCATTGTCTATCGTCTGCAACCAACATAATGTTGTGCAGGCATAGCCCATGCAGGGGTGAGTATAAGCTACTCAGTAGGGACCCCAAGACCCCCGAAGGTCTCCCAGAATCCACAAAGGTTAAACAACAAAGGAAAGATACAATCACGAAGTAACATCCGACACAGATTAAGTATATGCCCATACATATACCTAAGTCATCAATACCAGTTTGGCTCCAACACCCGAGCCCTTGTTTGATCGCATCCACATAGGAAATCACAACCTAATCCACACAGGAAAGCATAACATAATGCACATAGGAAAGCAAGAAAAGATTCAGCTGACACATGTATACTTCTTCGTATGACGATAGAAATGATCAGATATAGCCACTCATTTATCTAAGCCTTCAGAACCACATAGGATCGATAGGTACTAACCCCCGAAATGACCCACACAGGATTTGACTCACACAGGATCGATAGGTAACTAACCCCCGCAATGACCCACACAGGATCAGACCCACACAAGATCTATAGGCGCTGGCCCACATAGGACCGCTGAGCGCTGACCCACCCAGGATTTGACCCACACATGATCGGTTTCACTAATACACTTAGGATCACTGAGTGTTGTAGTCATCGCTGTCGAATCCACGGAGGATTTCTGCACAGTTGTCATCGTCGTCGCAGTCACAACCAGCTCTAGGGTTCCCGCACACAGCAAACTCGTTCGGGTGGGTCCGCTCCATGAGCTGAGGGGTTGATACATCAACTGACACATTGTCTGGAGTAGATGTATCCAAAAGTTCCATATAGTCAACATGAACACAACGTCACAGACGGAGCGTCAATCGGACGCCCGGTCTGTGAGTTATTGGCCTTTTTATCCCAGGGGCCCGGTTGGTTGTTAAGTCAAAACAAACCCGGCTGAACCCAAAGTACTCTGAAACATTGAGTGTAATATACCGAAACGACCGTATCGATCCAAGGATATCTAAGAAAATGACGGTGTGTCGATCACAGATCGACACCTCAATTATGGGAAATGGACCAAAAGAGGTTCAGTATTAGGGGGTTCAGGCCTGGTCTAACCCGGTCTGATACCCCCAGGGTCGGCCCGAACCGGTTCGATACAAACTGGGTCTGGGTATGGCCCTCTTGGGTGCGGCCCAGCCCGAATGACGCGGCCCGGCCCGGCCCAGCCTGGGCACGGCCCGGCCTGGCGGACCGGTCTGGCACACCGGCCAGGGAAGTCGGCCCGGCGCGCGGCGCGCTGGTGCGGTGGCCAGGGGCTCTGCTGAACGGCCGAGTCGTTTGGATGTGGGGGGGGGGGAGATTCCCCCGCATTATGAAACCACAGCCCCTTAATGGGGCTGCTCACGTTTGGCCAGCCAAGGTTTCAAACCCCCGGTTCTTCCACGGTCCGGTCGGGCCGCTCCGGCCGACCTACTTCTGCCGCCACGTGATCGGCAAGGCCGGTCCCCCATCTCCGACACAGGTGGCCTGATTCTGGCTGCCGGTTCCGCTACCCCGCCGCAGCTTAAGCCGTGGCCTTGGTCCGTCCGGCGCGGCGTGACGGTGCTGCGCCCCTCCGCTGCGCCCCCGCTCCGTCTGCGGTGTCTTTGGTTTCTTTCCGGTGCAGCACGACGGCGTCGCACATTCCATGCCGCTCATTCCCGCGTGGTGCAACGACACCAGGTTACATTCCCTCGAACCGCAATAACAAATAATAATAAGGTAAGAGGGTCGGCCGTGTTGGTGCGGTCCGGCCCCCTCCCGTTAAACAATATCAAGTGGTCCAATAGAATGGTGTTAGATGATAGACGATTTCACAATTTAAAACACATAACCCCTACCACAACGTTTTCTTCGAACGAGCGTGCATCGCTGAATTAACCATCACGGATGAAAAGGTTCGTCGTGGAAGAAAAGGATCGCCATGGAAGAAGCGTCATGGAAGGAATGTCGTTGGCGATAGGTGGTCGCCGAGGAAGGCGTCTCTCGCCATCGAAGGTCGGCGTTCTTCATCAGTGGTGGTGCGTTCTTCGCGTTCTTCAGTGAAGACCGAAGAAGTTCCTCTAGGCTTATCTTTTTCTCCCAAAGGCTCCAACAACCTGAATTCCAACAAAAATAAAACAAGAGTCGTCTTATTTTATTAACGTACATTCCAACGTTTTAATTTCAAAAGAAACAAAACGAACAATTAATTCAAAGAATTAATTGTAACGATTAAACCACCCTAATTAATGAAGTGTTTGTTAACCAGAATAAACGCATGGTTGACTTCATTAAGGGGGGGGGTGCAGGTGCGTTACATAGAAGGAAAGAAACGGTGGGGCTCATGCGGGTCCCACCTCAAAAATATCCTACGAATTGGGTAGGATATTGTGGGTTCCACCTTATGCGCTTAACATAGGTTATGCCGCATTAAGTAAAATAAAATAAATTGTTGCACCACTTTATTTTATTCCTTAACTTAACCCCAAAAATTTAAAACCACAAATGAGAAAACGCAACTCCGGAAAACATGTTTTATGCAAATACCAGCCATGCGATTCTATTGGTGCCCTCAGAATTCCGTTATGAGCACCAGTTCAAAAGTTAGAAAAACCCGCTTGTTCGTTCACTGAATGTACCTGAGCTAAACTTTGGAAAATTATTCCGTGCACACCGGGCCACAGAATCTGGTGCTGTCAGAAACTGAGTTCTTGTAAAATTCCAAACAAAATTAAGAAAAAAATTTCCTTAAATTTTACGTGCCTTTACATATATGATTTAGTGTTTATATGCCATCACAAGTTCTTTGTTGTTAATGTGTCATACAGGGACACCTGGTTTACTTATCTGTTCTCGAAAGGGTTGTACAGGGATTTGTATTCTCATGTGCTTATGATTACATCATGAAATCCTTAGAATAATTTTTAGTCAAATACTACATTTTAGGGTCAATAGAAATTTCTCTAGGAATGAATTATTGATTTTGGGGGATATTAGGAAAATATATTATATCTTGTGTATATTTCATGTAATAATACTTTTCATGTGACTATATAGATGGTTCCTTATGATTTCATATTAGGATGTCCATTCCATTAACCTCTAATGTGGTTTGAGGAATGGGATGAACAATTATTGGGGCCTTATCTCATTCAAGATACTTTAAAGAGTTGTTGAATTTTATCAAGATACATATTTATATAGATTAGTTGAGAAATAATTCATAAATTTTTCATCACTACTGACCTCCAGTTTACTAAGGTGGGAGATTAGGTCATATTTCAGGTTTTTTCAAGAATGGTTCATCCATGGATTCAGATTCAAGGGAATTTGAAACCCAGAATTGGTTTACCTTTTGAGGTCTTTAATATAGTAGGGTCAATAGGCATTCAGATAAATCTTCCTCAAATGTACTAGTCTATGAACTATGTCTTCCATGTTTTATAGAATTATTATTATCATTCAAAAATGTATCATGAATTTTTTCTCAAGGATGTTGAGTTAGAGTAGAATGATTATTTTGGGGAGGATGCAGTTCATATTATTAAACATAAAATAATAGAAATACAAGGAATGTTAGTCACCTTAGTTCATTTTTTATAAAAATATAAATATTAATAGGATGATACATATAAGGGAGTGTCTAATAAACATTCCCAATGTCCAGATCAATTCATTGATACTTTTCAACCATCTAAAAAATGGAAAATCATGAACATATTGTTTTATGTATGAATGTTTTTCAGAACATTTTTTCATTTTTAGTTATATTTAATTTCATTTTAAATATTATCATTTTTTATCAATATAGAATTTCCTAAATGGGACATGGTGGTTAATGGAGCATTTATCATTGACTTCATCTTGAATAAAATGATTTTCATCAAAATTATATGTCTCATGGTTGGAACATGGTTAATAGTAACATTGAATTTCATATTCGTAGCTGCCAATTTTAGGTACATGATTATTTTAACTATGTAATTGTGGCTTCATAACAATGAAAACCTTATAATTAATTACAGGTGTAAGTCCCATGGTGTGTTCAGGGTTTCTCTGACCATTATCATAAAAACTATGGGGTGTGGGCTTTGAGATAGTGCCAACCACACGGTTGGTGGATCGATTGGAAAACCATGTTGACAAACCTTGTTCCCCTTCAAAAAAGGTGATTTGAACAAATATCACATGGTACCTTTAAACATGTTCTATCCATTTTCTTTTCCCTCTAACATACAAATGTCCTCCTATTTGTGAGCTCTCATTGACATCTCCTCTAGATTTTGAGAAAACAACGTCATCTAGAGTATTATTCAATCATCATTACTCTCTTTGGATCCCACATGGTAAGGGTTTGACTCCGATTAATTATTTTTTAGAATTTTCATTATATCTTGGATCGTATTTTAATTAAAAACTATATTCCATATATTTATGTATTTTGTTTGGTTTCTCGGATTTCTTTCATTATATCATGAAACAAATGTCAATAAATTTAGTCCATTTCTCTAAAATTTTATTCATTAATATTATTTTTCATTTTCACACACATTGTAAAAATCATGAGTTTTTTCTATAGTTTAAAACCCCATAAATAAATTTTTGTAACCTTGTTTTAAACGTTCTATGTCACCCATATACATGGTTGGAGATTCAAAATATCAAGTTGTACCACTCAATTGTGTGAGTTCAATTATATCCATTAGTTACATTATTTTACATTATAAATAAAATAACACTATGGTATTTTTTCTTGGTGTTGTCCAGTGAAATGTTTTTTATTGAATTAATGATATTTTTTAGGTATTGTTGTACATATGGTCCACATTGTCACTAAAAATGAATTAAATTAAATTTTAATAGTAATTGAGTATAAATATAACATTGGTAAACAATTTACTATTGATTATATTACTCTAGGATGCTTTTTATTTAACTTTTAGTTGAATGCCTAAAATTATGAGCATGATTGAACTAATTTCCTGCATTATGTTCATTAGAAAATATTTGTTATATGAAATAGATGTAATTACAACAAATATACTTTTTAAAATTATACATGATAATCCTTGTAACTTATAAATAATTTATATATCGGTAAATCCTTATATATGTTTATAAATTTATTGATATAGTGAACCTCATTATATATTTGTGCTTCTAGATATTGTTCTCTTAATTATTTAATTCAGATTATGGAAATTTTAGACATTTTTTTGACAATTAGAAATGGAACACCATATTTATTTTTTCTAGTTATTAGCAATAACACACATTATCATTTATCTTGGATTATTGGACATGATGATCCATTCCCTTATGGCTTTGATTTTCTTGAAAATATACTCCACCTAATTTTAGTTACGATTTTAGGCATAGTGATCAAAATATTTTGGTAGGGATTGTTGGATATTCTAATCAATATCCCCATATAATATTCCTGAGATAATTACCTTAATTAAAATATGAGACAACCATTTGATATATGGTTCATACATCCAGTATGGGTCAAAGTGAGTATGGTCAACTAGGGACCCTATGAATAATATGATCTCAATTGGTTTTATCTTTTCTTTTCCAATTATATATTTCATAATACCTATACACTAATCCTTTTATACAGATTTGTAGTGTTAGTTATATATTTTTTGGTTAAGGCCGACATAGTTTTACTCACATTCTATTTAGGTCACTATTGGGTACCCAAAAAAGTCCTCTTGGATGCATGTAGGGATAATGGGAAGAATCAATCTCTAAGCGATTGATTCCTTTTAAATGGAAGATTTAGAGAACAAGTCTTCTCTATTGACATGGATTCTCATGGAAAATTTATTCTAAGTATTTTTGTAAGGACTCAGCCTTAAAACCATACATAATATTGAATTAAATGAATAATTCACATTGATTATCTTTTCAGGTTTAGTGTTTTGGAGAGTTAGGACATAACTATTACATTTCAAAATATTACAAATTAGACACTTCTACACAATTTCCATTTTATTTACAAAACATGAACTCTTGGAAAAAAGAGTCATGTCTAGTTCCATGTTTAGGATAGCATGACTTCTCATTGATCTCATCCTTTAACCAAATCCGCATTATGTCCTGTGAAAAAACATTTCAAAAACACGGGATGAGCATAAAAAGCTCAGTAAGGGATACACAACGAAGTAAAACTATTAGTTTTTTAAAACAACAAGTAAACCATGAATACTTTAGAATAAGTAATACTTTTAACCTTTATTAATTAGTAAATACTCTTCACTGAATAAAGGATCATTACTTACCCTTTTGTAACAAAAAAATGACCATAAACCCCATATAAAGAACACATAACATATAAAGGTAACTTGGGACATAAACATACATAAATGGAGTAACCATACGGTCGACTTCCACACATATCACTAAATGTAATAGCCATATGGCCGACATCCATATCCAATGCATTAGAATTTATAACCTAACCACCCGTCCTTGTATTCATGGCACCACCCATCATTTGGTTTATCACGTAAACACCCATCAAATGTCCAAGTACCAATATAAAATCATATCACATACATCAAATATAAATGAACGGAAAATTTTCCACATTTTGATCACAATATATCTCTTCAATATATTGAAATAATAAATCCATTTTAAAAACCATTTCCAATACCAAAATTACATAAAAGAGTATAAGGTATTTATTTTCTTTTAAAAAAATTACGGCTTGTTGAGGAATCAAAATATCAAATAATACTCACGGAGGAGGAAAGTTCATTATCACCGCTTATGTTAAAAAGAAAATTATTTTTTTTCTTTTAGTTAAACTCTTTGTAGAAAAATAACCCTTTTTAATAAAAGTAAAAATCAAAGAGGTTTATACACCGTATAAAAGAAAGTTGTGTATAAATGAAAATAGGCCTCCATGAATGAAGATTGAGACGAAGTCCCTTACAAAGATCATTTTGTAAATAAAATATATCTATTATTTTTATTCACTATAATTACACATAAATAATGTATAAATACAAGATAATACATAATCATATCATGACATAATTTGAAAGTAGGAGATTAACCAATAGAAAGGAAATTGGGTAAAGAAGTTCCCTTACCTCGTGTCCGACATGACATGATCATTCATTAATATCCTGAATAATAAAATAATGTTAATTTCTACTTGCTTAAGAAAATTTTTCAAGTTTATTATTCCTTTTATATCTCTTATTACCATGTCATAAACATTATTTAATCATTTAAGTTAATAACATTCGTTTTGTCAATATATGGCACTTGAGTCAAAAATGAACACCTTATATTTACAAGTTTTCCATTGGGTAAATATTCCATTATATACAAATTATATTCATGATTTATATATCATATATATCATATATATCCAGTATATACTTGTATTTATAATATTACTTAACATTTAGTTGTAAGAAATGAAATGCACCATTCATGGAGACGGTAAGTCGTACGTACGCATGAACACTAATTTCATTTTTATTTCTTATTTTAATGGAAATAAAACATAATGATACATAGGTATATTATAATTCCAGTATAATATCATATATAATATCATTAACACTATCCTTTATACATCCCACATAAGGCATTAACGAGTCACATCACTTTAAGGGGGCGGTAGTCCGCACTTCCTCAAAAGAGATTATCGTATTTAGCCACTATGGAAACCATAAACGCTTGATATAATTTGGAAGTACATAAGAATAATTAAATCATAAATATAAAATATATCATATATAAATACAGTTCCATCATAATGGACACCATGTGAGGTGCTAAGATGTAATTGAACAATCATCGTTTAATGAGGCGTTAGTTTGGCATCAACAAAAACATTATGTTATTCATCCATTAGATGGAGGTGTGTGTAAGTGTAGTTCTAATCCTTCTTATAACAACATACAATTATATTGAGGATACTGGTGTTGTTACAAAATAAAGAAATAGAAATATTTCAGGGGTTGGAGAAGTAAAATAAATGAAAATAATTTAAGAGAAACAGTTACGTTTAATTTGGGTAACTCCTTTAGTTTGATCCAAAAAGACTTCTTGAAGTGCCTTATGCTTAAGGGGAGGCTTCTAAGGGGAGGAGAGGAATTTAGGCAGCTTAATTGGGCAGAGGTTGGATGAGCTAAATTGCTTTAGAAGTGTGAGTAATTGGTTAGAAGTGGCCTCCTTATATAAGGGGGAGGAGGGGCTCTTTAGGAAAGTGTGAAAATATTATTTTATTATATAATGATATTCAGTTTCTAATGATCTAAAAATCATAAAGATAGAAGGTAAGATGAATCATATTCGAAATAATATAATCCAATCAGAATTGGACTTGTTTTGGATAATATTTTAGACATTTTAATCTTATTTATTTAAATCATTTATTAATGAGGTAAATATTGCATCATTATTGTGTCATATATAATTTAATTTATTTGATGTATAAAAATAATAAATAAAATACCATGATATAGGAAATAGTTTTATATTTCTAATTAATATTTATATTTGAAAATATAATTTACATAACACCTTCTAAAAATTAATTTACTAAACGATATTTGATTTTGTCATATTTTCCTTTACTTTAAGTTAATTAATCTGCATTGTCATTTTCACTCCCAAGTTGATCAATGGAGTCCCAAAATCGACCTGAAAATTCCCATAGTCGTTTATGGCACATACAATAAGGTTTGAAAAGTTTTAAGGTAATTTTGGATTTTTATAATATTCTTTTTACCTTGAATTACCCTATTTATCTATAACCACCGTAAATAAAAGTAAAAAGTTACTATTCACCAAAAAATATTTTCCTGTTAATGAACCACATTTTACTTTATTATGACAACCATGTATATTGGATTTTTAAAATTAAATTTAGAAAAGTGGTAAAATTTTATTTAAATGAAAATGCCAGTTTTTTTAACTACCACTAAGTTGTGTAACTATTCATCAAAAAATTGATGTTTTTCAGAAAAATACCAAAAATTCAGCCTAATCTATATATGATATTCCGAATTCAAAAATGATGTCTATTTTTCCAAATTTAAAAAATTGAAGTGGAATTAAATAATTTAAAATTAATTTCTATTATCAAAACAAATAGCGTGTTTTTAAGAAACAATAACTATCAAATGATTGATACATGTTTATGTCCAATTTCAAAGTGAAATTAATTCAATGAAAAAAATTCGATTAAATGGTAAAAATATAATATAATTACACTTTAAAAATAATTAAAAATATGATCTATCAAAATAAAAAAATTATATTAAAATATAATTTTGAATTAAAATACAATATTTTCACTATTCATTAAAAATGAACTTTATCGGAAAAATTCCAAAAATTTACAAAATGAAAATTTTGATGTCCCAATTCTAAATAAGGATTTTATTTGTTTATATATATTGTATTAAAGTGACCAAAACTAGATTTAAAAAGGGTTTTCCATTAAAAGGTGATAAATCGGCCTTTTAATGTAAATTATGCTTAAAATGAGATTCATTCACATTTTATGCCTCTAACTTTTTATTGGATAATGTTAATACATTTAACAATCATCTATATCAATATTGTAGTTAGTTTCATTCATTCATACCAATAGAAAAACTAGGAGTACACTACCATTTAAAATATTAATATTATATTATTAGTGTGCAACATTAGATTCCAGAGAAACTTTTTGTTGCATATCAGGTATGCTATCAAACATAGAAACCCTTTTGAAGTAAAATTAATATTTAATTCAAAAATATTAATAAGTATAAAAATATCATATTCTTCATTTACATGGGATGTTACATCCTTCCCCCCTTTTGAAAATTGTATCCTTGCAATTTTTATTCACTTATCAAAATAAGTGGGGTTATTTATCCCTCAAAGCATTTTCAGATTCCATCGTTTCCTCTTCAAACATATGGTTTTTCTACAAAACCATTACCTTGTAATTTAACATATTCTGCAACACCTACGCTCTATGGTCATGAATCTGAACTGGTTGTTCATCATAAGAGAGATTCTCTCCCAACTGAACTACCTCTAGGCTCAAACCATAAAATGGATCTAGCATATACATTCTCAACATCGAAACATGAAAAACATTGTGTACATAGGATAAACATGGAGGTAGAGCCACTCTATATGAAAATGATCCAGCTTTATCCAAAATTTCATAAGGTCCAATAAAGCTCGGACTCAACATTCCCTTATTACCAAAACGCAACACAGTTTTCCGTGGAGAAACTTTGAGAAAGACATGATCACCTACCTAAAAAGAAAGATCCTTCCTCCCATTATCAGCATAAATTTTCTATCTGATCTGAGCTGTTATCATGTGCTTCTAAATCAACTGAACATTCTCTTCCATCTCTTCTAGAAATTCTAGTCCCATCAGCTTCCTTTAACCTACTTCATCCCAAAAATCAAGAGTTCGAAATTCTTTCCATATAATGCCTCAAATGGAGCCATCTGTATACTGGAATGAAAGCTGTTATTATAAGAAAATTCAACCAAAGAAAGATGTTGGTCCCAAATTTCCATGTAATCCATCGAGAAAGCACGTAACATATCCTTCAAGGTATGAATTGTTCATTCTAACTACCCATCTAATTGCGGATGAAAAGATGTAGTAATATTTAATTCAGTACCCAACGACATCTGAAGGCCTTTTTTCCAAAAGTTAGAAGTTAATATGGGATCATGATTAGATACAACGGAGAGGGTAACTCCCTACAACCTGAATATCTCATTCACATACAAAAGAGAAAGTTGACCTAAATACCAAGTATCTCTAATAGGAAGGAAATGAGAAGATTTAGTTAATCGATCAATTATAACCCAGATTTAATTATTACCTCGAGATATCTTTGGTAATCCCACAATAATGTCCATGGATATATTTTACCATTTCCACTCAGCAACCGGTAAAGGCTGAATCATTCCTTTTGGCAACGGTCACACTGCTCTAACCTGCTGACAAGTCAAACACTTCACAGTAAAATTATTAATATCTCTTTTCATTCCATCCCACCAGTAATACTCATTAAGATCTTTGTACATATTAGTACTTCCAAGATGAACAGAAAACAATGAAATTTGAGCATCAAATAAAAACTCATTCTTCAACTCTGAATCACAAGGAACACATAATATCTTCCCAAACATAAAAACACAATCATTATCAATGTTAAATTCAGGAAACTAACCCTTCATAACCAATTCTACCTTTTTCATCAACTCACTGTCTTCCTTCTATGCTTGCTTTATTCTTTCTCATAGAGATGATCTCATTGAAACCTGATAAAAAACAAAAGAATTTTAGGCACCAACAAGTTCTATTCCATAATTCAACAAATAAAATACCAAAGGATCTCATTCCAAACATAACATGGTTAATGAAGTATTACTTTTTTGAATCAAGCATCAACCAATTTATTTTCTTTTCCTAGATGATAATGAATTTTGTAGTCATAATCCTTGATTAATTCCAACCATCTCTTTTGTCTCATGTTCAATTATTTCTGGGTGAGCATATACTTCAAACTTTTGTAATTAGAATTTATTTCACACTTAACTCCATACAAATGATGCCTCCATATTATTAAAGAAAAAACAACAGCAGCTAATTCCAAATCTTGTGTAGGGAAATTTAACTGATGAGGTTTTAACTGATTTGAAAAATAAGAAATTACCTGATCATTCTGCATTAATAAACAACCCATTCATTTCAACAAAGCATTACTGTATATAACAAACTCACCATTTATAGAAGTTAGTGAAAAAACTAGAGCATTCAGCAATCTTATTTTCAATTCCTGAAAACAATCATCACATTATTTTGTCAAGATGAACTTAACACCTTTTCGAGTTAACTTAGTCATTGTTCTAGATAACCATGAATTTTTTTTAACATAACTCTATTAATAACCTTACAAACCATGAAAACTACAGATATCAATTATATTTGTGGGTCTTGGCCATTCTTCAACAAGTTTTGTTTTAGCAGGATCGATAGTTATGCAATTTTTTGAAACAATGTAACCAAGGAAAGAAATTTGTTGGAACCAGAACTCACACATTCTGAATTTACCAAATAGTTTCTTTTCTTTTAAGGTTTTCAAGATGTCCCTTAAATGACATTCATGTTCCTACTTACTTTTGGAATAAACCAAAATATCATCAATAAACAAAAACACCATTTATAGCCGGAGACAATTGTTCCATCACTGTAAAAAACTGTTTAGTTCCTATTTTGACCATCTTAGGTTGCTGATTTGGAAGGTTTTCTTCCTCCTGATGTCATCCCAACATAGCTTCCATGTTTCCTCTCTAGAAAACCATTTTGTACATAGAAATATCTTAGGTGAAGCAACATGGTAATCTGTATATGCTATATGATATCAATATGAACATAAATTACTTTATGTATATTAATTTATCAATACCCTAACTCCTAAAGTTATCCAAATCGACTTCTGATACCAACTGTAAGGACCCAAACTTAAAACCATACATAATCTTGAATTAAATGAATAATTCACATTCAGGATCTTTTCAGGTTTAGAGTTTCAGAGAGTTTAGACATAATAATTACATTTCAAAATATTACAAAGTAGACACTTCTACACAGTTTCCATTTTTTTTACAAAACATGAACTCTTTAGAAAAACGTCATGTCTAGTTCCATTTTTAAGATAGCATGACTTCTCCTTTATCTCATCCTTTACCCTATTCCAAATTATGTTATGTGAAAATCATTTCAAAAACTTTGGATGAGCATAAAGAGCTTAGTAAGGGATACACAAAGAAGTATAACAGTTAGTTTTTCAAAACAACAAGTAAACAATTAATAATTTAACATAAGTAATAATTTTCACCTTTAGGAATTAGTAAATAATCTTCACTGATTAAAGGATCATAACTTACCCATTTGTAACAAAATATTACCATAAAACCCATATAAATAACACATAACATATAATGGTATCTTGGGACATAAACATACATAAATGGAATAACCCTACCATCAAATTCCACACATATCACTAAGTTAAATAGCCATACGACCGACTTCCATACCCAATTAATTATAGGTTATAATGTAACCAATCGTCCTGGTATTCACGGCACCACCCATCATTTGGTTTATCAAATAACCACCCGTCAAATGTCCAAGTACCAATATAAAATCATATCACATACAACAAATATAAAAGAAATGAAACATTTCCGCATTTCGATCACAATATATAACTTAAATATATTGACATTACAAATCCATTTTAAAATCAATTTTCAATAGCAAAAATACTTAAAAGAGTATAAGGTATTTATTTTCTTAAAAAAATACAGCATGTTGAGGAAGCCAAATATCAAATAATACTCACGGCGGAAGAAAGGTTTCTGTCACCACTTATGTTATAAGGAAAATTATTTTTTGTATTTTAGTAATACGCTCTGTAGAAAATGATTACTTTTTAATAAAAGTAAAAGTCAAAGAGGTTTATACACCATATTAAAGAAAGTTGTGTATAAATGAAAATATGCCTCTATGAAAGGATATTGAGATGAAGTCCCTTAAAAAGATCATTTTGTAAATAAAAAAGATCTATTATTTGTAATCTCTATAATTACACATATATAATATATAAATACAAGATTGTACATAATCATAGAATGACATAATTTGAAAGTAGGATATTAACCCAAAGAACATAAATTGGGTTAAGAGTTCCCTTACCTCATGTCCAACATGACTCGATATTTCTTTAATATCCTGAATAATAAACTAAATGTAATTTATACTTACTTAAGAACCTTTTTATAGTTTATTATTCCTTTTATATCACTTATTACCATGTTATAAACATTATTTAATCATTTATGTTAATAACTTTTGTTTTGTCGATATTTGGAACTTCTGTCAAAAATGAACACCTTACATTTAAAAGTTGTCCACGGGGTCAACAGTCCATTATATCTATAATGATATTCATGATTTAGATATCATATATATCATATATATCCAGTATAGGCATGTATTTATAATATTACATAACATTTATATGTACGAAATGAAATGCACTGTTCATGGAGATGGTAAGTCGTACGTACGCATGAACACTACTTTCATTTCTATTTCTTATTTTAATGGAAATAAAACATAATAAAAAATAGGTATATTATAATTCCAATATAATATCATATATCATATCATGAACACTATCCTTTATAAATCCCACATATGGCATTAACGAGTCACATTACTTTAAGGGGGCGGTAGTCCGCACTTCCTCAAATGAGATTATCATATTTACCCACATTAGAAACCATAATGGCTTGATATAAATGGGAAGTACAGAAAAATAATGAAATAATTAACATAATATATATCATATATAAATATATATCCATCATAATGGCCACCATGAGATGTGGTAAGATGTAATTGAACAATCATTGTTCCATGAGATGTTAGTTTTCCATCCAAAGAAACATTATGTTCTTCATCCATTAGATGGAGGTGTGTGTAATTGTAGTTCAAATCTTTCTTATAAAAAAATTATAGTATATTGAGGATACTGTTTTTGTTACAAAGTATATAAATAAAAAGATTTTAGGGTTTGGCGTAGTAAAATAAATGAAAATAATTTAAGAGAAACTGTTACCTTTAATTTGGGTAACTCCTTTGGTTTTAACGAAAAGGACTTCTTGAAGTGCATTATGCCTAAGGTAAGGCTTCTAGGAGGAGGAGGGGAATGTAGGGAGCTTAATTTGGTAGAGGTTGGACGATCTATATGGCAGGAGAGGTGTGGGGAATTGGTTATAAGTGGTCTCCTTTTATAAGGGGGAGGAGGGGCCCTTTAAAAAAGTGTGAAAACATTGTTTTATTATATAATGATATTCAGTTTCTAACGGTCAAAAAATAATTAAGGTAGAAGATATGAGGACTCGTATTTGTAATAAAATCATCTAATCATAATTGGACATGTTTTGAGTAATATTTTATTCATTATAATCTTATTTATATATATCATTTATTAATGAGGTAAATACTACATCATTTTTCTTTTATAAATAATTTAACTTATTTGATGTCTAAAAAATATAAAAAAAATACCATGATATAGTAAATCGTATTATCTTTCTAGTGAAATTTATAGTCGAAAATATAATTTATATAACCCCTTATAATTTTTTTTTACTAAATGATATTTTCTTTTGTCATATTTTCCATTACTGTAAGTTAGTTAATCTAAATTGTCATTTTCAATACCAATTGAATAAAAGTGGTACCAAAATTGACCCAAAGATTCCCATAGTCGTTTATGACACATACAATAAGGTTAGGACAAGTGTTAAGGTAAATTTGAGTTATTATAATATTCTTTTTACCTTGAATTACCCTATTTACCTTTAACCGCAGTAAATAAATGTCAAAAGTTACTACTCACCAAAAATTATTTTCTTCTTAATGAACCACATTTTACATATTGTTAACAAACATGTATGTCAGATTTTTGAAATTAAATTCACTAAAGTGGTATTGTTTCATTTAAATGAAAACATCAGTTTTTTAACTACCACTAAGTGGTGTCACTATGCATCAAAAATTGATGTTTTTCTGAAAAAGATCAAAAATTCAGCCTAAGATATATTTGATATTACGAATTCAAAAATGATGTATATTTTTTTAAATAAAAAACATAGAAGTGGCATTAATAAATTTTATAATTATTTCCCGTTATCAAAACAAATAGCATGTTTTTAAGAAAAAATAACTATCAAAAGATTGATACTTGTTTATGTCCAATTTCAAAGTGAAATTAATTCCAATAACCAAACTTGGATTAAATGGAAAAAATATATTCTAGTTACACTTTAAAACCAATTAAAAATATAATCTAACCATATAAATAAATTAGTTTAAAACAAAAGTTTGAATTAAAATACAATATGTTCACTGTTCATTATAAAATGAACTTTATCGGAAAAATTTCAAATATTTACACAAAGTAAATTTTGATGTCCCCATTCTAAAGAAGGATTTTATTTTGTCATGTAGAATGTATTAAAGTGACCAAACTATATTTAAAATGGGTTCGCAATTAAAAGGTGATAAATCGACCTTTTAATGTAAATTATGCTTAAAATGAGATTAACTCACATTTTAAGCCTCTAACTTTTTATTGAATAATGTAAATACATTTAGAAATCATGTATAATCATATTTTATTTAGTTTCATTCAATCCCGCCAATACAATGGAAAGTAGTTAACTACCATTTAAAATAATAATATTATATTATTAGTGTGCAACATAAGATTCCAAAGAAACCCGTTGTTGCGTATCAGGTATGCTACCGAACATAGCAACCATTAAAAAGTAAAATTAATATTTAATTCAAAAATATTAATAAGTATAAAAATATATTATTCTTCATTTACTTGGGAAGTTACAGTTGTTATCTTTTCTAATACAAGTATCATATATAATCCAACTATATTTTATATCTGGACATGATATCAAATATATATTTATAATGTATTATAGTTGCGTTATTTGTTATATTATCTAGATGTCGTTATATTTTAATTCCTTATTATTAATTATGTAGTCTCTGAATTTTTTATGAACAATTTGGATTCTCTCTAATGATGACGTTATAGTCTCCCCACCTTACCACCATAGACCCTCAAAATTAGTCGATAACCTATAGTGTTTGGGGAGGTGTGATTTTGGTGATTTTTCCAATCAGTGTTTTCTACTTATGAGTGATTCAGGATTGGAAAATAATATTTTATATCACCACACCATCCCCTTCCAATACCTTAATAAAATTCATGATATATAATTAAGAAATATTTTATAAACGGTATAATTTCATAACATACATTATCATTCCCAAGTCCATCCTTTATCATGTTTGAGAATATTAAATTCATTTTAGTCTATGTCATTTATAGGGTTACCGAATCCTTTCTACTTAAAGAATCCACAACTTTTTTTATTTTCTCATAAAGAAATTGATTGAGTATTCTTACCCTTTGGTCACTTTCATACATCTTCATTGGGAAAAGTTGAGTTTCTTCTCTAAATATAGTCATTAATTTTCTTTCATTATATATTTTTCATCATTATACATATAGATAATGTTTCCATATATTTAATCCAAATATTACCACTAGAAACAACAGATCATGAGTAGGGTAATTTTCTAATGTACCGTCAATTTTAGCATGTCATAGGATTCTCTTTATCATTTTTCTTGGGTACCAAACCAAATAAATTATTTAAGGAATCAATTTATATCAAAAATCCTTCCACCCTTAAGGGTAGTGAAAGTACATATACTCTATAAAGATAATTTTTCATCTCCATGAATCTCTATTCACATTAATCTTCCCACAAAAAATATAAATTTTGTGTTATTTTGGGGAATAGGATTGACAATTGTGAGAAATTTTTCAAAAACCATGATAATCGAATTAATATACAGATCTCTATCACTATTTTCATTTAGGTTCATTCATTAATCACATTAGATATTGAAGGGTCCACAAGAATCCCTTTAATTTTGATAACATGAATAGAGAATTTTTATTGACCTATCAATAAGTCACATTTAATATACTTATCATAGAACTAGTCCATCAAAAAAATTAACATAATTATAATATATTTTTATGCTACTTATTTTTATTAATCTATATTAAAAAATAAATAAAGGCAGGACTAAATTCTTCAAGGTAATCTCTATTGACATTATTTTTCTAGAATGAGATGAGTTTTAGAGATTTAGTGATTCTGAATGGAATCACTATGAACTCACAGTGCTCATATATTATATGGAAATTAGTCTTCTTAATATCATCATTTTCAACATTCAATTGATGATGTATTGATTGAATATCTTCCATAAAAAAGTATATAGAAACACATATAATATCAAGAATGTTGTTAGTACATTGGATACACTACATGTTATATATCGTGATCTTGTTAAAACCATGATAATCTACACATAAACATGTTTAAAGATCCTTTTTCAGGATAATGATTACAGTAGAACCCCATAGAGTAGCATTAGGGTGTACATTACTATTATCATATTTTACAAGATGTTTCACATTTAACCATCATATATTAATTTCGTCAATATAAATGTTTGTTTTTGTGTTGATTTTTTAATATTTTCCATTCATATAACCTACATTAATATTCACATTTAAATGTTTGTAAAATGCTCAGTGATGTTAACAATTTTCTAAAAAAATAACGCACACGTATTTCTTTTCCCTTTTTTTCTCTAACAATTAACATTCGTAAACACTAATCTCTGAGACACATGACCATAATTCATAATCAACATTTGATATAATTCCTGGAAATTTTTATCATTTCCCCTCCCTCTTTCCACTTTCAGCATACATTTCTATCATTCTACTACCCTTGACCACTTTCTACCCACTTAAGTTGTGTTTCACATGTCACATTTCAATTACTCCATTAATATATATTGACACCTCCTATAACCCACAATCCTCATTAATTTATTTTAATATAAATTCCATATATCACTATTTTGTATCTCATTATCATGTATTTTATTTCTTCATCTCAATATTTTGTGGTTCAATTTTTTTTATTGGAATAATTATTAATTATTTTTATTTGTAAATTCAATTTATTTATTTTTTTGTATGTATAGAATTTTATCATTTTAGATTTTCTAGTTTATAATTTATTTGGGGTTATCATTTTTTACACTAAATATATTAGTTATGAGAAAAAATTTGTATTCATTAATTTGTTTTCCATATTTACATAATCTGCCTATTTTTATATTTTTATAAATGTTTTTGGAATATTATCATGTTCAGTAATATGTTTTTTAGAAATACATATTTTTGAAACCGTTACTAGGGTAGTCATATTGTGACCATGTATAAATGGTTTTGGGTCAATGGTACATTTTTAATAGACTCGGTTGGTTACGATGTCACCATAAGTGGTCTAAAGTTTTCATAGGCATGACATGGGATGTGAGGTTGCAATACTGCACTAACTATTGATAAGAATAATCTCCATGGATGAATATAAATAAATGAGTCATCATATGGTGATTTATGAACATATATGTCTCATATAGGTATTATGAGTTATGACGTGACATGGGTACAATTTTAATCATAGAAAACTTGAGTCATGACGTCATCATTATTAACCTCATTAAGGGACTTTATTCAATGAAATTTTATCAGAAATATCATGATGGAGGCTATCAAATCTTTTAATGCATTAATTATTGTCTTAATTATTCTCCAATTATATTTAATGTCAATTTCATTGAGATTATATTCATTTAACTTCCTCTGGTACTTTTTTCCTTGTTCAACCCTCCTTTTCAAACACTATGATAGTCAAGTTAACATATTGTTTAAATCCAATCACTTTTTATGAATGGGTCCTCATGTTTTAAGGTATAATTTATTACTTATATGATTCATTCAACTTGTAAAATTTTATTTCTACCTTTATAAGTGAAATAGATGAATTAAGTTATCTGTTTCTATGATTATCTATTTCATTAAAAACTAATTTATTATTGGGTGTTTTATAAATATATATTATTTATAATATTATAGTTTTGAAAACCTCAAAATCGATTTTAATTGTTTTATGGGCCCCTGTATTTTTTTCAAAATAGGTTATTCATAGTCTTATATTACCAGGGGTTTAAAATTGGAAATTATTTACACTATGTTTCTGGTAAAATGTTTCATTTCATTTTTTAAAATTATTTGGTAGTTTAAATGATATTATACTTTTTTGAATGACATAGTGAGAATTTTTTATTTGTATATGATATTATTGATTGATGATTAATTATATATATTATTTGATGATTTGAATTTGTGGGTTTGTGTTTCATTGAAATCTAACTCATGTTTAATGTATTTTACATGTTATTCCATAAATTTAGAATATGTTATTAATATTCAAAGGATATTTAAAAAAAGGTTTCAAATAAATCCAAAAAAGATTTAAAATTCCTTTAGTTTTCAAGGAATAATTTTCTATGTTTTTATGATATTCATTTTAAAAATTGAATTTGGAAAGCCCTTGGTGCTTTAAAAATTGATTTCTCAGTATATGTGTTTTTTTAAATGGAATATACAAGGATTGTTTGAAAATTATAATATTATATTTTAATGAAAGGATTGTTTGTCACCTTTGATGAAACGTTTTCATAGATGACCTGAACCAATATACAATCCATAATATTACATTATTATATATTATTTCATGAATTGAAATAATCAAATAGTTTTACATGTGTTAAATAGGTTCCATGAATTAGTATGGGAAACGAGGTCGGATGAGGATATATGATTTTGATCTTTTGATATGTGATTGATATTTACTAAATTCTACCCCCTCCTCCTATCTTTATTTTCCTTAAAATCCTATAATGTTTTGTGATATATGTGAAATAGTATCTATTTTAGTATAGTATAGATTGACTTGTGTCCCCAATTATAAGGATCACTATAAATAATAAGAGTTCCACCAATTAGAATATACAGAGAATGTATAGAGTCAATTTTCAGACATTGGATTGATATGTTGATAGATGGTTTCTCCAATGTTCAACATGTATTATCTCACTGTATCTTTAATAGATTCCCATGATTATGTATACTTTAATCAAACTCAATTTTAATATTCATCGATTTTATTTTTTTCCTTATTTTTTGTTGATTATTATTATTCCATCCATATAGGTTTTATTAGTATTGATTTTATTTCAATGATATATTATATTTTATCTGTGTATTTTTAATTGTTTTTTATCAAAATTTTCATGTGTTTCCATACATTACATGTTTTTTCAGTTGAATTATACACCATATTGTTTATATATAAGCCTTTATTAATTTATTTCATGGATACATTCTAATGTATGCTGGTGTTGGGTTAATTCTATTTTAAAATGGGGTTTCTAAATGATTTTTTAAAAGTATGCGCTTTACTGAATGATATATAGGTTTTAAAAATATCAATTTTTGTTTATAAAAAAGTTTTGAGTTATAATTTTGAGTTTCATTATATGTAAAATGGCAAAAAGATATTTTAAATAATTATATTTTATTTAAAAGTTTACATTATATTTTTTTTGAAATTCATAGAAATTTATTGTAGTGGAAAACAATTGGGCGGCTTCTGATAACACTCTACTGATACCACTTAGCTTCCGTAGACCCGTAGAATTATATTGTAGGTTTTAGTTCTAAATCATTAGGATATTTTGGATTTCTTGTCAAATTTTTCATGTAATCCCTTATAGAAAACCCAATGATGATATTTGTTGGAGACAATAGCTAATGGGGAGATTGTGTTCTAGTGATTTTTAATCATTTTTATTTATTCTACTCTGGTTTTTTGCCAATAATTTATAACATTATTTATTGTTAGGGGATAATTTATAGATTTATTGTATAATTTAGTAAGTTATATTTTTTATTTTTATATTCATTGTTTATTTTCGTTTTGGATTTAATTTTAGTTTTTAGTTTTTTCATAATTAAGTACAATAGATGAATGCTTAATGTTATATATGTATTAAAGTACCAATGCATATTCAATATTATTAATCATTAAAAATTCATTCACATTGAGTATATTTATTATTTTTTATGAAATTATTTGTATGTGGATATGTAAATCGCCCTTCTTGTTTTCCTAAATGATGGTTCATGGCCTTATTAAGGGGTGAACCTAATTGGTTATTGAAAAAATTGCATTAAAACTGTTCTTGTTCTTTTGGAGTACTATTTTTTAGATTTAATAAAATCAGAACTTAAATGTTTGTATGAAAATATTCTATCTAGATCACTCTAGTTATATTCTTCATGATCCCTAAGGATGATGGGATTTTGAGATTTGCATTTTGAGATATTTTTTAAATTTATTCAATTGTTCCAGGATATTGATTAAATATGCATTAAATTATATATAAATTATGGGATCCAATAATAGTTTTTCTTTTGGGGGTAGAAATTGTAGAGAATATAGTACCACATATTGACTCACACAGTTTACAAAACCATGTGGATCAGATGCCCATGGCTGTGTATACTTCATATTTGTAGTTTTATGGTTGGTTTATGGTCTGGAAACCCATATTATAAACCTATGTAAGGTCACTAAGACCTTTTTAAGGAATCATTATTTTTTGTATAAAAAATTAAATATATTTTATTAAATGTTAGTGATGATAAATTGGATTCCAAGGGAAATGTATAGGTTTATAATATATGTAAAAGTTTACCTGGATAAGGGATTTAAATTAATCCTAATGATTTGATAATTTCAATAAAATTGCATGTATATGATGTTGGAATTTCTAATATTATAGAAACAAATACATGGGTTTTCAAAATTACTGTATATGATTCTAATTTTATTAAGAAATTGTTAATAAATTGTTTGTCTATATTTTTTCAAGATGAAAATATCATGGGTATGAAATTCATAAAATGATATTTTTATTTGGATCTCGTTTTATGATTTTCATTCCATTTTTAGTTTTCATTTTGGGTTTTCATTTTTTATTATTACTTTTAATGAGTTTTTTATTTTATTATTAGTTTAATCCTCATTTAAATTTCACAACTGTTCATGGGATTTTGTTATTATAATGTTTTTCATGGATTTATATCTATTATATTTGGGTGTAGTCCTTTAAGTTTCATCCCATAAAAACACTTTTTGTGGGATTTTAGAGAAAAAAACTTCATGTTGTTTCAACCTTATAATGAAATTTTCCCTCATCACCCATTCAACCATCACTATGTTGGTTTCTTATTCTCCATTTCATTGTCGAGGATTAGATGAATGCTTTATTCTTTGAAAGTTGATCTTATTTTAACTACAGTTTGGAATTATTTTATCATTTCCTAATTTTTATAATATATCCAAAAGTTTCTGATGGTCTAATTGACATCCATAAAGTATATTGGGTTCATTGGGACCTTAATATATATTTCTTTGTCGATGGTGTTCTATATAGTGAGAAACAGAAGTAGGAAAAAAATGAGTTAGTGTTTCTATATGATTTAAAAGGATCTTTTATTATTTTTTATTAAGACCTCTAAAAATAGATGATCAATTTTTTTCGTAACATGTAGTTAAAATTGTATACTATGACACTTTTTATTTAAAATGTCTTGATATAGTTTATTATTTGGTTGAGTGAGTCTTTTTGAATATCCTGTAAATTGGTTTATAGCTGATATTGGATCAATATTACAGATCAATTGAACATGTTTTGGGTGTTTCAAATATTTTTCATATAACTATTATATCCATGAAAATCATTTCAACATAACTAGTCCTTAGGATCTTACTCAATTTAATACCCCATCAGTCTAGATACGAATTGAAATGCATTTGAATTTTGGATTTTCATTATGTAAATGGGATTCATTTTAAACTAGAATTTTAAATAGTACTTCATGAGTTTAAACACATAAACCGGGTGTAATTGGATGTTGAATGGGGATTGGAGGCTAAGATGAGGGTTTTATTATTCATTGTGAGATGGATATGTATGATCATGTACATTGTGATTTTACTCAGCAGCAAATAATGAACCATCTACTAGCCACTGGCTTCCCAGTGGGATAGCTCATAGACTTGAATGGTACCTAGTATCACATCATATTCTATGGCCTGTTGTTAGATCATCATTAAATATATTTTTTTTAAAAAAATCTCTTTTTACCTAGTAGGAGTTTTTTTGAGTGTAACCCAACACCTCCACTTTCAGTTATTGCTTCATTCAGGATGGAATCCTCCTTTTCTACAATCTTTCTCCATTAAACAGAGGAAGAGCTGGGTGGGATCCATGTAGAATTTTATGGTTATTATCAATATCTAGTTATCTCTATTACATGTCAGTTTCAATAACTTTTAACATTTTCTTCACTTAGATTAATGTTGTCTTCTTATTCCATCAGAGCATGGCAGAGTCTTCCATTTGAGATACATATTTTCTTCTATATGGAAAAGTTTTTCCACAATAAAACAACCACTTACTTCCATAAATAATTAAAAAATGTTTTGTGGTCCACCATATTGAATATGGATTTAAAATAAAATCAATTTTTAATTAGTTATTTTTTAGGGCAAACTAAGAGGAATTTTTTCAGGAGTAGTTTTAGGGGAATCACACAAACAATATTTTTATTGTTGGTTGTCATTTGGGAGAACATTGGTCACCCAATGAAAATTTATTATTTATTATTAATTATAAATTATTTATTTACTGAATTAAAATTGTTTTAAAGTAATTAAATATGGTTGTTTGGAAAATTTTATGTTTCAAGGAATGTGGGATTTGTTCTACGGTGTTTAGATGACCTTCGGAAGTCTTGGGAGAGTAAGGTAGAAGTTACAGTGATGTAGATTAATTTATGATGATTTAAAAATTGTATGAGGTATATATAATTCTATTATGGACATATGTTCTACAATTTTTCATGTGGATAACCAGTCAAACCGCTATGGGTGAATAAACCTTGATAAATAATTGAGTTGTTAGGTTTAAAATTATAACATAAACAGTAAATGATAATATAATCTATGATCAGGTTTTTCATTAAGGGCCATAGGTGGACCAATGAACATTATATATTTCCTCATCCATTTATGGTTATGGTCATGATCATTTTAGTGTTTCCCTATGACATCTGAACCTCTTAAGGTTTTTGATCAGGTTGCATATGAACTAGTGGCCCTTGTGTGGGAACATTTTCAGACCTCCAAGTGGAGGAATGAGTGAATTGAGAAGAGTGGTCTACATACACATCATGAGGGACCCTGGGATATTTTATAGTTGTTAGATCATTGATATTGGGTTGGGGAGTCTGCTACCCTGAGCGATTGACTAACCCTTGGTATAAGTTGGATTAATAATGTAAAAATTAGGGTCCTATTTTTATGAAAGGATTATATAGACCCAGGTTAGGTGTCGTATAGGGTGGATACCTAGAAAACTCTAGTGGGGGAATATTATATGTTTTGACATTGGGAACATTAGAGGAAAAACTATACTAGGACTGACCATAGTGAGGGGATGTATATGGAAATAGACAGTAAAGGTGGGTCTAGAAAATTTTCCAACAGTTGTACCCTTTATTATTATGTGTTTTTTGGATGATAAAAATAAAATAGTGTGGGTCTATTATTGCTAGATAATAAAACATGCATATGTGGTGTGTGTGTGTGTGTCACTATCAGTGGTGATCCCATGGATATAGAGTTGGGGTATATATTATATACTATGATAGATCATTCCATGAGTTTTACCTAGAACATAAAACATGTTGGCTATGACCATAGAAGATAAATCACTAATATTTTAGGTTTTTGGTACTTTATATACATACTAGGGAGAAGTGGGTGTGTTATATTGGGAGGCATGGTCCATCTAATATGATTAAAGACATTGTGAAACAATCTAAAGCATGTATGATAGATCAGGGTCTATGATATAATGAACTAAAACGTTATGGAACATGGTACATGGGTTGGAATGGTCTATGTGATGTGAACATAGACATTTCAACAATGGTTAATGTAAGTGTTGTTGATGGTTTTATTTATTTTCTTCCCCAGAATATTTATTTATTATATTCATCTAATAAGGGAATATAATTCCAATTTTAGTATAATATTTTATTATATTGGTGGTTCCCTACTAAGCTATGTTCTCACACCCTCCTCAAGTATCCATTACACTAGGGTTCTTGAGAAACCCTCCCTTCATATTAGTTTAGTTTACATTAAGGTTTGGGTTTTTACAGGATTCAGTTTATGCAACTTAGAAGGGAAAGAATATGAGTATGAGGTGAGGGTTGGGATCTTTAAAAGAGACTCGTATATTTTTTTATTTTCTTATATATATTTTTATATGTGATCATCCCAATGCGTGACTATTCTTGTATTTTAGTATGACCTATGTTAGTTTTTCATTCCATAACCATCTTATTTATTAATTATGAAAACTATTTTGTGATGAATGTTCGTTAAGTTAATATATATTTACACTATTATAGTACTCTATTACTAGGGTTATACCATCCCCATGATACCTTCTTATACCCTTTATGCTAGTTTTTATCCTTTGGAATATAGGAGGCATGCCTAATGTTTTGTGTAGAACTGTTAAAAATAATTTTTGGAGTGATCTAGTTTTGTAATTTTAAAAGTTTTATATGATATGTTTTTATTTGTTTTTCTATTTAGGATATAGATGGTAGGATATATGAGTATGTCAGATCGTATGACCGATATCTCATAGGTGCATCATAAACATATAGTAATGTGGGATGTCTAGGGTGGCAGGGGATTCTTATTCATGTTCTTGGCTTTTGATGTTATGATTTTACGATTTTCTCCCCTGTGATATGTATCATATTTTTGTTTATTATTTATTATCAAATTTTTCCCTTGAACTATTTTCAAAATTCCAGTTATGTTTTTGGTTCTTTTCCCATATAATCAAAATATGTCTCATAAATTATTCTATTCTCATTGTGATTACAATTTAATATAGTTATATTAGTGATTCGTCTACTGACATACAACATCGGGCTAGTTGTTTATGTTTTTAGAAACTACACGTATATTATCATCCTGTATAATTATATGGCGGTATTCAACATAATTGGACTATTAAGTATAAGTATTTTTTTGATAATGGTGTGTCATTTATATTCTATAGAGATATTACCTATTATGATAATGGTGGTATAGTCCCTCTAGGATTGGGCATAATTCAACCCTTATAGGATGTTAAAGGTATTTCATTCCATGAAAATAAAACCTTTGGTCATTGTTATCATTCATGTTTTGATAATGATAATTTTAGTGAAAAATAAAATTTCATTCCAATACAGCTTCAAATGGAATTCCACTTATCCAATCCAGTTGTTATGCTTCCTTCAATATGGATTTTTAAAATATTGGTCTTATAGTATGAATGTGTGATTTTTATTGGAGTACTACCTATGAGGATTCTCAATGAGAGTTTTTTCCTAGTGGGATGATGTTTTGGAATATGGACGTCATTGTATACATATATGAGACCCTATAATGGGTGTTTTGGCATATTTAACTTCATTCATTATTGATATTGATGTGTAGGTTGAATGATGTGATCTATGGAATATTAAGATGAATGATTTGGTATGAAAGGTTGTATATCTATAGGCCTTATGTTATAGTGTTGTTCAATAGTAT
This sequence comes from Viscum album, assembly GCA_963277665.1. Taxonomy (NCBI): domain Eukaryota; kingdom Viridiplantae; phylum Streptophyta; class Magnoliopsida; order Santalales; family Viscaceae; genus Viscum; species Viscum album. The sequence continues at coordinate 245,801,498 of OY728133.1, forward strand.
CTTGTGAATGGGTTTAGTTAGGTATACCATGTTTATAATTGTAGGTAACAATATGTATTTTTTTTTGGGTTATGAATTTTGAACATGAGATGTTAATAAATGTATACTAGGAATTGAGATGGCATGATGATGTTCATGGATAAAGGGACATCCTGAGTGATGATATTTGGATCCGACACATGGTTTCCTCGTAAATTAAATAACCCTAGATCTAGTTTTGAGGAATGTCATGTAGTATTCCTTATGTTACTGGGATGTTAATAACATAGTATGAATCTTATGTTGTCATTGAGTTTGGATTAAAAAATTATGTCTATTATACCTATTGGACCTATATTTACAAATTCATTTATGTATTCAATAAGGTCATGGGTAGATGGTCTGTGTTTCATAATAATGCCAGTTAGTATCCATACATGTGATTGAAAATGGCATGGGTGAAGTGCTCAATTTTGAATTAGAGTTCCATTTTAATTAGTAAGATGAGACTAATGTGTCATGGATCACAATGAGTTATTACTATGTATCAAATTAGTTCGATGTCAAAGAACTTATGGGAGTTCGAGTCATATTACTGCATTTGGATGGTTCTAGATAATACACCCATATATTTGAGGATAATATTGATGTATTCTATACTATTTACATCTGTGGCCAAATGAAACTGATATCAAATATGGTCATGTATAAACCAAAGACCGATGGGAATTGATGAAATTATTTTTGGCATAAAATCCTGTGGAAATGGATTAGAATTTGAAGTTTCCATTTGTGGTAGAAGAGACACATTTAAATAATCAAGTGTTATGGGATAATAGATATTTGGTTTGGTATTGAAATGTGTTTTTTAAAACATTAAATAGGGATACCAAACTAGTGTGAAAAGGGACAAGTTATCTGAATCTGATTATGATCAAACATGAAGTGTTTGAGCCATAGACTGGTATGAAGGTGTGACCCTCATAATAAGGTGTAATTTTGGTGCGTTTCAAGGAAGAAATATTTGTGGGAAGATAATGGGTAATTATATATTTTTTTAGTCAGTGGTCAGGTATGAATGATTTCCCAATGTCTGAATGTTTTATTCATTATGTGAGATATATATACCCCATAGACCATGTTTTGAACATTTGATGTTTCCATAAGAATAATTCTAAAGTGGGGAGTATAAAATTAGTCATAGAACATGACCATCTTGATATATGGTTTATATGGTTGAAATAATGGCTAGTTGATAGTCATAATGGAACAACATGTCTATTCTCCTATTAATTTTATTTTTAATATACTCCTTTATTTGTGGTATATGTGAATTTGAATGTTTCATTACATAGTTTTTAATCCTTGGAGTTTTCCTCTGGATAGTTTTTTGATCATCCCAAGATGTTGGATCAACAATGGGCTAGTATTGTTGTGGAACTATGATGATGGTTTTTCCTGGAAAGTGTTTCATCCAAATAATTCCTAATAGAGATAGGTGTGGGATTCAATTCATGTGTTCACATGATCATGTGATTCTATATTTGTTATGGGTATCATGGTCTGGTGCTTTGAGTGATGTGTTAGTGAGTACAACCACACATTTTTTGTATGGGTCAGCCCTAGGAGAATCAACTATAATTATTTTGAATAATTAGATGTTTTTTGGTAATTGGATGATTATTTTCATGGATTTGGGGTTACGTCCAGTTCTTTAGCATGAGAAATTGATACCTGTCTTTTTCATATGGAGATCAATATCAAAGAGTTTCAAGGAAATTGAACTCTTGTTTTTTCATATTTTTGGTTTTGGTTCCTTGGTAGGAAATTAAAGTGGTGATCACCACTAAGATAATGGAATTATATTTTGTTATATAACTCCAATTATTAAGAGAACCGTAGTCCATATGATAGTTTTCATATGGATTCCATGGGTGTATCAAGATATAACATAATGGGAAAATCGTTATTGGTTTTTAGGTAATGGTTATGAGTTATGTAACATGGATCAATGACATATGAACCATAATTTTGAAGTTAATATTTATAATAGTGGTTGGTGATTCATGTTGAGATGTTTTCAATGAGACATGAATTAATGCCTAGTGTAGGATGAGTCATATAAATTGATGACCACTAAGAATTCTCACTGATGGGAAGGGTTATGTTGTGGAATTTTTAATAACCCATTTTTACAGATGGGTTTTGAAGAAATTTTATTATTTTCATTTATAGGATGAGAAAAATTTGTAATCTGGTTTGGAAATTTTTTCTAGCAGATTGAAAATTAATAATTGGTTTAATTGAACATTCAATGGGGCTTTGAATATAGTCAATGGGGATTGATAAATATCTAGATAATACTTGGGGCGTTGGTATGTAGAGTGGCCCCAGCCGGCAGCGACCAACTTGTGGTATGTTATCCACATTCTAGTCAGTGGAATGACCCAAGGTATGTCTTGTTAGATGAGCTTACTAACAAGTCAGTGGCATTAATGGTTTGAAAACTCCATTTCCACATAATATTTTGGAAGGGATCATCACATTATCTCATATTTCCCTTAGTTTGATTGATATGAGGGACTTCACTTTTTCTCCCCTCATTCCCCAAAAAAAAGGGTGATTATGATGGAATCCATTTGGTTTTCGGAGAAGAGAACCAATCTATATATATTTCCCTTCTCCTTCTCCTTCCATCCCTTCTATCTTATTATTCCCCCAGATTAGTTTTATATTATAATTCCACTAGAGTATGGTGGAATAATACATATAATAATAAAATTTTATTATTAATAGAAAATTTAAATCCCATGTCTATGTCCACCTATCATCATCAACTATTTTGGAAAAGGTCTGTCACACATCTGAATTTATTATAGGGTTTTTATAATATTAATATTAAAATGGAAATTTTTCATCTCATATTTATAGGTATTTTTTATAGTGGTTTCGGTTACAGGACACGGACCATGTATGTGTGGTGGTTCATTAGTCAAGCAAGCGCCAGGTGCCTAGTGAAAAGTTAGGTTTTATGCATATTTAAAAAACTTATCTTAATTAAAATAAGTTATAACTAATTAAATAGGGTCATTTAGGTTCTTGGGAATTTGGGAAGTGGTTTGTGGTGCTAGGACATCCATTGAAGTGCTTGGGATGGCCTATCTGAGAGTTTCTAGGGAAGATATAAAATGAGGAAACTTTAAAAAATAGTTGGTGGTATCAGTAATTTCTTTATGAACTTATATTCTACTACACCTCTTGTGGATTGATATTGATTCCATTAATAGTGATTGACTCCATATTATTAATTAAAATTTTAAACATAAAATTAAAAATTTAGTGATTTAACATAAACTATAAATTCATAGAAACCCTTAGATTAGGTAATATACAAAAACATCCATGGGTACCCCTATGAATTATATTTCTTGGCATGACCATTCATGGCCATGTCTGTGACTATAACAGTGATAAATTCAATCATCTAAAATATTTTAGGGGTTTGATCGAGTCATTTATGACCTAGTATCCCTTATGTAGGAACCTTTAGCCTCATCCATGTGGAGTCTGGGAGTGACATGGTTTGAGCAGTCTGGGCAGACCTCATGAGGGACCTTGGGATATCTTAGTGTCATTGTATCATTGAGACTAGGTTGTGGAGTTTACTACACTGAGTGATAGGTTTCCTTATCTCAAGATGTGTATTACCAAAGGTCACAAATAGGGTTCCTTTACTATGATGGGGTTGGAAGATCCAAGGTAAAGTGTTGTTTTTAGTTGTGATGTTTAAATTCCAATAGTTGGTTTCTTATATGTATGGGAATATGGAACCCAAGTGGGAATCCCCATGATGATTTCAACATAGTGATAGGTCATGATTTTATAATGTTATTGAAGGGGATTTTAGGCCTTCAACCGACCATTGTTCCCATTATTTTTATGATTTATTTTGAAAATTCTCATAGGGGTGTTCTTTTTTAAATGTGGAAAAACATCAGGGGGTGTAGAGACCCGGAATTTCAATGTATGTTTCTAAAATAAATGGAAATTTTATGAGTACCCAAAAATTGGCGACGCATGATTTTCAGGCCCAGAGTCCCTGGAATGAATTTCTGATGTTTTGTTCTGGTCTGTTCAGTAAACGTGGCAGTGGTTTTTTCGATCTTTTCAACCAGTTCTCAAAATTGAAATTTGGGGGCACCCTTGAACTCGAAGAACCAATTTTCACTTAAGAACAATTTCACCATGATGGCAGTTGGTTGAGGGTGAAAATTAGTTTCTGGGTTTTTTGTGTATGAATAAAATAAAAATTAATGTTTTTGAGATTTTATTTTTATTTTCATGACCCATGGGGGTGTTGGGATGTGGGGTCCAGTAGAACTAAATCTCTATGTAAAATTTGGTTGTGGGTACCACCAATCCTTAACCTCCCATTAGAGGTTATGGTGGTGGTGACCACCTGAGGCAACCCTCCCATGATAGGTTACGGTGGTGGGGACCACCTGGGATTAAATCCCCTTGAAACCACCCTTTTAATTGGGAGAAAAACCTCAAATCCCTCATTAATGTGCAGGAGCCTCATGATCTTTCCCCACATTAATTGTGCCAATGCACATACCTTTAATTTTGCCAATATAGTTAATTTTCTTTCCCCCTTTTTAAATTAAGTAACAGCATCGTTGTAATTTAGGAAGGTTTCTAATGATGAACAATCATAAATTCCATGATAGTTACCTACCTTCCCACCTATTATATATATATGGTGATTCAGAGGATTATTTGGGATGGCTTCACCAAGCGATGAAGAACCTGTAAAGTGAATTGATGACCAACACTTGGAGGATTATGCTCTCTAATAAAGAACGAGCTCCACCAACAAAGGACGCCAACCTCCTTCGACCTTCTTCTTCCGGACTTATTCCGACGTGGAACGTCCTCATCTATGGTGAATCGATGATCGTACTACCTTCATCTTCCAATGGCTACAATAAACTGAGGTAGGGTTTTATTATTGGGTATGATTATATTCCAATGTTCTTACTTTATGTAAAATGAAGAATGCGAATGTTTTCTTTTTCGGGAGGGAAACAATCATTGTAGGAGGGTTTGACATTATTTACTCTTGATTATGATGATCTTCTTGCTACCACCCTATTGCAGATGGTGTAGTCCAAAATAACATGGATTGTTCTCTACATAATCACTGTGTTGAATTTTAGGTGTTCTTCGGAATGAAGGAAGGTGACAAAGGTAATAATGCTCTGCCACCCGCGGCCTCCGCTACTCCACACTACCGCCGAGAAGCCATCGTGCCAAGCCTTCGAGCTGAGTCGCTGCCAAGCTGATCTGCCACCCTGATCCGAGCCGTCATCGCCACCCCTCACCGTACCCCAGCCAAAGAGGCCCACACCCATCGCGGCACCCCTGCCGAACCGGCCCGCGCCCCTCGCCCCCGCGCCTGCGTGGCTCACCCGCGGTCACACCGCCCTGCAGCGCCCGAGGGCTCTTTGGACCCTCGCGGGATGGAGGACCTCCCAGTGGGCCAAGAATAACCCTACAGGTCGGTCTGGGTCTACTTGAACCGGGTTGACCCATGTCATGTCCGGCAGGGCAGGTCCGACTGGGTTAGACTGGACTCGGGCCAACTATGACCCTTTTACACTCCTTCAACCATATAATTAGCACAAGAAATCTATTTGATGAACCATCAGTGGCGCTGGATATCATGGACTGAGTGGGTTCCTTTGAGTATACTCCACTTAGGTTTTTGGTATATTTGCAGTATGGTGAATTTGGATTGAGCAGGAATCCAACCAGGCCCCTAGAAATAAAAGAAAAATGACTCACAGATCAGGCGTCCGATTGACGTGCCTTCTATTTATTGAGACCCCCTTGACCTAGAGAACCTTTGAGATACTTATTTATGGGACTTTGTGATGGTTGGTGTATCGACCAGTAGCTCTTGGAGCAGATCCTCCTAGAGGTGAGCGAGCAGAGTGCGATGACATAGTAGCTAGCTGAGACTTGACGACTGTTGATCGTTTCAACTCGGAGTAACTCGACTATCCCAAAAGGGATCTCTTTGGTGTCGCGGCATACCCATGGTACTTGATAGGAGGAGTACCTTAGCATACTACGAGTGGAATCATGTTTGGTGATGTGGAGACCCAGGGTGAGGAGTGCGCTTTGTGATGTAGCAGATCCATGGTACTCGACATGAAGAGTACCTCAACAGTCCCTAGTTAGTGGGAATTGATCTTGGTGTCGCGGAAGACCCACTACACTAGACAGAGGAGGATTTATCCAACACTTGTGGTTTCGATAATGGGACTGTGGATGACATTTGATACAACCTCTGGAATAAACTCTTCTTTGAGCTGATTCAGTTTTTCTATGTTTTCCTCATGATTGAGATTGATCACTAGATAACATAGGTATATGTATGGGAATATACGTATGTAAGGTTATCTGTTGATTTCCATATTTTTGGTTTATCAATGGGGTATTTTGTGAGACTCTGAGGGAGTGGGGGTCCTTACTGAGTATCGTTTTACTCACTCCTGTATGAGAAATGCCTCCACTTCATTGTTTTTTGTGTAGATGATGAACAACGCTGACTGAGGATGAGAGTACTAGGTCTGGATGGTACCCGGAGGTGGACCATACGTTTTGTTGGTACATAGTGGAGATGGATGGATGTGGAGTTCTATGGAGGCGATCTGTACCTACCCTTCAGGTGGGAACCTCGAAGTATGACCCAGTAACGACTTTCATTTTTCTTATATTGTATTGTATTAGAGGTTTACTTATACTTTCTAGATGGGTTTATATTTTGGACCCTATTAATTTCAGCACGTTTATGTTACACAGTTTACTTGGTGATCTATCCAGCTGTGTGCTTGCCTGTGTGTGTGTTTTTACATGTTATGAAGGAAATATCTTCCCACTTTTAGGGAATAATGCCTTTGGAGCTAGTTGCTGGCCCCTGGCCAATGGAAGGGTGCATGGGTTAGTCACGTCACAAGCCCCAGAGAATGGTTTGTAACAAATTGGTATAAGAGGAGTCTGGTCTACCACAAAACTAACATTATGATATTTTCTATGAGGAAATAGTGTTTAGTGTAATGTGTGCGGTTTTCAATTCTGGTAGTCCAGTGTTGGTGTGGCGGTGGACGTATCCACACACCAGGACCCTGACTTCTGATTTCCAACTCAGTGCACAAAAACAATGATTGTGTGTGTGTTTTCAAAAGATTTCTTAAGTCAGTTCACCAGGTCATATCACCAGGAAAAACTATTTAACTGTAGTGCACCTATTTATTTTCAGGATGCCTCCATGAAGATATCCATCTTGTGTTCTGAGAGTTGTACAAAATGATATCCCACCGAGTGATGAGGCCTTAGTGTAGGTCCCTCTTTTATTAGAGGTACTAATAGAGGATCCAACAGTACCATTACCTATTGTGGCATCGATGCTACCATCCCCAGAAGTAGACGGTGCATGCCTATTGAGCGCATTGCATGATTTCCAGTGCCAGAGGAAACCCAGTTTCAGGGGATAGATAGACCCACATGCGAATGAGGACTAGATGGAGGCTGTGGTGAGAGACCTCTGACTCGTAGGGACACCATCAAATGTTATGGTGATTCTCGCTTCCAACCATATATTGGTAGCAAGGGGAAGATGGTAGAGATTGATGCTCAAAGTTCACGATGAGGTGACACTCCTTTAGGCATACTTCGAGAGCTTGTTTCGGGCAGAATTTGTTCCAGTTACTCTTCTCATAGTACAAATTCACGAGCAACTTCATCTGAAGGAAGCAAAAATGATTGTAGCTCAGTAATAAGTGAGTTTCACTGACCACTCGCGCTACTCCATAGATATGGTGCAGAAAACATTCTTTAGGGCTTGTACCTTTTATATGACGATCAGGCAGGAGATCATGGATTTAGTTATCTCACTCATTATCTTGATTCAGGAAGGGGTGTTAGCGAGATCCCTCTTGTTGGAGAGTTTTGTTGTCGAGCTATCACCAGCAATGAGACCCACTACCAGTAATCACGTAACATAGTCTTCTTCAGCTGGCAGCAGACAAGTGTCACATATGTCTAAAAGGACCATACCTAATGGTAGATGACCTCATTACTTAGGATCGGTTGTGAGGGGAACTCGTGGTGGAGACATAAATGCCAGGAGTGGGAAGTTTTACAATGGAAGAGGGTAGGGTCACAAGGCTCATGACATTCTGACCCACCGTTCAATGATCAGTAGACTGTCGAGGGACAGCCTAGGTAGAGACATAGTTTCGATAAATGTGGTCCATAGGGAGCAGGCTGATGTGGAAGAGGAGATGGTCATGCAGCTGATGGTAGGAGACAATTAGAGATATTACATCCACCAACACAAGGAGGTCCACCCTGACTGCAAAGTGCGGGTGGAAAGGGGGATCTCAGCTCAAGGCAACATAGGCATACGATCATGATGCTCCAGATATGATTCGAGGTAAGATCTATGTCAACACCACAATAGATGTAGTAATTATAGACATAGGTTCTAGTCATTATTTCATTTCCAATTCCCTCGTTCGAAGCTTGGATATGTCGACGGAGTCGATGGCTCGATCTTTACATCTAGAGACTCTTGTGGGAGAGGATTCGACGATTACTCACAATTTCCGATAGTGCGAGCTTACTCAAGGAGGATAGTGCATTGACTAGGATCTCCTAGTAGTGGCATCGAGGCCATAATATGTCATCTTGGGTATGGACTTGTTATCTAAAGTTCATGCTCAGATAGACTTTATTAGGAGCAATGTGTGGTGTGTCTACAAAAATGGGACCAGTTTTACCTTCACCCGCAAGAAAAGAGCCTTTGCGGCATATGATAGACTTACTGGGAGGAGGGTGGAGATGATCACTCATCAGTTGGCTTTCCTTACTCTCAATGCAGTTGATGTAGAGAGTCTGTGTAATCCTGTAGTGGTGGACTAGTACACATATGTGTTCCCTGATGATGATCCGGGTCTACATCCTCAGAGATAGGTGGACTTTTACGTTCACATGTACCTAGGGAGAGCACTGATATCTACACCATCATATTGAATGGCTCTTGCATAGCTTCGTGAGTTGTGGGTACAGCTAGAGGACTTGCCGGTAAAGGGGTTCATCTGGCCCAGTTTTTCACCTTGGGTAGCCCCGATTCTGTTCACCTAGAAGGCGGATGGGAGCTTGAGGCTTTGTGTTGACTATCGTCGCCTGAACCTGGTGACCGTGAAGAACAAGTACCCACTCCTGAGGATTGAAGACCTACTTAATCAGCTAAAGGGAGAAATATTGTTCTCAAAGATATACCTCAGATCAGTCTATCACTTGCTCAGAGAGCCAGATGAGGATGTGCAGAAGACAACCTTCAGATGTCTGTATGGCTGTTATGAGTTCTTGGTTATGCCATTCGGTGTAATCAACGATCCATCAATGATCATGGGACTCATGAACATTGTCATCCATGCTTACCTTGAACGCGTTGTCGTAGTCTTAATCGATGGAAAACTGATCTACTCGACTTCTGAGGAGGAGCATGCCTATCAATTTCAGGTAGTACTTGAAACACTCTGAGAGCACTAGCATTATGGTAAGCTCTCAAAGTGCCTGTTTGGGATCCAAGAGGTTCACTTCCAAGGGCATGTCATATAAAAGGCTAGAGTTGCAGTGGATCCAACAAAAATTGAGGAGGTACTTGTTTGGGAGCCACCCAGGAGTGTGACTGAGGTACGGAGATATTATAGGAGGTTTGTGCCAGACTTCTCCAGAGTTGTAGCATAACTATCAGTGTTGACGAAGAAGGGGAAACACTTCGGGTGGTCATATAAATTCCATCAGAGCTCTCAAAAGCTGAGGTAGAGGTGGACTAGTGCCCCCATATTTAGGCATCTAGAGGGGGAGTAGTCTATGTAGTTTTCTACGACGCATCAGGGACTGGACTCAGATATGTCTTGATGCAAGAGCGATCAGTGATTGCTTACAGTTCATGGCACCTGAGACAACATGATCAGAACTATGCTACCCATGTCATGGATTTACCAGTAGTGGTCATGGCCTTGAAAATGTGGCGGCATTATCTAATGGGTAAACATTTTACTGTGTAATATAATCACATGATTCTGAGGTATGTATTCCCTCAGAAGGACCTGAACCTGATACATAAATGTTGGCTTGAGTTCCAACAGGACTATGACTTCGTGACAGTCTATACTTCTGAGAAGGGGAATGTTGTTATAGATTCACTCTACAGGAGATCTTGTATATAGCTGCTGGGCGAGGTGACAGAGAAGCTGGCTAATTTTCAGATATCCTTTTTTGATAGAGATGGATCAACATTCCTACAGTCTCTTACAAACACTTCTCCACTTCATCTGTGATTCAGGGAGGTGCAGCCTGGGGACACTGACTGCGAGACACAACATGCTCAGATATCCACTACATAGGAACCGGATTGATTTCCTGAAGGTGGGGAGGACTTCATCCTCTATAGAGGACATACGATGGTACCAGTGTCACTTCAGGAGGAAGTGTCGAGGGAGTTCCACACTTCCCCTTTAGCGGTACATCCAGGAGTGGTGAAGATGTGCCACGATCTAAGACGACATCACCGGTGGCTAAGAATGAAGAAAATAGTTGCAGAGTTTCTTTCTTGATGCCTCACATGTCAGAAAGTGAAGGTAAATCATCATGTACCAGCATGCATGGTTTTGTATTTAGAGGTCCCAGAGTGGAAGTGGGATGGTATATCCATGGTATTCGTGACAGGACTTCCACGTACATCCAGAGGCCTTGACTCTATTTATGTGATCGTCGACCGACTTACCAAGTCGGCCCACATCCTACCGGTCAGAGAGTAAGGTTCGATAGAGGGAATGGGATGACTCTATGTGTAGAAGATTGTACAAATACATGAAGTACCCTCGATTATTCTCTCTGATCGTGATGCACGTTTTAATTCCCTATAATGGAAGGGGTTGCAGGAGGCTTTCGGGATGAAACTTCATTTGAGAACCTCCTTCCATCCTCAGACGAATGGCCAGACTGAGCAGACCATTTAGACCCTTGAGGACATGCTCAACGGTTGTGTCCTAGACATCGGTCACCGCTGGGAGGATCAATTTCCTTTGCTCAAGTTTTCATACTATAATAGTTATCACTCCACCATTGGGATGTAACCTTTTGAGGCATTGTATGAGTGGCCTTGCAGATCACATTTGTGATGGACTATCACATGAGAGTCAGCACTAGTGGGACCAGATATGGAACGGGTGCACGACTTCTTAGTAGATTTGGCGAGGCGGCTTACCGCTTAGCTCTTCCTCCTCAATTTCAACGGGTGCACGACTTCTTCCACGTATCCTAGTTGAGGAGATACGTGCGCAACCCTTCTCACATCATCAACCATGGTGAGCTGACGTTGATGATGGGGAGACATTTAGAGAGGTTCTAGTAGAGCTTTTAGGATCAATAGGAGCAGGTAAATTATGGACGGTTGATATCTATGTTGTGTGTTCACTGGAAGGATGGTAACCTCCTGGTGATCACATTGGAGTGGGAGGCTTAGATGCATGCTCAGTACCCCCCACTTTTTCCCTTGGTTTGAGTTATTGTTTACAAGGTTGTAATGCCTGAGGTGGGGAGAATGTAAAGACCCAGAATTTATTTAGAATTGTTTTTAAAAATAAATGAAAATTTTATGAGTCTGTGAAAATGGACAGTGTGTGATTCTGAGGACCAGAGTGCTCGGAATGAATTTTTGAAATTTTGTTCATGTGAATTCAGTAAACGTGCGAGCAGGTATTTATAACATTTGAACTAGTGCTTGTAATTGAAATCCGAGAGCACCATTGAATTCGCAGTGCAGATATTCGCTTAAGAAGACATTCACCTCTACAGCAGTTGGAGAGGGTAAAAATTAGTTTTTGGGATTTTCGTGTAAGAATAAAATAAAAATAAATTTGTGTCATATTTTATTTTTATTTGAAACACTCATGTGGGTGATAAGAGTTGGGTTCCACTAGATATAAACCTTCTTGTTGAAGTTGGTGGTGGGTACCACCAAACCTTAACCTCTCTTGACATGTTATGGTGGTGGGGACCACCTGGGATTAAACCCCCTTGAACCCACCTTTTAAATGGAAGAAAAACCTCAACTCCTTCATTAATGTGGTGGAGCCTCTTGTTCTTCCTCCACATTAATTGTGTTAACACAAACACAATTAATTGTGCCAACTTATTCAATTGGTTTTTCTCTTTTTTAAATTAAGTAACAGTGTCATTGGAATTTAGGAAGGTTCCTAATGAATGAACCATCATAAATTCCATGATCGTTACCTACCTTCCCCCTCTCTTATATATATGGATCGTAGAAGGAAGATAAGGGATGGCTTCACCAAGAGAAGAATAAACATTAAAGTGACGTGACACCTAACACTTGGAGGATTATGCTCTCCAATGAAGAATGCGCTCTGCCAATGAAGGATGTCGACCTCTTTCGACCTTCTTCATCGAGACTTATTCCATTGTGGAACATCCTCATCTACATTGATTCGATGATTGTAGTACCTTCTTGCACCAACACCAGCAAGCGAATGAGGCAGAGGTTTATTTTTGTGTAAGATTTTATTCCAAAGTTCTTCCTATCATTAAAATGAAGAACGTGAATGTTTTCTTTTGTGGGAGGGAAACAATCATTGCGGGAGGGTTTGACGTTCTTCACTCTTGTTTATGATGAGCCACTTGATAAATCCGTAATGTAGAGAGTGAATTCCAAACTAACATAGACCATCCTCTCCATAATAATTTTTTTGAATTTTAGGTCTTATTCGGAATGAAGGAAGGTGATGAAGGCGACGAAGGTAATGGCGCTCCACCACCTGCGGCCTCTGCCGCTCCGTGCTGCTGCCAAACTGTCATTTTGCTGAGCCGCTGAGACGAGCCACCGCCGAGGAGAGCCACCGCCCTGAGCCGAACCGCCTTCGCCCTTCCTCGCAGTGCCCCGACCAAACCGGATCGTTCTCCAAGTGGCGCCCTCGCCGCAGCAGCATGTACACCTCGTGGCCCTCGGCCAAACTGGCCCGTGTCCTCACCGAGCCTTGGCCGAACCGGCATACTCCTTCGTGGTTCCCTGGATGAACCATCACGCACCCTCGTGGCCCCCTGGCCAAACCGGCCCTCACCCTCACGACACCCCGGCCGAACCAGCCCCCGCCCCATGCAGCCCACGACTGAACCGGCCCCGCCCCTTAACGGCTCCCCAGCGGCCGAGTCGTCCCGTGGCACCCACAGGCTCCGCAGCCCCTTGCAGCCTGCCAGATCTCCCAGTGGGTCAGGGCTTACCCAGAAGGTCAGGTCGGGCGGACCAGAACTGGGTCAACCCATGCCAGGTCGGGCAGGGTCTGTCGAGTCAGGTCACACTGGACTCGGGCCCACTACAACCCTTATATGCTCTTTCAGCCATATATTTGGCTTCAAATGTATGTTTGAGGAACAATCAGTGGAGCTAGATATCATGGAGTGAGACAGTTCTTTTCAGTATACTTTGCGGGAGTTTTGGGTAAAGTTGAGGTACAGTTAGGTTGGATCGAGCAAGAATCCAACCGGGCCCCCGTAACTAAAAGGCTAATAACTCATAGACTGGGAATCTTATTGAAGCATTTTATCTTGCGTTGAGTCCCAATTGATGTGTAAACCCATTGATATACTTCTTCATGGTAATTTTTGACTGTTGGAGTATTGACTAGTAGATCATCGAAAAGATCCTTCTGGAGATGAGCGAGCAGATTCTGGAGACCTAGTAGCTGGTTGAGACTTGATGATTGCTAACTGTTTCGACTCGGAGTGACTCAAATAACCCAGTGGGGAGTGCCTTGGTGACATGGAAAACCCACAGTTGGGAGCTCCTTGATGTCATACGACCCATATTACTTGGCAGGAGGTGTACCTCAGTAGGTGATGAGGGGTAGAGCTCATGGTGACGAGGCAGACCCACGGTGGGGATCGCGCTTGGTGATGCAGCAAATCCATAGTAATGGACATGATGAGTACGTCCTTAGTCCATGGATAATGGGAAGCGTGCTTGGTTTTGCGGTAGGCCCACTATACTCGATAATTGAGGTATTCACTAGTAGTCGTGGTTTCGATAATGTGACTGGGGAGGATACTTGATACTACCCCTAGAATAAAATCCTGGTTGAGCTGAGTTAGTTTTTCTATGTTTTCATCATGATTGAGATATATTACATGATAATGTGGGTATATGTATAAGGATATAACTAAGTAAGGTTATCAGTTGATTTATTTATTTTTGGTTTATCCTTTGTGGAATTTGTGAGACCTTGAGGGACTCGGGGTCCCTACTAAGTATCATTATACTCACCCAGAACAGGCTATTCCTGCACATCATTATGTATGGTGTAGACAACAAACAACGCTGACTGAGGACGAGAGTACCAGGTTTGGAAGGTACCTAGAGGTGGACCATACGACGTGTCGGTACAGAGAGGAGACGTGCAAACGAGGAGTGTTGTGGAGTTGATCGGTACCTACCATTCAGGTAGGAACCTTAAAGGATGACCCAATAGATTGATTCCCTTTAATTCAGTTGTATTGTATCATAGTTGTACTTGTACATTCTAGTTGGTCTTATATTCTATCATCTTATACTATCATCACTCTCTTATTATATAGTTTACTTTGTGTTTCGTCTAGCTGTTTTCTTGGTTGTGTGTATGTGTTTATAGGTTATAAAGTCAATGACTTCCCAGTTTTAAGAAATACTCCTTTTGTGCTAGTCTCCAGCCCTTGGCCTATGGATGGCAGGCTTCGGGTAGTCATGGCATAGGCCCTAGGGGACGGGTCATGACAGATTGTTTTTATATATGTATAATTATCAAATAAATAACTACATTAGGGTAGGTTTATGATTCATATCTATAAAACCCCTCATAGGGTATGTGTGTGTTACTATCAATGGGGGTACCATAGATATAGATCCAGGGTTGATCTAATATACTATGATAATAATTACTAGTATAAATCTCCATATTCGTGATACTTTTGGAATAATCCATTGTCTAATAAAACAATCATAGTGTAGATTGATAATAATTGGTATATATATCAAGGATACCTAGGTGTGTTATATTATGGGGCACGGTTCACAATATGTTCTCAAATACACCTTGACACTAGTTGGTGTAGGTAATTTCAAAAGATTTCATCAACCTTATGTTCAAAAAAGGGATGTTAAATGGTGTGTGGTGTTGAAAAAATAATTTAATTTCTTCATAGACATTAAATATCATTATTAAGAAGTAATTATTGATATCATTTAGCTTATATATTTATTGTAGGTAGGTATCATGCACATATGATTTCATTACTATTATTTAAATAGACCAAATTTGTGGTTCCCTACTAAGTTATCCACTCAAACTCTTCGTAGGCTTAAATTTAACAATGTTACATAGGAATCCATTCATTTCATAGGTCTATTTTATTTTGAGGCATGTGCTTTTACATTATCATGATGGGGGCTATGATGGGACTAGAGACCGGGATGAGGTGAGGCTCATGTTCTATTTTTGAGCCTCCTATGGATTTATTCAGTCTTATATTATCTATTTTTATTCTATATTTTACATCATTCTAGTTGGAGTTCAGTATTGTATGACACGATTTCCTTATGTCATTTTATTATTAGTGATAAAAAAATAAACTTATTTATTTACTCAACATAATTTTATGTGAAATAATTTCATTATGTATATATATGTATGTCCATTGTTTTAATACATTGATATTTGGATTATGGCATCCCCGTGATATCCTCCTAGTCCCTTGAAACTAGTTAACATGCCTCTAGTGTACCGATATAAATAGAGAATTGGTATACCTATGGTTTTGAGTGATACAGGCGGGGATATTACACCCATGCATTTATCAAGGAATGATTAGAAATTAACCCTCCTCATATGATTTAATTGTTATAAAACCATGATTATTTATATGAAATTTTAAGAATATTATGTATTGGATTATTGATTTAATGGTCGTATTTTATTTTATAATGATTCTATTATAATATTCGGGTTTTATTGTTCCTCTATAATATCAGAACCCAACTATGGTGGGGAGACCCCCTTGTGGGTCTTGATCGTTTCTTAATCTGTAAAATAAATGAGAATAATTTATAGAATTTAGCATGTATTTATATTATTTTATTTTATCTGGTTCTTAAGTTGTATAATACCAATTTTTTTCTTTTTGTATTAAGTTATAATTATCACTCCTCTCTTCAGATTCGATGAATTTTTAACGGGTTAATGTTTTACTATGGGAGAGTTATCACATCGAATGTATTAATTTAAGGTAAACATTAATTAATTATTAATTTTTATTACTTTATTAATGAATTCATTTATTTTTTTAAAATTTAACGATTTTTTGGGTATTTTATAATGTTTAGTAATATAATGTTTAAACCTATATTAGGTCATAAACATAACTAGTCTGGTCACACCACAACCATTTTTCAATTGTCCTAAATTTCAAGTATTATATTATGTATGTTATTAACTTTATGGGTCTAAATAGATCACAAAAATTATAAGGGATATCATATGGTAGTGTTCCCTATGGCTGTGAGTCCTCATATCATCTATGGGTCTTGTCGTTACGTTGGTCGTCGCATTAGGTTATGGTATTTCATATAAATTATTGAATTAAAATTCATGAATCATTATTTTAAACCACATTTAGGATCATTATTACTATAATATTCATCAAGAAACTCATTAGATGTCTATATGAATCTCTCCCTCCCATCAATAATTAATATTAGACCCTCTTGTCTTATTTCTGGTCAATTTCTTTTTGGTTATGTCAATGTATCTCTATCCACTTTTTCTTTTCAATTTACTAACACCATTTCTATCCTTATAGTTGATTTTGTGTCCTAGGTCTTACTAACAGTAAATATTTTTGAGTTTTTTTCTTGGATTTAGACCTTTTAGGGAATCATTGAATTTTTTTACCCTATAACAGTGAATTTAGACCCTAGTTATTTCATGAGATTAATTAATATATGTGCGTACATTCCATTACATCCCTTTTCAAACCATAAATTTATTGGGGTTTTAATAAATATATTTTTTGAAAACAATTATTGAATAATGAAAAACTAAAATAATTACGATTGTTTTATGTGCCCATAGTTTGGTTTAAAATAGTATTCTTTGTATTATTATTTCACTATGGTATTTAATATAGGGTATAATTATATTATGGGTTTTGTAAAATGTTGTATAAGATTTCTTTTCTAATATGTTTATTTAAAATATATTTTCTATCAAATGTTGTTACAAAAATGGTTTTATGAATTCGAGGAATTATTTAGTAATGTTTCATTATTTAATTTATTTGGTTATTTTATTTGAGTAATTAATGTATCATTCATATATAGCACATCATTATGATTTTCAACATATATTCCCCTAATGTTTGGATTATGTGTTTTCAATAAAAAGGAAATTTCGAACCTTATATTCATTTCTCTTTATTAAAATTAAGCTTTAAAATGACATACTATTTTTAAAAATAAATTTCCACTAGTATTTTAAATGAGACATAAAAAATTATAATTTTATGTCCAATTTGGTACAATGAATGGGAATTTATTACTATAAAATTATTGCAATGAATCATGAAAGGTAGTTTTAGGAATGATATTTTTACATTGAAATCAAATATTGGGTTGACACATTCTATTAGAGTTATGGAATAAGAACTATATGAATTCTCACTTTTGATTATATTAATATTCCAATTTAATAGATAAAAAATAAATATATTTAAAAATGATTATTAGTCTTCTATGTAACAAAATTTTTATAATGTCTTAAAAGTATCTATAATAGTTCCCATATATTTGAAAACCCATTACATTCCATGATGATATTTTTAAATATATATTCTATGTCCACATGAAAATATCTTATTCGAATGAGATTTTAAATATTATGAGGGGTAGGAAGATCAACCAAAATTGAGACAACTTCCCATAATTTTTTCCATTGGTAATATTTTATTGGGGAGGTAATCATAATAGATTAACATATAAGAATTATACATGTTATATATGTTATTGGATATTAACATCTATTGAAAAATTTATTGGTATATAGATGTGTTATTATTATTAATAATTAACATGAGTCGCGTACTTTGATGTGTTCAGGAATATTTTGACAACACATGTTCATGGTTATGTTAGATATGTTGGGTGTGTCATGTGTGATATAACATTAATAAAAAATACAAGAAATTCCATGTCCCTAAAAATTTATTATAATTATAACTCATTGGCTCATTAATTGAAAATAAATTTTTTGCTAAATTCTGGTCCATTGTATAAATTTTGATGAATTAATTTATAGAAAATAATGGCATTAATATTAATTACAATGGTTGATGAAACAATGTATTTAAATCAATTAATGTGATATTAAGACAAATGGATTTTATTATAGAGTGAGTGTTCTTATGAGGTTATTATTATTATAACATTTAACTTCATTATCTCTATGTTCAATGACTTGTTTCTAAATGGTAATCTAGGATATTAGACATATTATCATAATAAAACAAAAATGAGACTATAGTGTCACACACTATGTGTATAAAAAATAACAGCAAAAAAATTATTCAAATTTAAAACTAGGAAAAATAATTATTCATAGTTACTGGATTAATAAAATTACATGTTCTATAAATCATATTAATTCAATAACAAGTAATTCAAAATGATATTTACGTGACTATATTGTAAAATAAGTATAAATTCTTTAATGAAATTAATAAATTTGTGAATATATATTATTTATTTGTCTCTTGTTTATTCTCAATGTGAAAAATAATATTTTATTTTGTTATGTGATTATTAAATAAATATTTTAATTTCATTTTGCTAATATAATAATTTCTTTAAAAAAAATTATAATTAAATGTTCAATAAATAAATAAGTGGATTGGACAAACTGAGATAGGGATCTGGTGGAAATCATATATATGTGATCAATTATGTAAAAATTAGTTTATCTACTTATGAAATGATATTATGTTTTTCCTTTTGTTTATTTCCATTCATGAAAATTACATTATTATTATTTTTAACCAGATTTCACAAAGAATTCATACAATATTTATGTTTATTGTTTAAAATAAATTATTTACTAAAATAAAAATTTATACCCTATTATCTATTTTATAGGGAGTATTGAATATTTAACAAAACATCTATTTCTCATGAATTATCGTAACCCTATAGAGAGAATTATCCTTAACACCCTTTAGACTACAGAGAAAAAATTGTCATCCTCCCTATCATGGACTGATATAATTGGATATTGAATTTTTCCACCCCCAATAAATTATCATTATAATCAATAAGGAATTGTGAATCTAATTACCATAGTAAAAAAATTACATTAATTTTTTACGTTTTTTCACGTCATTTTATTGCGACATTGTTGTAAGAGACAAAAAAACATATTTTTTATGTTAGTTAATATAACTGCCATAAAACATATTATTTACGAGGTTTTTTATTTTGATTTTTTAATAACCAACATTACAGAAAATGTTGCCGATGCTTTTCCCATTTTTCTCACCTCATCTGTTGATAATGGTACTCTAGCTAGTATATCTATAATATCCTATGAATTTTCCCTATGGTTCTCTACCCCTAACATTTGATGATGAATTGTATCTTCTTTATAATATATCATACCATATTAAACTATATGATAGTGAGGTTCATCGACATACAACTCACAATAACTAGGAAGATTTGAAGGAGGAGGTGTAAGAGTATGATAAAAATGGGGATTTCATTTGGAGTTGGAGGATAAATAATAGGCTCCGTAGATGGAGATGGAGGATAAATAATGGGGTCTACAAAAAGGGATGGGAAGTGAGAGCTTCTGGAAGAGGTGGAGTGGCAGTTGTAGTCTGAAATTTTCATTGCATGTCTAAAGACATAGTCAATAGTGATGCTATGATCCTGTCCTCCATCGTTGCATTAATATGGAGAACTTCAACCTCTAGATATTATATTTTTTTATATAAACCCTCCATGGAAGAAGCTGAAGAACATGATAACACTTTTCTTATGGACACGCCCAACCGATATCCTCTCACACAACTCGGGTATTCGGGATTTACCATTGTAGAAGATAAAATATCACTCCCCCCATGATCATTATATACACCCTCTATGGTTTACTCCTCAGAATATTATTGTATGAATTATTTGGAAAATTATATAATGAATCAATGTATATAAATAATTCAATTCACATAAATAAATAACATAAACAACTTACCATCATCTAATCTACAACCTCCCATTCTTCAATAATATATTTCCTTTTTTTATCATTCGAGCCCTCTTCCTTTTTTTATGTCTAGACAGTGGGGATGGAGGAGTAACCTCTCTAGAGCTGGATGGCTGAGCTCTATGTTTTTGTAATTTTTCATCATTCATTTCTTATTCTAATAAATTGTACCCTCCCTTAGATAAACTATATGTGTATACATTTCTGGATTGGATCTCCACATTATCCCTCAATGATTCTTGTAAATTAAGAATAAAAATTCGTTAATAAGATGTTAATAAGATCATTAATATAAGAAAACATCTAAATGGTTACATTTCACTTTCTATAAATGATTCTTGTCATATAATTTAAAAAAAAATACCATGTTTCTTTATCTATAAAATTGTATATAATGCATGGCCTATCATATTTCCTACCCCAAAAATATAAAACCAGATATTAGGGTTGATTTGATATCCCTCCATCTCCTAGAATCCATCAATAATAATTTTATCCTAACTATTGTAGTGTTAGGTATATCAAATTTCATCTGATAAAGAAGATGGAAATCATATTATACAATAAACGTTTCTGGATTTGTCAAATAATAGAAAAGAGATTAAAAAATGGTCCCCCACAACTGATCTAGTGTTTTTTCCACACTTATCCAATTATTAAACAAAATGATAACATTTTTTCCCCAATTTGATACAAAACTCTTGAAAGGTTATCTACTAGGATCTCTTGTAATATCATTCTCATCAGTGCATACAACTATCCTCTGATCTTGGTTATGGTCACATGATAATTTTAGTAAACATCTCTTGTCTTGTTTATCATTTCTCGAACTCTTCTTTAACATTTTGGGAACATATGAAGAAGATTGAGGAATATCAAGGCAAGTATGTCGATGTTCCCCCCCAGAGGATCAATCATGATGCTTATCTCAAAATATTATCAGTTGATCAAATAATTGATCTATCAATATCCTTTAAATAAAAGAAACAATCATTTAGTACAAAAAATATAAAAATTCATATATTACAATACTAATGTAAAAAAAGAAAAATTATTAAACACAAAATTAAACTAAAACTTAACACATTATTATTAATATTTTTTAAGTTAACTAGAATGTAAACAATATTAATGAAATATAAAATTTCATATATATAAATGTAATCAAATCCAAAATTGGTGTAGGCATAATAAAATTTTCTGACGTAATAAATGATATTTTTTAAAAAAAAATTAAAATATAGGGTTAAAATGATTTTAATTCAAAAAATCAATAAATATATAAGTTATGTTATGGTAAACATGGTATATTAAACAAATATTAACAAAAAACAATGATTTCATCTTATCAGTTTTAATAAATGATTCAATAATGAAAAAATACAGTATCAAACATTTTAAAAAATTAATAAAATTAAAAGAGAAATAAACATATGTTATAGGTGAATTTATGTATGTATTAATAGATTGTTTTCCAAATTCCATCATCATGATAACTCTTTATAGAAAAAATCATTTCTATAACATGCCCATCATTATTATATATTAATCATTCCATAATAGTATGGATCTCACATAAATCTGCATCTTCATCTAGTTGATCATCAACAACATATATTTTTTTAACTTGTAAAAAAATAGACAACTTTTTTCCAGATTGATCATGAACATATAATTTTTTCTAAATTGTTTCCATTATAAAATAATCAGTTGTGTCTTCCAATCTATTCATATTAACAATTGT
This sequence comes from Viscum album, assembly GCA_963277665.1. Lineage (NCBI taxonomy): Eukaryota > Viridiplantae > Streptophyta > Magnoliopsida > Santalales > Viscaceae > Viscum > Viscum album. The sequence goes on from OY728133.1 coordinate 245,823,659, forward strand.
CATTCCAAATTCATCGTTCTTGACACTATTGTTACTAATTAACCATTTACAATTAAACACGTGAACATTAATTTTAATTATATCCATCTCCCATATTTCATCAATGACTCCGAAATATGCACATTATGTAGAAATTGGTTTTTTTTCATTAGAACTAGAAAAAAGCATTGCTTTTATAATCCCTAATACACAACTATTCTAAAATGCGCTTCTGTTTCTCTGGTCATTCTTAAGAAACATATAGCCATTAATTTCATACTTGGTCCATGTTATCACAATTAATATTGGACCACCCACTATCCATTGTAATTTTTTTTATGCATCTGATCTACCAAGAATAGTATTTATAACAAATGGAAAAAAATATTTTTTATGCTCATTCAAAATCAATAATTATTTCATCTTTGGATGAAATTGATTCAGATCATTTATATGTAATGTTATATATGGTTATGCATCATCCATGTTACATAAGATATATAAGTGTACCTTATTCATCTGTTCTCCTAACAAGTATTTTAATATCAATACTTTAATCTCCTTTCCCTCATTATTAACTCATTCATGGTGAGATGGATGCAAACCAATGTCCTTCACCGAAGACCAGTAGCTCAAACAAAACTCCATATCCACCTCAGGAATATACATTTCAATAGTGGATGCTTTAGGTCGATATTGATTATTAACAGTCCCATTCAATATAATAATATACATTTATAATGAATACATCCAACATAGATATACTGGACCACAATTCATTATTTCCCAATCCAGACGAATCGCTAAATGAACCATTATATCAAATAAAAATGGATGAAAATCCATTTCCAATTGTCAAAGTGTAGAAATTAATTCGTTTTAAAACAAATACAATGCATCCAGATCAATCACCAGATTTAAAATTGAATTCAAAATAATACACACCTTCATGAAAGTCATTTTATCATGGATGGGCAATATTCCATGAAATGGAATTGGAGGAAGTTGTTTCATCATGGTGTGAAAATCTTGGGATTTCAAAGCTGTCATATTAAAAACCATCAAGGAGATAATTCTTTTATAATTTTTAGAATATCCTTGTCATACTTTGATATCATTAAGACACTGAAAAAATGTATTTTTCTTCCTAGAGGAAAATTTATAAAAAAACAGGGGATGAAAATGTCATCATACATCTGGAGTGGGATCTAACTCCAAATGTATTATCCTTTATAGTAAGTCTAGCCTTGCCTTCAACCCATATCTAGTCTTTCTATTAGTATCTAAAAATGTTCCTATTAAATTTTCAAGTATATTCTTATATATATGCGTTATGATTCAATTTATGATATCTTTGATATGGTAGCTCTAAAAATATTAACCTTTTCTTACAGATATGTATATCATTACCAGATATATGTGTCTTTCCCATTATCACATCAATGATTTTCACCCTCTCAAAATACTTATTAGTGGATAATGGTTTTTGAGAAATATCAAATTATATTGATCCATTGAATGAATTTTTTAATATTCTATTAGAGTGATCCATAAAGAAAAAAATTTGACACACCATGTATAATATTTTCCTATCATGATGAAATTGAAAACATGATGTCTTTTGGTTTCAAATTGGACACCCTTTTTTCCCTTTAACACAGTTTATAGAACATATTCCATATGTTGGGATGTCATTTATAGTGAAAATAATCACTTCTTGTAGTTGAAAGTATTCAATTTTTTAACAATCAAACATCCTCATACCATCCTCTTATAATAGTTTCAAATCATCAGTTAATGGAGACATGAAAAATGTTAATATAATTTTTGTGTTTATTTGGTGCAAAGATCATTAAAATCAACTTGAAATATTTATACATCATACCAAATTCACGATAGAGGTTAAAAATTATCAACAAAATTATGAATCAACTATGTGTGTTACTAAGGTTTCAATAAATATTCATTCCAACCATGCACAAACCAAGTCCGAGATTTCTAACATCATTTTCATATGTAGGATACTGCTCATCAATTTTCTTCCACTGTGAAAATATGCTGTATGGTGTATTTGTTGTCACAAATCCATTCATTTGCATGTCATCATAACCTTTTTCCGTCATGTGAATTAGCTAATAAATTTTTTAAACAAGTAATTATTAGAAGACACCAAAATACCTTAATAGGGACCTCTTTAATCTCTACAGCATCCATTGATTTTTCTTCAAACTTATTTCATGATGTCCGAAATTTAGAAAAATCTGACAAAAATTCATATTCGTTCCTAAATATCACACAGTCATTTGGATAGTCTTGTATTTTCTTGTATCTGAATCACATCAAGCATAATATTTTCTTTACCTTAAAATTTGAATGCAGAAGAACAATGTCTTTATGAAGAATGTATTTTAATAATTCTCTCATCTCAGTAAAACTCATGTCACTCCATCCATGATTTTACTTTCGCATAATCAATAATAACACCGATGAAAAAACCATAAAATATGTACAACCAGAATTCAATTGTTTTTCAGCATCACTATATAGATGTTAAATTTTCAGTTCATTCTCAATATTTTATTCTTCAATATCAATAATCATTTCTTCAATTTTATCAGAGTTACTATCTTGTAACGAATCATCATCAATAGATCTAAACTTCTACCCAGTTTCACCATTCCAAATTCATGGTCTCTAACTCGAATTAAAATGATGAAAAATAAAATGATCTTCAATATATATTGTTTTCATCTTCTTCATATTTAAAAATTTTATACATTGATAGAAAAACATATCATTTTTTGGAAGATTTCATTTATCAAATTCTAAAAAATCATCAACACATTCCATATATTCTAAATCATTCGATGATTCATAATCCAACATCGAATCATTTTTACCTATAAAAAATATAAAAAATTTACCACTTTTTAATATAATCAATCTTCATATTTATATGAAATATGTCATATTTTTAATGTAACACAATTTTGAAATATAAAACAAATATATGTATATTTGAATAATATAATTCCAAATTAAACACACTAATGAAAGATAAGTTTAAATATAAATGATATGTAATAATTAGATATGAATGGAATTAATTTTAAAAAGAGAATATATTTAGATAATCCATTTTTTTATTTATATAAAATATTCCATAATTTGAATGTAACACAATTTTGAAATATAAAACAGAGATATTCTTATTTTAACATTATATTGAAATTGTTTTTGAGAAATAAGATAGATAATCACTAAATTAAAAAAACCACATCTACTTCTTTGATGTATGGCTAATCCATCCCAGTATGAGTTTTTTTACTATAATGATTATCATAATTATCTAAAATATTTACCTAAATGGTCATAGGATTGTATTGGATTGAAATATTTTCTATATTTCATGTAATTTTTCTGGCCACATTTATGGGTTTTAACATTCATATTTAGTTGGTTTTGGAATATGGTATTGTGGAAAAACATCTTGTGTACAGGCCTTGAGAAGAACATTTATTGTCTTGGGAAGGTGGTGAAAATATCCCTTAATCCTAAGAAGTTATAATTACTTCATTATCAAGATGTACAAGTGTCATCTAGAATCTCAATGATCATCACACCGTTTTATAACACATTATGGTACATCAAAAATATAGATTGGGTGACATGGTATACATATATAAATGAAAATTCATATTTAATTTTATCAACCTAAAATACTCATTAGAAATAAGGTAAGTAACTAAAGGGAAAACATCATTGAATAAAAATTACAGGAAACCAATGATAAAAAATATCAAGATACAAATCCACATTCCATAATTAATAGAAAAAGGAACTATGAATTAAATCAAAAAATATATATTTAGGTCATCCATAAACAACTAATGATTTATAACATAATAGATAGGTTGGATCATGGACATGGGACCAACATGAGGTTAAACAATTGGGTCTTTGGAGTATCTATTAGAGTATTCTTGTCTTTTACCTATATTAATTTTTGTACATCATTTAGTTAGAATCATATTTTTATTCCATTTAATATTTTTATATGTATTTATTCCCCTTTTCCAATCTCATCATTGGATTCTTCAGAAATTATTCACGTTATTTTTATTATTCACTGAACTCTTATGTTATATTTCCTCTCCCATGACAACACTTTACAATATATTATTTCCTCCATGCTATATTCATTGCACACAAAATAGTTTTCAACAACCTTTTTCATATGTGGAGGCATACATGAGGTCACATAGTTAACCGACCAAGTAACATGATGTATCATTGGTTTGGGGATAATATTTTAATTACATTCATATGTTTTGAAATAAAAATATTCTCAACTACACAAACCTTAATGATATAGATATACACTATACAGAAAACCACCAGTAATCTCTACTTATAAGTATTATAAGGAACCCCAATAACATCTCATATTTAATAATATAAAATTGACTATTTTTATCCAAATGAGACATTGTTATCCCATCCATTCACCACAAACATCTACATAACCACCCAAAAAAAGAGACGCCACCCTAAGGATTGGAAATAGTGTAAATCCATAATCTATTCTCTAGTGTATTACAATAGAAAAAAATTAAATAAAAAACTCATTTTTATATGTATATTAACCTAATAAAAAAATTAGTGAAAAAATATATAAATGAGATTTAAGGAGCCCATAGATTTAGTGAATCCCCTATCAACCAATGATAAAACAGTATCAGGACACAAAACCACCATTCATAAGAAATAGTGAAATACAAGATGGAATCGCAAAATGTTATTTCGGGAATCTACGAGTGACCGAAATTGAAGCGAGTGAAACTTATGTGAGCGTTACAAGTTGATTAGATAGTTGTGATGATGAAAAACTCATTGAACAAAGCTTTCAAAATGAGTTTGGAGGCCACATGATCAATGAAATAAATGTACGATTTCCACGCGAGAGAGACTGAGTCGCTGTTTCCTGAATGATAAACCGCAGAATAACATGAAATATTACTGTATAAAAAATTTACCAGATTTATCACATCAGTTATTTAAAAATAGATTTGATAAAGAGATTTTTATTTCATTTATCACATCAGTTGTTAAATAACCGACTTGATAAATCAATAACGTTTTAATTTTTGACATCAGTTATTATATAACCAACATAATAAATTGTCTTTATCATGTCAGTTATTTTATATGTGATGTGATAAATCAAGTTACATAATTTATTATGTCTATTTAAAAATAACTAATTTGAAAAGCCAAGCTAATTAGTTTCTTATGTCTTTTATAATATAACTAAAATGATAAATCAATTTTTTAGTCCATACATGTTGGTTATTTATAACTACCGTGGAAAAAACATTATGTAATACTCTTCAAATAATCATCACAAATAATCAGATACTCAATGAGGATGTTATAATGATTATAAAGAAATTTTTAGATACCACTAGAGATATTATAAAATTTAATCCTTCAATGAAACAATGGTACGAAAAGATGATGAGAAAAAAAAATTTATATAAAATAATTAAAACTTATATGTGAAAAAATCATCCCTATTAATATAATTTATTTTCATTCATTCAATTATGATGATATACATATATAATTTAATAAAAATACATTTTTATGTGGGTCAAACAACATTCACTATATCATAGATCATTTATGTACAATCAATGTGGTAACATATTAATTTATAAATACTAAGTATTCAATGATTGATTTATGAATTTGATTGTATTTTTTATTTCATGTAAATTTTTTATTCAACCAAAGAAGTTACTGTTAATTATTTATTCCCCTTTTACATTATCAATAAAATATGATGAATAATTATATCATACCATGAAGTGTTGTATTACGTTTTAGACATAGGGTACTGTAAAATTGAATGTATCATAAAATTACATATAATAATGTCCAGTCAAACACACCAAAAATTTCATGATAAATCATGCATGTTATGTAGGTTTCATTATATAGTTTTTATCAACTAAATATTTTATTATAGTTGTTTTAGGTACATAGTTTGATGGGGTAAATTCCTTTATTATAGTGAACGTATTGTGTAACCCAGCATGGTTTTCGATTGAAATTTAGGGAATTATCATCATCAAATAAGTGTTGTGTGTTTATTATAAAATATATAGGGATAGTTAAACTATGCAAGATTATTCTAAATTAATTACAGGTTTTGTATCTAGGTTTTAAATCATTGTACACCTCAAAATAATTTTTAAATGTTTATGCATATTATTTAATACGTTCCCTTGAGTTTATTTTCGTATAGTGAAAAAATAAAATTATTGGCACTCATTTGAGTTCACTCAGTTTTCACATGGGTTTTCAGACCATGAATGAAAATTATTCCATTCAGTGTAGCATTATATATAGTGTTGATCAAATAGTTTTCAAAGAGTGTTGTATGAAATGTGAAAAAATGTTATGATCTTCTTGAAATAATATATTCTGGTTATTTAGGTTCTTTTTGGATTGATTTTACCCCTTTCATTCCCCTCTTCATATATTATGATCTAGGTATGATTATTTGAAAATTAATTGCCTTTATTCAGGGTTTTATGGTGGATTTATTCCAAGATCATAATGGTAAAAACAATTATCTCATTCTTCACTTTCTCCTTGTCCACATTCAATTTCTTCTCTATTTACTTGTTCTTCCTTTCCCTAAAGTCAATGTTGCATAAACCCATGATCATATATTTTTTATAACAATGGGATTTTTACTTTTAGGTCATGTGATGTTCTTTTTGTGACCTGTTATAGAATTTGTTTCATTGGATCGTGATTCCTACTTATTAAGATAAGATTAAACCTGAATTTAAAATTATTTATCATGCTTGGTGTGCTTGAGAATTTTTAAAATATTTTTTAATAATAATTTAATTATAAATTCTATTATTTATTATGTTCTTATAGTTTTATTTTGTTGGACCATTTCTATTTTTAAATAAAATGGTAATATTTTTTTATCATAAACTCTATAAACCATGAATGAATTTATGTTAACACCGGGTGTTTGAAAAAATATTCTTAATTCTATTTATAAATGAGGTGATATTTTAGATGGTTCAATATTTTTAAAAGGATTTATTATGATATAGTTTTTATTTTAATACAATGTTTCGAAGGGATATGGGTTTTTAGAATATTATTGGACTTATTTCTCTTTATTAATATGTTCTTTGGACAACATGTGTGTTGGATTATGATTATATTGAATAAATATTGTTCAAATTGATTTTAAATTATAAATATAGTGTTTTGTATACATTTTTTTTATTATCTTATATAATATAATTTTTATTTGTTATCATGTATTAATTTAAAATTGACTCTGAAAGAGGGTTTTCCAATCATTACAAGGATGAGTAAAAATTAATAGACCTTTTAGAAAAATCAAATAATTGTCTTCATAACATACCCTATACAATTATTTCAGACCCATTTTATAATATTTAATATCATCTTGTTCTTATATGAACTAAAAATGGATAATGGTTCAAAAATTATATGAATATAATTTGGATTTATATAGAAGTGTGAAGAGATGTGATATGAGTTATTTATATGATTAGTTAATATCTGGTGTAACATCTCTAGTAAATAAAGAATAATACATATTCATAATTATTAATATTTGTGAAATAATAATTAATTTTACTTAAAAGGGGTTCCTATGTTTAATGTTTTACCTGATACGCAACAATGGGTTTATTTGAAATCATACATTGCACACAAGGCCGAGTTATACTAAAATAATAATAATATATTATTATTATTATTTTAAATGATAGTTAATTCCTAGCCATTGTAAAGGCGGGAATGAACATAACTAACCGAAATATGATGATACATGTTTGTTAAATGTTTCTACATTTATCCAATAAATGTTAGAGGCTTAAAAAGTGAATTAATTTAATTTTATGCATAAATACACTAATATTCTTTAAAAGATCGATTTACCGCCTTTTAATGGAGAACTATCATTAAGTCTAGTTTTGGTCACTTTTGAATTTTCTATTTGACAAAATAAAATTCTTCTATAGAATCGGGACTTCAAAATTTACTTTGGGTCATTTTTTTATTTTTTTCAGATAAATATTCATTTTTTAATGATTAGTGAAAAATACTATATTTTAATTCAAAACTACCTTTAAATATAATTTATTTATATGGTTATATTATCTTTTAAATCGGTTTTAATGTGTAATTAGATTATATGTTTACCATTTCATCCAATTTAGGTCATTGGAAGTAATTTCACATTGAAATTGGACATAAACAAGTGTCAATATTTTCATAGTTATCATTTCATAAAAAACGCTATTTGTTTCGACAATGAGAATTAATATTAATTTAAGTAGTGCAACTTTTATGTATTTAATTTGGTTAAATAGACATAATGTTTTAATTCTAAATATAAAATATAGCTTAGGTTTAATTTTTAGTATTTCTCTAAAAACCATCTATTTTTTATGAATATTGAATACACTAAGTAGTAGTTAAAAAGATGAATTTTTTAATTTAAATTAAATTTTACCACTTACGTGAATTGAATGTCGAAAATATGGAATACATGTTCGTTATTAGAAAGTCTAATTTTGATTAATAAGATGAACATATATGAGGATAGTAGTAACTTTTAACTTTTATTTGTCGTGGTTAAATGTAAATAGGGAAATTCAAGGTAAAAAAAATATTATAATATTATAATGATACCTTAACACTTGTCATAACATTATTGGACGAGTAATGGGCAACACAGAAACTCCTTGGGATAAGATTTTGGCCTTTTAAAGTCACATTGGAAAGATAATGACATTAATAAATTTTATTTAAAGTAGTAATAATAATATCATAAACATGTATTGTTTTTCAAAAACAATTTAAATGTGAGGCTATATAATTGATATATTTGACTATAAATAATCATAATAGAGCTAAAAATATTTCCAACAGTATTTTATTTCTTATAATTTTCAGACATCATATAAATTAAATTATTTAAGACACAATAATGATGATGTGTTTACCTCATTAATAAATGATTTAAATAAATAATACTATATTGATTAAAATAATATCTAAAACCTGTCCAATACTTCTTGGATGAATTTATATAGACCATTATTCATCTTATATTCAAATTTAATAATTTTTGGACTTTTATAAATCGAAAATAATTATATAATAAATTAATATTTTCACACTTCTCTAAAGATCCCCTCCTCCCCCTTATAAAAAATCTATCACCTCTAACACATTACTCAGACCTCACAAGCCCCTTGACTCATAAATGATCGGTCGAAATAAGATGTAAAAATCCCTCTCTTCCTTCTAGATGCCTTATCATAGCCATAAGGCACTTCAAAAAAACCCTTTTTGTTCAAACCCAATAATGTTACTCGATTTATAGGCAACGTCATCTCTAATGTTTTTTTGTTTTATTTTACTTCTCTAACCCCCTAAACTCTTTTTATTCAATTTTTTTATAACAACTCAATTACCCTCAATATACTAGGTTTTTGTTATCAGATGTATTCAAGCTATCATTATACACACCTCCAACTAATGGGTAAAGAACTTACTATTTCAGTGGACGGTAAACTAACACCACACGAATCAATGATTGTTCAATCATCTTCTACCACCTCTTATGGTGGCCATTATGATGTAATTGTATTTATATATGAAATATATTATGTTTATTGTTTCTCTATTCTTATGTATTTTTTTTATAAAAATATACTTTCTTCTTTCCAATATCTATATTTATGATAATTTCATTTGAGAAAGGGTGGACAACCGCCCCCTCAGGGTGATATGATTTGTTCATGACATATATGGAATGTATAAAGGGGGAAATTAATGAAATTATGTTACATATATGTCATATGATATTGTACAGAAATTATAATATACCTAGGTTTCATTAAGATTTCATTCTATTAAATATGAAATAGAAATAAAATTAGCAACCATGCATACGTACGACTTACTATCTCCATGAATGATGAATTTTATTTCTTATCTCCAAATTTTATGTTATATTAAAAAATACATACATACACAAGATATATAAGATATATATGAAATATAAATCATGAATATCATTTTGGATATAATGAACTTTTGACCACATTACCAACTTGTTATTATAAGAAGTTCATTTTTGACTCAAGTACTAAATATCGACAAAATGAATATTATTAACATAAATGATTGAATAATGAATATAACATAGTAATAAGTGATTTAAAAAATTAATAAACATTAAAAAATTTCTTAAGACAATATATGTTAACTTTAGTTAATTATTTAGGAGATTAAAGAACAAATGGGTCAAGTCGAGCATGAGGTATGGGGTTTCTTATCTCACTTTTAATTCCGTGAGATTTCCATTGTTCGACACTTATTTCTTGCATGTGGTGTATTGTGTAATTCTATTTGATATATATTATGATTATTATATTTATATTCATGGTATTCTATGATTAATTATGTGGTTGTTAATATCTAGTCATACGACTCAATTGATTATGATGTGGTAAAGGGATTTCATCTCACTTTTTATTCCCACGATATTCATTCTATATTTGACACTATTTACTTTTGTGTGGTGTATGTATTGATCATGATTGTATTCATTGTGCAATATACATTAACTTTTTGGTATTTACTTCTTCATTTTATGATCCTTCTTTCATGGGGTGTATGTTTCGTAAGTTACCAAATCGGTAGGGAAATATTTTAACCCCATTTTTATTCCATAGGTTAATATTCTAATTCAAATTTATTTCATGATATGATTATCTGTGGAATCACTATATATTTATTTATGTTTTATTTTACAGTACCAAATGTGTTTAAATACATATTATACCCATAATCACTCCCTTGATAATCTCTCAAGTCAATGATATAAATTGGATAAGGTAAATTGTTACTCAACTTCCATTCATTGAGTTAAACATCAAAGTCATCGGTTTTGTTTCTAAAATAACACGTGTTAATGTCCTCTGATTGATTTACACTGAATATCCAATCATATAGAGTGATCTTATATTTTTTAAATGAAATTATGTAGTTGATTTATCCTTAATCTAAGGATACTATCTTTATAAGGGATTTCGTCTCAAATTACACTTCATTAAGACTTAAATATTGTTATGAACCAATTCACTTTTATATGGTGTATATACTTTCCTTCGGAATATTATATCAGGAATAAATTTATTCACATGAAATTATAAAGTTCTGATTGATTTTTATTCCTCATTTATTTGTATTCAAGAGTCTCTTATTTTGTTAAAAACTCTTTAACTAAAATATTGTTCTAAGTGTTTTAAATATTTATTGTTCTATATATTTATCATTAATTTCCATATTTCCAAAATGTTTTTTGGGATTTATTTATAATGAAATTAATGTTTTCATATGATGATTCATTTAAATGTTTCAATGTTGTTTGGGACACTTTGATTCAAATTTAACTTTATTAAATGTTTTAAATGGTCTTTAAAAATGGTTTGATAAAGAATTGATTTTTTCAATATCTTGCAATAATATATTTTGATAGCAATGTGGAAATTTTATGTTTCTTTTATTCTTGTTCTATATGTTATTTCTACGTTATGGTTCTTCGACATTGGTTACGAATATAGGTTGTTTCATGATAATCATACGACGGGTGAGCCCGAGATAGCTCTCTAATGCATTGGGTAACGTGAAAGAGGTAAACATGAATGTTTCTCCTAAGACATTTAGGGAATATATTGTGACGATAATTCCAAATGTCAGTTCCTAGGTAGTCGTGAAATCTAAAACTTAAGTATGTTGTGGAGGCTACAAGTTACCTTTGTGGTTTGTGTTTACTATGTAAATAATATGATTTCATGAGGTTTGTTAACTAACTTATGTTATGTATGTATTGATAAACTAATGTTTTCATTAATTTTTTTATAACCCTTACTGAGATTTTTATGCTAATCCCATGTTTTGAAATGTTTTTAACAAGACATGAAGATAAATAGTGTCAAGGATGGGATCACGTAAATTTCATGCTATCTAAAACATGGGACTGAACCTGACTCTTTTTTTCAAGAGTTTTTATTTTATGAAAAAAATGGAAACTCAGTCAAACGTGTCTACCAAATAATTTTTTAGAAGTAATGTAATAGTAAGGACCTAATTCTCTAAAACATTAAACCATAAAATATCCTCAATGTGAATTATTCATTTAATTCAAGATTATGTAATGCTTAATGCTGGGACCTTATATCTAGTTCTATGTTATTAATCTTTGATTGACAGGTTTTAAAATGTTCCCTCACCACCATCTTTTAGTTGAACACATACCTCATGGGACACTCCGGGTGAGTTTAGGATTCCCTAGATCATTCCATGTCTCTTTCCAATAGTTTTTTTTGTCACCCCTACGAGTGAACTAACTTGTCTTGTTCGCCCACTAAATAGGGAATAAATTATATATTACTTCTACTAATTTTTGGTATGTTAAATTTAGTGATATTATATTACTAGGTTTCCCACGCCATTGATACCATAGTGTGTATCAATTAAATCTCAATTGAAATTATTTTTTACATCATTTTCCTTTCATGTTTAAAGTCAATATAATGATTGATATGTTTCTATCGATTTTGTTTTTAAATTAAATGGTCTTTCTTGTATAATATTTCCTAGGTTTATTTTTCATTTTTTATTATAATTATTATATAACTTCATGTAGTTATGCTATTTTCCCTTATATTTCATATTTATTTGTTACTCTAGAATTCTGTACGTAATATAACTTTTTTACCTTCATTTTCATATAATATTTTATTCTCTATTAGTGTATTTTGATATTGTATCCATTTGCATTCTTATATAAATCATATTTCATTTTTCTAGTTTATCTTCTCTTAGATATATAGAAAACAAAAAAAAATCACATAAATATTATATTTTATTATATGAATATTTATTATTTATCAATAATTTACACAACATAAACATAGAGTTTTAGTGTATTTAGAAACATGTACAAATAGAAAAAATATTTCGTAACAACCTATTTCATCTCTCATAATATATTACACGTATAGTACAATTCTTCATCACAACATCTATAAAAACTATCTCCATAAACTGAGGAATGAAAACATAATAAATGGTGAGATAATACTCTCACTAGAGCTAAACTCTAGTGATATAAATAGATGATCATATACAATCATATTATAAAAAAAAATGTATGACATCAAAATCATAACATCAAATGTCCATACCTATTCATTAATAGTATATAAACATGATTTGAAAAATAAAAAATTCTCATTTTAGAATACTTTAATCGTAACAGTGAAGAAACATCATATTTTATACATGATCCATGAGTTGGAATAAAAATCAAAAAAACTTGTCAAAAGAGTGTAACATGAATATTTTAATATAAATAATATCTTATTTCAAGGTTAACTACCAAGAAAATCATATCATAGTTCACAATGTATCACCACATACCACACATATCATATTAGATCAATCATTGTAACATGTTTCTTGTATCATAGTGGATTTAGAATCCAAATTGCATTACCATTTCATAGTGGAAAAGGTATCCCTAACAATTTCCCAAATTGTATCAAAAAAATCAATTCAGTTTTCTATATTTATCTCATGAGATGTATTGATTTAACCAATTCATTGGAGGGATATATATAATTCTTTTCCCATCCATCTCATAATAATAATCCATTCACATGTGTTCCAAAATGTTATAAAACATTTATTATATCCTTATATCATAACCCATTTAAAGGAACTAGGTTTCAAAAATATTTCATCATTACATTATAATATATTATGTAGAAAATAAACATGTTTCATAAATATCGTATTATCAAAATCATAAACAATATAGAGAAAAGATAAATATAGTATCATTGGATCATATCCCTATTTAATCATTGGTAAAATCTAATGGTGTTTTTATATAAAAAAATTACATTAAATTATCATATAGTATTCAATGATGAAAAGCCCCTTTCATTTTAAAATATTTTATTTAAAATATAAATGTTTCTAAAATGTAATGGAAAATTTTTATTTATAAAGATCCATGGTAACTTGCTAAGGATGATTCAAATAAAACAATGGTCATAATAATGTGAAATTTTACATGCCATAAATGTTAAAACAAAACATTATTTTTACACCTTTATAAAAATATATAAATAACTTACCATAAAAAGATTTATTTCAAAATAATCAATTTTAAAAAAACCAATAATGTCTAATATAGTTATTTTTACCCTTTTAAAGCATTTAAACTGTTGGGATAATATTTCAAAATAATATTTTATGTGTTTATACATAGAATAAAATGTTCAATGACCAAAGAGTAAATAAGGTTTAATTTCCAATAAAAATATATATAAACTTATAAAAAGGGATTAAAATGAGTTTAATATATAAAAAACTCCTAAAAAACCAAATTTGAAAAATATATTGTTTAAATGCTATAAAATGTATAATTTCACTCATTATAAATATTGTATAGAAAATCCCAAAAGTATATGAAATTTTAACATATATATCATTCTACTTTGGTAACTTAACATCATAAGTTCCAACAGAGAATAACACAAAATAAAACATCATGTACTATAAAAATAAATATATATTTTATATAACATGTAAAATTAGTTTTATATACACCTGATAATATTATATTGGTTCATAACATAACAGACATCCTGATAAAATAACTGAGACAATAATCCCTTTTCACATTGATAACATTCAAATCCGAAAATATTAGATGAAATTATTTGAATTAAATCTATTAATACCATTAATTAATAAGGTTAAATGAAATAATTGGTCAATAAGGTAGTATTTACATCTCATAAATGAATATTGGTGCATAAAATCTTATATGTATCTATGAAACAATATTGAGATAAATAACCCTTTGTAACTTCATAATATTTGAATCCAAAACATAAGAAATAAAGAAAAATAGATGGAATTAAATTTCCAAATAATTCTCAATATAATCATAGTAAAAGAAATGTAATTGTATTATATACACCAAATAAATGAATAAAGTGGTGAATATGACATACATCTCACAGAAATTAGAGTGACAATATACACCCTTACTTGAAGCCTCATTTTTCTATGAACATGTTTGAACCACATGTATAATAAATATATATTTATTATATATATATTTTATAACCATAATAATATATATCATAATATATCATATTTATTTATATCATATTATCATCCATTTAAAACAAATCATTATTTTTTTCTTGGAGTTTACTGCATCGTTTATCAAGCAATTTTCAGTTCAACTGGCACAATCCATATACATTGATCATGGTTCCATCATAACCAAAATTTTGAAAATTTCATGAGTATTATATTTAATCAATATATAAAATTTTATAACTATTCATATAAATCAATGATAACAATTGAATATAAAAACCTCATGGTGATAATATCCCATATGAAGAAATGAGCGATGTTTCTACTATTAGACAGATGGATGGAAGAAAAGTAAATAATAACCCACCATAAACTAATTATAATAATATAATATAATATAATATAATATATATATTCAATAAATATATCCTTATTTATATCCATTTAATATTTAAAGGAAAAATTTATCACATATCTTCATAGAGTTTGTAGTCCACACGTATACACGAAAAACATTGTCCTTTCACAACTAATGAGCTAGTAAGAATGTAACACCCGAGACTTTTATGTTATATAAATCATCAAAGGAATCTTTTTCTACACAAAACTTGCTTGGCTTGCTTTACACGCAATCGCGACCTTCCTCGATAGCTTGCGTCGTACGCAATACCGAGTTTCACTAAACAACAATATGCTATTAAAACTAGCCGTTATGAATAGTAATAACCACTTTTTGAAATTTTATAAATTTTATTTTTCAAAATGGACTTCATTTTTGGACTCAGAATATCGAAATTAGCCTAGGGTGAAATTTTGGTATTTTTCTGAAAACTTTCAATTTTTGATGAATAGTGAAACCACTAAGTGGTAGGTTAAAAACTGAATTTTGCATAAAACTTAATTTTACCGCTTCTGTGAATGGAATTTCAAAAATCCGAGAGACACGGTTAATATCAAGGACTAAAATGTGGTTCAATGAGATGAAAATATTTTTTTGGTGAATAGTAACTTTTTACTATTTTTACCGCGGTTAATAGTAAATAGGGTAACTAAGGGTAAATATGATATTAATATTATCCTAACACATGTCCTAATTATATTGGACAAGTGTAATTCGACCAAAAACAAACTTAGGAATAAAATATGACCATTTAGGCCCACTAGGATTTGATTAGGACATTTATTATTAATTTATTTAAAGAAGGGTTAAAATAGTTAAAATCAAAGTTTAATAAGTAAATCATTTTTAATATAGGGTTATACATAAGATAAATTCGATTGTAAATATTCATTAGAAATCTAAAAATATTTCCCACATGATGGTATTTTATTTGTAATTTTTAGACATCAAATAATTTAATTTATTTATGACACAAAGATGATGCAGTAATTATCTTATTAATGAAATATTGACAAAATTGATAATATAAATACCAAAATAAATGTAATTTGAGACTTTTTATGAATTCCACTAATTTTCTAGGTTACTATGATATATTAGTATTGATTTAATCAACTTGGTTCGAACATATAATTCTGTTATGACTTTCACAAAAATCATATATCAAATAGTGTCAAAATTGACACAAAATAGTTTTTAAATCAAATATTATATTATTAATTGTTATTTTATTCCTAAAAATCTAAGGTTCGGCCAAATGACTTAGATAAGGATATATATATTAATAATAAACAATGTGGGGTTCGTTTGGCATGTTATAGTAAGTGTATTAACCATATAGTGAAAGAAAACAAAAAGACACAGTAAAAGTTAAATTAATTAACTTAGAGTTAAATCTAATTGATAAGGTTAAAATAATACCCTAAACTTGTCTAAATCCTATTGGTTGATAGGATTTCGACCCATCCCCACTTTAGCTTCGAAATAAGACCCTTTGGAACCATTATAAACCGATTTTGACTTTAATATAAAATAATATTTTGAGATATTCCTAAGGTGCCCCTCTCCTCCCTTATAAAAGGGCACCTCCTCCCCCTCCTCCTCACACCAATTTGAGCACTCAAGCTCGGCCAACCCCTGCCATTTTCCCTTCTCCACTTCCCTAGAATAATCCTAGAGGTACTGGTCTTCTCCAAAGACCAATCTTAGTTCCTTAAGTGGAGGATTCAAAAAGGCGTTCCAAAGAAGAGGTAATATCCATTACCGATCTTTTCAATTTATTTCTTCATAAACTTCTTCTTCTTTAGTTGTTTCATGATAAAGTAATAACATCAGTATTACTTACATACTGATATGTTATTATAAATATGAAACAACCCTAATTCACTTTCTATCCATCCTACGGAAAAATGAAATCACCGCGCGTGCGTACGTACGGAATACCGTCTCCACGCCGTGGTGTAATCTATTTTCCACCATCACCTTACAAGGATGGGTATAATGGTGTAATCAGTAACTATATATGATTATTATTAAGTAATATTGATACTGAAATAATATATATATATACTACAATACAATTCCACGATCATAGGAACGATATCATCACTCGTGCGTACGTACTGAATACTGTCTCCACGATGTGATGCGACTCGTTCTACATGATCTTCATTTCATAATGATTATATAAATGAATTGAATGAATGAATATGGTATATACTACACTAATACCATTATGGAAATGAATTATCTATAACCTAAAGATAAGAATAAGAATTTATTCGACAAAACACGCATAAGAACAAAAAGTTATAAAGACCCGAGTAACAAGTAACAATGAAATATTACTAACAAGAAGCTAATAATATGACCATATATGATCTCATATCAATATGTATGATTCTGGAATAAGTCAATAACATTATTTAAACCATTATACAGGAGCTTCAGACACGAACAAAGCAAATCGGACCTAAGGTAAGGGAAATATCACAATCTCATTTTTATCCGAGATTGTTTATTCGTAAGTATTTACTGGGGTGTATTTTATCATCCACATCCATGTTCCCTCAATATGTAATATTGTTTCCATCCACTTGCAATAGTTTAAATCCAATTTTACACTTAGGTGAGTTTTTAGTAAAGAATATGAAAGGAATCTTTTGTCGTTTTTCCGTACGAGGTACTTTTTGACTTTTCCGACAAAAGTACGAAGAATGTTTTTTTAACTTATACGGCATGAATGGATTTTTAAAACATTACTTCAAAGAAGCTTCCTTTACATGTTTTCAAGTTTATTTTTAATCAACTTCTTTTATTTTAAAGTTGTATGACATGTTATGAAAGGAAAAATGTTTTTGAAGAAGAAAGGATATTTTCCTCAAGAATTCAATTCAAGTGTTTTATCAAAATTATTTTCCATCTAAGATAATAAAGGGTTCTGTTTCTATCCATATTTTTACATTGGTTTGACTATGTTGTGATGGAATTATGTTTATGAATTCCTTTATCATATATGAATTGATTTATGATGTCATGATGTTTCAAGAATCCCATTTTTGTTATATGTGTTATGCGATGATGTATGTTTTATGATTATGTGGCACACATAAGAAAAGGCTTCATTATAAGATGGGTGGGACCTATATCTCCCTCCAATGCATTGGGTAATGATTTTATATCTCATGAGATAGACATGGCTGGAACGGAAGGTTATTTCGGTTCAGTGATACAGGACTGAAACGAGGAGTGAACTCGGTTCAGAAAGGGACTTTGTCCACTAAGATAGTCTTGGCAATGAGTCATGACTAACAAGAAATGATTTTCCATGATTATGTGTGCATGCCACAAAGATTCAAGTTTTATGTTATGATTATGGGGATCTCATTTTCACTTCTATGATTTATTCCATGTTAAGATATTATGATCTCTTTTGCAGGTTTTAATTTTCAAAAAGATATGATATGATTTTTATTTCCTTTATTTGCCCTTGCTGAGCATTTGAGCTCACCCTTTTATGTTTTTTTCCCCAGGCCAGGAAGATGGATATTAAGTAGAATATGCTAAAAGGGACCGTAGATATGATGAAATAAATGGGAGACACTGTAGAAGATTTATTAACCAGTTGTTTATGTTTCCCAGTTTCTAAAGACACTATACCTATACGGTCCTTTGTGGTTTTGTCATATGTTGTAATAAGTGTGATTCAATTTTGAAGTATTAACAATGTATGTAAAGTGTGGGTCGTTATAGTTGGTATCAGAGGAAAGGTATAGTCAACCTTTGGAAACTAGGATGTGAAAGCCTTAGTAAGAACCCTAAGGATAAGTCTAAGCATAGAACACAATCTTAGAAATGGCCATGAATAAACTAGGATAAGACCATAAGCATGAAAATTTTATTCTTGAATTATGTGGTTTCCTATTATAATTACTGTTGCTCACACTATTCTTCTTGGTTTTAGTCAATGGCTGGAACCCGAAGGAACCGTGTTAATGCGGAATGCGATGGGCAATGCAATGATTGTCCCCCTGAGAAACCAAACGATATGGGAGCTGGAATGAAAAATCTTGTAGCCATGCTCACACAACATTCTCAAGCTATGAATCATGCAGGATTTCCAAACGAACAAAGGAGGGAGCAACATTCTGTTGAATCCTTCATGAGACAGCGTCCACCATCTTTCAGCGGGTCTACTGATCCATTAGTTGCTGAACAATGGATTAGTACTACTGAAAAGATATTTTCAGTTCTTCAATGTTCTGAGCATGATAAAGTCATCATAGCAGTGTATCGTTTGGAAGAAGATGCTGATCAATGGTGGAATCTTGTTAAGAATACAAGTCAAAGGGATGAAATTGAGTCTATGGAATGGGACGAGTTCAAGAACTTATTTTTCAATAAGTACTTCCCTCGTATTCTCCGAACAAAGATGGAGAAAGAGTTCCTTGAACTGAAGCAAAGGGATGATGAATCTGTTGGTACCTATGAAGCAAATTTTACCAGACTTGCAAGGTACGCTTCTGGTATTATTATCCAACCTGAGAGTAAGATCGATCGATTCTTTAGTGGCTTAAAACCAAGTCTTCGAAGGGCGTTAGCCATAAGGGACTTCAATAGCTACGAGGAAATCGTTCGATGTACTCTCAAAGTCGAGATAGAGATTGGAGTAACCCATTAGTCACATGGGTTTGATAAGAAGAGGAAGATGGAATTCAAAGAAAAATCTAAAGAGCACACGGAAAAGAAGATGAACTTTCCCTTATGCTCAAAGTGTGGAAAGAAACATGGAGGGAGTTGTCTTAAAGGGACAAGTAAATGTTTTAAATGTGGAAAGGAAGGTCATCGGGCATTTGAATGCCGTGATAATGGGAAGAAGATGTCTAATGATGCAAACAAAGGAAGGGATACACAGAATGAACCTGATACAGTTCAATGTTTCAAGTGTAAGGAGATGGGGCATTATGCCAATCAATGCCCAAATCCAAGGGTTGATGATGATGGTCGACGTCAACAAACTCTTAAGGCTAAAGAAAAAGGAAAGTCACATGCAATTTCTATCAGTGATGTGGAGTACGATAACGATGTGGTGAAAGGTACACTTACCATCCACTCTAAAGTAGAAAATGTTTTATTTGATTCTGGATCCACCCACTCTTTTATTTCTGAAAAATTTTCTAAGGGTATCACCGTATTACCTCAACAATTAGATGTTGAGTTAGCTGTGACAACACCTAATGGCACATCAATCGCATCAGAAGTTTATAATTCTTCTCCGATCGAAGTTTGTGGGAAAGTGCTTCCTGCAAATCTTGTGATCCTTCCTTTAGTGGAATTTGATGTGATTCTTGGCATGGATTGGCTTTCTCTACATGGAGCTCATATCAATTGCCAAAGAAGGGAAGTCACATTTCATATTCCAGATCAACCTACGATCGTCTATCAATGCAAGGATGAACATAACCTTCCAGTGGAAATTTCTTCCATCTTATGGGTATTGATTCCACTAAATGAAGGTTATTTATCTCAAATAGTTGGTGAGAAACTCACGATTAAGAATATGCCTATTGTACGGGAGTTTGATGATGTCTTTCCGGAGGAATTACCAGGTCTTCCACCAAATCGTGAAGTTGAGTTTTCAATAGAACTCGTACCGGGTGCTTTGCCTATTTCAAAGACACCTTATAGAATGGCCCCAATTGAGTTGCAGGAATTGAAGAAGCAACTCCAAGAGAATCTTGATAAGGGATTCATACGCCCTAGTGCGTCACCTTGGGGAGCACCTGTTCTATTTGTTAAGAAGAAAGATGGATCAATGAGACTCTGCATTGATTATCGAGAACTTAACAAGATCACTATCAAGAACAAATATCCTCTCCCACGCATTGATGACTTATTTGACCAACTACGCGGAGCTCAATACTTTTCCAAGATTGATCTTCGTTCAGGGTATCATCAATTAAGGGTCAAAAGGGAGGATATACCAAAGACGGCTTTCCGTACAAGGTATGGACACTATGAATTTATAGTGATGCCATTTGGTCTTACTAATGCCCCTGCTATCTTCATGGATCTAATGAATAGAGTCTTTAGAGACTATCTTGATCAATTTGTGGTAGTCTTTATAGACGATATTCTTGTCTATTCAAAGAGCAAGGAAGAGCATGAAGATCACTTGAGAATTATATTAAAGACCCCGAGAAAAGAGAAGCTTTATGCCAAATTTACCAAGTGTGAATTTTGGCTTCAAAAAGTTGCATTTTTGGGTCATATAATCTCAAAAGAGGGGATATCTGTGGATCCAGCAAAAACAGAGGTTATCGAAAGATGGTCAAGACCAACAACAGTAACTGAGATCCGATGTTTTCTTGGTTTGGCTGGTTATTATCGACGTTTTGTAAAAGATTTTTCACGATTATCTAATCCACTCACCAAGTTGACTCGGAAAGGAGTTAAGTTTGTCTGGACAGAGGAATGTGAAGAGAATTTCAAGGAGTTGAAAAGAAGGTTATCCAGTGCACCTGTGCTCACACTGCCTTGTAGTAGAGAAAGGTTTGTGATCTACAGTGATGCATCCAAGAAGTGATTGGGGTGTGTTCTTATGCAAAATGATATGGTGATAGCTTATGCCTCACGACAGTTGAAAATCCATGAGCAAAATTACCCAACACATGATTTGGAGTTGGCTGCGGTAATCTTTGCATTAATGATTTGGAGGCATTACCTTTATGGTGAAAGGTGTGATATTTATACTGATCATAAAAGTTTAAAGTATATTTTCACACAAAAGGAGCTGAATATGCGCCAAAGAAGATGGTTGGAGCTGATTAAGGATTATGACTGCTCAATCCATTACCACCCTGGGAAAGCAAACAAGGTGGCAGATGCATTAAGTCGACAAGACCATGCTAGTTTATCCATGATGAGGATCACAAAAGATCCAATATTTATGGATTTACAAAGGATGGATCTTGGAATTATAATGGAAGGGGAAAAATCTTATCTTTCTCAAATGAATGTTCAACCATCTATACATGTGAAGATTAAAGAGGCACAGAAAGAAGATGTCGAGTTACAAAAGAAGGTGAGAAATGTTCCTGAATTCAACCTTGATTGTGATGGGATAATAAAGTTCAGGAATCGGGTTTGTGTTCCTCCCATCCCCGAATTAAAGAAAGAGCTACTGGATGAGGCTCATAGTTCTTCATTCTCTATTCATCCTGGAAGCACGAAGATGTATAGGGACCTGAAAGAGTACTTCTGGTGGGATGGCATGAAAAGAGATGTTGCTGAATATGTCTCTCGATGCTTGGTTTGTCAACAAGTTAAAGCTGAGAGACAGAAGTCTAAGGGGATGTTACAACCATTACCCATACCCGAATGGAAATGGGAAAACATCACTATGGACTTTGTCACAGGACTTCCTAAAACATCCAAAGGCAATAATGCTATCTGGGTCATAGTTGATCGTCTTACAATGTCTGCACACTTCATTGCTATTAGAGAGGATTTCTCTCTAGATCAGCTTGCCAGGATATATGTAAAGGAAGTGGTAAGATTGCATGGAGTACCACTTTCTATTATATCTGATCGAGATCCGAGATTTACCTCGAAGTTTTGGCGAAGTCTTCAGCATACTCTAGATACAGAGTTGAGTTTCAGCACTGCTTATCATCCCCAGACAGACGGTCAGTCTGAGAGAACAATTCAAACCCTAGAAGATATGTTGAGAGCTTGCTCTATGGATTTCAAAGGAGGTTGGGATCAACACCTACCTTTGGTGGAATTTTCTTATAATAATATATTTTACTCCAGTATTCAGATGGCTCCTTATGAAGCTCTCTATGGAAAGAAATGCAGGACTCCAACTTGCTGGGATGAAGTTGGGGAAAGAAAGCTATTAGGACCTGATCTCGTTGATGAAATGGCAGAAAAGGTCAGATCTATTCAACAACACATAAGAGCAGCTCAGAGTCGACAGAAAAGTTATGCCGACAACCGAAGAAAAGACCTAGAGTTTGAAGTGGGTGATAAAGTGTTCTTACGAATATCTCCCTGGAAGAGGGTTATGAGATTTGGAAAGAAGGGGAAGTTGAGCCCTAGATATATCGGTCCTTTTGAAATACTGGATCGTGTTGGGAAGGTAGCTTACCGATTGGCGCTTCCACCGAATCTCTCTCAAGTTCACGATGTGTTCCATGTATCTCTCCTGAGAAAGTACATACCAGATCCTTCACATGTACTCAGCTCAGAAGTTGTACCGCTGGAGCAAGATCTTTCTTATGAGGAACAGCCGATAGAGATTCTGGATCGTAGCGAAAAAGTCCTACGAAACAAGACCACTCGCTTGGTGAAAGTTTTATGGAGAAACCACCAACTTGAAGAAGCTACATGGGAGCTTGAGGATATGATGAGGGAGAAGTATCCTCATTTGTTTGTTGCAAAGTGACGAATTTCGAGGGCAAAATTCTTTTTAAGGGGGGTAGAATGTAACACCCGAGACTTTTATGTTATATAAATCATCAAAGGAATATTTTTCTACACAACACTTTCTTGGCTTGCTTTACACGCAATCGCGACCTTCCTCGATAGCTTGCGTCGTACGCAATACCGAGTTTCACTAAACAACAATATGCTATTAAAACTAGCCATTATGAATAGTAATAACCAATTTTTGAAATTTTATAAATTTTATTTTTCAAAATGGACTTCATTTTTGGACTCGGAATATCGAAATTAGCCTAGGGTGAAATTTTGGTATTTTTCTGAAAACTTTCAATTTTTGATGAATAGTGAAACCACTAAGTGGTAGGTTAAAAACTGAATTTTGCATAAAACTTAATTTTACCGCTTCTGTGAATGGAATTTCAAAAATCCGAGAGACACGTTTAATATCAAGGACTAAAATGTGGTTCAATGAGATGAAAATATTTTTTTGGTGAATAGTAACTTTTTACTATTTTTACCGCGGTTAATAGTAAATAGGGTCACTAAGGGTAAATTTGATATTAATATTACCCTAACACATGTCCTAATTCTATTGGACAAGTGTAATTCGACCAAAAACAAACATAGGAATAAAATATGACCATTTAGGCCCACTTGGATTAGATTAGGACATTTATTATTAATTTATTTAAAGAAGGGTTAAAATAGTTAAAATCAATGTTTAATAAGTAAATAATTTTTAATATAGGGTTATACATAAGATAAATTCGATTGTAAATATTCATTAGAAAGCTAAAAAGATTTCCTACATGATGGTATTTTATTTGTAATTTTTAGACATCAAATAATTTAATTTATTTATGACACAAAGATGATGCAGTAATTATCTTATTAATGAAATATTGACAAAATTGATAATATAAATACCAAAATAAATTTAATTTGAGACTTTTTATGAATTCCAATAATTTTCTAGGTTATTATGATATATTAGTATTGATTTAATAAACTTGGTTCGAACATATAATTCTGTTATGACTTTCACAAAAATCATATATCAAATAGTGTCAAAATTGACACAAAATAGTTTTTAAAACAAATATTATATTATTAATTGTTATTTTATTCCTAAAAATCTAAGGTTCGGCCAAATGACTTAGATAAAGATATATATATTAATAATAAACAATGTGGGGTTCTTTTGTCATGTTATAGTAAGTGTATTAACCATATAGTGAAAGAAAACAAAAAGACACGGTAAAAGTTAAACTAATTAACTTAGAGTTAAATCTAATTGATAAGGATAAAATAATACCCTAAACTTGTCTAAATCCTATTGGTTGATAGGATTTCGACCCATCCCCACTTTAGCTTCTAAATAAGACCCTTTGGAACCATTATAAACCGATTTTTACTTTAATATAAAATAATATTTTGAGATATTCCTAAGGTGCCCCTCTCCTCCCTTATAAAAGGGCACCTCCTCCCCCTCCTCCTCACACCAATTTGAGCACTCAAGCTCGGCCAACCCCTGCCATTTTCCCTTCTCCACTTCCCTATAATAATCCTAGAGGTCCTGGTCTTCTCCAAAGACCAATCTTAGTTCCTTAAGTGGAGGATTCAAAAAGGCGTTCCAAAGAAGAGGTAATATCCATTACCGATCTTTTCAATTTCTTTCTTCTTCAACTTCTTCTTCTTTAGTTGTTTCATGATAAAGTAATAACATAAGTATTACTTACATACTGATATGTTATTATAAATATGAAACAACCCTAATTCACCTTCTATCCATCCTACGGAAAAATGAAATCACCGCGCGTGCGTACGTACGGAATACCGTCTCCACGCCGTGGTGTAATCTATTTTCCACCATCACCTTACAAGGATGGGTATAATGGTGTAATCAGTAACTATATATGATTATTATTAAGTAATATTGATACTGAAATAATATATATATATACTCCAATACAATTCCACTATCATAGGAACGATATCATCACTCGTGCGTACGTACGGAATACCGTCTCCACGATGTGATGCGACTCGTTCTACATGATCTTCATTTCATAATGATTATATAAATGAATTGAATGAATGAATATGGTATATACTACACTAATACCATTCTGGAAATGAATTATCTATAACCTAAAGATAATAATAAGAATTTATTCGACAAAACACGCATAAGAACAAAAAGTTATAAAGACCCGAGTAACAAGTAACAATGAAATATTACTAACAAGAAGCTAATAATATGACCATATATGATCTCATATCAATATGTATGATTCTGGAATAAGTCAATAACATTATTTAAACCATTATACAGGAGCTTCGGACACGAACAAAGCAAATCGGACCTAAGGTAAGGGAAATATCACAATCTCATTTTTATCCGAGATTGTTTATTCGTAAGTATTTACTGGGGTGTATTTTATCATCCACATCCATGTTCCCTCAATATGTAATATTGTTTCCATCCACTTGCAATAGTTTAAATCCAATTTTACCCTTAGGTGAGTTTTTAGTAAAGAATATGAAAGGAATCTTTTGTCGTTTTTCCGTACGAGGTACTTTTTGACTTTTCCGACAAAAGTACTAAGAATGTTTTTTTAACTTATACGGCATGAATGGATTTTTAAAAAATTACTTCAAAGAAGCTTCCTTTACAAGTTTTCAAGTTTATTTTTAATCAACTTCTTTTATTTTAAAGTTGTATGACATGTTATGAAAGGAAAAATGTTTTTGAAGAAGAAAGGATATTTTCCTCAAGAATTCAATTCAAGTGTTTTATCAAAATTATTTTCCATCTAAGATAATAAAGGGTTCTGTTTCTATCCATATTTTTACATTGGTTTGACTATGTTGTGATGGAATTATGTTTATGAATTCCTTTATCATATATGAATTGATTTATGATGTCATGATGTTTCAAGAATCCCATTTTTGTTATATGTGTTATGCGATGATGTATGTTTTATGATTATGTGGCACACATAAGAAAGGATTCATTATAAGATGGGTGGGACCTATATCTCCCTCCAATGCATTGGGTAATGATTTTATATCTCATGAGATAGACATGGCTGGAACGGAAGGTTATTTCGGTTCAGTGATACAGGACTGAAACGAGGAGTGAACTCGGTTCAGAAAGGGACTTTGTCCACTAAGATAGTCTTGGCAATGAGTCATGACTAACAAGAAATGATTTTCCATGATTATGTGTGCATGCCACAAAGATTCAAGTTTTATGTTATGATTATGGGGATCTCATTTTCACTTCTATGATTTATTCCATGTTATGATATTATGATCTCTTTTGCAGGTTTTAATTTTCAAAAAGATATGATATGATTTTTATTTCCTTTATTTGCCCTTGCTGAGCATTTGAGCTCACCCTTTTATGTTTTTTCCCCAGGCCAGGAAGATGGATATTAAGTAGAATATGCTAAAAGGGACCCTAGATATGATGAAATAAATGGGAGACACTGTAGAAGATTTATGAACCAGTTGTTTATGTTTCCCAGTTTCTAAAGACACTATACCTATACGGTCCTTTGTGGTTTTGTCATATGTTGTAATAAGTGTGATTCAATTTTTAAGTATTAACAATGTATGTAAAGTGTGGGTCGTTATAAAGAAGGTATATACGATATTAAAATACCAATAAAATAATTATATTAGGATTAATATATATATATATATGTATATTAAATATATCATTGTATCTATTTATAAAATTTGATAATATAAAATAAATCATATTACTACGTGCAGGTGGAAGACCACAAGTATGCACGAGAAATAAAGTAATTTTCTATTTGATCGAAAGAAGGTGGAAATTATTTTTCTCATAAAATAAATAAAATATAATTATACCTTTTATATTATATTCATCATGATTAGATTGATATAATATAATTATATGAATCATAAGAATAAATAAACATTTTAATAGTCAGGTAAGATTATTACCACTTCTTTAGGAGACCTTCTTAGGAAAAAAACATAACACTTATCAAAATTATCTTAGGGGAATACCAGAAGATTTAGTTAGAATAAAAAAATAAAGTGAAGAATTTGGATAATTAATGGTTGAGATAGAGTTCTCAATCTTCATGAATATAGACATAGAGTAGGTTACCTTTTATAAATGAGGGAAAGGACATGTGTAGAATTACATAAATTATTAAATAATATATATCATAATATTTTTATGTTCAAAAATTGAATCATAAATTAGAATATATGAAGTTATATGGTAAAAATATTCTTTTCCAAAAAAATTTATAAATTTTTTCAGGTATTTTTAATCCTTATCACCTGTTAAAACAATTTAAAACCAGTATTACGTTAATTATGATAACTTAATTTTTTAATATGATACCATAACTATATGTCCAGAAATAAAATATTCCTTATGAAAATAAATATATTTTTATTCAAAAAGTGGGATTACATTAACTTTTTAAATTATATAATAAAAAATTATTATTTTATGTATTGAAGAAATCAAAAAAATGAATGGAATCTTCCATCCATTCTGTTAAATGCATAGAACTATGAATATAATTTTTATTTATAATAAAATATAACATGTCTTTACAAATGTCATTTTTTGGTTACAAATTCAAAATTATGTTTTAAGATGCATTATTTATACCTGAAAACATATATTTTGTTTAACACCACTAATCTATTTGGATAAAGACATGTTTTAGGGAGATTCAAAAACATTATCTAATATATTTAACCTTATTTTACCATTACTAATGGGATTAGTCTTTACTATAGTTACCATTCCCAATGATAAAAAAATTTATCCTATATTATTATATTATTTATAAATACTCAAAATTATTTTCAATTTTAGAAATATTTAATTTTTAGATGTGGAAGAAACTTATTTTCAATTATGTTCATCAAAGGCAATGAAAACTGTATTTAGATAAATGTATTTTTAAGCATGAAATTGAGTGTTCTCTTATTAATTTCCATATAAATATTCTGGAATTAATTTTTAAATATTTTATTCAATATATAATCATAAATATCATTAATATAATCACTAATTTCAGATGAATAATATATATTATTCTTAAAAGACATCTTCTGTATAAAACTATTCATAGAAAAATGTGTTTTTAATACCACAAACATATATATTTTAAAACCAACTCTATTGATGATAAATATGAAATTAATTAGATTATTAATTATTAAATGATAATTATGTCTCATTTAACTAAAATTAAAAGCATAATTTTACTTATACTTGAATAATGCACATTTTTATCAAAATCATTAATTTACAATATTCACTGAATAATTAGACTTTTCAAAAAAATAAAAAATATATCTAATTATAATTTTGATATTTTTAATTTAATAATTATATCACTTTTATAAGAAAAAAATTTACTAAAAGTATTTTAAGTTAAATACAATAATTTTTTACATAAAACAAAAGAATACCTATTTTTTAAGAAAATATATCTTTCAAACATAAAATGAATTTATAAATAATAGTATACTTATATATTTTGTAGTAATTAATACACTTGAAAAAAGTAAACCAAAAATATACACATTTCATAATGTATTTAATCTTATTCCTACCCAAAAATTTAACATCTATGTCATAATATATTGTGTTTCATTTTTATCTTGTTGTTGGTCATCAAGAATGTTGTCAAAAAATTTCAATTTATCTAAAGAGAAATATATTTTCATAAAAAATGGTGTTACATTCTACCCTCTTTAAGAAATTTTTCCTTCATAATTTTTATCTTGTTAATAAAGTGTTCAATATTTTTGAATACCATTACTGAAAACCCATATCATAAAATGGGGTAATAAAACATCCCTTATAAAGGGAATGTTTGGAACATAACGTATAAATAAAATAACACATAATCAGGTTTAAAATAAGTAAAAATTAGACAATATTTAAAATATATACTTACATAAGAAAAATAATTTCTATTAATTAATTAAAATTTATGTATAATTTTTTTATAAGAAATTTACAGAACAAAAAACCAAAATTAAATGATGGGTTAAAATACCATAAATTCATTAGAAACAAATTAAAATAATAGAAATTTTATTTCAATATCATTTTTTAAAATTTTTGGGATTCATTTAATAAAATGTAACACCATTAGATTTTTTAAAAATTCATTATATCGAATGAATTTAATCTATATAATATTTTTATTTTCATGTAAAACTGGATATAGAATATAATATATGAAAGCACCATGTTATAATTCATTGAATGCAAAACCATGTTAATATTTCACTATATGAAACCCTTATATTATAATATAGTATATTCAAAACTATATTTGGATTGTGTTATGCATAATGTTTACTTAATTGAAATGCTTTTGTTTCACATAAGAGCTACATATACCAAACTAAAATATACTATTAATATTATTATTAAAATATTTTTAGTGTTGTCACCTACCATTATATGGAATTCAATGAATAATATTAATTAAAATTTGAAAATAATTTTTACACATGTACATACAAAGGATTATTTGGTGATACATAAAAGTAAAACACATTGGAAAATATAGGAATTATTTTGTTAGAAAACTATATTTTCAGAATTAAACATTTTTAACATCAATTAATTAATTAAACCACATTTATTTAATTATTTTAATGAAATATATATGTATTATTCATTCAACTATTTAACATTCATCTTATGTGTTTACGCATAAAGATAAATACTCTATCACATTGAAATTTTTATATCCTTTTAATAGATCAACTATTTTATATTTAATTTTTACACATTTAAATTTTTTATTTGGAAATGTAATTCATTATAAAAATGTATATCAAAATTTACTTTAATTTTATTTTGGTATTTCTCTATGAGGTTTCATTTTTTATGAATTGTTAAAAACATTGAATTTTAATTTAAATAAACTATTATTTATTATTTATTAATAATGATAAATTATATTTCATATTTGTTTTAAAGTATATTTAGTTCAATAATAAATATAGTAATAAAATTTAAGCCATTGGAATCAATTTCACATTGAAAGAGTATATAAAAATATCTCAAACTCATGAAAAATATCCCTTTAAAAAATTTTGCCTCATCCCTTTTATAGGGTTAATTTTATATTAATGTTTACCAATTATGTATTTATAATTTTCAAAAATTTAATAAATATTTTTAATTAAATATAATTGTAATTATTGGTTAGGTGAGCATGGTTTCTGAAGAAAAATACTTTTTAAAGTAATAAAAACTGTTAACATCGATTATGTTAAGAATGTGTTTACATAGTGGCTAAAATTTAACATAAGGGGATAAATTTCCTAAAATAATGTATAAAAGGAATTTTCTGGATACATTTTGACAATATCCATACCATGATCTAATATTTATCATTAATTGAGGCACATTATGTAAGGGACACCTCTTAATAGTGATTAACATTTTATATTTACTAGAATGTCACTCTTCCACTATAAAAAGGCTCTCAACCCCCCCCCCCCTCAATTTGTCACTCCTCTAAAGAAATTTTCATCATCTAAATGTAGACCAAATAAGCTCAAAATTATATATTGTCATTCTAGAAGCATAAATTTTGGTATAAATCAAACCATGTTAGTCTTTTGGTTAAATCCATAAATTGTTTCCAAAAAAATAGCTAACATCCTTTAACAATAACTTTTGTTTCATTTAATTCTCTAACAAAATAATTCTTATTATTACACACTTCTAAAATATCCTCAGTATCCTCAATATATAGTAATTTTTTAGGTTCTTATTTCTACCTACACTGGTAAAAACTTCCATCAAATGGGGTACACAATCATCATTCGTCTATAAGGCGGACTACCGCCTCACAAACAAATGTCATTCGGTCTTCAATTACCACCATTCATGGTTAGTTATAATGATTAAATTACTCATATTATATGATATATATAATATTTATTATTTACTTATTATTATATAATTATTTTATTACACATACTATCATTCAATTCAATTATTAGTAATGTTATAACTTACTTTTCACACATGTGGACTACCGCCTCCTCAAAGTGATATGATTCGTTCAAGCATTAATAGGAATTTATTATGGATATATTTAGTAAAATTATCTAAAATTTATGAAATAATAATTGTACCTTAATTATAATATATATATACATACACATATTCCATTTAAATTCATTCATTCAATACAACAAGAAAACATAAGCTTCGTTCCTGCCTACATATGGCTTACTGTCTCCATGAACGGTGTATTCCATTTCATATTTTTATAATTTATATATCATTATAAACAATTATTTAATGAATATATATGATATTAGTATCATTTTTTAAATTACTAAACTAATTAAATCATGATCTATGTGATAGTATTTAGAATAACAAGTCAAAACATATACGAAAAACCAACTGCTGATTACCTGAAACATAACATTATCATGAAATTGAAAATAAATGGGTGATATAAATACATAATAATAAAATAAATTTTACGATATATAAGAATAATGTTATACAGTTTATATTTAAAAAATATATATTCATTATAAAAGAGTTTTGAAAATTTACCAAAAAATACCACACATAAGGTAAGGGTTTTCTCATCTCACTATTATTTCTATGATAAATATCCTAAATTCACCACATATTCTTGATATGTTGTTTTTACAATTCCCTATAACCTTCTTTAACATTAATTTCAATTAATTATGGATTTTTAAGGTTTTCAATACATGTTTATCTTTTCTGTACCTCATGATTGAAAGGTTACTCAAATGGTAATGGGATTTCTAGTCTCACTTTTCATTCTATGTGATTTATACATTATTCACTAATAATATTTTTTTGGTGTATATAATTAACATGAATTTATTTTATAATTATTATAATTAAATTTATTTTTTTATTTAAATATCCATTTTACGATATCTTTTTCAATGTATTTACTATAAAAATGTTACCAAATCTGTAAAAACAATTATAATTAATTTTCCTTCTTTAAGACACATGATATGTTATGTACCGATAATATTTTATAAGGCGTATATAACTCCATTATACCAGTGATATTTATAATTTAATTTATTTATTCATATTTTAGTAATCATGTAATGGTATTCTTTCGTGAGGATTAGGATTCAATGCTTCTAATATTCTTAGTGTTTATTCTTATATTCTCATCATTTATTAAGATTTTTTATGATTATGTTTCTATTGATGAAATATTATGATCAATATCACAGGAATTATAATGAATTTTATTCTCCTATGTTTACCCATTTTATATTAAACCAATTGTACAATTTTCTCATTCTTTTTTTAATATAATTTATAATATGATTTTAAAAAAATCTGATATTATTTCTCTCTTTGATAAGAAATATCATTTATGAAAAACCATGTTTCGTAAAAAAATTTGTAAAAATGTAATTTTATTTTATTTTAAGATATTTTTAATAAAAAATTATTATAAAATAGTTTTATGTTTTGTAATGTTTTCTAAGATATTTTTAAGCTTCTTTTATATTTTTCCAAATAAATTTAAAAAAATGATTTCAGTGATTTCAAAGATTATTTTATGTGTTATAAAAATATTATAAAGTAAAAAAGGTAATAAAAATATATTTTATGTTCAATAATTGTTTTATAATATTTTGAAATCATCTTTAACATCTTTTAAAAAGGTTCTTTTAAAAATAAGTGGCTGTCTAAAATGTTTTTTTAATGAAAATGTGTTTTTCTCAATAATTATTTTTAAAATATATTTTAAAATTACTTTCCATATATGATTTTAGGTTTTGGTGCTACACATTATTTAATGGGGTTATTATCCAAGGTTTTCATTCATATTACTTCTCAAAATAGTTTATTATTTTAGCTCATGCCTTTTTGGAAACTCATTTCTCTTTCCCGTGTAATATGTTCTTTAAACATATTTTCCTTTAAAGTGTTATATGTTTATTAAAATAGTTTCTATATCATTATATATATTCTTATGAAACCTTATTATTTTCATGGTTTATGCTTTTATTAAATGAATATCAAACCTGTCACTTTTCCACAAGTTATGATATCATGACATTTTATGATTTCCATATCATTTCATGGGTTTTGTAATAATTTTTATGATATTGGGGAAAATATATGTATGATTGAATTATTATATGGGTGGGAACTATATCCACATACATTGAATTTTTTAAATATCTATATATGATGATATTTAAATGGTTTTAATGATGTGTAAAATTCTTTAATATAGACAATGATAGAACAAGAAGTATAATGAGTTCATTCTGATATAGTTTTTTGAAGAGTGAACTCGGTTCAGTATGAATGGAATGGAACAAGAAGTGAAATATGTTCATTATGATGGGGATTTTATGAGGAATGGTAGTGGGTCAATAATATAGTTCTATAATGGGATGTGAACCTGATTTGGTAATATAGGGATGAAATGGGAAGTGAACCCGATTGAGTAATACATGGTTATAAAGGGGAGTGATCCTAGTTCAGTAAACAACTTTGTCCTATAATATGGTACTGGAGTCATCCTTGACATCATATATGGTTAGGGGAGTGAACAATTTCTACAAACATATACTTGGTATTAATCCTCTAATACTACAGAAATCATTTTATATGTTTTTGTTTTTGTCCCCAATTTCTTGTCCTACACCTATGTTATAATTTCATGACTTATTCTCTTCATTTTATAAGGATTCATGTATTATGAACCTCCTATATTTATTCCATTATTCATGTCTATAATCATTTATTTTTATTTTTTGATCCTCTATTGATATTCTCTTGTTCTCAACCAGAATCCTCGTGATTATGAATACATATCTAATTGGTTTACAATTACTGATCATATTAGATCACTTTTTCTTATGTTCCCTTCCCGAAGGTTATGAATATTGTTTTTATGTAACATTACTAAATTGTAAGATGTTTTTGGGAAACTTTGAATATAATCCATAAATTTATTTCATTGTGTTCCATGTTTCCAAATATTCTAAACTATTATTGTCCTCGAGAAGGTAATTTTTTATTTTTATGTTTATTCATCAAGAATCGTGTAATATCAATTTATGTTAATCATGGTTCACTATATATCAATAAATATTACCTATGAAAATATAATTAATTTATTATTTTATATTTCTTAAGTCAAATGTTATCTTATTGTCGTACTTTGATCAATTTCCACATAATATAGTACACCAATAAATAAATATTAATGAAAAAAATTTCATCCCTTAAATAATAAAATTAACTTCTAACATATCCAAATATCTATAAAAGATGAAAAATTAAATCATTTTATCTATAAATATTTACCAAAAAAATATTTAGCACTATTTATCCAATATTGATAAATATAATTTAAAAATCTCTAAAACACCCACAATAACACCCAAATTTCTAATTAATCTTTTTTTATAAATAGTAAACCTTATGAATCATACCAAATAAGTTTTCCAAATTTCTAAACAAATTAATCTAGAATATTTATTCTTACATTTTCTTCATGAAAAACTTAAATATTTATCCCTAAACAACGTGACATGGTTGATAATGTCTCAAACCAAAAATTTGTATTACTTAGTAATATATTCTCTATAAAGATTATAATAATCAAAATCACCATATAGGAACAATGAAAAGCTAAATTATTTCATAAATTAATGTTACATGAACTATCCAATATTCCATAAATCCAAAATATTAGTAATAATTAGAAAATAGATATGATAATTCACCTTTTCATCAAATATCCCATCAATTACAAGGTCTTAGATTCTCCCCAATTTACTTCATAATATCTTCAACCCAACTAATAACTATTATCTCATTAATAAAAATTATTTAGGTTTATTTATCATTCAATAATTATTTAAAAAAAATCCATGACACTAAATCAAAATTCCTGTTTATGAGTTCTATTCATCATATTCTTAAAATACTTAATTAAAAGCACATAAGAATAATCCATAGATGTTTCACAATTCATATAACCAAAATATAATAGTTAAAATAGTTCAACAACATAATTCATAATTTTAAATAAAAAAACATCAATCACACAACATCAATGATTGGAATAACATACACCCTTCCATGGTTTATGAGTCCGCCCTTGGATTAGGGCATTAACTAAGATAATGCCTAAGTTCGCAACACATAAGTCAATGAACTAAATATGGTAACTCAGGATGAACTTCATTTTCCTCTATCAAACTCTTCATATATACATATAAATATTCTTTCTATATGAATTAATTTTCTTCATATATACATATTCTTATTCCTTTAAGATATTTAACTATGTTCATTTTCCTAGATATTTGATATATAGAAACAAATCTTCTCCCATCGAGGTTCTTCATTAAAATCCAATGTTATCTTATTTCTTAAATTCATATACTCACCTATTTATAGATTTTTGTCACATATGAAGATATATTTGTGGGAAATATTCAAAATCATTCATATTCTATATCTTATTTAATTTGGTTTCCCATTAGTACCATCATTTCATTTTCTTTCACACTCATCATTAGAACAATTTCATCTAGTTATAGGCATTGAATAAAATAATAATTATAGTTTATTTTTTAAGACACAAAAATCAGATTTAAAAATAATATATTCATTGAAATCACTCTTGAGATATCCTAAATTATTGAAACTTCTCATCAACCAATAAAAATTTAGACTTAACCTAGTTTATCCAAGGTCTTATTTTATTCCAATAACACATAATTGATCATAATAAAAATATAAATTCACATAATCATGTTCCTTTAGAATGTATGTCCTAGTGTTCACTATGACACCAACTAATCATGCATCAGTTATGGTTGATTTAATAACCAAACTACCCCATTTAGAGTTATTTCCACTAGGTGCAGCTACACCATAGCTTTATGAAAAAAAATTATCCTAATAGGGATTTATTTTTCAAGAAAACTACACAATATATACTTTAACAAATCATTATGATGTTTTTCAATAAATTAAAGTATCCCTATTGTGTTCATAATTATTTTTAACCATAATCTCAAATGATTTACTAAAGAATGCTCCAAATATCAATTATACTGACACAAACCTTATTCATAAGAATATTATTTCCTATTAGCTAAATATTTATTAAATATCATTATGATACATACACTAACGTTAGTTGTCTAGTGTCTCCATAAACTCTAATATGTAAACAACTAGTTTACCAAAATTAAAACATCTTCCAAAAAGATATTTGTATCTAGTACCCTTATTAGATAAAAAATAATTAAAATCCTTCTTTGTAAAATGGTGAAGGAAATAATAATAAAGGTTATTCATAGATTCTAGATAATGGAAAAATGGATATTACAATCAATGCTAATATGAATGAATAATAGAAGAATAAGGGCATGTGATCATGATCATAACATACATATTTCTTATACAATCTATCATAGAGCATAAACATGATTCATGGCATAATGCTGTAACATTTAAAAATATATTTATCATATGTTTAAGGAATAAGAATATATAAACATTCTCTATGAATTAAACTCATAAGCCTAAAAAACATTAGAGGTGTGTCATGACATTTTAGGCATAGAATCTATTTCAAGTGTCAAGGTTAACTATTATTACCATAACATCATTCAAAACCATGAATCACCACCTATTTAATATATCATATAAATTCATGAATCACCACTTATTTATGATATCATAATGGATTATTCTACCCAAAATTTTTCCCATATCATGTTGGTCAGGTATCAATACCGGGTTCCCATAGTTGATCCATCACATCGAATTATTTCACACTGTTACGACATTAGATAAAAGCCTTTACCCAATGAATTGGAGAGATATATAAATCAAGTACCACAAATCACATAACAATAATTGCTTAAAAAGTTAACCAAATTTTCATTAAACATTCATCAAATAATAATATCATTATTTTATAACCTATGGAATGGAAATATGATTCATAAACAATTCATCATTTTAACATCGCATAACCTAAAACCATTGAGTTTTATAAACATCCAGTAATCATAATCATAAAATATCCAATGAAATAAAATATATTAAATCATTGTATTATAACCCCATTAAATTATAAGTAATTTAAAAGGTTGTTATCATAGATGAAAATCCACTTTAATGGTCACTTAAATATTTTTGAAGATATTACCGTTTTCTTTTTAGATAAAATAATTAAAATCTAAAAGAATGGATTTTTTTTAATTTTTTTTAAATATGACTAGAAATATTTGAAGTATTATTCTAATAAAATAATGGTCATTATGGTTGGAAAATGTTTTCAGGTCGTATATGTTGAAAAAAAGCATTCCTTTCCCACTTTTTTAAAAACTCTAAAAAGGACATAGAATACATTTCATTGAATAGATTTGTTTTTTGAAACTATAAATAAATTTAAATGAAGTGATAATGAAAATTTTTAAACCATTCACGTATGGGTATGAACATTTAGTAAACAATTCTTATGATTATGGACACTGAATAAATTTTTTTTTAAGAAGTGAGGAAAAAGGTATACCATTCTTTAAAATCATTTTCTCATCATTTTGAAGTACCCAAGGTTGAGAAATGGTACTAATACATTAAAAATTATGAAAAAACCAAATAAGAATAATATATATGATTATAATGATTAATATTCATTTAATTTTGATAAATTTAAATTTAGTATACATTATCCAAAAAATAAATTATATTTTCAAATAAATCCTTCTCTAATTTGGAACCTTTTGAATTGTAATAACAAGGAAAAAATAGAGAAAAAAAATTATCAATCATTAAAA
Organism: Viscum album; assembly: GCA_963277665.1. Taxonomy (NCBI): domain Eukaryota; kingdom Viridiplantae; phylum Streptophyta; class Magnoliopsida; order Santalales; family Viscaceae; genus Viscum; species Viscum album. The sequence goes on from OY728133.1 coordinate 245,862,645, forward strand.
TATAAAAATTCATGCTATAACATTTTTAATTGCATATATATACACATTATAAAATAATATTGTAGAATAACATGTCTTATTTCCCAATGAAGATAATTTGAGTCTATATATTCTTACCACTTTGATTATATTGAAATAAAAACATTTTGGATGACAAAAATAAAATTGAAACATTAAAAATGATGAAGTAATAAGGATATATGATATAACATGTCAATTTGGATGTATATAAACTTCATAAACATAAATATTTTTATAACATCAAACTTGGCAGAAAGAAATAATATTGAGATGAAGAAATCAAACTGATTTGGCGATTTACCAATCAAAACATCATAAAAGATAGAACCTTAACTGGATTTTCAAATCCCAAAACTATTTAATAGAATAATCATAAAATATATTCCTGACATGTTTATAAATAACACAATGTAAATAAGATCACATTATGGAATATGTCCTAAATAAATAACGGTCATGGGAAATCCTTACCTCAAGTCTAATATAACTTTATATATGTTCAAACCTCCTATATATTAAATATGTCTATATATATATATTACACATATTATAGAACCATAGTTATATATAACAGACCATATTTTATTTACTTATAACATCTAATCTCCATATTATAAAAAAATATATATTAAAACAATTGTGTTAGGTGGCGCATGCTTCGTTTTCATGCATGTATCTATAGGGAAGTCTTGGTCCATTTATATTAATCATCATTCCATAATATAAATAGTTTTAATATTGTAATTGTTACCATATATAATCATTATATACATATATATTACTATTCATATAATTCATTGATGAAAATAAATTTACATCAGTTTATGAAGATGGTAGTTTTAACAAACGCATGTGTGATTTTTTCATATTTTAATGGAATGATTGAAATAAAATTAAATAATAATTAAAAATTGAATTATTATTAAAATATCATATATATTTATTAATTCGATCATTATAACAATCCATGTAAAACTTAAATGAAAAATATATCCCAAATCTTTATGGTGGTGGTTGTCTACAAATATGCACGAAAGATATTGTCATTTTTCAACAGATGAGAAAGTAAGAAGGTAGAAAAGATATAATTATTCCATAAGTATATTTATATCCAAAACATCATATGTGAAAATTAAATCCTTGATAATAACAAACCATGTATGATGATAATATAAAATGATTGATATTTCTTCATGGATATAGTTGTCCAGACGTATACAAACTTGATACTTTCATTACTCATTTGATAAAAAATAGGTGGAAAGATGTTGTTAGACAATCATAGTAACATATTGATATAGTTATGATAATAAATTCATTATGTTCTTGTGGATACAACAAGATTTCATGGATTTGAAGTAGAAATATACATTAATAGGGTCGGTTAATATGGTTACCTCTTCTTTGGGTGACATACTTTGGATTACACCTTAAGCCTTCTTATTATTGTCTTAGAGAATTAGTCAAACCTATAAGATAAAAGGATAGAATATATTTTTTCATTACAGAAGTTATTTTATATCTATAATACTTAAACATTGTAAATATGGTGAGATAGGATGTTCCCTTTTATAATTGAGGGAAATTACCAGCATGATATTACATAAAATATTATATATATATATATATATATATCAAAATCATAATAAGTAATTCAACGGAATCCAAAATTCATATGAATATGTGACAGGGTGTAAATAAACTATTAAAATAAAATATAGATAATTTTTGGATTCATTTTCATCCTTCTATAATTGTTATATAATTAAAACCATTTTTTAACCATTGTAGGTTCTGGGTGCAGCTGATGTTTGGGAGGTTCGGTGCCCAAATTTTATTTTTTTTAAAAATGATGATAAATCCTCGATCAATACGATGATTAAAACATATATCCTTGTAATTAAATCAAGGATTTAGATAAAAGTAATTCCCCATAGATCCATGATATATGTTCAACATATTTGGTTTAAAATTAATTTAATTAAATCAAATAATTACCTCTAATGTGAATCACTCATCATTGATGTGCTCAAACACAAAACTATAGTGCACCTTCATTGTGTTGTGTAGATCCAGTGAATATTTCCTCTAGTAGAGATCCACACATGTTCTATCATATAACTAGTTTATAAATAATCACAATCAGGAATATATGAATAATTATTAATCAACAATTTAGAATAATCATTATTCAACTTGTTAATTAATAAATAATATATCATTTAACTAAGATTCTAGATACGCTCAGTGTGTGATCATCTAGGCCACATTCGTAGTGTCATTAGGCGACATAGCCAAAATTTCTATGTTATCATCTATCTAAATGCTTAGACAACCATAGATAAAGAAGCTAATGTCAAAATGACATCTCACCTCATACGAAGGCTTACCCTATAATATAATCACATCGTTCTGATATCTCTAATCAAGAGGATTTCATTCATGTTCTATTAACCCATTTGCCCGATTCCTTTTTCTTTTACTCTTTGAAATTGAGATTTTCTATATAACACAATGGGAATGGATTTTCATGGATATTTAATTTCCATCAAAGGGAATGAGATTTCAAATTTCATTATGGAACAGTAGGAACAAATCATTTCCCTCATTATTAAGTAATGCAGTATTACTCATGATGTACCCAGCATATCATACCTCAAAGATAACATATGTCATCATAGTTTTCTTCAATTCATCTACGTGTGTGAGTCACATTATAGATTAACAATAATTTTAAATTCTAAGGTCTAATGTAATCATACACAAATAGGAACATCCAATGACACATATAAATGTGGATTTCCTACTTGTGGGTCCTGTTATTAGAATATCCTCATCGATATTACCATGGGCACATATCTATATATGATTCCTCAAAGTTATATACGTCTTCACCCCTGATATCATGTATCATTATTTTCCCATCCAATGATGTCATCAAGTTATAGAACATATGTTCAAGAATAGTGTCTAGGACCATCTGTTTTCTCATCATAGCTGGGATCCACTATGACATTTAGTGCGACATGTACTCTTAAGACATTATCCCATATAATTTCATGCATAAGAAAAAAAAATGTGTGGTACGGATTTTATTAATATCCATCCAATGAATATATTTTAATCATAAATTAAAAAATTAGTTGGTTCTTGAGCACTAACTCCAACAGACTCCCACTTTGACAAGTGGAAACTACTAATGACCTTCAGTCCTCTAGCTCTAACATGATACTCATGCCTCTACTGAGATAAGCCTTTAGTTAAGGGGTCCACTATTTTATATTCCTTGGATACTCTCTTAACTTAAACTTCACCCCTTTTATTAAAATCACTGAAAATGTGATAATTCTATATTGTGTTCTTTATTCATTGATGTGACCATGGCTCTCTGTAAGAGCCACCACTATAGTATTATCATAATATAATGTTATAGGGTCATTAATTCTATGTACAATATCAATTTACTGGAATATTTTATAAATATATATGTATTTCTTGCCTATATGAGAAGCCTCTATATACTCATACTCCACTATTGAATCAGTGACAATTGGCTGCTATAAACCCAATCAGCTCACTGCTACTCCATTGAGATAGAAAACTTATGCTAATTGTGTCTTGAGATCATTCTGATCAATAAAAAAACTAGCATCAATATACCCTTTGATGACAAGCTCCCCGTCTCCTCCACACATTATGAATATATCCTTAGTTCTTCTCAGATACATAAGAACAATACTCACAGTAGTCATATTCTTTTCTCTAAGATCTTTTTGATATCTCCCAATAATGATTTTTTCATTGGCTATATCAACTATATTACATAACATAGTATACATGATAGATGCTATATTTGAAGCATATAGTATCTTAAATATTATATCTTTCTCTAGTTATGTTTGGGGACACAATTTCTCTGAAATATTTTCACCATTTGACACTGGAACGAATCCCTTCTTGGATTCTTCCATACAAAATAACTTTTTAGTCTATTCAATATATGTATTTTGGAATAGTCCATGTATCATATTGGATCTATAATAAAATATCTTGATCCCACGAATGTTGGCTACTTCACCTATGTTGTTTATTGAGAAGAAATTATTCATCCATTCCTCAAAATATTGTAAAACTTGTGTGTTGTTACCCAAAACAAATACGTTGTCAACATATATTAAAATGATAACCACTGCATTCCCATTAAAAAAAATTTAAATAAACACCCAATAATATTTTTTAATGAAAATAAATTATTTTATGGATTTATCAAATCAAATAATCAATGACCTAGATGCCTACTTCAATTCGTAAACTAATCTATTCAACATGAAAAGCCATTTGAAATCATCTAGTGTCGCCTACCATTATGGTTGTGTCTTATAGATATCTTCCTAGGGGTTCCTATTATGGAATTGAATTTTTATATCCATCTACCAAATATTTATGTCATGGTAAGATATTATGGAAAATATGATTCAGATATATTTCAACAAGGAAACCAGTGAAAAGGATTCATCGTAGAAAATTCCATGATGTTGTTCAAATGCCTTATCCACTAGCCTTCCATTATAGGTACATAATTTACCCTCCATTCCATGTTTCCACTTGAATTACCATTTACATAAAATATTATTTAATTCAACTAGAACATAGACCATAACCCATTACTAGTTTTCATACATGGAATCCATCTCACAATTCATACCATTTATCCATCTTGAAGCTTCTAATCTCTATACATCCTCTATGTAGGACATAGTTTCATCATATTCCAAAAACAATGAGTCATCATACTTGATGATATGAAAACCATTTCTCTTGGGTTCACTAACCTATATTACACTCCTACATAGTACTTGTGTTTCAGGAACTACTACTTCCATGGGGACCAATGGAACTTGTTCTTAATCCAACTCATGCATATCTTGAGCATCAACATCATCCAATTAAATCCTTCTCTCACTATCCATTTTTAGTATGTTATGCCTCTCAAAAAAAAAATTCTTGTCTTTTGACAATTAATTTCTTTTTGGAGGGTTTGTAAAGGTAGTATAACTTTTTTTCCTTGGGTTACCTTATAAAGACATACAACATTCCCTAGGGTGCTAGTTTTTTTCATGATAAATCCTTAACAAATTCCTTACACACCCATACATGTGTATGTGACAATATAGGTTTTTTTACACTCCATAACATAGAGGTAATTCCATTTTCCTCATTAATTAGTACTCGGTAAAATGTGTATGACTTAGTTTGCAATGCATATCCCTCAAAGGTTAATGGAAGATCTACATGACTCATCATTGACCGTAACATGTCTAACAAACTACAGTTCCTAATTTCAATAACACCATTCCACCATGGTGTACAAGGTGGAGTTAGTTGATATGGTATCCCATATTCCCACAGAAAGTTGATGAACTCTTTGTTAATATATTCTATACCTCTATCTGATTGATGATACATTATGTTCCTTCCAAGATGATTCTCTACTCAATTCTGTAATTCCTTGAATTTATCAAATTACATGAAATTATAACTCATATAGTAAATATATTCATATCTACTAATTTCATTAATAAAATTTATAAAGTAAGAATATGCACAACAAACTTATACTTGAAATGGTTTACACACAATAGTGAGTACAAATACTACAAGCTCAGTGGACCTTTCACCCTGTCCACCAAATGGTGGTATGTTAATTTTCCCTTGTAAATTAGAATGAAATTTATCATGTTGTTTTAGCTCAGAAGATTCTAAATAACCATCTTGATAGAGATTATCACACTCTTCACGTTTACATGACCAAGAAGGTGATTCCACGACTTTTTGTTAAATGGGTCATGTGAACTTTATTCGTTATCAATTGACAACAATTGTTTTTAGTAATTTAATTTATATAGACCACTTTTAAATACTCTAAAAAATAACATATATTTTGCATAATAAATTAACAACTCATATTTTTGAACCTGAAAATAAACCCATTTGTTTGTGAACATGATATATAAATTATTTTTTTGGTAACACATGGCACATAATAAATTACAGGTAAAACTAAAAATCATTCTCATTAGAAATGTGAAGTTGTAATCACCAATAGAAAGAGCATCATGCCTCACACCATTAGTATCTCATAGATCTACCTATCCTCTAGAAATTTTCTAGAATCTACTTGCATAATGAATTTGAATATAGATGTGGGAACCACAACTTGTATCTAATACACAATGTTTCAAAATTGAATGATTGCACTCGATAACAAAAACACGTTTGGATTTCCCTTGCCTCTAGGTGTAGTTCCTCTTCTAATGTCCTAACATGCCACATGAAAATTATACTACCACATCTTATTTACCCTGAAATTGTATCTTCTTTTCCTTGGTCGGACAGTGATTGGGGGTTTTAGACTAGTTATAAGCCTTAGGCCCCTTTTCCTTTTCCTTCCTCATCCTACTCACCATGAGGACTATGGGTTTTATCACACTCCACATCCATATCCACCTAATTAATTCATGTAACCTGTTCTGATAGAATCATCTCAATATTTTAAATATTATAATTCAAGATAATACTAGAGAACGTATTTGGACTTGATGATAGTATGGGTAATTAATGAAACTCATCATGGAATTTAATCCCTAAGATGTCTAGTAGTTCAATGTAGCCAATACGCATGAAGACATGTAGCCCAGATGGCATAGACTAAACAAGCTTAGAGGGTAAAAATCATTATAAATCTCGTACATCTATTTTCTCACCATCTCTTGATTGAGATCCCGAAGGTGAGACATGACGCTATATGCATCCATTTCTACATGTTTCTTCAAAATATCATTGGTAATGGATGATTGAATAAGGAACTCAAAATCCATAGAATCATTCAAATGTTTCTCATACATAAATATATCCTCAGTACTCACCTCATTTCCAACCACAACTAGTAATGGTTATTTTATATCATATAGATTCCTTTCAAGGAGAAGGTCTAACCAAAGATATCTTTTCCACTCTTAGAAATTAATAACGATGATAATATTTTATTTCTCATGTATGGATCCCAATGATATTTTTCATTCCATCATTAATTTTGTTTTTATAAATAAGATGGATATGGTTTTAGTGCGTTATCATTTAAAATTAAGACAAATAAATAAATAAATATTCATTCATCTCCCACAATTTTATCCAAACATAGTAGCACTCACCATTGGCTTTGGGATAACCTATTTATTTGACATTATATCGTTTAGGATTGATATTTACATTTTCATTACCTCAAAATAGGCTACTCTATAAATTTAAAAGGGTTTTGAAAGGCATACCAAAATAAAACTAAATAAACATGTATCTCTTTTATCCATTGAGTAAATTCCCCACTCTAAAAAAAACCATTATTTTGGATTTCACCAACATTTTACACTCAATTACACCATGTCTTTCTTTGGAAGACAAAGCATGATGTAAACAATGTCAAGTCAACCCAAATACTAAAATTAGAATTCCCCGATAAATGAATGCACCCCAACATTGGCTGGTAAATCAAATTTAACTATGGTATAATTCTAACTGAAGTAAGGTAAGGCCATACTGACTTACTATTTTGTTGAGGGATTTTATTTTAGATGGGTAAATTTCCATTTATTATCTTTCCACATGATTTTTAACAGTAATTGTTATAATATTAAGTGATTAACCATGTATAGGATAATATTTATGCATATTCAAGTGCATGTTTGTTCCATCTTACATGCTTTTTAATTCATTATTGTGTGATCTCAACAAAAAATCCATAATGAATAACCATACAACGGACATAAATAAAATAAATGGTATGATCAAGAGGGTTTTCTAAGGTATAGTTAATCTATCAGTTGATAAACTAACCTATAACCTAGGAGAGAATCACAATAAACTATTTAGTATCATGTTTATGCCTTCCACCTACCCACCATTGTATCTCCTTTGATTGGTTTCACCTTGGCTGCAATCCTGAACCACCTCCACTACCATGGATGCTCTATCCATTACATATGATTTTACTCTCACGCAGGTTTGAGTTAATGGGCATTTTACATAAAATAAACCATGGGAACATAGGCCCTATATATTAATGTGGATATAAGGCACACATGCGAACAATTTAATTTAATAATTAATTAAAACAAAATCAATAACAAATAAAGGTATGGTCTAGCTCCAGATCGTCCACATGCATTTAAAAAATTATGTAATTAATAAAACTATCATTCAAATATTTATTCATTATTATTTAAGTTAAATCATTATCAAAATAATTAATTATTATATAAAATTAATCATTTCATTTATCTTATACCTTTTCTAAATTTTCATAAGATTCCCATCCATTATAAATATAAACAAATTAATAAATTCATTTTAAATTAACAGTCTACAAAACATGTAACATGGTACTAACCTAGTGAATACCCATCCAAAACTACCCAACATGAATTATACTTTTATACACTTTATTCTTTGGGACATATAGCATGAACAAAGAATTATAATTATAATATAACTCATACATTATGAGAAGATATTTGAACATTAGCCAGATGTTAACTTTACATTTAGATGTATATATACATATACATATACATACATACATACATACATATATATATATATCAAAAACCTGTCACATTTTGTGTTCCATATTTATTCCCAAACAAAGGTACATGTCTCAAGGGTTACATAATATAAAAATATATTATAAATCTGAGTAATCTATTAAAAGTATATGGTGTGTTGATCTGACTACACGGTGTGTACCCTCCTCATTATCCATCTGAAGTACACACCTGGGGACATGGTGTGTGAGGTTTACATTGCAAATCCTTGGAGTTCATGGTGAGGCCATTGAGCCACATGCGATGTAGACTCTATGTCACATGGTAACCATCCAGGTAATCTATGTATGGGATACACGACCTATCCTTAACCCGAAGGGACTCCACCCAATGCCTAGTGGGACACACGGTGTGTAGTCTAGTTTCCAAGAGCATGTTAATACTTTTCAACACCACATGGATTATAATTCATTAATGGTTTCATTAATGCATAAATAAAGAAGGATTTTAATTTAGTTATCACACTAAATCAAGATGCGTAGAAAAATACTACACAACGTGTACTTTCAATTACATGGCGTGTAGTCTAGTGTTGTATGTCAATGTTTCTAGGAAACTCTAAATGAGTTCCATGATATTATTTTATTCATAAAATTGACTATTTCTACTAAATCTATCAGAAACAATGAAGGAAAAAATAGATCTCATAATTCAGGTTTAAAGAGTAATTAAACTAAAATTGAAAAAATAAATTATAAATGAATATTTAATTAATCAAAATAAATATTTATAAAAAATAATATGTGTTCATTGATACCATTAATAGGTTTCGGGAATAGTGGAAACATGGGTGGTCAGATTCCCAACATTTATTTCTCTCTATAATCAATGATCAATCCATGATCAATACCACGATGAACACTAGTATCCAAGGAATTTAATCAATGATTTAGACAATAAAGAATTTCCCCTAATAGAACAAGAGAGTGTCAAAAAAATTCTTTTATAATTCATTTAATTAAATAAAATTATTTCCTCCTAGGGGATTATTTCTTAATTGATGCATTTGACCATTGATTTGTAGTGTGACTTCGTTGAATTTTATAGATCAAGGGTAGATCACCACTAGTTGTGATCTACATGTGTTATATTTATCTCTGCTCGTCGTTGAAGTATTCTCTGGGTGGTAGAATGGAATATCCATATGATTTTTATGTCTTCCTTCAAATGCCTTGAGAACCACTTCGAAAGTGTTCTCCTTGATCCGTTGGAGGATGATCTCTCTCGTTCATGAGAGTGTTTTTGGAGGGGGATGAACTCAATAGGAAAAAGAGCCTTTCTCTAATTCAATGTGCACAACCCATACATGTTTCTTATCTAGATCTTGGATTGTATAAAAATAACATATCTATTAATTTAATTTAATAGTTAAATAATAAATAATTTTCAGAAGTGCCTTAAATATTTTATTAATCCTAGTGAAACCCTCATGTTTAAATATAACTACAACATTATTTTTTCATGACATGTGCCTAACTTGTGACTTAAATTATATGTATTTGATAAAATAATATTCAATATTATTATTTATCATCTAGAGCTTAACTCAGACATCCAACCATTAATTATTCACCGATAAATATATAAATATTATTTTCAATAAATATCAAATAAATATTTATTAATGATTCTACCCACATTATATTCTCTCGAATAACTATTGTCGAAATAAATGTTATCAAGAATCCATGAATAGTTATTATACCACTACCCAGAATGATATTTATTAAAATTTATAAATAATATGTAATTTATTAATAAATTGAAATATTGGATACTCTTAGTGTGTGACCCTCTAGGCCTCTTTTTTAGTGGAATTAGATAGATTAGCCTAAAGTCCAAGGATAACAACTAGGAACAAAACAAGGCACTAATAGAGAAGGAAGATAATGAAAAAATTACGCATCACCTAATATAAAATTCTTATCATGTAAAAAAATACATTTATCTTAATATCTTTAATAAAGCATGTTGCATGCAAGGGACATCTACCCATGTGCTTGAATTTCCATTCATTGACATCACACAATTGTAAATTCCTATAGAACACCATGTCCATTGTTTTGTTTGGAATATATCATTCCCAAAAAAGGTACTAAGATTTCAACATTCATTATGGAATATAATTTATAAATCCTTTCAACCATTATTCATTAATGCATTATTACTCATGACGCACCCAACATATCATATCTGACTATGAACATATGTCGTCATGGGTTTCACTAATACATCTAAGTGCATGATTCATAATATAAATTATTAATAATTTTAATGTCTAAGGACCAATACACAAATATATAGATAAAATTATCCAGTCAAACATATGAATGTGGATTTCTTACCGGCGGTTCTCGTTCTCATGATATCATCAAGACATTATCAAGAGCATACACCATGATAAGGTGCCTCAACATACTGTGAGTCACCACCACTAATAGACTATGTTTTCTTGTACCTTAAAATTATATCATCAAGGTATAAAACAAATGTTCAATAATAAGGTAATTGAACTTCTAGGTTCTCACTATATCAGGGATCTGCTACGATCTTTTAGTGAGACAACTACTCTTAGGACATTATCACATAGAATGTCTTGTAGATGAATAATCATGATGTGATAATGAGTTTTTTAATATCCATACAACGAATATATGTTTATCATAAATTGAAAACTAATTTTTTTATAGGGAACCAACTCCAACAACCTTAACCATGATTATATATGTTTTTACCATGATATGTTAATGATTGATAACAATAAAAATGATAATTCTAAAAAACCTTAAATATTCTTATCAAAAATTTGGAATCTATTTTATAATATTCTATTTATCAAGGTGGATTAATATAATTATAACATTAGAGAAAAAACATGATATAACCCATTTTTTGAAAAATACATTATTTAAGAATAAAAACAACTCACTTTGAGATCAAGTAAAACATTAAATCCCATGTATTTTTTTGGTTAAATAATAAATAAATAAATCTTCGTTGAATTTTTCCAAAAAGTAAATCTTATTTTATTTTGAGAAAATTCCACTAAATAAAAATACAGAAATAACATTTAATGAAAATAAAATATAACTTATCTCTTAAAAAATATTGTAGGTTCCAAATTTGAAAATAAATTTTTACGATATATTATTTAAATTATTAAATAGTTATTTCATCAATAATCACTCATAAAATTAGATACCATACATTTTTTTAAACGTTACCCCCACAGTTTTATCCATGTTTTTTCCAATTTTATCCTTTCGAAGATGAAATTTCATTACCATGGTTACTATTTATAAGGACAATAAATGGAGTTCAAACTAGTATATTATAGTAATTATTCTTAATAAATGTATGTAATATATATTACATGATTTAATTTATTTAATTGAAATAAATTAATTTTAAAATATGCCATCAAAATGAAACGATCCTTGTTTTAAGAAAAAATTATTTTTTAATAATAAAATTGTGATTACCTTCAAAGCTTTCCATTTAAAAACTATTCAATAATTGTTAAAATTTTTATTAAGTTAAAATATTTTAAATAAAAAAATAATAATTAATCTATTGAGATAAATTTAATTTTTTTATTTTTAAACCAATTCTGTGAAAAATAATGTTTTTGGGAAAATATGTTTCTAAATAAAAAATGAACATTTAACAAAATAAATTATATCAAGATTCATATAAATTAATTAGATTATTTCTAAGAACATTTTGAATGATTTAATTTAAAAAAACATATTTAAAATATAATTGTACTTCTACTTCAAAATAAATAATATATGTACAAAAAAATAATTTTACTATTCTATGAAAATTTAATATTTTTAGAAAAATTGCCTAAATTTAACTTTATAAAAATTATTATATTATGATTTAAAAATTGGAATGATTTTGAAAAACAAAAATTTTTCATAATGGTGTAAATAATTATAATATTCTCTTACAGAAATTACTAAACCCCATGTTTTAAAAAAATATTTGAAACGAAATATGACTTTACTAAAAATTGGTTAATTATATATTTTTCATTAATAATTACATTTTAATTTTGTAATACATTCATATGTATATATATATCTTAATTTTTATAATAATGTTAATACATATCAATTTAATAGCTATGATATAGTATAACATAGTACAATTTATGCAAATTTTTGTGTGTCATGGAAGAAATATAACACTTTTAATTTTTTTAATTATAAATGTATTCTAAAAAAATTATTTGTTACTATGTCATTTCTGTAAAACCCATTCCAAATGTTATATTTGTTAAAATTAAATGTTGTAAATCGTGGTTTTTATGACTGAATCCTTATTATTAAATTAATTGTATATTTTTTAAATTTACCTTAAAAATGTTTTGAAGTAAATTTGTGGTATTCATTCTTCTTGAATACAAAGTGTTAAATCATTTTAAAATTTTTATTTTAAGTCCCCAGCCTTAAACATTAATTAATCTTGGGTTATTTACAGAATCAACTTTGAGGATCTTTTCATATTTAGAGTTTTATAGAATTAGATCATAAATCATGCATTTCATTCCACATATAAACAAAGAGGATACATCAAAACAAGTATTCATTTTTTCCATAAAAGGAAACATATTAAAAATAAAATATGGTTTCTTTCTAGAAACTTCCTCGACACTATCATCACATCAAGTATTTTTTTCTTGACCTGTGAAAAACATTTCAAAAACATGGGATGGGAATATAAAGCTTAGTAAGGGATATAAAAATACAGAAAGAAAACATTAGTCCATGTGTACATAAGAATCCATGAAATCATAAATTACACATAAAACATAAGAACTTTAACATACCTAATGAAATCAAAAGATTTATGAATAACTCATAGAAAATCATTAGACATAAAGGTAACATGAGGCATTCATAACATTCTTACCTAGGAAGTAACCCTCATGGTTACATTTGGAATACTCATCACAGTATATACCCTAAATATCATTAGAGAAACCGTAGAGTTTAACTCCTTCACATTACCAAATTCATTGGAGATCCATCTCGGGCCCACCCACCCTTAGTTTATCACAGAACAATTAGTCTTCATAAAAAATGACCATGAACAATAACATACTCTTATCATATAAAACATGCATAAAGGAAACATAAAATTTCCACATTTCAATCACAAGTTATCAATACAACACATTGATATAATAAAAAAATTATCAAAACCATTTTAGATTCCAAAATAAAATAAAATTAAAACATGGTATTTTTTTTCATTTTATAAAAGTTATGTCTTGTAGATGTAGTCGAAACTCAAATAATATGCATGGCGGCGGAGAAGTCGTTGTCGCCGCATACGTAAGACAATAACATTAACTTGTGTCATTTAATAAAACACTTTGCATAAAAATCATAATTTTGAATCAAATTAAAAGTAAAAAGGGTTTATTATACAACTAATAAAATTAGGTCATATATTAATTGAAGTATTCCTCAATGAAAAGAGATTGAGACGAAGTCCTTTACCTCAAGTCCGACTTGTTATTGTTCTTTCTTTATATTCCTGAATAATAAAAATAGGTCAATTTATAATTTCTTAAGAAATTTATTTAAAGTTTATTATTCAACTCATATAACATATTGTCATGTTATAATAATTATTTAATTATGTGAGTTCATATCATACGTTTTGTCGGTGTTCGGTATATGAGTCAAAAATGAAGTGTTTGAAAAGAATTGCCCATGTAGTTATAAGTACATCTCCTCCAGAATGGTATTAATGATTTAAATATCATATATATACAGTATATATTCATTTTATACTATTCCATATCATTTGGAGATAAAAAATGAAATGCACCTTTCATGGAGACGGTAGGCTGTACGTATGCATAAACGCTACATTAATTTATTTGTCATATTAAAGGAATTAAAACTAAATGAGACATATATATATATATATATAATAATTCTAGTATAATATATATTTTATATAGGTAACATAATTTCATTAATTAAATTTTTTATAAATTCCATGTTTGGCATTAACGAGTCACATCACATAAGGGGGCGGTAGTCCACACTTCCTCTGATGAAATTATCATAGTTCCACAACATGAAAAGCATAAAGTTATGTTTTAAATATAAATTAAATTAGCATAGAGATAACATAAATATAATATATCATATATAAATATAGTTCATCATAATGTTCACCATGAAAAGTGTAAAAAAAGGTTGAACAATCATCGTTTCCTGAGGCAGAAATTCGCCAACCATAGAAACAGTATGTTCTTTAAGCATTAGACGGAGGTGTGTATAAGTGTAAATAAAATCCTTCTCATAAAAAAATTCAATAATATTGAGGATAATGGTGTTGTTATATAATCAAATGATAATAATGTTAGGTTGTGTGAAGATGGAAAATATAACAAAGATTTTGAGAGAAGGCGTTACCTCAAAATCGGGTAACTTCTTTTGATTTGAGGCAAAAGATCTCTTGAAAAGAATTCTTCCCAAAGTGAGGATCTTATGTGGAAGAGATAGATGTGTAGAGACTATTTGAGCTCAGTTTGGACGAGCCAAGAGGATTCAGAGGTGTGAGTAAGGGGGTAGAGATGAGGGCTTTTTATAAGGGGGATAAGGGGCACTCTTGGAAAGACATGAAATATTAATTTATTATAAAATGTTTTTTCAAATTAGGATGGTTCCAAAATGATATATTTAGAGGATAAGGGGTATAAATATTCTCAAAAAATAGTATTTAGACAATTTTAGGTCATAGAGTTCACCTTATCGTTTCATTTTAACCCTTAGTTACAATTAATAATTCTTATCATGTCTTTTTTTATTTTCAAACTATATGGTTATAATAATTAATTTAAAATTTCTATTGTCCCATAATTGTATCAATTAAGATATTTGTAATATAGTATATTTTATTTGTATGAATATTAATTTTTTTACTATTAAACCATTTAATAAAATAACATTTGTTTTAAAAACTCATTTATGCCCATTTCGACACTATTTGGTAGTAAACTTTTGATAAAGGCATAACGATTTATTCCTTCAAAATAAAAGAATTACCATAAATTTCACATGTCATATGCATCTATAAAATTATTTGATATCATCCAATGTTTGAAAACAAAATTATTATAATACTTATAATATCATATATTTAAATCCTTCATTAATGAGCTAATAACTGTATCATCATTGTGTCATAAATAAATTTATTTGTTTAATGTCTAAAAATAATAATTAAAATACCCTGATGTATGAAATCTTCTTAAATTTAAAAATAATATTTAAATCCTAATATATCAATTATATAAACAAAATTAAAATTGTTTTACTTTGGTATTACATACTTTAATTATATTTCCCTTCCTTAAAAAAATATGATAAAATGTCACTATCACAAAAATGAGATTACATGGGGTCCCTATGTTGTCCTAAGGCTGTCCATAGTCGGCCATGACAAAAAAAAGAGGATTTGGACACTTTTAAGGGTCATTTAGTATTATTATGATATTATTTTATTACCCTTAACTACCCGATTAATAATATATCACGATAATTAGAGATAATTATCGTCGTTACTATTCATAATGTCCAAAAACAAAAAAAAAATTAATTAATTAAATAATTCCAACCTTTTGATTAAAAATATGGAATACATTATACCAAATTCAAAAAACAGAAATTGCAGTAATTAAAATTAAAAATAATTCTCATTGTCAAAACATATAGCGTGTTTTTAAAATCAATATCTATCAAAAGATTGACAATTGTTTGTGTCCAATTTCAAAGTGAAATTAATTATAATGACCAAAATTTTATTAACTGGTAAAAATATATTCTAATTACACATTAATTCCAATTAAAAATATAATATAAATATATAAATAAATTATATGAAAAAGCAGTTTTGATGTCAAATGTAGTATTTTTCACTATTCATTAAAAAATAAACATTGTCAGAAAAATACAAAAAAATTATCCAAAGTAAATTTCAATGTCCCAATTATAGAGATTAAGTTTATTTTGACAAATAGATCTTATTAAATTGTCAAAAGTAATATTTAAAATGGTTTTCCATCAAAAGGTGGTAAAACAATCTTTTAAAAAAAGTAGAGTATTATATGCTTAGAAATGGATTTATTCTCATTTTAAGCCTCTAAAACACTATCTAATTCATAAATAGACATAGATTTAAAAACCTATTATTCATTACTTACTTGGGATGTTACATCCTTCTCCCTTTTAGGAAATTTCATCCCTGTAATTTATTTCGATTAAGTGGGGGTATTTATCCCTCATTGCATTTTCAGATTCACATGTTGCCTCTTCAATCGTGTGGTTTTTCCACAAAACTTTTACTTGATGAATCACCTTATTTCGAAACACTTGCTCTCAGTGGTCACGAATCCGGACAAGTTGTACCTCATATGATATATTCTTTTCCAGATGAACTATCTCTAGACTCAAAACATGATATGAATCTGGAATGTACTTCCATAACATTGAAATGTGAAAAACAATATGTACCTGAGATAAACTCGGAGGTAATGACACTCGGTATGAAACATATCCAAATCTATCCATAATATAATATGGTGCAATGAACCTTTGACTAAAATTTCCTTTCTTACCAAATCTCATCACACTTTTCCTTGGTGAAACTTTGAGGAAGACATGATCACCTACATGAAAAGAGAGATCATGTTTCCTGTTGTCCGTATAACGTTTCTGCCCACTCTGAGCTATTCCCATGTGTTTACTTATCAACTGAACTTTTTCTACCAACTCTTCTACCAATTCTGGTCACATCAACATCCTTTCACCCACTTCATTCCCAAAAGCTGGAGTTCTACACTACATCCCATATAATGCCTCAAATGGTGCCATCTGTATACTAGAATGAAAACTATTATTATAAGAAAACTCTACCTATAAAAGATGTTTGTCCCAACATCCCCGATAATCCATCGAACTAGCACGTAGCATATCGTCCAATGTTTTAATTGTTCATTCCGACAACCCATCTGATTGAGGAAGAAAATCTGTACTAAAATCTAATTCAGTACCCAACGAATTCTGAAGGCCTTTCAAAAAGTTAGAACTGAACTTGGGATCACGATCAGATACAATGGAGAGATAAACTCAATGTAACCTGACTATCTCTTTATAATACAATATAGAAAGTTGATCAAGGGAAAAATTATCTCCTATATCAAGGAAATTAGCAAATATTGACAAGCGATCAACAATAACCCATCTTGCATTATTACCTCGAGGTGTCTTTGATAATACCACAACTAAGTCCATGGATATATTCTTCCATTTCTATTCTAGCATTGGTAAAGGCTGAAGCATCCCTTTTGGTAACTACCACTCTTCTTTAACCTATTGTCAAGTCAAACACTTCACAGTAAAATCAGCAATATCTCTTATCATTCCATCCCAGTAGTAATACTCAAACAGATCTTTGTACATCTTAGTACTACCCGAATGAACTGAAAATAGAGAACTCTAAGCTTCATATAAAAACATTCTCTTCGACTGTGTATCCCAAGTCACACACAATCTCTCCCCAAATATCAAAACACAATCATTATCGAGTTTAAATTCATGTAACATACCCTTCTGAACCAGCTCTACCTTTTTCTGTAACTCTCCGTCTTGCTTCTGTACTTTCTTAATTCTGTCTGATAGAGATGATTACACTGATACCTGAAACAAAATAGAAAAATTTCCTGCACCAAAAACTTCCAAACCAAAATTCATCAAATCCTTAACCAAAGGATCACATTCCAAATGTAACATGGTTAATGAAGCATTATTTTTTCAACTTAAAGCATCTTCCACATAATTTTCTTTTCCTAGGTGGTTGTAAATATTTCAATTATAATCCTTGATTAATTTTAGTCATCTCCTTTGTCTCATGTTCAATTCGTTCTGACTGAATGTATACTTTAAAATTTTTTGGTTAGTATATATTTCCCACATTACACCAAACAAATGATGCCTCCAAATTTTTTAATTGAAAACCACATCAGTGAATTCCAAATCATGTTTAGGGTAATTCATCTCATGAGTTTTCAACTGAGGTGAAGCATAAGAAATTACCTGATCATTTTTCATTAGGACACAACCAATTCCTTTCAATGAAGCATCATTGTAGATAAAAAACTCACAATACCTGGATGGTAGTGCAAATACTAGAGCATTCACTAATCTTCTTTTCAATTCCTAAAAATATTAATCACATTCTTTTGTCCAGATAAACTTAACAAACTTTTTAGTTATCTTAGTCAATGGGTTGGACAACTGTGTAAATTTTTTTACAAACCTTCAGTAATAGACTTCCAAACCACGAAAACTACGAATCTCAGTAACATCTGTGGGTCTTGTACATTCTTCAACAACCTTTGTTTTTGTAGGATTAATAGTTATTAAATCTTTAGAAACAATGTTACCAAGGAATGAAATTTTTTTCAACCAAAACTCACACTTTCTAAATTTACCATACAATTTCTTTTCATTTAAGGTTTGAAAAATAACCCTTAAATGACTTTCATTCTCCTATTTAATTTCAAAAATCACCAAAATATCATCAATGAAAACAACCACAAACATATCCTAGAACTCATGGAAAATTCTATTCATAAGGTCCATGAATACGGCATGTGAATTGGTTAACCCAAAAGGTATAACTACATATTCATAATGGACATATCTTGTACGAAATGCAGTATTCAGAATAACTATTTCCTTTACCTTCAAATGATGGTACAATGATCTCATGTCAATAATTGAAAAATACTGAGCTCATTGGAGCTGATAAAACAAATCATCAATATGAGGAAAAAGATATTTCTTTTTAACAGTGGTGTTATTCAAGGGACTACAACCAATGGAAATTCTCAATATAACCATCACTCTTTTTTACAAATAATACAGGAGAACCCCATGGTGATTTTCTAGGTCGAACGAAACCATTTTTCTAATATATCTTGAAATTTCTCTTTCAACACTAAATGTTCAATTTGTTCCATTAGATAATGGGGTTTTGAAATTGGCTTAGCATCAGGAACTAAGTCAATAGTAAATTCAACTTCCTGGTCTAGTATGATTCCAGGAAACTCATCAAGAAAAAACATAAGGATACTCATTTACCACTGGCACATTATTAATTTGAATGACTCCTTTTTTTCAACAATATGTTAAAGGTAACATTAATTTCCATATTTTACCAGTTTCTCAGCCTCTTGATATGTTATCAACAATAAGGGTTCATTCTTGTACTCAAACTGAAATACTTTCTAAAAAGAAACTTCTTTAGTTCTACAGTCAATCATATCATGGTAAAATTAGATCCAATACATACTTAGGATGACATAAAACTATAATATAGTTAAAACAATAAGGTTTGAAAATATGTTCTTTCCACGGATAAGGATAGGAAAATTCATACAAATTCTTTTTCCCTCAATATTTCCCCAAGGTGTTTTTACTAAATGTTCATGAGTCATTTCTTGAGATGGAATTCCCAATTTACTAGAATATTTTTTAGAGATGAAAGAATGTGTAGACCCTGAATCGAACAACTCATTGGAATAATATGAAAAAAAAACAAATTACCTGATACCACTTCATTTCATGGCCTAACATTTGCTGATGTTGTTGCAAAGGATTTTACCACACCATTATACTTGTATTCTGACTGGTTCCCATCATTCAAGCTCTTTTTCAAACACTTGTTTGCATAATGACCAATCTCATTGCACTTGATACATTTCACAAAACTGTAAATCATATTTGGTCATACCATTACCCTAATCTATTTCAGTGTAATCACGAGCCTTATGTCCCATATTACCACATCAGAAAGAACTTTCCAGAATTCAAATGACATTCCCCAGCATGCTTCTTAACACATTTATCACAAACAACAAACTTACTTTTCTATCCATAAAACCATTTTGAAGGATTCTTCCCTTTCTCATTCCACCTCGGTCACTTATTTTGTTAGTTTTCATAGAACACTTGATCATCATAAAACTCTATTTACAACATCTCATCACATCAAACAAGCTTTTCATAAATTTTGAACACACGAGAATATAATTCCATTCGATATTTTGGATTTAATTTTGAGTAAAAACTATTTATTTTACTATCAGGGTGTCGGATAAAATTTGGAGCATACCTTCCCAATCCTGCGAACCTTTCTTCATAAGAAACCATTTTGTCATCATCTTGCCTCAATTACATGAATTTTTTTTTCCATCCTAAGTCGAACAAACATAGGAAAATATTTCTCAAGAAACATACCTTTGAATTCATCCCATCCAAGAGCATAAATCTAATCTGTGTCCCTGATATTTTTAACCATCGACCACCACTGATCTGCTTCACCCTGCAAATGATATACAACATGACTAACCTTTTGATTGTATGAACACCCCATGACATCAAAAATCCATGCCAGTGATTTAATCCACCATTCAGATATCACAGGGTCATATGATCCTCTGAATGATGGGGGATGTTTCCTCATGAAATGTTCCACCACTGACATGTTCCTAAGCGGTTGATCTGACTGATCTACTACATGGATACCACCACCATTTATCGCTTGAGTCAACTGTGTCATTACTGCAAGAACATATTCAGTACCAATTCCAACCATCTCAGGATGCTGATTTGGTAGGTCATTTCTTTCTGTATACCTTCCTAACAATGCTTCCCTATTTCATCTATGGAAAACCCTTCTGAACAAACTTGTCATAGATGAATCAACAAAATAATCTACAAATGCTATATCATTTCAATTTGGACATAATGTAAAAAAATATTTTTGGATAATCATTTAATAAAATTCTAAATCCAAATTTTATCTAAACTTACCTTTGATACCAACTATATGGCCCCATCCATAAGAATTACTTAATATTAAGTTATTTCATGAATTTACATTGAGTATCTTTTTAGGTTTAGATTTTTAGATAATTTGATCATAAATCCTTCATTTCATTCCACATTTAAACAAGGTGGTTACATCAAGAACAATATTCATTTTTTCCATTAATGGAAACATTTGTAAAATAAAACATTTGTTCTTTATTGTCACTTCCTTGACGTTATCATCACACCAAGTACGTTTCCCTTTACATGTGAAAAACATTTCAAAAACATGGGATGAGCATAAAAATCTCTGTAAGGGATATAAAAATACAGAAGGAAATCATTAGTCCATGTGTACATAAAAATCCATGAAATAATACTTTACTCATAAAACATATGGACTTTAACATAACACATGAAATCATAAGCTTTATGAATAACTCATAGAAAATCATAAGAGAAGAAGGTAACTTGAGGCATTCATAACATTCTTACATAGAGAGTAACCCTCATGGTTATGTTTGGAATACCCATCACAGTATACTTCCTAAATCTTTTTGGAAAAACCATAGAGTTTAACACCTTCACATTACCCAATGCATTGGAGAGCTATCTCGAGCTCACCAACACTTAGTTTATAACAGAACCACCCATCTTCATAAACAATACCCAAGAACCATAACATAATCGTATCACATAAAACATGCATAAAGGTAACATAACTTTTCCACAATTCAATCACAAGATATCAATAAAACACATTGATATAATAAAAATATTATCAAAACCATTTTCAATACCAAAGTAAAATAACAGAAAAACATGGTATTTATTTTTCATTTAAAAGTATGTTTTTTCTTGTAGAGGAAGCCAAAACTCAAATAATGGTCACAGCGGTAGAGAAGTCGTTGTCGCCGCATACGTAAGACAAAACCATTACCTTTTGTTATATAGTAAAAAGGTTCATGTAAAAAGATTCCTTTTGAATGAAATTAAACGTCAAAAGTTTTTATTATACAACTAATTAAACAATGTCATATATAAATTGAAGTAAGCCTCAATGAAATAAGATTGAGATGAAATACCTTACCTCATGTCCGACTTGTTCTCGTTCGTTCATTATATTCCATAATAATAAACATAGGTAAATATATAATTTTTTTGGACATTCATTAATTTTTATTATTCAATTCATATCACATATTATACTATTATAATAATTAGTTAATTATGTGAGTTCATATCATATGTTTTATCGGTGTTCGGTATATCAGTCAAAAATGAAATTGTTTGAAAACAATTTACCATGTAGTTATAAGTAAATAATCTCCATAATGTTATTAATGATTTAAATATCATATATATACAGTATATATTCTTTTTATACTATTCCATACCATTCTGATATAAAAACTTAAATGCACCATTCTTGGAGACGGTAGGCCGTACGTAGTCATGAATGCTACTTTCATTTATTTGTCATATTAAAGGAACTAAAACTAAATGATAAATATATATATTATAATTAAAATATAATATATATGTTATATAGGTAACATAAGTTCATTAATTACATTCTTTATAAATTCCATGTTTCGCATGAACGAGTCACATCACTTGAGGGGGCGGTTGTCCACACTTCGTCTTATGAAATTATCGCAGTTCCCCAACATGAAAAGCATAAAAGTATGATTTAAATATAAAATACATAAGTATATAGAAGAAATAAATATAATATATATATCATATATAAATATAGTTCCATAATAATTGCCACCATGAAAGGTTTTAAAAGAATATTGTACAATCATCGTTTCATGAGAATGTAATTTGCCACCCAAAGAAACAGTATATTCTATAACCATTAGACGGAGGTGTGTGTAGGTGTAAATAAAATCCTTCTCATAACAAAATTCAATTATATTGAGGATACTTTTGTTTTTATGTAATCAAATAATAAGAATGTGAGGTTGAGTTAAGAAGGAAAATACAACAAAGGATTTTGAGAGAAGGTGTTACCTCTAAATCGGGTAACTTCTTTTGATTTGAAGCAAAGGATCTATGGAAATGAATTATGCCAAAAGTGAGGATTCTAAGAGGAAGAAAAGGATGTGGTGAGATTATCTGATCATATTTTTGATGATCCAAGGGGCTTTAATGGTCTGATTATGTGGGTATAGGTGAGGGAATTTATAAGCGGGAGGAGGGGCACTCTTGGAATGTCCTGAAATATTAATTTATTATAAAATGTTTTTTCATATTATAATGGTTCCAAAATGATTTATTTCGAGTTAAAGAGGATAAGGGGTAGAAATCCACTCAAAAAATAGGATTTAGACATGTGGAGTTCAAATAAATCACCTTATATTTTTATTTTAACCCTTAGTTAAAATTAATAATTCTTACCATGACTTTTTTTATTTCCAAACAATAACGTCATAATAATGAATTTAAAATGAAAATATTCCCATTATTGTATGAATAATGATATTAGTAAGATATTATATGTAATGTTTCAGAATATAAGATTTTTTTTACTATTATACCAGTTAATAAAATAACATTTGTTTTAAAAAACTCATTTATTCCAATTTCACCCCTATTTGGTAGTTGACTTTTGATAAAGGCATAAAAGCATTATTCCTTCGAAATAAAGGAATTAACAAAAATTTCACATGTCATAATCATCATTAAAATTAGTTTATAGAATCAAATGTTTCAAAACAAAATTATTTTAACACTTATAATATCATATATTTAAAGAGTTCATTAATGAGGTAATAACTGCATCATCATTATTTCATAAATAAATATATTTATTTAATGTCTAAAAATTCAAAATAATATACAATAATGTGAAAATATTTTTATCTTTCCAATGAATATTTATAGTCACATAGATCATTTATATAAACAATATTAAAATTAATTTACATAGGTATTTCATATTTTTATTATATTTCCCTTCCTTAAAAAATATGATAAAGGGACACTATCACACAAAAGTGATTCCATGGGGTCCCTAAGTTAGCATAAGGCTGTACATGGTCGGCCATGACAAAACCAAGAGGATGTGGACAAATTTTGGGGTAATTTTATATTATCATTACTTTATTTTATTACCTGTATCTAACCAATTACTAATTAATCACGATAATTAAAGTTAATTACCATCGTTACTATTCATAATGTCCAAAATCAAAAATTTATTAATTACATAATTTGGACCCTATGATTCCACATAAGTAATCCATTAAACCAAATTCCAAACACATAAATTGATGTAATTAATTTAAAAATAATTCCCGTAGTCAAAACAGATACCATGTGTTGAAGAAACAATATCTCTCAAAAGATTGACAATTTTTTATATGCAATTTAAAAGGGAGATTAATTCTAATGACCACTATTGGATTAAATGGTGAAAATATATTCTAATTTAATTTTAAAACCAACTAAAAATATAATCTAACCATATAATTAAATTAGATGAAAACACAGTTTTGAAGTAAAATGCTGTATTTTTCACTATTCATTAAAAATGAACATTGTCAGAAAAAAAAAACAATTTATCCAAAGTAAATTTCAATGTCCCAATTCTAAATAATATGTTTATTTTGACAAATAGTTCTTATAAAATAGTCAAAAGTTACATTTAACATGGTTTTCCATCAATGGCGGGAAAAAAATATTTTAAAAAAATTAGTGTATTTTGTGCTTATGATTGGATTTATTCTCAATTTAAGCCTCTAAAACACTATATAATTCATAAGTTGATATAGTTATGAAAATATAATATTCTTTACATACATGGGATGTTATATATTCCCCCCCTTTAAGAAATTGCATCCCTGTAATTTATTTACTTATCGAATAAGTGGGGGTATTTATCCTTCGTTGCATTTTCAGATTCTCATCTGGCCTCTTTAATCATGTGGTTTTTTCACAAAACCTTTACATGATGAATCAAATTATTCCGAAACACTCGATCTCTATGGTTAAGAATCTGGTCTGGTTATTCCTCATAAGATAGATTCTCTTCCAGCTGAACTACCTCTGGACTCATACACATGAGATAAATCTAGCATATACTTCCTTAACATTAAAACATGAAAAATTATGTTCCTGCGATAAACTCAAAGGTAATGCCACTCGGTATGAAACTAATCCAACTCTCTCTTAAATTTCATATGGTCCAAGGAACCTTGTACTCAAAATTGTTTCTTAATAAATCACATCACACATTTCCATGGTGAAACTTTGAGGAAGACATGATCACTTACCTCAAAAGAGAGATCCTTCCTCTTATTATTTGCATAACATTTCTACGTGCTCTGAGCTGTTCTCATGTGTTTCTTTATCAGCTGAAGATTTTCTTCCAACTCTTCTACCAATTCAGGTCCCATCAACTACCTTTCACCCACTTCATCCCAAAATTCTAGAGTTCGACATCACCTCCCATAAAATGCCTCTAATGGTGCCATCTGTATACTAGAATGATATTATAAGAAAACTAAACCAATGAAAGATGTTGGTCCAAACTTCCCTAATAATCCATCAAACTATCATGTAGAATATCCTCCAAATTTTGAAATGTTCATTCTAACTACCCATATGATTGAGGATGAAATGTTATTCTAAAATTTAATCCAGTACCCAACGACTTTTGAAGGGCTTTCCAATAGTTAGAAGTGAACCTAGGATCATGATCAGATACAATGGAGAGGGGAAATCCATGTAACAGGACTATCTCTTTAAGCTACAACCGGGAAAGTTTATCTATGGAAAAAGTATCTCTTATAGCAAGTAATTGAGAAAATTTATTCAAGAGATCATCAATAACCCAGATTTCATTATTTCCTTGAGGTGTCTTCGGTAATCCCACAACAAAGTCCAAGGATATATTCTCCCATTTCCATTATGGAGCTGGTAAAGGATGAATCATACCTTTCGGTAACCGTTGCACTCCTTTAACCTATTGACAATTCAAACACTTCATAGTAAAATTAGCAATATCTCTATTCATTCTGTCCCACCAGAAACACTTCCGCAAGTCTCTGTACATCTTAGTACTTCCAGGATGAACTGAAAATGGAGAACTATGTGCTTCACATAACAACTCTCTCTTAAACTGTAAATCCCAAGGAACACAAAATATCTTCCCAAATCATATACACAATCATTATCAATGTTGAATTCTGGTAACATACCCTTCTGAACCAGCTCTACATTTTTCTGCAACTCATTGTCTTGCTTCTGTGCTTTCGTAATTCTGTATGATAGAGAATATTTCACTGATAACTAAAACAAAACAGAAGAATTTCCTTCACCAACAACTTCCGAACCGAAATTCATAAAATCCTTAACCAAAGAATCACGTTCAAAAGGAAACATAGTTAATGAATCGTTACTTTTTGGGATCAAAGAATCCGCCACTTTATTTGCTTTTCCCGGGTGGTTGTGAATCGTGCAATCATACTCTTTGATTAATTATAGCCATATCCTCTATCTTATATTCAATTCATTCATAGTGAATATATACATTAAACATTTGTGGTCGGTATATATTTCACACATTACACCGTACAAATGATGCCTCCAAATTTTTAATGCGAAAACAATAGAAACTAATTCTGAATCATGTGTAGGGTAATTTATCTCATGATTTTTCTCCTGACGTGAATCTTAAGAAATTACTTGACATTCAACATTAGGATGAAACCAAGTCCTTTCAATGATGCTTCATTTTAGATAAAAAAACTCACCATTCCTAAAAGTTATTTCCAATACTAGAGCATTCACAAATCATTTTTTCAATTCCTGAAAACAATCATCACATTCATTTGTCTTGATAAACATAACACCCTTCCGAGTTAGATTTATCAATGGGCTGGACAAAAATGCAAAATTATTAACAAACCCTCGGTAATAGTCTTCCAATCCAATAAAACTACAAATCTTAGTTACATTTGTGGGTCTTGGCAATTCTTCAGCAACCTTTGTTTTTGCAGTATCACCATTTATTTCATCTTTAGGAAAAATGTGACCAAGGAAAGAAATTTTTTGCAACCAAAACTCACACTTGCTGAGTTTCTCATACAATTTATTTTCATTTAATGTTTTCAAAATAACCATTAATTAACTTTCATGCTCCTCTTTACTATTTGAAAACACCAAAATATCATCAATGAAAACAAACACAAACTTATCCAAGAGAATAGGGAAAATTATATCCATAAGGTCCATGAATACAACAGGTGAATTGGTTAACCCAAAAGAAATAACTACAAATTCATAATTGCCATATCGTGTACGAAACACAGTCTTCGGAATATCTGCTTCTTTTACCTTCAACTATTGGTACCTAGTTCTCAAGTCAATTTTTGAAAAATAATGATCTCCCTAGACTTGATGAAATAATTCATCAATATGAGGCAAAGGATATTTGTTCTTAACAGTGATGTTATTCAAGGCACTATAATCAATGCAAAGTCTCATTGAATCGTCTTTCTTTTTAAAAAATTAGACATGAGAACCCCATGGTGATTTGCTAGGTCAAATGAAACCTTTCTATAATAATTCTTGCAATAGCTCCATCAACTCTAAAAGTTCAATTTGAACCATTCAATAAAGGGATTTTGAAATTGGCTTAGCATCAGGAACATAGTCAAACGTAAATTCAAGTTCTATCTCTGGTATTATTCAAGGAAACTCATCAGAAAAAACATCAGGATACTCAATTACCACTAGCACATCATTAATCAAAATGGTTCCTTTGTTTTCAACAATATGTGAAAGGTAACATTCATTTTCATCTTATACAAGTTTCTCGACCTCTTGATATGTTATCAGCAGTAAGGATTCATTCATGTACACAAACTGAAAGTGTTTCTAAAAAGAAACTTCTTTTGCTCTACATTCAATCTTAGTATGGTAAAAAGAGATCCAATCCATACCAAGGATAACATCAAACTCTAATAGAGGTAAAAAATAATGTTTGTAAATAGGTTCTTTCAACGGATAAGGATATGAAGATTCTTATAAATTCTTTTTGCCTCAACATTTACCCCATGTGTTTTTACTACATGTTCATGAGTCATGTCTTGAGATGAAATTCCCAATTTACTAGAAAATTGTCAAAGATGAAGGAATGTGTAAACCCTGAATCGAACAACACAGTGGCATAATACACTACGGGACAAAATCACTATTTGTTATGGGATATCTTCCCCTCACAAAAAACCCATCCCGGAAGCTATTTACGATGGCGAAAGTAGCTTGTCACAAATAACCAATTATTTGCAACAGGATTTCATCTCCCATCGTAAACAGTTTTGCGCGACTTGCGCACCAAAACCCGCAGTTTCCGTGCCAAACAGCGCGGCTTGCGCGCCAAACTGCGCAACGGTATTTGCGATGGGACCCGTCGCAAATACCCGACGATGGTCAATGCCTTTTTGAGATGGGATGTTCTCCTGTCGCAAAAAGTCTGTCAGCAAGTACTATTTGTGACGGGTTCTGTCGCAAATATCCTTTTAACCGCAGACTTTAATTAATGTGGGCGAGGGTAATTGCGACGGGCTTTGTGACAGGAAGCCCATCGCTAATAATCCGGTCGCAACTAATCTAACCTATATATACCCCCATCCACTTTTTCCCAAATCATTCAAATCATGCTCTCTCTCTTTCATCATTCTTCAATTTTAAAGAGAAGTTTTCTTTTAGTTGATGTTTTTCATAGGAGAGAAATCAGAGGGCATCAATATCTTCAGAATATCAAAGTTTAAGGTATTAATATTTTATTATGTATTTATTTTATTTTTCGGTTAATTTCAATTGTTGTTTATTAGTTCTAATTTAATTAGATTTCAAATGATTTTTATTTATATTTTGTTTTACTAAGAAATTGATATTGATAGTTATAATTATAAATAAGTATTTATAATTAATATTAATTAGATATAATTAGGAATAAATATATATAATTTGGAGTAAATATATATAATTAGGAATAAATAGATATAATTAGGAATGAATAGATATAATTAATAAAAAATAGATATAATTAGGAATAATTAGTAATAATTTTGATTAATAAGTAATAATAAGTTATAATTATATATAATTAGGAATAATTAGCAATAATTATGAATAATTCGTAATAATTTTGTAAACTTAGTAATAATTATGTATAATTAGTAATAATTATGTATAATTAGTAATAAATATGTATAATTAGCTATAATTATCCATAATTAGAAATAATTATAAATAATTAGCTCTAATTAGATTTAATTAGTTATAATTAGATATAATAAGCTATATTTAGATATAATTATATATATTTAGATATATTTAGCTATAATTAGATATAATTACCCATAATTTGAAATAATAATCTATAATTAGCTATAATTAGATATAATTAGCTATAATTGGCTATAATTAGCTATAATTAGATATAATTAGGAATAATTAGATATAATTAGAAATAATTAGATATAATTAGATATAATTAGCTATAATTTGGAAAAATTTGAAAAAATTAGTAATAATTAGGAATAATTAGGAATATTTATGAATAATTAGGAATAATTAGGAATAATTAGGAATAATTATAAATGATTAAGAATAATTGAGAATAATTAGGTATAATTAGGAATAATTAGGAATAATTAGGAATAAATAGAAATAATTAGTAATAAATAGGAATAATTAGTAATAATTATGAATAATTAGTAATAACAGGGAATAATTAGTAATAATTAGGAATAATTAGGAATAATTAGTAATAATTAGGAATAGTTACGAATAATTAGCAATAATTAATAATAATTTGGAATAATTAGGAAAAATCAGGCTAAATTAGGAAAAATTAAGAGTAATTAGGAACAATTAGGAATAATTATGGATAATTATGAATAATTTAGAATAATTAGGAATAATTAGGAATAATTAGGAATAATTAGGAATAATTAGAAATAATTAGAAATAATTAGGAATAATTAATAATAAATAGAAATAATTAGCAATAATTAGCAATAATTAGGAATAATTAGCAATAATTAGGGAAAATTAAGAATAATTTGGAAAACATTGGAATAATTAGCAATAATTAGGAATAATTAGGAATAATTAGTTATAAATTAGAATAATTATAAATAATTAGGAATAATTACCTACAATTAGGAATAATTAGTTATAATTAGGAATAATTAGTTATAATTAGAAATAATTAGCAATAATTAGAAATGATTAGAAATAATTTGGAATAATTAGAAATAATTAGCAATAATTAGAAATAATTCAGAATAATTAGCAATAATTAGAAATATATAGCAATAATTAACAATAATTAGCAATAATCAGTAATAATTAGGAATGATTAGAAATAAGTAGAAATAATTAAAAATAATCTGGAATAATGAGGAATAATTAAAAATTATTAATAATAAATTAGGAATAAATAGGAATACATAAGAATACATAGGAATACATAGGAATACATATGAATACATAGGAATATATAGGAATACATAGTAATAATTAGCTATAATTTGGAATAATTAGCTATAATTAGGAATAATTACCTATAAATAAAAATTATTAGCAATAATTAGTAATAAATAGATTTAATTAGGAATATATAGGAATAATTAGAAATTATTTGTAATAATTAGCAATAATTAGGAATAATTAGCAATATTTGGCAATAATGAGATAATATTAGCAATAATTATCATAATTAGTAATAAAAAAATTATATTATCAATATTTATGAAAAAAATATTAATATTAATAAAATTAAAAAATAAAAAAATATTTAAATTATCAATATTCGCAACAGGATTTGCTCTATTCTTAACATATTCATATCTCAAAGGTCACCAATTGTCAGGTCATGCACAATAAAAATTTTGTGTCAGCCATGTCCAATGTAAACTCTATAATTGTCCTTTCATGGTTGATCACCTCGCAAGTAGTGTTGTAATCAGACAAACCATGTCATTCCCTTATTATATATATGAATTATCTCACATGAAACATTATATATACCATTATTCCATGAAAATTTAAGTGAAAAATAATGATATCCCCTCAAATTATAATGTTAGAATGATCTATGTAAAGTGTCATGTGAGATGATTCTTAGAGACGAGAACGTCATTACTTTGGTCGTCCTATTGCAACACTATATACTAGTTGATCAACCATGCAAGTACAATTATAGAGTTTACATTGGACATGACTGACACAAATTTTTTATTTCACATGACTTGACAATTGACGAACCTTTGAGATTTGAACATGTTAATAATAGAAGAAAGTCTGTTGTCAATATTGATAATTTTAATATTTTAAGTTTTTTTATTATTTTAATAATATTACTATTTTTTTAGTAAATATTGATAATATACTTTTATTTATTACTAGTAATTAGTAAACGAAATTTTCTTGGATAATGAAGGGAAAATTTGTAATCATCTCCACAACGATGATTACCAAATTTTCTTTCATTATTTAAGCAGTTTTCCTTTTTCTATGTATTTCTATGTATTCATAAATTAGTAATAAATTGTAATAATTAGTGTTAATTAGTAATAAATTATAATAATTAGTAATAAATTGTAAAAATTAGTAATAAATTGTAATAATTAGTAACAATTAGTAATAATTTGTAATAATTAGAAATAATTAGGAATAATTAGTAATAATTAGAAATAATTGGAAATAATAAGTGTGAGAATGATGGAATTAAATGAGTTGTCAGATAAAATAGTATCAGTCAATCCACTACAAATTGTGTCTCCCTTAATTAATGATAATTATTAAGTAGTTGCAATTATTTATCTTCTTTTTCATATAGTGTTTTTATAATATCAAACTATTCAAAAATAGGGATGATTTTATATTTTATGTAGAAAAATATGTAACAAGGAAGTCGACATCAGTCATTATTATATTTTTGTGCTTGGATAAATCAGTTCATAAATCAAAATGGTTCTGGTTTAAATCCTACACATATTGTGGGTTTTGTTGCTTTCCTAGAATTTACATCATCAAAACTAGAATATGTTTCAGAAGGCACAATTAAGTGTTCTTGTAGAAAATGTGCTCTGAGAATGTTTGACACATTTGACAAGGTTGGGGGACACCTCTTGCAATTTGGTTTTCAACCAGATTATGTTTTTTGTTATCAACATGGTGAACACAGTTCCAGATAAGATCCTAATAACTTGATTCCGGATACATCACAATTTCAAAATTTAATGCACGATGTTGCAGGTCCATCTGTGCAACAAAATTAAACTCATGATGATATTTATTTAACCCCTAAGTTGGCACCATCAGAATTTTTTGAGTTGTTGAGGTCTGCTGAGAATGCATTATATCCTGGTTATGAGATAAGAAAAATAGGAGTGGTTGCAAAATTTTTGGCTATTAAATCAGATAATGCAATGTCAGACAACTGTTTTGATCAGATATCTTCTTTGGTTAAAACATTGTTAACTGAAGGAAATTTGTTTCTTGTAAACTACTGTGAGAGCAAGAGGCTGGTTCGTAATTTGGGCCTTAGTTATCGGAAGATTTATTCATGTTCAAATGATTGCATCTTGTATTCTGGAGAAAATGAGTCATTGGATATTTTTTTCACATGTCGACAATCGAGGTATAAAGAAACTCAACCAGGGATGTCTATATCGATTCCAGTAAAATAGTTGAGATATTTCCCCCTTACACCCAGGTTGTAGAATTTATTTATGTCTCAGAACACAATGTCAATGATGTCATGGCACAATACCAAGATTTCAAATGATAAACGCTTGAATCATACATCTATTGGTGATTCATGGAAACATGTTGACCGTCTACATCCATATTTTGCTATAGAAGCCCAAAACGTGTGATTGAGTTTTTCTACTGACGGTTTTTGTACATTTGGTTCTTATGGTAGTCAGTTTTCATGTTGGACTATCTTTATAACTCCTTACAATTTGCCTCCAAGGATGTTGATAAAAGAGCCTCATATCTTTTTGAATCTATTAATCCCAGAAAATCTGAAAAATAATATTGATGTTTATTTGAATCCATTGATTGATTAGTTAAGTGCATTGTGGAGTGACGGTGTTAATACATATGATGTTGCTACAAAACAAAATTTCATATTAAAAGCATCATTAATGTGGACGATTAGTGAGTTTCCAGCATATGAAATATTATGGTTGGATTACACATGGTGCAAAATCATGTCATTACCGTATGAAAGAAAACAATTACTTTATGATGGTCAATGAAAAAAAACCTTGCTATTTTGATTATCACCGTAGATTTCTTCCAACAGGCCATCCTTTTCAGAGGAAAAAATCTCATTTCAGAAAATGTACAATTGAAAGGGATTAACCTCTAAAGATGATCTTAGGTACAGAGTTAAAATTAGTTGTATTTTCATTACCCTCCATCACATTTGGACCGCCAGTAAACCAAAAGAAAATTCATGGATTTGGGAAAGAACATAATTGGATAAAACAGAGCATTTTTGGGATCTTCCATATTGGTCTGATTTTTTGGTCCGTCACATGTTGGATGTTATTCATATGGAGAAAAATTGTTTTGGTAATTTATTTCATACAGTTTTGGATACACTAGGTAAGACCAAAGATACTGTCAAGGCACGATTAGATCTTGAGAAAATTTGTAGGGGACTAAAACATGAATTATTTGAAAATTTCAGATCACAGAGTTTAATGAAGCCAACAGAAGCTTATACACTATACAAAGAGAGTCTCTTATTATTTGGATAGTAGATTGTAGATTTGAGACTTCCAGATGGCTATGCTTCCAATTTGGGAGATATGTTAAGATGGGTTATATTACTGGATTAAAAAGTCACGATTTCCATGTTATAATGGAAAGCCTAATGCTGTTTGGATTCAGAGGTTTCTTGAATTATATGATTTGGGATTCAATAACAGACATATCATTTTTTCGAGACATTTGTGCATCGACAACAGACTATGATGTGCTAAGAAAACCAGAAGAAGATGTTGCTATAATTATATGTAAACTGGAAAAAATATTTTGGTCAGCATTCTTTGACTCAATGGAAAATCTGATATTACATTTTCCACATGATATTCAATGTGGAGGTCTAGTGCAGTTTCGATGGATGTACCCATTCGAGAGATGCATGCATAAATTGATGAAAAAAATACGTAACAATGCATCAGGTGAAGGCTCAATTGCTGAAACTTATTTGCAAGAGGAAATTTCTTTTTTCTGCTCTCATTATTTTGAACCTCTATATCCCTCAAAATAGAATTGCATGGGACAGAACATGTGTAATTTTAATGATGAAATGGACAATAAATTAATAGTTTTTAATCAGCCAAATCTTGGTTTTGGTGGAGTTTATGAACGATGGATTTCAGATGATGAACATCACAGAGCACGTACATACATTCTTCTCAACTATGAAGAAATGACATCATTTGTCCTTTGAGTGATTCTATCACTAATTATTTAATAAATGTTATAGTATTTAAAGTTATTTTATTTGTAGGTTATATGATAATCATATCAAGAAACAACTTCCACAAATTATAGCAGCTGCTCTTGAAAAACCCAGACAAAAACATTTTTCTCAGTGGTTTCAAAAACTGGTAACATAAATTATTGATTGTTTAATATCAATTCCTTTTATTATTTATTATATGGATAAATTTTTTACAAATTTTCAGGTGTCTCAATATGCTGATAAAATTGATATGTGACTTTGTATATTGAGTAACCCACCATCCAAAATGGTTAAATCTTATAATGCATATGTGGTAAATGGTTTTTGATTTCATACACATGCATACGAGGAATCAAAAAAACAATGAATAGTGGAGTTTTCTGGAGAGGATCACATCACAGAGAAACTGAAGTTGGCTTTTATGGCATTTTGGATAAAATTATTGATCTGTGTTATCTAGGAAAGAATTACATAATAATGTTTAAATGTCGGTGGATGGATACTGAGAGTGGTTTATGTGTTCATCTGACTCATGGAATCGTCGATATTAAATATAAAATTATTCTTGCAGAAAATGAATCATTTTTACTTGATCAACATGCACATAAAATTATTATGCAACGTACTATGTAAATTCAAAATTCATGAGTGATAAGTGGAGAATAATAAAAATGAAATCTCAGAAAAATCAGTTTTCTCTAACTGAATGCAGTTTTGCTGAAGTGGAAGGAATTGAAATTTTTCAACAGATGACTCAAAATCCATCTGATTCACAAAGAGACATGAATATCAACGATGACACCCAAGAATTAAGGATCTATAGTGATGAAGATGTTAACGATGTTACAAATGAATTTGAAATGAAAATAGATACTGAAACTGAAACTCATATGGATATTAATGATTCTGGGGAGGAAGATGAAGAAATTTATATTGAAAGCTATGGAGAATAGGATAAAGATTAACATTGATAGAGTTAAATGCTGGTTATAATCATAAATAATATATATCTATATATAATAGTTATTTTCAACTATCTGCTAACAATAATAGTTTTCTGTTTTAGATGGACTCTGATCTCTTTCATGAGTTAGAGAAGACTGATCTACCTTTGGATTATGAGGAATTGGGATCTGCTGACCCTTAGCCTACTGGTAGTTCAGGAGGTATACGGAGGGGGCACGGTCTTGCGTGACTGATGATTCCTGACCCTATCCTCGAGCAACGTCCACTTCTTGGTTTTGATCCATGAACATGGAGGTATGGTAACCTGTATATATTAGTTATATTTTATTAATTTATATATATATATAGTAATTTTTTGATTGTTTATTATTTTTTCACAGTTTTCAGCATGTAGCTATTGGACATGATAGAGATATATTGCGTAATTATTTTTCTCATCCATGGATCACATGGGAACAGATTTCCATTGATGTGCGACGCGACATGTTCTAGCATTCCCTGGTATGTAAATAAATAATATTTATTTTTAAATTTATTTTATTAACAATTTGATATTATAAATTATTTGTAGGGTTTATGATATCCTATCGATGATAGCATGCACGACTCTATCCGCACGGCAAGGAAGGTTTCTATGTGTGACCGCTTCTTCCAGTTTTTGCACAATTTGAAGAGGACATCCATTAAGAAAGCAGGGGTGAAAAAATCTGATGAGTCGTGTAGAGCCCACTGACCAGAGTACATTTCATCTCATGTTAGGGATGGATTATGTTTACACTGCTTGGGTGGTGGATTTCAGATTAGATTTTCAGTGGGACGATAGAACCTCAGGAGATAGGAGGTGACGCGTCGAGCTGGTATCCATACATTCAGTTCACATAGAGAGAATATGGTAAGTATATTTTTTAAATATTTAAATAACATTAAATATAAATAGTTAATTTTATATTTCTTTAGGCAGTCGATCATCACTATATTACGGAGTTCAACATTTATCGGAGGATGTACAATGTTCCAGCTACAAGAGAGATTAGAGATGATTGCCAGCGTTAGATTATGGTTAGTATTATTTTTTCAGTTTAATAATTAACTGTATATAATATTTTGACAATTTTAATTCTAAATTTGAATTGAAGGATTCATTTGAGGCTATGACCTCTCAGACACAGGCTGAGGGTCAGAGCGAGACAGCTAAGCAGACCAATGCTCACCATTTTTATGATGCGGCATGGATGTAGGCAACTCTGTATGGCTTGATAAGTGCATAATAGTTGACATCAGCTCTCATTTAACTCCTGGTACTTATTATGGTACTGATGCGATGTCGGTGTCCAGCTAGAGAGGAGCTCATGGAGAGACATCATCCTCTGGCTCACAGTATCAGGAGCAGTTGTGAACTTAGGCTGAGCATATAGAGACATTGCAGAAGCAGCAAGAAGAGATGTGTCGGTGGCAGCAGCTGCAAGAACAACATTATGAGGAGCATATGCATCGATAGCTGCATCAAAATCATGAGCAGATGGAGTACATGTGTCGTCTGACTCATAGTTTAGGGATGGAGTTTCCTCCACCAGCTCCTTCAGCTCCCCCACCTCCTCTAGAAGACGACCCCTAGTGATATTTTATGTTATAAAAATTTGAATTTTACATTGTAATATGAATTCTTTACATTTTTTGTCTTTTATATCGGTGAAAATATTACATAATTTAATTTTTATTATTTTCTTTATTTTATTGTGAATATTGAGAATTTTAATATTTTTTATTTTTTCATTCTTTTAAAAATAGTAATTTTATTTTTTCATTAATTTTAATTTTATTAAATTTTATTTTTTAAACAAATTAATTTATAATTTGCAACGGGACCGTTTTCGATGGGGTCCCATCGCAAATAGTCCAACTAAATATTTTTAAAAACATATTTGATACGGTAATACTTGGCTGTCGCAAATCATTTGTTGTGATGGGCCCATCGTAGAAAGTGTTATATATATATTTCCATGCCTGAGCGAGAGACCGTCGCAAATAGTTTTTGGGATGGGCCCAT
Source organism: Viscum album (assembly GCA_963277665.1). Taxonomy (NCBI): domain Eukaryota; kingdom Viridiplantae; phylum Streptophyta; class Magnoliopsida; order Santalales; family Viscaceae; genus Viscum; species Viscum album. The sequence goes on from OY728133.1 coordinate 245,900,757, forward strand.
CATGAAAGCATTTATATATATATAATACATATAATTGGAAGATTATTTTCAAAGTCAATTTTTCCCGTCAAAAATAAAATTTTTTGCGATGAGCCAATCACAAATACTTGTATTTGTGATATCATTTTCTGTAATTGGCCATTTGCGACAAGGCCCCATTTCTAATGCCTATTTTCAACGGTATCCTGTCGCAAATAGGCTGTCACAATTATTAAGAATTCTAGAAGTGATATGAAAAAACATCAAACAAATTTCCTAATTCCACATCATTTGATGGCCCAACATCTACTGAAGTGGTTGTAAAGGATTTCAAAACACCTTTCTACTTATATTCTGACATCATCCCATCATTCGAGCTCTTTGTCGAACACTCGTTTGCATAAAGAACCATCTCATTGCACTTGAAACATTTCACTAACTGTAAATAAAATTTGTTCTTACCATTACCCTGATCTTTTCCAGTGCAATCATGAGCCTTATGTCCCATATTACAACATCAGAAGCACTTTCCAGAATTCAAAAGACATTCCCCAGCATGCTTTTTACCACATTTATCACAAAATTTAAACTAATTTTTCTTAACATCAATCATTTTTGAAGGATTCTTCCCTTTCTCCTACCACCACGGTCACTTCTTTTGATGGTTGTCATAGAACACTTGATCATTAGAAAACTCAACTTCCACCTTCTCAACAAATCAAACAAGCTTTTCATAACTTTTGAACTCTCAAGAAGCTAATGACATTCAATATTTAGTATTTAATCTTGAGTAAAAACAATTGATTTTACTATTAAGGTCTCGAATAAAATTTGGAGCATACCCTTCCAATTGAGAGAACATTTCTTCATAAGCATCCATTGAGTTGTCATCTTGCCTCAATTCGAAGAATTTTTTTTCCATCCTCTGTCGAACACCCTTTGGAAAATATTTTTCAAGAAACATTCCTTTGAATTAATCCCTATCAAGATCATCAATACCATCAGCATCCCTGATATTTTTAGCCATCGACCATCCCGGATCTGCTTTACCCTACAAACGGTATACAACAAGACTAAACTTTTGATTTTCTGAACACCCCATGAAATCAAAAATATTTTACAGTTCTTTAATCCACCCATCAGCTAGCACAGGTTCAGATGATCCTCTAAATTATGGGGGATGTTTCCTCATGAAATTTTCTACCACTAACATGTTCCTCTATGGTTGATCTGGCTGATCTCGTGCATGGATACCACGACCATTTATTGCTTGAGTCAACTACGCCATTACTGCAACAAACTATTCTGTTACAATTCGAACCATCTCAAGATGCTGATTTGGAAAGTCATTTCCTTCTGTGTGCCTTCCTATCATTGCTTCCGTATTTCCTCTACCGAAAACCATTCTGAACAAAAATATCCTAGATGAAGTAACACAGTAATCTTCAAATGATATTTCATATCAATTTGACAATAATTTAAAAAAATATTTTTGGATAATCATTTAATAGAATTATAACTATTAAAGTTATCTAAACCGACCACTGATACCAACCATAAGGACCCAGGCTTAAACATTACATAAACATGGTTTATTTCAAGAATTCACATTGTGGATATTTTCCGGTTTAGTGTTTTAGTGAATTATATCATAAATCATACATTTCATTCCACATTTTAATAAGGTGGTTACATCAAAAACAGTATTAATTTTTTTGATCAAAGGAAACATATTTAGAATAAAACTTGGTTTCTTTGAAAACATCCTCGACACTATCATCACATCAAGTACTTTTCCCTTGACCTGTAAAAAACATTTCAAAAACATGAGATGATCATAAAAAGATCTGTAAGGGATATAAAAATATAGAAAGAAAACACTAGTCCATGATTACATAAGAATCCATGAAATCATACTTTACTCATAAAACATAACCACTTTAACATAGCTCATGAAATCATATGCTTTACGAATAACTCATAGAAAATAATAGGACATTAAAGTAACGTGAGTGATTCATAACATTCTTACGTACGGAGTAACCCTCACAGTAACATTTGGAATACCCATCAAAGTATATTCCCTAAATATATTTGAAGAAACCTTAGCGTTTAACACTTTCGCATTACAAAATGAATTGGAGAGCTATCTCAAGCTCACCAGCCCTTAGTTTATCACAAAACCACCCATCATCATAAATAATTCCTAAGAACCATAACATAATCGAATTGCATAAAACATGCATAAAGGAAACATAACATTTACAAATTTCAATCACAAGATATCAGTACAACACATTGATATAATCAAAAAATTATCAAAACCATTTTCAATAAAATAATAAATGGGAAGGAAAACATGTTATTGTTTTTTCAATTCATAAAAATTAATGGCTTGTAGAGGAAGCAGAAAGTCAAATAATGGTCACAGCGGCGGAGAAGTCGGTGTCGCCTCATATGTAAGACAAAAACATTCCCTTTTGTCATTTAGTAAAACGCTTTATGTAAAAATATTCATTTTTAATGAAATAGTAAAAAGTGTTTATTATACAACTAATAAAAAAATGTTATATATAAATTGATGTATGCCTCAACGAAAGGAGATTGAGATGAAGTCCCTTACTTAATGTCCGAGTTTTTATCGTTTGTTCTTTATATTCCTGAATAATAAAAATAGGTTAATTTATTATTGCTTAAGGAATTCCATTAATGTTTATTACTAAATTAATATAAAATATTATCATTTTATAATAATTAGTTAATTATTTGAGTTCATATCATATATTTTGTCGGTGTTCAGTACATGAGTGAAAAATGAACTTGTTTGAAAATAATTTCCCATGTAGTTATAATTAAATCATCTCTAGAATAGTATTAATGATTTAAATATCATATATATCTATTTTATATTGATTTTATATGATTACATAGGATTTGGAGATAAATAATGAAATGCACCGTTCATGGAGATAGTACGACATACATACGCATGAACGCTAATTTCATTTCTATGTCATATTAAAGGAATTAAAACTAAATGAGACATATATATATTATAATTCTATTATAATATATATTTTATATATGTATCAAAATTTCCTTAATTAAATTATTTATAAATTCCATGTTTGTCATGAATGAGTCACATCACATGAGGGGGCAGTAGTCCACACTTCCTCAGATAAAATTATCGCACTTCCACAACATGAAAAGAATAAATGTATGTTTTAATTATAAAATATAGAATCATAGGGAGGACATAAATATAATATATATCATATATAAATATTCTTCCATCATAATTTCAACCATGAAAGGTTTTAATAAAATATTGATCAATCATCATTTCGTGAGGCAGTAATTCGCCACCCACATAAACAACATGTTCTATAACCATTAGACGGAGGTGTGTGTAAGTGTAAATAAAATCATTCTCAAAAAAACATCCTAGTATGTTTAGGACACATTTGTTGTTATGTAATAAAATAATAAGAATGTTAGGTGTAGTGAAGAGGGAAAATACAACACAAGATTTTGAGAGATGGTGTAACCTCTAAATCTTCTACCTTCATTAGATTTGAGGAAAATGCTCTCTTGGAAACCATTCTACACAATGTGAGGCTTCTAGGTGGAAGATAGGGAATTGGAGAGCTTATTTGATTATATTTTGGACAAAACAAGGTGCTTCAGAGGTGTGAGTAAGGGGGTAGAGGTGAAGTATTTTTATAAGAGGGAGGAGGGGCACTCTTGGAAAGTCATGACATATTAATTTATTATAAAACGTTTTTTCAAATTACAATGGTTCCAAAATGATATATTTAGATGGTAAGTGGATAATTGGTAGAAATCAACTAATACAATAGGATTTATACATGTGGAGTTGTTATAATTGAAACTATCTTTTCATTTTAACCCTTTGTTAAATTTAATAATTCTTACAACGTCTTTTTTTGTTTTCAATCTATAAGGTCACAATAATTACATTAAAATGACAATAGTCCCATAATTGTGTCAATAATGATATTAGTAATATATTATATGTCATTTGGTAGAATATTTTATTTTTTTACTATTATAACATTTAATAAAATAGCATATGTTTTAAAAACACATTTATGACAATTTTGACACTATTAGGCAGTTGCCATTTGATAAAGGTATAAAATCATTATTCCTTTGAAATAATGAATTACCATAAATTTCACATGTCATACGCATCTATAAAATTCGTGGATAGCATCCAATGTTTTTAAAAAAAATTATTTTAACACTTATAATATCATATATTTAAATCATTCATTAATGATGTAATAATTGCATCATCATTGTGTCATAAATAAATTTATTTATATAATTTATAAAAATTTTAATAAAATTCCACGATGTAGGAAATCTTTTTATCTTTCAAATGACTATTTATAGTCATATTGATAATTTATATAAACAAAATTATAATTGTTTTACATAGTTATTACATACTTTTATTGTATTTCCCTATCTTAAAAAAATATGATAAAAGGTCACTATCACACAAATGTAATTCCATGGAGTCCCTAAGTTGGCCCAAGGCTGTCCATGGTCAGAAATGACAAAAAAAGAGGATGTTGACACTTTTTGGGGTCATTTTATACTATTATGATATTATTTTATTACCCTTAACTACCTGATTACTAATTAATCACCACAATTAAATATAATTATCATTGCTACTATTCATAATGTCCAAAAACAAAAAGGTCTTAATTACATAATTTTGACCTTATGATTCAAAATATGGAAATAATTTTACAAATCCCAAACATAGAAATTGCAGTAATTAATTTAAAAATAATTCTCATTGTCAAAACAAATAGCTTGTTTTTAAGAAACAATATCTATCAAAAGATTGAAAATTGTTTATGTCAAATATAAAAGTGAAATTAATTATAATGACCAAAATTAGTTTAAATGGTAAAAATATATTCCAATTACACTTTATAACCAATTAAAAAGTTTATCCTACCATATAATTAAATTAGATTAAAAGGCAGTTTTGAAGTAAAATGCAATATTTTCATTATTCATTAAAAAATGAACATTGTCAAAAAATACCTAAAATTTATCCAAAGTAAATTTCAATATACAAATTCTTAATAATAAGTTTATTTTGAAAAATAGTGCTTATAAAACAGTCAAAATTTATATTTAAATTGGATTTCCATCAAAAGATGGTAAAACAACCTTTTAAAAACATCAAAGTATTTTATGCTTAAGATTCGATTTATTCTCATTTTAAGCTTCTAAAACACTATCTAATTCATAAATAGACATAGATATAGAAATATATTATTCTTTACTTACTTGGGATGTTACTTGTTTGATTTTTTGTATACATGTTTCTATTCATTCATAAACATAGAAAGGGTTATTTTGTAAAATATAGTTCAAACTATCATTCATGTAATTGAATTTAAATGAATTACACAGAACCCTTGATGAAATATTATTTTTCATGGGTAGATCACACATTACCTACATGCCTTATTGTACAGATATTCTTAGTGTCCTATTCTTATTCAATAGTCTGACTTATATATATATACTACTTTCACATTTAACCAATTGTTGAATGTTTTTTCATTTTTTGATCACCCTAGCACATATGGGTTTAGTATCTTGGAGGATTGAGATTGTAATTCAATTTTTAATTTAATGTACCAACCAACTAAGCCCTCAATTAAAATATTTTTCCTCTATATTGGTTTCTTATTGGAACTCCCTTGATGTATTATATATGAATAATATAATATTATTATTTAGTTGATTATTATATGTTTAGGACAACTATTAATATCAAATTATTTTTTCCATATAAATTAATGAGTTATAAAAGAATAAACCATGGCAAATTTTATGTAAATATTTGTTATTTATTTTTATAGATGGTGTAACAACTCATAATTTTTCCATTAGAAAATTTATTGTTATAATTATTCCATATAGTATAAATAATATAAAATCACTAATAAAACACAATAATAACATTATAAATAATTAATTAATAAAATAACAGTTTTATCTTGAATATAGGGAACTAGTACAAATGGAATAGTAACTTGACCTTTGGTGGAGTATTGTGGCCATTAGGAATAGTAATTTGGCCAATTAAATAGTAACATCCTCAATTAAATTATATATAAAATATAGGTATTCTATAAATGATAATATGATAGAATTACCTCATAGTATTAGTAAATAAATGTTTTAAAGATTATTAATTAAGGGTTGGTATTTTTATAAAATATAAATACTTATATTCAATTTTTTAATTAATATAAACATATAAAAAAGGTTACTTTAGAAAAATTGTTTCAAAATTGAATATATTTTTTTATGATTTAATGATTATTTTGTTAGACATTAATTAATTTGTTAAATTGTTATAAAATGAGTTATAATTTTAAAATCTATAATTTCTATGTATATGATTATTTTAATTAAAAACAAAATTATAATATTCAGATAATTTTTTTTTCTGAAAATGGTTTACATTTTTAAATTCTACAAATCTTAAAATATTTGCAGCGAATTTTTGGTATTTTCTAAAATAATTGAATTTTCATGAATAGTGAAATACGATGTTTATGGTCTTTAACAAATTAAGGGATTATTGAGTCAAAGATGATTTATGGATATTTTAAGACCAATATCCCAAACTGAGGTTCATTGTTTTTTTATATTTAGTTATTGGTATCTAACTATTCGTAGTCTTAATCCAAAATAATAAACTAATGAATTAGACTATCAAAAAACACCCTTCTCCCCCCTTTAAATAACACCCCTCACCCCTCTTCTACTCACACAATTCAAGCCTTTATGCAAATCAAATTTATTACCATTACACTTCACAATCTCATCCCACACATCTTTGAGAATTTTGTCTCAAAAAAAATTATAATTTCCCTAAAGAGGATTTAAAGGAGAAATATTTAGGAAGTACAATCCTATTTCATTTCTTTTATTTATTTTAAATTTATTTTATTTTATTATTCTCAACTCATATCCCCCATCCATGTTGCATGATAACATAATTATCTTAAATATTCAATCATTTTATTTTATTATTGGAATAATCCATCATCAATTTCCCTCTCCTCTACCTTTTATTTTAAAATTGAAAATATCATTTGTGGCAAGTTGATTTAACTTCATCATGGGTCATGCACATTAATTTTCCTATATCACCATCAAGGAATGACATGAATATGTGAAAATGTATGAAACCAATTTTAAAATTTTAGTTATATCCGTTTTTAGGTTCTAAAACGAACAAATATACAGAATATTAGATAATAAAACAAAACTAGTATGTGATGATCGAAAAACATTAAAAATAATCTATATGATTATCCTTAATGATTTATCTAATTATTCATCCCTATACCATATACACAAATGATATAGAAGATCATTAAATATTCTTTAGGTTCATTAACAACATATAATCTCAATTTTATAAAATTATCTTAAATTTTTACGATTTCCATACATGTATACAAGTGAACCAAGCATGAAAACCAAAAAAATCAACAATGCCAAATGGTGAAATTGAATAACATAAATAATATAAATGGACATAAAAACATAATAAATTTAAAATTATTCAAATACTTCTATAATATGATTAATATTTATTGACTAATGAATCTAATAATATTATCCATGATATTTAAGTGAAAAAAAATTAGGACTTAAGTTAAGTGGATTCCTAACTCAATTTCATTGATCTGGGTTATTCCTCTTTAATGAAAAATTATAGTGTGTAAGTTCATTCAATATTATTCAAATATAACATTATTTCCCTTTGGTCCACCTCAAGTATTTTAGGCCACCTAAAAGTGTGCTTAATGGAGTAGGAAGTCTCTAAAAGGAGCAGACTCTGGATAAGGATTTAGGGTAGGCGCATTCACCAAAACCGAAGCTAAAGAATTAGGAAGAAATAGATGGTATGGAATAACCATTGATACTAGCATTTACATGGATGGAATGATTATCCAAACATACATATGATGGTGGAGTGATGACATCATGATATAGATGATGGGGAAGAGCAAGTTCCCATTAGTTATAGTCACGATATTTCCTCTAAGACCCATGGGTGATGTAATCTCAAATCCTACAATCCATGTATGTGTTCCCAATCATCCATTGAAAGTAGGGTTATCAAAAAATCAATACAAAATTAGTCCTTCGAGCCATTTGGGTAAAAAACCCAAGTTTTACTTCCATTGTTTTGTTTCTTCTTCACTCAATATTGATGATCCTTATACCAAGTATTTTATTCCACTTTTATTTTTTAAACCATAATGTTTATTCATGAATGTATTCTTTATGAAATTATTAGGAAAACCATATATTTTCCATGGGTTATTTTATGTATATTTTTTATACATATTCTATGTGGCATACATTATAATTTATATTTTATGATGTTATGCGTGCACCTAAAATTATATATTTCTCAGATGCATTGGGTAATGTGATGTATCTCATGAAACAAAGGGAAATATTTATTAACATGATTTTATCAATATTCACAATAATTATGTTATGATTATGAATATAAATTATGCATAAAAATGATGCTATATTTTCTCAAAAATACTTGTGGTAGTTGAAAACCAATACATGATGTTTAATTATTATGCATTTCCACATTCAATGAATTTATCTAATAATTCCTCTCATTTTTTTGATTATGATTCTTTTCTTATGTTATGAAGATTATTATTATTCTCACCAATGTTTCATGTCTCTTATTCTTCCAATTATTGGTCTTTTAGCTAACCCATTATTCATTTCTATATCCTCAGGTGAATATTTGTACTATGGAAAACATAAGAGACAATAAGTATTTAGAGAGGGAGTAATTTAATAAATTTTTATGTTTTATTATATAATTTTTATGTATGGTCCTAATATTTCCAATACATTATACCATTGGATCCTAGAGTTCTAGTTATATTTCAATGATTGTATATGAAAAAATGTAATACACATGTAAGGAAAATAAAAGTATCTAGAGTTAGTATTAGAGAATGGTTTAGTTATTTTGGAATGAAGGATTAGAGAACATTAGTTAAATCCATAGTATGAGTATTTGTTTATGTAATCACACATCAATATTTGTTTTAAAAAAACTTATAAACATAGGGATCCCACATTATATAACATTAGAGTTAATTTCAGAGTGGAATAAATTATTTGTTCATAACATATAGACTTATGTTTTGTTCAAACCATTTTTATTTTTAAACAATAGTGTTAACCAAGGGAAACTAGGCCAATAACCCATGTGTTGGAAAATACAATTATTTCTCCAATGACATCCAAAATTACTACAGTGGTGGAGTTCAAAAATTCATGGTGGTGATTACCTAGATATCTTAGGTTGTGGACAATAACATGAATACTGTATAACATTATACTTCTACTAATAGGGATAAACTGCCTATTGAGTCTTTTATAAAACAATGACCACCGAAGATTAGTGTATATTCCAATCCTCAAGTCATGGAATTTTGGATCAACTCAATGAAGAAGATATTTTTTCTTCTTTTCTATTTTGAGATGTAAAACATTACTCCTTCCATTTATCAATTAAATGGAGAGGCCAAAAAATGGTCAATGTTGATTATAAACACCAAATTGCTAGATGGAATTTAAGATATGGAGTGGGATGAATTTAATAACATATTTCTTAATAAGTATTTCCCATAAACACTTCATTTGAAGATTGAGAGAGAATAATTAGAGTTGATTCAAAATGAACGAGAATATATTAAATATTACGAATAATCCTTAAATTCTATTAAACATTAAGTATTAGGATGATTCTACTTTAGTATAATCATCTTATATTTGGAAATTATTGACTTATTTTTAATCATATAAATCTCAAATGGTTGAGATAATGTATATAATCATGATCAAGACATTTCCATTCTATTAAACTACATGGATGTTTTCCCAGAACAATTTTTTGTTCTTCCTCAGGACTAAGAGGTTGAGTTCTAAGTTGAAATTATTTCAGGATATCTACCAATATCATAAACACCATATTGAATGGCCACCATGTAGATTCAATACATAAAAAATCAATTATAATAAAATCTAAAAAAGTGATTTATATGCATTTGTGCTTTACTGTGGGGTACAGTAGTTCTCTTCATCGAGAAGATGTATGGATAAATGCAACCATTCATTGATTATCATGATACCCAAAAAAATAGGTATAACAATAATGGTTTACATTACATAGATAAATGACTTGTATGATAAATTATGTAAGGACATGTATTTCTCTTTATCAGATATTCGGGGGGGGGGGGGATATCGCCAATTCAAGGTGATGAAGGAAGATATTCCCAAGAATTCCTTTGGAATGATGCATAGACATTATGAGTTCATAGTTATGCCTTTTATACTCGATAATTCTCCAGTAATATTAATGGAATAAATGAATAGTGTCTTTTGAGATTACATAAAAAAATTTGTGGAAATATTTATTGAGGATATTATGATATACTCCAAGTGCATTGGAGAACATGAAGAGTATTTAAATATTCTTCAATGGATTTTTCAAAGGGATAAAATTAAGGCAATTTATATTAAATGTTTGTTATAGATTAAGGAAGTATCCTTAATAGGGAATGATATTACCAAAAAATTAATATCTATGTAACCTTATAAGAAAATGAAAATTAAAATATGCACCATTCCAACATCAGAAACATATATCTATAGTCTCATTTTTCTAGTTGGGTATTACTGGTGATTTGTGAACAACTTCTCATGATTTTCAAACCAACTCACCAGGTGAACATAGATGGGAGAAATGTTTGTTTGGACTAGTTAATGTGATGATTTCATTATATAGTTAAAAATATGTGTATCACCATGAAACTACCCACACATCTGATAAGTAGGGAACTCAATGTGGTATATAAATATTCTTAATAGAAAGGATAAGGTTTTTTACATATGAAACATGTTATTATGATAGCATATTACTCAAGGTAGTTGAATATTCATGAGAAAAATTATACCATGAATGATCTGGATTTGGATCCTATGATCATTGCCTTTAAAATGTAGTGGTATTATCTCTATGAGAATAGTCTAAAACATAAACTAATAACATGAGGCTCAAATATATATTTCCACTTAAGGAGATATTATTCACTAGCAACAATGGTAAGATCTCATCACAGATTATGATTGCTCAGTTCACTGCCATCCTGAAAAAGTGAATGAAGTGGTGGATTCTCTTAGTATCAAGGATCATTCAGCATTATAAATGATGATAATCTAGAATTATACAATCTTCATATATTTCTAATGTATGGATATTGGATTAATTATGGTAGGAAAATTATCAATCACTTCTAAAATGATTTCTCAATAATTCCTCATGGAGTAAATAATGGGGGGTCAAACAAATGACATGGATATTTTGATGAAAGTTTATTCTATATGAATGGGAAAATCCTTAGAGTTTAAAATTGATGAGGAATGAATGTTATATTTCACTTATGATTACCCATACCATCTGATCTAGATATACAGAAGGATATTCTGAATGATGTACATAGATTACCATTCCTTATTCACTCATAGGTCACAATGATGAATTGATATTTCCACTGAACTATAGGTGTGATAATATTATAGAGGATATTAATTAATATATATATATATATATATATATCAAATGTTATGGTAAGTTATAAAAATTATGAAGGAATGAAAAAATTATAAGGGGATGATTCAACTGTCACCCACACCAACATGGATATGGGAAAACATTACCATAGAAATTTTCAGTATAATTTTGAATATATTTGATGGAAACAATGATATATGGTTCACTGTGGATCGTCTTATAAAGACAGTTCACTTTATCAAAATTCGAGAGAAACTCTCACAAGGTCATCATGAATGAATATACATCAGAGAAGTGGTATGTATGAATGTGTTTCCACTACTAACTATATCAGGATTGAGATCCAAGAATCAACTATATGTTCTTGAAAATTCTCCAACATGTCCGTAAGTCTTAGATGAACATAATTATATCTTATCAACCTCAAATTGATTTTAAATCATAGATGACTAATTAGAAAATGGAATACATGTTGAGAGCATGTTCTATGGACTTTGAAGGAGGATGGGACACAGATCTACCTCTAGGTGAGTTTTCTTACAACAATAATTTCCACTCGAGTATCTTAATAGATGTTTATGAGATCCATTATGGGAAAATATGTATAACACATGTCTGTTAGGACAAGTTCAGTTAACATAAGCTACTTGTACATGAAATGGTAATATAAATTTTGAAAAATGAGAAATTTTTTCAATAGCACATCAAGGAATCCCAAAGTCGAAATAAGTGTTATGCAGGTAGTCATAAATTATACTTAAAGTTTAAGGTTGGAGACATAGTTTTCCTTATCTTATCTATATGGAATATGACCATGATATTTGTTAGGAAAGGAATGTTAAAACCTCAGACATATTTCCCATCGAGATTCAAGATCATATTAGATATGTGGAATATCAACTACCACATCCACCTACCATGTCTCAAATACTTGATATATTACATGTATCCCTCTTGGAGATGAACATACAAGATCCCTAACATGTATTAAATCTAGATGTGGTGTAATTGGAATATGATCTCACTAAGGAGGAGTAACTAGTGAAGATATTGAACTATAGAGATAATGTTATACATAATAAGACATCTCACATTTGGAAGGTGATGTGAAAAAACCATATGTATTAAGAAGAAACATGGGAATCAGAGGAAGTGATAAAGAAGAAATATCCACAAATTTTAATGTAAAATAAAATTTTGAGGGTGAAATTTCATAAGGGGGAAGAATGTAACAATCAATAATTTTTTTAGTGGGAAAATCCTTCTTATAATTATTCAGAATACTATATATATCAGAAAATCACATACATAACACAATAGAAACATTTAAATGATGAATGGTTAAAATAAGAGGTATCTCAAGATGTTAAGGTACTTACACCAATGGAACAATAATTTGATCTTTTGAATAGAAATGTGACCATTAGAAGCAGTAATCATGAAAATAATATAGTAAAATCATCTATAAAAGTATAAATAGAATTTAGGTATATAATAAATTATAATAAGATATAATTAAATCTATGTATAAGTAAAAAACTAATTTAAAACTTATTAATTAAGTGTTGGTATATTTTAAAAAAAATAAATGTTTATTTTCAATTTAATAATTAATATTATGATTTAAGATAACAAATATTTTCATAACATGGATTCACAAATGAATATTTTTTTACCATTTTATTATAAGGTAAATTTGTGAGACTATAATAAATTTCTCAAAGCATTAAAAAATCTGTTATAGTTTTAAAATCACCATTTTCCAGGTAAATGAGGACTTTAATTAAAAATTACATTAATAAAAGATAGGAAAGTAAAATGATAAAATAGATTTCATTTTAAAATATTAAATTTCAAAAAATGGTTATGGTGAATTTTTGGAATATTTCTAATATAGTTGATTTTTTGGTGAATAGTGAAATGTGATAATTTACCGTATTTAAAAATTTATTGAATTATTGAGTCATGGATGATATATGGTTGATAAAAGCCCAAAATATATTATAATCTTTAATTAATTTTATATATTTAGCGATAAGGATTAAATTAATCATAGAATTGGGTCAAAATAATAAACTAATGAATAAATTAATCAAAAAACACCTCTCCCCTCCCCTATAAATACCACCCCTCACATCCTCTTCTCCTCACAACATAGATGACATAAAGATTTTATATTTTCATCCAAATCCACTTTCTAAGCCCCTACCACATTTATATTATCACTTTTTTCTCAAAAAAAAAGTCCAAAACCAATTTCCCTAAGGATGTTCTCCGGGAGAAAATTTCAACAGGAAAAATCACCTTTCATTTCTATTAATTTCTTTTCAATTTGTATTATATTATTAATCTATCATAATATACCCTTTTCCAATATTCATTATAATTATAGTATCTTAAATTCATAAGAATTTTATTATTTAAAGAGAGTAATCCATCATCAAACCCCTTCTCCTCTCTGTTATATTCTAAAAATGAAAACATGATCTGTGATGTTTCGATTTACCACCATCGTTGATGATGCACTTTCATTTTTCTATGCCTCCATCAAGGCTAGATGTAAAAACCCAAAAAAAAATTAAAAAGATTTTTGAATTTAGTTTTTAAACTATTTATGTTATGTAACATACATATATACATAATATTCAATAATGAAATGAAAATAGCTTGTGATGATCGAAAAACGCCAAATTATTCTAAATCATTATAATTAACATTTTATTCAATAAGTCATCATCATACCATATATTATAATGTTATAAAAGATCATTTAATCATTTTAACGTCCATTAACAATATATAATCTCAATTCTATAAAATTATCCTCATTTTAAATGAACTTCAATCCTTGTGAACAAGTAAACTGATCATGAATACCAAGAAAATGAACACTTCCCAACGATGAAGTTGAACATTATAACTCCCCAAAATGGCCATAAAAATTTAATAAAAGTATGATGAATAAACTAAAAGTAGAATTGGATTTTTATTTATTAATTATTGAATCAAATTTTATTATTCATGATATTAAAATGAACAAATCATTGTAACTTAAGGTAAGGGGATTCTCAAACATAGTTTCCTTTATTTGTGTTACTCATCTTTAATTCCAAATATCAGTGTGGATGATATTTTTATATTTCTCAAATATAATTTCACATTCCATCTAATTACATATATGGTATATACATGCCTAAAATATGATTTTATGAAAAATTAAATGATTTCCCCAAAAACCTCATCTTCTTTTAAACACCTTTTTTACTTCTCATTTGTTTGTTTATTCTTAACTCATGATTATTGATAATTATACTAAGTATATTATTCCATTTTTGAATTGGGAACCACCATGTTTATTTAGAAGGTATTATATATGAAATTATCTTGAATCCCATTTTTATTCCATGAGTTTTTTATTTCTATTATTGATACACTTTCTGTGTTCCATGCATGATAATGTAAATGTTATGATGTGATGGGTGCTCCTACAATTATAATGTTTTCCAATTCATTAGTTAATGTGATTTATCTCATGAAATAAGGTTCAATATGGATGGCCATAATGCCAGATTTCTTTGTAACATTGATTTAATGATTATGAACATATGTTATACAGGAACATGATGTTAGCTTTGTTCACAACTACACATGGTAGTAGACCACTATGAAATGAGGTATAATTTTTAATAATTTCTATTACACATGAATATATTTAATGATTATTATCATTATTATTATAATGATCATTTTATTATGTTACAATGATGATTATTATTCTCACCCATGTTTCAAGTCACTTATTCATCCTCTTGTTGGGATTTTATCTCACCCGTTACTCTAATGTATATCTTAAGGTGAATACTTATAATATGGAGAATACGAGGGCCAATAAGTTGATAAATAACATATAATTAAATAATGTTTTATGTTTTATTATGTATATTTTATGTATACTTCTAATTTTACCTAGAATCTATTCTTTTGGATGTTGGTTTTGTAATATTATTATGATTTTTATCATTAAAATAATGTAATATTTGTGTAAGGAAGACGATGCTTACAATATTTAGAGGTTAAAATCATTCCCAACAGGCTGTCATGATGGCCATGAAAATTGTTTTAATATTGGGGAAATTAGTAATGTGCCTCAGGCCTTTTATGGATAGATTCATCCGACATGTTAGGATGACATTAGTTGGTTTGAGACAAAATGTGGTAAAATCCCTCTTTTAATTTAGGGATTCATGTAGTATACATATTGGGTCTATCGAAACTCAAGAGTGATTTCATGACTAAGTTTTTAATTACCACCATCTATGATGAAACTAGTGTAAAAATTATTTTTGGTAACTTTGTTATGTATTTGAATTCTATATTAATTAATTTTGGTGTATTTTTAGCTAAAATTTTATTATTTTGATATCATTTTTTTTTAGAAAAATTGATGTTTTAATGAGTTTTGTGGTGAAAATAAAGGATAAACCAATTATACATTATTGACTCACATAGTCTTTAATACCATAGAAATTTGTTTCACATAGGGTTTTCAATCAGAAAAAATTATGTTTCAGAGTTGGTGAATGGTCTTCCAACCATTGTTTAAAACCATGTAAAGTTTTTAAAACATCATGAAAATGTTATTTGACGTAGTATTTATTCATATTTATGAATAATGTTTTTCCAATTTAACTCAAAAGGATTAAAATGAGTCTTTTAACAACTTTTGTGATGTTTGATATAAAAATAATGATTGGATTTGATGATATGTTACATAGTTTTATTATTTAAATGTTAGAGTATATGTGGATGAATTGATTTCATAAAATAATATTAAAATTAAAATTTATAAATTGATCATATAAGATTTTTTAATGAGTAAACAAAAATGATTATAAATCATTTTTATTACAACACGTGTAAGAAACAAAGAGTCTAGAGACTCATCCCTGCGACCACCGCCACAAACCCCTAACCCCCTGGACACCATAGCCACCCACATGGGGAATAAATAATAATTTTTATAATAAATATGATTTCAATTTTTAATTCTATTAGGTAGTTATTATGAAAAATTATGATTTATCTTCTCTAAGAGCTTTCATGATTATTTTTCCTATGTGATGGGTATGATACTTTTTAATAGAGATTGTATTTTTAATTTAAAATTTTTCATTTGAAGTTTTATATATTAATTTGAATATTTATTTGTATATGTGTGAGTTTTAGGTTATTTTAATTATATTATTTCCTCCCTGAAGGGTTGATAAAATATGTAAATATTCTATTAAGAGATTCCTTTTTAGTATCATTCTTCAAGTAGGATGTGTGTATCCTTCTCTGTCAAAAATGAAACCCAGACTCATAATAGGGTGGTTGAGCCAAATTCCTAGCTTACTTGATGTTCTTATTTTAATATAGTTATGAAATACGTATAACGGAACATGGAACTTTGAATAGATTATGTAATTTGACCTTTCTTTTTATGTTTTAGTAATTTTCTTAGATTATAATTAATGAATTAATAATTTGGTCATGGTAATGATGTTGTCACAAATAGGAAAAAATCTTTCTAATAGTTCATTCATAACATTTGGAAGAAGTGGGATGATTCATTTTAGTATTCTATTTTTATTTTATCTATTTTGAAGAGAACTAAATCCTCTTATAGATTTCATCATACATCACTAATTAGGGTAATATTCTGAAACTCCCTCCACTAAAATAGTTCAGTTATCTTTACTTATTTATTTCTATGATCATGGTTTAAAATGGTGTCATAGTAAAATTATCTCTAAGTATGGTTCCATGTTTTATTCTCTTCAACAATAATTACACTCACAATTGGGAGAAATTATTCTTCAATGGTAGTTTGATTTTACCCATTCAATCATTTTAAGGTATAATATTTTACAAAGGGGGGATATATGGTAGTTCTCATCCAAAGTTTTAATAGAATACTGAGTGTTTCCTTTTGAGGAAATTTTTGAGTTAGAATCTATTAATTGAGATTCAATAACCTACAATAGTTGACAACTCATTCAACCTTACCTCATAATTCAATAATGAATCAGATGGGAATTCATTACATCAATTAGTTAATAGAGACTATTGTGGATTTGGTAAATATATATATCATTAAGTACCTATTTCACATATTTCCTTTTTTTATTATCTCCATCCAATTTAGTTCATAATAATTCAATGAAATATTTCTAGAGGAAAAAAGTGGCATGATGGTGTGAATTTTCACATTTTAAAGTTAATTTTATGTGTTTATAAATATAAAATAATATATAACCATGATTTTTAGGTTTTTAGGCGTTAAAAGGTTGAATTCTCAACACATTTTATAGGGATAAGATTTTTTTCACAATCGTGAAAACGATTTCTACAAACTGTTTGGGTCCGAAAAACATTTAACCCATTGAATATCACATGGATTCTTCATGGTTTGGTAAACCATGTAGAAAAACTATGTTATTGACTAGAAAGATGGTGTTTTGGAATTTTTTTTTTCTTTTTAAATGTGGTTTCCTCCATTTATTCAATATGTTATATTATAATGAATTTGGTGGATTCTTGGTTGATTCTTGCACATTTTCCATACTTTAATGGTGGATTTATTCCCATATATTCAATGTATATCTTCTTTTTCTACCAGTTATTCCCTATCTGTTCATATTCCTTCTATTTCTACTCAATTTATGCCACTTCCATTGTACCACCCTGACCCCAGTTCCCATGAGTTGGTATATTATTTTAATGCAATGGCGTGATTACAAGGAATCAAGTCCCAAAGGACCGATCAATTTAGTGGTATGGGAAAATAGATTCAAAACATCAATGTTACATTAAACATTCATACATAAAACATAACATAAGTAATTATATGATAACTCCATTATTCCCTCAGCTTGAACCTACATATCAATCACAATACACTTCCTGGAATCCTGGGAAAATAAAACATATGAAAAGGGTGACCTTAGATGCTCAGTACGATTAAATAAATTTGTAGAATCTATAAAAATTTATGGAAATATGATTAATAAAAACAACATCCTATTAAAAATAAACTTGAACAAAATATAGAAAAAATAAATCACACATTACCATATAAACATGAATATAGATAGCTTGCAACATCATTGTGCATAAAATGGAAAAATACCATGAATCCTTGGTGCTAGAAGATATTCCAGCGGTAGTCAGAGTGGCTAGCGATTGGATCAGTGATCATTACATCAATTCATTGTGGGACCTCCTGATATTAAGAAAGTTACAGGTTGTAGGGTATTTCCCTAAACTAAGGGGAATAATGGAGGTTGTATTGTCCCCAACATATGGTATGGATCAAATGTAATACGGACGGGGCCTCCTTGGGAAATCTGGGACCATAATGTTTTGGTATTATTTTCAGATACTCTCAAGGGGATGCAGTGGCATGTTGTAATGGCCCCTATGGACAGTGAACTGCATTTGAAGCAGAAATGATGGCGCTGATTAGAGCATTTGATATGGTCTATCATAATCATCGGAACAATATTTGGTTCGAGTGTGATTCAACAGTGCTTGTTCAGGTGATTAGGAAAAATCAATATCATCTCTCATGGAAATTAACCGGAAAATGGGTCAACTGCCAAAAAAACATTCCAATAAGATCTACTTTGTCACACACACGTTTAGGGAAGGAAACTATATTGCGGATGACCTTTCCAATAACGGAACCTTGGAAGAATAATGCATGCGACTGTCCATAGTGCCTAATGACTTGATGCATTGTCTAATTTGTGATAAATGTAAAATACCCTCTTTTGAATTGTGTAACTCCCTATAATTTCATTATTACAGACATTGTGCTCATCTTTCTAAAAAAACATGCACATGGATATTCTACAAGTCAAATAATCACATGTAAAATATAATTTCATAATGAGGGAATGCTTAATGTCGGACATCATAACTGCATAGTCAAGGCCCCGTTCTTGGACTACAAATAAATTTTTTGTCAATGCCTTATTCCAAGACACTATTTTGTCTCTTGAGACCTGTCAATTCATCAAGGACTTATATCTGGCTACACCCATCACATACTATGCCCAATTCATTCCTCATATGAAAATTTTGAAACAGAACAAAAACTTTGGTATTAAAACTATAATACAATATGTCAATACTTTACCCATAAACCATGAATGGTATAAAAATTGTGTATACCCAGTAAAAAATACCATTACTCAATCAATATAATATGGAAGATTTTACTATAATAAATAAACCTCACTCAAGTATAATATCCTGTAAAGGATTTTGACATAGTTGAAAATGATCAGTAATACTCTTTGATAAAAATATAGCTTTTTGAGAAATCATTTAAATGTCACGCATTTATAATGGAAGTCATTTAAGAGATGTTTTTGAAACAAAGTGTACCATACCACTTTGAATATTTTTACAGGAATTGACATTTTAAAACAATCATTTCCATGTAAATAAATCCTTAATATCAGTTTGAAAACATGGACAATAATTAAAAAGATTTAGAAAAATAAATAATTAAAACATTTACAATGATAATCATGATAAAGGGTACCTTCCAAAAAACCATAAAATATTCATTTTGAAAATATTTTTATCAAACATGGACATGGATAATAAAAATTCCCCAGATAATACCTACAGATAAACAATCTCAAATAATAATTAGATTGAGGAATTAACCCTTACCTTGGACATTCCTTTGGTTGAGGGTACATTTAACCTCGTGTATAATGACCATAATATGTTATTAAATTATAACAGAACCATATTCATATTTATTATATCATTATTGATTCATAAAATTACTTTACACAACCCCTTTAATAATAATTTCTATGTTAAAATAACATTTCAGGTAACAATCGCTTTCTTTAACATACATGTTCTAACTTGTTATTTCTGATCATATAAATTATATCATGATTTAGTTGATTTCTGTATATAGCATTTTATTTATGTATCATATATATTCAAAATATAAGTATGTATAAGAGATTTATATATGAAATGTCAAACACCGTATATGAGGACGGTAGGTCGTACGTACTCCTAAACGCCATTTCGGATTTCATATCGTATTGAACAGAATTAATTGAATGGGATTTATGTATATATATATATATATCTAGTAGCCTTATTATTTAATATATTAAATACTTATTAAC
This sequence comes from Viscum album, assembly GCA_963277665.1. NCBI lineage: Eukaryota > Viridiplantae > Streptophyta > Magnoliopsida > Santalales > Viscaceae > Viscum > Viscum album. The sequence continues at coordinate 245,921,646 of OY728133.1, forward strand.
AATATATATATTTTTTATCATCTTTTAATGGTGAACATGAATCTTATCTCGTCGTGGAGATGGTAAGCAGTATGTACGCAAGAGCGATGATATCATTCTATTGATGGTGAAATAATATGTAATTGGATGGTATATTGTATATAAAGAATCATTAAAATGTTATATTTATTATTTAAATTAATTATACTCATTATTATACCAATCTAAATAATAGAGTGTTGAATAACAGACTCTAGCCCAATGTGGAGATGATAAGTCAAATATATGCTCGAATGGTGACTTTGTCATTCATAAGATGGATTGAATAATAAATATGGTTGTACCATATTTATAATTACTTAATAGTATGAATAAGGTAATGGATTTTTTATTTTGGTATGGAAAAAACTAATAAATAGGTAGTGGAAGGAGAAAAGAACTTTGAAAGAGGTGGTGAAATAATTACCTCCTTTTCATGTTCTTCCTACTGATTTGTTCTAAATGGATTCTTAAATTATCTTTATGATAAAAGAAAGGCCTCTAGGTTAAATTTATTGTAGTTGGGAGGATATTTTATTAGAATTTGGCCAAGACAAATGGTATTTGAGGTGTGAAATTAAGGGAAGCGGACGTACCCTTTATAAGAGAGGTGAAGAGTACTTTAGGAAATTCTTGAAATATAATTTTATTATGAACACGTTTTTTGTTTCTAATGGATAAAAATGTTTTTATTTGGATTTTAAGGTGGGTATGGGTCAAAAATATATCAACCAATAGGTTTTAGACAACTTTAGTTCACTATATTAACCATATCATTTATTTTTAACTCTAAGTGAAATAGTTTAACTTTTACAAGGTCTTCTTGTATTTTTATATTACATGGTTAATAAACATATTATAAAATTAAAATAGAACCTAAAGTGGTTCATTATTTAAGTATATATATTTTTATAATTCTTTTGGATGATCCATATATTTTTTTGAATATTATATCATTTAATAATATAATATCATTTAAAAAAACTCATTTATGTCAATTTTGACACTATTTAGTATTTGGTTTCTGTTGAGTCCTAAAAACATGATTAGATTGAAAAAAATACATTAAATAAACCCTAAGAAGTAATATTAACCTATAAAATTATTCTAATTAATAAAAAGTCTCAATTTATATTTATTTTCAAATTTATAATATTAATTATTTTATTCATTCATTAATATAGTAATTCTGGAATCATCATTGTTTCATAAATAAATTTAGTTATTTAATGTCTATCATTTATAAATAAACTACCATGATTTATGAAATATTTTTATATTTATAATTAATCTTTATATTCAAATTTATCTTACCTATAACCCTTTATTATAAATGTTTTAGTTATTACACATTGAATTTAACACATTTAACTCTTCTGTAAATTAATTAATAATAAATGTCCTAATCTAATATACATGGAAAAAAAGGATCATATTTTTTCCTAAGGTTTATTTTGGTCGATATACACTTATACAATAGAATTCAGACATGTGGTAGGGTAATTATAATATGATTTTTATCATTAATTGCACTATTTACTTTTAACAGTGGTAAATAAAATTCAGAAGTTACTATTCACCACAAATAATTTTCATCCTATTGAACTGCATTTTACTTAATTATGCCAACTTTTTATTTCATATTTTTGAAATTAAATTCATATAACTGGTAAAATTATGATTAATGCAAACTTGTAAATGTCCCTAGATGGTTGGTAAAAGACGTTAAAAATTTTAAACTAATTTTATATATCAAATATTATAATAAAATGAGTCTAATGAATTACATTTAACTAATATAGGTATTATGTACAGATTTTTATTTTAAAATAAATTTAAATAAAATTATTAAATATTTAAATAAATGTTAGTTTTAAACAATGACACATTTTTTTCACTATTCATCAAAAATTAAAAGTTTTCAGAAAAAATGCCAAACAAATCACCCTAATATAATTTGAATATTTTGAATTAAAAAATGATGTAAATTTTACCATATTCAAAACATAGTAGCTGCATTATTTAATTTAAAATTAATTCTCATTTTCAAAACTAGAAAGCGGGTTTTTTAGAAGTAAAAACAATCAAAAGATTGATACGTGTTAATGTCAAATTTAATTGTATAATTACATTTTATGAACTTCATTAGACTAAATGATAAAAATATAATATAATTATACCTAAAAACCATTAAAATGTATAACTTAACACTATAAATTATATTATTTAAAAATGTAGTTTTCAATTAAAATGTTATATTTGTCAGTATTCATCAAAATATGAAAGTTATCAGAAAAACACCAAAAAATTATCCAAATTATATCATTATGTCCTTATTCTATATAAGAAGTTTAATTGGTCATATTGAATATATAAATTTGTAAAATATTGGATATAAAAATGGTTCTCCGTTAACAGGCGGTGACATTTCATTTTTTAAAAAATACTTCTTTTATCTGAAAAATTGTATTTTTTATTATATTATGTTGAAGAAACAAATTATATGGATGTTAATTTTATATGGAGTATTCAAAACATAGTTAATACTATTCTTAACTACTTTTTAAACAGCTAGTTTGGTTAGTTGTGGTTTTCTCAAACTCGATGTTGTGTGTAGCACAAGCTATTAAATTACATTAAAGAGATAAAATAATATGAAATCTTATGGTGTTACATTCTCCCATCCATCAGTAAATTGGATCCTCGCAATTTAAAATTTTTCATTGAAAAATAGGGTGAAAATAGAAAATATCTTTTTAGAAAACCCCCATTGGAAAGAGGGTTACTAAAATTTAGTCTTAATAAGAGAGAAAGAAAACGAAAAAGTCACCATCAAATTATGATTTTGAAGATGAGAACATTGGTTGATATTTTAGTCACATAATTGGAGGAAAAACATAAATATTTATAGTGAGTGAATGTGTTCATCAGTCACAAAAAGTGAATAATAAATAGAAAATTGGGGGCCTCAATGCCATAAATCTATGATGACCAAAAATATTATTGGTTCGTCAAAACATAAGGTATTAGGATAACACATTTTTGATTCTATGATCCATTCCCTAAATATTAAGTATTAAATTTTTATAGAATATAAAACCATAACATGTATAGTTCCATACATTAACTAATTTCTGCCACAAACTCATCTTTCACTCCCAACAGATAATAGAACACAAAAATATTATATTTATCCTAATCGTTTAGATTTAAAAAAATTAATTTATAATTCATCTATATGACCTTTTAAAAAACTAAATTATATAGTCCAGGGTATCATGTCGGCCAGTGGTAGGGGATGCACCGTTGTCACCCTTCAGTTACAGGTTCATGTCTTTCAGCTTTTCCAGACATGACAAGTTGTCTCCTGACCTCTGGGTGGTCCTTTTTATGACAATCCAAAAATAATCTTAAGAAATATATTAACTGTAACAATAGAATCCAATTTTAAACTTAATCCATTTCATCCTTTATATTTATCCCCAATATTGTTGTCTGAACTCTCAGTCCAAAATTTATAATGAAATTCACATAATATAAATGTGAATACCTTCATCATGTATTCTCTTAAAATGTGGTAATAAAATAAATTTCCAGAAAACCATATTTGAATAGTTTTGTACATCATTATTCCTTCTGTAAAACACAGAATACGGGATATACTCCTCAAATCCAAAAATGTTTTAATCTCCGAAAAAGATGGAATAAACAAACAATTAATTAGTTACGAGGCTGAAAATAATATCCAATATAATTTATCCAAATAAATCATCCCTAATTCCAAAAATAGTAATTCAGTATCAGGACCATAATAAGGATTATCTTTACTTCAACCATGTATTTTCAAAAAATATTAACATTTTATTTTGTCAATTTTCATGGTACCACAAAATATCAAATCATTTATTAAATAGTATAGGAGTATAATCCTTATATACTCCACAATTTTTATAACCATTTTGTCGTTGATAAAAAATTCAAAAGAAATAATTATTTATTAAACACATAAGAACACAATTAATTCTTATTCATCTATGTTATTATAATAACCTAGTTATTATCCAACAACATTATTTTTGGTATACTCTGACGATTAGAACATTGATTCATGTAGTGTTCCAACCCCATGCAGATAAAGCATTGTAAATTTGAATCTTTTATATTACCATTACAATCACATAAGTGGTGTCCTTTTTCTCTACGTTTATAAAATAATTTCATTCCTTTCAAGCACTTACCAGGGTTATTCTTTGCATAGTTATCACATACATGAAAATCATTCTTTCCCTTCTTCCCTTTATCCATCTTTCTCTCTACCATCATTTTCTTCATTGGCTTCCTTTCCAAGCTATTGTACTCAAAAAATTCAATAATTTGCTTATTAACACATGATATAATTTCTTCATATGATGAGAATAATTGGAGACTATTTTCTTTCTAAATGTTTGGTAACGACTATGATATATATGACTCTTCTTACTTATTAGATCAAGCATATTTCTAGAGTTCCTATATCTTGTACTAGGCGCCATTTCTAAATAATGGCATACACTAGGTTAGTTTATGGATCACAATTCATATTTACAAACATGTAAAATACCTAACATAAATTGAACATTTAATGAATATAATCCATAATCAGAAAAAATTTATTCTTGGAAGGGTTATTTACTCATAAATCCTTCATAATGGTTTGTAAAGAAAATGTGAATTATCCTAAGCATATCCCCCTAGAGTGTCATAACCATGAGTATAAAATGGCATGTCATCATATACTAAGATACCCTAGGTCAAGACTAAAACATTTTTTGGAGTTTTCACTTCTAGTTATATTTGTACTAGAGCCGCCTCAATATGCTCTTATCCATAAATGGATGTATTTCTTGGAAAATTCACAAAATCTTTTCATTTCCAAAATTCTAAGAAGTTCTCTTATATTAATCCTCAATGTATATCTTAGGGTAATGTTTCAAAATCTGAGTTTATCAAAATTTATTTCCATGGTTGTTGTTAACATCCTCTGATAACAACTATAACGTCCTGACACTAGTTACCTAGAGTCGGTGCATTATTCTAATACATTTTCATGATTACAAGGAATCAAGTCCTGAAGGACTGATCTATTTAGCAGTCTTGGAAAATATATTTCATAAATGAACATTACATTAAAAATTAAAACATAAAAAACAAAATAAATACTCCTTTGATAAAGCCGTTATTCCCCTAGCTTAAACCTACATATCAATCACAATACACGTCTTGGAATCCTAGGAAAATAAAATATATTAAAGGGGTGATCACATATTCCCAGTAAGGGTAAATAATTTAGCAAAAGTTTTAAACTTTTAATCCATGATGTCTAACAAAAAAATAGCCTTTTAAACATAATATGGAAAAATATATATCATGCATTATCATATAAACATGAAAATGGATATTCAACTTGTCGAATAATCACATGTAAAATCTAATTTCATAACATGGGAATTTATAATCTCAGACATCATAACAACATAATCAAGTCCACATTCCATGATTACAAATAGAAATATTTTCAAGTATTTATTCCATGAAAATAGTTTTTCTTATGATACCTTCTTATGCATTAAATACCTATAATGGTCTATACCCGTTACATACTAAGTCCAATGAATTCCTCATATGAAAATTTTAAATCATAACATAAAAATTCTTATTAAATCTAGCATACAAAATTTCAATACATTTACCATAAAACATAAATGATATAAAAAGAGTATATCCACAATCAAACAAACCATAACTCATTCAATACAATATGGATTATTTTATTATAATAAATCATCTTCAATCAATATTAATATCCAATAAAGGATGATAACATAGTTGAAAATGATTTTTAAAACTCTTTGAGAGAAATATCCATTTTTTGTGAAATAATTTATAAGTAATTTTTTTTAAAGGAAGTTATTAAAAGTTATTTTTTAATCAATTTTTCCTATACCACTTTGAAACATTTAATTGGAATTAAAATTTTAAAACAATCATTTCCATATAAAAAATTCCTTAAATTAAATTTTAAAACATAGATATTATCTAAAAAGACTTAGACAAATGAATCATTATAACATTGAAAATACTGATCCTGATAAAGGGTACCTTCCAAAAAACCTTAAAATATTCATTTTGAAAAAAATTTATGAAATATGGATGTGGATGATAAAAATTCCCTAGTAAATACTTATCAACAAACATCCTCAGATGATAATTAGATTGAGGAATTAACCCTTACCTTCTACTTTTCTTTGGTCGAGGGTAAGTTTAACCTCCTGTATGATGACCATAGTATGTTATTAAATTTTAAAATAACTATAATCATATTTATTATACCATGCTTGATTTATTTATGGAATTATACTACCCATTTAAAAATAAATTCTATGTTAAAATAACATTTTGGGTAATAATCACTTTCTTTATCATATGTGTTTTAGCTTGTTATTCTTGATCGTATAACTTATACCATGATTTAATTAATTCTGGAATATAAAAAATTATTTATGTATCATATATATTCAGAATATAAGTATGTATAATAGATTTATATATGAAATGGAAAACATCGTTTATGGAGACGGTAGGTCGTACTTACAGATAAATGTTGTTTCTATTTTCATATTGTATTGAATGGAAGTAAGTGAATGAGATATATGTAAATAAATACATATATATATATATATCCAATAGAATTTTCATGTCATATATTACATACTTATTAATATTATATATTTATAATCATTGTCGAATGGTGAACATGAATCTCATCGCGTCGTGGAGACGGTAAGTCGTACGTACGCACGATTGATGATATATTTCTCTTTATAGTGAAATAGTTTATAATTGGAAGTTATATTATATACAAATAACAATTAAAATCTTATATTTATTATTTAAATCAATTATACTCATTATTATAACCCATTTAAATATTGAATTGTTGAATAACAAACTAAATCATGATGTAGAGATTGTAAGCCGTACGTACGTACATTTTGTCACATTCTCATTTATAGTATTGATAGAATAATGAATATGGTTGTATCATATTTATAATAACTTCAAATTTTGTACAATGTACAGGAGTAATTATTTTGGTATTGAAACAAAAAAAAGAGGAAGTGGAAGATGAAAACAACTTTGCAAGAGTTGATGAAATAATTACCTCTTCTTCAGGTGCGTCCTTTTATTTGATCAAAAGAACTTATTACGTACTATTTATGATCTAATTAAGGCCTATAAGGTGATTTGTGGTTATTTGGGAGGACATTTGAGTCGGTTTTGGACAATCCAAATGGATATGGAGGTGTTAAAATAAGAAAAGTGGAAGTTCCATTTTATAAGAGAGGTGAGAGGCACTTTAGAAAAAGCATGAAATATTAATTTAACATAAATTAATTTCAGTTTATAATGGATCGAAATAGATTTATTTAATGTATAAGGTAGAGATGTGTCTGAAACCTCTCAACCAACAGATTTTAGACAAGTTTAGGTCACCATATTAACCTTATCTTTTAGATTTAACTCTTAGTTAAATAGTTTAACTTTTACAATGGCTTCATCTATTTTTATATTACATTATCAATAAACATAAAATAAAATTTCTTTATATATATTGTTATTTATAATATCAATTATTTTAATCTTTCATTAATAATGTAATTACTGTATCTTCAGTGTGTCATAAATAAAATAAATTATATAATATCTAAAAAATATAAATAAACTGCCATGATGTTGGAAATATATTTATATTTCTAATGAATATTTATATATTAATTTATCTTAGGTACAACCCTATATTAAAAAAAATTAGTTATTAAACATTGAATTTAACACTTTTAACTTTTCTTTAAATAAAATAATAATAAATTTCCTAATCTAATAAAAGTTGACAAAAAAATCATATTTTTTTCATAAGGATGATTTTTTTTCTAAATACACTTATCCAATAGAATCAGGACATGTATTTGTGTACTTATAATACCACTTTTACCTTTAATTAGCTTATTTAATTTTAAATATGGTAAATAAAATTAAAAAGTTAGTATTCATAAAAATTATTTTAAACCTATTGAACCACATATTAAAATATTATGTCAACTGTGTCTCTTGGATTTTTGAAATTCAATTTACAGAAGCGGTAAAATTACATTTTTTTGGTAATTTGTAGATATGCCTAGATGGTGTGTAATAGACATCAACAATTTTAAATAAATTTTATACATCTAATCTTAATATAAAATGACTCTAATGAATTGCATTGAACTAATATAGGTATTACGTATCTATTATGACTTTAAAAGAAATTTAAATAAAATTTATAAATATTTAAATATGATTCATTTTTAGTCAATAACACATTGTTTTCCACTATTCATCCAAAAATGAAAGTTTTCAGAAAAATTAAAAAATATCCCACTAAGATAATTTCGATATTCTGAATTTCAAAATATTATATATTTTTCCAAATTCAAAACATATAAGTTTCATTAATTAATTAAAAATTAATTCCTATTGTCAAAACCAAAAATCTAGTTTTTGAGAAATAAAAACTATCAAAAGTTTGATACCTGTTTATGTCCAATTTAAATGTAAAATTACATTTAAGGAAAATATTTTTTATAAAATGATAAAAATATAATCTAATTATACTTAAATTACATTCAAATGTATAATTTAACACTATAAATTATTTTTATTAAAAAAGTTGTTTTCAATTAAAATTTTCTATTTTTAACTATTCATAAAAATAGGAGGTTTTTCAGAAAAACACCTAAAATTTATCCAAAATAAATTTTTATATCCTGCATATATAGAAGAAGATTTATTGGTCAAATTGAATATTTAAAACTGTAAAATATTTTATTTAAAATGGGTTTTCCATTAACAGGCCGCAAAATTTCATTTTTTGAAAAATACTTCTTTTATCTGAAAAATTGAATTTGTTCTTATATTATGTCTATGAAACTCATAATATGGATGTAAAAATTATATAGAGTTTTCAAAATGTAGTTAATATTATTCATAACCACTTTTTTATCAACTATTTTGGTAAGTCGTGGTTCGCTCAAACTCGATGTTTCTTGTAGTGGAAACTATTAAATTACATTAATGAGATAACGTACTATGAAATATTGGGGTTTTAGATAAATTTCAGAATGTAAATTTTTGTCAAACCTAAGTTCTATAGTTTTTCTAAATTTTATTTTTCAAATTCTAGTCCTTGTGTGGTGCCACTTGATACCTTTTCAATAGTTTTTTGTCAAAGGATACCTGATTCCATAAAATTAAGGATTTTCATACTATTAAATCTAATTTATTCTTCATTGCATGATTCACTGAGATTTCAAAACATATAATTTAACGAAAAGTTACCTATAATTTCTAGTTGTTTGACTCCTCATTTATTAATCATGTATTAATGATCACAAATTTTATACATTCTATAAAGCATGTTAATTCTTTTTAATCTGTCTCATATCATGTGTACAAGTTGTTGGATTATTTATGATATAATAAACCTATCCATGATAATAACTGATATAAATTATGTTTGATTATTTTGACAAATATTTTCCATTTGGTATATAATTATTTCTTTGATGAATGATTATGTATAATTCATTCTGTGAAAATCGCTGCTCATGTCTACATAGAGATATTTGGCTAAGTCTGAGAAACTATGAGTCTGGCACGAGTTCTGTTTTTCTAGAAAAGGTCCCAGACACTATGAACCAAAAACCATGACTAGACACCGTGACCTATAGACCGTGAACTAGACTCTGTTACCCCGACACCATGAACTAGGCATTGTGATCTAGACACAGTAAATCAGACCCTGTGGCCCAGACACCGTAACCAGTTTCATATATGTTGATGTCTATGGCATCGGTTCCGTTCTAAGACACCATTAAATGTTTTTATGAAGATCAGAAACCATGATCCTAACACTACATCTATGATACCGGTTCCTGGTATATATACCACCATGCCATCGTAACTATCTTACCACTCAAAGAAAAAGAAGGATACATCATTTCGGGGTGACATCGTTTCCATGTGACAGTGTTTCTAGACAGGCTGTGACACCATTCTTTACTCTATTTTTTCATTTCCATTTTAATTTATAATGTTCATATTTTATTCTTTTCAATTCAACCACACAAATAATATTTCTTTGTAGACATTTAACCAGATAGTTTATGGTATGAGATGCATAATACATGAATCTTGTCGGCTCCAACCCATGCACACCAAGACTAAAAAGAAATGAATGGCTCAGAAACAAGGTGGTGGGATATAGTGAAGAAGCGCTAACCGACACATGAAAAAAGATACATATGAAGAAGACATGAAGTATTCATGAATCCCAAATTTTAGAGACCATATATCAGATTCAATGACATATTCTCAATAGCAACTCCCTAAAGAACACGAGCCAGATATAACTTGAAACCGGAGCAGCAGACTTGTGATTCTCAGTTTCTTGCAAGAGGACTCGATTCTTGCATCTACTTCATCTAAGAAGTCGAGAGCTACATTGAATAACACTTAGATCACTTATAACATTATCTCATCATCTTCTGTCAATTATGTGTTGTTTTTATCATTCGAGAAGTGTGTGTGTGTGTCTGTATTAAATCACACATTGACTCATGCACTAAATTGAATGATACATGATATCCTCCGTATCATATCTTTTTACACTTTTTTACTCTCAAGGATATGTGTTGAAGAGGTTCATGTGTGACTTGTTAGATTATACCGATGAGGAACTGTGGATGTGGTTGTCTGACATGGACAGTCATGAACACTTTTGTTTACCCCGATCCCGGGAGTGGATCATGTTTATTAATAAAAATGCCTTGGTGGAAAGTTATCACCATGTGGAGTGTATTAGTTCTAGTAATGCGAATGAACAACTTGTTTTATATCTTCTATGCTTTTTAATTATTTTTTCTCTGTTTTATGTTATAATTTAGAAATTACTATATTTATATTCATAGTTAATCTTGGAAAGAAGTTATAATAGTTTATCCTAATTTGAATAGCGTCAAAAGTAATATTAATAACTGATATCAATTTTAATGAGAAATAATAAATCTTCTGAAAAGTTATTTAAATAGTGAAACAATCATATATGTATTACTTTGATTAACTAGACTATATTTATTTTTACTAGGGAACCTCTTAAGAAAACATTAAAAATAGAATATTGTATAGAATATCAATTCACCGCCCCCTCTTGAGTACTATACTCCGACAAACATTTGGTATCATAGTAGTTTTTTATTCCTTCTATGACACTATTTTTCAATCTATTGAACTGTAAATTTATTTTCACTTTAATGATATGTATACATATATTAATTCTAAATTTATAGCACTTTAAATGTTTTTCTTTATTATAGGTAATAGACTGGACGATGCTGAAAAAAATAGACCACTATTCATTAATGGAAACAATTATGACCAATGGAAAATAAAAATAAAAATGCATTTAAAAAGTATTGGTTTTGAAATTTTTTCTACAATTATTTATGAGAATAGGACTCCTTATACTTATAGAATCACTAGGAATGATCCAACCAAGACTTCCTACAATAACAATTGAAAATCCATAAGTACATTATATTTCTCCTTAGGAGATTAGGAATTTAACATGATTTCTTCATGTAAAAAACCTTTGAAATTTTGGTTACTTTTTCATATTTCACTTGAAGGAACTTCTAGTGTGAATGAAATGAGAATTAATAATTATGCTACAAAATATGAATAATTTAAAATTAAACCTCATGAGCCTATTTCTGACATGTATCTCAGGTTCAATTAAATTTTCAACACAATGATTATTCTTGGAAGAGAAGTCACTTCCAAAGAAAAAATCAAGAGGATTCTCATATTTATGCCTGATAGATTGAGACGAACCTCTGTCTCTATTATATAGTCATGATACATCCACAAGATACCTATAAAAGAACTCATTGGGAATCTAATGATGTATGATGAGGATTTTAAAGTCAAAAAAGCAGAGGAGAATTAAACCAAAAAAACATATGATGCATTTAAAACCAGAACCTCTGAACACAAAGAAAAGTGGAAATTAGATGCCTCTATAGAAGGTTCCAGTGGGGAAGAATCATCACCAGAAAGTGATGAAAAGATGACCCAATTAGCCGGAATGATTATGATATTTTACCAGAAGAGTAAAATTATCAGAATGCCTAACTTCAATGGAATATATTATTAAAAAGGAAGCTGGAAGAAATTTTGGAAAAGAAGTGACATGTCTGATGAGATAATATACAATGAGTGTAAGTGAGCGGGACATGTAAAGGCTGAATGTCCAATGATCAATTGAAAACAAATATGCAGACAAATATAGAATTTATAATATGTAAATGAATGCAAAGGGGAGTCCTTCTGAGGATAATTCAGGTACCTCAGAATCTTCACATGATGAACATGCCAACAAAGACAATATGTGTTTTTTGACCCACAAATCTGAGGTAACACTAGAATCTCCTCTACACAATTCCTATTATTGTGGAGATAAAATTGATTCTGAGAATATGTATGATGAATAAATGTTTGATTACTTTAATATGATTGAAGAGACATGTTATGAACTAATAGATAATTACATGTCTTTAAAGAAACAACATGCTCTTACCTCAATTGTAAAATCTAAACTTTCTGTACAAAGGGAGAAAAATGTTCAATTAATCAAATAAAATAATGCACTAAATCAATAAAATGGGAAATTTATAAATTACCTTGAATATTTTACTAAATGAAAAGATACTTTGGTCTAAATTATAGGTAAATAGGTTTCTCCTAAATATACTACAAGTATTGGAAATCAACATGTGAATAGATATTTTTGAGGAACTAATTTTGTTTCCAAATCTCAGACACAAAAAAGTACTCTTAATTCTGGAAAAATCATCTAGTTAGTAATATGATACACTCTCTACTTACTCAATCTTTTTTAAAACCAAATAATTATTATTTTTCTAGCACATTATATAATTCTTTTAGGAATCCTATGAGGTAGGTTTGGATTCTTAAATCCCTGGTCATTAATATTTCTGCACCAAACCAATATGGGTACCAAAGTCTATTTTTATTTTACTACATTGTATAAAAGTTTCTTAAATATTTCCAATAAATGATTATGGTACATGGACAGTGGGTGTTCAAGAATCATGATAGGGGACTATTCAGGCTTCAATAAAAATATTAATAATTGATGGTGGACATGTCACCTTTTGTGACAATGTCGAAGGAAAAAAAATTGGCCTTGTCCAAATATATAACTCTAACACAGTATTAATTTCCAATGTTCTTTTTATTAATGAATTGAAATATAATATTCTTAGTATTTCACAACTATGTGATGATGGAGTTCATGATAAATTATAAAATTATTCTTGTAAGGATTTTATTCTAAAAATAAATTTGTTTTTTCTGCATTGAGAAATGAAAATGTATACTCTATTAACATAGAGTATTTAGTTTTTTCAGAATGAATCATGTATAATTTTATTTCACAACGAATCATGGATTTGAAATAGGAGACTTGGACACTATAATATTTACTCTCTAAGAAAACTAATTAGAAAGAGTATTGTCATAGACCTACCCAAACATGAGTTTCCAAATGATAAAGTGTGGAATCAATGTCAAAAGGGAAAGAAACACCAAATTTATTTCAAACCAAAGAGAGAAGTGTCAAATTCTCATCCTCTTAAATTGGTTAACATGGATTTGTTTGGACCATCTAGAGTTTCCAGTTTAATGGGAAGCATTATCTTTATGTTCTTGTAGATGACCATTTTATATATACTTGGACTTTTTTATCATACAAATGTGATGCTTTCTCTCACTTCACCAAGTATTATATAACTGTAGAAAATCATAGTGGACATAAAATTAAATCCTTAAGAATTGATCATGGCTGTGAGTTTTAAAATAAAGAGTTTGAAACCTTTTGTTCACAAAATGGCTATAGTCATAATTTCATTCCCCTATAATACCTCAACAGAATGGAGTTTTAGAAAGAAGAAATAAAACTTTGCAAGATATTGCTAGATCCATGTTTAGTGAATATAACACACCTACATATTTTTTTGATTCTATAAATACATCATTCAATATTATTAATAGAGTTTTGATTACACCCATTCTAAAAATAAAACTATATGAGTGATGGAACAATAGAAAATCCCAAGTTAGTTACTTCAAAGATTTTGGTTGCAAAGTCTATATCCTTTATACTATGGACCATAATGATAATTTCTAATTCAATAGTGATGAAGGAATATTTTTGGATATTCAATATTTAGTAAATCATATAGAGTGTTTATGAAATGAACTAAATGTGTGGAAGATTCTTTTCATGTCAAATTTGATGAAACATATCCACATGAGCCTAAGACCACTCTAGAGAATATGGAGGATGATGTGTAAATTATGGAAATCAATTAAAAATCCTCTAAAAATCCTATAATTAGAATTTTGAAATCTTCTAGTTTCAGAAATTCTTATGATTTAAGTCACAATGAACATGAATTTGCTGATGAACATAAAATCACCAGTGACTCTTTTCCTAGAGCTGATAGAACTCTTTAGAACAACCCCTTTATACATTTTTGTAAGAGATTTAGATAACGAAACTGAAATAAGATCTTATCCTAGAAATCATGTTGAACATAATTTCTTCTTATCACAACATGAACCTAACAAACATTATTGATGCTATCAATGATGAAATTTGGGTGATGAATATACAAGAATAACTTAATCAGTTTTAATGGAACAATGTAGGGAAACTTGTTGGAATACCTAAAGACAAATTTACCATAGGCACTAAGTGGGTGTTTAGATAAAATTTAGATAAAGCTAGTAACATAGTTAGAAACAAGGCCAGATAGGTTTATCATGACTATAGTTAAGAAGAAGGAATTTAATACGATGAAACCCTTTCAACAGTATCTAGAGTTGAATCCACCAGAATTATGCTTGATTATGATGCACATATAAATTTAAAACTATATCAAATGGATGTTAAAATTGCATTCCTAAATGGGTATATGGATAAGGATTTCTTGGTTGAGAAACCCCATTGTTTTACAGATCCTTGTTTTCAAGTCATGTCTTTGAATTATCATAGGCATTTTATAGTATAAAACATGCTCCATGATCTTGGTATGATAGATTATGTACTTTTATTATTTACAATGTTTTTACAAAAGGAATATCTGATCCTACCCTTTTTTTAAAACGAATTTCCAATGATGTTTTTGTAGTTCAAATTTATGTAGCTTATACTATCATTGGATCTTTTGAAAAATATTATGTATTGAATTGTCTAAAATGATGTGAAATGAATTTGAAATGTGGTTTATGGGTAAACTAAATTTTTTTTTCTGGATTTACAATATTTCAATTAATGATTGTATTATTTTAATTCAATGAAAATATAATTGATATCTTCTAAAATGTTTTGGGCTAGATAACAATAAAAATATATACACTCCAACAAATACTATTGTTATTTTGGATCATGATGATGATGGAAAATTAGTTGGTCAAACCACATACAGGGGAATAATGGGAATCCAACTCTACATAACTTTTCTTATACCTTAAATTATTTTTATTATATGCATGTGTGCTCATTTTCAATAAAATCCTAAGGTATCCCATTTAAATGCAGATAAATGGATTTTCAAATCCCTCAAGAATACACCCATTCTAGGATTGTTCTATCCAAGAGTACAATCGATTGAGTTAGTCATCTTTTCTAATGCTGACTTCAGTATCTATAATTTAGATAGAAAAAACACCTCTGGAAAATGTCACATTTTTGGTAAGTCACTACTATCATGGTGTAGTATGAAACAAAACATTGTTGCATTATCTACAATCGAAGCTGAGTAGATAGTTGTTGGTAGTTGTTGTGTAGAAATTTTGTGGATTAAACACATATTTCTAGATTATGGATATCAATTAAGGCATGTACCAATAAATTGTGACAATACAAGTGCTATTAAAATATCAAAAAATATTTTTTTCATTCTTGGACAAAACATATTGATATAAGACATCACATGTTAAGAAACCACTATAAAAAAGGTGATATCACTTTGAAATTCATTGCAACCAAATATAAGCTTGCTGATATATTCACAAAACCATTTAATTATGAATGAAAGGACTACATCACACATGAATTGGGAATGATAAACCTCAAGTAGTATTTGAACTATTTCACATCTTACTATTTCATTTCTTATGGTTTCAAAAGTCTCTATCTTAATATTACTGTCTAACTCTAACAGTTCTATAATTTTAATGACTTATAAGTTATTGTTTCTTTTTTATGGTCTGACAGTTTCTATCTCTCAGTTACAAACTAGAACATTAGTATTTCAAACAATATGGTTTCACCATTTAGAAGTCATATAGTAATGTTTAGATAGTTAAATCCTATTACGGTCTCACAATGAAAACATGTTATAGTCTCACCATGAAAGTCTATTCTGGTCTCACCGTAAGGACACTTTGTTGTTTTATTTTAATATTATAACATGTATCTCTATACTTAATTATATTATTCTTTTACTTTCCTGTTCTTTTTAATTTACAATGCTTGATATCCCTATATGATAAAAATTAAAGAAGTTTCACTGCTTTCTTCACCTGAGCACTCTTATCTTAAACTATAACCCCACCTTCAACCTTTCTCTCTCTATATCGAACCTTAGTTGATTTACAAGAATGAAACATCCATCCTCATCAACTCAAAATAATCACATTTCAAAGAGTAATATGATAATAGAACCGAAAACTGTGCGCAAAGGTCCTTTAAATCTAAACCTGGTAAACAGAATAGTTGTACCTAAAAAGGAAATAATCCCTAGGAGGATTTTTTCAAGTAATTCATCAGTATTGAGTGTGATAAAAGAGAAATGATGGATGGAATGGTTCACAATAGAGGATTGATCGATACACTCAAAGATAGTTACTCGGTTTTATCTGTTCGTTCAATTATTTTTTTATATAGAAGATGGTTTTGTTGTGAGAAGATAGATCATTGGCCAAATATGTACCATTTATTTGAGGTTATGGGATGCTTGCCTAAAAAGTCCTCACGAGGGTATTTTTGTGGACCACCAGAGATGGCCTCTTCCTCCATGTGAGATCTTTGTTTTAGAAGACGCCTTGAAAAGGTTGACATGATATGAGAAAAAGAGAAGAGCTATAGCTACTGAGCTAGATGGTGAAACCAGACATTTTTTTAAGTTTGTTCAGAACCTATTATGTCCAAGAAAATGATTTTTTTCTACACTCATGTGTGAGGATTTATTTTTCATACATATTATAAAAAATGGAAACAACATTTACCTTTGCAAGTATGGTATACATCATATATGTTAGTTGATAAAGTAAACCTCAAAGTCAACATCTATGTTGTACTCAATGTTAATCTCTCCAATGCATTATTCTAAAAGGTTTTTTGGACCAGATAATGAATTCATTAAGTACTATGAATTTTTATCTCAAAAGATACTATCAAAAGAATTAAAATCAGTTGGAATCCATGGAGAATATCATGGGTAGAGGATAATAATATGTTCTATCAACTAGGATGAGAATTCATCAAGACCTAAGGACATTTATGATCTTATTTTGGATCCTGATGAAATCATTGTTAATCCTATTGGGGAATAATAAGAAGAGGTTGTTGAACCTACAAGGGAAACTATCCTAGATAAGGAAGGGAGTAAACTCAATGTTCATGTATTAATTTGGGAAGGAAGTAAATATTTCTGAATAAATTGTTAATCAAGAAGAATAAGATGCATCTAATGATAAGTTTTTTTTTGTTTTAAAGGAAAATGATATTCTGGAAGAAGATATAGAAGAAGATATTTCTTTTGATAAAGAATACGCTTCTATAGAACAACTATAGGAATAATCCATTCCATAGATTTTCTAATCTTCTAAACAATCAATGGATAAATCCATTCAGTTGGATAGAAAATAAATGAGTGAGGTTATTGGGGATGAAATTTTGGTATTAGATCAAATAACTAAATCTCAAAGTCTTGTAAGAGATGCACCTGTTGAGGTGGAGCAGCACCCCAATCTAGAAAGTGTTGATCTTCCTAATCCAGTTGATCTGAACTCCATGGATACTTGGTATAAATTACATAGCTATTTTGATGTGAATGATTCCAAATAAGTGTCAATTAAAAGTATATACCTATCTACTATATTTCAATTGAAATCAGCATCTGATCTAGTATCTACAAAGGAACATGTGCATGTCTCACTCATATTCGTGAAAATTCACAAGAACCATATACATTATTATGTAAGGATGATTTCGAACCCATTGAAGTTTATTTATTGGTTGGTGTTGAAAAGGTCAGTAACACTCAACTTTCTACAGTGAAAAACATGAGTAAAAGTGATGATGCCTTGTTATAAGAGAAGATCATTTGGTAGATTCATCCAAAAATGTTTCTTGAAATTCATGGGGATAGAGTTGAGAACAAACAACTATGTGATGAAGTGATGTCTCTCAATACTATAGTTGATGATATATAGAGAGTGATGAAATCGAGACTAGAATCTGTTTCTCATCTGGTTGAGGTTGTTAGTAGTCAGATTCCATCAGAAGCTTCCTCCCTGATTCAACCTAGCATAACTTTCTTGGAAAACTAGGTGACTAAAAGAAATAAGAATATAGTTAAATAAATTATTTAGGTGTTTATTGGCCTTAACAATTTGACTAACAAGTATAAGGGATGTCTCTAAAATGTTATGAATCAATTAAAGTTCCTTATATCATCTGTTACAACCTCTACTGCCTCTAGAAAGTCATATTAACCCTCCTTGGGCATTGATCTACTTCGAACAGTTGTTAAGGAAGAACATCAATCAGTTCTCAGTGGATTTGACAAAGACTCTCTATATGTGGTTATCAAGAATAATGAAAGTGATCTTGATCTGGTAAGAATTCATTAAAATATTATCAATTATTCTCATGAATAAATTACATAAAGTTTGATTTTTACATTAATAGGATTTTCTCAAATCATGATCCTTTTCATGTACCTTGTAGAGAATCTAAAAATCCATCCTGTCACTCATGCTCTCAAAACTGAAGTTCAAAAGCTGAAGGATTTCAATCCTTTATTAGACATGGTCCTAGAAAACAAGGATTACTTTGAGAAATAAATGTTTTATAGTGGTGATATTATTTCTCACTTCATCAATATTTTGAGGCCATAACATCACAGAAAGAGTACTCCTATTTTGGCTTCTACAGCTACACCTTTGCGGCCTTGTTTTATTACCTTCACATCCACTACCCTTTCTTCAACCTCTATATATGTCTCTTAGGCTCTGAGTTATATTAGACCTATTATCCTTGACCAAAAATTTCTTATGTCTCCCACTACTCCTACCTTGGACCCATCTATTATTGAAGGTCTCCCTCTACCATCTATTTCAGATGGTTCTCTCCCTTCTTCAAATTATACCTCTGCTCCTGTGTCTTCTCCTGATGTTGCTTCCGAGGGCATAGAGAAGACATCCAGAGCTGAAAAAAAGTAAACACTATTTTTATTGGGATTTTTTTTTGTATTTTTTTCTAATATTTGTAATAAAACATCTTCTTCCAACTAATTCATTGTGTACACTTCATGTCTATTCTCTTATTAACATTTGTGCTCTTTTTTATAATTCCAAAAGGTGGAGAGACATTCCCTCTACATGCACACCAAGGGAGAGACACATCCACTATGTACTGATATATCACTCACATTATTTTTGATCGTCAAAACGGGGTATATTATTGGAATCCTTATGTGTTAATCATGTTTTAATGATAAAAAATCACATACATTCTATCGAGCTTGTTAATCTTATTCAATCTATCTCAAATCATGTCTATAGATGGTTGGTTTCATTATTATTTAAAAAAACCTATCCAATAACATTATTTCTATAAATTATGTTTGATTATGATAAACTATATTTTTCTTTGGTATATAATGATTTAATAGATGAATGGTTAAGTATAAATCATTCCTTGAATATCACTGCTTAAGTCTATATATATTTATTTTGATGTGTCTGAGAAACAGTGAGTCTGCCAGAGGTTCTGTTATTTTGGGAAAGGACATAGACATCATGAACCAGACACTGTGACAAGACACCATGACCCAGACACCATGAACAAGATATCGTGACCTAGACACCATGAAGTAGACACAATGACCGAGACACTGTAACCAGTTTCATATCTGTTGAAGTCTGTGATACCAGTTCCATGATAAGACACCATTAGATGTTTGGAAAAATATTAGACACCATGATTCTAACACTGCATTTGTGCTACCTGTTCCTGATCTATATAAGACCGTGCAATAATAATTGTCTCACCACTAAAAGGAGAAATAGAGACATCGTTTCATGGTGACACCATTTCCAAGTGACAATGTTTCTTGATAGACTATGACATCATTCTTTAATATTTTTTTATCATTTTCAATTTAATATCTAACTGTCATATTTGAGTATTTTAAACGCACTTACATAATTAATATTTATTTCTAGACATGTCATCTAACTTTACAAGGTACGAGGTGCAGAATACATGCATCCAGTCGGCACCAACACATGCACTCCGAGAATAAAAAGAAAAGAATGGCCTAGAGACAAGGTGTTGTGATATATTGAGGATTCACTAATCGGCACATGCAACAAGATACATCTGGAGAAAAAAGGAATCAATCACTATTTAAAAAGATTTGAGACCATAGATCAGAGTCAAGAATGTCTTCGCAACTCTACGAAGAACAAGAGCTAGATAAAATAGGAAACTGGATCGCCAGATGTGTGATGCTCTGTTTCTTGCAAGAGGGCTTTATTTTTTCATTAATTCATCCGAGAAGTCAATAACTGCATAGAATAACACTTAGAGAACATACAACCTTATCTAATTATCTTTTCCCTATTGTGTATTGTTTCCACTACTGAAAAAAAGGTTATACCAATAGTTTTAAGCTCTTGGTATAGGCTTGGAAACTATTGGTATAGCCTATACCAACGGTTCCCCAAACCATAGGGTAGTAAGCGGTGAGAAAATCCCTATACCAACGGTTTGATCTAAAACGTTGGTATATCCCACTATATTTATTGATTTACCAACAGTTTTAGGCTAACCGTTGGTATATGTTTGTATAACATTTTAAACAATGCTTTCACGAAACTGTTTCTATATATTGAATAATAAACACTATTGCAACAGTTTTAAAATGGTTGGTATAGTTTTTAAATTTCTTTCAAATTATACCAACGATTTAAGTCATTTGTATTGTGTTTATTCAGATCTATTATAACAACGGTTTAGAAACCATTGGTATTGTGTTTTTTCATAACTGTTGCACAGTAGCCCTTGAGTAGCACCTCTAGTATATATACACCTGAATAAAAAATATCATGAAAACCACATACAGACTTAAAACATCATAAAAACACCTAAAATAGCCCAAAAAAACTCATAAAACCATCAAACTCTTCCAACCATGTCATTTAATACAATTCCCTATTTCAATCTTCATATGACAACAGTCATCCAGTGTAGTTAATAACAATTTCAATAACTCAAACATTATTTACACTCATTTAATCTTCATATGAAAACCACTCTTCTAGTAGTAATTCACCTCACCCCTGCACAAACCCCAAACCATCACAGCCCCCACCGTCCCATTATATTCTAATAGATAGAATAGTCTGAGAAATACTTATTAGAGTTGAATAAGAGTTGAATAAGAGTTTGAAATTAGCTCAAATCCCAATTTATATTTTCTGATCCTATATTTGGGTATGTAATGATTTGTGATGCATTTTGCATTGAACATGTATTTTTCATAATATATGGTGAAAAGTTATTTTATTAGGAGTCTCGTCACTTATGACTGTTTCGGTGCAGATGTGCGTCGGGTTTCTGTTCCGACGCTGTTCCGCCAGGACGCGTTCGCGCGTGCGCCCGTCGACCCGAGGGGATGGGAGCGCGGCATGTGGCCCCGCAGTCCCGCTTTCCAAAGGTGGGCGACATCCATACCTTATTCAGGTGTTGTACCTCTCGTACCCCTCGTGGTTTAATTTTCATGATCACAATCACTCTCTTATTTATCTAATCTTGTTTTAAGTGTTTTTGTTGATAGGCATGATTTCAGGTGGCCAAGGATTTGGGCCAAGAAAGCAAGAAGGCAAAGTGGACTGTTTTTCAGTCCACCGCCCAACCGGTGGCCTCACCACCGGCCGGCCGATGGAGCCTGGACAGAAGGCATCCTTCTGTCCAGACCACCGGCCAACCGGTGTCCCACCACCGGCCAGCCGGTGGCACCCAGACAGAATAGTGTTTGCTACTGCCTTAGCACCGGCCAACCGGTGGCCTCCTCACCGGCTAGCCGGTGGTTCCTGAGCCCGAGCCCTCTCCCTTTTTCTAAGCACCGGCCAACCGGTGGCTCTGCACCGGTCAGCCGGTGGAGCCAGTCAAACTAGCCGTTGGGCTTTGACTAGGCTTGTCCACTTGCCTCCCAACGGCTCCGAAGGCCTCTCCAACGGCTCCGAAGACCTCCAAAGGCCATATGAGGGTTCCCCCTCTATAAATAAAGGACTAGGAAGCCCCAGAACGATACCGGAACCATAACCAATCGAAGGAAGCCCACGGGACACATTTTGATCATTTGGCAAACCTCCGGCACATTCCTCCAAGGGAACCCCACTTGCTCCAACACACTTCCACATCCAAGGATCACCACCAAAGAAGCTTGGGAGCGCCCTTCATCAGCTCCATCAATCCATTGGCGCCAAAAACTTCCCCATTACGGTTTTTCATTGTTTTATCTATTTTAAGCATCAATTTGGGTTTGTTCCTACAAACCCCAAACTCTTTCTCTCATCCTTTCTTTTGGGTTTTCACACCACCTTCAAGGTGTGAAGAGGTTAGTCAAGCCATCCCTTTAAAAAGGCTTGAGTCATAGGTGAGCTAGCCTTAACCTGTAAGAAGGCTAGTGGGTTCTTGCTCAACCATTGAAAGCAAGTGGGTTCTTGTATAACCATTAAAAGCAATCTGTAATAGGTTCTAGACTACCTATAAAGTCTAGTGGGTTTCTTGCTAAAACCATTAAAAAGCAAGCGGTAGTAAATCTCTCAACGGTTGAGTTGGGAGCGGAGACGTAGGCTTGGGTTTAAGCCGAACTCCGTTATCAATTTTGTTTCTTGCCTCTTTTATTTCCGCTACACTTTTAACTTTGATTTTAAATTGTTAATTAATTTTTAAAAGGCAATTCACCCCCCCCCCCTCTTGCCATCTCTTCCTTTACTTCTCCGCCCAACAATTGGTATCAGAGGCAAAATTTGAGTAATACTTTCACCGGTTTCAAATTCAAGATCCATTGTGATGGATTCAACCTCTTTCGCCCCCGAACGATATTCTTTGGGTCGTGCTCCATTTTTTGATGGAACCGACTATACTTATTGGAAAACCCTCATGACTACTTTTCTTAGAAGAATTGGTTATCCCATTTATAAAATTTTCATGCATGGTTACACTCTCTCTTCTCCCGATGAATCCAAATGGACTCAAGCCGATATTAAAAATTTCGAGCTAGATGGCAAAGCCATGAACGCTCTTCATTGCGGCCTTGATCGAAATGAGTTAAATCGAGTTTCCACATGCACCTCATCACATGAAATCTGGAAACTATTGGAGGTTACCCATGAGGGGACCATCAAAGTCAAAGATACTCGATTGGATATGTATCGCCAAGATTTTGAAAGTTTTACCATGCATCCATCCGAATCTATTTCTGAAATGTTTACTCGTTTTACTGACGATTGCAATGGTAGAAAATCTCTTGGAGATAATATTTCTACAGAAACGATGGTCAAGAAGATCCTTTGGATCCTACCAAGCACATGGGCTCCAAAATTCATGGCAATCCAAGAAGCCAAAGACATCAAGAACATACCGGTCGAAGAGCTCATTGGATCCCTCATGACCTACGAGATCACCATGAGGAGGCAAGCAGAAAAGGAAGGAAAACCGATCAAAACTCCAAAGAACATCACCTTCAAAGCTCAAAAAGAAGAAAGCTCCTCCTCCTCATCATCTTCCTCTTCAAGCGGCGATTCAGAAATGGAGAATCTTGCCCGCAAAATGCACATGTTCATGAAGAAGAACAAGAAGAAGAAATCCTGCAAGGCTCGAAAGGAAAAACATGACCAAAAATCCGAGCCCGAGGTAACATGCTATGGGTGTGGCAAGAAAGGCCATTACAAGCCTGATTGTCCACTCAACAAGAAAAAGTCCAAGAAAAAGGAGAAGAAAAAGGCATTCAAGGCCACATGGAGTGATAGCTCCACATCCTCCTCCTCCTCCTCCTCGAGTGACAACGGTAAAAAATGCCTAATGGCATTTCATGAGGTAACATCTTCCGACTCCTCATCCTCTACATCATCCAATTATTTCAATCATTTATCTTACGAGGATCTCCAACATGCTAGAGATCAATTGGAGGAAGGTTTTCACGAACTTTCTTCCAAATTTGTTGCATTAAAAAAGAATTTCAAAAAACTTTCTTCCGAAAAGGAACAACTTCTCAAAGAAAAAGAGGAGTTGTCCCTCAAAGTCCAAAATCTTCCCGATGTTGATTCTACGGAATCAACAATCAAGGATCTAAGGGAATCCCTAGCCAAGTTCACCCAAGGGGAACAAAATCTGACCAAACTACTTGGTTCCCAATGTATATCTAGAACCACCCATGGGCTTGGCTATTCCAAGCAATCTTCCTCTTCCCATGATCCAACTATTTTTGTAAGGGGGAGCTCCCAATTTAAATTTTTCAACTATTGTAAAAAACCCGGGCACTTAATTTATGAGTGCGACTGCAAAAATGCCCGGTATGGAAGGCCAAAAACCATTTTCTTTAACGATGAATTTTATAGTAGAAGACCCGCCACAAGACAAGTGTGGATTGAAAAATCCCTCTTAGCGAGTCTCACCGGACCGAAATTTGTCTCGGTTTCAAACACCTCTCCCCGGTGATTTGTTGTTTTTATTTGGGGGGAGTTAGGATTGTTTAAGCTTTTTTGCGTTTTTCAATTAAAATTCTCAATTCAAAATTTTCATTTCAAAATTCTCAATTCAATTTTTCATTTCAAAACTTTCAATTCAAACTGTTATTCAATTTTTCATTTCAAAACTTTCAATTCAAACTGTTATTCAATTTTTCATTTCAAAACTTTCAATTCAAAACATTCAATTCAAAACTTCCAATTCAAAACATTCAATTCAAAACGTTCAATTCAAAACTTTCAATTCAAAACTTTCAATTCAAAACTATTAATTCAAAACTTTCAATTCAAAACATTCGGTTCAAAACTTTCAATTCAAAACTTTCAATTCAAAACATTCAATTCAAAATTTTTGATTCAAAACTTTCAATTCAAATTTCAAAAATTTCAATTGATTTGAAAAACTCTATCTTGTTTTTCAACCGTATCCCTCAATCAAGATTTATGCCCCGTGCTATTTTGATAATCACAAAGGGGGAGAAATTCTTGGTTGATTTGGGGAAATCTTTCTTTTCTTTACTTTTCAATGCCTTTCTTTTCAATCTTTTACATTGCTTGTTTTGGGGATTGTGATCATCAAAATAGGGGGAGATTGTTGTACCTCTCGTACCCCTCGTGGTTTAATTTTCATGATCACAATCACTCTCTTATTTATCTAATCTTGTTTTAAGTGTTTTTGTTGATAGGCATGATTTCAGGTGGCCAAGGAATTGGGCCAACAAAGCAAGAAGGCAAAGTGGATTGTTTTTCAGTCCACCAGCCAACCGATGGCCTCACCACCGGCCAGCCGATGGAGCCTGGACAGAAGGCATCCTTCTGTCCAGACCACCGGCCAACCGGTGTCCCACCACCGGCCAGCCGGTGGCACCCAGACAGAATAGTGTTTGATACTGCCTCAGCACCGGCCAACCGGTGGTCTCCTCACCGGCCAGCCGGTGGTTCCTGAGCCCGAGCCCTCTCCCTTTTTCAAAGCACCGGCCAACCGGTGGCTCTGCACCGGTCAGCCGGTGGAGCCAGTCAAACTAGCCGTTGGGATTTGACCAGGCTTGTCCACTTGCCTCCCAACGGCTCCGAAGGCCTCTCCAACGGCTCCGAAGACCTCCAAAGGCCATATGAGGGTTACCCCTCTATAAATAAAGGACTAGGAAGCCCCAGAACGATACCGGAACCATAACCATGCCATGGAAGCCCACGGGACACATTTTGATCATTTGGCAAACCTCCGGCACATTCCTCCAAGGGAACCCCACTTGCTCCAACACACTTCCACATCCAAGGAGCACCACCAAAGAAGCTTGGGAGCGCCCTTCATCAGCTCCATCAATCCATTGGCGCCCAAGACTTCCCCATTACGGTTTTTCATTGTTTTATCTATTTTAAGCATCATTTTGGGTTTGTGCCTACAAACCCCCAACTCTTTCTCTCATCCTTTCATTTGGGTTTTCACACCACCTTCAAGGTGTGAAGAGGTTAGTCAATCCTTCCCTTTAAAAAGGATTGAGTCATAGGTGAGCTAGCCTTCACCTGTAAGAAGGCTAGTGGGTTCTTGCTCAACCATTGAATGCAAGTGGGTTCTTGTATAACCATTAAAAGCAAGCTGTAATAGGTTCTAGACTACCTGTAAAGTCTAGTGGGTTTCTTGCTAAAACCATTAAAAAGCAAGTGGTAGTAAATCTCTCAACGGTTGAGTTGGGAGTGGAGATGTAGGATTGGGTTTAAGCCGAACTCCGTTATCAATTTTGTGTCTTGCCTCTTTTATTTCTGCTGCACTTTTAACTTTGATTTTATATTGTTAATTAATTTTTAAAAGGCAATTCACCCCCCCCCCCCTCTTGCCATCTCTTCCTTCACTTCTCCGGCCAACATCAGGGACGTCTGCTCCTTGATCGAAACCGGGATGATGGGATGTCGGCTCTTCCTTCCGTGGACGTCTCCTCAGAACTCGTCGCCTAATCCGGGTCTCCCTCATAGATTTAATAATGTTCGTGAATCTCGTTCCCGGCGCCATATCTTCATGGACACCGGTTAATTACGCTGCTTCCGCCCAGACGCTCTAAGGAGTCTGGTCAGGGCAGCAACCTGCGGTGAGGAGACCGGGTGGCTCTGGGTGTTGGGGGCGTGTCTTAACACTGCGGCTCTGCATGTCTGCCTTCCCTCCCTAATAGGGCTTCTCGAAGGCGTGATGGCATGAGGCATCCCGCGCTGGGTGCGGGGAACTGCGTTACCTGAGGTTTTCCTCAGCTTCCCGTGTTTAGCACGGGGTATGCCGCGAGTTTAACATCCAGCAGGGACGGCATCGGACTGATCAACATGGGGAGTGGATCAGATGACAGAACCCCTTGCGGGGAACCTCCGATGCTGGGGCCATCACATGGGTGGCTTTCCGAGTGAAGTGGAGTGGAATAAAATGGCATGACCCCACCGGGATGTGGCGGCCCGGGTAAGGATCAGGATGGACGATGGAGTGAAGAGCTTGGACCCCGTAGAGGCTTCATACGTACCGCGCGTTAGCGCGGATCAAAGTCAACGTAGTTTGGATATACAGTTTAACGTCATGTTGGACGATGGCAAGCCGAATCACGAGGAGGTCGAGGCTGCCGGGCAGAGGATTGAACCGAACCACCTCGCACAGAGGGGGATGGAACGGCCGGGTGGATCACAGTTTCACGTCATGCTGGACGCTGGTGTTTGGGGATTACACTCTAAGGAGGCCCGTATGCGGCAAAGATCAGTTGGAGAGGGACTTGGGCCGAATGTGAGAGACGCCTCGATCCCTGTCACGCCCTCTACTGGCTTCGGCAGTGGGGAAGCACAATGGAGATACACATGTGCAGTCTCCCACAAGGGCGGATTTATAGGTGAATCGACGCGAATGTGAACCCGGGAGGGGTCCACTGATGGACGAACCGATGTGAATACGGCCGGGACGACCAGGTGGTGGGATTGAAAATCAGGGAGGCTTCCTACGTACCCTGTTTAGGAGACTGGGATCAAAGTCCACGTAGTTCATTCTGTCAGGACTTACGCACTGAGGCAACCTGAGTGCGGCAAAGCTCAGTTGAATAGGGACTTTGGCCGAGGGTGAGAGACCTCGATCCCTGTCACGCCCTCTACTGGCTTCGGCAGTGGGGAAGCACAATGGAGATACACATGTGTAGTCCCCCACAAGAAACTAGGGGTCTGTAATACCCTGCCCCCGTGGGCGAAGGCTACTCCAATAAATCGTCCCTAAAGAGGGGAAATCCCGACATCCCTGCAGAGACGAGCAGGTGGGGGCCACATCCAAACCGGGGGGGACCCTGCGTGCGAGGCACGGGATCAGGTGATGCGGACAGTTTAACGTCTTTCCGGACCAAGTACAGTTTAACGTCGTGTGTTGAGGAAGAAGCGGACGGTTTAACGACTTGTCAGACGAAGTACAGTTTAACGTCGTGTGTTGAGGACGAAGCGGACGGTTTAACGTATTTCCGGACGAAGTACAGTTTAACGTCGTGTGTTGAGGACGATGGATGCTTGGCAGTTTAACGTCTTGCAGCGCAGACGATATGCTAGGCAGTTTAACATCATGCAGCTTGGACGATATGCTATGCAGTTTAACATCGTGCAGCTTGGACGTGACGGTTGCCGCCGATGGGTCCGTGTCACATCGCGCGAGCCTGGAGGGCCGCACGGGAAGACAACGCACGGTGCGGGCACCCGGGATGAAGATCATCGGGCGCCACGCAGGCGGGTACCTTCAGGGGGTCAAAGGGGGCGACCCTGGCGGTTTGCACGCAAAAGAGGAGCTTGGCGCGCAATACCGAGGGTCGGCGCGCAATTGGGCGTGCTGGCGCGCAATTGGAACAGCGCTTTGCGCACGGAAGATGGAGATTGCGCACAACGGGCTTCGGATAGCACGCGGGGGCAACGACCCATTCTTTAACGAATGGCCACTTAGGAAGGGGGTGCACGCAATCGGGCTGGATTGCTCGCACCCGGGGGGCGATTGCGCGCAAGAGGCTTCTTTTGCGCGCGAAGGCGAACCCTGAGGCTTACTTGCGCGAAATTAAAAAGGTTACCTGAAGAGCGGCATTGCACGCGGAGGGGGTAGGATTGCGCGCACGAGACCCTTCGAATTCTGGCAACCTCCAAAACGTTGGGGGTCGCCTTGTATTTATAGGCAACCCGGGCGCGGAATCTTGCCGCCGGCGCGCAATTCATGGCGCGAGCGCGAAATTTCCTACGCGGACGCGGAATCGGGGCCTCGGCGCGCAAGGGAGTCACACCGGCCGCGTGCGCGCAAAATTGTGTGCCGGCCCGGTGCATTGCGCGCATCCCGGGGGGATTGCGCGCCTCACATCAACCTTGCGCGCGGGCCTCCAAAATTCCGCGCAAGGCCTCCGGGCCTTCCGAAACGTGCTTCTGTCTCCAAATATGACCTCGCTTTCCGCATCTGAAACTTCTTTTGAGGAGTAACGGACTTTTCCGGCATCTACAAAATCCCCCCCTCGGAATCTGATCGACGAGAGGTCGCAACGATCGGGTTCCGAGGGAGACGCCGGAATGCCGAAGTCTTGGGAGGCGCGGGACTTTGGCGCATAAAAAGGGCGTCGGCCACGAAATTCACTGTCGGGGTCGCGCAAAGCGCTTTCCACGCGGTGAGGACCACCGGCCTCGCCTATAAATAGGGGCCCTGGATCTCGTGTGCCGTACACAGGCCTTCCGTGCATAAGCTTCCAAGCTCTCGTGCGCGAAATTGCCTTTCCCAGCGCGAAATTCACCCGTTCGGCGCGCAAACTCATCTAGATTTCGGCCTGTTTTTGCGCGAACAGCCGGTGTTTTACGCGACAGACTTCACAATTGCGCGCCGTCCACTTGGATTGCGCGCCAACTCCCAAATTTTTTCACCATCCTCCTCCGACTCCGCACGCCTCTTCCTTTAACCCGCACGACTCCCGGAGCTTCTGAGATGGCCGCGAATCAAGTGAATGGGGGGGATGCCGCCATTCGCAGAGCTGAGACGGTGGCGAACGAGGAGGTATATGGAGCCAAGGAGATTGTTTCCAACAATCAATCCTTGTTCGATTGGCTGACGCCGGCCCAGAAGACATATCCACTGTCGGACAACCTGCCACTCTGGAACTACGGCATCCTGGATGAGGTTCCGGTTCCGGGGTTCGATGTTGATGCGCCACAGACCTAGGTGACTCGGTAGGACGAGCTTCTCTTCTATAACATCCCCAACAATGGGCATCCTGGCAGGGAGACCATGCACTTAGATGTCTATGTCCTGAACTCGAGGACGCGAACCATTACCGGGAGTGAGCCTACAGCGGATAACTCTCCAGCCCTCTACTCGAGCACGTATCGCCAGAGTGTCACCGATGACACCAAGGGCTGGCTGAAGGACTGGGACTTGCGGTCTCGGGGTAATTTCACCAGTGAGTGGGCCTAGGCGTTCTGGGTACGCCACACCTGCGATCACTTCGCGGAGGAACTGCGGTACATCTTCCTGTTTGAGGCGGTGTGGACGTCACAGTTCCACTTCTACCAGCAGCCCGAGCTCGGGCCGGAGCTGTTCACCCTCTGGTCCCCGGATACCAACACCTTCCATCTTCACCATGGGGATGTCAGCATTGGCCTCTGGGACATCCACCGCATCAGAGGTATCCCGGTGGAGGGTTACCAATACGATGAGTTCCTGCCTCCGAGGAACACATGGGGCGACAGGTCACGGACCCCCATCCTGACATGGCATCTACTGGACCTGGCTTCGCAGCGGCTCGAGGTCAAGGACTTCCACAAGGACATAGCCTACAAGGAGTGGTTCGCCCAGTTCTTGGAGCATGACCCCGTGGTCAAGATGCCAGGCAGGGGGAAGCGGTGCCCGACCGCGGCTCAGAGGAGCTGGAACGGGTCGTACTGGCGGGTCCTGGAGACAGGAGACTACCGCTCATGGGTGTACCGCGTCATCGAGGCCCGGGACCCAAATGTCCGGTACGCGGCGTTCCTGGCCACCTTTCTGAGTGGGTGGCTCCTGCCAGTGTGGGACGCGAGGATGGGAGTCCGCCCGGTGACACTGGTGATGGCGGGCGCCATGGCCGCCAACAAAAGATACAACCTCGGGGTCCCAGTGCTGGCTAAGCTGTACGCCATCCTGGGACGCATCCCGCAAGGGGGGTCGCCACGAAGGATCTGTGTGCCCTTTCAATTCTTCCACGGCTGGGTGGCTGCTCACCTTGGTGGGTACACGTTTCCAAACGTCGTCATTCCTCCGGGCGACGGCCTGCGACCCTCCCTGCTGAACATCGCGGGGGTCGCTCCGATGACCCTATGTGTGGAGGGCATGAGGATTCAGATTGACAATCACGCCAATTTCAACTTCAGCCCGTTCCCCACTCCTGTTGGCCAGATGATCGACAATGGGCAGGGTCTGCTGGAGCAGCATGAATACTTCCTGAGCATGCGGGGCGGGGTGCTCGTGGCTCGGATCGACGGGGAGGTGATCTGCGAGCCCTACGTTCCAACCCGGTTCTCCAGGCAGTTCGAGTGCCTTCAACGGATACCGAAGAGGGTATTCGCTGCTGTCCGGGAGGAGACGAACCCTTGCGTCCTTCGCCAGATGTGGCTAATGTTCACCGCTTTCGGCTCTGGCGATGTCATCACCCTCCCTCCTACCGGGGTCGACGCAGGCTGGGCAACCGAGTATGCCGAACACTGGGCCATCGTGTACCCCTAGAGGCTTCTACGGAAACCATTTCGGTGGCTCGAGGTCACCCGTGCGGAGACCGGGCATCAAGGAAGGAGGCGAGGCACCGTTACGCGGGGGAGAACGGAGGCGCGCCAAGTAGCGGAGCCGGCGCGAGTAGGGACTTCGGCGGCGGGCACATCGCAGGCTGCCGCCACGGCCTCAGCGCCCAGAGAGGGGGCACGTGCGGTGGTCGAGGAGCGGCCCGGGAAGCAGATAAGGCATCTGCTCGAACCCTCCCACGATGCAGTCTTCCCAGCGCTGTGGTCGGCCTGGATGACCCTGCGGCAGTCGCTGGGGACCGAAAACATCTGGCGGAAGATAATCAGAGAAGGAATCCATCTGCCAGAGGTCGGGCGCCTCCAGATTGCCGACAGGGTGAACTTCCACCGGTGGTATGCGTATCTGACGGCCATGGACGATTACGACTCCAACGTGGTCAGCGTGCGGAGCCGTCCCTTCTGGTGAAGGTGATGCTCGTTCTAGAACCTGCTCCAGAACAGATGTCGTCGGAGGAAGGTGACAGTGATGATGACTCCGAGGAAGAGGGGGAGACGGGGGAGGATGAAGGATCTGAGGGAAGGACCCATCCGGGGAGCCCACGGGAGAGTGGCGAGGTGGCCGGATCTAACAATATCGAGATCACTGAGCTCCTCGAGGTCCGCTTCTATCCCTACTCAACCTACTTCGTCCATTCTCTTATGCAGCTTCTAACCCATTTCTTCATCTTCCTCAAGAGTGCATGGATGTTGGTCAAGCGTCCTCAGCAGGAGTAGGAGAGGCGCCAGCAGGACATGGCGGGGGCCAGACACCTATCATTGAATTGACAAGTGCTGAGGGGTCCCCTGCTGCAATTGTTCCTGCGGCGGCCGGGACAGCGGACGATAACGCTCTGAACTCCCGTAAGTCTCCTTACTTTACTGCTGGTGCTTGCCATTGACGATCTGTGACTAACCACTGCATGCTTTGCGCAATGATCTCAATGCTGAAGGCTCGTCGGGCTGTCGAACCCGGGCCATCCACGAGTGGACCAGTGGCAGACATGCTGCCTCCTCCGGAACAGACTTCTCACACCGAGCCGGCCCCACCAACTGCTGATCAAGGGGTAGCGGACGCCGGCGGTGATGCCATCGGAGAGAGGTCGGGGGCTGACGAGGGTGTCAACGCCGCTGGGGAGAGAGAAGAAGGTCGCCCTGACGTTGGGGAACCTATCCCATGTGAGGACATCCCAGGGGCGGACCCTGCAGCAGACCTGCTAGCTGCCTTCCCTGCCTACCGGCCTGCCGACCCCGAGGAGATGGACGACTCGGAAACGGAGGCGGTCGAGGAGAGCCGGATAACGCGCCGCAGGGGGTGGAAGTGCATCCAGCGCTTCCTCAAGCGACCCCCATCAGAGTGGTTGGGGTGCATGGGATCGCTTGAAACCTGGTTGCGCTTCCTGTGTGCCGGGGGAGCTGATGCTCAACACCTCCATCTGACGGTCTGTGATTTCATGGACGAAAAGATGCGTGAGAGCCACCAGCGTGCCAACGTCGCACAATGTCGGGACATGTCGGAGAACATGAGGGCGCTCCTCATGGCGGAGCAGGAAGTCCGGCGCCTCGAAGGGCAGGCGGCAGAGAAGGAGGCCTTCGTCGCAGCGTGCACTGAGCTTGTGGAGCAATTAACGGCCCAGCTGGATGACGCCCAGGTACAGATGATGGAGGCGGGCCACCAGATGGTTACACTTCAAGTCGAGCGGGAGCGTGCACAGGCCAGGATCGGCGAGTTGCGCGCTGCGACCGCCGACGAAGAAAGGGAATGCAGAGTGCGAGAAGCCGCTCTGGAGGCCGCCAGCCAAAGGGTAGCGGCGTTGGAAAGATCCATTCAGCACGCTAATCCCTAGGGGCTTTGTTTTTGCCATTCCCAGAACCTTTTACTTCCGTTACTCAATACATTAATCCATTTGTACGAATCAACATATTTATCTGCATCTTTTGGCTTAACGTGCTCAACCACAATTCAATTTTTTGCGGGAGCGTTAACCAAGCTTCAGGCATCCACAATTGGGCCTGGATTTCTAAGGAAGAGAGGGAGGTCATTCCTAGGGGGGAGACCTCAGACCTAATCAATGTACCATCCCCCCAACTTGTTCCAACACACGAGCGGGACAGCGCTAGGGGCGTTGAGATTTTATCCGAACATAGGGAAATGAGAAAGGGTGAATCGCGTGTCCCAAATTCAGAAATCCACGGCGGTCGGCCTTCCTGGAAATGCCCAAGACGGCAAGCGGACAATGGATCAATCGACCACACTACTGCAATAGACGGACCGAAGGTCATCATCCATATTGCAGGAGGCGGATCACATGTCATCATCAATACCGCTATGGGGGTTCCTTCAGACACAAGGGTGGAAATCCGGATCGAAAGAGCATGCGAAGCGTGGGGAGAAGTGATGATTTGTTCGGACAGAATCTAACACTCCCAAAATTGCGCCACCGTGGGGAAAGCGTATTAGGCAGATGCACTAATATGGCCGTGAATCACCCCAATTCTCAGACAGAACCTCGTTGACGAGGAAACTGTCGCTTCCCATCATTGCAATGGGGCATCCCGAGCTGAATCAGGGAGAATATCACAACCGCACCACTCTACCAGCAGCCAGGCCAGACGGCCGGCGACGAGGAGGGGTGGGACTTAGCGATCCCTGAGGCTGGACCCGAGTCGAGATGCCTGGGCGTTCCAACGTACTCCATCGGGCTGGAGATCAATCCACACATATTTCTGAGAGTGCAGTTTTAACGTCATGCGGGACGTAGAACCCCATTTAGGGAGATATTAGTTTAAAGTCATAGAGCTTGGACCATAGGGGCAGATCGTAGTTTAAGGTCTTAGAGCTCGGACCATAGGAACCTCAAAGTACGCCACATCGTGGTCCTATCCCCTGGATATGCAAAGATGCACTGAGGGATAATGTCAAGAGTGCCGAGATTTTTCCTGGTCAGAATGGGGGGTGGAAAACGTAATGTGAATCATGCGGCTGTTCACTCAAGGACTGGGGAACAGGCGTAACGACATGGGAGTACTGCCGACCGTGGCGGAAAAGAAGAATCAATATCGCACTGACCGTTGATGGAACGAGGCAGCAAACGAGCATCAACCGCTCAAGCGCAGGATTCATATCAATTTTCTGCCCGAGGCCCTTGGGGGCACCGACCCGAGTCGGTGGGAGAGCACTGAGGCATTGTATCCAGACCGCTCACGGGGGTTCCACCCAGGGCGTAGGCGATGGGTCCGAATGAAGGGGAGCACGAAGCCTGAAAAGTGGAAGGAACCTGACCAAGATGAACCTGACCCTCCTGGCAATAAACCAGAGTACTCTTGACACCGGTGGACCACTGCAAGGGGTCGAGGGACGCGCCTTGAGGGTGACCCGACGTCGGCGGATTCCCCAGAGAAGGGGGAATCTCTAAGAGGTGGGGGGCTGGACCCAAAGTTTCAAACATCCGGGTGTTCCTACGTATCCCATAAGGATGGGAATCGTGCCACACATAGTTCTTGAAGCGCGGAGCAACAAAATCGGGCACCAGCGCGGGGAGGGGTGCGGGTCTGGCCCTCGCACCCAAAAGAAGCGGTATTTGATATTTCTTGTTTGTCCTTAAAGGTGGATGGTTTTTCTTTGTGCAGCGACATGCCTGTGATTAAGAAATCCCTGGCGTCGCCATAATAATCAATCCATGAAAAGCATTGATAAATGGCGTGGTTATTAACCAGTGCCCAACTTGAGTGTCCCCCAAGGAGAACATCACGATGCAGTGCCATTTCTCGTCGGGCGGCAAAGACGATCACAGTTTACGGTTGTGTGGTAAGACCAGGCAACACAGTTAAAGGTTGTGTGGTTCGGACCATGGAGGAATCCGCTTATTGCGGTACGGCGGACACAGCGGAGGTGGGGACACATCCCAGCCCGACGGTCACGCACAATTCCAGGGGAAGGATCCTGGGATAGGGGCCTGCATATGTCTATCAACCGAGGGGCAGAGATGCTAGCCTCCAGCTACGCTGGGCCCAGAACGCGATTGTCCGGGCGACTCCTTCCTCCTCATGGGGACGAGGGTCTAGATATACATGGCCCTTAGGGAGGACATTAGCATATATCCTTGGTGCTCAGATAGTGGGAGCCTCGAAAGACACCATTACCCTGGTTGGTCTGCCTAACGTGTAGAGGTGTACTAAAGGTCAGTATGAAGAGAGAGAGTGTCGAGATTCCATTACAACGCACAGAGGCGGAGTGTGATGAGGACTGCGCAACCAATGTTTATAGCCTGAAAGAGCCGACATGGCGATCAAGGATGTTTCTGACCATATTCGCAACACAACATCCGATCGCGTCAGCCTAGGATGAGGCAAGAAAACGAGCATCAACCGCTCAAACGTAGGATTCATATCGATTTGCGCCCCAGGACCCACCGGTAAATCGACCCGGAGCGGTAGGAGAGCACTGAGGCATCGTATCCAAACCGCTAACGAGGATCCCTTTGAGTGAAGGCTCGAACAAGAGGAAGCGCAAGGCCTGACAAGTAACACAGGACTTGTCGGGATTGAATCTGACACTACAGGTCATAGACCGGAGTACCCAAAACATGTTATCAGATCACCAGAAAGGGTCGAAGGAGTCACCTTGAGAGCAACCAAAAGACGGGGCTAGACCTGAAACACAAACGTCCAGGCGGTCCTACGTATCCCATAAGGATGGGAATCAAGCTGTACGTAGTTCTTGAGAGGCAGTTTAACGTCATGCTGGACGATGAGGGGTGTGAGGTAGTCCCACACACGGGGGGGGGGGGGGGGGGGGGGGGGGGGCGTACGGCGCGGCCAGTAGACCGACGTGAATGAGGAAATAATCCCCCGCTCACGCCATACGCCTCGAACAAAAAGGAGGGGAACTTGGGCCAGAGGCCCAACGCGGGATAGAGATTCCCGGGAAATGGGGCTTGGCCTGAAACATGAATGTTCAGGCTGTCCTACGTATCCCATAAGGATGGGAATCAAGCCGCACGTAGTTATTGAAGTGCAGTTTAATTTCGTGCCGGACGAAAAATGAAAGGGGGGAGCGAAAGGCATCCCCAAACATGGGGGGGCGTACAGCGTGGCGAGCAAACCGACGTGAATGAGGGCATAGCCCCGCGTTCTGTAACAGCCCAACATGTTATGAAAAATATTTTTTTTAATTTCACTAATGTCTTGTGTTGTACGCTACACCAAAAGGAGCTTGCACAACACACATCCTTGACTTGCCTTGCATTACACGCAATCGCAACCTTCCGCGATAGTGTGTGTAGTACGCAATACTGAGTTTCACGAAACAACGATATGCTATTAAAATATTATTAAAACTAGCCGTTATGAATAGTAATAACCACTTTTTGAAATTTTAGAAACTTTAGCTCTCAAAATGGACTTCATTTATGGATTCGGAGTATTTAATTTAGCCTAAGGTGAAATTTTGGTACTTTTCGGATAACTTTCATATTCTGATGAATAGTGAAAATTACTGAATTATAATTAAAAACAACTTTTTTAATAGAAATAAATAATTGTGATAAATTATGAATTTTAGTAGTTTTAAAGTATATTTAGAATATATTTTTACAATTTAATACAATGTTGGTCATTGGATGTAATTTCACATTTAAAGCAGTTATAAACAAGTGTCAATCTTTTGATAGTTATTATCTCTTAAAAACACGCTATTTGTTGTGACAGCGGAAATTAATTTAATTAATGCAACTTATATGTTGGGAATTTTGTAAAATAGAAATCATTTTTCAATTTGGAATATCAATTATATCTTAGGGTGAAATTTTGGCATTTTTCTGAAAAACTTCAATTTTTGATGAATAGTGAAACCACTAAGTGGTAGGTTAAAAACTGAATTTTGCATAAAACTTAATTTTACCGCTTCTGTGAATGGAATTTCGAAAATCCGACAGACACGGTTGATATCAGTAAGTAAAATGTGGTTCAATGAGATAAAAATAATTTTTTGGTGAATAGTAACTTTTTACTTTTTTTACCGCTGTTAATAGTAAATAGGGTAACTAAGGGTAAATATGATATTACTATTACCCTAACACATGTCCTAATTATATGGACAAGTTTAATTCGACCAAAAACAAGCTTAGGAATAAAATATGACCATTTAGGCCCACTTGGATTAGATTAGGACATTTATTATTATTTAATTCAAAGAAGAGATAAAAGAGTTAAAATCAAAGTTTATTTACTAAAACATTTTTAATATAGAGTTATACATAAGATAAATTCGATTGTAAATATTCATTAGAAAGCTAAAACGATTTCCTACATGATGGTATTTTATTTGAAATTTTTAGTCATCAAATAATTTAATTTATGTATGACACAATGATGATGTAGTAATTATCTTATTAATGAAATATTGACATAATTGTTGTTATAAACACCAAAATAAATGTCATTTGAGACTTTTTATGAATTCCACAAATTTTATAGGTTAATATGATATATTATTGTTGATATAATCAACTTGGTTCGAACATATAATTCTGTTATGACTTTCACAAAAATCATATATCAAATAGTGTCAAAATTGACACAAAATAGTTTTTAAATCAAATATTATATTATTAATTGTTATTTTATTCCTAAAAATCTAAGGTTCGGCCAAATGACTTAGATAAGGATATATGTATTAATAATACACAATTTGGGGTTCGTTTGGCATGTTATAGTATGTGTATTAACCATATAGTGAAAGAAAATAAAAAGACACGGTAAAAGTTAAATTATTTAACTTAGAGTTAAATCTACTTGATAAGGTTAAAATAATACCCTAAACTTGTATAAATCTTATTGGTTGATAGGATTTAGACCCATACCCACTTTAGCTTCGAAATAAGACCCTTTGGAACCATTATAAACCGATTTTGACTTTAATATAAAATAATATTTTGAGATATTCCTAAGGTGCCCCTCTCCTCCCTTATAAAAGGTCACCTCCTCCCCCTCCTCCTCACACCAATTTGAGCACTCATGCTCGGCCAAACCCTGCCAAAATCTCTTCTCCACTTCCCGAGCAACATCCTAGAGGTTCTGGTCTTCCTCAAAGACCAATTTTAGTTCTCTAAGAGGAGGTCTCAAAGAGGCGCTTCAAAGAAGAGATAATTACCGTTACCAATTCTTTCATCTTTATTTCTGCTTCCACTTCTTCTTCTTAGGTTGTTTCATTATGAAGTAATAACATCAGTATCACTCATATACTGATATTTTTTTATAAGTATGAAACAACCCTATTTCACCATCTATCTATCCTACGGAAAAAGAAATCACCGCGCGTGCGTACGTACGGAATACCGTCTCCACGCCGTGGTGTAATCTATTTTCCACCACCACCTTACATGGATGGGTATAATGGTGTAAAGAATAACTATACATAGTTATTACAACATCATATTGATTATGATATATTGTATAATCCACTCCAATTCAATTAAATAATTATGGAAATGATATCATCGCTCGTGCGTATGTACGGACTACCGTCTCCACGACGCGATGAGATTCATTCTTAATGATTAACCATTCATTAATGATTATAAAGTATATATAATAAGTTCTAATGAAATATATGACATAATAATGATACTGGATTTATGTATATATATATATATGTATGTCATCTACTTACTTCAATTCAAGACAATAAGGAAAGAAAAATAGCGTTCATGCGTACGTACGGACTACCGTCTCCATGAACGGTGTTTTTCATTTCATTTATCTATCTATTATATATATATATACGGAATATATATGATATATAAATCATATTTTATATTCTGGAAGTAAGTAAATCATGATATAAGTAATAATAATGTCAAGAACAACAAGTCAAAACACCTACGATAAATGAAACGATTTTACCCAAAACGCTTCTTTAACATGGAATTTACAAAAGAACGGGAAATATAATGTCATAAGTGAACCATATATGATATAATAACAATTAATATGATTCTGTAATAAGTCAATGACATTATTTAAATCATTATACAGGAGGTTCGGACACATACGAAGAAAATCGGACCTAAGGTAAGTGAAATATCACAATCTCATTTTTATCCGAGATTGTTTATACTTTAGTATTTACTGGGGTGTATTTTGTCATCCAAATCCATGTTTCCTCAATATTTAATATTATTTCCATCCACCTACAATTGTTTAAGTCCAATTTTACCATTCAGTGAGTTTTTAGTAAAGGATATGAAAGGAATCTTTTTTCGTTTTTCATACGAGGTACTTTTTGACTTTTCCGACAAAAGTACGAAGAATGTTTTTTTTAACTTATACGGCATGAATGGATTTTTAAAACATTATTTACAAGAAGCTTCCTTTACAATTTTTCAAGTTTATTTTTAATCAACTTCTTTTATTTTAAAGTTGTATGACATGTTATGAAAGGAAAAATGTTTTTAAAGTAGAAAGGATATTTTCCTCAAGAATGGAGTTCAAGTATTTTATCAAAATTATTTTCCATCTAAGATAATAAAAGGGTTCCCTTTTTATCCCTATTATTACATGGATTTTATTATGTTGTGATGGAAACAATTTTATGAATTCCTTTATCTTATATGAATTGTTTTATGATGTCATGTTGTTTAAGAATCCCATTTTTATTACATGGGTTACGCTATGATGTATGGTTTATGATTATGTGGCACACATAAGAAAGGATTCATTATAAGATGGGTGGGACCTATATCTACCTCCAATGCATTGGGTAAAGATTTTATATCTCATGAGATAGACATGGCTGGAATGGTAGGTTATACCGGTTCAGTGAAACAGGACTGAAACGAGGGTTACTCGATTCAGAAAGGGACTTTATCCAATAAGATAGTCTTGGAAATGAGTCTTGACTAACAAGAAATGATTCTCTATGATTATGTGTGAATGCCACAATGTTTCATGTTTTAAGTTATGATTATTGTCATTACATTTTACTACCATGATTTATCCCATGTTATGAAATTATGCTCTCTTTTGCAGGTTAAGATTTCCAAAATGTTATGTTCTTATGAATACGAGGTGATTGATATTTCTTTTGTTTCCCCTTCCTGAGCATTTGAGCTCACCCTTTTATGTTTTATTTTCCCAAGGATATAAAGAAAGGTTTTAGGTAAAAAAAGGGAAGATCTTTATAGGAGATGTTGAAGATCTTTCACCACGATTAGAAGATTACGTTCCGAGTTTCCAAATACACTAAACTATTACGATCCTTGTGTGTACGTACTAAGTATTACGTAAATGTAATGTAATGTCAATGTACGATAAGCTTCAGGTCTCTACAGTTGGTATCAGAGGCAAAGGAGGTAGGAATGTATCTGATCCTTTGGAACTCTCACATGTGAGCGTTGGACGAAGCATGGCTCTCCGCCCAAGGGCTTCATGAGGAAATGGATGCCACTGGGGATGGTGGTGTGTCCCGCCCAGGGGGTGTAGCCACCCATGGAGTGCCCTGATAGGTATCAATTATAGTCCACTGGAAGTAGTTCCAGACCACTATAGTTGGTATCAGAGGAATGGTTTAGTCAACCTTTGGAAACTAGGATGCGAAAACGTTAGTGAGATCCCTAGAGATATTTCTACGGTATGTCTAGGGATGTCCCTAAGGTTAAGTATACGTATAAGTTATAGTACTAGAACTACGCTAACGATTATAGAATTAAACCTAAGATGTTAGATATTGAAGGTACTCCCCCTTTATTATGTTGTTTTCCCTAGCATGATTTTTGCCTCTCACACTATTGTTTTTGGGTTTTAGAAAATGGCTGGAAACAAGGTGATTCACGATAATGGAGGATATGATGGACAATGGAATGATATTTTTCATGAGCAAAAAAATGAAATGGGATTTGGAAGTCCAAACATCATTATTATTCCGAATCAGCAATCTCATAATATGATCAATAAAGTAAAATTTGGTAAGTTTCCTGACTCGGCTAATAAGAGAAAGATGGAGTTTCATGATGATCATAGAGGAAAGAAAGTTCAATTTCCCCTATGTAAATCATGTGGGAAGAGGCATCAAGGAGAATGTTTCAAAGGAACTGGAAGATGCTTTGCGTGTGGAAAAGAAGGACACAAAGCAAGTAAGTGCAAAGGAAAAGGTTCAGTTAACACCATGGATGAGGAAAATGGTATTACTACGACATCAAAAATGGTTAAATGTTTTAAATGTG
Source organism: Viscum album (assembly GCA_963277665.1). Taxonomy (NCBI): domain Eukaryota; kingdom Viridiplantae; phylum Streptophyta; class Magnoliopsida; order Santalales; family Viscaceae; genus Viscum; species Viscum album. Next base: position 245,963,861 of record OY728133.1, read on the forward strand.
GAATGTACGGGCATTATGCAAACCAATGCCCTAAGGGAAAGTCTCATGAAGATAATCAGTATGGTCGTATGGGAAGTATTTATGTTGATGATGATGAAGAGACTACAAATGATATGTGAGATGAAAGAATTTTTGAAGCTCGGTCAATGGTTTAAGAATGTAGTGGAATGATTACATGTTTATCATGTGTAATGTTGTATAAGAAATCTCATGGTACTATGGAATAAAGAGACGTCTAAGGATTGTTACACTGTTGTCTTTCCTTGAGTTATGAAAGGGTTTGATTAATGTTACCACTATCCATGAAAGGTTATTCAGATATTTTTGGAATATAGATGATATGCGCATAATGAAGGAATAATAAGATAATGAGGTGTTTGATAGTATTCATGAGCTCATGACTGATATAAGGAGAATGTTATATCATGGTTTGAGTATATATAATTTTGAAGATTTTGGTATGTGGAAAGTGTTAACTTTTAACTGCATTCATGTTTTCACTAAGGTTCAATGGGTATTCAAGAGAATACATGATTAAGGCCTTTGAATGTTTGGAATGTGACCAACAAGACATATATATGGGGATTAATGATAGTATTAAATCTCTGGTTATCGTTTTCACTATATTATGAGAGTGGACTGCAGTATTATGGATAAGCCTAAAGATTAGAATGGATTATGTTGGATATAAGTTAGTATTGTTTAAGGATGGAAGATTTTCGATATTATTGATGGGATGTTATAGTAATGTAGTTTTAGAAAAAGGACAACCTGCAGGACGGGCGACAGCCCATCGCTTCGGACAAGGCTGTGGGAATCGAACCCACAACCGAAGTGCGACTGGCCATTATCGCCTACCACTGGCCTACAGGAAGTCCCTGTTTAGTAGAAACTAGTTTTATTATATTAAGCAATATGATATATGAAGTATAATTCCATTTTAGGAACCATATATGATTAATCTCATTATAGATCGACTTATGTATATAATTTTTGCTAACCTTTTGTTTGAGACAGATGGAATGACCCGTCATTCCATCACATGATCTGCTAACACTTCAGGAATAACAAATTAAACTTCATTTATTTAAGAGATGAAGTGTAAATTGTTCAAGGAACGAACAATAGTGTGACTGTACCAAATTAAAGAAAGTATTTATTCTAATTCAAATTCTTCAACTTTAGGGAAACAATCTTGAAAACCAAAAATGTTGTCCTAGTGATCTTATATCTGATTAATCAGATGGTACCTTAGAGCGTCACAAATTTATTGATTTGTGATTGTTGGCTTTTCCATAGCCATGTTCTCTACCACTCTCTATCAGAACATGATGGTTAGATTTTTCTTCCATATCCATATTTTCACTTATGTGGAAACCCAGTGATTAGTTTATTTGGGTAACCGTTACGTTTCATAGTTTTGTTTTTAAAGATTGGTTTTGATAATCATTTTTAAAATGTGGGTTTCTATTAAAAAAAACTTTCAAATATTAAACCATTTATAACCCCGACGAATTTCGAGGGCGAAATTCATTTTAAGGGGGGTAGAATGTAACAGCCCAAGATTTTATGAAAAATATTTTTTTTTAATTTCACTAATGTCTTGTGTTGTACGCTACACCAAAAGGAGCTTGCACAACACGCGTCCTTGACTTGCCATTCATTACACGCAATCACAACCTTCCTCGATAGCGTGTGTAGTACGCAATACTGAGTTTCACGAAACAACGATATGCTATTAAAATATTATTAAAACTAGCCGTTATGAATAGTAATAACCACTTTTTAAAATTTTATAAATTTTAGCTCTCAAAATGGACTTCATTTATGGATTCGGAGTATTGAATTTAGCCTAAGGTGAAATTTTGGTACTTTTCGGATAACTTTCATATTCTGGTGAATAGTGAAAATTACTAAATTATAATTAAAAACAACTTTTTTAATAGAAATAATTAATAGTGATAAATTATGAATTTGAGTGGTTTTAAAGTATATTTAGAATATATTTTTACAATTTAATACAATGTTGGTCATTGGATGTAATTTCATATTTAAAGCAGTTATAAACAACTGTCAATCTTTTGATAGTTATTATCTCTTAAAAACACGCTATTTGTTGTGACAGCGGAAATTAATTTAATTAATGCAACTTATATGTTGGGAATTTTGTAAAATAGAAATCATTTTCGAATTCGGAATATCAATTATAGCTTAGGGTGAAATTTTGGCATTTTTCTGAAAAACTTCAATTTTTGATGAATAGTGAAACCACTAAGTTGTAGGTTAAAAACTGAATTTTGCATAAAACTTAATTTTACTGCTTCTGTGAATGGAATTTCGAAAATCCGACAGACACGGTTGATATCAGTAAGTAAAATGTGGTTCAATGAGATAAAAATTATTTTTTGGTGAATAGTAACTTTTTACTTTTTTTACCGCTGTTAATAGTAAATAGTGTAACTAAGGGTAAATATGATATTAATATTACCCTAACACATGTCCTAATTCTATTGTACAAGTTTAATTCGACCAAAAACAAACTTAGGAATAAAATATGACCATTTAGGCCCACATGGATTAGATTAGGACATTTATTATTATTTAATTTAATGAAGAGTTAAAAGAGTTAAAATCAAAGTTTATTTACTAAAACATTTTTAATATAGAGTTATACATAAGATAAATTCAATTGTAAATATTCATTAGAAATCTAAAAAGATTTCCTACATGATGGTATTTTATTTGTAATTTTTAGACATCAAATAATATAATTTATTTATGACACAAAGATGATGCAATAATTATCTTATTAATGAAATATTGACATAATTGGTGTTATAAACACCAAAATAAATGTCATTTGAGACTTTTTATGAATTACACTAATTTACTAGGTTACTATGATATATTATTGTTGATTTAATCAACTTGGTTTGAACATATAATTCTGTTATGACTTTCACAAAAATCATATATCAAATAGTGTCAAAATTGACACAAAATAGTTTTTAAATCAAATATTATAGTATTAATTGTTATTTTATTCCTAAAAATCTAAGGATCGGTAAAATGACTTAGATAAGGATATATGTATTAATAATAAACAATTTGGGGTTCTTTTGGCATGCTATAGTAAGTATATTAACCATATAGTGAAAGAAAACAAAAAGACACGGTAAAAGTTAAATTATTTAACTTAGAGTTAAATCTACTTGATAAGGTTAAAATAATACCCTAAACTTGTCTAAATCTTATTGGTTGATAGGATTGATACCCATCCCCACTTTAGCTTCGAAATAAGACCCTTTGGAACCATTATAAACTGATTTTGACTTTAATATAAAATAATATTTTGAGATATTCCTAAGGTGCCCCTCTCCTCCCTTATAAAAGGACACCTCCTCCCCCTCCTCCTCACACCAATTTGAGCACTCAAGCTCGGCCAACCCCTGCCAAAATCACTTCTCCACCTCCCTAGAAACATCCTAGAGGTTCTGTTCTTCCTCAAAGACCAATTTTAGTGCCCTAAGAGGACGTCTCAAAGAGGCGCTTCAAAGAAGAGGTAATTACCGTTACCAATTCTTTCATCTTTATTTCTTCTTCCACTTCTTCTTCTTAGGTTGTTTCATTATGAAGTAATAACATCAGTATATATCATATACTGATATGTTATTATAAGTATTAAACAACCCTATTTCACCATCTATCCATCCTACGGAAAAAGAAATCACCGCGCGTGCGTACGTACGGAATACCGTCTCCACGCCGTGGTGTAATCTATTTTCCACCACCACCTTACATGGATGGGTATAATGGTGTAAAGTATAACTATACATAGTTATTACAACATCATATTGATTCTGATATATTGTATAGTCCACTCCAATTCAATTCAATAATTATGGAAATGATATCATCGCTCGTGCGTACGTACAGACTACCGTCTCCACGACGCGATGAGATTCATTCTTAATGATTAACCATTCATGAATGATTATAAAGTATATATAATAAGTAATAATGAAATATATGACATAATAATGATACTGGATTTATGTATATATATATATATATATGTCATCTAATTACTTCCATTCAAGACAATAAGGAAAGAAAAACAGCGTTCATGCGTACGTACGGACTACCGTCTCCATGAACGGTGTTTTTCATTTCATTTATCTATCTATTATATATATATATACTGAATATATATGATATATAAATCATATTTTATATCCTGGAAGTAATTAAATCATGATATAAGTAATAGTAATGTCAAGAACAACAAGTCAAAACACCAACGATAAATGAAACGATTTTACCCAAAACGCTTCTTTAACATGGAATTTACAAAAGAACAGGAAATATAATGTCATAAGTGAACCATATATGATATCATAACAATGAATATGATTCTGTAATAAGTAAATGACATTATTTATATCATTATACAGGAGGTTCGGACACATACGAAGCAAATCGGACCTAAGGTAAGGGAAATATCACAATCTCATTTTTATCCGAGATTGTTTATACTTTAGTATTTACTGGGGTGTATTTTGTCATCCAAATCCATGTTTCCTCAATATGTAATATTATTTCCATCCACCTACAACTTTTTAAGTCCAATTTTACTCGTCGGTGAGTTTTTTGTAAAGGATATGAAATGAATCTTTTTTCGTTTTTCATACGAGGTACTTTTTGACTTTTCCGACAAAAGTACGAAGAATGTTTTTTTAACTTATACGGCATCAATGGATTTTTAAAACCTTATTTCCAAGAAGAATACTTTATAAGTTATCAAGTTTATTTTTAATAAACTTCTTTTTTTTTAAAGTTGTATGACATGTTATGAAAGGAAAAATGTTTTTAATGTAGAAAGGATATTATCCTCAACAATGGAGTTCAAGTATTTTATCAAAATTATTTTCCATCTAAAATAATTAAAGGGTTCTGTTTTTATCCCTATTATTACATGGATTTGATTATGTTGTGATTGAAACATTTTTATTAATTCCTTTATCTTATATGAATTGTTTTATGATGTCATGTTGTTTAAGAATCCCATTTTTATTACATGGGTTACGCTATGATGTATGGTTTATGATTATGTGGCACACATAAGAAAGGATTCATTATAAGTTGGGTGGGACCTATATCTCCCTCCAATGAATTGTGTAAATATTTTATATCTCATGAGATAGACATGGCTAGAATGGTAGGTTATACCGGTTCAGTGAAACAGGACTGAAACGAGGGTTACTCGATTCAGAAAGGGACTTTGTCCACTAAGATAGTCTTGGAAATGAGTCTTGACTAACAAGGAATGATTCTCTATGATTATGTGTGAATGCCACAAAGTTTCATGTTTTAAGTTATGATTATTGTGATTACATTTCACTACCATGATTTATCCCATGTTATGAAATTATGCTCTCTTTTGCAGGTTAAGATTTCCAAAATGTTATGTTCTTATGAATACGATGTGATTGATATTTCTTTTGTTTACCCTTACTGAGCATTTGAGCTCACCCTTTTATATTTTCTTTTCCCCAGGATATATAGAAAGGTTTTAGGTAAAAAAAGGGAAGATCTTTATAGGAGATGTTGAAGATCTTTCACCACGATTAGAAGATTACGTTCCGAGTTTCCAAAGACACTAAACTATTACGATCCTTGTGTGTATGTACTAAGTATTCCGAAAATGTAATGTAATGTCAATGTACGATAAGCTTCAGGTCTATACATGTTCACACCATACGCAGCATACCCAGAGGCACTTGGGCCAAGGGCCCGAGATGGGATGGAAATTCCCGAAGGATGGGGCTGGGCCTGAAACATAAATGTTCAGGCGGTCCTACGTATCCCATAAGGATGGGAATAAAGCCGCACGTAGTTCTTGAGATGCAGTTTAGCGTCATGCAGGACGACTGCTGAACAGTTTAACATCTTGTAGCTCGGACGTGGTGCAGTTTAGCGTCATGCGGGATGAAGTGCAGTTTAATGTCTTGCGGGACGACGTACAGTTTAACGTCATGTTGGACGAAGATGCTTGGCAGTTTAACGTCTTGCAGCGCGGATGTGATGCAGTTTAGCGTCATGCAGGACGAATTCTGAACAGTTTAACGTCTTGTAGCTCGGACGTGGTGCAGTTTAGCGTCATGCGGGATGAAGTGCAGTTTAACGTCATGCGAGACGACGTACAGTTTAACGTCATGTTGGACGAAGATGCTTGGCAGTTTAACGTCTTGCTGCGCGGATGTGGTGCAGTTTAGCGTCATGCAGGACGAAGTGCAGTCAGGCAAAGTACTTCTTAAGGAACCTAGCGTTGGTGGGAGGAGTGACACGCTCACCATCCATAGTCGCTAGGGAGTACGCGCCATTGGGATAGACCTTGTGGACGACAAAAGGTCCCTCCCACTTGGGCTCCAACTTGGGTGGGTTGCTGCCGGGGATCATTGGTGCTCTTAGGTCCAGTACTAGGTCACCCTGCAGGAAGGAGCGGAGACGAACCTTCTTATTGAAAGCTCGAGCCATTCTGCTTTGATGCCTCTCCAAGTTGTGCAAAGCGCGAAGCCTATTCTCATCCAGTGCTTCCAACTCGACTAGACGGGCTTCAGCAGCTCTATTCGGCGGTTGCTGGTCATAGACCGCAGTGCTTACTGACGGAAACTAGATCTCGATGGGTAGGACAGCCTCAGCTCCATACACCAGGGAATAAGGGGTCATCTGGGTGGAATTGCGAGTCGTCGTCCGATAAGCCCATAGGGCGTTGGGGAGCTTGTCCGGCCAACACTTCTTGTTCTGACCAACCATCTTTTGCAGAATGTTAGAGAGGGTCTTGTTAAACACCTCAATCTGTCCATTATCCTGCGCATGATAGCGAGATGTATGGTTCGAGGGAATGTTGTACTTGGCATACAACTTCTTCAACTCGGCTGCTCGGAAATTGGCTCTGTTATCCGTGAGGATAGCGTGAGGCACTCCAAATCGATAAATGATGTTAGAGGTCACGAAGTCAGCGATCGAACAGGATTTGACCTCTCTGAGTGGAATCGCCTCGGCCCATTTGGAGAAGAGCTCTGTGGCGGTCAGAATGAAATGGCACTGGCGAGCCGTCGCTGGCAGGTAAGGTCCCACAACGTCCAGCCCCCAGACTGCAAAGGGCCAAGAATATCTGGTGGTATGGAGAGGCTCCGGCGGCCGATGCACAAAGTTCTCATGAACCTGGCATGCATGGCACTTCTTGGCATACTCGATGCAGTCATGGATCATAGAGGGCCAGAAGTATCCAAACCTCCGAATCTGGTGGGACAGCTTCGGCCCAGTCTGATGGGCACCGCATGAACCAGCATGAACCTCTTGCATGACTCATGGGATCTCAACCCCCTGAAGGCAACAGAGGATAACACCATCAAATCCGCGTCTATAGATGATCTGCTCCAGGCCGGGACTGCTCTGGAGGACAAACTGCGATGCGCGGCGTCGAACTCGCTCGCGCTCGGCCCGATCTGACGGGAGAATTCCATGTTGGAGGTACTCAACCAGGGGAGTCCTCTAATCAGGGGCTATTTCGACTGCCATATCTGTGGTACTCGGGGATCCGGGCACAGGGGAAACCGTGGTGAGATTACTTACCGACGAGCCGCGATCTCCCTACGGGATAACGGGAGCGATGAGCCTGCGGTGCGTCACGCGGATGATCAGGTTGTCCTGTTCAGGCTCTGCGAGTGACGCAGCAAGGCTGGCCAAAGCATCTGCTCGACCGTTCTGCGACCGGGGAATATGGACAATTTCTGGCCGAGAAGGGAACTGGGCCATTAGAAGGAGGGTGCACTCCAGCAATGGAACAAGTTCCGGCTTCTCTAACAACATAGTCGCCATTGATCTGCCTAACGACCAGCTCGGAGTCCCCTTTCACACACAGATGGGGCACGTCGATCTCGAGAGCTAACTCGAGGCTAGTGATGAGGGCATGGTATTCCGCCTCTTTGTTGGTACAGCCCTCTGACAACACGAAAGAGTATGGCAGCACGGCTTGCTCCGGGGTAATGAAGACGATACCCAAGACCACTCTGTTGAGCTTAGGATTATCAAGTCTTCTACCGGTGGGGCTCTGCGAGGCACCGTCAAAGTGCATCTGCCAGCATGGATCGGCACGACCGACCGAGAGAACGGCCTCATCTGGAAAGCCTAGATCTAGCGGCTGATCCGCGGAGGTCGGGTGAGCAGCCAGAAAGTCTGCCAATGCTTGCCCTTTGATGGCCATCTGAGACACATACCTGATGTCGAACTGCTGGAGAATCACAGCCCACCGCACTAGACGGCCAGTCAACGTAGGCCGGCTCAGGATATACTTCAAAGGGTCTACCCGAGAAACCAACTGTACCTCGTGGTGCTGCAAGTAGTGCCGTAGTTTATGTACGGCAAATACGAGCGCCAGGCAGCTCTTCTCGATGGGGGAATACCTATCTTCTGCATCGAGGAGCATGCGAATGAGTTAGTAGAGGCTATTCTCTGTTCCTTCGTTGTTCTTCTGGGCGAGAAGGGCACCAAGGGACCGTTCCAGGGCAGTCACATAAAGGACCAGTGGCTTCCCGGATACAGGCGGCATCAGAACCGGAGGTTGAAGCAGGTACTGCATGATTTCCTCGAAAGCGTTCTGACACTCCTTATCCCATACATAGGTGGCACCTTTCTTCATGATCCGAGAAAAGGGCTTACACTTGCCGGCCAGATTCACGATGAATCGGCGTATATAGGCTAAGTGGCCTTGGAACCCTTGCAGTTCCCGGATGTTACCTGGGGGAGGCATCTGGCTAATCACACTGATCTTCTCTGGGTCGATCTCAATACCCCGGTACCTTACCAAAAAGCCAAGAAACTTCCCGGAGGTGACCCCGAAGGCACACTTCAACGGGTTCATCTTCAGGCAGTGAGACCAGAGGAAGCCGAACACTTTCTCAAGATCTTTGAGATGGTCCTGACGCTGGAGCGATTTGACCACCAAGTCGTCGACGTAGCATTCCACCAGTGTGCCGAGGATTGGCTTGAATATGCAGTGCATCGCCCGTTGATAGGTGGCACCTGCATTCTTCAGGCCGAAGGGCATGACCTGGTAACAAAAGATACCTTGGGGGCCCTGAGGTAGTGAACTCCTCATCCTCAGGGGCCATCCAGATTTGGTTGTATCCGGAGTATCCATCCATGAAAGAGAGGGCTTGGAACCCTGCCGTGGCGTCAATCAACAACTCTGTCACCGGAAGGGGAAAATCATCCTTCGCACATTGGCGGTTGAGATCGCAGAAGTTGATACAGACTCTGATATGCCCGTTCTTCTTCCTGACCGACACAATGTTGGCTAGACATCTGGGGTACTAGACTTCCCTCACGAAGTTGGCTTTGATAAGCTTGTCAACTTCGGCCTCAACCATGGAACCGTGAAATTTGTGCATCTTCCTGGGAGGCTGCTTGAACCCACGATGGTTCGCCGGGAGACCAAGGCGGTGGACGGCTACCTGCGGATCTAGCCCCGACATCTCGTCATAGCCCCAAGCGAACACATCACGGTGCTGTCTGAGGAAGTCCACGTACTGCTGCCGCTCCTCAGAGGGCATGGAGGAACTGACCAATGTGGGTCTTGGATCTGCCACGGTTCCCAGGTTCACTTGTACTAACTCATCGACAGTGGCGGAGACGCCCTCCTCAATGGCTGGGGGTGCATCTTCCACGTCCTCTCCACTCGGGGAGGGATCATCCATGGGAGAGACTGCGTTGGAAACTGCATTGGGGCTACCAGATCCTACTGGGCCGCTGGTGCTGGCATGGGCGGTCGCGGTCACCTCATCAGGAGACTCACAGGCCATCGAGACCATGGCTACGTCCAACCGATGGATCGGGAGGACATAAGCGTCATCCAAACTTGCCCAGGGATCACATCTGACAGCGACAGACTCAACCCCACCTGTCAGGATCTGCTTATCCTTGCTCTTGTAATAGTCCGTGTCCAGATAGCGGGTTTCACATGAGGCAAAAGGAGAGGCATCTCCCTGAAGCACTCCTACTCGACCATTAAGGGAGTATTTAAGGCATTGGTGGTATGATGAGGGAACCGCCGCATGAAGGTGGAGCCATGGCCTACCCATTAATGCGTTATACGCAGTGTCCTGAGAGACTACCATGAATTCGGTGTTGGCAACCAAGTCACCGAACTGGGTCTTCAAACGTATCTTGCTGACCGGAGTTTGCTCGGTGCGGTCGTACCCCGAGATCCTGAGGTCGGAGGGAATCAAGTCATCCTCAGACAACCCCAATCTCCGGAGCATCCGAGTTGGAATCAGATTAATCCCGGACCCCGTGTCGACAAGACAGCGCCGGACTTCAAGGCCATTGAACTGGCCAGTAACATACAGCGGACGAATGTGACCCTGTATAGGAGGGTCTTCATCCTTACCAGAGAACGAGATAACTGCCTGACATTCGGCGTCCTCAATCGTTTCGGCGTGAAAGGCCTCTGCAGCTGCATTCTCCATCTCAAACTGGAGGGGGCTCTTCAGGGCTTCAGTGAGCGCCTCACGCATCTCAGGTGACAGGCGCATAGCCTCAAGGATGGAGAGCCTTGCTGGGATGTCGGCCAAGTGCTTCAGGACATCATACTTTCTTGCCAAGCGCGAGCCCCTAGTTACAGGAGGTTGCTCTGCGGTTGGAGGCATGACGGGCCTTGCCGGTTGGACCGGCGGCCGACTGGTGCTTGGCGCATCTCACTGTTCACTGGTTGAAGCCCGGGAAGTGGTCACCGTACTGGGGCCAGGAGGCCGGGATGGACTCGTGGTAGGACAGAGCTGGTCGCGACGCGGCTGAGGCGGTTCTGCCTGGTCCCACACCACAAACAGTGGCGGAGGCGAATCTGCCATCCCCGGATGGGGGGGCTGCGCGCGCTGAGCTCGGTTTTGAGCCTGCTGCCTAGTCTCAGTGGCGTGCATGGCCTGGATGGAGGTACCAACTGCTGTGCCCCAGCGACTCCTATTGTTACGGTTCCTCCGACGGTGGCAACGACTGGGGACACTATGGAGGTCCACCTGGTGTTCTTCAACGTCGGGAACCGAAAAGGGATTTACCAGCTCGACGGTATTAAGCGAAGCGTACCCAACACTGTCATCGGATGAATCATTCATCACCGAGTGGATCCGGGGAGGGATCCCCATCTCCGGGGGCATGAAATCGCAGAGAGTGCGGGATAGCGGCGGAACTGGCGGGGCACGCTCTTCCTTCTTGCACCGCCGCCGTTTTCTCTTCTCGGAAGAGGCAGGCTGGGATGACGATGCCGAAGCAGCACCCGCAGATTCTGGGGGCTCAGGCTGATTCAAGCGCACACGGATGATTCCATGGGCGCGAATGATCGTCTTGCAGGCCATCCAGTTATTATACTTCTAGGATCCGCGGTTGGAGACCAGCTTCCATTCGTCCTCGTTGCCACTATCGTCATCTGATCCCACGAACATGCCCGCCACTTGTGCTGGAGCTGGGCCCAACCTGATTACATTGTTGTTAATATGGTCTTGGAGCCAGTCCTTAAACACGTAGAACCGTCGGATGGTGTGCCCCAGGGCCCGATGGTAAGGGTAGTAGCGGGGGTTATCCGTGAGATGTGCCTCCTCTGGCCTCCAACACTCAGGCAGTCGCACAATCCTCTGCTCCAGGGCGCTCCGGAAATAACCGGGGACCTGATCCTCATGAAATGAGTAAGTCAGGTATCACAGGCCCCTGGGAGCGTGGTCTTGACGAGGGGCTGGAGGAGCCTGCCGAGGAGGTGGACCCTGATTATCTCGCCTGGGTTGTGGAGGTACATTACGCGGAGGGGCCGGCCGGTTCTGGGGCTGCCACTGCTGGGCCGGGAACTGAGCCCGTGGAGGCGGATTCTTGTGAGGCTGTGGAGCTGGCCTCACAGGCAGCAGCTCCAACTGCATGGGGGCCTCTATCTGGGCAACAGCAGCGGGCTTAGCCCTGCTGACTCTCCTTGCAGGGATCATAGGAGGCAGTGGGTGTGCCTGACTGGCCTGTTGCAGGGCCTCCTCAAGATGTTGAGCTTTGTCTGAGAAGTGCCTGAACCCTCCGGGGTAATTCTGAGTGATCAAGGAAGGGACCAGCTCGGTCTTGACGTTCCCGACGTACATTGTCAGCAACTTCTCCTGAGTCAATGGCACGCCAAGGGAATACGTGAGACCCTTCCATCGGGCGACGAAATCCGCGACTCGCTCATCAGGCCTTTGCTTGCACTTGAAGAGGTCTGCGATACTCGTCTTCAGGGTCGTTGAACTGAACTGGTAGAGGAACTGTCTACGAAGGTCCTCCCAGCTAGTTATCGACCCTACGGGGAGCTGGCTGTAACAGACAAATGATGGCCCTTCCAGTGTCTGGACAAAGCAGTGAAGCTTAGCGGCCTCCTACTGCGCCGGAGTTCCCAACATAGGCCCGCACCTCGAGTTGAAATGGGCCAAATGCTGTGGCGGATCTCCAGTCCCGTTGAAGGGGGCGAAAGTGGGGTTCCCGAATCCCGGAGGTGCCGACATGTCATCCACCCATGCTGGGTATGGCTTGCCGTCCGGTGGGATTTCCACTTGCCGAGTCTCCAAGGCTTCCAAGCGGGCGATGAGTGCCACCATCGGATCGTCCGAACATGGGTTCCAGTCCTGGTGAGGATCTCTAACCACGAGCTCATTGCATGGCCCTTCAATTGGGTCGTCGAACTCAGCAGCTCATGGGATGGCGGGCGGAGCGGCCCTTGGGGCAGCGGGAGGAATCCGAGCGGGGTCTCTCAGGTAGTCATGCCGCTCGGGAGGGTGTGGTGAAACAAACCATTCCCTCTTTCCATAGGCAATGGCCTCTCCCCTGTCGGCAAACACGACATAATCACGGTTGCCAGGGAGAGCCTCATCGAGGGGTGGTTGTTCCTGTCCCTGCTGTCCTGGCCTAAGATCACCATAGTCAGGCCGCCGCTCTGCAGCGCGCTCGGCGAGGAGCTGGTCAACTAGCTTCTTCTGCTCAGCGAGCTGTTGACGTAGCGTGGCCTTCTCGGGATCCTCCTCTACCCTCTGCATGGAAGTAGATGGGTCGGCGGGCTTTATAGCCCCGCCGTGATCTTTACCTTTGCTGACGTTTCAGCTCAACGTCAGTGCTTCATTGGGTGTGGGGAGACCCAGGAGGTTCCTCTGGTGACGAGTAACTCTCACCGATGGATCCAAAGACGGCTTTTCATCAGGGGGAGAGCCCCCGTAGAGAAGTTCCAAGTCGTTTCCCTCCCCCGACAGGTCAGCCATATTGACCGTTTCCATCCCTGGGGATGTACCCTCAGGGCCACCCAGCGAATCGGGCTGTCGGTGAATCGCACTGAAGCGTAGGGCATCGTACCGCCCCCATCCACGGATATACACGTGGGGGGTGGCTTCCTCGATAACCTTGCAGAGTACTTGAAAACACTCAACACATCGTTATTTGAGGGCCCTGTGGTGCCCAAATGACCCGGGGTGGCGAACCGCGGGGAGCGTGGCTAGGTCAATCTGATGGCACTGCTCACCAATATCCTCCAGGTGCGCCGACTCCCGGGATATGACATTTGTAGGCGGTGAAGACGGGAGTGAGTCTCCCATAGAGTTCGGAGGAAGCATTCTAACTCATCCGGGGTGAGCGATTCTGGTGCATCAAAGTACGGTCCTGCGACTGGCCAAAACTTCTCAGAGAAGTGTCCCTCTGCAAGGACGGTCCAGAAGCTCCACGACTCAAACTCGGGACCCAGGTCTTCTTGGTCCCCTTCAGCGACTGGGAATGGATGGGGAACCAGCAGTGGTGCCGAGGCGGGCCGCTGGGCCGACGGGCTGGTCGGTGTTGAATACGGAGAGCAGGCCGATTGGCCTCCATATCTCGGGCCGCACTCAGAGGGTGACGGTGCCCCGGCTACCACATCACGATAGGACGGGCCGGCGAGAGAACATCCTGCCGTAGCGTCAGTGCTCGCCGAGGGTGCACTAGATCGTGGTTTGACCGTCGGTCCCCAGAAAAGGTCTCCGGCTTCTCCGATCGAGGCAGAAGGCGTTTCCGGAGGGGCCGGTACCAACCGCAAGATTGATCCTTGGGGGTCTACGAGGACTTTTCTACTCCGGATATACCTTCAGAGAGAAGCAGGGATCATATCGATCTCACTCTCGGGGAGTACGAGGCTGACGTGTCGCATTCCTACCCCTGCCCCTAACTGGAGGGATCGGGGTGAGGGCTCCGTCGCCGAATCATACTCCCCCTCTGTATCAGAGAAACGAACCGATCAGATCTCTGTCCGGAATTCCCTAACATTCCTCCCTCGACGTCGATGCCTCGCCTTCCTGCCCCTGGGTGGTTCTTCGGGGCATGGCTGATCTCTGTCCTGGCGTCCTCTGGCCGCACCAGTGCTGGGGCCAAGAGGACTAGAAACCAAGGTGCGAGGAGCACCGGGACAGATATCAAAGGGGACGCGGGGAGAGATGATTCCGGGAAGGCCTCCGGGCCGGGATCGGAAGGTGGGATCACCCATGCCTCTTGGATCGGCCACACAGAGTAGACCCTACTGGTGAATAGCGCTACCGCGAGGTGGTCCGCGGTGGCTATTGCATGTACCAGCAACCGGGAGAGTCAACCCAACCTGCCTTTGGGGCGGTCGGGGCCTCGATCCAGGTCGGGCATAGAAGTGCCCCTGCTCAGGATGCGCAGGGGCCTGGTGACTGGAGCCAACAGTGGCTTGGGCCAACGCGGCTGTTGTTGCTAGGGCCCCAAGATGGGCATCATCTTCCGCTCGCGCCCGACGTTGGCGTCAGGACAGACTAGTCGGGATCAGCGGTGCAGGCAGGTGGAGAGCCCGTTCTTCGACATGAGAAGTCGGGCGGCGGTGCCGACGTGGCCTGGCATGAGCCCTTACCGCGGATCCCTGGAGCGAATCTCGGATAGGGTGGTCCCGAACATCTTCCACCTCATCCTCATAGGGGAAGGAGCTGTCGGAGCATTCCGGGGATAAACTCCCGAAGCGGTTGGACGTCGAGGTAGGCAGCGGTGCCTCCCTGCGTGGCCCTCGGGGGCGGCGTCGGTGGTGAGGTGCAGCTTCCTCGAGGTCTAGGCAAGCCATGTCCCTGGTGGGGATGACTCCCTCTTCCTCATATCTCTGTACCAAGTTGTTGATCACCCTTCTCTGGATGACCTCCTAGGGGGAGAGAGGGCGTAGTTGACCCGCAGTTGCGGCTGCTGGGACGGCCGTGGAACTGGCGGGACAGCGCGGAGTAGCCGCGTCGGTGTTTCCCCTACCCCTGCGCCAGTGGGCGGGCGGCGATCGGGCACTGGATCGGGCGACCTGATTCCTGAAGACAGGGAGAAGAACCCATTAATACTGACAGGAAAAGAAATCGACAACCGATCATTAGTGCCACGACGCCTTCCGTGGGGGGAACCCAGGCCATCGACGTCGTGAGACGGAGTGCCCGATTTCACTTCCCCAGCACCTGGCGGGTTCCGTGCCCTGGTGATGAATGCTGGGTCGAGCAAGATGCTAGTCTTCCAACACCTCTGAAAGCTATCGGTCTTCGTATTGAGGAGAAGAGATTCACGTCGGGTTCACCATTTTCTGTTTCGGTGCGTATGTGTGTCGGGTTTCTGTTCCGATGCTGTTCCGCCAGGACGCGTTCGTGCGTGCGCCCGTCGACCCGAGGGGATGGGAGCGCGGCTTTTGGCCCCGCAGTCCCGCTTTCCAAATGTGGGCGGCATCCGTGCCTTATTCAGGGACGTCTGCTCCTTGATCGAAACCGGGATGATGGGATGTCGGCTCTTCCTTCCGTGGACGTCTCCTCGGAACTCGTCGCCTAATCCAAGTCTCCCTCATAGATTTAAGAATGTTCGTGAATCTCGTTCCCGGCGCCATATCTTCATGGACACTGGTTAATTACGCTGCTTCCGCCCAGACGCTCCAAGGAGTCTGGTCGGGGCAGCAACCTGCGGTGAGGAGACCGGGTAGCTCCGGGTGTTGGGGGCGTGTCTTAACACTACGGCTCTGCATGTCTGCCTTCCGTCCCTAATAGGGCTTCTCGAAGGCGTGATGGCCTGAGGCATCCCACGCTGGGTGCGGGGAACAACATTACCTGAGGTTTTCCTTAGCTTCCCGTGTTTAGCACGGGGTATGCCGCGAGTTTAACGTCCAGCAGGGATGACATCGGACTGATCCACATGGGGAGTGGATCAAATGACAGAACCCCTTGCGGGGAACCTCCGACGCTGGGGCCAGTACATGGGCAGCTTCCCGAGTGAAGTGGAGTGGAATGAAATGGCATGACCCCACCGGGATGTGGCGGCCCGGGTAAGGATCAGGTTGGACGATGGAGTGAAGAGCTTGGACCCCGTAGAGGCTTCCTACGTACCGCGCGTTACCGCGGATCAAAGTCAACGTAGTTCGGATATACAATTTAACGTCATGTTGGACAATGGAAAGCCGACTCACAAGGAGGTCGAGGCTGCCAGGCGGAGGATTGAACCGAACCACCTCGCACAGAGTGGGATGGAACGACCGGGTGGATCACAGTTTCATGTCATGCTGGACGCTGGTGTTTGGGTCTTACACTCTAAGGAGGCCCGTATGCGGCAAAGCTCAGTTCGAGAGGGACTTGGGCCGAAGGTGAGAGACGCCTCGATTCCAGTCACGCCCTCTGCTGGCTTCGGCAGTGGGGAAACACAATGGAGATAAACACTTGCAGTCTCCCACAAGGGCGGATTCATAGGTGAATCGACGCGAATGTGAACCCGGGAGGGGTCCACTGATGGACGAACTGACGTGAATACGACCGGGACGACCAGGTGGTGGGCTTGAACCTCAGGGAGGCTTCCTACGTACCCTGTTTAGGAGACAAGGATCAAAGTCCACGTAGTTCATTCTGTCAGGACTTACGCACTGAGGCAACCTGAGTGCGGCAAAGCTCAGTTGAAGAGGGACTTGGGCCGAGGGTGAGAGACCTCGATCCCTGTCACGCCCTCTACTGGCTTCGGCAGTGGGAAACACAATGGAGATACACATGTGCAGTCCCCCACAAGAAACTAGGGGTTTGTAATACCCTTCCCCCGTGGGCGAAGGCCACTCCAATAAATCGTCCCTAAAGAGGGGCAATCCCGACATCCCTGCAGAGACGAGCGGGTGGGGGCCACATCCAAACCGGGGGGGACCCTGCGTGCGAGGCACGGGATCGGGTGATGCGGACGATTTAACGTCTTGCCGGACGAAGTATAGTTTAACGTCGTGTGTTGAGGACGAAGCGGACTGTTTAACGTCTTGCCGGACGAAGTACAGTTTAACGTCATGTGTTGAGGACGAAGCGGACGGTTTAACGTCTTTCCGGACGAAGTACAGTTTAATGTCGTGTGTTGAGGACGATGGATGCTTGGCAGTTTAACGTCTTGCAGCGCGGACGATATGCTAGGCAGTTTAACATCGTGCAGCTTGGAAGATATGCTAGGCAGTTTAACGTCGTTCAGCTTGGACGTGATGGTTGCCGCCGATGGGTCTGTGTCACTTCGCGCGAGCCTGGAGGGCCGCACGGGAAGACAACGCACGGTGCGAGCACCTGGGATAAAGATCATCAGGCGCCACGCAGGCGGGTACCCTCAGGGTGTCAAAGGGGGCGACCCTGGCGGTTTGCGCGCAATAGAGGATCTTGGCGCGCAATATCGCGGGTCAGCGCGCGATTGGGCGTGCTGGCGCGCAATTGGGCTAGCGCTTTGCGCACGGAAGATGGGGACTGCGCACAACGGGCTTCAGATAGCGCGCGGGGGCAACGACCCATTCTTTAACGAATGGCCACTTAGGAAGGGGGTGCGCGCAATCGGGCTGGATTGCACGCACCCGGGGGGTGACTGCGTGCATGAGGCTTCTTTTGCGCGCGAAGGCCTTCGGGTGAGGAGTTGGTCAAAGGAAAGAAGCCAGAGGGGTTGCGCGCGAAGGCGAACCCCGGGGCTTACATGCGCGAAATTAAAAAGGTTACCTGAAGAGCGGCATTGCGCGCGGAGGGGGTAGGATTGCGCGCACGAGACCCTTCGAATTCTGGAAACCTCCAAAACGTTGGGGGTCGCCTTGTATTTATAGGCAACCCGGGCACGGAATCTCGCCGCCGGCGCGCAATTCATGGCGCGAGCGCGAAATTTCCTACGCGGGCGCGGAATCGGGGCCCCGACACGCAAGGGAGTCACGTCGGCCGCGTGCGCGCAAAATTGCGCGCCGGCCCGGCGCATTGCCCGCATCCCGGGGGGATTGCGTGCCTAACTTCAACCTTGCGCGCGGGCCTCCAAAATTCCGCGCAAGGCCTCCGGGCCTTCCGAAACGTGCTTTTGACTCCAAATATGACCTCGCTTTCCGCATCCGAAACTTCGTTTGAGGAGTAACGGACTTTTCCGGCGTCTACAATGACCCCATGAGTAAAACTACCCAACTCATGAAAAAGAGATTGCGACAATCGTTGATGAGTGTAAATTTCAGTAGTCTTAATTACTTAAAATGATGTCCTTTTGGAACAAAAAAGAGAAACTTTGAGTGGTGCAAGCCACACCGCGCTTCAGATTGAGGTGGGGATGACTCGTACATATCACGAATAACCCATGGATCATTTTCCTAATGTATCAACACAATCTGAATGTGTGTGGTATGTTTGTCGTACGCCTATTGTTTTTACCTAAAAGTGTATCCATTTTAATCAAAAGAAATACACTTTGAGTGGTACCAGACACATTGGGCCTCAGATTGAGCCGAGGTTTACTCTTACATGTCACGAATGACCCATGGATTCTTGTACTAAACTATTAACATAATCCAAATGCATTTGGTCAGATTTTCGAATGTTAGTTGTTGTTTTCACTTAAAATGTTGTCAATTTCAAAGAAAAGTGAGACACTTTATGTGGTGTTGGACACACCCAGACGCATATTGAGGCAGGGTTGACATTTACACATCAAAAATGACCCATGGATCGTTTTCCTAATGTTTCAATAGAATCCGAATTCATTGGTTGGTTTTCTGTATGTTAGTTGTTGTTTTCAATTAAAATGATGTCCATTTTAAACAAAAGAGATACATTTTGAGTGGTATTGGACACATCGCCCCTCAAATTGAGATGGGGTTTAATTTTACACTTCAAAAATGACCCATGGATAGTTTTACTAAAATATCAGCACAATCTGAATGCGTTTGGTCAGTTTTATGTATGACTGTTGTTATTTTCATTTAAAATCTTGTCGATCTCAAACAAAATAGAAACACTTTGAGTGTTTATGGCCACACCATCCCTATGATTGAGGTGGGATTGACTCATACCCATCACATATGACCCGTGTATTGTTTTCCTAAAGTTTTAATAGAATATGAATTCCTATGGTTAGTTTTCCGTATGTCAGTTTTGTATTCCATTAAAATGATGTCCTTTTGAAAAAAAGAGAGACACTGTGAGTGGTGTCAGACACACTGCGCCTTGGATTGATGAGGAGTTGATTTGTACACGTTAATAATGACCCATGGATCGTTTTCATAAAGTATCAACACAATATTAATGTGTTTGGTTGGTTTTTTGTATGCCGGTATTTTTTACTTAAAAGTGTATCCATTTTAAACAAAAAGAATGACATTTTGATTGTTACCGACCACACCAGACCTCGAATTAAGGAGTAGTTGACTCGTACACATCACATATGACCCATGAATCATTTTCATAAAGTATCAATATAATATAAATGTGTTTGGTTAGTTTTACCAATGTCAGTGGTTTTTTTCACTTAAAATGTTGTCCATTTCAAAGAAAAGTGAGACACTTTGAGTTGTTCGGCCACACTGCGACTCATGTTGAGGAGGGGTTGACTCTAACACATATAAAATGACACATTTATCTTTTTACTAATGTTTAAATAGAATCCAAATTCATTTGATAGGTTTTCTATATGCCGGTTATTCTTTTCACTTAAAATGATGTCCATTTTAAACAAAAGAGAGACATTTTGAGTGGTGTCGGCCACACTACACCTCATATTGAGGAAGGGTTGAATTTTACACATAAAAAATGACCCATGGATATTTTTCATAAAATATAAACACAATATGAATTTTTTTGGTCAGTTTTAATTATTCCAGTTGTTGTTTTCAATTAAAAGCTTGACCATTTCAAATAAAAGGGAAACACATTGAGTGGTTCCGACCACACCAGCCATAAAATGGAGGTGGTATTGAAACATACATGTCACATATGACCCATGTATTGTTTTTCTAATGTTTGAACATAATATGAATGCCTTTGGTTGGTTTTCTATATGTCAGTTGTTGTATTCACTGAAAATGATGTCCTTTTGCAACAAAATGGAGAGACATTGAGTGGTTCCATCATCCCCGCACCTCGGATAGAAAAGGGGTTGACTATTACATGTCACAAACGACCCATGTATTGTTTTCCTAAAGAATCAACACAATATGAATGTGTTTGGTCAGTTTTCTATATGCATGCTGTTTTTACTTAAAAGCGTGTCCATTTTAAACAAAAGATAGACACATTGAGTGGTACTGGCCACACCGGGGCTCATATTGAAGTGGGGGTTGACTCGTACACATCAAAAATGACCCATGGATCCTTTTCCTAATGTATAAACAGAATCCAAATGTGTTTAGTCAGTTTTCCGTATGTCAGTTTTTGTTTTCACTTAAAATGTTGTCCATTTCAGTGAACAGTGAGACACTTTGAGTTGTGTCGGCCATACTGCGACTCAGATTAAGGCGAGTTTTACTCTAATATGTCAAAAATGACCCATGTAACGTTTATCTAGTGTTTCAATAGAATCAAAAAGAATTTGGTCTATTTTCCATATGTTAGTTGTTGTTTTCACTTAAATTGATGTCCATTTTAAACAAAAGAGATTTATTTTGAGTGGTGTCGGCCACACTGCACCTCAGATTGAGGCAGGGATGAATTTTATACCTACAAAATGACCCATGGATAGTTTTACTAAAATATAAACACAATATGGAGGTTTTTTTTAGTTTTTAGTATTCTAGTGGTTGTTTTCAATTAAAATTATGTCCATTTCAAACAAAAGAGAAACACATTGAGTGGCACCGGCCTCATCAGCCCTTGGTTTGAGGTTGGGTTGAATCATACACGTCACATATGACCCATGGATCTTTGTCCTAATGTTTCAATAGAATACCAAAGCATTTGTTTGGATTTCCGTATGTCATTTTTTGTATTCACTTAAAATGATGTCCTTTTGAAACAAGACAGAGACACTTTGAGTGGTTCCGGCCACACCACGCCTCGGATTGAGGAAGGGTTGACTCATACACATCAAAAATGACCCATGCATCATTTTACTAAATTATTGACATAATACTAATGTGTTTGGTTTGTTTTTTTATGCCGTTTGTTTTTACTTAAAAGCGTATCCAATTTAAACAAAACGAAAGACACTTTGAATGGTACCGACCACAATGGGTCTTGGATTGTGGAAGGGTTTACTCATACACATAAAAAATTACCCATGGATCCTTGTACTAATGTATCAACAGAATCCTAATGCATTTGGTTGGTTTCAATATGCCAGTTGTTGTTTTCACTTAAAATTCTGTCCATTTCAAATAAAAATGGGACATTTCGAGTGATACCGGGCACACCGTGCCTCAGATTGTGCCAGGGTTGACTCTTACACATCACATATGACCCATTAATCATTTTTTTCATTATCAAGACAATTAAAATTTGTTTGTTTGGTTTTCCGTATATCAATTTTTTATTCACTTAAAATCCTGTACATTTAAAATAAAAGTGAGACATTTCGAGTGGGGCCAGCAAAAAAGGCCCTCATAATGAGGCAGGGTTGACTTTTACACATCACATATGACCCATGTATCGTTTTTCTAATGGTTAAATATAATCTGAAAGCATTTGGTCGGTTTTATGTATGCCAGTTGTTGTTTTCACTTAAAATTCTTCTCATTTCAAATAAAAGTGAGACACTTCGAGTGATACCGGCCACACCGTGCCTCTAATTGAGGTAGGGTTGACTCATTCACATCACATATTACCCATTTATCTTTTTCATAAAGTTACAAAAGAATTAAAATGCATTGGGTTAGTTTTCCTTATTCCAGTTGTTGTATTCACTTAAAATGACGTCCTTTTTAAACAAAAGAGAGACACTTTGAGTGGTGCTGGCCACACCGCGCCTCGGATTCAGTAGAGGTTGAGTCGTACACATCATAAATGACCCATGTATTGTTGTCCTAAAATATCAACACAATACTAATGTGATTTTTCGGTTTTAAGTATGCCAGTTTCATTTTTCACTTAAAATCATGTCCATTTGAAACAAAAGAGAAACACATTGAGTGGTGTTGGCCACATCGTGCTTCAGATTGAGGCGGGGTTGACTCATACATGTAAAAAATGACCCATGGATCATTTCTATAATGTATCAACACAATATGAATGCGTTTGGTCTATTTTAAGTATGCTAGTTGTTGTTTTCACTAAAAATCTTCTTCATTTCAAACAAAAGTGAATCACTTTGAGTGGTGTCGGCCACACCGGCCCTCGGATTGAGACGAGGTTGACTCGTACACATCCCATATGACCCATGGATTGTTGTAATAAAGTTTCAATAGAATACAAATTCATTTGGTAGGTTTTCATTATGTCAGTTTTTGTATTCACTTAATATGATGTCCTTTCGAAACAAAAGAGAGACACTTTGAGTGGTGCTGGCCACACCGTGCCTCGGATTGAGGCGGGGTTGACTCGTTCACATCACCAATGACCAATGGATCATTTTCCTAAAGTATAAACACAATCCGAATGCATTTGGTTAGTTCTCTGTATGCCAGTTATTTTACTTAAAATCGTATCCATTTTAAACAAAAGAAAGACACATTGAGTGGTACCGGACATACCAACCCTCAGATTGAGGCATGGTTGACTCGTACATGGCGCAAATGACCCATTGATCTTTTTCCTAAAATATCAAGGCAATTTTAATGCATTTGGTTTGTTTTAATTATGCAAGTTGTTGTTATCCCTTAAAATCCTATCCATTTCAATCAAAAGATAAACACTTTTGAGTTGTGCAGGCCACACTGCGCCTCGGATTGAGGTGTTATTGACTCATACAAGTCACAAATGACCCATGGATCGTTTTCCAATAGTACCACCATTATATGAATTTGTTAGGTATGTTTTCCATATGTCAGTTGATTTTACTTAAAATCATATCCATTTGAAGATAGATTAGATTGGGATCTGGGCTCCAGGGAGGAGTGTTGGGGGGGGGGGGCTATCTGGGGGCTATCGGGGGGTTGTCCAGGGTCCAGGGAGGATTGTTGGGGGGGGGGGCTACCTGGGGGGATGTCCGGGGTCTTGGGAGGAGGGTGGGGGGTTTTCTAGGGTCCAGCGAGTAGGGTGGTTAATGTAACTAAAACTCTATCAAGGTATCATACATAAAATTCTGACAGGGTGGCGAACCATGATGAGATGTCATCCTTGAGAAGGTCCAAATCACGGCATTACTGTGGCGTCACCGCGGCATGACTGCGGCATGACCGTAGCTAGACCACGGCATGTTAGCATGGTCCAACGACATCTGTGGGGCAGCATCTTCCATCCAGGATTCTAAATAAATCCTATGTTTTTGTCCATCACATTATAGAAATTGATCTTATGTTATAAAAATTAGACTCTTGATTCAGGATTGTGGTATGATAATGATATATATTTTATATTTGTTTTTTTAAAAGTGGTACAAGGTAGTTTAAACTACTTATTGACAGTCAAATTATCATTCCCTAAACTATCACTATGAGTTTTCGTAGACAACGCACCTCCGTTGGAGGGGTTTTATTTTAAAAACATGACTTTATTTATCAAATGAAACAATGATATTAACGAAAAATTATTCAAGATATGAAATTCAATATAATTAATCTGAATTTATAAATAATATAAATTCAATTTAAATCATTCATAAGTTAAATAGGCTACGAGAGGGGCTCTACCTAAAAGGGTGTCTCTCATGGGTGTCTTGTGGTGTGTAGTGTCTATTTATGATTTTTTTTGTGCTTCTGTATTATGGGAAATGTGTATTCCATGGTCAGTTTAATAAATACATTAGTAAATTAGAAAATAAACCCATCTTCAATAGATATATACCCACTTTTGATAAATAATACCATCCAAATAACCAACTCGGAAATCCAAGACCAGCATATTACTTTACCAATTCTAATTACATAATATATACAGCACCAACTTATGTTTTATGGACCAATAAATTATTGGGAATGAAACTCCTAATAATAACCCATAAAATCTCATATTACATCACTCACCTCCAAACCATTATTAAATAATTAGGCTTCCATATTTGGTCAAAATAAAGAGTTATACTGAATTCAAAAATATCCACACCATAGTGAAAAACCAGGTTCAAAAATAAAGAGTTATACAGAATTCAAAAATGTAATGGATCAATCTGCCACTGATGACCATCACCATCACCACTTTCATCATCAGCCTCATTATTGCTGCTATCTCTGTCCTCGTCATCTTCCCTATCATTGTCCCCATGCTCATCGTTTTCCCCATCCTCACCCTCGACCCCATCTTCGCCCTCGACCCCATCCTCACCCTCATCTTTATCCTCATCCTCACCCTCTTCCTCTTTAGCATCCTCTTCATCACCATAAATGTCATCATCTCTATCACCACTAGAACTGCCACCTGGTTTATTGGATAATTCACCCATCGATGACATAAATGTCTGACAAGTAGCACTGGCCTCTAGTGAAAGTGATGAAGGTAAATCTTTCATCAGTTTCATAAATTCTTTGTACTTCGTTTGAACTTGTACTTCCAACTCTATTACCCTTTTATCAGACTATCTTGAATGCTCTTTTACCTATTCCAACTCGATGGTATGATAATGGATACTTGGAGAGGACAAATACCTCATCGGGAAAATATTATTACCAGGTCGGCAGCGAACTCGACCAGAGTGCTCATCTCCCAAAACCTGATTTAAATTATCGTGTAGCTCTAAATTGTCAGACTCTTGGGCATATAGGGCCTCTAAATCAGACTATTAAAAATATTAATAGATTATTAAATTTCAATGTAGATATTCAACATTGAAATAAACATATTATAGCTTACAATATTTTCTTGTGTCGGTTCATTAACCGTAGTTCCATCTTTTTTCCTTCTAATCTTGTAGAATAAAATTTCCTCTAGGGATACGTCCATCAATATTCAATTTGGGCTTTTTAAATGACATTGAAACAATATAATGTACCATTATAATCATATATTCAATATTAAATAAATCACAAAATATAAGTAGGAAACAATAAAAAGGGAAAGTCCTAAAGAAAAATTATAAACAAATATATCATACCTGCTACCTTTCATGATCTGACATAGTCGTGTGCCTCAAAGTGTGGAGGTATTACATTGAATCAATTTTTTTTAATTTTTCTGAAGATTCCTAAATAATGTTTAATAATAAATTAGATGATATTAATGAAAAATATGAAAACTGTCCTTTAAATACCTCAAATGGGATTAATACCTTAAATTTGGCAGTCGTCCAATGAGTAATCATTTGGTGATATATATCTATCGGCAGTCATCCACGATAGGTAATGTCTCCAACTCCATGCCCACTCTATCACACCAGCCAATATACAGCTCATGATTATAAGCTCTCCAAAGCACGCTTATATCCTTTAAACATGCTGGTCGTGCACCTTCACCATCAGGGAAGTTATACTGAAGCTGGAACCCAATAGATTAATTCATATAAATACAAACAAATACTACATTATTTACAATATATTTTTACCCATTTCTGAACCCACACATTATAATTGAATTTTTGTGGAAGATGTCTCCAAGAGAAAGGGCAGACCAGAATAATGTCGGAGTATTTGGGTAGCATCGCCAAAAAACCCGGACATTCCAGCCCATATTTATCAATCATTTGTCCATCATCATTTTATTCAACCATTAACTGTGTCTGGTAGTTCCATACCACACGCAAGAAATTATACCCCCTCCTTCGCCTCCTATCAGAAGATGAATCTGTTATTAAAGAAAAAAAATATCATTACAAGTTGTAATAAAAATAACGTTTGGTATAAATTTTTTTTAGAGTTATATAAATATACCTATAGTAGTCAGATCAATGGGTGTCACTGGATGTGCAGAAGCTGAAGGAATATCCTATACCGGTGGATTTTCCCTAAGTGTTTTCTCCTCATCCACATTCTGTGTCAGAGCAAGAGTCGAAGAAGGTGGAATATAATAGCCTGGAAATAATGAACCAAAATAAAAGATGGTGGCATAGACGTCTGTCCAATTGGTAGTGTAAGCATTGGAGGCCTAAATATCTCATGTTTCCCTATAGACACACCAGGAACAAAATGGGGTGTAGAAAAATCATCTTTTTTAGGGGCATTATCCAATTGGGTACCACCGATGGATCATCTAACTCTCTCACCATGAGCCCTCGTACCACCGGCCTCAGTATCGGGATAACCATATGGTCGTCTAACTATGACACCACCCCACCTCCTACCACCAGCCTCTGTACTGGGAGCAATATTAGGCTTCTCATCATATATCTCTTATCTAGGGAGTGGATCCTGAAAAAAAGATTAACACAAATGTAAACAAATGATAATATAAGTTATTGAAATAAATATATTTGAAATAAAATACTCAGAATAGGGATTAGTGGAGGAATGTCCATCTATTTCATGCGATGATTATTTTCTGTCATCATTTTCTGCAGCCTCCCTTCAATGGGTGTCATTTCTTATAATGAAAACACATATAGAAGTAATTAAAAACAAATAAATAATGTGTAATTCAAAAAACAAAAATATAAAAACCATTCTGATATAAAACATAAAGAAACATAATATTTATGGAATTTTTCAGGTAAGTACTAGGATACACACTCTGAATGATGTAGGTGGAACATGTAGGTGAGAACCCAACTGTATGATTCTATATATTTCCCACCACAACTTCATGTTCACAATCAACTCTGAAAATTGAGTTGTTGGAGTCATCATAAGTAAAAAATGGATTTCTTCTAGTTTCAGTAGGGATAGTGTCAACTTCATCATCACCATCATCAAAAACATGTCTGGGATTTACTTCAATAATTACACCGATTTTAGGATGATGATGATCTTTGACATAAATAACTTATATCACCATTGATGCCAGTACATATGGTTCATCGGTGGAAAGAGTGTGAGTCATCTCAATAACTTGAAATCCACAATCATCAATAAAGGTGCCTTGCCTCATCATTGAATCAATCCATTGACATTTCATCATCGTGACTCGACCATGCGAGTAATAATCCAAAAATATTATTTTCTCCACGACTCCAAAATAAGTTAAATTTTCAGAATGAGGTCTATTATCTGAAGAACTGGCATAACAGTTTGTTGTGCTAGTTAGCATAACACCATAATGTTGTGTTCTCGTGTTTTTTTCTCATTCAGTGATAATAAATTTGTATCCATTGATCACAAGTGATTTACGAACATGAACCATGTTATTAGGACCCAAAGCCGAAGCTCTTATTTCCTCAAAAATAGAGTCTACAGGCAAACATGATTCCTGAAATATAAAGAAATAGTAAACTTATTTAAGTATTATTTTTATTTAATTATTAGAAAAATAGTTTTACCTTCATTTTCAACTAAGCGGAAAACCCTTTTCTATGAAAAGTCTATTTCCTTCTCAAAGACAAAAAAGAATGCTTTCTATATATCAATTTATTATGTCTGCAGTACTTAAAAATAATAATAGTTTAACAAATATTTTAAATTACAAGAGATAAGATAAGAGATATATGTACAATTAACTTACTTGATATACTCATCAAACAAATCACAATTGAACAAAATTATGCGATATGACATCTCTCGCTCTTCAAGGTTTAATGTCCTCAATGTATATGATCCCATAATTCCTCCTCTCTGAGTAAGTGATGGAAAAATTGGTTCAATTTTCCCATACTATTGTTCTTCAATTCTCAGTGGTCTGTTTATTCTCATAGTATGATCAGAAAAATACATTGACTAGAAATCCATACATTCTTGAGCCAAGTAACCTTTCACAATAGAAACATCCGGATAATTCCTGTTCCGAACATATTATTTAATGTGAAAATGTTTCATTCAATTGGATACATCCAACGAAAATCAATGGGTCCTCCAAGATGTATTTCAGTTAGAAGATGGACAATCAGATGCAACATGCATGTAACAAATGATGGAGGGAATATTTTCTCCAACTCACACAAAATTACTGGTTTCTCTGCCAATTGTTTTTGAAAGAAGGAATTGAGTATCCTCTTAGAACAAAGATTTCTAAACAAATAGCACAACCAAATAACTGAGACTCTTACATTATTGGACAATAGATGACAGATTTCTATTGGAATCAACTCATTCAAAAGGAAGTGATAATCACGAGTCTTCAAAGATTTCAACTTCAACTATTTTCTATTGACCCGTTTCGACATATTGCTTTAATAGCCATAAATAACTTTAATAGTCTCTAGGACATTCAAAAATTGATTTCTTTCAGTAGTTTTCATCACATAAGAAGCACTTGGAACATGCCATTTATTTTCACTGATACAGACAGGATGCAATTCTGGTCTGATCCACCAATCCACCAAGTCACACTGAGATCGTAAATCATCTTTTGTCTTCCCCTTGACAGTTAAGTGAATCTAAAGAAAAATTTCAAATATATTCTTTTCAATGTGAATTACTTCTATGAAATGACATAACATGTTGGTTGACTAATATGACAACTCAAAGAATATAATCTTCTTCTTCTGATTGTAACACATATCATTGGAAACATTTTTACTCTTTCTAGATTTCATCACATCCTTCCTAAATGAATAACTGAAATCTTTCAATTCATTAAGAACATCAGTTCTATACATAAGCTGAGGTGGATCGTCAGTCTCCATGGTATTGTCAAATATTTGTTGATTGTTTCTATATGGATTGTTCATTGGAAAGAATTATCGATGTCCCATAAAACTAAAACTACAGTGATATTTCAGTCTTCTCAATCAATTATTATTCATACAAACATGAAATAACAAGTTTCCTTTTGTGCTCTATCCAGACGTCATTGCATAAGAAGGAAAATAATTTATTATCCACATAAGTGCATCACGCATCTGAAATATGTCTTTCAAACATGAATCGTATGTGGGCACACACAAATCCCAAAAAAGATTCAACTCTTTTATTAAAGGTTTCATTTATACATCTATATCATTGTCGGGATCAGAAGGACCAGATATCAGTATACTCAAGAAAGTGTAAGTCTTTTTCATACACAACCATGGGGGAAGGTTATAAATGTGTATGAAAACTGTCCATGTGCTGTGCGAAGTAAGAATCTGCCCAAATAGATTAGAACCGTCACATGAAACACCAAGTCTCACATTGCGTACATGGGCTGCAAATTCAGGATATTGAGTATCAAATATCTTCCATGAAAATCCATCTGCATGGTGGACCAACTCTTCATTATTATTTTTTCTATCGGTGTCATGCCATCACATTTTTACTGATATTTCATCAGACATGAAAAGGTTCTTTAATATAGGGATCAATGGAAAGTGGCACATTACTTTTTGTGGAACAATAGATGGTGTTAAACCATCTTTTGGCTTCCATTGGGAGGTTCCACATTTGATATAATCATTTCATTCAGTAGTTTCCTCCCAAAATAAGCTGCAATCTTTCATGAAAGTATTAATGATTTTTTGAGAATCCTAGTTCATCAACTTGATTCTATGAAATATATTGGTTTGAGGGAATATCTACATCATCTGTATGTAAGTCCTTCAAGATGGTAAGAATGTAATCAATTGAAGTATTTGAAATTCTATACATAGTTTTCCTAGTATCAATCGGATTAAAAATTCCATCTTTTTCATTTACCACATTGTCGATATACTGGATTCGTCATGTCATCATTCAATTTTTTCACCCTATAATCATCATCATTTACATTGGTCGAATCATGTGTGCTTGTAACGAAATCTTGTTGGTTGGACATCCTTTCGTTCTCATGATGCCGAATAAATGGAAACTGATCATATATCAAACTCTCCAACTCAGTTCCATCATTTAGATCATCAACATTTAGAGATTCCATTTCTATCCATTTTGATACCTCACATAATAGTTTTTTCGAATCCATATTTGGTTATATGATAGCTAACTACTTCACGACTCAACAATGGTCTTCCAACACAATTGGAACATGGGAAGTGTATGACACCACTATCTGAAGCCTTGTCAAATGAAAAATCTAGAAATTTGTTCAAATTATTTTTAAAATCTATTGAAATCTGATAAGTTTTTTACATCCAACTTCTATCCATTCTATAAAAAAATTCAATAAGTCATTTCAATGCAATTAAATAATATTGATGTTCAATAAAATAATTTGTAAAATGAAAATTGATTATCTTAAATAAAAGCATAACTGACACATTACTCTATATAAGAATCATGTTATGAAATACAACAAAATACATTGTATATAGGAAAATAAGATACCGAATTTTAAATTCATATATTCAAGGATTTCCCAGTAAGATATTGGAAGTAGATCATGGAATACATAATTCTTAAGGGACTTGTTGGTAGTACATGAGTTATATACATTAAATTCTTCAGGGAGATCGGGATGAGGAGTAGGATGAGGAGTTGGATGATGATCACATCAAAATAGTTATGGCCTCATCATGTTTCACCTTAACCATGGATTAAACTTTCCTTGGTTTGGGGATATAGATCATAGGTTGGTAGGGTGTATTCATTGAATCATGACCCAATTGATTTTGGAGAGGTACCTTCAATAGTTATGGGTATGGATTTGATTAGAAACACCTACATAAAAGATATATATGAATTATGACGTCTCAAGCTATGATTTCACTCATTAGTGACCCGAACCCAGATGGCCACTCATTGGAGAGGGACCTTCAAGTTCTATTGTGTTTTATATCACATACAAATAATGATTATTGGGATGTCCGGGGTCCAGGGAGGAGGGTGGTGGGCTGTCAGGGGTATAGGGAGGAGGGTGGGGGGGGGTTGTCTATGTTTCAGGAAGGAGGGGGGATGTCCTGGGTCCAGAAAGGTGGGTGGGGGAAATCCGTGGTCCAGGGGGGAGTGGGTTGTCCAGGGTCCAAAATGGAGGGTGGGGATATCTTGGGTCCTGGGAGGAGGGTGGGGCTATCCAGGTTCTAGGAAGGAGGGGGTTGTCCTGGGTCCAGGAAGGAGGGGGGTTGTCCTGGGTGGACCTCAAAACACCGAATGGGTTTCCACTCTATAGTTCTAAGAATATATTATCCAAAGATACAAATATTCCACTTTTAAACATGACTACATTAAATCAGTGCCTACTATAATTTAATGAATTTTAAGGGATATGTGTTTTGTGAAAAGCTTATACATTATAGTGATGTTCTTGAATGATGTTTTCACCAAATGTGTATGGAATTTAGTAACGATGATGATTTCTTCCCTTTAACCAATGTTATAGTGTATGTTTAGGATGAATTTAGGAATTTAACCAGTGTTCTAGTTTATTTTTAGTTGAGGTGAGTTAGAAACCATATTAGGTATGTCATTTGAAAATGTGTTCTTCCATTTAACCATGTATTTTTGAATTTCAGGGATTAAAGTGTTTGTACTGAGCTAATTATTACCTACTCTATACTATGGCCAACACATCATGTGGGCATACCCATGAAACAAATCCATTTGTAAATGGGAAGATTTGAGAACCCCATTTGGATAAACATACTTTTCACCATAATGGATTGTCCTTGTATATTTACATGGCTAACCGAGTCATGTACGATGTGTAAATTCCCATGTAAATTCCCAAGACACTAGATTATCATAGACACTATGTCAACCGTTATAAAAACCATGTGAACCCTTATACCATATCGTCATTATTACAACCATTAATAAAAACATATTAAACAACATAACATGTCAAAGATAATAAAATTGATCATAAATCCATAATAATATTGGATATATCAGGTAAAATGAAGTCATACTATCTTACATCATAAATTAACACCCACAACCATGATTAATGACCACAAAGATCCCCTTTCGGCCAAATCAAAAGTGAAAACAAAAAACATAGTTGAAGAAAAAAAAACTTCATTTGTGTGAAGAATAATAATCCCATGGTCCTATTGATATTTGAAACACGCAGTCATGATTTTCAAGATGAACTTGTATCCATGAAACAAAACAAGAAACATGATTCAATACATGAGTTTTTATGATTTTCCAAAGCATTTTTAAGAATCCCAAATCAAGGAAAATGGTCATTGTGTTTTCAAAAGTTGATTTAATAAATGATGTATTATGTTGAAGGCAGAATGATTAATTGTTATAATATGAAAACTAGTATTCATTAATATTGTGAATTTGACATTCTGTGAATTAGTTTCATGAAGAAGGATGAAGTACTACATGGGAAAAAGAGAGGTCCCACCGAGAGTTCTATTTGTTGATATTTTATTCATAAAGAACATTGCATTGTACGGTTAGTTATTTATTATTTCATTTATGAAGAATAATTAGGGACCAATTACTATTTTCCAAAGTTCATGAAGAGACTTTATAAGTTCTATTGTGCAATGGATAAGTGAAAAATGTGTCATTTTATATATATATATAGATTTTTATAGAAAAATGATACATACATGTTTTTTAATACACATAGTGTACAAAAATTAAGATCAATATGATCTTCATGTTTTACATGATCTGAATGAAAGGAGTGATTTTCATGAAATACTATGAATAAATATTACCAACAATTTCTTATGAGTTCGTATACATGAAGCTGTAATATTTGATGCATTGAGATTAAAAAAACTCTGAATCATTAAAATTAGATCACAGGAAATAGACACCATGACCTTATAATTGTATATGTGTAATGAAAACATTAATTGGACAATCTGTACACTGATCTAGTGATTTGAGTAAATAATTTGTGGATTTAGTGATTTGAGTACACAATTCGTGGAGTAGTGAATCATAAAATTTTACAAAAACACAATAAATAGGGAATAATGTTATCCTTGAGAATATATGGATATCCTTGGGAAGAGGTGGAAGGATATACTTGAGAAGATGGGGAAGGGGTCTAACCTAGAAGTTGATCCGATGGAAGATGTGCACTTGTGTTGGGGCTTTTCAAGGGCTTCTGGGAGTCGAGAATCACTTGTCGGAGAGTCGTGCAATGCTTCCGGAATCGATGGGGGGGGGTCACCTTTGTTTTTCTAATTTGGGGAATCTTTTTTCCAATGGTTATTAAAAAATGTTGGGAAATTTTTTTTACCAACGATTTGATGAAACCGTTGGGAAAACTCCCTCGAAAGTCATCTTTACCATCGGTTTATGCCAACCGTTGGTAAAGATAACCTATACCAAAAGTTATTGTGAACGTTTGGAATACAAGTGTTGGGAAAAGTATGATTTCCAATAGTGTATTGGATTTCAAGCATTGTGTGTGTTCGTATTTATTAAAACAAACTTTGTCTCTAACACTAAACTGAAGGATACAATATATCCATTCTCTCATATATTTTTACACTTTTTTACTCCCATGGATAAGTGTGGAAGAGGTCCCTGTGTGACCTATTAGTTTATACAAATATTAAACTATGGAGGATGTCATGTTACCTGGATAGTCTTGTGGACTATTTATTTCCCTGATCAATGGTGTGGATCATGTTTATCAATATAAACTACTTGGTGGAATGTAATAACCATGTAGAGTGGATTAGGTCTCGACATGAGACTGAACCTCCTATTTTATTTCCACTTGGTTGGTTAACTTATTTTTCTCTGTTTTATAGTATAATTCATAAATCACTAGATTTACGTTGATAGTTAATCGTGGAAAGAAATTATAATTGTTTTTCCGTATTAGAATAGCTTAAAAATTAATATTAATAACTGATATCAAGATTATTGAGAATTAGTCAATCTTCTGGGAAATTATTTAAACAATCAATATGTCAAAACCGAACTACTTTTCATAGATGTTCAATATTTATTTTTATTGGGGAATCTTTTAAGAAAACATTCCAAACAGATATTTTTAGAGATACTCAATTCACCCCCTCTTGAGTATTCTACTCCGACCAACACCATAAATTATAATGTTGTTAGGGTATTCTTATTATGATGATATACACATTTGACATATAATGGGGTTTTCAAGGGAACATAAGCAATATATACATATAGTGGATTTTAATGAACACTAATTATTTGAAAATTTTCTCAAGAGTCTAGTTCCAATGGAATTGGTAAATTATGATATATTTTATACATAAAAACACTCAGTTTCTTCAGTCTAAATCTTGTAGTATGTTGATTTATCTTTGAGTAATATTTTGGAGTGTGTGTAAATGATATTGATGGTTCTAGATCCAGTTAAATAAAGTAACAATATCCATAAGTGGGAAAACAATTCAATCAAAATAGAATAATGTATGATTTTAATTTTAATTTTTTATACTTATTTTAAATCATGTGTTATCATTGGGTTTTTAACGGGGTGTTCATTTCATGATATGAAATTTCAACAAAAATTTACATGTAGAAAAGTTTAATTTCCCTTTATTACATAATTCTATTGTGTTCTCGATAATAATAGGGGGTATGAGATATATTTTTCATTTGATAAGATTTCTTAGAACTAAATATTAATTAATCTCAGCAGATGGTGTTGATATAGACCCAATTACACTGACAACACATCAAAATGATGCTGGATGTCGATGTTACAACCATCTGATGATTGAATAATTGAATATAAAGGAAATATAATTATAAATTAAATTACATTGAATAAAGTTTTTCATATGATTCTTATTGTATATACTATTTATATGAATAATACCACATCTGGGAGCCATTAGTTGGGTATCTAATCTTCTACGACATTTAAAAAAATATATTTATTTATATATTTTATATCATTTTTTATACATATATGTGTGAATAGTAACCCAAAGTTGAATTGTACCCTCTGGAGAATATTTCATTTCAGTGGGTAGTAGGAAGTAGGTTAACAATACTTATGAATAGTACAATAAACAATGATGTTTTAAATACCATGAAATACCAAAAATTATAATAAATATTTATTATATTTTGGAATTTAAATACTATTATTTTTTTAACTATGAAATTTGTATTTAATGATTTAGAATCTGTTTCATATATTTTAAATTTTCAATAAATACCTCTAGTATAATTCTTCTCAAATTCAATTTAATAATGTGAAATAACTGATTTATGATAATTCATGAGCTGAAACCGGGGAATGTATGTATGGTATTCTATTTATTTATTTCATATTTTAGTGATTTTTTTAATTATTTATTAAATTATGGTCCCCACATCATCCCACTCTCTTGTTGTATGTATAAGTGAATGAGTGTCGAGAAGTGTTAATCTACATATAAATTTTACATTCCCAAGTCCCCTCCCATTCATGGGAGTAATAATTTAGAATGTCTAGTATTTTAGAAGAAGTTTTCCATGTCATAACTTAGTGAGGAACATGATTATATGTGGATATGTTTGATGAGGTGAGAACTACATTTTTATGCATTGTATGACTCATGTAGTTACCCATAGGGTCTCAGTTAATCTATTATCAACTCAATTGATCCACAAGTATTAAATAATCACGATCAAGCAATATTTACTTATTAATTCATGGTTTTTTTATTTTGTGATTTTTGGGATAATGTGTGATCAAAGAGAATAATAAACAACAATTCATGGGTAAAATGAATATTAATAGTGAATAATTTCTAATTATTCATGGAATAGAAGTTAGTGTGGTCATATAGTAATATGTATGTTAAATATTAAAGGATTTCATTCACAAATAATTAAAAACTATAAAAATATCAATGAGAATAGTAATTCATCAACCCATATCATCTCTTATGTTTGGTAAAACCTAATTTTGTGAGGTTTTTATTACCCCTAGTTGAAGGTTCCTCCAACTACTTGGGAGTTCTTATGAAAGTGGTTGGTTTACATAACTAAATATTTCCTAAAATAACTATTCTTAGCTAGATTTTTTAAATTTAGATGAAATCATTACGAAATTCAAGGAATTACTATATAGAATATGGGACACCACTAAATAAGACAATGATCCACGATTTAATGTAATTGGCTAGCCAAAATTCTTCCTTAATACTCTGTGAGTAGTATCATATAAATATATTGGACCATAATTAGAGTCTTGGAAGATCCTTTTATCTTGTTTTATATAACGACTAACTATTAAAAACATTATAGTTAACGGATACTCAAATTTGATAAAATCGTGGGATAAATTTTAGTTTCTAAATATATAATGTCTTATGTTGGATAATCTTGATAAATGTATTAATTTGTTAAATTATTATTTTATAATATATGAATCTATTTTAATACAAAAACATCACAGTGATAAATATTGGACAATTATCAAATCCCTACTAGAACTAATATAACTACTGATACTTTACATACATTGTTAATACTTCAAAATTGAAGCATACTTATTACAACATATAACAAAACCACGAAAGGACGGTATATGTATAGTGTCTTTAGAAACTAGGAAACATAAACAACTGGTTCATAAAGCGTCTACACTGTCTCCCATTTATTTCATCATATCTATAGTCCCTTTTGGAATATCTTACTTAATAACCTTCTTCCTGACCTGGGGAACGAAAACATACAAAAGGGTGAGCTCAAATGCTCAGTAAGGGTAAACAAAAGAAATATCAATCACATCATATACATAAGCACATAACTTTTGGAAATCTTAACCTGCAAAATAGATCATAATTTCATAACATGGGATAAATCATGGCAGTGAAATGTAATCGAAATAATCATAACAGAAAACATGAAACTTTGTGGGATTCACACATAATCATATAGAATCATTTCTTGTTAGTCAAGACTCATTGCCAAGACTATCTTGGTGGACAATGTCGCTTTCTAAACCGAGTAACCCTTGTTTCAGTCCTGTTTCACTAAACCGATATAACCTACCATTCCAGCCATATCTATCTCATGAAATATAGAATCATTACCCAATGCATTGGAGGGAGATATAGGTCCCACCCATCTCATAATGATACCATTCTTATGTGTGCCACAAAATCATAAATCATACATCATTGCATAACCCATGTAGTAAAAATGGGATTCTTAAACAACATGACATCATAAAACAATTCATATAAGATAAAGGAATTCATAAAAATATTTCCATCACAACATAATCAAATCCATGTAATAATAGGGATAGAAACAGAACCCTTTATTATCTTAGATGGAAAATAAATTTGATAAAACACTTGAACTTCATTCTTGAGGAAAATATCCTTTATTTTTCAAAAACATTTTTCCTTTCTTAACATGTCATACAACTTTAAACTAAAATAAGTTGATTAAAAATAAACTTGAAAACATGTAAAGGAAGCTTCTTGGAAATAATGTTTTAAAAATCCATTCATGCCGTAAAAGTTAAAACACATTCTTCTCGTACTTTTGTCAGAAAAGTCAAAAAGTACCTCTTATAAAAAACGACAAAAGATTCCTTTCATATCCTTTACTAAAAACTCACCGAAGGGTAAAATTGGATTTAAACAATTGTAGGTGGATGGAAATAATATTACATATTGAGGAAACATGGATGTGGATGATAAAATACACCCCAGTAAATACCAAAGTATAAACAATCTTGGAAAAAAATGAGATTGTGATATTTCCCTTACCTTAGGTCGGATTTGCTTTGTACGTGTCTGAAGCTCCTATATAATGGTTTAAATAATGTTATTGACTTATTTCAAAATCATACATATTGATATGATATCATATATGGTCATATTCTTATCTTCTTATTAGTAATATTTCATTGTTACTTGTTACTCGGGTCATTATTGCCTTTTGTTGTTATGCGTGTTTTGCCTAATAAATTATTATTCTTCTTTTAAGGTTATAGATAACATATATCCAGAATAGTATTAGTGTAACATATATAATATTTATTCAATCAATTCATTTATATAATTACTATGTAATTATGATCATGTAGAACGAGTCGCATCACATCGTGGAGACGGTATTCCGTACGTACGCACGAGCGATGATATTGTTCCCATGATCGTGGAATTGTATTTAAGTGTATTTATACTATTTAAGTATCAATATCACTTTATATTAATAATATATAGTTACTCATTACACCATTATACCCATCCTTGTAAGGTGATGGTGGAAATTAGATTACACCACGGCGTGGAGACAGTATTCCGTACGTACGCACGCGCGGTGATTTCATTTTTCCATAGGATGGATAGAAGGTGAATTAGGGATGTTTAATATTTATAATAACATATAAGTATGTAAGTAATACTTATGTTATTACTTTATCATGAAACAAATAAATAAGAAGAAGTTGAAGAAGAAAGAAATTGAAAAGATCGGTAATAAATATTACCTCTTCTTTGAAACGCCTCATTGAATCCTCCACTTAGGGAACTAAGATTGGTCTTTGAAGAAGACCAGGACCTCTAGGATTATTCTAGGGAAGTGTATAAGGGATTTTGTAAGGGGTTGGCAGAGCTTGAGTGCTCAAATTGGTGTGAGGAGGAGGAGGAGGAGGTTCCCTTTTATAAGGGAGGAGAGGGGCACCATAGGAATATCTCAAAATATTATTTTATATTAAATGAAAAATCGGTTTATAATGGTTAAAAAGGGTCTTATTTCGAAGGTAAAGTGGGTAGGGGTCGGAATCCTATCAAACAAAAGGATTTAGACATGTTTAGGTTATTATTTTAACCTTATCAATTAGATTTACCTCTAAGTTAAATAATTTAACTTTTACCGTGACTTCTTGTTTTCTTACACTATATGGTTAATAAACTTACTATAACATGCCAAAATAACCCCAAGTTGTTTATTATTAATATATATATCTTTATCTAAGTCATTTGGCTGACCCTTATATTTTTAGGAATAAAATAACAATTTATAATATAATATTTGATTTAAAAACTATTTTGTGTCAATTTTGACACTATTTGATATATGATTTTTGTGAAAGTCATAACAGAAAATTATATTCTATCCAAGTTGATTAAATCAACAATAATATATCATATTAACCAAGAAAATTAGTGGAATTCCTAAAAAGTCTCAAATTACATTTATTTGAGCATTTATAACATAAATTATGTTAACATTTCCTTAAAAGGGTAATTTCTGCATCATCGTTGTGTCATAAATAAATTAATTTATTTAAAGTATAAAAATAATAAATAAAATATCATTATGTAGAAAATCTTTTTATATTTCTAATGAATATTTATAGTCCAATTTATCTTATGTATATCCCCATATTAAAAATGTTTTAGTTATTAAACATTGATTTTAACTGTTTTTACTATTCATTAAATAAAATAATATTAAATGTCATAATCTAATACAAGTGGACCTAAATGGTCATATTATATTCATAATGTTGTTTTTGGTCTAATTAAACTTATCCAATAGAATTAGGACACGTGTTAGGGTAATAGTAATATAATATTTACCCTTAGTTACCCTATTTACTATTAACCGCAGTAAAAAAAGTAAAAAGTTACTATTCACCAAAAAAATTATTTTTATCTCATTGAACAACATTTTACTTACTGATATCAATCGTGTCTGTCGTATTTTTGAAATTCCATTCACAAAAGCGGTAAAATTAAGTTTTATGCAAAATTCAGTTTTTAACCTACCACTAAGTGGTTTCACTATTCATCAAAAATTGAAAGTTTTCAGAAAAATACCAAAATTTCACCTAGGCGAATTTCGGTATTCCAAATTCAAAAATAAAGTCCATTTTGAAAAATAAAATTTATAATATTTTAAAAAGTGGTTATTATTATTCATTACGGCTAGTTTTAATAATATTTTAATTGCATATCGTTGTTTAGTGAAACTCGGTATTGTGTACAACGCAAGCTATCGAGGAAGGTCACGATTGCGTGTAAAGTAAGTCAAGCTAGTGTGTAGTGAAATATTACTTTGATGATATATATATATAACATAAAAACAAAATATTACTCATAAAAATCTCTGGTGTTACATTCTACCCCCCTTAAAAAGAATTT
Organism: Viscum album; assembly: GCA_963277665.1. Taxonomy (NCBI): domain Eukaryota; kingdom Viridiplantae; phylum Streptophyta; class Magnoliopsida; order Santalales; family Viscaceae; genus Viscum; species Viscum album. The sequence goes on from OY728133.1 coordinate 246,004,229, forward strand.
CACCCTCGAAATTCGTCACTTTGTAACAAACAGATGAAGATACTTCTCCATCATCATATACTCAAGATCCAATGTAGATTCTATAAGTTTGTGGTTACTCCATAAAACATTCACCAATCGAGTGGTCTTGTTTCGTAGGACATTTTCGCTACGATCCAGAATCTCTATCAGTTGTTTTTCATAAGAAAAATCTTGCTCCAGCGGTACAATTTCTGAGCTGAGTACATGTGAAGGATCAGGTATGTACTTTCTCAGGAGAGATACATGGAACACATCATGAACTTGGGAGAGATTCGGTGGAAGCTCCAATCGGTAAGCTACCTTCCCAACACGATCCAGTATTTCGAAATGACTGATATATCTAGGGCTCAACTTCCCCTTCTTTCCAAATCTCATAACCCTCTTCCAGGGAGATATTCGTAAGAACACTTTATCACCCACTTCAAACTCTTGGTCTTTTCTTAGGTTGTCAGAAAAACATTTCTGTCGAATCTGAGCTACTCTTATGTGTTGTTGAATAGATCTGACCTTTTCTACGATTTCATCAACGAGATCAGGTCTTAATAGCTTTCTTTCCCCAACTTCATCCCAGCAAGATGGAGTCCTGCATTTCTTTCCATAGAGAGTTTCATAAGGAGCCATCTGAATAATGGAGTGAAAGCTATTATTATAAGGAAATTCCACCAAAGGAAGGTGTTGATCCCAACCTCCTTTTAAATCTATAGAGCAAGCTCTCAACATATCTTCTAGGGTTTGAATTATTCTCTCAGACTGACTGTCTGTCTGAGGATGATAAGCAGTGCTAAAACTCAACTCTGTATCCAGAGTATGCTGAAGACTTCTCCAGAACTTCGAGGTAAATCTCGGATCCCGATCAGATATAATAGAACGTGGTACTCCATGCAATCATACCACTTCCTTTACATATATCCTGGCAAGATGATCCAGAGAGAAATCCTCTCTAATAGAAATGAAGTGTGAAGACTTTGTAAGACGATCAACTATGACCCAGATAGCATTATTGCCTTTGGATGTTTTAGGAAGTCCTGTGACAATGTCAATAGTAATGTTTTCCCATTTCCATTCGGGTATGGGTAATGGTTGTAACATCCCCTTAGACTTCGGTCTCTCAACTTTAACTTGTTGACAAACCAAGCATTGAGAGACATATTCAGCAACATCTCTTTTCATGCCATCCCACCAGAAGTACTCTTTCAGGTACCTATACATCTTCGTGCTTCCAGGATGAATAGAGAATGAAGAACTATGAGCCACATCCAGCCGCTCCTTCTTTAATTCGGGGATGTGAGGAACACAAACCCGATTCCTGAACTTTATTATCCCATCACAATAAAGGTTGAACTCATGAACATTTATCACCATCTTTTGTAACTCGACATCTTCTTTATGTGCCTCTTTAATCTTCACATGTATAGATGGTTGAACATTCATTTGAGAAAGATAAGATTTTTCCCCTTCCATTATAATTCCAAGATCCATCCTTTGTAAATCCATAAATATTGGATCTTTTTTGATCCTCATCATTGATAAACTAGCATGGTCTTGTCGACTTAATGCATCTGCCACCTTGTTTTCTTTCCCAGGGTGGTAATGGATTGAGTAGTCATAATCCTTAATTAGCTCCAACCATCTTCTTTGACGCATATTCAGCTCCTTTTGTGTGAAAATATACTTTAAACTTTTATGATCAGTATAAATATCACACCTTTCACCATAAAGGTAATGCCTCCAAATCTTTAATGCAAAGATTACCGCAGCTAACTCCAAATCATGTGTTGGGTAATTTTGCTCATTGATTTTCAACTGTCGTGAGGCATACGCTATCACCATATCATTTTGCATAAGAAGACACCCTAATCCCTTCTTGGATGCATCACTATAGATCACAAACCTTTCTCCAATACAAGGCAGTGTGAGCACAGTTGCACTGGATAACCTTCTTTTAAACTCCTTGAAATTCTCTTCACATTCTTCCGTCCAGACAAATTTAACTCATTTCCGAGTCAACATGGTGAGTGGGTTAGATAATCGTGAAAAATCATTCACAAAACGTCGATAATATCCAGCCAAACCAAGAAACCTTCGGATCTCAGTTACTGTTGTTGGTCTCGACCATCTTTCGATAACCTCTGTTTTTGCTGGATCCACAGATATCCCCTCTTTTGAGATTATGTGACCCAAAAATGCAACTTTTTGAAGCCAAAATTCACACCTGGTAAATTTGGCATAATGCTTCTCCTTTCTCAGGGTCTTCAATATAATTTTCAAGTGATCTTCATGCTCTTCCTTGCTCTTTGAATAGAAAAGAATATCTTCTATAAAGACTACAACAAATTGATCAAGATAGTCTCTAATGACTCTATTCATCAGATCCATAAAGATAGCAGGGGAATTAGTAAGACCAAATGGCATCACTATAAATTCATAGTGTCCATACATTGTACGGAAAGCCGTATTTGATATATCATCCCTTTTGACCCTTAATTGATGATACCCTGAATGAAGATCAATCTTGGAAAAGTATTGAGCTCCGCGTAGTTGGTAAAATAAGTCATCAATGCATGGGAGAGGATATTTGTTCTTGATTGTGATCTTGTTAAGTTCTCGATAATCAATGCAGAGTCTCATTGACCCATCATTCTTCTTAACAAATAGAACAGGTGCTCCCCAATGTGACACACTAGGTCATATGAATCCCATATCAAGATTCTCTTGGAGTTGCTTCTTCAATTCCTGCAACTCAATTGGGGCCATTCTATAAGGTGTCTTTGAAATAGGCAATGCACCCTGTACGAGTTCTATTGAAAACTCAACTTCACGATTTGGTGGAAGTCCCGGTAATTCCTCCGGAAAGACATCATCAAACTCCCTTACAATGGGTATATTCTTAATCGTGAGTTTCTCACCAACCATTTGAGATAAATAACCTTCATTTAGTGGAATCAATACCCATAAGATGGAAGAAATTTCTAATGGAAGGTTATGTTCATCCTTGCATTGATAGACGATCATAGATTGATTTGGAATATGAAATGTGACTTCCTTTCTTTGATAATTGATATGAGCTCCATATAAAGAAATCCAATCCATGCCAAGAATCACATAAAATTCCACTATAGGAAGGATCACATGATTTGAAGGAAGGAATTTCCCACAAACTTCGATCAGAGAAGAATTATAAACTTTTGATGCGACTGTTGTGCCATTAGGTGTTGTCACAGCTAACTCAACATCTAATTGATGAGGTAATACGGTGATACCCTTAGAAAATTCTTCAGAAATAAAAGAGTGGGTGGATCCAGAATCAAATAAAACATTTTCTACTTTAGAGTGGATGGTACGTGTACCTTTCATCACATCGTTATCGTACTCAACATCACTGATAGAAATTGCATGTGAAATTCCTTTGTCTTTAGCAGTAAGAGTTTGTTGACGTCGACCATCATCATCAACCCTTTGATTAGGGCATTTATTGGCATAATGCCCCATCTCCTTTCAATTGAAACATTGAAGTGTAATAGGTTCATTCTGTGTATCCCTTCCTTTGTTTGCATCATTAGACATCTTCTTCCCATCATCGCGGCATTCAAATGCCTGATGACCTTCCTTTCCACATTTGAAACATTTACTTTTCCCTTTAAGACAACTCCCTCCATGTTTCTTTCCACATTTTGAGCATAAGGGAAAGCTCATCTTCTTTTCAGTGTGCTCTTTAGATTTTCCTTTGAATTCCATTTTCCTCTTCTTATCAAACCCATATGACTGATGCGTTACTCCAATATCCATCTCGACTTTGAGAGAACATCGAACGATTTCCTCGTAACTATTGAAGTCCCTTATGGATAACGCCCTTCAAAGACTTGGTTTTAAGCCACTAAAGAATCGATCGATCTTACTCTCAGGTTGGATAATAATACCAGAAGCGTACCTTGAAAGTCTTGTAAAATTTTCTTCATAGGTACCAACAGATTCATCATCCTTTTGCTTTAGTTCAAGAAACTCTTTCTCCATCTTTGTTTGGAGAATATGAGGGAAGTACTTATTGAAAAATAAGTTCTTGAACTCGTCCCATTCCATGGACTCAATTTCATCCCTTTACCTCATATTCTTAATAAGATTCCACCATTGATCAGCATCTACTTCCAAATGATACACTGCTAGGATGACTTAATCATGTTCAGAACATTGAAGAACTGAAAATATCTTTTTAGTAGTACTAATCCATTGTTCAGCAACTAATGGATCTGTAGACCCGCTGAAAGAAGGTGGACGCTGCCTCATGAAGGATTCAACAGAATGTTGCTCCTTCCTTTGCTCGTTTGGAAGTCCTGCATGATTCATAGCTAGAGAATGTTTTGTGAGCATGGCTACAAGATTTTTCATTCCAGCTCCCATGTCGTTTGGTTTCTCAGGGGGACAATAATTGCATTTCCCATCGCATTCCGCATTAACACGGTTCCTTCGGGTTCCAGCCATTGACTAAAACCAAGAAGAATAGTTTGAGCAACACTAATTATAATAGGAAAACCACATAATCAAGAATAAAATTTCACACTTAAGGTCTTATATAAGGTTATTCATGGCCATTTCGAAAACACTAATATTGTGTTCTATGCTTAGACTTATCCTTAGGGTTCTTACTAAGGATTTCACATCCTAGTTTCCAATGGTTGACTATACCTTTCCTCTGATACCAACTATAACGACCCATACATTACATACATTGTTAATACTTCAAAATAGAAGCATACTTATTACAACATATAACAATACCACGAAAGGACCGTATAGGTATAGTGTCTTTAGAAACTGTGAAACATAAACAACTGGTTCATAAAGCGTCTACACTATCTACCATTTATTTCAGCATATCTATAGTCCCTTTTGGCATATCATACATAATAACCTTCTTCCTGACCTGGGGAAAGAAAACATACAAAAGTGTGAGATCAAATTCTCAGTAAGGGTAAACAGAAGAAATATCAATCACATCATATACATAAGCACATAACTTTTGGAAATCTTAACCTGTAAAAGAGATCATAATTTCATAACATAGGATAAATCATGGCAGTGAAATGTAATCACAATAATCATAACATAAAACATGAAACCTTGTGGCATTCACACATAATCATATAGAATCATTTCTTGTTAGTCAAGACTCATTACCAAGACTATCTTAGTGGACCATGTCCCTTTCTGAACCGAGTCACCCTCGTTTCAGTCCTGTTTCACTGAACCGGTATAACCTACCGTTCCAGCCATGTCTATCTCATGAAATATAAAATCATTACCCAATGCATTGGAGGGAGATATAGGTCCCACCAATCTCATAATTATACCATTCATATGTGTGCCACAAAATCATAAATCATTCATCATTGCATAACCCATGTAGTAAAAATGGGATTCTTAAACAACATGACATCATAAAACAATTCATATAAGATAAAGGAATTCATAAAAATATTTCCATCACAACATAATCAAATCCATGTAATAATATGGATAGAAACAGAACCCTTTATTATCATAGATGGAAAATCATTTTGATAAAACACTTGAACTTCATTCTTGAGGAAAATATCCTTTCTTTTTCAAAAACATTTTTACTTTCTTAACATGTCATACAACTTTAAACTAAAAGAATTTGATTAAAAATAAACTTGAAAACATGTAAAGTAAGCTTCTTGGAATAATTTTTTAAAAATCCATTCATGCCGTATAAGTTAAAAAACATTCTTCTCGTACTTTTGTCGGAAAAGTCAAAAAGTACCTCGTAAGAAAAACGAAAAAAGATTCCTTTAATATCTTTTAATAAAAACTCACCGAAGGGTAAAATTGGATTTAAAAAATTTTAGGTGGATGGAAATAATATTACACATTGAGGAAACATGGATGTGGATGATAAAATACACCCCAGTAAATACCAAAGTATAAACAATCTCTGATAAAAATGAGATTGTGATATTTCCCTTACCTTAGGTCCGATTTGCTTTGTACATGTCCGAAGCTCCTGTATAATGGTTTAAATAATGTTATTGACTTATTCCAGAATCATAAATATTGATATGATATCATATATGGTCATATTCTTAGCTTCTTATTAGTAATATTTCATTGTTACTTGTTACTCGGGTCTTTATTGCCTTTTGTTCTTATGCGTGTTTTGCCGAATAAATTATTATTCTTATTTTAAGGTTATAGATACCTTATATCCAGAATGGTATTAGTGTAACATATATCATATTTATTAATTCAATTCATTTATATAATTACTATGTAATGATGATCATGTAGAACGAGTCGCAGCACATCATGGAGACGGTATTCCGTACGTACGCACGAGCGATGATATTGTTCCCATGATCGTGGAATTGTATTTAGGTGTATTTATACTATTTCAGTATTAATATCACTTTATAATAATCATATATAGTTACTAATTACACCATTATACCCATCCTTGTAAGGTGATGGTGGAAATTAGATTACACCATGGCGTGGAGATGGTATTCCGTACGTACGCACGCGCGGTGATTTCATTTTTCCGTAGGATGGATAGAAGTTGAATTAGGGTTTTTTCATATTTATAATAAAATATCAGTATTTAAGTAATACTTATGTTATTACTTTATCAATAAAACAACTCAAGAAGAAGAAGTTGAAGATGAAAGAAATTGAAAAGATCGGTAATGGATATTACCTCTTCTTTGAAACGCCTCTTTGAATCCTCCACTTAGGAAACTAAGATTGGTCTTTGAAGAAGACCGGTACCTATATAATTACTTTAGGGAAGTGGAGAAGGTATTTTGGCAAGGGTTGGCCGAGCTTGAGTGCTCAAATTGGTGTGAGAAGGAGGAGGATGAGGTTCCCTTTTATAAGGGAGGAGAGGGGCACCTTAGGAATATCTCAAAATATTATTTTATATTAAAGTAAAAATCGGTTTATAATGGTTCCAAAGGGTCTTATTTAGAAGGTAAAGTGGGGATGGGTCGGAATCCTATCAACCAATAGGATTTCGAAAAGTTTAGGTTATTATTTTAACCTTATCAATTAGATTTTACTCTAAGTTAAATAATTTAACTTTTACCGTGACTTTTTGTATTCTTACACCATATGGTTAATAAACTTACTATAACATGCCAAACTAACCCCAAGTTGTTTATTATTAATATATATATCCTTATCTAAGTCATTTGGCCGATCCTTAAATTTTTAGGAATAAAATAACAATCAATAATATAATATTTAATTTAAAAACTATTCTGTGTCAATTTTGACACTATTTGATATCTGATTTTTGTGAAAGTCATAACAGAATTATATGTTCGAACCAAGTTGATTAAATAAACACTAATATATCATAGTAACCTATAAAATTTGTGGAATTCATTAAAAGTCTCAAATTACATTTATTTGAGCCTTTATAACATCAATTATGTTAACATTTCCTAAAAAGGGTAATTACTGCGTCATCATTGTGTCATAAATAAATTAATATATTTAAAGTCTAAAAATTATAAATAAAATATCATTATGTAGGAAATATTTTTATCTTTCTAATGAATAATTATAGTCAAATTTATCTTATGAATAACCCCATATTAAAAATGTTTTATTTATTAAACTTTGATTTTAACTATTTTAACTATTCATTAAATAAAATAATATTAAATGTCATAATCTAATCCAAGTGGACCTAAATGGTCATATTATATTCATAAGGTTGTTTGTGATCGAACTACACTTATACAATAGAATTAGGACATGTGTTAGGGTAATATTAATATCATATTTACCCTTAGTTACCCTATTTATATTAACCGCGGTAAAAAAAGTAAAAAGTTACTATTCACCAAAAAATTATTTTTATCTCATTGAACAACATTTTACTTACTGATATCAACCTTGTCTGTCGGATTTTTGAAATTCCATTCACCGATGCGGTAAAATTATGTTTTATGCAAAATTCAGTTTTTAACCTACCACTTAGTGGTTTCACTATTCATCAAAAATTGAAAGTTTTCAGAAAAATACCAAAATTTCACCCTAGGCTAATTTCGGTATTCCGAATCCAAAAATAAAGTCCATTTTGAAAAATAAAATTTATAAAATTTCAGAAAGTGGTTATTAATATTCATAACGGCTAGTTTTAATAATATTTTAATAGCATATCGTTGTTTAGTGAAACTCGGTATTGCGTACAACACAAGCTATCGAGGAAGGTCACGATTGCGTGTAAAGTAAGTCAAGCTAGTGTGTAGTAAAATATTCCTTTGATGATATATATATATATATAATAAAAAAATATTACACATAAAAATCTCGGGTGTTACAACTAATTTCCCATAGTAGTATTGTAATATGCATATAGTATTTCTAGATGTTGTGTCAATGTCCCCACTACATGTTTATCCACCTTACATGCCGAGAATAAGTGATATAAGTGATTTAATGTGGTAAATAATAATGAATATAGAGTTTATTTCGTAATGAAATATGTGACCTTGATAGAACTACTAATTCAACACAGGTTCGAGGATGTCTATTCTACGATATCTCATATCTTATATATTGAGAAAGAAATTAGAGGAAATTAGATAATTTAGATTGTTTTTCCCATACACAAGTGTTACCTAGATGAGATGTACACAAATAGTGATCATCTCTTTGATGTATTGAAGCAAATTTATTTGTTAATTATTTTTTTCATCTTTTATATAGTAAATTATTAATTAATCTTATGTAATCATCCTACTATTTAGGTTTCCTTATTTATAAACTATTATGAGACGAACTATTTAGAGTAACTACTCAAGAAATAATTAACTAATGATTCATGATAAATATAATGATTTTTGTTAACTTAGTTACATAACCTTATTTTTAATGATATGAAGGAATGTTTGAAAATAACATGACTTATTTAAATTCATTTAGTAATTTAAAATTTATTTCAAATAAATAAAAAATTAAAAGATAGTATTGCAGACATAAGATTGTTTTTTCTCATGTGAAAAGATAAGTTACATTATGTCATACTTCAATTAATTGGACATAAAGAAATTAGTCACTCCGAAATTAGTCACATTAATCATTTAAATGTAGTACATATATTATAATTCATCGGTATTAAATATAATATTCATATCATATATGTGTATTAGAATACAAAAACCAAGTATGTATATAAACATTACTAGAATCCAACATGAATTATCCGTGTAGTTGAGAAACAAATATTTCTATATTATTTTTGATAATCACATGATCTTTTGTTATCCCAAGGAGTGATACTTGTTAAATAATAAATAATTATATAAAGTCAGCAAAACATGTATCACAATGTTCTTTAAGACAGAACTATAATTTATTTCTTATGGAATGAATATTGGTTTAGATGTTTCATACTTGATTAATAGTTAAAAATACTTAAATCATCAGTAAAATATAATTAATATTAAATAAAATATTTTATAAGAAATATTTTGGAATAATAATTACTCACCAAGTAAATCTAATAGTAGTTTTTCATGGATACACAAAGTCTATATTTATACTCTTTAATGCTAAAACATTAGTTACTATAAAAATTATTCTTGTAAATATTTACAAAAAGAATCAATTTTGATATAATGGTTAGCCAAATATATTCCAAAAATATTAAATCATATCCACAATAACTATTCTGAGGAAAATATATATTTATGATTAAACACCTCATAATATTCCATTAGGATTTGGGGAGAGTAAAATTAATGTAATTATGATGCATTGCTATAAGATATTATTTTTTATAGCTTATGAGATTAAGAATGTCTTAAATAATAATAAATGGATCATAAAAGTGTATAATGAATTCATTCATAAACTCATAATTTCCTTAAAAAATTAGAGGTGACATGTTATAAAAATGAAGATCATTGAAAAGTCTTACTTTCATTAATTAATAATTAAAATTTAGATTTTTTTACGGAACACACATTTCCATTCACATATTAGGACCATTATAAAAATATATTCCGGAAAAATTAGGACATTTATATATTAGATAAAATCATCCATTTATTTTCAAAATATTCTTCTATAATAGAAGTATTAACCCATAAACACTTATAATAGTAATGATGAATGGTTATTATATTAGTTATAGTATAATAAAAATCCATTATTCCACATGTAATGTACTTATATGCTATGATTTTGTTAAGAAAAATTCAAAAAAAAACATAGATAAACCAAATAACATAATATTCATCATAGAATAATATCCCAATGAAATTTAAACATACTGCAAAATCAATAATATAGAAAAGTTATAATCATGTTATGGAAAATATTTTTATTAAAGGGTAAGAATTTATATGTGATATAAAAAGGGGAATATTATAATGGATACTATTAAATAAAATTATGAATAATTATTTTACAATATTAATATTTCCATAAGAGCTCATGGAAAAAGAATATATGGGAGACACATATGGAAAAAGAAATATAAAACCATTTGGGATAGTTTTATGATCAATAGGTAAAGGTGATATAATATTCAATATGAAGAATAAATAAGTATCTTATTGGGATGGAGTAACTATAAATCATCTAAAATTAAAATTGAATAAGAATTCAAGAAAATGGATTCCATTTTCCAAGATTCAATTTTATATTATTCTAGTTTCTCTCATTGATATTAATCTATTTTTTGGTATTCAAGAGAAACTATTTTTGGTGGTATAATCATAGTAATAATAAAGATTAGTTACCTATAAAAAATCATAAAAATAAAATCCATTATAAGTAAAATTATTATTGAAATATTCTATAGTCATTATACAGATCAATAATTTTCAATACTAAATTTCTTTGATGGTTTTTATATGATGGAGCTAGAAAGGGATGGCAACCCTAAATAATGACAATATTGAATACATGTTGTACATAAATAATTATGGACTAATTTAATAATAATTATCATATAATATTCATCTTGAGTGAATGTATTCAAATCTTATTTATGTGGTTAGTAGTAGTGCATTATTGTACTAAGTAAAATATGTTCAAACATATAGAAAACTGGTATTAGTTTTAAATTTAGTTAAAATATTATTTAAAATCACTCTATAGAGATTAATATAATGTATTAATCTATGTTATATGGAAAAATCAATTATGGTTTATATAATGGGTTACATAGGTGAAGTAAATTTATGTATATTGATAATGTGTTAGAAAATTTCAATATAGAATTTTTTTCCAATGTCATGTGGAAGAAATCACTCCAAGAAGTCATGTATGAGACATATGAGAAGATTAAAATGGTGAGTAGAATTCCATATCATTATTTTATTGATCCATAACCAAATTTGGAGTGGTTATCCCTCCCCCCTCTGAATTTATTGTGATATAACGATTCCTTATGGAGTACCTATTCCATGAATGGTATCTTATAGTTAGTAAAATTTTATCCTACGACCACATCGATGTACAAAACAAATTATCTCTCTACTGTATCACTTGAAATATAAATATTGATGGTCATGAAATATTTTTAAGCACATTTGGATCATACAGAGAGTTCAAACCTCGTTTCAATATAAAAATTATCTATGCCAGTGACCATAAACATATTCGATCAAAAAAAAATTGTTCCATTTTAAAATTTTTTGGAATAATTTAATTCAAATGATATCCTCATGTTGTTAACTTGGTGTTATTTTATAGATAAACTGTTTTCAAAGTTGTCCAAAGATGAAAAAAAATTATTTTCTATGTTTCAATCACTTCTTTTATGTGCTTAGTACACACCGTGCAGGATTTGTAAGTGGGGACTACCCTCCATGTTGGTGGCAAAACCACCATGTAATCGCTGATAGCTCATGATAGGCACATGGAATTATAATTATTCCACATGCATCAACATACATATAAAGAAATCTTGATAATAGAATTAAATAATTATACATAGAAAATAGCTAAAAGATAAACCATTTGAAATATTTTCTAAATAAATGAAGAAACAATAATTATTTTACCTCTATATTTATAAATACATTCAATATATACATAATGTACATGTCATATTTGAGAAGCTGACCAACACTAACAATATTAATACAATTACATTACATGAAACTGGTCATATGGGTTCACAGCACGTCCCTTTTCAGTAAACACCGCTATCTACTTCATTTTTTTTAACAAAAATAATTTAGTTTAATTTTAAAATTATGATGGATGTCTATGTATAAGACTTTTAAAAAGGAAAATTAGGATAAATTAATTAATTAATTAATTCGTTAAGGTCATGTATCTTTACAAATAAGTAATAGAAATTAATTCTAGATATTTTTTTTAATTTGTAATAATTTAATGTGCTTATGATCATGATATTGATTTTCCGAAGTATGTATTTAGTAATATTTAAATTAATATTTATTTCAAAGTTTTTCTATAAAAAGGGTTCTATGAAATGAATTATATTGACTTATGATTCATCCTTACTCCAACACCTGAACTCTAATAACCCTGAGTCGGTGTTAACCAAATTATATTGTTATATGATACAAGGGATCACACAACATATGATCAACTATTTTATCCATCGTGGAGAAAATTATACATACATGATTCCCATATAACATTGGAAAAATAAAAAATAGTATATAAATAATTTTTCATCCTTGGGATCAATCATAATATATTTCTTCATATCTTATGGAAATGGGATAAATAAATGATATTTTTATATGATCAATAAGGGTTACATATAATGAAAGATATCACGAGTAAATATGGTATAATCAATATGTAAGAGTGCATAATAAAAATAGATGACATTCAGTCAATATCTTGAGTTCAATGAGTATCCATTGATAATATCAACATATAAATAACATGGATAATAAATACAAAATTCATCATTAAGAAATTTATTATTTCTAGGAATTCACAATAAAGGACAATCAACTATTATATCATGAATCTTACCATGAAGGCCACTCAACCAAAACATCATTATTAATAAATGGGTAGGTGTCAACCAAATCTTCATCTAATAGGGCCAACCATTTTTTCACATAATACCTATTAATGAATTTACAATATACATATAAATAGGCCCAAAATTTTAATTAAACATCCTATTAATTATTTATATACTGAATGCTCAATCAATTTATAAATAAACTTATTTATAAATCAGAATTTTTCTATATTGAACCAGGAACAAAATATTTACATGGTAAATAAAATAACAAAAAATTAATTATAATAAATATAGATAAATAAATTGTACATTATATTTTTATTATATCCAATATATATATAAAAAACAAATTATATTGATATAAAATAAAATTCATTTAAAATTGTATTTATTCATTTCTTAGAAAACCTGTGAAAAATAATTATTTATTTTAAAAAAATATTAATAAAAAATTTAAAATTAATTAAAAAAATAATTTAATTTAAAATAAAAAGAATAAAAATATAACGGAATATTAAAATAAATTAATGGTCATGATGGATGTAAAATTTAATCATGTCATATAGGTTAAAAGATAAAATTGATTAATTTTTTAAAAACATTGAATGAAATAACCTGATCTGAAATATTTTAAAAAGATTTAATTTTGAAAACATTTTGATAAAATTGAAATATTTTTTAAAATAACTTTACCCAATTTATGAACTATATGAAATAAAATTATTAAATTTTTTTCAAATAAAATTTATGTTGACAAATAATATTATCAAATAAAGAGGAAATATGGTCGGCTAATCCTAAAATCATATTCTCAAGTATTTTAATGTACCAATGGAGAAAAATGGTACTAGTACTCGAAAATTATTGTAATAACAACATGATAATAAAATATATGTTCTTAAAAATTTATGTTCAGGAAATTATATTAAAATTATCAAACATAAACATGCTCAATTAAAAATGAGTTACTGAAAAACAATCCATTCTGATTTGGTAACCATTAAATAAAACCACATAAAATGAGAAACTATGAATAACAACGTTTAATAATGTGAATTTTTTGGGATTCCTGACATAAAATGTCAATTGAAAATTAAATAAATCATGTAGAATAAATTTGTATCATAACAAAAAAATTATTCATTGTGGTGTAAATGAGTCGAATTTACTATCACCTCATGTGTTACTTGATTTTTATGAACTCTTCAAAACCTATATAATAAATTTTTATTTATTATAAATCTATAAATGAATTCTAATTTATAGTTATCATACCATTTATGATTCACTTAAAAAATTTCATCATTCATTTATTAATATATCATTATTAGTGCCCTTTGGTCGTGTGTTAACTGTTCCAATTTTCATACATGTTTTGGTTCGGTAGTTCTGAAACTTACATATAGGTCATGATTTCATAATCTCTTGAATATTAATAAAAACATAATTATCAATGTTATAAAACAAATAAAATTTAAAAATCATTAATTCAAATTATACATGAGATTCAAATCACATCACTTTGTTGAGGTGGCAGTCCACACATACAAAGAAACGATGTTATCATTTACCAACATATAGAACGATTAAAAGGTAAATTACATATTTTAATTTTAGAATCATAATTATGTCGTAATAATCATATATATTCATTAATTACACTATAATAACCACCTATAAAATTTTTAATAAAAAATAAATTACACTACTACATGGAGATGGTTGGTCGTACGTTTTCATGAGAAAATTTTTCATTTTCCAAAGAGTATAAATGGAGGGAATAATGATTTTGAATAAACAAAAATATAATATAAGTATATTTAAAGAACTTATTTTATAATTTGATGATATTTATATAATATTTAAACGTGGTAGAAGTTAAAAGAAAATTTCCACACTTAATAAATTTTTATATTACTTTATCATAAAATGGCTTATAAATTACACAATAATCCATCTTGGATGGTCTGTCGACAAGACCCAAACCAATAAGTCTTTGGGAGAATTTTTTTTTAATGTCTTTCTTTTGGGTTTTATTTATCCCAATGGTTTAATATGTGTGAGTAATAGAGTATGTGTGGTATCCCTATATAAGAGACGATTGGGACACCCTTGGAATTATATAATGTATTAAATTGATATAAAATAATCATTCAATTCATGTGGTACTAAATGGATGTATTTATAATATGGGACATCTATAATACAAAATAGTCCCATAAAATAAAATTTAGACAAGTTTGGGTGATTTTTTTCTTTTATCTCATAGTGTTTAACCCTGTAACCCTTTTGATGATTGTCGTGATATGAATGTTTTTTACACATTATGGGTAAAGATATTTACTATCAAAGGAATAGTGACTCCTAAGTGGAAAATGATTGATCTAATCAACAATTTCTCATTACAATTTTTAAATAAAACATCTTTATTAATTTCAAGTCATTTGATAAAAAATTAATAAATAATAACATTAAATTCATTTTCAGATCTATTAAAATTGTCGAATTTTCCAAAAATATAAAAAAATTAACTACAGTTTGAATATAAACATTTATCAAAATTAGAAAAACATAATATTTATCAAAAAATCAGGGAATATCATACCTAAACCAAAAAATAATACTTTTTCTATTTTTGAATATATTTTTATTATTTTTCTACAAATTGAAAAAAGAAATGTGGTTGTGTTCTATGAACATTTAATTTAATTATTTCATTACTAAAAATTAAAAATAAATTAACATCATAAAAAATTTAAACAATAAAAAATAATTATTTAGAATCATTCAAAAATTATTTTTATCCCTATCACTTATATTATATATATTAAAATCAAGAAGGGTTTTTTGGAATTTTCAATCTCTTAAAATAATATAAAGGTATTTTTCAAATATAAATAGCAGAAAAAATAGAAATTATAATTCAAAATATTTAATAAATTTTATTAAATTAAAACAATATATTTGGAATACATTTTAATGAAATTATGTAAAACACAATTAAAAAATGATCATATAATTTTTTTTATTATAGTCCAAAAATGAATATATATATAAGAAAAGTATAATTCTGATTAATATGTATTTAATTTTATTGTTTATAATTTAACATTGAAAAAATAAAATTTTTATCAAATTAAATATATAATAGGACTTTTAAATTACTTTATTTAATGAAAAGAAATATTTTAAGAAAAATAAATTTTTTCACTATTCACTCAAATATCAAATATTTTATAAATATATAAAAATACATTTAAAAAAATATTTTAAAATATAAATTTTGAAAATGATAAAAATTTATAAAAAATATATTACTAATTGTGTTAGAAATTAAATATAATATACACAAGAAAAATAAAATTAAAACTAATTGCGAATAAAAGTTATTATAAAGCATAAAAAGAAATTTTATTAGGTCCCAGCCTTATACAATACCTAATCTTGATTTAAGAAAAGTATTCACATTGGGGGCATTTTCAGGTTTACAGTTTAATAGAATTAGGCCATTATTAATATATATCATCACATAATCATACATTAGGATTCTATCAAAATAGTATACTTTTTTTCACCAACGAAAACCCTTTTATTAATAAAACATGATGTTTTTTCATGATTAAAATCTTCATGACTTTTTCCATTCTCTTATATATCCCTATACCCTATAAAATCATTTTAAAATCTTGATATGAAAAAAAAACCAAGTAAGGGATAAAAAGAAAAAATATATCGTTAGTCCATGAATATTTATAAACGCATAAAATCATAAGAATCGTGAAAGCCTTATATAAATATTAAATCATAAAGGTAAATCATGGCATTCCTATAATACTTAAATTGTATCTTTGAATGATATATATGGAGTAACCATCATGGTTATGTTTTTAATACCAATCATAGAATATTCCCTAAATACCTTAGTAGAAACCATATTGTTTAACTTTTTCTCGCTACCCAATGCATTGGAGAGATACCACGTGCACACCCGCATTTAGTTTATCCTGGAACCATGAGTATACATAATTAAGGCCCATGAACAATAACATAATCACAACACATAAAATATGCATAAATGAACAATAACATTCCCATATTACAATCATAAGATATCATTTCATGATAGTAAATAATGAATGCATTCTCAACACCATATTCAATACCAAAGTACCATAAAAGGGAACATGGTATTTACTTTTATTTTTAAAAACATCCCACATTGTATAGAAATAAAAATACCTAATAATGGTCATGGTAGTGGAAAGGTTGTTGTAATCATGTACTAAAAAACCTTAATTTTTTCATTGAGTAAAAACATCAATGAAAAAGATTAATTTTGATATTTTTAATAATTTAAAAGTCAAACAGGTTTATTATACACCGTATAAAATAAAGAGGTGTATAATGTCAAATTATGCCTTAATGAACTGAGATTGAGGCGAAGTGACTTACCTTGAGTCTGACTCATCACATATAATTGTTATATTCTTGAATAGTAAACTTTGATTAATTTATAATTTCATGAGATCCTCTTTCATTATTATTGTTCATTTTATATCACTTATTATCATGTTATAAAAATTAAGAAATTATTGAAGATCATATCGAATGTTTCATCAATATTCTGTACTTGAGGAAAAAATGAACATGGTTTTGATGACATTAATCCATGTGGTCATAATCCCATAATCTCTAGAAAAATATTCATCACATAATAATTAATTTTATATATTAATCAAACTTTTTAAATTAAACCATTAATTAAGGTTATTAAAAATGAAAGATGTTATATTCATGGAGATAGGTGGTCGTACATCTTCCTGGGTCACATTTTCATTTTTCATTGATCATTATTGAAATAAGAAAATTGTTATTTTACCATTCAGTAATTATAATAATATTATTATCAT
This sequence comes from Viscum album, assembly GCA_963277665.1. Lineage (NCBI taxonomy): Eukaryota > Viridiplantae > Streptophyta > Magnoliopsida > Santalales > Viscaceae > Viscum > Viscum album. The sequence continues at coordinate 246,022,151 of OY728133.1, forward strand.
CATAATAATCATTTTAATAAACCTAAATATATCATATAAGTTATGTGCTAAATAAAAACATTTTGTTTCACTTCAGGTAGGTGATAGTTCACACGTAAGCACATATGACGTTATTGTTTTTATAGGAATGGAAGGTAAGAAAATAATTGAAATATTATTATTTTAAAATGATATTAATTCCATGAGTATCATATATGAATATTAATTACATCATTATAATGGTTCTTGGTTGACATTAACGGGAAACGAACAAAATCATTTTATGGAGGTGGTAGTTCACACATACACAAGAACAATTAATTCCTTTCCCATGTTATAGAAGATTAGATGGATTTAGTTGATCATATTCACATAATAAAATCTACATATATTTATGATACAAGATTTATTATCTCATAATGGATGGAGGATACTTTAAGGAAGTGAAAGAATAAATAAAATTTAAATACATAAGGAAAATGATACTTTTTCTTCAATTACACACAATTGAAGATCAACATAGCACCTCAAAAAGGATGTTATACCTAAATTAAAGGCTTAAAGATATAGTAAGGGTTATATAAAGGGTTTTGGGAAGATCTTTTCTGATCCAAATTTATTTAAATGTGTTAGTATTAGGGAATATATGGTAACATTATATAAGAGAGGGGAGAGGAACCCTAAGAAACCCTAAAAATATTAAGTTAATATAAATTAATTTTTTAATACAAATTATTAAAACATGAGATATTTATAAGATAAAATTGGGATTTTTATAAATACCCTCACACAATAAATTATAGACATGAACTAATTTTATTTTAATTCTTATCTTTTAATTTTACCATTAATTATTTTAAATTAATTTTAATTTTGGTAACAATATTATAAATACTAAGAGACTTTAAATTTTACTAATATGTGGTAAATGTCCAATAATTGGATACTCAATGAACATTTCAACCATATCATAATCACTTTGTAATTTTAAATAATATTTTAAATTTTTAAATAATTTAATAAATTACTATATCTATAAAACATCAATTATGTCAATTTTAAACTATTTATTTTATTCAATTTTATTGAAATCTAAAAAGGGAGATAACTTCAAAACAATTCATCTAATACTCTTATTGAATTTCATAATCAGGTAGAAAAATCATGTCTGACATAAATTGTGTCAAATAATATTAATTTTAATATATATAATATCATTTATTTCATTCCTTCATTATTAATTATATCAGTGCATCATCATTATGTCATAATTAAATCTAATTATTTAACGTCTAAAAATAATATATAAAATATCATGATTTAGGTAATCATGTTATCTTTATAATTTCTATAATTTCAACAGCCTCTATAGAAGCTTCTTCATTATCTGATTTATGTTCTTCTAGATTTTCAAGAGCTAGGCTAGGAGGAAAGTCAGGGTCTCCTCCTTCATCCGTAGTGGACCCTTCCTATTCTGGATCCCTCACATCCTTTTGTCTTGAAGGATGATCCACAAGATTAAACTTGTCATACAACCTCTGGTCATCATTGACCCAATCTCCTCTCCAAGGGTTCCAATTTATTTTCATTTACTTACAAATTGTCGTTGTGATACAGAAATTATTCTTCACTACCATTGTCTCATCTGGAGACTCAGAAACCCCTTTTACCTTGATCACCACAGAGATCAACTTAGCAATGAATAGGGAATTTGTCTTTGATTTCGGCCTTCTCATATCTTCCATCTGGAGCATCAGCAATCTTCACACATTATCCTTTACACAATGTCTTAAGAGGTTCATGAGATAGATATCCTGAAATCTCAAATTTGAAAATTCTCCTCTCCTTGGTATCAAGACTTGTTGAACAAATTTGAATAGAAATCTATTTTCTACATCCATTTCTGCAGCAACTACTTGTCTTTGACTTCCACCACTAGTCAGCTCTTCCAAAGCAGTCTCATAATCTAAATTGTCACTGGTAGGTGGCAAGGCTCTTGTGACATATCCAGATACTCCTTCATGTGTAAATTTCAAGCACTCAACCCATTCAATAGACGAAAACGACATCTCCTTTCCATTCACAAAAGAGATTACTCAATTTTCATTCTCTGATTCTTTAAAGGATACAATATCATAAAAATGTTTCACTAATTTTTGAATGTAAGGACCATTGTTGTTCGAAAACCACTCTACCCATTTTTGATCTTCAAGAACATCGAGCACTATGGAACTGCTAGGCAGCATCCATTCTACACACAATTCCTTTTCAATCAAAATAACTCGATTTTGTATATGAGGATTCACTGGTCGTTTACCTGACCTAGTTCTAGCAACACTTCCACAACCACTTGCTTCTATCTTGGTCCTCTGCTTCTTTGTTTTCGACTCAACAGTGTCATCACTGACGGTAGTAAGTTTGGTTTTTTCCATCGTTGGTTCGAAGGATTTAGGGTTCTCTTAGGATCCAAGAGCTAAGGTTCGAGGGTTATGTTTTGAGGCTTGGTGGATTTAGAATTAGCTCTGACTTTAGTTTTATCATTTGATAATCATAAAATAAATAAACAAAATAAAGTAAAAACGATTCAGATTCTGGCAGCAGGCAGATGTTTTAAAACATCGCACACATCAGTGAGAATTTTTATCAGTGAGGATTCCTATCAGTGAGAAGTTTACGTCCGTGAGAACTTCACATCGGTGAGAACATCACATCAGTGTAAACATCAAATTATTGAGAATTTTACATCGGTGAGAACTTCACATCAGTGATAATTTTACATCAGTGATAATTTTACATCAGTGAGGTTATCACATCAGTTATAATATCTACCAATTGAGGTTAATCATTCCTAACTCGTGTCTAATGTAACTTAACCTATCCAAACTCAATGATTTAGTGAAAATATCGGCTAATTGATGTTCAGTACCTATAAACTCAAGAATTATATCACCCTTTTGGTAATGATCTATCAAGAAATGGTGCCTTACATCAATTTGATTGGTCCTAGAGTGGGACACAGGGTTCTTTGAGATATTTATTTCACTAGTGTTGTCACAGTTGATTGGCACGTGCTTAAAGTCATATCCATAGTCCAAAGGACTATGTTTCATCCACAGAATTTGTGCACCGTAACTACCAGCAGTAATGTACTCTGCTTCGGCAGTGGATAATGCTAAAGAATTTTTCTTCATACTACAGAAAGATACTAAGTATTTTCCCAATAGGTGACATGTTCCTGAAGTGTTTTTTCTATCCAACTTGCAACCAAAAAAATCAGCATCTGAATAACTCATTAACTCAAAGGGTTTTCCTTTTTCATAAAACAATCCAAAGTTTACAGTATGTTTAAGATACTTATAAATTATTTTAACATCAATTAAATGATATACTTTTAGATTAGATTCAAATATTTCACACATACACCCACTAAACATAATTTATGGTCGACTAGAAGTAAGGTAAATTAAGCTTCCAATCATACCTCTGTAATTGGATTGATCCACTTGTTTCCGAGTTTCAACTGCATCCAATTTACAAGCTGTAATCATAGGAGTTTCACTTTACATAATACTATCCAAACCAAAACGTTTTAAGAGATCCTTTTTATATTTACTTTGATTCAGAATAATATCATTTTCATTTTGAAACACTTGAAATCCATGAAAATATTTATGTTCTCCCATTTAACTCATTTAGAATTTATTTTGCATACTCTTTGAACAATCATTATATAAATATTGTTTAGAAGATCCAAAAATAATATCATCAACATATATTTTAACTATTAAAACATCTTTAGAAATTCTTTTAATAAAAATAGTTGGATCTGCAAACCCTTTAGTAAAACATTTTGAAATAAGAAAATTACTAATTCTATCATACCAAGCTCTTGGTTCTAGTTTTAAACCATATAAAGCTTTAGAATGTTTAAAAACTTTATTTGGAAAATAAGGATTAGTAAATCCATGTGTTTTTTCAACAAAAACATCTTCAACAATAAAACCATTTAGAAAAGAACTTTTGACATCCATTTGATATAACATGAAATTCAGATGAGCAACAAAGGCAAGTCAGATCTTAATGGCTTCTACTTTGGCTACAGGATCAATGGTTTCCTCATAGTCTATATCTTATTCTTCACTATATCCTTGTGCTACTAGTCTAGCTTTGTTTCCAACAATGTTTCCAGACTCATCAACTTTGTTTCTAAAAACCCTTTTTGGGCATATTGTTAAAGTGTCATTAGGTCTGTCAACTAATCCCCAGACATTGTTTCATTCCAATAGATTTAAATATTCTTGAATAGCCTTTACCCAAAATTCATCATGGATAGCATAATTGATATTTTTAGGTTTTCTCTGTGAAGGGAAGGATTGATGTTCAACCTGATTTCTTAGAGAAGCTCTAGTATGTGTCCCTCTATCAAGATTACCAACAACATCTTCCAAAGGATGATTCTTAAGATTCCTTGTTGATCTAGTAAAGGTAAGACTATAAATTTTAGGTTTATCTATAGGTTCGTGTTCCATAGCAGCAGATTCTGGAATATTTTAAGAACTGGATGTTTTTATAGAAGGTTCTTTAGATTTATCATTAAGGTCCAGAACACTCAAATCTTCCTCAAGATTTTCAAGAGAGGTTTTAGGCTCATGAGGATCAGTTTCATCAAACAAGATGTGAACATATTCTTCCACACATTTGGTTCTTTTATTAAAGACTCTATTTTATTTTCTAGTTAAAGAATAACCACGAAAAATTCCTTCATCACTCTTAGAAGAAAACTTTTCCAGATTATCCTTTGTATTAAGAATAAAAACATTGCATCCAAAGACTCTAAAGTAACTAACATTAGGTTTTCTATTATTCCACATCTCATAAGGGGTCTTCTTAAGAACTAGTCTGATAAAGACACTATTTATGATATTACAAGCTATATTCACAGATTTATCCTAAAAGTAAATAGGAAGGTCATATTCATTAAGTATGGTTTTAGCTATTTCTAAAAGGGTTTTATTCCTTCTTTCTACTACACCATTCTACTGAGGTGTTTTAGGAGAAAACAATTTGTGACTATATCCATTGTGTGAGCAATAAGATTCAGACTCTTGATTTTCAAACTCACATCCATGATCCCTTCATAGAATTTTAGTCTTAAGTCCACTATGATTTTCTATAGATTTGGAGTATTTAACAAAGTAAGAACAAGCATCAGTTTTGTGAGCTAAGAAGTATACCCAAGTATATCTAGAAAAGGAATCTACTATAACATAGACATAGTGGTTCCCATTTAAACTAGAAACTCTTGAAGGTCCAAACAAGTCCATTTGAACCAGCTTGATAGGTTGAGAAGTTGAAGCTTCTTTATTTGATTTAAAATAAACATTATGTTGCTTTCTCTTTTGACAGGGAATTCGAACTTTGTCATTTGGGAATTCATGTTTAGGTAGGTCTCTAACTATTTTATTCCTAGTTAATTTTAAAAGTGAATAGATGTTGCAGTGTCCTATTATTTTGTTCCAATGCTAAGATTCATTATGAAAAGCATTTAAACAAGTAACATTTTTCTAGGCTAAAGAATTTAAATCAACTGCATAAAAATTTTCAATTCTTAAAGTATAAAATACTAAAACATTTTCAGAATTAAAAACATTACAAGAATCATTTTCAAATTTCACGTTAAATCTATCATCAAATAATTGATAAATACGTAATAGGTTATACTTAAGTCCTTAAACAAACAAAAATATAGAAATTATAACTAAATCAGTGTTACCAATATGGCATAGGTTGATGAATTTTCCTTTAGAATTATCACCAGAGGTGAAATATCCTCCATCAACCTTTATTAAACTTTTGAAACATGAATAATCTCCAGACATGTGTCTTGAACATCCACTATCCATGTACCATACCTTCATGTGAGAACTCATTAAGCATGTTTCCAACAAATCAAGTTTAGATAGGAAATGATTTTGGTACCCAGATCTTCTTGGGTCCAGATATGTTTGCAATCAAAGCATTAGGTACCCATATTTGTCTTATGGGTCTCATATAATTTACAATATCAAAATATTTTGAAAGATAAAATTTACTTGATCTATAACCATATGAATAATCGGTTGAAGCAAAGGGATTTCTAGAACTTGAACTAGGAGTATTCTGTCCTGATTTAGGAATAAATTTATTCTTAATAAGCTGTATCTGTCCAGTTTTGTAGCCTATTCCAGTAGTGTATTTAGGTGCAACATGTTTACCTAACATTTGAGTTAGAGTAGCATTTCCATTTTTGAACTTTTCTAAGCCTTTTCTAAGTTGCTCATTTGTCATTTTCAGTTCTATATTTTCCTTTAACAGTTGAGCATTTTTATCTTTTTCAATAGTATGTTCGGTTTTAACAGTAGTATTTAGAGAATGTTGTTTCTTTAATGATTTGTATTTGTATTTAAGTTCATTGCATGTCTCTTCCATCATATTATAGTATTCAAATAGGTCTTATTTCGACATATTTTCATCAATGTCTGAACACTATTATTTCATGAATAATAATCATTTAGTATAGGGGAAATAGATACCTCATAGGTATTGGTCATAAAGCACATGTTGGCATGATTCTTATCAGAATAAGAATCATCAGATTCACATGTGTTGTCTTCAAATGCAATCCAGGTAGCCTCCATAGCTTTCTTGGACTTCTTCTCTTTATAATAATATTTCTTTTTTAAATTTAATTTTGGACAATCAGGCTTGATGTTTCCTTTCCTTTTACACTCATAGAAGAATATTTCATTATCCTTGTCAACATTCTTCAAATCCTTTTTCCAGTGTCCCTTGTTGTCATACATTCCTTTGTAGTTAGATTTCCTAAAGAATTTCATCTTCCTATAAAACTTCTTGAATCTCCTAGCTATCTGATCCATCTCAGCATCACTATATGAATCATAATATTCACTGGATAAACTCTCAGTACGTATTTGCATTTTCTCCTTGTCTTTACTCTTATAAGCGTTAGACTTGAATGCTACAAATTTTCTCTTAGGTTCGTCATCTTCCTCTTTATTCACCTTGAGTTCTTCCTCATACATCATTAATTTATTGATAAGCTCTTTTACTGACAGTGCTCCAATATCACATGCACTCTGACTGAGAAAGAGGTTCTTCTCCATCATTCTGGAAGACATCTCAGTATCCTCATAATTTTTTCCATAACTGGAATAGATTTCCCAAGTGAACTTATTGTATTGACTATATCATTAAAACTATGATACATATCAGAAATAGGTTCCTCAGTTTTCATTTTAAAATTGTCATATTAAATCTCATTTCTTTAACATTGGTCGTTCCTTCATGGGAAACACCCAAAGTATCCCATATTTCATAAGCAGTTTTACAAGAAGAAATTCTATTAAACTCTTAGTCTCCTAAATCATAGTACATGGAATTCATATCTTTACAATTCTTATTGTAATCAGTCTTTGTAATTTCATCCCATGTTGTTCTTTCAGTTTCTCGAATTTTATATTATGATTATATAGCAGTCCAAATATCAAAACCCATGCATTCTAAATGAATTTTCATTTTTAGTTTCTACTGGGCATAGTTTGTACCATTGAAGAAAGGTAGATGGTTAGTATCAGCACCCACTAGTTTGTTATCCATAGATATATTTTAGAGAATATCTTTAAAGAGATAAAATTTTGAACTAAATGAAATTAAATATCATTAAATATGCAAATAAAATCACAGTTGAAAAATAGAGTATTTCAAAAATCGTTTAATAAAAGAAATCCATTGATACCAAATGTTGGTTGAAGTGGATACTCAAGAGGGGGTGAATTGAGTTCCAATTAAAATTCTTTTAAAAATATTTCTCTTAATATCCCCCAATTTAAAAACAAAGTTAAACTGTAGTGAATCTATACAGAGTGTAATGGTTCAATTAGTTTTTTCGAAGATTTAATAGGTCTCAGTTAACTTAATTTAATGATTAAATTAACTTTTGAAACTAACTTACTGATTTAAAATAAGTATAAACACATGCTAATTTATCAATCAAAGTATCTTTTAAACTGTTTTGTATATCAAAGTAATAAGCACCTGAATGTAAAATATATATGTAACACTTATAGACTTAAAATAAAAGCACAACAATGTTAATCAAGAGGTTCAGTATCAAGCCATGACTTAGTCCTCCCAAAAATTTATATAAAATGATCCAGACCCTGGATCGGTTTTAAACAACAGTACACTACTATCCAGGTCCAAAGACCTCTACCACTGTTCTTCATGGGAAAAGAAAACAATAGCACACATGCTATTCAGATCTTACTCGACCTCTACCACTATCCACAATGGGAAATAAAAGAGTTATGGAGTTTTAGTGAGGATTTAAGAATCCTCCAGTTTAGCATAGGAGACAGTGTGTGTGTAAAATAAATAGGGTACACACACTGCTCAAAATTTAAATAAAATAATCAATAAGAGAAGTATGATTCAGTTTAGAAATGGTATAGTGATTAGCAGTGCATCTCTGGACTCGTTTGGTTTATCAGAAAAGCTTCTGAGTCCTTATCTGGTTTTTCTTAGAAAATAGAGTGTTGTTTTCTTCTTTGATTCATGATCCAGCTTAACATCATGAGTGCATGAAGTATTTGTTGTAGTTATTCACTCAAGATGAAACTTGTGTTCTCCTCTAGAATAATTTTCTTCATGTATGTCGAAGATTCTTGGAGTATGGGTATAGACTTGTGAAAAATGCTCCACATTTGTATTATGTTCATATCTTGTCTCTTTCACCCTTCATGTGTCTTATTAGTGCCTTTTGTGACACATACAACCATATATCCGATGTTCTCTTTCCATCCCTTTATAGCTTTCAGCTTTTACAGAAACGAATAATCTCTTTTTGCATGGGTACTAGGTATGGTTCGCTGACATGCAACTGAAATCATTAAATAACATTAACTGCATTGAAACAATCAAATGTAACCGTTAGCTAAATAAATAAATAGTATGAAGAGTATAGGGTTTGACTTGTTGTTTAGGCATTAGTAGCCTTTTATTGGTAGACGTGAACAGTGGACTTTGTGTCACACAACCTTCCTTCAGTAGCACTTTTGAACTTGCACCAGTAGCTCATATACAGGTGACATTAGTTCCATTGGTAGCTCTTGTTATTGGTAGGTCTTGTTATCGGAAACTTTTGATGCATCGGTAGTTGTCTCTCCATCGATAGCTCTTTGCATAAGTAGTTTATTGCTAACTATTGGAAGACATGCACATCGGTAGCTCGTCTATTTTGTATCGGTAGACTAAATCTGTGAATTGGTTCTATCGGTAGACTTCGGTTTATCAGTAGCTCTGGTCTGTTTGTCTATTGGTAGCTCTGTACATATCGGTGAACGTAGTGTATCGGTGACTCTGTCTATCGGTAGAATAAGTACCGGTAGCTCTAGCTAAACACAGACCTGTGACATAATAATTATCTTTTTTATACAAAACATATCCGAGTGGGTTAGAATTACTTCAGAGATTATATAAACAGGGATAAACAAATATTAAACTATCTCATGTATTATTTTAATATTATTATCATCTTGAGCATAGATTGAAAGAATTAATATATAGAAAAATATTAGATTGAGATTATCATAGTATATGAAAGCATAATTGGGATTATCAAAAGAGGTGAGGTCAACAAACCAAATGGGTTTTCATAGAACCATAACCTAATGAATCACCTTATTCCAAAACACATTCCCTATATGGTCAAGAATATGGATGATTTTTTCCTCGTAAGAATGATTCTATTCCAACTATACTACTTCTAGACTCAAAACAATAGTTGGATATGACAAATACTTTCTATAAATTGAATCATGTAAAACATAATGTACCTATAATAAATATGGAGGTAAATCCACTCTTTTATCCATTGATCCATCATTTTATAATATTTCATACGGTCTAATGAAATTCAGAATCATATTTCCCTTCATAGAAAAATGCACCACACATTCCCGTGGTGAAACATTGAGAATGACATGATCACATGCCTAGAAAGAATTATTCTTCCATCAGTTAGTTGTATAATGTTTCCCCCTACGATGAGTTGTAATCATGTGTTTCTAATTCTACTACACTTTTTCTACCAATTTTCCTCCCATAAACCTCCATTGACATATATCATCCATGAAATCTATAGTTCAACATCGCTTTAAATATATTGCCTAAAATTGTGAAATTTTTATACGAGAATGAAAACTGTTATTACAATAAAACATAACCAATGAAAGATGCTGATCCCAAAATCCATGGTAATCCATCGAACAAAAACAAATCATATCCTCCATGGTCTAAATTATTTTTTCAGACTGCCCATTTGATTATGGATGAAAATTTGTCCTAAAATTTATTCTCATTCCCAATAACATCCGAAGGCCTTTCCCAAAGATAAAAGTGATCCTTGGACCATGGTCATATACCATGAAGTGGAGAAAATCTATGTAACCTAACTATATATTTAATAAACATATGAGAATGTTTTTCTATAGTTAATGTATCTTGAACATGAAGGAAATAAAAATATTTAGTCAATCGTCCAACAATATCCCAGATCACATTATTACCACGAGATGTATTCAGTAATCCCACTATTAAATACAGGGATATATTTTTTCATTTCTAATCAGGTACTGGAAAAGGATGAATCATCCCTTTCATTAACTTCCACTCTTTTTTACCTTTTGACAAGTCAAATATTTCACATTAAATTCATTAATATCTCTTTTCATTTGATCCCATTAGTAATAGTCTCTATGTTCTCTATACATATTACTACTACTATGATAATCTGAAAAATGAGAACTATGAGATTCACATAACAACTCATTCTTCAACTATGAATCATAAGGCACATATAATCTTTTTCCAAACCTCAAAACACAATCCTTATAAATTTTAAATTCATGCAGCTTACCATATTGAAAAAACTCTACCTTTTTATGCATCTCACTATATTACTTTTATTCATGATTAATTATTTTGGATAGAAATGATTTCACTAAATACTAAGACAAAATGGAGGAATTTAATACACAGACAACATCCATAAAAATCTTCATAAGATCACTAATCAAATATTGATGTTCCCAACAAAACATTATTAATGTATCATTAATTTTCTAACTCAAAGCATCAACCACTTTTTTTCTCTTCCAGGATGGTAATGAATCGTGAAATCAAAATTCTTGATTATTTTCATCCATGTTCTCTATCTCATGTTAAATTATTTCTGGGTAAATATATACTTCAATATTTTATAGTCAGTATATATTTCATATTTTACTCCATAAATGTTATTCCACTATATTTTTAAATAACAAACAATACAAGATAACTCTGAACCATGTGTAGTGTAATTTTAATCATGATATTTCAACTAATGTCTAGCATAATAAATTACATGGTCATTTTTCATTAGGACACAATGAAGTCATTTAAACGAAGCATCATTTGTAGTTAACAAAATCACCATTTCTTGAAGGTAGTTACAAAATTATAGCATTTCTCAATATTCATTTCAATTCCTAAAAAATTCATCACATTCTTTTTTCCATATGAACATAGAACTTTTTCGAGTTAACTTATTCAGTGGACTAGATAACCATGAAAAATTTTCAACAAGACTTTAGTAATAACCATCTAAGCCAAGAAAATTATTAATCTTAGTTATATTTTTTTCATTTCCATCCTTCAAAAACTTTTTTTTTAAAATGATATATAGTTATTCCATATTTAGAAACAATGTGACAAAGGAATGAAGTTTTTCATAAAAAAACTCACAATTGCTATATTTTCCATGTAGTTTCATTTCTTTTATGGTTTGAAAGAAAACCCTTAAATGAATTTCATGCTCCTATTTACATGTTACATATAAAAAAATATCATCAATAAACACAACAACAAGCTTATCTTGATGAAAATAGAATATTATATTCATAAGATCCATGAATATATAATGTGAATTAATTAACCCAAATGGAATAAATACAAATTTACAAAATCAATATCTAGAAAAAAACATGGTCTTAAGAATTTCATCTTCCTTTAATTTCAACCGATAATACCTCTAACTCAAGTAAACCTGTGAAGAATACTATGCTCCCGGGAGCTGATTAATAAATTATGTATATGTAGAAAATTATACTTTTTCATAACAATGATGTTATTAAAGGACCTATAATCAAAGAAAAGTATCACTAAACCATCTTTCTTTTTAACAAACAATATAGGGTCACCCCTTGGTGATGTTTTAGGTCGAATGAGACCTTTATATAATAACTCCTATAATTTATTTTTGAACTATAACATTTTAATTTGTGGCATTTAATAATGTGGTTTTAAATTTTCATAGCATTAGAGACCTTGTCAATAGTAAAATCAACTTATTGATCTAATATAATACAAGAAAATAAAAAATAAATACATCAAGATACTCATTTACGATTATCACGTCATTAATCTGAATAGTTATATTGTATTCAATAAGATATAAAATTTAACTTTAATTTCAATCTTTTACTAGTTTCTTAGATTCCTAGTATAATATTGATGGTATTATTTCATTATTGTATTGAAATTGAAATCCATTACGAAAAGAAATTTTTTCTACTCTACAGTCAATCCCGCTATGATAAATAAGAATCAAATCCATAACTTGAATATCATTTAACGTTACTAAATTAAAAAAAATTAAGGGATTAAGGAAGATTCTTTCCCTATAAATAGATATGAAAATTCTTATAATTTTTTTCTCTCAACATTTCCCCTGTGTGATATTTTCATAACTTATAGATTCATTTCATGAGATTTAATTCCCAATTTAACAAAAAAAATATCATAAATGAAAGAAATTTTTGACCCATAAGAAAAAAACACATTGGCATAATCTGAATAATCAAATAATATACCTGATGCTGATTCATTTGATGGAACAACATCTATAAAATTAGTTGCAAATGATTTCACCACAACATTATACTTATAGACCAGCTGCATCACATCATTAAAATTCATCATCGGACACTCTTTCTAATAATGACTAAATTCATTACATTTAAAACATTTCACTATCTTTATATCCGAATATTTCTTACAGTTATAGTATTATTTTAGTTACAAGCCTTATTCCTCGTTTTCCTATATTATAAGCATTTACCAGAATTAAAAATTCATTCCCCTTTGTCCTTTTTACCAAAAATTTTCCAACTATAAACATAATTTTCTTACAATCAGACCCTTTTGAAGAATTTTTCCCATTGGACTTCCATGTCGACCTCCTATTAAGCATGTTTTTAAATAATAAATAATCATTGCTAAACTCCATTCCCACCTTCTCCACAGATCAGACAAGTTTTTCATAAATTTTTTAATCATGGGAAGGAAATGTCATTAAATAATTTGGATTTAATCCTTAGTAGAACTGATTTATTTTACAATCATAATATCATACGAATTTAGATCATACCATTCTATCAAGTGATTTTTCTCCATAAATAGCCACTAAGTCATCCTCATGCCTAAATTATAAGTATTAATTTTCCATCCTAAGTCAAGACACCTTATGAAATATTTATCAATAAGCATATTATTGATTTTGTCCCATTAAAGAGAATCAATCTCCTAACTATCCCTGATATTCTTAACCCTCGACCACCACTAATAGGATTCACCTTCAAAAAACTAAATAACAAGACTAACATTTGGATTTCTGGAGCACCCCATGACATTGAATATATATTCTAGGGATTTAATACACTCTTATACAAGGACATGGTAAGATTATCTTAAGATGATGGAGGGAATTACCTCTGAAATGCTCTACCACCAAAATGTACCATTGTGGTTGATCTGGTTGATCTTGAGCATGGATACAACAACCATTTATAGCTTATGTCAACTACTTTATCACTACAATAAACTACTTATTTCTGCTTCCAACCATATTAGGTTTCTGATTTCGATGGTTGTTTTCCTCTAGATGTCATATCAGAACTACATAATTATTTCCTCTACATAAAACCATTTTCAATAGGCATAAATTTTATGATTCAATAATGTAGTCTTAAAATACTATATCCTTTCAATTGGATAATAAATAAAAATTAATTTATGGGTATTATATTAAATGTATCATAACATTAAATTTTATCTTAACTGAGCTCTGATGATAACTATAAGTCCCCAACCATAAATATTACCTAATATTTATTTAAGTCAAGAATTAACATTGATAATATTTACAGGTTTATAGTTTCCTAGAATTAGGCCATTATTAATACATATTATCCCAGAATCATAAAAGATGATACTATCCAAATAGTATCCATTTTTTCCACCAAGAGAAACCATTTTATAAATAAAAGATGATTTATATTCTTGATAAATGTTTTCTTGACTAATTCCTTTCTCTACACATCATTATACCCTGTGAAAAAAATTTAAAACTTTGGATGAGAACAAAAACTCAATAATGTATAAAATAAGGAAAGAAAATATTTGTCCATGAATATTTATAAACCCATAAAATCATAACAATACAGAAAATTTCATATCAATCATAAGTCATAAAGTTACATTTTGGCATCCATATCATACATACAATTTACCTTTCACATATACATATGGAGTAACCCTCGTGGCTACATTTGGAATACCTATATTAGTATATTACCTAAATCTCTTAGGGTAAACTTATTGTTTAACTCTTTCTCATTTCCCAATTAATTGGAGAGCTATCACAGGCTCACCCACCATCGTTTTATCATAGATCCATCCATATACATATCCAATTCCTAATAACCATAACATAATCATAACACACAGAATATGAATAAGGGAAAACTAATATTTCCACATTGAATTCATAAGATATCCTTTCACGATATTGAAATATTTTATCCTTTATCAAACCCATTTTCAATACCAATATACAAGAAAAGGTAATACTGTATTTAAAATTTTTTAAAAAACATTACATCTTCCAGTGGAAGCCAAATAAAAAACAATTCTCTTGGGGCGGAAAGCCCGTTGTATCCATCTATATAAAAAATATTCCCTTTGTCATTTTCTAAAATGATTCATATTAAAATATTCTGTTTGAAAACAATTTAATGAAATTAAAAGTCAAATGGGTTTATTATACACTGTATAAATTAAATAGGTGTACAATGTCATATTATACCTCAATGAAAATAGATTTAGAAGAACTCCCTTACCATGAGTCTAACTTATCATATACAATTGTTATATTATATAATAATAAACATTTGATAATTCCTACTTACATTAGAACATTTTTCAATTTTATTATTTTTTTTAAAACATATTACTATTTTATAAAAAACATAACTATTTTTGTTCATATTAGATGTTTTGTTGATATTTGGTACTTTAGTCGAAAATAAACATGGTTTTGATGTAATTAGTCCTTGTGTTCATAAGTACATAATCTCTAAAATAGTATTAATGGAATAAAAAACATTTATACATTAATAATACTTTTTAAATCAACCAATTAATTATGGTTATGAGAAATTAACAACATTATATTCATGGCGACAGTAGGTCGTACGTACGCATGAGTAATGTTTTCATTATTAATTTATCATTATTTTATTAAGGTAATTATTATTTTCTCATTCCATAATGATTATAATATTATTATAATCATAATAATATTTTAAATATAGTTATATATACCATAAAATTTATTTGGGGAATAAAATGACTCACATCACTTCTTTGAGGTGATAGTTCACACATACGCACGTACGCAAGAACGACGTTATTATTTTTATGTGATTGGAAGGTAAGAGAATAATTGAAATATTATTATTTTATAATGTTAAATATGTATTTAATACCACATATGAATATTAATTACATCATTATAACTGATCTTGGTAGACTGTAATGGAAAACCAACTAAATCTATTTGCGGAGGTGATAAATCAAACGTATGCACGAATGATTAATTCCATTCCAATTTTATGGAATTAGAGATGGATTTAGTTGATCATATTATTATAATATAAAATTAGAAGAGTTAGGATAACATATTTATTATCTCATCATGGTTGTAGGAGACTTCAAGGATGTGTAAGAAGAAATGAAATTGAAATACTTAAGGAAAACATTATCTCTAGTTTGGTTGATCACCCATGAAGAACACCTTAAAACCTCAAAAGTGGTGGTGTGCCTAAAATAAATTCTCATGAACGTGATTAGGGATTATAAGATGGTTTTTTGGTATATATTGTACAAATAAAAAGGCTTTGAAAGTGTGAGTATTTGGGAAGGGAGGTTACCTTTTTATTGGAGAGGGGAGGGGCACCCTTTGAAACACATAAAATTTTAAGTTTGTATAAATTTTGTTTGTAATATAAATAACTTCAAATAGATATATGTAGAATATAATATTATTATAGTTATAAATCCTCTCATCCAATAATGTTTAGACACATATTAATTTTATTTTAAATTATATCGTTTCAGTTTACCCATAATTACTTACTTTTAATGTTAATTGTGTTGACATCATTTTAAATATTAAGTGAATTTAAATTTGACTTATACGGAATAATGTTTCTATAATTGGAAACATAATAAATTTTTTGATCTTATCATCATCACTTTCTAATGTTTTTAAATGGTATTTTTAAATAATTTAATAAATTTCAATTTCTATAAAACAGCAGTTATGTCACATTTAAAACTATACATTTTATTGAATTTAACTAAAGTCTAAATAGAGAGTTAAATTCTAACCAAATATTGTAATAGTATTATAACATACCGTATTCACCTAAAAATTGTTTCAATTAAATAAATTATGTCAAATTTTAATCATTATAATATTTATAATATCATTTATTTGATTCCTTCATTAATAATGCGATCACCCCATCATCATTGTGTCGTAATTATGTTTTATTATTTAATGTCTAAAATTTATAAATAAAATATAAGGATTTAAGAAATATTTTTAGATTTATAATTACTAATTATAATCTAAGATATCACTTATATAAACCCTTATTTAATTTTTTTGTATGAAAAAATATGTTTATAACATAATTTCATTTCCTTTAAATTAGTAGTTATAAGTGTGATAATCACACCCATATGGCTTCCTATGGAAAAATTTTCATCTCAGGGGTTAACTTAGTTGTTCATATCTCATAAAATAGGATAATGACAAATGTTAGGGTACATTTATATTATTATAATATTATTATTACCCTTATTGACCTGATTTACCTTTTAGTAGTGGAAAATAAAAATAATTACCAAATTTTCTATTCATCATGTCAAAAATTAATAGGGACCAATTTACATAATTTTGAACTTCTGGTTCCAAATATGGAAACCATTTTCCATATTAAAAACCTATATGTTTTAGTAATTAATTTAAAATTAATTATTGTTGTTAAAATAACCAAACGAGTTATTATAAGTATTAACCACTGAAAGATTGACATGTGTTTGTATGAAATTTCAAAGTGAAATTACCTCCATGGAACATAACTAGATTAAATGAATTTTTTTATCAATTCCACATTATCATAAATTAAATGGATAACCTTACTACAAAAATACATTAGACAAAAAAACATTTTTTTAATTAAAATGCTTTATTTTTTCACCATTCATTAAAATATGAATTTTAGTAGAAAATTAGTAAAATATCAACCAACATATGTTTTGATATATTGAATCTAAAAAAAGATTATTTTTTTAAATTAGAACATATAAAAGTTACAAAAAACTACATATAAAATGGATTCTCCATCAAAAAGTGATAAAACTACATTTTAAAAAGATTAGGGTATTTTATCGATAATACAGTATTTATTCTTATTTTAAGCCTATAATTTTATTGGATTAATATAAATAATTTTAATAAAAATGTGAAAAAAATATATTGCTAGTTCTGCTCGTTCCTGATAATATAATAGATAGATGTTAACTAGTGTTTAAAATAATAATATTAATAATATGTTATTTTTTGGTATAACATAGTTTCGTGTGCAGTGTATGATTTCCGAGAAACTCTTTGTTGCATGCTGGGTACGCTATCGGACAAAGAGTACCATTTTATTTAAATATAACATCTAATTCATAAATATTAATACATTTGGAAATGAATTATTTTATAAATACCTAGGATGTAACATCTTTATTATTCATTTAGAAGTTACTAAAATGAGATTAATATTAAATTTAGTGATTTAATGATTTATTTTTATTAAGAAAAAAATCCCAAATTTCAATGGTTTTTTATGAGTTGGAATGAAACACATATTTTTTGTCTAATATGGAATCTTTACGGCCTATACTGGCCTCTCTTGAACCTATGTTATATCCTCATGTAAGTCCTTCTATATGAAAATCATCTTTATATATACCTTCATCCTCATCCACAATATTAAATTTATATTCTCTATCTACATCAATATAACTCACAAAAATATTAAAATGACTTATTGAAAATGATAAGGGAATAATCGATGTTTTGAGTAGGAAGTTTGTTATTTCATGGTGGAAAACATCAAAGATGTTTAAAAAATTCAGGTTGTTCCTAAGTCTCATAACACAGAATCAAACTCTTAATCTTCTTCAGATTATGGGTAGATTCATTAAGTTATGGTTCCCTTATAATCTAGCTCCTGGAATAAGAAGAAATGTTATTTTGAGTATTATCCGGTCAGAACAGAAAAAATATTAAGACAACATTGGGTCTACACAAATCTATTCAATCCAAATACCAATTGATATTGTGGTAATGTTTTTTGGCCTATGATTAAGCAATGGGTAAGGTTAGATGTGTTTTTATATTAAAATATTTTAACGTATGAGAATTAAACTCATTTTTTGGATTACCCAATCCCATGTAATGGTGTTGTTTTACAATAGGAATATTTAAAAGACAATAAAACAATCCTATTCAAATATAGGAAAGATACCCAAGCACTAGAGGGCCTAGTAATAGATCCAACCATTTCATTATGATGTCAAACCGAACCTAGAATGAGTTCATCTAGAATTGGTTCTTATTTAGGGTGGTTTAAAGGTTTTACTTTTGAAGGAATTTATACTATTGCTATTTCTACTCTATATGTAAGAGTTGCTGGAGAAGGATTTAAATATCAACACTTCATATGAAATTGACAAAATAACATTTAAAATATAAATGAATGAAATTTTAATAAAATAAAATCCTCTTTGATCAAAAAAAGTTATCTTATTTTTTCATGGGGGTTCAACAATTCCATTTTATGTTTGCAGGTGTTTCATCAGACATTGAACAATATGTAATAGCAGTTCGACGATCTCATCATTGATGATCCAGACATGTATGTAACCTCTATTAAATAAAACATATATAGGTTGAATGGTATTAATTCTCTTAAAAATTTCATGAATAGAATTTTGATATCTTATTTTGTTTCAGTTTTTGTTTTGATCATAATTCATTGGGTTTCCACTATTACCTTAAATGTTCCATTAAAAATAATAATTTATTTATAATGATGGTAGTGATGATTTTTTCAAGACTAGGGCATTAAAATTAATATTTTATTGAATATAATTCCATTAAATACTGAAAAATTTCTCCTCGTGTCAAAAAGTTATAATCTTTATCATAGTATAAAATGAGAACCAATATGAGTAAACTATAATATGTTGAAATTAGTCTCCATAGACACATTAATAACACCAAAATTTAAACATAAATCTAACAATATAACTCTTCAAAAATATTCTCGACCATGATTAAAACCCTAAAATTTAAAATCTTTTATCAGATATTACTCAGAGATAAAATTAACAATTATCTCCAAAAAAATATTAATCACTCCGATAGAAAAATGTGAAACAATTATATACCAAATCATATAATCTCAAAAAAATGATAATTTTTCAAATAAATAAATCAAATTACAACGAATACATCATAAAATCAAAATTCCTCAAAAAGATAATGTTAAAATTACACATCCAATAAAATCCATTCAATCAAAACAATTCTATTGAAATTACTCAACAATGTTCCAAATATGTTAAAGTACAATACAAAAAAAATTAGTCATTTATTTAAAAAATAGTTTTTTATTTCTATGGTTATCCTTATGAAAAATCATATATTCAAAAAATTTAATTTTTTTCCTAATAATCCAAATTAACCCAAAATATCATATTAAACCTAAAGGTTATCATTACCTTTCAACATACGGTAGAAAAATATAAAATCATTCTTCCTCAAATAACATTTTCAAAAATACACATACAAAATCAATGTGGTTTATTCTAATAAATATCTCAAATAATATGAATAATAAAATTAAACTCCCATCCAAACAAATGGAACATGGTATCTATTCCATTAATATTATAAACATGATTAAACATATCAACCCATAAAACATTAGGTTTATCCCATATCACTGTAGAATGTCATAGTTTTACATAGGTTTTATCCAATCAATCATATAATGGTTCATAAAGAAAATGAAAATTAACTAAGAATATTTTCTTGGAGTGGCTAGAACTGTGTGCAGTCATAGGACCACTCATCGTCCACCAATAATGATTTACATAATACCAAATCCACCCTTTTCAATGTTATTACCCTTATGTGATTCTATTCCATAGACACATCCACTTTCCTGTATCCAGATAAGGATATACTTTCTAAGTATACCACACAAACTCTACCTTACAAAAGCTCTATGATATTACCCTATACATTGACATACCACTAGAATATCTCATATGGTTATAATATATAAGATATTTTTCCTAAATCTTATCCCAAATTGTCTTACTAAATTTTTTTTAATACCAACTATAATACCCCAACTCTAGTAACAATGATCAGGTGTTTACCTTATTACAATGGTACAAGATACAATATATTTCACAATGTAGGATCAATCAATTTTTTTGTTTCAAAAAAATGGATACATACTTAATTTCCATAATACATTGGAAATATAGAATCATTGCCAAAAAAATTAATCTTTCAAGTCATTCAAAATATCATTCTTCATATCTAGGTGATAGAAAAATAAATATACGGTGAGGTCATATTCTTTGCAATGGTTACATATAGTTTAATATATCGTGAGTAAATAAGGCATGGCAAATATATAATCGTTGGTAATCAGTACACATTTCAATCAATAAAAAACTTTATTTTATTGATAATTCATGGATAATATCAATATATAAATCATATGGATAATGAAATATAAGTTCTTCATTAAGGAAATGAATAATTATAGACATTCATGATAATGTTTACTCAAACCAGAAATCATGACTCTTACTGTCAATACCTTTAAACCAATGACTCATTTTGAATAAATGGGTAGGTGTAAACCAAATACCCAACTAATATATACACCATTATTTCATGAAACCTAGAAATATATGGGGGGGTTATCCATAATCATCCCTCAATTATCTCATACATGAAATATGTATTTATAATATATTTAATTGTCAATACTATTTGTTTTTAAAATGATTTCTAAATCAATAATTATCCATATTTAATGATGAATACAAAATATTTCTCTAGAAATTGAAATAAAATAAACGTGATCAGAAGTCATCTAGAAAAATAAAGAGAATGAAATATTAATAATATATCCCCATTAGAGCTTAAGAATCATGAAATTATTTTGACAATATTTAAATATTTTAAAAATGGAATTAATTATTATATTGAAACTTATGAAAAATAGGTTTTTCATTTCATAGAATTCTAAATAAAAAATACAAAATATGGGGAAAATTTCATTCTTTGAAAATAATAATGGATACTTGTAACGGATTTCCAAATAAATGTATATTCATGACGGTGGGAAAATTTATTGATGCAGTCTATGTTTAATCAAATCATTCTCTGATTACTTTTGTGAAAAATCAAGAAAATGGCTTGATTAGAAAATTATTAAAACAAATTCCTAAACTAATTGAAAATAAATTTAAATATTAATAAAATTAATTTAAAAATCCTTGGATCCATGGAAATATCATTATTGAATATTTTTTAAATAACATAGACGTTGATGAAAAATCATGTCCAACAAATAGGAAAAATGTTCAATTTCTCTTAAAAATATATCTGCGTTCATTTTTGGTACCAAAAATTTAAAATGATACTCTCACAAAAATATTTCATGAAAAAAATATATGATAATATATATATATATATGGTTTAAATTATAAAATAATAAAATTCATTCAATAAAAATTTAATCATTATTATTCTTGATTAAAAATGACATTGTGAAATAATTTCTTACTAGTTTAGTAACATTTGAATCAAAACCCCTTCAAAAAGAAAACATAGATAAAAAATTACTAATATTATTAAAAATTATATATTCATTATATAACTTGTAAAATGGTATGTAAACACACCATGTAAAAGAAATGTTATGCATATAGTAGAACATATCTCACTGAAGTCGAAGTGAGTCAAAATTTCCCTTGCCTCATGTGAAACTTGCTTCATATGCACAGCTAAAATAAAGTAATATAAATGTATATCTATTATAGATCTATATATTATTCATACATGAAGTTATGAATCTATATATGATTAATTAATAACATTATATCACCATTTTATTAACAATTCATGTAAACACCGTCTTCATACAAATTGTTAATTGTTCATTTTATCGTTCAATTTTTAGTTTTTTATTATTGTACATTTATTCTGATCATGATTTCATCATATAAATAATAGTTATAATTAAATAATTATTAATTTTTTCATTAAAAAAATTTATAATTATTCGATGAAGGGATATATGAGAAATAAATTACATCGCTTCGTGGAGGTGGTAGTCCACACATACGCACAAATGATATTATCATTTCACCATAGCTAGAATTATAACATGGTATATTCTATATTATTTTTATATAATAATAATTATGAAATAAATACCATATATATTCTTTTATTTCAAATTTATAACAAACCACCTAAAATTGTGATGAAAAATGAATTACACTACTACTTGGAGATGGTGGGTTTTATGTACGCATTAGCGGTGTTCCGATTTTTCAAATGATAGAATAGAAGTTAATTAGTTTTTTGAATATATAATAATAATTATCCAGTATATGGAAGATATTTACATTATTATATGATCAAATATGTTGAATATTTTAAGGAGTTATAAGTGTAAATAAAATTAAAACTGTCGTGTATGGGTTATACCTCATCTTCCTAAAACCACGTTTAGATTACATATTAATCCCTATTGGGATATTATTGGATGAAAAAAATCTTCTAGGTCCTTATTATGAAGATTAATAAGCGATTTGGGTAGTTATTGGTCGATCTACACGGCTCAAGATGTCTATGAATGAGAGGATGTGTGGGTCCATGTTGAAAAAAGGACAGGGGAACCCTTGGAATTACCAAATTTATTAAATTAATATAAATTATTTTTCATATTAACGTTAAATAAATGTTAAATTTATAATATAATATTTATATAAGTAGAAATAATCTCATAAAATAAAATTTAAACATGTTTTGGTACTTTTCAACACTAATCGATTTGTTTTAACCCCTGTTAACCCTTATAATGATTAATATGATATGTAATGTTTTTACTATTTAGGGGAAATGAAAGTTAATATAAAAAAGTGGTCAATAAGTGGAAAATTATTTATATTCTTTGTAATAACCAATTTTCAGGGTGAAATGAAATATTATTTTATTATTTAAATCAATTTAAAAGATTATTTAACATTAGATACCATTAATGTAAATTTTAGTAGTATTCACACAGTTTCAATTAAAATTTTTCTAAACAATTGCGTGATTAAAATATAAACATTTAACACATAACTTATAATTTATTTTTATCTATATAACTAATGTAACACTATAACTTAGCCAAAAAATATTACTTTTAAATTGTTTAAATTAATTTAATTTCTTTTTCAACTTCTTATAGAAGCACTGTGTATGTGTTTCCTATGAATTTAATGCAATTATTTAATAAATTCTTTTTAATATACTCATTATAATAAAATAAAATTAAAAATATTTATAATAATTAATAACATGTTTTATCTCTATCATCAAATATTAATTTTATTAAAATCAAGGATGCAAATTTAAATTTCCATTTAGAAAAAATAAAATAATGGTCTTTATAAATGACAAATTTGAAAAAAATGAATTATATTCAAATATAAGAAAGGGTGGTTGAATTAAACTCATAAAATGAAATATATTCACTTTTAGGATGATTTCAAAACCATTGTTCATATTTTTAACATTGATCTACTCGTTTTACTATCACTATGGAAACAACGTATTTACTAAGGGTAACATTCATTATGACCAAAAATAATGTTGATCTATTTTCCAAATTATGAAATAATTATTAGAAATATATAATCCATTTTATCTAATTCAATATAATTCATAACTTAAAGTAATTCTTATATAAATGTCTAAAATTCAGTGAAAAATAATTTTTTTAAAATGCCTTTATAATCCAAAAATTAACTTATAATAAAATCATCTGTAACTGCTTTTACCATTTAATTAATCAGAATACATGAAATGAAAGTATATTTAGGTTAATTTTAGATGAAACTAAAAATATAAAATTATTTTTAAATTACTTAATTTATGGATAACAAGGGACAATATTTCAAGAAATGATATTTCATAATCATTAACACAAAAATCAACATTTTCAAAAAATTGAAAACCCCTCCAAATAATATTATAAAAAAGATTTAAAAAATATAACAGTTTTCTAAAACACTATTTATAAAATATGAATAAATTAAATATAATTTCCTTCAACAAAATGAAAAAAACCTAGTAATTTAATATAAGTAGTTTTTAAGAATAAAATGAATTTATTAGTATTCATTTCAAGATAAAAAAAATTAGAAGAATGTTAAATTTAAAAATTTAAATAAATAATGTTTTTTAAGATATCATTTTTATAAATATGTCATATTAATATTATTCTTATTAGTACCATATCATTTAATTACTACGTAACAAGAGTATTTTTTAAATAATATTAATTCATCATTCATTTAAAATTAATCTTGAGTTTGGTGTGCAATATCTAACATTTTATTATTTTTAAATATAAGATAAAATCCCATGGTTCTATACATCCGAACACTATTATGTAGGTTCCTACATATTGATAATTTTATTAATATATCCCCATAGCTATGGTTCTCTGCACCTATGTGTGAGTATATATATATATATATAAAGGATGACAATCTAAGAAGTAGAGTGGTTCAAAACCTGAGTCAAGTATAAGAATCCAACAAGATGGATTGGATGAAAGGGAAATTATTCAACTGAAACTAAACATATTTCCAGGAGTAATTACCTTGGTTCAAGGGATATTGTATCATTCACTCTGTAAACTAACTATTACCAATATCATGACCATGCCACATTAATTTATTTTACTTATATCAAATGCATGGTTAACTATTTTTTAATTTTTTACATGATCAATTAAAAATTAATTGAAATGTATGAAATGCTTAATTCAAATAAATTTTATTAGATTCAATTATACTATCAACATAAGTTTAATCACTTTTAAAAAAATAAATATAATATTAATAAACATTCTAAAGGTAAAAATGGAAAATATTTACAACTAATGTTAAAAATACCTAAATGAAAGACATTAACGTGGTATATCCTTACATTAATTTACTATTAGTAGAACCAATAGATTAAAATGTGTTTTATCCCTTTTAATGACCCTTACATTTAATGGGGAGTTCTAGTGAAGGTTTTTGGTTTCCATAATAAAATTGATATTGGTTGTAACAGCCTTCGTCTTTCAAACAAAATTAAAATTCAAGTATTGGAGAAATCTATGTATAATATTTTAGGTATGAATATTATAATAAATTATTAAAGGAGTTTAATTTATCATTGTTGGAAGTTTAAACATTCCTAAATACCTTTGTGCAATTGACCAAATCTTTTTTGAGTTATAGGAAGTAAAATATTATTCCATTCAACTAAAATATCCAAATGTTAAGATATTATGAATCTAATTGTGACAAATATTGTGATTTGATCTAATTTTGGTAGTATAATAAAACAAAATATATTAAATCACTTTTTTTAAATGGAAATAGAGAACTAAATGTATTTTATTATTTAATAGATAAAATTTAAAGCGCTACCATATGAACATTGAGAACATTTCTAGAAAAGTTCATTTCCTTAGTAGGAAAAACATTTAATAATGGTACCAAAATTTATAAAAAACATTACTATCATACAGTTATTATTTTGTGTTGTAATCCTCTATTCCTAATCAACTACCATTGTGAGTGAGTTAAGGTGAATGAAATTATTATTAGAGACCCAAAAATGATGCAAATATTTTTTATTTCATAACTCAACTATCTATTTATGGATATTTAAAGATGAAATATAAGGGCATGAATGAATATACAACGATATATCATCAATGATATCTTGAGAAGGGGAATATAAGCTTCAAAAAAATTATTATTACTCCATTATATAGGTGAAATAGGGATGTAAGTACCAATATTCTGATCTTTTATTAAAAACGTATAATAATATTGATAAGTTAGAAAATTCAAGCCTATAATTGGATAGTAAAATTTCTATTACTCCCAGATTATCATTCTTATCACGTAGATATTTCATATTCATCCATTACTACATTTTAAACAATATTGAGAATCCCTTAAGTGATATTTTTATTATGATTAACAAAAAATATAAAAAATTGTTTGAACATGGCTTATAACCCTTTATGGTATAAAAATTATGAAGGGGTTAAAAAGATAATGACCAGTCAAATTTCATTGGTGCCTTTAAAATTTACCTCAAATATATAAAAAATATAGAATAATTATGGTAAAAGGGAATCTATTTTCATCTGATGTGGCTAAAATGGTAATTATAGTAGGAACTATTTTTATTTTAATATAAAGGGAGAAGAATAATCTATTTCATGTATATTCATAATTGTGTGGGATATTTTTTTTTGACTTCATAGATTTTGAATATAATTTATAATCAAATATAGGAACCAAATTGGTTCATAAATATTATAATACGTAAGGTGGATTGTTTTGATAACTATGAAATATTAATTTATATATTATAATTGAGAATAACATGAATTTGTTTTTCATAGTATATTAATTTTAGTTAAACGGTTATTATTTATTATGCATTTACAACATATTTATATCGGGGTATTTCTAGAAAAAATAATGCATTATTTTACTTTGAAATAAGTGTTATAATTTTTTTTAAACATAAAAATTAGTCTAGTAATACCAGAATAACTAGAAATTAATGGTAAATATAATATAAAATACTCATACTCTATTTTGATAAGATAATTCTATGTCATGTAAATCTAAAATATTGTTTTCAGTAATATTCTAAAAACATAATTTAGTCACCTTCCAAATAAAACCCTTTGGTACTATCTATATAATCCGAATTTTATCTTTATTTAAATTAACTGTTAAAAGTAAAGGTATGCTATGAATCTTATTGATTTAGTTAGTTCAATAGTTTTAATTTCTATAAGTAGAGATTGATGGAAATTCAAATACATTGTAGGACCCCATTATGTAATTATGGAAATATAATATTTTTCTGATACTTATAGTTCGTAAACATATTGGAGCCTCTTGGTAATTTTTTCTAAGTATATATTTACCAAATAATCATCATTCATTTAAATGTAGAGTTATTTTTTTACCAAAATCAATATAAGTTTTTATTCTAATAATTATGAAAATGTAAGTATAAGATAGATTAGGGGGTATTAAATTTTTTAATCATTTACAATGATCCCTTCCATTTTTTTAATATATCATCACGAAAGATGACAGTATTGAAACTAAATTGTCTAACGGATATCAAATAAGTTATGATATGATTGGAGTGTATTATTTAATTGCATTAAGATTGTTATATGAAATATATTTTAGGATTATTATAGATTATAATATTCATAAATGAAATCATAAATATTATCATGGTTATTTATATTATATATATTGAAGATAAAAAAATACCCAACAAAGAAAGATATTGGTAAAAACGCATCCATAATTCTATGAGTGAAGAAAATATCTTTTACATAGTTTTAGTAGTCTATACTTTAGTGATGATAAGGGTCTAAATCCACTTGATATGGAAAGGGAATAAAAAATTTCACATGTTTATTGGGAATATTCTAGATACACATGTATTGTTGGAATGATAAATCCAAAAAAAGGTTTTATATCCACTAAAATAATTGATATATCATATAGTGTGCATAATGAAGCATACATGGGGAAGTAAGATGAACCATGATAATATTGAATATTCCATAGAAATTATAAGAGGGATTCCATGTTTGAAAATTCCATTATATATTTCAGTAGTTTCATAAAATGATGTAAAATGTTTATTGGTTATTCAAAAGAAACTAGTAATGGTTGTTAAAATAAGGGTGCCAATCTATCTTGATAGTTTATACCAAGCCAACATTCTTAAATCTATTTTAATTGAAATTTTCATTGAATAATTATATAATAATTATATTCATATTTGGATTTCATTTTCATTTTTATTGAAGGCAGTATTTAGGATCATGTCTATATGACATATCTAATATGTGTTAATAACATCCTAAAAAGATAATAATGTATGTGTGTTTCAATGATCTATTAATGGATAATAGAAATAACTATTTTCATATAATGTTTTCCTGAATCAAACATATTCCCATTTTTCGTGTAGAGGTTAGTGAGAGTGAAATAGTCTTCCAAGAATGTTCTATTTAAATGCATATTGAAAATAATTGATTAATCATATAATCAATAATATGGGTAAATTATATAATAATGTCTTAAAGTAGAAATATTGTTCTTTGTTAAATGATATACGAATATAGATATATAGGGTTTCATATTCTATGTCATGGTACATTAGTTGACATGGTATTGAAATAATACATGATTGTATAGTCAAAATGGAATTATAAACTGTGTGACATGGTTAGAAATCTACAAGTTGAAGTTTGAAAATCAGAGGATGTGATCCTTGCGATGAATAAACTACATATAATTAGGAGTAATTTTGAAATATTTCTCACATTCATGGATTTATACATAAGATTGATTTTTCATATGTGTAAGCCCTATATATTGAATATCAAACACAATTGAAATAATGAAAATTTTGGCAGTAAAAAAATATTCAACAGTACTTGAGAAAGTTGAATATGATGACTACCAGGTTACTTGAGAAATGATAATACTATTTATCATTCTGTAATAAGAATAATATTCTTTTAGATCATTTTTATATATTATCATAGTAAATATAATGTATTATATAATAGAATAACATGTTAAATATAGTAGTGGACAATTCATTTTAGAACATGTATGTTGAGAATTTTGAAAAATTATAAGAATTAGGTTTCACAATTATATGTTCTCAATATTGGAATTATACCATGATATAAAATTTTAATCATATTATGGTGGGATTTATACTATAATATTTTCCAAGATATCTGGGATGGCAGAAACAAAAAATGAATATACTCAGTGATATCATTCATTGAGGGATTTTCACAGAGTGATGAGGTCATAATATGAACAATAACCATCAAAAGACAAACATACCAACATCAATATCCATATTTAATATAAGAATGTTTATCATTTGAGCTTAACTAGTTGTATTGTCATCATTTGGATCTAGTGTAATTGGGAGTCTTTCTTAGTTGGTTCCCTCGAACTAAATATCATTGATATTATGATTATTGTTATATTTAGAGGTTTTTAATGTTAACAATATATCTTATCATGTGTTGAATTTCTTTCTATGTAACATCAATTTTATAATTTCATCAAAGTATCTATAATTTTAAAAGGTCATAGAAGTTCCATGTTGTGATTAGAACCATGAAGTTTTATAAAAAATTCTTAAATATATGTTATATATTCAAATAAAAAAATATTTCTAGAAATAGATGATGCATGAAATTAGTTGTAGGAGGCTCATTATAAATTGAAACTTCTTCTCATAATTTTCTCCCATGTTAATCTTAAATTTTTAGGATATGACAATAGACATGTCTATATGAATTTGAAATGTTATCTGTTTCATTGGATATTCTTATTTACAGACATCGATAGTAGACCACTGACAATATATTACTATTAGTTCATGTAATGAATATCATGATTTGATATATTGACTAATATAGTGACAACATATACCCACAAAGATTTTGGATACACCGAATGTGTCTCTATTCATATTAATTAAAATAATAATTATTATTTAAAATAATATCTAATAGAATTTAATTTTTTAAAATATTTATTCATAAGTTAAATAGTAATTATTTTATTATATAATATTTATTTTTTCATATTCATTGACCAGGTAATGGATAACTATTTATATTATTATTTTAATAATAAATAAAAATTTATTATCAATTCATTATATATTATATTTATTTAATAAATATTTAAAAAAGATTAAATAAATATAAAATAAATATTTTAACTAATAAATTATAATGATTTTTTATGAGTTTTCTATATGTTATGGAAATAAAAATAATTTAATTATTATTTTAATTTTAAATTGGTTTCACTTAGAATATGGATAATAGTTAAAGGACTTATCAAAATATAATATTTTCTGAGAAATGTATTTAAACATGGTTATATAATTTCTATGGTATGATGAATTTTATATAAATAATAAACTTATAAATAAAATTATTTATCCTTGGGAAAACGTTCTCCTACTCCTTGGAATGCATAATATAGAGGAACAATCCTCCTCCTCCCTCTCAAGTATCTATAGAACAATAGAAATAATTATTCCAACCTAGGTATTTATTATTGCAACCAATGGTGAAGGATTAGAGTAATTATAATAAACCTTCCTCGAACTGGGATATTTAATGCTAATTTTTAGATGTTTTTTGATCTTCTTTAGACACCTCAATAAAAATTATACAATTTAATCATTTAATTGAATGATATTATTATATAATTAGGTGAATGTATTAGTGAAAAAATAAATAATTTAAATAAATGATGATCCTTTTTTATATGAATTATTTATAAATTATATGTGAACAAATCAAATCAATAAATATGTTTGGGTTTCACTTGTTTGATTATGATGATATGTCTAAAAAAACCAAAGAAATTTTTTATAAGGGATGGGTTTGCCCACATTTTCTACAACATAAAACCTTCACATTCTATAAAATTTTTCATATACGATATTTACACTTATGATAATACATATCAAATTCCATTATATGTGAGGATGTGAATTGATTTTATTTATTTATTTTTTTATATTAAATAGGGGTTGTACAGTAGATAGTATAAGGATATTGTATGATGATATATCTTTATGATGTGTTTTTTAAATGTCATAATTTTTTAAACCCTTACATTGTCTTCTTTATACTCCTTAGAAGGGGGTAAAATATTATTTTTCATCATTTATTTGTTCCATTAATAGTAAATTATTTTTTCTCAAACAAATTACCCTTACATAGAACCCGTTTATTTAATATAGAAAAACATATATCTCCTTACATATATCCTTATTGTCTAATAATAAGTATGTTTTCTATCCATTAAATAATTATTATCAGACTCACATATAGAAAATCATATGCATCATAAGGGTTATACCAGGCTATGTGAAGGTCAATGTTATATTTTATAGGAATAATCAATCTCACATTATGGCCCTCTTGATATTTTCAAACTTTTCTCAGGGTCATCAGATTATGTTATTTACATTAATGCTGGTCTTTTGAGCATCATCGTGTGAGGTTCTCAATGTAAGGGTCATCCATTTAAGGGTTGTCTAGTTTCCACATAAGGTTCTCCTTGATTAACTAAAATCACAAATGGAAGATTGTATGGAGTTGGTTCGTGTGGTTATTGGAGCACTAAGGGATGTTAAATGTCCAGTTAGTCATTTTGGTGGGTCTTTCAAATGAGTATCATCACCTTTGAAAACATCAATCCAAGAAATTATTGTATGGTTGTCATTTGATGTTTTTTGGTGAGCATAGTGGGAGTGGTTCTCAATGAGATTCAATAACAAAAATTGAATCCCTATAAAATAAATTTCAATGGGCATGGTTCTCGACAAGGGATCCTTGTAGAAATAGGTGAGGAAGAAATGTTGAGAGGATTTGGTATGATTGTACATAAGGTATTGGTGAGGACAACTGTGTGAGGGTGTAGAAAATAAAGAGATGGGATTCAGTATATTAGGTTCTTATATATGGTTAGGTGAAATAGTTACACAGTTCTCCCTATGAAACTATGAAGGAAATAGTGCCCAACATGGATTCTAAAAAACTTTATATCCCAACATGGGGAATGGTGTTTTATTTTGTAAATATTTTCAACATGAATTTTAAAATTTATTAGATTTAGTTGGAATATATTACTTTGAAAATATATAATACTATATCTCATTTGATCCAGATACCCCATGGGTGTATATTTATTACACTACACTATATAAGAAATTTTTTTGGAGTCGTTTATAAATTGATGTCAAATTTTCATTCTATTTATATATTTTTTATTTTCTATTGAATCATATTTCCCCTTTATCAAACACCCCACTATATAGCTGCATACATAGGAGCCAAAACATTTTATATTGATAAGTCTAAATATCATATCAAGGTACTCTATGTCTTCCTCATCTACTAATTCTCCATGTCCCTCTTTACTACCAGATATTTGTTTTACTAGATTTCCATTTTTTGGGTGATATTGACGTACGACCTGATAATTATTTTTGATTATTATGATATGATGTTGTTCGGTATAAATTTTATGATTGATCCTTGTTTTCCATCGTTTCTCAGATATTTTTGAAATTTTAATCCAAGTACGATATTCATTACTTATCTTTTTATTTGTGTACATGATTGAATGTATCATCCTCTATCTATTAATGTTATATACAGATGAAATTAAATGAACATAATAATATGTGAAATTAATAGGGAATGAGATTTAGAATTGGGGTGTTTTTATTGAATATAAAAGGTTCTATTTGGATGTTTCATATTGATTTTTTATATTTTGTTTTAATAAATAATAATAATTATTATTTGTTTAGAATTATTAACATGCTTCATATAAGATAAAAAAACTAAATCTAGTAATAATGGAATGAATTGAGATATATTCATATATGTTTATTATATTTTTCCATAAAAAGAGATAATATGTTGGAGGTATTCATGAATCATATTTATGGATCATTTAGATATATTTATAGCTACAAGTATTAGGATTCATGTTAATGGAACCAATTTATAATGAAATGTTAAATTATAGATAGTAGTTAAAAAGTTACTTAGTTGTGATAAATTTTTGGTAATGATAAATCCTATTCATGTTTTGTAGTGTCTTGAATTCTTCATTGTTATGGCCATGGATTCCATATGATTTTGTCATGCTGAAAATACATTTCATTTTTTTCATTTATTCTTGTGTTTGTTAGATATATATTGTGATTTTTTTTTCAGAATGTAAATGTTCATATGTTATATGATAAATGATTTGGTTTACAATGGTTATATTTTAGGATTAGATATGATGATAATAGTATTAAATGTTTTTCAACCAATAGTGTTGAGATTTTTGTGACAAATTTTGTAGGAAACGGTTCTAGGAAGTATGAAAAGTTTTTTTCAAAGAGTGTTAGTTAGGTTTTGTAAAAGGACAAATAAATTCACTTTTAAAATGTATTTTTAAAAGATTATGATTCTTTGCTAATATGTATTTCATAAATATAATAAGTTGTTTTGAAATCATATGATTTATATAGGGGGAGAAAAGTTGTTTCCAATCATATCATGGTTTGATTAGAAACAAAGATGTTTCGAGAAAATAGAGAATTTATAATACATTATTTGGTAAATCTGATGATAATAGAGATGATCAATAAAAGGTTAGAAAATACAACAGATAATCTTTGTGATAAAAGTTGATGACTGTGAATCAATGTCATTAGAGTAGTTAATAGCGATTTATATGGGGGTCTCGTATCCAAGTGTGACTAGTTTTTAGGTCTCAAAATCAGGAGTATATTTATTTGGAAACTGTAGGTTCTCAAAAATGTACTAGGTGATTTACATTTTTTAGATCGCAAGGCATAGTTCACAGAATATAATGGTTGTATGGAGAATGATTATGGAAAAATTGACTAATGGGGTTTTCCACCTACATACTCTATGTGGACCGTTAAGAGAACAACATGGACCACTTAGGGAAAATCGATTTAGAAAAGAATCGTAGTATAGAATGATTTTAGTTTATAGGAAGGATTTCATTTTCAAATGAGTGTAGGTGATCTATTTTTAGAATATATTTTCCACTGCAAAGGTACAAAGGAACTATACATACCAAATAGTATAGTTCATGTTTAAATTTGTCTCTCATTTTTGTTTTTTGTAAATTATATTAGCAATATTTGCATATCTAATTTACTATATAAGGGAACCTAATCTATTAATTATGTTATATATAATTTTATAAGAATAAATCATTTATGGGGGTAAAATTTGGTTTATTATGATGTTTTCATGAATATGAATTCTATGAAAAATAAAAGTCCGTAGAAGAATGATTTCCTCAAATGATATAGTTCATGTGGATAGTACATGGAAGATGTTTTCAGGTATATGTATCCTACCAAGGAAAAAAGAATATATAAGAAATGTGGTCTATGAGGTATTACCCATCCACAGAGTAGAGACAGTCTGGGGAAGAAGAGGTGGTATGTGAAGCACTTGCACCACATGATATAACTCAGTTCATAGAGGATATCGGAAGTTCATGAATGAATGAGGTTATTTCATAGAGGACTTAAGGAAGACCCGTCTTTGAGTGAGTTAAAAAGAGAATAATTATTTTGAAATATCAAATTGTTAAAGTTCACCAAGAAGAACAATTTCATTATATTGCCTCATTTTGTACTAGAAGAATAACACATGCAATTGGATTGTTTTTAATATTCAACAATGAGTGTAAGGTCATGCCATACTAATTTTACTTCACACAGAAGGATTGTATTCTTATGGATTGAGTGGTATTGGACTGTTTCCAAACCATAACAAGGACGTAGCTACTCTTATTTTTTAGTGAACCTTGTACTTTATAGTGTTTTTATGGATGTGTGGATGAATTTTGTTTAGTAGGGAATGAAATCATTAAAATTATGCAAAAGTTATTTCATAATTAAAGAAACATAAAATAAAAAGATATATTTGAGTCGCCCACACCCCCTCTCACTAATACATGAAACCTGATTATAAAACATTTTTGATGAAACAAGGGTTATTGGGGAATATTGAGAGAATGATTTTTTCATTTGTTTATACTTGGAAGAAAATGTTAAATTGATGGTTTTATTGCTACTTTTCACTATCTTTTGTTACTAAGTGATGAATTTCATCTGTAAACAAGGTATGTTCATCATTGATTGTGGATTATTAGAATGGTTCCAATAGTACTTGAGAAATTATGAAACGATAAATTCATTAATATTGAACTCAAGGAATTAATAATATTTGATGAAAGTATTTATATATGATAAGTTAATTATATATCAAAAATAACCATGGTATGGTTTAAATGAAAGCTTAATGGATAAAGGAATTGAATGTGGTAATTGAATAATAATTTTTAATGAATATTTTTCATACAAATTCATGAATTTTTGAAAAATATAATGTAATTGGGATTAATTAATGATTGGTAATTTTAATTTAGAAAATTAATAGGTTTATGAAGAAATGAGATTGATTTGTGGATATTTATGATCTAGAAACATAGATATGGTAGACATTTATATTTTAGAATTATATTTGAGGATAATTCTAAGGATAAACTATTTTCTGTAGTGTGATTATATGAAATATATTCTTATACTTTCATATTTTATATACTTCATCACCCATGTCGATAGGGAAACTGATACAAATATGTTTATTGGGTGATTACTACATTATCCTGGTTTGAAAAGGGATGTTTGGATGATTTAATTATTTTCCGCACTCTCACTTTTGTTGTAGTATATTATGTGGGAATAAATTGGTTACAATGGATTAAGGTATAGAGTATAGGCTCACACAGGTTTTAATTTATCTACATTTATTATTCATTTTCATGGATTATAATCGATTAATTTCATAGAACATAGTTATATTAACACATAGTGAAAATGAATTTTCATGGGTGTGTATGGATGGGCTATAGTGGCTTGAGGTATAATGATTGATACATGGGTTGTAGTGGATTATAGATCTCTATATAGTTATGGATGAGATGATGGTGATGAGGATTATATGATTTGTATTGGATGTAATATTATATGATTATATGGCTAAGATATAGTTTCCAAGGTAAGGTAAGTATGAATTATGTGACGGATGACCTCAATACATGATCTAATGGAACATGAGAGAGGCACACTATCAAGGATGTGGACGTGGAGAAAATTCCATATGTGTGTGGGTGTGCCTGTGTGTTTTCACATGGATATACTTACTTTTATGTGTTACATGAAGAGAGATATTTGGTGATGATGGGATATAGTTTTACATTTTTTGGTGATGAGTTGGTGTCATTCTTTATTCATTGAGCTAATATAGGATTAATTCACACATATCACATGTTTCTCCAAAGATTGTGGTTCTGAGTATAATTATTCTCACCGTACATATATATAAATAATTTTTCATGCCCACAGGAGGTTTTTGGAGATAAAATTGGGCATTATTATCCCATGGAGTTGTTCTGGAGTTTTTAATTTTTATGCTCCCAACCAAGGATTTTTTTCATATTTCTAGTTCTTTAGTTTTGTATTAGATTTCGTTAATTTATTGGAAATTATTTATTTATGATATAGAGTTGATTAGGGTATCTTATCATGTTAATTAATAATAAAATTTAAAAAATATAAAAATTAATCATATTTTTTATTATATACCTTTGGATCAAGTATCCAACTAGTGGCCCATTGGAGGTCGGATTCATGGGTGATCTCACTATAATAATTTTTTTCTCATGACAAGTACCATTTAGAGGTGGAAGATTTTGTTTAATGTTTATATGAGACTTATATTAGATAAATGTTCCCCACCCCCAATCTCTATATTTATGGTAATCCATTTAGATTTAGTAATAGATGATAGATACTTACTACAGAAGTCACGATGAGACCGAGTGGGGTCTCATGAAATATGACTAGTATTTACTATGGTAACTACCACCTGGGAGGCTAGATAATGTAATTGGTCAATTTATTTTCATAGAATGCAAGATATTTATGATAAATGGTTCCACCCAAGTACATCTAGAAACCTATCAAAAGTTTTTAGGTGTTTAATCAAAGTATTCATATTCTAATTATAACCCTTTTTATTACAATTTTACTTTTTTTATTAATAACTATTATTTTTCCATTAGTATAAGTTCTATTTCTCTTAATTTTTTCATGATTTTCATTTAATTTATTTTTCTTTAAAGCATTATTTTTTTAATGTATTTACTACTATTTTGATACATGTAATTATCTATTAATATAATTTTACAACTTATTTTTCTTATTTATATATTTATTTATTGATATTATTAGTTATTTTTTATTATCAATATGTGTGGTATAAAACATGATTAATATCTAATTTAAAAAAAAAATTTAAATTAAAATATTAAGTGAATGTATTATAGATTTTTTACAATGTGAATTTTTGTGTTTAAAAAATGTTTTGAAAATAGATTTTGAGTTTATTTTCTAGTAAAAAAAATTGATTTCTAATAGTTTATTTCAAAATTTAGTTTATGGACAATTTAGTTAGATGAAATGTATAGATTCATATATTGGGGGAATCATACTGAGATATTAATTCTCCCACCTTACCAATATCACATTGTATTGGTAAACAATGTTTTTAGTCATATAGGTTTCATTTCTAGATAATTATAAAGTTTTAGATTTGTATACTTCTCTTTCTTAGTCCCTCTAAGATTATATATTGTATGTATGGTAGATGGTGATCTCACCTCAGGTTGATATTATGGTGTGGTATTTTTGTTGTCATTTACATTGATTTTCAATAAAAAAAAATTCTGGACATTTCAGCCTAAATTTTCTATTTTGGCATATTTTATAGTTTTTTTATATTGGTTAGTGAGGTATATTATATGATTCAGTTATTACTTCTTTACTGAAATTTTTAATTAATATTTTTAATTAGTTTTATCGTGTAATTATAATGTGTGGAAGAGCTATGCATAATTTTGATAAAATTCAGTTCTATAATTACTATTATTTGCATTGTAATAATAATTATCATTACGTATTTTTGGATTATCTATCTATACTTTCAAACACTTTGGGATCAAGAATACATTTTAAATCTATTCCCTAGGCCAGTGAAATTTCATGAATTAGGGGTGACAATGTTTGACTCATGATACAATTTTTTTGTGATTATAAATTAGGGTTATAAGTTTTTTTAATTATAATTTTGTAATTTATGATAGTTTTTTATATAAATTTTATATAGTTATAATTATTTTATGTTAAAATTCATTTTTCATTCTAAATTAATTTTCAGTTATAATATTCTTGTTATAATTTTTTAATGTCAAAAATTTTATTAATTTTTTGAGTTTATAGTTATTTTGAGTTACTTATTTAACGATTATAATTTTTTTGAGTCATCTTTTTATTCTTGTTTATTAGGGGATTTATATTATTTACATCATATATTTATAAACATTATTTGTATATGTGTATATAAAATATTAACCTATATATTTTAAATTTACATATGTTTATATTTTTTAAATTTATCTTTTTATCTCTATGTTTCATTATTTATATTTGGATAATATAATTATAATTTTTATTTAATTTTATGTAATTAGATGAATGTAAATTGATAGATTCACTAAGAGATAATATTGACTTTTCAGAAAGGGGTAGATGATTTCTTATAATTTTCTAAATGCTATTATTTATAAAATAGATATATTTTTCCATTTTTTAAATTAATTTTTATAAAAATGTTAAGGTCTAGAGAAACAAAATACCATATGTTTTTATATGGTTTTAATCATATCTATAAAGGTAGGATATCGCAAGGTAAATTAGTAAAAAATAAAAATATATCATTGATGATGATACTCATTATTAGATGGAGGATTTTATAAATGAATTAACTAATGATGTGTTCCATTTAATCATTAAAATATATACACTTTTGTAAAAATTTATATAGATATAGAAATATAAATTTTCAGAAGTTATATTAAATTTGTAGTGTTAGTGGGAGTACTGGTATTGGTTATATTTAAATTAAAAAATTGTAACAATGAAATAAATTCACTTATATTCTAAAATTTTTACAGAGTTTTGTATAAAAATATAAAAACACAGAAATTAAAATTATTATGAAGTTAAAGTATTAAACCCAATGGGACTAGAATATAAAAAATATATATTCTTTTCCCAATGATTTTGTACTACATAGTACTAAATATTAATAATTATCAATATATCTATGTAATGTTCTTTTCCTTCATGAAATATTAATTTTTTCATTTTGAGGAAGTCAATGTTGTTATGAAGAGCTTAGAGGAGGTCAGGTAGAGTGGGGATATAGAAGATAATTAGCCATATTTTTACATAATTAAATAAGGTTTTATAATTTTCGACGGTGGTTTGTCTCTATCATGGGTTGTGGTTTATGGTTTTATTTCATCGGTGGAGTATGGTGTGAAAAATGATTATGCCATAAAACATAATTTTACGGTGAAAAATCATATAGGCCAAACACACCATGTTTTAATTTGCCGAAAATGGGTTTATAAACTAATAGTTGGTTTTGTGGCATATGTGTTATGAATCCAAAGGGTTTTTCACCATTAATGTGAGAGTTAAACCATAAAATTAGTTGATCCAAGGTTGTTTATATGTCTGTTATAGCTAACTGCTTCCTCTTTTAGACATTCTCCACTTCAGTATTGGTGAATACTAGACTCTATAGGTGGACCTTCCAACCAGCCTTCCACCTCATTTTGGTTTTTGTTCCTGTGAGGGATTTTTGGAAATAATTGGTAATAGATACTCCATTTCCTTGTTTTTTTTAAATTTTTTTCTCTTATAAGTCCATAGTGGTGTTTTAGTTTCTATTTGGGGCTTATTTGGGTTTTTTTTTATAATACCTTGATGTCGTGTAGGATGATCTATGGTTTTATTGTGTGATTGTGGTTTATAAATAGTTATTCATTTACCTTGTGGTGTATGGTGAGATTGGAAATCTTTCTTGATGGAGGGTATTCTTGGTCACTTCTTTTATATATTCTATGTGTTAGGAATTCATGGTTATGTTTGATTTGGGTGGACAAACAGGTTTATCATAATAAGATAATAAATTTTCCTTATAAAAATTTAAGTGTAATGAGATATATTGCATTCTATAATACTTTCAAATATATATATATATATATATATATATATATATTTCATGCTATTGAGACTGATTTTTTTTAAACACAAAAAATAATAATTGTTAGGAGAATTTCTTGTGTAATAGTTGATATTCCTTGAGAAATATTATCTATTAGTATAATTAGTGGATTATTATATTATCTCCATATACTATATTATTTATAAAGATTATTACCTTCCATATTTGAGATTTTAATACCATCCAGGAATGTTTCTAACCTCAAGGCCAACTGCAGGTGATACATGAGGTTCATTATCACTCCTCCATCATTATTGTATATTTTGAAGGTGGGGTTCATGAAAAAATGTTATAAATAGTTTTTTTAGTTATAGGATTGAGCACAGAGTTATGAATACTGAATATTCCATTTGTTGTATGGGAAATTGTCCAAGTTGATCTTGGTTCAAAAAATATGATATGAAGACCAACAAGGGATTGTGATTTTTGGGCTCTCCATGATCCAGTGCATGGACTCTGATCTCATAGAATGACCATTTAAAGTGGACCTATTTGCAGTGTGGAGACATAAAAGATATACATTATTCAATATTTTTTTTGTTCATTTTTAATTTGGATGTTGTGCAAAATAAAAAGAATTGAATAAATAATATTTGTAAAACTTCCATAATACCTGACTTATTATTTCTCTATTATTTTCAATAATAGATCATGTTGATAATCAGTGAGTTCGTCAGGGATTTGAGGTTTTATGTGATAATCTATTTTATCACCATAGGATTGACCTATCATATAAGGATAAGGAGTGACATAGATCCTTGTGTGTCTTTCAGTGAGAGCCTTTGTGAAATTACGTAGGGAGTGTCTTGGATCTAGATATGAAGTATAGGTTGGAAGAGTTTGAGATTTCTTTTGTTATAATATAATATTGATCTTAGTTCTTGATTTTTTTTGGTAGTTATTCTGAAGTAAAGAGATTCAAGTTAGTGGTGAACATTGTATCCATAAGAAAAAAGTGGGGAAGATATTTTGTGGCTATACCTTCAAAAGGATTACCATATCAAATTCCCCACACCAAAAATGTGGAAATAATATAGGAATGGGATACTCTACCTTCAGTAGGGTAGCTTGAGTGTTGAAGAGATTGGTATTTTGTTCAAGGACCACCTACATTTTTCTCTAGACGATTCTCCAGAAGAATAGTCAATAACATAGTGTGTAGATGAGGAATTGGACCCAGTGCTATTGTATCATGTTACCTTATGCTACCTATGTATCTTGAGATGATAAAAAAACAAGAGGTTATTAAGTGGATTCTTCCTTTTTATTTTTTTCCTTTTAGAGTTGCCATCTTGGAATCTCTAGGAGTATGGATTCTGGTAGTGGGTCGTAGGTGTTCAGGTTGTCACAAGTTTTTTTAGTTTGGACCTTATGTGCTAGATATATTCCCATTCTTATAGGGAATTTACCTTATGGGAACCAAAAAAAGGCTTCATGTTTTTGTGATACAACTTTGAAACTAATTGTTACTTAAATGATTAGTTACAGAACACTCGGGAAGACCAGTATCATGTGGTTTTTATGCCCATTTTCAGCTTTGGAAATAGAGGCCTCTAATGAAGTTTTTATAGCAGGTACTTGTGATACTTGTCCAATGGCTGAGATCATGTGGAGTTGGTAGATGGAGGTATCATAATGGACCACATTTACAATAACCTTGGTTATAGAAAGTCCATAGAATCTGGTAGGATGGGGGAAGAGTATATGGGCATGGTCAAATGAAAACATTAGAGGTAAAACCCTGGAATATCAAGTATTTCTTCAATGTTTGATAGTTTAATTATATAATATTATTTGTGATTTGTTTGAATTTGGATAATCACACTTCTTTATTACTTAAAATTTGGTATGCTATTTGGGAAGGGATGAAAATATGATTCCAACAACCCTTGTGTCAACTACGTCTGTTTTAGTTTAGGCTTCTTTATTTGATTTCGTTCTATGGGTAAACTAGTTAAGGGCAGCACCATTATGTGGAGTACATCCTCATAATGTAGATACATACAAAATATTTTATCCTCATCATGGATTGGTTTTATTCCATATATCCAATCATCGATTTTTTCCAGATAATAGTTTCATTTTCCAGTGTGCAGGGCCAGCGAGTGGTGTTAATTGGTGAGTGAAGTTTTCATATGGGTGGTAGGAATGTAGAGACTCTTTTGTCATAGTTAGTGTATTTTTTATTCGAATCTCATGTTGAGGATATTATTAGGGTTCTCAAAGACTCTATAGATGTATTCATAGAGTTGGTTGTGACCCAACCCCCTTCAGGTGGTATCTATATAGGTATAGTGTTTCAGCTAGGTGATTATATAATCTCAATGAATCCATATCAAATGAACATAGAGAGTTACAATGATTAAGGATCCATGTGGTTAGAATGATGTATAGTGATTTCATCTAACCTAGTGTGTCTCCATCGGGTACTCCAATGTTTTTAAAAAATAAAAAGAATTGTAGTTTGATATTATATATAGACTATTGGATTTTGAATTATGTAATGTTCCAAAACTATTACCCACATTCGAGGATCGATGATCAGTTTGACCTGTATAGTGGTACATGTTGGTTCTCAAATATCGATTTATGAACTGCATATACCAGTTTGAGGGTTAATGGTAAGGGTATCCAAATATCTATATTCAGGTGCTTATATGGGTAATTCGAGTTTGTGATTATAACATTCAATGTTATGGATGCACTATCCATATTCCAGGGTCTTATGAAATCTATGTTATATGAGTTTCCAGATCATTTCTTTATCATATACATCATTCTTATCCTGGTTTATTCTATGTCTTAAGAGGATCCTTGTGAGAATCCTAAAATTCCTTCACATGTCCAACAACACCACCATATATATGGAAATTTTTACTAGTGTGAATTCTGGATGTGGGAGGTTCACTTCATTTTTCATGTTCTGTCTTGACATGGTGTGTATGTGGACCCATCAAATTTCGGGGAAACCTTTTCTTAGGTAACACCCAAGAACATAAAAGAGGTTCATATTTTCCTCATTCATTCAGTCTATTATTGGGGGTTGGTGAAATTATTTTCTAAATTTTCATCTGCACTAATAAAATTTACTAGGAGGAATATAATTTGGATAGACTAATCTGTTATAGGAAGAGTTCTTTTTCCTAAATAATAGGGCAATTATTTCTCTAGTGCTTCAATTTCCCGAGGAAGGTGTATTGTTTTTTATAAATATATCATCTATTATTTGTATATATATTGATGATGTAGATAATTTTTTGTTTATTTTAGTATTATTTAGTAATATATTTATGATCATAAATATTCCACCCATGTCTTGGAGTTGGAGGAAATTGTAATTACACCAAGGATGAAAAGGCTTTACCTCATCAGTGATGGATTTGTGGATTTCATAAACCATTAAATCCTAAAATATGTTATCTCTTAGTTGAATATAAATATATTAGAGTATATGTGGATATAGTTCCTGAAATATTGTGACCTTTAGATATCTTATACCACATAAATGGTAATTTGGTTTCTGGTGTATTATGTTGGATCTCATAAGTTGATATGTATCATGAGTCTATGGATGATTAGAAAGGGTTAGAGAATGTTTACGTAATGTATATTGACAATAGAGAAATTATTTTTTGTCAATTTATTTATTAGATTATTGTAGATTCTTCTTTTATGTGGTGGGTAGAGGAGTATCATTTGGGAGACTCTTTGTAATAGTGATATGTGGTCATGATTTCTATGGTGATTCCTCTAAGGGATTATTGGAGGATGGTAGGAACTGAATGTTATTTTAGGGGAGGTTGGTTTTTCAAAATATGATGTGTGATATAGTTCTCCATGAGTTTCATAGGTCACTATTATTAGTATATCCCAACGTAAAAATTTTGCAATGTGGCTTGTGTCGGCTTCTTTATTTGTTTGGGATGAGA
Organism: Viscum album; assembly: GCA_963277665.1. Taxonomy (NCBI): domain Eukaryota; kingdom Viridiplantae; phylum Streptophyta; class Magnoliopsida; order Santalales; family Viscaceae; genus Viscum; species Viscum album. Next base: position 246,066,786 of record OY728133.1, read on the forward strand.
AATTTTTTTCAAAATATCTATTACGAGGTGTCTATTTTTTTAGCATGTGAAAGAGGATCATCATGTTCCTAGAGGATTATTATAGCACTTGGAATTTACTAAGTGGAAATGGGAATAAATATTAATGTATTTCATTATTGGTTAACCTCAATGTCATGGAGTATGTGATGTGGTTTTAGACATAGTGGACTAGATTACAAAGTCAACACAATTTCTTGTGATTAGTGAGTCATGTATCATAGATGTTGTTGTGAGGATTTATGTGGACGATGATGTTAGGATTCAAATTATACCAATGGTAAGTATCTCCAATAAGGATCCACATTTTACCTCTTGGGTATGTGAGATATTTCACCATCATTTTGTCTCCCAAATGTGTATTAGAACTTATTTTCCATATCATACAGATGTTAAGATAGAGTAGACTATACAAATAATTGAGGATATGTAGTCATCGATATTCATGGACTTTGGATGATCCTTGGTAATATATTTTCTTATTTTTTATTTTTCATACAATAAAATAGTCACTCGTCGATTGGCATGGATCTGTTTAAGACATTGAATGGGATATCATTGCAGTCTCTATTGTGCTAGACAATGCTAGTGGAATCATTATATATATGTGTATATGTGGCATCGATCATGTCAATGAATATCTAGTTAGTTTAAGAAAGGATGTGTTTAAGAGAGGATGTGCGTGATGAAATTCCATCATAAGTCAAATACAAGTCTTAGGTGGAGACCCTTGGAGTTTGAGGTTGGATAACATGGTTTTTGAGAGTCTACCCTTGTTGTGGGTAGATGAAGTTTGGTAGGGGTTTAATTTTTATCCAATGTTTTTTGGTCTCTTTGAGATGTTTGGGTGTATTGGTGAGTATTAATATTTTTTGGCATTTCCACTGTAACTATAGGGGAATCATGAAACCTTTTATGGGTCTCAGATTCATTTGTATCTTTAGGATAACTCTCACATCCATGTATGTGGAGATTTTGATATCAAATATGTTCTGACATTTATCATACAACTAGTACAGATGCAAGATAATATATAGAAGTGTTTTGAAGACAAACTAATCCCTCGTTTAATATTTTGTGTACGTATGCTGACTTGTAGGAGAGTACTTTGGAGAGATAGATGAAGATTCATTCTCAGTTCATGAAGTTGTTTTTGGTTTTTCATTGCTTTGTTTAGTTATTCCTAATAGACAAGATGTATGGATCTTTTGGGTTATGATATGTGTTTGTCATGATGTTTTAAGGGTGATAAATATCGTATCAAATGTAAAAGAGTGGACATTAATCATAATCAACAACCATTAAACATAACATGATTAATACGTGGTTGAATAAAGAGTTTTACACCATGTGGAATATATCACATTATGGAAGATGAAATTCCTTGATTTGGGTATTCTAAGTAGTGTTATGTGTTAGTCATGGTAATGGTTTTTTGGGATGTGTGGAAGTTGATTTACTTATATGGAAATGTAGTAGTTTATGGCATGTAACAAATGATGTGGTGTTGTGTCAAGTGAGAGATGATGATGTGGTTGAGTATTTATGTTGTTTCATGGGATTTATTATGGTTGATTCAGTTTTTTGTGTTTGGATTATCGATGAATTGGAGTTGTGAAGAGATATTTTAGTGGTATCTCAAGGGGTGGATGTTTGTACCCCTTTTTTTCCTCGTATATGGTTTTGATTCTTTATGGTCAGAATCATTTGAGACGTATCTAAAGTAACAGTTCATGCGATATCACCTTACTACATTACATGTTTGTGGCGTTCAGAGGTGTTTGAATATCCTAGAAGTGGTTCGGTGGATCTAGAGAAGGAAAATAACTACAAAAACTTTTTACATCTTAATATTGGGATTTATGGAAAAATATATTTGTTTCCCTTAATAAGGGTTGTGGTTTGTGGATTGAGCTCGTAGGGGGAGTACCGTTTTAAATGGTTTTACATAGTAAAATATATGTTTTCAGCGTAAAACCATTTAATCCCAAGGAATCATATTTTTTATCAAAAATTATTTTATGTAAAAATGTTTAATTTTATGTCGTACATATTTTTGGATCCCGTGTGTTTATACTGTAATTGTTAGATTTGTGTAATGAAATTGGAAGCTTCCAAATTTCATATATACTTGTTTTAGATAAACATTACCACTTTTTATAATTATTTCCCTTCATTTGTGGGGAACCCTGTATTCCAAAAGAGGGTCTTCTGGCATTCCAATCCCTAAATTATTTCATTGGTTTTGATGGAGGTGTTTTAGTAATCAGTGGTTATTTCTTCTACCATTTATCATTGTTTTCACATACTCTTTACTCATAGTCCCAATTTATTATTTTAGATAAATTTTTGGGATTTTTGTGTTATTTTTAGAAGATCCATTAATGTGGTGTCATTTTATCATTTGTTTTCCTATAAATGTTTTGTATCTGAGTAGTTTCTTCATTGGCATATAGTTCGTAGTATTATAGTAAATATTTTTAGAGGTAGGGAATCCTTTTTCCCTTCCTTTGTATTTGATATTTGTATAGAATTCATGGTTTTATTACCTTTTTGTATATATTATCGGAAAGTGTAATAATATAGTTAATTATTATAACATAAAATGATGGGAATTAGTATATATCTCTTTATTGGAAAATTTTATATATGTCTTTGATGATGATGTGAATTCATGTTTCCAATAATGAACATAAAGACTATTGGGAGCCCTTCTTACATAGTATCTGATATGTATGGAAACCCTGGATTTGTTTTCATGTCCACTAATCGTAAATAAAAGGATAATAAACATACATTTGGAAAATTAATTTCTTTGTAATGGAATGTTTTTTTATTATAAAAATGCTCACTAATGAATTTAGGTGACGAAAGAATGTCCAAAAGTTATGGAATTCGGTATGTGTTATTATTATCTGTGTTTGTGAATGTTGGATTCCCTGCATGGTTTGGGCTCATGAAAATTATTATCTGAGCTGTGTGATGCATGGGGTTGTGATGTGATGTTTAGTTAGTATTGATATGATTTGGTTAGTTGTGTGATGTGGTGTGTAGTGGTAATGATTTGAGGTTGTGGTGTGTGATGATTCTAGATCACAGTAGTGATGATGTATGGTTGGGATTTGTGATGTGTAGTTGTTGTGGTGAGATGACTTGGTCAATGTGTTTAAGTGATGATGGTGGATGTGTTTTTTTGTGGTGATGGTTATAATATTTGGTTCATTTGTAATGGTTATTGGTTGTGGTTGTTTCCTAAATATTCATAAATAATTTATAATTTAGTAAATGAATATGAATGGGGAAAAATTAATAAGTGGTGAATAGAACAAATCAACAAAATGATAGAAAAATGTTATTTGTAAATTTGAATGATGTGGCTTGGTAAATTAAACCTAATGGGCAATTAATATATCTCAAAAGTGTTGAAACTACTAAATGAACCTATGAAATGTTGTGTGCCTTGTGTTGTGGTTGTATGGTTTGGTGCATGTAGTGGTTGTAGTGGTTATGGTGGTTAGTGTGTATGTGATGCTTAATTTTTTTGTCAAACCATTTGTTGTGTATTTTGTGAAAAATATATAACATGTATTTAATGTTGTTTATATATGAAATCCACCCATATCGGATAACCATACCAATTATTGGAGGTTCAGGGTTCCGAGTTTGTTCCCCATCTTTTGGGATGGTGGTGATACAATGTGTTGGATACCCCATATTCCCCACTATTCCATTAATAACAATGATGATACGAGTTGGTGTTGGAGATTACCTAGTAGTATTGGACAATGTATTTTTTTCCTATATTTTTGATGTTATGATGTAGTTATGTGATATAATATGTGGTGGGGATAATGGGTGGTCAGAGACTGGAATGAGGTTGAGGACCTTCATCTTCATCATGACCTACCTTCTTGATTATTCCATGAGATATGATGTGATGTGATATATCATGTTCCCTTGGTCGAGTTGTGAAGTGATGCTTTCTAGTGATCTAATATGACTATGTAAGTTGTGAGGGTGAGGTAGTTATGGATATTTCTAAACCCATATCATTGATGGCCCATGAGTATTCAGTTATGATGTGATCCAATGTGATGTGGTGTGGTATATATATATATATGAAGGTTGCATAGGATATTCAATGATTGGATATGAGACAGGAAAATTGCCATAAAATCAATAGTGGGGAACCTTTATTTTTCATGATCTTAATGTTATATTACAATTTTTGATGTGTGATTTTGTGAGAAATCCTTGGTGATCTTGGGTTTGGTTAGTTGATACGTTCTTTTTGGTTTTTCTATCTGTTCACTGTCACATAATCTTCCACTTTACATATATACACTTGAGACCTTGTTTATGTCCCTACTTATTGTACCTATTATTATCACCCAATGTATATAAACTATTGTTGAGATTTCTAGGAGGAATTTGGGGATTGAGTTGTACATTACTATGCTGGCATGGATATTTTGATGATTCATTGTTCTTGACATATCTACTTGGTATATTGAAGTCTTCTCTTTGTATTGTAAAATTTATGGTCATACATTGTCAGATGGTTTTTAATCTACCCTTATATTATCCTTTGGAGTTTTTTTGTTTCTTATACTATCTCCTTATCCTATTTTTTATATATAGTGTATTGCCTCCCATATGTGGTATGTTTATACAATCGGTGCCTGTCACAAAGTTAGGGCCTACTGGATGTGGGACTCAAAGTTCATTATCTCTATTTTTTCATTGCGATAACATTGGATTGAGGGATTAATGTCATTACATATGTAGGACATCCGGATATAAAAAATATATGAGATCCAATTCTGATTCATTTTCAAGAACAAGCATTAAACATTTAGTTAATAAAAATTAGGCAGACTTAGGTTTTTCCTATATATCTCTAGAATTTATTCATTTTGATGATTCAAAAATTCCTGATTTATATCCTAATGGTTTTATATAGGTTTCTAGATATTATCTAATAACTTTCATATAATTCATGATCTTATTATCATATCAATTCAAAATGGATTTTTCTTTCTATCTGATCACTTTAAATTAATAAAGAGATAAATTTTAGGGATGGTGAAATTTAGATACTAATAAAAATTCATTAACCATACAATGAATTTTTACCTTTCCCAAAGCATAATTTATCTTAAAAAATATATTTTTATAATTATTATCTAAATACATAATAATATTATCTTATGAAGATGGTATGTTATCTACCGCATGTGAAAAATTTTAAAAACACATTAAGAATAAAATTAAGTGAACTATTTTGTCTTTAAAATGTAAAATAAAAGAATAATTTTTAATGATTATCAATAGGCCTATTTTATCTTAAAGTAGTATAATATTATCATTCGATGTATTTTAGAGAGGATTTGTATTTTGAAAACCATAAATCCATTTATTTTTATGTAACACATATGTCAATGTTTTCATGTTTTTGTCATTGAAATAATTTTTAAAAATTATAATATGAGAACTGTCCTACCATATGTTTTTCTTATTAGGATAAATATCTCTTAAGTATTTTCATGATTATACTAACATCATTTGAATAATCTCCTAATAACTACATTCATTCTTCTAAAAGGAATAGAATATTATTTTTCTATAATATGAAACAATGATCTAGATAATGATACCATTATCTCTATAAAGAAATATCAGATAATTAAATTTTCATTCATCTCACTCATAGAAGATTATTCCATATTTGGAAAAGAATGTAACATGCCAGTAAGAACCAATATCTTTAACTTTTGAAAAATTATTACACATAAAAATTAAGATTATCAAGGTTACTAAAATTCAAAATTTAAATAAATCTATATAAATAAAATATATTTCCATGCATGAAAAAGATATAAAACTATGTATACGTTTTGAATACAAAAACTACTCTAGATGTTTCTTAATCTTATGTCAGTTTCTTTTTGTGAGTGTATGTTGTGCGATTTTAAAATATATTTTTATTCCTATCTATTTTTATTATGCAATAAACATGATTGATTGTGTTAAGGTCATGGAAGGGTCTTATAAAGGTATATTTTGGATGAAATATCTTGAAATAGTATAACATGTAATATATCATTTCACATAGCTGGGAGCCCCTAAAAAAGGTTTCGTATTGTAAAAATCACTAAAAATAATGGAGTATAGTTTGTTGGAGTGGACTATGAGATATTTGTTCCTAAAACCACAATAAATCTATTTTTCAAAATATTTTTATTCTGTATTTTATTTCCACTAATTTTTGTTGTTAAAGAAAGATAAATACTTGCATACATTTAAGGTGTTATTTTTTATATAAATAAACTTTTCCAGAACACAATTCACCTCCTCTCTATTTATTATAAATACATTATTAGAGAAACATTAAATTAGATATCCTCTAATAATTCCTCATTCGGATATTTTTTGGAACATTCAAATGATATTATTTTATTGGGATTCCTTACATATAAAACTATATGTTATGAATACCTATGTTTCACTATTTATTTTCCATAGTAGCAGATAAGTTATCAAAAATTTCTTAATTTTAGAATTGGATATAAAAAACTCATAATTGGACTATGTAAAAATGAAATGAATCAATGTTGGATCCTTAGTAGTCTTTATAATTTATTTATTTTTTGTAATTTTATAAACTATCCCAATATATATTTATTAAGAAAAAATTTATTCTGATGATCTTGATGATTTCTCGTCCCAAATGGATTTAAAATTATAATGATGTCAACGTCTCCATTGATAAATTATTTTTTAATTTTTGGAAGGTGATAAATTTTTTAATGTCAACATGAATGACAATTTTATTTTCTATGTAATTTTAATGTTTACTATAAATGAACTTCTAACATATATAAACAAATCTTGATATAGTGTTTTGATGCATACAATAGTTTTTTTAGAAGGGAATTCTTATACAAAATTATAAAATAGGATAAATATAGTTCACATGGGTTATTAGCTATTTTTTTCAATGGGTAACATTTATCTAATATTAAAAAGGAATTTAACAATTTATTAAATAATTTTTTCCCCCACAACCTAGGAAAATTGAATAATATTACCACAAGGTAAAAACAATGATGTCCCATTTGGGAAGATGTAAAGTTTAGGTCAATATCAAAATACATAAAAGAGATGTTCCATATTATTTGATATAATATATTAGCTATTTTTAAAGGTAAAACATAACATTGATATTATTCATGTTGGGAAAAAATATGTGATAATTTTTTTAGAGCGTTTTTAGACATAAATGGAACAATAAAAGATATATTTAATAAAATTGTAGACTTAATATATATGGGAATAAGAAATAAATTAATTCCAATGATGGGAGGAAAAATTAACATATATACCTTCATGATGACACATGACAATTAAGATGGAAATGATAATTTTTTTATCTCCATCTAGATGTTGAAAATTTCATTAGTGGGTATTCATCTATTGTTAAAAATCGATTGAAATTGATTTATTTTTAGTTAATAAATATTCGATATCCAAATTTATATCTATTAATCCAATGGATAATATCAATTACACAGTGTGGGATATTTTTTTTCTCATCATAAATTAAAACATCAATTTATTCTACTCTTTACATTCTATTTATTGTAATCACATAGATCTAATTTTTTTTAATATTTTAGAGAATATGATTTTCCCTAAACTTTGTCATCATGGAATATATTTTACACTCTCATATTTTAATATAATGGATCATCTTATTATTCATTTTGTGTGAGTGATAAGGATTTGTGGGCCTATATATTCATGTTGGATTTTTCTATTTGACCAATATATGATAATTATAAAAGGATATATTAAAACATCACATTTAATATTGGAACCATTCATTTAATAATATATATTAGAGGGAGTGGTTTATTTCTATATCAGCTACTTAAATGAACTAGATCTTGTTAAAATCCATATATCTCAACATCTAGAAGACAACAATTAAGGTAACATGATCTATTGAATAAAATAATAGTTAATTTTATGGTATATAGTAATTTATGAACATTTATACATGTTAAAAAACTTGAGTGAGCTTCAATAATTTATATTATCAACAATTTCTGGATTAAAGGTTTTAGATATTAAAATAAATGAATAGTGGTTGAAGAATGAGCACAAAAATAAATTTTTATACGGTATAAAAATAATTAATACATAGAAAAAACTACCTCAGAAACATCGAAATGGTTAGCTAGGGGATGAAGGCATCCTTGTCAAGATAATAGTCAAAAATAAATTTATAGCCTCTATAAATTTCATAATGGATAACCAAAAGGTCACTCTAAAGGAACTACTATTGAATAACCTTATAGTCTTCCAAATACTCTTTTTTGTTATTTTAAATAATATGGAAGTGGTAAATGAAAATAGTTTTAATTAGTGTATAAATAATTTAGGAGGTAGGGTAAAATGTTAGGAAAAACAAAAAAACATATAAAACATATATGGAAAATTAGATCAAAATAATCAAATAAGGAAAATAAATGAAAAGAATAAGAGAAAATTATATTCATTGAGTTAAAAACTAGTTCCCTAAATGTTTACATCTCTACTTGTGAACATTGAACTGAGATTTAAACCAAGAACCTTTAACCACACCTCAATATATTCTCAATTTCACAAAATACAGATCACTCACCATAAAAAGAGATAAATCATGAAGATAATGTCATCATGTGTGTCAATTATCTTCTAATTGTGATATTAATAATATGTTAAGATTATATTCTCATTGAATTTATTCCATGAATAACTGGTCATCACAATATCAATAAATTATAAAACCTCCATTTTGACTCTTTATAGATAATCCAATAGATGAAAAGGAAAATGAAAAAAATAATATTAAATTATAAATACATTATTAAGAATGTATGTGTGGTCCCATATCCTCACATTTCATTCAGAATTTACTTTGTTTTAAGAATAATGTGAAGAATGAAAATATTTTCGGTCTTGAGGCATCTTCAATTCATTACTTATAGAACCAGATATTGAATAATTTCTCTATTTCAAGATATTTGAGATCATATCATGGATAGAGAAAAAGTACATTTATTTATAATAGGTTAATTTCTTTAATATGTGATAAATGGGGGTGATAAGATCGATCATCTAAATCTAATATCTGGGAATATAGATATTAACACTCAACCTCAAGAATCTGAGACGAATCTCTTGTCTAATGGATATGAATTCCAATGGAAGAATCACCCTGTTAGTTGAAAATATAAATTTAAAAACAATTATATCCAAAATAATAAGAATTTAAGATCCACATGGAACACCTTAATGAGATTTTTATCTAATTTTAATGAATTTTAGATGAAAAAATATAGTATCTCACAATGACTCATGATTACCCTCAAATATTCCATGCAATTCCCACAATCACCACTCTTGATTAGTCCCAATGATGAATGATCTTGAATCATTCTAATAGAAAAACAATTATTGGATTTCAATATTTTTTATTTTTTAAATAAATGAAAACTAAAAAAAATGTACTTTGAACAGATTGGATAAAATTATTAGGACTTTTAGTAATACATCATAGGTTCTCACACTAAGACCATCCATTATTTGGGGCTTCTATGACACTGGTTGACATATTATCACTTTACATAAATATTATTTGATGTATTAATGAAATTTATAAATACTTATATTGATATATATATATATACTTATTAATATAATATTGATATATAGTTTTTATATAACTATTATTATAAATGTTATTCTTATTATTATTTAGTTTGAATACTTTGGTATATCCTTATTGTTTGTTGGCCCTCTAACATGGTTTTCATATTCAATATGAACCTACAAAAAAATATTCATATAAATAGTGGATTTATGATGATATAATATTCAGAGTGGAGGGTTCATGTCTTCAGGATGGATCATGGTCGACTTCATCAGCAAGCTCAGTTGCTTCTACCCGTAGTGATTCTTATACAGTGGAGTCATCTATGAAGTAGAAATAAGAAGATATCACAAGATTTTAGTTTGTCCATTCCACCATCGTTCTGCATTGGTAGATTTCTTGTTCAGGATAGGGAGCTTGGGAGTGGATCTATGATTCTATAGTAGTCAGTTGTTGAGGAAGCTTCTATAATGGTTGTTGCATTGTGTGGCATTATGGTGGCTCTTTAGTTCCTCTTTAAATCCTCAAAATTTGTTCAAGAAGTAACCATCAGTGGAATTTAGTAATTTGATGTTGGTGGATTTATATTGATCATATGTAGTGGTGTAAGGTCATGTATTCTCCAGTTATAACAACATCAGGTGGAATCTAGTGATTGAGTGGTTATTTCTTCTATGATGATGTAGTTCAGTGGACTACTATTTATGGATTATTTAGGGAAAAATATTACGTCGTTTGGTTATTTGGATTCCCCTGGTATTTTTTAAAAGGGATTTGGATGGAAACCATGATCTCAATAATGGTGTGGTATGTTTTAATATAGGGGTGGTGGTTTTTCATTTCCTTCTCATGATAAATTAAATCATAGCACAATAGCCTTGTTTTCTCTATCATAGTAGGTCAAAAAAGTTGGCATGGGTGGTTCCCTATAGAGTCATGATACTTTAGCCATTTGGCATTATAGAAAATTAAATGAGTAGGCAAGGTAGGATAATGTCAAGGTGCATGATCAGTATTGTACCATAACACATGGTTAGTATACTGATCAAGTCCCATGAACATATTGTAACTTTAGTGACCACACGTCCTTTTCAAATATAAATTACTAACAATAAATTAACTAAGGAAAACTAAAACAAATAAATATAAATGATGTATCAATTATGTTTATAAAAGTAAATAAAATTATAACAAAGGTAAATTAATTATTTACATAAATAATAAAGATAAATAATTAATTAATTGAGAAAAAATAAAATTAGAACAACAACACAAGATAACTAGTTAATAACACATGAAAATAATGGAACGAAGGAACTTTTTAAAACAAAAGTATAAATTAAAAGATAAAAATTTAGTAATTTTCAATATAATTGAACAAATAATTATTAAAATCGAATAAAAACAATAAGTAACGAAAGGAATTTAATATAATAGAAGATAATGAAATTAATCATTATAAAAATTTAATCAATAAAGTTCACAATTTTATTTACTTAACCATAAATTATCACAACGTTAAATTAGTCAATTTAAACAATATTTGGAAAATAAAACAAACTAATTATATAAATGTTTTTAGAAAAATGTAATCAAATAAAACACACTTCCAATTACCCCACACAAAATCAATTTCACTCTGGAAAAATTCAATCTATTTTATTTAATTAAAAATACTACTAAAAATAAAGATGATTATCCTACCCACGATCAATCACAGATGTCTTAATTAAATTAAATCGTGAATCCCTCAATTTATATAAATTGGTATGCCTCATATGTGATAAACACTAAGTTCCATTATTTATCCCAATAACTAATTCTTATTTTAGGTGGGTTGACTGGTTATATTTCAAGGGTATTAAATAAATAATAAAGGGAACTATCATTTTTAAATCATTCATATTCCCCATCAAACAATGTTCCCATTTCCACCTCATCGATACAACTCAAAATATTCTCATATAAATCAGTCATTCCCTTCTTCATTTCGGAACCATATTCCCCAAAACATAACAATATCATTTTTACAGGAACCATTATTTGAAATTTTACCAACCAAAAGTTATTTAAAATCATTTATTGATGTAAAAAATTGCTAAATTAATGCAATACACCCAATTACATTATCTCAGAAACTCATTATGGGATCCGAATTTCACATTTTATTTCATATTCGAAGGATTTATTTGATACTCAATTGAGTTGGCTCTCTAAAGGGTTCCATTTTACCAAGGACATACTACTATGTATATATATAAACATCATGTTACCTCATATTATAATTACAGTCCAAAAATTAAAAAACATATCGCATTTCCATTCTAGTTTTCAAATAGTATGTACATAAATTAATCTAATAAATTCACTAATGAGTCACATGATTCAAGAAAATCTGAACCATTGAAAACCCTCGAAACAATAATGACATGATTCCTAGCAAGGAGAAATTGGGTTCCTATTATATAAAAATAAATACCCCTGAAACATTTATTTGAAAAAAAATTTAATTTACATAATGATAAATTGATTCTTCAAATGGAGGTATTTTAAAAAAATAGTGGGTTTCTTGTGTAGTACATTTAATTAAAGTTAATGAATATTTAAAAGACCCCACTCAACCAAAAATAAATCCCAAAATCATCCTTAATGATTAATATCAATTTGCGATATTTAGTAACATATTTTTTATTAAAAGGATTTATCATATTTGTATAGAGAAGGTTATTTTTCAAGGGGAGATAGGATATTTCAAAGAAAACATCAAAAAATTAGTTAGACATAATAAAAATGTGTACAAAAGATCCTTGTTGCCCACTTCATGACAATGAATCTGAGATGAAAAAAATTATTCTTTCATGCATTTATTATTATAAATAGAAATACTATTTCGCAAATCTTATCAAATAGAAGAATGTAAAGAAATGAGGTATCAATTATAGCATTTTGAATCAAAATACAATTTGTGGGAGAAAAATTTCTTGAAATGAAACTCATATTCATTTTCAATTTTATAGAAACTAATAAGCTAGAAACCTAACAAATAATATATGTTCACCAATTCAACTTCAAAAAATAGACATATTCCCCTACATTTAGTTTCACATGGCATGTAGTTCAAATTTATTGAATGTGAGAGATTATAATTTTTTTGTTCAACCACATGAATTCTCCTTATTGCCATTTAAAAGGTCCCCCAACATTATAAGTTCATTTCCCTTCAAAATTAAAAAGATTAATATAATATTTCATGATTTACACGATAATGTAAAATAAAAAACTATGTTTGAATAAGGTAGTTTGGTATTATGATTATAAGTGTGACTCTCTTATTATCCTTGATTGGTTCCCACATATAATTACTCACTGAATATTAATCTACTAGAAAAATATTACAAATTAAAAACATGAAATATTAAAATAAAACACCAAAAGAAATAGGATAAATGTGGTATAAATATTCATCGGGTATGGTGTTTTGAATGTCAATAGTAATACCATAAATGGGTCATACCCATTCTGATAGGGGATGTTTCTCCTTATCTAAGAACCACATTACATTCTTCACACTAATATTGAAACGTTGTTACTTTTGGACTACCCATTGTATAATTTCAAACCAGTCCCACTAGTTTTTAATAGAAAATATATAGAATAATGGAGTGGAAAATGGTATAAAGTGGAACTTCCTTCAAATTCATCTTGGTAGATGGTGTGAATTAGTTGGGAGGATTCAAATATAGTGTGAGTATTTTCCTCTGGGTTAGTCCAATCTCGCATTCCCTCTTGAATAAAGAAACCTATATATACACAATATTTAACATCCATTCACAATTCTATGAAATTATCATCAACATCATTATATCCAAAACATGAATTTTCAATAAAGATTGAGAGACACAATAGTTACTCTACAATTGTACCTTTCTCAAAACTTTCTAGGAAAGGAAAAAGTTTCGATAACTCTTTAAAACCAGCAAAAGGGGAAGAAAATTCATCATTCTATACCAAAAAATTATAGTTATGTAGAAGAAAATATTTTTAAGTTATGTTATATCCTTCTTAAATCCAATTTTCTTTTACTTACTCTAGAATATATGGTTCTCCAAGACATGTTCATGGTTTAGGTTAAAAATGTGGATGTAGATTCTCAATTTTAATAGGGGTGATGTGTAATTTTAAAAATATTCATTTTTATCTTTATGAAAATATTTTTTTAAGAATGTTAAACATATGGATTAAAAAACCATCTTTATTTATTGACTATGAAACAATATTTCTTAGGATCTAATATAATGGATATAATAATGATAATTAATAAAAGTTCACTTAATGAATTATTATACCATGAATCATATAGAATCATATTTTTAGAAAAAATTGGAATTGCACTAAGCAGGATGAAGAAGATGTTCTCCACCATGAACAAGTTGTTCACTGAATTAGCACAAAGCAGGTTTGAGAAAAGATCTCACAAAGAATAAGCACATCCAACGCTTCTCACTGTATATCAAAATATTCAATTCAATGGGGTATTTAAAGTAAAAGGTTCCAATAGTCTAATCCCTCCTCCATCAATAATATTTTTCCAAAAATCTTGGAGGTACCTGTACACGTGACAAAAATCCAACGGTGAGAAACAGATTGTATTACATTGTTTCGTGTAAGTAAAAAATTGAAATATTATCTTTGTTAACAAAAATTAATATGTTTAAAAAATATTAAAAATTTTTTGATTTGATAAAATGAAATGATTTTTTAAGGAAATTATATAATTGTATGAAAATAATTTAATCCTGTTCTTATGAAATTGAGAATCACACTAAGAATTATTATTAATACGGAACTTGATTTTGGAAGAAATCTAAATCAGGATTCAAAAGAAGTAGTTGTCTGATTTCAAGAGAAACTAGAGTCTTATTTCATAAGAAATATATGTCTTATTTCAAAATATATATGAGTCTAATTTCAGGAGAAATTGGAGTCTAATTTCACAAGAAACCAGAGACAGATTTTAGTTGAAAGTAGAGTCTGATTTCAGAAAAAAATGGATTTTGATTTTGGATGAAATAAAAAACTATTTTAACGATAAATTAGAGTCTTATTTAAAAAAAAATTAGTCTTATTTCAGAATAAATCATAGAATAATTTTAGAAGAAATCAGAGTCTACTATATGATGATATCGGAGTCACCATTCTTGGGAAATCAGATTCTACAAATCGGTAAGATTCTATTTTAGATAAGGATATAATTTTTTTGTTTTATGAGAAAGATGGATTGACTTGTTTTAATAAAATATTATATAGGAAACTAAAAACCAAGGTTAAGACAAAATTATTTATTGAAAAACAGAAATTACCTTATGGAAAAGTTTGTTATAGAAAGTTAATTTTCTTTAAGATTTTTTTTGTGATTTTCAAAATTTAAAGGAATGGATAATTCATATGGAAACATATTGACAGATCAATCTCCCCCTTTTTAAAAATCACAAACAACATTTCTCAAAAGAATATAAGGAAAAAAAATATATTTTTGAACTTAATATAAATACTTATCTCCCATTAAATTTGATTAAGTTGTATGATAAATAAAACTAACTTCCACTTAGGTTTCAAAATCCATAAGGATATTATTCTTATATTTCATAGAGAAATTACTTTCTATTACTTAAGAATTTATTCTTTAAGTTATCTTCCCCTTACTTAGGCATTATCTTTCTTAATATTTTTTTATCATTCTTTTCTCCCCATTTGTAATTTTCGAAAAGGAATGGTGGGAAAGAAATAAAATTACCTGAATGGTTATTAATATACAAAACAAATAAATGAAAATATAATAAATACCATTAATATAGGAAAATTTGTTAGAAAGATAATACAAAAAAATATTGGATTAGGGAAATCATTTATCCTTCTTCTCTTTCGGGATTATGTTTTCCTAGTTTCCTTTATGTTAATCAAATACATATAATCATTTTAATATTTCTTGAAAACCTAATCTTTATCCTGATTTTTCATCTTTAAATCTTTGATCCTTTATTCCTTAAAATTAATAAATTGTACATAAGCCTTTATCCCCACTTCATTCACATTGAATTTTTCAGACATATCTTCCCTGGGTTCCCATTATATTTTCAAATTGAGAGCAACTGAATTCATATTTCCATTATGGTCTTTATCATCTTGGATCTGAGTTGCTTTATCTTGATTCAACTTCCCTAAAAGACTTTTTGAAGGATTATTGATCATAAAATTTGACAAAAAAACGCATCCTTGAGTGAATTTGTTAAATCATCCATAATTGTTAGATCATCAATTACTGACTTACACCACTTGTTTATTTATTTTCTAACTATACTATGAGAATCATAACTAATTTGAAAATTCTTGAACTATATTTCGTGATTGGTAAATTTTCAATGAGAATTCTTGTTGAATATCATTTTTGAATGATTTTATGTTGAAGCAGTTAGAACCTACAATCAATTCTTGTAAAAAATGGAATGGTATTCACAAGCTTCTTCATGTATTGATCAACAATATCATGTCTTAAGGAAGATGAATATTCTTGAGAAGAATCCTTTTATAGAGATGGACCTTTATCTTGATATTTTTTCCCTTAGATTTTCCATTAACAACTACCTTCACTAATTTTTTTAACTTTATCTTTCTTTGGTGCTTCAACAACAACTTCCTTACCTTTATATGCTTTAGAGATTTAATTCTCAACTTCCTGAATATAATGCTCACAATCAGAAATTTAGACTATTTTGTCATCATCATCATCTTCTCTATCAACAATGTTTTAACTAATTTCTTTATCATCATCAGGATGAATAAATTCATGATTACTACTTTAATTATATGAATGTTTATCATCCTCATACTAAGAATAATCATTCTTCAGAACTGATTGACCTTCTGAGATTGTCTTAGTTTATGTATCTTGGGAATGACTGATAGAAAACATTACAAAATTTATTTTCATCTAGTAATATTTTTCCTCTATTTTTATTACATAATCACTTTCCATTTACTTTTCTTCTTTTTCTTCTTCATATTTTTGAGCATTCTCTTCATCAATAATGGGTTATGGAATCGAAACATCTTTTTTCTAGTAACTGCACCCAGAGTTAAAATTTTAACTAACTCTTGTAAGAAAAATTATTGTACCTGAACTTATTCAGATTATTTCATTGTATCTCTCAAAAAATCATAAACAATATCTTCTACTAACATGTTCTTCTTTTACTTCATCTCTTTAGATTCTTCTTAAGCTCTTCAGCTTCTTGTAAATTTAAATCATTATCCTCAGTGGGGTCAAACCCAAAATTTATATCTCCTTCCTTATTTTTCTTATTCTTCTCTCGCTATTTTACAACAATATTATCCAAAAATGATTTTTTTTTTCATTTATAGCTTTGGTGTATTAGATACTAACTCAGGTTCTGGTACATTCTCTTTGGGTTCTGGTTAATTATATTTTTTATTCATTAGAATTTTGTTGGATCATTCTTCTATGTCACATTTCTTGATGCCATCTTAATCATCGTTATTAGGAAGATAAAAATATCCCTTGTCTTAATACTGAAATAGATTCTCATCCTTAATAATGTATCATCACTAAATAACATTATCGTGAAAACTCTAGCCTTTGAGTTGTAGGAAATTTTGAAAGATTTAAGTCACAATACAATAATATTTAACAAGACTGTTGCAAACATTATGATAGAATAATTGATTATGTCATTATTGATATTTTTGATAGTTAAAAGGATGTACATGATGAGGTTTATCTTCCATAGATTAACTAAGCTTTCCAACATGATGATATCAATTTTCTTAAGGTAATCCTTATATATCTTTCTTAGAATAAAAAAACATGCATCTATATAGCTAGAAATATATATTTTTTTAAAGACAATAAATAATTGGTCAATTTACTCCTATAATTCCAAGATACTAAATTTCTAAAATATTCTCAAAATATACTTTCTTTTTTAGAAATTGGGGTGAGAAAAAAATATATTCACATTCATAATGTATATCTAAGATACAAGAAAACATGTTGAAAGATAAACACTAAAAATTCCCATAACTCTTGAAGGATAACATTTCTCATACTCCATGTTCATAAAAATGAATTGTATCATTATATTCTATAAGAAGATCGTAATAAATAAGATCCGGATTTTTTTCCTTGGACACATAGGAAATATCCCAACAAATTTTCATTATGATTTTTAAAATTATAGATTCATGCTTTTTAATGAAATTTGGGTATACCAACCATTCTATATATCTTACCCAATCCTTGAGTTCCTTATTGGAGGCTATCCTAATTTTTGAGAAAACATCAAGAGACATTCAGATCATAAGTAAATATGGAAAACTGAAGGGTGACTTTGAAGAGTGGTAGATATTCGGTGAAAATTCACTTATGTAACCGATGTGGGACACAAATAGGGTGTTATTTATATAGGATTTGTGGTGAGAGTTAAAATTTTAAAATTAATCCAATAATAGAAGTTTTTTTATTTTATTTGATAGTTCATATCATTGTCGAAGAAGGTGTTATAGGATACACACTTTTTAGGTTTTAAAGAAAAATCATAATTAAGGAATGCGAATCCTATAATGTTTTCATAAAATAAGATAGAAATACCGTCGAGTAAAAAAATACAATTACGAATATTTATTTATTAAAAAGAAGATTTTCATTGGTTATATATATAGATTTTGAGAGTCTTAGATGTTGATTCTAAATTACAAGAATGGGGTTAATTGTAGGTTTATAAACATTCATTTTCATCCTTTTTAAAATATTGGTTTGACAAAGTTAAACAATATTCATTAACAAACCCTCTTTAGTTATGAAATAAGAAAAAAAATCTTAAGATATGATTAAATGTATCCAATAAAGAAACATAGGAAAATATTGATTAGGAAATTATTCTGCCTTAAAGTGTAAAGAATCATATTTATATTAGAGTAAACACGTATCAGAAATTATAATATTGTTATACTTTATTTGTTAAGAAATGAAATGGAATTAAATACGGGTAACCAAGACAAGTAAAAAAGTCGAATATCTTTTAACATAATGAGAAGGATATCAAATAGCATTGGATTAATTTCCATTGATTTATACATTAAAGAATGTATTTTATACCCAAAATATGGTAAGACCTCAATATGAATATCGGAATCTATATTCATATCCCTACAATCCATCGATATCTAAGGTCATTGGTACCTCTGTCTTCTTATACCCAAAAGTACTCAATTGATAACATTACCAATTGAAATCACACTAAGTTAGTTGAACAAGATGTTATTCATCTTGAACAAGTTTTTCATTGTCTTCACACAAGGATATTTTGAGAAAATATCTCATAGAGAATTAGAGAATACAGTGCTTTTCAACATGTGTTGTATTTTTCAAATGGATGGGGTATGTGTAGTAAAAGGTTCCAATGGTCTGTTTCCTCCCCCAGAGGCCATATTTTTCCTCAAATTTTGAGGAACCTATACCTGTGTCACATATCCAGTGGCTAGATTGAAATAGATTGTACATCATCATTTCAAATAAGAAAATATTGGTAACATTATCATGATTATGAAAATTTAATATGTTTGAAAAATATTAACATATTTAGAATTCGATAAAATAAAATGTAACTTTAATGATATGAGATAACTATAAGAAGAGAATTTATTCGAACTCTTAAGAAAGTGAGAATCAGAGTCTAAAAACTATTAAATTCTGATTCTTAATTCAGAAGAAATTGGAGTCTGATTTCTATATAAATTTGAGTCTGATTTCCAATAAAATTAGAGTCTGAATTAAAAAGAAAATTGTGTCCTGTTTTACGATAAATAAGAGTTAAATTTCAATAGAAGTCTAATTCTGATTTACAGAGAAATCGGAGTCTAATTTCAGGAAACTTTAGAGTCTTATATTAGAATAAATTAGAGTATGATTTTAGATGAAATATTAGCCTTATTTTAGATGAAATATGAGACAATTTCAGAATAGTTTGGAGTTTTATTTCAGAATAAATTAGAGTCACGATTATGGGGAATTCAGATTCTAAGGAACTATGATATTCTAGGTTAGATAAGGATCGTATTTTATTTTTTAATAAAAAGATGGCCAGTCTGGGTTTAAGAAAAAATTAGATAAGGCATTGAAAACCACAGTTAAGACAGAAACACTATTAGAGAAGGAAAATTTTCCTTAAGAAAAATTTTCTAAGAGAAAGATAAATTTCCTTAAGAAAATGTGTTTGTTATTTTAAAAACATAATGAAATGTAGAATTCATAAGATAACATATATATTTAAAACCTACATCTGGTTAGAGGAATTCAATCTCTTCTAGATTATCTTCAAAAGAAACAACAACAATTATAGAGTCCCCAAATCTGAAAGAGATGATGTATTTAGGTTTTTTTATATGGAAATCAATGAAATGTTTTTAAAAACATATGTATACTTTAATTCAATATAAAATCTTTAAGAATAATGTTCTTAAAATTTTTTTATAGATTCATTAGTTTATACATCTCATATATATTGGTGGCCCTTCAAATATTTCTCTAAATATATATCTTGAAATTATAGCTTAGCAACCAGGGGCTTGTAAAGGTCAAAAATCCACAACACAATTTTTTAAAAGTTATCTTTTATTGGTTTATGGAGTTCATTGATCTTCATATTATCCCAATGAGCAGAATTGGTATATTAAAAGACACAAAATAACCTCCGAAAATATACGATTTCATATGAAGTAGGTTCCTAGAACATATTTCTATGTTTCTACTTCTAGTCTCTATCAAATGATTTAATAACGTCTTATTACTAAGATTAATCAAGTCTTGAAAATATCTCAAAATGTTTATTTCATGACTTTTATTTATTTTTTTAAAGAAATTTGGAAATCATCAATGGAAAAAAAAATTCCCCGCGAATTTTTTTAATTGTATGCCCTCTATTTCATGATAATGATAAAATATATATTTATAAACCGTATATACAACACAATCGATAACCTCTATGTATCTCATAAAGAATCAATGTTTAATACCCTTGTGGTCTTTTGGGAAAAAATGTTTCTCTAGATAATTTTAAAATAAGAAATGACAATAGATAGAAAAATTGTAGAAAACATGAATTTAAAATGTGATAATGTGATAAAAAAACTAAAAAAGATACAACACAAAATGAAAATGAGAAAAATCAAAGAGGAAAAACAAAACAAAAAAATCTGGGAAAAGGCAGTGACAATAAAACAACTTCCAAAAATACTGACCTCCCTAATACCTATCACTAAACGAAATATTTAATGTATAAAAATTCAAAATTTCAATAGTTTTTCATTAATGAAAAGACATAAACACATTATCCTCCTTAAATAGTGATCAATCATTCACATAATTTCTCCATGAACATGAATTTTTTCATATTTTAGAGATGAATCACAAGATGGAATCAAATTTTCATCGAATGTATTTTGTGAAGGATAGATTATCACAAGATCAATAAACCACACCTAATATATTTATATTCTCTATAAATAATATAGGATAAGAAGACCAAAATTAAAAAATGGAGAATATAGTAGTTAAATAATCATGTGAATTAGTTGTAATTCACATCTATTCACTTCATGTTTAAAATTTATCAAAAGGGAAGAAGAATGTGATGATAAAAAAGTTATTTAGTCTTTGGGAAGCTTCGATTCATGCCTCCTTGAAATAGCTTGTGAATCAATTATTCATTTCTATATATTCAATATCAAAACATTGAGGACAAAAATGAACATTTATTTACAATAATGTAAGTGGATTACAATGTAAAAAACTATGGATTAGAAGATGGGTTAACTAATTCATGTGTCTGAAAATACTAAAATTAGATTCTATCCATGGGAATCAGAGATGATTCTTGATATAACTAATATTTTCATCATTTTTTATATGATTTATAATGATTTAGTCTCATACACGTTGTCAATTTTAGCTGATTTGCATGATTTTAATATTATTGGAGTTTTTTGGGTTAAAAATTGAATGTTACTTAAATAATTATTTTATATATATTTTTCCATCAAGGGTATTTTGATCATTTCATTAAAAATATACTTCCAAACTATATTATTATTTTTTTAGGATCCTTTATTTTTTTCACCTTTGTATTCTAGACTATGATCATATTCAAGCATCAAGGGGCCTTAACAAAATCAATGAAATTGCAGATTTTTATGGGCAGATAGTGTGGACACCACCATAGTAACGATAGAACAGATCAGCCTACACACCTCCAATTGAAGTATTTGTAATTGTATATTTAATAGTACATAATGGAGAGTCTAAAAATTAATCTTTAGGGAATTTTGAAATCATAAAGGCGGATTTTGAACAAACTAAATTAAAGGAATATTCCTAGAAATTTCATCCAAACAAAAGAAACCTCCACTACAAAATTCATAACTCATTCATGATGTGGCCAATTATGAAAAACATTGGAGGATATCCACCCCAGAATATGATAGAAAACTTTCATAAGGGTGAAAACTAGTTAAGAGTATGTTTTAATGGTCATTACAGAATGTTATTTTAAATATGGAGAGTCTTCTTGGACAGAATAAATGCTTTGCTTACAAATTCCATATCTCCCTCACCAAGTGTTAAACTACTATAAAATTCTGTGGGTGTATGGAAAAGAAAATTATGAATTACATTCAATAAGGGACAAAATTTTTATTTTATCATTTACTGGTGTTGAAATGGGCCATACATTGGAGGAAATACTTTCCTTATAAAAATAGAGGATCTCCCACCTCTGAATTTATTCCATTAAAAGAAAACTTTATCTAATCGGCCAGTGAGAAATGCATTAGGATAATGCTATATTTAGATTGATTTCAATTTATTATTTTACTTTTATTATAATGTCTCCCCTATCCTGCATCATCTCGACATCCCCATCCACGGAGGGGTATTATAATAAAGTGATCAAGAATATGGAGGCTGAACTGATGTGATTTCATGAGTTAATGTGCTTCAATTTAATAAGATTCCTTCTTCATTCATAATTTCGTTTCAATTATAAATTCATTTTTAAATTACAAATGTGGTTGTGTTAGGTTTTAATTCTATTAATTTACATTTCTTAGATTGATGATCACATCTCCCCCACCTAATTCTAATATATATATGGTGGAATAGATTACGGTTGGGTGGTGAGTGCTCGATGGTAGTCAACATGTGTGTATTCTTTCATGTTGAATATTGGATTTTTAGGAATAAAAATTCTTGGTTAATGATTTCTCATATTAATAGAGAAAACCATTTACAATCCTACACTCATTTGAAAAAGGATAGACGAATCTAATGTTTTGGATAAGGAATACTTTCACCACAGCCATTCAGACAAGGGAGGTAAAGAACTCAGTTGACGAATCTCTCTCTAACTAGAAAAAGGAAAAGGAGGAATTTTTTGTGAAACCATGATAGCACAGAACTAGGTCTATCCAAACCCACCCTGATCAAGATATTTTTCATTTTTTCAAAACCGATCAAATCAAGCTTTTTAATCCTCAACATCATTCAAAGTGAATTAAAACCAATTGTTTTTATAAAACCATTAAAAAGAGACAACCTTGTTTTGTGTTCACTCATCTTTAAGATACGTACTAGGATCAACTAAAATACTAAACATATGTAATTTAAATGTTTTTTCCACCACCTCATGATTGGTGTGTGTTAAAATGTGGTTTTGTTGCTATGGAAGCAGTTCCTCAAATCCCAAATATTTTTTAATTTTTTTATGAATAAGTCATAGTTCAAACATCATTTTAATCGAATTTGATCTAGAAATTGATTTCACAATAACCAAAATGATCGATTAATATTTTGAAACATAGTTTTAATAAATCAGTCTCACAAATTCAATTGAGAGTGAACACGTTGAAACTATAATAATTGATGGAAATCCCAACCAATGTTTTTGTGATCTTCATGCACAACAATTCGCAAACCAATGAAATCAGCTAGCTATCTCAACCATTGAAAACGATTTTGAATTTTTCATTAACATGATTAAAATTCTTCTGAAATTACACAATCTTGAAAGTTAAGATACCAATAGGCATATCAATGATTTATCAAAATTTTTCTCCAGCAATATACCCTAATGTGTTTCATAAGAACATGTAATGTGGAGGGAATTCCACTTCTCACTCATAGGAGCAGCAAAGGACTGGTTGTACAGTCTATAACTATGAAGAGTAAAAGACATGAAATATATTCAAAGACGATTCATACAAAAGTTTTTTCTCAAATCTTGGAGCATTTATATCTAAAAATATATCTATGAGATTCACCAATCGACCTGTGAAACACTTTATATGTAATAGGAGCAATTCAATCAGATCTGCACCAGCCTTCCGCATCAGAATATTGAAGAACACCATTTAATTTTTTTATCCATCATGGATTTCTCAAACATGATCGAAACAGGCTTGACACATCATCTGATAGAGAATTCATTGGAATCTCACTAGTGGATGAAAAAGCATTAATTAAAAATATTGCACAAGTCTCACAACAGTTCGACAAAAGTCGTATGACCACCAGAGACATCCATGAGGTAAGGTCATCAGATTCTTCCTCACCCTTAATTGGAGAAACACATAAATAAATGACTAGTGTTATGAGACATATTTCTACGATCCATGTGAATGAACAACAAGGATTTATTTGGGTATTTGTTTTTTCCTCTTTGACTTATCATTACACCCACCAATGTCTAGAAGTGCAAGAGACATCATGATGTGTTTTTGCCAATCATCAAAGTAAATTCCAACCTCATACCAAACCTGGGTATGGATTTCATAAAAATAAATCTAGGCCACCTTTTCATCAGTGATATCATAAACCTACCTCATTCCAAAAACCTTACAAGTATTCCTACAATCAACAACAAATATTCGAACTGCTACCTTTCTAGCCAAAGAATTATGAGCAACTATCCACAACTGCACCGAAAAAATAAGATCAACAATTGATGATTAAATTTTCAGCTATGTAAGATAAAATTGAAAAGATAATTGATCCATTTTCAAGCCTAATGTATGTTCTAAATAATAACCAAGGAAAATTACAATCCAAGACATTTCCAAATCCAAATGAGAATGTCACTGGAATCTTAACCCGAAGCGGGAATGATCTCACACCACCTGAACAATGTGAGGATGATGTTTCCAAGAAAACGCCGATTTTTCATGGAAAGTAAAAAAATAAGGGTTAATGAACAAGGTTAAGGAAAGAAATATCCAAAACGCCTTTGCAAAAAAAACATAGGGAGAAAAAGGATATCTCATCACCATTCCCATTAGAATTAGTTGAATTGAAGAAAGGTGAGGAAGAACAACATCATCAGGAAATATAAGAAACATTATAGAATATCGAGATTAGAATCCCACTATATGATGCAATAAGAAAAATCCATATGTATGAAACATTTCTGATGGAGTTGTGCACTAAAAGAAAGAGGTTGGATGGGAATGAGAGGACTAACATGGGAAGAAGTGTTTCAGCCTTGATCACTCCACCGATACCATAAAAATGTCAAGATCCATGGACATTCTCTATTACCAGCACCATTAGATGATTAAATTTTTTTAATTGACTATCTTTTCTATAAGATTTAATAAATTTTATACCCCACTCAGTACTTATATCATTGAAGATTGGAAAATTAAAGCATACTAGAGTTGTGGTCTAGCTCACAAAAAGATCTACTGTTTTCCCAGTATGTGTTCTAGAATATGTTCTTTTAATGGAAAAAGATCTATTAATCCAAGCAAACAGTTATGTTTTCACAATGGAAGATGATAAGAATTCATCACAGTCACCCATCATCTTGTGGAGACAATTATTAATGATTATAAATAATATCATCAATGTGCTTGAGGGAACACTGTAAATGGAACAAAGAGATAGTCCATTGTCTTTTAATATACTCGACTCCATGGAGAATATGTCAGACATTCATTAAATAAATGCAATCAGATACAAAGAAGGAAAAGAAAAAATTAGAAGAGACAACCTCAGAATTATTGGATAGTTTGTTATAAGATGATGTTGAATCAAAATCCAGATAATATGTTGAGAACAAGAATTATAACTTAAAGGATGATGAACATGAAAATGTTATCACAGATCTCTAGAAGGAACTTGCTTAAAAATAAGATGAACTATCTAAGAAGAATTACATATGCCTTACAATGGAACATGAGATGAACATAGTTAAGAAAGCCCCACTAACACAGAATATTTATGAAAAATAATTTCTCAAACTAATGTAAAGAGTGGATCACCAGAAAAAGGTAAATTTGTACTCAATAAATATCAAAAGATACATATTTTATATAAATGTATAGAGGTTAAAAAAAACAATGTACTTCTGGGTAAATAAAATTATCGTTCAATATCCCACATCATGATAAGAGAGTAAAATTCAAAGGACACCAAAACCCTTAATAAGAGTGAGGTTCGTATTAAAACAAGGAATAAAAAATATAAGGAAATATCGAAAACCATACCATAAGGACATAATTTCCAGTGTTTTGCTGGTGTTGTGGTATCCATAGACCCAAATCATATTATTATTAGTAAAAAAGTCTTTGAAAAGATAATAAAGAGAGCCAATGTAGGAGATCAGACTCCTCCAACATGTTTATCAATAAAATCCATCATATCGTACCACTCATTTACATGTGTTTCTTACTATGATTCATTTTCCCTCAATCATATACTATTATGATTGGACAAACCTACATTATCATTTTTTCATTCTTATATTTTATTTCCATGATGCAAGGGTCAAAATAGAGATACTTAAAAGAACATATGTTATGATGGTGATTCAAAACATAACTGAAGAAACATGAAAAGAACCACCCAACTGAAGAATCATTGCTAAAAGGAGTTTTCAATTACATTCAACATCGTTGGAATTCCCTATATTTTTTCCTCTATTCGTGATTTTTGAATTAAACTAAAATTTCATTCCCACACTTTAACTCATATTTTACTCAACTTATCTAGGAGATGTGAGTTTTTTTAGAATACAATGACTCTATGTTTTAGAATTCAATTTTTATGAAATTTATTGACTAAAATGGATAATTGGTTGACTAAAATAAAGTATGTAAATTAAAATAAAGACACAATATTTGAAGGAATTAATTGATTCATGTAAATGAAATTTCACTACAATATTTTCTGCTTTTAATTTATGATTTTCATGTGAATTGACTTATTATTATTAAGAACGCCATGAATGATTGGCCAAAAAAATAATTCACAATTCAGAGAGGATTTATAGAAAAAATATTTTCCATTTTTTATCTTTATCGTATTTATTGAGTGATATTGGGACATGTCAACTACTAGAACTTGTATTGAAACTTATCAAAGCTCCGACTGTGCATAAACAGTTTTAAATTCATTCAGGCACTACTTTTTCTTGGAAAAAATTTTCCTAATACACACCCACACATTAATCCTTCATTATCCAATAGATTCCAGGAATTTCCTTAAAGGATTAAGCCACACTACAGAATATTTTTATTTTCTTAACCACACTTTTAGTAATTTTTCATGCATATTTCATGTTTGAGTATGGGGAATGGGCCTTTCGTGTGCATTTATTGGGATGTGTATCATTTATGGGAGGTGTGAGGTTTGTTTTAATGTTTTTGGTAGTGGAAAATAAGACGATTGGGCATGTGTCATCATTTCATTTTTCTTTATTTGCTTCATACATTTCTACTAAAATAAAAATAAAAAAATGGGGGTGAGCTTTAATTCCACATTGTATGATCTATGACGAATCATGTCCCTATAAAAAATTAAGGGAATTAATTTTCATTCATTCATTGTATTCAACTTTCAGCTCATAATCCATAAAAATTAATAAAAATTGAAAATTAAGTTGTGTCATTCTAAATTTTTGAAGAAAAGGGGATAATGTGGATTATTTCATTCATTATAATCATTATTTTGGTCATATACCATGTCATAAATGGGTTGGTTTTGTTTTTAGACATATTCTAGTGGGGTTGAGAGAGTAATTTCATGGATTTTCACTTTAATTAATCATGAATTGTACTTAAGAGTCTAGCCTCCTCTTTCGGTCATGAAAATATTTTTTAATCTTTTTCCAACCAACCTTAATCCATATAGACATTTGAAACATTATTACAAGTTCTCATGATTTTATCTAAATTTTTATCACAAAATAGAGAAAGTATTTCATTTACAAGCCAATAGATAAGGATAATGTTATCATGATATGAGAATTACTCCACTTGAATTATATCATGGAAGATGAGAGAAATGATTCACCAGAGGTAAATCATGACATGTCATGTTTCATAATAATGAATAAAAAGGTATTAATAAAATAAAGGATAAGTCCCATCATTTTTCAAAGGGGAAAAATAAAATTCATTAGTTTATTTTTTAATTGGAAATTGTAAAATTAAATTGATATTTTATTTGTAATTTAAAAATTATATTTTCTATTGAAAAGTGTTTGATTTTATTGCTTTGGAATTTAAAATTTTGTAACATTGGTGCCATCATATTTTCAATGTTGAGATGTCATGCTTGTGGAAAAGCATGGTTTTAGTGTGGGGGAATTTATAAAGCTAATATTTTCATCATATTTATATGATTTACAATGATTTTGTCCAATAAAATTTTTCAATTTGAGATGATTTGCATGATTTTAATATTTCTTGTGAGTTTTGGGAAAAAATGGAATGTTACTTAAATATTTATTTATGAAATTATTCACATCAATGGTATTTTAGGCATTTCATTAAAAATTTAATTCTAAATTTAATGATTCATTATTTTTTAAATTTTTTTTTATTCCATTCATCAATATCTTATGGACTAAGGTATTGTTCAAGCATCTAGAGGCGTTAAAAATAAATAAATTTGATGATTTTTTCAGGAGAACAGGCTGGACCCAACCACAATAACAGAGAAACATCTCATTATATACACCTCTAATGGATGTGGTTATACTTGGATATCAAATACGTCTAAAATTTGTGTTCAAAAATTAAAATATATGGAATTTTGAATCTATTAAGGTGGCTTTTCAACGAACAAAATTGTAGGAAGCTTCGTCAAAAATTTATACAAAAAGATAATCCTCCAATACAAAACTCATAACTCATACATGATGTGGCCAATTACACATACCTTTTGAGGATTTCTTCCCAAGACAATGATAAACAACTTTAGTGAAGGGTAAAACACATGAAGATTCTCTTTTCATAGTTATTAATGCATAATATTTTTTATGTGGAAATTCTATGTGGACAGAATAAATAATGGGAGTAAAATGGCCATAACTACCTCACCAAGGGTCCAAATAAAATGAAATGATTATGGTGGACAGAAACAAAAATATATAAAATCATTTAGGAATGGATAAAGGTGTTACATGATCATTTATTTGGGATGAAATGCACCATCTTTGGAGAAAAATATTTTCCTATAAAAGGAGAGGATCTCCCACCTCTCAAGTCATTACAATCCATCCAAACATCCTATAATCGACCAGTGAGGGATGCTTTGGACAAATTCCTTATTTAGATTTATTTCTTTTTATTCTTTTTTTTTGAAATTTATCCCCTCACAAGCATCATCACGAATTCCCCATCCATGGAGGGGTATTATCATTGAGTAATCGATAAGGGGGAGGATGGACTAACATGCTTTCCTGAGTTCTTAGGATTGAATTTAATGAGATCTCTTCTTGTTTCATAATATGGTTTCAATTATAAATACATTTTTTAATTCAAAATGTTGTTTTTTAGGTTTTAATTTTGTTAATTTTTATTTCTTTGGTCGATGATCACATCTCCTTCAACCCAATTCTAATTAGTATACGGCGGAATGGATTATGGTCAGGTGGTGAGTGCATGATGGTAGTTATCATGTGTATATGCTTTCATGTGGAATAATGGTTTTTAGGGAACAACAATGCTTAAGTTCATATTCTTTAATTTTATATGATCTCTTCTTCTTTCGTAATCTGGTATTAATTATAAAATCGGTTTTTTATTCTGTATGTTTCATTTTTAGGTTTTAATTTTTTTAACTTGTACTTATTTGGCTGATGATCACATCTCTATCTACCCAATTCTAATCTGTATATGTGGGAATTGATTAGGGTCATGTGGTGAGTGCTCGACGGTAGTCATCACATGTGTATGCTTGCATGTGGAATATTGGTTTTCTAGGTAAATAAATCTTTTGTTTAGGTATTGACCTAGTTAATCGAGAAAACTATCTACCACTCTACACACATTGGATGAAGTATAGAAGAATAAATTGTTTTGGATAAGGATTATTCTCATCATATCCATTAGTCTCATGGAATGAAAGGATTGGGAAGACGAATCTATCCCTAACTTGACAATGGAAAAAAGGGGATAATTTTGGAAACCTTGATAGCATAGCACAGGGTTTAGGTAAACCCACCTTGATCACCATATTTATCATTTGTTCAAAACATACCATTTACAGCTTCTTATTTCTCACACATCACTCAGAATAAATTAAAACCAATTTTTTCATAAAACCATTAATAATTAACAACCTTTTTCGGTATGAACTCCTCCTAAAGTGACTACATTGGATCAACTATTACAATATTGTTAGGTAGTTAAAATATTTTTTTTCATGCTCCACACCAGGAATGCATCCAATCCCATGTCTGGAAGTTGTTATTTTCATAAGAGGTGTAACTTTGATATATGGAATGTAAATAAGAAAAAAAAATGATATTCTTACTAAAAAAAGAATAAATCCTTGTGTCAGGCCTCAATGTGCTCATCATCTGTTCAGACTGATGATTTAGTGAAAATATCCAGTATCCCATACTGACCCATGATTCCAATCAAATATATCATCTAATTCTCTTGATCAACACTCATAATATGTAACCATTTTTGTGGATATTGTAAGATAATTCTAGAAAAAAATGGATAATGTAAAGGCTTTCAGTATTTTTGATTTCGGAAATTATTGAACACTATAGAAAATGGGGTAATGGGTTAGCTTCTAATAAATTATAGAGAATTGTTGTGAGGTGTCTTGGTCTTACACCATAAATTTATCCATTATTTTGGGCATTAATGCCACTAGTTAAAGTTCAAGCATTATATATATATATTTATATATATTATTTCCATTATAAAAAATATAAATAATGATTTTAATATATACATATACATATTATTATATTATATATTTATATATTTAAAATCATTATTGTTAATTTTGTTATTATTGTTATTATTATTATTATTTAATACGTATGTTCTCCATTGTTTTTGTGTGTTTTCACTCATTCCTATATTCTTTGATAGGAATCAATAACAATGGTGGAATCTCATAAATTGATCAAAAAATATTTAAATCTAATCATAGAAATTTTGATGTATTTGGATGGTGCATTCATGGATTTCTCAACTAGGATAGTTTCTTCAAATGATATGGGAATTTCAATAGTAGATTAATTGATGTAGTAGAAGGAATCTAGGATTTTTGGAGTTCATTTCTTCCAATCTGGATTGGATCCCCATTAGAAGACCTCTAGTTGTGATGTGTGATCTCAGAAGTGGATCTCTGATACTTTAGTAGTTGGTCAGTGAGGAAGAATCTTCAGTGGATATAGTAGCATGGGACACTGTCGTAGTTTCTCACTTCTCATTTTCCATCCTCAAAAGGAGACTTGGTTCAACATCAATAGTGATTTGATCCACAACCATGAGTGGTATATAGTTATTCTTCATATATATGGGTTCATCTGTATTGCATAAAGTTGTGTTATGTATTAATTTATCTATTTACATGTAGTTTTTTTGATCATCAAATTGAGGTAACATCATGTTATATAGTGGTGCTGCAGTTTCTTCTTGAATGATACATTTTAGTCAACTACTAGTGTAGGATTTGATCAGGTAGCATAGTTGGTGGTTGGATTATCCAAAAACCCCATATCTTCAGTTAATGGATTCATATGGAAGCCCACATTTCAAAGGTGTAAAAATATGTAGTAATATAGGTAGGTTTGGTTATCATTTCCTTTTCGTGGTCACTTAAATCTCAGTAGGGTGTGTACTTTTTCTCAAACATGATTGTTTCAAAAATAGGGCTCTATCGGTTCACTGTAAAGTCAGGGTAGGTTAAAGTTTTATTTCTTGTCTTTAGTTGAAATGACTTGGTATAGTAGGTGGGTGGAAGTGTCACGAACCAACCCGGGTCGACCCTGAACCGGTCACCCAAGCCGGTCCGCGACATGGCCCGAGAGGCGTTCCCGATCCTCCCGGGCTGGCGACAAGCGCCAGGGCATCATTAGAGACTGTGGGAACGATTTCGCCCAATATAAATAAATAAGACAGCGAAAATAATACAGAGCAGCGCAGAAAAAGGTAAACTAAACAAAGTGACTAAACATGAACAAACATGAATAAAACTAACCAAACACGACGTCCGAACAACTCCGTGCGACCTCGCGGGTCGCTCTCCGACTCAACGATCAAGCATCGCCCTAGGCGAGCGCACTCAAGCTATAGCCTGCACAAACACTAAAAACAGAAAACAACTATAGGCGTGAGTATTAAAACTCAGTAGGCTAACCCGATATCTATTCCCAATGCACTACCTTTAAAATAAAAGAAACATCATTTCAAGTTTGAACTACAATCTATAAAAGTATGTTTTTAATAATAATCTACTTAAAAACAAAGTACGAACCATTCCCCTTAGCCATTTCGAAATACGAGTTCATTTCATTAGTGCCAATGACATTTCATAAAAAGGGAGAGTGATGTTTAAATTTTCAAATTTGTACAAAAGGGATTAAAACACTTCCATTCGAAAACAATTTTTAGAAACCTATTAAAAAGGAATATATCAGTTTCCAAGGAAAACAATATGCCAGAATGCACAAAGTAAAACATACAGCAAGGGCAATGTAAGTATACACGTGAGCATCATAATCATTACTGCAAGCTACAAAAGCTGAATAGACATCGGTGAACCTAGGAGATCGAGAATAAACCAGAAGACACCAATACATGAGAAATCATCCTTATTGACATGTCACGATGAAATCAAAACGCACAACACGCTCGACCATCCACTCACAGGCAGGTCGAGGGCAAATCCCATAGCAATAAACCCAATATATCCACCTACTATGGGCCACTGGTCAGTACCATAACCTACCAGTGCAGCAATCGTTCTTAGAATATTCTCTCAATATGCCAGATTCCCATGTCTCAAGTGTTTAAGAAAAAAGGGGGGTGAGCCAACCGATGCCAACCGAGCATCCAATCAGATATATCTATATATATAAAGAACAACAGGCATTCCCCGAGCCACTCCATGGGACAACCTCATGCCTTTTTCCACTCAAGTACCCGGGAGCCTCTAAGCGCGGCCTCCCAAACAATCAATCGCAACCAAGGCATGAGAGTCGTCCTAAGAGGGTTTTTATAAAAACATTTCCATCGCTTTCCATAAAGTGCCAAACGGGCATTTAATACAGTTCACAATTACTACCAAAACCAGTTTAAAACTATATGAAGAATCCACAAAACACTACTTCACAGGTTGCCAGTATTTTTATAAACCAAACCATACCATTTTCTTTTCCAAATAAACTTTAAGAGCCAACCGGGCAATTTCTCAAACGAACCAAAGTATTTGTTCATGCTTCAAAAGAAATCATTTCTCATTAAACCAGAACTCTATTTTATATTCCGTGAATTATGTTTAAAAGCCAAACGGGCATTCTTTCATTATTGGGTGTCCGCTCGTCAAAAGGGTGTTTCATGTGTCGTGTATAAAATAAACGGCTCCTTTTGACATTAAATAACCATTTAAAAATTAACCATCTTATATTAAAAATTAATTATCGTATATTATCTCATATTTATTACAACTAATAAAATGTTGATTTTGAACAATTAGGGTGCGCAAACAGCATGAAATAATATAACTTAAATTTTAAAAGCAGTGCAAAGGGGACCTACCTCAAAACCAAGTGCGACGGCAAAATAACCTCAGATCCAAGGCGCGATGACACGACGTGTGTCCGAAACCACGTGACAATGTCTAACACTCTGCATACACAATACCGAAGACTCAGACACATAAAAACTCACTAGAGCATTCGAAACCAAGCGGCGAGAATAAATGCTCACCTCGAAACCAAAGCGCGGCGATGACGGAACCTCGGAAACAAGGCGCGGCGATGGCGCTCACTCGGAAACACCCTGCGCGGGTCCTAAAAGTCCTAAGCCAACAAATAAAAACCCACCGTCAATTAAAACTCATGAACCAACAAGAGTACGATGATGAATATAATAATAATATTAATAATAATAACAATAATAATTAGAATATGAATAATGATAGTAATAATAATAATAATAATAATAATAATAATAATAAAACTAATAATAATAATAATAGCAAAATAATAATAATAATAATAATAATAATAATAATAAAAATAATAATAATAACAAAAATAATAAAAATAATATTAATAATAGTAACAACAACAACAATAATAATAATAATAATAATAATAAAATTAATAACAATAATAATAATAATAGCAAAATAATAATAATAATAATAATAATAATAATAGTAATAATAATAATAATAATAATAACAAAAATAATAAAAATAATATTAATAATAGTAACAACAACAACAATAATAATAATAATAATAATAATAAAATTAATAACAATAATAATAATAATAATAATAAAATTAATAATAATAATAATAATAAAAATAATAATGATAATAATAATAATACTAATAAAATTAATAATAATAATAATAATAATAAAATTAATAATAATAATAATAATATTAATATTAGTAATACTAACAGTAATAATAATAATAATCACATTAATCATAATTTTATAAAAAAAAGTTATTAACATATTAAATAAAATAAAATAGCAAATTAAATAAAAAAAAACGGACCTGCGGCGGAGCGGAAGAAAGAGAAAGAAAAGAAGAAGAAGAAGAGAAGAAGAAGAGGAAGAAGGAGAGAAGAAGAAGAAGAAGAAGGAGAGAAGAAGAAGAAGAAGGAAAGGAGAAGAAGAGAAGAAGAAGAGGAGGAAGAAGAAAAGAAGAAGAAGGAGAGAGCAGGGGAGCCGGCAGTGCGCGCTGGACATGGGAGGAGAGGAGGAAGAAAAAGAAGAAGAAGAAGAAGAGGAAGAAGGAAGAGGAGAGGAAGCAGAGGAGAGGAAGGAGAAGAGAAAGAAGAAGAATAGGAGGAAGAAGAAAAGAAGAAGAAGGAGGCTGGGGCGTGGTCCGGCGGGAGGGTGCGGGTGTGCAGGTGGCTCCGGCGTGGGTGCAACGGCGACGGCGAACAGAGGAGGTGCGGGCTGCGTAGGAGGGGAGTCGGGCGGCTTCGGCGGGAGGAAGCGCTGCAGGGGCGCCCGGTTGCAGCAGGTTGGAGCGGGATGAGGTCGGGTCCAGGCCGGTGCTACAGGGGAGCAGCAGCGTCTGCTTTTGTGCGAAGGAGGAGTGGAGGTCGGGGGGTCGTGCGCTGGCTGCTGCGGACGAGGCTGGATCGCAGGGGGCTGGGTGCGGATGGTGCGACGGGGAGAGGAATAGGAGGCGGCGGCTCCAGCGGGGAAGAAAAAAAAAATATATATATATATGAAGTGGGCCGCTAGGGTTGGAGGGGAAAGAGGGGGAAATAAAATAAAAAGAAAACAAAATAAAGAAAATGAAATAAACAAAACAAAACCAAATTATAATAATAATTAACTACAATATTAATAATAACAATGATAAAGATTAATGACAAACCAAATTTAATAATGATTATACTAGTATCCGCAACATTAAAAATTACATTAATTATTTATCTATAACATAATGATAAACATAATAATGATAATGATACTCATAGTGATAAAATAATAAAATAAAATAAAATAAAAACAATAACGGTGTTCCTATCATTTTAATGATAATTAATTCTTAACGCACTAAAAATTTTAACGACGCAACAATTAACTCGCGTTTTAAATATAAAGACTCTATTTAAAATTTTCCAAAGACAACGGGATGCAAAAACACACCGGGCAGGGACGCGCGGGGCTTCCAGAACAGGCTTCGCTCACGCGCCTGACGACGTCGCGTCCAAAAAGCGCACATTTTAACCAAAATTCAAAAACTAGGTCCGATACTGGACACGAACCGCAGCAATATAATTTAAAGTCAAAGAAATCGTAAAATAAAATAAACGCACGGTTTGGGGTGCGACAATTCTCCCCACCATAACACTTTCCGCCCCCGGAAAGCCACCACACCAACCAGTCGATCGATCAACAACAAAGGATTTCATAGAACACGATCCAACCTCTTATCTCAAGGACATCACGACGACTACCAGCGGGACTGAACCTCATTGCCCAAAATAAATCACCAACAGAGAGAGAGAGGCCCGAGCGGGCTCCCCACCATAAGAGATCCACTAGAATTTGATAACTATTTAAGAGAGAACCCAACGAAACTCATGGTGGGTCTCCCCACCATAAAAGGACTGACCTCTTAGCGACCAACCAGAAATCCAACTTAGGCCATAACCGGGCCTTACTCAAGCTATAAAAGCACAGCAAAACATTTAAACCACTTAATCACGTCCAAAAGTAATAGGATTTGATCTGAAAATTTTACGCAAACCAAAACCCTTACCCCATGGGCGGGGAGGGTGGGCCCAAGGATTGGATCACTAAAACTTGGACGGACAACTACTCACGTACCACTACTTAGGGATGGACACATACCAAAGCCATAACCGATTCACATCGGTGGTCCACACGAGGTCACTGATCAGCAACATACATCCAAAAGGCACAATTCCCGATGTTACGCGAGGGATAAGTCCATCGCGCACTTTGCGACAAGAGAGAACTACAACGACAGAGAGACCAGAGCAACAACACCAAAACTATCACACCACGACGATAGAGGCACGACTTTAACCGGACTCTTAAAAAAAATTTCCCCCAGGGTTCCTGACTACGCGCCGGCTTCACTCCGAGACCTTTTGGCTGGAGCTCTGATGGATGAAGCATCTCCTGCCTCGCAGTCAGGTTCTGATAATCCCAACGAGATACATACATCTTTTGATCTGACAGATTGAAGGACACGATTTTAAAATTAAAACACACCAGCATTGAAAGACGAGGTTCGTCAAAAGACCCATGATGTTCCCATACATTTCAAACTCAAAACACCACCAGTACAACTACAATGATAAAAGACCCCTTGAACTGAAAGGAAACTTACACCAGGAACTCTGAACAAAGACTCAACAGCACATTACTTCTGAGAAATTCCCCTGCGATGCTTTCTTGCAACGCCCCGACAAAATCGTCGCAAGTGACCCAGACGTCCACACGCCTGGCAGGGCTTCGGAGCGCTTGGGCACGATGACTTCTTGTGACCCCGCTTGCCACACTGATAACACACAATAATCTCTCGTTCCGAAGAGGTCGATGAACGATCTCGAGGCCTCTTGATTCCACGACCCGATCCATACACTTCCATCTGCTTACTCACTTCCTTTCCAGAATCTTCACCAGTGCTTATAGGGATCGAGGGAGGGAGAACTACTTCGAGCACTCCTACCACCGCAGCTTCGACATGAAATGCTTGTCTTACCACGTCGACAAAAGAAGTTAGGTTGGACTCTGAAACCTTCGACTGTAGATCAGGGCGGAGACCCGCCTCGAAGCGTCGAGCCTTCACGGGGTCATTTGTGGCATACTCTGAATCATAAGGTACTATCTCCACAAAGCGATGGAAATATTCCAACACGGATCTGTCGCCCTGCTGAAGACGACACATTTCCATCCCCTTCCTCACCCTATCTTCCTCAGAGAAATACTGACGAATGAACGAGGCCTTGAAAAACTCCCAAGTAATCTCTTGACGAGGCTTGTTCCGAGACACTGACTTCCACCACATCCACGGTGAACCTTCAATCATGAAGGTCGCAAACTTGACCTTCAACGAATCGGGCAACTCAATGAGGCTAAAGTCCCTTTCAATCTTCCGCATCCACTCCTCTGCCACGGAATTTTCTACTTGACCATAGAAGAGAGGTGGATCCAACTTCCGAAACTCAAGCATAAAATCCTTAGGTTGATCAACCGCACTACGATCACCCATCGAAGCTTCAAAGGGATAACCGCTGAACAAGGAAAGGTCAAAAACCCAATCAACGCCAACTCAAAGAATGAATAACAACCTCAAAATCAACCACTGCATCGGTGATAAGCTCGAAATCCGAGAAAACAAGTTATCATAACATCAAAACTTTTCTCTTTGAAAACATCTTTAATTTAAAACAATCTTGGTAAGTTAAACCCTCGCCATTGGTATCCCTTAGAGTCTCACTCACATGCATGTATCTGTGCCACCCAGGGCATCCATCCACCATACCAGACATTCATCCACATTTCCAACGCACCAAAATGCATGTGAGTACTCATCGGAACACCAAGGCCAAAACAAAGAAACTTCATTTTCCAAAAACAATTCATTTATACCACTTCTTTTAAAAACAATCCACAAATTAAACATGTCATTTCAAACAACACTTTTTTTTTTCAAAACCAAAATTTCTAATTCAAACCACTATCAAAAATCAAGGGAAACCCAAAACAGATCAACAGGGGACTAGTGTCAGTTGGTGACTTGACCATATGGTTGGCGGCCATATTCCAAACACGCCACTGACACAGAGAGCCTTCTTGGACCATGCCCCTAGATCCACTTGGCTTGCCAGGCCGCGCGGGTTAGGAGGACTAATGGCCCAACTCCCTTTGTCGTATCCCAATCGCAAAACATTTCCATAAAAACCCAAACAAACAAATTAAACCGGACTTCCCATCGAAACCTGAGGATCGGTACGGGGAAGAGTTCGCGACGCTCTTCTCGTACCTACCCCTCAAGTCCCGAAAATCCTACTCCATCTACCTTGACGTCCCAAATAACAAAGGGCGCTCTGAAAAGTGAGGTCTGCTAAGAGCAAACCTCCTCTGATACCATTTTGTCACGAACCATCCCGGGTCGACCCTGAACCGGTCACCCAAGCCGGTCCGCGACATGGCCCGAGAGGCGTTCCTGATCCTCCCGGGCTGGCGACAAGCGCCACGGCATCATTAGAGACTGTGGGAACGATTTCACCCAATATAAATAAATAAGACAGCGAAAATAATACAGAGCAGCGCAGAAAAAGGTAAACTAAACAAAGTGACTAAACATTAACAAACAGGAATCAAACTAACCAAACACGACGTCCGAACAACTCCGTGCGACCTCGCGGGTCGCTCTCCGACTCAACGATCAAGCGTCGCCCTAGGCGAGCGCACTCAAGCTATAGCCTGCACAAACACTAAAAACAGAAAACAACTATAGGCGTGAGTATTAAAACTCAGTAGGCTATCCCGATATCTATTCCCAATACACTACCTTTAAAATAAAAGAAACATCATTTCATGTTTGAACTACAATCTATAAAAGTATGTTTTTAATAATATTCTACTTAAAAACAAAGTACGAACCATTGCCCTTAGCCATTTCGAAATACGAGTTCATTTCATTAGTGCCAATGACATTTCAGAAAAAGGGAGAGTGATGTTTAAATTTTCAAATTTGTACAAAAGGGATTAAAACACTTCCATTCGAAAACAATTTTTAGAAACCTATTAAAAAGGAATTTATCAGTTTCCAAGGAAAACAATATGCCAGAATGCACAAAGTAAAACATACAGCAAGGGCAATGTAAGTATACACGTGAGCATCATAATCATTACTACAAGCTACAAAAGCTGAATAGACATGGGTGAACCTAGGAGATCGAGAATAAACCAGAAGACACCAATACATGAGAAATCATCCTTATTGACATGTCACGATGAAATCAAAACGCACAACACGCTCGACCATCCACTCACAGGAAGGTCGAGGGCAAATCCCATAGCAATAAACCCAATATATCCACCTACTATGGGCCACTGGTCAGTACCATAACCTACCAGTGCAGCAATCGTTCTTAGAATATTCTCTCAATATGCCAGATTCCCATGTCTCAAGTGTTTAAGAAAAAAGGGGGGTGAGCCAACCGATGCCAACCGAGCATCCAATCAGATATATCTATATATATAAAGAACAACAGGCATTCCCCGAGCCACTCCATGGGACAACCTCATGCCTTTTTCCACTCAAGTACCCGAGAGCCTCTAAGCGCGGCCTCCCAAACAATCAATCACAACCAAGGCATGAGAGTCGTCCTAAGAGGGTTTTTATAAAAACATTTCCATCGCTTTCCATAAAGTGCCAAACGGGCATTTAATACAGTTCACAATTACTACCAAAACCAGTTTAAAACTATATGAAGAATCCACAAAACACTACTTCACAGGTTGCCAGTATTTTTATAAACCAAACCAAACCATTTTCTTTTCCAAATAAACTTTAAGAGCCAACCGGGCAATTTCTCAAACGAACCAAAGTATTTGTTCATGCTTCAAAAGAAATCATTTCTCATTAAACCAGAACTCTATTTTATATTCCGTGAATTATGTTTAAAAGCCAAACGGGCATTCTTTCATTATTGGCTGTCCGCTCGTCAAAAGGGTGTTTCATGTGTCGTGTATAAAATAAACGGCTCCTTTTGACATTAAATAACCATTTAAAAATTAACCATCTTATATTAAAAATTAATTATTGTATATTATCTCATATTTATTACAACTAATAAAAAGTTGATTTTGAACAATTAGGGTGCGCAAACAGCATGAAATAATATAACTTAAATTTTAAAAGCAGTGCAAAGGGGACCTACCTCAAAACCAAGTGCGACGGCAAAATAACCTCAGATCCAAGGCGCGATGACACGACGTGTGTCCGAAACCACGTGACAATGTCTAACACT
Organism: Viscum album; assembly: GCA_963277665.1. Classification (NCBI taxonomy): domain Eukaryota; kingdom Viridiplantae; phylum Streptophyta; class Magnoliopsida; order Santalales; family Viscaceae; genus Viscum; species Viscum album. The sequence continues at coordinate 246,107,601 of OY728133.1, forward strand.
ATGCATACACAATACCGAAGACTCAGACACATAAAAACTCACTAGAGCATTCGAAACCAAGCGGCGGGAATAAACGCTCACCTCGAAACCAAAGCGCGGCGATGACGGAACCTCGGAAACAAGGCGCGGCGATGGCGCTCACTCGGAAACACCCTGCGCGGGTCCTAAAAGTCCTAAGCCAACAAATAAAAACCCACCGTCAATTAAAACTCATGAACCAACAAGAGTACGATGATGAATATAATAATAATATTAATAATAATAACAATAATAATTAGAATATGAATAATGATAGTAATAATAATAATAATAATAATAATAATAATAATAATAATAATAAAACTAATAATAATAATAATAGCAAAATAATAATAGTAATAATAATAATAGTAATAATAATAATAATAATAATAACAAAAATAATAAAAATAATATTAATAATAGTAACAACAACAACAATAATAATAATAATAATAATAATAATAAAATTAATAACAATAATAATAATAATAGCAAAATAATAATAATAATAATAATAATAATAATAATAATAATAATAATAATAATAATAAGAAAAATAATAAAAATAATATTAATAATAGTAACAACAACAATAATAATAATAATAATAATAATAATAAAATTAATAACAATAATAATAATAATAATAATAATAATAATAATAAAATTAATAATAATAATAATAATAAAAATAATAATGATAATAATAATAATAGTAATAAAATTAATAATAATAATAATAACAATAATAAAATTAATAATAATAATAATAATAATATTAGTAATACTAACACTAATAATAATAATAATCACATTAATCATAATTTTATAAAAAAAAGTTATTAACATATTAAATAAAATAAAATATCAAATTAAATAAAAAAAACGGACCTGCGGCGGAGCAGAAGAAGGACAAAGAAAAGAAGAAGAAGAAGAGAAGAAGAAGATGAAGAAGGAGATAATAAGAAGAAGAAGGAGGAGAGAAGAAGAAGAAGAAGGAAAGGAGAAGAAGAGAAGAAGAAGAGGAGGAAGAAGAAAAGAAGAAGAAGGAGAGAGCAGGGGCGCCGGCGGTGCGCGCTGGACAGGGGAGGAGAGGAGGAAGAAAAAGAAGAAGAAGAAGAGGAGGAAGAAGGAAGAGGAGAGGAAGAAGAGGAGAGGAAGGAGAAGAGAAAGAAGAAGAATAGGAGGAAGAAGAAAAGAAGAAGAAGGAGGCAGGGGAGTGGTCCGGCGGGAGGGTGCGGGTGTGCAGGTGGCTCCGGCGTGGGTGCAACGGCGACGGCGAACAGAGGAGGTGCAGGCTGCGTAGGAGGGGAGTCGGGTGGCTTCGGCGGGAGGAAGCGCTGCAGGGGCTCCTGGTTACAGCAGGTTGGAGCGGGATGAGGTCGGGTCCAGGCCGGTGCTACAGGGGAGCAGCAGCGTCTGCTTTTGTGCGAAGGAGGAGTGGAGGTCGGGGGGCCGTGCGCTGGCTGCTGCGGACGAGGCTGGATCGCAGGGGGGCTGGGTGCGGATGGTGCGACGGGGAGAGGAATAGGAGGCGGCGGCTCCAGCGGGGAAGAAAAAATATATATATATATATATATATATGAAGTGGGCCGCTAGGGTTGGAGGGGAAAGAGGGGGAAATAAAATAAAAAGAAAACAAAATAAAGAAAACGAAATAAACAAAACAAAACCAAATTATAATAATAATTAACTACAATATTAATAATAACAATGATAAAGATTAATGACAAACCAAATTTAATAATGATTATACTAGTATCCGCAACATTAAAAATTACATTAATTATTTATCTATAACATAATGATAAACATAATAATGATAATGATAATCATAGTGATTAAATAATAAAATAAAATAAAATAAAAACAATAACGGTGTTCCTATCATTTTAATGATAATTAATTCTTAACGCACTAAAAATTTTAACGACGCAACAATTAACGCGCGTTTTAAATATAAAGACTCTATTTAAAATTTTCCAAAGACAACGGGATGCAAAAACACACTGGGCAGGGACGCGCGGGGCTTCCAGAACAGGCTCCGCTCACGCGCCCGACGACGTCGCGTCCAAAAAGCGCACATTTTAACCAAAATTCAAAAACTAGGTCCGATACTGGACACGAACCGCAACAATATAATTTAAAGTCAAAGAAATCGTAAAATAAAATAAACGCACGGTTTGGGGTGCGACAGAAAGCATCTGCGGACAGTTTTCTAGCATCACGCACAATCATTATAATAACTTTGTCACTTCATAACACCATCACTTAAGTTAACACAACACCTATTCATCTAAAAATAAATATTAATAAATTAATTAAAAAAAATACATAAAAACATGTTATTAAATTAAATTAACAACAAATTAAATAAATGACTAAAAACATAAAAAAAGGTTAGTTAATTATTTACATAAAAAAGAGGTATGAATAATAAATTAATTCAGTAAAAAAATTAAATGAAAAACAAAAGAAAACTAATTAAATACACAAACAATTAGAAAAATGAATGCTTCATTAGAAAAATAATACATTAAAGGATAAAAATTTATTAATTTTAAATTCAATTAAATAATGTATTAATAAAATAAAATAATTACACTTGTTAAAAAATATTTTATTATAACTGAATGCAATGAAAATACTCATTATAAAAATAACTTATATAATCACAAAAATAAATAATTTATTAAAATATAATTTACAATTTTAATTATTTGTCACTTAATTATCAACCATGTTAAATATATCAAATAAAAATATTTTTAAAAAATAATAATACAATTAAATAAATTAAAATTTATTACAACATGTAAATAAATAAAATATATAGTTATGGAAATTTATTCTTGTAATCACCTCATATAGTTTTCACATTGATAGTTACAAGTTTTAGAAGAAAAAAATGAGAATAATTGGAGTACCATTACCAAGAGTGGTGTAATGGTCATCCAAGAATATATTCAATTTTCACCTAAAAATAAAAAAAATATTTCCATATCCACATTATATTTTATTGTTTTTCGGATATATGGGAAATTTGTGTACTTATAACAAATATTTAATTGTAATCAAATATAATTACATATTATTTCATTACCATCATCTATTAAAATATTAAAAATGAAGGTAGATGAACATTTAATAATTTATCTATATGTTTTTGTATATTAAAATATCTTCAATAATTAAATTATGTAATGAAATTGTCTTTTTTAAAAACTTATTAGCAATAATTTTTGTGAGGCTTATATGGTAGAGTTTTCTTCTTTTCCTTAGAAGCCATTTCCATGGGTATGTCAATGATGAATTACACTTCTACCAATACATTCACTTGATCATCTAGGGAACAGATTTTAAATTAAATTTAATGATGATACAAACCTAGTGAGTCTAAATAGAATTTGGCATTAGAGTTTTATGGACATGCATAACCACAGATATCCAGACTGGTGGATAATTGACAAAAAATGAAGCACCAAATTTAGATGTTTGTAACATCAAAATTTCTGAACATAATTATTTTTTTTCTAATTAATAAAATATTATATATTTTATATGAAAAATATTTAATCTTTTAACTTACATAAGATAATTTAAATTCAATAAATAAAATTAATTAAGAAAATATAGTTAACTAATATGGAATTTATATATAGGTGTTTTAATTCAAAATTGGATTCAATTCATAATTTTTGAATTAAATGATAGAAAACCCATTAAACAATTATGGGATTTTTTATGGAGATGCATTGGAAGGGATATTTACTAGTTCACAATATGAATATTTTTTTCTATAAGAAATATATTTTTTTAATATTAAAATGTCATTTTTTTTATTAATTGATTTTATATCCATTTATTTCTATATAAAAAGACTCTAAGTTTTCTCACCAAGCGATCTACTTATTGAATGTATACCCTCAGAAATTTTCATACGGAGGGTAGACTTTAGTAAAGAAGCATATGGTTTCCAAAATGTTTGATGAATTAAAAGCTAAAACTATTCACTGCTCTAAAGAGTTTCAATTCTACACTCTATCTCCCCTGCTCTCTATGAAAATTTGGAAAGTGTATGAATTCCAAAAATTAAATGCATTTAAAGATCAATCAAAACACATGGTAGATAATATAATAAGAAATAAGTTGTTTAATTTTATGAATTTTAGTTTATTTATATGCATAGCACTAAAATAATTTTTATATATATCATTTCAAAATACACATAAGGATAAAACACTGAACGAGGCCTTTTCACAAAGGGTAGGATATATATTCATATATCTACTTTATGAATTGGGGAACACTCGGCCAGTATAAAAGGATTTTAGGTTTTCACTAGTATTGGATTCTTTTTGGCCATCCTAGTATATCATTGTGTGAGGAATTATATAATGGTCAAACTGCTCCCCTTAAGGAGAAACTGTGATAGATGAATCATTTGTTAGATGATTAAATTAAATAATCATTATAGGATATGTGTTCAGTAATGGTGGAACTGACACAAAAAGGGAATCCTAACAACCTTGATCGACCACCTCCACGTTTTTTCCAAATATGTACTGTGAGTTATATAATATGGGTCCTAATTGAAATATTGTATAATATAGAATCATGCATAATTTTTTGGGATTTTTCACATTATCATCTTATACATCGTGTTCAGGTAGGGATACATGAAATTATTGATCCAACTACTCGAGTGTCATTTACTACCATTGAGGTGCTCTGATTTTGAGAAATTATGGATTATCTTTTACTTCAGGTAGAAATCATTGTTCAATATATCACATATTGGTAATGTGTTGATTTTAAAAAATTATTTAATTTTTATATTAAATTACGTTAAATGTATTTTTTGAAATTTATATTATATATGAGCATCTAAAATTGAATGATTCATTATAAAAGAAGAAAATTTATTTTGGAACAAGAACCTTTAAATATATCTAAGGTTTTTTATGAGATAATTAAATTTTCAGAAATTATTTTTTGTTAGTGATTTTTTGGGTTCTTGATAACATCTGATATTTTTTGAATGAATATATGTTTGGAATGTTTCATAAAGATATCAAGGATATTGTTTTTGGTGATTATATCTTTAAACCAATGACGTAGATATTTTCCAAGTATGTAATTTTAATTTTTTTTATTTCATTAAATATAAAAATTCTAGATTTATAAAATTTATTATTTATATAATTAGTGATCACTACATGATTTTCATCATAAATGATAGGACTTTTATTTCTAGTTATATATATCTAAAATAAATTTCAATGTTTATGTAATCTCTGGATAAGGATTCTAGAGTTATATATATTTATATGATAAGAAAATACAAATTAGGTATTGGGTTCATCTAATCATGGAAATGTAATAAGAATTATAAAATTATTTATAATTATTCATTATAATATTATTAATGTTGATATATTAATATTTTTGTAGGCATTATTCGTTAGTCGTATTATACCCACATGAATGCATGATATATCTTTTAATCACATTACTATGTGAAATTTATAATGATTTTCATGATTTATTGAAATATTATTTTTTATTTTTTCTATTAGTTATTTAGTCTTATATTTTTTCTTATTAGAGAGGATTTAAATTAATATATACAAAATTTCACTTAATTTAAGGGGATTAATACCTCACACTTGTCGATAAAGATGCCAAATAAAATTATATATGTGAAAATTCATATAGAAAACGTTAATTTTATTTAACACTTTTTTACATATATGTTGTTTCTTATTCTTAATGTGTTATTCAAAAACATAATTTTCATCATGAAAGAGGTATTCTGGATTGTGGTCTCTATTTTTCATGATTTATTTTTAATATTTTCATGACTATAATAGTAGTATATTTTTAAAATATTAGTTCCATTAATAATATTATTCTTTAAAACCAATTTTTTTAGTAATAATATGATAATGTTTTTTGTTTTTTATGTGTAGTTTAATGATTCACCATATAAGAAAAAATACTTATATCATCATTGATTTTTATTTGGTGACAATTTTGTAGGTTGTACTAATTTATAGACGTATATCTAAAAGTTTCATGTATCTATATTTTTTTAAAATGAATTTTTAGTATGGTATACAATTATTTCTAGATTTTATGTTTCCACTATATTCTGTTACTATATATTGTTTTATGCTATATGAATTCTTATTAGATGTCATAGATTACTGTGTTTTATCAAATATCAAAAAACATAATTATCATTTAACATTATTTGTTATCAAAACAGGAATTCAATGAACTTTAAACATTAGGTTTTAAAAATAAATGATATTGAATTTCTATCTATATAAATATTTAGTTTGGATTTCAATATTATTTTTTTGTGATAAAGGATGTGTTAGGTCAAATTAAATGCCATTTTTTAAACCAAAATGACATTTACATTCCATTAATCATCATTTTCATAAATATTAAAGAATGAAGTCCTTAGGTATATATATATATATCACATTTCATTGTAGATTTTCATTAAGATTAAAATTGAAAAAATAATTGTCTATATTTAATTGGGATATCAATGTGTAATTTTATTGAAACAAGAATTGAAATTAGTTTTAATGTTATTTAAAAAAAATCATGCAATAAATATCCTTTTTAAATTTGTTTCATTGAAATAATTTTTTATCTAATGGTAGAAATATAAAATATGATGTCACAATAATACTTTATATCTGTGTTTTAATGTCATGTGTCTATTTCCCAGATAATTGACTCGACGTGAGGTCTGCATAGCCTAAATCAAGCATCTTCATAGGTGAAAGTTTTTTTACTATTAGTAAGGGTTTATGATGATACGGTGGAGAGGCAATACCCTTATGATGAGAGAAAGGAACGATAGTGTAATAATTAAATATGTTTTATAAATAAATTATAAACAACCTATAATGTTGAACATACATGCATAAAAATATCTACTAGCATATATTAAATGATGATTTCATGATGCTATCAAAAAAATGGGATAAAAGAAAACATTGTGGTTTGAATAGAATAGTTACATACTATATAAAACAAACAAAAGACCAAATTCTATATCTAATATAAAATTTGGAACAATCTATGTCCAATGATCCCATACTCTAACTGATTACAAAGAATCAAACACACAAATTCAGTTGAATTCCTTCTTTCCCTACCTTCATCTATGAATTCTATCTTGGTACCGAACAGTATCCCGAAAAGGGTCTGAGAAGAACTAAATAGTCCACCACCAATTGTGTCTATAAAAAACCTTGTCTATGGATGTAGGTTATAGTATTTTTCATGTATATCATAAGTAATGTTTTAAATTAATAAAATTACACAACCCAGTTTACATGTTGAACTTTTGTCAGGGTCGATCTAAAAATGATGATGAATCGTAATTCAAATGTAAACTGCATTTGTATGTAAATGGCCATAAACTTTTAATAATTTAGTTTATTCAGACTATAATTCAATTAATTTCAATCCTAAAGAACTTTTATGTTTATATTTTTCGATAATTAGGTCATTACTCTTACAGAACAAAAACATATTATACAAAGTGCACAGATTTGATTAGTATAAATTTTTTCTACATGAATGATTTCACTTCATAAATAATATTTATATATTTCAAACATGAATTCTTCATTTTTCATACACAAACCTAACCCCACTGATAATCATTTTTAAATTTGATAAGATAACCATAAACTCAGTACGAGAGAAGAAAATAAATAAATATATTGTTATTCTTTGAATAGCTAAAAAAATATTATATTTCCAAAATATGACTTGTGCTAAAAAAATACTCTTACCAAACAAATAAACATCTCCATCCATAACATTTTGAAAAATATTTAATAAAAATATTAAAGTAAAAAATAAAACTAATAATGTTTTTTTAATAATAGATTCTCTTCCTAGAATATTTTATAAAATATTTCATTAAAATATCAAAGGTAAAAATAAAACTCATTGATTTTTTTTAATATATTTTCTTTTTATGAAGAAATTATTTTTTATCCTTATAAATTATCATTCCCTTTCCTTTACCTTGTGAAATAATAATATTTCTATTGAAAACCATTAAAGTCATAAATAAATTTTGTATCTAATTTGATACATCATTTTCGTATCCTTATTACTTACACAAGTAATAAACAACATGGTTATACTTAAAGTAAAGATTTTAGTTACATTTGATATAACTATTATTGTTATATATGGAACAATCATTGAAATATTTTCCAATAATCTCTAAATAATGAACCAATTGTTTAGATTTTTCCCTTAACCTAATGCATTCGAGTGATATAATTGCCTCACCCACTCTTGGTTTATAACGAAACCACTTTTTATCCTAACTAATGCCCAAGAATAATAACATAATACATAAAATATTTCATAGTAAAAATATGAATGTGTAACTATAAGAAAACCCTTTCGGATATAGAAATATTTATTCACTTTTAAAAACAGTTTTTAAAATCACTAAAACAAATATATATATATATATATATATATTAAAAGAATGTATTATTTAAGAGGATAAAAAAATATAATAGAAGTTACTCTAATTGGAATGGTCAGTGTCTCCGTATATTTGAAAATATAACCCTTCTTTTTCCCTTTTTGTAAATGACTTTAAATTTTTTTGTAAAATAATACTCTTGAAAAACATTGAAATAATTTCCAATTACATATAAATTTTATTTTATAATTCACTAATATACATATAAATTCATACATTAAATTATTATAAAAATTTGAATATTAATGAAAATGATATTTTTTAACAGAAACATTAAAAGTTTATTTTTAAAATAAAGTCTCCTACCTTGATTCTTACTCCTCACTTAAATTCTTTATATTCAGAAATAATAATAATAGATTAATGATTTACATGATTACTAACCCTTTGCATTTTTATTATTCCTTTAATTTTATATCTTACATTTCATTGTTTAATAATGTAATAAATTAAATTCATGTCATCTATTTAGATGATATTCATTTTATAAGTCGAAAATTGATTCAGTAAATCTAATGTGGTCAATGTGATTCTTACTCCACCATCCAAAGAATAATAATAATGAAATAATAATCACTTTTAAAAATCAATTATACTTTTACATACAACTATTAAATATAATTATGAAAAAAACTATATCAATGTCCTTTAGACAACAAGTCTTATGTACACTTGAGTAATGTTTCCATTATTCAATGATAAATACATAAAGATGGTTTGTATTATTTTATCTATAAATATTATAATAATATCCTAAATAAAATATTAATTATTTATATGTTGTTATATATATCTGTCATGTTATTTGATGATGAAAAATGAATCACATCGCCCTATGGTATTTGTAGTCCATTCGTACACATGAAAGACATTGTCATTTTTCCATGAATGGACTTGTAAAAAGGTAAATTATATATTAGATTTTTATAATGATAAATATATCATTAATATCATACATAAAAAAATTATTTATTAAAACTAGTCCCGATAGATGATGATGGTAAACTAATTTCATTAGTTCATGAGGCGGTAGTTCGCTGTACACACAAACGATATTTTCCTCTCACAATTGTCAAAGTATCGATATTGATATTGGATATAAAAATTACATAATAACATATTATTATATATATTATACTATTGTTACTAAATTTTTATGGGTTAATAATATTTTATGGATTTTTAATAATAAATAATACTAAAACATTCGGTTAAAACTATACAATATATTTGGAAAGTCGCTTTGGATTAAAACAACAAGCCCCCTATGGTTGGTATTTTGAATCAAAATAGACAACTATAATGACAGAAGGGGTTATATGAAATTATTATTGTTTGAATTAGGTGATCCAAATCGTTCTTGCTGTTTTTAGTAAGGAGATAGATAGATTTCCTTTTATATGAGTGGGGCACTCTTGGAATTTCTAAAAATTTTATATTAATATAAATTATTTTTAAATACCAATTGTCCTAAAACAAATTTATTTAAAAAATATATGGATTATATTTCTAAATAATACCATAAAAATAAATTATACTAGTATTGAACACAGTTTTACCCATAAAAGTTTGTTATAATCCCTCATTAACACCTTTCACACTTTCCAGGGAAACATTGTTTTTTACGTTTAAAAGGTCACTATAGTTAAAATAAATTGAAAAAAATACCATAGTTGACCTATTTTGAAATTATAAAGAATATAAAAACAAATTTAAAAAAAATAAGTTTGATATAAACTTTATATCATTTAATAAAATAAAATAAAATATAATATATCATTAATGTCATCCTTTTGAACACTTCAAGATTTTTATTTAAATAAAATAATCAAAATATGTATAATTATACCAAAAATATATCCATACATCACTATCCTGTAAATTATATCTATAAAAATAGTAAATCACATTAATTATTTAAAATTATACTACTTCTAATATTTTTAATATCATTTATTTGATTTCTTCAATAATAGAATAATTACTCAATCAATGTTGTGTAAAACATTACGGTAATTATTTCATCACTAAAAATTAAAAATTAAATAACATGATGATTATAAATAATATATTATTAAAATTAATTAGTGTAACTCAACATATCCACTTTTTACCCCTATCATAAAAATATTATAGTTTTTAAAAACAAGTGTTTTTTATTCGTGAGTTTTCATTACATAAAATATTATATGGTTCACAATCACAACCATATAAATTAAATAGTGATATAACCAAATATTTTACGATTATGGGTTAAATAGACCTATAAAATAAAATCAATGTAATATCTGGGGTCATTTTTCTATTTTTATCATTTTATTTTTTACACTTCATCACCAAATGTACCCATAATCGAGGAAACAAAAATTACTAAGATTAACATTTATTTTCACAAAAAATGCAACTATTTACCAAATTTCTATCTAATTATTACCAATATGGAATAAATTTTCCAAAATTAAACTCAAAAAAGCTTTAAAAATTAATTTAAAATACGACCTGCGAACACAATGAAAGTAGTTTTCTAGGAAAATTACTATTTAAAAAATAAAGTGTTATAATACTAAACTCAACTTCAAAATATATTTTAAAAACCATTTATTATTTATATTAAATAAAAATTAACTAATTAAATTTTATATCTAATCCAAAAAATAATTTTACTTTATAAATACATAAATGGAAATTAATTTTTTTGATAAACACCTTTATTTTTCACTATTCATAAAAATAGATATTTTCATAAAAATATAAACAAATAACCCTAAGATAAATATATTCCATTTAAATATAAAAATTAATTATTTTTGAAATAAGTATTCTATAATTTCAAAAAATTAATTAAAATATTAACTAATAAAAATAATGAGGACTCATAGAAAATGTATTTTCATTGAATAAAATGTATTTTTTAAAGAATTAGTGCTTGTTTAAAAATAATTAATCAATAAATTAGAAATTATTAGTACCATTATATATTTCATTAATTTTTTATTACTATTAATGATCTCCAATTTAATGGTTTGTTTATAATATTCATATTTAAATAATAACAATTTTTCTTCATTTAAGATAAGTGTTGTGTATCTTATACTCTATCTGACATAGATTTTTAAAAAAATTACTATGTTACATTATCCCCACATAATAAAAGTTTTCATCATAATTTGAACTCTGTTTTGGTAGAAGGTATTTTCTTTAAAAGATACTTTGTTGGAAACTCCAAACATAGAAAGTATCAATAAAAAATTTTCTTTGAATGTGAGAAATAGAAATACAAAGGTCAATTAGGATAACACATATTATGTTTCCAAGTATAATAACATAAGTGATAATTGAATGCATAGATATAAGAGGAAACCCAATCTCTTGAGGACTAATATATAGTGATAAAGAACATGGTTCCAACAAATATAACCATAAAAAATTGTAAATATTTTATGGGTTAAAAGAGCAAAGATTACTCAGTAAGAAAATTAAAGTAATAATTTTTTTCAAAATTCATTTCCTATATTTAGTGAATTATATTAATTCTCATACTAATATCATAAGAAAACATGCATACCTTTCTATAAGAATTTAATCTTTTAATTAATTTAAACTGAAAACTCATCTTTTTTTATAAAAAATAGTATTCAAGATGCATTTTTCTTTCATGATTCACTAGATTCAACATATAATGGAACACAAAATCTAATGAATGATATCAAGCCATTACGCCAAAATGTATACCTTAATCAGAGCCAAATTTTTGGGAAATGAAATTAAAATTATCAAAATAAATAAACCTTCATATAAATAATAACTACTTTAATATCCAAATTTCAACTGTAATATCAAGTGTTCAACTTATATAATTCAATAAATAAAACTCCATGAAATTCCTCAAAATATAAACAGAAACCAAAAATCAAAATCAGAAATATATAACCACACACACTTGTTAGATTAAATTAATATTTTTCCAAAAATAACATCAATCACTCTTAATGTATCATTACAAAAAAGTATAAACTCAAATCAAATATTATCCAAGGTATTATAATGAATTCCGTAAATAAACTGAATCACTAGAAAGCGATATTAAATTAATATATTTTTCAAAAATTTAGTTCAAAATTTCGTACTCAAATAAAATCCTATAAAATTATATTTACCTTATTCATATAATGGCCCCAAAATAGTAAACATCTTCAGAAATAACATTAATCCTATAATAATCAATTCAATTTCAATCTCATGGTAATAAATATAATAAAACATATTTTCCCGGAATTACATTAAAATTTTCATATCATATATTTTAAACAAAAAACAATGTATTACTAAGGAGTACACCACATAATCCAACGGTATACAATGTAACATTGTCACCCTTCAGTTACGTGATCAAGTATCATGGCCATGTCAGATACCAAGGGTTGTCATCCAGCTTTCCAGTTGTCTATTTTGTAAATATATATTCAGATAATATTTATATAATTCCCAAAAAAATTAATAGAACATAATCAAAAATAAGTTTAATATATTTAATATTAATAAATTTTTTTAACCTCAATATTTATCTCATACATTTAATTTTACATCCCCAAAATTGTAATAACCCATTCTTACCTTAAAATCAATGATCATAAAAACCCAAATGGTAATCAATACATTTAAATATTTGTCCATAAAATTGAAGGATAGTTATTCCCTAATTAAATTTTCAAATGATATACTTAACAGTTATATATACCCATAACATATATAAAAACTAAATAAAATTCTCCCAAACAACTCCCATTATTAAAAAAATATATTAATTCTTATAATCTTTTGATTATCCTTAACTGTACCATTACTCTTTAGTCCACTATATGTATACATATTAATCGATATTATTTCTTCATAATCCACTAATCATTAACTTAAATATTATTTCATAATACTTATTTCCCACAAACAATAGCATGAATCATGTCCAATGAAACAACACTGTCAAAATAGATTCTACTAATAAATCTATATCATTCATACATCCATGGATATTTCCTCAATTTCAAATATAATGTAATTAGGTATCTCTAAAAATATATATTTATGGTCTTATTGATCCCATTCATAAGCCTTTCCCCAAGGAAATCATTTTTAAAAAAGAATATTCTTAAAAATATTAAAACATTAAACTGATTTATCATGAATAACTTGTTTCCACTTTATATAGTTAGCAAAAAAATTCATATTTCATGGAATTTTTATTATTTATTTCCACCATTAACACATATAAAACATATTACTATTATATTAAGACATTTTATTTGGTTATTATTTCTACATTTTAGAGACATTGGTCATTGAATATATTTACCTTTATGATCCTTATCACCTAACCATTTATAGGGATTTATTTATATCTTATTTGATGAATTTGGAAACTCACTATGGTTTAGGATTATAATCATTACTCCTAATAGATTATTAAGAATAACTACAATAGTTTCTCTAAAACTCCCATCCTATTCAATTTCTAATTAAAACAACCAACCCATTTTCATTCATATATATTGTTACTTTGGTTCCCCCTTGATCAATCAATTTACAAAATAAAAAATGGTTAGTGTCGTTATATCCATAAAATACGAGTATACCATTTTATGTGGATGATAAACATTTATATATCTATATTCATGTTTTCTCAAAAACTATTGAGTTATCCAAAATTACTATGATTATTTCTAAAATATTAACCATTATTGTTGTTGAGTACTATTAACTTTTTCTACCACAAAATCCCATCTAAAAAAATTATTTAAACCCCACTCTGATACCAACATAAAAAACTTTACATTAAATATCACATAATATAGTTTGTTAGAATATTATTCATATAATTTCATTTCTAAATATCATTTTGGTTTATAAACTAATTGAATAAGGTCATAAATATTGAATAACAAAACCAAATTTTACAAAGTGGACACTTCTAATTAGAATCCATTTTTCTTATAATAAAACCAATTTTAATAAAACATGACTGATTATCATCACAAATATATATAACATTAAAATTGAGATTATCCTTTTTTTAATCATCTTAATATCATTTGAAAAACATTTGAAAATATGGTTTGGGAACAAAAACTGATGAAAAAAACATATAAAAAAATAAATCAACCATTATTTGATGAATATTTTAAAATTTTTACTTTTTCAAAACAAATATTGGCCCTAATATAAAAGAACTCTTAACCAAGAATTAAACTTCTTTGCCCAATAATTTTCAAAAATCATTTCTCAAGAAAAATTGTTAATAAAAAATAAAACTCATTAATTCTTCTTTGAAATAATAACTTCTTTTTTTGAAGTTATACTTTTCAAACTAAAAAAGGAGAATATACTTTTCTTTACATTGTAAAATCCTAATATTTATATATACCCCCATAGAATGTTTAGATTAAACCTTAAGGTAACATGAGGTATCATTTTAATATCATTATTAATTACACATAGAATAACCATCATGGTTATAAATGGATTAACCATAACATTTACACTTGAAATAACCATCACAGTTATAATTTTAATAACTATATCAATATAATTTCATAATATTGTAGTATAAAACATAGGATTTAACTCTACTCCTTAACCTAATGTATCATATAGGAATAATAGGATCACCCACCGTTAGTTTATAAAAAACCAATTATCATCCTTTCAAATCCCCGAAAACCATAACACAAAAAATAAAATACTTCATTGTAAATACATTCATTGATCCCATAAGTAAATATCTATGGATATTAAAATATATATTCCATTTCAAAACAATTGATGAAAATAACTAGAACATTAGGAAGTATGATTTTTCTTTAAATAAAAAAATGAATATAGAGGAATCTAAAATTAAAATAATGGTTGTGTAAGATGTAAAGGTTTTTGTTTGTTTATATATTAAAATATAACATTACTTTTTGTCTTTTTCTAAATTATTTCAAAAGATTATATAATAGAATTATTTTCATGTAAATTGAAATAAGATAAGAATGGTAATTTTTCATTTATAATTCCAATATATCTATATAAATTAATCCATAAAATAATATTAAAATAATAGATATGGATGACAAATTGGGTTGTTAATGGGAACATTAATAGGGAATTTTCAAAACATTCTCCCTTAGCTTGATTCTGACTCATCTCATATGTTCTTTATATTCAAAAATAATAAAATTAATTTAATTATTAAATTTTTTGTGATCTATTTTCAGGATTGTTATTCCTTTTATTTTATCACTTACCATGCTATATTTAATTATTGATTTATTTAATTTCACATCAGATATATTGATGATTATCTTCTCATAATTAGAAAATGGATCCTGTAAATCGATGATAGTAAATGTATTCATTATTAAACAATATCAATAATAATTATTGGGAAATAATTATCATTTGTGTTAATAAATTATCTTTTTTAATACTACCATTATATAGTTTTCTTTAAAATGGATTTTGTGGAGATGGTAGGTCATATGTACATTTGAGTAACGTTCCAATTTTTATTGATCACTATGGAAAGAAGGTAAGTATTATTTTTTCTTTATAAAATTACCATAATATTATAAATTTCATATTTATTATTTCAATATACTTATATATATATCATCCATGTGCTTTTCTGAGGAGAAAAATCACATAGCTTTGTGGATGTGTAAGTCCACACATACTCCCAAAGAACATTAACAATTTTTAGTGGCCAATAGTGTATTAATGTGATTAATATATTAACATTTAGAATTATATATATTCAATTAATATCACATATAAAAAATTATTTTATTACTATAACCATTCTTAATAGATAGTGTTGAAAAATAAATTAGATGGTATATTGTGGAACTAGTCCTCCATACAAAGAATGATGAATTCCTCTCTGATATCATGAAGTTGGGAGATGGAAATTAGCTATAATTAACATAATTACATCTCAATATATGGATGAGAATTTTATTTTGTTTAGTGTGTATTAATAATATTTTTAGGAGTTGTAAAAAGAAATAAAAATGAAATATGTTGTTAATATTATACCACTTCTTTGGGAAATCTTCATTAATTAACACATTATGCCCCTACGATTTTTATTATTAATAAAAAAGTCCACTAGGATGAGGGAAGATATTTCAGGAATTTATTTGCGTATTTATTTACATAAACATGGTTCTTGAATTTTTAATAAAATATAAGGGATATTTTATTATATAAACGAGGGGAAGGCACTCATGTAATATCAAAAATTGTTAAATTAATTTAGATAAATTTTTAAATTAAAATTTCTCCCAAATAATTTATTTTTAAGATGGTATGAGGATAGGTTAATGTAATTTCAAACATTAAATATTCTACATGTCTTTATTACATATTTACCCATAACATTTTTTTAACCCCTGTTAAACTCTTTCACACTAACTATCACAACAAATAGTTTTACACATTGGGGGAAACTATATTTACTAAAAATAGATAAAATGCCCATAAATTCACCAAAAATGATATTATAAACCATATAATAGTCAAATTGATGAATATAATATTCTTTGAAATTTTCTTTCATATTATAATATTTAATTTATTATAATATTTCAGAAGTGTTAGTTTTTAGAACTATAAATAACATTGATTTTTATAATTATATGAAAATAAATAAAATTGATAAAAAATTATATATTAATAAATCAATAAAATGTATTTTAAATATAGTTGTTTTTATCACATTGATTATCTGAAATTAAATTAAATATAATATTTTTATTATCATGTATTTTATTTTTCCATTAATCGAATAATTAATTCGTCAATTAGGTGTAACAACTTACAGAAATTATTTAATCAATAAAAATAAAAAATAAATATCCTTTATAGAAATAAATATTATATATTTTAGATTAATTTTTGTAACTTAAAATATTCTCTCATTATTTTCATGTTAAAATTAATATATCTATTAAACACAAGACTAAGACATTCTTTATTTTCTTTAAAAAATGTTATAAATTTAAAAAGCATAACTAAATGGAATAAAAGTGTTATATAACAAAATATTGGACATTTATGGAAAATGATTACTTATAAAATTATATTCATTTATGTTTTGGGTTCATTTTAGAGTCTATCATTTTATTAAACCTAATTACTTGACTAACCATTAACCATGGTAAGTTATGAATTTTACAATTAATTAGAATAAAAATAAAATACACATGTTTACCAAAATTGAATCATATGATTAAAAATATTGAATCTATTTTTTATAATTCAAAACACAAATGTTTCATAATTTAATAGAAATTAAAATAATAAAAATGTGATAAAACCTCTATTCAAAAAAAAATCCATTAAAAATATAAAATGTTTTATACTTAATACATGCATAAAATTATAGTACCCCCAGTTTGAGTTATATTGCCTTTTTATGCCTTTTAGGTGTTTAATGTTCTTGGAATGATTTGGGAAGAGTTTGGGAGTGTTGGGAATGGTTTTGATTATTTTTTGAGGCTTTTCTAAGGATGCACATTTTGAGCACAGTTAGGGAAAACCTTGCTGGTTCTCCAACAAACTGTGTAGGGGGAGATAGTGAGCTTCACACGACCAGTGCATGGTTTTCCAATCTGTGTAAGGAAACCATGTTGACCCTTTCTCTTGATAAGGTGGGTTTCACATGGCCTACACATGGTTTTCTAAACCCTGGGAGAAAACTGTGTGGGCCCTTGAAATTGAGACAGTGGTGTGCACGTGGTTAGCGCACAGTTTTCAAAACCATGCAGAATAAACATGTATCCACTTAATGATGGGGTTTTTATGCTCAGGCTTCCATGGGGATGCCACATTTTACACCAAATATTCTCCCACATGAGCCTCACTTAGTATATACTATTATCAAGGGTGGGAGGTGATCTTTCACTAATTTTGGATGAATTTTGAAGGGGTTTCATGGTGGTTTGAAGGTGGTTTCTCCTGAGTATGTCTCTCCTCTGTGTCTCTCTTAGTTTTTTATAGGTTTTGTGTTCCCTCTCTATAGTTTTTAGATCTACATCTTTTTCATGTAGATCTAGTGTTTGGGTTTACTTGTGTGTTTAATTTATGACTTATGGATAGTAGGGATGTGGATCTAGAGTGGTTTCGATGGTGCATTCACCTGATATGGGTTGTAGTTTCGTATGGGTCAATGTCACCGGAACCCTAAAGGTATTAGTACTCACTCTCTAATCCTCTTACTATATTTGATTATATTAGTTTTATATTGGTCAATTTTAATTGAATTGATTATGAAAAGAATGAAATAAATCTTCTTTAGTGGTGATTTATTATTTTAGTGAAATTGTGAAATCATGGTTATTTGTTGTGAAAAGTGATTTAGCTTATTGAATTTAAAATGATGATTTTAAATTATTTATTTAATTGAATTTTTAAATCATTTGATGAAAAAATGGGTTTTCAATAAAAAGTAAATTTTGTCGAAATGGGTTGGTATTTAAATTTCTTTGATAGGTTTGGATTCCAATAAAAATTGGAATTTATTGAATTTGATGACATGTTGGTTTTTGTCATTGGTGTAATGGAACAATGGTTGTGTACATTCATATTGAATTCAGGATAGATAAGGGTTAGGGGTATCCCCCATCATGTTTTGGATGGATATGGGATAGTGTTATCCCCCATCAAACATTTATGTTTCATTTAGGACGAATAAGGTTTAGGGTTCTCCCCCATAAGTGTTGGGATGGATAATGGATTGGGATCTACCCTATAAACATTTTTATTTCATTCAAGGAAGATAAGGGTTAGGGGTCTCTTCCATTTGTGTTTTGATGGATAATGGATAGGGCTCTCCGCCATCAAAAATTCAGATTTTATTCTGGACCGATTGGGTTTTGGAATCTCATCCATATGTTTTAGGATGGATAAGGGATAACGCACTCCCCCGTCAAACATTCATATTTCATTCGGGACAAGTAAGGGTTAGGGGTATCACTCATCAATATTGGGATGGATATGGGATATGTCTCTCCCCCATCAAAAATTCATATTGCATTCGGGACGGATAAGGGTTCGGGGTCTCACTCATCAGAGTTGGGATGGATAAGGTATTGGGATCTCCCCTGTCAATCATTCATGAGTATTTGGTTCTGATAAGTGAAAGATTTCTACCCCATCATTGTTAGGATGCATAAGAGTAAGGGCTTTCCCCTTCTTCTAGGTAGCATGCAGGGTTGGTTTCCTGGTTTGTGTAATGTTTGGGTATGAAAAAAATAAGATACTTTGAAATTGTTTTAATGATTTAATTGGTTATTTTTCATGGATAAATAACATGTTGGAAATTTGTTTCATTTGGTTTTTATTTCACATGGTTTCAAATAGTTTTTGGAACATGTTTACATTTGGTTATAAAATGTTTTGGTAAAATGTTTTATATAATCTATTTTTTGTAAATGTGGATAACATTTCTACACTAGAGTCATGAGTATAGAATTAATTGGGGGAAAACATACTGAGTTTTATACTCACCCCTACATTGGAACATTGTTGCTTTTGAAGATTCTATCTTCCAGGAATGTGGAAAAGGTAACGTTTCCCACGTTTTTAGCACTACTTCATGATGTTTGGTCTATTTGTAGATTGTGGATCTTGATCTTGTGGAGCATAGAGTCCTGTGATATTTTAAGAATCATGAGACATTTATTCATTGTGTACATTGATACGTGGTTGTTCTTCCACTATTTCATACATCAATGTGGTTTTGAGATACATGAAGATGTTGAGTTGTCTATCTCTTGGTCATGCATCATATAGTGAATTTTTGGTTGGTTAGTTTCATTGTATATTTCATATAGTGTATATCACCTCCCATATGTATTTTAAACCCTTCAGAATTTATTGCATACCTTTGGAATATTAGGGATGTCGCTTAAGGCTTAGTAATGACTCGTTGTGCTCTCTAGTCAATAATAACTAGAGGGTCATTACAAATGGTATCAGACCGGTCCTTCCTTGGTGGTACAAATAGTTATCAGTGTTCTCAGTCTTGGAGTTGGAATTAATTTTCATATATTTCTTGGGATGGAATCATATACATTATTAGGATTGTCATAATATAAAATTTAATGAATAGAAGTATGTAGAAAACCCATTTATGATAAACGTCAAGTTACCAAGGTGTTGGGTACTTATGTTTTTTGGATACACATCTAGAATGTTGAAAATCTCATTATCATGGGTTTTTCTAAAGAGATTCTCATAGAATGAATTGTATAAAAATTACATCCCATTAGTATTTAATATCTAATTGTGAGTAATGATTTATGATTTTGTGCAAGGTGTGAATTTTCCAAAAAAATAAAGAAAATGTTTTCAAGTGAAATATTTTGAAAATATGATATTTGGTGTATCTTGATAATTTGTTGATTTTAAAAAGCATGATGAATGTTTTAAAAAATTCTCAAACATGGAAATAGTTAGTTTTGAAAACTATGTTGTGATAGTTGATTTTATAGAATTTTAAATGCTAATTCATCAGTTTCTAGAGACTGAGATTGATGGAGGTTGTTGTTTTTTTAGAAAAGGATCTTGGTAAGTAGTGTAGAAACTAGTCGAAAGAGGCCAGTGAGAATGTGGTTCTAGTTGAGCCACAAGTGAACCAGCAATTTTTATAATTCATCACTCCATATTTTCAACCCGTTAAGTTGGGGCTGCATCCAGATTCCTTGTCTATGATATTAGTCACTACTAGAAACTTGAGTGGAGGAAGTACGGTTGACATCACATAAAGAGATGATAACCCTATCGCTAAGATGATGAGGAAGTGGTACACCTATTATAAAAGATATAGAAGAAATCATAATCAGACCACAAAATTGATAATACTTTCTATGAGATCCAATTATATGTTGGGATGTTTCTAGTGTGGCTCTACGAGCCACATCAAGCGAGACTGTAAGGAACAACCTTGAGAATGTCATAATTGCAAGGAGTTGGGGAATATTCAGCAGTATTTTTTTAATTCATAGAGGTTGGGTGTTCATGACACTCCTTGGAAACAGAAGTGTTTTTAGGAAAATAAAGAGAAGGGCATAGAAAGCACACATCTACATGAATCTGATCAAGTTTGTAGTGGATGATCAATTGGGACCATCTGAAGTGCCAGGTTCGGTTCTTTTAATTTCCACATTGAAGCACGCTTTGTATGATATGAGTTCTTCCCATTATTTTCATTCTTCTCATGTCATTGACCAGTTGGATCTACATGTAGAAATGATGTCTTATGTTTTGAACCTACAAATTAGTCTATGTCAAAGATTGTTTTGGTCCTTCTTATGTCGATCATGTTGATTAGTTGTGGACGACGTTGAATTGATGTGGGATTTCTTAGTGGTTGGGATGGATTCTTATGACATAATTATAGGAATAGATTGGATGACAATTTTTAAGGCCCATATCAATTTTTATGCATGAACGGTGAGTTTTGTGATAGAGGATGGTGTTAGACATATCTTTATAGGGGGGAAGAGTGAAAAGTTGGGTGCAACAGATTGGTTGGCACCATCATTTGGCATTATCGCATATTAGTTAGAGGTTCTGTATTTTCCATCAATGGATGAAATCAAGGAAAATAGTTTTCCAGTAGATGTGGATCAATTTTCAGTTTTCTTCCCCTAGAACATCTTAGGGTTACCACCTATAAGGGAAGTGGGGTTTATGATTGATCTCCTTCTAGGGACTAGTCTTATTTCCCTTCCACCATATAGGATGGAACCAAAAGTATTAAGGGAATTTAATGTGAAATTTGATGAACTGTAAATTATGGTTTTCATTTTGCCAATTTCACCCCTGTAGGCCGCAATGGTTTTTTTCTGGACGAAAATATATATAACTCTTTGGTTGTATGTTGATTATTATAAGATTAACCATGTTACGATAATGAATAAATATCCACTCCCACACATTGATGATCTCTTTGATAAACTAAGGGGATCACATTCGTTCTCCACGATTGTCATATGATAATGATATCACCAATGGTGAGTTCGAAAGGACGATATTTTGAAGACATCATTCATAAGTAGATACGACCACTATGAATTTGGTGTCATGCCTTTGGGTCTAACAAATGCACCATCGATCTTCGTGGCTTTGATTAATTGAATATATTAGTGATATCTGGATTTTATTGTTGTGGTGTTTATGGATGACATCATGGTGTATTCAATGAATGGGATGAACATGTGGAACATTTGGATATAGTGTTACAAATATTGAGAGATCACCGTTTGTATTCCCAATTACCAATGTGTGATGTTCGGATAAAATAAGTACATTTTATGGGCCGTTTAATTTCTGGAAAAGTTATTTATGTTGATCCTAAAAAGATAGAACCTAATATTTTGTGGCAAACAACAAATAATTTCTTTGAAATATGAAGTTTTCTTAGTCTATCTAGTAAATACCAATAGTTTTTTCCAGACATATCATGACTAGCTTCACATAAGATAGATCAGGAAAAAAATACACCATTCAAATCAAAAAATTAATGCCAGAAGTCTTTCTAAGAGTTGAAATTTAGTCTTACATCAGCACCTATCATGATTCTTCTAGAATCATTAAAGGGGTATGGGTTGTAATGTGATGCTATGGGATAACGGTTGGGTTGTGTTCTCATGTAAGGAGACCATGTGATTGCTTATGTTTCAAGGTAGTTGATGTTCCATGAAAATAATTACCCAACACAAGGTTTGGAGTTAACTGAAGTCTTCTATGCCTTGAAAACATGGATACACTATTTATTTGGTGAGAAATTCACTGGGTTTCCAGACCACAAATGCTTGAAACACATTTTTTCACAGCAAGATTTGAATCTCAGTTAATGTAGACACATGCATTACCTCTAGATGTTAAACTTTGACATGATGCATACACCTAAAAAAGGGAGTTCAGTGGTAGATTCATTGTGTAGAAATTCATATTCTCAGTTGGAAAAAGAATCTTCAGACTAATGGCAGTTGATGTTGGTCCTAGTTGACATGCATGTGGAATGTGAAGATAGAGGTAATGTTGTAGTTTTCTTTTCATCTATTCTTGTACCTTATTTGGTATAAATGGTCAAAAAAGCATAAACATCTGATATAGAATGCCTGGTTATGAGTTCAAAACTCAATGGTGGGGAGACCATTGAGGGATTAAAACATAATGGGATTTTAGTTTTCTGCTTTAATGATCGGATGGTTTTACCAATGTCCGGTTAGGAACAAATCATTCATTCTTCCCACCATTTGAGATGGTTTGTAAATCTGAGTACAAAGAAGATATATAAGTCGTTGAAGGCACTGTTTTGGGGGAGTGGAATGAAAAGAAAGGAGGTAGAGTTCATCTTGTAGTGCCTTAATTTTCATCGTTTTAAAGTAGTGCTTCATACACCAAAATACATTTTACAGTATCTACCTATCCTTGTGTGGAAATGAAAGCAGATAGCGATGGGTTTTTTTATAGGTCTTCCACGAATGGTTCAGAAATACGATCCTGATGGGTGATAGTGGATCAGTTTACTAAGTTGGACCATTTCATCCATAATTGTAAAACTCATAAGGTGGAGGATACTTAAAAAATCTACATCAGAGAAGTGTTAAACAGTCATGGGGTACTCGTTTCAATAGTCTCAGATAGAGATCTGAGGTTCACATCTCATTTTTGGAAATCGTTACAGGAAGCTCTTGAAACTCAGTAGACTATGATCTTGGCGTATCATTAATAGAAGGATGGGAAATTCGAGAGGATGATACAAACCATGGTGTATATTTTAAGGCCTCGTGTGATGGATTTTTTTGGTTCATGGGATGATCATATACCATTTGTGGATTTCTTATATAGTAACATTTATTAGGCCTCAATAAATATGGCTCTATATGAAGCATTGTATGGGTGACCTTGCCAATTATCTACTATACATAGTGGAAACTTGTTAAACTTGAATAGTTGGGTTGAACCTTTCCCATGAAACAACAGAGAATATCCAGTTGATCAGAAAGAGGATGGATATAGCTAAGTGTCTTCAAAAATCTTATACAGATCACTGTAGAAGACAGTTTTCACTCATTGTTGGTGATCATGTCTTCTTGAGGATATCTCTAGGGCTTCTACATCATCATTTCAGGAATCATGTAAAGTTACCTCTTAAATACATTATCCCTTTAGATATAAAATAACATGTTGGAGAGGTGTAATATTGGTTTCCATTACCACCATGGATCAGTTCGGTGCATAACTTATTCCATGTATCTCAGATGAAAAAGTATCTACCTAATCCTGATCATGTGATGTGATGGGATCATGTTACCTAGAGTTGGAAACATTGTTGATACATATCATGGTGCAGAATATAGATAGTAAAATGAAAGTCTTGTGGAAAAAAGAATTGTGCTGGTGCGGTTTTTAGGGAGACATGGTTAGATTCAAGAAGAGATATGGAATCATGAGAAGGAAGTGAAGGACCTATGACTGGAACTCTTTCAGTTGGGTGAGGGTTTTCTACATTCTAAGGATGGAAAGAGCAAGGGGGAAAATATAGTACCTATGTATTGTGGTATTTATCAATTTTTTTCCTTTTTATGTGTTTAATGTGCTTGGAATGAGTTGGGAAGAGGTTGTGAGATTTTGGAATGGTTTTGAATAAGTTGGAAGGTTTTTTTAAGGTTTCATGGTTTGATCCTAGTTAGGTAAAACTGTGCGGCTTATCCAGAAAACATTGAGGGGGATACAGTGGGCTTCACACGGCCTGCACACAGTTTTCCAAATTGTTTGAGGCAACGGTGCAGACCCTTGAACTTGAGACAGTGGGTTTCACATAGCCTACGCACGATTTGGGAAATCGTTCAAGGAAACCGTGCGGGCCCTTTCTCTGGAGACAGTGGTGAGCGCACGGTTAGCGCATGGTTTTCCGAACCGTACAGACTAACCATGGGGATATATAATGATGGGGGTTTAAAGTTAAGGATCCCTCACGAGGTCCCTCATTTCACACGAAATCTTCTCCCACTCGATCCACACTCGGTATTTTCAGTTCTCAAGGGTTGGAGGGGATCTTCCACTCATTTTAGAAGTGTTTCGATGGAGTTTCTAAGTGGTTCCTCCCAGGTAAGTCTCTCATTTGGATCTCTCAATGGTTTTCTCTAGGTATTCTCTTCCCTATCTTTAGGTTTTCTGGATCTACATTCATTTCACATAGATCTAGTGTTTAGGTTTTCTTGTGTTTTTATTGGAAGGTGTGTGGATGTTAGGGAATGGGATCTACAGTAGTTTCGGTGGTGTATTCTCAGAATTTGGGGTGAGGTTTCTTGTGGATCTATTTCCCCAGAACCCTAAAGGTAGGAGGCTTCACTCTCAAATCCTATTTATAGAAGTGATTTTATTATTTTCAAATTGGTTTATTTGAATGGAATTGATTGTGGAAAGAATTGAATGAGTCTTATTTAGTTATGATAAATGGTTTTAGTGAAATTGTGAAATATTGGTTATTTTTAGTTCAAACTGATTTATTATATTGAATTTAAAATGATGGTTTTAAATTATTGATTTTCTGGAATTGTTAAATAGTTTGAGAGGAAAATTAGTATTCCATAAAAGGGGTGTTTTATTGAAATGGTTTGATATTGAAATGACTTTGATTGAATTGGTTTTCAATAAAAAGTGTGATTTATTAAATTTCATAACACATTGGTTTTCGGCATTGGTGTAATGGAATAATGGTTTTTTACCTTTATATTTCATTTGGGAAAGATAATGGTTGGGGGTTTCCCCAATCAGTGTTGGGATAGATATGTGATAGGGATCTCCCCCATAGATCATTCATATTACATTATGGACAGATAAGGGTTAGGGGTTTCCCCCTCATTGTTGGGACGGATAAAGGATAAGGCTCTCCCCTATCAATCAGCCACATTGCATTCCTGACAGAAAAGGGATAGGGGTATTCCTCGCCAGTTTTAGGATGGTAAGGGATAGGGCACTCCCTTGTCAAACATTCATATTGCATTCGGCGAGGATAAGGGTTAGGGGTCTACCCCATTAGTTTTAGGATGGACAAGGGACAGGTCTATCCCCCGTCAAACATTCATATTGCATTCGTGGTGGATAAGGGTTAGGGGTCTCCCACATGAGTGTTGGGATGGATAATGGATAGGCCTCACCCAAGTCAAACATTCATATTGCATTTGGGATGGATACAGTTTAGGGATCTCCCCCATCAGTATAGGAATGGATAAGGGATAAGGATCTCCCATGTCATAAATTCATATGCAATTAGGTTATATAAGGGTAAGAAGTATCCCCCATCATAGTTAGTATGGATAAGGGTTCAGTATTTCCCCTTCATCTAGGTAGCATGCATGGTTGGATGCATGGGTTGTGGAATGTTTATGTATGACACAAGGGGGATATTTTGAAATGGTTTTAAATCATTGATTGGTTATTTTTCTAAAAAATAACTTTCTATAAATTTGTTTCATTTGGTTATGCTTTCACTTGTTTGCAAACGTTTTTTGGAAATTGATTATATTTGGTTATTAACAGTTTTGGTAAATTGTTTTATATAAAATATTTTTTTATAAATGTGACAAAATTTTCTATCCTAGTGGAATGACTACGGATGTATTTGGGGAAAACCTACTTAGATTCAAACTCACCGATTCTTTTGAACTTGCGGTCTTTTGGTGATGCTATCTTCTAGGACAGGGGAAAAGGTAACATTTCCCACATTGTTGGCACTACTTTGTGATATTAAGGATGTTTGGGGATTGTGGATCTTGGAGCTTTTGTGGCATGGAGTCTTGTGGTCTTTTGATATTATTTTGTTTTTTATCCGTTGTGTACTTCGATACTTGGTTTTTCTACTGCTGTTGCATAATTTGATGTGGTTTTAAGATACCTGACGTTTTCTTGTTGTCTTTCTCTTAGTCATGCATCATATAGTGAATGTTTGGTTGGTTGGTTTATTTCATAAAGGGTAAATCTTCCCCCACTTGTTTTTGAAACCCTTTAACATTTATTGATAGCCTTTGGGGTCTTGGGGATTTTACATGAGTCATAGTAAAGAATTGTTGTTGTCTCATTCCCATGAGAATTGGTAGGTCATTACAAAAATCCATTTAAAAAAATAAAATTATATAATTTAAAATTAAAAGGAACTAATTAAATTTTAAAACTAATCCAAAATAAGATTACTTTTTAATTAAATAAATAGAAAATAAATTTGTTACTAAAAACTATATTTTTCCTTATTAATTGTGAGTTTGGTAACGACCCCAAGATTCATTAATGGAAACCCCTCTTGATATAATTAAATGTGACTTTATGTTCATATAAAATGACAACTTCTTTGGTTTTATGTTAAAAATTTTGATCGTTTCTAATATAGTCATTGAACAGTGATCACATGATTAGTATAAATATAGTTTCTTAGCAAATCCAAATTTACTCAGACAAAGGAAGTGATGGCCTCATCTAGTAGAATTGCCTCATATGTTGTAACACCTGAGACTTTTATGTTATATAAATCATAAAAATAATCTTTTTCTACACAACACTTGCTTGGATTTCTTTACACGAAATCGTGACCTTCCCCGATATCTTGCGTCGTACGCAATACCGAGTTTCACTAAACAATGATATACTATTAAAATATTATTAAAACTAGGCGTTATGAATAGAAATAACCACTTTTTGAAAATATATAATTTTTTTTTTCAAAATGGACTTCATTTTTAGATTCGTAATATCTAAATTATCCTAGGGTGAAATTTTGGTATTTTTCTAAAAACATTCAATTTTTGATGAATAGTGAAACCACTAAGTGGTAGTTAAAAAACTGAATTTTTCATAAAACTTAATTTTACCACTTCTGTGAGTGGAATTTCAAAAATCCGAGAGACACGGTTGATGGCAGTAAGTATAATGTGGTTCAATGAGATGAAAATAAATTCTGGTGAATAGTAACTTTTTACTTTTTTTACCACGGTTAAAAGAAAATAGGGTAACTAAGGGTAAAAACGATATTATTATTACCATAACACATGTCTTAATTCTATTGGATAAGTGTAATTCGACCAAAAACAATCTTAGGAATAAAATATGACCATTTAGGCCCACTTGGATTAGATTAGGACATTTATTATTAATTTATTTAAAGAAGGGTTAAAATAGTTAAAATCAATGTTTAATAGCTAAACAATTTTTAATATGGGGTTATATATAAGATAAATTCTACTATAAATATTAATTAGAAATCGAAAAATATTTCCTACATAATGGTATTTTATTTGTAATTTTTAGACGTTAAATAATTTTATTTATTTATGACACATCGATGATGCAGTAATTATCTTATTAATGAAATATTGACATAATTGATGTTAGAAATACAAAAATTAATATTATTTGATACTTTTTATGAATTACACTAATTTTATTGATTAATATGACATGTTAGTAATCATTTAAATAACTTTTTTCGAACTAATCATTCTGTTATGATTTTCACAAAAATTAATTACTAAATTGTATCAAAATTGACATAAAATAACTTTAAAAACAAATATTATATTAGTAATTGATATTTTATTCTTAAAAATATAAGGTTCGTCCAAATGACGGAGATAAGGTTATATATATTAATAATAAACAACTTGGGTTCGTTTGGCTGCTTATTGTATGTTTATTAACCTTATAGTATAAGAACACAAGAATACACGGTAAAAGTAAAATTATTTTACTTAATGTTAAATCTAAATGATAAGGTTAAAATAGGAACCTATACTTGTCTAAATTCTATTGGATGAGAGGATTTATACCCATACCCACCTTTTCTACGAAATAAATCAATTTGGAGCTATTTAAAACCGAACATGGCTTTATAGTAAAATAATATTTTTAGTTATTCCAAAGGTGCCCCTCTCCTCCCTTATAAAAGGGAACCTCCTCCCTCTCTTCCTCACGCCACATTGAGCCTTCATGCTCGGAAAACCCCTACCAAATTCTCCTCTCCACTTCCCTAGAGACATCCTAGAGGTCATGTTCCTCTTCAAAGACCAATTTTAGTTCCCTAAATGAGGGTCTCAAAGAAGCATTTCAAAGAAGAGGTAATGTCTGTTACCAATTCTTACATCTTTATTTCTTCTTCCACTTCTTCTTCTTTATTTTTTTCATTATGAAGTAATAACATAAGTATCAATAATATACTTATATGTTATTATAAGTATGAAACAACCCTATTTCAACATCTATCCATCCTACAGAAAAAGAAATCACCGCGCGTGCGTACGTACGGAATACCGTCTCCACGCCGTGGTGTAATCTATTTTCCACCACCACCTTACTTGGATGGGTATAATGGTGTAAATAATGACTATATATGACTATTATAAAGTTATAATGATTATTAAATAGTATACATACACTCCAATACAATTCCACGATCATAGGAACGATATAATCACTCGTGCTTACGTACGAAATACCGTCTCCACGATGTGATGCAACTCGTTCTACATGATCTTTATTTAATAATGATTATATAAATGAATTAAATTAATTAATATGATATATATTACACTAATACCATTATATAAATGAAGTATCTATAACCTAAAGAGAAGAATAAGAATTTATTCGACAAAACACGCATAAGAACGAAAAGTTATAAACACCCGAATAACAAGTAGCAATGAAATATTACTACTAAGAAGATAAGAATATGACCAAATATGATATCATAAAAGTAAGTATGATTCTGGAATAAGTCAATGAAATTATTTAAATCATTATACAGGAGGTTCGGACACGTACAAATCATATCAGACCTAAGGTAAGGGAAATATCACAATCTCATTTTTATCCGAGATTGTTTATACTTTAGTATTCACTAGGGTGTATTTTGTCATCAAAATCCATGTTTCCTCAATATGTAATATTATTTCCATCCACCTACAATTTTTTAAATCCAATTTTACCCTTCAATGAGTTTTTATGAAAGGATATGAAAGGAATATTTTGTCGTTTTTCGTACGAGGTACTTTTTGACTTTTCCGACAAAAGTACGAAGAATGTTTTTTTAAACTTATACGACATGAATGGAATTTTAAAACATTATTTCCACTCAGCTTCATTTACAAGTTTTCAAGTTTATTTTTAATCAAATTCTTTTAGTTTATAATTGTACGAAATGTTAAGAAAGGAAAAGTGATTTTGAAGTAGAAAGGATATTTTCCTTAAGAATGGAGTTCAAGTGTTTTATCAAAATTATTTTCCATTTAAGATAATAAAGGGTTCTGTTTCTATCCCTATTACTACATTGATTTTATTATCTTGTGATGGAATTATATTTTTTTGAATTCCTTTATCTTATATGAATTTTTTTATGATTTCACGATGTTTGAGATTCCCATTTTTATTACATGGGTTATGCTATGATAAATGGTTTCTGATTTTGTGGCACACATAAGAATGGTATCATTATGAGATGGGTGGGACATATATCTACCTCAAATGAATTGGGTAATGATTTTATATCTCATGAGATAGACATGGCTGGAACGGTAGGTTATACCGGTTCAGTGAAACAGGACTGAAACGAGGGTGACTTGGTTCAGAAATGGACTATGTCCACTAAGATAGTCTTGGAAATGAGTCTTGACTAATAAGATATGATTATCTATGATTATGTGTGTATGCCACAATGTTTCATGTTTTAAGTTCTGATTATTGGGATTTCATTTCACTATTATGATTTATCGCATGTTATGAAATTATGCTCTCTTTTGCAGGTTAAGATTTCCAAAATGTTATGTTCTTATGAATATGATGTGATTGATATTTATTTTGTTTATCCTTATTAAGAATTTGATCTCACTTTTTTGTATGTTTTTTTTCCCCGGGTTAGGAAGAAGGTTATTATGTAGAATATTCCAAAAAGGGACTCTAGATATGATGAAATAAATGGGAGACATAGTAGATGCTTTATGAACTAGTTGTTTATGTTTCCTAGTTTGTAAAGACACTACACCTATACGGTCATTTCTTGGTTTGGTTTTATGTTGTAATAAGTGTGCTTCAATTCTGAAGTAATAACAATGTATGTAAAGTATGGGTCATTATATTCGTAGCCCATTTTTCGGAGCTCGGAAAAGAGGTGGCATCCATGGGCTCCTCTCTTGACCAAGCCCAAGATGAACTTCATCATGTCAAGCTCGAACGGGACTGTCTACGGGATAAGTGGATGTGGATATAAATTACCACTCGAGCAATGTTATCCGAGCCCCCCCCCCAACGAGTCTGTCACCATCGCACACCTTTCCCTTAGGTCTTATGAGGTTATTTACAGGGGTTATGTAACAAATAAACAGTACTATGTTCATTTACATTATTTTTTTGTATATAATAATTAATATACTTTCTTGTCATTATTGATACATTTTAAATAGTTTTAAAGTACAAATAATGTTTTTAGTTAATATATAATTAAGAATTTTATTTTATTAAATTAATGGATTTTTGAATTAAATATTATTTTTAAAAAATATTATTATTTTTATTAAATTAATTTTTATTATATATAAATGATCTTATAATTTTAAGAATGTAATTGTAATTTTTATTACGGTTTGAAATCCATTTCTATCAAAACCCGTGAATTTTCAATAAATGTCGGTTTTTATTTTAAAAGTGAAAATTATCATATTTATAAAATTATTTAGATAAAATAAATGTTATTTCAGATATTAGGTCGTCGAAATTATCCAATGGTGAATTTTTCATAATTTTCTTAGACACTCAATTTTTTGGGGAAGAATTACATAATTTTTAAATATATAATGTGTTTTATGACATCATAACGACCTAATGGTGATGTAATAAAATACTAAAATCATTATGTTCGGCCAATATATGTTTTACGTTTAAAATAATGTAATTTTGGGTTTGTTTGACCGACTTTTCAAAGCATTAATGGACCCCTCAAGACTAATTAAACATCTTGTCTTTTTAAATTAATTTCCATAGGACTGTGACTCACCTCCAAATAAGCAACCTGATTATTTTAAGAATTTCTGATTTTGGACTTATAAAATATTGTTTTCATCTTCCCTTTTACAAAAACCATGGGCAAAAACCATGTGATGGTTTGTGGTTTGTATTAATTTAATATAAGGGGTCCCAAACCTAAATAATAAAGAATTCTCTCACCTTTTCTATATAAACACGCCCAATCTCCCACTTCCTTCTCACTCAAATCCTTTAGAGTTCGTCCACCCTCTGCCCTAATCTCTCTAGAATCCTCCCAAGGTGACCCAAGCTCCCAAGAAGCCTCTCAAAAACCTCTCTCTAGCCTTTGGATGTAGACTTCCAAGTTAGGGTTTTTTTCTTCCTTTCCCATTTTTTTCAGTTTTCTTTAATTTTTTTCCCTTTTAATTTCAATTATGAATGTTGGGGGTGGTTTCTCACCTCCACCATACTTCCCTCTTTATGATTGAATGATGGGAGACCGCTTTCTCTCTCATTAAATGCCTCCCATATACACATGTTACTAATCTATAATTCGGAAAGGAACTTCTATGTCTTCTATTACATTCAAGAAATATATTTGTATTATGATTATAAATTCCATTAAGATTGTTTGGACATGTATCTATATGACCCCCTTACTTTCCATTTCATGTAAATATGATCAGACACCCCTTTCTCTCTCATCAATAATTTTTTTCAATTCTTATGTCACGCAGTTATGCTGCCAAAATTGCACCGATTTTCTAAAGCAATTCCATTGTGTAGTGAATACAATGCCCATTTCTCCATCAAGGGTATTCACCTTTATTCACATTTACTTATTGATTATAATTTTTCATTATTAATTCCACATTATTTTATCATGGAATAAATGATTATGATTTATGAATCCATGTTTTATTATCCATGTGGCACACTTATGCATGGAATGAAATGTTTAAGAAGGGTGCACCCTTATAGCGCTCCAATGCATTGGGTAAAGTATAGTCTCATGATATTCCATGTGTAATGAGTGTTGAATCATGCTAATTCAAGTGCAATGAGGGTTTACTCGTGCTTTATGTGCAAATGAGGATTTACTCATGCTCCATGTGCAATGATCCTTGCTCATGCTAATTTCATGTTAAGTGTTATTGCCACATTTACATGTTATGATTATCATGCATTATCATGACTTTATGTTCATGTTTCTATTATTCTCTATTGATACTCCTATTTTTTAACATTGATTGTACTCCTCATGTTTTTTCATGTGTACTCCCTTACTGGGCTTTATAGTTCACCCTTTTCTCATGCATGTCCTCAGGGTATCCCATGGAATACGAAGAACGAGGGAATGTAGTGGTCATGTAAAGTAAGTTTTCAATAAAGATGTTGTATTTCGTTTTTCAAGTGTTCGTGTAATGATCATAAGCCCCAAATACATTAAACCTCTCTATATTCTTTGTTGTATCAAGTGATTTTTTATGTAATAAATCATGTTTAAGTTTGTAATAAAAGCAGGGTTGCCGTAGTTGGTATCAAAGGATAGGTTTAGTTATTTTTGGGATTAGTATTAGAAAACCCTAGTAAAGCGTTAGAGACAAGACTAAGTATAATAAAAACATCCCTAAGTTTTGGTAAGTACTATGTAAGTGGTTTATCAAACAAATAAATCCCTTTCTGGATACAAGCAGGTAGAGGAGGCTCTAGCACAAATGTATCCTAGGGGTAAAACCCGAAAACACCGCTTTGAGCTAGACTCGAACAGGAACTGGTGCACGAAAATGGGTCTTGCTGCACTTTTGGTTACGACACTCCCAGGAGATATGTTTTGATAAATTTACAATCTTAGAATGAACCATTATTAAGTGAATTAGAAAATGCCCCTAATAATATATGTATAAAGTAGATCATGAAAAGCCTATATTGATTCCTATAGACTCATGAGTTAAGGAAATACTAGTTTATTTATAAGACATCAACCTTTTTCATTTGATTTCTCTTTATGTGTTACCCATAACTTTCCTTTTATTCTAGCCAATGGCTGGTAGTATGAGGAATCAGGATAAAAACCGATGTGAAGATTAGTGTGATGACTGTACTAATGAGATTCAAAATCCAATGGGAGTGGTAATCGCGATCTTTATCCTGCTTCTCTCTCAGCTAACTCAAGTTTTGAATAGAAACACGGGTCAATAGGAACGTCCAACCCCCCTAAGAAAGAACAAGTTTCTTTCGAGAGCTTCATGAGACAAAGCCCTCCTACTTTTAGAGGATCATCTGATACCACGATCTCTAAACAATGGACAAACTCCCTTGAAAAGATCTTCTCCATCATTCAATTTTCCAAACAAGAAAAGGTTCGCCTGGCGGCTTATCGTATGGAGGATGAAGCTGATCAATGGTGGACGAGGATCAAAAATACGAAGCCTGAGGAGGATATCAAGGCATTGGAATGGAAGGATTTTTGGAATATGTTTTTCGATAAATATTTTCCGTGAACCCTCCCTCTTAAGAAGGAAAGGGACTTACTTTACCTCAAGCAAAAAACATGGAGAATCTGTTGGATCATACGAGGAAAACTTCACAAGGCATGCACGATATGCTTATAACTTTGTTGTTACCCCAGAATGCAATGTTGACTTCTTCTATGGTGGGATGAAGCCTAGACTGCGAAAAGCATTGGTGATCCGTGACTTCGACAACTATGGGGAAATTGTCCTATGTGCCCTCATGTTCGAAATGGGGATCGTGGAATCATAATGGTATCATGGGGACAAGAATCGTAAAGTGGACTTTAATCCTTGTGGTCTGATGGATAAATCCAACAGTTCTAAGATGATCCAGCACCCCTCTTTCCAAAATTGGGGAAAGAAGCACCATGGAATTTTCCTTAAGAGGGCGAGGACAAGCTTCAGGTGTAGAAGAGAAGGGCACCTACCTGTTAACTGTCGGCAAGAAAGACCCGCGGCTGTGATAGAGGAGAGGAACGCTCTATTTGAACCTCAACGCGTTGTTCAATGATATAAATGCAATGAACCAGGTCATTTTGCAAATTAGTGCCCAAATCCAAGGGTTTTCAGAGGCAACCAACAACCTCCAAGGCAGAAAAGAAGAGATTTTACCATCACTTCTACTGAAGTGAA
Organism: Viscum album; assembly: GCA_963277665.1. Taxonomy (NCBI): domain Eukaryota; kingdom Viridiplantae; phylum Streptophyta; class Magnoliopsida; order Santalales; family Viscaceae; genus Viscum; species Viscum album. The sequence goes on from OY728133.1 coordinate 246,143,373, forward strand.
CCACAACAAGGAAGTGGCGACATGTGCGATAGTTTTTCATTCAATAATAGCGAAATTAATTTTTGATTTAGGTTCTACACATTCTTTTATATCTCGAAAGTCTAATAGAAAAATCCCAGCACCACCACAAATCATGGAAGTGAAGATGTTGTTGAGTACGGAAAATGGGGAAATAATTGAATCCCATGAATATAATTCCTCCCTTATTATAATATGTGGATTGAATTTCCCGACGAACCTTTTCATACTCCATCTGGTGGAATTTTATGCAATTCTTGGCATGGTTTGGCATTCCTTATATAAAGCCAACATAAATTTTCGGGAGAGGGAAATCACACTCCATGTGGAGAATCGACCCCCGTTTCTTTACAAGTGTAAGGAGGAATATGAATCTCCTTTTGCTCCATCATCTCAAACACAGATATTAATGCCTTATGAGCACACGTATCTGGATCAGATGATTGAGTCCAAGGTAGAAACAATTATTTAAGGAATGCCTACTGTGAGGGAATTCGCTAAAGTGTTTCCCGAGGAACTGTCTGGTCTTCCTCCTAGAAGAGATGTCGAATTCTCAATTGAACTAATACCTAGGGAATTACCAATATCCATGACTCTATATAGAATGGTTGTTGTAGAGCTTGAAGAGATGAAAAAATAACTACAGGAGAATCTGGATAAAGGGTTTATACGCCCAAGTGCTTCACCATGTGGTGCACCGGTGTTATTCATCAAGAAGAAGGATGGGTCAATGCGGATCTGCATTGATTATCGTGAACATAAAAAATTCACGATAAAGAACAAGTATACTCACCCAAGAATTGATGAAATGTTCGATCAACTGTATGGATCACAATACTTCTCCAAGGTGGACTTGTGGTTTGGATATTATCAAGTAAGGGTGAAGACGGAAGATATCCCCAAAACAGATTTTCACAAAACAAATGGGAACTATAAATTCATAGTAATTCCTTTCAGACTCACTAATTCTCCAGGAATCTTCATGGACTTAATCAATAGAGACTTTAGAGATTACCCAGAAATTTTTTTGGTAGTCTTTATAGATGATATTCTAATATAATCCATAACCAAGGAGGATCATGAGGAGTATTTAAGAACTATACTAGAGACTTTGCGCATGGAGAAACTCTATACCAAGTACATAAAGTGTGAGTTCTAGTTGATGGAAGTCCCATTCTTGGGCCATATCATCACAATCAATGGGAGATCTGTGGATCCCTCAAAAATAGATGCAATTGAGGGATGGCCGAGGCAAACACCGGTAATGGATATGCGTAGATTCTTGGGGTTAGCTGGATATTATCAACGATTTGTGAGAAATTTCTCAAGATTTTCCAACCCTCTTACCAAGCTAACTTGGAAGGGAGTAATTTTTTCTTGGAGTGATAAATGCGAATAAATCTTCAAGGAGATGAAAAGGGGGCATATCACTATGCCCGTGCTCACTTTACCCAAAAGTGGGGTACTTTGTGGTATTCAGTGATTCATAAAATAAGGTCTTAGGTTGTGTACTGATGCAGAATGATAAATTGATATCATATGCCTCAAGGCAGTAGAAAATCAATGAGCGAAACTATCCAACGCATGATCTGGAGTTGGCAGCGGTGAGCATTACCTTGAAAATCTGGCGACATTATCTTTATGGGGAGAAATGTGAGATATATAATGACCACAAGAGTCTTAAATATATATTCACACAAAAATAGTATAATATGTTCCAGAGAAAATGGATAGAGCTCATCATGGATTATGATTATTCAATACATTACCACCCTGGGGAAGCAGACAAGGTGACAGATTCCCTAAGTAGAAAGGACCCATTGATTATATCATTGATGAGAATTTATAAGGATCAAATCTTCTTAGACTTGATGAATATGGACATGGGAATCATAGATAAGGGAACATCATCAATCCTTTCACAAATGATTGCTCAACTGACACTTTTGGAACGATTAAATAATTCTCAAAAGGATGATGTCCGAATTTGAGAAAATGTGGAAGCTATTGAAAAAGGGAAATCCATAGAGTTTAATGTTAATGAAGAAAAAATTGTGCGGTTTGGGAAAAGACTATGTGTTCCATCAAGTCTGGAGCTGAAGAAGGATCTTTTGGATGATGCACATAGTTCAAATTTCCTTATTCACCCAGGGAGCACAAAGATGTATCGAGATCTCCGAGAAAACTTTTGGTGGTATAATATGAAGAAGGATATCGTTAAATATACATCAATGTGTCTGGTGTGTCAGCAAGTGATGGCAGAGAGGCAGAAGTCTAAGGGGATGATGCAACCATTGCCCATACCAGAATGGTAATGGGAGAAAATCACCATGGACTTTGTCACTGGACTTCTAAGGACACTTAAAGGCAGCAATGTGACCTGGGTTATGGTGGATCGTCTTACGAATACTGCACCCTTAATTTCTATTCGGGAGGATTTCTCATTGGATCAACTAGCATAGATATATATCAAGGAATTGTTATGTTTTCATGGAGTTCCACTATCTATTGTTTCTGACCAAGATACAATATTCAACTCTACGTTTTGGAAGAGTTTTCAACATTCTCTCAATACTGAACTGAACTTCAGTACAGCTTATCATCCTCAAATTTATGGCCAATCGGAGCAGACTATCCAAACACTTAAGGACATGCTGAGAGCATGCTCAATGGACATTAATGTAGGATGGGATCAACATCTTCCTCTGGTTGAGTTCTCATATAATAACAGTTTCCACTGAAGAATACAAATGGAACCATATGAAGCCCTGTATGGGAAAAGGTGAGAACACTGGCATGTTCAGATAATTTTAGGGAACATAAGCTTCTTGGACCAGAAATTGTCGAAGAAATGGTGGTGAATGTGAAAACCATTCATCCGCATATCAAGGCAGCCCAGAGTTGACAGAAGAGTTATACAGATAATCATTGACGAGACCTTTAGTTTAAAGTTGGAGACACGGTCTTTCTGTGCATATATTAGTGGAAAAAGGTCATGAGGATTGGAAAGAATGGGAATTTAATTCCATGGTAGATCGGCCCCTTCGAGATTCTTGATCGTGTCGGGGCTGTGGCATATCGACTAGCACGTCCACCTACAATGTCCAAAGTACACGATGTTCTTTATGTATCCCTCTTAAGGAAGTACATATCAGAACCTTCACATGTACTCTCTTATGTGGTGGTACAATTGGAATATGATCTTTCTTATTAGGAGAAACCAGTGAAGATCATAGATTATAGAGAAAAAGATTTATTAAATAAGACAATCCCACTCATCAAGGTGTTGTGAAGAAACCACAATTTGAGGAAGCGATTGCCTCATCCAGTAGAATTGCCCCATACGAAGCCCATTTGTCAGAGCTCGGAAAAGAGGAGGAATCCTTGGGCTTCGCTCTTGACCAAGCCCAAGCTGAGCTTCATCATGTCAAGCTTGAACGAGACCGTCTATGAGAGAAGTGGAAGTTCATAGAAATTTCCACTCAAGCAATGTTATCCGAGCCACCCAAAGAGTTTGTCACCATCGCACACCTTACCCTTAGGTCTTATGCGGATGTTTTAAGGGGTTATGTAACAAATAAATAATACTATGTTCATGTACATTATTTTTTTGTTTATAATAATTAATATTCTTTCTTGTCATTATTTATACATTGTAAATAGTTTTTAAAGTAAAAATAATGTTTTTAGTTATTATTTAATTAAGAATTATATTTTATTAAATTATGGGATTTTTAAATTAAATATGTTTTTAATAAAATACTACTATTATTATTAAATTAATTTTTATTAAATATAAATTATCTTATAATTTTATGAATGCAATTTTAATTTTTTTAAGGTTTGAAATCCATTTCTGTCAAAACCCGTGAATTTTAGATAAATGTCAGTTTTTATTTTAAAATTGAAAATTAAAATATTTAGAAATCTATTTAGATAAAATAAATGTTATTTCTGGAATTAGGATGTCAAAATTATCCAACGGTGAATTTTTCATAATTTTCTGAGACTGTCAAATTTTTGGGTAAAAATTAAATACCATTTAAACATATAATGTGCTTTATGACATCATAATGACACAATAGTGATGTAATAAAATTATATAATATTTATGTTCGGCCAATATATGTGTTACCATTAAAATAATGTGATTTCAGGTTTTTTTGACCTACTTTTCAAAGCATTAATAAACCCCTCAAGACTTATTAAACATCTTTTGTTTGTAAATTATTTTCCATGGGAGTGTGACTCACCTCCACATGAGAAAACCAATTATTTTAAGAATTTCGGACTTTGGCCTTACAAAATATTGTTTTCCTCTAACCTTTTCCAAAATCCATGGGAAAAAACCATGGGATGGTCTATGGTTTGGATTAATTTAATATAAGGGGTCCCAAAACTAAATAATAATGAATTCTGTCACCTTTCCTATATAAAATCACCCATGATCCCACTTCCTCCTCACTCAAAGCCTTTGGAGTTCGTCCACCCTCTTCCCTACTCTCTCTATAATCTTCCCAAGGTTCCCCAAGCTCCAATGAAACTCTCACAAGCCTCTCTCTAGCCTTTGGAAGCACACTTCCAAGTAAGTGTTTTCACTTCCTTTCTAATTATTGTCAATTTTCTTTAATTGTTTTTCCCTTTTAATTTCAATTATGAATGTTGGGGTGTGGTTTTGAACCTCCCCCATACTTCCCTCTTTATTTATTAATGATGGGAGACCTGTGTATCTCTCATTTAATTCCCCCTATGTACACCCATTACTATGCCGAAATTCTGAAAGGAACTTCTCTCTCTTCATTTACATTCTGCAATACTTTTGTATAATGATTCTAAATTCCATTATGATTTTTGGACATGTATCTATATTACCCCCTTACTGTAAATTTCATGTAAAAATGATCAGAAACCCCTTTCTCTCTCATCAACCATTTTTATGAATTCTTATGTCATTCCATTATGCTGCTGATATTGCACCTATTTTCTAAAGCCAATTCCATTGTGTAGTGAATACAATACACATTTAACCATCAAGTGTATCCACCTTTATTCACATTTATATATTGATTTTAATTTTTCATGTATGAATTACACATTCCTTTATCATGGAATAAATGATTATGTTTTATGAATCCATGTTTTATGATCCAGGTGGCACACTTATGCATGAAATGAAATGTTTAAGAAGGGTTCACCCTTATAGAGCTCCAATGCATTGGGTAAAGTATAGTATCATGATACATCATGTGCAATGAGTGTTGAGTCATGCTAATTCAAGTGAAACAAGGGTTTACTCATGCTTTATGTGCAATGGGGATTTACTCATGCTCCATGTGCAATGATCCTTGCTCATAGTAATTCCATGTTAAGTGTTATTTCCAAATTTCCATGTTATGATTATCATGCTTCATCATGACTTTATGTTCATGATTCTCTTATGCTATTTTGATATGAATATTTTCTACCTTGTATTATACACCTCATGTTATTCCATGTGTACTCCCTTACTGGGCTTTATATCTCACCCTTTTCTTACGCATGTCCTCAGGTTATCTCAGGAAAAGCTATGTACGAGGGAATGTAGTAGTCATGTACATGATGTTTTTAATAAAGATGTTGTATTTCATGTTTCAAGTGTTTATGTAATGATACTAATCCCCAAAGACACTAAACCTCTCGATATTCTTTGTTGTATAAAGTGATGTTTATGTAATAAATCATGTTTATGTTTGTAATAAAATTAGGGTTGTCATAAGTATAGTATTTTCAGAAAATTCTCAAACAATTATCCAAATACAAATTTCCTGATGATTAATTTTAAAATTAAAATTACATTTTTTCAAATAAATTTTTTCAAATTTCAAAAAATAATTATAATATCACCTATTAAAAATTATGGAAAACCAATTTTGATGTAAATATATTTGTTTAGAAAAATATTACTTTAATAAAAATAAATTGAATATTTACAAAGAATTAATCAGCACATTATAAATGAGTAGGAAGATTAAATGTTTAATAATATGGTTAATATTATTCAACCTTGTCCATTTAATGTGTATGTTATAACTGTCAAATTGAAATAATAATTTTTTTTTATTATTTTATGTTTTTTGATTCATATCTTGTATTCTATTAAACATAGTTTTATATTAAAAATATAAAGACATTATAGAGTGATACCACCCACCGCCACATACACTAACTATATCATAGTATCAATCCCAAATGAGAAAACACTCAAGGATAATTATTAAGGTTTACTTCTCAAGTCTATGGAGATCAACCTTCATGAACATAGTATTATATTGTCCAACAATGGGAAAAGGAACCTCGTCGCCCTGGCCAAGGAATTCACTTCAGACAATGCTAGTATATCACATATTAAACCTACATGGACCCAGACTCAAGGATAGTGACTAAGGCATCCTAATTATTCGAGATATATAACAGTGTTTTCAGTTCAATACCATGAAATATATCATCAATCAATTACATAGATACCCATATTCAGTTCCATACCATGATATTCTTTATCCATGTATTTTATAAGTGATCAAAGGGTCCATTTTAATAACCAATACAAAATCATTGACCATTTGTTAAAAAATAATTTTCCAAGTGACATTCCTTCTCATTCAATAATAAATTTCAGTATATTTTATTTCAACATTCATTTAAAAAGGACAGGGGGCCAAAATAGGTCTTTAACAATTTAACAATTTATTGAAATTTCATACAACTTTCACTAAAAAGTGGGAAGACCAAAACACCCAATGTGGTTTCTTATTAATTAGAATTTAATTAAACCCACCATAAATGTGGTCCGAGTTGGGATAAATAACCTCTGACCCTATCATGGATTACATGTAACATCAAATCATGGTTTCAATGATTATTTAAAGGTGTCAATTAATATTAGGATCAATGCATAGAATTTATATTGAGTAGAACAATAGCGACATATATAAACACCACAAATTTTAGGAAAATATATAGACCATATACCATAAATAGGTAGATGTATATTTATCTATAATTAGACTCAAATCAAGGATAGAATATGTGAACTCATTTAAATATGAAATGATTTAAAAATTGGGCGCTTTTTATTTCATGAAAATGCTATTCTATGCGGTGAGTGAAAGAAAATATAATGGAGTTAGTGTCTAGTCGCGAGGCTTACAATGAGATGAATGAAACTTGAATATGATTCTAGATGGATTATATCAAATGAAAAATCTAGGATAGATAATGGGGTAATCTCAAGTAGTTGTGTGAGGTAAATTAAGGAACAATAAAAATGTTAATGGATAAATAAGTTTGGGGAAAGAAAAATCCACCAATTTTGTGGGGTTCATGGTTTGGGCATGTAGTTTTCTATACCATTCACCAATAGTGTCCCACCACTATATAAGAAGCAAAACCTACACATCTAGGTACTTGGTTTTGAAAACCATGTATAGTCCATGCATGTTCACTATTAATGTTTCCCCCTAGAATGAATAGGTGCACAGTCTAACAAATCATGTTCCTACAAGACTCAAAATAATGCAATTTTTTGTAGGTTTTTAAAATATAAGTTCATAATATCACATGGTTAAACTAAAATTGATCTTACATTACATCTTTTAATGTTTGTTGCATAGTTTCTATTAATAATGCACCAACCATGCACCTTTTCTTATTTCACACAAAAACTAGTGATTTGGGATCTGAACAAGATGTGGATGATTTAAAGCCCTTAATTTTCCCTTATGTGATATTATAAGGGTAAAATAAGAGGTTTAAACAAATATTTAAGGAAAATTTACATCCATGGATAATTGGGATCACACAGTTATGGGATAAATTCTAGTGTACTTTTTCATATGGGAAGAGATAGAGGATTAGGTTTCATAGAGAACTCAATATCATGATCACGAGGGTAAAAGTAGATAAATATTAATGGAATATATCTACATATTGTATTATAATGGGAATTTACTCATAATAATCTATCCCATATATTGATTTATTTTTGAAATATATGTTTTCTCATAAGGAAACAATTTCTATGCCTCCAAAGGAGTTACCAACATAGATTCGTAATTCATCTTGCACATATTTAGGATTAACAGATGAAAAGGGGTATGGAATGTGGTTTAACTATTTATATTGTTGATTTTGGATCTATATGAGAACAAAAAATGCATTCCCTATATAGCCTCAAGTTATACAAAATTGATCATAATATGATATGTTGAAAGACTATTCTTGTAAATTTTAATTTTGGAATAATCATATACCTGATATGTAATGATTACCCCTCTTATTGTATTCACTAATAACTCAACCTCCATGTCTTCATGTGGTGTTTGAATATTTCAAGATAACATTCATGATATGAAAATTTTAATAGAACCAAAATCAAATAGAATATTCACTATTCTAAAATGAATAATAAGTGTACTTATGACTACATAATTTATATAATCCACCTCAGTGATAGTTATTTCCTATGATCATCCTTGTTCCACTGGTGTTGTAGATTGCGTTTATCCTTTTTCCATAATGTATCTTTGTATTGTGCATTATGTTTTATAGTGTATATGTTTCATTAAGTTGAAACATTGGATCATATGGGATGATTGGGAAAAACTTTATTTTTTTCAATCAATTTTATTAAGTTATTTATGCCATTTAGATACTAATTAGTGTTACTAATTTTATATTCTACACATATAGAATCAACTCATTCCTTGGAGGTAGTTTTAAGGGAGCTATTAAATATATCTTTGAAATGTGTGTAATTGGAACTTCTTACTATAGTGAATTTTTTTAGTTGAACCCCAAAATTTAAATATATTTATTTTTTACCACCTTTCCTTGGATGTTATTGGAATTATCTATCCTCCATATCTGTTTTTTGGTATCATTATTGTATTTCATCACATATATTAATATATTAAATTAAAAATATTTTTAAGGAATATATTTAGGCCAAGAAAAGGTTTTATAAATTTCTATAAATGACAATGATAAAGAAAAATGTGTTCCCCACTATCCATGTGATGTTTTACTCACATAGCCTAATCTGTTCTTCCCCACTATACATGATCCCAAAAAACCATGTTGTATTTTTATATGAGGATTTTGAGGTTAATATTTAATAAATAATCATTTAATGAATTCATCATATTATATTTATTTTATATGAGTACTTTGAAATTAAGATTTATTTTTTATAATGTTAGTATATTATGTTTGTACCTTCATGAAATTTTCAACTCATTCTTCCCTTATATAAGGTGTATCCTATAATAAATTACTATAATTACCATTCAATTAGTTACATGATTCCTGAAATTTCCTCCCCTTTACGAAAATAAATGAGAGTAATGTATGACTATACATGTATTAATAGTCATACATGAAACAAATAATGATCATTAAAACACATAATTTAAATGAAAACCCTATCATATTATTTATAAAGCCTCAATATATGTGATTTAGCATGTATTTAATGTATGGTTCTCAAACCCAACACACCCAAAAAAAACAAAAAACATTCTTTGACATCAACTATAATGACTAGCTATCATGAAGAATAATATTTTTAACAACCCAACCCCCACCATCCCCACTAGTAACCCATCTAGGAAACATGTGAATACAAGGATGACCCTTGAAACCTACCTATAATAGTCCATGAGTTCGTGAAATGTTCCATATGTATAAATTTTATATAATACTGTCTAATACCCTCTATTTATTAATTTAATGACAATATAGAATATTATATCTATTATTTTACTCCATAATTTATGAAAAAGAAATCCCAATACATCTATATAATTCCACACTCAATAAAACAACTAAAAAAATTACATTAAGGGTATAATGATGCACAATTAACTCTTTAACAACATCAAAATATTATAATGACCATCTAGATCATTATCTAACATGTTATGACCTAAAAAATAGTTTTTAAATACATAGGTAGAGAATAAAATTATATTCATTGAATCCTTCCTAAAACCACACTTAAAAAAGTGTAAGAACCTAGTTAAATCCTTATGAAAAAAAAATGAAGCCAACTCATTACATAATTTGGTAAAAATATATCATATCCTCACAAGTATATCTCACAATGTTACACATTGAAATAAGTGTATCCATATCATAAAATATTTATATATAATAAAGTAATCCTACTTCTATATCGACACTAGTTTTTCTATCTCACATACCAATGCCACAATTATATGCTCACATACATTCCATAACATATCACGATCCATGTGAATATATATCACATCCATACAATCATCCCAAACTCATAATCATCATTTCGTCAATAACCATGTTGTAAGACTGAAAACCAATACATCTCTTGTATCATTCATTATACATCGATACAGAATATCCCTTATAAGTATACCAATAATAAATCATAGTCAATATATATGGAATATAATTACGTACTATAAAATATTTTCCTAATGGAATGAACATAAAGATTAGTATTACTAGATTTCTTCATAGACTATGTAGAATTTTACCGTATACCTTAATCCATTACATAATAGAAAAAAAACACATTATTCGTGGATGAGGAGGGAGTGGGGAAGAAGGATAAGTCATACAATTGTTTCCTTAGTTACCTAAATCATAGGGAACCACCAATACTCAAAACCTATGGGATTTTAAGCCTCCTCAAACCAAGTGGTTGAAAAAATTATATCATAAAATATAAGAATAAAAATAGAACACAACCACATAAGGAGAAACTACATAGACATAAACTAAACTCCACAAATCATCCCACACGATACCTTACTTCAACTGTTGTGTCATAGGAAACAAGATGTCATACATACACATTGGCATCAAGATTCGATTTAATTAACCATACTCATTAATAAAAATATATAATTATTTTGTTTTAAAACCCATTACAATCTATGCTAAACCAAATTATTTCACCAAAAGGAAAATTATTTATAATTTCATTTCATTTTCAATATTTCAATCCCATTTACATAAGAGTATTTCATTAAACCCTACCGGAATTTTTTTATTTTACATTCACAAATTAACTCAAAAACCATGATTTTATTACCTTTTAATTTGTTATTTCACAATTATAGAACTCTAGAAATAATCCTAAGACACTATATGAATATTCAATAAATGTTCATAGACCAAATATAATAGGCATTTGGAAACCAAAAGAAACAACCAACTACTATGAAATATTCAAATAAAACATAAAATAAAAAGATGGTAAATATCACTAAACCTATACCAACCCCGCCCATATACAACCATCTTACTCATTTCAATTATAGTAAACAAGAAATACAAACTATAAACATTCCTCATCAACATATTTCTGACTATACCACACACAAAAAAAGAACACGGTTCTTCAATCCTAAACTACACATACATGTAAAAAATTCATTCCAACACACAAAATTCATAGGGAAATAAACGGTATAACATAATAGAATACCATAATTTAAAAAAAATAATGGGACTACTTATCCCCAATAAAAACATCTTTATGAAACAACCATTTCATTACCATATTCAATTAACTGATTCATTATGAAAAGTTTTCAGTTGAAAAAAACTGTCATATATCTCTATTATATCCTAATATTTAATGTTAGAAATTATTGCAATCCATACATTAACACACAATAGTTTTAAAAAATTTAAATAATCAAGATTAAAATGAAAATTTAATTTATTACTTCATCATTAAATAGTTAATTGTTTTTATCCAAATTAAATAACATTAACAATTACTCGAAAAAATAAAAACACAACATGTAAAAAATCAATCTATCTAGAAAATATGATAAAGTATCAATAAAAATGTATACCACCATGCGATAAAAACATAAATTTTCAATTCATTCTTGATTTCAATGACTATATTTTATTATGATTAATCAACCATTACCCAAAAAACTAGTCATTATACATCAACATTGAGACCTAAAATAAATTAATATGTAATGAATCTCAAATCATGATATGTAACCTTCATCATTCTCCATTATATAATGGATGAACAATAATCAATCACCAAAAACCCCAAGTAAAACAACATAAAAAGAAATCCATGGTGATAATCCAAACACAACATTCTCAAAACTCTTCCCAACCCCCAAAAAATACACAAAAAACATGAACCTCTAATAATAATGAAGGTAGAAAAGAAGAAAGATGTGGATACAATACCATGATCTAATGAAATTATATTCCAATGAATAAAGAAGAATAATTCTCAAGGGAAATAATTGGAGAGTCCTGGGATAGCTTGGGGTCATTTTTTATTTGAAGCAAAAAATTAAAAATTGATCCAAGGATATCTAGATAAAATATTTATAGAGGAATCCCAAAAGAGAACAACTATGTTGGGTAACCAACACCATGTCTATAATGATCTTAAGAAAAACATGGAATTTTTTACTATCAATTTGAAATGGGTTGACCACTAAAAATAAACACTCATTCAAAAAAGAATTTTAACCCTTCCAACAACACCACACCTCATACAACATTTTGGGAGACAAAGATGCATCCCTCTGTTATTCAACTAAAACCACTCATTATGATATGGGGGAATCCAATGAAATTTTAAATAAAAATACCCAATAATAAATCATGGGGAGGATTTGATAATCCTTTCATCTCCTGCATATGATTCTAATTGTCTATTTCATTTCAGCCTTATCTTACCACTGCATGCCACATCCAAGATGTTTCATATGGTCGTGTTTCACACAATGAGACCCCTCCATGCACCAGTCCCAGAAAAAACCCATAAGCATGGGTATTGTGTTCCTATAAATAGAGGACGACCATAACATCTTCTATAAATCACCATTCCCACATCCTTATATGTGATTCCCCTCTTAATTTTTCATATGATAAAACTCCCATACAGGACACCATAAAAATGGACATTTTTAGGTTATACTCACAATTTTTACCCTAGCACTAAACGGCCACCACCCTATGACCATGGCCTCAAAACATCTAATATAATATTCACACCACGCCTAAACCCTAAAACTATATAACCATATCCCTCAAAAATCTCACCACTATGAAATGGTGGCATTTTATATGGGTAAAAAATTCCAAGCTTAGGTCCGTAACACCTCCAAAATCCTTTATGACACCTCTAAACCCCAAGAAAACACAATGAGAACAATTAAAATAATTATTCCCTTATATGAGATACCACTCAAAAAAATATAATCATCAACAATATAAAACCAACCATTAACGAAATGATAAATAGGTAATAAAAACCACCCAATGAGATACCTCTAAAGGATATTGGTTACAAATAACCCCACTAAAAAAAACATGGAATTAGTGCATAAAATAACAAAATAAGAATAAATATAATAATTAAAAGGTAACATAAAGTATATTAACAATGATAAATCATCAAATAGGTCGGGATATTGAGATCATATTTTATAATATTACTGCCAAGTACACTCTTCAAAGCCACCGTGTTGCCACTGGATAAGAACCATTAGAATAACACACCCAAAAATCACATTCTATTGATGTTCCATGATTTCAGAAAGCCACTCTACAAAGGTATCATCCTCTTAAACATCCATCTCTACTAAGTCAATTATATGTGAAGAACCATTCAGGTAACAAGGAAGCTGGTTCAAGTGAATGGAATCATTAATCGAGAACCCTTATTGGGGTAGTACTATCTTAAACGGAAATCCTACATCATCAATCACCACCTTTAAGGCCCAAAAATTTGTGAGAGAGAACTTACTCCCATGACTAGACAATAAAAACTCAATATCAGAATATACCTTCAAGAAAAAATTATCTCTTATGTTGAACTCTAGAGGCCTCCACCTATGAGCAATAATATATTTCTATAAATCTTATACTACATTCATTGATTTTTAAATAACTTGAACCTTTTCTATTCTACAATGAAAAAATTTTATTTTTAGAATTTTTGGATCTCAAAACTCATTACAAACTAATGGAGATCAAAAAGATCATTCATATAGTGTATCAAAATGATCTATACCAATCGTGTACTGATAAATGTTAGTTTATGAAACTCGACATAAGGCTATTGACTCATGTACAAACCTCGAAAATCTAGAATGTATGTGTGCAATATATCATCTAGTTTCTAGATAATATTCCCAATATGACCATATAATAGATGAATAAAAGTATATTTATGTAATATCACATGAATAAAATAATATCAGAGGCCTCTATAATCCTATGAGGTGAGTCGGGGATCATTATTAGAGTTGATCATATTCAAACTCTCATGAAGACTCACCAACACATTTATAAACATCCGTAAAAATACCTCTATAGATAATGTATTGTTAATCAATATGAATTGAGATAACATCATCATGTAATATGGGATAATCTATATCAAATCATAGTCTCCCTAACAGACCAAAAAAATTTACCTCACATGAAATGAAACCACATAGAAACGTTAATATATATAGATATGCAAAAATTGTGGAACAAACTGTCAACCACATAATGAGTAAAAAAGGAAAATAGAGAATCGATAGAAATAACAAAAAATATTGACCATCCTCATACCATCCCTTAGGATAATCTCCATAAAAATCCTGAGATCAATGTACCTCCACATGAAAACGAACTAGTTTGGAATCTTCAACCATCTTAATGTAAGATGATTATACTATAGAAGAAATATCAATTTTATCCTAGAGATTTTTTTTGTGTTCCTCCATAAACTAAAAATATAAAAGGGTTATATTGATAAACAATGCCAAGAATTGATCCATAAACTCATAGAACACAACATTCATCAGTCCCAAGAACATGGATACTATATTCATATAACTGAATAATATTTAACGTAAAACAATATTCTCGTAATGAAATATGAGATATGTTCTTGGGATAGCCTCATCCTTACCCATAGTTTGAGGATAAACCAACCACAAATCAATCATCGAGTAAAATCTAGTTCCCTTTATTTGATTTAACTGATTATCAATTCGCATAAGTGGGAACTAATTATCAACTCACATAAGTGGATATTACTTATTCACTATCAACTAGTTCATGTGATGGTAATACAAAAAGAATAATATACAAAAACAATCCATAGTTAAAAAAACTACAGAAACCTAATGATAAAAATTAGGTAGAATGATCCCTTTATATATAAGATCATCCATATAAGTCCACAACTCTATCAACTAAGAAGTTTTCATTCAGTGTGGAGACATTGATATATGGTAGATTTTCACCTATAGTATTATCTTGAACTAGATCTAACATAAAGGGGTAACATATATACCACTTCTACAAAAAATAGGGTTCTCTTACACTTCACTAGGAAACACCACCACCATATCCACAAAATAACTCAATAATAGTCCATCCTTCAATTATAAAAATGACTCAACATGCCTCTAACCCATTTTATGTACTTTATTCACCAAAAACATAGCCTATCATCCATCCACATCATAGAATAAAATGATCCTTCTTTATCAATTCTAAATATTTTGAACAAATGAATCTAATCTATGTCAAGGATAATGTCTTAATGATTTATCAAAAATAATAAGAATTCTCCATTATAGGTATTCTTCCCAATCATTAACTCATAATCTATTCACCTATCATAAAAAATAGCTACCTCAAAATAGCATAGTCATATACAAGGTCACTAGTATTATCTCCAAATCTAGACCCAAATAATTGAGTGTGTAACATAGAATAAAGAATTTCATAGATCTTATGTCAAACAAGGCATACATCCATGAAAAATATTGGATGATAATACATCACACATCATTTGGATAATCGGGCAATAACAGCTCTATGTCATGTAACTGATCACATCTAAATTTTTGAACTCTCTAACCTTGATAAAGACCACCAATATAGGCGTTCTATAATCATCATACCTTAAAATTATGGAAATTATAGGGTTTTCTTATCCATATCATATAACCTATATACTAATCAACAGTTGAATAACCCTATATGTTCTCTTTACCAATAAAATTGTTTTCTCCGGATGAGCGAAAAAGGGTCTACCAGCATAGAACATTCATTTCAATGAGGCTAGTTACTTGAGATTTATTTTGGTTATGATGGAAGAATGCATAATGTACCATGAATTACCCACTAGTATGACATTGAAATCTACCAACTATTGTGAAACTAGATAAAAAATGATATAATTTCTCCCTACTCTATGAATCTTCAATATCCCAATAAACTATTAAAATTATTTATAAATGTCTAATCCCAGAAGATTCCCAAAGAATTTCCTCCCATGAAATATAAATTTAACTAGAAACAAATCAATAAACACTAAAATTTCTAGAACATTGAGATAAGATATAAACAATAATTGGATGACTAGTAATTTCATCTCTAGATGAAAATCCTCCTCAAAATTCATCACCCTATAATACTTGTCTGATAGATGTTCTGAACCATAATGCAATAGATTTTTATACTAGATACAGAACTCTCAAGAACTAGAATTCATTTCAGTGAGAGTATGAACCTTCTTCCAATAATCCACTATATAAATATATTAAATAATCCCATCTAAAATCGTCCCATAAAATATTTCCCATGATATGGATTACTCCTCAAAATCCCTAACGAGTTATAATAACAATTTTCAATATTTCCCACACACCGTCATCACATCCATAAAACTAAAAATATATCCAAGAATATTGGAAAATAAATTAAATTTCCACATCCTCTATCAAATCCTCTATCTTTGGATCCATAATTAATCCCTTATATTTTCGTAGATCATGAAAATAAAACTATCAATCTGACTTCTTCTAAGTGTAAAATTCATAAACCTAAACCCTATAGTGATTTCAATCACATCTTACTATGCATATTATGCAATAACATGATGAAAACATTGACCTGGATCTATTCATACAGAATAAAGTATGTAAGGGTATCCCAGAACTAAAATATTGATTATTTATGTTAAGATATATAATTCTGTTTTTAAATAAAAAAAATAGCTTATCTAATAAAAACTAAAGAATAAATAGTCATTGTGCAAGTTCTATACTAATGTTTCTACCATAAAGGCAACATCATTGTCATTATCCTATTTAGTAAATGTTAATTTCCTTGTGTTATATTATATGGCACCCAAAATATGTGTGCCTTAGATGCTATCCCATGTTTACTTTATGTTCTAAATAAAACCAATATTATTTCTCTACCAATTCATGTTGTCTCCATTGGTTATTATCTATAAAATCTATATAATCTATCAACCATCATATCTAATATAACTATGTCATGGAATCCATCTAATTGTACCCATCCTGGTCTATAATATAAGAGTGGGATTACCATCAAAACCCACATTAAATTTGAAACGGTTTAGTAAGTTTTACTAATTGTAAATATTTCATTTAATGGGAGGAACTATCCTATTTATATAAATCTACTGATTATATACAATATATGATCAACCAGAAAACTCCACAACATAAAAAAAATCAATCCTAATACATTAATGTAATATCATACTAATGAAAACTGAAATAACAACGTATGTAGGTTTACATATACGAACAAAATAACTATAACTATAATATAAGTAAATATTATAACCCTATCCTGCAACAACCTTAAAAAAGTAGTAAAAATAAAATCCATCACACCTCGTGTAGAAATTTTCCATATATAATAAGCCATTATAACCCAGATATTCTTAAAAATAATGTTACACTAATTTTATAGAAAAAAAGAGATATAATTTATCAATTTTGTACCATATTATCATGGATGTTAATGAAAATACACATATCACAAACCTTTGGGAATTTATTTCTCACCCAACTATGTTATTATAGTGTATAAAATCATAAAAATGAAAATAATGATATCACACAAATACGCTATTTAAAACTAACTCGCCTTAGAATAAACTGTATTTATCATCCCACTAGTCACATAGCGACAACTCTTGGGGACTTGAAAACTAGATCTTATACATTATCATAAGAACTAATATTTGACCACTTTAACTCTTTCAACTAGTAATTATAATTTAAAACTTATTCATTATTAAATCTATTATAACTTTAAATAAGTAACTTATTTTATTATGAGAAAACATCATTTAACATTCCATTTCAATTGATTTATTTACATCCCATGATCCTCATATAATTCCATTTAATAATAACATTATTTTCATTATTTAACACAACAAACTACAACAACTTTCCCATGACTTCATTAATAGTTCATTTATCGTTCCATAATTTGGGACCTCTAGGACTTATCATAAAAAACTATGTGGATATATTCTCATATTAAATAATGAAAATATATCTAAAAGTTGAAAACAATAAAATATAACCAATAGGAATCCCACCATTAATGAGAACATCAACAAGAAAAATGGTACCTTCTATCTCATCCCATACCCAAAAAAATAATAAAAATCATTTCACAAAATCCTAATAAAAATAAAATGCTTTATATAAAAGTAATCAATATATTTACTTCAAAGTGATATAAAAAATAAGAAATAATAAATCCCCACTCTCATATTGTTTCTTCCACCATATTTTCAACCAAATCTTATACATCAAATCAAAACTGGTCTATAACATCCTTGAGCAGACATACAAGAAAAGAAATGTATTTTTAGTACTAAAAATCAATGGGGAACCATGGCCATAACAACGCGGAATATTTGTTGAGTAAATATTGGTTGTCACAATGAAAAAATGGTTTATAGTTAATGAAAATAAGTAACAATAATAAAATAAGAAGATAAATGTAGGACATAATAATTCTTGTGGTTTAG
This sequence comes from Viscum album, assembly GCA_963277665.1. Classification (NCBI taxonomy): domain Eukaryota; kingdom Viridiplantae; phylum Streptophyta; class Magnoliopsida; order Santalales; family Viscaceae; genus Viscum; species Viscum album. The sequence goes on from OY728133.1 coordinate 246,162,277, forward strand.
GAAAGATCCATGCATACATAATGAGGAAAAATCACTTCTCTAATTTGGGATAACACTTACTATGTGATTTCATAGAGTATAACACAAAGGAACCAAGTTTTTAATTAAATCAGAATGATAGTGATATAATTATGTCACTAACCACATAGTACTTCGATTATTCCTTAGATACTGGTGGCTAGAAATCTACTGAGATATAGTGAAATTATCTCTAAATTCCAAGATGAAACAATATTCATGCCAAAGTTAGCAATAATACTATTTCATGTTGCATGATGTTGTAGAAATTCCATGCTACAATAATTTAGTTTTAATATCATTATTAATCTCTACTAAAATACGATTATAGATGTTGCAATTCCCAACAATTTTGTACTCTAACATTTGTTTCATCTTCATTTAAAGGATCGAGCTACAAAATTCCAACAATAAAATACACTCACAAACATGAATGGGAATAATAGGAGGAAACCAATTACTTTCATAAAATAACATTTTTATAACCAAATTTAACTAACTGATTCATTATATATAGTTTTCAGGAGTAAGATTGCTATAATCATTTTCTACCAAAACCTAAGATCCAATTATAAACAATCTTCCAATAAATAATTTCTCATTCAATATATTAAATATAAGAATAGTAATTATTATTATCATGAATTTTACATTATCTAATTTATCAGTTCCATATTTACCTTGTTTGCATAATTTTAAGAACATCAATCAATATAATAAAAAAATCAAGTATATATCCCACTATCTATGGAATATCAATACGCATAAAAAATAACCTTCCAAAGAGATCATAAAATTGCCTTTCCATGTCACTATTGTTAACTATACCAATAATTAATTAGTTTTACTACACCAAAATAGAAATAAACCATAGATTAGTACTTCTACAATGATACATAAAATAAATATAGAATTCATGAATCACCTACCATAATATGGATATTTCTAGGTTCTATGGGGAAGTGTTGAAGAACAAGGATCAACCACTAACAACCCCAAAAGAAACCACCAGAAAACTATCCATAGAAAACCACCATTCAAGAAATTATCAAACATATATGAAACCAAATAAATTCTACCAAAAAAATCAATATATAATGAATGAAGAAATATTAGGATAATCGTGGAAGAGGGTATGTTTGTATAAATGAATCTAAACCTAATAAATCATGAGATTAATCTCTCATGTGAAATGACCATATATATCTTGAAGAGCATCATGTTTATCAAGGGATTAATAGAAAAAATTAAAAATATAACAAATGATTTTTGAACCCTTTATTTATAGAGGAATCCCAAATAACTTCTATTATTGCATTGTGACCTACACGACACCTATGTTCCAACTTTTTGAAATGAAATTTGTGGTAATAAATTTTTAAAACAACATGAATCTAAAAACATATTGTTCATTAAAAACACATTCACTTTGACCACCGCCATTAATTTCACTATTTCATGACATATAGGGTTTTATCCCCCCATGGAACATGTAAAATAAATTTCGATTTCATCGCACCACACAAAATACTATGGTGTAGTGAGACCTTTGTCTCATTTTCTTATCTGTTAGGTAAATCTCAACATCTATTCTACTTTTTAGATGACACTCCACCAATCCCCTCAACATAGGTGTTTTGGTGGTTCTAATTATTTAGAGAGAACCCACTCTATGCACGATGTCTAGAAATATACTCATTTGAACATATATGAGATTTATCGTACTAATATAAGACCACATCATCTTTTTAATGCGCACATTCCTGTCTCCTATAGCATGGTGGTCATACCGATTTTCATAAAACAATACTTTACCAAAAATATATATATGAAACTACACACTATGAATTTTACACCTCACAGAACACCCTAGCACCATTGTCCACCTCACCACACTCAAGGCCTCAAAATGACCAACTCCAAAATAGCCAAACCACACATAAAACTCAAAACTAGCTCACTAAATCCATCTCCAGACCTAGCACCATAGTGTGGTGTCCCGATAGATGGATAAATAATCTACCACAACCTATATATTACTGCCATAATCCATCTCAACACCACCAATCTCCATGAGAACATAATGGGAGAAATTATAAAAAAAACTAAAGAGATTATTTAAATATATACCAAATTATAAATAAAGTACCCTTAAATACCAAGAATTCCAATGTCCTTCGAAAATTAGTAATATCATTAAAAACATTTTAAATGAAGTACATAAACATTAATTTTCATATTAGTAACATTATCCTTAATCCCACTAAATATGGATGACCACATGGGATATCCTATAGAATTACATTAGAGAATTGGAGATATATATTTCCTGGTAAGGGAATAATGTAAGGTTATCATAAGATGATATTTCGTAAGATTAAGACATTATTTCATGAAAAACAAAAAAGAAAAGGGTCATGAACCCTCACATAGAAATATGTAATAACAGAACATACATCATTAGAATTATATAAATAGGATCAATATAATCCATTTCTACATAATAATTACTCATGAATCAATTCTATGGAATAATAACATTGTGGATAAGGCTTATTGTTCTTGTACTATATATAGAATATTTTAAAATAAAACCCATTTTTATCCCCTGTGTAATGATCTCAAGAGAAATTATTCATTATCTAACTAATTGGGAGCTATATATATATGTTTTGACCAATCACATCATAATAAATCAACTATATATGTCCCAAATAAATTTGAAAACAATCATGAATACATAAAAAACATGATTAACACAAGGAAATAAAATGGGCATCCAAATTAATAAAGTATCTATCCAGGTAAATCCACTAAAATGTATATAAAAATGTATTATACATTTACACCATAGAGAATAAAGTGTATATAGTCTAATAAAAAAATTCCGTAATTAATATATTGCATAAAAATCTCGGTGAATATCTTTCAATAAAATGATGAAAGGTAAATGGTATTTAAAAAAAGTTATTTAATGAAAAAATATATTCATTAATATCTAATAATAATTTAATATAATAGAATTTATTGATTATATCTATCATATAGTTTTTATTTTAACCACATTAACACATATTGTAACTTTTGTGATGAAATAGATTATTATGATATCTATTTACGAGAAAGATTACATTCAAGGAAATGGGATTTTAAAAATTTCCAAATGGGTTGAATGAAAAATTGAATTAAAATTAATTAATTGTTTTTTATATAAAGATAAGAAATTATAAATTTTTTGTTAAATAAATTCCATACTTTTTTAACATTTATATAAAAATGAATAAAATTTAAATAATGAAATAAATATATGATAATTCAAAATAATGTTAATATTTTAAAAATTAATAATGAATATGTAATTTAATTAATATGTGTTGTTTGGGAAAGAATCTTTGGAACAATAAAGATATAAATGGAATTGAAATCATTAAAAATAATTTCATAACATTTAATAATGTGTTTATATAATAGATAAATGAGTTGCATTCATAAAAAGAAAAAAATGGTGATAAAAATGATTTTGAAAATTTATTTTAATGATTATTTTTAAAAATATTTAATAAATGGAAAAAATAGAGTGAAAATTGATTCAACTTTGAGAGAAAGGTTTTAATTAAATGGTTTCCAATTAAATATAGTATGGTTTTGTTTAAATAAAAAGAGATAATTAAACATAATGGTATGTATATCCATATAAATGAATTGATAATGTGATATTATAAATTAGAGAAATATAAATAATAAACATTGAAACAATTAAATAATTTTTACAAAGAATATGATAGATAGCTATATAGTGATTGAGATCATAAAAGTGAAAACAAAAAATTGTTAGAAAAGAGTTATACCTTAACACTTGGATATCATTGAAAGCTCTAAAGACCACCTAAATAGTAAATTTATGTTAATAAATTATTTTATTTAAAAAAATTTCCATATTTATTTTATCTCTATAATTCATTTATTATCCTGTTTTAGTCAGTTATTAACTTTTAACTGTTCATGGTGAAATTCTTAAACAATATTCGGTTTATGTTTCTAAAACCTCCATGACGTAATATAAATGGTGTAAATATCATTCCCAATGTGTACATAAATGAAATAATTTTTATGTTATATGGTTCTCATCATTCTAAAAGTGATTTGTTCAATATATTTTTATATAGTTATAAATTATATGAATCTTCATGGGATTATTGTTTCTTATGATTAAAATAACTATGAATTTTAATGTTTAATTTAATTATATCTATGGATATTTTCCCATCTTAGAATCATTGAAAATATATTATTATATTTTGTATTGTATAAAATCATGAAATTCATTTTTATTAATAGCGATCAAATGCATAACTGAAAAAACATCATTATTCTCATAGATATCATAAAACTACTATGGGGGAAATTGTTTTTCATTATGAATTTAAAAAGGCATAGGTAAATAACTAAATATTATAATTGTATAAAAACATAAATTGTTATTAAATATTTTGTATTCACATTTATTTTTACTGATTATTTACGGAAAATATTGTTATGGAGGATAATTAAAATGAAAACAAGGGTTGTGGAACACATACATCATCCCTTCAGTCTCCTACTTTGGATCGATTCAAAGCACCTTGAAGAAGTAAAAAATTTCCCATCACAGGATTAAGGTTATATGAGTGAGAATTCAAGGATATATTAGGAATTATATTAGTTAATGTGTGACATTCTATATTTAATGGGAAAGGGGAGGTGGATATATGTTAATATAGTCAACAGGGTGGAGTTTTTCATAATATGGCCATTATTATTATATTATTTTAACCAAAGAATATGAATAGTGTGTGTTACAATAAACTATTTTAGTGTATTATTCAATATTTTAGGTTTCTTTAAAATTTTTAATAACCTAAAACTAAAACAAATAATATAAATATTTTCTACAATGTATATAAATCAATATTTTTTTATTAAAAAATAAAATAAGAATTAAAAATTTGATTTAAAGGTTGATAAATAAATTTATAAATTTATATATATATATATTATTAATTTTTTAATAAATATTAATCAATTTAATTGTTTAAAAATTTTAAATCATGCTTATATGAAGATTATGTCACAAAACCCCAATAATTTTTAAAATGTATTTTATATTCATAAAGAGATCAAAACTATTTGAAATATATAAAAATCAACCTATAATAATTTTCATGTGATGTCCCCAAATATAAATTCCAATTTATAAAATTGATATTTTAAAATTTATAAATTTAATTTTTAAATAAAAACACAAATATATGTAAAAAATAATTTTTCCAAGAGTATCTTAAATTTATTTTTCTATTAGGGATTAAATTTTAATTTTTTATTATTTAATAAAATATTATATTATGGATACTGAATTATAATATATCTTTTAATAAATACATGTTTAAAAATTAGATGATAAAAATATTTATATTTTGATATATTTATTATTAGTTTACTGAATATCTTTAAAATAAGTTATTAATATGCATACTTATTTTATCTTTATGTTTTATAATATTTGAATTCATTTTACTTATTTCATTTATTTATTCTTACTAATTTTGAACATGTTTTTTTGTCATTTTATTAACCTCATTTGTCTAATTAATATTTGAATTTTTAATTCTTATATACAATGTTGAATATTATTATTATTAAAATTATATATTTATTATAATTAATTATAAAAATTATTATTTAATTTATTTTTATTCAATAATTTTCAAAAAATGTTGCTTATAATTACTTAACAGAATAGAAAGATTTTTATCTTATTTTTTCTATTTATATTATTTTTCTCATATTGATAATTTCATGTTTTTGAGACACACAATACATTAAAATTAATTATTACAATTTATGTGTTTGTTAACCTATTGTAATATTTTAAATTTCATCTAGTGTATTTATACAAATTATTTCACGTTTTATGTTTTTGTAATAAAATAATATATGGATTTTTTTTCATATTCATGATTTGTAATATATATTATACATAAATATGACTCACTTATATTTAGAGAAGGAATATTTCTATATTTGAAAAGTATAGGTCATTATATTTTTCATCCCAAATAAAATTTATTCCAAGTAATTTCAAATTAATCCCTAAGATGAAAATTCATTACGTCACTTTTCTTTCAATAAATTTTTTTTCTCCCATATTTAATATTTTTAATTATGATTTTTACATAGGTTGTGGATCCCCCTTGTTATGTTGAAAGTTAATCTGAGTTCTAAGGAGATGATATTTGCGGGTGTTTTGAAATATTTCATCATGATCAAGGTGTTCCCATGTTGGAAGAGATGACCATACGAAATCCCTACCCTATGGTTGCTCCCTATTTTGATGAAACTATTGATAATGGAAAAAGTTCTCACGATCAAGTGAATGACGAACTCCCAAATGATAGTGGGTTTGTTTCTCATGGGGTGATATAAAAGACATAGGCCTCTATGGTGACAAAGACAGTGTCCCCATGCCGATGAAGTCCTAATTCAAGCGTGGCGGTAGAGCCTTTTTTAAATTATAACTGCTTCTTGACTCTAAATTAGTAGGGAAAGGAAAATTTTGATCCAAAGGGTTAAAAAAACGACCATTGCAAAATAGAAGAGCTAGTAGGTAAGAAGACATTCAGATGATAAGGGGTCATGTCACATTGATAGAGTCTCACAGCCATGTTCGGATTATGAGAAGGAGGCTTTAGATCAACCTGTATCATGGAAAGGTAATCATTGGATTCTCTTAACTGGAAACCTTCTGGTTCCCAATGATGGGAATAAACCAAGTTTTCAGACCACTTTTTGTATAAGGTTGTATTTTTTGTCAATATTTGTTAAGGATGATCAAAATGAAGGAGATCAAGAAGTACTCCAATGAAATGTTGGAATGTAAATTTATATGATTTTTTACTGATCACAAATTAATAGAACATGTGTCAAAGGTGACACATAATTTACAACAGTGGAGAATGGTGAGGTATAATCCATCTAAAGATGATTGAAGAAGAATGTGGGTTTGATGAAGACCATGCAATTCTCCATGACTACTTGAGAACCATGGAAGGGCCTACTTGAGGAATTGAATCATATGTTTTGCATGAAGTAGAGAATGACGGTTGAATAAGAGGAGTTTTTGAAGAAGGAAACTCACATAAAAGAAGCATGAAGGTTACGACCGAAGCATATATCGATGGTGGCGCTGTTTCCCAGTGTTGTCCGACTTTTTGGGCCTCAAAATTAGAAAATGAAGACATTGGTTGTTGGTGAAAGGTAGTGCATAAAAATAAAAAGTGGTGAGAAAATATCGGAAGGTGTGTGCAAAAAATCATGGGTTACGTGAAAAACAGAAGGTTTGCACGAAAAAACGGCATGTTCAAATAACCTAGGTGGTGCGGGAGAATAAAAGGAAGTTTCACGTAATTCAAAGAACTGATAGAAAGTTTTATGCGCAGGAATGGGTTTTACGTTCATGCTCAAAAACTCCTATAAATATGAGGTGAACCCCTCCCATGCGGTGTGGCTCAACACTTAGAAAAATCACGAGCTATGGCACGCAGAAAAGTTTTACTATAGTGTGGTGCACGAAAAGAAGAAGGGTTCTATGAAAATGAATATTTTAGGCGAAAAAGGGAAGTTCTCCTAAAAAAAGAAGAGTTGTGCGAAAATTATTTTTGGTGCCAAATGGTATTTTTTCGCGCACGGTTTGAATTTTAGTGAAAGACACTTGGAAGGGTGCATGAAACATTTGGGGTTACCATAGGCCTTTGACAAGTTCTTATCACCCTCGATGTGGCTTCACAAAGAAGGAAGAATAGTGAACCATTCGGTTTTACGAAGAGAAGTTGTACCAGACACACATGACTAGTGTTTAACACCCTCTTTTTTCTTTTCGAAGAGAATAAGAACGATTCATGCAACTAAACTTAGATCTATACAGAAAGAGGGAAATATAATGATACACTCAGGTGGCGGTATTGGGAATTAATGGAAGAGTGGAAAGAGATTTAGTGAATTCTTTTATTTCACTAATGTAGAAGATTGAATACTCAAGTGCATCATTTCCAGACATCAATGCAATCAGAGTCTCATTCTAATCAGAGGCAAAGACATCAATGAAAATTTATTAAAGACACCTTCACGTCTATAAACTGACTGGGACTTCACCAATGGCAGTGAGCCAGGGGAGTCAACGGGAGCGACCTGAGGGACGCAGTGAGCTATCCCTGAACTTTTTTAAATGCAGTGAGCCTGGGAGAGTGTGATTGTTCCCAAACCAATGTAATCCAAAACTAGTGAAGAATAGTGTAATTAGGTACCACCAGCAACCTGTTGGTGTATACTCCTTGGATGTAGCCCTTAGTGGTGAACCAAGTAAATGTGTTGTGTCAAATCAATACATGTGAATGTTCGATAGCTAATCATATCCATAATATAGTTTTTACAAGTTCTTACCAACGTGGGGACAAGATCCATCACATTGAGAGAAAAGTTGACATCATAATTTACCCCTCCCCTCTTAGGGTGTCCCGGGGTCCTACAAGTGGTATCACAGAGAGGTTGACATATGTTGGATGCTCTACAGTAATTCTATTCAGAAGAGGTTTTGAGTTTCTTTCTTAAAGTCAACAATGAAGTGTACTCTTGATAATGATTCAGTAATTTCTGAGCAGAATCCTACTTCCAGCAAGACCTTGACAAATAGGAAAAAGAAAGAGAATAAATAGCTGAAGAAGTCCCTCATGTCCAAAAAATATACACTGTCTTTTTCTCAATGCCCTTCTAATAATGAAGAAATAACAGTCTTGGAATGTATTGAGCAGGTGGATCAGGATTCTACCATAGGAATCGAAGAAAATTATATCGCAAGTGATCAATAGAAATTAATAAGCTATGTGCATGATATTCCGGATGAAAGAGTTGATCATATTTTTGGAATATCTTAATGCAGGTAGGTAAAGATCAACCGATTAGAAAGAGAAGCTAATAATGTGGAAAAGGGCTTCGAAGTAGAAATTCTTGAATTCTTAAAGATCACAAAATAGATTAATGTATTTGATGAAAAATAGAGATAACCATTAAGACTCTAAAATAAAAGATCCATGCGCTAGAAGCTGAGTTGGACAAGAGTACTGAAGTCGAGAGTTTTTATTTGGATGAAACATCCACGAGATTCATGGAACTTGACTCATTGTTACAAATCAAATTTAAGATTCCTGAAGATGAGGTTGAAATATTGAAGAAGAAATGTGAAGGGAAGATGTTCATGATTGAAGATCATACAATCATCCTTAATATTGAAGGTCAAAAATTGGAATCCCAATTGACAAATCATGAGAAGACACATATTGAGACTTCAAAAAAGAAGGAATCAGTTGCTACTTTGTACTCAATTCCCCCAGGAGGATTCTACTATCAAAAGACCCCTAATATGTGATATGAATATCATGACATCACTCACTGATCTATCATAAACAGCTAATAATCTGAAGGTACCATCCATACAAACATGTACTATTGTTTCTAAATATGTTCCTTTAAAAAGTTCAGGTTGGAGAAAAAATTATAAGCAAGTATGGATGAGGAATTATGAGGATAATAAAAATACCATTATGGCTAGGTTGGATGGGAAGTAAAAGGAGGAAGATGGTTAATGAAATAGAGTGAAAAAAATTAATAATAAGGCCCAAAAACCTCATACAGAATATATAAAGAAGAAAATATTTGTGGGTCAATGTTGGTGCTGCAATAGATTTGGGCATTGCGCACTATATTGTTGGTACAATCCCTTAAATTAAAAAGCTCAAAGAAATCCTATATCGAAGGTAAGAAATACAGAGAATAAAAAGAAACATCTGGAGGTCCAGAAGCATCTGTTTAAAGAAAAAAGATTTGGAATGATTGATAACATCTGTGATGTATGCAATGACCGTGGTAACAAGGTAGGCACATGCCCATCTCAACACCCTATCACGATTGATAATAAAAGAAGACCTCCTCTGTTGGCTAAGTATAAATCAAGTACCTTGGAATGAAATCAGAAGAATATTGTGAACACCAATTTCCCCAAGAAGATCTCAAGTAGCGAAGCTGATAAGACACATGATTTTAGATCTATGAAACTAAAGGGTCATTCATCCAAAAGAAAAACTATGTGGTATGAAACTCAGATGAACCCATGTGGAAGATCCAAACCATCTGAAATAGTTCCAAATGACATATTTGTCATCTGGACAGATGATTTTAAAAGAATGATGAAACTTGAAGATGAAAAGGCCAAGGCTGGTGAAAAAGGAAAAGGAAAATTTTCACTTGATGAAGATAAAATTCATGAGAGAGTGAAAAGAAAAATAATAACACGTGTTAATGATGTAATGTGTAAGAGATGTATGAGATCTGGACACATTGAAAAATGTTGAATAAACATAATACCATAGCAAGAAGTAATCCTTAAAAGGAGTTAAAATGTATCATTAGTGATTACTGTTAAGAAGAACAATTCACCACACAAAGAAGAAGTGAATGTGAAACGATCCATGCCAAATCAACCCAAATCAGAACATATGTTCAAATGTGCAAGCATGAAGACTGGAGTAAATTGATGAACATGGTTGAGAAAAACACCTCAACCATGCAGTTCATATTGATGAAGCAATAAGTAACCACCTTATTCCCTTAATCATTTTTTATTGTATTTGTGCTAATAATACAGGGAATTGATGGTGAAGCATGATCTCAGGGGGAGAACCTTAGTATTAGTGAATGCTTTCAACTCTTTATAGCCGATCTGAAGAAGTTTCCATCCTTGGAATATTCATTAAATGATATTCAAATATTAAGATGATGAAGGATCACTCTTGATGAAGATGATGATGAGTGTTTCCCTTGTGTGGGAGAAAAATGACGAAGCTTCCAAAATATTTGTTTCAATCCGTATCAACTCCAGCTGGTATTAAATGCAATTGCTATGTAAATTTCATGAAGAACATGTCAATGAAGAAGGTATGTTATTTCTAAATCTCTCACCCTTGGTTAATCAGAACAAAGAACATTCTACAAAGGGGAGTAACTGAATTGATCAGTGACATATAAAGAATAGAAGTTCCCCAAGGCCACTTATCCTGCCAATTTCCCTTTAATGTTTTTGATAAGTTTGCAGATGTGAGGGCAGAAGTTTCAAGTTGATTATTCCCTATCACATTTTATTTCATTATCCCGAAATTAATGTGGAAAACACTTGAAGAAAATGTACATGGGTTCTCATCTCATGTGGCATCATGACCAGTGAATAATGGATAGCATTGTTGTCTAAATCGACGCCTCTTGTTTTCTACGTTGAGCATTTCATGAGTATAATTTGAGTGAAATGATTAATGACACATTGCTTAGGTATAAATTGATACCCTCTCTACCATGAACTTTGTATTTCTTGTAAATAAGGGGGAGATAATGAGAAATGAAAGTTTGAAAAGAAATGTTGATTGAAGAGAAGATTCTCAATTTGACATTAATGAATTCAGTTCAAAAGATATTTAAGGTATTGACAAAAAAATACAAAGGTGGAGATTATTGGGACCACATTGTGTATATGTTCATATTTTTTGTCCATAGTTGTAAATTATGATCAAAATGAATGATATCAAGAAGTAATCCAATGAAATTGAGGAATATAAATCAAGATGATTGTTATACAGATCATAAATTGAAAGAACATCTCTCAATGGTGATAAATTGTATACAACAGTGCATAATGGTGAGGTATAATCCATCTAAGGATGATTGATGAATAATGAGGATTTGGGGAAGCCCATGCAATTCTCCATGATTTCAGGATAACTATGTAACAGCCTACTTGAAGAATTAAATAATATTTTGTGCTTGCATTTTAGTTTGATGATTAAAGAAGAATGAAGGTTGCGGCTGAAGCATATATTGAAGGTGGAATTGTTTCCCATTGTTTGACAACTTTTTGGGCCTCAATATCTAAAAATGAAGACACATGTTGTTGGAAAATATACGTGCTCTCAAAGAGGAAGTGGTGGGAAAAATATCAGGATCCATGTGCGAAAAATCAAGGGATTTGTGAAAAACAACATGTTTTCATGAAAAACACCAGTGTGCATGAAAAACTATGGTGGTGCATGAGAATAAAAATAAGGTGCGCGTAATTCAATTAACTGAGAGACGGTTTTATGCACAAGAAGGGGTTTTACGTGAAGGAAAAAAAATGCCTATAAATATGAGGCGAACCCCTATCTTGCTGTGCATCTCAACACATAGACAAATCTTGAGCTCTAGCATGTGGAAAAAATGAGGTATATAGTGGTGCATAAAAAGAATAAGGGTTGCACGAAAAAGAATGTTTCCCACAAAAAAAAAAGAAGTTATGCGCAAAAAAGTAGAGTTGTGCGGAAATTCTTTTTCGTTCCAAAAGGTATTTTTATGCACAAGGTTTGAATTTTACACACTAGACACTAGGAAGGGTGGGAGAAAAATTTGGGGGTCCCATAGGCCTTTTACTAGTGCTTAGCACCCTCGAAGCGGCTTCGCGAAGAAGGATGTACAGTGAACCATTCGGTTTTACAAAGAGAAGTTGTACCGGAAACAAGTGACTGGTGTTTAAAACAATCATTGTGATTTGTGAATATAAGAAGAACGATTCATGCAACTAAACATAAATCTACATAGAAATAGGGAAATATAACGATACACTCAGGGGTCAGTATTGGTAATTAATGGATGAGAAGAAAGAGATTTAGTGCATTCAGTTACTGCACTAAAATAGAAGATTGAATACTCAAGTGCATCATTTCTAGACTTTGATGCATGAAGAGTGTCATGCTAAGAAGATTCACATACTTTAATGAAAATATATTGAAAGACCATCGCGTCTATAAACTGACTGGGACATCACCAAAGGTAGTGAGATAGGGGGAGTCAACGGGTGTGACCTAAGAGATGTCGTGAGTTATCCCAGAAATTTTGTAAAGGCAGTGATCCTGGGAAAGTGTGATTGTGCCCAAACCATTGTAATCCACAACTAGTGAAGAATAGTGGAATTAGGTACGACCGACAACCTGTCGGTGTATACATTTTGGACGTATCCCTTAGTTGTGAACCAAGTAAAAGTATTGTGTCAACTCATTTCATGTGAATGTTTGATTACTGATCATATCCATCATACATGTTTTACAAGTCCATACCAACGTGGGGAAAAGATCCATCACATTGGGAGAAAATTTTGATACCATGATTCAACCCTCCCCTCTCAGGGTGTCTCGGGGTCCTACAAGAAGAACTCAAAAATATTTCTCAAATACCCCACATAAAAAATGTAAGAGATCTTCAGGAAAAGAATGGTTCAATGAATAAGAAGAAAAATCCATTAAAGCTACTGTATATCAAGGTTCGGAATCAGTTTATGATAAAATGATAAAGGTCACTCTTTATGAGGAATGAAAATCTCATGCGGCTGACACTCGGGTGAAGGAGACTTCTTCGTTGGACTCATCCACATTCATTGTGAGAGGGAATTTGATAGCAGTGAAGGAGGCACTCAGGTAGAGAATATAGAGAAGTCATGGGATCTTCTTTTTCACTCTGAGGATGAGTTGTTGGAATAGGTTTTGATCATTTATCCTACTAAAAATGAATCATAAATGATAAATGGGAGACCAATCCAGGTGGACTCTAACAAGGAGCTGAGAGATTGGATTGATAAGAAACATTTAATTAAGACCAGATGATTAAATGATAAAATTTTATCAGTGGAGGTGTTCTTCAAGGGTGGGACATCTTGTCATCTATAATTATGATTTCCATATAGTACATTGAAAATATGAGTGGTCTTATTTCTTATAATTGTATCTCTAGGATTCAATATTTTCATAATCTTCTACTGAAAAGAGATATTATTTTCCAACTATGCCACATCAAGTTTCTTTATATTTGAAATATATGTTTTTTTATTCATCAATATGGGATCCTGACACACATCATACACTTGAGAAAATTTATCGTAAAAGGTAAATTCAATATCCACAACTCTATCATGATTAGATATAAAATATGGTCACATATACATTCAAATGTTCTTTAAATTCTTCTCAAACTATAAAAATCTATTCTGTATAGATATTCTCTGTAGTAATTTAACCCAAAATCCAATCACCATGTCATATAAATTATTTTTATCATAGTTCTAATATTGACTCTATGTTGTAATGAAGTGTTGTCCAATGGATTTTACTACTTTAGTTATATCATCTATTAGTTATGGTCCTAAAAGACACTCTTTTCTAAATTTATTCTAGACTATTAAAGGTATATATTTCTTCTTATTAATGATAATGTAAGGAAACATTTAAATGTTTTTGTCAATGTAAAAAGTATACGGGTGATCAAATAGAGAATTATTTTGAACTAATACATCAATAAAGTACCTAGAGATAGATTATTGCATATCATTCAAACATTTAAGGGTTCATTAATTTTGACAATCAATATAAGGTTAATATCTCATACTAAAGTTAAATTTTTTTTATTTTACTTCTAAAGTGTTATCCAAAATAATTAGGGTATTATTCTAAATATATATTTATAATTATTATTTGTGTTTAATATAGACTCGCCACTTCTCTTATATATACATTAGAAATTTAATTGTCTGATAGGTCTTCTTGAATAAATATGAATTAGGTAGATAATCCACCACCGCCCATATTTCATTATTTCAATTATATATATTTGGAAGACACATGGAAAATTTTATGATGATATTCTCACATTTCTATGTTTTTTCAATTAATAGTCACATCATCTTCTTAAACTTATATTATTCTTCCTTTTATTTTTTATATACCTATAACTTTGATATATTTTTTTTCTATATTCTTCTTTCTTGTTATCCAAACCAAATAACTATCTTAAGTCCGTAGACATCATTGTTCTTCCTAGTAAAATAGAAAATTTCTAGTTGTGGGTATCATCTATTAGATCCCTTTTATCTCATACATATATTGTACCCAAAACATTTTCCCAAATATTACAAATCTACCATTATCAAAGTTGATCTTTGAGATTTTTACATCATATTTCTTCCACATTATTCTATATAGCCATATAATCCAAATATTCAACCTTAGTATTCTCTAGTATAGATGTTTAAGAGATAATTTGATCATGTAATGAAGTTATACTATCATTTATGATTCCAATATTCTTCCTTTAAAAGTCTAAGATTAATGGATAACAATTAATCTTAATAATGGATAGTGTTGTGGGATCATTTATTTTAATAGAATGTGAAATTTTTTGTTTTCTTGTAGAAAATAGTAATGGATTGTGGATTCATAGTTATGTATAAGGTCTAAATATCTTATTTGGAGTATTTTGATCTCCATATATGTGAATATATACATTATAACTTTATGATAAGAATATGTGTTACACTTATCTTTTTAAAGATAATACCTATAAATCGTAAAGTAAAATATCATTGATAGTTATTCTAAATCATTAATAAGGTATTTTTTATCATGTAACATGTAAATACCCCAACCCTAATAGCATGAATATAGTGGTTACAATAATAAATTTTCATATGAAATAAGTAATTTCATCCAAGATTACCCATTATTTTAGTAGTCTTTGTAAAATAGATGAACTATTGTGTCTCGCAACACATTTGAAAATATAAATTAAAAATTTTCAATTTATATATTTTTAATCATTGAAAAATTTTAAATGTATTTTCATAATATATTAGGAAAAAATAATGTTTAGTTTAATATGGGTTATGTGCAACGGAAGATATCATGAATCAATAATAAAATTTCAATATAGTAAATTAAATAAATAAAAATATATTTCATTTGATTAATAAATTTAATCTAATGATTAGATAAGACATAATCAGTATGGATTGGTAAATAACTCAACATACATGTTATTTAATTAATAACTTGAGAAAAAAATTCCTCTATTTATAATATCAATGAAAATAAACTCTTGGAAAACAATAAATGAATTATCAAGAAAGGAAAGGATTAATTTTTTATATCATGTTCCTGGACATCATGGTATCTAAACATCATGAACTTCCACAAAGATGGTTTAAAACTATTGGCACGTCTATTTAATTTGGATAACTAATTTTCCCCATGAGACATACCAATGCATCAAGGGTATATATAATTCCAAGTCACAATGATAACTATATTTCAATATCATTCCTCATATATCAAAGGATAAAATTAATTTGGGAAAAGTATAGTTTGTCATAAAATATCTATATTTAATATAGAAAATTGATTTATCAATATTTTCCCAGCTAATCAGATAACATTTAGTATAAAGTCCATATGAAAATATGGTATATTATTTATTCAATAATCCAATCCCTTAAACAATATCGACATTTATGAAAGATTTAATGTCAACTAATCTAAAGGAAATATTTCAAGAGAAATGTAATTAATATGAAATTAATTAGTAAAAGTGATTGTCAATATTTTTCCTATTCAAAAAGATCATAAAACATCCAAATAAAGGATAACTATGGTATCATTCCAACACATAACTAGTGAATTATAACTAATATAATGGATTTTTTTCATTGATAATTTTAAATACTATAAAAAATTTATTAACAAATTCTGGATTAAAATACAACATTTCAAATTACAATTTACTTTTTAAAATTAAAAAATTATTAAATATTTTGGAAAAATTATACTTAAAATCACCTTGTAAAATGTTAATGAAATATTTAAAATAATTAGTGTTCATGAAAGTATAAAATAATTCATTCACGTAGAGTACAAGAAATCAAATATTTATTTTATATTTTAATATGAAAGGTTAATAAATTCATCATTCTCAAAATTATTTGAATATTCCTTTAAAAAATTATTATAATTAAATAATGAATAAATGTTACTCTAATAATTCATTACGTAATTTTATGAACATTATTTAAATCATTTTGGGAAAACATGGAATTGTAAGGAAAATTATTTTTAATCGAAGGAAGAAATATGGTTATATTTTCTTAAAAATATTTTAGCAATAGTTTTTGTATAAAAGTATTGGAAAATGTACTATTACATGAAAATTTCATGAATAACCATAAGATAATAATATTATACCATTTTATTATACAATGATAAAATATTTTTCTTTTAATATAAAATCATGCCTGAAAACTCTTGATCCAAATGATATTGAAACGAAATCCCTTACAACATTGGTAAATTTTAAATCATAACCCCATAAAAAAAATAACATAAACTGAAAAGTTGAATACAATATATATATATATATATATATATTCACAAAATTAGATATTAAAGGATATCTAGATACACATCATCAAAAAATAGTTGTATAATACAAAATTTAACTCAATAAAGAGGAAGTTCAGATAAAATATCTTACAAAGATAAAACTATGTATGTGGGGATTAATACAGGTATTTATTATTTGTATCAAATTTAAATACTCATAAAAAATTAAATCAAACATAAATAATATAAATACATTATTAAAATAATCTTATAATATCTAAGTCGATGATGAATTAATATAACCAAATGTATAGAAATTACGTTCTTAAATTCTTTACCAAATGGAAACTTTCAATTAAAATATCCCATGAATTAAATAATACTATTTTAAGCATAAAAGTCCATGAATTAGGATATATTAGTGATATAACATTAAAAATTGGGAAGTTTATACATCATAAAAAATAAATTATGTGTATAACATTATGATATGCCTTAATAAAAGTCTAATTTATTATTCGTTTTCTCATACATATTTATCATGAATGTCCTTTTTTCATATAATATAGACGAATATTATAAGAAATTATATTAATGTTATAAATATCATATTTATTAATTATATACTTATTTATAATAATTTGTTAAATTTTTACATTGAAAATGAGTCTCATTGCTTTGTGGATATTGTAGGTCGTACGTAAGCACGAGCGATGATATCATTATCTTAATGGGTGACATATTAAATATTTATTTGTAATATTCACATTAATTTATTAATATAAAGTCATTTGTATCATATAAAATCATTATATATTTAACTGTGACTACCCATGTTAGTAGGGTAAGGAAAAACTATTTCATCAATTTGTGAGGTAGTAGTCCGCCCTACAGTTGAACGATGGATTCATTTCCCATTTGATGGAGGAAAAGATGAATGAAGATTATTCCCCATATAAAATAACATCTAATTATATGTTATATTCATGTATTAATATGTTTATATTTTTAATAAATATTTTAAGGTTATAAAATATGTAGTTTAAAAGAAGGGGCTTAGTGAAAACAATTAACTGTTCATAGAAAAACTTCCTTTGGATCACCCATTAAGGACCATAGGGTTTTTCTTTTGGGAATAAAATAATCTCTAAAAATTGGATAATGATTTTGGGGAATTAGGTTCTCATGGTTAGATGAAAAAAATGGATTAAGGGTTTTATAGAAGTAAGGGGATTTAGTTCCCTTTTATAATTGTTGTGGAAATCCATTTTTGTAAATATACAAAACTATTAAATAATGGGAATCCCTCTCACCCCAGGTGCCTAAAAAATTGATAAGTTGTATATGGAAAAAATATTCACTGATACAGTCCTACCCAATAATATAATAAACATGGTTTAATCATTTAATTACTTATCCTCAAGGTTTACATACTTTTATAATTTTATTTTTTCTATAATAATTAATTTTCATAACCTATGTAATTTATACATAAAGACTGGAAAAAATTTATCATTATTAAATAATTTTAACCTAACTTTTAATAATGTTAAAACAAATTTATCCAATAAAAATTCTGTATTTTTGGGAAAATTAATTTTAACATGAGAACATGTAATGTATTGAACCATTTTTAAACCTTACTCTCGGTAAATAAATTATATTATCTTTATTAATCTTTATAATAAAAATTAAACCTAAAATTATTAGAAAATACTTATTATTATAATTAATACTATTTATTCCATTTTATGAAATTAAATCCCCATAATGTTAACATATAAATTTATTGATGTACTCATAAATTGTGTCACAAGTAATATTTTTCATGAAATTCAAATTACAAGCATAATATTATCTTAAATTTAATATATTACAAGTAATCATCATGAAATGGATTGAAATTAAAATATTATTATATATTCTATATAAATTTCATTTAAATCATTCATTATTAAATTTTATTTTAATTAATTAAAATGGAGAGACATTATGGCCATAAAAATAATTTTAAAATAAATCTTTTTTTAATTATAAAAATAAAAGTATACCAAAATCCATTATAAATTTGATTTAACTGAAATTAAATTGATTAAAATAAAACTAAATAATATATATTTTTATTTTAAATTAAATTCAAAGAATAATTTTTATTTTAATTAACTTATTTTGTTTAAATGAAATGACAATTTTACAAAAACACTGTATTTTTCACAATTCACTAAAAAATAACATTTTCAAAATAAAATTAAACATCTAATAATAATATAATTTTAATATGTTTCTTTAAAAATGAAATTATTTTTATCTAATATGCTTTCTTATGAAATTTAAAAATTAATTATTTCAGTTTCTCATGAAATGTAATAAAAGATTCATGATTAACGAAAACATATTTTGTAACGAAAAATATAAAATTAATAAAATTTGAGTGATTAATATTATTAAATTTTTATCTATTATAAAAATTATATATATATATTATGATTCAATTATTCCTATTTTTACCCCCAAATTCAATAGTTATGTTACAACATCCCTATTTAAATAATACAATCTGGGGGGTTGTTTATGCACAATGTTGTCTATCATATACCCTATCAAACATGATGTTCTTATTTTTAAATCATAGTGTGTCACATTTTTACCAAATAATATAAATAAAAATAAATTTTTTTGAACTTTTACATGAAAATAATGGTGTTTAAATATTTAAAAATCTTTATTTATTACCCACTTCTTAAAAAAGGGTTATTAAAACAACCTCTTAATTGAGGGAAACAAAAATAAAAAGGGTATCATGAATACAAATAAGTAGGTTTCAATGTCAGATAACATTGGTGTGAAATAAAAATATAGGCATAAAAGAAATAATAAGTATTTATGTAGAGTTATAATGATCATTTATTCAAGATATTTAATTATCAATATAATTTTAACGATTAAAAAATCAATCAAATATGAAGTGTTCAATGAAAATTGATTCGTCAAATATAAATGTAATAGGATAACATTATAGTTCCAATATAATTTTTTATTGTTTTTGAATTATTTCACTCTTTATAAACCTAAGTACATAAACATACTTGATATATTCCTTTCTTATAGTCACAATTTCATCCTTTGGATGTTCATAGATAAATTACCAATTTATTTCACACTCGAAGAAATGAATTTTGAAGATCGTTTTTTATTCCCAAATAAAAAAAATTACTTTTAATGGATAATAAGATCCATAAAAGAGTGAATTTTTTTTCTGTCTCAATTGCATTACGAAAACCAAAATAATTATCACAATTTATCCAATATAGTACATTAATCTCTAAACCTCATCAATAACACATAATGTTTAGAAAAATATTTATCAACAAATTTGTTTAAGTAAAAAAAATTTCATATTTACCAAAGCATCACATATGTTAGTGGTAGGCTCCGCAGCCTTTTCACCCATCAGTTATGAGTTCAAGCCCTACAACCTCAACAGATAAAATTGGTTGTCAACCAGTAAGCATATTTTTATTCTATATAAAACCAAATTCATTTAATTCTAACAACTTTCCCAAAAATACGTTGAAAATCATAAAAAATAACATTAATTATCAAATCACATCCTAGACACTAAGGTTTCCTATTGGAATTAATTATTTACAACCTACATTATTTTTGAATGACTATTATTAAATAAACATCGATGATAATATTAACCCTAAATGATATGAATAACATTAAACATATTAAAATAAAAATATATCTTAAAAAACACTTGATCTTGGACCTTAGGGTATAACTTACCTCAAACTAATGAAATGTCTCACAAAATTTGATTAATCACATTAACATTACATCAATTAATACATCAAAAGGGGTCTCCAAATCATGACACAATCTTTTAAATCTATGAAATGTTAGGTTCAACCTAGGACATTCATTTTCATCACCTATTAATATACTTCATGATGGTTTATAAAGAAAATATGAATTATCTTAAACATATACCTTGGGTTTGTCACATTAGGTGTGTATTAAGGCCCATTTCCATGCTCCATTTGAAGATCATGTAAAACCCAATGCAACATTTTCCGAGTTATTAAACCTAGGTACAATAGTACTAAAACAATTCACGTTTGTAGCATATAGAGAATGATGTATTTTTAGGACAACCCCCAAAATATCTACCTTACCAAATTTTTTTGATGTACATATATTCTTATCATCAAATTATACTATAGGGATATTTTTCCTATTATATGATTTACTATATATCTTTCAAAAGATATCTATAAAAATTTCTTTAATACATATTGTAATGTCCATGACCCTAGTTTCCTAGAGTTGATGGTTTGTTTATTGAATTGGTATAAGATAAAATAGATCACATATCAAAGGACCAAATATTTCAGTACTATTAGAATACTAGATACATAATTTTGTCTCTAATAGAATTTGAACACAGAAGTTACAAAAAAATTGAATATAAATATTCTTCATCTATGAACTCATTTAATTTTTCTTTCTTCATATCATATATAAAGTAAAGTAATGGTGACTTTAAATAATAAACAAGGGTTTCATAATGTAGAAACTATCTTGAAACAATATAACATAATAAATATTTAAATTAAAAGAACTAAGAATATACTCATTTGATCAATAACTTGAATATCATGATTAGACAATGCATAATCAATATAGGAAAGCAAATAAATAAACACACCATTCATTTAATAAATAAAATGAGAAACCGATGCATCTATATATAATATCATTGAAAATAATCTAATGGATAATAATACCTAAATTTAAAAATAATTAAATTCATAATATTAGACTTCCTTATCTCAGACATCATGATATCAATACCTTCTAGAACTTTTATAAGACTGTTTAAAAATATGGGTAAACCTCTATTAAATTTTCCCAATTGATTTGTCTCATTGGACATACCGATTCATCTATGGGATATATAATTATAGGCCCCAACTTTCACTTCATGTAAAAATAATTCCTTATATATAGAATGATTTATTTAATT
The DNA here is from genome assembly GCA_963277665.1 of Viscum album. NCBI lineage: Eukaryota > Viridiplantae > Streptophyta > Magnoliopsida > Santalales > Viscaceae > Viscum > Viscum album. Next base: position 246,184,633 of record OY728133.1, read on the forward strand.
CAAGAATATTATGTCTTATTATTAAATATCTGTATTGAGTAAAGAGTAAGGGTAAATCAATATTTACTCAATTAATCAAACTACGTTCAATGTATAAACAACTTGTAAAAAATTGTATGGTTTAGGGAATAATCGTATATATGGTACAAATTATATAGATATTTATTTCCTATAATCACAATAATTTGATTGTTTAATGGGAATGTTAATTAATATCAAATTAAATAAGAAACTAATTGTATATAATTTCCCGAGTAAAAATATCATAAACATTATAGATAATGGGTAAAAAAGGTATCAGTAAAATATATCCATAGTTTATTATAATTAAAATAAAGGTTTTTTCATTAATGAATAGAAATACTATAAAAATATTAATAAAACCTTTTTGAGAAAAATATCATTTTCAATTTAAAATTCACTTTTAAAAACATAAAATTTTGAAAATATTTGGGAAGAAATTTTTTTCAAAACAACCATGAAAAATTATAAATTAATATTCGAAATAATTATTTTTTATTATGGTGGAAAAATTTCTTTTATTCCATGTACATTGAAGAAATGATTGTATTAATATTTTCATAGGACAAGTAATAAGAGCCTGATTCAAAAATTTAACAAAAGATTCATTTTAAATAATTTGTTAAAATTAAAATTTGGGTATATATGACTTTAAAATATCATTTTTTAATATTGATACATTCATTAAATAATTTTTAATAATAATGGATTAGGAAGAAATAATTTTTTTAACTGAGGGGAGATATATGGTCAGATGTTCATAAATAAAATATACAACAGTTTTTTACCAAAGAGAGGAAAATTGTACTATTAATTTAAAATTCCAGGAATAAAAAATTCATAAGATAATGTTATGGGTTTATTATAAATTTATAAAATAATTTCTATAAATGGTAATTTAAGAATAAACAATCATGATTAAAATGAGATTGAAAAATAAACCATTATTGCTTTGTTAAATATTGAATCATAACCCCCATTAGGAAATAAAATCTTATGAAACATTAAATATGATCAATATAAATTTATCCAACAACTGAAATATCAATGGTCAGTAGATATACCTCATAAAATGAAATTGTTGTATCATACCAAATGTGACTCAATGGAGTTGCAATTGATGAAAACCCACTTACAAATATCAAACTATTGAAGTATGGATTCATAAATGTATTAATTATGTGTGTAAACTTTAAATAAAGAAAAAAATTAAAAATAAAATATAAGATAATAAATATACATTAAATATATAATATTATAATATTAAAGACAATGAAGAAGTCAGATTAACCTATAAAAAGAAATTGGATTATGAAATTACTTACTGATGTGTAACATTCAATTTAAATCCCCAACAGATGACAAAATTAAATTTAGAAAATAAAATTTGATGAATTATTAAGTATTGATTAAATGATATGTTAAATGGGTACTTATATAAACTATATAAAATAAATTTGGTACATAAAATTGTTAAATAAATTAATAATGGTAAATTGAGAAGAATCCCCTTACCATAAGATTCAATTTAGTTAATCATTATTTAAACAAATTTATAATTTTTTAAAAAAATTTATTTATTTACTAAATAACCATAATCATATTTATAATATCATATATGATCTTATTATAACATATTATCAATTGTTTTTTTAATAATATATCATTGTTACCATTTTTTACTTGTTAGCTGCATCATTTTGTTAATCATTTCTTATCATAGAAGCTCTGGTTATTGTCCAAAAGATATATATATATATATATATCATCTCTATAATGATTTTAATGTTATAAATAATATATTTATTCATTATATACAACTTTTGAATCAATCATTAATATTAGACTTGGAAAAGTAGTTGCATCACATCCTAGGGATGGTAGGTCGTACATACGCATGAGTGATGATATCATTTACATAATGGGTGAATGTGTATATAAGTGGGTGGTATGTTAATTTTCCAAATTTAATATCATTCCATATTTATCCTATACTTTCATTATTTTCATCATTTGAATATATGTATGTCTTAGTGATGTTAAAAAATTACATAGCTTCGCAATGTGGTAGTCTATTGTACACATGAGTGATGGATTTGTTTCACATTTTATATAAGTGGTGGACAACTATTTTATCATAAAAAATATAATTATTATATATTGGATTCTATTTTTATATTCGGAAATTATTATTACAAAATAGAAAGGGATATTATATGAACCAAAAAGAATGAGCTTAGTGAAGACATTTACCTCCATATAGTAGAACATCCTTTGGATGTATTATTGATGTCCCAAGGGTAGGTATTTTCGGAGGACCTGAAAATCTATATTATCAATAAGTTTGTTGTAGAGATATTTGTTTTTTTGGGTTATCTCAAGCTTAATGGACTTATAGGTTTCAATAAGTGACTATAGGGAGTGAGCTTTTATAATTGAGGAGTGGAATATTTTTGTAAATACATAATACTATTCAATAATGGGAAGTCACTCTCACACTAAGTACCTCAAAATTTTATAAATAATATAGTTAATATAAAGTATAGTTTATCCAAGCCTCTAACATAGAAAAATAAACATTTATTAAATTTTCCATTTTTTATCCTCTATGTTTAGTTACTTTTTCCATTTTATTTTTTCATAATGGTAATTAATTTTTTTAAACTAGGTAATATATAATTTAAGAATCACCTAAAATTATCCTTATTAGATAATTTGGAACCAATGATTATTAAAATGAAAGCAAATTTATCATATAAAATTTCTATGTTAATGGGAAAATTAATTTTCACACAAGAACATGTAATACAAAAATCCCAGTTTTATCCTTAATCATAGTAATAAATTATAACCACTTTATTAATTATTATGGAAAAATATATGTTTCCCATTTTATATAATATTTTAAGGTTATTAACTATATGGTATCCAATTTATTAAATTAAATTCACAGAAATTGGAAATTTTAATTAAAAAATGAAGCCACAATGATGATCTTATATTAATTATATGACTAGTGATAATCATGATATGTATATAAAATCATATATATAGAAATAAAATATGTAAATTTAATTTTTATCATTAAAAATTAAAAATTATTTTTATTAATTAAAATGGGGAAACATTACAGATATAAAATCTTTTTAATAAAATGTTTTTTTATGACTAAACCTAATTTTATACCAAATTTCAATATAAACATGTTTAAAATTTCAATAATTTTACTAAATATAGATAATTTATACTTATGTTAAATGGAAATAAAATTTAAATAATCATTGTCCTGTCAAATTACATAAATTATGGAAAATAAATGACAGGTTTATAAAAAGAAGTATATATCATTATTCACTTAAATATTAATATTTTCCTAAAATTCTAAGAAATTCACCCTAGGATAATATTGATTTTCTGATTTTCAAAATTATTTTTATTTTATCCAATAAATTTTTAAAAAGTGATAAAAATGAGTAATTTTATTTTCTCATAAAGAGAAGTATAAAAATCATATTTAAAAACACATTATTTGAGGAATAAACTATCTTTTATAAAAATTTAGTTGTTATTATAAATAAATTTTATTGATTATAACCTTTATATATTTCAAAATTCAATTATTGAAATTTATACCTTTTGATTAAATATCTATTATATAATGGTGAAATTTATATAATATATGTAGTGGTTCATTTAAACTCGTTGTTGATTTTCGTACACACTATCGAACATGATGTTATTATTTTCAAATCATTGGGTGTTACAAAACATAAATTTTATTTTTAAATATGAAACAAATTTATAATTTCTCATGATTACAATGTATACTAAATTATTTTATGAATCACTATTTATCATCAATCATTCCCCAGTTATGATTAGGTTGGCCCCACTTTATCATCATGGGTGAGGTAGATGTGATGGCCATGCCTTTTCTTTATCTCCATAATGACATATTCAAATTCATCAAGACCTAATAAATTTACTCTTTCCTAAATTATCTTGTTTAGTGGGTTTTAAAATTATGAGAATATTTTTCCATGAACATTGATAATACCCACCAAATCTACAGAATCTTGTGCTCTCTATCATATTTATTAGTTTATTTAATTTGCAGTCACATTATGAATAGTTAATTGAAATACTTCCATTGTGATGTAATTCCGCAAGAATGTGAATTAATCTTTCTAGAACTCATATTGATAATAATTTTCATGCATATTCCCCATTAATAATTAATTTAACACAATTCTCAAATTTTATTAATTTTATTCTCATTTTTAAAATAAATTATTATATCATCTATAATATCCACCATATATTAATCATTGTAATATATATAGACTCTATTCGTAATATATACATATATTACTATTGATGTTTTGAGTATGAGTGGAATCCCTGTAAAATAGTAGTTTTTATATCTCAAAAAATGAATCTATTAGAACATTTATTCTTTTGTACCTATAATGTTTGATATCCAACTTAATGATCTATCATAGATTAGAGTAGATCCCAATATAGTTTATTGAACATTTAATAAACCCATATAATATTATACAATTCATTATTGCATCCCAATTAAGATCATGAAATTAATTTGAAAATTCATTTAATCATCCTTTTTCTTAATAGATGACTGGGGAATCACTATGGTGTATAAAATCATTTTCCAGATATTCTTGTACTCTCTTCTTCAAATCATTTCGTTTAATAGGGATCATTTTATAGGGAAAACTTGAAATAGATAGAGATATTGTAAAAATATTTATAGAAAAATCATCCCTATGAATTATATGAAACACTAAATCTCTTCAAGGAATATATCATCTAATTACATTTCAATTACCCTATTTTCAAGTGAAATATTTACATTTTAATTAGTAACATGAGAGATAATTACTTACTTATACAACAAAATTATATATTTATTCAAATTTATTTATAAAGTATATTCATAATTCTTCTTGCATGTTAATTGGATCAGATGATGGATTGGGATATGGAACATTATTTCCCTATTCTAGAATTTAAAATATAATCTATATATAAAAAATTGTCACATCCTCATATAGTTTATAATTCTAATGAAGGGAGTATAACAAGACTTGTATTAATATTCATCCCAAAAATATAAATTTTGGAAGAGTTATTTACTTGTGATATAATGATTTTACCACATGGTGATTACAAAAATTGAACAAACATTATATCTTGAGGTGGTCTTTGTATATTTCAAAATAAATTTCAATATATGAGTGATTGTGTTAAATAAAAATAAATACGAAATTATTCAGTCTTGAATGAATAACTAGTATACTTATCACAACTTCATTTTCATGATCTAATTCATTTATATTCATTGGAAAAGATCTTCCTTGATCCCATGGATTTGGATGATATAGTCATAGGTTATCTTCATTTGGCCTTGGCATAGTACATTGAGAGGTATAGTGTTTATGTATCTAGTAGTTGAAACATAAAAATATTGGGGTGGATTGAGAGGAACCATATTTTTTCAATATATTTAATATCTTCTTCATTATAATTTTTCAATCATTATAATTAAGAAATTAGTTTCAAATATTAGATAATATTGTCATTCCATTGGGTTTGTTTATACAGTTCTTCTTTCCAAACCTTTCTCTTATAGGTTATAGAATATTCTTCCCTATATGATATTTTTCACATGATCCCCTAGATTAATGCTCTATTTTTTCATTCTTATCTCTAGTCCCATGGAAATATTAAGATTCATGGATCTTTATCTCTACTTTAAGGGCATGTCCAATTATTATCTTATAGATAACAATATTCTCAATCATTAATGATTTATGAACATTTTGATATATTCCAATAAATATGGGGTTAGTTATGCTTTTAACGATAATAAAAATAATAAAGTCATACTTTGAAATCAATGTGAAATTTTCTTTAAAAAAACCAATTCATCCATACTCTATTTATGTTTTCTAAATAAATTCTCCCTCTATTTTAATATGAATATTGTAAGTAAAATTTATATTGAAAGATATTTCATTGAATTAATCGGATTCTATTGAGTTGATATAATACAATGGATTAGAATTTTACATTGGTCTCTAGAAATGATTTATTGATCCCTCTATATAGTAAATATATGTGATAACTTTATTTTTCATAAATAAATAAGGGAAAAGAACATTTACAAAATGAAGTTAATATATTACTCCATCATTAAAAAATCATGGGATCTACCCTGAGATTGTGGTTATTTATGTGTAAAGGAATCAACCATAAAATTATTCTTCTTTTAGTAATTTAACTGGTATACATGGATAATGTCATTATTTATAAAATAAGTAAATAATGTATGTAATTTACAGACTTTTTTTATCAATTGCACATAGTTATTGGTGTCTCAATTAAGAAATTAGTATATATCACAGTGAATTGATAATTAAAAAAATTATCATATATCTAGTCATTTATAAAAATAAAAATTAATTAGAGATGATAAATCATAATAGGAACATATGAGACAAATTACAATCATCCAAAGAATAACTCATTAATTAAATGCAAATACTTTCTTTCGATATCATAAACGTCAATATTGGATATTTAATATGTAATCCCGATTGAATTCTATAACTAAATCCTCAAATGTAATTAGACAATATTATCATGTGATATCATGGGAAAGTAATTAAAAGAATATTTGAGCCATAAATATTAGTAAGGGGGTATGACAAGGTTATCAGGTGATTAGATATCATAATACTCAAACAAAATGGCATAGAAAAAAAAGTAAACGGATTATAAAGTGTCACATGGAATCATTTTATAAAAGAAAAAATATCATGAATATAATATAATATGCTACAATAGAAGGTGTGCCATCATAAACATTGGACAAGGCTCACTACTAAGGCTGCATAATATTATAAATAAGGCCAAAAGTTCTTGGAAAACACATAATTTATTGAAAAGAGTAAAAATATATTTCCAATATATAATGATTTCATTATATGTAAGAAATTACCTGGTCAATTGGTTTGATACAAAATTTTGGGTCATCATATAAAATCATAATTTATTAGCAATATTTAAGCCACCTGAATATGAAAACAATTATAAATCAATTAAAATCATATAGTAAATTATCCATTAAAATATAACATGTGTCCAAAGAAATAAATTATTCATCATCGAAAAATAAAATTCAATCAATAAAATGAAGAATAAGTAAAGTGATTCATATTAAAAAAATTTATATGGCTTAGAAAATTATTTACCTAGTCGATTTAATGTATTTCTATATTGATTAGCACCCTTTAATTAGAATAGGAAACTATAAGATATAAAAAAATATGAAAAAATGATATATTTTTTCATAGTTAATGATAATACAAAAACTAGGTATTTACATTTTGTTTCTATCATTGATATTTCATTTCCACTACACCAAACATATATTGTATCCTTTATAATGAATAATATTATTATAGCATCTAAATATGAGAAACAATCCATTAATTGAAATACAATATGATAAATTTCAAAAAGAGTGAAATATTCAATTTTCTTGAAAAAGATGAACAATAATTATACAAATCATAAGAAATTCTATAAGTTTTTAGAAAACAAACTCTTATTTTATCCATAAAATTGAAATAAATAATTGTATCATAATTTTTATATAAGGGAATAAATATTATAGTTTCCCAAAAAATATATATATGATATTTTAAAAATGAATAATAAATAGTCTATATCATATAAACATTATCTTAAAAATATAATCTTAATAAGAATAATTAGAAAAAAGTATGAGAAATCATGGAATTAGTTTTCATAACATTTTTTATGTTTTGTTTAATATAAATAAATAAGTCATGTTCCAAAACCATTTTAAAATGGTAGTAAAATTTATTTTAAAATTTTATATCAACAATAATATTTTAAAATAATTGATCCATTAATATTAATATAATGAATGTTTAATACAAACATAGAGTAAAATGTATTAATTCTAAGTCCATACCATATAAACCTTGTATGATTTGTCTTAAATAAATAGTTTAAGGGGGAAATATAAAGATGTGAATATTCCTAGAAAAGAAAATGATAACGGGATATTATATATCAAGTAAAGATATGGAATAAACATTGTATAATGTAAATGATATAATGAATGTGTAAGAGAGACAGATACTGATAGAGATCATAACCTCAAGAATGAATAAGAGCAATAATTACTCATTGCCTCGAGTCCCAAAAATCCTTAAGTAATATACTATACCAATAAAAATCATATTATATTATTAGTTAATTTTTTAAAATACCTATAAATATTTACCTTTTCTCTATAATTCATTTATTATATGTTATATTAGCTTATTAATTTAATGACGTTCTCTTTTCCCATTTCAACATTGTAAGTTTAATATTTCAAAACCATCCATGTTGTAATGATATGGGTATAAATCTAGTCACCCATGGTTCTAAATGATCAATAAGGGTGAATATATATTTTCTTACCAGAAACCCTTAGCCAGAGGCAAGCCTATGACCATTTATTAATAAAATAAAATCACATCATGTACAAGATGTCTACAACAACTACATGTCAAATAAATCATACTCATCACCACCCCCTTTAGAGACTACGTCTTCAGCTTTGTCTGTTTCCCACTCTTAGCTTCCATAGTGTTTCAGGACCTTGGTATATATCCTTCTACGATTCAACTTATACAATGCCAGAAATTCATTTAAGGATTGCATAGCCCACCTTTCCCTCCCAACTGATGATCTGGTGGACATTGGCTTGGGAAGGTAAGAGTAGTCCTTATTCTCTCTTCGTCGCGGTGGGTCAGTCTTAGCACCTTCCTCCCCTTTCACCTTCATCCTTGCACCTTTAACGACATCACTATAAGAAGTTCGTACCACACCACGATCCTTTTCCCTGTCGCTATCTAAGATATCACCCCATTTTCCACTATTTTCACCTCTTAGTAAACATCCTCCGAACAACAAACCTGCTGAACCTGACTGTCGGCATCATTTATATATTGATGTTGTGGCCGGTCCAACATTCCCATCCCACCTTCACCTGTTACGGCATCCGGTGGGTCAACATCAGACCTCAAGAGACTACCATCCTACTACCTAGTCTACTTATAATTAAACATCCCTTCATTCTCCAGAGAACAAACACCAGCCAGCCTTTCCGGCATAAAAGCCTCCACAGTCCCTGTATTAGGAACACCTGAAACTAGCAAAGACTCAGGCATCAACTCTGGCTGTGAGGAGCTGCAACCCATACCCTGCACAATAATAGCAGCATCACAAATCTCTCCCTACAGATGAATTGGATTCTACTGCTCTCCCACCACTTCAGTGCCAACATCGTTCTCCTGAATGCCAATCTCAGCAGCACCACTTAGAGAAACCTCCCTCCCAGCACATGCACAACACCCATTCAAAGGCCCAAGCCGCATCATTCTCATTTTCATGCAATTCTTCTTCAGATTCAAGAGCAAGAAATATATTTCCAGTAGAGATCATGATCACCCTTCCTCCAGCATCCACTTCCTTCTCATCCACTTCCTCTAAACTTACAAGGTCGAGGTCATGCTTTTAGTTAACAATTTTGAAAATCATCCTTAGTAATTTTGTCTTTAATGGATAAAAGGGACATTGATTGTTTATATTTAATTTCATTATTACCTAGCCTATATTTCTATATTGACATATATTAAATTAATTTATTTATTATAATGTCATATTTAACTATGAAATAAAAAATTATGAATATCCATGATAGAATAAAGTGAAAAATAAAACAATGACATTCAATTATGTACTGTAAAATTACAATGGGTGAAATTGAGTTTTCATTGGAGTATTAAAAAGTGTTAAAAATGTAAATAATATTGATCTATAAAAACAATATTATAATACTAAATATTATATATTGGAGGTACAATTGATTTATTAATTATACAAAAAAATTAAGTTATTTCCATAGGATAACATTTCTAGATATGCATAACGTAAATGTGTTGTCACCTTCTTTATATATACTAATAATTAATTTAAAAAATACCAAAAATTATATCTATTTATTCCTAAACCATGAAAAAATAAATAAGATAATTAATTTTTACAATAAATATATGCTAGTGAAATCCTAAGCTTTAAAATAGTCCCCTCTAAGAAAACATTCATCCCCCATAATGGAAAATAATTTTTTTAGAAAAGAGATTATTCCATTAATACATAATTATGGTTTCTATTTCCCATGTTTTATGAATATTGAAATTTCTTAAGATTAAAAAATGACACACTGTTAAATGGTGTATATAACACGAAACATACAACTTAAATGAATCATTAAATATTATTATTTAAATGTCATAGTTATGACCATGAAATTAAATTTACACAATTAGTAGATTTAAGAACACTATTAAATATATGTATGTGTGTGTGATTCAAACTAAATTATTATTTTTTGATAATTTATTAGAAAATAATCTCTCAACTTTTATGAAAGTCATTTTATTCATATATATATATTCTTTAAAAAAATTAGTTAATATTATAATTAACATATTTAACATTAAAAAAAATATTTGATAAATTAAACTTTATTCATGAAATGAACATATCATAATTACTCTATGGTGAAATTTTGGAATATTTTTATACACATTTATTTTTTCAATGAATGTTGAGAAATAAAATTTTCATAAAAATGTTATTTATTTTTTTAGAAACTCTTATTATTAGATTAATTTAGTCTCTAATTTAAATAAGACTTGTTGAATTATATATAATATAACAAATTATAGTTTAATCATCCTTATTCCTAATTTTGTTATAAGTTTATTTTTTCGATATAGAAATTCATTTCCGTAAAAAATGTTTTCAATGTGATTTATACAGTTATATTAAAATTTATTTCTAAAAATTATTGTAATATAAACTTAATTAATGGGTTCCTTATTTTTAATAATATGATTAAATGTTTTAAATAAGTTTCATTTTGATTTTTCCATTGGGAATATAAACCATTTTAAATATTATCTCATTGGAGTGGGTTAACTGGGAAATAATGTATAAAAATTGAGATGATAAGGAATAAAATTTACTATAACACTAAAATTTAATATATTTTATTAGTATATTTAGTACATAATCATCCAAAAATAAAATTTATGGAAATTCATTACATTTCTTCATTGAAAATGACATATATATTTTTTTAATATAAATTTGAAGTAAAATATTTCACTCATTCTTTTAATATCTATAAATTTTTGTGATAGGTATGAATAAAAATTATTTTTTATTATAAATTTTTATATTTAATATTATTATTTTTTTCTTATGATTTAAATATAATTTGTTTGAGGAAATAATCACAAAAAATTCTAATGCAAAGATGGAAGAGTGTTTTTTTAATCAGTAAAATTTTTATTAAAATGTTTTAAAAATATTATAAGTAATATAATATTGGTGAATTATAGTGATCCACTAATGTTATAGATCAATATAACTTATTAGAGTTGTGTTAATGGTGTATAGTCATATTTTGTTACAATCTTAATGACATTTACATCAAATTAAATAAAATAAATCAAAATGAAATTAATGATATTTTATCTAAAGAAACATTTTATTAAATTACTTAAAAATTATAAAATATAATTAATTTGGGATATTAGGTATATCATTTTTCTAAAATTACATAACAAAATCACATTTATGATCCAATTTTTACATTATAAGTATGATTATTACCCATTAATATTTTAAATTTATTACCCTTATTAAGGTTTAAATTAGTAAATAATGGGTTTAATCCAAAAATGTACGTTTCATAATGATATATAAACCTATATAAATTTAACTAAATGGTTATTCTAGGACTATATTGTCCTTTTATTTGAATAAATTTTATTTTGGAACAACTTTACATGAGTTAGAACCATATAATATTATAATATTTCATGTATATGTGAAAATGATATTGATGATATTCTATAATGAATAATAGGTTATTAGATTATTTAAAATTAATTAAAAACACGGATTAATATTATACACACACACACACATGAACTATATGAACAATTGTTATTTCCAAAGTGGCCCTTCCCCAACTTAGAAAAGAACACAATATATACCATTTTATTTACATTTAAAGAAATTTTTGGTTCATTGAATCCCAACCGAAATCCCTTGAAAATATCTCCTTAAAAATTGTATAGATATCAAATTGGGAAGGATACTAACATTAGAGGGAATAAACTGTATACCAAAGGAGGATGTCCAAATAAAAGGTATAGCCTTAAGTCAAATATTTTATGTTTATTTCATCCAATACCTACTTAAGATGTTATTATAAAATGATGAATTAATAACACCAATATATTAAATAAAATATTATATTTAAATTTAAATAGTAAAACCAATATCCATCACTTATTCCATTAAATTGGAAATAAACTCTTCATTCATGTTTATAGACGACCACCACCTCACGAAAAGATGAAATTCATTTTCCAACTCCACCTCTCATGGATAGTTATAATGATGGATTTAATGTTTGTATATATATATATATATTATTCATCAAATAGTTAAAATTCTGTAATGTGATTATATCATGTATTTTATTACACTTACATCCATTGGAAAATGATATTGTCATTTTTGCGTACGAGTAGAATACCAACACCATGAAGTATTGTTATTTTTTAAAAAACATAATATATAAGTGTATTTAAAAGAAAATAAATGATATTTTATAATATTTTATAATTATAATCAGTTTAAAAAAAATCATACCTTATTTTCATCATTATATTTTCAAAATGTAAACTTTAACCATGCATGTGTGAAACCTACCATCTCTGTAATTTTAACATGGTTTATTTTTAATAAACATATTTCATTGTTGGTTTTTAAAGTATAACTAATTTATAAAAAATATAATTATGTTATTATTATTATTATATAGATTATTTAATACTAAAATCAATGACCATATTCAAACTACCAAATTCATTTAGAACATATCAGCTGAGTATCATCAAAACAACAGACGCGAACTTAATTAATTAAGTGAATATTTTTAACATTGAAATAAATAAAAAAAATAAATGATAAAACAGGACAAGTGATCTTAATAAAGTAAATAGTTAATATAATTTTATTTTTCTATAAGACAAATAATATATGTGTTGAGATGGACTCAAGGTAAGGGACTGTTTAACATAAAACCTCATTTGAAATGTTTTAAAATTTTACTTACTACGTTTTTCTTTCCCATGTTCATATTCTAAAATAGTTATTGACATTTTAACTAGGATCTAAATGAAAAGGTAATTTTTTCTATTTTTAATTTTTATAAAATTTCTTCAAAAGGAATCATTTTTATTATTCTATATGAATTTTTTTTAATATATTTAAAAAAGGAATTTAGAATGTTCTATTTTAACATAAATTTCATCAATGCATTTTCCAACTATTATAAACATTATTTATTGTCTATATTACCTTACAATATTTTTTATTATCTTGAATGAAAACCCCAACTCCATTTTTACTGGGAATTTTAGTACTGAATATTGTTTTAAAAAATGAAATAGTATTTTTATATCCAATTTTTTTTAATAATGGTTAAATAGTGATTTTAATTTACTTTTAGATGAAATAGTGAAATATTAAAATGATTTATTTTTGATATTTTATATATTCATATTATATTATAATTGATTATCCATTTATAGATTATAAAAAGTGTGATACTAATATATCTTATTTTTCAGGTGATCCTAATATTTATTTTCAGTAATTTGGGTAATGTTCCATGTATTTTAATTGAAGAAGGAGGGAGTTAACCATTATGGAATACTATGGATTCAACTAGGGTCCACTAATTTCTAACTTGAGTGAAAACTGGTCATGAATTGGATTATTTATATTTTCTAAAATGTTTTATATTTTCCTTATATGTGTTTTAATGTTTTTCTGAGTCAAAATGTGTGTTTTCATGTGGATATGATTATTTTAATATAACAACAGAATATTGTGATAAGAATAAAAATTATATTGAATTTTTTTTCACTAGGAAAACAAATTTATTTTGTCTATGTCTCTTACTTATTTTTTTGTTCCCATCCCAAAATTTAAATGTTTTTCATTGATTTTAATGATGTGAAGAACAAAGAATATATTATGTTTAAACTCATGGTGATTTTCATTGAAAATAATGTTTGTTTGATTTTAAATGATTTAAATTATAGGCAAAATGGATAGCGAGTAGAAGTGTCCAATTTATGATATATAGTTTTTTATATATGATTTAGGATAAATTATCTAAAAATATAAATAGTAAAGATCATCTAAATCTAAATAAGTGAATTAATAATGAAAAATCAATATTATGAAATTTTTTGTGGTTAGTTGTTTATAGTTAGTATTAGATAAAAGGTTTAGATAAATTTATTGATTGTGATTTTTTCATGGGTGTTGAACTTATGTGTTTTGGATACCATATGGGTTTATAATTTTGAGGTTGACCAAAATTTCAACAGCCAAGAAACCACCTATTGTGGATTATAGTGATGAGACTTTAAACTGAATAATGATATATTTTCATATGTTTATCTCAGTTGAGATATGTATAACCATTAAGTTAAACATAAAATATTATTTGGGTAGAATGGTAATATATTTTTTTAATGTGTAAACAATGGGGTATGAGATAACCTTTTATGTTTAAATATTCTTTAATTTTTAAATGGTTAATGTTTTTTTGAGTATTTTTGTCATTTTTTGAATCTTTATATGAATTTTATCAATATAGTTATAGTAAAATGATAATGTGTCAGTTGTGGAACAACCTATCGTATCGGTTAGTTTCATAGGGCATGAACCTACAATTTAAGAGTGAAATTATTTTAGCACCTACTACTATCCAACGTTATGTCCATGTTAGTATGAATTTTTTATAATTACAGGATTTAATATATAAATATTAAGTTGATTTTGGGAACATATGTTTTAAAATATATATAATCATTGGATTGAAAATTTATTTACTGATAAAGTAATTAATATTATTGGCAAATAATATAAAAATGATTTTGGGAGAACATTATATAATTAAGGTAAATAGAATATTATTAGATATTTTGTGACTTATATGTTGAAAAAATATTGAGTTATCATTTCGATGAATATATTATTTTAATATTTATTTTTAGTGAATCATTTTATTTGTGGAAATGATTGGCATATTTTAGAGATTAAATTATTATTAAAAATTAATTTTTGAGTATATAACTATATGTGTGAATAATGTCGATTAGATAAAAATATTAAATTAATCTCAAAAGTATAAGTGATCACATCCTTAAAAATTTTTTGATTGACACTTTTTAATTATTTTTAGAAAGAAATTTATGCCTTTTTTTTCTAATTATCTCTGATGAAAATTTGGTTTTATCATAGAGGCTTGTATATTAAAAATTATTTTTTCATATGAAGGATTATTAATTTTGTTAATTATCTTATATTAACCATCTTGGTTTTGGTTGTTATCTAAAGACATTAGGAATATCTTTTCATCCTTTTATGGATTATTTTATTCATTATAAATTTATTTTACTCTTTTAATCATGACAAATTCATCTTGAATTCTCATATTTCTTAGAATAATATGATATTTTCGTTGAAATGGATTAAATGATAAATTTTACAAGTAATGAATTTATATTTTATAATGTTATGAGTTTAGATAGGTAAATTAATTTCATAACTCTAGGAAAAATATATTCAAATAAAAAAAATATCCTATTACCCTCATTTTTTGTGAATAAATTGTTTTTTTAAAAGCTCATTAATTTTTGGTTTTGTAGCCATTGAGTTTTCCTTGATCATCGACTTACATATGATAACTTTTCTTTTCAACTCTCCATCAATATTAATAAAATATATTATTCCTAAAAATCCATATATTAACTTCCCACTAATTTAATCTTATGTGGATATAATGTAATGTGTTATTATAAATGGACTTTGTATTTATATTCCCCTCTTTTCAATAGGATGTTTCATTAACTATTTATATGATGTGAGATTTCAACAAAAGTATTTTCAAATTTCAAACCATAGATTACCATGATAAATTTAAAATTTTGAGAAAAAAATTTATAAATATTGTTATAATATAATATAAAAATATTTTATAAAATAATTATGATTGATAACATTCACAACATAAAATACTAAGCATAAATGAACAACAAAAAATTATATTTTAAATATTATAGTTATAAACTAGCCATTAAATTGGAGGGTATAAATAGTATTAACTAAATTATGAGATATATATAAATATATAATAACATATAAGAGACCATTTCAATAAAAAATTATTGATAAATTATAAGTAAAAAATCACTCGATTTTTAATAGCCATTTTTTCATCAAAAATACATTTTCTTCCAAAATAAATTTTAATTAATTTTTATAGTGAAAATTATAAATAATTTTTTAATCATTAATATTTTTTTGATAAAATAAAATTAATTTTTTAAATTATAATATCAAAATTTCCCTAAGGTAAAATTTTAGTTTTTTTTAAGATTGATTATTAATTTAATAATAAAAAATAAATAAATTTTTGTAAAATTGTCATTAATTTTCATTTAAAAGTATCATTATGTTTTCAATTTGGACTAAAAGAAAAATAATTGTTTTTAACTATGTATATTCAAATTAATTATATTTGAATAATCAGTATTTTATTTTTCTATATCAGTTTATTTTTAGCATAGAAAAGGGTTTTTCTAAAAACATTATTTTATATTGTTTTAAATAGTTATATTAAAATAGATCACTAAAAATTCTAAGAATTTAATCTTAAAAGTTGGAATACTTATTTTTAATAAATAGGATAAATTTATTTTAAATGGGACATTTTTATTTTTGGTTATTATGAATAGTAACCTTACAAAATATGGTCACCTTGGTAATGGAAAAATGGGAAATTATGGTTAAAATAATTTTGTAATGAGTGGAAATTACAACCCTACTTTCCTTTAATATATTGGATGAATTTTGACCATTCCCATATATGATTCTAATTTATGGTGATATTAATCCATTTTTATTTGAAAATGAAATATATTTTATTTAAAGTAAAAATAAAGTAAAAATGTCACTCTCTTGTTTTTAATATCTATAAAATATTTTAACATGGATTAAAACAATTTTATTTAGTTATACAAGTTTATTTATATGATAAATGGTTTTTTTACCATGGTAATATAATTTCAATTTTTAATGATGATATAATTACCTTAAATGGTTATTCAACACCAACATAGTGCTTTTGTAAGGAGTAAAAAGATTAGAAATATGATATTAAAAACTCTAAAATTAATATTTTTTTGTGATTTTTATTTTCATACTAATTGTATAGATCAATATAAACAATTTGGTATGTGTGACTATTTTATATTCAAATTACATTTTAATCTTATTGAATTTAGAGTCCAATTAAATAAATATTGTCAAAATGACATTAACGATATTTTATATTAAATAATATTATATTTATTTATTTATCAATCATAAAATAATTTAAATAGTAATATTATATTGAAAAATGGAATAAAATTTCATCACTTTTCTATTTTTTAATCAATTTTCACCTTATAATAAATATTACTTAACATTAATATTGAAATGTCTTTACCATGGTAAAAGTAAAAATTAGTAAACCAATGGTTCAAACCAATAATATAGTGTTTAAAAAGATATATAACCTATATAAATTAAATTTGATGAGTTTAAATTTACCAAAATAATTCTTATCTTAAAATACATTTCATTCATTAACCTCTTTCAAAGATTTACACAGATATTGTATTATCGTCTTTCTTGTATTTCTAAATATGACATTAACGATATTTTATAAAAAAAATTAAACTATATAAAATTCATTAAAATTCATCCTTATACAGGTGAATGGTATATGGTTTAAAATAACGACAATTTCCAATATATGGTTTATTTCCACTTTTATTATAACTTTATTGGCACCTATATAAATATTGATATCACAATAATTGATAAAATGGTTAATGGGGTTTTAAAACTATGATTTAAAGGTAAAAACATAACAGTAAATGGACCAAATATTATTGTATGGGATTATTTCAACTCATGGCCATATTATCATAAATTAATATATTTTAACATCAATTTTTTCATTAAAATTATTTTATATTACTTTTTAACATTAAGTAATTCCGAGATTGCCCCTCCACTAACTTATAATATTGAACACCCTATTAATTTTTATTCACATATAAAGAACAATTTATTTTAGAAAATACCATCCAATATTCATTAATAAAATCACATACTACATTATAGAGTTCTCATTTTGGGCAGAATATTATCCTTTGCGGGACAATGGTGTAAAACAAATGAGTTTCTCTGAATAAGATGTATATATATTAACCAAAACTTTTAGTTTTATTTGTTATTATAACTCATTAAAATCATCTTATACCAATATTAAATAATAAAAATAGTATCTTTCATATACTGTGGTTTGTTATATTGAATAATAACCAATATCTATCTTCTATTACATCAAATTGGAAATGAAATAGTTATTCATGTGTACAATGGACTACTACCTCGAAAACTGATGAAATTTGTATTCCATCACAGTCTATGAAATATAGTTATAATAATGGATTAATTTATGTATATTATATTGATGAATGAATTATTATTCAAAAAATATAATATATCATCAATTTTTTCCTTTAATTCCATTTAAAAATGATAACACCATTCGTGCGTAAGTTTGGACAACCGTTTCTACAAAGCGATGTGATTCTTTTCCATAACAACATTTAATGGATAATATATATTAATGTATTTAAAAAGAATATATATTATATTTATTTTATAATAATAATTCGTGAAACATAATGTAATACCAACCAAATTTCCATCATTATTGTTGAAAAATATAAATATTACTCATGCATATGCAAAACCAACTATCTCCATGATGGTAATGAAATTAATTTTCCTAACCATCATAAGTAAATTATTTTTAATGTATTTTTTATGTATAAAATGATATCTATATCATTATTATTATTCAATATATAATATTATAAGGTCCTAATTTACTATATTCAATATACTAATGTAATTTTTTACATATGATCTAAATATCATCAACACAACTGTCATGAATTTAAATACTTATGTAATTATATAAAACATGTCAATAAATAAAATTAAAGGAATAAAAAACCTGGAAAATTTTATTAATATAGTATATAACTAACATTATTTTATTATTCATGATGATAAATAATGTATTTGATGGTCAGAATCAAGGTAAGGGATACATTAACATAAAACCTCATTTAAAATGTTTTAAATATTTATTTTCTAATAATTTTTATTCTATATTAATATTATTAAATTTTTTTATATTTGTTTATATGTATATAAATATATTTTCTCACCACCAGAGTCATTATTTTATTTTCTTTCATATAAAATCATCCATGTTTTCATTAAATAAAAAAAATTCATCCAAATTTTGAAAAATGGTTTTTTAAAGGATGGGTATTTTGATATTCGAGAATGATATACTTAAGGTTTCAAAATATTTTTCCAAGGGTTACTAAAAGAAAAGGTACAAGATTAATTTATTGATAGTTATATACTAATTTAAAATTATATATGATGATGGGTGAGTACAATAATTCTTATAATATGTGTGGCCTCAAAGGAGTTTATACTAGGGTGAGATCGATAAAGCTTATATGACCAGTGATCCCAATATATCTATCCAATGGATTGGATAATGTTACATGTATTTCAAGGAATAAAATTGAAAGATGAAAAGTATGTTTTCTCATGAATATTTGACTATGATCTTGTTATTTCATACATGGGTTATGAATAAAATATTAAAAGAAACCAACATGTTTTCATTATGCTTTTCGGTTAGTCATTACATGTCTCATGATTATTAATTCTTATGACTCTAGACTTTGATGGACCATTATTCAACATCACATGTTTAATGATGCATTTTTTACGGGTTTTAATTCTCTTATATTATGCTTATAAACATTTATTACATCATCATATCCTTATTCAAATCATATTATCAATGATAGAATTCAATTAATACTAATTTTATCTACCCTTACAGAGTGTTTGAGATCACAGTACTTTTTTCATTTTCCCTAGGTTTTGTGGAATTATTTTAAGTATATTATGACTAATATGGTTACTATATGAGAAGAACATAGTGATATTAGTGTATATTTTTTTATTAACCAATTGTGCCTATATCTATGTTCTTATGTATGATTTTTTCATAATTATAGAAAATTATGAGCCTAAAAAATCCATGGGTATGTAATTTTTTCAATATTTTATTTTAAAGAAGCAATTTTTAGATGACTAAAACTAGATAACTATTATTTTTTTTCAATTCTATTAAAATTTAAATGTTATTTTTATAGTAATGAACATAGAAGTGTGGGTCTGTGCATTTCATAACTATGTTTCCATGTTTTTTAAATCACTGAAATGAGATGAATAAAATTTCTTCATTATACATTATTCAGTTGATCAATATATATTATATGTAATTATATGAATTTAAGATCATATTTAGAGTATAAATATCTCTAATCATTGATATTTGAGGGGTAAAGTTAATATGTAGTCAACTATGGTACACATAACACATTACAAATAAATTTTAGATTTAAGGTGTTAAAGTTATTATATAGGATATGGTTCCTTACATTACTATTATTTTAAATATCCTTACATATATTGGTATAATTTTAGTTTTTTCCCTTATTATCATATATCCAATTTTGGGATAAGCCTTGTGAAATGAAAAGTTACTATACTTGAATTCCAATAGTAATCAATGTCAATGAACATAATCCTTCTCATGAATATGAGTTCTTACCCAACATTTCTAGAAAATTTTTGCCTTTTCATCATTTTTTATAACATGTATTATAGAACTAATAAACTGGAATAGTCCACTTTAGTCAGGCATAATTGATATTTTTATGGAAAACAATAAATATCCTTTAAATGATCCATCTTGTCCAAATACTAGTAAATAATATTATAATAAATTTAAATAAATATAAAATGTATCTCCCATAACCCCTATATGTTTATAAATAATACCAAAATAGTATCATATATGATAGAAATACATCATTCCATCTAAAAATGGTTTTGAGGATGATATTCCATAATATATTTCAAATGTGTTCCCGATCCCCTTGAACACTTTTGTATAACCAATATCTAATTTGAGGGTCTTAGTCAAAGGTGAAAATATAATTAACGCTATAACACACAGGTTAATATAAACATAAAAACTATAAATGATTTTATATCATGAATCATTCCTTAATTTTGATGAAATGAGATAATTTAGATAATATATTAATAATTGATTATATATTATTCATTAAATAGGGAGATAATGGTAATAAAATCAATAAAAAATTACATGGAAACCCAATCCCACATCTTAGTAGGAATGGTAAGGGTTTCTTGTAGTAAATAATTATTTTTATACACAGTCTTATCTTATTGACATGTGATGAAATGAGTCCCATATTCTAAAATTCCAAGATTCATATTATACTATTAATATTAATATTTGATATTAAAATTACTCATGGAATAACCTTGGTGAACAACCATGTTTGAATAGTAGAAATATTTTGTTATTTCCATCCTTAAATAAAGTGGAAGTAAAACCGATTTCATGAAAGAATGATCTCCAATGGAGACGAAGTCTACTCACCAATTGTCTAATAACCAGTTATGTATCCTTTGATGCATTATAATTCATAATCCAATAAATGATATTATTTAATATGAACAATAATATAAGGGGTAATGATTATATTTAGAAATAATACATTATTATCACTATCTTTTATCTCAATGTTCCAATTCAAACACATACATGCTAATTTTTATTTCTTTACGGACCCTTTCATAGCCTATATAAGAAATATCCTTCTATGAAATCCAATGAAAAAATTTCCATTACTACGTTTATTAGCTAAATCAACATTGAATAAAATAATAACCCATACCAAATAAATTATAATAAATAATGAAATAACCACTCATCTTGGGTAGAATTAATACAAGTGATAAATATAATATCCTATGAGGTTCATCAAAAGATTTATAAAATTCACCATTTTATTCATGCTCTACGTAATTATATGAAAATGAATACAAGGGTAAATTGAATTTAAATAAATAATAAAGAAAAAAATATAGAATATAACATTAATCCTATAAAATAATTGATTTAAAAAAAACAATATTGGGATTATCCAAATACATAACTGCTTAAATATTATATATATAATTCATTATTCCTTCATAGAAAAACTAGAAAAACACAAACAATTGATTTCTTGAAACTATTATTTTCATTTAGATAATTTATAATTTCTATTATGCACCTTATTTCTTTAATGATGTTATAATATAGAATTTTAAATAAAAATATATCCTTCTTAAAAAAATATATGTGCAATAATTTGAAATATTTTCATCATGAAATGTAGTATAATATAAAAACCCCTGAATCATTAAAAAAATAGAATAATTTTATTTTATCAATATTGAACATTATAGAAAATGTATAAATAAAATTCACAAATCAAGAAAAATATAAAATGGAGGAATAAATTCAACTAAACAATTATACTAGATTTTGAAAATCTATTAGTTCAAAGTCTCCTATAAAAACCACAAACTTTATCACCATTGTAGTATTAAATAAATGAACTAGAAACATGGTAGTTATTTTAAACAAATTATATAGATACCATTATATAAAACAAGTTGAATTAAATGTGTATTATTTAAGGCATACATATTCGATATTGAAAGGTAATATGATCCTAGAAAATATGGTCATTGGTATATTAACCATACCATTATAATAATATGAAAAAAAACTATTGACTATTTCCTTCCATGTTGATGGCAGGGGTCTTGGAGAAATGATATCATATAGCATGAGTGAATAATTAAAGATAAGCTCAGGATCTGGGGCTGTTAAATCCTAATTCAATCATTTAGTAGGGTTGAGTTCACATTTCTGTTTTGGTACTATGTTCAAGGGTTGTTTCAATTGTAACTTTGGTTTAATTGTTCTTATTATTATGTGTTTTCCATATATTGTATGGGGTTCTATGTCTAGTTATGCTACACTGATCTGGATGTATACATTCTTTTTTGGGGTCATTTTATATTGTAGAACCATACATATAAATATTTAGATATTTCTACATTTATGTCAACATATTAATCAAATATATGATTATTCCCTTTTCCCATGGGTCTTGTAAATTATTTTCATACAAAATATTTCATAGAACAAGTTTATAATAAATTAGTTAATTTTTTAATATGTTTTATATTTATTATTAATACTGTAATATTTTAAATTTATTATAAAATAATAAATTTTATTAATTTAGAATTTTTTTTATAAAATATAATAAAAAATGGATTCATTATACTAAAACTAGTAATCTGTTCATTTTTTGTCCCTTTTAGAAATAGTTTTTTTTGGGTGAATATTGTAATTAAAAAAATATATATCCAATAATATTTTATAAATATTGGAATACTATATATTTCTAAATTAATTTATATGAATAAATTTAAATTTTTTTTAAACATATAAATAATTTTATTAAACCTAAAAAATATCAAAATTACGAATTTATTTGCATTATACAAAAAATATTTTTAACATACTAAGGGGTTATTAGAAAGATTCATTTCTAATAGTTATATATTTATTTTCATAAATCATTTCTACATTTTGAATAAGGACATAAAAATTTTGTTTGGCTAAAGATTTGGTATTTTTCAACAAAAATGTATTAATATAAAAGAAAAAATGGGTAAATATATTACAATAATGATATAATGTAGACATCATCTAGAAAATAAATCGTTTAATATGTAAAATAATTTTTTATCATAGTTTAAAGTGTTTTATTATTGAATTATTTTTTTATATGGAAGACCATAATTACAATAATTTGTTATTAAGTAATTCTATATTCATTATTTTATCCCAAAATACCCCCCGCTTTCATTTGTAAATACCCCCTCTCACCACATTTGAAAATTACTTCAAAAAACCCATTATATATAATAATATATACTAATATTACTACTATTAAACCTACATTGTTTTTTGAATTTTTTTGTTTAACCCTACCTTAGGCCTTCTTCTCATTTTAACCAAATGAAATATGTAATCATCAAGGATGAGGTGACAACTCTAATTAATTATTTCATAATATTAAACATTTATTTTCATTATCGACACCATTATATATAAATAATATGAATATAAACATATTATATGTTTTATAATATTTTGAAACATTTATTTTAATTATTTTACTTTTCTCTTACACCATCACTTTATACCCGACACATTAATTTTTAATCTACCACCAAAATAGATTTTTAAAATTCATTAATTATCACTGTATTTGTGGATGGTTATATTATTTTTAATAATATAGAGACATTTCTTCCAATTTTTATTTATCTACTATAATAGATTACATATTATTATATAATATATTTTAGATTTTATTTTACAGCCAACTAAACAAAAATAAATCTTTTAGGTAATACCTTTAACCATAAGCACGAATATCTAATAAAATGGTAATGAATTATTAATAATATCATATATCCCAACGAGCATGTACCCAAGTGGTAGTGGATACTTCTTGGTATCCAAATGACTTAGAATCAAATCTGGGTAGAGGAGGAATTCTATAGTGTTGTAGTGTCACTGTAGCAGGCACTATAGCCGAGGAGGTACTGTAGAAGTGATGTCATAGTAGCAGTAGTGGCACGTTAGCGGTAGTGGTACTATAGCAGGTATTGTAGCATCACGAGTACTGTATCATTACAATTCACCAAAGAGCCCTTTGGTCCAAAATGGAATTTTAAGGCTTTTATTCATGCATCATGGCCTTGGACCTTTGGGCTATGTAATGGGTCCCCCTCTACCCAGAAAAAAATGATTTCTTTTCTTAAATAATAAAATGAGGCTTCAACCCCTAACGTTTTCAAAAAAATATCATATATAATTAAAAATAATTTGAATTTAAATAATTTAATTTTTTATTAATTTTTAATAAACATATGTTTTTTATATAGGATGTTTTAGGCATGGTAGAGCCACGTGAGAATATGGTAAAAGGATTTTACATAGATTGCCTCTCATATGGATTCAAATTACTTTTTCTAATCCTTTTCAATTTTATTTATTATTTTTTACCTATTTATATCAATTTCAAAATTTCACCTAACATTAGATATATAATTTTTTTCAATACCCAATTTATATTTATTAAAATGTTATATATAAAATACTTTTCTTCCTATATTAAAAAATTTAATCTTTCTATATGTTCTTTTAGAAATTTTTTTGGAAACATATATTCCATTACCATTTATTTTTTATTATTAATTTGAAAGGATTTACATTTCCTTCTGTGAATTTTGACTTGATCAATTATGTCATTAAATATTATAGTACTTTTTAGATTATATTTTCCAAACTCATACTTTTTCATCTCTCACATAATATTTTAATTAATTTTATTCCATTATGGTCAATTTATTATATTCTCATGATAATGGAAAGCAGTCAAGACTCCCCCATTTATTTCGTACATATTTACACAAATCTATATTGTTTTCTCTATAATAAATTAAATGAAATAATTTAAATGAATTAAATTTAATATTTTCCTTTTTGAAAATAAGATATTTTAGTTATGATTATATAATAGTGACTCATTAATTGGATGCCCATAATGACTTTGATGTTCCACATGCATGGTTTTCAGCACATGAAATAAATAGTTTCCTCATTTTTTCACCCCAAAAATAATTCTCAAAAAAAAAACCAACGAAATTCAAAATACAAATTTCTACTTTAAATTAAATAACACAGAAAATAATCCAACAAGAAAATCACACTTCAATGTAAATTTAACAAAAACAATCCATAGAAACTCAAAACTCATCACTAAACCATTTAACCATACACATTCATATAATCCTTCCTTAAGTTCCAATCATCATATATTATATCTACTATCTGTATAAAAATAACATATTTAGAGGGTGATCGAATATCATTTTTAACATACAAAAAAAACATATCATATATTGAAAGCTGATCTAATATGTTACAATGCCTAATATATATTCTCAATTGTTAAATCTTTGTTTAAGTGTTGTTGGTATTGAAAAATCATTCTAATATTGATTTACCCCTCTCTAATATAATAATTATAATAACATGTATTTCTAACAAGGACCAATAATAAAGTATTTATAAGTTAGAATTTATATTATATTTAAATAAACCACACTTATTTTCAAAAAACCAACCATGGAATAATCTCAACTCTCAAAATGAATTTATTTAAAAACATTAAAACACGAGTAGAATATAATAATCCAAAAAATACATACCCCATTAAACTTTATAAAATCAATATACATGATACCCCAAATTTTAAAGTAAACTAACAATGAAATAAAAAATAGAGGGATAAATATAGCCCTATAAAAAATTTACCAAAACTCTAAAGAAAATTAACTACAAAAGATATGAAGAGAAGTTGTATTCATTTGAAACATGCATTTCCATAAAATGATACCACCTCCAGTTGTCAATATTTGAGACTATGGTAAATTTAGAAGATGGAGGGATATCATCCCATTAATGTTTTTAAGTGTAACCAAATATTAATCAACATAAGTATGTGGATTTTGGGAATGAATAGTAATATTGTAGGATTTCACTAATGATTTTATAAATTTCCTTTTATTTGGAAAACCAAACATGAAAATTTTAAATATAGTTAAATAATAATGAAATATTTTATTTATATAAAATAAACCTTTGAGAGGAAATAAAAAATATCAAAAATACTAATAAAAACAATATGGATTTAGAATCATCAAATAACCTTATACGACATGATATAAAGGAATATAAAAATTATCTACATTATGTTTTTTTCATTATTGAAGAAACTAAAATTCTATAAGTATTTCCTTGGATAAGGATTAAAAAAATGGATCCACTCTTCTATAATAAATGTTAACTACAACCAAAAATTCTTAATCAATTCCTTTCCATTTGTTCCCACAAATGAGAGAGAAATAATAACTTGATGTATTCATTAGTTAATGTGAAATCATAAATTGTGGTACAAGAAATGGTGAAATAAAGACTAATAAAACACTAAAATAGAACATCCCAATTGAATATTAGAATTTAAAACAACTTTCCAAACAAAATAAAACAAAATATTTTATAAATCACTAATGTAAACCACTAACACGTCTAATCAATGAAAAAACCCTATCACATCTTTATATAAAATTCCATTTCCAAAAAATACCCTTCAAAATTCTATAAACATTTGGACATCCCAATATGATATAAAAAACCATATTCACCATTATATCACAACAAAACAAGAATTAAGTCTTTAAAAAATATTTTATTCATTGAAATAAATTAGAAAAATAAAATATAAAGTGAATACATTTTTTTAAATAAATCTATAATTTTCTAAAATGTAAAAAACGTTTATGGAAATAAATAATTGATAATAAACCATTAAAAGTGGAAATAAAACATAACCCATCGATTAATATTTGATAAAATATTTATTTAATCAATTGAAAGTAAGAATTTAATATTAATAAAATATGTGTATGTTTATTATGAAAATATAGATTGAATACCTATGACCATATTTTTCCCAAAAGTGATATAATTATGGAATTATATTTTATAAAATAATAAAAATGAAGGGATTCCTTTTTATATGATCACATTTGTGGTAGGTAAGGGTCTTACACAGCCTAAAATATAAAATTAACAGATTCAATAGAATTTTTCTCCAAATAGAAATGTAATAATAAGGGAAATATTATGAAGATGAAACAGAATAGATCCATACCCATGATCATTAACCATGAAATCAAAAAAAAATGTAAGTATAGAGGAGGAATAATGTAATTCATATATAAACCATATTAGGTGATATAAAAACATTCTAAAATATTAATTATGAATGATCATAAAAAATTAAGTATTTTAAAATTTAAAATTTAATACATTGAAAAAAGATACAAGATAAAAATCATGGGTTACATGACCATACATAAGATGATGAAAGAAAAATAGGATCACTTCTCAAATTTTCAAACGGAAAATTAAATGCCACTTATCACACGAATATTATATATGAATAGTTACTATTAAAAAAAATTAAAAGGCTCAATAAATTAAATTACTAATGAAATTATTTTATTATTATGATATTATTTCTTTTACATGAATTTTCATCGAATAATTTATATTATCATATTATGAATCATGATTTTTCTTTACATTATTATGAAATATATTTTTTATAAAATAAAAAAACATAGATTTCACATGGATTTATGTGAAATTAATTAATCAAAATTATTCTTGTAAATATACTATCATAGAATAATTGTTTTTACAAAAGGCAGATAAAGGAATGGATTTTATAAGTGTTGAGTCAATAAGGTTTCCTTATGACTTTTCTATTCCTTCATATTTTGAAAATCACAATCACATTATCTGAAGGAAAATTTCATTTACCCTATGTTTTAACTTCATAAGGAAATTTTCCTTCCCCAAAAAAAATTATCCTTTGCGTGTTTTTCATTACTCATTTTATGTCTATGTATAAATTTTTGTCTCATAAATTAAACCTTGGAATCTTATAAATACATGAATATAGAGCATCCTGTTTTAGAATCTTAAATCAGGTTCCAATTGCTTTTGAATTCGGAGTCTGGACATTCTATGTTTGGACTCCAAATTCTTATGTATTCAGAATCCGAAGATTATATGTCTAGACTCTGAATTATAATGAATTCAGACTCTGAATTCTAATGAATTCAGACTCTCAATTTTCTAAGTTCAGACTCCGTATTCTTATGAATTTAAACGCTGAATTTCATTGAAATTCAGAATTTGGACTTTTATATAATTTGTGTTCCAAATTTCTATGAATGCAGAATCCAAATATCTACGTATTATAGACATCGAATGTGTTTTTTGGTTATAATCTAAACTTTCATTTTCTTTACACTCCAAAAATTAATTTGGTTAAGTAACCATATTTTTTAATACTCATGTTTAGGTTATAAAATGATGTCATGAATTCATTTACTTACTAACTGTTGTTTGAGTGACATGTGAAGAGGTCCCTCCGAAATTCAAGGAAAAATATGACTGTTGGAGCAGGGAGTCGAATTTTGAAACTGTGCCTATAAATATGAACTCATTTTAAATATCTCAGCATTATTCTATGACTCTATAGATTAGATGAATTTGAATTGATTTCAAGAGAGATAATCTCATGCTTAGTTCATACTGAACTTCTTCTTCAGATTTGCGTCGTGTGACTCTAAATTTTGTTGTGTACTTTAGATGGATTTTGAGGATTGAAAGAAAGAGTTGCTGACTACCTTAAAGTTTAAAGACTCTCTTTATTAGGAAGACAGAGTTACTGACTACCTTGAACTTTAGGGATTGCGAGGATAGAAAAACATACTCCAATCTTCGTGTCGAGTTCTTACCATGGTGTTGGTAAGAAAAACTTTTTTTATAGTATAAATCAAGTTTCCTTTATCCAAGGTTGTTGGATACCCTTCTCTTTGGGTTAAAATATGTACTACTTGTTACTTTATTTGTTTCAAGTTTTACACTACATTTTGGTTGTTGACTAAAGTATAACTATCTTATACATACTTATAGATGTAATATCTTATTTAGTAAGATTTTATATACTTTAAGGTAGAATATTTATCTTTGTAAAATTTTGTCAAGTTTCATTTCTGGAACCACTTTTCTGGAATTACATTCTTGGAATCACATATCATGTATCAAGAATGTTTGTAGAACTAGAGGTTTTCTGAATTTACTGTGTTTCACTTTGTTAAACATTATAATCTTTAAATGTTCCAATTGAATTTTTTAAAGTGTACAATTCACCCCCCCCCCCTCTGGTATACTGAACATCTACATTATTATTTCTATCATCAAGTTTGTATCTAAGGAAGATATCATACTCATAACCATTTTAAAAATTTGTATTCGAGCAGGTCTCCGAAACACTTATATTCACATATAAGTTTTCTTACTCATGTTTTTCATTGTTCTTTATTTTTTTTCATCGGATATTTTTATCCTTTGTAAAAAACTTTTTTTACTAAGAAGTTTGTTTGGAAAGATTTTGTTTAAGATGGAAAGAATCAATTTTTTTTCCATAGCAAAACCTAAATCCCTCTACACCACCTATTGTTTATGCGAATTATTACCAATATTGGAGAGATCATATGAATACTTCTGTTATTAATACTGGAGTTGACAACTTTGTTATGCGTACTAAAAATTTAAAGTTTCCTAATAAGGAAATAAGAACATTTACTAATCAAGAGAAATCAGAATATCAAAATAACTATAAGGTAAGAAATAATGTTTTGTGTTCCATGACCAGGAATATATATATCCAGATTTCCCCTTGTGACGATGCTAATTATAATTGGAAGACGCTTGAAGTTACTCATTTTGGTACTTTCAATGTCATTGAAACTAGAAGAGATATTCTTAGAGATGAGTACCACTGTTTTTTCTTTCCTTATGGAGAACCTATATGTAAAGTAAAGCTGATATTTATGACTATTGTCAAGAGCTTACAATACTTGGGTAAAAAAGGTTTAGATGATGAGACACTTGTAGACAAGATTATAGACCGCATGCCTAATGAGTGGGAATCTAATAGAACATCAATAGATGAGAATATTAAAGATCACATATTACTCTTGATGAACTTTTTGGAACCCTTCTTCAACATGGGCATACAATAAAGATAGATACTGATAATGTCAAGAAGATGAATGGGAATGGAAATGTTGCTTTTACAACTACTTCAAATCATATGAAATCCAATACATCTGAGAGAGTTACAAGATCTAAATCTAATAAGGTTGTTATATAATCTAAATCTAGCGAAAGTGAACATTCTTATAATGAACTAGCCAATATTTCTCAAAGTATGAACAAGATAGTTGGGTAGGAAGAATTTTATTACACATACAAGAAGAAAGAAAGAAAGGATAAAAAAATCTCAAATGTCACTTGTTATAAATGCACAAGAGGTATACATATAAGTCCTGATTGTCCTATGATTATGAAAAATGAATGAAAGGAAAATCATTCTGGGCGAAATAGAAAGAAGTACTACAAATATAAGGCTAAGAATTTTTTTAAAGATAGTGACTCTTGGAGTGCTAGTGCTGGTGACTCATAAGATGAATCCTCAAATTATGAATCTTATGGACTATAGAATCTTGGTTTAATAGCCAGAATACCTATTGAAAATAATAGTCTCATGGCTAAGGTAAACAATTCTGAATCCATGACCAATGTATATTTGAATGAAAATTATAGTTATAGTAAATATTATAACTCTTTTGATGAAGAATCTTCTTCTAATGAAGATAACACTTTACCCACCTATGAAGAAGTTTCATGGTTTTCAAAACTTATAGAGAATGAAAATTCCAATCTAAAGAAAAATATTGACAAGGAAAATTATATAATTTCTATTCTTACTAACGAAATATCATATCACTCTAAAGATATTGATAATAAAACTCTTGATTTTGAAATTATTTCATAAAACATTGAGGAATTAAGTTCTGAGGAGGATAAACTTTCTACAGATCTAGAAAAAGTAATTTCTATGAATAATGTTTTCATGCCTAACTTTAGTTCTAAAGCTAATGTTTTGGAAGATAAGAACATAGTAATTAGACTAAAGTCAGAGATATTTTCCATGAAGAAGTGCTTGTCAAGCTTTACCTTAGGAAAAGAAAACTTTGATAAAATATATTCTCAAATTCGACCTCTAACGAAAAATTATGGATTTGGTTATAGTAGATCAAAATAGATATTTTGTAACAATTATTTTTTCTAAAAAAATGCTCTTTTATACACTAAGTGTCTGTGTGGTGGGAATTAGGCCAGAAATTGTTCCTTAAACAAAACCCTATCTTTATGTTTTCATAAATCTTATTTTCTAAGAAAATGTAGATACCTAAATTTTTTCCTTTTGATGTTTCTGGATCCAAGAAATTTTGGGTTCTAAATTTCTAGCTCTCTTATTTTCAGGAAAATAAAGAAATACTAATAGAAATATTTGTTACATGGATAGTGGATGTTTCCATCACATGACTGGTAAAAAAACATCATTGAAAAGGTTATCAAGGTGAAAGGAGGAAAATTAACATTGGGAGATAATGATAATGGAAAGTCATTGGTATAGGTAACATTATTATTCTTGAAAAAAAATTTATTTAAAATGTTTTATTTGTTAAGGTTCTTAAGAACAACCTTAGTAGCATAAGTCAGTTATGTGATGAAGGTTACCTTGTGAATTTTCATAATAAAAAGTTATTAGTACAAAATTACATGGAAGAGTTTATTCTTTCTTCCAATTAGCAAGAGAATGTTTACATGCTAAACATAGAAGACTTTAAGAGCTAAGATCTACCTTGCCTTAGTGCAATGGAAGTTCATTCTTGGTTGTGTCATAGAAGGTTAGGACACTGTAACATTGGGATGTTATTCAAACTCTCTATGAAAAGACTTGTTAAGGGCCTCCCAGAGATTATATTTGATTATTCAAGAGTTTATGATCCTTTCTAATATGGAAAGCAGTATAAATCATGTTTTAAATCAATCGGTGAAATCTCAACCATAGATATATTACAGTTAGTGCATATGGATATTTTTGTTCCAACACAAACTAAAATAATTGGAGGCAGGTATTATGTATTTTTCCTAGTTGATGATTACACTAGATTTATGTGAAACTATTTTCTAGGAAATAAATATGAATATTTTTCTTATTTCAAAAGTTTGAGAGCCCACAATAAAAATGAGAAAATTATTCTTTTAATAACTATTCTTAGTTATCATGGAGGAGAATTTCAAAAATTTTATTTTGAAACATTTTGTAGTAGAAAAGGAATTACTCATAACTTCTTAGCACCCAGAACACCTCAACAAATAGTGTTGTTGAAAGAAGAAATATAACTCTTCAAGAGATAACTAAAACCGTGTTATGTGAATATTCAGAAGTAAAACATTTTTTGGTTAAAGATACAAGTACTTCTTGTTATACTATAAATCATGTTTTGATTATACCTTTACTTAATAAAACTCTTTATGAGTTATAGAATGGTAGAAAACCTAGACATTCCTACTTCAAGGTTTTGGGTTGCAAGGTATTCATTCTGAATAGTACAAATAATCTACACAAATTCACACTAAAATCAGATGAAGTAATTATCATAAGCCACTCCAAAACATCTAAGGCTTATAATGTTTTCAATAAAAACACTCTTACTGTTGAAGAAATAGTACATGTCAAATTTGATGAAATAGATCCTATTGTTTTTAAACAACCGCAACCAACATCTTCAGATGTGTTTTAAAAAATTGACTATCAACCTTTGTTAGAAGATATTTCTGATAAAGAAAATGTTCAAGAATTTTTTTTAAGCATTTATCGCAGATGATTTCATACCCCATGTTGATGAACAGGTTTTAAAAAACCCAAATCAGTTGTTTCTAAAGAATCATCCTAGTGATAGTATCATTGGTGATGTGAATCTTCATGTAAGGACTATAAGTTTATTAAGGAATGAAGTAAAACACCTATCATTTATTTCTTAGGTAGAACCAAAAATAATTGATGAAGCTTTTGGTGATGATGATTGGTTTAAAGCTATGCAATATAAGCTAAATGAATTCAAAAAGAATAAAGTATGGCCCTTGGTCGAAAGTCCTTTGGAAACATCTATTATTGGAGTAAAATGGATCATTAGAAATAAATGTGATGAAAATGGAATCATAGTAAGAAATAAATCTAGGTTAGTTTCTAAAGGATATAATCAACAAGAAGGAATAGACATTGAAGAAACCTATGATCCTGTATCTAAACTTGAATGTATTCATATAATACATTGCTTTATATCATTCTTAAATTTCCATATTTTTCAAATGAATATTAAATGATATTTCCTTATGGGTTTTGTAAAAGAGGAATTTTTTGTTGAACAACCTCATGTTTTTGAATATTCAAAACATCCTAAACATCTATAAAAACATACCAAATCTTTTTTATAGACTTAAGAAAGGTCCTTGTTCATTGTATGATAGATATAGAAGATTTTTTCTTCAACATAATTATGTTTAGGGAAATTATAATCCAACCCTTTTTATAAAGAATGATAAGACAAAAAATTGATTGTTCAATTTAATGTTTATGACATTATATTTGGTTCAACTATGTAATATTTAACTGATTACTTTGTGAATATAATGAAATATGAGTATGAAATAAATGTGATGGGTGAGTTTACATTTTTCCTCAGTTTTCAAATTTCTCAAAAACTAGAAGGAATATATATCCCAACATAAGTATATTAAATATCTTCTTAAAAATTATTTATATGATAACACTAAGAGTATAAGTACTCCAATTGGTACCTCAAATTCACATGATCTTAAGGAAGCTGGGAAACCAGTAGAACAAAAATATTTTTGAGGTATGATAGGAAGTATACTTTACTTAACAGCAAGTTGTCCATACTTAATGTTTTCAGTATGCTTATGTGAAGGATATCAATCCGATCCTAAGGAATATAATTTAAAGTTAGTGAAATGGATTATTCACTACATAAAGTGAACCATGGATCTAGGACACTTTTATACTTCTGGAAATGATTTTATTTTAAAAAGATTATTGAATGCTGACATTGGTGGATGTAAAATGGATAGAAAATTTATATATAGAACTTGTCATTTATTTGGAGATTCATTAGTTTCTTGGATATTCAAAAAGAAACACTCAATATCACTTTCCACTACTGAAGCTGAATATGTAGCAGCTGGATGTTGTGCTAAAATGTTGTGGATGAAACACACACTAACAGACTATGGTATGAGTTTTACCAAAACACAATTTTTTTTGTGATAAAACTAGTTCCATTTCCATATGTAAAAACCCTTCACATCACCCTTGTGCAATACACATAGATATTAGGCATCACATTCATAGGGATAACAAAAAAAGGATATATCATTCTTCAATTTATCAAAACCCAAGATCAACATGCTGATATTATCATAAAATCTTTTCCATTTGATTGATTTTAATACATTAAACAGAATTTAGGAATGATAGCCATAAGTTAATCATCCTTATTACCTTATTTTTGAAACATATCTCCTTACACTAACAAAATTCTTTTAAATAAGGGGATTATATTTATTTAGGATTTTGTTTTAATTTTTTTTGTAATAAAAATTATCTTTGTCAGTTTTTCTAAAAAAATTGTTTTCTAAAATTTTTTGTTTTCAAATTTTTTTTAATTTAGATTTTCTAAATTTTCGTAATGAATATTTTCTATATTTTTGTAATGATCATTTTCTAAATT
Organism: Viscum album; assembly: GCA_963277665.1. Lineage (NCBI taxonomy): Eukaryota > Viridiplantae > Streptophyta > Magnoliopsida > Santalales > Viscaceae > Viscum > Viscum album. The sequence goes on from OY728133.1 coordinate 246,220,402, forward strand.
TTTGAAATGTAGATTTTCTAAATTTTCATAATGAAGATTTTCTGAATTTTCATAATGATGATTTTCTAAATTTTTTTACTGAAGATCGTCTAATTTTTCAAAATCAAGAAATTAAAAATTTTCATAATGAATATTTTCTAAATTTTCTTAATCAATATTTTCTAAATTTTCATAATGAATATTTACTAAATTTTATTGATGATGATTTTCTAAACTTTCATAATAAAAATTTTCTAAATTTTTGTAATGAAAATTTTCTAAAATTTCATAATGATGATTTTCTAAATTTTCGTAATGAAGATTTTCTAAATTGTTTGTAATGATGATTTTCTAAAATTTCATAGTCATGTTTTCAAAAAAAATTGTAATCAAAATTTTCAGAATCTTATGTTTATAAAGATGATTTTATTCAATGCGAATAATCTCCCTAGCAATCCAAATGGTATGATTATTATCTTATGTTTTCATAATCATATTTTACTTGAGGGTATTTTCAACTCTTTTTAAATTTTTCATATTCAATTTTTCATAATTTTAAATTTTTTTATTAAAAACCTCAAAAGATTAGATTTTATCAAAATTTCCTTCTAGATACCGTCTCCAACGTCAGACCATATTAGAATGTTTTCCAACCATTGGATTGAATATGGATATCTAATCGTCACCTCAAAAGCCTATATAAAGGAACCCTAAATGGTTGTCCCGCATTGATTCTATGGCTTTCGGGTGCTGAAGCCCGACCCACCTACTTAATCCCATTCCAAACATCTCAGATTTTTCTTGCTCAATTCTGAATGTCTGTCGAAGTATCTTCCTATAAAGACATGGGAACTATCAAGTAGATTTCGGAATGGAATATTTACATAGAAAGGTTGGCACATCCAATTTTTTTTGCTAAGTATTATTATATCATCTAAAATAATATCAAGATGAATATATTAGAGAGGGTTTGCGTATCAAAACCAGGAGATCAGGATCTAGTATATCCAAACCTATTGGATGAGTTCTATGAGTCAGCAAGCTTTTTCAAGGAAGTAGGTAGAGAAAAAAATTATTTTAAGTACTATGGGAAAATATATTCTTGGTCTTATACAAAGGCTACTAGTTTAATTTGAATCCAATGTGAAGTAGAAGATCATTTTTTCTCTCATATGTTTTTTGATGATCTAGTATGTTTTAATAAAGTGAAAGCAATGGCTTGTATTGGTCTTTCAGAGGTAAATCCTCAGAAAATGTTTCACCTCACTAAAAATTATCGGATTCATGAATTGGGTTTTCAAGGATTGATCATTCCGAGAAATGGGGACCAGGATACATTGAAGAATAGTGACATGTATATCATGGATTTCATGGTTATTCTAAGAATTATTAACATAGTTAGGCATATTCTGATTACTATTGAGAATATAATGAATGGAAATCTGAAGGATTATATTATTATGTATCCAACCATTCTTTTAAAGTTGATTGTTCATTGACTAGAATCATTAAAAATCCCTTTTAGTTCTATTCTAAGAAATTTCAATGTTATGTTGGTAAGTGATGACACTCTGAAGAGGATGAAAATTGGTTTTTATAAAGAATTCGGGGAATTCTTTTACTTGCCTGAAGAAGAATTTGAAGATTTTTCTAAGAAACGGGAAGTGGTTGAGACTTTCCAAAAGGGTGTAAGGAATAGGATGTGAAGGAAGTGGAAGAAAGAAAAAAACTCCAATGCCCATGGAATCCCAATCTGCACCACCAAAGCCTAAGAAGAAAAAAGCATATCAGGATAAAGTAGTAGCAAAATAGAGGTAATATAAAGAGAAAAAGAAAGAAGGGGATCCTAGATTTTGTTTGGATCCTGCTGAAGCAATATCATTATAATAAAAGGCTACTGAAGATCTTGAAAACAAAGATAAAGAAAATAAGCAGAAAAATAAGTTATCTAAGTATGATATTGTTGAATCACATCTAATGGTTGCTGAGAGAGATTATAAGAAAATTATTGTACCAGAATATTTCTTGATAGAACCTTTACCATAGACACCCGGAAAGAAGTATCTGACTCCAGAAAAAGTAAATGAAAAATATGTAGAATAAATAGAAAAATAACAATACCAAGAAGGAATTATTGATACAGAATTTTTTATTAGGCAAGTTGAGGACTTTCATGAGAAGTAAATCTCTTTTAAGAAGTGATCGTTCCGAACCTCTTAAGATGAATCATCAAAACTTTCTACTCCATAGAGGGATGAAGTGAAGCCTGAAGATGCTGTTGACAAAACATCTGAAGGAGAAAGAATCAATATATATTTCATTCACCAAGAGGATACGGAGGTAGAAGCTGAGAACGAAGAGATAGATGAAGATTAAAATTTTAAATTATCTGATAGTAAATATGAATCCCCTGATTAAGAGGAAGCCATTACGAAGGTTGATAAAGGAAAACATGTGGTTTTTGATAAACCTAGTAAATTTGTTATGATGAAGAAAGAATTTGGTGGATCATCAAAGAAGAAGGTAGTTTAAATAGAGAAATAATACTCAGTAAGCAATGTTTCTAATCCGGAACCATCATCCCTTGGACATGATTTTGTAGTTCAGTCTTTGAAGAAGCTTATTGTTACTATTCTGAATTTTCCATGCATTGAATCGAGATGTCAGATGATTCAACAAACCTTAAACTAGAAATCGGATTCAGTATCCATGCTGATGGATAACTGTGTAAAACTGGAGGTAGACATCAAATATTTTCTTATTAACAAAGATGCTCACAAAAGATCATTCAAGAAGATGACTAGTTGGTCAATAAAGACAGTTGAAAATACGAGTATTCATGATGAATTTAAAAAAAGTGTCAAAGATTTCTTTGACACTGAAGATAGTCAGATCAAGGATCTCACAAATAGTTTTCAGGAGAAGCTATCTATAGATCAGAATTCCCAGATGCAAGAAGTGAAGGATTTGAATGGGAAGTTGTACTCAGTTAATCATAGTTGGAAGAGTGAAGGAGATCCCAGTATTGAGATTGAAGAAATTATTTCCATGAAATAATAAGTCTTGAAGGTCTCGGCTTCTGTTTTTAAGGCTCAAGAAGAAAAATCAAATCCTTAGAGAAGAAAACTGAGAATCGGTAATAGATTCTCAAATGGGAAGAGGAAGATCACAAGGAGCTCAAGAAGCTCAAAACTATTGTGAATAAGTTCATGCTAAAGTAATAGGAAGGATAAATTTGTCCAATTCTGATGTTTTGTTGTATTCCTTCCTTGTGTAAATTTTGTCCAATCCTAATGAATTTTTTTTGGTTTGTTGTCGTATATTTTTTTATCTTGTTTTAATATTTCAGGTACTATATTTTCTTTTCCATTCCATTAAATTATTTTTGAAAATCACAATGGGGGAGAGAGGAAAAAATAATACAAAGTAAAGAAGAAATTTTCCTATGTATGGGGGAGTTAATCTATAGGGTAGTTATTATTCGAGAATATTTCTTGTATGCAATAAAATGTTAAGTCTCAAAATAGACATCGAGAATATGATACTTAGTGTTTCCAAATACTAATGGATAGTTAGTCGTATTCATATTTTTCCATGTGTTAAGGGATATAAGTTTTACTTTCAAAGTCTAGATAAAAATATCAAAGTCCTTATATTCTTTTTCATAAGGATGTTTTTTCTTTCTAAAAGGGGGAGATTGTTTATTTAATAAAGTTTCTTTATGAAATTCCCATCCCTTCTTGTTTTGAAAATCACAATCAACTTATCTTAAGGAAAATTTCATTTACCCTAAGTTTTATCTTTATAAAGAAATATTCCTCCCCTAAGTAAATTTATCCATTCCATGGTTTTCCTTACTCATTTTATGTTAAGTATAACATTTGGTCTCATATCTTAAACCTCGGAATCTTATTAATACATGAATATAAGGCATTCTATTTCAGAATCTGAGTTCAGGTTCCGAAATCATCTGAATTAAGACTCTGAACTTTCTATGATTAGATTCTGAATTCATATGAATTCAGACTCTGAATTCTAATGAATTCAGACACAGAACATTCTATGTTCAGACTCTGAATTTTTATGAATTCAGACACCAAATTCTATTGAATTCAGACTCTGAATTTCCTTGAAATTCAGTCTCCAGAATTCTATAGAATTCAGGTTCTGAATTCCTTTGAATAAAAAATCTGAATATCTATTTATTACAGACACCAAATGTGTTTTTTGGTTAGACTGCGAACTTTTATTTTTCTTACACACCGAAAAATTAATTTGGTTAAGTAAACATATTTTTTCTTACTCATGTTTTTCATATAAAACGATTTCATGAATTCAGTTACAAACTAACCATTTTTTGAGTTACACCTGTATATGCCCCTGTGAAATTGAAGGAAAAATATGACCGTTTGAGGAGGGAGCTGAATGTTGAAGATGTGCCTATAAATACGAGCTCATTAGAATGAGCTCAACACTGTTCTATGACTCTAGATATTGAATGATGTTGAAGTGATTTCTAGAGAGATACTCTCATGCTTAGTGTGTTTCAAACTTCTTGTTCAGATTTGCTTCGTGCGACTCCGAATTTTTCTGAGTACATTCAAGGGTTTTCGGCAATAGGAAGACAGAGGTGTCGACTGCCTTAAATACCAGAACTTCCTTGCTGAGGAAGATAGAGGTGCCGACTACCTTGAAGTTGAGGGCATGCAGGGATAGCAAGATAGACTCTGATCTTCGTATCGAGGGTTTACCCTGGTGTGGGTAAGACAAAAATTTCTTATTGTATAAATCAAGGTACTTTTATCCATGGTTGTTGGATACCCTTCTCTTAGGGTTATAATATTTACTACTTGTTCCTTTTTTTGTTTCATGTTTTTCACTGCATTTTGGTTATTGAGGAATGTATAATTATCTTATACTTTCTTATACTTGTATACTCTGATTATGTAAGATTCAATACACTTTTAGGTAGAATAATTATCTTTGTAAACATTGGTTATGTTTTAATTTTGAAACCACTTTTCTAGAATTACATTCTCGGAATCACATTTCCAAAATCAAGATTGTTTTCTATAACTAGAGTTTTTGTTAAATTACCATGTTTAACATTGTTAAACATTACAATATTTAAATCTCTCAAAGTAATTTTTTAATGTGTATAATTCACCCCCCCTATTTCTTATTGAGCATCTAAATTAATTTTTCTTTCCTCTTTAGTTGGTATCAAAGGAAAATATCATACTCTATACCATCTTAACAATAAGGACCCAACCTTAAACATTACATATTCTTGAGTTAAGTCAATAATTCACATTGAGGATATTTTTAGGTTTAGAGTTATAGGGAATTATTCCATAACTATTACATAATAGATCAAGACATTACAAGTGTATAGTTATACTTAGTGTCCAATTTTTACACCAATGTAAACTATTTAAACTAAACATGATTTCCTTTTCTTGATAAAAATTGCCCTTTCTTCTTTGAATCCCTTACCCATCCTTATACCATATGGTAAATATTTAAAAAACATAATATGAGCATTAAAATCATGGTATGGAATATAAAATAAATAATAAAACCATTAGTCTATGAATATTTAAAATATATAATTTTTTTTTCACAAAAAACATTCTTGTCACCCATAAAAAATAAATTATTTATCTTATAACAAGTAATCATTAGATTCATAAAAACATCATAGAAATCATAAAACATAAATAAAACATGTGGAATCCATATCATAATTGTGTTATGTCATCCAAAGCTACATAGGGAGTAACCTTTATGGTTATGTTTGGAATTTCCCACACAGTTTATTCTCTAAATCTCTTAGGATAACACTTAATGTTAACCTCTTTCACGCTAACCTATGCATTGGAGAGCTATCATGGTCTTACCTACCCTTGGTTTATCATGGAACAACCTATATATTTAAACAATTCCCATGAAACATAATCATTCCACCAAAAACAATCATAAAGGAAAAAATTACACTTCCATATTGCAATCACATGATATCATTTCAAGATATTGATATAAACAATTCATTTAAAATATTCAAAAAGAATATTTTTGAATCTAAGTGTCCCATACCATTTTGAATATTTTGAAAGGAATTTAAAATTTATGACACTCATGTATATAAAAGTATATCCTTAAAACCATTTTGAAAACATGGACATTAATGAGAATTATTTAGATGAATAAAAATTTTAAACATTTTAAACGATGTTTTTGTTAAAGGGTCCCTTACCACATGAAAAACACATGAATAAAAATAAATAAATAATAACCTTAAAAGATGTAAATATCATTAAGATATATTAATTCATGATATAAAATATAAAAAGGTTTTTATATACACTTTATATAATAATAATATTGTATAACATCAAGATTTGCCTGAATGAAAGGAGATTGAGATGAAGTCCCTTAAAAAGATTGTATCATTATATTAAGGATAAATAAATTACATAATTATTTGAGAAAAATATAAATACACCAAATATAAGTGGATATTATGTGTAAAACAATAATAGTTCACTCACATATATTCTTTGAAAAAACAAAACCAATGACATGGATATTTTACACAATGAATGGATCTTAGGTTTAGATTTCCATTCTAATGTTCGTATAAATTATATAAAAATATATAAATGGGGTGATTATGTGTAGAAAAATTATATAAAAAGAAAGGGAAGTTTATATTACAACATAAATAAACCAAAAATTATTATACACATAATTTTGGCATAATAAAAACAATAAAGTGTGGGTAAAACCCATTGAGTAGAAATTGAGTTTAGAAATTCTCATACCTTGAGTCGACTCATAATGTACAATCATTATGTTTTGGAATGATAAACATAAGTTAATTTATAATTTTTTTATAAAATTTAAATTTTTATTATTCCTTTCATATCAACTATTACCAAGTTATAATAATTAAATAATTTTTTATGTTCGTATCGATCGTTTTATTGATATTCGGTACATGAGTCGAAAATGGACATGTTTTGATGTAAATTGTTAATGTTGTAAAAATTAAATCATATCCAGAATATTATTAAAGTTTTATATATAATATATGTATAGTATACATGAATTTTAATTGTCCATAAAATTTTTAGATAAGAAATGAAATAAACTGTTCCTATAGAAGGTAGGTCGTATGTACGCATGAACGCTGCATTCAGTTTGTTGTCATAATAAAATAATTAAAAATAATACATAGTTCTGTTATAATTCCACTATAATATTAATAGTATACATGTTACAAAATTTAACTAACTCAATCAATTATATGTTCCATATATTTCATGAATGAATCATAACACATTGAGGGGGTGGTAGTCCACACTTACTCAAATAAAATTATCATATTTACACATTATGGAAAGAATAAAGGTATTTTGTAAATATAAATTTTATAACTATAGAAAAATATATAAATATAATAAATTCCATATATAAATATAGTTTCATCATAATTTCTACAGTGAGAGTTTTCATGATAAAATTTAACATTCATTTTTTCATGAAGTACTAGTTCACAACACACAGAAAAAATATTTTTTAAAAAGATTTGATGGTTATGTGTCTAATTTTTTCATTAAAACATAGCATAAAAACGTCATAGTATATTGGTGATATTGGATTTGTTATAAAATAATGGTAAAAATATATGTTAGGGGGTTGGAGAAGGAAATTAAAGGAAAAGAGCTTGAGGGAAGATGTTACCTTAAAATCAGATAGCTCCTTTTCATTTGAGACAAAAGTATTCCATGAGTTACCTATGACAAATTTAAGGATTTTATGAGGAAATGAGTGATATTGAGAGATTATTTAATTATAATTTTGGTGGGCTAAGGGGCTTGAGACGTGTGAGTAAGTGGGTAGAGGTGGTGGCATTTTATAAGAGGGTGGAGGGGCCCTTTACGGAAGTCATGAAATATTAATTTATTATAAAGATATTTTCTAAAAATAATAGATAAAATGTTATATATATATATAGTATAAGATAATTATACTTCTAAATACTCTCAAAAAAATATGTTTCAGACATGTTTAGGTCACAAATTTAATCATATCATTGGGCTTTAACACTTGGTTTAATAAATTAACTTTTAATGCGACTTCTTTTTGTTCTACATTACAAGGTTAAAATAGATACAACAAAATGACAAGTGAACCCCAATTGGATCATTAATGATATTTTTAATATTATCTAATTCATTTGTTCAAATGTTATATTTTTATAACTAATATATAATTTAGAAAAATAGGATTTGTTTAAATAATCATTTATGTAAATTTCTACACTATTTAGTAATTGATTTTTTCATAAATTTATATCAACTTGATTCATTCAAAAAACTACATTAACTCAAATATAACTTTTCATAATCATAAAAAATTATGGATTGCATCAAAGAAATTTAAATTACATTTATTATAATATTTATAATATCATTTATTTGAATTATTCATTAATATGTTATTCACTACATCATCATTGTGTCATAAATAAATTTATTTCAATAATGTATAAAAATTATTAATAGAATACCATTATTTAGGAAATATTTTTATATTTTTATGACTATTTACAGTCAAAGATATCGATTATACAACCCCATATTGATTTTTATTGAGAAAAATGATACATGTTTATGTTATATTTCCATTTAATTTAAATTAATTATTATAACAAGTCCTTTTCATACCCAAGTGGCTTCAAGAGGTCCTAAAATCTCCCCAAGAATGCCCATGGTCTCCCATATCACATCAAATATGATTATGATATGTTTTAGTGTATTTTTGTATTGTTATAATATTACTTTTACCCTTATTTACCTAATTTACCTCCAACCGTGGTAAATAAAAATAATTACTAAAGTTACTACACCAAATGTACCAAAATAAAAGGTATTTATTCACCCAATTTGGGCCTTTTTATTCCAAATATGGAATCCATTTTTTCAAATTCATAACATATAATTTTCCATAATTAATTTAAAATTAAATATCATTGTCAAAATGAGGAAATATTTTTTTATAGTAAAACCCATCAGACGGTTCACACATGTTCATATAAAAATTCATTGTACAATTTCTTCAAATTAAAATAATTTTATAATATTATAAAAACTTATTAAACCTAATTAAAATCATAATCAACCTATTTAAATAAATTAGGTGAAATTGTAGTTAAGAATTAAAATGTAGTATTTTTTACTCGGAAAATAGCAGAGATCGGAGATTGAGGATGGCCGGAATGTGTCCATAAGGGGCTTGTGGCGATAGGGTTTCCCCAGTCGTCGCCCCATCTACCCCTTAGAGGACTATTGGTAGACATACTGGCATTCTCCATGACGAGCTCATGGCACAGCCCTGTTGTGGCATCAGATTTCATGCTTTGGGCTTTTGTGGAACTGTCAGTTTAACATCCACGAGCGTAAGACTGGTTTGCAACAAAGATTGATTTGCTTTCCGACTTACTCCATCGGAGCGTTCATGGGTTCGATCAGGTTTGGTCAGCACAGCGTTGTCCTATGGTCATATTTTTTGGCATTTGAGGGTTGTCTCCATGCTCTTCTGGGGATGGAATGATTTTAGGGTTTGTTGTTATCCTTTTTGGTGGTATTGCTGGTGGTGACGAGATCGGGTGATTGTTCGGACAATTTTCTGTCGTTCCCTTCATCCGGTGGTCGGCATTTGAGAGGCCGATCTTGGGGTGATGTTTCTTGGATCTTTGAATTTTCATTTGGTTTCATTTTCTTTCTTATGTGAATCTACTATTTTCGATTTGGCTATGATTATTGGTTTGGATATGTTGGTTCAGTCTGTGATGGTGTGGCTGAATCCGTGGTTTGGTATTAATTTTCTAGTTCATCGGATTTCGTGAGCCTAATATTTCTCTTGAGGTTTTATTGCCTTTCACAGAAAGCGTTTTGTTTGGACTTTTTTTGATTTAGCATGAATCTTTTTTCGATGGAAGGTTGTCAATTATGGTTCTTTGAATTTGCTTTTTTTTGTGGCCTTGGTGGTTCGTGGATCAAGGAATTCTTTTACCATTCTCATACATGGAAATGATTCAGATGCGATTCAGGCAAGAGGTTTCACGGATTCATGGCTTCTCAGAACCGGATGTTTTAGACGTTATGGCTATGGCCATCATTTTGGGTTTGTTCTCTTTTCCACGGGACTACTATCCGTGCTACGATGAAATGATGAAAGATGGAATTAATATAATTATTTCTATGGGGATCTTCTTTCTTGTTGTAATGGTTGTCCTTGATCTTGAGTTTTGGTCCGTTGGTTTTTTTCTTTCCGTTTTAGTCATGATGTCATGATGTCGTGAAGTTGTGTATGGTTTCTCACATTTTCCTCAAAATTGTTTGAATAATAAAAATTTATTTTTCAGTCAATAGTATTTTTCACTATTGATTAAAATATGAATTTCATCATAAAATATAACAAAATTTAAACCAAGGTAAATTTTAATTTACATATTCAAATTTATATGTTTATTAAGTAAAATAAAACCTATAAAATTGTCTAAAACAATATTTAAAAAGAGCTCGTCACTAAAAGTCGATAAAACCGTCTTTTTAAGCTTCTTTTAACCAAAAATATTGAATCTGTTATTATATTATATATATATAACATATAAGATGTATTTAAAACATTTAATTTAATATATAATATATATTCTTTGTTAAATAAAAATCTATAATTGGTGATATGATTTTATAAACACATGTTTTCTCTTTTAAATAGGTTTTCATAAAAATGCATCTTATATATTCAATTGGTTTTTATTTTAATTTATAATAAGTTTTGTAACCAATGAATCATTATTTAAACAAGAATAAATCATATTTTCATTATTTACAAGATACTATTCATTCCATCAATTCCAACGGATAGGTTATAATGGTAAAATTTAAATAATAATATTTAGTTTTTCATTTTAGATCGACTTAGAATATCATATACATTGTTTAACATAGTATTTCGTTATTAAAAATTGGGATGTTACATCATCCCATGTTTAATAAATTGTTTCATTTCAATTTGAATTTTTTTGGTAACTAGGGTCCGACATTTCAAATTACCTTTATTGAAATCCCAAACCGGAGAAAGGGTTAATAATGATTTTGCATTAAAAGATAGAACGTGAAGTAAACAAGGTCTCCTGAGATGAAATATACAAGGGTTCCATATTGGAAAATATTGATATTAAAGAAAAACTAAGTGTCAAGTTCTAATGTATAACGAAAGAAAACATGAAAAGAAGAGAAATAGAAACCAGAAAATCACAAATGTTTTATGGGTTAAATTGTCTTTGATATCATAGTTGCAAAATGTAAATGGAAAATAATTTGGATTAAGATCCACTTCATAAATTTGATAAATTATTTTTCTACATAGAATAAGAACATAAGGAATTATACTTACTTGAAAATTAGTGTATTACCCTTTAATAAAATTCAACATAAGGCATCTTCTTTTTCTCCAAAAAATGTTTATTCAAGATGAATCAACTTATTAATCTTAAAAAGATTAACAACATATTTCTAAAATATAGAAACCATAACGAAAACTAGAATGGTTATTATATGATCAGGTAATCCCTAAAAATTAACAATCCTTTATAAGGAGAAGTACAACTATCAATCTCCAAAATTTAATAGTAATACCCATGTTCTACATAGGCCATTCAACAATCAAATGTCTAAAAAATTCCTCAAAATAATCAAAGATAAAATTGAGCAAAAAATTCAGAATAATGTGATCACATATTCATCAAAATTAATCATAACATTTATCACCAAATAACATCGACTACTCTTAATGTTGAATACTAAATATTAATTTACCTAATCACATATTATCCAAGATAGGTTAATCATTTCCATAAATAACCTAAATGGCCATATGTCCATAATAAAAAAAGATTCACCCAAAATAAAATTCAACCATTACTCCTCAAATAAAATACCATTGTATTCTATTTTTTAGGCATATATTGTTCCAATAATTAAGAACCTCTTCTAAAATAACGTTTTTTATTTAATCCCAAAATCATTTTCCTTTTCCAAGGATATCCATTTGATAAAACATACGTTCTTAAAATAAACTTATTCTTAATCCATAAAATCATTTACCTTAAAATACAAAGTCATACTAACCAATGACATCACGTAGGCTTGTGGTATGCAATAAATCTCGGTCTCACTTTGGTTGTGGGTTCAATTCCCACATCTTTGTCTGATGTGACGGGTTTTCAAACTATCGGTGGGTTTTTCTTTTATTTAAAAACTATACAATTTTATAAAATTCCCAAAAATGCGAAAAAAACACTCAAAAATATCCATAACAAATTATAACCTCAAATTTTATCTCATACCTCGCATTTTTCAATCTAAACATTCATAAATCATCCTTACCTCAAAGGCGAATCTCTCAAAAAATACCATTAGTCACATTAATATTATAGCTCATAATGCCTCAAAAGGGGTTTTTAGGATATTGAACTTATTATCTTCCTTAAAATTATAAACACATGATGATTTCCCCATCCCCTAAGAAAACATCCTAATCTCCATAGTTTTCTAAACCATCATTTGATAACAATTATAAGGCCCCAACCATAAACATTACATAATCTTGAGTGGAGTCAATAATTCACATTGATGATATTTTCAGGTATAGAGTTTTATAGAATTAGGCCATAAATATTACATAATAGACCCATACATTACATGTGGACATTCACACTCAGTATCCAATTTCCCCACCAAAGTAACCCCTTTAAACAAAACATTATTTCTTTTTCTTAGTAAAAATATTCTTTTATACTACCTTTCTCTTACTCATCCTTAAAAATTATGGAAAACATTTCAAAAACATGGGATGGGCAAAACAATTTCAGTACATAATTTAAAATAAGCCGTAAAAGTATTGGACAATGAATATTTAAAACATAGGAAAACATTTTCTCCAAATCATACTTCTCAATTATAAAAGATAAACTATTTAGCATTCATCGTGATATTCTACAATTTATATAAACGAACATATAAACAAATAAACATAAAGTTAACTTCTGGAATCCATATCATAATTAAATTGCAGCTTTCATATCTACATAGGGATTAACCTTCATGATTATTATTGGAATACCCATTTCAACTTATTCATTAAATCTCTTACAATAAACCATAATGTGTACCTCTTTTATGTTACCCAATGCATTGGAGACTTATCACGGGCTCACCGGCCCTTGGTTCATCACAGATCCACCCATATATTTAAACAATTCCCAAGGACCATAACATAATCATAACATATAAAACAATAAAAAGAAAAAATTTCATTTCCACTTTTTAATCACTACATATAATTTCAAGATATTGATATAATCAATTAATTTAAAACATTCCAATAGAAGAGTTTTGAATCAAAGTGTCCCATACCACGTTAAAACATTTTGAAAGGAATTTACACATTAAAAAAATTATGTACATATAAATAAATCATTAAAACCATTTTGAAAAAATGTACATTAAAGAGAATTATTTAGAATAATAAATCTTTAAAACATTTTAAATGATGTTTTATTTAAAGAGTCTCTTGCCACTTGAGAAACACCTGAATAAAAATAATTAAATAATGAAATTAATCTAAACATTAAATATAATGAGACAATGTTAATTCATGATATAACATTTCAAAAGGGTTATATATACACCTAATATAATCATAAAGGTGTGCAACACAAAGATATTCCTCGATGAAATGATATTGAGATAAAGACCCTTACAATGATCATATCATTAGATTAAGGGTAAATCAATGGAAAATTTATCTGTGAAAAATATTAATACACCCAATATAATTTTATATTCAATTAAAAACAATAATAGGTTATTCTCAGATACTCTTCGAAAAAAACCATTGACATGTATATTTAACACAATGAATGGATATTAAGTTATGATATCACATACAATGTTTGAATAAATGATGTAAGAATCTATCAATGGGATGATTCTGTGTATAAATAGAATATCCACACAAATTTAATTGGAAATAACAAATAAAATAAATTAAAATTCATTCCATGTGTAATCTTGGACAAATAAAATCAACCATGTATGTGTAAAACCCAATGAGTGGAAATTGAGTTTTTCGAAATTCCCTTACATTGTGTTAGACTCATCACCTACAATTTCTTTATTCTGGATTAAAAAAACATAGGTTAATTTATAATGTATAGAAATTTTTTTTCAAGTTTATTATTCCTTTTATATAACTTATTAACCTATTATAAAAATTACATGTTTATTTAAGTTCATATTTGTTGTTCTATCAATATTCGGTACTTGAGTCGAAAATGAACTTGTTTTGATGTAAATTATCCACGTGGTCCAAATTACATCATCTACATAATATTATTCATGATTTATATATTATATATATCAATTATATATTTATTTATAATAGTACATAACACTTGGATATAATAAATGGAATTCATCATTCAGGGATACGGTGGGTCATACGTACGCACGAACGCTACTTAATTTCTTTGTCATATTAAAGGAATGAAAAATTAATGATACATAGGTATATTATAATTATAATATAATACCCATATTATATTGTTTAAATAATTTCATTAGCTCTATCCTTTATATATTTCATATATGTCTTGAATGATTCATATCACTTTGACCGGGCAATAGTCACACTTCCTCAAATTAAATTATAGTATTTACAAATTATGGAAAGCATAAAGTATTGTTTTAAATATAAATTTCATAGAAATATAGACAATATAATTATAATATATTTCATATATAAATAAATTTCCATCATAATGGACACCATGAAATGTTGTTGGATAAAATTTAACAATCCTCATTTCATGAGGAAATAGTTCGTCCTACACAGAAGCAATATGTTCTATATACTACAGATGGAGGTGTGTTTAATAGTTGGTAAAAAACATAGAATAAAACATCCTTGTATATTTACGATACTTTTGTTATAGAATAATTGATTAAATATTGGTTAGGTGGTTGTAGAGGTAAAATAAATGAATGGAGCTTACGAAAAGATGTCACCTCTAAATCGGGTAACTCCTTGTGATTTGAGCCAAATGGATTTCTTGTGTTTGTTTATGGAAAAGGTAATAATTATAGAAAGACATTAGGTATGTTCAGAGCTTAATTTATCAAAATTTGGGCTGGTCAAGGGTCTTGAGAGGTGTGATTTATTTGGTATAGACAGTGGCCTTTTATAAGAGGGAGGAGGGGAACCTTAGGAATGTATTGAAATATTATTTTATTATAAATTTATTTTTGAATTATAATACCTCAAAAGTGATAAAATAATAGGATAAGGTATGTATGTGTCTAAATCATCTAAATAAATTGGTTTTATACAAATTTCGTTCAAAAATTGATCCTTACCATTCGACCTTATCCCTTAGTTAAGTAAATTAACTCTTACCATGTCTTCTTGTATTTATACAATATATGGTTAATATATTTACTAAAAATGCCAATAAAACCTAAATTGGGTCATTAATGAAATTTTAAACATTATATAAGTAATTTTGATGAATATTATATTTTTATAACTATTTTATAATTTAAAAAATATTTTTTTATAAATCTAATTTATGTCAATTTTTACACTATTTAGTAAAAGTTTTTTGTTAAAGTCATTAAAGCTTGATTATTTTAAAAAAACTAAATTAATAAAAATATAAAAAGTCATAATAATCCATAAATTTAATGTATGGAATAAAAAATTTTAAATTATATTTCTTTTAATATTTATAATATCATTTATTTGAATGATTAATTAATAAGATAATCACTACAACATCATTCTATCATAAATAAATTTAATTATGTAATGTCTAAAAATTATAAATAAAATTAAACATTGTATGAAATATTTTAAAATTTAAAATGAATATTTACATTAAAATAGATAAATTATATAACCCTACCTTAAAATTTGTTTAGTAAAATGATACTTTTTTATGTTATATTTCCATTTACATTAAATTAATTATTATAACTGGTCATTTTCACACCTAAGTGGATCCATGGGGTCCTAAAATCTTCCCAATAATGACCATGGTTAGACATATCTTGTCCAATAGAATTATGAATATTTTTAGGGTAGTTTTATATTATTATAATAATATTTTAATCTTATTTACGTAATTTACTTTTTAATTGTGGTAAATAAAATTATTTACTTCTGTTACTATTCAAAATGTCCAACAATAAAAGGTACCTATTTATAAAATTTTGAAATTATGATTCAAAATATTTAATACATTTTTCAAAATTAAAAACACATAATTTTCAGTCATTAATTTAAAATGAAATCCTTTTGTTAAAATGAGAAAAAATGTATTTTAAAAAGTAAAGAACATTAGAAAATTGATAATTGTTTATATCAAATTTCAATGAAAAATTTCTTCCAATCACCATATTGTGATTAAATTATAAAAACATAATACAATTAAAATTTAAATATAATTAAAATTTAAATATAACTATATTAATATATTAGATGAAAAGTCATTTTTAAATTAAAATGCAGTATTTTTCACTATTCATTAAAATATGAATTTCATCAAAAAAATACAAAAATTTAAAACAAGGTAAATTTTTAAGTCCCTATTATAAATATTAAGTTTATTATGTCATATATGACTTATATATTTGTGAAAAATATATATTTAAATATGGTTCTCTATCAAAAAGAAATAAAATTGTATTTTTTAGGAAAAATACTACTTTTATCCAAAAAAATGAATTTCATATTATATCATATCTAAAAAGGATATAAGATTAATTAAAACATTAAATGGAATATATAATATATATATTACATTAAATAAAAATCCATAGAGATTGATGTAATTTTACAAACACAATTATTCTGTTTTAAATAGTTCTTCCTAAAAACACATCTTTTATATTAAATTGGTTTTTTTACATTGCTAACAAATTTATTAACCAATGGGTAATTATTTATATATGATTAGACCATATTTTTATAATAGGTTTGATAACATTCATTCATTACGTTCTAAAATCTAGGTTATAATAGTAACATTTAAATAATAATATTTAGTTGTTCCTTTAACCATTGTGTAGCATATCATGTACTCTATTAAACATGGTTTTTCTTTCATAAAACTCAACATGTTACATATTTTGTGAGTATTTTTTAAAAAATAATTCATAAAATATCATTTCCATACATTATCAATACAAATAATATTTCTCATATAATTTATTTTTAGCTTAATGTAGTTTTTGGTATACATATATTTACAATAAGTACTTTTTCAGGCCACTATAAACATCCTATATGTTATTTCTAGATGTAACAATGAAAGAGTCTTAATATAATGTAATATCAAACTATAATATGGATTTGAAAAAAAGAAACATTGCATAGGCTCAAATTTTTCCCCTGATCACTAGATCATGGACAGAATTATAACCAATCATTTTTTTGATATTGATGTTTCACATGCTAGAGATTGTGTAAAAGGAGTGATTATTTATTTATTGACAAGTAGTTATAAATTAGGAGAATTTTGTTCATTTTTTTCCAATTCATTTATATATATACAAGATATATTAAAACTCAATTCTATCTAGAAAATTAAGATAGTTTTAAGATCACATGAAAATATTGATGACATTGGATGATTTTTTGGAGTAGAAGAGTGTTTTTTGGGAAAAGAGTTCCTATTAATGATTAAATAACACCTTAATGGATTCTATTACACAAGGAAGATATTAAAAAATGTTATTTAAGTCACAACGCATAACTACATATTTATATATTCCATATCATAATTTGATTGTTATATTTTATGGTGTTTAATATGGTTCTTCATGACATGAAGATCACTTTGAAAACAGTATGTTGTGCTTTTTCATGTTTTCACCATTTTTTCTAAACCATTTTATTTCACATTTAAGAAGGATAATTTGATGTGGATATTTATACCATTCCCCAATGCTTGTATCCTTGAAAATTTGGTATTATACTGGATTAGGGGCCTAAATGGTTTAAATTATATTGTGAGGATTTCAATTTGAAATTCTTATAGATGATAAGAGTAGTCAGTGTGGGGAAAAATATTTCTCAGCAATAGATACTAGTTATTCTATGGGATCCATTATCATGTCTTAGTGATTTTATGTGTTTTTTTGGTGATTCCTTATATACTGAGTTTTTTATAGGCCACATTATAATGTGTATGATTTTCCATAATGTCTTAGTGGTTGAGAATTGTTTTTTAAGAATTTGTAGAATAACATTTCAAATTCACCAATAAACAGATTTCCATATAGTGATTTGTGTTAAAAAAATGGGATTATACTAATGTTTCTTCATGGAGGACTCAATAGATAATTAAAAAAATTTATCACATCGTTAAATAATATCAATGGTGATGATGGAGTCTTAATTTATACTAATACATATAATAAATTTGTAAACATTAGAGGTGAATTTGGTAGTCCAAATTTTCATTTAAAATTCAAATTAAATTATTTATAAATAGTTTTTTCTTGTGTGGATAGAAAAACATAGGCGGCGTTTGATATAGTGGGTATGGATATAGAGATAATATAGAGACATTAATATAAGTAATATTTCTTCTATTATTAATAAGTCCTCAAATAGAAACATTTATATAGTCAATATCAAATGGTCAATTTGGAAGAATGTACACTATAATGGTTTTTTGGAGACATCATGATTTTTTCTTATTTTTTAAAAATCAAGAATTCATTTATAATTTGATAAATCTCATTTTATTATTAGATAAGATATTGGGTGGACCATAGAAAGTAGTTTATTGGTAAATTTCAATGTTATAGTTATTCATTTAATGTTAATGATGTAGTAATCTATTCATATAATATTTAGGAACTATTTGTATTTCATGAAGACTCATGATATTTTATAATTAAAGCGATATAATAAAGTTCTTGAAATCATGTCAGGATTATTGGGAGAATGTTTTAAAAATTATAGGATAAACCATTTTGATTTTAAATCCATTTAAATATTCTAGTTGATCATCTAAAAATTAATGAAATCAAATAACACGAAGGATGTATCCATTTATTTTGATTAGTGAACCTTATAAATTTTTTTTTATCCTTGATTATGTTAATGTATATTTAAAATTAATAATAATATATAATATATTTCTAAAATATCTTGTAGAAAATAATTAATGATGGTGATATCTTTCATTTTTATTATCCTAACCTATTATAATTTTTGATTTGTGGAATAATTATAATATATTTTTATTAATGACGTCAAGTCTCTAACCCATCATTGTGAAAAAATATAATTGGATTGATAAATGAAATTAAATGGAAATTATTTATGTAAAATTAACCATTAACACCTTCTATACCTTTTTATATTTATGTTATTTATTATGAATTTTGAATATTAAGTCAATCGTATTTAAAATGTATATTATATTTAATTTCCTTTTATTAGTAATAAACAAAAATAATCATGCATTTTGATATGAAATTTTCTTCTGCGTGTTTATTTGATATTCTAATGTAAATAAAATTTTGTCTCACTTAATATTATGTTTATTTAAGGATATTTTTCTGGTAGTCTCAAAGAGAAATTGGAAAAGAAGAGACCCTTAATAAACTATTGTATCATAGGAAAATAACAAGGTAAATGCTCTAAATTTATAGGTGTTTTATACACTATGATGTTACAAGATTGAATTTATTGTTTCAATTAAACAATTTTAATAATATTGTTGGTCTTATTAAACATAAATTCAACTATACAAAAAATCTATGTGGGATAACAAAAAACTCAATTTCTCAATCCTCAATCCCTTTAGCTAGTGAAACTTGCAAACTAGTCCCAATTATCCATCATTAAAATTGATCCAGTATCATGATACTCTCTATAATATATCCACTCAATAATAAAAAACATGTCTTCAACCTACATCTCCATAAACACCAACATAGATCCTAGGATCATTGAGCATATCTCAACTCTTGAATCTAGTTTGTTATATTATAAAACATCCACCATCTCATAAATAATGTAGTCATTCCAAAACCATCCAGCCAAAATATTCTTATCCAATATCAATGTGCAACCCAACTCTACCTAGTAAGATCAGAAAAAACCACTATAATTTTTTCACTAAAATCATAGCTCGACATCTCAAGATCATTCCTTGTACTAAGCCTTAGTAGAGAACCTGAGAAAATTTGTCAATGAATCTACGTTGTAGTAAGGTGTCCATTTCAACCTAGGACACTTTCTAAAAAAACAAATAGACCAAATATGACCCATTATCTCAAACATAGAATATGATTCCACCTCGAAATCAAAAAGTATGAATAATTATTTAAAGAGAGTACATATTTATTTCGTGTGTATAATTTATAGTTGAACCATTTTAGAATTTCCATTCCGAATTTTTAGAGTTCATGAGACAATTTTCCTTCAAGAAAATTGTATTTTCATTATATTTTTGAGGTGAAACTTTTTTATTTCTCCTTTTATGTTTTATTTTGTTCTTTAATCTCATCTTTATTATATTTATGTTTCTAAATAAATATTATGTTCCCATGATCTCATATTTTACAAATGTGAAATGATTTCCCTTTAGGGATAATAAAATATGAAAATTTTATAATATTCATGAGTGATTGTATTTAATTTCATTAATATTTAATTGTTTCTAGTAGGTTTTATAAGTAGGTAATTGTGATAATGATCATCAATCTACCTCATATAAACATTATATAACTATTTTGTTGTTTTAATCTCAAAGCCTCTTAATAATTTACCCATGATCCATAATATTAAAGGTCAACTAATTGAGAATATAATTTTCAATTTATCATTGCTATACTATTTTTGTATGTAAAATCTCTAAAGAGAATATAATTTCTTCCCACACACCATGGTGGATAAGTGAGGGACTGTTATGATCAATTATTCTTGAGTAAACAAATATTATCATAAATTAATAACGGATATATATATAAGTTTATGAATGATAGTAAGTATTATTATTAATTTAGGTAATTTTTCATGTCAGATCATGATGATGGTATATATTTTAATTCACTGATGGACTATCAAAATAGATTTTTAACTCTTTATATGTGTGTTTTTCACTTTATTCATCTCCTTTTTTAAATCATTAAAAGGAACCAAGAAAAATCTTGTTTTCCAATTATTATAATATTTATAAAAACATAAAATAAAACATTTATGAGTTTTATAATATAATGGTGAATAATTGACTAGATTCATTGGTGGTGACCCATTGCATACACTGTAATATCATCTTTTGAGATTAGAATTATTATTTATAAAGACAACAAATGATCATAATATCAAAATTTATCTTCATTTACATGTAAATATATTTGATCATTCATTATTTATTTTCTATTTGTAAATAAATTTATTTTTTTATTCACTCTTTTCCTTTCATTAAATATGTATTTTTGAAACCTAATTATTATTTAAATATATTATGTATTCATCCTTGAAAATATGGTTTGATGAAATTTTTACTATAGTTATGGGACATAAGATGAATCAATATATTAACCAACCAATGTATCTAAAAAGTACAATAACATGGAAGCCTCATTAAATCATCTCAACGTGATTAATTTCGATATCCATTGTACAATACAGAATATAATGAAAATTCATGGTATAACTAGGTGTAAAATCAACCACAATACCCTGAATCACTATTCCAGACATAAGAGGGGATTACCATTGTGGATTTTTCATAACAAATTTATATGGAAAATTGAAATTTAATTTTTAAAGATTCAGACGAGAAATTTAAAAGAGATAAAATTTCAAACAATTTTAATTCTGTGAGATCTTAGTAGAAATAGTGAATATAGATCATAACTCGAGGAACTATATCACATGGTCTAATAAATTAAGGATATGGAATCCATGATTGAGGATCACACACCAAACCACCTAGAATACTACATTCTATAACCTCTACATAAGAAAAAGAAATAATTTTTTGAGGACTATGGAGATCATGTAACCATTAAGGCATTCTGGTTTTATTATATATAAGAATAATAATTAATTGATTTCTTTTATATTAATTTTTCATACTCAAATTCATTATTTTATTCCCTTTATATGTGTAGTTAAGAAAAAACTACCTCATGGATAGTGAATTTAATTATTTTTTTATAATACATTAAATTTCCTTATAATGAGCTAAATTCCACATGATTAACATAAGAAATAAGAGATAATAGCAGATTTGACTGATAAGGATGAACATATTTTTGTTTTATGTTTTATAAATTTTACAAAAACTATAATTATAATAAACATAACCTATTTTGAAAATGGATATTTCTGAAAACATTAATGGGTATTTTATAATGTTGTAGATAAAAAAATCAATAAGAGATTTGGATTATTGTCATTAAAAAGTCAAAAAATGAAGAGGGTATATATGTAATATAAAAGGTTAATAATAAAAACATCACTGTATAGAAAAGGCAACACAATACCTCACACAATAATAAAATTAAACATGGAAATCACTACCCTAAAAACTCAAAGAGAATTGGGTTCATACATTATCTTTCTATATCCCATTAATTAGTCATTCATTAGTGGGTACGTGATTGAAATAGGTTCTAATGAAAAAATGGACCTAAATAATAAATACTATAAGATATTAGGATCCATAAAAAATTTTAATTTTTAATAAATAACATTATCTATCATTAACTATCACGTCCCGTCCCCCGGCGCCCTTGCCATGACTACCTCAAGCCCGCCTTCTAAAGGCCAGGGGCTGGCGACTAGCACCTAAAGTCATATTCCCTAAAACCCAGAACACAATGCCTTTATATCCTGTATCACACTAAAACAATCACACAACAAGATACGAACACAAGTAAACTATATAAAATAAAGAGTTATTAATGTAAAAGTGCCCAGAAAAGAATCCCAACAGTAAAGATACAAGTAAAACTAGAAATAAAATACAACTGAAGACAGAGGAAGACAACTACTAAGTAATCCTCCATGGTTCTTACATGAAGGGTAGTTGCAGATCGCCTCCTCAGCACTCCACGTCTTCCCATCTCCTCTGCGTACTGACATGTCGAATGGTCCACCTCCAGGCACCGTCCAGTCCCAGTACCCACATCCTCGAACTGCGCTATTAGTCGTCTACACCAAACACAACAAGGTGAGGGCTAAGACCGTGTAGGGGTGAGTATAACGATACTCAGTTGGGATCCCAAGACACTCAAGGTATCACAAAATCCAAAAATGATAAACCAAAAATCATGTAATCAAGTGAAAACCCTACTTAGGTATATACCCATACATATACCAAAGTTATAAAATATTACCCCTCTCATTCATGAAGAAACAAAAGGCCCAACTCCTTAGCCAAAGATCAATTGTTCCAGGAAGGAAACAATAGCACGAATGTAACAACACAAAGGTAAGTTCCACAAAGTATCACCATGAAGGAAAGTACCACACAGGTATGCCACAGAGAATAATACCACCAAGGTATCACCATGAAGGAAAGTACCACCTAGGTATACCACACAGAAGAATACCACAAAGGTATCACCACGAAGGTATGTACCACAAGTTAGCACCACGAAGGTAAGAACCACACAGGTACACCACAAAAAAGAATACCATGATGGTATTACCATGAAAGTAATGACCCATATCACACCAGGTATAATATAGGTACCGTATCAAAGATGATTAGATATAACTATTGAATCATATTTCTTTATTAGGAGTCATACCCATGAAGGATATTAAATCATTAGACCCACGTAGTATCCTAAATCATCATTAGACCCACACGGGATACTAGTACAAAATTAGAACCACACATGGTCCAAGTATATCATCAGACCCAAAGAGGATCCTAGAAGATCATCAGACACACACAAAATCCTATTGCATCATCAGACCCACACAGGATCCTAGTACATCATCACACCCACAGAGGATCCTAGTACATCATCACACCCACACAAAATCCTAGTACATCATCAGACCCGCAAAATATCCTAATACATCATCAGACCCCCACACGATCCTAGTACTTCATCAGACCCACACAGGACCCTAGTACATCATATGAACCACATAGGATCCTACTACATCATCAGACCCAAACAAGATCCCTTTCTCAGGTTACAAGCTGCTATAGGGTTCCTTCACAAATCTCACTTGATTCTGGGAGGGTCCGCTCCTCCAGCCACAAGTGGATAATCCAACTACCATGAATTCACATGAAAATTATCCCAAATTACCAGAACATAAATGGGGTCTCAACGCAATAGACAATGTGTCAATCGGATTCTCGGTCAGTATGTTTTTGGCCTTTTAGTCCTGAGGACCCGGTTGGATTCGTATATGATCCATCCTGGCCATTCCCCAAATTTATAGAAACCTCATTTGAGGTATACCAAAATGAACATCTCAATACAAGGTTTCTTGAACCATATACGGTTTTTCAAACGGACTCCCGTAGCTCAAAATATGGCCGAAAGAACGGAAATTCTGGAATTTGGTACAGGTCCAGTTCGACCCCGTCAGCCCGACCCAGGTTCGGCCCTCGGTCTGACCTAGCCAGGCCTACCTGCGTAGCCCAACCCACTAGCACGGTCTAGACCACTAGGCGGTCCATGGTGCTGTGGCCGGTGGGGTATCCCACTCGGCATCCCAATTGGTTGGATGGCCAGCCTCCTTCGCGGTGCACGGTCGCATGCCGCACCTTCACCGGGGGCCGACAGTGAGCCGGCCGCCCCTCTATCGTCGTCGCAACATCACATTGTATCCCTTTTCTACTGGGCGGCGCAAACACATGCCGGAACCTACATCACGTGGTCATCTGTGCACTGGCCACTGCCCTCACTTCGCCATAGCTGACAGGTCGCATCCCTTCCCCTGTGGCGTTGTTGCGCCGCTACCATCCCCATGGCCTGCAGGTGTGTCGACCACCACTTCTGATCCCCTTCAGTCTCTATTGCTAGAACATGTCATTGACGACATTCCTCGAGTTTCCAAGTGTTCCTGGTGGCCTGTTGATCATTCCATTGATTCCCGCATTCGTCTTGGGATGTAACCATCGATTCAAGACGACCAAAGATTTTACAAAGGTTGTGGTGTGGTCGAGCGGTGTTTGTTTGGCCTGCACCCTCCGTGTTTGAATGGTAGCAAGTAGAAATAATGTTCATGAATTAAGGGGGTGTAAAAGAATTTGTAAAGTGGTTCTAAATCAACATCAAACCCTATATGATACCCCAAAAAAAACTCTTGTAAATATGAAATAATTATGGGTCAACCCCCTAGTCGGTTTACCAGCATTCTTCGTATAAATTCAAGAATGGGAAAGAAGAAATAAAAAACTCTCAAACGAAATAACCCTTTACCTCAAGTTCATTTTAGAGCATCCTCATTTGAGAATGTTTTAGAATTCTTCTTCCCCACAACAAAACTCCAAAGACGCCGCTCGATCATTGTTCTTCAGATCGTGGTTCAGGGTTTCTCATCACCATCCACTAGAATCAGCTCTGTCCTCCAAGTGTTGGGCATCGTTGCACTTTACCAGATCTTCGTCGCTTGGGGATGAAATTCCAATTCCTTCACCTAATCTCCATATAAATAGGAGAGGGGGAGGGTGTGCTATGTTCTTGGAATTAATGGAGGCCCATTAATTAGGAACCTTCCTAATTCCCCAACTATGTAGTAACGTAGAATAAAAGTTCAAGCCATTGATTTATGTGACACGTTGTTGGTCCCACATTTCCGCTTGTCCGTTGGAGGAATAAGATAAAAATAAAATCGTAAATTTATTTTATTTATTTCATTTAAAAAGTCCAAAAACATAACTTTTTCTCCCGACCTACTACGGTCAAAGGGAATTCTCTTATAAGTGAATCACAGCCATTCAGATTCAATGGTGTTGATGTATTTTTAATCCAAGCACCGGTTCAAAATTTAGAAAATTCCATACATGTGTTTGATGAATGTTCCTGAAAAAAAGTATGGAAAATTAGTAACAATCACCCTCGAAACACGCTGGTCAAGGTTAGGCTCTACCTAAGTGAAACATGTCCCAACAAACCATTCATTACTCTTCTATTTCCAATATTAGTTTCCATTTAAAGGTTACAGACTTTATAATTAAATAATTTGTCACTTAATTATTTTATATACGGCCAAAAAATAACTTTCACTGGTGGCATGTGCCAGCCAAAGTTAGTATTTAACTAAATAAAGCATACACCCACAAGTTCTGTGGTTGTCTTGGATTTTCAATCTCAGTTACTGTTTGTGAGTTATAAGCATCTAAAAATAAAGTAATTTAATTAATTATTTTAATTATGATTATTCTATTTTTTGGGTTTTCTCACAGGATACTTGTGTCGACCAAACTTAAGTTACGCCTAGCGTAAATCCTCTATTCTGAATGTAACGGTTCGCTTGTATTTCTGATCCGAGCAACCATTTAAGATTTATTCTACTTTTTAAGGAAAACTTCTCACACATGCTAATTAAGATGAAACAAAATGTTCACAGATCATTTCAGACACTCCGGACCTTGGAATCGCATTATATCAGATTTTGTGGTACCGTAGTAATTCAATATAATTTAAAAAAAATACTTAATTTTCCTGACATTACATTACCCCTCCCTAAAAAGTTCCCCAACTATGATGAAAATGAATAAATGGAGATGATGACACCTGAAGCTCACCTCTAAAGGTCCATGTGTTAGAGACTAGCATCAAGGGTATATCATTCACAGGCATAGGAAAAATTGTCCTCTATAAATTTTATGAATATCATATTAGAAGGAAACCCCCTAACCAACTCCTTGTTGAAATAAAAGAAGAAATCATAATACATGTAATGGGTTTTATTCTTTTGTTTACTCATGGTGTCGGTTGGTTGTTTTCATTATTATCTCTTTTTCATTAAATTTATAATGGGTAATTCATCCCATATCTGTGATTATTATACCCTAAATTATAGTCACCAACCCATTTCCAATTTTATATGGAATTTGTGGGTCATTAACCCCCTTTAATCATTATATTCTAATATAGGGTGTCATTATAGGGACGGTGTCATAAAAGAGTGGTATCATGGATGATGGTTGAGCGATATGAAGGAGTTTGAAATTAGGAACTGGTGAGGATTCATGGGTTGTTAGGGTAATATTATAAACAAGGATTGTTACGGATTTTAAACATTTGATACTATCTTGGATAAATTATTTTAAGTCCACATATTTTTTGATGCAATGGCCATCTAGTTTTCTGAACATACTAGGTGATGTGATGCTACTTTTCTAATAAAGACATGGGTTAGGATCATTATTCATGATATTTTAGCCCTATGATTTAATTTCAGTATATAATGTAAAAACATTTAAAATTAATTATTGAATTAATTAATCAACCTCAAAATGATCTTTTGGCTTATGTTTAAGAGTTCTAATGATTTTTGTTTTTCACATACAAAACCAATTTGATGCCCTCAGCAGTTTTGCGGTGATCTTGTTTAGTAGGATATTCCAATATATTTCCATAGAGTGTAGATAAAAAAGAATGAAACTTTAGGGGTTAAAATCCAATAGTTCTACAACTATAGTCTATAGAGTTATGAAAGATCAATTTCATATCAGTAGATAAAAATCAAATTTGATGTTTTTGAGATATTCATTAGATCAATCCACTAATGTTTGTATTACATTGTTTCTTTATCTATGATAATATTGAGTGGGTAAGTTTAGTTGTGGTAGACTTTGTTCCTTATTGATGATCTGGACACAACTATTGTGTCTAAAAAGTTCATGTTTAAATTTCAATATGAGTTTATATATTTGAACACAATGTTATATTGTTGGTAGGATATCCATACCCTTAATTGGTGGAGTTACAGTGGTTATTAGTATAGTATCCACTATAAAAACATCATATACTATGCTTCAATGGTTTTTCTTAATGATGAGACTAATGTGATATATTTTAAGTAAGTTCTACTTCTAGAGATCTAGTTAATGGTCACACCATTTATATTAAATTAATATAATTATGATATAGAATAAGTAAATATCATAGAGAGTATATTGGCTAAGTCTAGGTTAATATGGGATTGGATTCATCAAGACTCCTCACAGTGAAGAATTATTAC
Source organism: Viscum album (assembly GCA_963277665.1). Classification (NCBI taxonomy): domain Eukaryota; kingdom Viridiplantae; phylum Streptophyta; class Magnoliopsida; order Santalales; family Viscaceae; genus Viscum; species Viscum album. Next base: position 246,248,710 of record OY728133.1, read on the forward strand.
TCTGGATTCTCCATTACCTGGTTGGGATATGTTTTTATCAATAGGGAGCTAGTTTCATCCCAATATTACTCACTTCACATGAGATATTCATTCCTGGTACCTTCAATTTTTATCACACATGGTTTCATTTTCATGTCAAGGTCACGTCCATAAAAAGTGATAGGGACCAAAAATGTAATTAGTTAGTTCATGGCCTCTAACCTCTTTTTTTCCTTGCCTTTACAGAAGTTTCAGTCGAGGTAGAAACATCATCATAGAGTTCAATATTATGACAAGATATTAGGAAATGAGTTAAAAAGAGGAAAGGCTCATGATATCTATTGACATCAGGTAATACTGGTAGATAAAATCTATAGAGGTGTTCTATATTTGGTATAGAGAGGATGTGTAGTAAGAAATGATCATATGTATGTTTTATTGTTGTCTGTTCTAGGAGAGTAAGACATCATAAAAGTTATTGTATTCCTCTTTTCAACATGTGTGTTTTCCTTATTTGATTTTATACATTTTCATTATTTTTTTAATCCCCCTATTAAATTCTTGGGGACTTTAGTTGGAGAGGCTTCAACATTCCATGGAATTGACTATGCCTGCTGGAGGTCAAGTGACCATATTTCATGTGTCCAAATATTGTGAGTTAGTGTTATAGAAGCACCACTCCTGTTGAGACATTATATGATTATATAAATATCGAACGAAATAATCATCGTCATTTAGTTTCATTATTTATTGTTATATTTATTGGATTCTTCTAGTAATTGCAACATATTCTATGATGATACTAGAGACTTGGAGATGTGTTTTAATGAGTGAGACCCTCAATAGATTAGATGTTTGTTAATTATATTTCTTCCATATTTAATTTGTTGATGTTGAGTTTTGAAAACATTCATCTAGTGGTATTTCATAGGGTTTTTGAATAATACCCTGATTTCTATCTTGAACAGTTTGTGGCACTACCCACCCCCCTCAATGAGAGATCATTTTTGGGATAGATATGAAACTATGCGTTTCTTTGATATTCATGTCTCAATATTAGAAGGACTATTTAGAGTTGTCAGATCTATGGAATAATGTTTATTATAAATTATATACTAGCATCATTCATCATAGTGTGCCATATAATATAGTTATAGTTATATTTGTTATGAAGGGATAGAATAATTTGTAGTTCTTTATTTATTATCACTATTAGAATAAAGGGATGTTGAAAACAAACTACCCCCTCCCAGGGATTGATTATTTATTCCATCAGTTGAAGGTAGAAAACCATTTCTCAAATATTGACATGTGGTCTAGGTGTCATCATATATGGGTAAAGGATGTGGGTATCCCAATGACTTCTTTTATATGTCATTATGGGAATTATTAATTCATCGTTATGGCGTTCAGTGTAATGAATTCTCAATATGTGTTCATAGAGTTAATTAACGTTATGTTTTACAAGTTATTATCTTTGTTCTTAGTTGAATTTTTTGATGATATCCCTTAAATTTAATTTTCATTGGATGGTTAGATGGAGAATATTTGGGCTACGTTGGTTGTTTTATGGTTTTATAATCTATTTAGAATGTCATTAAATCATGGGTTATGGGATTCTGAAGTCCAATTTTTGGGCAGTAACATGTCTATGTATGAATTTTACATAGATCTTTCAAATATTTAGGTGGTGTTTCCTTAGGTATCCATCAATAATTATGCATTAGTGCGATGTTTTTTTGGTCTCTCTATGTATTCTGGCAGGTCTGTTCTCAAATTCCCTTAGATTGTGACTCTTATGAAAAAAAAACTAAAAAGTACAAGTCATTTATCTGGACTAGCCAGTTCTATGATTATTTTTATTATTATAACAATAGTTTTTTTAGTGATCAATTCCATACTAGGGTATATGGGGGGTTTTTAATTTGAGGTTTATAATGATTCATCGAATAATTCCTTTGTTTGAGTCATGATGTAATTTCGGGAACATATCTCATATGGGTATGGGAAATTATAGCATCATGAAATTAATTTTACCACTCATGATCTTGACCATGTTTTGGTTGTTTTTATCTAAAATTTTGGAGGTATTATCTTATCATAGATCATTTTATAGATTTCATGAGTCACTAAAGTTAATGTTTTGTATTTTTTTATTGTGACTTGAATATACGGCAATGATTGTGTATTCTAATCCTAAAGGACTATGAATTTTATATTACATGTATGCCTTGTAAAGTTTATTATATAGTGGATTTAGTCTACAATATTTCATCTAGTGGTGTTTTCCAGGAGTCTCGGGACTCTTGTGATGTGATAGAAGAGTTAGTGTAATTTCAAACTGATATGGGAAAAGGAATTGGTAGAGGTTTTCATTATTAAATGAAAGTACAATCATTATTACTACATCAAGTACATGAGTCACACTAGAGGGGTTTTGTGGTAGAGGATTGGCATGAACATCTTTTTCATGTTGATTCTTTTAATGGATGGTCTAAGGATGGAGAACATTCGGTTTAGCTCTAATGGAATATTGGTATCCATTTGGTGATGCACGAAGTGGTTATTAATGAGTTCCATAGTTCACCCCTATTAGATTTTGCAAGTTTAGCAATGATGTATCATGATATAAGGAATCAATTATAGTAGTATGGTATTGATGTACTCAATTAAATAATTTTCCTATTAATGTTTGGTTTAACTGAAGTTGATGGATGAGAATGACATTCCTGGTGGTTTTCATCAACCATTTGATTCTCCAAATTGGATATAGAAAGAAATTTTGATGGATTTTGTCAATAGATTACCAAAATCTCATGGATATTATGTTGAAATATGGGTGTTTATGGTCCTTCTAACAATGGTATCTCACATATTAGTGATTAATGTGATGACCTTAGTGATTTTTTTTAATTATATATCTAAAATCTATAGAGAGGATTCAAGGGGTTCTAAGGATGATAATTTTGGATCTGGATGCCTCTTTTACCTTCATGGTGTGTAGAGGTATCCTATTTGATTTTGAATCATAGAGAATCCAAAAAACTACTTTTCATCCACTAATGTATCAACATAAAGTGTTTAAAATTTATACTGATGAATAAAAAAATAATTTTTATTCTTTATTTTGAATGTACGTAGGTGGGGTAGATACCAATGTGGGTGATTTACTATAAAAACTATTACCACTACACTATTGTTATGGAAAATTTAAAATAATTGTATGGATGACTTTGTACTTATGTATTGTGATTGACTTTTTTTGGAGAGTGAACTATTCTTGGACCAGAATTTGTGAAAAATATGATAGTAAAGGTGAAGGTGATCTGAGAGTGAATAAAGGTGGTGAAATATCTCCCAAAGTATTATTATGATCATTTGAGGAGTCATTTGGGGTATTTAATTGTTGATAATGTTTTCTTATACATTTATCTTAATTATGGTAAAAAAAGGTTTGGTCGTGGGATTATGATATATCCCATGGTTTTTTTCCCTTTCAAGGTGTTGGATTGTGTTGGTTTCATGGATTATCTGTTTGCACACCCCCCATATATGAGATGGATTACAGACATCATACACATATCAAATTTTCATTCATATCTTCATGATAATTCTATTTCTATCAATTGGGGGAAACTATATGTAAAATATGGTGTGACCTTAAAGGAGTGGAATTCATGATTCAAAATCATTAGAAGATGGTCCTTCATAGTCATGGTATTCCTTTGGTTCATGTCTTATGGTGGAACGATGTCTTGGAGGATAGTACTTGGGATGTTGATCCATAGATTCACAATAAACATATTTATCTATTTAGGGGATAATCTCCATTAATTAGTTTAATTGTTTAATCCATGTTGGGGTTCTTTCTAAAGCATTAGTTATTTTATGAAATTGTTTCTCTTATCATTGTGCTTGTTTTATCCCATCACTAGAGAGTTAACTCTTTGGGGATTCTACTACGATGTTTTTTGGTGATGTAATGATTTTTTTACTTTGTTCCTCGGGCAGACTAGTTTTTTTTTGATGTAGTGATCCCTTTTATAGTTATATTCAATAGTGATTGTTTGGATCCCCTCATATTTTTTGGTTTCTTATAATTCATGAGGATGATTATTTTTTAAGAGGTATCTAATGTAATGGCTCATTTTTCTTAGGCCTTTCCCATTGAGTGAGTGATATAGGATTAAGTGGTCATAGGTTATAAATATATTCATATGAGGGAATCATATCTTCAACCCACACTTCATAAAATGAATTTAGAATTTCATTATGAATTTTAGTTCATGGTCGAAAGCGTTCTAAGGTGGAATTCAGTGGTTATGCCCAAAAAAAACACCGCATTAATATAAATTTCACAACATGAATGATTTTTCCCATATTTCTAATAAAAATGCTTAATTTTCAAAGAATGCGGTATTCATGGAATTCAGTTTGTGATGTATCCTTTAATGTCATAAATAATCTTTACCAACCTTTTTTTGAATTAGCGATCACCTAGGGATTCTTATATTTCCCTTACCCTTTCTCAATCCCTGATAGGCCATGATAGATTCTCTGAAATCCTTTGAATCCCCTTCAATTTTATACAAATCATGTCCTATAGAAATAAATATGTGGTAATAAGAGTTCATTTTTCAATTCTCTAATAGTTTTATATTCTTTATTTCTTCTTTTTCCAACATATGGTGGTTTTATTATATTATTTTATAAAGGATTATTTTGATGAATATTTAATGTATATTATAAGGCTAGTGATTTAGGGATAATGTTTTCCATAAGGAAGAGTTAAATGGAGTTTGACACTTGGTGTCCCATTATTTCTTAGAGAACTTTTAAATTGTTATGTTGGGGTGGGGTATTTGTTACCATTCTCTGGATTTAATGTGAAAGTGTGATATTTTCATCCTTTAATATTTTTTTTAATGGTGTAACTAAACAAATGAAAATGAGAACATAGAAATTTAATGTAAGAATGAATTTTTTGTATGGGTTTGTGATTATTTTTTGTTTTATTTCTCATAATGCTTCTTGTATCTCTAAGATAGTGTGTTATTTGTGTGTTGTAGCTGCGTTTTATTCTTATAATGGTTGTTTTAAAATATATTTTATATAAAACATAATGATGGAATAATTTCAATGGCATAATTTAATAAGGAGGTTTTCATTTTAATATATATGCTTCTTTGTTTTTTATGAAATATGAATTTAATGTTAAACACATATTTATGTATATTAAAGGATTTTGATAAATGATAACTTATAGGTTTATTATTTCTAAAAACCTATTAAAAACCAATTTATTAAATATGTTAATTAAAATGGTTTTTTAAAAATGATTAATTTATTTGGGATTATAGATCACATTCTTATAGTAAAAGTCTTCTGTGTTTTGATTCTATGGACTTAGTGCCTTGACTTGTTTTTGGAAAAGTATATTTGGAAGAAATGTGTGATCAAACATCTTTTAGAACCATTGTGTTTTTATTTTATAACCATGAGTGGTTAGTTTTCATGATGATCCTCGATCTAATAGACTAAGGATGTTTGATTACTGGTTATATTTTTATATAACAAATTTGATGGTGCCTTTGAGTGTTGTGATGGTTGATGTTGGTCATGGGGGGATAGTTTGATGATATGTGCAGTGGTGTGGGAACCTGGTTAAGTCATGATGATTTTAAAATTGGATTGTTCATTGATTATTTATTTATTATTGATCCTCACTAGATTTCATGTCTTGTGGATATTTTTTTTGGTTTCCCATTGGTTAACATTGTCAGACTCCATTCAAAATATATGAATTTTAGATTTGGTAAGTTATATAGAGTCAATAAAGTAACCAAATATTTTTATGAATTATAAATGTATAAATAAATAACCTCTATGATGGGGTTTTGTTGATGGTAGTGAAATTAAATAGTTTTTAATGTTAATTAATGGATGTATTAGGTTAGTTGAATAGAATAATACACGGGGTATGTACTTAAATATGTAATTTTTTATATGGTTGATGGTTATGACATAATTGAGAATATATTTAATACAATTAATAGTTTCATTAGCACTTCTTTTGGGAATATTAAAATGACAATCATGGAAATTATTGACTTAAATTTATAAAAAGTTAATTAATTTGTTAATAAAAAAACTAATGCATTTGTACTTTTTAATAGATAGTAATTAGTAGTAGAAGTTGAGGGTCCTATTTGATGATATTATCCCATTATTCTAATGATATGTAGTTTCCCTTAGTGTGATTTGAGTGTAATATTATTTATATTTTATTAATTCACATGCTACCTCGACCATGCCGGTTGAGAACCTCGTACCCAAATGTTTTGGAGGGTATTTTCTCCAACATATATGATGGTGAGTAAATGGTAGGATGACCTATCCCTCTCCCATAATCGTTCATTATACGTAGATGAGTAAGAATATCATGTGATATATTGGCCTATGTCATAGGGTTTATTCCTACCCGATGTATGATTAATTTTGGTATTAATATACATTTAACTGTGAGATGTAATGGATTGAGGTATATCACATAATTTTATCCATTCATATTCTATCTGGATTCCCCTTGTTTTATGTGAAATGATATTTTTGGATTAAGGTATAATGATTTTCAATGATTGTAGTATCTTCCTGACACACACATGATTATAGATGGGATCATGTTGATGATGATGTAGATATGTGGACTGATGCCAACATGAGATGTTCGGACTTTTGTGGGACTATGTTAGGTAGGTTTTAAGATCAAATATCATTATTGATGGTTTATTTATGGAAATAAAGGTCATGAGATGTTTGGAATTAGGTATTTATAGTGAAAACCTAGTAAATAATTTGAAGAGTGGTACCTCAATTTATATATTTTCCTTTTAAATAAAATTATTTATTTATATTAATTACTTGGTGAGTGATCCACAGTGTGGATGGGAATAAGTACTTCATGTTTATATGAAGAGTTAGTTTCATTAGTTCATTCATTGAGTTTTAGTATTCTTATTTCACATTTTCCATGAGTAGTTTTAGGGACGCTCCAACTAATTATACATGTTACAATCACCCAACATATATACCAATTATTTTTTAGTTTAGTAGGAATAAGTTATTGATTATCCAGATGCAACTAGATCATTTTATTTTTTAAGTAGTTATTGAGAGTTTATAGAGTTAATGGTCTCCTCCTTGTTTTACTTTTGTATTTTCAATTATTTATTTTGAGTTTTTTTTTAATTTATATAATGAATTACATGTATTTGGTTTTTTCCATTTATTAAAGCATGGTTTCGGTTGTGGGTTTTCTTTATTTTCAATTATTCCTTAAATTTATATAGTATAATGCCTCTAATGTATGCGATTGATATATCATTGGTCTTAGTTTCCAACCCATGTCGTATTACATGTGGGATGCATTGGTCATTTTAGCCCTTTCATCAGTACTGGTATATATTGGGTATATTTAGAAATTTGGGTTTATGAAATTATCCCATGGAATAAAGGGGATTATCATACTTTTTTTAGGATCATTAAAACATGAAATGAATTACAAATAATTTATTAACCAATAATCGTTCTTATCATGTAATCATTATTCTTTTATTTTCATTGTTTTGTGTTTACTTTTAATAAATATAAAAAAAATTTCAATTTTTTATAATAAGGGTTGATAAAATATATTGGAACTAAATAACGATAACCTAAATCAAGTAAAATGGAGACTAATACTCTCTTAAATCATTCCATAATTCATGACATAAATATATCAATCATAAATTATTTTAATACCCTCGTTGTTTCATACTATCCTATTTAAATTTTAGAGAAAATTTCATAACATATATAGTGAAATATTGAGAATATAATACAAATTGAGTACGGTGGAGGGGGTAACTACTAGCTTCGAGGTTTTATCATTTCCCATTATTTTTTTAGTTTTTTAATATTATCAATTTGAATAAAACACATTCTACTCTATTTATTGTAATTAAAATGTTTTGTTTTATATTATGTTTGTTAAATTTCATATAAAAATAATTAAAAACACTCTACTGAATCTGAAAACCAAAAATGACTGGTTATATTTATATATTTTCATATGATTTAATTTTAGGGAATTTACCTGAACCATAACCAGAATTTGAAAACCAATATTATTGTGAAATTATAGTATTAAAATATGTTTTATGTGATGTATTTTGAACCATTTTGACATCATATTAATTATTCCCTCACTTTTTATGTTAATCATCTATTTTGTTTGACCAATAGTACTAATTCTGGTTTTTTAATTAATTGGTGTTCATTAGATGTTTATAAAAATATAGTGTCAATCATGTATCAATCCTATAATTTTCTTTGCACCATTATTCTATATCAACCCTTTTTTATCCTTTAGGGATCCATGAATAGAATAATATCTTGAATCCAAATTGGAATTCAACTATCACTTACCTATATCACTCGAAATATAATATATTGATTGATAAATGTTTAAGTCTGGGGAATGGGGATTCCATATTTTTTCTCTAGGATGGATTCCATAAAAAGGGAATGTAGGAGATTTATATAATCATTTTGGGTAATTTAAAGGAGGGAAACTACTATTAATATTTATAATCCATGCAATTCATTATTATCATCATATTATCCTAAAATTAGTATATGAAAAAAATTGATATTTTTCAACAAAAAAAATGTATCACCCACCATGAAAGAATCCCTCACATGGTTTTTTTATTAAAGGGATGGGGCTTTCAAGTTGTTTAAATTGTTTCTAGAATAAAATCAACAAGTTATTGTTCTGATCCAACAAAGTCCTACTTTCAAGAGGTAAGTTGTCAATGGGGATTTTTTAGTGACATTGTGGATGGGCCTCATCAAGAGGATGGAAGTTCAATCTCATGTCACCCTTAAGAGAGGAATTATTTATTACATTGACACTCTGTTTTAGATTTCAGACAAATATTTTAATCTATATCAAATCCCAGTGTAACACCGTGAGATTTTATGAGAAGTATTATTTTTAATTTATTTGATGTCTTCTGTTGTATTCCACACCACGATTATCTTGCGCTATACGCAACACCGTTTTAGCTTGCAGTATACACAACACTATTCTTTTATCATGTTATACACAATTTCAAGTTCGTTTGATGTTATTGTACACAACCTTGAGTGCATATATATATATATATATATATATATATATATTCAATGAATAAATGAAATATGGTTGGATTCTATTATACGCAACAAAAAAAGAATCTTTCACTAAACGCAACCCTGACTTGGCTTGCATTACACACAATCACGACCTTCCCTGATAGCATGTGTTGTACTTAATACCGAGTTTCACTAAACAACGATATGTTATATAAACTAACCGTTATGGATAGTAATACCCACTTTTTTAAATTTTATTTATCTAAATGGACATCATTTTTGGAGTTGGAATATCGAAATTAGCCTAGGTTGAATTTTTGGTATTTTTCTAAATACTTTCAATTTTTTATGAATAGTGAAAACACTGGGTTACTATTTAAAATCAAAATTTTTATTTTAATAATTATTTATTTTATTTAAATTTATTTTAGGTCAAAATTGATACATAATACTTATATAAGTTCAATGTAATTAATTGAAGTCATTTTATAATAATTTTAGATATATGAAAATTTTATTAAACTTTTCACCGTCTTTTACCCATCTCCTAAGATTATTTGAAAATTTACATAAAAAATAATTTTACCTCTTCTATGAGTGTAATTTCGAAAAGACAAGATATGTGGTAAATATAATGGAGTAAAATATTGTTCAATATGATAAAAATAATTTTTAATGAATAGTAACGTTTGACTTTTATTTACCATGGCTAGAAGTAGGATAATTAGGGGTAAAAATGATATTATTATTACCCTAACACATGTCATAATTCTATTGGATAAGTTTAATTCGACCCAAAACAACTTTAGGAATAAAATATTACCCTTTAGGTCCACATGGATTAGATGAAGACATATATTATTATTTTATTTAAAAAAGAGTTAAAATAGATAAAATCAATGATTAATAACTAAAATATTTTAAATATATGGTTATACATAAGATAAATTTGACTATAAATATTTATTAGAAATATAAAAAGATTTAATAACTAATGGTATTTTATTTATAATTCATAGTAATTATATAATTTAATTTATTTATAACAGAATGGTGATGCAGTAATTACCTAAATAATGAAATATTAAATTAATTGATATTATGAATACCCAAACAAATGTATTTTGAGACATTAAATGAAATAAAATAATTTTATAGGTTAATATAACATGTTAGAATGGATTTAGTTAACTTGGATTTAACTAATCATGATGTTATGGTTTTCACAAAAGTCATGTACCAAATAGTGTCAAAATTGGCATAAAATAATTTTCAAAACAAATACTATATTATTAATTGTTATTTTATTCCTAAAAATATAAGGATCAGACAAATGACATAGATACAGATATATATACTAATAATTATCCACTTTGGGTTTGTTCATCTTGTTATAGTATGTTTATTAACCATATAGTGTAAGAAAACAAAAAGACACCGTAAAAGTTAAATTATTTAACATAGAGTTAAATCTAAATGATAAGGATAAAATAGTAAACTAAACTTGTCTAAAACCTATTGTTTGAGAGTATTTAGACCCATACCTACCTTATATTCTATATAAAACAATTTTGAGATATTAAAAACTGAATATTACTTTATTATAAAATAATATTTTATGTTTTTCCTAAGGTTCCACTCTCCTCCCTTGTAAAAAGAGAACCCCTTCCCTCTTCTCTTCACACCCTTTTGAGCATTGAATCTCGGAAAAACCCTGAAAATTACTCTTCTAAACCTCTCTATTTATATCATAGAGGTTATTGTCTTCTCAAATGAACAACTCTAGTGCCTAAGAAGAAGTTTAATGGAGGTGCGTCGAGGAAGTGGTAATCAGTTCTACTGATTCTTTCAAGTTTCTTTCTTCTTCAGCATCATATTATTTATTTGTTTCATCATAAATTAATAACATCAATATCAATAATATACTGATATGTTATTATAAATATGAAACAACCCTATTTCACCTTCTATCTATCCTACGGAAAATGAAATCATTGCGCGTGCGTACGTACGGAATACTGTCTCCACACTATGGTTTAATCTGTTTTTCCACCACCACCTTACATGGATGGGTATAATGGTGTAAATAATTTCTATATATTATTATTATAACATCATAATGATTCTAATATATTATATCATCCACCCCAATTCCATTCAATAAATATGTGAATGATATCATTGCTCCTGCGTACGTACGGATTACCGTCTCCACGATGCGATGAGATTCATTTTCCATGTTAACAATTCAAGAATGATTATAAATTATATATAATAAGTAATCAAGAAATATATTAAATAATAATGCTACTGGATTTATTTATTTATATATATATATGTATGTATCTATGTCATCTACTTAACTACATTCATGTCTATAAGGAAAGAAAAACAGCATTCATGCGTATGTATGGCCTACCGTCTCCATGAACGGTGTATTTAATTTCAATCATATATCTATTATATATATGTATATAGTGAATATATATGATATATAAATCATGATATAATTTCTTGAATTAATTAAATCATGATATTATTATTAATAATATCATGAACAATAAATCGAAACCCATACGATAAATGAAACCATTTTACCCAAAATGCTGATTTAACATAGAATTTAAAAAATAACGGGTATTATAAAGTCATATTTGAAACATATATGATATCATAATAATGAATATTATTCGTTAATAAGTCAATGACATTATTAAAATCATTATATAGGAGGTTTGGATATGTACGAAGCATACCAGACCTATATTACCAGATAATTTTGCAAATCTCATTTTTATTCGATATTGCTTATACCTAAGTATTTACTGGGGTTATATTTTTCATCCATGAAACTAAAATGTTTTTCATAAAGTATTTAATATTCTTCCATGTATTTTTAATGTCAATTTTACCCCCGCGTTGACTTTTACTTTGTGTTATGGAAGGAATCTTTCTTTTGTTTACCATACGAGGAACTTTTTGACTTTTTCGACAAAAGTACAAGGAGAATGTTGTTTTAACTTATACGGAATGAACAGATTTTTACGGTTTCATATATCCTTGTTTTCATGAATATTACTCTAAAATATTTCATATTTCTTTTCAACAAAATCGTTTCCTTTTAAAATTGTCTGGCATATTGTGAAATGAAAATGATTTTTAAGAAGAAATGATATTTTCCCCAAGAATTATTTTCAAGTGTTTTTATAAGATGAAATTATTTCATATGTGTATGTTTCAAGTATAATATCTCTATGATTTACATGGTTTCACTTTTGTTATGATGAAATGATATCCATTTGTGTTATATGGATTATGTTATGATGGGATAATATTTATGAATCCCATTTTTATTCATTGGGTTATGATGAATGATTTATGCTTATGTTGTGGCACAAGTAAGAATGATTTCATTATGAGATGCGTGGGACTTATATCTCCATAAAACGCATTGGTTAAATATTTATATCTCATGAGATAGACATGGCTGGAATGGTAAGTTAATCTGGTTCAAGGTTGCAGGACTGAAATGAGGAGTGAACTTGATTCAGAAAGGGACTTTGTACAGTAATATGGTCTTGGGAGAAAAGCCTTGTCTACTATGGAAACCATGTCATGTGCTTATTGTTTTTCTGCAATTACAAGTTTTATTTCCAAGATATTTTATCATGACTAATGTTCCATTGTGATCTATGCCTTACACACTTCCATTTTTTATGTCATTGCTCAAAATTTCGATGTTTAAACATTATGTTCATGTTTTTAATGTTCAAATGTATATGTTTTGTTTTCTTATATCAATGCATACCCTTATTGAGAATTTGATCTCACCATTTATATGTTTTCTTTTCCCCGGGATATAAAGAATGGTTTTGGGTAAGAAAACAAAAGGGAAAGATCTTGATGGTATATGTTAAAGATGTTTCACCACCATTAGAAGATTTTGTCCCAAGTTTCCAATGACACTAAACTATTATGGTCCTTCGGTGTTTGTTTTTTGATATTTATTAAGTATTCCTCAAAAGTAATGTAATATCCATGTACATAAAGATTTGGGTCTCTATAGTTGGTATCAGAGGTTCAGGTTAGTTAACCTTTGGAAACTAGGATGCGAGAACTTTAGTGAGATCCCTAGAGATATTTATAAGGTATGTCTATGGATGTCCCAATGGTTAAGTATACGTATAGTTTATAGTTCAAGAATTCTAGAAACGATATTAGAGTTAATGGTATCCCCCTTGATTATGATTTTTTACTCTCACACTATTCTTTTTGGGTTTTAGAAAATGGATGGAAACATGAAGATTCAAGATAATAGAGGATATAGTGGACAATGGAATGATATTCATCATGAGAAACCAAATGAAATGGGATTTCGAAGTCCAAGCATCATTATTATGCCTAATCAGCAATCTCATAAAATGATAAAAAATCTCAACTTTGGTAATTATATTGACTCATATAATAAGAGAAAAATGGAGATTCATGATGATCATAGAGGAAAGAAAGTTCAATTTCCCTCGTGTATATCATGAGGGAAGAGGAATCAGGGAGAATGTTTCAAAGGAACTGGAAGATGCTTTGGGTGTGGAAAATAAGGACACAAAGCTAGTAAGTGCAAAGGAAAAGGTTCAGTTAACACCATGGAAAAGGATAATGGTATTGCTACTACATCGACAATGATTAAATGTATTCAATTTGGAATGTATGGAAATTATGAAAACTAATTCCCTAAGGGAAAGTCTCATGAAGAGAATCATCATGGTCGTTTGGGTAGTATTTTTGATGATGATGTTGAAAAGACTACAAATGATGTGTGAGATGAAATAATTGTTGAAGCTCAGTCAAAGGTTTAAGATGGTAGTGGAATGCTTTATGTTTATCAAGAGTTATTTTGTATAGGTAATGGTACTATGAAATAAAGAAACATCTAAGGATTGATACACTATTGTTTTTTCTAAAGAATTTGAATGTATATGTTGAATGGTACCAGTAACCATGAACAGTTATTCAGATATTTTTGAAAATTAGATGATATGCATATAATGAAGGGATAATAATATATTGATATGTCTGATATTATTCATGAGCTCATGACTGATATAAGGACTAAGTGATCTCATGGATTGAGTATATAGAATTTTTGGGATTTTGGTATGTGGAAAGAGTAAACTTTTGAGAACATTCATGTTTTCACTAAGGTTCAATGTGTATTCATTTTTCATAATAATACATTATTAAGGTTTTTACATGTTTGTAATTTGACCAACAAGATATATCTTATGATATATTGGGGACAAATGATAGTATTCACATGCTCGTCAGATGACATTTCTAGTAATTGTTTTCTTTAGACATTGAGTTTTGACAGAAGTATATTGGATAAGCCTAAAGATTGGAATGGATTATTTTGGACATATGTTAGTATTGTTTAAGGATATAACTTTTTCGATATTATTGATGGAATGTTATAATAATGTAGTTTTAGAAAAAGGACAACCTGTAGGATGGGATACAACCCGTCGCGTCGGACAAGGCTGTGGGAATCGAACCCACAACCAAAGTGTGACATGCCTTTTTCACCTACCACTGGCCTATAAGAAGTCCCTGGTTAGTAGAAACTAGTTTTATTATATTAAGCGGTACGATATATGAAGTATAAGTCCATTCTTGGAGCCATATACGTTAAATATCTCCATATATGGACTTATGTATATTGAATAACATTTTCTAACCTTTTGTTTGAGATAGATTGAATGACTCATCATTCTATCACATGATCTACTAACACTTCACGGAAGAAAAATTCAACTTCATTTCTTTAAGAGATGAAGTGGAAATTTTTCAAGGCACTAACAACAGAAAGATTGTACCAAAAATCATGTAAGTATTTATTTTAATTCAATAATTCTCCACCTTTAAGTAAATGATCTTGAAAACCAAAAATGTTTCCCTAGTGCCCTTATATCTGATGAATCAGATGGTACCTTAGATCATCACAAATTTATGTCTTTGTGATTGTTGTCTTTTTCATATCCATGTTCTCTACCACTCTCCATCAGAACATGATGGTTAGATATCTCTTCCATATCCATATTTTCACCTGTGTTCTCTTATTTAGAAAACCTAGTGATTAGTTAATTTGGGTAACTATTATGTTTCATACTTTAGTTTTTAAAGATATGTTTTGGTATTTCTTTTTACGATGTGGGTTTCTATAAAAACATTCGAGTAGTAAACCATTTATAACCCTGACGAATTTTGAGGGCGAAATTCATTTTAAGGGGGGTAGAATGTAACACCCCAAGATTTTATGAGAAGTATTCTTTTTTATTTATTTTATGTCTTGTGTTTTATGATACACAATGATTATCTTGTTCTATTTGCAACACCATTTTAGCTTTCAGTATATGCAACACTATTCTTTGATCGTGTTACACACAATTTCATGTTCGTTTGATGTTATTGTACAAAACATTGAGTGCATATATATATATATATATATATATATATATTCAATGTATAAATTGAATACGGTTGGATTGTATTATATGCAACAACAAAGGAATCCATCACTACACCCAACCCTGACTTGGCTTGCAATACACGCAACCACGACCTTCCCTGATAGCGGGTGTTGTACGCAATACCGAGTTTCACTAAACAATGATATGTTATAAAAACTAGCCATTATGAATAGTAATAACAAATTTTTGAAATTTTATTTTTCAAAATGGACTTCATTTTTGGATTCAGAATATCGAAATTAACCTACGGTGAATTTTTGGTATTTTTTTGTAAACATTCAATTTTTTATGAATAGTGAAAACACATGGTTACTATTTAAAAATAGAATTTTTATTTAAATAATTAATTATTTAATTTAATTTTATTTTAGGTCAAAATTGATACATCATACCTATATAAGTTCAATTTAATTCATTGGATTCATTTTATAATAATTTTAGATATATGAAAATTTTATTGAACTTTTCACCATTTTTACCCACCTCCTAGGAGAATTTAAAAATTTACATAAAAAGTATTTTTACCACTTCCTTAAGTGGAATTTCTAAAATCCAAGAGAAATGGTTAATATCAAGGAGTAAAATGTGGTTCAATAAGATGAAAATATTTTTTTGGTGAATAGTAACTTTTTACTTTTATTTACCACTGTTAAAAGTAAATAGGGTAATTAAGGGTAAAAATGATATTATTATTACCCTAAAACATGTCTTAATTCTATTGGATATGTTTAATTATACTAAAAACAACCTTAGGAATAAAATATTACCCTTTATTTTCACTTGGATTAGATTTGGACATTTATTATTATTTTATTTAATAAAGAGTTAAAATAGTTAAAATCAATGTTTAATAAATAAAACATTTTTAATATAAGGTAATACATAAGATAAATTAGAATATAAATATTAATTAGAAATATAAAACTATTTCATACCTAATGTTATTTTATTTATAATTTTTAGACGTTAAATAATTTAATTTATTAATGACACAATGGTGATGCAGTAATTACCTAAATAATGAAATATTAAATTAATTGATTTTGTAAATACCCAAATAAATGTAATTTGAGACTTTTTATTAATTCCACTAATTTTATAGGTTAATATAAAATGTTAGTATTGATTTAATTAACTTGTTTCTAACTAATAATTTTGTTATGAGTTTCACAAAAATCAATAACCAAATAGTGTCAAAATTGACATAAAATAGTTTTTAAAACAAATATTATATTATTAGTTGTTATTTTATTCCTAAAAAACCATGTCTTAAGAAAAATGACTTATATAAGGATATATGTATTAATAATGAACCACTTGGGGTTCTTTTGGCTTTTTATAGAAAGTTTATTAACCATATAGTGTAAGAATACCATAAGACATGATAAAAGTTAAATAATTTAACAAAGAGTTAAATCTATATGATAAGGATAAAATAGTAACATAAACTTGTCTAAAACCTATTGGTTGAGATTATTTCAACCCATCTCCACCTTATATTTGAATTAAATCAATTTTGAGCTATTAAAAACTGAATATGACTTTATTATAAAATAATATTTTATGTTTTTTCTAAGGTGCCCCTCTCCTCCCTTATAAAAAGGGCACCCCTTCCCTCTTCTCTCCACACCCTTTTGTTCCTTGAAACTCAGCCAAACCCTTGTAATTACTATTTCAAACCTCTCTAGTTACATCATAGAGGTTTGGTTCTTCCCAAAATACCAACTCTAGTGCCCAAAGTATAAGTTTAAAGGAGGTGCGTCGAGGAGGAGGTAATCTCTTCTACCGATTCTTTCAAGTTTCATTCTTCTTCAACTTCTTCTTATTTAATTTTTTCCTCATAAATTAATAACATAAGTATAACGCATATACTGATATTGTATTATAAACATGAAACAACCCTATTTCACCTTATATCCATCCTACGAAAAATGAAATCTCCGCGCGAGAGTACGTACAGAACACCGTCTCCACGACGTAGTGTAATCTGTTTTCCACCACCACCATACATGGATGGGAATAATGGTGTAAACAATAATTATATATGATTATTATAACATAATTATGATTATAATATATTATATCATCCACCCCAATAACATTCAATAAATATGGGAATGATATAATCGCTTGTGTGTACGTACGGATTACCGTATCCACGATGCGATGAGATTCATTTTCCATGTTAACAATTCAAGAATGATTATAAAGTATATATAATAAGTAATAATGAAATATATGACATAATAATTCTACTGGATATATATATATATGTCATCTACTTAATTTCATTCAAGTCAATAAGGAAAGGAAAACAGCGTTCACGCGTACGTACGACCTACCGTCTCCTTGAACGGTGTATTTTATTTCATTCATCTATCTATTATATATATATATAGTTAATATATATGATTTATAAATTAGTATTTACATTATAGAAGTAAGTAAATCATGATATAAGTAATAATAATATCAAGAAAAAAATTTGAAACATGTACGATGAATGAAAATATTTTACCCAAAACACTGCTTAAAATGGAATTTACAGAAGAAAAGGTATTATAAAGTCACAATTGAACTATATATGATATCACAAAAATGAATGTGATTATTTAATAAGTCAATGACATTATTTAAATAATTATACAGGAGTTTTGGTTATGTACGAAGCATATCGGATCTAAGGTAAGGGATAATTTTGCAAATCTCATTTTTATCCTAGATTGCTTATACATAAGTATTTACTGGGTTTATATTTTTCATCCATGCCCCTAAAATGTTTTTCATAAAGTGTTTTATATTCTTACATGTATTTTATATGTCATTTTTACCCAGGGTTTACTTTTTCATTGGGTTATGGAAGGAATCATTCTTTTGATTACCATACGAGGAACTTTTTGACTTTTCCGACAAAAGTACAAGGAGAATGTTGTTTTAACTTATACAGAATGAATCAATTTCTATGGTTCCATATCTCCTTATTTTCATGAATCTTACTGAACAATATTTCAAGGTTATTTAAAAAAAATCCTTTTCTTTTAAAATTTTGTGGCATTTTTTGAAATGAAAAAATATTTTTAAGAAGAAAGGATATTTTCCTCCAAAATTCTTTTCAAGTGTTTTTATAAGATGACATTATTTCATATTTGTATTTGTAAAATATAATATCTCAATGATATACATGGATTTACTTTTATTATTATGAAATGATATCCATTTGTTTTATATGGATTATTTTATATTGGGATGATGTTTGTGAAACCCGTTTTTATTCTTTGGGTTATGATGAATGATTTATGCTTATGTTGTGTCACAAGTTGAAATGATTTCATTATGAGATAGGTGGGACCTATATCTCCCTCCAATTAATTTGGTATAGATTAATATCTCATGATATATACATGGCTGGAATGGTTTGTTAATCCGATTTAGTGTTACAGGACTGAAACGAGGAGTGAACTCGATTCAGAAAGGGACTTTGTCCACTAATATTGTCTTGGCAGCAATGCCTTGGCTACTATAGAAATAATATTATGTGCTTAATGTTTTAACATAATTAAAAGTTTTATTTCCAAGCTATTTTATCATGATTGATGTTCCATTATGATCTATACCTTACGTACTTCCATGTTTTATGTCGTTGCTCAAGATTTCGATGTTTAAACATTATGTTCATGTTTTTATGTTCAAATGTATATGGTTTGTTTTATTTTCTCCATGCTTACCCTTACTGAGAATTTGAGCTCACCCTTTATATGTTTTCTTTTCCCTAGTATATAAAGACTGGTTTTAGGTATGAAAACAAAAGGGGATGATCTTTATGGGAGATGTTGAAGATCTTACACCACGATTAGATGATTATGTTCTGAGTTCCCAAAGACACTAAACTATTATGGTCCTTCGGTGTTTGTTTTTCTTATGTATTAATTATTCAAAAAAAGTAATGTAATTTCCATGTACTTCAAGCATTGTGTCTCTACACCCAATGTGGTATTAGTTTCCATCATTCTAGGGAACAAATTGTATCTATTTGCTGATGTTATAATCTTTATGTATTATACGTTCTCCATCAATTAGATCATCTGTATCAGAGGTTAACTATTAAGGAGACCATCAATATATATATATATATCTTATATTTTATGTATCTTTCTAGTTTTTATCTGATTATAATATGGTTTTATTCCTTATAGATATGAATATTATAAATTATATCCATCATGGTAGGTAGTTTGTGTTATGTTGTTTGAATTTGGCCCATGATAGAAGATTCTAATATATCCTAATAAAGATAATAAAAACTAACATCTTTGTGTGCTTCTTAATGGGATACATAATACCTTTTAATGTCATGTCATAAGGTCCATATTGGTTCCTTTCATAGTCATACAGACATGAAAACCGAATTGTTGGGTTTAAATTTTCAAGATGTTTCGTATATATCTTTTTCAAGGGGAATCGAAGCCATGTAGTTCATGTGTCTCTTAATGGGTCACATTTTACCATATATGGTTATGTGATAGGGACCATAATAGTTCTTTTTAATTTCTTTGATCCATGATAATCAGAAGTGTTGGGTTTGAACATTATAGAGGCATCCAAAATATCCCTTTTAATATGAATAAATTTCTGCATAGTTTTAGATTCAGAGTTTATGTTCATATAATAGGACCAGTTCATATAGTTTAGTATTAGGTTATAAGGATGTATTCATGTGTGGTTTCAAGTCATTCAACAAGGATTTCTAGATTAAAGTGTTCCTAGAGATAGTTTTTCATGATATATATGACGTTTTACCTCCCTAGATCCCTCTCATAAGAAATATATCCTTTTGTGGATGTTTTCACACAAAGAATATTTCCCTTTGAGAAGGTATTCCAAAACATAATATTGACCTTTGAGAAGTGATTGGTTGCAAGGAATATGTCCCTTTGAGGAATGATGTCACATGGCATATGGCCTTATGAGGATGAGTTGGGGTTTATGCATTCTCTACCCAAGGAAAAGAATGGTTCTATAATGGATCATATAAATGACATAATACATGATTTAATAGTTAAATATTACACCTATGGAATAGATTCATCAAGTATCCACTTAATCTCCATTAATGGATGGATAAGGATATATGACTTGTCAATTGGGGGATTTTTACCCATGTTGGAGCTTCCATTTTTGTATAGGAATCCCTTATAAAATAGGATGGATCATACAACCAAAATGTAGTCCATATTAATTTAATAATGGATCCTTGAATGGACCAAAGGGGTGTCAAAGTCAACACATTGTTCCAATGATGGTAATCATGATCTAAGAGATGTTTCACATGTATCTTGACTATAAAAACCTCATTATCAAGGGGATACCATGTTTTATATCACTTTATGTCCTAATTAGTTTGGTATGACAATATAAAAAAGAACATTATCAAGTTAAAACATGATTTATGTGTTGATCACTGATTTTGACATCTCATATATATTTTTTAGGAGGCCATGGTGGTGGCCTAAGGTAGAAATTTCCTAGGTTGGAGACCTGGGTGATGCCTGAACCCATGTTGGAGACCAAGGAAATGGTGATACCTTGGTATATAAAACATGTGGTCTCTATGCCAATGTAGAAACATATAAATATAAGAAATCAATTGAGAAGAACCTAGGTCAATTAATGTTCCAATTAGGGGTTTGAGATGAGTTTTATCTTTTTTTGAATGTAGGGAAAATATGTTTCTCTTACAATAGGACTAAGGAATGGTTCTCCCAAATACTAAGTCCAAAAATATGGTTCTATACTATTCTAGGGGTTTATGTGAATATTGTAATGTCCCATATATTCCATATAATTTTTTTATATATATGGGATTATTTTGAGACCATGAAATCTGACGATGCGCGATTCTGAGGCCCAAAGTGCTCGGAATGACCCGTCGAAGATTTTTTTAAACTTAAATTCACACTCTTAAGGAGTTTTCCTAAAAAATAGAATAACTCTTAAATGGTTACACATATGATAAATATCATGGCACTATTGCGCTCAGAATGGTGGGTTTACCCTAGGCGCGACCTAAGATTAGTCAGAGCGGGCCTCCTATGAGAAAACCATAAATGGAATAGCCATAAATAAAATAATTAAATAAATTATTTTATTTTTCAAATTATTATAACTCACAAATGGTAACTTGGAATAAAAATATGATACTACCACTTAACTCGTGTGTGTATGCTTTCTTTAGGCGGATACTAACATTGGCCGGTAAAGGCCACCAATGAAATTTAGTTTTTTGCCGTAAATAAAATAATTAAGTGTCAATTATTTTATTTTCAAATCAATAACTTTTAAATGGTAACTCAAATTAGATATCTAATACTACCATTGTGTTTTCTTGGTCTTTTATCACTTAAGAAGAGCCTAACCTCGCCCGACATAGATTTTGAGAATTTTAAAAGAATAATAAAAATAACATAGTTTATTTTTATTTTCTTTCATTCCATCAAACTAACAAGCAGCAACGTGGGACCGATGATGTCTCAAGACAATTAATGTCTTGACCTATAATTATAAGTAACTACATAGTTGGGGAATTAAGAAGTTTCCTAATTAAACGGACTCCATTAATTCCACAAATGTTGCAAACCATCCCTCTCTATTATTTATATGGAGTTTAGGGTCAGGAGTCGACATTGCTTCACCATGCAACGTAGTGCTGACAAATTGTAGTGACATCAAACACTTGGAGGATAGAGCTGTTACCAACGAGAGGTGACGAACGAGGAACTGACACCTGAGCTCAGAATGGAAGCGTCTTACGGGAGTGATGAATGTCGGCGTTCCCTTCAACGACTTCGTCATCTTCCTCGCGCCACCTCCAATATAAAAATCGAGGTAGGGATTATTGTATGATTATTCCTTTCCCCATTCTTATTGTTCATCTTTATTTAAGAATATTTATATTCACCTAGATTCAAGAACAAATAAGCCGCTTACTACCATTCTAACACGAAGGGTGCGGGCAGAACGAACACGGCCCGACCACTCTGTAACTTTTGTGGTTTTTAACGCATTCTTCATTCGTTCTCTAATGACAAATATTTATTAATGCTGGAAACATGGACTTTTTTTGGGGTGATTTATGGATGTGAAGCCCTTGACACAAGGATCTCAAATATGCAATCGTTTAATTTTTCGTGCTTTTAATGAAGTCAAAATGGTCCACGGAAGGAGGCGGACAAATATTTATTAGCACTGAAATGAAAAGTTTTGCTGAGCACGATATATGGGCATGAATCCCTGGAATCAAGGATTGAAAATATGCAATTGTTTAATTTTTTGGGTATAGAAAGAAGCAGAAATGACTCACAGAAAGAGGTGTAAAAATATTTATTGGAACTAAAAATGTGGAGTTTTACTGAGTGTGATATAAGGACACGAAGACCTTGATGCAAGGATCACAAATATGATATCATTTAATTTTTTAGTTTTGGAATGAATCTGAAATGGCTCGTAGAAAGAGGTGGCAGCTGACACCCTACAAGCTATGAGGAAGGAAGGGTGACATGTTTCCGCACCGCCAGATGATGAGAAGCTAGTGGCCCATTGTCCTCGGCGGAGTAGAGGCGATGACCAGTGCACGGCCGGCCTCACGACGTCTAGCAGGTGGCGGACATCCTCATCGCCGATGTACAAGATCTAAAATGCTGAAGGAGGGTTGTCGGTCGAGCCGACCACTAGGGGAAGCACGGTGCGCGACCGCGTGGCTGAAAAGGGTTGGACATTCGGCCAGCCACAGGTAGCCCAGCGGGCCAGGCTGTGCCGGCGAGCCGGGCCGGACCCAGGTCCAGACTCGGGTCAGGTCGGGTCGGCCCACCAGGTTGGACTGGACCCATACCCACTTCGTCCCATTTCGTTATTTTGGCCATTTCATGACCTACATGCATCCTTTTGACAAACCATCTACATCGTCAGATATATTGGATCAAGATGGTCCTTTGGGAATACCCCAATTGTACTTTAGATAATGTTGGGGGTATAGCGGGGTTTGATCGAACAGAAATCTAACTGGGCCCCATGACTAAAAGTCCAATATCATACAGACCAGGCATCCAATTGACACATTGTATTCTGCATTGAGACCCCTTTCACGTTGCTACCCTTTGGGATACATCTTCAAGGTACTTCGTGGCAGTTGGAGTGTCAACCTGTGGATTGATGAGAGGATCCTCCTGGAACCAAGATAACTTAGTGCAAGAGCCATGTAGTTGGATGTAACATGGGAAAGGGATCTTATGTTGGTCTGACAGAGTACTACGTTCATGTGTCGGTCAGATGATGTACTAGGATCATGTTTCTGTATGACGATGTACTAGGATCCTCTGTGGGTCTGATAATGTACTAAGATCCTCTCTGGGTCTGACGGTATACTATGATTCTCTATGGGTCTGATGACGTACTAGGATCATTTGTGGGTCTAAAAATGTACTAGGATCCTGTGTGGGTCTGACGATGTACTAGGATCCTGTGTCGGTCTGACGATGTACTAGGGTTGTGTGTGGGTCTGACGATGTATAGGATCCTGTGTGGGTCTGATGATGTATTAAGATCCTCTGTGGGTCTGAAGATGTATTGGGATCCTATGTGGGTCAGAAGATGTACTAGGATCCTGTCTGGGTCTGACGATGTACTAGGATCTTGTGTGGGTCTCATGATGTACTAGGATCTTGTCTGGGTCTGATGATGTACTAGGATCCTGTGTGGGTCTAATGATTTAGGATCCTACGTGGGTTTGCCTCTTAACTGAGTAAGATGATTTAGTAGCTACATCAAATCATCTCTACTACTATTCCTAAGTTATACCATGTGTGAGCTAAGTCTTTACCACTGTGTTATTCTTCATTGCGGCCTACATGTGTGGTACTTAACTTCGTGGTAATCTTTCCATCATGGAATAATTTCACATTCGCTAAGGAGTTGGGCCTTGTGTTTCCTCTTGAATGAGATGGGTATACATGATAACATAGTTATATCTATTGTAATATATCTATGCAGGGTTTCTAGAAGTGTTTAGGATTTGTGGTTATCCTTTTTGCGTTTTGTGAGACCATAGAGGGTCTCGGGGTCCCTACTGAGTATCGTTATACTCACCCCGGCACGGGGTACACCCGCACCTTGTTGTGTGTTGGTGAAAACAATGGACAACACTGATTAAGGATGTGAGTTCCAGGACTAGAGGTAGCTCATAGGATGACATTAGATGAGGCGTACTGCAGAGATGACTGTTGTAGAGTTGTACCTACTCTTCAGGTAGGATCCTTGGCCGGTGTCTATAGGAGCTGTTTCAGTTTACTTGTACTTTTTAGTTTTTGTGTACTTTCCAGATGGGCTTTTATTCTGGCCCCATTTTATTAATATACACACTCTTTTTACAATATTTACTTGTGTTTTTATCTTCTTGTGCGCATGGTTTTATGTGTTTACAGGTTATAAAGACAATCCCCTCCCAGTTTTAGAGAATATGCCTTTCGTTGCTAGTCGCCAGCCCCAGTCCAATGCAAGGCGGGCTTGAGGTAGTCGTGGCAGGGGCCCTGGGGGACGGGTCATGAAAAATTGGTATCAAATGATGTCGGTTCTACTCTAGAACATTTGACTCTTATATTTTTAGAAGCAATATTGTTACATGTAGTGAGTGTGGTTATTAGTTTAGGGAATACATTATTGGTGCAGTGGCCAACGTATCCACACACAAGTACCAGGACTTTTGATTTCCGACTAAGTGCACGAAACCACTGATTGCTTGTGTGTTTTGAAAATTTCTCTTGTGTTTTCTTCAGTCAGCTCACCAGGAATAACTTAATGAACGTGGAACAATTGTTCCTCATCAAGATGTTTCTGCGTAGAGAACAAGCTAAAATTATTGAGAGAGTACACGATGACGTCCCACCTAGAGATGAGGCCCCAATGTAGGGACCTCGTACTATGTAGGCACCTTTAGGTGGTGTACCAGAAGCACAACCACCCATTGGGCAACAGTTACCACCAGCCACACTGGCGGATGGTGCACACTTACTAAGTGAGTAGCACGAGTTCCAGCAGTAATGGACTCTGTGGTTTTGAGGCGAGACAGATTCCCACACAGCTGAGGTATGGCTGGAGGCAATTTCTAGAGTTTTCTACCTAGTTGAGACACCACTAGAATAGATTGTGATCTTAGCTACTAGACGTTTTCAGTGAGTGACCATGAAGATTGTCAGCATAGTGATGAGGCTTCGGTACATGGACCGTTTCCCGGGATGGTACCTTCGGGTAGTGTGCCAGCTATATCACTGCTCGTTTGTCAGTAGTTACAACGTACAGTACCGCTAGAGGACACGTGTAGGCTTAGTTCCTTACAAAGGTTTCAACATCAGATATCCCTTAGGTTTCAAGGGAAGCCCGACTCAATGGAAACTAAGTACTAGCTTGAAGAAGTGGCAGAGAGTTCCTTGGAGCTTCTACAGCTTGAACAGGACAACATGTCGATAGATGAGTATTCATCGAGGCGTACCGACCTTTCCTAGAACTCAATTAATATGATACGATCAGTGATTTAGGGCTAGGACTTCTGAGTGAGGTGTGTTTAAGGACATCTGAGTCAGCACTATTCCTCTATGCATTCCTACTTATTTTAGGATGCTAAATAGAAGCTTTGTTGTTGAATGTTATTTGGCTGAGCAGATACAACCATTGAATGTTAGTAGTGGGAGAGCAGAAAACTGGTGCCATTCATAGAGACTGGGGAGTGTAAGATGTTTCAGGAAGAGGATGTGACAGGGACAGATGAATCTTTAGGGAATTAGACATAGAAGTAGAGCTAGGAGAGCAGCATGATGTGGTGTATATTTCAACAAGTCACAACCACCGCCTTTTTATGTATCCCACTAGGCTCAGGGAGCTGGAAAATAGGGGAAGGGTGTAGATGCATGCGGTCAAGGAGTGAAACCCAAGGGATCTAGGAATGATTTAAGGAACGTTCTTTGTCTACTACTAGATTCTGTATCAATATGCATAGGTACCAATCATTCCTACCAATAATATTGTCCAAGACCTAGAGTTTCTGATTAAACTGTTTACTTGTCCCTAATGTCTAGAGATATCTGTGGGAGGAGACACTATAATCACACTTATGTTGATGGTATGGTCTAACCCTTGAGATGAGAGTTTCGTTTGGAACCACATTTTTGTAGCATCGAGGCCTTACGTCATTAGTTTGGGTATGAAATGCACATCCACAATTCATTCTCAGTTTGATTGTATTTGGAAAAACGTTTGTGGTTTACCAACCACATTGGAATGGGGTTTTCCTTAGACAGAGAAAAATGAATCATGGGAAGCATAGTATTAACTCATGCATAAGAGTTTTCAGAATTTAGTTCTAAACAATAGTGGCAGAGCATGGGGACATATTTTCAAAAGGTGTTTCCATGAATACCTTCTTGAAGGGGGAGGGACTTCTTTTTTGTCTAGGTACTACCAGAGATTTGTAATTGACTTCTCCAGGTTAGAAACACCTTTTCCCACTTTGATGAAAATGGGAGAGTCTTCTTTGTTGATGGGGAAGTGTCAGCAAAGCTTTCAGGAGACGAGACAGAGACTGGAATGTAGAACTATGATGCCCCTGACCTGGAGTTAGAAGCAGTGTTATTTTCACTAAAGATGTGGTGGTACTATTTGGTGGGCAAACAATCTATAATCTAATCAGATCACAAGAGTCTTAGGTATATATTCTCTCAGAAGGGCATGAACATGATACAGCGGCATTGGACTAAGGTCCTCTAGGACTTTGACTTCAAGATAGTCTATACTCTTGGGAAAGGGAACATAGTAGTAGATGCACTCGGCA
This sequence comes from Viscum album, assembly GCA_963277665.1. NCBI lineage: Eukaryota > Viridiplantae > Streptophyta > Magnoliopsida > Santalales > Viscaceae > Viscum > Viscum album. The sequence continues at coordinate 246,276,265 of OY728133.1, forward strand.
TGAGCTCTGGTTTGCAGTTGTTGAATGAAGTAGAAGAGTAGCTAGCCACGTTGTAGATATCCTTCATGGATAGTGATGGATTATTAAACCTCCAATATATGACAATCACACCCTCACTCCTTCAATGAGACATGGAGGGCAGCTTGGGGACACTGAATTCGAGGCTCTACATGCTCATATATCCTCATGGAGGGCATATGATGGATTTTCTAAAGGTAGGTAGAAGTTCATCCTCTCTAGAGGACATACCATGGTACCAGTAGCATTGTAGGAGGAGGTGTTGAGTTTGTTCTATAAGTCCCCACTATCAGTACATCCTGGTGTGGAGAATATGTACAAGGACCTTCAACATTAATACTGGTGTCCAGGGATGAAAAAGTAGTGGAAGGTTTTATATCACAATGCCCCACTTGTTAGCAAGTGAAAAATGCTCTTAGTCGGCAAAGGTCTTTTGCCGGTAAGAGGATGGAGACCATGTCCTACTATGAGTCTCACCTCGATGAGGTTTTTAGAGTTTTGTACAAGGAGGAAAGTTATATCTGAGGTTCATCAGACCTTCATAGATTCTCAGAAGAGTGGGCGAGGTGGCATACAATTTATCTTTTTCCCCACAGATGTGTGCTTGATCCCTTGCATGTTATCGACCATGGAAGTATTGACTATGAAAATGGGAAGACGTATATAGAGTTTCTAGAAGAGATAGAGGATTGAAAGAAATGAGTCCTTCATGGGTGGTCGATTCCTTTGGGGTGTATTCGTTGGCAACATGAGAACCTACAGAAGAGCACATAGGAGCAAGAGGCTCAAATTCGTGCTTTGTACACCCATTTGTTTATCATAGTCTATGTTGTGGCTTTCAGGGATGTAAATCCCTAATGTGGGAAGAATTTAATGTTCCAAATATTATATATAATATTTTATATGGAATTATTTTTAGACTGAGAAATCTGACGACGCAAGATTCTGAGGCCAGGAGTGCCCAGAATGATCAGTCGAAGTTTTTTTAAACACAAATCAACGTCCATAAGATGTTTTCCTTAAAAAATGGAATACCTCTTAAACGATTTCTTGGATTAGGAATCGTAGGGCGCCTTTGCGCTTAGGATGGTGGGTTTATTCTCAGAGTGAACAAAATTTTAGTCAGTGTGGAGCTCCTATGAGAAAACCCAAAATGGCATAACAATAAATAAAATAATTAAATAAATTAATTTATTTTTAAAATGATTATAACTCAGAAATGATATCTCAGATTACAAATATGAGACCATCGCTAAACTCTAGAGGGTGTATTTTCTTTAGGTAGATACTAACATTGGTCGGCACGGGCCACCAGTGAAATTTAGTTTTTTCCGTAAATAAAACAATTAAGAGACAATTATTTTATTGGAAAATCCATAACTTTTAAATGGTAACTCGGATTGGAAATTCATGATTACTTTTTATGTTCATTGGGGATTGTTCCACTTAGGTCGAGCCTATCCTCGAATGGTCTATGTTTATGGTGACTGTTATTAATTTTTCGATTTTTTTTGGGTAAATTTAGTAAATGGACGAGCGATGTTGTGTAATATTTGAACCGGTGCTTGGAATTGAAATCTGAGGGCACCGTTGAATCCACTTCCCCAGGAATCTATTAAGGGTGGATTCACTTCGACTGTAGTAGGTCCTAAGAAATTTTAAATTTTGAGTCTTTTAAAATAATAATAAAAATAACTTAGTTTATTTTTATTTTCATTATTTCCCAACAACAGACAAGAATCAACCTGAGACCGATGATGTGTCATGAATATTATCATATTGAAATTTCATTCAAAGTAGCTGCACTATTCAAGAATTAGGAAGGTTCCAAATTAATGGGTCTCCATTAATTCCACGAATGTTTCACACCCTCCCCCTCTACTATTTATATGGAGTTTGGGGAGAGGTTTCGGTATTGCTTTGCCAAGAAATGAAGTGCTGACAATTTGCGGTGATGTCAAACCCTTGGAGGAAAAATATAGTACCAACAAGAGGTGATGAACGAGGAACTTATACCCAAGCTCGGTAAAGAAGTGTCTTGCGGGAGCTACCAACGTCGGCGTTCCCTTCAACGAATTCTTCAACTTCATCGCACCTCCTCCAAAGGAAATAATTGAGGTATGTATTATTGTTTGATTATTCCTTTCCCCATTCATGATGTTCATCTTAATTTAAGAATATTTATATTATTATTTATTCAAAAACAAATAAGCTGCTCGCTACCATTATAACACGGAAGGTGCGGGCCAAACGAACATGGCCTGACCGATCTGCAACCTTTGTCATTTTTGTCACGTTCTTCATACGTTCTCCAATTCCAAATATTTATTGGTGTTGGAAACATAGAGTTTTTCAGAGTGTGATATATGGATGGGAATCCCTCGATGTAAGGATCACAAATATGCGATCGTTTAATTTTTTGAGCTTAGAACGAAGCCGTAATGGATAGTGGAAGGAGGCGGAAACATATTTATTGGCACTATAAATGTAGACTATTACTGAGAGTTATATCTTGATGAGAATACCTCGATGCAAGGATCTCATGTTTGCGATCGTTTAATTTTTTGGGTTTAGAATGAAGCAGAAATGGCTTGCGGATAGAGGTGCCCAAATATTTATTGGCACTGAAAATACGAATTATTGCTAAGGGAAATATATGGATGTGAATCACTCGACACAAGGATTGAAAATATATGATATTTTAATTTTTCGGGCTAAGAAATAATCGAAAATGGCCCACAGAAGGGGCGGTGGTCGGCACCCGACCTACTGTGAGGAAAGAAGAGCGGCGCAAGTCTGCGTAGTCGGATGATGAGAAGGGCGCAACCCATTAGCCATGGTGGAGTAGAAGCATGAACGTCCCACGTCTGGCCCTGATAAGGGGAGACAGCAGTGCACGTCCCTACTTCTGGCATACAGAAGCCACAGCACGAGGCCAGAATGGTGAAAGAGGGGGGCCGACTGAGCAGGACGCTTGTGGCGGCGCGGCGCGTGACCGCACCGCGAAAGAGGGCTGGTCATCTGGCCAGCTGCGGTCCTCCCAATGGGATGAACCAGAGGTCTAGGTAGGACTCTGGGAGGGACCCAGGTCGGGCCAGGGGGGCCCAGACCTGGTCGATTCGGGTCCGACTGGACCCGAACCCACCTCGACCCTTTTGGTTCTTTCGGTTGTATCTTGATCTATGGATGCCTGTTTGATAAACCGTCTATGGTTCCAAAAACCATGGATTGATACTGTCCTTTTGGAATACCCCAATTGAGTTTTAGATAATTTTGGGGGTATGGTTGGTATAGATCGAACACTTATCCAAACGGACCCTGTAGACTAAAATGCCAATAAATTACAGACCGGGTGTCGGATTGACTCATCGTCTATTGCGTTGATTCCCTTTTATATGGAATTACCTTGGGATGAATCTTTATGAGACATCATGGATGATGGACTATCGGATTGTGGATTGAGGAGTGCACCCTCCCGAAATCAAGTGAACTTAGTTCGGGAACTATGTAGCGGGCTATAACATGAGAAAGGGTTTCTTTGTGGGTCTGACGATGTACTAGGATCATGTGTGGGTCTAACGATGTACTACGACCCTCTGTGGATCTGAAATTTACTTGGATCATGTGTGGGTCTGAGGATGTAATAGGATACGGTGTGGGTCTGACGATATACTAGGATCCTGTGTGGGTCTAACGATTTACTAGGATCCTGTGTGGGTCTGACAATGTACATGGATCATGTGTGGGTCTGATGATGTACTAGGATCCTGTGTGGGTCTATAGATATACTAGGAACCTGTGTGGGTCTGACGATGTACTAGGATCTTGTGTGGGTCTGACGATTTACTAGGATCCTATGTGGGTCTGAAGATGTACTAGGATCCTCTGTGGGTCTGACGATGTACTAGGATCCTTTGTCGGTCTGAAGATGTACTAGGATCCTGTGTGGGTCTGATGATGTACTATGATATTGTGTGGGTCTGAAGATGTACTAGGATCCTGTGTGTCTCTGACGATGTACTAGGATCCTCTGTGGGTCTGACGATGTACTAGGATCCTGTGTGGTTGTGACGATGTACTAGGATTCTGTGTTGGTCTGGTGATGTACTAGGATCCTCTGTGGGTATGACGTTGTACGAGGATCTTTTGTGGGTCTGATGATGTACAAGGATCTTGTGTGGGTATGAAGATTTAGGATCCTACGTCGTTCTTCCTCTTAATCAAGTAAGATGATTCAGTAGTTACATTTAATCTTCTCTACTACTATACCTATGTTATACATGGTGTGAGATGTGTATTTAATTTTGTGGTATTCTTCTGTGTGGTGGACCTATGGGGTACTTAAATTCATGGTGTTACCTTTGTTGTATTCTTGTGTGTGGAGTACCTATGTGGTACTTACCTTTCTTGTAATATTTCCATTGTGGAACTATTGTACATTGGCTAAGGAGTTGGGCCTTGAGTTTCCTATTGAATGAGAAGGTTATTCTTGATAACTTAGGTATTTGTATGGTAATATGCAAAAGTAGGTTTTTTAGATGTGTTCATTCTTTGTGGGTTTTGTGAGACCATTGAGGGTCTTGGGGTCCCTACTAAGTATCGTTATACTCACCCCTTAATGGGTTACGCCCACCCCATATTGTGTTTGGTGCAAACAATGGACTACGCTGACTGAGGATGAGAGTACCAGGACTTGAGGTAGATCAGTGATGGACATTAGTTGAGGTGTACTACAGAGATGACTATTCGAGATATGTACCTACCCTTCCGGTAGGATCCTTGGCGGGTGTCTAAAGGAGTTGTTTCAATTTACTTGTTCTTTTCATTTTTCATGTAATTTCTAGTTGGGCTTGTATTCTATCCCCTTTTTCTTACTGTACAAATTATTTTTACTATAGTTACATGTGTTAATATCTTATTATGTGCTTGGTTTTGTTTTTTAATAGGTTATAAAGTCAATGCCTTCCTGGTTTTTGGGAATAGGTCTTTCGGTGCTATTTTCCAGACCCTGGACTATGGAAGGTGGGCATGGGGTAGTCACGCCACGGGCCCTAAGGGATGGGCCATTAAAAATACACTACCCTATTAAGGATTTGGAGAATCATTTCCCTAATTGAGAGAAATTTTTAATTTCCACCCTATTTGGGTCTTCTATGGTAATTAAGGTGGATAACACCACACTGTAACACGCCTGCGGTATATCGGATCAGTGGAACCCTAGGGTGGTGGAGCCCCTAGAACTAACCTAGATGGATGGAATTATATTATTACATTCTGGTGGGTCCCTTTACATTATCTCATAAGTATAATAGGTGTAACACCCATATATTTTTAAATAAGAACATTCTGTTTGAAATTTGATACAACATGCAACTACGAGATTAAAAAACTCATGAAATATATAATTTATATATAACCATTATAACCTAGCCATAGAATTGGTGACTATTAATATGATTAATGGATTTATGAAATATATATATATATATATATATATATATATATATTTCAATATTTGTATGGAATTTTTTGTTATAATCACTCATTTTTTATAAAATTCTGTTTATTCATCAAAAAATAAATTTTGGTTAAACCTGATTTTGTTTACTCTTATTTGTGAGAAAATAGTATGATTATTTTTTACTAGTTTTAGTTAAATTATTTGATAAAATGAAATTTATTTCTGAAATAGTTATATCTAAATTATCTTATGATTTAATTTTGAGAATTATCCAAAAAGATTAATTTTTCAATTAATAGTGAATTATACCTCTTATAAAAAATTCATTTATTTTCAATAAATAAATTAATTTAATATTTCTATTATGATTTAAATTTAATTTAAAATTATCATAATTATTATCTATCTGTATTTAATCTACTTAATTAAATTTATATCCTATTTATATTATATTTCTCTATTAATTTATTTTTAATCTTATAATATTTTTGATCAATTTTTAAGTGCATAATATTTCCCTATTTTAATTCATTAATATAATCACTAGTGATGGGTAGTTAAATTAATATATATATATATATATATTATATATCAATAATTTTTAATTTATGTCCATATCATGTTGATTACTATACATATAATTAATATATGATAATCATTTTTCTTGAAAAATGTATTTTCTGAAAATCAATTTTTGACATGATTTTCTATTACATTGTTAAATTAAATTTTGAGACCTATTTGAATTGAACTTAATAAAAATAATTATATATTATTAATCATAATATTAAATATTATATAAAAATTTAAAGTCATTTTTTATTAGAAGGATTAGTAATGATGGAAAATTTTATTTACCCAGATAAATGTTAAAACATTTTTTTTCACGTCACATGTGTTTCTATAAAATTATTTTTCAGAAAAGATGTAATTTTTATTTGATAAATTTAATTTCATATACTAATAAATGGTTACCAATTATATAATATTGATAATTTTATTTCAGGATTAAATGATAAATTAATGGGTTAAAAAAATTACCGTGGTGAAAAATAAAATGGTAATATTAATTAAACATAGAGGATAAGGAAATACATGTATAAAACATGATTATTTTTATATGGTCGATGTTTTTTTTACCATAAATTCCCTACACTCCATTATTTATCAATATTTTAGTCACTTTGGATAGTAGTGACTTCTCATTGCTGAATAGTTTTGAGTATTTATTGTCACTCACTATTAATTATTAATGGGCACTCCATTCCCTCAAATATTCACACTTATCAAGCCATTTCAATCAACCAAATTCTATCCAAATATCTCCATAGAATTATTATCAGCATTATAGATCTTCAATTGATTCCAAAATACAAACCCAATGGTCTTTAAAAGATATCCAATTGATGTTCTTCTAAGAAATGATAATTTCTTTCACGAAGATCCTTCTTTTTTACTTCATATTTTATCACCTTCAGTTATGTATTTACAATTACAATTTAATAAAACAATTAAGTACCTTATAATGATATTTTATTTCATTTATTTAATAATATTTATTTTTCTACTACTCAATAAAATGGTAAACAAAGTCATCTTCCATTTTTACAGAGAACTACCACCTTGAGAACTTATGTAATTTGATTTTTATAACTGACTCACATGGATAGTCATAACAATAGAAATAATGATTATATATGATTCATGTGATATTTTATTAATTATATAGAATTAATATCCCATCCACTTTCTTATTATTTCACTCATTAAGTTAATTATATCTTTGAACATGTGTTTGTATGGCCACTCATCTCCAAGAAGTGATGCACTTCATTTTCCATTTAAAAACTCAGTCTTGAGGAACATATATATTTCATAAATTTTGTGTAATACATAAAAAATTACATAAATAGAACCCAATTACCATATTAGTTTACTTCCTTAGGAAACATGGAAACATAAACACTGTCACAGAAGATGGATACATTATCTCCCACTAGGTTCTTCATGACTAGAACCCTTCTTAGACACACCATAATTAATACATATCTTCCAAACATATGAATAGAAACATAAAAATTGGTGATCTTTGATGATAATTAAGGGTAATAAAGGGATATATTTAATAATAATAATTTTTTATGGGTATGATAATGTGATCATAACATTATAATATAATACCCTACAAATCAAAGATCATAAACTTGAATCATTCCATAAATCATGTATGTTCTTAAGGAATAAATCATAAGAAAATAAAAAACATAATCCATGAAATAAAAACTTAAGAGTAAGAAATGGAATTTTATTTATACATGATCATTTTATTACATTCCCTAGAGTCAAGATTCATTGCTAGAACATATCAAGGAACATCATAAGAACTTCCCCTCTTATCTAGGAAAACCCACCATCCCCATTCACAGTCCTTCCTTGTAAGTTATAGGGTTTCTCCATCTTCCCATATTGGATTATGTATCCCCATATTCTTGTCATTTATCTGGTTTCCCTATATTACATCTTCATGATGTCTACACCTACTGATTAGGACACACTACCATCCTCAGTTTCAGTCTTTTCATTTTAGAGGATCTGGCTTCCCATCTTCTCATAATAGATCAAACTATTCGAATTGATTCACATAATTATGAAATGAAATATAAATTTTTACCCAATGAATTGGAGTGATATATAGGTCCCACCCATCTCATAATAAAATCATTCATACATGTTCCAAAAGATAACAAACCATTCATCATATCAAACTCATAAGACAAAATGGATTTTATAAACATCAAATCGTAATACCATGAAATGAAATGGGTAACAATAACTTTTCACCACATAATATCCTATGAAAAATAGACAGGCATTATAATCACTTCATAAAATCATTACCTGGGAAAAGAAATGGGATTCAGAAGTACATAACCCATGGATGTGAGACTGGTTTCAAGAGAATCATTCCATCAAAACATAAACCATTCAAGAGAGAATATAAATTTAACCTTTCAGTCATTTCCTATAAGTGCATGAGTAATATAAATAGATTTAATATTAAATGGATAATAACATAGAAATATATTTATAAAATATTTCTTGATTAAAATATCCTTTCCTCATTGAATAAGTCTCATTAAAACATAAAACCTTTTGAAAACACATTTTCGTGAAAATAATCTGCAAAAAATAAAAATAAATCATTGAAAACATTTTGGAAGACTTTTTATTTGTAAACATATAAATATATATTGAGAAATTTTTGAAAACTATGTTTCTTGAAAACATATAAACGAATATTAAAAAGGTTTTGAAGAACATTTTACTTTAAAAATAATAAAATTATGTTGAAAATGTTCTGAAAATCATTTTACTTGAAACATTATAAATTCATCATGAATATGTATTGAAAAAAATTTCTTCAAAAACATATGAAATAATAGTGAAAACATTTTCAAAATAATTTTATGTTAAAACTTTTAAAACAAAATTGAAATTTTTTTGAAAACCATTTCATTGAAAAATTATACAAGTAGAATCAAAAAAATTTGAAATCCATTTCATTAGAAATTATTTTTAAAAACATTTTAATAAAAATTACCCTTTTAAACAAGAAAAGGATGCTTCATATTAATAATGGAAGGTATATTTTTTACATGACATATTAGGTAAAAATAATATTCCTTTTTCACAGTAAAAAGGTGCGAAAAATTACTTCTTCAGAAAGCGACACAAAGATTCATTGGAAAACATTGGTTGAAGAACAAAATGGTAAATTTTAATTTTTAATATTATATTAGGATATTATAATTTTCTTTGAAACCCTTTTTTTTAAACATGGTTTTACATGAATATGGATTTTTGACCTAAGGGAGTGGTAAAGTTGAACTTTCTTAAAAACACTTTCTTTATCATATTATTTTCCAATTAGTGGTAAAATGGTACCATTTTTGGGTTATTACATGAAAAAATATAAGTTATAAAAACTCAAAATATTTCTTGAGATATTGATCATAATATTTCATCAATGTTATCATAATAATAAATAAACTTGATTAATGGTGATATTATAGCCATTAACCATTACCAATTTTGTAACATGGGATCATAAAAAATAGAAAGATTAAAATTACATTAAGATAAAAAAATCATGAAAAAATATTTATTCATGTAATAAAATTTCAATGTCATTAAATACACTACATGGAAAAATATATCCACATAACATGGAATGTGTCTCAATAAAGGTAAATTGAGACAAAATCACTTTACATAATTGGTATCTTTTAAATCATAACTTCATTAAATAAATATCTATATATAGTTATGTAAATATCCATAAATAAAGTTATATGAATAATATAATACATACATGGGCATTATAAACACCATACAAAAGGAATTTGTGGTGAATAAATCATGGTTCTCATGAAAATAAATAATGAGATAAAATTCCCTTACCTTATGTCTTGAATCTCATCGTACTGATTCAGAACTCCTATATAATTAATGAAAACATATTTTAAATATTCTATAGAACCTTATTACTATATATAATATAATATATGGTTTTATTATGACTTCATATTACCCTCTTGTTAATAATTTCATGTTAAGTTTAAACATTAGGTAATATTCTCTTTGTTTTTCACTTGTGTACGAAATTGTTATATCATTGGTTCTTATATTAATATCAGGATTTCAATAATGTATACCATTATATAAATATAATTCATATTCATTATATGTTTTTATAATAATCTATATAATTTTGATGTATGAAATGGAATACACTATTCATTGAGATGGTATGTCATACATATGTAAGAAGACTGCTTCTGTTTTGTTGATGTATTGAATGAAAGAAAGTAAATGACATGTATTTGTATGTATATATGTGAATAATATCATTTTAATATAATTATTATTTCATATATATCATATAGTTTCACTAAAAATAACCTTAATACATTCCATCCAGTGTGTGAATGAACTACAACGCTTTGAGGGGTCCGCAGTCCACACTTCCTCAAACAAAATTATCGTATTTAAAAAACATGAAAGGAATAATGGTATATTATAACTAAAAATTAAATAAGAATAATGAAATTATAAATATCATATATACCTTTTATAAAAAATGTATCATTATTTTTACCATAAGATTCCATAATGGAAAATTGAACAATCATCATTTTGTGAGGCAGTAGTTTTTTGGACATGTAAAAAGTATGTTTGTTGCCCATTAGATTAAAGTGTGTTTAAGTGAAGGATTAAAACATATAATAAAATCATCATTTTATATTTAGTATACTTTTTCTATAAAATCATGGAATAATAATACTTTAAATACTTTACAATGGAAATACAAGAAAGGAGCTTGACGGAGGGTGTAACATCTTAATTGGGTAACTCATTTTGGTTTTTACCAATGGGATTATTTGGAATTCATTCATCTAAAAAAGAAGATTCAAGGCGACATTAAGTAGATATTATAAGTTTATTTGGTATATATTGGCCAAAACTAAGTGGTTTTATAGTTATGAGTAAGTTGAACATGTGTTGGCATTTTATAGTGAATGGAAAGGACACACTTGGCATGTTTAAAAAAAGTTAGGTGTATCCTTGTCTCTAACTAAAAAATTTATAAAACACCAATATAAAACAATAATTGATGTTTTATTTTTTAAATATTTCCATAAAATTGGTTTTTTATTGTTTAGGTCATTTGGACCCTTAAATTTATGGATAATTTAATTTTGAAGCTAAATTTTAACATAATAATTGTAAATAATTGTAACTGAATTCACTAATATTTTTAGTCAAAAATCTATGTTGAAATTATTATAAAATATAAATTATTCTGATTCCAAATATTTAATCCATTTTTCTAAATTCCAAACACAAAAGTTTCATAAATTAACTTAAAAGTTTTCCCTTAGACGGGACGGCAATGTCGGGTTGAAAAGTAAATTTTCCAAACGTTTGTGATGTTTTTACACCCAATTTCAATATGAAATTTATTTTAATGAAAAAAATGAATTAATTGAAAAAATTACTATCTAATTAAACTTATAAACCATCATAAAATAAAATTTAACCTTATAAATTAATTAGACAAAAAATAATTTTTCAAATAAAATTTATAATTTTTCACTTATTCATTAAAAAAATGAAACATCATAAAAAAATAACATAAATTCACCCAAACAAAAATTTTATGTTTATATTAAAAATATGAAGTTTATTTTTAAATATAATATTTATGAAATATCAAAAAAGTGGAGTTAGAATAGGTTCTCTATTAAAAGGCTGTAAGAATGCTATTTATAAAAATATAGTATTTTATGCATAAAACTAGGTTAATCCATATCTTATGCCAATACAATCTATTGTTTGAAAATATAGAATATTTAGTATAATATTATATATATATATCATTAGTATCACATAAAAATTTTAATTAAAATAATTTATTATTATAAAATAGCTTTGTGAGGATAAAAATAATAATATTTTTCCTTGTATTCAATTGGTTTTCACTTTAATTTTCAATTAATTTTGTAATAAATAAATTGATTTTATATTAGTGTAAACTACATATTTTAATATGTTGGTCAACCAGTTTCATAACTAATAATTTAATAGCTTGTTTTTATCTTATTATATAATATTATTTTTAATAATATATTATTATTCATTAAAACATGGTTATTTGTGTTACACAAGCCATTTGGAAAGTCAGTCTTCGGTGAAATGTAAGCTAACCTTGGTGTTTCATGTAGGGAAACAAATCCCTTATGTATCTTGTTGTGTATGATTAACTTGGTATTTCATATACTGTAAGACATACATAATAATTATATATATATATATATATAGTGTTGCATGAATTGAAAAATATCAAAAATATTAAATTAATTTGGAAAAACATTTCACAAAAACTAATTTTGTTACATTCTACCTCCCCCTAAAATGAATTTCACCTCAAAAAATTGATCTTTGTAATCAATGGTTTAATGCTTGAATGTTCCATTCAGAGAAACCCACATTAAAAAATGGATATTAATGCTTCTTTAAAAAAAATGATAGAAACATAGAGTTTGCCCAAAGTAAGATATTACAAAGTTTCCACATATGAGGACATATGTGGTAAGTGAAAACTTGGACATGGAATAAAAATATAACTATCTCGTTCTGGTGGATAGTGATAGGAAACATGGTCAGAATAATGTTAAAAATCCCAAATCCATAAAGAAATGATGATATAAGGTGTCATTTGTTTCATTTGAAACGAAGGTACTATGATATGATTTTTTTCCATGATCCTTTTTTGTTCCTTGATACATTTTACATATTTATCAAAAAAGTTTAGTTAATTTTTTTATTCCTTAAGTACTGACAGATCTTGAGATCCAAGATATTCTGTCCAATTTTTCATGAGTTACCATTATGACACAGTTTTTCTTAAAGGTCATCCAGTATTCATAAATATTCATGATATAAGATAATGATTTAATCTCACAAACTTTATCCAAAGTGTAATTTAATCTTTCTATTAATGGTTAAACTTGTAAACATCAAGAAAGTTGAAAATAAAAAAATATGAAATAAAATCATGAAGTTAATATAACATTGATACCCCATATATCACAAAGAATTTCTTGGTTTCCACATTCCAAACATATGAATAATTTTATCATGTATTATCATATAAAAAGATAATGACCTTAATTACCATTAATCATTTTTGAAAAATGCATTATTCATTATTCAAAAGAATATTGGATTAATTTATTATATCCAAAAAAATTTATACACTATCAATGTTAACATAAACCACATATCAACAAGTCCTTAATTAGTTCCAAGTTAATAAGTATCATCCAATATACTTATTCATATCCCACATATCTTAATCTAAACAACATTATTCTAACATAAGGAAAAATTATGGGCTATATTTTCCTTAATCAAATTATTCCATTTTTCATAAAAACACTTTTTACCTCACAAAAACCATTAAAGATTTCCTTTTAAATTATAAAATAACTTATTTTGAATATATATATATATATTTGATGATTTTTGTAATATAATTTTTGAATTTCATAACATATACACTTCAATAATCCAAATTTATTCTTAAATCATTTCCCAGGCTTTACAAACTTCTTCCATAATACCTCTTTCCACGGTTATGAAATAAAAATCAGTTCATAACATTTATCAAACTCAATTTAATCTTGATTATCAGCAATAATATTAAAATAGCACATACCTTTCTTATATAATTCATGGTCTCTTCCACATCAGTTGAAAAATAATTAATTTTACCACCCTGTTGATTCTCTTCATGATTCTTCCAAAAATAATTTTTTTCATAATCCTTGTACCTTCCTCATTTAAATAAAACAACAATTGATAAAACAATAGGGTGACCAAAATAATAAAACCTTGTATTAATTGAACTCTTCATTTTCCCATTGTAGTTACCTTCTTTGTGGCCTTATTTTCCATAGTCAAAACACATTCTTGTTCCTCTAAACATTCACTTTGGTGATTCTTTCCACTTTATTAACACAAAGGATACAAAATAATCTTTCATATATGGAATCTATTATATGAAAATCCAGAAAACTCCTTCCTTATCTTCATTAGTAAGTTTAGGACTTGGTTAAGGTATGCATTATTGATCATGTTCCTTGAAAAATAATATGGCATGGTCAAAATATCTTTCAGTCTAGTGATCATCCCATTTAACTTCTAATAAACATATTGTCAATCATATTCAATATTAATCTCATTCCTTATGTTTCCCTCCATTCATGATAAAGAGGAATAATTTTGTATGAAAAGATTTTCATAATTCGGAATCACAAAATCATGGAAACAACGTATATGATGTCTAAATTATATCACCTTTCTTAAACTATAACTCCTCGGGTTTATCCTCATTTATTTATGGTCATAATCTATTAAAATCCTTCATAATGGTTCCTGAACTGTATTTTAATTTAAAAATCATATCCCCCCAGGGGTTCCAATCCATGTGTGTAGTAAGGCCCCTTGTTGGGTATAAGATAACCTTGAGTCAGACCCGTGAAATATTTTCAGAGTTCTTACACCTAGGTATATCTATTCCAGAGCTACATCCACTTGTAGTATCCAGATATAGTTGTATTTCTAGGAAACCACTCACCCTATCCTTTACCAAAATTCCAATACATTTTCCATATTTTTAACTCATCCTTATACGTATCCTTATATATATCCCTAGATATATACATGAAAATATACCTATGGATCTCACTAACTATTTCTCATCCTTGTTTCCAATGGTTGACTAAACATTCAATCAGATAATAACTATAACAACATAGTCTTGATGTGAATAGATATTACATCACTTTTGAGGAATACATAAAACATTGCACAAATAGATTCCCAAAGACCGTATTATTTTAGTACCTTTGGAAACATGGAAACATAAACACTAGTATAGTAGTGAGATACATTATCTCCCCCAAGGATCTTCATGAATAGAACCCCTCTTTGACACACAATACATAATTCATTTCTTAATTACCTATAAAAGGAAACCTAAAAAGGCTTGATCTCATATGATCATTAAGGGTAAACAAGGGAGATATGTAAGCATAAACATGAGTATAATGTATGAGAATTTGAACAAAACATTATAAGTTCATACCATGCATATCAAATATCATAAACATGAATGATGGAAAAACTGTTGTAAGTTCACAAGAACAAAATGAATAAAATAATCCATGAAATACTTACTTACATATAAGACATGTAGTTATGGAATACATAAACATGTGATGTTATTCCCTATAAGTTAATATGCTTTACTTGAACTTATCAAGGTACTTCATGGGAACATCCCCTACCAGGAGGGACAAACCACCATCCCTAGTCACAATCCTTTTCTTATAAGTTATCGGTTTTCCTCATATTCCCATAGTGGATATGTTTTCCCCATATTCACATATTGGACCAAGTTTCACCATCGTCCTTATTTCTTATGAATGGACCTTCTGGACAGGGCACACCACCATCCCCCATTGTAGTCCATTCCTAATAAAGGATTAGGGTTCCCTATATTCCAATAGTAGATCAAGCATGTCAACTTCATTCCCATAATCACATCATGAGATATAAATCATTACCAAATTCATTATAGGGATTTATTGATCACACCTATCTCATAATAAAATCATTCATACGTGATCTAATATATAACAAGTCATTCCTTATATCTTGAATTATAAAAAGATGGGTTTTATATATATTTTATCCTAATACAATGAAATGAAAGGGGTAACAATAACTTTTCATCACATAATATCCTATGGAAAATAGATAGGTTTCATAATAATTTCTTCATGGTATAACCCATGAAAAGAAGCAGGTTTCACAAGCATATAAATCATGGAAGAGAAATGGGTTTCATAAGAGTCCTTCCATAAAAATATAAACTATTCCAGAAATAATATTAATGGAGCTTTTGGACTATTTCTTTAAAGGCATGAGTAACATCAATATATTTCATCATAGATGAAAAATAACATGGAATTATATTTTGGAAAAATTCATTGAGGAATGTATATTTTATTCTTTGAAAAAGGCTCTTTAAAACATAAAAACATTTGATAAAAAGTAAAGAAATTAAACTATAAAAGTTATAAAGAAATATTTTAAATATTTTTCAAAACCATGTTCTTTGTAAACATATATAGGGAGCCAGAAAAACATTTAAAACCCATTTCACTAGAAAACTTATAAAAGGAAGGTGAAAATGTTTTGATGACTATTTTACTTTAAAACT
Organism: Viscum album; assembly: GCA_963277665.1. Taxonomy (NCBI): domain Eukaryota; kingdom Viridiplantae; phylum Streptophyta; class Magnoliopsida; order Santalales; family Viscaceae; genus Viscum; species Viscum album. Next base: position 246,292,596 of record OY728133.1, read on the forward strand.
TATAAAAGGATATTGACAAAGTTTTGAAACCATTTTCCTTAAAAACTTATAAAATATTCTTAAAAAAGTTTTGAAAACCATTTTCCTTAGAAAATTATTAAATAATCTTGAAAACCATATTAGAAACCTCTTACTTGAAAACATATAAATGGAACTGGAAATCATTTCGAGAACCATTTCATTGAAAACATATTAAAGAATCCTGAAAATGTTTTGACCCCAAATTTATTTGAAAATTAAATTTATAAACATTTTTTAAAAAATAATTCTTTTAAACATGAAAATTAAGCTTTATGGATATGAACGTGAGTAAATATGTACATGTCGTATGAGTTAAAAAGAACATTCCCTTTGCGCTATAAAAAGGGTTTAAAAATGCATTCTTCGAAAAGAGACAACAAGGTTACCTTGAAAAAAAACTGTAGAAGACAATAATGGTAAAATTTAATTTAAATATTATATGAGGATAGTATAATATTTTTTGGAAACTAATTTTTTAAAACACGGTTTTGAAGGAACACAGATTCCCGATCAAGGGTAGGGGTGAAGTCAAACATTCTTAAAAACACTTTATTTATCATATTATGTACCAATTAGTTGAAAATAGTACCATTATTAGGATATAAAAAGAATAAATCGAGGGTATAAAAACTCACAATATTTTTTAAGATATGGATCATAATATTTCATTAGAGGGGGAATAATCATAAACATTCTCATTCAATGGTGAGATTCTAGGCATTAATCGTTACCGATTTGGTAACATTGGATCATAACAAAATATAAAGAATAAAATTAAATAAATCCTAAAATATCATAAAAATTATTATATTCAGGATATAACATTCAAAATTCATTATATAAACCTCATGAAAAAATGTGGGTGCGTAACATGCCATGTGTCTTATAGAAGGAAAATTGAGACACAATATCTTTTCCAATTTGGTAACTTTTGAAACATAAACTCCATAAATGAAATATCATAAATTTAACATATAAATACACATAAATTTAATTATATTTTTAATATAATACATATATGGACTGTATACACAACAAAAATAATGAATGGGTGGTGAATAAATCATGTTTCTCATTAAAATATATAGTGAGATGAATTTCCCTTACCTTGTGTCTTGACTCTCATAATACTCATTAAAACCAATTGTATAATAAATTTTAAATTATTATAAATATTTTAAAGAATGTAATTCTTATATCTATTACTATATATGGTTTTATTATGACTTTATATTACCCACTTGTTAATTATTTTATGTTAACGTTATACTTCGGGTAATATTCTATTTGTTTTTCTCATTTCATAATATGTTAAATATTTGGTACTTATACTTTTATCAGTATTTCCATAATATAAAACATGATATATATATCATTAATATTCAGTAAATTTGTATTATAATAATATATTTAACATATATGTATGAAATGGAATATAATGTTCATGGAGACGGTTGGTCATACGTACACATGAATGTTGCTTCTGTTTTATTGATGTATTGAAAGTAAGTAAATGACATAAATTTATTTGTATATATATATATAATATCATTAAAATAGAATAATTATTTCATATATAACATATATTATCCCTGAACATATCTTTAAAACCTTCTATGTGGTGTGTGAATGAATCACATCGCTTTGAGGGGCGATAGTCCACACATCCTCAAAAAAAATTATAATATTTACACAAGATGGAAAGCATAAGGGTATGATATAAATAAAAATTATAGATGCATAAATAAATTATTAATATCATATATATCATATATAATTATAGTTTTCATCCTAATATCCACCAAAAGCAGTGGTAATAGAAAATATGAACAATCATCATTTCTTGATGCAGAAGATTATCGTAAACATAAACAATATGTCATTACCCATTAGATGGAAGTGTGTGTATGTTTCGCTCAAAACCATAGCATAAAATCAAAATACTATATTTAGGATACTTTTTTTTATACAATCTTGAAATTTTAATATTTTAGGGATTGGAGAATTGAAATAAAAGAAAGGAGCTTGAGGGAGGATGTTACCTCTTAATCAGGTACCTCCTTTTGGTTTACACCAAAGGGATTCCTTGGAAATATTTCTTCCCAAATGAGGAATCTATGTAAATTGAGTATTTTTTATAAGTGGATTTTTTATATCTTTTCTGAACCTAAATTTTTTGAGAGGTGTGAGGAAGTGTCATAGTTTGTGGCCTCTATAGGGAAGGGAAAGGGCACACATAGCATTTTCATTAAATCCAACCAAACTCAATAAATGGAGTTTTATGGACTAAATGTTTCCCTAAATAAGTTTTTACATGTTTTTAGGTCATTTTCACCTTTAAATTTAAGTAATTTTCTATTGTTATGTTAAATTTTACCTAATAGTTATAATTAATCTTAAATGTATTCACTAATATTTTTGGTCAAAAAATAAATTGAACTTATTAAAAATTATACATTATGTTTATAAAAAATATTTAATCCATTTTTCTGAATTACATACACAAATGTGGAATAACGTAATTTAAAATTAATCCCTTATATGGGATGACAATGTATGTTTTAAAAGTAAAAGCAACCAAAAGATTTCTATGCTTTATACCCAATTTGTAATTAAAATTGACTCTAAGGACTTAAATTAGAATAATTGGTAAAATAATTATAAAATTATAATTTCAAAACAATATAAAATATAATATATATAACTACCCATACTTTACATACATTGTCATTACTTAAGAATTAAGCACAATTATTATAACATATAACAAAACCATGAAAGGACCGTATAGGTATAGAGTCTTTAGAAACTGGGAAACATAAACAACTGGTTCATAAAGAATATACTTTGCCTCCCATTTATTTCATCATATCTAGAGTCATTTTTTGGCATATCCTACATAATAACCTTTTTCCTAACATGGGGAAATAAAACAAACAAAAGGGTGAGCTCAAATGCTTGGTAAGGGTAAACAAAAGAAATATCAATCACATCATATACATAAGAACATAACTTTTGGAAATCTTAACCTGCGAACGAATTCATAATTTAATAACATGGGATAAATCATAGTAGTGAAATGTAATCCTAATAATCATAACATAAAACATGAAACTTTTTATAATACACACATAATCATAGAGAATCATTTATTGTTAGTCAAGACTCATTTCCAAGAATATCTTAGTGGACAATGTCCATTTCTGAACCGAGTTCACTCCTCGTTTCAGTCCTGTTTCACTGAACTGGTTTAACCTACCATTCCAGCCATGTCTCTCTCATGAGATATATAATCATTACCCAATGCATTGGAGAGAGATATAGGTCTCACCCATCTCATAATGATACCATTCTTATGTGTGCCACAAAATCATAAAACATACATCATAGCATAACCCATGTAATAAAAATGGGAATCTTAAACATAAATACATCATAAAACAATTCATATAAGATAAAGGAATACATAAAAATACTTCCATCACAACATAATCAAATCCATGTAATAATAGGGATATAAATATAACCCTATATTATCTTAGATGGAAAATAATTTTGATAAAACTCTTGATCTCCGTCCTTGAGGAAAATATCCTTTATACATCAAAAAAAATTTCCTTTCTCAACATGTCATAAAAATTTAAACTAAAAGAAGTTGATTAAAAATAAACATGAAAACTTGTAAAGGAATATTATTGGAAATAATTTTTACAAAATACATTCATTCCATATAAGTTAAAAAAACATTCTTCACGTACTTTTTTCAGAAAAGTCAAAAAGTACCTTGTACGAAAAACGACAAAATATCTCGTTCATATCTTTTACTAAAAACTCACCAAAAGGGTAAAATTGGATTTACAAAATTTTAGGTGAATGGAAATAATATTAAATATTGAGGAAACATGGATGTGGATGATAAAATACACCCCAGTAAATACCAAAGTATAAACAATCTCGGATAAAAATGAGATTGTGATATTTTCCCTTACCTTAGGTCTGATTTGCCTCGTAAGTGTCCAAACCTCCTGTACAATGATTTAAATAATGTTATTGATTTATTCCAGAATCATAATTATTGATATTATATCATATATGGTCATATTATTCACTTCTTAGTAGTAATATTTCATTCCTACTTGTTATTCGGGTGTTTATAACTTTTTGTACTTATGCGTGTTTTGTCGAATAAATTCGTATTCTTCTCTTTAATTTATAGATAAATCATTTCCAGAATGGTATTAATGTACTATATATCATATTTATTCATTAAATTTATTTATATAATCATTATGCAATGAAGATCGTGTAGAACGAATCTCATCACATCGTGGAGATGGTATTCTGTACGTATGCGCGAGCGATGATATCATTCCTATGATCGTGGAATTGTATTGGAGTGTATGTATACTATTTCAGAATCAATATAAATTTACAATAATCATATATAGTAATTATCTACACCATTATACCGATCCATGTATGGTGGTGGGGTAAAAAAGATTACACCACGGCATGGAGACGGTATTCCGTACGTACGCACGCGGAGTGATTTCGTTTTCCATAGGATGGATAGATGTTGAAATAAGGTTGGTTCATACTTATAATAACATATCAGTATATGAGTGATACTGATGTTTTTACTTCATAATGAATCATCTAAAGAAGATGATGTTGAAGAAGAATGAATTTGGAAAGGATCAGTAATGGATATTACCTCTTTTTGGTGCGCCTCTTCTTAACCTCCTCTTAGGGCACTAGGGTTGGTCTTTGAAGAATACCAGAACCTCTAGGATGATTCTAGGGAAGTGGGGAAGTTAAATGGCCAGGGTTTTTCCGAGATTGAAGTCACAAATTGGTGTGTGGGGGAGAGGGAAGAGGTGCCCTTTTATAAGGGAGGAGAGGGGCAACTTTGGAAATATAAGAAATATTAGTTTATATTAAATCCCAACCCCACATAAAAACTTCCAAAATGACTCATATCCAGATATTAGATGAGATAGTGTTGTAATATCATCAACCAATAAAATTTAGACATGTTAGGAATTTATTTAAAACATGACCAACTTGATTTATCCTTATTTATCAATTTAATTTTATTTGTGGTAATAATATTCTAAATTTTAAATTATTATTAATAATTACATATGTGTTGTTAATTTTCCATAATTTGAAACTTTATGACATTTTAGACCATATAAATTTTAATTTATAATTTTTCAATATTTTTGTGATTTTAAAAAATTTTATAATATGTTATTTTTATAAAATAACAGTAGTGTCAATTTTGACACTATTCATTTATTTGAATTGAAATAAAATATTTACTGAGTATATGTTCGAACTAAAAGCTTTAATAGATTAATAATATGACATATGTATCTATAAAATTATAGGAGCACATTAAATAGTGCATATAATAATTATTTTAATATTTTAAATCCATTTATTTGATATTTTAATTAATAAAATAATTTCAACATCACTATTGTGTCATAATTAATGATAATTATTTAATCCCTAAAAATTCTAAATAAATTCTTATGATGGTGCTAATCATATTAGATTTCTGGAGACTATTCATGTTATATGTTTCATTTAGATTATCACTAAATTAAAATTATTATACTTATAAGATTTAAGAAAGTTACATGTTGTCACATTCATTGGTTTTAATAATAATTAAATTATTTTCATAAAACAAAGTCTATTAAATGAATCTAATCCGACCCTTAGGTGATATGAGTCGACTTTTAGTCATCCAATAGGATTTTGGCAGGTGTTAGGGTAATTTTATAATCTTATATTTACCTTTAATTTCCCGATTTACCTTTAACTATTGTAAATAAAATTTACCGTAGTTACTATTCATAATGCCCAAAAATAAAAAGTAGCATATTAACATAATTTGGACCCACTGATTCTGAATATGGAATCCATTTTTCAAAATTCGAAACATATAAGTTGCAGTAATTAATTAAAAATAAATCATTTTGTTAAGAAAATTTGTTTTAGAAGTTAAAACATTGCCAAAGATTGAAATGTTTTTACCTATGAATTCAATGTGAAATTATTTCTAATGAAATACATTATATTAAATGGTAAAAATATATTCTATCTATACATTAAAAAAATTCAATATTATAATTTAACCATATAAATTATCTCAATGAAAAAAGTTGTTTTTAAATAAAAATTAGCATATTTTTACTATTCATCAAAATATGAATGTTATCAGAAACATATCAAAAATTTATCAAAAGTAATTTTTATATCCTGATTCAAAAGAATAATTTTATTCTGTCAAATTGAACTTATAATTGAGTCAAAACCAGATTTAATGTGGGTACGCCATCAAAAGGCGGCAAAACTTATTTTTTTATAAATACTTATTTTACCCCCAAAAATTTATTTTGTTCTATTACCATATTCTTGAAAATGTGTAAGATGAATAATAATGTTGTAAAATTTAAAATTCAGTTAAAACTATTCTTAATGGATAGATTATAATATTATAAAAATATATCGTTGTTTCGTGGAACTCGGTATTGCGTACTACACACGCTATCGAGGAAGGTCGTGATTGCATGCATCGAAAGATTCCTCTGATGATTTATATAACATAAAAACAAATTTTTTCTAATAAAAGTCTCAGGTGTTACATTCTACCCCCCTTAAAATGAATTTCTCCCTCAAAATTGGTCACTTTGTAACAAACAGATGAGGATACCTCTCCCTCATCATATCCTCAAGCTCCCATGTAGCTTCCTCTAATTGGTGGTTCCTCCATAAAACATTCACCAAGTGAGTGGTTTTGTTTCGTAGGACTTTTTCACTACGATCTAGAGTCTCTATCAGTTGCTCTTCATAAGAAAGATCTTGCTCCAGCGGTACAACTTCTGAGCTGAGTACATGTGAAGGATCAAGTATGTATTTTCTCAGGAGAGATATATGGAACACATCGTGAACATCAGAGAGATTCGGTGGAAGTATCAATCGGTAAGCTACCTTCCCAACACGATCTAGTATTTCGAAAGGACCGATATATCTAGGGCTCAACATCCCCTTCTTTCCAAATCTCATTACCCACTTCCAGGGAGATATTCGTAAGAACACTTTATCACCCACATCAAACTCTATGTCTTTTCTTCGGTTGTCGGCATAACTTTCTTGTCGACTCTGAGATGCTCTTATGTTTTTTTGAATAGATCAGACCATTTCTACCATCTCATCAACAATATCAGGTCCTTATAGCTTTCATTCCCCAACTTCATCCCAAAAAGTTGGAGTCCTGCATTTCTTTCCATAGAGAGCTTCATAAGGAGCCATTTGAATACTGGAGTGAAAGCTATTATTATAAGAAAATTCCACCAAAGGTAGGTGTTGATCCCAACCACCTTTGAAATCCATAGAGAAACTGCTCAACATATCTTCTAGAGTTTGAATTGTTCTCTTAGACTGACCGTCTGTCTGAGGATGATAAGCAGTGCTGAAACTCAACTCTATATCCAGAGTATACTGAAGACTTCATTAGAACTTTTAGGTAAACCTCGGATCCCGATCTTATATAATAGAATGTAGTACTCTATGAAATATTACCACTTCCTTCACATATATCCTGGAAAGCTGATCTAGAGAGAAATCCTCTCTAATAGCGATGATGTCTGCAGACTTTGTAAGATGATCAACTTTGACCCAGAAAGCATTATTTCCTTTGATGTTTTAGTAAGTCCTATGACAAAGTCCATAGTGATGTTTTCCCATTTCCATTCGGGTATGGGTAATGGTTGTAACATCCCCTTAGACTTCTGTCTCTCAGTTTTAACTTGCTGACAAACCAAGCATTGAGAGACATATTCAGCAACATCTCTTTTCATGCCATCCCACCAGAAGTACTCATTCAGGTCCCTATACATCTTCGTGCTTCCAGGATGAATAGAGAATGAAGAACTATGAGCCTCATCCAGTAGCTCCATCTTTAATTTGGGGATGGGAGGATCACAAACCCGATTCCTAAACATTATTTTCTAATCACAATCAAGGTTGAATTCATGAACATTTCTCACCTTCTTTTGTAACTCGACATCTTCTTTCTGTGCCTCTTTAATATTCACATGTATAGATGGTTGAACATTATTTTGAGAAAGATATAATTTTTTCCCTTTCTTTATAATTCCAAGATCCATCCTTTATAAATCCATAAATATTGGATCTTTTGTGATCCTCATCATCGATAAACTGGCATGGTCTTGTCAGGTTAATGCATCTGCCACCTTGTTTTCTTTCCCAGGGTGGTAATGAATTGAGCAGTCGTAATCCTTAATCAGCTCCGACCATCTTCTTTGGCGCATATTCAGCTCCTTTTGTGTGAAAATATAAATTAAACTTTTATGGTCAGTATAAATATCACACCTTTCACCATAAAGGTAATGCCTCCAAATATTTAATGCAAAGATTACTGCAGCTAACTCCAAATCATGAGTTGGGTAATTTTTCTCATGTAATATCAACTGTCGTGAGGCATAACCTATCACTATATCATTTTGCATAAGAACACACCCGAAAACCGTCATTGATGCATCACTGTAGATCACAAACCTTTCTCCATTACAAGGCAGTATGAGCACATGTGCACTGGATAACCTTCTTTTCAATTCCTTGAAATTTTATCTACATTCCTCCGTCCAAACAAACATAACTCCTTTCCAAGTCAACTTGGTGAGTGGATTAGATAATCGTGAAAAATCTTTCACAAAACTTCGATAATATCCATCCAAACCAAGAAAACGTCGGATCTCAGTCACTGTTGTTGGTCTCGACCATCTTTCGATAACCTCTGTTTTTGTGGATCCACAGATATCCCCTATTTTGAGATTATGTGACCCAATAATGAAACTCTTTGAAGCCAAAATTCACACATGGTATATTTGGCATAATGATTCTCCTTTCTTAGGGTCTTTAACATAATTCTCAATTGATCTTCATGTTCTTCCTTGCTCTTTGAATATACAAGAATTTTGTCTATAAAGACTACCCCAAACTTATCAAGATAGTCTCTAAAGACTCTATTTATCAGATCAATTAAGATAGAAGGGGAGTTAGTAAGACCAAAGGTAATCACTATAAATTCATAGTGTTCATACCTTATACGGAAAGTCGTCTTTGGTATATCCTCCCTTTTGACCCTTAATTAGTGATACCCTGAACGAAGATCAATCTTGGAAAATTATTGAGCTCCTCGTAGTTGGTAAAATAAGTCATCAATGCATGGGAGAGGATATTTGTTCTTGATAGTGATATTGTTATGTTCTCGATAATCAATGCAGAGTCTCATTGATCCATCTTTATTCTTAACAAACAGAACATGTGCTACCCAAGGTGACGCACTAGGGCGTATGAACCCCTTACCAAGATTCTCTTGGAGTTGCTTCTTCAAATCCTGCAACTCAATTGGGGCCATTCTATAAGGTGTCTTTGATATTGGAAAATCACCTGGTACGAGTTCTCTTGAAAACTCAACTTCACGATTTGGTGGGATACCCAGTAATTCTTCATGGAAAGACATCATCAAACTCTCATACAATGAGAATATTCTTAATCGTGAGTTTCTCACCAACCATTTGAGATAAATAACCTTCATTTAGTGGAATCAATACCCATAAAATGGATGAAATTTCCACTGGAAGGTTATGTTCATCCATGCATCGATAGATGATCATATATTGATCTAGACAATGAAATGTGACTTCCCTTCTTTGGAAATTTATACGAGCTCCATGTAGAGAAAAACAATCCATGCCAAGAATCACATCAAATTCCACTATAGGAAGGATCACAAGATTTTCAGGAAGCACATTCCCACAAACTTCAATCGGAGAAGAATTATAAACATTTGATGCGACTGTTATGACATTAGGGGTTGTCACAGCTAACTCAACATCTAACTGTTGAGGTAATACGGTGATATCCTTATAGAATTCTTCAGAAATACAGGAGTGGGTGGATCCAGAATCAAATAAAACATTTTCTACTTTAGAGTTGATGGTAAGTGTACCATTCACCACATCGTTATTGTACTCCACATCACTGATAGAAATTGCATGTGACTTTCCTTTTTCATTAGCCTTAAGAGTTTGTTGACGTCAACCATCATCATTAACCCTTGGATTTGGGCATTGATGGGCATAATGCCCCATCTCCTTTCACTTGAAGCATTGATGTGGAGTAGGTTCATTCTGTGTGTCCCTTCCTTTGTTTGCATCACTAGACATATTCTTCCCATCATTGGACCATTAAAATGCCCGATGACCTTCCTTTCCACATTTGAAAAATTTACTTGTCCCTTTAAGACAACTCCCTCCATGTTTCATTCCATACTTTGAGCATAAGGTAAAGCTCATATTCGTTGCAGTGTGCTCTTTAGATTTTCCTTTGAATTCCATTTTCCTCGTCTTATCAAACCCATATGACTGATTGGTTACTCCAATCTCCATCTCGACTTTGAGAGAACATCGAACGATTTCCTCGTAGCTATTGAAGTCCCTTATGGATAACACCCTTCGAAGACTTGGTTTTAAGACACTAAAGAATTGATCGATATTACTCTCAGGTTGGATAATAATACCAGAAGTGTACCTTGCAAGTCTTGTAAAATTTGCTTCATAAGTACCCACAGATTCATCATACTTTTACTTCAGTTCAAGAAACTCTTTCTCTATCTTTGTTCGGAGAATACGAGGGAAGTACTTATTGAAAAATATGTTCTTGAACTCATCCCATTCCATGGACTCAATTTAATCCCTTTGCCTCGTATACTTAATATGATTCCACCATTGATCAGTATCTCCTTCCAAACGATACACTACTAGGATGAATTTATCATGTTCTGAACATTGAAGAACTGAAAATATCTTTTCTGTTGTACTAATCCATTGTTCAGCAACTAATGGATCAGTAGACCCACTGAAAGAAGGTGGACGCTGCCTCATGAAGGATTCAACAGAATGTTGCTCCTTCCATTGCTCGTTTGGAAGTCCTGCATGATTAATATCTTGAGAAAGTTGTGTGAGCATGGCTATAAGATTTTGCATTCCAGCTCCCATAACGTTTGGTTGCTCAGGGGGACAATCATTGCATTCCCGTCGCATTCCGCATTAACATGGTTCCTTCGGGTTCCAGCCATTGACTAATACCAAGAAGAATAGTGTGAGAAACACTAATTATAATAGAAAAAACCACATAATCAAGAATAAAATTTCACACTTATGGTCTTATCATAGGTTGTTCATGGTCATTTCTAAAACACTAGGATTGTGTTCTATGCTTAGACTTATCCTTAAGATTCTTACTAAGGATTTCACATCCTAGATTCCAATGTTTGACTATAACCTCCCTCTGATACCAACTATAATGACCGATAATTTACATACATTGTCATTAATTAAGAATTGAAGCACGCTTATTACAAAATATAACAAAACAATGAAAGGACTGTATAGGTATAGAGTCTTTAGAAACTGGGAAACATAAACAACTAGTTCATAAAGCATCTACTTTTCCTCCCATTCATTTCATCATATCTAGAGTCCCTTTTTGGCATATCCTACTTAATAACCATCTTCCTGAAATGTAGAAATAAACCATACAAAAGGGTGAGCTCAAATTCTCAGTAAGAGTAAACAAAATAAATATCAATCACATCATATACATAAGAACACAACTTTTCGAAATCTTAACCTGCAAAAGAAATCATAATTTCATAACATGGGATAAATAATATTAGTGAAATGTAATCCCAATAATCATAACATAAAACATGAAACATTGTGGCATAAACACATAATCATAGAGAATCATTTCTTGTTAGTCAAGACTCATTTCCAAGACTATCTTAGTGGACAAAGTCTATTTTTGAACTGAGTTCACTCCTCGTTTCAGTCTTGTTTCACTAAAAAGGTTTAACCTACCGTTCCAGCCATGTCTATCTCATGAGATATAAAATCTTTACCCAATGCATTGGAGGGAGATATAGGTCCCACCCATCTCATATTGATACCATTATTATGTGTGCCACAAAATCATAAAACCGACATCATAGCATAACCTATGTAATAAAAATGGGAATCATAAAAATCGTGACATCATAAGACAAATCATATAAGATAAAGGAATACATAAAAGTATTTCCATCACAACATAATCAAATCCATGTTATAATAGGGATATAAATAGAACCCTATATTATCTTAGATGGAAAATAATTTTGATAAAACTCTTTATCTCCATTCTTGGGGAAAATATCCTTTCTACTTCAAAAACATTTTCCTTTCTCAACATGTCATACAATTTTAAACTAAAAAATGTTTATTAAAAATAAATTTGATAACTTGTAAAGTAAGATTCTTGGAAATAATGTTTTAAAATCCATTCATTCCGTATATGTTAAAAAACATTCTTCTCATACATTTGTCGGAAAAGTCAAAAAGTACCTCGTACGAAAAACGACAAAAGATTCCTTTCAAATCTTTTACTAAAAACTCACCAAAGGGTAAAATTAAAATTAAACAATTGTAGGTGGATGGAAGTAATATTACATATTGAGGAAATATGGATGTGGATGATAAAATACACCCCAGTAAACACCAAAGTATAAACAATCTCGGATAAAAATGAGATTGTGATATTTTCCCTTACCTTAGGTCTGATTTGCCTCGTAAGTGTCTGAACCTCCTGTATAATGATTTAAATAATGTTATTGAATTATTCCAGAATCATAATTATTGTTATGATATCATATATGGTCATATTCTTAGCTTCTTAGTCGTAATATTTCATTGCTACTTGTTATTCGGGTGTTTATAACTTTTTGTTCTTATGCGTGTTATGTCGAACAAATTCTTATTCTTCTCTTTAGGTTATAGATACATCATTTCCAAAATTGTATTAATGTACTATATATCATATTTATTCATTCAATTCATTTATATAATCATTATGAAATGAAGATCATGTAGAACGACACACATCACATCGTGGAGACGGTATTCCGTACGTACGCACGAGCGATGATATCATTCCCATGATCATGGAATTGTATTGGACTGTATGTATACTATTTCAGAATCAATATCACATTAAAATAATCATATATAGTAATTATTTACACCATTATACCCATCCAAGTAAGGTGGTGGGGAAAAATAGATTACACCATGGTGTGGAGACAGTATTCCGTACGTACGCACGCGCTGTGATTTCATTTTCCATAGAATGGATAGATGTTGAAATACGGTTTTTTCATACATATAAAAACATATCATTATATGAGTGATACTTTTGTTATTACTTCATAATTAATCAACTAAAGAAGAAGATTTTGAAGAAGAATGAATTTGGAAAGGTTCGGTAATGGATATTACCTCTTTTTGACGCACCTCTTCTTAACCTCCTCTTAGGGCACTAGGGTTGGTTTTTGAAGAAGACTAGAACCTATATGATGATTCTATGGAAGTGGGAAATTGAAATGGGTAGGGTTTGGCTGAGATTTAAGTCTAAAATTGGTGTGAGGAGGAGAGGGAGGATGTGCCCTTTTATAAAGGAGAAGAGGGGCACCTTTGGAAATATAAGAAATATTAGTTTATATTAAATCCAAACCCCACATAAAAACCTCCAAAATGACTCATATACGAAGATTAGATGAGAAAGGGTAGTAATCTCGTAAACCAATAAAATTTAGACATGTTAGGAATTTATTTTATACATTACCAACTTGATTTATCCTTATTTATCAATTTAATTCTATTTGTGGTAATAATATTCGAAATTTTAAATTATTATTTATAATTATATATGTGTTGTGAATTTTCCATAATATGACACTTTATGACATTTTCGACCATATAAATTTTAATTTATAATTTTTAAATTTTTTTGAGATTTTTAAACAATTTTATAATATGTTATTTTTATAAAATAACAATAATGTCAATTTTGACACAATTCATTTATTTGAATTTAAATAAATTATATACAAAGGAAATGTTCGAAATAAAAGCTCTAATAGATTAATAAAATGTCATATGTATCTAGAAAATTAGCGGAGAACATTAAATAGTGCATATAGTAATTATTTTAATATTTTAAAACACATTTTTTGATATTTTAATTAATAAAATAATTTCAACATCAATATTGTGTCATAATTAATGATAATTATTTAATCCCTAAAAATTCTAAGTAAATTACTATGATGTAGATAATTGTATTAGCTTTAGTGAAACTATTCATTTTTGAAGTGTCATTATGTTTATCACCAAATTAAAATTATTATACTTATAAGATTTAAAAAAGTGACATGTTGTCACATTATTTGGTTTTAATAATAATTAACTTATTTTAATGGAAAAAAGTCTATTAAATGAATCTAATCCGACCGTTAGGTGATATGGGTCGACTTTTAGTCATCCAATAGGATTTTGGTAGGTGTTATGGTAATTTTATAATCTTATATTTACCCTTAATTACATGATTTACCTTTAACTATGATAAATAAAATTTACCGTAGTTACTCTTCATAATGCCCAAAAATAAAATTTAGCCTATTCAAATAATTTGGACCCACTGATTCTTAATTTGGAATCCATTTTTCCAAATTCCAAACATATAAGTTGTAGTAATTAATTTAAAATAAATCTCTTTGTTAAGAAAATGGGTTTTAGAAGTTAAAACATTGCCACAGATTGAAGTGTTTTTACCTATGAATTCAATGTAAAATTAATGCTAATTACATATATTATATTAAATGGTAAAAATATATTATATCTATACTTTAAAACCATTAAATATTATAATTTAACCATATAAATTATCTCAATGAAAAAAGTTGATTTAATTAAAAATTAGTGTATTTTTACTACTCATCAAAATATGAAAGTTATCAGAAAAATATAAAAAATTAATCCAAAGTAATTTTTTATATCCTATTTCAGAATAATAATTTTATTTTGTCAAATTGAACTTATAAATGTGTCAAAAACTAGATTTAATGTGGGTGCTCCTTCAAAAGGCGGTAAAACAGCATTTTTTTATAAATACCTATTTTAACCAAAAAAAATTATTTTGTTATCTTACCATGTTCTAGAAAAAGTGTAAGATGAATAATTATGTTGTAAAATTTAAAATTTAGTTAATACTATTCATAATGTCTAGTTTATAATATTATAATAATATATCATTGTTTAGTAAAACTCGATATTGCATACTACACACGCTATCGATGAATGTCGCGATTGCGTGCAGCGAAAGATTTCTTTGTTGATTTATATAACATAAAAAAAATATTTCTCATAAAAGTCTCGGGTGGTACAATATAACCTTATAAATAAAATATATAATAAAATTATTTTTGAATTAAAATTCTGTATTTTTCACTAACTCATTAAAAAATGAAATTACACTGAATAATAAAAAAATTATTCTAATATAATTTTTATGTCTATATTTAAAATATGATGTATTTTTTACATATAATAACTATAAAAGTTCCATAAATGGATTTACAATAGGTTCCTCATTAAAATGTGGTAATATTGATTTATATAAAAATTTAGTATTTAATGTACAAATTAGGGTTGTTTATATCATATTCCTATTAGATCTATTGTATGAACATTAAAAATATTTGGTTTAATGTTAAATATAAATATATGTATATTACATTAATTTCACTTAATAATTTTAATAATATTATTTTATTAGAATAAAAAATCATTGCGACCATAAAAATAATAATTTTTTTTATATACAATAAATTTTTATATTCATTTTTTATTAATTTATAATAAATGATTTAATTTTATATTTTTTTAACAATTGATTTTCATAAGTTAATTAACACTTTTCGTATATACTAATTTAAATTCTATGTTATATCTTATTATATGATAGTATTTTTTAATAAAATATTGTTGATCAATAAAACTCGGTCCTGCGTGTTGCACAAGCCATCGAGGACAATTATCATGTGGGAAGCTCAATGAAACCTCGGTGTTCTATATTGTGAAAGATAACCCTTATATTGCGTGTATGGTATGATTAACTTCATTTGGTGTATAAATCAATCCAAACATATTTATTTAATTACATATATACATATATACATATATATATATATAACAACTATCATTGCTGTGTGAAATGAAAAATATCAAAAAAATATTAAATAAATTATAAAAAACAAATATTACACTAAATCATGTGGTGTTACATTCCATATACAACATTAAATAATTTTCATAAAAGTGT
Organism: Viscum album; assembly: GCA_963277665.1. NCBI lineage: Eukaryota > Viridiplantae > Streptophyta > Magnoliopsida > Santalales > Viscaceae > Viscum > Viscum album. The sequence goes on from OY728133.1 coordinate 246,308,916, forward strand.
ATATAATGAATAAATATGAAATTAATAAAATTAATATCTTTCTGTATATGATGGATCTATATCCTATGCACAGTAACCATAACATCCATGATAAAACATTAATGAGAAAATGAAGTAGTTGGGACCCCAAAAAATGGTACCTATGAAGTATTATTAACAAACAAAGGGATAATAAGTTATAATAACATGATATATTACAATATGAATATTAATATGGTTTTATTATAAATCAATTACATGTTTAAAACTATTATACTGGTGGTTAAATCGCGTAAAACAAAATGGATATTTGAGGTAAGAGACTTCATCCAAATTTCCTTTCATTGAATCATATTGTAATGTTATGAACCTAATTTCTTGGTTGGACTGGATACTCAAGAGGGGGTGAATTGAGTTCCAATTATAATTTCTTTTAAAATATTTTCTATTTAAAATCCCCCAATTTATAAAACTAGTTAAACTGTAGGGAATTTATACAGATTGTAAATGTTCACATAGCATCTCAATGATTGATTAGGTCTCAATTAATTTAACCACAACATTAAACTAAATTTTGAAACTAACCTACTGATCGACAATAAGTGTAAACACTTGACAATTAAACTATCAACGTAGCTTTAAAATATCTTTGTATTTCAAATTAATAACAGCAAAATATAAAAGATATATGTAGCATACTTAAAACATAAACTAAAGATGCACAACAGATATAACAAGAGGTTCAGTTTCAAGGTGAGACATAGTCCTCTCAAAATTGTATAAATTTGATCCACACCCTGGATCGGGGTTAGAAAAAGTTTACAAAACTGTCCAGGCCACGCAAGGACTTCTACCACAGTTCTTCTTGGGAGACAAAACAAAGACCAGGCCGCACAAAGACCTCTTTCACAATTTATGTGGGTAAACAAATGTTAAGAGTTCTGATGTTTGGATTTTGATATCCTCCAGTTCAGTGTAAGAGACAGTGTGTGTGTAAGATATATAGAGTACACCACGCTGCTCTAAAGTAAATAAACAAATCACTTATAGAGAACAGATACGAGTTTAAAAAGATCTAGTGATTAGCAATGTAGCTCTGGACTTGATGGATTCAGCAGAAATGCTTCTGAGTCCTTCTTTGATGTTTCAATTGAAAAACAGAGTGTTGTATTCTATCTTGTGTTCTGCAGGAGTGAAAATGGTCTCTTGATTAGTCGTGTGTTCTTCAGTGGTGTTGGATTGCACTCATGAGAGTTCTTAAAATGTCTTCCAATCTCCTTCTTGATCAGGATTTTTCTTCTTATTCAGCACAGTGATCTCGGGCGTATATAAGTACTTCTTGTTGAATCGTCACACTTTTTTCACACGTGTACTGCATCTCAATCTTCCTTATATTCCATGTGTTCTGGCCGTAGGAATGATTCCTTTTTCATAGGTACGAGATACATTTTTCTGACATGACAATAACTATCATTAAAGAACATTAATTTCATTAAAAACATCAAATATGATCATTAACATTATTTAATTAATATTGACAAAAAAGATAAGAAATGGTGTCACATTGATTATGTAAACGGTGTCTTCTTCACGGTATGGTATTTATGGTATGTGGTTCATGGTATGTGCTTCATAGTGTCTCCATGTCACGGTGAGTGGGTCACGGTTTGTCCTTCATGGTGTCTGGGTCATGGTTTGTCCTTCACAGTGTCTGGGTCATGGTTTTTCCTTCATGGTGTCTGGGTCACAGTTTGTCCTTCACGATGTCTGGGTAACGATTTTCCCTTCACAGTGTCTCTATACTTAGATGAATATCTATATTTAGAATTAGACAGTAATATGCAGAATATGAATTAATTTTAACCAGTAGAGAGTAAGAGAACATGAATCATAAATATAATGGATTGATAATATAAGTGATATTTGTGATCATGCATAAGACTTGTAAATAATAAAGAGAGTAATTGACATCAATAATAGTTGTTATCATTAAAACATGATGTGTAGTTAAGATTGAGATTAATTAATAGTAATAGGATTTGTGATCATTAAAACATGATTAATACAAGAGGAGTCCCACAATCTCCCCCTTTTTGATGATCACAAATCATATATAGTCAAAATATAATTGAAATTTTACATTAGAGAAACTAGCATATTAGAATAAAAAAAATAGAGAATAATAGATTTGATAACAATATATCTCATTATAGTACAGATACTTTTAGTTCTTCTCCCCCTTTTAGGATTATCAAAATGTAGAGAAAATGAAATGAAAAAATTCATTTTTCATTAAAATGGGTTCAGAATATAACATCCAAGAGAAATAAAAATAGTAAACAACAAATGACATCCCATCAAAAAGAAAACAGTCCCTAGAGTCTTCAAGGATCCACCTTTTCCTTTCCTTTATCAGTAGCAGGAGCTGGTACTGAAGTAGAATAAGGCATTGATTTGGTAGATAAAGAGGGTAAGTGTAGACCTTCAAAAACAGATGCAGTAAAAGTAGGAGAAGTAGAAGATCTAGGATGTGGCTGGTCAAGAATGACCGGCCGGATCTGAGAAAGATCTTGGCTGACTAAGATGTCAGTGGAGGCATGGGTAGGCAGACCAGGTCTAAGGGGTGCAATAGCTGGATCAACTATAGTAGTACTACACATGAAGATATGGTTTCAAAAGATTGATGAAATCAGTAATTATTTCTCCACCAAATTGCATAGCCTTATCAAAATCTTCCTTATTCTCCATGAATTTGTCCAACAGTCTGGTGAATTATGTAAGCTTCTAAACTTGAACATTAAAAGCATGAGTTACAAGTGGGATTTTCAGGTTTTCCACAAGATATCTAAAGTGATCTGTCATATCACTTTTAATGAAAATCTGGGATAGATAAAAATATCATTTCTTAGTGATCTCCTTTTGAGTATCTTTGGATATCTTAGAATGAATTCTAACCAAGTCTAATGCTCGATCACTATTCTTAACTACTTATGACAAAGAAGAAAGATCCAAGCCACTGAAGGCATTCTAAAGTTCTTCCTTTATTATGGATCTCAGTAGAGAAACATCCAAAGGAGTAACAGAAGGCTGACCTGAATCCGGAGAAGCTTTTATATCTACGGATAGAACTTTAAGTTGTTACAAAACATTTTACATGCACCCAGTGTGCTCATTTATGAGTTTATTTAAGTTTTCCACAAGCTCCCTCATGCGTTCCAGCATTTTTGTGTGTATTTTTCCAATATTTTCATCAAAATACAATAGATATGGATGAAATTGAGACACAATTTCCCTAGAAAGGGTGGAATCAGTTTGCTCAAGAGAAGAAGCAACAGGTGCAGGAGCAGAAATAAGAGCAGGCATTGATCTCAAAGACAACTCATTCTACAAGTTTGCTACTATACTTTTCACATTCGCAACATCCGCACTCAAAAGCTTATTTTCTACTCTGACTTCTTGAATTTCTCGGATCATCCTTGGTTGAATATGAAATATAAAATTTTCCAAGAGAATTGATGCATCTTCCTGACATAACTGAGTCACTGTACGGGGTTGAGTGGATAAGATTTTCTCAACTCCAGCTAACATAGTCTCTCCAAAAACATTCAGATCATCTTTAGTTACAAAATAGTGTTGCTCATGTAAGAGTGCAGGTAAAGGGAGTGAAGTAGGTTCTGGTTCAGTTTAAAGTCATCTTCAGACTCAGATTGTGATCTATATTGAGGCTCTGGTTCTGGTTCCGGATGAGCTACAGACTTCAGTTGAAACACAGAAGAGATATACATTCCATTTGTAGTCACTTGTTCTGACTCATTCACATCATAAAATATTGGGAAAACATAACGAGTGTACACAGAATATGTGACAGTATGTTGAGAAGGTTCAGCAGATCCAGCTTCCATAATATCAAGGTTTTGAGGTCCCCCCCCTCAAGTTGTGCTTCCATTTCAGAGACTCTAACCTCGGCAACATGGTCAAGATCCACAATATCATCTCTAATCTCTTCAACAAAATCTTGCCTTGCCAGCTGAAAGGAAATTTCCATCCTCTCTTCAGCAGAGGGAATTATCCTAGAAACCAATTGTTCCAATAGTTGTGCTTTCAGATTGACTTCGTTCTCAACAGGGAGATCGTTTTTAACAGGATCTATCTCCACCACTGCTTGCTGCACTAAATTTGGAAAACCCAATTTTCTTGCAGCCGTATGATGATTTTCTATAATAAAATCCTCACTATAAGCAGGATCTTCTTCTTCTCTAAAGCCAACAGAAACTTCCTCTCCTTGAGGTATTTCAGTAGGGACGACAGCAGGGAAAACAGTAGGGACAACAACCCTTTCTTTTTCAACAGGAGCTGTTTCCATTGGAGGTTTTCCAGCTTCTTCTCTAGGTGAAACTTCATCTATCACTTCATCTTCTTCTTCTGAATGAATACTCAACCACTTCATCTGGTTCCAAAATAGGATCATCTAGATTCTTAGGACTTTATGGGTAATCAAAGAGATTAAACTTTTTATAAATGTGATCATTATCCTCAACCCACTTCTTCTTCCAGGGGTTCCAGCTAATCTTCATCCTTCTGATGATAGCCTTGGATAAGAAGAAATCAGTGTCCTCTAGCTTTTCTTCATTCGGTCCAACCATCCCTTTGGCATTTAGCATGGTTGAAATCATCCTTGAGTAAATCAAGGAGGTGGGTTTGAAAGTGACTTGAATCAGCTCACAGATATGGTTATTAACATACTTTCATAGGTTGATCTTATTCCTATTCATCAACATGTGAATCATGAACACATCTTGATACATAATTACAGAAAAATCCCCTTTTCTTGGACTGATCAAATTCGGAACAAATTAGAATAGACGTCTATTTTCTTCATCTAATTCTACAGCTATATCCCTTCTCATGGTTCCATTACCGGTTAAAATTTCCAAGTCATTTTCCAGATTGAAGATATCAGATGATGGAGGAGGGTCTCTCTTGTAGTCTTCACAAACTCCTTCATGAAGAATCCATAGGCTTGCATCCCACATCCTAGAGGTAAAAGAACACTTTTGACCATTGATCCAGCTGGTCACCATAAAGTTTTCTCTAAAATAAAAGGAAAACATTACATATTAATGGAATTGAGATACCAGCATCAGGTAAATCGGTCTATTTTGTCCAGAGAACCATTCAAGCCATCCTTTTATCTTAAAACTTTCATAACTCATGACTTGATAGTCAGCAGCCCGTCGGGGAAAACCTCATTTTCATATAAAATAGTACGACTTAACATGTTTGGTTTTAAAGGTCATTTGGGTGCTATCCTCTGTATTCTCTTATGTTTCTTAGAACAGCGCTTCTCAGACGAGGGTGAAGACAGATGCTTCATCCTTGCCATCCACTAAAGGTTCTAGCAAGAGAGGAGAAGTTTTTCAAGAGTGAGAAATTTTAGGAGAGAGTTCGGGTAAGGAATCAAATGAAACCATTATGTTTTATCATTTGAGAATGTCAAACGTCATAAAAACAAAAATGTGGGAAATAAAATATTCATGAAATAAAAATTACCGCTATACGGGTTCAAATAAGAATATATGTAATCTTCACGGTGAGACCATGGGTAGGCATTATGGTGTGATGCAAACCAATCATCACGGTGAGACAGTTGGTGGTTGTCACTGTGAGACAATGACCAATCTATACAGTCACAGTGAGATAGTGAGTTGACAGACTGTGAGCACAAGGTCTTAACAGTGAGGCTCTATGCATGAAACTTTAACTATGAAACAGTGAGCATGAAACTTTAAAGTAAAATATTGTAAAGTATTAAACATTAAGATCAGTAAGATATCTATTTATGATTAATCATACCAAGATCATGTATGATGTAGTCTATTATTTCAGAATATAATGGTTTAGTGAATATATCTGCATGTTGATATTCAGTACCAATGTACTCCAAAGTGATATCACCTTTTTGATAATGATCCCTCAAAAATTGATTTCTTATATCAATCTGTTTTGTCCTAGAATGAGAAATATGATTTTTAGAAATATTAATAGCACATGTGCTGACACAGTTTATTGGGACATGTCTGAATTGTTATCCATAGTCTAGTAAAGTGTTTTTCATCCATTAAATTTGCACACAATAACTGCCAACAGCTATGTATTCAGCTTTTGTAGTAGACAATGCAATAGAATTTTCTTTCGTACTACACCATGATACCAGTGACTTGCCTAAAAGGTGAAATGTTCCAGAGATGGTTTTTCTATCTCACTTACATCCAAAAAAATCAGCATCATAATAACTAACTAAATCAAATGATTGTCCTTTGGGATAGAACGGTCCTAAATTGGGAGTATTCTTAAAGTATTTGAAAATCCTTTTTACAGCATTTAAATGTGACACTTTAGGGTTTTCTTGAAAATGAGCACACATACACACACTAAACATAATATCAGGACGACTAGCAGTCAAGTAGAGTAGACTTCCAATCATTGTTCTATAAGTGGATTGATCAACAGATTTACCATCTTCATCAAGATCCAACTTACTGGTGGTACTCATGGGAGTGTCACTACTTTTTGTGTTATCCAATCCAAAACGTTTTAAAAGATATCTAGTATATTTAATTTGATTTAAAATAATTCCATCATCATTTTGAAAGATTTGAAAACTAAGGAAGAATTTGAGTTCACCCATTAAACTCATTTCAAATTCATTTTGTATCATTTTAGAAAAATCAGAACATAGGGAATTTTTTTAAGATCCAAAAATAATATCATCTACATAAATTTTTACAAATAAAACATATTTAGATATTCGTTTAATAAAAATTGTAGGGTCAACTATAACTTTTCTAAAACCTTTAGAAATTAGAAAAGTACTTAATCTATCATACCAAGCTTTTTGAGCTTGCTTTAAACCATATAAATCTTTTGATAATTTGAAAATATGATTTGGAAAATGAGGGTTTGTAAATCCAGGTGGTTGTTGAACAAAAACATCCTAAACAATATATCCATTTAATAATGCACTCGTTACATCCATTTCATATAGATTGAAATTTATATGTCCAGAATATGAATGTAAGATCCTAATAGCTTTTAATCTGGCTAATGGAGAGAAATTCTCCTCAAAGTCAATTTCTTCCTCTTGACTATAGCCTTGTGTATCTAGCCTAGCTTTGTTTTAAACATTGTTTCAAGATTCATCTACTTTATTTGTAAACACCCATTTAGTGCATATTGTGAAAGTGTCCTTAGGTCCTTCAACAAGATTCCAAACTTTAATTATTTCAAAATTATTGAGTTCTTCTTACATGGAAATCACCCAAAATTCATCATTAATAGCATCATTAATGTTATTAGGTTCAATCTGTGACAAGATGGCTTGATGTTCAACCTGATTTCTAAGAGAATCTCTAGTCTGTGTCCCTCAATCCAGATTTCCTACAATAACATATAAAGGATTATTATTTAGAATTATAGTTGATCTAGTAATGGTAGGACTAGAAATTTTTGGTTCTTCTCTAGGTTCAGGTTCATTAGGAGAAGATTCTGGAATAATTCCAGAACTGGTTGTCTTTATATAAAGTTCATTAGATATGTCATTAATGTCTAGAACACTCAAATTTTCTTAATGATTTTCAAGAGATGTTTTAGACTCATGTGGATCAGTTTCATCAAATTTTATGTGAACATATTCTTCCACACACTTGGTTCTCTTATTGAAAACTCTATAGGATTTTCTAGTTAAAGAATATCCTAATAATATTTCTTCATCACTCATAGAAGAAAACTTATCTAGATTATCCTTTGTATTAAGAATGAAGACTTTTCAACCAAATACTCTAATGTAATTGACTTTAGGTTTTATGTTGTTCCAATGTTCATAAGGAGTCTTCTTACGAACAGGTCTAATCAAGACTCTATTGATGATATAACAAGCTTTATTTACAGCTTCATCCCAAAAATAAATAGGCATATCATGCACATTAAGCCTAGATGTTTCTATTTATTTAAGGGTTCTATTTCTTCTTTCTACTACACCATTCTACTGAGGTGTTCTAGGAGAAAAAAAGTTGTGATTATACCCATTGTGTGAGAAAAAGGATTTAAAGTCTTTATTTTCAAACTCACGACCATGATCACTTGATAGAGTTTTAATTGTATGTCCACTGAGATTTTCTACAGACTTGGAGTATTTAAAATATTAAGAACAAGCTTTAGTTTTGTGACATAAGAAGTATACCCATGTATATCTAGAAAAGTCAACTACTAATACATAGGCATAGTGCTTCCCATTTAAGCTAGAAACTATAGATGGTCCAAACAAATCCAAGTGAACTAACTCGAGAGGTTGAGAAGTTGAGACTTCTTTCTTTGGTTTAAAAATTAATTTTCTGTTTTTTCCCTTTTGACAGAAATTACACACTTTGTCATTTGGAAACTAATGTTTATGTAGGTCTCTATCCAAGTTCTTCATAGTCTGTTTTCTAAGTGAGTGAATGTTGCAGTTTCCTAATCATTTATGCCAAATCCAAGACTCTTTATGAAAAGAATTTAAATATTTAACATTTTTATTAGCTAAGGAATTTAAATCCACAGCATACACATTTTAATATCTAAAAGTAGAAAATACTAAAACATTCATAGAATTAAAACATTACAAGAATCATTTTCAAATTTATCATTAAAACCATCATCACACAGTTGAGAAATACATAACAGATTATATCTCAGTCCATCAACAAATAAAAAATTGGAAATTAAAACTGAATTAGTGTTAACAATTTGGACTAGGCTGATGATCTTTCCTTTATAATTATTACCAAAGGTGACATAGCCTCCATCAAACTTTATTAAACTCTTGAAGCATGAGTAATCCCCAGACATATTTCTTGAACATCCACTTTCCAAATACCATGTCTTCTTGTGGGAACTATTCAAGCAGGTTTCCTACAAAACAGTTTTAGATAGAAAAGGATTTCGGTACCCAGAGCTTCTTGGGTCCAGATAGGTTAGAAATCAAAGCATTAGGTACCCATATTTTTCTTATGGGTCTCATATAATTTTTAGAGTCAAAATATTTTGAGAGATAAACACTATTTGACTGATAACTATGTGAATAACTAGTTAAATCATATGAATGTCTAGAACTAGAACTAGTAGTATTCTATCCATATTTAGGAATAAATCTATTCATAGTAATCTGTCTCTGTCCAAGTTTGTAGCCTATTCTAGTAGTGTATTTTGGTTCCACTTTCTTTCCTAGCATTTCGATTAGTGTAACCTTTCCATATGTGAACTTCTCTAAGTCTTTTCTATGTTTCTCATTAGACATTTTCAGTTCAATGTTCACTTTTAACAGTTGAGAATTCTTCTCTTTTTCGATAGTAAGTTCGATTTTAACAGTTGTAGTGAGTGAATTCTATTTTTCAATGATTTGTAATTATCCTTAAGTTCATTTCATGTCTCTTATAGCATATTACATTATTCAAATAATTCCTCACTAGTCATGTTTTCAGAATCAAAATCAGAGTATGCATCATCTCCAGAATAATAAGAATTTCAAACTGGAGTATCTAAGGTTACCTCAGATGTGTTTGTCATGAAACACATGTTGGCATGATTTCATTTAGAATCAGATATTTCATATTCACTTGTGTTGTCTTCAGAAGCACTCCAATTAGCCTTCATATCTTTCTTGTATTTACTATCCTTGTAATCATATTTCTTCTTCAATTTTAGCTTTGGGAAGTCTTCATTAATGTGTCCTTTTCTTTTTCACTCATAGAAAACAACTTCATCACTTTTATCTGGCTTTTTCCAGTCCTTCTTCCAATGTCACATATTGGCATCCTTTCCATTGTAATTTGATTTTCTGAAAAATTTCTTCTTCCTATAAAATTTCATAATCCTTCTGGCTATCTGAGCCATTTAAACATCACTATCAGAGTCTGAGCTTTCCCTTGTTGAACTGTGAGTCTGTATTTGAGATTTTTCTTTGTCCATGATCTTTGATGCAGTAGTCTTGAAAGCCAGTGATTTCCTATTTGGTTCATCATCTTCCTCTTTATTCACCTTAAGTTCTTCCTCATACATCATAAGCTTACCAATGAGTACTTTGATAGATACAACAGAAATGTCACATGACTCTCAAATTGAAATAGATGTGCCTCTCCATCGTTCTGGCAGACATCTCAGTATCCTCATAATTTGGTCCTTAGTTGGAACAACTTTTCCATGTGAACTCATTGTATTGACTATCTCATTGAACCTGAGATACATATCAGAAATGGGTTCATCAGTTTTCATTTTAAAATTTTCATATTTAATAGTATAATTATTTAGTCTCATTTCATTAACAATAGTTGTTCGTTCATAAGAAACACCTAAAGTATCCCAAATTTCAAAAGCAGTTTTACAGGCTGAAATTCTGTTAAATTCCACATCTCCTAGTGTAAAATGCATGGCATTCATGGATTTACAATTATTATTATAAGAAGTCTTTGTAGGTCCATCGCATGTTGTTCTTTTGGTTTCTGGAATTTTATATTCATATTCTATAGAAGTCCAAATATCAAAACCCATGCTTTCTAAATGAATTTTCATTTTCATTTTCCACTGAGCATATTTTGTGCCATTGAAGACAGGTGGCATGTTAGTAGTAGCACCCTCGATTATATTATCCATTACTAGATTTTAGAAAATAAATTTAAAGATATAAAAATTTAGAACTAACAGAAATTTTTGATCTTTAAAGATGCAACTAAAATCACAGTTAAAAAACAGAGTATTTCAAAAATCTTTTAACAAAAACAAATCCCCCGATACCAAATGTTGGTCAGAGTGGAGACTCAAGAGGGCGGTGAATTGAGTTCCAATTAAAATTTCTGTTAAAAAATGTCTTTTTAAAATCCTCCTATTTATAAAACAAGTTAAACTGTAGTGATTTTATACAGATTGTAAATGTTCACTTAGATTCTCAAATATTGATTAGGTATCAATTAATTTAACCTCACGATTAAACTAACTTGTGAAACTAACCTACATATCTACAATAAGTTTAAACACTCGATAATTTAACTATTAAAGTATCTTTAAAATAGTTTTGTATTTCTACGTAATAGCAGCGGAATATAAAATATATATTTAGTATACTTTAAACTTAAACTAAATATGCACAACAGATATAACAAGGGGTTCAGTCTCAAGACGAGACTTAGTCTTCTAAAATTTGTATAAATTTGATCCACAACCTGGATCAGGGTTAACAACAGTGTACGTAACTGTCCAGGCCACGCATGGACCTCTACCATAGTTCATTGTGGGAGAAAAAACAATGTCTAGGCCATACAAGTACCTCTTCCAAAGTTGACATGGGTAAACAAATGTTAAGAGTTCTGAAGTGAGGATTTTGATATCATCCATTTCAGTGCAGGAGACAGTGTGTGTGTGTAAGATACACATAGTACACCACACTGCTCGAAAGTAAATAAACAAATCACTTAGAGAGAATAGATAAGAGTTTAGAAAGCTCTAGTGATTATCAATGTAGCTCTGGACTTATTGGATTCAGCAGAATTGATTCTGAGTCCTTCTCTAGTTTCTCTATTGAAAAACATAGTGTTGTAGTCTAGATTGTGTTCTACAGGAGTGAAAATGAACTCTTGATTCATCGTGTGTTCTTTAGTGGTGTTGGATTGCACTCATGAGAGTTCTTTGAAAGTCTTTCAATCTCCTTCTTGATCAGGATTGTTCTTCTAATTCAACATAATTCTCTCGGGCGTATATAAGTTCTTCTTGTTGTGTCATCACACTTTTTTTTCCACGTGTACTTCATCTCAATATTCCTTATATTCCACAACTTCTGTCATTAGGAATGATTCCTTTTTCATAGGTACGATGTACGGTTTCTTGACACGCCAATAACAATCATTAAATAAAATTAATTGCATTAAAAACATCAAATATGACAGTTTGCATTATTTAATTAATATTGACAAAAAATTTAAGAAATGGTGTCATAGTGATTATGTAAACGGTGTCTTCTTCACGGTATGGTCTTCACGGTATTTGGTTCATGGTATGTGCTTCACGGTGTCTCCATGTCACGGTGTGTGGGTCACGGTTTGTCCTTCACAGTGTCTAGGTCACCGTTTTTCCTTCACGGGGTCTGGGTCACGGTTTTTCCTTCACGGTGTCTGGGACACAGTTTGTCCTTTATGGTGTTTGGGTCACAGTTTCTCCTTCACGGTGTCTCTATACTTAGATGAATATCTGTATTTAGACATTGATAGTAATATACAGTATATGAATTATGTTTAACCAGTACATAGTAATAGAAATTGTGTGATAAATATAAAGGCTTGATAATATAAGTGACATTTGTGATCATGCATAAGACTTGTAAATAATAAAGAGATTAATTAACATCAATAATATTTGTTAGCATTAAAAAATGATTAGTAGTTAAGATTGAGATTAATTAATACTAATAGGATTTGTGATCATTAAAACATGATTAATACATGAAGAGACCAACATAATTTAGTTTTTATGGTGTATATAAGGTCCCATTTTACCTATTTAATCATTAATAAATAATAATTAATGGAAATTTATGTTTTAATTTTAATGGTTTCATCTAAGGGGTATTTTACTTCAATGTTACCAAGTGGTAAAATATTTCATAACTCAAATTCTTATCATGGGGTTATATTACTTCTTCAAGGACATTGATATTATAATATTATGTGTGTAATGAATTTTAATTTTTTTATATTTTATTTCAACTCATTTTATGTGGATTTTTTAGATACACATAATCAATAAATTGATTAATCCTCAGATATATGGTTTGATCTTTGTACGGATTTCATCTCAATTACCACTTTGTTAGGACATATTTTTTATTATGAACCAATTTATTTCTAAGGGGGGTTTCTACTAAACCATTGATATAAAATGTTATCAATATATTTATATTCCTAATAATAAATGATTCATTTGAATTTATTTCATTCTTGTAGATTATGATTCAAAAGTTACCAAAATTGTAAGTGTTTGTGACTAAATCTCAATTTATTCAGGATTGTTTATGGTTAAATTTACATTGAATGAAATTATTTGATAAATAAAAAATAAACCCATTTAATTTTATTATAATATGGTTATTTATGACATTTTCATGTAATAATATGGTTTTTATCTCATTATTACTTATAATTTTTTATAATGTAATATGATTATTATATAATAATCCCAATTATTTCTTATTAATTTACTTGATCTTGAATTATTTATCTTCTTGTAATGGTTATACATTAAATTTCCATTATATATATATATATTATGTATATCATTAATATGATTATTTCCTAATCCATATACCGTTTTTTCATATGGTGTTTACTTTAAAATATATTTGATTAACTGGGGAAATACTGGTAAAGTTTTATTATCACTCAATATGGATAGATTTTTATAAGATATATAGTTTATCAATAAAATACATCATTCAATATTTGAGGGATTTATTAAACATGCAATGAAATGTGGGCCCTATATTAAATGTCCCCACAATGCATCAATATATCTCATGAGACAAATCTTCTGACAAAATTACAAGGGTTTTTACCTATAGATTTTAACTATATTATAAAATTTCTTAATGGTATTGAAATTATTCTATCTCTGAACATCATATCTAATTTGGATCATTCCCTACATTTTAAAATCATTAATTATTATCAATGATATTATTTGTGTTGATATTATCCATGGATGAATTTTATTATCAATTTATTGATTAAATGGAATGTGTGTTTTGTTATTTACCTTAACCTAATGATAATGCCTTATCTATTATTGATATTCATGAAATTGAAAAAATAGAATTTATGATCATTTATTTAACATTAAATTTTTATTACTCCTTATTGATCTAATATGTCACTTGTTGTATGTATTACTTGTTGATTATATTAGATCACCATTATTTTTTCTCCTTTCCCCATGATATGAATAAGGAATATTTAAATGAGTTCAAGGATACAAAATATTTACATTTGATTTGTTTAAATTTATGTTATAAAATTTAATTGAATAATGAAGTATGTATATAGTTTAAAAAGACTACTAAATAATTCTGTTCTTTGGGATTCAATGACTTGTGTCTTATGAGAATGTATTCAATTAACCTCTGGCTCTAAGATGCGGAATAAGTGGTTATACAGTTGGTATCAAAGATGATTTTAATATAATCTTCGGGAATAGATTTAGGAAAAAAATAGATTAGGGAATATAACCATATGGTAGACCTAAAAGAAAAATTTTAGAATGATTTCATAATGTTATGTTAATGATGATATTATATTTTTTCAAAGAAAAAATAAAAATATGGATACTAAAAGTGGATGTGGTTATAGAATAGTTTTACCTTGGTATAATAACCTTAAAAAGGGACTATTTGTATTTTACTCGATCATCACGTGGTGTTGGAGAACATGCCTTACTAGAAACTTGATTTAACACTCCAAAGGGATATTGTTAGGATAATTCAATTTTTCATTATGAACCACCATAAATAATTTGAATATATGATGAAAATAAATGGAATATGATAAAACAAATATGTTTTAAAATGAAAAGAATGTTTCATGATTTAGATTTTTCTATTGAGGTTTTATGTGATGTTATTTTCATGTGGGTTATAAAATTTTGGGAGATGTTTTATTAGGTTAAGGTAAGTATAACCAGATAGTTCAACATGAAGTATTATTTGATGGATATTGAACTTCTCATATGATTAATGGTATTTATAACCTTTAAGGTTAAAATGATCATTGATGTTATAGTAATAATAATAAAATAATATTGTTTGGTGCTTAAAAAAATCTATAGAAAAATATGGTGGATAAAAATTTATTTGATTATTAATGTTATTTTTAAACATTTTCATCAGATTATGTTCAATATTATGGTAATTATATCAATAGGATTTCAGAAAAAGTACAACACGTAGCCAGGTGATAATTGGTCATATTCGGTGAGGCCAAAAGGATTGATGAGAAAATTGAAAGGTTACAAGAGTTAACGATTACCATTGGAATTTGTGATGTTCTAGATAATTTGAAATTGTTTTTATTTAAATTATTTTATGTGTAAATATATATTTGAACATTTTGTGTTTCTGTTTATGTTAATAGATTAATGTACTATATTAGAGAACATGTTGTAAACATTTTTGTTTTGGTAAATATTTTGAGAGAGACAAAAAGTATTTTCACTCTTTATAGATATTATAATCCATTAAATGATAATTTTATTTCATTAGGAACAAAAAAATTCACCTTGAATATTTATTTCATGGGGTAATAAATGAATTGTAAATTGATCGACGTGAAATCTGGGGATAAAATGGTGATTACGAAATAGAAATATACCTTGTAAATAAGTTTATAATTTTCATAGAGAGTAAAATAATTCCTCGACATTATGAAAATCATCTTGAAAAAAAATCATGTTATCTCTATATCTAATGAATCAATGTTCATTTAACTAGTCATGGATTTGGGGTTTTTGGCCATTTAATTTCACCTAATCAATCACTTTCATATAATATTAGATATTTATCAATATCCATAATTCAATAAATTTTTCTTTCATGTCAATATTTTCACTTCCCACCACTTTTATTCTACTTAGAATCCTTGTTATGTGGTAATCAAGATTAAATTTTTTTCCCCTTCCCTCTTTTAAGAAGACGATTTATTGACCTATTTTATGAAGTGAGTTTTCAAAATCAGTATTTTCAAATTTCTATCCCTTTATTACCAAGTGAAATTTCAATTTAGTTGGAATGAATTTATCGATGTTTATTAGAATGTAACACCCCATGATTTTAAAATATCATTTTCTTCAATAACATATTTAACACACAACATGGAGATTAAATGACCAAAAAATTCTGTTATTTAAACATATCAATTACAATCATGATGTTGAGTTTGTGGGTATCAATAGGATTAACCAAATTATTAAATATATATAATTAGATTAATAAAAATAAATTCATTAATAATAATCACTCATTTTTTATAATTTATTTTATTTTTTTAAAAATAATTTTTCATTGAACATTATTTTTTTACTATTTTATGTGAAAAAAGTAATACAGTTAATTTTCACAACTTTAATGAAATTTTATTGATTAAATTAAATTAATTTCTTATTTCATCATATAAAATTTATATTAGGATGATGTTTTTTAAATTTTCTAAAAATATTTTCTATTCCGTGAAGAGTGATAATACATATTTGTGTAAAACTATAACTTCATTTCAATAACATATTTAATTTAAATGTCTATTTTGATTTAAAATAATTAAAATAAAAATAATATTTATTTATATTTATTTAATCTAATTTCATTCATTTATATCTTTTTTTCTGATATTTTTGTATGTTTATTTTTAGACTTAAATCACATATTCTTTGAAATCCTCTTTTAACTTCATAGTGTTTCTCCATTCAAATTAAATAAAATAATAATTAATGACGAAAGATATAAATTAATTATATTTATGATATGTATAAATATATTAATTTGAATCTATCTCATGATGATTAGGAACCATAGAGTTAATATAATATCATGTTATGCTTGAAAAAAAAATTTATTAAAAAACTATTTTTTGACATAATTTATTGGTTCATCATTGAAGTAAATTTTAAAACATATTTGAATTAGAATTAATGAAATTTATTACCTATTTTAAATAATAATAATTTGTATTATTAAATATTTTCACCAAAATTTTGTGTCATAATTTTTAATACATACATTTAAATTTGTTTACTTCATTTTTTATGACATTCAATTATCTATGAACCATTACTGCATAATAACACCAATATATCAAATATAATTATATTTTAATGTTTTAATTATATAATATTTATCCATTTCCTCCATCATATTGTAAATAAATCATTCACTCATGTGTACAGTGAACTACTATATCGTGGACCGATGTAATTTTTTTCCATCACCGACTCAAATAGACAGACATAATGATAGAAATGATTAATATATATATATATATGAATAATATGTTATGATATAAATTTTTAAAAATTAATACACAATCCACTTACCAATTATTTCTCTCATTAAGGGAATTATATCATCACTCATGCGTACGTATGACCGACCATCTCCACGAAGCAATCTGACTCATTTTCAATGTAAAATTTTAATGAATATGTAAGGAATAAATAATATATTTATAACATTAATAAAATTATGGATATTATTTATTTGGATTATATTTACAGGAATTGGAACTCTCATGACAAACCATTCATGAGAAAAATATGCAGTTAAGACCCTAAATAATGATAATAATGAAATATTATTGAAAAGTAGGTGATATGATGTTATAGTACTATCATATTTGATATTATATATATGAATATGGATATATAATGAATAAATAACCTATTTAAAACCATTATACCTGAGTTAAATTAATATTCATCTTATTAAAAAATTGTGGTAAGGGGCTTCATATCAATTTTACTTCATTGAGGAATATTGTAATGTTATGCATCGATTTTTTTATATAATTAATATTTTGACACATTTAATATATTACATCATCAATCATTCATTATTCTTGTATTTAGAATTTTAAATTTAGTTTTTTCATAAAATTTGGATTTTAATAGTATGTTTCTAAGTGGTTAGGAATTTGGTAAATCAATTTCTTTTCATTATGTTATATTAGTTATTCATTGTATTTAAAATTATAATATTATGTGTAATTTAACATGATTATTTTATGTTATATTTTAATAAAATGTGAATTTTAAATTGATACAAAAGATCAATATATTTATTAATCCACACTTCAAAATTTTTATCTTTGTAAGACACTTCATCTAAATTTACACTCCATTGGAATATATTTTGTATTATGAAGAAATTTAATTTTATGAGGTGTATCTATTGTACATTAAATATTTCATTTCATGAATATTTTAATTTCCATGATATTCAATGTTTCATTCAAAGATATTTCTTTTTTGGTTTTATGGGTCAAAAGTGACCAAGCATTAAGTGCTAATTTTTCAATCCAATTTTAATCGAGATGGTTTATAATTTAATTTACATTGAATTAAAATATTTGATCATTATATAAAAAACAATTTAATTTTACCCTCCACTAGTTATTCATGAAATTATCATTTAATGGTGATATTTTCCACTCTTTTGGTCTTAAAATTATTGATGAAATATTTATATAAAAATCCATCCTTATTTCTCTCTTCATTCAAAAATATTTTTTATTTTAAATTCATTTTTTCCAAAAAATTATTTCAATAATTTTTTTAATATTATATAATGATTTATTGAAGACATATCTAAACACATTTTACTTTTACAAAGTACCTTAAAAATAATACTCTAATCAATTTATGAATGAGGCACTTATTGAATTTTCCTATAAAAATTTAAAAAGAATATATTCATTAATGCACTCAACCTGTAAATAATTTCCCAATATAAAAAGTGCTCAATATTTTGAATAATCCTTTTAAAATTAATAGGGTTCTTTTCAATGAAAAAATTTCTGAATCGTTAATAAATATTTAGTTACAAAAATTAATTTAAATATGAAAATATGTATTTTCTCCAAGAATGTGTTGATGATAATTTTTATGGTTTTTATATTCATGGAATAAGAAAACCTTTATTATACATATACTCTATTGGGGATATGTTGAAATGGTACCATACTTATCCTTTATCTAGATGGTTTATGATCTATTTGACCTGGGAAAGTATTAACATTCACATTATTGATTAATTTCATATTAATTAAATTTATCATAGAAAATTTACTTTCTTGTGATAATTAGTCATTATATTTCACTTAAATAAAAAAAATATTTATATCATAGATATGAATATTGAATAACTTCTATAAATATGTTACATAATATGTTTCATTTTAAATTTATTTGATTAACTAGGGAAATTGAAAAATATATATTCATTACTCAATATGGAAATTTTATGATAAGGAATATTGTTCATGAATAAACTTTATCAATATATGTATGAAAATTATTATAAAATGCACTAAAATTTGGGTCCCATATTTAAAAAGACCCTCAATTCATCGATAGGTCTCATGATATAAATATTTTGGCCAAATTAAATATGTTTTTATCTCGACTTTTAAACTATCTTTTAAAGGGTCTTAATGTAATAAATATCATGATGTATGAGATAATGACAAAATTTATTAATAATTTACATCATTTAGAATTTAATTATTATTATACATGAAATTATTTTCATTTATGTTATCCATGGATGAATTTTATGATGGAGTTATTAATTAAATGTAATGCGTGTTTTATTATTTATGATTACATGTTGATTATTCCTCATAAAATCATGATATAATATTTATTGGTTAAATATAATTTGTGTTCAGTTGTTTATCTTTCAGTATTGGTTATTCATATTTCATCAAAATATATTCCTCTATATGTATCCCTTATTTGGGAATTAAGGTCTCCTTTATTTTTTTCAGGGATATGAAGAAGGAATCAATAAATGAGTTCAATGATATATAATATTTACATTACCATTGTTTTAATTTATGTTTTAAAATTTAATTTATGACACAATTATGTTTATAATTTACCAATACAACTGAACTATTCATTCCATTGGGATGTGATCACTGGTATCTTATGAAAATATATTAAAGTAACCACCATCTTCAGGCTATTGGGGGTTTTTCATTACAAAGGGTTTTTAATATTTTATTAAGGTTTATATTATTATTATATTTGATGTAATGAAAATTCATTATAGTTAATTCCATTATGATTAATATTAATAATAAACTTGTAATATGGTTTGAGACTACTATTTTCATTTGAAATTTATACCAGGTGATCCTTCTTGAAGTGTTTATTTCATGACTATAATGGATACTTGTGGGATCTAATTATAGAAAAATATAGGTATTATGGAACATAAATGATGGATTTTGATGGTGGTTCATGTGAATAACTTTTGGGAACATATCACAATAACACATATGTTATTGAGATAGAATATTTTATAAAGAATTCAGGCATGCAGGTCGCCTTGTGAAAGTGGATCAAGACATGACAAGGAGATCTAAGAGTGTTATAAGATGCCAAGAAGACCTTAAATTTGGATGTTCAGTCCTAAAAACTCTTTTTGTCACAAATATATTAAAATCATCACCTACTTTTAATGGGGTTATCACTACTACATCACAAGATATACCGATTTCCTTAAGGAATCAATATACATTCTTTCATGAACAGTAATTATGCCCATGTATATCCAAAATATATTTTAAGCATGAATAAATACAATTTGTTTTTGCTTATGCTTGACTGGTGTTTTCAATGTTAGGACCCTATCATAGATTCTAAATAAATGTGTGTGTAATATATTTTCTATATCCAATAGTTGTACATGAAGTAAATGAATAATGGAAAATTAGATTAAGAAATTAATTTAACAATTTGTATGACTCTTGTCCCTAATCATGAATAAATGTTCATGAATCTTACTTCTTATATTAGTTTAATTTTAAAGCATATTATCCTTGAGAAAAGTGATTAAAAACAAAAAGGGAATATAATTCTATATAAAAAATGGGATATAAAAATAAAATAATGAGGAATATTCATTAAAAAATATATTTGGTGTCATATTAATTATTTATAACCATATTGAAAAATAAATTAATTTTATAGGAGACACATGTTTTAAGGGAATTGAGTGATTGTATCATTATTTAATAATTTGATTGATAATGAATTTTATTTAAAGATAATACCCTTAAAAATTAAATCATTTATATTTAAATTCTTACCGAACTATTTTAAATAAATAAGAAACCCATTCGAATATATCTTTTTGTTTTTTTCACACTGTGCACTTAAAATAAAAAAATTACAACATTATAGTGAGACGTTAATTTTATTAGTATGGTCTTAACACACAAACTCACAAACTGTATATATATATATATATATATATATATTACACTCAGTGAAGGGTGACATGTATTTCATGTGACGTAGTTCACAAATTGGTTTTGTATGGTTATGGAAAGGTGTATTTCATGAGGATGAGAGAAATAAACCTACTAGTTTTAAATATATATATATATGAACCATGAAAATTTTATAATGGAAATAAAAAAATTCTCTCTCACTCTAAACATGGTTGTTTGAATCTATTTTTTTGTTTTTCATTTTTCTTCTCATTCAATTTCATAATAAATAATTTTGAAATAAATATTTAGTATCTTTATCATTGGTATGGATTTTTGTTTGGGACTATTTTTTTAATAAAATTATTTTTTATTTATATGATGTATTAAAAAGATCTCATAATTTTTTATAATATGATAGATATATTTAAAACCACATATGGTTATGAATTTTATATGGATAAACATAAAAATACACTAATAATGAGTTATATAAAATCTTTTTTTTGAACTAATACATGTCTTCATTTAAAAAACTATAATGGGTTCTTATAGATAAAAACAAAATAAATAT
The DNA here is from genome assembly GCA_963277665.1 of Viscum album. Taxonomy (NCBI): domain Eukaryota; kingdom Viridiplantae; phylum Streptophyta; class Magnoliopsida; order Santalales; family Viscaceae; genus Viscum; species Viscum album. Next base: position 246,330,522 of record OY728133.1, read on the forward strand.
TTATTTGATCTGAAATCTATTCGATGAAACATGGATCAAAAATATTTAAAAAAACTAGTATTTAAAAAAACATTTTATTTGTAAAATACACTATAATATAAAAAATATTTCATAAGAAAATTTCAATGATCTGTATTTTTAATTTTTCCTGGTAAAGGATGGAAAATATATATAAATAAAATTTATGAAATATGATTCCAAAATACTATTGAATCATAAGTTATTTCAATAGTTTGTTATATGTGGGGATTAAATAGTAACTGTATTGCGGTTGGTAATTTTTAAAAATCTATATTGATATATTGATACTATTCATTTCCTAAAATGAAATTTTGGTGTAATGATACATATTTGTGAATTAGAAATGATATGTGTAATATATCTAAGCATCAATTAAAAAATTATTATTTTTTAATAAAATATTTATTTACTATATTGAATGAATATTGTTACAGGGATTTCTGGTATTATTTATTGAAATTTTTAAATACATTAATGATTAATTTCCAAGCTGTTCAACGTTAATTTTTAATGGGATTAAAACCCAACAAAATGGAAAAATAATTATTTAAAATTCCTTATTATTCCATACATATATTAAAAAAATTTCCTTAATCATATGTTTTTAATATTTTATAACAGTAAGTAAAATAAAAATTCTAGTTCATTGTCTTAAATTAATAAGAAAAATATATATGTTTTCATTTTAATCTGAAACATAATTATTCATGTGTATTATTTTGGATGGAGTTAAAAGGATTTCTTGCATAATACAAGTTATACCAGGATGCTATGTTCAGGATAACATGAAGGCCCGTTTGGAAAGGATAAGCCCATGGTGAAAGCTCATATCAGATGTGCATTTCTATGGAAAGTCTTAGGATGAATGGGATGGAATTATAGATGGGAGCATTAAAAAATAATGGAGTGGTTCTATTCAATATATGAAAATTAGCGCTCAATATTATATAACATGAGTGAATATAATTAAAACTCAAGATGGGATGAAAAACCAATCAAACACCCTTTTCCATTTCCTTCACACTAGACAATATCTATCCACATACCCAGCCATTCATCAACTATATTGAATATGGATTGTGATCCTCCCCAATATATGTCTACTCATTAATTAGTCCTAGGTATCCTACCTACAAGTATATATTACCCAATAAAGAGATGATTTTTTTGAAAACATATGTACTCAAATATAACATTCCAGATGTTCTAGGCCACACCAAACCATGAATAATTTTATCATTCTCAAAATAACCAACCAACAAGTATCTTCTTCACCACTCGATTCATGAAACATTTCTCTATATTTTTCTTTTCGATTGAATGAACTTGGATTCTCCACCAAAATAAAATCATTCTAGTAAATGTTAATTGTTATTTACAAGTGCATAAATATTTATTGATATAAATCATCAATTAATGAAATGTATATTATATTCTTTAATTATACCTAGGTCCCTCCAAAAAAGTAAAAGTTATAAATTTGACCTAGAACATAACATATATATATATATGATACTTCAATATAGATGTATATATTCATGAATGATTAGTTGGAGAGACTAAATGTTTTAGAATAATATATAATTTCTATATGAATAATTTTATATTATTAACTCCTACGTCATGGTAATTCACGTGCTATATTTTCTATTTTTTTTATATTTTTTTTATTTTCATTCTAAAATGTAAACTAATATTCTATTTGTTTCTTATTATATATATAATGTGGTTCCCCATTTGATTTTTTATCTCTTTATTTTTCTCACTAACATTTATGTTCATCATATCTATTTTTTTATGATGGTTTAGTACTAACACGTTATGTGATGTCCAATTTGACATCAATGATTTTTTCTTGAGAATATGTCTTAAATTTAAAAATTATATTCATAATTCTAGTAATTTAATAGAGGTAGGTTGTATAGGGGACGATCATAACACTAATTTAATTCAATAGTACATCACTATCTCATTATTTTATATATTAAAGGCTCATAATAATTCATGCATTCAATATACTTGTGGAAGTTAGTTAATTATGATGTTGAATTCCATGTGATTCTTAATTGGTCCTTTCAAAAGTTTGAATCTCTTGATGAATGAGTATTTATTACCACTCAAAAAGTATAAAGTGTGATAAACTATTATACTCAAGTATTATTATGTAAAATGTTATACATATATATAAAATTTAGATTGGGTATGTCAAAGAGTGATATTGATTATTTTTATTGAGACTGGTATAAGTCATGTAGTATTTAACAGGGTAAATTTCTCAATATGAAATTTAACGTGGAAAAAATAATATAGTTAAAAATTGATCATCTAATAGTTTATAAACTATATTTGAGTTTATGAAGATAAAATAAATGAAATTAAGCATGGAAATGATAATAAAATTTATGTAAGTATTTGAATAAATCGTAAATAATTTAATGATTAAATATTAAATAGAAGACAAAAACAATTGATATGAAGTTTAGTAATAGCACGATGTGTTCCCATAAATATCCACCCCTCAAATCAAGATGTCAATAACATAAATACATTGATATTATATGTTGTCAACAAACGTATCTCTCAAAATTGTTGTTTTTTATCATCCTATTAAGCCTCACTGATTTCCAAGGAACCTATCCCAAGACATGGTGTAGTGCGAATACAAAGAGAAGGTAGGTTGAGATATGAGAGGTTTGTTTTAGGAAATATCATAAAAATACTCATATAAATCTCTTAGATTAAAGAATACAATGGTGTATGACACATTTTATATGAATGTTGATAACCATTAGAAGAAATGATAAATTGGGAATACTATTGAAAGGAATGATAATTCTAAAACTTCTTTATTTATTCAGTCAAAAAGTCATTTGTGGAATAGATTAATCTTTGATGGGGATAAGGAACTATTTTATAGGCTACAAGAGTACTTTTATGGTTCTAAAAATCACATAGATTCATAAATCCATAGAATACCACTATTATGTTATTTTTTACCAAAATTAATGTTTCCTCTCTAAAGATATTAGAGTGACACTAGTATCCTCATTTCCAAAATCGGATAGCAAGTGGACTTCCTTGAAACTTATTAACAACTAGAAATATAAAATTATATCTGGTACACCTAAACTTACTCTATTTCTTTGATTTATTCTTCACCATGGTCTAATTTGTAGTCCTTCTAGATAAATGACTTTCTAGACACATGGAATCATGTGTCTGGTATAATGAAATGATTATCCACTATTATTTACACTTCACCAGCATCAAGTGAAGCAACCTTCACTTCATAATATTCCCATATTTTCATATTTTATGTTATTTATGAGGACATGAAAAATTAATTTAAAGATGACTAAGAATCTACAAAGGATTCAAAATATGCTTAATATTCAATTGAATTCCACCAGATGGATTTTTATAAAAATACATATACTCAGTTAAATATAGATTTTTTAATCATTAGTGAGTGATTGTGATCATGAAAAATACCTTAGAGATATATTTGTACCAAAATTCCCCCATTTTGGATAATAAAAAAAACCTAACAGAAAAATTTAAAATCATGATTAAAGGATACAAAAATTTAAATTTAATAGATAAATAATTTATTCAATTAGTTCAAGAATTAAAAAAATTAATGATAAATTAAATAAAGTTAATTCAATTAGCTCTCAATTTTTCCAAAAAATAAAAAAAGAGGACCCTTTATAAAAATAGAAACACTTATACATTTTTTTGAAATTTATTCTCCATTGTGATTATCAAAAAGAGAATAAAAATGAAAAGATAAAAACAAAAACAAATATTGACTACAAAAATCCCCAAATAAAGTGTTCATTAGAGAGGAAAGGGGAGTTAAAGGAGTTATTGAAAAAGGAATAATAAAATGAAAAGGAACAAAATTAGAGAAGAATTAATAAATCAAATGGAGAATAGAAAAATAATATAGAAAAGAAGGAAATGATAAAATAAAACATAACATATCTATTCCATGAAATAAATTTTCTATAGTAAATTAAATCCCCACTATTGATTGATTTATTCATTGAAATGAGATTATGGAAGGAATTTTATCAATGTATTAAAAAATTATTAGGATTTCTAATATTTTAACTTTTTTATAGATTGATTAAGATAAACATTAGAGATACAATTATATATGATAATTTTTTACCCATAATTAATATTATTTAATGATATAAAATAATCATTTTATACAAATAAGTATGAAATAAATACTTTTATATGGTTAAAAAATAAATTTTCAATCAAAAAAATTGAATATCAATGGAACCAAATATAGTTTCCAAAAACAATATAAATATAATAATTATTTTAAAAAATTGTGTAGAAATCTGGAAAATTAAGGAAATTTGTTTTGAAAACAAATACTTAATTAATATATAAGACAAAAAATATCTCATATTTAAAATTTAAAATTTAAAAAGAGATAAGTATTAAAATTTATAGATAAAATAATATGATAAAGGGGGTAATGTCCAAGATAAAATAAAAGTATATCAATATTTAAAAATAATTTTAAAAGGATAAATAAATATATACATATAAAAAATGAATAATGATACAATTAAACAATTCCTAATTCACCATTAATTAATTTGAAATGATTAAGGGCTATAGGTTTAGTGAAAATATAAGTGAGTTAATATTCCATTAGGAGTAATCCAAAATATCACCATTTTGGAAGGGATATACTAATAAATTTTGTCTCAAATCGATGTGTTTAGAGAGATTGTGTTGGATTAAATTTGTATATATATTGATTGCATTTGAATTTTTACACTTAATAATGATATAGCCAAATCTAAGAATGAAATCCAAGAGAGTGTATTGCATCCACAAAATTTAGGAGAAATAACCCATAATTGCTTTGTCTTCTAATTCAACTATAAAAAGAGGAATTAAATTATTCTTCTTACTAATTGATGAGATAAGAGATTTTATAAGTAAAGGGAAATTTCCACAAGTGCTTCTAGTTGGCATCTTCCAAAATAAATGTCATAAAAATAAGTAAATTCAAAATAGATTTATTTTGGATAAAATAAACCAATAATTTTATATCATTTTAAATAACAAAAAAATACTTTTAAAGGATATGAAAATACATTACATTGGATTTGATTGAACATGAACATAGATAAAAAACCTGAATATGATATCAATATGGGTGAAAATATGGTAGAGTAAACTAACATAAAACTTTTATATACATGTCATCAACTAATTTTTTAGATTCATACAATGTTGACATACAATATGTACTCATGGGTTTTCTAATTTCCTTATCATGATCTATCATAAATCATTTCATGTGTTTATTTGATTATTTTTCTTCGGTTTAAAAATATTTCATCATTTATTTGTGAAATATAAAAACTGTGGAAGACTTTAGGTTTGGGTATAAAACTCATCTTAAATTCATCGATAATAAATTTATAAAATTTAAAAACTTATATTTTTATTTGTGGAACTAAAAATAATACCATCAACATTAATTTTAATTAGAATAAAATCATTTGACATGTGTTTTAAAAAAAAGTTTATTTAGAATTTCTCATTTTAAAACTATTATAAAGATGATAATTTAAATTAATCTCATACCATTATTTATTGGATTATATTAAATGATAAATATACTTTATAAAATTTAAAACTATATTTGGAAAAGTTTTATTTTTAAAACGAAGTCATTGATCGAAAAAATATTTTCAGAAATAAAAAAATTGAAATGTTCTTTTTAAATCCATTTAAAAGAGTTATAAATTTATATGAGAATATAATTCCAATATGATACTAATATATTGTAACTAATATATTGGTTCAAAGGCTTCACCATAATTTTATTCATTTTTATTGGTTATAATTATTAAAATATAAACAAGCCTTATTTCAAGTGATATTAACATTTTCATCTTGTTTGATTATGAACACCTATTTCAACTAATCACATGATAATAGTCCAGTATTTACCCGAGATTAAATAAAGAATTTAGATTGAAATGTTATAGATCCTATGTTATTGAAATAAACAAATTTTACTCATTAAGGTTTTTTGGATTAATGTGAGAGACAATTTCAAGGTTTTCAACCTCTATTAAGACTGAAAAACAGTTATATGTTCTCTATTGTAAATATTTGAGAAATTTTCAAAGGGATGGTATTTAGATTTTTTGAATGTTTATACAATGATTTTGAAGGATATTCTTGTTCCTCTTCATCTTACTTGGTTTAAAAATGATCAATTAAAACAACATTTTCCAAAACATTTTGAAAATTTGGTTTTGGAAAACATTCATAAAAAATATGTATTGATTATTTGACTATTTTAGTACTTTTTTTAAATACATTGAAAGAATATAATGAGATTTAATTCTGAGTAATGTACCTTCATTATATTTAGTGCTATATTTTCTATGATTGTCTTCGGTGTCAAAAAGGAATTAGTTACCACCAAAAACATTGAATGTTCTGACTTATGGTTTTTTACAAAAACAAATCTCTTATGGGGTTTTCATGAAAAATGATCAAATGAGAATTTGAAAAATGATATAAAATGATGTAATCATGGAATCAATCAAAAAAATAAAAAATAAAATAAATTTAAATCAGTTGTTCATTAAATGAGTCGTCCAATTTTGCCTCTCCACTACCCATTTTTATTGAGGGATTCAAGGGGTAGAAAAAAAAAGAATGAATATAGTATTCATAAGAATATAAATCATTAATTTAATGGATAGGACCTCTATGTTACATTAATCTATGAAAATTTTGTGTTTTAAGTGTTCATAGGGGTCACGATGACTCATTTCAAAACATTTCCACATTTCTAGTTCTTCTATTTGTTTGTCAGAATGGTGAGTCACAATGATGATTCATAACAGTAAATCACACAAATATCTTGTATCGATGACTCATACTGGTGACTCTCACTGGTAACTCACATTGGTGACTTATCAAATGGTGATTCATTTTCAATAGTTTTTTTTCAAGTTTTTCCAAAATTTCTCCAGTTATTCCCATTTCACCCATTTTTTCATTTTATTTGATGTAAAATAAATTCCATAAATAATTTAAGTGGTTTTGGAGCTGATTAAATGTGAAAAAATAATATAATTGACTTTTATAAAAATATAGAGGATCTTAAATCATTAAACTAAACTATTTTGTTAATATCATTCTACAATGAAGATTTAAAATTGTTTCATATCCCATTAGTATTAGATATAATCCTTCCAAATAAAAAACCTTCCCTAAATTCATTAATTCCTTTTTATCTTGTTATGAGGCCCCTAGAACCTTTTATTACTCAAGGAGTCATGATTCTTGGTGTAGTATTTGGGCTGAGTTTTCCCTGGGAGTTTTCTTGCAACATGTGCACCCCCTATCTTGGTGAAATAACGAAGTGTTTATCATATTTTATTTCATGTAGATTTTTATTTTATCTCTCTAAATTGTGAATTATGCGGGGTGGGTACTAGAATATCTCCTAGAGGATATCATTGAATCTAAATTTAATAAATATTTTCCAATTGGTTTCAAATCAATAAACAAGGGTTAGGGAAAGTTCAATATAATATTAGTTTTTTATTGATATATTGATCAATGTTTTTAAATTATATTGACTATATTCCAAATGAAAATTGTGGTTGTTGGGGTTCCTTGTTTGTACATCTAATATTTATGAATTCATGTTTTTCTTCTTCTAATTAAACAAATACATGGAATCTGTTAACCATGTAAATTCAACTAAAATAAATAGATTCCCTATGATTAAACTATTATTGTTATATCCCTTATTATAACAAGTGGAAATTGAATGAGGTATTCCTTGCTAAATATAACTATATCATTCCTTGTTTCGAGTGGTGTAAAGGAATATCATTTTCAAAGGCTGATTGCTTTTGGAATGGATGAGTGGTGTTATGCCGTGTTGTTGAGGTAAGGTTGTGCAATGTTTGTGTTGCTGGATGTGTTGGGTGTGGTGTTCTCATTTAGTAGGGATAACAAGAATGGTTGTGGATAGAAGTGTTTTTGGGTGTGGCAAGAAGATAGGGTTTCCTGTTGGTGAGAGGATGGTTTGGTGGAATGACTTTTAATAATGATGATTATAGTTGTTCATGTGGGTATTAGACATAGGGGAATGTGAACATACATTAGATTATTGGATCATCACCTTATAATATGAATTTTCTTTTGTTTACTATTTAGTATTGTTTTTAGTAGTTTAATAGGTAGATATGGAATCAACAAATGAATTATTTAATAAATAATTATAATTGGTTAAATGAATTAGATGGGGGTATGAATAGTGTTTGTGGCAAGTTTTGTGGTTGTGCATTTAGAGGACGTATAAAATATGGTATCATGAGTTTGATGTTGGTTTAAACCACATAGAATAGGATTGAGTGTGTTGTATTATATATACATATATATACTTAATTAATTTTTTGATTTCTATACGCATGAGACCCCAGTTGAACAATATGTGTCGAACACCCCCATCATCATGGGGGAGGGTGTCTTTCCCAAAAATACAGGTGTGAGGATTGATGTATGGCCACCCATTCTTCCTTAAACCTTCTTCAAATAGATGGTAGCCCAATATTATTCAAACAGTTAGTAGTTTGTGAGGGCCTGGTGTATGCTGGTGAGTTGTGCTTTCCCAAGTGTCTTCTGGATGAGATGAGTTGTGTTTTCTTATTTGTCTTTAGGATGATATTAGTTTTGTTTTCCTATATATATTCGGGATGATATGTCTTGTTCATTCCAAGTTGTTTTCGAGATGTGACATGGTATGTGGACCAGGTGTTTGTGGGTAGGATGTGATGCGGCTATAAGACCAATGTTTGTGTGGTTGGGATGTAATGTGCTTCATTTTCCTAGTTTATAGGAGTATCTATGATGCCCAAGTGTGTACAAGAAGGATGGGATGTTCTTTTTTTCCAAGGTGATGATGAAATCAATGAGGCATATGTTTGTGTGTGGGGTTTGTGACATGGTACTATTAGAAGAGGAGGTAGATCCATGACATTTTCCCTTAGGATGTGAGAGCAACTAATTAGTATGAAATTGGTTTTGGGTACCCTGTTATCGATTTGAATTATATTCATTGACTTGACTTCTGTAATTTGGTGATTGTTCCTTGGTGAGTCTTGGATGGATAATATACAATGTTGGGTTTTTTGTACTAATGTTTTCTCACGGTATCATTAGTACTCTTCTCTCACTTTTCCAAGAGAGACTTTTTTTTGCTAATATATATACTTGTATGCTCAACATACATATATAAAACTATTTTTCATTTTTCAAGGAGGATTATGTGGATATAGATGGGGGCTACTATCTTAGACTTTGGGACAATTTATCTGTCAATTTTTAGCCTGGTTTTTTGTATTAACATTAGAATTTTTATTGTAATTGTAATAGAACTATTTTAAGGTATGCATCTGGTATGGATTTTGGATTTATTTTATATATATTGTTCTTGGAGTTTTTATGGGATGAAATATATTATCTCCTAATCTTTTTTCTTTAAAAAGAGAAATACATCCCATTTTGTGAGATTGTATACCTTTAGTGCTTGTCGTCACCCTAAAGCCAAGTTGTAGTAGGACTCAAAGTGTCATTATCTTTCTGTATTCATTTCCAGTCTAGGAGGGGAATCATTGGAGGTAGGGGATCATGAAAGAATGGTATCTAAGGTGATGGTTAAGAGATAGGATGGAGTTTGGAGATAGGATCAACAAGGATTGCATGGGTTGGTAAGTAAGCGTTGTTAGGTGATCTTGGTGCATGACATAGGCTAGGGAAGACCAGCTAGAAAATGAGATTTTACATCCCTCATGATATTATTCAAGTACTTTGAGCCTACCTAATGACCAAATGAGGTTGTACCGTTTTTATTTTGGAGACCCCAGGAAAGATTAATGAATCTTAATGATTTGTTTACCCATTTGAATTACGTTTTATTGGGGAATTTGGAATGGATATTGAAACATGAGTTAAATGTGTGATAATTAATATTAACAAAAATTCCATCCTATTAATGATAAGGAATTCCATGTTAACCATTCAGCAATGGTATATGGTCATCGTCTATGTGTGGACCAGGAAATTGAGTCTTGGTTGATCTGATTAATCTGCGGAAGGATGATCCATTTGTGGAGGACGACCATTGAAATAGAACATTATATTCCTTCCATGGGAAATATCTCCGAAAGTATGAGGGTAGAATTACGATATAGAGATGGAGATCTAGATCTAAGAGCTTGACTGCACCTACTATTTGATTCGAGCTCCGACAGAGTACTGGGTTTCTTTGGTAGTGAGATAGATATGGGGATTTGCGCATCATTGGTGGGAATTGTACCTAGGGAGAGGAAGAAGGCTAACATTCTATAGGTAAATTTTGAGAAGGTGTTCCATGAATAATTCCTTTCCTCATCCATTAAGGCTGAGAATATGTAGGAGTTACTCTCTCTCTAGTAGGGGTGTATGTTAATGCATGGACTTTGGACTGCGTTCAAGGACCATCTGTGTTTTGTCCTAGGTATCCTTACAGATGAGGTGCCTGATTCAAGAATCATTGAGTACGAACTTCGTCCTTCTATATGGTCTGTGGTTACTCCCATTACATTACCGACATATAGGGAGGTTCAGAAGAAGGTGGAGATAATCAAGAGGATGCACTCAGGAGGAGGTATTTTGTGAGAGGGGGTCTAGAAGAGTTCTTTGAGAGGAGATAACATTTGTAGAAGTTTTAGATGTTAGAGCCTTCATGTTTTTGACTGTTGGGGAGTTGACCTCAACTGTTCACATTTCAACCATATGGTCGTCATGTATTTCCTATGGACATGGGACCAAGGTGTTTCATCTACATATTCCATCGGTATCTTTAGAGTCAGTTCCCAATGGCTACTTGAGCTCAATATGGCAGAGGTGTGCAGGTTCAATGCTAACCACAACAGTAGTTTCTAGCTAGGCCAATTCAGTAGTAGGGATAATAAGCTAATTATCCACTGAGGGGAGATGGATCATGTAAAGGCCAACCTAAAGATGGTTCTCATGGAACTCAACACGGGATTGTTCTTAGAGATGGACATTAGTAGAGGGGTAGAGTTGTTGGTTATGGTCTGTTACGCACCATAGGGGAAGTAGTTCTTGTGAGACTATAGATTGGTTGAGGTGTGATCAGCTTGTTTTGTACCCTTTCTTTTTCTTTTTTTGATTCAGGTGATTCGAAATTTTTTGATTCACCCACTCTATCCCATGATTTGGGACTAGATATAGATAGTATTATCATTCCCAAATTGTTGAGAACATCAATCAAAGGTGAGACCAACTTGTTTAATGTGTGCGGGGGGTGTACACTGTCAATTGGACAACATTACTCCCATGGAGAAATTTTCATGATATAGATGCATCTAGACTATGTCATTATCGACATAGAATGTTTTTATTACGTGAAATTTGATATCGACTGATTTTGGGGAAGGATTGTGTTTTCAAATGTGAATGGTTTGCATGTGGTTTACATTGGTGTGTGGGGCTATCAAGTGTTGAGTCAGCATATAGAGCCTCTTCTTTATATTTTGGTAAATCTGTTAGTGTAATCAGTAGATGCTGGGATTGTGGGTGTTCTAGAGTTGTTGAAGACTTCAGATATTTTTTTACAATGTCGTTATGATTCTACCCCTCAATGTGATTATTATTCTGAGATAGACATACAGGCTAGGTCTTCTCCGATTTTGATGGACCTTTATTGGATGGACCATTGGGAGCTACTGGAGTTTTGGATCTAGTTGGATGATCTAATGAGGAATGGATTTATCTTCTCCAGTGTGTCGTTGTGGGGGGCTTCAGTGATGTTGTCAAAGAAGGAGGATGGTGGTATGATTTTGTGTGTAGACTATCGAAGGATGGATTAGTTGATGTTCAAGAGTCATTACCCTCTTTAGATGATAGAATTTCACCTAGATAAGAGGGTAAATTTAGTTCTCATAGATCATGTTTTGGTCTAGATATCACCAGTTGAGGGTGAAGGAGGGTGATATCCCAAATCCTACTTTTAGATGAATGTATGGGAACTTCGAGTTCCTTGTCTTTCCATTCGGTGTTACAAAAACAACAGTCGTGTTCATGGAGATTATGAACTACATATTTCATGTGGATTGTTTCGTCATCATATTCAAAAATTATATCCAGATCTAATCAAAGTCATTCGAGGAGAATTCTAAGAATCTCTTAACCATCATGGAAGTACTTTGACGCCACCATCACTACGAAAATATGTCTAAGTGTATGTTTTGGACATGAGAGGTGCATTTACATGGGCATGTGGTATCCCAATAGGGTGAGCCAATTAACCCTTAAAAGGTTAATGTGGTTCTTTTTTAGGAATCACCCAATGATGTGGTTGAGGTTCACATTTTTCGTGGTCTTATATGGTATTATCAAAGGTTTGTGTCCAATTTATCTTATGTTCCAACTTCATTAATATATCTAACTATAAAATACCAAGATTTTCTATGTAGTAAGAAATGTCTTACAAGGTTCGTTTATTTGAATGGGATGTTGGTTACTCCTCCAATGCTCTGGTTTACTGAGGAAGGAGTGATTCTCAGTAAGAAGCTATAGCACCCTGAGAGGGGAGGGGTGAATCGGGGTATCCAATTTTTCTTCTAAAGTGACGGATCATGTTTCCATATTGGTAGGAACTCATTAAACCTAAATTATTGATTTGACCAGCAATCAAACATTCACTTGTAGAGGAACAACATCACACTTTTACCTAGTTCACTACTAAGGGATATTCCAATTAACACACTCCGAAAATGTTTCGGTCATACCTAAATCCACTAATCCTTATGAGTTGTGGTATTATAATGTTTTGAAATAGTCATTTTTTTCCTGGAATACAACATTTACATGGTTTTTGGGTTATATCACCGCATCCCCTGAAACACTTTTGTCAGCTCCCCCAAACTCACTACTTTGAGATAATTATAACTCTATTTCTCAACATGATGGTCACTACAATGGTTTGGAATTAAATTAATTGTCTATAACTTTTCATGAGACTCTTCTTGTACTGTATACCTGAATTAATTAACATTAAAAGCCATGTTTACATAATACTTAATATTCAAAACATCTTTTCGTGAAGGTCCTTCATGTAGCTCACTGCCATTATGAAGATCCCTACCTTTGTGAAACAAACTTTCTTAGTGAATATCTCTTACCTTCACGAAACAAGCTTCTTTTATAAAGCACCACTGCCTTTTTGGAACAATCACCTTCACAATCCCCCTCAGTCAACATGGTATGACTAATCATTAAGAATTACCCATTAACCAAAATCATTGTCATTAGTTAATACTCAAAAATCCTTTTTCTAATGCTCTAGGTTACACAGAAACCAATTTTTCATAGATATCCCTTCACTTCATGAAATCATATAGATTTCAAAATTTCCTTTTAAAATTTACCTCGAAGTGAAGGGGGTATCATTTTATTTATAGTCTTGTACTTTTTCAAATCTCCACTGCCTCTAGTATGTTTTATGGATCTATTAAAAACATCATCGTTGTGCGCCTCCTTCATCTAAGATTAATAGAAATTCTCTATTAAAAAATCTTGTCATAACCACAGATATTTCCATCAAAACCCTTCTCACTACCCATTATAATCACACAAAAAATTCTATCACCGACCTGAATGTTGTGATTCTCTTAATCATGGAGAACACAATTTCTAGGTGAGGGATGAATTTTGATGCAATAACGAGCATTGATCTCTTATAGGACTAGGTTGTAAAATCCCCAAGATCATAACTATTCCAATCATGATGTGTAGTAACAGTAGTCATGTTTGCACTAAATTTTCGGTGACATTACCTCATTGGGTATTGCTTTGTTATCTTCACAGACCACAAGAGGTTGAGGTAAATATTTTCCCAGTGTGATCTAAATCTGCAGTAGTAGAGGTGGATATAGTTTAATTAGGACAATGATTTTTAAAATCTCATGTACTTTAGAAAAGGGTAATTTCATGGTCGATTCTTTGATCATGAAGATCAATAAAGAGGTTGTTCTAGAATCTGTGGTCACTTGGAAGTAAATGGAGGAGTTATCATCCATGTACATAGATTCAAGGGTGGATGGAAGTAGAGGGTTTTTATTCTAGATGATCGTGCAGTATTTTTGGATTTATTAGTGTAGGAGTCTCAATGGGGAGACTCAGAGGTAGAAGTGTTACACAATTATGTTTTCCAAGTTGATGCTCTAGAGGGATGTTTAGAATATGGTCCGAATCAAATGATGTTTGGTGGGAGGTTTTCTTCTAGTATAAATGCATTATGATGTCCTATATGAGTTTCATATCTAACCCTTATTAGTAAACCTAAGAATTTCTAATATATACCTTGGATTGAGGATTCAATTTTAGTGTCTCGGGATGAAAGAGGAAATGGAAGATTTTTTGGTGATGTTCTTAGTGTACCAACAGTTAATACCTTAGAATCATGTTCCATATTGTTTTTTAGCCCTTCTATGTCCCATAGTGGATGTGGGATGAAATCGTGATGAATTTCTTCATATGGTTACCCATAGCATAGTGTGACTATGATAATATCTAGGTAGCAGTGGATCTATTGATAAAATCATCTCACATCATAGCGATAAATGAATTTGGAATAGTGTATGTCTTGGAAAAGAGTTATGTGAATGATGTGTCATGGTTTCATGGAGTTCCAACATCCATAGTCTCAAATCGGGACACAAAGTTTTCCTATAGGTATAGAGGGGATTGTAAAATTCTTTTGGAACCTAATTATGCATCAACACTGCTTTCCACCCTCAAACAAATGGGCAGACATAATAGACTATCCATATTTGGGGTGATATATTGCATGCATGCCTCTTAGACCTTAGGGGAACTTTGGTATGATACATGAACATGGTATATTTTTCTTATAATAATATTTATCACTCTTCTGTTGGCACCAATTAATTAGATGCTTTGTATAAAAGACTGTGTCATTTGCCTCTCTGCTGGATATAGGTTGGGGAATAGGTGTTTTTGGTCCTGAGGAAGTTCATAACATAACAAAGAAGGATCTGATTGTCCATGAGAGGATGAAATTGTCAGAAGACTAGAATAAGTCTTATGTGGATCATAGGGGGAGGCCCTTGTATTTCGATGATGTGGACCATGTGTTCTTGAAGTTTTTCCCTTGATGTGGGTAGTGGAGGTTTGGTAGGGGGATTAAACTTCCCTATTATTTCATCGAACCCTTCGATATCTTTGGGTGGGATGGAAAGGTGGAATACTAGTCGACGCTACCACCATAGTTAGAGAGGATCAATGATTTTTTCCATGTCTCCCAACTTCATCAATATACTCATTATGACTCTCATATCCTTGACTGTGGAGAGTTGGATAACGTGGATGATGGAACATATGTTCACTAGATAGTAGATATCTAGGATTATCAACATAAGTTTTTCTGTGGGTGGATTTTTCATTTGGTTCACTTGTTTTGGAGGCCTGGTGGCCAAGAGAAGAGTACATGGGAATGAGAAGCACAGATACATGGCCAGTACCCCGACTTTTTCTGAGTTTTTCCTTGTATTTCTTTTCATTTTAATATAATTTTCAAAAAAAATTTATGAAATATGATATTTTTACTTGAGTTAATATGTGCATTGTGAAATGTGTAACGATATACTTACATGTGAAAATTGGAGGACCATATTCCAAATCAAGGAGCATTAACTACGATGTTACTAAACTCAAGTGGGAAAGTTAGTTCCGCCCAAATCAAGTATGATCTTTACCTAGAAAATGGAATTCCTTGATTTTTCTATTTAGGATGGAATGGTGGTTGTTCTTAGGTGGTTTTAATTGGGGTTGGTTGGGTTGGCATGTTTAGTTGGTTGTAGTTCTTGAGGAGTAATGATAGTTTTGAGAGGTATATTGAGAGGTGGTTGTTTGGACCAATCTATTATTTTCTTCTATATTGGTTTTGATATCTCGAGGATGAGAATAGTTTGATTGGTATCTGCTGTAATTTCATGGACCTCTCTGTTCCATTACATCATGAAAATTTGGTTTTTTGATGTGGTCTAAGAGGTCACAGTGACTCATTTCAAAACATTTCCATGTTTATAGTTTTTCCAACGGTAGGTAGGAATGGTGAGTCACAGTGGTGAGTCATAGTGGAATATCACATCAGTGACTTGCACTTGTAGCTTTCACTGGTGACTCATCCAATGGTGACTCATTTTCAATAGTTTTCCATTTTTTTTCTATTTTTCCCGAATTCCTCATATTTTTTAATCTTTTTCCCATTAAAAATTTTCTATAACTTAAATTGAATTTAATAATATATTTATGTTTTTTTGGATGAAATTAAATGTTCATAAATCATATCATTTACTTTTATAAAAATCTTGATGCTATTAAATGGTCAAACTGCATGGTTTTGTTGAGATCCACCCTTCATTGAAATTCAAAACCATTTCACATCCCATTAGTCTAAGATTTAATCCTTCTAAGTCTAGCACCTTACCTTGATTCATTATTTCTCCTTTCTATTTGTATGAGGCACCCAGAATCTTTTATTACCCAATGAGTCATGAGTTTTATTGTATTATTTGGACTGAGTATTCCCCATGGATTTTTTTGCTACATTTGAACCCCTATCTTTGTGAAATAAGGAAGTATTGATTGTATGTTCTTAAATTTATGTTTTCATTTATCTCTCTCAATTGTTTATCATGCGGGGTGGGTGTAGGAATGTATCCATGTTGATATAGTGGTATTGAAATTTAGTAAATATAATCTAATTGGTTCCAAATCAATAAACATTGTCTATAGATGTATGCATGTATTCATACTATTTTATTGATATTTTTACAATTTTTATGAATTGTATATCCTATATACAAACATAAAATTATGATTTTTGGGGGTACTTATTTGCTCAAAAAAATTTATAAATTCATTTATTTATGATTACCATCAAAAAAATACATTGATTATTTTAACTAGGTAAATTCAAATAAAATAAATGCATGGATTGGGGTCAATATTTTTCTGTGATAAACACTAAATTAATAAGTGAAAATTGAATGAGTAATTCCTTTTAAAATATAAATATACATTTCATTGGTTCATGTGGTTTTATGGAATCTTAGATTGAGATATTGATTGGTTGTGGACTGCATGAGTGGTGTTACGTAACAGTGCTACAGTCAGGTTGTGTAATGTTTTCATTGATGGATGAGTTGTGTGCGGTGTGGTTATGAAACATGGCTTCCAGGAATGGATGTGGTGAGAGTTGTTGTTGGGTGAGGTTATGAGATGGGGTTTTTCTTTGGTTATAGTATGGTTTGGGAAGAATGAAATTGAATACTGATGATGGAAATGGTTAGCATGAGTACTAAACAAAGAGGAATGTGATGCTAAATTATTTTATTAACTATTATCCTTTTAATATAACTTTGGTTTTATTACTTATTTTGGATATTATTTAGTAGTTTCCTAGGTATAGATGGAATGAATAAATTAATTGTTTAATAAATATTGAGAATTGGTGAAATGAATTCGCTGGGGGTATAAAATGTGTTTGTTCATGGTTGTGTGGTTATGAATTTAGAGGAAGTAGAAAAGTTGGTATAATGAGGTGGATGTTGGTTTAAAACCCATAGGTTGGACTTCAGTTTAGTTAATATATATATACACATGTATTTCTTTTTAGATTTCTATATGCATCACATCCTTGTTTAGAACTATGTGTTGAACACCCTCATCATCCTGGGGGAGGGTGTCTTTCCCAAACATCATGTTGGTAGGATGGATTGATGGCCACCTTCTCTTCTCTGCTCCATATTCCATGTTGTGGTATCCCAAGATTCATTAATAATGTAGTGGTTTGTGAGGCCTGGGTTTGTGCAATGATTTTTTCTTTCCCATGTGTCTTCAGGATGAGATAATTTGTTTTTTCCAATATTTCATCGGGGTGCGATGTGTTCTTTTTTCCCTGGGGTCTTTGGGATGAGATGTGTAGTGCTTTCCCAGGTGTTTTAGGGATACGACGTGGTATGTGGCCCATGTGTATAAGGTCAGGGTGTGATGTGGATGTGAGGAAAAAGTGATTGTGAGAAATATGCGATGTTCTTTGTATTCCATAGTGAAAAAACTAACTATGAGGCATTGGTGTGTGTGAGTGGGAAATGTGATGTGCTTCTCTTTCCAAAGTGATAATATTATCTATGAGGCCAAGGTTTTTGGGGTGGTATGTGACGTAGAACTTTTTGAATAGGTTGGAGTGCCAGTATGTTTTCTGTTAGTGTGTGAGAGCATCTAATCATTGGTAAAGTTATGTGGTGTATCATATTATCAATGTTTATTATATTACTTTAATTAATTTGTGTTATTTTGTGATTTTACCTATATAAGTTTGATATGTCTAGTGTAACTTATTAGGTGTCATTGGGTTCTACTATTTCACATTGGAGAATTAGAATTCTTTTCTCACTTGTGCATGAGGGACTTTGGTTTTTACAACTGAGTATACATGTATTCTCACTCTATGTATATAAAAATATTCTTCAAGTTTCCATGAGGATTATGTAGACTGTGTTGGGTGTTACTATCACATACATTGGGATAGTTTTCACTTCATTTTTTATCCCTATTATTTTATTTACTTGGGAGTTTTTATTATAATTATAATAGTTATAATTTAAAACATGCATGTGGGTTGTGTTTTGGAGTCCTTTTATATATATAGTACTTGGATTTTTTGGGATGAAACATCTTATCTATCTATCCTGTTTCATTAAAAATTAGAATGCATCTCATTTTGTGAGATTGTATTCCCTTGGTTATAGTTTCCAACATAGGGCCTAATGGAAGAGGGAATCAAGGTTCATTTTCTCCATTTCATCATTGCTAGTTTAGGAGGGGCATCTTTGGAGAGAGGGGGTCCTGACAATTGAATTCATAATTATCAAATACAATACTATAATCCCAAGGAATTAAAATATATTGAAAATATTTTTCATTTAAACTATTTTTGGAAAACGGGATGAAGGATTTACAATCTTCACTTATATGATTTTATAAATAGTCCCACCTGATCTTTTAAAGTAACAAAAAATTAAAAAAGTAAAGGTTTATCCTCTCATAATCTTGATTTGAGAAGGATAAAAAGATCAAGATAATTTTATTCATGATATTTGGAAGATAAAATTTTATTTTTTTGTTTAAAATATGATTTGAGATTCTTAGGAAATTGGTTTCACTCTAAAACCATGTCATATTTGATATGAAATTTTGGATGATCATATACTGTTTGGTAATGGTTGAGTTGGATAAGTGATTATGTGGTAAAATAACTGAGTAGTCTATATCAAATCCATGCCTGACTAACATGTTCACTCAAACATTTTAAATTTCAAATAAAAAGGTATTTTTAGTAAATTGTGTTATCATTTGAAAAATAAGATGTTTTATATAAAAGTCTTCCTTTTGAATTCAAAACATTTAAAGAATAATGTTTGAAATATATTTCTAAACATCTATAGAACAATTGACTAATAATTAGAAAAGTTTTTTCAATAATTTTTTAAATAAATAATATTTTATAAAGGTTGAGTAAGAAAAATTAATAGAACCCTCAACATTATTCATAACCCTAGAGTTTTCACTAAAAGTGATGTGACCTTCTAATTTATTTATTTGATTGAATCCAGATAGGGCACAACACATGTGTTTCATGAAACAAAGATCAAGGTACCACAATGTTTCTTTTTTCTTGGATGATTGTTTTCCTATAAAATTAAATGATTTAATTTTCTGGTACACACACAAAATTTGGTCCAAAAACATATTCCAATATTTTTTTTGGAATTTAAAATTACATATCATTATTTATTTTTGGGAAATTATAATAAATATATATTTAATTTGGTATTCCACATATTTAATTTAAAAAATCACATTAATATATTTAATGATTTATTCTTTTAAAATAAATTAAGAACTAATCTTGTGATAAACCATTAACAAAAGTAGTTTTAATTATATTTGTAGAGTTTCTTGCATGATTGAAGTAACCAAATGGGACATAATATTTTATATGTTTTTATAGTCCAAAAATTCCAATAGAATATTTTCCCCTTTATTGAATATGAAAATTTAATTTTTTGTGGAATTTTATAGTGCATTTGAGTTTTTCATCATCTAGTTTATTGATTATGTTATATAAAAATATTCTTTTTTAGGATAATGTCATTTTATTTTCGATGATTTTATCTTTTCTTTAACCCATTGATTATACTTGTTTCCCTATTGTTATTATGATTAATAAATTTTTTTAAAACCACTTTCAAGTTTAATTTGATTAAATTTTATTCCATCATAATTTAGATAACTACAGGAGTAATAATAATAATGGAGATTAGAAGAATTAATAGAGTAATAATAAGATTATGAAATTATAATAAGGGAACTAACCTTTACATGTTCATAAAATTTTTCCCTAAGGAACTTAGGGATTGAGTCTCTTGAAGTGGTTGAAGATTTTATATCTATGTAGTTGTTGATTTTATTAAAATTCAAAATTTAACGGTATTTTCCTCCTTTATTTAAGCTTATTGTTATATATAAGGCACTCTAGTTTGATGTGTCCTTTCTTTTTTGTATCCACATAATGTTTCTACCATTTCTACCATTTTATTTTTCATTTTGGATTGAATATGCATTTCCATATTTTTTAAATATGTTTTACATGTTCTTGGAATGTTGAGAATGGTCTTAAATATCACCTCTTAGATTTTTATAATCTATGTCTTCAAGGAAGATGATTTTATTTGAATCTATTGGTTTTCTTAGACTCTTTTATTACACGTATCTTCATCATGATTTTGTATATCATCAGGTAGTTGATATATTATTTGAAATCAATCATTTTTACATATTTTTCTTCATGAATTATCATGAATTTATGAGCATGTGGGTAGTTAAAACCAATATGATTTTATTTATGATAATTTCTATATGTAACTCATCACTATGGGATATTATAATATTCCAAATTTTAGTAAATCTTACCAAAATTATTTTAATAGATTCATTAGAATATATAGTGAAACATTAAAAATGTTGAAAATATATATCCAATATAGAGTGTTGTATTTTCTTTCTTCTTTCATGGGTGACTTCTTATAATTTTCAAATTTTATAAGAAGTTTTGTGAGATTAAGTATGATTAGACACATTTCTATAAATAAAAAAA
Source organism: Viscum album (assembly GCA_963277665.1). Classification (NCBI taxonomy): domain Eukaryota; kingdom Viridiplantae; phylum Streptophyta; class Magnoliopsida; order Santalales; family Viscaceae; genus Viscum; species Viscum album. The sequence continues at coordinate 246,351,871 of OY728133.1, forward strand.
TTAAATAAATTCATTACTTTGTTACTCATTTAAAAACTATTACCAATTTCATCTTGGCTACCCTTATCCATTATCTCTCATCTTTAAAATTCCTGAAAGGTATCATCAACAACATTGATATGATCTTGGCCAATTTTTTCTGGGATCATTTTTTGGTAGGAAAACTTCAATGGGAATCCTCAAGTAGGGTGTTGAGGCATGCTAGGGAATGCTGGATCAAATCCTAAATACCTGAAGACTTCTTTCTCAGCATGCATGAAAAGTTGGCATTGGAATCCTGGAAAATATTGCATTATAGGGGATAACCATGCACATCACTCATTTCAAAAATATAGATTTTTTGGATAGTCAATCATCGCCATCATGAAATATTATCTCCCCCTTATCAGTAATATTAAACCCCACTCTCGATGGATCATAAGGAAATGATAAATATTATATTAGCATCAAAACTGGATCAAGAATATTATAGGAGTCCCAGCATTCCCAATGACCAATATTTCTTTCTACTATAACGAATCCCTATGGCCTAAAATCATCTCTAAAAAATTAAAATTCATCACTAGTAGGATAAGGAACAATATAGTAACCACGGATGAGAACATTAAATGTTGTGTCATCCTGACTATTTCTAAATTCCCCTACTACAAAAACCATAGGGAGGAGAGGGCAGGCCATCTCTTCATTGTGGGTGATAGGGTGTGTGTTGTGTGGAGATATGTTTGGAGTACATTTCATTCTATTCCAATCACATGGATGATCATTCATTCCTGGATAGTTGGTATCATAGTTTAAGAGCGAGGGGCCTGGAGAAAATGGATCACACCATGGTACTACAGGAAGGTTGCTGGTGCATAAGGAAGGAAAGGAACAAGGATAGGCACGAAATAGTTAAAACCTCATGATGATCTACGATTGTTCGGAAAAAAACCTACTTCTATATATGATCAGACTCCTCAACAACTTTTGTGAGGTACCCACCCTTCAATGAATTATAGTGAACTACCATGTTACCTAGCCTGGTAGTAGCAATGTAAGAATCCATTTGGTATATTGGTATTCCCCATCCATGGGCCTCAAACTCAACACAAATGGGTCTTACAATCTGGGTGTCATATGAGGAAGAGGGTTTGTCAGTGACTCTAATGGTACGATCATCTTGGAATTTTCAGATCTCTTAGTACAAGGATCATCTCTTCAGGTGGAGGATAAGGAACTTTTCTGTTGCTTATGCTTGTGCTTCCATATGATGATTGATTTATTAAAGGCAAAAACCAACTAAAAAATCCTTCCCAATGAATTTCATGTCTTTGGATCCACTCATAGTTAGATATATTACATCATAAAAAAATATAGGGGCATTCATACCAACAACATCAAAGGGGTTTATACATTGCATGAGGTAAATAATGATGTGGACCACCTTACATCACTTGAAATCCTTGGTTCTGATCCAATATGTTAACATAATGCACAGATCCTGAACCCAGAGAGGGTTAATCTAGTTATAGATAATGACCTAAGAAATAACTACATCAAGCCTCTTTATGGTCCACATGAAAAGGAAAGTTGTTCCTTATTGTGTCTTATCTTGCACCCTTCATTATACCAAAATAAAAATTTACATCTTAAATCAATATCTAATACTACAAAGGATAGATGAAATGTGATTCTTAATTTAAGAATAGTGTATACTATCAAAAATAGGATCATGTGAATTTTAAACAGATTCCATAATAAATTCATGCTTTAAAATAGGAAGGTATTACAAAAAAATATATTTTAAAAATAATATATTTTTAGTAAAAACTGAAATCACTCCTTTGATACTAATTTTTAATCTGTGATTATGAAAAGAGGGGGTGAATTTACCTTTTAAAAAAGAGATGTGGAATTAAATATAAAAATGAAAAACTTATTAAGAAATAGTTGAAAATTTTTATTTTATTTTATAAAAATAAAATCAATGTGATTAAAGAAATAAAATTATCAATCCAAATTTATTCAATAATTTGAATCAATATAAAATGATGCATTGTAGAGATAGTAAATAGAAAACAACGACAATTGATAAAAAGTTTGGAATTAGCATGATGTGTTACCCTACATATCCAATCCACAAATATAGAGGTTAATAGTATAGATCCTTTGATCTTATAGGGGACCAAGAAGCTCATCCCTCAAAATTATGGTTTTTAGGACACTATTGAACTTCATCAGCATCCAAGGTACCCATTCCACACTTTTTCAAAGTGGAAATATTATAGAAATGTGGTTTAGAAGAGGGAGGTTTGCATAAATAAAATCCATAACAATGCCATTAATAATCCTCTTGGATGAAATAATACAATGGATGATGATAGATTTGATAGAAAATTCAAGGTCATTTGGTGTATTTAGATAACTATTAAACTTGTGAGAGGATTTATAATCGTAGAACAGAAATGTTGATTTTATATTTTGAGAATTACTGTGATTGGTGAACCTTACAAGTTTCTATATTTATAGTATTTAAGAATAATGATATACTTCTAGAATTACTTCACGGTCATGAATCTTTATAATTCCACCAATATATTAATTTTTACTATAATTAATTTTTCCTCACTAGGGAAATCTTGATGATACTATTTACCCAATAGCCACCACCGGGTTTCCGGTGGGCTTTTAAGAGAGTTCCTCACTATTAGAGCTAGTGCTTGTTGTATATTACACCTCCACTAGCTAGATGGTGGACTCTTATTATATGTATTTGGTTCTCTATGACTGGACACTTTTTGGTGGTTCTTCTAGAAAAATGTGGTTTTGGACACATGGGATCATATGGCTCCTACCTTGCACCAGTGAGCTAGTGCTTTCTATACTTCCCCATCCTAATGTTTTCCTTTATTCACTTCATTATAATACCATATTTTGATATTCTATGACACTTATATTGATTTTAGGTGTGAATCAATACATTCACAATCCTTTATCAGGGATTCAAAGGCCATTAATATGTAATTTAATTCTATCACTCTGTATTTAAAAAAAATAATGGAAATAATATTAATTGATAATGTTAGAAAACTAGGTGAGCGTTTTGGATCTTCAAAAAACGATGACAGGTATAGGTAAAATATTAAGTAATTTATAATGATAGATAATGATGATAGAAAACAATTTAATTCACTAATGAATCGTTTGTACTTATTAAAAACTCATTGTGTGTGTGTTTCCCGTTTTTACAGTGATTTATTTTTATAAATACTAAATTCCAAAGAGATCCTATTTACCAATGATTTCAATAATTAAAAAAAATTAAAAACTACATCGATAAGTTACATAAAATGTAACTCCCTGACCCTAGTTACCTAGATTTGGTGCATTATTACATAACATTTGCATGATACAAGGAAATCATGTCTCAAAAGACCGTCCAGTTTAGTAGCCTTTGAAATCCTAGATACATTCATAAGTTTTACATTACATTATAAATTAAAAACTAAAACAACATTATTTCCACAGACCACACTCATATCCCCTTATAATATCCCTGTCGGTCAGTCATAATGTACATCTTCGAATCCTGGGAAAAATAAAACTTACAATGGGGTGAGCTCAGATGCTCAGTAAAGAAAACAATACAGTGGAAACTTTTACAAATAAGCATAAACATTTTTGTCAATGTATAATACTAAATCAAAATACATTTAAACATTAAATTTAGAATAACATGGAAAATATAAAATCAAATAATTCCATTTACTTATTCACATGGATATTCTACTAGTCAAATAATCACAGAAAATATCAATAGTCACTTTAATAATGAGGGAATGCATAATTCGAGACTTCAAAAGCACATAGTCAAGGCCTTCTACCAAGAATAAAAATAAGATTATATCAAGCCCTTGTTCTAAGACACTAGTTTTTCTCATGAGACCTACCAATGCATCAAGGTGCTATAGAGGGCTCCACCCATCATATACTATGTCAAATACATTCCTCATATGAAAAGGATTAATCATAACATAAACATTCGTGTTAAAAATAGCATATGAAATGTCAAAACCTTTTCCATAAACCATGAATGGTAAAAAAAATAACATATCCACAGTCAAAAATATCACAAAACCATCAATATAATATGGAAGTTTTGTATAATAAGAAATCAACTTCAAATAAGCTTAAAATCCATCAAAGGATGTTGACATTGATGAAATCAAAACCTTTTTTATAGAAATATCTCTTTCAATATTGAAAACATTTATAATTCATATAATTATAAAAGAAAAAATTTATTTAGTAAATATTCTTAAAAGATTGTAAGGTACACTTTGATGATGTTATATGGCGGAAAATAGCTACATCTGTCGTATAAGTTAAAAAAACATTCATACATTAATTTTGTTGAAATTGTCATAAAGTACCTTGTTTAGAAAATGACGGGATGATTCCTTTTAGAATATATACGTTAAAATAAGGGTATAAATGAATTTAACCCATATTCTACTAAATTTTAAAAATGTTTTGGAATACATTTTTATGAAACGTGGATGTGGATGATAAAGAGGTCCCAGTAGATACTAATGTAAAAACAACCTCGGATAATACCAAGATTTTGAAATTAACCCATACCTTGTTGTTTTCCTAGGTAATGGTTAGTTGAACCACCTAAATAATGGTGAAATAACTGTTATTAAATTATAAAACAACCATATACATTAATATGATATCATATATGATATTCTATTATTGAATTGTTAATGATATTTCAGTAGTATCATCAATTCGGGTGTTAACTGATTTGATTCCCATTAACTGATTTGTTACGTGAGTAATGTTTGTTGTGGATATGATGTATCTTATTAATATTCAGAATTATATTAAGTCATTAAAAATTATTTAGAATCATCAAATGAAAATTAGTCTTGAATGGATATGATGGTGAATTAATCTCATCATGTTCGTGGAGACGGTAATTCGTACGTATGCATGAGTGAAAATATAATTATTTTGATGTTTAAATAATATATAATTGGATGGTATATCATATATACAGAATAAATATCATGTTATATTAAATATTTACATCAATTATACATCATTATTATACCCATCCAAATTATAAAGTATTGAATAACAACTACACTACAACGTGGTGACGATAAGCCATACATACGGACGTATGGTTACATGTAATTCAGAGGATAGATAGAATAATGAATATTATTGTACCATATGTATAATAAGATCACAGTATTAGAATATACTAGAGTTATTATTTTATTATGGAAACAAAAATGTAAGAGGAATTGGAAGAAGAAAGGAACTTGAAAGAGGTGATGAAATATTTACCTCTTCTTCGGGTTCTTTCTTTTTGATTTTATAAAAAGTTCACCATAGGTTGGATTTATGACTAAATTAAGGCCTCTTGGATAAAGGAAGGATATTCTACAGGATATTTGGTCAGGTTTTTTCTGATCCAAATTCCTTTGATGGCATAAATTTGATAGAATGGGAAGTGACCTTTTGGAAGAGGAGTGAGGGGAACCTTAGGAAAACATTAAAATATTATTTGTTAATAAATTTATATTCATTTTCTAATGGCTCAAAAATGAGTAATTTTGACGATAATGTGGTTATAGGTCTAAAATCACTCAACCAGTAGGTTTTAGACATGTTTGGGTCACTATATTAACCTTATCTTCTAAACATAACTCTTAGTTAATTAGTTTGACAGTTACCACGTCTATTTATATTTTTATATTATATGGTTAATAAACTGACTATAAACTTACAAGTGAACCTAATGATGTTCATTAATGACATATATAGTATTATGTAATACCTTTTGCTGAAAGAAATATTTTTAATTATATAATATCAATTAATAATATAATATTTGTTTTAGAAATTCTTCTTTGTCAATTTTGACACTATTTTCTATTTAGTTTTTGATAAATTCCAAAAAAACATTATTACTTCAAACAAAATTCATTTAATAAATCATATAATGTCACATTAACCTATAAAATTATTTTATGGCATCAAAACTTTCATATTATATTTATTTTAACATATATAATATCATTAATTTCATTCTTACATTAATAAGGAAAATATTGTATCATCATTGTGCCATAAATAAATTTAATTATTAAATGTCTAAAAATTATAAATAAAATACCATTATGTAGTAAATATTTGTAGATTTCTACTTAGTGTTTATAGTTTAATATATAACATATATAACCTTATGTAAAAAAATGTTTTACTAAAATATATATGCTTATGTCATTTTTATATTTACTTTAACTTAATTAATATAAAGTGTCATTATCACATAAAAGTGGCTCCATGGAGTCCCAAAATCGACCAAAGGATTCCCTTGGTCTGAAATGTATATAAAAATAGGGTTATAACATGTGTTAGGAGAATTTTTTATTATTATAATATAAACGTGTACACTTACTTACTAGATTTACCCATTAACCATGGTAAATTAAATAATTACCGAAATAATTATTCAAAATGTCTAAAAATAAAAGTTACCAATTTACACAATTTGGACCTCCTGATTCCTAATATGGAATCCATTATTCTAAATTCAAAACACAGAAGTGGCAGAAATTAATTTAAAATTAATTCCCATTGTCAAAACAAAAAATATGTTTTTATGAAATAATAAGTATCAAAAGATTGACATTTACTTATGTCCATTTTAAATGTGAAATTACGTCCAATGGAAAAATATTTAATTAATGGTTAAAATATAATATAATTATACTTAAAACCCACCCAATATTATAATATATCACTATAATTTTTTTTTATTAAAAAATTTGTTTTTATTTAAAATTTAGTATTTTTCACTATTCATCAAAACCTGAATGTTTTTCGAAAAATACCAAAAATTTACCCGATGCTAATTTAGATATTCTGAAACCAAAAATGATGTTCATTTTGAAATATAAAATTGATAAAATTTTAAAAAGTTGCTATTACTATTCATAACAGCTAGTTTAATTGGTCGTGATGTGTTAGAATCTCGAAGTTGCGTACAATGCAAGCTATTGCATTATTAAAAGGGAAGCATACCATGAAAGATTTGGGTGTTACATTCTCCCCACCTTCAAATAATTTCATCCTTAAAATTTCTAGAATATCACTGCATGAAAATATTTGAATGGTTCTTCATCATAAGTTCCTCAGGTTCCCACGTTGCTCTTCCATCTTATGGGTTCTCCATAGAACTTTTTCCATATGAGTCGTCCGGTTTCTCCACACTTGTTCTCTAGTATCAAGAACCTTGATAGGCTCTTTTCAATAAGACAGATCGGGTTCCAGTTCTAATTACTCATAGATAAGTACATGTGTTTGGTCAGGCATGTATTTTCTTAATAGTGATACGTGGAACACATCATGAACATTGGAGAGACTTGGAGGTATTTCCAAATGGTAAGCTACAACCCCAATTCTTTCTATAATTTCAAAACTTCCAATATACCTGGGACTCAATTTACCCTTCTTACCAAAAAGTATAACACCCTTTCATGTAGATACCATCAAGAAAATATGATCTCCTACCTGAAATTCCAAATCCGTCCTTCAGTTATCGGCATGGATCTTCTTCCTACTTTGAACTGCTTTAATGTGGGTTTGGATTAACTTCCCCTTTTCTATTGTTTCCTCAAAAAGTTCTGGGCCTATGAGTTTTCTTTCTCCAACATCATCCCAACTGGTTTGTGTGCGATATCTCTTTCTATATAACAGTTCATATGGTTCCATCTAAATACTTTAATGGAAGCTATTATTAAAGGAAAATTCTACTAGAGGTAAATATTGATCCCACATAACTTGAAATTCAAGTGAGAAAGATCTCAACATGTCTTCTAAGGTTTGAATTGTCCATTCTGATTGTCCATCAGTTTGAGGGTTGTAGTCAATGCTCAAACAAGGTTCTGTATCCAGGGATTTATGAAGACTTTTCCAGAATCTTGATGTCAAAAGGGGATCATGGTAAGAAATAGTCGATAGGGTTACTCCATGAAGTCTTAAAACTTCATTAATATACAGTGTTTCTAAACGTTCAAGTGGTAAATCTTCTCCTATAGAATGAAAATGTGCTGACTAGGTAAGACGATCAATAATGACCCATATTGCCTCATTTCTTCTAGAAGTCTTTGTTAGTCCCCTGAAAAATTCTCGTAATATTATCCCATTTCCACTCAGTTATGGGAAGAGGATGCAAGACTCTTCTTGTTTGTTGCCTCCTAGATTTCACTTTTTGACAAACCATACATCTTGACACAAAATCAGTGATCTAACTTTTCATGATGTCCCACCAAAAATGTTTTTTCAAATATCATACATTTTGGTGCTCCCAGGGTGTAGAAAAAAATTAGAGCTATGAGTATCATCCAGCAAATATCTTTTTAGATCAGGTATATCGGGAAAACAAAGTTTCTTCCCAAATTTAAAAATTTCATATTTATATATAAAGTCACTAAATTTCCCATTATTCAAATATTTTATCTTCTTTTGAAACTCCTCATCATCAACATCATAATATCTTATCCTTTCTAGTAAATATAGTTTGGCCACCATTTGAAAAAGTATTAATGTTTCACCTTCCATGGTTATTCCCATATCCATCTTTACTAGATCCATGTATATAGGATCTTTTTCAACTCTCATCTTGTTCAAAACACCATGATCCTTTCTACTCAAAGCATCTTCCACCTTATTTACCTTCCCCATGAGGTAGTATATAGTAAAATCATAATACATTAGTAGTTCAATCCATCGCCTTTTCCTCATGATGAGTTCATTTTGTGAGAAAATATACTTCAAACACTTGTTATTATTATAAATCTCACATTTTTCAAGATATATATAGTGTCTCTATATCTTCAAAACAAGGATTAATGCTTATAACTCAAGATCATGAGTATGATAGTTATTTTCATTAATTTTTAGTTGTTGTGATGCATAGGCAATAACCCTATCATTTTGCATAAGGGCACAACCAATTCCTTTTTTTGAAGTATCACTACAAATAAAAAACCCATCATTCCCTGATGGTAGAGTCAATAAAGAAGCATTGAATAATATTCTCATTAGATATAAAAAGGATTCTTCACATTCTTTTTTCCAAAAAAAAATAACATGATTACATGTGAGCTTGGTTGATGCGATATCCAATCGGGCAAAATTCTGGACAAAAAGTCGATAATAACCTGCGAAACCAATAAAACTGTGTACCTCAGTTATACTCGTCGGTGCTGGACATTCTTGGATTGCATTGGTCTTTGAAGGATCAATATATATTATATCCTTCTAGATGATATGGCTAGGAAAAGAAACAACTTGAATCCAGAATTCACACTTTCTAAACATCCAATATATTTCATTTCTTCTAAGAGTCTTCATGATAATGTGCAGGTGAATTTCAAGATCTTCATAGATTTTGGATTATACCGCGATATAAATAATAAATACCACTACAATGTCATCAGGATATTCCATGAAAACCCTATTCATTAGATCCATGAAGACAGAGGGTGCATTAGTCAGTCCAAAAGGAATTACTGTAAACTCATAATGCCCGTACCGGGTTTGAAATGTTGTCTTCAGAATGTCTTCCTTATTCATGCACAACTTATGGTATCCATATCGAAGGTCAATCATTGAAAAATATTGAGCTCCATGAAGTTGGTCAAATAAATCATCAATGCGAGGTAGGGATACTTGTTCTTTATTTTTATATCATTGATCTCCCGGTAGACAATGGAAAACTTCATAGAACCTTCTTTCTTATTAACAAAAATGATAGGGGATCCCCATGGAGAATCACTAGGAAAAATAAATCCCTTGTTACTCAATTCTTCTAGTTGTTTCATTAGTTCCACCAATTCTACAGTGGCCATTGTATAAGGGGTCTTTGATATGGGCCTTGAACCATGAAATAAATAAATGGAAAATTAAATTTCTCATTCTGGAGGATATATAGGTAAATATTCTAGAAACACATCAACATATTCTTGCACAATAGGTATATATTCTATTTGAACTATATTTTCTTCACCTATAGTTATTTCATTCTCTTCCTCCCCAATAATTGAATTTAGTTAAGCTACTGGGGGTGGAGCTAGATAAGAATCAGGTAGCGATGATTCTTCTCTAATGATAAGGTGTACATTATCATCGTCGTCAAAAATAGTAACCTCCTTCTTATTACAATAAATTTTTGAATCATGGTCTGAAATACAATCCATACCAATGATTATATCAAATTCAATCATGGGGATGACGATGATATTAGTAGATAAAGAACATTTGTATGCCCTAATAGAGACTTATTACAAAAACATAATTACAATGATATTTCCCTTAAGTGTTTTGACTCAAAACTAACATTTTAAATAAAATTGTTAATATCAAATTTCCATAGAAAACTGGGATGATGTGAAACAATGCGATGATCTAAAATCAAATAAAGAATTTTCTAAACATGAGGAAAGAATTAATTTACCAACCACCATGCCGTTTAGAGCTTCAACCTCAGCAGTAGTGATAGAATAAGCTTGGATTTAAACCCATGGAATTTTCTGAGGTATGTTTTCTTGGAGCTTTGGTCATTCATTTCAATAATGAACCCTGTATCTAAAATTGTAGCATTCAACATTAACAACCTCTTTCTTCCCCTTGCAATCACGAGCATGGTGGCCTTTTTCACCACACTTGTAATAGACTCTCATTCCCTTCAGGCAAGTATTTGGGTGTTTCTTCCCATATTTATTGTATTATGTATATTCAACTTTTCCATTCTTCACCTTATTTCCATTTCCAGAGTGTTCAGCAGATCTCTTCTTCTCTTTCTTTTCTTTAATGTCATAAAACTTTGAGAATTCCTTTTCTATCTTGATAACACATGAGACCATATCAACGTATGAAGAGAAGGATTGTGAGCCTAATGCTCAATAGAGAATGGTTTTCAACCCATCAAAAAATGATCAATCATACTTCTGGGGTTATATATATAATCTACTACATGCCTTTCTAACCTTGTAAAGTTAGCATCATACTTTGTGACATTCATGTCCTTTTTTGACTGAGACTTAGAAATTGTCTTTCTATATCTTCTCAATGGTCATGATTAAATATTTTTCTAATAAAATCTCTTTAAACTCCCTCCATTACATATTTGATACTTCCTAATATTCCTTTTAGTTTTGAATCAATGACCACCATTAATCAGCATCTCTAGCGAGGCAGTAAACTGCAATGACAACTTCTTCCCTATCACTACTTTCCAAATAATAAAATATTTTCTCTAAGGAATTTATCCATTGCTTAGATACTAATGTATTTTTACTCCCATTTAATGTTGGGGGTAGCTTCCTCATGAAGTGGTCTACCATTAATCCTCTACGTTGTGGATCAGGGTGCTCTATACGGGTAAGGTTAGTATTCATAACTTGAGTGAGTTGTCCAAGTATGGTGATAAGCTGATCAGCACCAGTTGTTTCACCGGATCCACTATAATCAACATGAGTAGGATGGAAATCCCTAAATGGATTACGTGCGTTGATATAGTTTCCATTCCTTCCACTAGGAGCCATTTCTAAATAATGGCATAAACTAGATTAGTTTATTAATCGAAATACATAATTCCAAACATGTAAAACACTTAAAAAAAGCTTAAAATTTTATTGATATAATCCATAATCATAAAAATGTGTTCTTTGAGGAAGTATATACTCATAAACCCTTAATAATGGTTTGTAAAGAAAATCAGAATTATCCTAAGCATATCCCTCAGGTGTGTCGTAACCTAGAGTGCAGCAAGGCCTGTTGTCATGCACCAGTTCCTGTTCAAGACTAGATCAAAACAGTGTTTTCGGGTTTTCCCCTGGGTACATCTGTGCCAGATCCGCCTCTACCTGCTCATATACAAACAGGGATGTATTTCTTGTTAAACTCAAAAAATCTCTATATTACCAAAATTTAAGGATGTTCTTATATATTAATTCTCAATGTCTATCTTATGGTAATTTGCTCTAATTAGGGTTTATCTAAATCAAGATTGCAAGGTTTTTACTAAACTTCTTTTGATACCAATTGTAACGCACCGATCCCAGTTACCCGGAGTTGGTGGATAATTACATAACATTGGAACGATAAAAGGAAACCATGTCTCGAAAGACCGATCAGTTTAGTTACCTTACAAATACAAGATTCATTCATAAGTTTTACATTACAATATAAGATGAAAAACTACAACAAAATTGTTTCCATATACCACACTCATATCCCCTTAGACTATCCCTGTAGGTTAGTCATAAAATACTTATTCACCTCCTAGGAAAAATAAAACATAGAAAGGGGTGAGATCAGATGCTCAGTAAGGATAACAATATAGCGGAAACATTCATAAATAAGCATTAACATTTAAGGAAATGTATAAGACTAAAATTGATGAATTTTGAACTTGAATTTCAGTATAATATGAAAAAGTTAAAATCAAATAATTCCATTTACTAATTCACATGGATATTCTACTATTTGAATAATCACATGAAATATCAATAGCCACATTCATAATGATGGAATGAATAATTCCAAAATTCGTAACTACACAGTCAAGGTCTTGTTCCAAGACTACAAATAAGATTTTGTCAAGGCCTAGTTTCAAGACACTAGTTTGTCTCATGAGACCTACCGATGCATCGAGGAGCTATAGAGGGCTCCACCCGTCACATACTAAGTCCAATGCAATCATTATATGAAAAGGATTCACCATAACATAAACATTCGTATTAAAACTAGAATACAAATGTCAATACCTTATCCATAATCCATAAATGGTATAAAAATTACACATCCATAGTCAATCATATCACAAAACCTTCAATACAATATAGATGTTTTGTATCATAATAAATCAACTTCAAATAAGAATAAAATCCTTCAAAAGATGTTGACATAGATGAAATCAAAACCTTTTTTAGAGAAATATCTATTTGAATTTTGAGATAATTGAAAATTAATATAATTATAAAAGAAAATATTTATTGTGGAAATATTCTTATATGATTTTAAGGGAAGCTTTGAGGATGTTATAACGATGGAAAATAGCTGCACTCGAAATATAAGTTAAAAAATAGTCTTACCTTAATTTTTTCAAAATGTTCATAATGTACTTTGTTTGGAAAATGAAGGAATGATTCCTTTGAGAACATATAATTTAAAATAAGGGTGTAAATAAATTTAACCCAGAGTCTACTAAATTGTAAAAAAAAATTGAATACATTTTTAAGAAACATGGATGTTGATGATAAAGAGGTCCCAGTAGATACTTACGTAAAAACAACCTCGGATAATAAAGAGATTTTGAAATTAACCCTTGCCTAGTTATTTTACATGGTAGAGGTTAGGTTAACCTCCTGTATAATGGTGAAATCATTGTTATTAAATTAGACAACTATAGCACGATGTGGAGATGATAAGTCGTACATATGCACGTATGGTGACATGCCATTCAAAGGATGGATAGAATAATGAATATGGTTGTACCATATTTATAAAAACATCACATTATATAGAATATTCTGGAGTTATTATTTTAGAATTTAAACAACAAAGAAAGAGAAAGTGGAAAAAGAAAGGAACTTGAAAGAGGTGATGAAATATTTACCTCTTCTTCTGGTTCTTCCTTTCTATTTGATCAGAAGGGCTCCATAGGTTGGATTTATGACTAATTTGAGGCCTCTTGGATGAAGGTAGGATAGTTTATAAGATATTTGGGTAGGGTTTGTCTGATCCAAAAGGCTTTATGGTGTGAATTTGATAGAAGGTGAATTTCCCTTTTACAAGTTGCGTGAGGGGCCCCTTAGGAAAAGATTGAAATATTATTATTTTTAATAAAATAATATTTGGTTTATAATGGCTCAAAAATAATTTATTTCTAGGATAAGGTGGGTATGGGTCGAAAATAACTCAACTAATAGGTTTTAGACAGGTTTGAGTCAATGTATCAACATTATCTTCTAGATTTAACTCTTAGTTAACTAGTTTGACATTTACCATGTCTCTTTGTATTTTGATATTATGTGGTTAATAAACATACAATAAACTTCTAAACAAACATCAAATTGTTCATTAATGAAATATATAATATTATTTAAGACCTTTGTAAAAACCTTATTTTTTAGGAATAGAATATCAATTAATAATATAATATTTTTTTTAAAAACTATTTTATGCCAATTTTGACACTATTTTTAATTTTTTTTAATTCCTAACAGCATTATTACATCACACAAAAATTCATTTAATAAATTATAAAATGTCAAATTAACCTATAAAATTCTTTTATAGCATCCAAACTTCCAAATTATATATATTTAATCAACTATAATACCATTTATTTGATTCAGTCATTAATAAAGAAAATTTTGCATCCTTATTGTGTCATAAATAAACTTAATTATTAAATTTTTAAAAATTATAAATAAAATACTACAATGTAGGAAATCGTTTTATCTTTCTATTGAATATTTATAGTCAAAGAGATAGAATATATAACCCTATGTAAAAATTGCATTACTAAAAAATATATGCTTATGTCATTTTTTTATTTACTTTAACTTAATTAATATAAACTGTCATTATCACTTACAAGTGGCTCCATGGGGTCCCAAAATCGACCCAAGGATTAACATGGAAGGAAAAGTATCATCCAATATGCTTATTCTACGTGTTAAGGTAATTTAATATTATTATAATATTATTTTGTTACCCTTATTTACCCGATTTACCCTTTAACAATGCTAAATACAATATTTACCAAAGTAATAATTCAAAATGTCAAAAAAAGTTATCTATTTACAAAATTTGGAACACCTTATTCTAAATATGGAATCCAAATTTCTAAATTCAAAACACAGAAGAGGAAAAAATTAATTTAAAATTAATTTCAGTTGTCAAAACAAAAAAGCGTGTTTTTAAGAAATAATAACTATCAAAAGATTGGCACTTACTTATGTCCAGTTTAAATGTGAAATTACGTCCAATGGACAAAATTGGATTAAATTTTAAAAATATAATCTAATTATACACAAAAATCATGAAATATAAAAAAATTTCCCTATAAATTGTTTTGATTAAAAATGTTGTTTTTAATTAAAATTTATTATTTTTCACAATTCATCAAAAAATGAATGTTTTCAGAAAAATACCAAAGATTCATCCTAAGAAAATTTTGAAATTCAAACCCCCAAAAATGAAGTCCATTTTGAATGATAAAATTGATAAAATTTACAAAATTGGGTATTACCATTCATAACGGCTAGTTTGATTAGTCGCGATGTGTTAGAATCTCGATGTTGTGTACAACACAAGCTGTTATATTATTCAAAGGGAAACGTACTGTGGAATCTTGGGGTGTTACATATAAGATAGATTCATGTTAAAATAAAATTATTATAAATTAATTAAAGGAAACACTATAAAATACTTCTTTAATGTTTGTAAATATTATTTTCAATGGAAAAATATGATAATTCTATCATGAAAAAGATCATATTAAAATTAGTTTCCTCTATATATGGTATAAATGAAATGAGTACCCTTCAAATAAATAATATATTTTTTATGGTTTTGTTAGAAGTTCCCTTATTTATTTTTCTTTTTAATTCAGATTTATTGGCTACCATATTATATTACATCAATTAAGTAAACTTAAATGTTATTAAATCATCTCACAATAAAAATTAAACTAATTTAAATAATAGATATAATCATACGATCCCATCCATGGTATAGAAATTATTTTTATTGTAAATGATAATTTTACTCTAGTAAAAAAAGGATCCATGATGATTATGTTTATAAAAAGAATATTTAGATTTATGGTTGAAAATGAATGTAACCCTAGGTATGTTTTCAAGAAACAAAATTACAGGTGTTATGTATGCTAACACTAAATGAAATATGGTAAAATATGTGCAATATTAAGGATGGTAATGTTAGGGTAATGGTGGTTGAACATTATATTAGGTGAGATCAAATTAAATCAATTTTTATGCTTGAATAATATTCAATGGATAAATTCTTCACCAATATTAATGAGATTATTATTTCAATACATGGTGTTATAGATACTCTAATTGATTCCACAACTATAGATAAGTTTTATTATCTCTTTATTAAAAGGATTTATGTCAATGTATCATCTCTTGATGATCATGATTTAAATACATTTCCTCTAAATGACATGAAATTCATATTGGTCACATAAGAAGGTGATAAAGTTACTTCTTTCCAACTGATAAGAATATTAAATAAGGAACTATTATTTAAATCCCTATATAATGAAAATACATTTAATGTGTTTTAGAATAAAAATAAAGACTAACATTTAGATAGAGATAATAATTTGATGTTTGACAATATCATGTACCTTATCATAAAGGAAATATAGATACCATGTTATACTACCATTGAAGACCTTTCGATCTAAAGTATTTGGTTAGTTTCTAAGAATTTATTAATGATAATGGATGAGGAGTCTAAAAATTAATATGTTTCATTGACAGAGTTATCTCGGAAGAAGAGTTAAATATATCAAAATAATGATTAAAATTTTAATTGAATTTATTGAAAATATCATTATTTTAAGATGAATAGTTATTTTTTAAAACCCATGTTTAAGAGTGTGGTAATTGTGATAGTGAAGAGGATTCATCACCAATTGATCTTGGAAATATTTAACTACAATCCAAGGTTAGTAGATAAAATATATATATATTGATGTAGATAAATAAGATAAATAAATACAAATCATGATTCTCTGTGAAATTAAATATTTACTACTAAAAAAATAAAAATGCTACAAAGATAATAATAATTTTAATAAAATATCTCATGTTCCAACTCATTACTATAAATCCCATAGAAAAAGGGAGTGTAATTTGGTGGAATAAGTAATTAAGTTGAATGTCTTAATATCTATGTTATGAAATAAAATTATTCACTAGAGATATAAATTAATTAATAGTATATAGAACCTGTTAATTTTTATAAAAGTGTATTTAAATATGTGGATAAGTTAAATTTGGTAAATTTTGATTAAAAACTATAAAAAAAATATAATAAAAGTTATTGAAGTAATCATAATATTATTGAAACCTCGTAGGGTTTTAATAATCATTCAAATCACAAAAAAAACTCTAGGGATTCAAAAAGTTTGGATACTAAAGTGAATAAAGTTAAAGTTAATGTAAATTTAAGTAATAGTACCAAAGATTCCCAAAAAGATTATTTAAAATGTTATTAAAACATAAAAATGTTAAATTGAATCAAATTATGATATATTTAGAATGATATAAAATTAAATAAAAACATACTAAATTAATATATATGTTCTTGTAACTCCTAAAAAATTGGTTCACTAATTGGATATAAAATCTATGTTATGGAAGACATTGTAAAATAAGACTCATAGTCTGTATAGTTTTTAGTGTGATCTATATGATTTTATTTTGTTGGATACAACTAGTAATGAAGTGAGTATAATAAAGTAATTTTTTCTCAATTGATGAAATACCAATAATATTGGGGTTGTTTAAAGTCATAAATTATAGGAGAGTCAACATAATAGAAAAAGAAATTTAACTTTTTAAAATCATATTAAAAATTTGTTTCAAGTATAAAATGATTTATGAGGAATATTTAATCAAAAAAGGCACATAGGTAAGTAATAAAGAATCATTTTTCTAGTATAATTGAATATAAATAATTATTATAGATTTTATAAGAATAGTGAGAAAGGAAAGGGTAAATCTATCATTGTTGAAGATTCATGGGAGGAACCTCAAATAAATCCCTCATTTATACTATTCAATTGGTTTTCATCACATATAATGTTTGATAATAAATTTAAAAAATTCATTTACTAGATTATAAAAGGATTGGTTAAATTAGAAAATGATAAATCACTTAAAATTAATGAATTAAGATCAATGTAGATTTATGAAGATAAGTTAGAATCCACTACAATTATTTCATGATGGTCTGTAAAACAACCTTATCAGTGTCTATCAACTCTATAATAAAATAATTACTGTGATATTTTAAAATAAAGGATATGTGGTGAAGATATATAAGTATATATGTGTTGTAACTTCAGGATAGAAAATAATGGAAATCCAATTTGAAATAAGATATTCTAAAAATTCATATCAGATGAATTTAATGGATAAGATGTGTGTTGTCGCCAAGGTTAGGAATTTTGAGATTATTAAAATAAAAATGGATCATAATAAATTATAAATATTTATTATTATAACATTTTAACATTATAAATCCCAATAAGATAAGTAGTGAGTGATAGAAACCACACAATAGAAAAAATGCATAATTTATATTATTTTGGAAAGTATAAATTTAAAGGGAAACATGTCATTGTGTGTGAATGGAATAGTTTGAGAAAAATATCAAAATGAAAAAAAACATTTATAGATATTCATAATTATCAGGTTCGAAAATGTAATTTAGAAAGTATTTTTAAAAGTAATAATGTCAAAGAATTGTTTCTAGAAGATATATTTAATGTTCATTGATAATATTTAATGTTTATATTAAATATGTTATTATAGAGGCTCTATGAACATTATAAGATGTTTTTTTTAAATAAGAAAATTTGTTCCTGTTAAATGATATATAAGGAAAACATGGTGGGAAATTATAATCACATAGACAATAAAATTCTAAAAGAATATTCATTATAATGATGTCAATTAGAAAATTAATTTTGATAGATTGAAGGATGTGTTTTTGTTTGGAATAGGTTAAAATAAGAGTCCTAGGACTGGGGTTAATCAAGATACCTAATGATTAAAACATTTCTACATATTTAATCCTCTAGGTTATGTAAATCATTTTCCTATGATAGTTAGGACATGTTCAGTATCTCATTCTATCATGTCAACCAGAGTGAATATTAAAAATTTATACAAAAAATAATGTATTTATGGAACACATATATTTTAACTGGTTCAATAGTAAGATATAATCTTAGGATCATACATATGGTGATATTCTATTGTAAAAATGTATAAATTACTAACATTAGGTGTATGTGTGTTTTTAGGTCTCCGTTGGTCTCTTACAAGGTGTATTATCCTTACAAGGTTTGGTAAAAATTCATCATCTATCCGTGCAAAAATTTTTTATATTTAATACACTATATTGGTGAATTAATAGTTTGTTTATATAAATATGTGATACTTAAAAAATGTATATACATTAAGTTTTATCCATGTGCAGCATGATGCACTGCTTTCATCATAGATCTGGATTTTATTCTTCATTAAACATCACTTTACATCATACTAATTCCTTAAACCTATAAGTAATAAACTTATAATTGTGATGGTTCAGTATATTTTTTCGACAATAACATTAGGTATCACATTTTCTAGGGATAAAAATTATTCAAAACATGAATTATCTTTTTTTACTATCATATATTCAATAGTCAGGAAAAAAATTGACACTCCATTGTCTTCATCTCTCAAGATATCTTTCATGAATAAACCAAATGTGTTGATGGAATCTACTATATATCTTTTTATTCCTCTTATAAATCCAATTATTTAATGTTATCCATAATTCTGCATCCAAATAATTCAATATAGTCCCATTTTTTAGAAATTCAACATTGTTTTATGTGTATACTTTGTAGAACAGCAAAAAGTAGTTTATATAATCACCTAATAATTTGAAATATTAATTAAAGGGATGGAGATAATACTATATACTAAAATTTATTCAATAATTCTATGTGTAAAATTTTTTATTATTTGTTTATTATGAGATAATAAAACTATGTTAACACCAAGAATATGGGAAACAATCCATATTTTAGTTTCCACATATATCTTACAGATAATTTAGACATTTTCTGTTTTGGGTTTGCATTCTTCTATTATTGTGTGGTCTTATTATACCTCACCCAAATCAACGGGTTCTACCATTATTGTTTTCCATTAAATATCAAAATTTAGAAAATAAACTACAGAAATTTTATTTAACTCGCCAAATATCACAATGTGAAACTATAAATCCTCTTGATCTATAAGAAGATGATGGTGTGATAGTATGATTCACAGTGTTAAAACTCTATAAAAACTCAAAATACCCTGAAGTAATACATCCATGATTACTATAATATTTTCAATACTAGAATATATTATGAATCCCCTTAAATTATAGATCACTTTTAGGATGACATAATGATACAAATATTTGAATTCTCAAACTCCAAGACAATTACAACAAAATTATTTTATCTTGGAATTACCAATATGTCAATCATAATTTATGATATAGTATAAAAAATGAAGAATTCTTTCATATCCTATTCATGATGAGGTCACACTTCTCATGGTATGATGGACACTTACATATAATCATTACAATGTGTCACTATTTCTCATAATTAAAAATACTCCATCATATGCTCGTGTCATTTTAATAAATTAATAATTTAATTACCACTATAACCAATAGATACCTCATAGATGTATCTTTTAGGAAATTGAATCCAGTTTCATGTTTTTTTAAATTATTTAGAGATAGATATCTCAATAAAACTGGAATTATTGATGGTTTGTCTACTAAAAGTATAAATCTTTAGTGGAAAGGTGGGCTTCCAAAAGGGAATTATTTCTCATGGGTTGATAATGATTTTTAACGTTCTTTTATCAGATATTGTGGTTATAGTAGTTGTAGATACATATAATCATAGGTTTTCATATTCAATGTAATTTTTTAAAAAAATTCAAATGGAAGTGATTCATGTTCAAAAAAATAAATACTTTTATAAAATAGGGGTAAGACTACCTGCATGTAAGAAATCGATGAAATAGTGAGTTTTATATTACCTGGATATAAAATTCATATTTATATAATCTCTAATTGTTAATTTTAATCAATATATAATCTAATGTAATAATTTTTATTATTTATTTTCTATAGATGTAGGAATTCATAGTCTGAACAACATAATCCTTTTGTATACCCTTTTTCTATCCTATTATTTTTATTTAGTAATTTATTCTAAGATGAGAGTGTATGAAATAACAAACTTATTATGTTCAGTGGGTTTCTTTTTATTCTTATTTTCATATACAATAATATCCAAGGGATGATTTTATCTTATATGATTCACCTCTAATTCATTAGGTATTGATGTGTCTAATTTTGAAAACATTTTTCCATATCTAATTTTTGAATTTATTGAATTTTTAATACCAAAATGTGATTTAATTATAATATTATTGAATATTTCATTTATATTGTAAAAATTCTGTTCCATGAATATATTTGTGAGGATAATTGTTCTTTTAGTCTATATTGATTAAAAATTTCTTCAGTTAATTTTCATATTTATTTAATAACGAATTTCTTATTGTTTTTTATTTGTAATTAAAATGATATTTTTTATTTTTTTAAGTATTAATGTAATTGATATTATAGTATTAAATTGACATGGTTTCATCATATATATATATATATATATATAATTTAATTAAATGTTTTTATATGTTTATAATCTGATGAAAATAACATAAAAAATGAAAAATTAAAAAAAATTATGTATTTTTTCGGATTTCTGATAGTATTTTTCACTTATTATAAGACTTGATATAATGGTATAAAATTATTTATTTTTGAATTTTTTGGTTAGTAGGAAATCATTTTAAGAAATTCCATACGGAATCATAATACTTCCAATAATTATTATAAGACTTTACAACATTCCATCATAAGAATTGAGTTATTTTTGTCATATGGTGAATGGGTGGTTATCGTTTGTCTTTACCAATGATTATAATAATTATTTAGGAATCATCCAAATAAATCATCCATCCTTCATAAAATATATAAATGTGAGTTTCAATTTATGGGAAGAGTGTCCAATTCATGAAAATATAAGTCTCATCCAAATGAGAATAAATGAAGAACTGGTATTGGAGTCCCTATGTGAGGAATGAGCGATGATTGTGGAAACAAAAAATAAATCTTTAAAAAACTAGAATCAAAGAACATGATTTTGATTGAATGATACCCAAGACTACTCAAAATTGGTAAATGGTGATTTTTAGTTTAAAAAGGGAGGATGATCTTGAACCTGAATGAATAGAGGTAGACTAAATCCAAGAAATTAATTAATCTATAGCTTATTGAAGAAACTTCAATAAAAAAGATGTTAGTAGAAGAAAATTCATCGGTATATGTTTTTATATTGTTCTGACTGGAAGATGGAAATTTTAATTCATTTTGATGCCTGGGAGATTATTGGCTTATCAAATATTTAAATGCATAGGTTAAATAAGATTTATGGTTGAACATCATCCAAACATCAATGAAGTTTTTGAATAGAACAATTATTATTGAACTTAGTATCTCTATGGTAAATTCAAAATCTCAAAAAAAAATTGGTGATAAAAACTATAAATTTGAATCAAATATATTTTTCACTATATTGTTTCTTTATATTTTTGATACATGAATATTATAGCACCTCAAATACCTTAATCATTATGTTCTTAGTGTTGAAGATGAGAGCGCACTAGGTGCTTGATGAAATAACCTAGTGAAATAATGTTCACTTCCCCCTAAAGTCACAAGTATTGGTTCAACAGATATTGTATCACGCAATGGATTCATGTTACTGGTTTTATTTTTTTAGAGGAGTGTTGATGATTTATAATTAATCTTATCATGGCTAAATTTAACTTGACACCACTTGAGATTGAATAAATACCATAGTTTCACTTCGTGGTATCACCCTATCATGAGGATTTCATCAATATAGGATTAAAAACAAGGGTATTATAGATATACATGAGTTCTAAATTAACTAACGTATGTTGAAACTAGAATTCTTCTCAATTTCTAGAATGACATGACCCACTGAGATTTAATTGGAAAAAAATAATGTTAAAAACTGTTACGATAAAATGATGTTCATCTAGGGTAAATTAGTAAATTTCCCATTCATGTCTGAAGAATAGTTGAAGTGAAATTAGTCAAGATTCTTATGGAAGATACTGGAGTATTCCAAAAATTCTAGATGACACATAGAATCACTTCTATGTTTAAATTTCTTAGTTATGAAGAAAAATTCATGTAAAAATAGGGAATTTTGATACTATTCTCAACTTAAATCAAAATAAGAATATGATGGGTATTAAAAAGCACCATTTTGAAGTTGAAGATTCAAGTTTTAAGGAGTTGTATGTGACCTTAGAGATGTATTTGGTGGGAGGCATCATTTTTAAAGAGAAATAAAACCCATTTGGACAGGGGAATTTAGTAAATACTCTAAGAACTTGGAATCAGGAGTAGTAAGACATAAATGAGCTTATAATGTAGTGGAACGAGGGACTCAAGCATATATATATATAAGACACCCTTATTAAACCTACTCCTAATATCCTTGTACTAATATTACAAAAAAATTATGAATCAACTATTCATTTTGGTTACACATTTATGGGGGATATAATTTTTATTAATCCTCATTTATAATTTATTCTATTTCATTATTTTCATGGAAACTCCTAAATAATTTCTTGATATAAATGAATTTATAAAACTATTAAGATACAATGACTATTAATCTTGACTATGTTTCATCAAATTTGATGAAACCTTTGTTATAAAACTTTTTTACAACATGTTTCCATTTATATGAAAGTAGTGCACTATGACCAAATGAAATAATTATTTTAGTGAAACATATCTATGTGGAATCAGTAATTGATATTTTACTATACATAACCTATTATGATCTTGAATCCTCTATAGAGGTGTAAATTTTTATTAATTAATATTTGTTCCATACTTTAATAAATCCATGAAAATTGAGAAAAAAATCATTATTTGGTAATCAAAATTTCCACTAAATCATTTATCACTTTTCATTATTGGTTTTACAATTCTTGGGTTTTTGTTAATTTAATTCAGTTTCATCTAAAATTTCCATTTTTTATTTCTATTTTAGTCAAAATCAAACTCCCATATTCCCTGAAAATAATGAAAAATCATTTTTTCAATATTTTTCTATTTTTTTCATGATATTTTTTCTAAGCCTTTTACACAAACATTACTTTCAGTTCGACCATACTCAACACCATTCTAGCATTAGTAGGAATATATATAAATAATTTAAATATAAAAATTTGATTATATGTAAAATTTTGGTATCATTTTCATGAATGGTATATGTGACCAAGAGATATCAAGAAAAATCAAAAAAAATTAAACAAAAACAAAATATCAGCTCATTTGGAAAACATATATTCTAAAAATCGGCTTGTTTCTCAATTTTTGTATTTATTTTTAAAATGCTTTGGCTTTTATATGTATGCACTCTAGAACTACCTCAACTATTAAGTTAGAAACTATGATTCCTGAAATAAATAAATATTTTAGTGCCTTTAAAATGAAAAAATGGAGAATCTATAATTACATATATTTTAAAATTTAAATAAAAATATTGATCTATATCATCCTCAAAAACAAAAAATAGAATATCCTATATCTAGATAATCATAACATACCATAGTGCATAAAATCCCCTCTTATATAAAATCCTCCCCTATGACTATAAATAATGAAGAGAAATAATCTAAAGACTCCACGATACCCCATTTAATTAGAATTCCTAATGAGAATTCTTAACAGTTTCTCATATACTTTTATAACATTGATAAATAATTACTAATACATGGGATTATTGAGGAAACTTTTATGTTTATGGTGATTTAATTTTATTTTATGAGATGGTTTAAAAACTAATTCTATAATTTTTATGTGGAAAAAATCAAAAAAATTGACCAATTATTCAATTGATTTCTTATAAATGTTACCTCTATAATTATGTACACTCATGTATGTTACAAAATCAATCTATGTTTTCAGGTTATAGAATATATTTTCCATGAAATAGGTAATACATTTAAATGTATTTTTATGAAATATCCAAAATTTCCTACTGATCACAACCAATTAATAAAAATATTTTATAATTGTATCTCTCCAAAAAACTGAAATTTTGTTGCCCAGTTTGTTGGTGGAGATGTTTATGATAAAAAAAGATAATTTGAAAAAACAATTACTCAAAACTCTCAATAAATATTATATAGGTATATAAATATTCAGAGGAGTGAACACCATCTAAAAATTACTATATTTTCTATTATTTTTTATTTATAAAATAATGAATTCATTGTGATTTGTTTAGACGTACAAAAAATAGATGTCATAATTTTGATCTACCCATTCAAAATGAAGAATGTGAGGGGTATAAATCAGGGCAATAACATCTTATTCTCAATAACTAAAATTATTGTTACAAAAATTATCCAAATTTATCTTAGAATGATAAAGGTGTGATAAAATGGGCTACTACCCCAAGAGTATAGAAACAATATATGCATCGTTTTTAGAATCCATATAAGGTTGAGTCCTAAAATTCAGATTTGAATTTAGAGGGATTGTTTTATTTGATGTTTTCTAAAATAGACTCTAAATTAGGAAGGGTGAAGGATACAATGGACTCAAAGAATATCATAATGGGGATAAAATTAACACTCCTAAATTTTCAATAGAATATAAAATTGATAATCATTTATATAAAATGATTCAAACTGCATGATTCATAAATGGAAGGTACTGGGGAAGTATCCCAACGCTACTGAATTTAACAATAATGATATTATAATGGTTTCTATAATTTGGATTGGTCTAAAAGACATATAAAATATATAAATCACCCTAGGGTAGTTGAAATCTTAATTCTCGATGAACCAAAAAAAATTAATTTTATAACATTATGAATCTAGAAATCCATACAAAAACACTAAAACTGAGATAAATCCAGTTGGTTCATTTGATAAAAAATATGAAAAATATTATAGAAATAATATACTATAAATTAAGAAGCAGGTTGAGGAAGATCAAGAGTTGATGCCCACTATTTTCAAGAATTATTCTCCTCTTATCACCTTAAAATGGATCAAAAAGAAAAATGATGTTCCATATTACCAAAAATTACTTATGTTATTTGAAATATTAAGCATGAACATAAAATCAATATATGACTTAAAAATCATTCCTCTGTAAAATCTCTATAGAGTATTTTACCTAATTAGATTAATATTGAGAAAATTTATACCATATGTTAAACCAAGGAATGAAGTATTATCCATCAAAATAAGATCCCCCAAAAACATAATATCCCAATTAAAATTATTATTTAATTAAATTTGGGATTAATTATCGAATTTAATTTATTTTTTAAATTAAGTGTGGGTACTAACCCTATTCCATTCTCGTTATTTATAAAAATGTGTGTTGAAAAATTGAATCCCATTTCAGTTTATATTCAGTTGGATGATAGGTTTATCACCCAATATAATAGAATTTTGGATGAAGTAGTAGTCAATATAACGACTCTCACATTACCAATTTATTTATTTTTTTCCTTAAAGTAATCTTTATTTGAAAGATCCCAATATTCTAGGTAGGCCATTTTTATCTACAAGTGGTGCTCATATTGATGTGTCAAATGGTAATCATACTTTTTGATCATGAGATGTCCTAGAAGAGTTTTTTGTATTTAATAAATCAACACATGTATTTATATTTAAACTAATTTATATGGATTAAAATATTTTAGAACCTATATTTGGAGGTATGCACATTACCCCTATGGATAAAGAATTCAGGAATTAGTATATAGTCATTAAAAGATGCAATTTTTTTAATTTGGATCTACAAATGAACTAGAAACATTTAAAATATTTGAGATTAAAATTAAGGAAGTAATTGATATATTATAACAACTATTACATCACAAAAATATTTTTTTGAGAGTGATTTTCAAGTTGTATATCAGTATTCACATACCTTCCTTACACCCAATATGAATTCAACACCAAATACTTTTCATCCTGAAGTTTGAAATTAGATTTCAGTGTTATTAATAACAAAAACTGAGTGTTTAACGGTTTATTAAAACCTTAAGAATAGTTTTGTCAAATTTTTGTCTAATATATGTTTCCCTGACCATTAAAAGGTGGTAGTGTTTTGATTTATTATCTTTATCATAATTGAGTGAAGGTATACTCTTTTAAGAATGGGTTGTTTGTAAAATGAATATCATATCCTAGATTATAAGGAATTATTAGATTGTAATTAGGTTTCTTCTTATAGATATAAACATTGAATAACTGTGAATTTTGATATTATTATTTTGGAGGTGGTTAGATGCTTTGAGCATTAGTAACACCTATTTGTATGTTTTTCAAATCCTCCAGTGTTAAGGGAAACATAGGGATTGTTGGTAGTTAACACAATGGATTTTTTTGGGATGTCTTCTATCATTTTTCATATTTTGTTGCATATTTTTGGAACTAAAAGTAAACTATATAAAAATCATCTCTAAATACCACAAAGAATTTAAATATATTTTAATAGATTTTGGTATTCTCAATATTTTGAGGAAACATAATAAATTTTCCACACAATGCAGTGGAATAACTATCATTAAAAAACATACCTTCTGATTAATTATGGATAAAATTCTTAAGGGGATATCTAATTAATGATATTAAACATAACACTGTATAGGAGGAAGCCCACAATTTTTTTATTTTTTCTTGTATTATTTTATTAATAAAACTCATTTTTTTAATCTTTCAAGTACCTATTCATGTCCCTACTAACTCAATCCCTCAAACATAATCAACTCATCTTGGAATGAGCATCTCTTACAAATCATCTCACATACACATATTCCCATTTTTAGTATTTTTATGCATTCTCTCTACTTTTTATATGTTTTAATTTCGAAGGCACATCAATAGAGAGACCATGAAGAATATTAAGGATAAAAGAGAAAGATATTTTACATGAACTAGTAAATAAAATATTCAACTATCATGAGAGTAAAATTGCAATCCTTTCTTTTCTATTTTAAATTTTAACGCTAATGTTAATTATTTCCTATTTTCATAATAAGATAAATTTAAATGTTATTGTTAATATTTTTAAGGAAATATAAATACTCTATGATATTAAGTGTAAGGGTGGGGGTAATTTTCTTGAATGTATATTTAAATTAAATACATTCTATCCAAAATATTGTGTTTTATTAATTATGAAATATATGATATTAGAAATATGTTTTAAATAAATATAAAAACCATTATTGTGAACTTGAATTTTGTAGGAATTTTTTGAGAGTATTTAAACCTGCTTCAATATACTTCCACTACTAGAATCACTGAAAAACATAACCTACTTTTAAAATATTTAAAATTATCATTATGTTCTACTTTTAAGAAAAATAATATATATTTAATTTTATTTTTTGAATAATATAGTGACCCATCCCAAGACAAATCTGAGATAGTGTCTTATATCAATTATATTTTCATGATTATAAAGAATCAAATCCTAAAGGACTAAGAGTTTAGTAGTCTTGGTAAACAAGATACATATATGATTCCTGTATTGAAAATTAATAGACAAATTTAAACTTAATTGATTTCTAAATAATAACTTCTAGGATAATAAATTTCATCAAGTATATATTTACATATCCTTCATAGTACGCCTATTGGATTCTTGGTAAAAAGAAACATAATAAGGGTGAGCTTAAATTTTTCTTACGGGTAAAGTATAGTGGGAGAAATAATATATCAACGAGAATAGTAAATATCTAAAGGTGAATTACTAAACACAAATGAATTATAATCAATAACATAAATGGATTTTCGTTAAAAATATGTCAAGCTAAAAAATGGAAAAACATTCCATTAAAATTACTAGATAAGAAAAAATAAGTATGGAAATGTGAGAAACTAAACCACATGTCATTTCATAAATGAAGAAAAATAAATGAATCCATAGATATGTTCAAAAAAATCTCATAGATGAATAATAATTGATAATAAATGATGGAATTATATAATTACTGTATTTCATGTTTCTTATGTACATGGAACTAGTACTGTAATGACCTTTCATAATATGGTTTATCACATTAGATAAAAACTCATATACAGAGGCTAGCCAACTAACTCATCTCCTGAAACCAATGGTGCATCATGGTGATTTCATTAACTAGACCCAAACCCATATGTATTTCTTTAAAATTTTACCAAACCTGTGTATTGCATGTCCAAAACATTCCGCATATTGAATAATCCAAATTCCTTATCAAATATTTTTATTAAATAATGTTTACATATTTATCAATATTTCCCCCAAAAAATAAAATAACACTCAAAGTATACACCATATGAAAAATTGTATATAGTTTAGAAAATGAACATATACATGATAGATGATATGGATAATTATGTTTAATTCATTGTTCAATTATCATAAGAAATTTAATATTTAAAGGGGACTAAAAGGAATCAATTATGAGAAGGAGAATACTATACTTGGACAAATTAGTCATAAACCATACAGAAGAAGATTTTGGATGGTACCAAACATGATACTCCAAGTGGGGTAAAATAAAGGGATCTTGTTATTGATTAATGAAAGAATTATAAAAATATCTTTTAAAAAAATTATTGAGTAAAATATTCTTTTTTAAAAAAAACTTTTGAAAAAAAACCTTTTTCCTTGTAAAAAATAAAAACGTTTGATTTAAAAACTATCCTTTAAAAAGAGAAAGTTGTGCTTCCAGGGAAGAACATAAAGTAATTTTTTACTTTTTGTACAAGGTAAAATGAACATTCCTATTACACGGTAAATACGTATAAAAAATTTCTTGTTTGGAAAGATACAAGAATATTCCATTGAAAACATTGGTAAAATACAAAAAGTGGTAAAAAATCACTTACCAAAATAATTTAAAATTTCAATCTTAAAAATATTTTTTTAAAATATTTTTTTAGAAGAAATGAGGTTTTCATAATAAAGAGAGAAATGAAGATTATTTTTATTTAAAACATTTTATAAAACAAATTTAGTACCAAAGAGTGGAAAATGGTACTAATTCTTGAAAAAGGTCATGAATTACCGAAGCACGAATGGGAAGAAGGCCTTCATTTTTATTGATTTTTAATAACCTCTCTTTCAGGGGATGAGAGTGAACCCTTATAAGGAACATTGTTTTATTGATTACATGGAATATAGGCTTAATAAACATTACATTACTAAAACTTCTTGGGGAATTAAACTAAACTATAACTTCAAAGACCC
Source organism: Viscum album (assembly GCA_963277665.1). Lineage (NCBI taxonomy): Eukaryota > Viridiplantae > Streptophyta > Magnoliopsida > Santalales > Viscaceae > Viscum > Viscum album. Next base: position 246,382,159 of record OY728133.1, read on the forward strand.
CCCCCCCCAAGCATCTGTAGCAGGATGGTAGCTCTCTACCTCCGCATGATCATCTATATAATCTTCCTAAAAAGGGACAGGCTGCTCTAGATGACATAGACATACAATTTTCATCATCTAAATCCATTGGTTCTACTCTTGTTAGTGTGATTTCTCTGAATACTCTTTTAGGGCTTCCCCATTTTTAGATTTTTTCTTGGGCAACTACATGTGGCCCGAAGTCCTTGAGTTATCCTAAATGCCTTAAAGGTGGCTTGAAATTCCAACTAACCTGAATACCAGGTTGGCATGAAGGAATTAAGGACTCCAAACCAGAATTAGTGGCACAATTTGAATAGATCCAGCTTCTAAAGAAATTAATAGTACCTCCTACAGAGCTTACTAGAGTACTACAACAGTAACCCAGAAATATGCCTCTTCCTTGTTTCGAACCTAGGTCACATGGATGCACATACAGATACCTCACAAACTAGGATGAGGATCATGTGACATTAATTACCATAGGATATTAAAATTAAATATTTTATTGAACAATGTTCATATAATTTCTTCAAATGGAAATGCAAAACAAGTAAAATTATTCTTGAGGAAAATAATTTTAAACATTACAAAGTGTCTCATAACACTTTGAAACATGTTAAATCATAAGAATCATGATGGAATAACATTAAATATATATTTTATCTACTATAAAGATAAAATGATTAATTATATAAAATATTAAAAGTGGTAGTTGATACACCACACAAAATAAATATGATATGAACATGACATCTATCTCATGTATGTAGAAAGCGAGATGAAAATCCCATACCATTAATTTATTTTCTGATGAAAAACATCCAACTTCATATATAATAAAATTATTTTTATTATTTTCTTTCTTGATAAATTTTTTCATCTTTATCATTAATTTTATTTTACTTATTATCATATTGTGTACAAATACTTTAACATTTATGTTTATATCAGTTGTTTTGAACAAATTCGGTTTATGTGTCAAAAAAAACATTGGTTGGTCAACTATGTTCAATGGGGGAATTGTATAACATCTTAAAAATAATATTCATGGTATAAATATCTTATTTATACATCAATAATAATTTTAAAAACAATCATTATATATGTTTATGGAAAATTATTCAATGTTATAATCACTAAGATGGTAGGTCATACATACACTTGAGTAACATTTTGCTTATTAAATGATCTTTATAGAAAGAATGTAAGTAACAAAATATATTTCTATAATGATCATTATATGATAAATATCATGTTAATAAATAATATATACCTATATAATTAATGGAAAGTTTAAGTGTATGAGTTATAAAATAATTAAATAAAAATAAATAAATAATAAATATAATATATAAAAAATATAAAAAATCAATCATAACAGCCTCCATGAGAGGTGGTAATAGGAAAATTAAACCATCATTTCTTTGTGTGGTGGTAGTTTCTCGAACACGTAAACAGTATGTTTGTTACCCATTTGAGAAATGTGTCAATGATTGTAGGTATAAAACATAATGTAAAAAATATATGTATATTTAGGATACTGATTTTATAATATTATCAAGTAAAATTAATATTTTAGAGGGTGGATATTGGAAATAAAATTATTGAGCATTTGGAAAGATGTTACCTTTTAATCGGGTAAATCCTTTTTTGTTTATACGAAAGGGATTCCTTGGAAATATTCTATCAAAAAAGAGTGATTTCATGGCCTTATGGAGGTATTTTTGGAAGATAATTTGGAATATCTTGGTTTAACCTTATTGGTTTGAATGGTGTGAGTAATGGGGAGAATTTATGGGATTTTATAGTGGAGTGCCACTCTTGTAATATTTTGACAAAGAACTTCCTACTACATTTTTCTTGTTTCAAGTGGATAAAAATATGGTCCTAATTATATCCAAGAGTGTATAGGGTTGATATATATACATAAAATATCTCTTGAATAAATTTATAGGTCCTTTTGGGCCTTAAGGTTAAGGTTTAGCCACATATTAATATTAATTTTACCTTAATAGTTGTAATTAATTTTAATCATTTTCACTATTTTTTTTTGGTAAAAATTGAAGTTCATATTATTAGAAATGAAAAATTATGATCGTTATAAATATTTCATCCATTTTAAAAAATATAAATCATATAAGTGGTATCAATTGATTTAAATTTAATCTCACAGGCGGGACGACAATGAAGAGTTTAATGTACATATGTGTGAAATTTACCTATGATTTTATAATCAATTTCAATGTGAAATTTATTTAATTGATATAAATTATATTAATTGATAAAAATATGATATAATTAAAGTTTAATACCAATAAAAACTATACATTAAATTATAAATATAGTATAAGAAAAATAAGTTTTGAACTAAAAATCAATATTTGTTACTATTCAATAAAAAACAATATATTTTTGATAAATATAAAAAAAATAACCCTAACAAAATATTTTTGTTTATATTTCCAAGATGAATTTTATTTTGATATATTTAATCAGATAATTTGTATAATGTTTCATTTAAAAGGGGGTTTCTATTAAAATATGATAAAATTGTCTTTATAAAAATATAGGCTTGTATATGGGAAATTAGGTTTGTTTATATTTATTTTCTATCAAGTGTAATAAATGAATTTAAAAAATATTTCTTTTAATCTATATAATATATATTTCCTTAAAATAATTCACTAAATTTATTTAATTATGTTTATTAAAACCAAACTCATTTAAAATAAAAAAAATATTAATATATCCTTTTATATTTGATTGGTACTTATTTTCATATCTCATTAATTGGTATCCAATGAATTCATTTTTTGTTAATATAAATCATAAATTTTATATAGTTATAACTACTAACATAAATGTCAGGTTATATCATATTGTATTGAATAATAATATTTCAATAATACCTTATTATTTGGTGAAACTCGATCTTGTGTGTAACATAAGATGTCGAGGAAGGTCACTCTTGTTTGTAACACATGATATCAAGGAAGGTTGATATTTCATGGCTTTCAAGATAACATAGTGTTTCATGCATTACACGATATAAATTATATTATATTTATTTAATATTTTAAGGTATCAAGTAAATATATTCCCTCTTTATACTTGGTGTTTCATGTCATAAACACTATATAATACAAATTTCTACTATATAATTTTTTTGTGTTAAATTCTTCCAATATTAATTAAATTTTTCCTATACATTTAATGATTATGTTGGTAATATACTATTTTATATTTCCTACATTAAATTCTGACATCTTGAGAAGGGTTCAACAAACATCTTCTTGAAAAGAGATAATGGGATGTATGAAGGACACATGGACTACAATTTAATGATGTCTCTAAATAAGAGAAAAATAGTGGAATGTCAAAATACGTACTTATAGGAAAAGAATAAATATTAATAGTGAATTAATGAATTAATCAATCACAAATAGGTCAATTATCAATAGAAAGTTGAGGACCTCGAAACTAAAAAACATTGATCATTTAAGAGACCATTGGTTCAATAGTAATTGAGGTATTTGGACAATATTTTATTTCAAATTCATTTTCCTAATGTTGGGTAATTATTATACTGACCAAGATTATAAGGAAATATTTTTACTTGATAGGCTTCAATTTTGTATAAAAAATCCTAAATTTTTATTTTTCTTCGATAAAGTTTCAATTCATCCCTCTACTCAGAGAATTAATTACTAATAATGAATTTTTTACGACTTCTGTAATATAAGAAATGTTTAAAGGATCATAAGGCCTATAAAAGAGTGAAAAGTTTAACTACATTTCTCTAAAAATATTCCTAATACAATATAGTTAATATATTAATCTCTAAATCTAAAATTTCATATTTCTAGTTCTTATTAATATTTATTCATCAAATTGTTTAACTATAAACAATGAAAAATTAACTAGCATATTACATAGGTTAGTGGTTTGCGTGAAACACTTATCTTCATTCGGTTATGGGTTCAAGACCTGTGGCCTTGCTATATTATATTTGTTTTCACTTATCATATAGGTTGTCCTTTTCAAAAACTATATTAATATAGTTCCACAAATAAATGATATGGATATCCTTGAAATAAAGTTAGTCACTAAATAGACTTTTAAAAAAGTTTTTCAATCCAACACTAAAAAATAAATACTTCATCCACTTACTTTTATATAGATCTATAGAGTTTCTCTTCTAGAATAAGGAATTGACTCAGTTAATGTCTATGTTTTCCACATATATTTAAATTAACTATAACAAATTCCATATATTTAGTTCTTTTTCCTTCCATAGCACCCTTTATTTTTCCTTGAAAATTATTTACTTTATGTCCTTATTTACAAGACATAAATAATTTCCCCATTCATTTGAGACACCTTCTTGGGAGCCTCCTTCCATATTGCTTTCATGATGGAAATCATGCCTTCTTTTGTCTATGGTTCCCATTACTAGAGATCTTATAAACCTTCATCCTTATATTTTTTGGTGGGTTAGAGATTTGGTAAAGTTGTATGATGTTAATAAGATTTAGATAAAACTTATTAGGGATAAAATTATAACATTCACTCCTATCAACCCCTTATTTGTATTCTCATATTCACCACAGCATCCTTCATGTTCGATGTTAACTTGAATCCCTCAAGTTCCAACCATTTAATAAAACAAGAAATAATGATGTGAGAAAAAATTGACATTGTGGGAAAAGAATACAATCATTTAAAAGATAACTAAATTACTACTCTTTATTTTTTTAATCTAAAACACTTTTGTTTTAACCATGATCATCCCTTGTAATTATCCATTAAAATTCATCATAATGTTTTGTAATGCAAAAGTGGATTATACTATGAATATCTATTTGTATTTTCAAACCCGATTCATAGAATATCCCATTGATTTATACTAGGTTACCCTGAGTTATGGTCAGAACACGTTGTTAGAGCTGTTACTCCTAGGTTCATTTGTGCCAAAACTACATCTACTTGTAGTATCCAAATAGGGATGTATTTCTAGGAACACCCACATAATCTCTACCTTAATAAAATTATAGGATGTTCTTATATATTTATCCTCAACATATACCTTAGGTTTATGTTCTCTAACCTATCTGTTCCTAAATATATCTCCCGCAGTTTTTACTAAACTTCCTCAGATTCCAACTCTAGAAACCTTGCCCCAGATTTCCTGGAATTGATTTCATCTATCAATTAACTTTTCATGGTTACAAGGAATCAAGTATCGAAGGATGGAGAGTTTAGTCATTTTGGTAAACCAAATACATACATGTTTCTTTTATTAAAAATTAAGACACCAATTAAAAAATAAATGTGTTTATAAATACTAACTTTTAGTATAATAACTACCTTTTAGTATATCCATACATATATTTCACAATACACTTCTTGGATTCCTGGGGAAATTAATCATAATAATGGTTATCTCAAATTCTCAGAAAGGGTAACGTATAACAGGAGAAATAAAAAATGAATTAGAATTGTTGATATGTCAAAGTAAATAATGAAACACACATTCCATGTAATAAATAAACTGAATGGAATTGCATAGACAATATTGAAATGTAATAATTAGAAACACATGTCATTTAAATAACTCGATACTGAATCATAAATATATAAAGTTAAGAAACTAAAACACATAAAATTTAATCAATGAACTGAAAATGAAATTAATCAATAGATATATCGATTCATAATATCATGTAAGAATAATAACTCAAACTAAATAATTGATGTTCTTAATAGAAAATGAGATTGAGAAATTAATTTTACTATTTTTATGACTCTTATTCCTAATAATGAATAAATTTTTATCAATCATTATTCTTATATTAAATTTATTTTACAACATATTATACTTGAAAAAACTGATGAAAAAAAAGAAAAAAAATTTCTATATGAAAAATTAGATAGAAAAATTAAATAATTGGAAATATTCATTAAAACATATATTTTGTATCATATTCATGAATCGTAACCATATTAAAAAATTAATTAATTTTATATGAGACATGTGTTTTAATAAAATTCAGTGACTGTATCATAATTTCATAATTTGATTGATCATGAATTTTATTTAAAGATATAACCCCAAAACATTAAAAAATTTATATTTAAATTCCTTTTAAACTATTTTAATTCACTATTAAACCCAATCAAATTTCTCTTTATGGTATTTTTTCACACTTTGTACATAAATTAAAAAATTTACAACCTTATATTAAGATGTCAATGTTCTTTGTATTGTCATAACACACACTATATATATATATATATATATATTCCACTGAGTGAAGAGTGACATGTATTTTATGTGAGGTAGTTTATAAATTCGTTTTGGATGGATATAGAATAGAGTATTTTATGAGGATGAGAGGAATAAACCTAATAGGAATATATATATATATATATATATATATATATATATATTAACCATGAAGAATTCATAATGTAAGGAAACTAAAAATTATAGTCACTCTAAACATGGAAATTTTAATCCATTTTATTCTTTTTCGTTTCTTTTTTACAGATTCAATTTCATACTAAATAATTTGGAAATAATTTTTTAGTATTTTTTTCATTGGTATTATTTTTTTATTTGGGTTTTTTTAATAAAATTATTTTTTAATTGTATGATGTATTAAAGATATCTCAAAAAAATTTAAAATTGGATATATATATATATATATCTAAAACCACATATGTGTTGTAAATTTACATGGATAAACATAAAAATACTCTAACATTGAGTTCTATAAAATCTTTTTTGAACTAATACATGTCTTAATTTAGAAAACTATCATGATGTTCTTATAGATTAAAACCAAAAAAATTATATTTAATCTGAGAAAAATTATATGAAACATGGATAAAAAACATTTAAAAAATATCGTATTTAAAAACAAGTCTTATTTTAAAAATAAACTATAATATAAAAATTGTTTAATAAAAAATTATCATTGATCTATATTTTTAATTTTTCAGGGTAAAGGATGGAAAATATATATAAATTGAATGTATGAAATATGATTCCTAGATACTATTTAATCAAATGTTATTTCAAGAGTTTATTATATGTGAGGATTAAATAGTACTTGTATTGAGGTTGGTGATTTCTAAAAAACTATGTTGAACAATTGATATTATTCATTTCATATCATGAAATTTCGGTTTAATGATACATAGTTTTGGATTTGAAAGAAAGTTTATTATATCTAAACCTTAATAAAGAAATTATTATATAAAAAAATATATGATATATTGAATGATTATTGTTACGGGGATTTCAGGACTTTAATTATTAAAATTTATAAATCTATTCCTGATAAATTTTTTAGGAGTTCAATGATAATGATTGCTGGTATTAGAAACCTGTGAAAATTTAAAAATAATTATGTAAAATTAATTATCATTCCTTCCATATATTAAAAATATTGGTTAATTTATCATATGTTTTGAATATTCTATAATAGTAAATAAAATGTGAATTCTTGTTCATTTTTTATGTAATTAGAAAAATATATAAGTTATCATTTTAATCTAAAAATGATTAATCATGTGTATTATGTAGGATGGAGTAAAAACGATTTCTTACTTAATACAAGTTATACATGGAAGGTATATACATGATAATATGAAGGCCCATTTGGAAATAATATGCCCATGATGAAATGTCAAATCAGATGTGCATTTCTAGGGAAAGTCTTAAGATTAATGGGTTGGTGTTATAGAAGGGATCATGAATAAATAATGGAGTGGTTCCATTAAATATATGAAAATTAACACTCAATATTATATACCATTAGTTAATATAATGAAAACTATATACAGGATGAAAAACCAATTGAAGTCCATTTTCCATGTCCTTCAAACTAGACAATATCTCTATTCATACCCAATCATCCTTCAGCCATATTGATTCTGGATTTGGATCCTACCTAGTATATGTCTACTCATTGAGTAGACTTAAGTATCCTCCCGAATAGTCTATATTACCCAATGAAGTGATGAATGTTTTTTGGAAAACATATGTACTCAACTCCAATTCTCAAGATTTTATAGGCCACACCAAACCATAAATAATGTAATCATTCTAAAATTAACCATCAAACAAGTATCTTCGTAACCATTGGATTCACACAAAAATTTTCTATATGTTACTTGTAGACTAAATTAACTTGGATTCTCCACCTAAATTGAATAATTCGAGTTCATGTAAACTATTAGGCCCAATTGTATAATAATTTATTTATATAAATCATTAATTAATGAAAATTATAGTCTAAGCTATAAGTATAAATGGTTCCCTCCAATAAAAGTATAAGAAAAAAATTTGACCTAGAAAATAAGCTATATGTGATACATTCATATAAAAGTATACATTAATGACTGGTGAGTTAATGAAACTAAATATTTTATAATTATATATAATTTCTATCTGAATAATTTTATATTATTCATTCCCACATAATGGTAATTCATATGCTTTCTTTTCTATCTTTTTTATTTTCTTTATTTTCATTCTAATATGGAATGTACAATTCTATTTGTTTCTTCTTATATGTATAAGGTGGCTCCCTCATTTGATCTTTTCTCTCATTGTTTTTCTCATTCAGTTTTATGTCCTTGGAATATTTTACATCCTGATGGTCAAGTATTAACACATTATGTGTGGTCCGATTTGGCTTTAAAGCTATTTTATTGATAATATTCCTTTAATATATACATTATATTCATAATTATAGTAATTTAATAGATATAGGTAGTGGAGGTTATGATCACAACACTACTTTACATCAATAGTATATCATTATCTCACTATTTTATACTTTAAATCCTCATAATAAATCATGTATTCACTATACTTGTAAAAGATAGTTAATTATGATGTTGAATTCCCAGTGATTCCTACTAGGTTCTTTAAAAAGTTTAAATATCTTGATCGATGAGTATTAATGACTAATCAAAAAGGAATAAGTGTGATACACTATTATACTCAAGGATTATTATGTAAAACAATATACTTATACATGAATATTTTGTTTGGGTATGTGAAAGAGTGATATTGATTATTTTCAATGGGATTGGTATAGTTCATGTGTTATATAGAGGGGTTTAATTTCCTTATATAAAATTTATAGTTGAAAAAATAATATATTTAAGGATTAATCATGTAATAGTTTATAAAGTATATTTGAGTTTACAAAGACAGAATAAATGAAATTTAAGAGTGGAAATTATCAAAAAAATATGTATGTATTTGAATAAATGTTAAGTAATTTACTTATGAAATAGTAAATATAAGAAAAACAAATTGATAAGGAGTTTAGTAATAGCAAGATGTGTTTCCATAAATCTCCACCCCTAATATAAATATGTAAATAATATAAATCCCTAGATATTATTGGTTATCAACAAACATATCTCTCAAAATTGTTGTTTTTTATTACCCTCTAAAGAATCAATGATTTCCAAGGAATGTCTCCAAAACATTTATGTAGTGTGAATACAGTGAGAAAGGAGTTTGATAAGTGAGAGGGTTGTTTTAAGAAATATCATAAAAAATACACAAATAAATCTTTTAGATTAAATAATAAAATATAGTATGAATCATTTTAAAATAAGGTTGTGATCCTTTGAATAAATGAGAACATTGGAAGACTCTGGAGAGGAATGAAAATTCAATCACTTCATCATTGATTCGATCTAGAAGACATTTATGTAATAGGTGGTCCTTTTATGGGGCCAAGGGAATATTTTATAGGAAACACGAGGACTTGGAATGTTCTAAAAATTTCATGGGGTCATAAAGACACAGAATACCACTATTATGTTATTTTTTACCACAATTAATATGGCCTCCCTTGAGTTGTCATGGTGACACTAGTAACCCAGTAGTGACCATCGGGTAGCAAGTGGACAACGTTGAACGTTCCTAACTACTGGAAATAGAACTGTCTATCTGGTACACCTACACCTACTTGCTACTAGACACCTACTAGATTTCATCGTTTCTTTAGTCACCATTATATGGACAGTAGGCCTACTAGAAAAATATTTCTCTAGACACCTGGGATCAGGTGTTTGGTACACTAAACTGATTATCCGTAATTTTTTTCACCTCACACTCTCCAAGTGAAGCATCCTACACATCCTAATATTCCCATGTTTTTATATATTAAGCTTTTTCTAAGGGCATGATGAATTAATTGAAACATGAATAAGACTCTACAAAGGATTCAAAATATCTTTAACATTCAGTTGAATTGAATCTTGTAAAATTATATAAAAATATATAAAATCAGTTAAATTTAGATTATTTAAATAATTGGTGAGTGATTCCGATCATGATAACATCATGATATAGATATTTGTACAAACAATTACCACTTTTTTATAATCACAAACACCTAACATAAAAAAAATTAAATCATTATTGAAGGATATAAATATTTAAATTCAATAGATAAATTATATATTAAATGAATTCAAGAATCAAACAAATTAAGAAGAAATTAAATAATGTTAATTTAAATATCTCTCCCTTTTTAAAAAAAGTTAATAACTAGAGAACCCTTAACAAAAATACAAACAATTATACCTTTCTCGATATTTATTCCTCTATGTGATTATAACAAAGAGAATAAAAATGAAAACATAAAAACAAAAACACTTATCAACTAACAAAATCACCAAATAAAATATTCATTAGAGAGTAAGGGGAATTTAATATAACAATGGAACAAATAATAATCAAATGAAAAGAAAAAAATAAAGATGAAAAAATAGTGGAAGGAAAAAAACTATTTTATTATGAAAAATATTAAAACATAACATACCTTTTCCATGAAAACTATTTTTATTATAAAATTATATCACCTCCATTGATTGATTTATTCATTAAAGTGAAATTATTGACAAAAAATTAACAATTTTTTGAAAAATTATGAGGATTTATAATTTTTAAACTTTTTCAAAGATATATTAAGAAACGATTTAGAGATAAAATTATATATGATAAATTTTTACCAATAAATATTATTATTTAAATATATAAAATGACCTTTTTTTAAAATAAGTACGACATAAATACTTTTATATGTTTTAAAAATAAATTTTCAAAATAAAGGAATATCGATGGTACCAAATTCAGTTTTAAAAAACAATATAAATAAAATAATTATTTTGAAAAAGGTATTTAGAAATTTGAAAAATAAAAGAAAATATTTTGAAAAATAATAATTAATTAATATTTAAAACAACATGTATCTCATAATGAAAATTTTAAATTTAAAAATAGAGAAGAAATCCCATAGTAGATAAAATAAGTTGTAAAATTGGGTCATATCCAAGATACAATAAAATAATACCAATATTTGAAAACAACTTAAAAAGGATAACTCAATATATCCATATAAAAAATGAATAATTTTACAATAAACCCATTCTTATTTCACCTTTAATGAATTTAAAATGATAATGTGCTAGAGGTTTAGTGAAAATATCAATGAATTAATATATCATTGAGATAAATAAAAAATATCACATTTTTTGAATTGATCTCCTAATAAATTTGGTCTCAAATCAATGTATTTAGAGAGAGTGTGTTGGATTAAATTTTTATATATATTGATTGCATTGGAATTTTTAAACATCAAAGGGATGTAGCCAAATTTAATAACTAAATACAAGAAAGTGTATCACGTCCCTAAAATTTCGGAGAAAAAACTCCTTAATTCACTATCTTCTTTTTCAACTATAGAATGATGAATTAAATTATTCTTCCTACTAGCTGATGAGATCAGTTATTTTCTTAATAAATAGAATTTTCAACTATTTCTTCTAGTTGGTATCCTTCCAAATCAATATCAGAAAACTAAGTTAATTTAAAAGAGGTTTATTTTAAATAAAATAAAAAAATACATTTATATCCTTTTAAATAACAAAAAAAATAGTTTAAATGATATGAAAAGACTTTCCATTGGATTTTATTGAAAATGATCATAGATAAAAAAACACGAATATAATAACTCTATGGGTAAAAATAATGTAGAGTAAACTGACAATAAAAATTTATAAACTTGTTATCGACTGATATAAAATCTTTATCCAACATTAACATATAATTTGTACTCATGGGTTTTCTAATTTCTTTATCATGATCTATTCCAAATCATTTCATGAGTTCAATTGTGTATTTTCCTCAGTTTAGAAATATTTCATCATTTCTTTTTGAAATATAAAAATTGTGAAAGAATTTACCTTTAGGAATAAAACCCATTTAAAATTAATCTATCATTAATGTATAAAATCTAAAAACCAATATTTTCATTGGGGAAACCAAAAAACATACCATTAACATACATTTCAATTAGAATAAAATCATTTGAGAAGTGTTTTAAAAACATGTTTAATTAGATTTTATCATTTTAAAACTATTATAAAGAAGATAATTTAAGTTAAATTCATTACATTATTTGTTTTATTATATTAAATGATAAATATATTTTCCAAATTTGAAAAATAAATTTGGAAAAAGTGTATTTTTAAAACTAGTTCATTGATCCAAAAATTATTTTTGGAAATAAAAAAATACAAATATTATTTTTAAAATAATTTTAAAGAGTAATAAAATAAAATTAGAATATAATTCCAATATTATTTTTACATATTATAACAAAGATATTAGTTCAAAGGTTTGAACATAATTTGATTCTTTCATATTTGTTATAACTATTAAAATCTAAACATCATTTATTTCTAGTTTCATTTACAGATTCATCATGTTTGTTTATGAACACCCATTTAAAATAACAACATGATTAATATTAAGTCTTTAAATGATATTGAATACATTATTTATATTTAATTTATTTAGATCCACTACAATTAAAAGAAAAAAATTAATCATTATTGTTTTGGGGTTTAATGTGAGAGGAAAATTCAAGGTTTTCAACCTCTGTTAAGACTGACCAATGATTATAATTTCTCCTTTATAAATATCTACTAAATTTTTAAGGGAACCGTATTTAGATTTTTGGAATGTTGAGACAATGAATTTTAAGGATATTTGTGTTCTTCTTTATTTTATTTATTTCAAATATTTTTATTTAAAACAACATTTTCCAAAACATTTTGAGAAATTGGTTTTCGAAGACATTCGTACAAAATATGTATTGATTATTCAGATATTTTTGTACTTTTCTTAATGAAATTTTAAGATGTTCATGAGGTGGAATACCGATAAATATACATTTAATATATTTATAGCCAAATTTTATAGGATTGTCTATTGTTTTTAAAAAGAATAAGTTACAACCAAAAACATTGAATGTTTTGACTTATAGTTTCTTATTAAAACAATGTTCCTAAGGGTTTTTTAAAAGAAATTTACAAATGGGAATTTCACTAATAATATTACATGTTGTAAGTAATGACTCAACGAAAAAAAAATTCATTTAAAATGGTTAGAGTCATTAAATGGGTTGTTAAATTTTTCCTCCCCAATACCCAATTTTATTTTGGGCTTCATGTAGCGAACAAAAAATGAATGTTGGATTTAGAAGAACACAAATCATTAATGTAATCAATCAGAACTCTCTAGTCCATTACTCAATGAACATTTTGTGTTTGAAGTGTTCTGGGGGTCACAATTACCCATTTCATGTCTTTTCTGAATTTCTAGTTTTTCTAATGCTTTGTCGGAGAAGTGTGTCATAGTGAAGATTCAAAGTAGTAGATTTCACTGATATCATTTGTTGATGGATCATACAGGTGAAATGCACTAGTATCTCACACTGGCGACTTATAAAATTGTGAGTCATTTTCAATAGTTTGTTGTCTTTCCAGTTTTTAAAAAAATCCTCCAGTTTTTCTAGTTTCACCCTTTTTAAATTTTATTTGATGTAAAATGAATGTAATTCCAAATTTAAGTGGTTTTGGACCTTATTAAAAGTGGATAAATAATATATTTAAATTTTATAAAAAAACATGAGGCTCTTAAATGGTCAAACCGTGTGGTTTTTTTGAGATCATTCTTTAATTGAAATTCCAAACTGTTTCATATCCCATTAGTATTGGATACAACACTTATTATTCTAGTAACTTCTATTCCTTCAATCAATCACCTTTATCTTTATATGAGACCCCTATAACCTTTTCTTATTCATGGATTCATGAGTCATGTTGTAGTCTTTGGGCTGAGTATTCCGTTAGAGTTTTTCTGTTATATGTGCACCCACTGTCTTGGTTAAATAAAGAAGTGTTGAACATCTGTTCATTGAAGTAGGTTTCACTTTATCACTATAAATTGTGCATCATGCATGATGGTTTTTGGAATGCCTCCTGGTGGATATAGTTGAATCAAAATTTAATTAAAATTTTCTAATAAGTTTTAAATCAATAAATAGGGGTTGGGGAAGGTTTTGTATAATATTACTATTTTATTTATATTTTTTTCAATGTTTTGAATTGTATAGACTATATGAGACTAGAAAATTTTGGTCATTGGGGGTCCTTATTTGGGCATATAATTTTTATGAATTCATTTTTTGCTTATTCTCGTAAAATAAATACATGGAACCTGTTAACCATGTAAATTCAGTTAAAATAAATAAATATCACAGGGTCAAACTATTTATGTGATATCCCATATATTGAAAAGTGTAAATTGAATAAGGAATGACTTGTAAAATATAACTATACCATTCCATGGTTAAGGTGGTGTAATGGAATCTCATTTTGAGAGACTGATTGATTTTTGGAATGGATGAGTGGTGTTATGTAGTGTGATTATGGTCGAGTTGTGCTATGTTTGTGTTGTTGGATGTGTTGGGTGTGGTTTGATCTTATGTCAGGGCTTCTTAGAATGGTTGTGGTGATAAGTGTTGTTTTTTGTGGCTAGAATTTGGGGTTTCCCGTTAGTGAGAGGATGGTTTGGGTGGAATGACTTTGAAGAATTATGATGGTCGTGGTACGTGTGGGTATTAAACATTGCGGAATATGAAGCTACCTTAGTTTATGGGATCTTATCCTTCTAAGATGACTTTTCCTATGTTTCCTATTGAGGATTTCGTTTATTAGTTTCATGGTCAGATATAGAATGAATAAATTAATTATTTAACAAATAATGACAATTGGTTAAATTAATTGGCTGGGGGTATTAGTTGGGTTTGGGGCTGGTTGTGTGGTTGTGCATTTAGAGGAAGTCGTAATTGTGGTATCGTGAGTTGAGTGTTGTTTGAAACCCCATAGGTTGGGTATTATTGTTTGCTATTATATATATATACATGTATTTTATTTTTTATTTCTATACATACCAGACCCTAGTTGAGCACTATGTGCCGATCACCCCCAACGTCATGGGGGAGGGTGTCTTTCCCTAACATCATAGTGGGAGGATGGATGGATGGAACCCCACTCATCCCTACTCATTTTCGAGTTGGTGGTAGCCCAATATTCTTTGAATAGTTTGTGGTTTGTGAGGCCGAGGTGTATGCGAGTGAGTTGTGCTTTCCTAGGTTTCTTGTGGAGGAGATGAGTTGTGTTTTCCTAGGTGCCTCCCAGATGAGATGAGTTGTGTTTTCTTATCTATCATTTGGATTGGATTTCTTGGGCTTTAAAATGACTTTTTGATATGTAACATGTTATATGGACCAGGTGTCTATGTGAAGGATATGATGTCGCTATATTTCCCATGTGTGTGTGGTCTGGATGTTATGTGCTTTGTTTTCCTAATTGAGGGGACTAGCTATGAGACCCAGAATTGTGCAGGCAGGAAGTGATGTGAATTGTTTTCCAAGGTGATTCGACTAGTTTTGAGGCCTAGGTGTGTGTGGGTGGGTTGTGACATGGTACATTTCGGAAGATGTGGGAGCGCTAGGATGTTTTTCCTTATGATGCGAGATCAAATAATTAGTGGGAAAGTGGTGTACAATACCCCTTTATCGATTTTAATTATATTACATTACTTGAATTGCATTATTTGGTGGGTGTGACTTGGTGAGATTGGTATGGATAGTATACCATGTTAGGTGTGGTTGGGTTCTACTATTTTCTCACAAGACCATTAGTATGCTTCTCTCACTTGTTCATGATAGGCTTTGGTTTTTCCTACTAATGATAATTGTATGCTCACCCTAATTATATAAAACTTTTTTTCATGTTTCTAGGAGGATTCTGTGGATATAGTTGGGAATTACTAGATTAGAAATTAGGACAGGTTTTGTGTCATTGTTTAGCTTTTTTTGTATTTACTTTAGAGTCATTATTGTAATGGTAATAGAGCTATTTTAAATCATGTATGTGGGATGCAGTTTACATTTATTTTATATAAATAGTACTTGGAGTTTTTTTGGGATGAATCGTCTTATCTCCAAATCTTGTTTGTTTAAAAAGGGAAATGCAACCCATTTTGTGAGATTGTATACCCATAGTACTTGTCGTCACCCTAGGGACTACATGAGCTAGGACTCGGGGGGTTGATTATCTTTCATATTCAATGCCATTCTAATAGGTGCATCTATGGAGGGAGGTTCATGATAGAATGGTATCAAAGTTGATGGTTAAGAGATAAGATAGTGTTTGGTGTTAGGAATATCCAGGATTGAATGGGTTTGTAGGGAAGTAGTGTCAGGTGATCTTGGTGCATGACATAAGCTTGGGAAGACTGGATTGGAAATGGGATTTTACATCCCCCATGATCTGATGCCGGGAAATTGAGCTTACTAAATTACCAAGTGAGGCTTCACCATTTTCAGGGTAGAGACCCTAGGGAAGGTTCATGCCTTATAATGAATTCTGTTTTTGTTTGAATTGTGTTTTTTTGGAATTTGGAATGGATATTAAAACATGAGTTAAGTGATTTAAAATGAATCTTAACAAAAATTCCATCTTATTCTGAATTAGGAAGTCCATGTTTACCTTTTATCTATGGCACATATTCATCGTCTGTGTGTCACTCTAGAAATTGAGGCCCAGTACAATGATCTAATTTATCCGCGCAAGGATGATCAATTGGAGGAGGAAGACCATTGGTAGAGAAAATTATATGATTTACAGTGGCACAATCCAGGAGAGAATGAGGGTTGCTTATGCATATGGAGATGAAGATCTTTCGCAAGGAGCTTGAGTTCACCTTCTATTTAATTTGGGCTCCAATGGGGTAATGGTTTTTTTTGGTAGTGATCCAGACGTGGGGAGTTGCGTGTTAGTGACGGACATTGTACCTTGGGATAGGAAGGAGGCTAACATTATATGGGTCAATTTTTGAGAATGAGTTCCAAGCATAATACCTTTCATCAACCATGAAGGCTGAGAATAGGTAGGAGTTACTCTCCCTCCATCATGTTTATGGTTTATTTTGATGATTCTGATCTGGTTTTGCGATGCATCTTAATACAGTAGTGAGATGTGATCTCTTATAGGTCTAGCAAGCTAAATCCTCAAGATCATAACAATTCCACTAATGATCTGAAGATATCAACAATCATGTTTTCACTAAATGTGTGGTTGCATTACCTTGTCGGGGAGAACTATGTAGTCTTCACGGACCACAAGAGGTTGAGGTATATATTTTCCCAATGTGATCTGAATTTACAGCAGTAGAGGTTGATAGATTTTCTTCTGGACTAGGATTTTTAAATCTTGTTAACCATACAAAACTCTAATTTCTTAGCGGATGATTTGATCATGATATCGAATAAAGTGTTTTTTCAAGAATCTGTGGACTCTTGGAAGGAAATAGAGGAGTTATCATCCTTTCACATATATTCAAGGGTGTATGGAAGTAGAGGATATTTTTTATAGATTATATTGAAACCTAATTTGATTAATTAGATGTGGGAGTCTTAGTGGGGAGACTCGGAGGTGGAAGTGTTGCGCTATTATGTTGGCCATGGTGGTGCTCTAAAGGGATGGATGGAATATGGTCTGAATGATATGATGTTTTTTGGGAGTTTTTTTCTTTTAGAAATTCATAAGGAGGTCCCTTAGGAGTTTCATATATCACCCTTAAAAATAAACTCACGAATTTGAAAAATGTATCATAGCTTGAAGATTCAGTTTTAGTGTCCTAGGATGAAAAATGTAGTGGTGGAGTTTATAGAGAATTTCCTAGTGTTACAATAGAGTATAGCTTAACATCATGTTCCATATGGTTTGTTTTAGACCTGAGATGTCCTCTAGGGAAAGTGGGATGAAATCATGATGGATTTAATCATAGGGTTACCCAGGTCTCAGGGTGGCTACGATACTATCTGGGTAGTATTGGATCGGCTGATGAAATATTTTTACTTCATAGTGACCAATGAGTTGGGTATAGTGGATGGATTAGAAAACATGTATGTGGATTAGGTGTTATGTTTTCATGGAGTTTCGATATCTATAGTCTCAAATCGGGGTACAGATTTTACCTTACAAATATAAAGGGGACTATAGCATGATTTTGGAACCCAATTACGCCTCAGGACTACCTTCCACCCTCAAAAAGATGGGAAAACATAATGGACTATCCATATGTGGGAGGATATATTTCATGCTTGTGTCTTGAACTTTGGAAGATCCTAGGTATAAAACATAACCTTGGTATATTTTTCCTATAATAATTGTTATCACTCTTTTACTTGAATGGAACCATTTGAAAATTTTTCTGGAATACCATGTCATTTTAAATTTTTTTGAACAGAGGTTGGGGAGACAAGTGTTCTTTATCCTGAGGTAGTGCAGGGCACAATATAGAAGGTTAAAATTGTTCAAGATAGGATGAAAGTGTCTAAAGACCAATAAAATTCTTATTTCTGCCATAGGAGGAGGCCCTTGGAGTTTGAGGTTAGGGATTATGAGTACTTGAAGGATTCCCCATGATGTGGGTAGTGGAGGTATGGCAGGGGACTAATCTTAACTCCATGATCATTTGACCCTTAGACTTATTGTGGTGGTTTGGTAAGGTGGAATACTAGTCTGTGCTACCACCCCAACTCGAGAGGATCAACAACTTTTCCACATATCCCAAATTCATCGACATCTTCACGAGGACTCTCATTTCTATGATTGGGGATATTTGGATATCAAGGATGATGCGACATAAGTGTAGTGTCCATTAGAGATCTAGGATCATCAGAAGAAGGTTCGGTGTGGGCGGAACATTAATTTGGTTCACTTGTTTTGAAGGCATAGTGGCCTAGAGGAGAGTACATGGGAATGAGAAGTGCAGATGAATACCCTGTTCCCAGAGTGGTTCTGAGTTTTTCCTTGTATTTTTTATCTTTATAATGTAATGTTCAAATGTTTTTTTATAAAATAATCTATTTTACCTTCAGTTGAGATGTGTGTGGTGAAATGTGTGATGAGGTCCTGATATGTGAATATGGGAGGACCAGATTCCTAATCGAGACGCGTTAACATCGATGTGATCAAACCTATGCGGGCAAGTTAGTCCCTCCCATAGTAGATAGAATCCGTACGTAGAAAATGGAATTCCTTGATTTATGTGTTTCATAAGGTATGTTAATCGTTCTTTCAAGGTTTTCTTTGTGTTTTTTTGGGTTGTAAATTTCAGATGGTTGTAGTGGTTGAGGATTAACGATAGTTTTGAGAAGTATCTTGAGGGGTGGTCATTTGGACCACTCCATTCTTTTCATATAGATTATTTTTTATATATTGAGTATTATAATAGTTTAATAGGTATATAATGTATTTTCTTGGACCAATCGGGTCCATTACATTGTGAAAATTTGGTGTATGATGTGATCTGGGAGGTCATAGTGTCTCATTTCAAGTCTTATCTGAATTTATTGATTTTCAAATGGTGTGTCGGAATGTCGAGTCACAGTAGTGATAGATAATGGTAGATATCATTACTGACTTGCACTGGTAGCTTGAACTAGTGATTCTTATAATGGAGACTCATTTTCAATAGTTTTTCAATTTTTTCGTTCTTCCATAATTCCTCCAATTTTTCAATTTTTTCCCTCTAAAATTTTCTTTGACATGAATTGAAATTTAACGCATATTTATGTGGTTTTAAATCCAATTAAAAGTTCATAAATCATATATTTCACCTTATAATAATCTTGATTCTCTTCAATGCTCAAATTGTATTTTTTTTAGATTTATCTTTATAAGAAATTCTAAACTGTTTCATGTAACATTAGTCATGGTTCTAATCCTTCATAGTTTAGCACCTTCCCTTACTCCATTATTTCTCCATTCTCATGGAATGAGCCAGCTAGAACATTTTATTACCCAAATATTCATGAGTTTTTTTGTATTATTTGGACCGAGTTTTCCCCTTGAATTTTTTCTGCTACATGTGCGCCCATGTCTTGGTGAAATAAGGACATGTTGATATTCTATTCATAAAAGTTGGTTTCCCATTATCTCTATAAATTGTGTATCATGTGGGTTGGGTGTAATAATTTATCCTTATGGATATAGTTGTATCCACATTTAATAAATATAATCGAATTTGTTTCTAATCAATAAAAAGTGGGTAGGGAAATTCGAGTATAATCGAACTACTTTATTGATATATTAATCAATGTTGTGAATTGTATGGAATATATTCCAACAAAAAATTATGGTTTTGGGGGGTCCTTGGTTTCTCACAAAATATTTCTACATGCTTTTATTTATGATTCTCATTAAAAAATACATGGAATCTATTAACTATATCAATTAGGATAAAATAAATTGATGTTGTATGATCAAACTTTTTCTATGATAAACACTGAATTCAAAAGTTAAAATTGAATTAGGAATTATTTGTTAAATATTAATATACATTTCCTTGGTTTGTGTGGTGTAATGGAAACTCCTGTTGACATATTGATTGATTGTGGACTGCAAGAGCAGTGTTATGCAATATGTCTATGGTTGGGTTGTGTTATGTTTATGTTACTGGATGAGTTGGGTGTCGTGTGGTTATGAAATGGGGATTTAAAGAATGGATGTTTTGAGAAAGGTAGCAGGGTGCAGCTATGAGTTGGGGGTTTTCTTTGGTGAGAGGTTTGTTTGGCCAGAATGACAATGAAGACTGATGATATAAGTGGTTGGACTGGGTTTTTAACAGTGTGTAATTTGGTAATACCTTATTTTATTAACTCTTAGCCTTCTAATTTAACTCTAGTTTTTTTTTCATATTTAGTATATTTTAGTAGTTTCCCAAGTAGAGATGGAATGAATAAATTAATTGTTTAATAAATATTGATAATTGGTCAAATGAAATCACTAGGGGTATAAATTTATTTTTTTCATGGTGTTGTAGTTATGCATTTAGAGGAAGTAGAAAAGTTGGTATCATGAGTTGGTTATTTGTTGAAAACCCATAGGTTGGGCTTCAGTTTTTGTTATTATATATATACATGTATTTCCTTTGTGAATTCTATATGCATCCTACCATAGTTGATCACTATGTGCTGAACACCACCATCATCATGGAGGAGGGTGTCTTTCCGAAACATCTCAATGTTAGGACGAATGGATGGCCAACTACACTTCCAAGATTCATTTTATAGTAGGTGTTATGCCAAGATTCTTTAGGGATGTAGTGGTTTGTGAGGCCTAGGTGTGTGCGGATGAGTTTTACTTTCCCATGTGTGTTCAAGATGATATGTTTTTTTCCTAGGTGTCTTCAGGATGAGTTGTTTTGTGTTTTCCCAAGTGTGTCTAGGTTGAGATGTGTTGGGCATTCCCAAGTGTTTTAGGAATATGGTGTGGTATGTGGCCCATGTGTCTAAGGGTGTGATGTGATGTGGTTTTGAGGCATCGGTGTGTGCGAGTGCTATGTGATGTGCTTTGTATTACCTGGTGACGAGACTAGATATGAGGCCTCGGTGTGTGTGGGAGGGATGTGATGTGATTTTCATTCCAAGGTGATGGGACTAACTGTAAGGCCCAAGTTTGTGTGGGTGGTTTTTGATGTGGTACTTCTAGAAAAGTTTGGAGTGCCAGAATATTTTTTCTTAGACTCTGAGAGTCTAAAATCATTAGTAAAATGATGTGGTGTATCCTATTATCATTGTTCATTATATTACTTTACTTAATTTTTTTTATTTAGTGATTGTTCCACTGTATGTTTGGGATGGATAGTATACCTTATTAGGTGTTGTTGGGTTCTACTATTTCTGATGGAAGAATTAATATTATTCTCTCACTTGTGCAAGAGGGACATTGATTTTTCCTAATGAGTATACATTTATTCTCACCCTATGTATATAAAACTATTTTTCATATTTCTAGGAGGATTATGTAGAATGTGTTGGGGGTTACTAGATTAGACTTTGGGATAGTTTTTTG
Organism: Viscum album; assembly: GCA_963277665.1. Classification (NCBI taxonomy): domain Eukaryota; kingdom Viridiplantae; phylum Streptophyta; class Magnoliopsida; order Santalales; family Viscaceae; genus Viscum; species Viscum album. The sequence goes on from OY728133.1 coordinate 246,404,494, forward strand.
TCATTGTTTATCATTGTATCTTGTAGTTACTTTAGAGTTTTTATTGTAATTGAAACAGTTCTATTTTAAAACCTGCATGTGGTATGGATTTTGAATTCCATTTATATATATAGTACTTTTATTTGTTTTGTGATAAAGAATATTATCTCTCAATCTTGTTTATTTAAAAATGGGAATGCATCTAATTTTTTGAGATTGTATTCCCTTCATTCTAGTCTCCACCTGTGGGCCTAATAGAGGTAGGAATCCGGGTTAATTATCTCTTTTTTATCATTGCTAGTCATGGAGGGGGATCCTTAGAGGGAGGGGGTCCTGAAAATTAAATTAATTATTATCAAATTCAACACCATAAATACAATAATTTAAATATTTTCCTAAAAAATCATTATAAACTATTTTTGGAAAACATGATGAAGGATTTACAAGTTTCACTTTTATGAGTTAATAAATATTCCCAAGTGATATTTTAATGTAACCAACAATTGAAAAAGGAATGGTTTTTTTACTAGACTCTTTATTTGGAAAGGATAAAAAAATCAAAATAATTTAATTCAAGATATTTTAGATATGAAATTTCTTTGTTATATTAAAAATATGATTTTGGTTTCTTACCAAATTTGTTTTCATTACAAACCATGTCCTATTTGAAATTAAATTTGGAAGATCATATAATTTTTGGTTATAGTAGAGTTGGATAACTTATTACATGCTAAAATAACTGAGGAGACTATATCAAATCCCTGCCTAACTGACCTATTCACCAAAACATTTGAAATTTCATATAAAAAGTTATTTTCTGCAAATTGTTTAAACATTTGATAAATAAATTTTTTAAATAAATGTATTCCTTTTGAATAAAAAACATTTAAAGAATCATGTTTGAAATATATTTTTAAACTTTTTTTGAACAATTGACTAATAATTAGAAAACTGTGTTTCAATACTTTTTTGAATAAATAATTTTTTATAAGGGTTGAGTTAGAAAATTTAATGGAACCCTCGCCAATTATCATACCCCTAGAATTATCATTGAAAGTTATTTGACCTCCTAATTTACTGACTACAATGAATTATGATAGGTATCTATACATGTGCCTCAATAAATTATGATCGTGGAACCAAAATATTTCTTCTATACTTAGTACACAGTTTCCCTACAAAAATAAATTATTTAATTTTTTTTTACCCACTCAAACTTGGGTCCACATACATAATCCAATTATTTTTTTGAATGTAATATTATATATCTTCATTTCTCTTAAATAATTTATAATAAAGATATATTTAATTTTGTATTCCACATCATTCATTTATATATTCATATTAATAGATTAAATAATTTATTATTTTTCAATAATTTAATAATTTATCTTATGACAAACCATTAACAAAAGTAGTTTTAATTGTAATTGTATAATTTCTTGCATTATTGGAGTAACAAAATCGGTCCTTCTATATTATAGGTTTTTATAAACCAAAAATTTCAATAAAATTTTTCTCCCTTGATTGAATAAGAAAATATAATTTTTGTGGAATTTAATAGTGGGTTTGAGTTTCTCATCATATAGTTTATTTATTATTTTATGGACATATATTCATTTTGTTTGAATAAAATTTCATTTTATTGTAGAATATTTTACTTATTCATTATCATCCTGATTATACTTGTTTTAAAGTTGTTCATTTGATGAATAAATTTTTTTAAAAAGCATTTTTAATTAAAATATGATTTTATTTTATTCCCCCATAGTTTGAAATGGATATTCTATAACTAGGGGGCATGTTTTCCTTTTAATAGTGAGAACAATTGTACCAGTGATGTTATGAGAATATGTAATTAGTGAGTTTAATTCATCCAAATTTTTAGTACATTATGGTTTTTAAAAGATACCCCATGACCTACCATTTATGTTCCAGTGGACAATAATGAAGAACATGGAATTGAATTTTATCTCTGGATGTCCCACTTGTCAACATGTAAGAGATGATCACCATGTTATTGTCGGTTACATCAACCCTTGATGATCGATAGTGGATGTGGGATAGGATATGAATTAAAATTGTGATTTGGTTACCATCAGTTTCCATTGGAAACAATTCCATCTTAGTGATTGTGGGTTGACTTATCGAGTCATCTAGCATCCTAGCTAATCGAGACATGACTATTGAAGATATATTCAAAATCCTATATATGAATATAATAGATCAGAACCCCAAAGACCCCATGACGATCATTTAAAACCATGATTATCACTTCACATCATGATTATGTAGAGGATAATATGTGTCCTTTTGGAAGAAGATTAATTTTAGTATAGAGTTTGACCCTAAGAATCATGGGATGATATGGAAAATTATTTAGTCCATGGGAGCTATCATTTGGATTTCATGTTGGAAATTGTATATACTTTTTAGGATCATCTATCCTTGGTGAATTGTTTTTGTAAAATAATAACTTGTTGTACTCTATTATTATCAAACTACTCAATGCCCTGTATGGGTGACACTAAATGTCATTGTATTATTAGATGGATTCAGGTGAGTCATCACTCATGAGAACAGAGCTCATGTGACCTATGATATATAAGGTTCAAATCATCAAGAATAGGATTAGGTTACTAAAAATTATTTATAATCCCATTATATAATGATGGTGGATTCCCATAGATTTTTAGGTGAGATACCATGTGATTGTGAATGCCAGATATCAATGTGGATTTCAAATATTTTATTGAGGTGGAATGTAATTTCTGAGGTTCATAGGCCCCTTCTAAAAACTGGATAGAGTTAGTGATATAACATACCACTCGGCTATACCGCCATAGTAAGATAAAATAAATGATTTATTCTATTTGTTTTAGGTGAGGAGATATGTGCATGCCATTTTTCATCTTCTGGATGTGGTTGGTCTATAAGTAGGGATATAGATACATTTATAGTGTCCCTTGGAAAGATCAAGGATATAGAGGATAATATACTACATGGGTTATTGGTTCCTTTGGTTCATGTGTGGTGGAAGCCAAAGAATATTTAAGAGAGCGCCTATTATTTGGATAATTAGTTGAAAAAATAGTATCCACAACATTTAATTAGTCCAATCATCTTTTTATGATGAAAATATTTATTATGTGGATATTTAAAATCATAGTTTTTTTACATGTAAATATTTTAAATAAATATTGTAATACTTTCTGTGTTAGGTGTTGAGATTTTGTGAGATTTCTGAGACCCTAGGATCCTAAAATTGGATTTTTGAAAATATAAAATATAATAATATCACAATAACCCAGTTTTTATAAAAAAAAGTTGAATAATTCAATAATGAAGTCTCATGATAGAAATAAGATTCCACTATTGATATCAATCTTTGGGTTTTATCCTCATTGCAATGTAACCGTTATCGGTACAGTACATTTGTAAAAAATGTAGTCTTTAGTGGAGAACAGAATTTTTTTAGTTATTTATTATATTTATTTTATTTTATTTATTCAAAATATTTTCTTAAATTATTCCTTATTAAATAAACCATTATTGGTGTGTCTCTGGGTTTGCATTCCGATGGAGTCCTAGAGGGGAGATGTTCATGAGATTTTGGTGAATGAAATAAGATCAGATGGTCAGTTTTGCAGCACACATATTGACTACACAAACCAAGTTCTTTGATCTGGATAATGATATCAATGTATAATAAGACATCATAAGAAATAATTTAAAATCATTTCAGGATGTTGGATTCAAGTGGTTTCATCCCATTTATTTATTGGATAACAATGGTGGATCAATTTAATGAAGAAGAATAAATTCATGCGTTGAATATCGATTTATTTTATGAATGATTTATTAGTTTGATATTGATTAATTGTACATGTTAATCTATTTTGATAAAAACAATAATGTTATAAATTAAAAAAAATTTACATTAATTCCTCATTTTTATGATTTAATGTCATCTCAAACATTTGATTACATGTTCATCACTAAAAATTCATTTGGCCCACCGTTCAATGAATATATGGTATTTGATAATTTTTCTACCACTATTCAATGCATGAAATCAATACCACATGTGATGTTCTTAATCAAGTGTTCTATTATAATGAAAAAAATAGGGATTATATCGATTTATCGGATTAATCTAGTGTTCCTTTTTCTTCTTGGTTTGATGCATAGTGACAATGTGGTATAATGATGGCATGAATCAAGGTGGAATTAGCATAGAAAATTAATGACTTTTTTCTGAAAAGTGGTGAGAGTGTGGCTCATAAAACAACATATCCATGTTTCTCAATGATAATGATAGTTGTGGTGTTAGATCTGAATAATAAATGAAAGAACCATGGGTTCATGAACATTCTAGAGTACATTGTGTGTAATACATAGAAACACCCCCTATGGGACCACCAGATATGTATTGAGGGTTTCCATATACTTGATAAGGATCACACACTATGTGGTCTATATGATATTTCATGTGACTCATTAAAGGGATATCAACAAATATCTCCCTGTATACATTAGAAAAAAATATCTAATCACATGAGAACCTATAGAGTACTTGGTAATGACCCATTACTTAGAAAAAACCATTAAAAGTTGTAGCCTCAGTACATGGACATTTCCATGTACAAATGGGAATGGGTGAAGGTACACATGATTGAAATAGATAATCTGGTATTAGGGTTGCATTTAGTGTACACCACTTACATATCATATACTTATTTAAATATAACTTAGAGACTATGTTACCATAAAGATTTAAATGAATCCTTAATGGTAGGTTCCCTGAATCCTTCCCTTTTCTAGTATTGTATGGATTTATATATAGAAAAAAATCTTTTAATCCACTCTTATGGATATGTTTCAGAATGAGTTCTAGGAATCCCCCACCCCCACCCTATGTGTTGTGGAATAGGATCTTCTATAGTATTATTCCCCTTATGGGGTTCCTTGAAGAATCATGGCCATATATACACTAAAATTAGTCCCACACATAAATGGTAAATAATGATTAAGTATTTGGTATAACTCATATCCTAGGGTGTTATCCTCATTATTGTATCAATCACATTAGAATAGCTTTTTATACTTCCATATGTTGAGACTAAACAAGATTGAAATCCTTGATGGACACCATCAGTGATATCAATCTCATGGAGTGATTTCTCTAAGGAGAGTTTGGATTCAAAAAATGAATGGACTCCTAGTGTGGAAATATTTTTGTGACCTTAAATTCATACTTATTTTCTACCACGAGTATACCATGATGCTTCAATGATTCTTGGAAAATATTTTTGACTTATCTTATATTGAGTTTCCAAATATTTATTAATTATTCATAGTGATTTTAGGGTGTCTTACTCGGTATTTCAATACTCAAACCCTCTTGGGCTCTACTCACACGTGTATTAACTTATGTATTTGATCGATAGTTCATTAGAGTTCATGATGGACCAGAAGAAGATAGATATTAGATTGTTATAGATAATGCATGGTCCATTCTAGGAGTAACATTTCACTATAGTTCCTAGTTACTAGTATATTGTAATTCATTAATGATTTGGTCATCTTGTATTTAGTGCTTTATACTTCTAGAAATATCCATTGTAATCTGATTGTGGTATTTAGATTCATGCATTCATTTGGTATCTATTTTATTATAGATTTCATCACATTATGGCCTTAGTTATGTGTATGTGTTTGTGTGTGTGTGTTAACCATAGACTAAGAAATTCCATAAGAGAGTTAATCGTTACTAGTCGCAAACCCCTTGACTATTGGAGGCCTTCTTCATGTAGTAACAATTAACTTATCATTGTCCTTTCAAGCCCAAGTTGGACAGGTCAGGATAATAACATAAATAATGAATAAACATGAAATAACTCCATTATTTTTTTGTATATATAGATAGAATGTGTCTTATAATATTTTGAGAAGTAGATCATGTGAATTGAGGAAGAATAAGAACCATGATTGAGGACCTACTTGAAAAGGCCCAACCAGGATCATTATAGTCACTAAATGGGGAAGGGTGGATTTGTGATATATTTTTTTCAATGAAATATTTCTTGTAAAAACATTCTCCTACCATTAATGATTTTCACTTTTATGAACAAAACATTCACCAATCCAGTGTCAAAAATTATTTACATCTTTATCTACTCAATAATATTATATAGTTCTTAGCATGGATTTAAAATAATAAAATTTCAAAAAGTAAACTACAAAACAATCATTTTTTGTGGATACACCATTTTGGAAATTCTATAAGTCTTATGTAACACAATGATCAATATAGTAGTGGATGTACTTATTGAATAATTAACAATGAAAATTAGTTTTTATAGAATTTGAGAAAACATAAACTATTGATTCAGATCATGTCTCTATTCTACATTAAAAACATCCACTTTATTAGTTTTTTAACACATATAATTCTTCACCTTCTTACCCAGTAGTTTGCATGAAAAAATTCTCTAGAAACTGTATAAATAATCCATATGATAGTTTACTTTTACTCATCAGTATGAATCATTAATATAGAAATATGTTTATAAATATATTCTAGAAAATATTTTTAATATCATCTTTGTTTTCCCGAAAAAAATCTATTTGATTACTCAGTTTGATATGAAATTTCCTAATAAAAACATATTTTAAATACATCTAATTTATATAAATGTTTCTAATGAAAGTTCTATCTATAAATATTATTCTGCCAAACCTATATAAAAACTACAATTCTCTAACTCTCTCCTATATGTAAATAGTTTTATAGTTCATTTTACTTTTACATCTATTTATAGGTTTCTCAGAAGTAGTAGAGGTTGGGAACACAATTGTTCTTTCCCATCTCGTAGAAATTTAAAATTTAAAATTAATTTCAAATAAAAATTATTAACAAATATAAAAACTTCTTAACTATTATGGATAATTCTAAAATATTCTAAAAACTAATCACAAATTCAACCTTCTTTGAATCAATAAACAATTCATTATATTTATACAATCTATCATTCTGATTATTTTTAACTATATGGATATTTTAATTCCATTTAAAACATGTAAAACAAAATATTTATCATTATCAGGATCGAAACCCAAAGAAAATCATCTTCCATTTATATTGTTTCTAATTCGTTTTACATTAGTTGATTTTATTTGTGTTCCTCACCCCAATATCTCTACTCATATACTTTCTTAGACACATTGTATTTCTGATGTTGACCATTTTTTTGATTTTTTCCCAAAATCATCATAAAAACATATAAGGACACAACAACACTTTAAATAAATGATTGTAGGAACATTAATATGTTTAAACATTTCCAAAAATTATTTCATATCGCCAACCACATCTTATACTAATGAGACTACATCCGATGAACTCCAGCATATGGTTACATATCTGTGTTAGCGTGTGTCTAATGGATTGATCTCTAAATCCCAACCAATGGATCCATTCAAAATATTGTCTGATGACACTCAACCCAATTTAAACAAATAATGTATTTCTTAATAAACTAAATATGAAAAAACATTGATACCACACTATAATAATTAATGAAATGGTTGATTTTATTGTTTTACTTCATCTGGTTGATCAATCTATGAAACCCTTTTGATTAATTAGATTAAAAAACATCAATTATTTAACAATTTTGACAACTCTATTCCATCTAATGAAATTGAACTTATTGATGTTATCATTGGTATATAATTCATCATTTTATGAATTATTAGTTTTGTCTTTTTTAATTGTATCATGACATGTTTGATGTTCCAGTGCCAAAAGTGACATCTTCTTTTCATAAACTCGTTTTCTAATAGTTCATATGATGAATTAGTTTGTTCAATGGATAGAAAAATATGATGGATCAGTCAATCATAACATAAGGAACTCTACTAAAATTGGTAAAATCACACTCTTCCGACACCATAAAACTTCCACATCCAATACATCTCATAATAATGATTTATTTCCAAGAAAAAATTAAATTTTTATGAAAAATATAAAATCACATTTATCTATCCATCCAAACAATTCTTGGTATCATGTATTCTTCATGATATTTTTAACATTGGAATTAGAAAATAATTCTTTAACTGTGTATAAAAAACACAATTAATTCCCTAATATTTAACAATGCATGGATCACAAGTTATCAGCTAACATATGATATTAATAAATTTTTTATAGAAATTCATCATTAGGTTTATTAATGAACTTCTCACGAGACATTGTGAATGTGATACAACTTATTACTCCATTCATAAAGTAACATTCTTGACAAAATGTGAGTCTACAACACAACATCAACTAGAGAACAACTTTTGAAAAAGAAACTAAAATTTATGGATGTTCATAATAAAATTGCATCAAATATTTTATGTCTGGAATTTTTATGGTGAATCTCAACAACATTCAAATTGAATAAATATATCATAATGAAAAAAAAAATTAAAACAACTAGAAACAACTTCTTCTATCAACACTGTCACAAAAATATCAACTCTAGGTTTTTTTGAACCAAGGTTCAAAAATAACTAAATCATTTTTACTTACGCTGGTGATTAAAATTATAAAATTATAATCCTATTTATGTGAACTAAATATATGAAATAAGATTTATTGTCAGGAAAACACATTATTTCTATATGTAGTGACTTACAAAACATAAAAAAATTATTAAAAATGAAACTTCCCAACTCTTCACAAATTCATTCACCATCCTATAAAATTTACTTTCCTACAAGGACATCAAAAAACTATTAGAATAGTTCAAAAACATATATTCTGAGTTCATAGCTTACCACTTGAAAAAAATCCCCTTAAATACAGAGTTCCTTAAATATTGTATGGAATTTTTACAGATGGATTTATGAAACATTAGTAATCTATTACTTTAAAAATTAATTCAAATACTAAATGCGAGTTGGGAAAAAAACACATACCTGTCCTTAGAGAGAACAATGTAGGAATCTAATGTTTAAACTCATTTTTAAAAACTCCTCCTCTAGTAATAGTTTAAAGAAAATGTTAGCATCTTGTAATGTTGGTGGAATATACTCCCACAGAGTTTATTATACTTAACTTGATCATTGATAAAGTGATATATTATATCAATATGTTTTGAATGAAGATTTTGTATATTATATATTTTAATATTTATGTAAATATGAATATCAAAACCCAAGAGCATAGCAAACTTCACTTCAATAATAAAATCCTTGAACTGATTCATCATCCAAATAAGATAACTTTTAAATTCAGTGGAAAAAACATTTTAATATTTATCCAATTTTATAGTTAAAAATATTTTTTTATTAAAATAAAAAACCATCCACATTAAATAAAACCACACCGGATATAGATCTTCATTCATCCACACTTCTTTCCCAACTAGCATCAGAATTCCCAAATAAATCATATATCTATGAGCTTTTATATTTTATTCTAAAATCTATTCTACATTTGATATATCATAGAACAAGATTCCATTCCATGAGATGAGATTAATTTGGGTAACATTGTATTCATTCAAAAATGGTAACAATATAAAATATATATTTTCTTGAATTTGTTATATATAACAATCATCCATTCATATTTTCATAATATTTAAAATCCACTTCCTTTCTTTATCTATCATTAGAAAAATTATCACCAAGTAAAATTGTTTTTGAAATGGGTTAAGAATTATCCATTTCATAATTTATAATAAGTTATTTATAATACAACTTTTATGATTTGAAAAATTATTAAATATTTTGTAATATTTTTAAGTTGACATTATTTAATTTCACCCATCATGGACATTTCAAAAAAAGTCAACTATTCTAAAATGATTTTATAATTTCATTCATTGTTCCAAATAAATTATCACTAATATATAAAATAATAATGACTAAAATAATCTAACATTATTTTATAAATATATTACTATCAAATATTCCTTTCATAAAATTCAACTCTTTTAATAACTTTCACATATAAATTTCATCTTTCAAAATTAAAAAAACAACACGGTTGGTCAAAAAACATATTCATAAAGTTCTCTATTGATACATGTATACATGACATACATATAAATAAATTAATATCTTCATTTAAAATCAATTGATTGAAATATTCTGATTGATTTGAACCCTGAAAAAATAGAAATGTCTCATCAGAATCAATACCATCAATTTGATAGTATCATTTGCAAACCATTCATTCTTTGTTTCTTATCACATTGACAAATTAATTAATAATATGCTAGAACACCCAATTTTTAATAATAAGAAATGTTTATTTGGTTTACGTAGATGTTCCCACGTAATTTTTTTTTTGATTCTAATCCAACACCTCATTCATATAATGAATTTATTCCCAATGCTCAAAAGATTCATTAAAATCATTGACCTAAAAAATTTAATAAAAATAAATATATGTAATAAAAGTTGATATAATTCTTGTTGGTCCATTTTTTATGATAGTTGATATGTATTTGATGTCTCACATGATTCCATTGCATAGGATGATATGGAATATTTTTTTTCTTCATCACTAGAGATAACTGATTTTAATTATTGCATCTGTTTAGAAAAACCATTATTTAAAGCATTTTCATGTTTCTCAACAGAAACATTGTCATCTTATTCATCTCTATTTTCTTTATGTATTTTTAAAAAATCATACTTATTTTTTTAAGAACATTTATATATATAGAAAAAAAATCCATCCTCTATATTTTTTGAAACATCTACATTATATACCATCTATAGAATATATAATAATGATACCATCTTCACCTCTTTGATCAAACATATCAATATTTAAACCAATTTTTTCCATAACATAGGGACTTATAAAAACACATATTTTTTTAAACATGGAATTTAATTTTAGAACATTACATATGATTCACATTCGAAAACATATCAGTAGAAATTTCAATTCTTAATATAGGTTGTTGTACACGTATTCTAACTTTATATGTAGTGATAAATTCTATAATCAATAATCATTGCACGTCCCATATCTACTAAACTATTATTCAACCTCTAAGAGACACCAATTGTTTGTTCTGTGTAGAGGTCACAGAACTCATTTCGAATTCAATATTTTTCAAGGTAAATTCCTAAATTTTCATTAATTCATTCAACACTATTTTTTTAATGTTCTATAAAAAATACCCACATTTCTTCTAATCCATTCTTATGAAACTCATTAATATTAGAGCTTCTGATTTATGATTCAAATCAATAATACAATTATTGTTAGTAAAAATCATCAATGATTGAGATGAAGTATATATATCTGAATATTTATTTTTTACACAATGTCCCATAAATATTTGAATGAAATTAATTGTAGGGAAAATTTAAAATTAATATCATATTTTATTTTTCACATATTTTTTAATAATTATTTTCTAGAAAAATGAAAAAAACTATTCTCTTTTCCTTTTCATATCTAAAATATCGCAAACACTATCTTGCACCTAAGACATATTCATATTTATTTGAATAATATGATCCAACCTTTTATTCTATAACGTATTTTTTTCCATCATGCCAGGAGAACATGAATTATGAAAATCATCAACTTGAAACAAGTTTTCATTTATAGGTTAACCACTTGAAGTAAATTTTACATATGTAATTATTATCACAAATATGATATATTATTTATTGAAAATTTATTCCATTTACAAAAATATTATGAAACACTTAAATTTTTTTCATCAACCCATAAAAAATAAATTATATATTTGATTTCAACATTTATTCCCCAAATAATAGCAGATCCCACACATTTGATTCTGTTAGATTCAACATTTCTAAATGGAACTATTCATTCTTTAAAAGAATTCACATTATTTATTAACATCAAATATAATTTCATATGTGACAATGGACCACAATCCTTAATATTGGATTCTTATCTTTTTTTATCTTTATGATCTATTTAAACAAAAATTTCATTTTCGTTAACTTTATATTTCCTCTCATCTGGCTATAAATAATTTTTATAAAGATGTTATTATGATGATAGAATAACAAGACACCTCTTAACAAGATTTTTATGTTTTTTTCATATTTCATAAATATTTTCCCATGATTGAAATCAATTTTCCAATTTCAAAACAACACTCTTAGAATTAATTCTTTGATATGATTTAATCCAACATAAATATTTATTATTATAAATCAAGGGTAATTTTAGTCCCATTGATGAAACAAAAATACTTTATTTTAAAAAAATTCACCATAAAACTAGTTGTACCCATAGAATGAATAATTCTATAAATAAATTATATATTGTTTGGAATTGAACTCATGTTTTTCAAAAACATTTATATCTTCCACATTTGAACATTGTTAGTCCCAAAACATCCTATAATCACCCAAAAACAAATCATTCAATTCATATGTATTTCTATAATTATCCGAACTAGAATTGTTTGAAATTATTTTTAGTACATTTAAATTTAAAAACCCTCTAGTTTCACAACATTTATGATTTTTTAAATATACATGATTTTTTCATCTTTCTTCTTCTCATGGAATCCATTAAATTTGATTAAAAAATTTAAAGATAAATTTTGTTAACATTTCTACGGTTCAAACTTTCCAGAACAGTTTTTAGCTACAGTAATAATGTTTCTTAAATTTTTATCTCCCAACACAACAATAAAATACATTTCTTGAAAAAATTCCAACACTTATTTTATTTTCATCATATTTCAATATTTATTTTTATTCAAATTCTTTTCTATTATAGTAAATATATTCGAACAATCAATTTGATATATTAACATAGTTTTATCTTCATGAATATATTCATGATTTGTGTAACATTCCCTTTTCAAATTCATGATTTATCTTTCAAGTATTATAATTATTCTAAGATAGGGTTTCAATTATATTAATATTAAAAATTACATCTATGTCACATATTCATTAGATATACTATATTCCAATATTTCATCATTTATTATTATTAAAAAAAATTAAGAAAATTTAGAAAAAATATATCTTTAACATAAATGTGTTCAACATTATAATCTTTAGAAAATAAATTTACCTTTCTGTATTTAGTTACCTTTTATATTTTTCCATGTAATAACACAATATATTTTCATCCTTTTTAATCCCAAATGATCATGGTATTATATCACATTCATTGCATTCATCTCCATTATTTCATCAATGGAACATCATTGCATAGTTCCCATCACCTCCCCAATGAGAACATTTAAGATCTAGATTCCCATTCAAAATTCATGTACATCATTTAAAATTGCTATAAAGTAATTAAAATGATTCATAACTATTATTACTAACCAAATTTTATGATTTAGAATAATATACATCATTATCTTTGAGAGTATTATTATATGTTCATTTCTTGGCATCCTTGAAGTGAATTCCTAAATCAATATTTTCTTTTATTTTCAAAAAATCTCACTTATCATTTTATTTTTAATGAAAATAATCTGATGATCAATCTATGATAGTGTTTAAGGACATATATCTTGAAATTTATATACATTGGTATCAAATATCTCATAAACAATTTATATGATCATTGAAAAAATAGTTAGACCTTACAGATTATCACCAAGACATCTTATAGTGATACTAATATCATTCACCCTTGTAAATAAGTAACAAATAGATTAATACTCACCCATTTTAATATCTTTATTTTTCACCTTCTTTATTTATTAATTTCCATTATTCACATTCATATTTACTTCATAAATTTCTTTCTAATTATCCCAGATAAAATCACCTATAAAAACTCTCTTCAATCTGTGAAATTATCTTTCAAAAAATGATGTGTGTAAATAATTCTTATACCATCCATCATTCTCCTGGTTTTTCCTATCCACCATTGTTATAGGAACCATTCAATTCTAGGAGGAAATAAATATATTACAGCTTCTAAAAACTCATTCTTCATTTAAAAAAGATACCCAAAAATTATATCCTTATAGATGTGATAGTTATATCCATCAAAAACTATAATCCCCTTCCTATTTACTAAATTAAAATTATACATCACATCTTCTCTTAAAAAACATATTTAAAGAGTAAATGAAATATCATATGAAATGATACTATTATAAAAGGTAAAAATAGTATTAGTGAAATAATTTATATAGGGAGGGGTGAATCATTGATATATTCTTATACTTTTTTATGTTTCCTGTAATCCAACCATTGTCTCCTGTTAATGATTTATCACATCAGTAATTATTTATAAAAACATTTATTCTACTTCTCTACCATCATCATGTAAGAATTAATTCTAAGGAAAATGTATGAAAACATATTCCAATAGATCACTCCGATTCTTTAGTCTGATTCTTCAGTCCAAAAACATGTATGGAAATATATTATAGAAACAATCCTGAAACACTTCATTATTTTATCTGAATCCTCAATCTAGTTTGTTCTTTGTTATGAAAATCCCTAACCGTAATCTAATCTAAATAATATTCATATTTGTAAATGTTTCAAATGGAAAAAAAATTTAGAAACATTACTCTACAAAACCTATATCCAAAACACCATCACCCTTACTCTCTCCAAAATGTAAATAATGTTGACATTTGTTGTACCATGGATTCTATTATTATGTTATTCAGTAATACAAAAGGGATGGAATCCAATTATATCTTCCTTCTCAAACTACATCCACAAATTCCAGATTTCATATTTATTTAGATATTTTTACCAATAATAAAAACATATAATTTCTTCTTTATTGATCTCAAATATTATTTAAACATCACACAACTTCATCCTTTTTAAAATTAAAAAATATTATTTATGTCTGATAAAATAGTCCATTCTGATACTATATTCCACAATGATTCTTTTGATCCAATTGATGGAAAGTAAAATAAAATACATCGAATTATAATACTAAAATCCAAATAAAAATCATCTTTCATTAACATTATCTCAACCATAATTAGACATCAACATAATTACTTCATCATTCTCAGCCCGATATCTCCACTCAAATACCTTGGAATCCTCATTGTATTTCAACTGTTTAACAATTTGATTATATTTTTTCCCAAAATAAGAATAGAAAAATAAAAATACTTTGGAACCCTTTAACAATATTCCAATAAAAAAATACATATTTAACACCCTTTACATCTAAATGCTTTATATGACTAGTAATTTATCAAACTTATCAGACTACATCTGAGGAATTAAAGAATATGATGACTTATCAATGTCATGATGTATGATTATTTAGGATATTATTCGTGTCCAATGGATTAGTGTTAGGAATTGTATAATTAATTATTATACAATTTAAATAAATCATCAGTTATATTAATAACCAAATAAATATAAAAAAATGTATACCACACAATAATGTTCAATTAAAATAGATTACTAAATTATTTTTCCTCATAAATTTTATTGGTCTCTAAAAACAGTCTAATTCATAAAATTCCACAAATTCCCTACTTAATCAATCTCAATAAATCAGGTCCATTTGATACTCTATGATGTACTAATAATTTGCCATTAATATAATTTTCTATATAAAGGTTTATTGGTGTCATTAATGTAACAATATCATGAATTTTTCAATGAATCAGTCAAAAATGTACTTATTCTTTTTTTGAAACTCTGTACGTAATGGTCCTTCCAATATATTAGTTCATTTCGATTATTGGATAATTGGATCAATTAATTAATCAATACATCGTCAATACTACTTACTATAAAAACTTCACACTTTTTAAACACCAAAAATTTTAGTGTCTTTTTCTTCTCACCATGATGATGTTTTTAGAAAATTTTTATTTTATGAAACACCAAAAAATCACATTAATATTTAATTACACAAATTAATGATTGTTTCATGACTTATTCTTGGTGTTTATAACATTTAAATTGTGAAATAACAATCTGAATTAGTATGTAGAACAGATTTTCTCCAAATTTCATTCACAAATATTGGATCACATGTTTTATGATCACTTTTTATGTTGATAACTATTATCACATCAAATAATCATAATATTTTTTGATTAACTTATCCATAGAAATTTTACAGTGACCCAGTCTTCACATATATAGATATTACCAAATTTTAGATAAATATTAAGAACCTTAATATTTTAAATTATCGGGGACTATAATAGTTTAGTGTCTTCAGAAACTTTGACCACATTATTTTAATTTGGTGAAATATATTCAATATATCCCATATAGATCTTTGAATTTACTACTCCTACATAAAAACTTTCTTCATAACATTGTGAAATAATACATAAAAAAGTGTGAGGTAGGAGTTTTTGTAAGGGTAAATAAGGGAGAAACATATGAATAACACGAGAATAGGATTATAAGAACACTATAATAATATTTGAAGATCATACCCTTAATATCAATGTTATTATACACAAGTCATAGAATAATGATTTTATATTTATAATAAATGAATCATAATGGAATCAAGAGCACAATTTAAGAAAACATAATATTCTAATATGACAAGGAATTGTGGCATACACAATAACATATAATATTATTTCCATAGTAGTAAATGCTTACATCTAATGAAATATTAGTGGAATAAAATCACTCATCAAACCATTATTGTAATCATGGTTCACTCCCAAGACAATATTAGTGGACAAAGTCTATTACTGAATTCTGTTCACCCCAATTCAAGCCTTGTTTTACTGAAATGGGTCCACATCCCATTCTAACCCTATATTACTAAACTGAGTTCTCTACTCCTCTAAAACTTGTATTACTAAACCCAGTTCACTCCTAATTCCATACCTATCATACTGAACATATTATAGTTCGAATTCTATCCTTGTCATGATGATCCAAGATTACTCCTTATTGAAAATTTTTTATACTAAACCGAGTTCACTCCTCATTCCATCCGATTCATAAAGAATCTAGTTTACTCCTCATTAAATCAATTTCTATCACCTGAGATATTATTTTTACCTAATCAAATTGAGATATATATAGGTACCAACCATCATATAATGAAATCATACATACATTTTCCCTAATTTTAGAGTCATTCCTCACATCATAACCTATGAAATGAAATGGGTATCAAAAAAATATCATCATATCATATCCTATGAAAAATATAAAGGTTTCATAAAAATTTATTCATAGAATAAAACATGATAAAAAAATAAATACCATATATCCCATTTAGGATATATGAGTCTCATTATATTATACTCCATTAACTATACATGAGATTCATAAACATATATCTCGTGAATGTGAAAAAGATTTCTTAAAAATTATTCCATCAAATAATAATCCATTCATATAAATAATATGAATGTTACCCTTGGAAAATATCATAGTAATTATTTATTAAAACCAATTAATGTCATGTTATATTTAGTATAATTTTTAGATATATTTTAAAAACATTTTTTAGGAAAATACCAATTCTTTTAAAAATACATACAACATCGTTTTAATGGAAAATAACCACATATAGACATATAAATTAAGATTTGAATGTAATTTAAAACACCGAATAATCTGAAAAAAAAATTAAAACCATTTTATTTGAAAATATAGTTGAGAACAAAATAAAGAAGTCTTTGAAATCATAAAAATCCTTTTCATTGAGTGTATCCATTTGAAAAAATATATAGTAAACATTGAAAATCATTCAACACACATCATGTATGTAAGAAAATTTGAAAATATTTTTTATTTCAAATTAATAGGAAAACGTATAAAATAAGCTTTGAAATCAATGAATTACTATTCTTTTAAAATATCCAAAAAAATTATAATGAAGTTTGAAAAAAAATTTAAACCCTTTTCATGGAAAATATCTCTGAAAACATATAAATAATGAATGAAAACATTTATATGATATTCTTAAAATATTTAAACATTAATAGTCATTTACCTTGTAAATTATTTTAAAATATAATTTAATTACATTTTTTAAATCATTTATAGCAATCAATGATTCTGAATAGATAAATAATGTCGAATTTTCTTTAAAATTTTCTTCATTATATTATGTACTAACTAGTGTATAAATTTTACCAATATATTATGATATAATAAATAAACAATGTATATAAAATTTCATGATAGTTCTCATGTTATCATTTATTGGATCTCATAGATGGAATATTTGTCAGAAATAGTTCTGATAATGATGATATTGTAGAAATAAAATCATACCGCTTTAGTAACATTTATTCATAATCTCCATGAAATAATATGTTCTCGTCATGATTAAAATATAATAAAAACAATTAGTGTCATGATATAACATTTCAAAGGTAATAATATACACCTATTAAATTAATATAAGTTCATAACAAAACATGTGCCTCAAATAATTAAATTTTAGACAATATTACCGTACTGATTTGGTAACATTTGAAAAATAAAACCCCATGTCAGAGAGATCATGAAAAGGATGTGTAAATGAAAATAAATCTATGGGTTTTAATAACAAATTTTATTAATGGGTCTTGTATATATGGAAAAAATTACATTAAACAACAATATTACATAATTATCAGAGATAAAAAGATGTGAGACTAGAAATATTCTTAGCACTTGTGTAACTTTATAATCATGATATCCGTAAAAGGATTACATCAATTTAAAAATTTTATATAATGCAAAATCTTAAATTAATGATATAAAAAGTAATTTATAATTATATAAAGAAACATAACATGAAAAAATTATGGATTATATCATATATATCACAGTAATAAAATTGAGATGAGAAAACACTTATATTGTGTCCTGACATTCGTTATATGACTTCAAACACGTTCCTTGTTGTGTAACTCCATTTGGATTTACCCGAAGTTCTTCCTTGTTTGGCTATAAGCCTAATTGGATGAATTTAGGATTATGTGATGGATTTTATGAGGATATTTGGATAGGGTTTTCTTAAGCCAAAGGGATTTAGAGGTGTGTAGAAGTAAGGGGGTGAGTTCCATTTTATATGTGGATCGAGAGAACAGATACGGAATTTTGGAAAAGGATTGTGTGCTCCCCAAACTTTTACCTACCATGATGATTCCATGACATAGGTAATTAAATTTATTTATGGTTTGGATGAAATATTTTCATACATTGGTTTTTGTATTTTTTGGGTCCATTTTTACAACTTATTTTTAAATTTTAACCACTAAGTAATCTTGTTATAAGAATAATCACTGTAATTAATTAAAATTAATTTCACAATTAGTGTAGGTTAAATTTTTATTTGGCCTTATTAGACCCTATATATTATTATTATTAAATACGTGGAATCAATTTTTCTAAATGAAAAAAATCAAAAGTAGTGGAATTTAATTTAAAAGTAATCTCTTGGACGAGATGAGACAAAGAGTTTTTAAAGTGAACATTTTCAAAAGATTTAAATAATATGAAATCAAATTTCAATGTGAAAATTATTCCAATGAACTAGATTGTAATAATAAATTTATAATTGTTCAAAATTTAGTTTATACAAAATTTAGAATATAATTTATATATTTTAATAAATTAGATGAAAATGAAATTTTTAATTAAAATTCTATTTTTTAGTCTTCATTAAAAATAAAAACATCTTATAAAATACCAAAATTTACAAAGAGTAAATTTTTTTATTCCACATTAAAAAATTGTATTTATTATTTCATTTAATATTTATCAAATTTTCAAATATTTTATTTAAAATAGGTCATCCATTGAAAGTATGTGAAATTTACTTTTAGAATGAATATATATCATTATCGGTGAAATTATATTTATTCGTATCTATTTTCTATAAAATTAATAATAATATCTCTAAATGGTTTAATTAAAATAATATTTAAATTTATTTAAGATATTTTATCAAATTTGGTATTGTTAATTTATTTATGTATAATAGGCTTAATTGTATAAATATTGTTTTCCAAAAAAATAATTTCAAATATTTTCAAAAGAATATTAGGTTCAATTCTAGTTAATGGGTCACCATATAAATGTTCAAATATACACATGTCAACCATATTTTCATTATTTAATTATTATTATTTATATCCACTGATCCATTGTCTTGGTGAAAACTATAAAAATATTATAATAATATTATTAATAATACATTTGAGTTTGGTAAAACATGGTTTTTGGTGTCGTGGAAGATAATCAAGGAAATCGCCATATTGTGTAACATAAGAAAAATATTGTTTAACATAAACTAGAATCTAATATAATCATTTCTAATAGCTCAATCTTCACTTGGTATTCCATAAAACAGTAAAAAAAATTGCTATTTCAGATAGCATAATTGATATTCTGTGTTGTTTGAAATGAAAAAAAAATCAATAATATTATATTAAAAAAAATAACAATAATACATAAATATAGAGTTATTATATTGTACCACCTTATAATGAAATTTTCACATTAAATTCATCTTGGGTTATTTTTTTTTTAATATTTCAAATTTAATTTCATAGAAACCAACTTCATTAAAATTAATGTTAAAAATTCCATTAAAAAGGGGGAGTTGGAAACATATTGGTTACTCAATTTCATGCATATCTAGGTTTCCACGTAAGAGAACATAGGTGAATTGTAAAAACATATAAATAAAAGATAAATCTAATTATCAATCTATAATGGAGAGTGATAGATAATGTGGCTTCTTTGAAGATAATTATCAGAAATCCATAACCCAAAGAGGCTTGAAAAAATTCCTTGATATCATCTCGAATGATGATAATAGGATTATATTTTGTTTGAAGATATATTTCCTAAAATTAATGTGTATTAATAAGAAAAGTTTTATTACTTATTTAATTAAATTTTATAAGCACGATCTCACCATTGGGTTTTTCCTTGATCAATTTTCACATTATCTCCTATTCCAAAAAATGAAGGTGAAATTCTCATTCATAAAGAATTATAAAATCATGAGTTTCATAAATACAATTATAAGAAATTACAACTATATTTAGTTAAAATCACAAAAAATGGTTACCATATATTACCAAATATTCATAATCCTCAAATGGAGAGATAATACTTTAATCTCTCAAAACTCATCTAATGTTAAACATAAACCATTCCATAAATGGATATCATTGTAACCCTATTAAAATAAAAAAAATTCAAACCATTATAAATAAGGTCAATAAATTTCTCAAAATAAGATGAAAATTGATCCCCATTATATAAAAAATAACCTCTTTTTTTTACATTCCAAACATGTTAATAACATTATCAGGTATTATTTTGAAACATGATAATAAATTCAATTACAGAAATTATATATTCAATACATGGATTCTTTATTATTCAAATTAGTACTCCATATATTCCCCAAATAAAAAAATTATAATATTCATCAATGATAACTTAGACCACATTTTAAACAATATTGTAACCACTTCCATGGATATTAGTATTATTCCATTTACATTATATATATCAATCATTTCATTATCAATTATAATGTCAATTTTCTCTACATGAGAAACACATTCAGGGTTACTTTCCCTTAATAAAAATATCACATTTCTGTTATGTCAATTTTCTATGTCATCGGTTCCCTTTAACACATCCTTTTAAATCCTTAATGTAAAAATTATAAAAAAAATACAAATATATTTCACGATTTGTATAACATAATCATTGAATTCAAAAACATATACAACTCAATAATAAATCATTATTCTCAAAAAATTACACAGGATTCATGATGATATTATTTAATTCCAATTTTCTAAAATAGAAAATGTGAATGATGTATTAGGGTTTTTCAACCTCAATCATACAATAACTATTACTCTTAATGTCAATTTTTTTTTAGAAAATCCACTACCTTTCACATGTCATTCTCCATATCTTTATCATCATAATTATAACCAATACTCAAACAACCTTCATGATTCTATTCATGATATTTCCAATTATGACATCAATATCAATAATGCCTAAATCTAAAACATTACATTTCAAAATATTTATTTATAGTTCTTGTTAACGTATATGACCAAAAAATATTGTCTAAGTAACACATATCATCATAGAAAACTACATAATCATTATAAAATAATTATAGGATTCCTAAATCATGATGCATGTTGTTAAATCAATAATCCCTTTTGATTTTCCCTAGAAACAAACCTAATAAATATCCTTAAGAATATCCCTATGGGTCTCACTAATATTTTCTCATTGTATTTTCTAAAGGATAACTATATCATTCTCTTGATACCAACTATAGTGAACCAGTCTTAACATAAATGGATATTAAATCATATAATATGAATATTCATCACATTATATGCATGTATTCCAATGAACCGTAATTATTTAGTGACATTGGAAACAAGGAACACATTCCTCAAATTTGGTGAATGAACATAAAAAAATTTCATAATTATATTCCCCTTTAGTAATGCTTCTTTAAACCTTTTTTCATTACATCAGGATAAGAAACAAATCAAAAGATTAGCTAAAATGATATGTAAGGGTAAATGGGAGATATATGACCGTAACATGAGAAAAAGTATATGAGAAAATGAAAATAAAATTTTAAGATCATATCCTTCATATCAATGATCATATAAATTCTTCATGTCATAGGGATTTGATGTTCAATAGATGTGAATCATAAGTTAATCAAGATAATAATCCAATAAAGTATAAGATAGGAATGTGTTATAGAAATTTTGAAGACACTTAATCATATAAAATTATTTCCATTGTAGTCAAGGATTGATTCAGAGTATATATTTATTGAATGGATTTACTTCCCAAAACATCTTTTTTAAAAAGGTTTTCTCCCAAACACATTTTAGTGGATATATTACATTACTGAACTATGTTCACTCCCCGTTCCACCCTTGTATTACTAAACCATGTTCACATCCCATTATATATCTATATCATTAAACTGAGTTCTATCCTCATTGTAGTCATGTATTACTGAATAGTTATCACTCTCCATTCCATCCATTTTATATTGAACTGAGTTCACTCCATGTTCCAACCCTTTCATCCATAACCGAGTTTACTTCTTATTCAAACCATATAGTAATGAACTGATTTCACTCCTCATTACAATTGTGTTATGATGACATGAGATTACTCCATGTTCTAGACCAGTATTTATAATATGATATAATTATTTACCAAATTCATTAGAAGCATATATAGGTCCCTTATTTCAAATAATTAAATCATACCTACATTTTCCACAATATTATATATATTCATCATATCATAACCCTTGAAATGAAATGGGTATCATAAACATATCATCATATCGTAACCTCTAGAAAAAGGATAGGTTTCATAATAATTTCATTATATCATAAAACATTAAAATATATGTGTTTCATAATCATATGACCCATAAAAGATAAAAGGGCTTCTAAATCATATAACCAATGAATTGGAAATGGGTTTCATAAAAAAATATCCCATGAAAGATAAATGGGATTCATACACATCATACAATTAAAAAAGAAAATACATAGAGAAATAATATAAACAGTACCTTTGGATAATATCCTTAGAATGTTATGAGTAAGAAAAATATATTTCATCTTATATAGAATATATTTTTTAAAGAGTAATTATAAAATTTCATCAGAAAAATATTTTTTCATTTAAAATACATTAAAATGTATCTTCCTTGAAAGTAACATTTTCAAAAAATATAATTGTATCATTGAAAATTATTTTAAAAACATATTGTGAATTTTGATATTAATAAATCATTTTTAAATGAAAATAGTATTCTAACCATATAAATTAAACATTGATATCATTTAAATCCAAATAATTTAAAATAACCTATTCAAAAATATAATGGATTATTTACAAATTATTTCAATCACTTCCTAACAAAAAAATGATTGAATTTTTTTAATTTTTATTACAAACATATAAAATATGTTTTTAAATCATTGAAATACCTTTATTTTTAAATAACATTAATAAATTATAAATAATCATGAATCCATTTTGAAATATTTTTTTAAATTATTTTGTAAAATGTAAATAAGATGATTTAATTTCCTGAAAACTATTTCAAAACATAACACAAAATTAGATTATTTTTCCTTGAAAATTAGCATAAAATAACATTTAAAATAATTAAAAACATTATTTAGAAATATGGTTTTTGAAAAAAATAAATTTATGAACAAAGAGGTGAATAAAGTATTATTTCATTAAAAACAATATCTTAATAATCGTATGTAACAAATAGTAGAAAATTAAGCCAATATATAAAGATATCATAAATAAAAAGTGGATATGAAAATTATTTATATTTTTGAATATATAGATAATAATATTTCATCAATGAAAGAATAGTCATAAAAATGATAATAATGATGGGATTGTATCAATAAACTCATAACACTTTTGTAAAATTAAATTATAATACACATGAAATAATAACCACACATGAGGATTAAAATATCTTGAAAATAATTATACTCTTGATATAACATGTCAATAGGATTTTTATAAACCATGTAAAATTATACAAGTTAATAACATATCATGTGTCTCAACGATGGAAAATTGATACAACATTACATTACCGATTTGGTAACATTTAAATACTAAAACTCAATTGAATGTAGATCATAAAATGGATAAGTAAATAAACATAAATAAAAGTATATGAACAATAGAATAAATTCACGGAATTTATATACCCCAGAAAAGAAAATAATTTCAATATATCATATGTCACATAGAAATAAAAGTGAGACTATAAATCCCCTTATTACTTGAGTAAACTTTTAATCCTGATATCCAATAATTAATAACATAAATAAAAAAAATAATACCATAAAATATAGAAAAAAAATTATATACTAGTACTTGAAAATTATATTGACCACATTATAAAAATAAATGGTGATTATATCATATATCTCCTAGAAATATAATTCAGATGAAAAAAACCATACAATATGTCTTGACATCATTTTATAAATTCAAACTTCCTTTTCTAGTGGTAATTAATTACTGTTTTTGCCAAATAGATTCCTTGGTTTGATTTCATCAAAATGGAAGTCTTCTAGGACAGAGGGATGGAATTTGTTATGATATTTGTAAAGTTTTTTTCTTGTTCTAAAGGGATTGATATTTTTGTAGATTTTAGGGGTGAGTTCCCATTATAAGTGGATGGAGAGTAAACTAATGGAATTTTTTAAAATAATTTTGTTCTCGAAATGTTTTTAGAAAATTTTTATATCTTCAGGACCAAAATTGAACTTTTTCTTATCTCTATTCTATAAAACGCATAATATAAATGTTAAATATTTGATAGGATAATATATAAATATATTTGTTTATTAAACATAAATTGACAAATGTATTTAATTGAATTTTTTGAGTTAAAATATATTTAATTTCATAAGTATAGTATTACTGCAAAAGATTTCTTATATATTCAAATGGTTTCATTTTTCATATAAAGTTAGTTGGTCACTAAATGAAAAATTATTCTTATATTTGTAAACAATATTATCATAGCTTAATTATTCTTATATATAAGAACCCTTCAAATGGATAAATGAAAACTATAATATTATTTCAATAATAATATTAATATCTCATTTTAGATTATTAAAAATAGGTCTTTCAAGAAATGAATATTGTCGAAGGAACTTAGAATTGTGTGTAAGATAAAAAAATATAGTTTTTCATGAACCTAAGGATATTGTAATTGTTTTTTTTATTTTAAGATCTGTATTTTCTTGCATAATAATCAATAATAACTTAGTTCATTAATATAACAGTTTCTATATTTAGTGATAAGTAATATTCAATAAATCAAAAGTATTAAAAAAAATCAAAAATAAGAATTTGAAAAATGGGGTGCTACACATTATGAATTAGATAAAATTTCTCAATCCATTATGAATATGTCATTCTATAAAATATGTGAGTCCAAAACACAACTTAAACATGAAAATATACTTAGGGTAGGGAAGTGAAATTGATGGTCTTCCTTTTGAAATTTCAGTCCATTTATGTGAGTCTAGAACCCCAATGTTGGGTGCTCAACACTTCCAATTTTAGTTAATTTATCATAATAAAAAATAGAAAACAACTAGAAACAAGTTCTTCCAGTTTCTAAATACAACTTTTGTCCATCTTGGTCCCAAAAATACGTAATGATATTATTATATCTTATAAGTGATAAACAAATAATAATTTTATATTAAAGTGGATGAAATATGAATTATATTTTGACTATAAATATTATAGTTTCAATACTCTAAAAAAAAGAAAAATAAATTTTATATATGAATAAATGAACAACAACTATTTTTTATATTATTATAATTTATTTTCATATATAAATAATGGAGAAGAAAATAAAAATAAAAACTTATTTTTTAAATTTTTATTATTTTACAAATGAACTATGATAAAGATAACATCACCCATATTAGTCTAACAGAGTATCTATTGGATTATAAGGAATTTAATGAAGGGAAATTTTCATTATAGATGATATATTAAAATCCTTGAAAAATATAGAAATAAATTATTTTGTAGTGGGGTTAAAAGACACATTTAAATTGAGTGGGATAAAGTATAAAAAAATATTAAAGAAATTGAAAAATTAATTAGGTGGATATATTGTATTTTTCACATAAAATCATATTTTAATGATGATACTTTTCCCACCTGTATTTAATTGATTATTATAGTTTATATTTATATGTTGGGTTTTCCTAAAAATTTCAATGAGTTGATAACCACATAGGATAAAAAAATTTAAAAATATTATGTGTTCCTTCACTTATTTATTTATTAAATTACATGTGGTATCTTATGTGTGGAATCATTGAGAAAATATATTAACCCTAATAGGTGTTTTTGTTCAAATATTGAATAGGGATAATTGAAATTGATAATGGAATTCAGTAAAAAAGTACAATAACTCACAACTTTTCCTCCCACTATGATTGTAGGATTTACTATGAAAAACATTAGTTTTTTCATAGGGGTTACATTAAAAAACATGGTCACTAACTTAAAATTAAATTTATTCCCTCTAGTTATCTACAAACCTATTTTTCCTTCTCTATAATTATCTCAAGTGGTAATAAATAATATTATACATTTCAATTATTCTCCCAAACAAATCATCTTCTACTGATTTCCTCTTACTTACAACATCCCAATATTCTAGAGATTGAAACTATTTTTCATGTAATTCCTCAAATGTTAATGTCTATATAATCAAATGAAATATATTATTATATTAAAAATAAACAAAATATAGACATTGATCAGATTATCCTTGATTATCTAATTAGGAAGCTCAAAACATCCCCTATATAGTCAGATTATTTTCATCAATTTTCTATCAAATTGACGATGAAAAAATTTACTAAAATATAAATAACATTTCACTGCCCTTAAAAAAATATATACACTTGGGATCATAGTTTTATATAATATATATAAAAGCATCCTGTAACATAAAAATATAATTAATATTAATTATTAAAATATGATATAATTATATATTTTCTCATGTAGATATAAAATTAATAGATTCAATCAAATTATTAACATTAAAAAAATTCATAATTACATTGATATATAACTGGTAATCACATTAAAAAAATCCATTTTTATTTTTTCCCATAACCATTAATGAATAAATAAAAATGATGGAACATAACTATTAGTAATATTAATTATTGATTATATTTCATAAAATTCTAAAATTTCATGAAAAATTCAAAAATATCATATTACAAAACATGGAAGCAATAATATTCATGTGTATCTCTATATATCTTATTGATTATATAATGAATAAATAACAGAGAGATATGATATTCACCTAAAAAATTCATCTTCAACTGGGAATCAATTGGTACACAAAACAAATTTATAAATTTGATAACACCTTATTTGTACGAATTAAACTATGTAATCATAAAACTCTATGACAATTATACACATTCCTACAAAGCATAATCATTATTCTGAGAAACGTTAATTATTTTTAATAAAAATGATTTCATTGATAGATAATCCAAAAAAAATCTGTATATGTAATTTATAGGGACAGATTAACTAAAACATAAACTAAGGGGTCTTGTTCCAATTGTATCATAGTTAATGATACATTATCATTAAGAATCAAGGAAGTATCTACTGTA
Source organism: Viscum album (assembly GCA_963277665.1). Classification (NCBI taxonomy): domain Eukaryota; kingdom Viridiplantae; phylum Streptophyta; class Magnoliopsida; order Santalales; family Viscaceae; genus Viscum; species Viscum album. The sequence continues at coordinate 246,432,690 of OY728133.1, forward strand.
TTTGTGTTACCTAGATTGTAGTGAATTGTAAAATTATAATCAATAATCAGAAATATCTATCTTATCTTCCCCCAAAATCAATTTTCTTTTATTTAATATATACTTTAACCATCTATTATCAGTATATATTTCACAATTATTCACTTGTAAATGATTCCCCAAGATATTTGAAATAATAAATTACTTCATCTAGATTAATATCTTATGTCAGATATTTTTTCTCACATTTTTTCAATTCAGGAAATGCATAAATGATATCTATATAATTCAGTATCATGAAAAAATCTTATCCTTTCATAAAAGATTCATGGTAAATAATATTTTTTTTGATATTATCGGAATAGAAAAATTGGATCATTAATGATTATTATTTTCAATTCAAAATATCATTCATATCATTCATTTTTTCATTACAATTTAACTCCTTTTCAAGTTAACATATTTATTAATATAAGTAAATAAGTACTAATTTTAACTGATCATTGGTAGTGACCATATATTCTATGAAAACATTGAATCTCATTAACATTTATAGGCCATAGACACTATTCCATCACATTAGGTTTAATTAGATCGATAGTTCCTGTATCATTTATCAAAATTCCCAAGTAATGAAATATTTCATAGTACAAAAATAATAAAACATATATATAAAACAGCCTTTCTTTTATTGTCAAAAAAACAACCATTATGTACTTATTATGATCTTTTTATACTTTAGAGTATACCATAACATCGTCGACAAAAACAATAAAATCATTTTCTCAATACTCAAAGTGAACACTATTCAATAAGTCCACAAATGCAATGGGTGTATTTTTTAACCAAAAATTCATAACAAAAAACATTTAATGACAATACAGTAAATGGATCATCATCCTCATAATGTATTCCTACATTTCCTACATCTAGTAATACATGCACCTAAGATAAGTATTTGAAAAATATTGTAAACCCTACAGCATATTGAAAATTTATTTGATATATGGAAAAAAATACTTCTTATTCATTGTGATGACATCGAGTTCTCAAAAATATTTTAATAATAGTATATTATCGTCAATATATTGACATTTATAGAAGGCTTTCCCCATGCTAAACCTCGAACGATTAATAAACCCTAATAGAAGAAATCTACTAACTTAATTTTCAATTATAAAAACTCACTTGAATCCATTATCTAAGATGGTTTTAAAATTTTATTTCCTTGAATGACTATTTTAATCGTAGAATTAACATAATTTTCTAAAATTAAACCAGATAAATCAAACAAAAATAAATAAAGATATTCTTTCACCATTGAAACATCAACGAATTGAAGCATTCATTTCTTTTCGATAAAATGATTCAAGATAACATTCACTACCATATTTTATTATTTTTTCACTTTATTAATATGTTATATCATGTATTATCTCATTTTTATATATGATATGAAACTTATTCTCAAAATTTAATTTTACTCCTTTAGCTCTATAATCTAACATAGAACTGTAAACTGATAGCTAATCCATAACCAATAATATATAAAACTCTAAAATGGGAGAGAAAAAAAGAAATTTATGAATCACCATTATGATGATGATAAAATAAATATTTTATAAATATATTATACATATATTTTACAAATATGAGTTTTTTTTAATGTTATAAAATAATTTATTAAGATGATATTTTAACTCTACCTTTTAAATTCCCCAATATTTAATGAATTTTATATCTAGAATCGAACAATACATTATAATAATCTATAAAAATATATTTATGTTACATCTATCACTTCTATTGAGGGATCCATATCCACCATAGTTTAGGTAAAAAGATTTTTCAATATTTGATTTTCAATCGTGTGTATTCCAAAATTGAGTAACTAGATACGAACACATACTAACATAATTTCAAATCTTATAACAATTAAAATATTTCACATCCCTTTCATAATTACCTTTAAAAACTAGTATTTATCATTTATTTAATGTCACAATCCTTGTTTCCATGATTTACACATTGGTAAATCTTCCCAGATCACTTTATACATTCATAAAAAATCTACGTTTTCCATTTATCAAAATAAGTATGATGAAATTTTATACCTCTATGTTTCTTGTAATAATGGTTCCATATTTACAAACACTTAGATAACTTAATATATTTATTTTTTTTAATATTATTACAACTATGTCACCAATCTCAGGACACTTTAAAATTTTCTCATAACTTCATAACTCATTAGTAACCATGACCCTTTATATACATTTCTTTAATCCTAATTAAAATCATTCAATTATACAATCTTCTTCCAAAGATAAATTTCTCATATAGATGGACAATCATTAAAATTATCATCATAGGTGTTAAATTATTCCTCCTATAATTTCATCCACACAAGATATTTCTTATCCAAATTATTTTCAATATATTTATTAATATACAATTAAATGATTATATCTTAATATATATTTCATTTCATGCAATCAATATCATCATAGTTTGTAGTGTTCTTATTCAAAATCCCCCACTAATCAGATCAAACTTAAAAATAATATATATTGGGTTACATTAAGTTGTTTCAAACATCTTATAAAATAAAATATTTTATCTAGTTCAGTAATTTTTCATTCATATTTCACCGAATCTAAATGTCCAATGAGTGTCTGAAGATGTTGTTTTATGACATGTTCTAATATAGACATGATTCTACATGGAATATTTTTGCACTCTCTATCATACATTACATCATTAATAACATATGTCAACAAAAATAATAATTCCACAAATAGCATTGATCTAATCATTAAATGTTTCTAGTTCTTAATGTTATTATCCTCTTGATGCCATCTTTCCACGACTTCCATATCTCATCAATGAAAACACATTTTCAAAAGATATGTATTATTTGGATAAACATGGAAAAAAATAAAATCAATATCATTATAACATAATAATAAATTTGATAATCTTTAATGTTTATTTTAACATTTTTCTAGTCTCTACAGACAAGTTAACATTTTATAAAACACAAACTATCACATGTCACAACTTAAACAACAGTTAATAACATGATTTATAATAGGGGTTTCACTTATTTATATGTACAGAATATTTTTTGATTTATTGTTTTAGATCTTCTTGTAAAATATTACATAAAAATTATAATTTCCACACATTACCGATTTCCTAAAAAAAATTGTTCCCTATAAATATATATTTCATTTCTTCAATGTGACTGCCATGTATAGAACTACAATATTATTAAATTTTCAATTTATACTTAATACTTATAAAAATATCCATTAATTCATGGGAATAAAAAAATTGTGAGTAAGGGATAAATAAGAAAAAACCCCGACTGTACATTTGTAATCCTGAAAAATCCATATGATTGTTCTATATTTCACAATTATAATTTGGCCATCAATATTTGGGTAAATATTCATGAAAACAACATTTTTTCATAATATATTGTGTATACCAATTCATATGAAATCATAAAATAAAAAATGTAATCAAATATTGAATAATAATTCATTAATACTAATGAATACATTTCCATGAAAAATAATATATTATGTTTTATTTTTATAAAATAGGTCTTAAACATTCCATAAAAAAACAATCTCATTTCAAAATATTTTTAAATTAAAATTATTTCATTTTAAACCATTTCAAGAATATCATATAGGTAACATGAGAAAATATTATTATATAAAAACATATAAAAATCATTATAGTTGAATTATCTAACCAAATAATTCTAATGTATATTTATAGTAACCTATCGTGAGTAAAATTTGTCTATTTACCAAAAAAATTGAAGATTTATCTCAAGAACACGCATCATCATAGCTATATTAGGCTCACACATCATTTATATAAATTTTACCAGAACCATATAATCAATAAACCTCATATATATTTTAAATAAATTTTAAAACCCATTTTAATGGCATTTATCTCCATAAAAAATCATATTCATTTATCTCACAAAAGACAAGAATTTTGTTTGTTATATTATGAAAAATAAAAATAAAAATTCCCCGAAAATTCAAAGGAATATATTGTTTTGAAATAACCTTGGAAACATATATAAGGAAATTTATTACAAATAATTTTTCGTATAGTTGAAAAAATTTCTAATTCTTATACCTGAAAAATTTTATTTTAACACATTAGAAAAAATACTATGCCCAAATGACTTGTACGGAAATTTTTAAAATATTTTTGTTAAAACATTAACAAAAGAAATAATATAGTTTTGTAGGAATTTAAAAAATATGTTAAATATAATTAATGACATTTAAGAATATTTTTAAGAACATTGATATGTAAGATAATGATAAGAAATGAATATATTGAAATTTTTTTAAAAAAAATTACTTACCTTAATTATTGTCTTATTTTGTACTTTTTATAACAACTGAATAAAAAAAATTGGTTTTAAACGTTATTAATAAAATCATTTATTTTAATATAATTAATATTATTCACTTTATTTTATTTATTAATATGATTTATTTAGTAATGAAAATATTTAAATTAATGTTTGACATTTTGGTGTAATTTTTTAACATAAAAAATTGTTTTGTTGTCCATGGCCAAAGGGGATATGATTCAATTATACAAAAAATAATTAACAGGTTATATTTATCATATTATTATATTTTATAAACTTTTAATACCATATATATAAAGGGGTCTGGAAAAATTAACTCTATCATTTAATAAGGACCATAGTCTATACGTACCCATGAATGATGCTTCCATTTTTCTAACAGGTGAAAAATAAATAAATTAGATTCTATTTAACCTTTATAGAATCAAAAATATTTTAATATTTTAATATTTTATTCATTCCTTACATCCATATATCCATTATTTTAATGTGGTGATGAAAAATAATTATATCGCTTCATGGAGATGGTAGTCCAAATGTACAAATGAGTGACTTTATCATTTTCAAAAAAATGGTATGATAAGAATGTAATTAATATATTATGATAAATGAATCATAAAGATTTCATAATTATAATATATGTTAATTTTTTATATCATATTCTAATTCAATATGTTCTGAGAAGATATAGAAAACGTATCTGTCTCTATAGGTTTTAGTCCACATGTACACATGAGGGATGTTTTAAGTTACCAAAAAATGATGAAAAGTTGTTAAAAAATTAAGATAATAATATTTAAGTATATTTATCATATTTCTCGTTTTATATTAGCATGTATCATGAATATTTGGAAAATAAAGAAGTTGAAATAAACATGAAATGTGTTGTTTTTAGGACTTATACATTCTCCTGAGATATATCCTTATTGGTTAAACGTTATTCATAACAGTATTTTTCTTCTTAAATGACAAATATATCAATGAATTGGGGAGGTATGCTATTGGAATTTTGGTATAGTATTTTCCATATGATAGTGCTCAAAATGTGAGAGAAATAGATGCGATGTGTTTTCAATTATATATATGGGGTGTAGCGAACACATAATTTTTCAATACTTATTAAAATTATAATGTCTTATTTATTTGAAATGGGCTTCAAAATAATAAAATATAGAATATTAGAAGATAATTATTTTAAAAAATCATTCACTATGATTTAAAATAATAATTTTTCCATAGTGAATTATTTTTATTAATAATCATGATTTACTCTTTACTATGATGACCCATTTTCTACAAGGATACAATTCATAATAATAAAAAATTAAATTAAACTATTTTATAAATTTTATCTTAATTATTCAATATATTTAATTATATTTTTTTATGATAAATTTTCAGCAGTGGGTGAAATTAATTTTAATATTTGTTGGAAAAAGGAACAATTTTATTTTATTAAAGTGTGTTTTAAGTACCACATTAACTCTAAACTAAATAAAATTTGATGTTGATTCTTATAGGATTATTTAAATTACATTTTATCAAATATATATTATGTGACATTTATAATTTTAAAAATATAATTTTACATATAACATAGCTCTTTATATAAAAAATTATCGCTTATAAAAAATCATCAATAATCTTTATTCACTTGAAAATTAATATTTTCAAAAAAAATCATACAAATTAACCATAAATTAAAATTTTATGATATTTAAAAGAATTAATAATATATTCATAAATTAATATTTCAAAAATTGATTAATTTATCTTTCATATAAAACCATTTTATTCCTGAAAAATCATTAAATATTAATATTCCTTTTTCATTTGAAAACGTTTATAAAATTATTTAATATATTATCATGAATATAAATACATAAAAAATTTAATTATAAATAATTATATTGATAGATATAAATTATTTATTTGGATTTTACATCTATTTCATTACATAAAATTCTATTTTTTTTCTTTTTTATAATAGAATACCACTTACAAAAAGAAATAAGTTGAACGGTGAACAAACAATTTTTATATGGTGTAAAAAAATTACTACAAAGAATATAGGAGATAAAATATAAAAATAATGGTAAAAAATTAATATAATATTACACTATTATATAAATATTCATATCCAATGTATTTTCCTTAATAATATAATAACACAAGTCCCATAATGATGGAGTAAAAATCATTCTATCCAAGAACGATTAAAAGGTCTTGTTTGGAGGAAGACATCAAAGAATAAAATATTCATAAATTTATAAAAAAAATCATTTAAATTTTTATAATAATCGCAATGTAAAATATAATAATTTTTTATATGTTAAAAAAATTTCATAAGGATTCATCTATACAAATTGGATTTGGTTAAAATAATATCTCAAGAATAGAATAATTATTTCTTATTAGAATATGATATCAAAAAATATAATTCCATATAAGAAAGAATAATGGAATAAATAAAATACAATGTAATATAAAAATTCTCATGTTTTTAATATCTTATAAGGATAAATTATAATTCACACTCACTAAATTAAATACAAAAATAAAAGGGAGCTTGTGTTAAGAATCAAATAAAATACCAATAACTTGAACTAAAGAGTTTAATTGGATCAGAATGTTTCCCATGTATTTTTATTTGTTTTATAAAACATGCAATGGATGGAAATTAATTTAATGGAAATCTATAATATTATTATTAGTTTACATTATATAGTTATTTTTATTCTTCAATGCATTTACTAGTATAATGATTCTTCTTAGAAACACTTAAATAGGTAAAAAATATATACATAGAGTCTGTTTTAATGATTATGGGTTATGAAAAAGAACAAAAAAAATCCCTTGATGGATATTTATGTTGAGAAATTCTATAATATAATTATTTCTTTTGAATATACAATTTTTATAAAAATCTGAATTTAACATATCATAATCATAATTCAATTATTGTTTTATTGAATAATATTAGATTACAATGGAATAGAGTTCGTTTAGTTGGATTATGTAAAGTAGGGTGAGAAACCTTATTCTATTTTATTTATTTTTTATTACATTTTTTATTTTAATTTAGATTAAAAAATATTCAAAACTATTTTAAAAACACCTAGAAATATATTTCTATGTTTTTATCTGATGGTGATCATTTTTTTGAAAAAAAATTGATATCTATGTGATTCAATGGTGTAATATACACTATTCCAGCACACATATACATACACATTATTGATTTATGTACCATAATATAATAAATATATGATTTCTCCTTTATATTAATTGAAACAAGTATTATATTTAAAATGGTGAGAAGATGATATTTTAGAAATGATCTGATAATGAGTAGTGTATAACATTATCTATAGTCATTATGGTTTGCACATGTTTCACATAAGGGGTATAATTAATTAAGGGATCTTTTTATATTTATCCTAATTTATTATAGATATATGTACTAAAAAATATATACATAGGGTTGAATTGAAACTGAAAAAATTATTTTCAGTGATTTACTTAATGTCTATAAGATTTTAAGAGAATGAGAAGATTTTAAAGTCAATATCTTTTAGAAGTATGAGATGTGTCTTGGGCTTCCAATGGATAGTTTTTTTATTAATTACACATGATATGTTAATGGATATTCTATAACAACATGGATAATATTATTTAATTAGAATATTGGTATACTACTATAAATAGATAGTAAAATATGATTGGGATGCTACATACTATATTCCAGATCTTACTTTTCATATAAATATTTCTAAACTATAAATAATGATAAGTATCGTAAAAAGCTATAGTATTATGAGTAAAATGGACACCAAAGGGAAATTTTTGGGATTAAAACTATTAATATCTAAATAGTTCACTATATGTGGTTAAAGGAGCATAAAATCATGCTGGTATGGTGACTAGTCATCCTTATGTTATGAATCATGAGTAAAATATATATATTTATTAACACGCTTGTATTATGGTTTGAGAATGTCTATATTAAATATATCATTAATGATGAATCTTAAATATTTTTAATTCCATAAACAAATATCCTCATATACTGCATGATTTTTTTGTAGTTTTGATGAAGAGGATTATTAAGGATTAATATATTCTAATTGTCATTGAAGGTGTTTTGAAAAAAATTATAATGGTATGAGATTCTTAGGGAATATATTAATATGTTTCGTGAATATGTATATACATATTGTATTTTTTGAGTTGAATCTATAAAATTTAATTTGGAAGGTGTAATCATATTCACACAAAAAATTTTATAAAGGTCTTTGAGCTCAATATTATATATAATAATATTTGGATGAAATGAAAAATGAATTTAGGATCACATTATAATACACAAAATTTTTGATATGGTATGTAAGATATCACTAATAATATAAAAAATATTTCATTAATTTCATTGTAAAATATCGAAAATGTGATGTTCTATTTTGTTATGTTACTTAACATGGGGAATACAGATGATTCTTTGTATGATATATAATATATACATGATTATATATATCATTTTAATGTTAGAATTTAATATATTACAAAATAATTTTTTCAAAATAATATGATATATAAGATATAATGGTTGATACAGAATATATCTAATTCCATGTATATGATTTTGTTAAAGATATATAAGACTATTATGTGATTCTAAAAATATTATTTAGAATGCATAATATATTTTCTCTCACTAAAGTTGAACGTATTTTATTATATTTCCTATATAGTTTTTATCAGTATAAATTTTTTTATAATTTTATATTTTAAAACCAAATAATGGTTACATGAAATTCATTGATTAACCTTAGTGATATTGGTGATGGATCTATGAAAAAATCTATGTTAAAAAGAGATTTAAATAAGACTAATTTAGGAGGATCATTATTGAATAAATTTTAGATTTCAAATATAATGATTTTAAATCCTTATTAATATCATTGAAGAATTCGATGAACTATTTTAGAGGGTTTTAAGTTAAATTAACATTATATATTCAATATATGATCATATTCACATTGAACAGGATAATAGGTCCTGATATTTTTGGATTTTCAATTAAATAATATAAAAATAAATTTTGGAATATAATGATCACTAGAATAGTCCCACATGTGTATTTGTTGAATGTAAATAATGTTAAAAAATATGAATGCTATTTTGAGAAGAAAAATATAAGAAGAAACTCATTATAAGAAGGATTTCAGTATGAGATATATTAGACATAAGACAAATATTAAACCATTCCTTGTTATTCTATTTATTAATGAGAAAGTGTGAGTATGGAGGAAATCTATAAAGATGATCTTATGAGTTATGGAAGATGATAATGAATCAGTGAATAATATCACTAGGATATTATCATTTTTCTGAATCCAAATAAGATAATGTAAATAATAAATATGGGTAAGGAAAACACTATTACTCCGAACTCATATTTTTTAAATTAAAGTACATCAAGAAGTAGATGAAAAATGAACATGTAAGAATCAACATGATACTATTGTATATTTAAAATCGTGAAATTAAATATCTTATTCATGTTATGAGGATTGTAACTGGAATAATCAAATTGTTAACATGAAACAATCATTTATATATTGATTTCATGAGAAGATACCACAATAAAAACTTTTATATTAGACTGTCTATTGATTTCTGAAGAACATGACTAAAGAATTAGTTATTAAATTTTGATGAATTTTAATCATATAGAGAGGAAATGTTGTTATTCTATAATTAGGTTGGGATGACACATTTGAAGGTATATGTAACCACTATAATTAATCTATAAGAATATTATATAGACCTTTTTTAAAATTAAAAAAAATAGGATGCATACATTGTTTTAAATGTGATAATTTTACCACACATATATATTTTATTATTATATTTATTACCAATGTCTCAATTATTAAATTAACCAAAAAAATATTGTATGAAAAAATTAATTTATAAAATTTTAAAAATATTGTCTTGTACTCTAATTTTTTAGTTACAATTTTTCATGTGTTGTAGAGTACTGGGAGACTATAAACAGAACCATTGACCCTAACATGTGATTATCTTCAATTATTATATTTGAATAATTGAAATATATAATTTTATTTTGTAAATAATCATTAAAATGTTTACCATACCTATATTCTTAGTTTGGATATATGTTCCAATACTAAAAAACAACAACCAACTATAAAATAATTTAATCAAAAAAGATGATGCTTAAGTTCCAGTTCAATCCCAAATATCAAATGTCTATAATAAATTTATTAATTAGAGTTTCATTTGAAGAAATTTTTGGAAATGTTAATAGTATGATGAACATGAAATATCATAGGGTTTCTATAGTTATAGGTTCTCATTAATGTACTCCCAAAACAACAGATTGATGTTGACATACAAACACCTATAAAGCTAATGAATCATATTCTTGTATGATTATTGAATCATTCTCATATTCGTTAATATATATAAAATTAGGTGGTCAATTTTATGATTAAAACTATATTTATGTAATAAAACATGATATATTTTCTTTATATAGAACTATTTTTTGAAATAAGGTCATCATAATAAATATTATGAAGAAACCATACCCATGGGTAATTATTTTCTATGTGATTTCTCATATACCTTAAAATGTACCTCAAAATGATTCTGTAAATATTTCAGTAGTTCATATAATGAAATCATGATTCAAAATTATAAAGAAATTTATTTTTAATTTTGATGATTTAATGAAATTTTTTACTAACCTAGTAAATACTAATAAATAAATACAAAAACATATTTTTTTATGTTTCATTTTATATACATAAGAAAGTGTGTCTAATAGAAAACTAATAAAATTGGAAGTGGAAAATAATATTTCATGTTTTCCTACTAGTTATAAACCTTTTATATATTTCATGATTTATTATACTTCCAATAATATGATATAATATAACATAAAAAATGAATCTTGAAATACACCTATTAATTAAATCAACCAAAATAATTATATTTGATGAACATAATTATTTGTTACTTACTGAGTTTCTATAGTCTTATGAATTGAATTATATCAATCATAGTACCCTAAAAATTTCCTTGATACCAATTTGTAGAGACTATATCCAAATATCTAATTTTTCTATCCCAAATGACTATAAGTCATCTAAAAAACATAAACGTCATCATCAGATATAATAATCAGAAATGGATATGAATTTTTATTTGTGATGTTTATTTTCACCTTTTTTAAATTACTAAAAATATAAATTTCATTTAAAAAAACAAATGAGATTTTTATGTACAGAAAAATAATAATTTAAAAATGAATATTAAATATAAAATCTTATACAGTGGTGGGTATCCATCATATCTATGTACTAATAATATAAAAAACATATAAATGTCTATATATACAATATAATAATAACCTAAAAACATAAATATAAACTAAAAAATGTATTATCCAGAAGAGAATATACTTATCTTATGTGTAAGAAATACCATATTGAGAAGTAATGCATGGTCTCATATGTGTTATTTACCAAAAAACATATAGATATCATGAAATCCATGATCGACTCCTCAATAATAATATTTAATTTTTTGGCTCCATAGAAAACAATAATTCATATAAACCAAAATATTGGTTTTCTTACCCTGACCAAAATCATAATGAACAAAATATGTATTATTATTAACTGATATCTGAATTGTGTGTTTAAATTGTACAGATTAGGATGTCACAACATAACCTATCGGTTCCTTTTATACAACCATGTTTATATAGTTTTAGTATAACTTATGTTCTGAATAAAATATGTAAAATATAAATAATTTTAATATAATATGATGATATTTTATTAACAACCAATTATAATTATAATTTACTAGTACTAGATGATAATCCAAGGAACCCATCAAAACATTTATTGAGTTACAATCAGAATCCATTTTAATGGAAATAACAATTTCTTCTATAATGTAAAAAATCTATAATGTAATAATCTTATTTAAATTTCATGTATCAGAGATGGATCTACTAAAAATAAATACAAAAATCATCATATTTTATATGATATTTCAAATATTTACAACCATAATGTGTAAGTAATTAAAAATATTCCCCATAAGATAATTCCATATAAGTAAATATTCAACTATGTATACAAATGTAAAACCTTCTTCTAAGCATGAAGAAACTATAAGAAATATGGAAGAGGAATTAAAAATAAATAAAATTTAATTTCACTCATTATGAATATTGTTTATACCAGAAGGGAGTCGTAAAATTCAATATACTATATCATTGATGATATAGGGAACCTACATATACCCTTATTCCATAATATTCTCCAACTATTAGCAACAAAACATGTCAATACAACAGGTATACCATAAAAAATGATAAAAAATCTATACCATTCTAAAAAATAAAAAATTACTAGTCATTACAAGTAATAGTAACATGGAATAACCAATGTTAAGAGTAATAATCAACATAATAAAATATCATGGATATTAAATATTAATTATAATCAAAAAATGAGAAACTAATTGTTTTAAAAAAAATTATTTATAGATTACTCATATAAAAAATTAAGTTAACATTATCCAACAACAATAAATTTCATTTATAAAAAATATGTATGATAGAAGTGAAAGGGTCTCCTACATATGGAAATGTAAAGGAAAATCCCAAATCTATAGTGAATGTGCATGTGCTAGATACTAAATTTTCGATAAAATCTAGAAAAGAATCATAAGTATTTTACCCATTAGATAAAATAAAATAAAATATAAGAATCCATTATTATTGTTACCTGAATATTATTAATAAAAAACATCTAATACAAAATACTAAATAAAAATTATATGGTAAAAGAAATATAAATATCTAAATAAATATGAATTAGTGATATGTCTTCACTATATCTTCAAATATTGTTAATTTATGTTAATAAGGGACCCCAAAATATCTTCCCAAATACATATTCTCTAGAGTATTTTGTTGATTAATCTGAACAAGGATTAAAGGATAAAAAAAGTGAGATGGGTAAAGTTGAATGAGATAACTCACAAGGAATAAATTGATGAAAAATAATGGTCAATAACAAATTACAAGTGTTTTTGTGTGTAAAATGTAATTTTATAAATCATATTTTACCTACTAACAAATGAATATAGTTATATTGGTTATCTAATATGATGGAATATGGTATGTGGTGGAAACAACAGAATAACATAAGGTCTTAATCGATAAAACAAATATTGTATCCTCAAATTTATATAGCTTTTTCAGTGAATTTTTTTAATAATATATATTATTGATTCCACCTAGGAGGATTTTTTTAGTTGAATTTATGGTCTTTATAAAATATATAGTATTTTATAAATATTATTTTTTGGTGTTCATGTATATAGAAAATTATTACATTCAAAATAAAAACCAATATCAAAATGAATACCCCATAGTTGAGTCTAGAACATGACTTTTTTCTAGATGTTTGATATAATTTATATTTTTATTTTGGGTCTATAATGGGGTTGTTTTTGGTTTTTTATTATTTTTTTATAGAATTATTATAATTTCCCAATCAATCGAAACAACCCTTACCTCTATATTGGGGGAGGGGAGGGGTTATTATACCATTGAATCTAGACTTGGGTGAGGAGTAACATATAGAATTATATATATATATTGTGGGAGATATCAGTTCTCATGTATGTTTTTTATTTATAATTATAGGAATTTTTGGAATAAATTGAATCGCTAAACATAGTAAATTTATCTTACAAAGGTATGAATTACTATTTTAAATTCCATAATAATATATTTATGCTGTTATTGGGCCGTATTATTGGATTTGTTTTGAAAAATTCTCAATCGATTGAGTTCCAATGAGTTAAAAATGGGTGGATTGACCTAGTTTGAAAATATTATACAACTATAATTTCTATTAACATAGAATATGATATTTAAAAAACACACTTTTTAGTTATTCATTTCAAATTAGGTTTAATAAGGTATTGTCCACTGAGTTTTTTTCCACTAACAACATCATTTCTGTTCAATGGGTAAAAATCACCTTGGTGTGTTAGTACACAACCTTAGCGTGTAAATTTTATTTACAAGGAATATCGTTATAAGGTTATTTCTTAGGTATTTTCATGATATGTCATCACCTACAGTATAATAACAAATTAATCCTTTGGAACCACACATCATATGATCAATGGTATATGATATGTAGTTTAAAAATATATAACATGTTATCATAAAAATACAAATCAGTTGAAAATTATGATCCCCATGTTATGTATGTATGTTTCACACATTTTTTATTTTTTAATTACATGATGTGGAGTATACTTATTCTACAATACCAATAGACAATAAATTCTCACATATCATATACCCCTATGAGTTACACATTATATCATGATTTCATACTTCATAATCATACAAATCCATGCTTGAATTCATCACATATTCCACTGCTCATGTAACCCTATGGGACACACATGGTACTAGGTATTCCATAAATTATAGATAACTTCTCAAATGAGTGTCATAATTAGAAACTTCATTATTCTATTCAATGTGTTATTCAATGTAAAGTCTATTGGTATAATAAAATATGACATAGCAGGCCACTAATGTGTCCACACAAGAATATTTGAGGACCTTATATAAATTTATATAGATGTATGGTTCAGAAGATGCATTCAATGTTTCCAGGAAGTTTTTCACACCGCCTTGTGTTGTGGAATCCCCCTCAATTGAAGGTTTCTAGGAAAACCCCTTGAGATTTATTAAAAAGGTGTGAGCCCTAATATAGAAGTTTGAATTGCTATAACTCTTTCTATTTTAAAATGATCCCATACTTCTGGATTTAATACTCCTCCATATGCAAGGGAACAATCCTCTCTATGTGTGAGTTATTACAAATTTTAATGTTCACAATCCTTGATGAGTCATAATAACCAATAATAATTTAAATTATGTCGATTAAATGTATTCAAAATAAATATATTTATATATGGATAAATTTTTAGTATTCTAAGTTTTCACACATTTTTCAAACATATATATTGGATCTAGAAGGATTGATTCTTACCTTATTCTTAGTTATCTTTCTACTAAAATTGTTTCTACTTACAAATAGGCTATAGTAATTTGAGCTTACTTGATAGCATATTTCTCATTTCTATTTCTAGGAAATATTATATGATATGATTACACACAATCATATATGGGCTTCATGAACACAAAATTTTTGATTTTTTATATGAAAAAAACACAATTCAATATTTTTTGAATTTTTATTAGTGGTACTAGTTCTTAGATAACATTGTATTTTGTTTTTCCTAGTGTTTATTATACAGTATTTATGATGGAATGGAGTATTTTAGTACATGGTGTTCTATTTTATCCTTTATTATTTGGTTTTAGGGTGTTTATTTAAAATTTGATTAATATATTTTTTACTATTATGACACACAATACATCGTCTACATATAAATTATAGTTACATGTGTATATATATTATAATATTATATTCTATTTAGGAGTTTAGTAGGTTCTTATGGGATTACAGTTTAAGGACAATAATATTTGTAATATGAATTTTTAGTTATAGTCACCATAACCTATCAAATTTTTGGTTGACATGGGGAAACACACTTGGAATATAGACAAACAAGGGTGAATCTTGGGGTTTTGGTAATTTTAATGTGTTATCAAAGTGGTATAAGACAAATGGATAGATTTATGAGTTTGTATTCATAAAAGTATTGATTTTATACTCTTATATAGATGATGTCAATTTTTTTGAAATTCAGTAATCAAAATAAACAACATAATGATTATTTCAAGTGCTTTCCGTAACAATTTATCACGACACTAATAATTTGTTAATTATCATGGGACTTTGAAAAATTAGTTCCATGTACTAAAAAATATATATTCATCATGTGTTGTTTTCATTGTGTCTAAAAAAATTCTTATTGTATGTCATAAAATATATTATTTAATAAAAGATGGATGATCTTGAAAAAAATAGGTTATAACCTTGTATAAAGTCTAATCTACCTCACAGGTTGGGTCATGATGTTAAAATTTTTACAAATCCTCCACCAATAGCCTTATAAGTATGAATTTATGTTTTATTTTCGGGATATGAAAGTAAGGTTTTTTCCTTGACATTAATGTAGATTATAGACCCAGCTATGTTTATATGGTAGAACATGTAGATTGAGAATGAGAATATTCATTAGTTGGGTTCACATCATGAGGATTAGAGATAAAGGACTCTCGGTTTAGAGGGTCAGCTAAACCCTTATGATATAGACGCCATGATTGAGTTATAACAAGATGTTCTTTATCAATATAAAACAAATTCAATATAAATGAGTGATATTAATACAATTTTCTATATGGAGTTATATCTACATGTTATTCTTCTATTTGAAACACCTTCAATATAAATGAGTGATATTAATAAAGAAATTTCTATGGTGAAGATGGACATTGTTGGTTGCATATCATATTTACTCATAAAAAGAATCTCCTATATGGTTGGAATTTGATAATTTTTATTCGTGGTGTTCTATTTGGAATCTATGATGATGGTACAAGTTCAAAATAAATTATGTCATTTCTTGGGGTGTAATTTTATGTCTGAGTATGATTTATGATTTATAGACCTCCTATGTTATGAATTTTATATGATTCATAATTGATGTCTTAATTTGGAGAAATTCAATATTTTCCATTAGTAATAAATTCAAAAATTGTTTTTCAAATTTTTATTCTTACTTATAAACTATTTTTAGTATTTATTATTGATATATAGTATTCATTGGGATATATAGTTAACAACTATGATGATTTCCTTTATACCTGGCTTACACTCATTAGTATTGTCTATGAATCAACCATAGTAGTGTATAATAAGGATTATAACTAGAATTAAAATGGCCTCATTTAGAAGTAAAAAATATGGGTGTATAGAAAATTTTTTATTAACATGATGAGTGAGATGTAGAAGAATTTTTAGTATAGTATATTGATATCTCCATATTATATAACACCGAGATTAGGTATAAAAACATGGAGGATGGGTTAGCCTTCTTGGTGGTATTTATTACAGTAACCCACTGGCATAACCATCTAATTACATTACATATTGAAAATAATTAATTAAAAATCATTTCCAATACCTTTTAGGTTTATACATTTAGATTTTTAAATAAACAATAACTAACAGAACTCACATCTTTTTTAACTAATTGAAAATGTTTCCACCATATATGCAAGTACTTAATCATCAATATCTCTCAAAAATTATTCACATAAGATAAACTATTAATTGATAATATTTAATAGTGGAGAAAAGAAACAAAATGTGACACCCTGACCCCATAATGATATTAATTTCATTATTATAATTTTTAATCATCATATAAATTATATAATCATTCTTGAATGTTTATCATGGATATTTAATCTTACTGCATCGTGGATAGGGTAGGTCGTACGTAAGCATGAGCAACAGTATCATTACCTTGATGGATAAATTGTATGGAATTGGATGGTATATTAATTATAAAGAATAATCATCATGTATTGTTAATTATTTACATCTAATATCATCATTTTTACACCAATAAAAATAAATTTTTGTTAAATAAAAAATTACACCATGACGTGGAGATGGTAAGTCGTATGTACGTACAGATAGTTATATTATTATTCATAGTAATGATAAAATGAAAAATATTATTATCCAATTATTATAATAAAATATTATTATTTGGATGTTTTAATATTTATTTATTTTGTATGGAAGTAACAACAAAATATTATGTATAAGAATAAAAGAACATTGAAAGAGGTGATAAAACAATCACCTCTTGTTCGGGTATCTCATTTTGATTTTCAAAAAAGGACTCCTTGGGATGGATATCTACCCAATTTATGGCCTCTATGATTTAGTGAAAGAATTTGGGAGATTAATTTTTCCTTGTTTCACCAAATAAAATAGATTTTGATGTGTGTGTTAAATATTAAGAGACATTCCCTTTTATAAGTGGGGTGATGGGAAGTTTTGATCATATTAAAAAATTAATTTTATATAAATATATTTTTAGATTCAAATATCTATAAAGAAATTTGTTTATTTTCTATGGTGAATTTATGTATAAATCCCATAAAATTTAATTTGTGAAATCATTAGGTCATTAAATTAAACTTAAATACTCAATTTAACCCCCATTCAATAAGTTTAACTCATACCCTTTCATCTTGTATATTATCATATAGGGTTAATATAGTTATTATAAAATTTCAAAAAAACCCAATTGGATCAATTATGAAAAGTTTGATATTATAAATGTTATTTGGCTGAAAATTAAATTTTTATGATTTTTATATCATTTAATAAAATATTATTTATTTAAAAATTTCATTCTGGTCAATTTTAATACAATTCAACATTTTCAGTTTCAAAAACATCAAAACAACATGATAACATAAAAAATATTCATCCAATATTTTATTTACATGTCTATGTTACATAAAAAAATTTCAACCATTAATTAAGTTAAATTATATTTATATTTATATTATTAATGTCTTTTATTTTATATTTCTATTGATAAAATTATTTCCACTTCATTATAGTGACATCATAAATTGTAATTATATAATCTATAAAAATTTTTTAAAAATTTATATGAGGTAGTTAATTATATAAAATATTTGGATAATATTTATAATCTTGTTTTCCTGCTGGAGATCTCAATATTAATATTATTATACTTATATTAAATGATAGTGTAACAATTTGTTACATTGATTAATTTTAATAATATTCTTGTCTTATTAATAAATAAGGGCCCACTAAATGATTTCAATAAGATCATTAAATCATAATGGTCTTGTTTTGTCTTCCAATAGTATTTTTATAGCTTTTAGGATAATTTTATAATATTATTTTTATCTATTATTACATGATTTTCCCTTAACCGCAAGAATAATAAAAGTACTAAAAATACTATTCATAATGCCAAAAAATAAAAGAATATTATTTAATTTATTTGGACCCACTGAATCCAAATATGGAATAAATTTTTAAAAATTTAAATAACAAAAATTGTATTAAATAATTTTAATATTAATCCCCAATGAAAAAAATGAGAAAACATGTTTTTTAAAAGTAAAAATCATCAAAAGATTGGAATGTATTTATATCTTATATTAATGTGAAAATAACTCTAATGACTTAAATTCTATTAAATATTAAAAACATAATATAATCATACATTAAGACTAATTAAAATGGAAATCAAATATTAAAAACAAATTATAGGAAAATAAATTTTTTAATTAAAATGATGTAAGTTATTAATATTAATTAAAATATTATTGTTATCAGAAAAAAACCAAAAAATTATCCAAAATAAATCTGGATGTCCCTACACAAAATAAGAAATTTATTTTGTCAAATGTAATATATAAAAGTGTTAAATATTGGATTTTAAATTGTTTTTTAATTAAAATACTATAAAATAAATTTTCTTTAATAAGTCATTAACCGAGAATAGAATTTATTGTTTTATCATGTCTTATACGATGAATATTAAAATTATATAAATAAATAAAAATATCGTTTGTACTATTCATAACATATATTTAAATGTAAATATTATATAAAATAATAATAGTTTATTAATATATTGTAGTTCGGTAAAACTGGGCCCAACATATAATGCAGGTGAACTCAATATTGTGTGTATCGTAAGCCAAACATGTTGTTATGTAAAATGTATGCAAGAATAAAAATTAAATTTACTTTGAAATAAAAATAATATAAATTCTATGGGTTTTACATTCTACCCTCCTTCAATAAATTTCATCCTTGAAAATTAATCTCAGGATAGAAAATTAGGGGGTTTTTCATTTTAAGATATCATTATGGAAATCCCACATCGGAAAATAGATTAGTGATACCACCATTTTACAATATAAAAAAACAAGTATAAAGGTAAATAGAGATAATTAATACTAGGGTTATATTTATGAAAAATATGGGCATGAAATAAAATATTAACATTAGGCTCTGATAGAGGTTAATAGATAACATGATATGGAAAAAAATTAAAACCACAAAGTTATAAATCTGTAATAATCCTAATGGCCATTTGACTCATCACTAAACAATGTACTAGGAACACATTTTTTTATAATCCTTAAACTAGATTTGTAGAATTAATTTACTTAATAGAATAATAATATAATGAAACATATTACATGACATTTAGAGCTCCATCCTTTAACTAATTTCTTCAATAAAATCATCTTTCTCTACAAAAGTGAATAAAATTTTATAAAATTATATATATTAATAATATATGGTCTCCAAAAAAGAACATATACAATTTAAAAAAATAAAACTATTTTATACAGACTAGGGACTTCTTGTATTTGAGATTTAGGTGATAAAGCCTTGTCGAACATAAATTGTGGGTTTGATTCCTGCATTTATGTCCGACGCAACAAGTTTTTTTCCAACCTGTGGGTTTTCATTTTCCTAAAACTCTATTATTATAACACTCCAATAATATCCTGATGAACTTTTATAACCTTCTATAATTCTATCAAAATTTCAACTGAATCCTTTCAAACCCTAAGATTATCCTAAAATACTTATGTCCAATATTACAGTCTAAAAAGGTCTGTAAATTTTCATAATCAATCATAACATCAAATTCTACAAAAAAATGTATTGTATCACTTATTAACAAATACCTTTATATAATCAAAATATTTAATTAAATGATTCATTCCAAATTCTTAAAGAATATGTACTAATATAAAATTCTTATATATCACATTATATTTGTAACCTAAATATAATAACATAATTCTAAAATTAAAAAATATAATTACATTAATTATCACACTTTTTCTATAGTGATATCCTATGAATAATCATGATCAATTTTCTGTTTCAGATCATTATTTCATTGACTCATTGGAAAATCATTTTCATAATATCTTATCCTTTTATGATTATAAAATTGAACATTTCAGCTTCTTTCATTAACTTACAATCGTGATCATGATAGGATTTCCCACTAGACATGAAAAAAAATCATTTCTCTTTTAAGTATGCATGACGATATTTCCTTCCACAATTTTCACATGTGGGAAAATCATTGTTTCCCATTATACTGTTTTATGTCTCTGAATCCGTCATTGTCCCCTTATATTGCATTACCATAATTTCTTATGACATAGAAAATTATTTCTTTGAATTTATAAAACAAGAGGCTATGTCATTGTATGATAACGAAAATTGAGAGGCCAATTTAATTTAGATGAATGGATTTAACCCATCTATGAAATGATAAATCCTGCTCCTTGGGTTATTTATGTTTTCTGAATCATTCCTTGTTATCCTTTTGAAGTTAACTTCATAATTTGAAACATTATAATCCTCCTTCTTCCTCAGACTCGGATATTATCTCTTCATATCATCTCATTGATCAAAATGAAGGTATTTTTTTATGAAAAGCATTTTAAACATTCTCCATTCCATATTTTATACTTATTCATCATTATTTATGTTTTTTTATTAATGAAAACCATTGATCTACATCTCCTGATAGATGGCAATATTCTATGTAAACTTTTATCTTTCGTTATTACCCAATGCAAGAAATATCTTCTCAAAAGAACTTATCCAATTCTGAGCTACAAATGGATTTTTTCCCATTGAATGTTATAGGTTGTTTTCTCATGAAGTAGTGTATCATTTTTCTTCCATGTTGTTGATCTGGGTGCTCTATATGATAAATTTTATTGTTTCTGACTTAAGTCGGATATCCTAGTATAATAATAGGATTATCATTAATAGTTGAACCTCAGGCTCCAACATCATTATATTTCATAGGAGGGAAATAACAACATGGATTAAGTGCATTGATACAATTTTTAGTTCATTCACTAGGCCCCATTTCTATGTCATGGAATACAGTAGAATGGGTTATAAATTCGAATGCCAATTTTAAAACTAGTAAAAGACATAACATAAATTCAATTATTTATGCATATGTAATCTATTAAGCATAAAATTATTTTCCTTGGGGACATATTTACTTATAAATCCGTCATGGTGGTATATATAAATTATTAATTATTATAAGAATATTACCCAAGAGTGTTAAACCAAGTGTGCAGTAAGGTATGTTTTCATGTACCTGGATACCCTGAGTCATGCTCGGAACATCTGTTCAGAGGTATTACTCTTAGGTACATCTATTCCCGAACCATTTTCATTTTTAGTATTTCAAAAGTGATGCATTTTCTAAAAATACATAAACAATATTTATCCTATGAAAATTATATAACATTCTATTGTATTTATCATCAAATTGAATCATATGGTTTTTTTGCTAAACAATGTTCTCTAAATCTAGTTTACATGTTTATTACTAAACATACTTTAATAATAACTATAACACCCCGACCCCATATTCCATTAGTTGATTCATTATTTTGATATACATTCGTGACTATAAGAAATCAAACCCCAATGGACTGATTAGTTTAGCGGTCTTGGGTAAAATATTATATAGGTGAACATTTTATTACAATTAAAAACATAATATTAAATATAAATAATTCATGGGGCAAAAATATATTTCTCTCATATTAACCTAGTATATCTATCTTAAAACACTTCTTGACATCCTAGAAAAATAAAACATATTAAATGGGTGAGCTTAGATTCTCAGTATTATTAAACACCAGAAGCATTCATAAATAGGAATACATTTTTAAGGTAAGTTATATAACTAAAACTAAGGCCTTTTACGCATAATATTCAGAAT
Organism: Viscum album; assembly: GCA_963277665.1. Lineage (NCBI taxonomy): Eukaryota > Viridiplantae > Streptophyta > Magnoliopsida > Santalales > Viscaceae > Viscum > Viscum album. Next base: position 246,455,995 of record OY728133.1, read on the forward strand.
AATTTTGAATGAATAAAAAATCATTCCATTTAAGCACTCACATAGATATCAATAACTAATATCGTAAATAATTAATGAAAAATGTCAGACGTCGGAAACATACTGTCAAGCAATCAACCAATACTTGTGAAAATAAATGGTTAATGGATTTGCCAAATCCATATCTAGTTAGTCTTATGAGACCTACCGATGCATCATGGGGCTATTGTAGGCCTCATCATTCACACACATAGTCCAGTAAATTCTTCATATGAAAAGTTTGAAATAAAATAAAAACATTACTGTTAAATATGTCATATGAAATGTCAATTATTAAACCAGAAATGACTAATGTTTTAAAAATAGAACATCCACTGTCAGAAATACCACAATACCTTAAATAAATCAACCTCAATTATGAATAAAATACAATGGAAGATGTTTACATAGATGAGGATAATCCGAAAGAAATCAGAAATTTTTTTTGATAGAAATATCTGTTTTTATTTTGTAATATTATAAAAGATATGATAATTTAAAGGAAAATAATACTTTTTAAATTAACCTTGTAACATTTTAAATGATGCTTCAATATTTAATGGTGACATAGTGGAATAAAAATAATATCATTCTATATAAGTTAAAAAATATTATTCCCTCAGATATTTGAAAATGTCACAAAGTAACTTGTTCGGAAAATGATAGAAATATTCATTTCAAAAATTTATATAAAAATTTAAACATGGTTAAAAATATATTAATACAATTTTATAAACAAATATTTTAAAATCTATATCTACAAAGAAAGTAAATGTATGATAAATATTCCCTAGTATAAACTTATGTGTAAACCATATCAGATAAAAATGAGATTGTGATATTAACCCATAACTTATACATTACTTTAGTAGAGTGTGTGTTAACCTAAAATATACTGATTAATTTATGTTATCATATTATACTTGAACCATTACCATTTTTATTATATCATATATGACCCAATTATATTGTTTTCTAAAAATATTTCTTTATTGGCATTGTTTCAACTATTAACTGCTTTATTTTCCCATTCCTGTTTTGTATTGTGAGTCAGGTTTGGTATGAATTGGATGTATACTATTTTTATCCAGAATGATAATAATATCATAATTTGTATTTTTAATCATCATAAAAATTTTATAGTCATTTTTGAATGGTTAGCGAGGATAATGAATCATACTGCATCATGGAGATGGTAAGTCCTACATACGCATTAGTGAAAACATCATTCCCTTTATGTTTAAATTCTATAAAATGTGATACATTATTAATTATAAATAATCATAATAATTTTATATTCGATATTTATATATTTCATACTCATCATTATAACCATAAAAATATACTAATGTTGATTAACGAATTACATCTCGACATGGAGACGGTAAGTTGTACATGCACACAAGGTGATATTGTTATTCATTTAATGGATATAATAAGGAATTGGTTATACCATGGTTATAATAATAGGTTATTATATGTATTATACTATAGTTATTACTTTCTTATGGAAACAACATAGAAAGATGATGTATGGGAAGAAAAAAACTTTTAGAGGGGTTATAAAAAAGATTTCGTGGGTATCTCCTTCTGATTTGCTCAAAAAAAATGTTGAAGATGGATGTATTCCAAATGTATGGCCACTAAGTCGAAGTGAGGGAGTTTTTGGGAGTAAATGGTTATGTTTCCACTAAACCAAATGTCTTTGGAAGTGTGAATTAAAGATAAGGAGAATTTCCCTTTAATAAGAGGTGTGATGGAACTTTTGGATGATCTAAAAAAAATTATTTATTGTAAATTTATATTTTATTTCAAATCAATCCACTATAATTTATTTTATTAATAATATGAGTTTGGGATTATATACCCTAAACCAATTAATTTTATAAATTTTTAGTTCATAAAATTTACCTTTTCTTTTAAATTTAACCCTTTTTTAAAGAGTTTAACTTCTACATTGTCTTCATGTATTTTCACTCTATATGGTTAATATAGTTACAATAAAATGCCAAACGAACAAAAATTTTTCCTTTATGACATATTTTACAATATAAATGTTATTTTGTCAAGAAAAATATATTTATCACTTTTATAACATTTAATAAAATCTTATTTATTTCAAAATTTCATTTATGTGAATATTAATACTATTAAATATTTTCATTTTTAACAATATCAAAACAACATGGTAAATTGGATCCAATAAATCCTATATTTCAAAAAAAATGTTTGAGTTATAAATTAGATTGTATATTTCATTAATTATAAAAATTATTTTTATTTTTATTATTTTATATAATTTATTTTATATTTCTATTCAAAAAATAATTTCCACATCACTATTGTGACATAACTAATGGTAATTATTTAATATATAAAAATTATAAATTAATTTATATGAGTTCATTAATTTATTTATATTTACAATGAATATTTATTATATGTTGTATCTTCTGAAGTTCTATATATTAAAATTATTATACTTATAAGAAATGAGGGTGTGATATTTTGTGACATTGAATAATTTTATTAATATTCATGTCATATTCATATACAAGGGTCCACTAAATAATTCCATTTTGAACAATTAGTTATAAGGTTCATATTTAGACATCCCATAGTATTTTAATATGTGTTATGATAATTTCATAATATTATTTTTACCTATAAAAAGTTTATTTACACTTAATTGCAGTAATAAATGAATTACTAAAGATTCAATTCATAAATCACAAAAAATAAAATAAATACTTTTACATAATTTGGACCCACATATATGAAATATGGAATCCATTTTTAAAAATTAAAAAATAAATAAATTTTAGTAATTAATTTAATATCAGACCCCATTGGAAAAACGAGAATACTTGTTTTTTAAACAAAACAAACCATACAAGTATTGGCATGTGTTTATATATAATTTTAGTGTAAACATAAATACATTGAATTAGAATTATATTAAATTATAAAAAAAATAATCTAATAATAATACTTTAAAATCAATTAAAAGGAAATTTTAAATATATATAAATTAATTATATGAAAAGTATTTTTGAATTAACAAGTAGTAATATTTTACTATTCATTAAAATATGAAAGTTTATGGAAAAATAAAAAAACATATACAAACTAAATATTGATGTCCCGATTCAAAATAAGATATTTATTTTTTCAAACATAATTTTTAAAAGTGTAAATATTGAGTTTAATATGGGTTCACATTAAAATGTGGAAAATCTTCATTTTCTAAAATACTTCTTTTATATGAAAATTGAATTTATTCTTATATCATGTCATATAAGTTAAATGTTAAAATTATATATAAAATTTAAAATTTATTTTATAAAATTAATAAAATCTAATTTAACTTCTATGTTATATTAATTAATTATATTTTATTAGTATATTTTTGTTTTGTAAAACTGGTTGTTGTGTGTAATGCATGGATACTAATTGTTGTGTATAGCATAAGCTTAACATGGTGTTGCGTAAAAAAAAGAAAGAAAAAAATATTTAAAAATGAAAATATTTTAAAGTGTCATGGTATTACACGTAATAAGGTGTGATCCCAGATAAATGGAATGTGGGAACATAAGTAATTAAAATCAAATATCATAAGTGAGTGTAAGATGTCTATATGGGTATATTGTTGATAAATAAGAAACTTATACCCAAAAAATAATATATCATAAATACTAAAATAAAATAATCATACATCATGAAAGTTACACAAAACATATAAACATGGATTACGTTTTTATTTTTAAATATCCATAAGAATATAAATTATAACATAGTGGATCATGTATCATAACCAATTTTTCATACTGGATTATGATTAAATAAATTCATTCATTTGGTTGATTATGTCTCTCTAACCTATTAAACATAGTGGATCACGATTCACTACCTATTTACAATTTTCAGTAAATAATCACTACTCATTTCACTATTGTCTCAAGAGTATTAAAGCATTACCTGCTTAATTGGATTACTTTATTGGTCCCACCAATCACTTAATGGATAATTATACACATTTTCCCTATACAATATAATATAATCATATCAGACTGGTAACATGAAATGAAAATTGTGTTAACATACTTTTATAATGGAATCACCAACTAAAACATTCATAATTCCATAATTTATTGAAACATGATGTAATTATTGAAAACAAATGGGTGTCTAAAAATATAAATTTACATTCTAGGTAAATATAATTCAATCAAGGGAAAAAAATAAAATGGTATTTACAATATATAGTTAAATGAAATGTGATTACGAAAATAATTCCCCACTAAATTTATGTATATAATCAAGGTTATTACAATTCAATAAAAGGATTAAAAATAGGATATTCAGATAGGGAATCGTTGGATTATACATTAAGATTTTATTTGATCAATTACTAGTAATGATAAATACTGTGACAAATCAATATCATTATAGAAAATAATTTTCATAATATATACATAGAATTAATTTCGATGGTAATATATGAATAATATCATTGAATAAAGAAATAAATTTATCATTCGGTGATGATTAATGTGAAAATAATTTTTTAAGAGTTTGTGAAAAACATCTTTCTAAATTTGTAATTTCTATAAACTTTAAAAATAATTTTAATTAAATATTTTATAAAATAATAAGAAATAAATATTTCATATACCAAAAATATTAAAAGGAAAATATTTATGTAAAATGACATTATAAATGAGAGGATGTGTTCACAAGGAAGAAAAATATAAAAATATTATTAAAGACACATTTGAAACATAATTGTAAAATGTAATATTTAGAGGACACTTTCAAAATTTATATTGGAAAATAGTAGTATTAAAAATTTATATTTGAACATTAAACCTTAATATTATATCCTTGAATATAAATAATGTGTATAAAAAATTGTATTGTGGTTGAAAAAAAATTATTTCGTAATTCTGTAACATAATTTTAAATATTTTAAAATACTTATGTTTAAAATCCCAAATCATAACAAATTATTTAATTATTATTTCAATATTTGTAAAGAGATTTTTTATAATCATATAACATAATTTTTATTTTCATTCATAAGAAGGGAGGTGAATTTTTATTATAGGTAAATTATATAAATAGGGGAAGATATTAATGGGAATAAATGGGAGTTACTATTACTTATGTTACACTTTTATATCAAAACACATGTTATAAAAAAAATTTATTTATAATGAAAATTAATTTTATAAGAGAAAAAAATAAAATACCAAATAAAATAGAGAAACATTCAGATAAATTATATCTTGAAGGTTGTATTCATGTCAGAAAGAATGTGACCCAATGAATCAAATTATGAGTCAATGATTATCATATGAAATTGTAATTTATGAATCAAATGATCCTTAGAGGACTATTTTAATTCTCTTATTTTGTTTCAAACATATAAATAATTTTAATGGAATTCTCCATTTTAAACACAAAATTAAAATGAAAAATATGAAATATTTTGGTAAATTATGAATATTAAATATTAAATTTTAAACCCTAGTCACTAAATTAGAATGTTTCAATATAAGTATCCAAAATATTAAATATTCATACAATGAAAAAATTATACTTTAAATAATAATTAGATTCAATTATTATAGCTAAAAGAACTATCAAATTAATATTATGCATAATACTATATTTTCAAAAGAAAATTCTTATTTAAAGAAACTGTTTATATTATGAATGAATAATAATAAAATATGTTGATAATTTGAATGATATAGTTCAAAACAATTAGTTAATGATAATAAATATAAAAATAATAGTTAATATATAAAATACAATATTATCCATGATGAAACATTTTCTACATTGTTTTTGAATTTTATATAAATATTGGATGAAAATATTTTGGAAATTGTATTTGACAAAATGATTCCAGTTTTTATAATAATAATAATAATATATCCTTTGGATTAATTTTCTGAATTTTTCTAAAACAACAAAATTTTAGGCGGGCAGTGTAAAATAGCTTTTTGACTAGTTAAATTAATATTAATAAATTATAATTATATAAGTATATATATGAAATTAATGAAATAAAATTACAAGAAAAAATATGTACTTTATAATTTTATTTTTTATTTTATCCTTATATAATTTAAATTTAATTATTCAAAAAAAGTGTTTTTAAGACAATATACATTTAATATTTTCAAATACACATTTATCAATATTATATTTTGAATCTAATTTTTTTTATTTATAAACATTATTTATAACATATATAATATGTTTCATTTTTTTATAAATTATAAATTACCTTGGTAAAAACTAGTTCTAGCGGTGAAAAATGGTAAAAAGAGTAACCAAAAAAAGGATAAAACATATCAAAAACATGATTCAATTTATTTTGAGGTGTTTATAAAAATCATATATTATCCTCACAATTATTTATATATTTTTTAGGCACATTACTTTAGTTTGAATTCCTATTATTGAAAATTTTATGGTATTTACTAAAATGTATATCCACTATTACTTATAAAATGAGAAATATTAACTTCACTTCCCCTCAATCAAAAACCCAATATGTAAGGACCAAAATCCCCCCAAAACACCCTTAAAAATAAATATCCATGTTTTAATGTTTATGGTATTCTCATAAATACTATCCCTATAAAGATCAATCCCCTTCCCCATGACATAAACCAATAAGTGATCTATCAGTTTCTAACATATATTTCTATTTTATATTTATTTTTGTAATTTTATTCAACATAATATAATGTTTTAATGTAATAAAAGTATGAAATAAATTTCATGTTTTTAATATTATGTTAATAAAATTATTTTATAAGCATTTAACAACATACCATTTTCCATTAAGAAAACTAAAAATGTGAATCATGTGTTATGTTTACTACCACCTCCAGTTTTCTTTTACTTCACTTCAAATTATGGATTTAATTAGTTTATTTTAAATTATTGTATATTTTTTATAAAGAAATATATTATAGTAATATAGTTATTTTTTTATAAAAAAAATAGTTACTAATGTTATAAGAAAATACATTGATATCGATAAATAACCTAGTACTAGTTTATCATCAATTTTCATTAATAAAATGTGACTAAAACTCACATGAAATAGAATTATAACAATATAATTAGTTATAAAAAATTTATTAGAAATTATTTAATGTGATAAATTTATTATCATTCAGATAAAAATATTTATTAGAACTATTTTTATGAACCTAGTGAAAAATGATAATTATTATTAACACTCGATGCTAATAAGGGGTTACAAAAATATAACCTATGAAGAGAAATGGAATTATTGAAGATTATAAATTGATTTTTTTTCAAATAATCTAATAAGATAGTAAAAATTATGTTTATTTACATAAGAGATGATGTTGAATAACATTAATGGAAATCAAGAGTTAGAGTATGAGACTCAGTAACTAGTTATCCTTTTATTGAGTTATAAAATTCTTTCTTAAAACTTTATTATCCAAAAATTATAATAATAAATTATGTTTTCAATTTATTTAGGAATTTTTTTTGTCCCAAATCATTTTCTATTGAATTTAATCTTTTCAATTTTTTTTAAAAAGATTTGTAGTTTTTGAAAAGGGATGCATAATAATGAATTCAAAATGTTTTAAAAAAACTCATCTCATGATATTATTTTCATTATCTTATAATGATCTTTAACCAAGGGAGTTAAATCTCAAGATTCACCCTATATTTATAATAATTATGTGATTATTCTGGGTTATCATGTTCTTATTATCAACCTATTTATTTTAATATATTATAAATAGTTTCTATTTTTAATGAAATCTATTTTTATCATTGATTCATTGTAAAATAAAAATATTTTCAATTTATTATTTTTTTGAGGAAAATTATTATTAACATGTGTTCTTTATGAAAGTATAATTATTTATATTTGGATGTCTTATTAAAATTCTTTTTATTTAAATGGGTTCATTATTAAAATTTATTGTGTTTTATTTGGATGTTTTATGAAACTCATATAATTACCAGGGGTTCATTTTGATATTAAAATTTAATAATGATTTTTTTAAAACATGTGTATATATAAATGAAATGTGGAGTCTTAAAATTAATTCAAATTCAATGGTTAAGATATTATATTAATTATATTAGTTTTCATGAGTGTATTATATATTTTCATTAGCATGGGCAGTGATGATGAGGCTCGTTAAAGTAATGTTTGGATTTGATAATTCTTTTTCGTAAATAATGACTATTAGTTTTTATCCTATTCTATATTGATTCCAGGTGTATGTTAAATTCCTTTTATTGCATTTATATAACACAATAATAGATTACAGTATATGTATTTCAAATAACATTTAACTCTTTGATAACTTTTATTAAATAAAAAGACACAATATTTTAAAATAAAAACATTGTAACAACCCAAGTACTAATAAAATATTTTTCCATTTTTGATTTAAATAGTAAAATTCATTATAAATGTATAATGAAATAATCGATACATATATAAATTAAAGAATCTATACCAATCAAATAGATACCTGACCACTAGAATATTAATTTTACCATTAAGAATAGAAATATGGTCAATAGAATAGTAATCTAACGTATAAAATGTAAAAAATAGGTATCTCTTAAATTAAAATGCGATATATTTATACCATGGAATAAGTGAAATTTCTTTTCAAAAAATGAAATGTTCATATATTTGGGAAATATAAATGATTATTTTTATTTTTATTAGTAATATATATAATTTGATAAAATTATTTTCATAAAATAGACTCATAAATTAATTTTTTTTATATTAAATATAAAATAATTTTTTGATCATTTAATTAAATATTTAATGTGCCATGAAATCAGTTATAATATTAAAAATATGATTTTCATATAAATGATGATTTTGATTTTAAATTAATATTCTCATTATTAGATTTTCTCTAAAAAATTGACTCCTTAATTTAATTCTAGGTGTTAATGAATAAATTATTGTGAATTTATAGGATTTTTTAAAATAATTTAACTTTTGATGAATTTTGAAATATGAAAATTTATGATATAAATAAATAAATGAATTATTGTGTCTATGATGAAATATTGAAGAGGTGAGAACCCATTGGATTTAATTTAAATGCACTAGTTACTATACATAGTCACAATAACCAATACAATTAATAAACTTGCCTTGAAATATTAAACAGTTGAATAAAATAATAAAAAACACTTCTCAAATATCCCTTTAAATACCACATCTCACAAACCCTTCTCCTCACACCTCCAAAGACCTATATCTATTCGAAATTTTTCAAATAACCTTATACAAACTCCTAACCACATCCCATACCAAAGAGTCTCACCAGAATAAAAAACCAATTTCTGGAAGGGGGTTCCCATTGAGAAAACATTCAAGATTAAAAATCCTTTAGTTTTTCTATTTTGAATTATTTATTTCATTATTTATTTAAACCTTATTCTCAACTTCCCAATCCAAAGTTCAATGAGAAATCTAGTATCATATATACGATTTAATTTTATTATGGAAATTTTTTTAACCCTCATCAACCCTCTTATCATCCACATAAACTATAAGAAATAAGAACATAGTCCGTATCATTTCAATTCACCGCCTTCATGGATGAAGAGCTTTATTTTTCTATTAATTCATTCAATGATGGTTATAAAACCATTATTATGGTTAAATTTTTTTTTAATATGTGTATTATAAATTTTTTAATGTTTTTTAACAAATTCATATATAAAGTAATTAATTAAAATGAATATAGTTTGTGATGGTGGTAAAACCCACTGAAAACAAATAAAAAATTTATCATTTATGTTTTATCTAATTAATCATCGCCATTTCATAATAAAAAATTGATTTATTGAATGATTTATTATTTTGGAATCATATTATCAAAAATTAATTTCCACTTATCTAGTTTTTCATCAAATTGAAAGTAAATCACAAAATTATGCTAAATTGATCTGACCATAAATCCATTATATGAATACACTTTGAACAATGATTCTATTATTTATAACTCATACAAGTTTATATAAATACAAAAATAAAATTATAATAACATAATCATATTTGGAAAATTTTATAAACTAATTAATTAATTAATCTAATTTTATTATCCATCACATAATTACATGTTCTGAACACTTTTGGACATGTGGTAAGGGTCTTTCTTTTTAAAAAACCTATATACATGTTACAATTAATTTTTTAATGAAACTTTTCTTACATATAGGGAATAATAATATTTTCCCGCATTCAATAATACATACTATTTTTATACAAACATTATAGTTTTACATGTTTATTTTCAAATAAAATGTTGTCATTTAATGTAATCTTAAATATAAATATTTATTTCAAAATGGAAAGTTTATTATCCTACAGAATAATTATTTTATGAAATAATTTTGTTTTATGATCATATAATGGTTCATGGGAATTGTTATGACTGTTTTTTTGATTGGTGATTCACATAGGGTTTGTGATCTAGTTATATGTCCCTAATGCATTAGGTTAGCATATGGAGATAACTTATTAGGAATCTCGTAAGAGATTATGGTAATATACTATGATGGTTATTCTAAATTAAATCATGATGGCTACTCCTAGTATATCCATAAGAGCTACATTATTTGTAAGAGTGATATTAAAATGATTCCAAATGTTACCATTAATTATTTAATAATTGTTAATATGTTTATATATAAAACATATGATTATATATGGTAAGATAAACTAATTACATTTTATGTATAAATTTATTAACATTGTGAGAATATTTTTAGTCTTGGAAAAACTGTTTCCTTCATAAGTTTAGCTCCCGTATTAACATTTTGTGTCTTATCCCATGTTTAAAGAAATAAATTGTGTTTATGGATGGATAAAAGAATGGAATTATTCATGTTTATATTCATGAAGTATTAATAAATTAATAATTCATGATTTATTTTAAACGGATCATATTGTGGAAAAATTTATATTTAGTAGAATTGATTATATTTAAATATATTAGATTTTAAGTAATTGGTTATGAAATATTATCTAAAACTATAAATCTAAATGAAGTTTTTATTATATGAGTTTCAATTTAAGGAATTGAATTGTTCTTCATATATGATATGTCTATTCTAATGAAACAAGTAAGGTGAATAAGGAAGGAACTAAGAGGATGATTTCATTCCAAATCTATAACCTGGAATGGTGGGAATTAGAACAAAGAATTTTTTGATAGTAATGAATTGGTTGAAATCAACTATAAATCATGGTGGCTTTAAATCATGAAATTAGATAAGCCATCCTTATTAAAATATTCATGTGGTGGCTCATTTAATGAGGCAACAACCCCATGTATTTAGTGTGTTATTTGACCCACTTGATGGTGAAGTGTGGATTAATTCACTTGAAAAACATTTCAATGCCATGGGGTGTTCAAACCATCTGAATATTAGTCTTTTTATTTTTTATTTTGAAGGATAACCCATCCTTTGGTGGTCAAAAGTCCATAATATCATGGATATTGAGAAAATTTATGCATTAGAATGGGAAGAAAGAAAATATATTTTCATTGAGATATATTTTTCAAAGGTGAGTCAACATATGATGGAAAAAAATCATCTAATTGAGATAGGAGGAGGATTCAGTGGATCTATACAAACTAAAAATCACTTGATTGGACTGATATGATCCACATTTTATCTAATATCATGATCGAAATATCAATCTGTTTTACTCAGTATCAATGTTAAATATCTATTTTTGTTGTCTTACCATTAATTCAAATGTTACAATAAAATTTGACTGTTCAATGAAGGAGGAAATTGATTTCTCCGATGATAATGTATTCTTTGAAAACCAGTAGAAATAGAGTTCTTAGTCGAATGAAATAAAAATAAATAACTCATTTAATAAGTTTAATTTTAATAATATTATGTTTTCAGTTAGTGAGAATTTTTGAAAAAACAAACTGGGGATTCCATTTTATTTCTTGAATGTTCTTCTGATGTGGTATGTTTAGTCCTATGTACCATAACTACAATGAAAATTATTGTGGCACATAACATCCCGACTTGAACTAAAGGGTCATTATCTTAATTCTACATGTCCTTACACATGGTTCTTTATACGCAAGAGGCTTCCTACTTGCAACGAGGGACTCAAGAGAAACCATGGGGAGAATATACCATCCATATCATATCTTAGGATAGATAATCAATAGTAATAGTATTAATAAACATTTATAGGACATTAGAAATTGGAATTATGACATGTATGATCAAAATTAAACATAATAAGGATCCAACTAAAAGATCAAATTGGACATGAATGTAGTAGTAGAAATCTTACCCAAAAATTTCCAAAAATGATTATATCCACTTGATTCACTAGATTAACCATCCTACATAAAGAATATTCTCTTTACCTGATCCCTATTCAAGTATCCTACAAGCACACTAAAATTATCAAGTAGGGTGTGAGTATAATACTCATTAGGATCCAATTAACCATATCATTACTGAGAAAAATTAAAAATCAATTCTATACTAATTAAAAATTTGTAATGAAAATATAAACATACAAATCAGAATTGAGTCGTATTGCGCTAACCATGAAACCCCCACACCCCTGAACATACTTTCTTTGGCACGTTTCCCGTATGAATTTCTATAACTTATGTACCTCCACAATGGTAAAAAAGCTCACCCCACTGCGCTAGTGGTTTTTACAGGAACTCGGCATTTTTTATCTAGCCGATAATTGGCTTGTATAACATTATTTAATTCCCATGACCCATTTATGTATAAGTCTTTGACCAGTATTTTCTAGCTAACCACTATGCATCCTCGGCCATGTTAAATTTTTTAAACCTCCATAGCCGAAGTATTTAGGAATCTATGATAAGTGTCTTCTAGCTAACTACTATACTACCCCAAACCAGCTTAAACATTTTTACCACACACAACCAATGTCTGTTAAAATCCATAACTTGTATTTGATTGGTAGATATTATATTTTCCCCTCTAATCAGGTGGCAACAATTGTGTTTATGGATGTTAGTGTTTCATTAGGATGGGTAACCATCCACTGATCTACATAACTCCAATACTCAACACCCCACCTAAGTATCATAGAACCTGCAACACAATTCCATAGTCTATGAAACACACAAACAAAATTATTCATATAAAGGAACGATAAGCCACACCAATATTAATGACTGTATAATATACCAAAAACAAGTACGTCCATAGTTTGTCATTTACCAGCATTAAATTCATAAAAAACAATGGTTTTTCAAATATAAACATCACATTAGGATATCAAAACATATATGTGAAAAAAAATTAAAGGAACCTCTAACTACTACACATGTACACAAAAAATCCTGATAATAACCCGTATAAAACATACACCAATGTTTATGACTTCCAATAATAGGCTCAATGAAAAATGATGAAGAGGGTTGACATCCTAGTATTTCTACACCACCATAACCTCATTTCATTCATAAACAAACCTATTCTTGTCAATATTCATGTTGATAAAAACCTAATGAGAATAATGATCAGTCAATCTAATCAATATCGAAGATGTTATTTTGGATTGATGTTTTAATTAAATAATTATAAATAGAGTATTTATGTAATAGGGGTGATGAGGTGTGTCATGTGCCACCTTTACTTCTCTTAAATACTCCTTCACAACTCCCTTTATGTTAAGATTTAATTATTTCATAAATTATAATCATTAACCATAAAATTTAACTGTATAATGTTTTTATTACTTTTTATTTTTCCCCTTACTCTTTAAATTCCATGATTCACTCACTCAAAAAGAAATTCATATATTTAAATCCTCATTATAATATATGTAATCAATATATTAATCACTCATTTAATAGAATTCATCATTAAAAATATATAGTGAAAATTAATCTGTATATACACAAACATATACAGCACTATATATTTTTAATTTTTCAATTTTTTTAAAACTGAAATAAAATAATATATATATATATATATAATATATTATTTTTTAAAATTAATTATAATAACAACACCAACCTGATATTATTAATTTTAATTATCTGACAATAAATTCATGACCACACTGCCTCTATAACAATTTCAAAAAAATCATTAAATATTTATAATAGATCATAAAGTAATATTAAGCTCATAATTTTATTTAAATTGAAAAAATAATAATATCATATTAATTTATATTATTTTAAATAGCAAAAATAAAATAATCTCATTATTTTATTTTCATTTGATTGGGACAAATAGTAATATCACATTAATTAAATTGGATACAACAAAAAATATTTATTCAATCAATAAAAAAATAATTTCATATATAGTATAATTATTGTCATCCACAAAAATATTAATATAAATAATAATAAAACCATTATTATTGTTATTATTATTATTTCTAAATACCAAAAATTATTCATATACCAAAAATTGTATCTTTTCATTAAATCTGGACAAATGTCTGACACTAAAAAATATTATATTCAACCTATGATAGAACCCCATTCCAAACCTAATGGTGCTCTTAGGTATCTCATACAATGAACTGTATGGGAGATATTAATTATTTATCAATTAAAATCGTTTATACTAATTAATTATATATATAATATGGTTTTATCACATGCGATGTTAAAAAACTCTCAGTTCATAGAAAATTTATACCTCGCATTGGAAAACCCTATTTTTCAGACATAACAGTGATATCATATTTCTCATTCAGTTCTCTATTTAGAAGATATTAATTTTTTTAATGGAAAAAATATAATAAGAATTTTTAAAGATTGTAATATAGTGAGTGATTTATCCAAACATCTGGTGCATGAAAATTTTATACCCATCCAAGGGAACACGTTGTATCCCAGACCAAACGATGGTCACATTTTTCTTATATGATGAACTGTTTGGGGTTCTCATATTATTCTGAATAAATCACCTGTACATAATATAATATATATAGCATTTTTTATTATATCCTCACTAAGGCTTAATATTCCGTGGAATATTGGACTAACACTATGTCTAATTATGAAAATATTTTATTGTATATTCCAACATTTAAATTAGGATTTTTACCCTAACAAAATTCATTTAATACTTTTATTTAGTGATCTTTGTTGATAAATTGTTATTTCATCACATAAAACACTTATAATTTATCAACAAGAGGGCTTTATTATCTTTTAAATTTATGGATATAACAATTATCTCCATCTATAGAATTCATATATCCAAGAAGTATCCCTACTTGGATCACTCGATCAACTCATAAAAATATGTTTAAAGATCATACTCTATCATTCACGCCTCTATAATGATTGGAACATTATGAACATAATACGTCATATCCAGTCTATGAGATCACATGAAGGCTTCCATATGTGTCAACCCACCACCCAAGGTATAAACCTGTTATCCATAATCTTTTTCTTCATCTCTACATGTTAGTCACATGAAAAATAAATTTATTAACTCAAGAACATGGTCAGTTCAACAAATAAATATCAAAAAAATATATATCTGAATACAATGGAAATATTGGTATATGAGCCAAAGAGAAACTATCCCGAGCATACAGAATAGATCAAGTCATTTAATAAATTATCTAAATGAAACATTACGATATATATATATAATGTGAACTTATGTGTCTAGTCATGATGTATGATCACACTTGAAACCCCATAATGAATATATCAACATCATGTGTTTTACCCAAGGTGATTCTAATAAATAGTAATAAAAATTAATAAATTCCCATTATGGTAAGTTTGAGGTCCATTATAATGTTTTTTCCAAATAATGTGATAGTTTCTATACCCAAGTCCCAATCATCCTAACACTGGTATATTAATTCCCAAACCATGGAATGAGAAGAACAAGTTAGATAGTATTGCTGCTCGGATAACATTTTGTAACATCCTGACCAAAACCACAGGGTTTGAGAAAGAATGTCACATGAAATCATGTGAGCACCCGCATACGCAGGAGATTTCGGACTTGATATGAGGGTCTCAACTTTAACAATAAGAAGAATATATGATTCATATCATTCATTGGATCGAGAATAGAATATAAAAATATAAATAAATAGGCAGAGTGTATGGGGAATCATAAATATGACGGACATGATAAAAAACAATTAAGATCCAACAATTATATAATTATATCATTGAAATACGCAACATACTTACTTCTTGAACATCATCTTATTATGACTACATCCTCACGGTTCACCTACTCTACTATACACCATAGGGGCCTTGTCCTTCTCTATATCCATAAACATGTATACTATATGTGAAATAAATGACTGAGTCGGGTGTGAGTTCCATACTCAGTCGGATATCACCAAGGATTTTTAAAACTATTTCATAAAATTTCAAGTGTATTTCAAAATAATTAACAATGAGTTATAAGAATATAAACATAAAAAAACTGAGTAGTGGTGTACTAACCTAGCCACCCAAAACCCCCCCACCTTATCTGGTTTATCTCATTACTGATAAGAAGGATAAGAATAAACATGCCTCAACCAAGGTAAAAATTCTCACCCAACCCTGCTGATTGGTGTCACATGAAAATTAGTAGTTCTAAAAAGGTGATCTACAGTTTGCATGACCTTTATAAACACCCATGGCCCATGTTTATTAGAATCAATGTCTAGTATCCTCCAGGTGACCACTATTCATCCATGTCCCACTTAATATTTTTTAACACCCACAGATCATGTCCTTATAGAGTCATTAATAGTATCTTCTAGCTAGATACTATGTCTCTCGGACCCGGTTAACTTTTAAAACACCCACGACTAATGTTTGTATGAAGCTAGATCCAATATGTACTAGTTTTATACTGTGATTTGCCCTCTTCTTGGTTAGCCACATACACCTCTAAGGATCTTTGTATTGTTTTAGGTTGGGTATCTATCAACTTTTTTACATAACTCTCAACTTCAAGGATCAACATGAGTATCCAGGTACCTGCAACACAATTCCACAGGCTATACAACAAAAAATAATATGTGTCACAGAAAGGAACAATAAGCCATACCACGAATAATGTCCATAAAATCACACAAATAAATTTATTGTAACATCCCAAGTAAGTAATGAATAATAGATATTTTTATCTATGACTATTAATGAATTAGATAGTGTTTTAGAGGCTTAAAAAGAAAATAAATCCAATCTTAAGCATGGAATACACTAATATTCTTAAAAGATTGTTTTACTGCCTTATGATGGAAAACCCTTTTTAAATCTATATTTTGACAATTTTATAAACTATGTTTGTCAAAATAAACTTATTCTTTATTATTGGGACATCAAAATTTACTTTTTGTGAATTTTTTGTATTTTTCTGACAATGTTCATTTTTTAATGAATAGTGAAAAATACTGCATTTTACATCGAAACTGCTTTTTAATCTAATTTATTTATATGATTAGATTATCTTTTGAATTGGTTTTGAAGTGAAATTAGAATATATTTTTACCATTTAATCCAATGGTGGTCATTGGAATCAATTTCACTTTGATGTTGGACTTAAACTGGTGTCAATCTTTTGATACTTATTATTTCATAAAAACACGCTATTTTCTCTGACAGTGGGAATTATTTATTAAATTAATTAATGTGACTTATATGTTTTGAATTTTTTAAAATAAACATCATTTTTGAAATCAGAATATCAAATATATGTTAGGGTGATTTTTTTGGTAATTTTCTGAAAAACTTCAATTTTTGATGAATAGTGAAACCACTAAGTGGTACTTATAAAAACTGATTTTTCCGTTTAAATGAAATTTTGCCATCATTGTGTTTTGAATTTTAAAAATCCGACATACATGGTTGTCATTAGTATGTAAAATGTGGTTGAATGGGATGAAAATGATTTTTTGATGAATAGTAACTTTTTTTTCATTAATAGCGATTATAGGTAATTAGTGTAGTTTATGTTAAAAATAATGCATTAATAAAATGATATGAGCTTGACACATGTCCTAACCCTATTGGTTGTGTCATGGCCGACCAAGACAACCCATGGGTCGATTTAGGGGACCCCATGGAGCCACTTGGGTGAGATAATGACTTTAATGCCTTTTTTAAATAAAGGTGAAAATGACACTAACATAAATTGTTTTACTAAAACAATTTTTAGAAGGGGTTATACTAATAATATTTTTATCTATAAATATTAATTAGAAAGCTAAAAGTATTTCCTACATCATATTATTTTTTTTATAATTTTTAGACATTAAATAAGTTAAATTATTTATGACATCATGATGATGCATCGATGACCTCATTATTTAACGATTAAAATAAAATGGAAAGATAATCTAATATCTAAGACCTAAACTTGTCCAAAATATATTGGATGGAAATATTTCGAAGCCTTATCATATTATCTTCGAAATATTTCAATGTGGGACCTTAGAAATTCGAAACACTTTTAAAAATAAAATAATAGTTTCATGATTTCCAAAAGTGCCCCTCCTCTCCTCTTATAAAAGGCCCCCACCTCTACCTCATTTCACACACTCCTCAAGCCTTTTTCTCGGCCAACCCCTGCCCATTTACTCTCTCCACATCCTGCTCCTCATCCCAGAGGATTCCCTTTGGGCAGAATCCTTTCAAAGGAAGCCTTTAGGCTCAAATCAAAAGGAGTTACACTTTTAAAGGTAATTGATTCTCTCATGTTCATTTGTTTTATTCTGCTTCTCCAACACCCTAAACTCTTTTTATTTATTATTTTGTAACAACACCAGTATCTTCAATATACTAGGATGTTGTTATAAGATTTATTCGATCTAAACTATCAGACAACTACATCAAATGGTTAAAGAACATACGGTTTCGGTGGATGGCGAAATTCTGCCTCCCGAAATGATGATTGTTCAATACTCATTTAACACCTTCAATGGTGGCCATTATGATGTCACTATTTTTATATATGATATATAATATGTTTATTATTTCCTTAATCTTCTGTATTTTTCATTTATGGCATACCATTATTGTTTCCATTATGGGTAAACACGATATCTTCATTTTAGAAGTGCGGACTACTGTCCCCTGAAAGTGATTTGATTCGTTAATACCATATGTGGGATGTGTAAAGGATAAAGTTAATGATATTATATATGTTATTATACTGGAATTATTATATACTCTTATATCATTATGATTCCATTCCAGAAAATACGAAATAGAAATGGAAGTAGCATTCATGTGTACGTACGGCTTACCGTCTCCATGAACGGTGCATTTCATTTCTTACCTCTAAATGTGATGTAATATTATAAATACATGTATATGATGAATATATATGATATATATCTTATCCAAATCATTAATATCATTCTGGATATAACAAACCTTTGACCAAATTAACAACATGTAAGTGTAAGAAGTCTATTTTTGACTTAAGAACCAAATACCGACAAAATGAACATTATTAACTTAAATGATTACATGATGTTCATAACATAGTATAAAAGGAATAACGAACTTCAAAAAGGTTCTTAAGAAATTAGAGATTAACTCATGTTTATTAGTTAGGAGATTAAAGAATGGTCGAGTCAAGTCGGACCCGAGGTATGGGACTTCATTTCAATCTCCTTTCATTGAGGCATATTTTGTTTTATACACAACATTATTTTATATGGTGTATAAACCCCTTTTACTTTTATGTTTATCCAAAAGGAATCTTTTTTATATGAAGCATTTTACTAAATGACAAAAGGGAATGTTTTGTCGTACTTATGCGGCGACAATGACTTCTCTGCCGTAGTGACCATTATTTGAGTTTTCGCTTCCTCTACAAGCCATACCTTTTTTAGAAGAAAAATAAATACCATGTTTTACTTTTCTTTTATATTTGTATTGAAAATGGTTTTCATAATGTTTTTATACCAATGTGTTGTATTTATATCTTGTGATTGAAAGGTGGAAATGTTATGTTTCCTTTATGCATGTTTGATGTGATATGATTATGTTGAGGTTCTTGGGCATTATTATGAAAATGGGTGGTTCCGTGATAAACTAAGGACGGGTGAGCCCGATATAGCTCTCCAATGCATTGGGTAACGCGAAGGAGTGAAATGTTAAGGTTTCTCCAAAAAGATTTAGGAAATATACCGTGATGGGTATTCCAAACTTAACCAAGAGGGTTACTCCCTACGTAAGAATGTTATGAATGCCTCAAGTTACCTTTATGTCTTATGATTTCTATGATTTATTCATGATTTGATGATGTATGTTAAAGTGCTTATGTTTTATGGGTAAAGTATGATCTCATCCTTATGTATATATGTACCCATGTTTCCTTTCCATATTTTTAAATCCCTTAATGAGATTTTTATGCTCATCCCAAGTTTTTTTGAAATGTTTTTCACAGGTCAAGGGAAAGGTACATGATATGATGATAGTGTCATGGAAGTGTCAAGAAAGAATCTATGTTTTATTTTAAATATGTTTCCATTGATGGGAATGAATAATACTATCTTTATGTAACCACTTTGTTTATATGTGGAATGTAATGCTAGTTTTATGATCTAATTCTCTAAAACTCTAAACCCGAAAAGATCCTCATTGTGTAATCTTGTAATAACTCAAGATTAAGTAATGTTTAAGGTTGGGTCCTTATAGTTGGTATCAAAGGTCGGTTTATACAACTTTAGGAGTTAGAAAAGTGTTAAATTATAATACGATTGAAATGATATAGCATTTACAGATTACCATTTTGCTTTGCCTAAGATATTTCTGTGTTCATAATGGTTTTCCGCGGAGGAAACAAAGAAGCTATGTTGGGACGACATCAGGAGGAAGAAAAACCTCCTAATCAGCAACCTGAGATGGTCGGAATCGGAACTGAACAGTTTGTTGCAGTGATGGATCAGTTGAATCAGGTGATAAATGGTGGTTGTGTTATTGATGATATTTTGTTGTTTTTTAAAAGTAAAGAGTAGCATGAAAGACATTTAAGGGTTATCTTTCAAACCATAAAAGAAAAGAAATTTTATGGGAAATTTAGAAAGTGTGAGTTTTGGTTACAACAAATTTCTTTCCTGGGTCACATTTTTTCTAAAGATGGAATAACTGTTGATCCTGTAAAAACAAAAGTTGTGGAAGAATGGCCAAGACCCACAAATGTAACCGAGATTCATAGCATCCTTGGATTGGCGGGCTATTACCGAAGGTTTGTTAGAAATTTTTCACGGTTATCTAGTCCAATGACTAAGCTAACTCGGAAGGGTTTTAAGTTTATCTGGACAAAAGAATGTGATGACTGTTTTCAGGAATTGAAAAGAAGATTGGTGAATTCTCCAGTTTTGGCACTACCTTCCGGGAATGGTGAGTTTGTTATATACTATGATGCTTCATTGAAAGGACTTGGTTGCGTCCTAAAGCAGAATGATCAGGTAATTGCTTATTATTCATGACAGTTGAAAACTCATGAGGTAAATTACCCTACACATGATTTGGAATTAGCAACTATTGTTTTCGCTTTAAAAATTTGGAGGCATCATTTGTATGGAGTAAAGTGTGAAATATATACTGATCAAAAAGTTTAAAGTATATATTCACTCAGAAATAATTGAACATGAGACAAAGGAGATGGCTAGAATTAATCAAGGATTATGATTGTAAAATTCATTACCATCAGGGAAAAGAAAATGAAGCAGCTGATTCTTTAAGTCGAAAAAGTAATGCTTCATTATAAATGTTGCATTTGGAACATTATCCTTTGGTTACGGATTTGATGAACTTTGGAATAGAAGTTGTTGGTGAAGGAAGTTCTTCTGTTTTGTTTCAGGTACTAGTGAGATCATCTCTATCAGATAGAATCAAGAAATCACAGAAGCAAGACAGTGAGTTGCAGAAAAAGGTAGAGCTGGTTCAGAAAGGTAAGTTGCCTGAATTCAACATTGATAATGTTTGCGTTTTGAGATTTGGGAAGAGATTGTGTGTGCCTTGTGATTCACAGTTGAAGAGAGAGTTGTTATATGAAGCTCATAGTTCTCCATTTTCATTTCATCCTGGCAGTACTAAGATGTACAGAGATCTGCGGGAGTATTACTGGTGGGATGGAATGAAAAGAGATATTGCTAATTTTACTGTGAAGTGTTTGACATGTCAAAAGGTTAAAGTAGAGCGGAAGTTACCGAAAGGGATGCTTCAGCCTTTACCAGTGCCAGAGGGGAAATGGGAGAATATATCCATGGACATTGTTGTGGGATTACCGAAGACATATCGAGGTAATAATGCAATCTGGGTTATTGTTGATCGCTTGACTAAATCTGCTCATTTCCTTGATATACGAGATACTTTTTACCTAGATAAACTTTCCCGTTTGTATCTTAAAGAGATAGTCAAGTTTCATGGAGTTCCTCTCTCCATTGTATCTGATCGTGATCCCAGGTTCACTTCTAACTTTTGGAAAGGCCTTCATCAATCATTGGGTATTGAATTAAATTTTAGTACAGCTTTTCCTCCTCAATCAGATGGGCAGTTAGAATGAACAATTCATACCTTGGAGGATATGCTACGAGCTTGTTCTATGGATTATTAGGGAAGTTGGGACCAACATCTTTCTTTGGTTGAATTTTCATATAATAACAGTTTTCATTCCAGTTTACAGATGGCACCATTTCAGGCATTATAAGGGAAGCAGTGTCGAACTCCGGCTTTCTGGGATGAAGTGGGTGAAAGGAAGTTGATGGGACCAGAATTGGTAGAAGAGATGGTATAAAAGGTTCGGCTGATTCAGAAGCACATGAGAACAGATCAGAGCAGGCAGAAGAGTTATGCGGATAACTGGAGGAAGGATCTATCTTTTGAGGTAGGTGATCATGTTTTTCTCAAAGTATCACCATGGAAAAGTGTTATGCGATTTGGTAAGAAAGGAAAGATGAGTCCAAGGTTCATTGGACCATATGAAATTCTGGAGAGAGTTGGATCAGTTTCTTTCCGAGTGGATTTACCTCCGAGTTTATCTCAGGTACACAATGTTTTTCATGTTTCGATGTTGAGAAAGTACATGCCAGATCAATATCATGTTTTGAGTCCAGAGGTAGTTCAGCTGGAAGAGAACCTATCTTATGAGGAACAACCAGTCCAGATTCTTGACCGCAGGGAGAAAGTGTTACGAAATAAGGTGATTAATCAGGTAAAGGTTTTGTGGAAAAACCACATGATGGAAGAGGCAACATGGGAATCTGAAAATGCAATGAGGGATAAGTTCCTCGATTTATTCGATAAGTAAATAAATTGTGAGGTCGCAATTTTCTAAAGGGGGAAAGGATGTAACATCCAAAGTAAGTAATGAATAATAGATATTTTTATCTATATCTATTAATAAATTAGATAGTGTTTTAGAGGCTTAAAATGAAAATAAATCCAATCTTAAGCATGAAATACACTAATATTCTTAAAAGATTGTTTTACTGCCTTATAATGGAAAACCCTTTTTAAATCAATATTTTGACAATTTTATAAACTATGTTTGTCAAAATAAACTTATTCTTTATGATTGGGACATCAAAATTTACTTTGTGTGAATTTTTGGTATTTTTCTGACAATGTTCATTTTTAATGAATAGTGAAAAATACTGCATTTTACATCGAAACTACTTTTTAATCTAATTTATTTATATGATTAGATTATCTTTTGAATTGATTTTGAAGTGAAATTATAATATATTTTTACCATTTAATCCAATGGTGGTCATTGAAATCAATTTCACTTTGAAATTGGACTTAAACTGGTTTCAATCTTTTGATACATATTTTTTCATAAAAACACGCTATTTGCTCTGACAGTGGGAATGAATTATTAAATTAATTAATGTGACTTATATGTTTTGAATTTTGTAAAATAGTCTTCATTTTTGAATTCAGAATATCAAATACATCTTAGGGTGAATTTTTGGTAATTTTCTGAAAAACTTCAATTTTTGATGAATAGGGAAACCACTAAGTGGTACTTATAAAAACTGATTTTTCCGTTTAAATGAAATTTTTCCATCATTGTGTTTTTAATTTTGAAAATCCGACATACATGGTTGTCATTAGTATGTAAAATGTGGTTCAATGGGATGAAAATAATTTTTTGGTGAATAGTAAATTTTTTTTCATTAATCGTGATTAGAGGTAATTAGTGTAGTTTAAGGTAAAAATAATGCATTTATAAAATGAGATGATCCTGAAACATGTCCTAACCCTATTGGTTGTGTCATGGCAGACCAAGAAAACCCATGGGTCGATTTAGGGGACCCCATGGAGCCACTTGGGTGAGATAATGACTTTAATGCCTTTTTTCAAATAAAGGTGAAAATGACACTAACATAAATTGTTTTACTAAAACAATTTTTATAAGGGGTTATACTAATCATATTTTTACCTATAAATATTCATTAGAAATATAAAAAGATTCCCTACATCATATTAATTTTTTATAATTTTTAGAAATTATATAAATTAAATTATTTATGACATCATGATGATGCAGCGATGACCTCATTATTTAACGATTAAAATAAAATGAAAAGATAATGTAATATCTAAGACCTAAACTTGTCCAAAAACTATTGGATGGAAATATTTCAAAGCCTTATAATATTATCTTCGAAATATATCGATGTGGGACCTTATAAATTCGAAACACTTTTGAAAATAAAATAATAGTTTCATGATTTACAAAAGTGCCCCTCCTCTCCTCTTATAAAAGGCCCCCACCTCTACCTCATTTCACACACTCCTAAAGCCTTTGGCTCAGCCAACCCCTGACCATTTAATCTCTCCACATCCCTCTCCTAATCCTAGAGTATTCCCTTTTGGAACAATCATTTTAAAGGAATCCTTTAGGCTCAAATCAAAAGGAGTTACACTTTTAAAGGTAATTCATTCTCTCATGTTCATTTGTTTTATTCTGCTTCTCCAACCCCCTAAACTCTTTTTATTTACTTTTTTTGTGACAACACAGTATCTTAAATATACTAGGATGTTGTTATAAGATTTATTCGAGATACACTCTTACACAACTACATCAAATAGTTAAAGAACATACGGTTTCCGTGGATGGCGAAATTCTGCCTCCCGAAACGATGATTGTTCAATACTCATTTAACACCTTCAAAGGTGTCCATTATGATGTCACTATTTTTATATATGATATATAATATGTTTATTCTTTCCTTAAACTTCAGTATTTTTCATTTATGGCATACCATTATTGTTTCCATTATGGGTAAACACGATATCTTCATTTTAGGAAGTACGGACTACAGCCCCCTGAAAGTGATTTGATTCGTTAATACCATATGTGGGATTTGTAAAGGATAAAGTTAATGATATTATATATGTTATTATACTGGAATTATAATATACTCTTATATCATTATGATTCCATTCTAGATAATACAAATAGAAATGGAAGTAGTGTTCATGAATACGTACGGCTTACCGTCTCCATGAACGGTGCATTTCATTTCTTACCTATAAATGTGATGTAATATTATAAATACATGTATATGATGAATATATATGATATATATTTTATCCAAATCGTTAATATAATTCTGGATATAACGAACCTTTGACCAAATTAACAACATGTAAGTGTAAGAAGTCTATTTTTGAATTAAGAACCAAATACAGACAAAATGAACATTATTAACTTAAATGATTACATGATGTTCATAACATGGTATAAAAGGAATAATGAACTTGAAAAAGGTTCTTAAGCAAGTATAGATTAACTCAACTTTATTATTCAGGAGATTAAAGAACGGTCGAGTCAAGTCGGACCCGAGGTATGGGACTTCGTCTCAATCTCCTTTCATTGATGCATATTTTGTTTTATACACAACCTTCTTTTATATAGTGTATAAACCCCTTTGACTTTTATGTTTATCCAAAAGGAATATTTTTTATATTAAGCATTTTACTAAACGAAAAAAGGGAATGTTTTGTCGTATGTATGCGACGATAACGACTTCTCCACCGCCGTGACCATTATTTGAGTTTTGGCTTCCTATACAAGCCATTCCTTTTTTAAAAGAAAAATAAATACCATGTTTTACTTTTCTTTTATTTTGGTATTGAAAATGGTTTTCATAATGTTTTTATATCAATGTGTTGTATTGATATCTTGTGATTGAAAGGTGGAAATGTTATGTTTCCTTTATGCATGTTTTATGTGATATGATTATGTTGAGGTTCTTGGGCATTATTATGAAAATGGGTGGTTCCATGATAAACTAAGGGCGGGTGTGCCCGATATAGCTCTCCAATGCATTGGGTAACACGAAGGAGTGAAATGTTAAGGTTTATCCGAAGAGATTTAGGGAATATACTGTGATGGGTATTCCAAACGTAACCAAGAGGGTTACTCCCTACGTAAGAATGTTATGAATGCCTCAAGTTACCTTTATGTCGTATGATTTCTATGATTTATAAATGATTTGATGAGGTATGTTAAAGTTCTTATGTTTTATGGGTAATTTATGATCTCATCCTTATGTATATATGTACCCATGTTTCCTTTCCATATTTTTATATCCCTTACTGAGCTTTTTATGCTCATCCCATGTTTTTTTGAAATGTTTTTCACAGGTCAAGGGAAAGGTACATGATATGATGATAGTGTCAAGGAAGTGTCAAGAAAGAATCCATGTTTTATTTTAAATATGTTTCCATTGATGGGAATGAATAATACTATCTTTATGTAACCACTTTGTTTATATGTGGAATGTAATGCAAGTTTTATGATCTAATTCCCTAAAACTCTAAACCTGAAAAGATCCTCAATCTGTAATCTTGTAATAACTCAAGATTAATTAAGGTTTAAGGATGGGGCCTTATATTTATTCCCAGGGCTACTGACACACTGACAGGAAATTTATGACAATGTTCGGTTTTTACAATATTATAATCACTTCACACAAACATTATTTATATATATATCACCCAAAATAGAATAGAACCTCCTAATAGTACACATTCATGCCAAAAACTCATGCCAATAACCTATATAAAACATGAGATAATGTTATGGACTTCCTATCATAGGTGCAATGATAAATAAATATGGGGGTTGACATTCACATTTAATTGCACTATGAAAACCTAGTTTCCTTAATAATTAAATGAATGGTTAAAAATTTTCTCATTGAGATGATCCCAGCATCACTGAGGACATTTCAATTCATTCAACATAAGATAAATTATTTTGGATTCAGGTTTTAAAGACATAATAAAATTAAATAAAAAAGAATAATTGTTGCATGGGGGCTAGAGGTGTGCCACGTGACACCTTATTTTTATGTGAATAATCTTCCCTAACTCCATTTTTGTTATTATTTTTTTATTCCATTCATTATTTTCAACAATGAATTATTTTTAAAACTCATTAATGTTTTCCTTACATTTTTTTCACATTCTAATTTAAAAAAAGAATTAAAATCTCCCCAAGTGTTTTTATTTTATTAAAAAACTCTACTAAATATGTTTAATCAATTTATTTAAACACAAATTAAATGAAATAAATCTTTAAATTTATATATATATATATATCGAAAATTAATCCATATATATATATAAACATATACACTGATATATATATATATATAACCTAAAATATATAAATATATTTTATATATATACACAAATAATATTATTTTCCAAAATTAGTAATAATAACAACTAGAAAATACTACTATTATGATTAATTTTCTCACATTAATTTTCAACCATCATTTCCATCATAACCATTTCAAAAAAAACCATCAAATACATTTAACAGTTAATAAACTAATATAAACATTAAATTTTTATTTAATTGAACAATAATTAATATCACATTAATTAGTTTTAATTTAATTGTAAAAATTAATAATGTCACATTAATTACTTTTCATTTAATTGGAACCACTAATAACATCACATTAATTACATTGGTCACTACTAGAATATTTACCTAATCGTTAACAGAAATATTCATTGCACATATATAGTTTCATTTTATTCATCCATATAAAAATATATGAATAAAAATAAAAAAAAATATTTTTGTAATTTCTATTTTCCCAGAGAAAATATTTATGTACCAGATATCTTTTCCTTGTGTGTGATCTTGACAAAAGTTCAACACTCATAAATATTATATCCCACCTATGGTAAACACCATATTTCGGACCTAATGGTGGTCTCATATATCTCATATGAAGAACCGTTTTAATGATATTAATTATTTATTAATTATAAATTTTATAAATTACTATTTATAAATAAAATATTGTTATATTTTTTGCGATTTTTTGAAACCATTGATACGTACAAAAGTTGTAACTCTCTTATTTAATACCCTACATTCCAAATCTAATTCCAGTCTCATATTTCTCACATGATTCACAATTTGGGTGATATTTTATTTTTTAAAAATGTTAATATAATAAAAAATATTTCTGTAATTTTTTCTAGAGATTGAGCCATCTAGATGTCTGATGCATACAAATTTTATACCCCACCTATAGTGATAACCATATCCCAGACCTAAATATGGTCCCATTTTTCTTATATGATTCACTTTTTCATGTTAGTCTATTATTTTGAATAAATCACGCACACATAAAATAAGATATATTTATATTGTGTTGATAAATAAAATGAATTTGAATCTTTCACTAACTCATAATCTTACTCGGAAAATATTTGACTAAATTTTTAAATGTGTTAACTTGTATTTTTATCCTAAAATGATACATTAATGCATTTATTAAGTTATATTTATTGATAAATTAAAATGTTTTCACATAAAACCCTAATAATTTATCAACATGATAGTTTTATTATCTATTATTGAAAAGGATATTACAATTCTATATCTCAATTGAATTATTATTTCCAAGAAGTGTCCTTGGAGGTGTATCTTGAGAAACTGAGGCCAATGAGTTTCAAGTTCATACTCCCTCTTTAACTTCATCGTTATAGGTTGAAAATTGTGAACATTTCAAGTCCTTACCAGTCTATGA
Organism: Viscum album; assembly: GCA_963277665.1. Taxonomy (NCBI): domain Eukaryota; kingdom Viridiplantae; phylum Streptophyta; class Magnoliopsida; order Santalales; family Viscaceae; genus Viscum; species Viscum album. The sequence continues at coordinate 246,485,129 of OY728133.1, forward strand.
GATCACAGAAAGGAAGCCCTATGAGTCTACCCACATCCCAATGTATAACCCTACAATGTCTAACATTTTTCACCATCACTAAGCATTAGTCACAACCACCCTACATATATTAACACAACAACATGATCATTTCACCAAATTAATGTCAACAATGATATTTCACAATATCATGGGAACACAGAAATGTCACACAAAGATAAAATATTCTGAACAGATAGTAAAAATAGAGACATATAATTAATAAACAATTATAAAACACAATGATAGGTATATATATGGAATGTAAACCTATATGTCTTGTCATGATGTATGAGTTCACATGAAATCCCATAAATCACATATCAACATCATATGCATCGCCCAATTTTATTTTAAACAATAGTAACAAAAAGACACAAATTCCCATTTTATGGTAACTCGAACATCCACTACAAAGTTCTATCCATACACTATAACAGCTCCACAACTAGAATCCCAACCATCCTAGCTCCGTTTTATTATGTCCCAAACCAAAGCAGGATAAGATAAAAAATTAGAAATAACACTCAGATAACATTTTATAACATCCAAACCCAAACCATAGGGTCTGTGTTGGAATGTCACTTATCATAATCTACGCCTCCTTTTACGCTATTGGTTGTCAACTAATAGATTGGGTCTTGAGATAATCCATGAGGAGGATATACCATCATTATCCAGTTATAGTGTCGATAATAATAATAATAATATAAATAAATAATTAGAGTATATGTGAAATTAGAATGATGACATACATGATAAAAAAATGATACAACATTAGGATCTAACTACAAGATAAATTTAGTAATTAAATCTTCAATAGGAATCTTACTTGATCATCATCCAACATTGATTGCTTCATTTTACTTCACAAGATCAACCACTCACAATATAGTTTTTCCCCTCCATCAAAACCCTGGGCTTGAAATCTAAATGGGAAATGAAATGATCGAGTAGTGTGTGAGTACAAGACTCAGTAGGATAACACAAAAGATCCTTCACATTTATCCATAAAAATAAAAGATTCTTCCATAATAATTAACAATTTTTAACAATAATTTAAATATACAAATCAAAACTGAGTGGTGTTGTTCTTACAAAGATTCCACTGAATCCCTAGTTGTATGTGCTTGTACTCATTGTCGGTAAAAATTATAAGAAGTTACGTACATCAGAAAAGGTAGAGAATCTCACCAACCCCTCTAGTGGTTTTTAAAGAAATTATCTATGTTAAATCAATCTGATCCCTTAAATTCTTAATCATTTAACCACCAATGGACCAAGTTAGTAAAAATCGATTATAGGAATCGTCTAGCTAGACACTATGAATAGGTGGACCGCTTTACCTTTTTAAAACCCCGTGGCCAATGTTCATAAGAATCCATGACCAGTATATGCTAGATAATTACTTTGTTTCCCGGACCATATTAACATTTTAAACACCCATAGACCTAGTCCATAAGAATCCATGACCGGTATCTACCGTCTAGGTTCTATGCCTTCCCCTCTGCCCGGGTATCCACGTCTACCTTAAAAGTTGTTAGTACTTCATTAGGATAGGTAATCGACCACTAATCTGTATAACAACCAGCCTCGTAGCCCCACATGAGTATCTTGATACCTACAACATAATTCCATAGGCTATGCAAAAAAAAACAATACATGTCCTTGTAATGAAAAATAAACCACATCATAATAAAATTTGATATAATCACACAAAAACAAGTATATTGATTAATGCTCACACACCAACATTAAATTAAATAGAAACATATTTTAGTCCAATATAAACATAATATCCTAAAAATATAATAAAAATTTATTATCCCAAAATGGAAAGGTATGTCATACTATTAGACACAGACACCAATAATCACACCAATAACCCATGTAAAACATGTGCAATTGTTTTGGAATTCTTTCCATAGGTGTGATGATGAAGAACTACAAGGGTTGAAATATGAGTTGAACTTCATCGCTAATACCATAATTCATTCATAAAAAGTATTTTTAAAAATATTCTCAAAGAGAATTACCCAACGACACTGATGATGTGTCAATCCGATCATTATCGGATAAGTTATTTAGGAATGAAGTTTGAATTAAATAATAAAAAAAGGAAAAAAATTTGAATGGGGTAGAGGGGGTGTTTCTTACACAACTATATTTTCATATAAATAATTTTCACTAGCTCATTTTTTATTATTAATTTCTTATTCCATCATTTATTATAATTAATAAAATATATTTTTAACTCTTTAATATTTTCATTACATTTTATTTTTATCTTTCCCCATTAAAAAAATGTAGCACCATTTCAATGAATTTTTCTTTTATTTTTCTACTCTTTAAAATATATTTAATAAATAAATTTAAATACTCATCTAATCAAATTAATCATTAAATATATATATTAAAAAACAATTAAAATATATATTTATTCATATACACCCGTATGTGTATATATATATATATTCAACCTAAAAATATATAAACATATTATATATTTGTTCAACATAAATATTATTTCCCAAATTAATAATAATAATAATAAAACACTATTATTATTATTTTTAATCATCTCACATTAAATTTATATCATCACTATCACCATAAATATTTAAAAAAACCGTTAAAAATGGATAACAATTAATAAATTTATATTAACCTCATATTATTATTTAATTGGAATAATTAATAATTTCACATTAATTAATTTTCATAAAATTTTCATAATTTATAATATCACATTAATTACATATCATTTAATTGTCTCAACTATCAATATCAAATTAATTACAATGGACACTATGGAAATATTCACCCAATCAATAATAAAAATATCAATTTCATGTCTATATTTTCATTTTTTAATAATAAAAAATAATTATTATTATAAAATTATTATTATGGTATCTAACTACCCCAAAAAATATTTATATACCCAAAATATTATCATTGCACGTGATCTCTCCATATGTATGATGCTTTTAAATATTTTACTATACCTAAGGAAATCCCCACTTTTGGACCAAAAGGTGATTTTCGATTTCTTATATGATAAACCTTTTGGGAGATATTTTTTTAATTATTAATCTGAATAAATAATTAACTGTATATAAAGTAGTGTTTTATCAAATGTTATGTTAACAAAATCCCAATATGCATAAAATTTATGCATCACATAGGGTAAACATGACATTTCAGACATAAAGGTTTTATCATTTTCTCATATCATGCAACGTTTGGATGATATTAATTATTTTGAAAAAAATTTAATAAAAATTAGTAATTATTTTATTTTTGCAAGAGATACATCCAAACAACTAATGCATGAATATTTTATAACCTACCTAGGGTAAACACCACATTCCAGACCTAACGATGGTCTATTTTTTCTTATAAGATGCACCATTTTGGAATTATTAAATACTTTTTAGTAAATCATTATATCATAAATTAATATATATAATATTTTTTTATGTCTACGATGTGGCATTTCATGTTATAGAATCATTAAATAACTCCACTTTTGACTCCAAAAATATTTGATTGAATATTTAAATATTTAAAATATTCATTTTTTATAAACAAAAAACCATTAATAAATTTATTAAATTATATTTGTCAATAAATTTTATTCCACATAAAACACTTATAATTTATTTATAGGAGGGTTTAATTATCTATGAAAATTTAAGACATTACCTGGCAGTTGTATGAATAATTCTGATATATATATATATATATATATATTAATAATTTTAAATGTAAAAAGATAGTCATTATGAGAACATGTGATAAATGTGGAACTGAAATGATGGAAAGAAGTCATCTAGTTTGTATAAATGTGTGGAGAAATCATGTACATATATTTAAATAGATGTTGGTCCGACCAACCATGTTGTATTAGGTATATTGTCTATTTACACAGTTTTCTCTACTATCTTTTTTGATTTGGTGTCTACGTATTCATTCATATATTATAACTTTTCTAGTAAGCTATAATTTTTACCTCAAGAAATAAAGTCATAACTTATGGTGAAAACACCTGGGTAAATATTATAGAAATAGGAAATTCTAACAATATTTGTGTCATTGTATATGGATTGAATTTATATACAAACAATATTGTCTTTCCCATAGTAGATTTTGATGTTATTGTTGGTATGGATATGATTTATGTTTACGATGATGACAATAATTTTAGTACAAAGAAGATGTTTTTAAGAAAAAATTATAGTCTTAATAAAGTAAAGAACATATACTATTGAAAAATATCACCAAACAGAGAAACTTTTATAAGATGGGAATGTCTGTTATTTGTCACATATTGTTGAAAACAATGGAACTGCTAAGATTAAATACTTTCTAGTGGTATAGGAGAATCATGATGTTTTTTCTAATGAGTTTCATAGTATTATATCCCATTTGGAGGTTTATTTTATGTAATTTAGTCCATGATACTAATCCTTTTTTAAAAACCCCATATCGAATGGATCAACTAGTAATTCTATAATTGAAAAGGAAATGTGTTTCATGATAAATGTTTCATTCATACATGTACTATACCATGGGATTCTCTTTATTTTGTTGCTAAAAATATAGATAGTTTTCTGAGGTTTTGTGTTGATTATATAGACTTTAATAAAATCATAGTTTAAAATAATTATCATTTTCCCCAAATCGAAGACTTTTTAATCAGCAACATGGACATTAATATTTTACCAATACTAAAAATAATTTCAGGTACCATCATCTAATGGTGGAGTATGATGAAATTCAAAAAATAATATTCTGGAATAGATATGTGAATTTTGATTTTTTATTTATACAATTAGGTTTGAAAAATGTTAATGGGATATTTTTGGATCTTATGAACATGATCATGAATTAATATTTAGATGTGTTTTTTGATGATTTTATTTATGATATTTTGGTTTATTGAAATAATTATGTGTATCATGGAAGTCATATAATGATTATTTTGAAAACAATAACTGAAAATAAGTTATTTGGGAAATTTATCAAATTTAATTTTTGGTAATCATATATTTATTTTTCGGGAATATTGTAAAAAGGGAGGGTATAATTGTTGATCCCTCTAAAAACATTATTGATGAATTTAAAAGGAATAGAAATATTTTATAGATTTGTTGTGTTCTTGTATTATCAGGATACATATGATGTTTTATTAAAAAAATTCATGGTTATCATTACCACTAACAATGATAACATTAGTAGTGGTTAAATTAAATTTGACTGTAGAATGTGATGTTTGTTTTCAGGAAATGAAAATATGATTTCTGAATTCTCTATTTTGCGCCTTTCCCTCTAGAAATGAATGATTTTTCATCAATAATTATTAAACTATTAAGGGAGATATTTTTTCTAATGCATAATGATCAGAAATTCTCTTACGATTCATATAAAATAAACCTCATGAGTTAAATTATCCCAAATATGATTCAGAATTAGCATATGTGTTTTTTTATTTATGAATTAGGATATGTTATTTATATGGAGACAGGTGTGAAAAATATAATCTTCATAAATTATTGAATTATATATATATAGAAGGAATTCATCATGAAAAAATAAAATGGCTGGAACAGATATAAGATTATGATTTCAAGATAAATTACACTCATGGAAAACAACAAAAATGTAAGATTCCATCAATTGGAAATAGCATGCTACATTAACCATGTTATGATTTGAACATGACCGCTTGTTTAATGATTTGATAATAATTTTAATGGATTTTTGTTGTGAATGAAATTTATATGTATTGATTTAGGTTTCAGCAGTATCGTCTCTATGAGATTGAATTACAATAGTGTATTATGAAGACTATGAGTTATTGAAAAAGGTTATATTTTTTAAAAATTGTATGTTTTCTGAATTTAATATTGATAAATTTTGGTTTCTGATATTTTTAATAAGATTATGTCTTCTAAGTGATTCACAGTTTAATAACGAGTTATTATGTTATTCTCATAGTTCTCTATTTTCTGTCTATCATTGAAGCACTAAGACATACAGAGACCATCAAGAGTATTACTAGTGGTACAAAATGAAAAGTGATATTGCTGAATTTACAAGGAGATGTTTTACTTATCAATAGGTAATGTTGAAAGAAAACTATCTAAGGGTATTTTTTATCTATTCCCACTTCCATAGTGGAAATAGGAAAATATACCAATGGATTTCATAGTTGGATTACAAAATACATCAGTACGGAAAAATGAGATTTTGGTTACTAAAATTTTCTAACTAAAATTTTAAATTTTATTACTATTTGAGATATTACACCATTAGATCATCCTTATTGATATTAATTCAATTTTAAATTTAGGTAAATGTATTTTTACTCTCCATTATTTATGATGGCCATCCAGGATCAATATATAACTTTTTAAATGGCCATCAGAAGTCATTCTAAACTACACTAAAATTCAAAACATATATTTCTCCTTAATATGATATACATTCATAGTGTAAAATTTATATATTATATGATATTATTCATTCTTGTTCTATGTATTATCAATGATGTTGGGATCAACATTATTTTATAGTCTTGTTTTCTTAAAATAATGGTTTCCATTCAACTATTTAGATGGAACCTATTGAAAAATTATATGGAAATAATGTCTAACTCCTGTATTTTTTTATGATATTGGTGATATAAATTTTATATTACCATAATTGGTAAAGGAAATAGCATAAAAATTTCATATGATTCAGTGACACTTGAGGAGAGCTCCTAACTGGAAAAAGTGTTATGCAGATTATTGGGTGAAGGATCTTTTATTTGAGGTAGATGATCTTGTCTTTCTCTACGTTTATCCATGTAAAAGTGTGATGTGTTTTGTAGTGATTGGGAAGTTGAGTCCATGGTTCATTGGAACAAATTAAAACCTATAGATAATTGAATCAATTTACTGTCGTGTTTCTTTTCCTCTGAGTATATCCCGAGTATATAATTTTTTTCATGATTTGATGTTAACAAAGTATGTTTAGGATTCATCTCATGTTATGAGCACTGAGATGTTTTAGTTTGAAGATATACTTTCATTTGAGGAAAACCCATTTCATATTCTAGATTGTAAATGTATGTATTTTAAAATAATGAAATTCATCATGATTGGGTATTGTGGAGAAACCACATGGATGAAGAAGAAACCTGGGAATTTTAAAAATCATTGAGGTAAATGTATTCTCAAATTTTTAACAAATGAATTAAAATTTTGAGGATGAAATCTACCAAAGTGGGGAGAATGAAACAACATTGGTACTTGTAGAATATTTTTTTTCATTATCTAATTAAATAGGTAAATTCATTATAAATGTATATTAAAATAAGTGGTATTTATTAAAATTATGGAATCTATTCAAATGGAATACTAACCAGACCAATGGAATTGTAATGTTACCATTATAAATAGTTATTTAGGTAGTAGAATAGTAACCTCAACTCTGAAAGTATAAATAAAACAAATTAATCTTATAAAGAAAAATATGATATATTTATATCATGGAATAAATAAATAAATGTTTCAAAAATATTAAAATAAGGGATGGTATTTTTTTTAAATGTATATTTTTATTTTAAATTTTATAAATAATATATTGATTTTAAATAATTTTTTTAAATTGGATTCCTAAATTAATATTTTGTTGTATTTTATTATTAATATTAATTTTTTAGACATTAATTAATAATCAATGTAGTCAGTAAATTGATTATAATATTAAAATCTATAATTTTCAAATAAATTAGTATTTTAATTGAAAACTACATTTCTCATAATTAGATAATTATTTTCTAAAAATGGAGTCTTTTTTAATTCTACACTTCATAAAATGGATATGGTGAATTTTTGGGATTGTTCTAAAATAGTTGAATTATTTATGAATAGTGAAATACTGTAATTTTTGGTATAATTTAAAAAAGAATTATGAATCATAGATGAGTTATTGATGAGGAAAAAACCCATTATTTAGAACTCATGTGGAGTAGTTCCATTACATTGTCACAATAATAAACATTATTGGTGGTCTTAAGAAAAAATAATAAACAAATGAATAAAATAATCATACACAACATTCTCCTCTCCCTATAAATAGCACCCCTTCTCCCAGAACATCATATAATTTTATGTTGTCTAAATTCATCCATATTATCTTCCCATGTCTCATCACCAAATCCAATTCTTTATGGTCTCACAAAAATAACGCAACGAAGTTACTGAAGTATGTAATCAAAGCGACAATTTGATGGATAAAATCCTACATTCTTTACCTTTAAAATTTATTAAATGTTTTATTTATTTCAATATTATCCTAAAATACCCTATAAAAAGTAGAATGATTAGTCAATTATCATACATATTCTATGATTTTATTATGTTACATGAATATAAATCTTTAAAACTCTTCCCTTATCCGATTATTCTAATAATTAAAACATCATTTGTGGCGTTTCGATTCACCATATTCATAGATGATGAATTTTAATTTTATAATACTAACTTCAATGATATTAATAAAAAAATTATTATAGTTAATAATATTCTCATATATATATATACATTATAACATTTTTTATTTTTTGGAACTAATTTATAGACACAATTATTAAATAAAACAAAAGTAGTTTGTGATGGTTGAAAAAACTACCAAAAAAAACAAAATCATATACAATTAATTTTTTATAAAATGAATCATCCTCATATAGTAATAATAATGGATTTATTGGATCTTTTAAAATTATAGAAACATATTAATACCATTTTTTCATTTTTTCCTTTTCGTCCATTTTACAATAACTCAATTAATTATACTCAAGGGGCATGCACATAAATATATAAAATTAACGCTCCTATAATGATGACTCTAATATTTACAACTCATCAAAATCACCATTAATGATCTTAATATAATGGTAATGAATTAAATATTTGTGTACAAGTTGTTGAATTTAGTAAATAATTAAAATAATTCTCTTATAAAATTCATTAAGTACAAGTGGATAATGATTTTGGTCATACAGTAAGAGAATTTCATTTTCAAAATTCTATTTTCATTATACATATCATATTATAAATGAAATGTGTTTTAATTATATAGAATTATGATATTTTAATTAAATCAGGATTTCTTATTTATTTTATGTTTCCTTTACATGTTTTCATGTTATTTTTAAAATAAATTGTCATCATTGAACAACATCAAAAATATAAAAATTGATTTCGAATTGGAAAAATATTTTTCATCGTGAATGTTTATTTTATGAAATATTTATGTGTTATAATCATTTTATGGTTCATGGGATTGTTATAAGGAGTAGTGCTTCTTATGTAAACTTAATGAAAGTGATCCTGATATATATATCTAATGGATATAGTAAATTGATGAACTTAACTAGGTATGTTTTTTCAAATAGATTATGGGAATATTCAACGATGGTTATTTAAAGTGTAATAGTAATGGTTACTCCATGTGTAGCATGGAGAGATATTTTATGTTTATGTGTGATATAGAAATTATTAAAAAAGATAAATTTTTTGATTTATATATTATTACATTGAATTTCTAGGAAACGGATTATTTTAGAAGCTATTATAATGAGATTATGATTTTTTGTAAATATATACCCATGTGAAAATAATTTCTTTAATGGATGAACTTTTTATTTCTTCATTTTATGTCCCTTGAAAATAATTTTGTGATTATGAAATGCTTAAAATGTTTTTCATGGAGTTTATGAATGGGTTTAGGAAAATAATAAATCATGTTTAATTTAATAATGTTCAGATACATAAAGATAGCATGTTTATTTTAATAGTTTAGTATTGAAAAAAATAAATGGTTATTGAGTAGAAGTGCATGAATTATTATATATGAGTGTTTATGTATGATGTTAAAACATAATTCTCTAAAAAACCTAAATGGTTATTGGAAACATTTGAATGTGAATTATAGTTTATTTAACTATATTATATAATGTTTTATTTCATGTCTTATAATCATTATGTTTGATGTTTTGTTTATCACCCAACATCAAGCATAAATGACTAGGGGAATATATTTTTAAATATGACCATTATATCCTCACTATTGAATTGGTGAGTATGAAGAGTATTAACCAAGATATGAAATATATAGAGAGAGTTAGTAATTAATAAAAATTTATTTATGAACTAATTATAAATATTCCCTCAAATTTTTAGTAGCCATTTTATTATTTAAAATAAATATTCAACAAAAATAGTCTAATTTTGAAATTGTGTTTGGGAATTACAATTAATTTAGACTAATTTTAGATAGTTTTTTTTATAAAAAAATATCACCTGTAAATAGGAATAAAAAATCTAAATATAATTTGGATTGGTTTATTATGAAAAGTATGATTTTTTAGTAAATTGTGAATATATACTAATTTTTCAAATATGATATTGTATTTTAAAATTGGGCCTATGGGCTATGTAATGGGATAAATGACCACTGAGCCTTCAGGCTATGTAATGGGTCTCCCTCTACCCAGTTAAAAAGGTCTTTGCTTTGTTTAAACAATAAAAATGAGGCTTCGGCCCCAACCTTTTAAAAAAAATATATTGTATTTTAATAAAATTAATAATTTTTAAATTTCCATTATGATTTTTATTTTTTAAAAAATTACTAGAATATATAGAATATTATATTTAATTAATTGTTTAAATTTAGTCATATCTACATTTTATTTTGATAAAAGATTATTTAGGTTTAAAACGGAATTTTTAAAAAATATGTTTTAAACGTGTAATATAACTACATTTTAATTAATTAAAATAATATATAATTATGATTCTTTTTTAAAAGTATATATATTATATATCTAATTATATTAATTCAAATCCATATAATTATTATTACGTGTCATATTGGTAATGAATGTTGATTTTATACTTGAAAAATTCATATCATATCAACTAGTTTTTTAACACACGGGGTTTTATTTTATATTATATTCTACAATTTTTTTTGAATTTGGAATCATAGAATACATATTTGTTGTTGCAATAATTTTTTATATAATATAGTCCAATTATTTTTTATCATAGTGAATAGTGAAAAAAATTAAAAATATTCTACCATGGTTAATCTAAAAATGTGTTTTCCATGTGTTATATTAGGAAGATAGGGGTAAAGTGAATAAAAACTTTTCTAAATACTATTCAATGAATCTATTTTTAATATATCATATTTAATGCTTGATAATGAACATTTTTATCCATTTTCATGTGAGCATTACGAGTTTTGTTTATTCATTCCAAAAATTCAATAAATTTTCACCTCATTGAGGCCTATTATGGGATGAAATTTTATACTTATAATTAATTAATTAATTATCACATAAAATTTATGATCATTATAGTGGTTTATCATCTCAAAATTGTCTTTTTAGGGATTTATGATATATTATATAATTATACCTTTTTATAAAGAATATTGTATGCCCTATTACTATATTATATAATGAGTTTACTTATATTAATTTTATTTAATGGGTCTCTTTATGTTATTTCCTCTATGGGGATTAGTATTTAAATGTTACCAAAGTGTTAATATATTTATTTTTTAATCTAAATTAAATTGTGATAGTTCGTGATTTAATTTTAATTAAAGGGGATTATTCGATAATTGTCTAATAAAACCGTTTAATTTTATTCACCTAAAGTTATTCATGATGTGTTAAAGTAAGAGTAAAATTTAAAACACTTTTATACTTAAAATTATTTCAAATGTGTCTTCTTGAAAATTCAACTTTATTTCTCTCTTCGGTCAAAAATTGTTTTTCTACAAAATCTATGTTTTCTAAAATTTTATCAAAAATGTTTTTAATATTAACATATGATTTAAAAAACATTTATACCCATGAACTAAATTTTTTCATATAATACAATATATCTGTTTCTTTCCACTCAAGGTACTATTTGACTTCTTTTTCAAAAATTTGAAATTAATTGTTAGATTAATGTAATAATAATGAACAAAACATTCTTATTGTAAAACCCATTAATTACATTTAATCATACATTATATGTTTCAATGTTATTGTCAAATAAATTTTTTATCGAAATATTTTATAAATATTTATATTTCAATAGTTATTTTCAATGTAAAAAAATAATTTTACTTGAGAAGGAATTTAAAGATATTTTCATGGAATTTATATTCATCAATGACAGTAACCCTTTATTTTATACATATTCCACTAGAAACATGTTGTATTAATACCATTCTTATTTTTTCTGGATGAATTATGATAAATTTTTCTATGGAATGTATTTAAATTAAATTTATTGATTACTTTTTTTATAATTAACTTTCTTCGTAGATAATAACATTCTTGTCAACATTAGATATATATTTCACCTAAATATCCATATTATTTTCCATAGAAATACATATTTTTTAAACTAAACTTCAAATATATATATGGGGTTTAATTTTGAATGATATATGATTGAATAAGTTAATATTGAAATTGTATATTCATTATTCAATAAAAACATTTATTGATATTTCCTTTTGTTCATGAATTAAATCGCTCATTAAAAATATGACAACTATATTCGACATGGAGTAACAGATGGTATCAGAAATTAAATTTCCCCCTGATGCATTGATATATTTATGAGGTTAATCTGTAAGTTAGAATTAAATTTATTTTTACCCATTGGTTAAAATATTACTATGAATGTTTTTTATGATATATATATCATGATTTTTTATATTATCACGTCTAATATTAGGGATTTACCACAATAATAATTCAATTATTATTAACTAAAATATTATTTCATTAAAATTGTGCATGGATTCATTTTTTTACTCAATCATTGATTAAATTTCATGTTTGTTATGTTTTTTACCATCCAATATTGATTATATATTATCTAATCATTTTATTCATTATATTGATTAAATAAACAATTTTTTCAGATATTTACATTTGAATATTGATTATTATTCCTTAATGAGTCTTTATTTATTCATTATTGGTGCTAATTTACCTAACTATTACTAATAACCAAACCTTACCCATATTTGTTTCCTTTACCCAGGATATGAATATTGAATTTTTGTATGATTTAAAGGATTCGAAGAAAAATTTACTTTCTCTACATTGCATATCAATTTTTCAAATGTAATGCAAGACTCAATCATATATCCAGTTTATAAATCCCACTAAACTATAAGGTCTTTTGTATGTGATCACTTGTATTTGGAATAATTTAATATTGTTTCAACCGACAATAGGCTACTAGGGTTGGGGTTTTTTCAATTGAAATCATGTTATTTTTATTATAATACTTGGGAAATAGATTCAGAAAAACACTAATTAGAGAAAATAACACTATGGTAAACGGTCACGACCCACCTTCTGCAAGATGATTGAAGGGGTGGAAAAGGCCCCCACCCTTCCTTATTCAAGTCGAAGATGAGATAATGACCCCTGAGTCCTGCCTTTTGTAGGCCCCAGAGTGGTGAATAGAACCAAGGGTGTAACATTTTCACAATATAATAGGCATTACCCTTTTTAGTTAACCATGATCGGGAGAAATAATGAGTCAACACCAAACACCACCAATTATAGGAAACTCAAAAGAAAAAAAACTACGTTAATGTTTTAATAATAAAACTGAACAAGGTACAAGAACTCCAAAGTACAATCCAATAACAATAGAAAAGGCGATGTAGGAAAAAACAATGACCAACAGCAACTCCAATGTCCGGACTAGTAAGGTCACACACGACCTCTAAAGTCCTCCTTACAACCTGAAAGTAAATGTAGGGTGAGCATACAAATCATTCTCCATAGGAAAAACCTATAGCTCTCATGCACAAATGGGGAGAAATACTAAAGTCTCGTCAAAAGTAGAGAAACCAAAATCTATCAAGGAGTCTATTCATCCCACCTCACCGACCATGCTCACCAAACAACACAAGAAGTAATGTAATAGTTAATGATCAAAACAATTGGCTACCCCGCACCACCATTTACCCCACTAGCTAGCTATAGCGACCCGGCCTTTTCATTAATTCCTATTACATCATTTCAAAGATAAAAAACATAATAGTATTACACATGGAGGATCCAGAGGTTTAGTGTCTTGGGAAAACTAGGACAATACATAACAAATACAACATCAACCATAAACATTTATTTAATTTCTTCTTCACTAGCTTCTTAGTGGCACTTGTCCTCTTCTTAGTACATGTAGCCACCTGAGGATATACATCAAAATGGGTGAGCTAAAAGCCCAGCAAGAGGATAGATAAGAACAATATAGCATGGGGTGAGAATAATCATGACATAGGAAGATGATCTTGAACATGAGAGAAGTATAAATAATAAACTTGAAATATGGAAAAGCATAAAAATGAAACATCATGTCTTAATGGTTAACTACCACACATACTTGTGAACAAAGCTATCATCATGTTCACGCATCATTTCACATTTAATCATGAGATTCATCACTTTACCCAATGCATTGGAGCGCTATATAATTCAGGGCGCACCCGTCACATTTAAACATTCATATTGCGCTATATAATTCCCGGCACACCTGTCACATCATAACATTATCATTATCATGCTTTCCACATAGAACACATATCAAAAATTTACATAAATAACCCATGTAAATTAATGGGTTTCAACTCATAATAACACATTCATAAGCTTTGGGTTCCCAAAAGAAAGAGGGAACAACATACTTGATATAAGAACCATCAACCTTAAATGAGAGGTAAAAGGTGAAATCTTGAAAGAAGAGTTCTTTTGGAAAACATTTTGATGGTCATAAAAACCAGTGATAAACATGTATATCCCAGAAAAGTAAAGTAAATTATGAAAAATTGATCTTTTAGGAGTAACCATATCAAAAATGGAGTGAAAGAGGGAGAACCCGAAGGAAGAAAATTGGGTTTGAGATTTCCCATTACCTTGTACTCGAATGCCTACTTCTATTTAATGTCCTGTATAATGACATTATATTCATTAATTTGAAATTCCAAAACCTTTTATACATTAATGAGGTTCATTATGGTTTCATTATTTCATATTATGTTCATTTGGATGACTTATAGAGTTTAAAAACATTGATCGGGGATGTTCTTTTTCATGGTTTTCTTGAGCGGTCCACTTGTATTCTTAATTTGATGTTTGGGTAGATCATGGGTAAACATCCAGAACTCATATTAAGTGTAATTAATGATATTACATAAGCTTGAATGATTTTATAATGAGTTATATTAGATCCATGTGGCCGAATTATTAGATAATAATTAAATGATGATTATTTGGGTTAATTTGAGCGGTTTTTGGATGACAACGAACTCATTTTAACATTTCACTTAGTAATATGGCCATAGGTTATTTACAGAACTTAAAATATACCATAATACATATAAAACATTCTGGATCAACCATAAAAATGGTTTCATGGCCAGATTGAAGGTATAAATGGAAGAAGAGTGCATGTTGTTTTTGAAGGTGATAAATTATCACCACATGAACAACGTTCTCTTTAATAAAATAAAAGGAAGGGGGAATGGGTGTGCGGTGATATAATATACCATTAGAATCATAATATTACATTATATGTATAATACTGGAGTTACAAAACAATTTTTATTAATATAGGTAGGGAGAGATCAAGAAATGAACTTGAACTTGAAAGGAAATTAAAGGAGAAGAGAGAGAGAAATTACCTTTAGAATCCACCTCTTGAGATCCTCTTTAAGGAGGCTAGGCTTGGTCTTTTGATGGGACCAGAAGCTTTTGGACGTGGGGGTGAGCTAGGGAAGGTGTTTGGGTAGAAATTAGAGAAGTCTTGGAGGTTGAGAGTTGTGAGGAAAAGAGGCAGTGAAGGGTGACTTTTATAGTGGAGGGGAGAGGGGTTTCCTTAATATAAAATTGATTAGTTTATTAATTTCACCTAAGACAAGGAATAGTGAGTCTTGGATGACTAAGAATAGTAAATTTGACTTGTGAATTCGGGATTTGGGTGCTTACATCACTTGTGATGTCATAAATAGTGGGTTTTAATTAAAATGTATTTATATGATAAATTAATGTATTCTACTATTCATCAAAAATTCAAGTATCTCAGAAAAAACCCAAAATTTTACCCCATCCATTTCTCGAAGAGTAGAATCCAAAAATGAAGTCCATTTTTCAAGAATAATTTTCTAAATATTATTAATTTAATATTTATTTAAAATCATAATTTACTTTAAAAAAACAGTTTTTAAAATTAAAAATGATTTTGCACTTCTTTCAAAAATTACATAGGGTCTTATAAAATTATCTAAAAACTATTAGACATTGATTCATTAATTTTTGAATATATTTCAGTAAAATAAATATTCTTTTAAATTAATTAATTAATTATAATTTATTATTTATGACTTATAAAATACCAAAAATGTTTACTAAGGTCAAATTATCACTTTCTATGATGTCTAAATTTTATTTTATTATTCATAAGTAATTCTACTCTTATTTACTATTCATAAGGTTCATATTACTATTCATAAGGGTAGGTTACTATTCATAAGGGTATGTTACTATTCACCAAAAATTATTTTTGTTTCATTAGACTCCAAAAACTATCTTGAACACAACCGTGTATGTTGGATTTTGAAAATTCCAAACATAGGGGTGACAAAATTATGTTTAAAGGTAACTTATCACTTAGTAGTTCATTATTTTTTTTTTATGACATAGATATAAGAAGGGAATTTTCTATTGAAAAACTTTGGGTCGTTACATTCTTCCCCCCTTAAGAAATTTCGCCCCTGAAATTTCACTTTACATAAACAGGTGAGGGTACTTCTCCTTCATTGCCTCTTCCAGTTCCCAAGTTGCTTCCTCAAACTTTTGATTCCTCCACAACACATTGACAAGGAGGGTTGTCTTGTTGCGTAGAACCTTATCACTTCGGTCCAGAATTTTTACCGGCTGCTCCTCATATGAGAGATCATCTTCCAACTGTACCACCTCTGAGTTTAGTACATGTGAGGGGTATGGAATGTACTTCCTCAGTAGTGATACGTGAAACACATCATTAACTCGAGCCACATTCGGTGGAAGCGCTAGACGATAGGCCACGAATCCTATACGATCAAGGATCTCAAAGGGGCCAATGTACCTTGGGCATAGCATCCCTTTCTTCCCAAATCGCATGACTCTCTTCCACGGAGATATTCGAAGGAAGAATTTATCTCCAACGTCGAACTCCAATTCCCTTCGACGATTGTCAGCATAGCTCTTTTGCTGACTTTGAGAAGCTTTGATGTGTTTCTGGATGACTTGAACCTTCTCTGTCTTCTCTTGAACAAGATCGGGACCATGTAGTTTTTGTTCTCCAACTTCATCCCAACAGGTTGGAGTTCTACATCGCTTCCTATAAAGAGCTTCATACGGAGCCATCTGAATACTCGAGTGGAAGCTACTGTTGTATGAGAACTCAACCAATGGAAGGTGCTGATCCCATCCACCATTGAATTCAAGAGAGAAGGATCTTAGCATATCTTCAAGTGTCTGAATAGTCCTTTCAGACTGGCCATCAGTTTGGGGGTGATAGGCCGTGCGGAAATTTAATTCAGTATTTAAAGCATGTTGAGGGCTCCTCTAGAATTTAGAAGTGAACCTTGGATCACGGTCAGAGACAATCGAGAGTGGAACACCGTGCAATTTCACTACTTCCTTCACATGTATCCTTGCAAGTTGTTCAAGTGAGAGGTCTTCCCAAATAGCGATAAAATGGGTAGTCTTGGTGAGTCGATCAACCACTACCCATGTCGCATTATTTCCTCTTGACGTCTTCAGGAGACCCGTGGAAAAGTCCATAGTAACAATTTCCCATTTCCACATGGGTATAGGCAATGGATGCATCATACCTTTGGACTTTTGCTGTTCTGCTTTAACTTGTTGACATACCAAGCACCTTGATATATATTCTGCAATCTCCTTCTTCATGTAATCCGAGCAGAAGTGTTCTCGGAGATCACGATACATCTTGGTACTTCCAGGATGAATAGAGAAAGTTGAGATATGTGCATTATCCAATAGCTCCTTCTTTATTCTGGGTGATGAAGGCACACAATGCCGCATTCCAAACTGAATCACACCATCATCGTCGATATGGAACTCTTGCAGCTTCCCTTCCTTTACTGCATTCACCCTCTTTTGTATCTCTACATCATCCCTTTGTGCTTCCTTAATCTTCAGTTGGATGGATGGTTGCGCAATCATTTGGGCAAGGTAGGATGTATCCCCTGCCCTTACGATTCCCAAATACATCCTTTGCATATCCATGAAGATTGGGTCTTTGTCAATCCTCAACATGGATAGAGTAGCAGGTTCTTTCTTGATTAGAGCATCAGCTACCTTGTTCGCCTTTCCAGGATGATAGTGAATACAGCAATCGTAATCCTTGATTAGCTCTAACCATCTCTTTTGATGCATGTTGGGCTCCTTTTGTGTGAATATATACTTTAGGCTCTTGTGGTCAGTGTATATGTCACACTTCTCACCATAAAGGTAGTGCCGCCATATTTTCAAGGCAAAAATCACGGCTGCCAGCTCTAGATCATGCGTCGGGTAGTTCTGCTCATGGATCTTCAACTGTCGTGAGGTGTAGGCTATCACATTATCATTTTGCATGAGTACACAACCCAAGCCTTCCTTTGAAGCATCACTATATATCACAAAACATTCTCTACTTTTCGGTAGTGTGAGTACAGGTGCAGTGATTAGCCTTCTCTTTAGCTCCTTGAAGCTTCCCTCACATTCATCCGTCCAGACATACTTTACCCCTTTCCTTGTAAACATATTTAGCGGGAATGACAATCATGAGAAGTTTCTCACAAAACGTCGATAGTACACAGCTAATCCGAGAAAAATACGGATTTCTATGACACTAGAGGGAATGGTCCATTCCTCAATCGCCTTTGTCTTTGAAGGGTCCACAGAAATTCCCTCGCTTGTGATCACATGTCCCAAGAACGTGACTTGATTCATCCAAAAGTCACACTTTCTGAACTTGGCGTAAAACTTCTCCTTTCTCAATGTTGCCAACACAAGTCTTAAATGTTCTTCATGTTCCTCCTTGCTCTTGGAGTTGATGAGAATATCATCGATAAAAACTACCACAAATTTGTCGAGGTAATGTCTAAATACTCTATTCATCCAATCCATGATGATTGAAGGGGAATTAGTAAGTCCGAAGGGCATCACAAAAAACTCATAGTGCCCATACCTTGTACGGAAGGAAGTCTTATGAATATCTTCCTTCTTCACCCTTACTTGATGATATCCAGAACAAAGATCCACCTTTGAGAAGTATTGAGCTCCTCTTAACTGGTCGAACAAGTCATCAATCCTTGGGAGATGATACTTGTTCTTTATGGTGATCTTGGTGAGTTCCCGATAATCGATACACAGCCGCATGGTACCATCCTTCTTCTTCACAAAGAGCACTGGCACACCCCAAGGTGATGCACTAGGGCATATGAACCCTTTGTCCAGATGCTCTTGCAGCTGCTTCTTTAACTCATCCAATTCGATAGGAGCCATCCTATAGGGGCACATTGACATAGGAGTAGCTCCGGGTATGAGTTCAATTGAAAACACTACCTCACGATCCGGGGGAATTCCGTGTAACTCGTTGGGAAATACATCACCGTATTCCCTTACGATGGGAATTTCCTCAAGGATGGAACTTTCCTTTGACTCAAACATTTGGGAGAGGTATACTTCTTCATAGGTAATCATCACCCACCCCATTGAAGGATTTTTCAAAGGATATTCATGATCTTCCTTGCATTTGTAGAGGAGCATGGGATGGTTCGGAATATGAAAATATATTTCTTTTTCCCGACAGTTGATATGTTCTCTATATAACGAGAGCCAATCCATTCCTATTATAGCATTTAATTCCATCAAGGGATGTATTACATGATTTTCAGGAAGAATCTTCCCACATACGTCAATAGGAGAAGAATCAAACACTTGGGTTGCAATGATTGCACCACTTGGTGTTTTTACAGATATCTCTACTTCAAGGTTTCGGAGCTTCGATTCTATAGTTCTAGCAAACTTGCAAGATATAAAGGAATGCGTAGAACCGGAATCAAATAGTAATTTTGCCATTCTTGAGTGAATAGGAAGTGCACCTTGTATGACTTCATTATCATGTTCCACCTCCATAGTTGTGATGGCATAAGCCTTACCTTGTTCCTTTGCCTTTGGTGGTTGTTGGCGCTGATTACCCTCGAAAGCTGGAGGTTTAGTGCACTAGTTTGAATAGTGCCCTAGCTCCTTACAGTTGTAGTATTGAACCATGAGTGGTTCTCTCCTTTCATCAGCTACATTATCATTCATTTTCATGTCTCTTCGACACTCATGAGCTAGGTGTCCTTCTTTGCCACACTTGATGCATTTCCCCATCCCATTGAGGCTGTTCACATTGTACAACTTCCCACATTTTTGGCAAGTGGGTCGTTGTGTTTTCTTCCTATCTTTATCACTATATCCACCAGCTTGAAACTCCATCTTTCTTTTCTTATCACCATAGCCATGGGACCATTCTCTAATCTCCATCTCCACTTTGAGAGCACACCGAACAACTTCTTCATAACTCCCAAAGTCTCGAATTTCAAGATCTTTTCGAAGATGTGGTTTGAATCCACTAATGAATCTATCAATTTTTCTATCATTGTTGATAACAAAACCCGAAGCATACCTTGCGAGCCTTGTGAAATTTTCTTCATAGGTTGTGACATATTCTCCTTCTTTTTTCTTGAGCTCTATTAATTCTCTCTCCATCTTCGTGTGAAGAGTTTGTGGGACGTACTTATTAAGAAACGTTATCTTAAAGTCTTCTCGTTCTATCTCTTCAATTCCCTCCCTTGTCTTGGTGTTATTAATCAAAGCCCACCATTGATCAGCTTCTCCGTCTAGACGATAAACAGATAGAGTCACCTTCTCCGTATGGAACAGTGAAGTACAGAAAAGATCTTCTCCATGGAGTTGACCCACTGTTCTGCAACTAGTGGATCAGAAGATCCACAAAACATCGGTGGTCGTTGCCGCATAAAACATTCGATAGACAGATGCTCCCTCTTTGGTGAAGGAGGATGTTCCCCATTATTATGGTTATTATTCATAACCCGGGATAATTGGGTAATCATTGCCATGAAGTTTTGAACTCCACCTCCAAAATCATTGGGGATGTCGTTCGGGCAATCGTTGCATTGGCCTTCGCAAGAGTTGTTGGCCTGATTTCTCCTGGTTCCCACCATTTTCTATAATAGAAAAGGTTAGAACAAAACATAAGTAAACAAGTCATGAATAACTTATTAATTTTACCAAAAGCATAACATATGTGATCCCTAGGTAAATATCCTTGTGTGCATATTTGTACTTTGTCTCATTCTAGAGGTTTTCTTTAGGGTTCACTAATCCTAATTCCCAAATTAACTAAACCTTTCCATTGATACCAACTATAGCGACCTGGCCTTTTCTTACATTACTATTACATCATTTCAAAGATAAAAAACATAATATTATTACACATGGAGGATTTAGAGGTTTAGTGTCTTGGGAAAACTAGGACAATACATAACAAATACAACATCAACCATAAACATTTATTTAATTTCTTCTTCACTAGCTTCTTAGTGGCACTTGTACTCTCCTTAGTACATGTAGCCACCTGAGGATATACATCAAAAAGGGTGAGCTAAAACCCCAGTAAGAGGATAGATAAGAAAAATATAGCATGGGGTGACCATAATCATGACATAGGATGAAGATCTTGAACATGAGAGAAGCATAAACAATAAACTTGAAATTTGGCAAAGCATACAAATGAAACATCATGTCTTAGTGGTTAACTACCACACATACTTGTGAAAAAATCTAGCATCATGTTAATGCATCATTTCACATTTACTCATGAGATTCATCGCTTTACCCAATGCATTGGAGCGCTATATAATTCCAGGTGCACCTGTCACATTTAAACATTCATATTGCGCTATATAATTCCGGGCGCACCCGTCACATCATAATATTATCATTATCATGTTTGCCACATAGAACACATATAAAACATGTAAATAAATAACCCATGGAAAGTAATGGGTTTCATCTCATAATAACACATTCATAAGCTATGGGTTCCCAAAAGAAAGAGGGAACAACAAACTTGATATAAGAACCATCAACCTTGAATGAGAGGTAAAAGGTGAGATCTTGAAAGAAGAGTTCTTTTGGAAAACATTTTTATGGTCATAAAAACCAGTGATAAACATGTATATCCCAGAAAAGTAAAGGAAATGATGAAAAAATTATCTTTGAGGAGTAACCATATCAAAAATGGAGTGAAAGAGGGAGAACCCGAAGGAAGAAAATTGGGTTCGAGATTTCCCCTTACCTTGTACTCGAATGCGTCCTTATCTTTAATGTCCTATATAATGACATTATATTCATTAATTAGAAATTCCAGAACCTTTTATACATTAATAGGGTTCATTCTGGTTTCATTATTTCATATTATGTTCCTTTGGATGACTTATAGAGTTTAAAAACATTGATCGGGGATGTTCTTTTTCATGGTTTTCTTGAGCGGTCCACTTGTATTCTTAATTTGATGTTTGGGTAGATCATGGGTAAACATCCAGAACTGATATTACATGTAATTAATGATATTACAGAATCTTGAATGATTTTATAATCAGTTTTATTAGATCCATGTGGCCGAATTATTAGATAATAATTAAATGATGATTATTTGGGTTAATTTGAGCGGTTTTTGGATGACAACGAACTCATTTTAACATTTCACTTAGTAATATGGCCATAGGTTATTAGAGAACTTAAAATAGACAATAATACATATAAAAAATTCTAGTTCAACCATAAAAATGGTTTCATGACCAGATTGAAGGTATAAATGGAAGAAGAGAGCATGTTGTTTTTGAAGGTGATAAATTATCACCACATGAACAACGTTCTCTTTAATAAAATAAAAGGAAGGGGGAAAGGTGTGGGGTGATATAATATACCATTAGAATAATAATATTACATTATATGTATAATAATGGAGTTACAAAACAATTTGGATGAATATAGGTAGGGAGAGATCAAGAAAGGAACATGAACTTGAAAGGAAATTAAAGGAGAAGAGAGAGAGAAATTACCTTAAGAATCCTCCTCTTGAGATCCTCTTTAAGGAGGCTAGGCTTGGTCTTTTGATGAGACCAGAAGCTTTTGGACCTGGGGGATGAGCTAGGGAAGGTGTTTGGGCAGAATTTAGAGATGTCTTGGAGCTTGAGAGGTGTGAGGAAAGGAGGAGTGAAGGGTGGCTTTTATAGTGGAGGGGAGAGGGGTTTCCTTAATATAAAATTGATTAGTTTATTAATTTCACCTAAGACAAGGAATAGTGAGTCTTGGATGACTAAGAATAGTAAATTTTACTTGTGAATTCGGGATTTGGGTTCTTACATCACTGGTGATGTCAGGAATAGTGGGTTTTAATTAAAATGTATTTATTTGATAAATTAATGTATTCTACTATTCATCAAAAATTCAAGTATCTCAGAAAAATCCCAAAATTTTACCCCAACCATTTTTCTACGTGTAGAATCAAAAAATGAATTCCATTTTTCAAAAATAATTTTCTAAATATTATTAATTTAATATTTAATTTATATTATAATTTACTTAAAAAAACAGTTTTTAAAATTAAAACTGATTTTGCAGTTCTTTCAAAAATTACTTAGGGTCTTATAAAATTATCTAAAAACTATTAGAAATTGAATCAATAATTTATGAATATGTTTCAGGAAAATAAATATTCTTTTAAATTAATTAATTAATTATAATTAATTATTTATGACTTGAAAATACCAAAAATGTTTACTATGGTCAAAATATCACTTTCTATGATGTCTAAATTTTATTTTATTATTCATAGGTTATTCTACCCTTATTTACTATTCATAAGGTTCATATTACTATTCATAAGGGTAGGTTACTATTCATAAGGGTAGGTTACTATTCACCAAAAATTATTTTTGTTTCATTAGACTCCAAAACTATATTGAACACAACCGTGTGTGTTGGATTTTTAAAATTCCAAACATAGGGGTGACAAAATTATGTTTAAAGGTCACTTATCACTTAGTGGTTCATTATTTTGTGTTTTTATGACTTAGATATAAGAAGGGAATTTTCTATTGAAAAACTTTGGGTCGTTACATTCTTCCCCCCTTAAGAAATTTCGCCCCCGAAATTTCACCTTACACAAACAGGTGAGGGTACTTCTCCTTCATTGCCTCTTCCGGTTCCCAAGTTGCTTCCTCAGACTTTTGATTCCTCCACAACACATTGACAAGGCGGGTTGTCTTGTTGCGTAGAACCTTATCACTTCGGTCCAGAATTTTTACTGGATGCTCCTCATATGAGAGATCATCTTACAACTGTACCACCTCTGAGTTTAGTACATGTGAGGGGTCTGGAATGTACTTCCTCAGTAGTGATACGTGAAACACATCATGAACTTGATCCACATTCGGTGGAAGCGCCAGACGATAGGCCACCACTCCTATACAATCAAGGATCTCAAAGGGGCCAATGTACGTTGGGAATAGCTTCCCTTTCTTCCCGAATCGCATGACTCTCTTCCACGGAGATATTCGAAGGAACACTTAATCTCCAACGTCGAACTCCAATTCCCTTCGACGATTGTCAGCATAGCTCTTTTGCTGACTTTGAGCAGCTTTGATGTGTTTCTGGATGACTTGAACCTTATCTGTCATCTCTTGAACAAGATTGAGACCAAGTAGTTTTCATTCTCCAACTCCATCCCAACAGGTTGGAGTTCTACATCACTTCTTATAAAGAGATTCATACAGAGCCATCTGAATACTCGAGTGGAAGCTATTGTTGTATGATAACTCAACCAATGGAAGGTGCTGATCCCATCCACCTTTGAATTCAAGAGATCAGGATCTTAGCATATCTTCAAGTGTCTGAATAGTCCTTTCAGACTGGACATCAGTTTGGGGGTGATAGGCCGTGTTGAAATTTAATTCAGTATTTAAAGCATGTTGAAGGCTCCTCCAGAATTTAGAAGTGAACCTTGGATCACGGTCAGAGACAATCGATAGTGGAACACCATGCAATATCACTACTTCCTTCACATATATCCTTGCATGTTGTTCAAGTGAGATGTCTTCCCGAATAGCAATAAAATGGGCAGTCTTGGTGAGTCAATCAACCATTACCCATATCACATTATTTCCTCTTGACGTCTTCAGGAGTCCCGTGGAAAAGTCCATAGTAACATTTTCCCATTTCCACATGGGTATAGGCAATGGCAGTATCATACCTTTGGACTTTTGCCACTCTGCTTTAACTTGCTGACATACCATGCACCTTGATATATATTCTGGAATCTCCTTCTTCATGTAATCCCACCAGAAGTGTTCTCGGAGATCACGATACATCATGGTACTTCCAGGATGAATAGGAAAAGTTGAGCTATGTGCATTATCCAATAGCTCCTTCTTTATTATGGGTGATGAAGGCACACAAAACCGCGTTCCAAACTGAATCACACCATCATCGTCGATATGGAACTCTTGCAGCTTCCCTTCTTTTACTGCATTCACCCTCTTTTGTATCTCTACATCATCCCTTTGAGCTTCGTTAATCTTCTATTGGATGGATGGTTGCACAATCATTTGGGCATGGTAGGATGTATCCCCTGCCCTTATGATTCCCAAATCCATCCTTTGCATATCAAAGAAGATAGGGTCTTTCTCAATCCTCAACATGGATAGAGTATCAGGTTCTTTCCTGCTTAGAGCATTAGCTACCTTGTTCGGCTTTCCATGATGATAGTGAATAGAGAAATCATAATCCGTGATTAGCTCTAACCATCTCCTTTGACGCATGTTGATCTCCTTTTGTGTGAATATATACTTTAGGCTCTTGTGGTCGGTGTATATGTGACACTTCTCACCATAAAGGTAGTGGCGCCAGATTTTCAAGGAAAAAATCATGGCTTCCAGCTCAAGATCATGCGTCGGGTAGTTCTGCTCATGGATCTTCAACTGTCGTGAGGCGTAGGCTATCACATTATCATTTTGCATGAGTACACAACACAAGCCTTTCTTTGAAGCATCACTGTATATCACAAAACATTCTTCACTTTTCGGTAGTGTGAGTACAGGTGTAGTGATTAGCCTTCTCTTTAGATCCTTGAAGCTTCCCTCACATTCATCCGTCCAGACATAATCTACCCCTTTCCTTGTTAACTTAGTTAGCGGGCATGACAATCGTGAGAAGTTTCTCACAAAACATTGATAGTACCCAGCTAATCCAAGAAAACTACGAATTTCTGTGACACTAGAGGGCCTGGGCCATTCCTCAATCACCTTTGTCTTTGAAGGGTCCACAGAAATTCCCTCGCTTGTGATCACATGTCCCAAGAACGTGACTTGATTCATCCAAAAGTCACACTTTCTGAACTTGGCATACAACTTCTCATTTCTCAATGTCGCCAACACAAGTCTTAAATATTCTTCATGTTCCTCTTTTCTCTTGGAGTAGATGAGAATATCATCGATAAACACAACCACAAATTTGTCGAGGTAATGTCTAAAGACTCTATTCATCAAATCCATGAAGATTTCAGGGGCATTAGTAAGTCCGAAGGGCATCACCAAAAACTCATAGTGCCCATACCTTGTACGGAAGGCAGTCTTATGAATATCTTCCTTCTTCACCCTTACTTGATGATATCTAGAACGAAGATCCACCTTTGAGAAGTATTGAGATCCTCTTAACTGGTCGAACGAGTCATCAATCCTTGGGAGAGGATACTTGTTCTTTATGGTGATCTTGTTGAGTTCCCGATAATCGATACACAGTCGCATGGTACCATCCTTCTTCCTCACAAAGAGCACTGGCGCACCCCATGGTGATGCACTAGGGCGTATGAACCCTTTGTCCAGATGCTCTTGCAGCTGCTTCTTTAACTCCTCTAGTTCGATAGGAGCCATCCTATAGGAGCACTTCGAGATAGGAGTAGCTCTGCGTATCAGTTCAATTGAGAACTCTACCTCACGATCCGGGGGAATTCCGGGTTTCTCTTTGGTAAATACATCGTTGTATTCCCTTACGATAGGAATTTCCTCAAGGTTGGAACTTTCCTTTAACTCAAACATTTGGACGAGGTATAATTCTTCATAGGGAATCATCACCCACACCATTGAAGTATTTTTCAAAGGATATTCATGATCTTCCTTACATTTGTAGAGGAGCATGGGATGGTTCGGAATATGAAAATATATTTCTTTTTCCCAACAGTTGATATGTGCTCTATATAACGAGAGCCAATCCATTCCCATTATAGCGTCGAATTCCATCAAGGGAAGTATTACGAGATTTTCCGGAAGAATCTTCCCACATATGTCAATAGGAGAAGAATCAAACACTTGGGTTGCAATGATTGCACCACTTGGTGTTTTTACAGATATCTCTACTTCAAGGTTTGGGGGGTTCGATTGTATAGTTCTAGCAAACTTGCAATATATAAAAGAATGCGTAGAACCAGAATCAAATAAGACTTTTTCCATTCTTGAG
This sequence comes from Viscum album, assembly GCA_963277665.1. Taxonomy (NCBI): domain Eukaryota; kingdom Viridiplantae; phylum Streptophyta; class Magnoliopsida; order Santalales; family Viscaceae; genus Viscum; species Viscum album. Next base: position 246,512,871 of record OY728133.1, read on the forward strand.
TGAATAGGAAGTGTACCTTGTACAACTTCATTATCATGTTCTACTTCCACAGTAGTGATGGCATAAGCCTTCCCTTGTTCCTTTGGCTTTGGTGGTTGTTGGCGCTGATTACCCTCGAAAGCTCGAGGTTTAGTTCACTGGTTTGAATAGTTCCCTAGCTCCTTACAGTTGTAGCATTGAACCACGAGTGGTTCTCTCCTTTCATCAGCTACATTATCCTTCCTTTTCAAGTCTCTTCGAAACTCGTGAGCTAGGTGTCCTTCTTTCCCACACTTGATGCATTTCCCCGTCCCTTTGTGGCAGTTCCCATTGTGAAACTTCCCACATTTTTGGCAAGTGGGTCGTTCTGTTTTATTCCCAGCTTTATCACTAGATCCACCATCTTGAAACTCCATCTTTCTTTTCTTATCACCATATCCATGGGACCATTCTCCAAACTCCATCTCCACTTTGAGAGCACACCGAACAACTTCTTCATAACTCCCAAAGTCTCAAATTTCAAGAGCTTTTCGAAGATGTGGTTTTAATCCACTAAAGAATCTATCAATTTTTCTATCATTGTTGATAACAAAACCCGAAGCATACCTTGCGAGCCTTGTGAAATTTTCTTCATAGGTTGTGACAGATTCTCCTTCTTTTTTATTGAGCTCTATGAATTCTCTCTCCACCTTTGTGTGAAGAGTTCGTGGGAAGTAGTTATTAAGAAACATTATCTTAATGTCTTCCCATTCCATATCTTCAATTTCCTCCCTTGGCTTGGTGTTCTTAATCAAAGCCCACCATTGATCAGCTTCTCCATCTAGACGATAAACGGCTAGAGTCACCTTCTCCATCTCAGAACAGTGAAGAACAGAAAATATCTTCTCCATGGAGTTGACCCACTGTTCTGCAACTAGTGGATTAGAAGATCCACAAAACGTCGGTGGTCGTTGCCGCATAAAAAATTCGAAGCTAGCTGCTCCCTCTTTGGTGAAGAAGGATGTTCCCCATTATTATGGTTATTATTCATAACCCGGGATAATTGGGTAAGCATCGCCATGAAGTTTTGAACTCCACCTCCAAAATTATTGGGGATATCATTCGGGCAATCGTTTCATTGGCCATCGCAAGAGTTGTTGGCCTGATTTATCCTGCTTCCCACCATTTTCTAAAACAGAAAAGATTAAAAAACATAAGTAAAAAATTCATGAATAACTTATTCATTTAACCAAAAATATAACATATGTGATCCCTAGGTAAATATCCTTGTGTGCATATTTGTGCATAGTCTCATTCTAAGGGTTTTCATTAGGGCTCACTAATCCTAATTCCCAAATTAACTAAACCTTTCCTTTGATACCAACTATACCGACCCGACCCTTTCGTACGTTCCTATTACATCATTTCAATGATAAACAACATAATAGTATTACACATGGAGGATCCAGAGGTTTAGTGTCTTGGGAAAACTAGGACAATACATAACAAATACAACATCAACCATAAACATTTATTTAATTTCTTCTTCACTAGCTTCTTAGTGGCACTTGTCCTATCCTTAGTACATGTAGCCACCTGAGGATATACATCAAAAAGGGTGAGCTAAAAGCCCATTAAGAGGATAGATAAGAACAATATAGCATGGGGTGAGCATAATCATGACATAGGAAGAAGATCTTGAACATGAGAGAAGGATAAACAATAAATTTGAAATGTGGAAAAGCATAAAAATGAAACATCATGTCTTAGTGGTTAACTACCACACATACTTGTGAACAAATATAGCATCATGTTAACGCATCATTTCAAATTTACTCATGAGATTCATCACTTTACCCAATGCATTGGGGCGCTATATAATTCTGGGCGCACCCATCACATTTAAACATTCATATTGCACTATATAATTCTGGGCGCACCCGTCACATCATAAAATTATCATTATCATGCTTTCCACATAGAACACATATCAAACATGTACATAAATAACCCATGGAAAGGAATTGTTTTCATCTCATAATAACACATTCATAATCTTTGGGTTCCCAAAAGAAAGAGGGAACAACATACTTGATATAAGAACCATCAACCTTGAATGAGAGGTAAAAGGTGAGATCTTGAAAGAAGAGTTCTTTTGGAAAACATTTTTATAGTCAAAAAAACCATTTATAAACAAGTATATCTCATAAAAGTAATGTAAATGATGAACAAATGATCTTTGAGGAGTAACCATATCAAAAATGGAGTGAAATAGGGAGAACCCGAAGGAAGAAAATTGGGTTCCAGATTTCCCCTTAACTTGTACTCGAATGCCTCATTCTCTTTAATGTCCTATATAATGACATTATATTCATTAATTAGAAATTACAGAACATTTTATACATTAATAGGGTTCATTCTGGTTTCATTATATCATATTATGTTCCTTTGTATGACATATAGAATTTAAAAACATTGATCGGAGATGTTCTTTTTCATGGTTTTCTTGAGCGGTCCGCTTGTATTCTTAATTTGATGTTTGGGTAGATCATGGGTAAACATCCAGAACTGTTATTAAATGTAATTAATTATATTAAAGAAGCTTTAATTATTTTATAATGAGTTATATTAGATCCATGTGGCTGAATTATTAGATAATAATTAAATGAAGATTTTTTGGGTTAATTTGAGCGGTTTTTGGATGACAACGAACTCATTTTAACAGTTCAATTAGTAATATGGCCATAGGTTATTTACAGAACTTAAAATAGACCATAATACATTTAAAACATTCTGGTTCGACCATAAAAATGGTTTCATGACCAGATTGAAGGTATAAATGGAAGAAGAGAGCATGTTGTTTTTGAAGGTGATAAATTATCACCACATGAACAACGTTCTCTTTAATAAAATAAAAGGAAGGGGGAAAGGGTGTGGGGAGATATAATATACCATTAGAATCATAAGATTACATTATATGTATAATACTGGAGTTAAAAAACCATTTGGATGAAGATAGGTAGGGAGAGATCAAGAAAGGAACTTGAACTTGAAAGGAAATTAAAGGAGAAGAGAGAGATAAATTGCCTTTTGAATCCTCATCTTGAGATCCACTTTAAGGAAGCTAGGCATGGTATTTTGATGAGACCAGAAGCTTTTGGACGTGGGGGATGAGCTAGGGAAGGATTTTGGGCAGAATTTAGAGAAGTCATGGAGCTTGAGAGGTGTGAGGAAAAGAGGGAGTGAAGGGTGGATTTTATAGTGGATGGGAGAGGGGTTTCCTTAATATAAAATTGATTAGTTTATTAATTTCACCTAAGACAACGAATAGTGAGTCTTGTATGACTAAGAATTGTAAATTTGACTTGTTAATTCGGTATTTGGGTGCTTACATCACTTTTGATGTCAGGAATAGTGGGTTTTAATTAAAATGTATTTATATGATAAATTAATGTATTCTACTATTCATCAAAAATTCATGTATCTCAGAAAAATCCCAAAATTTTACCCCAACCATTTTTCGACGGGTAGAATCAAAAAATGAAGTCCATTTTTTAAAAATTATTTTCTAAATATTATTAATTAAATATTTAATTTAAATCATAATTGACTTAAAAAAACAGTTTTTAAAATTAAAACTGATTTTGCAGTTCGTTCAAAAATTACTTAGGGTCTTATAAAATTATCTAAAAACTATTAGACATTGATTCAATAATTTATGAATATATTTCATGAAAATAAATATTCTTTTAAATTAATTATTTAATTATAATTAAATATTTATGACTTATAAAATACCGAAAATTTTTACTAAGGTCAAATTATCACTTTCTATGATGTCTAAATTTTATTTTATTATTCATAGGTAATGCTACTCTTATTTACTATTCATAAGGTTCATATTACTATTCATACGGGTAGGTTACTATTCATAAGGGTAGGTTACTATTGACCAAAAATTATTTTTTGTTTCATTAGACTCCAAAAACTATCTTGAACACAACTGTGTATGTTGGATTTTTAAAATTCCAAACATAGGGGTTACAAAATTATGTTTAAAGGTCACTTATCACTTAGTAGTTCATTATTTTGTGTTTTTATGACATATATATAAGAAGGGAATTTTCCGTTGAAAAACTTTGGCTCATTACACTAGCTGCTCATACATAACGGAAAATGTCCTGACGCTACCATGCTCTTCCTGCCCATACACACCTGGGCCTCACAACCACACATCCCTGCCCGAAAACACCCAGGCCTCATCCTGAAGACACATGGGAAACAATCAATAACCAGAACCCCTACCCAAAAACACATGGCCTAACAACAAAACAATCGAAACCTACCAGAAGAATCTTGGGTGTAAGGTCACCTCCAGCCATCACAGTCGAGGGATGAGTGAGCATGAAGGAGAGTAACTGGGGGGAAATGCCCTTCCCCATGAAATGGGGTGTCTGACACTAACTTTCCAACGTGGGTGGGGTGTGACTAAACAAGAAACATACAATTATACATATATAACCCAACACACATCCCCACATATGGATCCTCAAACAGATACAAGTAGGTACACATGCACTACTACCTCAGAAAACAGGCTCACAACAAACAGTTCCCAGTTCCCCTATTCAAGTTATCATTCATAATTGTTCAGTATGAGTTAATCACTTAACTACTGGGAAACTAATAGGCACATTCACAGATGAAAAAACAAAATCGTCTGAAAGGAAAATCATCAGGTAATTTAATAATTCACACCCAGTTCTCTTGTGAAGTCGCTACAAATATGGATCAAGTGATATCCCTAAAAGTAATTGAAACAAAAAAAACCCCGAGATACAGCCCCATGTACCCAAACTTCAGATTCCAATGGTTTCTCAATAACAGAGGATTCCACCCCAATTCTTGATATAAGCAGAGTAACCCTCCACAACCTCAGATTCACAACCAGCGAAAGTATAACAACAGGGGATCCCATAAAAGAAAACCATAAAGTCACCCTTAATAGGCCCGTGAAGGAAAAACAACCAATCCACTACCACCAAAACAATGGAGGCCCACACAGGAATTTTCAGACTTCAAAGATTTATCTCACTCCATGGTTTCAATTTCACTGTGCTTTAACCAGGGTTACCACAGAAAAGGGTTAATCCCAGTGCTTTCAATTTATTCAACTGAGTATACGTAATTAACTAATTCCATATTACAGTTATTTAAAAATCCTGGAAAACTGAGGTTCATTAGTGCACAGAGAAATACCACAAATGGTCAAGATTTTCTGTGAGCATAGGCCCGTATAATTCACAACACATATAAAAAATAAAAGAACATAGCAGGACATCGAACTCCCCCCACCCTTTTATTCTTTAATGTTTCGTTTATTATCTTCATTATGTTGGGATTATTCAATTTCCATAGAGAAAAAATAATGAAAACCCCGTATGATACATAGAAAATGGATAAAAGGGATAAAATACCTACATCACGGATCAAGGATTGATGTTAAGTCCTCACGTGAGAATTAGGAACTCCACGGAACACGATCAAAGAAAACTTTGTGGGGTTACAACTCGTTAGGACAAAGGGTACTCCGAGGGCAGGCTGATAGAGAAAAAGAAATTTAGGGAGAAAGCCTTTAGGTTATAAATTCTGAGATATATTATCCCCATTCAGTTAAGATATGGAGATAAAAACATGAAACCGCGTAAGAAGTAGGGTTGTGGGTTGACCACACGGCTGGGACACCCCACACGCCACGTAAAAGGTCACCGCCTTTCGGGGTGGTTTAAAAATACTTAGACCTCCAGGTTTTCCATTTAAGGAGGGTACCTCACCAATCATTTAATTTAAACGCCATAAATGGGCATTAATGGTCTTTAAAACAGGGTTCAAAACATAGTATAAAAACCAATTTGCGCAAAAAGGAGGTTCTTCTAGAAAACCCGTGGGGGTATGTGAGAGTTACTGGTAGCTGAGATCTACCGGTAGCCGAGAGCCACTGATAGCTGAGAGCCACCAGTTGGAAAGAGCTACCGGTAGTTGAGAGCCACCGGTTGCAGAGAGCCACCGGTAGCTGAGAGCTACCAGTTAGCGACAGCTATCGGTTGGTGACAGCTATCAATTGCCGATGGATACCTATAGAATAGGTCTACCTGAAACCCAAGGTCACCGATAGGCTAGGTCTACTGCTAGATTGAGGCTATCATTAGGACAAGGCTACCGCTAGGTGTCACCGGGAAGCTGGGATGGCCTTCCCGACCACCCAGAACACCTCAATCATAAGATTTTTACCAAGTAATGGACCCCCAAAACCTGGGAAATTACATCAGATACTTCTCAAACTATTCTCTTCCCTCAGAATATAAGAACAACCAAGAAAGGAGAAAAGTGGGGTCCATACAACCACCCTCTAAAGATACTTCTCAGGGGAAAACCCCTGAGTTGTTCGAGAGCTGGAACAGAACCCTTCCCCTACATCCAGGAATACTCCCCCAAGAGTTATAAACCACAAAAATTCACAACAAGCACAAGGATCACACTATCCAAAAACTAAGTTAGGGAGTACCCTCCTACATGTTAGGATATTATCCGCTTTGGGTAGCACTGACTCGCCCTCACAGGTTTAATCGCATCCACATTAATGGGTCCTGATTAGCAGTTAGTTTTTCCCATCATCACACAATCGGACACACACACACAGAGAACAGGGAACAGATCATCTAATGGCTATGAATAATAATTATTTCATATATTAAAGCCCAAGGTATAATATCTCAACAATGATCAGAACAATAAAAACAAGGATGTCAAAACATCTCTGGGTACTGAACGCGTAACTGGGCCTCCTGCTCCCAAGTGCTCTCTTCCAGGCCACCATGCCTCCACAACACATGAACCAGGGGGATGGTTTATCCACAAAGCACATTCTCTTTACATTACTTGATCTTGATTGTTCGTTCTATGAAGGTTGCATCGTCTTCAACATCTAACTCTCCCCAATCGATGACATGGGAGTCATCGTAAATATATCGACAAAGTTGGGAGACGTGGAAGACGTTGTGAACTTTCTCCAACTGAGGTGGAAATTCAAGCTAATACGCCACCTCACTAACTCGTCCAAACACCTCGAAATGTTCGATGATTCTAGGGGAGAGCTTACTCCCCTTCCCAATCCTTCGATGCCCACATCGAAGTGAAAAGTTCAAGAACACAATATTCCCAACCTCAAACACCAAGGACCTCCTCCTATGATCGTTATAAGAATTTTGCCGGTCCTGGGCTGCTTTTATCCTATCACACATGAGTTGAACCTTCTCAGTGGTTCCCTGGACCACTTCTAGCCAAAGAACAACTACTTTCCCAATCTATTTTCAGCAAACATGTGAACAACACAACCTTCCATACATGGTCTCAAATGGTTTCATACCAATAGTTGAGTGGAATATATTGTTAAAAAAACTCCCCTAGAGTCAAGTGTCATAATCATGATCCCCCAAAATCAAGAACACAAGCCCACATCATGTCATCCAACGTCTGGATCGTTCATTCAGTTTTCCAATCTATCTGAGGGTGGAAAGTAGTGCTAAGGCGTAGTTGCGTGCCAAAGGCATGCTGTAATCCCCTCTAGACTTGTGAGGTAAACCACATGTCTCAGTCGGAGACAACAGGTCTCGAGATCTCGTCCAACCGCACCACCTCATCAACGTACCTCTGGGATATGGTTCTCACTGGGATCATCTCCTTATTCTCCAAGAAGTGTGCTGATTTTGTCAACTGATCCACCACTACCCCGATGGCCTCAGAGCCTCCCTGAGCCCTGGGTAGCCCTGTGACGAAGTCCATTGAGATGTCATCCCACTTCTACTCAGGAACATCTAATGGCTGTAATGGCCCTACAATAAAATGGTGTTTAGCCTTTACTTGCTGACACACAAGGCACTTTGCCACAAACTCTACAACCACCCTCTTTACCCCGGGACACCAAAACTAGCTCCTCGGGCCTTGGTACATCTTTGATACCCTAGGATGTACTTCTAAATACGAGCGATGGAACTCATAGAGAAAACCTTTATGCATCATCTCCGGAATGAAAATCCTTCCACGGAAAATCATCTGATGCTCACCATCCTCCGACCATCCCTCAAGAGCACCTCCCTGATAAACACGTCCCCACATCACATCCAACCCAGAGTCCCCCCACTGAGACTCTTCCAACTTCAACACTAAAGAGGGAACTAAAATCATCTGAAATAGACAACCTCTTCCACCTTCCACCCTTGCATCAAAATGCAACGCCGCTAACTCTTCCATCTCTCTCCAAGCATCTTAAGATTCCCGAACTACATCTTTCTATGATTTCCTGCTTAGGAAATCAGCCACAACATTTCCCTTTTCCACAGTATAAGAGAACTTGATGTCGAAAACATGGATGAACTCGACCCATCTCCATTACTTCAAGTTCAGATCTCTCTAGGAAAAGATATAACACAAGCTATTATGATCTAAGAAGACCAAAAAGCATTATTTTATGAGATAATGCAGCCCCAACTTCAATGAAAACACCACAGCCGCAAGCTCCAGTTCGTGGGTGGAATAGTTACGTTCATGAGGAAGTAACTTCCTAGAAACATTAGAGATCACTCCTTGCTTCTCCATCATCACACATCCCAACCCAATGCTAGAAGAATCACAGAAAACTTCATACAACACCCCTTCCTCTAGTAATATGAGTATTGGAGAACTAACTAGCTTCACCTTTAGGTATCCGAAAGCTGTCTAGCATTGGTTTCTCCACACGAAGGCCTAGTCATTCTTAGTCAACGCTATCAACAGAGCTGTAACTCGAGAGAAGTCTGGAACAAACCTCCAGTAATAGCATCCCAAACCTAGGAAACTACCAACATTCGCCACGTTCTTGGGTGCTGCCCATGAAATGACCGCCTCGACCTTCGATGGGTCTACTGCTATTCCCCTCTAAGACACTTCGTATCCAAGGAAATGTACCTCTCACATTAAGAACATTCACTTAGATAGTTTCCCATAAATATGGTGGTCTCGAAGGACTCCCAAAACCGCCCTAAGATGTTTAACATGCTCTTCCTTGGATCATGAGTAGATAAAGATGTTGTCGATGAACACTGCAATGAACTAGTCTAGAAACTCTCAGAAAAAAGAGTTCATGAGGTTCATGAACGTAGCTAGTGCATTTGTAACACCAAACAACATGACCATGAACTCAAAGTGGCCATATATGTACCTGAAATGCATCTTCGAGATATCACTTTACTTCACTCTCAACTGGTGGTATCCAGAATGCAGTTCGATCTTAGTGAACCAACCTGCTCCCCTCAACTATTTGAAGATATCGTCTATCCTTGGGATGCGGTAACGATTCTTGATCGTAACCTGATTTAAACTCTGGTAGTCTATGTATAGTCGTATAATATCATCTTCATGGAGCACCCCACGACAACACGATGGGTCGAACAAAACCCTTATCCATCAGATCATTAATCTGAATCTGCAACTCCCGCAACTCAGATGGTGTCATCCGATAAATAGCCATCGAGATTGGCCGGGCACCATGCTATAAGTCTATCTCAAACTCAATGTCTCATTGAGGGGGTAGATTCACAATCTCATCAGGAAAGACATCATGGAATTCTATTTTGACCTCTAGGGAATCCACCATTCATGCGTTCTATGACTCTACTGACATCCCATTCAGTATAGAAAAGAGCGGCTCCACGTGTCAAATCCCCTCTTAATAACTCCACTACCCAACAAAAGACACATGTAGTCCATCCTCGCTGGAGAATTAAATCCTTTTCCAATAGCAGTAGATGATGGAATGCACAGAGAATAACCATTTGATGCCTAGAATGAAATCATATTTATGCATCTGCAATTAAATAAGGTTTTTACTGGACTGATGTGGTCCCAACATCAGTCTACACCCCCAGAAGAAGTATGATATGCTGGTCTGACCCCCAACTAGTGTTCTCAACACTAGGGGCACAAAACGTCTCCTCGCATCCAGACCCAGAGCATGGGCTAATTTGAGAATAAAGAAGGAGAGAGAAGCTCCTGAATCAAGCAAGTAAGAAACAAGAGTGCTGAATAAACTGATCGTACCTCGAACAACCTTTGGTCCCATAGGATCTACTAACTCTGCGGCATAAAACTATCAACACCCAGCTCCTCTTCCTCACTATTTTCGACCACCTCCCCAACCACACCCAGGTAGATGTCCCTGAGGAGCACCGTGGTGTCGATCTCCTCCCACAATGTCATCCCTAGGTGGTCTAGGGGCCTACTACTGCTGCTGGAAAGGTCTTGCCGGCAACGGATGCTGCTGAGGTAGGTGATGAAATTGCCCACTTCCACCATGTGGAGCTTGGGTCATCCACCTTCTCTGGACATGTTTGAAATCTCCACAATAGAATAACTTTCATCCCGGCCCTGCGAGAAAAGGGCGAGGTCCAGAAGCTTGGGACTGGAACAAATGAGTCCTAAACCCTTCTTTTTGAAACCCGAAAGGCCCTATCGCTGGAGACCTGTTGCTGAATGCCTTCCCCTTTGATGAACTCACCTTGTTCCCTTCCCATGGTGTGCCTCCCCCCGAGTGCATATTCTACTACCTCAGCCTTTTTTGTACTACTAGGTACGTCAGAAGAGTTAAGGGAGTGACAACATAATGATGTGAAGGATGGAGTGCCACCTCTAACCGTCTTACCCGAGAATCCTCATCCGGAAAGAGATCCGGGGAAAACTCAAGAGATATTTGAATTTGATCCCCATCTCCCATACTGATCTGCTTCCCTGCTGAAGGGAGAGAATCTCCTATCTCTTCTCATCCATCACCCTAGAGGAGAGGAAGTCCTCATGAAATTCCTTATCAAAACTGGCCCATGAATCCTCTGCCTCAATTTCTTCTCCAAGGAAAAGCGTCCACCAGGGACGCACTGATCCTCTCAGCTAACTGATAGCCAATGGAACCCATTACTCCCTCGGAGCATGGATCAAAGAGATGGTGATGGATAGATCCTTGAGCCATCCCTCCGTTACTGAGTCAGAAACGATGCCCTCGTACATCTCGAGGGTTTGTCGCTGGAAGGAGCACAAATTCCTCTACCACAAGTCATCCTCCTCATCTCGGTCAACACTCTATTGGTCAACTTCCTCGATCCGCTAGGCCTCAACCACCCGGGTCACTTGTGGATAATGTCCGGGTTCCATAGTTGAAAGGTAACCAAAGATTGTCTAATCTCGAGTAGTAATGGAATTTTCATTATTATGTTTTTTCTCTCCAAGGATCCCCAAATAAAATAAAATCACAATCAGTATGAAGGATGTAGATTCCCTAGGGTCTCTACCCTGCAAAAAATGTAGTCTCACTTGGACATTTTATAGCCTCATTATCCTTACAACGGATCAAGGGGGCCCTAAAATATCTTGTATTAGACGGTTCTCCCTGGTTTATTTCATGAACCAAGATCACCTAACATTGTTGCCCTACCATCCCATGCAATCCTCACTATTCCTAAATCTAGACTCCATCATATCCCTCAACCTCGCTCTGATACCATTCGGTCACGACCATCCTTTGGAAAGACGATGGAAGGGGTGGAAAAGGCCCCCTCCCTTCATTATTCAAGTCGAAGATGAGATAATGACCCCTGATTCCCACCTCCAGTAGGCCTCAGAGTGGCGACTAGAACCAAGGGTGTAACATTTTCACAATTTGGTAGGCATTACCCTTTTTAGTTAACCATGATTGGTAGAAAGAATGAGTCAACACCAAACACCACCCAGTATAGGAAACTTGAAATAAAACCAAACAAAATGCATGTTTTAATAATAAAACTGAACAAGGTACAAGAACTCCAAAGTACAAACAAATAGGAAAAGAATAGGCGAAGCAGGAAACAATAGCGACCAACAGTAACTCCAAAGTCCAGACTAGTAAGGTCCCGCATGGCCTCCGAAGTCCTCCTGGAAACATGAAATTAAACATAGGGTGAGCATACAAAGAATACACAGTAGGGTAAACATATATCTCTCGTTCATAAGTGGGGAGACGTACTAATGTTTCATGAGAAGCAGAGAAACCAACTTCTATCAAAGAGTCTATCCATCCCACCTCACGAGTCACACTCACCAAACAACAGAAGCAGTAAGTTAATTGTAAAAGAACAAAACATTTGGGTACCCCACACAAGAATTTCCCTCACTAGCTAGCTTCTCATCCCTAACTGAAATCGTCCTAATTCTACCACGATCTTCATTCCCGTACACACCTGGGCCTCACAACAACACATCCCTTCCCGAAAACACTTGTGTGTCCCAACCATAGATCCCTGCCCAAGAACACTTGTGCCTCATCCTAAAGACACCTGGGAAACAAACCATAACCAGAACCCCTTCCAAAAACACCTGGTCTAACAACACTCCAATAAAATCCTACCCGAAGAATATAGGGTGTAAGGTCACATTCAGCCATCATAGCGAAGTGAAGAGAGAGCAGGAAGGAGGGTAACATTGGGGAAACGCCATTCCCCATGAAATGGGATGTTCGACACTAAGTGTCCAATGTAGGTGGGGTGCGACTAAATACAAAACATACAATTATACATATATAACCCAACACACATAGCACCCTAAGGATCCTCAAATAGATACAGGAAGGTACAAAATCACTGTTGTCTCAAAAAACAGGCACACAACAAACAGTTCCCAATTCCCATGTTCAAGTTATCATTCATAACAATTCAGTATGAGTTAATCCCTTCACTACTGGGCAACTAATAGGAAAATTCACAGATGAAACAACAAAATGGATATAAAGGAAAATCATCAAGTAATTTAAGCATTCACACCAGGTTCTCTTGTGAATTCACAAAAAAAGGGATTAAGTGAGATCCCTCAAATTACTGGAAGAAAAACAACCTCGAGAAGAGCCCCATGTCCCCAAACTCCAGAAGCCAATGATTTCTCAACAACAGAGGATTCCACCCCAATTCATGATATAATCATAGTAACCCCCCATAGCCTCAGATTCACAACCAGTGAAAGTATAACAATAGGGTATCCCATACAAGAAAACCCTAAAGTCACCTATAAAAGGTCTATGAAATAAAAACAGCCAAACCACTACCACCAACAAAAGGGAGGCCCACGAAGGAATTTTCAGATTTAAAATATTTAACACACTCCATGGTATCAATTCCATTGTTCTTTAACCGGGTTTATCACAGAAAAAGGTTAATCCTAGTGCTTTCAATTTATTTAACCAAATATACATAATTAACCAATTCCATGTTACAGTTATTTAAACATCCAAGAACACCGAGCTTCATGAGTGCACAAAGAAATACAACCAACAACCATGATTTTCAGTGAGAATAGACTCATATAATTCAAAAAACATATCCACAATAAAAGAACATAGCAAGACATCCATCAAACCCCCTTTTATTCATTAAAGGTCTGTTCATTATCTTAATTAAGTTGGGTTTCATCAGTTTCCACAGAGAAAAAAGAATTCACACCCCGCATGATACACAGAAAAGAGAGAAAAGGGAGAAAATACCTAACTCACATATCAAGGATCAACGTTAAGTCCTCGTGCGAGTTGCATGAACTCCATAGAATGCGATAAAGGAAAACATCACGGAGTTACAACTCATCCAGAGAAAGTGTACTCCGAGCGCAGGGTGATAGAGAAAAAGAAACATATGAAGAAATCCTTTAGGTTATCAAGGCTGAGATACATCATCCTTGGACGGTTAAGATATGGAGATAAAAACTCAAAACCTTGTAAGAAGTGGGATCATGGGTTGACCACGTGGCTGGGACACCCCACACTCCACTTAAAAGGTCCCCGTCTTTCGGGACAGTTTAAATAGATTCAAACCTCATGGTTTTTCATTTTAGGAGGGTAACTCACCAATAATTTAATTTAAACGCCATTAATGGCAATTAATTTTCTTTAAAACAGGGGTCAAAAAATGGTTTAAAAACAAATTTGTGGAAAACTGAGGCTTTGTTGGAAAACCCATAGGGGTAGGCAAGAGTTACCAGTAGCCAAGAGCTACTGGTAGTCGAGTGCCACCAGTAGCCAAGGGCCACAAGTTGGTGACAGCTTCGGGTAGCCGAGAGGCACCGGTAGTCGAGAGCTACTGGTTGGTGACGGCTACCGGTTGCCGACAACTACCGGTGGCTGTTAGCCACCTGTAGCTGAGAGAAACCGTTATCCGAGGGCTACTGGTAGACGAGGGCACTGGTAGGCTAGGTCAACCGGTAGGCTGAGACTATCGGTAGGCCAAGGCTACCGCTACGGGTCACCGAGAAGCTGGGATGGCCTTCCAGACCACCCAGAACACCTCAAACATCTAATTTTTACCATGTAATGGACCCCAAAAACCCAGTCCATTACATTTAAATTGAGGATAATATAGAATAATATCATAACGGTATTGTGAGGAAGAGATTATGTGGGTTTCCTAAGAACACGTCCCATTCAAGATAATACAAGTTGAAATTTATATGGAGATGTTATACCCAGGTTTAGTAACATGGATGTGGTGCATTGAGATTTCACACAATCATCACTTGGTGCATGATAATGGGCCTTACTACACTCCTGTTTTGACACTATTATGAGATATGCAAGGCATAATTTAAATTTTCATTATGAACCATTATAAAGGATTTGAATTGATGATGATAAAAAATGATTTTAGTTAAAAATAAAGTGTCTTAGGAAGTTATTTATAAGGTTGATCATATGTTTAAAGTCAAAAATACCCCTTTTGAATGTATGTTACACGAATATGTCATAATTAGGGATATTATCAGAAAATATATATGGGAATAAAACCATATAAATTAGTATTTGTTTTCGTAAAAATGATATATTTTAATGGTTATTTATTATTTTATGTGCTTATGTGAAAATGTACTATTAACCTATAGGGATAGTATGATCATTAATTTCAAAGTAATACTAACATATATTCTATTATTTTTTTAAAAAAAATAATTCATATAGAAAAACCATGAATTTAAAAAATTGTGTGATTTGATGAATAATTATATATTTGATAATCATCATCATAATATTGGAATGGTTATAGAAATTATACTATTATTACATTATAATAGGAAAAAACACCTACCCGGTGGCTACCAATCACATTTGTGAAGGATATGGGGATTGACCCCACATTTAAAATTATATAAAGGTGTTCTACCTACAACATACTGATGTGATGTACTCGTTATTCTGACAGTTTTTCCTAAATAGTTTGATCGATAACTATTATCTTATTTTTGGAAAGTATATTATAGGATCAAATCCTATTTATTTTGAGGTAATTAATAATATTTTAGGAAATATTTTATTATATTAAATAATATATCTAATTTATGATTAATTAAAATTATCATTTAGTATGAATGCAAAAAAAGTTTTATGTATTTGTATTAAAATTCATGAGATCCAATTTGTGGTGAACAGATTCTATAATGTTTATAATATTGAATTTAATCAGGATATGTGGTTTCTTATTTGTGTAATAATCATAGATGATCCTTTGGTGGACATTTTTAAATAAAATGTATTAATTTTTCATATAAATATTTATACAATTTTCTTATTATCTTACCTTTTGGCAACCATAATATTTTTTGTTATTATTTAAATATAATATGAATGTCTTATTATTATTTTATGGATATTATATTTTAATAAAATTATATCTTTTTCCATCAAGAATAAAAATAATAATATTGTATACACATTTCTTATAGTAATAAATGATGATGATATTGATCGAATAACAATAAAAGGGTGAATGTTTACTTAAAATATATCAAGAATATTTTAGGATGATCTCAATCATTATAGAAAATAACCCATGAACTCTAAAATTAATATATTGAAAAAAATTTCATATTACAATCATAAACAATGAATAAAAGGACTTCTATCTATGGGAATATTATCTATGTCATATATTCTCTTTGACCCTCCTTAAGAATCTTGTTTGTATTCATAATGAATAACTCTAGATGGTTTCTTAGCCTGGACTCCACCATTCGTTTTTGGCTGGAAAACTGGACTGGATCCCCTCTTATCTCCGTGATTCCTCCTAATACTTCCCCTGATAGAATTAACTTCACTATAAAGGATGTGATGCAGTCCAGAACCTTTGTGCTACCTAACTCTATCATGCAAGTGGTTGATGGTTACCCTTTCTCTAATGATAATGACATTTTTGTTTGGAAACCGGCTCACAATGGTATTCTTGACTCAAAATTTTTTGACTATTCGTTGTTTCTCAAACATGGTATCAGACTTCTCTTCATTGATGTTTTTTAAAAACCTTGGATTAATCATTCTAGGTTTAATATTATTTGGTGCTTGGTGCACAATCGTATCCCTACAGAGACTTGTCTCTAATCTTTTGGCATTAATTTTAGTTCTAAATTCCCTCTCTTTCATCAACACTGAGAGGATATCAACAATTTATTTTTATCTTCCACTATGGCTTTTTCTATGTGGAATTTTATTTCTTACATCTTTGAATGCATGTGCCCTTCTTATGACTGTATTCTCTTATAGCTAGTGCATTGTGTGAAGTTTTACTCCTTACCATATGTCAAAAACCACTTCCTATCTATTGTGGAAGAGCTTCGACATGTTATCTAGTATGATAGAAATGCCATTATTCACAATAATCACTCGCTCAATCACATTGTAGGTCGTACGAGAATCCTGATTACCATTAACGATGTTGCCTTGATACAGAAATCTAATTGTGACAACTCTATTGGTGACATCATGATCCTACGATGTCTGAATATTGAAGGAATTTTTCCTTAGACAAAATGTTTTTTAAGGTCTTCTGTAAATCCCCGCTACCTGGATGGATTAAGATCAATGTATATGGAGCTTCGAAAAACACCCATTCCCTACGGGTTGTGGAGCAATATTCAGAGACTACAAAGGAAAATGCCATGGTTGTTTCTATGGCAGTTGTGGGGACACCTCCTCCCATTAAGATGAGATGTTGGATATCATCCATACCATCTTATTTGTCATGTATAAATGTTGTAACAACATCTGGAATGAAAGAAACTCTGCCATCATTGTTCGGGAAATTTGGAATGGGGATGTTCCCCTCTCTTATCCCCTAACTGTGAGTTGGAAGATCTGCCTGAACTCATTTCTAGAAAGCAGATATATTTCCACTAATTCCTACTGTGAAGCTAATATGTTGGCATATGGTCTTGGAAACAAGGAGATCAGCCAAGCCATTACATTTTCTGATGAGTTCTCGGATGATCTCCTCCCTCTCTTTTCTAAAGATTATAATAAAATTCCCTCCTTCAGACTTTTCTAATTTTCATGCTTGTCTTCAAATAAATTAGGTCTTGGTCATTGACCATGAAATTTCTTAAAAAAAGGTCTTCTAACTCATAAATATTTTATGACTTTGTGGTTGTTAAAATTATCATGATGATTCACATTTTTGGAATCAATTTTCTTTATCAATCTCCATAATTTATTAGACTTTTCTTCTATGTTATTATTTTCACTTCCCACCAATGTCCTCCAACATGTAGACCTTGTTATGTATTATTAAATATCCCCATAATATTTTCCATTAACCCTTTTACATTTTTTATCCCTTTTTATGTTTTGGTTTTTCAATAAATAAATTTTTACATATCAAAACCCTCATTCCAGAATGAATGTTCAAATTACGAAGACAACATTTACTGAAGGTGTGTATAATTTTATAACCTGATATTTTTAATTATATTTATTTTAAATCAATATAGTCCCTTTGATATATTTTTATACATTAAACCCTATTATTATAAATGAATAATATTTTTATTGATAGCATATATGACACACAACAGTAGACTTAAACGACCCAAAAAATATATTATACAAATATGGTTGTTATAACATAACCCTGGAATGGTATATTATAAATAACATTAACCAAATTTTCATATATATATATATATATATCCTAATAAATAAATTTTAATTAATAACATCTTTTTAAATAATCACATGTGTTTTTTTAATGTGATTTAATTCATTAAAATAGTTTTTATTTAAAAATAGTTTTATTTCTAATTTTATGTTTAGAAATTGTAATTACATTAATGAAATTTTAGACTGGTAGTTTTATAAAAATATTATCATTTTTAAAATCATCATTCCAATATTATCATTATGATGAATTTTTGGGTTTCTTTTTAAAATGATGACTTTTGTTGAGTAGTAAAATATATCTATTTTAGAATTTTTTATTGTTTTTTAAATAAATTATTTAATTTTAAATTCCCATTATACAGTTAATTTTTTAAACGTAATAATTTTTTATTTAATTATATTAAAATTAATTAATTACATTTGAATAGTCTTTCAAGATAATTTTATATATAAGTTTTTAGTATTAAAAAATTTTGGAAAATATTTTTTAATAGCATAATATTCCCCCATTTTAATTAATAAAAATAAAATTTCATGATGATTTATTTAAAGGAATGTTAAAAATTATATATCTAAAAATATGAATTTAAAAAACATACCATTATGATTTTTGTTCATATAGTTAATTAATAATCATCTTCTGCTTCATAAATGCATTTATTGATAACCAAACTTTCGACATGTATGTGATTTGTATTTTAAATTAAAATTTCCATATTCAGTTTACTAAATACAGAATAATGGATTCATGTTTAGAATAAAAAAACTATATTATAAAATATATTCCATTTCATTTTTGTGATTAATGAAAATAATAAAAATATTTTACCATAGTAAATATCCAAATTGATTTACCGGGGGTTAATCATAGATTATATGGATATAAATGACATATAAAATCTATAAATCATATTTTATGGTCTTATTTCATCCATATCACATATAAGGATTGACCATGGGTCATTCTGATGCATTTTGGGTAGACAAAAATGTGGAAACAATTTATTCCATTCAATAATTCCATTTGTGTCCCACTCCACAGTTATAATAAGGAACTCCAACATCTCTCTTATTCGCACATATCAATCCATTTATATCATAAAATCCTTAGAAAAACATATCCCACTAATAATTATCCACATTCAATAGGTTCTGTTCATCCCCAAAGCTAAACCCTAGAAGCCTTAAATATAGATCTAAATAAGGATCCTCTAAGATATGGTAATTTTCTTCACTAAGAACACTTTATAGGAGGAAAATGCGGGCTCTCCCTCCGTGGGGATCTTCGGGAAATCTGAATCGGTGCTGACTGACTTAGTTCATGGCGGATCCACTTGATTTTTTATTTAATCCTATGGATGTATTAATTCCTCCTTATAAGGCTTCCAATGTTTATGGGAGTGAATCAGTTCATATTTTGGTGGAAAAGGGGGGAACAGAACCCTAAGGAGAAGATTGATAGAGTGAAATCTTTCACATCTCTTTCTATGTTTTTCTCAAATTTTCATCAGACCTCAGACTCCCAACAACATAAAATCAGTAAGAATGTTTCTATAGCTTTTGTGGATGTGAATCCATAGATTCATGAAGACCGTCTCAAGGAGTGTCAAATTTCTCTTCTTTCTCATATTTCGGGCTCGCAGAGGGACTCTCCATTGATGCTTGATGACTTCAAGGACCGGTTGCTTCAGAGCTGGGGGTTCACTGATTGGATCTTAATTTATCATGGGAAAGCCTATATTTATTATTATTTAGCAATGGGATACATTATCAGACCCCTTTTCAATTATAACTTCTTCTTCACAGAAATGTATTAGTATTATGGGCCTTAGATGGTTCTTTTGGCATCAGAAAATCATTCGGCATGTTTCTTCAATTGTATGGTCTCTTATTAAGTTTGATAATGAGACTAAATGCTCTAGGTTTGGTCACATTACCCATGTTCTAGTTGATTTTGATCTATCCCATAAGTTGATTGATATGGTATTGCTTGTGGCGGGTGATTTTATGCTAGAACTCTCAATTCAGTGTGACTGGATATCTGAATTTTGTGACTCTTGTATTTCTATTTGTCACTTGTGTGATCAATGTCGAAGAATCATAATGTGTGTTCTCTGTAAATAACATGGGAACATAGATGATAAGTGTAATAGGGTACAACCATGTAATGGACATGCTGTGAATAGGGTCTTTAGAGTGAAAGAAACATTCTCTTTTGCTTAGGGACATAAATAATGCTTGGTTGAGGCCTCCAGTGGTGGGGATCCTATGAAACCACCGAATCATGATGGTGTTGTGGTTAGTAGTGTTGATGGTTTAATGCATCCCATGGATGTTGTTGCTGGTGATGTTGGGGGATCTGCTGCTTCAAGGAAATCCTAGGAAGAATTGGTTGATAGTGATTCTAACCGAGAGGCATTCATCCAAGAAAAAGTTAACTTTGAGATGGGCCAGGTATCGGTGGCTTCTTCTCACAGTAAAGGAAAGCTGAAAATGCTTGATGGTGATGGATTTGAACTGGTGATGTCTAGAAAACTGACTGTATCCTCTATGGAAAGGATTGAAATGGATTCAAGAGACAGGGATAGTGTGGTTGGGATCGCACCAAGGAACATTGGGCCCATTGAGGGGTCTTTTGAGCTTGATGTTCAAGATGATGGAAAAATGGAATCCTAGATTGAGCCCTCTAACCTTGTTGTCCAAGCTAGCACATATCCTATTATCCATTGTGAGTTGCATCATGCTATCTAGTGTAGTGTGCAACCTACATTACAGGCTGATGTACATGCTGGTGATGACCACCTATTGCACAAACAAGATAATGAATCCATAGTTTCCACACTGCAAACCTCCACCAAGCTGTTACAAGGGCCAGAAAAATCTAGATATAATTTTTTTTGGTGATGTTAGACTCTATAACACAACCGAATTTGACTTGCTAAATCTTGAGGGTCTTGAGAGTGCAGGTTGTAGAAACAGAAATTGTAGCTTAATACATTCTACAGTTGGAGAGGTGTCTTTAATTGGGTTGACCATTGATATAGGTATTGTTAATGCCATAAATGATGGTGTACTTATGCATAAGGAATATGTTTAGGGGGAGGTGGTACATTATGCACAGCCACATTCTAGTGATAAGTGGGTGGTTTAGGTTGCACTAGAGGCAGAGACATTCCAGGATAAAAAGTTTTATCAGGATGATTACAAGCATGTAGCTGGTGTTATTCCCTCCAATGTGGAGGATGCCTTAGGCATGATGGATGATGCACCATATTTGTTGGAAATGAAATGGTGAAGAAGGCATCATCCAGCGCCTCGAGATGGAGCACAAGTTCAGGGTCGGCCTAAGAATAGGTGATTTGATGCTGAATTCTCTATTTTTCTTCTGGTGTGAATTTTCAATTTTGAACATTTCCTCTTTGTCTTGTTTCACCTTTAAATTTATTTAATAAATTTTTGGGCCATGGATCCCAGACCATGGCAGAGCCATTTTGGTATTAAGATCACTTTCTAATAATTCTTTTTCTAAAATCAATTATATGTTAATACTTTTAATATAATAACAAAAATATATAACATATAATGATATGTTATTTTGTTTATGGAGTAATAATTATATATATCTCCCTCCATTAAATGGGAAACAAATCTATCTCTCATGTGTATATTAGACTATCTCCTCATGATCTGATGAATTTTAATCAATCACCAACTCAATTAGATATCCATAATGATGTAAATAATGAATATATATAACCCATATGCCATGATACTAATTATATATAACAAATATACCATCCTATTTCTCATCTTTCACCCATTAATGGAATGATATTTTTACTCATGTGAACGTACGACCGACCAACTCCACAAATAGATGAAACTCATTTTCCAGATGCAACATTCAATATTTATTTGAAAATGAATTAATGAAGTAAATATTATATCTATAAAATTACTATAACACTTGATTTTATGGAAATATATATTATACACTTGAACTAAAACATTTATGAAAAAACAAACAAAATAAATCAAGGTCGTTAACACCTCGAACCATAATAATAATAACTGATTATTGACAAACATGTGATATGATGGTATAATAGGATCATATAAGATATTATAAACATTAATATGGCTCTTTAATAAATTAATATTATGTTTAAAATAATTATACTTGAGCATAATGTGCATTCAAAAAGAAGGAACCATGTGGTAGGGGAATTTATCTCAAATTCCTTTAATAAATTAATATTGGAATGTTATGCACCTGATTCAATTTATATGGTTTATATACTTAAATTTTAAAATTTAATTATAGAAAAAACCTCATAAATAATATTATTTCCTATTTAATTTTTAATTATTTCATATAAGAGGATTTTATACGAATGTTAACAAGTGCCAATGAAATTTTATAATGCAATTTCTTCTTGTTAGGTTATATTACATCTTCATTATGACTGTTAATATATAATTATGTGTGTAATGAATTTTAGATTAAATTTTATTTACTTCCACATTCTAATGTGGGTTTAAATTTGATACACATAATCAATGAATTAATTAATTTTCACTTTAATATTATTATTATTATAAGGATTTCTCATTTCTAATTGTCTTCATTGTGGCATATGAATGTTATATGCGTATTTATTTGTATTAGGTATAGGTACTACCCCTCTTAAAATTATATCCTTAATCCATTTATTATAATTTAACTTAATGTTTCATTTTTATTTTTTTAATAGATTAATCTTATGAATCAATATTTTACATTGTGGAAAAAGAGTTATGTATTAATATAATTTCAATTGGGTTTGATCATGAATGAATTTTAGTTGAAGGGATTATTTGACTATTGTTTAATAAAAAACTTTATTTTTATTTTTTAGGGTTTAATCAGGATTTTTATTATAATAGTGCCATTTTCCTCTCATTTTTTACTTAAAATGAAAAGAAATTATTTTTGATAAAATTCTATTTGGCTTGTCTCTTTGGTCGAATATAATTTTTATTCAAAATCCATATTTTCTATAAAAAAATCATAAATTGTATTAATATTATCCTCTAACTGTTAAAATAAATTTTTATCCAGTATTTTTCTTTTATTAAAATAAATTAAAATGGAATCATCTTATTGTTTTACGATCATATTACCTTTTCCTCTTCTTTAAAAAATGTGAAGGAAATGTTTTCTTTAACATACTCTGCATGACCAAAACATTCCCATAATCATGACCACTCATTTATTTTAATATTCAATCAAAATTATACAAATTTACATTCAGATAAATTATATTTCTAATATTTTGAAAATTTTTAGTTTTTAAAAGTCATTTTCAAAGTAAAAATTAAGGTATTTCTATAGAATGAGTATTAAAATGATATTTTCATGGTATTCATATTCTTCAACAAAATGAATGGTTATTTTACTTTTACTCTCCTATGGATATTTTTTATCAATTCTATCTTTATTCTTTCTCAGGATGTTTTAAAAACAGTTTGACTAGGGAAACTATTGACATTCTGTTACAAGATTCATTTTTTTAATCATTAAACTGCCGTCGAGATGGTCATGTTATTGTGATAATTGGTCATTCATTTATCCTAAATTACAGTATACTTTTCCATGTATATTCTCATTTCGTAATATGTATTTCATTTTTATATCTGGTTTTTTATTTTTACATTTATTTTTCTGATTTGGGATATATATACATTATTCATTAAAAATATATATATTAATTATATAAGGTATATTGTTTATGAATTAAATAGATCGATTTATATATGAATAATGATTTAGACATACAGTGATAGGTGGGGCATGGAATCATAAAACACCTCGATTCATTAATAATCGTATGAGGAAAATATGTAAGATATTATTTTATGAGTTTTTACCCATCGTTTTAATATATCTTGTGAATTGTATTGATGGTGTAAATATCATGATATCTAAAATCATGATGCCCAACTTTAATCATTTCCTTCTTTAAGAATTAAATTATAATTCCCCATGATAATATATAATTAAAATTATCTATATATTCATTTGTTTATCATTTTATAGATTAAATTTTAATTCTTCTATGTTATTTACCTATCCATATTGATTATCCATTAGCTAATAATAATAGTAAAAAATTTGATTAAATTACATGTGTGTTAATTTATTTACCTTTACAAATGAACTATTCATTTTTTATTGTGATTTATTTATTTATGATAGATTCTACTTTACATTACGCATTCTGAGAATCTGAACTCTCCCTTATTTTGATTTTTTAGTTAGATATGAATGTCTAATTTTTTAACGAGTTAAAAGGTACATAATTTTTTTTCTTTCACTATGTTTTATTTCATTTTTAAAGAATTAATGAAAGACACATGTTTATATCTAGTTACCCAATACTACTAAACTATTAATTCATTGGGATGTTATCTCTTGATATATAGAACCAATGTAACAAAGTAATCACCTACTCTGGGCTAGTGGGGTTAAGGTCTTTATATTTTCCATGTTGATATTTTGTGGAATTATATTCTTATTTTATGTAAATTGAATTTCACTTAGGTTTTATGGTTATCAATAAAGATTTTATGATAGTTCTTTTATATTCATGATTTTTTATAATCTTATGAATTCAACCTTGAGGAAATGATTATTTTCCCCTTACTGGTTGTTTGAACTCACCTATTTCTTAATATTTATTTATTTAGGTTATTAAGATTTTTATTACTAATAAATTATCCATGGGATGTAAGCGTATAGATCCTTTAAGGAAAATTTACCTTATTTATTATAAAATTAAATGATTATGAATCAAATATCCCATGAAATAGAACTTATCAACCCAAGAGATATTATTATTTATCAATTTAAATGTCATAAATAATGTAATGGATTTAAATTAAAGGCATGTTTATCTAGGGTTACAATATTTAGAATCATTTAAAATTTTTAGTTACTTTTGGAACTAACAGGAATTATTTTAAGAATGATTAATAGAGAACATTATAGAAAAAACAAAGATATGAGACTTTGTTTATTATTATATCCTAAAATAATGGTAAATCCTTCATTAGGTAGTTTCCCATGAAATATAAATTAGTTTTTTTTGATATTGGGAAGTTGGATATGAAATAGTTATACATCGGGGTTAAAACCATAAAGAGGGATTGATTGGTATTATCTCAACGTTTCCCAGCACATGAAAAAGATTCTTAAATGATCACCTAAAGATAAACTCATAGTGGATAATCTCTAGTTTTTCTCATAATCTTAAAAAATTATTTTATAGGATTTATTTCCATGTTACATTGATATATTCTAGGTTCACATGTATGAGGATCCTGTAATGATCTGTGTTTTTATCCAGAAAAAAATCTGGTGCTCTTTGAAATTTTTCATTTAGTGGATTAACCATATTAAAAATAGAGATTTAGAAAATAATCAATGGAGTTGTATTACAAAAATGTGATGTGTTTGTAACTAAGAGAAGTCTTTAAGAGTTTATATTAATATTCCATGAGTTTTAGAAGCACAAGAACCAAAACAAAAAAGTTTCAAAGGACCTGCACTACTCGCACAGTTTATCTGAAAATGTGTGGCCACAAGTAAGAAACCATGCAGCTTAATGCTTGAGGTAAGGGGTTGTATCATGGGATATGTAAAGTTTTTGAATCCTTACATATATCCCATATTTTTCATGGCATTGATATGTAGCTAAACATTGTTCACCGCACGGTTGGTTCATTGTTTCTAAACCTTGCGGTCAGCCCGTGCTGGGTGCCCAAGTTCCCCATAAAGGGGAACATGCTTGGAAAATGGTTTTTGAAACTGTGTAGAATAAATGGTGTGTGAAACTATATTTTATAAAATTATATTATTTTTATTGAAATAAAAAAAATAAATAAATCACAGCTTAACCCATCCTCGCCCTCTACAAACCTGCATGATGCGCCCCCCCACCCTCATTGGGTTCTCTTTGTCCATTCCACATCGTCATCTACATCTCTCTCTTATTTGTTTGATTATCACATTTTTTTCTTAATAATTTTATAACTCTTTATGTTATGGCCCTCTCTGCCTTCACCACACCATTTCCTGTCTGATTTTTGGGTCTTCCCACACACAATAAGGTTTGGCCAAACCCTATGTCATATGGGTAATCTGAATTATCATTTTCTTTTTTTATAGGTTAAGCAATGTATCTCTCCAGACACCATCAGGAGTATTCTGGAATCCTACACTAAAGACTATGCAGATGGGTTTAATTTGGTTTTTGCCAATAGTTTAAGGTGAGTTTTTCTTCTGTTGTGTTATTTTAGATTACTTTTATTAGGGTCTTTTGTATGTTTTTGACATCCTACTAATTAATTAGTAGTGTGTTGGACTGTTTCATATGGTTTTGGGTTTATACCACCTTCTAAGATGAGATTTAAATGTTATATTTTTTCTCCAATTTAAAATAGGGTCTTTATATGGTTTTATGGTTCTTAGTTTTATCTATATAATATTTAGGGGCTCCTTGAACTATTGTACACACATACACAAGTGTGTGTGTGTGTTTGTGTATAAAACCTTTTACATGTTTTCTTATGGAGTAAAAAAATGTGTAAATGGGTTTAAAAGGTGTATATATATAATGTATGTTTGTGTAAGGGTGAAGTTATTGTTGCTGTTATTAATTTATCAATGTGTCGAGAGTTTGTTCGGGTCAACTTTCTGAAGTATGATCCTTTTCCATTCACATTCTATTTAAAATTAATTATTTTGTTACATGACTCTACATTATAAGAATAATGAGATAATTGATTAAATTATCGTTCTGATAAAGGTTTTTTTGATAAAAAATCCATGGTTCTATAATAACACATCTCCAATATAAGTTTGTTATCTGTGAAAACTCACAGTTATAGTTTATTAATATTTATATTGATTTTCATTGTTTGTTGAGTTTTTATTTATTTCTAAATGGATTTTATAGATAAATGGAATGCTTTTAGATGTCCAACTATGTTTATTTATAATTTATGTTTTCCCTGAAAATTGATAAATGTTCAATTTACCATAGAACCGCCAAAGTTTTTGTTTCACACCCTCTAACATAACTGACTATTAACACTACATTCTTATAAGGTTATTACTTGTTTTCTAAATGGATTATACCTTATCTCATGACTATTTTAATGAACCCAAGGTTCCCAAATGGTTTTTGGTCCCTCTGATATTGTGGTGGATAAAATGGGCATGTGACTATTTTCTTTGACACTTATCATTTCAAATGTGACTTGTAAATGGAATTTTCCGGCATATGAAATAGGAATGAGTTAATTATAGTAGTATATTTCACAAACAATTAATGGTTTCTATTTAAACAAATTATAAAAACATGACATAATTAAGGTGGTTTAGTCAATACCTCTTCTTTATGTGTTATAAATTACCATGTCTCTGTTGAGATGATATAAAAGGAATTTTGAATGGAAAGTATCATGAATAATGGGATTTCCCTCATGCTTTGAATTTCACATGTGAACATTCCATTAATTATTTTTAAATTGATATGATAAAGATATTTTTTTTTATTATGTTTCATTTTTTAATTAATTTTTTATATGAGAAATTCTCACCCCATTCTAGCTATATAATTGTTTATGGATTGGAGGAATTATTACCATATTCCTTCTATATTATTATTCATGGATGCAGGAATTTTTACCCCATTCTAGCTATAGAATTGTTTATGCATGAGAGGTATTCTTACCCCAATGTGGCTATATAATTGTTTACAGATAAGATAAATTTGTACCCCATATGAATAATAAATGTGTATAGATGGGAGGAATTATTACCCAATGCTTGTTATAATATATTTGTATGTTTATTAATGGGAGGAATTCTAACCCCATGCTAGTTGTGATCTATATGTATGTATATAAGTATGAGGAATTATTACCCCATCACAGTTATGAACAATATCTGAATATATATGTTATTTACATATAGTGAAACTATCATGGACTTCTCCTCATGATGAGCCAAATCTAGTTTAGCTGTCTAGTGTCCCATTAGAACCTGGATTGGAATTTTTTTAATTTATAGAGTTCTATTTATTAAATTCTATATACTTAAACACCGTTTAATTTCAACTCCACTGCTTATATTGGGATAGAGACCACCAGTACCAACCTAATAAGATTTATATATCACACCCTACATATTTATCCATAGTACCTAATTAGACCATATATTTTTTGGATCTTGGTTGTCTATTTTATTGTGGTTACCTATATATTTAAGAGAAAAGGACCGAGCTACTTCTCATGATGCTCATAGATGACTCTATTGAGGCATTTATATCATTTCTTTATTTTTGTTCTATATCCCAATGCATGTTGTTCTCTTACTATATTATGTTATGTGTTATAAACTCAAAATGCAATTTTTTTAAAAAAGCATTGGTCATATTTATTAAATTGAATATATTGACCATTTGATGATTTTTAAGGCCATGGGACACACTATTATGGCTATCCATTTGATAATATGCTGGGTAGGGATGTTATGAAGTTGTATCGGAGGTTAATTTTTCATTTATCTTAATTTTTTGGGTTGGTATAATGTTTAATTTGTTTGTTAATAGTGGTGCTTGAAATGGAATAACCAATATATGGGAAAAGACAGTGTGGAATGGGCTGGGAATTGTTGTTCATGCCTATTGATTTAATAGTTGATTCGATTTCTCCTTACATGGATGGTGTATTCTCCACTACATTATAATTTATGTAATTTCTTATTTTTCTCATTTCTCCTAATATGGAAAGGAATTTTCATTTCATGATTCATACTAGGAACATAGAAATTCACATTCCACTCATAGTGTCATTCTAGTTAGTTGCATTTATAGTTTTTTTATTTTACTGGATGTAATGTCGTTTATTCCAGGATTTTATTTTTCTATTCTTGTATAGCATGTTTATGTTCCATAATACCTGCTTATTTAACATGTTTTTCTTTTACAACATGATATTGTGCTTACTAACAAATTCTTCTTTGTTTATTTCATATGATATCATGATTTTATAGTTTTGATATATGTAAATGGTATCATGGACTAAAAATATAGGTTTCAATTAAATGGGAGCCAGTTTTCAACTATAGTGTGTATGGGAACCTTATAATTTAGAAAAAGTGACATGTATAATCGAACCATCCTTTAATTTTTGTTAAAACAAATAAGGCCAATAAAGTTAGTATGTTAAAGTAATATTTTTATGTCTAAATAGAGCGAAATTCCAAATAATATAGTGCATGGGAACAATACATGTTCATATATGGCCACCCATACTATTTTACCATCATATTTGAGTATGTTATAATCTGAAATGATTGTAGTTCTGATTAATGGGAGACAAATTTCAATCCATGATGTGTATGGATGCTTCATGAATTGGATAATTCATGTTCATATTAACCATAATGACCATGTTATGGTTGAAATGGTATTGAAAGTGAAAACTATTTTTTTTATTCTTTAAAGAAAGTGGTTACCTTCTATAAGTAGCAATTTGACCCAAGTAGTATAGTTGATACATCTGACTTATTAAATTACTTATTTCTGTATTTGAAACACTAAAATGAAAAACTGATATGGGATTCCATTTTGCTTATCCCATGTAGGTTAAATTAGACCTTCATTGGTCACCTTATCTTTGAAAAATTAATCTTCTGATAAATTGCCTAAAAAATATGGGATGTCTAAAAATGTTTTATGTTATAAGAAGACATTTTTTGAAAAATTAACTTTTTCCCCTTGAGGCACACAATAAAAACTATGTAACTATTTTTTTTGAAAAATTTACTTGATATTTGATTAAATATATAAATGATTAATTATTAAGTGTGATTAAATATAATGGTCTTGGAAATGGAACATATATGGGTTTCTTCTATCTAAAACCCTCATGTAAGGCCAGTATGAGCTTCTTTCCCATTGAGTAGACTTGAAATTGAATTGTTGGTTTTTCCATGGGCTTTATACTTTTTTAATGGCTTATTTTATCATATTTTTAGCCTAGTTACTCATATTAGAGTGACCTAGTGTTAGGTTTAATGTTTTTTCCGTAATGGTATAGTCCTTGTTGGTACCCCAATTATAGATAAATTTCATTAATGATCCTTGTGTTTTCTAATATTTGGTTCCATTTAGGTTTAATTGTCTCTTATATTACTTTTTGTATGTAATGACCCCCTTTTTCAGATAGTTGTAAATTCTATCTTTATCCATTAATATAGGTGTGATAATCGGGTAATGCTTGGTTTTAGAAGTTTAGACATGCCCATGGTATGGTCAACCGCTTCGTAAGTCATTTGACCCATTTTTTCCTAGTGATGGATGACTGGTTATGGTGTTGTCAAGGATAATAGTTTAATGAAGAAACATGTAAATAAATTAAATATTTTTTTGTTGAGTATGGTGTCGACTGCTATCCAAGTAGAGTGACAAATGCATTAAAGAATCATGTTTATCCTAATTATCTAATGAAATATTTGAAGACATGATTGTGTTGACATGACATTCAGTTCAGTTTTGGTTCCCTTATCTAATGCATTAACATTTGAGACTATTACTCAAAGTATCCTCACATGTTCATTTAAGGTGAATGCAACCTAGCACATAATGGAGTGGCTAACCTGTATCATTTCTTTCGACAACTTGGACACTCCTAAGGTTCGTATTTTAATGTCAGTTCTTGTAAAATTTGTCCTTACATGTATAAAAACATAACCAAATAGGATTGTTGAATGATGTTTTATTCTATTTGAATTCCTTTGAGGCTAAAAAGTTGGAATAATGTTGGTGGTTTTTTGGAAGAATAGATTCTATCTGGTTTTCTATTTATGGGACCCTTGTGGAACACTGTTTTTCATGTTGTACATCAGTGGTAAATATGGAATGATAACATAGATCAATGGGAGGTGAGGGTATGTGATTAGTTATAGTGATGTGTCAAAAGGTGAAGCTGAGTATATTTATTGAATTCAACGAGTTGTGGATCGACTGATATCGTTGTTAAAATTCTAAATTATTATTAGTGTACTCTTATATGAGTGACTTTCATATCCCCTATATAAACTTCTACTTCGATGGACTAATAGGGAATTGGTCATATGTCGGGGTTTTTTTTAAAAGAAGATGATATTAGTTGGGTAAACTCTATCAGTGTTTCACATAGGATGTGTGGTTTCTTTCATGGTTTAGTTAGGAACATCACTATAAGTCTGGTATGGACTTAGGTAGACATTTTTGTGGAGAATACGAGATTCCTTAGGATGAGGAATCATATTTCTTTCTGTAAAACTTCGGTCATATCAGACAGGTTTCTTCTTGAATAGTCAACCGGAGAGGCCTAACATTTTATCCCTTTCTTTTTAGTGTCTACAGTTGGTGAAGGACTATTTTAGGCATGTCACCTGTTAATGACTTGTTTAGATTGTGTCGATCGAGGATTTTTTTTTGAAAATATGGCTTCACTTTTTATTTGTGGTCTATGAGTAATTAATCATTTAATATTTATAAAATCACATTAGGAATATCCTCAAAATGCTCAAGGTTGTTCTTTGAATGTAAATTATGATAGTGGAGATGTCGTGGCTCAAAATTTTTCACCATTAATGATTAATCATAATGTGGTAAGTAACTTAAGCTATATTCTTGATGATATAGAAATTTGATCATTTCTCTAACTAAAATGGATTGAGTAAGATATGTCTTGGTGTTTTGGATGAAAAAAGAGATATGGATTAGGTGTTGATGGATAATGTAAATTGTGCCTAAATGAAAGCTCATTTGTGTTTTGGGTGTTTGGAAATGAAACGTGGCTATTGAATGAATCCTTATAAACCCTGTAGGTTATATTTGGTGTTGTGGTTCATGAAGTCGTCTTGGGGATGAGATGTTCTAAGGATGTAAGGTTGTAATGATCTCACTTTTGAACTGGATGAAAATTTGTAGGCTTTCGAAATTTTTTCATTTAGTGGATGGACAGTTTTTAATACCAATCATGTGAATATAATACCAAGATTTTTATTAAATAATGATGATGTTTTTTTGTTGGAAAAAAATTGAGGAGTTTCCCATATGTTTTAATGAGTTTTGAAGGTGCCAGACATGAAACATCAATGTGTCAAAGGACCTACACTAGGTGCACATTTTTTTCCGAAACCATGCATCCCAAAATAATAAAATGTGTGGATTAAACCCTGAGGTAATGGAATCTATCAAGGGTAGAACATGGTTTTAAAAATCATTACCATATCCCAGATGCATAGTGTCATTTGGTAGCAGTTATTCTTTGTCCATCACATGGTTATCGCGTGATTTCCAAATCATGCGGTTAGCCTGTGTGGGGGGCCCAAGTGCCCAATAATGGGGTGCATAGTTGGTGCACAGTTTTCTAAGCCATGCATCCAAAACTATCTGGTAAACCATGTTTTATAAAAACATAATCTAACTGGAATAATAAAAAAATGAAGAACTTATTCTCACAACTCCCTCTCCAAACCCGCACGGTGCACCCCCTAGGGTTCCCTTTGGTCACACAACAACACACCATTCATCTCTCTATTCTCCCTTCAAGTCTCATATATTTTGACCATATCATTGTCTAAATATGGAAGGTATGGCTCTATCCCCCTTCTCTTTTTATATTCAAGGCCAATTTTTTTCATCAGTCACCCGATGAGGTTTGACCGAACACATAGTAAAATGGGTAATATTAATTTTGGGAATTCATTTGGTTATATGTTATGAGACGTGTATCTTAGGACCCATTCATCATATTTCTCCATATGATTCCAAATGTGGGGTGGATAGGTTCATTTTGGTTCCCCACTAATGGTTTTAGGTGATTTATTCTTCCACTATGTTATTTCGCACCACTTTTATTAGGGTCCTTGACTATTGTTGACTTCCTACTAATTAATCGGTAGTGCGTTGGATTGTGCCATGTGGTTTTGGGTTTGAACACCTTTTGATTTGATTTTTGAATAAACTATTTGGGTAATATTATTTCATTTAGGATTATTAAGTTGTTTTATGGTTTCTGGTTTAATCTATATAATGTTTAGTGGATCCTCGATGTCTCTGCACACATACACCAGTGTGTGTGTGTGTGTGAGTGTCTACAACCATAGTAAATGTTCCCTACTAGAGAAATAAATTTTTACATGGTTTTACAAGGTATATATATATATATGTTTTTTTTTGTAGTGGTAATGTATTTTTTTCAATTGATAGATCTGTCAAGTTCCAAGTGTTTAGCCATGTATTATTTCTAAGGTAGGATCCCATTCCTTTCCTTTTTATTAAAAATGATTTAATTTATTACATAATTCCCCTTTTATTAGTAAAAGTTTGATTTATGATTAAATAGTAGTTCTAGTAAATGTTTTTTTATAAACAATGTCATGGTTTTTTAATGGAACCCCTCCAATAGAGGTGCATTGTTTGAGAAATATCACAGTTATAGTTTAATGTTATTTTTCTTGAATGGAATTTTTTCTAGAGTTTTTATTTATTTCTTAATTCCTTCTATTGATATATGGATTCTTTTCATGCCCCCCTTTTGTTATTTATAATTGAATTTCTATCTGAGAAATTATAAATGTTCTATTTAGCATAGTACCCCCTAAGTGCTTGTTTGACATCATCCTTCAAATATGACTATTGAATATACATTATTCTATGGGTTTTTTTATCTTTTAAACTGAAGAACCCCTATCTCATGTGTATTTTAATGAACCCAAGGCACAAAAAATGTTTTTGGCCCCACTAGGATTGGAGTTTCCAAATTGGGAATGTTACTATTTTCTATAACACATTTCCATTGACTTGTGACCTATAAATGGAATTTTCAAACTTAGGAAATACGAATTATAATGTTTGTGTGGGAAGGATAACATATAAATTATTATTTATCTTGAAATAAATTAAGAAAACATGATGTATTAAGGATGTTATTGTCCACACATTTATTTAAGAATTATAATTTAACATGTATCAATTTAAATGATATAAATGGAGATGGTAAGGGATATTTTCGTGTATATGATGGATTTTCCTCATGATATGAATTGAGCATGTAATCATTCTTTTAATTATGTTTAAATTTATATGAAAAAGTTATTTTTTCCTTATATTTCATGGTATATTTATTTTATGGATGGGAGGAATTCTTACCCCATGACACGTCTATATTTATTTATGGATTGGAAGAATTCTTACTTATTTCCATCTATATAATTGCTTATGGATGGGAGGCATTTTTAACACATACCATCTATATAATTGGTTATGGAAGGGAGGCATTCATAACCCATTTAGCTATATACATGTTTATGGATGGGTCAGATTCTTACCCCATGCCAGTTATAAATGTTTATGGGTGGGATCATTTCTTAACCAATAGAAATTATGATCTATATGTATGTCTATGGATGGGATTCCTTCTTACCCAATGCTAGTTATGATCTATAAAAATGTAAATGGATATAATGCAGTCTTACCCCATTCCAGTCAAGATCTATAAATGTGTGTATATATATATATAGTGACATGATCATGCTCTTATGCCAATGATGAGTGAATATGGAATAGTTGCAGGTGTCCCTCATGAATCTAGATGGGTTATTAATTTTTTAAACAATTTTGTTTTTAAAATTATATATACCTACACTACATTTAATTTATATTGTTCCATATAGATTGGTCTTGGAACCATTT
Organism: Viscum album; assembly: GCA_963277665.1. NCBI lineage: Eukaryota > Viridiplantae > Streptophyta > Magnoliopsida > Santalales > Viscaceae > Viscum > Viscum album. The sequence continues at coordinate 246,547,647 of OY728133.1, forward strand.
GTGTTGTAAAGCTATGATTTATATCTCACACCCAGCTCAGGTACCCTTGGTACCTGAGTAGGCCTTATATTTGTGGGATCTAGGTTGTCTATTGTATTATTGTTACCTAGGAGTAAGGAGAAAAGAACTGGTCTAGAGCTAAGGATTTTGATGGAGATTTATTGTTGGAATTTTTTTTTCATTTTATTGTTTTTTGTACTATATTTCAAATCATGTTGTTCATTTAATGATTTAATTTATTTATACCCAACTATACATGCATAATTTCTATACACATGAGTTAGAAACTTTTATTAAATTTAATATATTATACTTCTTCTTCTCTATTATCTGTTTATTCTCTAATTCTATTATTTTCTTCTATTCTATGAATTATTATACCATTGTACAATATATGAAAGGAGATTATAGTCTTTCCACTATCACCTCGTGAGAGCCTCATTGCTAGTTAGTAGCCTCTAGCATACGTGGATAAATCCTTGGGGCCATGTGACCCACCGGTTTGGATATCAGTTTGATGTTATATCATGTCGCAACATTACCAAACCCAACCTAACGTATAACTAGGAATTATATAGGTAAAAATATATAAATTATAGTAACACATGGTTATGTCCAAGAATAAGATATTTTATGGTCGAATTCTTTAAATTTTTTATTCCATCAATATGTTCATTCTTTATCATGAAATTTAACTCTATTATTGTTTTAGTAGTGGCTATAACCAGAAGGAATTGTGTCATGACCCCCTTCTCCCTATGACAAACCACTTGGGCTGGTAATTATGAAAAGAATATAACAATCCCCTATTCCCACCTCTAGTAGGCCCCAGGTTGGTGACTATCACTAAGGGTAAAAATATCTCACAATATGGGTGGAATTACCATTTATAAGAAAACAAGATAAGAAGATAGGATGAATTAACCTCAATCAACTCCATGAAATAATATTAAAAAAAACTACATAGTGTCACAAAATACATTTTTAAATGAAAATTGATACATGTAATTACTTATAAAAGAAATCCCTAAAGAAACCATGATAAGGTAGCAACATAGAAATTGTCGAAAGGTCTAAGCTAGTATAGTTCATCACGGTCCACATTTTCCTCCTGGAAGACTAAACAATGTTTTTATATATTTAGGGTGAGAATACATATATACCCAGTAGGAAAACCAAAGTCTCTCATGATCATTTGAAATGAGAATAAAAATGCACCCATGTGAATGTAGTTTAACCAAAAAAACACCTAAAAATGATTACGAACCAAAACCCCTACCTCACAAAGGATTACTCACCAAATAATCCAACCATGTATAAAAATTTATAATATGGAGAAAATCTATGATAGGGTACCCAACACCACTTTCCCATTGATTATCAACCCACACACCACAACAGAAATAATACTAGTTCTCCCACTTATTTCTAATGTATCACATCAAATCCCACCTGGAAACACTTGGGCCATCATAACACATCACGACCCACCCTCACAAACCTAGGCCATCAAACACATCATATACTACCTTCACAAACTTGGTCCATAAAAAAAACATTGTACTTTAACCACCACCAACTAGGACATCACAACACATCTAAGCCCAACGAAACATGTGGCCATATATAACAACTCATCTTGAATACACCTGAGACCATACATCAAAACTCGCTCGGAGATATTTGAGCCATAATCACCAGGAAGAGAGAGTAGGGAATAGCAAGTGGCCATCCATCCATCCTCCCATCGAGATGTTTGGGAAACACACCTTCCCATGTGACTATGCAGGTGTTGGCACATAGTTCTCAACAAGGGTGGGGTATATATAGAAATCACATGAACATATAAGGTATAAAAATATAGTGTTACAGAAAACATTCCCATCCTATGGGTTTATATTAAGAAGGAAACATCTCCCAAAATCCACACAATTCACTTGCACCACTAACTTCATGAAAACACACAATCCAAACATGAGAAAAAATTAATATTTTAGTCTTGAGGGCATTTTTTTGTGTCTATGTTTTATAAAAAAATTCCACATCATCATATAGTTTTTTTCTTGTCTTCAAAATTCATTATAAAACAAATATAATTAATAAGTATATCATATTTCATTTTTCCAATACATTAGTTTTTATATAACCATTGTCATGTTAATCAACACATCCCATCATCAATTTCCTCATTATACATGCCCATTTGAAATTATTATCAGGAAATATTGATTCAATTAATACATGGTTATATATATCAGAACCCACCACCCAATATAAGCATGAAACCACAACCCAACAGCCACATCCACATCACTTTACAACCACATCATGTTTTACAATCCCACAACACAACCACATCTCATCCACTCCCCCACTAACATAATAATATAGTTAATTAACCATACAAAAATCCCCAACTGACACAAAATAACCATTCAACACATTACAGAATATATAACAACACAAAAAAAAGAATATTTAAAAATGGTTCTTTTATTCAATTACACTAACTTTTCTATGGGTGTTATTACAGAATCAATATGATCTTTGGGAGTCCATTTTATTAAATAAATATATGTGTTTAATAATTTATTTATTTTTATAATAAAAAAATCCCAAAAATTGAGGATTCAAGATCAATTTGTTGCAGCATAATCCTTCCACAAACATATATGTTATTTAACAAGGAATTACACCCATACGATCATAATACCTAATCTAATTTAATCAAATAAAAAATAAACTAAAATGTCATAATTTTGATTCTTCTTTCCCGTTAAATTCAACTTAAACTAATTCTTAATCATCCCTAATCTGGCTTAAACCATGTTGATAATTTTTAATATCAATAAATTCATCCAACATGATACACAAAAAGAGAAACTAAGGAAAAATCTTCTTGGATGGAAGAACCCTTTCAAAAACATAATACACTAAAAAAATGGGTGTTTACAAAAACAAACTAATTTACGGGGGGCTCAACAAAACTGAAAATCCCAGTTCTATGACTCTTATAGGAAGAATGATTTGGTACATCACATATTAGAAGAAACTCATAATGAATGAATTTATAAAGGGATATCATGGCTTTAGAAAGAACATATATGAGTCATAGGGATTGGATACAGTATAAATTTTTGATGAAGGTGAATCTGACTAAAATCATACATTTTGGCCATATAAAATACCTCAGATTTAAATAAAAGTAAATTTATGATTGATAGCCTTTTAAATGGCTTCTTAAACTCATAAATGTGGCATTTAAATAATTTTACATCAATGAAATACAACAAAAAGAAAAAACTAGAAAACATGGAAAAATCTCACAATTTGGAATATTGTTGATGTGAGTCTCTATTGGAATGGCTCACATAGCCCAAACACCCCAGTCTACCCTTGGAAAGAATATAAATTAGATTTTGGTAAAATTAATTGGATACAATAATTGGACCATTTTATTAGATACCTCTCATACTATTCTGTCCCTCAAGAATTTAAAACCAACATTGACGATATGGGTGGTACGATCTGAACAAGAATCTGTTGAGATACCACATAAGAATATCGTTACACTAGAAACAATGAAACCAACAAAACCTTACTTACCAAACACACACGTTATCTGAAAAAACAAAATTATTTGAATATAATATTCAAGTAAGTACATCCTCCATGTTGGGCTATTATTTTTTATGGTCGGAACTGACTTGTTTTCCCAGGTTTAATCACATTGTAGTAGATTGTGTCTTAATTAGGAACCAGATAATCCATTTTTCCCTTATCGGAACATCAGAACATTTTTCAGAACACATATAAAATCAAGGTATAATGAAAATAAATAATTAAAACATCATCTTTCGAACAACACGTCACAAAAAAATAGTGAAGGGATAAGTTAAAAAACTGTGGGTGAATGTCTCACATATGTGTCTCAATCTCTCAAGTACTCTCTTATAAGACACCATTCCCCCACAACAACTAAACTTGAGGAATTGTTCTCCATTGAGAATAAAAATAAATCTATAATGATTCGGGATGGTGGTCTGAACAACCATCCCATGGGATACCTCTCAAGTTTCTCAATATATTTTGAACAAAACAACCTCAGGGTAAAATATGTATAAATCCGCAAAATTCCTTAAAACAATCTCATGTGTTATATACCTTTCAAATAGAACAATTCAATAAAGATGGACATTAAACAAATATCAAGAAATCCATATCAGTCAATTATAAATGAAATATTATTTTCAACATAAGTCAACATTCATAGTTTCAAACAAGTCTAAGCCTTTAAAAATCATGCTTCATTTAAAATAATATAACTTATTATTTTATAAATTTTTCCTTCCACCAATTATTTTAAAAGCCTATAAATGTTTAATTTCACAATTAAATTTCATTTAATTTAAAATAAATTATAAATCATTATTTTTTAAAACCCATTCCAATCAACGCAAATAAACTAAACTCAAATAATAAAATAATTCATACTGTTTTAATTTTATTAAAAATTTTCTTTAAATCATTGTCCTAAGTCAGGAATATTTTTCCCAAATAATATGTTTTTGGTTTTGATTTTTATTATTTCACTATCAATAGTTTTCATCATAGACACCATGATTTTTGATGTCATTTTTTATTTGTCTCAAATAAGACATATGACTTCAAATTTAAAAAAACAAGGTTGGAATAATCCATTTTATAGAGTTTTAAAAATTCCAATGTTTACTGAAAAATATTTACTATGATATTATTAATGAAACAATAATTCATAAAATATTCCAACCATCACAAGAACTCATATTATTATAGACGTAGCAAACAAAATCACACGAATAAGGGGAACCTATCCACACACCATGATATTTTCTACTTTGGGCATCACTATCTTGCCTGAACATTCATAAAAGGTTCCATAATATATATTTTCTTGATGCATTTAAAGAGATTCCCTCAATTTATATGGTTCCAGTCATGAAATATTCCATCAATATAATATCAAACACAAAAAATACAAATTAAAAAGTTAATATTCAAAAATTATCATGAAATCCTTTATAAAATATTTATGCATTGGAGTTAAGGCCATCATTAATAATTTCATGATTTCTAAAACATCCATTTTATTTAATTACAAAAATTAAATGATTAAAAAATTTATTGGAGGAGAGGTATTCAATCATCATAATCACAGAATAAAAAAATACAAATAAAAACCTCATAATAACCAAATGTCTCATCCACCACACATCACCACCACTACACAAAACAACCTGTGTCCAAACATACCATTTAATGAAAAACATTCACCATATATTTCATGAAACCACATCATCACACCCTTTACCAACCATAAAAAAAACTTTCCTTTTCAATTTACAACATTTTCCACCTTCTCCTCCACAATTCCACAACTAACTATCAACATTATCATCACAAAAAAATCAACAAAAACCCAAATCAACATATCACTTTCCTAATTTAATATATTATCTTCTTTGGGAAGCACTGACTAACCCACATGGATTCAATTAAGTCATCCCATTTCACACACAGCACTCTTTTAGAATAATTAAAAAAATTAATTTTGACAATGAAATTAAAAACTACACTTGTTTTATTAATATACTTCATGATTTATAATGTTCAAGATAAACACTCATTATTCATTTAATTCCAAAAAGTAACAAGATTTAAAAACAAAAAATAAAAATGAACAATTTTAATTACTATATTTTATAGATTATCATTTTCATGGTAAAAATAATTTAATTATTTCATTTCTCACGGAAAAATTCTTTCTAACAACAAAATTAAAACAACACATTTTGTATTTCTATGTTCCATGATTTATTTTTCTCAATCTAGTAATTTCTTACTCATTTTATTCCATTGAAAAACATTAATGTATGCTATAATAATGATTACTTGAATATACTTTTGTATTTAAATACAACTTATTAAACATCACACATGCTCAAGTTTCTCATACTATAATTTGTGTAGTATCTATACAAATGATTTTATTTTATTTTTTTTCACATAAAAAACTAATAATTGATTTACATTTGAGGTGTGTTTATTTTAGTACATAAAAATGAATGGTATTCATATATTTATATGTTCAATAGTTTTATAATTTTTAAGTCTTAGTAAGTTACTACATGAAAATTTTATAATTTTTCAAAATATAGAAATAAATGTCTAAGAATTTATACCATAACAAATGCTTACAAAAAATGTTATTTTCAAAAATTATAAACTAAAATAATTACAAATAAAATGAAAATTATTCTTCTCAGTTTTATAAAATAAAAAATAAGTTTCAATTAATGAATATGGACATTTTCAAAAATTTCAGAAACTATATATACAAAATGTTTTTTATAATAATTTAATAACAAACTATCATGTTAATTTATAATGGAAATAACACAATACATATTATATCACATGGAATCTAGAATACATCTGATCATTGTTTTTAAATAATCTATTTTATCATTCTATTGTGAAATCAACATCAAGTTAACATGCTTTATAAGGGTTTCAAATTTTAAATATTTAATCATAACAAGGTAAAATAATCCTGATTCCATAAAATTTCAAACATTATGAAATCTAGTCGCATGATATACATTTCGAAAAATCAAATGAAACAACAATTAATGTATAATAATACAATAATTGAAAATTAAAAAAAATCATACATCATGAATGTTGCAAAAATACATCTCGTACTAGTTAAAATCATTTTAGTACTTCCTTTTGTATAAATGAATAATTACAAAAATAAAAAATAATATTTTAAATTATAGCATGTGGAAGGCCAGATAATCAGACATGAAATTTCATAATTTATTTAATTCATTTCATTTTTCCATGTTCACCCAATTAATATAAGGACACAGCCCTAGTTTCCCAGAGACGGTGCCTTATTTGATTAAATTGGAATGTAAACAAGGAATAAACATCCCAAAGGTCAAAGTTGATTAGTATTATTGGAAACATGATACAATCATATGTTCATCACTACAGTAAGAAATGAAAAATAACATAGAAACTCATTAGACAACATCCATTACTTCTAGGTTATTTCACCGTTTCATTCATAGTAAAAATAATCATGTCTTGAGAAAAATAAACATATGAAATGAGTGAGATAAAATGCCCAATATGATTTATAAATATATCGGTTGATAACATAAACATTATAAATGGTTAATAATTAAAAACACGGGCCTTTTAAAATAATCTTGAATATAATATGGCAGAAATCTGAGTTGTGTTAATATTACAATAATATAATTTAATCATGGGTATTATACTAGTACAATAACTATATGAACCATAAATACTATTTTCATTATTAGGGAATGAATATTTTGGGACAACATAACCATACGGTCAAAGCCTTGTTCCAACACTATAAATAATCATTTTGTCAAGGCCTTATGCCAAGATCGCAGTTTGTCTCATGAGACCTACTGATGCACTAAGGGGATATAGCATGCCCCAATTGATAATTAATATGTCAGGTTAATTTCTCATATGAATTTGTATAAACATAAGCAACATATACATTTATATTTAAATTAATATATGAAATAGAAATAACATTCCCCAAACATTAGGCATAACCACTAACTATTCAGAGTAAATTGGTGAATGGATTGAAGATAACAAATCCATATACAAAATAATCAAAATCCATTAAATTAAATATTGTAGTTGATAACATGTAATTATAATCCCATCAATACATATAAATCAATAATAGTGTTTAAATAGATAAAGATACTCTTATAAAATCTTCGAGTAAATTTTGAGATAAATACTCATTTACATTGAAAAGAAGAGTTATTTTGGAAAAATATTTTTATAAAACCAGAAGTTAAGTAATATAGTATTTTCATACTAAAATGATTCATTTTATATAGATAATTTTTTACAAAAATATATTATAGATTGCACTTGAAAATAAGTAAAAATTTGTGAAATTCCCTTGGATCGAGATAGTATTTCGGAAACAATGTTGTGAGTTTCTTTTAAAATGTGTAACAATCCATAAAATAAGGAAAGACTAAGGTTGGTAAACATATATATAACCCATAAACATAATTATTTAGGATTATATAATAATAAACATGATTTTTATTTGGGTAATTATACCATTAAAATAACCCAAATGAAAATGAATTTTCAGGTGGAAAACCCCTTACCTTAAGTCTGAACGTGCTCCGCTCTTGAATATAAGATCCTGGAATCTGAAATTATAATTATTAATAAATTATTTAAGAACATATTTGAAATTTATTTGTTTATAATAATTATTTTTCGTTCATTTATTCCCTTAGTGGTAAGTTATTATATTGAATTTTATCATTCTGGAGTGTTCATTTTTGTTAATTTTATAATTTGTTCACTTGTTCATTTGTAATCGAGTAGAATGGATGTAAATATCCATAATTGAAATTATATATTATTTATGAACTTCTAGACGTTTTAATGGTCATTTTTATATTTTTTTACATGTATGAAATTAGAATCATTCGATAAATATTTATTACATTCACTTAGATTATTTAACAGTATTATGGTTATTAGGAACTAGTTTGGTCATACAATTTAAGAATATGTATGTATACCAGTACCTAAATCATTATTTGGTTAAACTAAATATATTAAAGTATATCTATAAAATACAAATGGATTAATGGCCACTAATTATGGAGAAATTGATGGACGAAACTTTGTCATCCACGAGGGATATAAATTGGAACCTTATGGACATTGATTTCAGTTATAAAATAAAGGGAGTGAGTAAGAATATTGATGATGGTACTTCAATTAAAATAATATAATTATATTATATATATGATACTATATTTATCAAGGTCATTTTGACAGAGGAGGTGTGGTGAGTTTTACAAATGAAAGGAACTTTAAATGAAATTAAATGAAAAAAGAAAGGTCTTATACCTCTTGATAGAACCTCATGGGGAGCCACATTAAGATATGTGGATTTTGTCTTTTGGAAAGACCAAGAACTTCCATAATGTGGGGAGTGACTAGGGAAGGCTATTTGGTCAGAAAATTTAGGATATTCAAGTCTTATAGGAGTGAAGTGAAGAGGAAGTGGGGGGGGGGGGGTTTATAGAGGAGGAGAGGAGTGAATTTTGAGAATTTAATTCATTATTTTATTATTTCTCTCAATACAACAAATAGTGTGTTTTAATGTGACCCCTAATAGTAATATGTTCATGTGACCTCGAAATAAGTGTCCGTTCATCACTTATGATGTCATAAATAGTGTTTTTAACTGATAAAAGTTATATACAGTATTTTTCCGTATTTCAATATTCATAAAAAATTCAAGAATTTCAGAAAAACATGAAAAATTCACCCCTACAATTCTTCTACTTGTAGAATTCAAAATTGAAATCTATTTTTCAAGAATAATTTACTATATATTATTAATTTAATTTTTAATTAAATACATATTTAATTGGAAAAATAAAAATTCTAAAGGTATAATTAGTTTTATATCACATTGAAAAATTGAAAAACAACTCATTATATAATTAATTTAAGAAAATAAAATATTATCATTATTTACTATTCATAAGAGTCATATTACTATTCATATTACTATTCATATTTCTATTCATAATGGTGTGTTACTATTTACCAAAAAATATAGTTTGTTCGATCGGACTCCAAATGTCTTACTGATCACAACTCTAGATGACCGTTTTTCGAAATTCAAAACATAGATAAGTAAATATTATGTTTCATTTATATATTATAAAAAACATTTATTTTCAAAACCTTGGCTTGTCACATTCACCAGTACTTACTAAAATGACATCCAAAAAATTCAAAAACTGTTACCTAAAAAGATTTGGGTTTATCTTCAACATAAGCTAATCAGGATCCCATGTTGCTTCATCCATCTTCTGGTTCCTCCAAAGAACCTTTACACGATGAGTCTTCTAATTTTTCAATACATGTTACCTGGTAACAAGAATCTTGATATGATCTTCAAAATAAGACATATTGGGCTCAAGTTCTATTTCGTCATAGGTGAGTACATGTGTGGGGTCTGGAATGTATTTCCTTAACATTGATTTGTGAAACACATTGTTAACATTGGAGAGACTTGTTGGGATTGCCAAACAGTAAGATACATCTCCAATTCCATCCATAATGTAAAAAAGTCCAATGTACCTGGGACATAACTTTTACTTCATAAAAAATCATATAACACCCTTCAATGGAGATATCTTTATGAAAAAATGATCTCCTACTTGAAATTAGGTATCCTTTATTCGCTTATCCGCACAGTTCTTTTGCCTACATTGAGCTATTTTTATTTGAGTTTGGATAATCATCACCTTTTCTATTGCTTCCCCAACAAGTTCAGGGCCTACGAGCTTTCTTTCACCAACATCATCTTATCAAGTAGGTGAAAAACATCTCTTTACATATAACACTTCATATGGTTCCACATGCTATAATGGAAGCTATTGATATAGGAAAATTCTACGAGAAATAAATATTGATCCCATATTCCTTGAAATTCATGTGAAAAAGACCTAAACGTGTCTTCGAATGTTTTAATAGTTCATTCTGATTGTCCATATATTTGTGGGTGTTAAGAAGTGCTCAAATGAAGATCAGTATCTGTGCCATTCTAAAGACTCTTCCAGAATTGGGATGTAAATGGCGATCACGGTCAGAGTCAATTGATAAGGGTACACCATGATGTCTTATAACCACATTAATATATATTCTTTATAAACGTTCATGTGGAAAATCTTATCTTATATCTTGAAAATGTTCTGATTTAGTAATATGGTCAACAATGACCCATATCGCATCATTCATTCTTGGAGTCTTTGGTATCCCCAGGACAAAGTGTTTCATAATATCATCCCATTTCCACATAGATATAAGAAGGGGTTTCATGGATTTTTCAAGATATTGTCTCCCTAACTTCACCTTTTGACAAACCAAACATCTCGATGTGTAATCATCAATCTCCCTCTTCATGTGTTCCCATTAAAAACATTCATTTAGATATCTATGTATTTTTGTGCTACCAGAGTGTATAGAAATATTAGAGCTATGAGAATCATCCAATAATTCCCTCGTTAGCTTATGAATAGAGGGAACACAAAGCCTCTTTCTGATTTTCAAAATACCACCTTCATATACAATGTCAGTCCACATCCCATCATTTTCCACATTTATTTTCATTTGAAACTCCTAATCATCATCCTAATAACTTTTTATCCTTTCATTTAAATATGGTTTTGAAACCATTTGAAAAATTATTGATGTGTTACCTTCCTTGATAATTCCTATATCAATCTTTACTATACCCATGAACCTAATATTCCTCTCAAATCTCATCTTGTTCTGAATTCCATGTCCCTTTCTACTCAAAGCATCGACTATCTTATTTTTTTTCCATGGGTGGTAGTGTATTGTGAAATCATAGTCTTTGAGTAGCTCAATCCATCTCCTTTGTCTCATGTGGAGTTCTTTCTATGAGAATATATATTTTAAACTCTTATGATCTGTATATATCTGAATTTTTTTTCCATATAGGTAATGTATACAAATATTTATAGCAATGATTACCAGTGCTAACTCAAGATCATGAATTGGATAGTATTGTTCCAGTATTTTTATCTTCATAGATGCATAAGACATCACTCTATCATTCTATATATGGAAACAACCACGTCCTTTATTTTATGCATCACTATATATAACCTCCAGATTACTTCTTGATGGTAGGGTTAGTATCAAATAATTCACTAACCTCCTATTGTAATCTTTAAAACATTATTCACAATCAGTTTCCCATATGAACATAACCCCTTTTCATGTGTACTTGGTCATGGGGTTGGCTTAACTAGAAATTTTCTGTCTGAAAGGACGATAATAACCTACTAAACCAATAAAAATGTGTAGCTTAGCTATGTACATTGAAGTAGGAAATTCTTGCACAACCTTTGTATTTGCAGGATCTACAGATTTTCCATCATTAGAGACAATCTTTCTGAGAAAATAAACTAATTTGGAGAAAAAAATTACACTTTCTAAACATTCCAAATAATTCATTTCATCTAAGATTCCTCAAAATAGTGCACAATTGATTTTCAAGATCTTCATAGATTTTAGAGTATATCAGGATATAATCAATAAACACTACCAAATAGTCATCAAGATATTCTTTTAAACAATATTCATCAGATCAAAAAAAAATAGGTGGTGCATTAGTTAATCCAAATGGCATTACTTCAAACTCAAAATGAAAGTACCTGGATCAAAATGTTGTTTTTTGGAATCTCTTCCTTCCACATAAGAAAATAATGAAATCCATATCTAATATGAATCTTAGAAAATTATTTCACACTATGTAGTTGATCAAAAAAATCATCAATTCATGGTAGAGGATACTTATTAATTATTTTAATATCATTTATTTACCAATAATCAATGAATAGCCTCAGTGATCCATCATTCTTCATGAAAAAGAGGACATATATTCCCCATTGGGAAATATTAGGTCGAATAAATCCTTTATAACTCAATTCCTCTAGTAATTTCTTTAGTTCCACTAACTCCACAGTGGCGATTCTAAAAGGGGCCTTTGATATGGGCCTTGAACGAGGAATTAAGACAATAGAAAGCTAAATTTCCCTCTTTGGAGGATGTCCAAAAAAAATCCTTTGGAAAGACATCATGATATTATTCCAGAATAGGTACATCTTTTATATGAACATTCTTTTCCTCATCCATAGATATTACATTATTTTCCTCCCAAATAATTGATTTCTGTAGATCTACTAGGGGTGGATCAATATGGGAATCATATGTTGATGTTTATTACCTAATGATAAGGTATTCCACCCCATTTCAAAAATTGTATCATCCTTAATCTTGCAATAGATCCTTTCAACATAATTTGATAGACAATTCATACCGATAATTATATCAAATTTAGTCATCGGTATGATGATAAGCTCATCTAATAAAGCACATTTATGTGTAATGAGGGGGACTAACTGACATGCCTTGGTTGCAATGATACATCTACTAAGGATTTTGACTTATAAATACTTTATTAAATAAAATTGGACATATCTAATTTTCTTGGATAACTGGGAAATATAAATGAATGCGATGACCCAGAATCATATAAATCATCGGGTATGTTTGATGAAATTATCAATGTACCTACCACCCGTTCGTTTGGAACTTCACCTTATGCAGTTGTGACTTAATAATCTTGGACTTGCTCACTTTCCCTTCTTTGGGGAACATTTTTTGGATGCTTATAAAATTCAAGTGCATAATATCCCATCACCTTGAAATTGTAGCATAGAACATTTGTAGCTTCTCTCTTCCCCTTAAAATATAGAGATCATTGGCCTTTTTCCCTATACTTTTAACTGACTCCCTTTCCCTTCATGAAATTTATTGGTTATTTCATCCCACAATTACTACATGATAGAAATTCAACTCATCCCTTCTTCCCCGTTTCCTTATTTCATTTCCCATATTTTTCAGTAGAACTCTTATTCTCTTTCTTTCCCTTAATGTCATAAGAAATAGAGAACTCATTTTCCCTCTTGATAGCACAGGAAACTATATCTTCACATGATGTGCAATTCTGCGATACTAGAGCCCTTTGTATGAAAGGATTAAAACCATCAAATAATAGATCAATTTTTCTCCTCATATTTCATATGTTTTTTACATCATGTTATTCTATCCTTGTGATGTTAGATTCATACTTTGCAACATTTTCATCTTCATTTTTATTTATTTCCAAAAATTTCCTTTCAATATCCTTTAACTATAAATGAGGAAAATATTTATCTATGAATATTTCCTTAAAGTCCCTACATTACATCTCTTCTATCTCTTCCTCCTCCTTTGTGTTTTGGATTAAGGACAACCACTGGTCTGTATTTCCTAAAAGAAGATAAACTAACATGATGACCTTTTCTCTTTTGTTGCATCCCAAAGTTGAGAAATATCATATCTAGGGAACTTATCCATTGATTAGCTACAAATGGCATTTGTGTCCCATTGAATAATGGTGGTAGTTGAAGTATACTAAAATCTAACATTGTTGTTCCGCGTGGTGGATATGGATGCTCCATACTGGTAAGGATAATATTCATAACCAAAGTATGTTTTCCGAGTATATTTATAAGTTTCATAGCACCATTCACAACACCAGATCTGAAATCATTATCTTGCATCAGAGGTAAATCCCTACTGGGGACACACACATTTGTACAGTTTCAATTGTTTCTACTAGGTGCCATTTATAAATAATTGCATACACTAGATGAGGGTATGAATCATAATGTATATCCTCAATGTAGAAAAATAATTAGTATAAATCAAATTTATACGCATAACTAATTTCATAATCATAAACATGGTATCTTTGATGAAAAATGCACATTTAATTCTTTAATAATGGATTGGAATAAAAATATGAATTATCAAAATCATATCCCCCTGGAGTGGCATAACTAAGAGTGCATAAAGCCCTCATTTCATGTTCCAATAAACCTCGGGTCTAGCCCGAAACTCCTTGTCATAGCTTTCACTCCTAGGTACATCTGTGACAGAGGCACCTCTACCTACTACTATCCAGACATGGATTTATTGATTGAAATATCAACATAATCTATTAATTTCCAAAATACATAGAAATTATTCTCTGTTTATCATTAATAAATATCTTAGGGACTTTTCCCTATTCTATGTCATCTAAATCTAATTTCCAATTTCTCTAATAAACTTCCATTGATACCAACTATAAGTACCCGATCCCAATTGCCTGGAGACGGTGCCTTATTTGATTAAATTGTCATATACACAAGGAACAAGCATCCTGATGGACTGAGAAGTTTAGTATTATTGGAAAAAAGATACATACATATGTTCAACATTACAACCTGAAATGAAAAACAACATAGAAACTCTTTAGATGACTTCCACAACTCCATGATTATTTCAAAATGCCATTCATAATAAAATTCATAATGTTCGGGGAAAAATAAATATAATATGGGGTGCCCTTAAATTCTCTTTGAGAGTAATAAATACAACATATGATAACATAAACATTAGATATGGATGATAATTGAAAACGCATTCCTTTAAAAATATACTTGAACACAATATGGAAAAAATATGATTTGAGTAATGATTTCTATAATAAAACATAATCATTAGTATTCTACTAGTAGAATATCCACATTAATCATTAATACTATTTTGATAATGAAGGAAAGGAAATTAAGCACATCATAGACATACCGGAAAGGCATTGTGCCAAGACCATAAATAATCATTTGGCCAAAGCCTTATGAGAAGACTGTAGTTTCTCTAATGAGACCTACCGATGCACCGAGGGGATATAACGAGCCCCACAAAACACTTACAATGTAAAATGAATTCATCATATGAATGTGGGTAAACATAAACAACATATACATTCATAATGAAATTAATATAAGAAATGTAAATAAATTTCCTTGAACATTAAGCATAAACACATACCATATATAGTAAATTGGTGAATGGTGTTAAGAGAGAAAATATATATTAAAAATAATCATTGAAAATAAAATTAAATATTTTAGATGTTCAGATGGAATACTAGTCCAAAAAATACATAAAAATCAACAAGAGCATTGAAAAAGAGGAATATACTTATATAAAATATTCAGGTAAATCTTGAGATAAATACTCTTTTACATTAAAAAGAAGATTTATTTTGGAAAAATATATGTATAAAACAAGAATTGTATTAAGATGGTATTATAATAATAAAATTATTTTTTTATAAAGGTAATGGTTTGCAAAAATAGATTATAGAGTTCCCATGAATATATGTAAGAATTTGAGAAATTCCCTTGGATCAGGCATGTATTTCTGAAACAATTTCATATGTTCCTTTTAAAATGTGTAACCATCCATAAAATAAAGAAATATTACGGTTAGTAAACATATATATAACCCAAACACATAATTTTTTATGAGTACATAATAATAACCTAGTGTTTAATTGGGGTATGTAGACAATAAAAGTAACCTGGATGAAAATGGATGTTCGGGTGGAAAACCCCTTACCTTATGTATGATCATGTTACACTCATGAACTTATGCTCCTGGAATATGAAATTTCACATATTAATAACATATTTCATAACCTATTAGTCATTTATATTGTTTATCGTAATTATATTTAGTATTTTTAGTCCCCTGTTTATAAGTTATTATATTTAATTTCATCGTTCCAGAGTGTTCATTTTCATTATTTTCATAATCGATTCACTTGTTCTTATGTAATGGAGTGGAATGGATGTAAATCTCTATAATTGAAAGTATATAGTATTTATGAACATCAATAATTGTTAATGGTAGTTTCTATCATTTGTTTACATTGAAAGAGGATGATTATATAGATGAAGTATTTATGACATTCGCTTATATTATTTAGCAGTATTTTGATTACTAGTAACTAGTTTGTTCATATAATTTAATAACATGTTCACATACTGATTATTGAATAGTAATTATGTAAAGACACGGAAATTTAAAGGAAATTTTTTTCTTAATTTTCTTTGTAATTTTACAAGAACGCAGTTTCTGACGGCGCCTGAATCCGAGGTCCGGTGTACTCGGAATCAATTTCTGAAGTTTAGCTCAGGTGCGTTCAGTGAACGAACGAGCGGGAATTTCTAACGTTTGAACCGGTGCTCGGAATCAAATTCTTGAGGGCACCATTGGAACAGTAGTGCCGGTAATTGCTTAGGAACTCATGTTCTGGAGTTGCGTTTACACGAGAGAAGTTGATAAAAAATTTGGAAGTTAAAAATAAAAATTGAACAACAATTATTATTTTAATCTAATTGTTTTTATCCTTTGGGAGGAAGTTGGGTAACTACCCAACTTCCCTTTGTAGGTTATGAAGTAGGTGGGGCCCACACGAACCCCACCCCTTCATATTCTTCAACTCTTCAACTCCCCATTAACTCCCCTTCATTTAATTTGACAACTTGTGTAATTTAATGAGGTGAGTTAATTCAAACTCTATAATTTCAAAGGTTTTGTTGTGTTAATAAATTAAGTGAGGCTTAATTTATTTATGGGATAATTTCTTAGTTTCATGAGAGCCTTTGGAGAAGAAAAGCTAAGGAAAGCTAGTGTTCTTCGTACTCTTCGACAAAGAACACGAGGAATGCGAAGAACGCATCGAACTCCATCGAAGAACGCCGAGTCCTCGAAGACCAACTCCGTGACACTGATCCATGATGCAACATCTCTTTCTGAAACGGTTCATCCGCAACATCTCTCTTTCTGTGACGCTGTTCCCGTGACGCGACTTCCTCCTTCCAGGTTGCCTCTTTCCGTGACGTTTTCTCTTCGACGAACCTCCGAACAAGCTCCGCTCTTGAAACCAAGGTAGGGGTTTTAAATTTATTAATTTATTTTGTTCGTGAATACCAACTTGATGATCTTCGTGGTTTAAAACCAATAATTATCGAATAACGCGAGGGGGCTGGACCGCAGAAACACGGCCGGCCCTCCTCCTTTTTTTCATGTTGGTTCCTTTGTGGTTTAGTACGAGAAGGCATGGTGCCATCGCACCACGCGGAATCATGCAACAAGGAAATGTGTGGCGTCGTCGTGCCGCGTAATGAAAAGAAGTACAAGGACGCGACGCCGTCGTGCCGCATCAGAGTAACCCGAAGACATCCGCGGACGGAGTCGGGCCACGGCGAAGGGACGCGGCGTCAACGCGTCGTGCCGGAGAGCCACGAAGACTGTGTGTTTTGTTAATAGACGTGCGGATTGACGGTCGATGACAAAACGGGGACGCAATGTAATTTTGAGGCTTGCGCAGTAACGTTCGAGACCCGAGATGAACACCGGTTCAGACGGTTTTGAAAACAGACCACATGAGCAACTCCGGTGGCCTGCGGAAACACCCGGAGGCGCGGGTAGCCGGCGCGGCGCTGCCGGCTACTGGAGGAGGTGGCCGGAGCCATCTGGTCGCCAAGAAGCGGCGGCGCCCGAGCACACCGCCAGAATATGGGAGGCAGCGGTTCGCCGCCAGACCCAATTAGCGGTGAGGGCGGCCGCGTACCGCCCCCCGCACCGCGACGTAGGCTCGGCCACAACGAGCCGTGGCTGGCCGGTCAGGCCGGACCGAGCCGGCCAGGCCGGGCCGGACCGGGTCCAGCCGGGTCGGACCTGGGTCGGGTCGACCCGGTTCGGGTCGACCCAGGGGGGACGGGTCGGGTCGGCCCGGGCCCAGACCCCCCGTTTTCGGACCACTTTCGGTCAAATTCCCATATCGTGGGATACGGACCTCCGATCGATGCACCATCATTTGAGTAGAGATCCTTGGAACGAGACGGTAGTTTTGGTATATTACACTCAAGGTTTCGGAGATCTTTGGGTTCGGTCGGGTCGGTTCATACACGAAACCAACTGGGCCCTCAGAGCGGAAACACTTATATCTTTATCACCAGATGTATGATTGACGTGTCGTCGACATTGATGGATTCCTATTAGTGAGACGGATCTTTTGGCTTACTCCGCTCGAGGTTTGGATGTCGTCGGAGTGCGATCGGGTTGGTTCGCTCACGAAACCAACCGGGCCCCTGGAACGAAAAAGCCAATAACTCACAGATCGGGCATCCGATTGATGCACCGTCTGTTTCATTGAATTCCTCTTGATGAGACGGAACTTTTGTCATACTTAGTTAGAGATTTGGAAACAGTTGGATAGTGGCCGGGTTGGATTGCACCCGAAATCCAACCGAGCCCCTAGAACAGAAAAGCTGATATCTTTCAGACAGGACGTCCATTTGACGAACCGTCAGCGGCGTTGATGATATCATTGAGAAAAGTTCCCTATGAGTATACCTTATGAGAGTTCGGGGTATAGTTGAGATACAGCCGGGATTGGTTCACTCACGAAACCAACCGGGCCCCTGCGATGAAAAAGCTAGTAACTCATAGACCGGGCGTCCGATTGACGCACCGTCTATTGCATTGAGACCCCTATGACAAGGCGGTCCTTTGAGAAACTTCTTCGTGGGACTTTGAGATACTTGGAGTATCGACCAGTATCTTGTGGAGAAGACCATCCCAGAGACGATCGTACGGAGTATGGAGACCGTGTAGTTGGCTGGGACCAGAAGGCTGCTTGTCCGATTCGAGTCGGAGAGACTTGTATAGCCCAGTGGGGAGCACTACTGTGTTTGGGTGGCAGACCCACAGCGGGGAGCACTATTGTGTTTGGGTGGCAGACCTATGGTACTCGACAGGAGGAGTACCTCTGTAGGCTATGTGGGGGGAGCACTACTGTGTTTGGGTGGCAGACCCCGGCGGGAAGCACCAATATGTGAGGTGGCGGGCCTGTGGTACTTGACAGGAGAAGTACCTCAGCAGTCTTAGGTTACTGAGAAGTACCTCGGAGTCGTGACAGGACCACTATACACTCCAGAGACTGAGCTCTTCAGCAGTTATGGTTTTGATAATGAAAATCCTAGTTTGAGCTGAGTCTTTGACCTTTGTGTTTCCTCATTATGAGATGGGTTACATGATAACTTAGTTATATGTATGGGAATATAACTGAGTGGTGGTTATCCGTTGATTTCTTAATCCTTGTGTTTCCTCAAAGCTGAGATGGGTTACTTGATAACATATGTATATGTATGGGAATATACCTAAGTAGAGGTTATAAATTGAAATCTTCTTTGTGGTTATCCATGTTGGTTTTAGTGAGACCTTGAGGGTCTCGAGGTCCCTACTGAGTATCGTTATACTCACCCCTACAGGGGCTATGCCCGCACCTCGTTGTGTTGGTTGCTGAAGACGGGCAGTGCTGACGGAGGCCGACTGTTCATAGACTGGACGGTACCCGGAGGGGTACTGCACGACGAGTCAGTACCCAGATGTGGAATACACGACGAGTCAGTATCTGGAGGTGGACTTCACGGTGAGACGACTCTCAGAGGAGGTTGACGGGCGAGAGCGTTGTGGAGGCTATCTGTACCTACCCTTCATGTAGGATCCGTGGTGGAAGATCTAGGAGCTACGCCATCTGTACCTACACTTCAGGTAGGATCCGAGGAGGACGACCCAAGAGCCACTTCCGTTTTCCAGCTGTTGTCTTTTCCTGTTTTACATTGTTCAATTGTAGTTGTACTTTCATTTGGGTTTATATTCTGGCCCATTTACCTTTCAGCAATTCTCTTTGTACTTAGTGTTTTACTTCCGCTTGTACTCTGTGGTGTTTTGTTTATTAAATAAAGGCAATGCCTTCCCAGTTATTGGGATTTATGCCTTTGGTGCTAGTCGCCAGCCCCTAGCCTATGGAAGGCGGGCTTGGGGTAGTCACGGCACGGGTCCCGAGGACGGGTCGCGAAAAATTGGTATCAGAGGAGTCGGTTCTACTGCAGAACTTATAACTCTGATATTTTCTTTTTGTGAAGCTATAGTGTTATGAGTACCGAGTGTGGTTTTCAGTTCAGGGAGTCTAGTGTTTGTGCGGGCGGCCGATGTATCCATACACAAGGACCCTGACAACTGATTTCTGACTTTGTGCACAAAAACACTGATTGTGTGTGTGTTTCAAAAGTTTTATTTAAATATCAGCTTAAACCAGGTCAGCTCACCAGGTATAAATCGTTTGACCATGTCATGTTGTTTCTTTCAGGATGCCTCTCTGTGGACGGCCAGCTAGAGCCCCGAGAGTGGTACTTACTGACAGCCCGCCGAGCGACGTGGCCTTAGTACAGGTCCCTATCACAGTTGAGGCACCAGCGGAGGCACCATCGGTACTAATATCTCTTGGGCCACCGATGCCATGAGCCCCAGCAGTAGAGGGTGCACGTCGCTTGAGTGCACTGCACGAGTTGCAGCGCTAGAGACCACCCAGGTTCCAGGGAGGGACAGACCCGCAGGTGGCTGAGGATTGTCTGGAGGCTATGGTGAGAGTTTTCAGGCTATTAGGGACGCCATAATATTTCATTGTGATCCTTGCTTCTAGCCTTCTTTAGGCAACAACCAGCAGATGGTGGAGCCTGATGCTCTAGATGCATGATGTGGCGACTCATCTTTGGGCAGACTTCGAGAGCCTGTTCCGGGAAGAGTTTGTACCAGCCACCCTTAGAGCGGTGCGTATATAGGATCAACTTCAGCTGCATCAGGGCAGCATGACAGTGGCGCAATATTCAGCGAGGTTCACAGACCTCTCAAGCTACTCCACAGATATGGTACGGGACCCATTCTTCAGGGCCCGAACCTTCGAGCAAGGGCTCAGGCAATATATTAGAGCTTATGTGGTTCCACTCAGCATTCCGACACAGACAGGGGTGTTGGAGAGAGCCCTTTTGGTGGAGAGTTTCCTTGCTGAGCAGTATCCAGCAGCAGGACCCACCACTAGTTGGAAAGTGCCAGAATCTTCTACAGCAGGCAGTAGACAGATGACGCAGAGGTCCAAGAGGACCAGACCTACAGGTGTTCGACCGCGTGACTTAGGGTCTGTAGTGCGATGAACCAAGGGAAGTGATAGAGCTAGACCTTCCATGCAGTGTTACTCCTGCGGCGGAGTTGGTCACATGGAATGTGACTATCTGACCCGCCATACAGGTGACCAGCAGTTAAATGAAGAACCTCTGAGGCAGAGGCAGAGGATCGATTAGGGTGGACCGCAAGGAGCAGGCAGCCATGGCAGAGAAGATGGCTGTGCAGCTGGAGGTGGATGACGCTTCGGGATGTTGCCACCACCACCACCAGGAGGTCCACCCCGACCACAGGGGACAGGAGGACATGGGAGAGCTCAGCTTCAGGCAGCAGAAGATTTTGACTACGGAGCTCCAGAAGTGAGTGGACAGGAGTGGAACTAGGGGTGTATATCTAGTTCAATGATGTTGTTGTTATATTTGTGTCTTTGTACCATGAGATGCATTAAAATAAAAACACATACCTTTGTGATGTTATCAATATTTTCCTCTCTTGTGTTGTTGCTAAGAGGTTCTAGATTAAACTGTTTACTTGACCCTCACATGTGAGATACATACTGGAAGAGACCTAGTTACCACACAATGAAGCCGAAAGTGTGACTCAACCCTTGGATGTGAGAGTAACGTTTGGATCTCTTGTTAGTAGAGTTGAGGCCTTATGACGTCATCCTTGGTATGGATTAGTATC
The DNA here is from genome assembly GCA_963277665.1 of Viscum album. Classification (NCBI taxonomy): domain Eukaryota; kingdom Viridiplantae; phylum Streptophyta; class Magnoliopsida; order Santalales; family Viscaceae; genus Viscum; species Viscum album. The sequence goes on from OY728133.1 coordinate 246,569,925, forward strand.
ATCCATGTCGCTATTGACTGTATTATGCTATGAAAGTGGTTCATCCAGGGGATGAGATCAGATTTCTCTTATCGGCAAAGAAGAAATCTTTGCAGCTCTTGTGGGACTGGAGATGGTCCAAGCCACGATAGAGAAGGTCCAGGTCATCCAGGAGGCAGAGACCACTGGAGTTTGAGGATGGCGACCACGTTTCCCTATGGGTCTCACCTCGATTAGGTTTACAGAGGTGTGGCCTAGGCGGCATATTATCTCTGAGGTTCAGAAGACCTTTTTAGGTTCATCAAGGTAGGTGAGGAGTTTTACCGCTTGAACCATCCACCTCAGTTGCACCAGGTGCACGACGTTTTTCCAAGTATCTTAACTGAGGAGATACGTGCTTGATCATTCACACATCATCAACCTCAGGTAGTTGGACGTCGATAATAGTGAGTCATGCACGGAGGTTCTAGTGGGGATCGAGGATCGACAAGAGCAGATTCTACGAGGACGGTCGATTCCTCTTGTGCGTTTTCGTAGGCAGCACGGAACCCTCCAGGTAAGCACATGGGAGCGGAAGGTTCAGATGCGTTCTCTATACCGCTTTTGTGACCCTAGTTTGTGTTGAAGCTTTACGGGGACGTAAAGCCCTGAGGTGGGAGTAATGTAAAGACCCGGAAATTTCAAGGAAATTTTTTTCTTAATTTTCTTTGGAATTTTACAAGAACGCAGTTTCTGACGGAGCCTGAATCTGAGGTCTGGAGTACCTGAAATCAATTTCCAAATTTTAGCTCGCGTACGTTCAGTGAACGAACGAGCGGGAATTTCTAACTTGTGAAGAGGTGCTCGGAATCAAATTCCGAGGGAACCTATGGAACCGGAGTGCCCGTAATTGCTTAGGAACTCCTATTCTGGAGTTGCGTTTACACGAGAGAAGTTGATAAAAACTGTGGAAGTTAAAAATAAAAATTTAACAACAATTTTTATTTTACTCTAAGTGTTTTTATCCATTGGGAGGAAGTAGGGTAACTACCCAAATTCCCTTTGTAGGTTATGAAGTAGGTGAGGCCCACACGAACCCCACCCCTTCGTATTCTTCAACTCTTCAACTCCCCATTAACTCCCCTTCATTTAATTTGACAACTTGTGTAATTTAATGAGGTGAGTTAATTCAAACTCTTGAAATTCAAAGTTTTTGTGGCGTTAATAAATTAAGTGAGGCTTAATTTATTTATGGGTTAATTTCTTAGTTGATTAAGAGCCTTTGGAGAAGAAAAGCTAAGGAAAGATAGAGTTATTAATCCTCTTCGACGAAGAACATGAGGAACACGAAGAACGCATTGAACTCCATCAAAGAACGCCGACTCCTCGAAGACCGACTCCGCAACACCGATCCACGACGCGACATCTCTTTCCGCAACGGTTCTTCCGCAACGTCTCTCTTTCTGTGACGTCATTCCCCGATGCGACTTCCTCCTTCCAAGTCGCCTCTTTCTGCGACGGTTCTACCGCGATGTTTTCTCTTCGACGAACCTCTGAACAAGCTCCTCTCTTGAAACCAAGGTAGGGTTTTTAATTTTATTTATTTATTTTGTCAACTTGACGATCTTAATGGTTTAAAACCAATAGTTATTGAATAACGCGAGGGGGGCGGACCACACAAACACGTCCGACCCTCCTCCTTTTGTTCATGTTGGTTCCTTTGTGGTTTGGTACGAGAAGGTGTGGTGCCATGGCACCACGCGGAATCATGCGACAAGGAAATGCGCGGCGCCATCGCGCCGCTCCGTGAAAAGATGAACAAGTATGAAACGCCGTCGCGCAGCGTCGGAGAAACTCGAAGTCATCCGCGGACGGAGTCGGGCCACGGCGAAGGGGCGCAACGTCAACGCGCCACGGCAGAGAGCCACGAAGACGGTGCATTTTGTTAATAGACGTTCGTATTGACGGGTGACGACAAAACGAGGCTGCAATGTAATTTTGAAGCTTTCGCAATAAAGTTTTAGACCCGAGATGAACACCGGCTCAGACAGTTTTGAAAAAGGACCACCAGAGCAACTCCGGTGGCCCGTGGAAACACACGGAGGCGCGAGTCACCGGCGCGGCGCCACCGGCGACCAGAGGCGGAGGCCGGATCCGTCTGACCGCCAGGAGGCGGTGGCTAATGAGCGCGCCACCGGAAGATGGGCAGCGGCGGTTCTCCGCCGGCCCCAATTAGCGGCGAGGGCGGCCACGCACCGCCCCCTACTCCGTGACTTCGGCTCGGCCACGCCGAGCCGCGGTTGGCCAGTCGGGCCGGACCGAGCCAGGCTGGCCTGGCCGCACCGGGTCCAGCAGGGTCGGACCCGAGTCGGGCGACCCGGTTCGGTCCGACCCAGGGGGGGTCGGGCCGGGTCGGCCCGAGCCCCGACCCCCTGTTTTCGGACCACTTTCGGTCAATTCCCATATCTTGGGATACGGACCTCCGATCGATGCACCGTCAGTTGCATAGCGATCCTTGGAACGAGACAGACATTTTGGTATATAAAAATCAAGGTTACAGAGAACTTTGGGTTCGGCCGGGTTGGTTCGTACACGAAACCAACCGAGCCCTCGGAGCAGAAATGATTATATCATTAGCACAAGATGTCTGATTGACGTGCTGTTGACATTGATGGATTCCTGTAAGTGAGATGGATCTTTTGGCTTACTCCGCTCAAGGTTTGGATGTCGTCGGAGTGCGGTCGGGTTGGTTCGCTCCCGAAACCAACCGGGCCCCTGAACGAAAAGGCCAATAACTCACAGAACGGGCGTCCGATTGACGTGCCGTCTGTTTCGTTGAATTCCTCTTGATGTGACGGAACTTTTGGCATACTTCGCTCGAGATTTGGATACAGTTGGATAGTGGCCGGGTCGGATTTCACCTGAAATCCAACCGAGCCCCTCGAATGGAAAAGTTGATATCTTTCAGACAGGACGTCTGTTTGACGAACCGTCAGCGGCGTTGATGATCTCATTGAGAAATTGTACCTATGAGAATACCCTATGAGAGTTCGCGGTACAGTTGAGATATGGCCATGATTGGTTGGCTCACAAAACCAACCGGGCCCCTGGGATGAAAAGTCTAGTAACTCACAGACCGGGCGTCCGATTAAAGCGCCGTCTGTTGCGTTGAGACCCCAATGACGAGGTGGTCCTTTGAGATACGTCTTCATGGGACATTGAGATACTTGTAGTATCGACCAGTAGCTCATGTAGCGGACCCTCCCAGAGACGAGCGTACGGAGTATAGAGACCGTGTAGCTGGCTGGGACCAGAAGACTGCTTGTCCGATTCAATTAAGAAAGACTTGTATATCCCAATGGGGAGCACTAATGTGTTTGGGTGGCAGACCCACCGCGAGGATCACTACTGTGTTGGGTGGCAGACATGTGGTACTCGATAGGAGGATTACCTATGTAGTATATGAGGGGAGCACTATTGTGTTTGTGTGGCAGTCCTCAGCGGGAATCACTACTATGTGAAGTGGCAGACCCACGGTACTCGACAGGAGGAGTACCTCAGCAGTCTTAGGTTAGTGAGCAGTACCTCGGAGTCGTGACAGGACCACTGTACACTCCAGAGACGGAGCTCTTCAGCAGTTACGGTTTCGATGATGAAAATCATAGTTTGAGCTGAGTCTTTGACCTTTGTGTTTCATCATGATGAGATGGTTTACTTGATAACATAGGAATATGTATGGGATATTCCTGAGTGGTGGTTATCCATTGATTTCTAAATCCTTGTGTTTCCTTATGGTTGAGATGGGTTACTTGATAACTTAGGTATATGTATGGGCATATACCTAAGTAGAGGTTATCACTTGAGATCTTCTTTGTGGTTATCCTTGTTGGTTTTAGTGAGACATTGAGGGTCTCAGGGTCCCTACTGAGTATCGTTATACTCACCCCTACATGGGCTATGCCTGCACCTCGTTGTGTTGGTTGCAGACGACGGGTAGTGCTGGCGGAGGCCGAGTGTTCGGGGACTGGACGGTACCCGGAGGTGCACTACATGACGAGTCTGTACCCAGAGGTGGACTACACGACGAGTCAGTATCTGGAAGTGGAATTCACGACGAGACGACACTCAGAGGATGTTGACGGGTGAGAGCGTTGTGGAGGCTATCTTTAACTACCCTTCAGGTGGGATCCATGGTGGATGATCTAGTAGCTGCGCCATCTATACCTACCCTTCAGGTAGGATCCGAGGAGGATGACCCAGGTGCCACTTCCGTTCTCCCAGCTGTTGTCTTTTCATGTTGTACTTTGTTCAGTTGTAGTTTTACTTTCATTTGGGTTTATATTCTGGCCCATTTACCTTTTAGAACTTCTCTTTGTACTTAGTGTTTTACTTACACTTGTACTCTGTGGTGTTTTGTTTACTTTTATAAAGGCAATTCCTTCCCAGTTATTGGGATTTACGCCTTTGGTGATAGTCTCCAGCCCCGGGCCTATTGAAGGCGGGCTTGGGGTAGTCACGACACGGGCCCCGAGGATGGGTCGTGACAAATTAGGTTATAATATATATATTATCATATGTTTCAACCATCCAAATGGTTTTATGACCATAAATGGAGGATAAATTGACGAATGATACATCATCTTCCTTGAAGGTTATAAATTGGAACCTCATTGACCTTGATTTAATTTTTAAAATAAAAGGGAGAGATTAATAATATTGATGATGGTCCTTCCATTCATAATATATAAATCTAAAATATAGTTGATACTGGATTTATTATGGTCATTTGGACAGAGGAGGTTGTGAGAGTATTACAAGAGAAAGGAAATTTGAATGAAACTAAATAAAATTGAAAGGTGTTTTAGCTCTTGATATAACCTCCTTGGGAACCTCCTTAAGGGAAGGGGTTTTGTCTTTTGAAAAGACCAAGAGCTCTCTAGACGTGGGGAGTGACTAGGGGAGGCTATTTGGGAAGAACATTGAGGATATTCTAGGCTTAGAGAAGTACAAAGAAGAGAGAGTGGGGACAGATCTTTATAGTGGTGGAGAGGAGTGAATTTTGATTATTTAATTCATTATTTTATTATTTCCCTCAAGAGAATCAATAGTGTTGTTTCATTTGACCCATAATAGTAATAAGTGCATGTTAGTTCAAAAAAAGTGTCCTTACATCACTTTTGATGTCATAAATAGTGTATATAACTGATAATTTATATATATGTTATTTTACAGTATTTCATTATTCATAAAAATTTCATGAATTTCAAAAAAATCCCAAAAATTCACCCCAACCATTTTTCGATGTGTATATTTCAGAAATGTACTCCATTTTTCCAAAATAAATTTTTAAATATTAATAATTTATTTTTAAATAAAGACATGGTAAATTCAAAAAATAAAAATGTTAAAGGCACAATTTGTTTTACATCAAATTTAAAATTTAATTAAGATCTCATTATCATATTCCTTACGAATATAAAATATTATCATTATTTACTATTCATAAGGGTCATATTACTATTAATAATGGTATGTTACTATTCATAAAAAATTATGTTTTTTTATTAGACTCCAAATGACTTACTGATCACAACTCTAGATGATCATTTTTTGAAATTAAAAACATAGAAGAGGCATATTTGTGTTTAATATCTAGAAAATAAAATGTTTTTTTTTCAAAACCATGGGGTGTTACAATTAAAATAATAACAAAAGTCATAATGATGTATGTACCTCTCTTATGTCTCTACCCTCCAACAATTCCTCCTCACGTGGTCATTTTTTAGGCCTAGAGTATGTGTACTTGACCACTAGGGGCCCTAAAATCTCATGTTCTAAATGATCTCCATGGCCTATGTCACGCTACTAAGTCAACAGACATAGTTTTCATACCATATCATGATATCTTCAGTGGTACTATCTCTGAACACCACCCAATCTCTCAACCATCATCTCTTAAAAAATTCTGTCATGAACCCCTCCCTCCAAATATACCCCTCTAAGGATCAAAATGATGAAAGGAATATAATGTTCCTCGACTCTAGTCTCTTTTAGGCCTCGTGTTAGTGACTAGAACCAATGGAATATTGATTTCATAATTTTGGTGTCATTACCCAATATAGTAAAAAAATCATGAGATGATATGAATTAACCTAAAACATCTCAATCAAATAATATATAGTATATAAAAAATGTCCCACAATGCATGTATAAATGAAAACAAAAAAGTGTAAATGTTTATAAAAGAAATCCCAAAAAAACAATGAAAAGGTAGAGACTCAAAAAAGCTTCAGTTTGATTGAGCGTGTAATGTCCTGCAAGGTACACGTAGTCCTCATCAAAACCTACATATTTTATGTATATATATATATTCTGACAATATTGGTATACATAGTTGGAAAACGAATGTCCCTCATACATGGGTTAAATGGTCATACCAATGCACCCATGTGAATGAATTTTAACCAGAGAGCATCGAAATATGTATACTAACCAAAACCCCCACCTCACCAAGTCTCACTCACCAAATAAAACATCCTGGTATAATAATATGTTATTTGAATCATATAACTAAGAGGGAACCCCACACCACTATCCAAATGACCATCCTCTCTCACTCCCTAATAGAATACATCGTGGTGATCCTACCTCTTTCGAATATGTCACATTTCATCCCACTTGCAGACACTTGGGCCATCACAACACATCACATCCCACCCACAAACACCTAGTGTATCACAACACATCAGATCCTTTCGACACACACCTGGTACATCAGAACACATCACATTCCACCCACACACACCTGGTACATCACATAAATCTCATTTAAGAGACACTTAAGACCATACATCACAACATATCTAGAAGACACCAAGGAAAATACATCACAACAGACCCAAAAATACTATTTCTACTATTTCCTAGAATAGAGATCTGTGAAGATAATGTGGACATCCATCTGTCATCCCATAAGGATGTTTGGGAAATAAATCCTCCCATGTGATTATGTGAGTGTTAAAACATAGTGCACAAGGTGGATGGGGTGTTTATAGAAATAACAAGAACATAGAGTGTATATACATATAGATTCACAACACACATTACCATACTATTTGATTATAATAATAACTAAAAATCGGATAGATTCCACAAAAATTTCTTCGAATAAAAAATTCATAAAAACACACAAACAAAACACACGAAAAAATAACATATTTTAGTCTTTAATTTATCTTCCAATGTCTCTATTTTAGAAAGAAATTCCACATTATAATCCACATTGATCTATGTAACTATTAATCCATAGAAAATCTATTTCATTTCGAAAAACATATATTTTAAACTTTTCAACCTATAGTTTATAAATAATCATTAACATATTAATCAACACAACCCCACATCAATATACTCATTAAACATCCCATTTAAAATTATTAACATTCAGTATTAATTCCATTAATATATGGGTAGATATAAGAAAACCAGACACATAGAATAGGAACAACACCACATCCCAACTTCCATATCCACATCTCTTTAAAACCATATCCATTTTCATATCCCCAATGCATAACCAGATCTCATCCACTTCCTCCAAACACATATTGAATTAGATACTACAAGTTACATTAATCCCATACACACATGAAAAAACCATTACACAAATGAAAGAATATATCCCAACACCATTCATTTTTATTTTTAGAAAAGTTGGATCTTATTCAATATCACATATTTGTTTAATGTTGTTATCATAGAATAAATAATATCCTAGGTAATCCATATAATTAACTGAATATATATGGTTAATCATTCTTTATGTGATAATAAAACAATCCCAAAAACACTTATTTTAAGAGGAATTTATTGTAGTATAATGATTACATGAAAACACATGGTTTTTATCAATTAATTACACCTATATAAGAATAATATCATGTTGAATCAAATCGAATAAACAAGAAACTATAACATAATAATTCACATTCACATGCCCCATTAAATTAAATTTAAACCAATTATTTATATTTATTTATCTACATGAAACCATGTTAGAAAATGTCAAAATAATAAATTCATCATGTCTAATTCACATAATGATAAATGAAGGAAAACCCAACATGGAAGGAATATTCATGTCGTCCACATTCCTCTCTATATTAAGGGGTGCATTTAAAAGAACACTGCATCAGGTGGGACTCCAGCCAACATTTTTTCCTATTTTCAAGAATCCTATAAGAAGACGGATTTTTAAGTCCTATATCAAGAGAAATCCAAACCAAGAGAACAATGTGAAGTATATATCATCTTTAGAATGATCTTATCTAAGACACAAGGATTGAATATAGTTTGAATTATCGTTAAATGCTTATTTGACCAAGACCATGCATTTTGAAAATTTAAAATCCCCCAGACATTTGTAAAATTTATTATATCATTTATATACATTAAAATATAATTCAAAACTCTTTAATATGGAATTAAATTCATTTTACATTCAAGAATATTGAAAAAGGATTAAAACCAGGAAAAATGGAATATTATGGAAATTTGAAATATAGTAGAAATGAGTCACCACCACAGCAGGGATGATCCACCACCAGATGATTCACCACAAGATGAGCCACCACTAGATTAGTAAGAATCATTTTTTAATCACCATTGATTCATTTTTCATGATTAAACTACCATTGAGTCACTACCATTGAGTCACCACGAGATGATTCACGACCAACGAGTCGTCACTAGTGAGTCGCCACTAGATTAGTCACCGCCAGCGAGACAACACCATACGAGTCACTACCAGCGAGGTACCTATATAATGAGTCACCACTAGTGAGATACCATGAGGATGGGATACTTCCTTCATGAGATACTACTATAATTAGAAAGCATCCAAAATGATCTACGGCTAGAATGGGCTACTATTAGAAAACATGAATACTCGGAAACTGGTGAAATGAGTAATTTGTCGAATGATTAACATGTCCTAACAAAACCCCAGACTTTCCCCTAACACCTAAATCATTATTGTTTTGGAAAAGTAATTTTTCAAATGTTCTAAACCATTATAAATAAGTCTAATATTGGTTTTTATAGATACAGTGATTGTTTCACTAATGAAAAACATAATGGAATAGAGGATAGACAAGATTAACTCATAAAAATACTCACAAAAATATATCATGTTAGGAAAAATAATTAAACACTTATAATATCTAGATCATTATACATTTGTTTTCAACTTTCTTTCAATGGCTATCTAAATCCTTATATCAGAGAAAAATGGATCAATGTGATGGTAATGATATTTTTTATTCTCAATTTCTTATAAAATCTTAATATTTTTTTTTGTTTTTTCTATTTATATTGTGAGGTAGATAAATACTTACATATTATTAATAAGAAACCAATAATGATGAAAAAGAATCAATGGAATTGGATGAATTTTAAAAAGTATTTTTTCTAAGTAATTACATGAAATATTCGTATAAGGATTTGGAGGGAATCCTATGAGTTTATTCAAAACAAGGATGAATACATTAGAGAATATTAAGAAAACATCAATATGATTTGATGATATTTCTATTGTTTTTTATTTAATCTAAAATGTAAAATATATCATTTCATCATTATATTGAAACATATTCTTCAAAAGGAATTTTTCATAATTTTTCATAGTTTTATGAAGAGAATTTCATTATCTCGGTAATGGTGTAGATGGAATCTAGGTTATCTCTATACTATGGAGAGGGAAAATCTAAGTGGAATAAAAGATATGATTGATGGTAAGTCTCATGTGGGGAATAAATTTGAACCCTCTATATTCACAGAGTTTCATAGGAAGCTCATAATATTTCTTTTAAGGGTCAGGTAATTGTTTAAATTTTGGTAAAGTAGGCCACCAAAACCAAAATAAACAATATAAAGAAAAGAATGTATTAAAGAAAAAATTATTGTATAAGGTCCCAACTGCATATCTCCCTTCATAATAATGCTTCAAGTGAATCGATTTAGGACACTATAGAAAAATTCACTAAACATTATGCCAATGTGGAAAACATGCCCCAATAGCCTCGAAAATAGAGGGAAGGAGGAAAAACTTTAACAATAACAACCACTAAGGTAGATCATGGTGATGAATTGATGCAAGGTACACTTGATATTTATTCAACATTTCCATGTTCTATATTTTCTCTTGTTTCATCATATAATTTTATATCCCATATATTTCCTACTAATATGTAATCACAACCACATGGGATATATATTTAACTATATATGAAAAAACATGGTGGATCAATGATCATGCATAATATATATAAATTTTTAACGATAGATATTTGTGAGACGATATTTCCTACAAATATAATTCTTCTACCTTTTGTTTAATTTTAATGTGATTTTGTGTTCAAACATGTTATCAATACATAGATCCCATAATAATTTTTTTACATGAGGATATAGAATTCCATATTATAGATCCTTCTTCACTAATGTATTATCATAAAGATGATCTACCCTTGGAAAAAAAACTCTTTAATATGGGTTCTGATATCCAAAAATGATGGACTCTTGACATTGAGATTGAGGATGAAGTCAATATTGATGAAATAAATTTGGTACAAGTATATAATAATTATTTTTGAAAAAAACACTATTTATTCCCCTATAGTGTGAGATTGAGTTATTTATTTAACATATACATATATCTCTACCTATCTCAAGGAGTCCAAAACAAATGAATCTTATTAATATGTAGGAATTAAAAAAGGAGATAAATGGAAATTTGTGTAATGGATTTATAATCCCTTTTATCTAACCATGGGTATAACCATACATCATTCTTAAGAAAAAAAGATAGATCAATAAGGATTTTCTTTTATTATATTTATCATAACATGATAAAAATGTAGAATAAATGTCATTTACCCCAAATCGATGTTATTTTTTATCAACTCAAATATATTCAATAATTCCCAAATATAGACCTCATATTTAGATATCATAATTTACGTGTCAAAAGAGATTATATTTCAAAAACCTAATTTTAAATGAGTTATTCACACTATGTGTTTATACTTATGATATTTTCTTTGAATAATACCCCATCTATAATCATGTATCTAATGAATTGAGTATATAGTGATATCCAAGATTTGGTTGTCTTTTTCATTATACATGATATTCTCATATACTATATGATAAATTAATATTATGAATATAATTTTTCAATTGTGGTTTTGATTATATGAAAGAATAACTTATATGGAAAATTTTGTAAATTTTATTTATGGATACAAAGGGGGTTATTCTTGGATAATATAATCTCCAACATGGTAATTTATATTGGTCATTCAAAAATAAAATAATGAAATATATCATAGAACAACCACTATTATCAAGAACAATAGATTTGTTGTATTGGTAGGATATTACTTATGATTTATGTAAACTTTTATGAGGTTATAAAATCAAATAACTAGGATATAATGGAAGTGATTAAATTTCTTTTGGAAAAAAGGAAAGTGAAGTGGGAAGCAAGGACCTAGAGTAGAGGATTTTCACAACTTCAATACAAAAATTACCCTATAGTGGGAATTTTTTTAAAATATAATGTGACAACTAAAATAAAGTCTCCATATTCATACTCATGAAAAATGAAAATTTAATATCATATTCCTCATGAAAAATAAAAACCCAATAACAAAATTATCTAACATGTTATTTGGATATTGCGGTGGTGATATATTCATAAAATATTTTTCAAAATTTTATTTATTGATAAATTTTTTATTTATGTACATATCACATGATATTTATTTATATATTCATGTAAAAAGTATTACATATCCACTAAAGGAGACAGTTGGTATTGATAAATGATTGGGACTACTTAATAAATTACCCCCTGGGGATTTCAAAAATTATTTTCTTTCACAATGAAAGAAACAAAATGCAAGATTATCAATTATGAGAGTTCAAAAAGAACCAATACACTTTTATTTATAGATTATTAATTTTGAATCCATAATAGGGGATTATAAATCACCACTTTAAAAAAAATATTTATAAACATTACATTTTAATAAAGATCAAATAAACACAGAATAAGGATGTATATATACAAAAATAGTATTCATTATTATACAGTTCAAAATTGATAGTTTTTGAGTCATATGGATTATAACTTGGATATGTATCCCATTAAGACAATAACTGATGGGGGAACATTTATATGATTCTCATATATCATCCATATCTATTTATTATGGAAAAAATAAGATGTATAAATGTCTAATGAAAAACATATGGCAGTATAAAATAAAGGGAGAGATTACATAATTCATATCTCAATACATAGTAAAACATAGTACTAATAATGAATAAAACATTGAATGGTATATTTCAATCATTTCCCATAAAATTATTGAAGTGGGAAAATATCACCATGAATTTCTTAATTTTACCCCCCAAAACATCAATAGATCATAATATAATTTCGGTTTTTGTCAATCTACTTAAAATATTATTGTATTTAATTTCCATAAATAATGATTTCCATATTAGATTACACCTAAGTATCTACATTAGTTATATTTTACGATACCTTATACTACCATTATACATTATATATGATTGCGGTCTAATATTTACATTGGTTTTTGGGAGAAATCATTATAAGGAATTGTAGATTTGTCTAAGTTCCAAAATGTATTTATTTGGTGTGTAAATTGTATTTTTTTTTGTGGAAATACATACACGACTCTTCACATGTACTAGACACAAGATTGATGAAACAAGAACATGATATATCATATCATTAATAACTACGGTAAATTATGGATCAAAGAGATAAGGTGTTACAAATCAAGACTAAACATATGGTCAAAGTACAATGTACAAATCATACTTTTGAATAAGCATCATAAGAATCAGAGGATTTGATGAGGAAAATGTCCCATCACTTATTCTCTTCCATGTAATGAAAATTAATGGATTCCATTATTTTTAAGGGAGGTATTATGAAACTACACAAGTATTTTATCCATAAAAAACTATGTTCAATATATTTTTCCATATTCAACAGTATACTCAAACAAAAACCAAAAATATGATTGTAAAATATAAATATTAAATATGACTAATAACAACCTTTTTATAAAATTATCTTGTATAAATAGGATTAACCCAAATATTTAATATTTTTTATGTAAAATAATCAAAACCTTTTATACAAATTAAATTTGATTAGTATAGTTCAAACAACTATGAAACAAATTTTAATATTGAAATTATATTTTCATAAAACCTTGGTTTTCTTTCAAGAAACATTTTTTATTATGAATAAATACTTATTAAATATATTGGTAATATGAAAAATATAATACCCACATGTTTTAGAGTAAATTATATGAAATATTAAGAAAGGGTAGATAAATTTTTTAAAAAATTTATTCACCAATATGAATGATATAATTTTATATTTTGATATGATAAAATAATATAAAAATTTAAAATTATAGAAACTAACATTTTAAATTTAAATAAACATTTCATTAATAATAATAATTGATTATGAACATTAAATTTTTTTATTTGTTATGGAATATTTAACTTGTAGGTGAATATTGAAAAAGTAAATTTTAAAAAATTTCATGAATTTTCTAAAATTATTTGTATAAAAGTGTGAATTATAAATTTATAAAAAAAATCATAAGACCAAAAATATTTTTTATAATATTATTATATACATAAATACATATATTTCATTTACATTCATTCTTTCAATATATCATGAAAAATGGAAAGAACGTTCATATGTACATATGAACTATTGTCTCCATGAATAGTGTATTCTATTTAGTATTTCTATAATCTATAGATTTTTTAATACTCATATAGTGAATATATAATATATTTATTTCATTTTTTACATTATTTAAATCATTATATATATATATAAGGACCAAATACATTTCAAATTAATACACATGTGAAAAAAAAGTAAACATTACCCGAAGTGAAACCTTAATAAATATTTGTTCAAAATTGGGTAATATAATGTCATAATCAAACCATATATAGTTTTATATATATGAATATTATTCTTTAAAATAATAAAAATGAAAATAAATTTGTTGTTGAAGATGTTTGTATGACTACAATGGGATTGAAGACACAATGTATGGTAATTTCAACTCACTTTTTCTTTCTGTGAGATACAGGCCATGTTCACCACTCCATTAATTTTCATGGTGCATATAATTCCAATGAATTTTTTCATTTATTATTATAATTAAATTTATTGTAATTTCCATATCCATTATATTATTATTCTTTCATGGGGTTAATGTTTCAAAAGATACCAAATCTGTAAGACAGTTTTGTGTCAATTTTCCTTCTTTGAGGCACTTTTTTTATTATGAAACTACATTCTTTTCATGCTGTATATAATTCTATTTGAAATTTTATATCATAAATCTATTTATTTTCATGATATTTTATGTTTCATATAAATTAATTTACTAACATTGGGTGTATGGTTCAAACTCACTAAGTGGTAAAATTTTATTAAAACAATCTCTCCGTTTTCAAGATTGTTTACGATTTTTCTTCCATTGATGAAATATTAGGATTCATATCTTAATAACTCTAATTAATTTTCTTTTCCACTCGGTATTCTTAACATCTTGATTTAAGGGAACCATTTTTCCACTCTTTGTTACATAAGATAATTAATAGAATATTTTGGTGAAAATATTACAGTATCATTACTTTTTCATTGAAATATGTGTTATTTAAAAACCATTATCTATAAAAAAATAAATAATGTTTCACTAATATTTTATTCTTTTTAAAAAATATCACCCATGAATTACCTTTTTAAACAAAACAGTTTCTAAAAAAGTAATATTCATATCAATTTCTGATTGAGGAAATATTCTAATCTTTTTATATTGTAAAAATGAATGTTTGACATCTACGGATTTACCTACTGACGTGACCAATATTTACCTGAATCTTCTTTTAAGTTATTAAAATATAATTTTATTATGAAAATTGTTTTCATAATATTCAATAAATTCATTATTAAGATATATTATTCTATTAATTGTTTTTCAAAATAGCTGTATGTGAAAAAATTGTTATAAGTGATTTGAAAAGCATCTATTATATTTCGTAAAAAGGTTGTTTTCAAAGAAAATGATTTAAAAGATTTGAACATTTATTTATAAATTTTAAAATCAAATTTCTATAAAAGTGTTATCAAATTTTTTCACTATGTCGTTATATGTTTTCAATGTATTTTTAAATAAAATTTTATCAAAAGAGTTTTCAATATTTATTTATATGTTTTTAAATTATTTTCAATTAACTGGGTTTCAAAATGTTTTCAATAATTACGTATGTATTTTCAATATAGTTTTTTTAAATAGTTTTAAAAACTTTTTTGGGATTTCATTATATGTTTTTAATGTATTTTTAGTGAAATATAATTAATTTTTTTTTTCAATATTTCATCATTTGTTTTAATAATATTTTCAATGAAATGGTTTTCAAATCATTTTCATGATTTCATAAGAATAATAAATAATTTTTTCAGAGGAAAAGGTTTTCAAATTTTTTTTAAAAAGCATCCATTATATGTTTTCAAGTTAATTTTCATGAAAATTATTTTCAAAAGGGTGAATTTTTTAATGTGTATTTTACAATGAAGAAAATATATTTTCCTCATGAATTGTTTTTATAAGATATTTCCAATTTATTTTCCATCTATAATTATATCCATTGGTGTTACTCACGCCTTATTTGGGATATTATATTGGAATTTCATTCATGTTTTTTTAATTATTTAATATTTAATGGAATGATTTTTATGAAACCTATTTTCTATTTCATGGGTTATATGACATTGAATCACAGTTATTTTAATAGGTTATAGATTTGATAAAATGATTATTAAACCTGTTTATTTTTCCATGGGTTAGGATATGATTACATGTTTATGATACCCATTTCATTTCTTCAGTTCTGATATGAGTGTTTATGATTTTTTGAAACATGTATATAAGATTTAATTTTGATTTTGTTGGGACATATATCACTCAAAATCATTGGGTAATGATTTATATCTACTGAGATGGGATATAATGGTTATGGTATTGATCCATGACTACAAATATGGCCATATTACTAAACCATTACAAACAATAAAATATGAAGAGTGAACTCATGCTACTAAGATGTTCATGGGATTGAACCATGACTACCAAGATTCTATGAGGAGTAGAACCATACTTCCATGATACCCTTGGTATAAATTCCATGACTACTTTTGAAATAATTTTATATTCTTATGTGTTTATCATAATTCAATGTTTTATTCATATGTTATGATTTCATGAAAACAATGAATTCTACACATAATGATGTTACCAATCTATTTTTAGAAAAAATTGTAATGATGGAAACCATTGGGGAAGCTATAAAGGTTTTTTTATGATATAAATTATCAATTTTTGGGAAAAAATATATATAATGAATATTTGATTTAATTTTCATTATTCCTTGGATAGATCTTCTATTATATAATATTTTTGTTTATTTTTCATGCCTTTCTACACCAAAACAACGACCAACTTATTCATCATCAAAACGTTTTCACCCCTACAGTGTTATCATTTTTTTCTTTCCTTCAAGTTACATCCACTACCATTACAGGAACACCAACAACAATTTATCTATTTAATAATAGAGGTAGTAATGATGTTTTCACAATAAAATAAAAATCCTTATAATAAATGTATTTTTTTCTATGTATGATTATATTTTTATTTTTAATGTTACTCACATATAGATTATTTAATTATATAGGTTAATTATTTTGTTCATGTTGGGTTAGTCACACCATCCATCATGCCATTATACACCTAAACATCTACCGAATTATTCTACCTCTAAATATTTCACCAATGTAGTATTTGAATTTATCATTATCCTCCAAATTCTCTCCACTACTCAATCATATAATAAATTATGAAGTTTCCTTTGTAAAACAATCTTCCATTGACTTAATGTGGTGTTTCATATTTATTTTTAATATAATTATTTTTAGTGTTACTCATATAATAATTGCATCATCTATAAATGTATTATTTTTTTCAAGTAGGGGTGGTTTGTCTGAAGCATCTCATGATCATGAGATATTGGACTTCAAGCATACAAATGAGATAATGAAAACAAGGATATGGGTCAAGAATGAAAATAACCATTGTGAAAAGAATAAATCCTACTAGTAATTTAATAATTTTTTTCATCATTTTGATTACTATTTGTATGTTAAATTGAATATCATTTTTATATAACACATATTGTGACACCCCAAATCTCCTTCATGTGTAATGATAATATTGTATGGTTATACTACATCTAATTTTCATAATATACAAACAATGATTTCAATATAAATACAAGGCATATTTTATTCAATAAAACACTGAAATCGATTACATGTCAACAAGGACAAAATAACATCACCACCATGTGATACCTACTAAAGGACCTTGGAACGTCACAGTGATACCACCAAATGCAACAATAAGCCTATGAAAATAGTGGATTATCTTCAGATCTGACACTGCAATAAACATTATATCATTAACTACAACAACCATGCTAAGAATTAGTGGAATGATGAGAACTATCTTTGGAAATTTTTCTTGTAATTCAAATACACTATTTAGGTTTTTATAAGGCCTTAATGCTAATTCTAATATTTCCACTTTTAGGTGACCGTTGAATCTATAGAAGAAATGTGACCTTATAGTTGTTGGGTATTGGAGTTATTTTATTTTATGTATTTAATTATATTAAGGATTTGATGTGTTTTATGTATTCATCAATTTAATATCTTTTAAACTTGTTTGTAATTAACCCTTCTTTATATTTTGACAGGATAATGTATTAATGTTTTAAATTGATTTGAAATCGAAACCCTTGTGTTTTAAAGATAATAAAAAGAGAAATACCCATTGGATACTTCAGGATTTTTTTACAAAGATATATGTTTTTTATTTTGAAATCATACTTTGGGAAAATTAAATTGATGATCATGGTTGTATTTAGTTTTTTTATATATTAAGTGAAGAAGGTATTTATGTATTTCAAATGTTTTAGAAAGTCACCTTTAAATTTTTTTCATCCTTGGATGATTAAAAACAATGTATTAATTAAAAGTATGTTTTGGATTTCAAATATAATACTAGTATGTGGTTTCTTTTATGACATGTTATACTATGATGTTAGATCTTGAACCTTTATGTTTTTTTAAAACTCAAATTCTATAAACGAATGAAAATATTTGTTTTAGGATTTATTTTAACCATTGTGGAGAATTTATATTCTCCATTTTTAAGATGTATATATATATATATATTTATAAACCAATTCTTATGTTTAATAAAAAAAATTATTTTACATTTCTAAAAAGCTGAGTGAGTACCCCACAAAACTGAGGGAGACCGTGATGGCCAAGCCACTCATCATCTTTGTGGGAATATCACTCAGATCCCCTAGGACAAAGGCCCAGGGCGGTGCATACATGGTATATGCTATGTCGCATGTGCATGCATACATAATAAGGCCCTTTGTGTGCACCAGTGTGCGCAAGGGTTTGCCATAGCGCACCACCATGTGAGGTGGAACGAAGACAGGGGTGGGTGCAGAAGCATGCCCATAGAGACCCGGTATGGGGATGTACCAGGGAGGGGGGAGGGGAATTTGAGAGCCTATATTTGGATATCCATGATTATAAATCTATCCCTAAAACCTTCCTGTTTCAATGTGGGACACATATTTTTATGCAGAAATCAATCTAAACCATCAAAAATTTTCATGTGTGATCTAGACTATCTGATCTGTTTGGCTTTAGATTCCCCACCGCTACAGCTTTACCTCTATGTTTTAATCAACTGTTTGATACATTCTCGATCTAATCCCAACCACTTGACCCTATTCAAAAACCATCATCGCTCTATAGTTATCCAATTGAGTTTAGATTTAATCTCAATAGTTCATTTTTTAAAAACATTTTTTCATTGTCCAACTGTTTGATCAAGGCACAGTTAAATCTTGACTGTCCATTTCTTCATCATATCACCTCGGCATTACCTGCTTCCTCCCATGTCGTTCCACAATAGTAGACATTACTAAACCCCTTTCTTCATATCTTTCTACTCTTGTGACACCTAGTGCCCCCTTCTCTTTCTCATTTTCCACAGGACCAATAAACTTGGTATTATTTTAAACTGAGATGCCTCAGATCCCCTTGCATGTTTCCTTAAAATATATTTTATATATAGTATATATATTTATATATATCCATTTTTCACCAATATCTCTATGATTTTTCTCCTTCCAGTTCCTCCATCAACCTCTTCTCACCTTCTTCTTATTATTTGATCCAAATGAGGGTCCTAGTTGTTTCCTTGATTAAATTTTATACGGTTTATATATATAAATACATGATTATCTATATATATATTTAGATAATCTCAAATCCTATTGATTTTTATTCGATAAACTTATAAGAACAAATACTTATTTTTAAAAGATGTTCATTCCATGAAAATCACAATTGGTTTTTATGTTTGTATATAAAATTGGTTTAACTAGATATATACAAATATGTATATATGTGTTCTTAATAAAACCATATTGAATTATTTTATTAACTGAAGAATAACATATACACTAATAGAATTCATAATGAATGTAAACTATGCTAGGTTTAGTGATGTTTTGTGGTGATGAAATTATAAATATGTATGTATAATTATATATATATAGGTGCATATTAATTAAACATACACTAATTTTTAAATTTTTATTTTAAAATATTGAACATTGTTTTAAATTATATATTTAGTATACATAAAATATGTATTGGGTTCTTAAACATTGATGAAGAACCCTTATGTACGAATGGTTATATATATATATATATATATATGTTAATGCTTTGATCATGATATTAATATGGGTTCACATTATGGGTTCAAAAAGGATTGAAAAAAAGTTATAACAAGTGTTTTGATGTTTGAAAAGTTTTCAAGAATATATTTGGAATTTTTTTAGTAATACAAACCATTTATAACCACTTCATGTATATACGGTTTATACACTTATTTTCATAAGTTTAAATGGTATTAGTTATGCTAGTAAGTTGTGTGGTTGATTTTCACCATTTTCAATTTATTTCATTGGTTTAAATAGTTGGATGTACCCTTTTGATAGGTTTATATATAAACATGTAAGTAATCGGTGTTATACAATCATGTGTTCAATCCCTCCCATGACATATTTTTTTTAGTTTTAAACTGATTATATATTGAATCAATGTTGAACTTACAGTACGCATGCTTGTACATGTTTATTTTCTTTATCATTTCAATGATTTGTGCATGTAATTTATATCATGAAGTCACAAACATGTTCTCTTATAATTTTATTGTTAACTGTAATGGAGAATAGTTTTTCTCAAAATTGTCTTTTTTCAAATCAAACAATCTATTATTTATTTATAACTCATTTATGAATTTTATCATTCAAACTTGTATAGGACACATTGAATAAGTGGAATTAAATAATCAATGTGGTATGGGACACATTGAATATACGACATTACTTAGTCATATAAGAAATGTATTGGAATTAGTATATAATGGGTCTGGGGCCGATTAAAGAAATCCCTATGGGTTGGGGACCTGTTAATGCAAGCCCTATGGGTTGGGGACCAATTAATGAAATCCCCATGATGCATTTGTAGTTCTCATGAGAAAATCAGGTCTTGGAATGTGGACATGACAAAGTCTAGCATTATACATTCCCTCATTATGTTTATAGTATTTATTTGACGAAGTGTGTATTAAACCAGAGAATAAGCTTGGTTAAGAGCCTGTACTTATGAGAATCAAATGAAGTGCATGAACATGGGGTGATTTTTATTCATCTCTCATCTCTTGGATTTTAATATAAATGATGGTAGTTTTCTAGTTATTTTATGATATTCATTTTTATGTGATAAATTAATTGTGAATTTTTTAAGCGCAACATTAATCATGTACTTTGACATTGTAAATTCTATACATGAACCTTTGCATGATTCACATTGAATTGTTTAAATAACTTTTAAATAATATGATTCATGCAATTCATTTGATATAAGAATTCTTAGGAGTGGAACATGTGTTTTATAGCTGTCTTATGTTTCCAAGAAATAATCACTAGAAACTATTGTAAAATCTCCATGTTATAATTCATGTATTCTAGTTTTATTTATGAAAATTATTTATGAATATTCTAAATGGAAAATTTTTTATATTGTTTTATTTGGAAATTTAAATTTTAGAAACCCCCTTACTGGGGATTTTTATGCTCACCCTTAATTTTCAATATGTTTTTATAAGTTTAATAGATTTGAGTTACACTAGTAGGGGGATCATTCTTGGAGTTATTTCTGTTTGGTTTTTAAGGATAGTAATATTTATATCGGGTTTCCCAAAACCTAAGTAATAGATATCTTCTATAGTGGAACATGGTGTGTAATTTATCAGTAATTCCTTTTATAAATAAAATTACAAACCATGTTTATTAAATGCATCGTCTCTTGGGATTCTGGGGTCCAGGCATGATATATTTAGTGTACATTCATATATTTTTTGGAATTCATGTTTTGATTTCAAATATTTTCAACAATCAATAAATGATGTAAAATGTTCCATTCACCCAATTTTTTCATTCTTTCAATTACCTTTAATTTTCAGCTTTCCAATACTATATATTTATTTGATGTCAATAGATAAAAGACCATCTCATATAAATCTAGAATACAAAGAGAAGATCATGTTCATAGTGGGATTACTTCTCATTATATAATGAGAACATGAGATTCCTCTTCTCTTATGTCCTTCCATAAAGATAATGGTGTTTCAGCTAGGACCATCAATTAAATATGTAGTATTGTATTTTTGGAAAAGGAATTCAATAAAAAACATGTTATCATTGGAATTTAGTATTTTTTTAGAGTCATTAAGACATATAGAAATCATCTACACCACAATTAGACACATTGTGTTACTGGTATGACTCCAAGGGTGACTTTCTTTTAGAAATTGACATTAATTCTAGTAAAAAATACAACTAACATACTCAAAATTGAGAAAATATATTTATATTATTTTTATAAATTAATAAAATGATCCATAAGTCATTTGTGAAATTTATGAATTAGCCTCACCTGAATCAGATGGATGATGTTCCTAGAATTACCAAATGTGTCTATTATGAGTTTAAAATAGAAATTTTAATTCAAAAAAGTTCACTCACTGAAAACCAATAAATAACCCTTGGAATGTTTTTTACAATTAATATAATGGATTCATAAGTCATTTGTGATGTGTATTATTAATTTCCATGTCAAACCGATATATGATGTTATTGGTATGAGTCAAAGTGTGTGTTTAAAGTCAAAAAATTAAATTTAGTAAAAAATATAATTTTTATACTTAAATTTGATGAAAAAAACATTAAGATAGTTTTGATACATTCAAAAATTGATCCATATGTCATTTGGGATGTGTAGGAATCAGTATCACCTCAATCTGATTCACTTTTTGACTAGTATGACTCTTAGTGAATGTTTATTTAAAAGTAAGATCAATTTTTGTAAAAGGAAAACTAATATACTAAAAACCCAAAAAAAGGATTCATATTTTTTTTAGAAATGTTATAAAAATTATCCAAAATTAAATTGTGACGTGTATGAGTTAGTCACAACACAATCATATACACGATGTTCTAGGTATGACACAATGTGTTTATTTTAGTATAAAATCGATAATTTAGTTCAAAAAGTATCACTCACTGAAAACCATGTTTACAGTCATGGATTTTCTTATGAATTTATGAAAATGATTAATAATTCATATTTTACTTTTAGGAATCAATCTCCAGTAAAATTAATACATGATGTGGTCAGTATGAGTCAAAATGTGTATATTCATTCTAAAATGAAATTCTAGTAAAAAAGAAATTTTACACACTCATAACCAATAAAAATATATGTATTGAGTTTATATATTAGTAAATTAATCCATAAGTCATTTTAGAAATTTAGGAATTAGCTTCACCACAATCTGATGTATTGGGTAATCGGTATTACTTTGAGTGCATCCATTTATTTAAAATTGAAATAAATTTTTGTAAAAAAATATTGGACTACTCAAAATATAAAAAACACATTAATATTGGTTATATACATTATTAAAATCATGGAAAATCGTTATTTTAATTTATGAATCATTTTGACTTTAATTTGATACATGATGTGCCCAGTAAGACACAATGTGCCTGTTATCAAATTTAAAATTGATATTTTGGTAAAAAAAATTACCCATTAAAAAATATGAAAACACACACATACTCTATTTATAATTTATGAATTCAATTAAAAGGTCAATATTAAAGTGTAGGAGTCTATCTCATGTAAAAATGATATATGATGTGATTAGTATGAATCAATTTGTGTGTTTCAATTATTAAATTAAATTTTAGTAAAAAAGAAATGTGACATTCCGAGAAATGAGTAAATGAATTCATATTGGATTTATAATTTATAAAAATAGTACATAATTCATTTTCTTAATGTTTTAATCATCCACACTTCATTCTGATTCACGATGTGACCGGTATGTCTCCATGTGCATCATTTTTAAAAAAATGACTTCATTTTTCATAAAAAAGGAATCTAACCTACACAAAACATACCAAACACATTCATATCATTTTTATAATTTATATAAACAATCCATAAGTAATTTTTGATTTATAGTAATCACCCACACCACAATCTGATACATTATGATTCTGTTATGACTCAATGATTCCGTTATGAGTTTAAAATCAATACTTTTGTTCAAAAAGTGGAATTCACTAAAAACCAAGAACGAAATCATATATTTTCATGATAATTTTTAAAATAAATTGATAATAAATTTAATATGTTTAGGAATAAGTCTCACATCAAAATTATACATGATGTGATCGATATGAGTCAAAATGCATATTTCCACTTTAAAAAGACATTGTAGTAAAAAAGAAAAGGGATGTACTCAAAATCCAGAAAACACATTTTGATTGTATATTTATACATTGGTGAAATAAAAAATATTAAATTTTAAACATGTATTAATTATTCTACCCTTATTCATATGCATGGTGTTATTGGTATGCCTCTATGTGTGACTTTTTATTTAAAATTGACATCAAATTTATTAAAAATGACAATTGACATACACAAAAATGGGAAAGAGTACTTGGATTGCTTTGACAGGTTATGAATTAAGTAAATGTTTCATTTGGGATGTGTAGTAATACTCCCTACCTCAATATACCACATAGTGTGATCAGTATGATTCAAAGTGTCCATTATCAGTTTAAAATTATCATTTTTGTTTAAAAAGTGTCATTCAACGAAAACTGAGAAAATGCCCTCATATATTCATGGTAATTTACAATAACGATTTGTAAATAATTTTTCACTTTTTTTAATTCATCTCAAGTCAAAATTATATATGATGTGATATGTATTAATCAATGTGCGAGTTTCTAATTAAAAATATAATTTTAGTAACAATACATGTGACTTACTCCGAAATAAGAATAAACATTTGCATTATTTTGATACATTATGAAATGATCAATGTCTCATTTGGGATGTGTATAAATGATAATAACCTCAATCTGATGCATGGTGTGACCAGTATGTGTTGAAGTGAATCTTTTTATTTAACATTTTAATCAATTTTTGTAAAAGGATAAATAAACAACTCAAAACTAAGAAAACCCATTCACATTTTTTTATAGATTAGGATAATTATATATAAGTTATATGGGATGTGTAGTATTCATCCTCTCCTCATACCAATGAATAGTGTGACTGACATGACTCGGTGTTTTATTTATGAGTTTAAAATCTATATTTTAGTTCAAAAAATATCACTCTAAAAAAATTGAGAAAACAAGAACAAATTTTCTTGATAATTTAAGATATCGATTCATATGTAATTTGTTATTTATAGGAATTTTTATCACACCAAATTAACCTCAATGCAATCTATATGATTCAATGTACATGTTTCCAATTTAAAATGACATATTAGCAAAAACAAAAAGAGCCTTACATAAATCAATTTAAAAATATTAATATCTTTTTGGTATATTAGGAAAACATTCCATATGTCATTTGAGATGTGTAGGAATTACTCCAAATCAATATTATTCATGTTGTGACTATTTTTAATCCAAGTGAATCTTTTCAATATAGTAGTTTCGTTTTAGTTTAAAGCTTGCATCATGTTAACAAAACCTATAAAATGTTCCTGGATTGTTTTATCATCATTTAATCTGGTATTACAATATTAATTTCCATATCATTTTAATCAAATACTTATTTAGTTAAATTTTCTATAGACAATTCTTGAATATGAACAATTAGTGGTGTGATGTGCAAGAGTTAACCCAAATAAAATTTGATACATAGTGATCCTAGTATGACTCAAATTTGAGATTGAAATTAAAACAAGATATTAATAAATATATCCATAGAATTTATATCATTAAAATTGTTTTCTTATACAAGTGTATTTTATCTCAAGAAGGGGTTAGTATTAAAAGAAAAATGAAAATTTATTTTTTTGAAAGATTTTAATAATTTCTACTTATGTAATTATATAAACCATAGTTTTGAATGTATATAAAAACAATATTTTTCTTTCATTTGGCTTTTATATTTTATTTCATTTAAATTCAATTTTGCTACATGAATTTTCTGATTTCATGAGTTTTTTTATGTGGCAGTTTCCTATTATATCACAGAGCATTGGTTATGTAATTTATTGTTATAGGACAATATAAAATTACCCGTCATTGTCTCTTTTAGAAGCATCAATAAAAATCTAAATTATCAATGATAAATAAATGTTCTAATAAATGTATTCAGTTATCATCACTTATAAAAGTGTTGATAAAGTGCCCATTTATCATTATTTTTATCACTAATAAATGACACTATTATATGATATTATTTAGCACTGATAAAATATGGGGGCATTTAATCTCACTCTAGTAGTTAGTGATTCACTAGTGCTCATAAAGGCTACTTAATGTAGTTAAAGGAATATTTTATAGTAGTGTAATTTGAAAATTCAAACACCAAGATTTCAAAAATGAGTTCAAATATTGAATATTGAATTTATTAAATAGTGGACGAATTTAACACCCCACTAAATTAAAAGGGGATCACTATATTCAATATCATACAAGATATATCACACTAAGCATAAACAAATGACCAAGTATTATTATTTTAATGTGAAAATAATAACTTATCCATTAAATTTCAGTTCTGTATTGGAATAACTAACTTTTAAAAATATATGGCTTAATTCATTGTTTAACAATTTATATGAAAATAATATATAAACTAATTTAATATATAGTAAATGTATTCAAAAAATTCATTTCTTTTCACCAAAGAAGTTTTATACTAACAAATTAAATTAATTACTATTACACAATGATATAATTGAAATGTATATATTATTTATACAGTCATCATCTTTTACATTCATCTATTATATTATCATTATTCCACTACTAATTTTTTTTCATATTCATCAATTTTCTTTTCTACATAACTCCCACATCAATTTTCAATGAATGCAAGTCACATTTGATATTCAAAAATAGCCATTGATCTTCTATCCTATTTTGATTAATATGATCATATCTTGTAAATCACATCCATTTTATGGGTTATGATTCCTATCCATATTGTTATTTTATCTCAAACGGATGGTGAGAAACTCAATATCATTGATAGGCCTACTTTGAGGTATATTTTTGATTTATTTCCAAAAGGTTTTCCTAGTATTACACTGAAATATGAATTTTCTTTCTCAATAAAACTCATACCTAGTTCCACAAGAATTTCAAATACTCCCTATAAAATTTCCATTGTCTAGTTACCATAATTTGAAATTAATCTCTAGGATATCCTTGATAGGAGATTCATTCTCATAATGTGTCCCTATAGGGTTCCCTAATTCAATTTATTTATAAAATATTATTCAATATAACTCCAAATTTATTATTATAAGATTAACAAGATCATTGTCAATAACAAGTATCATTTACCCCGTATTGATGACCTATTTTTTCATCTAGAATGAGACCAATTATATTCGATGACTGAAATTCATTATGGATATCGTTAATTGGGGTCCAAGAATGATGTCATACCGAATAAAAAAATCTATACATGGTATAAAATTGATGAATATATATTGAATCCATTATGTCTTACTAATTCTGAAACCATATTAATTGATTTAATGAATAAAGTCTTTAAAGATTATTTTTATCATTATGTGGTTGTATATATATAAGATATTATTATCTATTCTAAGATAATGAAAGACCCTTAATATCACTTGATAATTATAAAAAAATCCCTACTGTAGAAGAATCTATTTTTAAAACTCAAAGTGAGATTTTTTTTATGAAAAAAGTTTCATTTTTTTGAATATATAGTCCCAAGAGATGTTACATTGGTAGATCCGTCAAATAATGAGATTGTTGTGTGTTGTTTGTCACCATTTATGGTGACTGTGATCCATATTTTTTGTTCTAGTAAGATATTATTGATAGTTTTCCAAGAATTTCTAAGGTAAAAATAATCTACTCACCATTTGAACTCGAAATGGAACCATGTTACTCTAAAAAAATGAGTGGGAGGATAATTTCAATTTATTAAATATAATATTTGTTAGCTCACAATTACATACATTCCCCGAAATTTCATAAGGCATTATAGTCTATATTGATGCATCAAATAAGTGATTGGGATCTGTTCTTATGAAAAATAACATGTTTATTGGTTATATGATCTGATTATTAAATATTCATGATCAAAATTACGCAACACGTGATTTGGAGTTAGCTATGTTAATTTATTCATTAAAGATATAAAATCAATATCTTCATGTTGAATAAATGATATATATATATATATATATATATATACTGATCACAAATTATTAATTTATATATTCAAATTGAATGAGTTGAATATACACCAGTAAATATGGTTAGTGTTTATTAGTGATTATGATTTCTCAATATTTTACCACTCTACGAAATCTAACAAGGTGGATAACACCATTAATCAAATGGAAAATGATGTCCTGAACATAATGAGGATAAAAAGAGATCCCATATTCCAAGGTTTTAAATTGATGGTTCAAAAAATTATAAAGGAAGGTGATAAATATTATCTTTATCTATTTAATTTTCAACCATCTATCTAAGTAAATACTAAAGTGGAATATAGGGAATATGTATATATTTAAAAGAATATTAGAAGTGTTCCAACATTTATCCTATAAAGACCCATCCTTATTACATTACATAATCTTGAATTTAGGTAATATCTCACATACTTTCACATTGAGGATCTTTCCATGTATATTTAATTAATGGATTATTATATAATACATTCATAACATTCCAAATTAATATAGAAATGATACCATAATAGTTGTATTCATCTCTTCCCATATATAAAACTTTTCATATAAAACATGATTTGATTGAAAAATAATATTATCATTTAATGTGGCATCATTATTTGTCTTACAAATATTAATAACTAGTGAAATCATTTAAAAACATTGGAGGATCACAAAAAATATTGTAAGGTATATAAAAATAATGAAAGAACACATTGGTCCACGAATACTTGTAAAATACGAAATCATTTTCCAAAAGACCTACTTTTCACCTATATATACATACATTGGGAAACATGAAATTTCCAAAAGATTACAGATAAAAATAGAAACATAAAATGAACCATAAATTTATTTTGGGGAATTACATAGATAATCATGTAACCCTATCATCCTCCTTATAATATGTAACCCTCACAGGTACCTTGCAATTTATGTAACTATCATTATTACACATGGATTAACAATACAACCGACCTCCAATATACACATACCAAATTCATTGGAGGGATATATAGGTCACTACATTCATAATGAACAATTTCCATGAACCATAACACAATCATACAACATTTATAATTTCATAAAAACATTTCTTTTGAATTTTGTTAAACATTTTTTTTAAATGATTTTTAAAAGAAAAGTCCCTTATAAATATCATTTAATTGGACTGGGACATAATATATTTGATGGAATTGGTATACAAACTATAAATACACATTATTAATCATAATATAGTTAAAATTAATCTCATAAAAAATTTTAATACCACATAAATAATGAATTAGAATGTTAACCCAAAAAATGGAAATCTGGTTAGGAATTCCCTTACCTCAGGTTTGTATAAAGTAAAACACATTTAAACCTCCTTTATAATAGTAAAAATGTGTTATTAATATCATAAATAAACATATTCATGATTATAATACCTTATATGATCCTTTCATAACATCATTTCACCCTTTAATTATTAGAATTGTGTTCCTTCCATTTTTTGTGTGCGTTATTTACATGATTTCCATCACCAGTTTGTATTAGATTTTTTTTCCTATGGAAATGAAATCTCAAAAGTGGAATGAAAAGATATTCAAATGTTTTCAAATTATTTAATTATAACATAAATTATTTTTTATCATATATGATGATGTATATTTAGATAAAACATTAATGATATTTATTTAGATCAATTTTTGTGGTTCCTTGATAATTAGGAACTTGTTTCATTATATAACATAATGTCACGCATAAATGTTCATTACAAAACATAAAATCGATTAAAACATACACTTAAAATTATGTATCAACCATTAAAATGGTTTTCTGATCATATTTTATTGATGTAAAGGATACTGAAAAAACATCATCCACGATTTTGGTAAATCGGCACATCATGGACAATGTTTTTATTTTTAGAACAAGAGGGAGAGGATAGGAAATAAGATGATGAATCTTTTACCTGAACATGGTAACATACAGAATATATAATATTTTGGATATTTCATTCTTCCTTGATAAGTCGAGGTAAGTAGGATATATGAAAAAGAATGGAATTTGGACAAAAACACGTGAAAAGGAAGATGATTCTTACCTCTAGATCTCTTCTCTTTGAGATCCTCCTTAAGGGCTCTAGATTTGGAATTTTGGTTACAATGTAATATCTAGGATGTGTCGAAGATCCTTATATAAGTAATTTTATAGAACATAGTCAATTATCAAGTGTTGAGAGGTTTGAGATGTAGAGGGTAATAAGGGTGGTGTTTATTGTGGAGGAGACGATGGATTTTAAATTATTTTTAGCATTATTATCATATTTTTGCTCAAGATTGTGAATAGTCATGATTCATGTAACCCCAAATAGTAAAGAGATAATTTGATTTTGGAAAAATTGGGATTACATCATTTATTATGTTTTATAAAGTGTTTGAACTGATTATTTGAATACACGGTATTCTATTGTATTTCACTATTCATACAAAATTCATGAATTTTTTAAAATTCCAAAAACATTACCCTAAACATTTCTCAATCTGTATAATTAAAAAATTAACTATATTTTTTTTTGAAAATAAATTTCTAAATAATATTTATTTAATTTCTAAATTAAATCATGCTTTATTTAAAATATAAGAATTTTAAAACTATAACTAATTTTTTATCTCCTCAAAAAAAATTTCAATATGCCATTATCTTAAATGATAAAAAAATAAAATAATATTAATATTTAATATTTACTACGTTAATATTACTATTCATAAGGGTATGTTATTATTTATCAAAAAAACATGTTTGTTCCAACTGAATTGTCCTCATATGTTCCTACATCATCATTTCTTTCATATATACATCTTAAACTAATTCATGTCCCATCATCTTAAATTCCCTGACATCATCCCCAAATGTTGGATTTTTACACCGCTTCCCATAGAATTCCTCAAAATGATCTATTTGTATAATAAAATGAAAACATTTATTATAAGAAAAATCAACTAAAGAAATATGATGATCCCAAATTCCCTAGTAGTCCGTTGAACATACTCGAGAAATATCATCAAATGTTTGAATTGTTCATTCTTACTGCCCAGATGATTGAGGATGAGAAGGTGCACTGAAATTTAATTTGGTTCCCAACGAAATCTGAATGCCCTTCCAGAAGTTAAAATAATATTTGGGATCCCAATCAGATATAATGGAAAGTGGAAACACATGTATCATGAAAATATCATTGAGGTACAGTTAGGAAAGTAGATCGAAAGACATTGTATCTTGAATAGAAGAATAAATTTCATAATTTTTTAAGTCGATCAACAAAAACAAAAATCGAATTGTTACCTCAAGAGGTCATAGGTAGTCTCACCATGATGTCCATGGATATATTCTCTCATTTCAACTATGTGACTAGAATAAGATTAAGCATTGATATGCCAGATTTTTGTATACATTTCCACATATATGTTTGAAAAATAGAACATGTTTTTATAAAATACCTATTACGTAGTTGAAAAATAATTTGATTTTGGTGATTTTGTTAATTTTCAATTGTTTTCTGTCCAAACACACAAACCATGAGAACTCAGAGAAAAATTCCCAACTACAAAGCATGTATATACCTACACCCAGTGTACATTCAAACATAGTCACAGATAGGCCAGACGAGTACACGCCCAAGTCACCATAACAGAGACGACATGTCGTGTGGGTTATACCTACAAACATTGTACCATCTTCTTGATGTGGTTGGTGGAATTTTCAAAATAATACACACTATGTGTGGAGGCGACACATGTCATATACCCTTCACCAACCGATTGTCGATGCCAAGAAAGTCACTGGTGGCGCAGCTTTCCACTAACCAGAGAAGAAATACGACAAAAATGTGTTAATGAAACTCCACGACATGTACATTCTATACATGTTGTGCAATTTTTATTTCTATAAATAGATGTATTGGCCTCCAGTTTTAGGAAAGTCAATTGCCAATATTCAAAGGAAGGTTGTAGTGATGCCCTGCTTCCATGCCACCATTGTTCCACTACTCCACCAATTCACTATTTTATCAATGTATTCACCTATATTTAATGTTTCTGTGATGACCATATCAGGTATAGAGGGTACTATTTTCATCTTTTTGTCCATGTATAACTAAAAACTAGTGTGTTTGGGGGTTGTGGGTGATTAAAGAGTTTTGTAATTTGGATTAATTATTATGTTTTTGTTTGTTCTATTTAATTCTTCTTATGTTTATTCAATCATTTATTTTTATTACTGAAAATTCTGATACAGAAAAAGGACAAAATTTTCATTAACTCAAAGAAGGAATAACGATGAATACCTTCATGATCATTGTATGTATTCAATGACTAAAAATGGACTGATCTAAATAATGAATTTTGAAAAACTAACTACCGAACCAAGGAATTATTTTCTTCAGATCCATTAGTAGTTTACCAAACCATGGGAACCTTGTCCCATTTGAATCCTACAGTATTGGGTTATTATGAACAACAAAACCTAAAAAGAAGTTTGTATAACCTCCATAATCACCATATCCCAATCAAGATCCTATTTCTATCTACATCATTAAAAACCACTTTTGATTTATTTACCTTAAAACATTAATCATTACATCAGTAAACAAAATTGTCGACATAATAAAAAACAAAAATACCACTATAAATTCATCATCCCTCCCTAAGATAGTTCAAACTGCAATCGAATCCACACACTCACTGGTTCCATGTGGATTGACCCTGAAAATATTCTATACTAGCTTAAGAGTGGGTAATATCAATTTGGGACACCAACAACATAACTTCGGTGAAACGACAAAACAAACATTGTCTCCATTGCTGTGGAATTCAGTTTGAGTGTTCAATTTAATTGAATTTTAATTAATTTTTTGAAAATAAAAATTAAAAATTATCCAAATATCTATTTTCTAATTCAATTTTTGATGATCTTTTTCCCCCTTTAATGACTGGTTTTTATTTTTTGTGTGTGGTAGATCACAGGTGCATGAAAAGAAGCCCCACATGGTCTAGGATTTTCGAGTCATCGTACATTCATCTGATTGACCTATAAATTGAACAAACATTGTTGAGATGTTGATGTGAACTGGTGGAAGAGATCAACCACAACTCACCACTCATGGTGAAAAAGGAGGAGCGGGAGTTGACTGCTGAAGCTGCAACGGGTCACCCGCACTAGGATCAATAGTCTCCCACTGCTGGTATTCCGGATCAGGCCCCACAAGGAGGTTTCATGGAGTCCCACCTAAGGAACTACCAGATACCACCACAACAACCCCCTTTGAAGTACAGCCAGCCCCAATATGAGCAGCAGATCATTTAGCATCCATACTTCTCCCCTCAAAATTAGAAATATATGCCGCCTACACTCCCTCAGAATCCACCTCCACCATGTACCCTCATGTTGTACGACCTTCCATCTATTCATGGAGCTGACACAAGCATTGTCCGTCCACCAGTGCAAGCCCATCATTTCCAGATCAAGCCTTCAATCATTCAGTTGATACAAGACATAGTTTAGTACGACAGCCAGCCCAAGGAGGACCCAAATACCCATCTATCAAATTTCCGGGAGGTCTGCGACCTGTTTCACAACCAAAAAGTATTTGAGAACTCCATTCATATTCTCCCCTTCCCATTCTATATAAGGGATTAGGTGAAGGACTTGATAAAAGGTTTTCCGCAGCGATCTATCCTCACCATTGAGAGACATCCTAGGCATCCCTGTCAAAATATTTCCCACTTTCGATGATAGTGAACATGAGAAACAAAATACATAACTTCTAGACAGATGAATCAGAGTAGTTGTATGAGTTCAGTGAGAAATTCAAATAGATTCTCCACATATTCCCACACCATGGACTACCACTCGCTATGCAGCTCCAGACCTTCAATGAAGAACTAATAATGTACAAAATGTCTATGGTGGATGCTACTGTTGGAGGTTACGGTTATAAGGATGTCCCCTGAAGAAATTTTTGATCTACTGGAAGACATTTCTTCCCACATCTTGCAGTAGAATTCCGAGTGGGGAACACAAAAATGTGGTATGCCCAATATTGGTGTCACTACTAAGCTTACTTTCTAGTTTGATGTTGGGTCCAAAAAGATCAAAATGTTGAATCTGAATGTAACATCCAAAGTAAGTAATTAATAATAATAAATTCATATCTATGTCTATTTATGAATTAGATAGTGTTTTAGAGGCTTAAAATTTCAAATAAATCCAATCTTAAGCATGAAATACACTAATATTTTTAAAAGATTGTTTTACCGCCTTTTGATGGAGAACCATTTTTATATCTATATTTTGACAATTTTATAACCACTATGTGTCAAAATAAACTTATTCATTATAATTGGGACATTGAAATTTACCTTGGGTGAATTTTTTTTATTTTTCAGACCATGTTCATTTTTTTAATGAATAGTTAAAATAATGCATTTTACATTAAAACTTCTTTTTCATATAATTTAATTATATGGTTATATTATATTTTTAATTTGTCTAAAAGTGTAATTATAATATATATTTATCATCTAATTAAATGGTGGTCATTATAATTCATTCCACTTTGGAATTGGGCATAAACAAGTACCAATCTTTTCATAGATATTGTTTCAAAAAAACCGCTATTTGTTTTGACAACGAGAATTATTTTTAAATTAATTATTGCAATTTATATGTTTGTAATTTGGTAAATTGGATTCCATATTTTTAATTAGAAGGCCCAAATTATCTAATTAAGACTCTCTGGTTTTTGGAAATTATGAATAGTAACGACGGTAATTATCATTAATTATATTGATTAATTATTAATCGGGTAGTTAAAGATAACAAAATAACATCATAATAATAAAAAATGACCCCAATATGTGACATAATGCTACTGGTTGTGTCATGTAGGACCATGGTAATTTTTGTAAAAAACTTAGTGACCTCATGGAATCACTTTTGGGTGAATGTGACACTTTATCTTTTTATTTTTAATGAAAGTAGAATATCACTAAATAATGTATCACCTAAGTAAAATATTTTTAATTATGTCTAAATAAACGATAACTTGGACTATAATTATTCATTATAAAGATAAAAATATTTCCTAAATCATAGTTGTTTTTTAATAATTTTTAGATATTAAATAAATTAAATTATTCATGACATCATGATGATACAGTGATTACCTCATTAATTACCGATTTAAATAAAATGAAATGATATTGTAAAATCTAAAACTTACACTTGGAAAAGACCTATTGGATGAGTATATTTCGAACCCTTATCACCTTATCGTAGAAATATATCAATTTGGGACCTTTTAAATCCGAAACTCTTTTTAAAATAATGTAACATTTCTTAACTTTCCAAGAGTGCCCCTCCTCTCCTCTTATAAAAGGTTCCCACCTATACCTCCATACCCACACATATCAAGCCATTGGCTCGGCCAGGACCTGATCAATTTATCTCTCCACATCCCGCTCTTCATCCTAGAAACCTTACCTTAGGCAGAAAGCTCTCCAAGAAACCATTTTGGTTCAAACCAAGAAGAGTTACCCGATTTAAAGGTAAAGTCTTCTCTAATTTTCTTTTGTTTTATTTGGCTTCTCCAACCCCCTAAAATCATTTTATTAATTTATTTTGTAATAACAACCTTATATTAAATATACTA
Source organism: Viscum album (assembly GCA_963277665.1). Classification (NCBI taxonomy): domain Eukaryota; kingdom Viridiplantae; phylum Streptophyta; class Magnoliopsida; order Santalales; family Viscaceae; genus Viscum; species Viscum album. The sequence goes on from OY728133.1 coordinate 246,605,712, forward strand.
GGATTTTTTTTATATGAATGATTCGGGTCACACTTACACACACCTTCATCTAATGGTTAAAGAGAATACAGTTTCTGTGGATTGAGATTTTATGCCTCATGAAACGATAATTGTTCAATATTCTTCTAACACCTTCAAAGGTGGCCATTAAAATGACAGTATATTTATATATGATATATAACATGTTTTTTTCCTTAATCTTCTGTATTTTTGATTTTTGTCATATTTTTATGGTTTCCATTATGGGTAAACGTGATATCTTCATTTTAGGATGTGCGGACTACCGCCCCCTCAAAGTGATTTGATTCGTTAATCCCATATGTGGGACGTAAAAAGGATGGAGTGAAAAATATTATATATTATATTATACTAGAATTATAATATACCTTTATATCATTATGATTCCTTTCCATAAAATACGAAATATAAATGAAAAGTAGCGTTCTTGCGTACGTACGGCTTACAGTCTCCACAAACGGTGCATTTCATTTCTTACCTCTAAATGTTATGTAATATTATAAATGCATGTATATACTAGATATATATGATATATATGATATATAAATCATAAATATAACTCTGGATATAATGAATACATTTACAAATTGTAATTATGAATAGTTTATTTCTGACTCAAGTACCAATGATCGTTAAAACAACCGTTATTAACTTAAATAATTACATAGTGTTCATGACATAGAAATAAGTGATATAAAAGGATTAATGAACTTGAAATAGGTTTATAAGAAAGTAGAAACTAACAAAAGTTTATGAGTCAAGTCGGATACAAGGTAAGGGATTTTGTCTCAGTCTCCTTTCATTGAGGCATAATTTGTTTTATACATAACTTTCATTTATACGGTATATAAACCCCTTTGAATTTTATTTTTATTCAAAAGGAATATTTTTATATGAATCATTTAATAAACGAAAAAAGGTAATGTTTTTTTTGTCATACGTAGGGGGCGACAATGACTTCTCCGCCGCCGTGACAATTATTTGAGTTATGGCTTCCTCTACAAGACATAACTTTTTTAAAATGAAAAAAATAAATTCCTTGTATTACTTAACTTTTATTTTGGTATTGAAAATGGTTTTAATAATGTTTTTATTATATTAATGTGTTGTATTGATATCTTGTGATTGAAATGTGGAAATTTTATGTTTCCTTTATGCATGTTTTATGTGATTTGATTATGTTATAGTTCTTGGATATTGTTATGAAGATGGGTGGTTCTGTGATAAACTAAGGGAGGGTGAGCCCGATATAGCTCTACATTCCATTGGGTAACGCTACGGGGTTCAACGTTAAGGTTTCTCCGAAAAGATTTAGGGAATATATTGTGATGGGTATTCCAAACGTAACCATGAGGGTTACTACCTACATAAGAATGTCATGAATGCCTAAAGTTACCTTTATGTCTTATTATTTCTATTATTTAATCATGATTTGATAAGGTATATTAAAATACTTATGTTTTATGAGTAAATTATGATTTCATACATGGAATAATGTTTTCATTTCGGACTTTTATATCCCTTACTGAGCTTTTTATGCTCATCCCATGTTTTTGAAATGTTTTTCATAGGTCAGGGGAAAGGTGCATGACAGGATGATAGTGTCAAGGAAGTGTCAATAAAAATCTGTGTTTTATTTTAAATATTTTTCCGATGATGTTAAAAATGAGTACTATATTTTATGTAACCACATTTTTTAAATGTGGAGCGTAATGCATGATTTATTATCTAATTTTATAAAAATCTAAACCTAAAAAGATCCTCAACGTGTATTCCTGAAATAACACAATATTAAGTAATGTTTAAGGCTGGGGACTTATAGTTGGTATCCGAGGACTGTTTAGATAACATTAGGAGTTATAATTATATTAAATAATTATCCAAAAATATTTTTTTCAAATTGAAATGATATAGCATTTGATGATTACCATGTTGCTTCATCTAAGTCATGTTTGTTCAGAATGGTTTTCCACAGAGGAAACAAGGAAGATGTTCTAGGAAGGCACACAGAAGGAAATGACCTTCTGAATCAGCATCCTGAGATGGTCAGAATTGGAACTGAACAGTTTTTTGTAGTGATGGAGCAGTTGGCTCAAGCGATAAATTGTGGTGGTATCCATGCATTAGATCAGCCAGATCAACCGTTGAGGAACATGTTAGTGGTGGACCATTTAATGAGGCCACATCCCCCATCATTTAGAGGATCATCTGACCCTGTGCTAGATGAAGGGTGGATTAAAGCACTGGAGAAGATTTTCGATGTCATGGGGTGTTCAGACAATCAAATGGTTAGTTTTGCTACTTACTATTTGGAGGGTGAAGCAGATCAGTGGTGGTCGATGGTTAAAAATATCAGGGACGCTGATGAGATTGATGATCTCGACTGGGATGAATTCAAAGGTATGTTTCTTCAGAAGTATTTTCCTAAGGATGTTTTACTTAGGATGGAAAAACAAATTCTTGGAATTAAGGCAAGATGATGACTCAGTGGCTACTTATTAAGAGAGGTTCACTCGGTTGGCAAAGTATGCTCCAAATTTTATCTGACAACTTGATAGTAAAATCAATCATTTTTTACTCAGGATTAAATCCAAAATATCTAAGGTCATTGGAATCTCGTGAGTTCAAAAGTTATGAAAATCCTGTCCGATGTGCTGAGAAGGTGGAAATGAATTTTTACACTGATCAAGTGTTCTATAACAACCAACATAAGAAGAGACTAAGGTGGTAGGAGAAAGGGAAGAATTATTCAAAATGGTCTGATAGTAAGAAAACTAAGATTCCAGTTTGGGATAAATGTGTTAAAAGGAATGTTGGGGAATGTCTTCTGAATTATTGAAATTTCTACTGATGTGGTAAGATGGGACATAAGGCTCATGTTTTCACTGAAAAATGTTAGGGTGATGGTAAGACCAAATTTGATTTACAATTAGTGAAATGTTTCAAGTGCAAGGAGATGGGTCACTATGCAAATGAGTGTCCGACAAAGAGCTCATGTGATGGGAAGCAGTTAGACTACAAGTAGAAAGGGGGGTGAAATCCTTTGCAACTACTTAAATAGATGATGGGCCATCAAATGAATTGGTATTAGGTACTTTGTTTGTTTTTTAGATTATGCCATTGTGTTGTTTGATTCTTGGTCTACACGTTCTTTCATCTCTAAAAACTATTCTTTTAAAATGGGAATACCATCTCAAGAAATGAATCCTGAACTTGTGGTAAAAACACCTGGGGGAAATTTTGAGGCAAAAAGAATTTTTAAGAATCTTCGTAACCTTATCCGTGGAAAGAACCTACTTGAAAACCTTATTGTTTTACCTCTAGTAGCGTTTCATGTTATCCTGGGAATGGATTGGATCTATGTTTACAATGATAAGATTGATTGTAGAGATAATAAAGTTTCTTTTTATAAAGGCTTTCAGTTTGTGTACAAGAATGAACCCTTAATTTTGATAACATATCAAGAGGCTGAGAAACTTGTAAAAGATGGAAATGAATGTTACCTTGCACATATTTTTCAAAACAAGGGAACTATTTAGATTAATGATGTGCCAGTGGTAAAAGAGTATCCTGATATTTTTTCTGATGAGTTTCCTAGAATAATACCATACAGGGAAGTAGAATTTTCTTTGGACTTAGTTCCTGTTGCTAAGACAATTTAAAAATCCCCTTATCAAATTTATCAAATTGAACTTTTAGAGTTGAGGGACCAACTGCATGATTTATTAGAGAAAGGTTTCATTGGAACTTGCACATCACCATGGGGTGCTTCTATTTTATTTGTTAAAAAGAATGAGGGTTCAATGAGACTTTGCATTGATTATAGATCCTTGAATAACATCATTGTTTAGAACAAATATCATTTTCCTCATATCGATGATTTGTTTGATCAGCTCGAGGGAGCTCAGTATTTTTCAAATATTAACCTAAGATCGGGGTACCATTATTTGAAGGTAAAAGACGCAGATTTTCCAAAGACCGTGTTTCGTACATGATATGGACATTATGAATTTGTAGTAATGCCTTTTGGACTAACCAATGCACCTATTTTATTCATGGACCTTATGAATATAATTTTCCATGAGTTCTTGGATAAGTTTGTGTTTGTTTTCATTGATGACATTTTGGTGTTTTCTAAAAGTAAAGAGGAGTATGAAAGTCATTTAATGTTTATTTTGAAACCCTTGAAATTAAAGAAATTTTATGGGAAATTTAGCAAGTGTGAGTTTTGGTTTCAAATTTTTTTCCCCCAGTCATATTGTTTCTAAAGATATGATAATTGTTGATCCTGCAGAAACAAAGGTTGTAGAAGAATGGCCAAGACCCACAAATATGACTGAGATTCATATCTTTCTTGGTTTGACAGGATACTACCGAAGGTTTGTTAGAAATTTTTCCCGGTTATCTAGTCCAATGACTAAGCTTACTGGGAAGGGTGTTAAGTTTATCTGGACAAAATAATGTGATGATTGTTTTGAAGAACTGAAAAGAAGATTGGTGAATGCTCTAGTTTTGGCACTACCTTCCAGGAATGGGGATTTTGTTATCTATAATTATTCTTCATTGAAAGGACTTGGTTGTGTCCTAATTCAGAATGACTAGGTAATTGCTTATGCTTCATGTCAGTTGAAAACACATGAGGTAAATTACACTACACATGATTTAGAATTAGCTGATGTTGTTTTCGCTTTAAAAATTTGGAGGCATCGTTTTTGTAATGAAAAGGGTGAAATATATACAGATCACCAATTTTTAAAGTATAAATTCACTTAGAAATAACTGAACATGAGACATAGGAGATGTATGGAATTAATCAAGGATTATGATTGTAAATTCATTACCATCCTTGAATAGCAAATAAAGTGGCTGATGCTTTGAGTCGAAAAAGTAATGCTTCATTAACAATGTTGCATTTGGAACGTGATTATTTGTTTAAGGATTTGATGAACTTTGTCATAGATTTTATTGTTGCATGATTTCCTTCTGTTTTGTTTCAGTTATCAGTTATATCTTCTCCATTAGAAAGAATTCAGCAAGCACAAATGTAAGACAACAATTTGTAGAAAAAGGTAGAGCTGGTTCACAAGGGAATGTTTCCTAAATTCAACACTGATAATGATTGTGTTTTGACATTTGGGAGGAGATTGTGTGTGTCATGTGATTGAATGTTGAAGAGAGAGTTGTTATACGAAGCTCATAGTTCCCCGTTTTCAGTTCATCCAGGAAGTACTAAGATGTATAGTGATCTTCGGGAGTACTACTGGTGGGATGGAATGAAAAGAGATATTGCTGATTTTATTGTGATGTGTTTTACTTGTCAACAGGTTAAATCAGAGTGGCAGTTATCGAAAGGGATGCTTCAGCTTTTACCAGTACCAGAGTGGAAATGGGAGAATATAACCATGGACTCCGTTTGGGATTTCTGAAGACACCTTGAGGTAATAATGAAATATGGGTTATTGCTGATCGCTTGACTAAATCTGCTCAATTCCTTGCTATACGAGATAATGTTTCGCTAGATCAACATTCCCGTTTGTATCTTAAAGAGATAGTAAGGTTACATGGTGTTGCAATCTCCATTGTATCTTACCGTGATCCTAGGTTCACTTCTAACCTTTGGAAAGGCCTTCAAAAGTCGTTGGGTACTGAATTAAATTTTAGTACAAATTTTAATCCTCAATCAGATGGGCAGTCAGAAAGAACAATTTAGACATTTGAGGATATGCTATGTTCTTGTTCGATGGATTATCAAGGATGTTGGGACCAAAATATTTCTTTGGTTGAGTTTTCTTATAATAACAGTTTTCATTCCAGTATACAGACGGCACCATTTGAGAAATTATATGGGAAGCGATGTCGAACTCCAGATTTTTGGGATGATGTAGGTGAAAGGAAGTTTATGGGACCAGAATTGGTCTAAGTGTTTGCAGAAAATGTTCAGCTGATACAGAGACACATGAGAACAGCTCAGAGCAGGCAGAAGAGTTATGCAGACAACATGAGGAAGGATCTCTCTTTTGAGGTAGTTGATCATGTCTTCCTCAAAGTCTCGCCATGGAAAAGTGTGATGTGATTTGGCAAGAAAGGAAAGCTGAGACCAAGGTTCATTTGAAAATATGAAATTTTGGTGAGAGTTGGATCAGTTCCATACCGAGTGGCTTTACCTATTAATTTATCTCAGGTACAAAATGTTTTTCATGTTTCAATGTTAAGGAAGTACATGCCAGATCCATATCATGTTTTCAGTCCAGAGGTAGTTTAGTTGGAAGAGAACCTTTCTTATAAGGAACAAACAGACCAGATTCTTGACCAAAGGGAGCAAGTGTTGCGAAGTAAGGTTATTCATCAAGTAATGTTTTTGTGAAAAAACCACATGATTGAAGAGGGAACATGGGAATCTGAAAATGTAATGATGGATAAATACCCCCAATTATTAAATAAGTAAATAAATTGCAGGGATGCAATTTTCTAAAGGGGGAAGGATGTAACATCCGAAGTAAGTAATGAATAATAAAAAATTATTATCTATGTCTATTTGTGAATTAGATAGTGTTTTAGAGGCTTAAAATGAAAATAAATCCAATCTTAAGCATGTAATACACTAGTATTTTTAAAAGATTGGTTTACCGCATTTTGATGGTGAACCATTTTTAAATCTATCTTTTGAAAATTTTATAATCTATATTTTTCAAAATAATCTTATTTTTTATGATTGGGACATTCAAATTTACCTTGGGTAAGGTTTTGGTATTTTTCTGACCATATTCATTTTTTTAATGAATAGTGAAAAATACTGCATTTTACATCAAAACTGCTTTTTCATATAATTTAATTATATGGATAGATTGTCTTTTTAATTGTTATTAATGTTTAATTATAATATATTTTTACCATGTAATTCAATTTTGGTCATTATAATTAATTTCACTTTGGAATTGGGCATAAACAAGTGCCAAACATTTCATAGATATTGTTTCAAAAAAACCAACTATTTGTTTTGACAACGAGAATTATTTTTAATTTAATTATTTTAATTTCTATGTTTTTAATTTGGTAAAATGGATTAAATATTTGGAATCATATGTTCCAAATTATCTAATTAAGACTCTTTTGTTTTTGGACATTATGAATAGTAATGACGGTAAATATCTTTAATTATCTTGATTAATTAGTAATCTGGTAGTTAAGGATAATAATATAACCTCATAATAAAAAAATGACCCCAAAATGTGTCTTAATTCTAGTGGTTGTGTCATGTCAGACCATGGGATTCTTTGTTCCAAACTTAGGGACCCCATGGAATCACTTTTGGGTGAATGTGACACTTTATCTTTTTATTTTTAAAGAAACGAGATTATCACTAATGAATATATCACCTGAGTAAAACATTTTTAATTTTGTCAAAATTAATGATCCCTTGGAATCTAAATATTCATTGGAATGATAAAAATATTTCCTAAATCATAGTATTTGTTTTATAATTTTGAGACATTAAATAAATTAAATTATTTATGACATCATGATGATACAACGATTACCTCATTAATTAACGATTTAAATAAAATGAAAAGATAACATAAAATCTAAGACTTACACTTGTCAAAGACCTATTGGATGAGTATATTTTGAACCCTTATCACCTTATCCTATAAATATATCAATGTGGGACCTTTTAAATCCGATTCTATTTTTAAAATAATGTAACATTTCTTAACATTCCAAGAGTGCTCCTCCTCTCCTCTTATAAAAGGCTCCCACCTCTACCTTCTTACCCACACTTCTCAAACCATTGACTCGGCCAAACCCTGCTCAATTTATCTCTCCACATCCCTCTATTCATCCTAGAATACTTACCTTAGGCAGAAAGCTCTTCAAGAAACCATTTTGGTTCAAACCAACAAGAGTTACCCGAATTAAAGGTAAAGTCTTCTCTAATGTTCTTTTGTTTTATTTTTCTTCTCCAACCCCCTAAACTATTTTTATTAATTTCTTTTGTAAAAAACCCAGTATCTTTAATATACTAGTATGTTTTTATAAGATGTATTCTAGCTACACCTACACACACCTTCATCTAATGGTTAAATAGAATACTGTTTCGGTGGATGGCAAATTTTTGCCTCACGAAATGATGATTGTTCAATATTCTTCTAACATCTTCAAAGGTGGCCATTAAGATGACACTATATTTATATATGATATATAATATGGTTATTTTTTCCTTAATATTCTATATTTTTCATTTTTGGCATACCATTATGGTTTCCATTATGGGTAAACGCGATATCTTTATTTCAAGAAATGCGGACTACCGCCCCCTCAAAGTTATTTGATTCGTTAATTCCATATGCGGGATGTATAAAGGATGGAGTTAATGATATTATATATGAAATTATACTATAATTATAATATACCTTTATATTCTTATGATTCAATTCCATCAAATACGAAATAGAAATTAAAGTAGTGTTCATCCCTACATATGGCTTACCGTCTCCATGAACGGTGCATTTCCTTTATTACCTCTAAATGTTATGTAATATTATCAATGCATGTATATAATAGATTTATATGATATATATGATATCTAAATCATGAATATAACTCTAGATATAATGGATACATGAAAAATTGTAATTATAAAGAGTTTATTTTTGACTCAAGTACCAATGATCGTCAAAACGACCGTTACTAACATTAATAATTACATAGCATTCATGACATGGTAATAAGTGATATAAAAAGTATAATGAACTTGAAAAAGGTTATTATGCAAGTAGAAATTTACTCGACTTTATTATTTAGGAGATTAAATAATGATCGAGTCACATCGGATACGAGGAAAGGGACTTCATCTCAATCACCTTTCATTGAGGCATATTTTGTTTTATACACAACTTTCATTTATATGGTGTATAAACCCCTTTCACTTTTACGTTTATTAAAAAGGAATATTTTAATATGAAGAATTTACTAAACGACAAATGGGAATGTTTTTTTTTCGTACGTATGTGGCGACAACGACTTATCCACCATCGTAACCATTATATGAGTTTCGGCTTCCTCTATAAGCCATAATTTATTTAAAATTAAAAAAATAAATTCCATGTATTAATTTTTTTTGGGTATTGAAAATGGTTTTCATAATTTTTTTATTATATCAATGTGTTGTATTGATATCTTGTGATTTAAAGATGTAAATTTTATGTTTCTTTTATGCATGTTTTATGTGATACGATTATGTTATGGTTCTTGGTCATTGTTATGAAGACGGGTGGTTCTGTGATAAACTATGTGTGGGTGAGCCTGATATAGCTCTCCAATGCATTGGGTAATGTGAAGGGGTTAAAAATTAAGGTTTCTCCAAAGAGATTTAGGGAATATACTATGATAGGTATTCCAAATGTTACGATGAGGGTTACTCCCTACGTAAGAATGTTATGAATGCCTCAAGTTACATTTATGTCCTATAATTTCTATGATTTATTCATGATTTGATGAGGTATGTTAAAATGCTTATGTTTTACGAGTAAAGTATGATTTCATACATGGACTAATGTTTTCATTTCGCACTTTTATATCCCTTGCTGAGCTTTTTATGCCCATCCCATGTTTTTGAAATGTTTTTCACGGGTCCAGGGAAAGGTACATGACGTGATGATAGTGTCAAAGAAGTGTCAAGAAAGAATCTATGTTTTATTTTAAATATTTTTTTGATGATGGGAAAAATTAGTATTATATTTTATGTAACCACTTTGTTTAAATGTGGAGTGTAATGCATGATTTATGATCTAATTATCTAAAACTCTAAGTCCAAAAGATCCACAATGTGCATTCTTGAAATAACTGGAGATTAAGTAATGTTTAAGGCCGGGGCCTTAAATTGAAGAATGCATCCCAAGTACATGTAGAAAACAATCCGGCGTGTGTTGAATTAGGTGACAACCACATCATTGGAGAATTCTCGAGACCTACAGTTTTCCCTTTGACGAGCAAGGTGAGCTATATTGCTCAAAACCAAGTGTCGATATAGTAACAGAACCTAACATGGTGTGAGCACCAGAACATAGGATGGGTCCCACAGTGGTAGAATCCTTTGCCCGAGTGACCACCCAATGATAATCAGCCCCTATATTACATCTAGTATACGAGGCAACACCAGCATTAGTAGGCCTCTAACCAGCATCAAGGCTATCAAAACCCACACCTGAAGTAGTCAAGGCAACCACCACCTCCACCAGATGCACATCCACCTAATAAAGAGAACACCTAATGGTTTGAGGATCTCATGAACAAGTTTATATCTACTGGGGAGACTATATTACAGAATCAGGATGCTTCCATTTGTAGCCTGGAGAACCAAATTGGCCTCCTAGAAAACCATCTCTTGGGGAGGAAGACTAGTACACTATTGGGTAACATAGGGAAGAACCTGAGGGAGGAGGCCCATGCCCTCACACTTTTGAGTGGAAATGAGCTACAAAAGACGGAACTAGCACAACCAGGTGCACCTACAACACCTGTTGATAAAGATGGCCAACTTCCATACCCCTCCTCATCTAAAGTCCCACAAAAAGAGGCCCCATAAGGAAAAGTAAAGGCATTTTCAAACCCCTCAATCCTAACATACCCTTCCCAGAGAGGATGATATAGAGAATGTTAGACCACCAGTTAAAAATGATCATGGAATTTTTTTAGAAGCTGCAAATCAATATTCCATTTGTAGAGGCACTAACACAGATTCCCACATATGTAAATTTCATGAAGGATATCCTCTCCAACCAAAGGAAAATGGAGGATTTTGGAACCATCACACTGACCAAGGAGATCTCAATGAACATGTAACATTTGATTATCCCCATGCTTCAGGATCTAGGTAGATTCACTGTCCCATGTACTACTGAACCATGTCAGTTTCAGAAGAACCCTTGTGACTTAAGGGCCAGTATCAAACTCATTCCCTTCGTAGTTTTTTAGAAAATATGGCTCAATGACCTAAATCCTACCTGAGTATCCCTTCAGCTTTCCAACTGATCCATGGAATATCCAAAGGGGCTACTGGAGGACATGCTGGTATAGGTGGGAAAGCTAATCCTCCTCAAGGATTTCATCATCCTTGACATTGATGAATACCATAAGGCACCTATCATATTGTGAAGGCCTTTCTTTGTCACTAGGAATGTATTGATCGTCGTACACTAGGGAAGCTGATTTTCAGATTAGGGGATGAATAACTCTCCTACAATGTCCCCAATGCTATAAAACAAGCATCATTACTACATCCTGAGGGATATTATGTACTACCTATTATGAATGATCACTTGAGCAGAAAATGATATGATCTGGTATTATCATCAACCTTAGATTACTTGGTTTATTCATATATTATAGTCTATGAAGCACTAAAGGACCAGCAATTCCTAGAGGGTCTGGGTAGCCACTATTGTCAACATGCTGTTATTTCTAATATTCTAGAGTGGTCATATGTACAACCACTTGTATCTTCTATTCTAAAGCCGCCAACACTTTTACTAAAACCTCTCCCATCTTCTATGAAGTATGTGAACATGGAAGACCATCAGATATTTCCCATCATACATAGTGTAGAACTGTCACAAAAGTAAGAGGATACACATCTATAGGTTTTAAATTGGTGGAAGAAGGCTATTGTGTGGAAAGATGCAAACATGAAGGGCATTAGACCTACCATTTTCACCCACAATGTGCTGATAAAAATGAGTGAAGCTATCTATGAAACAATAGTTATTCCTGAACCCCCCATGATTAAAGTCGTGAAGATAGGTTTAATCAAGTTTATAGTTTCAGGCAACAAATAACCCTTCTTATATAGTTCATGGGTGATTTCCCATCAAGTGGTACCCAAATCAGGGGGTATCACTATGATTTAAATGACAGGAACGAGCTCATCCCCATGAAAACTATTACAGGATGGAGAGTATGTGTGGACTATAGAAAGATGAATGACTCCTTGAGGAAAGACCATTCCCCCATTCCCTTCATGGATCAAATGATAGAGAGTATAGCAGGGAATGAGTTTTATTTCTTCCTCAATGGTTGTTCTTGCAACAATCTGATTTAAATTTCTCCAGAGGATTAAGAGAATAGCACATTTACATGCCCATATGGTACGATTTCATAATGAAGGATGTCCTTGGTAATGTGAAACGCTCTTTCCACCTTCCATCAATGCATGTCGGCTATCATATATGGAATGGTGGAATAGATACTAGAAGTTTCTATGGGTGATTTTCCCATTAATAGAAAATTATTCACCACTAGCTTGCAGTACATGGAGCTGGTACTAAAAAGATGTTAGAACACTAACCTTGTTTTGAATTGGGAAAAGTGTCATTTCATGGTTCATAGTGGCATCTTTCTAGGCCATATAATCTCAGAAACGGGGATATATGTGGAATCGAGCAAGATATAAGTCATTTCACGACTTCCTATTCCGACTTCCTTCAGAGCCCTCCACATCGTCCTAGGACATGCAGGTGTCTACCTGCTTCTTTTCCATGACTTCTCGATGATATCTCATCCCCTCACCAACCTTCTGACCAAGTATGTCATTTTTTAGTTCGATGAGGCATGCACCATAGCTCTTATTCAACTAAAGCAGTGCCTGGTGAAAGCTGTAGTGATGATTGCTTCCAACTGGAAGGATAAATTTGAAGTGATGTGTGATGCCAATGATTACGCAGTGGGAGAAATCCTGGTACAGCAGCTTGACCAAATTTTCTGACCCATCTATTATGCTAATTGGATGCTCAAAAATGAACAGATTAACTACACTACCATAGAAAAAATAGATGTTGGCCGTGGTGTCCACATTTGATAGGTTTTAATCTTACTTAGTGATATTTAAAGTTAATTTTTATACTTACCATGCAGCACTCATGTACCTGCTGAATAATAAATATGTGAATCCATGACTGATACAATGGGTAATTATCCTACACGAAATTTATATGGAGATCTGAGACAAGATGGGGAGTGAGAACATTTTTGTAGATCATCTCTCCAGCTTGGAGCTGCTACATTTAGAAAAGGTGGAGGATAAATATATCAAGGTTTATTTCCCTGATGAGCACCTTTATTTAGTCAAAGAGTCACCTCAGTCCTCTTATGTTGATATTACTAATTATTTGGTTATAGGTGACATCCACCCCAACCTCTCCTTCCATATATGGAAGTGGTTTCTCTATTATGTAAAGAGGTACCTCTGGGAAGATTCTCTATTGTTCATATCCTATGGGTATAGGGTGATCTCACATTGAATTCCAGAAACTGATGTTCATGAAGTCCTAAAATTCATTCATGCCTCTCCAGTTTGGGGACATCATGGGATAAACCATACTATATCAAATATCATATAGTCTGGGTTTTCTGGACCACCATGCATAGAGATGCCCGAGCCTTTGTTTCTAATTGCTATTGATGCCAAAGAACGAGTAATGTGGGGCACAGAGCCGAGATTCCACAGTACCACATCCTGGAGATTGAGATATTAGATTTTTGGGGCATATACATCATGGGGACATTTCCCCTGTCATTCAATATCACATAAATCCTGAATTATGTCAACTATGTCTTCAAGTGGGTGAAATCTACTGCTACATCACACACCACGACAAACGTAATCATAGCCTTTTTGAAGAAACAAATTTTTAACAGGTTTAGTGTTCCCCCGTGTTCTTATCTGCGATAGAGGGACCCACATCGACAATACATTGATGAACGGAGTACTGTCTAAGTACAGAGTTATTCATTATATGTTGGCACCATATCAACCCTGGTCCAACAGACAAGTGGAGCTCTCCAAACGTGATCTCACTAAATTTCGGAAGAAAACAGTAAACACTTCAATGAATGAATGGTCCAAGAATCTAGATGATGCTTTTTGGTCATATCAGACTACCTCCAAGATGACACGGGGGACATCCATGTTCATCCTCATCTATGGAAATGCATTCCATCTGCTAGTATAATTGGAGCTTGAAGCTTACAAGGTCATTCGGGCACTGAATTTTAATTTGAAGGTAGTTGAAGACAATAGTAAGTTCCATCTCTCGGACCCTGATGAAATCATATAGGAGGCAAATTAAAATGATAATCATTATAAGTTGAAGAAGTGAGACATCAATCACATGATGATTTTAGGAAAATCATTCTATCCTGGTGATTAGGTACTTCTTTTTAACTCTCGTCTTCGATTATTTCTTGTTAATCTAAAGTCTAGATGGTTGGATCATTATGAGTCTTATGAATATTCCACCATGGTTTAGTGGAAATTGCTATAGAGGATGATCAACCATTCAAAGTAAACATACAGTGTCTAAAGATATACCATCACATCGAAGATATAGTTGGTCCTCTGTCCACGATGCATCATAGGTAAGAGGTAAGATGGCCATGACAATGACCTTAAACAAAGGCGCTTAGTAGGAGGAAACTCATATGGTACACGGCGTGTACCACCTATATACATGGAGTGTAATTAGTCTTTTTAGTTTATATTATTAATACTATAAATATATATATTAACTGAAAAAATTAACAGGGATGATGTCGGGGATGATGGTATGTTCCCTAGATTCTATCTTAGCCATCACTGGTTCGAATCCCTCGATAACTACCTTCAGCACAGGGTTCACACTTTTTATACTCTTGTTTACTTATATGATTTGTCTGATATTTTCATAATATATAATTTAGATTAAATACAAGAAAACCCATGATAGGGATGTAATGGTTAGCCAGGGTCATATCCTGGTTCTAAAATGTCTGAGTTCGAATCCTGAAAATTGTCCCATATCCATCATTTATCATTTTAATAAAACCACATGGCATGTCTTTTGATATATGTTGTGTGATCCATGTTTTCATTAATAACAGAAAAGATTTTCAAAATAAATGAATTCATGTTGGTGAAGTGGGACGATTGGAAGAGTCTCAGCCCTAGATCCAATTGTCCTTGGCTCAAACATGGCTAATCTCCCTGCTTCATCTCTTTTCATATAATTAAATACCATAGTTAGTGCCTTTATTTCATCCTATGTTGTATTGTCCCTGTACATTAAATATATATAATTAATAAACATGAGTAGTAGTACATCCTTTTCTTTAGTGGTTGAGGTCTTTCATTTTGATTTGTCGATCGTCGGTTCAAACCTCGCCCCAAACATCGGACCCAAGGTTGTACATATCATTTTCCAATTTTAGAACACACTATGTGTATTTCTTAAGTACTTCATTTTCATGGACACACAAACCATGTTTCCACACTTGGAGTGAATGTTTGGTATACACCATGTATCTGAATTCTATGTTCTATCTCATTTCTAGCACTCTATAGGCCCATATAGACTATGTTCTGCAAACGCCTTGGTGTACCTTCACACGACATGTATATGATGTTTGCCTCCACTCAGACAGAAGTCGTGCCTTTGAACCAAATGACCAGGAACCCAATTTCATGCACAATTCAAGTATGTTTAATAAACACTACGTATCCTTCCATGGCCAGTGACATGCCTCCATAGCATGTCTATCAAGAGAACACGGGATGATAACCCTCTTACACTACACATCATGTACTCTAGATTTACACGATGTGTTCTTGTACTTTTCTGGTTTTCTCACATTTTCATATTTTTCTTTTGATATGATTTTTTTGTTTTGTATTACATTCTACATCAGGATATGGATGATGGATACCCTGGATGTTGGAAGCATCCCACCTTCACTACTGACGACGATGGGTTCACTTTTATCCAAATATGACTTCTTCCCACGATGACACCATTCCCGGAATTCCTAGCGCACTAGCCTCCTCCGATGGCCATCTTACCACCACTCACTGCCCTAGAAGAGGATGGTACTAGTACTAAACCTCAAACACCTCGCACAGACCCTCCGAGGACCACCATTTCTTCTCCATCCACTTCAACACCTCTTGAGACCTCTTCAATTGCGGCTGATCTTTCAACGTCCACCTCGTCCAACGGTACTTCGCCTACAGAGGACGCTCCACCACCAGAGCCATACCCCACTACTACCCCACCTAGATCGGCTCCTTATGGTGCCTCTATCATTTCTTTTTGTTTCCAATAACCGACATGGTGCACGACCGAGTATAATGAATCTCTCACTATAGGATCTTGTGGATCAATCATTATCTTTATAGTAGTGTGCCTCGACAGTTGAGTATTTGGGGGGAGTTGGAGGATCTCCTCAGGCACATGTCATTACTCACTATCTTATAAGTCATCCCTCTTATTTTTAGGGATTCTTTAGGTGTTCGTTGCTTCCATTGAGTTTGACAGGCCCCAGTACCGGGTGACACACAGCGACACAGTCCCGGTGGTCCGATTTCAGATGGGAGGTCAATTTTTTTCCATTACCATTCCCAAATCTAGCTGAGGGTTTGGATTTAATCCCCATCCATTCACCGCACCCCTTGTCTCCACCCTTTCCCTCCCTGAGTGTTCTAAGATCATTGTAATATAGTGGGATATTACAAGGCCCAACCACTGCTACACCCCCACATCCCAGAAGAGTACCCTCTTCATTGACCATATCCTCTGTTTCACCCACCAGTTATTTATTGGCAACTTGTTTCCCCGCCACGAGGATATGGGAGTTTTGACTGGTCTTGAAATGGAGCTCATCACCTATGCCATCAGGCAAGACTACCCAGAACTCTATTACAATGATTCCTCTTACATCCACATTATGATTACCGCCTATCATGGAAACCTGAACGGTGGGTTATACACCACCTGCCTTTCCCACCACCTCGGTATTCTTGATCCTTCCCTTACCCATGACCGATTAGGTTCCTCCCATCTAATGTAATTTCTCATTATTCATCACAAGTTATTTTCCAAGAAGTAGGTTGGCACTTACGTCCTTGACCAGGCCCTAGCACCACCCACATGCCCACCCTATTTCCCCCCAACGCTTCCACTGCACCACTTTCCCCACCCCTTCCCATTTTCTCACACATCCCAACTTCTTTCCCATTACACCTCCTAGACCACCCCACGCCCCTTCACCATACACACCCTCAGATGACCTCCACATCACCATCCTCCAAGACTTGATCGACCATCGCCTAGCTCATCTAAAGAATTAGCAGTCTTTTATCCTTCATTAGTAGACTATATATGCTCGGCTCCTGACCAGCATTGAGCGGATGATGGAGCTACTTCTATAGAATCAAGATATTCCCATTCCACTGGTGGTTCCCTCTATATCTGGTCCATGTTCTTCTACAGTACCCACTACTGATGTTTCCATGGCCACAATCCCAGTACTCATAATTACTATAGGTGTTGACCCATCTCCTCTTGTGAAGCTCTCCATCACGGACACCCCTTTAGTGGAATCACTACCACATGTCAAGGGATCTATTACAACAACTATTACATCTAATGATTCCACCCCATTTATACTAGAATGTTCCTCTTATAAGGATACACTGTGAATGTTCCATTTGGTTTTTCTTCTATATTTCTCTTTTTTCCATCTCTGTGTTGTGATGTTTTACATGTTTGCGGTTTCTTTCCCATCGACAGTCACATGTAAACTGGAGGGAAATTTGGATGAATTGAGTTATTACCACTGTATAAGGGGAGTATTATTTTGTTTTTCACATTATTTTTAGTATATCTTGTCATTCCTTCCATGCATGTTCTTATTTGTTTATCTATCCTCTTTTTCCCCATAGTAGTGTACCTGGTGGACCATGTGTAGCATTAAGTGTGGGGAAGAGTATTTAAACCACCTTAGTCTTTCTCCATACCTAAATCTAGTAGACATAATTATTGGAAGATATATTTTAAAATGTTATGAAATTTGGGATAGTCATATTTATAAATAATAATGCTATATGTAGGAAATTTATAATGGTATCATGCTTATATTGGTTCTTAAGTGTTTTAAAATTATTTATGATATTTTTTAATTTGAATCATGAAATCCTTGGATACTTACATTGATTAGGCTTATCATTGATATGCATTCCACAACATTAATGTCCCCTTATTTTCTTTTCCCACTCTGGAGAGGTATTCTAAATCCTTCATTGTATTATTTCTAAAACCATTTTCTTGCGAGATTCTTATGATATACATGACTACCAAAATATTCATCTTTTCTTTTCAAAAAATGATGATTTTTTAATTTCATTAAAATAATTGTGGCATTAGATTGTTTAAACCCCTTTTATCATGAGACCTACCCTACATGTGATCATCGTAAAGCCCCTAGAAACCATGATCAACATTGATAGGAAGCCACAAAAAAAATTATTTCCCTTCCTACTCTAATTTTTTTTAAATTTTTATAATTAATAACTTGTTCTTTAGAGAGGTAAATAGAATACATTGCGCATTTTTTTTGTGAATAGTCTGTAAATTAAGTGTGGGGGAGTGCCACTAGTTTATTTAGTGTAGACACGGTTCTAAACTCATATATTTGGAATTCCTAAGTGGTCCCGTTTTGATTAACTAAATATAAAATGATAAAGACAAGCGGACCGTATATTCACATGATTTTTTGTGAACCCTACATGACTAAGAGAGATGGTGGTGATTAGAGCATTTGAAAGAGCTTGTTGATGATGGTATTACATTGAGAATTATTTTGAATGTCATGTAGTGTTATTTAAAGAATCTAACCTCCATTTTTAATCCATAGAGTTTATTTTTCATATATTTACCTAGAATCCCTTATCTATAGAGACATATGATCCATTTTGAAAATCCATCATTATTTTTGTAATTAAATTTTCCGACAGAGAGAACTATATTTCTTGAAAAGCTATGAATATAGTGTATAATCCTTAGATTGAGCATAACATTGATTAAAAGTACCTTGAGTGTTGAGTGTGTTATTTTCTGGTGAGATAGATCATCAATTGACATTCTTATTTTTGAAATATTTAAAAATGTTTTTAAAAGAGGATGAAAGTAGTTAATTGAATTATATATCGGGCATGATTATAATATAATTTGAATTGAATATATTTTTACCTTCTTGAAATTTTATAATATTACTGTAACATTTATAGTTATGATTAAATGAATGCCTTCCTTTTAAAATATAAACACTTTTAATTAGATGTTAAGATTTACTTTAGGGAAAGAAAATTACTATTTATGGGGGAGTTTGATACACCTTATTTATGTATACATTTCCACATATATTTTGAAACAAAAATGTTTTCAAAAAATACATACTTCTTAGTAGAAAAATACATTGATTATGGTGATCTTGTTCATTTACAGGTGCTTTCTAGAAAAACACATAAACCAAAAGAACTCGGAACAAAATTCACAACTACACGATGTTTACACACCTACATGCCATGTTCATTATAACTCAGAAATCAATCATATGGATGTGTACTTGCCCAAGTCGCAAGATAATAGATGACACGCCATGTGGGTCATACCTACACTTTGTGTACATGCTTTTAGATGCACTTGGTAACATTTTACAAAGACTACATGCCATGTGTTGAGGTGACACACGACGTGTACCCTTCACCAACTGACCATGGATGCCATGAATGTCAATGGCGACACACCTAGCCACCTAATGGAGAAATTTGTGACAAAAAAACGTTGATGAAACAACACGGCATGTACTATCTATACACGCTGTGTAATTTTGTTTTCTAAAAATAGGGGGCTCGGCCTCCAGTTTTTGGGGAGTCATTAGAAAATATTTAAAAGAAGGAGGTTATGCTGCCTTGCTGTCATGCCACAGCTGTTCCACTAATCATCCAATCCACCTATTTATCAATGAACTCACCTATCCATGAATTTTATGCGATGACCAGATCAGGTATTGAGGGTACTATCGTCATTTTTTCTTCCATGTGTAACTAAACCCCCGTGGTATGGAAGAATGGATGGTGAAACAGTGTTGTAATTTGTAATAATTTTTATTATTGTGTTTGTTCTATATAATTATTCTAATTCTTCTTCAATAATTTGTTTTTATTTCTTAAAATTCTTATCCAGACCAACAGAACAATTTTCAGGGACTCAATGGAAGAATAATGATGAATAACATCATGAAAATTTTAAGTGTTCACCGAATCGCAAATGGACTGATCTAAATATAGAATTCTAAAAAACACACCACTGGACCAAGGAGTTAATTTCTTCAGTTTCAGACATATTTTACCATACTAAGGGAACCTTATCAATATTGAAACCCAGAGTGTTGGGTTATTATGAACAACAAACCCAAATAAGATGTTTGTATAACCTCTATATCAACATATTCCAAACACGCTCCTTCTTCTATCAACCACATTAGAAACTAATTTTGATTTTGTTACCTTTAAATGGTAATATTTACATCTGTAAAAAATAGTTATTATCTAAAACAAAATTTCCAATCTATATTTTACATCCCTCACAATGTTAATTCCAAACACAATCAAATTCAAGCGCTCCCCAGATCCCTGTAGATCGATCCCGCCCTAATGTTATACTATATTAAGATTTGGTAATATCAATTTGGGACACCGAAAATATTCCTTCAGTGAAACAACAGGCCAAGCTTCCCCTTCTTTAATGACCTCTTTGCATTAACCTGTTGACATGTTAACATTTCAGAGTAAATTTGTCAATATTTCATTTCATTTCTTCCCACTAGTAATACACTCCAAGGGCTTTATACATCTTTTTACTTCCAGGATGACACAAAATTGATACATATGAACATCACAAGACAAATTCTTCTTCCATAGGGAATCACAAGACAAACACAACCTTTTACCTAATCTTATAACACGATCTTTAACAATGATAAATTCTTCCAACATACCCATTTTAACTAATTCTACCTTTTTATGTAGCTCATTGTCTTCCTTATATAATTTTTTAATTTTTCCTATTAATGATGACTATAGTGAAAATTGGAAAAAATATATGTGTTTCCAACAATAACAACTATGCCAAAATTCGAAATATCTTTAATCAAGGTATCGTGTACCAAACGTAACATGGTTGATGATGTATGATGTTTTAGAATCAAAGAATCTTCCACGGTGTTTAATTTCCACAAATGGAAATTGATCATGAAATAATAATCCTTTTATTGTTCAATAAATCTTCTCTACCTCAAGTTAAATTCTTTCTATTTGAATATATACTTCAGATTTTTTATATTTAGTATATATCTGAAATTTTTCTCCATATAAATTATGCCTCCAAATTTTCAATTAAAACACCACATCTGCTAATTTCAAATCATGTGTGGGATAATTTAATTAATGAGGTTTTTTAAATGTTGAATAATAAAAATTTTTCTAATCATTCTGAATCATAACACAATGATTTCCCTTCAATGAAGCATCACTATAGATGAAAAAATATGCATTATGGGAGGGAAAGGCCAAAACTAGAGCATTAACCAATCTCTTCTTCAGTTCCAAAAAACAAACATCACATTCTTACCTCTAATAATATTTTATCCCTTTTTGATTTAACATAGTTAGCAGTATATATAACCATGACATTTGTTTAACAAAATGTCATTAATAACATTTTAATCCAATAAAACTGTGAATCTCTATTACATTTATAGGTATTATTAATTTATCAACCACTTTTCTTTTGGCAGGATCAATTGACATTCCATCCTTATTTAAAATGTTCCAAAAAAAATCTATTACATCCAAAAATCACACCTTATGAATTTTATTTAAAGATTATTTTCATTTAATGTTTGCAAAACAACCCTTAGATGTTTTTGTTGTTCCACATTACTCATAGAAAATACCAGAATGTTATCAATAAACACAACCACAATCTTATCAAAGAACTAATGAATTATTCTATTAATAATATTCATGAATATGGTATGTAAATTAGTTGACCCAAATGAAAAAAACACAAATTCATAATGAACATAT
This sequence comes from Viscum album, assembly GCA_963277665.1. Taxonomy (NCBI): domain Eukaryota; kingdom Viridiplantae; phylum Streptophyta; class Magnoliopsida; order Santalales; family Viscaceae; genus Viscum; species Viscum album. The sequence continues at coordinate 246,627,685 of OY728133.1, forward strand.
CTAGTACGAAAAGTTGTTTTTGGGATATCATCTTCCATCACCTTCAACTGATTGTATCCGGATCTCAAGTCAATCACAGAAAAATTCTAAGCTTCCAGTAACTGATAAAAATATTCATTGAAATGTGGATGATGATACTTTTTAAATATAGATTTTATTCAAGGTTCTATAATTAATTCAATATCTCATGGAACCATATTTCTATTTAATGATTAAAACAAAAGCACCCCATGGTGAAGTGCTATGATGAATGATTCCATTATCAAGAAACCCCTAAAACTGATTTTTTAATTAAATATGTTTCATTTTAGCCATATGATATAAGGGATTTGAAATTATCTTATCATTAATAACTAAATAAATTGAGAATTCGACTTCCCGATCAGATGTGACACTGAGTAACTAATCAAGAAAAACATAAATGATTTCATTTATCACTGGAACATAATTAGTCTTAACAGTTCTCTTTTTTCAACAATATGAGAAATATTACATTCATTTCCATATTTCAATAGTTTCTCAGCTTCCTGATATGTTTTTAATTGTTTCGGTTTGTTCTCGTATACAAAAAAACTCTTTCTTAAGAACAACTTCTTTAGCTCTACAGTCAATCTTATCATGGTAAACAAAAATTCAATCCATTCATAGAATGATATCAAAATCTATTGAGGGAAAAGTGGTTGTAGGTAATGTATTTATATTTAACACAATAGAATGGTTGATATAATTAATATTTGCTATAATATTTCCACTGCTGTTTCAACACAATGTTACGGTCTCATTTGTTGATGTGATATTACCAATTTACCAGAAAATTCCTCCAAAATAAAGGAATGTGTAGACCCCATATCAAACAAAAAAATAGAAAAATCTAATTAAATAAAATATGGTAGCTGAAAAAACACCATTAGATGGACCAAATTCGTCTAACATAGTCGCAAAGGATCTCTACTACACCTTTCTTTATATAGACACAATTCTTTGCAATATTCAAATCTCGCATTGGGAAGTAATTTCCAAAATGACCTATCTCTCTATATTTAAAAAAACATTGTATTCTGCATACCAGGATTAGTATTAGGATCATTTTCATTTCAATCATGGGCCATATGTTCGAACATACTACATCAAAAAATAATTCAATTTTGGTAAGGTATTCCCAAGGGTGCTTTCTTCCACACTTTTCATAATCTAAAAACTGTAATTTCATACCATTATATTTCCTTGGTTGATTATTACCCAAAAATTTATATATAAACCACTTCATCTCCTCATTTCCAAAGTGCACGTGATCATATGCACCTCCCTATCTACCATCTCATCACATAAGACAAGTTTTTCATAACTTTTTAATTTACAAGAGGATTATTCCTTTCAATAACATTGCTTTAATCCTGAGTAAAAGCTGTTGATTTTTCTATAATTATACAGAATAAGTTTTGGAGCATACCTCCCCAGTCAAGTAAAGTATTCTTCATATAGGGTCACTGAATCCTCCACCTTTTTCTTAAATTCATGTAATTCTTTCTCCAACCTATGTCGCACCACCTTAGTAAAATATTTTTCAATGAAAATACATTTAAATGCATACCACTCTAAGGAAAAAATCTTTTATCTATCCTCGATATTCTTGACCAGTGACCACCAATGATCAACTAAACCTTCAAAATGAAAAATGAAAGACTTTCCTTTTGATTATATAAATTTCTGATGATATATAATATATTTTCATGTGATTTAGTACATTTTCACCCGTAAATGGGTTAGATTATCCCTTGAAAGAATGAAGGTGTTCTATCATAATGTTTTCCACTATAGTCATGTTCCTTTGTGTACCTATGGTTGTTCTCTTTAATTTATTCCACAAATATTTATTTCCTGCATCAACTAATCCATTACTATCACAAACTACTCAGTTCCAATCCCAACCATTTCATGCTTCGTATTCGGAAGGATATCACTCTATCGGTGCCTCTCGTCTTCAACTTCCTTATTTCTTCTGTGGAAAATCCATTCTAAGCAAACATATCATTGTTGAAGAAACATGGTAATATTTAAATTCTATATCATTTCAAATTCACAATAATATAAAAAACTTTTATGGTATTTTATTTACATTATCCTAACCCCTAATGTTATTTAATCCATCCTATGATACCAACTATAAGGACCAACCATTATTACATTAAATAATCATGAATTTAGTCAAGAACTCACTTGCTTTAAAATTGAAGATCTTTTCATGTCTAGAGATTTAGATAATTATGAAATAAGATATTCATAACATTATATATTAATATAGAGTGGATACCATAAAAATAATAATCATTTCTTCCAACATATAAAAAATTTCAAATTAACATGTTTTGTTTCACAAAGCTTCATTTAATTTAACATAGGTTCTTTTTTGACTTTCACATCCTTATTACCTATGAATATTATTTAAAAATGTGGGATGAGTACAAAAATCATTGTAAGGGATATAAAATGATTTAAAAAATTATTCCATAAATACTTGTAACACATGAAATAATTTTTAATACATAATTATCACCCATATATACCTACATTTTGAAACATGAAATTTACGCAATATTCCCACTAAAAACATAACATAAATATAATAATAAATTTATCTTTGGTCATTTATTACATGATCTTGTAACCCTATTGGCTACATTATATTTTCCACTATCCTGGAAACCTTACAATTTGTGTAACCATCACAGTTACACATGGAGTAACCATACACTCGAACTCCAACATACACCTAACCAATGCATTGGAGATAGATATAATTCCCAACCTTAAACATAATAAATTTTAAATATCAAGAATACAATCATGAAACATTAATAATATCATAAAGACATTTTTTTGAATTTCCAAAAACAGAATTTTAAAAGATGTTTTTAAAAGAAAAATCAATTATAAATATCATATAACTCAATTGAGATTTTGTAGAATGGGTTGAAAATGTAAATAGACTATAAATTAAAATAATTATACATAATATAAAAAAAAGTAATCCTACAAAAAAATTTAATGCAACATTAATAATGAAGTAGAATGTAAACCCAAAAAATGGAACTCAAGTTTGTAATTCGCTTACCTCGGTTTTTCTTTCTTGAATCATGTTTCAACCTCATGTATAATGTTTAAAGTAGTTTTATTAATATATTAAACAAACATATTCATTTTTAAAACACCTTATATGATAATTTCTTAATAACATTTCACAATTTAATTATTATTATTTTGTTCATTCCACTGTCCTAGGTGCAATCTTTACATTACTTCCATGGTCAGTTTGTATTTGATTTTTTTTTGAATGGAAATGAAATTCTAGAAGTGGTATGAAATGGTATTCATATATATCTAGATTATATAATGATACCATAAATCTTTTTTTATCATATATTATGATGGATCAATATATAAAACATTGATGATATTTGATTAGATGATTTTTTGTGGGTCCTCAATAATCATGATATTATTTCATTATATAATATAATATCATGCATAAAAGTTAATTATAGAACATAAAATAAGGTAAAAATTACACAATATATTATATTTCAAACATTAAATGGCTTTCATGGTAATTTTTTTTGGATGTAAAGGATTTTGAAAACAAATCTTCCACGATTTTGGTAAATGAGCACATCGTGGACAATGTCTTTATTTTTTTAACAAGAGGGAGAGCGGAAGGGAGATGATGAATCTTTTACATAAACATGGTAACATAAAAAAAATATTATTCATGAGATTTCATACCTACTGGATTTTTTATGGGAAAGATATTATAATAAATGAAAGGAATTGGAAATAAATCTCATGAAAAGGGAAAGTCTTGCATATTGATCTCCTCTCCTTGAGATCCCCCTTAAAGCCTTCTGTTTTGGTCTTCTAGTGAGACTATAAGCTATAGAACTAGGGTATGATCCTTGGTCAAGGATTTTGGTAAAACATAGCCTATTATCAAGGCCTGGGAGGTGTTCTAGGAAGAGGGTAATGAGGGCCGTATTTATAGTGGAGGTGAGGATGTATTTTACATTATTTTAATCATTTTTATAATATTTTTTCTCATGTCTATGAATAGTGTTGATTAATGTTACCCACCATAGTAAATAGAGCATGTGTGTTTGAAACAAGTGGGATTACATCATTTATGATGTCATAAATAGTGGTTTAAACTGATTATTTGAAATTACGGTATTTTATCTTACTTCACTATTCATCAAAAATTCATGTATTTCAGAAAAATCCCAAAAAAATAACCATAACCATTTTACTATGTGTAGAAATAAAAATGACATCCATTTTTTGAAAATAATTTTCTAGATAATATTAATTTAATTTATAAATAAAATCATAATTTATTCAAAAAATAACATTTTTAAAACTATAACTCATTTTATATCACCATGAAAAATTAAACAATTTGTCATTATCATAATTACTTATGAGTCAAATATATTAATAAAATTTAATATTGGAAAGATTCATATTACTGTTCATATTACTATTCATAAATGTGTTTTACTATTCACAAAAAAAATAAGTTATTTCCATCGAACTAGAAATGACTTCTAAATCACAATTGTAGATAATGGTTTTTCAAAATTCATAATATAGAAGTGGAAAAATTATTTTTAAAGGATAGTAGAAAAATATCTACTTAAAATAATTTTCATGAATTTAAATTTATTTTTAAAAACTTGTGGTGTTATATATCCTATATGATAAAAAAATGATAAGGGTCATAAAACCTATATGTGGTCCATCCATACGACATTTGAAGAAAGATCTGTTAGAGAAAACAAGTTGTTCATCATTATATATTCTTCCTAATAGTATGGAGGTCTATAAATATTTTAATGAGTATTTATAGTGGGGTGAAATGAAGAGATATATCATGGTGTTTGTATCTTACTGCTTGTTAAGTCAAAGGGGTATGGCAGAGAGCCAAAATTATAGGTTGATTTTATATCCATTACCCATACCATCATGGAGATGGGAAAAAATCACCATGGATTTATCATCAGACTCCCCAAAATCCCTAAAAATAATTTTCTATATAGTTGTAGTTGATTTAAAAAAATCAATAAAAATTATCACAATCCACATGGAATTATCTCTTAATCATATTTCTAGAATGTGTATTAAGGAAATTATAAGGTTGCATATGGTACCACATTCTATTAAATCTGATTGGGATCTGAGGTTTACCTAAATGTTATAGAGAATTATTCTAGACGATCATGATTTGGAGATTCATTTCGACAATATGTATCATCCACAAATAGATTTTCTGTTTAAAAGAAAAAATTCAAACCATAGAGGTTATGATGATATATTTTTCGATAAAATTAAAATGTAGTTGGTATTAACACCTTCCTCTAGTTTACTTTTCATACAACTATATCTTTCACTCAAGAATTCATATGAATCCTTATGAATCCTTCTATTTAAATAATTGTAGATCTCCATATTGATGGAATGATGTTAGAGAATGCAAGTTATTAGGACTTGAAATAGCTAATGAAATGATATATAATGATAAATCCATTCAAAAACATGTCAAAATAGTACATAGTATGAAGAAAATAAATGATTATAACAAGTGGAATGGTCTTGAATTTTTATTTTGTGACAACATGTTTCTATGAATTTCTACATTCATGAAGTTAATAATATTTATAAACATGGAAATCAAATCCATAAGTGTATCAATATCTTTGAAATTAATGATCATAATGGGACAATATCCTATTAGTTGGGGAATCCACCAAACCACTCTTAGTTTCATTATATGTTCCATGTATTTATCTAGAGGATGTACATATCTATCCCTTTAAATTTGTTGAACAATGATTTTGTACCATTATAACATGATCAATCTAATGAATACAACCAATATAGATTATGGATTGAACAAAGAATGTTATATGTAACAAGACCAGACACATGGTAACTGTTTTATGGTTAAACCACCTGTTTTGGGATGCAATGTGAAATCTTTTGGATATAATGAGACATATGTATATACATTTTTTTATTTTGGAGATACAGATTTTGAAGGGGAAATTCATTATAAACAGGGTAGAATGATACAAATTGATTTTTTTTTATAATTTTTTTAATAAGGTAAATATTTTTGATAGATTATGTAATAGAATGTAATAATAGTCTTTGATATCTTATGTGACATGAAACACCAAGTTTATTTTCATTACATGAGAAAATGAATTTGAACAATCAGTGATATTTTACTAATATTATTTTTAAAAATTGATCATTATAACATCACCTTTAAACATATAGGTATCAATAATAATAATTACATATAAATAATATTAATTTATTTATATAAATTTAACATATTGATAAAAAAACTAAATTTTTGGGGAAGTCATTATATTTTTCCAAAATCCTATTTTGAAAAAAAATGTTCATTTTCTTATCAATAGTATAATTAATTACAGAAAATTTTATGCAATCAATTTGATAAAATATAAATCAATTTTAATATTATAATTTAAAAATTTCCTTAGTTTCAATATTTTTTATTTTTCTACAAAGATTAATTTTTCAATGATAATTAAAAAAAATATATAAAACTGTATTTTCTTTGAATTAATATCTATGGGTTTTTATAAAATTATTAAAAAAATAAATTATTTCAGTTATATATTAAATATTCCAATTTAGTTCATTATATTCAGTTTTCATTTAATTTATAAATATTTTATTTCTATTCTTATCAACATTTCCACTTTGGAAGAATGATTTCTCATCACATTGATGGGTATATTTTAAAATATGATTTTACCACATATTTTAAAGGAATGTGGAGCCAATTATTCAATATATATAATCAGAATATTTTTAATTATCAATTAATATTTAGATTATTATTTAAAAAAATTATAGTAAAAACACCAAAAAATTACCCTAGTTACTGTAAATATTGTTTTAATAGAGGTTATAATAAAAAATAGGGTTAAAAATTTCCCATTAATTTTTAAAAACAAATTTTAAGGATATTATTTGACCTTATATATTCTATGATCTATAGTGGTATATTTTTGTGCAACTCACTTCACATACAAAAGGCCACCCCTTCTCTTCTCCACTTCAAAATTCTAGAAAACATTTTTTTTCAGCCAAGACCTTCGAATATAACTTCCTTAAATACCTCATCCTATACTCTAATTGTTATATTGTAAAAACTTTCAACCTATCAATCCTTTTGATGAAAACCATAATATGTTGTCTGAATATAAGGTAACGACCCCATCCGAGTAGTTTAATTATTTTCATCTTATACATCAATAAATTTTTTTATATATAATTATATAATAAAAACATTATATTTAATGTAATTATATTTTTTATGTGAATTTAATTGCTTAAATCCATATCCAATTACATTAATCAGTTTATAAAATAATCAGTACTGTGTACGTTGGACTACCGCCCCACGAACTGATATAATGTTTTTTCCATCGCTACCTGTCATGAATTGATATAATGAAATATTAAATTAATTTATATTATATGTATGATAATATTTTACTTATGGAATTATTATATCCCGTATATCATTATGATTTTTATTATGTGGGAATCAGATAATGTTGCTCCGGTTTATGGCGGACTATCGCCTCATGAGGTGATTTGATACATCTATTCTTGACATTAAATTTAAAAATTACGGTATAAATGAAAAAAAATTATATAAGACATAAAAATTATTCTATAATGGTAATATATTAATCAACCTTCCTTCATTCAATCCTTTGAGAAAATGGAAACAGTGTTCATGCGTTTGTACGACCAACCATCTTCATGAACAATGTATTCCATTTTTTTATCTCTACCACTTTTGGATAACTATGAGAAAATATATAATGATTATATAATATATTTATTTCATGGTTAAAATTTTGATTTTATGGATCCCTTATTAAATTAATAGGATGAAAAATAAAAAATTACAACAAACATTAAAACGAATGCAGTTATTACTCGAAACGTGACTATAACAAGGAATTGTTCATAAACGGGTAATAAAGAATAATATGTAAATAATATATGTAATTATATGTATGTGTGGGTGGTTATTTATAGATTTATTGTAACAGCCCGAGATTTTATGAAAAATATTCTTTTTAATTTTATTAATGTCTTGTGTTGTACTCTACACCAAAAGGAGCTTGCACAACATGCATCCTTGACTTGCCTTGCATTACACGCAATCACAACCTTCCTCGATAGCGTGTGTAGTACGCAATAACGAGTTTCATTAAACAACAATATGCTATTAAAATATTATTAAAACTAGCCGTTATGAATAGTAATAACCACTTTTTGAAATTTTGTATATTTTATTTTTCAAAATGGAATTAATTTCTGGATTCGTAATATCGAAATTAGCTTAGGGTGAAATTTTGGTACTTTTCGGATAACTATCATATTCTGATGAATACTGAAAATTACTAGATTATAATTAAAAACAACTTTTTTAATCGAAATAATTAATAGTGATAAATCATTAAATTGAGTGGTTTTAAAGTATATTTAGAATATATTTTTACAATTTAATACGATGTTGGTCATTGGATGTAATTTCACATTTAAACCAGACATAATCAAGTGTCAATCATTTGGCAGATATTGTTTCTTAAAAACACGCTATTTGTTTTAACAACAGGATTTAATTATAAAATTAATTAATGAAACTTCTATGTTATGAATTTGGTAAAATAGACTTCATTTTTGAATTCGGAATATGAAATATAGCTTAAGATGAAATTTTGGTATTTTTCTGAAAACTTTCAATTTTTGATGAATAGTGAAACCACTAAGTGGTAGGTTAAAAACTGAATTTTGCAGAAAACTTAATTTTACCGCTTCTGTGAATGGAATTTCGAAAATCCGAGAGACACGTTTAATATCAAGGACTAAAATGTAGTTCAATGAGATGAAAATAATTTTTGGTGAATAGTAACTTTTTACTTTTTTTTACCACGGTTAATAGTAAATAGGGTAACTAAGGGTAAATATGATATTACTATAACCCTAACACATGTCCTAATTCTATTGGATAAGTGTAATTCGACCAAAAACAACCTTATGAATATAATATGACCATTTAGGTCCACTTGGATTAGATTATGACATTTAATATTATTTTATTTAATGAATAGTTAAAATAGTTAAAATCAAAGTTTAATAACTAAAACATTTTTAATATGGGGTTATACATAAGATAAATTCGACTATAAATATTCATTAGAAAGATAAAAAGATTTCCAACATAATGATATTTTATTTATAATTTTTAGACTTTAAATAAATTAATTTATTGATGACACAACGATGATGCAGTAATTACCCTTTTAAGGAAATATTAACATAATTGATGTTATAAATGCTCAAATGAATGTAATTTGAGCCTTTTTATGAATTCCAATAATTTTATAGGTTACTATGATATATTAGTGTTGATTTAATTAACTTGGTTCGAACATATAATTCAGTTATGACTTTCACAAAAATCATATATCAAATAGTGTCAAAATTGACACAAAATAGTTTTTAAATCAAATATTATATTATTAATTGTTATTTTATTCCTAAAAATATAAGGTTCGGACAAATGACTTAGATAAGGATATATATATTAATAATAAACAATTTGGGGTTCGTTTGGCATGTTATAGTAAGTGTATTAACCATATAGTGAAAGAAAACAAAAAGAGATGGTAAAAGTTAAATTATTTAACATAGAGTTAAATCTAATTGATAAGGTTAAAATAACACCCTAAACTTGTCTAAATACTACTGGTTGATAGGATTTCGACCCATCCCCACTTTATCTTCAAAATAAGACCCTTTTGAACCATTTTAAACCGATTTTGACTTTAATATAAAATAATATTTTCAGATATTCCTAAGGTGCCCCTCTCCTCCCTTATAAAAGGGCACCTCCTCCCCCTTCTCCTCACACCAATTTGAGCACTCAATCTCGGCCAACCTCTGCCAACATCCCTTCTCCACTTACATAGAATAATCCTAGAGGTTCTGGTATTCCTCAAAGACCAATTTTAGTGCCCTAAGAGGAGGTCTCAACGAGGCGCTTCAAAGAAGAGGTAATTACCGTTACCAATTCTTTCATCTTTATTTCTTCTTCCACTTCTTCTTCTTAGGTTGTTTCATTATGAAGTAATAACATCAGTATCAATAATATACTGATATGTTATTATAAGTATGAAACAACCCTATTTCACCATCTATCCATCCTACGGAAAAAGGAAATCACCGCGCGTGCGTACGTACGGAATACCGTCTCCACGACGTGGTGTAATCTATTTTCCGCCACCACATTAATTGGATGGGTATAATGGTTTAATGAGTAACTATATATGATTATTATAAAGTGATATTGATACTGAAATAGTATACCAACACTTCAACACAATTCCACGACCATGGGAACGATATCATCGCTCGTGCGTACGTATGGACTACCGTCTCCACGACGCGATGAGATTCATTCTCAATGATTAACCATTCATGAATGATTATAAAGTATATATAATAAGTACTTATGAAATATATGAAATAATAATGATACTGGATTTATTTATATTTATATGTATGTCATCTACTTAATTCCATTCAATTCAATAAGGAAACGAAAACAGCGTTCATTCGTACGTACGGACTACCGTCTCCATGAACGGTGTATCTCATTCCATTTATCAATATATTATATATATGTATATTCTGAATATATATTATATATAAATCATGTTTTACATTCTGGATATAAGTAATCATGATCCAAGTAATCATATTAATAATTACAAGTTAAAAACACGAACGTCAAATGAGATGATTTTACCCAAAACGCTACTTTAACATGAATTTACAAAAGAACGGGTAATATAAAGTCATAAGTGGACAATATATGATATAATAAAAATTAATATGATTATGGAATAAGCTAATAACATTATTTAAATCATTATAAAGGAGGTTCGGACACGTACAATGCAAGTCGGACCTAAGGTAAGGGAAATATCACAATCTCATTTTTATCCGGGATTGTTTATACTTTGAAATTTACTCGGGTGTATTTTATCATCCACATACATGTTTCCTCAATATGTAATATTATTTCCATCCACCTAAAATTTTTTAAATCAAATTTTACCCATCGGTTTGTTTTTAGTAAAAGATATGAAAGATATCTTTTGTCATTTTTCGTACGAGGTACTTTTTGACTTTTCCGACAAAAGTACGAGAAGAATGTTTTTTTTAAACATATACGGCATGAATGGATTTTTAAAACATTATTTCCAAGAAGATTCCTTTACAAGTTTTCAATTTTATTTTTAATAAACTACTTCTAGTTTAAAATTGTAAGACATGTTAAGAAAGGAAAATGTTTTTGATGTAGAAAGGATATTTTCTTCAAGAATGGAGTTCAGGTGTTTTTTCAAAATTATTTTCCATCTAAAATAATAAAGGGTTCTGTTTTTATCCCTATTATTAAATTGATTTGATTATGTTGTGATGGAAATATATTTATGAATTCCTTTATCTTATATGAATTGTTTTATGATGTCATGTTGTTTAAGAATCCCATTTTTATTACATGGGTTATGCAATGATGTATGATTTATGAATTTGTGGCACACATAAGAATGGTATCATTATGAGATGGTTGGGACCTATATCTCCCTCCAATGCATTGGGTAATGATTTTATATCTCATGAGATAGACATGGCTGGAATGGTAGGTTATACCGGTTCAGTGAAACAGGACTGAAACGAGGGTTACTCGATTCAGAAAGGGACTTTGTCCACTAAGATTGTCTTGGCAATGAGTCTTGACAAACAAGAAATGATTCTCTATGATTATGTGTGAATGCCACAAAGTTTCATGTTTTTAAGTTATGATTATTGTGATTACATTTCACTACAATGATTTATCCCATGTTATGAAATTATGCTCTCTTTTGCAGGTTATGATTTCCAAAATGTTATGTTCTTATGAATACCATGTGATTGATATTTCTTTTGTTTACCCTTACTGAGCATTTGAGCTCACCCTTTTATGTTTTCTTTTCCCCAGGATATAAAGAAAGGTTTTAGGTAAAAAAAAGGAAGATATTTATGGGAGATGTTGAAGATCTTTCACCACGATTAGAAGATTACGTTCCGAGTTTCCAAAGACACTAAACTATTACGATCCTTGTGTGTGTGTTTTTGTTATGTACTAAGTATTCCGCAAAATTAATGTAATGTTCATGTACGTCAGGCTTCGGGTCTCTACAGTTGGTATCAGAGGAAAGGTTTAGTCAACCTTTGGAAACTAGGATGCGAGAACTTTAGTGAGATCCCTAGAGATATTTATAAGGTTTGTCTAGGGATGTCTCTAAGGATAAGTATACGTATAGGATACAGTCCTATAACTACGGTAATGATCATAGAATTTAACCTAAGAAGATAGATATTGAGGATACTCCCCCTTTATAATGTTGTTTTCCCTAGCATGATTTTTTCCTCTCACACTATTCTTTTTGGGTTTTAGAAAATGGCTGGAAACAAGATGATTCAAGATAATGGAGGATATGATGTACAATGGAATGATAATATTCATGAGAAACCAAATGAAATGGGATTTGGAAGTCCAAACATCATTATTATGCCGAATCAGCAATCTCATAATATGATCAATAAAGTAAAATTTGGTAAGTTTCCTGACTCGGCTAATAAGAGAAAGATGGAGTTTCATGATGATCATAGAGGAAAGAAAGTTCAATTTCCCCAATGTAAATCATGTGGGAAGAGGCATCAAGGAGAATGTTTCAATGGAACTAGAAGATGCTTTGGGTGTGGAAAAGAAGGACACAAATCCAGTATGTGCAAAGGAAAAGGTTCAGTTAACACCAGGGATGAGGATAATGGTATTTCTACGACATCAACAATGGTTAAATGTTTTAAATGTGGAATGTACGGGCATTATGCAAACCAATTCCCTAAGGGAAAGTCTCATGAAGAGAATCAGTATGGTCGTATGGGTAGTATTTATGTTGATGATGATGATGAGACTACAAATGATATGTGAGATGAAAGAATTGTTGAAGATCGGTCAATGGTTTAAGAATGTAGTGGAATGATTACATATTTATCAAGTGTAATGTTGTATAAGTAATCTCATGGTACTATGGGATAAAGAGACATCTAAGGATTGTTACATTGTTGTCTTTCCTTATGTTTTGAAAGTATGTGATGAATGGTACCAGTATTTTTGGAAAGTAGATGATATGTGCATAATGAAGGGATAAGACGATAATGAGATGTTTGATTGTATGCATGAGCTCATGATTGATATAAGGACTAAGTGATATCATGGTTTGAGTATATAGAATTTTGAGGATTTGGTATGTGGAAAGTGTTAACTTTTAACTGCATTCATGTTTTCACTAAGTTATTCAAGAGAATACGCGATTAAGGACTTTGAATGTTTGGAATGTGATAAAAAAACATACCTTATGATATATGGGGATCGACGATGGTGTTAAATATATAGTAATCGTTTTCACTATGTTATGAGAGTGGACTTCAGTATTATGGATAAGCCTAAAGATTGAAATGGATTATGTTGGAAATAAGTGATTATTGTTTAAGGATAGAAATTTTTTTCGATATTATTGATGGGATGTTATAGTAATGTAGTTTTAGAAAAAGGAAAACCTGCAGGACGGGCGACAGCCCATCACGTCGGACAAGGATATGGGAATCGAACCCACAACCGAAGTGTGACTGGCCTTTATCACCTACCACTGGCCTACAGGAAGTCCCTGTTTAGTAGAAACTAGTTTTATTATATTAACCAGTATGATATATGAAGTATAAAGTCCATTTTAGGAACCATATATGATTAATCTCACTATAGATCAACTTATGTATATAATTTTTGCTAACCTTTTGTTTGATACAGATGGAATGACCCATCATTATATCACATGATCTGCTAAGACTTCACGAATAACAAATTCAACTTCATTTATTTAAGAGATGAAGTGGAAATTTTTAAAGGCACGAACAACAGTGAGATTGTACCAAAATAAAGTAAATATTTATTCTAATTCAAATTCTTTATCTTTAGGGAAACGATCTTGAAAACAAAAAATGTTGTCCTAGTGATCTTATATATGATGAATCAGATGGTACCTTAGATCATCACAAATTTATGGCTTTGTGATTGATGGACTTACCATATCCATGTTCTCTACCACTCTCCATCAGAACATGATGGTTAGATTTCTCTTCCATATCCATATTTTCACCTATGTGGAAACCCAGTGATTAGTTTATTTGGGTAACCGTTACGTTTTATACTTTTGTTTTTAAAGATTGGTTTTGATATTCCTTTTTACGATGTGGGTTACTATTAAAGAAACATTCTAATAGTATGCCATTTATAACCCCGACGAATTTCGAGGGCGAAATTCATTTTAAGGGGGGTAGAATGTAACAGCCCGAGATTTTATGAAAAATATTCTTTTTAATTTTATTAATGTCTTGTGTTGTACACTACACCAAAAGGAGCTTGCAAAACACACATCCTTGACTTTCCTTGCATTACACGCAATCACAACCTTCCTCGATAGCGTGTGTAGTACGCAATAACGAGTTTCATTAAACAACAATATGCTATTAAAATATTATTAAAACTAGCCGTTATGAATAGTAATAAACACTTTTTGAAATTTTTTATATATTGTTTTTCAAAATGGAATTAATTTCTGGATTCGTAATATCAAAATTAGCTTAGGGTGAAATTTTGGTACTTTTCGAATAACTATCATATTCTGATGAATAGTGAAAATTACTAGATTATAATTAAAAACAACTTTTTTAATCGAAATAATTAATAGTGATAAATCATTAAATTGAGTGGTTTTAAAGTATATTTAGAATATATTTTTACAATTTAATACGATGTTGGTCATTGGATGTAATTTCACATTTAAACCAAACATAATCAAGTGTCAATCATTTGGTAGATATTGTTTCTTAAAAACACGCTATTTGTTTTAACAGCGGGATTTAATTATAAAATTAATTAATGCAACTCCTATGTTATGAATTTGGTAAAATAGACTTCATTTTTGAATTCGGAATATGAAATATAGCTTAGGATGAAATTTTGGTATTTTTCTGAAAACTTTCAATTTTTGATGAATAGTGAAACCACTAAGTGGTAGGTTAAAAACTGAATTTTGCATAAAACTTAATTATACCGCTTCTGTGAATGGAATTTCGAAAATCCGACAGACACGGTTAATATCAAGGACTAAAATGTCGTTCAATGAGATGAAAATAATTTTTGGTGAATAGTAACTTTTTACTTTTTTTTACCACCGTTAATAGTAAATAGGGTAACTAAGGGTAAATATGATATTACTATTACCCTAACACATGTCCTAATTCTATTGGATAAGTGTAATTCGACCAAAAACAACCTTATGAATATAATATGACCATTTATGTCCACTTAGATTATATTATGACATTTAATATTATTTTATTTAATGAATAGTTAAAATAGTTAAAATCAAAGTTTAATAACTAAAACATTTTTAATATGGGGTTATAGATAAGATAAATTCGACTATAAATATTCATTAGAAAGATAAATATATTTCATACATAATGATATTTTATTTATAATTTTTAGACTTTAAATAAATTAATTTATTGATGACACAACGATGATGCAGTAATTACCCTTTTAAGGAAATATTAACATAATTGATGTTATAAATGCTCAAATGAATGTAATTTGAAACTTGTTATGAATTACACTAATTTTCTAGGTTACTATGATATATTAGTGTTGATTTAATCAACTTGGTTCGAACATATAATTCTTTTATGACTTTCAAAAAAATCATATATCAAATAGTGTCAAAATTGACACAAAATAGTTTTTAAATCAAATATTATATTATTAATTGTTATTTTATTCCTAAAAATCTAAGGTTCTGCCAAATGACATAGATAAGGATATATATATTAATAATAAACATTTTGGGGTTCGTTTGACATGTTATAGTAAGTGTATTAACCATATAGTGAAAGAAAACAAAAAGACACGGTAAAAGTTAAATTATTTAACTTAGAGTTAAATCTAATTGATAAGGTTAAAATAACACCCTAAACTTGTCTAAATCCTATTGGTTGATAGGATTTCGACCCATCCTCACTTAATCTTATAAATAAGACCATTTGGAACCATTATAAACCGATTTTGACTTTAATATAAAATAATATTTTGAGATATTCCTAAGGTGCCCCTCTCCTCCCTTATAAAAGGGCACCTCCTCCCCCTTCTCCTCACACCAATTTGAGCACTCAAGCTCGTCCAACCTCTGCCAAAATCCCTTCTACACTTCCATAGAATAATCCTAGAGGTTCTTGTCTTCCTCAAAGTCCAATTTTAGTGCCCTAAGAGGAGGTCTCAAAGAGGCACTTCAAATAAGAGGTAATTACCGTTACCAATTCTTTCATCTTTATTTCTTCTTCCACTTATTCTTCTTAGGTTGTTTCATTATGAAGTAATAACATCAGTATCACTCATATACTGATATGTTATTATAAGTATGAAACAACCCTATTTCACCATCTATCCATCCTACGGAAAAAGGAAATCACCGCGCGTGCGTACGTACGGAATACCGTCTCCACGACGTGGTGTAATCTATATTCCGCCACCACATTAATTGGATGGGTATAATGGTTTAATGAGTAACTATATATGATTATTATAAAGTTATATTGATACTGAAATAGTATACAAACACTTCAACACAATTCCACGACCATGGGAACGATATCATCGCTCGTGCGTACGTACGAACTACTGTCTCCATGACGCGATGAGATTCATTCTCAATGATTAACCATTCATGAATGATTATAAAGTATATATAATAAGTACTTATGAAATATATGAGATAATAATGATACTGGATTTATTTATATTTATATGTATGTCATCTACTTAATTCCATTCAATTCAATAAGGAAACGAAAACAGCGTTCATGCGTACGTACGGACTACCGTCTCCATGAACGGTGTATCTCATTCCATTTATCAATATATTATATAAATGTATATTATGAATGTATATTATATATAAATCATGTTTTACATTCTGGATATAAGTAATCATGATCCAAGTAATCATATTAATAATTACAAGTTAAAAACGCGAACGACAAATGAGACGATTTTACCCAAAACGCTACTTTAACATGAATTTACCAAAGAACGGGTAATATAAAGTCATAAGTGGACCATATATGATATAATAACAATGAATATTATTCTGGAATAAGTCAATAACATGATTTAAATCATTATACAGGAGGTTCGGACAAGTCCAATGCAAGTCGGACCTAAGGTAAGGGAAATATCACAATCTCATTTTTATCCGGGATTGTTTATACATTGAAATTTAATGGGGTGTATTTTATCATCCACATACATGTTTCCTCAATATGTAATATTATTTCCATCCACCTACAATTTTTTAAATCAAATTTTACCCTTCGGTGTGTTTTTAGTAAAAGATATGAAAGGAATCATTTGTCTTTTTTCGTACGAGGTACTTTTTGACTTTTCCAAAAAAAGTACGAGAAGAATGTTTTTTTAAACATATACGGCATGAATGGATTTTTGAAACATTATTTCCAAGAAGATTCCTTTACAATTTTTCAAGTTTATTTTTAATAAAATACTTTTAGTTTAAAATTTTAAGACATGTTAAGAAAGGAAAATGTTTTTGAAGTAGAAAGGATATTTTCCTCAAGAATGGAGTTCAAGTGTTTTATCAAAATTATTTTCCATCTAAGATAATAAAGGGTTCTGTTTTTATGCCTATTATTACATTGATTTGATTATGTTGTGATGGAATTATTTTTATGAATTCCTTTATCTTATATGAATTGTTTTATGATGTCATGTTGTTTAAGAATCCCATTTTTATTACATGGGTTATGCAATGATGTATGATTTATGAATTTGTGGCACACATAAGAATGGTATCATTATGAGATGGTTGGGACCTATATCTCCCTCCAATGCATTGGGTAAAGATTTTATATCTCATGAGATAGACATGGATGGAATGGTAGGTTATACCGGTTCAGTGAAACAGGACTGAAACGAGGGTTACTCGATTCAGAAAGGGACTTTGTCCACTAAGATAGTCTTGGCAATGAGTCTTGACTAACAAGAAATGATTCTCTATGATTATGTGTGAATGCCACAAAGTTTCATGTTTTTAAGTTATGATTATTGTGATTACATTTCACTACCATGATTTATCCCATGTTATGAAATTATGCTCTCTTTTGCAGGTTATGATTTCCAAAATGTTATGTTCTTATGAATACGATGTGATTGATATTACTTTTGTTTACCCTTACTGAGCATTTGAGCTCACCCTTTTATGTTTTCTTTTCCCCAGGATATAAAGAAAGTTTTTAGGTGAAAAAGGAAGATATTTATGGGAGATGTTGGAGATCTTTCACCACGATTAGAAGATTACGTTCTGAGTTTCCAAAGACACTAAACTATTACTATCCTTGTGTGTGTGTTTTTGTTATGTACTAAGTATTCCGAAAAATTAATATAATGTTCATGTATGTCAAGTTTCGGGTCTCTACATTTATAATAGACTTATATTTATTATAAATGAGGGTTTTACTTTTATGATTGGAGTAGAGACATAAAGAAATGGATTTTTGCCTCAATTTACCCTCTTGTAGACATATGTTATGTTACGTAGCTATCTATTTTTATAAGTTGTATAAAAATACCATTTAAAATAAAATATCATGAATATAGTTATTATAAATATATTTTAGGACTCACATAGTGTCATTATGAAATGGTGATTATAATTAAATTTCAACAATGTTGTAAATATTTTATGTTACAATTTCATCATTAATCTTAAATGTTTATGATTTTGTTTACAATGATTGAATAATATTATTAATATCTAAATAATCTCATAAAATTTATTATTATCTATTTATGTAATGATAATAAATATTTTTAAATCATTATTTTCTCTTTATGTACTCTTGATTTCAAATATATTTTTTTATAAAAAATTTCCCACATTTATCCCTTCTGTCGAAAGAATAGATTAATCCAAAACCATGATTTATAAAAAAAATTAACATTTTATTGGACATTATTCATATTATATATTAAAAAATTACACAACATTGTCTTTAATTTTTTTTATAGTAATCGTCATTTCATTTTCCAAACAATTCCCATTTTGATTTTTCTTAAAATCTGAAAATATTTTCATTTTAATCTGATATGAATGAATATATTTTGAAGCCTTAATTAAAAAACATTTATTTAAAATTCCTTTATAATCCTTGAGTATTTTTTAATGAATAAATGATTTTTATTTCTCTATGTATTAATGAATTCTTTCAATTTTGAATGTTATATCCAAAAAAATGTTCCAAGTGATATTTCAAAATCATTTTCCATATAAGATGGAATCCTTTGATGATACTTATTTATTAACGGCGATATAATCCAAGGATTCCATATATATAATATCTCACAATTTTTGATGTTTATAATGAAAAAAATTATGAAACATTTTTCTCATCAACATGTTATACCTTGATAAAATATTTATAAAACCCACTTGTTTTCATTGGTTATGATATGAGGAAATGATAAATTTATTATAAAACCTATCTAATCTCCAATGGGTGTGTTATGATTAAATTTCTAGGATACACATTTCATTTCATTTTTTTGATATGATTAATGATTTATTATCTTATTACACATGTACATGATATTTTTATTATGTGATAAGTTGGACATATATATCACTACAATCTATTGGGTTATGATTTGAATCTCATGATATAGAACGTAATGGAACTATGAGTGAACCTAGTTCAACAAGTGACTTTTTCCACTATAGTTTTCTTGGATGTGAACCTTGGCTACTGTGATGGTTTAAGGAGTGAACCCATTTTACTATTATAGCCTAGGATGTTATCCTTGACAACTATGGAAATGATTTTATATGATTTAATATATGAAAAAGCTCTATGTCTTATTTCAATATTATTATATCATGGAAAATGTCCTTTGATTCACATATCATTATTTTTTATTAACTTCAAAAATATATAGATTGAGTCACTATTACGATATTTTATATGTAGGTAATGATGTAAAAATGATATTCTTATGTTCTAAAACACATATGTTCATGGTATGCTTATGTATCTCCTTTTTTAACATTATTGAAAATATGTGCTCACCATTTCTAATATTTTTTATTCCATAGATTATATATAAATTCATTATATATAATATTTTTATGAAGGGTTATTGTCATCAAGAACTACAACGAGATAACTTAGCTCAAATATGGACCAATTGTTTTTAATCCCATTTACAAAGTAAATATATTGTTATGACCCTCTGTCAATAAAACCTCATGTTAGCATTAAATTTGGATTCAATTTATCATGGTGATTCATCAGAGAGGGATAACAGTGGAAGATTCTAATACAAGGATTACAGAACATTCATGGTATTCCCTTGATATGATATGGTATAGATAATTCCAAATGTGGAAGTTTGAGTAGGGTCTCTGTAGAGGCATTTATTTTATTGTGGTACACTTTTTCATTCAAACCATTATCATTGTATTTGAGAAAGAATTAATAATGTATAGTTTCCCATTAGTGGGATGCTGGGAAGATTGATTTGGTAGTGGGTGTTTTAGTGTTCACTCGTATGTATCATCTTGAATATGTAATTGGATAGGATCACGACACACAAGATCTTCCTAGGAACATACATGGGAATGTGGTTAGGGGAATCACATAGGGCCAAGGTATCTTCAATAGGGGTGGTTCAATACTTGTTATGGGTGAGGTCACATGGCATGTGATTTCCCAAACCTATATGCTGAGAAACATAGGAAGAAATCAGACATACCACCATGGAGGAGGCATATCTGTGATCTGGGATCTCCCTATAGGGAGGAAAGAGTCCCCCAGTGAGGCATAGCTGCAAGAGCAGTTGGTGGAGCTCTAGGGGAGGAGCTGGGAGAGTTGGATGGCACTATAAGATCAATCCACCACCACCACCACACATCCCATGTAAGGATCATGGAGGTGGTAGCTGGGGCATTAGAGAGTTACAAGTTTTTTAGGGACATGAAAAAAAATCACACGAGATGATTACGTGTACGGTTTATATTTATTCTACTCCTTATATAGTATTATTATAAATTGTTTTGAGTCCTTCATTATTCTCATTACTCCTTGTATGTGACCTGGAACTACTATTTGAGGAATTAACCTTGTGGCTCTATCAATCGTTTACTACTATGAATAATTCTTGTATATAATTTATGTTATGGTAGTAAGATCATAACTTGGTGGAGAGATGTTCTTGTGGTACCTTTTGGTCATTACTTTGGAACCCTATTGAATCATCTTTGTTCTGGATTGTTTTTTAATGGTCTGAGTGTAGATTTATTGTAACCATAGATGATTCAAATGACTTATCACTGATGGAACATGATTATCCTTTTTTAGGAAAGATATATCTCATGGTTGGGAGAGTGGGTTTGTTGAGAAGGTGGTAGCATCCCAACACCCTTTAAATAAAGAGTGTATACCATGGTTAATAAGGATAATCATTAAATTATATTTCCTAAATCATGGAAGATTGTATAAACATCTTACCAGAATATTTTTCGCATCTACCACTCAAGAGATAGATAGATATTTTCATTGACACTCAAACTATTACCACTCAGATAACTTCTACAACATATTGGATGGGCCCTACATAGCTCTGAGAGATGTGGTGGCAGTTGGAGGACCTTTGAGATAAATTTTTTATTTGAACCAATGTGTCCCCCTATTAAGATCATGTTTTATTAAATAAACATGTGTGGGATAGTTTACGAAAATGGGTATATTATAATGTATTAAACTAGGACACAATAATGAAATAGTCCTCATTCACAAGGAGTGATGAACTCCTTGATAAGTTTAATGGAGTGATAGAGTTCATTAATATTGATCTATGGTTTCGTACGACAATTTGAGAGTTATCGAGGCTAATAATACAAACCTAGAATTCTAATCTCCCTATGGAAACTATAATTTCATAGTGGAGAAAATTTTTGTGATGGAGTATATTACCATGTTTATGGATTTGATGAACCATATTTACAAGATGTACATTGTCCATTTTATTTTTTGTATTAATATGTTACATAATCATATACACTATGTCAATGGAGGAGTATAAAAAGTACTTGAGGAAGACTATATATTTTCATCGGTAGAACCAGGTTTATAGATGACTCCCAAACTACCTGTACTAGATTCATAATGATCACATCAAGGGAATGTCATTTCATAGAATGATTTAACTATGGAACAAGAAATGATCTATCTGTCGCTTCTATTAAATCCACTCAATATCATGTTAGAGGTTCACAGTTTCTTTGTCTTCTAAAGGTAATATATAATTATTTTTTAAGTTATGTACTTGATTAATACCCCATTGAACACCCTGACGCAGAAAGAGTATCTGTTTATGTAGACTTAGTACATCCAGAGAGCCTTCAAAGTTGGAGGTTGAGGTTGATATGTTATCTTATTTTGAGATTACTGAAGGAGTGAGTTAAGTTATACGTGTATAGAAATTCCTCAATAGATAGGATATGTTTTTTGTTGATGAATAGAAATGAAAATATCACATATGGTTTGAGGCATTTGATAACAAATTAGAAGAGCTATGGCCCTCATTGTATAGAGAAATATGTTGTATTATTCACCATAAGGAAGTAGAGGAACTATATTTTGGGAGAGAACTTAGTTATTTACACATACCATCATTGTATCAGATATTTCAACAGCTAGGGAGACTTAAACGTAAGATAGAGGCATTGGTTTGAGTTATAAAAACACTATTAAATTGATATAATCCAAACTATGTGGAAAGGTAATATGGTGGAATATTTACTTAAATAAACTGCACATGCACATTTAGTGCATGAGACATATGATAAGTTCACTTCCTTAAAGCTGACCCTTGTAGATCAGGATGGTGAATCATTACATCAGTCGATTGTGTTTACTCCATCCCTCCATTAGAGTGTTAGATAGTACTAGTTTGGAGACATTTAATGTGAGGTCTTACATGACTAGATACCCTCTATAGATTTAACAGATGGATTTTTCGAAAGAGATAATTACATCATCCTTTTCCAAGGAAATACATTCCTCTCAGTTGCAATGTGGGAGGATGGGATGAGATTGTTTTACACATACCCATTGGTTGTACATCCTAGTGTTGGGAATTTGTACAAAGACTATTGAATTTTAGTTTTTGTGGTATGACATGAGATGAAACATGACTTTTGTGACCCAACCCGATGCGTTTTGACCTGTGATATTCCCAAGCCTGCCTTCAATAGACATGGGGTTGTTACCAACACAGAGTAGGCATATCCCACAAATGGGCGGAAATAACCTATATTGTATGTACACATGCACAAATATCCAAGGAAACACAATAATGAAATGTAAAATAATTAAAAAATTGCATGTACACATAAGATATCCCACAATAGAGTGTGATATTCTAGTACAAAAAATAGAATGTGGACAAATACATGCCCAATCAAATACTATAAAGAGTCGACCATTCTGTAAGGTAGAAGAATAAGTCAAATGTAATATCTTGGTAAAACACCTCTTATTGCAAATATCTATCTATTCTCTACCCAGTACATGTTCTCCCAGAATGTCTTCAAATGGGTCATCATCTACATAAGACATGAAATGTGCCTCAAAATCCAATACAGGGGTGAGTATAACAAACCTCATTAAGACACCCTAAAAACCCTAAACACAAATCACCATGTACAGTCATCTCAATAAAATATATAAAAATAAATTTATAATATAAACACAAATATATACTCTATAATGAAACCATGTAACTAGTTGGACATTACAAACTATCGATCATATGATTTATCTCTAAGAAATGTTCCTTTTGTGAGAATCCAATCTATGAGACATTCTATCATCCGATAAAATTGGTAAATATTTCTATACCATTGGGTCTTTATTAATAAATTATCAGTGTTCTATGAATACCATAATTGGTATATATGGGACAGACCCAAACCAATGGTGGGACACCATGAACCCTATCACGATCAACCCACTACATTAGGGATATAAAGAAAAAAATACCAAAAACCCTACCAATTTTTCATATTTTTTGACTGATCAACTCCCCTACTTATGTAGGTCATTCTAATTCCAAAAACTCTATTTAGGGAATAAGGATGTAGAAGATCACACTCTAACATCACAATGGTACTCTAAAACTCTATAAAATACTTGGCCTCTATATGGGATCACAATCCTATTATGTCGATCTAATTACACACTTCACCTTCAATATAAAGAACCAAGGTAACCCCCCAAAACAATATTGGTCCAAAAAAATTACATAAGGAGCAACAAACATTCTTTTAGGGGGTACAGGTCATGGACCGGAGGGTACACGACGTTTCATCATATCCCCATGGTATCTCGTATAGAAGAGCCTCACATAGAATATATGTATCCATAAACATGGTGTGTAGAATATATAATCAACTTGTAGAGACACATGGTATCCTTATCGTATTTATTGACAGTGACCTTTTATGGTGGTTTCGTCCATGTATAGTCATGTGTACTCCAAGATGTGTTTATGTCCAAGTACAAGGTGTGCCATCTGGCCATTTACATTATCTAATGTTTTTTTACTTCCCAATGTACAAAAATATCCAACTAGAAAGGTCCAAATGTAGTTTTATAAGGGTGACAAGTTGTTTGATACTTAACATCATCTTGAAACCCTACCTACTACTGAACTATCCCCTCACATTTTTTAATTTGGATTTACAAGTTGTGTTTCCAATGATATTTGAATTTCCTAGGTTTCACCTATAATATTCATCATTTTGTTTTGTCCTTAATTTCCAACAAATATTTATCTATAGATCTCATATCTACATCTATAGGTCCATTCCACCACTTTCTCACTAGAATATTGGAACAAAACGCACTGAGAAACCACCTCCATTGTTCTAAATTCCATGTACCACCTAGGAATAATAATGACGCACACCTATCGTGGTGTATGGAAAAACATTTTTTAAATTCCCTAAGTGTGGACTAGTTATTAACCCTATCAAGAATTCCGAAGAGGAGTGCACACAAAAAAGTTTGTCAATTTTAAATGGTGTTTAAATTTTGTATTTTTATAATAAACCAACAATAAAATTATTGAAATGAAATTTTAAATTCAAATTATTGAAAATCTATTATCTATACTAATCTCTGGGGCTCCCCTTCAATGACTCTCTCTGCTATATCCATATCCCTTTATTTTCTCCACTCTCGTGATTCCAATATCCATATAATTTCCCACTCCCCTCTCCACATCCCTTTTTCCCATTCCCCTCTAACCATATTCACCCATTTATTGAAGATGGATGATGAATATGTGAAGATCTACCAAGTCTGAGCTCACATGGATGGAGATGGGTTCCTAATAAGAGATTCGGGAAGCCAAACCTAAGATTGAGTGTTGTGTTTTTTGAATAAAATAGGTGATTTATGACGCCAAAGAAAACCAATTTTGAACTAATATTAATGATTCAAATCTTCCGATAAAAGATGTTTTAGAAAACTTGATCGAATCAAGTTAGGACATCTTGTATCCGAGTGGAATAGAAGATATGATATTCGAGGTTAATTGCTCGAAGAGATATCGAGCCTATCAAGTGGTGATTAAATTAATGAATCTATTATTGATTGGGGATATCCGAGCTCAAAATACCAAAGGGAATGATCAATGTTGTTCATCTAAATAAAACCAGGTCGAAGTCGAAGCAACAGTGTCACCGACAGATGAGACCAGCTGACTAAGCCACACATTAGTTCCATTTAAATTTTATGAAGCTATGATTGAATTATTGAAGGAAAACTAATTCCGGATTCGAGTTATTTGAAGTCATTGTCAGTTGAGGATGTGGATTCCAAATCTGAGTGACGTTGTGATATAGTACAAGAATTGAGCTCTAATTTTCAGGAAGAAGAAGATTTTGTCTGGGTGATGATTTTTACTATCACGAATCAGAATAAGGCCATATGAAACTGATTGAATGATGAATTAATCTTATTTCTACCTTCTTTTCAAGATTATCGAAGCTTTCTTGATATGGGGTGACCAAAATTACAAATTATTTCTAAGCATATCATGAAATGAAGAATAATACCTGTTATGATTAATGTCAAATACTAAGGATGATAATATTTGGACATAAATTACCAATTAATCATGTTTTTGCAGGATTAAAAAGGGAGGGAACTCAAACCTTCCAAAAAATATTTATTTGTGTGGTTAGTATAGAACACATACTACCTAATTGATGAAATGCCTCAATTTCGCATTTGATGAAGGAGATGAAGTTTGTGAATGACTGGTACCAAGATGGAAGGTTTATTGGAAAGAATTGTTGTGATTTCACTAAAAACACATTTTTAATAGTAGAGAATTTAATGTATGTTAATTAAATGAAACAATAAATGAAATATATGGAGATATTAGAATATTCTTGAGGCTGAAGATTAACCTTGTGGTGTTCCGTGTGGACAATTCTTCCTGTTATTTTATTATTCACTGTATTATTATGTATTTTTTTTAATAGGGTCAACATGTTCAGATATTTTTTTTCTAATTTTTTCATATTTTTTTAAATAGTTGTATATTTTATTCCATATAGGCACATGGATTTTATTGAGGATTATTGTCCTACTACCCACTTCGACAAGTATGTATTAAGTAACTATGGTCCATAATGATTTCAGATTTTCTGTGCGTACTTGTGTCAAATAATTTTAACTCTTTGGCACTTCCTTTCCATGTCATAAATATAGATCATTAATATGGATGAATAGAAAAAATAATTGATTAAAGGCTGCGTGTATGTCTCAGATTTCTCTATATGTTGCTCTCCACAAATGGTTTTTAACACATTACTGTAGAACATGTTCAGAGTTTGTATACTTTGTGGAATTTCAGTAGAGGATCATCTCATGTTTCTTTTTTGACATTAAATATATATTTATTGGAATGTATTGATGTTTGTTTTATAACATTGACATTTCTTATATATCTTTAAACATTTTTGAATTAATCCCCCAATTAATAGAAGAATATGTGATGATTTTAAATGTGTGGTTTCCATAAAAATTGTTTCTTTTTCAAGAAGCGGTAATGTTTTTAATTTATCTCTAATGAAATTTGTTTCAAAGGTGTCTAATGAAGCTATAGGTCAGTTTTTCTATGTCTCTAACTCATTTTATGTTCATCCTAGTTGAGGCCCTCTATATTAAGTGATTCGTTTAGTGTAATGATATTGATATTTTGTTTCATTTTATCACTTTTTTGGGAGATATGGGATTATTGATGTTATCATCATGGGAACACACCATACAAACATTGTCTGAAAACTAGATGAACAAAATAATGAGACTATAATTCACATTTCATTTGGATATATTCACCTAAAAATTATTTTTTTATCTCTAATCCCATTATTCAATAATATGTTTCAATTGACTCTAGATTTAAATGTTTATCTTTAATTTTGAAATGATTACATATTTTAAGCTAAAAAATAAGAATAAATTTAATTTATACCTAAAAATTGGTATTCTAAGACAATTCCCCTTTCATCAGTGGACTGGTAAATGTATTATTTGTTTCTATTTGCATTTACCATGTGGTACAAAATTTATAATCTAATTCTTTTTTGCAACGGTATGTTACTGCTATAATGAACTATATTTGAATTACCCTGTGGTATATTTACTCTTTCTCTATGTGACTCCTTTGATAACATGTCATGTTACTGCTATAAAAAATTCAATTTTAACACTATCACATTATTGATTTTAAACTGTTCTCTTTAAATTGGTTGTTTTATATTTATTGTGAGATTATAATTGTTTACATTCTAATTTGGTATTCAATATTTTGATGTTTCTACTACATATTATTCATCTCTTAATATTTGTATTATTAAACACATGATATTTACGCACTTCATAAATTTAGGCATGTGATCCATAAGATGTTTGAAAATATATTTCCCATAGAAGTGAAAATAAAATGAACATTTTAGAAGGCCTATTTGAAAGTACATATCATTACTTCATCAGGGATCCTAAAATTCATTATGGAGTTAATTTATTGAATTTTTTTATTGTTATAATCCCTTTTATCCAATGATTTTGAGAAATTGTATTGATATTATCCCTTATTATTCTCTGGTATCATAAATTTTAGTTGTAGAATATATTTGAAGGTTTTTCATGAGCTGTATCATACAAACGTGTCAAAAAATTTACAACTACAAGGAGGAAACTAGAGGAAAAGATGATAATCTATGAAACATCAAGGGAAAGGTCATATTGATTATCAATGTTTCTTCCCAATGGTACAATTTATTCACATTTAGTCGTGGATTATAAATGTTACTTTTTGTAGACATAACATAACTGTAAAGTAAGGGGAATTAAAAAACGTAATTAATGGTCCTCCATTAATTGAAATGGGTGGTAAAATATAAAGTATAAAGAGCTGAATAAATTATATGAAAAGTATAAATTTCATGTTTTGGGAATTACATTTCAGTTTTCCATATGCATCTATCAATTTTGTTTTTATCATAATATTTTTCGAATTGAAACAATATTTTTTTCATGATTTGTTAGTGGGCTTTTTTATTTAGTGTAGGCATGTAGATTCTGGAATTCCCATGAAAACAGCGTGTCTCAAATGAACTATGAAATAATGAAAAAATATTTGAAGTTTCTTGAACCCCTTACAGTTGAGTTTCCCATATTTCAATAGGTAATAAATTTTTTAAAAAACCATAATGAAACTGCAAGTGCATGAAAATTCATTAGAACACTCTAATAATAATGTTATGATCTTAAAAAAAGATTATCTTGTCCAAAATTGTAATACTTTATCCTTGATTTAATTATAGAAACCTTATGCATGTTTACTTGGTAACTTGTCAAAATTACATGATAAAACTGGAAAATCCCAAGAGCACACCATATAAAGAAACCCCCCTGAATATGAGGATACTAACTCAT
Source organism: Viscum album (assembly GCA_963277665.1). Taxonomy (NCBI): domain Eukaryota; kingdom Viridiplantae; phylum Streptophyta; class Magnoliopsida; order Santalales; family Viscaceae; genus Viscum; species Viscum album. The sequence continues at coordinate 246,657,046 of OY728133.1, forward strand.
TATATGCAAATAAATGTTGATGATCAGAATGTGGATCCATTGTACAAATTCATAAATTCCACAAAAGGAAGGATCCTTGGGAAAAACATCAAGTGTAATTTCTCAAAATTTCTATTTGGCCAATAGGAATAGTCTGACTCAATATAGTATATTATAGATTCACCTAGATTTTGGTTCTACGCATGTGTTTAATGTCATTAAACTTTAGAAAACAATATATACTAATAATGATAATGTTATGTATTACAACACTTATGGCTTCACCTAAATTTCAATGATGATTTTAATAAAATGGTGTGGGATGGTATATTTGGTATAATTTTATCCATAATGTTGAAAATATAAACTGTTATCTAGTTATTACTTAATGAAATTAGGAGTGAGTGAGGTATACAAGGGGTTCTCTATTTCATTCCTGAACATTACCTTATAGGAGCTAATGTATTACTCAATCTAAAATTTTTTCTCCTCAATTTTAAAACCATAAAACGTAATTGAATTTTTTGGGTTCTATTTATTGTGAATTTTAGTTCTTTTACATTAAATATTCCATAGAATTATAAAAAAATCAATATGAATTATGAATTATAATCATTATCTAATTATCTTTTTTATAACATTCAAAATGATTACATTCTATAAGAGTGGTGCAATACTATTGAACCAATTTATAATCAGAAAAAGAACTTTAAATTTTAAGTCATTGTTTAGGATTTTCATTATGTTGAAAATGATGCATATCAGTAGTTTTGGATTTTCATTGAAAGTCACAATGATGTGTTTGAGTTTCCGGTCAGATAAGAAAGTTGAGAATTTTTTGAAAAATATCATGAGGGGATGAGTTTCTAAATAATCACCAAAAAAGAAGTAAATAACTAGTTGAGCTGATCCTTCTCAGGTTTCTTTGTGTGGTTATTGGATCACCCACTCTTTGAATAATCTGAAAAAAAAGTTGTGGGACTCCTTGAGTAGAACATGGAGCTTTTTAGTTTCAGGTTGATATCCAAAACAACCGAGATCGGTGTAATATGTTGAAGGAAAACATATGGTATTCTCTTTGTAATAAAATCAAAATTTGGTGTCATTGAATGTCAGTTGTCTTAATGATAACCATGTCTAGTATTTTGTACTTTCAATTTTATAGTATCATTTAAACATACATTGTTCTCGTAATGTGTTTTTTGTAGAAAAATATTTTCTAGGAATGCATATTGGAAAAACATAAAATTATGTGTAAGATAATTTGTAATAAAATGATAATTTTTTGAAAAAACATGGGTTGAGAACTAGTTATGATTTTAAATGGGTGATTTGATTTGGGTCAGTCTCACAATTTTAATGTTATCCTAGATAAATTTCATACAAACATATTCTTCTAAGTTGATTAAAGTGATTTTCCATAATCGTTTCCTCTCACTTCCGTGGTGAAATTGTGATGGTAAGAAAAAATATTACCAAGATCTTATTTTGGTAACCTCTCTTTCCATTTGAAAACGATTTTTATTAAATATCCTCAATAGACTTGTAAAATACCTAATCGGGTCATTTTTATCCCAAAAAATCATGAACATCCACTACCCCAATTACATGTACTGACAATCATCGTGTACTCCACCACAAATCCTTGGAATTTTCCATCATATATAAACCATTAATTAGTGTAGGGAGATAATGATTCTTATTCTATGAAAAATAACAAACAGAATTAAACTCCAAGAAAAGTTTCTCTTTATAATAAAATATAGTATATGAAATTGAAATCAACTTTGACTAAATAAATTTCATTCAATTATATCCCATTACTCAATGATTATAAAATAAAATACCAACCCTTTTCGAATCACTCAAAATGTTTACCCCACCATGTTTATGGTAATCAAGAAGAATTAATTTGAATAATTCATTATAAATCTCTGGAAAAGAAATGAAATAAAAGACAGAAACCCAAAATGATCTCTTTCTTTGTTTCCCAGATAGAATGGGATGGAATGAGATGCATTGAGAGGGAGGATATCCCCTCCTTTTATAGGTAGAATTCCCCCCTAATGTTGAAGTGTTGTATCCCCATTCAAAAACAGCTCCATGTGTTTAACCCTTGTTTATTATTGTGAATAAATATATTTTTCATCACTCCTTAACATTTCAGAGTATATGGAAAAGTATTCCAAGAGTTATTCTCGTATTACTCTAATAATTTATTTTGTCCAATCATACTGTCAAAATCGCAAACCTCCGGACTATAATGATTTAATTGCCATTATAATGGCCATTTCATGGATCCTCTCCTTCATGAAATATGTTCCAAAACTCCTTGTCTATCCACCCACCAAATTTTATATCAATTAGGCCCACCATGAATGTGTAAGGTACCCACACTAAAAATTGAAAGATCTGTAAACAATTTCTACGGTACAACTTGTGATCATCTTTTGAGATTTCATATGATTGATTCAGATTTATTCATGAATGTTGAAATGATTCTATGGATGTGTACAATCCAAAAAATAATAAACTCAAAATTTATATTAAAATATAAATTGTTATGGCCAAAATACAGAAATAATTTAAAACTATTTAAAATCCAACATGGGCCATTTTTACGATTAAGCTCAAAATACCCCCAATTTCATTAAATGTGGAAATTTATCATAAATTAACACTTTTTTTGGATTTAAATCAATTAAATTACATGTAAATATATTTAAAATATTTTCTCTATAAATTATACCACACATGGAAATTGGACTCCTAGACATGTAAACATCAAAATTAAATCAAATCGAATCCAAAACATATACCACTGAGATCTACCAAATCCACATCATGAAATAAAAATATACCATTCCTCATTAAAAATCATAATTTATGGTTCACTATTTAGATAATTTAATATATTTCCACTTCATTTCTTATCCTATTGAAATAAAAAACCTACCTCACATGAATTTTCTCTCATCTCATAAATGTAAATGTTCACGAAGTATTTTCTCATCCAAAGTCACACAAAAAATAAGAGGGCTGATGTATTTCTAAATATCTACCTGATGTTAGAAGAGGACATGTTTTTCTCATGAATACTTTTTCAGGTTTGTTCTGTGGTTTCTGGTTGGTAGTAAATAGATGTTAAAAAATCTATGGATGAAAAAGGATGGATTGGCTCTTTTATTGAATAAATTTTGAATGATTTTAATTTTCACTCAAGTATAGCCACCATCTCTACCACATTTTAGAAAAATATCTCCATAATCATGGAAACACGGGGAATGTTCACACAATTAATCATTTCACCAGATTTTTTTTTCAAACATAGTTTTAATGAAAGCTCAAGATAGACACAACATTATTTTTACTTTGGAAGCTCTAGAGAGGCACAACTTCTTTAATCATAAAACAACAGATTGTCACAAATTTTTACAAAATGAAATCTTTAGTATAAAATTAAACTCTTACAAATTTTATTTTCCACCCAAATTACAGCCAAATGAGGTATTACACTACATGACATCATCCCCCACACTGAAGTTCAACTAGATCATGCAATTTTACATCAAGGGATGGCCGGATATGTAAAATTGGATTATAATGTGGCTTATCTAGTAGGATATTCATGGTTTCTAATGGAAAAAATGGATTAATTTACAATTTAGTCTATAATTAAAAACAAATGTTTTTAAAATGGTGCTTAAAACCAAATTAATGGATCATTCATTTGAAACACTAGTACCTAAAACCATAATGTTTTTACAGGAATAAATCAAATTCTAGATAATGAAACCATGGTCTAGTTCCCTCAAGAAATGAGGTGAATCTAAATAATATGAAAACAATGGTAAAGAATATACACATGAAAGTGATTTAAAAAAAGACATTGAGATGTGGTATGTGATTTAAAAATCAGAGTACTTTTCATGTAATTCAAAAAGAGTTGAACTTGAAATAAAGTCATTTCAACATTCCTTTAATTTCAGTTTCATGTAATAGATTAGTTCACTCATTGACATGGGTATCAAAAATATAAATGATAAAAAAAAATCTCAAAATTTATGACGACACACTAATAAATAAACACACAAATATCAGAAAAACAATTATTTTTTAAAACAACACCGCACTAATTGTTTTTTAAAATAGTAAATCAAAAAAAAAATGTAAATACTAAAATACAAAGGTTCCCTCCCCCACAATTAAATTATGCAGTGTCCTAAATGCATTCAAATATATTAAACATGTAAAAAGATTATTAAATGAATCATAGCGAGAACAAAATTTCAAAGGAGATGTACGACCTGACTTATTTGAAATGCAACATTGAGTTAGGGTCTTATGTTTTTCGTTTTAAAAACCTAAAAAGGGTAAAAAGATAAAATATGGAATTTATTAAATGCAATAAAAATATAATTTTAATGATAAAATAAGGATATATCATTGTTTAATCCCCAAGTGGGACCTTGGACATGACTCCCTTCTGAGTTTTAGTTATAATCAGTTATCACCAATTTGATGGTCGGTGAAGTTTCATTGTCATGAACCAATAAGAATTATTCTTTCCAGTATGCACTTGATCCTTTTTTGAGGAATCCATTTATATTGTATAAGAATTCCACCCCCATTTAAATGAGATACTACATGTATACTGGGGCCAGGGCACTGAATTATTCCTCCTCTTTCATAGTTTCCACTATCATAATTTCATCTTCATTATCCTGTTGATTCTCATAGTATGTTTCATCATTGTAATAATCAAAGGGAATTACAAATTTTACATATATTCGAACAAAATATAATCATGTATAATAAATAAAAAATAAATCCCTTTAATGTGAGTATCATGCATCTCATTTTCATTATAAAAATTCACATTGGTATCCTCTGGAACTCCCCCAATATGTGTTCAAAACGTTTAGGGAGATCTAGATGTTCTTCATTAGTTGGATCCTATGTTTCTTCCTCATCTACTAAAACAATTGATGTGTTGATTGAATCTGAAAATTTAAAACAAGTACAGGTGATACTCAATTCAGTTTCTCCAAAATTAGAATATATTTAGTTCATGAAAATATCATCTCCTTGAATTTGATCATATTCAATATCCTATTCAGCGGAATGCACCTATTGGAGTTCAGTAGCAACAGATCATGTAGACCATCTCCACTATATCTTGTATCACATTATAAAAATAACGGATGTCTAAGGGGGAATCTTTTTGGACCATGGAAACATCATAAAATTCTATAAGTTAATGGTATAACTCACCTATCTCTCAGGCCATTACTTAAATTTTTTTGTACATGTCCTCCCTCATGCAAGCTATGAATTCATTGAATGTTTTCTCCCAATTATTTGAAAGAGAAAATAACCTCCCATATCGAACAATAAAAAAACACCATCCTACATGGAAAAGGGTGCTTCAATAATTGGTTCCAGGACATGTGGGTAATCATTCCACGAATTAAAGAATCAATCATTTGAAAATATCAGGTAAATTATTATTTTTTAAAATAATTATGAAAAATCTCAAATATTTACAATTAGGTTATGGAACTATATCCCTGAAAACAACACCACATTCGAACCATGCCTATCATGGTGCATCTAATTTTTTTTAATTATAAAATTATATTCTAATTATTAACCATTGGAACTAACCTAAATAGGATTATAAAAAAATAGTTTGTCACATTTAAATGATGGTATAATGTTGTGTTGTTTGAATAAAAAAATATGAAAAATATTGGAATGAAATTTGAAATTCAAATGATTAAAAACTATGATTTTAAATTTGTGATTAGGTTGGGGTTGATTTCACAATTTTAATTCTATCCTTGTTCAAGGTAATTCAAAACTATTATTATTAGTTGATTAATGTGAGTTTCCACAATCGTTTCCTCTCACATCCATGGTTAAATAGAGATGAGAGAGACAACCTTACCAAGATCTTGGTTTGGTCAACACTCCATCCAAGTGAAAAAGTTTTATTGAATATATTTAATTAACATGGGAAATATTAGATCAGGTAATCTTTATCATAAACAATCAAAAGCATACACTACCCCTTTTATAAGTACTGAAGATCTTCGAGTACTTCACCACAAATCCCTGGTCTATTCCATCGTTTATAAACCAGAAATTAGTGGAGGGGATAATGATTATTTACCAAACAAATCAATAAAAGACTTCAAATTCATGAGTGAACACACTTGATAATAAAATCTACTATATGAAATTTAAATCACATTTGATGAATAATGAAATTTCATTCAATTATACCCCAAAACTAAAACATCACAAAATAGAAAAAATAACATTCCCGAATCAATCAAAATGTTTACCCCACCATGGTAAAGATAATCAAGATTAATGGGGAAGAAAAGGGAATTAAATATCTATAGAGAAGAAATGATATAAACAACAGAATTCTAAATTATATCCTTCTTGGTGATCTAGAATAAATGGGATGGAATGACATGCTTTGAGAGGGAGAATCACCCCTCCTTTTATCAGTAGAACTTTCCCCCAGAAATTTGACGCGTTTTAGCCCCATTTAATGACATATTCATGAATTTCGCCCTTATTTAATGTTGTTAACAAATATCATAGTTGTATCTCTAAAATATATTAGCATATGTGGGAAAATAATCAGAGTGTTAGGCTCATTTTACTATGACAATTTATTCAGTCCAATCTGACACACCAAATCACAAACATCTAGCTTATAATGCTTTAATAACAATTACAATGGAAAATTAATGCATCCCATTCTTCATATAATATGTCACAAACCATCTTGAGCATCCACCTATGGAATATCATAGAAATTGTGCTCACTATGTATGAGTAATAGAGCCGACAATATAAACCTACAGATCTGTAAATAGTTTTCCTGGTCCAATTAGTATGTTTCTTTTGAGAATACATATTAAAGATTCTTATTTCTATCAAGAAGTTTTAAACGAATCCCTGGATGTTTATAATCTTAAAAAGTTAGTATTTCACAATTTGGATTAAGAGAGTAGATTTTATGGCCAAGACACAGAAATAAATTGAAATTATTAAAAACCCCACATGCTAAATTTTTAAGATTACGCTCAAAATACAACCAATATCATAAAATGTGGCAATTTATCATTAAGTAACACTTTGGTGGGAATTAAATAGTGAAAATAAAAAAATAGAAAATATTTTCTCTATCAAATAATAACACTTGATCTAGTCTTAGTTACATTATATATTTTTATTATAATCATCGATCCTCAAATCACAACCACTTTTATATTCCGTACCGACAGTTTCGATTCATTGGTTGAATAATGGTTGTGAAATGATCAGAAAATCGATATTTATCAAACCGTTTTTCAAAAGGGATACCAAATATCATTTCAGTATCAAATTAGGAAAAAATATATAAACTATAAATTTTGAGCAATGAAACTCATCCATTGTGTGTTTGGCATCGAATTATTGCTACAGGAATGTTACAAACAAATAGGACTGGATAAGAAACCAATAAATAAATGTATTCCATCAAATAATTTCTACCAAGTATTAATGTAGAAAATATATTCATGAAATTGGTCCAAATTTTCCTAGGATTAAGAAACAATATGTAAATCACACATAAAAATATCCTACAAAGATTTCAGATCGATCGTTGAATATGGTTGGTGTTTCCTTCATTGATGAAATGTATAGACTTTATTGGTGGATTGACACATGATTTATTGTCATTCACCAAGAAATCTCTCCAACAGATGTCAAAAATCTCTGAGGAATGTGAGGGGAACCCCATGGTATTTCTATAATTATATACTTAAAGGAGAATGTGGTTCTTTTCATCAAGACAAACAAAATAAATTAAATAAATAATTTCAGTCATTCATTTATGTTTGTGATGAATTTTTAAAAAATGTACCATTATGATAATGGTTATGTAATGAATATGGTAAAACCGGTATTCTAAACAGAATAGTGCCCTCTGATTTCAGATTAGGGCCCCCATTCAGGAGTTATACTACTTTTTTAGGTTAAATGTGTATTCATGATATATAACAACCCTGAACATTATTAAACACATAAAAATAATTTATTACATAAAATATCACACAATAAAACTCTAATGATTGAGTGTTATATTGTCTTTAGGGCTTAGAAATATTTAAAAATTACATAAAACATGAAACACAACATCATTATTGAAAACATCCTTTACATGACTACAACATTATCTCGTACATAGCATTACATTGGATGACCTAAGAACATGCATAAGAAAAGGGTGAGATATAAAGCCCAGCAAGGGAGTAAAGAAGGACTAACATGAAGAATAAAATGAATTTTTGGAAATAGAAATATCAATGGAGAATAAGAGAAACATGAACAACAAATCATGATATAGCATGATTATTATAACATGGAAATGTGGAAACACATAACATAGTATTAACATGATACAAGGATCATTTCACTTGGATAATGAGTAAACTCTCATTGCACTTGAATTAGAATGATTAAAACCTCATTTCACTTCAATTATCATGAGTAAACCCTCTTTTCATGTGACATATCATTATAATAATCATTACCTAATGCATTGGACCACTATCAGGGTGTACCCTTCATAATCATTTAATTTCATGCATAAGTGTTCCACATTGATCATATAACATGCATTCATTAAACATAATCATTTATTACAAGATAATAACTTGTGGAATTAATAAATTAATCTATATAATAAAATTTTATATGTTTATACTGGTGAATACTGTGGATGACGAAATGGGCATGGTATTCACTACATAGTGACTTTGGCTTGGAAAATCACAGTGCATTTTCAACAGCATAACGGTGTGACATAAGAATTCATTAAATGGTTGATTATATTAGATGGGGTGTCTCATCAAATTTACATGAAATAGTTAGTAAGGGGTCATATATATACATATCATTACATATGTAATGGAATTTTAGAATCATAAAACAAAATAATTTATTGAATTTAAATGAGGAGGGACAAATCCCTTACCGAATTTCAGAATGGTAATGGGTGTACATGAGAGTAATTAATGAGAGATAAATGGGTCTCTCGTCATTAAAAAAATAAGGAGGGAAGTATGGGTGAGGTTTAAATTCATACCCCCAACTTCTGTAATTGAAAAAACAAGGGTATAGCCATATAATGAAACTTGAACAAAAATGAGAGAGGAAGAAATCCCTTACGGAATTTTGGCCTTGTAGTGGATGTACATGAGAGACCATAATGAGAGATAAAGGGTATCTCATCATTATAACATAAATAGTGAAGTATAAGGGCGGTTAGATATCATACACCAATATTTATAATTGAAAATAAAAGGACATAACAATATTAATAAACATGGATAAAATTAGAATGTAAAGAATACCTTACTTGGAAGTGTGATCCGAAAGGCATGGGAGAGGCTTGAGAGAGGATTATTGGGAGCTTAGGGTACCTTGGGAGGATTCTAGAGAGAGTAGGGCGGAGTTTGGTCGAGCTAAAAATATTTTGAGTGAAGAAAAAGTGGGGGCATGGATGGGTTTATATTGGAAAAAAGAGGGAATTCCTTATTATTTAGTTTTTGGTCCCTACACATTAAACTACACAAAACAACAATATATCCCATGGTTTTTCCAATGGTGTTTTCCAAAGGAAAGTAGAAAAAAAATATAAGTCCAACATTCTAATTTCTTAAAATATTATGGTATCTTATGTCGAGGTGAGTCAAACTCACAAGGAAAACAGTTTAAAAAGTTAAAATATTTTATATGCCTTGGATGGTCCACTAAGGCTATGTAAAATAAATAAAATAAACCAAAAATTACATTATTTTACTGGAAAAACATATATTTGACGAAAAAAATATTTATACTATTTTATTACCACACTATTGTGTCATTATTATGTCATAAAACATATTATATACTTAAACGGTATTTAAATTTTACCCAAAAATTTGATTGTCTAAGAAAATTACGAAAAACTCCCAATTGAATAATTTCGACGTACCAAATCAAAAAGTAATATTCATTTAATCTAAATAATATACATAATATGGTAATTTTATTTATTATTATAAAAACTGACATTTATCGAAAATTCACGGATTTTGATAAAAATGGCTTTCAAAACTTATTAAAAATCACAATTGTATTCATAAAAATTATAAGATCATTTTTATTTAATAAAATTTAATTTATTAATCATATTTTATTAAAATATTATTTCATTAAAAAATCCATTAATTCAACAAAAATAGAGTATAAATGTTTATTTCTTTAAAACCTATTTACAAAGTAACAATAATAAAATTAATTTATATTCATTATTATATTCCAAAATAATGCACATAATCATAGTGATAAGGTCATCTTACAATAACCCCTTAAAACATCCTCATAAGACTAAAATGTAAGGTTTATGTTTGTGATATACTCTTAGGGTGGCTCAGATAACATCTCTCAGGTGGTAATCTCTATCAACTTCCACTTATCCCACAGGCGGTTCCATTCGAGCTTAACGTTTTGAAGCTCAGCTTCGACATAGTCATGAGTGAAGCCCAATGACACCACCTTCTTTCCACGCTCTAACATAAGGGATTCATATGCAGTAATTATACTGGATGAGGCCATCACTTCCTTTTCCTTAGTGAATTGTATTTGTTAAATTCCCTATATTTATACTAAGAATGCGATCATTGTTAAACGACTATATTAGAAATGGTAAAAATTATTAACGGTATTTTTAAATCCAAAAACATTAAACCAAATAAGTGCATATGTTATAAAACCATTTTACATAATAAGACATTAAATTGGATCAATAGAAATTTCCATTAATAAAGGTTTGAGTCATTACAATCTTTCCCCCTTAAGAAATTTCACCCTAAAAATTTACTTTTTCAAACAAAAACAAATGTGGTAACTCAACTTCATCACTTCCTATGATTCCCACATTTCTTTTTCAAACATGTGGTTTTCCCACAATAACTTGACGAGGGGAATTGTCTTATATCATAGAACATTTTCCCAATGATCTAATAACTTCACTGGCTTCTCCTCATAGGATAAGTCATTCTCCTTTTGTACCACCTCAATAATGAGTACATGTGATGGGTCAGGTATGTAATTCCTCAATATTGATAAATGGATTACATCTTGTACTTGAGATAGGTTTTTTTGAAGTTCTACTCGTTAGGAATCTACTCCAATGCTATCAATGATTTCAAAAGGGATGATGTACCATGGGCTATGCTTTCCCTTCATCCCAAATCTCATAACTCTCATCCATGGTGTTATGTGGAGGAAAACCTTGTATCCAACATCAAACTCTAGGTATCATCAACGATTATCAGTATAGCTCTTTTGTCGACTCAAATCCTCTTTAACGTGCTGTTGGATGGTCTTAACCTTCTCCATCATATCTTCAACCATCTAGGACCTTGGAGTTGTCTCTCCCCAACATCATCCCTACATGCCAGTGTTCTGTACCTCTTCCCATAAAGGGATTCATAAGGATCCATTTGGATTCATGAATGGAAATTTGTGTTGTAAGAGAACTCAAATAGAGAAATATGTTGATCACATCCTCATTTTAATTCTATTAATCATGATCTCAACATTTCTTCATGTGTTTGGATAGTCCATTCAGATTTTTCGTTAGTTTGAGGATGATAATCCGTACTGAAGTTTAAGTCAGTATCTAGATCATGTTGAAGACTCTTCCAAAACATAGAGGTGAATCTTGGATTTTGATCAGATACAGTTGACAATGGTACTCCATACAACCTTACCACATCTCTAATATATTTCCATGCCAGTTAATCCATTTAGAAATCCTCTAGAATTTTAAGCATGTCTGTAGTAATTTTAAGATGATCGACAACAAGCCAGGTAGCATTGTGTCCTTTGGATATCTTCGGAATTCTGTTGAAAAATTCCATGGTGATGTTCTCCCATATCCATGCTGGTATGGGTAATGATTTCATCATCCCCTTAGGCTTTTTCCTCTCACCCTTCACTTTCTGACATACCTTGTACATTGATGTATACTCAGTGATCTCCTTATTCATGCTATCCAGTCAATAATTACCTCATAGATCTCAATACATATTTTTATTTCCGGGGTGAATGATGAAATTTAAACTATGTGCATCATCCAAAAGTTCTTTCTTTAAATCTAGATTTTTTCGAACACATAGTCTTGTCCCAAATCTCACAATTCCTTATTCATTAATTTTAACCATCGAGGATTTCCATTTCATGATAGTTCCCAATATCTTTGGAATTCTCACATCATCATTTTGAGCATCCTTTATCCTTCCCAAAAGAGACGGTTGAGAAATCATTTTTTAATGGATTGATGATGTTATGTCGTTCATAATTCCTATGTCCATCATCATAAATTCTAATTATATTGGATCCTTTTCAATTCTAATAAATGATAGAATTGGAGGTTCCTTCCTTCTATGAGAATATGCCACCTTGTTCGCTTTCCCAGGGTGGTAATGGATTAAGATGTCATAGTCATTGATCAGCTCTAACCAAATTCATTGGTACATTTTAAACACTTTATTTTTGAATATATACATAAGTCTTGTGTAGTATTTATATATTTCACACTTCACCCCAAATGGGTAATTCTACAAATTTTTTAAAGTGAATATCATGTTAGCCAACTCCATATCATGTGTTGGATAGTTGTTATCATGACCATTCTTTTTCCTAAAATCACATGAAATGACTTTGTCATTTTGCATCAACAAACAACCAGGACCTTATTCAAAGAATCACGAAATACCACAAAAAGTTCTCCACTTGTGGGTAATGTGAGCACATGCATAGTGAAAATCCACCTATTCAAATCATTGAATCTCTCTTAACATTCATCAATCCAGGAATGTTTTACTCCCTTTATAGTAATCTTGGTAAAAGGGTTGGATAATCATGAGAAGTTTTTCACAAATCGGCGATAATATACAGATAACCACAAGAAGCATTGGATATCTGGTTCCAATGTTAGCCTTGGTCATCCCTCAATTGTAGCCGTCTTAGAGGGATCTTAATATATCCCATTTTTTGTGATGACATGACGCACGAATGATACTTCCTTCAACCGTAACTCACAATTTTTGTACATTTCATAGAGATTATCCTTTTTCAAAGTCTCTAGTATTGTTCTTAGATTATCCTCATGTATCTCTATGGTTTTTGAGTATAATAAAATATCATCTATTAAGACTACCACATATTTGACGAGGTAATATCTAAATACTCTATTCATCAGGTTAAGGAAGATTGGTGGAGTGTTAGTGAGTCCTAAAAGAATAACTATGAATTCATAGTGCTAGTACCTTGTACGAAAAGTATCCTTCAAGATATCCTCCTTCTTCACCCTTACTGTGTAATATCCTCACCCTAGAACCACCTTGGAGAAGTATGTTTATCCACATATATGATCGAACATAGTGCGAGTATTGTAGCATGTACAGTAGTAGGTACTATAGTAGTTACTGTATTAGGTACAATTTGGTACTATAACATCTGGAACTATTCACCTTGGGCCACTGGTTTGGGATTGGAGTTCTTAAAGAATTCGGGACACCCAGGCCTTCTGGATAATAGAGATTTTGAGCCACCATTAAGGACTTCAGGCCACCTAATGGACTTTGGGCCACATGTTGTTGCCCCAGATAGTCTCTACAAAAATGGAGCAGCCCCAAAAGAGGATTTAGAGCTGGTTCACTCATCAAAGAAAAGACGAATAGATTCTTCAGAATGATAGGGTATTGCTATGCCATCAGGACCAGCCTATTCTTGCATGGGAATCCTAGCCAGACGGCCAAGCGAAGGTGGATAACATCTATCATGATGCAAATACTGGGGAGGGGCAATTATTTGAAGATAGTCTGGTTGAATTTCGTATATCCTTTAGGCCATGTAATCTCTTAATACTATAAACCATGTAATCATTGAGCTGACGGGACTTGAAAGGGTTCCACCTCATACCGTGAAACGGGGTTATAAAAAATCAGTAAAAATGATGGCCTTCTGGCGATTAGATCTATCGTGATGTTGTTGAGATCACGATAATCAATGGAACGGAGCATTGACCAATCCTTATTCTTGAAAAAAATTACTGGTTCACCCATAGTGAATCACTTGGACGTATAAACCTTTTATATAGATTCTCTTGTAGTTGTTTCTTTATCTTTTCATGCTCCACAACAGCCATTCTATACAGAGTCATGTATATTGAGAATGCCCCAGGTATAAGTTCAATTGAGAATTCAACACATATACTAGGAGGAAGACCTGGAATTTTTCTTGAAACACATCAGAAAATTATCTCAAAATAGTCATGTCTTCAAGGATGTTTGGTTTCTTAGACTCAATCATTTGAGATAGATATGCATGCTAATAGGGTTGTAATGTCCACTCTTGAGATGATGGTGCTAAAGAAGATTCATCTTACTCCTTGCACTTGTATAGAATCAGGGGTCAATTCAATAAATGGAGAGTAATTTACCACTAATGGCAATTTGTTTTTCATTTATATATGGAAAGCCAATCCATGCCAAGAATTGCATTCATTCCACTATAGGGAGTATCACGAGGTTCACTGGGATGTTCATACCACAAATTATGATAGTGGAGGAGTTATATTCATGGGTTTCAATGATTTCCCCATTTTTCATACTCACTATAATCTTTACATCTAGGATTGTTGGTGGTGTTGGGATTGATCTACTAATGTTTCAGGACATAAAAGAATGCATTGAACCATAACCAAAAATTATGTTCGCTGTTATAGAATGAATAAAAATAGTACGTGTCACCACATAATTGTAGGGGTTCACATTAGTGGTAGTGATGAAAACATTTTACCCTTGCTTCCATAGATATTGTTGGTTTCCTCCAAAATCATTTGGATTAGGGCCCTAGTTTCCAAAGTTCCATGGTTCTTTGTAGTTGATGCAATGAACATCGTGTTTAGCATCAAACTGGGCATTCCTTTCTTCTATCATAGCCGCAGTTTTTTCATGTTGGTAGTTAATGGATAGGTTCCCTTCTCTTCCACACATAAATCATTTCCTTGTCCGCTTCAGGCAATTTATGTGGTGCTTCTTCCTGCACCTTTGGAAATTGGGGTGCTGGATTTTCATATTACCATTTGATTTATCCATTGAACCACATGAATTAATGTCCGATTTACACTTCTTATCCCCATGATACATCTAAGATTTGTTGACCACCATTTTTACTTTGAGGGAACATATTAAAATTTCCTCATAGCTATCGAAGTCACATGTCACCATGGATCTCCATAGGCTAGGTTTCAGCCCACAGAAGAGGTGGTCAACCTTGCATTCAGGGGTAATGACAAAGTCGGAGGAATATCGTGCAAGCCTTGTGAATTTTTTCTTTTAAACTCCAATGGGTTCTTCTTATATTTACTTGAGGTAAAGGAAGTCCCTTTCCATTTTAATTTGGAGGGTGTGAGGAAAATATTTATCAAAAAAAATTTCTGAAATCCTTCCATTCCACCACCTCGATCTCCTCTACAGGCATAATATTTTTTATCAATGTCTACCATTGATCGGATTCACCCACCATATGATAAGAAAATAGAATAGACATTTCTTTTTCAGAAAATTTATTTATGGAGAAGATCATTTCAATAAATGTGATCTATTTTTCGGAAATTGAGAGATCAGATGATTCATTAAAAGTAGGAAGCATTTGTATCATGAATCTCTCGATAGCAACTTATTATTTCGTGGGGGGAGGGGTGTTGAACATTCCTCATGACCCATGATTCTATTAAAATCATGAGTTAACCGAGAGTGTTTTGTGACAAAGTTCACAATTCCCCCTCCCATTGGATTGGGATTATTGTTAGAATAATCATCACATTGATCTTCACAGTAGTTGTTAGAACGATTCCTCATATTATGATACAGTGGCAAGAATAAAATGATGGATAGGGGTAACACATAAAGGGTAATACAAAGACAGAGACAAATGACTTATAAATTACTTTTATTTATTTAACTTATGAATCTATAGGCTTCAATCTATGTTATCCTAGATTTATATCCCAATATTTATACTTAGGGACTTTTATTATTCCATTAATAATAGTTCATACTATGCTTATGAATTTACCAATGTATATCCCCCATGATTTTCATAACAAAGAGTGATGTATAGCCCATTTTAATTTTCCATGATACCCTGGCTGATGCCCGAAACTCATAGTCATAGTTTTTACTCCTAGGTACATCGGTGGTAGATCCACCTCTACCTTCTCATATACATACTCGGATGTATTTGTTTTATAATCCACTTACTCAATACTAAACAAAATTTTGGTATGTTTTTATATTAATTAGTATTTTTCCTAATTATTTCCATATGGGTTTCTAATCCTAATCTCCAAAATAACTAATCGTATCCTCTAATACAAACTATAAAAACCCTGCACTTTATTACACACTTAAACATAATTTACTAAATAAATTTCCGTTAAGAAAACTTGAAGGATTGAGATGTATAGTGTATTTAGGTATTAGTAACATTACATAATGACATAAAATATGAAATACATCATCTTTATTAGAATCTTCTTTTATATGACCACTACATTCCCTCGTACCTAGCATTTCATGGGATAACCTGAGATAATGCATTTAAAAAGGAGATCTATAATGACCAGAAAGGGAGTTAAAAAGGAATAACAACAAGGTTAAAATTAATGTTAAGAAATTGTAATATCAATAGATTCTAATATTTTCATTAACAATAAGGAATGATATATCATGATTATCAAAACATGAAAAAAATTTAACAGCACTTAACATTGTATTAGCATGAGCAAAGGTACATTGCACATGGATCATGAGTAAACCCTCATTGAACATGAATTATCATGAGTAAAACCTCATTTCACATGAATTAATATGATTAACCTCTCATTTAAATTGATTAATCATGATACTAATATTTACCAAATGCATTGGAGCGCAATCAGGGTGCCCCCTTCGTAATCATTTCATTTCATGCATAAGTGTGCCACATGGTCCAAATAAATTTGATTCATTAAACATCATAATTTATTCCATGACAAAAGAATGTTGAATTAATACATGAAACTTTATATTAAATAAGTAAATGTTCATAAATTTGAAAACCATTGATAATGAAATGGGCATAATATTCACTATACAATGACTTTTGCTTGTAAAATCGCAGTGCAATTTCTGCAGCATAACAGTCTGACATAAGTATTCCTAAAAATTATTGATGAGAGTGTAAGGGGTATCACATCAAATTTACATAAAATTTACTATAAGGGGGTAATATATATAAATTTCACAAAATATTTAATGGAATTATAGATTCATAAAACAGAATAATTGCTTGAATGTAAATGTGGAGAAAGAAATCTCTTACGGAATTTCAACATGGTAGCAGCTGTAAATGGGAGGAATTAATGAGAGAGAAATTGGTCTCTAATCATTAAAACATAAGTAGGGAAGTATAGTGGAGGTGTCAAATCATTCTCCGACATTTTTAATTGATTAAACAATGGTAAACAACATAATGAAACTTTGACAATAATGAGTGGGGATGAAATCCCTTTGGGAATTTCGGCATGGAAACAGGTGTCAATGAGAGACATTAATGAGAGATAAAGGGGTCTCTAATCATTATAACATAACGAGGGAAGTATAAGTGTGGTGAAAAAATCATAACCCAAAATTTATAATTGAAAATAAAAGGACATAACATTATTATGAAAGTTGTATAAAATGAGAAAGGAGTGAATCCCATATGGGGAATTATGATCCCAAAGGATTGAGAGAGGCTTGAAAGAGGCTTAATGGGAGCTTCAGGAACCTTGGGAGGATTCAAAAAAGATAATTTCAGAGGTTTATTGAGCTTCAAAGGCAGTCAGTGAAGAGGAAGTGAGATCTTGGGTTGGTTTACATAGGAAAATAGAGTGAATTCATTATTATTTAGGTTTTGGTCCCTACACATTAAACTAATCAAAAACACCAACCGTCACATTGTGTTTCCCATGTTTTTTTCTAATGGAATTGAAAAATAATATTTTATATGACCAATGGCCGAATATATTAAAATATTAGGTTTTCTTATGTGGAGGTGAGTCACATTCTCAAGGAAAACATTTTAAAAAGATAAAATATTTTAAAATCTTTGCATGGTCTAATAAATCATTGTAAAATAAATAAAATAAACCTAAAATCATATTATATTAATGGTATAACATATATTGGGCGAAAATAATGTTTTTAATATTTTATCACATCACTATACGGACATTATGATGTCACAAAGCATAATATATATTTAAACAGTATTTAATTTTTACCCCAAAATTCGACTCTCTCAGAAAATTCTGAAAAAATCACCGTTGGAAACTTTTTATGTCCTGATTCCAAAAATAATATTCATTTTATGTAAATTATTTTCTATACATGTTATTTTTACATTTAAAATAAAAACTGACATTTTTAAAAAATTCATTGGTTTTGATAAAAATGGCTTTCAAAACATTAAAAAATTTACAGTGTATTCATAAAAATTATACGGTCATTAATTTTTAATAAAAATTAATTTATAAATAATATTTTATTAAAATACAATTTAATTTAAAAACATAATAATTCATCAAAAATAGACTAAAAATTCTATTTTTCTATAAAAACTATTTACAAAGTAACAATAATAAAATGAATGTATATTATTTTCTGTATACAAAAACAATGCACATAATCATAGTGATAAGATATTGTTACATTAACCCTTATACACAATTCTTAAGACTGATGGGTAAGGTGTGAAATGGTGGAAAACTTTTGGGGTGGCTCAGATAACATCATTCGGGTGGTAATCTCTTTCAACTTCCACTTCTCTCATAGGCGGTTCCGTTCGAGCTAAATGTGTTGAAGCATGGCATGAGCCTGGTCAAGAGTGAATCCCGGTGACACCACCTCCTTTATAAGCTTTGAAAAATGGGATTTGTACAGAGAAATTCATCTGGATGAGGCAATCGCTTCCTTTTTCTGAATAAATTGGATTTGTTTAAGCCCTATATTTATACTAATCATGTGATCACTGTTAAACAACTATATTAGCAATGATAACAATTCTTAATAGTTTCTTGAAATCCAAAAACATAAAACCAAATAATTGAATATGTTATATAATCATTATACATAATAATACATTTAATTAGACCACGATGAATTTCCATTAATAATGGTTTGGGTCATTATATGATAATTAATATAATTAATACATTTTAGACATTTATTCTTAGAACATTGGGCCTTGAAACGCAAGTTCTTTTGGTGTCTAGTTTTTAACATAATCCATATAAGATCAAAACTTAACACATAGAAAATATGAGATATTAAATTATCACCACCTTAGTTATTTTCATCCCAAAATAATAAAATCCTACTAAAAAGATGGGGGTACTAGGATCATATCCAGGTCTCCTACTCCAAAGTTATCTTATCCAGATTCTCATATGGCCACCAAACATGGAAAGGGGAATCTAACTCCATGAAGGATCCTCTCCTACGGATCCTCAATGTCCACTAGGTACTCTATAAAGGTAGATCCATCCATGAAGTCCATCATGTCTCAGTCAATAACGTGTGACAGATCATGCATGTACCACCTAAGAAACGACATATGGAAGATTTCATTACTTAATCCAACAACGACGGTAAAGCTATGTGGTATTACACCTTGCTAACTCTAAATAGTATCTGGAAGTCACCAATGAGTCATTGAGATAACATTCCACTATGAACAAATATACTCAATCCAATTCATGATGACACTCTCAAGAACACTCGTTCTCCCTCCCCGAACACTTTATGAATCTATATTCTTTCCACATAAGACATGTGATGGCTCCATGCTGGCATCATACAGTCTAGTATAACATTTACCTTCTTTTCGTAGCTCTCACAAACATCGACATCATGAGTGTTTACTCACCTTGATCTGTCCAACAAATTGGTGACTGGTGGGTTGATCATACAAACCCTTGAAATGTGTCATACAAATAGTAAAATAGTTGATGTTGTTGTACATAAAATCCATAATGTGTCGGTGATCCTCCTAAATATATCATAATTTCAACATGCGAGAATGGTATATGTCCTCCAAGACCTTGATGGTTTGCTCTATCTGGTCATCAGTCTGGGGGTTAATCATCATGCTCAAGCATACCATAGTCCCAACATTTTCCTATAATCCTAACCATAATCAATATTTGATGTGAGGACTGTTGTTAGAGAATATCATCAAATGACCTCTATGGAGTTGGGTTATCTCATTAACATACAGGTGTCCCACGATCTCTACTAAAGTATTCCATCAAATATCTATGAAGTGGGATGACATGGTGAGTCAGTCTATAATCATATAATAGAATTGAGTCACATTGATATGTGTGTTAATACCATCATGAATTAAATGAAAATTCCATCCCACATCTACTTTGGCACCTCAAAGGGTTGAGCTAGACCCGATGGAAACTGGGGCTCTACCATCACTTAATGACAGATAGGACATCACAAGGTAGAATTTGTAACTCACTTCAATATTTCTAACAACTAAAAATTATGTCATAAGTCTTTATACATATTTCCAACACATAAATATCCCTCTAAGAAGGATTTATGGAACTCTAGAATCACCTCCCCCCACAATCTCAAAGGTTCCATCATCTTCCATTTGAAAAGGATATAACTATCCCTAACTTCAGAATATCTATTAGAGAATATTCTATAGATATCAACTTGTGTAAGGTCTCATAGTCAGTATCTCCAAACTGATTATCCCTGAAATATTGTGAAAGAGGTGGTGTAAAAAGCATTTTCAGAATATAAGGAGTCTTATCCTAGTCCATGAATGATTACTACATTGAGGCCATGTTCTTTGATGCTTCATGCAATAGCTAAGAACAAGATCTCCGGTTGAGAGAATATTCCACCACATTCACCTTCCTATGATTATATACATTCTCAAATTCACAGTCCTAGAGGATCTATAGACATTTCTTCTCTCTCAAGTTATAATTCCAATATGAGAAGATATATTTGATACTCTTTTGATTATATTACAAGTTAAAATGGAATCTCATCTGATAATGTTACCACATATTCATATAAAAGACTATCACTTATAACTCATGATCATAGGTCATGTACTTATTCTCATGTTACCTTACCTAGAATAAACTATATGAATTAATGTCTTACCTATCTATCAGAACAAAACCAAACCTAGTATTTTATGCACCACCTAACACTATGTATTTGATATCATCCTCTAGAAACCTCAATATGGGATCACTCTTTTACATCTACCTCAGATGTTGAAATCACCACTGGAATATTTCAATCTATATAAAATAACTACCCTTCGGAGTAAAGAATTCCATGAAACATCCACTATAGAGATGATGAGTACAACCCTCCAATAGTACCCTTCAAACCCAAGGAATATTCATTCCTTAGTAACATACTTTGGTTGCTTGAAAGAAATAATTTCCTCAACCATTTCTAGATCAATTGTAACATCATACTCTCAGATGACATGTTCTAGAAAGTGGAACTCTCAAATCCAAAACTAACACTTTGAATGATTATATCAAATATGGGGATTTCATATTGTTTCTAGGTCCATCCTCAGTAGTCTCATGCGCTCCTCCTTGGATTTCATTAATAAATACCAACACGAAGTAGTTTATGAATGTCTAAATGATGTGGTTTAAGAGTTACATGAATAGAATTAGGGAATTTTTCATTCCGGATAGCATCACTAGATACTCATAGTGATTGTAGAAGCATATGAATACCAACATCTTTACATACCTTTCCAATAATAGCAGGTGGTGATATCTTGATCTGATTTCAATCTTTAAGATTCATTATTCACCTCTCAACTAATAGATTTGACCATTGAACCTGTGTGTTGGATAATTATTCATTAAATTCACTTGATTTATATTCTGATGATCCATACGTAACTTCATGATCCAATCTGCATTCTTAGGGAACAACACCGGGGTTTCCCAAGAGAAATTTTGGGTCTCACAAATCCTTCCAACTGGAAGTTTGCCAACTACACCCTCAGCTCTACAAGATCCCTATGAAATGATAGTGATAAAATCAATTGTCCTCTCATGATGAATGTAAATGAAGAATTATAACACACACTGGGAAGGTAAACATCATATGTCCTTTGGAGACACATCCTTATACACCACCACCACCATATGAAATTGATATACCAAAGTATCCACTACTCCAAGATTCATGATAGCCAACTATTGAGTAATCGATTACACACTCCTTTGGCTTGGCTTTTCATGCTCCTCTAACATTTACTTTTCAACCTTAAAGGAATACCAGTTCAATCATTGTAGAAGTTTCACATCCTACTCACAATGAGTATAATATGGGAATGTACTATGGATATCCTATCCATACCTATAATGGAATCACAAGGCCTCTTTGAGGCTATGGAGAGATCCCATATAAAAAATTACATACAAGTGTCAGATCAAACTATCATTACAAGTATGAAATAACTGAGTCACCACCTATCATAGAATCCAACCGCGATGGTTGATTTAATGGATCTATTTGAATCTATAATTCTTGATTCAGATATGTTGAAAGAAAAGAATTACTAACACCTAGTCTATAAAATTTTTATCCGGAATAGAAATGTCATATACAATAACTCATATCATCATTGTATCCTCTAGGTGACAGTACTCTATAGATTGTAGCTAGCCTCCTCCCTTCCCACCAACTCCATGAGCCTATCATATACCACATGGGGATGGTGGTGGTAATAGGTATAATATAAAAATACTTCACACTTCATCGATGAACCATCTTTCACATATTCTACACTGAGTACCACCCTTCTCATGCTTATGTCTCTATCTCTATGTCCATTAAACCATCTTAGGAACATTTTTACAACCATTCTGACAATCATGATTCATATATCCCCAACCATAAATGAAGAAACAGAATATGTCACTTAGTTTATTTGATCCACACTGAGAGACCTACACTGCTGGCCCTGAGTATTGGGATCGCATCCTAAAGTGTTTGACATGGTTGGATCACTATGACTACAATCATTTGTATGTTCCTAAGGACTAAGCTATTGGGTTCCCACTACTAGATATCCCTACACATGCATTGTATTGTAGAAATATCTCCACCAACAAGGCTCACTCAAGCACCCCAGTATAGGTGGGAATGCAATGGGATACCACTGAAGGCTTGATGTCCCGATGAAATAATTTCTCAAAATTCTCACCTCTGAGGAACTGAAACTGCATCATTTCAAAGGTGTAATGAGAGATATTAGTAAACCTTAATGAGTAATCCACAATGTTCATACTATCTACAAGAGATGTAGAATCTCCATAATGCGTACCGATCATAATGTAGTCGAATAGAACTCCTCCCTGAAGAGATGATACAATTATGAAAAATGAAGATCTATATTGTCATGTGATTGAGTAACTAATATCCTCCATTGACCAGAATATCCCTAAATAATACTAATAATGATGTATTACATTTGATTAGTATGCATCCTAAAAAAAGCCCGAGTAATTACCTCTAGCATTTCCTTAGCCACCTAGGTGTCTAGCTCACCCCAAAACCAAGGAGGTAGATGCCTATGAAATTGATGCAATGAAATCAATCTATGTTCCTCCTATACTAGTACTATTACTACCAGTTGTTTCTCAATAGGTGGTGGTATAACTTATAAACCAATCAATGTTTTCATCTCCAGTAAAACCACCTATACATATTACTTA
Organism: Viscum album; assembly: GCA_963277665.1. Classification (NCBI taxonomy): domain Eukaryota; kingdom Viridiplantae; phylum Streptophyta; class Magnoliopsida; order Santalales; family Viscaceae; genus Viscum; species Viscum album. The sequence continues at coordinate 246,680,963 of OY728133.1, forward strand.
TCACAAGGAAGATCAACCTTATGATCATGTAGTGGAATCCTGGGGAACAATCAACATTGTGGAATCTTGAAAAAAAAAAGATGTGTGATGGTTAAAAAACTATATCTAGGGAACTGAATCAAGAAAGACATGGAAAACATGTCCATTTCAGTATGATGAAAGTACTAAAAAAAATCCCCCATTGTAAATAATTACATGTACCAATTCAAATGGAAAGTGATCACAGTCATCGTGTTTTCATACTTAATTCGGCACACTAGTAATAGAATAATTGTCATGAAATTAAAACTCGAAATACTATACACTATTCACCTAAACCAATATCACTAACTCTTGTACTAGGGCAGAACTGACCTGCCTTTGATATCACTATTTCGTGACCCGAACCACTGATGTTAGACCCATGACTTCCCAATCCTTCCTATAATAGGCTAGGGACTGGGGATCTGTGCTGTGTAGAAATATCCCACAAATGGGACGTATTATCCTAAAAAAATATAAAAATTTAAACATATTCATGCCCAAAAATTTATTATTTTTTAAATAACTAAAATAAGTAATACATACATCTATGATCCCACAATAGAGTACAATATTAAATTACTACACACACATAAAGGTCCAAATATAAAACAAAAAAAATTTAAGGAGTACAACCTCATCCTATGATGAGGACTATGTCAATTGAAAGCTTTGTTTATAACACCTTGGTATAATAATCTACTGTTACTCTCGACACACTCCTTATCTATCAAGAAACCTATCCAAAGCTTCATCATCTATATCAGACATGGAACGTGTGAGAGAAGACCTCACATGGGTGAGTATAAAAATACTTAGTAGGAAACCCCAAAACACAAAACATGAGGCACCATGTATAATTACCTCAACACAAGATATAAAATCAATGTATACTTGAAACTCCCAGTTATAACAAGGAAAAAGACCACTCTACTTGTCGGTCATAACCAAAAATCAGCCAGATGATTCTACTCAATGAAAAACTCTTATAGGGTGAATTTACTCCATAATCGATGATATAATTATGGAAAATTAATGAAGGGGTCTAGATCATTGGACCCCTCCCAATGAAAATCACACTAATCTACAAAGTCATTAATACAAATATATGGCCATGACTAGAGCTACTGGTGGACACCATGACCTCAATCTAGATAATACCACTATGTAGAGGATGGCAATTCAATGATACCACATACCATACTAATACTACCAACTATATGTAAGATCCACTCTCTGCTTAGGGAGGTCATGACATTTCCAAAAACTCTACTAGTGGAATAGGATTATCGAGTATCACACTCAAGTCTCATAGACATACTACAAAACACTACCCAAGACAAGACCACTAGTGGGGATCCCAATCCTATTATTTGGATGTAATTCTGAACTACAACCTCAATGTAAATGACCATTGGAACCCACTCAACCTATATTTATCCATACTATGAAAATGAAGATAAAAACTCTGGAAGGGGGTACATGGCATGTACTAGGGGGTTCATGGTGTGTCTAGTTATCCGCAAGATATCCCAAAAGGGTTTTCCTTACACTTCATGGAATATTCCTTATACATGGCATGAATAAGATGTACATTACTTGTAGAGAAACATTATATCCCACCCCTGTGGCCGGTCTTTATCTGCGTACAGTGGTTGTGTCCCTCTATCAGTCTATATATGCGAAGAAGTTTTCGTATCCATGTAAATTGTGTTCCATATGGAAATTGCAATTTTCCAATGTCTTTATACATCCCAAATTACACACCAATCGAATATATAAGGACCACATTCCATGTGACAGGGGTCACACACCATGTGATTGGGGTTACACACAATGTGATCGTTTTCATTATCACAAAAACCCAGCTGCTACTGAACATGCCCCACATCGCTGGTAATCTAGATTTACATTCGATGTAGCATGAAATTTTCTAGATCCAAAGGATTATCCTCCATTATTCATTATTCCACATATTCTTTGATGTCTATCATAAATCACCCCATACATCTCAAATATATGTCGACAAAGCATTTACTCCAATTTCTCACTAGAATCTAGGATTCAGACACATTGGGAAGCAACCTATGTTTATAGAATATCCATGTTCATCCTAGGAAGAGGAAGAACCCTTTATCAAGACTCATTCCCCCTCAATCTATCCATCATCATCATTGATCCTTGAATTTCAACGTCCATCTCATTTCATACCCACATTTCAGTACATTCTGTCAAGGAATAGTTTTACAATGATCATAAACCATATATTTTCAGCTCATTGACCAAAAGGAATACAAATTATGGTCCCCTAGAGAAATTGGGGATAATTCATAAAAAATGTGAGGAAGAAACCACATCTCTTGTTTTTTTCCTTAATTAATTTTCATAACAAAGGGGGAATAAAAAAAGTCGATAAACAACAAACAAAAACAATTATTCCATCAAATTAAATCATCTGAAGATGAACATATATATTCTACTGGATGATTTTTTCCATATTCATCTAATATTATGAAATCGGATGAAATCACGTATAAAAACATCCTACCAATATTTTGGAATGATATTTAATGAAGAATGATTGTGTTCTCATTATTTAGAAGATTAAAAAACTCCGTTAGCACAATGATCCCTGATCTGATCCCATCCTATCATCATTCTCCATGAAAGCTCTCCAATGACTATTTAAAACCACTAAGGTTTGAGTTTCCAAACCAATGTAATTTATATAACAATATAATTATAGGATAAATAATTTTTTTGTGTACAAACATTGAAAATGAAATAATTAATTATTTTATATCATTCATTTATCCCCATGATGACTTTTCACAAACAGTCCCTGTAGACGTTAATTATTTACGTCCAAGGGAAACCTGTGTTTTGAACTCAATGGTCCCCTTGTTTTTCTAATTTGGGACCGTATTATTATGTTCTTCCATTTTTTCAAGAAAATTGCATGCATGTGTTATTTAATATATTTAATATATTTCAATAATTTATTCAAGGAAAATTAGTCCTAAGAGTCAAATGTTTAATTGACTAGTCATGAAAATAATCAATATAACATGAAACATTAATACAGATGAATATGAGACATTAATGTGGCTGATTTCATCTCATAGTTCCTCACCAGACAACAAGTGAATGTTGGGAACTAGTTTTTGCTTTGTTTTTTACAACCCCTTTAGATCCCAATGTGGAAATGGGATGGTATTTACATTGACATCATGATAGGTCATCAACATACATTGAGATCTCATGACACTGTCTGGGTGATAGTTGACCAACTCATGATGAAATATCACTTACTTGATATCAAGGAGCATTGTTCGGTGGATATTATATGGTATTTTTATATATGATAGATCATTCACCTTCATTAGGTTCCATTGTATTTTTTTCTCTTACCACGATGCCAGGATTATGTAGTGGTTGTGGGGTGGAATGTGAGAGTAATTTGGGGCCTAAGCAATGATGAGTATACCCTATCACCCAAAAAAATATGGGATGACTTAACATAATATCCAGGTGATGGACGATATTATTAGGTCATGCATGTTAGAATTTATATGGAGTTGGGAGGATAACTTTCTCTTTGTAGAGTCACCATTAAATAATATCAACCACTAAACTATAGACATGAAACCTCTAGAGGTCCTATATAGGGGACCTTATAGGTTAAAGATGTGATGTAATAAGAATATAGAGGAACCTATTTTGGGATAAAGATAGTGTAGGAGACACTAGAGAATATCCATGTCATCAATGATAAGATGTGGAAATCCCAGAGTATGCATAGATCTTACACATATCAGTGATATAGGTCGTTGGAGTTCATGTAGTGAGACCATGGTTTCTTAAGATTATCCATATTATGAGGAATATGGATATTCATATAGGGATGAAATCTATCTATGTGGTTCATCTGACCATTATTTATCTAGGGAAAATTGGTGAGTTTTATTCCCGCCTTTGAGAACCCCCATAGTTGGAGTGGGCGAACGATGTCTTCCACATGTCATAGCTAAGGAGATATGTCAATGACCCCACTCACATTTTTGACTGGTGAGAGATAGTTATCAAGTATGGATCCACTTTTTTATTGAACCCTATACAAATCAGGGATCATTAAGAGGTCACCATGAGATGATGGACCATACCCTTTGATCATATGTTATGGTAGCACGAGAGAGTATGTTATAGCTCATGGGAGTAGGGAAGCTAGATGTAAGTTCAGTATCCTAATATTTACATTTAGTTATTATTTATAAGAATGTAAATTTTTATGGATATAATAACTTAGTAACCATGTTTTAACCTTCTATAACTATGAAATATATCTATAAATAATTCAAGATAAATGCACTGAGACAGTATGCGATTTCGATACCCGGGGGTGCTCAAAATTAATTTTTAAAAAATATTAAGAATATATTACATAATGTGTGCAAAATGTATTAAATAATATGTTATATCTATTAAAAGGAATCTAAAAACAAATACTAGATATCATGGTTGAGCCTATATGGCGAGGTTTCCCCTAGGCGAGACCTAAAATTGGTAGGCAAAGAGAGTTTGGATATCACAATAATTGGTGTTTGTGTTTACAAAAATACATTAGTAAATTTATTTATATTATAAAATGAACTAAAAATATGATTTAATTATGAATTAACTAATATTTAGGATCTCTAGTGTTAGCCTAATAACCCTTGGACCATTGAGAGGATTCTTCTTCAACTCATTTATTGTCGATCATAATCTGACGATGACAAAACAACAGATCTAGGAAGATCAATACGTTACGAATGAAATGAATTATCTCATTCATTGGAGAGAATTTTATTAATTTTGATATATCCAATAGATTTAGGATTCATCAATTTGTGTAATTTACCAAGTTTTCTTAATTAGATTGAGCATGTTCATCATTTTCCATTCAGCTTCATAAATTTCAAGACATTTCATGTGCCCACATATAAAATTTCAATTGATTATTATATATCTATCTATTGAAGAAAATTTTAAACCCAAATCACATCAATTTCTATTTTTTTATTTAATAAATCTTGGTAAATGATTGTTTCTATTTTTTGTGCTTTTCCCCCACCTGTTCTTTGAGTTCTTTTCCATTGGGATGTGAGACCATATAATGACGTTTCTAGGCAGCATCAAGCCCAATAAAACCACTAGAATCACCAAGGGTTTGCATGTATAAAATTTTAGGGGAATCCATGATGAATGGGTTTGATTTGTGGGATTCTATTGGGTTATTTTTATATCCATGATTCAAATTGGAGATTGTAGTAATAGAATTAATGTACGGTGTGTTTGGAGAACCTATTGGATGAGTTGGAATCCATTTTCAAGAAACCACATGGATGATATAGATGAATGGAGGACTTCCCTACTAATTTATGGTGATCTAGAGGTGAGATTTGAGGAGGCATCGCTTGATCTGAAATTCTAGAAAATAAACCTATCATTATGTGAAAAACCTTAATACACATCATGTACTTTTATGAACACATTCCATGTTGTGACCCTATGGTTGTCGCTCTTGGTTTTTGGAAAATGATAAGGATCACACGCTATTTGATTGGGTCACATTCTATGTGGCCCTCCCAAGGTAGATACTCTGTGTGTCAAAGAAAATTGGAATGACGCCATAATGGGGGAAAATACCAGACATACCCCATGTTCCAATTCTTATGGACATTGAAAAGGATAAGGGTGGATCTTTAGGTGAGAAAATGTCATATAATAAAGAAAAAACAAGAAAAACATTATGCATACATATCTAGAAACCAGAAAATGACCTCGGTGGCTAAGCCACAACATGTAGTCCACCTGAATTCTCTATAATGCTACAATAGTAGTGATTCGTGTACCGACATGGCGATTGTGAGGAAACAAGGTACGGCCAGGAATTCTGTGGGTGCCCTTACTGGTCGTCTACCCCTACATTCCTTTTTAATAAACATTATCCCCTCATATCTTCGTCATTTGAAAATGCATTTTTCCATTGATTTGACTATCCTTTGTGTCTTTTACAAGGAGAACATGATGGTATCCTCCATAGTGGCTTTTAGGATACAATGTGAGATATTCTGAGTTTGGACATTCTATAGGTGATGCATAAAGATAACTATAATAGTGCATGAATTCCAAAGTAATTATTGTGTCACTGACCTAATGGGAAAGGCTTGGGTCCAATATCTACTATAACAGTGAGACATCATGCTCGAAAGGGAATGGGACCTCTATGTTATTCTGAGTGGAAACATATTTGATGGGTAGGTAATGGTTCATTTATCAATAACATAAGAAGGACCATCCTACTAGGATAGGGCATGGGTCCTCTACCTATCTTTCAAGTGGAACCCCCTAGGTGAGTTAGGGAATGGTTCCTCGACTATAAGAGTGGAACCCTCATGTTGGGCTCTCATGAATCCTTGATCTACCATCTTTGTATAACCCTCCTTTGGTATCATGGAATGGATCATAGACTATTATATTATTACCATCGTGATGATCTAGGAATGATTCCTCCAGAAGATATGATATTTTCACACTCTATTAGGGTTGTGAATGGGCCCTATACAGATTACATGTGTTGAACCCTCTTGTTGAGACAAGACACATGTCATATAGCTATCTACTAACTATAACCCTCCATTTGTGTAATGATACAGATCGTCTACATTGAGATTTCCCTCGCACTGTGTGTCATAGTGGCATGGTGTGTCCTCATATGGATGTCTCATTAAACACACTTGTGAGGTGTTGGGAATCATTTATGAACCCTTGAAACTACTGGAACTATTTCCTGGGTTGGGTTGTGATATGAAAAACCAATTTCTATCTCATTTTTTTTCTTTTTTTGATAACACAAACACATATATATGTTGTTGTATATTGTTACTCACATTATTTGGGTTGAGTTTTCCACTGTCATTTTCTATTGTGTCTCTTACTACTCCCCCTTTAGATTTCAGGGGTTCATACAATGTATGAATATAATCACCCATTCATGGTATTTTCCAACACTTTTCATGTATTATATATAGAATTGATAGTTTTTCATTGATTATAGAATATCGTATTGATATATAGTGTATTTGACTATGTATGGTGGTCAGATATTAATGACTCTGAGATGGTTTCTCTCATCATTTATATTTCTAGTTTTATTTGTTTTGGACAACATTTTGGTTGGGATTGTATTTTTTGTCTATAATTTTCAGTTAACGCCTTCATACTCTTATACTCCCTAGTGTTTTTGCATGCATGGTTTATTCTACAGTATTTTCCACTTTTACTATTTTTCTATTTCTATTATACATGGATATGGATGTGTATGTGCATATATGTACAATAAGTAAATTCCTCCCATTTTAGTTATGAGTTTTAGTATTTCTCATCCCCCATAGCGATTAGAGGTGGGCTTCAGTTAATTAAATCTTGAGCCCCAATGGGTAGGTTCATGACATTTTCTATTATATAATGATCATTGAAAGATGTCTTGTGGGATGGATGTTCATCCACCCCCATCCACTTCCATTTTATTTTTAGTTTTTTACTAGTGAGGACATTAAAGGTTGGAGATGTGTCTAATGAAATAGTATGTGACATCTAACCCGTTTCATTGTAGTAATCAATGTTCATGATTTAATTTTAGGATGTTCTGAGGAGTTACAGAGTAGAGGAGAGTTTTCATATAAAAAATACATCTGAGGAATATTCGTATGGCATGGTGACGACTGATGTGCCATTATAATGGCCATTTGGGTATAGAGACAATGGATACAACATAGGATATTATATTCATTGCATATGGAGGTGATGATTTCAGTGTAGTTTTTTGGGGTATGAGTTTGGTTCTACTATCATTTTGGGGGTAATAATGATATATGGATGAGGGCTATTATGTGGAGTTTTTGGTTGATTTTTTGGTTCCACAACCATTTTGACATGAATACACTATTGATCACGGTGGTGGTATAACCTCCTCGTCAATTTTTTTGGGGTTTTCAGTGTTGTTCCCTAGTTTATTCTATGATCCCTTCCCCATTTTATTGGACATAAATTGTGGATATACACATTGTTTGTGGAGTTTTACCTAACATTCTCCACTTCATCATAGTCTCTTGTGCTACATCATATTTCTCCCTATTTTTTTTATTCACATAACTTGGTAATGAGGGTTTAACCATGGTCAAAGGTTTTTTATACAACCTATATGATATAATAACCCTCCATACCTGAAAAAATATCCAACCATTATCTCAATTCTTAGGTAGGACAATAGTGTCCAAATGTGGCCTTTTAGGCCCCTTATTGGATTAACACAAGGGAATTTATGGATCATTTTATGGTCCTTCTAGGTCTATTCCTTTATTCCATTCCACCTATTTTATGCTTTTTTTATTTAATAAGTGGTTTATATTTGGAAAATATTTGGTTTTTATGGTTTTTTGTTAAGGGGGTGTTTGGTTTTTCTTATCCAAGAAGGTAAGTGTGATTTCCTTCATTTTTAGCATGGTTGTGGGAATCCTTTTTCTATAATAATGTGTAGTAGATAAAAGTCGTTTTTCTTGAGGTATGAGATCCTTCATTTCTCATTTAGTTGTATAATTATGGAGTGGTTAATATATTTTTTATTTTGGTTAATAAAGTATGCATGAACATAATAAAGCTTTCACGACCCGACCCAATGGGGCTCGAGCCGCGACTCCCCAAGCCCGCCTCCAATAGGCCAGGCGCTGGCGACCAGTGCCGAGTAGGCTATCACACACATGGGAGAAATTAGCCTAAGGTACCTGTAAACACGTACCCACAAACACCTCCATGAAACATTGTAAAGATATAGAAACTGAAAAGTAAATGCATGCATATAATCAATCCCAAACCAGAGTGCAACAGAAAAAGTACAAAGGGAAAAACAGGGCCCACCAAAGAAAACTACAAAGCTCATCTAATCTGCTCTGAAGAAGGGGAATGCTTCGAAAACACCCATCGGAAAGCTCCCTCGGAACAGCTCCGGTAAACACCCTGGTCAACTCACTCATTAAGCTCCGCCTGCTCCAGGTCCTCCTGGGACTCCTTCAAAAGGCTTGTGGTCTGAACAAGACACAAACATGTGCGGGCAAAGCCCGTGCAGGGGTGAGTATAAACATACTCAGTAGGCACCCCAAAAACCCAAAATCCAAGGGAGCAACTGAAAGGCAACAGTCTACTCAACTCAGCCAGAGGGAACCCGGATGAGAGAGAAACTCAATCTCGTGACCATCCTCGGCTAAACACAACTAGTCAGCTCATCTCAGCTCAAGTGTATGCCCATACGTACACCTTGAACAATCCAGATATACACAGCTCACGCCACAAAGCCACAAGAGGTATTGACCACATCACCATCAATTTCCCCAACCAAGAGAGTACACCACACAACACTGTCACACCAGATGACACTCATTCGAGAGATACACTCCATAGGTTCCAAAATAAATAACTCAGACGCTCACCCGAGAGACCACGCTCGTCGGATAACATCACTGAGGAAACATCATTGAAACACCAAAACCACCAAACTCCTCGGATAGGGGATCTCCGCTAGGGTCCGCTAGGGGATAACAAGACCCACTCCGGTATACCTAGCTCAGAGATAGGGGATCACTCCCAGGGTCCTCTAGGGGATACCACGGCCCAATCTGGCATACATAGTTCTCACAGATAGGGGATCACACCCAGGATCCGCTGGGGGATACCACAACCCGATCTGGCACTCGACAGAAACTCCACACTCAGATAGAGGATCATCGTCCATATAAATATTGTCATGACGATACCGGAACCCTATCTAGTACAACTCACGATGTAGGGGATCGAACCGACGATGTCGCAACCCTACCAAAACCATGTGCTGAGTAAGGGATCACATAACCAACGATACCGCAAACCTACTGACACCAAGTGCTGAGTAGGGGATCTTATAACCAACGATACCGCAACCCTTCTAAAAACCACATGCTGAGTAGGGGATCATATACCAGACGATGCCGCAACCCTACTGAGCACGACCCACCGTGTATGGGATCATATTTCCGATGATTCCACAAACCCTACGGGGTTAACCTGCTAGATAGGGGATCACCACCCATAAATAAGCGGTCAGAGCGATACCAAGAAACCGATCTAGGGTAAAGATTCTAGAGGATCCACTCCGGGCCCACCGGAGGGATACCACAACTCTAACACTTTTAAAATCCCATCGAGAGGATCACAAACCCATACGAAGGTTGTGATGCCACAGGAACCCTCGTATGAATGAACAAAGGGAGAACCCTCAACCACTGCTGGTCAAAACATCGCTAGCCCGAGCGACCCGCCACAACGCCACATTGCGTACCTCCTAAGAGAAAACTGAGGCCACAATCGCGTTCCACGCAAAAAAACACGCAGGATAGGCTGTTTACTCGCCCGAAACGGAGCACCGGTGAAAAAGGCACTATTCAACGTAGCTAGCTCGTGCGGGGCCCACACAACGATCCCGAAACCCATCGAGCGGATCACACCACGACGATCCCCTCGGAAAAACAAGCGGAATTGACTACTCCCTCATCCGAAACAGACACCCGGTGAAAAAGGCACTACTCACCGAAAGCCATCTCGGGTGGGGCCCACGCCTGGATTTCAAAACTCATCGAACGGATTGCACCATTAGGGTCCTCTCGGAAAAACACACACGATCGACTATTCATCCGCCAAAATCGGACTCATGGTGCAAAAGTTGTGTTTCTCCGCAAACGCCAAAACCCGGCTTCGTGGGGCCCGCACCCCGTTCTCAGTCCCAACACCCGGAAACCATCTCAAAAAGTCTGTCGTACCATCAGCGTCTCAATGCCACTGACGACACGTCAATCGGACGCTCCGGGTAGAAGTTACAATGGCCCAAAGTCGTGAAATAATAAAATAATATTATTTTATACGACGTTTCTAGCTCCCGGGCCACGATCCTGAATATTTAACCCCCCGAACCCACACCGGAGGGTTTACCTCATCGTTAGGGTCGCGTTGCCGCAAACGGCCCTGGCCGGTGGCTCCCCGCCGCACTCCGGCTACTGGGCCGGCACACCGCCGCACTGGGCGGCAGGCCGCCGCAGACCGCCGGGGTGCCCCCGGCGGTCCGTTTTGCTATCTTGAGGCGTCTACATGACCCTCGGGACCCGATCTACACTGCTAAAGCTTCAATTTGCATAAAAACGAAGAAAAAATGGGATCGAGGGTTAAAACTCAAATCTGCCTACCTCACGGGCAAAACGTCGACGTTCTGCCTTAGATCCGCGCTCGAGAGCTTCGGCTGCACGCTCCTGGAACGTCCGTCGTCGAATTCCGAACTCGTGGGTGCTTTGTTTGCTCGATTCGGCAGAGTGGCGGTGAAGAAAGGCGGAGAACATCGAGATGAACGATAAGGGGGGGGGGGTGCTGATATTTATATCAGCTGCCCGTCGGCGCCAAACCCGTCTCAGACCCGACTCCCGATGCAAACAAAAGTAAGGTCACCCCTAGGGTAAATGCGTCGTTCTGAACGCAACAGCCAACTCAGATTTTCCATCTGAGACTCCGTTCAGATGTTATTTGAGCCGACGCTCGCACACTATCTTCTCCATTTAATTACGAAAACACCACTGGTGGCGTTTCTCACCGCAGGCCCGCGCCCGCCATGTTTACACCTCTCCTAGGGTAAACGACACGTTCCGGACACAACCATGCCATCAGATTCTAGTTCTGAGCTACCTTTTAGGAGATATCACACCCCCACCACGTGCATAGTATAAAAATACTTAATATTTTTATAAAAATAATTCTGGGCACACCGGGCCTCAGAATCGCATGCCGTCTTCGCGCCTAACTCTGGAATTATTCGTAGAAATATTCCAAAGTCTTACAGGACCAACAACCCAAGTCTCTACATCCTCCCCCCTTTAAAATATGCATCCCCGAAAAGCTCTAAGCACATGGAAAGCGACTGGACTCTCAACTGGGTCTCACACACTAGCGAGGTCACCAACAAACACCCATGCCCGAACGTATAATTTAGAGGGACTCATCCACCACACCACAATACTATCTGCTTTGGGCAGCACTGACTTTCCCGCACGGTTTTAATCGCGTCACCAAAAACGCATCTCGGTGGGGGAAGGATCCCTCCTCCTCACGCATTCGAAGCATGTCGAACGACACCCACACAGGGTCTTACCAACGCCCTGAACAAAACTCGAGAAAGCAACAAAAAGGAGGGTACCACTAAACAGTGTCTATCAAACTACTGTAGTAAGTAGAAAAGACACAAGGCGTACCTATATCCACCTGCGGTGCCTCTGGGTCAATAGCCTCAAGAACATGCAGTTGTCCTCGCCCTCGACCACCAGCTCCCTGAGCTTGGCATGGACCACCTGGGGGTGAGGGTAGTGGAAACTGATACTGCCTACCACCTCCTCCTGCTGCACCAGCTCCGCCGCCACGTCCGCCGCCCTGCGGACCTCTTTGCTCGAGACGCTGCCTCTGCCAAGGCGGTCCGTCGACCGGCTCCCTCTCAGTAGCACGTTGGGTCGGACAATCTCTAGCAATATGTCCCCGACCATCGCAAGCATAACACTGCCCCTCCTGCGGCTGACCAAAACTAGCATGTGAGCCCTGTGAGCCCCGAGGCTCGGATCCTCCATCCTGGGGTCGCCTCCTGAAACATCGGCCACGTCCAGACCCGTGAGTCTGTCGTCGGCAACCAGATGTCGATCCGACCGACGAAGTCTCAGCTCTCGAGTGCCCAGCACTAACAGGGGGAATCTGCTCAGCCAGAAAACTCTCCACCACCAACGCTCACTCCAGCACTCCAGCATAGGTGGGCAGGAACAAGGAAACCACACCTGCTCGGATGTCCCTGTGTAATCCCTGCTCGATGGTCCGAGCCCTAAAGAATGGGTGTCAAACCATATCCAGGGAGTAGCACGACATGTCTATAAACCTCATTGAGTACTCTGACACAGTCATGCTCTCATGTCGAAGCTCTAGAAGCTCATGGATCCGCACTAACCTCAGTGTCACCGGATAGAACTCTTCCTTGAAGAGCCGCTAAAACTCTGCCCATGTGAGAATCTCCTCGTCATGGGACTGCGTCACCAAACTCCTCCATCGCCTGGAAGAACCATGTAGAAATATCACCGCTATGACCACCATCTGATCTGGAGGTGTCCTCACAAGGCGGAAAACTCGGGTGACTGCCTCAAGCCATTCATCAACTGTCTGGGTGTCTGGATCACCCCGGAACCTCAGAGGTCGCTGCCTCTGGAACGCGTGCAGTGCACTCAGCCTGCGCGCAACCTCGTCCTACACCGCCGGCACAACCAGCTACTCGACAGGTGGTTGCTCAACTGGCAGACCACCTGGAGGTGCAACCTCAGAACCTGCACCCTTCTCCACATCCACTACACAGGGCGGGTCATCAGCACAATCCTGCTGTGGAACCCTCGCTGGCTGTCATCGTGGAGGAATCCTGAAATACATTTAAGATGCACCACAGTCAAAGTGTATATCTAGAGAGATGACTCAAGAAGGACAAGGAAAAACCAAAAACCCAGTCTTATATGATGCATGTACCATTATGTCCCTGCAACTAGTGTACGAATGTCCCGAGTCGAAAGGAAGGTTATCAGAGTCCTGGTGTATGGATACGTCGGCCACCGCACCAACACTGGAGTCTCTGGAGTCAAAACATCCTAACACTGCCTCTATGCAACCCAAACCAAACTCACAGCTAGAACAGCTACGCATTGAGATCTCAAAGGTGGAACCTCCTCTGATACCACTCTGTCATGACCCAACCCAACAGGGCTCAAACTGCGACTCACGAAGCCCGCCTCCAATAGGCCAGGGGCTGGAGACCAGCGCCGAGTAGGCTATCACACACATGGGAGGCATTAGCCTAAGGTACCTGTACACACGCACCCCCAAACACCTCCATGAAATAGTGCAGAAATATAGAAACTGAAAAGTAAATTCACACATACAATCTATCCCAAACCAGAGTGCAACAACAAAAGTACAAAGGGAAAAACAAGGCCCACCATAGAAAACTACAAAGCGCGTCCAACCTGCTCTGATGAAGGGGAACTCTGTAACACCACCCGCCGGAAAGCACCCTCGGCACAGCTCCGGTAAACACCCCGGTCAACTCGCTCACTAAGCTCCACTTGCTCTGGATCCTCCTGGGACTCCGTCAAAAGGCATGTGGTCTGCACAATACACAAACATGTGCTGGTAAATCCCATGCAGGGGTGACTATAAACATACTCAGTAGGCACCCCATAAACCCAAAACCCAAGGGAGCATCATAAAGTAAACAGTCGACTCAACCAAGAAAGAGGGAACCGAGATGAGAGAGAATCTCCATCTCGTGACCATCCTAAGATAACACAACTAGTCAGCTCAGCTCAGCTCAGGTGTATGCCCATACATACACCTTGAATAATCCAGATATTCACAGCTCATGCCACAACGCCACAACAGGTACCAACCTCATCACTAGAATCTGCCCCAACCAGGAGAGTACACCACACGAACACTATCATACTAGATGACACTCATCAGAGAGATACACTCAATAGGGTCCCAAACAAACAACTCAGACGCTCACCCGAGAGACCACGCTCGTCGGATAACATCACTGAGGAAGCATCGCTGAAACACCAAAACCACCAAACTCCTCGGATAGGGGATCGCCGCTAGGCTCCGCTAGGGGATACCAAGACCCACTCTGGTATACGTAGATCACATAAAGGGTATCACTCCTAGGGTCCGCTAGGGGATACCACGACCTGATCTGGCATACGCAGTTCTCACAAATAGGGGATCACACCCAGGATCCGCTCGGGGATACCACAACCCGATCTGGCGCTCGATAGAAGCTCCACGCTCAGTTAGAGGATCATCGTCCATATGAATATGGTCACGAAGATACCAGAACCCTATCTAGTACAACTCGCGATGTAGGGGATCGAACCGACGATGCCGCAACCCTACCGAAACCACGCGCTGAGTAGGGGATCGCATAACCAACGATACCACAACCCTACCGATACCAAGCGCTGAGTAGGGGATTGTATAACCAACAATACCACAACCCTATTAAAAACCACATGTTGGGTAGGGGATTGTATACCTGACGATGCTACAACCCTACTGACCACGGCCCACTGCATAGGGGATCATATTTTCGATGATGCCATAAACCCTACGGGGTTAACCTGCTAGATAGGGGATTGCCGCCCATAAATAAGCGGTCACAGCGATACCAAGAACCCGATCTAGGGTAAAGATGCTAGAGGATCCACTCCGGGCCCACCGGAGGGATACCACAACTCTAACAGTTTAAACATCCCATTGAAGAGGATCACAAACCCATATGAAGGTTGTGATGCCACATGAACCGTCGTAGGAACGAACCAATGTAGAACCCTCAACCACTGCTAGTCCAAATGTCGCTAGCCCGAGCGACCCGCCACAACGCCACACTGCGTACCTCATAAGCCAATACCGAGGCCACCATCACGTTGCTCGCGGAAAAACATGTAGGATAGGCTGTTTACTCGCCCGAAACGGAGCACTGGTGAAAAGGGCACTATTCACCGTAGTTAGCTCGTGCGGGGCCCACACAACGATCCTAAAACCCATCGAGCAGATCACACCACGACGATCCCCTCAGAAAAAAAAACTGAATCGACTACTCGCTCATCTGAAACGGACACCCGGTGAAAAAGGAACTATTCACTGAAGGCCAGCTCATGTGGGGCCCACGACTGAATTTTGAAACTCATCTAATGGATCGCACCATTGTGATCCTCTCGGAATAACATAGAGGATCGACTATTCATCCGCCAAAATCGGACTCCTTGTGAAAAAGTTGTGTTTCTCCGCAAACGCCCAAACCCGACCTTGTGGGGCCCGCACACCATTCTCATTCCCAACAACCGGAAACAATCTCAAAAAGTCTTCCATACTATCAGGGTCTCAACGCCACTGACGGCACGTCAAACAGACACTCCGGATAGAAGTTACAACGGCCCGAAGTCATGAAATAATAAAATAATATTATTTTATATGACTTTTCAAGCTCCCGGGCCACGATCCCGAACTTTTAAACCCTCCAAACCCAAACCGGAGTGTTCGCCTCGGCGTTAGGGTCGCGTCGCCGCAAACGGCGCATGAATCCGGCTCCCGGATTGCAAGATACAGGGGGTTTAAAGACCCCCGTATAAGAAAAGAGGTCGGAGGGGCCCCAACCAGCCGGTCTGGCCGGACGGGACCGGCCGCCGCCGCTGGCCCGCCCTGGCTGGAGGCTCTCCGTCGCGCTCCGGCCGCTAGGCTGGCGCGCCGCCGCACTGGGCTATCGGCCGCCGCGGGCAGCCGCGCCCCGCCGCGGACCACCGGGGGCACTTTGGTGGTCAGTTTTGCGATCTGGAGGCGTCTACACGACCCTCGGGACCCGATCTACACTGCTACAACTTCAATTTGCAGAAAAACACAACAATAATGGGATTGGGGGTTAAAAATAAAATCCTCCTACCTCGCGGTTTAAATGCCGACGTTCTGCCTTCGATCCGCACTCCAGAGCTTCCGCTGCACACTCCTGGAACGTCCGCCGTCGAATTCCGAGCTCGTGGGCGCTTCGTTTCCTCGATTCGGCAGAGCAGTGGTGAAGAACGGTGAAGAACGTCGAGAGGAATGACAGGGGGAGCTGATATTTATATCAGCCTCCTGTCGGCGCCAAATCCGCCTCGGACCCGACACCCTATGCGATAAAAGTAAGGTCACCCCAACGGTAAACGCGTCGTTCTGAATGCTACAGCGGACATAGATTTTCCATCCGAGACTTCTTTCAGAAGTTATTTGAGTCGACGCTCGCACACTAACTTCTCCATTTAATTATGAAAACGCCTTTGGTGGCGTTTCTCACCGCAGGCCCGCGCCCATAATGTTTACACCTCGCCTAGGGTAAACAACATGTTCCAAATGAAACTGTGCCCTCAGATTCCCGTTATGAGCTATAGTTTAGGAGATATCACACCACCACCACATTCATAGTATAATAATATTTAATATTTTTATAAAATTAATTCTGGGCACACCTGGCCTCAGAATCACACGCCTTCTTCGCGCCTAGCTCTGGAATTATTCATAGAAATATTCCAAATTCTGACAGGACCAAAAACCCGAGTCGCTACAAAATCTAGTGAATTGATAAAATTTTAATTGAAGTGTTAGAGAAATGGAATTGCATATTTTATATATTTTTATATTTATGGGATACTTGGGTTTTATAGTCATGATGTATTTTTAAAAATATTGGTTATTATGGAATTTTTTTATCTTTGATTGTTTTTTTCGAACTTGTCATTTTATTTTATTTATCACATAATATTGATATATTTTGACCACTTATTTTTTAATATAATTGTTTCCCCTTTAGATTAGTAATTGTGTGAGAATAAATTCTAATTATAAGTGTAATCTTATATGAATACCATTATTTAAATAGAAAATAAGAAATTTATTTTGTGTGATATGTGGATGTGGTGTGAAATATGTTTTCATGGGTGGTTATGAAATGCGGGGAGATGTTATGGGGATGGGTTATGATATGTGGTTCTAATGTGTTTTTGTGATGAGTGGTGGTGACATGTAGTTATTATATAATAAGGTAATTAGTGAGGAGGATGAGCTGGCATATGGGAATGGTTTTGGTAGGTGTGAAGAGGAGGTCTTTGGTTTTGAAATGATGGAATTGTGGAGATGGTATGCATTGGGAGAATATTTGTAGAGATACAATATGTTATTCTAGCTTCTTAGGTATTATTGAAATTAAAAGAAAATGATGAATTAAAGTGGCGTGTGATGAAGTGGCAAATGAATTCTGCAATAAATTTACTAGTGTACTGTAGATGGTTGGTTTTAAATGTGAATAAAAGGAGTGGTAGTTTTAAAATGAATGGACTAGAAAATGAAAACATTTAATGGATAAAATTGGTTAGTAATCCAAAATTTATAAATTGTATTAACTTGAGAAAGAATATGTAATGTAATATTTTCCAAGTGTCTTATTATGAGGTCTTGTGAATATATTTAGGGTTGTGAATTTGGATGAGTTTTGTGATTTGGTTTTTATATCCAGGTCTTGTTGAATATGAAACCAGTAGATAGACCGGATACAACATGGAGTCAAGTGTACCTTCCTATGAGCTATAGGCTGCTGAAAAGTAGTGATGTCCTAATGGTGGTATGACCGAGATACTATAACCATTGGTTGAGAGTTGAACAATTGTCTAAAATAAATAAACAATAGACAATATTGGTATTTTTATAAGATTTAGACAATATAGTGGAGGACTAATACAACAACAAATAACATTTGGTCTATGTAAATATACAGAAATGTTTGTATGGAAATCAGATGATAAAAAATAAAATAGGAACACACAATATGAAGTATGGTGTAATGTAACAAAAATGAAAAAAACATAGAAAAAAATACACAAGGGAGGTCTCTAAGAGAATCCTGATTACTAGTTCATTATTTTTCTCCTAACATCCAACTATAAGTGTAACAACACAAACCAAAGAATTTGGTCCTACAACGTTGAAGTTTTTTTTGGTACCCCAGTTCAATGGGGACCAAAACAGTGTGTGATATATACTCAGTAAGCCACCAAAAATTGAGTACAAACAATAATATAGTATATCTATATAAATTGAATCATTATTCATGTGTGAAATAATGAGCTATAAATAAATAAATAAATAAATAATATTGTCGGATCTGGAATCTAAGAGACAATTGGACGATTATATATGCTTCTGCCTAAGCCAGAATAAATCCACATTATGGTAATCCTATAAATTTAGAATATAATTAAATTATGGGTCATTTTAATTTAAGTGGAATGGGTGGACCGAACCATGAATCTAATTTTTCCTAGAAGCAGATTCCATATAATTTAATTTATTACAATTTGCATTTAATAATAAATGGGAGTCTCTTGTGTTAAATTAAATGGAATAATGGCACCATCCCTGAAAAAAATTATAAAGGAACCACAGAATTTCTCGAGGAGTGCTATAATAATACAATAAATATGTAGTATGTATATGGTAATCCATTTTTGGTATCACCCAATGGGGTCTGAGTATTATTCCTGGAATGGAGTGAACATCATTCTACCTAGTTCATCCACGGGTGATACCCTAAGAACCAGTTTCACTCCAATGGGGTAATGTAATTTTCATGGATATCCATTTCATGATATATTATTTATCACTCTCAGTGTATAATTTTGGAACAACACATGATCCATTCCTTGGCTTTCCATAAAATAAAATATATATCCCTTATAATGTATACAATTCATTTAATCATTTATGTATTCAATATATATCATGAAGGAAGTCTATACCCATTAATAATTTACTTTATTCCAAGAACAAGGTCTTGTTCCTATGCGGTTCATAACCCATCATAAGAACTCTAAAAAAGGGAAATTCCTTTAAAAATGTCACTCAATAAATTTAAATGATCCATTAAATTGTCAAGAGTTAATAAGATTTGGTTTAATAAATTATGTACAGGCGGTCTTCCCATGGAATATGATTCTATATATGAAAATGTATATGAGTTCATCCAGACAAGCATTCCATAGACAATCAACAAGAAATCACCAAAATATAAATCCCATAAACCCATCAAAGGTGGTTCTATGGTTATGGAATGACATGGATGGTGTAACATACTCCCACTTTTCCTTTAAACTACACATTAAAATTTTGAATACATCAAATCTCATGGATTACTATTATTACAAATACATTAATTAATTAAATAAAATAAATGGTCTCACTAATAGGGTAGTTACAAATTTGAGATTCATGGACACAAAAATAGGAAATTTATTAATCATGGGATACCATGCTTAAGGCATTGGGTACCAAAAACTAATCATTCCATTTATGAAGCACCACAGGGATATATCAGAATGATCCACAATGAAACAATCTATAAAATATGAAGAAAATTTTGGGAGAAGCTAGGGACCACCTGACATATTCCTAGGAAGACCAAAAAATCCATTATGGAGTATTTATTTGTTCTATTTCAAGTAAAATAAAATAAATAGTTGAATCCACAAACATATGGAGGATTAGGTCATCCCAAAATAGCGCAGGATGAGAGAAAATAAATAGGGAATGGAAGGAAGATGAGTTGTAGAATTATGAAGGGTTATCCAACACACTTGATGGTTCGCAATATAGTCATACGACATAAGAGATATCTCCATTATAGAATTGGTATGAGAATACCACATGGGGGAGGTGATACATGTTGTTGAGAGGAAAAATAAGGGATGAAAAAAAGAAGGTTGGAGTGGAAATTTGGTAATTTCTAGGCCCTTTATTGAGATCCATGGTTTGGCCACATAGTTGTCCAAACAATGATCCAACAATGCATGTACTACTACATAGAAATGGGGGTCGTATGGTTCATGTGCACGATTTTCAAAACATTGCAAAAAATAGTTGTTTTCCCTTAGTTCAAGACCTTCAGGAACCCACACAGCCATGCAGATCTTCTCACAAGGTTATCAAAATCGTGTGAGACCTCATTATCTACTGAAATAGTAGCATGATATCTACTGAGGGGTCACACGGTTTCAGAAAAAAATATTCCCCACTTTCATCCTTCCTCAGATTTGATAAATTAGTTATGCCACTCTAGAAACCCATCGGGAGACTCATGAAACTTAAAGTGCCATTAACCAGGATAAAAACATATTTAAGTGTTCTAACCCTTGAAATTTCATTGTAAAAATAAATTTAATGAATTGATCATCCACCATATGGTAAAAATCAAATTCCATTAGATTTTTAGTCAGTCCAAAAACATGGTATTCTATAATATCCTTGCCGTAGAAATTCTTATCCTTGAGAATCCATGGGTACCCTGAATACAACATCCTACCTACTCAGGTTGTGATGATTCATCCCAACGACTGTATTGATTTTTCAGAAACCTAATTCACCTCAATTCATCACATAATTACATGTAACATAATCTATATATTCTCAATCGAATTATTATAACCCAAACTAAAACATTGATATGAAACTTACCTGATCCCATCTATCTCGAGAGAGATCATGATTTTTAATCATTAAAAATGAAACCTATGGAACATTCTCACCAAAGGTTATAGCATAAAAATTCAATGTCTGGGGCATAAAATCTCCATCATCATTTTTGTTCATTCAAACATGCCCTTTACGTTGTAATGAAACTCTTATAATGATTTACAGATTGAAGGAATGGTAGAAACCCATGCATCCCCTTTTAGTCTGATCCAGAAGACCATTCCACAAAAAACCAAGGTTGAAACATGTATCAAACCCATCATAACATGATTAAATTTCTATAATGGTACCTTATGGAATTTATTCATTGAGATATGAATAAAATAAATTGATCCAATTCCATCAATCATTTATCAATGTTCTCATAATATACTGCCAGCATAACACAACCAGAAACATAGTACCACCCTCTAAGTCATATTTTGATTATTTAATGTACATATATCTATGTCTGTAACCATGTTATAGGGAAATCACAAGAACAAATTCTAAAATTAATCTATCATAAAAGAGAACGAAAATATCATATACTTGATCTAGAACTCTAGGATCATCACCCTTTGGAAATATAATCAGAGTCTAACTAAAGTTCTGGTTTCCATGGAATCAGGAACTAGATTCTATGGAGCTTATCCAGGAAAGACCACTCTCTAATATTTAAAATTTAGATGATTGACTGGACACATGATCATTATATACATGATAGTGCACTAAGTTGATTAAAATGATTTAAAAAAATGGGACATGTGACACTTCCACTACAATATAAGAAAATTTATCAGTTATGTTTGAAAAAAACTACCACCTAACTACTGAAAAGAGGAAATTCAAACCACCAAATGTAAACTTCATTAGAAAAGATCAGATACTTCTACTGACACATTTCAAATACTAGAAAAAATAATATGCCATTGTGACCTCATGAATCCAATGATCACTATAGAAATCCAACGAAGACCAACATGACTATCTAATCATTGAACAGTTGCATGAACGTCCAACTGTTCCATCATCATGTTGTCTTGCAAAAACCAAAATAGTTCAAACTCACTAGTCCAAAGAGAATTATAAGAAAGGCAGACCATTTCCCAATGGAATTTTTTCATTTTTTTTCTTAATAATGGAAGGACACATATTATCTTGTTCTACACGACACACCAAAATTGGGATTGTACATATCTTTATATTTACTGAGAAAATGAACCCATCCCACAAATCATGCTTTATTGTATAACAACTACTAGTCCAAGTGGTAGAGAACAAGATTTCAACAAGAATTAATCCTAATGAGGATAAATAATCTCACCTTTAAATAATTCTTCATCAATTTACTATAGATGGATGTGGGAAAATCCTCTTATGTTATGTCCACCCACAACATATCATTAGTTGTAAATGACAAAAAAACTATCTAGAATGCAAAAACTCTTGGTCCATATTAAAATTCATATCAATCATTAGGTTGAGTCTTATTACTTTAATGCTAAGGTCGCTCTTCTCTGTTGATGAAGAATTATAAATCCATACCAACTCAAGGTTTTATCAATTATTACTAAACTCAAAGGTTTCACTAATCCATTTTAGCATATAGATGGGTACAACGTGTATTGACGCATACAACCCTGGGCTTCAATTTCACAAAGGTTAACTTTTTGAGACTATCCTTAGGAATATCAGACCTATTAATCAATTATTTGATATCCCATAAGAAATAATTAACTCAGATTCATAACATCCTATACGACTTCAATACAGTCTAACAACCTCCTGATTCATTAATCACTGATGATAAAGAGCATCCAAACAATGAATAATGTGGTCAACCATTATCTATGCATGTGTAACCCACTGAAATAGATAATTTCACGTTCTCATGGCTGCACCAAGGATAAAAAACTCCCCAACCACCTATAATGATAGTTAATCATTCCAGAAACTAAACATCGTCACATGACAATAGTACCTGAACACAACCACATTTCAATGAACTCACCAGAAAATTTGGAAAAGTTTTAAAGGTTATGAGGGTTTTACCTAACTCGGTCTATCCACCTACCAAAGCTCAGAACATCAATCCTACCCAGTGGACACGATCAAAGTGCTCATTAGGCTTAAGGACCAATAATTTAGGTTTGATCAATATAATAAGGATCATAGGGGTACAGACATGTTTCAGTTCTAAGGTAATAATAGAAAATTATTAAAACTACTCTAACAAGAGTGTTAATGAAAAATAACCTATATAGGTTCTATTTGTTTCTCCCCATATATATAAAATTGACCCTTAAACATGTCAATGTTTCAGTATTAAAAACCCATGTACCGTCCATTAGACAATGTGAGTTGCTAATTTATTTAGCTATTACTATAAGGATGTTAAAAAAGGTATATTAAACATATTTTCACTCATTTTCCATCTAGTTCTAATCTCAACACTATTGGGTTATTTATTACATACACCATATTTTAAAATTCTTTCATTTAATTTCACACTTTCTCGACTGTCTTAGTTAAAGAAAATTAAAATTTTAATATACAGAGGAATACAAACATTAGATATTAATTGGAATTTTAATTAACCAAGGTCACATATATTCATATCTAAGGAGAATAAAAATGTTATGTTTATTAAATAGGGATGTAATGGTTTAGTAATATGCCATTATTCTCTTATATGTTAAATAATTTAAATTTTTTAAGACACACTTATTGGCCATCACTACATTTAATTATTACAAACCATGTCATTTTGTATTATGAATAATAATAAAAGGATGATCCACAAGGGTCTCATTCATGTCATTCTTGGTTCATTATGATGCATTCACGTTTTTTTAATCATTATGATTTTTAATACATCAGTAATGTGTTGATCATATAAAAAATATTTCCCAATTGATCAACATGGGTGCAGTTCAATATTTATTAATTTTAATGATATAGTTCGAGAAAAAATACTTGGGTCATGTCATGAGAAAATATTAGAAGACTCCAATTTAATGTAAGAGTTATTATTTATAATATTTCACATTTATAAAAAATATCCCTATATATATTGTCTGATCATTATGTTTGTTCAATTATATTGGTTTACATTCCCCAATTTATGAACCACCCATGAACTTTATATATTTAAAGTTGGATCCCATTCAATCAAAAACAATAATTTTATAAGACCATGAATCCAATGGTTGATGGCCCAAATATCTCATAAATGTTTTTTCAAATTGAATGTCACCATTAATCTATGAAGGAGAACACCACTTAGATTGATGATAGCGTTTTATTTAACTCACCTTTACATTAATATTTTAATAGTTACATGATCAAAAGAATTAAATAAAGGTAACATGATGAATAAACATAAGAAAATTAAATATAATTAAAGAAAACCACTATGTGAGAAGGAAAAAATAAAACATGGATCAGAAGAAAGGTATGATATTGAAATCATAGAAGCCTGTTGTACTAGAAAACATGTTATCTTAAACACAAATAATATTATAAAAATAGGCATGGTAATCAAATACATAAGTTGGTAGAAACTAGACATTTCATTAAAATTTATAACATTGAATATATTATGGCATGATAATAAAACATGTATGGAACATCATCAAATTTCTAAAAACCTACCCATTAAATATACATTGCATAGAATATGCATTCAATGTGAACCCCTATATTCTAATAGGTGTGTATATACTATTCCTTACATTCCATACCCGTCTATGGATAAATTCTATAAATATCATTAGTTAATAAGCAATATAATTTAATACAATATATGATGGTAAAATTATAATGCATTGTAAAAACAAACAGAGTGAACAGTATTCCCATCCTTGGAAACTTATGATTGTCAATGAATGTGGTTTGATCACACCCAATACTGACTATTTACCATGTGATGAAACATTCCTAGTATCCTATCTACCATGACCAAAATAGTAACTCAATAGAAAATAAATAGATCTGATTCCAATTTTTAATGTCCAAGCCCGAAGGACTATAAAACCAGTAAGCAGATCAGTCACCACATGTCCTCAAACACACCTACTTGTATGCCAAAGGATTCCAAAAAGGTATAATGGTCTAATAGTAGTACAGTGGGGAGAGTATCCTCTTTGGTTAAGAGTATAATAGCTGTATTGAAAACGGGAAATTCCAAACAATAGAGGAAGAATTATAAGATATAAACATAGCAGGAAAAGAATAATAAAACAACTAATATAATGTTTCCACTTCCAACATACTAAAATGAATACATGTCCATTAGATTCTACCAAAAAATGAAAAGTAACAATCAGTTGGATTAATGTAAAATTATAACTAAAATAACTAAAATATAGAACAAAATATCCATGGGTGGTATCCACAATAATCATGGGTACTAGCTTAGTCATGTGCACCTAACAACTAGCTATAAGTGTAATAGAAGAATCCAAAAAAATTGGTCCTATAACCATGAAGAGTGTTCATATACCCATGTGAAATGGAATCCCGAATAGGGTGTGATTTATACTCAGTTTTACACAACCAATAATGTCTAAATAATGTTCTAGTCCATTTATATTAAGTTTTATAGTGTGAAGGTATGAAAAATTGATAATTAAATAAATATCATGAATAATAATAAATCAAACTCAGGTGATTAAGACACACAAAAGCCGACCATACATTCTTTTCCCTAATCCGGGATGTATTTAAAATAGGTTTGTCCAATACATGTAGAGTATAATGAATTCACATGTCTTTATAATTTAAGTGGAAAGGGAGGACTGAGATAGGCATATAATTTGTCTTGGAAATCACATCACTATAATTTACCTAATTAGAATTTTAATTTAATAGAAAAAGGTGCAATTGTTATATTAAATTAAACATCCTCATATGATCATCCAAGGATCACCTTGTAAAGGAACACTAGTATCATACCATTATCATAACAGTTATCCAATGTTGAAGGTGTTCAACCATAGTAATCCATTAATGGAATCCCAAGTATCACTCAACAATAAGCTAGACATAATCACTATGATCCCATCCCAGATATATCATGATGGGGTTTTAGTATCACTTGCGGCATGGTGTAACCATCTTCAAATAGATTCCATCTACTAGTGCTCAATGAGTAACTGTCTTCGCTCCATTGTGGGTAACCCATACAGATAGCCGATCTATAACATCATACCCATCATAATTGTCTTATCAAGGTGGAATGATATTACATGGACTTAAGAGACATCCCAAAGACTTCAATGTTTGGAAATAAATGACTAGCTCATTAATACATTAAGGTGATGATTTTCTCTTTAAAAATAAAACAATTATATCCTTGTATAACATAACCAAACAAGAACCATATAATTCATGAAAAAAATGTAATACAAATCAAATTAATATTAAAAGACATCAATATCAAAATACAACATAACAAATCTTAGAGTACCGAAGTAGAAAAACTACACCACAATGCTCAACGGCTCCTAAGACCACACTTCACAGTTCCCCATATCCTCTATTCCCGATCTTGACAAACCATTATGAAGTATCATCAAGAAACACTAAAGAATTTTGATACATTACCTATACCTATGGCTCGATAAAAAATATTTGCAAAATAAACAACATTATAATTAATTGGGTGAGTAATGAAACTCATTAGGTTTCCCTAAATGGATTCCCTACTCAGGCCACCTGGATAGAACTATTTTTCAAATTTATATAAAAAAATTATATAAAACACTCTAATAATTTCAATAGTTTGAATCAATGAAAACCTGTTGACAACAAAATAGTATTCCATACTAAAATATTTTTCTATAATATAGCAGTTTCTATGGAATGAAACCATACCACTCTTTAAACCATTTAACATTAATTTTTTGGGATTCATAATTTGTGATCCACACACACACACACACACACATTCTTGATTTTATGATTATACAATACTCATGAGAAATTTCTCATCCATCCACCATGTAATCAGTAGTTATCCAATATCCTTATGTCCTATTGGATCACACCCCTTATCTAGGGCACATTTTTTACACAATGGTACAGTCCCCTTATTTTGTGTCTCATTGAAAGCATGAACTCAAAAAAAAACTCATCTATAAAAAACCATTCCAAAACAAACATTAATAACAAATTAAATAAAAACTAAAATTTATATTAAAATTTTCAGTAATATCATTTTAATTTTATCTATCAAATCCAAATTTTAAAAATATTATTTTAATATCCAAAAACAATGAACATTCAATAACAAGAAATTTCCACAAATACAGTAGACATCAAGGTAAAAGGTGTCTACCAATATTACCTCATAAAATCGAGAATAATTTTATATCAATTCAATAAATATTAAACTAACAATTCACGTTATAATAATTGGAGTCGAGAGTGAATCCACCTACATCAGTATTTATGGTGAAAATGTAGAACGACCCTAATTATTTAAGAAAACTAGGTTGAATCACCATATACAAAAATTATATATTGTTCCATAACACAAAAAAAGACATATCTTAACAATATTGGCATCAACTATCACATATTTATCCCTAACATATATGATCTATGAATTTGAGAGAGGTAGGAAGAGTATATATAAGGAAAACAGCCACGAACAGAAACTTTCCAAGTATTATATCAATCTTCACACCATGTTATGAAAAAATATCACTCCCCAATTAAAGGGGAAGGATTATATATCCGTTTGTAGGAAAAAACTAGAATTAGGGTTAAAATGAAGTGATAAAGAGTATTTTAGAGGTAAACCCATTTTAGATCCCCTTTTTCTAGATTTTGTTTTTAATGGTGCATGGTGATTATCATGGTTAGGAATCCTATGTGCTAAAAAAATGACTCTATACTATAAAGTATTTATAAAACTGATTAACTGAATGGTTTGGATAAATCATGCACCTAACCATGTTCTTACCTATAACCCATTTCACCTCTTCTAATGATTGTTATATGAATTTCATGGAATATTCTAACCATGATTAATTCATTAACCATTAAAAACTTCCTAAAAACATTCCAAAAGTACTCTAAACTCTCCCAAATATCACCCAAAAATATTACAATCTTAAAAAAATCTTGAAGAATGGGTTACCTATATTGAAACTCGGGTGATAAATTATCTACACTATTCCTCTTCCTCCCTGAAAAATTAACGAACTACTATTGTCCCGATAGAATTCAGGCCATTCCTAGACTATTTATGTCTCTTCATCCCATGCTTCCTCTTGAATCAAGAACATGCTTCCACAAAACCTAAATAAGAATAATTATTTTCTCATGAATACTTTTTCTTACCCACCCACAATCTACACTTGCATATGAACCTGAAAAACATCCAACTCTAGCTCAATGTGATTCCATCAGATCACATGGTTTCGATCAGGTTGATACTTTTTCAAAAGTAATACATAAAAAAAATTATGCACTATAATGAAATGTAGTGGAAACACCAACAAATATGCCAACACACCAACCCATTTCTGTACCTCAAAAGGTCCAATTTATTGAAGAGATAACTTTACATGCTTCCCAAAATGATGATTCCCATCCCTTGTAGAGATTATCAAGATCACATGATCACTCACCTAGAATGAAAATGGTGATCAATGATGATCCTCATGTAATTTTTGGAAACTCTAAGATATTTCCACTCTCTTCTTGATCAATTATTTCTTCCACATTATCTCTTGGAAAAGGCATCAAAGAACCAATGTTGTCTCTCAATTTTCCACCATACAATGTAGAGAATGACAAGGATTCCCACACTATAATTTAGAAAGATCCATATATATCAAATCTTGAAAACATTTCTTATTTGAGAACTATACTAATAGTACATGATCGTCTCATTATTAATGAAAATCCAATATATAATCCCAAAACATATCATCAAATGTTTTCATTATCCTTTTGGATTTCCCATATGTCTCAGGATAATTCACCGTACTCATGTTCAATTGATTCCCAGCTGATTTTTTATGGATTTCAAGAAACGATACATAAAACTCAAATATACATATGAAAATATCGAAACATATACTCCATTCCTAATTACCTCTTCTCATATATCAATTTTTGGAAATTCTTCCATCATATGAGATTCACGATTATTAATGAAATGTGCCAACATTTTCGGCTGACACACTATCACCCATATGGAATCATGCTTCAGAACCATTCATTGGAGATCTATTACAAAATACACAGCTATCTGCTAACATTTCATAATATTAATAGGTGAATTTTACAAAAGAACTACTGGATGCTGATGTTCTACCTTAACCTTGTGACAAGTTAAGCATCTCAAATCAAACTGAGCAACCTTCCTTTTCAAGCCAAACCTCCAAAAATGTGATTTTAAATTCCTTATAAATATTCTATATTCCTAGATGGATAGCCCATCTCAAATGGTTATATTATTAATGAAACATTTTTTGATAATAAAATGGTACCAAAATCCAATCTTGAAAAAAATAAAATTAAACTATCATCCAACTTACATTGATCAATGGTCTCCCCATCATTTAGTTTCTCCCTCAAAGCAATATATTCACAATCTGATGTATGTTACTCTTTAACTATTTCAAAAAAAATTAGATAAATTGAAATAGTAAATTAAATCACAATAATACCTCATTATTGACATTCCAAGTGCATGTCTCCTATCACTAATATCAATTGCAATTGATCAAAATATTATTTTTTCAATTGCTCATAAAACATCCAACATAGGGCATATTACATTGAATTTACACTACCCATTGTATACATAATTTCAATGTTGAACATTAGGAGATACTCAACCCATATTCATTGTCTCATATTTAAATTACTTTTTGATAAAATATGTTTCAAGATCTTATGATCCATCAACACTATAAATTTAGTACCAAATAGGTAATGTTGATAAGTCATCGAAGAATGGTAAAAAATATATAACTCTATTTTTTTGGGGTAGTTCATCTTATTAAATAATATCTTTATTAGTCCAT
This sequence comes from Viscum album, assembly GCA_963277665.1. Classification (NCBI taxonomy): domain Eukaryota; kingdom Viridiplantae; phylum Streptophyta; class Magnoliopsida; order Santalales; family Viscaceae; genus Viscum; species Viscum album. Next base: position 246,711,250 of record OY728133.1, read on the forward strand.
TGGAAACAAAATGATCTCCTTTCATGAGAACACATCTCAACCCAGATCACAAAGAATCACATGACACCTCGTACCCTAGTCATTATTCTAGAAAAGTCAATCTTGGGGAGGATATAATGAAAAACAGAATCCATTAATAATAATCATTCCACTATAATGGATAATTATCCCTTGTCAGATCTATAACTGGTGAAGGTAGTATTAAAAAACAATGAACAAAATGTCTGTAATGACCAGCCATACCAAAAAAACATTGTATCTCATATATATTCATTTTTTGTTTCCCAAAGTCACTTGTTTCTATATTTTTTGGATCCCCTAAATCACTTATTTTAAATATTACATGCCCATGTAAACAAACCATTTTTATTGAAAACCACACTTTTATAATTTTTCATACATGCACTGATCTCAAAAAAATTCCTAACATTTTCACCAAGTGTTTCTCATGCTCCTCCCAAGTCCTTGAATATAAGAATATTTCATTCCAAAAAACCACCAAAAATAGTCTAGATATCTTGAAAGTATTTGATTCATCAATTAAATAAATAATTATCATGAATTTCTAAGAATTAAATTCATAAAATCATACTCATAATTCCCATATCTACTCTTAAAATATTTTTTGGCTAATATCCTCTTTTAGAACCCGCAGTTGGTGATATCCTGAATGGAATTAAATTTTAGAGAACCACAATCCTCTACATAGTTGATATGATATATCATAATTATGTGGAACTGGATACCTACTCTTCCTGAAAACTATGTTAATTTTATTATAATCCACACACAACAAAATATTTACCTCAACCTTTTTGACAAATAAGACTAGTGCTGACCATAGAGATGTGTATGGCTGAATCAACCCTTGACATTAAAAATTTTCCAATTTCAAATTAAATTCCATTAATTATAATGGTTCTATTCGACAAAATATAAGTTATATAATACTAGTCTCTATTAGAATATCAATCAAAAACTCCACCACTCTTATGGGTGGAAACCCTATGAAATTTTGAGGAAACAAATTCGAAAACTGGTTAGTATTTTGATAGAAAACAACTATTCTTCTAATTAGAGGTATTCATCATCCCTAGTCTCTTTTAAGTATATGAAATCAGTGAGACATGATAAGTGTAACTAACATATAAACATGGATCACTACAACAATAACATAGAGGATTCCTCATCTGATTGAAATTGTGACATTTTATTGGTGGTTTCAGACATTCTCGCTCCATGTGGTCAAATAATCCACATTGAAAAAATCCTTCTTTTCTTCTGGGTTTTGAATGTATATTCCCTTATCTATTCATTTCATCATTAGTCATCACACTACCTTATAAAAATCTATCAATTTTTCACTTGTTTCTTGTCATTAGTGTTATCACCATTTCCCATTGGAATCAACATACATCCCCACCTGTAGCTACTGATGTGTATCGTCTAACCACTACAACTATATTGACTATATATGTATAAATTGATTTATAATTAATTGAAATATTTGAAAAAATATCTTTTCTATTCCAAATTCAAAAATGCATGCCTTCAAATATACCCTAAAGGAACCTTCTGGTGAAAAGATGACTACATTCATAAATTTAACCACATACTCTATCCCCAAGATGTTCTCCTATTACATGCTGAAAAAGTATTCCAGTCTTGAAATCCAAAACGTATGAGGATCTATTTTTTTTCAATAATTAGTTAAAATCCACCCATTAAATTCCTAGTTTTAATTTGTCTTACACTACTAAATCCCACCATTGGCATGCAGTATCATCCAACATATATTTCTCCAACTTGAAATTCAACACTGTTGGTGTTCCTAGAACGTTAAAAACTTAATTCATATTATTAATACACACATCTACTTCTATGGTTCTGAATCACCCCAAAATGATGGGTATATAATGCTTCTAGAACTGGATAGAATGATCCACCTTACTTTTTTCATCCCTCCTATTTCACATATCCACAACTTAAAAATGTTGGACTATACTATAAACCATTTGTTCGTTATCTTATTCCTCAAGTGTAACCACATTCTCATAATCATTTTCTAGTGGTTTTTATCTATTTCTAAAGAGTTAGATTTTATATAAACACACAAAACATTAATAAGTTTCACTATCATGAAATGGAAGGATTAATAATATAAAATTTGACACTTCAGAACTATCACAACAATGCTTTCCATGAATCAACACTTTCCTTCTTCAACCCTTTTTTGAAAATTCCACCATTAATTTGGAAATAAATACATTTTCAAAATACCACTATCATTTCATTTTCAAAACACCACTTTTGAAAACATTAGTCAATTCTTTTAAAAAATAAACATTTTTTTTTCCAAATGATAAATCATAACTAAAAATGAAATAGTCGCAGCTAGAGGTATGTAATTTTTATCAATTTTTATCATGTTATTTTTATTATGAAAACTCGTGATGATAATGTTAAAAATCCTATATGTGTATCCAAAACACTTGTTTACCAAGATCCTTGGTAACTGGATGTACAATATAAATAGGTTAGATATATCTTTTTATTCTATAAATTTTACATTTTGATGATCATAATCAATTCTACCACCCTAATACAAGGAGTAAATGATTTTTATTTTCAACTCCAAGACTGAAACAAAAAAATAAGTGTCTCAAAATGAATTGGGGACATTCCATGACTGATACCATTTGTAACTTATTGCCCTCCTCATTGGATTGAGAATTAGGAAAGATATTACATTTTCTTATCATCCATCCATAATATTCCAAGTGTTGGAAATAATTTCCAAGGGCTTCAAAAAATTTGGCTGATGAGTTTCCCTTTGAAAAACAAATATGAGTAACCATGTATACGATAACCAAAAAACAACTTTGTGATACATGATAATAATGAAATATAAATCAATGTAAAATAAAAATATATAAATACTAAAATACACCCTTAAAAATAATTGAGTGCCAAAGTGGAAAAACTAAACTAAAAAGGTCAAAGACTTCAATGACAACACTTAACATCTCCCAATAATCCCCATGTTCAAACTATACAATAAATTCCAATGTATCATTAATCACCACTAAAGATGTGTGATACATTACCTTTAACATTTTTATGAAACAAAATATCTTCAAGAGCACCAAATATCCAATTTAGAGTGTGAGTAATGAAACTCAGTAGGTTTTTCCCAAATGGCATCCTTACTCACGCAACTATGATTGAAAAGCATAGTATATTTATATAAAACAATTTATATAAAACACATTAAAATTGTCCACCTTTTTATATCAAAGAAAAAAAGTTCACAAAAAAATACTTTTCAAGAATGATATAGTTTTCCATACTAGAACATTATCCATGGAAGGATACCAAAAAACTATTTAACCCATATCACATCACTTTTTGTCACACCCAATAACTAATTCATACACCCACCCACTCATGCATGATAATGTGACATTTCCAAACTAATGAGTGGTTTCCCATCCATCAAACAAGCCATCACTAATTACCGAAACACCTTGTTCCGCAAAAGAAAGAAACCCATTATCTAGGGTTACGTCACTTGTACTCCAATTGTACACATAACTTATATAGGTTCAATATGAAATAATGGACTCAAAACACCCCGTATATGTCAAAACCATGACTATACAATAATTAAAATCCATTAAAACAAAAATTTATACTATATTGATATATCTTCAATAAAACCATTTTCCATGAATCAAACAAATTGAAAATTTTAAACTACCATTTTAAAATCATTTCTCAAAGCACTTAACCTAACATTCAATATCCATTAACACACAATCCATCATTAAAGTAGGTTTTCACTATGAATTATTATCAAAATGACGATAAATTTAGAGAAATTAAATAAATTTAAAACTAATAATTTAAATTATAATTTGAGGAGCTGATATTGAAGCCACCTACCACAGAAATTTTGATCAAAAGTGGAATGTGATGAATTTTTCATCAAAACAATGTTGAATCTCTTAAAACATACCATAGATCTAGTTCCATAACATAAACAAATTGATAATTCATCATGATTAGTTTTAACTATCATAGATCTATCCCCAAAGGTCTCTATATATGAATCTAAGAGAGGAATTAATATAATATTTATTAAAAAACCATTAATGGAGACATAATAAGAAACATGGACTTCAACACATAGATATTTCCAAATTGATTGATATCGAATCGAAGGTAAAGTTCCACACAACCTTTGGAATGAGAGAAATTTAGTTAGCATTGGAATGGAATAAAACTGAATATTTTAAAGGGAAACCGAATATAGGTTAACGTTTCATGGATTTTTCTTTTAATATTTCATGGTTAGTTTCACGATTAATCAATATTTTCACTAGTCATGCAAATGACTCTTCCACAAAAATAATATTTATTAATAGGTGGTCATACGGTTTGTCAAAAAAACCCCCAAACTATGTTCCTTCTGAGATCCCATTGCCTCTCTTTGCGCAGTTCCTTATATGAGTTTCATGGTTTCTACTAACCATTCTCAAAACATGATACCCAAAAAAGCCCCAAAAACATACCAAAGGGCCTCCAAACCCTACCAAACATCACCAAAACACATTATATACATAATAACAACATATAAATATATACATAAATGAATCTTTTGTGATGAACTACTTAATATATATCATGTATTCCTCTTAGTGTATATATTCTAAAAAACACATGATCCAATCCTTATAGTTCCATAAAATAGAAACTGAGTATCTCTGAAGGAATATATAATTTATTCCATCATTATGACATTCAACATCTATCAAGAATGTGGTCCAAAATCCTTACTCATTTAAAATATTCCATTAAATATGAATCATATGTAATTAGGTAATAACCAATCATCATAACAATAAAAGGGGTCAATATCCATTAAAAAATATATTGATTTAATTTTAAAGTTCCATTCTATTATCAATAGGTAATTATAATTGGTTTAACTCCTTAATTCAAGGGGGATACCCATGGATGGAAGAAATAAGCATGAAAATTTATTATGAGGAAATGATATCATACATTTCATACAGAATCACTAATATATCACCATAATTGATATTCCATAACCACATAGAAGATGGTTTGGTGGGTAGGGGATGGCATGGAGGGTGTCACATCCTCCCATGTTTCTTTTACACATAATTTTTGTATTTTGAATATAGTGAAAATCAATAAGGGTTTTTTCAAAAAATCATTAATTAATAAAAATCAATAAAGGGTCATACCATTTGGTCAGTTACGACGTTGATGTTCAATTGCATTAACCTATCCAATTTATCAAACATGAGATATTATGTTTAATGTATTATGTTCAATAAAATAGAAAATTCAGTTAGGAAGTGTCACACTGAAATACCAATGTCTGACAGAACAGTGTAATTTATAAAAAAATTATGAAATTACATGACAATATAGATACCACATACCACATATTTTGGAAAACATCCAATATTGATGCTTGATTTAGTATGGTTATGGAGAAATAAAATAAGAATAAAAATTCACGGAAATATGAAGAATTTGGTCACACCATAACATCAGAATAGGGGATAAACAAAATGAATAAGGTAATGATATGTATTTATAAACTTATTGAGGCATCTCACACACTTTACAATTCTGAAAGTGGATTTACGAAGGAGGATATCTCTCCATATATAGAGATGGAGGATAATCTCTTATAAGGGAGGTGTAGTATTTAGGTGAGATGAAATGAAGGGAGGAAGAAGAAACAACGATGGAAGTTCATTTTTTTAAATTCTAGGACCACTATTTTGGTTTTTCATTTGGTCACATGATTGGAAAAACCATGGTACAATTGGGAAAGGTCCACTATCTATGATGGGAATGTCACATAGTTCATGTGCATTGTTTGGGAAACAATGTGCTAAACATGAATCTTCACTCTACTCAGAACATGAAGAAATGTTCATGTATATGTGGATGTTATCTCATGGATTTACCTAATCATGCAAGAAATCCAACTCCACTGAAAGAACAACATGGATTTAAATGAATGGGTGCACATTTTTAAAAAAACTATATCCCCCTATCAACCTTCTCTGGATATAAATCTTCAGGTATGGCACTTAAAAAACTCATCAAGAATCCTATGACACCTCTCGTTCCTTCAAAAAATAATGAAAAATTATTTTGAGTGTCCCAAATATCATAATTTTATTCTTATACTGAGTTTAAGGTTTATACTGTCCAACAAATGATAAAATTAATATTCCCATAGAATTTCATCAATTCTAAAAACATAGAATTCTATATGGGTGGTGATGTTGTGAGTTGTTTAGTGATTTAGTCTTCAAACCATTTGTTTTTCTTGTCTGTGGATATACGTATGACTTTTATATTCATTTTTATTTCTATACACACCCCAACCATGTTGAGAACTCTATTTTGACAAATAAATTCCTTGGTGTTGTTTATTCAAATATTCCATTTGAAAGGATAGATTTATGGTTACCCACTATTCACCACTCTCTCTTCTAGGAAAGTAATGAATTCTGAATTGTGATTTCAATAACCTATATTTATCATTATGGTGGTTTTCTAATGATATAATGAAATCTGTTATGGTGGTGGTAAACATGATAGGAGGAGGGGATGAGGTTTTTTCCTTTATGTTCAATATACACTACTGTAATGGTTATAGTTTTGATGAGATGTGATGTGATGAAACATTTGTTTCTATGTCATATGTGATGTGATGTGGTGTCCCATGTGTATGTGGATGATATTTTATGTGTTGTGGTGGACTAAGTGTCTTCTACCGAGATGTTATTTCACAGGACATATAGACGATATGTGAGCTTCATGATGTATGATGTTGGCGTGTGAGAGTGGCATCCCAATATGACAGTGGCATTGGTAAACATTAACCTACATGAATTTTATTATATCATTGTACCTGGATGCGTTATTTGGTGATAGTTTCTTTATGGTTATGGAATTGTTTAGTTGAGTTGTTAGGGTATTGTTGGTTCTGCTATTTTATCATATGTGAATTGTTATGCCAATTTAACATTTATACAATGTAATTTGGGTATCCATTTGAGTATAAATTTATTCTCATCACACGTATATAAATTCCATTTTTTTTGTTTCTTGGTGGACTATATGTAATGTTCTAGATATTACTATCTCATAACATTGGAGTGTTGATGGCCGAAGATTTTATTTTGGGTATTTATTTGGACTATCTTTTTTTACATTATACAAGCATGTGGAGGTAATTCTGGTATCGATTATTTTATATTATGTCATAGTGTTTTTTGATCACATATATCATATGTCATGGTCCTATATGTATCGATGTATGTAGTTCCTCTCATGTTTATATTTTTTATTCCCTCGTTGTTATTCACCCACCTAAGGCTTATTGGAGGCAGGAGGTAGGTGTTATTTTATATCTTCCTTCATTTCTAGTCTTGGAGAGATAGCATTAGATTTTGGGGTCCATGACACATCCCTTTTCATAAATTAAATGTAGTCATGTTTCATATAATTCAAAATAAGACTCCACCATTGATCTACTTATCCATCCAAATAATATACAACCAAGAAAAAAATTGTGATCCAAACACATGGAAATAAAGAATATCTTATCAGTGGTACTGATTTATTTCTAAGATAATAATGGATTAGAAGTCCTATTTAAATAATTTTAATTTCACCTCGTGAAAGACACAAAGGTGTTTCAATCCATCCTTTTCTCATTATAAGTATCTACATGATTCATGGATTAAGAGAGTTGTGTGAAAATAGTAATAATATTTCCCATCTTATATCCCAATATATTCATTTTATCATTAATTTTTAAATTATATTCATTGTGAGTATAATTCTATATGGTTCAAGACATTTACTAAAAAATGATAAAATAGTTCGAGTATCAAGAATTATTAATCTGAGAAATAAATAAATTTATTATTTAAGTCATTCTTATGATTTAACCCTTAATGAATACTTCTTTTAATGAGGACACATTATGTTTATCAAATATCATAATGGATTATATATGGTATTTACATATTATATCCTCTAATACATTATAATATTTTATATAGAAAATGTCAATTAACCCTGACCTACCACCCAGAAGTGTCTATAATATAGTTCAATCTTAGTCGCACATATTGTGAACCTGTTATGATTAAGTTAATACCCAATCCACCACTTTCAGTGTTTCCACACCAATGTGTTTCTTTGACACACCTAAATTAACTTTCTTTTTTCTATATACAGATATAGTTTATAGGAAAACGGAAAAATATCAACATTACCAAAGCATCAGGATACTATCCGATTATCAGACATATCCTAATATATTTTAATAAAGTTTAACAATCATAATATCAAATAAAAACCTACTCTGATTCTAACTTTGACATCCTGAGACTCGAACACCTAAATATAGTGCTAAAACTATATTCTTTACATGAAATCTTAGATTTTAAATTGAGGATAATTAAAATTTACATAAATAAATATTACATAATTTTTTATAAATATGGAACACATATCACAATTAATCACTACTGAGAACTATAAATTTTTTGTGTATTTAGAGACTATACACATAATCATCTTATATTTTGATAGATTTTCAATATCTTCAATGAAGTAATTTTGACATATAACACTTATTATAATTACCATACTTGAATCCTCTTATCATAATTTGTGGAAATTATGATTATAAAGGGTGATCACAAATAATCAGTATGGGTAAACATTAGTGATGTCATTAAATTATCATAATTTCATATAAGATGATAATATATTTATGGGAACATTGTCATAAATTAATAAAGTCCAACAAAATTAGTTTTAAAACATTAATCATAACTCATTGAAGTAGGATTTTTTATAACAAAAGTTATAAGGAATAAGTTTGTAGAATCATCAATAATAATTCATAACCCGTGATAACATATCATAAGCATAATAAAAATTATTTGGCATACACCTAAGTAAAGAAACAAATTTTCTTAATCAAGGCTCACTAAAAAGACTATTATAGTGGATTGGGTTCACACCCCATGCCATTATTTACATAGTCATGCTTCACTCCCAACACTATAATTATGGGTTGAGTCTTTCACTAAACTGATTTCACTCACATGTCTAGTATGTATTATCTCATGATATATCAATATTTAAATATTTCATTGGAGGAAGATATAATTCTGGTCCCACCAATAACATAATAAAAACCAGAAATATGACTTCCACTAGTTTCTAAAACATTTATCATATCAACATATCATAAACTTTAGAATGTAGATAGGTTTGATTCCATTATTTCAAAAAAGTATAACCCACATAAAAGAATCATATTTCATAAATATTTCATCGTAACATAAATAACCCATGGGATTAAAATAGGATTCTTAAAATCATTATTAAAACAAAATATTTATAACACATACTGAGAATAAAATTTGATGTCATAAGAAGATCTTGACCCTAGTGAGTCAACAAATTACTTAAAGTATGTTGATATAAATTAAATAAATCATAACAATATCAGTTTTAAATTTCATTTAAAATAAGTGAAACACACTTTTGATTTGATATCTCTAAAAAAATTCCTAAAATATTGGGAAAAATATTATTCATGAGCATAATTGTGGAATTATATAATAGATGCGAAAAAAATAAATTATTCAACAAGATATGAAATTTTTTGTGTAATTTAAAAAATAAAAAAAGATTCATTGCACACATTTATTAGAAGTACATAAAAAATAGTTCAAAAGAATTGTAAAAATTATTTTTATGCCATTAAAAAGAATTTATTATATAGTTCAAAATAAATTTAAAAAATAATTTATCATATAAAATAAATTTATTGAAAAATAATCTGGGAAAAAAATAATTTAATAAAATATTTGTCCGCCATAGAGAAAATATGGTTTGTTATTCGTGAATACAATTTCTCTATCATATTTTTTATCAAAGTGTGAAAATGGTACTATTATGTAAAATTATTGGGATTAAAAAAGGGGAAAATGTATATGTGTTTTAAAGGATAAGATCAATATAATTTAGAAAAATGGGAATTTATCATAAACATCCCAAAATAAATGATATTTTAACATAAACCCTAACCTCATGTCTCATATTTCATTGTAAAGGTTAAAATATAATATATAATAAATATAGATTTACAAATTTTAATATTATATTACCATGTTCATATTTAACATACTATCTATCATTCCATTATAATTTACAATTATCCATTTATTAATAATTTATTCAATTCAATGAATATTTGTATAAAAATAGGTCTCTTCTTCATGCATATTTTATTTTGATTAATTTGGTACTTGAAACATAGTCATGGTTTAATCATATCAATAATCATAATAAATAAATAAATTTCATAGTTATTAATTATATAAAATATTGTAACAATTAATATAAAGAATTGATGAAAAATGATTAACAATATTTCATGGAGACGATAGTTCTTATGTATACAAGACAGATGTTTCCACATTCGATGGATGGAACCAAATAAATATAAAAAATTAATTCACCTTTAAAAATCATTATTATATAATAAATATAATATATAATCATTAAATATTTCCATATTATCAAAAACTAATCATGGAGAAGAAAAAAACATCACTTTATGGAAGTGGTAACCCACATATACACACAAGTGATAACATCATTTCACATTTCCTGGAATGTTGGAGGAAAATGTTTATAAATTGATTCTAATAAAATATTATTCTACTATGATATTAAATTAATAATTTTATAAATGATAAAACATATTTAATATGTGTTCAAGATGAAATAATCCTTGAAATAATAGTGTACGATTTTAACATCTACATTAAGATATCTCTTTTAGTATAATCCTTAATCCTTCCTAAGATGATATTACTCTAAGGAAACAAGATCAGGAACAAAGGGATGAAAACAAGGATGGTTATTTTGTCAGTATTGGTCAAGAAATAGGGATTTAATTGTATCAAAAAGTGAGAATAAGAGGTCACCTTTTACATGTAAGGGGAATGAGACAGATGTAGTCACAAAAAATATTCAAATAATATAATTTCACATTAATTTACAGGTTTAACTAAATGGGAATGTATTGAACGGTATGATAGTATAATATCTAAATCACTTAATAAAATGTGATTTAAATAATTTTATATATAATTTTTACCATTATGTATTTTTTACCAACAATAAACTATTTTCCCCGTAACTGTTATAATAAGATTAAATTTTCATTATGACCAATAATTCTACAAGACTCATTAAAAAAAATTACATGAAAAATAAAAATATGTAATCCTTTTAATTAAATTAAATTCCGAAAAATAGAATTAATAAATTTTAAAATAAGTGTGAAAAAATAAATGATATCATTTTTTATGTAAATTTGTGTTTTACAATAAATCATGATCAACACATACTTAATGGCTGGTAAAACATTACATATAAGATATTTTTTAGAATAACAATTCATTTATACCTTAAAATTGTTTCATTATCATTTATTTATTAAAAAAATTTCTAAATTAGATTGATGTTTAACCATATTTTAAAACTTTATTAATTTTAATATAGTCAATTTTCTATAAAACTAAGGGTTAAATAGTGGTGTTTATTTATCTATATTTCAAATGGTACTATTTTTAATTTATACATGTATTTATATAAATTTTCCTATTTTGGAAATTATTTATAATGTCTCTAATTTAAAATTACCAATGATTTAAATTGAAACTATATTAAATAAAAAATTAATCATTTTTTTTGAAAAACATATATATAGTCACACACACATATATTAATTCATAGGTTAAAATACACATATAAAGATACACACACAAAACATAAAACAATAATATGATAAGTTAATATATATATATATATAATATCATTTCAATATATATATATATATATATATATATATTTGAATATATAAAAATATATTTTCAAGGGGTAGAGAGAGATACGAGACCAATGATTATAATGAATATGAAGACTCTTAGGGTTCATCGATGAATATATATTTTCTAAAGTACATTGAGCTTTACATTCTAGTAAGGGGGACCCATCATCATTTTTTCCATCTTTGGAAAGTTCATTTTATAAGGGACGGGATAATGTCACATTTCATATGGGAAGGAATATCTAGATTGATCCTTCTCATCAGTTTTACTTCGCATCTTTGAAATATTGTGTTCTAGATAGAATCATTAAGATATGTAATACTTCCCACATTGTTGTTAATAAACATGTTGTCTTAGGGCGATTTAATATTTGTAAATACTAAATTATTTTAAGATTTTTTTTTAAATTCAAGATGTATAACATGTAAACTGGTTGATCTCATGAGTATTCATTCAACTACTTTGATATTTAAAGAATATTAATCTATTCTAAAGGAGGGTCAATACTACCACATGGTATTCCCTTACAATGATTTGATGATGAAAGAATTTGTAATTGATGTGATTAACCTAAATGAAGGTCCCTTGGGAATAAAGATTGGGATGAATGTTTCAATCCATTTTTTTTCAGAAAAACCAAAGTTCAGGTGTAAATTTTATTGTTTTTATTGAATTAGATTTTATGGAATCCATTTTTTCTTTATGATATTCCATAGGTTGTGGGAGTTCCCAAAAATATTGATAGGCCTAATGAAGAATATAGTTTCAAATATTCCACTAAATCAATAGTATACATGGATTTGAAGTTTACTTTAATTGAGAAAGTAGTTCATTCCACAATTATGGGTGATATTAATATAAGGATAGTATATGAGCATGTACCTAAACATTCCTTTCAATTCTAGGATATATGGAACTCTATATATAATTGTTTTTAAGGAAAATTTATGATTTTTGTACTCTAGGGGGAGTCATTATTCAAAAAATTGCAAGAAAATCTGTAATGTCTCAAGTTCATGGAATGGTATTGCCTCACGTAATGTTGGTGATTGCTCTATACATACTCAAGGGGATGATATTAATGACACATTCCATACACTTATTAATTAAAAATAACATCTCAATAAATTTATTTATTAAATATTAAAAAAATGTGGAAAATGTTGTATCATCTCCCAAATTTCCAATGAATGACCTTGGTTAGATGTTAGATCAAGAAGCATGACTGCAACCTACAGATGCAGTCTTTGTTACTAGTAAAAAGCATCATGATGAAGTTAATAAACTAAATTTTTCTAGAAATTGTAATGGAATGAATCCCAAAGAGTATGATATGGGAAATCATGATCATGGTTATATAGGCCTAGGTACTATATCATTTAATGCTTCTCATAGTGGAGATCGAAACCAGGTCACACATAAGGGTTACTATGGGGTATAGATCTTTTTTGGGGTCCACCTTAAGTCTATAATAATGAAAACTGAACTCTAGTCAGGGATGAAAGTGGCTCTGTTTTTCGGGTATAGTCCATGAAATCATATAGTCCTCTTGTGTGGGGTATAATGGGTTTGAAATAGATCGCTACTACATATCATTCCTTTAACAGTGTGAAAATGGGCATTATTTTTGTTAAAAACTATTTCTCACCTAATAATTTTTAAAATGGGGCCCTTTAACAATGATACAAAAATCCATGATAAATGCGATATTTTAAAGTGATATTTTAGCTCTGTTAGACATCCCCCATTGTTATAACATTCATTAGCACAGATAATGGGGGCCTTTATCAGCACTAGAAATATCATTGATAAAGGCCATACTACTGCAGTGTGCTATTTTAATTATAACACAGTATATCAGAAAACAATATGTGGAAAATTCATATTTTAATTTAATAAAAAATAATTCATAAAAACCCACTATATTATAGTTATTTCAAAAAATATTGTACAATTATATTTGTAGTAAAATCCAAAAAATTCAGAAAAAATAATGTTTACTGGTCTTGGGCACCTGAACCCTTCTCAAAAAATGTCGATCATGGTATTAGTTTCCAAAAAAACACCCAAAATCCATAAAAACAATCCACTTATATCAAAAAAATTTATCGTAGTATCAATAAAAAAATAAATTAATTATAATATGAAATAATAAATGAATAATATGTATATTTTAATATAATTAAACACATCGAGTCTTACGAGTCACACCACATGTCAGACATAGGTGGAGATAACATATAAATAAAATAAATATGGATCTTTTGTAATAAAAAAAATCCAAATTAATTTCTTATTTATGAGTATGTCACTATTATTTTTTACTAAAATATAATTTTAAACTAAAAACCCACAAATTGACTCCAATCGGTCCCATCGTGTGCCCGTTTTATAAGAGAATGATTCATACATTTCAAAAATTACTTATAAAACTTTTTTATAAATTATCAAGATAATAAAAGATTTTTTTCTTAGTTTTCATTAACTTCAATATTTTTTGAACTAAAATTTCAATTTTAGACTGATAATAGAAACTATAAGTCTTGTCGAGAACACTGTGTATCAGATTCAGATGACACTGATTCCTACTTGTAAAAAATGTCATATATATAATATCCAAATGTATAAATAAAATTTGATTATGTTTCCTCAATTTTGAGTTGGTCACTCTATTTTTTAATAAAATATAAAAACCACACATACAACCATTTTGATCACACCATTCATCAGATTGAGGTGAGGATGTTTTTTAGGAATAAAAATGAATTATGGATCCTTTTCCAAAATATTCAAAATAACATAAATGTGTTTTATCATTTTTAATTATTGAAATAATTCTCAATGAAAATGATTCAATGTTTAAAAATTTATTTTTTCCTGCTAACTAAAATCAAGTGATAAGAAGGGTCAAACTGACAATGGTGGATGAACAACCAATTTTCTTTTCCTCTTCTCAAAACACCGCACTATTTTCAGTAGTGGGAAGAGTACACTTTCATTCTACTTTTTACCTTTTTTATAATTTTTTTATTTTTTTAATAAGAAGAAAAGAGAAAACATGGTTTTGACTAAGAGTATAAGAATTAAACTGATAAATGATGATAATAATGGATAAAAAGTGAACAAAGACACAAATATAATGACTTTGGAGAAATGGATCAAATAAAATACTCAGGAATTCTCAAGATACTAGTTTAAAAATATAACTTCGTCAGTATTTTTAATTGAACCAAACCCCCTGAAAAACCGAAGAATCTCCCTTGACCGGAAATTCAACATGTATAGGATCAAGTCTTAGAGTTCACCAAATTATAAATCAATCAAACTACTAATGAATTTGAAAAGTAAGTAATTGTAATATAACTTTCCTGGAAATCTCAATGAAAATGTTTTTTAAATCTTCAAAAAATACAGTAATGATCAATCTCACATATTGATATTTAATTTTGAACATGAAAACATTGAGGTGTGAAAAATTAAAATATAATCAGAATCAGTCTCACCAACTAATTATTACTTTGTAAAAAGAAAATATTCTGCATAATTTTTAAAGAAAAAAACTAGTAGGATTAAAATTATCAAGATAATGTATTTGGATTAGATCATATTGATATCATGTAATATCATTGGAATACATAATGCAGAATTTAAGAACAAAGAGGGAAGAAGAATTACAATAGGGTATAAAGCTAATTTTTTAGTCTAAGATCATATTGAATGTGTTTGGGTTGGATTTTTAAAGTAAAGAACAATAATCTTCATTGATCCTATAGGTAAAAATTTATTCAAGTGTTTATCTTAAAAAAAATTATTAAAAGAATTTAAATACGAATGGTTTTGAAATTGGTCTTGAATTAAATGGATGTTCAATTGATACCTTGATAAAAGACTAAGGAATTGAATAAGTTAAGATATGTTGTTTCTTTGTGGTTTATAATATTTAGGGAAATGGATATGTGTGAGGAAATTATTAAGGATAACATTCATATCCCTTATTAAGTCAACAATTTTATCATTTCAATTATTTTTATTATCTTTAAAAAAATTAGTTTTATTTTTAGTTGATGAATTCTGGTTTTTCTTTTTTTCAACAATTTTCAATTAGTTTCTTGATTTTGTACAATGAAAATTTTTATTTCTAGATTCATTCGGGTTTTCAGTTTAGGAATTTGTAATTTCATTTTTATGTATGGTTTTCATGTTTATCCAACTTTTAGAAATAAAATCCATTGCATTCTCTATAGGGTAATGTCCAGTTGTGCTTGGAAATCATTATTTATCTCTATAAGTTAGGTCTCTAGAAAGCTGACCCAATTGAATTTCCTTGTTTTTTATTCTAACATCATTTTGAATTTTATCTATTTCATATTGGGATATATGTTTATTAATGTGATTTTTGAATCATTTCTCTTGAGTTTCTATTTTATTCAAAATATGATCCAATTTAGAAGTCATTTTCCCATCATAATTTCCTTGTAAATTTAATGATTTTTCTCGTTGGTTGTTTTTAATGATTTTCCTAGATTGGTTTTGGTAATTAGGGGTACTTGATTTATTGATTAGGACGTGTTATTTCTATGAAAGAAATTTGATATTTCTTATATCCTTGGTTATAATTATTTGAAAATGGATCATATATATCATGCATTCTGGGACAATAATTAACAATGTTTGATTTTTCTTATTATTGGGATGGAATGTAAATGTTTGGGAAAATTTCACAATGTTACTAAACATCCCAAATTGTGATCATTGTTCTATAATTGATTGGATTATATTTTTACAGCCCAGTTGACTAAATGTTTTTTTAAGAACTACAGTTCATTAATGATTGAAGTTGGTTGTTTTTTCAGCTAGTTGATCATGAGTATCATTTTCAAAACGATTGTTTACATGTCTCTTCAATCATTTTTTCCCTTGAATATTTATATTGATAGTTCAATTAAAGGTTATCTAATATTTTTCACAACTCCTCATTAGTCTTATCATTATAATTTCGGACAGTTAATTAATCAACTATGTTCTGAGCATAAGAGGAGAACACTTCATAGAAGGTTTTCATAAGAAGGTGGGATGAGAGTTGACGATGAGGACAATACATAAGAAGTCCCTGAATATATCCTACACCTCATGAAAGGTTGCTAAATCCTCATGATAAAACCATGTTATCATAGTTCATAATTATATTTTATATCATGGAGGATAAAATTATATTATTAATGATTTGTTGAAATGGTCCTAGTTCTCAAAAATGATCTCACCAATACTCACAATCAAGTTTCAAGCATTCTGTTTAAGGGGAAAAATAAATACTCTCTTCTCATTTCATTATCAATAGTGGTAATTGTTGTAAGGTATTGTGGAAATTTATAATGAAGGATAAATATTCCACATTAGAGAGTCCATTAAAAGAAGGAATCATATAAATGTTTCTCACTTCAACTAAATGTTTCTAGATGTGGTTGAAATACTAATGGATAAAATTATAAATGAAACATGATGGAGTTTGAAATACATCAACATAGGCATTTCTAATCCATCTATGAGTTCAAGATTAATATTTTATTGATTATTAAGAGGAACTATCTCTTCTAAATTTCCCAAATTAGTATAGTTTTTCTTTATAAAAGAACTAAGATGTTTATCTAGTTCAAGGTTCAAGTGATCTAACCTAATAGTAGAATATATTATGCCTATAGAAAATATAATATCAGAGTAGAATTAGTACAAACATAATGAACAATAACTTATCAGTTAATCATAATAGTGTTATAATCAATATTAACAGTGACGAAGTAATTGTATAATGAAGGAAAGATTATTATGACAGAAAAGTAACTAAGTAAACAAACAGAATTGGACAGAGCTAAATTTTTTATAAAATAGTTTTCAATTTTTTATTTTTTCAGTTTTTATATGACTTTTTTTACAATTTTTTAAGTAAAAATAGTATCATAAAAGCTTTCTCGGCAATGGATCCAAAAACATGTGATGATTAACATTGAAAATGAGTCAAAGATTAAAAATTTATGTTTTCATTCTAACGAAATTCTATTGATAAGTAGTGTCAAACCCACAGGGATGGATGGACTACCAATTTTCTTTTCATCTTTTTAAAACACACCACTCTTTTCAGCAGTGGGAACAGTATAATTTTGTCATTTTTTTTATTTTTTTTTATTTTTTTAATAAGAAGAATGATAAAACAAGATTTTAACAAAGAAGATAAGTCTTATGCCCAAAAATGATGATTCAAATGGAAATACCGTGAACTAACACACATATGCAATGATTAAGGAGAAAGTAATCAAATAAAATAATCAATAATTATCAAGAATCTTGTTTATGAAGATTACATCTTCACTACAATTAATTGAATCACCCCTAAAAAACTAAAGAATATACTAAGCATAAAAATTCAATGGGAATAGGATCGAATCCTTGAGTTTACTACTCCATAATCAATCAAGCTGTTAAAAAATAAGAAAAGTAATCAATTGTAATTTAACTTTCTGTAAAATATCAATGCTAAATGCAGTTAAACCTTCAATAAATAAATTCAAGATCAATATCTGCAATATATCTTGAAATTTCATACTTGAAAAAATTGAGGTGTGTATAAATAAAAGATAATCAGATTCAATCTCACAAATGGATTCTATCTTTTTAAAATGAAAATTTATTGAATAAAATTAAAAGAAAAAAAACTTGTAGGATTAAAATTTCCAAGAAAATGTTTTAGAATAAGATCCTATTTATTGATACAATAATATAATTCTATTACAAAATATAAAAATTAAGAACAAAGAGGGAGGAATAACTCCACTATTGTTCATGCTCTCCAAGAGTCTGTCTCCAAAATATGATGAAATGAGGATCTATATTGGTCTCCTGCTGCTCTGGTCCCCACATATTGTGAAAAGTGTTGAATGTAATTGAATAGTCACCATTTTCTCTAACTATTTCTGAATTTTTAAATCATTTGGAATGCTCTAGTTGTCACCATCATGTGCACTAACTTAGGTACTTTCTTTACCCTCGCACTGTATACATGCACTTATCATTACAATAGTTTTCATTATATCATAACCGATGTAACTAACATCTAAGAGTTTGTTCGGATGCACCTAGATTTGATCGGTGTTCCAAACCAAATACATGAAGAAAAAGTAATGATAGTTTAAAAATAAACACATCTTACTTTTATACTCAATTATTATTATTATTTAAATTATTTTTATAAAAATAGTTAATATTTATTTATTTGTTATTTAATATGTATTTTTATTTGATTATACAAATTATTGTTTGTAAAAAAAATTATTCTTAAATATTTTTGATAATATTAAAATAAAATGTGTTTTATTAATATAATTAAGTTATCAACATGTTATTTTTAAAAAATTATTATATAAAAATAATTAATTTTCAAAGAACTTAAATTAATTATTATCAATAATTTTACCATATTAATTAAATTTTTTATTGATTTTGATATTTAATATAGTTATTTTTAATTAGACTATTAAATTATACTTATTTATCATTGTTTATCATTATATTTTATTCATTACGAACAATTAAATTTTAGTAATGAATTTTATTTAAAATGGGGTTTTTAAGATTTTTATTTTACTTTTATAATTTTTTAAATTAATTAGTTTTATAATTTTATTTTATTATCAATTATTTATTTATTTACTTAAATTTATTATTAGCTTTATTTTTTTAATTAATTAATTATTATTATTATTATAATATATATTTTTAATTTAATTTATTTATCCCCCCTCTCATCCCAATCCACACAGAAACCAAGGGGTGTTCTTGCTTTCCCCAAAACAAGTGGTGGCGTGGTGCATCAGTTCTCCTCTATGGTGACTGAATTGGCCTCCAGTACGGCGGTGGCTTGATCAGGTGATGGAGGCTTTGTGGTACAAGGGTTCATCTACTCTCTCTCAGCTCATAAATGGTAGATATGGAACCTCCATTGCAAATTATCCTTATGACGGTGAGGGAACAGATTCTTGGTTGTTTGAATGTGTTCCAGATCTGATATGCGGATTTTATTTCATCAAATCGGGATTTGTTTTTCTTTTTTTCTTCGGATTTAAGTTTGATCTATGGATTCTACTAATTTGATGTTATATTAGTTTGTTTATTGATATTTGGTAGAGTGTTTTCAATGGAGAGTGTGTGATGTCAATAGCATGGTTGAAAGCATGGAATGATGGTGTCAAATGGATGTTTGACGGAGAAATGATGTTCAAAGGTAGAAGAGGAACTACATCAAAATTAGAATTAGATATTGAAAAATAATGAATAATAAAATTTTAAGTAATAAAATGAAAATATCATTATCAAATTAATTATATAATTAATAAAATAAATTCCAAATTATATGAATATAAATAAAAATCAAAACTAATTGAATAATTAATATATTTGATTAAAAAATAATGAATTATAAAAAATTCAGAGAAAATATATAATTTAATTTTAAATTAATTTGTTTAAATTTAACTTTAAATTTAAAAGAATGATATTATATTCTGATAATAAATAAAATAATAAAAAAAAATTATTTTAAATAATAAAATTTTAATAAAAATTATATTAATTTTTATATTATTTAATGAAGCAG
The DNA here is from genome assembly GCA_963277665.1 of Viscum album. Lineage (NCBI taxonomy): Eukaryota > Viridiplantae > Streptophyta > Magnoliopsida > Santalales > Viscaceae > Viscum > Viscum album. The sequence goes on from OY728133.1 coordinate 246,731,881, forward strand.
ACTAATTAATTTAAAAGAAGAAAAAATAATAATAATGTAGAACATCAACTTATAAAAATTAAAGAGAAAATATTATAGAACCTAGAAATTATGTTTGATAAACTTAATTAATAAATAGGACATAAATAAAAAATTAGTTATAAAAACATATTAATTAATGAATTTAGTTATAATATTACAAAATTACAATTGATTTTAAAAAGCACAAATAATTAATTAATTAAATTATTATAAACATTAATAAATGATGTGGAAAACCATTAATATTTAATGCCACTTCATGTATTTCACTTATGGTTTTTACTAAAATGTCTCTTTAAATAGAAAACATGCACTTTGATTTTTACTGGCCACATCGTGTGTCAGTTTAACATGAGACTGGTTCATACACATCAAAAATGGATGATGAATCATTTTCCAAAATTATCAAGTCCATCGTAGTAAATTTTTGTTTTTTATTGGCTAAAACATGTTTGGAAAAAAAATGTCAGTATTAAACTGATAACAGACACTTTGAGTTATACCAGGAAAATTGTGTATTGGATTGAGTTGCGGCTAATTCTTATACATCAAAAATGACTTATGTATCATTTTCTTACTATATCAAAATAATAATATTTTCATTTATTTATTTTTTGAACTTCACATGTCGTTTTTTACTAAAATGTCCATTTTAAATAAAAATACACACTTGAAGTCTTATTGGTCACATTGTGCATAAAATTTTGGTGTGTTTGATTCTTACACATAAAAAATTACTTATTGATCAAATTTATAAATAATCAACCCAATATAATATATTTTTACTGATTTTGAGTATTTCACTTGTCATTTTTTTCAATTTCAATTTAAAATTAAAAGGCACACGTTTAGTCACACTGGTGACACCATGCATCAGATTGAGGTGAGAATGATTACTACACATCACTAATGACTTATTGATAATTTTTCTAAATTTTCAAAATGATCATATTGTTTTTCCTTATTATGACAATGCCAATTAATTTTTTTACTAAAATGTCATGTTAAATTTAAGACACAAACTTTCAGTCATACTAGTCACGTTGTGTGCCAGTTTGATAGTAGACTCATTCTTACACATCAAAAATGAATTATGAATTACATTTCTAAATTATAATAACAATTAGATGGGGTTATATTTATTTATGTGAGTGACATGTGTTTTAAACTCTCCTCCAATAGGCCAAAGGACTTCATTATTTTTTTGATTTTGATAATCCACCTTTAAAGGGGTGAGGTCGAAAACTTACAAGGCCTGTAGGAATATGTAATACATGTCCTATAGGCCATTGCAGAATTCATTTCCTGTAGGCTTCAAACATTACATTCATCCTATACTAACTACTAGGAGCTGCACCTCCCCATCATCTTAATCGTGAAATCAACTCTCGACCTTTGCATGGTTGTTCAACTAGGATTTCCCGTGCATGCACATGCTTGTCTCAATGGAATTTATCATACCCTCTCATTCTTGCAATCTGTTTATCTTCTATTATGGTGAAATATCATTGCTCCTCCTCCTTCTGAAATTTTTTCCTTGTAGGTTTCCTAGATTGTATCTGAAAACATGTACATTGAGCCATATAGTACACATTTTCTTCCAATTTTATGTGATATTGATTCATAGATGTAAAATATTTCAACTAAATAATTTTATTAAATAATAATGATAATCCAAGAATTTTATCCTTATTTTGGAATTGAGTGATACAACATTTATCATAAACTGTCAATTTCAAACTAATAACAGAAATTTTGATTCATATCGAGAACATGGAGTATCATATTTATCAGTGGTTGATTCATAAACATCCAAAAATTGCATATGAATCATTTTCATAATGTACCAAAACAATATGATTGTGTTTTATTAGTTTTTAGTATTTCAGTTATCCTTTTTTTCAAAAATGTAATGATTTAATAAAAAGACACACATTAAGTCATATCGGTCGCATGGTGCATCATATTGAATTGTGGATGATTCATAAATATCATAAATTATTTATGGATGGTTTTCATATGGTATTCGATCAATACTAACATGTTTTCTCAGTTTTGAGTAGGTCACTTTTATTTTTTTACTAAAATGTCATTTTAAACTAAAGTCACACACTTTTAGTCTTATCAGTAACATCATATCTCAGATTGCTGTAAGACTGATTCATACATGTCAAAAATTGATTATGAATAGTTTTCTTATCTAATTAAGACAATACAAGTGTGTTTTCTAAATATTCAATGATGGGAACATGTTTTGAAATAAAATGTCAATTTTGGACTGATAAAAACTACATTGAGTAATATCAGGAAGACCATTATTCATATTGAGGTTCATATGACTTATATAATGAAAAAATGACTTATATATTTTTTTCCAAAAATATCAAAACAATCTGAATGTATTTTTACTTTTTTTGAGTATGTCACTTTTTTGACTAAAATTGGAATTTTAAATAAAAAAGACACAAATGGATCCAATCTAGTCACCAACTATATCATGTTGATGTACATCAATTTTTAAAGTTACGAAATAACATATAGATCATTTTCCTAAAGTATCAAAATAATATGCATTTTTTTCTCAATTTTGATTATGTGATATGTGTTTTGAACTACAATTTAAATTATAAAATAAAAATTTAGTATGAGACATATTGATCACAATTTGTATCATATTGAGGTTGAGTGATTGAGTATGTGATGTTGTTTTTTTATTTTAACTATCTAATGAAAGGAAAAAAGAGAGAACATGTTCTATTTTAATGGAAGTGGAAACCCTGTGGTACCTAAAACACATAGAGTTTTAGGCATCATGGTGTTTCTAATTCCATCAAAACATAATATGTTCCCTCTTTTCATAACTATTGGATATATTTGAAAGTAAATTATGACATCCCAAAATATCTATGAAAAAATCTAAATACCTATTATAAAAAATCATAATGAAATTTTAAAAAATAGTATATATAAGGATGAGAATGATTAACTATGTAAGTTGTAGGATCTCTCCTTTTCATGATGTTTGTATACATTCATGACCATTCTCCGTACAACTACTATCTCAAATGAAACTTCAAAGAAAAACCTATAATGAGAATGAGTAGCCCCAAAAGAACCACCATACTCTAGAAAAATATTACACCTATAAAAAAAATAATTATTATAGTAATACTATAATGAAATAAAATAATCAAATAAATGAAATTACCGATTAATAAAAATATTATTTTAAATTGAAATAACAAAATTTCAGTCTTACCGAGTACAACATGTATCGTATTGATTCAAGATTTATTCCATATTGTCTTTTAATCATACGTTGCATAAAGAATTCTAATATATCTAAATATATTGGTGGTTAATAACCCCAAATTTTGATTTGATTTGAAAAAAATGAAAACATCATAATCATGAGTGAATTATCAGTGTTGAATGCATGATCATAGTACATGAGTGAACCTTCAATGTTGTATAATTAATTTCATCATCAAAAATATAAAAAGTAAAAATGTAATATGAAATTAAAAATGACAATGAAATTAAATTAAATTATATAAAATGATGATATATTCAACTAAATAAGTAGCGTGAAGTCACATATTTATAAAATATGTCTACATTCTGACACCAGTAATATTTCTCATTAATTTCTAAACAAATATATTTCAAATTTATAATACAATGACTTCTAGAAAATGTGGTAGTACTAGAAATATATATATATATATATATATATATATTAATTATATAAAATGAAATTGTAATTACCATAAAAAAATACCTTTTTAGGGGTTCTGCTTTGTTGATAGAATACTTTATCATTCGTTAATTTTCAAATATAATAAAGAAAATTTTTTCTACTAGTTTTTTTTGTACACTAAAATAACATTAAATTATAATAATAATTTTTTATGCAACTTTTTATTGTTAGGTATAATTAAACATACCCAAATTATTATCCACTTTTAGTAGTCGACGGGATCCACGTGCTGATTGAATGTCATATTTCCTTGATTTTCATGATATTTAAAAACCACCTAATCATAAGATAATTATAATTAAAACATATTATAAAATTTTTTACATGAATTTTAGTTTTAAAAATTTCCATTTATTGTATTTAGGTATCAGTACACAACATCACATGTGGTTTGTTTTTTGGTATCTATGAATTAAATCCAAAACATTTATCATTAGATTATCCAAATTGAAGTCACAGATTAATGAGTGATACCTAAAAAATATATATTATTATTTAGTGAAATGAATGGAATTGTATTTTATATGATTACACTGTATAATTTTACTCCAGAATCATGTGTTTTAAGATGATTATGTCATCTATTAGTATTCATTCAAAAGTTGTGGCTTTTTTTCTTACATTTATATTAAATATGATTATAATAAAATGTGATTTATTATGTAGAAGTGATGTGAGGTGTAATGAGTCCATATTTATATTCACAAGGGTTTGAATTTAAATAGTATTGTTATATACACCAAATAAATAAATATTATTTGATCATAAATAACACAGTAGATAATAAATTAGATAAAAGACCATGAAAAAAACCTCATGTATACAATATCTATGGAGACTAAAATCCATTTATTCATGAGTATTTAATATACATTCTCAATATCAATATTGATCATAGTGGACTCTCTGTACAAATATTTTCCAATGGAATCTATGAAATTACTACCACTTTATATCCTCTAATACAGATGAACATTTTATGTTAGTAAATATACAAGTTTAATATGTTGGGTAAATATACATTGTGAATATCCTTTTAATAGTTTGGTTGATACTTGAGATCAATTTTCTCCGAACATCCATTTAACCCCCTTCCCATTTTCTATTTGTAATAACATTCATAATTTTATAACTTCATCATTAATTGGTAAAAAATATTAAAAGTAAATTGGAAATGAATACCTTCTTGTCTATATGTTTTTTGTAATATCTAATGGACATGATACAAAACATCCAATGTATTTCTCAATCATATAAATACCTAACTCATGAAGTAGAATATGAAGATCATCACTCAACCATTGAACTTCATTAATCACTTCTCTCACATAATATATTGGATGTTTTGTGTGTTTATAATATCTCATTTTATAATGTACACAATACACCTCACAATAATGAAATGGGTAGGTATTTATAGATATTAATCATAATAATTATATCCCTATATAAAATATTTATAATAAAGGTATATGTGTCTTCCCGATTCTCATTTCATAGAAAAAATTATGATATTATTGTTTATGTCTTTTGAGAAATATCTTTGAAGGGAATGCTAACAAAAATTATGGTGGGTATATGGATATATTTAAACATCATTTGTTCCTATGTTGTTTATTTTCATTGATTATTTACCATAATATATTAAATCAAAATTTAACAGCTAATAAAATATTTCTTAATGTGCATGTAATCATGAAAAAAAGTCTTCCATTTTCGCATCTTTATCCTACTCTTCATTTCATTCCCAATATATATTTTTGTTGACAACCCAAAACATATACCTCTGACATGTCGATTATGTTCTAGTAACTTCATTCCCATTGATTGATTATGTTTATTGGTTACATTTGATGTTCATTATAATTTATATGTCAGATAAAAATCGAATGAAATTAAATAATTATTATTATGTAATACTGATTTAAAGAAAAAAATATTTTGTCACACTTACAAATTCTTCCTGAAATTTTTGTGTGTTTTCATCTATTAGTATACCACCACCATTTACACATCACTCCTTCAATATCACATACTTTGGGATGGATATGTCATTGAATTTCAATTTATCAATGCCATGAAAAATAGTGTAACATAATTATTTTGTTTTTCATGTCACATAAAATTATTTTATTAGATTCAAAATATGTAATATTTTCTCAAGTGAAGCATACCCCATCCTTGCTTTATAGTATGGAACCTTTGTATTTCCTTCCCATTTTATATTTTTCTCACTCACTTATTGATTCATAAATTAATAATTCAAAATCAATGTTATTAATAAACATGTTTTGAAACAAAGTATTACCATTCCAAGTGTACCTAAAAGATGTATCCTCATGGTGACCAATAAATGAATCCAAAACATCTTATCATATAATGTGTGAATACCTTTTGGGTGGATGTATGTTTATTGTCCCTTCATCATAATTGATAGGAAACATTGTATGAATTGTGTGTAATCCTCTATAGTTTCTTCTAGTAATTATTAAAACAAGTTCCATTCGGGGGTAATCTACAATAAATTCACTTTGTTAGGGATAATCAAGTGAAGTTAAATGTTACATTATTTTATTTTCTTCAGATAATATTGAAATTATGTCATATTTTTACCCTCATCTTAATACAAATAAATGTCTTAAAGTCATCCACAATATATCCCCATGAATCTATATCGATATTCATGTGACTCCGAGTGGTGATCCTAATGTATCAACTGATCAAGGCCTTTATAAGGTTTACATAATGTTCTCCTGCATTCTATCCAAATTCAAATTTGATGCATTTTCTTATCTCCTTGCTAATTTATGGTAACATCATCATGCTATAGTGCTCCTCTTTTTTCTATGACACTAGTTTTTCATCATCTACTATTTCTTAGTCTTAAATATTGTCAATATGTTATTCCTATGGATTGGTTGAATTAAAATGTTAATAAGGTTATTGTTCTTTTATATTGGGATCACCGATAGGCTGAAAGACTTATTGTTCATTGTGGTTTGGATAATTCTCACATGAATATGTCATTATCTATTGAGGTGGTAAAACATATTATTATGATTTTGTAATTTCAATTATTAAAATTTAATAATATGAGGTAATGAAATGTATATTAGAAAAAAATATAATTTGGATATTAATATCCCTTTTCATAAATGTTCATGGGATTTTACCCCTCCATAAAATGTCTAAATATCAATATATTAGCATCCTCTAACATTAAAGACCATATTAATATTAGGACCACATAGATATTTTTCTGATGTGTCAATGAATGGGTCATCCATAGTTGAATATTCATAGGAACCTTTAGTGATTATACTTTATAATAGAATAATTAATCACCATTATTTTTTGGGATTTGGATCATAAAATACATGTAATACCTATGATTCCATAATTAATGGTTTTTATTTGCACCCTTCCATACAGAAATTCACATTCAATAATCTCAATTCATTTATTTTAACAATACTCATGTTATCAACACACTTGAATTAAAAAATTTACACTAATAGTGTTGTATAATAAAACTCTTATTTTTTAAGATGTTGATTTATAAAATATTCACATGAATTGGATTTATCTACTTTTTATTAGATATATTCATCACTTCTATCGCAAGTGTGGATTCCCTATTTTTCATGGTACTATATTTGTCATGTTGATTTGAATAGAATGTATAATCATTAAATAAATAACCATTATAATATAATTTATGATAATTTCTTCCTATGTCTATTCATTAAATTCATTCTAAAATTAAATTGGTATTTTCAGCTGACTCCTTAAAAAAATTGTCTTCAAATAATCCTATAAATTATTGATTGTTTATTTTTATATCCATATTTTATCCCTTGATGGATTAAAGATCCTAATTTTTTTTAAATAAATATAGAATCCTAAAAGTATTATGTAAGACATAATGATAGGCCTACACAAAATCTTTAATTTTAATTGGGAAAACATATATCCCAGAAATTCCATCACCCAAAATCCAACCAATGTGATGAGATTTTGGTATACCAATTCTTTTCACATTAGATATGTGGTCGATATAGAATTCAATAGCTTAAAAAACAATATATCACTTAGAAATACAAAATTTTGTAATACTTTTATTGTTGACACACCGTTTGAAAATCATCAAATACGATTCAATGGGGTAAACCAATCTATAATGTATAGGACCACATATTAGAATCTATCATACAAAGTTAACCATCATTTGAATAATCATATCAATGACTGTCAGTAAGAATAACATTTCCAATTATAATAATATTTTAAATATTTTGTTTTCAATAGTTGTAAATTTTACTGGTTCTATAACATTGTTGCATAGAGCATTGGAAAAGAAATAGATCATTGTTAATGTAAACTGTAAATTATTGGGAAAATTCATGATAAAGCTACATGGATTAGATATTTCATCAAAACATGTATGCCCTATTACTTCATACCCATAAAAAATAAATCTATCATTAATATTATATTCATTATATTTGATAAATACCCCTCAAGAACCACTATGTCATTAAATAAGTTAAAAAAATTAATATCTCCCTTTCCATGGAAGTGTATAATAAGCTAACACAATAAATGTATGTTTTCCCTTTTCACATGTCAATTATACTCAACCTATCCTTGATTCCATCCTAGGATTTACTGGGCTTGTTATGTAACATTTCAATGAAACTATCACATTCATTATTTTCAACATACATAACAACAAGAAAAATCATAACGTACAAACAATTCATGTATGATCATTCAAAGAAATTCATCCCTTTATTAAACCTATTTTTCTAACGTTTTATATAAAAAGGACCACCAAAATTAGTTTTTATATCTTTAACATTCTCAATTAATTGATCACTTATTTGTGGAGTTAGTGTTGTACATTATTATAAACTATTATCAACTTATATCATCAAGGATTGATACTAATTTCATTGGATTATAAATTTGTGGGGTTATATAAACACCAATTTTTAATTTATGTTTAATGCTAATTTACTGTGTACCTTATTCAAAAATGGGATACCCTTGAGATCCTTTAATTCTAAAACCTAAAAAATTTCCATAGGCAAAAAATTCATTTAATTTCTTATAAAATATTTCCCTCTATGTGAAATATTAATTTTTGTAAGCCTCATACAACATTAAACCTAAATCCAAAAATAATTTCTAACCTTTTGACAATGATTCCAAAAAAACATCATTATCATTAACTGATAGTTTTTCTCTAATATAATGGGATATAACAATGCATATTTTTATTTTATGCATTACTATGCTTGGAATTTATAATTGACCAACATAACCATCCATATATCATGAGTTATAAATTGAAAATAAAAAATATTCACTTCAACAGTAGATAGTAACAACGTATGGTATCTAGGGTTGCTTCCACATTTAGGATACACATGATAAATTATCTTTCACTAGGGATAGTCTATCGAGTGATGAATTTTACCAAATTTATTTCTTGTTTTTGTGTTCCAAATCTATTGCTTTATAGTCTCCTCACTTTCATATAGTATCTTAATCATTAAAATGATTTGAATTTACCATAAATATTTCAAAGGACCATATTAATATTTATTTTATTGATAAGAATCACAATATGGTCATTAATTATTTAATTTATTGTCTGTTGAAATAGAATAGATTCATTTGTACATACGTGTATTGTTTCAGATATCAGACACATTGAACATAGAATTTGTTTAGCATAATATGTTTGGAATAAAATATCATTATCTTCTAGGATCATATCATTCTATAGATAATCTATTTCAATTAAAATAACCTGAATCCATCCATTTCCATATTTTAAATTAAACAGATTCAATAAGGTATAAAATTTTGTTTATTTAGTACATTGAGAATATTATGGCGTCATTGTAGAACACTACAACTTGGCATAAAAATTTGGTAATTTATGAAGTTCAAATTAAAATATCATATTATTTTCCCCAATATTATCTTTAGCATCATTCTCACATATAATCATATCCTTGATATAATATTCTTCATTTTCCATACATGTAATGATATTAGAAGGTCCATAAAAATGTGTTTTCCATGTCACTAGGTACATTAACATTTTTCCTATGTCTAGTCCATAATTTATAACTTCTATTTCTTCCATGAAAGACCAAGTGATCTTTAAAATCCTATGGAACTAACTTTTCTTGAATAATAACACTATAAACATGGAAAATGGATTGGAGAATGGTCACATTCATGATCATTTAAAAACATGATGAACTCTTTCACTATATCTTCATACTCGTTTTGATATTATTGGAATCCATTCATTTTCAATTTATATCCATCCTATTGGATTTGGTAATTTTAATATATAACATTATAAATAAATCCTAAATACCATTTCATAGAAAAATTTCATCTCATGATTAAAATATTATTGTAAGCTATGATTATTAATTGATATCATATTAAAGACATATATTTGTTTCATATTTGTAATGATTTTACAAACATGTACTATCATTAATAATTTCTATATTAGTTAAACCTAATATATCATCTCTTCCTATAATTTGAGTCCCAATAGAGAGCAATTCCATATTTGATCCAAACCATGGGGTGATAAATATATATCATTAAATTCAATGATTCAAAAATAGATATATATATCAATGCTTGATGACTGTTTTTATAAAACAAAAAATTTATTTTTTACATTATATTTCTTCATCAGTAAAAAAATTATTCATTAATGTAAAGAATATATTAATTAATGATTTAAAAAATGATATTGTTTTTTATTATGGAAGCGATATGTTATTAAACGTTAACATATATATTTTTAGTTTTACACAAATATAATTTTAAATAAACAATTATTAAAATTCATAAAAGTGATAAAAATAGATATTTCCCATAAAAATATACTAAGACAATAAATTTTATTAGTAGAAGTCAATAAAACTCATTAAATTAACCAACATTTCTCAATCATACTCAAATAAACAACCTTACAACCCCAACATGGGTTTTAAAATGTGGGATCATGAAATTTAATTTATTGATTAATAAACATCTATTAAAATTTTATTTCTAAAAAATAATTTTATTACTGCTTTTATAACATGAATATTTTATATAAATTTACTCCATAATTTATCTCTTATTTGATATCTCTTAAAAATGTTTTACACTCAATTTATAGTTTCATAATAGTTTCATAACTACATGCAATGGTTTTTTTTCTTCATTATATACTAACAACTCCAATATTATTATTTATCATTAATAGATGATTCCAATAATTAATTATATTTTCATTATCTCTATAATATTATTTAAATAGATTATATTCATGGCCGATTTTGAATATGCATTCAATATTTTTTTCATGTGCTATTTCATTTACATTACAATCATAAATGAGCATCGACTATTTTTATCTTTATTTTCATTTCCATTGTAATGATAAACATGAAATATCATAATAAGTTATTCCATGAAAAGGTTTTCATATTTCACCCATATGGTATAGTGATTTTTGAATTATTTCTAAAATAGACAATTAATATGGTATTTATTTGTTAAAAGAGTATATATACATGTTAAATAACATGATTCTAAAATATTAATTGATTCATGAAGAAAATAAAAGGACCTTACTCTATCAAATATAAAAATATAGAACTGAGTTTGTTACCACCTCATTACATCATCATAAAATGTTACTCTATTATTCTAGAACATTACTACAGAGAAGAGCTTCAACAAACTCTCCAAGTGAAAAAGTGGTATATTGAATGTTTCACTCTATTCATTTTTAAGTAGATGGACTTTTCATAATCCTGTTATGTATACCTTCCATAAGGGTATTTTTTTTAATTGTTCATAAATAAGGTTTAGTATGAACTAGTCCTTCCATTCACCATTTCATATACATGTTTTTTCAATAAGAAAATTTGTTTACCCATGATTTTTTTTATTATTCACATTGGGAATATCTAAGGTCATTATTTGTGTGAGAATATGAATTAAACACCAAATAATGAGTTTGAAAAAAATTAAATAACATGAGAGAAGTAATTATATTTTGTGGGTATGTAGATTGATTTCATAGTAAAGTGAGGAATGAAATGATATAATATTATTAAGAAAAAAACAATATGATTAATTCAAGAGCCCATGGGATGATGTTGATTAACGAGTATTATATTCTAAAAAATAAATTTCTGAAAAATTGATAATTATTTAAAAGGAAACATATAATAATTGATGAAGAGGATGTAAATATACAATATATAGTGGTTTTGAATGTATAATCATTGGATATATGGGGATATTGAATGGACCATGTGATGATTATGATGAAGGGATTATATTTATTTTTAATTAATTAATGATAGATTCAACATAGAGCCATGGACATAGAAAACCCCACATTCCACCTAATGTATACCTCAAACCACCATGAACTCATATGAGAAGTATGAAAAAAGGTATATGAGTGAGGAGGTGAATGCCTATTTAAACAAAGATTATGATTATTTAAAAGAATTAATAATCATGTACATTTTTTTATAAGATGATTGATTCAATTAGAAGCTTGTTGAAGAGGGATGGAAAGGGATCGATTCCTAGAAATATTGGATGTTGGAAGGATGAAGACTCTGTTAGGGTTCCATATTAAAGATCTAGTATGCATATTTTTAGTGGATTAAAAAATCCCTAACAAAGTGTTATTTTATCAATGCTAAAATTAAAAACACTAAAAACATATCATTATACATGGTAGAATTTTATGGTTGATAATTATATATCTTAGAAGAATAATTTTAGTGTGGATAAAATAACTCTTTATTATTGTGAACAAAGAACAGATAAAGATGTACATTTAATATTATAATAATTTAATTTAATTTTTTATAATTAAAAATAAATATTTAAATAACATCAAATGTTAATATATATATATATATTATAAATATTTTCATTATAATTATATAATTTAATATATATATATATATAAATATATTTACAAATAAATATATTTATTGATGTTTGTATACAATTTGAAATATATTTATATAATTATATATAATTTTATAATATTTATAATTATATATATATATATATGTATGTATTTATAATTATATATATAAATATATAAATATTTTTTAATATATTAACTTATATAATTATAAATAATATATATATATATATATATATTATAATTTTAATATTTATGTATATATTTATTTACATTTATGAATATAAATAAATATATTTAAAAATATTTGTATAGAATTAATAATATTTTTATATAATTATATATATTTATATTATTATATAAATCTTTCTTAATATTTAAAAAATATATATATATTTTTATTTATTTATTTTTCTTATAGTTTTGTAATTACCTAATTATATAATTATTTTTTGATAATTATAATTAAATTAATTAATTTAATTATATATATATATATATATATAAAAATATTTAGTTATAAATAAAATAAATATATTTATTATTAATAAATATTTATATAAATTTTAAACTTATTTATATATATATTTATATATTTATAATTATAATTATAAATAAGTATATTTAAATATGTTTTTATATAAATTTATGTACATTTATATAATTATATATATATATATATAATAATCTATGGTGATGGGGTGTCTCATGCTTGTGAAATGCTCATCTGGTCGTCATGGATCAAGGCGTCTTACTAGGGTTTTTTCTGATGGCTTCTTCAGTTGATCCTCTATTATATTATGTTTTTCATTTCTTTGATGCATTTCAATAGTCATTATTTATCCCCCTCTGTAAAGGATGAAGTAAATGAGGTCTCTTGTGGTGAGTTTGTTGTGGATTCTACCAATAGATACATCATTTTGTCACGGAAAGAAGACTCTCTAGATTGTTTTATCAAGAGATAGGGTACCACTCATGTCACTACTTATTGTGAAGCCATACTTGAAAGGTCTATGATTTTAAAATATTAAATTCTAATGTGGATATAATTTTGGTAGCCGATAAACCATCGAAGGTAAAATACCGTTCGTGTCGCATATCATGGTTATGGGGCTTTAGCAATTGAAAGTGTATATTGATGGGGTGTGGATTTTTTCACATCATTCTCCCATTAGACAGTCTGAAGAGGAATGTTTGGGGGAATAGATCAAAATTAGTTTAAAAAATGTTGAATTTTCATTTGATAAAGAGATCCTCACTTCTCAGCATTCTCTATTAAAAAAACTCATGTTTGGGTTTTGGTACAGATTTTTGGGCATAATTTTTTGTGATGAAACTAAAATATTCATGGACTCAAAAATTACTATACTAATCAAGATAGATATGGCTACTAATGAATATTGATATGGGTTATTCTTAAGTGTTATTATTGATGTGGATCTAAATTATTCTTTAATTTATTGGGTAATTATATATATTTATGATGATGCCTTTAATATGAATGTTTTCTTGAAATATTCCTTTGTTCTCCTCTAATTTTTACTCTATTGGTCACTCAAAATAGAGGTGTCGATGGATTTTTTTCAACGTTATATTATCTAGAAAATTGAATAAACCCTCTAAATTCTACATATATAGAGAGAATAATATTTTCCCTAGGAGTAGTGATATGAATCCCAAAGAGCCGAGGACGCACATTAGATAGGTTCACATTTATGGGACTCAGCATTGTCACGAGTAGATGAAATTCACAGTTAATTTCCATGGATTTGAAATGATTTTGGATGTTGGATATATGAGGAAATAGACCTCCATTTAATCTCTATTTTTTTGGTTTCACTACTATAAGGTACACTGGCGTTCGGCCTCCAGAGAAAGAGGACAGGTCCCCAACACGTAACTTTAATAGGTGTCTTCATAAGACACATAATAGTTGGGAAAATTTAGAGGAGGATTATAATCCCTCCATTAATGTGGATGACCACAATGAACCTAAATTATAAATTTAGGATAATATTGATCAACATAAAATACAATATGACATAATTATTATGGATATTTTCCAAAAATGGAATCTAAATATGGGGGATTCCTTTTCATTCAAGGATGTTTTGATGTGTAATATAATAACAAATACATGTAATGAATACCCAAGTAAGTATCATGGTAAATATATCAATTAATAAGTGTTTAGGATTAATACTATTTTAGGGGAATCTTATGAGAAGGTAATTTGTATGGGTTTTACTCCAATGGATGAATTAGTGCGGAGAATAGAGCAGACCCCTGATGTGGGTGAAGATGTGAGGTTGTATCACTCGATCAAAACTGTTTCATGTGAACCTGTTGTGACTCCAAAAAAATCTAGTAAGAAGATTTTTTATCTTATTAACATCCTAAACAAGTTTAAATGTAGGTAGGTATCACAATTTTAATTTTTAAGAAATCTTGGTGTTATTTGAGTTGAAAGGAAATCTACATGCACTATGATTTTAAAGGAAAAGATAAACTCTAATCATAAGGTGATAGAGGAAGGACCATTTTATATTGTGAAATTGGATTCTTGACCACTTGATTATCCAACCAATTGGATAATTTCTTCATATAAAATTATAATTCATCTAGATAGAGCTCATTGTTGATTTGATGCATCATTCCGTCCATTATCAGTCTGGATATCATTCTTCGGCACCCCTACCCCCGTGGTAATCCTTATTGATTACCTACAGAATGGAGGGTCGGTATCAAAGGATATAATAGATTCTTCAATTTTAAGGATCAATGAAAATGGTGTTCTTAATAATATTCGGTATCTTTTGATGATACAAATATAATATCTTCCACAAGAGATGTCCACCATACCACCCTTTTTAAAATATATAATTTTTTATAAATGTAATGGTTATAAGAATTTTTTATGGTGGATTTGAGTGTTCAAAGAAACATCATTAGTTAATTTCCCTTAAAATAGTGATCTATAATGTATATGGTGCTCACTAACCTCCAATTTCGGATTTCACCCACCCCATATAAAATTATAAATATATTATTTAAATATATATAGAAACCAGAAATATAATTAATGATAATTTAATTATATTTATACATATATGTAATTATATAAAAAATTATTTATAATTATATTTACAAAAATATATTTAGTAAAATATATTTGGATCTTCTCGGCTTGTTTTGGTGGTGATTGGGCCAAATAGTGCTCCTTAACCTTCAGTGGTGGTGGGAGTGATACTTGATCTATGTATTAATGTTGTAGTAGAGATAGAGGCAAGCGATGTGAGTCTTATTGTGGGAATGATAACCCATGAAAATGTATCCTTCTGTCCTATAGTCACTTCGGTGACTATAGTAATTTTTTTATCTATTGTACTTTGTGGATGAAGTGTTAAAAACTCATAAAACTATTGTAGATTATGTGCTGTGATGGACTACTTTTGGAGTTAACTAATCAGAAACATAAGTGGTTGATGTCGAAACATTCCAAAAATAATAATTTTTAAATTCGGGTATTTTGGATAATTCAAATTTAAATGACTCAAATAGTATTAATTTAACAGCTCAAAATGATGTTCCACCAAAGTGAATCATAAATAAGGGTGACACTTCCAATCATATTTATAATAGAGAGGTAATTATTGAAATATTTAAAAATATTCATCACTTCATCATTTCCTAGATTGTTCTTCCCTTTGGAGGAAATATTTGTGAAAAAATTATCTACTTTAGAAGCATTCTTTTATATGGGGTTCTTTAGAAAATAAATATATTCCCATGGGTCGGGTTTTTTTCAAATCATTTTTTCATCAAATTCATTGAAGTGAAGTTCTTAGAGACCAGTTCAATTGGTTTAATGACTTGTATAGTTAAATTTCAATAGTAGGATTTTTTTCAACTCATTTTTTATTACAAATACTAGATCTTGTGTTTGGATCAAAATTATTGGTCCTAACTAGGTCATGTGTCAACATAATATTTTATTTGATATAGAATCAACATTTGAAATTCCAATTAAAATTCATATGACAAGAGAGGTTGAATGTATTTTGAATTTTTCATAGATCCTACTAGAATTTGAACTAAGATATTTCTTTATTAATTTCATATTTTCCGGTCATTGGATGATGGCATATCTCTAAATGTTGAATTTGAAATATTGACTGACTTCTATTCATATTTTCAACTTATTAGTCACGTAAATGGTAACATCAATAAGAATTTTTTTATTTATGTTCTTTAAAAGTTTCTCTAAAGGATTATTGTATGAAGAAGTTGAGGATATATTTATTAGAGTATATTGTGATGTTTTGTAGATAGTCTTGATGGGGTTAATGAGAAGGTTAATGCCAGTTCTACCAAAACAATTGAGTAGCCTTCTTAGAAGTTGAACAAATGACACAGGTGGCTCTGAATACAATCCATAATTTTCATGTTCATGAGAATGTCCAGGTGGATGAGGGAAGCCCAAAAATTGGATATTTAAAAATGGATCACGTTCCACATGCACAAGAGGATTCTCTTTCACAACAAGAATGGATTTCATTTACGCTGAAGCTATTATAAATGAAGTTCTCCAGACATGGTTCACATTATGATGGGTTGAGACAATTGAATTTTTATCAGGATGTGAATTATCTTCATGATATTTCAAATTCAATTTTCTACTCATGAATTGGGGACTGGGGTAACAATTCAGATGATTGAAGTGATAGAAAGCAGTGGTTGGTCTAATTGGACACCGCTTGGCTCGGGCCATCAAGAAGTGGTTTTTCTTATACGGATGTTGTCATTTGAAAAGGAAAGAGTGATCCTCTAAATAGAAGTCCACTAAATGATTATTATAAACAATCAAGGACAGTGTCTACTATATCTTCTTCCAAGGATCCAAAGGTCAATCACCCTTGAGTAGGAAAGGTCAAAGGTAGAGATCTATAGGATTATCAACCGAGGTAACTCCAATTCATTGTGGGAAACTACTAATGAATATGATTTTAACTATAGTAATAACCATTCATATTATGATTTTTATACCAATTTTTTTGGATAAGGGAACATGTCTTTGTTGGACCCCATTCACTTCTCTTTTGGTCTTTTCCATTTAATAAATTTGTTAGGGGTGTTTCTTTTGGATAGATCTTTTTGGTATAAATATATTTTAAATTTATTTGTAAATAAATTTTAATAAATATATATTTATAAATATAATTAAATTCATATAGTTATGAATAATTTTATATAAATACATTTAAAATGTATTTAAGAATATAATTAATTGTTACTATAAACATTATTATTATTAATTATATTTTCAATATTACTAATTCAATTAAAATATGCTTCTAAATATTTTATTAACTCAATTTCTATAATTATTTATATTTAGTAATGTAATTATTGTAAATATATAATAATATAATATATATTTATTAACTATATTATTTAGAAAATTAAATGATAATAATATAATTAATACTACTTCATAATAATTTAATTCAATATTTAACAATTAATAATAAATATGCTCATAAATTTTATAATGTTTAAATATAATTTTTTTTAAAAATAATGTTTATTCTAAGTAAATTAGTTTTTGTTTGCTATATTTTTTAATTTTAATTTATTTTACAATAATTTATTATATGTTTAGTTTTTTATGACACTGTTCATATTGTGATTATTTATAATATATAATTTATACACATTGAAAATAAACTAAATGAAAGAAAATAATGTTACAAGGATGTTATTTAAAGGGATATAAATTATATATTATAAATATAATCTATGTTAAATTTGCAATATTATCTGTAATTATAAAAATAATTGATATAAAATTAATATCATAAAAATAGTTAATGAAAAATAATTTTAAAGGCTGAAAATCTAAATGATTCAAAAACTATTTTTTTAAATATATGTATTTTTTACATTCCTTTCCCAAATGAAAATGAGATTTATACCAACATATGAAATCAACAATGATTCCCCCCAATACCACAAACACACATATGATCTTCTGGAACACTCTCTATCTAATGGATATATTTATTTGGTGTCCTAACTATAGGAACCCGTTCTTCCACATGTGGGGTTGTGGATACCTCCTTATGCTACAGTATATGGTACTATCCAAAATCATATGTGGCAGAAGACCCAACATCATATGTGGAGGAATTCACACAATCCAATGTGAAGTCATACAGACCTTGAGCTTCTATGTATACTTCACGGGTGATATCAAAGAATTATTATCCATCAGAAGGGTCTTCTAAGGGAGCCACATGGTGTGATACCATACTCAGGTCCCATTAAATCAAAAAAATAATAATTTAGAGAAGTAATATCATATGTAAGAGTAGGAATATGTGGCATGTATATCTCTGATGTCTCTTCATGATCCTATGATTTTTTGTGAGGGATCCTATCTTTGTGGTGCAACAACATATCTAATAGCCTCTCACTTACATCACTCAATTTTTCCTCACAACATCCATCATCTATGTTATCATCTCTTTCCTATGCTAGGAAGTGGTAGTGTAAATGAATCATCATCAGTTGTCACATCACTCAAATCATCATCCCTATATACACCAGTCAAAGCATGTTGATAGGGAGTTAATTTTGTCTCATTACCTTTGACACTATCTCTTATGATCTGGAGAGGATATATGAGAGCCACCATATCTGGATGAACTATGTCTCACCTAAAACATTATTCCCCCTAAATATCTATGATATTTTCATTTTGATAAAGTATTCCTAACTAAAAATGATATAGCCTTCAAATAAATATGAATCATTCTACAGAAAATATAAGTATCTCACCAAACAAACCAACTACTAAATACATATCCCATGATGTATATGGTAAATGATGATTTTCCATTAATAAAAATATGAATAATACCCACAACCATCAAACCAAATGTGGGATGTGATATATATGTTCTGAAAAATGTTTTATTAGGCATGCATGTCCCAATACTCTGTGTAATGTCCATGATACTGTGTCTAATCTGTCGTGTACCTACCTATAAGTGTAATGTAATGTAATCCATCGACCTATCGTAGTAATATGGGTAATATATATATATATATATATAATTTACATGTCTTATTCTATATAGAGCCACTCAATTATAGGGATGTGGTTGAGTAGGACCATTGTACCACCACCTCTTACCATAGTTATTCTATATGGTGGAAGAAACACATAGAAAATTACTATTTATAACATCCATGAAAACAAAAATTCAAATTAAAAAAAAGAATTCATAAATTTTAAAAATAATGTAACTAAGATAAAATTTCTACATCATAAAAAATTAATAATAAAAAAATCAATATAAAATTTAATGTCAAAATTTTGACACTATGTTTTATAGAATTAAATATCTGTCAAAATATACGCACACTATTTCTCTGAGTATTTTAATAAAACTGATTCTGACTCCTCCTGGTTAGAATAATTAATATAGGGTATATTTATAAATAAACATAATAAAATAACAAAATAACTCAAATTTATGATGTAAATATACCCATGTCCCATTGACATACCTAAAATATATGTCATGGAAGTGGTACTATAATTCTAGGAGAGATGTATGGAAAAATATCCAAAACCAACATAAGTACCTAATTTATACACCCAACAATATTTTGTGCATCAACTCAAAAACCAGTACATATACATCTATATATTTGATATAATACAATAGAACCCCAAAAATATAAGCCCATCTATTCCAAATACTAATGTAATGGGAAATACGTCCTATATAGCAAGGTGTTGGACTGGTCCACATAAAACATACCTCTAATCAATTTCCTAATGTAAGCATGTTTTTTCCAAACACGAATCATTTCATCTTCATCATCCTGATTTTTAGTGAAATGATCATCAATAAAAACCATTTTCAATTGGGACCTTGGAATACACATTGTACATTTACAATATTAATGCCTTGGGGCCCGTTCACTGGGAAAATCCATCTCATATTGTATACAGGTTGAATATAGCCTTCTATTTTTCACAGCAATTTCAAATTTATATTATTCATGGGAATTCAATCAAAAATATCAAAATTAAAATATTCCCCCACACGTGTCCAGGGAGAACTATAGTGGTCGTTATTACTCATTAGTTGCTGAAATTGATCAAACAACAGCTCCCAATAATAGTTTATATACACGCATGTTGTGATCACATGTATGTAAGAATATCATAATATTTGAGAGGTACAACATGAAAATTAATACTACTCTATTAAAACAACATATAAATGATTCATACTATCAGTTATATGATCATGGTTTTCAACGACCTAAAATCTATGCTCTGTATGATCAAATTAATGGTCATGAAATGTTTCATCCTCATGAATCAAAACTCGTTTTTCTATTTTTTTTAAAACAAACATTAATGTAATGTGGGAACCTTATAGAAAATTTAACTATAGATTCATACATAGACCATCCAAAAACCATGATCAACTTACATACTGCCAAATTCAAAAAACTCCAAAAGAACTAACATTACTGAACCTCGAACCATATACACACACTATGTTTAAAATTTTAAACATAATATCATCAACTTTTCTTCCAGGAAAAAAACCAATAGAAATATGAGACCACGTCATCAACCAATATGTCTCCACCATCAACACAGCCCTGATTTCACCAACACAGTACTACCCTTCACTGCCAACTTCATTGTCTTCCCCATCACCTGACATTAAGCCAAACATCTCCAAACCACATTATCATTTTCAGACAACAGTCATCACTGGAAAACAAGTTGATCCAATAGAATAGAATTGATGGGGAAATACACAATAGATGCCCCTCTTAAAAATCAATGGTCACTAGAACATCACTTCATAGAACCTCCATAGAGACCACATCACCAGACTAACTAGGAAGGGAGTGATGGTCCATTACATCATAGAATAGTTGGTGACCAATGGTCTTAGAAGAGGTCCATGAAATCAATCAATATAAATTCCACCCTTAGGATTCCCCTTGTACAATCAAACCAAAAAAAACCATCCATTAAACCAATTACACCATGAAAAAATGTCCCATCACATCATCAAACAACTAAAAATGAAGCTCCTTATCAAGCTCCACTAGAACAAAACCTTAAAATATGAAGAAAAAACTAAAAACATCGTTAAGAAGGAAACCCATGATGGATATAGATGAAAACACACAAGAGAAGAAGAACATAAAGACAACAAAGAAAATGTCCTAAGACCACTACTTGTCCCCCTACAACAAAATCCCAAGATACCTAAAACCCGCATGTTGTCTGACTAATACGTGGTCAAGCAATATTGGTTGGCGGCAAGGGAAGAGGAGAGGGAAAGAACCAAATCCACCACGGATGCCAACCCCACCCTCCTGATATACAGGAAACCAAACCTAGATTTGGAAGATCATTGAACATGTATGGTGGAGGGAGGGGTTATAAGAGATGTTAGATATCCACAATATAATGAATCCTCAAGATTGAATATGAAAGGGAATTATATATCCAACAGGGAAAATGATGTCATGTGAGTCTAGGTGTGAAATCAGTGTTGAATGAAATTTAATCTAAAGGAAGAAGATGAAAATGTGACCGATATGAAGAGGAAAGTATGAGAAAGGAAAGGATAACTATCACCACTAAACGATACTAGGAAGGACTAAGAGGAATGAGAGAAAGTGAAAACACCATGAGTGTAGATACTATTGGGAGAATGCAGGGCCATCCTGACTAGGTACCTCTGGAAGAACTCTCTAAATCTTGTACTAGATATGGTGAATGTATCACATATCTCTATTCAGAACCCCATTATACCACATTCCTAATTAATTTAAATACTTTATAGTGTGATAGAATATCTATTTTCCTATTCATTTTATTTATATTTAAAAATTTATACTAATTATATATTATAATTTCAGATCTTCTAATTAACATATAATCTAATATTATTAATTAATGTTGATGTGTACTTTTCAAACATACATAAAAATAAATTTAAACGTTATATGATGATGTTCATCATTTTTTCATATCATCTCCCATTCTAATACTCCATTTACCATTTATGATTTGGAATATTTGTTATTTAATAAAAAAATCCAAATTGGATCTGTTAATATATTTGAGATGCTCTTCCTTCCTTAGTTGTTGAGGGTAATACTCCAACAGAAAAAACTAATATGAACACAAATGAAAATATCTATGATAAATATTCTTAAAAAAATTAATATTCATAATAATATTTATGATTTATTCACTCATTGACTCATCATTAAACTTCTTTGTAACATGTCTCAAAATATGTCTAATATAGTACTGATGATGGCCATAGGGTGGGATTCATATAATACCCTCAGATTGTACTACCTCCTTGATTGATCGATGATGATCTCAAATAAAAATATACCATATGTTCCCATCATGAACTCTCTAAGGTGATCCATGAGCCAGCTCCAAGTTGAGAAGGTCTATTTTTTAACAATAGAAAGTGTCCATAGAACATTGTTTGGATTACTATGAATTTTTAATATAATTGATATAGATCGTCTACACATTCTACACAGAAATGTTCCCTCAATTTTTATAAACTACATGAAATGTATAAATTATGTTTGACATTTTAAAAATATATAAAATAATATAACAACACAACCTTCTACTAACTAACTTGTTTTTTCGATAACATGTTCAATTGAATGTTACTGATAGTTTAATATATTTACATTTAATAAAATTGAGAAATGTTTCAGTAAAATGAAATAATATCACTCCTAATCATCATAAACATTCACTATAGAATTAATTCATTCATAAAATGCCTTCCAGTAATATATTTGATACCCAAAAAGTGGTCTGATTCTCTCCACAACCAATAATTATATGAATGCCCTGACATGCTCTTTCAATTTCGGTAATAGTTTTTCAAAAGAATTAATCATCTAATAATAAGTGATTTTGCTACATAATTCAGTTCACACATGATTGTGGAATAAATCTATTCATGATATAGAAGTTAATATTATTGATAATTATATCTATCAAATTCATATGACTGTCTAAATGAAATTTATCAAACTGAATCGAAAAGTGATGTCTATTTTTATCTTATACATCATAACTCAAATAAAATTCATTGTGATGTTTTTTATCACATTGTAATGCATTTTTTTAATTTTAAAATACCTTCCAATATATAGATAACTTTCATCTGAAACTTCATTAATTCCCTCGATAATTCCAATAAATTATGTACTCATAGTAATAATTGACCCATAAAAAATGGAAGGCATTTCATGCCTTCATTAGACCATACATACAATAGTGGTTTATGGTTCAATGTCTTTTCATACATAACAAGGATGGGTGTAGAAGTTTTTTTGACATCCATTTCTTTTTTGGCTTCCACATAATCTTCTTATTCCCAATTTCCATCATCCTAGAAATTATCTACCAACAAAAATAAATTATGTGTAGGAATACCCATGGAAACATCACTTCTTCTAGGAGATATTATAAAATGAATATATGAAACTATGGAGTGATGATATGAAGGAAAAACCCCATTATAGGTGAAACATCTTTAGGTGTTATAGATTAACAATTTGACATTATATCATGATGTTTGATTGAAAAACATTTAATGTAGATGGAACCTTTACTGTAGAAATAGTGAAATGAAACTCTATCATTTAATCATCAAGAAGATTCTTAACTAATGATTATATTCTTTCCCAGTGATCATCATTAGATAATGGAGAGGTTATATTATAAAACCAATCTTGAAATGTACACGTACGTATATTACAGACTCTATCACATTATTTTCCATTAGTTTTAACCTATGACGAATTTTTATTTGAATGAATTACAATGTTTTTTACTCTCCAAGAATTAGAAATATTTTGGGATGTATACTATAAATATAGACTTGTATAGTCTCGATTATTTAATTATTTCGATAAATATGGGTATCTATATTTTTTATCTGAAATCAAACATCATTATTAATTAAATTTGATTAGCTAAACATAATATAATTTTTAAAAAATTCAGTATTTCAAAGGAATATCACAAATTTTATTTGATGGAGATTCAATATCAAAATCATATCTCATGTATTCCATTTTTACATATTCATGCTTCTAGTAATTTAGGTTTAATTCATATTTTCTCTACTATATTAATATGATAAAACCATATTGATATGTAAATTTTTTCAAAACCCATGTGTTTGTGCTACTTACCCAAATATAGAAGTCAAATATATTCATATATATCAACATGCATCAAATGACAGATGATCAATAATGCATCCGGTAAAATAATAGAGTTATATGAGACTAAAAACACAATATGAGTAATCCTATAGCAACAGATAGTGTACCCCATTCACTTGTCAAGGAAAGTGTCATGAACCCCACCCCACAAAGTGTACCCCTCTTAGGTCGAAAATATGATAAAGGAGATAATGACCCCCGAGTCCCACATCTAATTGGCCCCGAGTTGGCGACTAGCACCGAGGGTATAATAAACACACAAATGGGAGGCATTACCCTCTAAGAGAACACATGCTGAAGAGATCCAACTCCAACTCAAAAATGAAATAAAAAATAAACCCAAGTTCACATATGTAATACCATGCAAAAGTACTACAACTGAAAGAGGATGAACCGCAAGTACCCAAATGAATGTAAATACAGCAGCAACCACAAGCCTAAACAGATCCTGCAACAACAAGTTGTAAACACCAGCCTGATCTCTAAACTGCTCCAAGTGACCTAAAAATATGTTTATATTTACATAGGGTGAGTATAACAGTATACTCAGTAGGATCCTCCCTGAAGCCTCTCGTGCCGAAGTAAAGAAAGAATTCTAAATCACAGTGAACAACAAGTGAAACTAACTCGTCACCTAAATAGGTATACTAAGTTCCTATCCTCATCATGGAAACTCTCACTAAGTAATGCATAATAGAATATATTAGATAATAAATAATATCAATGGTACCCTAATACTACTTGCCCACTGGTTTTCCACATTTCCCCAACGTTGCACATCTTGAGAATCTCTCTCCAATAAGTCTTTCCTGTATACTCCTGGGCAAAGCACCACCATATACACCTCATGCAACAAAACAACCTTGTCCATGCACCAGAGTAAGCAGGTGCTTCTTACGAGCTACCAGAGCTCACATAACGTGTATCATACGTTGGGTTTTATACTTCAAACCATCACAAACAATACACCGAGTAAGGATCCTCAAGCCATCACAACCTACACACATTACACCTATATTTGTCCAAAGAAAACTATATCTAGAATATATGTGTGTGAATAACCATATGCCATTACAGCCGTTTACAAACATTTATGGGCAAAATAAACCAATGTGCATGCCAGAATAGGAAACTACCAAGAGAAGAGAACGAGGACGAAGGGGGTATTCATCCATCCATCCTCCCACCGAAATATTGGGGAAAACACCCCCAGGGCTCTGAATCCCCAGGGTGTCAGTTGCCCTTACTGACAGGTTGGAGTAGCATATAGAAACACAAAAAGAACAGAATATACTATAACTAACAAACACACTATTGTCATAACCTATTATTAGACACAATTGTAGCTAACATCTCTCAGAATCGAGGCTTCTACTTCTAAGACTATGTATCCTTATTGATTCTCCTTTTCGTCACATTGCCTAAAGAATGGAAAGGGTAATGACTTAGCCCAAATTGATTCATCCATTGAAGAAAATGTCAAAAATCGAAAAAGGGATGAACAAGACGACGATTTCCCATAAGTCGTGCAAGTTTCCTCATAGTCGCGCAAGTCCACTTGCGCGGAGAATTATGGTCGCACAAGTGACTTGTGCGACCTATGTGATAACCTCCCGAGGTCTTCTCCTACCTATAAATAGACCTTGTGCGCCCCCCATTTGAGGAGAATTTTTTCCAGAAACTCAGATTTGAGCTCCCGGTGCCCTAGTCTCTTCTCAAAGCTTCCGAAACACTTCTAAAGTAATTTCATACCTAGAATGGAAGATCTAAAGAGGGGAGGAAGTCATGAATGTTGAAACTCATCAACACTTGCGCACCTGAGTGGCCATCCCTTAAGGGAAAAGGGCCACACCAGTCTGCTTCCTTACTCCTTCATTAGATCATACAGACCCCTCCTCTGGAAGAACCTCAAAAGGATTATAAAGGCTTTAATAAAGAGTCACTCAAGTATTACCTGCTGGTTAACCGTCACGCAAATACATCATGTGTCGTGCAGGCATATACCTGCACGACCAAAACATGTGCGCCCACGCAGTACATGCGCACCTGCCAGGACTTGCGTGCCCCTGCCTTGTTGGGTGCCTTTCATTCCCATTTCACCCCTATTAATCCTTTAGACCTTTCCTATTAAAGATTCAGTCATCAAGAAACTCTCCAAATCCATTTATGGCATGATTTCTTGATTTTACTTCCTTATCTGAAAGGAATTCAGTGGAATATCTCTCAAAACCTAGAGATTTACACAACATTATGTCACTAAAGATTGAGATTTCTTTCATTCAACCTCATCCTTTAAGATGGAGAATCCTTAACCTGGGCCACCTTTTCAGAAGTAATCCCCAGTCTCAAATATGGGCATCCTCTTAGAAGTAAGCACCAAATCCCCTAACCTGGGCCTCCTTTTCAAGAGTAAGCCCCAGTCACAAATATGGGCATCCTATTTAGGAGTAAGCCCCAGATCCCATAACCTGGGCCTCCTTTTTAGGAGTAAGCCCCAGTCTCAAATATGGGCATCCTCTTAGGAGTAAGCCCCAGATCCACTAACATGGGCCTCCTTTTCAAGAGTAACCCCAAGTCTCAAATATGGGAATCCTATTTAGGAGTAAGCCTCAGATCCCTTAACCCGGGCCTGCTTTTCAAGAGTATTCCCCGGTCTCAAAGATGGGCATCCTCTTCCGAAATCAGCCCCAGACCCCTAATTTGGGAATCCTACTCAGGAGTAAGCCCCAAGACTTAATTCCCCTAACCTGGGCCTCCTTTTCTTGAGTAAGCCCCAGTCTCAAATCTAGGCATCCTCATTAGGAGTAATCCTTGGACTTAATTTCTCTTAACCAGTCCTAATTTACCTTTGATCTGTGATTCCTTTTCAGGAGTAAAACCCAATCATAAGTCTTCTCCTAATTTGGGCCTCCTTTTCAGGAGTAAGCCCCAAGTTAGATTATTCAAAATCTCCATGAGGCACATATACCTTTATAGACCATGTTCCTAGATTTCATCCATAAAGTAAATCCTAAACTTCATTTATCTGGGCAATCATACATACATAATCCCCACATTATTTCTTATGATTGCATCTTTCATGGAACAATTGTCCAATTGTTTACCAATACCACTTGTTTCTCACACCGAGCATGACTCACGTGAGATTAGAGTGTAAAAGTAATCGTGACATCCTTTTTTGAGCCATCAATCATAAACACCATACTCCCTTACATGAACTATGTGGGTTCTGATTCCTTTTCTAAACAAAGGATACATAGGTAGCCCATCTATGGGTTCGATCCCAACTCTAAAATAATCCATGTCCTTCTGAATGACAATAAACTTCAAGTTCCCCACTGAGTGGATTTAAAACCACCATGGTCATCATAATGACCAAGAGACTTCTATATAAATGTGTCGAAGGGTACCATTGACCAAGAATCTCTAATAAATACAGATGATTCTCTATCGATGACGAACCTCGAATACATACAAAATATTCTATAAATTTCCTACATATTTAATCATTGATTGTCAGATCTGAAGGAAATCTCATTTTATACTTGGTAATGTAATAAGATTTCACGAACATAACTTAAATCTATAAAGAGAGTCCTAGAGTAGACAAAAATTCCCCTAAAAAAGGTGTGATGAGTCCAACCTCCTATCTTCTCGACCAATGAAAATTCCTAAGCCTCATCAGTCCACAAACTAATGAGAACCTACCTTGGGAAAGTAGGTCTGAATGGATGTGGAATAATTATATGTTTCTGGTTCTACGAAAAATCCAGTTAGAAACCGATCAGAATGTTTTAACCTCCCATCAAGGCGGTCATCCCTGGATTCCGATGGAAACAAAAAATGGTGAACCCGACGTGAATCATTAACCAAGTTAAAATAATGTTTTACCAATTTGTTAGGCCCCTATTTAAAACTCAATGAGAGGTCCAACAAAAACAATCATTGACATATGTTCTCATCCAAAATATGTAGTGGTTGAATTTATCTTGATTACGTCTGTTATATCAAAAAAGTACTCTTTTCCATGATCTTCTGCATTTCTAGAATGGTTTCTATAAAGTTTACACATGTGAATACTGCTGCTACTACTACTGGATCGTCGTCCGCACTAAGGATGATATCACCTACTCATCGTCTTCAATGCTGGGTATAAAACTCAATTGTTAAAAAGTACCATCATCAAGGTATCATCCCAACTCTGGAGGCTGCCTGACAAGCCCTCTATGTAAATAACTTACATCGGTCATCGAGACCATGATGACCAGTGATCAAGAAGCAGGCTGTGCTGACTACCGTATCCAACCGTTTCGGGTCGTTATCCCTAGAACGCAATCACCATTCGCTCCCTTATGCTGGGGAGGTGAATGAGTAGGTACCTCAGGACCTTAATTCAAACAGACAGGAGTCCTTCCTAAGGGATCCCACCAACAATCGTCACCAGACTCGTAAGGTAGTGCGCCCTCAACATGATGAGGGTACCAACTCCATGCATTCAGCTCAGGTTCCTCGAACCCGAGTAGGAAAGATGAACCACCAGAGGTGGAATCTGGACAATAGTGAGCAGGTTCTCATCTCTTTCATCTCCAGAGAAGTACACCAACTTAACATGGTGGCAAGCAATGAGAAGGCACATATAGCTGCCCGTTTTAATTTTGCAGTCCAGTAGACTCATCTGGCAGCATCACGCCAATCCCACTAGGCAATTCTGGCGGAGTACTATAGGCAGGAACGTACACCTATTTATACATCATCAGCTAGTCAGCAGGGTCGTCTGACTACATATGATGGATCTCGTCAACCACGTTTGGCGAAGTGCAATTAGCAGGCACATACACCTACTAGTATTAATCAATCCTACCAACAGTCTCACTTGGTAGCATTCAGAGAAGTTAGTCAGAAAGCCCCGACAACAAATAGGAGGCAGACTCAACTATCTACCCCCACACATGAGTACTATCAGGATTCACTGATAGGAAAAGGAGGACACGAGCAGGCACATACACCTGATCCTTTCCCGGAATGGATGTATATTCCCGTTCTAGCAGCTGAAGTCACCAAACATATTCTATCAATTGTGAAAGAGTAGAATAAAATCCCTGCTCATATTCTGGATGCATGCCAGGATATTATAACAAATTCAGCAGCATCTCAGGGAAAGACACATAGATCTATCCCTACCAGTGGAGTGATACATGAACAGTTCACTCCGGAACAGAAACACACATCTGTTCCAGTCCAAGAGGGTTATGGTTCATACTCCCCGATATCATATAGACGACCAAGTCAGGCACATACACCTGATTTGAGAGGAGATCGTCAGCCTAACCTCTCCATCATTCCTGATCAGGCACATACACCTGCTCAGATCAGCCACTTTCTTCAAAAAGTGGTTTCCAAGGTGAGCAATAAGGCGTCTATGAAGAATACCCGCCCAGCACAGTCAGGAGATCAAGAGCCAATCCGTAACAATTCTTTGCTCGATGCTGGAGTTCTTGAATCCCTCAAGCAATTATCTGTTGGAATTCAAGGTTCTAATCCCTCAGTTCCCAATAGTGGGAACATTAATTCCGAAGGTCTTCAACAGACACTTCCTCATGAAGGCTTGCTTCATGACAATTCGGTCGATCTCGAATTTTATCTTCAGATGAGAGCCACAAGAACCCTCTGTGTGGTCAGAAGACCAAGGACAAAGAGATATCATCTTTTGTTGTAATCCAATATGGTGGTCCTCCCCATTATGTTGAATTTCACTGCGAATTTCCTCTCCACAATAGTGATGCACATTGCCCAGAAAATGCTCCAGTGGAAAATGTAGTGCCGAGAAATCCCTCTTATTTTGAGGCACTTGAAAATGTGAAACCAGTCATGTCTGAAGCTTCATCGCTAGCAGGTGAAATACTTTCTCAATCAGACGATAGCCCATGGTGTAGGTCATTCTCAGAACCACCCCTAAGTCATGTATCTTCTAGTTTGATCAATGATTTCTCTACCAATACTGTTGAATCCAATGAAGAAACACGGAAACCCCAACTCTGGTCAAATCAGGCAGAAGAATCTTCATCAAATGATAAATAGGAAATGCTGAATATGAGAAAACAACTGACAAAAGGTGAAGTGCCAGTTATGTTTTGGCCTCTGGCTGACTCTTAGTATAATATTCAAGAAATGTTGACGGAAGATGAAATTCATGATATTCGTCTCAACATATGGAAAACTATTTGTCAGTTGAAAAAGAAAGTATTATCTTATGATGAATCTGAAAATCATATTAAGATAATAGAAGGGTTACAAAGTCAGATTGATTTGGCATCTCTATCAGTCTCTCGATATCCGAAGGCTGAAAAGTAGCAGAGAGCCTTTCAACGTTCATGCATTGGCGCACTAAGAAGATTGTGTCAGTTAATTGCCAATGCCCCATCTTGTATTCATGTCATAGGATGGGGTGTTCATGGAGCACTACATTTCATGGTGCTCTCCAGTCAGCAAAGCCCGCCGAAAATGGTCTCATGCAATGTTATTGCCCATGGTCGGCCACAGTCAATGGGCTTTGTTTGTAATCAAATGCATTACCAAGATCAAGCTTCAACTAGTTCCTCTCAAAATCAAGAATACATCAAACATGTAGTTTAATTACTCTTGCATCAAGAAAATGAGAGTATTGAACATGCCTCTCGTTTAGAGCAAGCACATCACCAAGTGACAGAAGTGTTGGAAATCATCCAATGGTTTTTTGAACTAGGTGATAAAAGCAGATACATATTAATGCATCAAGATAATTTCCATACTAAGGTTCGCAAGATCCGGAGGTCTTTCAAGAATGTCTCAGACCTAGTATGTCAAGAACCACCCCAGCTCACCAGACTGGGGACTCTTTTAAACCAACCCTCGGAATCAACAAAAAGGATTTGGGGAATTGAGTGAGAATAGCAGGAACAACCCCAATCCACTAGACTGGGGAATTTTTCAAATCATCAATCCCCTCCTCAGAGAAATTCGGTCTATTCTCGATTGGGGAAGAAACCTCAAGAGGAACGAAGAACCAAATTATCAGGAGATTCCCTCCAAATTATGGTTCATCAAGAAGTTACTGAGGGATTGAATCAGTAAAAGGCAATGTCTCATAAAAGACATGGAAGAGGAAAATATTATAGAAATGATGATAGAAGGAATGCGATGAGTTATGCATCAATCAATGCCATCAATGTCGTTGTTGCTGATCCAGCAGATGAGGATCACACAGGGGACTCGGATAAAGAGGTTCCTGCTCAAGAAGATGTATGCACCGACACAAATGAAGAAGGTGTGTGTACATGAAATCAAAGGATTACTCAGAACCTAGGAAATCCTTCGAGTAACCCACTTCCCCCTCTCTGAAATGGATCCAACAAAGGGAGGGGAAAGAACCAGGTTACATATCCTTCCTCTGAAGAAGGTCAATCTCTCTCACTAGAGGAGAGGTTTGTACAATAGGAGGAAGAAATGAAGGAATTAAGAAGGTTGAATGCAGAAATACATCAGAGTAGTCTTCTTCTTAAAAATAATGGAGTCAGTCAGCCAAAGGAATTTTTTGAAGCTACTGAGATAGATCAAGAATATCCTCCTCTATCAGTACCCCCTCACAGGTCTAATCGTACGGGTCAAGTGCAACAACAGTTGGCAGTGCTACCATCAGTTGCAGCACCAATCGCCACATCTGTCCAAGCTCCAGTTATTGCACCTACACATGTCCAAGATCAACCATATGTTTCTCAAAAGTTAATAACTACTATTGAGTCGGTAATAGCTCGGTTAGAAACTATGGAAGGGAAGCGTGCGCAAGTTCATCCAAAAAATAAAGTTTACCCTGAATGGGTAGATTCAATTTCTCCTCCATCCAGTTTTGGGAATCCTATATTCCCTATTTTCAATGGATCAGGCAATCCAGAACATCATTTGATGCATTACGTGTCTTGTTGCGATCCTATGATGGGAACTCCGGAGCAGCAAGAAGTAGTGAAACTCAGATGGTTCGTGTGAACCGTGCAAGGACAAGCTTTTGTTTGGTATACAAGCTTGCAATCTTGGTCAATTACTAGATGGGAGGACCTTTGCCAAAAATTCCTCCATCGGTTCAGCTTAAGTTTTCCAAAGACAATAGTTTTCGATCATACAAATTGTAAGCAAATGGAGAATGAATGAGTCTCTGATTTCATTACTCGCTAGAAGGGATTAACATATTATTTGAGTTTAGCACTCCCTCAAGATTAATTTTTTCCAATCTGTGTGGAAAATCTGCGTGACGAGTTACGCACTCCATTAATCCCTGTGAAATACACAAGAGGGTTTCAAAACCTTACATCAATCGCTCAGCAGATTGAAGATTCCCTTATACAGGGTAAGGCTAAATCTCGTTTAATTCCATTAGCTCCAGGATTGAGAATGGGTAATGCCGAAATTGCTACAGTTATGCTCAAACAAGCACCTGTACCTGTTTCTACATCAAAACCTTCATCTTCTCGAAGGGCTCCACCTCCTGAGCACCAACAACAAAGGCCATTTTGTCCAGATGATCAAAGAGATCAATGTCGAAAACAATTTGAGGATTTGAAGAGAAAAACATACTCTTTCCGAAATGAACAAGTTTCTGGTTACTTAATTTCGGCTCTGGAAAATAATCTGGTTCAATTTCCAAGGCCCAAAAGGACAAACAAGGAAGGAGATGAGGATCGTCCCAATTATTTCCCCTTTCATAAAATATTGGGGCATCCCATTCAGGAGTGTTTTTTCTTCAAAGGCCTCCTGTAAAAGATGGTCGACTAGGGACAAGTCAGATTAAAAGGTTCGTCAGCTCAGGTAGCATGTGTTACTGCTACAGTTCCAGAGGAGGAAGGTGAATGGCAAGAAGTCAAAAGAAAAAATGCACAGAAGTATGATGATTGGATGGTCAGAAAGACAATCAATCGAACTCATGTTATTTTCCCAAAACAATTAAAGAAACCAATTGTGTCTTATGCCATGAAT
The DNA here is from genome assembly GCA_963277665.1 of Viscum album. Lineage (NCBI taxonomy): Eukaryota > Viridiplantae > Streptophyta > Magnoliopsida > Santalales > Viscaceae > Viscum > Viscum album. The sequence continues at coordinate 246,765,984 of OY728133.1, forward strand.
GTTGCGGATAAACCCTCTTTGTCAGAGGGAACGTCCTCAAAGAAACGACATGATTAAAAGAAAGAAAAAGAATCAGAAGAAGATGTGCATGTGTCAAAGACTAAGTTGTATTTGACTTTGGCGGACTTCATGCCATCTACTTCAAAGCCACGGGCACTGCCCCACCAAACGGCACAGTCTAAACAGGCTAATCCGGTAGAGTATTCATCAGAAGAAGAGTTAATCTTTGGTTCTGTTAATATGATTCAATTAACAGATCCATATGCCAGTCGCAGTTTCGATTTCAATGCGCCTAAATTACCTATATCAAAAAGAGGAATCAGAGGATGTTTTAGGGGCTCAGGATACAGGGGAAGATGTGGATCTTTCAAAAGTCACTATTCCAATTCTACCCCTGCTAGAACTGTGTACGTAGCAGAAACTCATGGTAGAGCCCTTCAGAAAGCTCAGCAAGAATAAGCAAGTTCTTTTACCAATAGAAAATTCAGTCCTGACACAATTATTTTGGACGACCAATTGAAGGTTCCATCTTATTCCTCATAGAAATTAAATGGATCTAATCGGCCAAATCATCCAAAACCAAGGATGTTTCCAACCCTTATCCCAATACAAGATGCATCAACTTCCAAAGAATATGGTTCCAAGGTACCTGCTAAACCACTTATTTTTGTTGGGAAATGCAGACCTCGGGATAAAAAGTATGATATATTGAAACACATGTCCAAAGTACCAGCCATGTTATCAATTCTAGATGCTTTGAATCTGTCAAAGGATCTTCAGGAAGCACTCATCGAGGCTTTGTCAAGTCCTCAAGAGTTTTAAACTGAAATTGCTACAGCTGAAGTCTATCACATAGAGAATAATCCTGCAGAATGCCATGAAATAATATCTTTTACTGATAAAGATGAAGATGATATTGTGCATGAGCATATCAGACCATTGTACTTGTCTGGAAAGGTCAATGGCGTGGATGTTCGAATAGCTTTCATTGACAATGGTTCTTGAGTCAACCTCATGCCCATTCATACACTTCGTCGATTGGGCCTCACAGAATCTGATTTATCTCCTTCTACCATGATGTTACATAGATATGATAAAAATGAACAAGAACCATTGGGCGAAATTAAACTCAGAACTCAGTTTGGAGATCTTGTATCAAATTCAGATGTCATGATTGTTGATCAAGACTCAGCTTTCAACATCTTTCTTGGAAGACCCTGGCAACATCAGCATGCGACTATCCCTTCATCATACCATCAATTTCTCAAATACTGTTTCGATCGTCATGTTGGATCATTATATGGTGATAAGGCTCCATTCAAGACATGTGAGTCTCAATACATTCAGGCAGAATTCTATCACATGAAGGGAAAGGAGAAATCCACAACAAAGGAAATTACCAAAGTTAATGCTCCATATGGTTTGGAGAAGATTCCAGTAAATCCATTTAAACATGTGAGTACAGATTATGTGTTTCCTATTAGTCAAATTGACAATGTATACTCAAATCAAATTAATCTTATGGAAAGATCTGTAATGTAAATTACGCGAATCGAGCCAGACAACATGGGAGAAATTGCTAACCCACCAAGTAGTAATGAAAGCACAAATGGTGACGTCTTCATTTCATCTGCTGAAATCCAACAATTCTATACTTATCCAATTAGGCCATAAGGAGTTATAGCAACATTAGCGGTGAACAATGATGTCGATTCTTAATCCATCATTTCCTCTTTATTACCCAAAGAAAACTCTTCATCATCAATAGGCTCAAAAATGGATACTTCCTCTTCAAAATGTGAAAATTTTGACATCTCTTATGATCATGAAAATTATTCTTTGTCATCTACTATGCAAGTAGAAACAGAAGAAATAACACATGATGAAGAAGAAGAGGAAGATCTCAAATATTCTCCTCCAGCATTTGAAGAGGTTATCTCTACCACTGTGGATGAACTCAGAGAAATAAATCTGGGTACAAATGAAGATCCACGCCCACTTTAATCAGTGCGACCATGACCCTTGAAGAGAAAGAGATGTATATTTCTTTTATAAAGAGAAATATAGATATTTTTTCTTGGAACTATACTGAAATGCCCAGGCTTGATCCTGATGTTTCTACTCATCATTTGGGTTTACCAGAAGAACATTGAGGATTTAAGCAAGCCTCAAGAAGAACATACCCAACTTATTCTTCTAAAATTGAAGTTGAAGTGGATAATCTTATCAAAGATAACTTCATCAGAGAATTTCAGTATCCCAATTGGTTGGATAATATTTTCCCTGTAAAGAAGAAGAAAATACGAATTATAGTTTGCATCGATTTCAGAGATCTTAATCGGTATTGTCCTAAAGATGATTTCCCAGTTCCGATTATAGAACTTTTAATTGATGAAACAACTGGCTATGAAGCACTTTCCTTAATGGATGGATATTCCAGATATAATCATATCCGAATTTCCCTAGAATATGAGGAATCCACAGCCTTCAGAGCCCATCAGGGTGTGTTTTGTTACCGGGTAAAGCCCTTTGGATTAAAGAATGCAGGTGCAACATATCAGTGCGCCATGCATCGTATCTTCAAACCCTTCTTAGGGAAGTTTGTTGAATGCTATGTAGACAATTTGGTAGTTAAATCCAAACAATGTTCTAATCACTTGGCTGATTTTGAAGTCATATTCTGCAAGCTTTGAAAACATAATTTGAAGATGAACCCCTTATAATGTGCTTTTGGGGTAACCTCAGGAAAAAATTTCCGCTTTCTTGTACGCCACCATGGTATTGAAGTCGATCCTGAAAAGAGCAAGTCAATCCTTGGTATGTCACCTCCTCAAAATTTGAAATAATATAAATTACTTCAAGGACACTTAGCCTATATTCGGCGTTTCATCGCCAATTTAGCAGGCAAAAGTTTACCATTCACCAAATTGATGAAGAAGGGAGTCAATTACCAGTGGACTGAAGAATGTCAAGAAGCATTTGATATTCTCAAGAAATACCTCTTGAGTCCACCAGTACTCATGCCACCTGTTGAAGGAAGACCACTTATCCTCTCCGTGACAGCTCTAGAGCAATCATTGGGTGCCTTTCTTGCTCAAAAGAATGATGCTGGGAATGAAAACAGCCTCCACTATCTCAGTCAAACTATGCTTGAAGCAGAAACCCGGTATTCAAGTATTGAGAAGTGTTGTCTGGCATTAATATTTGCAGTTCAGAAGTGGAGACATTACCTGCCACATCACGAGGTCCAATTGGTATCTCGCAATAACCCTATCAAATTCATCCTTAGTCGTCCAATGATTACAGGACGTCTAGCAAGGTGGGAAGTTATTTTGCAGCAATTCGACATTCAGTATGTGTCTCAAAAGGTGATAAAGGGCCAAGCTATGGATGATTTCTTGGATGAACACCCTTCAGTGGAAGACACATCTTTAGATATTGAACTCCCTGATGAGAAAGTCTTCTCTATTCATGAAAGTCCTCAAGCATGGGAAATTTATTTTGATGGTTCTTCCAGAAGTCGAACAGAGATGAAAATGGAAAATCCTAAATTCAACACAGCTGGCTTAGGAATTGTGCTCATTTCCCCAGAAAAGGTAGTGTTACCTTATTCCTTCTTATTGTGGGAAGGTGGAACCAATAATGAAGATGAATACCAAGCTCTTATCACAGGCTTAGAATTAGCGTTTCAAGCACAAGTGAATCACTTAAAGGTGAAGGGAGATTCAGACCTGGTAATCAAACAAGTCAATGGGGATTATTCCATCAGAAAAGAAGAACTAATCCCTTTGTATGATTACGTCAGAGAGTTAATGGCGGAATTCCCTTCAGATCCGACATTTTCTTATGTCCCAAGATCACAAAATGATCAATCTGATGCGCTGACTAATATAGCCACAGCTCTGGCATATCCAAATCGGGACAAGACAACCATCAGTATTTCCCACCGTCGTGCAATATCACCTTATGTTCAAATCAGAATAGAGTAAATTAATGAAATTAGTCCCATTCCTGAACTGTATGGTCATACTATAGGATGGAGGTCATCTATCAAGGAATACCTTCAAAATGGAACACTTCCACCTGATAGAGATAAGAAAGAACAAATCCGGCGACGTGTGGTCAATTTTACTCGTTATGATAGCCCAGATCACCTAGATAAAATTATCTACAAACATGGTTTTGATGGAGTTCTCTTCAGATGAATTGATGGTGAAGAGACAATGGCTATCATGAAAGAAGTGAAAGCAGGAGTCGGTGGTGCCCACTAGTCTGGACATAGATTGTCAGATCAAATTCGAAGGCTTGGATACTTTTGGACTTAAATGTTACAAGATTGTGTTTATTTCACAAAGAAGTGTCATTCATGCCAAGTACATTCCAAATTCATTAATCAACCTCCGGAGTTGCTTCATACAGCTAAATACTCATTGCCATTTTCCACATGGGGAATGGATGTTGTAGGACCTTACCCTTCGTCTACGACCAAGCAGTTTTAGTACATTCTTACTGCTACTGACATCTTTTCCAAATGGGCAGAGGCAATACCTCTCAAGTAAGTTAGTTCTAAATGCATGGTTAGCTTCATCAAGTCTAGAATCATTACCAGATTTGGTGTCCCTCATACCATATTGATGGATAATGGAACCAATTTATGTTCATCTGAGGTGAAGAAATTGTATCAAGAATACAACATCAAATCCGACCATTCATCTTGGTATCATGCAGCGGCCAAAGGCCAGATAGAAGCCTTCAACAAGACTCTTTCAAATATACTACAAAATATGGTGGATAAAGATAATAATTCATGGCCTGATAATCTCTTTCACGCTTTATGGGAATACCAGATTACCACCCGCACTCCAACGCGATCAACTCCATATTAATTAGTTTATGGAACGGAAGCAGTCTTTCCAATTGAAGTTCAATTACCCTTGCTCAGAGTAGCCATTTGCGATCATTCATATATAGATGTGCAATCTCAAATGAAATTGAATGAATTAGAACGGTTAGATGAGAAAATATTGTGCACTTTGCACCACTTGGATGTCTATCAGAATCGAATAGCACGAGCTTTTAACAAAAAAGTTCATCTTCGTTCATTCACTCAGGGAGAATTGGTATTAGTTCTCAGAACTCCAATGATACCAGGAATGAAACCTACCATACTTGAACCAAAATGGGAAGGACCTTATTCAATACATAGGATCTATTCCAATGGAGCTTATTCATTAATATCAATGGATGGAGAACTCAACACTACTCCAACCAATGCCAGGTTTTTGAAGAAGTATTTTGTATAAACTGCAAAGTAAATACTTTGTCCCTAAAACATGAGGCTAAACTATGCGAAACTAGTTCTTCCTTGCCATATGATGTTAAAATATACAACAATGGTCCAGTATGACCCTAAACTGCAACTTCGTCCCACACAACGCTAAACTATGAAAAAGTTCCCTAAATGGTCCAGTATGACCTTAAACTGCAACTAGTTCCTGTATGACCTTAAACTGCATCATCAACGGTCCATGCATATGATCCTAAACTGTTTGCAAGTCCATTACATCTAAAAAGATGTTAATCTGTGACATCGTAACTACATGACGCTAAACTGTATAAAATTCCCTTACGTCCGGAAAGACATTAAACTGCATAACCATCAAGGGTCATGTATGACCTTAAACTACACTTTTTTCTAGAATGACATTAAACTGCACCATCCACGGTCCATGCATATGACCATAAAATATTCGCACTTTCGTCCAATATGATGCTAAACTGTGGGAAAAAATCCCCAATGTGTCCAACATGATGATAAATGGTGTACTCTTTTGTCCTCACTTCATGACATTAAACTGCACAGTCCCCCTTTCGTCCAACATGACATTAAAATCTATTATCCCCATCGTCTTAACTACATGACGCTAAACTGTACATAAGGTCTGTGATACGTCCTACATGACATTAATCTGTTCTTTGTCCCTACTACATGACACTAAATTGTGCAGCACCAATATTCCTAACTGCAAGACATAAAACTACATAGTCCCTTCATACGTCCTACGTGACATTAAAATATGTATCGTTAAGGTTGTTGCTACCACTTGTTTCTCACACCGAGTATGAATCACGTGAGCTTAGAGAAAACCTCATCCATAACACTCTCTTTGGGCCGCTAACCATGTGTAAGCCCCAACAAACCTTTTTTAGGTCATTGTCCCCAAGAAAAACTTGATCATTAATTCATTCTTTAATTGAACTACACGTACTTTGATCCTTGCCTTCTAGGCTGGGAATATAGGCAACCTCCCATGGATCAAGACCAAAACCAATCTCTTCACATCGGTTCACCTCCATCTCATACGATGTTGATTCGTGAAACCTCCCCTAGAATCAATATCTTTACATTGGTTCACATTCGTCCTCGTTATACGACGTTCAACTATACAACACTTTTGTCCAGTATGACAATAAACTACAATATTCTTTGATACCCTCACCTGAGAGGGAACCATTATTTACATTGATTTTTCAATCATTTTTCATTTCAAAGACTACATGCATACATGGAAATGCCCAAACCTTTTATCTTGGGTTAAAAAATCATTGTACTAAAGTCCCCTTTCACCCTTCATATGTACGAACCAAATTTTTTCAAAGGGTATTTCTAGAACTACATGGGCTTGATTCCCATCCTTATGGGATCCGTAGGAACATTCTAGTGTCCCTCGAATCCAGCCCCAAGTCTTTGGGCCTAACCCCAAATTCCACATTCAGTCCCTTGGCTGAAAAGTCCCCATGAAAACACACACTGTTTATTTCTTATAATGGTCCAATATCTATGACCCTAAACTATGATCTCTAATCCTTTTGTCCCACAAGACATTAAACTATAGTATAAGAACTACGTATGGCTTGATTCTCATCTTTATGGGATACATAGTGAAGTCCAAAATTTCAATTCAGGACCCAGCCACAACATGATTATGGTTAGCCTTGATCTGTGTATCTCTGTATACATCAAACAATATCCATATTTATGTGTCATAATCCTAACCTTAAATATTTCCAGATCCTCATAACCCTTTTCATGACTTCTAGTCACAAAAATTTCAAACTTTTGAGAGTTCTTTTTCCTGACTATGCAGCATGTGCCCATAGGCAGCCTTGCATAAACAATCTACATAACAGACTTGTTATCCAAAAGATACAATTATTTGACTATGCAGCCAATGCCCTTAGGTGGAACTGCATAATTCAACCCCCTAACGGGTTTGTCGGATAGTGGTAACTTCATTATTTGGAAGAATGTCTCTTTTGTCCTTTTTTGTCTTAAATGACAGTATGTAGGGATCCGAAAAAATAGCCATCCGTAACATATTTGTCCCATATACTTTTTCATGATCTGAAAGTATTCAAGTCTATGTTTTATATTCTCCTTCCCTATGTTTCGGTCAGACCTTCGTAAGAGTGATATTCATGCAGTTCTTCGATAATCTTGTTTGGAAATATTTTCATCATATTCAAGTACCTCTTTCCATACAGCAAACTCTATACATTAGAAGATTTGAATTTCCATAAACATTCACTGGCTTTTAGCACTAGGAAAGTAAATTTCTGAGAGTTCTTTTTATTGACTATGCAGCATATGCTGATAGGTGGCCTTGAATAAACAGTCTACATAACAGACTTTTTAGCCAAAAGATACTATTTTAATTAACTATGCAGTCGATTCCCTTAGGTGGCCCTGCATAATTCAACCCCATAACGAGTTTGTTAAATAATGGTAACTTAATTCTTGGAAACTACTTCTTCTAATTCCTTTTAGCTCTTTTTCATATCATTTCTCGAATTCAAATATTCTTAAGTCATAGCTTACATATTTTCCCTCATACTTGAGTATGGTAATATATTTTTCAAATGATTTTTCAAGGAATTGAGTCAATTCTAATCCATTTCGTTCAATGCTATTTCGACCTTAAACATTATCCTTTTTATGTCCGACGTGCATGACTTTAAACTACCCACAAAAGACAATAGAACTCTGAATAAAAGTCAGGTTCCCATCTCACTAAACATACATTTTGTATGATTTAGGTAACATTAAGAAATTAAAAGGTTTGATGTTTTTAGGGTTATTTACATTAATCCTAGTAAAAATCAAACTATGCTTACTAGGCCCACTGGCTTAGGTAAAATCTAAATCATGTAGCAAAAGAGAATGCAGGTACAAATGAGTGAAGGTGAAAGTGTTTTTAATTGATGCACAAGATTTAGAAGGACATCCACAGACTGTGGTCTCTTCTCTTTTTCAAGAATTACAAGAGGCTTTCAACATAACTCTTCATTTGATTTACTGCACCCCGAGCTTCATCAGCAATCACTTAGAATTCATTAATTCAACTGGATACAATAAGAGACGCAATAATACTATCCCTTCGTGGAACAGTTGTAAAAGGATGTTCTTGAGTGCGGTTTTAGAAAATTTTATGCTGATCAAACAGTGACTTTGTTTCTGTCCAAGAGACATAGAAGATGGATACATGGATTTGAGAATTGAGCAATGGCAGTAAAGATCCATTTGGAGATAGTAATCTTTTCATATATTTCTCTAATACCATGTTTTTCTTCATTCCACCATCTGACAGCGGAAAACATTTCAGCCCATGGGTTTTCCATTTTCATATCTGCAAGAAAATGACATGGAGGAAGAATTTGAAAGTTCACACCATTGATGTTTCTATTAATTCATAGCATAACCAAAATAGAGGAGTAGTAGTGTAGTTACATTTTAGGGGTATAGTTCTTTTCATCTGGAACATTGACTCCTTGTAGATGAACATGACCATATAGAGGTAGTTAGATGCTCTGTGGGAAATTAAGATGATATTTCTTCAAGTACTTAACCAAATCTGGGAGAGTTCTATCACAGATATCATAATAATCATGGACAATGATGTTCATCATGTCATCAAACCGCTTGCTAGCCAGTTCATCAGCCGTTTTAATTCCCTTAAGAGCCATTCAATCTGCACAAAAGTTGAATAAACTAACTCTTAAATGGGTTTATTTTTCATAAAATTTTTGAAAGAATTCAAGAAAAATGGCAAAGTAATTAATACGCGCAAGTATGGATATGCCGCGCAAGTATTTGGTGCGCAGGTATCACCGCGCAAGTCCTGATACATTGATAGCAGCGCGCCATCAAGGATACACCAGAAAACAGAGCAACCTACGCGGTTAAGGTGACCTGCGCGGCGAGAGCTCGATAGTTTGATGTCCGGAAATCTGGATGCTTTGTATGGTAGGGAGGCCCTCTATTTATAATCGTGGCCAAAACCCTGCATGTCATACCCTGGGTAACTAAAGGCCATACCTTTGCGTGCTGGACTCTATACGCCTGAAGCTCATTTTACGCGCCCAAACTTGCATGCCACCTTTTCATTGGTTTTCTTGTTTTCCTCAGAGTCAAATCCGCATTTCTTTTGGATCCAACTATGAGGGGGGACTTTTTTTGACACCCCTTTTCGTCCCATTGTATAAATGAATTGAAAGGATAATGACGTAGTCCAAATTGATTCATCATTTGGAGAAAATGTCAAAAATCGACAAAGGGATGAACAAGGAGAAGATTTCCCATAAGTCGTGCAAGTTTCCTCATAGTCGCGCAAGTCCACTTGTGCAGTGAATTATAGTCGCACAAGTGACTTGCGCGACCTAAGTGATAACCGCCAGTGGTCTTCTCCTGCCTATAAATAGACCTTGTGGGCCCCCCATGCAAGGAGGATTTTTTTCCAAAAACTCATATTGGACCTCCCGATGCCCTAGTCTCTTATCAATGATTCTGAAACACTTCTAAGGAAATTTCTTACATAGTACAGACGATCTAAAGAGGGGGAGGAAGGCCTGAATGTGGAAACTCATCAACACTTACACTCCTGAGTGGCCATCCCTTAAGGGAAAAGTGCCACACTTGCGCGCCGCCTTACTCCTTCAATAGATCATGCATGCCCCTCTTCTGCAAGAACCTCAAGAGGATTCAAAAGGCTTTAATGAAGAGTCTCTCAAGTATTACCATGTTGTTTAACTGTCGTGCAAGTACATCATGTGTCGCGCAGGAGTATACCTGCACGACCAAAACATGCGCGCCCACACAGTACCTGCGCGCCTGCCAGGACATGTGTGCCCATGCCTTATTGGGTGCCTTTCATTCCCATTTCACCCCTCTTAAGCCATTACACCTTTCCTTTTCAAGATTCTGTCATCAAGACACTCTCCAAATCCATTTATGGCATGATTTCTTGATTTTACTTCTTTATTTGAAAGGAATTCTGTGGAATATCTCTCAAAACCTAATGATTTACACATCTTTATGTCACTAATGATTGAGATTTCAGTCATTAAACCTCATCCTTTAATATGAGAGAATCCTTAACCTAGTCCACCTTTTCAGGAGTAAGACCCAGTCTCAAATATGGGAATCCTCTTAGGAGTAAGCCCCAGATCCCCTAACCTAGGACTCCTTTTCAAGAGTAAGCCCCGATCTCAAATATGGGAATCCTATTTAGGATAAAGCCCTAGATACCTTAACCTGGGCCTCCTTTTCAGGAGTAATCCCTAGTCTCAAATATGGGCATCCTCTTAGGAGTATGTCCCAGATCCCCTAACCTAGGCCTCCTTTTCAGGAGTAAGCCCCAGTCTCAAATATGGGCATCCTATTTAGGAGTAAGACCCATATCCCTTAATATGACCCTCTTTTTCAGGAGTAAGCCCTAGTCTCAAATATGGGCATCCTCTTCAGGAATATGCCCTAGTCCCCTAATTTGGGCATCCTCCTCACGATTAAGCCCTAAGCCTTAATTCCCTTAACCTGGGCCTCCTTTTCAAGAGTAAGCCCCAGTCTCAAATCTAGGAATCATCCTTAGGAGTAGGCCCCAGTCTTAATTTCTCTTAACCATTCCTAATTTACCTTTGATCTGGGATTCCATTTCTGGAGTAGAACCCAATAATAAGTCTTCTCTTAATTTGGTCATCCTTTTCAGGAGTAAGCCCCAAGTTAGAGTATTCAAAATCTCCATGAAGCACATATACCTTTATGGACCCTGTTCTTGGATTTCTTCCCAAAAAGTAAATATTAACCTTCATTTATCTGGGTAGTCATACATACATAAGCCCCACATTATTTATTATGATTGCATCTTTCATGGAACAATTGTCTAATTTTTTACCAATACCTCATGTTTGTCACACCGATCATGAGTCACGTGAGTTTAGAGTGTAAAAGTAATTTTGACGTCCTTTTTTGAGCCATCAATCATAAACACCAGACTCCCTTACTCGAACTATGTGGGTTCTGATTCCTTTTCTAAACAAAGGATACGTAGGTAGCCCATCTACGGGTTCGATCTCAACTCTATAATAATCCATGTCCTTCTGAATTAAAATAAACATCAAGTGCCCCAATGAGTGGCTTTAAAACCATCATGGTCATCATAATGACCAAGAGACTTCTATATAAATGTGTCGAAGGGTACCATTTACCAAGAATCTCTAATAAATACAGATGATTCTCTATCGATGAAGAACCTTGAATACATTCAAAAGATTCTCTAAATTTCCTAAATATTTAATCATTGATTGTCAGATCTAAAGGAAAGATCATTTTATACTTGGTAATGTAATAAGGATTCACGAACAAAACTTAAATCTATAAAGACAGTCCCGAAGTAGACAATAATTCCCCTCAAAAAGGAGTGATGAGTCCGACCTCCCATAGTCTCAACCAATGCAAATTCCTAAGCCTCATCAGTCCACAAACTAATGAGCACATAACTTTGGAACGTAGGTCTGAATGGATGTGGAATCATTGGATGTTTCCGGTTCAATGAACATACCCGTTAGAAACCGATCAGAATGTTTGAACATCCCATCAAGGTGGTCATCCCTAGATTCCGAGGGAAACAATCCTATAAGCACACAACCATATAAAGAGATTTATTAGATTACATCATTCCCTTTTTATCAGTTCCATTGTATGTCAAATAATTATTTAAAAATTAATTAACCATGAACAATCCCACATTAATTTTTTTTAGAATCACCCCCATGTTCACTGTTCCTTCAAAATAACAACCTCATCATTATGTTCTAGAAAACTCCTACCCCATGGGTTAACAAAACTTATTAAATTATTCATTACAGAAAAACATTCCCACATTCTCATGCATTATAGAAAAAATTATATGCTACTAAACAAAATGGGGCTCAACACGGTGAGGATATGTACTACCCATAGAGTCTTTTCTTCTTATAGAAAGATCATATACCCATCCTTCCATGAGAATCTAAACACGGAAAGCATGTAGAATACCCCACATGTCTTCACCTCTTTTAGAAGAAGGGTATATAAGACCAGCTACCCTGAGCAGAGAGGAAAAGTAAAGCAGATCTACAACCAAAGAAACAAAAATCATCCAACAATCAAAACCATCACATTCAATCATCCTAGGTGTCCTCCATGAAACCCACATGAATAAACTGATGAATCATACCACTCTAGGAATCATCTTCTTCTACATCCAAAAAGGCCTCTATGCCTCCACATATTACCACAACCATCCAGGATCACATCAAAACACAAGCAGAAGTATAACAAACATCTTCACAATTAGGATCTTGTCCCTTAAACAAACAATAGGGTAACTCGGAACACTGAAAGAAATTATCTTTTAACAACCAATAGTTCATTAATCACTCGTGGAATAACTGATTTATTATTCGTTGGTTCTAAATTCATGAATCCTAGCAGTAAGATATAAAAAATAAATGAACATGCTTACTGCATCAATTTGTTTAACATCAAATTACAAAAAGAACCAAATTTGTTTAAATGCCTCTTTGTCTTTAGCCAAACAATTATCAATTAATCATGGTTTAGGTTCATTAGTGATTTCCATCAAGAACAAGCATAAATATCACACTATCTAGCAAAAACAAGAGTCATAACATATGATCGATATAAATTTATTTATCTGGTTCAAATATTTATTATGTCAATTCCATTATCATCCAGTGGGAAATAACATGCTAAAGATATAGTTTCATATAAATGAAAGAGAGGCAATGAATCCCGTATCGCAAACAGTTCCTCGCCTTCATTATCCACACAACGGGCCACGATTCTCCTCTCGAGACAACTCCATCCACCTGAGGATGCCATGGTTTGACCGCATCAACAAAACCCAAAGAAAAAAACCCATTAGAAGAATAGAGATTACATGCTATAACATAGTAAGGAGCAATAAGATAAGATGATCCCGAAAGGAATGACGATAAAATGTACATTATATCGAAGATTGATCGATACAACATGTTGCATCAAAACAGAGAAAAACCAATATGATGAGTAAAGTTGTATTGTGAAGCTCCGAAGGGAGGGATTGAAAGGTTCTAGTGTCTCATAGCTGAGAACAAAGGTGAAGAAAAATGGAAGATGATATCTCATCCCTTTTGAGGATTTAATGGGGTGACGGTTTAAGATACGGTAAAATCACCATTAAAAGAGGATCACATTATGCCACGCGTTTTGACCATGTAAGAACATCCCGATATATATGAATAATTAATATGTGATTTATGGCCTTCAAATTGGTTGTAAGAGTCCTTATAATAAGGATTTAAATGTTTCTTACATCAATGGAAATGTCAAATGAGTGATACTATAGGAAGTTGGAAACACTGTTCATGAACCTCACTGTTAGAACATTGTTCACGAACCTCACCGATACATCATTGTTCATAAAACTCACCATTAGAACACTATTCACGAACCTCACCATTAGAACCTCACCGATAGAACACTGTTCACTGAACCTCACTGATAGAATAGTATTCACTGAACCTCACCGATAGAACACTGTTCACTAAACCTCTTGATATAACTTTTCACTGTACCACACTGACAGACTATTTATTGAACCTCACCGACAGAACTGTTCACTGAACCTCACCGATAAAACATTGTTCATGGAACCTCACCAATAAAACTATTCACTGAACCACACCGATAGACTGTTCATTATACCTCACTGATAGAACTACTCACTAAACCTCACCGATAGAACTGTTCACTAAACCTCACTAATAGAATGGTTCACTGAACCTCACCGATAGAAGAATGCTGACTAAATTAGAAATTATGAAAAGTGTTGTGGATAAGTCACTATGACCTCCCAGAACTCCTCAAACACCACATTTTCACAATGGAATGGACCAGAGATGTATGGGACATTACATCAGATACCTCTCAAAACATTCTCGTCCTCAAGAATTCGAAACCCACATAAAGGGAAAACTAAACGGGGTTCACACAACCACCAATCAGGAAACCTCTAAAAAGAGAGAAAGCCACAAGAAGCAACAAAAGATATTCATATTAAAAACATTAATGGTCTAACCAAAAATGGGGCATCGTTACTTGAAAAGATTAAAACATCAAACAACTCTAGGTATTGAGCACGTATCGGTGACTTACGTTTTCTGGTACTCTCCTCCATTCCACAATGTCACAAAAAGACATGAACTAAGGGAAAAGAATGCCCTTGAAACACCTTCTCCATGCGGTCTTAGATCTCCACAGGTCGATCCTCGAAGGTTTTATCATCGTCAACAATGACCACTCCCAAATAGATGATGTGAGAGTCATCATTAATATAATGACAGAGTTGTGATAAATAGAAAACATCATGTATCTGACTCATCTATGGGGGATGTGCTACTCGATACTCCACAAATCCAACATGAGATAACACCTCAAAAGGCCCAACAAACCAGGGAGAAAGCTAAATTCCATGACAAAAACTTCACTGCCCATGACAGGGAGACACCTTCAAAAAAACATGATCCCAGACATTAAACTCTAAGGGTCTCCTTGTTTGATCAATATATGATTTTGGATGATCATGTGCTATCTTCAACCTCTCATAAATCACCTGAACCATCTGTTTTGTATTCTTCACTAGTTCTGTTCCGAGAATTACTGACTCTCCGACCGCAGTCATGCACAATAGAGAAAGGCATGGCCGACCATACGAGGCTTCAAAATGTGCCATACCGATGGTGGAGTGAAAACTATTATTATAAGGGAACTCCACAAAGGGTATGTGCTTTATCCATGAGCCTCCAAAATTAGGAACAAAAGAGCGTAACATGTCTTCAAGGGTCTGGATGGTTCGCTCTTTCAGACCATTCGTTTGAGGATGAAAAGAAGTGCTAAGGCATAGTTGATAACAAAATGCATTTTGGAGACCTATCCTCATCCTAGAGGTAAAATGGGGATCCCAATCAGAAATAATTTTCCTCAAGACTTCATGAAGTTTGACCACCTCCTCTAGATATTGTCTCGACAAAACATTCACTGAGATTGACTACTTGATCACTATGAAGTGGGACAATTTTGTTAAATGATCCACTCCACCCAAATAGCATCATTTCCTCTCAGGACTCAAGGTAAACCAGCAAACAATCCCATTAATATGTCCTCACTCTTCTACTGATGAATATCTAATGTCTGAAGAATACCACCTAGAACATAGTGTTTATCCTTCACTTTCTCGCAGACTAAACATCAAGAAACAAACTCCACAACCGCACACTTCAGCCAGGGCCACCAAAACTGACTCCTCAAGGATTGGTTCATCTTTTTCATGCCAGGATGTACTACTAAATGTGAACTATGGAACTCTCAGAGAACCGTCTCGTGCATCCTCAATGGAACAAAAATCCATCCATGATACAACACTCAGGGTTGTTCATATTCCGACCAACCCTCAGGGGAATCACCATAAAAAAATCGGTCTCTCCAAACCTCCACCTATAGATCTCCCAACTAGGATTCTACCACCTTTTGAATTAGTGATAACTGTACCATCATCTGGAAAAGACAACCTCTACCCCAAAAATCTTCCATATTAAGATGTAATGCAAACAGTTCTTCCATTACACTCCTAGAATCACCTAATTCACACACAATATCACAATGTGACTTCTAACTAAGAGTATCTGCTACAAAATTCAATTTTCTAGGTGTATATGATTTTTTGAAGTCATATTCCTATTATAACTCCATCCATCGAAGCTGTCGTAAGTTCAAGTCACATAGGGAGAAAACATAATTCAAACTCTTATGATCGGTGAAAACCACAAAGCCCTCACCAATGAGGTATTGTCTCCAAAACTTCAGAGAAAACACCATGGATGCTAACTCAAGATCATGGGTTGAATAGTTACTTTCAAGGGGACAAAACTGTCAAGACCCATATGAAACAAATTACCTCTACTTCATGAGAACACAGCCAAACACCATATGTGAAGCATCGTAGGAATCATCAAACTGAACTCCTTCATATGGAAGACCAAGGACCAGAGAACTTGTTGAGTCAATATGGTTTTCCTTATGAATTTTCCATTCCTTATTGTTTTGAAAATCACAAACACCTTATTCTTAAGAAAATATTATTTTTACCCCCATAAGGAAAATTTACATCTTTAAGGAAATTTACCATAACCTATATTTTCTTATACATAGCAATATTATTCTTAAAATAAAAAACCAGATTCATAACCAAATTTCTGGAGCCATATAATGAAATGATTTGGAGCATTCTGTTTTTAGGATCCGAATTCTGTATGTGATCTGTAATGGAGTTTTAATCCAAATTCTGGACTCTGAACTCCTTAAGTGGTTCAACTCCGAACACTGAAGAAGTTCAACTCCAAACACCAAAGAAGTTTGACTCCAAACACTCAAGTAGTTCGACTCTGAACTCATTAAGTTATTCGACTCCAAAATTTGAAGAAGTTTGACTCCAAACTCTCAGGTGGTTCGACTCTGATCTCTAAAGAAGTTTGACTCCAAACTCTCAAGTAGTTCGACTCCGAACTCTTAAGCAGTTCGACTCCAAACTCGTTAAGTGGTTCGACTCCAAACTCTGCAAGTTCAGAATCCGAACTCTGGTGAAACCAGACATCAAATTCCTATAAAACAGAATCCGAATATTTCTTAACATTGACTCCGATCTTCATTTTGGTTAGACTCCAAATTTTTAATTTTCTTACACTCCGAACTATTGATTAGCTTTTACATACATATGCTTTGTTTCAAAACGATGTTGTGAATTCAGTACATTATTTGTTATAAAACGATGTTGTCTTTTCTGTTTCTAATTAACCGTTGGCTGGGGTACATGTGTATAGGTCCCCCCCAAATTTCATGGAAAATATGACCGTTGGAAGAGGGAGTCGACCGTTGTAAATTTGACTATAAATAGGAGCTCATTTTAAAGATCTCATAATATAGATGATAGATGAACAAGTTGATCAATCTAGAGAACACACGTTGTTAAGGTGATTTCTAGAGAGAGCATATTTTCATGCCTTGTGCATACTGAACTGCTCGATCAGATTTCTTTGTGAGACTTCGGATGTTGGTGATTACATTCGAGGACTTTCGGGGATAGAAAGATAGAGGTGCCAACTACATTGAAGTTCGAGGGCTTCCTTGCTGAGAAAGACAGAGGTTCCAACTACCTTGAAGTTGAGGGCTCGCGGGGATAGCAAGACAGAGATTCTGATCTTCATATCTAGGGCATACCCTAGTGTGGGTAAGATAGACTTGCTTGAATGTATAAATTAAGGGACCTTTATCCATGGTTGTTGGATACCTTTCTCTTTGGGTTAAAAGACTTATATCTTTTTACTTTTAGTTTTTCTACTTGTATGTTTCCACTTGATATTGTATTATAAGGAAAGTATAATTTTCTTGTATTTCCTTACACTTGTACTTTGATTAGTTTAAGATTCTATACGCTTTAAGGTAAAATATTATATTGTAAACCTTGGTTCCAATATTCCAGTTGGTGGTTAGAAGTGTTGTGTATTTTCATAGTTTAACATTGTTAAACTTATAATTTTCTTTGTTTAGGGAAAACATAGTTATCTGTAACCAACTTTAAAGGTTGTAAAAGACTTTTTAAAGTGTACAATTCACCCCCCCCCCCTCTTGTATATTGAGCATCTACATTGTTATTTTGATCCTACAATTGGTATCAGAGGAGGTCTCTGAAATACTCATACTCACGTATACGTTTTTCTTCCGAACATTTTCATTCTGAACATTGTCATTCTGAACTTTGTCATTCCGAACATTGTCATTCTGAACTTTATCATTCCGAACCATATGGTTATGAACTTTTTCTACTAACTATTTTGGTTGCCCAAGTTGTTTTAATATGGAAGGAATCATTGTTGGTTCTATAGACAATATAAATCCTATAAGACCACCAGTCATTGATGGTGATGACTATGATTACTGGAGAGATCGAATGAAGACTTTTTTCATCAACACTGGAGTGGATAATTTTGTAATGCTTAATGGTGATTATAAAATTCCTAATAAAGAAGTTAGAACTTTCACTAACCAGGAAAAGCAAGAGTATCAACTCAAGTATAAGCTACGCAATACTTTACTATGTTCAATGACTAGAAATATATTTAGCCGAATTTCTTCTTGTGAATCATCCAACTGTATCTAGAAGAAGTTAGAAGTTACACACTTTGGCACATCTAATGTTATTGAGACTAGTAGAGCTATGCTTAGAGCTGAATACCATGGATTCAATTTTCCATATGGTGAACCAATCTGCAAACTTCAACAGAGGTTTATGACTATAGTTAATAGATTACAGTCTATGGGAGAAAAAGGGTTTGATGATGAAGCCCTTGTAGATAAGATATTTGATATCATGCCCAATGAATGGGAATCAATGTGAACTGTCATAGATGAGAACATGAAGGTCACTCAAATTTCTCTTGATGAGCTATTCAGAACTCTTCTCTAATATGAAACCAGAATGAAGAGAGATGTTGACAACATCAAAAAGAAGAATGGGAATGGTACTGTTTCTTTTTCTACTACGTCAAATCATATGAAAGCCAAGACTCCTAAGGGAGTAACCAGATCCATGTCTAAGAAGGTGGTTTTTCAATCAGATTCTAGTGAAAGTGAAATCTCAGAAAATGAGTTAGAAAATCTTTCTCGAAGGATGAACAAGATAGTCGGCCAGAGAAACATCCAATCCAAGTATAAGAAAAAGGAAAGGAAATAAAGGAATGATGGAGAAGTAACTTGTTACGAATGCAAGAGAGCTGGACATATTAGACCAAATTTCCCTCTACTCAAAAAGACAGAAAGGAAAGAAAGGAATTATGAAAGGAGCAGGAATAAGTATTACAAAATCAAAGCTAAGAAGTTTCTTAAAGCAAAAGACACCTAGAGTGCCAGTGGTGGGGACATTCAGATGAATCTTCTAATTATGAATCTTCAGGAAAGATGAATCTTGGTCTCATAGCCAGATTACCTATTGACAATCATTGATTTATAGATAAGGTACGAAATGATGAATCATTGATCAATGTATCTTTAAATTCTAATTATAGTATGTATTATAACTCCTCAGATGATGAATCCTCTTTGATGAAGAAAGTACTTCACCTACCTTTGAAAAAGTTTCTAGGTTTTCTAAACTTCATGAGATTGAGGACTCTAAACTCAATAAGAAACCTGATAACGAAACCTCAAGGAATTCTATTCTTACGAAAGAGATATCAGATCATTCAAAAGAACTTGATGAGAAAATTTCTGATTTTATAAGTATTTCAAAAAATCTTGAGGAAGCAAGATCTGAGAGGAACAAACTTTCTAAAGAGTTAGAAAAAGTAATTTCTAAGAAAACTGTTTTGGAGCCTAGCTCTAGTTCTAAATCTAATGATTTTGAAGATAAACACTCAGTTATTAAACTCAAGTCCTAAATCATTTCCTTAAATAAGTGTCTATCAAAATTTACCCATGATAAGGAAAATTTTGATAAAATGTATTCCCAAATACGATCTTTGAGAAATAAATCCAGATTTGGTTATACCCTTGCAAAACCAATTTTCAGTAATAATTATTTTGTTCCTCAACGTGCCACATTTTGTACCAAGTGTCAATGTGGTGGTAACTAGGAAAAGAATTGGTCCTTAAACAAAACCGAATCTCTAGGATTTCACAATGCTTATTTTTCTAAGAAGATGTGGGTTCCTAAAATTTTGTTGTCTGGATATTTCGTATCCAAGAAAGTTTGGATTCTGAAAGTCTTATTATTTTATTGTTTTCAAGAAAATAGTGGAAGTACCAACAACAATACATGGTACATGGATATTGGATGTTCTCGGCACATGACTGGTAACAAAAGATATTTTGAAAAGATTATCAAAACGAAAGGAGGAAAGGTAACTTTTGGAGATAATGCACAGGGAGAAATTGTTGGTATTGGTAATATTGTTCATCTAGGTAAAACTTTGATTTAAAATGTTCTTTTTTTTAGGGTCATAAGCACAACCTCATTATCATAAGTCAGTTATGTGATAAAGGGTACCTTGTGAATTTTAGGAATGATAATTGCTTAGTACACAATTCCAAGGAAGAATTTATTCTCTCAGCCAATACGCAAGAGAATGTTTACACATTGAACATATAAGACCTAAGGAGCCAAGATTTACCATTCCTAAGTGAAATGGAAGATCATTCCTGGTTGTGTAATAGAAGACTAGGACATTTAACCTTAAAAATTAATGTAAACTCTCTAAGAAGAAACTAGTTAAGGATATACTCGAGCTTAGATTTGATTCTTCAAAAGATTTTGATCATTGTCAATATGGCAAGAATCATAAATCTAGTTTCAAATAAATCAGTGAAGTCTCAACAACTGATGAATTAATGTTAGTGCACATGGATCTTTTTGGTCCAACACAAACTGGAAGTATTGGAGGCAAATATTATGTGTTTGTTCTAGTTGATGATATCACTACATTTACATGGGTTTATTTTATAACAACGAAGTCTGAAGATTTTTCTTATTTTAAAATATTTAGAGAACTGGTTAAAAATGAGAAAAACCTTCCATTGAAAACTATTCATAGTGATCATGGAGGAGAATTTCAAAATTATGATTTTGAAACCTTTTTTAGTTGTAAAGGTATTACTCACAATTTTTCAGCACCTAATACTCCTCAACAACATGGTGTAGTTTAGTGAAGAAATAGAATTCTTCAAGAGGTAACTAGAACCATGTTGAGTGAATATTCTATAGCTAGACATTTCTGGGCTGAAGCTGTAAGTACTTCTTGCTATACTATAAATCGAGTTTTGATAAGACAATTTCTTAATAAAACACCTTATGAGTTATGGAATGGTAGAAAACAAGACTATCCTACTTCAAGGTTTTTGGTTGCAATGTATTCTTTCTGAATACTAAAGATATCTTACATAAATTCGCACCAAAATCTAATGAAGGAATTTTATTAGGTTATTTCACAACTTCTAAGGATTATAGAGTTTTTAATAAAAATACTTGTACTTTTGAAGAAACAGTGCATGTAAAGTTTGATGAGTCTGATCCTTTTGTTTTTAAACTATCCCAACCTACATCCTCAGGTGTGTTTTCAAAAACTGATTTTCAATGCTTGATAGAAGATTATTCTAATAAGGAAAATGTTCAAGAGGATAATTCTGAAATATTTACCCCAGAAGACATTATACCCTATGTTGATGAATAGGTTTTACAAAATGAAAATCAGGTGTTTCTTAAGAATCATCCCAATGATAGTATCATTGGTGATGTAAATCAACCTGTAATGACTATAAATTCCTTATGAAATGAAGTAGAACTTCTAGCATTTCTTTCCCAATTATAACCAAAAAGCACTGATGAAGCATTAGGTAATGATGATTGGATCAAAACCATGAAAGATGAACTAAATGAGTTTGAGAGGAATAAAGTCTGGAACTTGGTTGAAAGACCTAAGGAATCTTCGGTTATTGGAGTAAAATGTGTTTTCAGAAACAAATGTGATGAAAATGGAGTCATAGTAAGAAATAAATCTAGACTGATTGCTAAAGGCTATAATCAGCAAGAGGGAATAGACTATGAAGAAACCTATTCTCTAGTTTCTAGACTTGAATCTATTCGTATTCTACTTGCTTTTTCAGCATTCTTCAATTTTAAACATTTTTAAATGGATGTGAAATGTGCTTTTCTTAATGATTATGTTCAAGTAGATGTTTCTGTTGAACAACCTCCTGGTTTTGACGATAAAAAATATCCTGATCATGTTGTTAGACTTACCAAAGCTTTGTATGGTCTTAAACAAGCCCCACGAGAAAAGTATGATAGACTAACATGATTTTTGGTTCAAAATAACTATGTTATGGGAAATGCAGCTCCAACCCTTTTTATAAAGAATGATAAGAAAAATGTTTTGATTGTTCAAATTTATGTTGATGACAACAAATTTGGTTCAACTTAGCAATCTTTAACTTATTTTTTTTGCAAGTCTCATGAAGTCTGAGTTTGAAATGAGTATGATGGGTGAGTTAACTTTTTTCAATGGTATTCAAATTTCTCAAAAACCAGAAGGAACCTATATATCTCAACATAAGTATATTAATGATCTTCTCAAAAATTATGGTTATGACAACACTAAGAGTATAAGTACTACCTTTGGTACCTCAAATTCATTAGATCTTGATGAAGCTGGGAAACCTGTAGATCAAACATCTTTTAGAGGTATGATAGGAAGTCTACATTACTTAACAGCTAGTCAACCAGACATAATACTTTCATTGTGCTTATGTTCAAGATATCAATCCAATCCTAAAGAATTTCACTTAAAGACTATCAAAAGAATTTTTCACTACCTAATGGGAACCAAGGAACTAGGATTATTTTATATTTCTGGAAATGATTTTGTTCTAAAAAATTTTCTGATGCTGACTTTGGTGGATGTAGAATGGATAGAAAATGTACATCTGGAACTTGTCATTTCTTAAGTTTTTCATTAGTTTCTTGGTCCTACAAAAAGAAACATTCTATATCACTTTCCACTGCTGAAGCTGAATATGTGGCAACTAGAAGTTGTTGTGCTCAAGTGTTGTGGATGCAACACACACTCACAGACTATGGCCTGAGTTTTACTAAGACTCAAATATTGTGTGATAACCCAAGTGCTATTTCCCTAAGTATGAATCCTACACATCACTCTCGTGAAAAGAACATATATATTAGGCATAACATTCTTAGGGATCACACACTTAAAGGATATATCATTCATCAGTTTATCGGAACGCAAGAACAACTTTCTGATATTTTCACAAAATCTTTACCCTCCAATAGATTTGAATACATTAAAACAAAATTTTGGAATGATAACTATAAGGTAATCATTCTTCATTACCTTCTTGTTGAACAATTCTCCTAACAGTAATAAACTCCTATTTATAGGGGGAGTACATTTGATTGATAGTGTAACTAATTTTTTTTATAAAAAACCTTTCAGAACTGAACTTATGGAATGGAAGTTTCTGATACTATAATTTTCGGAAAGGGAACTTCCAGAACTGAAATTTTCAGGACTGAATTTCTCGGAATGAGAACTTCCGGAATGGAAGTATTCATACTAAAAACTTCTAGAATGGAATTTTCATACTGATAAATTTCTTAATGAGATTTTCAGACTGGAGTTTTCATAACGAGGTTTTTGTAATGAATTTTTTTTGAAGAATATTACCAATTATGAAAAATATTTCTTGTTAATCTGTAAGTTAGGATTTTCCTACTTATAGTTTTGTAATCAAATTTTGCATACTGGTATTTTCCTTGTTTTTAAAAGTTCGGATTCTAGTTTTTCCTCAAATCTGAATGTTTTCTTTAAAACCTCAAAAGATCGGAGTAATGTTTTCTTTACGGGATTGTTCTCAACCGTCAGATCAGATCAGAGATTTTTCAACCGTTAGATGGCCTTTTGAAGACCAACAGTCAAATCTTTGCCTATATAAAGTGGACTCCGAGACTCACCCCACATCAGTTTTTGAAGCTTTTGCCTCTTGAAGCTCTGCTACTCCTCTTAAGGCCGGTTCCAAACCTTGAGAAGCCGTTCCGAATCCTACAGTTTACTTTACTCCGAATGTCTGTTGAAGCAACTTCTCAAGATATGTCACCTGTGAAACCTATCTCAAAGTGGTTAGTTTTTAGGGAAAGTTTTGTTCACCCATATTTTTATAAGCATGATTTTCTTATTTTGAAGAATATTAGACTGAATGGATGGGAAGATGTATGTATAGTGATGTCAGATAAACAGGATCCGGTTTATACAGATTTTTTGATAGAGTTTTATGAGTCTATTTCCTTCCTGGTGGAAGAAGGAAGAGAAAGGTTTTCTTTCAAGTCTTATGGGGAGACTTATAAACATTCTTACACAAAGGCAACGATCCTGGTTGGTTTAGCATATGAGGGAGAAGCTGAATTTTGTTCTCACAAACTTTATGATGTGCTAGGGAGTTTCAATAAGGAGAAGGAACTGAAGTTTCTTGGGCTTAAGGATGATTCAACAATTATTATTTCTCGGCTCACTCTGAACAATAGAATAATTCAACTATGGGTGCAAGGTTTTCTGGTTCTGAGAAGGGGAGATAAATACAATCTAAAGAAGAGTGATATTTATGTCTTATATTTTTTGGTAAATCAAAGAAAGATAATTCTGATGAGGCATGTATTGGTTACGATCACGAATATCAAAGAAGGAAATTTAAGTGCTCAGATTATTATGTTTCTTGCCTTATTGTCTAAGTTGATAGTTCGATTCTTAGAATCCTTCAAAGTTGCATGCAAATCAACGATTCGGAATTGCAATCTCATGATTGTCAGTGATGATGCTCTTAAGAGGATGAAGATGTGTTTTTCCATTGAATCTGGAGAATCCTACCCCTTATCTGTGGAGGATTTTGAAGAATTTGAAAAAGAAACAAAATCTCTAGAACCTTAAAAAAAGAAAAGGAAGAAGTGAAAGGCTAGGGAAGTGGTTACTGATGAAGAAGTTCCTCAGCCTAAGGAAACTCAATCTGCTCCCCCAAAGCCGAAGAATCAAAAAATGTATATAGATGAGGTAGCAGCAAAGTAGAGGGAAGATAAAGAAATGAGGAAGAAATGGGATCCTCAATTCAGACTGGACCCTGCTGAGGTTAAAACATTAAAGGAAAAAGGTGGTGAGGATCTAGAGAGACAAGTGAAGGAAAATAAATTGAGAAAGAAGATATATGAAGCTAAACTAGTGCGATCTATTCTAAAAGATATAGAGTTGGCTTCCGAAAGGCTTCCGGTTATGGAAACTTTCAGTGTTGAACCTTCTTTACCAAAAACTCCAGCGAAAAACTATGTCACTCGGGAAAAGGACATGGGTAAAGAACTAGTAGTAGAAGCTGATAAAGCAGTTTCTGAAGTAGTATAAGAAGAAGTTTAAGAAGAAGAAGCATAGGAGGAGAGTGAATATCTAGATAGTTTGATCAAGCAAGTACAGAATTATAAAGATAAGGCTGAATCCGCAATGTTAGTTAACTCAGATAAGGGAGATGAGTAAGCCAGCAAGAAACATCAAGAAGAAGAAGAAGAAAATGTTCTATATGAAGAAGAAGAATCCTATGAGAGGAATTTTCATGATGAAGTTCAAGAAAGGAAGAAACCAGATGAAGATCAGATCGTTCATGTTTCTAAATCCGAGGAAGTATCCCTTAATAAGGAACCTGTTCTGAGAACTGATAAAGTAAAGAAAACTCTCATGAAGACACCTATTAAAGATGTCATCAAAAGGAAAGAGGTTGGTGGTACCTCTAGAAGGAATCTGATTCCAATTGTGTAATAGGAATCTAAAAAAGAAGTTTCTGATTTGGAATCATCATCCCACGGGCATGATTTTGTGGTTCAATCTCTGAGAAAGTTGGTGGACACAATTCTGATTATTCCAACAATAGATTCTAGATCTCAGTTGCTGCAAAAATCTCTGAATCAGAAATCAGATTATTAATCCATGGTAATGGATAAGTTTGTGAAGTTGGAAGCTGAACAGAAAAGTTTTTTGATCGATTATGATGTGCATAGGAAGTCCTACAATAATGTAACCAAGCGGTATAAGAGATTTGATGAAGATTTAGTGCACTTTGAGAATTTTCATGCTGAAGTTCAAAATTCATTTGAAATGGAGGATAAAAAGGTTAATGAGTTTTCTGAGAAGTTGACCCAGGATAAAAATTTCTGGAATCAACAGGTCAGGGGTCTGAATGGGAATCTGAGCCCAGTATCTCAAAATTGGAAAACTGAAAGAGATTTCCCGATGGAGTTTCAGCAGAATATGGAAAAGAAAGATGGTATAATAAACCTGCAGAAAGAAGACTTGGAAGCTCAGGCAGAGGCTTTAAAAGCTCAATAATAAAAGGTAAAATCCTTGGAGAGGCAACGAGAGGAAGATCAAAGAGACTTGAAGAAACTAAAAGCCATGTTAAAGATGCTCATTCCAAAGGAAAAGGAAGACAAATGATCCCACTCCGATATATTGTTGTATTTGTCTTTCCTTTTAAATTTTTTCCCAAGTATAATGAAATGGTTATATGGCCGGTTGTATATTGATATATACTAATGTTTCAGGTACCATACATTGTTTTCCGGTCCCTTTAATTCTTTTTGAAAATCACAAAGGGGGAGACGAAAAAAGAACTACACATAAGGAGGAGAAAGGAAACATTTCTAAGATAAATATCCTTAAAGAAAGGGGGAGTTTCCCAATATGATGTTTTTCATTCTTACAATAATGAAAACTCTAGTCTTGAAACTCAGAATACAATCCTTAGAGTTTTAATTCCTAAGGGGGAGTTAGTTGTATTCACTTCTATCCATGAACAAAGGGAGATAAGTTTTAATTTTCAAAGACTAATGAAAATTTTCGAAATCCTTATATGCTTTTTAAAAATGATGATTGTGCTTTCCAAAAAGGGGGAGATTGTTGAGTCAATAAGGTTTTCCTTATGACTTTTCCATTCCTTCTTGTTTTGAAAATAACAGACACCTTATACTTACGAAAATATTATTTTTACCCCCATAAGGAAAATTTACTTCTTTAAGGAAATTTACCTTAACCTAGATTTCCATATACATAGAAATATTATTCATAAATTCAAAAACTGGATTTATAAACAAATTTCCAAAGCCATATAAAGAAATGATTTTGAGCATTCAATTTTTATGATCCGAATTCTAGATCTGATATGTAATGGAGTTTTAATCCGAATTCTGGACTCCGAACTCCTTAAGTGGTTCGACTCCGAAGTCTAAAGAAGTTTGACTCCGAACGCTGAAGAAGTTTGACTCTGAAAACTCAAGTAGTTTGAATCCGAACTCCTTAAGTGGTTCGACTCTGAACTCTTAAGAAGTTCAACTCCAAACTCTCAAGTGGTTCGACTCCGAACTCTGATGAAGTTCGACTCCAAACTCTCAAGTAGTTCGACTCTGAACTCTTAACCAGTTCGACTCTAAACTCCTTAAGTGGTTTGACTCCGAACTCTGCAAGTTCAGAATCTGATATCTGGTGACACCAGACTTCGAATTTATATAAAAAAGAATCTGAATATTTCTTAACAGAGACTCCGAACTTCTTTTTGGTTAGACTCCGAACTTTTAATTTTCTTACACTCCGAACTATTGATTAGATTTTACATACATATACTTTGTTTCAAAACGATGTCATGCACTCAGTTATACATGGTTTATTATAAAAAGATGTCATCTTTTCTGTTCCTAATTAACCGTTGGATGAGTTACACGTGTACAGGTCCCTCCGAATTTCATGGAAAATATAACCGTTGGAAGAGGGAGCCGACCATTGAAAATTTTCCTATAAATAGGAGCTCATTTGAATGATCTCATAATATAGATGAGAGAAGAAAAGGTTGATCAATCTAGTGAAGACAAGTTGTTATAGTGATTTCCAGAGAGATAATCTTTTCATGCCTTGTGCGTACTGAACTGCTCGTTCCGATTTCTTTGTGCGACTCCGGATATTAGTGATTACATTAGAGGACTTCCGGGGATAGGAAGACAGAGGTGCCGACTACCTTGATGTTTGAGGGCTTCCTTGATGAGGAAAACAGATGTTCCAACTACATTGAAGTTGAGGGCTTACGGGGATAGCAAGACAGTGATTCTGATCTTCATATCGAGGGCTTACCCTGGTGTGGTTAAGACAGAAATGCTTGAAAGTATAAATCAAGGGACCTTTATTCAAGATTGTTGGATACCCTTCTCTTTGGGTTAAAAGCCTTATATCTTGTTACTTGTAGTTTTTTTACTTGTATGTTTCTGCTGCATATTGTATTGTAAGGAAAGTATAATCTTCTTGTATTTCCATACACTTGTACTCTGATTTGTTTAAGATTCTATACGCTTTAAGGTAGAATCTTATATTGTAAACCATGGTTCCAATATTCCAGTTGGTGGTTAGAAGTGTTGTGAATATTATTAGTTTAACTTTGTTAAACTTAGAATTATCCATGTCTAAGTAAAACATAGTTATCTGTAACCAACTTTAATGGTTGTGAAGTATTTTTTAAAGTGTACAATTCACCCCCCGCCCTTGTATATTGAGCATCTAGATTGTTATTTAGATCCTACAGATCTTACTAATTCATTTGTATATACTCGAAAGCTTTCTGACATTTAGCAGTCCATATGAATGCTTGATCAGTCTTGGTCAAAGCTGTCAGTTGAGTAGCAACCCGTGAGAAATCAGCTACGAACCACTTGTAGTAGCCTATGAGACGAAGGAATCTTCATATGTCTGACATTGTCCTAGGAGCTTCCCATGACACAAGTGCTTCTATATTCGATGGATCTGTATCTACTCCCTGTTGGGACACAAAATGCCCCAAGAAACAGACTTCTCTATCCCAAAACACACACTTCGACAACTTCTGAAACTGCTGATGTTGGTGAAGATCTCCCAAAATGGATTTTAAATACTCTGCATGCTCCACCTATGATATGGATAACACAAGGATGTCGTCGATGAAAACTACCACGAACATGTCCAGGAACTCCCGGAACACAACATTCATCAATCCCATGAATAAAGCTGGATCATTCGTCATGCCAAATGGCATTACAAAAAACCCATAATGCCCATGATGACAACAGAATGCAGTCTTCGGGACATCCTCATCCTTCACACGCATCTGATGATATATCGACCACAATTCAATCTTTGGGAACCAACTTGCACCTTTCAGTTGATCAAATAAATCATCAATCTGAGGAAGAGGATAGCGAGTCTTTATTATCATTTTTTATGGGACTATAATCGACACACAACTGAAAACAATCGTCGGCCTTCTTCACGAACAAAATTGGTGTACCCTATGGTGACACACTTGGACTAACAAAATCTCACTATAAAATACCATCAATTTGTATACGTAGCTCTTATAACTCAAAAAGGTCCATCCTATATGGAGACATAGAGATAAAAGACACTTTTGGCTATAGCTAGATCCCAAAATCGATCTCTCATCGATGGGTAATGCTACAACCTATTTTGTAAAGATATCATGGTACTCTTCTACGAACCTAGGAAATTCCAACTACTGAACCTCTGAAAAACTCAGCATCATCTCAACCGTCATGGACGATGATGATGGAACGTGCCTATAACCCATCTGAGGATCTTGCTCACCAATAAACACCACTTGATCTCCATCTGCAACATTGTGGATGACCTTCATACTGAAGCAATCCACGATAGCCTGCACCGAATACAACCAATCCGTGCTGAGGATGAAATTATATGGTTGTATTTTTAAAAATAGTAAATCTCCCCAAGAGAGTTGTTGCCCCAACAGTTGCCCACAGTCTCAACATACATCAAACATGTTAGCTCAACCTCCAATTGGCGTAGTCAATTCAAAGGTCACTGGAAGCCTCTCTACCTCATGTCCCAAAGCATGGACAAGGGGTATGTGATATGAAGGAGTGTGTTTCTCCTGAATAAAACAAGGCTTACACCAAGGTAGAAAAGAAGAAAATGGCACCTTTAACGATGTCTGGATCGCCTGGAGCTGGCAATGCTAGAGCATGAAACTGACCATGACCTCCTACATGGCCTCTCTAACCCTGATGCCGACCTCCACCATCGTCGCGCTCTGCTCTCTGAGGATGGGGATCTTCATGGGGTTGTCCTCTACCTGCCCCATATACCCTCTGCTTATATAAAGTTTGTGCAACAAGCTACTACTACCTCAGTTGGAATTGTATCAATAGAGGAACCTGGAGCATAGTGCCTGATGCGCGTTGGCCGCTCTAAATGGATGGGTACTCCTACTGCTTATGACCTTGACCACCATAAGAAAAACAAGTGCATGATCACTTGGAATATGCCTGATAGTTTCTGCCTGTGGAGAAATGAGATATCATGGGCTGGGACCTACCCACGCCTAAATGAAAACTCTTCTGCCATAAAAACTGAGAACCCCATACCACAACTCTTCTTCGTGAGGAATCATGATGATTCCCCTCTCATGATGATTTGGTCCAAGCCAATTTCCTTTCAACAACCTATGCCCTCTCCAGCACCTGATGATATGTTTTCAGTATAAATTCGGTGACCTGGCATTGGATCTTTAGTCACAAAGCTTCCTCGATATTCCTTTCCCTGGCCTCCTCATCTGGCAGCAGGTTTGAAGCATATCGTAAGTGGTTCCTAAAACAGATTCCAAACACCTGAAAATAGGATCTCCCTTGTTGAATTGTAAGAAGCTCCTGGCGACTGGACAACTTCAAAGTAGAAGAAAGAAAATTGACTCTAAACATGTCTTGTATCTCCTCCCCTGAGAACGCTGACTTCTCATGATCTATGAGGAACAAGAACCATCACCGACTCACTGCTCCATGCAGCATCGCCGAACCCGAAGAAACCCAGTGCTCCTTCCGAGCACAAATTGAACTAAATATGATCTCGACCTCCTCAAACCAGTCTTTCATGACTGCATCTGAAATGGAGCCCTCATTCTTCTATAGACTCTAGCACTGAAACTCTTGGAGCGTCTTCCCCCAAGAGTCGTCTTCGTCAACCTCTACCATGCGGCTATTTGCTTGAACAGCCTATTGGACATTATCTACGCAATCCTGATGAGGATATCAACCTAGACACATACCTATAAAATAAAAAATAGTTAGATCCCCTAAACATGGAATACGGAAGAATCAACAGTAATTATTTATTTATTTTCTTTTATTAATTTTATATTAACCTATTCCAAGGTCTACCCATTCAAACACATGCACAAAGATGAATGATGCATGATCCTTTCCTAGGTATCTACCATGCAACTAGTAGCACCTTTTTAGTATCCATTGTAAACATTAAGGTTCGTACATCAGATCATAGTGGACCCTCAATTACAATGTCTCAGCCGGTCTCCAGTATTTAACTCACTTAATAAACTTGAATGACATTGTTGCCCTATCAACCCATGCAACCTCACATGTGCCTAACTCCAAACACCAACCTATCCTCCAACCAAATCTCTGATACCACTCTGTCATGACCCCCACCCTACAAAGTGTACCCCTCCTGGGTCACCAATGTGAGAAGGGAGATAATGACCCCCGAGTCCCACCTCCAATAGGCCCTGAGATGGAAACTAGCACAGAGGCTATACTAAACACACAAATGGGAGGCATTACCCTCTAAGATAACACATACAGAAGAGAGAGATAAGATATAAACTGATGAAATCCTACTCAGAACTGAAATATATATGAAACCCGAGGGAACATATACAATTCCATGAAAAAGTACAGTAACTAAAAGAGGAAAAACTACAAGTACCCTAAATAAAGTAAAAACAGCAGCAACCACAAGCTGGAACATATCCTGCAACCACAAGCTAGTAAACACCATCCTGATCTCCAACATGCTCCAAGTGACCTAAAAACAGTTTATATATACATAGGTTGAGTATAACAGTATACTCAGTAGGATCCTCCCCAAATACTCTCATTAAAAAGTAAAGAAAGCATGCTAAGGCACATTGAACAACAAGTGAAACAAACTCATCACCTAAATAGGTATAATACGTTCCCATCTTCACCATTTAAACACTCACTAAGTAACACTTACAAGAATATATCATATATAAAATCATAACAAGGTTACACCACTACTACTACCCCACTGGTTTTCCGCTTTTCCCCAACGCCGCAGGTCCTGGTTATCTCTCTCCAAAAAGTCTTTTCCCACAGACACATGGGTGAAGAACAAAAATATGCAACTCATGCAACAAAACCACCAAATTTATGCACCAATGTAACCATGTAGTTTTCGGGAGCTACCACGGCTTGCATAATGTGTATCATACCTCAGGTATTATACATCAAGGCATCACACCCCATACACCGAGTAAGGATCCTCAAGCCTTCACATTCTATACACATTACACCTATAGTATTCCATAGAAAACTATATCTAGAATATATGTGTGTGAATAACCACAAGCCATTATAGCACTATATACACAATATATGGGGAAAACTAACCAACATGCCTACCAACACAAGTAACTGACAAGAGAAGAGAGCGGGGCCAAAGGGGGTAGTCATCTATCCATCCACCCAATGGAATGTCAAGGAAAACACCCCTAGGGTTCAGAATCCCCGGGTTGACAGTTTCCCTTACTAACAGGGTAGAGTATCATATAGAAACACAAAATGTAACACCCCAAGCTTCTACGGTACGTTTCCTTTTGAATAATGCGATAGCGTGTGTTGTACGCAACCTCGAGTTCTAACACACACCACAACTAATTAAACTAGCCGTTGTGAATAGTAATACCTAATTTTTGAAATTATATATATTTTATATTTGAAAATGGACTTCATTTTTGGACTCGGAATATCGAATTTAGCCTAAGGTGAAATTTTGGTACTTTTCGGATAACTTTTATATTTTGATGAATAGTGAAAATTACTAAATTTTAATTAAAAACAACTTTTTTAATCAAAATAAGTAATAGTGATAAATTATGAATTTGAGTGGTTTTAAAGTATATTTAGAATATATTTTTACCATTTAATATAATGTTGGTCATTGGACATAATTTTACAATTAAACCGAACATAAACAAGTGTCAATCTTTTGGTAGTTATTATCTCTTAAAAACACGTTTTTTGTTTTGACAGCGGGAATTAATTTTAAATTAATTTCTGCCACTTCTGTGTTTTGAATTTAAAAAAATGGATTCCATATTTGGAATCAGGATGTTCAAATTGTGTAAATAGGTAACTTTTATTTTTAGACATTTTGAATAATTACTGCGGTAAATTTTTTATTTACCATGGTTAAGGGTAAATCCGGTAAATAAGGGTTAAAAAAAATATTATAATAATACTAAATTACCCTAAAACGTGTCTTAACCCTATTGGTTGATACATAGTCGACCATGGGCATCTTGGGGTCTATTTTGGGACCCCATGGATCCACTTGTAAGTGATAATGACACTTTATTTTAATTAAGTCAAAATGAATACAAAAATGACACAAGCATATATCTTTTAGAACAACAATTTTTTACATAGGGTTATACATGTTGGATTTTCGATTATAAATATTCATTAGAAAGATAAAAAGATTTCCTACATAATGATATTTTATTTATAATTTTTAGACATTAAATAAGTTATTTTATTTATGACACAATGATGATGCAGTAATTACTATAATAGTGAAAAATTAAAATAATTGATATTATAAATACCTAAATAAATATAATATGAAACTTTTAATGAATTAAACTAATTTTCTAGGCTAATATGATATATTAGTATTGATTTAATGGACTTTGTTCGAAGTAATCAATCTGTTATGAGTTTCACAAAAATCAACTATTGAATAGTGTCAAAATTGACATAAAAGAGTTCTTAAAACAAATATTATATTATTAATTGATATTAAATTCCTAAAAATCTAATATTCTGCCAAGAGACTTATCTTATGATAGGTTAATCATTAATGGACCACTTGGGGGTCTCTTGGATGTATATAGTAAGTTTATTAACCATAATATATAAAAATACAAAGAGACATTGTAAAAGTGAAACTAATTAACTTAGAGTTAATACTTAAAGATAAGGTTAATATAAGTACCCAAACCTGTCTAAATTCTATTGGATGAGTTGTTTTCGACCTATCCCCACCTAATCCTTTGAATAGTCAACTTTGGAGCCTTTAGAAACCGAATATGAATTTATTATAAATTAATATTTCTAGATTTTCCAAAGGTGCCCCTCACCCCTCTTATAAAAGGGAACTCCTCCTTCTCATTTCTTCACACCTTCAAAGCCTTTTGGTTCGGCCAAACTCTGCCCAAATAATCTCCCAACATCCCTCACTACAACCTAGAGGCCTTAGTTTGATCAGAAAGCCAACCTAAGGAGCCCTTTTGATCAAATCAAAAGGAAGAACCCGAAGAAGAGGTAATGATTTCACCACCCTTTTCTAAGTTCATTTCTTCTTCCACTTCTTCTTCCTTTGTTCTTACCATTCTAAAATAATAACTCCAGTATCTCACATATACTGTGATGTTATTATAAGTATGGTACAACCATATTCAGTATTCTATCCACCCTTTGAATAACATGTCACCATACGTGCGTACGTACGGCTTACCGTCTCCACGTCGTGGTGTAATTGTTATTCAATATAATATTATTTGGATGGGTATAATAATGATGTGTAACTCATGTAAATAATAAATATAACATGTTAATGATTCTGTATATATGATATACCATTCATTTATATATTATTTTAATATCAAAAGAATGATATTGTCGCTCGTGCGTACGTACGGACTACCGTCTCCACGAACGCGATGAGATTCATTCTCCATCGTATCCATTCAAGTATAATTATCATTTTATGATTTAAAAATGATGTTTAAGGACTTGATATCATTCTGGATATGAATAAGATACAACAAAATGGCTTATGTAACAAAACATATAAAAGAAAATGAGTAAGTTAACACCCGAAACGATGATAATTCTAAGATATTATTAATAAATCAATGTTAAAAGATCATATATGATATCATATTAATATATATGATTCTTGTATAATTTAATAACAATTATTTCACCATTATACAAGAGGATAACCTACCCCAACCAAGGAAAAGTACAAGGTAAGGGTTATTTCACAATCTCTTCATTATCCGAGGTTGTTTATATGTAATAATCAACTGGGATCTCTTTATCATCCACATCCATGTTTCTTAAAAATGTATTCAAAACATTTTTACTATTTACAAGAATATGGGTTAAAGTCATTTATACCCTTTTTTGACTTTTTATAAGAGGTTTATAAAGGAATCTTTCCGTCGTTTTCAAAACAAGGTCCTTTTTAACCTTTTCGACAGAATTGAGGTAAGAATGTTTTTTTAACTTATACGGCGTGTGCGGTTATTTTACGCCGTTATAAAATCTTCAAAGCTTTCCTTACAAGCTTATAAGAATATTTTCAAAGAAAATGTTTTATTTTATATGGATCTTAAATGATTTCAAAATAAAAGGAGATACTTCTTTAAAAAGAATTTTGATTTCATCTATGTCAACATCCTTTGATGGATTTTAAGATTATTTGAAGTTGATTTATTATGATACAAAACTTCTATATTGTATTGAAGGTTTTGTGATATGTTTGACTGTGGATGTGCTATTTTTATACCATTCATAGTTTATGGTGAAATTATTGACATTTCGTATGCTAGTTTTAATACGAATGTTTATGTTATGTTTAAACCTTTTCATATGGGAATGCATTGGACTTAATAAGTGACGGGTGGAGCCCGCTATAGCTCCTCGATGCATCGGTAGGTCTCATGAGACAAACTAGTGTCTTGGCACAAGGCCTTGACAAAATCTTATTTGTAGTCTTGGCACGAGGCCTTGGCTATGTGGTTATGATAGTCTGGCATTATGCATTCCAACATTATGAAAGTGGTTATTGATTTTTTCATGTGATTATTCATTTAGTAGAATATCCATGTGAATAAGTAAATGGCATTATTTCATTTTATTTATGCCATACCATGTTGAAAGTTCGTATTTAAAAGGCTTTTGTTTTAGTTATACATTGCCTTAAATGTTTATTTTTATTTATGAAAGTTTCCACTTTATTGTTATCCTTACTGGGCATTTGAGCTCACCCCTTTTTTTTATGTTTTATTTTTCCCAGGATGTGAAGAAGTAAGTTATGAATGACCTGCAGGGATTTTATGAGGGGTTAATAGTGTGGATTGTGGAAACATTATGTTGTTGTATTAGTTTTTCATTTTATGATGTAATGTAAAACTTATGAATATATCTATTGTTTCCAAGGCTACTAAACCAATCGGTCTTTCGAGATTTGATCTTTCTTGTGATCATGCCAATGTTATGTAATTAATGCACCGACTCTGGGCAGCTGGGGTCGGGGCGTTACAGTTGGTATCAGAGGAAGTTTAGTACAAACCTTGGAAGCTAGATTTAGATAAACTCTGATTAGAGCACGTAGACCTAAGATGAACTTTGAGGATTAGTATAGAAGAACTTCCTAGAATTTTGGAATTGTAGAGACTTTGTGAGTTTTCCGAGCAATACATCCCTGTCTGGATACGAGCAGGTAGAGGCGGCTCTGGCACAGATGTACCTAGGGGTAAAACCCGAAAACACCGCTTTGAGCTAGACTCGAATGGGAACTGGTGCACGACAACGGGCCTTACTGCACTCTTGGTTACGACACTCCCGGGGGATATGCTTAGGATAACTCTCACTTTCATTACAAATCATTATGAAGTGTTTATGAGTATATACTTCCTCAAAGAAAACATATTTATGATTATGGATTATATCCATAGATAGTTCAATTTATGTTTAGTGTTTTATAAGTATGGGATTATGTATTTTGATTCATAAACTGATCTAGTTTATGACATTGTTTTGAAATGGCGCCTAGTGGAAGAAATGGAAACCGTATCAATGCACGCACTCCATGTAGGGATTGCCCTCCTGCTCAAGATAATTATAGTGGGGCTGGTGATGCAACTGGTGCTGATCAGCTAATCACCGTACTGGGACAACTTACTCAGGTTATGAATAATAACCTTACCCGTATGGAGCACCCTGATCCGCAGCGTGGAGGATCAGTGTTAGATCGATTCATGAGACAACAACCACCAACGTTCAATGGGAGTACAAATCCCTTAGTAGCTGAGCAATGGATATTTTCCCTAGAGAAAATATTTCAGGCTTTGGGGTGTAGTGAAAGGGAAAAAGTTACCATGGCAGTTTACCGCCTCACTGGAGATGCTGATCAATGGTGGTCATTGATTCAAAACATGAAGGAAGATGATGAAGTATCAAACATGGAATGGATGGAGTTCAAAGATCTGTTTTTAGAAAAATACTTCCCTCGCGACCATCGAGCAGATATGGAAATGAAATTTCTGAGTCTGAGACAAAAGGAGGACGAGAATGTCACAAAGTATGAGGCTAACTTTACAAGGTTAGCGAGGTACGCTGGTGATTATATTCGTAACCCAAGAAGTAAGATTGATCGTTTCTTTGATGGTTTAAAACCATTTCTCCGTCGAGAATTAGTCTCACAATCCTTTTCATCGTACGAAGACATTGTCTCATGTGCTATCAAGACCGAAAAGGAATTCTCTAAGTCTTATGACTTTAAATCAAAGCAAGAGAAGAAGAGACCTTCTGATCAATCTGGGAATGGAAATAAGGGGAAGAAGGGAAAGGTTGAATATCCATCTTGTGGTAAATGCGGGAAGAAACATCCTGGTACTTGCTTGAAGGGAATGGGAGTCTGTTACAAGTGTGGTGAAAAAGGCCACCAAGCTCATGATTGCAAGGGGAAGAAGGAAGCTACCAACGTTCAGTGCTACAATTGCAGGGAGATGGGGCATTATGCAAATGCATGTCCTAAGCGTCAGGATAACTTACCTCAGAAAAGGCCAAGGGATCAAGGCCAGGCTTATGCTATCACTACTGCTGAGGTAGAAGCTCCGAAAGATGTGGTGGCAGGTAATTTAATGGTTTCCTCAAGTTTAGAAAATGTATTATTTGATTCTGGATCATCGCATTGTTTCATATCTTCCCAGTTTGCTAAGAAAATTAGATATTTCCAATTTGATTTAATAAGGGAGTTGTCAGTTAAAACTCCTAAGGGAAGTATCGTTGCAACAAAGTTTTGTGAATCAGTCCCCATTAGAGCACATAAATTTTCTTTATCTGCTGACCTCATCGTCATACCTATGATTGAGTTTGATATAATCCTCGGTATGGACTGGCTTTCGGACTATGATGCGAAGATTTATTGTAAGAAGAAAGAGGTTACGATTCTTGAGGATAATGATAAGGAGCACCTTATTTTTAGAGCAGAATCGTCACCACCTAATTCTTATTTAGATCCACCCCCTGTAGCTCAACTTAATTCAATTATCGGGGAGGAAGAGAATGAAATAACTGTCGGTGAGGAAAGGAATGTTCAAATAGAGGATGTACCTATTG
The DNA here is from genome assembly GCA_963277665.1 of Viscum album. Taxonomy (NCBI): domain Eukaryota; kingdom Viridiplantae; phylum Streptophyta; class Magnoliopsida; order Santalales; family Viscaceae; genus Viscum; species Viscum album. The sequence goes on from OY728133.1 coordinate 246,804,515, forward strand.
TGAAAGAGTTTTTAGATGTATTTCCGGAAGATTTACCTGGACATCCTCCAGAACGAGAAGTAGAGTTTTCCATTGATTTAATTCCTGGATCAAGGCCTATATCGTAGACCCCTTATAGAATGTCCACTGTAGAGCTAGTCGAACTAAAGAAACAACTAGAGGAATTCAGTAATAAGGGATTTATTCGCCCTAGTGTTTCTCCATGGGGAGCCCCTGTTCTTTTTGTTAAAAAGAATGATGGATCTATGAGGTTATGTATCGACTACAGGGAGATCAATGCTATAACAATAAAGAACAAGTATCCCCTACCTCGTATTGATGATTTATTTGACCAACTGCATGGAGCTCAATACTTTTCAAAGATTGACCTTCGATCTGGATACCATCAGTTGTGTGTGAAGAAGGAAGACATTCCGAAGACAGCATTTCGAACCAGGTACGGGCATTACGAGTTTACTGTAATGCCGTTTGGATTGACTAATGCACCCTCTGTATTCATGGATCTGATGAATAGATTTTTCAAGGAGTATCTCGATGAATTTGTGGTGGTATTTATTGATGATATCTTGGTATACTCCAAAACCTACAAAGATCATGAAAATCACTTGCGCATTATCTTGAAGACTCTGAGGAGGCATGAATTATATGGAAAGTTTAGGAAGTGTGAATTTTGGCTTCAGGAGATTTCTTTTCTTGGCCATATTGTCTCTAAAGATGGAATCTCTTTTGATCCTTCTAAGACCAAGGCAATCCAAGAATGGCCAGATCCTACGAGTATAACTGAGGTACGTAGTTTTATTGGTTTGGCAGGTTATTATCGACGTTTCGTCCAGAATTTTGCCCGATTGGCTAACCCATTAACGAAGCTCACACGTAAAGGGGTTAAATTTGTTTGGACAAAAGAGTGTGAAGAATGTTTCGAAGAACTGAAGAGAAGATTAGTCAATGCTCCTATATTGACTCTACCATCGGGGAATGATGGGTTCGTTATTTATAGTGATGCATCAAAGAAAGGACTTGGCTGTGTCCTTATGCAGAATGATAGAGTTATTGCCTATGCATCACGACAGTTGAAAATTCATGAACAAAACTATCCTACTCATGATCTCGAATTAGCAACAGTGATCTTTGCTTTGAAAATATGGAGGCACTACCTCTATGGTGAAAAATGTGAGATTTATACTGATCACAAGAGTTTGAAGTATATTTTCTCACAAAAAGAACTCAACATGAGGCAAAGGAGATGGCTTGAATTACTCAAGGATTATGATTGTACGATACACTACCACCCAGGGAAGGCAAACAAGGTGGAAGATGCTTTGAGTAGAAAAGACCATGGAGTTTTGAACAATATGAGAATTGAAAGGGATCCAATTTTCATGGAGCTAGTGAAGATGGACATGGGAATAACCAGGGAAGGTGAAACATCAATGCTTTTTCAAATGGTTGCCAAACCATCTTTACTAGAAAGGATTAAGAGTTCTCAGACTGATGATGAAGAATTCCAAAAGAAGATTAAAGCTGTGAATGATGGGAGATTGAGAGACTTTGCGTATGAAGGTGGAATTTTGAAATTCGGGAAGAGACTTTGTGTTCCCAATATACCTGATCTAAAAAGGGAATTGCTGGATGATGCTCATAGTTCCAATTTCTCTATACACCCTGGGAGCACCAAAATGTATAGAGATTTGAAGGAACATTTTTGGTGGAACAACATGAAGAGGGAGATTGCTGATTTTGTGTCAAGATGTATGGTTTGTCAACAAGTGAAAGCTGGAAGGCAACAGCCTGGAGGAGTCATGCAACCTCTTCCCATACCGGAGTGGAAATGGGACAATATTACGATGGACTTTGTCATGGGGCTACCAAAGACTCCTAGAAGGAACGATGCAATATGGGTTATTGTTGATCGTCTTACCAAGTCAGCACATTTTCTTGCTATAAGAGAAGATCTACCCCTGGAACGTCTAGCAAGACTATACATTAATGAAGTTGTGAGACTTCATGGAGTACCCCTATCGATTGTTTCTGATCGTGATCCCCGTTTTACTTCAAGATTTTGGAAAAGTATTCAGAAATCCCTGGATACTGAACTTCATTTGAGCACTGCTTACCACCCTCAGACAGACAGACAATCAGAACGGACTATTCAGACCTTAGAAGACATGTTGAGATCTTGCTCACTTGATTTTCAGGGTATGTGGGATGAATATTTACCACTAGTAGAATTTTCCTATAAAAATAGCTTCCATTCAAGTATTCAGATGGAACCATATGAAGCGTTATACGGAAAGAGATGTCGTACACCAACCTGTTGGGATGACGTTGGTGAAAGAAAACTTGTAGGCCCAGAACTGGTGGAGGAAACGGTGGAAAAGGTGAAGGTAATCCAAAATCACATTAAAGCAGCTCAAAGTAGGCAGAAGAGCTATGCCGATAATCGAAGGAAGGATTTGGAATTTCAAGTCGGTGATCATGTTTTCCTGAAGGTATCTCCGTGGAAGGGAGTCATACGTTTTGTTAAGAAAGGTAAATTGAGTCCCAGGTACATCGGACCTTTCGAAATTCTAGAACGAATTGGGGCTGTAGCTTACCGATTGGCAATGCCGCCAAGTCTCTCCAAAGTTCACGATGTGTTCCACGTATCTCTGTTGAGGAAATACATGCCTGACCCAACGCATGTACTCACCTATGAGGAATTAGAACTGGAACCCGATCTTTCCTATTGTGAAGAGCCCGTCAAGATTCTTGATACGAGAGAACAAGTGCTGAGAAACCGGACGACTCGTCTGGTAAAAGTTTTGTGGAGAAATCATAAGATGGAAGAGGCAACGTGGGAACCCGAGGAACTTATGATGAAGAACCACCCGAGTCTTTTTATGCAGTAACACCCTAGAAATTGCAAGGACGCAATTATTTGAAGGAGGGGAGAATGTAACACCCCAAGCTTCTACGGTACGTTTCCCTTTGAATAATGCGATAGCGTGTGTTGTACGCAACCTCGAGTTCTAACACACACCACAACTAATTAAACTAGCCGTTGTGAATAGTAATACCTAATTTTTGAAATTATATATATTTTATATTTGAAAATGGACTTCATATTTGGACTCGGAATATCGAATTTAGCCTAAGGTGAAATTTTGGTACTTTTCGGATAACTTTTATATTTTGATGAATAGTGAAAATTACTAAATTTTAATTAAAAACAACTTTTTTAATCAAAATAAGTAATAGTGATAAATTATGAATTTGAGTGGTTTTAAAGTATATTTATAATATATTTTTACCATTTAATATAATGTTGGTCATTGGACATAATTTTACAATTAAACCGAACATAAACAAGTGTCAATCTTTTGGTAGTTATTATCTCTTAAAAACACGCTTTTTGTTTTGACAGCGGGAATTAATTTTAAATTAATTTCTGCCACTTCTGTGTTTTGAATTTAGAAAAATGGATTCCATATTTGGAATCAGGATGTTCAAATTGTGTAAATAGGTAACTTTTATTTTTAGACATTTTGAATAATTACTGCGGTAAATATTTTATTTACCATGGTTAAGGGTAAATCTGGTAAATAAGGGTTAAAAAAAATATTATAATAATACTAAATTACCCTAAAACGTGTCTTAACCCTATTGGTTGATACATAGTCGACCATGGGCTTCTTTTGGTCTATTTTGGGACCCCATGGATCCACTTGTAAGTGATAATGACACTTTATTTTAATTAAGTCAAAATGAATACAAAAATGACACAAGCATATATCCTTTAGAACAACAATTTTTTACATAGGGTTATACATGTTGGCTTTTCGATTATAAATATTCATTAGAAAGATAAAAAGATTTCCTACATAATGATATTTTATTTATAATTTTTAGACATTAAATAAGTTATTTTATTTATGACACAATGATGATGCAGTAATTACTATAATAGTGAAAAATTAAAATAATTGATATTATAAATACCTAAATAAATATAATATGAAACTTTTAATGAATTAAACTAATTTTCTAGGCTAATATGATATATTAGGATTGATTTAATGGACTTTGTTAGAAGTAATAAATCTTTTATGAGTTTCACAAAAATCAACTATTGAATAGTGTCAAAATTGACATAAAAGAGTGCTTAAAACAAATATTATATTATTAATTGATATTAAATTCTTAAAAATCTAAGGTTCGGCCAAGAGACTTATATTATGATAGGTTAATCATTAATGGACCACTTGGGGGTCTCTTGGATGTATATAGTATGTTTATTAACCACAATATATAAAAATACAAAGAGACATTGTAAAAGTGAAACTAATTAACTAAGAGTTAATACTTAAAGATAAGGTTAATATAAGTACCAAAACCTGTCTAAATTCTATTGGATGAGTTGTTTTCGACCTATCCCCACCTCATACTTTGAATAGTCAACTTTGGAGCCTTTAGAAACCGAATATGAATTTATTATAAATTAATATTTCTAGCTTTTCCAAAGGTGCCCCTCACCCCTCTTATAAAAGGGAACTCCTCCTTCTCATTTCTTCACACCTTCAAAGCCTTTTGGTTCGGCCAAACTCTGCCCAAATAATCTCCCAACATCCCTCACTACAACCTAGAGGCCTTAGTTTGATCAGAAAGCCAACCTAAGGAACCCTTTTGATCAAATCAAAAGGAAGAACCCGAAGAAGAGGTAATGATTTCACCACCCTTTTCTAAGTTCATTTCTTCTTCCACTTCTTCTTCCTTTGTTCTTACCATTCTAAAATAATAACTCCAGTATCTAACATATAATGTGATGTTATTATAATTATGGTACAACCATATTCAGTATTCTATCCACCCTTTGAATAACATGTCACCATACGTGCGTACGTACGGCTTTCCGTCTCCACGTCGTGGTGTAATTGTTATTCAATATAATATTATTTGGATGGGTATAATAATGATGTGTAACTCATGTAAATAATAAATATAACATGTTAATGATTCTGTATATATGATATACCATTCATTTATATATTATTTTAATATCAAAAGAATGATATTGTCGCTCGTGCGTACGTACGGACTACCGTCTCCACGAACGCGATGAGATTCATTCTCCATCGTATCCATTCAAATATAATTATCATTTTATGATTTAAAAATGATGTTTAAGGACTTGATATCATTCTGGATATGAATAAGATACAACAAACATGGCTTATGTAACAAAACATATAAAAGAAAATGAGTAAGTTAACACCCGAAATGATGATAATTCTAAGATATTATTAATAAATCAATGTTAAAAGATCATATATGATATCATATTAATATATATGATTCTTGTATAATTTAATAACAATTATTTCACCATTATACAGGAGGTTAACCTACCCCAACCAAGGAAAAGTACAAGGTAAGGGTTATTTCACAATCTCTTCATTATCCGAGGTTGTTTATATGTAATAATCTACTGGGATCTCTTTATCATCCACATCCATGTTTCTTAAAAATGTATTCAAAACATTTTTACTATTTACAAGAATATGGGTTAAAGTCATTTATACCCTTTTTTGAATTTTTATAAGAGGTTTATAAAGGAATCTTTCCGTCGTTTTCAAAACAAGGTCCTTTTTAACCTTTTCGACAGAATTGAGGTAAGAATGTTTCTTTTTAACTTATACGGCGGGTGCGGTTATTTTACGCCGTTATAAAATCTTCAAAGCTTTCCTTACAAGCTTATAAGAATATTTTCAAAGAAAATGTTTTATTTTATATGGATCTTAAATGATTTCAAAATAAAAGGAGATACTTCTTTAAAAAGAATTTTGATTTCATCTATGTCAACATCCTTTGATGGATTTTAAGATTATTTGAAGTTGATTTATTATGATACAAAACTTCTATATTGTATTGAAGGTTTTGTGATATGTTTGACTGTGGATGTGCTATTTTTATACCATTCATAGTTTATGGTGAAATTATTGACATTTCGTATGCTAGTTTTAATACGAATGTTTATGTTATGTTTAAACCTTTTCATATGGGAATGCATTGGACTTAATAAGTGACGGGTGGAGCCCGCTATAGCTCCTCGATGCATCGGTAGGTCTCATGAGACAAACTAGTGTCTTGGAACAAGGCCTTGACAAAATCTTATTTTTAGTCTTGGCACGAGGCCTTGGCTATGTGGTTATGATAGTCTGGCATTATGCATTCCAACATTATGAAAGTGGTTATTGATTTTTGCATGTGATTATTCATTTAGTAAAATATCCATGTGAATAAGTAAATAGAATTATTTCATTTTATTTATGCCATACCATGTTGAAAGTTCGTATTTAAAAGGCTTTTGTTTTAGTTATACATTGCCTTAAATGTTTATTTTTATTTATGAAAGTTTCCACTTTATTGTTATCCTTACTGGGAATTTGAGCTCACCCCTTTTTTTTATGTTTTATTTTTCCCAGGATGTGAAGAAGTATGTTATGAATGACCTGCAGGGATTTTATGAGGGGTTAATAGTGTGGATTGTGGAAACATTATGTTGTTGTATTAGTTTTTCATTTTATGATGTAATGTAAAACTTATGAATATATCTAGTGTTTCCAAGGCTACTAAACCAATCGGTCATTCGAGATTTGATCTTTCATGTGATCATGCCAATGTTATGTAATTAATGCACCGACTCTGGGCAGCTGGGGTCGGGGCGTTACACAAAAAGTACAAAATAAACTATAACTCACAACCACACTATGGGAATAACCTAGTCGTAGATACAACTGCAGTTAACGTCTCTCAGACTTCGGGATGCTACTTCTAAGACTAGGTATCCTATAAGCACACAACCATTTAAAGAGATTTATTTGATTAATTGATTCCCTTTTTATCAGTTTCACTGTATGTTAATTAATTCTTTAAATAGTAATTAACCATGAACAATCCCACATTAAAATTCATTAGCATCACCCTCACGTTCACTGTTCCTTCAAAATTACAACCTCGTCATTATGTTCCTGAAAAATCCATCCCCATGGATTAACACCATTTATTAAATTATTCATTAAAGAAATACTTTCCCACATTCTGAGGCATTCTAGAAAACCATTCTATACAACTAAACACAAGGGGGCTCAACACGGTGAGTAGATGTACTACCTATTGAGTATTTTCCTCTTATAGCAAAAGCATATACCCATCCTTCATTGAGAAGCTAAACATGAAAATAATGTGGCATACCCCGCAAGTCTTCACCTCTTTCGGACGTAGGGTATATAAGACCAGCTGCCTTGAACAGTGGGGAAATGTAAAGCAGATAAACCACCAATGAAACAACATGCATCCAACAATAATAACCAACCCATTACATCATCTCTGGTGTCCTCTCTGACACCCACTTTCATAAACCGATGCATCTCACTACTCTGGGCATTATCTGCTGCCATAACCGAAAAGGCCTCCATGCCTCCACATATTACCACAACCATCCAGGATCACATCAAAACACAAGCAGTAGTAAAAAAACATCTTCACAATTGGGCTCTTTGACCTTAAACAAACCAGAGAGTAACTCACATCCCTGCAAGTAATTATCTTTTAACTACCAATAGTTCAATAATCCATCTTGAATTAACTGATTTATTATTCATTGGTTATAAATTTGGGAAACCTAAGAGTAATCTATCACAAATAAATGAACATGACTACTGCACCAATTTTATTAACATCAAATTGCCAGAAGAACCAAATTCGTTTATATTCATATTTATCTTTATCCAAACAATTATCAATTAATCTCAGTTTACGTTAATTACCTATTTCCATCAAGAACAAGCACAAATATCATACAATCTAGAAAATACAAGCAGAAATAACATATGATAGATATAAATTTATTTATCTGGTTCAAATATTTATTAGGTCAATTCCATTTTCATCCAGTGGGATAATACATGCTAAAGATACAGTTTCAAAAAATAGAAAGAGAAGTAACGAATCTCCTACCTCAAACAGTTCCTCGTGTTCATTATCCACACAACGGGTCACGATCCTCCTCTCGTGATAACAACATCCACCCGAGGATTCCACACTACCACACCAACCAAACCCCTAGAGAAACCCCATTAGAAGAATATAGATTACATTCTATAATATGGGAAGGTGATACATGAGAAGATGATCCCCCAAGGAATGAAGATAAAACATACCTAATATCGAAGACTGTTCGATAAAAACCTCTTGCATCAGAACATAGAAAACCCAATCTGATGAGTAAAGTTTTATTGTGAAACTCCTATGGGAAGGATTGAAAAGTTCTACTGTCTCATAGAAGAGAACAAAGGTGGAGAAAAAGGGCGGAATAGATCTCATCCCTTTTGAAGATTTAATGGGCCGACGGTTTAAGATATGATTAATTCCTCATTAAAAGCAGATCGCATTTACCCTCCTGTTTTGACCATGTAAAAATATCCCAAGCCATAGGAGTAATTAATATTTTATTTATGGCCTTTTAATTGGCCTTAAGAGTCCTTAAAATAAGGCCTTAAATGTATCTCACATCCAAGGAAACGTCAAAGGAGTGAAACTGTAGGAAGCTGTAAACACTATTCATAAACATCACTGTTAAAACACTGTTCATGAACCTCATAGATAGAGCATCACTCATGAACCTCACCGATAGAGCATCATTCATGAACCTCACCGTTAGAACACTATTCACGAACCTCACCATTAGAACCTCAATTATAGAACATTGTTCACTGAACATCACTGATAGAACAGTGTTCACCAAACCTCACTGATAGAACATTGTTCACATGAACCTCCCCAATAGAACAATATTCACTGAACCTCACTGATAGAACACTGTTCAATGAGCCTCACTGATAGAACGCTATTCACTGAAACTCAATAATAGAACAGTTCACTGAACCACACCGATAGAATTATTCACTGAACCTCACCGATAGAACTGTTCACTGAACCACACCGATAGAACACTTCACCGATCCTCACCGATAGAACATTGTTCATTGATCCTCACCGATAAAATATCATTCACTGAACCTCACTGATAGAACTATTCACTAAACATCACTGATAGAACTGTTCACTGAACCTCACAAAAAACACACTTCATTGAAATGTTAATTTGGGAAAGTGTTGGGGATAAGTCACCTTGACCTCACAGAACACCTCAAACACCACATTTTCACAAAGGAATGGACCAGAGAGGTTTGGACCATTACAGAAATCCTCCAAAATAATAGTTGGTGAGATATAATTTCCCTCAATTTGGGGAAACTATAATTAAGTGGGAATTCAATTAATGAAAAATATAACACTTAATATGCATTATACATATTCAAAAACAAAATTGATGTTGATAACTTCAGTTTATAACTTATGAAAAGGTAGATGAAACATTGAATTCATTGTCATACCTCACATGTATGCAATGCTCTATTCAAGAAGAAATTCTTAAAATATACAATAAAATACATTCATTTATAATATAAACAATTTAGTGATATGAATAAACAATCATTAATTAATTATTTTAGTAACTATAATTAATTATTAATTAAATTTTTTATTAATTACTAATTATAATTAATTAAAAATTATTATTTAGTAATTATAATGAATTAATTAGTAATTAATAATTCTAATTGATAAATTATCATGAAATTTGTAATTATAACTAATTACCAATTATATTTTTTAATTATAGATATTTAGTAAATATATATAATAATTATAATTAATTTGCAATATACTATTAATTGGTTATTTAAAAATTTAAAAATTATTGATTAACTAGTAAATAAATTATAATATTTTTTTATAATAAATAACTAACCCTTTTTTTAATTATTTCATATTATAGAATTGAATTTAAAATGATATTTTTTTAGTTATTAATTAAATATTAATTAATTACAAATTCTTAATTAATTGTTAAATCTATTCATTATTCACATAGATAATAATATTAATTGGTTATCATATAAATTATTTATTAATTTATTATTCATTCACTAATTACTCATATTATGTTTATTACTAATTATAATTTATTTGTAAATATAAATTTTAATTAACTTATTACTAGTTAATTACTAATTAAGATTAATTTTATATGAGTTAATTAGTAAATATAATTAATTAATTAGTTGTAACTCATTAATTATAAATAATTAATAATGAATTAATTACATTGAATAATTATTATGGAATTAGTACTTATAATTTATATGTATTAAAATTAACTAATTATAGATAATTTATAGTTATGTTTAGTAAATATAATTAATTGGTCATTCAAAATTTATTAGCCATTTAATTATTTATAAATTAATAATTATTTATTTAATCATAAATTATTAATAAATTGATATTTATCTTTTAAAATTATATTTAATAATTAACTAATCACATTTTTAGTTGTTGATATATATAAAAATATATTAATTGTAATTTATATTTATAGTTTATTTAATTTATATTAATTAATTATTAACGGTTCATGTAAATTATAATCGATATTGGCGATAACATAAATTGGAGTGGTGGATTTCATCCCAACGGTTGTGGTCGTGGTTTTGACCACATCGATTATAATGATATTCCTGATAAAGAATATTATCTTGGAGCTATTATTATAAAAAAGCTACATCTTTGAGTGTTTTTGATGAGGACATTTGGTTATGTCTAACCCTATCCTCTGTTTTCTATGTATTTTTTGTCATTCTTTAAAGGGAGACTCACATAACTTTCAAAAAAATAATTGGAAAACATATTAATTTATTTTAAATGTATTATTCAATCACTAATTTATCATAATAAATTAATTCTTAATTATAATTAATTGAAAATATTAACTAATAAATATCATTTGAAATGAATATATATATTAAATAAAATTTCAAAATATGATTAAATAACTAAGTAATATTGAATTACTAGTTAATTATAATTATATATTTCTTAACAATTTTTCCATTATAAATAATTATTAATTAATAATAATTAATTTCTAGATATAATTACCTATTACGTAATTAATAATTATAAATAAATATTACTTAATTAAAATTATAAATTATAAAGTAATCAGTCACTAAATATAGTTACTTATTAATTTATTAATAATTAGAATTACTTAGTAATTAATTACTAATTATTATTACAAAATAATCAAATACTAATCATAATTACATAAAAATTCACTCCTAATTATTTTTACCCAATAAATAATTACTAATTATTATTACATAATAATTAATTACTAATTATAATTTTATAATCATACTATAGAAGTGTATAAAAATCTAAGAGTGAAAGTTAATATTATAATAAAAAAAATTATATAAAATTATATAAAAAAATAAAATATTCAAAAAAATAGAAATAGAATTACATCATTACTAGAAAGAGAGGAAAAATATTGTTAATGTTGTGTGTATAGTGACATGGGTTTTCATATAAGTATATTACATCATTCTAGATGTATAATAAATACATTACACAGACACATTCTTGAGTACCTTAATAGTTTAGTGCCATTGGAAACATAGAACACAATCATATAATTTGTTGAATGATCATAAATATTTCCCACAAAGATCCTCGCATTTTCTTATCTTCATAGAAATACCATATATAAATGATTTCTTCATAGCATGGTTAATATAAAAAAATAATGGCTGAGCTCAAATGCTCATTTAGTGTAAACATGTGATAGATCAATATGTGATCATTTCAAGGTATAAGATAAGAAGATGAGTATATTCTAATTAACATAACATATAGAGTTAAATCACACCATGTAAAAGATCATAAACACGAGTCATGGAGTAATTATTAATAGTTCAAAAGGCATGAATCATAAGGGAATCAATGAACATGATAAATGAGATCATAACATTGGAATAAGATAGGGAATTTGTTCCATGCATATAAGAATTGAAATTCATTACCATATTTCTCAATGATCATTTCGAAGGATATCTTATTTTACTGGGTTTACTCCCTAAACCATCATAGAAGTCAAGGTTCATTCCCTAGGCCATCATATCAGACATAGCTTCTTACAGAACCGATTTCACTACCCGTTTATGTCCTGTGTATCTCCTGAGATATAAATCATTACCCAACTAATGAGTAGGAGATATATGTTACAAAAATATCATAATGAAAAATAAATTAATGTGAACCAATATACCATAAAACATCCATCATAATATAACCCATGAAATGGAATGGGTTTCATAAAAAATCCTTCACATCATAACATATTTAAATTGGTCATGTTTCATAATAATTTCAACATTTCATCATAGAATTACCCATTAAAAGAAGCAGATTTCATAAGAATTTTATAAAAGTATAACCCGTAGAAGTGAAATTGGTTTTATAAAAATATTTTAAACATTAAAATTAACCATTCATAAAAATAATAAGTATGGTATCCTTGAATCATTTCCCAAATAAGAAATTTTTAATAGAAAATTATGTTATCTTTGAAAGAATAAGATTTTGATAATTCAAATCATTTTTTAGGAAAACATCATTTCCTATTTGAAAACAAATTTTTTAAGAAATAAATAATTTTTAAAATATTTTCCATTTAAAATAACCTTAATAACATATCATTTAATCATTAAAATCATTAAAATCATTAAAGAATCACATCACATAATGAGGCGATAGTCCACTATACTAATGGGTGACATTATCATATTCCCACAAAATAATGATTATGAAGATATATTTGATATAATAATTAAAAATTCATAATAATGTCATATATATCATATATATATTATAAAAATAATAAATCCATCATTATGTACATCATCAAGAAGTTGTAATAGAGAAACAAGTGACATTAGTTTGTAAGGCAATAGCCTGTCGTATACTCGAATGATGATTTCATACCCCATTTGATGTAAGTGGATATAGTTTTATGTCATAAAAATAACATAAAAACATCTCATTATATTATATATTCTTATTTTATTATATATTTTTTTTACAATATAAATTCAATGGGGTGTTGTAATAAATAAAACAACAATGCTCGGCCATAAACGTTACCTATTCATCAGGTACCCCCTTGTTTATCTCACTAAAATAAATCATATAAGGGATTTATGTCCAAACTAAGGCATCTATGATGTTATAAGAAACGTTTTATAATTATGTGTTTAGTTATTGGGAAAACCAAAAGGGTTTCAATCTATAAAGAATAGCAGAGATGGATGACCTTTTATAAGTGGGTGAGAGGAAACACTTTCGATTTTTATAAATAATTTAGTGAACCATTAATTTTATATGGAAAAATGATCCAAAAAGGTTCATTATCAATTATTAGAGATTTTATGGTAAAAATACATCTATAAAATTATTTTTAGGTAACAGTATAGGTCAATTTTTCTATTATATTTTCAGTTTAACCCCCGATAAAACTATTTTTTCCATAATTGTGATAATTTTATTACTACTTTAACTATTCATTTTGTTCAAAAATTATGTTGAATATATTATATAATATAAATTATGATGATCCAAAATATCGAATACATTTTAATGAATTCTAATCCTTCTTGTAGAAAATTTTAATTTAAAATTAATACCACATATGTGACGAGAAAGCATTTTTTAAAAGAGAAAATGTTCAATAGTTTATAATGTTTTATAAAAAATATAAAAAATAAATTTATTCCTAAATAATCAATTAGATTAATGAATGTATAATTGAACAAATTTTATTTTAAAAAAATAAAATAAAATATTACTTTATAAAAAAAATAAACAAAAACTGATTTTCATTTAAAATTAACCACTATTTTTTAAAAATGTAACTTTTCAGGAAAATATATAAAATTCACCCTTAAGTAATTTTGAAATTATTATTTCTAAATTTAATTTAATTTTTCCAAATTTATATTCTAAAAGATTCAAACATCAATTTTATTATATTCCCCAATAATCCATAAAATGCATTTTTTAAGAAAATTGTATTTTTAAACCATATAAAAACATTACTGAAAACTACGTATTTTTAAAAAATTGGAATTTGTTATATAAAACCATTATAAAATATATTTTAAAATTATTTATTAATATTCATACCTCTTTATTTAATAGCTAGGTTATAATATTCACATTTGAATAATATTAATAATAAATCACTATTTTCTTAAAACATTGTATCATGTGTAACACAAGATAAATTGGTATTGCATTTAGTGCTTATAATAGTGTTGCATACGAAACAATATAAACTTTTTATTTTTAGAAACTAATTCCAAACATAGTGTTTAATTTCATGCATGAAAAAGAATTTTTGTAACATAAATTATCGAAAAGAAAAAATTTATTTGAAGAAAAAAACATAATTCATCATATATCAGGGTATTACACTCTACCACACTTAAAATTAATTTTTAACTCAAAATTTATCACATTGGTATAAACAAATAAGGTTAATTTTATATAATTACATCTTCAAGTTCCCACATATCTTCCTCAATTTGGTTGTTTCGCCAAAACTATTAATCGTGTAAGTGGTCTTGTTTTGTAGAACCTTATCCATCTGAAAAAGACTATCTACTGGTCATTACTCAAAACAAGTATCATGATCCAGTGGTACAACATCTAAATTTATTACTTTTGATTGATATGTAATTTAATTCCATCGAATAAACACATGGAACACATCATAAACCCAAGAGATGTACAGTGGAAATAAATAGTTATTATCCCGATATGATCATGTATATCAAACAAATTGATATACCTATAGATTAATTTTCCCTTCTTTATTCCATGAATAAATCTATATAAATACCTTATCATAAAAATATAAATATAGATCTCACTGTTGATTAACATAAAAAATTTTAAATTTATTTCTTACACGCTTCTAAATGGAACTAACCTTCTATTCCATCATATCGCCCTTCTTAGATCTAATAGATTTCTTTTGATAACATAATTATAGTACGTTGGAGTTATACACATTATTCAATAATGGGATTTTTAAGGATCCACCAAAATGATCGGTTTCAATCTATTATTTAAAAATAATCAACTTGAATAAGGTGTTGATTCCAACAATCATTGGAATCTATAAAATAATATCATTGCATATCCTATAGGTCCTGAATTATTCCCTCCAAATGAACATCTATACATGTATGTGCACAGTTTTAAATGTCTACTCTATATCAAGATCATGTTGCTTAATTTTCCAATACTTTTAGATATATTTTAGATTCAGACAATATATAGTTTAGTGTGGTACACCATGTAATATTACAACTTCTATAATGTATTGTCTGGTAAGAATATCTAAAGATAAATATTCACTCATTGAAATGAAGTGAGTTCAATTTATATGGTGAGAAACTAAAACCTATATTTATGTAAACATCATTGATAAGATAATCCTTAAAGGTTAAAAATACCTTTAATCATGTTTCCATAAAGTTTTTATTCTATTCCTCTTCAAATAATATTGTCACCATATACAAAAATAAATGGATTAATTACCATAAATATTTTTTAAAATATTATTAATCTCAATAAACTAAAATTAGGTAAAACCTAAAAAGGGGTTTAAACGAATATGAACTTATGATCAATCTGAACTAATAAAACCATGATGGTATCCATAAATCATACGTATGTCATATTTGGATACATATAAACTTTCAAATGTTAATTCACTATTTATTCCATATATATGATATTCTCTTATACAAAAAAACATTTGAATTGTGGGTGCATCCTTATACTAATAGAATATCAAATGAAATTATGTTATTCTAGAATCCATGCAGTGGGAGATAATAACATGAGACTTCACTATACGACTTTCATATGGCTCATTCATACAAATTCAAATATGAAATTCCCAACTAAATAGGCAAGGATAAGTGTTTCATTAATTATCATGATTCACATCATCCATTAATATTTTATAATCCCCGATTTTTCATTTATTTCAATGGTTTTTGAGCCTTATCATCCATATTAGGTTGTGTATTGGATAATTAATCCAGATTAATCCCATACTACTATAATTTGAAAAACTTGAGTGTGTGTGGGGAATTAATTAGAGATTTTTATCTATTTTTATAATTAGCTAAAATCATTCCATCACTTTGGAAATAAATTTCCAAATGACTTTCCCATCCACATTTAAAAATTTTAATAATTATGTTAAGACAATTAGCTCTATATTTATTTCCACACATTGAGAATAATGGAAATCTCAAATTATTATCTCTATGGTTTTTATATTATTCTTTCAATTAGATATGAATTCTCTTATCAAAATATTGGTAATGATATGTAAATTTAACCTTTATTTCCACCTTGATATAAATAGAAAATGTCTTTATAACTACTGAAGTATCTTGTTTATAATACCCTTTAGACACTTGGTATTATTCCACTGAATAATCAATCATTCTTACTTTCATGTTTGACAGTAAAACCGAAAGCGTACATTTCCAGTCTTGTAAAATTTTTCTCATAGGGTCCAATAAATTCATAATCCATTTGATTTTTCTGAAGGAATTCTTTATCCATCACCATACAAGGATTTTAAAAAATAATTACTTATTTAAATATATGTTCTAGATCTCATTGTAATATGTGGAGTTAATCTCATCTTGTTACCTCATATTCTTGAATATGGACCACCATTAATTTTTTTCACCTTCCAAATGGTAGAAAAAACGAATTTCTCATTATACAAAAAAAATATCGTATTAAAAAAGAAATTAGTAGTACCGATCCACTTAACAATAGTTATTTGATCAGAAGACCCACTAGATAAACATTTTCATTTCCTCATGAAGGAATCAAAATATTTTTTTCCCTTCTTTTCTTGTTTATAATTTCAGAATGATTCAAATCCTATAAATATTTTTTGATAATAGAAATAATATCTATCATTATATATTCCATAATTTTTTATTTCATAAGAGTAAAGTCATTTTATTTTCATTTCAATCTGAATTTTCACTATTTCATTGGGTTATATCCATCAACTAAAACCAAAAAAATGGTGTGTCAAAAACTAATCTTACTGGAAACCCACATAGCATGATGAATCATTCAGGATATCTAAATAATGAAAAATATTTTTAAATTTTTTAATCTATTGGATTATCCTAGGTTATTTATAGTCATCATATATTTATATACTCCATGATGGTTTGTAAAGGGTTCATGAATTTATAAATCATATATCCTAGTGGTTTAAAATTAGGTGTGTAGAAAGTATCATTTTCAGGCACTAGGTGTCGGTTGATTATTTATCAATTATCCCTTTCCATAGTTGTTAACCTAAGGTATATTTAGTCCAAATCCACATATACTTGTAGAATACTGACATGAATGTAATTTCATAGAAACAACTCCTCAACCCTTTAAAAGAATTAAATGTAATTTTACATTACATTGACCCATTCTAAGACTTCTCATTAGAAAACACCCATAGACATATCCATAAAAATATTCATAGGGATCCAACCAATTTTTTCTTGTCCTAGTTTCTAGTGGTTACCAAAAACATTCCTTTGATAGAATCTATATAGACATAAGCATTCCATATATGGAAAATACATATTTTTAGTTAAATATTATGTACAGTACACAAAAACCCACCCCTGAAAAATAATAGATTATTTCATTTTGAAACATGGGATAAATGTTTCTAATATAGAGAAATATATCATCATATCCCACAAAAATCGTTACATATTGTAATTTTCAAAGATAGAACCAAAGAAACATTTATCCTTAACATTTGGATAGGATACAAAATAAATGGTTAGCTCTAATTTTGGAGAAGAGTAAAAATAACATATATTAATCTATGATCATATGAATTCATAAGATTAACATAATGAAATGTCTTAAAGAATAACTTATAGAGTTAATTCCCAAGCTAGAACATATAATAAACGTTATTTATGGAAAAAAAATTTCCATTTAATAAGATATGAATCATAAGGGAATAATATAAAATTATCCATGAGAGCATAAAATCAGAATATGACATGGATTTTGTGGAATATTTATAAGTATATATATAAATTTTCATATTAATAAAGGATCATTTAAAATTTTATCAGATTGTAATAGGATCCCCACCAATACCATTATAGTATTCAAGGTTCACAAACAAGACTGTCAAAGAAAACAAATTCCCCTATTAAACCTAGTAAACTCCCTATTTTAGTCCTATTTATCTCCTGAGATATAAATATTTATGCAATTAGTTGAAGGGATATATCGGTATCACATTTCTCATAATTAAACCCATATTTATGTGTTTCAAAATATTATAAAACATTCATAATATCAAAACCCATTAAATGAAATGGGTTTCATAAAAATTTCATCAAATCATATGATATGGAAATGATATTGGTTTCATAAAATTTCAAAATTTCATCATATCATAACATGTGAAAAGAATTAATTTGCAAAAGAATATTGTCATTGTATAAATTGTGGAAGAGAATTGAGTTTTATAATCATCTAGAAATCATAAAGATAAACCATTATGACAAATAATTAGAATGATTTATTTGAATAATTTCCCCTATAATTCATATGTAACATCCAGAGATTCCATCTTAGATGGGAAATATACAATTTTTTCATCTAAACCATTAATTTAGGAAAATATCTATATTACTTTCAATAACAATTTTAAGACATCAATAATTTTGATAAAATTATTATATTAAAATAAAATTAAAAAAAAATAAATGAAGCTTTAAAAATCATTAATCTTTTTTTGAGGAAAAAAACAATTCCAAATTGAAAACCACTTTTTAAAACATAATACATTTTCCAGAATAATTTTCATTTTAAAATAATTTACCATTAAATTTACTAAAAAGTAAGTATAACATTTTATTTGAAATTTTTTTTATAATAGGTATAGGAATCATGAAATCATTGAGTGGTCATAAAATGTGGAAAATGGTTTAGGTTATTGATGATAAAAACCATCATACTTTTTACATTTTCTATATAATCAAAATGAGTATTGTTTTAAAAAATACATAAATATTGAATTAATTTTTTTAAACACTTGAATGTGTAAAATTTACTTCAATAAATCATTTGGATAAATATTAAAAAATTTCAAATCATTTTTTGATAACATGGTTTTGGAGGAAAAGATATTTCTAACTGGAGAGTGAAATAAAATCCTTATTTTCTAAAATCATTTTCCAAATTTTATTAATTACCAAATAGTAGAAATGAGGTACTATTACATGAAGTTTTCATTATTAACCATATTATAAAAACATTGATGATAATTCTTGATAGGTATATCATGATATTTAAATAACTGAGACTTAATCATAAATAATCCAAATAAACTATGATATTATAAAACAAAAACCATAAAACATTGGTATCATTGAATCAAAATCCCCATGAAAGGATTAACAAAAAGAAAACACAAAATTATATGGGGTTAAAAATAATCATGATATTATATTTCTATGTTTTTGTATACAAATCTATTTAAGGAATACATGTTCATAACAAAACATATATCTCAAAGAATGAAAATTTAGACAAAAAATCCATACCACATTGATTACATTGAAACCGTACACCCCCAGAAAGGGAGATACCCAAATAGATATGTAAATAAAAATAATATTTAGTGTAATAATCATAAGATAAGTTCATTGTCTTTATATAAAATCCATTAAATAATCAATGTGTGAAATTGGAATTTGTCTCACATAAAAGAAAAGTGAGACAAAAAACCCTTACCTTTAGTTTTGATTTCCATCACTCATGTTCAGAACTCTTAATATATATATATATGTTTATTATACATATTCTATAAGACCATATTATTTTATATAAATATATATATATCATTCCATATATGATTTTATTTTGTCAGTTTATTATCGATTTATTAATAATTTCATGTTAAAGTCACGTTTTGGGCAATAAGTGAACTGTTTTTCTTTAATGTTTTCAATTTTTATCAATTGTACCCCTTAAAAAGATAATTGAAACATTATTTCCTAATTGTAAAAAGTTATATAAATATAATATATATTTAATATATATTTATTTAGATTAATTCATATAATTGAGGGATAGAGACTAATACATTGTTTATTGAGACGGTAGATCAATCATATACTTGAACACTATTTCCATTTTCTTATCTGAAGGAATGAAATAAAAGTAAGGGATATATATATATATATATATTATCATTAAAAAAATTATTATGTAATATATATACCATATCTTCCATAAACCCATCATTTATACCATCCATTTAAAGCGAGAACAAATCGCATTGCTTCAAGAGGATGTCGTCCATCGTACATAAGAGCGATGTTATCATTGTCCCAAAAAATGTAGAGTGTGGAGGTATGTGTGATATATTAATTCTATAATATATAAAAAACATAAATTTCATATATAAAATATAAATTTTTCAATATTTCAAGCCTCAACATGGGGTATAGGATAAGTGAATGACATTTGTTCACGAGGCAGTAGTCCATCGTAGAGACAAACAATGATGTCATAACCCATTTGACGGATGTGTAAATGGTTATAGGTCATTAAAATAAATTATGAAAACGTATTTATGTTTATTATAATTAATTTATTATATAATAATGTTATAATAAAAAATTAATGGGTTGGAGGAAGAAATAAAAAAAGATCATTGATGAACGTTACCTATTATTTGGGTATCCAACCCAGTTTTTGGATAACATAATTCCTTTGTAGCATTTTTTATAAAAATTAAGGATTATAGAATGATATGAGTGTATTTTATATGTGATTTATTCAGTTCATGATTGATCCAAATGTGTTTTATTGTGTGATGAATATAGGATAAGGGTGACCATTTAAAAATGGGTGAGAGGACACACTAGGTATTTTTGAAAATAATTGTGGATTACCTCTTTTTTATCTGTAAAAATGTTCAAATATAAAATATTATTTAATATTAGAGGTATAATGATCAAAATATGGAAATAAAATAGTTTTTGGTATGTGTTTATGTAATTTTTACCCCTATTATTTTTATTTCATACCCTTGTAGAACCATTTTTACCTTAACTATGAAAATTAATATTTATAGAATTCATATCTATTTCAGTAAAATATTAATTTGAACTTATTAGATAATATTTATTAAGATAATTCCAAATTTCAAAACCATTTTTCAAATAAGTGGAAAATTTTAAATTCAAATTAATCCCAAAGACACGACATGAAAGAAGGCTTTAAAATAAGAAATTTTCCAAAGTTTGAAATGTTTTTATATCAAAATTAAATATTAAATTTATTATAGTGACCTATATTGGATTAATGGATATATTATTGGATTAATTTCACTTTAAAACTTATTTAAAATAAAATTTATTTGCATAAAAATTTAAATAAAAATGATGTTCTCAATTAAAAATATGTATTTTTCACTATTAATCAAAAAATGATACTTATCTGAATAATATAATCAATTTAACCTAAGATAATTTTAAAATTAGTGTTTCCAAAATGATGATAATTTTTTGAATATTTTTTTCTAAAATTTGATAATTTAATTTAATTTTTCTTCCCAAAAAATACATGAAAAGTATTTATTCTGAAAAAATAGTATTTTTAAAACATATGAAGACATTATTGAAAATTAAATATTTTTATTGATCTGTATTATTTATATAAAACCATTATAAATAATATTTAAAAATTATGTATTACTATTCATACTACTATGTTTAACTATAAGTTTATAATGGTCATGTTTGAATAATATTTACCATATATCATGGTTTTGTTAAAACTCAGTATCATGTGTAACATAAGCTAACCTAATGTAGTGTGTAGTGAATTCTTAACATGGGGATGCTTTCAATTCAATATAAACTACATATTATGTATATCATAATCCAAACATATTTTTCATGTAATACAATAGAAAATTAATGTTTCAACAAATGTAAAATATTTAACTGATTTAATATATTTGAAGAAGGGAAATTTAAAAAATTACATGTTGTTATAGTTGTGGAGCATGATAGATTTTATGAGGGGTGATTCAGGAATAGGGTTGTTTCAGGTGTGGAGGAGTGTGAGATCATTGGACAAGGAGCATGATTGTGGGGGATGTAATGATATTGGGGGGGGGGTTGTCACCTTTTTTGTGGAATATGTGGAAGGGATTTTAATAAATAGTTTACTTTAGTGTAAATTTT
This sequence comes from Viscum album, assembly GCA_963277665.1. Taxonomy (NCBI): domain Eukaryota; kingdom Viridiplantae; phylum Streptophyta; class Magnoliopsida; order Santalales; family Viscaceae; genus Viscum; species Viscum album. The sequence continues at coordinate 246,826,801 of OY728133.1, forward strand.
AATGTGAATGACAACACTTCATGTGGCTCCCACATGTTTTTCATTTCTCGTAGAATACCGCATCGAATGGAATATTTATTTAAGGTTAAAAGCGCCTCTTAAGTCAACACATTTATAAATTATCCCGCAATCACTAAATGATCAGGTTATATCCACACCCAATTCCCTTAAATAACTAATCCCACCATCATTATATTATTTTTTTTACCTGGGTGACAAATTACCTCCAATCAGATTTAAAATGATAGGTTTCATGGAAATAAATACAAATAAATAAATTATCTTGAAAATATATGTTTATATGTGCACTTACATAAATATATATACAAAATTCCGGATATTTTCACATATATGACTGTATTATAAAAATATACATAATAAAGATAATTATATTAAAATAACATATGATTACATACATATAAAATTGTACAACTAAAAAATTAAAACATAATTATAATTAGAAGATTAATGATTAATAAATTATCATTAATATAGTTATTTATAAACACACACACACAAACACACACATATATATGTTTTTATTTAGGATAAATATATCAATAAGTCACAAAAAGATATTTTTTTAACATGAGCCTTATCCTCGCATGTGATTCAATGGAGTTTGAGAAGATTTTGGATTTCACTTATAGATTTTCTAAAAGACAATCCTGCTAAGATAATTAATCTTCTTTATGGAGAATGAAATTAGGTTTCTAGTGATATATTCCATGAATAATGTTGTCTCACTAATAAATATAAAAACCTAAATCATATAATATTTCTAATCTTTAAGGTTCATAATATGTTAGATTCCTAAAAAGGGAGAGTTTAGCACATGTTTTTTCAATAAAATGATTGATTAAGGACCATCTGGAATCATGAAAGTGTTCAATAAAAATAAAAATAATCTATTACAAGGATGAAAATATTGAAAAATTATAGATTTTATTTGAAGAATTCCACTGACCTAGAGTTTCTCCTATTAGATGTGTATCACGATAGGTAGAGGATATTGTGATATTCACATTACAAAAAATAAATTGAATAGAAGGCCATGGGGATATGGAATGAAATTCATAGAACCTTTTTATTTGATAATTTAAGAAATAAATTTTAATTTAAAACTTTTTTTGGTTAGGAACTCATTTCCACATGTCTGGGTTTATATATTTGCATAAAAGTGCAAATATTTCCACACTCGGATTCTATTTTATATTTCACCCTCAATAGTTATTCCTTTAGAAATGGATAAAGGGACTAAAAATGATAGATATGGTTATTTTTCTAGGTTTATAGTTGAATTTTATTTCAACATGACCTTAACTGATAAAGTGATCCTCCTAACTAAGAAAAAAATTATTTACTAATTGTTTATGTGAAATTTATGACATTTTTCTATATTGTAAATTTAAAGTTAATTCAGTGGAATCTTTCCAAATGGAAAATGTATGTGCTTTTTAATAGATAAATCTGATTGATTTCAATGTTTTTAGGAAAATAAATGAAATAAAATGATGAACCCCAAAATAAATATACCAATACTAGTGGTGATGGTCCTTGTAGGAAGGGTCTCATGGTGGAGTGGGAACATGTACTCCATAGACTGATCGACCTCCTAGAAAGACATCTAACATAAAATATGATGTTGGGTATTCATGAAGGGTGTGTTAAACCAAGACCTAATCGTGGAAATTTTGAAGAAAGATGGGAAAATTATGGTGTATATTTCATTAAAATCACTTTCTGACCATGCCTTTTAGGAATTTTGGGTGGTGTTTTCCAAGGTGGATCAATCAACCCCACTATGATGGACTGATTATCCTTTAAAGATTCTTTGATTAGGAAAGCACCACTGAGGGATGATACGAGGACCTCGGGAGATCGTAAAATGGGGTATGGTGGTCCTTATGTGAAATAATTGATTAATAAATGCATTGATTAATCTGTTGTACTTTAGTTAGTCGATAAGTTGTTTATGTTGTAGAAGATGACTGCCTTACGGGGTTCCAAAGGCAAATATAAGTAGAATATTGAAAATCATGTGATGAAAAAATCTATGATGTCAACACATGTTATTTATAAATATTCTATAAAGGTATGCTCTTCTTACCAAATATATATTAATGTCTAATTTACTACATTGTGGCTTGGTATTTCCTCCCTAGAGATGTAGCCTCGGTCCTTTGAGTACATGAAAGGGTAAGAGAGTAAGGCTCTATTTACTTGAAAGATATATTATTCTTATTTTTTTGAATCCAACTCCTTATCCCCAATGCATGTGTTTTTTCATACAATTCTCAATCCTCACATGAAACATTAAAAAATTATAAATTGATACTAATAATTGTTATGGAGTACTTTATTCTCTTAATAAATATCAATGAAGTGGAGATAAGGGTGGTTGTGTTGTATGTTGTAATGTTTTTTTATATAAATACTATCTATAAAATTTTAGAAAGTTTAATTACAGACCCTCACTGTGAAAGGAAATAATGTAACCCTGTTTAATGACCATATGGGATGGAGTATCATTAGTTAAATGTTGTGATAATAGACTCCCAATACAGTGACATTGATGGACATTGGAAAAAATTTCAAAAATAGAGGAGAGGTTGTCATCCTTGAGGTCGAGGCCATAGGTGTTGTGGAATTAATTGGTGTACTTTGAAAAATAAGGAATGTTGGATAGGGTATGTGGTTATAAAAAAGTTTGGTTTGTGACTATTTCTAATTGAAACAGGATATATTGTTATGTCTATTCCCATCCTTTATCTATTCTATTTTTTTCCTTAAAATAAAATGGATCTTCCCCAACCAGTACAAATATTTATGTATTTATGTATGAAAACATATTATTATAATTATATATATATGTATATTTGTATGTTCATTTATATGTATATAAATATTTTTTTATTATTACATATATCACATTATTTTATAACATTAAATATAGATGTTCTCTAAAGCACACACATACACATATATATAGGTACACATATAACTACATTCATAAGTAAACACATTAAATTCCAAAGACACAAAACACCAAAAATATTTTTTATTAATTAATAATATCATAATAAATAATCATTAATATATATGTATATATAAATTTATAACAATATATATATTAATATAAATATATATAGAGAATAAATTTTATATAAATAAATAAATTAATGTAAAAGTATATATATATAACAAAATAAATTATTTTTAAAATTCACACACACATATATATATATATATCAAATGTACATGTTATGACTTTGACCTCAGGAACCTCGAGCAGGTGCCTTTATTACATTTTCCTAGATACAAGACTATAATCCCAAATGATATAATAGTTTATCATTTTTTTGATAACTAAATACATACATGAAACCCATTTTACATTGTTAATAGAAAATAAATCCAAAAAATATAAAAGTTCAGCCTTTATAAATTCCATTCAAATATTTCATCTCCATATCCTTATTAATGGAAAAAAATAAGGGTGAGAAAAAATTCAATTTGAGGGTTCTTTATAGTGGAATAAATCAATAATAAAAAATAATAAACAATGTGGGATGTAAAATAACCGAATAGGAATGACAATTGAATAACATGACAACATGAATGGATAAAGAATAATCAATATGGAATGGTATACAATAGAAAACTGAATCCATTTAATCTATAACTGATAATGAAATGCATTAATAGATAATATAATGGTGAAAATATCTAGGGTAGTAATAACTGAACACTAAATGAAGGTAATTATTAATTATTTGATGAAGTGATCTCAAGTATTGTGATAGCTTTACTATCAACACCATTCTGATGACAACTTAAAATACTATAGGTAAAAACACGTTTAATTTTTCAAACATATCTAGTCTAATGAGACCTAATGATTTATTAAGGTCATATATTATACTGATCCGCACCCATCACATCAGTTCCAATTCATTAAAAATATATAGAATAAATCATTTAATTAAATTAATATTTATTATAATGAAATATCTATATTGAGTGAAAGATATTGATTTATGAATATTTCTCCAGTTAATCAGCTAACATTCAATTTAAATAATGAATATAAAAAAATTATACAGTTAAAGAAATAATAGTTTCCAATATGAAATAATATTTATATTTGAGTTAAATGTAATTTCATGTGAAAATTTATTATAAGAAAGAAATTATTTCAATATAAAGTTAATAATTAAAAAAAAGTTCAATTGTTCAATTTTTTTACCAGATTGTAATTTTCAACCCACATCCCCTTAGATGAAATAATTATAATTATAAATTAAAGTACCATGATGTATTAATAAATCATGATATAAAACCTCATATGGGATGTATATACATCTAATAAAATTTAATTGGTGCATAACAATAAATAAGTCTTAATTGAATGTATATTAAGTTGAAATATCATACTTTACGCTTCCTTTTGGATGGAAACTCATTAGCCTATATTATAATGGTTTCAATAATGTTATTAACTTATAATATAACAATAAAAAATTTCATCATATCATATGTGAATTATGTTTAACATCTTATCACATGATCATCAATATTTACTCATTATTTTCATTACATTGGGTAAACATTGCTTTTCCTTTCGAGTATGTTTTGACTTTTTATTTTTTGTTCCTTTTACGTAAAGAATTATTTTAAAATATATATAATTTAAAAAATTATATAAATATCATTTATATTCATTTTATATTTATTAATAGTAGTCCCTAACATTTGGATATAGGAAATGAAATTCATCGTTCATTGATACGGTAGGTCGAATATACGCATAACATTGACTCCAATTTATTCTTCTGTTGAATAAATGAAATGAAAATGATATATAAATATTATCATTATATAATCAGTTTTATGTAATATATATCACATATTATTATTAAATCCATCTTTAATATTTTCCATCTAAAGCCTGAATGAATCATATCGCTTCGTGATGTGGTAGACCGTCGTAAACACAAGTGACGTTATCGTATTCCCAAAAAATAGAAAGCATGAAGGTATGTGTAATATACTAATTAAATAAGAATAATAACATCATAAATATCACACACATATATATCACATATAAACTATAAACACATCATTATTTTTTACATTTAATTGGGGTAATGGGAAATAGAATGATGTCGGTTCATGAGGCGATAGAATGTCCAACACATGAACAATAATATCATAACCCAATTTATGGAATTTTGTGAGGTTATTTGGAAATACCTTTAATATATCATTTAATTAAATTTATTATTTATTATTTTATTTTTTTTATTATGTTATTATATAAATTAAAGTATGTGGATAAAGAAATAAAATTATGACACTTCTTAGAGAACTGTTCGGCTTCTTCAGGTATCATCCTTTATTTTTCACTAAAGCAATCCTATATTGGATCTAAACCCAAAATAAGGATTAATTGTTGAGTTTCCAGGTGTTTTAGATTGATTTGGTAATGTTTTGAATGATCCAAATGGATAGAGAGTTATTGATAAAAGAGGAGAGTGAGTTCCCTTTTATAATTAAGCCGAAGTAATATCCTGGTAAATATTCAAATGTATTCACAATTTAGAGCTCAATATTACATAAAGTGTCTAAAACATTTATAATTAAAGTATTTTATAATTTATATGGTCTAAACGCACCACCAAAACACAATTAAAAACAATTTCTTAACATATTTCCCATAACATCTATGTTTCATTATATTTTTCCATTTTTGTTTTCAATATGATAAAGTGATTTCTAGCCCAGGTTATGTATCCATTAAAACTAAACTAAGGTTACAATATTATAAAAATTAAACACACTTATTATAAATATTATATCAGATTTTTAAAAAAATAATCCAATTTATTTTTGAAATTAATTACAACAAAATCTCATGTGACATGTAAAAATGGTTTTTTAACCATAATCCCTCTATCATTGTTATTACTATTTATGGGTCTATATTTTCATTATATAAGTTAAATTGGTGCATAAATAGACCATATTTTATAATTATTAAAATCTAAATATCACTTTTCATAATAATGGATTTTAATAATTTTAAATCATTTAATAAAATATCAACTATTATAATATGACATTAATATCAATTTTAGAATTATTTATTTAATTTAAAATAAAATAACATAAAACAAATGATGGAATTTGAATATATCAATTTTATAACTTTTTAACATGATCTATTAATTTTAAAAAATAATTTTTAAAATTAATCGATTCAATTTACCTCGCATTTAATAATTTTAGTACCATTTGTTTTAGATAATTGTTAACTAAAATTTTTCTGCATCTGTGTTTTTTAAGAATTTTATCTAACTAATCCATGTATAAAAAATATGAGAAATTATGATGACAATATTAAATCATTTTCCCTTAAAAATGATATCTATAACCAAACCAATGTAATTTTTTCTTATCTAAAATATTTTTGGATATTAAAATCAAAAAGGTTTTCCTTTTTGTCTTCTTCATTAAACAATTTATTATATAGGTAACTTTAATGGAAAAATTCCCATAAAACTCTTATAAATCAATAAAAAAACTCATAAATTTATAAATATTTATGAATATTGGGTGTTAGAAATTTTTTAGACCATTCTTACTTGTTATATTCTATATTTAACCACAATGTAAACTCATCTTTACAATAATCATTGACATTATGATTAACAATTTTCACTAATAAATATGGTAAATATTTATATGTAATCTATTTGGTACTATGAATTATTTCTATTCCAAATATGGAATCCATTTTTCAAAATTTAATTCACATAATTGATGGGATTTAATATAAAATTAATTCAACAAACATGATGATAAAGAATGTTTTTTTAGAGGAAATGATTTATTGTTTACAAAGTTTTTATATAAGAAGTCAATACAAAAATTATTCCAGTTACCTAATTTGGATTTAAATATAAAAATCTAATACTTATTACTTTAAAACCAATCCATAATTTAACATAAATGTATAAAATATTTATATGAAAACACAATTTACAAATTTAATCAATTATTTTTCACTGTTCAACAAAAAATGAAACTTCTCAAAAAAATACTAAAAATTAATCATGGATGGTTTTGGTATTACACTATAAACAATACAGTTTATGTTTAAAATATATTTCAAAAAATTGGTATAATTTTAATATAAATTATTGTTTTAAACCATGATTAAAATTTATTTTTAAATAATTATTTTTTAGAATACATTTCTTTTTCATTTATATTATTCTTATTTTTTTCAATTATCTTGATAAATAATAAAAATGTGTAATATATTTTTATTTTAATAGAGTAATTAATTCAATTCATTCTTACCTTTAGAACCCCTATTTAATAACTATTATTTTATAAATTATTATTAATTGTACATTGTTGTTGGTTAAAAATCATCCTTGCGTGTAACACAAGATTTTGAAGAAACCCATTGTTGCATATAAACAAGATAAACTCAATGTTTCATCTCCCATAAACTATTGAAAAACATTTCTATTTTAACATTTTGGGGTGGTACAATATATATATATATATATATTAATATTTATATTAATTTATACATTTATATACAAATATAATGTCACGACTTGAACCTACCCGGGCTCGATCCCCAACTACCCCAAGCCTGCCTCCATAGGCCTGCGGCTGGCGACAAGCGCCGAAGGCTAAACAACTCAGGGAGGCATGTGCCTGAGTACATGTACACATACACACGCAGCACACTAAATGAAAAAGTGCCGAGTAAAAGGGAAATTAAAGTACTAACTACTATAAATAACCACAAGAGTGCATCAACCTCTAAACAGTACAATGAAAAATCTTAAGGTATACTACAAAAAAAGGAAAAAACACGAGCCCAACCAAAAAAGTGACACAACCCAACAACAGGTAAACAAATGTAAAACAACTGGGAGGGTTCCACACCTAGAACCCAACTATGACCACCGTACGCAGTCCAAGATCACGAACTCCTAAGATCGGCTGAAGTCACGACCAACCTTCCTGTCGTCTTCAATGGCACACCAAGTGCGGTCAAATCCCAAGCAGTGGTGAGTATAAAAATACTCAGTAGGATGCCTCGAAGTCTCGAGGGAGAAAAAAGGAGGTACTGAAGTGGTGAGTAGTATATTGAAAACGGAAAGGTAAAGGAGTACAATCGGGAGTGCAGTAAAGAGTACTGTAGAGTATCATATCAACCCAACAAGGAAAAGGAAGTAGACTCATAAAACACAAGGAGATAGAAATAGTGAAAAGATGAAATTTATCATTGAGTCTTCGCTACCTATAGTAGGATAGTAGACTCATCCAACCATGAGAATCGTGACACGGAAAGCACGTGGCATACCCACGCATCTTTGCCTCTCCTGGAAGGAGAGTAACCAAACCCATGGAGTGGGTACTAGAACAAGGTACACATATATACATGCTTGTTCAAGAACCCCGAACAAGATAGTAAGGGGATCTCTATCCCATAGCTCATCCCAAGAAAGTGAGTCGCTAATATTCCCTGAAGTAAACACAATGTATTCCTAGTATACCACACATCTACCCTGAACTGCAAGTCAAGGGGCTCAAATCACCGCATCTTATCACTATCCGATTTGGGCGGCACTGACTCACCCACACAGTTTTAGATCGTGTCACAAGGATGTGTCTCAGTGGGGGAAGCACCCTCATTCTTGAGAGTTCTAAGGGAATTTCAATCCACACCTCCTCACTATCACACAGTCGAGAGGTCTTCTCAATGTTGATGGGTTCCCACTGCGCAACCCCACGAATGGATAATTTGCTGGAGGGAGACTCGGATCTGATCTGGCCATCCCTACTAGATGGGACTACACTGTCCATCCCTAATAGATGGTAAACCACTAGCCATCCCTACTAGATGGTACCTCACTAGCCATCCCTGCAGGATGGTACACCACTGGTAACCAGAACACGTAGTGGGAAACACATCACGATAGATCACGGAAGAATGATATGATCTCAATACACTGCTAGGGAGTCTATTCCAAGGGCTCACTAGGGGCTCCATACCCTATTGGAAACAACATCCTAGGTAGAGGATCAGTGCCCGTGTAATGTGTTGGTCACAATGATACCCAAAGAACCCTACCAAGGAATACGAAGGGACGTGAGAATCTCCCCGGGCCTCTCGGGGTGATACATTCTCCAATCTGCAGATTATACTGTCAAAGAGGATTGTAGAGACCCAAAGCATGACATAAATAGACATTACATTACTTTTTCAAAATATCTAATACATAACAAAAACATACACCAGAAGTTCGTAATTGTTTAGTTTCTTTGGAAACATGGAACATAATCATCTAATCATGGTGAAAGGTCTTCAAAATATCCCATAAAGATCTTCCCCTTTTGTTTTCTTACCTAAAACCTTTCTTTATATACTAGGGAAAAGAAAAGATAAAAAGAGTGAGATCATGTGTTTGGTAAGGGTAAACAAAGAAAACATAGAGCAATCCATAAACATTTGAATGCAAAAAATGAACATAAAATCTAAACATCAAATATTGATCACAGACATAAATCTTGGAAGTATGTAAGGCATATATAATAATGGAACATCAATCCTGATAAAATAACCTGGGAAGAAAAAATGAAATTTTGGCAATCAATTAATCACTTGATATTATTTCCATAGTGGCCAAGGCATTTCTGCCAAGACCGTTTTAATGGACAAAGTCCATTACTGAACCAAGTTCACCCCTCATTCCAGTCCTGTATTACTGTACCGGATTAACTTGCTATTCCAGCCATATCTATCTCCTGAGATATAAATCATTACCTAATGAATTGGAGGGAGATATAGGTCCCACCCATCTTTTAATGGAATCATTCTTATTTCTGCAACCACATGAACATAAATCATTCATCATTACCCAAAGTATAAAATGGGTTTCAGAAACATCATTCCATCATAACATAATCCATAGAAAAAATGGATATAATTTCATCATAATAAAAGTGAAACCATGTAAATAATAGAGATATTATACTTGAAACATACACATATAAAATAATGTCTTCTTAAATGGAAAATGGTTTTGATGAAACACTTGAAAATAATTCTTGAGGAAAATATCATTTCTTCTTAAAAATCATTTTCTTTTAACAAAATACCAAGTAATTTTAAAATAAAATTATTTTATTGAAAATAACGATGAAATGTTGTAGATTAAACTTCATGAAAATAATTTGTTATGAAACCATAAAAATATATTCATACCATATAAGTTAAAAAATATATTCTCTTCGTACTTTTGTTAGAAAAGTCAAAAAGTTCCTCATATGGTAAGCAATAGAAATTTTCCTTTCATAACATGTGGTAAAAGTAAAAAATGGGTAAAAAGGACATTAATAATAGATAAAACACTTTTATAAAACATGGAAACGGATGATAACAATATCCCTAGAAATACTTACGAATAAATAATCTTGATAAGAATGAGATTGGAATAATTATCCTTTACCTTAGGTCCGATATGCTTCCTACGTTTCTGAAACTCCTGTATAACTATCTAAATAATGTCATTTACTTATTAAAGAATCATATTCATTGTTATGATATCATATATGGTTCACCTATGACATTATATTACCCTTTCTTTTGGAAGTTCCTTGTTAAAGAAGTGTTTTGGTTAAAATCGTCTTATTTATCATACGTGTTTGGACATGTTGTTATTGATATTATTACTACTTATATCTATATTTACATACTTCCAGAATGTAAATAATGATTTATATATCATATAAATATTCATTATATATATATAATAGATATATAAATGAAAATAAATAGACTGTTCATGGAGATGGTAGGTCGTACGTACGCATGAACGTTGTTTTCCATTCCATATTGACTTGAATGAAAGTAAGTAGATGAAATATATATATACATACATAAATTAGATTTATCATGCCATATATTTCATTAATATTCATTATATATACTTTATAATCATTCTCGAATGGTTAACATGGAGAATGAATCTCACCGCGTCGTGGAGACGAAAATATGTACCTACGCACGAGCGATGATATCGTTCCCATAATTATTAAATTGAATTGGAGTGGATGATATAATATCAAATAATCATTATGATGTTATAATAACTATATAGATTTATTCTTTACACCATTATACCCATCCATGTAAGGTGGTGGTGGAAAAATAGGTTACACCACGGCGTGGAGACGGTATTCCGTACGTACGCACGTGAGGTGATTTCATTTTTCATAGAATGGATAGAAGGTGAAATGGGGTTGTTTAATATTTATAATAACAAATAATTATATTTTTTATACTGATGTTGTTAGGGCCAATAGGGGCCTATGTACCCTGAGAGGGGGGGTGAATCAGGGTATGGATATTCTTTTCAAAATACTTCCTGCCCCACTGGATCTTGACCACTTTGTTACAAGGGTCACTTTGTTTGCTCTTGTGTGTATACTATGCTCAGTTCTTTTCAAGTTTATCTGATGATAATGCTTTGAGTGCAATGCAGAGAAGCGACCAGGCAGACACAGCGATTTTTACTTGGTTCACCACTAAGGGCTACGTCCAAGGAGCATACGCCGACAAGTTGCCGGTTCGTACCAAGATCCACTAACTTCACTAGCTGTGGTTTACAATGTTCGGGCTAGATCACTTCTATGCCCAGGCTCACTGCCTTTACAATGTTTAGGGTCAGCTCACTGCTTTCCCAAGGGTCACTCCCTGTTTCTCTCTCTCTGGCTCACTGCCGGTGGAGAGGAACACCTTCTTCCTCTTCCTAAGCTCACTGCTCTTGGAAGGGATTCACTCACAGTTTATAGACCTGTAGGTCTCTTCATTTCCATTAAGGAATGCATCTTTCTCTGTATGTAGATGCTCTATTGAAGTCCAACTTTCACCCGCAGATGAATCTCACTTTGCACCGGATGTACCGGGCAACCTCAAGTTTTACGCGCAACCCTTACGGTGCCTTGCGCGCAATTTCTATGCTTTGCGCGAAATTCCTTTTTCGCGCAACCTTCAAATTTTACGCGCAGCCTGGAAACTGCCTTGCGCGCAATTCACTGCCTTTGCGCGAAATCCACTTTTCGCGCAACCTTCCTTTTACGCGCCAACTCAAACTTTCTGCGCAGCCTTTGCTTTTCGCGCAATCTGACTTTACGCACAAACTTTGAGTTTACGCGCAACACCCTTTCAAACTTCAATTTCACGCACCAGAGCTCGGGTATTTTCTATGTCTTGAACTCTCTTGAATGGAGGAGGGTCACTTCATATTTATAGGCAAAATCGACCCCGCGCGAAAAACGCTCCTTGAGCGCGTAATCCGCTTTGATCGCGAAATACAAATCTTCCGCGCACAACCATTTTCCGTGCACTGCTCCATAATTTCTCGCACCTCATGCCTTTGCCATTTTCTGAGCTTCGGAGCTCGAAACACATCTTGCGCGAAATACTTCATCCGCTATTTCGCGCGCCACTTCATTTTTTCGCGCACGCCTCCAAAATTTCGCGCACCTCATGCCTTTACCGATTTTCAAGCTTTCGGCCTTGAAGCATCTTTTGCGCGAAATACAATTTCGCGCAACCCGCTGTTTTGCGCGCCACACTTCAAGATTTCGCGCAACCCTCTAATTTTGCGCGCCACGCTTGATTTTTCCGCACACCTCCTTCATTTCTCTCTCCTCAACCTTCGCCAACAACATATCACTCCATTTTCCATTGGCGATTTTTAGGCCCAAAAATTTGGCAAACACTGGAAAACGGCGCCACCTTGTACTGCTCTTTTGTACCGCCTCCAGATCATCCTTTCCTTTGTCAAAGTTCTTTGTCAACATGTAATGTCAACAAATTCTCGGGAACTCGACAATTCTCCATGGAAACCTGCTTTGTCAACAAATACAATCAACCCAAAAATGCTGCAATGTTACCTTGAGGGATTTTTGCCCAACAATCTCCCCCTTTGGGTTTGTTGACAACTCTTCACAATTTTGCTCAGGATGATTTTCTGCACTGTGATACCTCACTGAGTCTTCTTCCAGCTGCTACCACCATTCGCCTCTTGCGATTGTGATAGTGTTCAAGGATTCACTTAACACGTACTCTAAGCCCACATGAGCAATGCTCGGCGTGAGAAACAAGAGTAGTATGTAAAGTTCATCAATGAATCACTTCATGTTAGACCCCAATTGTCGATTCCACCATGATACCAATTCTTAAAATAAGTCCAGTTGTTGAACCACACTGATACCAATTGGTGAATTCTTAAGTTGATACCAATTGTTGATAGCTGGACACCGTCTCACACCATTCCAACACCACTGTTCTGCTTTTATCACGATCCTCAGCTGTCGTGATTTCTATGATTTGATCGATCACTTCTAGCATCGTCAGATTTAAAAATCTCTCCCCCTTTCTCATTGCTCCCCCTTTCTGGCTGCTCCACCTGTCAGCTTCTCCCCTTATCAATTATGATTTATCAAATCTCCGCACTATTTTCTCTCTTGAACTAACACTTTTCTCCCCCTTTGTCAAGCACTTGTCAAGCACTTTTCTCCCCCTTTGTCAACGAACCCAAAGGTCACGCCTTTGTAGTCTGTAACATAGTAGAGAACACATATCAGCGCATTAGGGAAAAACACACCATACCTCGGGGAGAGGGGGGGGGGGGTCCCATATCCACACTATTTCAAGTGTGGGGAAGCGACTGAACTCCCAGAGCCAGTCGATGCCTTTCAAATGCTTCCTTGGGTAAGGCCTTTGTCAGGATGTCTGCAACCTGTAGTTCTGTAGGCACATACTCCAACTTTACGATCCCCTACTCAACCTTCTCCTTGATAAAATGATACTTAATCTCAATGTGCTTTGTCCTTGAATGATGGACGGGATTTTTGCTGATATTTATAGCACTTGAGTTGTCGCACTGGATTCCGATCGGAGACTTCACTTCAACTCCCATATCGGCAAGCTGCTGCTTCATCCACAATAACTGTGTGCATGCTTGAGGGGCCGCAATATACTCAGCTTCTGCGGTGCTCAATGAAATGCAATCTTGTTTCTTGCTTAGCCAAGAAATACACAATCCATTATGATAAAAAGCACCACCTGACGTTGGTTTCCTATCATCCGCTGAACCGGCCCAGTCTGCATCAGTATATCCCAATAACTCTGTCTGAGATTTGTCATTGTATGTCAAGCCGAAGTCCACTGTGCCCTTGATATACCGAACTATTCTTTTCACTGCAAGCATGTGACTTTCCTTGGGATTACTCTGATATCTCGCTGCTTGGCATGTGGCGAAAACAATATCAGGCCTTGTTGCGGTTAAGTACAACAGACTTCCAATGATTTGCATGTATTCTGTGATATTAACTGCCCTGCCACTGTCATCTTTTGATGATTTCATCCGGGTAGAAACCGGAGTCTTCATCTCCTTGGAATTTTCCATTCCAAATCATTTCAAAGCATCCTTGGCATTTTCGGATTCAGAAATGAATGTTCTATTCCTGCCTTGTGTAACTATGCTTCATCTGATCTTCCAAATATTGTGTCTTCTTCCTTGACCAGCCTCACCATCCTTTGATTACTATTGTTGTTGAAATAAAGATTGTAATCAAATCCCCCACACTGAAAACCAATCTTCTTCAAATACTGATATAACCTTCAGTACCATTCTCTTGGGGTGTATGCTTTGCACACCAGTCGTGCTTTGTTTCGAATCATTGTGCCATCTTCGTTCATCTTGTCTAAATAGACCCATTTTGTCCTGATGACGTTTTTATCATCTGGCCTCGAAACAATTTCCCAGGTCTGATTCTTCTCAATTCCGACCTATCTCTTCATTCATGGCATGATCCCAGTTTTCATCTTCAGCTGCATCAGCAAAGCATTTTGACTCAACCTGAGATAGTAATGATGTCTGCTGTAGTGATTTCATTCTCTTTGTCTGAACTAGATCTCACTGATCACTGATGATAGTCTGCCTGTCAATTTCAGCTCGATTCTTTGTATTTTGTGCAGATAAGGATTTTACATCCTTGTACTCATCATCAGTATCTTATTCTGAGTCACCCTCAGCCACTTCTTCTCCCCCTGTGTTGCTTTCTTCCTCAACACTTTCGTCAGGAAATTGTTCACTGACTCATTTTTCAGTGGCTTCATTTCTTTCAGCTACTTTTCGCAGCTTCTTGGTATCCTGAAAAACAGTCAGCTGATACCACAATGTTAGATCAAAATAAATAAGCATGAAATGCTTGATCACTGCTGCTTCTCTCATAGTATGTCTTTCTTTCGATAGACAACTCTTGAGCTGGGTCATCCAATTATTTCCTTGATGGATCTGGCATCTGATTTTGTTATTGAATGCTCCCCCTATGTTATGCAACACTTCCTGGGGTTGAAACTCAGTGTAGGAAACAAGAGATAAAGTTAATAACACAATCACTTCCTATTGTGCTCTGTTTCTCTCCTTCTTCTTAATCAACTCTAGTACCTGATTTGAATCAATTGAAATTCTAGAGCAAATCACTTCTCCACTTCGCATCCTTAGATGCCACTACCCCATGGATCGTATCTCCCTAAAACCTGAAACACATGAATCATCGGTTAATAGCATTTAAATATATAGGGAGAGGGGTGTCTTCCAAATTCCTCAAGATGAGGATTGTGGTTGATCCTGATGGGTCAACCATTTTATTCTTTCTTGAAGAGTATCACACTCTTTCCTTGCTTCTTCTAGCTGCCTAGCCAACTTCAACTGTTCTGGCCATATGACTAGGCATTCTTTTCTCACATTCTGAGGTTTAGACCAACTGGTACACATTTTGGTCTTTGATGTTCTACTGAAATTCCATTTCCCTTGATTGTTTCTCGGTGCAGGAATCTCCTTTCTTGTCATCTTCCCCGTCTTCTTTGTCCATTGCAGGGATCTGCCTTTTTCTTCCACTTCTCGTTGCGGGGCGAATTTTGCAATGCATTCTTTGCTTATCTGCCTTTTATCAGATTTATGAGTCGCCACCCTATTTTGCATTGGTGGTGGGTCCTCCATTGAATGTTCATTCTTCTTTATCACAACTGGAGTAGATCTCCCCTTAATCTTCCAGGTTTGTTCACATTTTCTCCTTGAGAGTTGTTGTGAGCACGCTAGAGGAGGTGACTGATACAACTTTCGTTCAGCTCCATGTGATTTCCCCGAGGCTTTAAGCCTATTCTTCTCCTTACCACTTTGTCTCCCAGTACAGGCTTCTTTCTTGTACACTTCTTGTGGTGGAGATCTCTTTTCTTGTTCCTTTCCCTTTCCTGCTTTCTTCTTACTGCAATGTCTCGCCATGTGCCCATAGTGAGAACATATAAAACATTTTCCCTCAAAGACATACCTCATTTCATCATCTCTCTGCTGAGATGTTGATGCCCCTTTATTTCTTCTTTTGATATTGGGCTCCTGAGCTTCCTGACACATACTCATTGTGTGTCCCATTCTTCCACAGTAATAGCATCTAACATATGCTTTCCTCTGAGAGACTCCTCTCTCTGATTTCTCATGATGCTTCTTCTTATTCTCAGATTTAGTAATGTCTCTATTTTCACACCCTGAGATGTATTCCAGAGCCTCTGAACAGAAGCTTGATGTGTGGCCATGAATCCCACAAAAATAGCACATGTCATCACTGCTTTTTGTATCTTTCCTTTTAGGCCTATCTCCAGCACCTGTAGGATTTCTTTCCCATCTAGAACTGTTCATAGCTCTCTTTCTATCTTGCACGGGAGGGGATTCATCAAATCCGATACCAGCTTTTCCGAAACTTGCTGGTCTTTGAGCTGAGAAAATATTCTGTTGTTTCTCTTCAGAAATAGCATACCTATTCTTCATTTTATCATCACTTGTCGAAGGATGATCAAATAGCAAGTGTAAGGCATCCTTCATTTTTGGCATTCCTTTAGCATTAGATTTTTCCACATCCTTCTTTACTAATTCTAGATCCTCTTCCAACTTTTTAATCTTCGTCTCCCTTGATTCAAGTTGGACATCCAGTTCTTTCTTGAGAAGCTTCCCATTACTCACCTCATCTTCTAGTTCCTGTGTGAGCTTTTCCACCATTTCACTTTTCTTCGCTACTTTTAATTTTTCCTCAGAAACAGATTTAGAGACAGATTCATTCTCTTGTTGAAGGCTTCGATTGTTCTGAACTTCTTCAGACAACTGTGCTGCTAGATCATCATTTCTAGCTTTCAGATTCTGTACTTCATCTGACTTTTGATTCTCTTCATAATCATCAGCCTTTTGTTTTCCTTTCATTTTAGCCAACTTCTGTAATACCTCACCTTGAGAATCATTCTTCTTTGTTAGGTCAGTAACTATATCGATAAGCCTTTGATTTAAGCCTCTTAGCTTGTTGACCTCAGTTTCCAGAGCATTGATCTGTATGCCTTTAGAATTAATTTCTTCAGTGGATTTCTGATCCAATTCTTTAGTCCCATGGACAACATCCACCTTTTTGTTCAGGCCATCGATCTCTCTTTTCTGTTCTTCAACCTTCAGCTTATACTTACTAACGGATTCTGAGTTCTCTGATGTTGATAAATTAAGTTTCTGAATTTCTTCCATCAGCTCAGATTTCTCTTCTTCCTGCTGCTGCATATAGAGTTTGGCATCGCGAACAATTTTGTTAGCTTTCTTGGTTTTGGCCCTCCAAACATCTATCTCTTCCAGAGCAGCCTCCAACTCAGCTCGCATATCAATTCTTCCTTCAATTTCTTCTTCTTCATCGTCAGTGGTTCCAACGTCACTTGGAAAGTCAGGTTCTTCACTCATTCCATCAACATCTTTGAATGAGTAAGTATTTTTGTTGTATGATTTATCCAAATCATTTTTCTGTTCACTACATGATTCTTTCAGTAAGCTATTTGATTCTTTTATTTGAATCACACTTTTTCCAAAAACACTTCCACACTGAGGGATACCACCTGACTTCTGATTCTTCTTTGAAGATTTTCTTTTTCCCATGGTGGACCGAGATAAGCGCAAACAATATCTTCAACAACACAGATCGACTACACAAAGTTGAAGCAAACAAATCTGATAAAAGCAACCAGTCCCTCTGATACCAATTGTTAGGGCCAATAGGGGCCTATGTACCCTGAGAGGGGGGGTGAATCAGGGTATGGATATTCTTTTCAAAATACTTCCTGCCCCACTGGATCTTGACCACTTTGTTACAAGGGTCACTTTGTTTGCTCTTGTGTGTATACTATGCTCAGTTCTTTTCAAGTTTATCTGATGATAATGCTTTGAGTGCAATGCAGAGAAGCGACCAGGCAGACACAGCGATTTTTACTTGGTTCACCACTAAGGGCTACGTCCAAGGAGCATACGCCGACAAGTTGCCGGTTCGTACCAAGATCCACTAACTTCACTAGCTGTGGTTTACAATGTTCGGGCTAGATCACTTCTATGCCCAGGCTCACTGCCTTTACAATGTTTAGGGTCAGCTCACTGCTTTCCCAAGGGTCACTCCCTGTTTCTCTCTCTCTGGCTCACTGCCGGTGGAGAGGAACACCTTCTTCCTCTTCCTAAGCTCACTGCTCTTGGAAGGGATTCACTCACAGTTTATAGACCTGTAGGTCTCTTCATTTCCATTAAGGAATGCATCTTTCTCTGTATGTAGATGCTCTATTGAAGTCCAACTTTCACCCGCAGATGAATCTCACTTTGCACCGGATGTACCGGGCAACCTCAAGTTTTACGCGCAACCCTTACGGTGCCTTGCGCGCAATTTCTATGCTTTGCGCGAAATTCCTTTTTCGCGCAACCTTCAAATTTTACGCGCAGCCTGGAAACTGCCTTGCGCGCAATTCACTGCCTTTGCGCGAAATCCACTTTTCGCGCAACCTTCCTTTTACGCGCCAACTCAAACTTTCTGCGCAGCCTTTGCTTTTCGCGCAATCTGACTTTACGCGCAAACTTTGAGTTTACGCGCAACACCCTTTCAAACTTCAATTTCGCGCACCAGAGCTCGGGTATTTTCTATGTCTTGAACTCTCTTGAATGGAGGAGGGTCACTTCATATTTATAGGCAAAATCGACCCCGCGCGAAAAACGCTCCTTGAGCGCGTAATCCGCTTTGATCGCGAAATACAAATCTTCCGCGCACAACCATTTTCCGTGCACTGCTCCATAATTTCTCGCACCTCATGCCTTTGCCATTTTCTGAGCTTCGGAGCTCGAAACACATCTTGCGCGAAATACTTCATCCGCTATTTCGCGCGCCACTTCATTTTTTCGCGCACGCCTCCAAAATTTCGCGCACCTCATGCCTTTACCGATTTTCAAGCTTTCGGCCTTGAAGCATCTTTTGCGCGAAATACAATTTCGCGCAACCCGCTGTTTTGCGCGCCACACTTCAAGATTTCGCGCAACCCTCTAATTTTGCGCGCCACGCTTGATTTTTCCGCACACCTCCTTCATTTCTCTCTCCTCAACCTTCGCCAACAACATATCACTCCATTTTCCATTGGCGATTTTTAGGCCCAAAAATTTGGCAAACACTGGAAAACGGCGCCACCTTGTACTGCTCTTTTGTACCGCCTCCAGATCATCCTTTCCTTTGTCAAAGTTCTTTGTCAACATGTAATGTCAACAAATTCTCGGGAACTCGACAATTCTCCATGGAAACCTGCTTTGTCAACAAATACAATCAACCCAAAAATGCTGCAATGTTACCTTGAGGGATTTTTGCCCAACAGATGTTATTACATTGTAATGAAAAACTAAATAATAATAAGGTTAAGAAGAAAGAAAACTTGAATGAATCGGCTGGAGAGATTACCTCTTATTCGAAGCACCTCTTTTAAACTTCTTCTTAGGGCACTGGAGTTGGTCTTTTGAGAATACCAGAACCACTATGATATAACTATTGAGGTTGAGAAGTGGAATTTTTAGGTTTTGGTCTAGTTTCAAGGCTCAAAATGGTGTGAGGAGAAGAGGGAAGGGGTTCCCTTTTTATAAGGGAGGAGAGGGGCACCTTAGGAAAAACGAAAAATATCATTTTATAATATAGTCATTTTCGGTTCATAATATCTCAAAATTGAATTATTTCGAAGCTAAGGTAGATATGGGTCTAAATAATCTCAACAAATAGGTTTTAGACAAGTTTAGTTTATTATTTTAACATTATCATTTAGATTTAACTCTAAGTTAAATAATTTATCTTTTACCGTGTCTTTTGGTTTTTTACACTATATTGTAAATAAATGTACTATAAAAAGCTAAACGAACCCCAAGTTGTTAATTATTAATATATATAACCTTTTTTAAGTCATTTATCCAAACCTTAGACTTTTAGGAATATAATAACAATTAATAATGTAATATTTTTTTAAAAACTATTTTATGTCAATTTTGACACTATTTAGTACATGATTTTTTTTTGAAAATCATAACAGCGTGATTAGTTAGAAAAAATTTAATTAAATCAATAATAACAATCCCTATTAACCTATAAAATTAGTTTAATTCATAATGAGTCTCAAATTACATTTATTTGGTTCTTTATAACATCAATTATGTTAATATTTGATTAATAAGGTAATTACTGCATCGTCATTGTGTCATGAATAAATTAAATTATTTAATATCTAAAAATTATAAATAAATAACCATTATGTAGGAAATCTTTTTATATTTATAATTAATATTTATATTCAAATTTATCTTACATATAACCCTATATTAAAAATGTTTTTGTTATTAAACATTGATTTTTACCATTTTAACTCTTCTTTAAATAAAGTAATAATAAATGTCAAAATCCAATCCAAGTGGACCTAATGGTCAATATTTTATTACTATGTTTTTTTTCGAATTATACATATCAAATAGTATTATGACATGTGTTAGGGTAATAGTAATATCATTTTTACCCTTAATTACCCTATTTACTTTTAACCTTGGTAAATAAAATAAAAATTTACTATTCACTCAAAATTATTTTTATCTTATTGAACTAATTTTTACTCCTTGATATTAACCGTGTATCTTGGATTTTCGAAAATCCACTTATAGAAGTGGTAAAATTATGTTTTAAGTAAAATTTCTAATTTTCCTTTGAGGTGGGTAAAAGACGGTGAAATGTTCAATAAAATTTTAATATATCTAAAATTATTATAAAATGACTCTAATGAATTGAATTGCACTTATATAGGTATTATGTAAAAATTTCTACCTAAAATAAATTCAAATAAAATAAATAATTATTTAAATAAAACGTCGGTTTTTAAATGTAACATAGTGTTTTCACTATTCATCAAAAATTGAACGTTTTCAGAAAAATACCAAAAATTGACCCTAGGATAATTTTGATATTCTGAATCCAAAAATTAATTCCATTTTGAACGATAAGATTTATAAAATTTAAAAAAGTGGCTATTACTATTCGTAACGGCTAGTTTATATAACATATCGTTGTTTAGTGAAACTCAATATTGCGTACAACACACACTATTGTGGAAGGTCGAGATTGCGTGTAATGCAAGCCTAGTCAGGGATGCGTGTAGTGCAATCTTCTTTTGGTGTAGCATATAACACAAGACATCAATGAAATTAAAATGAATATTTTTCATAAAATCCTGTGGTGTTGCACAGATCGAGACAACTCACTCCAGAAAGTCGGAGCACACCCACACTGTACGAATGCATGTAGCCGTAAACGATGTCGCAGTCTAGTGAAAGGGACACAACATGGAAAAACCCCTCACTTTAATGAATATGGGAACCAAAACAACTCTGCTAGTCAAACCATCGAGAATAGGAGGACTCTCTATGTCACGAGGGTTCAAAGGTATGTAGAGTAGAACACGAAACACACATGGGGCCCACACAATGTGTGGCCCAAACTAATTTCCAAACCAAGCGCACAAATGTTCTCTGGTACAAACTACAACATTTACATCCATTAATTCCCGTATAATCCCAATGTATACCACATTTCCAACCCAAAGGCTATCGTGCACATGACACACAACGTCAACGCGAAGGGAGAAAATGCAGTTTTGCAAACCTACTTCCTCCACGACTCAAGAATTTCCAACCAAATCACGTTAAATAGCTACTTTACTCACACTGGAGGGAACAAAAGTACACGCCAAGGGTCCCCTACAAACACCGTATGAAGAACCACCACCAAAGAACCTTTCATTTTTTCGCATTTAATAAGATCACGTGAAAGGCTCCACTCACGCAAACTGGTTATTCCATTGTAATGCCCGCGAAAAAACACGCAAGATAGACTAATTACATTCCTCAAACGGATATCCGACCTAAAATTCACCAACACAGCCTTACGCCCGAACAATGTCCCATGATTTCGAGTGTCAGCCACGAAAACAGTCGGGTGCATCACACCATTGCGATATCCTTGGAATGATACATTAAATTAACAGCTCACTTGCATGGAATGGATGTACGACGAAAAATATGCACCTCTCCATTGTCATACACGAGCTATGCTACATAGGACCCGTATCCTAGTCACGAAGCGCTACAAACGGCTCGCACCATTGCAATCCTCTTGAAAAAGTATACAAGATTGACTAATCATTTTTCCAAAATGGACACCTAGTGATAAAGTTGGAAATCACCGCCAACTCCAAAATTGGCTCCCATGGGGCCCACACCACCGTGCAGAATTAAAGCGGGCAGATTGCGTCATTTCAATGCCCTCAGAAAAACACCCAGAATCGATTACTCGCATGCCCCGAACAGATGTCCGATGAAAAAGGTGTGAAACGTGGATAGCAGCTTAAAAGATGGGTCATGGAGACCATGTATCTACTCTATCTTCGATGCATGAAAAACCTCTGGAAAACTTTGTCTCGACGCCAGTGTCGCAACGCTGTTGACGGTGCTCAAATCGGATTCTGGTTGTGTCTGTGCCGCTCAAAACACGAACATCAGGAAAAACGCTAATCCAAAAAACATACGCGTCGTGCCACCGAACTCTCATCCTGAGAATTAGAAATTCACAAAACCATCTCAAAACCTTTGTCTCGAGTTGAGGATTATTCTTCCGTAGATTGAATGAAAAACAGACACCCGTAGAAGAAGTTATGGGTGCCTAAAGTCGGAGGGGACGCACCTTCAGCTGGATCGGCCTGGGCCGGCTCGCGGCTCAGCCGTGCAGGCCGACTGTGGACCCATGGTCAACTACCCTCCCAACTGGCCTTCGTGGCCGGTCTCTGGTCCACATGGAGACTCTCATAATGTGGGTCTCGGTTTCCCCCGAGGGGTGACACGATGTGACCCCGGTCCACCACTCCGCGCCGCGCGCTGCACCCGTCGCCTCAGAAGACGCCACGCCACACGAAGCCTCTGTGGTTGGAGAGTCTGCCGCCATGTTGAAGACCGCCTAAAGACAACAGTCTGGAGCACCATCGGAGTTCGCTACCTAGATCCACCGCCTCTTGAGGATTTCGCGCTGCCGCTTACTGCCGCTTGAACCTGACGGAGAACCCAAAAACACCCCAGAATTCGACTCGCGGCAGCAGACACCTTGGAAATCCAAATTTAAATATGAGACATGTGTCAAAGAGCTCAAAAAATATACTACACAAATATGGGATTTTTTAGAAGATCAACCAACATTTTGATGCTATAATTGGGGTTCAAAGAGGGGTTTGGAATTTAAAATCTGAAAACAATGACCGACTCCCGGCGAGGGCATAGCCCGGAGCTTCGCCGCACGTGTTGCTATCGCACCCGCCGCTCAACGCTACATTTATCGGAGGAGGGATGTGGAGTATTATGGAGGAGGAGAGGAGTTGGAGTGTGAGGGGGTTTCTCAAGGGGGGTCCATAGGGGAGGAAGGGGATAAAGGGTGCTTAAATAAAACAAAAACCCTTTTAAAAAAAATAAAAACATACCTCAAAATTAAACCTGCGTCCGAAACACCTGACACAACTGAACATAAGTCATTCCTAGGGTAGACACCACCTCTTGAACAAAATGGTGATCTCAGAAATTTAATCTGAGGCCCCATTCAAAAGTTATAAAATTTAACAACAGAGGCCGCTAAATTACAAAAATGCCCCTGGTGGCATTTTCCATAGAAGGCCCGCGCCTGCGAAACCTAAACCCCTCCTGGGGTAAAAGGCATGCTCTGGACTCAATGGTGCACTAGATTTTCCCATATAATCTACTTTTAAAAAGATACTTGTGTTAAACCATTAAAAAAATAAATAAATTATTTTATTTATCTATTTAAAGTTCTATTAACGGGCGAGGGGTACAAATATCCCACGTCGACATGTTTTATTTCGTTCCAGGGGTAAACACCACATTTAAGACCCATCCGTACTCTCATATTTAGGATCCAAATTACTGTTTAGGATTTATTTATTTATTTTGTACGCCCAGTGTGAACGCACTGAAAATTTAATTCTGACAACATCGGGGCTCGGAATCGCACACCGTCTAAAGGTGCTGCTCTGAAATAACATCAAAAATATTCCAAATCCATTTATAGATAAAACTGAGTTCTTAGATCATTCTCTACTTCAATATTTTCTTTCCTGAAAATCAAAACAAGGGAATAACTCATGGTACTAAGCTCGCATCTGGCTCTTCCGTACCAAGATGAACTCATGCACAAATCTGTTCAACCGCACATGGACCAAAGGATTTAGTCCATTCTCTTGGGTTATGCCTTTCCGGTGACATGCATAGGTGAATGAACACTTCTTGTCAGGTGTGTCATGCAGGAGATGTCGTTCACCCTATCCCAACCTTTGGATTAGGGAATGGTGGTAGGGAACCTCACCATCCATTCACATGGTCTCCAACAGCCCGAAGGCCCTCGGGGTTAGCTCACCTTCCTGACCAAACTCCTATATTGCATGACATGACTGGAATCACCGTTTTCACCTAGGACAATTCCAAGTGATTCCCTCCTTATGAATATCCATATGGTGAAACACCCAAGTATATCAGGTCACGCATGATTTCATAGTTGATGTCTCATAACCAAGACTCTCTTACGCGATCGGAAAGCGATGGAGTCGACACCATCGACTAATATAAAAGGTTCTACACCTTCTTCTCTACTGACAAAGGGTTACCCTGACGCCCTGCGTCACCCTGGTAACACCTCAAACAAGGAGAAGGGAGAAAATAATTTCACATACAGAGTCTAATAATTCTACATCAATAAGTCGAAGAGCTATAGAGAGCACCTCTTATCACCTCATGCTCTTCATGATCGTGACATACAAAGCTCGTGGTTGTCAATGGTCCCGACTGTCAGCTCCCGGAGCCTAACATGGACTACCTAGTGGAGATGCGAAGACCTCATAATGTAATCCCCCACTTCCAGCTCCACCCGCTCCTCTCGTAACACCACCTCTCTGGGTACCACTCCGACTATGGCGCTGCCACTATCGCGGTGGCGCACTTACTGCCTTCCCAATTTTCTCAGCGTACCTTGTTGGGCAGTCTCACGCCAGGTGACCTTGCTCGTTGCAAGAATAACACCGACTCTCTATGAGATGCACTGGTGCCCTTCGACGCCACTGTGGTGTATGACCACACCCCTGAGTCTGGTTATCAGAAATCCACAAGCATCGAGGTTCTATCTGTCGACTCCCACTAGCTGCAGCAGACGTCTCCTCTCCATCGTGCCTCCTGGCACCACCAACTATAGAGCATGACAAGAATCTCTCTATCAACAGCACCTGCTCTAGAACCTCGACATAAGTGGACATGGACAAGGGTACTATGACAGCACGAATCTCTCTATGGAGACCCTGCTCGAACCTCCATGATCAGAAGATGCCATCACGGACCAAGTCTGGGAAAAATCGTGCACGGTCTGCGAACCTAGTCCCTTACACAGTCACCATCATCCCACCCTACTGAAACTGCAGGAACATCTGGATCCGAGTGGAGCGTATTCAGTAGGGGTAAAACACCTTGCAAAATAACAGCTGAAAGTCTCCCCACGAAAGTGATGACTCGTCAAGTAACTGAGTCACCAGACTCCACCAATGCCTAGCTACTCTGTGAAAAAGGCCGGTGGCCAAAGACACATCTGATCTGTCGGCGTCTTCACAAGCCTGAAAAGGAAAACCACTCTCTCTAGATAAACCACTGCTTCTTGGGGGTTTGGCTCACCACTGAACCTCAGCTGTCTCTGTCGCTAAAACTCATAGAGCGCGCTCAACCTGCACTGAAGCTCAGCCTGCTCTATTGAAGCTGTCTGCTGCTCACCAGGAGGTGGTGCTGCATGTAATGCAAGATAAACATAGTGTTTCATATCACATAAACTATTGAAAAAACATTTCTCTTTTTGAATTTTGGTGTGGTACAATATATATATATATATAGAATATTTATATTAATTTATACATTTATATAAAAATATAATGCCACGACTTGACCCTACCCGGGCTCAAGCCCCAACTTCCCCATGCCTTCCTCCATAGGGCTGGGGCTGGCGACAAGCGCCGAAGGCTAAACAAATTAGGGAGGCCTTTTCCTGAGTACATGTACACATACACACGCATCACACTAAATGAAAAAGTTCCGAGTAAATGGGAAATTAAAGTACTAACTTCTATAAACAACCACAAGAGTGCATTAACCTCTAAAAAGTACAATGTAAAAGCTTAAGGTATATTGCAATGAAAAAGGAAAAACACGAGCCCAACCAGAAAAGTGCCACAACCCAGCAATAGGTAAACAAATCTAAAACAGCTGGGAGGGTTCCACACCTAGAACCCGACTATGACCGTCAGACGTAGTCCAAGATCCCGAACTCCTATGCTCTGCTGATGTCACAACCAACCTGTCTATCGTCATCAAAGGCACACCATGTGCGGTCAAAGCCCAATCAGCGGTGAGTGTAAAAATACTCAGTAGGATGCCTCGAAGGCTCGAGGAATAGAAAAGGAGGTACTGAAGAGGTGAGTAGTAGATCGAACAGGGAATGGTAAAGGAGTACAATCGGGAGTGAAGTAAAGAGTACTGTAGAGTATCAGCTCAACCCAACAAGGAAAAGGAAGTTGACTCATACAAAACAAGGTGCTAGAAATGGTGAAAAGATGAAACGTATCATTGAGACTTCCCTACCTATAGTAGGAGAGTAGACTCATCCAACCATGTGAAGCTTGACACGGAAAGTACATGGGATACCCCACACATCTTTGCATCTCCTGGAAGGAGAGTATCCAAACCCATGGAGGGGGTACTGGAACAAGCTATACATATATACATGCTTTGTCAAGAAACATGAACATGACAGTAAGGGGATCTCTATCCCGTAGCTCTGCCCAAGAAATTGAGTCGCCAACAGTCCTAGAAGAAATCAAAATGGATTCCCAGTATCCCATAAATCTTCCCCGAACTGCAAGTCAAGGGTCTCAAATCACCGAATCTTATCACTATCCGCTTTGGGCGGCACTGACTTTCCCACACGGTTTTAGATCGCGTCAGAAGGATGCGTCTCAGTGAGGAAATCACCCCTCATTCTTGAGAGTTCTAAGGGAATGTCAAGACAAATCTCGTCATTATCACGCAGTCGAGAGGTCTTCTCAATGTTGACGGGTTCCCATTGTGCAGCCCCACGAAAGGATAATTTGCTGGAGGGAGACCCAGATCTGCTCTGGCCATCCCTACTAGATGGTACTGCACTATACATCCCTACTATATGGTACACCACTAGCCATCCCAACTAGATGGTACCTCACTGGCCATCCCTGTAGGATGGTACACCACTGGTAACCGGAACACATAGTGGGAAACACATCACGATAGATCACGGAAGAAAGATATGATCTCGATACACAGCTAGGGAGTATGTTCCCAGGGATCACTAGGGGCTCCGTACCCTACTGGAAACAACATCCTGGGTAGAGGATCGGTGCCCATGTAATGTGTTGGTCACACTGATACCCAAAAAACCCTACCAAGGAATACGAAGGGATGTGAGAATCTCTCAGGCCTCTCGGGGTGATACATTCTCCAATCTACCGAGTCTGCTGTTAAAGCGGATTGTAGAGACCCAAAGCTTTACGTACATAGACATTATATTACTTTTTCAGAATATCTAATACATAACAAGAACATACACCAAAAGGCCATAATAGTTTAGTGTCTTTGGAAACATGAAACATAATCTTCTAATCATGGTGAAAGGTCTTCGAAATCTCCCATAAAGATCTTCCCCTTTTGTTTTATTTCCTAAAATGATTCTTTAAATCCCGGGGAAAATAAAAAATAAAAAGGGTGATCTCAAATACTCATTAAGGGTAAACATAGAGAACATAAAACAATCCATGTACATTTGAATGCAAGAACATGAACATAAAATCTAAACATCAAATATTGATCAAAGACATAATTCTTGGAAGTACATAATGCATATATCATATTGGAACATCAATCCTGATAAAATATCCTGGGAAGAAAAAATGTAATTGTGGAAATCAATTAAGCACTTGATATGATTTCCATAGTATCTAAGGCATTTCTGCCAAGACCATCTTAGTAGAAAAAGTCCATTACTGAACCGAGTTCACCCCTCATTCCAGTCTTGTATTACTTTACCAGATTAACTTACAGTTCCTGCCATATCTATCTCATGAGATATAAATCTCTACCTAATGCATTGGAGGGATATATAGGTCTCACCCATCTAATAATGAAATCATTCTTACTTGTGCCACTACATGAACATAAATCATTCATCATTACCCAAAGTATAAAATGGGTTTAAAAAACATCATCCCATCACAACATAATCCATACAAAAAATGGATATCATTTCATCATAATAAAAGTGAAACCATCTAAATAATATAGATATTATACATGAAACATACACATATGAAATAATGTCTTCTTAGATGGAAACTGGTTTTGATAAAACACTTGAAAGGAATTCTTGAGGAAAATATCATTTCTTCTTAAAAATCATTTTCATTTCACAAAATGCCAAGAAATTTTAAAATAAAAGGATTTTATTGAAAATAACCATGAAATCTTGTAGATTAAACTTCATGAAAATAATGTGTTATGAAATCATAAAAATATGTTCATGCCGTATTAGTTTAAAAAAATATTCTCTTCGTACTTTTGTCAGAAAAGTCAAAAAGTTCCTCGTATGGTAAACAAAAAAAATTTCCTTTCATAACATGTGGTAAAAGTAAAAAATGGGTAAAAAGGACATTAATCATATGTAAAAACACTTTTATCAAACATGGACACAGATGATAACAATAACCCCAACAAATAATTACGAATAATCAATCTCGGATAAGAATGAGATTGGAATAATTATCCCTTACCTTTGGTCCGATATGCTTCGTACGTATCCGAAACTCCTGTATAATTATTTAAATAATGTCATTGACTTATTACAGAATCATATTTATTGTGATGATATCATATATGGTTCACTTATGACTTTATATTACCCTTTCTTTTGGATGTTCCATGTTAAAGTAGTGTTTTGGGTAAAATCGTTTTATTTATCATACGTGTTTGGACATGTTGTTATTGATATTATTACTAATTATATCATGATTTACTTACTTACAGAATGTAAATAATTTTTTATATATCATATATATATTCATTATATATATATATAATATATATATAAATGAAAATAAATACACCATTCATGGATACAGTAGGTCGTACGTACGCATGAACGCTGTTTTCCTTTCCATATTGACTTGAATAGAAGTAAGTAGATGATATATATATATACATAAATAAATTAGCTTTATCATGCCATATATTTTATTAATATTCATTATATATACATTATAATCATTCTTGAATGGTTAATAATTAGAATGAATCTCATCGCGTCATGGAGACGATAATCTGTACCTACGCATGAGTGATGACATTGTTCCCAAAAATATTAAATTGAATTGCAGTGGATGATATAATATCAAAGAATAATTATTATGTTATAATAACTATAGATATTTATTCTTTACACCATTATACCCATCCATGTAAGGTGGTGGTGGAAAAACAGATTACACCACGGCGTGGAGACGGTATTTGGTACGTACGCACGCGAGGTGATTTCATTTTTCATAGGATGGATAGAAGGTGAAATGGGGTTGTTTCATATTTATAATGACATATAATTATATTATTGATACGGATTTTATTACATTATAATGAAAAACTAAATAAGAAGATGTTTAAGAAGAAAGAAAACTTGAATGAATCGGTAGGAGAGATTACCTCTTTTTCGACGCACCTCTTTTAAACTTCTTCTTAGGGCACTAGAGTGGGCCTTTTGAGAATACCAGAACCACTATGATATAACTATAGAGGTTTAGAAGAGTAATTTTCAGGGTTTTTACGATATTCAAGGCTTAAAAGGTTGTGAAGAGAAGAGGGAAGGGGTGCCCTTTTTATAAGGGAGGAGAGGGCAACCTTAGGAAAAACTACAAATATTATTTTATAATAAAGTCATATTCGGTTCTTAATAGGTCCAAATTGATTTATTTCAAAATTAAGGTGGGTATGGGTAGAAAGATTCTCAAAAAATAGGTTTTATACAAGTTTATGTTATTATTTTAACATTATCATTTAGATTTAACTCTAAGTTAAATAATTTATCTTTTACCGTGTCTTTTTGTTTTTTACACTATATAGTAAATAAACTAACTATGAAAAGCTAAATGAACCCCAAGTGGTTAATTATTAATATATATAACCTTTTATAAGTCATTTTTCCGAACCTTATATTTTTAGGAATAGAATAACAATTAATAATATAATATTTTTTTAAAAAATATTTTATGACCATTTGGCACTATTTGGTACATGATTTTTTTTGATAATCGTAACAGCATGATTAGTTCGAAAAAAGTTAATTAAATCAATAATAACATGCCATATTAACCTATAAAATTAATTTAATTAATAAAAAGTCTCAAATTACATTTATTTGGGTATTTATAACATCAATTATGTTAATATTTGATTAATAAGGTAATTACTGTATCATCATTGTGTCATAAATAAATTAAATTATTTAATGTATAAAAAAAAATAAAAATTATATAGGAAATCTTTCTTATCTTTCTAATTAATAATTATAGTCAAATTTATCTTACATATAACACTATATTAAAAATGTTTTAGTTATTAAACATTGATTTTTACATGTGTTAGGGTAATAGTAATATCATTTTTACCCTTAATTACCCTATTTACTTTTAACTGTGGTAAATAAAAGTAAAAAATGTACTATTCACCCAAAATTATTTTTATCTTATTGAACCAAATTTTACTCCTTGATATTAACCTCATCTCTCGGATTTTCCAAATTCCACTAATAGATGTGTTTAAATTTTGTTTTATATAAAATTTCAAATTCTCTTATGATGTGGGTAAAAGAGGGTGAAATGTTCAATAAAATTTTTATATATCTAAAATTATTATAAAATGACTCTAATGAATTCAATTGAACTTATATAGGTATTATGTAACAATTTCGACCTAAAATGAATTCAAATAAAATAAATATTTATTTAAATAAATTGTCGGTTTTTAAATAGTAACCTAGTGTTTTCACTATTCATCAAACATTTAATGTTTTCAGAAAAATACCAAAAATTCACCCTAGAATAATTTCAATACTCCGATTCCAAAAATGAATTCCATTTCTAAAGATAAAATTTATAAAATTTCAAAAAGTGGGTATTACTATTCATAACTGCTAGTTTATATAACATATCATTGTTTAGTGAAACTCGGTTTTGCGTACAACACCCACTATTGTGGAAGGTCGCGATTGCGTGTAATGCAAGCCAAGTCAGGGATGCATGTAGTGAAAGCTCATTTTGGTGTAGCTTATAACACAAGACATCAATGAAATTAAAACGAATATTTTTCATAAAATCTTGGGGTGTTACATAGACCGAGACAACTCACTCCAGAAAGTGGGAGCACACCCACACTGTACGAACACACATAGCCGTAAATGTTGTCGCAGTCCAGTGAAAGGGACACAACACGGAAAACCACCTCACCTGAAAGAATAGGGGAACCAAAACAACTCTGCCAGTCAAACCATCGAGAACATGAGGACTTTATATGTCACAAGGGTTCAAAGGTATGTAGAGTAGAACACGACACACACATGGGGCCCACACAAGCTGTGGCCCAAAATCATGTCCAAACCAAGTGCACAAATGTTCTCTGGTACAAACTACCACATTTACCTCCATGAATTCCCATATACTCCCAATGTATACCACATTTCCAACCCAAAGGCTATCGTGCACACAACACCCAACGTCAACACAAAGGGAGAAAATGTTGTTTTACCAACCTACTTCCTCCACGACTCAAGCATAGCCAACCCAATCACTTTAAACATAAACTTTACTCGCAATGGAGGGAATAATATTACACGCCAATGGTCCCCTACAAACACTGCAGGAAGAACCACCACCAAAAGAACCTTTTATTCTTCCACATTTAATAAGATCACGTGAGAGGATCCACTCACGCAAACTGATTATTCCATTGTAATCCTCGTGAAAAACACGCGAGATAGACTAATTACATGCCTCAAACGGATATCCGACATAAAATTCACCAACACAGCTTTACGCCTGAACAACGTCCCATGATCCCGAGTCTCGTCCCCGAAAATAGTCGGGCGCATCACACTATTGCGATATCCTTGGAAAGATATGTTAAATTAACTAGTCACTTGCATCGAATGAATGTACGGAGAAAAATATGCACCTCTCCATTTTTGTACACGAGCGGTGCTACATGGGACCTGCATCCTAGACATGAAGCGCTATAAATGGATCGCACCATTGAGATCCTCTCGAAAAAGTATACAAGATTGACTAATCATTATTCCAAAATTGGCAACCAGTGATAAAGTTGTCAATAACCGCCAACTCTCAAAATGGCCCCCGTGGGGCCCGCACCACCGTTCAGAATTAAAGCGGATAGATTGCACCATTTCAATGCCCTATGAAAAACACCCAGAATCGACTACTCGCATTCCCCGAACGGATGTCCGATGAAAAAATTGTGCAACGTGGCTAGCAGCTTAAAAGACGGGAGGTGGGGCCCATGTATCAACTCCGTCTTCGATGCCCAAAACCCTCTAGAAAACTTTGTCTCGATGCCAAGTTCTCAATGCCACTGATGGTGCTCAAATAGATATATGGATGTGTCTGCGCCGCTCAAAACACTAACATCAGGGAAAACACTAGTCCTATTAACATACGCGACATGCCACCGAGCTCTCATCCTGAGAATTAGAAATCAAAAAACCATCTCAAAACCTTTATCTTGAGTTGAGGATTACGCTTCCGTAGATGGAATGCAAAACGGAAAACCGTAAAAAATGTTATGGGTGCCTGAAGTCGGAGGGGACGCACCTTCAGCTGGATCGGCCTGGGCCGGCGCTTGGCTCAGCCGTGCGGGCCGACTGTGGACCCACAATCCACTACCCTGCCGACTGGCCTTCTCGGCCGGTCTCTGGTCCCCATGGAGACTCTCTTAAAGTGGTTCTCGGTTTCCCCCGTTGGCTCGCACGGCGTGACACTGGACCACCACTTCGCGCCGCGCGCTGCGCCCGTCGCCTAGGAACACGCCGCGCCACACGAAGCCGCTCTGGTTGGGGAGACCTCCGCCATGCTGAAGACCGCCCAAAGCCCGCCTCCTGGAGCACCTCCGGAGGCCGCTACCTGGATCCACCGCCTTCTGAGGATGTCGCGATGCCGCCTACTGCCTCTCGAACCCGTCGGAGAACCCAGAAACACCCCGGCCTTCGACTCGCAGCAGCAGACACCTCGGAAATCCAAATTTAAATCTGAGACATGTGTCAGAGAGATCAGAAAATACACTACACAAATATGGGATTTTCTAGAAGATAAACCAACATTTTGATTCTATAATTGGGATTCAAAGAGGGGTTTGGAATTTAAAATCTGAAAACAATGACCGCCTACCTGTGAGGGCGTAGCCCGGAGCTTCGACGCACGTGCTGCTATCGCACCCGCCTTCCAATGCTACATTGATCAGAGGAGGGATATGGAGTAGGATAGAGGAGGAGAGGAGATTGAGTGTGAGGGGGTTTCTCCAGGGGGATCCAGAGGGGAGTAAGGGGATAAAGGGTGTTTAAAGAAAACAAAAACCCCTTTTAAAAAAAAACTTACCTCAAAATTAAACCAGTGTCCGAAACACCCGACACTGCTGAACATAGGTCATGCCTAGGTTAAACACCACCTCCCGAACACAATGGTGGTCCTTGAATTTTAATCTGAGGCCCCATTCAAAAGTTATAAAATTTAAAGACTCAGGCCGCTAAATTACAAAAATACCCCTGGTGGAATTTTCCACAAAAGGCCCGCGCCTGCGAAACATACACCCCTCCTAGGGTAAAAGGCATGCTCTGGACACAACGGTGCACTCAGTTTTACCATACGAGCTACTGTTAAAAAGATAAATGTGTTCAACCATTAAACAAATAAATTAATTATTTTATTTATCTGTTTAATGTTCTGTTAACGGGCGAGGGGTCCCAATATCCCGCGCCGACATGTTTTATGTCTTTCAGTGGTAAACACCCCATTTAAGACCCATCCGTACTCTCATATTTAGGATATGAATTACCGTTTAGGAGTTATTATATTTATTTTGCATTCCTAGTGTGAACTCACTGAAAATTTAATTCTGGAAACATCGGGGCTCAGAATCGCACGCCGTCTGAAGGTGATGCTCTGAAATAACATCAAGAATATATAAAATACATTTATAGAGAAAACTAGGTTCTTAAATCATTACCTAATCCAATATTTTCTTCCCCGAAAAGCAAAAGTAGCGAACAAGTCATGGTACTAAGCCCGCACGTGGCTCTTCCATACCAAGAAGAACTCACGCACAAATCTGTGCAACCGGGCATGGACAAAAGGATTTAGTCCATTCTCTTGGGTTATGCCTTTCCGGTGACATGCATTGGTGCATGAACACTTCTTATCAGGTGCGTCATGTAGGAGATGTCGTGCACCATCTCCCAACCTTGAAATTAGGGAAAGGCGGTTGGTAACCTCACCAACCATTCACATGGTCTCCAAAAGCCCGAAGGCCATCGGGGTAGCTCACCTCCCCGACCAAACTCCTACATTGCTTGCCACAACTGGAATCACCATTTGCACCTGGGACAATGCCCAGTGATTCCCTCCTTCTGCATATCCATATGGTGAAACACCCAAGTATATCTGGTCACGCTTGATTTCATAGTTGATGTCTCACAACCAAGACACTCTTAAATGATTGGAAAGAGATGGAGTCGACAACATCGACTAATGGAAAAGGTTCTACACCTTCTTATCTAATGAAAATGGGTTACACCGACGCCATGCGTCACCCTGGTAACACCTCAAACAATAAGCAGGGAGAAAATAATTTCACATACAGAGTCTAATAATTCTTCTGCAATAAGTCGATGAGCTATAGAGAGTACCTCTTATCACCTCATGATCTTCACGATTGTAGACATCCAAATCTCGTGGTTGTCCATGGTCCCAACTCTCAGCTCTCGGAGCCTGACATGGACTACTTAGTGGAGATACAAAGACCGCGTAATGTCATCCCCCACTTCCAGCTCCACCCACTCCTCTACTAGAACCACCTCTCTGGGTACCACTCCGACTACGGAGCTACCACTATCGTGGTGGTGCACCTGCTTCCTACCTAAAGATATCAGCATTCCTTGTTGGAAAGTCTCATGCCTGGTGACCTTGCTCATCGCAAGCATAACACCGGATCTCTCTGAGATGCACTGGTGCCCTCTGGCGCCACTGTGGTGTATGAACAAACCCCCCGAGTCTGCTTATCGGAAAGCCACATGAATCGAGGTTCTATCTGTCGATGCCCACTAGCTCCGGCAGACGTCTCGTCTCCATCATGCCTGCTACCACCACCATCGATAGAGCGTGACAGGAAGCTCTCTATCACCAGCGCCTACTCTAGCACATCAACATAAGTGGACATGGACAAGGCTACTATGACAGCACGAATCTCTCTATGGAGACCCTGCTCGAACCTCCGTGCTCAGAAGTTGTCGTCGTGGACCATGTACGGGAAAAATATTGCACGGTCTGCGAACCTAGTCGCTAACTCAGTCACCATCATCCCACCCTACTGAAACTGCAAGAAATTCTGATCCGAGAAGATGATATGTACGAGGGGTAAAACTCCTTTCGAAATAGCTGTTGAAAGTCACACCACGAATGTGATGACTCATCATGTAACTGAGTCACTAGACTCCACCAATGCCTAGCTGCTCTGTGAAAAAGCATGGAGGCCAAAGACACAATCTGATCTGTCGTCGTCTGCACAATCCTAAAATGGAAAACCACTATCTCTCGCCAAACCACTACTTCTTGGGGGTTTGGATCACAACTGAACCTCTGCGGTCTCTATCGCTGGAACTCACAGAGCACGCTCAACCTGCGCTGTAGCTCAGCCTGCTCTGTTGAAGCTATCTGCTACTCACCAGGAGTGGGTGCTGCTACTGGACTACATGGAGAAAGGGACATTCATGATGGGTCCTAGAATGAGGCCTCGTATCTCACATGGTCTTCGTCACGAACCAAAGCTGGTATCTTGGCTACCTGCCTTCGCGGATACATCTTGAATGTTATCAAGGTGCACCGTGATCAGATGAGTATATATGTATATAACATTAACAACAATTGGGATCTAACTAAATAAGGATATTCAAGACTCAATCCTATGTGATGAACAATTGAATTTTTCCTGCAATGAGTGTCTCAACTTGCTGATTCGACAAACAAGTTATCAGGGTCCCGGTGAATGGATATGTTAGTGGCCACATCATCACTGGACTCCCAGTCCTATGTAGTGAGCCAGTGTTTTTTTCAACAATAAATAATATTGTTATTTAAAGGGGGAGTTTATATTAATACTCTATCTCTTTATGACATTTTTGATGCTTATAAATACCCTTAATTATTTTCTAATAATTTTATTTGTTAAATATTTTTCAGGAATTTATTATTTTATTTTACTCTTGAAAAAATGGGAATTTATTTCAAATGTATTCATATCTAGCTTGCTCAGGAAACAAGGTTCACGAGCTACTTATTCGGAATCTGCTTTAACATGTTCTGGAAACACTGTTCATACTCTACATGAATAAATGTAGTGTAAGGATGAAATGCATGTATACTTTTTGAGATAAGGAAAAATTATGGTTAATCAACCATTCGTTATCGGCAAAGTATGGAAGAAGAACCCTATGTTAGGAAGGAACCCTACATTTGGGATATTAGAAAAGTATGGAAGGAGAACCATACGTAAATATTAAATTTTGCATTTATTTCTCAAAAGTATGGTTCATCATCCTTACTTTTGTAAACAACCATTAATTCATGGAAAAGTATGGATCAAGTAAAATTATGGATCTTTTATCGTACTTTTGAAAGTTGAAGATAAATGTATTGATTTCCAACCCTACGTTCGGAATGATCCTCACGTTTTTTTTTCAAGTTTACATTGTCAACTAAACGTTGTCAACCTTACGTTGTGAACCTTACATTTGAATAATACATTATCAACCTTATGTTCAGAGGATTCTACAGTTCAAATAAACCTTACGTTTAGTGTCGGAGAATTTAAAGTCGATATTTTTATACAATGGTCAGTATGATGATTATTAGGAGGATTTTAAGCTAGACTTAATGATGATTTTAAAGTATGATCTTGAATGATTCAAAATCGTTTAATCAATGTTTCGATGGAATTAAAAGCATCTTTTTATGCCGTGTGTTTAGTGAAGTTACGACTAATCCGTTAATTCATATTTTTGAATATCGTCAGTAAAAAGGCAACTATTGTGGATCTAATTTTATAGGAGAAGTTCTTATCGTTCTTTTATTTATATGGAATTTTTGAAACTACATTGACAATTATTTATCATATGTGATCATTTAATTATTCTGAAAAAAGGAATACAGAGACTACTGAAACATACCGATCTGCTGTTTCAAAAGGAGTGTCAAAGCTCTATTTTTGAAAGAGGAAGGAACATGGTTGAAGATTCATTTGTTCTATTTTGAAGATCTAATGTGGATCTGTATATGCTAATGTTGTGAATTATTTTTTATAAATTTACTGTAACGGGATTGACTCATAACATCTCTTATGTGAAGATTATTAATTTTAAAGGCGATTATCTACCTCCGGTTAATTAAATGTTGTTGGAATTGTGAAGAACATCTGGAAAGTATTTTCAGAATATGAAAATCTTTGTTTTATATTCATAATTGATCATCTTATCGTACTATGCTGTGTAGGTTCTGTAAGTAAACCAGAAGGCTTTGTTTATCCTTGGATTGTAAAGGTGTCAACTTCATGTACTCAATTGTGAACAAGTCTATTGAAACGAGGACCAGATAGTGAAAATCACCAAGATCATAGAGTAGAGTGTTGGTGGAGTTGACTAGGGGACTTCTATTCCCTGAACCACTATACATCTTGTGTTTCTACAATTTAAATTTCCACTACATATTTTTATCTGATTAAAGTTAAAATGCTGAACATAATCTCATAATGATTTTTGAAAAGTCACAATTCACCCCCCCCCCCCCTCATCTATATATTTGGTGTAATATGATCCCACAATTGGTATCAGAGGTTGATCTTTCTAACAAAGCTTTAACAAGCTGAAAGTGATTATACACAGAGAAAGATGACTGATACAAGAGAGGGAATGTCTATGGTCAGATCACCATACTTCAATGGAGAAAAATATCGATGCTGGAAGTCGTGAATGATTATCTATCTAAAAAACCTTGTATACATGGTATATTCCAATATTCTGACTCCATATGAAATACTAGAAAAACCTGAAACATGGAGTGCAGCTAGTGAAGCTGATTATGACATGAACTCAAAGGAAATGAATTCAATTATATGTGGTCTAGGACCTGATGAGTTTAGTAGATTATCTCAATTCCCAATAGCATATGAAATGTGGCAAACTATTGTTGTTTCATAAGATGGAACTAACGAAATCATGGAAATGAGATATGAAACTACTATGATTAAATTTGATACATTTTGAATGGTTTTAGGTGAGGGTATTACTCAAATGAATGGAAGATTTAGCGAGATTTTCAAAAACATAACTGCCTTGGGATATCCCATTAAACAAGATGATCATGCTTTATATGTATTGAGAGTACTTCCTACAAAATGTAATGGAATCACTACTGCAATCAGACAGTTTACACATGTCAAAGATTTAACCATGAGGGAACAGATTGCAACATTAATTTTGTATGAAGATGAGATTGAAGATGAAGCTAATGAACATAAAGTTCATATCAAAAGAGATGATACTTCCTTGAAAGCATCATCACGGAGAAAAAATATAAAGATGAAGAAAAATATAAAAGAGAAGTCAGAGAGTTCTGATTTATTTAATTATGATGTGGAATTGGCGCAGCTAGCATCCAGACTCACAAAATTCTTTAGAATGAAGAATGGAATAAGAAAATATTTTGAAAAGGATGACAAGGAAGTCAGATTTTATGAATGCAAGAAAATGCGGAATATGAGACTGGACTGTCCTTAGCTAAAAGAATACAAGAGAAAGAAATTTTTCAAAAGAAATGACTATGAGCATAAGGAAAAGAAAGCCATTAAAGCTACATGGAGTGTATCTAAAGACTCAAGTATTAAATTTCAATCATACTCAGATAAGGAGGAAATTTTTTTTAAATCCAACATATGTTTTATGGTAGAAACAGATTAGGTAAAATTTTACTACTCTTCTTATTCTAGTTCTGAATCTAATTACTCTAATGAAAAACATGCAGCCTACTGCAATATTCTTGAAGACAAATATGACTCTCTATTTAAGAATCATATGTCTTTAATGAGTGTTCATAAGGCCATTTATAATGAAAGTGATACAATGCTAAAACAGTATAAGGATTTAACTGAAAAGTTTTATTCAATTAATTCTAACAATACAGATTATGAATCAAAGATAAAATCACTGAAAACTGAAGTAGAAACTTATAAAATATTGGACCTTGTTTTTACTAAAGGAGAAAATACTTTAAATTAAATCCTTGGGAAAATTTCATTAAAAAGGAATTATTTGGAATTGGTAGTAAAGGTAATAAACCCAAGCTGTAAAAAAACTATTTTATTCTAAGGGAAAAAGACTAAATTGTAAATAATGTGGAAGAAGGGAACATATTTCTAAATATTGTTTCTTAAGACAAACCCAAATAAGTGGAATTTAGAAATATTTCGAGTCAAATGATTTATTTGACTCATGTTAAATTAGAAAAACAATGAAAGTCTAGATTCCCAGATCATTGCTAGCTAACACCACTGGACCCAACAAAATATCGGTACCAAAGAAATCTGTGTAAATGTCTTTGCAGGGAGCAGGTCACTAGATCAAAAAGGACATATGGTATATAGACAATGGATTCTCAAGACATATGAGTGGAAACTCATTGAATTTATCTACACTCACTCAAAAAGATGGTGGAATTGTCACATTTTGTGACAATGAAAAAGGAAAAATCATTGGTATTGGAATAGTTGGAGATCCAGAAGTGTTCTTAATTAATAAAGTACTTTATGTACAATGATTGAAATACAATCTGATAAGTATCTCTAAACTATGTGATGATGGTTATGCTATTTAATTTTTTAACAATTACTGTTCTGTTTTCAAAAATAAATTTATTAAATTTAGAGGTCCAAGTACAGATAATTTGTATACCCTGGATTTAAATTCCCTATGTAAACAAAAATTGAATTACTTAACTAATAAAATTAATGAATCTTGGATCTGGAATATGATACTTGGACATTGTAATGTATATGTTTTAAATATGTTATCCAAGAAGCATTTAGTTTCTGATTTTCCTAGTCTCAAATTTTAATGTGACAGATTCTGTGATGCGTGTCAACTTGGAAAGAAAACACAAATCATCCTTCAAATCTGTTAAAAAAATTTCTATATCTAAACAACTAAAAATTATCTATATGGATTTTTTAGGACCTTCAAGAGTAGCAAGCTTGGCTGGTAAATTATATGTATTTGTTTTAGTTGATGAAAATTCTATATTTACATGGATTTTTTTTGAAATTAAGAAATGAAGCTTTTAGATTATTTGAATGTTTTTGTAAATATGTTCAATATGAAAAGGTTTTTAAAATAATTTCATTCTGAATTGATCATGGTGGATAATTTAAGAATCGGGAATTTAATTCCTTCTGCTCAAATATGGGTATTAAACAAAACTTCTCTGCACCTAGAACACCTCAAAGAAATGGAATTGTTGAAAGAAGAAATAAGACTATTCAGGAAATGGCTAGGACTATGATAAATAAATACAGTAATCCTACCTACTTTTGGGCAGAAGCTTTAAGCACAGCCTACTATATAATGAATTGTGTTTTAATTAGACCTCTTTTAAAAAAGACATTGTATGAACTTTGGAATAACAGAAAACCTAATGTTAACTACTTTAAATTTTTTGGATGTAATGTTTACATCTTGAACACCAAGGATAATATTGGTAAGTTCGATCAAAAATCTGATGAAGGAATATTCTTAGGATATTCAGATACATCCAATGCTTATAGAATCTATAATAAGACGTCAATGATTGTTGAAGAATCAGTTCATGTGAAATTTGATGAATCTGATACCTTTGAGAAAAGGATAGATCAAATGGATGAATCTAACTCTAATGATAACCTGAGGCTTGAGAACTTGAAAAATGATTTTGAAAATGATATAAATGAAATTTAGTCCAGTTCAGAAGAACATGATACTGAAGAACATATAAGTGTGTTTCCTAGACAGACTAAAACCCTAAAGAATCACCCTTTAGAAACAATAATATTTGACTTAGATAAAAGAATAAAAACTATAAGAAATGTTGAATATCATGTATAATTCTCTACCTTTCTATCCCAATTAAACCCAAGACTATAGAAGAATCTTTAAATGATGAAATTTGGATGACATCAATGCAAGAAGAATTAAACCAGTTCAATAGAAATGAAGTATGTGAATTAGTTGAAAGACCACAGAACTATCCAGTGATAGGAACCAAAAGGGTCTCTAGAAATAAGAAACATGATCAAAGAATAATAACTAGAAATAAAGCTAGACTTGTAGGTAAAGGATATAATCAGGAAGAAGGTATAAATTATGATGAGACCATTGCACCTATAGCTATACTAGAATCCAATAAAATCCTATTAGCCTATGCATATCATATGAACTTTAAATTATTTCAGATGGATTTTAAGTCTAACTTTTTAAATGGTTATTTAATGGAGTAAGTTTATGTTAAGCAACATCCTGGTTTTGGAAAATCTCAAAAACCAAATTTTGTTTTAAACATACTAAATCTCTCTATGTTGTTAAACAACCACCTTGGTCTTGGTATGAATGATTTAACTCTTTTCTTTTGAAAAATAATTTTTACTATTGGAATGGCCGATCCAACACTGTTTAAGAAAACTGTGAATTCTAATATTTTATTAGTTCAAATTTATGATGATAATGTAATTTTTGGATCAACTAATAAAACACTTTGTCATGAGTTTTCAAAGTTAATGAAAAAAGAATTTGAAATGAGTATGATGGTAGAACTAAATTTCTTTTTAGGACATTAAATTTCGCCAAAAAAATGGAAATTTTTTGAATCAAAGAAAATACATTACAGATTTATTAAAGAAATTTGGACTTGAAAAGAGAAAGACATATACAACTCCTATGTTCACTAATATAAAACATGATTTCGATGAAACTGGAAAATCAGTTGACAATAAGTTATATAGAGGTATAATTGGTAGTTTATTATATCTTACTGCTAGCAGGCCAGATATAATGAATTCAACATGTCTTTGTGCAATATTTCAATCAAATCCTAAATAATGTCATTTATCTGATGTTAAAATAATTTTTAGATATTTAATAGGAACCGTTTTTCAATCTCATCTTTATCCCAAAACTTTTGATTTTAATTTGATTTCATATTAGGATGCATTATTTGGGAGTTGTATATTAGATAGTAAAAGCACTTCAGGAACTTGTGACTTTTTAGGAAAATCATTATTGTCATGGTCAAGTAAAAAAAACAACATTCAGTGGCCCTACCCACAGCTGAGGCATAATATGTTTCTGCTGGCAGTTGTTGTGCATTGGTGTTGTGGATGAAAAACACTCTTATTGGCTTTGGACTGAATTTTAATAATACACCTACTTTATGTGATAATACTAGTGCTATAAATATTTCAAAAAAAACTCATATTAATCAATCTAGAACCGAGCATATTGATATGAGACATCATTTTTTAAGAGATCAAGTTCTTAAAGAAGATATATTTTTGGAATTTGTAAGTATTGAAAATCAATTAGATGATATTTTTACTAATACACTTCTTGCTGCATGGTTTTATTTTATTAAGGGGGAGCTAGGTTTATTTGATTTTAAATAAAATTTTATTTTAATATAGTTGTTATTTATTTTAATTCTGCTTTAAATAATTTAGCTATTTTGTTTTTCAAATGGAATAATTTTCTTTTCCCTGCATAATCTATTTTATTTATTTTTAAATATATGTAATGATTATTCAAACCATGGGAATCAATGTTGTGAGAAACCCTTTTGACTTCTAAACCGTTTCATTTCTACTAAAACGTTTTCGAACCCGCAAACCGCACCTCTTCTAGTCAACTCTAATCTTCGAACCTCTAAAACCCTATCCTTCAAAACATCAGATATTATCGCAATGTTGGAAAAGACTAAAAGAGACGATAAATCTGAAACAAGAAGTGACAAGAAACAATGTTCAGAATGAAGAAAAATATTACAGGGCAAGGCAATTGATCTCGAATGGCTATATCAGACAAATATCCTATTGAAATAAGAAATGTCATTTCAGAATCTCGAACAAACTTTAAAAAGTTATAGTAATGAATTTCTGTATGAGGTAGAGCTTCAGAACTTCTTCAAATATGTACAGTTTAGTCTAAGAGATACTGAGGAAAGTATGATTTCTAAGATATAGGATTTGGATTTCTTTAGAGGATATCATTTTAGATATTTCATTAGAAGAACAAATTGAATATGTTCTTGATGATCATGATTCTGAAGCTCACTCAAAAGTTCTTCAAAAGGATTTTTTCTATGGAATATTGTTAAAAGTACTATGGGGAAAAATACGTGGCCCAACCTACCCAGTACAAGGAGAAAGAAAATCGGATGTTGAATAATTACCTTTAGTACTTCTACATCACACAGAGCCTGAGAATGTGAATCAAGCACATTGTGCTTTTGATTCAAGGAGTAGGGATGATGAAGAGTTGTACAAAAAGTTATCACAACTGCAATGTGAGAATGATTCTTTGAGAAGCACCTTAGCATCAGAACAGATGAAATTTCAAAAGATTAAGGAGAGTTCTGTTTCAAGGAAACAAGTTGAAATTTTTAAAGAGGATATGCTAAATGTCATTGCCAAATTGAAATCTGAAATGGTTATGAAATTAGATTTCTCAAATCTTATGTTGTTTATGGAGACACAATTTGTATCAGTTGGGAATAGTGATACTAGTGGATAAGGTACTTCACCTGATTTAATCAGAAGATTTCAAGCTATTATAGCCACAATGAGAAACATGAATGACAGGTTTCAAGATCTTCAGTGCAACAGTGCTCCATTATCTATTCTATTAGATAATCATAAATTCCTGGTTGATCAGTTGACATCCAGTGATCTAGGAATCTGCTCTATCTTAGATAAATTCACAGAGAATATGTCATTGTTT
Organism: Viscum album; assembly: GCA_963277665.1. Taxonomy (NCBI): domain Eukaryota; kingdom Viridiplantae; phylum Streptophyta; class Magnoliopsida; order Santalales; family Viscaceae; genus Viscum; species Viscum album. Next base: position 246,871,759 of record OY728133.1, read on the forward strand.
ATGCCGAAAGAAGAACGACTTCACGAGTTTTTCAGAACCAATCTCATTGAAGATATTAATATGACTCAAGAGTCTAGAGATCTTCTAATTTACATCGGTGATGGATTAAAGTAAACGTTGATATTATAGTTAGCAGAAATCAAGGCTACAGTCCAAGGAAGATAAACCCTACCTGTTAACTACCAAAACATTGATTCCTATATTTATTATTTTTTTACTTTTAATGAAAATCTATTTCATTATATTTACTTGTTTTACTATTCTTATTTTGATAGGCTACTAATCCAGATTTAATTATTATTAAACAGTTAATAATAACATTTACTTTGGTTCAGTGCTATATTAATCTGTGTTATATTCCATATTCTATCATTCTTTTTGTTATTACCAAAACGGAGAGAAATTTGGATAAACACAAAAAACTTTTTGTTTGGGGTGTAATTCATTTTATTGGGGAAGAAATTAAAACATGGATAAATTAAATGGAGATATTTACCTTTTCCAAATTCAAAACATATCTTTTAAAAATTTCAAAACTATAGGTAATTAATTTTTTGTTAAGAAAATTTCATTAATTATTTTATGAGTTTTGCGATCATCAAAAAGGGGGAGATTATTGAGAAATTGTTGTTTTCAACAATACATAATATTCTAATTTAAAGGGGGAGTTTATATTAATACTCTATATCTTTATGTCAATTTTTATGCTCACAAATACCCTTAATTATTTTCTAATGATGTTATTTTTTAATTATTTTCCAGTAATTTATTTTTTTTACTCTTGAAATAATGGGAATTTATTACTAAATTATTCGAATCTAGCGTGTTCTGGAAACACTGTTCATACTCTATGTAGATAAAAATAGTGTAAAGATGAATAGAGTATACAATTATTGAGATAAGGAAAAAGTATGGTTAATCACCCATACGTTATCGGAAAAGTTTGGAAGAAGAACCCTACGTTAGGAAGGAACCCTACGTTTGGGATATCAGAAAAGTGTGGAAGGAGAACCGTACGTAAATATTAAATGTTATGTTTATTTCTCCAAAGTATGGTTCATCATCCTTATTTTTGTTAACAACCATTAGTTCTTGGAAAATTATGGATCAATTAAAAGTATGGATCTTTTATCGTACGTTTGAAAGTGAAGAGAAAATTATGGATGACCAACCCTACATTTGAAATGAACCTTACGTTTGTTGTCAAGTTTACATTGTCAACTTTACGTTGTCAACCTTACGTTGTGAACCTTACATTTGAAGACTACATCATCAACCTTACATTAAGAGGATGCATACAGTTCAACTCAACCTTATGTTTGGCATTGGAGAATTTAAAGTCGATATTTTTATGCAATGTTCAGTATGCTGATTATTAAGCAGATTTCAAGACAAATTTAAAGCTGATTTTAAAGTACAATTTTGAATGATTCAAAACTATTTTATCAATGTTTTGATCGTATAAAAAGGATATTTTTATGGCTAGTCTTTAGGGAATTTACTAATACTCTGTAAATTCAAATGTTTGAATATCGCTAGTAAAAAAGGCGACTTTTGTGGAAATAATTTTACAGGAGAAGTTATTATCGTTCATTTATTTATATGGGCTTTTTGAAACTTAATCGACAATTATTTATCATGTTTGATCTATTGATTATTTTGAAAAAAAGGAAAACAATGACTACTGAAACATACCGATATGATGTTTCAAAATTAACGTCAAATCTCTGTTTGTTAAAGAGGAAGGAACACGATGGAAGATTCATTTGTTCTATATCAAATTTCTACTTGGATCTGTCTCTGCTAAAGTTGGGAATTATTTTTTATATATTTAATGCAACAGGATCGACTCAGAACATCTCTTATTTAAATATTATTATTTTTAAAGGCGACGATATACCTACTATAAATTTCATGTTGTTGCAATTGTGAAGAACATCTGGAAATTATTTTTAGAATACGAAAATCTTTCTTTTCAATTATTCAGTGATCAACTTCTCGTACTAAGCTGTGAAGGTTCTGTAAGTGAACCATAAGGCTTTGTTTTTCCTTGGATTGTATAGGCGTCAACTTCTTGTACTCAGTTGTGAACAGGTCTGTTGAAACGAGGACCAGATAGTGAAAATCACCAAGCTCATGGAGTAGAGTGTTGGTGGAGTGGACTAGGGTCCTTATGTTCCCAAAACAACTATACATATTGTGTTTCTACTATTTATGTTTCTGATGCATCATTTTATCTGATTAATGTTAAAAGGCAGAACACAATCTCGTAAAGATTTTTGAAAAGTCACAATTCACCCCCACCCCTCTTCTGTATATTTTGTGTAATCCGATCCAACACTATGATCTGGTCTTGAGACACGTTAGCACTATTTCCCTAAATCCCAAACAATTCCTTTTTAGAGATATCCAAACAACATCCCAAGGAATGAACCACCTTTGATACCACTTTGACATGACCCGAACCTACCCAAGCTCGATCTTCATATACCTCGAGCCTGCCCCCATAGGTGAGGGGATGGCGACAAGCTCCGAAGGCTAAATAACATGTGGATGCCTTTTCATGAGTACCTGTACACACACACACACAACAAAATCAATGCAAAAGTGTAGATTAAAAGGGAATGTAATGAAATAACTGCTATAAAAAACCACAAGAGTGCATCAACCTCTAAATATTACAATGTAAATGGTGAATATAAATTGAAAAGAAAAAGGAAAAACACGCACCCAACCAGAAAATTTCTACAACCCATGAATAGCTAAACAAAAGTAAAACATCTGGGAGAGTCCCACACCTGGAACCCGACTATGACCACCGTACGCTGTCCAAGCTCCCGAACTCCTATGCTCTGCTGAAGTCATGACCAACCTCTCTGTCGTCTTCAAGGGCACACCCAGTGCGGGAAAATCTCATTCAGGGGTGAGTATAAAAATACTCAGTAGGATGCCCAGATGGCTCGAAGGAGCAACAAAGGAGGCACTGAAGAGGTGACAAGTAGATCGAATAGGGAAAGGTAAAGGAGAACAACCGGGAGTGCAGTAAAGAGTATAGTAGAGTATTAGGTCAACCCAACAAGATAAAGGAAGAAGACTCGTTCAAACACAAGGAACTAGAAACTGCGAGAAGATGGAACTTCTAGTTGAGTCTTTGCTACCTATATTCGGAGAGTAGACTCATCCAACCACGAGAAGCTAGGCACGGAAAGCACGTGGAATACCCCGTGCATCTTCGCCTCTCTTGAAAGGAGAGTAACCAAACCAGAGGAGTGGGTACTATAATAAGTTATAGATATATTCATGCTCTGTCAAGAATCCCGAACAAGATAGTATGTTGATATCTATCTTGTAGCTCAGCCCAATAAAGCGAGTTACCAATAGTCCCAGAGTTAAATGTCATGGATGCCCAGTATCCAACACATCTTCCTCGAACTACAAGTCAAGGGGCTCAAATCACTGCACAATGACATTTTCCTCTTTGGGCGGCACTGACTCACCCGCAGAGCTTTAGGTCACATCACAAAGTTGCGTTTCATTTGGGAAAGGGTCCCTCATTCTTGAGAGTTCTAGGGGAATGTCACGCCACACCTCGTCACTGTCACACAATCGAGGGATTTTCTCAAAGTCGACGGGTTCCCACTGCCCAGCCCTACGAAAGGGTAATCCGATGGAGGGAGCCCCATATCTGCTTTGGCCATCCCTGCTGGATGGTGCCGCACTGGCCATACCTACTGGATAGTACACCACTAGCCATCCCTGCTAGTTGGTACTTTACTGTACATCAATACAGGATGGTACACCACTGGTAACCGGAACACATGGTGGGAAACACATCACGATAGATTGCATAAGGAAGATATGATCTCGATACACAGCTAGGGAGTCTGCGCGGAGGGCTCACTGGGGGCTCCGTACCCTACTAGAAACAACCTCCTCGGTAGAGGATTGGTGCCTGCATAATGTGTTAGTCACACTGATAACAATAGAACCCTACCAGGGAACACGAAGGGATGCAAGGATCTTCCTGGGCCTCTTGGGGTGATTCATGCTCCAATACACTATGTCTACTATCGAAGAGGACCAAGACAACTCACTGTAGAAAGCTAGAGCACACCCACACTATATGAACACACGTATCCGTGAACGATCTCGCAGTCTGGTGAAAGGAACACAACACTAAAACCCCCCGCAACTGAACGAATAGGGGAACCAAAACAACTTTTCCAGTCAAACCATCAAGAAGATGAGGAACCTCTATTTCACGAGAGGTAAAAGGTACGTAGAGTAGAACATGACACACACATGGGGCCCACATGACATGTGGCCCAAACTCATCTCCAATAAAACACACAAACGTTCTCTAGTACAAACTACAATATGTACTTCCATGCATTTTTGTATTCTCCAAGAGTATACCACATTTCCAGCCCAAAGGCTATTGTGAACATGACACCCAATGTCAACGCAAAGGATAAAAATGTAGTTTTTCCAACCTTCTTCTCCACGGCCCTATCATGGCCTACCACATCACTTTAAACATCTACTTTACCCAAACGGGAGAGAACACGATTACACGCCAAGGGTCCCCTACAAACACCGCAGGAAGAACCACCACCAGAGAACCTTTCATTCATCCGCATTTAATAATATCACTTAAGAGGCTCTTCTCACACGAACTGATTACCCCATTGTAATCCTTGCTGAAAAACACACGAGATAGACTACTTACACACTTCAAACGGATATCTGACGGAAATGTCGCCAACACCGCTTTATGCCCGAACAACGTCCCGTGATCCTGAGTCTCGTCCCCGAAAACAGTTGGGCACATCACACCTTTGCAATCTCCTCATAAATATACGTTAAATTGAATGCTCACTTTCCTGGAATAGTTGTCCGAAGAAAAATATGCGCATCGTCATTGTCGCACACGAGCGGTTCAATGTGGGACCCATATCCCTGTCCCGAAGCACTACAAACAGATCACACCGTTGCGATCATCTCGAAAAAGTATATGAGATTGACTAATCACTTGTCTCAAAAAGACACCCGGTGATAAATATGGAAATCACCACCAACTCCCAAAATGACCCTCATGGGTCCCGCACCATCGTGGAGAATTAAAGCGGGTGGATTGCGACATTGCAATTCCTTTGTAAAAACACCCACAGTCGACTTCTTGCATGCCCCGAAAAGATATCAGATGAAAAAGTTGTGAAACACGGCTCGCAGCTTAAAAGGTGGTTCATGGGGCCAATTTCATAACTCCGGCATTGATCCCCAAAAACCCTCTAGATAACTATGCCTCGACACTGGGGTGGAAACACCGCTGATGGTACTCAAATTGGACTCCAGATGTGTTTGTCCCGCTCAAAATGCGAACCTCATGAAAAAACAATAATCCACTTAACGAAAGCGTCATGCCTCCAAGCTCCTATACCGGGAATTAAAAATCCCCCAAAACATCTCAAAACATTCACCTTGTGTCGAGGATTACACTTCCATAGACAAAACACAAAATAGACACCCGTAGCGAATGTTACGGGTTCCCTTAGTCGGAGGGGATGAAGCCCCTTGCACTGGACTGGCCGGGGCCGGCCCGCGGCTCTGCCGTGTGGGCTAGCCGTGGACCAACTGAAAGCGGGTCTCAGTTTCCCCCGTGGGGTCGCGCGCCGCAACCCCATTCCACCGCTCAGCCCTGCGACCCCGGTCCACAGCTCCGCACTGCGGACTGCGCCCGCCGCCTTGGTGCCCGCCGCGCCGGGCGAAGCCACTATGGGTGGGGAGTCTAGCGCCATGCTGAAGACCGCCCGGAGCCCGCCACCTGGAGCACCGCCGAAGGCCACCGACTAGATCTTCCGCCTCATGGGGATGACTTGCCGCCACCGACCGCCGCTCGAACCCAGCAGAGAACCCAAAAAGAATTCGGACTTCGACTCGCAGCAGCGGACACCGCAGAACTCCAAATTAAAATCCGATACATGCGTTAGAGAGCTCAAAAATTATACTACAATAAAAAGTGATTTTCTCAAAGATCAAGAAACATTTTGACTCTATTATTGGGATTCAAAGAGGGGTTCGGGATTTAACAACTGAAAACAATGACCGCTTACCTGCGAGGGCATAGCTCGGAGCTTCGCTGCACGTGCCGCTACCGCACCCACCGCTCTATGATGCCTTGATCAAAGGAGGGAGGTGGAGGAGGACGGAAGATGAGTGGAGGCTGAGGGTGAGGGGGTTTCACAAGGGGGATCTATAGCTGGGGAAGGGGATGAAGGGAGATTAAATAAAACAAAAACCTTTAAAAAAATTAAAACTTAACTCAAAATTAGACCCGCATCTGAAACACCAGACACAGTCGAACATAGGTCACACATAGGGTAAAAATCACCTCCCGAGCACAATGCTGGTCTCATAATTTTATTCTGATTCCCCGTTCAAAAGTTATAAAATTTAACAATCGAGGCTGCTAAATTACAAAAGCTCCCCTGGTGGAATGTTCCACAAAAAGTTCATGCCCATGAATCTTACACCCCTCCTAAGGTAAACAACATGATTCAGACTCAACGGTGCCCTCAATTTTTCCATCTGAGCACCCTTTGAAGAGATACTTGAGTTTAACCATTAAATGAATAAATTAATTATTTTATTTATCCATTTAATGATCTGTTAATGAGCAAGGGCCCCAATGTCCCGCGCCGACATGTTTTATGTCATTCCTGGGGTTAACACCCCATTTCAGACCCATCCGTACTCTCAGATTTAGGATCTGAATTACTGTTTAAGAGTTATTCCATTTATTTATCATGCCCAGTGTGAACACACTCAAAATTTAATTCCGACCTTATAGGGGCTCAGAATCGCACGCCGTCTGAAGGTACTGCTCTGGAATAACATCAAGAATAATCCATATTCTTTTATAGAAAAAACGGGGTTCTTACATATAAATTCATATAAAAATACTTATAAATTAAAATATATTAATATATATATTAAAAATATATCTATTTATTCTATAATCAATATAAAAATATATGAAAATAATAACTTGAATTATTATATTAATTAATGAGTATATTAATATGTATTTATTTCACATATAAATTACTGTAAATATAATTATAAATTCATATATAATAATTAATATATTATAATATTACTGAATAGATAAATTTATAACTATATTGTTTTATTTATTAATATAATTTAGTATTCCAATATATAATGAAGAACTCTTGGTTGAATTGTCTGATATTTGTTGTTTAGTCTTAATGTCATGGGGTTGAGCCTCACGATGCATAATGTAAGCGAGATACAACATTGTTTACTAGGGTTTTGTTGAGCTGGAGGAGTGTTTCACCAGAATATAAGTGTCATAATCAGGTAGGGACGAATATATAATAGAAACCCATGAAAAAAATAAACTAAAACCTATAAAATTAAAAAAAAAATTAAAACTTTTTTTCAAAATTGAAAAACCTACAATTGTAATAAATATAGGTAAGTGACACCATTTTATGATAATTTAAAATGTTTGTTAGGAGGGAAAATTTTAATTAATCCAAATTGTATATCATTTTTTTAAAACTCTGGTAAAAAAAATTTTTCCATTCATTTATGAGTCCAATAATAAATAAAAATTATGCTAAGCATGTTTATATTTAGGTATATGTTTTGTTTTTTCTGGCATTTGAAAACAAGGGATTGAGGGGAAAGTTTATCGATATTCTATTTTCTATAAAATTTATACAAAACCTATAATTAAATTAGTTTCATTTATAAATGAAGGAAGTAATAAATAGAAATTTATATAAACACATTTTTCTTTGTGTTGATATCACAAGCATTGGGTTTGTGAGGAACACTTCCAAAAAAATGTAAAACAATTATTTCTTCAATCACTATGATTTCATAGTGATGCTATTGGGAATATAAAATTACTAATATCTATTATGGTGACCCTATAACAGAATATTCCGTCCATACATGAATGGGTTTATGTTTTATTCCATCTATGAAATTTTATTTTCACTCTATTATATAGAGTTAATTTGAGATTGTGATGGTTGATTGGGATATACATTATGTCAATAATCCTTATATAATTCTCTTAAATTTATTTTTATGGATTTATGAAGCTCACATATAGGGGTACATCATTACAAATGTTTTAATTTCTATTGATTCTTCAATTTTTATGCTTTTAAGGCTTGGTAACCAACTATGATGGTGTTTATAATAGATTTTCATCCTAGGGTTGGGTTGTTATTACTGAATATTTGAAGAAGAAATCATCTAGATAGAAAACCCTATTAGAACCCTTGTCTAAATGATGCATCCATTAATCATAATCTACAATTTTTCTGGGGCCTTCAAGGACCTCATAAAATGGATTACCAGTGTTTTAGTATTGTGATTACTAGATGTATAAGTCATCTTAAGGAATACATTAATGATTCAATAACAATTTTGGGTTGTATGATGATTTAGAGGTAGGAAGTTATTGATTGTATTTTCACATAATTTAGGTCTCAGAGAAAAATATTACGCAACACGTGTCTTGGAAATTGTATCTTCACTATTCACCATCAAGATGTTAAGACACCTTCTTCTCGGTGAGTGATTTTGTATATTAATGAATCATAAGAGTGTTAAGAATATGATCTCATGAAAGTGTCATAACCTATGTAAAATGTGTTTTCCTATGTTCCTATTGGATCATGATGTTGAGATAGTCATTAATATTTGGAAGAAAAATTCAGTGGTTTATTACTATAATAGGATACTCTATGTTATGTTATTATTAAGGCACAAAAGAATCCTTAATAAATATGGTTTTTGGGGATTAATTAGACATAACATACCTTCTATTTATTGTTATTAATATGTATTTTCTTGACTATAATATAATTAATAATTTATAAAAAATACTTACTTATTGTACAATGTCGAGATAGGTTGACCCATACTAAGTATAATAGTGTTCAATCCTTAATGAAATCAACAGAAAAAAAGAAATAAAATTGGTGTATGTTGAGGAATCTGTTATAGAAATAGAGAATGTAATTAAATATTTGTTAAAGAGTAAGAGAACAAATTGAAATAAAATAAATGTGTAAAAAATATAAATACAAATGGATTTAATATAAAAATGTGTTGAATAAATAAATTAAATAGTTATTTTTCTTGTATAATAATTAACCAAATATGTTCTATGAATCAATGTGGAAAGTATGTTATCAAACATATCAGTATCATCGTGATAAAACACTCCCACTGATCTCTCACAAGATGTGAATTATCAATCAACCATTCATGAAATTGGTGATTATTCCTAAACAAAAATGTAAACTAAGCCTTTTCAAGATTATGTACATTAGTTGAGCTTATTATTAAAGCGATACTATACCCATTAATCAAAGGTGAATGGATTAGGGAAGAGTTTATACTTATAAAGATTAGATAAATTATAACAGAATATTGAGAGGTCAGACTATATACATTAAATTAATCCTTATCTATTCATTAAATTTATTTGACGGGAAAACTGATTATAAATGTAAAAAAGTGATATAACTCAAATTTCATTAGAGAATCTTAAAAAATGAAAATGTGATGAAAAACAACAATATTCAAAGACATATTTGGTTTAAACTGATATTAGATAAGGTAAAATAACTTTTTATTCCTTTTAAAATTTTCACACAAAAAAATGAAAATTACACTAGAAAATAGATGAAAAGAATGAATTTTCAATTCGACCATATGGTTGAAAAATATAACCGAAATAGAAATAGATAAATAATCTTATCTAATGATATCACCTCCTACAACTATCTTGAACACCCATGAACTCTTACACAAAACACTATGCTATCATCTTTTTTAGACCCCCTATCACATCTCTACACTATTTCATTCCCTAATCATCCTCTAAACCATTAGGAGAAACAATTAAAAATGTATTTTTACACAACAGTTTGAATCATATATCACAATAAATTTCACCCAGTTTTTCTCCCTTACTTCCACATGACTTTCAGTCACTATAGATCATATTCTTTATAGTGACTCTCGTAAATCTATCTAATTGAATGTACTCCTACCATGTGAGTTGTCATTGTCACCACTCAATATGTATTTGAATGAAAATCCCATATGGGTTTGTATCTCACAACAATATTGGAAAATATCTTGAGGTTTTTGTCAATCTATTACTTGATCTAAAATTAAATATAATTTTGATCTTCATCAACTTTATTATTTAAGTCTCAGATATTTTATATTATTTATTAAATGAAATCCTGAAATTATGTTACCTTTATATGTAACATGTAGTATGGTTGATACCTTTATATAAGTGAGTTAATTCATAAGGTAACTCTACATGAGGTTCCATCTAACTTTACTTAGCCCTTGAACATAATGAATACATTTCTATAGATTATTTTAAACAATATTTTTAACAATTACATAGTCTCTATCTCATTGGATCAAGATTTTTAAAATGTAGATCATATTTTTTTAGACTCTTATGGTTAGAAAATTTCATACAATAATGCTACTAAAGGCTTATGAGAACCCCCTATAAAGAAAAAAATAGATGAATTATGATATACATACAAAAAAGTTATATGTAATAGATAATTAAAAATAATGAAATAAAAATGATGATAAAAAATAAATATAAAATATATTTCATAAGAAATGGATTAAATCATCCAATAAAAATGGGGCATAGATTATTTTAAAAAAAACTACAAAATTCATAAAAAATGGTTTTCCAAAATTATAAGGAATAATAATATATTAGAACATTATTAATATAAATTAAAATTCCAACACTCTTCATAAATTAATAACTTAATTAATAAAATCAATTAGAATTTTATTCTTATGATCTAAGAGAATTAATCTGTTGAATATTTTAAAACATAAACTGAAAAATTTACTATTTTCAACAAATTATTATAGGAATTTAAATTAATTTAAATGGAGAAAAATAATAATTATTTGAATATCCAATTATTCATCAGAATATTTGTGAAATAAAATTTTCCATATAGGTCCATATTAAATTTTCCCATCCATAAGATGTTTACTATCCTCGGGAAAATGGTTGTACACAATAAATCGATAGAAATATTTAAAAAAATGAGGATGCAAAAATCCATCATGGAAATCAGTTATAAAATTGGATTCCCACCATATAATAAATCATACTTGGTGTTTTATTTCATTAATTTATACAATGGTATTGGAGAAAAGTGTTTTTATTTTTATAAAATTGAGTGGGTTTGAAAATTTTGAAATTATTTAATCCTATATCACATTTTATTTAATTGAACTTAAAACTTCTCTTTTTCTTCAAGTGAAGAGACACATAATTATAGAAAAAATAAATAGAAAGAACTAATGGATGAGTTGTTTTAATAATTAGAAGGAAGTTTACTTTACTCAACAATCAATTCAATCATAATGAATAAAATGTTCAAATTAATTTAATGTTCATATCATATATCATTTTAAAAGTCAAGGAATACATTTATGAAATTGAATAAAAAAGGATAAAAAATATATTTGATTTTAAATTTTATTTCCCTTTATTTATTAAATAAAAAATTTATAGAGATAAATTTATATGTTTTTACAATAATGAAACTATGGTTTAATATAAAAATCTAACCAATCAAAGTAGCAATAGAACATTCAAAGATAAGGAAACGTTTTAAGAACTAAAAGTTCTAAAAGATGTTCGAAAATAGTAAATATTGTAAATATTAATGGATTTTTATTTTTAAAATATTAATTTATATTTTAGAACATTTTAATACCCCACCTGACACATAAAACGTGAAATTTTCCCAAATATTGATCATTTATGGTGGGATAAATAAAAATAAAAGATTTGGTTAAAATTATGTTTGCAATTTTTATATGAATATATCTATTAAAGTTAATAATAAATATAAAATATTAGGTTTTTATACCATTTAAACATTTCATGAAGTATTCAAAATTCATTTTTTTTCTTTTAAAATACAACTCTTGGAATTATAAAATATCCCATAAAATAACATTTTAATCATTGAATCTGGAATGAGATGGATCCTTGAAATTCAATATTATATTATCAGAATTTAATTATAATTTATATGGATTTTTAACAATGTACACTTAGAGAAGCCTAAAACTATTCAATGATATATATAATAAAATCAAATATGATTCAAAATGTTATATAATAACCAAATACAATCAATTTCTATCAATGATAGGGTTTTTCATAAGATATATATTGATTTGAAAACGTAGTCTGCCTGAGATAATATTCTACTATAAAATTCCAAGATAATGTAACTAAGGAAACTCTCTTGATTATTTTCATTATGGATTAGTTCTCAACCAAAACATATCTCTTTAATACAACTATACCACCACTTTTTATTCTAATTAATTTTTCTAGAAGTGTAATAAATCTATCATTAGATTTTATAATATTCAATTAAAAAGGTGAGACTATTTAATGTGTGAAAATTTATAGTGAAACTCCAAATCAAGATGATCACATTGAAAAATGGATGTGTTTTATAAAAGAAGGTAGAAGGACTATTTATTAACATGGGAAACTATCAGCCTAAATTTTTAAACCATTAGATACCTCTCATGGATGAATTAAGTCAAAAAAAAATTCATGTTGGTTGGAAGATTCCTCAAAATGTTCCCTGACAGTAAAATAAATTAAGACTTAAGAGTTTTATAATGTACTGCTATAACATATTTAGACAATCCAAAAGTATCACGCTCATAATTTTCAAATTAATTAAATATAATTGAAATAATAATTTTTCCATTGATGGGAGTCTATCAAAATTGTCATTCTTGAAACTTTTTCCATGTTTAGAAGAATTTTATTTAAATTCATATAATGAAGAAAAAATATTAAACTTATCCTCAATTTTAAAACACAATATTTAACCTCGGAATTTCCCTAAAACAAAAAAAGAAATAATTAGACAAATAAACTATGATTATTGACCATTAGTCTAGGAGTCATTATCAACAAATAATCTATCATAAATATAGAATACCTTTCGGACATTCATAATGAGTTTTCTAATTTGGTTCTAATGATTATATATTCATAATTCATCTTCTTTTTTTAGATTAAAAAAATTAATTTGAAGTGTTTAGAAATTGTTCCATGAATGATTTCTCCAAAATATCATGGGTTTCTTCCTTTATCTCAATGCCTAACACCTATTTAGAAGAATCTATGAATTTAAAACTCACCACTAGTAGAGAATCATTTAAAACCTGAAATAATCATTGATCATCAAAATCATAGAGGGTAAATTTACACTTATAAACACCAATAAAAACCTCACCAATACATACAAATGGTTTTGATGGGATGATATGAACATATTAGTCACACCACATTTCTTGTAAATGTATGTTAATAAAAAATGTATGAATCCCTACCTACAGGAATTTATATATATCATTTTAATGGGATTATTTATTATCTTATCTGAAATAAAATCTAATTCAATTGTCAATTTTATCCCCTTATACCCAACTACATTAATAAATATAAATGAATGATATTGATACTAGATTTCATGTAAAATTATAATTTTTTCTTCATAATTCCTCCCAATTTATATTTTCTAACAACGAAATATGTTTCTACTAATATGAATGGTAAATTCTTCAACAAAACAAAAATATTCTCCTCTTTTATATTTATGGTGGCATATTATTCTTAGTCTCTTTTATTTGGAAAAAACTATTGATATAATTATCATAATAATATATTTGGTAAATGTAATCTAAAATTGTAATATTGATGATAATGTTTCTAAATTTGTCTAGGAATATCAAATAATGAGGTTTTTTACATTTTTCAATAAGTTAGTATGTAAATTTAATTTGATGGAAATAATGATCAATAGAGGTTTAGTTTTATTCATGTCCTCAAAGTAATCTTTTTTATTTCCTTTATAAATCAATTGAAGCATCATTTTATTTTTTTCATTTTAATTTCAAAGTAATGATTCAATATTAGGTTCCATATAGACCTTACTATCTTATTTCCAAAATTTAATTTATTCCATATTCTTATGTTTATATTCATTTAAATATTTTTCTCATTTTATCTATTTAGAATCCTAATATTTCATCTGGGTTTTATTCATGATATTCTGGTTATAACTATTTCATTTTCTCTTAGATTGACCTCAATAGCATTTAGAGACTATCCATTACTATTATATAATAGGTTTCTATAAATTGTTCACATTTTCAATTCAATTTCATCAATCATAATATCTATATCTTATTTATGGAACAAATTCCAACCAATATTTTTTTACACTAGACCCTTTAACTCCCCTTGAGAATTTTAGGATTCATCCTAATAATGTTTTTAAATGATTTTTTAAGACGTGGGAAACCTTGTACCACATCAGATCATAATAATCCTTGTAATTTTATAAAATTTTGGTGTTATTTATGTTACATTGTTTATATTTATTTGGGAAATGGTCTCTATTAATATTTGTTATGGGGATGCACCAATGAAATTATTTTTTTGGTTCAGGATTGGAAAATTAAATTTTTTTAGTATGTTCTAGAGTACACAAACATGCAACAATCATTGAATTGTTCACTTAGTGATATTTAATAATCTATTAATGCATGATGGTGGGTATCACACATAATAATAATTCTTTTTATAGTAATTTTATATTACATTTGTTTGAATGTTTATTAATTATTACATTAATCTTCTCAACTATCAATTATATAATTCACCAACGAAATACTAAACACTGTTAGGGTGGTATTGGGTAGGACCAATATAAAATGTGTCTATTAATTGGGAGGGAAATATGGGTGTTGGTAAATTTCGTAAGAAGACATCTAAATATATCCCATAATTTATGAAGAAACATTACCACATCTTTGAAAAGTCCATGTATTTTATTCTGGACCTAAGTCGTTATATTTTTATAATAATAAATCCTTTAAAAAGCTTTTAACGAATATACTATGTCTCATAAATCTCTTAATATCAATGATGAAACCTGAACAATTAAAATCTTATATGATTCTTACCTTTCGGATGATATCTTATACTCATTTTCAAAACTTTCACCATTGTTTTTTCTATACAATGGTTTGGGTTGGATTATGAGATTTCTCATATGAATTTTAGGATGTTTTCTGTCTTATGGGGATTTTCATGGTTGGTTCATGGTTATGGAAAACCATGTAGTTTTACCCAAGAAATCATGAACGCCATTTTTGAGCCATACAAGGTGGAACATGGTTTGTTCCTGACATTTGGCCTCCCTAACGAAACCATGAACCCTAAAAAAGATGGGATTTTATGATTGGTGAAATTTTTTTCAAATTATGTTTCACTTAAATAAATTCATGAAACCCCTGAGTTTTCCCAAATTGTTTGGGTGCACATTTTGTAAAAAAATGTTCCCTCGCTAAGGAATTTCTGTGTACAAAAATTAAAACCCCCATAAATTTAAAAAAAATAATCCCCTTTTTTCTTATCCCAAATCAGTTCAAATTTAACTATTATAATTCACATTATTTTGGAAGATCATGGGAGGATTCCAAGGCTCTTTAATCCTATTCTGTTGTGAATCAATGATCCGGTGGAAGAAACTTTCAACAATCTAGTATATAATTTCTTCCTCATTTTGATTCCTCTCTCTCTCTCATCTTTATTCCCCTAATTAGAGGGATTTGTTATCCAATTTTAAAATATTTAGATCTTGGTTTTCTGTTTTCAACTTTAATTGGATTTTGATCCTATTTTTATCCAAGATCTCTTTCACTGTTGTGATCCATCCATTATATGTTTAATTGAGGGTTATGGTTTGACGAGCATTCATCAGAATTACTAAGGAAGTTCATAAAATTTATAATTCCCAATGGTATTGATTATTATTTTGTCTTTGTAATTATTAGATATCATTTCCATGTTAGAAATTTTAATTTTAATTTATTTAATGAAGTAATTATCCATTATAATTGTGAGCCCCTTCTTAGATCTCATTGGACCTATTAGAGATTATGAGACTGGATTTGATGGAATCCCATGGGGTGTGCCAATATATTTGAATAGATTATTAATGAATTTAAACAGAGTAATAATGGGTAATTATAATATTATTAAATCGTTGTTGCATGTTTATAATGGAAAGAGATGGGTTAGTAGGAATAACCTAGAATTATTAATGAAATGATTGATTAATTGATGGTAAAGGGATTAATGGAGAATTTTTCTTCTTATTGCATGTAATTTAAATAATGAATCAAGGTTTTTCTGATAAATTAAATATAGAACTATGATGTGGATGATTTATAATAAGGATAATGATGTTGAAACTTTATATATAGTGATAAATGTGTCATTTTGGATTTATTGATAAATTGAGAGTCTATCAAGGACTAATTATCCAAATACCAAAAAAGTTCCAAACTATTGTTGTAGGCCCCTAAATCATGCATGTAAAAAATAATTTATTGGACATGAATTGTTGCTCCAAGTAAAAAATGAGTTTTGGGATAGGGACTGAAGCTCTAAATAACCATATGGTGGATGATTTATTCTTTATCTTCACAAATATTGGCATTGGGCTAACGATCCTAGTGTCTAATATATTAATACATTGAATGACACTCCAATTTATCAGATATGAAATTGTAATTAAAAAAATAATGAAATTCTATAATATAATGATTTTTAAAATTTATATGGTATATGGTTATGTATATGGAATTGGAGAAAGTCATTATAATGTAGTTGATTAAAGAAAAATTAACAAGTAACCTATTAACATTGTTTTATGATCTTTATTCATTATACAACTACATACACTATTATAGATATGATATTTATTTTGACATCATTCTTATTGGACTAGTAATTTTTAGTCACACTCTACTCATTATTCCCAATCATTACATGAATATACGCCCTCATTCTAGGATATGATAAGGGAAATAGTCCTATGATTGATGGATGAGTCTGGATCCAAGGTGAAAAATTTAAGAGGGAAATGATAATTATTTTGGGACTCACATTGGAGAAGTTATTGTGTATTTATTTTGGGATTTCATCAAACAAGTGAAATTTGTATGGAATAGAAAAATATGAATATAGTCATTTTCCCTATTTTGGAATCATCAAGAGATATTTGATTTTATTTCTTGATTTTGAGTTATTTTTTATTATCTACATGTAATTGTCTATTTATTTTTGATGTCGTGATTCATAGATAAAGAGTGTATAGACTCCCTGTGTTATAAATTTCGTCCCTTATTGAAATTTGATAGACTCTGGAATATAGGGAGCTATTCCTGAGGTCACGTAATGAATTGGATCAAAGCATTGGCATGTTTTACCTTGGTAGAGACATTACAAAGTGGTTTCAAAGGGGTATTATTTTATTTTATTTTCAATTTCTAGTTGGGAAAGTTGTACATGAGAATATAATGGGTAATGGGTTTTTCATGATCACATGCATTGGGGTCACTAACACATCAATTGGGGAATCCTCAAGACCATAGGGTGGGATTGTTGTTCTTGATGTTTTTTTATACAATTGTATTTTATTTCACCTAGGGTTATGAAATATTTTTTGATGTAAAATTTTATGATATTTTACTCATGGACTACTATGACAATAGAGTTAAGTATATATTCATCATTCTAGGAACTCAATAATTTTTTTGGTCATGTATCATTACAGGAATGCATGAATATTTATATTATAAGTTTTTTTGGGGTTTGAAAAAAAATATTTTCATGAGTAATTTAAAATAAAAAGGTTTATTAAAAATAATTAATTATTGTTGATGATTATAAATGTGGTGTTTTGTAATGGATAAAATAGGAGTCGAATTAGAAACATTGAAATTCCAAAAGCGTTTTATTTTGTGTTATCCATAAACCATGTGTGGGATGGATGAGGGTAGTGATAGTGCATCTGTTTTGACTGTGTGGAGTTGTATGAGGGAGATACTTTTTATAGTATTATTTAAATATGATTATAATGATTTATTTTTGTTAATATTTGTATATTTAATTTCATATAAATTCCTTCAAGATGACATTTTTTATATGATTATAAGAGTTATTGGATTGAAATAAACTTCCAGGAGAAGGACAAGTGGCCCTAATTGTACTGGGTGGAGAGCATGGAAAACACTTCCTTGATAACTTTTATCACATTATGTAGTTCATGGATTGTGAATTAAGTTAGTATTTGAGGAATATATCAAACCTAACCTGTGAATTATTGTGGTATCTACATCTTAACATCATTGAAGAGGGTAGACCAGAGGCAGTTCAGATCATGATGGAGTCTATCAAGATAATTCAAGACCATTTATTGAAAACAATTGAGAATAGGGTCATGATGGTTTCTAATATGTTTCAAGGATTAGTAATGTCTATGTGGGAAATTCATGTTCATTTCGATTAGTTGTAGGTAATAGTAAAGATCAACTTCTAGGAGAAGTTTCATGAGTACTTTTATCGAGACAAACTGAGGCGGGATATGGTAGAATGGTTTATACAGTTGACCTAGGGGAGTATGTCTGTGATGAAAAATGATGGTACCTTCACAGAAGTATAGTTAGTTTTTATGGAATTGTTAAGGGTATGAGGAATTAGGGTGAGACATTTTCATGCTAGACGTAAATGTGAGATTGTGTACCTAGTTAATATCTTATCTTCAAAATGTTTTTGGGGTGTTATATCAGTATCAAATTTAGAAGGGAGTCGGAAGACGAAATCTAGTGGATTACAACTGTTTTATAATATATGATTAGTAGGTATTTATTTCATGTGTAGGTATCCTCTCAATGGAAACATTGACATGAGTAGTGGGAAATTGAGTAGCAAGGGAAGAGGATCAATTACTCAAGCAAATACTCGAGTGCTTTCCCATGAGCATCATAGGACAGGTCACTATCATAATTGTTGTCCCTGCCCACCAATACAGTGTTGGTATTTTAGAAGTATGGGACATCTATAATAGTTTTATAGGAATTCATGATCTATTTTTATTGATGGAGGATCTTGCTAGAACCAGAGTATGGGATGGGGGTATTCTACCTCATACAGGTCGAGCTGTTGGATTTCTACTAGCCATGGTGGTCGAGGTGGATATTGTGGTATTTCGGGGTAGGGGCACCCATATCAGTACGGTAGTGCAGGTCATGGGATACAGATCACAACATAGGGCAGAGAGGTATGATAGTATCATGCAATGTAGCCTCAATATTTTTATGGATAGGATGGACCATTAATAGTCAATGATACTTTTCTTATAGATTCTATAATTTTTTGCACTATATTTGATATAATATCCTCTCATTATTTTATATCTAAAGAAATGTTTGAATGGTTTGAGTATGTAAGTAGTGATTGTGAGAAGATTTATTAATTTCAACACACTATATGGAGTACAATCTTATGACATTTGTTTATGATGGGGATGTTTTCTTGAGGTTGGAGTTTTTCAATTCCTATAAGATCATTACACAGTTCACATGTCGGGTTTGGAAATAATTTTGGGAATAGAATAGTTGGTATCATAACAAGACCACATTTTTTTATTACCATAGGAGAGTGATCTTTTCATATACTATGGGTAACTATTATGTTCATCATGGAGATTTGGATATCTAGGAAGTCCGTGTTGGGCTAGTGCTTTGGAATATTATGGAGGAGGTCACCGCCCGGGTAGAAAAACCTTTTTTGGATGACATGATTTTAAAGAATGATAACATTCCACCCATATTATATCCATTTTAAAATGTGTTTCTTCTGAACTCGTTAGGGATTCTGTAATGCCCTGACCCCAATTACCCAGATTCGGTGAATTATAAAATAACATTAGCATGATCACAATATATCAAGTCTCAGAGGATCAATTAGATTAGTACCCTTGGAATCACTAGATACATTCATAAAGTTTACATTACATTATAAATTGAAAACTTCAACATCATAGTCTCATTATTCCAAACTCATATCCCCTCATAAAATCCCTGCAGGTCATTCATAAAATACTTCTTCACATCCTAGAAAATATAAAACATAGAAAGGGGTGAGCTTATATGCCCAGTAAGGATAAAAATATAGCGTAAACTTTCATAAATAAGCATTAACATTTAAGACAATGTATAACTAAAACAAAATCCTTTTAAATATGAACATCAGCATAATATGGCAAAAATAAAATGAAATAATTCCATTTACATATTCAAATGGACATTCTACTAGAAGAATAATCACATTCAATATCAATAACCAAATTCATAATGATGGAAGGCATAATGCTAGACTATCATAACCACACAGCTAAGGCATCATGCCAAGACTACAAATAAGATTTTTTCAAGGCCTCATGCCAAGACACTAGTTTGTATCATGAAACCTACCATTGCATTGAGGAGCTATATCAGGCTCCACCCATCATTTACTAAGTCCAATGCATTCCTCATTTGAACAGGTTTATACATAACATAAACATTCGTATTAAAACAAGCATATGAAATGTAAATTCTTTCTCCGTAACCCATGAATGGTATAAAAATAACACATCCACAATAAAACATATCACAAAACCTTCAATACAATATGGATGTTTTTTATCATATTAAATCAACATTAAATAAACTTAATATCCGTCAAAAGATGTTGACATAGATTAAATCAACAATATTTGATAGAAATACATCTTTTTTTGAAATCATTTAAAAGTCACATCATTACTAAATAATACATTTACATTGAAAATATTTTTATAAGATTTTAAGGGAATCTTTGAAGATTTTACAATGGTGGAAAATAGCCGCACCCGCTATATAAGTTAAAAAAATACATTCTTACCATAATTTTGTCAAAAAGTTTAGAAAGGACTTTGTTTGGAAAATGACGTAAGGATTCCTTTATAAACAACATTTAAATTGTCAAACAAGGGCATAAATGACATTAAATAATATACTGTAAAATAGAATAATGTTTTGAAATACATTTTTAAGTAATATGGATGTGGATGATACAAAAAGTCTTAGTAGATAACCACATATAAACAACCTCGGATAATGAAGATATTGTGAAATAAACCCTTAATTTGTACCTTCCCTTGGTCTAGGGTATTTTAACCTCCTATATATTGGATAAATAATTTTTATTAAATTATACATGAATTATATACATTAATATGATATCATATATGATCTTTTCAACATTCCTTTGATAATAATATCTTAGTATTATCGTCGTTTTGGGTGTTAACTTACTCATTTTCCTTTATATGTTTTGTTACATAAGCCATGTTTTTTATGGATAGGTTCTTTTATATTAATATCCAAAATGATATAAAGTCCTTAAAAATTATTTTTAATCATCAAATGAGAATTATAATTGAATGGATACGATGGGGAATGAATCTCATCGCGTCCGTGGAGACGGTAGTCCGTACATACGCACGAACGCTAATTCCATTTCATTTTTTATTTTAAAATGAATAAAAACAAAATTATACATAGGTATATTATTATTAATGTATTATATAATATCTTATATGTGTTACTTATGTTCATTAACACAATCATTTATACATTCCATGTATGGTATGAATGAGTCATATCACTTTGAGGGGGTGGTAGTCCACACTTCCTCAAATGAAATTATCGTATAAATATACAATGTGAAACAAATAATGGTATGATATAAAATGGAATTATAGAAGATTATATATAAAATAAATACCATTAATATCATATTTAAATATAGTTCCATCATAATGGCCACCATGAGAGGTGGTAGGAGATAATTGAAAAATCATTGTTTCGTGAGGCGTTTTGTTTCCATCCACAGAAACATTATGTTCTTCACCCATTAGACGGATGTCTGTGTAAGTGTAGTTTGAATAATTCTCATAAAAATATCCTACTATATTGATGATACTGGTATTGTTACAAAATAAAATAATAAGATGAGTTTAGCCGTTGGAGAAGTAAAATAAAAAAAAGAAGCTAAGAGAAATCGTTACCTTAAATTTGGGTAACTCCCTTTGTTTTGAACCAAAAAGGACTCTTGAAGTGCCTTCATTCCAAGGTAAGGCTTATAATAGGAGGATATGGATGTTGAGAGAATATGTTGGCAGGATTTGGCTGATCCAAAATTCTTTGAAAGTGTGAATAATTGGTTAGAAGTGGTGTCCTTTTACAAGGGTGGGGGAGGGGATCTTTAGAAAAAACATAATGTATTAATTTATAATAAATTCATTTTCTATTTATAATGTCTCCAAAATGGATAATTAAATGTATAAGGTGGGGATAGGTAGTAATCCTTTAATCCAATATATTTTAGGCAAGTATGGTTCATTATATTAACCTTATCGTTTAGTTTAAACTCATAGTTAATTAGTTTGACATTTACCACGTCACATTGTATTTATATATTATATAGTTAATAAACAAACTATATACATCCAAACGACTACCAAGTGGTCCATTAATGGTACACCAATCATGATATAAGTCCTTTTTCTGAACCTTAGATTTTTAGCAATAGAATATCTATTAATAATATGATATTTGTTTTAAAAAATCATTTATGTCAATTTTGACACTATTCAATAATTCATTTTTGTTAAAGTTTTAAAAACATTATTAATACGACTAAAATTCAATTAAGAAATCCTAACATTTAATATTAACCATTACAATTCTTTTATTTATCAAAACTTTTAAATTATATTTATTTTAACTATTATAATACCAATTATTTGATTCGTTCATTAATAAGGAAAATATTACATCAATGTTGTGTCATAAATTAATTTAAATATTAAATGTCTAAAAATTATAAATAAAATACCATTATGTAATGCATATTTTTTATTTATAATGAATATTTATAGTCTAAAATATAACGTATATAAATCTATGTAAATTTTTTTTTTCTAAAAGATATATGCCTATGTCATTTTTGTATTTAATTTAACGTGATTAATATAAAGTGTCATTATCACTTAAAAGTGGATCCATGTGGTCCAAAAATCCACCCAAAGATTCCCATGGTCGGAAATGTATCAAAAAATAGGGCTAGGACACGTTTTTGGGTAATTTATTATTATTATAATATTATTTATTTACCCTTATTTACCAGATTCACCCTTTAACCATGGTAAATTAAATATTTACCGAAGTAATTATTCAAAATGTCTAAAAATAAAAGTTACCTACTTACAAAATTTGGACCACCTGATTCTAAATGTTGAATCCATTATTCTAAATTCCAAATACAGATGTGGTAGAAATTAATTTAAAATTAAATCTCATTGTCAAAACAAAAAGCGTGTTTTTAACAAATAATAACTATCAAAAGATTGACACTTTCTTATGTCCAGTATAAATATGATATTTTTTCAAATGAAAAACGTTGGATTAAATGGTAAAATTATAATGTAATTATACTTTATAATCTCTAAAATTCATAATTTATCACTATTAATTATTTCAATTAAAAAATATGTTTTTAAATAAAATTTATTAATTTTCACTATTCATCAAAATATGAAACTTATCAGAAAAGTACCAAAATTTCACCCTAAGAGAATTTTCATATTCCAAATCCAAAAATAAAGCCTATTTTACAAAACTCAAAACATAAAAGTTGAATTTATTAATTTAAAATTAATTACCGTTGTCAAAACCAAAAGGCGTATTTTTAAGAAATAATAACTATGAAAAGTTTGACACTTGTTTATGTCCAATTTCAAAGTGAAATTACTTTAAATGACCATAATTATATTAAATGGTAAAAATATAATCTATTTATACTTCTAAACCATTAAAATGATTAATTTAACAATATAAATTATTTTTAAAAAAAAATTGTTTTCAGTGAAAATATAGTATTTTTCACTATTCACCCAAATATGAAAGTTATGAGAAAAACACAAAAAAAATATAGAAACTAAATTATAATGTGATGATTAAAAACAAGAAGTTAATTTTTTCAAATTCAATATATTAGATTTGTAAATATTGGATTTAAAAAGGTATCGCTATTAAAAGGCAGTAAAATCACATTTTTTGAAATATACTTATATTATATGAAAAAATGTATTTGTTCATACATTATATATAAGAAACTCATAATATGGATTCTAAAAATTTAATTATTATATAATGTTCAGAAATCAGTTAATACAATTCATAATGGCTTTTGAACGGCCTTTTTGGTAAGTTATGGGGCGCTAGAACTCGGTGTTAGGTGTAGTGAATGTTATTGAATTACTTTGAAGAAATAAAGTACTATGAAATCTTGTGGTGTTAAATTCCTCCCTATTTCAATAAATTTCTTCCTCGAAATTTGAAATTATTTTTCAAAAATAAAAGGTTGAAAATAGAAAATACCTTCTGGAAAACCCACATCATAAATTAGTTTAATAAAATTTTGTCTTAATTAAAGGAAAATAGAAATGAAAGGGTCACCACCAAATTATGATCTCGATTAGGAGAAAATTGGTGGAAATTAGAGACATATAATTGGAGGAAAAAACATAAATATTTGTAGTTACTGATTGAGGTCATCAATCAAAAACAAGTGTAAAATTGAGGGCCTTAAATTCATCAATCTATGATGGTTTAAAATACCATCGGTTCATCAAAACATAGGGTATTAGGATAACACATTTTTTTGTTTTAAGATCCCTCCACTAAAGTATAAGAATTAATTTCATCATTGAATAAGAGAAGAAGGAAAATATATACTTGACAAGTAGAGTCCCATCCTTTAACTATGTTCTACCACAAACTCATCTTTTACTCTAAAAGATAATAGAACTTAAAAATAATATTCTATTTATCCTATTCGTATAGGGTTCAAAAAAATGAATTTATAAGTCATCTAGAATAACCATTAAAAAACTACATTATTCAATCCAGGACATCACGTGGGTCAGTGGTAGGTGATACACCCTTGTCTCCCTTCGGTTGTGGGTTCAAGTCACACGGCCTTGCCGGACGCGACGAGATACCACCAAACCTCTAGGTTGTCCTTTTTATTGAAATCTAAAGATAATCTCAAACTAGAATTATCCAAGATAATTCTGTCCAAACTCACAGTACAAAATTTATAAGGTAGGTAAAAATAATGAATATCCTTTTTTCCACGTAATAGCATATGAACACCTTCATCATGTATTCTTTTAAAACACTACATCATCCTGAAATACCATAAAAAATTATTGATTCCATTCATTATCCCTTATTACTTATTGAATACTGGATATACTCCTTCTATCCAAAAATGTTGTAAACTCCAACAATGATAGAATATACAAATCATTAATCACTTTCAAGGTAGTCAAAAATATCCAATTTAATGATATCAAAATCAATCGTGTATTTTTCTAAAATCACTACCTCGGTATCAGAACCATATTATGGTTTATCTTTGTCTCAACAATTTATTTTCCAAAAATTTAACCTGCTATTGAGTCACTTCTCTTTGTTCCACACAATCTCAAGTCCTTAATGAAATAGTACTGCAGTACAATCCTTATATACTACATAATTATTATAAACAATACATTATTGATACAACACTAAAATGACGTAATTAACTAATATCAACATAAGAACACTAATCATTCCTCCACATCTATGGTAGTATCATAAATTGATTATTATCCAATAGCATCATTTGGGAAATACTGTGATGATTTGGACATTGGTTCGCATAGTGTCCCAACTCCTTGAAGATGAATCATTGTACAATTGAAACCTTTTTCTTACCCATGAAGTTACATACATGGTTTCCTTTTTCTCTACACTTATAACAAAATCCCATTCCTTTCGGGCAAGTTCCAGGGTGTTTCTTCCCACTGGTATCACATTTTGGAAAATTATTCTTTTCCCTCTTCCATTTATCCATCTTTCTCTTTTCCATCATTTTCTTATCTTTATTCCCTTCAAATCCATAGGACTCGGAGAATTCATTACCTATCTTATTAACACATGATACTATTTCTTCATATGTTGATAATACATGGGAGAATACTTCCCTTCTAAATGTTGGCTTAATACCATTAGAGATATGATCATTCTTACTATTTGGATCTTGCGTATTTCTAGAGTTCACATTCTTTATACTGGGAACCATTTCTATACAATAGCATAAACTAGGTCAATTTATGAATTGCAACGAAAAATTCCAAACTTCTAAAATACCTAACAGAAATAGAACTATTTATTGATATAATCCATAATCATAAAAAATATTATTTTGATGAATTATATACTCATAAAACCTTCATAATAGTTTGTAAACAAAATGAGAATTATCCTAAGAATATCCCCTAGGAGTGTCATAACCATTAGTGCAGCAAGGCCCATTTTCGTGCACCATTTCCTGTTCGAGTCTAGCTCAAAGCGGTGTTTTTGGGTTTTACCCCTATGTACATCTGTGACAGAGCCGCCTATACCTGATTATATCCAGACATAGATGTATTTCTTAGAAAACTCACAAAATTTCTACAATACCAAATTTCTAGGAAGTTATTCTATACTAATCCTCAAGGTCCAACATAGATCTGTGTGCTCTAATCAGAGTTCATCTAAATATAGTTTCCATGGATTGTACTAAAATTCCTCTGATACCAACTGTAACTGCCCGACCCTAGTTACCCAAAGTCGGTGCATTATTAAATTACATTGGCATGATCACAAAATATCATGTCTCAAAACACCGATTAGTTTAGTAGCCTTGGAATCACTAGATACATTCATAATGTTTACATTACATCATAAAATGACAACTAAAACAACATAGTCTCCATAGTCCACACTCATATCCCCTCATGCTATACCTTCAGGAAATTCATAAAATACATTTTCACATCCTGGGAATAATAAAACATAGAAAGGGATGAGCTCAAATGCCCAGTAAGGAGAACAATATAGTGGAAACATTCATAAATAAGCATAAACATTTAAGGAAATGTATGACTAAAAAAAAGCCTTTTAAACATGAACATCAGCATCATATGGAATAAATAAAATGAAATAATTCCATTTACTAATTCACGTGGATATTCTACTAGTCGAATAATCACCTGTAATATAAATAACCACTTTCATAATGGTGGAATTCATAATGCTAGACAATCATAACCACGTAGCAAAGGCCTCGTGCCAAAACTACAAATAATGTTTTTTCAAGGCCTCGTGCCAAGAAACTAGTCTGTCTCATGAGACCCACCGATGCATCGAGGAGTTGTAGCGGGCTCCACCCATCACTTACTATGTCCAATGCATTCCTCATATGAAAAGGATTAAACCTAACATAAACATTTGTATTAAAACTACATATGAAATTTAAATTCTTTCTCCATAAACCATGAATGGTATAAAAATAACACATCCACAGTCAAACATATCACAAAACCTTCAATACAATATGGATGTTTTGTATCATAATAAATCAAATTCAGATAAGCATAAAATCCATCAAAGGATGTTGACATAGATGAAATCAAAAATATTTGAGAGATATATATCTTTTTTTGAAATCATTTAAAAGTCACATAATTAATACATAAAAAATTTACTTTGAAAATATTCTTATAAGATTGTAAGGGAAGCATCGAAGATTTTACAACTGTGGAAAATGTAAATACCTGTAAATTTCAAGGAAATTTTTTTCTAAATTTTCTTTCGGATTTTTCGAGTACATAGTTTCTGATGGCACCTGATTTTGAGGCCCGGTGTGCCCAGAATGATTTAATGAAGTTTATCTCGCATACGTTCAGTGAACGAATGAGCAGGTTTTCCTAACTTTTGAACGGTGATCTAAATCAACATCTGAGGACACCTATGAATCCGCAGTGCCGATAATTCCTTAAGAAAAAGTTTTCTGAAGTTCCATTGGCTTGGGTGAGGTTATAAATTAAATGTGTTAACTAAATAATAAAATAAAATATTGTGCTAAAAAATTTATTTATATTCTACGTAGTGATAACCTAGGTAGGATATTAGTGAGGTGGGTCCCACACGTGCCCCACCCCCTTTATTTCCTTTTAACCTCCAATGTGAATTTTAATTTTGTAACTCACCCACAACCCCCTTTTAAATGCCAAGTCAACTCATTTAATTAATTACTTGAATTATGTTATTCAATGTAATCAATTCTTGAATTCATTTTGAATTTTGAATTGAATTATGGCTTCTGTGTGTTAATTAAACAAGACAAAGTCTTATTTATTTATGGATTATTTCATCGTGCGAGAAGTTGTAGAGGAATTGCTCAAGACTTGGAATCATCATCTTACTCCTTGAAGAATGCGAAGAATGAACCATCACCGACGAAGAACGCCAACCTCCGACAAAGGACGATGAATAACACAGATTCCTCGGAGATCAATGACGCACTGCCGTGTACCTTGATGCCTACGGTCCTCTTCTCCTTGACGCCATGTACCATAATGGCGTGTACCACGACGCTGACAATCCTCCTTTCGCGACGCCATCTTCCGCGATGTCCCTTTCCCATGAGAAACCTCATTCGACGAATTCATCGAGGTAGGGGTTTGATTTTGGTTCATGAAATTTCTTTGACCATCCAAATGTCAATTTCTTAGCCGCTTGATATGAGATTAACAGGAGGGGGCCGGACCACACAAACATGGCCGACCCTCCACCCGCATTTATGATGTGTTTGTCACAGCATAGACAAAGGTAGCGTGGTGTAACAGTATCGCACAGAAAGAAAGAAGAACGAGAGAAGAAGCGCGGCGCCATCGCGCTGCGAAGGAGAACCACGAAGAGGTCACGACCGGAGAGGGGCCGCGGTGGAGTGGTGCGACACTGTTGTACCTAACCGGTCATAGAAGTTCGTGGTTCATAGCTGCGGTGGTGCAAGGCGGGGTGGCCGGAACCGCTGGCCGTATGCACCTCGGAAGGGCGGGACCGCGGGGTCCCGCGGCAGCAGCACCGACCAGCCGAACCAGGCCGGCTGTTTCGGAAGGAAGACCGGGGGTCTTAACCCCCGGATGGAAAAGGACGTCCCCACATAGGGCCACGATTTCAATCAAAGGGGGAACCTCCCCCCCCCCATTCTGCTCGGCTCGGCCAGTGCCGATCTGGCCACACTGGGTCGTGCCCGCGCCATGCCAACCGGCCGCCCGGGCCAGGCCGGGCCACGCCGGTTGGGCCAGGCCATGCCCACCAGACCGGGCCGCACCGTAATGGGCCGGACCCGGACCCGGTTCGGGTTGACCTGGTTCGGGATGACCCAGGGGGTCTTGGGCCGGTTCAGTCCGGGCCCAAAACCCCATATCTTCGGACAGTTCCATTCAAACGCCCTTATCTTGGGCTATGGACCTTCGATCAACGCACCGTCAGTTTCGATGTCATCCTTGGATCGAGGAATCAATTTAGGTATATTACACTCATGGTTTCGAAAATATTTGGGTACGTCCGGGTTGGATAGAATACGAAACCGACCGGGCCCTCGGAGTGGAAATGCTTATAACTTAAGCTCCAGATGTCCGATTGATGTCCCGTCGACTTTTTTGGATTCCTCTTAGTGAGATAGACCTTTTGGATTACTCTTCTTGAGGATTGGATGCAGTTGGATTAAGGTCATGTTGGTTTTGACTTAAAAACCAACCGGGCCCCTGGAACGAAATAGCCAATAACTCTCAGACAAGGCGTCTGATTGATGCGCCGTCTGTCGTGTTGAGTTCCCTATTTTGAGACAGAACATTGGGATAAATCAACTCTAGACTACGTGCTAGCTGATGTATCTACCCCCTTAGATCGTGGAGTGGACCCTCCCAGAAACGAACATGCTATGTGCGGGATCCCTAGAGCTGGCTACGACTGTGAGGACAATGATGACTGCACTGAAATCTTCCATGGTTTAATCAGCTACGAAGACTACACTAAATTCTTCTTTGGATTCAGCAGCGATGAATACTACACTGTAATCCTCCGTGGGTTCAGCAGCAATGAAGATCGTACTGAAATCCTTCATGGGTTCGACGGGGATGACTACTGTTCTTGTATCCTTCGTGGGTCTGACAGTACTATTGTTCTTGTATCCTACGTGGGTCTGACCATGTTTGACTCTGTTCTTGTATCCTACGTGGGTCTGGAAGAGTAGTTGGTCTGTATCCTATGTGGGTCTGACAGCTTAGCTGGTTAGTAACCTATGTGGGTCCCAACTTAGATGAATTAGTGGCAACATCTGGTCATCTCTATTACCTTAAAAATTAGTATAACTGTGTGAGCTGAGTGTTGACTTTCAATCATTATCTTACATATGATTGAATTGATTTCATATGTGGATTATATTGTGCTTTCTGGTGTGGATTAGGTTGTACTATCCTTATTGGATGTGATCGAACTTGGGCTCAGATGTTGGAGCCGAACAGGAATTGATGACTTAGGTATATGTATGGGCATATACCTAAGTAGTGTTGGATGTTACTTCGTGATTGTATCTTTCCTTTGTGGATTATCCTTTATGGATTATGGGAGACCATCAGGGGTCTCGGGGTCCCCACTGATTAGCATATACTCACCCCTGCACGGGCTATGCCCACACTACGTTGTGTTGGATGTAGATGACGGGCAGTGCTGATCGTGGGTGAGGCTTGTGGAGGAGGTCGGTACCTGGAGGCCGACCACTGGGCGGGACGTACACAGAGCGGACGACTGGACCTGAGGAGCTGAGGAGGCTATCTGTACCCACGCTTCAGGTGGGACTTCCAGTGTACAGCTCAACATTGCTATTTTAATTTCAGTTGTTTTACTTTCCTTCCATTTATAATTTACTTTTAGTTTGGGTTTGTATTCTAGCCCACTTACTTTACGCACTTACTTTTGTACCCAGTTTAACTTAGTGTTTACTTCTTATGGCTTACTCAGTGGTGTTTGTTTACTTTATAAAGGAAATTCCATCCCCTTTTTCGGGATTTATGCCTTTGGTGCTAGTCGCAAGCCCCTGGCCTATGGGAGCTGGGCTTGGGGTAGTCACGACACGTGCCCCGAGGACACGTTCTGACAAATTGGTATCAGAGGAGTTCTGTTCTACTACAGAACTCATGACTCTTATCTTTGTTCTATGAAGCAATAGTGTTAAGGGTATTGAGTGTGGTTATCCGTCCAAGGAGTCCAGTGTTGGTGCGGTGGCCGACGTATCTGTACACCAGGACCCTGACTTTTGATTTCCGACTCAATGCACTAAAACATTGATTGCATGTGCGTTTCAAATGTTTTCTTTGTGATTACATTGTGTTAGCTCACCAGGTATACTGTTTGACCATGGTGCACCTGTTTTTTTTTTCAGGATGGCCCCACGACGGCAGCTTTCTAGGGTTCTGAGCTTTGTGCGAGATGACAGCCCACCGAGCGACGAGGCCTCAGTGCATGGCCCTTTTTCAGAGAAGGCACCGACAATACCTCTACCCACCGAGCCACCAATGCTACCAGCCCCAGCCGCTGAGAGTGCACGTCTCCTTAGTGCACTAAAAGAGATTTAGCGTCAGAGACCACCCAGGTTCTGCATGGAGACGGACCCTCAAGCAGTCGAGGATTGGCTAGAGGCTGTGGTTTGAGTTTTCAGGTTAGTGGGGACACCAACTGACCTCATGGTGATCCTTGCAGCGAGCCTCTTGCATATGGAAGTAGGTAGATGGTGGAGCTTGATGCTCCAGGTGCATGACGAGGCATCAATCCTATGAATGTACTTTGAGAGCCTTTTCCCCTCGGAGTTCTTCCTAGCCACCCTCCATGCGGTGCTCATTTAGGAGGTCCACCGCGACCCCAGGGAGCTGGCGGGCAGAGGCAGGCTCAGCTTCAGGCAGCGGAGGCCTACGACCACGGTGCACCAAAGATGATTCAAAGTATTATCTGTGTCTACTCCAACCTTACTAAAGTTCTTATGGACACAAGAGAGAGTCATTCTTTCATTGCCACTACCCTTGTTCTTAGATCGGAGATTCCGACGGAGCCGTTGGATCGATCTTTATGGCAAGAGACTCCTACGGGAGCAGACTCGACGATTACGCACTAGTTTCGGCAGTGTGAGCTTACACAAGGAGGCGAGAACTTCGGCTGGGATCTTCTTGTAGTGGCATCGAGGCCTTACGATTTCATATTGGGCATAGATTTGTTATCTATAGTCCAGGCTCAGATTGACTGTATTAGGCGCAAGGTGCGATGTGTTTGCACCGATTGGAGTAGATTCACCTTCACCGGCGAGAAAGGAGCCTTAGCAGCAGAGGATGGATTCACGTAGAGGAGAGGATAGCCCATCACTCATCAATTGGCTAGCCTCATCCTAGTATTAGTTGACGTGTGGAGTCCGAGTTTTCCTGTAGTGGTGGATCAGTATCCAAATATTTTTCCTGACGACATTCCAGGACTACCTCCTCGTAGAGAGGTATACTTCTATATTGACATGTATCCCGGGAAAACCGCGATATCCACTCCAGCATATTGGATGGACCTATCTATGCTTTGAGAGATATGGGTACAGTTGGAGGACTTGCAGGGCAAGGAATTCATCTAATCCAGTGTTTCACCCTAGGCTTCCCCGATATTATTCGCCAAGAAGGCGGACGGGAGCTTCCGACTGTGTGTCGATTATCGTCGCCTGAACCTGGTGACCGTGAGGAACAAGTATACACTACTAAGGATTGATGAAATCTTAGATCAACTCTAGGGAGCACGGTGGTTCTCAAAGATAGAGCATAGATCAGTCTATCATCATCTCAGAGTTCGAGATGAAGATGTGCAGAAGACGAGCTTCAGATGTCGGTATGGACACTATGAGTTCTTGGTTATGCCTTTCGGTGTAACAAACACACCAGAAGTGTTCATGAGTCTCATGAACATGATATTTCATCCATACCTAGATTGATTTGTCGTGGTCTTCATCAATGACATATTGATATAAACGACCACTGAGGAGGAGCACGCCTACCACTTTCGGTTTGTACTGGACACACTCTGAGAGAACCAGATTATGGAAAGCCCTCGAACTATCAGTTCTAGTTACGTGAGGTCCACTTCTTGGGACATGTCATCTCTAAGGTGGGAGTTGTGGTGGATCCTATGAAGATCGAGGCAGTGCTAGCTTGGGAGCCACCCAGGAGCGTGACTGAGGTGCGACGTTTCTTGGGGCTAGCTGGGTACTACCGAAGGATTGTTCCAGACTTCTCTATATTTGCGACACCACTCATAGAATTGACGAAGAAGTAGAAACCATTATTGTGGTCAGAAAGATGTCATCAGAGCTTCCAGGAGTTGAGACAGATATGGACCAGCACACCTATTTTTATGCTAATGGAGGAGGGAGTAGGGTACGTAGTCTACTGCGATGCATCAGGGACCAGACTCGGATGTGTCCTGATGCATGAGCGGGCAATGATGGCCTATGGATCACGTCAGTTGAGGAAGCATGAGAATAACTACGCTACCCATGACCTGGAGTTAGCAGCAGTGGTCTTCACTCTGAAGATGTGGCGACACTATCTGATGGGCGAGCGCTTTACAGTCTACTCTAACCACCATAGTGTCAGGTACATCTTCTCACAGAAGGACCTAAATCTGAGACAGCGATAATGGCTTGAGTTCCTCTAAGACAATGACTTTGAGGTAGTCTATACTCCTATAAAGGGGAATGTAGTAGTCGATGCTCTCAGTAGGAGGACGAGTATTCCGCTACTCGGTTAGGCGATAGAGTAGCTAGCTGCTTTGCAGATGTCCTTCATGGATAGAGATGGAGAAGCCTTTCTTCAGTCACTCACAGTCACTCCTCCTCTACTTTAGCAGGTCAAAGAGTCACAACGTTTGGACGCTGACTATGAGACGTGACGTGCACTGATATGCTCAGGACATGCACCTGATGGATTCTTTATAGGAGGAGAGCACGATGTCCTTTTCAGAGGATGTACCATGGTACCAGCTTCTTTACAGGAAGAGGTGCTGAGGGAGTTTCACACTTCCCCTTTAGCGGTACATCCAGGAGTGGAGATTATGTAACAGGATCTCAGATTACAGCACTGGTGGCTGGGTATGAAGAAGGTTGTAGATGAGTTCGTTTCTGGATGCGTCACCTTTCAGTAGGTGAAGGCAGAGCACCAGGAACCAGCAGGCTTGGTACATCCCATGGAGGTCCCGGAGTGGAAGTGTGACGGGATATCTATGGATTTCGTGACTGGACTTCCACGCACTTCAAGAGGTCACGACTCCATTTGGGTGATTGTCGATCGACTCACCTAGTCGACCCAGTTCATACCCATTAGAGAGCAGGGCTCAGTGGAGAGCTTGGGATGACTCTACATTCAGGAGATCATAGAGATTCATGGTGTGAATTTATCTATCTTCTCCAACTGAGATGCTCACTTTACTTCCCGGCATTGGAAGGGGTTGCAGGAGGCATTCAGGATGCAGCTACTTCTGAGCACCGCCTTTCACACTCAGATGGATGTTCAGATGGAGAGGACCATTCAGACTCTCTAGGACATGCTCCGTGCATGTTTCCTCAACTTTGATCATAGCTAGGAGGACCACATACCCTTGGTGGAGTTAACGTACAACAATAGCTACAATTCCACCATCAGGATGGCACCATAAGAGGAATTGTACGAACGACCACGCAGATCACCTCTGTGATGGACAGACCCTGGGGAGTCATCACTTGTGGGACCAGAGATGGTCTAGGACATGACATAGAAGGCACAGGTCATCTAGGAGCATATGAGGACAGCTCAGAGCTGGCAGGATTCTTATACTGACAGGAGGCGGAGCCACTAGAGTGTGAGGATGGAGACCACGTTTTTTTGTGGGTCTCA
This sequence comes from Viscum album, assembly GCA_963277665.1. NCBI lineage: Eukaryota > Viridiplantae > Streptophyta > Magnoliopsida > Santalales > Viscaceae > Viscum > Viscum album. The sequence goes on from OY728133.1 coordinate 246,906,687, forward strand.
CCTCGACGTGGATTTTAGAGATTTGGCCGGGGCTTCAAGTTATCTCTGTGCTTCATCGGACTATTCTAGGTCCTCAGTAGGGTAGGCGTGGTGTCTTACCGCCTGTCTCTACCACCTCAGTTGCACTGGGTGTACGGCGTCTTCCATGTATCTCAACTGAGGAGATACGTGCATGACCCTACACATATCATCGACCATGTGGAGATAGTCCTTGATGATGGGGCGACCATTGAGGAGGTCCCGGTGGAGATCGAGGATCGGAAGGAGAAGCTCCTAAGTGGGTAGTTTATTCCTCTAGTGCGCATCAGATGGAAGTATGGGAACCTACAGGAGAGCACTTGGGAGCAGGAGGCTCAGATGCGTGCTCAATACCTTCATTTGTTCCCCTAGTTTGTGATGTATCTTTACGGGGATGTAAAGTCCTGAGGTGGCAGTAATGTAAAGACCCATAAATTTCAAGGGAAATTTTTTCTAAATTTTTTTTGGGATTTTAATAGTATGAAGTTTCTTGACGGCCCCAGATTCCGAGGCCCGGTGTGCCCAGAATCAGGTTCCAAAGTTTAGCTCAAGTATGTTCAGTGAACGAACGAGCGGGTTTTCCTATAATTTGAACCGGTGCTCAGAATCGAAATCTGAGGACACTGATGAAACCGCAGTGCTAGTAATTGCTTAAGAACACCTTTTCCAGAGTTGTGTTGGCTCGGGTGAGGTTATTAATTAAATGGGTTAACTAAATAATAAAATAAAATATTGTGCTACAAATTTTATTTCTATTCTAAGTAGTGATAACCTAGGTAGGACATTAGTGAGGTGGGGCCCACACGAGCCCCACCCCCTTTATTTCCTTTTAACCTCCCACGTGCATTTTAATTTTGTAACTCACCTGCAACCCCCTTTTAAATGCCAAGTCAACTCTCTTAATTAATGAATTGAATTAAGTTAATCAATGTAATCAATTCTTGAATTCATTTTTAATTTCGAATTGAATGTTGGCTTGTGTGTGTTAATTAAATAAGACAATGTCTTCTTTCTTTAAGGATTATTTTTTCATTCAAGAAGGTTGGATAAGAAATTCTCAAGCCTTGGAATCTTCATCTTCCTCATAGAAGAATGTGAAGAACAAACTGTCACCGACGTAGAACGCCGAACTCCGATGAAGGATGGAGAATAACGCTGATTCGTCAGAGATCGACGATGTGACGTTGTGTACCGCGACGCTGACAGTCCTCTTCTCCACGCTGCCGTGTATCACGACGCTGTGTACCGCAATGATGTGTACCGCGACACCGATTATCCTCCTTCCGCGACGCCGTCTTCCATGACGTCCCTTTCCCGTGACAAACCTCGTTCGACGACTTCATCGATGTAGGGGTTTGATTTTGGTTCATGAATTTTCTTTGATCGTCCAAACGTCAATTTGTTAGCCGCTTGATATCAGATTAACAGGAGGGGGTCGGACCACACGAACACGGCTGTCCCTCCTCCCCCTTTGATGATGTGTTTGTCGCGACACGAACAAAGGTAGCATGGTGAAACAACATCGTGCGGAAACAAAGAAGAACGGGCGAAGAAGCGCGGCGCTGTCACACCGTGCTGGAGAACCATGAAGAGGCCACGACCGGAGCAGGGCCATGGAGGAGGGGCACGGCGCCGTCGCGCGGCACCGGTCAGACAAGGTCGCGGCTCAAATCCACGGTGGTGGAAGGCGGGGCGGCCTGAACTGCCGGCCGCCGGCACCTCAGAGGGGTGGGACCGCAGGGTCCCACTGTGGCAGCACCGGCCGGCTGGACCGTGCCTGCCGTTTCAAAAGGAAGACCAAGGGTCGTAACCCCCAACTGGAAGACGAGCGGCCCCACGTGGGGCCGCAGTTTCAATCAAAGGGGGTAGCCACCCCCCCTTCCACTCGGCTCGGCCAGCGCCGAGATGGCCACACCGGGCCGCGCCCGCGCCAGGCCAGCCGGCCGCACTGGGCTAGGCCAGGCCACGCTGGTTGGGCCAGGCTGCACCCACCGGACCGGGCCACGCCCTAATTTGCCGGACCCGGACCCGGTTCGGGTCTCCCCAGTTCGGGCCGACCCAGGGGGTCTTGGGTCGGGTCGGTCCGGCCCCAAAACCCCCTATCTTCAGACTGTTCCATTTAAATGCTCGTATCTGGGGCTACGTACTTCTGATCAATGAACCGTTAGTTGTGATGCGATCCATGAATCGATACGGTCGTTTTGGTATATTACAATCAAGGTTTCAGAGAACTATGGGTACATCTGGGTTGGTTCGAACACGAAACCAACCGGGCCCTTAGAGCAGAAACGCTTATAACTTAAGCTTCAGACGTTCGATTGACATGCAACCAAAATTGTTGGATTCCAATTACTGAGACAGACCTTTTTTCTTACTCCGGTCGATATTTGGAGCAGTTGGTGTGCGTTCGGGTTGGTTTTGACATAAAAACCAACCGAAGCCCTGGAACGAAAAAGCCAATAAATCTCAGACCGGGCGTCCGATTAACGGACCCTCTGTCTTATTGAGTTCCCTATGTCGAGACAGAACATTGGGATACATCAACTCCGAAATACGTGTCAGTTGACGTATCAACCCCCTTAGCTTGTGGAGCAGACCCTCCATGATATGAGCATGATGTGTGCGGGAATCCTAGATCTGGCAGCGACTGCGAAGATGAGGATGACTGCACTGAAATCCTTTGGGTGTTCGGCAGTGACAACGACTACACTAAAATCCTCTTTGGGTTCTGCAGTAATGAAGACTACACTATAATCCTCAATGGGATTGGCAGCAATGACGACCCTACTGAAATCCTCTGTGGGTTCAATGTCGATGACTACTATTGTTGTATCTTACGTGGGTCCAGCATTACTATTGTTCTTGTATCCTATGTGGGTCCGGAAGTGTTTGACTCTATTCTTGTATCCTACATGGGTCTAGCAGAGTAGCTTGTCTGTATCCTATGTGGGTCTGACAGCTTAGTTGGTTTAGTATCCTACGTGGGTCCCAACTTAGATTAATTCGTGGAAACATCTGATCATCTCTATTACCTTATGAAGAAGTATACCTGTGTGAGATGATTATTGACATTCAACCATTATCTTCGATATGATTGACTTGCTTTCCTATGTGGATTGTGTTGTGATTTCCTGTGTGGATTGGGTTGTACTATCCTTTGTGGATGTGATCGAACATGGGATCAGATGTTGGATATGAACTGGAATTGATGACTTAGGTATATGTATGGGAATATACCTAAGTAGTGTTGGATGTTACTTCGTGATTGTATCTTTCCTTTGTGAATTCTGGGTGACCTTCAGGGTTCTCGGGGTCCCTACTGAGTAGCGTATACTCACCCCTAAAAAGGTGATGCCCGCACTACATTGTGTTGGATGCAGACGACGGGCAGCGCTGATCGTGGTTGAGGCTTGTGGAGCAGGTCGGTACCTGGAGGTGGACCACTGGGCGGGACGTACACGGAGCGGACGACTGGACCCGTGGAGTTGAGGAGGCTATCTTTACCCACCCTTCAGGTGGGACTTCTAGTGAACGAATTGACATTGCTTCTTTACTTTCAGTTGTTGTACTTTGTTTCTTGTTGTACATTACTTTTAGTTTGGGTTTGTATTCTTGTCCATTTACTTTTCGCACATACTTTTGTACCTAGTTTTACTTAGTGTTTACTTCTGATGGCTTACTCTGTGGTGTTTGTTTACTTTATAAAGGCAATTCCTTCCCCTTTTTCGGGATTTACGCCTTTGGTGCTAGTTGCCAGCCCCTGGCCTATGGGAGGCGGGCTTGGGGTTGTCACGGCACGAGCCTCAAGGACGGGTTGTGACAGAAAATATCTGCACCCACCATATAAGTTAAAAAAAGACATTCTAACCTTAATTTTGTTGAAAATGTTAAAAATGACCTTGTTTAGAAAATGACATAATGATTCCTTTATAAAATTCGTATAAAAAGTCAAAAAAGTGTATAAATGACTTTAACCCATATTCAATAAAATAGTAAGAATGTTTTGAAATACATTTTTAAGAAACATGGATGTGTATGATAAAGAAGTCCTCGTAGACAATCACGTATAAACAACCTCGGATAATGAAGAGATTGTGAAATAAACCCTTAATTTGTACCTTACCTTGGTGGAGGGTAGTTTAACATCCTATATAATGGTGAAATATTTTTTGTTAAATTATACAAGAATTATATACATTAATATGATATCATATATTATCTTTTTAACATTACATTGTTAATAATATCTTAGTATTACCATCGTTTCAGTGGTTAAATTACTCATTTTATTTTATATGTTTTGTTACATAAGTCGTGTTCGTTATCAATAGGTTGTTTCTTATTAATATCCAGAATTATATCAAGTCCTTAAAAATTAATTTTTAATCATCAAATGAGAATTATACTTCAATGGATAAGATGGTTAATGATTCTTATCGTGTTCGTGGAGACGGTAGTCTGTATATACATACGAACGCTACTTCCATTTCATTTTTCAATTTAAAAGGAATAAAAACAAAATTATACATAGGTATATTATTAGTCCTGTATAATATAATATCATATATGTGTTTCTTATGTTTATTAACACCATCCTTTATAATATCCATGTAGGTTATGAACGAGTCATATCACATTGAGGGGGCGGTAGTCTGCACTTCCTAAAATGAAATTATCGTATATATATACAACATGAAATGAATAATGGTATGCTATAAAATAGAATTACAGAAGATTATATATAAAATAAATATCATAAATATCAAATTTAATTATATTTCCATCATATTTTCTACCATGATAGGTGGTAGGAGATAATTGAACAATCGTCATTTCGTGAGGCGTTTGGTTGCCATCCACAGAAACATTATGTTTTTCACCCATTAGATGAAAGTGTGTGTAAGTGTAGTTCAAATAATTCTCATAATAATATCCTAGTATATTGAGGCTACTATTAATTTTACAAAAGAAAATAATAATGAGAGTTTAGGGGTTGTATAAGTAAAATAAAATAAAAGAAGCTAAGAGAAATGGTTACCTTTAATTTGGGTTACTCCCTTTGGTTTGAACCAAAAAAGGACTCTTGAAGTGCCTTCTGCCTAAGGTAATACTTCTAGGTGGAGTATAGAGATTATGATAAAATATTTGGGCGGGGTTTGGAAGAATAAAATGTCTTTGAATGCGTGAAGAATTGTTTAGATGTGGTGTCCTTTTTTAAGGGCGGGGAGGGACTCTTTAAGAAAAACTTAAAGTATTAATTTATAATAAATTTATATACAGTTTCTAATGGCTCCAAAGTGGATTATTCAAAGTCTATGGTGTGGATGGGTCGCCATCCTTTCAACCACTATATTTTAGACAGGTTTGGGTCATTATATTAACCTCTTATTTTAGTTTTAACTCTTAGTTAATTAGTTTGAAATTTACCATGTCACTTTGTATTTTTATATTATATAGTTAATAAACATACAATATACATCCAAGAGACCCCCCAAGTTGTCCATTAATGACACAAAAATAATTATAGAATCCCTTTGTCCAATCCATATATTTTTAGGAATAGAATATCAATTAAAAATATGATATTTGTTTTAAAAACTCATTTATGTCAATTTTGACACTATTCAATAATACATTTTTGTTAAAGTCATAAAACAATTTATTAATTCTAATAAAATTAATTTAAGAAATACTAACATGTAATATTAACCAATAAAATTCGTGTATTTCATCAAAAATTCAAATTATATTTATTGTAACTTTTATAATACCAATTATTTGATACTTTCAATAATAATGAAAATATTTCATTATTATTGTGTCATAAATAAATTTAATTATAAAATGTGTAAAATTATAAATAAAATATCATTATATAGGAAATATTTTAGCTTTATAATAAATATTTATATTCTAAAATATAACATATATAACACTATGTAAAAATTGTTTTTCTAAAAGATATATTCTTCTGTCATTTTTGTATTTACTTTAACTTAATTAATATAAAGATTCATTATCAATTACAAGTGGATCTATGGGGTCCCAAAATCGACCCAATGATGTCCATGGCCGGACATTTATCAACCAATAGGTTTAGGACACGTTTTAGGTTAATTATTTATTAGTATTATATTATTTTTTTACCATTATTTATCATATTTACCCTTTAACCATGGTAAATAAAATATTTACCGAAATTATTATTCAAAATGACAAAAAATAAAGGATACCTATTCACACAATTTGGACCTCTTGATTATAAATATTTAATCCATATTTCTAAATTCAAAACACATAAGTGGATGAAATTAATTTAAAATAAATATCTGTTGTCAAAACAAAAAGTGTGTTTTTAACAAATAATAACTATCAAATGGATGCCACTTTATTATGTCCAGTTTAAATATGAAATTATGTAAAATGAAGAAAATTGGATTAAATGGTAAAATTATGATCTAATTATAATTTAAAATCTCTAGAATTCATAATTTATCACTCTTAATTATTTCGTTTAAAAAAGTTGTTTTAATTAAAATTTACTAATTTTCAATATTCATCAAAATATGAAACTTATAAGAAAAGTACCAATATTTCACCCTAATATAATTTAGATATTACAAATCCAAAAATGAAGTCTATTTTACAAAATTAAAAACATAAAAGTTGAATTTATTAATTTAAAATTAATTCCCGCTTTCAAAACAAATAGGTATATTTTTAAGAAATAATAACTATCAAAAGATTGACACTTGTTTATGTCCAATTTAAAAATAAAATTACATTAAATGATGATCATTGGATTAAATGGTAAAAATATAATCTATTTATAAATCTAAAACATTAAAATTTATAACTTAACAATATAAATTATTTTGATTTAAAAAGTTGTTTTCAGTTAAAATATAGTATTTTTCACTATTCACCGAAATATGAAAGTTATTAGAAAAACACCAAAACTTTATTGAAAATAAATTATAAAGTCACAATTCTAAACATGAATTTTATTTCATCAAATTTAATATATATGTTTCAAATATTGGATTCAAAAAGGCTTCGCAATTAAAAGGCGGTAAAATTGCATTTTTTTAAAAATACTTTTTTTATATTGAAAAAATGTAATTGTTCTTAAAATATATCTAAGAAACTCATAATATGGATTCTAAAATTATAAAGACTATATAATGTTCAAAATTCAGTTTATACTATTCATAAACGCTTTTGAATGGCTTTTTTTGGTAAGTCATGGGGAACTAGAACTCGGTGTTGCGTGTAGTGAAAGTTATTGAATTACTATGAATAAATAACTTACTGATGAAATATTGGGGTGTTACAGAATCAACCTGAGGGAGACATTTAGTTTATTATTTAGATCATTCTTTGACCTGAACCAATTTATATTCCACCTTTCCTAATGATACCAGTATGGATTAATGAGTATAATACATTTTAGAAGTGTTAGTGGATAATGGATTAATCTGACTAAGTATGTCCCCAGGGGTTTGTATGATTTTAAATACTAATAATGTTGATGGTATGTTGCAGTTATGTGTTGATTTTTGTAAGTTGTATGGGATGGGAGTGAATAAACGGTATTTTATTCAATGTATCTAAGATCTATTTTACTAGTTGAGAGAATCATGTGTATTCTCTATGATTGACATGAGGTCAGGGTCTCATTAGTTGAGATTTAGATCCTAAAATATGTCTTATACTTCACTCAATAAACGCTATAGCCAATATGTGTGGATTGTGATGTTGTTTGGGATTATGAATTCTCCTTCTATATTTATGGACCTGAGGAACATAATATTTTACCTGTGCTTGGATTATTTTGTTATTGTTCTGTGGATGAAATTTGGGTGTACTATATGATATATTAAAATGAATTCATAAATCCTGACATCACCATACATAAAATTAGAGAACATCAGCTACACGTAATTCTCTCTATCTTTAAATTATGGATCGATAGGGTACATTTTATTGGACACCTCATACCAGAGGATGGTGTTTCAATGGAGTTGAAAAATGTTAACACATTTTTTTCTAGGGACCATCCCTTTTTTGTATTTGAATATTTTTTGTTTTAGTGGTTTATTATCAGAGGTCCATCCACGACTTTTCCCTATTGGCATCAACAATTTTGGGAGAAACCAAAATTGGTTGTATTTTTAATGGTATTGAGAATTTGTTAATTATTTCCTATAATTGAATGATATTGTGAATAGAACACTAAATTTTATCATACATGATCATAGTGAGGAGTATTACACATTTTTTATTCATTTGTAGACAAAATTGGAGCAATGTTGATGTAGGAAGATTGAGTTGTGGCTGGTGGATCACAAAATTCAAATCCACATGAATGTAATTAACCAACACATGAACTCTATCATGACATAGAGGTTTATTAAATTCAATGATAGAGACACTACCTATTGGGATTAATTATCACATTGTATAATGATTAAAGAACATTAAAATAAATATTATTTTTAGTGATATTTTAACCTATATAAATTGAGATGGGTTAAGTATATGTAGTATTTGGATTTTGGGATAGCATATACAACACAGAATGGAAAAGTTGTTGTAAGTTTTCTGTTCCATACATCACATACTCAGGTAGTTCAGGGGTCCAGTTCTAATTGTAATTTTATCACCTTACTAGCTGAGTTTTAAAATAAGGTTCATGAGGGATGAGAGTACATGACCCTTGTATATGTGTCTTTAGATTACAAACTTATTAGCTGGATCTATGAGAGGATGTATAATGGTTTGGAGTGTTTTTAAATGTGGTAAACCATTGATGGTTGGGAGTCACTTTCCACATTTTCTATAGATGAGGATGAGATCATCTGTGTGTAGAACCATGTGGTTATAACAATGTGTATGTTTGAGTAGCTTATGCAAATGTTTCAATAATTTTATTTTTTGATGCATATTGGTTTGAAAAAATATTATATGATGACCTATGCTGAGATTTTTGTTGGATGGGCATGAAAAAGTAAATTTTAGGACTTTTGAACCGATTCTACAGTTTTCATCATGTTAAGGATGATAATAATTTACCCATAGGTTTATAATATCCATTTACCATTATTGAATGGAAGTGGGATGGTGTTTCCATCGATTTTTTGGTGGTTCATCCAATGATTCCATGGAATAATTGTACTATATTGGAGATTGTGGATTGGTTAACTAAAGAGTCAAATTTCTATCATATTTTTGATGCATTCACATTATATAAGTTTGGTTCAATGAATTGTCAGGATATATCCATTTGAATTGGGTTTTGTGTATTGTTGTTTCGGATCCTGATTTTTTTCCATATATCTTGTTGTTGGAAGGTCTTGTAGAGGGAAATTGGTACACAAGGTGTTTCAGTGTTTTTATTTTCTTCCAAAAATCATCAATTGAATAGTACTATTTAGATACTTATGAAACCTTCATGGGTGTACATCTTATACTAGAGGGGATCGTCAGGGAATCAAATAGAGATCATTGAGATCACTTATAAGAATAGTAGTTAGATGACTATTCATATGTAACCATATGATGAACATTATCTTAGTCCATTCAAATAACCTATATACTTGATAGAAGGAGGTGAGTCAGAGTTTCGGAGATAATGTATTATACACGAGAAATCATATTTGGTTTAGTTGATCTAGAAAAATAGGGATATTTATCAATGAAGGAATATTTTGTATGTTTATTTTCATCATCAGCCTGTTGAGTTTAATGTTGGTGAATTTTTATTCTTTCAGGTGTCTCTGATATTGGGTCACTAGAGGATTTGGATGAAGGGCTAGTTGGTGCACAGGTTTGTTGGACCGTTTGAGGTTATAAAGATAATTAGGGTGCTGAAATGCTGATTGGATCATGCATAGAGCTATATTGAAATTTATGTTTTTTTCATGTGTCATTATTTTGGTAGAATCAACATGGCCCATCTCATGTGATTGATGATTAGTATATCGAGCATGAGGCTAATTTTTCATTTGAAAAGAATATTTTTTATTTTGGATCACATGGAGAATGTGTTTAGGGTAATGATCTCACCAATAGTCATTGTGTTTTGGAACCATGGTTGTGTTTAAGAGGAAACATCAGAGTGGGAATCTAATATGTGGTCCCATTATCCTTAATTCCTTACATAGAAATCATATTGAGTCATTTTTGTACAACTTCTAGATGATATGTTATAATGTTGTGATATTGTAATATTCTGACCATTATGGATATGTATTGTAATTGTTTTTTGGTAATATTTTACCCTTTTTCATTCCAGGATTGGATTTTTCATTGGGGTTGTTTCAAGTGAATTTGAATGAATTTGTCAGACCATGGTTCTATTCATGTTTGTGACATGGTTAGGAAAACAATTTAGTTGATCTTGGAAACTGTGTTCCCTTTTTTACCACATGAGGTAACTCATGGGTACCAAAATTATGCGGCATCCGTCCCCAAACAAAGTACCCTCAAATAAATTGTATTTGCAACCTTAGAACATGTTTATTTAAACCATTCTACACATAGTGGTAACCATTCCCCCTATTATTAGGGGTGTATCATTAAGGATTTTGGTTTTCAAAACCATGTGGTACATTCCAGGAAATAGTGCATGCAGAGATTAAATCAACAAAAAATTTAGTAAAAAATAATAAATCCCTATTTTTATCCTAAATAACACCATATCAATATAATATAAATTTCCTAGATTTCTGAGGATCTGGAGGCAATTCTATGGATCCTAAAACATTTTTTGGTTCGAATCAATGATCCTATTGAAAAATAATCACCTATCCATTATATAATTTCTTCCACATTTTGATTCCTCTCTGTCTCGTATTTATTTCATTTTAGAGAGGGATGGTTTTTACTCTATTTTAAACAGTTTAGATGTAGTTATTTATGGATCATATTTAATTGGATATGAATTTTTGTTTTTGTCATATATCTCCTTCACTATTGTGACATTATTGTTCTACATTGAATTGAGGGTTACGATTTGGAGAGCATTCATCTACTGTCTTGAGGTTGGTAGTCTAATTTCTAATTCTCAGAGATGTAATTATGACTGTGAGTATGTAATTGTGATATCTCATTTCCATGTGGGGATAGAGAATATAAATTGAATTAATAAATTTATTTTTTTCTTTCGGAATGTGAGACCCTTCACAAAACCTATTGGACCTATTGGAGATTATGAGATTGAATTTAATGAAAATAAATGGGGTGCGCCAATATAATTGAAATGAAGTTTATGGAATATGAAAAAGGTAATAATTGGTTAATTTAAATTAATTTAATAATTTTTCAGGTGTATAATGGGAATTAAAGGGATGGTAGGCATAACCTTTAATGTTTAATGAAATTTATGATTAATTGATGATAAAAGTATTAATGATGAATTGTTCATATTATTCCATGTGAGTTAATTAATGTACCATAGTTTATCTTAATATTTGAAATGTTTTACCATGATGTGAATGATGTATAATATTCTTAATGATGTTGAACCTTGATATGTATGTGATAAATATGATATTTGTGTTTTATTGATAAATAGGTTTTGTGTTAAATAATTATGATCCAAATACCAATGGGTTGCTAGACTGATGATCTAAACCCCCAATGAATGTATGTGAATAAAAAAGTATAGGATATGGACTAATTCTAAAAACACTGATGAGGTATGGTAGAGGGAATCATGCTCCAAATACCCACGCAGTTCCAGATTAATTCTCTAGGCCCCCAGGATATTGGCATTTGACAGATAAACCAACATCATGAGATATTGGTACATGGATTGATTCTATAAGGTATCATATATGAGGTTGGAATTTAATGAAATCTGAAATCCCATGATGGAATAAATGTGATATTTCTATGGTATATGGTTCCAACACAAACATTGTTTGAAGTATTTATAATGTGTTTGATTGATTAATAATAAAATTTTAAACAATTTATTTTTTATTTTTATCATTATTCCTTATAAAACTATATATAATTTTATAGAAATGATATTTCATAGGCTAGTTTTGTTCTACACCACTAATTTATCCTTTCTCCTACTCAGGATACCTGATCAGTACTGGAATAGACTTCATGTTTATAGAGAAGAACAAGAAAAACAACCCTATGATAAATGATTGAGTTGGGATTCTGAATGATGCATGGATGAAGGAACGAGTCATGATGTCAAGACGTTATTTTTATATATTTGTGTGTCTCTATTTTGGGGTTTCATTTGGAACCTGATTGTAGCAACATGGTTAGTCACACATGGATGGGAGTAAAAAATTTGGTGGATCACTTGGCATTTATGGCGACCCGTGGTATCATGGTCTGTTATGTTACTCATGTTTTTGATTTTAAAACTGAGGGGTGAACATGATTCGAGGTGATTCCCTTGGACTTTATTATTTCAGTCCCCCCTAGACACTGGTTATATCCCTCTTTATATCTACATTTTTTGAATAAAAATGGTAATGTTGGAAGGACATATTGGACATTTTTTCATACTAGTTATTAATTATTATACATTGTCTATTATATAGTTATTTCAATTTTTCTACTTTGATAATGATGGTATAGTCTCCCCATGTTATATATTTATACCCTCTCTACTATTGAATAGCTGCTGGTATATAAGTGGGCTTATCTGAAGTCATATAACAGACAATATTGGGGAACAACAGGTGTTACCCCAGTAATGAAGTCATATTACCCTTTTGAATAAATTAAAAAACAAACAACCTATTCTTCTCCTAACATAACCATTATATAGGTAATGAATTCACAGTACTGTCAAATTCATTGATGAACTCTAAATAAACCTCCTACAACCATTCATTAACGTATGATGACATAGATATGTGTGGTTTTTTGAATTCATAATTACAATATTTATAAGTAATACTTAATTTTGAAGGATTTATATAAATATATGGAAAAACAAAGTAAGACTCGGTGTGTCATTATTCATATTCCTGAATTGAGGTGGATTTTGATTCACAATTAAATTATCACATCACTGAGCATTGAGATTCTCAATTTCTATTTAATTTTTCTTTTTTAGTCGAGATATTTTTTTATATTTGGATTGATAGATTATAGACCAAAAGTGGAATCCAAATTGAGAAAATAGGATTGATTTATAATATATTAAAAGGTATCATATTATAATTAAACTTATTCATTTTTTATTTTTTCAAATTTTATCATGTTTTTTAAGAATAAAATTTTTTAGTTTTTTTATTTTATTTTTCATTGAGAAAACATTCCTTCCCCAATAATGATTCCAAAAATTAATATTTAGATCATTTAATATTATCTAATTTAGGGTTAATATTTAATATATATATTACTCCGAGAGTGGACATAATTATTACACCATAGTGAATATATATTTATTCAAACAAAAAAAACAAAAATAAATATATGTGAACAATAAAATGAGGAAATTGATAAAATGAGTATAAATATTTAAAATTTAATAAAACAATTAATCAATTGTTGGAAGACAAGTGAAGTAAGATCAATGTGTATTAAGTCCAAATATGAATTCATTAGTGTATAATTGGACTGGAATTGACTGATTAATGTAAGTTGAAACACCTAATTATCATTAGGTGAAAAACTATTCCAAGTGATCTCTATCATGGTTTAATTTTTCAATAAATATTTCAATAAATTTATTATTATTTATGGAAGAAATATAACCACACCCTTTTATAATTAAACATATTTAGTTAAAGTTACCAAGAATTAAATAAAATACTCTTTATGCATCAATAAATTTAGTAGGGTTGGAATGATTCTCACTAAGAAGATAGAAATGAGAACAAAAGATAAAGAATAAAAATAGAGATATCATGTGAGACATTAGCAATTATGTCAATTTTAGTAATATATAAATTAAATTTCAACCCCTATAATAGTTCTAAATCAATATCTATTAAATGAAATAGAATGATGATTTATTGAAAACCCCAATAAAATTAATAAAAATATTTCATTCAAACTAAAATAATATTAGGTGAAGGATAAATAAATTCATTCTAATAAAATCCCCCAAAAAATATATGAAAATATGAAAACCCAAAAAAATAGAGATTTAATTCATGAAAATTGTAAAGGAATGATATGGAAATAGGAAGAGATAATGATGATTATTTCATGATATTTTATCTTTCATCCAACATCTACTCCCCAAATCACTTATCGTAAGAATTCATGTAGCCTCTAGTATAACCTGTCTCCCTCACATCTCCACACATTATAATAATCTCCCACCGGATCCAAATATTCATGATTAATAATTAAAAATACAATTTCATATAACTTTGCTCATAGTACCTCACAGTCAAGATCACTGAGTTCTTATATCAATAATCAACCTTCAGTCACAATAGATCCTTTTTTTCATAGATACATAAGGAAAATATATAACTAAAAGTATTCCTCCCATGTGGGTCGTATTTGAATACACTAAATATTTATCTCAATAGCAATTCTATCCTAGTTCGTAGCTATGGAATTCCATTGAATGCCTCTAAAATTTTATCATGATCATTTTATTGATCATGAAACCAATCATGATTTTTTTTAAATCCATTATTTATGGGCCCAAAATTTTTAAATTATTTATTTGAAAAATCATTAAATGAAATGTCCATTACATAGAACATATATCATTTCTTGAACCTTGTCACATTAGAGTTATGGAGAAGGGTTCTATTAAATTATATTACATTTATCAATATATATCCTATGAAATTAGTGACTATATTTCTATATATTGATTTACCCATTGGGTGATACCATTTTATATCATCTCAAAATCATGGGATCATTCTTTATATAAAACTGATAATAGTTACTTAAATTATTTTGTTCATAGAAACTCATGTGATGATTCTACTAAGGACTACTGATCAACCAAAGAAAATACATGCATCTAAAATACTAATGATTAATATCTAGGAAATTAATATCTTATTAAGACCTATGAAGAATGAAATGCATAAGATGGAGAAAGGCTTATGTAACAAACTTCATATAGAATAGCTTTAAAACTTATATTAAAGTATGACTTAGCTAAAACATCATGTATATTAATATTTTTGGGAAAGACCCTAACACATAAAATATTAAAACTTATATTTAACACAAAATACAAAGAGAAATCTATTTTATGATAAATGAAAATGAACCTAAATAATTATTCAAAAAATCATAATTTTTTCTAAATAATACATAGAATTGAAATTTTATAAAAAAATAACCAATAATTTTTAATTCTATAATTTTATAAATAATTTGAATTTAAATATAAATTATTAATCATATTTTATGTAGATAAAATTTATTCAAATAATGAAAATCAATGGTGAACCCTCACTTTTCCATTACGTACTATATTCCTAATTATTTGAATGTAATTTTTTGAGGTATTACTTTAACAAATAATATATATATATATATATTCGCATAAGATATTCTTTAAATGTGATTTTAACAAAATCATGTTCTAGGGGTGGATTGGTATTTAAATGTGTTCCTTGAGAAGTTACTATTGGAGTTTCATAATATTAATTTAGTATAATATCATACTAGGGAAATTATATATCAGGATTGTAGGAATCATTTTTAGTAGATAAGAACGATGAATTATGTGGAAATATTTCACTCATGGTGACTTACTAGTCAAATGATGAAGAAATATCACAATGTTACTAATATTTTAATCCAACAAATATTGGTTTTTATATATAATTGGGATTATATATTAATGGAATTCATGATTTGAATAGAAAGTTTTTGAATGTATATGATAATAGTTGGCTAATCATAGATAGAATGATCATTATTGGTATATTTGACCCTATATCTGTATAGATTCCTTGACATTTCATATATAAATATTGCATCTATTTAGATGAATATTCAATTCATAACATTTAGATTCATTCATGAACCAAATTTTTTTAGAATATTTTTATACTTGATATATAATATTCTTACATGATGAAATATATTCAAAATTTGCAGTGAAGATCATCCAATATAGTACTCTTTATTGGAATACCCTAGAAAAAAAATTCATCCTAAGTTATATAAATGAAACATAACATAAAGAATGAACATAGATACTTAGTAAGGGTAATAAAGAAAAATATTAATTGTCGATCATATGAAATTATAAAATAATCATACGTGTATATGATTGTAACCATAACAGAAAAAGTTCATACCCAGTATAATAAATATCATAAACCTCTGTTTTGGAATACTACTTTATCATTTCAAAATACTTTAATCATACGAATGTTAAATATTCATCACTAAACCATAAACCCTAATTTCTTGAAATAAATGTGTGTGGTACCTTCAAAAGTAGATAAATCACTTCATATATCATGTTTCATAACCAATACTATCCTGTTAGTCTTTAATGCCTTTTTATTAGTGTCGATCAAGCATATAGACTTTTTTCCTAAAATGGATAAATAAATTTTAATTATTTCCCATAATGAATAAATAACATCAACTTCTCTCCTAATGTTGATTAATCACTTCTATATTTACCATATTAAATCACTTCAACTTTTTCCCCCTCTATAAATTAACCACTATGATTAGTTTCTAAAACAAATCAAGCACATCAAATTGATTACATAATTATCTAATGATATATAATACGTTACTAAATGAATTGAAGAGATAATTAGTTCACAATAATAACATAATGAAAAAAATGCATATGTGTGCAACATGAAAAAAACATCTATCATATAACCATATCATTACACATGAAAGGATAATGGTTTACAAATTTCATAAAATCGTAGCATGAACCATTTAAATGGGTTTCATAAACATCTCATCATCATAAATATAATCCATAAAGTTAATGAATAATGATGGAATAATTGGATCTCATCCCCAGTGTTCCTTAAGAACCGGAAAAGAGACTGTTTGGTTTAATACAAACAATATTAAAATATCATAAAAAACGTTCTGGAGGAAAATTCCATTTTGATTAGATTTTTTTTTTAAAAACTACAAATTTAAAAAATATTATTAAATTTTTTTTGTTCAAAATAATATTTGGAAAATTATAATGTGTGATTCAAATTGTTAAGAAGTCATAAAGATGTAAAATTCAATTCAAGCTATATATGTTAAAATAAAACATTTCATTCATAATTTTGTCTAAATTACCTCATTAAAAATATGATATGAATGATACATGTAATTTTGTTTTTCAAAAATGTAATCCAAGGTGAAAAATGGCTTCATAAAATAATGGGATAGTTTTGAGATATTTCTTGAAATAGTATATAGAAAATATCGATATGGAATGAGAAGTATTTTTGATCAAAGAGATAAATAATGAATACTTTTTTTATATCTTAAATAATTAAAATTATATAAATAAAAAAAACACCAATTTAAAATATAGAAAATGAGGAGAAGAAAATTAATTGGATTCATCAGATAAGGATCATATAACTTCCTCAATGAAAATTAAATAATAAATTATCAAACCTAAAATAGAATTAAAAATTAAATCTCTTACCTCATTTATATCCTTTCCTCATTCATATTCAATCCACTTGTATAATATATATGTATTTATTAAATTTATAATACAGAAAAATATTTATTTATATCATAACATTAATTATTTATTTAGGACACCATTTCACCCTTTTATTAATAAATTTTTATTAAAATCACTATTCAAGGAGATAACTTATTCATTTTCCAAGAATGTATTGGTTCAAAGGTCCCACTCCTTATACTTATATCATGGTTCAATAATATTCAAAAAATTTATATTTTTATAAAAAATTATATACATTATATACATGTTTGTACAATTTCATTAAGGATATATATATATAACATTGTTCATGGAGTCTGTCGATCGTATGTATGCATGAATGATGTTTTCATTTTTTACTACGGTTTAAAATAAATAATGTTAAATAATAAATAAATTGTGAAAAATAATTACAATATCTTATATAAAATATATATTCATTAAATATAACCTTATTTTACATGTTAAATATAGATGAAAAATTAATTACATCACTTCGTGGATGTGGTAGTTCACACATATCCATGATCAGCATTATCATTTCCCAAAGACATGGATAGTAAAAAGGTATATATGATATTATAATTAAATAAGTATAATAATTACATAATTATAATATATAAACAATAAAAAAACCTTATTACCCATCCAAATATTATACTGAGGATAAATTAATTATATCATTATGTAAGGACGGTAAGTTGTACAAATATTGTGACAATGGGATCATAAATGGACAATAGATGACATTTTAATCCATATGTTATCTAAATTGACCTCTTAAATTATTTTTGGGATTTGAAAATAATTTAATAAAATATTATTTTGATAAAATACTATTAACACCCTTTTTGACACAATTATATAAATTTCACTGAAAAGAAATAAATAAGATGTTTAAATTAAAATATAGTCCTTAAATACAATAATAATTTTTAATATTAATCATTACATTTTCTGTAATACATTAAATAAATATAATAATATGACTTTTAAATTTTCTAAAATCATTTATTTCATTTTTACATTAATCTAATAATAATTGTTTCAGTATTGCTTAATCATTTATGATTATTATTTTATAACTAAAAAATTAATATAAATTACCATAATGAAAATAAAATTTTTATTATCAAAATAAATACTTTTATTTATTCATAACTTACTTTTTATTTATATAGACACATAATAGATTTATAAAACTAAGAGAGTGACATTTTTGTAATTATCATTAATTTTATGAATATATTGGTCATTTTTGTGGGAATGTGTCCATTAAAAAATTCCATATATATCATAAGTTTACGAGTGTCAATTTACCTTAATCAAATAAAAATTATGATGGAGAAATAAGGCTTTATCACTTAGTTTTATCCAAGAATAAAAAGATTTACCCTTTACCAAACTGATAAATCATACTAGAGTTACATTTCATATTAACACAAAATAAAAGTGGCCATAACAATAAATGAAGCTCTTGACTAAAAATATGGAGTTAATTTTATCAAATTCAATTCCTATAAGTGGAAATCATTGTACTGAAATTATGTTTAAAAATTTGAAAAACCAGCGTTATAGATAATTTAGTTTTTAAACATAAAATCAAATTGATTATTATATTATTCCTAGATAAATAATTGATCAATGTTAAAAAATTTATCTAGTGTATAATTTAAACATTTATTTAAAAACATCCACCTATAGTGATCATTTTAATTTATTAAGATAAATAACATTGTGTTTAAAAACGTAGTTTTTCCAAAAAATTCTCTTTTACATATAAAAATATTTTTATACTAAAGTAAAAAATACAATTTATTCATATGAAAATAATAATATTTTTAAAATATATTTAAAATCATTTTAATCTTAAAAAAATTTAAATTAAAATGGTATTATTTATATTCCTTCAAAAAAATAAATGTTATCAATAAAAATTCTAATTTTACAATATTTACAATAAAATTAATCTCTTTAGAAAATTATAAAAAAATCATCTGAAGACAATTTCAATTTCATGATTTGAAAAATTATGTTAATTTTAATATTTTTTAAATATATATAATTTAATCATAATATTTACTCAAAAAAGTAATAAAAATTATTTTTTTGGAAAATGTATTTTTTAATAATAAAACAAATTTTCTTAAAATTTGTTAATTATTTACTAAATATTTATTGGTACATATATATATTTCAGAAAGTATGTAATCAAATTTACACCTACCAAATTAACACTTAGAATATTAATATCAAATTTAATTATATTTTAATAATATATCATGGTTTAATTAAACGTTGTATTACATGTAATGCAAGTTATCAATGAAATAAAATTTAATTGAAAAAATATATTTTGTAAAATATTAGGGGGTTACATTACAGAGAGTTATTAACATTTTGGCTCATAATTTCATCTTATCTTCTTTAATCAAATGTTTTTGATTTGAAACATATTTTTCAAAAACACACAACCTTGAAACGTTTAATAATACTTCCCCTCAATAAATAGTAAATAGATGTATGAAGGCCACCATAATAATAGGTTTCAAAAAGGGGAACATCCATGAGAAGTGAAAATACATACATTTAAAAGAAAACTAACTCTGTAAGATTAATAGAGTAATACAAAACATGTTTAAGATAATGTAAACAACTAAAAAATAGTGAATCAATGAGGGATTATAGGACTATAAGTCTATCAAAATTAAAGGTTATGGGGTATCATTTTTTTCGTAATATATTTTTCCAACATTTCACTAATTAATTTACCATATAGACTAAAAAATAAGGAAATATATTTAATCTAAAAGTATAATTTCATCTATTAATCAATTTCCAAGACATTCAAATATTTTCATCTAAACGATTAGTATTCAAAAAAAAATCATGCCTGATGCACTAAAATCATCTTCTAATGATTCATAAATATATATAAAGGTATTCATCATATAATTAATCATTAACTAAAACAAAAAATAGAAATTATATGTTAATTAAAAAAATTAATAATATTTCATATGAGTAAATAAAATAGTAAACTCTAAAACATTAATTACATCAATAACCACAACATTAAATAATTTTTTAACAAGATACGATATAATATGCCCTTAATAATAAAAATTTTAATTTATTTATTTCTAAATAATCAATTAGGGTAAATAACTTTTTAAAACTAAAGGTTGAATATACCTCAAACAAATAAAACATATCCCAAAAATTATTAATCTCCATGATAAATTTCTATAATCATTTACCATAGTGAACGTCACAAAAATATCATGAATCAAATTCAGATACTAACATGAAAGGTAATGCTTAACATGACCATCAATATCTATAAAAATGTTTCCTTTTTAATGAATCAATTTTCTACCATGACGATTATATATATATAAATTCCTTGTAGACCATAAATAACTTAACAGTAAATCATATACCAACCCCCAAGGGTATTTAATTCTCAACATAGTATTCATATCCCATTACTTAAAACATAAAATGGTCGTGTAAATCCCATTGAACTATCGATAAAAAATTAACATATAAATCCATGATGATATCCATATCATTGAAGTAAACCTCACATGAAATAATATATGTTTCCAAAACTAAAAAAATAATTATTCATTAAATAAATTCAAAACTACTGAATAAACCCTCTAAATCAATTAATTAAATGATCTTCATAAAAGATGACCTAAATAAATTTTTATCAAATAAAAAAAATTCAACCTTACCTATAAAATCAATTAAAATAATTGATTTATCCTAATACATTACTAACATAACATCAGACACATATTATGGTTTATCTTTCCATTAATTGTGTGTCAAAAATATTACCTTACCACTAAATAACTATTTATGGTTATTAGTATCATTATTTTTATAAAATACATAATTAATTTTTTTTGGAATAATCCTCATATGATTCATTATTTTTATAACCAAAATATCATTAATATAACACATATCAAAAAACATTTATGGAATCCAAATAAATAAATATTGTTATTATCCCATATCATTCATCAACCATTAACTATGATTCATCATCTTTTTCCCTAATAATTATTTCTTAAAAATGTTATATAAATTATGTAAAATATTCATAAACCATGATATAATAATGATTGACACCTTTAACATAATCAATACATTTTAAAACATACAATACCTTTCATAACACTTTTATAGTCTCTTCATCATCATTTTCAAAACCATTACTCATGCAAAATTCATTATTCACTTTTTGAGATTACCCTATATGACATAAATGTGAATAATTCCCATACTTTCTACATTTAAAACATTTAATAATTAATGATAAAATAATGAGACCATTAATCACATCCATTACATTAACGGATCATTTCATTCTTTTTATGAATTATTTTCTTTATATCATTTTATTCTACACTTAAAACATCTCTTAGTTCCTCTGAGACATAAAAATGAGAACCTCTACACACATTGATTACATGTTGGAAACATCATATTATTTCATCCATGTTGATCATGAAAATCCATTTTCTCTTATTAGGTTTGTCAAGAATATAACCAAATTTGATGTTGTTAATCATGTAATGAGACATCTAATTTTTCACAAACACAAGGTTCTATATTTTATCTCTTATTTCATGTGCTATTCCATGAGTAAAATAAACCCATTAACTTTCACACTCAACACTATCATAATTTATTTGGGATATATCCATTGATTTAAAATAAAATACATTTTTTTGAGAAAAAATCAACATAGTGGGAAACCACATAATCATTAAAAAAATATAATGTATATCTAAAATGTGACACATTCTTCCATGACACCATAAGATTAACTTAGGCTATTTCTTATCGTAATCAATATATTGTGATTTTATCCTATAAATATAGTTATTTGTGAAGTTCTTATAATATTTTTCTAAACATAATCTATATAAAATGACAAATCACTACTCTGATACCAACTATATTATCCTTATATTTTAATACATCAATAATAAATATTTTTCATTTAATATTAAAATTTTATCATTTTGATCCAAACTATAACTTTTAATGTTTTGAGTCTTTAGCTTCCAGATTTATTGTCATCATATTTGATGAATGGCTTTTGACATTTCCCATAAATATCATCCCATACAGTACTCTACATTGGAATACACCACATAAAAAAAATCATACCTCGAACAAATGAAACATGAAATAAAGTTAGCTCAAATTCTCGATAGTGGTATAAATACGGGATATCAATCAATGATTATCTGAATGTATTAGATAATCATTACAGTTAAATTTCATAACAATAATATTCAAATTTCATCCCCAATCTATCATAGATCATGAGATGAGAAATGGAATAAAACACTATCATTTCTAAATACATGAATAAAAATAATGATAAATCATCATAACACAATCATGAACTATATTTTAATGTCATAAATGTATTTGGAACCATAATAGGTATAAAAACCATTTCATATGTCATGGTTTTCTACCAAGATAATCATATCAGGTTTCAACTCATGTTTCCCATAGTGGATTAATCACATAGACTTGTTTCCAAAAACAAAACATGTCACGAACCGAATCAGGTAGCCATCAACTTGATGCCCGACCCGGCCCGCAGCAAGGCCCGAAGGGCGTTCCCGATCCCCAAGGGCTGGCACAAGTGCCCGAGTATAAATTTAAAATTTTTGGGAACGATTTACCCATATAAAAACCAGAAAAAAACCATAAGTAAACCGAAATCCGAAAGCAAAATTACAACCAAAAGTTTAACAAAATAGCCTGAATGAGTCTCAGAAAAAGGGAATATACAACCCAACCACAACCAAATCCCAAAAAGGTGACCAAAAACCAAATCAACAACTGTCACCTGATGGAAGGATATTGCTGGCATGCCTCCGCCACCAGCACAGAATCATGTGATCCAACTAACACCTCGGACCACCATGCTCAAAACCTTGGCATCTCCATGCATCATATATAATCAGATCTAATTACACCCAAGATTGTAAGTAGGGTGTGATCAGTCGCTCAATAGGTTGGCACTAGAGAAAAGATTCCACAAAAAAGGGTTAAATGACCAAAAAAGTTTTCAGGTTCAAATTCTAGAGAAAATAAATAAATGCACTAACATTTTGATAGAAGCAGTTTCAAAAGAAAGGAAGTTGGTTTTAGAATAAATATGAAAAAATGGGTTTTTGGTAATGAATGAAAAAGAAACATTTTTACCATTTAAATCCATAGAAGTCACCAAAACCAACCAGTGATGATTATATAATCGCACAGGAGCAACAAAATGAGGGAGAGGACCTAAAGTACTAAAGTCATGTGGGACTGTAGAACCTCACGTCTCGGTGAACCATATCATATGTTTTCCATGCTCGAGCCACTAATAGGGAAACACCTCCTACCATAGTGGTCTCCAGTCATCATCAAATGTTTAGTTAGTGTTGTAAGAATCAATCCTGCTAAGTGAAACAGGACCGAGGCCACTACTATATCACTAGAACGAATGTCTAGTCTGCCCACCTAGTACACAGGCTTCCCCTTTTGTGCTAAATATTCAAAGTTCACCCTACTCATCATGGTCAAGGCACAACATGAAACATAGAATCTTACAACATGGAAGAACCACTGAATTTTGAGAACCAACCTAAATTTATCAAACATTTAAAAAAATGGTTTATAAGTTTTAAGAAAATAAAACAACACAATCAAAAATGAAAAACCCACTTAGACGCACACACAAAATTGTTGCAAGGATCAAATTCCATCTGCTTAATTTGTTCAAAAGCAAGATGAAACATTGTATAGACCCGACAATCTTATTAAGCCACTAATAAAGGCAAAACAACATGCTCTACCAATCAACCGACAACCCACAACAGCATTTAAATAAAAGATATATTAAATTAATCAAACCAGTAGACTAAATGATCAAATGCCCTAAGCATGTGAAACCACCTACCTTAAATAGTTGTGTGAAGCGACGCGACGCAAAACACCTGTTGTACAACGGTCGCACCATATGAAGGCGTCAAAAGGGTCCTAAAACAATGGACCCAAAATACTCTCAATGACAACCTAGTGAAACATTAGCGGTCCATAAAAAAATAACAAAAACAATTAAATATTCCAGTTAACCGTTAAACAAGTTCAATAATAATTATGTAAATTAACTAACAATTAAACCAAAATAATTAAATAAGTTGATTTATAATTATACAACTCCAAAGATAGCTAAATAAATTAATTAACAATTTAACAATTTCAATTAAATAAGATGATTAAAAATTTAATAATAACTAAATAAATTAATTAACAATTTATCTAATTAAATAAATAAATTATCAACTTAACAAATTCAAATAAATAAAATACTTATCAATTTTAATAACATTAAATTAATTAATTAACTACTAAAAAATTGCATTAATAATTAAATAATTCAAATGTCAATTAAAAAAATTAAAATAATTAAATAAAATTAAAAATAAACCCTTGAGGAAATGTCAGGAATTTGAAGAAGGGGTGGAACGGTGGTTCGGATGCCCGAGCGGGGTGCGGAAGCTGCTGTCTGGCGAGAGGGAGGAGGAGCGCCGACTGCTGGTCGGTCTGGGCAGGGAGGAGGAGCGGTGGAAGGGAGTTGGGGGGGGGGAGGCTGGTCGTGGAGCAGAAAAGGGGAGGGGCCTACTGGGATATTGTTCGGTGAGAGGAAAGAGGGCACCAACCTGGTGAGTGGAAGGCAGCAGGCGGAGGGGATGACGAACGGGGAGGCACGGTTTTGGGTGCGGGAGGAAGCGGGTGGAGAGGGTGAGATGGGGAAGGGAAGGGGGTGCGCGTGGGTGAGGGGAGAGGCTGGGAAAGGGGAGTGTGGAGGGTGAGGGATGGGGAATGGAGGAGCGCGCTGGTGAGGGTTAGCAGGGGTAAGAGAGCGCGAGTGAGGTAGATGAGGGGAAGGGGGAGCTTGGGTGAGGGAGAGGCCGTGAGGGAGAAGGAGAAGAAAGGGGAGAGGAAGGGATAAGGAAGGAAGCGGGAGAGAGGAGATGCATGGGGAGGAAGAAAGAGGTGGGAAGAAAAAAAGGAAAAGGGAAAATGGGGTTGCGGCTAGGGTTAGCAAGGGGGGAGAAATAATAAAAATAACAAATAATAATGAAAATAAATAAAAATAAAGAGTATATCAAAATTCCATAGATAAATGAACTATATGAAATAAAATAAAGTAGAGGCAAAAGGTTTTAATAATAATAAAATTAATAACAATAAATCAAATAATAATAATAATAATAAAGGCAAAAAAAATAATAATAATAAAAACAATAAAAACAACCACAAAAACAACAACAACAACAACAACAACAATAATAATAATAATAATAATAATAATAAAGCTGATGTTAACCATCCGTTGTTTGAGACATCCACACAACGGACACCACACATCAAAATGGAGAGGCCGCACGGCTTCGCCCGTGCCCTGCCCGTGCGCCGAGCGGCATGAGGCTCGCGTGCACACATCGTTTCCACATCGGGCCACCCGCATTGGGTTCATCCCGTGCTACAACAAAACAATTTTAAGAAATAGACAATTAAATCATGAAATAAAAATTTAAAATCAAATTTGTACCTCAACGAAGTCCTGGCATGACAATTCTCCCCACCATGAAAACTTTCAGTCCTCGAAAATTCAGCTTGATGACTGATCAGAGTATAGAAATGGGTACTCCTGCTCAACCCATGACTTTCGCTCACATGTCTCATTCTCATCATTCTCATGCTTCCAGAGAATACAGACTAGAGGAATGGAATTTCCACGTAGCACCTTCTCATGAGAATCCACTATCCGCACTGGTCTCTCAAACATAGATAAGTCGGACTCTATCTTCAGCTCCTCCCAATTCAGCACATGAAACAGATCAGGGATGTACTTCATTAGTTGGGAGACATGAAATACGTTGTAAATAGACTTCAACTATGAGGGAAATGCTAGCCTGTATTCTACCTTGTAAATCCACTCAAGAATCTCTAAATGTCCGACATACCTCAGTGTTAGCTTCCCCTGCTTCCCCAAATGATAGTGACCCATGCGAGGGGCCACTTTCAGGAACACTCTATCCCCACTAAAAACTCAACATCCCACTGACTCTGATCTGCATAAGACTTGTGGTGACTCTGAGCCATAAACAACCGCTGCCTAATCATCTTGACCTTCTTAGACGTCTCCTGAATAAGGCTTAGTCCAAAGAGTGAGGTCTTGCCTACCTTAGCCTAAAACAGAGGAGACCGACAAGGCCGGCCATAGATCACCTCAAAAAGTTCCATTCTGATAGAAAACTGGTAACTGTTATTTTAAGAAAACTCGACTAGTCCCAAATGGCAATCCCATGAGCCTCCAAAATCTAACACACAGGCTGGGAGCATGTCTTCCAGAATCTGATTCACCCACTCCATCTGCCCATCAGTCTGAGTATGGTATGCCGTGCTCATCGTAATCTAAGACCCCAAAGCCTTCTGGAGGCCTACCCAAAACTGAGATGTAATTCAGGTGTCCCTGTCAGAAACAACTATCGATGGAAAAACATGAAGTTTGACCACCTCCTGAACATACAAGCGGCCCAACTCATCTACCTTCGTTGTATCTATGATTGGAATAAAGTGAGATGACTTGGTCAAGTGGTCAATCACAACCCAGATAGAAATCCTCCCCCATGGTGTATGAGGAAATCCAATAATTATGTCCATGGAAACCTCATCCCACTTCCAGGTAGGAATGGGTAATGGATGAAGTAGGTCAGACGGTCTCTGATGCTGTGATTTCACTTTCTGGAAAGT
This sequence comes from Viscum album, assembly GCA_963277665.1. NCBI lineage: Eukaryota > Viridiplantae > Streptophyta > Magnoliopsida > Santalales > Viscaceae > Viscum > Viscum album. The sequence goes on from OY728133.1 coordinate 246,934,183, forward strand.
GTAGCATCTGGATACAAAGTCAGCAATGTCCCGTCTCTTAAATGGCCACCAGAACTGACGACGAACATCGTAATACATATCGGTGGTACCAGGATGGACGACCCACTGAGATTGGTGGCTATCCTGCATCACCACATTCCGCAGAGACAACGGCACTACAACACGATCCTTGAAGCACTGGACCCTCTAGGAAGACAAAGACCAATCAGAAGGGGTCTCCCCACCATGAAGAAACTGCATAGATCGATGACACAGCTCATCACCAAGCTTCTCCAGCATAATCAACTCCAGAAGAGAAAGAGTGAACTGAATGCTAGCCAAGAAAGTACCTCCACTGTGCTCCCTCCTCTCCAAGTGCATCTGGGCGAAGAGCCCCATCAAAGACCATTCATTGCTGGACTTCCTCAATACCTGCACTAGTACTTTTCTGCTCAAAGCTTCAGCTACCACGTTACCCTTGCCAGGGGTATAGACAATATCAAAATCAAAACCCTACAGGTACTCGACCCAGCAACGCTGCATCAAATTGAGATCCTTCTGAGAGAAAATGTAGGCCATGCTCTTATGGTCAGAATAGACCACAAACTTCTCCTCAAAGAGGTAGTGGTGCCACATCTACAAATAATGCATCACCAATGCCAACTCTAAGTCATGAGTTGGATAATTCTTCTCATGTGGCTGGAGCTGGCGAGAACCATAAGACACAACATGGTCATCCTGCATGATTACACATCTAAGGCCCGTACCTGAAGAATCAGAGTAATCCACATAGCCCTTTCCTGACTCTGGTAAGGTCAGCACAGGGGCGGTGGTCTACAGCCACTTCAACTCCTCGAATGATGCCTGACACTGAGGGATCCACTCAAACTTTACCCCTTTCTGCGTGAGTGCGGTCATGGGGGAGTCAAGCTGCGAGAAGTCCCGGACAAAGCACCTGTAATAACCATCCAATCCCAGAAAAATCCTGATCTCAAACACATTTCTCAGCTGCTCCCATGACATAACTGACCTTATCTTCTCTGGATCCACTGAAACCCCTTGTTCTGAGATGACATGCCCCAGAAACTTCACTTCCCTACTCTAGAATGTGCAATTCTAATGTTTGGCATACATGCGGTGATCTCGCAAAGTTCCCAAAACAATGCGCAGGTGATGCTCATGCTCCTCCTCAGATCCAGAATAAACTGGGATGTCATCCATGAATACCATGAAAAATGAGTCTAGATATTGGTGGAACACCCTATTCATGACCGGCATGAAAACTGTGGGGGAATTTGTCAATCCGAAAGGCACGACCAAGTACTCGAAGTTACCGTACCTGCTTCGGAAAGCCGTCTTCGGGATATCTACTTCTCTCACCCTGAGCTAGTGGTTTCCCAAATGAAAATCAATCTTGGAAAACCACTTTTACCCCTTCATCTGGTCGAACAAATCATCATTCTGAGGAAAAGAGTATTTATTCTTGATGGTTACCTTGTTTAATTTCTGGTAATCAATGCACAACCCTAGGGTTCCATCGTCCTTCTTCGCAATAAGGACCGGGGCGGCCAAAGGAGAGATGCTCGGGCGAATGAATCCTCTGGATTCGAAATTTTCCAGTTGTATCTTTAATTCCCTCAATTCGGTGGGGGCCATGTGATATGAGGGAATAGATATAGGCTGTGTTCCCAGCGCCAACTCAATTGAGAACTCCACGTCTCGCTCTAGGGGTAATCTAGAAAAATCATCTGGGAAGGCCTCTAGGAACTCATCCAGTACATGAGGTAACCCGCCCTGTAAAAAAACACCATCGTCCTCTAGTGTGAGCGACGACACCTGATAAGAATTATTTCCCAAATCAGCGAGTGGATGTCCCGCGCATCCCGACCAAGGATCCTGTTCTCCGTGAAAAATCCGAGGATCCCCATATGGTGCTGTAAAACTATCTCGGTGCCGATAGCAACCAATGTGCGCCTGAAAGTGCACTAGCCATTCCATACCGAGGATCACATCAAATTGTTCCATTTCAAGGACCAAGAAATCCCATTCCATCTCGAATCCCGACACAAAGAGTGCGCACGATGGGCACCTAAGGCCTTACTCCTTCTTATTCCCCAACGGTGTTGCCAACTCCATAGAAAACAATAACAGATTGGTTGGTAGGTTCATTAGATTCCCAAGACTAGCAGATATGAAAGAAACTGAAGCACTGGTATCAAATAAAACTACAGCTATAGAAGATGCAACCAAAATGGTACCTTGAATAGTCAAATGCCCTACATCAGATCCTACTAGTGCCTAATCCACAACATGCAGTTTCCTTGTCCCTGCATGAGAGAGACCTCTCCCCTGTGGCTCCGCCCTACTCTGGATCTTCCCAGAAGATGATCTGGTCCTACCACCATGACCACCGAACCGAGATCCCGACATCCTGGTCGGCTCTGACTGCACTGATACACCCTTGGAAGCATAGATTCATTCCCACTCTGGTAGAGGCGTACAATCCCGTAGAAATGATGTAGGTGACCCATGACTCCACACCCATAACATGGTCTGGGAGGATGTGGACATGCATGTCGGATGTGCCCTACCTTTCCGCACTGATGGAACACAATGGCCCTCACATCAGAAGCCTCATATGGTATCTGCCTTGAGGGTTTTCCTGAGCTGCCACCACTCTTCTTCCACTGCTTAACATGCTTTCTCTTCTTCTATAAGGAACTTCCACTGCCAAATCCTGATACTGATCTAGAAAACCCCGACATTCCTCTCTGGTCAATCTCGGCCATGCAAGCATGATCGACCACCTCAACATAAGTCATCAACATTAATAAGAAAACTTGAGAGTAGATTTCTGGTCGAATGTCCTTCTCAAAATTCTGAGCTTTCAAGAATTCACTCAAAACTATCTCGGGTGCTTACCGCAGCAGCTCAGCAAAGTAGTTCGCATATTCCATCACTGTCTGATTCCCCTGTGAAGGCTCCATGAACTCCCAAGATCTAGCATAGGCTAGAAACTCTGGACAATACTGCTCGTTGAAGATACCCTTGAAATCTTTCCAGCCCATGTGCTCATGTTTCCCAACCTGGACCACTGATTCCCACCATTTGTGACCGGAACCCTCTAAATGGAATGAGGAACACTTCAACCTGAATTCCTCGGGCGTGTCAAGGAAATCAAAAATGTGTTCTATCTTTTCAAGCCATTCCTCTACCTCTTGAGGTTCTAAACTGCCTCGGAAATAAGGATGTTTGTTCTTCAGAAACTCTTGAGCTCTATCCTTCCTAGAGCCAGATTCATCCCCTCTAGCTGGAATAGGGGCGGGGGCAGAAGTCACCCCTTGTCCCAAATCCTGAACGGCTCGGACCATAGCCTCTACCAATCTCTGATCAAGCGGCATGGGAGAACTCTCTCCAGCTTCCTCGCGTGGTTGAATGGGAGCTCTCCGGGGAGGCATCTTGCTGCACAGGGCAACAATCATAAAGGAATAACATCAGTATTACATATCTCATGAGGAATAAAATTTGTCAAAAGGATAAATAATCATCAATAAGCCAAACATGCAGAAATGAATTCTTGTAAAAACTATACTTTCTTACCTGGGGTCCACGTACAGTCTGTAGCATGTACGTCCCACCTAGGATGAAGTCAAACAAGTACCCTGACATCCCATGGTGACACAGTATCTGTCACGAGGCGTGCTGGCCAGACACCCTACTCACAACATAATTTCCGAGCACCATGACAGTCCCAACATCTGTATAACCAAACTCATCCCAAATAACATAGACCAAGAGTTAACCCCATCTGATACCATTTTGTCACGAACCGAATCGGGTCGCAATCAACTCGACACCTGACCCGGCCCGCGGCAAGGCCCAAAGGGTGTTCCCGACCCCCACGGGCTGGCACAAGTTCCCTGGTATATATTTAGAATTTTTGGGAATGATTTACCCATATAAAAATCAGAAACAAAACATAGGTAAACTGAAATCTGAAAGCAACATTACAACCACAAGTTTTACAAAATAGCCCGAACGAGACTAAAAAAAGGGAAACTACAACCCACCCACAACCAACTCCCAAAAATATGACCAAAATCCAAATCATAAGCTGTCACCTGATGGATGGATATCGCTATCAGGCCTCTGCCACCAGTGCCAAATCACGTGATCCAACTTACAACTCGGACCACCATGCCCAAAACCTTGGAATTTCCCTACATCAGACATAATCATATCTACTTACACCCAAGGGTGTAAGTAGGGTGTGAGGAATATCTCAATAGGTTGGCACCAAGGAAATGATTCCGCAATAAAAGGGTTAGATGAACAAAGAAGTTCGCAAGTTCAAATTTTAGAGAAAATAAATAAATTCACAAACATTTTTATGGAAGTAGTTTTAAATAAAGGAAGTGTGTTTTAGAAAAAATAGGAAAAAGGGGTTTTTGGTAATGAAATAAAAAGAAACATATTTACCATTTGAAACTACAAAAGTCATGAAAACCAACCAGTGATGAGTATATAATCACATTGGAGCAACAAAAAGTGGGAGATGCCCTAAAGAACTAAAGTCGGGTGGGACCCTAGAACCTCACGTCTCGGTGAACCATATCATACGTTTCCCGTGCACGAGCCACTGGCAGCGAAACACATCCTACCGTAGTGGTCTCCATTAATCATAAAATGTTTAGTTAGTGTTGTGAGCATCAATCCCGCTAAGTGAAACTGGGATGAGGCCACTCCCATATCACTAGCACGCTAGTCTAGTCCGCCCACCTAGTACACAGGCTTCCCCTTTTGTGATCAATATTCAAATTTCACCCTACTCATCAAGGTCAAGGCACAAAATGCAACATATAACTTCACAACATGCAAGAACCACATAATTTTGAGAACCAACCAAAAGTTTATAAAACATTTAAAAAAATGGTTTAATAGTTTTATGAAAATAAAACAACAAAATCAACAATGGAAAATCCACTCTGACGCACACGAAAAATTCTAGCAAGGAACAAATTCCATCTTCTGTATTTGTTAAAAACCAAGGTGCAACACAGTATAGACCCGAAAATCTAAATATGCCACTAATAAAGGAAAAAAACCACGCTCTACTAGTCAACCGACAACTCACATCAACATTTAAATAAAAGACATATTAAATTAATCAAATCAGCAGACTAAATGATCAAATTCCCTAGGCATGCCAAACCACCTACCTCAAACAGGTTTGTGAAGCGTCACGGCGCAAAACTCCCATTGTGCAACAGTCACACCATATGAAGCCATCAAAAGGGTCCTAAAACAATGGAACCAAAATACCCTCAATTCCAACCCTATGAAACATTAGCGGTCCATAAAAAATAACACCAGCAAGTAAATATTCTAGTTAACCGTTAAACAAGTTCAGCAATATTTAAGTACATTAATTAACAATTAAACCAAAACAATTAAATAAGTTTATTAATAAGTATAAAACTCCAAAGATAACTAAATAAATTAATTAACAATTTAACAATTTCAATTAAATAATATGCTTAAAAATTATATAATAACTAAATAAATTAATTAACAATTTATAAATTTAAATAAATAAATTATCAACAAAACCAATTCAAATAAATAAAATAAATAAAAATTTTAATAAAAATAAATTAATTAATTAACTCCTAAACAATTGAATTAATAATTAAATAATTCAAATGTCAATTAATCCAATTAAAATAACTAAATAAAATTAAATACAAACCCTTGCGAAAATTTCGGGAATGTGAAGAACGGGGGGTACAGTGGTTCGGCAGCCCGAGCGGGGTGCGTAAGCCACTGTTCGACGAGAGGGAGGAGGAGCGTCGACTACTGGTTGGTCCGGGCAGGGAGGAGGAGAGGTGGGAGGGAGTTGGGGGGAGGCCGGCCATGGAGAAGAAGAGAGGAGGGGCATTCTGGGCTATTGTCCGATGATAGGAAAGAGGGCACCGACCTAGTGAGCAGAAGGCAGCAGGAGGAGGGGCGGTCGAATGGGGAGGCTCGGCCTGGGGTGCGGGAGGCAGCGAGTAGAGAGGGTGAGAAGGGGAAGGGAAGGGGGAGCGTGTAGGTGAGGGGAGAGGATGGGAAAGGGGAGTGCGGTGGGTGAGGGAAGGGGGATGGGGGAGTGTGCAGGTGAGGGTGAGCAGGGGTAGGGGAGCACGGATGAGGGAGATGAGGGGAATGAGGAGCATGGGTAAGGGAGAGGCCGTGAGGGAGAAGTAGAAGAAAGGGGAGAGGAATGGAGAATGAAGGTAGAGAGAGATAGGAGATGCGTGGGGAGGAAGAAAGAAGAGGGAAGAAGAAAAAAAAGGAAAAGGGAAAATGGGGTGGCATCTAGGGTTAGCAAGGGGGGAAGAAATAATAAAAATAACAAATAATAATGAAAATAAATAAAAAGAATGAGAAAATCCATATCCCATAAATAATACAGCTATATGAAATAAAATAAAGTAGAGACAAAAGGTTCTAATAATAATAATATTAATAATAATAAAAACAATTAAAATATTAAAAATAATGGAAACAAAAGTAATAATAATAAAAACAACAACAATAATAATAATAATAATAAAGCTGAAGTTAACCGTCCGCTATTTTGGAAATCCGCGCAACGGACACCGCATGTCAAAATAGCAAGGCCGCACGTCTTCGCCCGTGCCCTGCCCATGCGTCGAGCGGCGTGAGGCTCGCGTGCACACATCGTTGCCACAACGGGCAACCCGCATCGGGATCAGCCCGTGCTACATCCAAAAAATTTAAAAAAGCATACAATTAAATCACGAAATAAAAATTAAAAATTAAATTTGTAGCTCAACGAAGTCCGGGCGTGACAGAACTGGCACTTTAACTTGTTTCAGATAATGGTTCAATCATTTTTACTTGTTTTTTATAAGGGATCAATCACTTCAACATTTTTTCCATAACAGATCAAGCACTTTGAGTAGTTCGTTCTAATTGATCAAAATCCCTTGACATGTTTCCCATAAATATTTCATGAGATATAATACGTTACCTAATGAATTGGTTCAATATATACATTCCACCCACCACATAAATAAAACCCTAAATATGTGTTCCAAAAGATCATATAACATCCATCATATCATCACATAATAACCCATGAAAGGAAAACAACATCCATATTTCTTAAAATCATTGCATAATCAATGAAAATTTCTTTTGTAAACATCTCATTATCATAATCATAACCCATAAAACAATATAATATTGATGGTATAATTGTATCAAATCCATAGTAAATTGTAAAAACACCAATTTTCTATCATTTAATAATAGAAATATCATTAAAATATCATTAAATTGTTTTATAAGGAAAATAATATTTTCATTTTTAAATTATGTTTCAAAAAATTTAAATTCCACATGTATAATGTAAAAAATTTCGTTGAAAATAGTATTGGGAAATTTAATGTAATGTTCAATGTTTGAAGAATTTATGACAATGGTAAATTACATTACTTCCATGTAATTTAAAAGAAATAATATCATTCAAATTTTTGTCAAAATTTTCTCATTCAGACAAAAATATTACTATTAATTTTTTTTTGTGAAAAGGAAAAAAGCGTAAAAATGTATTAAAAAATTATAGTCTATATTAAAATAATTCATTATATTATTTTTTAAAAATATATATATAGATGTAAATGGATTTTCTAATGAAGAGAAAATAAATTGGACTGTCACAAAAAAAATATTTCAACATATTAAATAATTAATGTCTATAAAATGTAAGGGAAAAAAGTATTCTTTAGAAATACAAAAGTTGAATAAATATATTGGTATTCATCAGATAATTATTATAAAATTTCCACAATTTATATTCTTGTATAAACAATCCCGATTAAAATATTTTTAAAAAATAGATCCCTCACCTCATGTCTCGTCAATCCTTGGTCAAATTTGAAACTGATTGATACTAAATATTATATTTTTGTTAATTAATTTAATAAAATTTATTTTTATGTATGATATGATTTATTATTTATTTATGATGCTTTTTCAATTTTATATTAATACTTTTATATTAAAAGCACTATTTTGGGTGATAACCGCTTCATTTTGCAAACATTTTTATATTTGGAAGTCCCAAACCATATAATTTGATCATGGTTCAATAAAATCAAGAATATTAGTCAAGGTATAAAAATTATATATATCAATTATATATATTCTTAAAGTTATTTATAAAATGTAGAGATTGGAAAAATAATTACACCATTCACGGAGACCGTAAGTTGCATGTATGTTTGAATGTTTTTTTCACTTTTTCGACAAATTAATGAAGGAATGGTACATAATATGCAAAATATCAGTAATAATTATTATATCGTATAAATTATATATATAAATCCATCATTATTATCATCCATTAAAAATGACATTAAAAGTGAATCACATCGCTTCGTAAAGGTGGTAGTCCACACAAACACATGATTGATGTTATTCTTTTCTAATGGATTCTATGGTAATAAGGAAGATAATTTATTATAAATAGAGAAGTAAATTTATTTCTTAATTAAAATATGTAAAAGATAAACCAATCATAATACCCATCCATAAAACATGGTGATGAGAAATTATTTGGTTCTTTACAAGGAGACGGTAAGTTACATGCATGCAAGAGTGATATTTTCATATCCCATTTGATGCGAAAGAGTGTGGATAACAGAGAATTAATAATAATAATAATGACATTTATTTATATGTATAATACTTAATTTTTTATTTTCTGATAACTACCATTGATTTATAAGAGGTAAATAAAAATTAAAAAAATAATTTAATCAGTTAAGGAGATTTCCTCTTCATTGAAAAAAAAAATTCTTTAGATATCCTCTTAAATATCCAAGGGTTTCTATTATGGGAAGAACATAAAATATATAATGTAGATAATGAAATTTATGTGGAATTTTTGTAGGGTATGGTAATCTAATAAGGATTATTGTGCTGTACATTATTGACGGAGTAGGTTCCCTTTAATAATAGAGTCGAGGGGAACTTTAGGAATTTTTAAAAATATTAAATTATAATAAATTCATTATCTAGACCAAATCAATAAATTAGTAAAGGAATGAAAATATAATATACTATTGGTTTTAATCACATCATAATATAAAACTTCAAATGGTTTTGTTGTAATTTTATAAATTATTGTTTTGATTAACCACTTGGTTAACCAATTTTTACCTTGACCACAATAATATATTTTTCATCCCTAGTGTGTTATAATTTTACATATAAGGTGATAATTTTATGGTTAATGTAATAGATACAACATTATAAACAATATATTATCCTCCATTACCTATTTGAATATGTTTATGGTTTTTTATCAATTTATAGAATATTAAATTGATAAATTATTATTAAGTTCCATTTTGAAAATATTCATTAAATTGGAATAAAAACTACATAAATAAGTAGTTTTATTCTGAATATCATCCTTAAAATAGAAAATAATACGTCATATTAATCTACAAATTCCTGGTACACATTAACACATTCAAATTATATCACATTTTAATAATTTTGGATAATTTGATTTGTTTTTTTTGTTAATTTAATAAATATTGTTTAAGTGTTGTGTAAGAATTAAATTTAATTATATGATTCCTATAAATAATTGTTTTTTACTATATTAATATAAGTTTATTATCATAAAAATAGACATTTTAATTGGTTCATAAGTTACCTTTATGTATAGGGATTCGTAATAAATATTTATAACTAAGAGAGTGACCTTTTGTTACATTCCTTGATTTAAATAATATATTTTTCATTTTCATAAAAATATGTCCATAAAATAAATTTAGAGACTAAGGTTACAATTTTATATTATAATACATATAATAATTTTTATTATGAATATATATGTCCTTACCACTTAGATTCAAGCTAAATTAAAATGATTTATCTGTTATCGGGGGGGGGGGGGGGAGGATTTGTACCAGAGTTACGATTTTGATTGGCAAAAAACAAAATTCTTGAATTTACAAAATATAAGAATCCTAAATCCATATATTGAATAAATTTTATTAAATTATATAAATACATGTGGAAGTAATTATTTTAAATATATTTTGAAAAAATGTGATGAAAACCTCTCTTTTATAAAATATTGTATTTAAACATTACCCATGATTTAATCATATCCCATACAATGGAAAATACTACATGATTAATAAAGTAATATTTAGTATATAATATATAAATATCTTTGAAATTATTTATAAACAATTTTAAATTATTTTTTTAAGATAAAACACATTTTCCAAATAAAGATTGTTATTTTAGTGAAACTCCTTTTACGTAATAAAATTATAATATATACAAATATATAATTTAATCCAATGAGCCTAATTGATTTGTTTAAATATGATATAAATATTATTATATTTAAACCATTTAATGAAAAAAATATATCTTTTTAGATGCCAGAGGAAAATATATAGTTCTCAAAAAAATTATTTTTTAATATTTACTACAACGTAAATCCTTTCAAAAAATTCTAAAAAATCATTCTAAGATCATTTTAGTAAAATTATTTCCAAAATTATATTACATTTCTAAACAATTATCAATGTTCTAGAATAAAATAGTAACATTTTCTCACAAATACATTAAAACCCATTTATAAGAAAACATATTATTTAAATAATTAAATGACATTACTAAAAATTGAGTGAATAATTACTAAGAATTATTCCATACATCAAAATATATATTTTTAATGTATTTAATCATATTAATATGTTTCAATTTTATAAATAGAGTATAACTAAAACATTAAATAATATCCTAATAGTATATCAAGTTTTTCTTGAACTCAACATTTCATGTAACCCATGATATTAAATAGATTTAATATAAATCAATAATATTATTTCATGAAATCATGGGGTGTTATAATTGGATTATGTTATTATATAGAGTCTATATTACTATATATGAATGAGATTGGGTGGTTTTATGTGGTTTCATTGAGTATTATAACTATACGTGATGATTAGTTCATATCATCTTAATAGAAAGTGTCATAGTAATATTTCAAGACAACATATGATTGAGAAGAGGATTCCACCACAACATAGATGGTCATAGGGATATAAAAACTCATGATCTTGAGAATATTTTGAAATTGTGATTTATTTACATTGAAAGTACTCTCACTAATCATGTTCCACTAAATGAGTGTATCTAGAAAATTTGTTACAACTCTAATGTTGACATGGATCTGTTCATGGACCTATAGGGTAGATCCTAATGTTAACCCAATTAATTTAACGGTGTTTGTACATTATTCACATTTATTTCCTAATATTTTGTGGAAAATGACCAATAACCGGATGGTGATCAGGTAATAGATTGGGGCATAAGGATACAAAAACCACACCAGGATTGATAACTGAGAAAAATTTAAATTTTGGGAGGGATATAACATGTTTATGAAATACTTTTCTCAATGTGGATTGATGAATATCACGTTAAAGTTAAATTATTCATATGACTCATATTTCCATTCAAGGAATTATACTGGTTTGGTGAGGTTACATATTTCATGGTGTTATAAACATGATTTGGATTGGTATATAGTTCTTTATATGTATACTAGAATATATTGTACTTAGCTGATATATCACTCATTATTGAAAATAGAGAGATGGATATTGAGGATGAAACAAATTCTATTGACTATCCACAATGACATATGATCTGTAAGAAAATATTTATCATATATTAGTGATTTCATTTGTTTGTGTGAAGTGGAAGCATGAGAATTCCTAGGAGATCTCATGAGGTATTTGTTGTCATATATGATCCTGACACCCTTACCTCTTAAAGAGAGTTACTATATTTTCTATAATGATTATTGATATGGTGTATGATATTCCTACATATAATATTTTAATATTAGACGTTGAATTGTTATCATAAAATATATTATGGTGGCTATGTGGAAGGTTTTTTATACACATCATGGGTTTTAAGGAATAATTAATATTTAAAATTATAATTTTTATCTATGTGCATGACAATAAATTATATCTTAAATATATATCTAGATATAATTTCTATTGTGGTTATTTCAAGAATGATGAGTTTTACTTAGGAAGGGAATCATTTTTATTTGGGTTTTGGGCTATGTTTGGGGGTATTTTGAAACCTTAATTCATTTTTAGGGGAGAGATTAATATTTTCCATCTAATAAATATGAAAATAATCATTAAATTTGGAGAATAGGGTTTAAATAACATAACTACACAATTATATGAGGAATATTTGAAAAAATATTTAGAACTATGAGATGACAGGTTGATTCAATTGTAATGTTTGGATTTTATAGTGGAAGGGTTCTCAAATTTAGCTGTAATAATTGAATATTTGGTCGTTTCTACTTCAGTGTTGAATTTAATATTTTAATTTCATTTGTATTTATTTTTAAATTTCTTGGTCCTTGTTTATGTATTTTTTTATTCTTTTGGTGATATTATCAATCATGTATGGCATGATTTGTAATGGAAAATCCAAGCATGTTTACATAGACTTTGTGTATTTATTTTTTAACTACAGAAACTGTGTCAATTCAGAAGCATTTTATGAAATTCATCATTGAGGATGATATTTTATTTGTTATTATCTCATGGGTCATAGTTCACTAACACTTTTAGTGTATTGTCAATGGATACAAAACCACATATTTCTATACACAACAATCCTCCTAATCCAATATACCTAGAAAGTAGTTGTAACCAATAATTGTGTATTTATATACAAAATTGAATTGTATATTGTACATTCTCATGGTATTACATAGTCTAAACACATCATATGCCCAATGGATTATCCCATTATGTTTAGAATCTTATGACTGGAGTTCTTATTAATATATTCAACTATTCATCATTCAAATTCTATAATGTATGTATGGTTTCCCATTTATGTATTTGTGAATTATATAGCTTAGGGTTTTTTATTGATGCATTTATATATGGACCAACATACCACATAAAGTATACACCCTTAGGGTAAATACCATATAACATGACACCAGTTGCCAGAATGATTGAAATACCATCATGGATCATACCCATGGATCACCTGATATGTAACTGGAAAAGAAACATAGTGTACTTTCTATTCTTTATAATTTTTCAAAACTAGTTTCTTGAGTGTAAAAAAGAAAAAATAAGTTAATTAATTAATATATTTTCCATATATATCTCATTGGTCTAATTTTATATGATATAAAAGGCCACTTCCATAAATTATTAGGTAGTATTTGGATCTTATAACTAAATATATAATGATTTTTTAATGAAATGAATTAAATGCACTGATGTATTCTTTGTAATACCCCATATTTTATGGGGAATTCATAAATATATGTGGTTTAGGTACTATACTTTTCATATTATAATGATAAGGAATAATACCATATATGATAGATGGATCCATTACTCCTCAATTTCTTGATGTATAGATCTCTAAATGTGGAACCGTTGCTCCACCCATGTGTGGTGGCAAGGTCCTCCCCAGGGGCATGGTACAATCTATATCACTATTCACACACCATGATGAGGTGAAGTTCCCCAATTAAATTTCAATGTGGTATATAATATTTTATAATGCTATTGGGTGTTGGATTATGTGATATTAGGATATATTTTGTTCCCTTAAGTGTATTAGTACTATAGAACTGGGATATAAGGTTTAAGTTCTACCCTTAAATTGGTTATCCTAATTCTTAAATATTATCTTTATTATATATGTTGAAGCTATTTGAGTAAACCATTCTTCTTGTTCCACCCTTAATTTTCTAGAACATCAAATACGGTATGTTTATACTTACACCCACAAGGTCCTTATGCTTTGAATTATTTTTTTCATTTCATATAACAAAAAATTGATTGGTGGATTTACTCGACTAGCTTTTTATGTCACATCTCATGGTATTTTAGTGGTAATTTTATCATTTATCCTCATGTGGGTGTTGGTGTGGTGAGGACTGCATCTATACCCCTAATTTGATATTGGAATTTATTATTTAATGCCAGAGATTCTAATTTTTCAAAAATAATTATTTTTATTCTATTTCTTATTCATTTTATCTCATGTATATTCAATACTATTAATTACACACATATATTTTAATATTAAATTTTATTTTATAGATATTTGGTATCATTTAGTTTTATATGATAAGGCCTCCTATATGTGTGACAACCTTTTTAATTGTGTCCACTAGCCATGGGCTATTTTAATAATGGATTTTTGAGGAACACATGGCATACTACAGGCCAATGAGTTTTCATGGTCAATGAGGTCTAAGAAAAACCCACTTAATTAAAATAATTCACTACAAATGGGGTAAATTATTGAATTTAAATCACTTTTATGTTTATTTGGAAACAACCTTTACCTCTTCTTAATGTGATTGGATATAAATATCATATAAACCAAATTATTCAAAAATATTTGACTCCAATTTTTTATGGTTTAAAAATCAAATATGTGGAAAATAATTTGAATAATCCAGAATATCTATTTAACAATAATTCCACATGTACCATCATTTTAGATAAAATAAATAAAAGAATAACATTTTACTTGTGTTACAATAAATATCCTTGGACTATGAAAATTTCTCCCTCGTTAATAAATGTATAGAAACCCTTTTTTAAATTAGTACATTAATTAATGGGTTTATACTTCAATAATAATGTTATAGGGAATATTAAAATTCATTATCATAATAATTATCTTCTTCAACATTAACAAATACAACTAATAAAATCATCGACATCTTCTTATCAAAATATTTTGTATTTTTATCACATACTCCACATCACAGAGAAACTATATATTTCATCATGTTCAAATTTTAATTTAAATTTCAAATTAACAAAATAACATAAAAACTCTATTTATGATCTTTTCCCACTTATTATTATGAAATTAAAAGATTCACTTATCCACCATGAAAAATATTAATTATTTTATAGATTGAATATGAGTAATTATTTTATTGTTAACTAACTGACATTATCATACCACTAAAAATTTAGAACTCTCCTATGACCAAGACATCATATTTCATCCTTAAAAAATGTTTCATGTACTTTTATATACCTCTCAAAACCCATATATTGAATTATATAATGTTTTATTATATTTAAATTTAGATATCACAAATATCATTAAAAAAACTCTAAAAACATAATGCGACATAGCATATTTTCTACTCATCGATTTGGACCAGAATTTTTTACACACATAATGAAATGAGTCATGGAAAGGAGATCCCATTACAAAAACCTCACGTATAACCATTTCAATTAACATCCATATGAAAATAAACCATGAAATTTCATATACATATCTAAATGGAAAAAAATTGTTACCATGAAATATAAATTTTCTGATTTCTAGAATATCTTCATGAAATTTAAACCCTTGGGACCAAGATTCCAAGATATTTCAAAGACATTTCAAAATATGTACCGTTAGTTTTCCATGTTGAAGATTATAATTAAATATATATAATAACAATCACTCTAAATTTGGAAATATATGGATCATTATAAATTATAGATAAAAAAACAATTATATCACCCTAGTTTGATGAGCATTCAAAAATTATATAACTCATATGCGTTCCAAAAGTACATATTAAATATTATGGATGAATATAAATATTTCACTAATCGAAACAACTCAATGAAAATATATTTTTAATTCCATTTTTAGATATCATTTCATTATTTCAATGTTATCTCATTTTTGCATGCCATAAATTCATAATATATTCAATATATATAGACCCTGACATGTCAAAATTCTTATTACATAAGTAATAAAACTGTTTCGATTGTTATACTATATGTTTGACTATTTTATACACGGACACACAATGGTGACATCACCTACATAAAAAATATCTTCAGAAAAAAAAATCATCATCAAGAAACACTAATCATTCCAAAACAATGGGGCTATTTTTAGAATAAAAATAAACATAAAGAAACAACTTATTTTGATCTTGATTTCATTGTTAGGGGAAAAAAGGAAATAAATATTCTATCAATATCATCTCTTCTTCATGTATCTATTTTTTCTTTATTCAATTGATCATCATTCTCACCCATTTTATTTTGATAGAAACTATTGAAAGAAAAACACTTTCCAACTCATCAAAATTAATATTGTATCAATGTTTAATATTTCCAATACTAAATTAGGTAACATGTTATATAAAAAACTAATGTTGAAAAATTAAGTAATGCATTCCAAAATAGTTACTTTTATTCATTTATTCAAATCCTCATCCATTTTAAATTATTAATACCAATAAATAATCTAGAAAAAATATTCATATACATCTCAAAACATTTTCTTGAACCTATATATTTAATTTTCATTACAAATTTCTAACCAAAAATATTAGGATAGTTCACATGGTAACTTTACAGCCTAAAAAATTTCATAATGTATCTATAAATAGACTCTACCACTAAATAAGGTTTCTCTCCTAGATTTTAATACACATTAATGAATATATTCTTCCAAATATTAGTATTCCTCCTCATTATAAACACATTAGTTAATAATCCAAGAAAAATATTTATGTTTTTTTCAACTCCTTTGATAGAATTATTCAATTGGTCATTTGATATATGGGATGGTTTCACCAAGCTTTCACCTTCAGATGAATGATTTTGAGCACCAATCATCAACAATAATATTCTAAATGAATCGAATTTTGGTGTTTTAGTTCATATATATACTTATTAATTTTTTTTAAATAATTTATATAATTAAGATTTTTATCACATGTTCTTTAATTATTTTATATTTTATGAAAAATATCATCAATGGATAATGTTGAACCTGATATTTAATATATTGATGTAAATTTAATTATTAGAGAACCCAAGAAGTGGTAATGCCACTTCCCCCAAAGGATCTTCCAATTGTATCATCATCTACATGAATTCAGTTATTTATTAAGAATAAGCTATATATTCTACATTGTTTGTGCTCAAGGTTATTGTGTATTTATTTATTTTGTGTTAACATATATTTATTTTATGAAAAAAACTATAATAATTATTTATCATTGATAATATTTTTATCTAGTATAATGTTCATTTATATATCTAATAAATCAAACCTAATAATTATGTTATATTTCATCCCTCATTCCATTGAACATTTTAAATATCAGATATTTTTATTTAAATACATGAAATGCAATTTCATTAATGAACATTTATATCTACAATAAAATGAAACAACATAAATTTTATATATTCTTGAAGCTCTCAATATTTATAGGCTGACAATAAAATTCTAGAATTATCATAAACCAACTAATTTTCAAGTGATAAATTTTAGAATATCACACCCCATATTAATTTGGGTAGAAATGAGATTTTAATACTCAATTTAAATATTCTTTAGTTATTTTATATCATACATATCCTAAGAAAAAAAATACATGATTTTACTCATGAAATATATATAAGCCCAAAAAATATCATAACTCATTATGAATGAAAAAATGATATGTATTCTATATATCCAATTTCAATTCTTCATATACACATTCATTAATTGTAGAAAAAATTATATCATCTTAACGTCCCCTATAAGAATAAAAATTAATTATAATTAATAATCTTGATTGATTTGTACATTTTTCTCTACTATACCATTCTTGAATTTTATCATTATCATGTATTTTTAAAACATGTAATACCATTTATCCAAGATTTTGTTTAACCATATGTGCCCATATTTACCCAGAAAATATGTTCCACAAGTCTACCAAGGTGATGTGTAAGAATATGTATCTTATATGTAAATTTATGAATTTAAAATAATTTCTTTAATTAAAAAAACCAATGATTAACATTTTTAAACCTAATTAAAATATTTATAAAAAATAGCGATTATAATTTATAGATTTTTTATTTTAAAATTAATAACAATCACTATTAAAAAATTATTTCTTTTAATTGTTTTTAATATTTTGAATAATAATAATCATATAATCTAATAAGAGTAATATTTTTTAAAAAATAAGTTACCAAGATTCAAAAATATTTTTCATGGTATTATTTATTTTTCCAAAAGGATAAAAATAAATAGAAAATCCCTAAAAAATACAAAAACTTCATAAAAATTACTATTTGAGAGATGTATTTACCCAAACTAATCCACTCTCCATTATTTAAGGCTTTTTCATCTAATTTCCTTAATTTCTAACTTTTCCTTTTATATTACTTCCAAATTAAAGTCTCTTCGCATATAAATGGGTACTTATACACCACTTTTACTTCCAACCTAAAATATTAATTACCATTACAGCTATGGAATTCTCACATCAATAAATACCTATCCAATATTTTAAATCAAGTTTATCTAATGAAAATCCAAAAATCCAAAATTTATAGTAGGTCCTCATAAAGAAGGATTAATTTCTCAACACTTGTTCGAATCACATCTTAAACATTTTCTTCTACATCCACCTATTGATAAATTTTTACTCTTTATAATGTAATTAATATTATATTATTAATTTTATAAAACATTACTATGTTAATTTTATAACCATTTAAATTCCTTCCCACTTCTATTGAAAAAATGAATGTTATTAATGTGTATGCCTAGACAACCACATCTACAAAGTAATGTGTTTCATTCTACATAATATCCTTATGTGGATAGTTAAAAGGGTATTTTATGAATAAATATTTAATTTATAAAAATTTTTATTCTTAAATGATAAACCATATATACCTCTCTCATGTTCTATGGAAAATTAATTCACTATTTGTGGGTATTTATGTTGTACTACTTCTAAGGAATCACATACTTCTTTTTTACATTGTAAAGATATATGGATAGAAATTATAATTTTATAATAGTATATATAAATTATATTTTTATTTAAATATTGTTTTTTTGTTCTAGGTGGGTTATATTAACATTTAATTTGGTATTATCAAAACATTTTTTGTTCGTAAAAAATTACCAAAATATTCTATTCATTGATTTGGTATTCTTAAAAATAAAATGAAATTATCAATTAATGGAATTATATTATTATAAATCAATGAAAATAATAAATTATAATTCCTTGTAAAATTTAAGAATGATGACCTTTTTTTAGTGAATGGGTATCAATAACGGACTTTAAAAATTGCACTAATAATCAAAATCACTAACATCCAATAATGAAAATAAACTATATGTATCCATTAAAATTAAAACAATTCTTATAATTGAAGGATATATTATGTAATAAATATGAATAATTTTATTATATAGGTCTTTGAGACAATTATTTTTTAAAATGGGATGATGAAACATATCGTTGGATATTGGTTGTTACAGTTGGGATTTCATCTCAAGGTTTATTATTTGAGAAATAAATTTTATTATGAATATATTAATTTTTAGATATATATTATTTTCAACTTATATTCAAATTTATATCATTATTCAAATTTGGGTTTTGGTATTTAATGTTTTTACCTTTATTCCCTTTCAATTTGGTTTTGAATATATTTTTATTATATTTATATAGCATTCCTCTTACATTTATTTAATTGAGACATATTCTATAATCACCACATTATTTATTTTTTATTTTTTATATTCAAATTTATTTATTAATTATATAAAACTATTCATTAAATTAAATGGATTAAAAAATTATTCTAATTTTATTTCATTGAAGGGATTTAGATTCTATAGGTATCAATGCCATGGGGGTCTTTTAAAACTAAATATCAATTTATTATATTCTGATCATTATTTTTGCGATATATTCATAAATATTGGCCACAATATAGCCCATGATTTAATTATTCTTTACATAATCTCATTTTTTGGGTTATTTTATCTTCTTTATCATAAACTCATTTTTGAATCTATTTTACCTCAATTATTCTTTATCGATATAATTCTTGTATTAAAAAACCAAATATTTTGAATTATAATTTTAATCCTATTTTATGAGAATTTTTACATAATTAAAATATTATATCATTTCACATATGTTTTAAATTCATTTTCATTGACAAAAATATGTATCGTATCATGTATTCTTCTTATTCATTTTTTCAATTTGAAAATGATGTTTTATTATCATTTTTATAGTATTTGTTTAAAAAAATAGTTTTAATATTGTTGGTCGGAGTGGATACTCAAGAGGGGGGGTGAATTGAGTTCCGATAAAAATTTCTGTTTTAAAACATTGTCTTAAAAGCCCCATAATAAAATACTTAATTAAGCAGTAGTGAATTTATATCAAAGTAAGGGTTCAGTTGGGTTCTCAAGGGATTGATTATTTCTCAGTTAATCAAAACAGAAAGGTTGATTAACATTTGAAACTAACTTACTGATTTATAAATAATATATACACTTGCGAATTTAATTATGAAAGTGACATTAAAACAGTTTTGGTTTTAAAGAAATTAGCAGCGGAATAAAGAATAACTTTGAAAGATATAGCACAGCAGATATAACCAAGAGGTTCAGTTTCAAGTCGAGACTTAGTCCTCTCAAAAATTTCTATAATGATGATCCACACCCTAGATCGGGGATTACAATAGTATAAAACTATCCAGGTCTAAGACCTCTACCACTGTTATCCGTGGGAACAGAAACAACAACAACCAGCTATCCAGGTCACACGACCTCTACCACTATCCTAGTGGGAAATAAAAGAAGTAAGAGAGTTGAGTTAGGATTTAAAAATCCTCCAGTTAAGGAACATGAGACTGTGTGTGTGTAAAATACATCATATAACACACACTGCTCAATATGTAAAAAAGATAAATCACAGAGCAAATATTAAGAGTTTATAAATGGCTCTAGTGATTGTCGAGCAGTTCTGGACTCCTTTGATTGATCAAAATTCGTTCTAAGTCCTCTTCTGGTTTTTGTCTGGAAAACAGAGTATCGTCTGTTTCCTTGACTTCCAGGTTCAAATATAGAGAAAAAGTAGTCGATGAAGTTCTTGTTTTATGTTCTCATTCTCACCTCTTCACTGGTTAGCATTGATGAAAGAGTTCCTCGGGTAAGTTCAGTCGTCTCTTTGCATTCACGCTCTATTGTTCTTCCAGCACACCTTGCGGTATTTGTATTCGTCTCTCTGTCTCTCACTTTGCAGTAGCACATCCTTCCTTTATTTAAAGCACGTGTGTTTCGGTGCGGATGTGCGTCGGGTTACGCTGTTCCGCCAGGACGCGTTCGCGTGTGCACCCGTCAACCCGAGGGGATGGGCGCGCGGCTTGTGGTCCCGCAGTCCCGCTTTCCAAGGGCGGGCGGCATTCGTCCCTTATTCAGGGGCGTCTGCTCCTTGATCGAAACCGGGATGATGGGATGTCGGCTCCTCCTTCCTTGGACGTCTCCTCAGAACTCGTTGCCTAATCCGGGTCTCCCTCATAGACTTAAGAATGTTCGTGAATCTCGTTCCCGGCGCCATATCTTCATGGACACCGGTTAATTACGCTGCTTCCGCCCGGACGCTCCAAGGAGTCTGGGCGGGGCAGCAACCTCCAGTGAGAAGGCCGGGTGGCTCTGGGTGCTGGGGGCATGTCGTGACACTGCGGCTCTGCACGTCTGTCTTCCGTCCCTAATAAGGCTTCTCGAAGGCATGATGGCCTGAGGCATCCCGTACTGGGTGCGGGGAACTGTGTCACCTGAGGTTTTCCTCAGCTTCCCATGTTTAACACGGGGTATGCCGCGAGTTTAACGTCTAGCGGGGACGGCATCGGACCGATCGACACGAAAAGTGGATCGGATGACAGAACCCCTTGCGGGGAACCTCCGATGCTGGGGCCAGCACATGGGCGGCTTCCCAAATGATATGGAGTTGAGTGAAGTGGCATGACCCCACCGGGATGTGGCGGCCCGGGTAAGGATCAGGATGGATGATGGAGTGAAGAGCTTGGACCCCGTAGGGGCTTCCTACGTACCGCGCGTTAGCACGAATCAAAGTCAACGTAGTTCGGGTATACAGTTTAACGTCATGCTGGACGTCGGCAAGCCGACTCACGAAGAAGTCTAGGCCGCCGGACGGAGGATTGAACCGAACCACCTCGCACAGAGGGGGATGGAACGGCCGGGTGGATCACAGTTTCACGTCATGCTGGACGATAAAAGGAGAAATGGAAAAAGGGGGGTTGTGGGGAGGCACAGTGGAGATACACACGGGCAGTCTCCCACAGGGGCGGATTCATAGGTGAATCGACGCAAGCGTGAACCCTGGAGGGGTCCACTGATGGACGAACCGACGTAAATACGACCGGGACGACCAGGTGGTGGGCTTGGACCTCAGGGAGGCTTCCTACGTACCCTGTTTAGAAGACAGGGATCAAAGTCCACGTAGTTCATTCTGTCAGGACTTACGCACTTGAGGCAGCCCGGATGTGGCAAAACTCAGTTGGAAGGGACTTGGACCGAAAGTAGGAGACACCTCGATCCCAGTCACACCCTCTACTGGCTTCGGCAGTGGGGGAGCGCAATGGAGATACACATGTGCAGCCCCCCACAAGAAACTAGGGGTTCGTAAAACCCTGCCCCCTTAGGGAAAAGCCACTCCCATTAAATCGTCCCAAAGCGGGACAATCCCGACATCCCTGCAGAGACGAGTGGGTGGGGGCCACATCCAAAACGGGGGGGACCCTGCGTGCGGGGCACGGGATCAGGTTGAGGACGGTTTAACGTCTTGCCGGACGAAGTACAGTTTAACGTCGTGTGTTGAGGACGAAGCGGACGGTTTAACGTCTTGCCGGACGAAGTACAGTTTAACGTCGTGTGTTGAGGACGAAGGTGCTTGGCAGTTTAACTTCTTACAGCGCGGACGTGGTACAGTTTAACGTCATGTTGGACAAAACACTTGGCAGTTTAACGTCTTGCAGCGCGGACGATATGCTAGGTAGTTTAACGTCGTGCAGCTTGGACGTACGCAGTTTAACGTCGTGCAGGACGTGGTGCAGTTTAGCGTCATGCAGGACGATAAAGCCGTCGGTAGGTCCGTGTCACTTCGCGCGAGCCTAGGGGGGGGGGGGCGCACGGAAAGACGACGCACGGTGCGGGCACCTGCGATGAAGACCATCGGGCGCCACGCAGGCGGGTACCCAAAGGGGGTCAAAGGGGGCGACCCTAGCGGTTTGCGCGCAAAAGAGGAGCTTTGCGCGCAATACCGCGGGTCGGCGCGCAAATGGACGGGCTGGCGCGAAATTGGGCCAGCGCTTTGCACGCGGATGATTGAGATTGCGCGCACCGGGCTTCGGACAGCTCGCGGGGGCAACGGCTCATTCTCTAACGAATGGCCACTTTGAAGATGGGGGTGCGCGCAATCGGGTTGGATTGCGCGCACCCGGGGGCAATTGTGCGCAAGAGGCTTCTTTTGCGCGCAAAGGCCTTCGGGTTTGAAATTTATTCAAAGGAAATGAGCCAAGGGGATTGCGCGTGAAGGCGGACCCCAAGGCTCTATTGCGCGAAAGAAAGGAGGTTACCTGAATATCGGCATTGCGCGCGGAAGGGGTTGAATTGCGCGCGCGGGAGACCGTTCGACTTCCAGCAACCTTTGAAACGTTGGGGGTCGCCTAGTATTTATAGGCAACCCCGGGCGCGGAATCCAAGGCGCGAGCGCGGAATTCTCCTCGCGGGCGCGGAATCGGGCACGGCGCGCAAGGGAGTTGCGCGCATCCCGGGGGTTTGCGCGCGGTTCATCATCTTTGCGCGCAGGCCTCTGAAATTCCGCGCAAGGCCTCCGGGCCCCCCGAAACATTCTTCTGACTCCAAATATGATCTCGCTTTCCGCATCCGGAGCTTCGTTTGGGAACAACGGACTTTTCCGGCGTCTACAAAAGCCCCCCCTCGGAATCTGATCGGCGAGAGGTCGCAACGATCGGGTTCCGAGGGAGACGCCGAAATGCCGATGTCCTGGGCGGCGCGGGACTTAGGCGCGCAAAAAGGGGCGCCGGTCGCGAAATTCGCCGCTGCGGTCGCGCAAAGCGCTTTCCGCGCAGCGCGGACCCCGGCCTCGCCTATAAATAGGGGCACTGGGTCCCTCCGTGCCGTACATTGGCCTTCCGCGCGATAAGCATCTCTGCTCTCGTGCGCGAAATTGCCTTTTCCGGCGCGGAATTCGCCCGCTCGTCGCGCAAAACCGTCCGGATTTCGCTCTTTCTTTGCGCGAATACCCGGGGTTTTACGCGAACGACTTCCCGATTGCGCGCCGTCCACTAGGATTGCGCGCCGACTCTCAAACTTTTCCACCAGCCTCGTTCGATTCCGCACACTTCATCCCTTAACCCGCACGACCCCCGGAACTTCTGAGATGGCCGCGAATCAAGGAAATGAGGGGGATGCCGCCACTTGCAGGGCTGAGATGGCGACGAACGAGGAGGTTTACGGAGCCAAGGAGATTGTTTCCAACAATCAATCCTTGTTCGACTTGCTGACGCCGGCCCAGAAGACATATCCGCTGTCGGACAACCTGCCGCTCTGGAACTTCGGCATCCTAGATGAGGTCCTGGTGCCAGGGTTCGAGATTGATGCGCCGCGGACCTGGGTGACTCGGGAGGACGAGCTTCCCCGCTATAACATCACCAACAATGGGCATCCTGCCAGGGAGACCAGGCACTTGGACGTCTATGTCCTGAACCCGAGGACGCGAACCATTGACGGGGGTGAGCCTACTGCGGAGAATTCTCCAGCCCTCTACTCGAGCATATATCGCCAGAGTGTCACGGACGACACCAAGGGCTGGCTGAAGGACTGGGACTTGCGGTCTGGGGGCAATTTCACCAGTGAATGGGCCTGGGCGTTCTGGGTACGCCACACTTGCGATCACTTCGCAGAGGAGCTGCGGTACATCGGCCTGTTTGAGGCGGTGTGGACGTCGCAGTTCCACTTCTACCAGCAGTCTGAGCTCGGGCTGGAGCTGTTCACCAGCTGGTCCCCGGATACCAACACCTTCCATCTTCACCATGGGGAGGTCGGCATTGGTCTCTGGGACATCCACTGCATCGGAGGTATCCCGTTGGAGGGCTACCAATACGATGAGTTCCTGCCACCGAAGAACACCTGGGAGGACAGGTCACGGACTCCCATCCTGACCTGGCATCTGCTTGACCTGGCTACGCAGCGGCTCGGGATCAAGGACTTCCAAAAGGACATAGCCTACAAGGAATGGTTCGGCCAGTTCTTAGAGCATGACCCGGCGGTCAAGATGCCAGGCAGGGGGAAGCGGTGCCCGACCGCAGCTCAGAGGAGCCGGAACGGGTCATACTAGCGGGTCCTGGAGACGGGCGACTACCGCTCATGGGGGTACCGCGTGATCGAGGCCCGGGACCCAAACGTCCGGTACGCGGCGTTCCTGGCCGCCTTTCTGAGCGGGTGGCTCCTTCCAGTGCGGGATGCGAGGATGGGCGTCCGCCCGGCGACACTGGCGATGGCGGGCGCCATGGCTGCCAATAAGAGATACAACCCCGGGGTCCCAGTGTTGGCGAGGCTGTATGCCATGCTGGGACGCATCTCACGAGGGGGGTCACCACGAAGGATCTGTGGGCCCTTTCAGTTCTTCCACGGCTGGGTGGCTGCTCACCTTGGTGGGTATACGTTCCCAAATGCCATCATTCCTCCGGGCAACGTCCTGCGACCCTCCCTGCTGAACATTGCGGGGGTCGCTCCGATGACCCTAAGTGAGGAGGGTGTGAGGGTTCGGATTGGCAATCATGCCAATTTCAACTTCAGCCCGTTCCCCACTCCCGTCGGCCAGATGATCGACAATGGACAGGGCCCGCTGGAGCAGCATGAATTCTTCCTGAACATGCGGGGCGGGGTGCTCGTGGCTCGGATCGACGGGAAGGTGATCTGCGAGCCTTACGTGCCGACCCGGTTCGCCAGGAAGTTCGGGTGCCTTAAACGGATGCCGAAGAGGGTATTCACTGCTGTCCGGGAGGAGACGAACCCTTGCGTCCTTCGTCATATGTGGCTGATGTTCGTCGCCTTCGGCTCTGGCGACGTCATCACTCTCCCTCCTACCGGGATCGACGCAGGCTTGGCAACCGAGTACGCCGAACACTGGGCCATCGCGTACCCCGAGGGGCTTCTACGGAAGCCAGTTCGGCGGCTCGAGGTCACCCGTGCGGAGACCGGGCGTCAAGGGAGGAGGCGAGGCGCCGCCACACGGGGGAGAACGGAGGCGCGCCAAGCAGCGGGGCCGGCGCGAGCAGGGACTTCGGCGGCGGGCACATCGCAGGCTGCCGCTACGACCTCGGCGCCCAGAGAGGGGGCACATGCGGCGGTCGGGGAGCGGCCCGGGAAGCAGGTTAGGCGTCTGCTCGAACCCTCCCACGATGCAGTCTTCCCGGCGCTGTGGTCGGCCTGGATGACCCTGCGGCAGTCACTGGGGACCGACGTCATCTGGCGAAAGATACTCAGAGAAGGAATCGATCTGCCAGAGGTCGGGCGCCTCCAGATCGCCGGCAGGGTGGACTTCAACCGGCAGTATGCGTATCTGACGGCCATGGACGAGTACGCGCGCCAAAGTGGTCAGCGTGCGGAGCCATCCCTTCTGGTGAAGGTGATGCTCGGTCTCGAGCCCGCTCCAGAACAGATGTCGCCGGGAGAAGATGACAGTAGCGACTCCGAGGAGGAGGAGGAAACGGGGGAGGATGAAGGCTCTGAGGGAAAGTCTCATCGGGGGAGCCCGCGGGAGAGCGGCGAGGTGGCCGGCTCTGACAACGTTGATGTCGCTGAGCTCCTCGAGGTCCGCGTCTATCCCTACTCAACCTGCTTCATCTATTCTCTTATGCAGCTTCTAACCCATTTCTCCACCTTTCTCAGGAGCACACGGATGCTGGTCAGGCGTCCTCAGCGGGAGTAAGAGAGGCGCCAGCGGGACAAGGCGGGGGCCAGACACCCATCATCGAACTGACAAGCGCGGAAGGGTCCCCTGCTGCAACTGTTCCTGCGGCGGTCGGGGCAGCGGAAGATGATGCTCCGAACTCCCGTAAGTCTCCCTACTTTACTGCTGGTGCTTGCCGTTGACGATCTGTGACTAACCATGGCATGCCCTGCGCAGTGATCTCAACACTGGAGGCTCATCGGGTTGCCGAACCCGGGCCATCCACGAGTGGACCGGTGGCAGACATGCCGCCTGCTCCGGAACAGGCTTCCCAAACCGAGCCGGCCCCACCAACTGCTGATCAAGGGGCTGCGGACGTCGGCGGTGCTGCCATCGGAGAGAGGTTGGGGGCTGACGAGGGTGTCAGCGCCGCTTGGGAGAGAGAAGAAGGTCGCCCGGATGTTGGGGAACCTATCCCTCGTGAGGACCTCCCAGGGGCGGACCCTGCAGCAGACCTGCTGGCTGCCTTCCCTGCCTACCGGCCTGCCGACCCCGAGGAGATGGACGAC
Source organism: Viscum album (assembly GCA_963277665.1). Classification (NCBI taxonomy): domain Eukaryota; kingdom Viridiplantae; phylum Streptophyta; class Magnoliopsida; order Santalales; family Viscaceae; genus Viscum; species Viscum album. Next base: position 246,961,651 of record OY728133.1, read on the forward strand.
TCGGACGCGGAGGCGGTCGAGGAGAGCCGGATAACGCGCCGCAGGGGGTGGAAGTGCATCCAGCGCTTCCTCAAGCGAGACCCATCGGAGTGGCTGGGGCGCATGGGATCACTTCAAACCTGGCTGCGCTTCCTGTGTGCCGGGGGAGCTGATGCTCAACGCCTCCATCCGACGGTCCGTGATTTCATGTCCGAAAAGATGCGCGAGAGCTGCCGGCGTGCCGACGTCACAAAAAGTCGTGACATGTCAGAGAGCACGCGGGCGCTCCTCGCGGCGGAGCAGGATGTCCGGCGTCTCGAAGGGGAGGCGGCAGAGAAGGAGGCCTTCGTCGCAACATGCACCGAGCTTGTGGAGCAACTAGCAGCCCAGCTGGTTGACGCCCAAGTACAGCTGACGGAGGCGGGCCAACAGATGGTGACAATTCAAGTCGAGCGGGAGCGTGCACAGGCCAGAATCGACGAACTGCGTGCTGCGACCGCCGACGAAGAGAGGGCACACAGAGAGCGAGAAGCAGCTCTGGAGGCCGCCAGCCAAAGGGTAGCGGCATTAGAAAGACTTATCCAGCACGCTAACCCCTAGGGGCTTTTGTGTTTTGCCATTCCCAGAACATTTACTTCCGCTACTCAATATTTAGATCCATTTGTATGAATCAATATATTTACCTGCGTCTTTTGGCTTAACATGCCCAACCACAATTCGTTGTCCTGCGGGAGTGTTATCCAAGCATCAGGCATCCATAATTGGGCCTGGATTTCTGGAGAAAAGAGGGAGGTCATTCCTAGGAAAGGAGACCTCAGACCTAACCAATGTATCATCCCCCCAACTTGTTCCAACACACGAGCGGGACAACGCTAGGGGCGTTGAGATTTTATCCGAACATAGGGAAATGAGAAAGGGTGAATCGCGTGTCCCGAATCCGGACATCCACAACGGTCGGCCTTCCAGGAAATGCCCAAGACGGTAGGCGGACAGTGGATCGACCATAACAACTGCAATAGACGGACCGAAAAAGGCCATCATTCATATTGCAGGAGGCGGACCACATGTCATCATGAATACCGCTTTGGGGTTCCTTCAGACACAAGGGTGGAAATCCAGATCAACAGGGCATGCGAAGCGTGGGGCGAAGTGACGATTTGTTCGGACAGAATCCAATGCTCTCAAAATTGCGCCACCGTGGGGAAAGCGTATTAGGTGGATGCACTAACCTGGCCGTGAGTCACCTCAATTCTCAGACAGCACCTCTCTGACGAGGAAACTGTCGCTTCCCATCCTTGCGATGGGGCATCCCGAGCTGAATCGGGGAGAATATCACAACTGCACCACTCTACCCGAAGTCAGGCCAGACGGCCGGCGACAAGGAGGGGCGGGACTTAACGATCCCTGAGGCTGGACCCGAGTCGGAATGCCCGGGCGTTCCTACGTACTCCATCAGGCTGGAGATCATGCCACACGTAGTTCTGAGAGTGCAGTTTAACGTCATGCAGGACGTAGGACCCCATTTGGGGAGATCTTAGTTTAGGGTCGTAGAGCTCGGACCATAAGGGCTAGATCTTAGTTTAAGGTCTTAGAGCTCGGACCATAAGGAGAGATCTTAGTTTAAGGTCTTAGATCTCGGACCATAAAGAGAGATCTTAGTTTAAGGTCTTAGAGCTCGGACCATAAAGAGAGATCTTAGTTTAAGGTCTTAGAGCTCGGACCATAAAGAGAGATCTTAGTTTAAGGTCTTAGAGCTCGGACCATAAAGAGAGATCTTAGTTTAAGGTCTTAGAGCTCGGACCATAAAGACCTCAAAGTACGCCGCATCTGGTCATATCCCCTGGATATGCGAAGATGCACTGAGGGATAGTGTCAAGAGTGTCGAGGTTTCGCCTGGCCGGAATGGGAGGTGGAAGATGTGAGTCATGCGGCCATTCACTCGAGGACCGGGAGCACCGGTGTGACGATATGAGAGTACTGCCGACCGTGGCGGAAAAGCAGCATCAACATCGCACTAACCGTTGGTGGAATGAGGCAGAAAACGAGCATCGACCTCTCAATCGCAGGATTCATATCGATTTGCTGCCCGAGGCCATTGGGGGTACCGGCCCGAGTCGGTGGGAGAGCACTGAGGCATTGTGTCCGAACCGTTCACGGGGGCTCCACCCAGGGCGTAGACGATGGGTCCGAATGAAAGGGAGCACGAAGCCTGAAAAGCGGAGGAAACCTGACCAAGCGGATCCTGACCCTCCTGGCAATAAACCAGAGTACTCTTGACACCGGTGGACCACTGCAAGGGGTCGGGGAACACGCCTTGAGGGTGACCTGAAGGCGGCGGATTCCCCAGAGAAGGGGGAATCTCTAAGAGGTGGGGGGCTGGACCCGAAGTTTCAAACATCCGGGCGTTCCTACGTATCCCATAAGGATGGGAATCAAGCCGCACGTAGTTCTTGAAGCGCGGTGCAACACAATCGGGCACCAGCGCGGGGAGGAGTGTGGGTCTGACCCTCGCACACAGAAGGAGCGGCATTTGATATTTCTTGTTTGTCCTTAAAGATGAATGGTTTTTCTTTGTGCGGCGACATGCCTGTGATTGAGAGATCTCTGGCGTCGCCACAATAATCAAGCCACGGAAGGCATTGATGAATGGCGCGGTTATTAACCAGCGCCCAACATGAGTGCCCCCTGAGGGGAACATCACGATGCAGTGCCGTTTCTCGTCGGGCGGCCAAGACGATCACAGTTTACGGTCGTGTGGTAGGACCAGACAACACAGTTTAAGGTCGTGTGGTTCGGACCATGGAGGAATCCGCTTATCGCGGTACGGCGGACACGGCGGAGGTGGGAGCATACCCAGCCCTGCGGTCACGCACGATTCCAGGAGAAGAGTCTTGGGATAGGGGCCTGCGTATGTCCATCACCCGAGGGGCAGAGATGCTAGCCTCCAGATATACTGGGCCCAGAACGCAATTGTTCGGGCGACTCCTTCCTCCTTATGGGGACGAGGATCCAGCTACGCATGGCCCTTAGGGAGGATATCCGCATATAACCTTGGTGCTCAGATCATGGGAGCCTCGAACGACATCATTACCTTGGTTGGCCTGCCTAACGTGTAGAGGTGTACTGAAGGTCAGTATGAAAAGAGTGTCAAGATTCCACTACAACGCACAAAGGCGGAGTGTGATGAGGACTGCACAACCAATGTTCAGAGCCTGAAGGAGCTGACATGGCGATCAAGGATGTTGCTAACGCATTCGCAACACAACATCCGATCGCGTCAGCCTAAGACGGGGCAAGCAAACGAGCATCGACCGCTCAATCGCAGGATTCATATCGATTTGCGGCCCAAGACCCGCCGGTAAATCGACCCGGAGCGGTAGGAGAGCACTGAGGCATCGTACCCAAACCGCTAACGAGGATCCCTTTGAGTGAAGGCTCGAACAAGAGGAAGCGCGAGGCCTGACAAGCAACACAGGACTTGTCGGGATTGAATCTGACACTACGAGTCATAGACCGAAGTACCCAAAACATGTTAATAGATCTCCGGAAAGGGTCGGAGGACTCACCCTGAGAGCAACCAAAAGAGGGCAGATTCCCGTGATCAACCAAGGGACGGGGCTGGACCTGAAACACAAGCGTTCAGGCGGTCCTACGTATCCCATAAGGATGGGAATCAAGCCGCACGTAGTTCTTGAGAGGCAGTTTAACGTCATGCAGGACGATGAGGGGTGTGAGGTAGTCCCACACACGGGGGAGGCGTACGGCGCGGCCAGTAGACCGACGTGAATGAGGACATAATCCCCCGCTCACGCGATACGCCTCGCACAAAAAGGAGGGGAACTGGGGCCAGAGGCCCAACGCGGGATAGAGATTCCCGGGAAATGGGGCTGGGCCTGAAACATGAATGTCCAGGCGGTCCTACGTATCCCATAAGGATGGGAATCAAGCCGCACGTAGTTCTTGAGGGGCAGTTTAACGTCATGCAGGACGATGAGAGAAAATAGGAAGGGGGGAGCAGAAGGCATCCCCAAACGTGGGGGGGGGGCGTACAGCGTGACGAGCAAACCGACGTGAATGAGGGCATAGCCCCGTGCTCACACCATACGCCGCACACCCGGGGGAAACTGGGCCAAGGGCCCGAGATGGGATGGAAATTCCCGAAGGATGGGGCTGGGCCTGAAACATGAAGGTTCAGGCGGTTCTACGTATCCCATAAGGATGGGAATCAAGCCGCACGTAGTTCTTGAGAGGCAGTTTAACGTCATGCAGGACGATGTACAGTTTAACGTCATGTTGGACGGAGCACTTGGCAGTTTAACGTCTTGCAGCGCGGACGATACGCTGGGCAGTTTAACGTCGTGCAGCTTGGACGTATGCAGTTTAACGTCGTGCAGGACGTATGCAGTTTAGCGTCATGCGGGACGATGTGCAGTTTAACGTCATGCTGGACAAATGTGCAGTTTAACGTCGTGCTGGACGTTGTGCAGTTTAACGTCATGCTGGACGTTGTGCAGTTTAACGTCATGCTGGACGTTGTGCAGTTTAACGTCATGCTGGACGTTGTGCAGTTTAACGTCATGCTGGACGTTGTGCAGTTTAACGTCATGCTGGACGTTGTGCAGTTTAACGTCATGCTGGACGTTGTGCAGTTTAACGTCATGCTGGACGTTGTGCAGTTTAACGTCATGCTGGACGTTGTGCAGTTTAACGTCATGCTGGAGGTTGTGCAGTTTAACGTCATGCTGGACGTTGTGCAGTTTAACGTCATGCTGGACGTTGTGCAGTTTAACGTCATGCTGAACGTTGTGCAGTTTAACGTCATGCTGGACGTTGTGCAGTTTAACGTCATGCTGGACGTTGTGCAGTTTAACGTCATGCTGGACGTTGTGCAGTTTAACGTCATGCTGGACGTTGGTACACTCACACAAAGTACTGCTTGAGGAACCTAGCGTTGGTGGGAGGAGTGACACGCTCACCATCCATAGTCGCTAGGGAGTACGCGCCATTGGGATAGACCTTGTGGACAACAAAAGGTCCCTCCCACTTGGGCTCCAACTTGGGTGGCTTCCTGCCGGGGATCATCGGCGCTCTTAGGGCTAGCACTAGATCACCCTGCAGGAAGGAGCGGAGGCGAACCTTCTTATTGAAAGCTCGAGCCATTCTGCTTTGATGCCTCTCCAAGTTGTGCAAAGCGCGAAGTCTATTCTCATCCAGTGCTTCCAACTCGACTAGACGGGCTTCAGCAACTCTGTCCGGCGCTTGCTGGTCGTAGACCGCAGTGCGCAAGGACGGCAACTGGATCTCGATGGGCAGGACGGCCTCAGCTCCGTACACCAGGAAATAAGGGGTCATCTGGGTGGAATTGCGAGTCGTCGTCCGATAAGCCCAGAGGGCGTTGGGGAGCTTGTCCGGCCAACTCTTCTTGTTCTGACCAACCATCTTTTGCAGAATGTTAGAGAGGGTTTTGTTGAACGCCTCGATCTTTCCATTTGCCTGCGCATGATAGCGAGATGTATGGTTCGAGCGAATGTTATACTTGGCGTACAACTTCTTCAACTCGGCTGCTCGGAAATTGGTTCCGTTATCCGTGAGGATAGCGTGAGGCACTCCAAATCGATGGATGATGTTGGAGGTCACGAAGTCAGCGATCGAACAGGATTTGACCTCTCTGAGCGGAATCGCCTCTGCCCATTTGGAGAAGAAGTCTGTGGCGGTCAGAATGAACCGGCACTGGCGAGCTGTCGCCGGTGGGTAAGGTCCCACAACGTCCAGTCCCCGGACTGCAAAGGGCCAGGAATACCTTGTGGTATGGAGAGGCTCCGGCGGCCGATGCACAAAGTTCGCATGAACCTGGCACGCATGGCACCTCCTGGCATACTCGATGCAGTCATGGATCATAGAGGGCCAGAAGTATCCCAACCTCCGAATCTGGTGGGACAGCTTTGGCCCAGTCTGGTGGGCGCCACATGAACCAGCATGAACCTCTTGCATGACCCGTGGGATCTCAACTCCCTGAAGGCAACGGAGGAGAACACCATCAAATCCGCGTTTGTAAAGGATCTGCTCCAGGCCGGGACTGCTCTGGAGGACGAACTGCGATGCGCGGCGTCGAACTCGCTCGCGCTCGGCCCGATCTGATGGAAGAATGCCATGTTGGAGGTACTCAACCAAAGGCGTCCTCCAATCAGGGGCTGATCCGACTGTCATATATGGGGTACTCGGGGCTCCGGGCATAGGGGCAACCGTGGTGAGGTTACTTACCAACGGGCCGCGATCTTCTTCCGGGATAACGGGAGCGATGAGCCTGCGGCGCGTCACGCGGACGATCAGGTTGTCCTGTTCAGGCTCCGGAAGTGACGCAGCGAGGCTGGCCAAAGCATCTGCTCGACCGTTCTGCGACCGGGGAACATGGACAATTTCCGGCCGAGAAGGGAACCGGGCCATCAGAAGGAGGGTGCACTCCAACAATGGCACAAGTTCTGGCTTCCTGACAACGTAGTCGCCATTGATCTGCTTAACGACCAGCTCGGAGTCCCCTTTCACGCACAGACGGGGCACGTCGATCTCGAGAGCCAACTCGAGGCCGGTGATGAGGGCATGGTATTCCGCCTCATTGTTGGTATAGCCCTCTGACAACAGGAAAGAGTATGGCAGCACGGCTTGCTCCGGGGTGATGAAGATGATGCCCAAGCCCACTCTGTTGAGCTTAGGATTATCGAGTCTTCTACCGGTGGGGCTCCGGGAGGCACCGTCAAAGTGCATCTGCCAGCATGGATCGACTCGATCAACCGAGAGAATGGTCTCATCAGGAAAGCCTAGATCCAGCGTCTGATCCGCGGAGGTCGGGTGAGCTGCCAGAAAGTCTGCCAATGCTTTTCCTTTGATGGCCTTCTGAGACACATACCTGATGTCGAACTGCTGGAGAATCACAGCCCACCGCGCTAGGCGGCCAGTCAACATAGGCCGGCTCAGGATATATTTCAACGGGTCTACCCGAGAAACCAACTGTACCTCAGGGTGCTGCAAGTAGTGTCGTAATTTCTGTATGGCAAATACGAGCGCCAGGCAGCTCTTCTCGATGGGGGAATACCTAACTTCCGCATCGAGGAGCATGCGACTGAGGTAATAGAGGCTATTATCTGTTCCCTCGTTGTTCTTCTGGGCGATAAGGGCACCCAGGGACCGTTCCAGGGCGGTCACATAGAGGACCAGCGGCTTCCCGGATACAAGTGGCATCCGGACCGGAGGTTGAAGCAGGTACTGCTTGATCTCCTCGAAAGCGGTCTGACACTCTTTATCCCATACATAGGTGGCACCTTTCTTCATGAGCCGAGAAAAGGGCTTACACTTGCCGGCCAGATTCGCGATGAATCGGCGTATATAGGCTAAGTGGCCTTGGAACCCTTGCAGTTCCCGGACGGTACCTGGGGGAGGCATCTGGCTAATTGCCCTGATTTTCTCTGGGTCGATCTCAATACCCCGGTATCTTACCACAAATCCAAGGAACTTTCCGGAGGTGACCCCAAAGGCACACTTCAACGGGTTCATCTTCAGGCATCGAGACCGGAGGAAGCTGAACACTTTCTCAAGATCTTTGAGATGGTCCTGACGCTGGCGCGATTTGACAACCAAGTCGTCGACGTAGCATTCCACCAGTGTGCCGAGGATTGGCTTGAATAAGCGGTGCATCGCCCGTTGATAGGTGGCACCTGCATTCTTCAGGCCGAAGGGCATGACCCGGTAGCAAAAGGTACCTTGGGGGGCCCTGAAGGCAGTGAACTCCTCATCCTCAGGGGCCATCCGAATTTGGTTGTATCCGGAGTATCCATCCATGAAGGAGAGGGCTTGGAACCCTGCCGTGGCATCAATCAACAGCTCTGTCACTGGAAGGGGAAAATCATCCTTCGGACAGTGGCGGTTGAGATCGCGGAAGTCGATGCAGACTCTGATCTGCCTGTTCTTCTTCTTGACCGGCACAATGTTGGCCAGCCATTTGGGGTACTGAACTTCCCTCACGAAGTTGGATTTGATAAGCTTGTCAACTTCGGCCTCAACCATGGCACCGTGGGACGGGTGCATCTTCCTGGGAGGCTGCTTGAACCCGCGATGGTTCGCCGGGAGACCAAGGCGGTGGACGGCTACCTGAGGATCTAGCCCCGGCATCTCGTCATAGCCCCAAGCGAACACATCACGGTGCTGCCTGAGAAAGTCCACGTACTGCTGCCGCTCCTCAGAGGGCATGGCGGCACTAACCAATGTGGGTCTTGGATCGGCCTCGGTTCCAAGGTTCACCTGTATTAACTCATCGACCGTGGCGGGGACGCCCTCCTCAAAGGCTGGGGGTGCATCTTCCACGTCCTCTCCGCTCGGGGAGGGATCGTCCACGGGAGAGACTGCGTTGGAAACTGCATTGGGGCTACCAGATCCTGCTGGGCCACTGGTGCTGGCGCGGGCGGTCGCGGCCATCTCATCAAGAGACTCGCGGACCGTCAAGACCATGGCGACGTCCAACCGGTGAATCGGGAGGACGTAAGAGTCATCCAGACTTGCCCAGGGATCGCTTGCAACAGCGACAGGCTCAACCTCACCTGCCAGGATCTGCTTATCCTTGCTCTTGTAATAGTCCGCGTCCAGATAGCGGGCTTCACACGAGGCAAAAGGAGAGGCATCTCCTTGAAGCACGCCTACTCGACCATTAAGGGAGTATTTGAGGCATTGGTGGTATGACGAGGGAACCGCCGCGTGAAGATGGAGCCATGGCCTGCCCATCAATGCGTTGTACGCAGTGTCCTGAGAGACTACCATGAATTCGGTGTTGGCAACCAAGTCACCGAACTGGGTCTTCAAACGTATCTTGCCGACCGGGGTTTTCTCGGTGCGATCGTACCCCTGGATCCTGAGGTCGGAGGGAATCAAGTCATCCTCAGACAACCCCAATCTCCGGAGCGTCCGAGTTGGAATCAGGTTAATCCCGGACCCCGTGTCGACAAGACAGCGCCGGACTTCAAGGCCATTGAACTGGCCAGTGACATACAGCGGACGAATGTGTCCCTGTATAGGAGGGTCTTCATCCTTACCAGAGAACGAGATAACTGCCTGACATTCGGCGTCCTCGATCGTTTCGGCGTAAAAGGCCTCTGCAGCCGCAACCTCCGTCTCAAACTAGACGGGGCTTTTCAGGGCTTCAGCGAGTGCCTCGCGCATCTCAGATGACATGCGCAGAGCCTCAAGGATGGAGAGCCTTACTGGGATGTCAGCCAAGTGCTTCAGGACATCATACTTTTTGGCCAAGCGCGAGCCCCTGGTTGCAAGAGGTTGCTCTGCGGTTGGTGGCATGACGGGCCTTGCCGGTTGGATCGGCGGCCGACTGGTACTTGGCGCATCTCGCTGTTCACTGGTCGCAGTCCGGGAAATGGTCACCGTACTAGAGTCAGGAGGCCGGGATGGACCCGTGGCAGGGCGGAGCTGGTCGTGACGCGGCTGAGGCGGTTCTGCCTGGTCCCACACCACAAACAGCGGCGGAGGCGAATCCGTCATCCCCGAATGGGGGGGCGGCGCACGTTGTGCTCGGTTTTGAGCCTGCTGCCTAGTCTCAGTGGCGTGCACGGCCTGGCTGGAGGTACCAACGGCTGTGCCCCGACGACTCCTGTTGCTGCGGTTCTTCCGACGGTAGCGACGACCGGGGACACTAGGGAGGTCCACCTGGTGTTCTTCAACGTCGGGAACCGAAAAGGGATTTACCAGCTCGACGGTGTTAACCGAAGCATACCCAATACCATCATCGGATGAATCATCCATCACCGGGCGGATCCGAGGAGGGACCCCCATCTCCGGGGGCATGAAATCGCCGAGAGTGCGGGATAGTGGCGGAACCGGCGGGGCGCGCTCTTCCTTCTTGCGCTGCCGCCGTTTGCTCCTCTTGGAAGAGGCAGGCTGGGACGACGATGCCGAAGCAGCACCCGCAGATTCTAGGGGCTCAGGCTGATTCAAGCGTGCACGGATGATTCCATGGGCGCGAATGGTCGTCTTGCGGGCCATCCAGTTATTATACTTCTGGGATCCGCGGTTGGAGACCAGCTGCCATTCGTCCTCGTTGCCACTATCGTCATCTGATCCCACGAACACGCCCGCCACTTGTGCCGGAGCTGGGCCCAACCTGATTACATTGTTGTTAATCTGGTCTTGGAGCCAATCCTTAAACACATAGCACCGCTGGATGGTGTGCCCCAGGGCCCGATGGTAGGGGCAGTAGCGGGGGTTATTCATAAGATGTGCCTCCTCTGGCCTCCAACACTCAGGCAGTCGCACAATTCTCTGCTCCAGGGTGCTCCGGAAATAACCGGGGACCTGATCCTCGTGGAATGAGTAAGTCAGGTGTCGCGGGCCCCTGGGAGCATGGTCTTGACGAGGGGATGGAGGGGCCGGCCGAGGAGGTGGACCCTGATTATCTCGCCTGGGTTGCGGCGGTACATTACGCGGAGGGGCCGACCGGTTTTGAGGCTGCCGCTGCTGGGCCGGGAACTGAGTCCGTGGAGGCGGATTCCTGTGAGGCTGTGGAGCTGGCCTCGCCGGCAGCAGCTCCAATGGCCTGGGGGCCTCTATCTGGGCAACAGCAGCGGGCTCAACCCTGCTGACTCTCCTTGCAGGAATCATAGGAGGCAGCGGGTGTGCCTGGCTGGCCTGTTGCAGGGCTTCCTCAAGACGTTGAGCTTTGTCTGAGAAGTCCCTGAACCCTCCGGGGTAATTTTGAGTGATCAGGGAAGGGACCAGATCGGTCTTGACGTTCCCGACGCACATTGTCAGCAACTGCTCCTGAGTCAATGGCATGTCAAGGGAATACGTGAGACCCTTCCATCGGGCGACGAAGTCCGCGACTCGCTCATCAGGCCTCTGCTTGCACTTGAAGAGGTCTGCGATACTTGTCTTCCGGGTTGTGGAACTGAACTGGTAGAGGAACTGTCTACGGAGGTCCTCCCAGCTGGTTACCGACCCGACGGGGAGCTGGCTGTACCAGACAAATGCTGGCCCTTCCAGTGTCTGAACAAAGCAGCGAAGCTTAGCGGCCTCTTGCTGCGCCGGAGTCCCCAACATAGGCCCGCACCTCGAGTTGAAGTGGGATAAATGCTGTGGCGGATCTCCAGTCCCATTGAAGGGGGCAAAAGTGGGATTCCCGAATCCCGGAGGCGCCGGCATGTCATCCACCCATGCTGGGTAGGGCTTGCCGTCCGGTGGGATCGCCACCTGCCGAGTCTCCAAGGCCTCCAAGCGAGCGATGAGTGCCGCCATCGGATCGTCCGGACATGGGTTCCAGTCCTGGCGAGGATCTCTAACCACGAGCGCGTTACATGGCCCTTCAATCGGGTCGTTGACCAGATCGTCGAACTCAGCAGCTCGTGGGATGGCGGGCGGAGCGGCCCTTGGGGCAGCGGGAGGAATCCGAGCGGGATCTCTCAGGTAGTCACGCCCCTCAGGAGGGTGAGGCAAAACATACCGCACCCTCTTGCCGTAGGCAATGGCCTCTCTCCTGTCGGCGAACACGGCGTAATCACGGTTGCCCGGGAGAGTCTCGTCGAGGAGCGGTTGTTCCGGTCCCTGCTGTCCTGGCCTAGGATCACCGTAGTCAGGCCGCCGTTCTGCAGCGCGCTCGGCGAGGAGCTGGTCAACCAGCTTCTTCTGTTCGGCGAGCTGCTGACGTAGCGTAGCCTTCTCGGGATCCTCCTCTGTCCTCTGCATGGAGGCAGATGGGTCGGCGGGCTTTATAGCCTCGCTGTGCTCTTTTCCTTTGCTGACGTTTCGGCTCAACGTCAGTGCTTCAGTGGGTGCGGGGAGCCCCAGGAGGTTCCTCTGATGACGAGTAACTCTCACCGATGGATCTGACGACGGCTTGTCTTCGGGGGGGAAGCCCCCGTCGAGAAGTTCCAAGTCGTTCCCCCCTCCCGACAGGTCAGCCATATTGACTGTTTCTGTCCCTGGGGATATACCCTCAGGGCCACCCAGCGAATCGGGCTGTCGGCGAATCACACTGAAGCGTAGGGCAGCGTACTGCCCCCATCCACGGATATACACGTGGGGAGTGGCTTCCTCGATAACTTTGCGGAGTACTTGAAAGCACTCAACGCATCGTTGTTGGAGGGCCTCGTGGCGCTCAAATGACCCGGGGTGCCGAACCGCGGGGAGCATGGCCAGGTCAATTTGACGGCACTGCTCACCAATCTCCTCCAGGTGTAGTTGACTCCCGGGGTATGGCATTTGTAGGCAGTGAATACGGGAGTGAGTCTCCCGGAGAGTTCGGCGGAAGCATTCAAACTCATCCGGGGTGAGTGATTCGGGTGCATCAAAGCTCGGTCCTGCGACTGGCCAAAACTTCTCAGGGAAGTGGCCCTCTGCAAGGACGGTCCAGAAGCTCCACGACTCAAACTCGGGACCCAGGTCTCCCTGGTCCTCTTCAATGGCTGGGAACGGACGGGGAACCGGCAGTGGTGCCGAGGCGGGCCGCCGGGCCGACGGGCCGGCCGGCGGTGAATACGGCGAACAGGCCGATTGGCCTCCATATCCCGGGCCGCCCTCTGAGGGTGGCGGTGCCCTGGCCACCACATCACGATAGGACGGGCCGGCGAGCGAACATCCTGTCGTGGCATCGGTGTTCGCCGAGGGTGCACCAGATCGTGGTTCGACCGTCGATCCCCAGAAAAAGTCTCCGGCTTCTCCGATCGAGGCGGAAGGCACTTCCGGAGGGGCCGGTACCAACCGCAAGCTTGATCCTTGGGGGTCTACCAGGCCCTCACTACTCCGGATATACCTTCGGAGAGAAGTGGGGATCATATCGATCTCGCTCTCGGGGAGTACGAGGCTGACGTGCCGCATTCCCATCCCTGCCGAAAAAGACTGGCGGGACTGGGGGAAGGGCTCTGTCACCGAATCGTACTCTGCCTCTGAATCAGAGAAGCGAACAGGTCGGATCTCTGTTCGGAATTCCGTAACATTCTTCCCTCGGCGTCGACGCCTTGCCTTCCTGCCCCTGGGTGGTTCTTCGGGGCAGGGCTGATCTCTGTCCTGGCGTCCTCCGGCCGCACTGGTACTGGGGCCAAGAGGACTGGGAACCAAGGTGCGAGGGGCACCGGGACAGATATCAAAGGGGACGCGGGGAGAGATGATTCCGGGCAGGCCTCCGGGCCGGGATCGGAAGGTGGGATGGCCCATGCCTCCTGGATCGGCCACACAGAGTAGATCCTGCCGGTGAATAGCGCTACCGCGAGGTGGTCTGCGGTGGCTACTGCCAGTGCCGGCAACCGGGAGAGTCGACCCAACCTGCCTTTGGGGCGGTCGGGGCCTCGATCCAGGTCGGGCATAGGAGTTCCCCTGCTCAGGATGCGCAGAGGCCTGGCGACTGGAGCCAGCAGTGGCTTGGGCCGATGCGGCCACTGCCGCTAGAGCCCCAAGGCGGGCATCCTCTTCCGCTCGTGCCCGACGTTGGCGTCGAGACAGACGAGTCAGGATGAGCGGCGCGGGCAGGTGGAGAGCCCACTCTTCGACTGGAGAGGCCTGGCGGCAGTGTCGCCGTGGCCTGGCGGGAGTCCTTACCGTAGATCCCTGGAGCGAATCCCGGATAGGGTGACCCCGGGCCTCTTCCACCTCATCCGCGTAGGGAAGGGAACTGTCAGAGCGCTCCGGGGATAAACTCCCGAAGCGATTGGACGTTGAGGTAGGCAGCGGTGCCTCCCTGCGCGGCCCTCGGGGGCGGCGGTGGTGGCGAGGCGCAGCCTCCTCAAGGCCTAGGCGAGCCATTTCCCTAGTGGGGATGACTCCCTCTTCCTCGTATCTCCGCACCAGGGTGTTGATCACCCTTCTCTGGATGACCTCCGAGGGGGAGAGAGGTCGTGGTCGTCCCGCAATTGCGGCTGCTGGGACGGCTGTGGAACGGGCGGGACCGCGCGGAGTAGCCGCGTCGGTGTTTCCCCTATCCCTGCGCCAGTGGGCGGGTGGCGATCGGGCACTGGATCGGGCGACCTGATTTCTGAAAGCAGGGAGAAGGACCCATTAACACTGACAGGAAAAAGGAATCGAAAACCAACCATTAGCGCCACGACGCCTTCCGTGGGGGGAACCCAGGCCCTCGACGTTGCGAGATGGAGTGCCCGATGTCCCTTCCCCAGCCCCTGGAGGGTAAGACTGAATGCTTGGCCGGGCAACACGTCGGTCTTCCAACACCTCTGAAAGCCATCGGTCTTCGTATCGAGGAGAAGAGATTCACGTCGGGTTCACCATTTTTCTGTTTCGGTGCGGATGTGCGTCGGGTTACGCTGTTCCGCCAGGACGCGTTCGCGCGTGCACCCGTCAACCCGAGGGGATGGGCGCGCGGCTTGTGGTCCCGCAGTCCCGCTTTCCAAGGGCGGGCGGCATTCGTCCCTTCTTCAGGGGCGTCTGCTCCTTGATCGAAACCGGGATGATGGGATGTCGGCTCCTCCTTCCTTGGACGTCTCCTCAGAACTCGTCGCCTAATCCGGGTCTCCCTCATAGACTTAAGAATGTTCGTGAATCTCGTTCCCGGCGCCATATCTTCATGGACACCGGTTAATTACGCTACTTCCGCCCGGATGCTCCAAGGAGTCTGGGCGGGGCATCAACCTGCAGTGAGAAGGCCGGGTGGCTCTGGGTGCTGGGGGCGTGTCGTGACACTGCGGCTCTGCACGTCTGTCTTCCATCCCTAATAAGGCTTCTCGAAGGCATGATGGCCTGAGGCATCCCGTACTGGGTGCGGGGAACTGTGTCACCTGAGGTTTTCCTCAGCTTCCCATGTTTAACATGGGGTATGCCGCGAGTTTAACGTCCAGCGGGGACGGCATCGGACCGATCGACACGAAAAGTGGATCGGATGACAGAACCCCTTGCGGGGAACCTCCGACGCTGGGGCCAGCACATGGGCGGCTTCCCAAATGATATGGAGTGGAGTGAAGTGGCATGACCCCACCGGGATGTGGCGGCCCGGGTAAGGATCAGGATGGATGATGGAGTGAAGAGCTTGGACCCCGTAGGGGCTTCCTACGTACCGCGCGTTAGCACGGATCAAAGTCAACGTAGTTCGGGTATACAGTTTAACGTCATGCTAGACATCGGCAAGCCGACTCACAAAGAAGTCTAGGCCGCCGGGCGGAGGATTGAACCGAACCACCTCGCACAGAGGGGGATGGAACGGCCGGGTGGATCACAGTTTCACGTCATGCTGGACGATAAAAGGAGAAATGGAAAAAGGGGGGCTGTGGGGAGGCACAGTGGAGATACACACGGGCAGTCTCCCACAGGGGCGGATTCATAGGTGAATCGACGCAAGCGTGAACCCTGGAGGGGTCCACTGATGGACGAACCGACGTAAATACGACCGGGACGACCAGGTGGTGGGCTTGGACCTCAAGGAGGCTTCCTACGTACCCTGTTTAGAAGACAGGGATCAAAGTCCACGTAGTTCATTCTGTCAGGACTTACGCACTTGAGGCAGCCCGGATGCGGCAAAACTCAGTTGGAAGGGACTTGGACCGATAGTAGGAGACACCTCGATCCCAGTCACACCCTCTACTGGCTTCGGCAGTGGGGGAGCGCAATGGAGATACACATGTGCAACCCCCCACAAGAAACTAGGGGTTCGTAATACCCTGCCCCCTTAGGGAAAAGCCACTCCCATTAAATCGTCCCAAAGCGGGACAATCCCGACATCCCTGCAGAGACGAGCGGGTGGGGGCCACATCCAAACCGGGGGGGACCCTGCGTGCGGGGCACGGGATCAGGTTGCGGATGGTTTAACGTCTTGCCGGACGAAGTACAGTTTAACGTCGTGTGTTGAGGACGAAGCGGACGGTTTAACGTCTTGCCGGACGAAGTACAGTTTAACGTCGTGTGTTGAGGACGAAGGTGCTTGGCAGTTTAACGTCTTACAGCGCGGACGTGGTACAGTTTAACGTCATGCTGGACAAAACACTTGGCAGTTTAACGTCTTGCAGCGCAGACGATATGCTAGGCAGTTTAACGTCGTGCAGCTTGGACGTACGCAGTTTAACGTCGTGCAGGACGTGGTGCTGTTTAGCGTCATGCAGGACGATAAAGCCGCCGGTAGGTCCGTGTCACTTCGCGCGAGCCTGGGGGGGGGGGGGGGCGCACGGAAAGACGACGCACGGTGCGGGCACCTACGATGAAGACCATCGGGCGCCACGCAGGCGGGTACCCAAAGGGGGTCAAAGGGGGCGACCCTAGCGGTTTGCGCGCAAAAGAGGAGCTTTGCGCGCAATACCGCGGGTCGGCGCGCAAATGGACGGGCTGGCGCGAAATTGGGCCAGCGCTTTGCGCGCGGATGATTGAGATTGCGTGCACCGGGCTTCGGACAGCTCGCGGGGGCAACGGCTCATTCTCTAATGAATGGCCACTTTGAAGATGGGGGTGCGCGCAATCGGGTTGGATTGCGCGCACCCGGGGGCAATTGCGCGCAAGAGGCTTCTTTTGCGCGCAAAGTCCTTCGGGTTTGAAATTTATTCAAAGGAAATGAGCCAAGGGGATTGCACGCGAAGGCGGACCCCAAGGCTCTATTGCGCGAAAGAAAGGAGATTACCTGAAGATCGGCATTGCGCACGGAAGGGGTTGAATTGCGCGCGCGGGAGACCGTTCGACTTCCAGCAACCTTTGAAACGTTGGGGGTCACCTAGTATTTATAGGCAACCTCGGGCGCGGAATCCAAGGCGCGAGCGCGGAATTCTCCTCGCGGGCGCGGAATCGGGCACGGCGCGCAAGGGAGTTGCGCGCATCCCGGGGGTTTGTGCGCGGATCATCATCTTTGCGCGCAGGCCTCTGAAATTCCGCGCAAGGCCTCTGGGCCCTCCGAAACATTCTTCCGACTCCAAATATGATCTCGCTTTCCGCATCCGGAGCTTCGTTTGGGAACAACGGACTTTTCCGGCGTCTACAACGTGCTCTGGAAAAATAAATGATTTCTTTTTTTCGGTACGAGGTACTATTCTCTGACATCCAACAACACACATTAAATAAATGACAGAGCATTTAAAATATTCCTAATATGACCGTTGGTTAGATTAAACAAAGATAAAGAAATTAAAGTAGTGCCAGGTTCTGTCTCTGGAACGGTAGCTCTTGATATCGGTAGACTTGTATTACAGTGGGTGTTTGTAGGTCTGAGTATCAGTAGACATTGTAACGGTAGACTTGTCTGACGGTAGACTTGTTGAACCGGTAGTGGTGGACTTGTAACAGTAGTGGTGGCTCTACCTTTACCAGTAGCGGTAACTCTCTATCGGTAGCTGTGGCTCTGCCTTGTAACGGTAGCAGTAGTTCTCTATCGTTAGACTTTGCATAACGGTGGACTTCAGCATATCGGTAGCTATCAACTTTGTTGTAGCAGTAACTGTCGACTTCATTTTATTGGTAGTTCTATTAGTAGACTTTAATGTACTGGTCGTTGTGATCTATAACGGTTTCTAGCTTGTAACTGTAGCTATTTTTTCTGACGGTAGCTACTGTCTAACGGTTGCTCTACTCTGTATCAGTAGCTAGTTTTTAACGGTAGCTGAAAACTGTTTGAGCATTCAGTTGGCAGAATGAGTTAAGTCATAGTAAAAATATATCGGATAATTCAAAAGTCTTAATTTAAGCATAATGAAGGTAACAACATATATTAAAGTATATTTGGAATGTATTAAGCATAATCAAGATATAAAGAAAGAATGGTTGGGATTATCAAAACACCATAATGAAACTTAATTCCAGATGGTTCAACAATCTCCCCCTTTTTGATAATCACAACTTATGCCAAAATAAAGTAATATCAGAGAAAAGAATATATATATCAAAGTATGATATCAACAGTATAGTATCCAAGAGAAAAAAATATATCAGGAATTGATATAAAAAAAATAGAATTAGAGGAATGATTTGAAAATAGAAATATATCAAGAAATAACGTAGTATCAAAGGAAAACACAAGCAAGATTCTTTGGTTTGCATATTCCCCCCCTATCAATTTAACTTCAAGATTCTCCTCCAAAGTAGTGATTCTCTCCCCCTTTGTCCCCTTAGGTGAAAAACATTCTCTTTCTCACTCTCTGGGTACAGGTTTCCAATAATTTCTCCCCCTTTGTGATTAACAAAAAGGAGGGTATCAGAGAAAAGAGAAGGACTAGGAAAGAAAATATACAGAGTAAAATAGACAGTGAAGAGAGTAATGAAGTATTGGATTGATAAGCAAAAGATACATTTGGGAATGTCAGAAAATTACAAAAAAAATACAATGTATCTCATAAAAAAAATAGCTTGAAGCACTCAATAATCCTCTTGAACAGGTTTTTTTCCCTTCAGATCAGCAGAGGGTGTAGAGGTAGAGTCAACAGGCTTGGGAATTCCTGAAAGAACTATTGGTGGATCAGCAACTGAAACAGTACCATATCTGTAATCTGTCTCTCTCTAAGGGATCAAGGGTTTCAAGCTCCTGATGGCTTGAACTGGAGTCAGTTTAGGAGTACTCCCAGAGGCAGAAGGTGGATGGGAAGGTGGTACAATAACTGGCCGAGCATCCACATGTAGGAAAGGCAGCAAGATATTCCTGAAATCCATGATGATGCTTCCACCTCTCTCCATAGAAGATACAAAATCATCTCTTTTCTTAATAAACTTATCTAAAGTATGAGTAAGCTCCCTGAGCTTACTAACCTGTTCTCTGAAGGCTTGGGTAACTAGAGGTAACGTCATATTTTCAATCAAAATCTTGAAATGGTTTGTCATTTGGTGCTTGGTATAAAATTTTTCAAAATAAGCATCCAAATTATTTTTGATTGCCTCTTGAGAAGTAGTAGCTGCCCACAGGTGATCACGAACAAAACTACTAACTTCCCTTGTGGTAGCAAGAATTTGGGTATTTGATGCACCACTGAGACTGGCCTTATCCAATTCTTCCTGAACAATATTTCTGATTTGGTCAAGGTTCACACTTGTGCTGGATGAGGGAAGAGGTTTCATTGAGAAGGCCACTGTCTCCTTGAAAGAGTGAGTCAGACTACTAACCACCTTCTGAACAACTTCATCCTGACTATTCAGATGTTCGTTAACTGACTTCTTAAAGGCCTCAAAAACTTCCACAAACTGTTTAACCACTTCTTTGATATATCGAATGTCGGTGTGCACTTGGGTTTGAGAACTGTTCAAAGCAGTCAATGAAGCAATTGATTTTCTAAGAGCAACTATAGCTCCCGTCCAACTCTCAATCTGAGTGTGACACACATTAAGTTCATCCACCATTTCTTTCACAGGACTGAACACACTACATCTAATGGATAACTCAAGGGATTTCTCCACGATTTTCATCTCTTCAACCATACTTTTCTTCATATCTTCCACTGATTCTCTTATTTCTTCTATCAATTATGCTTTTAAAGACTTAAGATCCTACTTGGTTGCCACATTGTCATCCACAGTAGGTAAGGTAACTGACTCCTTTTGGGGTTGGTCTTCCTCATCAGAATCGCCATAAGAAATTCCAAGAGTCATATATCCGGGATCTGATGTCCACCCTTCAATGTCATATGATACTGATACTGAGCCAAGATTCTCTCCCTCACTTGGAACAATTTCCTTAGGTATCTCTTCCAACTCTTCTTCCTGAGGTAATTCTGCAATTACCTCTAAAATTATAGCAGATCCAGTAGCCATTTGTTCTGAGTCATTAATGACTCTCTCATCAACATGTGCTGCTGCTATGTCTTCCTGATCAGGTACTATCTTGACTGTACTGACTATTAGAGGACTCAAACTGAGCTCTTTT
Source organism: Viscum album (assembly GCA_963277665.1). Taxonomy (NCBI): domain Eukaryota; kingdom Viridiplantae; phylum Streptophyta; class Magnoliopsida; order Santalales; family Viscaceae; genus Viscum; species Viscum album. The sequence goes on from OY728133.1 coordinate 246,981,440, forward strand.
TCAACATTTTCCTCATCATCTGCTTCATCATCAGCCTCCTTTTCTATATGATCAGATTCGGTTGTCTCATCCTCCTCAGAGGTGTCCTTGACAACATATTGGCATGATTATTATCCTTCTTCTTCAGTCTCTAAATCATTGTCCTTCAAGACAATTTCTCTCTTTGGTAGTGCTTTTCGAGGGCTAGCTGCTCCATAAGAAATAACTTGATGCACAGGACTAGGGGGTAAGTCTGGGTCTCCTCCTTCCTCAACTGAAGTCTCTTCCTCCTCATCTTCATCATAACTGTAGACTGGTTCTGGCTTATCTGGTCTAAGACCAGGATCTCTCACATTCTTTGGTTTAGACGGATGATCCATAGGAGTGAACTTGTCATAACTTCTTCCGTCATCATTTACCCATGATTTCTTCCAAGTATTCCAGTTGACTTTCATGTATTTATAGATAGTTCTTGTAATATAGAAGTTATCCTTAACCACTACCAGCTCATCTTGAGGTCCAGGTATCTCCTTCACTTTCAGAATCACAGAAATTAGCTTTGAGAAAAACAATGCATTTGATTTTGACTTCGGTCTAGTCATCTCTTCCACTTGAACCATAATCAATCTACATAGATTTATTCTCACACTGTGCTTTAGCAAATGTAACAGATATATGTCTTGGAATCTTAAAGTGGAAAAGTCTCCTCTTCTCGGACTAACAACATGCTGAATGAATTTAAATAACAGCTTATCTTCTCTTGTCATCTCTACAGCAATCACCTTTCTAGGAGTCCCATTCCCTGTGAGTTCCAGCAAAGCATCTTCATATTGAAACATATCACTGGTAAAAGGTACAGACATCGAATAATAAGTAAATTCCTCCCATGAGGAACTCTCAGGTTCTCATCCCATTCTCCTGAAGTAAACGATACTTCCTGACCATTCACCTATGAAACCATTCTACTTTCTTCTTCAAACTTTTCAAAACGAACGAATTCGTAGAACTGTTTCACCAGTCCTGGATAATAAGGTGTGTTCTTTTTCGTGAAGCATTCTAGCCACCCTTGTTCTTCTAACACTCTAAGAACCAATGACTTGCTTTCCATAAGCCATTCTACACACACCTCTTTCAACAACTATCTCGTGCTTCAATAGGTGTGGGTTTATTGGTCCCTAACGGTGAGGTCTCTCTAAAGGTGAGGTCTCCCTAATGGTGAGGTCTCCCTAACGGTGAGTTCTCCCTAACGGTGAGGTCTCCCTAACGATGAGGTCTCCCTAACGGTGAGTTCTCCCTAACGGTGAGGTCTCCCTAACGGTGAGGTCTCCCTAACGGTGCGGTCTCCCTAACGGTGAGGTCTCCCTAACGGTGAGGTCTCCCTAACGGTGAGGTCTCCCTAACGGTGAGGTCTCCCTAACGGTGAGGACTCCCTAACGGTGAGGTCTCCCTAACCGTGAGGTCTCCCTAACGGTGAGGTCTCCCTAACGGTGAGGTCTCCCTAACGGTGAGGTCTCCCTAACGGTGTGGTCTCCCTAACGGTGAGGTCTCCCTAACGGTGAGGTCTCCCTAACAGTTTCAAGGGTAAGTTATCATTCCTAATTCATGTTTGATGAAACTTAATCATTCTGAACATAAAGGATTAGTGAAAATATTAGCTAATTGAAGTTCAGTGCCTATGAACTCAAGTGTTATATCACCTCTTTGATAATGATATCTTAGAAAATGGTGTCTAACATCAATATGTTTAGTTCTAGAGTGAGACACATGATTATTAGAGATATTAATCACACTAGTGTTGTCATAGTTGATGGAAACATGTTTAAAGTCAAATCCATAATCCAGTAGTGTGTGTTTCATCCATAGAATCTGTGCATAGCAACTACCAGCAGCGATTTATTCTGCTTCAGCAATAGACAATGCAACTGAGTTCTGTTTCTTACAACACCATGATACTAGGGATTTTCCAAGTAAGTAACATGTTCCATATGTGCACTTCCTATCTAACTTACAGCCAGCGAAATCAGCATCTGAATAACTTGTTAAGTCAAATTATTGTCCTTTTGGACAAAACAAGCCTAAATTTACAGTATACTTAAGATATTTAAAAATCCATTTAACAGCAAGCAAGTGTGATTATTTAGGATTAGCTTTAAATCTAGCACACATACATACACTGAACATAATATCTGGTCGACTAGCAGTAAGATAAAGTAATCTCCCAATCATGCATCTTTAATTAGTTTGATCAACTGGTTTCCCAGATTCATCAACATCCAATTTACAGGTGGTACTCATAAGTATATCACTTTATTTAATACTATCCAAACAAAAACGTTTTAATAAATCCTTAGTATATTTACTTTGATTTAAAATAATTCCATCTTTAGTTTGAATAATTTGTTAACCAAGAAAATACTTAAGCTCTCCCATTAAGCTCATTTCAAATTCATTCTACATAGCCTTTGAAAAATCAGTACATAAAGAATTTTTAGAAGATCCAGAAATAATATCATCAACATAGATTTGTACTATTAATACATCTTTTGAAATTATTTTTATAAAAATAGTGGGATCAGCTATTCCTTTTGTAAATCCTTTTGAAATAAGAATGTTTGAAAGTCTTTCATACCAAGCTCTTGGAGATTGTTTTAAACCATATAATGCTTTAGAAAGTTTAAAAACATCATTCTGAAAATGAGGATTTGAAAAACCAGGTGGTTGTTCTAAAAAACATATTCAACAATAAAACCATTTAAAAAATCACTTTTCACATCCATTTGATATAACTTGAAATTCAGATATGATGCATAGGCAAGTAAGATCCTAGTAGCCTCTAATCTAGCTACAGGTGAAAAGGTTTCCTCATAGTCAATTCCTTCTTCTTGATTGTAACCTTGTCCAACTAGCCAAGCTTTGTTTCTAATGATGTTTCTAGATTCATCAACTTTGTTTCTAAACACCCATTTTGTGCCTATGGTGATATTGTCCTTAGGTCTTTCTACTAATTTCCAAACATTGTTTTGTTCAAATTGATTTATTTCTTCTTGCATAGCCATTACCCAGAATTCATCATTGATAGAATCATTTTTTTAGGTTCTAGCTGTGACAAGAAGGCTTGATGTTCAACCTGATTTCTAAGAGAAGCTCTAGTCTGTGTTCATCTATCTAGATTTCCTACAACAGCATCTAATGGATGGTTCATTAGAATCATAGTTGGTCTTGAAAAGGTAGGGCTAGAGATTTTAGGTTCATCAACAGGTTGAGGTTGAACAGAAGCAGGTTCTGGAAAATTTCCAGAACTGGATATTTTAACTACAGGTCCACTGTCTTTATCATTAGGGTTCAAAATAGAGAGATCATCTTGAATATTTTCAAGGGAGGTCTTAGGTTCATGTGGATCAGTTTCGTCAAATTTGATGTGAACAGATTCATCCACACATTTGGTTCTCTTATTAAACACTCTATAGGATTCACTAGAAATAGTGTAACCTAGGAAAATTCCTTCATCACTCTTGGATGCAAACTTGTCAAGATTATCTTTAGTATTATGAATAAAGACTTTGCAGCCAAAAACATTGAAGTAGTTAACCTTAGGTTTCCTATGGTTCCACAACTCATAAGGGGTCCTCTTAAGAATGGTTCTAATCAACAATCTACTAATAACATAACAAACTGTATTTACAGCTTCAGCCAAAAAATAAACAGGTAGGTCATACTCATTAAGCATAGTCCTAGAAATTTCTTACAGGGTTCTATTCCTCCTTTCTACTACACCATTTTGCTGGGGTGTCCTAGGGGCAGAGAAATTGTGACTATAGCCATTGTGTGAGCAGTAAGATTCAAACTCATGATTTTCAAACTCACGGCCATGATCACTACTCAGAGTTTTAATATTAAGTCCACTAAGGTTTTCTAAAGACTTGGAGTATTTTAAAAAGCAACAACAAGCTTCACTTTTGTGAGCTAGAAAATATACCCAAGTATATATAGAATAGTCATCTTCAGGAACATAGACATAATGATTCCCATTTAAACTAGAAACTCTAGAAGGTCCAAATAAATCCATTTGAACCAACTCTATAGGTTGTGAAGTTGACACTTCTTTCTTTGATTTAAAAGAAACTTTATATTGCTTTCCCTTTTGACAGGGATTACAAACATTGTCTGCTGGAAATTCAAGTTTGGGTAGGTCTCTAACTAAGTTTTTTCTAGCATGTTTTCTAAGTGAATGCACATTGCAGCGCCCTAATATTCTATTCCAAAGCCAAGACTCTTTATGAAAATCATTTAAACAAGTAATATATTTCATAGCTAAAGAATTTAAATCAACAGCATAAACATTTTCATTTCTCAAAGCAGCAAACACTAAAACATTTTTAGAATTAAAAAAATTGCAAGAATAATTTTCAAATTTTACATAAAAACCATCATCACATAACTGAGAAATACATAACAAATTGTATTTAAGTCCATCAACAAATAAAACTTTACAAATTAATAGTGATTCAGTGTTACCAATCTGGCCTAAGATGACGATTTTTCCATTTGAGTTATCACCAAAAGTGACAAACCCTCCATCAACTCTGACTAAGCTTTTAAAGCATGAGAAGTCTCCTGACATATGTCTCGAACATCTGTTGTCCAAGTACCAGGTCTTTTTACAGGAGCTCTTTAAGCAGGTTTCCTACAACAAAAATTTAAACAGGAAATGATTTTGGTACCCAGATTTTCATGGGTCCAGACAGGTTATCCAATAACACTTTATGTACCCATATTTTTCTATTGGGTCTCATAAAATTTCTAGAATAAACAGATTTTGAAAGATAAACCTTATTAGATCCATAACTATGAATATTACTAGTTGAATCATATGAAGTTCCAGAGCTAGATTCATTCTGTCCAGATTTAAGAATGAATATAGTTTTGGTAATTTTCCTTTGTCCAGGTTGGTATCCTATACCAGTAGTGTATCTAGGTGCTATTTGCTTACCTAGAATTTGAGTAATAGTATCTTTACCATTGGTAAATTTCTCTAAGTCTTTCTTGAGTTACTCATTAGACAATTTTAGTTCAGTATTATCTTTAAGCAACTGATCATTATTTTCCATTTCAATGTCAAGATCAGATTTATGTTTAACAGTTAAATCATATTGTTTCTTTAAACCATTGTATTTGTCTTTCAGCTCATTACAGGTTTCTTATAACATATCACAATATTCAAATAGTTCAGATTTAGACATTTTATCACATTCAGAATCATCTATAGAATAATATGAATTAGATTCATGAGTTTATGAAGTTACCTTAGAAGTGTTTTTCATAAAACACATGTTCGCCTTGTTTTTGTGTTCAGTTTCAGAAACTTCAGATTCACTAGAACTGTCCTCAGAAGCACTCCAAGTAGACTTCATGGCTTTCTTATACTTGTTATCCTTGTATTCATACTTCTTATTGTATTCTAGCTTTGTACAGTCTCCTTTTATGTGTCCTTTCCTTTTTCACTCATAACAGACAACTTCATCTGATTTATCAGGCTTCTTCCAATCCTTTTTCCAATGTCCTTTGTTATCATACTTACCTTTGTAGTTTGAATTTATGAAAAAAATCTTCTTCTTATAAAATTTCTTAAACCTTCTGGCAATGTGAGCCATCTCAGCATCATTGTCAGAATCACTCTCACTGTCTTCACAGCTTGACCTTTCATTGATAGCTTGAAGCTTTTCCTTGTCCTTATTCTTTGAGGTTGTAGTTTTGAAGGCAATAAACTTCCTCCTAGGTTCATCATCTTCTTATTTGTTCACCATGAGTTCCTCTTCATACATCATCAGTTTTCCAATTAGTTCTTTGATTGGAAGTTCTCCAATGTCACACGATTCTCTAATTGAGATAGAATTTCCCCTCCATCTTTCAGGTAGACATCTCAGAATTCTCAGAATTTGTTCCTTTGATGGAACATCCTTTCCCAGAGAAGTCAGTATGTTGAAAATTTCATTAATCCTAAGATACATGTCAGAAATTGGTTCATCAGGCTTCATCTTAAAATTATCATACTTAATAGTATAGGTATTCAATCTCATGTCCTTAACATTAGTTATTCCTTCATTAGAAATAGCTAAGGTATCCCAAATTTCATATGCAGTTTTACAAGCAGATATTCTATTAAATTTTTCATCTCCTAGAGCACAGTACAAAGCATTCATATCTTTACAATTATTATTGTAGGTTGTGTTATTAGCTTCATCACAAGTAGATCTAACAGTAGTTGGTATTTTGTATTCAGATTCTATAGCAGTCCAAATATCAAAACCCATGCTCTCTAAATGAATTTTCATCTTGATTTTCCACTGAGCATAGTTGGTTCCATTGAAAAAGGGTAGTCTATTGGTAGCAACACCTTCAACTCTATTGTGAATGATAACTAAATTAAAGAAAATATTTTAAAGTGATAAAAATTTAGAAATAACAGAAATTTTATGAACTTTAAAATACAACTAAAATCACAGTTGAAAAACAGAGTACATTAGAAAATATTTTAAAAACCTCTGATACCAAATGTTGGTCGGAGAGGATACTCAAGAGGGGGGGGGGGGTGAATTTATTTCCAATTAAAATTTCTGTTTTAAAACATTGTCTTAAAAGCCACCTAATAAAATAATAAATTAAACTATAGTGAATTTATATAAAAGTAAGGGTTCAGTTGGGCTCACAAGGGATTGATTATTTCCTAGTTAATCAAAACAGAAAGGTTGATTAACTTTTGAAACCAACTTACTGATTTACAACTAATATAAACACTTGCGAATTTAATTATCAATGTGACTTTAAAATAGTTTTGTTTTTAAAGAAATTAGTAGTGGAATAAAGAATAACTTTGAAATATATAGCATAGCAGATATAACCAAGAGGTTCAGTCTCAAGCTGAGACTTAGTCCTCTCAAGAATTTGTATAAAGATGATCCACACCATGGATCGAGGATTACAACAATATACAACTGTCCAGGTCCAAGACCTCTACCACTATTATCCGTGGGAACAGAAACAACAACAACCAGCTGTCCAGGTCACACGACCTCTCTCACTATCCCAGTGGGAAATAAAAGAAGTAAGATAGTTGAGTGAGGATTTACAAATCCTCCAGTTAAGGAACAGGAGACAATGTGTGTGTAAAATACAGCATATAACAGACACTGCTCAATATGTAAAAAGATAAATCACATAGAAAATATTTAGAGTTTAGAAATGTCTCTAATGATTGTCGAGTAGTTCTGGACTCCTTTGATTGATCAGAATTCGCTCTAAGTCCTCCTCTGGTTTTTGTCTGGAAAACAGAGTATAATATGTTTCCATGACTTCTAGGTTCAGAGATAGAAAAGAAGTATTCGATAAAGTTCTTGTTTTATGTTCTCGTTCTCAACTCTTCACTGGTTAGCATTGATGAAAGAGTTCCTCATGTAAGTTCAGTCGTCTCTTTGCATTCACGCTCTGTTGTTCTTCCAGCACACCTTGTGGTCTTTTTATTCGTCTCTGTGTCTCTCACATTACAGTAGAACATCCTTTTTTTTATTTAAAGCACATGCTCCAGAAAAAGATATGATTTCTTTTTTTAGGTATGAGGTATGGTTCCCTGACATCCAACAACACACATTAAATAAATTATAGAGCATATAAAATATTCTTAATATGACTATTGGTTAGATTAAACAAAGATAAAGAAATTAAAGCAGTGTCAGGTTCTATCTCTGGAACGGTAGCTCTTGATATATGTAGACTTGTGTTACAGTGGGTGTCTGCAGGTCTGAGTATCGGTAGACAACGTAATGGTAGACTTGTCTGCCGGTAGACTTTATATACCGGTAGCGGTGGAATTTTAACAGTAGTGGTGGCTCCGCCTTTACCAGTAGTAGTAACTCTCTATCGGTAGCTGTGGCTCTGCCTTGTAACGGTAGAAGTAGTTCTCTATCGTTAGAGTTTGCATAACAGTGGACTTCATGATATCAGTAGCTGTCAACTTTGCTATAGCGGTAACTGTCGACTTCATTATATCGGTATCTCTATCAGTAGACTTTAATGTATCGGTTGCTGTGAGCTGTAACGATTGCTAGCTTGTAATGGTAGCTATTTGTTCTGACGGTAGCTACTATCTAACGATTTCTCTACTCGGTATTGGAAGCTAGTTTGTAACGGTAGCTGAAAACTGTTTGAGCATTCAGTTGGCAGAATGAGTTAAGTCATAGTAAACATATATCAGATAATTCAAAAGACTTAATTTATGAATAATGAAGGTAACAACATATATTAAAGTATATTTGGAATGTATTAATGATAATCAATATATAAAGAAAGAATGGTTGGGATTATCAAAACACAATAAAGCAACTTAATTCCATACGGTTCAACAAATATAATAATAATTATATGAAATTAAATTAATATTTTAATTTCTACTATGAAATAACTTTGGGGAAACAATCAATTTTAAGTCCTCATTCATATAGATTCTTATAAATTTGTTTATTATATAATCATAAGATAAATTTTTGAAAATTATTTTTTATTGTGATTATTAAATTAATATATTATTATAATTTTATAAAATGTTTTATAAAAGCTTATTATTTCATGAGATTTCATCCACATTATTTATACTATAAAAAATACCCCTCTCCATTAGAGTAACTTTTCACAAAATACCCTATAAATTCACTAATTAAATAAACCATTTGTGATATTGTGGTTTGTGTATCAAATTATCTAACTCTTTAGTTTATTTTATGTGGTACCATTTGTAATGGTAACGAAAATATTTTTTCTTGCATGGCTTATTCATGATAGGATTTTTTTATTATGTTTATATTTAACACATATATATAGTTTATCATAAAGATATAGGATGGGACTGATAAATCCATGAGGTGGCTTATGTCTGATGAATCCACGATACAGTTGTGTCTGATAAATCCCTAAAATAGATTGGGTCCAATAAATCACAGAGATGGTTTAGAACTAATAATATCTTATTTTTTGGGTTTTATATAACCTAGAGAAAATTTTGGTATATTAAATACTTGAAATAAACTGTGTATACTTAATCCCTAAGAGAGCTTGAGTCTAATAAATCCAAGATATTGTTTGGCTTTGAAAAATCCTTGAGATGTGTTGTTTATATTAAATCGATAATATGGTTTAGTTTTATTAATTACTTAATTATATTAGTTAAATATTTATGTACTACGAAATAATGATATTGAGCATGTAACAAATTCAATTAGAAGAGTTCAAAAGTTATGTTTATATATATTTTTTATTTAAGATTCATATTTTTTATGAATACTTCACATCTATCAAACTTTTTTATTCTAATGGAATTTGATTATTTTTTCCATGATTATAACCACATTTTCTATTGTATAAAATGATTCATTTGAGGATACATTCCATTTTATGATTCCTTATAGAAAAATCTTACAGTTCCGTGTTATTTTAATAAAATATTTCTCCCATGTTCATGTATTATCATATGATTATATATTAAATATTGTTGAAATTATGATAGATTTTCCATTATTTAGAACTGTAGCTCAGAAACATCTAATGTTAACATTACCCAGGTTTTAATGATTATTGAAACCTATGGGGATTCTAAAAGGGATTATATGTTAGATTAAAATTATATTTTCGTAAGTATCATAAAATAAGTTTCTTTTGCAGTTAATTCTCATAGTCACTGAAAATACATTCCTGGGGGTTTTCTATTTTTACAAGATGTATTGTTTAAATTATAAATAAATATATAATTTTATCTTGGTTCAACTGACATCGTATCAATGACATATTATAAATAATGTGACTTATGGGTGGATCTGAGAGTATGGGGTTTGGACGAAATAGTTGGTATCAGAGTAGGTTTTGTTATTTTATGTGATTAGTTTATTTATTTTTTGAGATATTTTTAAATTATTTTATGGATTATCATGGGATATGTTTAATGAAATTCCTAGGGATATATAAAAGTATATGACAACATCATTGTTCTTAGAATAAGTTAGATTGTGTGTTTTACTGACAACATAATCCAAATCTAGATATAAACAAGATAATACATGATTCAGAATAGATGTACCTTAGTGTAATAACCCTGAAAAAGGTTGTTTTGTATTTACTTCATATTTACCGTCTCCTTGAAAAAGAGGTCTAACTTCATATCGGGTTTTACAATCACGGTGGATATTATTTAGTGATTCACATATACATTATAAACCATTTCGGGGGGGGGTTATATATTTTATTGAGAGAATGTAAATGTAAAATTACCTTGTAAAACCTATAATTAAATTAAGGGTTTATAGTTTAATCCAATTATATAATAGTTGACCTAAAGTTGTAATCATTTTAAATGAATGTTTCATTATAGAAGACATTATAAGATTTAATTTTCAAATTCATATTATCATTTACTTATATTTTATTAGATATTAACATAACCATTTTGGTTCTAGTATTTGGTTAAGTAGAAGATCATGAAATTGAAGCTACAAAATATATGTTACAAGAAACTCAAAAGTCTTATAATAAAACAAGGAAGTATATTGGTAACAAATTATTGTTTTAAATGAAATCATAGTTAAATTCATATTATTAATGGATAGATGGGTTTCCAAGTCTTCACAATGATAGGGGGTCTACATCTCATTAGAAATAATATCTTCAATCATGTCTATCTTATGATACACATAACTATTGTCTCTAGTGAGTGATAACTTATTTTACCAAGATACAACTTATTCAAGCAGTATAATTTTAAACAATGTGATATTAATATATATTTTTATTTAATTAAATATTATTTTACGTCAATTCATTCACATGAAACACCGATCTAAAATGAAATTCCATAAATTTTATTTCGATTATATTTTCAATATTATGTGTAAATATTATAAATTCAGTCATTAAATTTAATGAGAATAATTGAAATACTAAAACTATGATATATATATATATATATATATATATTCAAAAATAATGCATTTATAAAATTCAATGAGTATTTTCAAATAACTAATAAGATATTTTTATGCTTAAAAATTTAATTTTCTTATGTGGTTCCCTATGTTTTTATGTTTTAAAAAATGAATAAAATATTAATAAAAATGATAGAATATGTTTTTAACAATAAAAATATATTAATAAAAATTAAATTTTCAATTGATAATAGATAATAATAAGAATATTTCATACTTTTAAATTTAGTTTTTTTCTATGAAAACAAATTTTTCAATATATAGTGTTCCTACTAAAAAGTTACATTACAAATTTTGAAAATGAAATTTGAAAAAATTATCTCTATTTTTTTATTTTTTATTACAATGTTAACTTACGATTAATTGTTTGAATTTTTATGAGAATATTTATTATTAATAGTACAAAATACTATTTTTAAAAATTCATTGACTTTATTACCACCCTTAAGATAAAATAATTAATTACAAATCATTAATAAAAATTTTCATAAAAATTTATTATTTTATAAGTTAAAATAAACATTTAGAATATATATTTAAATTTAGAAACACAAGATTAAAATTTAGTAACATATTTAATGTTATTTAAAAATGTTGTTTCAATTTTTTATTTTTATATTATATGAATTTTTATTTTTATCACATTCATAAATTTAATATTCATAAATGGCTTTCATATTTTTAATCTAAACAAAAAAATTAACAAGAGTATTTTTATTTTAAAAAAAATAAGTTACCAAGGGTTAATAAATTATCATTCTATTGTTTAATTTTTTTAAATAGTTAAACAATAAGGCCCCAAACCCAGATACCTATAGTCAGTGCATTATTTTAATACATTGTCATGATTACTAGGAATCATGTCCTGATGTACCGATCAGTTAAGAAGTCATGGAAAGTAGATTAAATATAAGAATGTTACATTAAAATTTATAAAATAAAATAAAATATAAATAATAATTTGAGAATACCATTATTCCACTAGATTAATCCTTTATATCAATCATTATACACTTCTTTTCATCCTAGGAAAAATAAAACATAGGAGAAGGGTGAGATCAGATGGTCAGTATGAATAACAATATTATAGAAACTATCATAATTAAGAATAAACATTTTAGGAAATGTATAATACTAAAAAATCATTTTAAATATAAACATCAGTATAATATAAAAAAAATCAAATAATGTCATTTACTTATTCACTTGGAAATTCTACTAGTCGAATAATCACATGTAATATCAATAGCTAATTTCATAATGATGGAATGCATAATGCCTGACATCATAACCACATAATAAAGGACTAGTTCGAAGACTACAGATAAGGTTTTGTCAAAGCCTTATGCCAAGACACTAGTTTTTCTCATGAGACCTATCAATGCATCGAGGAGGAATAGCAGGATCCACCCATCACTTACTAATTCCAATGTATTCCTCATATAAAAATGTTGAAACATAACATAAATATTCGTATTAAAACTAGAATAAGAAATGTTAATACTTTAACCATAAACCTTGAATGGTATAAAAATAGAACATCCACAATCAAACATATCATAACCCATTCAATAAAATATAGAATATTGTATTATATTAAATCATATCCAATCAAGAATAATATCCAATAACGATGTTGACATATTTCAAAATGATCAATAAACTCTTTGAGAGAAATATCCCTTTTTTTAAATCATTTAAATGTCCCGCATTTATGAAGGAAGTCATTTAAAAGGGACTTTTTAATCAAAGTGTCCCATACCACATTGAAACCATTGAAAGTAATTTAATTTTTAAAACAATCAGATCTATATAAATAAATCCTTTAAATCATTTTTATAACATAGACATTAATTAAAACGATTTAGAAAATTAAATCATTAATACAATTAAAATGATTATCTTGATAAATATTCCATTCAAAAGAACCTTAAAATATTTATTTTGAGAACATTTTTATGAAACATGGACATGGATGATAAAAATTTCACAGTAAATAATTATACATAAGAAATATCTGATAATAATGTGATTGAGGAATTAAGCATTAACTTTTACATTCCTTGGTTGAGGGAACATTTAACCTCCTATATAATGTCCATAGTTTGTTATTAAATTATTCCAGAACAATATTCATATTTATGATATTATACATTATTCATTTATGGTGACTTTGTCATTCATAGGTTATATAGAATAATGAATACGGTTGTAACATATTTATAATTACATCCCAGTATGTAGAAGCTACTGGATTTATTATTTTAGTATAGAAAAAAATCAAAGAAAGATGATGTGGAAGAAGAAAAGAACTTTGAATGAGGTGAGGAAGCAATTATTTCTTCTTCAGGTTCTTCCTTTTGATTTGTTCAAAGGGGCTCTATAGGTTGGCTTCTGATTAATGTAAAGACTCTAGGATTATCTGATGCTAGTTTTGAGGATATTTTAGAAGGGGTTTTCTATGAAAATGGCATTGGAGGTGTGATTTTGAGAGAATGGTATGTGCCCTTTTATAATAGAGGTGAGGGTCACTTTAGGAAAATCATGAAATATTATTTTATTATAAAATCATTTTCAGTTTATAATAGCTTCAAATTGACTTATTTCAAGTATAATGTGGGTACGGGTCGATATCATCTCATCAAATAGTTTTTATACAAGTTTAGTCCACCATATTAACCATATCTTTTAGATTTTACTCATAGTTAAATACTTTAACTTTTTAAATGTTTTCTTGTATTTTTATATTACATGGTTAATAAACTTACTATAAATTGTCAAGAGAACCTCAAGTGTTTCACTAATGACATATATATCATTATATATGTATTTTATCTAAGCCTTAGAATTTTAAAAATATTATATCATTTAATAATGTGGTATTTGTTTTAAAAACTCATTTATGCCAATGTTGACACTATTTATTATTTGGTTTTTGTGAAAGTCAACAAAACAGGATTACATCGATGAAAATACATTAAATAAACACTAATAATGGATATATACCTATAAAATTCTTGGAATTCATCAAAATTATCGATTTAATTTATTATGATATTTATAATATCAATTATTTTAGTCTTTTATTATTAAGGAAATTATTGCATCATCATTGTGTCATAAATAAATATAATTATTTAATGTCTAAAAATTATAAATAAAACACTATATTGTATGAAATCGTTTTTTATTTCTAATTAGTTTTTATAGTCTTATTTATCATATGTATAACCCTATATTAAAAATGGTTTAGTTATTAAACATTAAATTTAACACTTTTAACTCTTCTTGAAATAAAATAACAATAAATTTCCAAATAAAATCAAAGTGGACTAAAAGGATCATTTTTTATTACTAGGGTTGATTTTGGTATAAATAATCTTATAAAATTGAATTATGGCATGTGTTAGGGTAATTATAATATCATTTTTACCTTCAAATACACTATTTACGTTTAAATGTGGTAATAAAATTCAAATGTTATAATTCACAAGAAATTATTTTCACTATATAGAGCAACATTTTACATAATGAATTCAACTTTGTATCTTAGATTTCAAAAATTCATGTCATAGATGCGCAAAAATTACGTTTTATTAAAATTTGAGAATGTGCCTAAAAGTTGGGTAAAAGACGTTAAAAGATTCAATAAAGTTTTATACATATATTTTTGTTATAAAATGACTCTAATGAATTAAATTAAACTAATATTGGTATTATGTATCTATTTTTACATTAAAATAAATTTTTAAAAAATAATTATTATTTAAATAAATGTCGGTTTTAAACAATAACGCATTGTTTTTCACTATTCATGAAAAATTGAATGTTTTCATAAAAACACCAAAAATTTACCCTAAGATTATTTTGATATTCATAATATAAAAATTATTTCCATTCTAACAAATTCAAAACATATGAGTTTCATTAATTAAATTAAAATTAATTGCCATTGGAAAAACCAGAAAGATTCTTTTTATGAAGTAAAAACTATCAAATGATTGGCATGTGTTTATGTACAATTTAAATGAGAAATTACATCCAATGAACTAAATTATGTTAAATGATATCAATATAATATTATTATACTTTAAAGTGTCTAAAATGAATAATTTAACATTATAATTTATTTCAATTAATAACGTTGTTTTCAATAGAAAATTAGTATTTTTCACTAATCATTAAAATATGAATGTTATCAGAAAAGTACCAAAAATTTATCAAAACATAATTTTTATGTCCTACATCAAAAGAAGATTTTAAATTCCTTAAATTTAATATTTAAAAGTGTCAAGTATTTTATTTAAAAATATTTCTCCATTAAAATGTTGTAAAATATCATTTTTAAAAAACAACTGTTATCTGAGAAAAATTATTTTTTTTATTATATTATGTCTAAAATCACATAATATTGATTCTAAAATTATATATAGTATATAATATTCAAAATTAAGTTAATATTATTCATAACATCTTTTTGAATAGAAAGTTTGGTAAGTCTCGGTGTTCTCAAACTTGGTGTTATGTGTATCGAAAGATATTGAATTACATTAAAGATATAACATACTATGAAATATTGGGGTGTTACATTCTTCCCTCCTTCAATAAATGTTTTCCTCACAATTTCAAAATTTTCTTTGAAAATAAAAGGTTTAAAATATAAAATAACATTGGGAAAACCCACATTAGAAATTGGTTCAATAAAATTTAGTCTTAATATAAGGGAAAGGGAAATTAAAATGTCACCACAAAATATATTTTTCAAATAAGAGAACATTGGTGGAAATTATAGACACATAATTGGAGGAAAAACTTAAATATTTATATAGAGTGATTGTGGTCATAAACCACAAAGAAGTGAAAAATAAATGGAAAATTGAGGGCTTCAAAGCCATAAATTTATGATGAGCCCAATTATTGTCGGTTCAAAAAACATAAGGCATTTGGATAACACGTTTTTTCTTTTGAGATACTTTCCCTAAATCTTAAGAAATTATTTTCTTCATAGAATAAGAAAGAAAATAATATTTGACATGTAGAGTTCCATCCATTATCTAATTTCTACCAAAAACTCATCTTTCACACCAAAATATAATAGAACTCAAAAATATTCAATTTATCATAATCGTAAAGGGTTATAAAAAATGAACTTATAATTCATCTGTCAGAAAATTTAAAAAACTACATTATACAATCCAGGACATCACGTCATCCAGTGGTAGGTGATGCACACTTGTCGCCCTTCAGTTGCGGGTTCAAGTCTTGCAACCATTCATAACGTGACAGGTTGTCACCTGACCTCTTAGTTGTCCTTTTTATAACAATCATAAATGAATTTTATTAATTTTTTTAACATTAAAAATATAATCCAACATCAAACTTAATGAATTCCAACATTCCAACATTTCCACAATAATTCTGTCCAAAATCACAGTCCAAAATATATAAAGAAGGTCACATAATATATGAATAGGTATTCACTTCATTATTCCTTCATATTTTATTCTATTAAAATGTGTTATTAAAATTCATTACTAGAAAAACATATTTGAATAGTTATTCACTTCTTTATTATATTTGTAAAACATATAATACTTGATATACTGCTTAAATCCTTAATAGATTCAATCTCCAACAATGATGGAATAAACAAACCCTTAATTACTTCCAAGGAAGTCAATAACACCCAATATAATTTATCCAAATAAATAATTTCTTATTCCAAAATCAATACCTCGGAATCAAGACCATATTAGGGTTGATCTTTCCTTCAACCATGTATTTTCCCAAAAATTTAACTTGCCACTGACTGACATTTTTTGGTACCACACAATCTCAAATCCTTAATGAAATTGTACTGTAGTAAAATCCCTATATACTCAATAATTATTATAACCAGTACATAATTGATAAATCACTAAAATTACATATTTAATTAATGCCAAGATAAGAACACTAGTCATCCCTATTCATCTCCAGTAGTATCATATCATGATTATTATCCAACAGTATCATTTGTGGTATACTCTGATGATTGGGACATCAAATTGCGTAGTTTCCCAACTACTTGTAGATGAAGCATTGTACATTTGAAACCTTTTTCTTGCCCTTAAAATCACATTATTTGTGATCTTTTTCTCTACATTTATAAAAAAATCCCATTACCTTCAACAATTTAATAAGGTCATTCATTCCACAATTATCATATATGGGAAAATCCATCTTTCCCTTTTTACCATTATCCATATTTCTCTCTACCATCGTTTTCCTCTCTGGATTCCCTTCAAAGCCGTAGGACTTAGTGAATTATTTACTTATCATATTAAAACATTATACCATTTCTTCATATGATGAGTATACATGGGAGAATATATCCCTTATAGATGTTGTCTTACTTCCATAAAAGAAATGACCCATCTTAATATTTAGATCAAGCATATTGTTGGAGTTCTCATTACTTCTAGTGGTCACCATTTCTAAACAATAACCTACACTTAAATAGTTTATGAATCTCAATTCATAATTCAAAACATGTAAAATACCTAAAATAGATTGAACAGTTTATGCATATAATATATAATCATAAAAAATGTTTTCATTGAGGAGGTATTTCCTCATAAATACTTTATAATGGGTTTTAAAGAAAATATGAATTATCCTAAGCATATCCCCTAGGAGTGTAGTAACCAAGAGTGTAGAAAGGACCTTTTTGTATACCAGGATACCCTAGGTCAATCCTGAAACTCAATGTCTATGTTTTCACTCCTAGGTACATCTCTGGAAGAGCCGCCTCTACCTTCTCAAATTCAGATATGGATTTATTTCTTGGAAAATTCACAAAATATCTACATTACCAAAATTATAATAAGTTCTTCTATACTAATATTCAAATTCAATCATTAGGTAATGTTTCAAAATCATAGTTTATCAAAATCAATTTCCAAGGTTTTTTCTAAACTTTCTATGATACCAACTGTAATGCCCCATATGCAGTTACCCCGAGTTGGTGCATTATTTTAATACATTAGCATGATTACAAGGAATCATGTTCTGAAGGACTGATAATTTTAGCATTCTTGTAAAATAGATTACATATATGAAGGTTAAATTACAATTTGAAAAACAAAAAAAACAAAACATAAATAATCCTTTTATAATTCCATTATTCCCCTAAATTATACCTGCATATCTATCATAATACACTTAATCGTGTCTTATCAAAAATAAGACATAAGACATGGGTGAGTTCAGATGCTCAGTAAGGATAAAAATATTGCAGAAACTATCATAAATAAGAATAAACATTTATGGAATGTATAAGACTAAAACAAAAACCTTTTAAAAATAAAATTCACAATAATATGGAAAAGATAAATAAAATAATTCCATTTACTTATTCCCATGGATATATTACTAGTCAGATAATCAAATTTAATATCAATAGCTAATTTCATAATGATGGAAAGCATAATTCCAGACATCATAACCACATAGTCATGGACTCGTGCCAAGACTACAAATAAGATTTGGTCAAGGCCTTGTGCCAAGACTCTAGTTTGTCTCGTTAGATCTACTGATGCATCAAGGTTCTATATAAAGCTTCACCGATCACATACTATGTCCAATGCATTCCTCATAAGAAAAAGTTGAAACATAACATGAACATCCGTATTAAAACCTGAATATGAAATGTTAATACTTTTACCTTATTCCATGAATGGTATAAAAATAGAAAATCCATCTTCAAAAGTATTATAACTCAATGAATACAATATGGAAGATTATATTATAGTAAATCAACCTCAATCAAGAAAAATATCAAATAAAGGATGATGACATAGTTCAAAATAATCAATAAAACTCTTTGAGGGAAATATCTGTTTTTTGAAATCATTTAAAAGTCACGAATTTATAAATGATGTCATTTAAAATAGATTTTGGAATCAATGTGTCCCATAAAACATTGAAACTGTTGAAAGGAATTATAATTTTAAATAATTCATGTCTATATAAATAAATATTTAAAATCCCTTTAAAACATGAACATTAATTAAAAAGATTACATAAAAGTAATCATTAAAACATTTGAAATACTGATCTTGATAAAGATTCCCTTCGACAAAACATTGAAATATTTATTTTGAAAACATTTTTTGAAACATGGACATGGATAATAAAAATTTCCTAGTAAATTCTTACACATATACAATCTCAGATAATAATGAGATTGAAAAATTAACCATTACCATGTACATTCTTATAATCGAGGCTACGTTTAACATAATGTATATTGACCATACTAGGTTATTAAATTATTACAGAAACAATCTAAAATTTATGATATTATAATTTATTCATTTATAGATTTATACTATCCATTTAATAAAAATTTCTATTTTAAAATAATATTCTTTGGAATAATTTCTTTCTCTATCATACAGGTTTTAAGATGCAATTCATGATCATATCACTTATATCATGATTTAATTACTTCTAGAATATAAGAAATTATTTATTTATCATATATATTCATAATATAAATATGTATAAAATATAGATATATTTAATGGAAGAACACATTTATGGAGATGATAGGCCATACGTACGCATAAACGTTGTTTCTATTTTCATATCGTATTGAATGGAAGTAAGTGAATGAGATATATGTAAAAAAACACACAAAAATATATATATATATATAATGTACCATTTTTATGCCTTATAAAACATACTTATTAATAATATATATTTTTATAATCATCGTTGAATGATGAACGTGGAAATGAATATCATCGCGTCATGGAGACGGTAAGCCGTACGTACACACAAGAAATAATATAATTATATTGATAGTGAAATCATATTTAATTGGATGGAATATTATATAAATATAACAATTAACATGTTATATATATTTTTTACATCAATTATACTCATTATTATACCCATCCAAACAAGGAAGTGTTGAATAACAAACTACACAACGATGTGAAGACGGTCAGCCATACGTACTCACGTATGTTGACATTGAAATTCATAGGATGAATAAAATAATGAATATGGTTGTACCATATTTACAATATAATTATAGTATGTATACGGTACTTGAGTTATTATTTTACTGTGTGAAAAATCAGAGAAAAAGAAAGTGGAAGAAGAAAAAAACATTGAAAGAGTTGATGATGTAATTACATCTTCTTTGGGTTCTTCCTTTTGATTTCATCAAAAGGGATCCTCATGTTGGATTATGATCATAACAAGGCATCAAGAATTAATTGATGGTAGTTCAATGTATATGTGAGAATGGTTTATCATAGACAAATGGATTTGGAGGTGTGATTTTGAGAAAAGGGGAAGTACCCTTTTATAAGAGAGGTGAGGGTGACTTTAGAAAAAACATGAAATCTTTTTTATTATAAAATCATTTTGAAATTATAATGGCTCTAAAAGAATTTATATTGATTCTAATGTTGGGATTTTTCTAAATCCTCTCAAACAATAGGTTTTAGACAAGTTTAGAGTACCATATTAACCTTATCTTTTCGATTTAACTCTTAGTTTAATTGTTTATCTTTTACAATGTCTTCTTGTATTTTTATATCACATGGTTAATATACTTTTTATAAAATTCCTAGAGAAACTCATGTTATTCATTAGTGAAATATCTATCATTATATTTCTCTTTTGGCTGAACAATATTTTTTAGAAATATTATATCATTTAATAATATAGTATATATTTTTTAAACTCAGTTATGTCAATTTTAGAAATAATT
Organism: Viscum album; assembly: GCA_963277665.1. NCBI lineage: Eukaryota > Viridiplantae > Streptophyta > Magnoliopsida > Santalales > Viscaceae > Viscum > Viscum album. The sequence continues at coordinate 247,002,215 of OY728133.1, forward strand.
AGTATTTGGTTTTTGTGAAAGTCCAAAAAACATGATTATTTATATAAAAATACATTAAATAAACTCTAACTTATAACATTTACCAATAAAATTCTTGGAATTTACCAAAAGTCTCAATTTATATTTATTTTGATATTTATAATATCAATTATTTTAATATTTTATTATTAATTTAAATACCGCATCATTATTGGGTCGAAAATAAATTTAATTAGTTAACTTCTAAAATATATAAATAAAATAATATGTTGTAGTAAATATTTTTTTATTTATATTGAATATTTATTGTTGAATTTATCTTATGTATAACCCTATACTAAAAATGGATTAGTAATTAAATTTTCAATTTAACACTTTTAACTCTTCTTTATATAAATAAAAATAAATGTCCAAATCTAATACAAGTGGACCAAAAGGATCATATTTTATTCATAAGTTTAAATTTGGTCGAAATACACTTATCCAATAGAATTAAGACATGTGTTAGGTTAATTATAATATCATATTTACCTTTAATTACCATATTTACTTCTAATAGAGGTAAATAAAATTCAAAATTTACTATTCACCAAAAAATATTTTCATCCTATTGAACCACATTTTCTTAAAATATTTAAATCGTGTCCCTCAGATTTTTGAAATTCAATTCATAGAAGCAGTTGAAATACATTTTATGGAAATTTTCAAATGTACCTAGATGTTGGGTAATAGACGTAAAAAAGTTCTATAAAATTGTGTACGTCTAATCTTATTATAAAATGACTCCATTGAGTTACATTGAACTAATATTTTGATTGTTTATTTATTTTTAAATTCAAATAAAATCAAATAAAAATAATAATCATTAAAATAAATGTCAGTTTTATACAATGAAACAGTGTTTTTCACAATTCATAAAAAATTGAATGTTTTAAAAAAAATACCAAAAATTCACCCCAAAATATTTTTTATATTTGGAATAAAAAAATGATTTATATTTTAATAAATTAAAATCATATTAGTTGAATTAATTAATTTAAAATTAATTCCCCTTATCAAAACCTAAAACATGTTTTTTAGAAGTATAAACTATCAAAAGACTAGCATGTGGTTATGTACAATTTAAATGAGAAATTACATAAAATGATATTGATTATATTAAATGATAAAAATATAATCTAATTGTACATTAAATACTCTCAAATTCATAATTTAACACTACAATTTATTTAAATTTAAAAAGTTATTTTCAACTAGAATTAAGTATTTTCCACCATTCATCCAAATATAAATTTTTACAGAAATGTACAAAAAAATTATTCAAGTTAAATTTTTATGTCTTTATTCTAAATAAGAATTTAATTTAATTAAATTGAATATATAAAAGTTTCAAATATATTATTTAAAAATGTTTCTCCATTAAATGTCGGTAAAATTGCATTTTTTGAAAAATAGTTCTTTTATTTGAAAAAAATGAATTTGTTCTTATATTTTGTTTATAAACCACATAATATGGATTCTATAATTATATAGAGAATATAAAAATGAAAATTCAGCTAATGATATTCATAACAACTTTTTAAACGGCTCCTTTGGTAAGTCATGATGTGCTCAAACATGAGGTTGTGTGTATCGTAATCTATTGAATAACATTAAAGAGATAACATTCTACGAATTCTGGGGTGTTACAAAAAACTAATGAGAAAATGTCTGAAATCACAAAAATTATGTCATCCAATGATTTCTTCAGTTTATTCTTGACTAAAAATCATCACTCCTCCATTATGTTCCACTTTTTGAGTGATATTCCTTAAATAATGGCTTCCACATTTATATTGTTTAAAATATGTATCTCCCTTCACTTATAAAATGAGACTTTTTCCAATCCATTTACATGCACTCTAAATCATACTTCATCTTGTAAATTTACCCTTTCTTACTTTCTCTATTAACCTATACAAATTTTTTAATCCCCATTATCATTGTAAATAAATTAAATCCTACATTTCCAATATTTCATCTAAGAGAATGTTAAAATTAACAATTTGAGTTCTAATAACTTCTTGACTGTTTTATATTATATATATCTACTCCAAATAAATTTATACTTGATATATTATAATTAAACTGTCATTTTTAATATAATAAAATATTATTATGTTAATTTAATTTTCATTATATACCGTTCCCCCATCCATAGAAAAATGAGAATGCCATTCATTTGTGTGTGAATAATTTTTTATTTATGAATTCAAATAATTAATTTTTCATAATCACAATAAGAATATAGAAATAAATGTGACTTTAATGATTTAATATTTAATTTATAAAAATATTACGATTCTGAAAACATATTTCATTGTCTCTATTTTTCATTCTCTATAGAGAATGAAAATGTCGTCTATGTGAATGTGTGGACTAATAGCTCCTCTAAATCAAATTTTTATTTTTTATGACTACCATATATAGATGGTTATAATAATATAGTTCATGAATAATATGATATTATTATTTAAGTGATTATTTTTTGAATGTTTTTTTAATATTTAACATGCTATTAACATGAAAAGGTTTGTTGATCAAAAAATAAAAACAACCATCACATATTCCATCATCATAAATCATTAATAAAATTATAATATAACAAAATTAGCTTACTATAAATAATCTATTTCTATACCTTTTATAATTTAATAATGTTGATCTTGGTGACAATGAATGGGGATCGACATCATGATTTTAAAACATGCACTAAACAATCAAAATTGATAACATCTAATGATGAAAAACTATAACTACATAATAAATATATAATATATAATCATAAATAAAATTATATTTTGTAATATAAATGAACATGGATGTGAAATATGTGATTAACATGGATATTCTTATTATTTAGGTGATTAAATAATTTCATAGGGGATGAGAGTAAAGGTAAGGGATTCATGTAAAATATCCTTCATTGAGATGTTGTCGTTATTCAGAAAATAGTTTTTGTTTATATGGTGTATATTCTACCTATTTGAGATGTTAAACCATTATTATATCTTTATTATGGGTATTTAATGTGTTATTTAATCTTTTATATTTTCAATAGTTGTTTAATCAAATGATACTAAATCTATATATGTTCTCACCTCCCTTATATTTTTTTTGACAGATATACCACGTTCACAACATTATTTCTCTTTTTGGGTTTACATAATATTATATTTATTCCTATTATAATACAATTCATTGATGTAAATATAATTAAAAATATATCTATTTTTAATTATTTCACGGTATTTTTATTCAATGAGTATCAATACCCATAGAGTATTTGAAAAAAGGATTTTTATTATTTATGTTATATCAATTATTCTTGAATCTTATTAGTATAATTTGGGTATATTTGACAATATACTTAATATATATTTATCTTCATCTCATTTTTTGGTTGATTTATAATTCATTCAAAATAACTCCTTTTGAATGTTATTACCTCAATTCTTCTTTATTGACAAACATCTTCTTTCATTAAATTGAAAATTTTTATTGAATTATTATCATCCACTATTGTATATTTTTTCCTCCATTCACATATTAGTTATTTAAATATTTTCATTCAGTTCCTATTTTTAATCCTAAGGATATATTGTTTCATTTAATCTTCCTATTGATCTTTTAAACATTAAACCAGAATATTTTATATACATTTTTATGATGAGGGTTTAAAAAATGTTCTTAATAAATATTAAAAAATATTCCTCATTAATGTTCTTATTTTTATCATCTTCTACACATTTCCTCTGAAAAAATCATATATTTGTTTTGAGGTTTCATTATAGATATTTTTTTTTAATTTTATCTAAAATGATTCAATGTTACCATTTTTTAATTATTTTTTAAAATGGTTTTTAAAATTTTCACCTTCTACAATTAAAATGATATGTTTAAAATATTTTTTTAAGGTTTCAGATCAACTTCCTTCTTTGTATACAAAATATTGATCCCCTTTGGGGTAATGTTTCTTCAAATACCATCTAAATGACCTAGTCTAGAACTATTCATGGTTAATTGAATATTAGTTATTAATCGATCATTTTATTGGGGACTTTTTAGGATTTAAAATTACTAATTTATAAGAAAATAATTTTAATTATAAGGGTTATTCAAGAAATAAAAAATGTTTTTTAGAAACACATGTTTATAGTTTTTCAATATGTGTTGGGTTAAGGGTGATAGATTCCTAAGATGGTTTGGTTGTAATAAAACCATAATATGGTTTGAGTTTGATAAAAAATAATATAGTTTGGTTATGAATACTCACATATATGATTTCAGTATGATAATTACCATAAAAGGTTTATAGGTGATAAATACCTATGAATTATTAGGTTCTTTAAATCCCTCAAATAGTTTGAGTTTTATAAATCCCTTAGAGATTTGTAGTCTGATAAATACCTATGATGGTTTTGGTTTAATAAAACCCTATGATGGTTCACAAACTGTAAATACCAATACATATTTGGGAACAAAAAAGATCTTAATTTAAAATTTTAATATTTTATATAGCATGAGATATTTATATTGACTGTGGATTTTTTGCGGTTATCTAAGTTCATAAGATTGATCCCAAATATGAGGTGGTATGAGAGTATCACATTATTGATTATGGAACTAATAGAATTAGATAGGATCAAAAGAATTATTGTTTACATGGTTTGATTTTAAATCTTTACAAGATTGTGAGTGGAAATTATGCTTCTAATTATATAACCAATGTTTTTATTTTCCAGGCTGATGTTTATTAATTATTTCTTTGATTTATTCCATAGTCATACTCATGGAACATGATTATTTTTTTCATGATTCCAAAATAATATTACATAGTATATTGTGGCTCATTTGAGCTTAAATTTATTAATAGTATACATTATATAAAACAATATTTTTTATTTTATTTTATGATGATACTTCTTTTATGATCATCAATTTTAAATACTTATGATGTAATAATAGATGGCATGTTGTTTTTTTCTTTAATAAGAGTCTGACATCATTTTTTCTTATGATAATACTCTACAAATTATGAAGAATATTATAACCTATAATTAGTTTATAGGTGAGTCAATAATGGTTTTAATTTAGAGAAGTTTTCAAAAATTTTGTAAAATAAGATTATTATATACTTGATCATCAAAGACACTAACCCTTATATTATTTTGTTTGAATGATTATTATGAGATATATTTTTAAATGTTATATAAATATATGTAAATTTATCTTGGTATATAACATTATATATCAATTCTAGATTATATATAGTTTTTTTCTCACAGAATATATGAGCATGTGTCCAGGGATCCTAAACACAAATAGGTATATCATGTTTTCCTAAATATTCTTCTAGTGTAATCTAATTTTCCTTTTTTATATTTATTCATTATAACTACACCTTATCTCTCATCCTCCAATGATATGACCATAGTTTTTCAATATCAATTCACATTGTTGAACCATATTTATCAAGATATAATTCATCCAAATTGTGATGATTTTAATAAACAAAACCCAGAAACACAACCTAAACTACTTCATAATAATTTTAAGATCTTTATTCATCATATGTGATTATACTAAAAAAAATTTCTAACACATTTACATAATTATTATTTATTATCATTCTTATATATTTACTATAACAATGATATCCACATTCATTTAGAGGATAACCTAAGAATATACCATCAATACCTCTCTCAGGAGGCATCCTAATATTTTGTTATTACACATTTATAATACAGGGATTTGAAAATAAATTTAAAAATATATAACAATGGAAATTATTATGATGCATTATATAGAGTTAAATAGATGAATTTTTGAATAAAAAACATAGTTTTGAATACATACGACATTTAAAATACCAAATGGTTTAGCTCAAGGAACTCCATACCCATCTTTATATGGATCATATGAGGGAATTTATTATCTAAATATAACTTCCCAAAACTTATTCTAATCTATAGATTCAGTTTCATATTGTCATCTCATTTTCATGACAAGTGTCCACTATTGATATATATCACCTACTAAATTTTTGAAAACCAAAATGTCATTATCCTTCTTCAAAGGCTAGAGTATTGAAAATATTTTTTTAGTGGTACTGATTCATCGTATAATAATTAGTGGATTAGATGAACCACTGAAATATGATATAATTTTACTCATGAAGTACTAAAATAATGTGATCTATACATTTCTTGTTTATAATTCCCACATGATTAATTTTCCATGATTATTTTGTCATCATAGAAATAATATTTGTCATTCTATATCCCATAATGATTGGTTAGTCATGAGCAAAATAATTTGATTGTCTATTTAACAATGTAGTAGAATGGTTCGTTTCGGTTCCATATATAAACTAAAACAAAAATATCAGTGTGAGAAACACTAATCATAGTGGAAACCCACATATTCTAAAAAATAATCTAAGAGGTCTAAATCGTGAAAAAATATTTTAAATATATAACACTTCTTGTTTATCCTAGGTCATTTATAGTATTCATATATTTAAACAATTTATGATGGTTTGTAAATGATTTATGAATTTACAAATCATATCCCCTGTGGGTGTCAATCCAGGTGTGCATCATGGATTATTTTCAAGCACCGAGTGACTATTGAGTCCAGATCAATGATTACATTCTAGATTTATTATCCATATTCAGATCTCGTCCAAATCTACATCAACATGTGATATGTCACAACCCACCTTCACTAAGATGAGGGAAGGGATAGCATATTCCCAGACCCTTCCTTCTCCATGTTGAAAGACAGATAATGACCCCCCAAGTCCCGCCTTCAATAGGTCTTGGAGTGGCGATTAGCACTAAGGGTATAGAATCACACAAAAAAATGAAGGAATTACCCTTTTATTTAATAGTATCTGGAGATAGATGATGAAACCAAAAAATTCCAAAACAGGAAGTAAAAGAAAAGACAAAGAAACCCACTCCCATATACATGCTGCAAATGTAAAAGCCAGAAAGTACAAGGTGTCTACAATGGTAAAGTACCAAAAGCAAGAAATCGACAACTACAATGGTATCAATGACTGAGCTAGTATGACCATGCACGATCCGCGAAGTCCTCCTAGAAACATGAAAACAATTTTATATATGTTGGGTGATTATACAAGTATACCCAATAGGGAAAACCAAAGACTCTCGTGTACAAGTGGGGAATCATTCTAATTCCCTGTGACAATAGAAAACTAAAAAAACTAGCAAGGAAAACTATCCAACCAATCCTCACCAAGGAATACTCCCCTAATAATGCATGTCAAGTAATTTATTGTAACAACGCGTCGATGTTTGGGTACCTCGCACCACTTTCCCACTGGTTATTGAAGACATCCTATGCATTGAAACCAATCCTTCCATTATCACTGCAATCCAACTGCCACACCTTCCCTCACACACCCGGGCCACAATCACACATCCCACCCACAACACCTGGGCCACAGTAACCTCACATAACCATGACCACAAACACCTATGATAGAAAAACCACTACCACGCCCGAAGACAGCTAGGCCAGAATGCTACCGCCACGCCTGAAGGAACCTAGGCCTCATCCTGAAGATACTTGGGAAACAACCTGCCTGTAAACACCTGGGCCAACCACCACAACTACCCCTCCTATAGATTCTTGGGCTAACAATGGACATCAGGACATCACATCCTACCCGATGATTCTTGGGATATTCGGGAAACAGTGCTGAAAAAGAGATAATAGCCATCCACTCGTAGGAGTGTTGGGGAAAACACCCTCCCACATGAAATGGGGGTGTTCGGAACTAAGTGATCAACATGGGTGGGGCGCGAATAAAAAAACTATAACTACAATCATATATATATATATATACATATATATATATATATATAACCAGAACTCATCCCAAACTAGGGTTCCACACTTAACCTGAGCATGAACAGCTTAGTCATTTTTCGTAGAAGTACAATATTCATAGGCGAGTCACAACTCATACCAGAACCAATCTCCCAATTAACCCATTTATTATTTTCATGTTCAAGTGACCCCATTTAATAAATTCTGCACTTTTGGGCAACTATCATGCATAAGAAAAAGCCAAGGGAAAAAGTTACAGCTAACATCAATTTAAACATTCACACCAATTTCTCTTGTAAATTCACATCAAATTGAGATCCCTCCAAGTATTGGAACCAAAGAAGGCTTCAAGATATATCATCACATCAAAAAAGATGTCAATGTGAGATCCCTCCAAGTATTGGAACCAATGATGGTAACAAGATACAGCCCCACAACCCAACAACCATAAACCAAAAAGGTTTCCAAACAAGAGAGGATTTCACCCAAATTTGTGATGCAAGAAGAGTCACAACCAACAACCGTGCCACAACAGGGGATCCCATCCTCACCCACATCACACAATAAGAAATCAAACAGAATAACACACCCACTACCAAACAAAGCAGGGAATCTTCTACGTTCAAGCACATCATTTGTCTGTTTCCTCTTTTTGTTGGTTAACCGGGGTGATCAGACAAGGTTCATGTTTACAGGGAATCCATTAAATCCACTGAGTCCACATGATTTATCGATTTCAATATTACAGCCATTCAATCGTCACAGAAGAGAATAGTTTATTAGTGCATAGAGAAAGACCACCAACAGCCAATTAATTTCCGTAAGCATACATCCAAACAGTTAACAACATAATAATCATGGAAGAGAAGGAAAATAGAACAGGAGAATATTGATTAGAACCCTCCCCTTTATTCATTTAGAAGTCCATTTTTTATCATCATTAACACTTGGATTCATCCATTCCCATAGAAAAAATAGCTCACCCACCCCGCATGATATATATAAATGAGAGAAGAAGGAAAAATACCTACCTCAAATTTTTTTTGACGAAACCACGACGATCGAAGAACGCTCAAGAAACAAGGTTGATTATCCATGAATCCTCCTTATATATCATTTACTAACACAGCCAAGACCAAAACACATAATATTTGACATCTTCATGCTTAGATCTACCCATAACGGGCATAGATCTAAGAAATCGAGAGAGGAGGAGGAGTAGATCTAAGTAGATCTAGGAAAACAAGCAAGAACGAAAACGTACCTCAAGGAACCAGCTTGAATTCTCAAACAAAAGCCTCTAGATATCCTCTAAAACTCTTTTTAGATGTTCTTCTACCTCCAAGGAAGGGTAATCCCGAGTTATAGCTTCTTAAAGGCATAAAATAACCAATTAGAGGGAAAATAGTTCAGATCTACAATTTTAGGATATAACTTTAAGTACCCACACGGTTAGTTCGCACAGTTTAGAAAATCGTGCGCTAACCATGCATTAGCTTCTTCCTTGACAAGCACTCCTCACATGGTTAGTCCGAACGGTTAGCCAAACAGTGCACTAACTGTGTGTTATAAATTTCCCCCAACACCAACCTTGCATGGTTTGGCCACACGGTTTAGCCAAACCGTGCGCCAACAGTGAAAAAGCTATTTCCCATTAGCTTTCCTTAAAATTCCACCCAAACGCACCTCCAAGTGACCTTTACCTCCTGACACACCTCCAACACCACATTTCACAAAGCAATGGACATAAGAGGTTTGGTCCATTACATCAGATACCACTCAAAACATTCTCATCCCCGAGAATCCAAAAACCCACCTTAAGAAGGGAGAGGGGTCCAGAAAACTCCCCCTGAAAAGATACCTCTCAGGGGAAAACCTCCTTGTTACCAAAGACTGACCCCTTATCCATCTATCTCCTGAAAAATCACAAACATACTGGTTCTCTCCCCCATGAAACCACAAAAAAAAGACCAAACCGTCCGGTCACATGGTTGAGGGGTTTCCCTTCCTCCATGTTAAGATACTATCCGCTTTAGGCGATGCTGACTCGCCCGCACGGGTTTAGGAAAATCAACTTTAATGCCTCTTAACTAGAGATCAGTTCCTCCCCTCCCCACATCTTAGGACACTTCACACACATCCAGAGAAAAGAAAAACCATGCATTCCATAATTAGAAAAGTAAAGTGTTCCATCAAACAAGTACGAACAAAACAAAAAAATCAAAAAAATCAACCCTGGGTACTGGGTGCGCATCTGCGTCTCTCATTCCCAGGTACTTTCATCATGCCCACTGTGTCTCCACAACACACAAACCAAAGGAATGGTTCGTCCACGAATCACCTTCTCTTCACGACCTTCGATTATCACTTTTTTCTTCATGAATTTTGCATCGTCCTTGATATCTAGCTCTCCCCAGTCAAGGACGTGTGAACCATCATGAAGATACCGACGGAGTTGTGACACATGGAAGACATCGTGCACCCTTTGTAGATGTGGTGGAAATGCCAGTTGATAATCCACCTAACCGACCCACTGCAACCCTTCAAATGGTCCACAAACCTAGGGGAAAGCTTACTCCCAATGCCGAACCTCCACTGCCCATGGCGAGTGGAGACCTTTAGGAATATTTCATCCCCGACCTTGAACTCCAAGGGTCCTCTCCTATTATCAGCGTATGGCTTCTGCCGGTCCTGAGCCGCCTTCATCCTCTCATGTATAAGATGAACATTCTCTGTTGTTCTCTGTACCACCTCCTGGCCAAGAACACCTTCTTCTATGACCTCTGTCCAGCATACAGGCGAGTGGCACGACCTCCCGTACAAAGAATCAAAAGGATCCATGAAAATGTCATAGTGATTGTTTTTGTTGTAAGAGAACTCTATCAGAAGAAAGTGTTTTAACCATGATCCTACAAGGTCCAAAAAAACATGCTCGTAGAATATCTTCCAAATTCTAGATGGTGCGCTCTATCTGTCCATCTGTCTGGGGGTGGAAAGCAGTTCTGAGGCATAGATGGGTGCCAAAAGCATGCTACAATCCACTCCAGACTCATGAGGTAAATCGTGAATCCCTATCCAAGAATATGGACCTCGGAAATCCATGAAACTTCACCACCTCATCCATATACCTCCATGTTAAGGCATCCTATGTACCCGACTCCATGATTTCCAAGAAGTTAGCCGATTTCGTCAACCGGTCCACCACTACCCATATGGCGTCACAGCCCCCTAGAACCTTGGTTAGCCCTATGACGAAATCCATCGAGATGCCATCCCAATCCCACTCATGGACATATAAAGTATGAAACAAACCACCGGGGACACGGTGCTTATCCTTCTCCTCCTGACACACTAGGCACTTGGCCAAGAACTCTGCCGCTGCCTGCTTTACCCCGAGTCACCAAAACTGTCTCTTCAGACCATGGAACATCTTGTAAACTTCCGGGTGTACCGCTAGGGGTGATTTTTGGAACTCACCAATAACCCTCTAACACATCATCTATGGAACAAACATCTTCCCTAGGAAAATCTTCTGATTATGACCATCCTTTGTTCACCCTTCTGAGGCATCACCTTGGGCAACCCGGTAATGCATCCCTTCAATTTTTGAGTCTCTCCACTGGGACTCCTCCACCTATCTTAGTAGAGAAGACTCCACTGTCATATGATACTGGCATCCTCTACCACCATCCATCCTTGCATCCATGTTCAGGGCATCCAACTCCTCCATTGCCTTCCATTTATTTGCCGACTCTCGAACCGCATCCTTCTGCGACTTCTACCTGAAAGAATCAGCCACCACATTCTCTTTCTCTAAGGTGTAGGAAATTTTGAAGTCGTAGTCCTGGAGGAACTCCATCCACCTTCACTATCGCAAGTTCAGGTCCCTCTGTGAGAAGATATGCTTCCGGATTTTGTGATCCGTGAAGACCACAAATCACTCCCTGGTGATGTAATGCTGCCACAACTTTAGCACAAAAATGACCACTCTATGCTCCAGATCATGGGTGAAATAATTACGCTCATTAGAACGTAACTTTCTAGACCCATAAGAGATCACCCCTTGCCACTGCATTAATACACATCTTAGGCCTTTCCCTAAATTATTATAGAACACCTATTATGTCTCCCCTTTTTTTGTAAATCTCAGCACTGGGGAACTAACCAACTTCTTTGTCAGGTAACTGAAGGATTCCTCACACTGCTCATCCCACACGAAAGCTCGATCCTTCTTTGTCAAGGCTGTTAAAGGTGCTGCAACTTGGAAGAAGTTGGGTACGAACCTCTGGTAGTAACCTTCTAGCCCAAGAAAACAAAGAACCTCCGCAACGTCCTTGGGTTCTACCCAAGAAACAACCACCTCGACCATCGATGGGTCCACTGATATTCCCTTCTCAGACACCACGTTCCCAAGGAAGTGTACATCTTGCATCGAGAACATTCACTTGGACAATTTCCCATAGAGTTGGTGCTGAAAGAGGACCTCTAAAACCATTCTCAGAAGCTCAGCATGATCCTCCTCTGATCGTGACTAGATTAGAATGTCGTCAATAAAGTCGAACATGAACCAATCCAGGTATTCCCAGAATATGGAGTTCCTGAGTCCCATGAATACAGATGGTGCATTTGTCACACCGAATGGCATGACTACAAACTCAATGTGCACATACCTACATCTGAAGGTATTCTTCGCGATTTGGCCCTACTTCACCCTCAATTGGTGATATACAGACCATAGATCGATCTTAGAGAACCAACTTGCTACCTTCAGCAGGTCAAAGAGATCATCTATCATCGATAGGGGGTAACAGTTTTTGACCGTTACCTAATTCAGCTTCTCGTAGTCTATGCACATCCTGAGACCACCATCTTCCTTCTTTGAGAACAAGAAAGGAGCACCCCACGGTGACGCACTTGGTCGAACAAAACCCTTCTTCATCAGATCATCAATCTGAATTCGCAACTCCCAAAACTCATAAGGTTCCATGCAGTAGGGATCCATCATAATCAGATGGGCACCAGGTTGCATGTCTTTCCCGAACTCAACAACACATTGAGGGGGTAGGATCTCCACCTCTTTAGGGAAGACGTCCATGAACTCACTGACGATCCCTATAACATCCACCATCTCTGCATCCAACGACTCCACTGATATCTCGGCTAACAAGGAGTGGAGGGGTTCCTCTCGCCTGATGCCTTTCTGGAAACCCCATTCACCGATGAAGGTCACACAACTGCCACCCAAGTCTGAAAACACAACCCTTCCTCAGAGTCAGTGAATGATGGAACCTGTGGAGAATAGAAAGTCCATGCCTAGGATGACATCGTATGGTTGTATCTGCAATAGTAGAAGATCCCTGACTAACTGATGTGGCACTATCATCAGTCTGTATCCTTGAAATAACATACAACAAGTCGGTTTGATTTCTGACTAGTGTGCTCAGCACCAGAGGAACTGGAAGTCTCTCAGTGTCTAATCCCAGATCACGGGCCAGACTAGGTGAAACAAAAGAGTGTGAAGCTCTGGTATTGAACAAGGCATAAGCAAAGGTTCTAAACAAGCTGATCGTACCTCAAACGACCTCTGGTCCCACTGGAATTGCTGCCTCTACAGCGTGCAACTGTCCATGTCCATCTCTTCTGCCTCTCGGATGTCGGCCGCCTCCCCGACCACACCCTGATTATGGTCCCTGAGGAGCACCCTGAGGTCGGCCTCCTCCTGAAACACCTTCCCTTGGAAGAGAGGGAGCTCTATGACCCTACTGCTGCTACTGAAGCGGCCTAGCTGGGAACGACTACTGCTGCTGAGGTAGGCGCTGAACCTTCCCACCACCTCTGTTCTGCACCTTATCTGGGCACTGTTTCTGGAGGTTCCCACAACAACCAAAGATGAAGCACCTCAGTCCCAGGCTCAATGGAAAAGGGAGAGGACTAAGAGATCGGAACTGAAACTGCTGAGGCATGCTCCCTACTAGTCAGAAACTCGAGAGCCCTATTACTAGATGCCTACTTCTGACAGCTTTCCCCTTTGACGAGCCCAACATGATTTCTTTTCATGACACTCCTCCCAGTGTGTTCATCCTTTCCACAACTTTAGCATTCTTCTGGACCACCAAGTATGTCGGTATGGTGAATGGAGTAACAGCATACTAGAGAGAAGTCTGAAGTGCCTCATCCAAATCTCCCTCCTAAGACTCCTCATTGGAATGAGGTCGGGAGAAAAGTGAAGGAGATCCTTGAACTTGATCCCCAACTCTCTCATTGACATACTCCCGTACTATATGGAGAGTAGTTCCTACCTCTTCTCCGCCTTCATAGTGAAAGAGAGGAATTCCACCTGGAACTCCTTCTCAAAGTCATCCCATGTCACCTCTACTTCCCTCTTATCTTCTAGATAAAGCATCTACCACTGATGCAATGCTCCACACATCTGGCTCATAGCCAAAGAAACCCAGTAATCTTCTAGAGCCTGAATCAAGCTGAAAGCTATCACCAGCTCTTCTAGCCATCTTTTTTTCTGCACGTTTGAGGTGTTGCCCTCATACTTCCTGAGGGTCTGTTGTTGAAAGGCATGGAGCATCTTCTACCACTGATCATCCTCCTACTCTCGATTATAACTCAATCCATCAGCCAAGTCAACCTCCTGGGCCTTGATCACCCGTACTACTCGTGGTTGTCTCCCAGGTGTCATAGCTGCAAGGTAAACACAGAATACCTAAGCCCGAGTAGTATAGAATATTGTTCTTAAATTTTCTTACTCCTTATTAATTTTAAATCCCCAAAATTCCCCAGAAACACAAGAACACAAGTCATTATGTTGAATGTACCTTTCCTAGGTTCCCTACCCTGCAATTGGTGTGGCCTCACTTGATCGTTCGGTAGGCCAAGGGTCCTTCCATCGGATCACGGGAGACCCAAAAATCACATGTCCTAGCTGGTATTCCATGGCCTATTTCACGCCCCACAATCACCTGAAATTGTTTCCATACCATCCCATGCAATCCTCACTGTGCATAACTCTAGACTCCATACTATCTCTCAACCAACCTGCCTTTGATACCATTCCTTCATGACCCGCCTTCATCAATATGAGGTAAGGGACAACAGATTAACAGACCCTTCCTTCTCCAAGTTGAAGGAGAGATAATGACCCTCGAGTCCCCCCTTCAATAGGTGAAGGAGTAGCGACTAGCACCAAGGGTATAGAATCACTCACAAAAAGGAAGCCACTACCCTTTCCATTAATAGGATCGGGAGATAAGATTATGAAACCCAACAATTCCGAAACTGGAAGTGAAAGTAAAGACAAAAAAACCACTCCCATATGCATGCAGCAAAAGTAAAATCCAGATAGTACTAGGTGTCTGCAATGGTAATGAACGAAAAGCAAGAAAACGGAAACTGCAACGGACCGAACTCCCAAGCTAGTATGTCCATGCACAATCCCAGAAGTCCTTTTGAAATCCTGAAAATAGTTTTATATATTTAGGGTGAGTATACATGTATACTGAGTAAGAAAACCCAAAGACTCTCGTTCACAAGTGGGGAGGAATTCTAATGCCCTGTGAGAAAAGAGAACCAAAACACCTAACAAGGAAAACTATACATCCAAGCCTCAGCAAGGAACACTCCCCAAATAATGCAAGTCAAGTATTTTATAGTTACAACACATCAATTGTTGGGTACCCAACACAACCTTCCCACTGGTTATTGAAGACATCCCAGGCATCGAACCAATCATGTCATTCTAACTGCCGTCCCACTACCACACCCACCCACACATACATTGGCCACAACCACACATCCCTCCCAAAAACACCTGGGCCACTACAACCTCACGTAACCATGCCCACAAACACCTAGTCACGAACAACCACTACCACACTTGAAGACACCCGGGCCATAAAGTAACCATCATGCCTGATGACACCTGGGACTCATCCCAAAGATACTTGGGAAACAACCTGCCCGTAAACACCCGGGCCAACCACCAAAACTACC
This sequence comes from Viscum album, assembly GCA_963277665.1. Taxonomy (NCBI): domain Eukaryota; kingdom Viridiplantae; phylum Streptophyta; class Magnoliopsida; order Santalales; family Viscaceae; genus Viscum; species Viscum album. The sequence continues at coordinate 247,018,100 of OY728133.1, forward strand.
CCACTTGAAGATTCATGGGGCTAATAATAGACATTAGGCCATTATATCCTGCCCCAAGATACTTGGGCTATTCGGTAAAGGGAGAAGAAAAGGAGCTAATAACCATCCACTCGTAAGAGTGTTGGAAAAAACACCCTCCCCCATGAAAAGGGGGGTGTTTGGCACTACGTTCTCAACATGGGTGGGGCGTGAATAAGAAACACAAGAACTAAAATCATATATATATATATATATATATAACAGGAACTCATCCCAACCTAGGGTTCCACACATTACCCAAGCATGAACAGCCCAGTCATTTTTCATAGGCCATAATCCTTTTTTTCCATTTTCTAAAGGCCGATTTAAGGGTTCCCAGTACCCAGAACAGAACTTCAACTCTTCAACATCACAACCTCAAACCCTTCAATTCAAACTTGAAATTCAAAACACCCAACCCCAAAAAACAACGAGACATTCCCTCGAGCTGCACACCTGCCAACGTACCACACCTCAGTCTGCACATTGGTCCGCACACCAATTCTCTTGTAAATTCACATCTAAGTGAGATCCCTCCATGTATTGGAACCAAATAAGGCTTCAAGATACATCCCCACATCACAAAAGAAGTCAAAGTGAGTTACCCCATGTATTGGAACTAAATCTGGCATCAAGATACATCCCCACATCCCCAGAACCATGAAATAGAAAGGTTTCACAAAAGAAGAGGATTCCACCCCAATTCGTGATGCAGGCAGAGTCACAACCAACAATCGTGCGACAACAGAGGATCCCATCCTCACCCACATTACTCCATAAGTAATCAAACAGAATACCACACCCACTACCAAACAATGTTGGGAAACTTCTAATTTCAAGCACATCATTTATCTGTTTCCTCTTTCTGTTGGTTAACCGGGGTGATCACACTAGGTTCATGTTTACTAGGCATCCATTTAATCCACTGAGTCCATGTGATTAATCAATTTCCATATTACAACCATTTAATCATCACAAAAGTCAATAGTTTATTAGTGCATAGAGAGAGACCACCAACAACGAATTATTTTCTGTAAGCATACATCTAAACAGTTCACATCATAATAATCAAGGAAGAGTAGGAAAACAGAACAGCAGTATATCGATCACACCCCTCCCCTTTATTCATTTAAAAGTATGTTTGTCATCTTCATTAACATTTGTGTTCATCCATTCCCACAAAAAAAAAAGTTCACCCACCCCGCATGATACACATAAAGGAGAGACGAAGTAAAACTCCCTACCTCAATGGTTTTTTACGAAACCACGACGGTCGAAGAACGCTCAAAAAACTGGGTCGATTCTCCACGAATACTCATCAGATATCCTCTCCTAACACAACCAAGGCCAAAGCTCATCATATTCTAAATTTTCACGCCTAGATCTACCCATAACGGGCGTAGATCTAACAAACCGAGAGATGAGGAGGATGATATCTAAGTAGATCTAGGAAATGAAGCAAGAATGATGACATACCTCAAGGAACCAGCTTCAATTTGCCATGAAAAGCCTTCAGATCGCCTCCAAAACACTTGGGATAGGTTCTGCTACCCTTACGGAAGGTTAATCCCGAGTTATGGCTGCTTAGGGACTTAAAAGAACCATTTCGAGGCAAAAGAGTTCAGATCCACAATTTTAGGATCTAAATTTAAGTGCTTGCTTGGTTAGTCTGCACGGTTTAGAAAACCGTGCACTAACTGTGTGTTAGCATCTACCTCGCCAAATACTCCTCGCACAGTTAGTCCGCAAGGTTAGCCAAACTATGCGCTAACCGTGCATTAGCCACTGCCTCCAACACTAACCTGGCAGGCTTTGGCCGCATGGTTTATCCAAACCATGCGCCAACCATGCGAAATCTATTTCCCTTTTGATTTCTTTTAATGTACACCCAAACGCACCACCAAGTCACCTTTACCTCTCGGCACACCTCCAGCACCACATATAATAAAGTAATGGACCAGAGAGGTCCGGTCCATTACATATCATTCTGATAGGGATTTAATTTTTGGTAAACCACATCCTTTATCTTTTACAAAATTACAGTACATTTTCCAATAATTTGACTCATACTTAGACTTATCATTACAGACATTCATTGAGTTATACATGCAAATATACTTATGGATATCAGAATATTTTGGCCTACCTAATTTCAAAAGATTAACTAATCCTTTCTTTTGATACCATATATAGATACCTAGGCTATCCATACATGGATATTTTATCATTTAGATTAATATTCAATACATTAAATAATAACACACCTAAGGACTATAAAATATTAGTGTCGTTGCAAACATGGAATACAATATTCTAATATGGTATAATCTCTTAAAAATATCCCACAATGATCTTAACATTAATAACTATTCATAGACATAAACTATATAAATACATTCTTCATAAATTGGGGAAAGGAAATAAATTAAAGGGTTACCACATATGCTCATTAAGGTTAAACATTTGAGATTGCAATATATTATGATATATAAGATCAAGATAAGCATAAGTTTATGTGATAGTGAACAAAACTGATATAGTTCATACCCACCCTATCAAGGATCTTAAACATAATTCATGGAAAAAATATTTTTCTTTCATAAGAAATGAATCTTATGTGAATAAAATATTATTAGTACTGGGAGCATAACATTGTCACAGGTCATAGAATTTGTCGAAAACACCAAATCATAGAAAATAGTTTCCATATTAGTCAAGGCCAATTTATAGAGATATCATATTAGAATGGATTCACTCCCCAAACCATTATAATATTTAGGCTTCACTCAGAAGACCATCATAGTGAAAAAATTCCATTATCTAACAATGTTCACTCTATAATCTTGGGCTCTATATCTCATGAAATATAAATAATTAACCAATGAATTAAAATGGTAAATAAGTCACATGTGTATCATAATGAAATCAATATTTACCTATTAAGTAATATTATAAAACATTAATCTATTCATAACCCATGAAGTAAAATTGTTTTGTAAACATTTCATCACATCATAACCTATAGAAAATAGATAGGTTTCATAATATTTCATCATTTTAGCATATCATGTCATTTGAAAAGTATGAGTTTTCATAAGATTTTTATCATGTTATATCCCATGGAAGTGAAATAGGGTACATTAATTTCATTCCATTAGGAACATAACCCATTTAGATAAATAAAAATAATTTCATCCTTGGATCATATCCCTAGTATATCATAGGTAACAAAAAAAGATTTCATTGTAGATGGAAAAATATTTTGACCATTTAAAACATTTTATAAGGAATATAACTTTTCCACATTGATGAATAAATTTTATACCATTAATAATTCTGAAAATAATTTTATATTAACACAATAATAATTAAATACAAATGAAAATTAAAAAATTAATTAATTACTTTTTGAGGAAAATAAAAATTCCATTTCTAAATCCCCTTTTTAAAACATAATTTTTTTCCCAAAATCCTTTTAAATTTGAAATAATTTATCATCAAAATTTGGTAAATATTAAGGAACAAATATTATCTGAAAATAGGATTGTAAACTAGTAAGGGAACCATGATATTATTCAGTGTCCAAAATAATGGGAAATATTTTTCAAGATCTACATAATAATAATAGATTATTTTTACATTTTTTTAAAAAAAATGAGAAATGTTTGAAAAAATATATTGATATTCCTTTTAACTTTATAAAAAAGGATAAATGGAAAAAAAGTTTCACTATGAAATATTTATTTATAATAAAACAAATGTCTCAATGAATGATTAATTAACACAAAAATCCCTTGCCACATTGAAAAAAACAAAACTGTAAACCCCCTAAAAGAGTGGTAGTAAAATGGATATATAAATAAAAATAATTTATTGGGGAATAATAATAAAATAAAATCATGGTAATTATATAAGACACGTAAAATAATCATATGTGGATATTGAATTTTTCTCAAGGAAAATTAAATTGAGATGAAATTCCATTACCTTAAGTCTTGATTTTTGTTATTCATGTTTAAACCTCATTTATATTAAATATATTATTATAATAATTATTGTACAGATCCATATAAAGATATGTGTATGTCATACCATATATAATTTCCTTATGACCGTTTATTACCTGTTGATTAACAATTTCATGATAATGTTATGTTTTAGTCAATAACTACTATATTATTCACATAAGTTTTAACATGTTATTTATTAAAAATATTAATTAGATAACAGAATAATCATATTCAGAATTTTAAAAATTATATTAATTTCATATATATTAAATATATATTTTTTAATATTAATTTATTAAATTTTGAGATAGAAACTAAAATACACAATTAAAAAAGTTATTAGGTTAGACATACATATTATCATTTTTTTACATTCTCTTATCGGATAAAAAGAATGAAATGTAATTTATATATGTTTATGTATATATATAAACATTTTATAATAATTTTTATGTCACATAGATTACATATGTTCATTAAAAACCTCATCAATACCTTCCATGTAAAGCCTGAATGAATCACAACGATTCGTGAGCCGGTAGTCTACTATACAAATCAGCGACGTTATCATATTCCCACAACATAGAGTGTATAATGTTATGTGTGATATAATAATTCCATAATAATAATAATAACATAATATATAATATATTTAAAAAATATATCCATAATTATTTCCATCCTTGAGAGGTGGTAATAGAGGAATGAATGAATTATGTTCCTGAGGGGGTAGTCCGTCGTACAGACAAATGTTGATCTCATAACCCATTTGGTTGATGTGGAGAAGGTTTTGGGTTATTTATATAACATAAAAACATATATTTTTATGTATTATAATTATATAATAATAATTTAATTTTATAATAGTAATTGAATGGGGTGGAGAAAGGAATAAAAATGGTTCATTGATGAACATTACCTCTTCTTTGGGTATCCTACTCAGGATTGCACTAAAATCATTCCTTGAATGGAGTTTTATCCAAATTAAGGATTATATATAGGATATTAGTTTATTTATTAAGTTATTTAGGTGTTTAATGTGTAGAAAAAAGGTTATGTGGTTGTGATGAAGAGATGAGAGGGTGGCCTTTTATAAGTAGGGGATAGGAAATAATTTGTATTTTTGAAACGTAGTGAGTTCTACTAATATTCTATGTGTCAAAAGGATCAAATATTTTCTATTATTGAATATTATTGGTTTAATTTTCCAATTAGGTGCGTATAATTGTTTTTATAAAAGTTTATAAGTACTTTTTACCACTACCATTTTAGTTTAACCCACAAAAGAACCATTTTTACATTAACCAGAATAATTAATTTTTACAGCAATCAATAATCATTTTTGTTTAAAAGTTAACATCATATTATTTGATAATAAAAATTATTCTAATTAAAAATATATAATTCATTTTTCCTAATTTTATTCACATAAGTGGAAATTTTATTTTAAAATTAATCCCACAAAAACAATGATATAGGGGGTATTAAATATTAAATTATCAAAAAATTGAATTTTTTATGTCATTATTTAATATGAAATTGATTCTAGTGACCTAAATTTCATTAATTCATATATAATTTAATTAATTTAATTTTAACACCAAATAAAAATATAATTTATCTTTATAAACAAATAAAAACAATGATAAACTATTTTTCATTAATATCTAGTATTTTTTACCATTCATTAAAAATGAAACATTTCTGAAAAACATCAAAAATCATCCTAAGATAATTTTTGAAATTCTGATTTCAAAAATTAATCTTATTTCATATAATTCATTTTTAAATAATGTAAAAAATATTTTTTTTTCACAAAAACACATAAAAATGATTTTTCTGAGAAAATAGTATTTTTCAAATATTTAAAACCATTACTAATTATTTAGTATTTTTATTTGTATAATTTACTTTTTGTGAATCCATTATAAATTAGGAATAAAAATTATATATTACTATTCATTGTACTATGTTTAACTACTAGTTTATAATGAACACATTTGAATAATGTTAATTATATATATTAGTTTTGTTAAAACTCTGTATCATGTGTAACATTGGATAACCCAATGTTGCAAGTAAAAAACAAATAAACTGTTTTTGAATATAATAGATTCTAAAAAATTTATGTCATTTATTGTGAAATATTAAAATTATTAAATTTATTTTATGAGAATAAATAAATAAATCTCATGTTGTTAAAGCGGGGGAGATTAAGAGCTTGCGAAATTGGAGCTTCCGTAGTATGGGAGCATTTGGAGTGGGGGAGATTGAGTGCCTGGGAGATATAGATCTTGAGAGTGAGCTATGTATTGATATTGGTGGGTTGGGGGATTTTCTCCTTTTAAAGGGAATACATGGAAGGGGTCTAATTTAAGATTCACATTTAGAGTAACTTTTTATTGGAATAGAAACACTTCATGTGTATCCCATGGGGTTTTCATTTTATGGATAATAAAACATCAAATATAATTCTAATTTTAATCATCAAGTTCCCTCTAAGTTAGTTCGTCTATAAAAAATCCTTCCATTGTGAAATAATATATTGTTGGCCACATCCATTCATCTTAAAATAAAAAACCACCCCCATTTTATTTTGACAATAGTTACCTAGGTGACAAATCCACCACCCCAATATGATTTAAGGAGGAGGTTTCATGAAAATAAATGAAAATAAAAAAATAATTTTGAATATATATTTTCACATGTGTGGTTACCTATATATATATGTAAGTTATAATACTAATATATATTTTATTTTATTTTAAAAATATAAATATAAAATTGTTTTATATAAAATTAACACTCACATACACACATATAAAAAATACAACTGGGAAAACTAGAACATGATTATAATTATTCAATAATCAATCAATAAGTGATTATTAATTTATATATTAATATATATATATATATGTTTGTATATGAGATAAATATATTTAGAAAAGATAATATGATAGTGTTTTCACAAGATCACCATCCTTACAGACTATTCAATGGAATTTTAGAAGTCATTTGATTTAGAATATGGATTTTCTGGATGATAATGCAGCTGAGACTATGAATATTCATACTAGAGGATGATGTTCTATTTCTAGGGTTAGATTTCATTAATACATTCATCTTAGTAATTAATTTAATATGTTTTTCACATTCTATTTTCTATGCATTACTGTTCAGGATCTAGTAAATTACTAAAAAAAGAGAGTGTCAAATTTTTTTTCCACCAAAATAATTTATTAAGGACTATGTTTAATCTTATATGTTTTCAAATATATTGAGAATGATTATTTCCAAGGAATAACATATCTATAAAAATATATATTTGAAACAAAAATAATCATTGATTAGGGATTTCTCCTATGTGAAATATATCGTAGTAGGTTGGGCTATTTTTATATTCAATTTCCAAAAAATAAATCGATAAGAAGTGATTGTTGATTTGATATGCACTCATGAAAACCTAGTCATTTTATCATTTATGAATGAAGGTTTACCTTAAATCCATTTTATGTTATGAACTCTTTTTCACATGTACGAGTCAAGATATTTGGACGTAACTTGATATTTTGGCACCATTAGATTCTATTTTATTATGCATCCTTAATATGTATTCCAGTAAATATGGATAAAGAAACTGAAACAGGAACATGTGGTTATTATTTATTGTTTTTGTAGAATTTTATTTCAGCTTGACCTTAATTGATAATGTGTTCCTCTCAAATGAGACAAATAAATGTCATTTTCAAATTTTGTATGAAAAGTCCCTAACATTATATTTAGAGAAGAAAATTATATGTAATTATATAGAATCCTTCAAAAAGAATATTGATTTTTATTTTTTCTAGAAGAATGATAATTATGTAACTGTTATTAGAAAAAAAACCAATAATATGATTAATTCAAAAATAATACAACCAATACTTGTGGTGTTTTTCCTAGTAAGAATGTTCTCAGGGTGGAGTTACAAATTAATTGCTATGATGATTGACGTTCAGAAAATAAATATAACATTCATGATGACATCGGATCCTCATGAGGGAAGGTGTATATTAAGCCATTAATGAATCATGGAAATCATTAAGAGGATGTAATGATTATTATTCAGATTCAATTAAAAAAATTATCCAATTAGGGATTGAAAATTTTAATGTTGTTGTTGAACAAGGTAATATGATTGAACCAACTATGAAAGAGGGGCCATCCTTTAAGAATGCATTGATCATTACCACATAAAATTGTGTTGATATATGGACCAAATTATACCATATGGTTGTTGATTATTGACATGATGAGGAATCAATGGTTGATCTATATGGTGATAATGTTGTAATATAAGAGTTGGGGGTTAAACATTTTATCCCGGAGAAAAAGATTGCATCAAGTGCCTGAAAAATAAAAACAAAAGTTGAATGTTGAAACTCATATAAAGAATAAAACTATGATGGAAAATCATTTTTTAGAAAGATACTAGAAATGAAATCTCCATGTAACACCTCATAATAGTGAATTATTAAATGACTAAATTATATTAATCTTGTTAAGATGTTGTAATTTCTTTTCCAGTAACCTGACTAATTATAACTCTATAGTTAAGAATGCATTGTATGGAGTAGTGATAAGTATGGGTGACCTTCTGTGAAGTTTCATAGGGTGAGTGTGAGTGAGGAAAAATCACACTATAAAAGACATGTGTTGGCCTGTGGGGATAGTCTAAAGTCAGATGACCCGTTCAGGCATGTGGGTTGGACCCAAGGAGGGGTCCATTTGTCTGCGGGGCAACTGGTGGTACCGAGTGGCCCAGTCCCGAATACTATGTTAAGGTGGGGTGTATGTGCTATCAGCGGGGACCATTTTTTACCTTGTTTATTAGAGGGCTAACTCATCCTTATTTGTGGTACAATGCCTGGAGTGACATGTAGGGTCTACAAGGAGGACATTGTGCTCTAAAGGGTGGTTGGATATAACACTTCAAAATAAAAAAGGGATAGATGACTAAATGATATAAATCATGTGAAGTAGGGGAACCTTCCTATTTGGTAGACTATTTTATTAGAACACCATAGTTGAGTGTGGTTGTCTTATAGTAGTGTAAATGATGGGTGACCATATAGGATTTTTCCCAGGGGTGTCTGAGTGAGAATGAAGCACAATAAAAATAACATGTGTAGGCCTATGGAGATAGTCATAAGTTTGATGATCCCTTCGGTCACATGGATGGGACCAAGGGTGGGTACCATATATCTATGGGGAAACTGGTGGTATCTAGTGGGATAGAAATCGACAACCTTGTTAATGCGGGGTGTTAGTGCTTTTAACAATAATGAGTTATTACACTCTCCTACCCCAGTTTCTATCAATGTCAATGGTACTACTTTGGTGCATGGTATTTCCTCCCTGGAGAGGCATCCTCGATCCATAAAGCATACAATAGTGGAAGAGAGTGAGACTCTACTTTATACAAAGAGATCTGATTCACCATTTTTAAAAGAAAAAACATTATCCATGATTTATGTGGGATTTTTAGTATACAATTCTAGATAATAACATTAAAAATTAAGAAAATAAGATGTGATGACTGAAAATAATTATGGATGGATTTATTATCATAATGTGTAAAAAGAAGGTAAAGGTATGGATGGTTTTGAGGAATGATGTAATGTTCTAGATACATAAAATTTTATATTGAATTATTGAAATATCATTTTTATCCCCATAGATAAAGGCACTGGGTTACAATACATGATGAAAATCATAAAGGGGGGATGTTCAGTCAGATGTTTTGATAAGTAAAACCGATGATAGTTACAGTGATGGCCTTTAGAAATATGTGAAAAATCAGAGGATATGTTTTCATCCATGAGTTCAAGGCCATGTATGTGTCTAAATTAATTGATGATCATTTTTAAATGAGTATTGTTCGATAGTGGATGATATTATAAAAAGGTTAGGTCTGTGAATATTTCTAATTGATGAAGGAAATATTTTTATGTTTCACACCATCATTTTCCTATTCTATTTTATAATCATTCAATACAATTGTTATTCCCCAGTCAATAATAAAATATAGGTATGTATATTTGTATTTAAAATTGTAATTATAATTATATTAATTTATACATATATATTTATGTTAATATATACATATATTAACATATTTATAATATTTCATGTATGACATTATTACAAAACATTAAAAATGAATCTCATATAAATCTCATGTGAATACTCTAATCCGAGTAGCCTGACGATGCGGTCTTACTTCACTGAATTGGTATAATTAGAAAGAATTTTTATCCCAATTTATGGAATAGTTGAGTAGATTTGGGAAATAATATACATACATATGTTCAAAATTATAACTATAAATGAAGTAAAACATAGTAAATATATTAGAAACACCCATTTACATCTAGATTATCCTTACAAGTCATTTATAATATACATCTTACCATCTTGGGGAAAATTATTTATAAGAATGGTGCAAGGTCAGATTCTTAGTAAGGGTAAGTAATATAGTGAAAACATTTAAATAAACCATAAGGTGAGGTGAATAATTAAAAACACTTGTTATTAAAACAAAAAAGATGAGCATAATATGGAAGGAATAAGAAATAATTAAATAAATCAATATAAGTGATCATATGAGAATGAAACATCACCATGGATATTATAATAGACTAATAATAACATGAAGTATCAAATAAAAGTCACATAATGAAATAATTCATAATGAGGGACATCATAAATATATCTCCAAGGCCTCATGCAAAAACAATTCATTAATGGGTAAAAATAAAAACTAGTTTGCCTCACAAGGCCTATCGATGCATTGATGGGCTATAGAGGGACCCACCTAATACTTACTACGTCCAATGCATTAATCATATGAATGATGGGAAACATAATCAATATATACAATCAAATTGAAACTAACATATGAAAAATGAAAAACATTCCTCATTCAGTAAACAAAAACACTAAATACTCCAATTAATATGGTCAATAGTATCAAGATAACACACCAACATTCAAAAAAATCATAAAGCATTCAATAAAATATGGTAGATAATATCATAAAATGTTAATCCCAATTAAAAATAAAAATCTACAAGAGTGTTGAAATAGATAAAAATACTCTATCATGACCCGTCCCAATGGGGGTCGTGCAGCGACTCCCCAAACATGCCTCTAATGCTTTAGGGGTTAGTGACTAGCACTGAGTTTTCATATCATTTACAAGGTAAAAATTAACCAATTACATGTACACATTCACACATTTTCAAGCCCAAAAGTGACGAAAAGGTAAAAACTACTAAGGAATAAAAAATGAATACATACAACTAAACCCAACTTATAGAGTACAACGGAAAAAAATGCGGAAAGTAAACTGGTCCAGAATACAATCCCACCAAATGAAAGAGTCTGTAATCTACAAATACAAACCTGTAAGTAAGAAAGAGGTACTGGTACTAATGCTAGTAGCTATAGGAACACCTCATTCTGAAAGGAACACTGAAAGATCAGTCTGGTCCTGGTCCACCCTATACTCTATTAAAGGACTGATCGTCTTCACAAAACATGACACATGCGGGAAATCCCACGCTGGGGTGAGTATAACAATATTCATTAGGGGACCATAATAACCACAAAGAAATACGCATTGTAAAGGTATAGTCATCTCTACACAATATATGTCTATAGATCACATAATGAGAGACACACATCCAGATATACTCGAAACCTAGACTCGTAGTCTTGGGAAAAGTCAAAATGACAACATAACAATGCTTGGGATTTAGTTAAAAGATTACACACCACACACATCCAAGAAAACTCACTCTATGAATCTGATAGCTCTGATATCATCCTTTTGAGAAGTATTGCTCATCAGGAATGTCCATGAGAGATATTGATCCACTGATATATCTAAAGAGTGACCAAATACACTCATTTCGGGAGAACACACTCTTGAGTTGGAAAATATCATGATACAAAGATGTGGATCACTTTCAGAGTTTGGGTGGATACCATGACTCATTTAGATACCATCTACTATGTAGAGGATTAGCATCCTATAGGATTGTTCACGTCGATACCTGACTCTACCTAGGTTCATGAATGGATCAAGGATCATAGTTAGGACCTTTTAATTGGATTCCTAAATCTATCTCGGTAAGACTTTCATGTGGTATCATACTCTTCTAGATGGAAACGATACTTTACAATCAAGGGAACAAGCAATGGGGCACTACCCCAAACAAAATATGCCCATGAAATGGTGTAAAAAAGGATCAAGCCATGTAATGATTATTACATGACGTGTATAAGGGTCACATGCCATGTACTCTGACCCCAGATACTCCCTATGTACAACGGACTGTGTCCAAGGGCTTGTTGTGTAGAAGAAGGAATACACAACGTGTAAGATAACGACACGCCATGTACAATTATGTAGGGAAGTCTCCATGTACCCTGGTCATTTTCTCGTACACCACTTCAACCCATGTGCCCCAGAACATGTTCCGGAACAGAGGGTAGTCTTTGTGTCTCGCCATGTTTAGTCGTGTAGTGGTGTACATGTGTAAAGACCCACACGTTGTCTGATGATTGTCACACGCTGTGTCTACACACCATGTTGCTAGGAACTCTAGATGATACTGGGGGGGGTCCACATTTCATGTCCTCCATGGAGCATGTTGTATTATTCCCCCTGTCAAGCGTGAAAACCCTAACCGCCGACATTCTGACCCCACACGGCTTGTAATTCAGAGAACATGCCATGTTATTTGGGATTTTCTAGAACTGAGTTTCCTTCACCATTACACCCCCATCAATCCTCCAATGCTCATTTCGATGATCATTTTTCTACAAAACTCAAGATACAAGGTCTTCCATATAACGACCCATACTTTACATACCTTGTTAATACTTCAAAATTGAAGCACACTTATTACAACATATGACAAAACCACAAAGGACCGTATAGGTATAGTGTCTTTAGAAACTGGGAAACATAAACAACTGGTTCATAAATCTTCTACAGTGTCTCCCATTTATTTCATCATATCTAGGGTCCCTTTTAGCATATTCTACTTAATATCCATATTCCTGACCTGGGGAAAAGAAAACATAAAAGGGTGAGCTCAAATACTCAGCAAGGGAAAATAAAGGAAATAAAAATCATATCATATCTTTTTGAAAATCAAAACCCGCAAAAGAGATCATAATATCTTAACATGGAATAAATCATAGAAGTGAAAATGAGATCCCCATAATCATTACATAAAACTTGAAACTTTGTGGCATGCACACATAATCATGGAAAATCATTTCTTGTTAGTCATGACTCATTGCCAAGACTATCTTAGTGGACAAAGTCCCTTTCTGAACCGAGTTCACTCCTCGTTTCAGTCCTGTATCATTGAACCGAAATAACCTTCCGTTCCAGCCATGTCTATCTCATGAGATATAAAATCTTTACCCAATGCATTGGAGGGAGATATAGGTCCCACCCATCTCATAATGAAACCATTCTTATGTGTGCCACAAAATCATAAATCATACATCATTGCATAACCCATGCAATGAAAAAGGGATTCTTAAACAACATGACATCATAAAACAATTTATATAGAATAAAGGAATTCATAAAAATATTTCCATCACAACATAAACAAATCCATGTAATAATAGGGATAGAAACAGAACCCTTTATTATCTTATATGGAAAATAATTTTGATGAAACACTTGAACTCCATTCTTGAGGAAAATATCCTTTCTACTTCAAAAACATTTTTCCTTTCATAACATGTCATACAAACTTAAAATAAAAGAAGATGATTAAAAATAAACTTGAAAACTTTTAAAGAAATCTTCTTGGAAATAATGTTTTAAAAATCCATTCATGGCGTATAAGTTAAAAAAACATTCTTCGTACTTTTGTCGGAAAAGTCAAAAAGTACCTTGTACGAAAAACGACAAAAGATTCATTTCATACATATTACTAAAAACTCACCGAAGGGTAAAAATGGATTTAAACAATTGTAGGTGGATGGAAATAATATTACATATTGATGAAACATAGATGTGGATGATAAAATACACCCCAGTAAATACTTACGAATAAACAATCTCGGATAAAAATGAGATTGTGATATTTCCCTTACCTTAGGTCCGATTTGCTTTGTATGTGTCCGAAGCTCCTGTATAATGGTTTAAATAATGTTATTGACTTATTCCAGAATCATACATATTGATATGATATCATATATGGTCATATTCTTAGCTTCTTGTTAGTAATATTTCGTTGTTACTTGTTACTCGGGTCTTTATTGCCTTTTGTTCTTATGCGTGTTTTGCCGAATACATTCGTATTCTTCTTTTAAGGTTATAGTTACCTTATATACAGAATGGTATTAGTGTAACATATATCATATTTATTCATTCAATTCATTTATATAATTACTATGTCATGATGATCATGTAGAACGAGTCGCATCACATCGTGGAGACGGTATTCCGTACGTACGCACGAGTGATGATATCGTTCCTATGATCGTGGAACTGTATTGGAGTATATATATATTATTTCAGTATCAATATTACTTTATAATAATCATAAATAGTTACTCATTACACCATTATACCCATCCTTGTAATGTGATGGTGGAAAAATAGATTACATCACAGCGTGGAGACGGTATTCCGTACGTACGCACGCGCGGTGATTTCATTTTTCCGTAGGATGGATAGAAGGTGAATTAGAGTTGTTTCATATTTATAATAACATATCAGTATGTAAGTAATACTGATGTTATTACTTTATCATGAAACAACTAAAGAAGAAGAAGTTTAAGAAGAAAGAAATTGAAAAGATCGGTAATGGATATTACCTCTTCTTTGGAACGCCTCTTTGAATCCTCCACTTAGGGAACTAAGATTGGTCTTTGAAAAAGACCAGGACCTCTTGGATTATTCTAGGGAAGTGGAGAGGAGAAAATGGCAGGGGTTGGCCGAGCTTGAGTGCTCAAATTGGTGTGAGGAGGAGGGGAGGAGGTGCCCTTTTATAAGGGAGGAGGGGGCACCTTAGGAATATCTCAAAATATTATTTTATATTAAAGTCAAAATCGGTTTATAATGGTTCCAAAGGGTCTTATTTCGAAGCTAAAGTGGGTATGGGTCGAAATCCTATCAACCAATAGGATTTAGACATGTTTAGGGTATTATTTTAACCTTATCAATTAGATTTAACTCTAAGTTAAATAATTTAACTTTTACCATGTCTTTTTGTTTTCTTTCACTATATGGTTAATACACTTACTATAACATGACAAACGAACCCCAAATTGTTTATTATTAATATATATATCCTTATCTAAGTCATTTGGCCGAACCTTAGATTTTTAAGAATAAAATAACAATTAATAATATAATATTTGATTTAAAAACTATTTTGTGTCAATTTTGAGACTATTTGATATATGATTTTTGTGAAAGTCATAACAGAATTATATGTTCAAACCAAGTTGATTAAATCAACATTAATATATAATAGTAACCTAGAAAATTAGTGTAATTCATAAAATGTCTTAAATTACATTTATTTTGGTATTTATATTATCAATTATGTCAATATTTCATTAATAAGATAATTACTGCATCATCTTTGTGTCATAAATAAATTAAATTATTTGATGTCTAAAAATTACAAATAAAATACCATCATGTAGGAAATATTTTTAGCTTTATAATTAATATTTACAATCTAATTTATATTATGAATAACCCCATATTAAAAATGATTTCCTTATTAAACATTGATTTTAACTATTTTAACCCTTCTTTAAATAAATTATTAATAAATGTCCTAATCTAATCCAATTGGGCCTAAATGGTCATATTTTATTCCTAAGTTTGTTTTTGGTCGAATTACACTTGTACAATAGAATTAGGACATGTGTTAGGGTAATATTAATATCATATTTACCCTTAGATACCCTATTTACTATTAACTGCGGTAAAAATAGTAAAAAGTTACTATTCACCAAAAAATTATTTTCATCTCATTGAACCACATTTTACTTACTGATATCAACCGTGTCTGTCAGAGTTTTGAAATTCCAATCACAGAAGCGGTAAAATTATGTTTTATGCAAAATTCAGTTTTTAACCTACCACTTAGTGGTTTCACTATTCATCAAAAATTGAAAGTTTTCAGAAAAATACCAAAATTTCACCCTAGGCTAATTTCGATATTATGAGTCCAAAAATGAAGTCCATTTTGAAAAATAAAATTTATAAAATTTCAAAAACTGGTTATTACTATTCATAACGGCTAGTTTTAATAGCATATTGTTGTTTAGTGAAACTCGGTATTGCGTACGACGCAAGCTATCGAGGAAGGTCGCGATTGCGTGTAAAGCGAGCCAAGAAAGTGTTGTGTAGAAAAATATTCCTTTGATAACACAAAAGTCTCGGGTGTTACATTCTACCCCCCTTAAAAATAATTTCACCCTCGAAATTCGTCACTTTTTAACAAACAGATGAGGATACTTCTCCCTCATCATATCCTCAAGCTCCCATGTAGCTTCTTCAAGATGGTGGTTCCTCCATAAAACTTTCACCAATCGACTGGTCTTGTTTCGTAGGACTTTTTCGCTACGATCCAGAATCTCTATCGGTTGTTCTTCATAAGAAAGATCTTGCTCCAGCGGTACAACTTCTGAGCTGAGTACATGTGAAGGATCTGGTATGTACTTTATCAGGAGAGATACATGGAACACATCGTGAACTTGAGAGAGATTCGGTGGAAGCGCCAATCGGTAAGCTACCTTCCCAACACGATCCAGTATTTCGAAAGGACCGATATACCTAGGGATCAACTTCCCCATCTTTCCAAATCTCATAACCCTCTTCCAGGGAGATATTCGTAAGAACACTTTATCACCCACTTCAAACTCTAGGTCTTTTCTTCGGTTGTCGGCATAACTTTTCTGTCGACTCTGAGCTGCGCTTATGTATTGTTGAATAGATCTAACCTTTTCTGCCATTTCATCAATGAGATCAGGTCCTAATATCTTTCTTTCCCCAACTTCATCCCAGCAAGTAGGAGTCCTGCATTTCTTTCCATAGAGAGCTTCATAAGGAGCCATCTGAATACTGGAGTGAAAGCTATTATTATAAGAAAATTCCACCAAAGGTAGGTGTTGATCCCAACCTCCTTTGAAATCCATAGAGCAAGCTCTCAACATGTCTTCTAGGGTTTGAATTGTTCTCTCAGACTGACCGTCTGTCTGGGGATGATAAGCAGTGCTGAAACTCAACTCTGTATCCAGAGTATGCTGAAGACTTTGCCAGAACTTCGAGGAAAATCTCGGATCCCGATCAGATATAATAGAAAGTGGTACTCCATGCAATCTTACCACTTCCTTTACATATATCCTGGCAAGCTGATCTAGAGAGAAATCCTCTCTAATAGCAATGAAGTGTGAAGACTTTGTAAGACGATCAACTATGACCCAAATAGCATTATTGCCTTTGGATGTTTTAGGAAGTCCTGTGATAAAGTCCACAGTGATGTTTTCCCATTTCCTTTCGGGTATGGGTAATGGTTGTAACATCCCCTTAGACTTCTGTCTCTCAGCTTTAACTTGTTGACAAACCAATCATCGAGAGACATATTCAGAAAAATCTCTTTTCATGCCATCCCACCATAAGTACTCTTTCAGGTCCCTATACATCTTCGTGCTTCCAGGATGAATAGATAATGAAGAACTATGAGCCTCATCCAGAAGCTCCTTCTTTAATTCGGGGATGGAAGGAACACAAACCCGATTCCTGAACTTTATTATCCCATCACAATCAAGGTTGAATTCTAGAACATTTCTCACCTTCTTTTGTAACTCGACATCTTCTTTATGTGCCTCTTTAATCTTCACATGTATAGATGGTTGAACATTCATTTGAGAAAGATAAGATTTTTCCCCTTCCATTATAATTCCAAGATCCATCCTTTGTAAGTCCATAAATATTGGATCTTTTTTGATCCTCATCATGGATAAACTAGCATGGTCTTGTCGACTTAATGCATCTGCCACCTTTTTTGCTTTACCAGGGTGGTAATGTATTGAGCAGTCATAATCCTTA
Source organism: Viscum album (assembly GCA_963277665.1). NCBI lineage: Eukaryota > Viridiplantae > Streptophyta > Magnoliopsida > Santalales > Viscaceae > Viscum > Viscum album. The sequence continues at coordinate 247,036,280 of OY728133.1, forward strand.
ATCAGCTCCAACCATCTTCTTTGACGCATATTCAACTCCTTTTGTGTGAAAATATACTTTAAACTTTTATGATCAGTATAAATATCACACCTTTTACCACAAAGGTAATGCCTCCAAATCTTTAATGCAAAGATTACCACAGCCAACTCCAAATCATGTGTTGGGTAATTTTTCTCATGGATTTTCAACTGTCGTGAGGCATAAGCTATCACCATATCATTTTGCATAAGAACACACCACAATCCCTTCTTGGATGCATCACGGTAGATCACAAACCTTTCTCCACTACAAGGCAGTGTGAGCACAGGTGCACTGGATAACCTTCTTTTCATCTCCTTGAAATTCTCTTCACATTCCTCTGTCCAGACAAACTTAACTCCTTTCAGAGTCAACTTGGTGAGTGGATTAGATAATCGTGAAAAATCTTTTACAAAACGTCGATAATATCCAGCCAAACCAAGAAAACTTCGGATCTCAGTTACTATTGTTGGCCTCGATCATCTTTCGATAACCTCTGTTTTTGCTGGATCCACAGATATCCCCTCTTTTGAGATTATGTGACCCAAAAATGCAACTTTTTTAAGCCAAAATTCACACTTGGTAAATTTGGCATAAAGATTCTCCTTTCTCAGGGTCTTCAATATAATTCTCAAGTGATCTTCATGCTCTTCCTTTCTCTTTGAATAGACAAGAATATCGTCTATAAAGACTACCACAAATTGATCAAGATAGTCTCTAAAGACTCTATTCATTAGATCCATGAAGATAGCAGGGGCATTAGTAAGACCAAATGGCATCACTATAAATTCATAGTGTCCATACCTTGTACGGAAAGCCGTCTTTGGTATATCCTCCCTTTTGAACCTTAATTGATGATACCCTGAACGAAGATCAATCCTGGAAAAGTATTGATCTCCGCGTAGTTGGTCAAATAAGTCATCAATGCGTGGGAGAGGATATTTGTTCTTGATAGTAATCTTGTTAAGTTCCTGATAATCAATGCAGAGTCTCATTGATCCATCTTTCTTCTTAACAAATAGAACAGGTGCTCCCCAAGGTGACGCACTAGGGCATATGAATCCCTTATCAAGATTCTCTTGGAGTTGCTTCTTCAATTCCTGCAACTCAATTGGGGCCATTCTATAAGGTGTCTTTGAAATAGGCAAAGCACCCGGTACGAGTTCTATTGAAAACTCAACTTCACGATTTGGTGGAAGACCCGGTAATTCCTCCGGAAAGACATCATCAAACTCCCGTACAATGTGCATATTATTAATCGTGAGTTTCTCACCAACCATTTGAGAAAAATAACCTTCATTTAGTGGAATCAAGACCCATAAGATGGAAGGAATTTCCACTGGAAGGTTATGTTCATCCTTGCATTGATAGACGATCGTAGATTGATCTGGAATATGAAATGTGACTTCCCTTATTTGTCAATTGATATGATCTCCATGTAGAGAAATCCAATCCATGCCAAGAATCACATCAAATTCCACTAAAGGAAGTATCACAAGATTTGTAGGAAGCACTTTCCCACAAACTTCGATCGGAGAAGAATTATAAACTTTTGTTGCGACTGTTGTGCCATTAGGTGTTGTCACAGCTAACTCAACATCTAATTGTTGAGGAAATACGGTGATACCCTTAGAAAATTCTTTAGAAATAAAAGAGTGGGTGGATCCAGAATCAAATAAATCATTTGCTACTTTAGAGTGGATGGTAAGTGTACCTTTCACCACTTCGTTATCGTACTCCACATCGCTGATAGAAATTGCATGTGACTTTCCTTTGTCTTTAGCCTTAATATTTTGTTGACGTCGACCATCATCATCAACCCTTGGATTTGGGCATTGATTGGCATAATGCCCCATCTCCTTTCACTTGAAACATTGAAGTGTAGTAGGTTCATTCTGTGTATCCCTTCCTTTGTTTGCGTCGTTAGACATCTTCGTCCCATTATCACGGCATTCAAATGCCCGATGACCTTCCTTTCAACATTTAAAACATTTACTTTTCCCTTTAAGACAACTCCCTCCATGTTTCTTTCCACACTTTGAGCATAAGGAAAAGCTCATATTCTTTTCTGTGTGCTCTTTAGATTTTTCTTTGAATTCCATCTTCCTCTTCTTATCAAACCCATGTGACTGATGGGTTATTCCAATCTCCATCTCGACTTTGAGAGCACATTGAACGATTTCCTCGTAGCTATTGAAGTCCCTTATGGATAACGCCCTTCTAAGACTTGGTTTTAAGCCACTAAAGAATCGATCGATCTTACTCTCAGGTTGGATAATAATACCAGAAGTGTACCTTGCAAGTCTTGTAAAATTTGCTTCATAGGTACCAACAGATTCATCATCCCTTTGCTTCAGTTCAAGAAACTCTTTCTCCATCTTTGTTCGGAGAATACGAGGGAAGTACTTATTGAAAAATAATTTCTTGAACTCGTCCCCTTCCATAGACTCAATTTCATCCCTTTTCCTCGTATTCATAATAAGATTCCACCATTGATCAGAATCTCCTTCCAAATGATACACTGCTAGGATGACTTTATCATGCTCAGAACATTGAAGAACTGAAAATATCTTTTCAGTAGTACTAATCCATTGTTCAACAACTAATGGATCAGTAGACCCGCTGAAAGAAGGTGGACGCTGCCTCATGAATGATTTAACAGAATGTTGCTCCTTCCTTTGCTCGTTTGGAAGTCCTGCATGATTCATAGCTTGAGAAAGTTGTGTGAGCATGGCTACAAGATTTTTCATTCCAGCTCCCATATCGTTTGGTTGCTCATGGGGACAATCATTGCATTTCCCATCACATTCCGCATTAACACGGTTCCTTCGGGTTCCAGCCATTGACTAAAACCAAGAAGAATAGTGTGAGAAACACTAATTATAATATGAAAACCACATAATCAAGGATAAAATTTCACACTTAAGGTTTTATCCTAGGGTATTCATGGCCATTTCTAAAACACTAAGAATGTGTTCTATGATTAGACTTATCCTTAGGGTTCTTACTAAGGCTTTCACATCCTAGTTTCCAAAGGTTGACTATACCTTTCCTCTGATACCAACTATAACGACCCATACTTTACATACATTGTTAATAATTCAAAATTGAAGCACACTTAATACAACATATGACAAAACCACAAAGGACCGTATAGGTATAATGTCTTTAGAAACTGGGAATCATAAACAACTGGTTCATAAATCTTCTACAGTGTATCCCATTTATTTCATCATATCTAGGGTCCCTTTTAGCATATTCTACTTAATATCCATCTTCCTGACCTGGGGAAAAGAAAACATAAAAGGGTGAGCTCAAATGCTCAGCAAGGGAAAATAAAGGAAATAAAAATCATATCATATCTTTTTGAAAATCAAAACCTGCAAAAGAGATCATAATATCTTAACATGGAATAAATCATAGAAGTGAAAATGAGATCCCCATAATCATAACATAAAACTTGAAACTTTGTGGCATGCACACATAATCATGGAAAATCATTTCTTGTTAGTCATGACTCATTTCCAAGACTATCTTAGTGGACAAAGTCCCGTTCTGAACCGAGTTCACTCCTCGTTTCAGTCCTGTATCACTGAACCGAAATAACCTTCCGTTCTAGCCATGTCTATCTCATGAGATATAAAATCTTTACCCAATGCATTGGAGGGAGATATAGGTCCCACCCATCTCATAATGAAACCATTCTTATGTGTGCCACAAAATCATAAATCATACATCATTGCATAACCCATGTAATAAAAATGGGATTATTAAACAACATGACATCATAAAACAATTTATATAGAATAAAGGAATTAATAAAAATATTTCCATAACAACATAATCAAATCCATGTAATAATAGGGATAGAAACAGAACACTTTATTATCTTATATGGAAAATAATTTTGATAAAACACTTGAACTCCATTCTTGAGGAAAATATCCTTTCTACTTCAAAATTTTTTTTCCTTTCATAACATGTCATATGACCTTAAAATAAAATAAGATGATTAAAAATAAACTTGAAAATTTTTAAAGGAATCTTCTTGGAAATAATGTTTTAAAAATCCATTCATGCCGTATAAGTTAAAAAAAACATTCTTCGTACTTTTGTCGGAAAAGTCAAAAAGTACCTCGTACGAAAAACGACAAAAGATTCATTTCATAAATATTACTAAAAACTCACCGAAGGGTAAAAATGGATTTAAACAATTGTAGGTGGATGGAAATAATATTACATATTGATGTAACATAGATGTGGATGATAAAATACCCCCCCAGTAAATACTTACGAATAAACAATCTCGGATAAAAATGAGATTGTGATATTTCCTTTACCTTAGGTCCGATTTTCTTTGTACATGTCCGAATCTCCTCTATAATGGTTTAAATAATGTTATTGACTTATTCCAGAATCATACTTATTGATATGATATCATATATGGTCATATTCTTAGCTTCTTGTTAGTAATATTTCATTGTTACTTGTTACTCGGGTCTTTATTGCCTTTTGTTCTTATGCGTGTTTTGCCGAATACATTCTTATTATTCTTATAAGTTTATAGATACCTTATATCCAGAATGGTATTAGTGTAATATATATCATATTTATTCATTCAATTCATTTATATAATTACTATGTAATGATGATCATGTAGAACGAGTCGCATCACATCGTGGAGACGGTATTCCGTACGTACGCACGAGTGATGATATCATTCCTATGATCGTGGAACTGTATTGGAGTATATATATATTATTTCAGTATCAATATTACTATATCATAATCATAAATAGTAACTCATTACACCATTATACCCATCCTTGTAAAGTGATGGTGGAAAAATAGATTACACCACGGCGTGGAGACGGTATTCCGTACGTACGCACGCGCGGTGATTTCATTTTTCCGTAGGATGGATAGAAGGTGAATTAGGGTTGTTTCATATTTATAATAACATATCAGTATGTAATTAATAATTATGTTATTACTTTATCATGAAACAACTAAAGAAGAAGAAGTTGAAGAAGAAAGAAATTGAATAGATCGGTAATGGATATTACCTCTTCTTTGGAACGCCTCTTTGAATCCTCCACATAGGGAACTAAGATTGGTCTTTGAAGAAAACCAGGACCTCTAGGATTATTCTAGGGAAGTGGAGAGGAGAAAATGGCAGGGGTTGGCCGAGCTTGAGTGCTCAAATTGGTGTGAGGAGGAGGGGGAGGAGGTGCCCTTTTATAAGGGAGGAGAGGGGCACCTTAGGAATATCTCAAAATATTATTTTATATTAAAGTAAAAATCGGTTTATAATGGTTACAAAGGGTCTTATTTCGAAGCTAAAGTGGGGATGGGTCGAAAGAATATCAACCAATAGGATTTAGTCAAGTTTAGGGTATTATTTTAACCTTATCAATTATATTTAACTCTAAGTTAAATAATTTAACTTTTACCATGTCTTTTTGTTTTCTTTCACTATATGGTTAATACACTTACTATAACATGCCAAACGAACCCCAAATTGTTTATTATTAATATATATATCCTTATCTAAGTCATTTGGCCGAGCCTTAGATTATTACCAATAAAATAACAATTAATAATATAATATTTGATTTAAAAACTATTTTGTGTCAATTTTGACACTATTTGATATATGATTTTTGTGAAAGTCTTAGGAGAATTATATGTTCGAACCAAGTTGATTAAATAAACACTAATATATCATAGTAACCTAGAAAATTAGTGGAATTCATAAAAAGTCTGAAATTACATTTATTTGGGTATTTATATTATCAATTATGCCAATATTTCATTAATAAGATAATTACTGCATCATCTTTGTGTCATAAATAAATTAAATTATTTGATGTCTAAAAATTACAAATAAAATACCATCATGTAGGAAATCTTTTTAGCTTTCTAATGAATATTTACAATCGAATTTATCTTATGTATAACCCCATATTAAAAATGATTTCCTTATTAAACTTTGATTTTAACTATTTTAACCCTTCTTTAAATAAATTAATAATAAATGTCCTAATCTAATCCAAGTGGGTCTAAATGGTCATATTTTATTCCTAAGTTTGTTTTTGGTCGAATTACACTTGTCCAATAGAATTAGGACATGTGTTAGGGTAATATTAATATCATATTTACCCTTAGTTACCCTATTTACTATTAACTGCGGTAAAAATAGTAAAAAGTTACTATTCACCAAAAAATTATTTTTATCTCATTGAACCACATTTTACATACTGATATCAACCGTGTCTGTCAGATTTTTGAAATTCCATTCACATAAGCGGTAAAATTATGTTTTATGCAAAATTCAGTTTTTAACCTACCACTTAGTGGTTTCACTATTCATCAAAAATTGAATGTTTTCAGAAAAATACCAAAATTTCACCCTAGGCTAATTTCGATATTCTTAGTCCAAAAATGAAGTCCATTTTGAAAAATAAAATTTATAAAATTTCAAAAAGTGGTTATTACTATTCATAACTGCTAGTTTTAATAGCATATTGTTGTTCAGTGAAACTCGGTATTGCGTACGACGCAAGCTATCGAGGAAGGTCGCGATTGCGTGTAAAGCGAGCCAAGAAAGTGTTGTGTAAAAAAAGATTCCTTTGATAACATAAAAGTCTCGGGTGTTACATTCCAACAATTCTATCGACGTTTTGGGATGTTTTGGGCATTTGATCGGCCCAGAAACATCATTTTGATCCACCCTTGGGAAGAATGATTGAAGAAAAATTTCTCTTGATCTGAGCCAATTTATCATCCATCATATCTTTCACACCTCTTCTAGATTTTTGCGATGTTCTATATCGGATTGGGGATCGTTTCATTGAGAAACAAATTCGTAATGATCTATTGTTCTTCCTCCCACGAATAAGGTGATGAACGTCGGGTTGGGGAGGAAAAAAACTAGAAAAGGTGGAAGGAACCTCTTCCGTAGTTCTTCACAGTTTTGATTCTCACCCATTTGTAGGTGTAATAGAGAATCAAAATGATATTCGAAAATTATCATTGAAACCAATTCCAAAATCAAAACCCCAAAAGAAATGGAAATCACACCCCCCCCCCCCCGCAAGAATGCATGATCTTTAGATCAACCTGCTTGTTGGTTGATCCGTGTTTCTTGTTTAATAATTGAATGTGGAAGCACTAAAGAAATATTATGATCCCCTACATTTATCATCAACAAAGAATAATAATGGTCGTACTCTTGGTTTGAATCTGGATGTGCGATGATCCACTTGTTTGTCATCTTTTGGTGGCTGTCAAGATTCATCCAAGGATGGCTCATCTCCAAAGTATTAGAGGACATCAGGGATTTCTCGAGGGTTATGATCCTAGCCCAGGACATCTTCACTATTAAAAAAAAATAAACAATCGCTACTTTATGTAAACATTTAAAATAAAATAATTTATTAATTTATTTTATTTCTTTTAAAATGTCCAAAAATGAACTTCTACTACCAACACATGTCGATCAAACATAGGCTCCAACTATGGTATAGTATCTGATATGAATGATAAGGTGCCCTTTATTATTTAATTAGGGCTATCATTTAGAATTTATTTATCTTTTTCAGGAAAACTGACCGCTTGTGCTATTTTGAGTTTTAAATTATATCAAACATTTTTTATGAGCACCCCGGGCCTTGGAATTTGACACCATCTCAAATCCTAGTCTCATAATAATTCCATAAAATATTTTAAAAATTAATATATGAAAATTATGATACAATACACTCTCCCCGGGTTAGGGATTTACGTACCTGAAAGCCAAAGCAAAGGGGAACTACTAAAAAAGAGGAGGGTACTTGGCATGAATATGAGCCTCCAGCTACCACATGCTCTCTTGAAGATTCTTGTGATACAAATAGACACACTCCAAAGGAATTTCTTGTGTTTAAAGAATCATCTCCTATAGATCCTTGATATGAACTCGGTATTTTGAAAAGGTCTCCCCATCCTCAATTTCCAGCTCTCCCAAGTCGATGGCTTGCGATGGGTCATGCACATGCCACCTCAGCTACAGTACATAGAAGACATCATGTACCTGGTGAAACTGTAGAGGTAGAGCAAGACAGTAATCCAACTCTCAAAATTTGTGCAGTATCCAAAAAGGACTGATAAACCATAGAGACAATTTAAGTCCCTAAACAAATCTTTATAACCCTCGATGAAGTGAGACCTGATGGACGACATAGTCTTACTCCTCTAACTATAATGGTCTATTCCGCCTGTTATCATAAGTCTTCTACAGAATATGTGTAGTATTAATTTACTTTTAGATGATCTGAACCTTCTAAGTGGTATTTCACACAAACTCTAGACCCCTGAGTGACGACTCTCTGGGGATGGTCTAGAAAAGTGGTTACCAGTAGTTTTTCCCATATAAATTCTCAAACAGTTCCATACCGATGGTGGAGTGGTAGTTGTTGTTGTAAGAAAACTCCACCAATGGAAGGTGGTCCCCCCAATAGCAACAAAAATCCATGATATATGCCTACAACATATCCTCCAGAACATGAATGGTTTCCTTTGTCTGACCATCTGTCTGGGGATGGAATGTCGTTCTCAAGTGTATTTGGGTCCCAAATGCCTCATTCAATCCCTTCCAACCCCTAAAAGTGAACCTATCTGCCTGATATGAAACTATATTCTATGGGAAACCATGAATCCGAACTATCTCCTACACATATAGGCGTCCCATTCTTTCTATAGGGCTTTTCTCCATGATATCAATAAATTGGGCCTACTTGGTGAGTCGGTCAACGACCACCCAGGTGGAATCAAGTCCCTTGGATGTTTGTGGTATTCCCATCATGAAGTCCATTGATATCCTATCCCACTTCCACTATGGATCTTTGAGAGGGTGAGCTAACCCTGCTAGAATCAGGTGTTATTCCTTCACCTGTTGGCCCATAATGCATCGAGAAATGAACTCTACGAATTCCTTCTTCATACATGTACACCAGAACAGACGTTGAAGATACTTGTAAATTTTTTCTACTCTAGGTTGTACCACCATGGAGGATGTATGAAACTCCCTCAGGACCTCCACTCATAATTACTCTAGTATTACTTCTTATACCATGAAAAGGACTATGTTCTCCCCACCCTGGGAATATCCATCAGAAGCATGTCCTATGGATATATGATAATGTAAAGTCACTATAACACCCCACCCCAACCTCATTGGATTTAAGAGGCGGTGACGGTCACTCAGCCTTAAGCGATGTTCCCAAGACACCAAAGGATACTAATAAAGGCTGAGGGCTTCAAAATTAAGTTGGGGAATGATTTTCCCTTAAGACAAAACCAACCAAACCAACAACTAATGATACCTGAACTTTCAAACCCAATATGTATTCCCAAAAGACAACCATGTTGTTCCACAATACTACCCAAACCAATAAAACCAACCATAATAGAGTACAAGTAGAAACTAAACAACAAATACAATGATCTGTCACACCACCACATATCCACACCAATCCTCATTCTCCAAGCTCCAATGAGACATCACAATGCACCACTAAAGGAGGGAGATGCCTTACCTTTTCACACGTCATGATATACTACATCTGCAAAGACACCAACATGCCAAAGAAGGGGGTGAGTACTAAAACTCAGTTGGTTTTCCCAAAATTACTTCCCTACACACACCACTAGGATAAAATCATTAGCACATTTATGTAAAACAGTTTATATAAAATAAATCACAAGTGAAACCATTTTCATAATCCAAACGTGCCCTTACCAAGCCATCACATCCATCCTACGAAACAAAGGTAATGCCAACCAAACATGCCACAAGACATCTCATCATTTACACATTAGTACAACAATTCTATCTTGAAATGCAATGAACATGAAGAAAATAATAACAACCAAACGGTGGTGTTATCGTCCATCCCTTTCACCCATTCACACCAAGCAGAACTTCCCATCCACTTATTCGTGATGGTGTCCCTTCCGTCCAATATCCATCCCCTTTCTATAGTGGTACTTCTCTCCACATCCACACAACATTAAAAACAAGACAATTCCAAGCATATAACCCACCAACGTTACAACCACATGAAATCAACCAATTACATTGCATATAAATCCACTTCAATAAATCTCCCTTTTATTAAAAACCATTTTCCATGCCAAAAAACATTTCAATAAAACAATTCATTTTATTAAAAACTATTTCCATCAATATTTTTCAAAAATAATCCATATCATTTCATTTTAAAATCTCCATTTTAAAATCCACTTGAATAGCATTTCACGATAAAACACCCTTTTCCCAAAAATGACCAAAAAATCACCCAGGGGATTTTAAACCAATTTCACACAACAAAACACAATTAATTTCAAACACAACAATTTAATTGTAACCAAACCCATTAGCTCATACCAATTGGAGTCAAGAGAGAAGCCATCTACCTTAAGGGTTCCTGAGAAATCAACCCACGAACAACCGCACCTCAAATTTGGCGAACGCACCACCGAAACCTCTCTAGATCCCTTTCTTTAGCATCCATATGCCTTAAAACGTTATCCAAGGCAACCACAACCCTTGATCTACCGAAAAAAAGTGTATATCTAGAAAACAATGAAATATAGGGATGTATATCTAGAGGAAAATACTGGGAAACCAAGAATAGATACTTACCCTGGAGCAATCTCCTTCAAAACACCATGATCCCTCTTCAAAATGCTTCCAAAATGAGTGGGAATGCTCCTCCACCTCATGAGAACCGAAGAACCTGAGTGAGACATGAGTGGGAGGATGTTTGGAGTGAAATAGGTTAAGCCCGAGGGAGCCTGGAACATATAACCCTATTTTTAAGTGGGTGCAAGGATAGTCTGCACAGTTTGGAAAAATGTGTGCTAACCTTGAGAACGCTACTACCTCGAGAGAAAGGGTCCACATGGTTTACTCACATGGTTTAGAAAACCGTGTGAAGCCCACTATCTCCCTTGCACGGTTTCATGGAGAATACCTATGGTTTCCACTAACCATGCTCAAATTGTGAACCCCTTTAAAAGCATTCAACCTCATCCAAACCAACTACAAACTCTCCCAACCTCTTGCCAAATCATCCCATTTACTTTAAACACATGAAAATTCATAAAAAAAGGCCACATACCTCAAACCGTGGGTACTACATTCTCCCCACCATTGGAAATTCCGTCCGTATAAAGTAGAGAACCCACCCTTTGATGAAAGAGCTCGGGCCACTGATCGACCATCTTTTTCACCCTCTCCCAAGTCTCCTCTTTAATCTGACCATGTTTCCACAAAACACAAACTAATCCAATGATTTTTCCACACAGGACTTATCTTGCCTATCCATAACCCACACTGGCATGTACACCAACGAAGCATCCACTTTTAGCTCAACATGATCCCATCAAATCACATGGTCAAGATCCAGTTGATTCTTTTTTAACTGCGACACATGAAACACACTGTGCACCACACTGAACCTAGGTGGAAAACCCAAATGATAAGCCACCTCACCAACCCACTCAAGAATCTCAAAATTTATAATATAACTAGGATATAACCTTCCCTACATTCGAAACTGGGGATGTCTGAACCTAGGAGAGGTTCTTAAGAAAACATGATCACTCACCTCGAACAACAACGCCCGTCGACGATGATCTGCATATTATTTCTAACGACTCAGAGCCATATCAATTATCTTCTTGATTAACATGATATTATTCGTAGTCTCCTGGACAAGGCCTAGTCCAACCATTGAAGAATCACCCATTTCCACCCAACATAGTGGAGAACAACATGATCGCCCATAAAATGCTTCAAACGAAGCCATCTGTATGGATTTTTGATAACTATTATTGTACGAAAATTCAACCAACAATAGGTGATCCTCCCATGAGCCACCAAAATCAATGACAAAATCCCGCAAAATATCCTCTGGAGATTATATCACCCTCTCGGATTGACCATCCATCTGAGGGTGTTACGTCGTGCTCATAGTCAACTATGTCCCAAGGGATTGTTGTAAGGATTTCCAGAAACAAGATGTAAACCTCAGATATCTATCAGATAAGATTGAAACTACAACACCATGCCTCTTTACCACCTCCTGGATATAGATTCTGGACAGATCCTCCCCGTATGAGATTCACAAATCGGGATGAAATATTCCGACTTCGTTAGCCGATGCACTCTCACCCAAATGGCATCATGCTTTCTGACCGTTCTTGGGAGACATATGACAAAATCCATTGCTATTTTCTCCCATTTACAAACTGGGATTGGTAAAGACAGTAACATTATTGCTGGCCTCTGATGCTCTGCCTTGACCTGATGACAACTCAAACATCTCAAAACAAACTCAGTCACTCTTCTTTTCATACTAGCCCACCAGAACTGCTCTTTCAATGCATTATACATTTTCTGAATTCCAGGGTGAAAAGACCATCGGGAATGATTGTACGCACTAAGAAGATCCTCTTGAAAAGAAACTAGTGAAATCATCTAATTGTGAAAACACAAAACTGAATCTCCCTTCAGTTGCTAACCATCAATGGTCTCACCACCATTGAGTCTTGACCCCATGGTCACACACTCAGAATCAGATATCTGTTCCTCTTTAACCAGGACACCCAAGTCAGGAATCAACAAAACTAGAAAGAATACCTCTCTATCTCCATGGTACTCACATTCCAACCGCATATCGGCTATAACTGACATCAACTGCCACTGTTCTGAAGCATGTTTCACCATCGAAGCATATGATTTTCTACTTAATGCAACTGCCACTAAATTTCCCTTACCTGGTGTGTACTTTAAGTAAAAATAAAACATATAGAGATATTCTATCCATATCCTTTTCCTCAAGATAAAATCCCTTTATGACAAAATGTGATTCAAGCTCTTATGATCTGTATATACTATGAATTTCTCACCGAAGAGATAATGACGCCACGCCTTCGAAGAATGGACCACAACAGCCAACTCCAAATCATGAGTTGTGTAATTATTCTCATGCACCCTAAACTTCCTTGATCTATACACAGCCACATGATTCCCTTGAATTAGAAATCACCCCAACCCTGATCCTGATGTATCACAATACACCACGTACCCTTTTCCTGGTTCTCTCAAAACCAATATTGGTGCTGATGTAAGACGATCCTTTAGCTCATCAAAACACTTCTGTCACTACTCATTCCACTAGAATGGAATATTCTTTCAGGTCAAAGCAGTCATCTGCGAAGACAAACATGAAAAATCATGAAAACAATGCTGATAATACCCTACTAGACCAAGAAAACTCCATATCTCAAACACATTCTTTGGGGGTTGCCACGAGATAACAGACTCTATCTTTTCTGGATCCACTAAAACACCTCTTTCATAAATTACATGGCCTAGAAAATGAACTTCCCATTTCCAAAAGTCACACATTGACAAATTGGCATACAACTGCTGATCCCTCCAGATCCCCAGCACTATCGCCAAGTGCTTCACTTAGTCCACCCTTTTCTTTGAATACACCATAATATCATCTACAAACACCACCACAAATGAATCCAGATATATCTTAAATATATTATTCATCAATTCCATAAGAACCGTTAGAGCATTCGTTAGAGCAAAGGGAATAACCACATATTCATAATGGCCATATCTACTTCTCAAAGCTATTTTAGGAATATCATCCATCCTAACCCGCAATTCAGCTGGTGCCATCCGATAATAAAATTTAATGCTTTTCTTAGGCATCATGGTATTCCGAGAATCAAAATTAGACACTATACTCTGCTGAAGAGTGGTGTGCTACTGTCACCGTCCCGTCGAAGTAGACAATGTCTGTGATCCCTGAGGAGTGTCACGCACACCTAACCTTGAAGCATTCCAACAATAATGCTTCATATTCCCCCATCTTCTTACAATTATTACTAGATTGAAGTTGTTCCATACAATCCCGCTTGATGTGGCTCATAGAACCACACTAAAAACCTTATGGCTTTCTCTGGGGCTTCGGAGGAAGATTTATTGATCCTTCCGTCAGATTATATGCCATATTCCCACACTGGGAATAAGTGTCCCTCCTTCTCTTGAACCCAGCATTAGAGTTCTCACTATTCCCCATGGGTACCACCATGCTTCCTCCACCCGTAGCGCCCAACAAATCCCACTCAACCACCAAGGCTCTATTCACCATCTCTGTGTAATAATCAATACAAAGCACCACAATCATTGAAAAGATTTCTAGCCATAATGCTGCTTCAAAGATACATTCCTTCAACGATGTGCTACCCTCCACCTCGGGTGAAAACTGAACTATGTTCATAAACATAGTTTCATACTCTGTTACAGACATAATCTCTTGCTTAAAACTGAAGAAATCAGTCGTATGATGAGTTCTGAACGTATGTGTGTAGAATAGTTTATTAAACAATTCCTCAAAGCCTTCCCACGTCCTTCCATGTACCATCCCCACTTGGACTACAAACTCCCACCACTGAAGGGAATGATATTCCAACATATATGTGTCCAACTTCACATTTAACTCTACTAGTGTTCCCAAGAACTCAAATATCTTGTTCATTCTATTAAACCATGCTTCTGTCCTCTTCATCTCAAAATCACCCCTAAAGATGGCTAGATTCTGCTTATGAAACTGAACTACATGATCCACATACCTTGGTTCATCCACTTTATTTCTTATTTCCACTTCTTTGAAATATTTCACTATGCTTTACACCAGATGTTGGTTAACCTAAGGCTCAGGTGCTACCACATTCTCAGCAGCCTCCTCTGGTTGGTCTCTACGACGCCTACCCAGTGCCATTTCTATATGGAGCAAATAGACAACCATGAGTCTTTCTTCCATAGACATCACGAAATCCCATTTCAAATCACAATACACAACACTATCACAACAAGGCTTTCCACCTTTTCCACATGTGCCATGTTTCACCATTTTGAAAACCAAACCAGTTTCAAAATACCAATTTATTCGCATTACAATTTCGAAAATTAATTCCACGTCATAAATCATTACAACTCAATGAAATATACTTCCTAGTGGGAAGTCATTTCTACCATGCATTTCATCCTCATCTCATTTGCTATACCCACGACAATGATATATTCCATGCCTATAAGTGTCTCCAAAATACTTATTTACCCAACACCATGTTAACTTGAATTTCATTATAAAAGGGTTAGCCACGTCCCTTTATAATATACATTTCAAGTTCTAGCAATCCTACTCCTTGCTACCATCCAGACTCAAGGAATATTCCACAACGAATGAAAACACAAAATCTGATATTCAACACTGAAGGACCGATCAATCGGATACCACTTGTAACACCCCGCCCCTACCACATTGGCTTGAGGAGTTGATGAGGGCTACTCGGCCTTAAGCGACATTTCAATTATGCCAAAGGCTGGAAATAAATATGAAGGGATTCATTATTAATTTGGGGATCGATTTTCCCTTAAGATAAAACCAACCAAACCAAAAACTAATGATTCATGCACTTTCAAACACAAATATGTATTCCCAAAAGACAACCAAGTTGTTCCACAATAAAACCCAAACCAATAAAACCCAACATATCATAGTATATGCAGAAACAAAACAACATACACTATGATCCATGATACCACCATAGATCCACACCATGCACCATGCTCCATGATCAATAGAGACATCACAATGCACCATTAATGGAGGGAGATGCCTTACCATTTCCCATGTCAGGATATATAACATCTACAAAGACACCAACATGCTAAAGAAGTGGCTGAGTACTAAAACTCAGAAGGTTTTCCCCAAATTACTTCCCTACACATGCCACTGGGATATCATTGTCAGCACATTTATATAAAAAAGTTTATATAAAATAAAACACAAGTGCAACCATTTTCATAAGCCAAATGTGCCCTTACCAAGACATCACATCCAACCAAAGAAACCAAGGGAAAGCCAACCAAACATGCAACAAGCCATCAAATAATATACACATTATCACAACAATTCTATCTTTCAAATAAATGCACAAAAAGAAAACCATAACATCCAAACAGTGGACCTACCGTCCAACCCGTTCACCCATTCACACCAAGCGGCACTTCTCGTCCACTTATCCTTGATTGTGGCCCTTGTATCCACTATCCATCCCCTTTTTGTAATGGTACTTATCGCCACATCCACACAACATTCAAAACAATCCAATACCAATCATATAACACACCAACATCACAACCACATGCAATCAACCACTTCGATTTCATATCAATCCACTTTAGTAAATCACCCATTTATTGAAAACCATTTTCCATGACAAACAACATTTCAAAAAAACCACCCTTTTATTGAATACCATTTCAATAAATCATTTTCAAAAATAAAAAATAGTATCCCATTTTAAAATCTCCATTTTAAAATCCACAGGAATATCATTTCACCATAAAACAACATTTTTCTCCAAAATACTCAAAACATCACCCAAGGGATTTATAACCAATTTCTCACATCAAAACAAAATTAATTTCAAACACAACATTTTAATTGTAACCAAAAACATTAACTCTAACATAATGGAGTCGAGATAGAATCCACCTACCTTTAGAGTTCCCGAGAAATCGACCCACGAACAACCACGCCTCAAATCTGGAAAACACACCACTTAAACCTCTCTAGATCTCTTTCTCTAGCATCCATAATCTTTAAAAACATTGTCCAAGGCAAACAAAACCTATATATTCATACAGAAAGTGTAGATATAGAAAACCATGAAATATAGGGTTGTAGATCAAGAAAAAAACATAGGGAAACGAATAAGAGAGACTTACCCGAGAGAAATCACCTTCAAAACACCAAGAACCCTATTCATAATGCTTCCTAAATGAGTGGTAATGATCCTCCACCCCATTAGAACTGAAGAAATAGAGTCAGCCATGAGTGGGAGGATGTTTGGAGTAAAATAGGTTAAGCCATAGGGATCCTAGAACTTATAACCCAATTTTTAACTGGTCGCACGGTTAGTCTGCACGGATTGGAAATCTATGCGCTAACTGTGCGCACACTGCTGCCTTAGGAGAAAGGGTCTGCACGGTTTTCCCACACGGTTTGGCAAACCATGCGCTGGCTGTGTGACGCCTACTATCTCCCTTAGATGGTTTTCTAGAGAATCCGTATGGTTTCCTCTAACCGTGCTCAAACTGTGCACCCTTTTAAAAGCCTCCAAACTTATACGAAACCATTCCAAACTCTCCCAACATCTTCCCAACTCATCCCATGCACTTAGAACACATAAAAATGAATACAAAAAGGCCACATACTTCAAACTGGGGGTACTACAGTCACCCAGTTGGCTTCCCCTAGTTGTGCCTCCCTAACTCACCATAAGAGTGGAGAGGTGGCAACCATCGACTAAAGATAAGCTATATCATCTCTATTCATGAAGGATATCTATAGTGAGGAGAACAAATCTAATTCCTCACTTAGCCGTTGCGAGTTTGATTCCCTGTTGAGAGAATCTGCTACAATTTTCCCCTTTCTAAGAGAATAAATGATCTCAAAGTCATAATCCAAGAGTAAATCTATCCATCGCATTGGCTTCAAATTTAGATCCTTCTGGGATAAGATTTACTTGACGCTCTTGTGGTCAGAGTAGACAATAAACTATTCTCCCATCTGGTAGTGTCACCAAAACATCAATGCTAAGGCTACATCTACCAATTCACTATCATGGGTAGCGTAGTTCTGCTCATGTGGCCTTAGATGGCACAAACCATAATCAGTCACCACATACCTCTTTATTAGTAAAAAACCAAGACCATTCTCTATTGTATCGCATATAACTACGTACTTGACACCTGCTTCTAAAAATATCAAGATTAGTGCACTCATAAAACATTGCCTCAACTACTGGAAAGCCTTATGTAACTTCTCTATCAATATAAAATGATACCCCTTTCAGGTAAATGATGTCATCAGTGCTGAAATTCGGGAGAAATCAGGGATTAATATCTGGTAGTATCATTCCATCGCAAGGAAGCTCCATACCTCTGTCACGCTTCGGGGTGGCTCACATGATAACACCTCCTCGAACATGACTGGTTCCAATCCAAATCCATCTACTGATATATCATGTCAGTGAAATTAGACATATTCTATCCAGAGCTGTAGAATCCAAAGCTTCTCATAGTGATGGTTCTCTCAGAGTATGTCTAGAATCATCCACAGGTGTCTCGGGTTCCCCTCCTTTGATGATAAGTACAAAAGGATGTCGTCGATGAATACCACCATGAACTAATCTCTACCCATGCCAATTGGATCCTTCCTAAGAGTCGTGGACTATCGATCCCCTATATTGGTTCCTCCTATGACATCTCCCACATCTTGATCCTTGTTCCGGAAAACATCTCTCTGTTGTTATAGTCTTCGCTCTTGTCTTCTTGCTGCTAACTGCAACTGGGTGTCTCTACTCCAATAAGAATCTCTCGATCATGAAGGCCCGCTTGATCACTCCCGCATAAGTCAAAATTCATAGAAAAAATAAACTATTTTGGATGTCCTGTTGTAGACCTCTCTCATAGGATTGAGATCTGAAGTGCTGATCCATGACCATATCCATCGTGTACCTAGTGAGGTTGGTGAACTTCGATAAATAGTCATCCATTGTCAAACTACCCTTATAGAGATGATAAAACTCATGTATATACACTACTATTAGCGTAACCAGACATAAATTCTCCCAAAATAGTTTCTCGAACTCTGTACCTAAATGAGTTTCCTCGTCATGAGTATGTTTGGTCAAAATCAACCATCATTCCATTGTTCCTTGAAGATGGCTTACTGCAAGTATCACAATCTATTCTCATGGTGTCCTCACTCAATGGAAAATTATGTTCACCTCCTCGAGATAGTCTATATACACCTAAGGGTCGGTATTTCCTTGTAACATGAGGGGTATCTATCTCTGAAACTCATGGAGTATGCTCAATCTGCACTATGCATCTGTTGGTACTGTCGATACTGCATGCTTTAATAATTGAGGTTTTATAGGAGGTGTTCCACCTAGAGGTAACGCATGGGGAACCATTCCCTATATTAAAGTCTCATCACTGAGGGGGGAATCCTCATGATAGGGCTACTGAATCATAACAGATATGCATTGTGGAGGCATTCTATAAAGAACCAAGATGTACCATGGTTAATGATTGTATCTAGATAACAGACACAAAGGAAATGGAAAAAACTACCCATTCCTATATGATGAATTTTACAATTCTTTTATTTACCCAAAATGAGTATTTTCATGTTCCGAGTCAAAAATCAGGTTACCATAGTCCTATTGCAAGGATAAATCATCCACCCACAACAACACTGGAGTCCCTGGCCTAAAAGACGAACTCAGAACACTTGAAATTATTTCCCCGAACCAATCTCATATACTATTTGTCTTAATGAATTCCACACATCCTCGGATACCACTTCATCACGACCCATCCCTATGGTGCCCGTGAAGTAACTCCCCAAGCGTCTCTCCATTGGGACATGGGCTGGTTACTAGCACCACGTACACATATCACTAACATGGTAGATTTACCTAACTACCTGTACAAACACACACATTACAAATACCAAAATCTCTAAATAAGTAAAAACTACCAAGGATCCAAAATTAAGGAATACAACTAAACCCTTCTAATAGAGTAATACATAAATAAATGTGGAAAGAAAACTGGGATAGAATACAAGGCCATCCAAAGAAAGTGTCTACAAACTAAAAAGTATAACCAGTAACTAGGAAATATGTACTGGGACTACTACTCGTAGCTATAGAAACACCTCATCCTGAAAGGAACGTAGAATGCTTGGTTCGGTCCCGGTTCACTTTAGACTCTATCAAAAGGCCACTAATCTTCACAACACATGACACGTGCAAGAAAATCTCGTGCATAGGTGAGTATAAAAATACTGAGTAGTGAGAAAAGATAACCACAAAGCCATACAATAAGGAAAGGTATAGTCATCTCTACACAATATATGTCTCCAGATTATATAATGAGAGAAACTCAACTAGATATACTCAAAACTCAGACCTGTATTCTAGAGGAATGTCACAACGACCACATACCCATGCTAGGTATTTAGTTTGAAGATTAGAAACAACACTCATCCAGTAGAAATCACTCCACGATTATTATAGCTCTGATGATGTCTGTCCAAGAAGTACCATTTAGTAGGATACTCCATGAGATAGATAGATGGAATAATAGATCTGAAGAGAGAATATATACACTCATTCTAGAAGAACACACTCTTGAGTGAAAAAAGATCATGATACACTGACTAGGATCACTATCTGAGAATTGGTGGATACCACGGCTCATCTGGATTCCACCTTCTAAGTAGATGATCAACATCTTGTTTGATTGGTAATGTCGATACCTGACTCTACCAAGGGTTAATAATGGATAGAGGATCTCGCTTCGGGCCATTCGGAGGGATACCTGGATCTATCTCGAGATGTCCTGTAGAAGATATCATACTCACGTGGAAGGAAATGGTACGTAACCATTAAGGGAATGAGAAAAGGGGCACTAACCATAACGACACAAGTCAAAGGATGAGATGAGAGGAGGATCAATCCATGTATTGAAGAGTACATAATGTGTTGAAGGGTTACACAATATTTCCGCTGACCTCGAGTACTACTTGTGTACAATGACCATTGTTGTATTTCTTGTCATGTAGAAGAATGTATACACGGAGTGTAAGATAATGACATGCCACGTTCCATTATTTGTTTAATACTTCTTGTATACTAGCCATGTCCTCGTTCATGAATTATACCCATGTGCCTCAGAATGTGTACAAGTACATGGGGTAGTTCGCGTATCCTGCCCTCTCTGGTCATGTGGTGGAGTACATGTCGTATACTTCACCCTGTGTTAATGTATCTCTTGAGATACATGCCGAGTCTACATATAGACACAGAAGATATGTGATGATGCTCACATGCCATGTCTATGCTTCCATTTGTCCAGAACTCCAGTCACCACTGGGTGGGGCCACATGACATGTCCTCCCTGTGTGATGTGCAAACACGCTAGTTGCCACCATGACGACCCCACACAACATGTTCTTTGGAGAACACACTGTGATCTTTAGGATTTTCTAGAACCACAAGTCCTCCACCATTGCACCTCCATTGATCCTCTTGTTTTATTCCGTGGTCCATTCTCCATAAAACACAATATCCAATGTTTCCCCAATATTAGATTGATGATTCGGGAGGTTTTAGGTATTCAATGATCCCCAATAACTCATTTAAATCCACACATTCAAAGAACGAGAAAGGAAGAATTTCTCTTGATCAAAGCTAATTCATTTTCCCTCATTGTCATCGCACCTCCACTAGGTCGTCATGAGGTTTTATCTATGATTTCGGATAGTTGCATTGCAAAACGGATTCGCAACAATCTGTTGTTCATCGCTCCAAAAAGAACGCGAAGAACACGGGGTGGGGGAGGAAGAAAACAATAAGATATAGAGGAAATAAACTCCAACATTGTTCATCGTGGTGATGATCCCATCCCCCAATTATTAGGTGTAATGTAAAATACAAATAATATTCCAAAAATTGTCATTGAAACCAATTCTAGAATAAAAACCCCAAAAGAAAAAGAAGAATTACACCACCCGCATGAATGCTTGATCCAAAAATCAACCTGTTTTTGGACTGATCCTTGTTTTTTATTTAATCCAAGAACTATAAATAACTAAATCAAATTAACAAACCCCCAAATCAATAATCGATGAAGAGGAAGAGTGGTCGGCATCTGAGATTTGATCTCTTTGTGCGACGATCCACGCATTTTTCATCTGTTGATGTTCATCATGAATCCTCCATGGTTAGAACCTCTAAAAATCTATAGAGTTTTTCACATAGTTATTTGGGGTTATGAGCCTACCCGAGAACTCAAACTTTTTTTAAAAAAAATAACACGTAAGTTTTTAAGAAAATGTTTAAAATAAAATAATTTGTTATTTTATTTTATTTCATTTAAAACATCCAAAAACTATCTTCTTCTGTTGACCCGCACTTCTCAATGTTAGGCCCCACATAAGGTAAATTCACTTCAATTAACACCACGGCACCCTTGAATTTCTTATCCGGGCGCACTTTTAAATGTTATTTCACTTTTTCGGAAAAAATGCTCGTGTGTTCTATTTAGATTTTTTATATTATTTCAAACATTTATTCTGGGCACTCCAGGCCTCAAAATCACTTGTTTTCACAATTTATGGTATCATAATAATTCCATATACTATTTTAAAAAATAATATAGGTAAAATACGAGACATTATATACTTGTATAAAATTATCCAACAATTCATGAGGGGAATACTCTTTTACTTTGAAAATAATAGTTCTTTGGGAAAATCACAACAAAAACCATAATAAAAATAATATATTTTCTATTAATAAAATGAGTTATTTTAGAAAAATAATGGTGGAATAAAAAATATTATATTGTTTACTTGAAAAAATGTAATAAGTCGAGAATTTATTTTGAATGACGCTTGTTTATTCAGAATAATTTGAGTATCATCCTTTTGAATCATGTAACTCCCCTTAAGATAAATAATTTTTATTATTGATAATTATATATTGAACATTGAAATAGAATTTTTGATAATTACATAAGAATAATTAATAATTTCAATTGTGTAAGGGGAGAGAATGAGTAACTCGAAAGAAACTTGTGGTTCATGTAAAAACCCTTACATTATATCTGAATGTGTTTATCACATGACCTCAATGTCCTAGATAATCAAAATAACAACATTAATTAATTATTTTGAACAATTCGTACATTTATTTTTTTATTATATTTTTATTAAATTTTTATGGCCTTTCAAATGAGTTATATAATACATTTTTATTACTTGGGAGGAGCAAATTCCATGATTTAATGATTAGTATACATGTATATAAGTACGAAATCTCATGAGTAAATTGTAAAATTACCAATAATTTAATTTATAAGATATTTATGAACATATATAATTATAAATGTTTATCTATATCAGTTGATAATGTTGTATATGGATGAACCATTAGCTAATAAAATTAGTGACAATAGTTTACATTATTACGATGGTTATTGATCATAACAAACTAATTTGGTTTTATCATTTACTATTATATAAATTTGTTACATAGAGAACATAATAAAGGTTTTAATACATATATTATATTCATATTTTATAATAAATGTTTTTCATTAGCTTCCTTGAATGAGAAATTGATGAATGAAAATCCATCAACCATGAAGGTTGTAAATCATCACATCACGAACAATGATTATGTTTTTAAAATAAATTAAAGTGGGAAAGGATTTTTAGTATTGATATTCCATTAAAATTATATGATTCCATTATATAGATGATACTAGAGTTTTCATGATCCATTGGAAATATTGGGTTAGGAGAGTAGAAAAAAATAAAATAACATGAATCAAAATTAAAAGGACAAAAAGTCGATTTTACCTATTTAATACTCATCCATGAGAACCTCCTTAAGGGGATCTATTTGGGTCTTTTGGTAATACCAAGAGATCCTAGAAGTGGGGGTGGAGAATATTAAAGAGTATTTCATCATATTAATTAAAATATTCAAGGAATAAATGTGTGAAGAGAAGGTGTGGTATTTATAGTGGTGGGTAGGGGTGATTTATCATTATTTTATTCGTTATTATATTATTTTTCTCAAAACAAGAAATGGTTTTTATTCTTGTGTCTGAATATATGAATAAGTGAATGTGATTTCTACCCATTAGTGCTTACATCATCCAAACATCACCTATTATTCAATAAATTATTATTTTATCATTTATCATAAATTTTTGTATTTTACTATTCACAAAAATTAAAGTATTTTGGAAAAATACAAAAAATTCATCCTAACCATTTTAAATGTGTAGAATTATATAAAGAACTACAATTTATAATATAATGTTTTATATAAATATTTTTTTTATGGTTTCAGATCAATTTTCCATTTTATATCCCAATTATTGATCCTATTTGGGGTATTGTTTTCATTAAATTCCTTTTAAATGACATTTTAAAATACTCTTCATTAGAAATTAAACATTTGTTATTAACTAACGTAACACTTGAAGCCATTTTATGACATAACATTCACAATTTATATGAATACCATTTTTAGTACGATATTTAATAATGTAATAATACATGATTTGGTTTTTTTGGAACACATTTTTATATTTTATCATCATGAGTTGGGTTGGGGTTGATAAATCGCTAAGATAGTCTGTTCCAATAAAGACCTAAGATGGGTTTGTTTTTATAGAGATTTAGGAATCTTGATTCTCATTAATCCATGATATGAATTCAGTTGGATACATACCTTAAACAGGTTACAGTTGGAAAATTCATGAGGTTTACTAGGTTCGATAAATCCTTAAGATAGTTTGGGGGTGATAAATCCCTAAGATAGTTTTAATATGATAAATCCCTTATATGATATCTATTTTATAAAGACCTAAGGTGGGTCAGGACCTTTGAATCCCTATACCTATTTGGGAATAATAATAAGCTCAATTTCATCATTTAATATTGTATATCAAATTAGATGATGTTACTGAGTGTGGACTTATTGTGGTTAGCTACGTTCAAAACATTAAGAATGAACCCAATGTGGTAAAAGTAGTTCAAAATACTAAGAAAAAACCTGATATAGTTAGATATGATCAAAAGTTTGGTTTTTTTACATGGTTTGATTTTAAATCTTCAAAATATTTTGATTTTAAATAATGAAACTATCTATATTACCAATGTTTTGATTTCCCCTGCTTATGTTTATTCTATTTTTATTTGTTACATGCCTTTGTTAAGATAAAAAAATATGACTATTTTTATAATGATTCCACATACTTCTTCCATATTATATGATAGATCATTTGATATAACATTTAATTATATTATAAATTATTGAAACCACATATTCTTTCATGTAATATTATTATGATACTTATCATATGCAAATTTTTCCACATGCTTATGATTTAATGTTTGAAGACATATTGATATCATTTTACTTACTACAATTTTGACCTTAGTCCTTTCTTATGATCATGTTAGAAATATTATTAATTTGATTACAAACTATATAAAGTTTATAATTGAGTCTATAAAGGTTTGTAATAGATAAATTTTCATAGTTTAAATGGAATAAGTTTCTTTTGTAGTTGATCATCAAAGACAATAACACTTTTATTCTTTGGTTTTTATGAATATTATGATATTTATTATTAAAATTATATAAATATATATAAATTTATGTTGGAAGATATCACATTTTACTAATTATATATTATAGAGAATATTTTTTATTACATAATCTATGATTTGTGTCTAGGTATTATAAAAACAAAAAATCATATCATGTTTTTCTTATGTTATTATAGTCTAATACCAGATTCCTTTTTTCAATTTATACATTCTTCCAAGATCTTATATCTCATCCCTAGATGGGATGAATATATATTTTTTACCAATTAAAATTGTTGAACCATCTTCAAAAACATATAATTCATGCATATTTTAATAATTTTCAAAAGATCTAGCCAAAACTAAACATAAACTACTTCAACATTATTCATGGATCATTATTCATCATATGTTATTCCTTTAATTAAATGTTCTTATAACATTGCATTAGTATTATCTATAACAGTTCTTATATATTCTCTATAAAAATGGTATCCACTTACATTTATATGTTATCCTAGGAATATACTATCAATACCTCTATCTGGGAAAATCATAATATTTTTCACATTTCATTTTGATAATGAAAAGGAAGGAAATTAATTTTCAAAATTTACAACATTTTGAATTATTATGATACAATACATAGCATAAAATATATGATTTATTTAATAAAAACATAGTTTTGAATATATATCATAATATTAATACCATAAAACCAGAAATGTTGACATCGTCAATCAGAATAAATATGGTGTGAACAATCCCCACCAAATTTTTTTCATTCCATTAAAAAAGGAAATTTATTATTGTATCTTTGGTGTAATGCATTTTTTTAAAATTATTATTCTCAATATCAACTTAAAAACACCCAATTATATATTAGGAACCATTTTATGTATAGATCGTCATTATGGTGAGATATTATTCCTTCTTAGTAGTTAATTCAAAACTCATGAACATTTTCTTATCCTGTCATTTAATTATAATGAAAATAAAAAAATTCAATAATGAAATTTATAAATGAAATAAAATAAATATCCTAATTCAAAGAAAATTTTTCAGTGTATCATAATTTTAGGAATGAAAGATATATAATGAATTATTTTTTGAAATATAACATTCATATGTGACGTATTAATAATTTTCTCAGTTTACATACAAATAAAATACCATACCCATCTCTCGTAAGAATGGACTCATCATGAAAATTATCTCTTTATTTATGTTTTATCATTATATTTTGTCTATTATGACCAACACATTAATTCCATCATTGATTTTTCATCCTTAGCCTTTTCTATCATGATTTCATTGCATAAAAAATATAAATAAATTCCTCATGTTCAGTATCCTCTTATCAATATAGTTAATCCTTATAACATATTAACCATTAGCATATCATTAAAAAGTAGTGTTGAGATAAATTAATATTTTTTAATCCAATCAATATCTAATTTATTATTGGATATTTGCTTATACACCCATAACATATCCAACATCTTGGATTTTAATTACCTAATTATTTTCAAAGGTTATGTAACTATCATTTGTTGTCTAAATATTTTTCAATTTATTTAAATATCCATTCATATGAGAAGATAATCCACTATGTATAATCCATTGAGACTCAATTTTTTTTTTCTGTATGTCATATTTGTTTTTAAAATTATTTTTTAATTTCCTTTTCATTTATTATTCATAGTCCTATGAGTATTATAATTCTGACTCAATTGGGATATTATATTGGTGTAAAATTATTCCTAAAAGTTACATAGTTGGTGAAATTATCCCCAAACATAATCCAATGAGGGAAATTTATTCTCAACCATTAGTTCACAACATTCAGTTTTCTTCTAAATTTTTATCATTGTAAAATGATGACTCCCACAAAATCATTATCTCTTAATTATTATATGTTCATAAATATATTTTAAAATATATAAAAACATCCTTAACATTTCAAAAATGAAAATATGTTAAATTTGTTTCTATAAAACTCATACATTTATTTGAAATTGATTTTTTACATATATGTTAACAGTGGTTACCATTTCAATTTTTTACTCATAATATTGTATAATTGTTTTAAAAAAAAGACTCAAAACCCTTTGTTTTTACTATATAATTCATTACAAAATTATATTCATCATAACTTGTAGATTCTTTTTTCTATCAGTTTATGGATCCCCTAATTTTAGGTTTTCTAATATTTATCCTACTTATCAAAAAACATGTTATTCCTCACTTGTACTGTAGAATGAGACCTACTCTAAACACTACAATGATAATTATTCCTATTTGAGTATAATTTATTATAATATATTTTAGTACACTAGTTTTTTTAGAAAATCACTGCAAAAGAAATAATTTTATTTATATGTTCTTTATTTTCATAAATGTAATGATAAAAATTGGATCTATACATGTCCATATTATTGTGTACATTTATCAATATCTATTTTAAAAATGAAATATTATTCTCATTTACATTAAATCTCTATTAGATATTTATTATTGAAGACATCTATATAGTAAGAATCATTTTATAATCATTTAAAACATTCACCAATCATGAATATTTATGTCTATAAATTTAATGACTATTTATTAAAGATAGATTGTTTATCTTTGAATTTTAATGTTCTACTCCAATTTTTTAATCCTAGAAATAAATTCCTCATTTTATAATTTTAATATTAAAAAAAAAAATTTTTTTTTAAAATTTATAATTTATTTATTCACTATTAGTTAATATTCCTAATACACATTTCAATCAATAAATATTCATCATATTTACTAGAAGTCACAACTTCTAACTGATTCCTACATCATTAATCATCATAAATGAATTATAATAAATTTTTATTTTTTGTTTAGATAGGTTATTAGCTTCTAAATTTATTTCAAAAAATTATATGTTAACTTTTATTGCAATCTATTTTAATTTTATCATTATTCTCTCTATATAATCTTTATTATTTTCTTCCCCTTTCAGCATATGACTATTTGTTGAGAAACATATATTATATCTACACATGAATTGCCTTAGTGGAAGATTTCCCCTAAAAATCCATTTTTATGTTCTCACACATTATAATCTATAGAATTTATATTTTGAAAAAAATTATTTATTATTTTATATTATAACCTAATTCTTCTAAAATTAAATATTTCTTACTATTATTAGGTTTTTGATTATTTAAAATAAAATTCATTTTCTTCATTTCTATTTATGACAAGGATTATTCACATATGTATTTCCTAATTTTATTTAATATTAAATAACATCACATAAAAACAATTTTGAAATATAAATTGTATCATCCCAACAAATACATTTTACAAAAAATTCTATACAAAATATATGACAGTGATAACCATTTCATTAGAAAATATTGAAAATTAACTTTTTTATATCAAAACACCTTTAATGTAAGGTGAGAAACCATTTAATTCATCTGGGAATAAAAACATCAAAAGACATATAATAATAATTAAAAAAAAAGATTAATCCTTTTGAAACTTTTTTCCTACATAATTTCCATAAAAATTTACTTACATATGTTCCATGATCATCTCTTATAAAATATTCAAATTGTTCTCCCATATTCTACCATGTTTGAATGTTCTCACAATTTATCTTCCCTTTATTGAATCCCATGATAATTATACACCCATTACTGTTAATACATTCACTCATCACGCAATTGGTGTCCACCCGGATCACACTTTGAATCATTATTTTTTTTGTCTTTCGTCGAATTAATAATAAGATATTCCTCGATCCTATACTCCCCCAAATGGGCTAGAATATCTAGTGGGTTCTTATTATTGACATTATCTACCCATGTATTCTATTTCTGACCATCCGTAACACTCTCAGTAATGGCCTTACAAAATAAATAAATCTCTTCTTTAGGATATCTCTAGAATTTATCTTAATTAGTAGTCATACAACCCATATATTTTGGGTTAATTTTTTTACTTGATCTGGTCTCCATCGGTTTCGGTAAGAATGAAATGTATATACACCCTTTTATAATTCTTTAAGTATAATTAAAGCTCCATGAATATAATTTCTACTACTTCCCATTATTTTTTGTTGTGGTACACAAACCCTGGTTGTTTCTACCTCCTACAAATTCCACATGGGAGTAACAAGAAT
The DNA here is from genome assembly GCA_963277665.1 of Viscum album. Classification (NCBI taxonomy): domain Eukaryota; kingdom Viridiplantae; phylum Streptophyta; class Magnoliopsida; order Santalales; family Viscaceae; genus Viscum; species Viscum album. The sequence continues at coordinate 247,065,791 of OY728133.1, forward strand.
ATTTCACTTCTAGTGTTGTTCCATAATATTATTTCCCCTAAATTCCATTCTTTATGTGGGAGTACCCTTCCCAGACCAATGTCATCCCCTTAAGATCCAAGACTTCAAATTTTATAATGCCCCAACTACAGTTTCACAGATTTAGTGCATTATTTTATTACATTTTCATGATCACAATAAATCAAATCCCGAAAAACTGATCAGTTTAGTAGCCTTGAAAAATCATGATACAAAGTTAATTTTTACATTACATCATTACCTAAAATAAAAATAGGATATCCTATGAAAAAACTCTCATAACTTATACTATCCACGCAGGTCAGTCATAATATACATCATCACATCTTGGTAAAAATAATATATAATAAAGGTTTGAGCTTAGATGCTCACTAAGGATAAACAATATAGCAGAAGTTATCATAAATAAACATAAACTTTTATGGAAGGTTATAAAACCTAATCAAAATCCTTTTAAAAATAATATTCATTATAATATGGATATAATAAGTTAAAAAATCATTTAACCATTCACATGGACATTATGAATAATCACTAGTAATATTGATCACATAAGGAGGAAATCAATTATGTCAGAAATCATAACCATACCGTCAAGGCCTTCAACCGAGACCATAAATAACCACACCATTAGGGCCTTGTGCCAATACATTATTTTGTATCATGATACTAGATGATTAATCAATCAGCTATATAGGGGTCCACCCATCCCTTAATAAGACCAATTCATTCCTCATATTAAAAGGGTGAAACATAACCTAAACATTCATATTAAAACCATAATACGAAATGTTAATACCTTAATTATAATCCATGAATTGTATAATAATAGCACATCAATAGTCAATGAAACAAAAAAACCTTCAATACGACATGGAATATTATATCATAATAAATCAACTTCAATCAAGCATTAATTCTATTAATGGATGTTTATATAGATGAAAATAATCTAGTAAATTCATTAAAACACTGTGAGATAAATATTCCTTATGTACTTTTAAATTATTTAAAAGTCGCATATGATTAAAATTAAACATTTCTTATGAAAATAACATTGTATGTCTGCATAGAAAGAATCAAAATTTAAATGCTTCTTACAGGAGTAAAATAGCTGCTCAAGTCGTATAACTTATCAAAATATTAATTCCTTAAATTTTCAGAAGGGTTATAAAGTACCTTATTTGGAAAATGACAGAAAGATTACATTGAAAAAATCATATAAAAAGTAAAAAATGGGTCAAACATACATTAATAAATTTGTAGATAATATTTTGAAATACATTTTGTGAAATATAAACATGGATGATAAAGATGACCCAGTAGATACATACATATAATCATCCTCAGATAACAATGATATTGTGAAATTTACCCTTACCTTATACATTATTTTAGTAGATTGTTAGTGAAAATCATTTATTATGGTTAAATAAAGTTATTAAATTATTAAAGGACCATATACATGTTTATGATATCATATATGATCCGGTTATATAATTTTATTAACTGTATTTTAGAATTATCATTAATTTGGGGTTTAACTACTTCATTTTTTCATTCCTATTTTTTGTGTAAATAGTTTTTATTATGAATAGGATTTACTATATTCATATAAATAATTATATTATGTCCATAGAAATTATTTTTACTAATCATAAAAATTTTATATTTATTCGTTAATTGATATTGTGGAGAATGAATCTCACTGCATCGTGAGACAGTGGGCCATACGTAAGCACGAGCGACAATATCATTCCATTAATGGTTAAATGGTACATAATTGGATGGAATATTAACTATAAAGAATAATTATCATGTTATATTAATTAATTATAAAAACTATACTCATCATTATACCTATCCAAAAAATTAGACATGAATAAAAAATTACACCATGACATGGAGATAGTATGTAGTATGTATGCACACATAGTGATATTGTTATTATTATGATTGAGAAATGGAGAAATATAGTTGATACATTATTATAATAACATGTATGAATGTATAAAATAATTTAGTTATTACATTAGTATGGAAACAACATATGATGTTGGAGTAGAAGAAGAAAATAAATTGAATGTAATTGATAAAACAACTACCTCTTCTATGAGCATCTCCTTTTGATTGAAAAAAAGGAATCTATATGATCGATTTATTCCCAAATTACTGCCTCTAGATTGAACTCAGGGAAGTTATAAGGATAATTAGGTAGGTTTTGGAATATACAATGATCATTAGACATGTGAATAAAAGATAAGGAAGGGTTCTCTTTTACAAGAGTGGGGATGGGAACTTTTGGAAACTCTAAAAATATTAAATTATTATATATTGGTTTTTCGTTTTAAATATCTAAAAATTAATTTATTTATGGAATAATATGATTATGGTTATAAATCCATAAAATCATTGATATTTATACATTTGTACATCACAAGAGAAACCTTATCTTTTGGGATTAACCCTTATTTAAACTGTTTAACTCTTACCTTGTCTACTTGTTTTTTATAATATAAGGTTAATATTGTTACTATATAATTCCAAAATAACACCAATTGGATAATTAATTAAAAATTCAACACTAACTTAGTTATCTAGAAGAAAAATATTTTTTTTTTTAATTTTATAACATTTAATAAAATATTATTTATTTTGAAGTATGATTTATTTCAATTTGGTCATTATTTAATATATTCATTTTACAAAATAAAAATAAATCACGATAACTTTGAAGGAATAATTCCCATATGTGACTCACATGTATATGTTATCTACAAAATTCGTGGATTCAATTAATTAAGTCATATTATATTGATTCTAATTTTTTTAATATCATTTATTTGATATTTATATTAATAAAATAATTTCAACATCATTTATGTGTCATCATTTATGGTTACTATTTAATATAAAAAAATGTTAAATAAATTTATATTATTTATTTAATTAATTTTTTTTTCTATAGAATATTTATAATCTATGTTTTCCCCTAGATATATCTATATTAAAATTATAATACTTATAAAAAATGAGAGGGTGACATTTTTCACATTTATTAATTTTAATAATATTTATGTCATATTCATGGAAAAGGGTCCATTAAATGACTTAATTTGAAAATATAGGATATAATGGTCTAATTTAGTCATCCAATAAGAATTTTATAGGTATTAGGGTAAATTTATAATATTATTTTTACCTTTGATTACCTGATTTTCCCTTAACCGTGGTAATACAAAATTAATAAAGTTATTATTCATAATATACAAAAAACATAAAGAAAAATATTAAATTAATTTGTACCCCCTGAATAAAAATAGGGATTCCATTATTCGAAATTTTAAATAGATAAGATTTATTAATAAATTTAATATTAATCCCCATTGAAAAAATTTGAAAACAGGTTTTTCAAAAGTAAAAAACCCCCAAATGATTGGCATCTGTTTATATCTAATTTTAATGATAAAATCATTTAAATGAACTTTCTAATATTAAATTATAAAAACATAATAATAATATAATTTAAATATAATTAAAAGAATAATATAACAACATAAATAAATTCAATGAAAACGAATTTTTGAATTAAAATGCAGTATTTTTGACTATTCATTAAAATATAAAAGTTATCATAAAAACAAAAAAAGATTTTCAAAATTAATTTTTTTGGTGCCTCTTATGTATAAGAATATTATATTTTCAAATAAAATATATAAAATATTCAAATATTGGATTTAAAAATATTTCTCTATTAAAAGGCGGTAAAACTATATTTTTTGAAAAATACTTATTTTATTAAAAAACATTAAATTGATCTTATATAATTACAATAAAAGACATTAGATGAATATAAAAGTAATATTTCATATATAAAATTAATTTTTTTTATTACCATTCATAAATTCTTTTTAAATGGCTAGTCATGGTGCACTTGACCTTAGTGTTGCATGCTGCCAAAACAATTGAATTATTTAAAAATAAGTGTTTTGTGGAAGCTTTGGGTGTTACATTCTCCCATCCTTAAACTAATTTTTTCCATAAAATTTATAGAACATAACATCCTAAAAGGATTCAAGTGGTTCTTCATCATAAGATACTCATATACCCACATCGCCTCTTCCATTTTATGGTTTCTCGAATGAACATTTACCAGACAAGTCATCTGATTAATCAATACTTATTCTCTTGTATCATGAATCTTCATAGGATCATCAAAATAAGATAGTTCATGTTTTAGTTATATTTCTTCATAGGTGAGTACATGTGTTGGTTCTGATAGTTATTTCTATAAGAGTGATATGTGTAACACATCATGCTCTTTGGATGGACGGGGCAGAATTTCCAAAGGGTATGTTATAGATCCAATTCATTGAAGAATTTACAGAGCTCTGATGTTCCTTGTACATAGTTGACCATTCTTACCAAATATAATATCACTCTTCCATGGATATACATTCAATAAAACATGACCTTTCACTTTAAATTCAAAAACCATCATTCATTTATCGGGATGGCTTTCTTTTATACATTGGGCTGTTTTGATTTGGGTCTAAATAGTCTTTACCTTTTCTGTCATTTCCCCAACATTATCTAGGTCTACAAGTATTCTTTCACCAATATAATCCTATAAATTTGGTGTATGATATCTCTTTCAATATAACTCTTCATATGGTTCCATCTAAATAAATGAAAGGAATATATTGTTATAGGAAAATTCTACTATATGTAAATACTGATCTCCCATACTATGAAAGTCAAGTAAGAAAGATCTCAACATATCTTCTACGGTTGGAATATTAATTTATGATTTCCTATCATTTTGATGGTAGAAGGTAGGGCCCTAACAGACCTCATTATCTAGGACCTTATAAAGTCCATTTTATAATTGTGATTTTAAATGGGGATTGTGATTAAAAACAATAAGTTTGGGTACACCATAAAATCATAAAACATTATTAATATATACCCTTGTTTACAATTTAAGTGGTCAATCATCTCTTATAGAAATAAAATGTGATGATTTGGTATGATGGTCGACAATAACCCATATCACATCATTATTTCTAGTGGTATTTGGTAACCCTATTATAAATTCCACTGTAATATCCTCCCATTTACACAAAGCGAGAGAGAGAGGTTTCATGGATTTTCTAGGATGTTGTCTTCCAACCATCACATGTGGACAAACCAAACTTCATGACCCATAATTAGAAATATCTCCTTTATTTTGTTGCAAAAAAATGTTCCTTAAAATATCTATAAATCATAGTGCCACAAGGGTGTATATTAAAATTATAGCTATGATAATATTCCAATAATTAACTTTTTTCCATAGGTATAGTGGGAACATAAAGCCTCTCCCAAAATTTCAAAATCCCATCTTCATTAATGAAGTTAATCAATCTCTCATCAATCACAGCTTTAATTTTCATTGGAAAATCCACACCATCATACTAAAAAATAATTATCTTTTATAGTAAATATTTTATTGAAATCATTTGAAAAAGTAGCGATGTTTCACCTTCTATGATAATTCCCATATCCATATTTACTAGATTCATGAACATATAATCGTTTCAAACTCTCATTTTGTTTAGAACTTCATGGTCAATTCTCTTCAAAGAATCTTCCACATTAATTTCCATCCAAGGTTGGTAGTGTATAGTGCAATAATAATCTTTAAGAATATCAATCCATATCATTTGTCTCTTGTTTAGTTCATTATATGAGAAAATATATTTCAAACTCTTATGATATGTATTTGTCTCACACCTTTCACCATAGATATAGTGTCTCTATATCTTAATATGAAATATAACTAATTCTAACTAAAGATCATAAGTTGTGTAGTTTTCTTCACGGATTTTAAATTGTCTTAATGAATAATAAATAACTCTATCATTCTGCATAAAACCAAAACCAAGTCATTTCCTGGATTCATCACTTTAAAACAACAACACATTAGTTCCAGATGGGAAAGTAAATATATAATAATTTACTAATACTCACATCTATTATTCAAAACATTCTCCACACTATTTTGTCCAAACTAATTTGACCCCTTTATGTGTGATCTTGGTTAATGGGTCCCCCTATTGGGAAAAATTCTGTATGAAGTTCCAATAGTAACATGTTAAAACTACAAGACTACATACCTCTGTTATACTCATCGGTGTTGGCCATTATGGGATTTTTTTTTCATTTTATGATCAATAGAGATTCCATCCATCTAGATAATATGACTTAGAGAGTAAATTTCCTAAATCCATAATTAAAACATCCCAAACTTCTCATATAGTTCATTTCTTCTAAGAGTTTTCAAAAAAAATTGTAATTTCTTCTCATGGTGTTTTCATCTTTTGGAGTATAACATTATATAATAAATAAATAGTATAAAAAATAACATTTATATTCCTTGAAAACACTATTAATTTGATCCATGAAAAACCACGAGTAGATTAGTCAGTTCGAATGGAATTACTGTAAACTCATAATACCCATACCTAGTTCTGAATACTATCTTTGGAATATATTCCCTCCTTACACACAATTAAGGATATCCAAAATGAATGTTAATATTCAAAAAATATTGATATTCATGAAGATGATAAAAAAAATAAAAGTTATTTAGATGATATTTACTCCTTATTGTAAGGAAATTGATTTATCTTTAATAAATTCATACCCTCATTGATCCATCTTTCTTCTTAAAAATGAACTGGGGAACCCCATGGTGATATACATGGGAAAATAAACCCCTGATTAATCAACACCTATAGTTGTTTCATCTTCACTAAAAATTCCACAGTGGCTATTCTATATGGAGTTATAGATATTTTCATTGAACCAGGGATCAAATCAATTGAAAAAGAGACATCTTACTACTAAGGATATCCAGGTAAATCATTGAGAAATAGATAAATATATTATCAAACAATTAGTACATCCTCAATTTGGATATTTATTCCTTCATCCCTATATGTTTTTTTATCCTCTATAATATTATGATTCATTAAAGTTACTGAGGGGGGTTTTGATAATAATCAGGTGACGAAGATTCGACTCTAAAGAAAACCAATTATAAATTTTCATCACAAATCACAAATTCCTTCTTCATGAAAATAATTTCCGCATCATATTTTTATTGTGATTCCATATTTAATATTATATCAAATTCTACCATTGGTATGATGATAATGTCTGATGATAAATAATTTTTATATTCATAATGTGAAATTTCTGACACATCTCTCTCGCACTAATACTTCCCTTAGGGGTTTTGACTGACAACACCCATGTTAATGTGAATTGAAAATATAAATTTGTTAAAGAAAACTAGAAACATATAAAGTAATGTGAGGATCTGGAATCAAATAAAACATTGGATAAATTTGAGGAAAAGATTAAAGTACATGACACTATATCATTAGGAACTTCAACCTTAGCAGTTGTGATAAAAAACATGAACATACTTTCATAGCCTTTTCTAGGGTAAAATTCTTCGATGCTTAAGAAATTCATTTTCATAATGTCCCATCTCTTTACAATTATAGCATTGATCGTTGTAAGATTCTTCATTCCTACAAAATGAAAAATTTTGGTCACCTTTTTCTCTACACTTTTAACAAACTCACAATCCCTTTAGGTATGTACGAGAGTGTTTCTTCTTATAATTACTGCTGAGTGAGATTTATCTTTTCCCTTCGTCCCTATAATCCCTTTTACCATGTGTTTACCGGCCGTATTATTATTATGAATTACTTTAAATTCATAATACTAATAGATTTGCTTTTATATCTTAATAGCACATGAGACAATAAATTCATACGATGAGAAACATTTTGAGACCAATTTCTATTACTGTAATGGTTTTAAGCCATCAATGATTGGATCAATATTACTTATTGGGTGGTGTATAATGTCTTCAGCATGCCTTTATAACCTTGAGAAGTTAGATTCACACCTTTCAATATTATCATTTTCCTTCTATATCAGTCATAGAATTTTCCACTACATATACAATCGTAGATCACATGGAATGTATTTTTTAGTAAGAGTTATTTAAATTCCCTCCATTATATACATTCTACCTCTTTATCCTCCTTCATTATTGAATTAATGAATGAAATTTATATTCCTCCCCTGATAGATGATACACTACCATAAAAACATTTCCCTTTTCATTACTCACCTAAGTAAGAAATATTTTCTCCAAGGAACCATTCCATTGCTACTCTACCAAGGAATTTGTCGTCCCATTGAATGTAGGAGGTTGTGGTCTCATGAAGCAATCTAAAATTTATCTTCTACATTGTGGACTAGGGTGCTCCATACTGTTAAGGTTATTGTTCATAACCTGATTCATCTATCCTATTATTGTTATAAACGTTTTTGCACTAGTTGTATCCCTAGCACCATTTTCATTTTCATGAATATGAGTTGAATCCAAATGTGGATTAAGTGAATTGATACAGTTTCCATTCCACCAACCATGATCCATTTCTAAACAATGGAATACACTAAATGAGGTTGTGAATGATAATGTATAAATTAGAACTAGGAAAATACTTCTCATAAAATGAAACATTTATTCATATCTAATCTATAATCATAAAAATTGCTTCATTAGGATCATATTTACTCATAAATACTTCATAATGGTTTGTAAATAAAATGTTAATTATCCATAGAATGTCACCCAGGAGAGTCATACCAGGTGCGTAGTAAGGATCATTGTCATGTACTAGCTTACCCTTAGTTTTGATCAGAACACGTTGTCAGAATTGTTACTCTTAGATACATCTTCTCCAAAACCACAACCAATTATAAAATATAGATAGAGATATATTTTCTAGGAAAACTAACATAATCTCTAGATTACCAAATATTTAGGATGTTCTTATATACATATCCTCAATTTCTATCTTAGGATAGTGTCCCTTAATTAAAGTCTTTTTTAAATCTGGTATCCAAATATTTTACTAAACTTCCTCTAATACTAACTATAACACCCCAAACCTATTTTCCTAGTTTCGTAAAATTATTTTATTACATTCTATGATCACAATAAATCTAATCCCAATGGATAGATTAGTTTTTTATCCTTGGAAAAACTAGATACAATCTTAAGTTTTACATTAAATTATGAAATGAAAAACAACATAGTGTATCCTTTGAAAACAATCATATCTCATAGACTATCCCTGTAGGTCATTCATAATATAATTTCTCAAATCCAAAAGAAAAATGAAACATACGATAGGAGTGATCTAATATGATCAGTAAGGGTAAGAAATATAGTAGAAGTTATCATAAATAAGCACAAACCATTAAGGCAAGTAATAAAATAGAAACAAAATCCTTTCAAAAATATATTCTTCATAATATATCCAGGAAAAATAAAATAATTAATTTTAAGCATTCACATGTATTTTCTAAATAATCCCATGTAATATTTATCACAAAATGAGGAAATGAAAAATTAGGGACATCATTGACATACTGTCAAGGACTCGTGCCAATAACATAAATAACCATAACACCTAGGCCTCATGCCAAGACACTAGACTGTCTCATGAGTCTTACTGATGAAAAAAGGGGATATATTGTGCTCACCTATCACTTACTAAGTCCAATGTATTTCTCGTATGAAAACGTTGAAACACTACATAAACATTCATATTAAAACTGACATATGAAATCTTAGTACTTTAACCATCAACCATGAATGGTATAAAAATGGAACATCCACAATTGAAACTATAATAAAAACATCAATACAATATACAAGATTGTATAATATTAAATCAACCTCAATCAAGCATTAAATCCAACAAATGATGTCGACATAGATAAAAATAATCAAATAAATAAATTAAATTTCTTTGAACAAATATCCCTTTTTATTTTGAAATTAGTTAAAAGCCATGAAATTATAAAATAAAACACTTCCTATTAAAATAACATTATAATATTGTAGGAAAAAATCAAATTGTTAAGTCATAATAATGGTGAAAAATATCCTCTCACACCATATATGTTAAAAAATATTCTTTCCTTAATTTTCCAAAAAGGCCATAAAGTGCCTCATTTGGAAAATGATGAAAATATTCCATTAATAATGTTTTACAGAAAGTAATATGTGTGTAAAAATTACAATATTTTATTTTTCAACAATATTTTGAAATACATTTTAAGAAACATGGACATGGATGAGAACGATTTCCTAGTAGATACATACATATACATAACTTCATATAATATTTAGATTGTGAAATTAACACTTACCTTGCACATTGCTTTAGTAAAGGGTGATTTATCCTCTGGTATAATGGTGAGACCCTTTTACTGAATTATACCAAGATCAAATCAATATATATGATGTCATAAATTATCATTTTATATCATTATGTTAATAGTATTTTAGTATTACTATTCTTTTGGGTGTTAATTTCTTTGTTTTCCCATTACTATTATTCTAGATAAGTAATATATTTTATAAATAGGATGTATTTTATTCATATATATAAATATATAAAGTTCATAATAATTGTTCTTACTCATCATATATATTTTATAATCATTCATGAATGGTTAACATGGTCACTAAATCTCATCGTGTCGTGAAGACAGTAGGTCGTATATACGCACGAGGGACATTATCATTCCCTTAATGTCTAAACGGTATGAAAATTTGATAGTATAATAATTATACAAAATTATTATCATTTTATATTGCATAATTATATCCATTACAATAATAATTATACCCATTAAAATAATTTACTATTGAATAAAAAATTAAACTACAATGTGGAGACAGTAAGGCATATACACTCATGTATGGTGATATTGTTATTTATAGATTGGATAAATTGAAAAATATAGTTATTAAATAATTATAATGAAATCTTATCAGGTATAGGATACTTTTTATATTAATGTTTTATAGAAAAAACATAGTAGGATGAAATATACGAAGAAAAAAAATTGATTGGAAATAGTAAAACAATTACTTCTTCTTTGAGATCCCCCTTTTGATGTTCACAAAAGGACTCAATATGATGCCTTTAAGCCCAATGTATTGCCTCTATGAATATTATAAGGGATTTATCAGGATATTTCGTTATAGTTGGGCTGATTTAATGGGAATTATTGCTGTGAATAAAAGAGAAAAAGAGGGTCTCTTTTATAATAGAGTGAATGGGAAATTTTGGATACTCCAAGCCTATTAAATTATTATAAATTGATTTTAGGTTATTAATATATCATAAATGATTTATTTAGAGGATAATATGAGTATGGGTCTAATTCCTCACAACCAATTATTTTTAGATAGCTTTAGGTCACAAAATTGAACTTATCTTTTGGGTTTAACCCGTAGTTAAACAGATTAACTCTTATCATGTCTACTTGTATTTTTATACTATAGGGTTAATATAGAATTATAAAATTACAAAAAAACTCCAATTAGATCATTAATGAAATATTTAACAATATCATAGATATTCGGTATAATATGATAATTTTATGAATTTTATATTATTAAATAAAATATTATTTATTTTATAATATCATTTATGTCAATTTACATAATATTCAATATTTTTATTTTTTATAATATAAAACCTGCATGATATCCTCGAACCAATACATCCAATTTTTCACTAACATGTATATGTTATCTATAAATATCATGGATTTAATTAATTAATTCAAATAATATTTAGTTTTATATTAATAAAATCATTTATTTTCATATTTATATAAATAAAATATTTTTTATATCATTATTATGTCTCCAAAAATGGTAATTATTTAATGTAGAAAAATTATAAAAAAATATGTGTTTTATTTAATTATTTTAGATTTCCATATACTATTTATAAAAGATTTTATCTTTTGAATATCTCTATACTAAAATCATTATAGTTATATGAAATAAGAGTGTGACATTCTATTACAGTCATTAAATTTAATTATATTCATGTCATATTCATGGAAAAGGTTCCATTAAGTGATTCCATTTCGAAACATAGGTTATTAGGGTATAATTAGTCATAAAATATTATTTTTATGGGTGTTAAGGTGATATTTTAATATCATTTGTACCCTTAATTACATGATTTTTCCTTAAATACAGTAATAAAAGAGGAATAAATTTATTATTCATATTTTCCCAAAAATAAAATTAACATGCTAACATAATTTGGACACAATAATGACAAATATGGAATCCATTTTCTAGTTATTAAAACAACTATGTTCACTCTCCACTATACTCTTTATTAACTCATGAGATATATATAAATTCACAATTCATATTAGTTATAAATAAATCTATTCCCACCCATAACACAAACATAATCAATTCATATGTATACCAGAATATCGTAGAACATTTATCATATACCATAATCCATGGAAATTAAATGGGTTTCAGAAACATTTAAAAATTTCATCATAACATAACCCATAGAAAATAACCATGTTTCATAAAAATATAATCATAATAATAAAAATCTATAAATATAAATAATAGGGATTGTATCATTGGATCATGTCACAAATAAAGAATATGTAACATTTAAGGGTGTTATTATAAATGGTTTTTTAAATAGATCTCTTTGAATATTTATTAAAGAAAATTCATATTCCATATTAGAATCAATTCATTAAAATATAAGTTTTTTAAACTATTATGGGAAAACATTTATTTAAAAATAACCAAAGAAACAAATAAAATAGTCTTAAATCATTTTATAGGTAATTATAACACTAAATTACTTTCATTATTTATATATTAAAAAACTATTTCTTTTAAGTTTTTTGAAAAAAGTCAAAAAACATTATTCAAAAAATTAAAATAATATATGTTTAAGAAAATTTTTTAAATAGTTAGATGAGGATAATTTTTATTACAGTAATTTTAAAATACTAAACAAATTATTGAATTTTTTTAAAGAAAAAAGGACATGTAAGAAAATGATTCTTGAAAAAAACTATATTTTTTGTAAAATAATTCTCAGAATCATTTTTTATCAAATATCTAAAAATGGTACTATTAAATTAAAAATATATTAATTACAATAGGAGAATAAAATTAATAATATTATTGATATTTATACTATTAAATTTCATCATCAAAAGATTAATAATAAAACATCCTAGTAGACAATAAAATTGTAACACAAACCCGTTACCTCTTTTGTAACTTTTGAATCATAATCCCTGTTAAATAATAACATAAAATGAAATATTAAATATCATAAACATAATTATATTCATGATATTTTCTACCAATGTCTTATACATAAACCTCATAAAAAATATTTATTTATAACCTAATATATTTCTCAAAGGATACAGTTTGAGATGATAAAACCATAACATATTGGTAATCTCTAAATCAAAACCACATAAAAGAGGGAAAATTATATGTATTTTTTATCAAATAAAAATTCTAGAAGTGATTCATATAATGAATTCATCGGTATTATATACACAACTAAAAAAGGAAATGTGGGATGAATATGGAACTTTTCTAAAAGAAATATATGTGAGATTAAAATCCCTTACTTTAAGTTCTCCTAATGTTAATATAAAATTAACCTTCAATATATAACATTTATATTTATTATAATTATATAATATAATTTTTTTCGATACTTACAGTATAATATATAAAAGTCTTACTACATTTTAAAACCAATTTATTAATAAATCTTTTTAAATATTTTTTTAGGTGTTAACAATTTCATTTTTCATTGGAGATTTGGTTCAGTGGATCTAGTCTTTGTAGTTTTATCATGGTTACATTTTATATAAAATTTTAATGATCAAATAAATATCATAAATATTAATTATATTAATATTTATATTCATAAATAAAAGGTAATCATAAAAAAATTATTACATTGTTCATAGAGAGAGTCGGATGTAGATACACATTAATGTTTTTTTTTCACTTTTCGATTGATGGAACATAAGAAATAAAAATAATTATTCTACATTAAAGAATAAGTATTTTATCATAAATATTATATATAGTCATTAAATCATTTTTTACCATCTATGTAATATAGAAATAAAAAAATCACCACATTACTTCATGGAGGTGACAGTCCTCATGTTTCCACGAGAAGATTTTCCGTTTTACAATGTATTATAATATAAAAAATATAGATATTTTATTATAATTAAATAATTGTAACTATTAAATAAATTTAATGTATATATTTTTAGACCATAATTATAAAAATCCATGAAAAATAGTTATGGAAATTCAGTTGTGTCACTACTTGAGGGTTGGTAGTCTACAAGTACGAATGAGTGTTACCTTCACTTCCTATTTGAAATGAAAATATAGTGAATAAAGGTGGTTCCATAGAAAAAATTAATTATATTTATTTAATATAAATTATTATATTATTATTAGTACCAATTTCTTAAAGAGGTATAAGATGACCTAATTTGAAATTGGAAGGGCAGGATGATTACCTCTCAATTGGTTAGCCTCTTTTTGATCATTTTTGAAGGAAAAATGGAATTGTATTTTAATAATAAAAGAAACTATGATTCATTAATAAACTATTTTTTAAAATAATTAGTTTTTTTTGGTTTAGATAGATTTCCCAAAGATTTGTGATGAATAGATAGAATGGGTGTGTGTTTAATAGAGGATGAGAAGCCACAGTAGAAATTTCTTAAATGATAAAAATATAATAAAATCATACTAATTAATGATTTCATATTTCATGATATTTAAATTTTTTATATGATGAGGTCAATATATTTCTATAATATAGTATGTAGAAATTTTTGTGTTCCAAACATACCCTTATATATTTATTTAATCTATAGTAACCCATTTTAACACTATCCAAGGATTTTTTTTCGTATTTATAATATTAATTAACACCAAATATTAAATGGTCCTAATTAAAGAAATATCAAATTATAATTTTAAATATGGTATCAATCATATCAAAATAAATTTTATATGAGGTAAAATTTAATTTAAAATTTAACCTGAAAATTGCAATCAAAAAGTGTTTCTAGAAAAAAATGTTTTATTATATATAAAATATTTTATATCAAAATAAAATATAAATTAAATTAAATATAACATAATTGAATTAATAATAATTTATACTAACTAGTTAACATTTAAGACCATTAGAAAAATGAACGATTGAAAATTGTTGAAAAAAGACACTTTTCCACAAGAATTAGTATTTTTCACTATTCATTGAAAATTAATCCTTCCAAAACAAATCTCACAAGTTAATAAAGGATATTTTTTATATGATGATTTTAAAAATGTATTCATGTTTTTAGTAAAATAATTTAATGTGGAAAAATTTACTAATAATAATTCTCAAGAAAATAACCAAAAATGATTTTGAGGATAAATGTATTTTTAATGTATATGAAAACATTACTCAAAATCTAGCACTTATTTATCAATATATTTAATTAATCTAAAAACATAATTCATAATTTTAGAATTTTTTTGTTATTATTAACTTTTCTAATTTAACAACTAGGTTATATTGGTATGCTATATTATTATTCATTTACACTCATGTATGCATGTCCCGTTATATATAGTAGTAATTAAATATATTTTAATAGAAATATATGATCAAATATATATGTGTAACACTATACCCACATTAAATGAATTTCACGAATGAAATTTCATCAATTTCATAAAAATATTAGAATATCATAGTTACATCATATCCTCATGTTCATAACTCGATTATTTAATTTTTTTTTCCTACATAGAACATCACCTTGGTGAGTATTCTTGTTCCGTTGGACATTATACCTATAATTCAAGATTTTAAGTGGTTTATCTTCATGGTAATGATTTTGTTCTAGTGGTATATCCTTTTATTTATGTCCATGTGTAGGATCAGATATGTACTTCTTCTGGAGAGATACATGGAACACATCATATACATATGATCGGTTAGATAGAAGCACCAAGAGATAATCTCTAATCCATAATCAATCTAGAATATTAATGTATAAAATATAAAAAGTTCTTAGATATACATTATTTCTTAATCTCAAAAACATTTTAAATGGATATATTCATATGAATACCTTCCCACCAACATTTGATTACAGATTACACTGATGATTATTAGCATAACATTCCTATTTACACTATACTAACATAATATTCCCAAAAATGAATACAAAATTATATTATAGTTTATTATCTAACTCGGGTCATAATATCATTTTTTTCTCCAACTTAATCCCAAAGCATTAGAGTTACACACATTATTTCATATATTGATTCTTAAGGACCAATCTGAATGCTCATGTGAAATCTATTTTCGAAAAAACAAGATTAATTTATTTTGATAATCCAAAAATCCATTTTAATCCATATAACATTATTGATTCATAACATCTTGGTTTTTAATTATTCTCTTAGACTCACCAACTATCTGATTATGATTATAAGTGTTAAAACACACCTCTATATCCATATTTTTCTGAATACTTCTCCTATACATCATGTCAAAATTTATATGTCATCCATATATAATATAATGTAGTACAACATAGATCCTTAATATTTTCTTAATTTATATTTTTGAAAACAAATAAAGAAATAAGTATTTTTTATAGCTATGAAGTATGCTAAATTTCTAGGGAAATCAATTAAAACCCAAATAGAATTTTGGAATATATATGTATTGAAGTGCCTGAGTAAAAAATACATTGTGTTGTTTTACCATTTACATTCTCTTATGAGTAATGTTTTTAAAATCCCCTTGTACTTCTATCTCTCAGCCTTAGCATTTTAACATACTTATCAATTAGACAGAGTCTCATAAATAACACTCTTCAAGACGACCCAATAGAAATACACTTTTAGATCTCTATAAATCATCATAAATTTTAGTTGAATGTTGAATTATGATTTTTAACAATCATTAAAAAATTCATTTTATAGATATGGTATTTTTTGGGATACATAGATAATTCACATACCCTATCATTCCATCAAAATCGAAGTTAAAATATGGAACATTCCTCACATTATTTTACAAATCCACATCCTCCTTATAGGCCTCTTTAATCATCATATGAATAAATGGATTAACACTTAATTGAGGAAGATAATTTTTCTCCCCGTGCACTAAAATATAAAAAAAATTCTTTTGAATTACATAAATATTGCATCTTTTGTGATCCTTATCATAGATAAACTAGCATGATCCTTTTGAATCAAATCATTGGCCACCCTGTTTGCTTTCCCAAGGGGGTTATGTATTTTTTTTCATAATTATTAACAAAATATAATAATTTTATTTGTTGTTTATTTAACTCTTTCTAAGTGAATATATAATTTAATTTTTTATCCTTATATAGGTAGAAAATATGGTCTTTTATTGTAGTTATTTGAAATATTTCAACAAATATTTCTGAATATAGGAGAAGAGTTAGCGAGTAATTATAAGTCCCGGAAAGCCTTAGTGTGGTGATATTAAATATATTAAATATATTATATCAAGAATGAATTTTTTTAATGAGAATTGAATTTACGCCCTATCAGAGTATCAAATTTATTTTTTTATACCATTGTTGAGTTTGGAATGTGGGTCATTCCATGAGCCGGATAATAAATTTTCATATCATTAAACACATCGTTGGAGGTTTTCATTGGAAGGTTATTAAAGGATGGAGGTTTATTAATTAAATTATATTTAATTAATATGACTAATATCCCAAACTCCATTAGTTTTGAAAAAATTTAGTGGGATTGAAAAAGTTTTCCATTGTCTTTCAGATGAACATTATGAGAGGAGGTATAGCTAAACGTAATTCTTGACTCTAATCATTACTATATGAAGGTGTATTAGTTTATGGGCATTTTGTTAAACCCAAATCTTTTCTTCTTCTTTGTGATTTATGTTGATTTATGTTCATTACATGATGGTCCCCATTATGTTTTTAGGGTTCTAGATCCCTATTACAACTGTTGGATATCTGATGGGGAGGATTTGTGGGATTCATGTGGAAATCAGGGGTTGTGGGTGGCTCACAAGGATTTTCTATTTGAAAATCCTTATCACACAATTTGTAAAATATGATCACATTCCATGTGTAATTCCCATTAAAGGAATAAAATAATTTGGGAACTATATGAAGTGTGTTAGGGGTACTTTCCATGTAGTGATCCAAGGCCATGTGGCTAAAGAATTTTCAAGGCTTGTTGTGTAGTATTACATAGTCATATTAGATAGGAAATAACTCCTTCATATTTTAATGACTATGGAAACGGGCTTAGGATGACTTAAGAAGAAATCATTGTGTACGAAGGATACACATTATGTATCGTGACATGACCAACTAGGTTGTGGGTATCCAAGGACACACCATGAGGTTCAGAAGAGGTAAGACACTGTGTGACATGGGTAACCCACAATGTATCATGCTTACACACACCAATTACTAGGAGGGGACCTGAACATGGGATAATTGTCGGAGGAACTCTATGTGTTATTAGTATACTTCATATACTCCCCTATGAGAATTAATCCTCCAGATTTAGTATCATTTAGACTCAGATGGAGGCATTATAGTGGCCTATCATGAGTTTTTTTACCATGCAGAACATGATGGAAGCCCTAGGTTTTTTGAGAGATGTGATATCAGCTCATACCAATAGGTTTATTTTTAGATAATATTTTATGTTTTTTAGTGGGTGTAATCCCTTGATCTATCCCTATGAGGTTACATTGTTGTATTACATCCTCTTCAAAGGATTTTGATCCCCATGACAGGATGATTTTAAATATTGTTTAGGTATCCCTATGAGAGACTAGGTAGGATCCTCTATAACTTTTTCATTCTATGGTGGTGTTATTGGTATCATCTTTACCCTCAGGCATAGGCATTGATACCCTACTTATTGTATTAATCCACTAGGGTTCACGGTGTCATCATTAGTATGATCCGAGACATAGTGGTCATATCTAGTTTGGGATTACAGTATGGCTTAGTGGTCCTGAGTGAGATCCCTTATCTTTGTAACATGGTTGTGATTCTTAGTTTATTTTTTTGTCCCCTAGTAGTCTTGTGTGTGATCTCTTATCTGAGCATTATGGTCTTCATATTTATAGATTGGGTTGTCGGTGTCCCAAATCCCTCATGGGTGTGATCGTTTGCATTTTTTATCAGATCATATGGGTTTCTAGTAGGGTTAGTGGACTCCTACATCAAGGATGTGTGTGATTCCCTATCTGATTATAGAGATCTAATGGGTTCCACTCAAAATTACATATAAAAAACTCGATGATTATGTTCTCTATAATATATTCTTTCAGGGATATATAGGATGTTTTATTAGATTTTTGATACCCGATGTGGGTGATATCAAACAAGTTACATCTAATGTGGAAGATTTTTACATGACTATAGAGATCTATAAGATTAGTTCCATCGATGAATGAATGTCTCATGGTCTGAGTAATCATATAAAAGGGATACATTTGATCCTTGTTATAATGGACCCACCCCTAGTAACCCAGAGATAATTCCTCACGTTATTACATTGGAATAGATCCAATAAGGAAATCCAAAATTATCAATCAATTTATTAGTTTTGGAATCCTTATTACATACATGAACCATTCAATACAATTTAAAACATAAAATACAATATATAAAATCCTGTGAGAATTCCATTGTTCACCAGCTTGAACCCTACATATTAGGTATAGTTCACATCTCATTGTCATTGGAAAAATGAAACATAAGAAAGGGGTGATATTAGATGCTCATTAAGGGTAAGTGAATTATTTAAGATATTATGGATAAATAATCACAAACCATAATACAAGTTGTATAACTAAAACACATTCCATTTGAACGTATTCTTTAGTATAATATAGAAGGAAATATTAATACCATATAAAGTAATCATAAGATCTAAAAAAGTAATTTATATTCTACAAGTTTAATAATTTCATAGAATATAAATAATTAATCTCATAATGTTTGGATTTATAATTCTTAACATCACTAACATACCATAAATGATTCATCCAAAACACTATACATGAATGGGAAATACATTTCCCAATACCAAATCTAGTTTTTCTCAGGACACCTACTAATGAATCTAGAGGATATAGTGGGACCCTCCTGTCACATACAAATTCAATTTCATTCTCATATGAAATGTTGGAAACATAAAAAAATACACATATGTATTGAAAAATAAGCATAATAAATCTGGATACCATAACAACAAAACTTGATTACTAAAAAAATAGCACATCCATAGTAAAACTGATAATAAATCCATCAAAAAAATATGGTACACAGTTTCATAATATATCAACCTCAATTAGTCATAAAATCAAACAAAATATGTTGACATGCATGAAAATATAACAATAAAAGCGTTAAAATTTCTAGAGAAAAATAACCATTTTTATATTGAAATAATTTATTAAAAAAAGTCAAGCAGTTATAAAATATAAAAATTCCTTTAAAAATAATCTTTTAATATTGTAAATGAATATTCAAAACATTATGGAATTATGATGGTGGAAAAAAACACTCCTACCATTTAAGTAAAAAACATTCCATTCATTGGAAATTTTATAAAGTACATTATTTAGAAAATGAAAAAAATAAAATTTCTCATAATTTTAGAACAAGATAAGCATCAGTAAAAGGAAATTAAAAATTCATAATATAATAGTAAAAATATTTTATAAAGCAGTAATATGAAACATGTAGATGTATTATAAATGTTCCCTAGTAGATACATATGTATAAACAATACCGAACAATAATGAAATTATAAAATAAACCTTACCATTCTCTTTCATTTTGTTGGATATGCTTCAACATACATTATAATAGTTTATAACATGTTATTAATTAATTAAAAAACCATGTCCATATTTGTTATATCATATATTTTCCTCTTATGTTATCACTCTTTTGTAATTAATATTTCATTATTACTCTTGTTTTATGTGTTAACTGCTTCATTTTTAAATTCATGATTTTCCATGTAAGTCATATTTCCTATGAATACGAATATATTTATTTCATAAAAAATTATTTCAATTTCATATATATTATATATACTCAACATATACATATTTATAATGATTATTTAATGTTTAACATGTCAAATGAATCACATAACGTCATGAAGATGGTAGGTCGTATGTACGAACGAGTGACAGTATCATTCCCTTAATGGTGAAAGGGTATAGAATTGTATAATGTATTAATTATACATAATAAATATGAAGTGATATTTAATATTTATATCCATTATATCCACCATTATACCCATTCAAATAATTTATTAATGGAAAACATATTACACCGAAATATAGAGACTCTAGTACATATGTACGCACACAGGGTGATTTCATTTTTCATAGGATGGATAAAAGGTGGAATATGGTTTTCCCATATTCAGAATAACATTAAATGATATATAAATTATACTATATAAATTTCTCTATAATGTGAAAAAACATAAAAATGAATCATAATAAAAAATATTCTTGAAGGAGTCGGTAAATACGATTGACTTTTCATTTGAGAGCCACTACTGGATCTCTTCAAATAGGCACTAGGGTTGATCTCTTAAGAATAAAATAACCACTACTATGCATATATGAAATTTTAGTAGACAAATGGTTAGGTATGGTTCAATCTAGAACTATCATGGTGATGAAATGAGATGATGGAGGAGGTTCCTTTTTATAATTGTGTTGAGGGGATCTTTTCGGTTTTCTAAAAATATTAATTTATAATAATTAAATCCAGATCTAAATATCAAAAAAATGTGCTTTTTTAAAAATAATATATGAGATAATTTGCTAATATCATAAACCAGTATATTTTGGGTAAGTTTTTATATTTTTAAGCCTTATCATTTCAATTAACTCTTAGTTAAACTATTTTAATTTTATAAAAGGTAAAAACATTTCAACATTAAAATGTTGTAATTTTTACTCAATTGATGTGAATTGAACAATAAATGAAATATTTATAACATATTAAACCATTAAATAATTATATTTAATTTATATACATATTTTATGATTTTTAAATAATTAAATAATTATTTATTTTCATAAACTGTCATTAGTGTCAATTTTGGTGTAATACATTATTTTTATATTTCAAAATATCATACAAAGTCATATTTGAACCAAATATATTAATTCATAAGTAAAAAAGTAATTTTTATCCATAAAATTATTGAATGATTTTAATTATATCCAAATATATTTATTTGAATATTTTGAAAATCATTTATTTGATATTTCCATTAACTAAATAATTATTGAATTCTCCATGTATACATACTAATGGTAGTAATTTATTTCCAAAAAATTAGAGATAACTTATCCTAATATATAAAAAATTTATATTTCCAATAAATGTTTATATTTGAATTTATATTTTGTATAACCCCATATTAATAATTTTGTAGTTATGAAAATATTTTTCTAATATCTTTAACTCTTCCTTAAATAAAATATAATAAATATCATTCTCAAACATATGTGGTGTTAAAAGGGTTATAATCGTGAACCATGTATTATTTTGGATGAAATATACTTATAAAATAAAATTAAAATAAGTGATTGGGAAATTTTCTAATATTTAAATTATTATTTTTTATCCAAAATTACATGATTTACCTTTTACTGTGTTAATTATTTTTACCAAAGTTAGTATTAATAATTACAAATACTTAAAATAAATATATTTGAATAATCTAGAGTTAGTGATACAAAATATGGAATTAATTTTTTAAAATTCATAATACATAAGTCGAAGTAATTATTTTAAAATTAATATCATTGATGGGGATGGGAAAATGGGTTATTAATGTTTAATAATAGAAAATATTGAAATCTATATATATATATATATATTTAATTTATAGCTGATTCTAATGACCTAAATTTGATTATATTATTAAAAATTATATTTTAACCTTAAAAAAATTCAATAATTTAATTAAACACTATAAATTACATCAATGAAAATTCTTGTTTCCAATTATAATATAGTATTATTCACTATTCCTTAAGAACTAAAACTTATCATAAAAATAAAACAATTTAACAAAAGTAAATATTTATATTCATATATAGATAAAGAAATTTCTTTTTTCCAATAAAACATATAAATGTGTCAAATATTGGATTTAAAATCGGTTCTCTATTAAAGGCGGTAAAACTAATATTATAAAAATACTTTTCTGTAAGTGTATTTTTTGGTTTGTTATTATCTTATGACTACCTAATATATTGGATGAGTGTAAAAATATTTTATTGGAAAGATAATATATAAAATCAGTATATAAATTATCTATATGTGTGAAATTTTAATTTATTATGAAAAATACTACTAATTATTTTTTGTTTAAACCTTGTGTTGCTTGAATTATAAGATATCACAAAAATTAAATTTATTTAAAAAGGAAAAAAATTTAATGTCTTCGGGTCCTACATTCTACCCTCCTAAAAAAATTCATCCTATATGTTTTAGGGGTTTTACCTTCTAAAAAATATTTGGGTTATTCTTCTTTATAGAATCCTCTGGTTCCCATGTTGTTTCTTCAATTTTATTATTTATTTAGAGTACCTTTACCAGATGAGTTGTCCGATAACTCAATACATTTTATCAAGTATCAAGAAATTGTATGGGTTGTTCATAGTATTAAATATTGGGATCCAACTCTATTTCATCAGAGGTGACCATATGTGTTTGGTCATACATATACATCCTTAGGCTAGATCTAGGAAACACATGATATACTTTTTACAGATTCGGTCACACTGCCAAATGATAAGAAATAACTCCAACACATTAATGAATCTAAAAGGGTTATATGTACCAGGGACTTAGAATCCCTTTCTTACAAAACATTATAATACCCTTCCATAGAGAAACTTTCAAAAAAACATGATCTATCACTTGAACAATAAATCATTCCTTTTATTATCGGCATAACTCTTTTTTCTTATTTGTGCTTTATTGATATGGGTTTTAATAGAATTTACTTTTTCCATTTCTTCCATCACTTGTTCTTGTATTATATGATTTCTTTCACCAACATCATACCAGCAAGTTGGCATACAAAATCTATTTCCATATAATGCTTCATAAGGTTCTATTTGAATCCTTTCAGGAAGGGCATTTTTATAGTAAAATAATACCAAAGATAAATACTAATCCCATATACCAAGAAGTTTGAGTGATCATGACCTCAAATTTTTTTCCATTTTATGAATTTTTCTACCAGACTATCCATAAGTTTGTGGATGGTAGTAATTCCTTAAATGAAACTTAGTATCAAGAGCCTTATAAATTGGTTTCCAGAATTTCAATGTAAGGTAGCGATCTTGATCAGAAGTAATTGATATAGGTTCACCATGAAATCTTAAAAAAACATTAATATAGATCCTAGCAATGTACTCAAGAGGAAAATCTTCTCTTATAGTAAGGAAATATAAATATTTTTTAGGTGATCAATGAAAAACTATATTTCATTATTCTACCTAGAATTATTTGTTAGCACCATGACAAAGTAAATAGTAATTGTATATCATTTATACATATTAATAGGAAGAGGTATCTTTTTGGATGGTTCCTCACTACATTGACATATTGAAAAACCAAACACTTGACACCTAATCATCAATTTACTACATCATGTTATCCATCCAAAAATGTTGAATCTTTTCCGTATACATCCTTGTGGAACTAGAGAGTATGGGAAAATTTGATCTTTGATCATCATCCATGAATTCTCATTTTATCTCGGGTATAAATGGAACACATATCCACTTTCCAAATTTTACAAAACCATCTTCACAAACAAATTCTATTAATTTTCCTTCATTCAAACATTTATTATTCTTCTTAAATTCCTCATTATTGGGTTGATAATTCGTTATCCTCTCTAATGTAGAGGGTTTTTCAATAATTTGAAATATTACTGATGTCTCACTATCATTTTATATACCCATATCCATCTTTACTAGGTTAATGAACATTATATCCCTCTCAATCCTCAATTGGGTCAGAACTCGATGATCATTCACATTCAATAAATATTCTTTCAAATTTTCCTTTCATGGGTGGTAGTGTATTGAGAAATCATAATCCTTGTGATGTCATAGACCCGGATTCCACTAAATGAGCGTCCCAAGCCCAATGGTTCACATGGAATCAAACACATCTCCTAGAACACTAGAGGTTGTCGACTAGCAGCGAGGGCCTAGGGTGTCTCAGTGGGGAGTCTATGCCCACATTTCCAAAGTGCAGTGCAGAGGGTGAAAATAAACTGAGGTAAATAGAAGAATTAATACAAGTAATGGATGTATTGATAGAAAATAGAGACAATTGTAACAATAACTAAACTAATATGAATAACATTCACCAATTGAAAATATTCCATTTCACTATAAATCTAGAAAACATGTATACAAGGTAGCAGCACTAACATGTTCTGTATAAACATAATGGAAATAAAAGACTATCCCAATCGTCCTAAGCTCTAGCTCGGTCATCATATATCAGGATCCATAATAAACAATAATAAATCAACTGCTTCAAGACTTGTGCTTCCCTTATTCAACACCTCAAACCATGTAATCTACATTAGGTAACAAATGGATCCATCAGAAAGTGTGAGATAAATATCAGTGGGCCACCACCAAGACTATCATTAACATCTATACCATTTAATGGGATTGTAATAGTGTTAATGAATTAATATATACAGTAAATCATTTCAATGTAACTAAAAACCAAAGTACCTTCTTCTATGCTCGACGGGTGTCAAAACATAACCAATTCATTAATTGATTATTACTCATTTATTAATAATTCATATGTAAAACATGTGAAGGTTCCATGCTTTTCAAGCCAATATATAATTATATTTAATAGTGAAGTCTTGGGGTAATAACCAAGGTAAAGTAGACATAATGGGTTTCTAACTCAGTAATAACTATAGCCTGGAATGGGTTAAGTGTGTAATACAAGGAGAATAGTCCAAGGCATTCAACAATGAGATTCCTACTGATTCCAAGTAGTATATCCATGTTAAAATGTGGCTATGCAATGACTAAGACCAATGGGATTTATGCATGGAACCTATATGTCAATATTGGATCCAAGGAGTATATCCAAGGCATCTTGTGATAATATTGATGTGATCATGCAGTGTCATACCGAGCGGACAAAGAATATATAGGGATTGAGATCTAGGTGGGTCTCAACCTAATCTATAGAAATCCAAGAATCAAAATGGGTTTCCTGAGTTCTCAAGTAATTATGTGATAAGAATCCACGGTGATCTCAATTCAGCCCACTCTTATTTGATATTGAATCCATGTAATATTCAATTTGTTTCAATCCATTCCATTCATTTGCGTGATAAGGTCAAGTAGCATGCAAACTTTTAATCAAGTCATAATTAATCAATAAGTCTATATGGTCCAGGATTTTCCTTTCATTAGTTTGATAAGGTCATGTAGCGAGAAATATCTTAATCAATTCATAATTAATCAATAAGTCCATTTGGTCCAAGCCTTGGGTTTCATTAGTGTGAGAAGGACATTAGAGGCAACCTTTATAGATTCTTTTAAAGGAATATTCAATAATTAATGTTCATTGTACTACTATAAATTAATATTGAAAGGGGTTCTATGGACATGTAACCTATTATTCATTAATTTTTAATCCAATCAAGTCATATAATTTTATACATTCCAATTTCCATTTCACATTTAATTATAAATTGAATCACTTACCTATGCTAGGTCAAGTTTTGAGCATAAATTGTAATTTCCATTATGCAATTGAAAATATTAATCAATCTATTTAATATTGAAATACTTACCGTTAGAAAGTTCAAGTGATGTCACACTAGAACGGTGGCCCAAACATGTCAAATACAAAAATCCAAATTATGCTATAACATCATATAGGGTATGGATCGATTTGTGGGTTTAGCCACCAAATATTAATCACATATATGGAAATATAATAACCATAAGGTTCTAATGATGATATGTATGGAATATAAATTCTATAAAAAGAACATGGTGAATTTGGGGGTCCCACATTACAATTCCAAAATCAATTAACTTGAGGGATGAGTTGTAAAAACCCCGCCTTAGAGATGTACGACTCTCCTCCCCTAGTATCAGATCATGATTTCTATTAATGTGGATTATATCTATAAAAAAAGGAAAAGTGCTAACAACATGAAATGTAGGTCAAGAACAAGAGTAGATAATAATGGATTAAATGATTTCAAGTACTAACAGTCGCGCATCCAACCTAACGAATGGAATCTCGATCAGATCCCGACAGAAGGTGATCTTATAGTCCCTATATTTTTCCTTAAAATTCCCCATAATGTGATCCATTGAGGTAAATACTACTATAAATCATATTAGTGAAAAAGATGTTTCAGAATAGACTATTAAGGGAAAATCTGCAAAATTACCCAAAAATAGCATATTTAGGGTTTGTTCGCATTGTTACCTCTTCATACGGGGCACTTGAACAGTTAGGCTACACTGTCATGTGAAAATAGGGCAACATAGTTCTGTTAGAAAATTTCTATCTTCATAGTTATTAAAACCTTGAACTAATAGTGGGACATGGTCAGTTACCCCAAAAGGATGGTTTACGGGCTCCAAACATGCCCCAGACACCCATGTGACTTAAGCTAACTCATTAAGAATCCATATTTGGTCCAAAATAATGAATTAGACCAACATTTAAAGGATCCATACGTGCATGAAAACCAGGTTCTTATAGTATTCCCCCTCTAAATAACTCATCACAAAGTTCACCTTCCAATGGGGTAAAAACAATGTCTAAGAACAATTCTTTCCACAGGGAATATACGTTAGATTCTCTTTCCCAAGTCTCATCATATACTTAGTCATGATTCCATACCACCTGTACTTGAGGGATAGACTATCCTCAGAGAACTTTCAAGATATTTTCAATTATGTGTACTAGATAATCCACAAAGGTAGCATCGGTAACTAACTAAAAATGATAAGTTTCAAACGTATGATAAGGTTTGTCATGATATAGGAGATGTTTTGAAATGTGGAATAAATCATGTCTAGAACAATACCTCTTATATAGTATCAACAAATTTTCTATTATCCCAAATTTCTCCAGAATTTCAAATAGCACTACGTAAAAAGGCCCTAACTATAAGGCCCCAACCATAAACCTTACTTAATATTGAATTAAATTAATAATTCACATTGAGGATCTTTTCAGGTTTAGAGTTTTAGAGAATTAGAACATAACTATTACATCTTAAAAGATTACAAAGTAGACACTTCTACTAAGTCTCCATAAAATAAAAAATCTAAAAATGAAAGATGTCTAGATTCCATGTTTTAGATAGCATGAAATTCCCTTGATCCCATCCTTGACCTTATTCCACTTTAAGTCCTGTGAAAAAAATTTCGAAAAACTTGGGGTGAGCATAAAAAGCTCAGTAAGGGATACAAAAAGAATGAAAACTTTTAGTTTTTCAAACATCAAGTAAACCATGTATACTCTATCAAAGTAATACCTTCACCTTCATGAAGTAGTAAAAACTCTTCACTGAATAAAGTATCATTACTTACCTTTTTTGTAACCAAAGGATTACTATAAAACCCATAAAAAGAACACATAACATATATAAAGGTAACTTGGGACATAAAAATACTTAAGTGGAATAACCATACGGTCGACTTCCACACATATCACTTAATGGAATGGCCATACGGCCAATTTCCATAAATACTTAATGGAATAGCCATACGGCCGACTTCCATACCCAATGCATTGGAGGTTATAACGTAACCACCCGTCCTGGTATTCACGGAACCACCCGTCATATGGTTTATAACGTAACCACCCGTTAAAATGTCCAAGTACCAATATAAAATCATAAAACATAAAACCAATATAAAGGAATGATAACATTTCCAAATTTCAATCACAATATATCATAAATATATTGACATAATAGAATCATTTATCAAAACCATTTTCAATACCAAAATACATAAAAGCGTATATGGTATTTATTTTTATTCTAAAAACATTACGGCTTGTTGAGGAAGCCAAAAACCAAATAATACTCACAGCGGCGGAAAAGGTCGTTGTCGCCGCGTATGTTAAAAGAAACATTCCTTTTTGTCGTTTTGTAAAATGCTTCATAGAAAAATATTTCTTTTGTATAAAAGTAAAAGTCAAAAGGGGTTTATACACCGTATAAAAGAAAGTTGTGTATAAAACGAAATATGCCTCAATGAAAGGAGATTGAGACGAAGTCCCTTACCTTGGGTCCGACTTGACTCGATCGTTCTTTAACGTCCTGAATAAAAAACTTGAGTTAATTTATACTTGATTAAGAACCTTTTTAAAGTTCATTATTCTTTTTATATCACTTATTTCCATGTTATAAACATTATGTAACCATTTATGTTAATAATGTTTGTTTTGTCAATATTTGGTTCTTAAGTCGAAAGTTGACTTCTTACAATTACATGTTGTTCATGTGGTCAAAAGTTCTTTATATCTAGAATGAAATTCCTGATTTGGATATCATATATATCATATATTTCCAGCATATACATGTATTTATAATATTACATAATCATTTAGAGGTATGAAATGAAATGCACCGTTCATGGAGACGGTAAGCCGTACGTACGCATGAACGCTACATTCATTTCTTTGTCATATTAGTGGAATTAAAACTAAATGCGAGTTATGTATATTTTAATTCCAGAATTATATTCATCATTTAGATATATCATTAATTATATATATACAATATATACATGTAATTTTAATAGTACATTAAATTTGGGGATAAGAAATGAAATGCACCGTTCATGGAGACGGTAAGCCGTACGTACGCATGAACGCTACTTTCATTTCTATCTCATACTTTAATGGAAAGAACTAATAATGATATAGAGGTATATTATAATTCCAGTATAACATCATATATAATAACTTAAAATCCATCCTTTACACGTCCCACATATGGCATTAACGAATCACATCACTTTTAGGGGGCGGTAGTCCGCACTTCCTTAAATGAAGATATCGTGTTTACCCATAATGGAAACCATAAAGGTATGCCAAAAATGAAAAATAAATAAGCTTAAAGAAAACATAATCATATTATATATCATATATAAAAATAGTGACATCATAATGGCCACCCTTGAAGGTGTTAAATGAGTATTGAACAATCATCGTTTCGGGAGGCAGAATTTCGCCATCCGCGGAAACCGTATGTTCTTTAACCATTTGATGTAGTTGTGTGAGAGTGTAGCTCAAATAAATATTATAACAACATCCTAGTGTATTGAATATACTGTTGTTGTTACAAAATAAGTAAATAAAAAGATTTTATAGGGTTGGAGAAGAAAAATAAAACAAATGAACAAGAGAGAATGAATTACCTTTAAAAGTGTAACTCCTTTTGATTTGAGCCTAAAGGCTTCCTTTGAAAGGATTCTGCCCAAATGGAATCCTCTAGGATTAGGAGAGGGATGTGGAGAGAGTAAATGGGCAGGGGTTGGCCGAGCCAAAGGCTTGAGGAGTGTGTGAAATGAGGTAGAGGTGGGGGCCTTTTATAAGAGGAGAGGAGGGGCACTTTTGGAAAGTAAAGAAATATTACTTTATATGAAAATGTGTTTCGGTTTTAAAAGGTCCCAAATTGATATAATTCGTGGATAAGGTGATAATGTTTCTAAATCCACTCATCCAATTGGTTTCGGACATGTGTAGGTTTTAGAGTTTTCATTATCTTTTCGATTTATTTAAATCATCAAATAATGATGTCATCGCTGCATCATTATTATGTCATATATAATTTAATTTATTTAATGTCTAAAAATTATAAAAAAATACTATTATGTAGAAAATCTTTTTAGCTTTCCAATGACTATTTATAATCAAAATTTGGACTTGTATAACCCCACTCAAAAATTATTTTAGTAAAACAATTTATGTTAGTGTCATTTTCACTTTAACATTAAATAAAAATATATTAATGTCATTTTCCAACTAATGTGGCTCCATGGGGCCCCCAAGTTGGCCCATGGCTTTTCTGGGTCGGCCCTGACTCACCCAATAGGTGTAGGACTAGTGTCATGGTGTTTTCACATTCTTATAATACCATTTTTACCTTAAACTACACTAATTACCTCTAATCGCGATTAATGAAAAAAATTACTATTCACCAAAAAAATTATTTTAATCTCATTGAACCACATTTTACTTCTTAATGACACCATGTATGTCGGATTTTCAAAATTCAATACACATTAGTGGTAAACTTTCATTTAACTGAAAAATCAGTTTGCTTGATTACCACTTAGTGGTTTCACTATTCATCAAAAATTGAAGTTTTTCAGAAAATTACCAAAAATTCACCCTAAGCTATATTTGATATTCCGAATTCAAAAATGAAGTCCATTTTACAAAATTCAAAACATATAAGTCAAATTAATTAATTTAATAATTAATTCCCACTGTCATGAAAAATAGCGTGTTTTTGTGAAACAATAAGTATCAAAAGATTGACACCAGTTTAAGTCCAATTTCAAAGTGAAATTGATTCCAATGACCACCATTGGATTAACTGGTAAAAATATTTTCTAATTTCAATTTAAAACCAAATAAAATAATAATCTAATCATATAAAAAATTTAGATTAAAAAGAGGTTTTGAATTAAAAAACAACATTTTACACTATTCATTAAAAAATGAACTTTATCAGAAAGGTACCAAAAATTTACACAAAGTAAATTTTGATGTCCCGATTCTAAAGAAGAGTTATATTTGGTCCAAAATAAATTATAAGAGTGATAAAAACTATATTTAATGACGGTTCACCATTAAAAGGTGATAAGTGAACCTTTAGTGAAAATTAGAGTATATATGCCCTAAAATTGAACTCTTTCCATATTTTAAGCCTTTATCTTTTATTGGGTAAATGTATAAACATTTAAAAACATATATAATCATATTTTAGTTATTTCTATCCATTCTCCCCAGTACAACGGCTACTTGTTAACTAACATTTAAAATAATATTATTTTAATACTAGTGTGCTACGTAAGTTTCAAAGAAACTCATCGTTGCGTATCGGGTACGCTATCGAACATAGAAACCCCTTTAAAATAAAATTAATATTTAATTCGTAAATATTAATAATTATGAAAATTCTTTATTCTTTATTTACCTTGGATGTTACATCCTTCCCCCCTTTTGGGAATTGCATCCTCGCAATTTTATTCACTTATCAAAATAAGTGGGGGTATTTATCCCTCATAGCATTTTCAGATTCCCACGTTGCCTCTTCAATCACATGGTTTTTTCACAAAACCTTTACCTGATGAATCAACTTATTCCGTAACACCTGCTCCCTGTGGTCAAGAATCTGGACCGGTTCTTCCTCATAAGATAGGTTCTCTTCCAACTGAACTACCTCTGGACTCAAAACATGAGATGGATCTGGCATATACTTTCTCAACATCGAAATGTGAAAAACATTGTGTACCTGAGATAAACTCGGAGGTAAAGCCACACGGTATGCAACTGATCCAACTCTTTCCAGAATTTCGTATGGTCTAATAAACCTCGGACTCAACTTCCCTTTCTTACCAAATCGCATCACACTTTTACATGGAGAAACCTTGAGAAAAACATGATCACCTACCTCGAATGATAGATCCTTCCTCCGGTTATCCTCATAACTCTTCTGCCTGCTCTGAGCCGTTCTCATGTGTTTCTGAATCAACTGAACTTTTTCTGCCATCTCTTCTACTGATTCTGGTCCCATCAGCTTCCTTTCACCCACTTCATCCCAAAATGCTGGAGTTCGACACCGCTTCCCATATAATACCTAAAATGGTGCCATCTGTATACTGGAATGAAAGCTATTATTATAAGAAAATTCAACCAATGAAAGATGTTGGTCCCAACTTCCCTGATAATCCATAGAACAAGCTCATAGCATATCCTCCAATGTCTGGATTGTTCGTTCTGACTTCCCATCTGATTGAGGATGAAAAGCTGTACTAAAATTTAATTCAGGACCCAAAGACTTCTGAAGGCCTTTCCAAAAGTTAGATGTGAACTTGGGATCACGATCAGATATAATGGAGAGAGGAACTCCATGTAACCTGACTATCTCTTTAAGATACAAACGGGAAAGTTGATCTAGAGAGAAATTATCTCGTATATAAAGGAAATGAGGAGATTTGGTCAAGCGATCAACAATAACCCAGATTTCATATTACCTCGAGATGTCCTCAGTAATCCCACAACAAAGTCCATGGATATGTTTTCCCATTTCCACTCTGGCACTGGTAAAGGCTGAAGCATCCCTTTCGGTAATTGCCGCTCTGCTTTAACCTGTAGACATGTCAAACACTTCACAGTAAAATCAGCAATATCTCTTTTCATTCCATCCCACCAGTAATACTCCCGCAGATCTCTGTACATCTTAGTACTGCCAGGATGAACTGAAAACGGGGAACTATGAGCCTCACATAACAACTCATTCTTCAACTGTGAATCACAAGGCACACATAACCTCTTCCGAAACCTCAAAACACAAACACAAACTTATCCAAGAACTCATGGAAAATTTTATTCATAAGGTCCATGAATACAGCAGGTGCATTGGATAACCCAAAAGGCATAACTACAAATTCATAATGGCCATATCTAGTACGGAATGCAGTTTTCGGAACGTCTGCTTCTTTTACTTTCAACTGATGGTACCCTGACCTCAAGTCAATGTTCGAAAAATACTGAACTCCCTGGAGCTGATACCACTTCATTCGATGGCCCAACATCTGCTGAAGTTTTTGCAAATGATTTCACCACCCCTTTCTTCTTGTAGTCTAGCTGCATTCCCCCAGTTGAGTTCTTCGTTGGACACTCGTTTGCATAATGACCCATTTCATTACACATAAAACATCTTACCGTTGGCTTTTCATTTCCTTCTTGATCATCTTCCTTACAGTTACGAGCAATATGACCAGACTTACCACACCGAAAGCACTTACCAGACGTGGATAAACATTCTCCAGGATGCATTTTACCACACTTCTCATAGGATGGATATTTGGTTTTCTTACCTCCTTGCTTCTTTGATGAATTCTTCCCCTTTTCCTGCCAACTAGATCTCTTATTCTGTTGTTTTTCATAGAACACCTGATCATCGGAAAACTCCATTTCCACCTTCTCTGTACATCGAACATGTTTTTCATAACTTTTGAACTCACGAGAAGCTAAATCCCTTCGATAATGTGGCTTTAACCTTGAGTAAAAACGGTTTATTTTACTATCAAGATCTCGTATGATGTTTGGAGCATACCTTGCCAATCGAGTGAACTTTTCTTCATAAGAAGCCAATGAATCATCCTCCTGCCTCAATTCTAGGAACTGTTTTTCCATCCTAAGACGAACCACCTTAGGAAAATATTTCTCAAGAAACATACCTTTGAATTCGTCCCAGTGAAGATCCTCAATCTCATCACTATCCCTTATATTTTTCACCATCGACCACCACTGATCAGCTTCACCTTCAAAATGGTAAACAGCAAGACTAACCTTTTGATGTTCTGAACACCCCATGACATCAAAAATATTCTCCAGTGATTTAATCCACCCTTCAGCTTGCACAGGGTCAGATGATCCTCTGAATGATGGGGGATGTTGCCTCATGAAATGTTCCACCACTGACAAGTTCCTCTGCGGTTGATCTGGCTGATCTCGTGCATGGATACCACCACCATTTATAGCCTGAGTCAACTGTGCCATCACTGCAACAAACTGTTTAGTTCTGATTCTGACCATCTCAGGTTGCTGATTTGGAAGGTTATCTTCCTCCTGATGTCGTCCCAACATAGCTGCTTTGTTTCCTTTGCAGAAAACCATTCTGAACATAGAAATATTTTAGGCGAAGCAACATGGTAATCCGTAAATTCTATATCATTTCAATCATATTATAATTTAACACTTTTCTAACTCCTAAAGCTGTATAAACCGACCTCTGATACCAACTATAAGGCCCCAAACTTAAACCTTACTTAATATTGAATTAAATTAATAATTCACATTGAGGATCTGTTCAGGTTTAGAGTTTTAGAGAATTAGAACATAACTATTACATCTTAAAAGATTACAAAGTAGACACTTCTACTAAGTCTCTATAAAATAAAAACTCTTAAAAAGAAAGATGTCTAGATTCCATGTTTTAGATAGCATGAAATTCCCTTGATCCCATCCTTGACCTTATTCCACTTTAAGTCCTGTGAAAAACATTTCGAAAAAATTGGGGTGAGAAAAAAAAGCTCAGTAAGGGATACAAAAAGAATGAAAACTGTTAGTTTTTCAAACATCAAGTAAACCATGTATACTATATCAAAGTAATACCTTCGCCTTCATGAAGTAGTAAAAACTCTTCACTGAATAAAGTATCATTACTTACCTTTTTTGTAACCAAAGGATTACCATAAAACCCATAAAAAGAACACATAACATATATAAAGGTAACTTGGGACATAAACATACTTAAGTGGAATAACCATACGGTCGACTTCTACACATATCACTTAATGGAATAGACATACGACCAATTTTCATACATACTTAATGGAATAGCCATACGGCCGACTTCCATACCCAATGCATTGGAGGTTATAACGTAACCACCCGTCTTGGTATTCACGGCACCACCCATCATATGGTTTATAACGTAACCACCCGTTAAAATGTCCAAGTACCAATATAAAATCATAAAACATAAACCCAATATAAAGGAATGATAACATTTCCACATTTCAATCACAATATATCATAAATATATTGACATAATAGAATCATTTATCAAAACCATTTTCAATACCAAAATACACAAAAGAGTATATGGTATTTATTTTTATTCTAAAAACATTACGGCTTGTTGAGGAAGCCAAAAACCAAATAATACTCGCAGCGGCGAAAAAGGTCGTTGTCGCCGCGTATGTTAAAAGAAACATTCATTTTTGTCGTTTTGTATAACTCTTCATAGAAAAAGATTCCTTTTTTATAAAAGTAAAAGTCAAAAGGGGTTTATACACCGTATAAAAGAAAGTTGTGTATAAAACAAAATATGCCTCAATGAAAGGAGATTGAGACGAATTCCCTTACCTTGGGTCCGACTTGACTCGATCGTTCTTTAACATCCTGAATAATAAACTTGCGTTAATTTATACTTGATTAAGAACCTTTTTAAAGTTCATTATTCTTTTTATATCACTTATTTCCATGTAATAAACATTATGTAACCATTTAAGTTAATAATGTTTGTTTTGTCAATATTTGGTTCTTAAGTCGAAAGTTGACTTCTTACAATTACATGTTGTTCATGTGGTCAAAAGCTCTTTATATCTAGAATGACATTCCTGATTTGGATATCATATATATCATATATATCCAGCATATACATGTATTTATAATATTACATAATCATTTAGAGGTATGAAATGAAATGCACCGTTCATGGAGACGGTAAGCCGTACGTACGCATGAATGCTACTTTCATTTCTTTGTCATATTAGTGGAATTAAAACTAAATGCGAGGTATGTATATTTTAATTCCAAAATTATATGCATCATTTAGATATATCATTAATTATATATATACATTATATACATGTAATTGTAATAGTACATTACATTTGGGGATAAGAAATGAAATGTACCGTTAATGGAGACGGTAAGCCGTATGTACTCATGAACGCTACTTTAATTTCTATCTCATACTTTAATGGAAAGAAATAATAATGATATAGAGGTATATTATAATTCCAGTATAACATCAAATATAATAACTTTATATCCATCCTTTACACGTCCCACATATGGCATAAACGAATCACATCACTTTTAGGGGGCGGTAGTCCGCACTTCCTTAAATGAAGATATCGTGTTTACCAATAATGGAAACCATAAAGGTATGCCAAAAATGAAAAATACAGAAGCTTAAAGAAAACATAAACATATTATATATCATATATAAAAATAGTGACATCATAATGGCCACCCTTGAAGGTGTTAAATGAGTATTGAACAATCATCGTTTCGGGAGGCAGAATTTCGCCATCCACGGAAACCGTATGTTCTTTAACCATTTGATGTAGTTGTGTGAGAGTGTAGCTCAAATATATATTATAAAAACATCCTAGTATATTTAATATACTGGTGTCGTTACAAAAGAAGTAAATAAAAAGAGTTTAGAGGGTTGGAGAAGAAAAATAAAACAAATGAACAAGAGAGAATGAATTACCTTTAAAAGTGTAACTCCTTTTGATTTGAGCCTAAAGGCTTCCTTTGAAAGGATTATGCCCAAAGGGAATCATCTAGGATGAGGAGAGGGATGTGGAGAGAGTAAATGGTCAGGGTTTGGCCGATCCAAAGGCTTGAGGAGTGTGTGAAATGAGGTAGAGGTGGGGGCCTTTTATAAGAGGAGAGGAGGGGCACTTTTGGAAAGTAAAGAAATATTACTTTATATGAAAATGTGTTTCGGCTTTAAAAGGTACCACATTGATATAATTCGTGGATAAGGTGATAAGGTTTCGAAATCCACTCATCCAATTGGTTTTGGACATGTGTAGGTTTTAGATTTTTCATTATCTTTCCATTTTATTTAAATCGTCAAATAATGATGTCATCGCTGCATCATTATTATGTCATATATAATTTAATTTATTTAATGTCTAAAAATTATAAAAAAAATACTATGATGTAGAAAATATTTTTAGATTTCCAATGACTATTTATAATCAAAATTTGGACTTGTATAACCCCACTCAAAAATTATTTTAGTAAAACAATTTATGTTAGTTTCATTTTCACTTTAACATTAAATAAAAATATATTAATGTCATTTTCCAACTAAAGTGGCTCCATGGGGTCCCCAAGTTGGCCCATGGCATGTATTGGTCGTACATGACTCACCCAATAGGTGTAGGACAAGTTTCATGGTGTTTTCACATTCTTATAATACCATTTTTACCTTAAACTACACTAATTACCTCTAATAGCGATTAATGAACAAAAATTACTATTCACCAAAAAATTATTTTAATCTCATTGAACCACATTTTACTTCTTAATGACAACCATGTATGTCAGATTTTCAAAATTCAATACACATTAGTGGTAAAATTTCATTTAACTGAAAAATCAGTTTTCTTGATTACCACTTAGTGGTTTCACTATTCATCAAAAATTGAAGTTTTTCAAAAAAATTACCAAAAA
This sequence comes from Viscum album, assembly GCA_963277665.1. NCBI lineage: Eukaryota > Viridiplantae > Streptophyta > Magnoliopsida > Santalales > Viscaceae > Viscum > Viscum album. The sequence continues at coordinate 247,104,215 of OY728133.1, forward strand.
TTCACCCTAAGATATATTTGATATTCCGAATTCAAAAATGAAGTCCATTTTACAAAATTCAAAACATATAAGTCAAATTAATTAATTTAATAATTAATTCCCGCTGTCATGACAAATAGCGTGTTTTTGTGAAACAATAAGTATCAAAAGATTGACACGAGTTTAAGTCCAATTTCAAAGTGAAATTGATTCCAATGACCACCATTGGATTAACTTGTAAAAATATTTTCTAATTTCACTTTAAAAACAAATAAAATAATAATCTAATCATATAAATAATTTGGATTAAAAATAGGTTTTGAATTAAAATACAACATTTTACACTATTCATTAAAAAATGAACTTTATCAGAAAGGTACCAAAAATTTACACAAAGTAAATTTTGTTGTCCCGATTCTAAAGAAGAGTTATATTTGGTCCAAAATAAAGTATAAGAGTGATAAAAACTATATTTAATGATGGTTCACCATTAAAAGGTGATAAGTGAACCTTTAGTGAAAATTAGAGTATATATGCCCTAAAATTGAACTCTTTCCGTATTTTAAGCCTTTATCTTTTATTGGGTAAATGTATAAACATTTAAAAACATATCTAATCATATTTTAGTTATTTATATCCATTCCCGCCAGTACAACAACTACTTGTTAACTAAGATTTAAAATAATATTATTTTATTACTAGTGTGCTACGTAAGTTTCAAAGAAACTCATCGTTGCGTATCGGGTACGCTATCGAACATAGAAACCCCTTTAAAATAAAATTAATATTTAATTCGTCAATATTAATAATTATGAAAATTATTTATTCTTTATTTACCTGGGATGTTACACTAACATTCCTAACTACATAATTCGTCTCTTCCCTAACTTGGGTGATACATTAAAGAAAACAAAATCCTCAACCTACCACTCTATAGGTCAGGAATGGTGATTGGAATAATATTTATGTTTAGACTGAGTAGTATTAATATGCTTTCTGATCAATTTCACCTACTCAAAAGTCTCCTGAATGAGATGATGACCTATCAGGGTACCCTCAACTAAATCTAGCTAGCACATGGGTTAAGAAACAACCAACCATACAAGGATTTAAACGTATCAATCCTAATTTTCACATGAATGATGTTATTATAGGTGAACTAAATGAGAGATATATTTATGTTTGATGAACCACTGTAATAATGGACTAATGATCAGAGTATATTCTCTAGAACATGTATTTTCTATTCTAATTATCCATCAGTCTGAGGGTGAAATGTTGTTCTTAGAAGAACCTCTATTCCCATAGCCATCTGTAATCCCTACCAGAACTTTGATGTAAAATGAGAATCCCAAAATGAAATTATTGTATGAGGAACCCAATGTAGTTGAACGATCTCACATAAATATAGTTGCTGGACCCTGGAACACCATGAGAGGGGAAGGGTGAACCAAAGTGTAATCTCTTTTTTTATAATGTTTGGGATCTTGTGCCCACGTTGGTAGGATCTTAATAAATTTTTCAAAAAAATAAAAACAGGGGGATGACCCAACACTTTTACATAGTTCACTGTAAAGGGATACGTCCACAGAGCACAGGATGATAGTGTGTCGGTCATACCTAAATATACTAATCCTCACTAGTTTAAGGATTACAAGATTTTGTTGCAGTCACTATATCCTAGGAACACTACCTTTACAACAGATTAGTGATTGCTCATTATGTCCCTTAGATCACTTCCCTTGACTCCCCCTAGCTCACTACCTTGAGAGAAGTCAAACATAGTTTATCGACTTAATGGTATCTTCAATAGGTTTTCATTGAAGTATTTGTCTATGTTCAGCACAAGACACTACATGAATTGATGTTCTGAATTGATTCACTTGAAATCACTGAACCTGATATTCTAAATGTGCAATAAGGTTACACTGAATATTCTGCGCAACACCTACATTTTGCATGCAAGATATCACTTTTGCGTGTAATCTTTTATTTTTGCACGGAAGGTATTTTGTGTAAAAATCCCCTTCATGTGAAACATACACTTTTATGTGCAGCCACATATTTTACACGTGGAACCACCTTTTTTGCGAAACAATAACTTTTACATGAAACATCATGTTTTACGTGCAGCCTCCATTTTTACACGCAACCTCTATTGTTTCGCGCAACTTACACTTTCACACAAATATCCTTTTGTGTGCACTATTTACACACATCAGAACTCATATCATCTTTAAGTCCTCCTCCACACTGAATAAGGGGGTCACCTCTTTTTTTATACATCACTGACCCACACGCACAAACCCTACCGTGTCTTGAAAAAATATCATTCTATGTGAATTCATTTTTCACACAGGAACCATTTTTCACGCATATATCCGGATTCATAACAAACGTAATTCCTTTTCCATTTTTTAGCATTCTGATCCCAAAACACTTTTTTTCAGGATAAAACCATCCCGCATTCACTATTGTGAACAAAACCATGTTTGCGTGAAATCCATCTTTTTCGTGCACTATTACAATATTTCATACAGCTCATGCATTTTCCACTTTTCGGTGATTTGATCCTGAAACATTCCTTGCACAAAAATTTCCAACACACCTACAATTTTGTATGGATTTTCCATTTCCGAACACACATTAACCCATTTCCTGATTTTCATGCCAAAAAGTATGGCAAATTATTGGAAATGACACCACTTTTAAATCTGTTGTCTACATGAACTGTATGATCACTTTACTTGAAAACATTCCGAACAACCAATGAAAATCGACAAAAAAACACAAAACATACTCCAATTCATTCATAGAATAGCCATGGTACAAACAATAATATTCCCATCTCATCAACTGAGAATTTCTTTTGAATATTTATGAAGTGGGATGATTTTGTTAGTCGGTCAATGACAATCCATAAAGCATCACTGCCTCCAGGAGGCATAGTCAAACCGAATAAAAATCCCATGGAAACTTCTTTTTATTTCTATTCCACGACTGGAAGAAACTGTAAGAAGCCTACCGGTCTCCGATTCTCATCCTTCAACTGCTGAAAATTGGAACAACAAGTGCTAAATCTTTCTATCTGGGATTTCACCCCATGACACCAACACTGAGATGTTTTGTCTAAATAAATCATGAATATTCCTCGATGAAATTCCTATAGAGAAGTATGGGAGTTACACATCAACTTCTCACATATATATGTACGACCCCAAATAAATCCACATAGATGAATGACCTCATTCGATGAAAAAACCAATCATGAGGTAGGTTATTTCATGATATAATCTCATGGAGAACAAATCCATTCGGATCATAAAACTATCCCTCCTTCACCTTCCAATGCAGGGTTGAGGGTAATATCAAAGATGAGAGATATAAATGTTGTGACTATAATGAAATTCTATATGTAGCTCGTAAATGATGGCCATTGACTTTAATTTATTACTAACATAACATATGACATGTGTATGATTTTGCTATCTCAATGCATCTACTACTACACTTCCCTTTCTAGGCATATAGGAAAGCACAAAATCAATGGATTATAGATATTCAACCCATATCCACTATCTTTTGTTCAATTCACATTGAGAAACGATATATTTGAATTTATTGTGGTCTATGTACACCAAAAATCACCCCCCAAATAGACAATATGTCGTGAAACATATGGAATGAGAAACTGTTGCCAGCTCAACATCGTGTGTCGGGTAATTTCTCTCATGGGGAATCAACTATTGAGATCCATACACAACTAAATTGTCCCCCTACATCATCAATTATCCAAGTATAATGCATGTTGTATCTAGAATATGATATAACCTACACCTCGCCCAAGAATAATTTGAATAGGTGTTTCTAAAACCTCCCTTTCAACTCCTGAAAGGATTTCTCATATTCTTATGAACATATGATCATTACACTATTATTTCTAAGACCAGTAAGAGGTGAATAAAGGCTAAAAATTTCCTATATTAAATTCATACAATATCTATCTAGCCTCAAAATAATTTGTATTCCAAACATGTTCTTTGTGTTCTCCCAGGAAACTACAACACTAACTTTTTCTATGCCTACATATACCCCAAATTCTGATATTATATTACTAAAGAACATAACATTGTCGATCCAAAATTGGATCTTATATAGCTTTCCATTATGATTATTCTTCCTTAGTGTACTCAATATTATCTCTAGATATTTGGAATGGTCGCTAAGAGTGTGAGAATACACCAATATTTCATCCATAAAGACAATGAGAAAAGATCTCAAATAAGGGTAGAAAACCCTATTCATCATATCAATGAAGATGGTGGGCGAGTTGGTAAGACTGAATGGGTAACAAGATACTAATACAGTTCATACCACTACAAACATTTGTACGAGGTATTCCGGATGGACAGAATCATATTTGATGATAACCAGATCATAGGTCGATCTTGAAGGAGACCTTTTCTCCTTAATGTTGGACAAATAGATCATCTATTCAATGAAGTGGGTAACAGATCATGATTTTAAGCTGGTTCAACCATATTTAATAAATTAACTGATATAAGGTTCCATCCAACATCTTTGAAAACCCTATCTGAACCAATGAGGATGTATTGGGATATATAAATCTTTTAGACTCTAAATACTCTAATGACCACTTGAGATCTTGAACCTCTATTGGTGATATCCTGTATAGATGAATGGTCACTATAAAATCTCCTAGAACAAGAACAAATTTAAACTCTACCTCTCTCACATGAGGTAAGCAAGAAACAATCTTCAGGAAATACATCCCATAAATGATTCAATACTGGTGGTAAATTGGCCTTATTTAGACCCTAATCCTCACTGATGAGATTTTCAATCTATGGAGACACTCCACCTATCCCATGATTCAATATTCCTACTCTACCAGCATGGAAATCCTACTCACCTTTATGTATATAACTAATTCCCTATGATGATGTAAAACACAACCTAAAATGATAGTAGTCCACATAATAATGCTAATAGACCTACTAATTCATCATGATAATGACAACGAATCATGTTAGATCAAGAACAAAGAGATTCCATAATAAAGGGAAATTGCCTACCTCAAGAGAACAATCCCTGCATTGGCTTAAGGCCTCGGTTTGTACCTGTAATGGCGTGTCTAGGGTCATTACCACAGAGAAATACTGTATCACATGTCTGATACATTCCAAAATAGGTATAGAGATACAACAGGTGGTGCCTCAAGGGGAACTATTGGCGGTAATAGTGGTGACATAGGGCCCACCATGTCTAGATCGTGGTCATCGCCACCTTCATAGAATATGACATGAGGACTTTGTTGTAGCATTGGTCTAAAAAAGCCATGCAAGTGCCTCATAACAAGATTACGTAGAAAGATATCCTCACTAGAGGTAGATGAACGTAAGAAAACTCATTACCCATGGCATACTACCCCAACTACTAGATTATATAACAAGGTATTGGTAAGTTCTCAAGTATAATTTCCATTTCATTTTACATTTAATTTAACAATTCACTCTTTTAACATTCATAAATATGATACGGTGAGATAATAATTTGTAACCAATTCATTTTAGATATCATGATTGACCTTATAATGGATATGAATTTCTAATGAATTAGTTCCCATACAACTTATCATAGGAAGGGAAACTCATTTATTTATAGTACAATGGATCCACTCGGTAAATTACTCATCCAATCCCATGAGGGCACATACACCTCATGTATTGAGACATGAAATCACTCAATTAGAATCAAGAATAATAAAATCATATGCTAACTACCACAACCTCACTCAACAATCATAGGCATATCAACAAATGAAATCCTGTGAAATACATTTATATTACATTCAAATATGCATGAAATAATAATTCTAGGTGCCTAATACGATTCGTGTAACAATTCTACTTTCCTTAATATCACCGGGAAAAGGATGAAAGAAAAAAGTCCATCAACGTAATAATCAAAAACACCATACAACATGTGTGTCACCCTTATAGTGAATTTTATATCAACTCTAATAGGTTAATGTATAATAACTATTATAATTTAAGAACCTTGATTTTTACCCCAAACATGGGTTTGCGACACCGAAGCATGGATTATGAAAAGTACCAACCACTAATAATCTCAAATCTCTTTTTCCAAATTCTAAAGTGAGAAATGAAACATTTTTTAATTCTACATTGTGATGTACTAGAGTCGAATGCCACTAAATAGGTTCCCCAAGCCCAATGGGTCACTCAGACTCAAGATCATCTGCTAGAATACTAGAAGTTTCCAACTAGAATTGAGGGCCTAAGGTGTGTCTGTGAGGAAAATACACCCTCATTACCATGGACTATCACGGCATATAAATATAAAAAGAGGTAAATAGAATAATAAATAAATGTAAATATAAGGTGTCGCAGAAAATATAGACAATAATAACAATAAATAAAATAATTGGAATAGAATTCAACAACTGATGATAAGTCATGTCACTAGAAATCTTGAAAACATTGAAATAATGATGTAGACTTAACATGTTCTATATAATTATAAAGGAAATAAAAGACTATCTGAAGCATCATGGACTCTGTATTAGTCATATTCTATCATGCTCCATGCTAAATAACAAGAAGTAATGTTTTTGAACTTGTACGTGTTAGTTTTTCAACTCCTGCAACCGTGAAATCTACTCCACGTACCAAACAGTGCCCAGAGATGATGTGAGATATATCTTGGTGGGCCTCCACCTATGGTTTCTATAATACCTTTCCCATGTAATGGAAATTTTATAGTGTGAACAAATTTTGATATACAGTAAAGTAGTATAATTTCACTATGTACCCATGTACCTGCTTCAGAGTATGGATTGCATCTACACATAAACTGTCTAATAATTGATTATTACATGTTTCAGAATAAGTCCCATGTTAACAAACATGGGGGTTCAAATATGTATCAAGGAAAATTTATTATGATATTTAATAATGATGTCCTGAGGTAATAATCAAAGAGATGTATACCTAAAGGGTAACCAACTAAGTATAACTATAGACTGGCATGGTGTAAGAGTGTAATCCAAGGAGAATAGCCCATGTTATTCCACAATGATACACCTACCAAGTCCAAGGAGTTCATCCATGCTAAAATTTAGCTAAGAAGTTACTAGGCCAGATGGGATTTAACCATGGAACCTACTTGTCAATGTTGTATCAAAAGAGTGCGTCTAATGCATCCTGTATTATTATTTATAGGAACCTATGGTGTCATACCAGGAATCCAAATAATATACAAGGAATTGGATCTTGATGGGTCTCAACCTAAGAAAACTAAATCCTTGAATCATAATAGAGATACTGAGTGCTTAAGGCATTCCCTGATATGAATCAAAGGCTAACTTGAGTCCAAAAACTCACGTAAAAAAATATTCACATTGGAAGGGTTTTTTTGACATTATATGGGGTTAAAACACCTTATAAAGGCATTAGCAGCAGTTGTGAGGAATCTTCGGTAATGTGGACGTCATTTTTCAGTAAGGTCGGTTTTGAGTAAGCGCTAGTAAGGTCATGGTGACCTTTGTGGTAGTTACGTTACAGGGTGTTTAAACCCCCTCTAATGTTGACTTAAATTCACAAAAAATTCTTCTGTTTGATGTGATTATAGCCAAAACTACCACTTGTTGAAAGGATTTAAGTGCGGTTTGAATGACCCCAAAAAAGGGTTATTTTAAGGGTGGTTTTCACGATCATCCCTAAAGATCTTCATTTTAGTATGACCAGATGTGTGCCCCGATTACCTCTCATGTGTCACCCCCTCCTAGACCCTCCCTATCCCTATCATTTTGTTCTCACCCAACCTCCACCATCAAATTATGTCCATGCCCTAGCCTCCCCCCTCCCATTCCATTATTTCCCCACCCTCCCATTCCCACTAACACCCCGACCTTCTATTCCATTCCCGCCCTATCCTCCCACTCCAATTCAGTTCCCAGTCACTCCTCTCCCTATCATTATTTAAAAATAACAGATGTCAAGAATCAAAACATGGACCGTATGAAATAATCACTACCAAACCCAACCAACAAACCACTAAGGGAAATGCATTTTTATGTATAAATTACACAAGAATGTATTTATATATATTTTAATGATTATTATAATAAATATTATAAGTATACTAGATTTAAATAAAATTGAATAATATATATATATATTATTTACTATATTTATATGTATATGCAATTATATATATTCTATATTATAAATTTATATATGACCTTAATATATTACACAAGTATGTACATATATATTGTACTAATATATATATATATATATCACTGTGTGTGTGTGTTTTAGTGATAAAAATAATAATATTAATTATTATTGTTCTTATTAAATCTGTTTTTTAATTCTTACAAATCATATGTTAGTTTTATAAATACTATATATTTATTTTATGATTTATATCAAACATATATTATATTAAATAAATTTTTTATATATTTATATAAATTATTTATATACATAAACACACACACGGAGACACACATATATATGTAGGTATATACCTAATATATTTAAATAAGGTCTTTATAAATATATTTATGTAATGTCTTTCAATACATATATTTATTATTATTAATGTTAATATATATATTAATTTCTAAAAATGTATAATATTATATAAAATTAATATATTATTATTATTATATGAAATAAAATATATACAAATATTTATATTGTATATAATTAATATAATATTATATACAATTAATATGTATCTTATATATAATCAATATTTTTTGAATTACAATTTTATATTATATATATTTAATATGAATATTATATATAATAAATCTTATATGAAATACATTTTTTATAATAATATACTTAATATTATATTACTTTAATATTTTATAAAGTTTAATTTATAAAAATATTAACATAATGTATTTTAATAAATATGTTTATAATGATATACATTAATATATATTTTTATTACAAAAAATATAATTCTATAATATTGTCTACATTAATATAAATTTATTTGTATAAATTATATATCATTCAATATTAATTATATATAATATAAAAGAATAAACCTATTATATTAAAATATATCTATTATTAATATAATTAAATTTATTAAAACAAAATGCTTGGGGTTATATAAGATATATTTTTTAAATAAAGTATATTTATGTATATATTTATAAAATATGTTTATGCTATTATATTATAAATAATTAATATTATATGAAATACAATTTATAAAAATACTTATATATTAATATACATAATATTATATAATTGTATTTATATATACATATAAATACAATTAAATATAATCCAATAAATATTTTATATAATATATTCATGAAATGTATTAAAATAAATTTATATATTATGTTTTAATTATATATATATATATATATTATGGATTATTTTTTAAAAATAATGGTCATTAAAAACCCCTTTTAATAATTTAAATTACAAGGGGGTTTGAACACCCTATAATTTAAATACATTATAAGGGGTTTCAGACCCACTCTAATTTAAAAAAGTAGAAGGGGGTTTTGAACCCCCTATATTTTAAGACATAAGATGGGGTTTTGGACACCTATAATTTAAATACATTGGAGAGTGTTTTTTACAACCTCAAATGTAATAATGTATATGGGGTTTTCAATCCCCTGTAATTTAAGACATTAGAGACTGTGTTGATCCCCCTCTAAAACATTACGGGATATTAAAAAAACAATTTTAAAATTTTTTAAGGTGGATCGAAGACCATTCAAATTTATGAATTTAAAGGGGATCCATAACCACTACTCAATTCGATGATTAGTGAGGGTTGAACATAACCAACAAATATATTTTATAGAATATGAATTTATATGGGGTTTTAAGAAACCCCTCAAATTATACATAAAATTAATTTAGATGGGGTTGTACATATCCCCCTCTAAATAACCCCCTCTAATGTACTTTTAGTGACTAATATTTGATATTTATATCAGGTAATATTTCATTTCATTCAAGCATTTCATTTCATTATTTTGAAAAGGTAAATTATCATGAATATTTTTAAACAAGTCATAATTTGTCAATATTTCCATTTGGACTAAAACTTTACTTTCATTACTATTAAACGGTCAAGTAGTAAGAAACCTTTTAATCAAGTCATAATTAACCAATATGTCAATTTGGTCCATTCCATGCCTTTCATTAGTGTGATAAAGAAAAGTAACATGAAACCGTTATAAATTTCATTAAAATAATATTCAATAATTAATGGTTGTTTTATATCCTTCCATTAATGTCGGCAGGGTTGCTATGGACACACAACCTATTATTCATTCATATTTAATCCGGTCAAGTCATATAATTAGTATACTATCCAATTTTAATTTCACATTTAATTATAAATTGAAGAACATAAATTAATAGGGTTATGTTATGAGAATACATGGTACTTTCCATTATGAAATTCATAATATAAATCAAGCTGTTTAATATAGAAAATCTTACCCTTAGAAGGGTCAAGTGAAGTCACCCCCAAACGGTGGCTCAAACATGTCATATACTAAAAACCCAATTATAGTATAACATCCTAAATTGTTTCGATGGAGTTGTGTACATAACAACCAACAATTAACATAGATTTTGAAAGATAATAACCATATGGTTCTAATTATTATAAGCAAAGAATATAAATTCAATTAATGGTCCCTGATCAAATCGGTGGGGCCCACAAGACTATTTCTAAATCAAAAAACTTGATGGATGAGTTATTGACCACCCATAATAGGCCCGTATGAATCACCTCCTCTAGTATAATCCCTTTATTTGGCATATAATAGAGTTTATCTGTAAAAATGTTAAAATTATAACACCAAGAGAACTAGGTTGAGAGCAAGAGAGTAGAAGAAAGGATTAAACAGAATTGAGTACTTACTGTTGCACATCCAACATGAGAAGGGTAAGATCAATCATATCTTTAATGAATGATATATTTAAATCCATAGCTAATGAATTAAAAAATATCTAAAATGAGATCTATGGAGTTAAATGAAACAATAAATTATATTAGTTAACAAGAGGTGGGTTAATAGATCATTAAGGGAAAATCTGTAAAATTTCCCTAAAAATAGCATGTATACAGTTTGTATGCATGGTTTGATAGACCATGAACAATCCCTGCATAATTACCTAAGTATAAGGTTAAATTTTTGGGTTAGGATGAATGGCCATTCACAAAACTAGTGATATGGCTTTATCTAAAAATTTCTATCTGGATGGTTAGGAAAATCGTGCTCCACCCATGCACCCAAAATGTGGCATGGAGATTTCCTCCAAAAATATGGTTTTGACGCTCCGAACTGCCCTGGGAACCCCTAAGAACATCCCTAACTATTTAGTCATCCATATTTGGTCCAAAATAAATAATTAGATCAAAATATATCGTGTTTATTCATGTGTGAAAAAACGGGTTCTTATAATCCATGAGTATCTCGAGCCATCGGCTCAATCTCATGTTGATCACTTTCTTTGAGATGATATATTTCAAGTTTTTTTATCCAAGTATATCTAACATATTTCACCTAATATATAATGTTTTTATATTTTTAAGGTGAATATTATTGCTCCTATCTTAAGATCATTAGTTTCAGATTTCTTTTTTGAGTCTTCAATTTCCTTGATTCATATGCAATAACATTATCATTTTTCATTATGAAACAAATAATTCCCTTCTTTGATACATCACTATATTTGAATAATCCCTAACCTCCAGATGGTATAGTAAAAATTGGAGAATTGATTAATATTCAATTTAGTCCATCACAAAATTCTCCAGATTCCCTTTTCTCAAAAAACATTTCCACATTCTGTGTAACATTTGATAATGGGTTTTCCATTCAGGAAGATTTATAAAAAACTAGACGAGAATAACATGGAAGACCAATAAAACAATGATACTCCATTATATTTGTTGGTGTATTCCATTTTTTATTGACTTTGTATTTTCAAGATCAAATGATATTATATATTTGGAGAAAATATGTCCAAGAAATTAAACTACTTGAATCTAGAAATCACACTTAGTAAATTTACCATAAATATCTACCCATATTTGATTCTTAATAAAAATAGATGAGTGGTTATAATGATCATTATAGATGTTTTAATACATGATAATATCATAAAGGAATACAACAAAAAAATCAATATGATATTCCTTGAACACTCTTTCCATTAGGTCCATAAAAACTGTGGAAGCATTAGTCAATCCAAATATAATTATTGTAAACTCATAATGTCCATGCCTCATCCAAACAAGCTATCTTCAGAATGTATTATTTCTTTACTCAAAATTTTTGATACCCATAATAAATATCAATCTTTGAGAAATATTTGGTATCATAAAGATCATCAAAATTAATCAATGCATGGTAAAAGATACATTTTCTTTTATTATAATATAATTTATTCCCCTATAATAAATTCAAAACCCCATGTATCCATCATTCTTCTTAAAGAAAATAAAATTGGATCCCCATGGTGAAAATGTAGGGAGAATAGATCACATATTACACAAATCATATATAATTTTCTCTAAATCCACCAATTCCATGGGTTCTATTATATAGGGACTATTTTATATTTTCTATGCAACAATGATTAAATCAATGAAAAATTCAACTTCACACTCTAGGGGATGTCCATGTAATTACATAGGAAACACATTATTGTATACATGCATAATAGGTACATTTTAAATTTGAAGATTCCATTCTTCATCTCTATATGTGGTTTTAAAATTGTCCATAATAATTTTATTCAATAGAGATTCAAGGTGAGGATCTATATAATAATTAGATGATCATGTTTATTCTTTAATGATATGGGATTATTCTTCTTCATCAAATATCCTATTTTCTTCCCCTCGTAATAAAATTTTTCATCATATATTGAAATAAAATCCATACATAGGTTTATATCAAATTAAACAATATGAATGATGATAAGTACATAATGTAATTCATTTTTATGTGTCATAAAGTGGATTTTCCAACACAAAATTCTAGCCATAAGACGTCCCTTTGGAGTTATGACAGATGATTCATTATTAAATCAAAATTGAACTACCTAATTTCCATGGAAATCTGGGATGATATAGCATAATTTTATTACCTATTATCAAATAAATAATTATATATGATTGAAAAAATGATTAATGTATCTTTTAACATATAATTAGGAACTTCATCCTCAACATTTTTTCTCTCATAAACATGTCCTTACTCTCTAGTAAATTTCTAGGGGAAATTTACTTCATGATTAAGAAAATCATTTACATATTGTCCCATATACATACTATTGAATTGCTTCATATTATTGGATTATTTCATTCCATCACAATCGTAATGCTAGTTTAATTTCCCTATACACTTTTAACAAACATCCAAACACTATAAATGTACCGCGGTGTTTCTTCCCATAATTATCATGTGATTGAAATTAAACTCTTCCATTGTTCAACTATTATACATTTCCTTTTATAGAGTTTTCATAAACCATATTTTATTATTTATTTCCATTGAAGTCATAAGATGAGAATACTTTTTTTATAACACATGAGATTATATCATCATATCGTGAGAAATTTTGGGAGACTAGTTCCCTTCAGATGAATGGTTTTAACCCATCATAGAATAGATCAATCCTAATATTTATATTATGTACTTAATCCTTATAATTCCGTGACACCCTTGAAAAGTGGGATTTATATTTATAAAATTAATTTCTCTACTTATCACTCAGATTCAATAATTTTCTCTCTAAATCCAATTGTAGTTCACGAAGGAAATATTTATCCAAGAAAATATTCTTAATATCTTTCGATTACATGTTTTCAATTTCTCCCACCTCCTTCATGATTTGATTTAGTTTCCACCATTGATTTGTATCTCCCAAGAGACAATAAACTTCCATGACAACATTATTCCATTCATTACTCTATAGATCATGAATTATCTTATTTAGGGAACTTATCCATTATTCATCTACATATGGATTTCTAGTTCCAAATAATGTTTGATGTTTTTTATCATGATCTGGTCTAACATCTTTCCTCCATCTTGTGGATTAGGATTCTCCATAAGGGTATGAATATTGTTAATAACATGAGGCAACTATCCCAATATAGTTTTATTTTTCTCAACACGAGATGTAGCTCCAGATCTAATATCATTATCTTGCATAGTAGGGAAATCCCTGCATGGATTATGCGCATTGAAACATTTTGAATTTATTCCACTCGACACCATTTCTAAAAAAATTAATACATTATCTTATGTTATACATTGAAATTTATAAATTCAAACTAGTAAATCACTCATCATAAGTAGAAATTTTATGAATATCTATTCTCATAATCATAAACATTGTTTTTAGAGACATATTTACTTTTATATCCTTTGTATTGTTTTTTAAATAAAATGTAAATTATCCTGAGAATATATACCAAGAGTGTCAAACCATGTTCCTAGTATGGCTTATTTTCACGTACCAGATTACGCTGAGTTAGGGCAGCCACACCGTGTTGATGTTGTTACCCCTAGTTACATTTGTTTTAGAACCTTTATCACTCTTAGTTTCCAGATTGGGATGTATTTCTAGGATGACCCACATAATCTATACCTTACCAAAATTCTTCTATTTTCATAAATACTTTTTATAAAATCAGATCTCATGGATAAGTTCACTAATCCATATTTTTAGAATTGAGTTTACAAGTTTTCTACTATCATTTCTCTGATACCCAATATAACGACCCCAACTCTAGTTTCCTAGAACCAGTTCCTCAATTTACTACATTAGCACTGATACAGTACTAAAATACCAAAGGAACTATCAGTTTAGTTATCTTGGAAGCCATATTGTATACATGATCCTTACATAACAATATAAATCATAAAATAAAATATATTAAATCTTGGATAATTCTATTATTATCCTTAAATAACCTTGCATATTAGACATAGTACACATCATGGCTTACTAGGAAAAATAAATCATAAGAAAGGGGTGACATCAAATTATTTTAATGGAAATATAATAACAAAATCTATTATATAAAATAATCATAAACATTAATTCATGGTGTATAACATAAACAGAATAAATTTAAACATCATCTGGAGAATAATATTGAACGATTAATTAATACCATAAAATTAATAACATGATCTAGAAATAATAAATATGGATATTATAGTAGTAGAATAATTACATATAATTTAATTAAATAATATCATAATGATGGAATGCATAATTTCAAAACATCATAAAGAAACCATTAATGATTTATTGAATACTACATACATAAACATGTAAGACATTTTCCAAATCCTAACTGGTTTGTCTCATGAGCCAAAAAAATTCTTCAATGTAATGTAGTAGGCCATTCCCATCACATACTTAGTAAAATTTATTCCTCTTATGAATGTGTTGAAACATAAACAACATACATATTTCAATTGAAAAAAATTCTATATGAAATTTGGAGACTTTAACCATAAACAATGAAAGTTAACAAAATTTCACATCGATAGTCAAACTAGTCATAAACCATTCAATAAAATATGATAGATGGTATTATAAAATATCATCCTCAATTAGAAATAAAATAAAACAAGGGTTTTTGACATAGATTAAAATATTCTAATAAAATGAATAAAATTTCATGAGATAAATAACTATTTTTAACATTGAAATTATTTTATACAAATAGATTATGTAATGTTATAAAAGATAAAATTGTAATTAAAAATAATTTTTTAATATTTTAATGTGAGCTTCAAAATGAAAAGGCATCATGATAGTGGAAAAATCCACTCATGTAACATAAGTTAATAATACATTCTTTCTATTGAAAATGTCATAATGTATCTTGTTTAGAAAATGACTAAAATATTCATTTATAATCATTTTATAAAACTTAAAACATGGTTTAAATGAGATTAAACATTCATAAGATAATTTTAAAAAAAAAATTTGATAATATTTATAAGAAACATTGACATTGATGATAAATTTTCCCCATTTGATACATACATATAAACAATCCTGAATAATAATGAGATTGTGAAAAACCCTTACCTTGTACTTTAATTATTTGGATATTATTTAAACTTTTAATAATGTTTTAAACTATTTTATTAATTTTTACTATAACCATGTCCATATTTATGATATCATAAACGATCCCCTTATATTAGCAATAATTTTTTAAAAATATTTC
Organism: Viscum album; assembly: GCA_963277665.1. Lineage (NCBI taxonomy): Eukaryota > Viridiplantae > Streptophyta > Magnoliopsida > Santalales > Viscaceae > Viscum > Viscum album. The sequence goes on from OY728133.1 coordinate 247,120,511, forward strand.
ATTTTTACCCATGTTTCTATCGTTAACTGCTTCATTTTTTATACAATGTTTTTAATGTAGTTTGTATTTTATCTAAATAGGATATATTTATTTCATATCTATATTGATATAAATTTCATATAAATTATATTGACTCATTATATACTTCATTATAATTGTTCATGAATGGTTAACATGGGAAATTAATCGCATCGCGTCATTGAGACGGTAGGCTGTATGTACGCAAGGGAAATGATATCCTTACCGTAATGGTGAAAGGATAATGAATTGGAAGTGGTATTAATTATAAAGAATCTTTATTGTGTCATATTTATCATTTATTTTCATTTTATCCATTATTATACACATCCAAATAAATTGGTGTTGAAAAAGAGATTACTCCATAATTTGGCGATGATAGGTCGTACATACGTATGTGTGGGGATTTCATTTTTCATATGATGTGTAAAAGAGGGAATATAGGCGTACCATATTCATAATAACATTAAATTATATATATTATACTTGATTTATTACTTTATAATGGAGATAATATATAAAGGGGGAGTATAAGAAGAAATAATCTTGATGGAGTCGGCAAAGAAAATACTTATTCATTAATAAACCTATTTTGGATCTCATCTTATGGACACTAGGGGTGGTATTTTGAAAATACCAGAATCTCTAGGTTATGTATAATAAGAATTATAAGTGAAATCTCCATGTTTTTATTGAGTTAGAAAACATAATGTGGTGAAATGAGACGAGGGAGGATGTACCTTTTTAAAATTTAGGTGGGAGTTATTTTTAAATTTCTAAAAATATTAATTTATAATAAATTAAATCATATTAAAAATACCACCAAAATTTCATGTGCTCAAATAAAATATGTTTTAAGTTTTTAATATCATATATACATATATTTTGGAAAAAATTGTAGTATTTTAAACCTTATCATTTTAATTAAACCGTAGTTAACCTGTATAAATTTTATCTAAGGTAATAAATTATTAAATATTAAAAGGTTGTAATTTTTACTTAATTGATGTCAATTAGAAAATAAATGGACAATTAATAACTATTTAGACCATATAATAATTATTATTTTTTTAATAAGTTTATTAATTTTTAAATAAGTTAATCAAATATTATTTGGATAAAATATCATTAATATCAATTATGACTCTATTTATTATTTTTAATTCTAAAAATATCAGAATAACTAGATATATTTGAACCCACAAAATTAATTTTTCCATATTGTTACAAAATAATTCATAAAATTATTATATGACATAAATTAGATCAAATTTTAATTATTTTAATATTTTAAATACCATTTATTTTATATTTCCATTAATAAATCTATTACTGCATCATCAATTTATAATCCATTAACATAATTATTTATTTCAAAAAAAAATTAGAAAAATAATCATGGTAAATAAAAAATATTATAATTCAAATGACTATTTATAGTCTACTTTATATTCATTATGAATCGATATTAAAAATGATCTAGTTATTAAAATACAAGTATGAAAACATTAACACTTCTTTAAATAAAACATAATAAATGTCATACTCCAATAAATGTGAATTAAAAAAGTAATAATCTCTTCCCAAGGATTATTTTCATACAAACACACTAATCCAATTAAATTTTTAAGTATTTTAGGTAAATTTTTTAAAATTTATAACATTATTTTTATCCTTAATTACCTGATTGACCTTTTACCATGTTAATATATTTTTAATATAGTTAATATTCATAATATCCAAAAATAAAATTATTATATTTACATAATTTGGACTCAATAATTCCAAATATAGAATCCATTTTCTATAATTAAAGAAATATATGTTTCATTAATTAATTTAAGTTTAATCTCGTAGATGGGGTGAGAAAACAGGTTATTAAAAATTTAAATATTAAAAAGAATGATATTTAGTCATAACTAAATTCTATTTTAAATTGATGATAATGACCTGAATTAAAGTAATTAATATAAAAATATAGTTAAAATTTAAAACAAATCATTAATATAATTGAACACTTAAATATTTCAATGAGAAAGTTTGAATTTAAATAAAATTTATTATTTTTTACTTTGCATCACGAAGTGAAACTTCTAAAAAAAATTCCAAAAAATCTACCAAAGTATATTTGTATATTCATATCTAAATAAAAAATAATTTTTTATTTAATTTAATTCGTAAATGTTTCAAATTTTTAATTTAAAAAAGGTTCCCCATAAAAAAGTGTTAAAATTGTTTTTATAAAAATATAGGTTTTTATGTGTAATATTGGGTTTTTTCTTATCTTATGACTATATAATAAATAATTTGAATGTAAAAATATTTTATTATACATAAAACACATAAATTCTCTATATGATTCATAATTTAAATTACTATTCAAAACATGACTAAATACTGTCTCATTTAAACACGGGGTTCCATGCATTGTAAGATATCACAAAAATTTATTTTTTACTAAAAGGAAAATAAGGTAATTTTTAGAGATTATGTATTTTAGTATAATGTTATTTAAGGATGTATGGTTGAGATCATGAAACTTGGAGTCTAAAATAGAATATCTTGTTGTTTCTAAGAGCACTTTTGGAATGGAATGTACGGTTTAACCACCATGTATTATGTGTTGACAGGACATGCATAGCCAAGTAATTCTCTAGATGGATATACTTTTTCCCTTTTACGTGGGTTATATCCAATGGATTGGGGTCAAGAGAACTATTTCATTAATTTTTCTCCCATTTATTTATGGTTTTGGGGACCATATTGGGTATTGTAAGTCTCACCCCTGCATGGGATTTTCCTACACATGTCTTGTATTATGAAGATAAAAAATAATTTAATGGAGTCCTACGAAGTACTATAGTAATTATAGAATATATTTCTATAAATAATTAATTATTTACCAGTGGGTGTGTTTGATAGCATCCCCTTCATTCTATAAAGGTTGGACAATTTTTCAATTTTTTGGTGGGATTGTATTTTTTACATTCATGATTTAAGTTACTTTAGGGTGCCATAATTGTGGGATAGATTTATGAACTAGTTTTTTGTATTTTTTTGTATCATTATCTATTCATTGTTTCATTGAGATGGATATATGTTTTTTTATACATGTAACATATACTAAGAATACCCATGTCTGTGATATGCCTACTCGGTGCAAGAAACCACCCCCTGGCATATGAGTGGTAGGATTATGGTTGTGATAGCCCAACCTTTCTTATTTAGTGTGGTCCATGGTGAGTTGTTTCATTACAAAATTTTATGAGATACGGTCCTTCATTGGGACTGGAGTTTTGAGTTTTCTATATAATAGCATGGATTGGTATTTTTGGTGACATTGTTAATAAATTTCAACATTGGATTTCCTGATTGGGACTCCAGTGTTATTTCAAAAACTAATGTATCCATTCATAAAGACTCTGATAAAATTCTTTTCGACTCGGAACTATTTGACATTGGACTTAAGGAATATTTGGTGCATTCTCCATATAGGAATGGGTTGTGGTTTCCATAACATTCTTGATTCAACTACCTAGATATACAAATTTTTTGTGACAATTATTGGGTTGTGGTTTCCACATTTATTGTGGTGGGTATTGATTTCGTTTTTGGATTCCACCATGACGACAATTATATAGGGTTCTTTTGAGGTATTTTGACGATGATACTCTAAGTTACAAGGCTTCGGTGGAGGGGTCTTCATAGGAGGTGATATCTCCATGTGGTTTTCTAGTGGATCCACTAACCATTGACCAATATTTTTTCTTTATGGTACGAGTTAAAGATGTGTGTAGGATGAGTGTGATGAATGATTTTAATAGGTAGAGACCTCATTGTTATTGGGTTGAGATTTACCCATTGAAATTTGATGACATTCCTAATTTACTCTCATGTGTTATCCACCTTTTGAGGGCCCCTCTTGTATTGATAGTGGGTATAGCAGTGTGTCTTCTGTACCACTCATCCATTCGATGGTGGAGCCTGGTGTGTCGGAAAAATGATTATATGAAGCTCACTTGTAAAGAGTTTGAAAATCTCTTTAAATAAGATTATTATCAATCCATGTTAAGATAAATGCGAATCATGGATCTTGAAAAGATTCATTATGTTACCATGTCTATGGAAGAGTTTTAAGAAAGGTTCACATACCTTTTGTGTTACTCCCTAGATATGGTTTGATTTCCTTTTTCCCGAGCAAGAATCTTCGAGTCAAGATTATCTCTGGATTTCAAGGTTTCATTGAGATATCTATGTATTGAATCTTATGACAGAGTGATAATGTGGGCCTTTGTAATTAATAGATTTCTAGAAAATTAGTCCTTGACTATGGGTATAGGACACATAATATATGAGAAATTAGAATATAGTAGTTTATGGAAGGATTTCAAGGCCCATACATGAAGGTAGTATTAACATGAGGAGATAGAAGATACTATTCACTTCATGCAAGTAAATATCTCTTGGGAAATTGGGGGAGAGTACACTCTATAGAGTAAAATCATGGCCTATAAGAGTGGTAGGAGTGGGGAAAATGTAAATTAACATGAATCTATGTTTTATCTATGATATACCCTATTATCCCAACCCTCTGATCTCCCTCCAGATGGATCATAGGGGAGGAAGAAATCCTCTTTTGGCTTCACAACTAGGGGTTCTACGATCAGCTTCTTGGGGTGTCCTGCTCCTCTAATTTTCTTTAAAGAGGCCAGCTTGAATCCTCAATTTTTCCAAGATGTTCTGAATATGAATCAAAGAAATGTGTTTGATCCCATTACTATCATTTTTGATCTATATGTATGTGAGTTTACCCCTTCCAGGTCAAGTATATTTACATCCATAGATATACAAATGATATAGATGGATTTGGAGTAGTAGGATATCAATAAAAGTACTATATGGTGTTGTAGAGTTTTAAAAATAAATTTTTTAACTTGTATGATTAGTAAGAATGAAATTCCCATGGTTGATAAAGTGAAATTTGGGTGTCAATATCACCTCTAGATGCCACTACTACAATACCCATGAGGATGAGGATGTGAATCACCTTCTCTATGAGGGGTAATATACACTATATCTGATTCATTTATTCGGTGAGTTAACTGACCTGTCCTCCATGCATTTTTATGAATCCATGTTTTTTTACAGATGGTTTTATTTCTAGACGTCTATAAGCCTAAAAAATTGGAATGTTTAATTAATCAGAACATGGATTTCTAGGGTATATAGAAGGCCGAGAATAAGGCCTGGTATGAGGGTGTTCTATCCACACGTAGATCCGTCATCACATGTACTAGTTTCCTCATCATCGATGTGGTCAGCCTCTTCAGCAACTAGTTCGATGCACCTTCGTTAAGATCACTACATGTGAGTTTATCCGTAGGGAAACCCTCCTCTACTGGGTAGTAGGGACATTGGCTGTGTTGGTCGACACCACATTATGTATACAAATTGAATATTACTATTTCGTGCATTTCAGGAGTGATGAGAGGTGGAGGGGTTATCAACACCTACCAGGGGAGTGTCATCCATGCTTTCTTTACACAATAAAATCATGGAAACATTATCCAACCAGAGGAAAAAGAACATCCTAGAGGGCTGAATCATTGAGTCTCAAATTATATCACTCTTACTCTTGTGGAAATTGATTCTATGATCATCCATGATTCAATGCATGGCAAAGGCTCCATTATCTATTTGATTTCATACATCATCAGAAAATGAAAATCCACCCTCATAATCGACATTCATGTGGTCCATGCATAGTGTTAAGGTAATAGGTTGTTGGATCATCTTGCTTTTATGGTGGTAGAGGTCCAGGTCCCCAACATCACATGTATCTCTAGAACAACTTTCATGAAACTGGAGAGGATTAACATAATTAGAGGATATAAATATAGTCTCTATTACATTTTCCTCACAAGGAATTCTTTTTATTTTCCCTATTTTGGTCTATAACATTCCTTATTAATTATTATATAACAATATTATAATGATGGTATATGGATCATTAATACCAACATTGATCTAGTCATCCATAGGATAGGCTTGGATTTTCTTATAGTGGGAGGGGACATGTTATACGGGATTTTCCAACCAAACATTATTCTACGTGGTAGGTAGTTTATGGACTTCTCTAGAATTGAAAAATACATATTTATAGGGTTCCACATGAAGTTATTTGTGGAAGAGGGAAGATAATGTCATTATGAGGTGATAGATGATTTGATCTGTTTCAACCACCACCATAGGTGGTCCACAACATGATTAGGGAGTTGGTGGAATGGGTGAGGATAGCTACATGCCATAACGTATTATGACCTAGATGATTTTTTTATTATCTGAGGTATAAAATATTTCCTTTATAATTTTATAGTAGTATTATAAGTCACTGTCCTAATATAACAATTTTTTTCTAGTTCATTCTAAAGGCTTACCTAGGTTGACATGAAGCATAGAAAGAGCTCTACGATGGTGATGTTTGACTTGGTCTTAGGCTCTGATGAAGTAGGTACACATACCCCAATGAGAGAAATTATTTTTACATGATACAAAATCATGAGGGTGAGTTAGTTCCACCAAAAGTAGATACTGGTGAGGTTTGGTGGATAAGTTCCTTTAAATATTTTGAGCGGTGTAGATTGGTATGATGAGGTGTAATAGGAGGCTGTAGTTGGGTTGAAAAGTCTTGAAATGAAAAATATTAGCTTTAAGATGAATATTATTTCATCTTATAGGTTAAAGGGTGGTTCCAAGTACTACATGTGTTTTTATTATTCTAGTATTAGTTTTTCTGAGTCCTCAACCAATTTCTCCTTATTGTACACTATTTGTGAGGCATAATGATATGACTAGATAATTTTCATCAACCCATATGATTTTTTGAACAACTATAGAGGATATTAGGTCATGAAATATTATCCTTATTATTAACCAACTCTATATGAGAGTTTGAGAAACTCACATAGATAATTAATTATAGTGTCATAGATACTATTTAGTGATTTCCATAATGTGGATTTGATTCCTACCATCCTGGATCAGATGGTTTTCCTTTAGTATGTGTGGTATAGTTTTTCGATTATGGGAGGTAATGTTCCTAAATTATATAATATTGATCTTAGGATGATAGGATGAGCTCATGTGTGGGTATATATTGATGAATTTTATTATATGGATAGTATGACCCTTGGAATAGTACTGCTTTGAGATTTTGGTTCTATTCAATGGCGGTGGTGTTGAGGATATATTCCCAAGTATTTCTAGTTTAACTCTCCCAAAAAAGTTATAATTCTTCATTGGATAGATCCCTTGGAGTACCCAAATATTTATCTTAGAAAAATGGTTAAATTAGATATAGCTACATGAGTTGTAGTTATTTCAGAGGTTTTTCAAAGATAGTTCTTGTATGTCCCAAGGCGTAAAAATGGAAAGATATGTGTATGCATAAAATATGGATGAGATTATTTTAGACTATACCCTTCATCCATTTTCATTAGTTCATGGGAGTCTTATTTTTTGGTTCCCTTGTGTTATCAACATTAGATTTTTGTGTGAGACACATGAGGAAGATTTCCATACATTCTCCGAGAGTACCATCTTCATTGTAAGGTATCATAGAGATGGGTGTGAATCCAGGTGTTTCACATCTTGTGATATGTATTACTCACCATCGGTGTGATATAATACCCAATATTTAATTGGGATGTGCTATCATGATAGAGTCCCAATTGTGTGGTTGTAGTAGTAGTTTCCCATAGTGAGGGTTTATGTCCACTATTTTGAGTGAGGTAACAAAATAGTTGACCTATATAAAGATAAGCATTGTGGGTGAGGAAGATGTAACATGTCTTCATTTTATGGTTATTACCCATACTATTTTTCATACAGTTTGGGATTCAAATCATTGATATCCTCTTTGTGAGGTCATGTGTGTCTAAATATCCAATGGAAATGTCCGAGATTTATTTTTACAAAGGTGGGGAGTACATATACCTTATACTGATTTATCCTAACACCATTCTATTTGAGTAAGGAGGTTCTAAAGAGGTTTCATACCTACATTAGTATGCCCTGGAGATGGGTGGTTATTCTTAGTATAATGAAACATTTGTGTTTTGGAAAAAATTATTCATATTTTCATATTGACTTTGTGCAGTCATCTCTCCACCATCAACATTGAATAGTATTATTCTATTTTAAGGATACTATTTAGGTCACTGATATACTTATTATAGATAGTGGGATTTGAAAATTTTGGACCTAGATTTTTTTATAATGATATATATTGATGGTGATGTTAATCAGGGGTAGATGATTATTGAAATGTTGCATTAATTTCTATTTTGAGTGAACAAGGTGGGGTAGTGTGATACCCTGTGACAATATATTTACTATGATTTTGGTTTTTCCTCCTATTTTAGATGATGATACATGAGAAAACTCATTGCTTTATGTCTACCTAGATAATCAAGTCTTTACGTGTGGAGTTACCTTTTGAGGTACTCAATGGTGGAAAAGTGGTTTCCCCATGAGTGTGTTTATTGATAGCAGAGGAACCCTATGGAGAGATCACTAATGTTAGTAACCTGGTTGAGATCATAGTATTCTCCCTTATGCATATGATTTCTCTTCCCAATATGAAAATACATGAAGGTGGGGATAAAGTGGAGACATTATTTATTCCATATATGAATTTTGAATATTTCTATGAATATTTTTAAAATCCATTCATTGAATTGAAGTAGAATTCTAGCTCCGGAAGATCACTAATTAATTCATATTAAAAATATTAAAAATATTTTATTATGTATGCATATTTCTTCAAGAAATTGGGAATAACAGATCCTTAGAGTCTCAGATAGAAAATCAGATGTTGTGGTCGTGTACATAATGCATATTTTACCTAAGGCATCATATATATGTGTTTTATCATTTTATGCATAGTAGGAGTTGACTATTGGTGAGGTATTAAATGATATAGGTTATTTAGTTAAATGAAAATTAATAAATAAAAAACCCCCCTATAATTTTGTTTATTTCATTCATGATAGATAGATATAATGATTTCTCCCTTACATGATGGTTAGATTGAGGGAGAGAAGCAGCAGACAATCACCATTATTAACACTCATCATCACAAGATCGAGGAGGTGTGGCTTCTAGCTATCATGTTAAACCCGAATCTTTGATCATTTTCCTTGAGGTAGTAAGAATTGTGAATTTTATGTTATAATCCCCATTAATGAATTTTATATGATTTTGGATCTTTTTTATGACAAATATAGACCATGATGATATAGATTTATTGGTTTTCGGTGGAAATTGGGGTTTTGGGTTGCTCATAAGGATTTTCTATTTAGAAATCATGATCACACCGTGTGTAGTGAAGTATCATACATGGTGTATTCATCCCATTCACAGAATAATATATTTGAGGAATAATGTCTATGCACTTTAGTACAATCCTTATATTGATCCCTTACCATGTGACCGAGGACATTTCCATACTACTCATGTCATGGGACAAGGTTATGTGGTAATACACAACCACATAAAATGAGAAAATATTCATGAACACTATAATTGGATAAAAACGGTCTTAGGATAGGCCAAGAGGAAAAATATATGTAGAAGAGTATGCACCATATATGGAGACATGGTAGGCGGGGAAATGTGCATCTGGGGACATGCCCAGAGAATTGGACAAGGTCACACTTCATGTGACATGGGGTACACAACATTTATAATCATTAGACATGCTGAGTACCAAGAGGGTAAATATCCAAGGAACTATTTCAAGATACAACACATGTTATATGGGTATACTCAATATAATCCCTTAATATACTTTTCTCTTAGGCATCCCAATATTTAAGACTTATATGGAGTCCCATTAGTCTCCCATATTAATTATTTTATCATAGAACGTAATGGTGGATATTTTTTTGAAATGAGATATATGATATAAGGTTATTCATGAGGGATTCTTTCTAGAAATATATAAATGACTATCAGTGGGTGTGTTCCCTTGATCTATCCCTATGAGGGGTAGAATTTTCTCTAATTTACACTTCAGAGGATGTTTATCCTTAAAACGTGATGAGTTTGGACAATGGATAGATCCAGATTGGGTTTGAGGAATCTCCTAGTGTCCCTGGGTGATATAACTTATCCATTTATCATGGTTTTGATTCTTGGTAGACTTTTTGTGTCCTTGAACTATCATGTGGGTGTTCCCCTATCTGATCATTATAATCTCTAGTGTTCAATAATGGTTTCATGGTGTCACCCATCGGTCCGGGATTTGATCAACAATCTAAGTGATGCAATACTATTTGTATCCAATAGGGTTACTAGATTCACCCCTTAAGGATGGGTACGATCCCCTTTATGAGTATCGATATCCACTAGGTTATAGTGTCACTTTCATAGGGTGATAACTGATGAGCATGTTATCATGGATGTTCACCCTTTATGAGTATCGATATCCAATCGATTGTTTTTATCCCTCCACTATTAATGGGAGTGAGAGAGGCACAACATGATGATATAGATAGTGAGACTTTATGTGCTCAATTGTCCATAGGGAATGCACCTAATAGATATTTGAAAGGTGGGGAGCACGTCGTTTCATTCAAAGGATGTAGTGTAGCATCAGTGAATGCATGGAGTGGTGAGATGTATCTGGATATGCAATTCTGTGTCAAGGTAGACAATGATGATGAAAAAATAGGTTGAAGATATGCTTATCTGTTGATATAAAAGTTGAGTCCATGTTTAATCAGTTTCATGGTTTTTCAACACTCCTTTTCGAGCCCCTATGCTTGGATGAGGTTTCCCTTTTATTCTTTGTGGTGTAACAAAGGGAGTGAGAAAAGATATTTATGGACTTCCTGGTGGGTTTATCATGTATGTCTAGGGGACATGGTATCATCGGGGTGATCAGTGACTAACTCACCATGTTATTCAATTCTTTATCTTTTCTGGGATAGTGTATTGTAGAGATATTGGGATGCCTCTACATGCAGTGGATTGTTCGACTCCATGGAGTACCATCAATGATAGTCATGGATAGAGGCGCATTCTTTGTATACTAGTTATGGAATGGATCATCGAAGGTGTTTGGGACTCAGTTATGCTTAAGAACATCATTCCACCCATAGATAGATGGCAAGATGGAGCAGACCATTCATGTCTTATAGGACATGCAACATGCTTATATACTTTATTTTTCCCTCATTTTGGAGGATCACATACCATTTATATAGTTTTCATACAACAATAACATTTATTCCACCATTTTAATATCACCATTTGAGGCCTTCAATGGGCGACTCTGTAGGTCACCACATTGGTGTACTGACCCTACAAAGTCAGTGCTCAAGGGCCTCGAATTGGTGCATGCTTGTATAGAGAAGGTGTTGGTTATCTAAGAGTGGATGAAGACTGCACAAAGTCATCATAAGTCCCCTTATGAAAGGCAATATTGACCCTCAGAGATTTAGGAGGGATACAATGTGTTTATTTAGGTCTATCCTCAATGTGGGAAATAGAGATTTGGTCGGGGCATCATGTATTCTCTAAGGTGGATCAGACCTTTTTTGATATTTCATAGAGTGGGTGAGGTGGAATGCCCCATGTCTATACCTATGCAGTTAGAGTGGGTTCTCTACATCTTCCACATATCCCAACTAAGGATATATGTACATGACCCATCACACGTCATTGGATGAGGAGATATGGAAATTGATGATGGGGAATCCTTTGTGGAGTTTTAGTTTGATATTGAGGATCAACAGGAGAGGAACCTCTAGGGGTGATCGATTCATCTAATGCACATGCGGTGGAATCATAGAAATCTTTAAGAGAGCATGTAGGAGCGGGAGTCTTAGGTTCATGCTCGTAAACATATGCTCATCTATTTTAGAATCCCTTCGTTTGGATTTTCTTGGATATAAATCCTAAGGTTGGGAGAATTTAATGAAATTTATTTTCGAGATTTATTTTTTGAAATAATTTGGGAAAATTTTGGGACCATACACTATGATGGCGGGCGATTCTGTGGCCCAATGGTCAAATAAATTTCCATCGAAAGATGTTATTTTTTAGAAATAATGTCTGATTATGTTTCTTTAAATAGTTGAATAACTTTTTTAAATGTACTCGAATCAGAAATCAAAGGTTACCTTTCTGTTCAGGGTGGTGGGTTCACCCTTTGCGCGACTTAACATTAGTCAACGCGGGCCTCCTGTGAGAAAAACTTAAAATGTTAATATATTAAATAAAATAATTAAATTAATTTTTTTTATTTTTTAAAATTCTTAAAACTCAATAAAAATGACTCGAATTGAAAATATGAGACCACGATTGAGTTTGTAATAAGGTGTTTTCCTTAGATGGACTGTAAAATTGTCTTGCATAGATCAGCTCTTGAAAGGTGGTTTTGGGACATAACCATAAATAAAATAATTAAATGAAATTATATTAGTTTATGAAATCCTATGACTCATAAATGTTTACTCATATTGGAAATTTGAAAGTACAGTTGAGCTCATGAAGGAGTGCTTTCCTTAGGTGGGGATTAACCTCAACCGACGTGAGTCGAGGGTAAAAGTTAATTTTTGAGAGTCTTAATGAAAATTAAAATAAACATATGAAATATTATTTTACTAAAAAAAAATTCAATGCAATTTCGATCTAGCTATTTCATTTAATTAATGAAACATCGTAACAATGATATGACTCAAATGTAATATAAAAACCATTTCATTTTTTAAATGAGACAACATAATGGCATGATGAATCAGCATAATAGATTCACTGAAACCCATTTCCTTCATTAGGTTTATTAATAATGATATGATATTGGGGGAGGATCATTATGGTTACATAATGACTTGGATACAATTTGTTGGCAAATGATGAGTGGTGACGAATGGAGAATGATGATAGATCAGATGTCAGACGATTGATGATTGATGAATACAAGATTCTCCCTTCATTAATGATAAATAAAAACCCATATAGGGGATTATTTATAAGTGATTACTTTCCCCCGTTCTTCCCTTCTAAACAAAGAATGCAGATTAACTCACTAACAAGTTGATCTTTAGGTCGATAATTATTACAGGTTTGGGAATTCTTTTGCAGGAATATAATGGGATGTAGAAATTTGTGGTTACTACCATTATTTAAGTTCATTGTAATACTGTTAATAAGATCAATCTAAGGCTGAAATGAGAAAAGGATTGGATCATTCTTCTGGTGTTCCTAGTATTCTTTCCTACCCCTCACTCTTGTATTCTTTCCTGACGGACCCCTATGGAGGCGTCAGGATTTTCCAGGAGGTCCCAAATCTGGTCAAACCCCCAGTGTGATGGAAATAATATTTAGAGAACATGATAGTGACACCGATGACCCAAGGATGCTAGAGGTGCCCACAATTTGGAAATCAGACCACTAGAGCGAATCAGGTGGCATGGGAAAGAGGACACATGCAAGTCTGCAATTACACCTATGAAAATTGTGTTTACACGGTTTCCCATTTCAGAGGATCCTTGGAGGGGTCCTAGACCCACGGCTCAAGAAGCAAGGTACGTGCTTGATCAGTGGTTGGCCATGATGGTTGTGTGACATAGAAGGGACGTGGTGGTTTCCGCATATGTGGCAGAAAAATCGGCCTACATTAGTGGGCCAGACTAGGTAGGTGGTCTTTTCTCAGGTTGGGTTGGTGCAGTGGGTCTAGGTGGGGCTAGAGGGTTTGGGCTGGGTAGGTACATCAGAATTGTTTGACCTATGTGGTCGATATGACCGGGATGGACCAGGCCCAGATCTAGTTAGCATATTTTTAGTAAAAGACTCATAACTTCCAAACTGTGCATCTGATTGACGAGTTTTTCCCAGCGTTGGGACACTCATATTGATTCTATCCTTTTGATATAATCTAAGTGAGTTTTCGTGGAAGTTGTGATATGAATGATGTCTTGAGGATTAGATTCTCCCAGAATAAAATACGTTTTTTGCAGGTATATTGTGGTTTGCTATGACATGAAAACTATGAATAGTGGGTCTAGGTAACCCAATAAGCCCATGTGATGAGCGGGTCTAGGTGACCCATCAGGACTAATTGACAAGGGGGTTTAGGTGACCCATGAGGCCTATGTGATAAGCTAGTTTAGGTGACCTAGTAGGCCTATCTGATGAGTTGGTTTAGGTGACCCAACAAGACTAATTGATGAGAGGGTATAGGTGACCCAGTAGGCCAATATAACGAGAGGATCTAGGAGAACCAATTGGACTAAGTGACTAATTTGGGATGAGTGCCTTAGTAGAACAAGGAGTTTAGTTTTATGAATTATAGTCTTGATTTTCAAACAATAGTTTCTTCCTGTGTGACCAAACTCTAGTGACTCTCTTTACTGTACTTCTTAGAGTTTACACATCATGTACCATTTTGGTATTATACATTTTGTATTTCTTTGTGTTATAAAATTGTGGTTTGGGATACCTATTGGGTATTTTTTTACTCACTCATGCATGGGATTTTCCATCGTGTGTCTTTCCTTGTGTAGACAAATAAATCTTTACCAAATTCCTTGGGGGACTAGGGCCAAGGGGTTCATAGAGTGACATAACAAACAAAATGATCTTATATAACTTCAGAAAGTTGTTTCTATACATAACCCTTCTGGTATGGTTTTCTATGGATAATTTCAAGAGACTTTTACTTTTAATTTTTCTATTTTAATTGCGATTACATTCTAGACCCATTTACCGTCATTTTTCTACAATCGTAACTTGTGTATGTTTACTTATTATTTTCACATTCCAGTATCTATGGCATGGAGTTCTGTACGTGTGTACAGGTACATTGGAAAATTCCTCCCATATGTTTGGGATATTACAACTTGATGTTAGTTTCCATCCCCTAGCCTATATGAGGTGAGCATGGGTTAGTCATGGAACTAGCCTTGGGGTATTGTTCATGACATAGTTTCTTATGGACAAAAGAACAAAGCATCATAGAACCTGCATAAAATCCTTCACCTAAATCACTAAGCTCAAAAAATATGACACTAATGCATTGTGTTGGGAATACCTCATGAGGTTGGTGAGCCTTGGTGTATACATTGACATGGTATCACCTCCAAATATATAATCGAACACCCTTATATATTTTCAACCATAACAGTAGCTCATTACCCAACCAAAATGGAGTAATTTCATAATGAGTATCAAACATCGTCCATTCCCCTATCACTTGAGTTTTATAATATATTCTTTAATATTTTAATCATCTCATCATTGAAAACACTTCACAAACATATTCTATTGGTACAATCAACCAATATAGAAAATACCACCAACCATTCAGAAAAACTTGTTTAAACAAAGTGTAAATGGAAGATGGACTACCTAAGGTCGTGGGAAATAATGTTTATCAATCATTTCTCATAAAAACACATCATCTCCCTATATAAATTATATATGGAAACCCAATCTTTAATGGATAACACATTATATGTGGTGGTTCCATAAAGAAAATGGTTTTGAAACTTCACAGATGAGGTAGATATTGTGCATCATTGAATGTCACAAATCTAACAAGTGTGGAACATAGAAAACATGGATTAATAATGGAAAAGGAATGAAATATTATAAATTTTAGAAACCAAAATTTTATCATTCAATATTTTTAGTGTTTTAACATATATTTATGAAATATTATTTAACATAAAATGTAATTAATGTCATTTTTGGAACTATACATTAAATATTTCAATAAAGACATAAGAATAATAACGATTCTAAAAACTAATATATTTCAGAATAAATAATACATAATTATTAATAATAAAATTCTTTTGTTGACTGATAAAAACCTAACTATATTACTTTTAAAATTTTTTAAGTTGCATACCTTGATTTTATCCACTTTTTCAAACAATACTATGATAGCATTGTATATTTATTAAATTTAAATATATAATATATATAATTAAAAAATACCATCATGAAAATAATTTCATTATAGTAAATTTAAACATTAATATTCATTAAACACTTATTATTATCGTTATGTTAACATATAAGAGATATTTAATGGGAATAGAGTTACATTTTTTTATTCATTTAGAAAAATTATTATAAAAGTCACATTTAGAAAATAGTTCAACATAAATAATTTATTCTTGACCATAATGTTAAAATGTTATAAATAAATTCATCCTATAATTATTTATATGAAAAATGGTGGCCTTATTACTTAGTATTAACATAGGTTAACTATATTTACCCTTTTACATCTCTGATAATGTTTTACTATTTTTACTAATCATTTTGAAAAAATATTAATTTGAAATTTTTATATAATATAAATAATTATGATTCCAAATATGGAACCCATTATATCAAATTCAATTCACATAAGTGTAATAATTTAATTTATAAAGTAAGCTACATACCATATTGATAAACATTTTTCAAGAAATGTATTTTTCAATCATAAGTTGATATTAAATTAACATTATTACTAGTGATAATAATTATATTAATAATAATTGATATATATTATTATAATATTTGAATTTATTTTCCACCAATAATAATTAGGGTTTATTTTAAATAATTAAAATAAATAATCCTAATGCACTTAATTTTTTTTGAAACAACAATTTAATCATAAAAATTATCATCTACCAAAATTCGGTATAAAAATTATTCAAATATATTTAATAATATTAATTTTAACTTAATTATTATTATTTTACTTTGAAATAAATTTGAAATCATAATGGGCCTTTTAAATTACTTGATTTATTGAAATGAAATGACTGTTTTACAAAATTATTGTATTTCTTACTATTCACAAAAAGTCACTCTTTTTATAAAAAATACAAATCATTTACCATATAGTAATTTCAATATGATGATTTAAAAAAAGAATTTTTATTTAATATTATATAGTTTCTATTATTAGAATAAATTAATTATATTATGTTTTCAATGAAAGAAATATAAAAATTTTTCCTGAAAAATATATTTTTTGAGCATGTGAAGTAATGAAAAAATGTATTATATATTTACAAATATATTTTCTATATATAAAATAAATGAATATAATTTTAGAAAATTATTAAATTTTTTTAATATCATTAATTTTAATATCTATGTAACAACCGTTACTTTTAAATAGTATATCATTATATGTTTATGCTCAGTTTTTCATGTCGTATATGATATTGAACATAATGTTATTCTTTTAAACTATTATGGTGTTATATATCATAGAATTAAATAAATTAAATCCTTACAAATTTCCCAAGTTCTTGAATATCTGTGATTTGATATTTAAAAATTAATATATGGAAAACCTACATTAAAAAATTGATTAATACAACTTTCTCTTAAAAATATAGAATGAAAAATACAAAGGTCATCTAGAGTAACAAAAAAAATTTGCTTTCAAATAGGATAACATTAATGGGACGTTAAAATATGTACATGGATTAGAAAGATATTACCCAAGTATTAATATGGTGCGATAGATTACTTGTCCAGGAGAATATTGAAAACTATTAATCAATAAATTTGTAATGGGTGCATGGACAAAAAATTCATCATAAATGACTATAATAGAATAAAATTTTATTTTATGATCTTTTCCCATAGTTGGGTAATTTATCTTTGATCTACACTGTAGACATACGGAAAAATATGTTTATGATATCTTTCTATATTTTAAGAACAATTTCATCATTTGATTATGCTTTGATAATTTTATATATCCCTTATAACTCAAATAATTGAATATCTAATAATAATTTTTATACCAAAAGAACTAAAATTAACATTAGAAAATATCTATAAAATAATAATTATTTATTCTTTGTATCATTAAATATTAAAAAATGAAGATGGTTACCAAAAGAAATGATGATAATAGAAATTTATAAACTTTCATATGAATAAATAATACATGTTAAATTAAAATTTTAACCAGTGATTCAACATAGATTATTCCAAATATAAATATGATTATATCCAAATTAATCTCAATATTCTCAACATTAATGAATTTTCCCACCACAAAAGAGATCTCATGTCATTTAACTTATATCTAAAAAAAATTAATGCCATTACTCCAAAATAATACTTTATGTTAAACCCAATGGTTTTATATTTTCCACAATCCAATAAAAACTCTCCCAAAATATCATCAATCACCTCCAACTAAAGAATATATTATCCTATAATATGTTAACTATACGAAAATTAATATTTATCAGTTACACTATTAATATAAAATCAAATTCATAAAACCTATACATCACGTTGGAGAGTGGTAATAACAACACCCAAGTTTCCCTTTAGTCATGGGTTTAAGCCCTATGAATTTACAAGATGTGATGTGTTTTATTTTTGACATGTGGTTTTCCCTTTTTCTAGAACTATATTTATATAATTATTTCATTGTTATATATAATGTAATTAATGTCCTCAAAAATCTTATTAGTCGGACAATCTCTTTTTAACCAAAATGTATTCTATATAACATTATTTTTCACAAAATAAAAGAATATTAATTTTCTTGTAGTACATAAATAATAGTCTTAATAGTAACCATAATGGTTATCAATATCCTTAAAATGAGTTCTAGAAATATATTAAATAATTACCCCTCAATTAAACATATCTTTAAAAAAAGGTATTCATGAGGTTTAAATAAATGTCAAATATCTATTTAAACTAAATAAATGTCACCAAGGTACATCCATCACATATAACCTCATAATAATTATTTTAGAATATTAAATTATAATCATACCAAGTGGAATGTTCTGAGTTTTTTAATCGGGCCCAAAACCACGCACGTTTTGAACTTTCTAATAAGTGGTTTTTCTATTTTCATTATCATCCATCATGTTCCATGTCTATGATTTCCATCAAATTTATATGAATTTTTTTGTATGGTTTTAGAGTCATAGAGTGTTTCATGGGTGTTTGGAATATTTTACAGAAGTTTTAAATTCCAGAATATTGGTTTTGGAGTTGCAGGTCATGGTACACAGTTTGGGGAAAACCATGGGGCCTCTTCGAAGTAATCATTTGACATGTTTTTGATCTTCTATTTTGTTTTGGGAAACTATTCAAGTGGGTGTATATATGTGAATAATCTCATTATTTTATGATTCATGGTATGTAAAACCGTGTGGAGTAACTGTCCGGCCTCGAGCACTTGGGTAGTGGTCGTCGCAGTGTTTCCACTCAACTGTCGCATGGCTTGAAAAACCATTGATTGTCGTATATCTTGAAAAAAATGAGGGTATACCATGTGGTATCATTAAAGATGAAACTTTACACTTTTCTCTTCTTATATTTTTCATTTCTTTACCTATTTTCCCTTTTCTTCTCCCATGGGTCACACATAGTATTGGGGGAACCTACCATTTCTTCCTCGCCATCATCTCGATCCCTTCTCTCTATCATTGCTCCAATTTTATATTCATATGATGCATTAGAACTGCCTCATCAAGTATGAACTTGCCCTTTCTTCCTTCATCCTTTTCATTCACCTCATGAAATTCTAAATCTGTTGGATCCATTTCACCCTATTTTTAGTGTGATAAATGCAAACATGGATCTCTTCCATAAAACATTTATTTAGTGATTGATATCGGGCATACGCACATGAATGAGTCCATGGTAGGTGGTGAATACATTACTTTGTGTTTTTTGAAAATATTTGGTAATTTAGCTTTCAGTGCTCCATTGGGTATTTTTCGAGATCATTTTTATAACTATTTCATGAGGTCAAATTGATCTTTCAACCTCAAGAGATTCCCATTGGCATACACAAACATTTTTCACACATGTGAGGGAATATTAGAGTTAGTCACTCCTAAGGAGTTTTGAAAAGATTGTTATATTAACTTAAATTAATCTGTTTTAATGAAATTGGTTTTTTCTATCATGTCGATCATATTAAATTATATTGAATTTAATTAATATGGTTGTCATATTGTGAAATACAATTTTAATAAATTTAATTTCTTATTTAATGAGTAATTAATTTAAATTATATATGATAAATGATTGATATACATGCGATGACACTCAAAGAGTCATTATGTTCTTGGCCTAAGCTTGGGATAAAATTGGCTATTGTTAATTGAGGCTAAATGATCGTCTGGTTGGGCTTGGCCCAGATTACATAGATGGTGTTGAAAATTAGTTGGGAATTGTGGACATTAGATTGAGATAGAAAATTTTTCAAGAATTTGGAAAAAGACTGTGTTATTGGATGAAAATGCAATCTGTCTTGATCGGCATGTTCATAGGGGAATGTTGATCTAATTTTTATGTTTCTTAGATACATATTGGTGATTATTTCTCACAAGGGATGGACAATGTGAATATTTGAGTCATGTGCATATAGGCTGACTCCATGATGATGAGGTTTTGGAGTACTTATGTGGGTATAGGGCCCAATTAGTGAGGTGTAGCGCTTGAGTTTAGGGATTGTATAATAGAATTCTATGTATAAGGTGAGATGAATTTGGTTGATAGTGATGAGGCTATTAGTTGGGGTAAGGATCTCTATATTAATGTCATGGGCCCAAAAAAATTTTAGATAACGAATATCATCATTTATCGGGATGCCACGCTATGAGACAACAATGGATTTATTTGAGGATAGTTATCATTGCATATTTGGATGTTGGCTGTTAGTGGACAGTTCTATGAATAGGGGTCAGAGGGAATGGTGACTTGTTTCTATGTGTCTTTGGGACAATGATGATTTATTTGAGACATTCCAAATTACTTTTCCTATGGTGGACCCAAAGGGTTCACCGAATCAATGAGACATAAAGGGATACCTTGGGCCATGGGATAAGGATCCTCTCTTATTTAGACATCCATTATTGGTCGAAGTATGTGAAATATTCATGGAAGTTATTAATCACAAGTAGTTTTATGTTTTTATTTCAATTTCATGACATATCTCTTCTATTTGGTTTTATATCACACATCTATTTAAACACATACATTGGGTAAGCATATTTTGGTGGTATCCTATTGAGACCCAGTGTGACACCCAACATGATCCCTTAGGGATGCATGTAGACTTTATGATGATACATTTAGGTAATGGATCATCCTAAAGAGAGAGATCATAGTGTTGTTGGGAATGAGAGGATGTCAAGGGACCTTGAAGGCATAGCCTCAACAAGAGTTACTTTTGAGTTTTTCATTCTAGTTTTAATTCTATTTTGGAATTCTAAATTGAATATGTATATTGATACGAAGGTCTTCCATGGTTGAACCTATTATATATTGTATATATGACTAGTTATGTATGTGTACTCTTCTTATTTTGTTGTAGATACAATTCCATGATTGGTTGTTCATTTAATTTCCCCTACAACAGTTCATTATTGGTTCTATTATTTATTACAATTTAAAGTGATTCCACTATTGGAAGGTCTGGTTTGAGTCCACTAAGTCTTCATTTTACATTTCTTATTATAGATTATAACTTACGCCAGTATAATTATCATTCCCTTGAGGCTATTGTCTCCCCACATGACCTTTTTTCACCCTCCATGCTAGTTGGTATCCTTAGGAATGTAGGGAGGTGTGCCTAAGGCTAGTGGAACCCAGACCGATAGCACCATTTTGGTGTTTAATCGAGTTGGGATTCTAAAAGTGGTATTAACTTCATTCTTGATGGGGATTTAGAAATAGTTTTCCACTGGCTACTAATGAGATTTATATTTTCTATTTCATTTCTGTTTGATGAATTTAATAGGTTATGGTAAACTGAAGAATAGTATGTGGTCAAAAATGGATTGAAACTTGTAAATGTGTACCTACAACACATGGTATGAGGTATAGACCAAGTTACCATGGGTGGTAATTATAGTTTCATGTTTCTCATTTTACAATAGGATTGATTTCCAACCAGGGTGTCTTATTTGGATTGTGATTTTTTTAATGTTATGATATGTGACATTGAACTAGTATGGAAATAAAAGAACTATTAAAAATTGATCAGTGAGGCAAGTTGTGTTTGTGATTACTATTTTTTTGTTAGTCACGTGATAAGGTACATGTGATACCAGGATAGAATGAGAAATTATATCAGAAGGTAGGTTCTATGAAATAGCATGATTATTATCACCAGGCTGGGAAACTCGGTCAAATGATTATGGAAATTATGGATTTCAGGATTGTAATGGATTGGTTTACTTGTGATACTTGTATATTATGAGGGCAAGTATAGAGTCCATGAGGCCATGATTCCATGGGGAATGGTTTTAGTAAGAATGGCTAGGGTAGTGAGGATGCACTTTCTATTTATGGTTTCCCTATTTGTGTTATACATATATATATGTTATTGGGTTGAATGACCATGTCATGATGTTTATTGGTTTCTATTTGATGGGTCGAAGGGAGAATTTGGTGGTTGATGGATTTGTTTCCTAGGAGCACTGCCAAGATGAAGCCCATGAGGGTCATGTAGAATATGAGCCTCATTTATAGCCACAAGAACATGCTTAGGTTCATGTTCAAGTGTTGGAAGGGAAGATTATCGACATAACTTCTTTGGGTTTTTGGATCGATTAGAAGCTTAGGGTGAGCCTGGTATGGGTTATCTAATGTATCAATAGGGGTGATCATAGAGAAAATCCATCCATGGAAAATCACACTTGATAGTTCCAATCACATCACCTGCTGCTGTCCCACAGTGGGGGTTGTCCACATGTGGATGAAAACATGATTGAGATCACGTGGATTATCTTCAAGAATAATAGGATTCCTTTAGGGTAGAGGGTGGAATTGGTGATGTATTTTCTCATAGGATTATCTACAAATAGATGGGATCTGTAGGTTTTTTGAAGAAAACACATGGGGTATCCTTAAAGGATTTGGTGCTAGTTTCATTGAGCATTTATTCCCAGATATTCTATGGGTGGGAAGGGATCAAGAGTTATTGTTCCTTAAATAGGGTGATATATTCATCATGGACGATGTAGTGATGTTCATTGAAATGTATCACTTTCACCTAGCTTGTTCGGTGATGACAACTAGAGGGTGAGGCCCTTCATGTATGGATTACGACATACCATTCAGGTATAGGTAGACATGTTTAAATCTGAATCATTATCTATGGTAGTGAACCATCAACACATAAATGATGGAAACCTAATGGTAATGTCATAATATATATTGGAAGAATATTTAGGTGACATTAGTTGTAAAACATCAGATACATGGAACCGAGTACGTGATGAGTTACAACATGGTGGTTAGGCAAAACTTGGCTAGACCACAATTCAGTGGGTCTTTAAAAGTTTTATTTTAGTGTGGGAAGCCAAGTAATGTCCAAAAAAATGTTAGTTTCCTTCAAAGGAGGGTCATTCATGTTGTTGGTTTGAGAATCTTGATTGGTTCTACAGGAGTCCTTATTGTTAAGCTGGTGATCAGATTCAGCGGCATACTCATTCATCTATGGTCGGTTCATGATCAGTGCCAGGCAAGGGTAGTTATGTTTCAGATGTGTGAAGATGCCATGGTAGATACAGTGGGACCCATTAATGGTTTTAGTGTCTAGTTAATGGTGCAGCACCATAAGGACGCAAGGCTTTAGGCAGGCGAGCTTCAGGATAGGTGCGCATCGTGGAGATTCTAGGGGATGAGCAGGCTAGTGATTCGAAGATGATCAGAGGTATTCCATGGGATTAGCCATCTATATTAATTTTCATTAACATGGAATATTGAGGAATGTATATTTATTGAGTTCTAGGGGCACATGAAATGTATACGGACTAACAAAATTTTGGTTAGTAGGTTGGAACTAGATCAGGTGTGTGATATATATGTATGAGGTGTGAAGAACCCGGTTATTTTTATTGAGAATCGTTGGAAAATCTTTATTGAGATGATAATAATTGTGGAATCAATGTATGTAGGTTACTCGATGTGTGAGGAATTTAGGAACCTTTTCAGTGTTGTAATTGATTTAGGTTTGATGCATTGAGACTTTTTTAAAAATCTGTTGAGATGTGTAACCTCATTACTGAAATGGGTGGCATGGGAATGAGGGAGGAAGCGATGCAGTGCCGGACATGGATGGTTTTTGAGGATTGTAGTCATAGAGGAGTGATTCTGACCCTAGGAAATGCATGTAATCATGAAAGACCTTTCATCCTTTATAGAATTTGAATCAAAATGCCATTGGAGGTATATAATTATAAATAAAAATGATTATAATGTAATATAATATAATATTGATACTAAATTAAATTTTGGAAAAATTTAAACCATTTAAAAGGAAACATGATGTATATATTAAAAATGTATAAATGGTTTTAAATATGAGACAAAAAAACCTTCACAAATATCACTATATTAGACTAAATAATCACTTAAAAATGAAATAATTAGAATAAAATATAAATCTAGATAAATTTAATATGAAATATAATTTTCTAAAATTATATAATAAAATAATTCAAATTATAATTATTAGAATTGAGATAAAACACTATAACTCAAAGAAAAGAAAATGAGTTATAAAAAACCATTATGATATTTAGAGACTTAGTCAGATGTACTCTAACATCATCTAAAAACATAAATATCATAACATACTATTTAAAGACTATACTAATAAGATATTTTTTATATCTTTTCTATAAATCATTGAAAAAACTTATATTAGTTTTTTTCCTATTTTCCAACATTTTGTGTTTATTGTTTTGTCCATTTATGGAATTTACATAGGATTGGGGGCAATATTTGTTATTATTTAATAGTTAATTATTAAATGATAGTTAATGTTACTATAATGGATGCAAAATAATTATTCAATATGTGTAAATTTTCATTCATGGTAACATTAGTCTTTATCCTAAAAGGTGAAATTGAGAAAAAATAGATTTCAATCATTTTCATCCTACAATGGTTTTTCTTCATAATTAATGAGTTAAATATTTATGTATCCTTTACATAATGACAAAATAATTATTTATATATTAATACCATATTGTATTATAGACCATGTTTTTTCAATAAGCATGATATAATTTACCACATTGTTTAGTTATGTGTTTAAACTGGCCGAATAATGAGAATACTAGGATTGTTGATGATTATGGGTTGATTTAATTGTAATATCACTTCACTAGTATAATAATGAAATAATTTAGTGTTTATTATTTTTATTTATTCTAATTATAAATGAATATGTATTATATCTGAAATTTCATTATAATTTTAATTAAATATTTTATTCTAAGTATGTTAGTTTAAAATAATTAAATGTATAATAATCATCTATTGAACATTTCCTTAATATTTTCTTTAGTTTATTAGAAAAATATTTATTTAATATAAATAATATTTATCCTTAAAATAAAATCTCATAAACATCCTTGTAAAGAGGTTACAAAATGAAAATAGAAATCAATCATCTGGTGGAGGTCTCCAGCCACACGTATGTAGGGTTAAAATTTCATTTTCAATAGAGTGTGGAAAATGAGTAATATGATATATCATTTATAAGAATATAATATTCCAATAAAATAATATTTATATATTAAATTAAAAATTGATAAATAAAATTATGTTGGTGAGGCAAAATGAATAAACAATTTCTCATCTTGATCGTATACCGCAGAACACACGAGTAACAAATTCATATATCTTAATGGAAAAAGGGGAGGGTGGTTAATGATTGTACCATAATTATAAAAATTATATGTTATAATAAGGATAATTATGTTTTCATTATTATATGATAAAATATAATTTATATAATAATTAAAGAAAATAATCAAATAGAAAAGTGAAATATAGATTTGGAATTGATACCTCTCTTCTCAAAATATTTTTTAAGGTGTTTAAACCATTAAGGGATGATATTTTGAGTAAAAAGAACTTATTTAATATGGAAATTAATGTTTATCCAATGGTTGGAAAGATTTTGGGATTTACGATTGTATTTTTTATATGAGGGGAAGTGATGAGAGGAGTTTATCTTTTAGAAGTGAAAAGTAGTTTCATTTCTGTAAATACCCAAAACAATTAAAGAATGTGAAGTCATTTTCAAGGATAGTGGCTCTATAAATTTGTAAATAATAGATATCATGGAATATACGGTCAACACACACTACCACATATCTAAAATAAACATACTTTGAACATGTTATACCATTTACCCCAAAGGATACTCTCTTTCAACTCTTTCTTTTTCTCTATGGAAACTTGTTGTTACCTAGGTAATTTAGCCATTAAGTATAAATAATAGATGAACATTATTATATAATTGTACCCACATATTATATATATTAAATATATTTATAAAATTAATAGTCATATGTGTATGGAAAATTAATTTCAGCACAAACCCATGTAATGCAATAAAATCCATTTTTAAAAAAATTAAGCATAAGTATTTATGATTAGAAATGAATAATAAACTCCATTCAATCCAAAGAATATAAAATAATTATTATATTTAAAATATATATTTATTTAACTATAAAATAAATCATAAGCTTTAATTCACCATGAAAAAATTAATTAAACAAAACAATTAAAAACATTTTTCATTAAAACACTATTTAAATTTTCCAAATGTTGAGCCTGAATTTTTAAATTCAACATAATATTTTAAAATAATTATCTAAAATTAATCATATATAATTTAATTTAAAAAATATTTCAAATAAATAAAATTTATTTAAATAATAAAATAATTTCACAAAAGTGATGACATAAAAAATGTCACATTTACACAATTCACCTGAAATTTAATTATTTAGAAAATTTGAAAAATATTAATCTTATGATAATATTAATATGGAAAAAACAAAAATGATATTAATTCATTCAAATACACATATTTTAATATATAAATAATATATTTAATTTAAAATATAATATATAGAGAAAAACAGTTTTGATTAAGAAAACAAATATTTGTCTGTTATATTTACCTCATACTTCTGATAAAATGAGAAGTAACCTATATTTAGTATTTTTCTTGTGTTAAAATATATTTTTCCAGAAGATAATTAATTTTTATAAAATTGTTTTTATTAGTTTCTTAGTTTCACTAGTCATGTTTATGTTTAAATAGAACGTAATTTTTTATATACATGAATATATATATATATATATATGTTCATAATATTTTGATCATTTTTTATTAAAAAATCTATTTTCAATATTAATCCATAATTATTTTTTAACTTATATACGTAAAATCTATTAATTGTTCAGCATGCTTGGGTTAACTATATCTTTATTAATAATTTATTCGTAATATGTTGGTTGTTTGTTTGTATTGGGTGTAGCATGTGACACAAGTTATATAGAATATTATGCATTATTAAATATCCAAAACATATTTTTTGTTAAAAAATCATAATATGTGAAGAAGGGATAGATACGTATATATGGAGATAGAGAGAGAATAACCAAAAATAATTTACATTATTTTGAAACTCCCTTACCTTGAATCCTAACACACTTCATTAATCCCAAAACCACCTATATTATTGAATTACAAATGTTAATTGAATTATTTTTTAACATATCGTATCATATATTAAAATTGAATTATTATCATATTTTATAACTTTATTATATTCTTGTTTATTAAATAGATCATTTGTGGTGTTTGGGAAGTCAATCCAAAACTACTTTAGTATGTCTATAATTGGAAATTTTATTGTAAAACAGTTTAAAAATCTCTAGAATGGTACATATATGAATTCTTCCCCATTATAGTGTCATAGTTATATAATAGTTAGTAGTCAGTTCAAAAATATTGAAAATGAAGAATGTCATTTTAGTACACTCATTTTTGGATCTAAACATGCCTCTTTTTTTCCTAATATTATTAATATAAAACAAATTTATTAAATATAAATTATTAATAAAATTATTAATATTATATTTATTATTGAAACACTTATTTAAAATTTGATATGTAAGGTGGTGTTGGATTATTCATAATATCATCCATATAGATTATTTAAACCAGCTATGATGAAATGATTTCTATAACCAAATATAAACATGATTTTATAATTCATTTGATTGTGGAATTCAAATTAATATAAAATATCATCATTTATATTGTTTTTAAATCATTCTAAATGGAAATTAAATGAATTAATTATAATTACTAAAGAATATAACAAAAGGGTTTATAAAATTTAATAATTTTCCTCTTGTATATACCTCCTTAGGAATATACATTAAAGAATCAATAGTCAGTCTTCAATTAAAATGGTAAAATGGATTGGAGAGGGTTGTTAGTGGATAATTTATAATGTAATTTTATTTTATAAAAATAGAAATGCGTATAAGTGAGCTATATTTATATGTGAACTTCACTAAATTATTTAAATAAAAAATATATTATTTTTTTATTTTTACTCAACAATATGAAAATTATTTCTTTTTAGGATGATATAAAATAATAGTTTCAAGGTATTCTAATATAATAGTCATTTACATAGTTCATGATGTACTTAATAATATATTGAACTGATAATATTAAATATAGTATTTTATTACATTCCACTATTTAACAACATATATTTTTATTTTTCAAAATTATAAAAATACTCATAATTAATTAATTTAAAATTTCTAACTCTAATGAAATAATCATTTTTATGGAAAAATAATGTTTTAGTCTCATTATATTAAAATATAATTTTATTATAAACATAATTTAATTATTGAGTAATGTAAACACGTGTTTTAAAATAAATGAATACCTATACTTATATTATTTAACATATATTTAGCTATTTTTTATTTTTATTTTGAAACATATATTAATTTATATTAATCATCAAAAAAAATTATTATTTTAGTTCATTATTTTCCTTTATATTCATTTTATATTCCAATGGTAATATTACTATTCTAACGTACAATTTACTTTTTTAATGGTTAGGATTATTTTACAATAGTCTTGTAATATTTATATATATATATATATTATAAATACTTCTTCTTTACATCATTCATAGTTTATTCAATATTCCTCATGTTTAACTATATATGTATCATAAAATATTAATTATTTTTAAATTTTTTTTCTCCTATTAATGGTGTAGTTAATAAGTTTGGTATTTTTATGATAACATGAACCTGTATATTTACTAAGCCAAATTTAATTATTTATTTGTTATTAATTATCAAAAAAATTTATATTTTTGTTTATTTATCTTAAATATTTAATTATATATATTTATGAAATAAACATCTATTCATTTCTATAGATTTTGTAACAACTCGGGATATTAAATTTGTTACCTTTGAAAAAATATAAGATTTATTCGATTGTTTACATTATACAATACCATGAGTCCATATGCACCATGACATTATAAAGTGTTAAAACCAATCCCTTAAATTGGATGTTATGAACATCAATAGAAACTTTTCAGGAAAAAAATATATTGTTATTATTAATTAAAATTTATTTATTAATAAAAATAACTAAGTACTCAATTTTCAGTAAAGTCATTTTATGCTTCAAAAATACTTTTTTCCCATATTCTTTTTTTAAACATTTTTTAAGTGAAAAATATAATTAATTTCAAAAAAAATTACAAATTATATTTGAGAATATTAATTGAATTTTTTATATTTTCATATAAATTGTAAGTTCATTTCATGTAATTTTAAAATTTAGTTTCTCATTTGACATTGGAATAATTTAATTCAATTTCAATTACAAATTATATAATTAATTTCATAGTAATCATCATTATACTTGATTTTAGTGTAAGATAAATTTTTTTGCATAAAAATAAATTTTTCAAAAAAATATATTTTCTATGAATACTGTTTTATTATCTTTATAGATTAATATAATATTTTTTTATTTTATGGTTTTAATGAAATTTATATATTTTCTTTTCACTAAAATATTTAAATAATCATTTTTTTGGTTTTTAAAAGGAAAGGGATGGAAGAAAATTAATTTTGACGCTTAAATATCCATTTTTCAAAAATGGGGTTTTGTTGGGGTCTGTATAGTGAATTGAAATTAAATTCTACCACTTATTGAAATTTAATCAAGTAAAATTAAATCCATATTTATATCAGTAATAATAAATATAATATAATAGGGTTAACTTAGTTTTTTTGTTAAATTGAATATTACAAACAATAATATTTTTGTACCTCAAATAAGGTCAGAACATGTTTACCAGGTGGAGTAAGCCATGATATAATAGAAGGATTGCAAAAAAACCCATAATATTATTATTGGATAAAGATATTTCAACATTATGTTATATTTAATTCAAATACTAGTGAACATTGTGATAATTTTCTTTTAATGTTACCTTAACACATTGAAATGATTGTAGATATTCCACATGTGTCCATCCCCTCACTTATAAAAGGGATCATATCCTCACCCATTATTAATGTAATATGATAATTATATCTTATTAAATTACTAATAAAAACCATTTTTGTAATACTTCCCAATATCCTAGAACTACTAGTATTCTCCACAGACCAATCTATCATGGACTAAGTATGAATCCAAAGGAGGTCCCTTAAATAAGAGGTATAGATCTTAACTAATATCATTCAATTTCATTTCTTCTTATACTACCTATAATCATGTTTTTTCTATCAAAACATATTTATTAAATTTTAAGAATTATAATCTGGGGGTGTTATGATGATTACACAACCATTTACAACCTCTTATAATTCTAATGGGAGGCGAATGTATCGCTCATGTGTACAGGTCACATACTACCTCCGAGTAGCAATATGACACATCTTCCACTACCATTATTATTTGTTGGTTGTTATTATATAATATTTATTTATTTATTAATTTATAATAATTATTCTTGAATTAGGAATTAATTTTTACCTTTATTTTGTTCTATCAATCCGAAAAAATGTAAATGTTACTCTTGCGTACTTATGGACTACAATCCCTCCATTGTGATGTAAATCATTTCTCATCACTAATTTATATAAATTTTTATGAATATGTATATTATAAATTTTTATTATATTTATATGATAATTAAAATTTTATATATGAAGTAACTATGATCAATGTCTAAGTATCATAACTACTGGTCCAAAACATAATTGAAAAGTAAATTAGTTAACACGTGAAATGATGAGGATAATGAAAATTTGTTAATGAATGAGTGATAAGATGTTATAAGTAAATATTTTATGCTATTATTTTTAATAATAATTTCTTGGCATATAAGAATAAAAAATATCAATTCATTATATATATGTTTAGATCACTTATAATTCACAACATACTATATGTAAGGGTTTTATGTTAATATCATATTTTTTTTGAGATTATTTATACTTAAATTTTTTGATAATGAAATTTTATTATCTATCTCTCAAAAATATTATTTCATTTTTTACCCTCTTCTTATTTCAATAGATTTCATTTGTTACCTTTATTTTCCTCATGTTGAGTACTCAAGAGATTGAACAAAAGTGTTTACAGAAAACCAACCTTATGCTTCCCTTTGGTTATCAATATTTTATCAAATATCCAAATTTCCATTAATTTGTTTCAAGAGTTTTCTAACCACAATAAAAAAAATTATTTAAAATAAAATTTAAATATATTTTACTTTACTAATAATCTTTTAATGGGAACATTCTTATCATTTTCCAAATGTGTTACTTTTGACATTTACCCAAAATGTGGAATGAATTTTTATTGTAATATACAAAGAATGAACAACTTTCCCTACCATCATGAATAAAAATTAAATTAAATAATACATTATAAAATTCCATTTTTTTATTAAAAGAAAATTATTTCTAACATATTTGATATATAATTATATTATAAAAAATAAAATAAAATGGTATTTTATTGAAGAAATTTTGTACTGATCTTTTAATGGAATTTTTATTTATAACACCATCCATTTATATCTCTTCTAATTTACTATGGATATGATCTAATATTACAATATTTATTATTTATTTAGATGATTTGTGATTATTATGAAATTTTTTTATTAAACTAATACCCTCTACACACATTATCATTTAATGATATGATGAATGATTTATGATCTTGTGGAACAAAAATGAATGGTTTTCATTATGAGTTGAGTGGGATTGAAATTATATATCCTTCCAATGAAAAGGAAAATCAAGGGTATCTCATTATACAATAATTAATGTAATGATGAGTGAATATGACTTTCAAATGGATTTTTTCCAATGAGATAATATTGGGAATGAACATTTCCAAAGGAGAAACTATAGAATATGATGATAACCAAATCCATTATGATAGAATTGGCAGTGGGTCTTCACTAATGAAAATATTTTTTTGTACTTATATGAAGGTGAAACACATTTTTATTGTTATTATAATATTTCTTAATGGAACTGGATTAATTAATATTGAATTTTCACACATGCATTTCATGAATTTTGATTGTTATACCTTTATTTCACGTTTCATACTTATTGTATAATAATTCATGGTTATTAGTTACTAATGTTTAGCTCATGTTCTTATAAATGTATACTTTTATTTTGTTCAATTATGATAATTTATGGATATCTCTTATGTTTTCCCTTATCATTTATGCTCAATATTTCTGATATTAAACCTTCCCAACGTTATATATAATGTTTTGAAGTGTGAAATATCTCAAAGGGTGGTAGTTGTAAATAAATAAATGGGAAATGATGTAGATATTTTATGAACATGTTATTTATGTATCAATGTTTCTAAATATATTAAACCTCTTTGGTCCTCAAGTTTATATTATATTGAAATTTATTTAATATTAATATAATATATTGTAATATTTATATATGAAATATATGGGTCACAATACTTGGCATCTGAGGTATGGATTAGTAACATTTAAAAACTATGATGAAGAAAATATATTGATAACCTTTAGGTTATGATTAAGTATAAGAGAAGAACCTATCTGATAGCAAATAAAGGGGGTTTTTCATATAAAAAACACATTGGACACTTTACAATACAAGTGGACATGGTTTTCGTAAAGGTTTTCCTTATGGTGAAAAGAGTGAAAATTATAGTTTAACTATATAATGACAATCAATATGTTACATGCTGAATCATCCCTTACAACACACCAATTTTTAATCTCCTAGGGGATATTCTTAAGTTAAATCACATATTTTATGATATATTATGTTATATTAGTGTATATAATAACCTTATATGGCCTAGGTTAAACCTATTTTGTCATATATGGAAAATAAAGTGTCTTTATTTAGACATAATATATTTTATTTTAAATGATATATGTTTTCCAACTATGATTATTATTGATCGTACTATGATTTTTGGTTTTAGTTAATCACTGAAACTAGAAGGAATGATTCTAATGTTGAATGTGATTGAAAATGAATGGATTTTCTCTCAAAGAAACCAAATGTAATTTGAGAAATAATAAAAAAATTCATTGGTAATCCTACACGAATTTATAAAGTCATCAACCATAGTGAGATTCTAATAGAGAAATTGAAGGGACAACATAATATAGGTTCTTTTATGAGGCCACATCCTATTTCTTTTACTGGGTCCCTGATCCCCTAATTATAGAGAAATGTTTCAATACCACTAAAAATATAGTTTTCATTCTCTAATTAATCTAAAATTAAAAGGTTATCTTGTTTACTTATCATTAAGAAGGTGAATCAAATCAATGGTGGACTATTATTAGGAATATTAGGCAATGGGAAGAAGTTTACTCTATTGAGTAGGAAAGGTTTAAGAGATTTTTGTTCATTAATCACTATATTATATTTTTAATATGAATATAGGGATGTAATTCCATGTGGTTAATTAAAATTATATTGAATAATTTGGTACCTATGAGAAAACATTTTACAAGAAATTGTAGGTACACTTCTAGATTTATTATTGAACCCATAAGTAATATTTATCAATTCATTAGTGGATAAAAATCATTACATCTAAAGGAATTATCCATAAGAGACATAAGTATCTGTGTAGAAATCTTTCTATGTACTATCAAAGGGAAAATTGATATTGGAGACCGTCATCAACCTCATTTTTTTAATAATAAATGAAAAAATTAATTCAACATAAATTATAAGAAAAACAATTACTAAAGAAAAGTATATTATTTTTCATTTTTTCCAAAAAGATGGAAAGAATAATATAGGGAATTTTTTTAAGGGTACTGGTAATTCTTTTAAGTGTATTAATGATGGTCATCATGAAATTGAATGTATAAGTAATGGGAAGAAGTTTGTAATGATGAAAATGGAAATAAATCTCCACAGAATTGTCCATACACAATCCAATGTTTTAATTACAATGAGTATTAATATTATGATAACCAACACTCAAATATTATGTTTAATTATGTTGAATGATTTCACCAACCTTGTAAGCCTAGAGAAAAAGAGAAATCTCATGTGATCAATATTAGTGTTGTGGGTTGTGATGATGAATTGGTAAAAGCTACACTTATCAACCACTCAAGAACTACTACTTTATTATTTGGTTCTAGATCAACCAATTATTTTATAACAAAAAATATTATATGGTTATCACATTACCACCTCAATGAATAGATGTGTAAATATAATTAAAAACTCATAATGGTTTGATTATCACATCCCATGTCTATAAATCTTCCCTAATAGACACTTTTTGGAAGGTGATTCCAAAAAATATAATTATTATTTCATTAGTTAAATTTTATTTTATTTTTGGAATGTATGGGATTGATATATAAAAGACTACATCAATAGATGATAAAGTTAAATGAAATTATATATTTTTACCCAATTATTATTGTTTATTAATGTTTTGATTGATGTGAACGTCAAAAGGAAATTAACTCAATTTCCTGGGTATTTATTCATATTCAATGTGGGTATTTATCATTGCAAGTTATATATAAACTCAATATATATGATATTAATATTGTACATGAGTTAATTTGTGTATTTTTGGAAGATTTTTAAGTCTTTCACCAAATTGTAAATATGGGGTTTTAATGGAACTTATACTCGCTGCTTCAATTGTTTCAAAAACTCTATAATGAAAGGACTTGATAAATTTATAATAATTGAATAAAAACTCTAGGATAATCTAGATAACGTAATAATTTAGTCAACTACATCTCCATGGGGAACACCGATACTTTTTTAAATAATAATTATGGAATTATGCGACTCTGGATTGATTATTAGAAAATTAACTAGATCTTAATCAATAATAAGTATCATCTTCCCTATATTGGTGATAATTTTTTATTACTTAGGATAAGATGAATATTTTTAAAAATTTTATCTTCATTATTGTTACTATCAGTTGAGTTTAAAAAGTAAATACACACCCAAAATACCTTTTCATTAGAATAATTTAAACTATGAATTTATATTGATTTTATTTGGTTTTACTAATTCCCCCTCAACCATTATGGATTTAATGATTATTGACTTTTTAGATTCCAAGGATTAGTTTGTGGTAGTATTTTTTTGGCAATTTTATTATATATTCTATGATCAATTAAGTGAATCAATTGAGGATTGTACATAATACCCTATGTAAGGATAACTTACATGATAAATTACTGTGTTTGAATTTTGGAAAAATAATTAATCATAATTAGGTCATATAATGTATGATCCTGACCATTTATGGAGTTATCATAGGATTTAATTTAGGTAATTTTTATTCTTATTAAGTAACTTTTTATGGATTTTTGTCTTTTGGTGTGTTTGGGTTGAGTATTCAAGATGTTTTTAGAAAAAGTGTTTGTGCATGGTTGGCACACAGAGGGGTTAAAAGGGTTTCCAACATCTGTTCTTCAGGATTCAAAGCATGAATCAAAGATCCACTCTTCTCCTTGTATGTAAATCTTATACTAATTCTTATCTCCTTCATTTTGCTCTCAACATTTATATTTTTATGGATTATATCCTCTAGTTCTTTAGATCTAAACCGATTTGGTGATATCAAGATATAATATTGTAGATCATGATTTAGATTGATAAGATCCTGCTATCATTTATCTTGATTTAGGGATTTAAATCTGGAGTTTAGATCTACATTGTTGGGATTCTCAAATTTTGGGGATTTTCGTTGAATGGTAATAAATCAATGAATTGAGGCAGGTGGTCTAAATTACTATTTTTATATTTGTGGATTTGATACATATATGAAATTTTTTTGAATATATAGAATCCTTAAGAAATTCACTTTCATAAATTTGGTAAATTATGTTAACCAATTGATTTATCCAATAATTTTTCAATTTAATATTTTGTAGAAGAATTAATCTGAGACTAATGGTATTCTCTATTAGATAATTAATTTTGGGAAACTTATTGTAAGAGATAGGGGTTAAAATTTAGATAATTAATTGGGGAATAAATTAAGAGATGTTGTTTTAGGTAAATTGAGATTATTAATTTTGGATTAATTACGTTCCTTTGTTAATAAGATCTAAATAATTAATCTTGGGATTGATTAGGGAATGTTGGGACTTATTATATGATAATTAATCATGTAAAATTTTATGTGGAATATGTATTTAGATATATATTTATTAATTGATGAATTAATTAATGAGATTATTGAACTATGTTAATTATAGAGATAACTAATAGATTTGATGTATTTAACTATTTTTTGGATTAATAATTTAATTTATGTGGATAATTAGTTATGAATTAATTATGTGTGAATGAAAGGGAACATGGATATTATCCATTTATAATTATAATTTTTAAAATGGGTATTATACCTAAGATTAAAGAAATGGGAACATCGTCATTCTATAGTAGAGTAACCATGGTAACATGGTAATATTACTTATGTTAGTGATATTGGAATCTTTGGTAATGTGGATTATAAATCTAAAATTAAAGAATAGAAATAATGGAACATTGAGTTATGGACTCACACGAGAATAATATAATCTCCATCATGAGTAGAATCATGTATTAATATATCATAGAACCTTTGAATATTTTGAGCTCTAGTACGAGTTAAATCTGGTATTAAGATATGATATTACATAAGAATGATTTAGGTTCTGGAATGATATAAAGTTAGTATTGTGGTACGGTTATCCTTGGGAACCTTGGATTTAATGTCACTGGATTACAATAAATGATAATGTTATAACTTTTTATTTATACATTTTAATTTTTTTATTATAGAACTGCATACACTACCACTTGACTGGACTTGTTTTAGACACCATTAGTTGTGGCCTACTAAGTTGTACTCACACCCTATTTGTGCTACCTAAATGGAACTTGAATAGATTATATTGTTGTAGGACTGTATAAGGGAAAAGGCCTTATGAAGGATTATTGATTTGGGATGGATCATGTATGAGGGGAACAAATATGATTCATAACCCACATGGGCAGTCGTTGTGTCTTTACTTTAAGTTTCATTATAATGAAATGAAACTTATATTGGCATATCATGCCTTTCTTTTTAGTTGAGAATTTATTTCCAATTATGACATCATATGGCATGATTATTGTTCAGTTTATATATACTTTCATGTTTTTTTAATTATTTCTTCTAGTGTTTTACACTAATAAATGAAGGTATAGTATCCCCATAAATGACATAATGTACCCACACTATTATTTGAAAACCACTAGTGTACGGGGATACACACTTTAGGTCACATAAAAAACTGTCTTGGGGAACAGTTGGGTGGCACCTAGGTCAGGATGTTGTAATGTTATATTAGAGGACTGGTTTTCTTTCTTCCTCTTTTGTATTAATATTTTTCGGAAGGTATAAATTATACTAGTAAGATTAAGGGATTGATAATGAGCTTGTGCATGTGATTTGGAAACCAATATACAGGGAAACACCTGAGTACACAGGGTGGGATTGTTTTTATTTCTTTTTTCTATTATATTTTAATGTTATTTAACCTTGGGTGATGCACTTATGGTGTGATGTTATTATTGTTTTTTATAATTTTTGATTATTGATTCATGGATTGGAATGGAATTAGATTTGATTCAGCATGAATCATTCAAGGAACTCTAGGTTATTGTGACATGAATTATCTTAGTAATGGATAGAAAAATTGGATATGGGTATGTTGTTGAACATGAACTATTTTTCTTGTTGTGAAATTAAAATAAAAAATGTCGCCTAACATGAATTGAGAAAAAAGGGGTTGTAAAAATCATGAGAATTGAGAATAATCTAGTGTTTAAATGAGAGATTGTTTTATGATGATGTGTTTATCCTTGTTAACCAAAACCATGGTGTAAGATGCTTAAGGGTAGTGATATAACCTTGGTTTTGACCATATGGCGATGTGTTTGAAAAAGTATTTTTTGTGATAAATCCTCTTAGATAAATTTTATATTGTTCTGTTATGAGACCTAAGACAGGCTTTCGGTATTATACAGATATTTCTATTTGATTCTTGATGAAGGGACAGTCAAGGGGCATGCCTAGAAATGATTTTCTAGTTAGATAACTTGAAGCACTGATCGTACCAGATTATGATGAATGGGAACTTTTTCAGGTGAACTTCAATCCCTTCATGAAATTCTCAGAATGATACCCTGGTTTTTTTCAAATGTATGTTTGATTTGACAAGGGGGTTTCAGTTGTCGCACCCTCTGCCATTCACTAAAGAGGATGGACATGTGGGTTCTAAATTATGGGTTGAGTCCATTGAGATAATACTTGAAATTTGTGTAGAATTCAGATAATTAGATGATCAATTCGGCTATATATATGTTATGTCGATCAAAAAATCATTAGTGGGAAATTCATGCACAAAATAGATAGACTGTTGGTATGTAATGTATAGATTTCATGGAGGGGTTCTTGGAGCACATTTATCCAAATATGATAAGAAAAGATAATGTTATTGATTTTACACATCTAACACCAGGGATAATGTTTGTTATAGCCTATGATGAACGTTGCATAGTACTACATCGCTTTTCTCCATAGTTAGAAGGATATGAAAAAACTACAACAAAATGATTTCAGGATTGAATTATGTGAGAGATCAAGCCCAAGGTGAAAATCATCAGGTAGAAGAAGTTTATGAGAGTGGTGGATCATGATCGCATAGTTTAAGTAAACATGATGGAGGTATCCAATATAAGACAAGTAGTTGTTATCAGATGATCATGAGGTGAAAATTTTGAGAGCAGGAAACGCCATTATAACATCTTTTTCCAAGGCAGTGGGAAGAAGACTACGCAAAAAGGATGGAAAATTTGATAGGACCTTAATAAGGTGATCATCACCATTTTTTTAGGATGGGACACTATCATCAACAATATTCCCCACCACTAGTAGACTGTCGATCTTGCAACATGATGGGAAATTTATAGATTCTCTACAGGTCATAGCGATAGACTGATACTGAAGGGGCGGTTATGAAGATTCATAGAATGGGAAGAGAATCTTTTATACCATATCATGATGGTATATGGAGTTCTACTAGATGAGGGGGTGGAGGTAGTGGGTGTGGTGCTTCTGGGAAGGATCACCCACATCAGTAGAGTGGTGTTACTCAGGGGAGTCGGACAACATTACCGAGAAGTGGGGAAACATAGTTAGATTTTGTACTGCCTACACTTATGGATTGAGAGGTTGGACCATAGATAGTGAGAGGTACTATTTTAGTAGATTCTACTTTAGTTAGTTCCTTGTTTGATATCAGTTCCTCTCATTCCATTATAACTACAATATTTTTTTAATGAATTGATCTTGATAGTGGAGTTTGTGTGTGGGGTAATGATTATAGATACACCATTGAGAGATTAGTCTTGTGTCATATGTTTGTGTAGAGGATGTTATCTTGAGATCAAGGTGTATCATTATCTATGGGATATCTATGTTCTTGATATGTTAGTGTTCTATATAATTGTGGGTATGAACTGAGTAGTTGCATACCTATCCCAAATCGACTGTTACCATCAGAGAGTTTGGTGTACTTATCATAAGGGTGACGAATATAATCATCATGGATAGTGGAAGATCTAGGTGGGATGAGAAAGTCTAATTAATTATAAATTAAGAGATCTTATAGACCTTTTCTTGTTTTTTTGTTGGATATTAGGGGTGTTAGACAATATTTCTTTCCTCTTGTAATCGAACTGTTTCAGGATATCATTCCTGAAAACATCTCAGGGCTACCACCTGAGAGATATGTGGAATTTAATATTGCTCTCATGTCGGGGAATGAGCCATTATTTATTCCACCGTAATAAATGGCATCGATTGAACTTCATGATATTAATACTTAGTTAGAATAGTTGGATGATAAGTGATTTAACTATCCATGTATGTCACCTAGGTGATCACATATTTTGTTCACAAAAAGGCTGATTGTAACACCCTATGATTTTATGAAAAATATTCTTTTTAGTTTCATTGATGTCTTTTTTTGTACTCAACACAAAACAGAGGTTGCACTACACGTATCCCTGTCTTTTCTTGCATTACATGCAATTGCGACCTTCCACGATAGCATGTGTTGTACCCAATACTGAGTTTCAATAAACAAAAAATATGTTATATAAACTAGCCGTTATGAATATTAATACCCGCTTTTTGAAATTTTTTAAATTTTATATTTTGAAATGGACTTCATTTTTGGATTCAGAATATCAAAATTATCCTAGGGTGATATTTTGGTATTTTTATGAAAACTTTCAATTTTTGATGAATAGTGAAAACACTCGGTTACTATTTAAAAACGACTTATTATTTAAATAATTATTTATATTATTTAATTTTATTTTAGTTAAAAATTGATACATAATACCTATATAAGTTTAATGTAATTCATTAGAGTCATTTTATAATAATTTTAGACATAAAAATTTTATTGATCTTTTCACCATCTTTTACCCACCTCCTAGGAGAGTTTGAATCATTGCATAAAACATAATTTTACCACTTCTGTGAGTGGAATTTCTAAAATCCGGGAGACATTGTTAACATCAAGAAGTAAAATGTGGTTCAATAAGATAAAAATAATATTTGGGGAATAGTTACTTTTTACATTTATTTACCACGGTTAAAAATAAATAGGGTAATTAAGGGTAAAAAAATATTATTATTACCCTAAAACATGTCCTAATTATATTTTATATGTATAATTCGACCAAAAACCCTTTGGAATAAAATATTACCCTTTAGGTACACTTGAATTAGATTAGTACATTTATTTTTAATTTATTTAAAGAAGAGTTAAAAGATTAGGAATCAAAGTTTAATAACTAAAAAAATTTTAATATAGGGTTATAAATAAGATAAATATAACTATAAATATTAATTAGAAAGATAAAAATATTTCCCACATAATAGTATTTTATTTATAATTTTTATACTTTTTATGAATTACACTAACATTCTTGGTTAATATGACATGTTAGTATTTATTTAATTAACTTTTTTATAACTAATCATGCTGTTATGATTTTCACAAAAATCAATTACCAAATACTGTCATAATTGACATAAAATACTTTTAAAAAAAATATTATTTTATTAATTTTTATTATATTCCTAAAAATCTAAGGTTTAGAAAAGATACTTATATCATGATAGTTTTATCATTAATGGACCACTTATGGGTCTCTTGGATTTATATGGTAAGTTTATTAACTCTATAATATAAAAAATACAAAGTGACATGGTAAATGTCAATCTAATTAACTTAGAGTTAAAACTAAAAGATATGGTAAATATAATGGCCCAAACCTGTCTAAAATCTATTGGTGGAGAGGATTTCGACCCATCCCAACCTTATCCTCGAAATAAATCAATTTAGAGCTATTAAAAACCAAATATGACTTTATTATAAAATAATATTTTTTGTCTTTCCAAAGTTTCCCTTCTCCTCCCTTATAAAAAGGGAACCCCTTCCCTCTTCTCTTAACACCCTTTTGATCCTTGAAGCTCAGCCAAACCCTTCCAATTCCTCTTCTAAACCTCTCTATTTATATCATAGTGGTTCTGGTCTTCTGAAAATACCAACTATAGTGCCCTAAGAAGAAGTTTAAAGGAGGTGTGTCGAACAAGAGGAGGTCCGGATACATATGAAGCATATCAGACATAAGATAAGGGATAAGTTTTCCAATCTCATTTATATCTGAGACTGTATATTCATAAATATTTACTGGGATTATTTTTATTATACATGTACCTGTTTTCTAAAAATGGGTTCATGTATGTCTAAAGTCTTTTTTA
Organism: Viscum album; assembly: GCA_963277665.1. Taxonomy (NCBI): domain Eukaryota; kingdom Viridiplantae; phylum Streptophyta; class Magnoliopsida; order Santalales; family Viscaceae; genus Viscum; species Viscum album. Next base: position 247,162,830 of record OY728133.1, read on the forward strand.
ACCATTTTTTACTTTTACTACATGGTATGTAAGGAATATCTCTTTTGATTACTATAAGAGGTACTTTTTGACTTTTCAGACAAAATTATGAGAATAATGTTATTTTGAACTTATACGGTGTGAATGGATTTTTACGGTTTCATAAAAACTTAATTCAATGAAGTTTCCTCTGAAATATTTTATGACTATTTTCAACAATTTACATTTCTTTTATGATTGTGTGGAATTTTGTGAAAAGAAAATGATTTTGAATAAGAAAAGATATTTTCCTCAAAAATTCAATTCAAGTGTTTTATCATAACCATTTTCCATCTAAGATGACATTATTTAATATGTGTATGTTTCAAGTATAATGTATCTATGATTTACATGGTTTTAATACTCTTATGATGAAATTATATCCATTTCCTTAATATGGAATATGTTATTATGGGATGATGTTTATGAAACCCATTTTATTCTTTGGGTTATGATGAATGATTTATGTTTATTTTGTGGAACAAGTAAAAATTATTCCATTATGAGATGGGTAGGAACTATATATCCCTCCAATGAATTGGGTAAAGATTTATATCTCATGAGATAGATATGGCTGGAATGGTAAGTTGACCTGGTTTTGTGTTACAGGACTGAAACGAGGAGTGAACTCAATTCCAAGAGGGACTTTGTCCACAAAGTCGGTCTTGGAAGCAATGCCTTGGCTACTATGGAAATCATAACATGTGCTTAATGGATTCCATAATTACATGTTTTATTCCCATGCTATTTTATCATGATTTATGTCCCATTAGGATCTATGCCTTATGTACTGACATATTTTATGTCATTGCTCATGATCTTGATGTTTAAACATTATGTTCATGTTTTTATGTTCAAATTTATATGATTTGTTTTATTTTCTCCATTCATACTCTTAATGAGCATTTGAGATCAGTATTTTTTATGTTTTCTTTGCCCCAGGATTTAAAGAATGGTTTAGGTAAGAAAACAAAAGGGGGAATATCTTTATGGGAGATGTTTGAGATCTTTCACAAAGAGTAGAAGATTGTGTTCTGAGTTTCCAAAGACACTAAACTATTACGGTCCTTGACTGTTGCTTCTTGTTATGTATTAAGTATTCTGCAAAAGTAATGTAATGTCCATGTACTTCAAGCTTTGGGTCTCTACTGTTGGTATTAGAGGAAAGGATTAGTTATCCTTTGGAAACTAGGATGTGAAAACTTTAGTGAGATCCCTAGAGATATTTCTAAGTTATGTCTAGGGATTTTCCTAAGGTTAAGTATAAGTACAGGTTATAGTCCTATAATTTCGGTAACGATATTAGAATAAAACCTAAGATGTTAGATATTGAAGTTACTCCCCCTTGATTATGATTTTGGCCTCTAACACTATTCTTTTTGTTTTTTTAAAAATGGTTGGAAATAGAAAGATTCATGATAAGGGAGGATATGATGGACAGTGGAATGATATTCTCCATGAGAAACCAATTGAAATTGGATCTGGAAGTCCACATATCATAATTATGCCTAATCAGTAATCTCATAAAATGACCAATAATCTCAACTTTGGTAAGTTTCCCGACTCAGCTAATAAGAGAAATATGGGGTTTTATGATGGTCGTAGAGGAAAGAAAGTTAAATTTCCCACATGTAAATCATGTTCGAAGAGGCATCAAGGAGAATGTTTCGAAGGAACTAAAAGATGCTTTGGGTGTAGAAAAGAAGGAAAAAAATCCAGTAAGTGCAAAGGAAAAGGTTCAGTTAATACCATGTAAAAGGATAATGGTATTTCTATGACATCAACAATGATTAGATGTTTTAAATGTGGAATGTATGGGTATTATGAAAACCAATTCCCTAAGGGAAAGTCTCATGAAGAGAATCAGCATGGTCGTATGGGTAGTATTTATGTTGATGTTGATGAAGAGACTACAAATGATATGTGAGATGAAATAATTGTTGATGCTAAGTCAATGGTTTAAAAAGGAGGTGGAATGATTTATGTTTATCAAGAGTTATGTTATATAGGTAATGGTATTATGGAATAAAGACACATCTATGGATTGTTACACTATTGTTTTTCCTAAATTATTTGAAAGTATATGTTGAATGGTACCGGTAACCATGAAAGGTTATTCAGATATTTTTGGAAAGAAGATGATATGCTCATAATGAATGGATAAGGAGGAAATAATATGTTTGATAGTATTAATGAGGTCATGATTGATATAAGGACTAGGTGATGTCATGGTTTGAGTATATAGAATTTTTGGGATTTTGGTATGTGGAAAGAGTTAACTTTTAACTGAATTCATTTTTTCACTAAGGTTTAATGTGTATTAATTTTTCAATAGAATACATGATTAAGGTATTCACATGTTCGGAATGTGACCAACAACATATATCATAAATGGGGGATAAATGATGGTATTCACATGCTCGACAAATGACATTTCTCGTAATTGTTTTCTTTATACTATGAGCTCGGACAGAAGTATTTTGGATAAGACTAAAGACTGGAATAGATTATGTTGGACATAAGTTAGTATTGTTTAAGGCTATAACTTTTTCGATATTATTGATGGAATGTTATAATAATGTAGTTTTAGAAAAAGTACATCCCGCAGGACGGGCGACAACCCATCGCGTCAGATAAGGATGCGGGAATCAAACCCACAACCGAAGTGTGACAGGCCTATATCACCAACCACTGGCCTACAGAAAGTCCTTGTTTATTAGAAACTAGTTTTATTATATTAATAACTATGATATATGAAGTATAAGTCCATTTTGGAAACCATATATGAATAATATCACTATAGATGGACTTATGTATATTTGATAACATTTGATAACCTTTTGTTTGAGACAGATGGAATGACCCGTCATTCTATGACATGATCTTATAACACTTCACGAATGAAAAATTCAACTTCATTTCATTAAGAGATGATGTAGAAAATTTCCAAGGAACTACCAACGGTGAGATTGTACCAAAATCAAGAAAGTATTTCTTCTAATTCAAATTTCCTCAACATTATGGAAATCATCTTGAAAACCAAAAAATGTTGTCCGAGTGCCCTTATATCTGATGAATCATATGGTACCTAATATACTCACAAATTTATGGGTTTGTGATTATTGTATTTTTCATAGAAATGTTCTCTACCACTCTCTATCAGAACGTGATGGTTAGATTTCTCTTCCACATCAATATTTTCACCTATGTTCTCCTATGTGGAAACCCAATTATTAGTTAATTTGGGTAACCATTATGTTTCATACATTAGTTTTTAAAGATATGGTTTGGTGTTCTTTTTAACGATATGGGGTTCTACTAAAACATTCGATTAGTAAACCATTTATAACCCTGATGAATTTCGAGGGTGAAATTCATTTTATGGGGGGTAGAATGTAACACCACGAGATTTTATGAAAAATATTCTTACTAATTTCATTGATGTCTTATGTTGTATGATACACCAAAAGGATCTTGCACTACACACATCCCTGACTTGGCTTACATTACACGGAATCACGACCTTCCACGATAGCATGTGTTGTACGCAATACCGAGTTTCACTGAACAACGATATGTTATATAAACTATCGGTTATGAATAGTAATACCCACTTTTTTAAATTTTATAAAATTTATCATTCAAAATAGACTTAATTTTTGGATTCGGAATATCAAAATTTGCCTATGGTGAAATTTTGGTATTTTTCTAAAATCTTTCAATTTTTGATGAATAGTGAAAACACTGGGTAACTATTTAAAAACTAACATTTTATTTAAATAATTATTTATTTTATTTAAATTTATTTAATGTCAAAATTGATACATAATACCTATAAATGTTCAATGTAATTCATTACAGTCATTTTATAATAATTTTAGACATATAAAAATTTTATTGAACTTTTCACCGTCTTTTACCCACCTCCTTGGAAAGCTTGAAAATTTACATAAAACTTAATTTTACCACATATGTGAGTGGAATTAAAAAATATGAGATACACGGTTAACATCAAGGAGTAAAATGTGGTTCAATAAGATAAAAATATTTTTTGGTGAATAGTTACTTTTTACTTTTATTTACCACGTTTAAAAATAAATAGGTTAATTAATGGTAAAAATGATATTTTTATTACCCTAACACATGTTATAATTCTATTGTATAAGTTTAATTAGACCAAAAAAAATCTCAGGAATAAAATATTACCCTTTACGTCCCCTTGGATTAGATTAGGAAATTTATTATTATTTTATTTAAAGAAGAGTTAAAAGAGATAGAATCAAAGTTTAATAACTAAAACATTTTTAATATAGGGTTATACATAAGATAAATTTCACTATAAATATTCATTAGAAATCTAAAAATATTTCCTACATAATGGTATTTTATTAATAATTTTTAGACATTAAATAAGTTAATTTAATTATGACACAATGATGATGTATTAATTACCTTATTAATGAAATATTAACATATTTGATATTATAAATATCCAAATACATGTAATTTGAGACTTTTTATGAATTACACTAATTTTCTAGGTTAATATGACATGTTTTTATTGATTTAAATAACGTTTTTTGAACTAATAATGCTGTTATAATTTTCACAAAATTCAATTACCAAATAATGTCAAAATGGACATAAAATAGTTTTTTAAAAAAATATTATATTATTAATTGTTATTATATGCCTAAAAATGATGGTTTGTCCAATATACTTATATCATGATAGCTGTATCATTAATGGACCACTTAGGGGTCTCTTTGATGTATATTGTATGGTAATTATCTATATAATATAAAAATAAAAAGTGACATGGTAAAAGTCAATCGAATTAACTAAGAGTTAAAACTAAAAGATAAGGTTAATATAATGACCCAACCCTGTCTAAAATATATTGGTTGGGAGGATTTCGACCCATCCCAACTTTAGCTTCAAAATAAATTAATTTAGATCTATTAAAAGCTGAATATGACTTGATTGTAAATTAATATTTTATGTTTTCCAAAGGTTTCCCTCTCCTCCCTTATAAAAAGGACACCCCTTCCCTCTTCTCTTCACACCCTTTTAATCCTTAATTCTCGGCCAACCCCTGACAATTCCTCTTCTCAACTTCTCTAGTTATATCGTAGAGGTTCTAGTCTTCTCAAAATACCAACTCTAGTGCCCTGAGAAGACATTTAAATGAGGTGTGTCAAAGAAGAGGAGGTCCGGATACATACGAAGCATATCAGACATAAGGTAAGGGATAACTTTTCCGATCAGGTTTTTATCCAAGATTTTTTATTCGTATGTATTTACTAAGTTTATATTTATTATCCATGTACCTATTTTCTAAAAATGGGTTCATGTATGTTTAAAGTCTTTTTTACCCATTTTTGAATTTAACTACATTGTATGTAAGGTATCATTCTTTTGATTACCATACGAGGCACTTTTTGACTTTTCTGACAAAAGTACAAGAAGAATGTTATTTTTAACTTATATGGTGTGAATGGATTTTTACGGTTTCATAAAGACTTATTTCAATGAAGTTTCCTCTACAAAATTTTATTACAATTTTTAAAAAATTACTTTTCTTTTAATATTGCATGGCATTTTGTGAACGGAAAATTATTTTGAAGAAGAAATGATATTTTCCTATAAAAATTAATTTCAAGTGTTTTATCAAAACCATTTTCCATCTAAGATGACATTATTTCATAAGTGTATGATTCAAGTATAATTTCTCTATGATTTAAATGGTTTTACTTCTCTTATGATGAAATTATATCCATTTGTTTCATATGGATTATGTTATGATGGGATGATTTTTATGAAACCCATTTTATTCAGTGGGTTATAATGAATGATTTATGGTCATTTTGGGGCACAATTAAGAATGATTTCAATATGAGATGGGTGAGACCTATATCTCCCTCCAATGAATTGGGTAATGATTTATATCTCATGAGATAGATATGGCTGGAACGGTAAGTTAATCCAGTTCAGTTTTACATGAATGAAATGAGGAGTGAACTCGATTCAGAAAGGGACTTTTTCCACTAAGATGGTCTTAGCAGCAATGCCTTGGATACTAGGAAATCATAACATGTGCTTAATGTTTTCTACAATTACATGTTTTATTCCTATGATATTTTATCATTATTGATATCCCATTATGATATATACCTTACGTACTATCTTGTTTTATGTCATTGCTCATGATCATGATGTTTAAACATTATGTTCAAGTTTTTAAGTTCAAATGTATAAGATTTGTTTTATTTTCTCTATTATTACCCTTGCTGAACATTCCAGCTCAGTCTTTCTTTTGTTTTCATTTCCCCAGGATTTAAAGAAAGGTTTTATGTAAGAAAAAAAGGGGAATATCAATATGGGAGATGTGGAAGATCTTTCACCACGATTAGAAGATTTTGTTCGGAGTTTCCAAATACACTAAACTATTATGATCCATGAGTGTTATTTCTTGTTATGTATTAAGTATTCCTCAAAAGTAATGTAATGTCCTTATACGTTAATATTTGGGTCTCTGCAGTAGGTATCAGAGGAAAGGTTTAGTTAACCATTGAAACTAGGATGCGAAAACAATAGCGAGATCCCTATAGATATATCTAAGGTATGTCTAGGGATGTCCCTAAGGTTAAGTATAAGTATAGGTTATAGTTCTAGAATTACGGTAACGATATTATAATTAAACCTATGAAGATAGATATTGAAGTTACTCCCCCATGATTATGGTTTTGACCTCTCACGCTATTTTTTTGGGTTTTAGAAAATGGTTGGAAAAATGAAGATTCATGATAATGGAGGATATGATGGACAATGGAATGATATTCTCCATGATGAACCAAATGAAATTTGATCTGGAAGTCCATATATCATTATTATTCCTAATCAAGAATCTCATAATATGATCAATAATCTCAACTTTGGTAAGTTTCCCGACTCAGCTAATAAGAGAAAGATGGATATTCATGACGATCATAGAGGAAAGAAAGTTCAATTTCCCACATGTAAATTATATTGGAAGAGGCTTCAAGGAGACTGTTTCAAAGGAACTGGAAGATGCTTTGGGTGTGGAAAAGAAAGAAACAAATCCAGTAAGTGAAGAAGAAAAGTTTCAGTTAATACCATGGATAAGGATAATGGTATTGCTACGACATCAATAATGATTTGATGTTTTAAATGTGGAATGTATGGGAATTATGAAAACCAATGCCCTAAGGGAAAGTCTCATGAAGAGAATCAACATGGTCTTATGGGTAGTGTTTATGTTGATGATGATGAAGAGACTAAGAATGATATGTGAGATGAAATATTTGTTGGTGCTCAGAAAATGGTTTAGTAAGGTAGTGGAATGATTTATATTGATCATTAATTATGTTGTATAGGTAATGGTACTATGGAATAAAGACACATCTAAGAATTGTTACAATATTGTTTTTCATAAAGTATTTAAAAGTATATGTTGATCGGTACTGGTAACCTTGAAAGGTTATTCAGATATTTTCGGAAATAAGATGATATGCGGATAATGAATTGATAAGATAATATGATATGTATGATAGTATTCATGAACTCATGATTGATATAAGGACTAAGTGATATCATGGTTTGAGTATATATAACTTTTGAGATTTTGGTATGTGGAAAGAGTTAACTTTTAACTGCATTCATGGTTTAACTAAGGTTCAATGTGTATTCATGATTCAATAGAATACATGATTAAGGTATTCTCATATTCAGAACGTGACCAAGAAGATATATCTTATATGGGGGATAAATTATGGTATTCACATGCTCGACAGATGACATTTCTAGTAATTTTTTTCTATATACTATGAGCACAGACATAAGTATTTTGGATAAGCCTAATGATTGAAATGGATTATGTTGGACATATGTTAGTATTGTTTAATGCTATAAATTTTTTGATAATATTGATGTCATGTTATAATAATGTAGTTTTGGAAAAAGGATATCATGCAGGATGGTCGAAAACTAGTCGCGTCGGGCAAGGATGTGGGAATCAAACCCACATTCGATGTGCGACATGCCTTTATCACTAACAAATGGCCTACATGAAGTCCATGGTTAGTAGAAACTAGTTTTATTATATTACAAAGTATTATATATGATATATAAGTCCATTTTAGGAACCATATATGATTAATCTCACTATAAATGGACTTATGTATATTTCATAACATTTGCTAACCTTTTTTTTGAGATAGATGGAATGACCGGTCATTATATCACAAGATCCTATAACACTTCACGAATAACAAATTCAACTTCATTTCATTAATATTTGAAGTGTAAATTGTCCAAGGAATGACCAACTGTGATATTGTACCAAAATCAAAAAAAAGTATTTCTTCTAATTAAAATTTCTTGAACTTTAGGGAAATCATCTTGAAAACCAATAAATGAGGTCCAAGTGCCCTTATATCTGATGAATCATATGGTACCTAAGATCATCACAAATTTATGGCTTTGTGATTATTGTCTTTTCCATATCCATGTTCTCTACCACTCTCTATCAGAACTTGATGGTCAGATTTCTCTTCCATATCCATATTTTCACCTATGTTCTCTTATGTGGAAACCCAGTGATTAGTTAATTTGGGTAACCATTATGTTTCATACAATAGTTTTTAAAGATAATTTTTTGTATTCCTTTTTACGATTTGGGTTTCTATTAAAACTTTCAAGTAGTTAACAATTTATAACCCCAATGAATTTCGAGGGCGAAATTCATTTTAAGGGAGGTAGAATGTAACACCACGAGATTTTATGAAAAATATTATTTTTAATTTCATTGATGTCTTATGATATACACTACACCAAAAAGAAGCTTTCATTACACACATCCCTGACATGGTTTGTATTACATGTAATCGCGACCTTCCACTATAGCATGTGTTGTACGCAATACCGAGTTTAACTAAACACCGATATGTTTTATAAACTAGTCATTATGAATAGTAATACCCAATTTTTGAAATTTTATAAAGTTTATCATTTTAATTGGACTTAATTTTTGGATTTGGAATATTGAAATTATCCTAGGGTGAAATTTTGGTATTTTTCTGAAAACATTCAATTTTTGATGAATAGTGAAAACACTAGGTTTCTATTTAAAACCCGACATTTTATTTAAATAATGATTTATTTTATTTAAATTTATTTTAGGTGAAATGATATACATAATACCTATATAAGTTAAATTTAATTCATTAGAGTCATTTTATAATTATTTTAGTCATATAAAAATCTTATTGAACTTTTCACTGTCTTTTACCCACCTCCTAGGAGAGTTTAAAAATTAACATAAAACTTAATTTTACCTCTTTTGTGAGTGGAATTTCTAAAATCTGGGAGACACAGTTAACATTAATAATTAAAATTTGGTTCAATATGATAAATATAAAATTTGGTGAATAGTAACTTTTTACTTTTATTAATCACGGTTAAAAATAAATAGAGTAATTAAGGGTAAAAATGATATTATTATTACCCTAAAAAATGTCTTCATTGTATTTTATATGTGTCATTCGACAAAAAACAACCTTAGGAATAAAATATTACCCTTTATCTCCACTTGAATTAGATTAGGACATTTATTATTAATTTATTTAAATAATAGTAAAAAGAGTAAGAATCAAAGTTTAATAACTAAAACATTTTTAATTTAGGTTTATACATAAGATAAATTTAACTATAAATATTCATTAGAAATATAAAACTATTTCCTACATAATGGTATTTAATTTATAATTTTTAGAAATTAAATAAGTAAAATTATTTATGACACAATGATGATGTAGTAATTACCGTATTAATGAAATATTAACATAATTGATATTATAAATTCCCAAATAAATGAAATTTGAGACTTTTTTATGAATTACACTAATTTTCTAGGTTAATATGACATTTTAGAATTGAGTTAATTAGTGTTTTTAGAACTAATAATTTTGTTATGATTTTCACAAAAATAAATTACCAAATAATGTCAAAATTGACATAAAATAGTTTTTAAAACAAATATTATATTATTAATTGTTATTATATTCCTAAAAATTGAAGGATCGGCCAATATACTTATATCATGATAGTTTTATTATTATTAGACCAATTTTGGGACTCTTGGATGTATATGGTATGTTTATTAACTATATAATATAAAAATCAACGTTTCTTGGTAAATGTCAATCTAATTAACTAAGAGTTAAAACTAAAAGATAATGTTAAAATAATCACCCTAACATGTCTAAAATCTATTGGTTGACAGGATTTCGACCCATCCCAACCCTAGCTTCAAAATAAATCAATTTGTAGCTATTAAAATCCTAATATAACTATATTATAAAATAATATTTTATGTTTTTTCAAAGGTGCCCCTCTCCTCCCTTATAAAAAGGGCACCGCTTCCCTCTTCTCTTCACACACTTTTAAGCCTTGAATATCGGAAAACCCCTACCAATTCCTCTACTAAACCTCTCTAGTTATATCATAGAGGTTCTGTTATTCTCAAAATATCAACTCTAGTTCCCTAAGAAGATGTTTATAGGAGGTGCGTCGAATAAGAGGAGTTCTGGATACATACGAAGCATATCGGACATACGGTAAGAGATAACTTTTCCAATTTCGTTTTTATCCCAGATTGTTTACACGTAAGTATTTACTGGGTTTATATTTATTATCCATGTACCTATTTTATAAAAATGGATTCATGTACATTTAAAGTCTTTTTTACCCATTTTTGACTTTTACTACATGATATGTAAGCAATCTTTCTTATGATTACCATACGAGGTACTTTTTGACTTTTTTGACAAAAGTATGACAAGAATGTTATTTTTATCTTATACGGTTTGAATGTATTTTTATGGTTTCATAATGACTTTTTTCAATTAAGTTTCCTCTAAAAAATTTTATGATTATTTTCAACAAATTACTTTTATTTTAAGATTGCATGGCATTTTGTGAAAAGAAACTGATTTTGAAGAAGAGAGGATATATTCTTAAAGAATTAATTACAACTGTTTTATCAAAACCATTATGCATCTAAGATGACATTATTTCATATGTGTCTGTTTAATGTATAATTTATCTATTATTTACATGGTTTTACTTCTCTTCTGATGAAATTAGATCCATTTGTTTCATATGGATTATGTTATCATGGGATGATGTTTATGAAACCCATTTTATTCTTTGGGTTATGATGAATGATTTATGTTTATTTTGTGAAACAAGTAAGAATGAATTTATTATGAGATGGGTGGGACCTATATCTCCCTCTGATGCATTAGGTAAAGATTTATATCTCATTAGATAGACATGGCTAGAACGGTAAGTTAATCGAGTTCAGTGTTATAGAACTGAGATGAGGAGTGAACTCGATTCAGAAACGGACTTTTTCCACTAATATGGTCCTGGAAGTAATGCCTTGGATACTATGAAAATGATAACATGTTCTTAATGGTTTCCACAATTACATGTTTTATTCCCATTCTATTTTATCACGATTGATGTCTCATTATGATCTATACCTTACTGACATGTTTTATGTCATTACTCAAGATCTAGATGTTTAAACATTATGTTCACGTTTTTATGTTCAAATGTATATGATTTGTTTTATTTTCTCCATTCTCACCCTTACTAAGCATTTGAGCTCATTATTTTTTATGTTTTCATTTCCCCAGGATTTAATGAATGGTTTTATTTAAGAAAAAAAGGGGGAAGATCTTTATGGGAGATGTTGAAGATCTTTCACCATGATTAGAAGATTGTGTTTTGAGTTTCCAAAGACACTAATCTATTACGGTCCTTGAGTGTTGGTTCTTGTTATCTATTAAGTATTCTGCAAATTTAATTTAATGACCATGTACTTCAAGATTTGGGACTCTACTATTGTTATCAGAGGAAAGGTTTAGTTAACCTTTGGAAACTAGGATGTGAAAACTTTAGTGAGATCCCAAGAGATATTTCTATGGTATGTCTAGGGATGTCCCTAAGGTTAAGTATATGTATAGGTTATAGTCCTAGAATTATGGTAACCATATTTGAATTAAACCTAAGATGTTAGATATCTATGTTACTCTCCCTTGATTATGATTTTGGCCCCTCACACTATTCTTTTTAGGTTTTAAAAAATGGTCAAAAATAGTATGATTCATGATAATAGAGGTTATGATGGACAATGGAATGATATTATCCTAGAGAAAACAAATGAAATTGGATCTAGAAGTCCACATATCGTTATTATCCCTAATCACAAATCTTATAATATGATCAATAATCTCATCTTTGGTAAGTTTCCCGACTCAGCTAATAAGAGAAAGATGGAGTTTCATGATGATCATAGAGGAAATAAAGTTAAATTTCCCACAAGTAAATCATGTGGGAAGAGCTGTCAAGGAGAATGTTTCAAAGGAACTTGAAGATGCTTTGGGTGAGGAAAAGAAGGACACAAATCCAGTAAGTGAAAAGGAAAAGGTTTAGTTAATACCATGGAGAATGATAATGGTATTGCTATGAAATCAACAATGATTAGATATTTTAAATGTGGAATGTATGGGCATTATTCAATCCAATTCCCTTAGGTAAAGTCTCATGAAGAGAATCAGCATGGTCGTATGGGTAGTATTTATGTTGATGATGATGAAGAAACTACAAATGATATGTGAGATGAAATAATTGTTGATGCTCAGTAAATGGTTTAAGAAGGTAGTCAGATGATTTATATTTATCATGAATTGTGTTGTATAATTAATGGTACTATGGAATAATGACACATCTAAGGATTGTTACACTACTGTTTTTTCTAATGTATTTGAATGTATATGTTGAATGGTACTGGTAACCATGAAAGTTTATTCAAGTATTTTTGAAAATAAGATGATATGTTCATAATGAATGGATAATGAGAAAATAATATGTTTGATATTATTCACGAGCTCATGATTTATATAAGACTAAGTGATACCATGGTTTGAGTATATAGAATTTTTGGGATTTTGGTATGTGAAAATAGTTAACTTTTAATTTCATCCATGTTTTCACTAAGGTTTAATGTGTATTCATTTTTCAATACAATACATGATTAAGGTATTCACATGTTCGGAATGTGACCAACAAGATATATCTTATATGGGGGATAAATGATTGTATTCACATGCTCGACAGTTGACATTTCTAGTAATTGTTTTCTTTATACTATGAGCTCGGACAGAAGTATTTTGGATAAACCTAAATATTGGAATGGATTATGTTGGACATAAGTTAGTATTATTTAAGGGTAGAAATTTTTTTATATTATTTATGTAATTTTATAATAATGTAGTTTTAGAAAAAAAGAAACCTACCGGACGGGCGACAACCCGTTGCGTCGAACAAGGATGCGGGAATCGAACCCACAATCGAAGTGTGATAGGACTATATCACCAACCAATGGCCTACAGGAAGTCCCTGGTTAGTAGATACTAGTTTTATTATATTAATAAGTATGATATGTGATGTATAAGTCCATTTTATGATCCATATATGATTAATCTCACTATATATAGACTTATGTATATTTGATAACTTTTGCTAACCTTTTGTTTGAGACAGATAGAATGACCCGTCATTCTTTTACATGATCTGCTAACACTTCCCGAATGACAAATTCAACTTCATTTCTTTAATAGATGAAGTATTAATTTTCCAAGGAATGACCAATGGTGAGATTGTAACAGAATCAAGAACGTATATTTTCTAATTCAAATTTCATCAACTTTAGGGAAATCATCTTGAAAGCCAAAAAATGTTGTCGTAGTGCCCTTATATCCGATGAATCAGATGGAACCTAAGATCATCACAATTTTATGGCTTTTTGATTATTATATTTCTCATAGCCATGTTCTCTACAACTCGCCATCAGACCTTGATGGTTAGATTTCTCTTCCATATCCATATTTTTACATATGTTCTCCTAGGTGGAAACCCAATGATTAGTTAATTTGGGTAACCATTTTGATTCATACTTTATTTTTTAAACATAAGTTTTTGTGTTCCTTTTTTAGATGTGGGTTTCTATTAAAACATTTTAGTAGTAAACCCTTTATAACCACGACGAATTTCGAGGGTGAAATTAATTTTAAGGGGGGTAGAATGTAACACCCTGAGATTTTATGAAAAATATTGTTTTTAATTTCATTGATGTCTTCTGTTGTACTCTACACCAAAAGGATCTTTCACTACATGCACCCCTGACTTGTCTTTCATTACATGCAATCGCAACCATCCAGGATATCGTGTGTTGTACGCAATACTAAGTTTCACTAAACAATGATATGTTATATAAACTAGCCGTTATGTATAGTAATTCGAACTTTCTGAAATTTTATAAATTTTATCATTCGAAATGGACTTCATTTTTGGATTCGGAATATCGAAATTAGCCTCGGGTGAAATTTTGGTATTTTTCTGAAAACATTCAATTTGTGATGAATAGTGAAAACACTGGGTTACTATTTAAAACCCGACTTTTTATTTAAATAATTATTTGTTTTTTTAAAATTTATTTTAGGTAAAATTTGATACATAATACCTATATAAGTTCAATTCATTAATTAGAGTCATTTTATAATAATTTCAGTCATATAAAAAATTTATTGAACATCACACCGTCTTTTACCCGCCTCCTAGGAGAGTTTAAAAATTTACATAAAACTTGCTTTTACCGCTTCTGTGAGTGGAATTTCAGAAATCCGAGAGACATATTTAACATCAATGAGTATAATGTGGTTCAATAAGATAAAAATAATTTTTGGTGAATAGTAACTTTTTACTTTTATTTACAACAGTTAAAAAAAAATTGTTAATTAAAGGTAAAAATGATATTATTATTACCCTAAAACATGTCTTAATTCTATTTTATAAGTTTAATTTGACCAAAAACAACCTTAGTAATAAAATATTATCCATTAGATCCACATTGATTAGATTACGATATTTATTATTATTTTATTTAAAGAAGTGTGAAAAGAGTTAGAATCAATGTTTAATAACTAATATATTTTTAATATAGGGTTATACATAAGATAAATTTAACTATAAAAGTTAATTAGAAAGCTAAAAAAATTTCCTACATAATGGTATTTTATTTATAATTTTTATACATTAAATAAGTTAAATTATTTATGACACAATGATGATCCAGTAATAACCATATTAATGAAATATTAACATAATTGATATTATAAATTCCTAAATTAATGTAATTTGAGACTTTTTATGAATTCCACTAATTTTATGGGTTAATAAGAAATGTTAGTATTTATTTAATAAACCTTTTTCAAACTAATCATGCTGTTATGATTTTCAAAAAAATCAATTACCAAATAGCGTCAAAATTGACATAATATAGTTTTTAAAACAAATATTATATTATTAATTTTTATTATATTCCTAAAAATCTGAGGTTAGGCCAAGATACTTATATCATTATAAGTGAATCATTAATGGACCACTTGGGATTCTCTTGGATGTATATGGTATGTTTTTTAACTATATAATGTTAAAATACAAAGTGACATGGTAGATGACAATCTAATTAACTATGAGTTAAAACTAAAAGAGAAGGTTAATATAATGACACAAACCTGTCTAAAATCTATTTTCTGAGAGGATTTCGACCCATCCCAACCTTATCTTAGAAATAAATCAATTTTTAGCTATTAAAAACCGAATATGACTTTATTATAAAATAATATTTTATGTTTTTTCAAGGGTACCCCTCTCCTCCCTTTTAAAAAGGTCACCCCTTCCCTCTTCTCTTCACTCCCTTTTAAGCCTTGAATCTCATCCAACCCTTGACAATTCATCTTCTCAATCTTTCTAGTTATATCATTGAGGTTCTGGTCTTCTGAAAAGACAACTCTAGTACCCTAAGAAGACGTTTAAAGGAGGTGCGTAGAATAAGAGGAGGTCCGGATACATACGAAGCATATTAGACATAAGGTAAGGGATAACTTTTCCAATCTCGTTTTTATCCGAGATTGTTTATTCGTAAGTATTTACTGGGGTTATATTTATTATCCATGTACCTACTTTCTAAAAATGGTTTCATGTATGTTTAAAGTCTTTTTTACCCATTTTTGACTTTTACTACTTGGTATGTAAGTAATCATTCTTTTGATTACCATACAAGGTACTTTTTGACTTTTCTGACAAAAGTATGAGAAGAATGTTATTTTTATCTTATACGATGTGAATGAATTTTTACAGTTTCATAATGACTTATTTAATTGAATTTTCCTCTACAAAATTTTATGACTATTTTCAAAAAATTACTCTTCTTTTATGATTTCATGGAATTTTTTGAAAAGAAAATGATTTTGAAGAAGAAAGTATATTTTCCTCAAGAATTCATTTCAAGTGCTTTATCAAAACCATTTTCCATCTAAGATGACATTATTTCATATGTGTGTGTTTCAAGTATAATGTCTCTTTTATTTACATGGTTTTACTTCTCTTATGATGAAATTATATCCATTTGTTTCATACGGATTATGTTATAATAGGATGATGTTTATGAAACCCATTTTATTCTTTGGGTTATGATGAATGATTTATGTTTATTTTTTGGAACAAGTAAGAATGATTTCATTATGAGATGGGTGGGACCTATATCTCCCTCCAATGAATTGGGTAATGATTTATATCTCATGAGATAGACATGGTTGGAATGGAAAGTTAATCTTGTTCAGTTTTACAGGACTAAAATGATGAGTGCACTCGATTTAGAAAGAAACTTTGTCCACTATGATGGTCTTGGCAGCAATGCCTTAAATACTATGGAAATCATAACATGTTCTTAATGGTTGCCAATATTACATGTTTTATTCCCATGATATTTTATCATGATTGATGTCCCATTATGATCTATTCCTTATATACTAACATGTTTTATGTCATTGCTCAAGATCTCGATGTTTAAACATTATGTTCATGTTTTTAAGTTCAAATATATATGATTTGTTATATTTTCTCCATGCGTACCCTTATTGAGCATTTGATCTCAGTCTTTTTTATGTTTTCATTTCCCTAGGATTTAAAAAAAAGGTTTTAGGTAAGAAAAAAAAGGGGAAGATCTTTATGGGATATGTTGAAGATATTTCACCATGATTAGAAGATTGTGTTCTGAGTTTCCAAAAATAATAAAATATTACGATCCTTGAGTGTTGGTTCTTGTTATGTATTAACTATTACTCAAATGTATTTTAATATCCATGTACGTCATGCTTTGGGTCTCTACACTGATAGGAGTTTACATTTATGTGTTGATTACCAGGTGTTGAACAAAATGATTGTGATGAGCTGATATCCACTTTTGCATATAAATTATCTATTTGACTATTTGAAGGGATCGTGTGTGTTCTTAAAGATCCACATGAGATCGGGGTATCATCAGTGGAGAGTTCAGACTTCTGATATACTGAGGACTTTTTTAGGAGAATATATGGCCTTTTTTAGATTTTTATAATTCTATTTGGATTGATAAATGAACAAATAGTGTTTAAGGATTTTATGAATATGATCTTTCACCCATACCTAGATTAGTTTGTTGTAGTATCCATTATTGATATCTAAGCACACTCCATGAATCATAATAATCATTCCCAACATCTTGATACCATCTTATGTACACTATGACAGTATCATCTATACGCCATGAAATCTAAGTGTTGGTTTTAGATTAAACATGTAATCATCTTGAGGCACATCATCTCAGATGAAGGTGTGTCAGTGGAATCAAAGAAGTTTTAGGTTGTAGTTTCTTGGGAGCATCCCATGAACATTTTGATATCCGTAGCTTTATGGGGTCAGCTGGATATTATTAGAGGTCCATCTAAGTCTTATTCCATTTTGAAGGGCCACATTCAATCCTGGAAAAGTTGTTGGTGATGATTGATTAGTCAAATTCATGTGACGAGGCCTTCTAGGTGTCGAATAATAGTTTAACATTGCCAATAATTTTTATCCTACCAATGTTAGGTGAAAAGTATACAGTTTATTGTGATTCTTCTTCATTAAGACATGGAGCTATATTGATGCAGGGAGATTGATTTGTTTCATATGGGTCTCTGTAGGTGAGACTACATAAACGAAACTACCATATGCATGAAATCAAGATGGAAGTTTTGGTTTATTCTCTAAAGTGTTGGCCACATAATCTCTTGATAGAAAATTTTACATTTTATAAATATCACTAGATTTAGAAGAATATATTTACACATTGTGATTTGAATCCTATGTAGTGGATATAGGTATAGTAAATGCAGTATTATTATTTTGAATTGGAATATATGATTGGTAAAGAAAATGTTGTGGCTCATTACATGAGTAGAGAATCATAGACTCAGACAGTTCGGTAGTTGAGTGAATAGTGGAAGATGATGAAATTGCTGGATGAAATGCATGTTCTAGTTCAAGAGAGTTAGGAGAAGATGACTCTAGTTTTAGTTTCATGGGAGTCTACACTTTTGAGATGGATCAAGGATAGACAGAAATAGGATCCAAATTTCATATCATTGAAGGAATGATTTTAGTGTGGGGAGAAAAATTTAGACTAGTTGATAGTTTAGGATGAGATCATCTATGGGATGAATCATGTTTTGGTACATGAGAGCAAACGAGAGGATCCCATAAGAGAATTTCATGCCTCAAAGTGGGTGGTACATCTAGTTGTTACAAAAATGTAACCTGAACTACGATGAAAGGTTGGGTATCCATGCAAGAGAACTGAGATAGTTGGTTTTTTTAATTTATTTTTCACCTATCAGCAGGTGAAGGCAGAGCATCAATGACCTGGAGGCTTATTACAGTCATTTTCCATACCGTAATGGACGTGATATGACAAGATAGTGTATTTTTTCATGTGTCTCCCAAATACTCTTAGGAAGAATTATGTTAATTGGTTCATTGTGGATTGACTAATAAAGGTATCACATTTCCTTCCAATAAGTGAAACCTTTACAGTAGTGTAGTTGGGAGATTTTTATTCTCAAGAGATAGTCCATTTTCATTGAGTTCCATAGAAAATAGTTCCAGATTTTGATTCCTGATTTACTTCATGTTTCTGGCTGGGATTATGGAATGTTCCAGGAGAACAGGGTTTATTGGGTATGAATTTCCAACCACAAATAGATGGGCAGTTGGAGAGTATTATATATGTGCTTGAGGATATGTTGTGGGCATGTGTGCATGACTTAGGCGGGTCTTGTTAGAAAATCTTGAATTTAGTGTAGTTCGCCTATTACAATAGTTATCAACATACATTATAGATGTAACCATATGAGAATATTTATGGTAGATCATGTAGATCACCATGATGCATGATGGAGGCTAGTGAGTTAGAGTTGTTGGGACTGAGTTTTATGTAGGATAAATCAGAGAAAGTATATTTGATATGGAAATGTGTAGCTACATATTAATGTAGAAAAAATTCTTAGGATGACAAATGAAGATGACCCTTAGAGTTTATAGATGATGATCGTGCATTCTTTTTTCTATCTCCAAGGTTGTGTTACCATAGGATATGGAGGCCATGAATGTTGGTAGCCAGTTTTGTCAGACCATTTGAGATAGTGGAGAGAATCGACCCAATGACATACTGATTGGATCTTCGACAAGTATACCAATATATATATATATGATGCTTTCCTTGTATCACAACTTTGACAGCATCACCCTAAACATTATCATGTGATCGATGTGGATGAGGCTGACATTGAGATAGATGCATCATTTCTAGATTATTTGATGTGGGTGCTGGGTCGTAGTGAGAAAGTGTTGTGGGGAAAGAACATGATGATATATCTTTTGATATGGAAACATGGATGAGTATAATAGGAAATATGGGACATAGAAGTATATTTCAAGGCTCAATGGCCCATCCTTTTTTGCTCAAAATCAATGAAAATCTTGGAAGTACAGCCTGAGGAAGAACCATTATTAGGTGAGAAGATTAAAATATTCCAACATTTCATGGATTAATCTAGGGATTTAATTCAAATAAATTTCACGATAATTATGTAACTTTTTATATTTACGAATTTGGGTGAGTTTGGGTAGAGTTTTTTAGGACTTTTTGAAAAGGGGTCGGTGCATAGTTGGAACACTTTTAGGGTAATCTATGCACCCATCCCAGCTACCCATGTGTACCCAGGGTAATATGATCACATGGATTGTGCACGGTTTGAAAAATCTATGCTCCCATACTCAGGTTGTAGAGACCCGAAGCCTGATGTACATTGACATTACATTAGATTTGCGGAACACTTAGTACATAACAAAAACACACACATAAGGATCATAATAGTTGAGTGTCTTTGGAAACTCGTAATATAATCTTCTAATCCTGGTGAAAGATCTTCAACATCTCCCATAAAGATCTTCTTTTTTTAATACCTAAAACCTTTCTTTATATCTTGGGGAAAAGAAAACATAAAAGGGTGAGCTCAAATGATCAGTAAGGGTAAAAAAAATAAATATCAATCACATAATATACATAAGCACATAACTTTTTGAAATCATAACCTGTAAAAGAGATCATAATTTCATAACCTGGGATAACTCATGGTAGTGAAATGTAATCACAATAATCATAACATAAAACATTAAACTTTGTGGCATACACACATAATCATAAAGAATCATATCTTATTAGTCAAGAATCATTGCCAAGACTATCTTAGTGGACAAAGTCCCTTTCTGAACCGAGTCACCCTCGTTTCAGTCCTGTTTCACTGAACTGGTATAACCTACCATTCCAGCCATGTCTATCTCATAAGATATAAAATCTTTACCCAATGCATTGGAGGGATATATAGGTCCCACCCATCTCATAATGATACCATTCTTATGTGTGCCACAAAATCATAAACCATACATCATAGCATAACCCATGTAATAAAAATGGGAATCTTAAACATAATGACATCATAAAACAATTCATATAGGACAAATGAATTCATAAAAATATTTCCATCACAACATAATCAAATCCATGTAATAATAGGGATAGAAATAGAACCCTATATTATCTTAGATGGAAAATAATTTTGATAAAACTCTTGAACTCCATTCTTGAGGAAAATATCCTTTCTACTTCAAAAACACTTTTCCTTTAATTACTTGTCATACAATTCAAAACTAAAAGAAGTTGATTAAAAATAAACAAGAAAACTTTTAAAGGAATCTTCTTGGAAAAAATGTTTTAAAAATCAATTCATGCCGTATAAGTTAAAAAAACATTCTTCTTGTACTTTTGTCGGAAAAGTCAAAAAAGTACCTCGTACAAAAAACGACAAAAGATTCATTTCATATATTTTACTAAAAACTCACCAAAGGGTAAAATTGGATTTAAAAAATTGTAGTTGGATGGAAATAATATTACATATTGAGGAAACATGGATGTGGATGATAAAATACAGCCCAGTAAATACCAAAGTATAAACAATCTCGGATAAAAATGAGATTGTGATATTTTCCTTACCTTAGGTCTGATTTGCCTCGTAAGTGTCCGAACCTCCTGTATAATGATTTAAATAATTTCATTGACTTATTACAGAATCATATTCATTGTTATTATATCATATATGGTTCACTTATGACTTTATATTACCCGTTCTTTTGTAAGTTCATGTTAAAGTAGCGTTTTGGGTAAAATCGTCTCATTTGTCGTTCGTGTTTTAACTTTTAATTATTAATATGATTACATAGATCATTATTACTTAATTATAGAACATAAAACATGATTTATATATAATATATATTCAAAATATACATATATATAATGGATCGATAAATGGAAAGAAATACACCATTCATGGAGACGGTAGGCCGTACGTACGCATGAACGCTGTTTTCTTTTCGTTATTGAATTGAGTGGAATTAAGTAGATGACATACATATATATACACATAAAACCAGTAGCTTTATATTTTCATATATTTCATTATTATTGCTTATATATACTTTATAATAATTCTTAAATGGTTAACATGGAGAATGAATCTCATTGCGTCGTGGAGACGGTAGTCCGTACGTACGCACGAGCGATGATATCATTTCCATAATTATTGAATTGAATTGGAGTGGATGATACAATATATCAGAATCAATATTATGTTCTAATAACTATGTATATTTATTCGTTACACCATTATACCCATCCATTTAGGTGGTGGTGGAAAATAGATTACACCACGGCGTGGAGACGGTATTCCGTACGTACGCACGCGCGGTGATTTCTTTTTCTGTAGGATGGATAGATGGTGAAATAGGATTGTTTCATTCTTATAATAACATATCAGTATATGAGTGATACTGATGTTATTACTTCATAATGAAAAAACCTAAGAAGAATAAGTGGAAGAAGAAATAAAGATGAAAGAATCGGTAACGGACATTACCTCTTCTTTGAAGTGTTTCTTTGAAACCTCCTTTTAGGGCACTAAAATGGGTCTTTGAAGAAGACCAGAACCTCTAGGATGATACTAGGGAAGTGGAGAAGAGATTTTTTCAGGGTTTGGCCGAGCTTGAATGCTCAAATTGGTGTGAGGATGAGAGGGAGGAGGTGCCCTTTTATAAGGGAGGAGAGGGGCACCTTTAGAATAACTAAAAATATTATTTTATTATAAAGTCAAGTTCCATTTTAAAGAGCTCCAAATTGATTTATTTCGTGGCTATGGTGGGGATGGTTCGAATTCCTCTCATCCAATAGAATTTAGACAAGTTTAGGTTCCTATTCTAACCTTATCATTTAGATTTAACGTTAAGGTAAATAATTTTACTTTTACCGTGTCTTCTTGTGTTCTTACACTATATGGTTAATAAACTTACTATAAGAAGCCAAACGAACCCCAAATTGTTTATTATTAAAATATATAACCGTATCTAAGTCATTTGGCCGATCCTTAGATTTTTAGGAATAAAATAACAATTAATAATATAATATTTGTTTTAAAAACTATCATATGTCAATTTTGACACTATTTAGTAATTGATTTTTGTGAAAATCTTAACAGAATGATAAGTTCAAAAAAGGTTAATTAAATCAATAATAACATGTCATATTAACCTAGAAAATTAGTGTAATTTATAAAAATTCTCAAATTATATTTATTTGGGTATTTATAACATCAATTATGTCAATATTTCATTAATAAGATAATTACTGCATCATTGTTGTGCCATTAATAAATTAAATTATTTAATGTCTAAAAATTACAAATAAAATACAATTATGTATTAAACATCTTTAGATTTCTAATTAATAATTATAGTCGAATTTCTCTTATGTAAAACCCCATATTAAAAATGTTTTAGTAAATAAACATTGATTTTAACTCTTTTAACCCTTCTTTAAATAAATTAATAATAAATGTCCTAATCTAATCCATGTGGGCCTAAATGGTCATATGTTATTCCTAAGTTTGTTTTTGGTCGAATTAAACTTGTCCAATTGAATTAGGATATGTGTTAGGGTAATAATAATATCATTTCTACCCATAATTACCCTATTTACTTTTAACCGTGGTAAAAAAAAGTAAAAAGTTACTATTCACCAAAAAATTATTTTCATCTCATTGAACCACATTTTACTTACTGAAATCAACTGTGTCTCTCGGATTTTTGAAATTCCACTCATAGAAGTGGTGAAATTATGTTTTATGAACAATTTAGTTTTTTTAACTACCACTTAGTGGTTTCACTATTCATCAAAAATTGAATGTTTTCAGAAAAATACCAAAAAATTGGCCTAAGCTATATTTGATATTTTGAACTCAAAAATGATTTCTATTTTACGAAATTCAAAACATATCAGTTCCATTAATTAATTTAAAAATTAATTCCCGTCGTCAAAACAAATAGCGTGTTCTTATGAGATAATAACTATCAAAAGATTGAAACTTGTTTATAACTGGTTTAAATGTAGAATTTCATCCAATGACCAACATTGTATTAAATTGTAAAAAAATATTCTAAATATACTTTAAAACCACTCAAATTAACAATTTATCACTATTAATTATTTCGATTAAAAAAGTTGTTTTTAATTAAAATTTAGTAATTTTCATTATTCATCAGAATATGAAAGTTATCCGAAAAGTACCAAAATTTCACCTTAGGCTAAATTCGATATTCTGAATCCAAAAATGAATTCAATTTTGAAAAATAAAATATACAAAATTTCAAAAACTGGTTATTACTATTCATAACGGATAGTTTTAATAATATTTTAATAGCATATTGTTGTTTAGTGAAACTCGTTATTGCGTACTACACACGATATCAAGGAAGGTCGCGATTGCGTGTAATGCAAGGCAAGTTAAGGATGCGTGTTGTGCAAGCTCCTTTTGGTGTAGCGTACAACACAAGACATTAGTGAAATTAAAAAGAATATTTTTCATAAAATCTTGGGGTGTTACATTCTACCCCCCTTAAAATGAATTTTGCCTTCGAAATTCATCGGGGTTATAAACGGTTTACTACTTGAATGTTTATTTAATAGAAACACACATCGTAAAAAGGAATACCAAAACCAATCTTTAAAAACAAAAGTATAAAATGTAATGGTTACCCAAATTAACTAATCATTGGGTTTCCACATAGGTGAAAATATGGATATGGAAGAAAAATCTAACCATCATGTTCTGATGGAGAGTGGTAGAGAACATGGATATAGAAAATCCAACAATCACAAATCCAAAAATTTGTGACGATCTAAGGTACCATCTGATTAATCAGATATAAAAGCACTAGGACAACATTTTTGGTTTTCAAGATCATTTCTCTAAAGTTGAAGAATTTGAATTAGAATAAATACTTACTCTATTTTGGTACAATCTCATTGTTGTTCGTGAGTTGAACAATTTCCACTTCATCTCTTAAATAAATGAAGTTGAATTTGTTATTCGTGAAGTGTTAGCAGACCATGTGATAGAATGACGGGTCATTCCATCTATCTCAAACAAAATGTTAGCAAAAGTTATGAAATATACATAAGTCATTCTGTAGTGGGATTAATCACATATGGTTCCTAAAATGGACTTATACTTCATATATCATACTTCTTAATATAATAATACTAGTTTTTACTAAACAGGGACTTCCTGTAGGCTAGTGGTAGGCGATAAAGGCCAGTCGCACATTGGTTGTGGGTTCGATTCCCACAGCCTTGTCCGACGTGATGGGCTGTCGCCCATCCTACAGGTTGTCCTTTTTCTAAAGCTATATTACTATAATATCCCATCAATAATATCTAAAAACGTTTTATCCTAACTTATGTCCAACTTAATCCATTCTAATCTTTAGGCTTATCTAAAATACTTCGGTCCAAGCTCATAGTATAAAGAAAATGATTACTTGAAATGTCACAGAATAATCACGTGAATGCCATCATTTATCCCCCATATATCATAAGATATATCTTGTTGGTCAAATTACAAACATGTGAATACCTTAATCATGTATTCTCTTGAAGAATGAATACCCATTGAACCTTAGTGAAAAACATGAATGCAGTTAAAAGTTAACACTTTCCACATACCAAAATCCTCAAAATTCTATATACTCAAACCATGATATCACTTAGTCCTTATATCAATCATGAGCTCATGAATACAATAAAACATCTCATTGTCTTCTTATCCCTTCATTATGCTCATATCATCTTTTTACCAAAAATGTCTCAATCACTTTTCATGGTTACCGGTACCATAAAATTATTGAAAACCACAATAGACCAAAGCATAAATATTCCAATATTCCACGATACTATATACAACATTATTTTGGAATCCCATTACATAAACACTTAATCATTCCACCACATCGTTGTTATATTCAACATCACCAATACTAATCGCATGTGACTTCCCTCTGTCCTTTGCCTTAAGTGGTTTCTCATGTTGATCATTACTAACCCTTGGATTAGGTCATTTATTAGAATAATTCCCCATTTCCTTGCACTTGAAGCATTGAAGTGTTGGTGGTGCGTTCTCTGCAGTGTTTTCTTTATTCACAACATTAGAAACCCTTTTTCCATTACCTTGAAACTCATCTGGTCGATGACATTCTTTTCCACTCTTAAAACATTTTCTAGTCCCTTTAAGACAATCTCCACCATGCTTCTTTCCACACTTTGAGCATAAGGAATCATTCATCTTCTTTTCACCATTATTCTGAGATTTCTACTTGAACTCCATCTTTCGTTTCTTGTCAAAACCATGAGATAGATATGTAACACCAACTTCCATTTCTACCTTGATAGCACAATGCAAAATTTCTTCATAGCTACTGAAGTCTCTTGTAGCTAATGCCCTTCGAAGACTTGGTTTTATGCCACTGAAAAATAGATCAACTTTACTTTCAGGTTGGATGATAATGCCAGATGCATACCTTTCAAGTCTTGTAAAATTCGCTTCATATATACCAACAAATTCATCATCCTTTTGCTTTAGTTAAATAAACTCTTTCTCCATCTTTGTTCGAAGAATACGAGGGAAGTACTTACTGAAAAATAAGTTCTTGAACTCGTCCCATTCCATGGACTCAATTTCATTCCTTTGCCTCGTATTCTTAATAAGATTCCACCATTGATCAGCATCACCTTCCAAACGATACACATCTAAGATGAATTTATCATGTTCAGAACATTGAAGAACTGAAAATATCTTTTCAGTGGTACTGATCCATTATTCAGCAACAAGTGGATCAGAAGACCCACTGAAAGAAGGTGGGAATTACCTCATGAAGGACTCAATAGAATATTATTCCCTTCTCTGCTCATTTGGAAGTCCAGAATGATTCATACCTTGTGTAAGTATAGCAATAAGATTTCCCACTCCATCTCCCATAACATTTGTTTGTTCAGGAGGACAATCATTGCATTGTCCATTGCATTGATCAACACGGTTCCTTCGGGTTCCATCCATCGTCTAAAACCCAAAAAGAATAGTGTGAGAGGAAAAAATTAGGCTAGGGAAAAAAAACATAATAAAGGGGGAGTACCTTCAATATCTAACATCTTAGGTTTAATTCTATGATCATTAGCGTAATTCTAGTACTATAACCTATACGTATACTTAACCATAGGTACATCCCTATACATACCTTAGAAATATCTCTAGAGATCTCACTGATGTTTTCGCATCCTAGTTTACAATGGTTGACTAAACCTTTCCTCTGATACCAACTGTAGAGACCCGAATCCTGAATTAAATTGACATTACATTACATTTGCGGAATACTTAGTACATAACAAAAACACACACATAAGGATCGTAATAGTATAGTGTCTTTGAAAACTCGGAATATAATCTTCTAAACCTGGTGAAAGATCTTCAACATCTCCCATAATGATCTTCTTTTTTTTATACCTAAAACATTTATTTATATCCTGGGGAAAAGAAAACATAAAAGGGTGAGCTCAAATGCTCAGTAAGGGTAAACAAAAGAAATATCAATCACATCATATACATAAGCACATAACTTTTGGAAATCTTAACCTGTAAAAGAGATCATAGTTTCATAACCTGGGATAACTCATGGCAGTGAAATGTAATAACAATAATCATAACTTAAAACATTAAACTTTGTGGCATACACACATAATCATAAAGAATCATATCTTATTAGTCAAGACTCATTTCCAAGACTATCTTAGTGGAAAAAGTCCCTTTCTGAACCGAGTCACCCTTGTTTCAGTCCTGTTTCACTGAACCGGTATAACCTACCATTCTAGCCATGTCTATCTCATGAGATATAAAATCTTTACCCAATGCATTGGAGGGAGATATAGGTCCCAACCATCTCATAATGATACCATTCTTATGCGTGCCACAAAATCATAAACCATACATCATAGCATAACCCATGTAATAAAAATGGGAATCTTAAACATCATGAAATCATAAAACAATTCATGTAGGATAAAGGAATTCATAAAAATATTTCCATCACAACATAATCAAATCCATGTAATAATATGGATAGAAACAGAACCCTATATTATCTTAGATTGAAAATAATTTTGATAAAACTCTTGAACTCCATTCTTGAGGAAAATATCCTTTCTACTTCAAAAACACTTTTCCTTTCATAACTTGTCATACAATTCAAAACTAAAAGAAGTTGATTAATATTAAACTTGAAAACTTTTAAAGGAATCTTCTTGGAAAAAATGTTTTAAAAATTCATTCATGCCGTATAAGTTAAAAAAAACATTCTTCTCGTACTTTTGTCGGAAAAGTCAAAAAAGTACCTCTTACGAAAAACGACAAAAGATTCCTTTCATATATTTTACTGAAAACTCACCGAAGTGTAAAATTGGATTTAAACAATTGTAGGTGGATGGAAATAATATTACATATTGAGGAAACATGGATGTGGATGATAAAATACACCCCAGTAAATACCAAAGTATAAACAATCTCAGATAAAAATGAGATTGTGATATTTCCCTTACCTTAGGTCTGATTTTCTTCGTAAGTGTCCGAACCTCCTATATAATGATTTAAATAATGTCATTGACTTATTAAAGAATCATATTCATTGTTATTATATCATATATGGTTCACTTATGACTTTATATTACCCGTTCTTTTGTACGTTCAGGTTAAAGTAGCGTTTTGGGTAAAATCGTCTCATTTGTCATTCGTGTTTTAACTTATAATTATTCATATGATTACATAGATCATTATTACTTAATTATAGAATATAAAACATGATTTATATATAATATATATTCAGAATATACATATATATAATGGATCGATAAATGGAAAGAAATACACCGTTCATGGAGACGGTAGGCCGTACGTACGCATGAACGCTGTTTTCTTTTCATTATTGAATTGAGTGGAATTAAGTAGATGACATAAATATATATACACATAAATCCAGTAGCTTTATAATGTCATATATTTCATTATTATTTCTTATATATACTTTATAATCATTCTTAAATGGTTAACATGGATAATGAATCTCATCGCGTCGTGGAGACGGTAGTCCGTACGTACGCACGAGCGATGATATCATTTCCATAATTATTGAATTGAATTGGAGTGGATGATAAAATATATTAGATTCAATATTATGTTCTAATTACTATGTATAGATATTCTTTACACCATTATACCCATACATGTAAGGTGGTGGTGGAAAATAGATTACATCATGACGTGGAGACGGTATTCTGTACGTACGCACACGCGGTGATTTCTTTTTCCGTAGGATGGATAGATGTTGAAATAGGGTTGTTTCATACATATAATAACATATCAGTATATGAGTGATACTGATGTTATTACTTCATAATGAAACAACCTAAGAAGAAGAAGTGGAAGAAGAAATAAATATGAAAGAATCGGTAACAGACATTACCTCTTCTTTGAAGTGCTTCTTTGAGACCTCCTTTTAGGGAACTAAAATGGGTCTTTGAAAAAAACCAGAACCTATAGGATGATACTAGGTAAGTGGATAAGAGATTTTGGTATGGGTTGTCCGAGATTGAATGCTCAAATTGGTGTGAGGAGGAGAGGGAGGAGGTGCCCTTTTATAAGGGAGGAGAGGGGCACCTTTGGAATAACAAAAATTATTATTTTATTATAAAGTCAATTTCGGTTTTAAATTGCTCCAAATTGATTTATTTCGTGGATAAGGTGGGGATGGGTCGAAATCCTCTCGTCCAATAGAATTTAGACAAGTTTTGGTTCCTATTTTAACCTTATCATTTAGATTTAACATTAAGTTAAATAATTTTACTTTTACCGTGTCTTCTTGTGTTCTTACACTATAAGGTTAATAAACATACTATAAGAAGACAAACGAACCCTAAATTGTTTATTATTAATATATATAACCTTATCTAAGTCATTTGGACGATCCTTATATTTTTAGGAATAAAATAACAATTACTCATATAATATTTTTTTAAAAAACTATTTTATGTCAATTTTGACACTATTTATTAATTGATTTTTGTGAAAATTATAACAGAATGATAAGTTAGAAAAAAGTTAATTAAATCAATAAAAACATGTCATATTAACCTATAAAATTATTTTAATTTATTAAAAGTCTCAAATTATATTTATTTGGGTATTTATAACATCAAATATGTCAATATTTCATTAATAAGATAATTACTGCATCATCGTTGTGTCATAAATAAATTAAATTATTTAATGTCTAAAAATTAAAAATAAAATACCAATATGTAGGAAGTCTTTTTATATTTCTAATGAATATTTATAGTCTAATTTATCTTATTTATAACCCCATATAAAAATGTTTTAGTAAATAAACTTTGATTTTTACTCTTTTAACCCTTCTTTAAATAAATTAATAATAAATGTCCTAATCTAATCAAAGTGGGCCTAAATGGTCATATTTTATTCCTAAGTTTGTTTTTGGTCGAATTACACTTGTCCAATAGAATTAGGACATGTGTTAGGGTAATAATAATATCATTTCTACCCTTAATTACCCTATTTACTTTTAACCGTGGTAAAAAAAGTAAAAAGTTATTATTCACCAAAAAATTATTTTCATCTCATTGAACCACATTTTACTTACTGACATCAACTGTATCTCTCGGAATTTTGAAATTCCACTCACAGAAGTGGTAAAATTATGTTTTATGAACAATTCAGTTTTTTTTAACTACCACTTAGTGGTTTCACTATTCAGCAAAAATTGAAAGTTTTCAGAAAAATACCAAAAATTTGGCCTAAGATATATTTGATATTATGAACTCAAAAATGATTTATATTTTACCAAATTCAAAACATATCAGTTGAATTAATTAATTTAAAAATTAATTCCCGTCGTCAAAAAAAATAGCGTGTTCTTAAGAGATAATAACTATCAAAAGATTGAAACTTGTTTATAACTGGTTTAAATGTAGAATTACATCCAATGACCAACATTGTATTAAATTGTAAAAATATATTCTAAATATAATTTAAAACCACTCAAATTAACAATTTATCCCTATTAATTATTTCGATTAAAAAAGTTGTTTTTAATTAAAATTGAGTAATTTTCACTATTAATCAGAATATGAAAGTTATCCGAAAAGTACCAAAATTTCACCTTAGGCTAAATTCGATACTCCGAATCCAAAAATGAATTCCATTTTGAAAAATAAAATCTACAAAATTTCAAAAAGTGGTTATTACTATTCATAACGGCTAGTTTTAATAATATTTTAATAGCATATTGTTGTTTAGTGAAACTCGTTATTGCGTACTACACACGCTATCGAGGAAGGTCGCGATTGCGTGTAATGCAAGGAAAGTCAAGGATGCGTGTTGTGAAAGCTCCTTTTGGTGTAGCGTACAACACAAGACATTAGTAAAATTAAAAAGAATATTTTTCATAAAATCTCGGGGTGTTACACAGGTAACCCTGAGACCCTAGATAGTTTGGTTTGCACGGTTGACACATGATTTGACTAACCCTGATCCCCTTCATAGAATACCATACACATGATTTTTAACTACCTAAACAATAAATTTAATATCCCTCAAACCACAGAAAAACCTCTTATTAAACCAAGGATCTGGGCTAAATATTTTTGGAAAACTCTAGAGCATTATGGAGGGTTTCATAGCCTGTCTGACATCCATTCATCGAGTTTCAAATCCCAAATCAAAGGTCCTCTATTCCCTCGATAAGTGGATTGATTTCTGATTCATATCAATTTAATTCTTCTCTCTTCCATATGAATTTGAAGGAAGATATCATATATTTCATTATATCTAAAACTATTTGGTGAGATATAGACCTAATATTGTAGATATGGATCTAGATTGTAACACCCCAAGATTATGAGATTTTTTTTCCAATTAAATTTTCTTCCCAATATTTTTCATTTCACATGACTCTTTAAGTAGTTATTTATATATATATATATATTACAAAAATATTTCAAACATTCCATTCACACACAATACTATATTGTCTTACACTATAAGAAACACTGACTTGCGGTACGATGCACACAACACTAAGATTAAAAGAAACATCTTTTTTTATATATATAATTAATTAAATAAGATAATTATAACATAACCATTAAACATTGTATATCAATAGTGATAATAAATTTCCAAAAATTTCTTATAATTCTTTAATATAAGTGAAACATATTTATAATGACATATGAGATTTTTTTAAAGTCCTTTTATGTTAAAAATATTGTTTTATTGAATAAAACAATTTATAAAAAATTTAATTTTAGGCACATTTTAAAACATAATTTGATAAAATAAAGTTCATTTTTGAATTCATAATTTTTAAATTATCCTATGGTTAATTCTTAGGATTTTTTGGGAAAACATTATTTTTTATGAATACTGAAAAATACTTATTTTAGTTAATGATGACCTATTTTATAATTAATTATTGATTAAAAAAATATATTATAAATTTTTTAAGGTAAAATTAAATATATTAATACAATTTATATCATTTCAATCCATTTCACTTTGAAAGTTAATATAAAATCTTAACAAACTTTTGATATTTTTTCTATTTTAAAACCACTGTATTTCGTGTTGTCTTCAGGTTAGCAATAAAAACAATTTTACTGTGAAATGAATTTCAAAAATCCAACCTAAAATATTTTATTCATTATAATATTTATATTCTAATAATTCCTTGTTAATTTTTGTCCAAAAAGTGTTGTAAATGTGATTAAAACTAATCACAACTGTTAATACCAAATTAAGCATAATTATGGACTAAACATTACAATTAAGAGCCCAAATGACATAAAAAGTTTACCAACACCCTTTTTATATCCATATTTAGTACATAAAACTTCCATTCATGATTTTGGTTGATTTGTAATTAATTATATTAGGTAATAACGTCTGCACACCTAACATGTTTCTAAAAATTACAAGTGAGTCATTTTCCTTCCTTATAAAAAGCCAAAAACTCTCCCCATTACTAACACCTAAAAAACCATTTTTTCTCATCAAATATATAACCCATTATTCTCCAAAAAATACTCTCTTCTACCTTGAATCCTCCCTTAGTGAATAAAGATTTTCAACGAATCCTTTTGGCACAAAACAAATGGAGTTACCCGATTTAGAGGTAACATCTTCTCTCAAGATCCTTTCATTTATTTTCCACCTCCACCCCATATACCCATTTTATTACTTTCGTGGGTAAATAACAGTATATAACATATACTATGATGTTTTTATGAATTTTTTATGAAATAATTTTACAAAAACTTCCATATAATGGATGTTGAACTTATAGTTTCGGTGTCCGGTGAACTACAACCTCACAAACTGAGTATAGTTCATTTCATCATTACCACAAATCATGGTGTCCATTACGATAGAAAGTATATTTATATATGGTAAATATTATATTTACTATGTATTTATGTTTCTTTATTCCTTTTAAAACACACATCTCTTTACTTTCCATTTGGTTTTTACATAATAATCTCGTTTGAGGAAGTGTGGACTGTTTCCCCTTAAAAAAATGTGATTTGTTTACACACCACATTCGATGTATTATGGATTGGTTTAATGAAATTATATGATATATATAAAATAATAATGATATATATGCATATATATACATATTTTATTTACAAAATTCCTTTGAAAACAACAATTGAAACAGTAACAGCGTTCATGAGTACGTATGGATAACCGTTTAAAAAACGGTGTAATACATTTCGTACATATTCATTCTATAAATTATAATAATATTAATATACTATATATAAATGATATTTATGAAAAAATTACATTATTTAATCATTATATAATTATAATAACCAAATATGAAACTAATTAAGACACATGTAAAAAACATAGTAAATTTTACCTGAAGTGAAACCTTAACATAGAATCATTTACAAGCTGGTAATACACGGTTATAATAAGACCATATATGGTAATAGATAAAATAATATAATTAATTTAAATATTTATTATAATCTTATATTTATTATGTAGAAATCTAGTATGACTACGGATAGGGTCAAGACACAAGATAAGGGAATTTCTTCACGCTTTTAATTTCCATGATATACATGTTATGTTTTCCACACTATAATTTTTTGTATTGAATGTACATACCCTGACTTAATTATATTTATCTTATAATTAAATTTATGGGTATTCAAATGTCCATTTTAGTATCCTTTTTTCTTGGGGTTTATGTTTCAAATGTTACAAAATTGGTAAAATAGTTTTCTCTCAATTTGCCTTCTTTTAGTCTCATGTTTTGTTATGCACCTAAAATCTTCCTTCAATGGGTATATACATCCATTTAACATGTTATATAATGAATCTAAATCATTTTATGATATATAAATATTCATTTAATTTAATTTCTTACATATAATTTATGATCTCATGTCACAACGGTATAAGAGTTTATTTGGACAATTTCTTTGATTTTTGAGATTGATTATGTTTTAGTTTTAATTTGATAAAATATTAAGATCTATATCACAAGGATATTCATGAAATTTCATATTATTATGTTATCCATGATATACTCATGTAAGGGTACCAATTATCTACTCATTGGTCTAAAATATAGTTAATAATATTTTTTTACAAAATCCTGACATCACCGTCACTTTGGTCAAGAAATCAATGTTTTCTAAAATGTGTTTCCATGAATATTTGTCCATTATACTATAAGATTTTAAATACATTTTTAACCTTTTATCTTTTACCAATATCTTCAAGGTAATAGAATTATAACTTTCCAAACCAAGAATTTTTATATCCTTTTTACAGAGAAAAAGGAATGTACCTTTGACCTCGTACGACATGTACAAATTTACTCACTGTTGTTTCTTCAAAGATCCCTTTGAATTTTTAAAAGTGTTAATCTTTAATAAAAAAAATTAAGATATTTTCAAAAAAATTAATTTGAAAAAAAAAATCAATTTTGTTTTGTAAATTTTCATGTAAAAATTGTTTCAAAATGATTCCGTGCCTTATTTATAAGTTTTCAAGGTATTTTATAAGAAAATGATTTTTAAATGGTTCTGTGTATTAAAATATTTTCACCAATAGGAAAGAATATTTTCCTAAAAAAATGTTTTGGAAATATGTTTCAAAATTATTTCCCATCTAAGATGACATGTGTTTATGTTACTCATGCCTCTCTAGGGAATGATCTAATGGTTCGTTTTATATCCTTTAAATGAATGGGTTCTTCTTAATGTCACAATCTTTATAAAACCTATTTCACTTCCACATGTTATATATTTATGAAATCCATTTCTTTTCTGTTAGTTCCATGTTTATAAATAACACATTATTTCATAGGTTATCCATTGATTAAATGTTTATGAAACCTATCTCTTTTCTATAGGATATAATGTGATGAAATATTAGTGATACTCATTTCATTTCATGGTTTATGATTTCATTTTTATAGAACCCATATCTTTTCATGGTTCATGATATGATTAAGGATTTGTGTAAATTGCATGTATGATTTCATTATGTGATGGGTGGTACCAATATCTCCTTCATATTAATTCAGTAATGATATGTTTTATATGATCTCAAAGGGTATATTGGTTGTATTCCAAGCATATTATAAATAATGGTCATGGGATGTATCTCAATACTAAAAGAATGAAGGTTCAGGGGATGTAGCCCACGCAAAAAATAATTATGTTTAATGGGTTTTAGACCAATCCTAAAATAAATAAGGTTCATGGGTTTTATCCCAATCTTTGAAGAATAAAATTTCTTCGGTCATAGCCCATGACAAAAAGAATGATGCTTCATGGGTTATATCACAACCCTAAAAGAAATAATTATTATGGGTTATAGCCCTATCCTAAAATAAAGAGGGTACACAGGTTGTATCCTATGCCTAAAAAAAATAAATTACATGGGTTGTATCCCATGAATAAATGAATGTGGGTACATGGGTTTCTATCCCAAGACCGAATAAAGTACATGGGTCATATCCCATACCTCAAATGGTATAAAGGTAATGGTAGGTATCCCTAACATAAAAGTTTATATTCATTAATCAATTCCAGACATCCTATTTATTATTCTATAGGTATGATTTCATGGCTCCTAATGTTTATTTACTTATGATTCATGTCTTTTAAACGGAAATGATGTATCACATAACTCATTTTTCTGACCTTTGATAAGAAGGGCATGATCTCTTAATGTTACAATCTCGTTATCATAATACTATGTTCATTTTATTATTTCATGTATCCTTTGTTTACCCATACTGAACATCTATTCTCACCCATTTGTTATTTTCTTTTATCCAGGTTATGAGTAAAAGTTTTAGGTAGTAGAAAGAATGGTGGAGATTTTTTGGGAGATATTTAAGATCTTTTACAAGGATAGAATATTGGCTTTTAATGTTTCCAAATACACTAATCTATTACGGTGCTCAAGCATGTATTTTTGTATTGTACTGATTATCTATATAAAAAGATGTTATATCCATGTATGTTAATCCTGAGTCACTATAGTTGGTATCAATGGAATCTTTTTTTCAACCATTGGAAACTTGAATTAGAAAACCTTACTGAGATCACAAGGAATATTTCTATGAATATGTCTAGTGATGTCTCTAAGGATAAGTAAACGGATGAGTTAATGATTAAGAAAATGTCCTAAAATTTTGGTAAAGGATAGAGTAAGTGGATTAAAATAAATAAATCCATGTATGGTACTAAAAGTGGATATTCACCTTGAATAGATGTTCCCAGAGATAATAACTTGGGAAATATCATCTAGGCTTGACTCGGGGTAATCTAGTACATGATAATAGGCTTTGCTACATACGTAGTTTGACATTCATAGGGGATATGATTTGGGAATTAACAAACTATTCATGAACAATCATGAAGGATTGAGAAATAAGTTAGTTATTAATAACCTTAGATTAACCTAAGGTGTCATATATTATTGAAATTTTCATGATTTATACATCCTAAAAATAATATTTTCATGACTATGTTGATTTATTCTATAATTTTTCATTTTTACACTATGATCCTGGTTTTTGTAAATAGTGGGAACCCGAGGGAAATGGATTAATATTGGATGTGATTGACGATTTTTTGATGAGAAGTCAAGTGGGATTACCACTGCTGTAAAAGATGCCGTGATCATGACCAATTAGTTTTCATGATACATGATTATCAACGTTTATCTTAATCAACTCTCTAACCAACCAAGGAATATAAAAAAGGATTTTGATGATATTTCTAGTCATGGAGACCATGATTGAAGGAATATTCAGTTTCCTTTATGTCAAGAATATGGAAAGAATCACCTATATTGATGTCATTGAGGAATAATAAGGTGTTTTAACTATGTAAAAGAATGTAAAAACAAAGTGACTTCATGGGAAAAATGAGGATTTTTGTTAATGAAATGGATTGGAATTTTGACCTCCCTAAGTCATCATCGAAGGTTATGTGTTTTAACTGTGGAAGAAATGTTCACTATATATCCAAATGTCTCATGAAGAAATATCTTAAATAGAATCAACAAGGTGGTGCGAGTAATGGTAGCATCGTAGATGATGATGATACTACAATTGAAATGTTAAAAGAAATAGATATTATTTTTAATAGATTATGGATGAAGTAATCGAGGTATTTATGTATTTGGATTCAAAATTTATTAATGATGAAATATAAAAGGAATTTTCTACTTATGTGTTTCACTCAGTATTTTAAGGTATATGTTTAATTTTCCCTCTGGACAGGAGAAGTGATATAACATCAAGGTGATATTTTTTTCTAAGGGAAGGTAACGCTCAATATGTTTTATGATATAATAATTTTTTATGGATAAATATACATTGGATATGAATAATTAAATCATACAGTATTTATTACCTTATAAGTATATAAGGACTTGTTTACAGGTGATTTTTATAATACTAATTATGTTTAAAATATTTTTGGATTTAAATAATAGATTTAATACACTTTAGAATGAGGAAGCATGCATGTTTTACAAACGGATTTATGGTAATTCGTGTTGTTACCATGTTTTAAGATAATAAAATATTAGGGAATTCACATGC
The DNA here is from genome assembly GCA_963277665.1 of Viscum album. NCBI lineage: Eukaryota > Viridiplantae > Streptophyta > Magnoliopsida > Santalales > Viscaceae > Viscum > Viscum album. The sequence continues at coordinate 247,201,008 of OY728133.1, forward strand.
TTTGAATGTGAAAACGAAGAGCCACCTTTTGTTAAACAAGGGAATCAATGTTAAAATAATTTTGTTACTCTCTTTATAAAGTATTGGTATTTTCATCTTTATAAATGATTTTAAGGATAATTGTTCATGAAAATTTTATGTTAAACATCAAAGGAAGTATTTGTGCACCGAGTTTGGGTTGAAAACTGTTGTAGAAGTATAATATGTGATTATACTTATTTCAAGGATGTCCATATTATTTATTATATTATAGTGGTTTTAAAAATAGGAAATCTTTTATGTCAGGTGACAACCAATCAAGTCTAGAAAGGCTATAGGTTGTGAATACATGACCGAAGGATGATAAGAGTTTCATGCCTGCCACTAGACTATGTGATGTCCATGTTAATGTATATTTATTTGAGATGAATAAATATTTATGATGAACTATTATTGTTACGTATTATTTGTATAGATTAATGCATGTTGTTTTTTAAGACATAAATATTTAGACTATTATCTTTTATAGGACATAAGATCTATTTTATGTTTATTGTAGTGATCTATTAATCAATGTTAATTTCTAGACATTAATTCCATAAGGTAATGGAATTATTATAAATTTTTCAAATAACAAACCAAAAATGAATTTTTTTTATATAAATTTATAGATAGTTACTCAACGTTCTGAACGTGAACAATTTTTTTCATGATACATTAATTTTCGTTGAGATGGTGGAATTTTAAATCGTCACATATTTTTGAATTTTGGGCCCTCAAATATCTACTTATCATTCACTTGTATTTTATGGATGACCTCAATAACTCCCTATAAATATTTACGCTTTTCTATGTGTCAATCTTCACACCCTACCTATGTTATCCTATTTTGAAACTCATTTATATGTTACTTTGGGTAACCATTATGGTTATAAATTTCCCTTATAAGGTATGTCTGAGTATCAATTTCTTATGATGTGGATTTATATGAATGAATAATTAAATTATTAATCTATTTTAAACCAAGATGAATTTAATTGGTGAAATTTAATTTAGGGGGGGTATAATGTAACACCCTGATATTTTGAGAATTATATTTTTGAATTAATTAATCTCTTCAATATTTTTCATTTCACAAGAAAATGTATATATATATATATATATATATATATATTAAAACACTAAGTAATAAATTCCTTTCACACGTAATACCAACATGGCTTGCGTTACACACAATACAAACTTTTTTCACTACAAGAAAGACCATCATGGTGTATCATGCATGCAACACAGGGTTTCTATGAAATATCATTATATATATTGTTGACCTCACCTGTTTTGATAATCATAATTATGTGTTAATATGTGTTTATAATCATATGTTGACAATAATAACAAAGTAATCATTATAATATGTTAATCATTGTTTATATGTGTTTATACATACTTTGAAATAATTCTAACTCAATCCGGATAGGTTTTTCATAAAACAGATAAGGGTTAAGTTCACTAGTATGCATAAAGTCCATCAGTATGCACATAGCTAAAGATACAGAAAAACAGATAGACCTACTGTTATAGAAAGAGATACCAATATGTAAGTCTACTGGTACACCGAAAGGTTCCCATTAGTGTAAGTCTATCGATATGTGTAAGTCTATAGTTATGAAGTCCACCTGTATAAGGAATTCCCCACTACATGAGTCTATCGATACAAAGAAGCTACCGATAGATGAGGAGATACCGATATAACTAGTCTACCGGTATGCACAAGTCAAATGACACAGACCTACTGATATAACCAGACAGACGGACTGCTACCGATATAGAGCTACTGATACAAAGTTCACTGATAGGAAAGAGAAACTGATATAAGTAGGTACCAGTACAATCATGTTACTGATAGACCAAAGCTATTGATAGTAGGAGTTATTGATACATAGAGATAATGTTACACGGTGTAACTACTACCGATACAAGGAGATACTGGTATAAGAAGAGATAATTATCGATAAGATCTCACCTCTATAAAATTTCCACCGCTACAAGTCTACCGACAGAGAGCTACTGATATGATGACTATTAACCAGTCACTGCTACATAAACTCTTTTTATATTTTTTTATTAACCAATTGTCATATTTGATTTTTTTAATGCACTTACTATTAATTAATTATTGTTTTTGTTATATCGGGGAACCGTAAATTTTACCTATGAAATGTTAATCATTCCCATTGCTGGAGCTGAAAGATATAAACGTAAAGACAAAATTTTGGCATAATAAGTACTGAGAAGAAGTGAAAATGCTTCTAATACATAAAGATACTCATTCGATAAAAAAGGAACACATGCACCCAAGCTTAATGTGGTAAAGAAATTTTGCTGGAATATTAGAAACATTGTTGTGCTGCAAAGTATATTGGAACCTCAGGAAATACATTAATACACTGAAAATCAAGGAAGCAAACGACTCTCTATTTTCACGAAAAAAACACTGGAAGGACTGAAGAGAATTTCTGATCAATCAAAATGAGTCCAGAGTTGCACTCCAATCACTAGAGCATTCTAAACTCATATATACTCTCTTAGTGATTCTTTAACTATTGATCAGAGTGTGTACTCTATTTATTTCATACACACATTGACTCATGTGCTGAACTAGATGATTTTATCCACACTCACTCTTTCCCTACTCTTATTTCCATCTCTGGATAGTGGTAGAGGTCAAGTGTGACCTGGATAGACTATGTTCTATTGTGTTTGTTCCCATGAAGAAGTGTGGAAGATGTATTAGTACCTGGATTGTCTATGTACTATTGTTTACCCCGATCAAGGGTGTGGATCAAAATTTATATAAATTGTTTGAGAGGACTAAGTCTTGGCTTGAGACTGAACCTCTTGTTTTAAACTTTTTTACATAATTAATTTTGTTTTAAACTATATTGATTATTCCGCTGCTAATTACTTTGAATTATAAAATTGTTTAAATTTTACTTTGATAGTTATTCTATCAAGTTTTTGTAACTATTGTAAATCAGTAGGTTAGTTTCAAAAGCTAATTTATTCTTATGATTAAATTAACTGAGACCTAATCAATATTTTTATAGCCTAATAGAACCCTTATAGTTTTACAAATTCACTAGAGTTTATGTAAGTTTTTAATTGGGGATTTTAATTGAAATAATTTTAACATAAACTTTTAATGGGAACTCAATTCACCCCCCTATTGAGTATCCACTCTGACCAGCATTTGGTTTCAGAGGTTTTTCTTTTATAAATGATATCCAAATACTATGTTTTTCAATTGTGATTTTAGTTGTATCTTAAAGATCTTAAATTTATGTTAGTTATAAATTTTATCTCATTAAATATATTTGCTAAAATATGATTATCGATAATAGACTAGAAGGTGATTCTACCAACATGACACCATTCTTTAATGGTACAAATTATGCCCAATGGAATCATAAAATAAAAAATATTTTGTAGAGTATGGGATTTGACATCTGGACGGCTATAGAGACTCAATATAAGATTCCAAAAACTGAAAGAACTGCTTCGGATGAACCTACTAAAACTTCTTTTAATAATATTTTTAAAGAAATAAATTCTTTATATTTTCTTTAGGTGATGAATATTTTAATAGAATATCTTATTGTAAAACTTCTTGTGAAATCTAGGACACTTTGGATATTTCCAATGAAGGGACAAAATATGTAAAAGAAATGAGACTAAACACATATACTATTAAGTATGATAATTTTAAAATGAAGTATGATGAACCTATTTCTGACATGTATCTCTGATTCAATGATATTTTCAACACTATGAGCTCACTTGGAAAAGCTATTTCTGCAAAGGAGCATATTATGAGAATACTACGATGTCTGCCCAAAAGATAGAGAGGCACATCTGTCTCAATAAGAGAATTTTGTGATAGAAGTTCACTAACTGTTAAAGAATTTTTTGTTAAGTTGAATATGTATGAAGATGAGATGAAAGTAAACAATGAAGATGATAATGAACCAAAGAGGAAGTTGTTATAATTTAAATCTACTACATCAAAGATAAAGGACAAGGAGAAAGTTCACATACATACTGAAATATCAAAAAGTGAATGTTCTGATATTGATAGTGATGAAGAGATGGCTTAGATAGATAGATGGTTCAAGAAGTTCTACAGGAAGAAGAATTTTTTTAGAAAACCATATTATAAAGGAAAATATGACAACAATGGTCATTGGAAGAAGGATTGGAAGAAAAATGTTAAGGATGATGAGATAGTATGTTATGAATTCAAAAGGAAAGGACACATTAATGTAGACTGGCTGAAGTTAAATTTCAAGAAAAAATATGACTAAAAGGACATAAAATAGAATAAATCCATGAAGGCAACCTGGAGTGATTCAGAAGACAAAACAAGTGAGTTTGATGTTTCTGATTCTAAAAATAATCGTTCCAACATCTGTTTCATGACTAATACTTCTAAGGTACCTGTTTTCCCTATGCTGAATGATTATTATTCTGGGAATGAAAGTGGTGATGATAATATGTCTAAATCTCAAATATTTTGAATACTATAATATGCTATAAGTATCCTGTAATTAATTGAAGGACAAGTATAAGACCTTGAAAAAACAGTATGCTTTGACCAGCTCTGTTAAATCTGCACTTGATATAGAAAAGGAAAAGAATTATCAATTACTTAAGGAAAATACTGAAATGAATTTTTCAAATGAGAAATTAATGAAGGACTTATAGAAATCACAAATTCAAAGAATTCTCTAACTCAAATGCTAGGAAAACATGTGGCACTAAAATATTCAACTGGAATAGGCTATCAGCCAGGATAGAGACAAATTAATAACAATAGATTTATTCCTAAATCTGGACAGAATTTTGCTAGTTCTAGTTCTGGAAATACATATTCTTCAACTAGTTATTCACATGTTTATAGATCAAATAATGTTTATCTTTTTAAATATTCTGAATCTATTGACTGTATGAGACCCATTAGACAAATTTTTGTACCAAAAAATTTTCTTTCTAACCTGTCTAGACCCATGAAAACATGGGTACCAAATTCAATTTCTGTTTAAACCTATTTTGTAGGAAACTTGCTTGAAAAGTTCCCATAAGAAGGTATGGTAATTGGACAATGGATTATACAGTCATATGACTGGATATTACTCATTATTCAAGAGTTTAATCAATGTTTATGTATGCCATGCCACCTTTGGTGTTAATTGAAAATGGAAAATCATCATCTTAGGCCAGATTGGTAACATTGATTCAGTTTTAATTTCCAATGTTTTATTTGTTGATGGACATAAGTATAACCTATTAAGCATTTCTCAGTTGTGTGATGATGGTTTCAATGTTAAATTTGAAAATTATTCTTTTAATTTTTTAAATTCAAAAAATATTTTAGTATTTTCTTCTTTGGGAAATGAAAATGGTTATGTTGTTGATTTGAATTACTTGGCTTTACAAAACATTACTTTCTTGAATGCGTTCCATAATGAGTCTTTGATATGGCACATAATATTAGGACACTGCAATGTTAATTCACCTAGAAAACTTACTATGAAAAACCTAGTTAGAGACCTACATAAACTTGAATTCTTAGGTGATAAAGCTTGTAATCCATGTCAAAAGGGAATGCAACATAAATTTTCTTTTAAATCAAAGAAATAAGTTTCAACTTATCAACCTATCAAGTTGGTTCATAAAGACTTGTTTTCACCCTCTACAGTTTCTAGTTTAAATCAGAAGCACTATGTCTAGGTATTAGTAGATGACTATTCTTGTTACACATGGGTATACTTCTTAGCTCAGAAAAGTGAAGCTTGTTCTTACTTTATTAAATATTCCAAGTATTTGGAAAACCTTAGTGGACTTAAGATTAAGACTATGAGAAGTGATCATGTTCAAGAGTTTGAAAAATCATGAATTTTAATCTTATTGCTCACACAATTGTTATAGTCACAATTTTTCTGCCCCAATAACACCTCACCAGAATGGTGTAGTAGAGAGAAGAAACAGAACTCTTTAAGAGATTGCAAGAACAATGCTTAATGAGTATGACCTACTAATTTACATTTGTGCTGAAGCTGTAAATACATCTTGTTACATTATTAATAGAGTCCTGATTAGACATTTTCTCAAAAAGACACCTTATTAGTTGGAGAACCCTATGAAACCTAAGGATAACTACTTAAAAGTTTTTGGTTGCAAAGTCTTTATTCTCAATAAAAAAGATAATCTTGAAAAGTTTTCATCCAAGAGTGATGTAGGAATATTCCTATGTTATTCAATTACTAGAAAAGGTTATAGAGTTTTTATTAAAAGAACTAAATGTGTGGAAGAATATGTTCACATCAAGTTTGATGAAACAGATCCACATGAACCCAAATCATCCATTGAAAATCTTGAAGAAGATTTGTCTGTTTTGAACTTTAATGATAAAATCAATGAACATGTTGTAAATAAATCCAGTTCTGGAAACTTTCCAGAACCTATTTCTATAGATCTTGAATGTAGAGAAGAACCTAAAATTTCTAGTCTATCATTTACTAGATCAACTTTGATTCTATAGAACCATCCTATAGATGTTGTTGCTGGTAATCGCGATAGAGGGACAAAGACTAGAGATTCTCCAGGAAACCATGTTGAACATAAAGATTTTCTTTCACAGTTAGAACCTATAAATATCAATGATGCGATAAATGATGAATTTTGGGTAATTCCTATTCAAGAAGAATTAAATAAATTTGATTGAAATAATGTATTGAAATTGGTTGACAGACCTAAGGACACTATGACCATAGGCACTAAATGGGTCTTTAGAAATAAAGTTGATGAGTCTTGAAATATAGTTAGAAAAAAAAGCAAGACTAGTTGCACAAGGGTATAGTCAAGAGGAAGGAATCGACTATGAGGAAACCTTTTCCCCGACAGCTTGATTAGAATCTATTAGGACTCTACTAGCCTATGCTACTCATTTTAATTTCATGTTATATCAAATGGATGTTTAATGTGCTTTTCTAAATGGGTTTATAATTAAAGATGTTTTTTTGAACAACCACATGGATTTACTAATCTACATTTTCCAAATCATGTTTTTAAACTATCCAAAGCTTTATATGGTTTGAAAGAAGCTCCATGATCTTGGTATGATATATTTAGTGACTTTATTATTTCAAAAGGTTTTATAAAAGGGATTGATAATCCAACTCTCATTATCAAAAGAATCTCTAAAGATGTTTTGATTGTAAAAATATATGTTGATGGTATTATTTTTTTATCTTCAAAACAAACTTTGTGTATTGGTTTTTAATATTGTATGAAATATGAATTTGAAATGAGTTTAATGGGAGAACACAAATATTTTCATGGATTTCAATGTTTTCAAAATAAAAATGGTATTATTTTAAATCAATGTAAAGATACATAGGATCATTTAAAACATTTTGGTTTAGGTAGTATTATGGAATGTGATACACCCATGAGTATTACCTGTAAGTTGGACATTGATGAATCTGGGAAACCAGTTGACCAAACAAATTATATAGGTTTGATTGGAAGTCTAATTTACCTTACTGCTAGTCGACCAGATATTATGTTTAGTGTGTGTATGTGTGTAAAATTTCAAGATAATCCAAAAGAATCCAATTTTATTACTTTTAAACGATTTTTCAAATATTATATACATACTATAAATTTAGGTTTGTTTTATCCAAAAGGACAATATTTTTATTTAATAAGTTATTCAGATGCTGAAATTGATGGTTGAAAGTTAGATAGAAAGATCACTTCGGGAACATCTCATATTCTAGGTAAGTCCCTAGTATCGAGGTGTAGTAAGGAGCAGATTTTTGTTGCATTGTCTACTACTGATGCATAGTATATAGCAGCTGGTATTTTCTGTGCTCAAATTCTATGGATGAAACATACTTTTTTGGACTATGGATATGAGTGTAAACATGTATCAATAAATTGTGATAACACAAGTGCCATTAACATCTCTAAGAATCTCGTGTCTCACTCTAAGACCAAACACATTAATGTAAGGCACCATTTTGTGAGAGATCATTACCAAAAAGGTGATATTACTCTTGAATTTATAGGTACTGAAAAAAAATTAGCTAACATTTTCACCATGGATTTATGTTCGGATAGGTTAAGGTACATTAGACATGAATTAGGAATGATATACTATGTGCGATAGAAACCTCACTGTTATACCTCACTAGTATGAAACCTCACTGTTAGTGAACCTCACAGATAAACCTCACTATTAGTGAACCTCACCGATATACCTCACTGTTAGTGAACCAAACTGATACACCTCACTGTTAGTAAACCTCACTGATATACGTCACCGTTAGAAATTATCACCGGTATACCTTACCGTTAGTATGCGATGTTTTAAACTTCTGTCTTTAGCCCTAGAATCTATATCGTTTATATACTTTACTTATTATATTTTAATTATTTATTTTATGATTCCTAGATGATAAAACTAAGTAATAGTTAGTTCTTAAACCACCGAACACTCCTCTCCCAAACCGAAATCCTTAAATCCACAAATCTCATGAGAACCCTAACTTCTTCAATCCAGGGATGGAAAAAACCAAACTTCTGATGGTCAGAGATGACTTTGATGAGTCGAATGTAAAGAAGCAGAAGATAGGGACTAAATCAAGTAGCAGTGTCAGTAGAACATGGTCATGGAGGCGTCCAGTGAACCCGCATTTACAAAATAGAGATATTGTAATCAAGAAAGTTCTATGCACAGAATGGACGATGTCTAGTAAATTTTTAGTTCTAGAGCTGGAGGAAGATCAAAAATGGGTAGAATGCTTATTGAATAACAATGACCCCTACTATCCAATGCTAGTAAAATAAATATATGAGTTTGTGAGTTTTGAGAAATCCTATGAGGAAAATAGAATAATTTTTTGGGTAAATGGTATGGAAATATCTTTTTCATATGTTGAATGGGATGAGTACCTGAGAGTACCACATGAAGTAGTTTTTGGATATTCATCAAAGACAGTACCACCTACAATTGATATATTTGATAATGATACTTAGAGGAACTCATTGGTAGTGGTAAGAAGAGAAAGGTGGTGGCTGCTGAAATGGATGGAGAAAACAAATTGTTGTTCAAATTTGTCCAACATGTGATAAGTCCAAGAAGAGGGGACATTGCAAATTTGAGATATCAAGATATCAATCTATTACATCTCTTGAGACATGGTGTGAAAGTGAATTTGTGCAGGCTGCTAATTATTCAAATGGAGGATATCACCAGATCCAAATCAAAGACCAATGCTTTATTCTTTTCTAATTTTATTTCGGTTATGATTAAAGTAAAGGGAGTAGCTATGTCTCAGAATTAGATAGTGGTGATAATAAACAACTTTTGTATCACAAGCATAGTGTGTAAGTACATGAAGATAAGCTGGAACCCATGGAGAAGGGAGAGGGTTATTGATGACAAGAATTTATATGATATTTTTAATCATGTGGATCATCTTTCTAGGCCTATGCATGTGAGGGATCCAGGTATGGGACCTGATGAAGAGGATCCATAGTATAGTGATGATTTTGAAGAGGAGGATTTCTCTGTAGCAGATGGAGGAGATCCTGACTTACCTTCTAGCCCAACTCCTAAGATTGTATCACAAGAAAAGGGAAGTTTTCTTTGAACCTACCTAGTAAAGAAACTATTTTGGGTGAAATAAATGAAGATGAAATTGTGGATGAGGAAGACCAGAAGAGATCAGATCAGGATGAGGCTGCCCCAGAGAATAAAGAAGAAGAAGAAAGAGAATATGAAACGTAAGCATCTGCTTCTCCCACCTTGAGTTTGAGTCCTCTGATTGGATGTTCTATAGTACATTTAGAGGCTGTTCCTATTGAATTTGATAGACCTTGATCCTATTCTTAAGGCGTCTCCTGTTGTTTGAGAAATGGAGATGGTTGTGAAAGATTCATCTTAGGAAGACCAAGCAGCTCAGGGTACTCTTGTTTTACCGTAGAATTCACCAGTTGAGGGGGAGAATCCAAAAGTGTTTTAGTGGATGTTGAGATTGAAGAATGGGAAGAGGAGCCAAGGTTTATAGTTTGTGGATTGGATTACCCAGATCTTGATAATGAGACATCCCTCAGTCAACCAAGATTTAATTATGATATTTTGTCTGAGATATTACCTGATAATGTGGTAATAAAAGCCGATCTGGATTAGCTGAATCCAGATCTTAAGACATCTTTTGTGGAATAGATAAGAAAAAGGGAAGCATCCTTAGTGTCATCCATTCAATCGGTTATGAATGACTCGGTGGCTACTGTTTTGTCTGAAAGAGCAGTTGTTGTTGTGCCTGCTAATATAGTCACCATGAATGAATTAGAATCTTTGAAGGCTGATATGAAAGTTTTTTTGAGTGCTTCTATTTCCGAGTTAAAGATTCAATTTGTTGAAGAGATGAGAAATATGGAAAAGTCTTTTGAACTCTCTCTTGGTTGTAATGTGTTAATCTTTGTGGAATAGATAGTGGATGAAATAACAGCTTCCCATAATTAGGTTTCTAGCTTGGAAGAGGATGTTGAAGTTCTAAAGAGATCAGTTGTCTCTCTAGAATCCTACAAGAGTTCTAAATCTCAAGCAGACAAGGATTTGGCTTATGTGAAGAGTTTAGTTAGCCAAATGGTCTTAGTTTTCAAGGAGTTTAATAATTCCATAATAAATCATGTAAACACCAAATATTCTGTAGTGAAAAATCTTATTAGTGGGATAATTATAAGTTTCATGGAAACTATGAATTTTTCTATTGGTTCTCTTGCATCGAGACCTTCAATAAAATAGGATCATATAAGAGCATTGATGAAGGAGGGGCCTGGTTCAGCTTCAACCAGTAGCTCTATGGACTCATCTTCCATGACCCAAGTGGTGTCTACAACTAGAGATATAATGTATATTTTCCAAGATTATATGAGAGAAGCTTCTGCTTCTCATAAATAAGTGAAAGTCAAGGTAGATTACTATTTCCAAAGGTTCTACATCAAGCATAAAGTAAAAAACCATTTCAATCTTATGTTAGTGAATATTAAGTTATCACCAGTCAATCAAGCTTTCAGAGAGCAACTCAGCAAGCTGAGAGAGTTGACTCTAACTTTGGAAAAATTCATGGAGAACTATGATGACATAAATTCTTGCCTTGGATAGTGGAGGAGGAATCATTATGGATTTTAGAAATCTCTTATTTCCCTTCTTGCATGTTGATGCTCAACCAGTGATTATACCTCTAGATTTACCTGCCTTTTCCTCTATTAATTCATTTGTGTATTTCGTTGTATCTGTTTTCCCCAAGGAATATATATGATTTCACTTTCTTTTCCCTCTGTTACTTTTCTTTCCTTGTATTTCCTATTTATCCAACCTTTTTCTAATCACAAAAGGTGGAGAAATAATATCTATGGGAAACATATCTGGGGGACAAATAATTTCTAATGGGGGAAAGGGAAAACTGATAAGAAAAATCATTATATTTTATTAGCATAATACATTTGTTTCTGGTATATTCGTTTTATATGTTACCTCTGATACATGTGTTTTATAATATATTGTTTTATCTGATACAATTGCATTTCAAATAATATATCCTCTACTACTTTTAAAATATCACATTAGAAAATTTCATTACTCACACTTAGAAATTAGATCCATTGTATTTTATACTGCTACTTTACTGATTGTTTTGGATTACAATTTCAATAGTTGTGATTATCAAAAAGGGGGAGATTGTTGACCTCACCTATTTTGATAGTCCCAATTATGTGTTAATATGTGTTTATAATCCTATGTTGACAATAATAACAAAATAATCATTGAAATATTATAATCACTATTTATCTATGTTTGTACATACTTTGAAATTATTATAACTAAATCCGGATAGGTTTTTCATAGAACAGATAAGGTCTAAGTTCACTAGTATGCACAAAGTCCACTGGTATGCACATAGCTTCTGATACAGACAAAAAGACAGACCTACTATTATAGCCAGGGCAACTGATATGTAAGTTTACCAGTACACTGAAAGGATTCCATTAGAGTAAGTCTACAGATATGTGTAACTCTACAGTTATGAAGTCCACCAGAATAAGGAAGTCATCGTTACTCGAGTCTACTGATACAAAGTAGCTACCGATAGAAGAAGAGCTACTGATAGAACAATTCTACAGATATGCACAAGTCGAATGACATAGACCTACCGATACAACCATAGAGATGAACAACTACTGATACAGAGCTACTGATACAAAGTTCACCGATAGATAGGATCCATCGATATAAGTAGTTACTAGTATAAGCAAGTTACTGATAGACCAAAGCTACTGATAGAAGGAGTTACTGAAACATAGAGCTACTATTACACGAAGTATCTACTACCGAAACAATGAGTTACTAGTATAATAACAAAGAGATACAGATCGGATCTCACCACTATACAATGTCCACCGCTACAAGTATACCGAAAAAGAGCTACAGATAAGATGATTATTAACCATTCACTGCTACTTAAACTCTTTTTGAATTTATTTATTGTGCAACGGTCATATTTGATGTTTTTAATTCATGTACTATTAATTAATGATAGTTTTTGTTATATCAGGGAACCGTACCTCGTACCTATGAAAGGGTAATCATTCCCATTGACGGATCTGAAAGCTATGAAAGGAAAGACAAAAGTCGGGCATAATAAGTGCGGAAAAGAAGTGAAAATGCTACTGATACATGAAGATACTCATTTGATACAAAAAAGCACACATTCACCAGAGCTTAAAGTGGTGAATAACTTTTTCTATAATATGAGGAACATTGTTGTGCTGTAAAGTCTATTGGAACCTCACGAAAGAATTGAATACACTGAAAATAAAGGAAGCAAATGACACTCTGTTTTCATGACAAAAACCAGAGAAGGACTCAAAAGTATTTGTAATCAAACAAAAGGAGTCCAGAGCTACACCCCCAATCACTAGAGCATTATAAAATCATATATACTATCTTAGTTATTCTTTTACTCTTGAACAATGTGTGTACTCTTTTATTTCATACACATATTGACTCGTGTGCTGAACTGGAGGATTTAATCCTCACACACTCTTACTTACTCTTATTTCCCACTATGGGTAGTGGTAGAGGTCAAGTGTGACCAGGATAGCCTATGTGATGTTGTTCTTGTTCCCATGAATAACTGTGGTAGAGGTATTTGTACCTGGACAGTCTCTATACTATTATTTACCCCGAGCTGAGGTGTGGATCAAAATTTATAAAAATTGTTTGAGAGGACTAAGTATCAGCTTTAGAAAGAACCTCTTGTTTTAAACTATTGTTCTTACTTTATTTGGTTTTAAACTATATTGATTATTCTAATGCTAATTACTTTGAAATATAAATTTCTTTTAAAGATACTTTGATAGTTAATCAACCAAGTTTTTGTAACTATTTTAAATTAGTAGGTTAGTTTCAAAAGCTAATTTAATCAACTGATTAAATTAACCGAGACATAATCAATCTTTTGAGAACCTAATTTAACCCTTACAATTTTACAAATTCACTACAGTTTAACTTAGTTTTTAATTGGGGTATTTTAATAGAAATTTTTTTCATAGAAACTTTTAATTGGAACTTAATTGACCCCCTCTTGAGTATCCACTCCGACCAACATATATATATATATAATTAATTAAATATGATAATTATAAGCATAAAATTAAACATTGTTATATGAATAGTAATAAAAAAATTAAATATTTTTTATAATTATTTTATATAAATAAATCATATTGATAATGAAATTTGAGATTTTTATGGAAAATTCATTTTTTGTAAAAAATGTCACATTCATGAATGGATATATTTTAAGAATAGAATTAATTTTATACACATGTTGAAATTTAATTGTATAAAATAAACTTTATTTTCAAATTCAGACCATCAAAATTATCCTAGGGTGAATTTTTGGTATTATTCTGAGAAACATAATTTTTATGAACAGTGAAAAATTATACCTTCAGTTAAAAACATCATTTTTTTCTAATTATTTACTAATTATATATGATATAATATATTTTATATGATATAATTGGATACACATTACAAATATTATTACAAATTAATTCAGTAGAAATTATTTAACTTTGAAACTGAATATAAAATCTTAACATACTTTTGGACTTTTCTTATTTTGAAACCTAGTTATTTCATCCCATCTGTGGGATTATCAGTAATATTAATTTGGATTATTGTATAAATTTAATTATTAAAATATAATATATTTAATTGTATTCTTTATAATATTTTGTGTCTAATAAGACCATGTTAATTTTTTCCCCAAAATTATTACTAAATGTGATTAAATTTAATCATAGTAGTTAATACCAAATTAAGTTTTATTAGAGACTAAACCTTAAAATTAAATGCCCAATTTACCTAGAAACATTTCTAACACCCATTTTCTGTATATATTTCTACAATAAAACTTAAATTAATTATTATTTTTGGTTCGGTATGACTTATTTTAGAAAAGAACATGTGCACACCTAACTTGTTTCTAAAAATTCTAAGTGATTGTTTTTTCATCCTGATAAAAGGTCAACTCTTCTTCTCATTCCTCACGCCTCTCAAACCATTTAAGATCATAAATAATCATCCCAATTAGCCTCCCAAAAATCAATCCATTGATGTTGAATCCTCTCTATGTACATGAATCATCGCAAAGCATCCTTTTGTCATAAACCAAATGGAGTTACCCGATTTAGAGGTAATGTCTTCTCTCATGGTCCTTTCATTTATTTTCCTTATCCACCCCCTCTAATATCATTATTACATTAATATGTAAAAAAAATATCATAAATATTATAAATGTTTTTAAGAATTTTTTATGACCTACACATAAACACACATTAATCTAATAGATGTTGAACATATTGTTTCTGTGTACGGCGAACTACTACCACAATAAATCATGATAGTTAATTTCTCCAGTATGACTAATCATGATGTCCATTATAATTTACAATATAATTTTACATTTGATATGTTATATTTAATGATTATTTATGTTTCATTATTATTTTTATAACACACATACCATTACTTTCCTTTTTGTGTCAATATAATAATCTTGTTTTAGAAAGTGTGGACTATGACCCCCTCAAAGCGATATGATTCATTCAAATAGCACATGGAATGTATTGGGGATGGGATTAATGAACATATATGATATATATAAAAAATATAATCATGATAATAATATAATTATATATATATATTTATATATTTGTTATTTTAATACTTTCATTTAATACATAAATAAAAACAAAAACAGAGTTCATGGGTTTGTAGGACTTAGCGTCTCCATGATCAGTGTATAACATTTCATAATTATTTATGTTATAAATTATTATAATATTCATATATTTTAAATAAATGATATTTATATCATTATTTAAATTCTATAATCGTTATATATATATGAGTACTAATGTTGAAACCAATTATGACAAATGCAAAGAACAAAGTAAATTTTTCCCGAAGGAAAACCTTAAAATAAGAACGTTAACAAGTGGGTAATATAAGGTTATACTAAAAATATATGGTAATAGATATATTAATTTTATTCTATAAAATATTTATAATAAACTTCTATTAATTATACATGAATCATGTATGGGTATAAAGAGAGTCAATACACAAGGTAAGGGTTTTTTTCTTTGTTTTAATTTCTGTGAGATACACGTTATTTTTTCCACTCATTCATTTTTATGGTTTATGTAATTATAATTATTTCATTATAAATATATTATAATTAAATTTATTATTATTCACATGTCCATTTTATTTTTCTTTTTTCATGGTGTTTCTATTTTTAATGTTAACAAATCGCTAAAAAATATTTTGTCTCAATTTTCCTTCTTTGAGACTCATGCATTGTTATGAACCTAAACACTTTATTAAATGTTTATATAAATCCATTTTAAAAGTTTTATAATGAATCTAAATATTTTTTTTATATTTTATGCTTCAGTAATTTCATTCCTTATATAGATAATATGATCTCAAGTTACCATGTTATAATACATTATTGGGACAATCTCATCATTTTTCGAGATTGTTTTTTGTTCATGTTTCATTTGACTAAATTTTATGATCCATCTCTCAAAGAGATTCTTTAATTTTCATTTCCTCTGGTTATACTTGATATAATCATTTATTGGTACCACTTTTTTACTCTTTGGTCCAAAATATAATTAATACAGTGCTTTTATGAAATTCAAACATGAATCTCCCTTCAGTTGGAAATCTATGATTTCTTAAAAGTGTTTACAAAAATATTATACCATTATCATATAATATTTTAAATAAATTTTTACCCTTTTGTATTTTACCAATCTCTTCAATGGATTCTTCTTTTCATTTTCCAAACAATTCACTTTTCTAACATTTTTTACTGTTCAAAAAAATGTTCTTTTTGACCTCGTACGACATGTACATATTCACCGACTTTCATTTCATTAAATCTCCATTTAAATTTTAAAAAGGGTTAATCATTAAGAAGTTTTTGTGTATGATATATAAAAATAAAATGGGTTTCAAAATGTTTTCAATATTCTTTTATTAGATTTCAAGTAAAATGTTTATAAAAAATCTTTCATGCCTTGTTTATATGTTTTCATGTTATTTTCTATGAAAAAAAAATTTAAATTATTTTATGTGTTAAAAATAATTTTCCAAACATTAAATACTATTTTACTCAAGAAATGTTTTCTGAGTATGTTTCAAAAATTATTTCCCAAGTAGGATTACATCTGTTGATGTTACTCATGCCTTTCTAGGAAATTATCTAAATGTTTTATTCATCTAATTTCTATGGATGGGTTATTCTCAAATTCATAGTCTTTATGAATACCGTTTCTCTTCCACATGTTATATGTTTATGAAATCCATTTATTTTCTATGGTTTCTATGTCTATGAATCCATTCTACTTTCATTGATTATGATTTGAAGAAGTGGTTATGAAACATATCTCTTTTCCATATGTTATGATGTGATGACATATTAATGATACCAATTTCATTTAATGGGTTATGATTTGATGTTTATATAACCCACATGATTTACTAGGTCATGTTATGATAAATTTTTTTTGGAACATTATGTATCATTTCATTATGTGGTATGTGGGACCTATTTCCCCTCCAATGCATTGGGTAATGATACATTTTATATGAACTCAATGGGTAAATGGGTTGTATCCCAATCCTAAAAGAGAGAATTTCCATGGTTTGTTACCCAAGAAAAAAAGAAATAAGGTTCATGGGTTTTATCTCAAGTGTAAAAGGTTGATGGTTTGTGGCCCAATACAAAATAAAGGGTGGTTCATGAGTTATAGCTTAAGCCTAAAAGCCATAATTTTTATGTGTTGTAGCCCAATCCTAAAGGTGAGAAGGTTCATGTGTTCCAGTATAATCCTAAAAGAATGAGGGTACACAGGTTGTATCCTAAGCCCAAAAATAACAAGGTATGTGGGTTGTATACAGGGCCTAAATGAATGTGGGTACATGGGTTATTAGCCCAAGCCTGAAGTTGGTACATGGGTTATAGCTGAAGCCTAACATGTTATGAATTTCATGGTTGGTAGCCCTAGCATAAAATTTTATATTATAAAATGTATGCCACAGATATTATATATTATTACACAGTTATGACTTCATGGATTTTGATTTTTATTCCCACATGAAAAATTTCTTATAAACATCCATGGTTTATCCCTTAAACCATGTTTATAACCTTTGATATGCAGGGTATGATATCTTACAATTATGATCACATTATCATACTATTATGTTGATGGTTATACTTATATGTTTCCCTTGTTTACCCATACTAAGGACATGATCACATACCTTTATTATGTATCCATTCTTAAGGTTATGAAGAATGGTTTTAGGTAGAAGCAGTAAATGTGTTTATCTTTATGGGTGATGCCAAAGATCATTAACCAGGAAAGAATATTTTTTTAGAAGTTTCCAAAGAAACTAAACTATAACGGTCTTTGGGAATTTATTTATTATAATGTAATTAATATTTAGCTAAATATATGTAATATAAATATGTGTTAATCTTATTTCAGTATATATATAGACAATATATTGATATTTCTTATCTGGATTTTGTGATTTAGTACAAGAATTCAGATCTTCATTGTTGTGCTGCTCGGATTTTGGGGATTTCTGTTGAATGATCATCCTTTAAAAAATATAGGTAGGTGGTCTAAATTATAATCCCCATAGTCATGACTTTGATAAATATATGAAAAATTATAGAATTTCTAGAAACCTTTTGAAATGTATTTTCTTAAATGGGGTTAATTAGGTTGACCAATTGAATTGTCATAGCATTATTGAATTAAATTATTAGCTGAGGAATTAATCATGAGACAAAGGGGCTATTCTATTTGATAATTTATTTGGGGAAATTGATTTTAAGATATAGGGGTTATAATATAGATAATTAATCAAGGGATTAATTATGATATGTTGTTTTGGATAAATAGAGTTACATTATTCGGATTAATTAGGTGCCTTTGTTAATATGATCTAGTTAATTATTCATGGGATTAATTATGGATTGTTTATAATTAGTATGAGATATTGAATTCTGTAAAATTAACTATAGAATACTAATTAAGATATAGATTACTTAATTGATTACTTAATTAATTGGATTGAAGAACTTAGTTATTTATTGAGTTAACTAATAGATTTAATGTATTTATTTAATTATTAGATTATTAAGGGAATTGATGTGGATAATAAATTATGAATTAATTATCTTTGAGTGAATAGGAACATGGAAATTATAATTTTAGATTTATAAATGGAAGCATGGTCATTATTCTTAAGAGTAAAGAGAATGGGAGCATGGTCATTATAAATTGATAAGTAAGAATAATAACATGGTTATCATACTAATGAGTTGAGAGAATGGGAACATGGTCATTCTTTTGAAGAGTAAGCATGGTCAGATATTTATATTACTTATGTTAGTGATATTGGAAACTTTGTAATGTGGCTTATAAATGTGATATTAATGAATGAAAATAATGGAACTCTATGTTACGGCCTCACATGTGAATAATTCTATTCACATCATGAGTCAAATCAAGTACTGAGATATCATAGAAACTTTGAATACATTGATCTCCAGTATGACTTAAAGAAGGTATTAATATATGATATTCCCTTGGGAATGCTTTAGACTCTGGTGTGAGATTAATTTAGTATTGATGTACATATATCATTAGGAGACCAAAATTTAATATAATTAGATAACAATAAATGATGTAATAACTGGTTATTTATGCATTGCACTAACTTCTTATAGAACTGAATACAATACATTTTGGATATAATTTTTTTATACATCATTGGTTTTGGCCTATTGAGTTATACTCACCCACAACATGGGATTCCTGAAGGATAACCGAGTAGATTATATTTTTATAGGACTGGATAAGGGAAAAGGCCCTCATTTAAATTTTTTATTTGGGATGGAGCATGGTTGAGGGGAATATACATGGTTTGGATACTTCTTGTGAAGTCATAGTGACTTTAATTTTAGTTACATTATTGAAACATGAAAATTATACTAACATATCATGTTTTCCCTTTAAGTTTAGTATTGTATTTTATGTTTGGTTTTCTTGTGGCATGAGTAATGTTTTGGTTATACAAGCTTCCATATCTGTTTATTTATATCTACTGCAATTTCCCTCAAATAAATGATTGTATAGTTTCCCCATGAATGACTTACCAGACCCTCACTACAATTCAGAAGTCTCTAGCTTAGAGGGAGGTGCACTTGAGGTCATGTATAAAACCATCTCGGGGCACTTTTGGGGGGAACCTGTGTTGACATGTCAAAAATAATCTTGGGGGATGATAAATCAGTTGTTCAACCAAAGATAAAATTTATTTAACATTGTCCCAGACCAACCACTGTGACTAAAATACATTGTTTCATTGGTTTGGATAGATATTATCAACGATTTTTATCACAATTATCTAATACAGAAACCATGTTCACCCATAAGTGAGTTATGTAACATTGGATTGATTAATGCGATGAAACACTAAAGGAAATGAATATAATTTTAGTTAGTCCACTTTTCCATACACTAAAATATAGTGGAGATGGGTTTTTTATTATAGTGATTTCTCAAAGAAAGTTTTGGGATGAATTCTCACACATAATTATATGGTGATAACTTATGACATACTCCAATTGATGGTTCATTATTAATATTAACCAACTCATGATTTTGTGTTAGTAGTATAAATATTTGAACTAAATATTTTGATTAATTGTCATTGTGGAGAAATATGTTATATATACACTTATCATTAAATTTTAAAGTATATATTCACATGAAAAGAGTTAAATATCATCCAAATGATATGGTTAGAGGATATTAAAAATTACAAATCCTTAATATACTACCCCCATGGGAAAGAGAATAAGGTCGCTGATTCTTTGAGTCATAAGGATCATGCTACCATATTTAGTATGAGGATCAAAAAATATCTAATATTTATTACTTTTTGAAGTATAGACATTGAAATCAAAAAGAAATTGGATATATTTTATCTATCTCAAATGATTATTCTTTTATATATCCGTGGGAAGATTTAAGAGTGACTAATGAGAGATGTTGAGCTGAAAAATGGGAAGAAAATTTATAACGACAGAGCCATAAACATTACATAACCAAGATTCTTTAGATAAAAATTCAATTTCATACATTCAAAAATATATTTTATCTTTATTATTTTATATAATTAAATCATAACTCTAATAAAACAAACCCATAAATTATAATGGCTATAAATACACTCAGTATCCATTTTTCCCATAATATTAATCTTTTAAATGAAACATTTTTTCTTTTATTGGCTAATATTTCTAAAAATCAACTCGAATACTTATTTTTTATTACCCATGTATAAACCCTATGAATTTTTTTTAATTGTAAAATGGGAACCAAAATATAATGAAGGGCCAAAATATATAAAAGGGAATTAAAAATATTTATAAAACTTTTAGTCTATATTAAATCAATGAAATCATAATATTATTTTTCTTATAACATAATAAATTAAAAACGAAAAAATAATCATTTATATATATATATGAAATTGGCATTTCTAGAAAAACAATTTCCTAAAAAAATTGTAAGAAAAAAATAAATAATTATTGTTTACATGATTTTCTCTTAGATAACATGAGAACCCATGAAAACACATTCTTAAAAACATACCATTTTACAAAAAATGAGTATAATTGTTTCATTAAAAAATATATTTACCATAACTTTTTAAAGAAATTGATTTCCATGAAAACTAATAAGTAATAATAGAAAAGTAATGTAGGGTCCTTGGTAAATTATCTTCATGGAACCCATAAAATAACCCTTATAAGGACACTTATAGTTAGTTTGACTATAATTTCAACATCCAAAATTATTCTCTAGAGAACATAATCATTACGCAATTAATAAATGACCTATTTTGGGGACATGATAATATATATTATATTAGGATAACCAATCATAATGATCTATATTTGGATCACCTATTTTCATAAAAAAATTCCAAGTACCATATCATGTTTAAAATCCTTAAAACACTTTTAATATCCTATAGAAATCACTTTTAGATATCCAAACTAACTTTTATATTCAATATCCATGTTAAATACATAAATACATTGAATATGGGAATGGGGTTTTTTATTTGAAGATAGCATAAAATATTATTATTTACATAAAATGTAAATTATTTTTTATTGTGGTGGAAAATTACATTATCACTGTATATGTTAAAATATAATAATTTTTTTGTGAAACATGTCAAAGAATTCCTCCTAAAATACCTCAAAATATCCTTTTAAAAACTATTGAATTATAATTAAAAGATACATAAGATGTAATTTATAGTTTTTTATGTCAATATTAATAAATTCATAAGTTTTTTAAAAATATGGCCGTGTAAGTGAATGATTTTGAAAATAAATAATCAAAACATTTAAAATGAGTTTTTTTTAAATAAATTGTCCCTTAAATGGCATGTAAATAACCTTGTAAGTTATTTAACATACTGAATAATAAACATTAGTTTTTCATTTACATAATTAACTACACTTTTTAGGTTAATAATTCCTTCTACCTTGTTATAATCTATTGATTAATCAATTAGGTTTTTGTATGTCTTTTTGATGATATTCGGTTCGTATGTCCAAAATGACTTTGGTATATTGAATATATTAAACGCATTAATTACTAAATCATATAAAATAATAATTCTCATAATGTAATTATCATATATTTACATTAATTACAATTTTAAATCCAACTGTGAAATGTAGTTATGAAAAATGAACTATGTTACAATCCTGGAGATGGTAGGTTGTATATGCACATTAGTGACCCTTCCATTTTTCAAATATCATGATATAAAGTAGTCATTTGAAATTTTCTATTTCTATAATTATAATTATAAAAAAATTATTTTATCTTTAAATAATGATATATATGTAATCCATATAATGTGGTGAAGAAAAGGGAATTGAAATGCTTCGTGGAGGTGGTAGTCCACATGTACATGTGAATAACATTATCATTTTTGATGAATGGAATGGAAAAAAATTAGAAGATATAATATATTTAAATCATGATAAATATTTAATGAATATAATATAAATATACCTTAAATCAATCAATAAATTTATATATGATGGGTGGTGATGGAAAATTAATTACATTTGTTCGTGACCTGGCAATCTGCCATACTCATTAATGATGGTTTTGTTCAAAAATTTAATGAAATAAGTAGATCAACAAAAGTTATTAAATTGTCATAATAATATGTCATTATATGGGAGATATTTATGTTATTTTATAATCATGGTTGAATAATATTTTATGTATTTGTAATAATAAATAAAACTGAAGTATTTGGTAAAAATTTAAAAACTTTCTTCGAAAAAACTCCATTTATTTAGACCATAACCCATTAATGGTTGGAATTATACCAAAATAAATATCTCCATAATTATGAGATTGATTATTCTAAGGTATTTTTTTCGAAATTTTCTAAACCAAGAGAATTTTTTATTATTAAGAAAAGAGGATAGTAGGTTCCCTTTTATAAGAGATGGGAGGTGTACTTTGGGAATTTCATAAAGTATTAAATTGATAAAAATTAATTTTAAATTAAAAATTCCACATAATTTTTAATATTGGAAGTTAATATTAGAATTTTTTAAAATAATCACATATAATAAAATTTATACACGTTGAGATTTTTTTTACCCTTATATTTTTTTTAACTCGTGTTAACCCTTTTTTACCATTACTGTGATAACTAAGTTTTTACTCTTTGGGGGTCAATAATGTTACTATTAAAGGAAAATAAAACTATTAATGGAATTTGTTTGATATATTAAACTATATTCCATTAACTACTAAAAATAAATTATTTAGATTTGTTTTTAGTAATTTAATAAGTAAATATTATTATAAAATATCAATATTGTCAATATTAGTACTATTTTTTTACATTAACATTAATAGCATCAAAAAAGGAATTAGAATATATTCCTTTCAAAATTATACAATCATATTATATATATATATAAATATATTTAATGGAACATATTTAATCCTAAAAAATATATTACATTTGTTATTTTCCAAATCAGTAATTTTATTATTCTATTAATTTGGAATGAATTTATAATTATTATTATTATTTTTAACTGAACATAGCCTATTTTAAATATATGTAAAAAAATTATTCATAATAAAACAAAGAGATTGAAATTTTTTAAATTGTGTGACATAATATAATTTAATGGTCACAATTATGTCCATATTGATAAAAGTCGTCACATATTATATTTTTATTTGATTATAAACAATATATAATAAAATAATAATATTAAAACAAGTGTAATGATTATATTTTAGCACTTTTCACCTTATTTATTCCCTTAATTAACTCATTTTTCTTTACCATGTTAAACTATTTTAATATGATTACTATTCAAAATGATCAAAATAAAAGGGAACTGTTTTCAAAAAATTTACCTCATAATTGAAAATATGGAATAATTTTTTTAGGATTCAATTTCAAGAATTGGAATAATTTAATTTAAAAATAAACCTATAAAACTTGATAAATAGATGTTTTTCAAAAAAAATCATTTTAAGTATAAAAATGTTTTTATACCTAATTAAACATAAAAAATATTAGAAATGATTAAATTAGATTATTTTTAATCCAAAATAAATAATTCAATTAAAATACTAATTTAAAAATTAATTTCAATTTTTAAATTCTTTATAAGAAAATAAAATTTTCAATAATAATCAGTATTATTTAATATTTGATATCACAATTTTGGATATATATATTGATCGGTTTTTAAAATGAATTATTTGATTATTAATTGATTGAATTTGATTTTCATTATTTATATTGATGAATTTTTTATTCATATTTAAGAAAAAATATTGGAACAATAGAGAGGGATACGTGACATTTTGAGTGGCTCGGTGCGACAATAGAAAATAATTATTGAATCTATAATTAATGATTAAAGATAAAGGGAACAAGAAATACATTGAATGACATTTTTTCAGGATTTAATATGATTACTTGTGGTTTTTTGTATTATAAATTAATAACAATAGATAAATTATGTTTTTGAAATTGGAAGTTGATATTACACAAGGTGTGATGATTTAATTGTGTGAAAATATTACAAGACGTATAATCAATACGAGATATGAAGTGAATAAATCATTCTATACTTCATCCACATACATTAAAAATTATTTAGACATAATTCATTAAATAAAATATTTGTAAAAGGCCGATATATGAATGTTAAAATGTATCTTGAAATGACAGACCGGTTGTATAACTCTAATGACCATTTAACTCACTTCATAACCTAAGAAAACCCTATTGGATACCGATATGTTTAGAAGTATCTTTTTTCCTAGTATAATGGGGATATATTCCTGGTCTGTAGAGGCTCAACTACCAGGAGGCTTAAATATGGTTCTTAATAGGATTTCTTCATAGATAGTAGTAACGATCCATGTTTTGAACTGAGCTAAAACTGGAAGGATTTTGAACTATTTCAATTGCTGAATCGGTTAAATTTACAACTGAACTTCAGAAGACAATTTTGATATTTGGGTCACTTAAAGGTGTTTTTTTTGGACCTGGATGAAGGCTCTTTCTGTTTATTGGGTGGCTCAATGAATTTCGGAAGCACCATACTCGAAAAACATGGTTTTTGGAAAATTGTAGAGGGTGCATGGTTTTTCTGAAAACTATGTTGCCAAATTCTGTAATTGTGTAGCCTATTTTAAGTGGTAATAAGTATATCACATGATCTATGCATGGTTTCCCAAACCATACTCCTAACCCAAGAATGGGGAGTCTCATATACATAGGTTTCCACACAATTGGTGCACGATTTGTCAAACTGTGTGGGAACTGTGCATACAGACCTTTTAAAGAATGTGAATTAAATTTTTTAAAAAAAAAATTAAAAACATAAATTGCCCTTACTCCCCCCTTCATCGTATCTTGGTGGACATACCCAAGGGGGATCTACCTTACGCCGCATGCTCAACCCCTCCCTCAAATATCCCCCATTCTTCAATTTTTCAGCTAAATCTCATTGTGTTTCCCCACTAAATCATCAATGTAGCTCTCTCTCCATATATACTATGCTTCACTTTAGCTGATTTTGGCCTCTCTCTCTCAAACTAGGAAGTGGTTGATCTTTAGGGATGTGTGGTGTTATGTTTCTTCAATCTTATATTGGATGTAGGGTATGTGCATGCCCTCTCGGGTCTTGTTGAAACGTGTTCTAGAAACCATCGCTGAGGGTAAGGCTGTTTTGTCAGATTCGGTCATCTGGCATAATTATGAGGTAAGTTTTTGTTGTTGCTACATGTCTCTCACCCATTGAATTAGGGTCTTTTCATGTTTTTAACTCTCTTATATTTATCTAATTGGTCATTGGTTATTTTCCTCTGGTTTTGGGCTAATTCGGTTTTCGACCACCACCTGAAGTAATGTTTTGTTTTTTTTGCTTGGTTTTCACCTGTTTAATTTAGGTATTTTAGTGTTTATGAGTCCCTAGAATGATTTTTTCAGTGTGTTGGTCCCAGCTTGTTGGTTTTGAGTCTCCACATAAATGGAAACTCTCCTGTATGTGTATAGGTAAGTAAATATATGTATGTTGGTTCCCCTATTATGTGTATAATCATCCCTAGAAATGATTATACGCGTATGGGACTATTTTTACGCATATATATATATATATGAATATGTAGGTGAATATAGATTTGAATATTCATGGAATAATATGTTTAAGGATCCCCTATCGCATTTCCATGGTGATGCGAGTGTGTGCATGGGGGCTAGGTGTCCTTGTATGTGTGTGAAAGTGAATATGCAAAGTGTGAGAGCATCAGCTTTCAATTATAAAGAATTTTGTTTTGAAGTTGATAGATTGGTTACACATTGTGGTAGGGTCCCAATCACATTATATTTAAATTAAAAATGCATCTTCTTTACTTTTTTTCAATTATACTTTATTCTTTAATGAATTCCTTGATAAATTGAATAAGCTGTTTATGATGCTAAAAGTGTCTCTCCATTATGATCTTATGCTTGTTACCATGATTACATTACTATCTCATGATTAACCATTAAATGAAATGGAAATAGAGATATGGTAATTAAATATCTTTTTTTAAGATGACCAATGTGATATGGTGACATCATCTAACTAAAATGACTATGCCTTAAATCAATTTCCCATGTTTAGGAAAATTGAGCATGTAGACCTTGAGTTGGATGGTTCAGACCAAATGGATTTTTTTCCTTTGAAATGGTTTAAATGGTTAAACATGAAATGAAATGGTTTAGGGTGGTATGGTCACACATTGGGTTAATGTATTAAGAATTATATATTATTATTAAATGAATTCAGTGAACATGACATATCTAAGGGGGTTTAGTCCATAATTCTTCTTTATTATCGTCAATCACCATGTGAAAAATAAAGCATTTAAAGGAATTTGGAAATGTCTTGTGACCTGCATGAGAGGCTTTCCTTATTCTTGGAAATGAATATAGAACTATGTCAACAAAAATACTTACGTTGTTATGCCTTTAGTACACTTGGGGTAAAGTTAAGTGATCAGTAATGCTAATGTTTGATTGAAACACTTAAAATGGTTTTTCTTTAAGTATAAATGTCAATGTGTATTCTAATATTATGAATAAAGTATAACTATTTGAAATTCATAAAAGTAATTCGTTATGAATTACACTATGACTTTGATAATGATTATATTTGACTATGGATGGGTGGAATTCTTACCACAAACGTTTTATGTATTTGATTGTGGATGGGAGGAATTCTTACCCCATGCCATCACTACCTTCTAGTATTAATGGGCGGGAGGCATTCTTAACTTCTACCATTATCTTCTATGGATGACACCCATTATTATATTATTATCTATCTATCTATATATATATATTATTTCTTATGGATGAGAGGAATTCTTACCCCATGCCTTATATATATGATTCACTATGGATAAGCGGCATTCTTACCTCATGAAATATATATAAGATTTCCTACTGAAGAGATGAATTCTTACCTAGTTCCATATATAGAGGATTCCCTATATATGAGAGGCATTCTAAACTCATGCCATATATATATATATATATGTTTTCCTATGGATGAGAGACTTTATTACCTAATGCCATATATATATGATTCCCTATTGATGATAGGTATTCTTACATCATCGAATTGATTACCAATATATATATATATATACACACACACAAACAAGGACTTGATTAGACATACCATCCATGAGATAAATCAGGTATCAACGTCAGGTGTCCCTTAGGATCCAAGAGAGGTGTTATTTAATTATTCAATGTTGTTATTTCCTATTCATAACTGGCCACTGTCTTAAATGTATATTACACTGTCTAGATAGGTCTAGACACAAGTGGTTTCGGCCTATTGAGATAAGTATCTCACACACTACTCAGGCCACCATTGCACTAGGGTTCTTTATTAGACCTTTCATCTTTTAAGGACTTTGGACCTTGGACCATGCTTGTTGTTGTATGCTAGTACCTAGATATAAGAGCAAAAGACTGAGCCAGAGCTCAGGATTATCATGGAGATAGTAATATGAAATTTTAGATCATTTATTTGTTTGTGTCTAGGTCTATTCATTATTGTAATGCATGATGTACTATTTACTAATATTGAATATATATGTAGACATTTATGACATATATTTTCTGTATAATTGGAATTGGAAACTTTTATAAAATTGATATTAACTATATTCTGCTGATTTATTATCTCTTTATAATGATCCATATATTATCTACTTCTTATTCTATGATAACAACATTGTTCATATCTAATAAGAGGTTATATTCTCCCCACTATCACCTCTAGACACCCTAGCTATTAGTCAGTAACCTGTAACGTACAAGGAGATGTTCTTGAGGCCATTTAACCCACCGGTCCAGCTACCTGGTTTATTGTCAGTTGGGTCGGAACATAGAAAGGTGTTATTAGATCCTATTTTTCCATTTTCTTATTATTTGGGTCGATAGACTAGATATTAAGAATTTTTTGGTTCTTTGTTAATAACTATTCTTGGGACTTATCACACCGCATACGATAAATGACCATGTGGAAAAGGCTATGATTATTGTCCATTCACTTTTTAATTATATTTTATATGATTTCACCAAAAGTGATTGAAGTATTTTTCAATGATTATGATTTTTTGAACCATATAAAATTTTACCCCTGGCCTGATACGACAATGGAGAAATTGCATGCATAATTACTAGGCACATAGGAATTTAAATGTTATGCATAGTGCTGTGTCATGTAGTTGAACTGTAGTTTTCTTGCTAATTTGGCTATGTGCATTGAGTTGTATATCGTGTTAGGTGTTTTGTTTATATTCATATATTTTTAGCTTCTTAGGTTATTTTTAAGCATGACTTCCTATTAGTATAACATACCACATTGATTAGCATGTCATACCTTAATCTATTTAGAATGTCTTGCATGTTCACATGACATGCTCCGTTTTATAAAATTATCACGTATTAGATGCCTTTTATTCCATGTTTTTATATTATTTAGAATTCCTTCCTTGTTTACTGCTTATGATGGCATGTTTTACCTTGTTATGTGTGGGTTTTTAATGAACTAGAACCAATTTCCTCTTATAAGGTGTATATGTTCCATATAATCCGAAAATGTTAACACGTATATTCAATCAACATTGAGTATAATGTGTTTACATGATTAAGTCTATTGGTTTACAGTGTAAAAGGATGCTAAGGTGTAATTATTATGTTAATATATTTTGATAAAAGTGGTCTCAAATTCCAAACATAAATGTGTATGGTCACTTAATAGGTTGGTATATGGTCTCCCATTTGCCTGCACTATGATATATTTGTGTTTGTGAGTCTGAGTAAGTTAATATTATAATGTGATTTTGGTTTTAATAAATGGTATCCAATTTCCAATCCATAAAGGGTATTTGTGCTTCATGAATGGGGAAATGGAAACCCATGTTAAATGTAATGACATGATACTTTCTGAAATGCTTATTTAGTAGAAAGCAGTTTAGTTTTCACCTGAATTGAAAGGGATTAATGTGACTTGTGAGGGTTTCCTTAATAGTTAAAAATAATTTCTTATGATTAATTTCTTATTGATGATGGAATTAAAATATATTTTAAATGTTTAAAAAAGAATTTAAACGTAACATGCATGTGTTTCCATTTAGGCATTAGATAAATCAAGTAACATCTGATTTGTTTGAAATAGTATTCGATTTTTTTAAATGGTATATTTTTTATTATTAAAGATGATATGAGAACAAATGAAAAGGGACTGGAATTGGAACATTAAGTGGTGACTTTGTTAAAACCCTCTTGTATGGGTATCTTGACCCTTTCCTTTAAGTTTTCTTTGGAACAAAGTCGTATAAATTCTCCATTGGTTGTTTTATCTTTAGATATTGATTCAATATTAATCTCTTGAGCATATAGCTTCAGTTGACATGACCTAATGTTTGGGTTAATTCATCTTGACCATAAGGGGATGGCATGTGGTATGTTGTGTCGTTAGAATATAAATTTCTAAGTAGTGTAATTTTTTTCTGAGATTGGGAACCATTCGGGTGTCTTTGTCCCATGTATGACATTAAATTTTATAATAAAAACATTTTGGATGGGTGTTCATTTTGTTTTTGGGATTTTTTTGTTTTTGTGAATGTCGGGTATTTCTCATTTTCAGCTGGTGAGACATGTTTCAGCCATAGTCGAAAAAATCATTAGTTTTTTGACCCTTTCTTCTTCTTAGTGATGGATGACCTGATATGTCTTCTTCAAGGGAAATGTTCATATAAGGCAATACGACTCTGAAATAGACCTCTTGTGCTGTTGAGGGTTGTCTCATATCAACTCCAACTAATGTGGCCTTAGAATGAAATAATTAGTTTAATCCTAATGCCTGGGTTTACTTCATGGAGAATCCGGTGTTTTAAAATATTGGTTTCATTGTTTTTATATTCTTCATGTGTTTTGGTGGTTTGATCCTAGCTTATAAGAGCATTACATGATTGTTTGTGGTGTTTTTTTACTAGAACACTAGTGAGTTGAATGATTATCTTCTTTACTTTGACAACTAGGATACTCCCTATGTGGGGAGTGTCAGCTCAGTTCTAGTAATTATGTATCCTTCCAGGTATAACGAATCAAAAAATGTAGACCATTTAAGGATGGTAGGTTTATGTTTGAGTACCTTTTAGGCTTGTCGGTGTTGTTTGTGATGTTGGTTTCTCAGAAACACAACATTGATGTGGTTTTCTACATATGCAACCCTTGAGAAATTTTGTAGGCTTGGGATGGGAATATGTGGTAAAGCATGGTTGTTCTTGGAATTTCCTCACGTGGTAAAGGCTTTGATTTTGGAAAAATGGAAATTCATCAGAAATTGAAGTCAAGTCCCTATCTAGTAGTCTACTCATTTTTGTTTAACCTATCTTCCTTCCAGTAGTCGTATATGATTGACTAGAATATAATAAAAATATTCTTAATGTACTCTATAGAGTTATCATCATGTCTCATATATTTCCTTCATCATGGATACACCACAGGAGTGGGGGTATTATGCCACGTTGAATGCATAAAATCCATTGGGATTGTTTGGAAGGTTCTCTTTTGTTTTTGTTAGCGGGATGTGTGGTTTCCTTCATTATTTTTCCTTAGAGACATCATTGGATGTTGGGTGTAGGATTTAGTTATTATTTAGTGCTAAAAGATAGATGCCATGGGATAAGGCATCACAATTCAACTTTTAAAACATCTACTATATATGTTGGGAGTCCTGTTAATTATTTGGTCATAGTGGCTTGACTATTATTTCCCTTTTTAAAAGGTTATGGTTGGTGGAAAACCAATTTATGGTGCATCATTAAGTAAATATGATCGCGGTATTTGTTGGTTAGGGATTCCCATGGGATGCTGGAATGACTTGGGCTTGTGGTTGATGGTAATTGACCATTTGATCGTCTCAATGTCATGCAAGGAGAATCCATAGAACACTTAGTCTGTGCTTTGAAATTCAGTTCCTACGGTGGGTTGAAACATGATTTAGATTTTGAAGTTTTACATCAGATCCTAAGGATTAAATAACCTTCTTTTGGGTACTTGTAGAGAAAACAATGTGATCATGTCTCTTGGTAAATTGGATCGAGTAAGAGTTGTCTGGGTGTTTCAGCAGGAAAATGGGAGTTTGCTCGAGTTTTAGTGGGCACAATTGTCGCTTTTTTTATAATGTAATATAAGTTGCGTTGGAAATTTGAAGACTAAACATGAAGATTTGATCAAATATTCATGACCCATGTAGGTCGGGTGAGGTGTACATTGTTCCCTAAGGATTCTAGGGGATAAGAATTTTTGAGGTGGGATGTTTTTAACGATCCACATTTTGAATCGGGCTAAAATAGGAGGGTTTTAAAACATTTTCAATTAGTGAATTGGTAAAATTTAAAACCAATATTCAAAACTCATTCCCAATAAAATTTCAAACTGATGTTTTGTACTTGGTTGTATCCTCGTTATGTTTAATGGGTGGCTCAAAGAGTTTTTGGAGCACTATACTTGGAAAACATGGTTTTTGGAAAATAAAGAGGTCGTAGGATTTGTCTAAAAACTATGTGGCCCTTTATAAGTAACCATGAATAATTATTTAAGGGGGATTATTCATTTCACATGCGTTGAGCATGATTTTTCAAATTGTGTTACTAGACCTTGTATGGGGAGTCCCTTAGACAGAGGGTTCCACACATATTGCACAATGTTTTCCAAATAGTGCAGGAACAATGCATACTGGCCTATTTAAAAAAATAAATTAAATTTAAAAACAAAAAACAAAAAACATCCTCACTCTCATCTCTCCCTCATTTCATGATGCACCATCCCAAGGTGTATCTCCACTACACTGCGTTCTCAAACCCTCCCTCATATCTCCCTCATTCTTCGATTTTCCAGAAACATCTCTTGGTGTTTCTCCTCCAAATGATAAATGTATTTATCTCTCCCTCATTATTATGCGTTTTATTTCACCAAATTTGGCCACACTATCTCTAGGTAAGAAGTGGTCATACCCTAGGGTTGTGGGGTGATGTTTTTTTTCATTTTTCTATTGGTTTTATGGTATGTGAATGGCCTCTCGGATCTTGTTGGATTGTGTTCTGGCGACCATCATCGAAGTTGCAGTGGTTTAGGAAGATTCCTTCCACCAAATTCATTCTAAAGTAAGTGTTTGTTGTTACTAATTGTTTCACACCTCTTTTATTAGGATAATGTTTTTTTAACTCCCTCATATTTATTCAGTACTTCGTTGGTTTGTTTTTGTGTGGTTTCAGGTCAATTTGGTTCGGCGGCACCACCTGAGGAAGGTTTTGTTGTTGCTGCTTGGTTTTCACCTATTCAATTTTGGTTTTTTGTTGTTTGTGAGTCACTAGCATGATTTGTTATGTGTGATGGTCCTCGATCATTAGTTATGATTCCCCAAGTCAATGGAGACTCACCTACATGTCCATAGGTAAGTAAATATATGTATGTGGGTTCCCCCGTTGCGTGTATAATCATCCATGTAAATGATTACATTTGTATCGGGATAGGTGTGACCATGTTGATATATATATATATATATATTCTTATATAGGTGAGTGTATATGGGAATATGCATATAATCATATATGTATGGGTCCCCTTGTGCATGCCCATGGCCATGAGCTTATGGGTATAGGGGCTAGGTTTCGTTGCATGTGAGTGAAAGTGAATATGCATTGTGGGGGAGTAGTGGCTTTTAGTTAGAATGTATCAAGAGAAAGAGTGTGAGTCTTTGTTCCAAATGTAGGTAGAGTCCCTATCCTACTCCCTTTAAATTTAAAATGCAGATTATTTACATTTTTTTGATTATTTTTTATTGTTTAATGAATTCATTGATAAATTGAATAAAATGTTTATGTTTCTAAACAAGTTTCTTATTTATGGCCTTATGCTTGTTATCATGAGTACCTAACTAACTCAAGATTAACCTATTAATGAAAATTCCATAAATATATGGGAATTAAATGGCATTTTTTATAATGACCAATGTGAGATGGCGACATCATTTAAATTAAATTAATATTGCTTATATCAATTTTCCATGTTTAAAAAAATGACCGTGGAGAAGTTGACTATGATGGTTCAAAAAAAATTGCATGTTTCCCTTGAAATTATTTAAATGATTAAACTGGAAATGAAATGGTTTAAGGTAGTAATACCACACCTTAAGTTAATTTAGTAAGTATAGCCTATGATAGTGAAATAAATTTACTAAACTTGACATATATAAGGGGGTTTAGTCCATACCACTTCTTTATGATCATAAATCACCATGTGACAAATTAATTGTTTAATGGGAAATGGAAATGTGTTATGACCTGCATGATAGTCTTGATTCATCCTTGGAAAATAATACGTAACCATGCCATCATTAAAACATAAGATGTTATGCATTAACTACACATCAGATAAAGGTAAGTAATCAATAATGCTAATGTATGATTGAAATACTTAGGATGGTATTTCCAGAAGTATAAATGTGAATGTGTTTTCTAATATTATGAATAGGGAATGACTTTTTGTAATGTATAATTGGTGCTGTCATATGAATTAAATTATAACTATGATAATGATTTTATATTACTATGGACAGGACATAATCTTACCCCAAGCCTTTTATGTATTTGATTATGGGTGGGAGGGATTATTACCCCATGCCATTGTTACCATCTAGTATCTATGGGCGGGTGGCATTCTTACCCAATGCTAGTATCTTCTATAGACGAGAGGAATTCTTACCTTGTGCCATATATATATGATTTCCTATGGATGAGAGGAATTTTTACCTCATACCATATATATATGATTTCATATATATGAGAGGCATTCTTACCCAATGCTATGTATATATATATGTGTGATTTATTATGGAAGAGAGGCATTCTTACCTCATGACATATATATATGATTCCTTGTGGACGAGAGACATTATTACCTCATGCATTATATATATATATATATACATATATACATATATATACATATATATATATATATATTCCTATGGACGAGATGATTTATTACATTGTGCCATATATATATGATTCTCTATAAACGAGATGAATTATTACCTCATGCCATATATATATATATATATGAAATGAAGAGAGGCTTTATTTCCTCATACCAGTGATAACATATATATATATACATGGTGATTTGATCAGACATACCTGACATTGGGTGAAGTAGGTATCACCATATGGTGACCCTTGGGAACTTAGAAGGGTGTTGTTTAAGTATTCAATTATCTTTTTACATATTCATACCAACCCACTATCTTAAATTTATATTACACTATATGGATAGCCATAAACATCGGTGGTGCCAGCCTACTGGAATTTGTATCTCACACCCAACTTGGGCCGTCTTTGCACTGGGTACCCGAGTAGACCTTTCTTGTTTGCAGGACATCAGACCTTAGACCTTGGTTTTTGTTGTATGTGAGTACTAGGAGATGTTAGAAAAGGACTAAGCCAGAGCATAGTATGCTCATGGATTTTGTCTTAGTATTGTTAGACCATTTCATTATTTGAGTCTTTTTCTATTCCGTATTGTAAATAATTCTGTTTTTATTACTAAATTTTAATATTTATCTCCACATTTCATGAATTCATCTATTGTATAACTAGGGTTGTTCATTTTTATAAAATTGATATTAACTGTCTTCTGCTGCTTTATCATTGCTTTATACTACTTCCTCTATTTCCTATTTCATATACTATGATAATAACATTTTTCATATCTAGTTAGATGGTATGGTCTCCCCACTATCACCTCTTGAGACCCTTATTGCTAGTGGACAATCTCTAGCGTATTAGGAGATGATCTTGGGGGAATACGACTCACTAGGACGGATACTAGTTTTACTATCATTATGGTTGGGACTTTACAATAAGTTTTCATTTTAATTTTCTATTCTTTTTCTATAGTTGATGTAATATTTTTTACTCATTTGTTTAATCCATGTTTCTTTTATTTTCATTATTTATCATTATTTATCTTTTAATATCTCTGATGTTGGTTATTTTTTATATCCTTAGTGATCACCAAACAATGATTTGATAAATAGGTAGGGTTTTATATTAGGGTATAATTTTAAAATAAAGAAAATATCAAATCAAAAAGTTGTAATACTATGGCTAGTAAACACGATTTAAAAATTATCATTCTCATTTCTTTCACCTACCGTAACTATCATTTCTATAATCAAAGGACCATGAACTTGTTGGAGATGATTAGGCTTGAACCAATAGTATGTGATTCATTCTTCATAGAATCCAATATTATCATGATCAGGGTCACAATTATATTGAAAAAAGTAGTAGTTTTCATCGTAGGATGATCCAATTGGTTAGAACAAGATCAATTGGTAACTTTTGTACCACCTTGAAACCTATTCCATTAGTTTATCCCATGTTAAATTTAGGATTATCCTTCTCCTATACCCTATAATTGAACATTTTCCCATTTTTATTTGAATAAAATCCTAGGATATGTAGTTTATTTAAAATCAAATGTTAAATGGGCTCATCCATAAAATTAATCACTAATTTTAGCAATATATTTTTTCATTCATAGTTCTAGTAATATATCAATTCATGTTCTAGTATGTTTACATACCCAAATTATTTTTAGAGACATATGGATATAAAAATAGAAAATATATTTTTCTAGATTCCTCTCAGGTTTGGGGGAAATTATAATTCAATCAAGTCATGGAATGAACAAATATAATCATTTATCTCTATAAAAGATTATAAGAATCCATATCATGGTAAGAAATGTTATCAACAAACATTTTTTATGAAACATAAATTTGAAGTAATTGTTTTTATTTTAAAATTTCCATTTATAACTCAAACATTTATGGGAATGATATTTCATATTTTTCAAAATGTCAAAATAATCCTAATTTTTGATGTCTTTTATATAAGTTCAAGAATTTATGGGGAATCTAATTAATTTTAGTCTATGGAAAAAATTCCATTCATATTCACGCTTTCTTTCAAATGATGTAAAAACCCAATGTATATAAAAATATTAACCTGTAAAAATCGTACTCACCTTGTATTGAAACATTCCATTGATTTTCTTAGGATCTTTCAAACCAAGATCAAAACACGAACTATGATTTCATTATGTGTATTGAATTTATGATTTGATTATTTTCTATTTTTAGAAATTCATTTGAATCTTACTTATTACTTCTAGGGGTCTATAAGATAAAAATAAACCATTAACAAATAGTATATTTTAAACATATAAGTAAATCAACAACAGAGAGAGTTATAAATGAATTTAATAAAAATAAAATCATATTACGACATAGAAAGAGTGTCTAAAATTTTTGTTTCCTCCTGACAGTTTCTTTTTTTTGTCATGAATATTGACCTTTACCTGGGTTAGATAATTAGAACATTATATATAGCTAAGCATCATATATTTACTAACATATATATTTTTTGTGCATCCAAGGTAGCCTTTTTCTTATTCCACAATTGGTTCTTATTTCCTGGTGTTGGGATGTAATTTGATGACATATTTAATGGAAATAAACGTAAATCAAAATCCAAGTAGAGTTTGTAGTTCGATTGATCCACCAAAACATAATCCTTTTCATTGGTACCTTCACATTCTAGAATGAGTTCATTAGTTGGAAGACCTTTTTCTCTTCTTCTTCTTCTAAAAATTATAAGATGTATTCCTATTCATCTTCAGTATCTATAATTCATATTATATTGAGGCACTTTTTCTCATCATCCTCATATTTCACTATTTCCTCTTTATTTAATTATACGTCTAGTAACTTATGTACCTCCTTATCTAATTTATTTTCATCCTCATGTTCTGATTATTCTTTTTCATAATAAAGAGGTTCATTACAATGAGAGATCTCATCCTGCACTAAATATTTTTCATTGATATCATTATCTTCCTTTTTATCATTTTTTTCTTTAAATGGATCAAAATTAATTACTCAATAAATTATCGATCATCATCATCATCGTCTTCAAAATACATAATCATTGCATTATAAATTTAGGGAACACTATTCATAATGGAATTTAAATTTGAAATACCATGAGAAATTTGGGTAGTTATATATCCATGTTCTCTATGTTGTGCCTCATTTTCATCCATCCTTCTATCCAATATTAATATTTACTTTTTAAGAAATGGGGTTAATATATCATCTGAATACTGCTCCTAAAATTGTATAAAGGGATGAGATTCATGAATATTTTACTCTTGAGTTTTCTTTATCTAAACAACATTTTATTAATCCAGTTCTCGAAATTTTTCATCCTCAAACAAAAATTAATATATTTTATAAAACATTACATGGTTACGAACAAGGGAATTTATATTTTACATAAAATGAAATAGGTGATTTTTCAATTCTACATATTCACTAATCAAATCCACAATGTAATTTATTTTGAACTCCAAAACTACAAAGTAATTTGGCCAATATTTTTGTAATAATTATTCTGAGTGTTTCTTGACCAAGGTTACTCATTGGTGGTTTTCAAATTTATGGTCTATTTGATAGGGTTAATTGTATGTGTCATTAAATGGTTACCACCCATCTAAATATACTGCTTCCCAAGTAGTTGGATACTCCTGGAATGATTTGTACTTCAATTGTGTGGAATAATACCACATAATTAGTTAATCCATGATTTAAACCTCTAGAAACTACTACATGCATAATATAATCATAGAAAATGAAATAAAAAATACCTATACTAAATGTAATAAATATAAATAAGATAATAAAAATTCTTTTACCAAAGAAATTAGTTCCAAGTTATCTACAATGCTCCACTACACCTCGCCAACAATACTAAATTTTGATTCATCTTGAAGCGGTTTTTAAATCCTACATAATAATCAAATTATATATTTATATGAAACCCAATAAACACTGACTAAAATGGAATGATATAGTGAATGAAAATGATTGATCCAATTGATAGTGGGGAACACATCTATGGAACCTATTAACCAAAGGTAGTATCATCTCTATTTAAATTTTATTTTATCTAAACTATGTGTTTTTGGTTTTAATTTAAATTTACAGAAAGAAAAAGGGTTACATTCAAGGTATAGGAAATGGATAGTCCAAAATTTAACTTTGTATAGGCCTATGGAATAGGCTAAAGGTGGATAAAAAGACACCATTTGGTCTTTCTTCAGCCAATTTTATCAACCTCAACAAAAAAACTCCTTTGTATGGAGTAATTAACAACCTAATTATAATATAATTGGATTCTAGGATGAATTAATCACAGGATATTAGTCCATGTATGATCAACTTCGACAAGTTCATGATCCTTAGATATCACATCTAATTATCAGGTTAGGTGTAGTAAAATGAGAATAATAATTGGCTTAAACCTAGTTACTAGCCGTAATGTAACCATGAATTGATTTTATATATTCATTATTATCAAATCCAACCCAAAACTATAACCCTATAGATTTTGATGATCACAATTTGGTAATCTGAAATGATGAATAAACAATTACCTAATGTAAGGATATCATAAAATAATTAATTAAAATTAAATAAGAGAAAATATAATAGAATTAAAATAATGAGAAAACCAACCTTAAATCAAATCTAGAAAAAGTGAAGAAAAAAATACGAAACCTATCCGCGAAGAACTCAAAGTCAGAACCCTAAGATATCATACTGAAGGTAAATCCCATCTATGTGTTGATTGGATAAACTTTAAACTATTTGGATCTCTTATTTTATTAGAATCTTGATCTTATATAGGGGTTTCATTGGTCAAAAAGTGTGTTAAATGGTGGATTAAGTCATACAGTTGGTCTCCCATCACAAGCTATACATCAAAAAAATTAGGACTTTTAAAAATATTTCACAACATTTAATATGGTTAAAAAAACATGTAATGTGTGGTTCTTAACTCCAAAAATCATTAATTATATCACATATTATAATGTGTATGCACATTATAATATTTTCATGTTGTGTAATCTTCACACAATGTTTATTGACAACTTCTTATGCTGACAAAATCAGTTTTATTTGGCTTATTAGTTTCATACCTAAAAAACCACCTGTGATCATCCAATATAATTGGAAAACCTCATGGAATGGATTTCTTCATTTCTTTATCTTCAATCAACAATCTTATATTCAATCATCAATTTCCCTGCATGCACTGAGTCACGAAGAAACTCTGCATAGAGTGCCTTTATCTTCTCAAAATGTCACATCTGCATCTCTATTATTCTGATTGATTGTAATATATAATAATACAAAAACATTATATCAAGAAAAAAATCTCATCTTTATTCAATTAATAATCGATTAAAATATAAATAAAAACCAATCATAATTCATATGCAAAAAAGAGATATCAAATATTCATTGAAAAAAATCAATTTTTATGAAAATTCCAAACAATTAATTATATGATTATTTTTGAAATTCCAATTTCAACAATGAAATTAAATTTTTCAAATTGAAATTATATAATTTTAAAATAATTATATTCATTATAATGCATGAAAACCCAATTTGGATAGAAATAAATATTTTCAATTTCTTTATAAAATAACCTAAAATTATTATTATAATTATAACTCCATAAAATTTAATTAATAAATTTTTAAAAAAAATGATTTATCATGACCTTAGCTGAGTTGTTACATTCTTCCCCCTTTTTAAAATTCCATTTCTGTAATTTTATTCATTTCTTAAACAAGTAGGGATACCATTCCTTCGTAATGTTTTTTAGATTCCCATGTTTCATCCTAAACCATGTAGTTTTTTCACAAAAACGTAACATAATATACTAAATTATTTAGAAATACTTTCTCTATATGGTTAATAATCAATATTAGATGTTCCTCATAAGAAAGGGTATGTTCCAACTAAACTACTTCAAGCCTCAATACAAGATATGAAACAAGAAGATATATTCTTAACATAGAAACATGTAATGTGTTATGTAACTAGTATAAACAAGGAGGTATGGTCATTCGGTATAAAAATAAAGCAACATTATCTATGATTTTATATAGTCCAATAAACCATGGAAATAGATTCCTTCTTTACAAGTATGTTTAGCACTTTTCTCTGGAGATACAATTAGAAAATAATAACGAACCACCTTGAATGAAGTATCATTGTTATGTTTATCCAAATTAATTTTACTCCCAATATAATCTAGCCTAATATATCACCAAATAATCATCAACTTATAAACTATTTCATATACCAAAAATATTAAAAAAACATCCATTCGCCTACATCATCCCAATGATCAAAAGTTTGACACTATTTTACACAAAAAGACTTAAATGGTTTCATTAATATTCTATAGTGAAAACAATTATTATAAGGAAACTCAACAAATGAATGATAATAATCAAATATTTCATAATAATACATTAGCTAAAAAAGAATAACTTCTTCCATTGTAGGAATTGTTTTCTCATACTATCCATTAGATAGAGGATGAAAATATATATTGGAATTTTATTCATTACCCAATAACTATTGAATTCCTTTTCAAAAATTAGATCTGAACCTGATATCATTGTCATATTCAATAAAAAGTGGAAATAATTATAACATAAATCACTCCTTGAGATATCTCTATGAAATCATCTATAACTAAATATTATTTTTAATAGTAAAGAAATGAGTATATTTAGTTAATTGATTAAAAATTATGTATATCACCTTGTTACCTTTAGATTCTATTGAAAATACCACAACAAAATCCAGGGATATATTCTCCCATTTTCACTCTATCACT
The DNA here is from genome assembly GCA_963277665.1 of Viscum album. NCBI lineage: Eukaryota > Viridiplantae > Streptophyta > Magnoliopsida > Santalales > Viscaceae > Viscum > Viscum album. Next base: position 247,242,711 of record OY728133.1, read on the forward strand.
ATTAAATGAAGAATATTCCCCTTTGATAATTATCATTATACATTAACCAATTGAAATGTAAAACATTTTCTAGAAATTTTACCATTATTTACTTTCATTCGATGAAACAAATAATAATACCCAATGTATCTTAATATCATAGTTTTAACAAGATGAATGTAAAATGAGGAATACTATATTTCAGTCAACTATTATTTCTTTAACAGTAAATGTAGTGAGCACACAATCATTATCCAAATCTTATAACACGTTGTTCATTGATACTAAAATTTGGAAACATACCCTTCATTATATATAATATCCTATATTGAAAAATATAATATTCTTTCTAATCTTGACTAATTATTTGAGATGATTGTACTGGCACTAGAAAAAAATAAATGAAATTCATGGATGCACAATTTCTAGGACAAAATTCCTCAAATAATTATCTAAATGGTCATATTCTAGATGAAACACATTAATTGTAGAATTTTTATTTTGAGTGAAATCATCATCAATTTTTTAGATTTATTAATATGGTAATGAATCATGCATTCATAATCCTTAATCAGTTCCAGCCATCTTATCTACCACATGTTCAACGCGTTATGGGTTAATGTATACATCAGAATTTATTTTTTCATTATATATTTTATACTTTACTCTATTCAATTCATTCCTTAGAATTTTTTAAACCAAATCCAAAATAGATAATTTTATATCATCTGTAAGATAATTTAACTATTGGGGTTTCGTGTGACATTAATCATATGGAATTACCATTTCATTATATAAAAGGTCACAACCATTAATCTTTAATGAAGCAACATCATAGATGCTAAATTCTCCATTTCTAGAGAGAATAACCAAAACTGAATAATTCTCTTATCTTCATTTTAGTTCCTAGAAAAATTCATCAAATTCTTCTATCCAAAGTAAATTTAATCCATTTCTTGTTAATATTGTATATGGACTAGATAAATGTGTAAATTATTCAACAATACATCGATAGTAACCTGCTATCCCATAAAAACTATGAATCTATATTTCATTTTGGGGTCTTGACCATTATTTAAAAGCTTTAGTTTTAGTGGGGGAAATAGGTGTACCATCTTTATAGATAATGTTTTTTGGATATAAATTTATCATAAAAAAAATTTCTCTTACTAAATTTTCTATATAAGTAATGATTTTACAAAAAAAAATGCTTATTTTTATTTTATAATACACTAGTCATGTAGAATATAAAAATCATCAATTAATGAATCCATAAACTTATCAATGAACTCATTGAGTAATCTATTCATAACATCTATTATTAATGATAGGACAATCAATAACCTAAAGGGTATAACTAAAAACTCATAATTATTGTATCCAGTCTAAAATGATGTATTTGGGATATTTTCCTCCTTAACCATAAATTGATGCATCCTTAAATGAGATTAATATTTGAAAAATATAGTGCAACAAGGAGATGATAAAATAAATCAGGCATATGAAGAAAGATATACATTTTCTTAATAGGGATTTCATTCATGGATCTAAAATCAATAAAAAGTATTAATGAACCATCTTTATTTTTTAAAGATTGTAATAGAGAACCCCATGGTAAGTGATAGGCCAAATGAAACCTTTTTCTAGAAACACCTACAAAATATTTTTAAACTCCACAAAATATACTACATCCATTCAATACGGGGGTTTTGAAATATTCTTAGCCTCTAGAATTAAGTCAACAATAAATTCAACTTCATAATCATTTATATGACTAGGAAACTCATAGGGAAGTAAATATATATATTTATACCATAAAATGACTCACTGAAATGTATATTGACACCCATGTAAAAAATATAAACATGATAACTCTCATTTAAATTTTTAATAGTTTCTCCCCTTATTTATATGTTATAATGGGTATGCATTTATTCTTTAATTCAAACTAAAACTCATTCTGAAAAACAACATCATTATCTATACAATATAAATTATCATAGTAAACATTATGCCAATCCATTCCCAGGATAACATCAAACTATAAAAGGGGGAATACAGTAGAAGTTTTAGGTGATTCTTTTCCATGGATAAAAACATGAATGTTTTTATAATTTATTTTATCCTAAATACCTCCAAAAAGTGTTTTCACGGAAAGGTATTATATAATTAATTATTAGAAATTTTCCTCTTTATTATAAAATTTCATTGAAATGAATGATTTTGAAGACCCCAAAACAAAAAACACATTGACATAGTTTGAATAATCATTTAGTTACACGGAACCACATCGATGTATGGATAAACATCCATTGAAGTATCCACAAAATATTTTACTAAAATTATATGATTTTCATATTAATGATTTACATCCTTCATCCATATCATAAAACAATTAATTTTATAATGATATATTTCCTTACAATTGATGAATCATATTATGGTATTTTCATTATTTTTCTTTTTATTTTCATTATATTAAAAGGAAAAATTTCCCAAAATTCCCCATAAAAAACCCATAATTTATAAGACATTGAATAGGGTCATTCTTACAACAGATATCACAAAATAAGAAAATTTATTTTCTTAAATATAAATTTATTTAAATGGTTTTTCCCCACGTAAGATTATCCAACGCATTTTCATATATATATGAAACATATAAAAAAAATATAAATAGATAGGTTATCTAAAGAATGAATAAAACAAAAAGAAAAGAAAACTACTACAAACCAACCCCCTCATTTCAAGACTGAATACAAATCCATTCAAAATATAGTTTCTCACCACCTCCAAACTCTCCCCAAATCAGCCATATTTAACAAGAATGATCTAATAAAGATCCTTGAACCATAAATTTTTTAGGTGTGATTTAAAATTAATAGTAGGTCATAAAATCCAACAATACTGTGAAAATTGATCTCATTAGGTAATTAATTATTTATAGTTATAAAAATTATTCTAAAAAGTATGAAATATATATATAATTCATGGAAATAAAAATAATTTCGTAATCTAATTTAAAGAAATTTTCCCATATGTTTCCCAAAACTAAATAGATTTATTCTAAAAACAACACAGTCGGACCAATCAATTTTAATTACACACACAACATTTACATTTCTCAAAAACAACTCAAACATTTTTTATCAAAATGTAAATGGTTACATTAAAACATTTAACCATTTAAATCCATCTTTAATCCTGAAACCCATTTTGAAATTCACTATAAATTACTCACACATGAATCTTTAGAAATTCAATTAGGTATTGACAAACATCATTGAAAACTCATTTTAAAAAAAATCAACCCAATTAACTTGGGTTAAGAAAAAAATAATAGAATCACCTATATATATAATGGTATATAAAAATGAATCATAGAAAAGGGAGGTTGATTTCATATAAATTAAGGGAAATGAGAAAAACAAGAACTAGATCTGACTCCCCTAAATCACATACTCTCCAAGATACTTAATGTGACATTGTACTACCCAAGGCCAATAATGTTGAAATAATATAATAGTATATCATTATAACTATATGAACCATATACTGATATATTATAAGTTCATACTGTCATATTGGTATCTAGCACAATCATCATAGTGATAAAAACCCCATCACCTAGATTTTGTGCCTAGAATGACTGGTGGGAAACTAGTGGTATTTCATCCAACTAGAGTATTAAGATAGATATTCCCCCTAGTTAATGGAATCCCATGATCAATAATGGATGTTAAGAGAAGTACAAAAATTATAATTCAACCCGCAATTTTTAACGATCACTACACTCACCCATAACACCAGATGAATAAATCATAACACATATAACATGAATTCCAGACATAACAAAAACATTCCCATATAAAGGAAGAAACAAAAATCACATAATTACCCTAATCCCACAAAAGGGGTGCACAAAAAATGAGAAATAAAGGGGTATATCACACACATTCTATTTTAAGACTAATGTTGCAAATGAGCCTTTAAAACCATAACACAACTTACAATTCCTATCCCTTCAATATTTTACCAAAATATATTGAAAACCCCATTTGAAAAATTATTTAAACAAATTATAATTTAAAAAAAATTCATTATCTCTCTTAGAAATGGTTAATATTATTCAAAAATACCAACATATGTCCCAAAACCTTTATTCCCATCACACATTTGACAAAAAACAAATGAATTTTATATAGGTCTAATGAAATCACCCATTTTTTTCATAATGCTTACAAGATATACTTCAATAATATTATTCATCCATTGAAATAAATATATGGAAAAAGGGATAACCATTTCCACCGACCTAATTAGAAGTACCCATGAATGCATTACACAAGTGGTAAACCAGAAGAAAAAAATAGATTTATAGAACCCCAATTAATTACAGATAAATTTAATATAGAATGCATGACACAATGAGTCTCTGTGAATAAAAACTTTCCTTTATATAATATAGTTATTACCCAGCTGTTAGACAATGTATTTCTACTTCTATGTTTTGAATTTAAAAAATAAGGCATACACTATTGTGATCAGTAACATATTTATAGTCTGATAGGATCAACATACATTTTTATTGAATGGTAACTTTACCCATATAAATTGTAATGTACAATTATGAATAGTAACGTACCCATATAAATAGTAATAAGACCCGTAAAAAAGGTAACCTCGACCATTTACGTAGAAATAAAATTTAGGTACCTTATAATTGAGAGTGAATATTTTAAAAAAATTAATATTTATGTGTTGATATTTTTGTGAGTAATAAATATTTAATTACAATTTTAAATTAATAATTTTTTTAAAAATAAAATTAATTTTCATAAAATTCATTCCAAAATTTGTATTCTATTTTCATTTGAAATTAATTTAATTTTATGGGACCTCGGTTAATCTTTTAAATTATTATAAAATTATTTATAAATTTAAAATTTATATTTAGCATGTAAATAATGATTTTATTTAAAAATTAAATTTCACATATTGGGAATTTTTTTTTTTATAAAATTGAGCCCATTTTATAATTCTATACATTTAAAAATTGTTATCGTGAATTTTTGGAATTTTTTTTAAACTTGATTTTTTATTGAATTTTAAAATATGAAAATTAAAAATAAATGATAAATAAATGATTTATTGAGTCATATGTGGTGAATGTATGATTTAATTAAAATTGTTTCGATCTCAAATTCACTTATTACAATTTTTTCACAATAATCATTATTATTTCATGTCTTGGACAAAAGAATAAAATAATGGAGAAGATATTCAAAACTCAACCCTCTCCTACACTATAAAAGCCACCCATCACCCCTTCTTATTCACCCTCCTATAATCCTTGATGCTTCTCAATGATATTCCCAAATATACATTGATAACCTATCCATATGTATTGAATCTCTTGTTCTTTCAAAAATTCCAAAATACCTTCCCTTAAGGAGGTTCTCAAAGAGAATATTTTAGGTGGTAAACCCTCTTACCTTTTCATTTAATTTCAATTAATTTTGTTGTATTTTTTATTTTATCATAACCAACTCTTTCCAAATGATCATGATAAATTTATTATCATTTATATAATGTAATTATATCATGTTAATTTAAGAACCATCATCAATCTATTGAATATATCTCAATTTTACATTAAAAATGAAGTCATCATCCCAGAAGTGTCGATATACAACTTTTGTGGATGAGAAGTTTCATTAATCAATTTCTCCTTCATGTAAATTCATTAAAACATTTTATCAGTTTAAATATATATTTTAAAATCATTATTATACATTTTTATGTTTTTGAGTTAATATATTTACAAAATACCAAGTGATAATACAAAATGAGTTTGTTAAGATCAATAACTTTCGTAATAATCTAAATGATTATCAAAAAATGTATTATCTAATGATTCATCCTAATAAAATATATCCAACTCATATATATTAACATTTACACTTATGTATTATAATAAATAATATTAAATTTCAATTATGGTAATTTATTATAATTTTAAATGAAATCATTACATATAATCTAGAAAACAGATCATAAAATCAAGGAAACACACACTATGGAACAATAAAATTCAATCATATAAGTTATAAATAAGGCCAAAAATGAAGATAAAATAATAATAATGAATAATATTTATATATATAAGGTTATAAACTCATTATTTAATGTATTTAATTTTATTATCTCATATGTTAAGGTCAAGTGCATAACAAGTTCGGGCATAATGTAAGGGTTTTCAACCCACACCTGCATTTTCTTTCTAGTTACTCTTATTCTCAAAATACCTCAATAAAAATAATAATTATTTGTAATTAATACAAATGAATTATGTTTTAATGTTCTATATATGTGTACATAATATATTCTTTCTTTATTTTTTGAGGTTGTATATGTTTTAAAATGATATTTCAAAAATTCATCCTGATAAACTAGCTTGTTCCAAGGAACTTCTCCAATTAATACATATTTTAAAAAGAACTATATAATATATTTTCATCCACTATTATTTTTCTAAAATAACTAATTTTATTATAAAAAATCTACATTAATTCACAATTACTTTTATGCAATGATTTTTCCTAAATAAATCTTCTTTTAAATGTAAGAGTATTTATCCCAAGAATTACTCGATGATTTTATATGAGTATTTTAATCTATTTCAAAACTCTTTTTGATTATTATATTTAATTGGGATTAATATTTTATGATATCATACACCATATTTTATTTAATATTTTTATTATTTTGACAATGTATGTGTTATCCTGACACCATTAACCATATTACTCCGAATGGTTAGTGTTTATGTTTAACGATTGTGAATAGTTAATTAAATTTCATATGTTTGTATCAATATTAATGTGTAAGCTGTTTATATTTATCCAAATTCATATGAGGATTTAATTGGACTAATTATGTGATGGGTGGGGCCTGCTATAGCCCCTCGATGCATTTTTGGGTCTCAAATCAACAAAATAGATTGGGTTTTTACCCATAATATTTGGACCTGGAAAGAGGACATGACAGAATGATTATTATGTATGGAATTATGCATTCCGATATTATGATACTAGAGACTACTAGTCCATGTTATTATTAAACTAGTAGAATATCCACGGTTATGTTTTATGGAATTATTTAATCAGTTATTCTTTCAACCATATTATGCTAAATTTTATTTTTAAAGACATGTGTTTTTAGTTATTAATCATGTCTAGTGTTTATGTTTATTATTACATCAATTGTATTATTTAACCTTACTAAGAATATGATCTCAATCCTTTCTTATGTTTTATATTTCCCTTTGACATGAAGAAGTGTATTATGAAATGAATTTTAGGTATAATAATGGAGTTATGGGAGTTACTAATGGAAATGCTATATTGTATTTCATTACAAGTTGTAATATTGAACTTATTAATATATATGTTATTAAAAAACTACTAAACTGTTTGGCCCTTCAGGATAAATATTTCTTATAATAATTACAATGTAATAAAATCAAGCACCAGATTCGGGCAACTGGGGTTTGGGCTTTACAATTGGAATTAGAAGAAGTTTAGTAGAAAACATATAAACTAGATATAGAAAAAGTATATTAGGGAAAAAATCGATGAGGTAAACATTGATAATAGAAATACAAGAACATACTAGAGTATTTCTATAGTATATATTATGTGTATCTTCTTAGCTATACATCTATTTTTGGATACTATAAGTGGATGTGGTTATGAAACTAAATTACCTAAGAGTAACAACTCTAACAAGGTGTTATGGGGTTTACATGGGTAACCTAGTACATGAAAACAAGCCTTACTATGCACCTTTTTTGACACTCCCATGATACATTTTTAGGATAATTCCACATTTCATTAAAAGAAATTATGAAGGATTTATAAGTAATTTTTTTCTTTAATAAAAACATATTTATGATTATTAGATTAGCCATGCCTATGATTTAAATTTATTTTATGTATTTTCATAGTTGAGATTATACATTAGGATTCATAACCAAATATAATGTAAGACATTATTTAGAATTGGTTCCTAGCTGAAGGAATTGAAACTACATGAATGAGCTTATCCCATATAGGGATTTCCCTCTTATATAAAAAAATGATGTTGTGACTGGTGTTGAAATACTAATAACTTTTCTAGAAAAAATGACTCAGTTTATGATCATTAACATTATCTATATGAAACATCTTGATCAATAATGTGGAGTAGCGATGTCAGAACTCTTTATGTGAAAATAACCTCCATAATTTAAGGGGACTAAAAACCCATTTGTAGTTGAGAAGTGGATAAGTATCTTATAAAAGATATTTCTCACATTGGGATGTAATAAACGGGATAAGGTTGTCATGACAGTTCACCGTTTATCCAGATAGGGTGAACAGTGGTGGTCATTTATTTAAAATATAAAATAATAGAAAGATATTGTAAATATGGAATAGATGGGTTTTAAGGAAATCCTATTACAAAAATACTTTCTTATGAATAGAGAGCAGATATGGAAAGTAAATTTCTAAATCTAAATCAAAAAGAAAATGAGAATGTGGGAAAGTATGAATCTAACTTCACAAGGATATAAAGGCATGTTGTGGACTACATGTGTAATATAAGGAGAAATATTGATCAATTCTTTTATGGTTTAATACCATTCATCCAAATGAAACTGGTCTCCCAATGATTCTAATCATAAAAAGACATAGTTTCGTGTACTATCAAGAAAGAGAAAAAAATTCTCTATGTCTTATGACTTTAATGGAACACAATAGAAGAAGTGGAACACTGAACACTCTGGAAAAGGAAATAAGTAAAATGGTAAGAATGGAATAATTTATTTCCCATACTATGATAATTGTGGGAAGAAACACCCTAAAACTTTCTTAAAGAGTATGGTTGTTTGTTATAACTATTGAAGAAAATTCCACTAAAACATTTATTATAAGAAATATAAATAAATCACAAATTTTCAATTCTACAATTTCAATGAGATGTAAAATTATAATAAACTATTGTCTTAATCATAAAGGAAACAATCCCCATTGATGGATAAGGGAGAAAATCCAATATTATGCTATCACAATACCTGAGATTTTTGTTCTTAATGATTTGTTGGTTGGTACTATAATCATTTACTCATACTTTGCCAATTATTTATTCAATTCTTGATCATAAATTTCTTTTTTATCTTCCATGTTTTCCAAAAAAATTAGACATTTCCAGTTTGATTTAATAAATGAGTTATCAGTCCAAACTATTAAGGTAAGTATCATTGCAACAAATATGTGTCAACAATAACTTTAATGACACACACACGTACTTTTGTTTATAACATTCTTATCATACCCATGATTGAGTTTGATATAATTTTTGGTATGAATTGGATTTCAAACTATATTACATGAATCTATTACAAGAAGAAGAAGGTTACAATTTTTTACAGTGTGGTAGAATCTCATATCTTAGTAGAAGAAACTTCATTATTTGATTCTTATCTAGATCAATCACTAATAGATCAATTGAATTTAATTATTTTGAAGGATGAGAATACAATATATATGTTTTAAGAAAGGAATATTCAAATTGAGGATATAAATATTGTTCCGAAATAAAATTATATATTTTTGGAGAATTTACATGGAAATCCTCTAGAGCACGAATTTCAGTTCACTGGTGATTTAATTTCAGGTTCAATACATAAGTTAAAACCCCTTATAAAATAACCACTATGGAGTTAGTATAACTGAAGATAAAACTAGATAAATTGAGTGATAAAGGATTTATCTCCCCTACTATTTTTCCATGAAGATCCCCTATTATTTTCATAATAAAGAAGATTAAATCTATGAGGTTGTGCGTTGACTACACAGAGATGAATGTTATTTCAAGAAAGGTATCAAATTCCTCATATTGATGATTTATTTGATCAAATTAAAAAAGCCCAATATTTTTTGAAGATTAACCTTCGATCGGGATATCATCAGTTTCATGTGGGAAAGGAAGATATTTTATTAAAAAATATATTTCAAACTCGTTACAAGCATTATGAGTTTAAGGTACTTCCTTTTCGACTAACTAATGCACCACATATTTTCATGGATCTAATTAATAGGGTTTTCAATGAAAATATAGATGACTTTGTTGTGGTATTTATTGATGATATGTTATTATACTCCAAAATCTACGAAGATCATGAGAATCAATTGTGAATTATTCTGAAAAATCATAGAAGTAAATTATTATATGTGATGTTTAGAATGTGTTAATTTTAGATTTAAGAAATTTCTTTTCAAGATCATATTATCTCTGAGGAATAAATTTTAATGGACCATTTTAAGGAAAAAGTAGTTCATTAATTGTGTATACCAAAAACATTACTGAGGTATGCAGTTTAAATGGTTTATAAGTTTATTATCATGGTTTTGTTTCAAACATCACCCGATTAGACCACTCATTAACCAAGATTATACGTAATGGATTTTCGTTCATGTGTAAAAAATAATATGCATAATGTTTTGATGAATTAAATTGGATATTATTGAATTATATGATCTTGACTCTACCATCAGAGAATGGTGGATTTTTGATCTACATTGATGTGTCAAATAAGGAACTTGGGTGTGTCCTTATGTGGAATGATAGAGTTATTAAATATGCATTAGGGTAGTTTAAACTTCCTAAACAGAACTATCTACTCATGATCTTTAGTTAGCAGCTATGATCTTCTCTCTAAAAATATGGAGACACTATCACTATAAAGAATGATGTTATGTATATATGGATCACAAGGGATTAAAATATACATTCTAATAGAAGAAATCTACATGAGGAAAAGTTTATGGCTCATGATTCTCAACGATTATGATGGTTCTATACACTACAACCAGGGAATGGAAAATAAGGTAGTTTATGTGTTTCTCATGAAGGATCATAGTGTATTAAAAAATATGAATAGAAAAGGATCATATCTATATAGATATAGAGAGGATGGATATGGGTATCATTATACAAGGTGAAACATCAGAACTTTTTTAATTGGTTGCCCAACCATCTTTATTAGAAAGAATTAAAAGTTCTTAGTAAGATGATGAGAATATTCAAAAGAAAATTTGAAGTTATAAATGATGGAAAGTATTATTTCTTCTTGTTTAGGGATGGAATTCATAAATTTGGGGGGATATTATGTGTTCCCACTATCTCTGAGCTAAAAGGTGAGTTATTGGATGATGGTCATAGCTTGAATTTCCCTATACGCTCTAGCAACACTATGATGTTTAGAGATTTGAAGGAACATTTCTAGTGGGACAACTTGAAGTGATAAATTGATGTTATGTGTCATGATGTTTGGTCTATCAACAAGTGAATCCTGAAAGAAAGCATCCTAGATGATTCATGAAACATCCTCCTATTCCTACATGAAAATTATTTGACTTCACTATTTATTTAGACATTGGATTACCAAAAACACCAAGGAACAATGATTTAATATGGGTGATTGTTTACCGAATTACCAAATCTGCACATTTCCTCAATATAAGGTAGGATTTTCCAATGGAGTTCCCTTGACATATCTATATTAATGAAGATGTAAGAATTCCTGGAGCACCTCTCTCAATGGGGTCTAATCATGATCCATGATTTACATCAAAATTATGTTAATGTCTTGAGAAATTTTTGGTTTTTAAGCTTTGATAGAGAACTGCTTATTACCCTCAAACTGACGTGTTTTAATGAAATTGGTGAAAAAAATATTGTTGGCCTAGATCTTGCGGTGGGAAAAACTGCAAAAGTGAAAAACTATTCAAACTCATATCAAAGAATCTCAAAGCAGGAAAAATTGATATGCTGATAATCAAATGAATGATTTTTAATTTCCAGTGGGATATCACATTTTCTTGGACATATCACAATAGAAATGTGTTATAAGATGTGGGAAGAACGGAAAAATAATCCCCATGTATATTGGGTCTTTTGTAATTCTGGATAGAATTGGAGCTGTGGATTGTCATTTGGAAATTCCACCAGGACTTTCTAAATTACCCAATGTGCTCCACATCTCACTGTTAAGGATGTAGATGCCAAACCCAACACATGAACTCACTAATAAAGGTATAGAATTGGAACCTAACTTATCTTATTTTTAAGAACCCATCTGGATTCTAGTCACTAAAATATAGGTTCTGACGAATCGTACAAGGCAGATGGTAACGTTACTTTGAAAAATCATAAAATGGAGGAGGCGACATGGTAGCCTGAGGATAATATGAGGAAAAACTACCCAAATCTTTTATTAGGTAACATTATACTAATTTCAAGAATGATATTTCTGTAAGGGGGGAGAATGTACCACCCAAAGGAATTACAATTAAATTTTATATAGAATGCTTGAAACATTAAGGATCTATGAAAAAAAATAGTTTATAATTATCGAAGATGGTTATAAACTCGCTGTTAGACAAAAATTTCAACTTATTTGTCTTGAATTTTAGAAAACACATATATATGGTTTCAATTGGTAAGGTATTTAGAGTCTAATATGGTCAACTTACATTTTTTTTGAATAGTAACTTGACCCTTATGTATAGTAATATACCATTATGAATAATAATTTATCCTTATTAATAGTAATAAAACCCTTATGATGATTAATCTCACCCATGTAAGTATAAATAAAATTAGAGAACCTTTCAAATAATAGTGAATATTACAAGAAAATTAATAATTAATTGTTATTGTTTTTTGAGTAATAAATATTTAATTGAAGTTTTTATTTAATATATTTATTTATAATAAAATTAATTGTCAAAAAATTTATTTTTAAATAAATATTACATTTTCCTATGATTGTATTATGATTTAATGGGACCTATTTTAATTTTTGAGAGTATTATAAATTTTATTTAAATTGAAAATTTGTATTTTTCACGTAAATAATGATTTTATTTAAATAATAAATTTCACATATATAGAAAATAATTTTGATAAAACAGAGTCCGTTATTGAATTCTAGATGTCTAAAAATGGTTATTGTTAATTTTTTGTATTTTTTTAAAATCCATGAATATTTAGTGAATTGCAAAATATGATAATTAACGACAATTGTTAAATACATGATTTATTGAGTCCTATGTGATATATGGCTTATGTAAGAAAAATTGGTTATATATCACATGAACATATTACTTTTTTGTGATAATAATATTCATTGTTGATTTTATCGGCAAAATAATAAATTGATGAATAAGATATTCACAAATCACCCCTCTCTTCCAATATAAAATCCACCCTCACCCCCTCTTTGCCTCACTCCTATAAGAGTTCAATATTCTCAATGATCTACCCAAATACTATTACCTAGACTCTAACCACTTCCATGAACTCTTGTTATTTCCAAGAAACTGATATCCCTTCCATTAATGAGTTTCTCAAAGAGGATATTTTAATAGGTAAAGCCTCTTCCATTTCCATTTAGATTCAATTCATTTTATTTTGTTTTATTATTTTATCATCACCCCCACTTTACAACTGGTCCTGAAATATCCAATTTAATTTTTATACTTGAATTATATAATGTTAAATTATGAACCATCATCAATATCCTTAATCTCTCTCTCTCTTTTATTTATAAAATGAAATGATCATCCGAGAAGTACTGATTTACAACATTCGTGGATGACAATGTTTTTTTATTTAATTTACTCTTTATTGAAGTTCATTAAATCATTTTAATGGATGAAAAAGATTTTAAAATTTAAATTACAACTTTTTTATGTCCTGGATGTAACATATTTACATAATAACAAGCAATAATATAGAATGAGTTTGTTGTCATCAATATCAGCCATAACAATGTAATAAATTATCACTAAATAAATTATCCAATTATTTATCATATTAATATATAAAAAAATGATAAATATATCCATTTAAACTTATGAATTCTCATTAACAACATAAAATTCGAATTTTGTAGAATTATACAAGGTTTAAATGAACTCCATTACTTATAATCAATAAAACTGATCATGAAATCAAGGAAACTAGCACTCCAGAATTACATAATTCAATCATATAACTTATCAATAAGGCCATAAATGAACATAATTAAGATATAATGAATCAAATATATGTAGATAAGATTCCAAATTACATATTTAATTGATTTAACTTGATTAAATTGGACGTTAAGGTCATGTGTAAAACACGCTCGGACAAAAGGTAAGGATAATCTACCCAGACCTTTATTTTCATTCTGGTTACTATTATTATCTACATACCTAAATGAAATTATTAATTATTATTATGAACTCCTAATTAATTATGTGTTAATTTTATATGTATTTTTACCAAATACAAGCATTTTTTATTTTATTGGTAGTTACATGTTTTAGAAGGATCTTTCAAAAAATTTCTCGATAAACAGCCTATTCAAAGGAACTTCTAGAATGATTACCTACTTTTAAATGAACTATATAATATTTTTTTAGCCACCATTGTTTTTATAAAATCACCCATTTTATTTTTCAAAAATTACATTAATTCACTTATGATTTTCAAAAAAAAATTCCAAAATAACACTTCTCTAAAAAGAATATATTATTTATCTCAAGAATTACTTGATGATTTTATATAAGTATTTTCATCTATTTCAACACTCTTGTTGATTCTTATGTTTAATACGGAATAATATTTTATGATATCATATACCATGTTTTATTGAATTGTTTATGATTTGTTTGATTTTATATGTGTTATATTGATACCATTCACCATATTTATCTGAATAGTTAGTGTTTATGATTAATGATTGGGGAAATTAAATTAAATTTCATTTGTTAGATTCAATATGAATGTATATATTTTTTATTTTTGTCCCCATTTTTATTAGGAATTCATTGGAATTATTATATTTTGGGTGGGGACTGTATAGCCCCTTGTGGTTTTAGAATGTCTCATGAAACAAACTAGCCTAGGTGTTTACCTTTTATGTATGGTCTCGACATGAGGCCTTGAAAGAATGATTATGTTGTCCGACATTAGGCATTACCTCGTTAAAAAACTATAGTCAATGTGATTATTCGACTAGTATAATATCCAATATTATGATTTAAGACATTATTAAATCATTTTTTATTCATTCTATATTATGATCAATGTTATTTTTAAAGGCATGTGATTTTAATTATTCATCATTCCTAGTGTTTATGTTAATGATTAATTACAATGTATTATTTACCATTACCGAGCATATGAGATCACCCCTTTATTATGTTTTATATTATACCTGGAGGTGAATGAGTACATCATAAATGACTTTAAAGTATAATCTAGGACTTATGGGAGTTACTAATGGATCTTCTATATTGTATTTAATTTCATGTTGTAATGTTGAACTTATGTATGTATATGGTCTTCCAAAAATACTAAAATATTCATTCATTCGCGATACAAATATCCTGTAATCATGAAAATGTAATAAAATAACACACCAACTTCGGGAAATTTGGGTTAGGATATTAAAAAAATAACCATTTTTAATACAATGAATGACCCCGATTTACTAACCATTTAGAGTTAAACACATAATTATATATAATGATATTCCCCTTAAAAACCGATTTCACTCATTGAAAAAAATCTAGGTCAAAGATCATTGATGACAATGAAAATCATTTCAAAAATCCATAATTAATTTCCCAATAATCTTAGAAAAGTAAAAAATTGCTTTTTAAAGAATAAAACATGGAATCCACATGTAAACCCAATGTTTTAATGAATCAAACATAATTAAATGGATTCAAAACACCAAAATTCTGTCATATAAAATAATACATTCAATGAAGGAAAATTTTTGAATCTCAAGCATACTTATAAATCCAAAATTAAATAATTTCATTATAACACCTACCTCAATGAAGCATAACCAAGATGAAACATCCAAAAACATGACACATTCAACGATGGACACACCCATGAGAGAACAAATAGGTTCTTCAGCACCTTCATAGAAAATATTTATCAATAAATCCCCTTGAAACCTTAATATAGAGACACGTGATTACTAGGGTACATGAGGTAATAGACACCAATGAGATGCCAGAGGGAGTAGTAAGAGGGAGATAAAGAGAGGGGTTATCTACCTCAAACCTCTTCGAAAACACCATTTTAAGGTGAATAATTAACGGGGGAGGAATAGTAAATAACTCCAAGGTATCCCAGGGGTTGGACGACTCATATAGAGGAGATGAGGGTTGAAATACCTCTTAATATTAGAGGTAAATATGGGTATTACCAAAAATTTTAAACACCTAGAAAACTTGCATGGATTGGCCACATGGAATGGAATACCATATGCCAACCATGAAGATTCCATGGAAACCAAAAAAAATATAATCTCCAAAATTATGCCTCAGAGTATTCAATGATAAAAAAACCATTCAACTCACTCCAAAACCACTCGAAGCATTGCATGACATCTTGGGGTTCCACGGATAGTCTGAAAAACCATGTACATTTATAAAAAATGGATATATCAATATGTATAGATCAAAAAAAATTTACACGGTTTACCGAAAATTACAAAAGTCGTGTGGAACACATCATACACAAGTAGGATCCCACACGATTTCTCCTAGGGGTGAAATGGTTTGGACTTAACTTTGCTCAACCCTTACTGTCGTACCATGCATAGTTCAAAATTAACTAAAAAGGATCCTCTCAAAGGAATACTAGATGGTTTCCCTCTAACAATTAACCTTAATTTTGAATAGATAAAAACCCATCAATACATTCCATTTTCCTATTTGGAACTCAATGTAAACTCTAATTGTGCCTCAACATCACCAAAGTACCTCAAAATAACAACACCGTGACATGTGGGTGTGACAACCTTCCCACAATTTCACTTTGTTCCCCCTGAAATTCCAAGTCAAAATGACAGTTGAAAACAATTTAATATATGGTCATTATCTAACAAAATGGGCCACCTAAAATAACTTATACTCGATTCGATCCTCAATGATCCTAAAATAATATCAAACTAATCAACTATAAGAGAAACAAACATCTACAATAAGAACCAAAATAATAACCTAAATAAGATCCCTTTAAATTGTTGGAGACCTAACATGATCTACCCACCATTAATAATTTCTATAAAATTACCTCCCCACCACATAATTTTCATCTAAAATGGTGACACAATGGAACCACTACCAAGAATGAATCCTCAAACAATGAACAACAAATCAACTATGAGAGGAACATAGGCTCAACCAAAAACACAACCTAATAGAAGAGAAGGAGTAAAAACAATAATATCCTCAATATAATGACAAGATCAATAACCATGGGTCACAACACAAATGATTAACCTGAGGTCATACATTGGATCACCCTCTCACCATGAATCCTAAAAACGTCCCACAACCACAACCATTTCTTATACCACAAACAATGTGTGTATCACACAACCTAGTTACCCAATCATTCACCCAAATACCTCTATCAATTACAAACAACGATCACCACTATGATCAAATAAAATAATCATCACACTAACTATCACTAAGATAGGATTACCAAACAAAGAGGGTCAAAGTAATGGCACCCACAACCCATAAAAAACACCGAAGAGGATATGATAGGGGGAATAATTACTCAATGAAAACAATAAAACAACATTCAAATTATCCATAAAAACATTCCAAAGGTAATCGCCAACATAAATTAACCGAAAAGGGGGAAAATCAAAAAAAACACTAACCATAATAGCCGATTCACATGAAACCAAGCTTATAGAACACCCTTCATGCAATAGAATAAGTAGAAGCAACTCACAATATCATGGTGGAAACTAACTAATGATCTCTCTATATCTCTCTCCCAAGAATTTTCAAGTATCCCATGAAAATATAGGGCCACCTAAATCACATACAACCATGTCTATGCTTTCCAACATGATTAAAATTCCATATTCACCACTCTACGTGAAGTATAGGTAGGTACTTTTACTATAGACAACATTGAACCCATTATAAAAGACACAACAGTATAAACATGAACTACCTTAATCCAGGTATCAAAATAAAAACCATGAAATTATTTCACAAGCAAGGAATCAATGCCACTATTGCAACCCTAAAATAATTCATAGAAAACACATTAAAATAAACATTTCTTTTGAAAACCAACATTTTATAAAGGAATTTGAAAACCACCATCCACCAATGAGTGAATTCAAAAACCACCTCTATAAAACACACATATTTCCCCAGAAAAAGAAAACTACAAAATTAATTTCAAAACCCTATTCCACATTTAAAACAAAGAATCCAAAAATTAATTTCAAAACCTATATCCCATTTTCAAAAAGACTTTGTAAACATTTTTCAAATTAATAATTAAGTATCTATGATTTTTCATACTATTAGGTAAACCACCACTTTATCAAACACACTAAAACCCACAAGAATTTACTATTACCATTTAATCACACAAAAAAGTTTGAAATTAAACATTCTCCAAAAACCCTTTTATTTTCTAAAGAAGTATTAAAATGATGTAGAAAAAAAAGAACTACACAAGAAACAATCAATGTCTTAGAACAAAAAATACCAATAGGGGAAAAAATAATCCTTATTACATCTCATACAAGTGAAAAATAATATTAAATAAATATGTATACAAGAGGAATCAAAACATGATATCCAGGAAGAAATAGTGTTATGAATTCTTTGACCACTATGGTTTGGGAGAAAGGTTTTCAACCATGAAACACACCTTGAGAAGAATGCTAAATTGATTACATGATTACCACATGGTTTCTTAGTCCATGTGAGTCAATTGTGTAGCATGATTTCCCAATCATTTCACTATAGAACAAAAATAGTGGTCCCCAATATCACACACACAAATAAAAGTGACCTAAATAATAGTACTCACATCCATGCAACTAAAAACAAGATCAATTTAACAATTAAATACCCAAAAACCCGCGATGGTGATAGGATTGGGAAGGGAAAGAGCTTTCTAGACTCTCCCCACTATTAACTGTCAATCGTTAATGAACTTGATAACTTTTCTACTAGTAAATACCTTAATAATAAGGGAAACATAATAAGATTCAATTAATATCAAAGGAAAACCCAATCCTCTAATAACATATTTCAATGAACTAGTTTGACCTTCCATCCATCCCAACACCCATCCTAGTCAATTACAATTCCTGAATGTAATTACTAATCTCCACACACTGGGGACAATCACTGAGCCATCATTGGGACTCCATTAGGAATATTATTTTCCCAAAACACTAATAAAACTATAGAATAAATAAAATAAGGATCCAATTTTCATAAAAACACATGCCCAAAAGATCATAACCAACTTCACTAATCCCTCCAACATATATATATATATATAAATAATCCATAATTAAAAATAAATTGTTATAAATCCAAATTGAGAACAGAACAAACATAAAGGAAAAATACTACTAATAAACAAATTCATGTCGAGAATGACACCAACTCCAAACAACAATTAGTTTCTCACCACTTACCAAATAACCCGAAATTAGCCATGATGAAAAAGATGGATACAACTAAGAACCTAGAACCATAAATTTTCTATCCATGTGCGAAACATCCTAATAGGTGTAAAATAAATATATATAGTAATCTAGAATATAAATCATATAATGTAAATAAAATGGTATCAGATCCTAGATATCATATATACAATGAATATAAATCCAAAGAATTATGTAATCCACTTACAAAGCATTTTCCCTTTTGATTCCCAAAACCAAACAAACACATTTTGAAAACAAATACATTGGCCCATGTAGTTTCGAATCCACACACACCTCTATCATTTCTCAAAAAAAATAAATTTTTATATAATGTAAATAGTTACATTATAACATTTAACTAGTCAGATCCATCTTTAAGCACAAATTCCATTTCAAAATCGATTATAATGTAATCAATGAATACTCTCTATAAATTCAAAAAAAATTTCAAAAAAATATTTTAAAACTCAATTTCAAAGGAAAGAATAGAATTCATGGGGGTAATAAACAATAGGAAATAACCACATATATTTATATATTTATATATATATATATCATAATTACTATAAAATTATAAATTAATTAATTATGGTGTCATATCAATGAAATCATGGGAAATTAGAAAATTAATAACTAGATCAGACTCCCTTAAATAACATACTCACCATATAAAAATGTGTTTTTGTCATCCCCAAATGTCCTTAATGTGACATAATTTTAATTATATGTGGGTATAACCACCTAAAATAGCAACTGGAATATTATATGTCTATACCATCATCTCAGTATCCCATAAAAGCATCAATGTGATGAAAACCCCCCACTAATGCATTTCCCAATTATAACTAAAGGTAAACTAGCATGATGTGAACTAAAAAGAGGAAGAAACTAGATCATAAACTAATTTCCTAGAATAACATTGAAAATAATTTTTTTGAGGTGTGGTAAATAAATTATTTCCAAAATAAATTACCACATCCACTTTTTCAACTGGCACACAATGATGAAAAATCACACATGCATAACATGCACATAAGTAATAACAACCACATTCCCATATAATGAGAGAAATAAAATCACATGGTGACCAAAAAACCACACAATGTGTAAAAAACAAGTAACAATAAAGGTGTGTCTCTCAAGAACTCTATTTAAAAAAAATTAAAAATGACCTTTAATAAAAAAAATTAGGGATCATAATACCAAGAACATTCACATTTTAAAGAAATACATTCCAAACCCCATTAAGATAAAAATGGAAAACACCCAAGATTTTAAAACACATCAAATTCACCCTCACAAAAGGGATCTAGTATTTGAAAATACCAAATCATGGAAAAAATCAATATTTCATCATTTTTAAAGAACACCATTTAAATTTTTTTTCATAGGATTAATAAAATAACAAATATCTTTTTAAAATTTTTCAATGATACTCTAAAATAAGGTTTTTATTCTTTCAAAACAAAAAAAAGGAAAAAGGTCCAACCATTTCCACCAACCCAATTAAAACATGATATAAAACAATTAAACCAGGGGTAAACCACATAAACATTTCAAATCACAATTTTAAATACTTTGAAAAACCCTTTTCTACAAACCATTTAGAGTTTAACAACAATTAATAACCAAATTTACATTGGAACATTATTTTTACTCATTGAAAACCATAACTAATTCTAATACCACATAAAAATTGAAAAATATTTCAAAAATTCATAAGTCATTTCACAAGAAATATATAATAATAAAATATTCAATTTTAAAAAAAAATCATGGAATTAACATGTTATACTAACTATTAAATGTATAAAAATCAATTAAATTGTTTCAAATCACTATAATGAAATCACATATATTCATACATTCTTAAAATGATAATTTAAGAATCATGAGAATAATAATAATTCCATAATGAAACAATTTAATAGTAACACTTACCTAAAATATGAAGAAACAAAGATGAGATATCCCAAAAAAGTCTCCTTAAATGGTGACCACGACCATAGGAGAATGAATAGTGTATAAAACCCCTAAAAACCAAAATCTCCGTCAATAAATCCAACATAACACTAAATTAGATCCATATAATAACTAGGTATCATAGTGGAATCCAAATACAGTATAGAATAGATGGAAAAGGATGGAAGGATAAAGAGGGTTACTCACCTAAAACATCATTGGAAACACCATTTTAAGGGAATTAATTATGGGAGGTGGAATGTGGATCATCCCCAAGGGATATCAAGGGTTGACCGATAATTATTGGGGGAAGAGGTGAAAAATCCATCTTAATCGAAATAGTAAAAATGGTAATTACCCCAAATTTAGATCCCCAAGATAAATTGCATGGTTTGAAATCATGATTTGGAAAACCATGAACCAACCATGTGACTTCCACTACCTACTAGAAAACAAAAACTACAGGCTTACTCCTTAAAGGTGTAATAGTAAAAAAATGTACACTGCACTCCAGAACCACCCCAAGCCTCTAACATCCTCCTAGGGTTCCCCGCATGGATTGAAAACCCATATAGAAGTTGGGGTAATATCTTCCCCAGTTACTACTTATATAGAAATACATATGTGTTATAGTTAACCAATCCTTGAGAAAGTCCTTCACCACACCTCATACTCTCCATGGACCCTGCATAACTTCAACTATGAGTCACACGTATTGGAAATTTCCTTGTATAGCATGACAACACAAACCATGTATAGTTCAAAATGACCTGAAAATTCTCCTCATGATGGGAGGCCACATGGTTTCCCTCTAAACGTCCATCTTAACAATGAATAGTAGTAAAAAAAACAAAATGCTTCCTTGTTCTAAGTCTTAGCTCTATGGAAACTCAAACTAGGACTCTACATCACCAAATAACACCAAAAGAGAATCACCATGACATGGAGCTGTCACATAAATACTATATAAAATTGATTAAACTTAAAATGGATATCAAAAAAATTTAAACACACCATTTTAATTGAGATATTATTTCTTGATATAAAACAACTGAATTTTCCTCCTCTAATCCCAATTTTAAGAACTACTTCTCCATCCTCTTTCAAAAATACATTGGAAAATATTTCTCATGGAAAATATTTTTAAATCCATCCAAATTCCAAGGTGTAAATATCTTCCAAATATCATATATTATTAACAATTAACCACCACTAATTAGTATTGACTTCAAAATGGTAAATATAAATATTTACTCTTTGTTTCTCTAGAAAACCAAAGATATTAAATATCGTTGACAAGGAATCAATGTATCCCTCAGCAACCAAAGGGTCCTGTTATCCACTAAATATATGTGGGTTATATTTCAATATGTATACCACCACAATTTATAAAATTTTTCAAATGATTCATCCTAAAATAAACTACTCTGTTACAATTCCAAACGATCTATATTGTTGGTTTTGAAGGTTATTATCTTCTATATTCCTTCCTACTTTTTCATCCATATTTCCTACATGGAAAACTAATCTGAAAACACATATTTTAAATGAATTAATAATTTAATATCCATATGAAATATTATCCATAAAATTGTTTAACTATTTTGTATTTACTTTCATTATCAATATCTATAATATTATCTAATACTTTTTTTCAATACTAACTTTGAGTAACTCGCCTTAAAAATTACATAATCTGGCGTAAATGGGTGGAATCTTTCTCTCTAAAATTCTAAATAATAATTTAGATTTATATTTCTAATGAATTGGTTTATAACTCTTACATAATTAACCTAAAATTTACAGTGTGGACAGTTCTACACTGTATCCATTTTTCAGACAATACAAAACTTCTTAAATGAATCATGTTTTTTTCATGGATTATCATCATGAATTTCAACTTTAAATTTTCTTTATTATTATCTATCATTAAAACTTATAGAAAATTTCAAAAAATGATATAAGCACAAAAATTTCTGCAATCAAAATAAAAAATAAAGTGATAAAACCATTAGTCTATTTTAAACCATTAAATCATAAAAAATAGTTTTCCTTTAAAATATCAAACATTGAGTTAAAAATAAATCATTAACCTACACATTATATATACATTTCTATAATTTTTTTATAAAACACTTTATGAGAAATCTTAAATTTAAAATAATGAACAAGAAGTATTATTAGAAAACTTGATAACTATTGAAAACACTTTCTAAAAAAATGGTATAATTATTACATTAAGTCAAATATATTTAGAATACCTTTTTAAATAAAATAATTTTCATGAGAACTAAAAAATTGACTAGAAAATTCATGTAGTGACATGGGATGTCATCTTTGTAGAATCCTTCTATGGTCCCTTATAATTATAATAATGATATGACCAACATCCAATTTAATCATCTGAAGAACATAATCATTACCCAATGCATTGTACAGGTATATCTAACTCAACCATCATCTATGTTGTATCAAGATCACCTCTAAAAATTTGATATATCAGGCTTATCCATTATCATAAAATATTTCCAAATACCATTCATGAATGAAATCCTATAAAACACCTTTAAACCAATATAAAAAAACATTTGGTTATCAAAATACCTATTCTTTTTAAAACCCCATTTCTACAACATTAAGACCTATAAAAAGGGAAGGATGAGATTATATAGAAAAAACCAATTATTATAATTTAATCGAAATAAAAATAATGGCTATGTAAGTGTTTGAATATACTAACACCATATATATTAAAATATAATAATGATTTATTATTTTTTACAGAAAGTAATAAAATTTAGTATAAGATTCAAAAATAATCCTCTTAAAAACCACTCAATGAATGTCAAAAAAAAATTAAATTAACTTTTTAAATATTTTATTAGCTATATAAATACATTGAAAATAAAATTTTAGGAATGTTGAAATTGAAGTTAAATATTTTTTAAATAAATTATTAAAAAATTTAATATGAGGTTTTTTATGTTAAGTATCCCTTAAACATGAGTCTCAATTATTTTATCGTCTGAAATAATAAACTTCAGTTATTTATATACATTATTAATAACCTTTTAAATTTAATTGTTCCTTTTCCATGTTATTATTAATTAGCTAATTAATTATGTTTATTTCCGACATTTTGATGTTATTCGAATCATATATAAAAATTTAATTCTCTGGGTTGAATTACATCAAATAGGTCTTTTTAACATTAAATAAAAATAATAATAATTAAATAATAACTATATTTATACATTAATTTGAATTTTAAAACAATACAGGATTGATGTTAATGAAAAATGGACTATGTTAGAATCATGGAGATGGTATGTTGTATATATTCATGAGTATCACTTCCATTTTTCAACAGTCATAGTGGGAAGAAGGTAAGAGTTATTTTATATATCTATAATGATAATAATATCATAAATATCATATTAACTATAAATTAACTTATATATATCATCCATATGATGTGATGATGAATAATTAATCACATCTTTGTGTGGAGGTGGTAGGCCGGACGTAAAAATAAACGATATTATCATTTTGTATTAATGGAAATGTAAGGATGTAGATGATATTTTAACAATCTAGCTACTTATAAATTAATTTATTTTAATTTTGTAATTCAGTAGTCAAATTAATTATTAATTTATAATGAAATAAGTGGCATTTATAGAAATTAAGGAATTTATATTTATGGAATAGTAACATGATTATAGGAATAGTAACATGACCATTATTAAGAGTAATATGGTCAATGGAATAGTAACCATAGCTAATAAAGTATAAATAAAATTTATCTATTCTATAAGTCAAAAAATTATATCATTATATCATTAAATAAGTAAATAATTTTTTTTAAATTATAAATTTAGAGTTGGAATTTTTAAAAGTTATAATTATTGAATTATAATTTTAAACTTTATATAATTTGTTAAAATAAAATGAATTTTCATAAAATAGATTTATTAATGATAATTTTTTCATATAATTATAAGATAATTTTTTGAGACTATAAGTATTTTTTTCAATGTGTTACAAAATCAGTTATAGTTTGAAAACTATTAATTTTTTTAATAAATTTTAATTTTAATAAAAAAAATTAGATCTATCATATTTATAAAATTATTCAAAAATAATGGATATCAATTTTGAATTCAACATGTATGAAAATGTTGAGGGTGATTTTTTTTCAATTTTTCTAAAATACATGATTTTTTGTTGAATATTAAAATACGATAAATTATGAAATAAGAAAAATACATGAATTATTGAGTACTAGATGATTTTTTACTAAGTTAAGCATCCATGGATGGAACATAGAAGAACTAATTATTTTATTTAGTCATGATTACCAAAATCTTGATTTTCATGATAAAAATTATAAAATAATGATTAAAATCCCACTATTATAAATACCACCCCTCGCCCCATATTCTCCTCACACCAATAAAGCTTTGAGACATGTCCAATTTCAACCCAACCCTTTTCCCAACCCTCTTCCTCATGTCCAAGACCTATGGGTCATACCAAAAGGCCAAAACCAATGGCCTTAAGTTCTCATGGAGGATAATTCAACTGGTAAAAATCCTATTATTTTTTCTTTTATTTTCTTTTCAATTTTTTTCTTTTGTAATAAAGTCTTTACATACCTTATCTAAGAGTTATTAAAACTATATTAAATTATATAGATTATATTTTTATCAAGTTTATGGAAAAATTCATCATAATAATTCTTCTCCTCTCCCTCTTATTCTAATAATTAAAACCCCATATGTGATGTATCGATTTAGCGACATCAGGGACGATGTGTTTTCAATTTGCATCACTGGATTCCTAGATAGTCATAAAACCATATTAATGGTGGAAATATATTGTAAATATATGATATAATATATAGTTTTATTTAGCATATATACATAATATTAATTTATATAATGAAACGATTTTGTAATTATCAATGAACTGCCAAAATGATAAAAAATATCATTAATGTGGTATCAAATGAATCTTTATATTATATAAAAATATTATCCCTGGTTTTATTTTGTATTATATAAACATATTAATTCCATTGTATTGTACATATGGAATTTATCTTCCATTCGATACAAAAATCCATTAGGAACTAACCATGGAAACTATGTAAATAACGCACCCAATGTAAGGGAAATAACAAAATATTACTAATAAATAGGTGGAATGATGTTATAATATTATCATATAAGGTCTTATAAAAATTAATACGTTTTTTTAATATTAATAAAACTCTTTTGACTATTATACAGTATTTTTAAAAACATTGTATGTAATATGAACCTAAGGTAATGGAATTATTAACCGAATATCTATTCATTTGGTTAATGTTCTAATTCATTGAATTCTATCATGCTTTGATTATTTGTGAAAATTATTTTTATTATATTATTTTTTATTCTATAGATTTACAGGGCGTATACTTATTAATTTCAATTTATAAATTATCTTTTCATTGATATGGTATATTTAAGGGACTCTTATTTAAAAATCCTCTTTTAAATTTATATTTTTTCAAAATTAAAAAGGAATGTTTTTTTGAAATTGTTCATGTTTTATGATTATTTTATAGTTCTTGGGAATTGTAAGGTATTCATGAGGGTTATAAAACATATGGTATCCATGTGGGTTAATATATTGTGTAATTAATTCCCTAATCTACATATATGATTTATTCATAATTTTATTATGTTTTGTAGAAATCTCAGTTTTTAACAAAGTAACCATATGATACAAATTGGTTGATAAGTATGTATTTGTGAAAATTATTTCATATGATTATAAGTATTCTTTTACTAATTGTTTCTATAATTAATTTTATATCATTTACTGAGATATTTTCCCCCATGAAAATTATTAAAATCTATTTCATAGGGTTTAATGATGGGTGAGATTAAAGTATAATACATGATAAATGTTGTGATGACTTTTCATGAATAGATTTCATGTTTTCATTTAAAAAAAGTGTATTATGAAAGAAGTGGATATTTTTTTAATAGTATCCACTTTGTCTGATTATGGGTTTATATTTATGAATGATTCAGTTAATTTCTAAAAATATAAACAAAAAAATATATTTAGGAATGTAATTAGTGTATTCTAGTTGAATTAAATTGTTTATGTAATGTTTTAGTCCAGGTCCTTATAGTTGGTATCAGAGCACATTTTATTTGACATTAGGGGTTAAGATTATGTTAATAGAATAAAATATTTCATTTTTACCTTATGTTGAAATGAAATATAATTTTATGGTTAACATGTTTCTTTATCAAAGATAAGTCTGTTCCAAATGGTAATCCGTAGAAGAAACAAGGAAGCTAAAGTATAAAATTAGGGAGATGATGATATATTTATTAATTTAAAGCTAGGAATGGTTGGAATTGGAAAGGAATAATTTATTACATTAATGGGTCAGTTGATGTATGCTATAAATGATGGTTTAATCCCTGAAAAAGAACAACCAGAGCTACCATAATGGATCATGACGATAGTGTAACATTTTATGAGGCAACACCCTCCTACTATCAATACATATTCAGACACAGTGGTGGTTAAATAATGTATTAATGGCCTTACAAATTATTATATGTCATGAGGTGTTTGTAAAATCCGAGTGTTAGTCTTTCTATTTATCATTTTTGAAGTTGACGGTGACCATTGGTGTTCAATGGTGAATAATATCAGGGATAGCGAAGAGATTGATGCCTTGGAATGGGATAAATTTGAGAATATATTCCTTGGAAAATATATTCATTTGGTAGTTAAAATTAGGATGGAAAAAAATATCTTGAATTTTAGGAAAATAATGAGGATTTAGTGGTTGTGTATGAAGAAAAAATAACCTGATTGGCATGTTACACTCTAAATACTATTCAGGATATTGATAACAAAATCAATGCATTTTACTCAATATTGCTTCCAAGATACCAAAAATAATTGGACTCAAGGGAATTCAAAAGTAATAATAAAAATCTACTATATGCTGAGAGAGTTGAAATGGAGTTTTATAATGATCATGTGTACTTTGAAAACAATCATACAATGTGGTCCATATGGAATGTGATGGATAAGAATCGATCAAAGAAATATTAAGGTAAGAAAGTCTAGTTTCTAGTGTATGAATTTTTTTTTTAAAATAACCCTAGGGAATTCCCTAACAAAATTGGTTAGTGTCTTCAATGTGCTATGTATTGATATATTTATCGATATTTTAATTAAAATGTACATAAAATCAAATATAATAAGAAATCTATAATGCTTTTTAAATTTGGTGGTATGGGTCATTATGAAAATGTCATTTCTACGAAAGATCAAAATTGTGTAAAGAAGCTAGATTATTAGTAGAAAGGTGTAGTGAGATCCTTTTCAACTACATCAATTTATTTCGGGCCATCCGATGAAGTGGTATCGCGTACTTTGTTTCTTTAGTCATATTTTTTTAATTTCTTATTTGATTTAGAGTATACACATTCCTTTATTTTGAATAATTGTTTTGGAAAATTGTAAATTTCACTACAAGAAATGAGACTAGAACTTATGGTTAAAACACACGGGGGAAATATTAAAGTAAACAAATTATAAGAATATTCTTTATATTATCTTTTGAAATTCATTTCTTGAAAACCTAGTTTTTTCCCTTGGTGGAGTTTGATGTCATTATAGGTCTGTATTGTCATTCTGTTTATAATGTTATGATTTATTATAGATATAAAGAGGTTGTTTTTTAAAAAATGTATTAGTCTTTATTAAATAATTAACATATAAATTTGACAACATATCAGTAAGATGAGAAAATGATAAAAGATAGTAATGAAAGTTATCTTTATTATATTGTTTAAAATAAGGGAACTATTTAAATAAATTATGTTATAGTGGTAAATGAATACCTATATTTTTTTGATGATTTTTCTTGTGTTATATCTGATCATGAACTTGAATTTACCATTTAATTAGTTCCTAATGCTAAACCAATTTTAAAACCAACTTATCTAATGGATCAAGTGAAACTTTAGGGATTGAAAAATCTGTTATAGGAGTTTCTTGACAAATCCTTCATTCTTCCTAACACTTCACCATGGGGTGGTCATATTTTGTTCATTAAAAAATAAATATGGTTCCATGTAACTTTTCATATATTATTTAGCTTTTCATAACAATAACATTCATAATAAGTATCATATTCCTCATATCAATTACTTATTTGATCATCTCTCGAGAGCTCAATATTTTTCCAAGATTGAATGGAGATATGCATACCATCAGCTGTAGGTGAATGAGGATGACATTTCAAAAATATATTTTCATACTAGTTATGGGAGTCATGAGTGTTTTTTTATTCCATTTAGTTTGAAAAATTCCCCTTCATTATTAATGAATCTTATGAATATAATATTCTGAAAAGTATTTGGTTAAGCTTCTTGTTGTTTTTATTGATGATATTTTGGTAAGATTGTCTTGGAAACTCTCAAAGGAAAAAATATGCTATATAGAAAATTTAAAAAATGTAATTTTTGGTTGGAAAAGTTTTCTTTTCTTGGGAACCTTGTAAATATGTATGGAATAATAGTTGATCCCCCCAAAAATAACATGGTTGATGAATGGAAAATACCTACAAATGTTACAGTGATTCATAGATTCCATAGATTAATAGGTTATTACAAAATATTTTTTTAAAAATGATTAATGATTATCTATATTTCAAACTAAATCAGCACACCAATGTGTAAAATTTATTTCAACAAAAGAATGTGATTTTTTTCTCAAGAACAAATAATTGATTACTAAAAGCTCTAGTTTTGTCCATATCTTCAAAAAATTGCGTGTTTTTTATCAATAGTTACACATGATTAAAGGGAATTTGTTTTTTTAATGTATAATGATAAGGTAATATCATATGCATCAATACAACTGATACCTCATAAGTTAAATTATCCCACACATGACTTTTAATTATTAGATGTGATTTTTTCTTTGAAAATTTAGATGCATAATTTCTTTGGGGAAAAATGTGAAATATATACTGACCATAAAATTTAAAAGTATATATTCAATCATAACTAATTAAACATGTGGTAGAGAAGATGGCTTGAAATAATAAGTGATTATGATTTCATGATCAATTACTATGTTAGAAAATCGAACAAAGTGGCTGATACATTAAGTCGAAAACATCATGAACCATTAATCCTCTTACATTTTCAATAAGACCCCTTGATTTATAATTTGATGAATTTTGGGTTGCAATTTTCTCGTGTCGAAACTTCCTCTATTTTTTTTGGTGTTACTGTCGGCCCCACTATTAGATAAGATTAATCAATCACTGAAGGAAGACTGCTTGTTGTAGAAAAAGGTGGAATTGGGTAAAAATGTAATTTTACAAAATTTATAATAGATAATAATGGTGTTTTAATATTTTGAAAGATATTATGTGTTCAATATGATTACCTAATAAAGAAATAATTTGTGTTTGAAGCTCATAGTTCTAAATTTTCAGTTCTTCCTAGATGTACTATGATGGAAGGTTTATTTTAGGAGTATTATTAGTGGGATGGAATGAAAATATATATTGTATATTTAAGCATGAATTGTTTGACTTGTCAATATGTTAATGTAGAGAAACAATTACAGAAGGGGATGCTTCATCCTTTTCATGTTCTAGACTGGAAATAAGAAAATATAACCACATACATTATGGTGGAACTATAAATGACTTCTTAAGGTAATAATGTTATTTGGGTTATTATTGATCAACTGACTAAATCTTTACATTTCCTTCCTATTCGAGACAATGTGTATTTGGATCAACATTATCGACTATACCTCAATGACATTTTTAGGTTAAATGGAGTTCCTCTTACATTGTATTTGATCGAGATATATGTTTCACATTTAAATTTTGTAAAGGTATTCAAAATACATTAGGAATAAAATTAAATTCCATCCAGGACTTTCAACCATAATATTATGGACAATCAAAGAGAACAATTCATACATTAGAGGATATAATGCAAGCTTATACAATGTACTAATACAGAAGTCAGGATTAGTATCTTTCATTAGTTGACTTTTCTAATAATTATGGTTTTTATTCTAGTATACAAATAACACATTTTGGTTCATTATATGGGATGAAATTTTGAACTCCATATTTTTGGAATATAGTCGGGAAAAAAATATTTGTTTGACCAAAATTAGTAGAGTAACCAGATGAGAAATTTATAATAATATAAAAACCAATGAGGAAATCTTAGAATAGGTGTAAAATATATGAGGATAACTAGTGGAATTAATTTTCATTAGATAAACGTGATCATGTTTTTCTTAGAATCACACCATGGAAAAGTGTTATGTGTTTTGATGAAAAAGGAATGATAAGTCCATGGTTCATTAGACCTTATGAAATATTGGAGAAAGTAGGAACAATCCCTAATCGAGTAGCTTTTCATCCAAGTTTATCTCATTTACACAATTTTTGTCATGTTTCATTGTTGATAAATAATGTGCCAAATTTATCTCATGTTTCGAGCCCAGAAGTAGTTCAGTCTGAAGAGAAAATCTCATATTAAGAGAAGAATGTTCATATTGTTGACTATAGAGAGCACGTATTATAGAATAAGGTAATAAAATATGTAAAATTTTTGTGGAGAAACAACATGGTTGAAGGGAAAAATTAGAATATGAAAATACTATGAGGGAAAGGTACCCTCACTTCTTTAATAAGGAAATAAAAATTATGAGGACACAATTTCCTGAATGTGGGAAGAATAAAAAAACCCTGTTACTTATAAAATAATTTATTGTCATTCTATAATTATGTTGTCAAATTCATTATAAATGTATAATTAAATGAGTGATATTTATAGAAATTATGGAATTTGTATGGATGAAATAGTAACTTTGCCATAGGAATAATAACATGACAATTAAGAATATTATTATGGTAAATAGTATAGTAATCTCACCAAATAACAAAAAAATAAATTTTATCCATCCCATATGTAAAAAAATGATAAAATTATATCACTAAACAAGTAAATAATTTTTTTAATAAAATATAACTTAAGTGCCAGAATTTTTGTATGTAATAAACATTAAATTACAATTTTAAAATTAATATAATGATTTAAAATATAGATTATTTTCATTAAATATATTCATAAATTATTATTTTCATTCCTTATTATTATAATTATGTTTTATGAGAGTTTAATTAATTATTTAAATGTGTTATAAAATCAATTATAGTTTTAAAACTATTATTTTTTGTATAAATTATGAATTTTTTTAAAATTTATATTTACCATATTTAAAAAATTATTTTTAAAAAATGGATTACATTTATTAATTATATACATAAAAAATTGTAAAAGTGGATTTTTTGGGATTTTTCTAAAATACATGGATTTTTGGTGAATAGTGAAATATGATAATTTATGAAATATTCAAAATATAAAAATTATTGTGTCATATAAGATGTTTTAATGAGGTAAGAAACCTTGGTTAAAATTAAAACTCAATAATTAATATATTTATTCACAACATCTAAAAATATTTATTATCTTGAGTAAAATAATAGATTAATGATTAAAATAATCAACCCCCCCCCCTCTCCTCCAATATAAATACCACCCCACCCTCTCTTCTCACCACACCTCTAAAGACTTTTACCATGAACCATTTATGTGTAATAATCTTACCAAGCCTCTTACCCACGTCCAAGACCCTCTGGTCATACCAAAATTCCAAAACTGAAGGCCTTTATGAGATTCTCAAGAAGGATAATACTAGAGGTAAAAATCCTCTTTCATTTAATTTTATTTACTTTTTATTTTTTTTATTTTCTAATAATATCTTCCCCTACACAAAAAATAGATGAATTAAAACTCAATTATATTATATATACTTTAATTTTATCATGTTTATGTAAAAATTGATCATCATACCTTTTCTCCTATCCCTCTAATTCAAAAAATACACTGTCCATGGTGTGTCAATTTACTAACATTGTAGACGATGTGTTATTAATTTCTATCACCACCTTCAATAATGGTCATAAAACCATTTCAGTGGTTGAAAAAAAATTAAACTATATGATATAACAACTTTATATTCTGAAATTAACTTATACACATAATATTAAAGTATATAATTAAACTAGTTTGTGATTATCAAAGAACCACCAAAATGATATGAACAAATATCATTAATGGTTTATCTAATGATTAATAATAATTTATGAAAAAAAAAATTATTTTTGTTAAAATTCAATAATCTAGAAAAAAAATTATTTCTATTTCATTATACTTTTCTATTTTCACTTCAATTCGACATGTAAATCGTTTATGAACTGACCATGGTAACCATGCGAAGAACTCACCTGAAAAAATTTAAAAGAAGTATTTTTAATAAATTGTTGTAATGATGTTATAAAATGATCTTATAAGGTTTTATAAAAATTAATATGATTTATTAAAATCTTAATAACACTAGTTTATCCATTATAAATTATGTTATGACACTTTTGAATTAAGAATAATCGAGGTAAGTGAATTCTTAACCCAATTTCCATTCATTGGGTTAACCATATACTTCATTGATTTTTTTCACGCTAAGATTATTTGTGAAATTAATTTTTATTATATTATGTTGTATAATGGGTAATTATAGTGAGTATACATATTCATTTAATTTTATTAATTATAGTTTCAGTGATATGGTATATGTAAGGGATTGTTCATTAAAAATCATTTGTTTAATTTTTCATTACAAAATTCAAAAGGAATAATTTATAAAAATGTTCATGTTTATTAATTATATTATTATTCATGGGATTTTTTTATGATGAATGGTGGGACCTATATATTCTTGTAATGCATTGGGTATGAATACGTTGGAGTTCAACCTTATGGTTACATTAAGTGTAACGGTGGTGGATACTCTTTAAGGTAGTTGTGGGGGTTACATTGTATTTTATCTATGAAGGTTACAAATAATAAGGAATTAGTGAGGGTTAAAATATTAAGTAATTATTTATTAACGTAACCTATAATGTTTATTCATGTTTTTTTTATGTTTTACAGAAATCTCATGCTTTCACAAAGTAACCATATGATACTTTTTCGGAGAGAAGTATGTATTTGTTAAAATGAGTTCATACATTTTCAATTATACATGTACTAACGGTTTCTATCCTTATTTTTATATCCCTTACTGTGATTTTTGTGCTCATCCCTTATTTTGAAATATTTTTCAATGGGATTTAGGATGGGTAAGAGAAAAGAGGAGTCCAGGATGAATGTTGTGAATACTTTTTAGGAATATATTTTATGTTTTCATTAAAATAAGTATTGTATTATTAAAAAATGGATATTTCTTTAGTAGTATCCACTTTTTATTCTTATAGTTGATATGTATGAATTATTTAATAAATTTCTAATACTCTAATCCAAAAATATCTTTTCAAATGTAATAAGTGTATTCTAGTTCAATTAACTAGATTTTGTAATGTTAAAGGATAGGTCCTTATAAATATATTATATTTATAAAATTATAAAAATTTAATTAAGTTAATATATATAAATTAAAGGAATAATTAAATCTATAATTGAAATAAAAAGATGGAAAATTAATTACACTAGTTAAGGAGGTGGTATCCCACCTTACACATCAATGATCGTTTCATTTCTCAATTGATGGAATAAAAAAATGGATATAGATTATTACACTATCATAATAACATATAATTATATAAGAGATAGTATTGTTATTATATTATCATTTTTTAATAATAATTAAATGATGTGTAAGAATAAATAAACATAAAACCTTCTGTTATAAGTTAGACCTAATTTTTATACAATCTCAATTTCAGTAGACAGTAAGCCCTATAAGGTTGTTATTATTACTAAAAGGATACTATAATAATGGGATGTTTTTATGATGTTATTTGGGTAGGAATAGGATAAACAAAATTAAACTTCATGTGTAAATAAAATAGTACTGTAAGAACCCATTTATAAGATAGGTGTGGGGAAATCTTAGAAATTATTAATGTATCAAATTAATATAAATTAGTTTTCAAGATTTAATGGAAAAATATTTATTATATTAGAAGATATAAGAAGATATATCAAGGATGAGCCAAAATAATCACATAAAATAAAATTTGAAAATTTTTATATTATTTTCTTACAATATTCTTTGTTTAACCAGGGCTGACCCTTTTTGATGACTACCACAATTACAAGGGTTTTTACTATTTATGGGTCATTACTATTGCGATAAAAGCAAATTTGGCCCAAAATGGACCATGTTTGATGTGTTGAAATATATATAAATCCATTTTATTAGTATATTATTTTTAGGAATTTTAATTTTTTTAATAAAATATTATTTATTATAATATATCATTAATTAAATTTAACAACCATTCTACTACTTGGACATTAATATCATTAAGAAAGAATTTTAATTCTCATTTAATCGACCAAAACATCTCTAAATTTTTTTATTTATCTAAAAATTCATGAAACACAATTATTAATTTAAATTTTTTAACTTTTATTATTTTTAAATCATTTAATTTATTTTTATATTATTTGAATAAATATTGTGTCTCTATTGGGTAAAAATTAGAGGCAATTATTGCATCACTAAAAAGTAGAAATAAATTAATATGATAAATAAAAAACATTTATAACTAAAATTAATATTTATAGCTTAATATACCTTCTTTTTATCCCAATTCTAAAAAAATAATACAACGAAGTGAATGTCATTTTTTACTATTCTTTACATAAAATTTTATAATTATAAAAATCATATAAAAATGAAATAATTCATATATTTTAATTTTTCAAAATTATAGATGAAATATACTCATCAAGTAAAATAAATTAAAATATTACGATATCTTTTTAGACTTTAACTCATTATTTTTACCTTTAATTAACAAATTTTTTCATTATCTTGATAACAAAATTTACTATTACTTTAATACATAATGAGAAAAAATAATATGGAAATATTTACCAAATATAGACCTCATGATTCTAAATTTCAAATACATTTTCAAGGTTCAATTTTTATAAGTGGAATAATATCGATTAAAATTAAACCTATAAAATATACTGAATTTAGTTTTTCAGAAAAATGACTTTTAAGTGTAATAATGATTTTATACCAAATTCAAGTATGAAACTCATCTCAAACAAAATAATTGGATTATGTTTAATAAAAATTGAATAATTAAATTTTAGAAAAATTCCATAATATATTTTTACAATATAAATACTTTAAAAAATACTTTTTTAATAAGAACAAATGTTTATATACATATTTTGAAAATTAATTTTATTTTTTGAAAATTATCAACATTAATCATAAGATAGTTTTGACATGATAAATTTAAAAAGTAAATTCATTTTTTCTATATTAAATTATATAATTTAAATATTTTGATTTTAAATATATTCACGGAAATCCATTTTGTTTAGAAATAACGAATTTTTTAATTTTTATTGAAAAAGTTTCCTAATATTCATATAATAATCTTAACTCTAAAAAATTTAATTAATGATTATTAATAAGAAAAGAAAATGATTTATCCTTGCCTAAACTAGGTTTTTATATAATGTTTCCCCAGTTTTATTGTGATTTTCATTAAATTATAATTATATAGAAATTAGTATGTGTCATATCAATATCATACCTATAGAATGAACTATTACAAGAATTTCATATCTCATCACAACTATCCATCCATGATGTATAATGATATATAGATATATAAAATAGTATTTATAGTTTGATAGTAATATGTGGGATATTTTGAATTTTGTATCTCGGTGCTTGGTATGTTTTCAGGTTAAAGGTGAGATACAGAATTCTGAGTGGATTGAATAAACATTACCTATACCATAATTAAAATGAGTAAAAAATACCATGTATTTTATTGTAAAACTCCCCCAAACAATTTAAAGGTAATAATTTTATTTAGGTTATACTCAATCATATTATTATTTATGGGCATTTATTTGCTCTCTAAGAATATATATATCTTGGTCATCCACACATGATATAAATTAAAGAATTTGAAATGTGACATGGGGAACCATACTCTGTTATATTTGATCAATATCTGACGATTACATTAATGTTTTCAAAAAGTGTTCGACATGTTTAGATATAAATTTCTATTTCAGTACTGCCTATCAACCACATTTATATGTTCAATCTGAGAATTCCATTCAAATACTGAGGGATATAATGAGATCTTATTCTCTATATTTCAATGTATTTTTGGAAAAAACACCTTCTTTTTTTTAGTTTTCATACAAAAAAAACATTTTCTCAATAATTAATTTGGATATTATAATCCCCTATATATAAGTAAGTGTAGAAATATAATATACTAGGTTGAAGATGGAGAAATAAATCTTGTTATACCTATCCAAGTTGATGAAATATTATATAAGGATATATCAATTCAAAAATATATCAAGGATACTCACAGCTGATAGAATAGTTATGATGTCATTCATAGGTGAAATACAGAATTTAATGTTCTTGAGAAGTTTTTCACATAAATATATCCATAGAATAGGGTTATGAGATTTATAAAGTATGGAATGTTGGTCATAAGGTATATTTTCCAATATTATATTTCTGAGTAGTTAAGGACTATATCTTATCGCTTGTTACTCCTACGAACCTTCGCTGAAGTTCAGGATGTGTTCCATGTATCTCTCTTGATAAAGTAAATAAATTATATTTAACATGTACTAAACTCATAGGTTATAACATTGTAGTGTGATATTTATTTTTATGAAAACATATATAAATCATTGATTATATATATAAATTTTAATGTACATTTCTATTCACCAAGATATCGTTTAATGGAGGAATCAAAAATTTTAGGAAGAAACATGAGAACTTAAGGATGTGATGAAGTAGAGATATACAAATTTGTTTGTACTAGAGTTACAGAATCTTTAGGGAGAAATTCATTTTAATGGGGTTATAATTCAACAGACAATCTTTTTATATTATTTAATGTAATAAAGCATGAAGAATTTGATATATTTTTTAATATAAAACACAGAGTCGATA
This sequence comes from Viscum album, assembly GCA_963277665.1. Classification (NCBI taxonomy): domain Eukaryota; kingdom Viridiplantae; phylum Streptophyta; class Magnoliopsida; order Santalales; family Viscaceae; genus Viscum; species Viscum album. The sequence continues at coordinate 247,281,412 of OY728133.1, forward strand.
TAAACCATGATATAGTAAACTGTTATAATCTCAAAATTAAATTGGAATCTATGAATAAATATAAAAAAATAGGAAAAATATAAATAATGTTTTTTATTGATTAAAAATTATGTATTAAATTATAATAAATAAAAAATGAATTTTCAGTAATGTCATTTTATGATTAAAAAAATTTATCATAATGCTTTTTACCACATTTTTACACGAAAACAATTTAAATAATTTGATTTCAATTTATTTTTTTAACAATAAATATAATTTTTAAAATAATAATTTAAATGTTATATTATGGTTAATTTTTAGTATTTTCAAAAAAACAATTTTTTCAGTTAATAGTGAAAATACATATTTTTGTAAAAAATTTCATTTATTTTAAAATAAATGAATCATTATGTATATAATTGTATAATAATTTAAATTAATTATTATTTAATTATAAATAATATAATTAATTATAATAGAATAATAACTACACTTTATTTTGGTCTAAGTTATTTTCTAGACTAGACACACATTTGTTAAGAACAACTATTTTTGTGCATGATTTTTGTTATTATAATAATAAATTAATTTTATCACTATTTATTAATGTTTTTAAAGAAATATATTTTTTCATATATTCTTTATAATATTTTATCATTCATTTTAGGATTTTTATAAGGAAATGATTGGTATTAAATTTTGTTTTTTGTATAAAATTTTACTTTTTAAAATCAAGGGATCATTTCAGTTTGCACACTTAATTAAAATTAAATACAAGTATTTATAGAAATTTAATTTTGAAAAATGGATTAAATATTTCTATATATCAAAATTTATTTAATTATTAGAGTTAACTAGATTTTTTTCTTAGTTAATATTCAATATAGTAAAATTTTGTTATCATAATTAAGGTAGCAATGGGTTTACCTTGGGAGTTAAACGATGAGATTGGGGTATGATTTGTACTAAAACTAATAGAATTGTATTTTTATAATATATTTAAACCTTATATAATCATAACATCTAATACTTATCCATTTTTAGTAAATTTCCCATAAATATGACCTTAAATCATTGAGGCCTAATTAGAATGTCCATGTGTGTCCCTCTCCTCACATTTAGAAGGGAACCTCTCCCCCTCCCATATTCACAGTATTGTATCCTTATATTTCATTGGAGACCTACTAAAAATACTTCCAATAATACTTCCCTTAAAAATTTATCTTCTATTATTACACAAATACAAATCCTTCAAGGATTGAAGAGTAAACCAATGGAAGTTTATCAATATAAAGGTATAAAAATTAACTAAGATATTTCAATTTTATTAATTTTAATACATCCTATAAATTTGTTTTATCTATCAAAAATTATGAATATTTTATTATAAATTTACTAATATTTAATTATTATTATTTATCAAAAATTTAACATCTTCGATAAATCCAATGATAGATGAAATTATCACTCGTACTTATGTGTGGAGTACCTCCTCCACATCGTGATACAACTGATTTTCCACCACCATCATTCATGGTTGGTTAATATAATATATTTTAAATTTCTATATTATATTTTTCTATTATAATATTTTTTAATGACGAGTTAATATTTTCATTTCTATTATTTCATCCATTATAAAATAGAAACGTGACTCATGTGTATGAACGAACTATTGTCTCCATGTACTGATGTAAATAATTTGTAACACCATATAATATTATTGATAAAAATATGTATATAATCATTAAATATGATACTTATATCATTTATAACATTATGGATATGAATTTACTATGATTAATGTTTCAGAACCATAATCGTTGAACCCAAACATACAAGAAAAAAGATGTTATTAAAACCTAAAATGATGATAATGATGATAGATTGTTAATGAATGGGTGATAATATGGTATAAGTAAACCATGTAGGAAATTATATGAAATATTCTAATTTTATTATATAATTATAATAAATTTAGATTTATTACTATTGAGGTTAGATAACTTATGAAGCAAGATAGAATTGAGGTGAGGGCTAAATGTGACGATTTTTTTATCATGATTAGGTATACTTAAATTTCATTATTATGAAATTACATGAACTATATCTTCAAAGTCATATTTAATTTCATATACTATACTTATCTATTTATATTTAAATTTTCATTCAATTTTCATTAGTTTAAGTACCTAATTTACAAAATGAATGTTTTTAAGGAACATTGGCATCATTTTTCTCTTCGGCCGGGAATCTTCTCTTCCATATCTATATTTTCATTAATCCATTTTCAGGAAAGTTTTTAAATTTACACAAATACTATTTAAATTAAATATATACTATTTTTTTAATTTACTAGCAATTATTTAAAATGAATCTTCTTATCATTTTCAAAACACGGAACGTTTGACTTTTACAAAAAAATATGAAATTATATTATTAATATACACTATGTAAATGCCTTTATTAAAAATCATGGATACACGATTAATTAATGATACAATTATAATCTTTATTAACTATTTTCAATAAAAATGGTCACCTTAATATTTTGAATATTTTTATCTTCTGTAATAGTTATTTCAAATAAAAGGTGTATTTTTCTAATTAAATGTTATAGTGATCTTTTAAAGGTAGTTTTTCATATACAAACATATATTGATGATTATCATAATATACTATGGATGTGATCCAATGATATTATTTTTTTCATTCTCTAGATAGTTTTTATTAGGATTAATAATGTTTTATATAACCTCAATCCTTTCCACAATTTGTGAATAGATTATATTATGAATTATAAATGATTTTGTGGAAAAATATTTTTTGATTTTTATTATGATATGGGTGGTATTATAATAATATATCCCTCTAATTAATTGGGTAATGGATCATATCACATGTGATAATAAGTAATTGAATTGGGAGTGGGGCCATTTTAGTATGATACATTTTCTAATATGACAGTATGGTGTTGAACACATAATTTGGAAATGATGGAATAGGGAGTGAACCCAGTCCACTTTGATAGAAAAAGAAGTGGTCCTTGGATTATAAAGTAATTTTATATGCTTATGTCAATGAAAAAAACTTGTGTATTATGATTATGAAATTTTTTCGTGGATCATGATTGATTAATGATAATTCCATACTCTTATTCTAAATGTCATTAAATTGATAAAACATTATTCCATGTATCAAGATTACGATATATAAAATTATTGGTATTATTTTCTAATGTTTATCTCTTGATAAAAAACCCTTATGATTATATTATTCTCACATATAATCATCTACAGGTATCACTTCTATTTACCATTAGTGATCATCTTACCTCACCCTTTCTTAAGTTTCTCTTCCCCAAGTTATGTAGAAATATTTTATGTATGTTATGTATAATATGGTTTATAGTTGTGATGTTCTAAATTATAATTGATATTTTTAATTAATGTAAAAAAATTATGTATCCCTTTTTCTAAAAGGTCATTTCATTTTGTAAAAAATTATCAGGATCATCTATAGGTACAATTTTTCCTGGACTTGACAAAATTTTATTTGAGTTTTACCATGGGGTGTGTTTTGGTGAAAATTATAGAAAAATATAAGAAATAGGGAAATACGTGGATGGAACATGGTTTTCCATAACCATATGCCCTGGCCTATAAACATTTTCAACCCTAGATATAGAGAATTTTCACAGCTCAGAAAGGGTTTTTCAAACTATGCACCCTTATATGAGAAACCATGCACCCCCTATAAGGGGAACATAGTTAGCCTTGTGATTAGGGGAAACCATTCTCTTCGAGCAGTAAACCATGCGTATGTGACTGTATTCCCCTAGATATTATGTTAAAAATTTATAAACCCCATTCAGATACCTCCAAATTCCTTAAATTGACCCATAGTCAATTTATAACAATTAAAAAGCCTCTTAGAGGGATTATAACTTCATTTAACCTCTTTTATTGGTGACTTAAAACCTGATTCATGGATATGCTTCTCTTTGGATATGAGGATTTTTCTTGATTGTTCTCTCATTCTTATCATATACATTTGGTGGGTTTTTACCTCAATTTTTTGTATATAAGTATATATTTGATGATTCTGGACCTAGGATTGTGGATCTATATCTATAATTAAAAGATCATGATTTTTTCAATCATAGATTTAGGTTCTAGATATGGAACTCATGATATGTTTTTATTCCATGGAAATTGAGTATTTCTTTTAGGTGATCATTTTTCATAGAATATATATAGGTGGTCTATTATTAAAATCCATAAGGCTTGATTTCAATTATGTGTATGTAATTGTATATTTTCTAGAGTTTTTTTAGAATTTTAATTTTAAAATATAATTAATTATTTTGTTGAATTACTTAAAATATGGAAGTGTGGAATTGGGGATATTAGTTTATCGTTTTGAGATAATTACTTCTTGTGTTAATTATGATATACTCAGATTGATGATTCGAGTTAACAATTTGTTGAATTAAGTATGACATACTGAGATCGTTTATTTGATATAAATAATTTTTTAATTAATTATATTATATTTATATTGTTGATTTCAGATAATTAATTATTGAGTTAATAATCCGAATTTTTAATTAGGATTGGGGGATAATCACTTTTTGAGATACATATAAAAATATTTAATTGTGAATTTATTATTGAATTGGATAATCAATTAATGGGATCGATGTTCTTAATTAATTGGAGAATTAATTAAAGGGATTGACGTGATGGTCTAATTTTTAATTAGTAATAAGAATGAGAATATTAATTAATATTTTAATTGATTAATGAAATTAATTTGAATTGATGAGTTGTAATAATTACATTAATGATTATATGAAAAAATGGTACAAATTTAATTTATGATTTAATTGAGAAAAATAAATGGTAATAATTTAATTTATGTGTTAATTGAGGAAAATAAAAGGTAAAAAATGAATTTACATTTTAATCTAGAATAATAATTGTAATAATGGAATTTATTTGTTAATTGAGAATAATACTGGTATTAGTGGAATTTAAATGTTGATTGAGAATAATAAATGATACAAATGAAGTATGTGTGTTTATTATGATCAATAAATAGTAACAATGAAATTTTTGTGTTTACTATAATAATGAATGGTAATAATGTAATTCTTGTGTTGATTGAGATAAATAATCTTAAAAATTGTACTCTAAGATACAATATACCTTGATGATATCTTAGGAGCCAGCATGAGCTGAGCATGTAATGAAGTATGGGTGTCTATAAGAACATTGGGTTTAATGTGGTTAAATAAAGATTTATTGATAATGAAATAACTATTTAATTATTCATTGTAATTAATTTATTTATAAAACTCCATAATCTATTATTTGAGTGGATATTATTTTAGAAATCGTTAATAGAGTCTTACTATGTAGTACTCAAACCTTACTATGGCTACCTAATCAATACCCAAATAGTTTACATGATTGTAGGATAGGTAAATGGAAATGCCTAGTTTTAGAAGTAAAATTTGGGATAGATCATGGATGAGGGAACCAGACATGGTTCAGGACCTGGTGGGAGTTATAAGTTTCTTTACATTTGAGTTATCATTTTGGCATATATCATGTACTTTAGACACAGACGGGGAAATATGATTTGGGGATGTTGATAAACTTGAACTATTATACCTTTCTTGTGAAATTGAAATGTAAATGGTGAATAACATGGAATTTTAATGGATTTTAAAATGTTTCAAGATAAAAATAAAGGTGTGTCTAATGAGAAACCTATTATGGAAATGTGTTTACAAAAATTTACTAGGACCTAGGAGTATGATGCTTATGGGTAGTAATAGCACCTCATTGTTGATTCTATGTTGATGTTGGGGGAAATGGCTTGTTGTGAATTATTGTGGTTCTCCCCTAATGTAAATCTGATAGAGTGGTTTTATGTGTATGAAGATTTGTTTTTGGAATTTTAGATATATGCCTCCACAAAAATGATTTTTGAGAGGATGAAAGGGGGTTATAGCTAGAGGTGACCTACTAGTAGTGGAACCTAAGGCACAGATAGTGCCGAGTGAGGAAGAATGAGAGTAGTTTTGAGAGAACACTTCTTTCTTAAAATTGTATCTATTAAGAGATATAAATCCGGTTTTGGAATATGTCAAACTTGACAAAAGAGTTTCAATTGAATCACCATCCGCTATTGCAAATATGCCCTTATTATGTGCTAGAAAAGGGCATTAAAAATTCTATAAAAGTGATGTTAATCGAGGTGAACATAAAGGGGGGTCCCTTTTATCAGCACTCAGAAGAGCACATTAAAAGGACCCTTTTAATAGCAATAAAAAAGTGCTGATAAAATGTGTCTTTTATGAGTGTTAAAAAAATCACAGAAAAAGGACATTTTTATCAGTGTTTTTTTAGTGCTGATAAAATAATCCTTTTATCAGTGCTTTTTTAAGTGCTGATAAAAGTCAAAAAATATTCAAAAAATACAAAATAATATACCAATGCTGGGAGCTTTTAACAGTGCTTGACCCCCCCCCCCACCATTTATAAGCACTAGTTGGAGCCCACTACCTCTCACTACATGCTACACTTTCCCACACAACCACCTCCCACTTGCATGTGTTCCCCTGCTTCCACCAGAACTCAAATACGAGACCTCCCCCTTGCACGCCTACACCTTTACCACTAACTCATTTAGTTTTTTCTCCATTTAATGACATATCTATTTATATATTTATATATACAGTTATTTTTAATTTTATATTAATATAGATTCATATTAATATATTTATTTATATTAATACTTAAATATTTATTCATATATATATATATATATTTATTTATTTAGTTATAAGTTTTAATCCATATATTTATTTGAATATTAATATATATATATTATTAGTTTTAAATACATTTATAAAAAAATTTTTTTCTATGTTTTTAACTAAATAAATACATACATACATACATACATACATACATACATACATATATATATACAACACACAAAGAAACATAGACACACACACATATATATATTTGAATAATTATATATATATATATATATATCGGTATCTGAAAAGCCATAGAATGTTAAAATGACTATAACTTCTAATCTATAAGTCGGTTTCAACACCAAAACATGTAAAATCAAATAAAATGAAATAATCTTTGATATGATATGGGGTGCAGGCCTAGAGGACTTCTGGATCAAGAGTTATAGTTGTTTTAATGTTACAAAATTGGGGTAGCTTGACTAAAAACTTTATTTTGGAGGCCTTTTGCAATTTTTTTACCTCAAAAAATGTGACAGAATGTTTCATTGGGCCACTAGCATGTAGATCTCTTCGCAGGATTCGATTTGATATGTTGTAGAGCTAAAACGTACACCCTGATCAAAAGTTGTGGTTGTTTAAAGTTTGAGTTACATTTTCAACTTATTTTGGATCTTTTATTTTTTTTTTGATTTTTTGGGACTCTAAATTGTTATCAAATGATTATTAGTCAATGATAATTATCAAATCAATAAATAGTCATAGTTTTTAAAAAAATATTTTATGTTTTTTTCACTAAATATCTTATATATTAAATGTAATAGTCTATTTATACCTATCTAAAACATATATAAAAATATATATTATATTTATATAAATATACTTATACTTATATATCAATATATTATTTTTCATGAAAACTTATTTTTTAAAAAATATAAAATTTATCAGCACAAAAAAGCACTAATAAAGGGGACCCCTTTAACAATGCTAAAAACCCCTAATGAAGGGGGTGCCTTTATCAGTGCTAAAAAACACTGATAAAGGGTCACATTTAACAGCAATTTTTTAGCACTGTTAAAATTTCCCTTTATCAGTGCTTTTTTAGCATTGATAATGGAACCCCCTTTTATCACTTCTTTTTTTAGCGCTGATTAAGGATGGGGCTGCGGAAACCCATTTTTTTGGTGGTGCTCCAACTTTTACTATAGTGGGTGGACCTAAGGGAGATGAATTATGGATTGGGTCCATCAAGTCTATACATGACCATTTAGATCATCCTATTGGGAGGAGGGTCATGATGGTCGGTTATATACTTTGAAAACCAGAGAAGCACTGGTGGTGCATTCAAACTTGGACTGGATATGCCGATGTTATATTATGGAATGACTTGTTAGATAGGTTCATGGATGACTTTTTTCCTAAGACATTTGTTGTTTGGGAGAGAATTTGATTTCATTAGATTAACATAGGATAGAATGTTTTTGATAGAATATATAATAAATATTATAGATTTGTAGCTATTTCCTCCAACCTTGGTAAGGGATGAGATATCTACAAAGAGGAATTTTTATGATGGGTTTAAATGTAACATTAAGACCTAGGTTAACCTATTTCTGTGAAAGAATATTGTTGAGATGTTGGATAAGGATCTCATAGATAAGGGTAATGTTTATAAGGATTAAATTACAAGAGATATGGTCGTTGTTGGATGATTAAAAGGTATTCATTTTAGGATAATGGACAATCACTATGAGGGTGTTATGCAGGGGAGTAGCCAGAAGAGTGATCAGGGAGAATGGGTCTGTCACAAAAGACGTTACATAGATAGTATTCCACTAGTGAGGTGGGTAGTTCCACCATAGTAGACATAATATCCAAAACCAGTAGAGTATCGATATTGAGAAAAGAATGGATATCTACATAAGTTCTATAGGAACCAGTTATATATGGTTAGTGAGGGTGTAACATGGTAGAATCAGAATGTATGAAGGGGGCCTTTTTAACCATATCAGGTAACTAGAAAAACTTTTGTTGGTCAAGGTAGTATATGTGGAGGATGAGGTGCTCTAGGTATGAGTTATAGTATCACAATGGTGGTATACTTAAATGGAATCAGACTGCATCATTTGTAAGACATGTAGAATTACTGAAAGTGGTTCAATATACACTTATGTATAGTGAGGTTAGACCATTGATTGTGAGATGTACTATTAATGTTGATTCTATATTATATATTTCTTTATTTGATACTAGTACCTCTCATTCCTTTATATCAACAACAAAAATTAATGGTATGAGCCTGATTGTGGAGTTCATGGGTGGAATGTTCATGAGTGAAATACCACTTGAAAAATGATCAAGGGACATCTCTTTGTGCAAGGAGTGTTCTCTTAATGATAGAGAGTATCAAATTCTATGGTATCTATTCATCCTATACATGTCAGGTTTTGACCTAATCATGGTTATGGACTGGATAGTAGCATACGTAGAGAACATATATTATTACAATAGGAGAGTTACTTTTACATCTCTTATGGGTGATAACTATATTCACCGTGGAGAGTGGGATATCCACGAAGGTCAAGCATGTCCAATTACTCAGCAATTGGGTGATATAATAGCCCAAGTTTCTCGTATATTTCTAGATGAAGGAGCTGTAATGCAGGATGTTTTTCTACATTTAGGGGACCAAATTTAAGATGTTTTCCCTAAATATTTATTAAGGATTCCACTTGAAATATATGTGTTATTCATGATTGAGATCATGTTGGGAGGATGGCCAATTTCTATTCCACCACACATAATGGCACTAACAAATCATCAATATATCAAGACTCAACTGGTGTAGTTAAGGATAATGGGTTTTTCCAAATAATTACATAACCTTAATGTTAACCAGTTTTGTTTTCTAAGAAGTATTATGTGATTTTCTCATATATATCAATTTCTAAACTTAGAACTAGATGACTGTGAAGATCTGGAATCATCTTCCATGTGTTGATGATCTATTTTACTAGCTATTAGGATCTTGTGTCTTTTCCAAGATAGACATCAAATTAGGGTATCATCATTTGATAGTTTGGACTTTTGATATACTGAGGACTATATTCATAAGTATATATGGACTTTTAGAGGTTACCGTAATGTTTTTTAGGTTGAAAAATGCCCTATTAGTGTTTTTGGCTTTATGAAATTGATTTTCATATATACCTAGACCTGTTTATTGTAGTGTTTGTGTATGAAAACTTATTATACTCTAAGACTCATTAAAATTAGGTCAAAAATATTGATATCACACTATGTATTTTTAAAAGGGAATCAATTATACAAAAATATATTTTAATTGTTATTTATTCATTGATTAGGTACACTTATTTGGTAGAAGGTGTGTTAGTGGATCCAGAGGTGGCTCAGGTAGTGGTTTCTTGGGAGCATCCCAAGAATGTGTTTGATATCTAAACGGTTCTTGGATTAGTTAGATATTTTGATAGATTGATATATCACTTTTCCCATTTAACATTATAGTTATTAAACATGACCGATTATGGGATAAATTTTGAATGGTCATAAGCTTGTGATGATGTCTTCCTATAGTTAAAGAGGCTATTGACATCAGTACTGATATTAATCCTACCCATTTCAGGTGAGGAATAAATAGTGTATTGTGACTCATCTTGGATAGTTCATGGAGAACTATTGATTTATGTAGATCATGTTTTGGAATATGGATCTCAGTTGTTGAGGCATAATTAATGGAACTACCTTAAGCATGACATCATGTTAATAATATAATATATCATAATATAAATTCTATAATTGTGATATTTATTTTTCAACATTATAATAAGTGATATAGGTTATTTTGATGTGAATAATATAAAAGAATCTATATTTTAATTTATTTTTCATTTTGGAGGTACAATATATTTTATAATTTTTTGTAAATCATATTTAAATTTGATTAAAAATTATTTTTTTATAAATAATTAGAATTTAAAAATAAAAAATAAAAAATATTCATAATAAGTTAAATGAATTAAATATAGTCTTTAAAAAATAAATATAAAATATTTCGAATTTATATTCAATTCATTTTTGTACATTCTCTAAAAATTGATTTTTACAGAAAGTGTTTTTCATATTATTTATTTTCTTAAAAATCTATAAATTTAAAAATATAGATAATATAATATGTTTATATTAACATTATGAAATATTTTTATTAATTATAATACATAATTTTAAAACTTGTTATTTTTTTAGGAATGAATTTAAAAAAAATAAAAAAATTAGGGGGGGAGATGAGACTTTTTCCTATGCTTGTTTTTTCATTTTCTCCACTTTAGATAGTTGTGACTATGTAAGGACCTTGAGGTATTTTTTCTTTCAAAGAATATGTTCCTTTATTCTTGAAATGGGTTACCTATTTTCCCAATTTTCAGAAGGGGTTTTATTTTTTATGTTAAATAATGGGAGTTGACCCTCAACCTATTAAAAAATATGAATATTATGTTCATATTTTATTAATATTAAATGATTATTTGAATTGAATATTTTCAATAGTAAATATTTATTTAAACCTAATACATTTAATATAAATTAGTTCACGTGTGTTTCATATGAAAAAGAGAAATACGAAATGTTCATTTTTGGAAAATAAATATAAAGTGTTTATATTTATATTTTCTTGGAAATGTTTATTCTTTTTAATTGATATTTTATATAATTACACTATAAAATATTAATGATTAATTATTCTTAAATTTAAATGTTAAATTTATTTATTTATTAATTGTTTTATGAATATAATTTTTTTGAATATTATGTTTTAATATTTCAAACAACTTCTATAAAATATAATACCATAAATTATTTGAGTTAATTAGAAATTATAATGCAAGATTAGACTTATTTCAATAATTTTTCTTATTCTATTGTAATAATTATTTTGAAAATATTCTATTATATTTATTTTTTAACAATTTATATTTAAAATCATATTGGATTTATAATCTATTTTATGAAATTTTCTACAGGTAATTGAACTATGGGTAAAATTTTAACTTGGATAAGGGATACATTTTTTCCAAAATGGTAGGGTTTTCCATCTTGTCCCCCATTATGCGCTTTAATATTATATACATTTCATATCTCTTCAATTCTTTATGTTAAAAATTCACATGTATTATTTGGATGAGAAGCATATATCTTTATTTTTAATATTAGAAAAAAAATTATTATAAAAGTATATTAAAAATAATTATTTTTATAATGACTTATAGATTTATGATATAGAAACAATTTAATTTAGTTCATTGAATTTAAAATTATAAAATAAATCAAATATAAGAATATACACATATAAGGAATGCATGATTTGAAATATAAATGAGATTTATATATGTCGTTATATTATATAAATATATTATAAATACTAAATTAAATATTTCATCCAATGTAAACACCTTTAAACAATATAATAATTCCATTTAAGTGGATTATTCCATATTCATGTACCCATTGATTATTTTTTGTAAGGAAATATAATTATATTGTTCCCTGATGGTGAAGTACCAATATATAAAATAGTATTTTCAATAAAAATATCCAGATAAAAATCATGATTCTTTAACTATAGAAATATATTTGAGGTAATACATAAGATAAAATAGGGAGGTTTGTATCCACTCAAATATTGAAGACATGTATATGATATAATAGACATTTCGACCAATGTAAATAGATATAAAATTATTGAAACACAAATCTTGAACAAAATTAAAGTAAAATATAGTACTTATATGATTGATATTTATAAATAATAAATTGTATCAATTTAAAAGATGGGTATATTAGAAAATAATTATTGAATAATTTTAATAAAAGATAATAATCTAATAAATGATTCCATTTTAGATGTAATTGAAATGAATACAACCTCAAAAATATATATGAGATTGATTCCATAAACTAAAAATTTGAATTTGAGAAATTATCTAAAACAATATATGAATGTTCAAATAATTCTTTTAAGGAAGTTATTCCTTACTTTTTAACATTTAAAATTTCATATTGCACCTACTCACAATGATATTAATGTGGAATATATTATTATAGTTAGCAGAAAATGGATTCACATGATATATTTATTGTTATTTTATTGTACATGGATCCTAAGTTCCAATATATAGATATATATATATGGGAATATGGACATATATAAAACGATAAACCACTTAAATCGTAACTATCAATAACCTAATATAATTAATGGGTATGAGGATTTGAAAGTATTTTTAGTGCAGGATTATTGTGTGGATTTCAATTACCACTCATGTTCTCAACGTGATTGTTTATTTTAATGATTTGATAAGGTTTAGTTCATTTCTATGACATCTTTAGTCAATTAAAGTTATATTATCAACATTTTTTGATATGTTAGGATTATTCATTTATTACATTAACATGAAAAATTTATTATAATGAAGCTCTTAAATATATTTAGTTAATTGATCAGTAAATTGTATGTAAAATATAAAGTACCATAATTATTGTGTAAATATATATTGGATAAAAATTACTCAAAGAAATTTCCTGAAAAAATAATAACAACTTATTTAAATATACGAGTGTGTTTTCTAAGTGGGGGATGTTTTCATTGTGGAAATGTTATAAAAACAGAACAAAATATCTCATAATTACTATAATTGTTTGTGAAACTAATTAGAGATCCCATTATAGATATTCATTATATTGAAAACTTCAATTTCATTTTATAAATCTATATGACACTAGTTTTATATAAAACAATTTTTGTACATATGTATATAAGTTCAAAATTAAGGAAAAATATATGAAGGGAGTCATAGTTATATGTATAAAGGAGAAAGAAAATGTTTTTTCATCAAAATAATAAAAATATGATAGGTTCTATCATTATTTATGTGCTAAAAAATGAGAGTTATGCCTTTCAATATTTCATTATTATTATTTGATAAGAGGAAGTTATTTAATATATAAATTTTTTTAACAAAAATTTATATCGAGAGGAAACACATGGTTAAAGATATTATAATAAAATTTATAACATAATATGAAAATATAATATATTTAAAATATATTATTTACTATTTGATGGAAATAAAATATTTTATTAAAATATAAGAACATTTTATATTTTTTAATATTTTATTTATTTTATCTCATGATTCACATTATATAAAATGTAATGAAATCATACTAGTTACAATTTTGAAATTATTTATTATTAATGACTTAAATAAAATAATATTTGATGTGATTATAGTGCATAAGGTAGTTTTGTCTTGGAATAATATATTTGATGAAAATATATTTTGTAAAATGTCATTGGGTGTTGATATTTAGATTGAAGACATTAAATTTTAAAAATAAATTAAACATAAATGAAGATTGAAAATATATGAATTTAGTCAATGTTAATGTTATTATTTGTATCATCTATACTTGATAATAATAAAAAAATATGATAGTAATGTAGGAATATCTTGTTATAGTAACATTTTTTGTTATTAATAATGATATCAAAGAAGGATTTCATTTCATTAGATTCTTATAAAATTTATAATTATAATCCATTTTAATAAAACAATTTTTAAATACATTATAGTATTATGCATTAAAATATAAAGTTATTTTTATTTATTGTTCAAGTAATTTTCATAAGGATTCATAATTTTATTTTATCATTATCCAATTTTCCTGACATCAATTATTTAAACCAAAAATGGGTTTTAATTCGAGAGTTTGTTATTAAGATAGGTACATACTAACATAGAATTTGTTATATGATAACATAGCATGTCATCATAAGACCATTATAATTTGAAATAGAAAAAAATAATTCAATGCTTTATTTTATAACAATGTGGAGGGACTTATAATAAAATATTTGTTTTTTCAAATATTATTTATATAATTTTATTATTTTAAAATTTCATGTTTTATATAATGTAATTTCAAAATTATTATTTATTTTTTTCTATTACACAAACCATGAATTTATAAAAATAACTAACCCCTTTGATATTAATCTCTACGTTATCCTAGGATAATGATCATCAGGTAATGGGATGTATTATAACAACACAAATCAAGAACCTAAATTTAAAGACATAAACTGGATCTCCATATCACAAAAGGTACACTCCTCATTTGATAGATGATAAAATCGAGGAATAAGTGATAATATATAACATGTAGGGATTGATATTCATTCAAAATACAAAAACATTATATTTTTAATAGAATGGGGATGTTAAAAAACTTATATTAAAACAATTTAAAATAAAAAAAGTAGTTGAGAATGAAATTATCTTCAATCTAATATTTTAGGAGTTTAAAGAAGAAAACATGTAAAAAAATAAAATCAAGTGACTCAATCCTCAGTCAACAATAACAAGTAAATATATCTCTAATTTGTATTTGTGAACTTCTACTAAAAATCAATAAAACCATACTATTATGCATTATTTTATACCATAAAAATTGCTTACTTTTTAATATAAACAATAATGTGAAGTTTAAAATATATTTATCTAACAAAATTAATTTTATATAAGTCTTTATTCTATGAACGTTTATACCTTATTGGACTATGTAAACCCCATGTATCCACACAAACCTCATCTAAAATCATTATAAATGTATTTCTGATGACTACCATAAAGAATATATTAATTGGGGATCACAAAATTTCGGTAGAATGTTAATGTGTCACTCTATATAACTGATTTATATAATGAGTTTAAGGAGTATCCTAAATCTCAACATGGGATAGAAAGGAATTAACTATGTGTTCACCTCATTTGGATTCGTCCAATTTTATTTACACAAATCCCCTTGTAAATAACGTTATCATGAACCTTATTAGATGGTCTCTTTTCCTCAATAAATTTAATATCAAAAAATATAGTTTGACTACACCTTGGAACCCTTTTGAGGGAGAGTCAACTTTTTTATGGAAATTTTCCATGATAACAGTTAACATGGATTAATAACCCACACCTATGGAATTTTAGGTCTTATACCTAATAGTTTGAATATTCATGGTTATTCACATAACACCGAGGATCTATGAAATGTCAAACCCTTCTAACTATATACCATAATATGTACACCATTACAAATATGAGTCAACCTATGACCATGACTATTTATATTAGTTCTGTTAAAATATCATCAATATTTTATGAAATCATCTATCCTAAGGTATATGATATTCTTTATCCAGTGTAAAATTCCCCCATTGTGAACCTCTTCACTATTTGGATACTCATGCATTCATAATCACATAACCCCATGATTAAAACGACCATTCCCCAAGGAGAACATATATAATGAATTTTATTCTTGATTACCCACTTGACTATTGATGTGAAAATCAATATTAATGGGTTTCCTTCTTGATATATTCCACAACACTTTTACCCATATTCTACAAAGACTCTACTCAAGGATTCATGTTGTGATGTCCCTTCCTTGGTATTCTTATTTATGTTTGCATCGTGTTTTCTACTATAAATGTTCTAACTAGGCCTAATAAATGAGTCAGTCTCACATACATACCATTTATAGGAACATTTTTACTATTGGTCTATGTCATAAGACCTAAAAATTAAAGATATTGGTCAAATATACATGACATTAATGATAAACCATTATCCTGGGAGACATGACTAGAAAAGCCATGATGATGGTCCATCCCATATGAAATTAAAAAACATTGAGTGGTTCATACCACATGAACCTAAACATTACTTTCTACCATCATCCTTATTTTAAATTAAAATATATAGTTAGATTAGGTCAAACTGATTTCAATAGCATGTTATTCCATCTTCATCAATGTAAAATTCTAATCAATGTTTTTAAAAGGATAAGTGGTATGCCTTCTTTGGTGAATTCAAATTGAGAAATCAATGTAAATTTATTTTTAGGGATATATAGTAATCCTAATATGGTAGGAATACCAATTCCATGTAACCTCTAGCCTCATTCTAAACAATAATTCTTTCGAGAGGATCTTAAACTATAGTGAGTCATATCGAGTCATTTAATATTACCATAAACTCAATTATAACCTTTAATCCATTATATAAGGCATTGAAATTATATGTAATCACCATCAAAATCACCATGGAAAACCTTAATATTCTATATAACCATTTTCTATGATGGAAGATATTAAAATCTTGTGTAAATTTAAATAATTTGAAGGAAACAATAAAATTTATTGTAACCATTTTACTTTTTATATAGTATAAAACTTTGTTATATATTAAAAGAATTTTTCAGTATAACTAAATTCTAATTTCATCATTCCCAAAATTAACTAAGAACAAATGTAAAATATTAATCAATCATCAATTAAATAAAAACTCATGTATAATATGTAAATAATTTTTATATGGTACAAAAATCTTGTATAAACAATTAACTATCCCAGAAGGAACTAAACTAAATTTTATACCATTTAACAACATCAAATATACTAAATAGTTTCAAAAAAGGATAAGTATTTTTAGATTATCATAAAATTTAGTGTAAATTTTAGGTCTTGTAGTACAATAGTGAATGATATATTAATCATATTTATTTCTACTATATGGATCATAAACTGTAGTGTCAGTTTTAAATTCCCTTATTTGACACTGAACTCATGTTTTTCATCACAAGTCTTCTGGTGTAACCTAGAAGTTCCTAACAATCCTCTTTAGAAATAATAGAGGGAATAAAACAATACATTATTAATTATGTCATCGTATATTTATTTAAACCAATATATAATTACACCCGACTTTGATAATAGTGTTAAAATCTATAGTTATTTTCCATTTGGATTTACAATATATCACAAACACACTTCCTTAATCCATTAGTGTGAGATCCCCCGGGTCTTGATTATGGGATGATTTACATTTTTTATTATATAATTTTAAATTAATTATCATCTATTAATACCATTCAGAATAAGTTTTCAATGTAATATGGTGGTAACATATTTAAATAAACTAGTATTTTTTGACATGGAATGACTTCAAGAATATCGATAAATTCTAAAAGAGAGTTTTGGTCTAAATAATATGAACATTCAAGGTAATATTCTACCTCATATATCTATATTATTGAATATAGATCATTGTATGCTTATTATCCCATTTTATTCCTCCAATTAAGGTAAATTAACTATACTGATGGAAAAAAACTAGATATGTAGAAAATGTTGAGACAAATGTGAAGTCCATTACCTTTGAATGGGATAAACAAACAATGGATATAACATATGATACTACATAGATGGGTTATTATTTTAAATTATAATATAATCCAATGATGTCTTAGTTTTATGAACACTAATTTTATTTTAAATGAAAAAAATCGGTGCTTATGAGAAGGATTCACCTCCCAATAATACACTATAATTATTACACTATCTTTTTAATAACTACCTTAGCTTCTGAAAGCCAACATCCAGCCACAATAACACATCTCTTCTAAAATGATATTTTAAATGTTTTGGTTTAAGGATACATGAAGGATGGTGTGATCCCAGTGTACATAGTGGTGTAAGTGAATCTAAAAAGACTATTTCCATAATATCCCACCCCATGCTAAAGGATGCATAGGGGTATAAATACCTCAATATTTCATCCATCAATTTTAGTTTGATTTATCTAAAATGCGACCTCATCCTCCTACAATGCATATGGAAATAGTATTAGGATGTAATGTAAACCCACCAATATTCATATGGTTCTCTTATGAGGGATCCAATATATCATGGTTTTCTTTACTTTCATGTGAGACCTACATTCCTAGAGGTTTTGGATGTTCACATAGCTTATGTCTTCTAATCTCAGGGACCTAAAAGTTTTTCATACCAGGGTAATTTCAACACCACTGACCAAAGAGATTTTATCCATCACATTTTATTTGAGACCCCAGAAGTACATATTCCCACATAGGATATGACCGATGGTGATTTCCATGTTATACTAGGAACGATTACCTAATATCAATATAGGAACACCATGGTGGAATAATAAGCTATTACTATCTACATGGGGGATATAAGCCAAAATAGAGGTTCACGCTATAAAAATTCTCTCAACACCATGTGGTTCATATATTGGGAAATACATATAACCTCTATGGAATTCATTTACATGATTTAACCAAAAACATATATATAATTAAACCTCATTATTATAAATAATACATATCACCAAAACAAAAACAAAAACAAACATTAACATAAATTAGTAGAGGTGAATTCTTGAAACTGTCACTAAATAAAAACTCGAGTGTCCATCTCAATAATCCCACTTTACTAGATTTTTCTAAATAAAATAAATATCTATATGAATAGTTATTTTTTATTATTAAATTATAACAACATCTATTCATATTTGGGGTGGTAGTTTTAAAACCATATCTAACTAAACAATATTTTCACAATGGGATATAATTTCCTCCTCCCTCCTTTATCACACAAACCACCCCTTCCCTTTTTATTCATCCACTGTTGTGTAAAACTACATACCCTTCATTTTATTACAAAATATTTTAAAAATCTCAATCCCCTACCATATCTCCCCTTATCCTTCATCATTGTGGCCTACCCTTGTCAGTCTCGGTGTCCTTATTCATTCATCCATCGAAAGAAACTATTTCCCTTCTACATAAACTATTTCTGAGTACAAACTATGTTCCCATGAGATCTAATATTAAATTACCTTTAATATTCTAACACTGAATGACCCATTTCATATTTACATTAGGATTTGAAATAAATATTTTTGGTATTTTTCTTTTTATGAAATTAATGTTTTTTTGTCATTTTATTCGATTATCTCTGAAAACTAATTGATTGGGATGTTTTTTAGGGACCTAATGTATGATTTATACCCTCTTATTCTATATAATACCATATAAGTTTGACTCTGGTGATCCAATAATGTGTTCAATTTTTTAATTTATTATTTAATTAATTTATTTTTCAGTATGTTATTAATTTTTAGTTGATTCATTGGTTAAATATTTTGGGTCAGATTTATTTTTTTAAATTTTTATTATTTTTATCTGTTCATGTTTTTTATATTATTTTATTAATAAATTATATAGTGATAATTCATTAGTAATTTTATATGTATTTTTATATTTTTTATAAGATAAATTTATAAAATGAAATATGGAATTAAATATTTACTTATTATAATTTTAATCTAGTTAATGGTTTTTTTGTTCACATTTTCAAACGAGTTATATGTTTTTTAAAATTATGTTTTATTTTTAATTGGATTTATCTTAATTAATTTTTATTATATTGATTTTAATTTTTTTTACTAATATTGTGAAAATAGATAATATTTGGATTACCATTTCCTTAAATAATCCTAAATAATTTAATGATATGGATCAATTTTATATTTGAAAATAGAAAATAAATACATAGATGGAAGAATAATGTGTCCACTCACTGAATTTAATTTCAAATGATCATTGAAAATACATGATTTTTATTCTCACGTGATATCAAAATAGTCTCCTATTCTATTTATGAGATATATTTGGTACATGGAATTAGAAATTTTTTATAATTAGACAAGTGACTATCATTAGAATAAAAAACATTATTCCCTAGTAATAAATAAATAAATTGATAATATAATTAATGATGTTTTCTACAATACACCATTGTTTTATAAATATTGTAACATATCAAGGATGTATAATTATAATTTTGTAGGGATTAATACATGATAGAATACAACTTAGTAAAAAAATTAGTTTTACAAATTAGTAGATGAAGGAAATTTGGATTAGTCTAAAGGATGAAGAAAATTAAAAAACTACTATATTTAATTTTTATGAGATCATTTTATTATGTAGAATTATAGATAGGTATATTTCCATAATAATATAGTGTTTTCTAGATTCATTAGTTGAATATATGACCCCTGAATCATTTTTGAGAAGAATAATGTTATTAACAAGGTTGGTCACAATTATTCAAAGATATATGCATGTAACAAGGACTATATGTTGTACTAGTGAAAATATTAATATAGATAAGAGTGTAAAATATGTAATAATTATATCATAAAATCAGTTAATCGTGATGAATGTTTTCATGAATGTAATATGAAGAATAATAAAAAAAATATGAAAATGGGTTTATATTACTTCTAATTAAAACTAGGATTTAAAATATTATCCATATTTTTTTAAATGTAATCAAAAATGAATATTCCTGACAAGGGAAAAATGATGGGTTCATATAAAGATAATAGATTAAAAACATGTCCATTCATTAATTTATTATATCAAATTGTGTCTCTAAATCCAAGGAATGGGATTTTTTTTATTGTATTTTAATTTATTTAATCCATCCATGTCCATAAATATGACTTATAATATATATGAAATTATTTTGATCTCTAACAATCAATCTCTCAAGATTTATATGAAAATAAACTTATTTAATTTTCTGATGGTTATTCTATGAAATAAAATGACTAAAAATTGCATTGATGTATATTTTTATCCCCTTACAGATGAATTCAATGTA
Source organism: Viscum album (assembly GCA_963277665.1). Taxonomy (NCBI): domain Eukaryota; kingdom Viridiplantae; phylum Streptophyta; class Magnoliopsida; order Santalales; family Viscaceae; genus Viscum; species Viscum album. The sequence goes on from OY728133.1 coordinate 247,302,786, forward strand.
AATTGAACAACGGTGTAGATACATATGATTCCCAAATAATAGAATTTTATAGAATTCATGTTATAATAATTTAAAAGAATCGTTATTTCCTTAAATTATTAAACCTATCTAGTTAGAACACTTACACTACAAATGTGTGTACATTTTTTCAATCATAGAAGGATATCATATTATAGAAAGTGATATTTTTTGTATCATCATTAAATTATATATTTATATCATAATTATTTAATTAGAAATTCATTAATTCATGAAAAAATTATTTTGATCCACCGATAAATTTATCATCATGTTTATAAATAAATTCGCAACAATAAACAATTAATCAAAATATTTTAGAAAGAGTGTCAATTTTATTTTTAGGGAAAAATATTTCAAATCTCGTTAGATATATTTTCAACAAAAAAATGGAATAAATAATATTTTTTTTTGAACAGAATTATTGATAATTTCAATTGGTTTTCATAAACATGATGTTATGTACATTTATAATATTTTATATGAATTTTTTTCAATATTTATTAGCTAGTAACATTAGATGAAAATTTTAACAATTTTATGGACATATAATAGAAGAATATAAATCAATATTTGTGGGAAAACAATAATGGCATGTATCTTGTTGAATTTATTTCATTTAAAAAATAATCAATTATTTTCATTGACTAATAAATAATTTCAATGTATTTTCTAGATTTTAAATTAATATATAAAAATATATTTTCTTTAAAAAATTATATTTTACAAGGGATTAAATTTATTATCTCAATTATTTTTATCAATAAATTTATACCTTTAACATTGCATAAGTTGTTATGTGGTAAAATAAAAAAAGTTTTAATTAAATTTTCAACATTTTAGAAATAACTTTACTAGAAAAAAATAAACCTCATTGATGTTGAAAAGCATAATGAAATAAATATAATAATAGTTTTTAATTTTTAGATAAACATTTCTAGTTGTTTCACTATATTAGTTCATATAACCATAAATTGACTTAGAAATTTTAATTTAGATAGGATATACATTATCAAATTATTTATCTCATAAAGAATTATTTTCATGTTACCTTCTCATTATTATTAATAATTTTATATTTTAAAATTAATTTCAAATATGATTTATTCTTTTATGGTCATATTTTTGATTTTGTATAATGTTCATTTTAGGTCTTTTTTTAGAAGTAACGATTTATGAGAAGGATATGTTATATATGGTTATATGGACAAAAATTATATTAAATTTTATTTGAGGTATAAGGATAATATTGAGATATGATTCAAAGGAAATGGATGTGTTGATGAAAATTAAAACCAATTGCTTTACTATAGTAAGTATATAGACGTTTATACAATTTTTTTGATGTTGGGAAAACAACAATAGTTTCACTGACAAATGTATTTTTTAAGAGAACAGAGATATGTGTTTCCAAATAGTTATACTATAGATCCATTCGTTAAATATTTGAATATACAATCAAAAATATAACTTCAAATCCAATCATTTATTTAAAATATATAAAATAAAAAATATGTTAATGTATACATTTTTTATTATTTACAAAATCCTGAAAAAGGATAATCAATTTTATATTCATAATATATTGATATAAATTTCTTATTGAAATAATAATATTTTATATTTCTAAACATATATCACTAATAATGATAACTAAAAATAAATTATAGAGGATTTCTCGAACTTTTCATGAGGACCATTAAAGTAGTTGAGGAGACTCAATGCTTCTATTATTAATGGAATCAATTTTTATAAACTTTTTAATAAAAAAATTTTATAAATAAAAATAGTTTCATGATTTAAAAATTTACATTATTTTGATACAATGGAATATTTATTTATATTATCAAAATAAATTATGATGAAAGGATTTCAATTGTGTTATTTAAATAAAAGTTGGTCACTATTTATAAGGGAGTATCAAATGATTTATTATAATTTACTCTTGTTAATATAATAGAGGTGTTCAGCACTTGTGAGAATGAAGAACACTATCCATATATTATGGATTCACTATATAAAATGGTATATGATGAAGATATAGAATATGATGACGGTTATAGTGTTTTATTCAATGTCAATAAGAGATAAATATATGATGTGGAAAATTTTGTTAACGAATTTTTGGGTGAGAAAAAACGCCACAAATAATAGGATATTGATCGTTCAGTCCCTGATGATATTTCATAAATCATTATTTCAAGGGAGGGTTCATATAATTAAACCACGTTAATAGTAGAGTATGACAATGATATGTTCAGTGATAAATTGGTTAATGGAATGTTTAGTCCTCTTTTAACATATTTATTATTTATATTATTTTAAAAATAGAGATTGAATAAATCAATATAAAATATATTCAAAAAAATTATTTAATATCATATATCATACTCTAAAATTTTATATATTCCTTTTTTATAAATTAATACAACTAAAAAATCAATTTAAATAATCACTTACTTTTTACGTTATGCCTTTTTTTAGACACATCCAATAAACTGTCAAATTCATCATGTATTCTAATTACATATGGTATTCCCCAGAAATTAAATTTAATTTATTCCAATATTATCCCATATTTATCATTATTGATCCAAAATTCTAGTATATTTCTTTATGATTCATTTTATAAGGGGATCAATTTGTATAGTTAAAGAGTGTTCATCAACTTAGCATATGGTTTCGATGTTACAATCTAAATGTTATTAGAGGGTAACTGTTATTATTTTCTAATTATAATTGTAAAAAAAATTGTCTATTAAAATGGTATACTAATCCTTAAAAAATATTAATTAAAAAATTATATAATAAGATAAAAATTTACATGACTATATTGGATGTTAAGAGTGTTATAAAAATTATATAGTTGTGTCATTATAGAAGAATTGGGTTTGTAAAGATGATTCTAATGAATTATATAAGAACATGTTAGGGTATTTAGAATATTTAATTATGTAAAGTATCATCATATATCAATACTAGTTGAATAATCCCATAATTTGGAAGATAAATATTTTTGATTAATAAGTGAAATTAAAGCAAAATTAATCATTATAGTTTACTTGATTTGATATTCATATTAAATTCATGAATAACTATTTTTATATAATATATAAATATTCATTTTCATATTGAGGTACGTTATGTTGTTTTGTTTAAATGGACATAAAACTTTTAGGGGAGATAATGGGAGGACTTTCTGTATATGGTGTGTTGTGAGTTCAATAGATTATCCTTTAGTCAAAGTCAAATGTGTGAAAAGTACCCAAAGGGATACCATGGTATCATTGGAAATTTTTTGTTAGTATGCATAATTTTACCTATATATGGTATTTTAATATTTATATTAACCCTCATTATAAGTTATCAAAAATAAACTAAAAATTAACAATTAATTATTTTTATAAAAGATTTTAAAAAACTCTTCGACTAGGGTGAAAGAAGTCATCCTGCAGATAAAAACATTTCAATGTTTTTCAAAGAGAAATTATAAAAATGTAATCTAATATATATTATAAAATTTATGTTTATTTCATCTTATGTACATAAATTTTTATAGTAATTAATTTATCCCTTTGGTGTTATACGTATATTAAGGTATTCATATGCTATATTGAATAGAGTTGTGGTTATGTTTTCATAAGAAAGATGATGATAATTTTGTAAATGAATTGTCTATAAAATCTAGGTTAAAAAATATAAATTACATGTAAAATTTTTAGTAATTATATTTAATATTTATTTTCTGAATTTCAATAAAATATTGAAGATTCATGTGAAATGATTCCAATATAGTCATCATCAGTCTCACATAATTATTTTATTGACCATGATTTAGTCAAGGATAATTTTAACTATATGTGTGGGTTTGTTGTTAGATTTACCCCCTCAAAAGCCTTTGGGAGGAGATTATATTAATTTACTATTATTCCCCCTCCTATAGGTCAATTTAATGTTTCTAGTATTGATCAATAATAATCACAAAATTAAATTACATATTTAGAGAATAAAATGCATGAGTATGAGTATAAAGGATAACATGGTATGTGTAGTTTATACTGATTAGGAATGAAAGATATACACTATCTTATGAAATGGCTAGAATCATTCCACCTAAAATTTATATCTTGATATTAGTGAATAAATATATATTAAATTAATTTGAATATTTTGAAATTATTATTGTAGCTTTTATTAAAATATAATTTTTCCATAATACCAAATTAAAAGTAATTTGTATTCTATATTCTATTTTATAGAGGAATCACATACATTAGAGTATATAATCAAATAAATAATTATGAAGCATGGGTCATATTTGGTATCCAACCTAAAATTGGAAGGGTAGAGATTATGTTGGATCCCCCTATTCATGTGTTGTATATTTTTCATTATAACATGCATATTTTACAGTAAAATCATAATTATAAAACAAAAATGTCTTTGTATTTAAAATTTAGGGTTATATAATTTTTATAATTTTTTTTATTTTAATATTGAAATTATGGAATTAAATATCTTCTCGATAAATTTACATTTTAAATTTCATATTGTGTAATATTGAAATGACTGATATTTCCAGTTAATTATTTTATTTATTTAATGATGGTTTAAACATAAAATATATGTTAAAATAGAAATTAATTTTATTTTATTTTAAATAACTACTATTTATTTATAAAACTCAACTATTATAATCAGATCACGATGAGATACAATCATCCTAACACTCTTTATTAAAACTAATTATCCTCGACATGGGTAAAATCCATGAATTTGGGTGTATAGTATCTTGATCTCACTAGAATAACAAAGTCATACATTAGTGAAACAACATAAATTGATATTAATATCATGGTAAAAAAATTTACCGATGATATAGAAAATGGATTATAATTATTAAAATATAATATTTGGTTATTTATACTAAATAAGAATCATAAAATGCATTCTTCTTTGATCCAACTTCAATGAAGTAGACACATTTTATCAAGATTGTTGATATAAAAAAATCTATTGTAACAAAGATCACTTAATCCACTATATAAAATACTATTGGTATACTTCATGGGTCTATTTAAATTATAAAAACATTTTCATAATATGAAAATTTGGATTTTGAATTAGTTTTTATGAAATAATGTTTTAAATTACTCCTTGAAATCCAAATAACATAGACATTATTATGTCACTAAAATAATTAATAATGTCATTAATCATTTATAGAAAGAACCAACCAGACCCTCGATTTGATAGAAATAATCCTTTAAACAAGGGTTATTTCATTATAAATTAATTAGAATCAAAATACCCCTTTAATAATCAAATCACATTATAAAGACCCTCTTAAAAATTTATATAATCCCTTAGTGTGCACTAAATATATGAAAATAGGTTTATAGTATGGAAACATGAATTAAATAGAATAACTATGAAATGATAATTAGTTTCACAAAATATAAATTTTGAACAAGGATAATGAATGTCTTAAAATAATAAATAAATCTATGGAATTCAATTTAAATGTCTATACATAGACCAACCTAAAATAATCTATTGCATATACTAGGCATGAAATTGTATCACTAATAAAGTTATTGTAGAACCTAAAGTAATAATATACTGAAATAAATGTGTATGAGGATAAATGTAAGGTTTCCAACACAATTCTAGGTCAATATAAATAGATAAAGGAAGGAAAAGTGGATAAAAGAAAGACTAGGCCACTTTATCTAGAAGATTACCCCTCAAAAGTGGATGAAATACCATGGAAATTCATATAGGAAGGGGGAAATAAAAAAAATTATAAGTGTGCGATCCCAAGTGAGATGGTAATATTTTTCAATTATGTTAAAATAAATTTGTGAAAAGGGGTGAAGTTTTATTTTTTAAAACTATGGATAGGAACCATGATTTAGTTTCCTAGATTTCCATACCATGTACCAATCATATGGTGAAAAATAGATTCACCTAGTGAATGTATCATGGTATGAATACATGGTTTACTAAACCATTCACAAAATTCACTAGCCCATGTTGATAATTTTTTTTGAACATATGGTTTAATAAATTATGCACTACTTGGGAGATCACCTATTAATAGTTTTATAGTATTTTCAAGGCCTTGTGGAATGATTTTAACTAAAAATGAATAAACAAGTTGGAATGGTTGTAAAACATATATCCTCTTAATTTTCTGGAAATTAAAACCAAATCCAAAAGGGAAATATAAAAAATAAATAAATTAAATCAAAGTAATAATTAAGGTCGTCCAATGATAATTCTTACCAAAATGAAACATTATTACCTCAAAATAACATAGAATAAAATTATTTTTACTAAAATGAAAAAATATTAACATCCTCATTAATCTATTATTTACAAGACACAGAAACAATATGATATTGATAATTATTTTTTTCAAAAGTAGTAGATATGAAAATTACAATTTAATTCAATCAAATTCCTCAAATAATATCATTGAATATAACTATAAAAATGAAAATTCATCATCAATAAAATAGATCAGTCAGCAATAATATCCCAACCATGTAACATATAAACAATCATAAAAGAATCCAAACTAGATAAACTCATTTAAAATAAGTCAAGGATAAGGAATTTGAAACCTAACATAAGGTGGGGTCGGGTTGGGGAAATGAAACACCTCAATTGACAGTCATACACCACTTCTTTCACACTGAAATAATGCAATGATAATCCATTTTGGTCCCCCACTATATAGAAACTTTATTAATGAAATAATTCTAAAAAATTAGGTTACCTCATAAGAATATTGATAGAAAAAAGTCTCAAAAAAACAAACAAAATAATTATCACTAATAATTCAAGAAAAGACTAATATGACCCTTCCCGAAATAGGGTTTATATATTCTTTCATAACTAATATGTCCGGATTATTATAACCTCATAAAAATAAAATAATGATATACTAGATAGGAAAAAAATGATAAATATATAAGTACCTCAAAAGTAAACATGCCTCAACAATCAATAATTATGGGATATTTCCTTGAGTCATAATGATAAAGGAAAAGTAACATGGGACCCCAATCCCATAATACTAACCATTTATTTACTTGAAATAATCTAAAAAAGGAAAAGGTGATAGTTCAAACTAAGATAGAGTAAAAAAACATAATTAACTAGGTTCTCTATAACACTTGGAATTTTTATAGACCATTTTTCTTGAATGAACTAAAATTTTCTTTTATATCTTGTAATGCATTAAGTCAAATATTCCTTTCACACTAAAGTTACTGGTTGTATATTACACACAACACCGAGTTGGAATACAATATATGCAACACTGAGTATATATTTTTTTCAATTTATAAAAGAAATATGTTTGGAGTATGCTATATACAACACCAAACGAAACATCCACTACATGCAACACTGACTTGGCTTATGTTACACACAATAGTATCTTTTCTCAATTGTTTGCATTCTATTCAATACTGTGTTTTAATAAAACATAATATATTATTAAAATATTATTATTTAATGGGATATAAACTAGATTTTATGAATAATATTAACTTCATTTTGAATTTTATATAAAATTAATAATAATCTTATGTATTTTATTGACATGATAGAAGAATAAATTCAATTTTTCGGGTAAAAGAAGTATTTTTCAAAAGAAAATGTTGTTTGGGTGCCTTTTAATGGAGAACCCATTTCAAATATACTTTTTATAACTTTTATATATTAAATCTGACAAAATAAAATTCTTAGATAGAATTGGGACACTAAAATTTACTTTGGATGAATTTTCAGTATTTTTCTAATAAAAACATATTTTAATGAATATTGAAAAATATTGAATTTTAATTCAAAAATTCATTTTCATCTAGATTATTTATATATTTAGAATATATTTTTTATTTATTTAAATTTATAATGGTATTATGTTTTTATAATTTAATCCAATTATGATCATTAGATGTAATTTCATATTGAAATTGGACAAGAACACATGTCAATCGTTTGATAGATTTTACTTCTGAAAAACCAGTTATTTGGTTTTGACAATGAGAATTAAATTTAAATTAATATCTAACAATTCTATGTTTTGAATTTGGAAATGTGGATTATATATTTTCAATCCTAATTTTGAAATTTTGTGAATAGGTACCTTTTATTTTTTTACATTATAAATAGAAACATCAATAATTATTTTTATTTCCCGTGGTTAACGGGTAAATCAAGTAAATAAGGGTGAAAAATAAAATTATAATTGTATAAAAAATCACTAACATGTGTTCTAATCCTATTTTATGATATATTTCTTTCCATTATAATACTTTCATCAATTTGAGGACCCAATGGATCCACATGGGTGTGAAAAATACATGTTATAATAATTAATTTAAAGTAAAGGGAAATATAACAAAACTATGTATCTCATTACTAAAAAAGTTTTATTTATATTTTTATTAATTGATATCTCCAACTTTAAATATTACTTATATATCTTAAAATATTTCATACTTCATGATATTTTATTTTTAACTTTTATACATTAAATAATTGTTTTTATTTATGATACAATGTTGATTCAGGGATTACCTTATTAATGAAATATTAAAATAAATGATATTATAAATATTAAAAAAAATAAAATCTAAAAAATCGGTTGCCAAAAACGAATTCTATGGATTCCATTGACCTGTTATCTTTTATTTTTTATTTTTTTGAATTAATCATTTTTTTACTTTAAAAAATCAATTACAAAATAGTGTCAAAATTGACATAAATGAGTTTTTAAAACAAATACTGTTATATTGAATGATATAATATTTCTAAAAATATAATATTATGAAAAATAACATATATAATGTCAAAAATTCCATTACTGATCCACTTACATTTCTCTTGTAATTTTTAGTAACTTTAGTAACCCTATATAAGAATACAGAAGAAGACATGGTAAGAGATAACGTTTTGAACTAAGGGTTAAAGTTAAAATATAGTGTTAATTATCTTAACTAAATTTATCTAAATCCTATTAATTGAGGGTATTTTGACCCATACTCACTTCATATTTAATATAAATTAGTTTTGGATCACTAGAAACCAAAAATCAATTTATAATAAATTGATATTTCAAGTCCTACCTAAATATCCCATCCTCCCTCTTAAAAAAGGCCACCAACTATTCCCACATACTCACACCTTTCAAGCCCCTTAGATCATAAAAAATCTACTAAACTAATCTCAAAACATCCCTCCCTTGCTCATAAAGGCCACCCATTGAGAATAAATCCATCCTAATGAGACATTTTGTGCAAATCAAAAGGAGATACCGGAAAAATTGGTAATTGACTTATCATCTCTTCAAAACATCATTTTTTATAATAATTCCTCTCATTATGTTGTTTCCATAATAATGTAATAAATATAGTATCTTATTCCTTCTTATATTTTATTATAATTATTCCAAAACCTTATACCTCCTTTTATCTATCCTACGAATAACAAAATCACCATGTGTGCATGTGTATGGCTTACCGTCTCCACGTCATGGTATAATTTTTTTCAACAATACTTAATTTGGATGGGTATATTTATGTGCACAATGTATTTAAATAATGAATATAACATGATATTTTTTCTTCAAAATTCATATACCATCCAACTCCATACCATTTAACCATCAAGGGAATGAAATCTCCACTCGTGTGAACGTACGTTTTACCGTCTCACGAACGTGATGAGATTCATTCTCCATGGTAACCATTCAAGAATGATTATAAAGTATATATAATAAATAATCTTGAAATATATGACATAATAATTTGAATATATCTCGGTATATATATTTGTTTCTATGTGTGTTTCTGTTTGTGTGTTTTTGTGTGTTTGTGTTTCATTTACACACTTCTATTATATTCAATAAAGAAATGGAATCAACGTTCATGTGTACGTACGACCTACCATCTCCATAAACGGTGTATTTCATTTCATTTATATATCTATTATATATATTTATATAATTAATATTTATGATATATAAATCATTTTTTACATTATTGAAGTAAATAAATCAGGGTCTAATAAATAATATCTAGAATAACAAGTTAAAACATGTATGACAAATGAAACTATTATTTCAAAAATTGCTAATTTAACATGGAATTGATAAATAAACAGTAATATAAAGTCATAAATGAATAATATATGATATAAAAAATATTAATATGGTTATTTTAAAATTTAATAATATGTTTTAACCCACTATACGTGATATTCAAACACCTATGGAAGAAATCAAACCTAAGGTAAGGGATAATTTTCCAATCGCACTATTATCCAATATTGTTTATCAATATGTATTTACAGGGTTATATTTATTATCCATTTCCATGTTTCCTAAATATATAATATAATTTTTCTTATTCTTAAATTTTTCATATTCAATTTTACCCATTTGTGAATTTTCATTAAATGATTTGGAAGTAATCTTTCTTTTGTTTTCTATATGAGGTACATTTTTACTTTTTTGACAAGTGCAAGAGAAGAATATTTTTCTAACTTATACAGTATGAATGGGTTTTTAAATCTTCTTAATGACTTATTTCCATGAATATTCCTCTACATGATTTAAATTTTATTTTCAACTAAATTATTTTCATTAAAAATTGAATATCATTTTGAGAAAAGAAATCATTTTTGAAAAAGAAAAGATATTTTCCTCAAAAATTTAGATCAAGTGTGTTATCAAATTTATTTTCCATATAAGATGATGCAATTTTAATAGGGTTATGTTTATAAACCTATTACTACTATTATTTTATTGTGTTAATTATAAAATGATATTTTATATATATTATGTTATCATGGAATTATGTTTATGAAACCCATTTTATTTCTTTTGTTAAGCTTTGAAGAATGATTTCTGTTTTGTGGAACATATAAGAATGATTTCATTATGATATGGGTGGGAACTATATCACCCTCTAATGAATTGGGTAAAGATTTATATCTTCGTATTTATAAATTAATGTAATAATAAGTAAATGTATTTCAGAAATATTAGGCTGGAACAACAAGTAAATCTGGTTCAGTAATACAAGGTTGAAACGACATGTAATCCTTGTTTTGTAATGTATTTCTTCCACTATGATGGTATTGGGAGAAATTCCTTGGCTACTATAGAAATAATAATATGTGATTATTTTTTTCCAAAATTACATGTTTTATACTAATTATATTTTATCATTGTTGATGTTTATTAATATTCTATTCCTTACATAAGGCCAAGATTTATTCCATGACCTATGATTTTGATATTTGAACTTTATATTCATGTTTTTACATTTTTTATGTTTATGGATTGTTCTGTGTTATCAATTATTACCCTTACTGAGCATTTTAGTTCACTATTTTTATTTTTTATTTTTCCAAGGATGTAACTAAAAGTATTAGGTAAGAAAATAGAAGGGGAAGATATTTTTGGGAGATGTTGAAGATATTTTACCAAGTTAAGAGATTATTTTCCAATATTCCAAAGGCACTAAAATAATATGGTCCATGGGTGTAAATTTTTGTAATGTATTAATTATTCTGAAAGATAAATTTAATTTCCATGTATGTCATGCGTCGGTCGTTATATTTGGTATCAGAACAAAGGATTAGTTATCCTTTTGAACCTAGGATGTGAAAACATCATTGAGATCCCTAGAGATATTTCTAAGGTATATCTAGGGATGTCACTAAGACTAATTCTGACTATATCTTAATGACTTTTAATTTTGGTAATGAACATGAATAACCTTGGATTAAACCTAAGATGTTAGATATTGAATGTAATCCCACTTTGTTATGTTGTTTTCCTTGTATGATGTTTTTCCTCTCGCACTATTTTTTTTGGGTTTTTGACAATGGCTGGAATATAAAGGAACCGTGTTAATGATCAATACACTGAGAAATGAAATGATTTTCTTCCTGAATAACCAAATATTATGTGAGATGGAATGAAAAATATTATTTATATACTTACACAATTTATGAATCATTATAGACTTACAAATGAGCAGAGAAGGGAACAACATTATGTTGGGTCCTTTAGGAGGTAAAACCCACCTTTTTCTAGTGGGTCTTCTAATTCACTTCTTAAATAACAATGGATCAGTATCATTGAAATGATATTTTCCATCCTTCGAATTTTGGAACATGAAAAATTCATTTTTATTGTTTATAATTTAGATTTCAATGTAGACTATTAGTGGAATATAATCAAGAATATAATGTAGCAAGATGAAATTGAATCAATGGAATTGGATGAGTTCATGAAAATATTTTTCAATAAGTACATTATTTTTATTCCTTAAAAAATATGGAAAATGAGTTCCTTATGCTTATAAAAAATGATGATTAATATTTTGTTACACACAAGGAAAATTTCACAAAACTTACAAGGTTCCCTTATGGGTTTATCATTTTATATCAAAGTAAAGTTGATTTATTCTTTAATGTATTAAAATAAATTCTTAAGAGGGAATTACCTATAAGAGAATTTAGTATCTATGAATAGATTGTGAATTGTTTTATCAATGTATAAATTGATGTTTGTGTCATATATCAATCTCATGGTCCTGAAAAGAAACGAAATATTGAGTTCAAGGAAAATTCCCAAAATAATAATGAATGGAATATGAATGTTTCCTTACACTAAATGTGTTGAAAGAAGCAAGTGGATATTGTCATAAAGGGACTAGAAAATGTTTTATGTGTTTAAAATAATGTCATTGTGATGGTAGGTGCCTAAGTAATGGGAAAAAGGTTGTTAATGATGTTAATAGTGAAAATACTATAGAGAATGCACCACCAACACTTCAATGTTACAAGTGTAAGTGAATGGGGAATTATTTTAACCAACTCCCTAATCCAGGGGTTATGAATGATTACTAACATCAAAAACCTATTACGTACAAAGAAAAAATCAATTAATATGTGATAACTATTGGTGATGTTGAGTATGACAATGAAGTGGTTGAATGATTAAGTTTTTATGTAATGGGGTTACAAAATAGTATTGTAGAATCTCTTTTATCATATTGTGGAATATTGGTATATTTTATGTATTGGTCCATTTTGGTTTTCCATAAGTATATGGTATCAATAAACAATAAATGTGGTTGAAATATTTTTGGAAATCACATGATATGTGGATAATGAAAGGATATGGAGATAATGAGATGTTTGATTGTATTAATAATCTCATGAATGATATAAGGACACAGTTATATCAGGGTTTGAGTATATAGAATTTTTATAGTTTTTAGTGTGTGGAAAGAGTTAATTTTCAAAAAATTAATGCCTTCACTAAGGATCTATGTAAATTCTATTTATTATAATGTTTTAAGAGAATTCGTGATTAAGGTATTCAAAATTTCTTATGTGACAACCAATATCCAAATGATAAGGTATAGGAGAAAATGATAAGTATATTTAGTTCACCTCTTTCGAATGTTTAATATTTTCAGTTTTTTGAAGGATTCTAATGTTATCCATTTATAGATAGTGAAAGTTATATTCCAATTGAAGTTGTTAGATTAATGTATTATCTCACTATAGGTGGAATTATGCATATCAGATTACCTGTGTTAATCTTTTTGTTGAGACCGATGGAATAATCTATTATTCTATCACCTGATATTCTAACACTTCAATAATGACAAATTCAACTTCATTTCTATAAATAAGAGTTGATGTGGAAATTGGTCAAGGCACGAACAACGGTTAGATAGTACAAAAATCAAGTACATATTTATTCTAATGAAAAATTATTAAACAATTGAGAAAGGATCTTGATTACCAAAATTCATATCATTGTATATTCTTATTCGATGAATCATATGGTCCCTTAAATAATCATATATTTATGAGTTTTTTGTTTTCAACGTTCTCCAATTATTCTCTCTATAACTATCCATCTAAACTCGATGGATATATTTCTCTTCTATGTCGATGTTTTCACTTCCCAACTATGTTTTTATACGTGGAAACTCAGTGATGAATTACCTTGGGTAACCATTAGGTTTCTAACATTCCTTTTGAAAATTATGTTTTTATATTCCTTTTTATGATGTTGGTTTCCATGAAAGAAACATTAATGTAGTAAAACATTTATAACCCTAAACAATTTCGAGGTAGAAATTCATTTTCAGTTGCGTATAATGTAACTCCCCAAGTTTTGATGGAACATTATCTTAAATAAATTAAAATTTTAATTTATATATTATAATGAACTTAGTCATATATTCCTTTCAAACTAAAATGACTTTTTGTATGTTACACGCAACACCGAGTTGGCGTACAATTCATGCAACATTGGTACATATTTTGTTCAATGTATAAAAGAACTATTTTTGGATTATGTTATACATAACACCAAAGGAATCCTTCACTACATTAAATACTGACTTGTCTTGCGTTACACCAAAGAGTAACCTTTCTCGATATCTTGTGTTGTATGCAATACTAAGTTTTACTAAACAATGATATATTATTAAATTATTATTATATAAAGGTATATAAACTAGTTATTAAGAATACTATGAACCATATTTTAAATTTTATATAACATTAAAATTCATCTTATTTATTTTCTAGACATGATATATGAAAAAATTTGATTTTTAGGATAAAAGAAGTATTATTAAAAAATGTTCTATTTTGCTGCCTTTCAATGGCACAAGAATTTAAATTATAGTTTTTAACACTATTATATATTCTATTTGATAAAATTAAATTCTTTTATATAAGTGTTACAACAAAATTTACTTTGCCTGAATATTTGGTGTTTTTAGGATAAAATTCATATTTTATTGAACAAAGAAAAATACTATATTTTAATTCAATATTACCATTTCATCTAATTTATTTATATAGTTATATTTTATTTTTAGTTGGTTTTAAAGTATAATTGGATTTTTTTATAATTTAATCCAATAATGGCCATTGGAAGTCATTTTACATTGGAATTGGACATGAACACAAGTAAATCTTTTGATAGTATTTATTTCTTAAAATCCATTTTATTGGGTTTGGCAACAGGAATTAATTTTAAATTAATTTCTATAAATTCTGTGTTTTGATTTTGGAAAAATGGATTCAATATTTTGAATCATATTCTTTAGATTTTGTAAATAGGTACCTTTTTGTTTTGTACATTATGAACAGTAACTTCAGTACTTATTATTATTTACTATGGTTAAAGGGTATATCAAGTAAATAAGGGTAATAAATAATATTATAATAGTATAAAACTACCATAACACGTGTCCTAATCCTATTTCAGGATATATGGACGACCACGATCATCCTTTGGTCGATTTTAGGACCCAATAGAGCCACTTCAGTGTGAAAATGACTTGTTATAATGATTAATTTAAAGTAAAGTGAAATATATCATAACCTTGTATATTATTACTAAAAAAATTTTGATTTCAGTTATATAAAAGATATATTAAAATATAAAAATTAATTAGAAATTAAAAATGATTTCCTACATTATATTATTTTTTTTGTAATTTTTAGAAATTAAATAATAAAATTTATTTGTGATATAAGGATGATGCAATGATTACCATATTAATGAAAGAATAAAATAAATATTATTATAAATATTACAATAAATATAATTTGAACATTTTTAGGTCATATAAACATTATTTTCGATGAATTTTACATGTTATCTTTGATTTAATTCATTTTTAATGTAATCATGTTTATATGTATTTGTCAAAAATCAATTACTAAATAGTGTCAAAATTTTAATAAATGACTTATTAAAAAAATTCTATTTTATTAAATGATATAATAGTCCTAAAAATAAAAGATTATAAAAAGTGAATTATATAATGTTAAAAATATTATTAATGATACAGATTTGTTTGCTTGGGATTTTATAGGAACTACAATAACCATATATTTTGAAAATACAAGAAGATATTGTAAGAGTTGATGTTTTTATCTAAGGGATAAAGCTAAAAGATAAGGTTACTTTTGTGACCTAAATTTGTCTAAACCCTATTTTTTAATTTATTTAGATCCATTATCACCTTTTCATTGAAATAAATGAGTTTGGGAACATTTAAAACTGAATATAAATTTATAATAATTAATATTTCAAGACTTTTCTAAACTGCCCCTCCTCCCACTTATAAAAGGCCACCACCTCAACCCACTTACTCAAAACATTCAACCCCCTTGTCTAATCAAAAATTTTCTCAAAAAAGTTCCCAAAATCCCTCAATTCCTTCTATTGTCCACACACTGGGCAGAAAGTCATCCTAAAGAGACCTTTTCTGAAAATCGAAAGGAGAAACTTGAAAACGAGGTTTTGTTTTATCACCTCTTTCAAAATTTTCTTCTTCTTATACTTCCAATTCTTGTGTTGTTTCTACAATAAAGTAATAAATGTATTAATTTATACATTATTATAGTTTATTATTATTATGTGAGATAATTATACCTCATTTTATCTATCCTAGTAATAATAATATCATCATGCGTGCGTGCGTACAGATTATTATCTTCACACCATGGTGTAATTTGTTATTAAAAAAAATTAATTTTTATGAGTATATTGATGAGTATAATGGATTTAAATATTTAATATAAAAATATATTATTTATTTACAATTCATATACCATCCAATTCCGTACAATTTAGCCATCATGGGAATGATATTTTCGCTCATGCGTATGCACAGGTTACCATCTCCACAACGCGATGAGATTCATTATCCACATTAAACATTCAAGAATGATTATGAATTATATATAATAAAAAATCATTAAATATATGAAATAATAATTCTACTCTATTTATGTATATATAAATGTCCTTTATTTGCTTATATTCAATTCAATAAGGAAACTGAAATAGCATTTATTTGTATGTACAAACTACTATCACCATGAAAAGTGTATTCCATTCCATTTATATATTTATTATATATATTTATATACTAAATATTTATGATATATGAATAATTATTTAAATTCTGTATGTAAATAAATCATTATATTTCTAATAATATCAAGAATAAAAAGTCTTACATATATGATAAATAAAACGATTATTACCCAAAATGTTGCATTAACATGGAATTGATAAATAAATGGGTAATACAAATTCACAAGTGAATAATATATGATATAATAAATATTATTATAGTACTTTTAAAATTTAATAATATTTTTATACCCTCTATCCAGAAGATTAAGACACATACATAAGAAATTGGACTTAAGGTAAGTGATAATTTTACAGTCTCATTATTATTCAAGATTGTTTACTCATACGTATTTACTAGGGTATATTAATCACCCACTTACATGTTTCCTAAATATATAATATTATTATTATTATTCTACTATTTTTTATATTCAATTTTATCTACACATAAATTTTTCTTAAATGGTATGGAATGAAAATTTCTTTTGTTTTCTATATAAGGTTCTTTTTTACTTTTCCAACAACAGTATGAGAATAATGTTTATTAACATATACAACATGAATGGGTTTTTTACATATTATTAAAACATTATTTTTATGAAGCTTCATCTCCATGATTTCAGGTTTATTTTCAAATACATTCTTTTCATTCAAAATTTCATGGCATTTTGAAAAAATAATACTTTTTTTGATGAAGAAAGGATATTTTAATCAAGAATTAAGATCAGGTATGTTATCAATATTATTTTCCATATAAGATGATTCTCTTTAAATTGTGTTATGTTTCAATCACTATTATTACTATGATATGATTTTTAGTGATATAATGATATTTTATATAGATTATGTTATGTTGGACTGATGTTTAAGAGACCCATTTTATTTATTGGGTTATGCAATGATGAATGATTTAGGTTTTCTAGAACATGTAAGAATGGTTTCATTATGAGATGGGTGTGACCTATATCTCCCTTAAAGGCATTGCGTAAATAATTTTATCTCATGAGATCAACATGACTGGAATGGAATGTAAATATTGTTGATTAATATATGGATAGAAAGGCAAGTAAATATGGTTCATCAATACATGGATGGAATGGAAAGTAATCTCGATTCAGTAATGGACTTTGTCCACTATGGTGGTCTTGGAAGTGATGTTGTGGATACTATAGAAATCATATTATTTGCTTCTTATTTTTAAAAATTATATGTTTTATACCAATTCTATTTTATAATGGTTAATGTTTCATAAGGATCTATGCCTTATGTACTACCAATATTTATTTCATCACCCCAGATTTTTATATTTAACCATTATGTTCATGTTTTAAAATTATTATGATTATGGTTTGTTCAATGTTCATGATTTTTACCATTACTAATCATTTCAGCTCAGCCTTTTTATGTTTTGTTTTCCCTAGGATGTAAATAATGATTTTAGGTAGGAATGAAAGGGAAGATATTTATAGGAGATATTGAAGATTTTTCACCATGTTAGAATATTATATTCCATGTTTCCAAAGACACTAAACAAATACGATCCTTGAGAGTACATTTGTGTAATGCATTAACTATTCAACAAAAGAAATGTAATGTCCATGTACTTCAATATTAGGTGGTTACACATATACCCAAGGCTACCCATGTACAACCATTAAAAAATAAAAATACATCATAAGGATAACATTATAACAATACCAAAAAAACCAGAAATTAGGGCATATTTCTTACCAAAATAATAAATTTTAATTTAATAATTACAATAAATAATCAAAATAATTTACATCATAAGAATAACCTTGAAATATTCAATTGATCTAAACTTAACAGGAAGAAATCCAAAAATTGATAATCATAAACACCCCAAATTTGATAAACACTAATGAATTATTCTTATTCTTAAAAAAATTCAATCAATATGATAGTTACAGATAAAAAGTAGAATAAATCACTCAAAGGATCATCCATTCATATTAAATTCTCAATATTCATGAAGAAATATCTCAATGTAATATTCTAAAAAATTAAAAATATGCGTTCAATCAATTCAAGATTCATAATATGAAATTAAATAGTCCTAATAAAAACCAAGCAATAAATTAGAAAAAAAAATTAACATTGAAATCTATTTATATAAAACACATTATTTTCCGATAATAAATATTTTGAAAAGTCCATAATATTAATAAAATAAATGTACACATGATTTCAAAGCCATTATTTTTTATACTAAATAATATCCATTTCATAACGAAAAAATTATTTTAAATTCCAAAATACCTAAAATTGAATTTAAAATATTTCCATGAAACCCACGTCCCATTTAGATATACTCCACCATTTACATCCTTCCAAAAAACCTTATTTTCAATTTAAAATAGACTATATATTAATGTACACTATAGAGTAGTTGGAGTCCTTTTTTAAAACCCACAAAAATATTTTCTCATACTTTGTTTTTTAGGAAAAAAAACACCATAAAAACGTTTTACATAAACAAGTTCTTACAAAAACAAAACCCTTATAAATACCCACTTCATTTTGATTCAAATAACTTAATAACATCACTTATTTTATTACTTTTCACCCTCTTAAAAAACTACACCATGGTTTTCATAATGAAAAACTAAATAAAATCATTCTAAATAACAACATTAATCTATAATAAACACACAAAATCGTCTTAAATTAATAATAAAGATAAGTGGAACAAATGTATATCCCCAAAATGAAAATTTAAAATGTGAAAATTCATAACAACACATGATTTGGCTACAATGTTTGGAAACCATGCACTAAAAATATGAGTCCCATCAGAATAAAAACATAATGGTTTTTATGGTCTCTGTAGGGTTTTTCAAACCTTTAAGATAACAATATTCCCCATGTTCTTTACAAATTAATAATAAATATTGATTTTCTAAAAATAACTCATATACAATTAAAGAAAAACATTAGTACACTAATAAAGAACAAATTTTTTCTAGAATAACTTATAAAAAAATTTACTTTTGAAGCACATGTATAAATAATAAACCTAGTACATCATGTGTCGTCGATAATGGTGGGGACTCCAAATTGGGATTTCATAACATTTATTCCTAAGCTAACTAGAGAAACCCATCAATTAAATCTTTTATTCTGCCCGTGATAATCCTTGAAGTGTGTTTATAATCAATATGGTCTAGGAGATAGTCTTGTGTATCAAAACATATACTATTGGGAATGATTTCTTCGGATAAAATATTAATAAATATGCACTTCGTCTTAGAAATAAAACATAAACACTTCAAAATTTAGAGTTTCAAAAATTAAAATTTATAATAAGACATTCAATTAAAACCCATGAAATGTAATAATAAAAACAAAAACAACATTTGAATAATTACTAGGACAATACACATTTTAATATCATTTTAACATCAAAGAAACTAAATATTAGGTAAAGATATATTGTGAACTAGAAAAGAAATTCTGTAACATAACATTGTTAAGGAAAGGTATAGTTGCTGAACAAATGGTAAAGTTAAAAATTTTAAAATAAGTACCCATATCAATCTTCCATGTGATTCAACTTCCCTTACCACCTCCAAAAATCAAAAACTAGATTTTTTTAACCAGAAAATCCATTATCTAAACCAATACTAAACCATAAATATGACTAGCTTGAGCACAAAAACTACTAGGTATTATTCTCTACTCCTTACATGACCTTTAATAGTAAATCCATTTCATTCTAGTATGAAAAAAATTATAAATTTAATCTTTTCAATGTTACTATGAACCAATCACATGTGATCATTATTTGAAAACATTTCCTTAAATAACTAAATTTTATTTTAAAAAAACTGTTTTATTTTTTATCTAAAATGATGTATTTTTTTGATGTAATTTTTTAAAAAAATATTCTTTGAAATACCCATGTATAATATGAAAATTGAATATTCCAATCCTTTGTAAAAAATCATTAATATAATGAAATCATAATAGAAAAGATTTTTCATTCAAAATTGATATACCAATGGTATTACTAAATAATTATAATAAAAACTATAGTATAATGTATAATGGATCAAAATAAAACTACTATAGTTAAGCAATTATAGAAAATGTTGAATCATAATCATTATATTATAATCATTAATGAACTGTCATATGAACACATTGGATATCTATGTAATATATAGGGTAAATTAATATAGAATCAATCTAATTAATTTCAGATATGATGAATTATCTCAAAAACTCATTCATTTCCATGTCTAGCCTAATCGAGGGTAAAATATAAAATTATGGGAATACACTCACTAGAGGTCACTAGAAGAGAAAATTCATACAATTTTATAACATCTGAACCTAGAAATAATATCTAGATAAACGTGGTTCCCCATGATATCTAAAATATATGTAACATATAATAAGGAAAAAATTATCAATATAAATTAAAAAAATTCATATTACACACTCAATAATGAAAATCAACTGATAATACAACCCCCTTTTATCAATAATATTTATGTTTAAAATATGTCCTATAATAAGGATAATTAAATCCACATTAGGAAATATAAAATAAGCAATCACATATAAAGGGTCTGTATACATTATAAAATCCATTATAGAAAGTGTAAGATATGCCTTTGAAAATTTATTTATGAATTCATGTTAAAAAATAAATTTTAAAAACTAAATCAACTAAATATCATCAAGGACCTTACTAGTTTTTTATAACATAAAATTAGGGTTACATTTATTAAAAACTAATGAAAATAAAAACACCCCTTTAATAGTTATAATACTTTGTCATGAAACCCTTAGGAATTTAAAATTGACTTATTTTTTCACCACTTATATGAATATAGGTTTTGGGAACACAAACATAATTAATATATGTTCATTATATAAATTAATATAAATTTAAAATTTCTCATCAAATAAATTATAATAAAAAATTAACAGATCTATTTAAATTTTATTGTTTATTTGAGGAGTAAGAAACTTCAATCTATCTCTTCCACTAATCATGGTGTTAATACATCACATAATGGTATGAGAACCAATTAGTATCTTATTCCAATCCATAAATCAATACTAAATCATGTTAAATTCATTTTTAGTGAAACAATAAGTCAATGACTCTGTTATAGATAAAGCTAAAAAGAGAAAATGGGTAAAAAATTTAGAGGAGAAGTTAAAATATAACTTTACATAGAATAATCACTATCAAAAGTGGATGAAATAAAATGGAGAACCCTATGTGGAATGGGTAACTAAGAGGATGGATCTTTGAGTTTTTTATCCTAGGTTGGAAGAGAATAAAGGATTAAAGGTATAATAACCCGTATCTTACACATGTTTTAATTCATATTTTTTAATATAAAAATTCATAAAACAGTTCCAATAATTCTTAAGGATTAGTCTATTTGGGTAATTAAAAATATTTTAAGTCATCTAAAAAAATATAATAGATCCTTATTTTGACAAATATAAATTGTTATTAATATATATTCTTCTATTATTACTATGAAGGATAACCATTTGAATATATAAATAATATAGGTGAGCTATAATTCAAGTGAAGGTAATCCTTATAGTAAAGTATACTCATGAAATAATATATATGAGAAAATAGGTATATAATGATTTTATTAAATAGAAGGGTCATATATAATAACATGTAATAATATAATAATAATTACATTTCATAAGTTCATTACACTATAGAAATGATGTAACAATATAAAACCTTACATCTAAAGCAGATGTAAAGTCTCACTGCCAAGATATCATGGCATGATGTGCTAGGCAATCTTCCTATGCACCATACATGGCTTCTCAAGAAATGAAAAAATTCCCAAATTCATTATGGGTGAATAGTTATAGGACCACCCATAACATAATTATATGTACATGAATATTTTTTCTATATATGGAGAATAAATCTTACCTAAATAATAATTATAATCATACCGTAGAGAATGAAATGTGTTACATAATCTTGTCTCAATGAAAACCCAATCAAAAATCATAATGATTCATAATATGATAAAGGATTAAATAATTTTATTTATTCATAAAATAATAAATAATAATATATCATGATTAGTGAGTTAAATTAATAAAAATTTCTAATAATGTTTAAGATAATTAGCTATTGAAATGAACTTCTTAAACATAGTGATTTTGAAATAAGTAATGATCCATTGAAGGAATAAATACAAAATGTGATATTTAAAATAAAAAAAATGGAATTTAAAAAATTTATTTATTGGAATGGATTTTATTATAATAATAATTGAATAAAAAATCTAATAAAATAGATGTCTAATAAAATATAAAATAAATTGATTACTTCCATCAAATCGAGTTTACACTAAATAAATGATTGAGAAGGGAACATGAAATTCAAGAATAAATTTATCACTGAATGTTACAATTATTAGATATATATAAGTGAAATATACATAGAATATATAATATGTATTTGAGAAGAATATAGTGACAATGCGATGATGATATGGAGAATGTGTAACCCAAATGAAAGAGGGTGGTTTAGAATCATAAAATTTTTTAATCATTGTAATTTTTAAAATATTGTATTTATTTAATGAATATATTATTAAAACAATACATATATGGAAATGATGCACATTTATACACATATTTCATAGATATGGTGAATATACCACATTATGGGTGATGATTTCATTTTAAAAGTAAAGAGGGGGAGCAAGTTTGTGTGTGTGTGTGTGATAATTGGTACTTTCATGATATAAAAAAATTCAGTATACATATGATATATATTTCATTGTATTATTATTCTCTTAAGACATTTAGTAGAGGTATAGCAATAAATAAAGTTTAATGGACACAGATAGTGAAATTACCAATTCCTTTCATATCAACCATTAGGCCACTCTTTAAGGATTCTTATATTGGTATTTTTGGGAGACCAAAACCTATATGACCTAGAAAAGATGATTGGGTAGATATTTGGGTGTAATTTGTGTGAGTTAATTGTCTTATAATGTATGGACATATGGGGTGGTGAAGTGGGGCCTTTATAAAGGGAGGAGAGGGGATTTAAAAAAAATACTAAAATAAAATATTATATCTCCAAATAGTGACATGTTATGTTGTTAAATAGTAATGGGATTGTGTCTCTACTAAAAAGGGGACAATAAAATATTTATTTAACTTCTATAATCCTTAATAAAATATTGATAAACCATATTAATAAATTATGTACCTATATAGTATTTATAAAGTATATCATTATTCTCCCCAGTGATTTATTTTTTATAAAAAATACTAAAAAATTTACCATAAAATTTTTCCAAATATAGAATTCTATAAATTATATCAATTTGATAAAAATATAAGAATATAAGAATATTAAATTTTATATAAAGTATTAATGTATTAGTTAAAGAATACTAATTTTAATGACATCATCAATTTTCTGACCCATTGAAAATGTATATATACTTTCATAAATCTATTTTATCAATTTTATAAAAAATAATAATTTTTTATGAATAATTGTTTTAAAAATAAAATATTAATTATGATAATAAAATATTCCTCCAAATGAATTTTATTTATAATAAATAAAATATTTATTATGGAACATATAATCATTATTTATATGTGGAAATTCATTTTTATCATTTTTTAAAATATTGTATTTAATTTAGTTTTAATTTAAATTAATTATAAGTAGAATTATAATAATAAAGGTCATGTGTCTTACATTATTATCAAAAATATTACAAATATGTTAATTCGTAATGAAAATTCCATTTATAAAATTCAATGTCATTATATTCTACCCCCCTTGAATAATTTAATCCTAGAATATTTATTATAGATAATAAGGTGAAAATTGTTTAGGGTACTTTTGAATCATTGATTTATTAGTTTTAAAAGTTTCTTCTTTATAATTATAGTTATTACAATGTAATTTTACCATGTGAGTTGTCTTGTTGTATATAATTTATACTCTGCAGTCTAAAATCATTATAAATTACTCTTCATAAAAGATATCATGCTATAGCTATAATGACTTGAGATTTTTTACCTATTAAATATATTCTTTTCAATACCTCAAGTGGTATATGTGCAGAAAATCATATAATTCAGCTAAATTTGACGGGAACATTAGTCGATATGCCAGTACTCTTATGTGATTAAAAAATATGTTATGTTCAAATGTATCTAGGACTAAGATTTTCCTTCTTCCCAATCCACATGGATATTATATATTGAAATATAAAAAGGAACACTTTATTTATGATCTAAAACTTCTGGACCTATCAATTTTCATTATTATAAATCCCCTTTTAACTATATTCTATGGAAATGTGTTTCTTAATTTATATGATATTTTTTCAATTTAATCATCTATTTCTAGTCCATATTGGATTTATTCACCAACATGATCCCAATGTGAATATGTTCATTATTTTATTAAATAGAGGGATTCATATGGTGTCATTTAAATTATCCAGAGTGTTTTTTTTATTTTGTAATAACTCAACCCTATGATAATGTTTCTCCAAGCTTCAATTAATTTTTAAAGAGAAATGTATCAAAATATCCTAAATTTTCTGGTTATTTCATTGAGATTCGAAGTAAGTATGCAGGAGATAGGATATAATAATGTTTAAATATGTATTTAAGTAATGTTGACTACTTTAAAAAACATTAAGGTGAATCATAGATATCAATTATATACAACGAATGGTGGGGTTCTATGTAGCCTTACCACATATCTGATGTATACATTTATAAGATTATTGAGTGAGAAGTACTCTCATATATTTATGATATAGAAACCTGGTACGAGAATCATATATCCAGTGTCTACTACCATTACATTGTAAAGATTACAAGGAATAAAATCCCAATGTACTGATCAGTTTAGTAGTCGTGGTAAACTAGATACACACTTGAGTATTACATTAAAATTGAATACACCAATTACCACATAATTTATTTCATTCAATGATAATTTTTTTCCATATATCATATCCTCGAATATCTTTCTTAGTAAAATTCATGGAATCTCAGGGAATGGAAACAAAATAATGGTGATCTCAAATACTCAATAAGGATAAAGCACAAAAAAGGAATTAATAAATAAATGATCATAATCAATATGAAATGGTAATAAATCAACATATCTTCCATATAATAGATAAAGTAATAAAAAAGTGCATAAAAATATAGAAAGGTAAATAAATGAACACACATGAAATTTAAATAACTTCACTCCATGAATAGATAATGAAGACTAAATATGGAAATGTTACTAACTCAAAACACATTCCATTTAATCAATAATATAATAATGAAATTAATCTCTATATTTTATCATAGTGAAAATATCATGTATAATAAAAACATAATATTAATGAAAGATATTTTTAATTATGAAAAATAATTTATTTTTAATATGAACCATTATACCATTAAGATATATCCTCAAGATAGTATACATCTGTGGGTAGAAACCTTTCTAATTCTGCATGGAAACATACTCAAATGGTTTATCACCAACTGATTTCGTCTCATGAGACTACCAATGCATTGAGGAGATTTCATTAAGTGGTTCTCAACCAGTGTCTTTCATATGCAAATAATTCATCACATATCAAATAATAGATTAAATCCATAAGAATGTGACTTATGAAATATCCATATTGAGTAATGAATACTGATTTATCTATATTATCCCTAATAATAAAATATATTTTAAAGAAAAAACTATATGTAAAAATGGTATATAGTTTAGGTAATAATAATATCCCTGATAATGTGGTTATTTTGAGGAAATATATTATTATATGGTCACCGAAAAGTGAATAACTAAAGGGGAAGACAAGGACTACAAAAATGATTCAAGGAAGTGAATGTTAATGTTATCCTTAGTCAAAATAATCATAAAAATCATGAGGAATAATAGTAATGGTATCAATATTACATATATTGATTAGATTAATAATATGGGTGGTTTTCATTTATGAATATAAATATCATTAAAATATCATTATGTCATTTTTGAGGAAAATAATCTTTGAACATTCTAAAGTGTCCCATTCCAACCCAATGAAATAATAACATTAAATGAAATATATAATACAATGAAAATAAATAGATTCATGAAATAAAATAATAGAGGGGTAGTATATACACCTCATAAAAGTAATTAGGTGCATAATAAGAAATAATTCTAAATAGAACTTAAACAGAGATAAAACCCCTTACTACTTGATTAATATTAGAATTGAGATACCCGTGAAAGAATAACATAAATTAAAACTTATAATACCATTAAATTACAGGAAATTCATTATATAAAATTTAATATGTAAGTATATTCACCACAAAAAAAGAAACAGCTGGTGAATATGGCATAAGTCTCACATAAATAAAAGCGAGTCTAAAAATCAAATTACAAATATTGTATCATCTGAATTGAACTCGTCATAAAAATGATAATAAAATAGAACATTTAGATATCATGAATATAAAATAATTCAGTATATCATGTATCAAATAGGTTAGTACATACACCACACCAAATAAGTAAGTGTTTAATATAATATTTATCTCTCAATTGTAAAAAGTAAGATGGAAATCTCTTACCTTGCATCCTCATTTGGATGAACACCCTTTAAAATCATTTATAATGGTTTTAATATGATTAATAACTTATTAAATAACAACACATAATTTTATAATATAATATATTAAAATTTTATAACATATTATTATCTATTCATGAATAATAATTCATTATTTTTATCCTTTCGAGTAATAACAGACATGTTTTCAGTGTGTGTATTGACTTGTAATTTTTTGTACCTTATAATCATTTCATGTTTTTATCATCTTCAGAATGAAAATAATTATTTAAAAACCATATATATTTATTATATATATATTTATATTAATTCATAAAATTTTGTGATAGAAAATAAAATACATTATTCCTAGAGATGGCAGGTCGTACGCATGCATGAATGTTGTTTCTATTTTATAATCATTTTAAAAATATAAAAACTACAAGATATATATATATATATATGTATATTATAATTCTATTATGATATTTATTTCGTAAAAACTAATATTTTTTTATTAAACTAATCTGTATTATATTCGGTTTATTCTGTGAACGAATCGCATCACTTTGAGGGGGTGGTAGTCCACACGTACGCAAAAGATGTAATCGTATTCCCACAAAATAAATAAAATAAAGGTATTTATTATATAATAATTAAAAAATCATAAATAAATTATAAATATCATATATATAATATAATCTATAAATCTTTCATTTTTTCCCACCATAAAGTGTGTCAATAGAAGAATGAACGACATGGGTTCACGAGCCGATAGTCCGTCGTGTATGTGAATGATGATTTTGTATCCCAATTGATGGAAGTATGTGAAGGTGTGGTTTATACACTTTATATAACAAAATCTATGTATATTTGGATACCTATTTTATTATTTAATAAATATATATGAATAATTTAAGAGGTGGATAATCAAATAAATCGAATGTTCTCGTTAAAGAACATTACCTCTTTTTCAGGTAACTGAATTTGGTTTATACAAAAATACATTCTTGAATTAATTTAATACAAAATTTAGGATTCTATTATGAGGGATAGAGATATTGGGACATTATTTAGTAATATATTTGACTACAAATGTTTTTTTATAATTGTGAAAAAATTGAGGGGGTTGAGTGTCCGTTTATAGGGGAGGAGAAGTGGCATTCCTATAAATATAAATGGTAAAAACTATTGGGAGGTATACCTTACATAATATACCTATAATAATAAAAAAAAGTCGATAAAAGTTAATATATGTTTTAAATAGTTCTAAAAAATATTTTTTTCTAGTTTCTAGGCCATTTAGAGACTTAATATTAATGTTTAATCATGAAGTAAACTCATTTTTACCTTAATCGTTGTAATTAATTTTAATTGCTTTAACTGATATTTTTGATCAACAACACATTTTAGATTACTAAAAATTATAAATTATGATGATTTCAAAAATGGAATCAATATTTTCAAATTCCAATCACAGAAGTGTCATAAATTAATTTTAAATTAATCATGTGGACGGGGTGAAAAACCGTGTTTTTAAAGTGAAAATATTTAAAA
Organism: Viscum album; assembly: GCA_963277665.1. Lineage (NCBI taxonomy): Eukaryota > Viridiplantae > Streptophyta > Magnoliopsida > Santalales > Viscaceae > Viscum > Viscum album. Next base: position 247,331,985 of record OY728133.1, read on the forward strand.
GTTTGAAATTTTTTCATATCATATTTCAATTGTAAATTAAATATAATGAACTAAATTGGATTAATATATGTAAAATAAATAAAATTAAACTTTAAAACAAACTAATAATGTAATTTATCCTTATAAATAATTTACATGAAAATTCAGTTTTCAATTAAAATTCTGTATTTCACAGTATTCATTCAAAAGGGAAATATTTTTGAAAAATACCATAAAATAACCATAATTTAATTTTGAAATTAATTTTTATAAAATAAATTTTATTTTTTCAAATATAATTTAATTTTTTCAAAAAATTATATATTTAAAATAAGTGCTCTAGTAAAAAACGGAAGAAATACATTGACAAAAATATAACTTTTTATAAATAAAATTGGATTTGTTATTATATTATTACTATAAAATATCTTGGATGAATAAAAATAATATTTTATTCTATATGTAATATATATATATATATATCATTAATATCATTCAAAAATAGTAATTGATTTAATTTATTAAGACAAAAAAATTTATAAGCATAAAAATTGTTCTTTATAAAATCATTTCAAATATATTCATTTTCTTTATATTAAATTGTATTTGAATGTAACTGGAAGAAATTCTATGACTTTTTTAAGATTAAGGGCCATTATAATGGAATATCCCAGAAGAACAGAGGGTTTTTACAATATAGAACCTCTATTTTTGGTCCTATTGAGAATGAGGTCATAGATAAACATGATCCAGATCATGATCCTAATCCAGTGACATCAATTGTTGTTGATAGGGTGACCGATTTTTATCCAGAATTGGATCCTGGTAATACCCATGTCACAAGTACTGTTGCTTCAATTTATGGCAAATCATCAAGTCTGGAAGGTAATGGGATCACTCTAGGAACTATGTTGGGTGATGTTCTTCCTGTTCTGGATGGTAAAGTGGTTTCTACTTATGATGTTGTATACCCTATCTTTAATCCCAGTTATCAAAGGTAGCATGCTGATTCTTGGTCCACTAGAAAGGATGGTTCTAATAATCATCATTCACTTGTAGTGGTAGATCATACAGGTGTCAAGGACATTGTTGAAAATGAGTTTTTGGATACTCATCTAAAAAATGAGGATGCAGAGAGAGCCTTCCTACATATTCATTTATCCAATGTTGTGAGGAAAAGTTTTTCTCTTATGCATTAAGATCCAATTCAGAATCTCAAAACTTTCACTCCATTAGGTGGCTCTCTATGGTCTGATGATATGGTTGAATCACCTCATGGGGATCATTCACAATCATTGGAATCTTTTAGAAATGTTTATGACTCTCTCCCAGTCTCCAATTTTCTCACTACACTAGATTCATTTAAATATATAGAAGTAAAGGGGAAAAAGAATAAATCAAGTAAGAATAATTAATAGGAAAGAAAGAAAAAAAATATGGACCTAATATAATGTCCCAATATCTTCTTTTATGAAGATCATATTTTGGAATTTCCAAGGTATTGGGAATTCACCAACAGTCAAAACCCTTTAGCATTTCAGTATGACCTACAAGTCATTACTTATTTTGTCTTCTTAACGCAAAATGGTTTTGACCGGTGGAAATATTTTAAATGTGAAACCCTTGGTTATTTTTTTTCTCTGCTAATTCCACTTATATTTCTCTAGAATCTCTTTAGGTATTCAAGTATGAAATCATAACCTAATATTCTTGTTCTAATGATCAGAAATTAATTATGTCCTTTAATGAGTTGAATGGGAATGATTTTTATTTCACTTTTTTTAATGCTTTGAATCAGTATATTAGAAGAAATTACCTATAAAAATATTAATAAAGTCTAGAAATGAATATTGGAAATCCTTGGGTGGTGGTTTGTTATTTTAATTCAGTGATGCATCATGAGAAAAATAAAGGGACCCATTTTAGTAGATTGGATGCTCATTAGACCTCCTCATCTATGGATAAGTGCAACTTAAATGGAGTTTTAGTAATGGGTAATAATTTCTCTTGTCACAATTATTCCCTTAATGGGAATAAGGCCATCAAACATGATATGTGTTTTTTTCATATGGATAAGAGAAGTTATGTTGTTGAAGTGTCTAGTACTTCCTGTTGAAATATTCATTATGATCATAGACCTCTTCTAATATACCATTGTGTCAATAGCCTGCAGTCGTACCCACTTCCGTTTAGATTTAAAAATTCTTGGGTTGTTATTCCTGGTTGCTGGGAAGTCATTCCTGAAGCTTGGTAGTGTACTTATACTTGGATCTCCTTCTATATCCTATCAATGAAATTGAATGTTTTTTAAGGCAATAAATCAAGAGTATAGCCAAAATTCATTTTCCATCATTGATGTTGATATTAATAATGTTGAATATAATCTACTATATTGTTTAAGGTTTAATATTGCTCAATAGGTGATCTCCTAGGATAAGATAAATTCTCTTTACATGATTGATGAGTTGACAGTTTTGAAGGAAAATCTCACCCAAAATTTTTACAACATAAGATTGTTGAAATTTTTGGAAAAAATCCAAATTCTTTCATTTCTTGCATACGGTGAAGAATATCAAAAGATGGATCACTATCCTCAAGATCAATGGGGTATTATTTAATTTTGAATCTAAAATTTCCAATGTTTTCTGTAACTATTTTGAAACATTGTATATGGTATCATTGGATGGTAACACTTAGAATATTTTCAGCAACATTTCCCCTTCGGTTGCTGATTCCTAAAACAACATGATTATTCAGGCGCCTCTTGAAGATGAAATTAGAATATCTATTTTTTCTCTGTAATCTAAATGTGTTGTAGGTCCAGATGGATTATCTAATAAATTCTTTATCTTCTAATAGGACATCATCCAGACAAGGATTGTCAATTCAATCAGATAATATTATTATCGTGATTTTATACCATTTGGAGTTAATCCCAACTTAATTTCATTAATCACTAAAAAGTAGAATGCTCTTGATATTAGGGATTTCAGACCTATGGCTATTGGGAATAATATCCCAAATATTATCTGTAATGTTTTGGGAACCAGTTTAGGGGGAATTGCTAAATAATTAACCACTTCCAATTAAATTTGAATTTGTACCTAGATGGAACATCCAAAATTACTTATTTACATCCTTTGAGTGTGTCAATATTATGATAAGGAATGTTATGGATGATAACATGACACTCAATATTGAAATTTCACATGCCTTTGACACATTTAAATAGAGCTTTATCTTTTTTGTGTTTAGGATTCATGGATTCTCCCATTATTTTATCAATATGATTAATTGTATTCTCAGAAGTTCCATACTATTAGTTATTTTCAATGGATCCCAACTTGGATTCTTTCGGTGCACTATCAAGGTGAGACAAGGGGATCCCTTATCAGGTCTTCTATTTTCTATTGCTAAGGATTACCTAATGACCTGTTTGTGTGATTTTTTTACTAGTTTCTATCAATGAATGATGGATGGACAAGCTCTCTTTTCACCCTCACACCTACGATATATGGATGATATACTTTTGTATGGGAAAGTTTATAAAATTACAATTTTAATTATGAAAATGGTATTCCATCATTATGAGGATATTGTTTGTTAGGTTATCAGTTGGGGTAATTCCTCCATGATATTTGGTTAAGTAGTCACTACTTCCAAAAAAAAAGAGTCACCCATATTCTTGGTGTCAAGCGTGGAAGTGTACCCTTTACTTATATTTCTATACCTCTTTTTGGATAAAAAAATGGTTCGATCTAAAATGAATTTATTTCAGAATATTTTATCAAATGGAAACTTAGAAGGGTAAATCCATTTTGTAGGTGAGATGGGTCTTCCTTGTTAACTTTGTTATCACTTCAATTTTCTTTTCCTTCACTTTGTATAGATGTCTTAGAGGTCTACTAAAATAACTCCAATTTTTTATTCAAAATATTATTTGGGTTGTATTAATTCATGAGAGGAAGATGATCAGTGTCTCTGGGAATACATGTCCCAAACCTGTTGATATGGGAGGAATGGGAGGTGGGGATCTGAGTCTCTTTAATGAGTCTCTTATTGAAAATTTCACATGGAGTCTTCAGGAATCCAATGAAATATCCCTAGAATTTTTATATAGAAAATTTGGGATTAAACTACTAAATAGATACTCTTTTTACACTCCCTCATTAATATGGCCATCCTTAAGGAATGTTTATCGTAATTTTTTACAATCCTCCAAATGTCTGGTTTGTAGGTATTCATCTCTTAACAGTTGGTGGACTAATTGGTTATCCACTAATATTTTTGATTAACATGATATCCCCCTTCACTGAGGCATCTACCAATTTTAGAATTCCAATCTAATTCTTATGATTATGACCTACTTTATAACAATATGAGGCTAGAAATAGATAATTATCATTATACTAATGTGGATATTTTTGTATGTAAACATAATATTAATGGTACCATTAGAACATGATATTTCTATAGATTAATGTGTAATGGATATGTTGTTGTCCCTAGTTGGATGCTCACTTTCAGAACAACTTTCATTGCACCTGCAGATTTAATGCTTATATGGAGAATTTGGAAGCAATGGTTACCCTTACACTAGTTGTTGTTGTGTTCTGGGGCCACTTTGTCCCATGTATTCTACCTCTGTCAAGCTTCATATGAATCCTTTGAACAATTTTCTGTCTCATGTAACTTTTCATAAAGGATATGGAGTTATGTACATGAAATATTCGGTTTTAACCTCACTTATGGACGTTTTGGTCATCTCAAAAAGTTTATTTGGTCGTAAGGCTATGGAGCCCGGGTCATATACCTTCTATTTTCTACTACATTTGAGGTCACTGACTTCATTTGCAGAGCTTAGAAATCACTTGATTTTGAGAATCAAAATCACACTATCTTTGACAGAATGAAGGACATGCATCATCATGTCATGGATGTAGTGAACATTCGGACAGGTTGTATATGGAATGATTTTCAAACCTGTTAATTCTAAGATCTCATGGCATTACTGGTAGATACATGAAACATGTTGTGCCCAGATTTGTAAGATGGATACTACCTAATTCTCAGTAGATGAAAATCAATGAGGATGTGATGGCATTAGGAGCACTAGGACCCTCGAGCTATTGTGGAATCATCCACACTCATAAAGGATTTGTTAGTGGCTACTTCTACCACTTCATCAGTAATTTATATGCACTTGATGCTATTCTTTGAGCCATGATAAAGGTAAATAGATATGCAGTTCACCATGGATGGTGAAATATATGGATGTAATCTGATTCTTCTATGGCTGTTGGAATCCTTCAGTTTCGCTTCGGAATGTTCCATGGTAGCATTTTCTAGCATTGTTTGACAATAATTGACTTGTGGATCAACTTTTTATTATTGTGAAAAACATCTATAGAGAATCCAATTGGGTTGTTTATGTACTCTCCAAGATAGCAATTGAGGAGGCCAACTTTATATTGTCTTTTGTGGTACTTCGAATTTTTAGTGAGTTGATTGATGCATATTAATATAGTGAATTGTACACTCATCTTTGAATGATCACCATGTGACTCCTCTTTTTATATTATTATTTTCAATAAAATTTACTTGGAGCGGGTAACCCTATCTCCTGATCCATTGGATTATATGTCAATTTTTTATCTATCGAGATAATACCTCAATATATTCAATGTAAATATTACCACAACTAGATCCATATAATTAATTATATAAGTTTTATCATATAAAAACAACTTTTCTAATGTATATGTTATCAATAAATCATTTGGCATGAGTACACAACCTAATACCTTCATTAAAGCATCAATATAGAATAAAAATCATTTCCCACATGTTGGATGTGGGAGTAGAATTATAGTGATTATATTCCTCTTTAACTCCTTGATTATATCTTCATAATTATAGTTATAGAAAAATTACTCTCTTTTGAGTTTTCTTTGTTTGGGGGTTTTAGAATCCCGAGATGTTATTAAAAAGTCATCAATAATACACATATAATTTTAGAAAACTATGAATCTCTATTATTGATATTGGTTTGTAAATTATTCAATGTATTATTTTGTTAATGGATCCAAACATATATCCTTTTTGTTATATCATACCCAAAAATTACCTAATCTATTAAAAAAACACAATCATAATAATTTTCATACGTAATAACATTATCAGTTTCTTTAACAAAGTACTCAAATTCTCCACATGTTCAACATTTTTGGATTATTTGGGAATATCATCAATATAGACCATAAAATTATTTTATAGGTATTATCTAAAGATTCTATTCATTGGTTCCATTTAAATTTTTCCATTAGTGGTTATTCCAATGGGAATAAATAAGAAGTGATAGTTTTAATACCATATAAAAAATCATTCATAAATATCTCTCATTCTTCATATTTAATTTATGATATCCTGGTTAATGTTTGACTTTATAAAAATACTTGGAACCAAGTAGATGATTGAAAAATTATTTAATATTTTGTTGTGGATAATTTTTCTTTATCGTGATATTTTTTTCTTAAATGATCATCAATAAGAAGACACATTGAATAAAATTCTTCTTGGTGATGAGGACTGGTTCACCCCCTGGTGACGCACATGTGTGTTTGAATAACATTAAAATATTTCTTATTGTTTCTTATTTAATTCTTCGATTTCATTGAGGTCCATTCTACATGGAATCAATGATATAGGCAGAGTTCATACTAGTAGTTCAATTGATAACATAACCACTATGTTATATGGAACTTCGTGGAACTATTCCAGGAATACATTAACATATTCCCTTGCATTAGGAGTTTCTTTAATGATGATCCACTCCTAATTGTCAATTATTTTAACTATATATTTTTATCATAATAAAATAAAATATAATCTTGATAATGATTTTAAAATATATATTCCTCATCCAATTTTCACATGTAAAGAATGTAAGAAGGATTTTAGATAAGGAATGTAATTTCCTTATCCTAAAAGTTGATGTTTTACTTATATAATGGTAGATTATCCATGCATAGTAATTTAAAAAATCATCTAAATTAAGAATTCAAATTATTTTTTTGTTATTCATCCCATTAATACTAAGATGGATGGAGTTATATACTTATGATATAATGATTTCAACACTTATTGTTTTCATGAATAATCAAACCCCCATGTAACGAGATGGTTCTTGGATTTTTCTAAATAACTTGCATGATATGAAAGAATGTGTAGAACCGACACCAAATAAGACATTTTCAATTATTGAATGAATAATAAATCTACATTTCAACACTTTATTGTCATGATCAACCATAGTAGTAGTGATAGAATATTATCATCTATTATCTATAAGCCTTCAATGTTTTTATCATCTATTATCTTTGAGAACCTCGACTATAGATCACAGACATTCACAATGACATTATTTTTTGTAGTTGAATCAATGGACCATATATTGAAACATGATCAGAACCTCCTTTCGTTTAATCATATTAATGGGATTTTTTATCTATATTTGATATTCCTTATCCTGATTCCCCGTCATTTCATTATATAAACTACTAAATTTTTCCTTTAGATGGGTTATAATATTCAACATATCATACTTATAACAAGTTGGAAGTTATATTATTTCCCTACATTAGACTTAATAATTGGTCTTATAGAATTATACACCATTCTTTATATTATTTCTCTAAGCCCATATGAACATTTAGTTTAATTAACATCTATATGGAAATTAATTTCATATAAAACATTTTACACATATATTTAAAAGTCTAGATTCATCAATTATTTTCAAATTTATGGCCTTATCGAACAATTGAAATGGTTAAACTAACATTCTAGGTCAATGAAATGATTTTTGGTGTACCATGCAAGACTTGTGAACATTTATATATAATACAGGATGGATTCGTTATCATTTTTATTTTTAATAAGTAACTCCATTTCCATTAAAATGTATATTTTCAGTAAAATATAAAAACAAATTATTGAATCCTTCCAAATTAATTTTTAATACTTTGTACCCATACTTTTTATTCATGATATATTTCATCAAATGATATGATTCTCCCTCAAAAAGATAGATGTTTAATATGAATTTCTATTTATCAGTACACTAATTGAAAAATATTATTATCAATGTAAATTATCTAATATTACATGATTATGGGTAAAAAAAAGTAAATGTATGAGTCATTTTTCAAATAAAATACTCAATTGTAGCTTTTATTATCATGGGAGAATGAGGGAATCACACATCATTTAACTTATTATTCATAACATGGTTCATTTTTACAAGTATCTTCATTAGGTTTTCGAAAAACACTCCCATTATATTATGAATCTTTTTTGGAAGATAATTACATTTCCCTTTCTTTATTATTTATTGTCTCAATTCCTCAAATTTCCATCCACTAAGTAAAATAAGGTAAAATTAGATTTTACAACACAGAAATTAATATGAATTAAAATGAAAACTATGAAAATATAATTATTATCTCATAAATTTCATGTATATAATAATGTATAAATTTTTAGGTTTTAATATCAGTAATCCATGGTTATATACTAATTGGTATCTCTAACCAAAATAATTATATATTATATCATCAAATTCAAGAATACCATAACAATAAAATATCCAATCATTCACCACTGATCTTAAAGATAATGTGAATCAACCATAAAACAACAAATATTGATGTGGAACCAAGTGTGTAGTTAGGATACTTTTTTGTGGACCATGTGAAAATAAATTTAATACTAAATCGAAAAAAATTAGAATTAATAACCCAAGGTGCATTATATCTAGATCCTATATCCACATGTTTGTTTTTAGATTGGTAAGGAATTATTAGGGAATAACGTGATCTCTAAATTATCAAAATTTCAATATGGTTTTCTTAAATGTTTCACTAGGGTCTCCATAATTATTTAATTTCTTATTCCCTAAAAATAAATAAACTATTATATAATAATAATTATATTATCCTACGTCTCATACTAATTTTATTTCATGAATTTTAGAATAATATTACATAAAACCTGGACTATAAATTTATATTCCTAGTTTCATCAAGAGGAATGATGCATATTACATCAACAAAAACAAAAGAATCATCTTATATTTTTATCTCCATAAATTTATCTTAAGATTATTTTATCTCTTATTAGTAAAAAATAAAATAATGCGGAATTCGTAGTGAAAATAAGTAATCTATAATTCCCATTAAGGTAATAATAAGAGTAAATATGGATTATAATGTAATACTTATAAGAAAAGAGTAATAACCTGATTTCGTAAAAGAGAAGGATTATATATAATTCTATAGGAAAGAGGTATTATAAAAAATATCAAATTATTATTGAATCATAGGAATATAGAAACAATATTAATCATGAAATCATAAGAATAAATTAAGGGTTACTACTAAAACAACATAATAAATTGTTCGGCTATTTTCTTGTGAACAATATATTTTATATCATCACAAAAACACTACTCGTTGTATCAGGTGGTTGTATAATTCTAGTCCAACCTATCACGTCATAATATATATAAATTATTATGCATACCAAATAAGGAAAATAAATCATATTTAAAGTATAATAATAATCATCATCATGATAAGAAGATGGGTCGCATAATATTATCTCAAAGCCTAACTGAATGTACAATCGTAATCATTTACTTAAAGATAAGAGATTAAGAAATTTTTTATGATTATAAAAGATTAGTGAATATTATAACATGATTAAATATTAATATAAATTAAAATTCAAATAATGTGAGTGGATGTGATGGTATATAAATCATCCTTATAATCCTTATTTTTAATAAATGATTAAAATCATTTATAAGAAACAAGTACAAAGGTTTTTGTTTAAAAAAATTAAATTTAAGTAAATACATTATTATCAAAGAATATTTTTTATCAAAAGTAAATGTCGGGTTAAACATTTAAAATGGTGGTGTACCATAAGAGATAATAAATAGAAAATATTCATTTAATCGGGTCTTTAGTAGTGAAGGGATTGACCGAGAAATGTGAAGAACCGTGTAGAACACCATAAATTAAATATAAAATATCTAATTATATTTTTATGAAAAATATATACAATATATATAATATTTATTTGAGAATAATAGATATAGACCGTGGTAGTGATAAATTATAATCCATTAGAAATAAGGTGGCTCATAAGTTCCCATTACATAGGTCATGACATTCTATGTATTTGCATATAAATTTTAAAATAATAAAATATTTGTTTTAAATAAAATATCTAGAATCTATTCAACATATATTTAATTTTTTAAGGTTGACTTATATTTATTTTTCATTAATTTATCACAAAATATTTTTCCCTCATCATCCACATGACTTTGTTCAGTTAATTTCATCCAAAATATTTAAGAACTTTGATTTATTTCAAGGGTGTGATAAAAATATTTAATATTATCTAAAATTAAAGAACTATTGGTTATTTATTAATCTATTAAGATAATATCTTTAATTATTATCGGTTTGTATAAAATTTATTCAAATTATGAAAGGTATCTAGGTTCTCTCATTTTAAATGTTTAAAATTACTATGACAATTATTTTTTATTATAATTAATATTATTTATAATTCATATTTATATAAATTTAATAAGGATAAAAAATATTTTATTTATTAATTGATTAAAGTTTTCAAAAATCCATGTAAGGCAGTGATAAAAAATGAATCCAACCATCCGTGGAGGCCATGAATCGACTGAACTATGGGTGATGATTTCATTATAGAATATAAGGAGAGAGAGAGATGGATAATTGATATTTAATTGAAATATTATGATTTAAATAGAAAAATAATAACTATTTCATTATATAATTTTTTAGATGATTTATATTAGAGACAAGATTAATGAAACATAAGTGAACTCAATTAAGACAATATCCTCTTTCATCGATATCCTCCATTAGATTGGCCTTTTGGGGAGACTATAGTATGTTGGACCTAGAAAAGAGTTTTATGAAAATATTTCATAATAATTTTGGATAGATAAAGGTAATATAATATTTGGATTAATAAGGTCAGTAAGAGTGGTACTGATAAGTTAAGAAGAGGGTTGTTTTTGAATAAAATAAAATAATAAAATATTATATCTTCAAATAGTGACTCAACATGTGATTTAATAATAATGTGAAGGAGAATATAAAGTAAGGGGGGAAATAATATATTCCTAAAACATCTATATACGACATAAATTTATTCATATACATTATTAGAAAAAAGAGTACATATACGATACTTATCTGGTATTTCACTATTCATATCCATATTTTTTTTAAAAAAAAAATTAAAAAAACATCACCCTAAATATTTTTTGACATGATAATTATAAAAATGAATTCGGTTTATCAATATGATTAAAAAAATAAGAAAATTATAAGTTTTAAATAAGTTATTGTTTTTGTAAAAATACTTGTTTTTTAAGATTTTCTAAATTTAATAACTATTTTGAAATATTACTAATGGTGTTGTTAAATATTTTTTTATTTTCAATGAAATATATTTTATTAAATAAAATTTTATATATATTTGAATTTTTAAAATAAAAATATATTTTGATGAAAAAATTTTCTATTCTACTTAGAGGATAACCATGATTTCTTTGTGAAATCATTTTTTGTTTCATTTTGAACAAATTTATTTAATTGAATTGTCATATATATTTCTTATAGGAAACATTATTGTGATAATGTGCATATTTTTACCCTATATTCTTAAATCTGACAAATATAGTAATTCAAAAGACAAATTTATCATATATAATTATGGTAAATTATAAAATTCATCAATAAAAAGTGATGATAATGGGTAAAATACCAATATTATTATGACATGTACATGGAATACTATTTGATCACATAGATTTTCAAAACCATTCACCACTCATATGGATGAAACTTTATGAAACTAGTGTATATAAAAAAGTTCTCACACTTAGTTTACTAAACTCAATGCTAACAATATATAGAATTCCCTCAGACAATGGTTATATTTATTGTTTGGATTCATGGTTTGGTAATATGTTCCCCAACCATGTGACCATATTTGAATTGTTTTATAACATTTTCTCATTCATGTGTCACTGTTTGGACTATAAATAAAGATATCATGTGACATGAAAATCTGAACCCCATCCTCCCAATTTTAATGATATTTTACCTGAATTCAAGAGAAAAATATAATAAAATAAATAAATAAATAAAATTCATAAGAAATGATAGGTCTGGTTGTGAAAATTCTCAAAACCAGTGTAAGTATTTCTCCCAATAAATACATTGTAGATTAGTTTTTCAATGAATGGATGAGGTTTAAATTTATCATTATGTTTTAATTTTCAAAATATATGAACACCAAGAAATCCCGTAAAAAATGGTTAACAACACTAGTTAATATAAATAATATAAAAAAATCAATAACATTCCTCATTGAACCTCTCGGATTATAACTCGACACCAGACACTACATCCTCGACTTGAATGATGAATATCTTATTGGCACCCAAAATTTTCACATAAATGATACTATAAAAGAATATAAAATCAATCAACTAACCAAAACATATTATTGTTCAAGGAAACTAAAACATATTATAAGGATGTTTGTAGTTGGAAAATGAAACATATCACCTTGAATTTTTAAACTAACACCTTCATAAGGAAGCATAGAAACAATCACCATCATGGTTACCCTATTTTTTATGAACTACTCTAATACTCTGATTATCTAAAATAATTGTATTTGTAATAAAATCATCAAAAAATAAAATACTTAATAACTGATAAAATTTTCCAAAGGAGTAAAAATAATACATCTAAAATTCCATAATAAAAATCCACCCACAACAAGTTATAAACATTACATAAAAATTATGATATTAGAATTTATATTACATCAAACAATGGTTGTTATTGTAGACCAGATAATATTGAAAAGATATAAATGGAAGTTATGCAATAATAAACCTCCAAAATAATTAATAATCTAGGGATCCAACCTTGGGCATTAAATATGATGAAATGATAACCTAATACCCCACCCATTGAATATTAACCTTGTGAACATAATAAAATATAAATATTTTAATAGTTAGAGTGAAATTATGAGTAGTGTGGAACTCATCCAATTTTGCCGAGTACAACCCCAAGGATTCCAATGTATATTTAGTAAAATTTGAAGCCACATAATGGGGTAAATCATAAAAATAAAATAAAATACCAAACTAATCACTATGGAATGAGAATTACCAAATCCATTAGAATCAAATTTGTAAAAATCACAAGGATACCCAAATAATTAAATTAAACAATAATCACCTCATAAAGAATAAACCATTGTAAACATGTTTAGAATAAATATCAAAATAGAGAATCATATCCATCATAAAATGTAATTACACTATAGTCATCTTCATAATCAATTAATTCAATATATACAATAGTCACACCTAGGAAATATGATAAATCACCCTAATGATCATCCACAGTAAGGCAATTTTCACTATTCATTTATACCTTTCATGGAAAAATATACTAAATAAAAATAAATATTAACTCAATAAATTATTGTTTCCTAATTAGAAATTATAAATACCAAATATAGATTAAAATATCAGCCCCTAAACACTAGTTACCAATGAAAAAATTCTAAAAATACCATTAATTTAAAACCACCAACATTTAAAAAAGTGTCAAAATACATTTTAAAAAAGTAAACATTATTTGTAAAAACTATTTGTGAAACATCATAGGAACCATTTCGAAACTCAATTCTGATAAAAACTAGTACTTCGCTCGTGCGATGCACGACACTATAAAATGATTCTTAGTATTAACTATAGATTAATATTTATAAAACATAATAGTTTATATTAATATTGAATATATTTGAAAAGAAAATGACATACATAATGACGAATAAAAGTTATATAAATTGAGGAACAAAATTTAGATACTGAGTAGCCTTCTGTATAAAATTAACAATATATGAACCAACAGTGAAAATGAATGAAAATTAATAAATAATATATTGAAATTAATAATTTATTCATAGAAACAAAGTATGAAAATCTAATTTTTAGATACTTGATATAGGTCAACATTGAAATAAAATCATTATAAGAGAACAACAATACAGTTTCACCATTGATATAGAACTATGGAATGTAATTTAACAATGATAAGATAAAATAAATACTATTTCAATAACAGATGAATGTTTGACAACATAAACAGGATCCATGATTTTCAACAACAGTGGGTGTGCAAATCAGATTACAATTCATGTCATCAAAATGTGCAGTCATAAGCCTCCCAGTACCACCATGCATCATTTATGTAGAGTATCAGTTTTTCATGTTTTTTTATAGTTATATTGATCCATGCAATCTAAAATTATAAATGAATGTTAGTAAATGAAACATACTACTGTGAAAAAATAACTGGTTAATCTAGTGAGGTGTAAAAAATCATGTCATAATCAAATGGATCATTTTTTTTGACAATATTCATCTATGAAGAAAACTGTACAAAAATTCAATGAATACAAATAAATAATATGATAAAGAAAAAATCACTAATAATTGAAATAAATAATAGAAATTGGTAATCGGGTACACTATATTCGAAATCAATCATGACATATTTGAAAAACTGAAAACTATTTAAGTGGAGAAAAAATATAATCCACACCTACTGCATAGGGCATTACCTGTCCACCGCTTAGCCCGTCGTCACTGCCCTGCCCCTCCCATGCCCTCTTCCCTCTAGTCCATCACCCCCACACCATCCATGTAGAGACCCAAAACTTGATGTACATTGACATTACATTACATTTGCGGAATACTTAGTACATAACAAAAAACACACACACAAGGATCGTAATAGTTTAGTGTCTTTGGAAACACGAAATATAATCTTCTAATAGTGGTGAAAGATCTTCAAAATATCCCATAAAGATCTTCTTTTTTTTTACCTAAAACCTTTCTTTATATCCTGGGGAAAAGAAAAGATAAAAGGGTGAGCTCAAATGCTCAGTAAGGGTAAACAAAAGAAATATCAATCACATCATATACATAAGCACATAACTTTTGGAAATCTTAACCTGCAAAAGAGATCATAATTTCATAACATGGGGTAAATAATGGCAGTGAAATGTAATCAGAATAATCATAACTTAAAACATGAAACATTGTGGCATTCACACGTAATCATAGAGAATCATTTCTTGTTAGTCAAGACTCATTGCCAAGACTATCTTAGTGGACAAAGTCTCTTTCTGAATCGAGTAACCCTCGTTTCAGTCCTGTTTCACTGAACCGGTATAACCTACCGTTCCAGCCCTGTCTATCTCATGAGATATAAAATCTTTACCCAATTCATTGGAGGGAGATTTAGGTCCCACCCATCTCATAATGATACCATTCTTCTGTGTGCCACAAAATCATAAATCATACATCATTGCATAACCCATGTAACAAAAATGGGATTCTTAAACAACATGACATCATAAAACAATTCATATAAGCTAAAGGAATTCATAAAAATATTTCCATCACAACATATCAAATCCATGTAATAATAGGGATAGAAATAGAACCCTTTATTATCTTAGATGGAAAATAATTTTGATAAAACACTTGAAATCCATTCTTGAGGAAAATATCCTTTCTACTTCAAAAACATTTTCCTTTCATAACATGTCATACAATTAAAATATAAAAGAAGTTGATTAAAAATAAACTTGAAAACTTGTAAAGGATTCTTCTTGGAAATAATGTTTTAAATATCCATTCATGCCGTATAAGTTAAAAAAAACATTCTTCGTACTTTTGTCAGAAAAGTCAAAAAGTACCTCGTACGAAAAACGACAAAAGATTCCTTTCATATCTTTTACAAAAAACTCATCGAAGGGTAAAATTGGATATAAACTATTGTAGAAGGATGGAAATAATTTTACATATTGAGGTAACATGGATGTGGATGATAAAATACACCCCAGTAAATACCAAAGTAAAAACAATCTCGGATAAAAATGAGATTGTGATATTTTTCCTTACCTTAGGTCCGACTTGCTTTGTAAGTGTCCGAACCTCCTGTATAATGATTTAAATCATGTTATTGACTTATTACAGAATCATATTCATTGTTATTATATCACATATGGTCCACTTATGAATTTATATTACCCGTTCTTTTGTAAATTCATGTTAAAGTAGCGTTTTGGATAGAATCGTCTCATTTGTCGTTCGTGTTTTTAACTTGTAATTATTCATATGATTACATAGATCATGATTACTTAATTCCAGAATATAAAACATGATTTATATATATATATATTCATAATATACATATATAATAAATTAGTAAATGGAAAGAAATACACTGTTCATGGTGGCGGTAGTCCGTACGTACGCATGAACGCTGTTTTCGTTTCCTTATTGAATTGAATGTAATTAAGTAGATGACATACATATAAATATAAATAATTCCAGTATCATTATCAGGTCATATATTTCATTAGTACTTATTATATATACATTATAATCATTCATTAATGGTTAATCATTGAGAATGAATCTCATCGCGTCGTGGAGACGGTAGTCCGTACGTACGCACGAGTAATGATATCGTTCTCATGGTCGTGGAATTGTGTTTAAGTGTATGTATACTATTTCAGTATCAATATTACTTTATAATAATCATATATAGTTACTCATTACACCTTTACACCCATCCAATTAAGGTGGTGGCGGAAAATAGATTACACCACGGCGTGGAGACGGTATTCCGTACGTACGCACGCGCGGTGATTTCCTTTTTCTGCAGGTTGGATAGAAGGTTAATTAGAGTTGTTTCAAATTTATAATAACATATCAGTATATAAGAAATACTGATTTTATTACTTTATCATGAAACAACTAAAGAAGAAGATGTTTAAGAAGAAAGAAATTGAAAAAGATCGGTAATCGATATTACCTCTTTTTGACGCGCCTTTTCTTAGCCTCCACTTAAAGAACTAAGGATGGTATTTTAAGAAGACCAGGACCTCTAGGATGATACTAGGGAAGTGTATAAGGGATTTTGGCAGGGGTTGGCCGAGCTTGAAGGCTCAAATTGGTGTGAGGAGGAGGGGGAGGAGGTGTCCTTTTATAAGGGAGGAGAGGGGCACCTTAGGAATACCTCAAAATATTATTTTATATTAAAGTCAAAATCGGTTTATAATGGTTCCAAAGGGTCTTATTATGGAGCTAAAGTGGGGATGGGTCGAAATCCTATCAACCAATAAGATTTAGAGAAGTTTAGGGTATTATTTTAACCTTATCAATTAGATTTAACTGTAAGTTAAATAATTTAACTTTTACCGTGTCTTTTTGTTTTCTTTCACTATATGGTTAATACACTTACTATAACATGCCAAACGAACCCCAAATTGTTTATTATTAATACATATATCCTTATCTAAGTCATTTGGCCGAACCTTAGATTTTTAGGAATAAAATTACAATTAATAATATAATATTTGATTTAAAAACTATTTTGTGTCAATTTTGACACTATTTGATATATGATTTTTGTGAAAGTCATAACAGAATTATATGTTCGAAAAAAGTTGATTAAATCAACACTAATATATCATAGTAACCTAGAAAATTATTGGAATTCATAAAAAGTCTTAAATTACATTTATTTTGGAATTTATAATATCAATTATGTCAATATTTCATTAATAAGATAATTACTGCATCATCTTTGTGTCATAAATAAATTAAATTATTTGATGTATAAAAATTAAAAATAAAATACCATCATTTAGTAAATCTTTTTATATTTCTAATGAATATTTACAATAGAATTTATCTTATGTACAACCCTATATTAAAAATGTTTTAGTAAATATAATTTGATTTTAACTCTTTTAACTCTTCGTTGAATTAAATAATAATAAATGTCCTAATCTAATCCAAATGGGCCTAAATGATAATATTTTACACATAAAGTTGTTTTTGGTCGAGATACACTTGTCCAATAGAATTAGGACACGTGTTAGGGTAATAGTAATATCATATTTACCCTTAGTTACCCTATTTACTATTAACCGTGGAAAAAAAAAGTAAAAAGTTACTATTCACCAAAAATTATTTTCATCTCATTGAACCACGTTTAAGTCCTTCATATTAACCGTGTCTCGGATTTTCGAAATTCCATTCACAGAAGCGGTAAAATTATGTTTTATGCACAATTCAGTTTTTAACCTACCACTTAGTGGTTTCACTATTCATCGAAAATTGAAAGTTTTTAGAAAAATACCAAAAATTAGGCCTAAGCTATATTTGATATTATGAACTCAAAAATGATGTCTATTTTACCAAATTCAAAACATATCAGTTTCATTAACTAATTTAAAAATTAATTCCCGTCGTTAAAACAAATAGCGTGTTTTTAAGAGATAATAAGTATCAAAAGATTGAAACTTGTTTATAAGTGGTTTAAATGTGAAATTACATCCAATGACCATTATTGTATTAAATTGTAAAAATATATTCTAAATATACTTTAAAACCACTAAAATTAATAATCTATCACTATTAATTATTTCGATTAAAAAGTTGTTTTTAATTATAATTTAGTAATTTTCACTATTCATCAGAATATGAAAGTTATCCGAAAATTACCAAAATTTCACCCTAAGCTAATTTCGATTTTCCAAATCCAAAAATGAAGTCAATTTTGAAAAATAAAATTTACAAAATTTCAAAAAGTGGTTATTACTATTCATAATGGAAACTTTTAATAATATTTTAATAGCATATCGTTGTTTAGTGAAACTCGGTATTGCGTACTACACACGCTATCAAGGAAGGTCGTGATTGCGTGTAATGAAAGGCAAGTAAAAGATGCGTGTTGTGCAAGCTCCTTTTGGTGTAGCGTACAAGACATTAATAAAATTAAAAAGAATATTTTTCATAAAATCTCGGATTGTTACATTCTACCCCCCTTAAAATGAATTTCGCCCTCGAAATTCGTCGGGGTTATAAATAGTTTACTATTCGAACGTTTCTTTAATAGAAACCCACATCGTAAAACGGAATTCCAAAACCAATCATTAAAAACTAAAGTATGAAATGTAACGGTTACCCAAATAAACTAATCACTGGGTTTCCACATAGGTGAACATATGGATATGGAAGAAAAATCTAACCATCATGTTCTGATGGAGAGTGGCAGAGAACATGGCTATAGAAAATCCAGTAATCACAAATCCATAGATTTGTGATGATATAATGTACCATCTGATTCATCAGGTATAAGATCACTAGGAATACATTTTTGGTTTTCAAGATCATTTCCCTAAAGTTGAAAATTTGAATTAGAATAAATACTTACATTATTTTGGTACAATCTCACTGTTGTTCGTGCCTTGAAAAATTTCCACTTCATATCTTAAATAAATGAAGTTGAATTTGTTATTCGTGAAGTGTTAGAAGATCATGTGATAGAATGACGGGTCATTCCATCTGTCTCAAACAAAAGGTTAGCAAAAATTATATACATAAGTCGATCTATAGTGAGATTAATCATATATGGTTCCTAAAATGGACTTTATACTTCATATATCATACTGCTTAATATAATAAAACTAGTTTCTAATAAACAGGGACTTCCTGTAGGCCAGTGGTAGGCGATAAAGGCCAGTCGCACTTCGGTTGTGGGTTCGATTCCCACATCCTTGTCCGAAGAGATGGGTTGTCGCCCGTCCTGCAGGTTGCCCTTTTTATAAAACTATATTACTATAACATTCCATCAATAATATCGAGAAAACTTCTATCCTTAAACAATACTAACTTATGTTCAACATAATACATTCCAATCTTTAGGCTTATCCATAATACTGCAGTCCACTCTCATAACATAGTGAAAACGATTACCAGAGATTTAACACCATCGTCGATCCCCATATATCATAAGATATGTCTTGTTGGTCACATTCCAAACATTAAAAGGCCTTAATCATATATTCTCTTGAATACCCATTGAACCTTAGTGAAAACATAAATGCAGTTAAAAGTTAACTCTTTCCACATACCAAAATCCAAAAATTCTATATACTCAAACCATGATATAACCTTCTCCTTATATCAGTCAAGAGCTCATGAATACAATCAAACACCTCATTATCTTATTATTCCTTCATTATGTGCATATCATCTAAATTCCAAAAATATCTGAATAACCTTTCATGGATAGTGGTACCATTAATCATACACTTTCATAACTCAAGGGAAGAAAACAATGTAACAATCTTTAGATGTCTCTTTATTCCATAGTACCATGAGATTTCTTATACAACATTACACATGATAAACATGTAATCATTCCACTACATTCTTAAACCATTGTCTGGGCTTCAACAATTCTTTCATCTCACATATAATTTGTAGTCTCTTCATCATCATCAACATAAATACTTCCCATACGACCATACTGATTATCTTCATGAGACTTTCCCTTAGGGCATTGGTTTGCATAATGCCCGTACATTCCACATTTAAAACATTTAACCATTGTTGATGTCATAGAAATACCATTTTCCTCATCCATGGTGTTAACTGAACCTTTTCCTTTGAACTTACTTACTTTGTGTCCTTCTTTTCCACACCCAAAGCATCTTCCAGTTCCTTTGAAACATTCTCCTTGATGCGTCTTCCCACATGATTTACATAGGAGAAATTGAACTTTCTTTCCTCTATGATCATCATGAAACTCAATCTTTCTCTTATTAGCCGAGTCAGGAAACTTACCAAATTTTACTTTATTGATAATATTATGAGATTTATGATTCGGAATAATAATGATGTTTGGACTTCCAAATCCCATTTCATTATGAAGAATATCATTCCATTGTCCATCATATCCTCCATTATCGTGAATCATCTTGTTTCCAGCCATTTTCTAAAACCCAAAAAAAATAGTGTGAGAGGCAAAAATCATGCTAGGGAAAACAACATAATAAAAGTGGAGTATCCTCAATATCTAAAATCTTAGGTTAAATTCTATGATCGTTACCGTAGTTCTAAGACTATATCCTATACGTATACTTATCCTTAGGGACATCCCTAGACATACCTTATAAATATCTCTAGGGATCTCACTAAAGTTCTCGCATCCTAGTTTCCAAAGGTTGACTAAACCTTTCCTCTGATACCAACTATAGAGACCCGAAACTTGACGTACATTGACATTACATTACATTTGCGGAATACTTAGTACATAACAAAAAACGCACACACAAGGATCGTAATAGTTTAGTGTCTTTGGAAACTCGGAATATAATCTTCTAATCATGGTGAAAGATCTTCAAAATCTCCCATAGAGATCTTCTTTTTTTATACCTAAAACCTTTCTTTATATCCTGGGGAAAAGAAAACATAAAAGGGTGAGCTCAAATGCTCAGTAAGGGTAAACAAAAGAAATATCAATCACATCATATACATAGGCACATAACTTTTGGAAATCTTAACCAGCAAAAGAGATCATAATTTCATAACATTGGGTAAATCATGGCAGTGAAATGTAATCACAATAATCATAACTTAAAACATGAAACTTTGTGGAATTCACACATAATCATAGAGAATCATTTCTTGTTAGTCAAGACTCATTGCCAAGACTATCTTAGTGGACAAAGTCCCTTTCTGAATTGAGTAACCCTCGTTTCAGTCCTGTTTCACTGAACCGGTATAACCTACCGTTCCGGCCCTGTCTATCTCATGAGATATAAAATCTTTACCCAATGAATTGGAGGGAGATATAGGTCCCACCCATCTCATAATGATACCATTCTTATGTGTGCCACAAAATCATAAATCATACATCATTACATAACCCATGTAACAAAAATGGGATTCTTAAACAACATGACATCAGAAAACAATTCATATAAGCTAAAGGAATTCATAAAAATATTTCCATCACAACATAATCAAATCCATGTAATAATAGGGATATAAACAGAACCCTTTATTATCTTAGATGGAAAATAATTTTGATAAAACACTTGAAATCCATTCTTGAGGAAAATATCCTTTCTACTTCAAAAAAACTTTCCTTTCTTAACATGTATTACAATTTAAAACTAAAAGAAGTTGATTAAAAATAAACATGAAAACTTGTAAAGGAAGCTTCTTGGAAATAATGTTTTAAAAATCCATTCATGCCGTATAAGTTAAAAAAAACATTCTTCGTACTTTTGTCGGAAAAGTCAAAAAGTACCTCGTACGAAAAACGACAAAAGATTCCTTTCATATCTTTTACAAAAAACTCATCGAAGGGTAAAATTGGATATAAAATATTGTAGAAGGATGGAAATAATTTTACATATTTAGGTAACATGGATGTGGATGATAAAATACACCCCAGTAAATACCAAAGTAAAAACAATCTCGGATAAAAATGAGATTGTGATATTTTTCCTTACCTTAGGTCCGACTTGCTTTGTAAGTGTCTGAAACTCCTTTATAATGATTTAAATCATGTTATTGACTTATTAAAGAATCGTATTAATTGTTATTATATCATATATGGTCCACTTATGACTTTATATTACCTGTTCTTTTTTAAATTCATGTTAAAGTAGCGTTTTGGGTAGATTCGTCTCATTTGTCGTTCGTGTTTTTAACTTGTAATTATTCATATGATTACTTAGATCATGATTACTTAATTCCAGAATATAAAACATAATTTATATATATATATTCATAATATACATATATAATAAATTAGTAAATGGAAAGAAATACACCGTTCATGGAGGCGGTAGTCCGTACGTACGCATGAACGCTGTTTTCGTTTCCTTATTGAATTGAATGGAATTAAGTAGATAACATACATATAAATATAAATAATTACAGTATCATTATCAGGTCATATATTTCATTAGTACTTATTATATATACTTTATAATCATTCATTAATGGTTAATCATTGAGAATGAATCTCATCGCGTCGTGGAGACGGTAGTCCTTACGTACGCACGAGCGATGACATCGTTCTCATGGTCGTGGAATTCTGTTGAAGTGTATGTATACTATTTCAGTATCAATTTTATTTTATAATAATCATATATAGTTACTCATTACACCTTTACACACATCCAATTAAGGTGGTGGCGGAAAATAGATTACACCACGGCGTGGAGACGGTATTTCGTACGTACGCACGCGCGGTGATTTCCTTTTTCCGTAGGATGGATAGAAGGTTAATTAGAGTTGTTTCATATTTATAATAACATATCAGTATATAATAAATACTTATGTTATTAATTTATCATGAAACAACTAAAGAAGAAGAAGTTGAAGAAGAAAGAAATTGAAAAAGATCGGTAATCGATATTACCTATTTTTGACGCGCCTTTTCTTAGCCTCCACTTAATGAACTAAGGATGGTATTTGAAGAATACCAGGACCTCTAGGATGATACTAGGGAAGTGGATAAGGGATTTTGGCAGGGTTTGGCCGAGCTTGAGTGCTCAAATTTGTGTGAGGAGGAGGGGAGGAGGTGTCCTTTTATAAGGGAGGAGCGGGGCACCTTAGGAATACCTCAAAATATTATTTTATATTAAAGTCAAAATCGGTTTATAATGGTTCCAAAGGGTCTTATTTCGGAGCTAAAGTAGGGATGGGTCAAAATCCTATCAACCAATAATATTTAGACAAGTTTAGGGTATTATTTTAACCTTATCAATTAGATTTAACTCTAAGTTAAATAATTTAACTTTTACCGTGTCTTTTTGTTTTCTTTCACTATATGGTTAATACACTTACTATAACATGCCAAACGAACCCCAAATTGTTTATTATTAATACATATATCCTTATCTAAGTCATTTGGCCGAACCTTAGATTTTTAGGAATAAAATAACAATTAATAATATAATATTTCATTTAAAAACTATTTTGTGCAATTTTGACACTATTTGATATATGATTTTTGTGAAAGTTATAACAGAATTATATGTTCGAACCAAGTTGATTAAATCAACACTAATATATCATAGTAACCTATAAAATTAGTGGAATTCATAAAAAGTCTTAAATTACATTTATTTTGGTATTTATAATATCAATTTTTCAATATTTCATTAATAAGATAATTACTGCATCATCTTTGTGTCATAAATAAATTAAATTATTTGATGTATAAAAATTATAAATAAAATACCATCATTTACGAAATCTTTTTAGATTTCTAATAAATATTTACAATCGAATTTATCTTATGTACAAACCTATATTAAAAATGTTTTAGTAAATATACTTTGATTTTAACTCTTTTAACTCTTCTTTGAATTAAATAATAATAAATGTCCTAATCTAATCCAAGTGGGCCTAAATGATAATATTTTACACTTAAGGTTGTTTTTGGTCGAGATACACTTGTCCAATAGAATTAGGACATGTGTTAGGGTAATAGTAATATCATATTTACCCGTAGTTACCCTATTTACTATTAACCGTGGAAAAAAAAGTAAAAAGTTACTATTCACCAAAAATTATTTTCATCTCATTGAACCAAATTTTAGTCCTTGATATTAACCGTGTCTCTCAGATTTTCGAAATTCCATTCACAGAAGCGGTAAAATTAAGTTTTATGAAAAATTCAGTTTTTAACCTACCACTTAGTGGTTTCACTATTCATCGAAAATTGAAAGTTTTCAGAAAAATACCAAAAATTAGGCCTAATCTATATTTGATATTATGAACTCAAAAATGATGTCTATTTTACCAAATTCAAAACATATCAGTTGCATTAACTAATTTAAAAATTAATTCCCGTCGTTAAAACAAATAGCGTGTTTTTATGAGATAATAAGTATCAAAAGATTGAAACTTGTTTATAAGTGATTTAAATGTAAAATTACATCCAATGACCATTATTGTATTAAATTGTAAAAATATATTCTAAATATACTTTAAAACCACTAAAATTAATAATTTATCACTATTAATTATTTCGATTAAAAAAGTTGTTTTTAATTATAATTTAGTAATTTTCACTATTCATCAGAATATGAAAGTTATCCGAAAATTACCAAAATTTCACCCTAAGCAAATTTCGATATTCCGAATCCAAAAATGAAGTCAATTTTGAAAAATAAAATTTACAAAATTTCAAAAAGTGGTTATTACTATTCATAACGGCTACTTTTAATAATATTTTAATAGCATATCGTTGTTTAGTGAAACTCGGTATTGCGTACTACACACATTATCAAGGAAGGTAGTGATTGCGTGTAATGCAAGGAAAGTCAAAGATTCCTGTTGTGCAAGCTCCTTTTGGTGTAGCGTACAAGACATTAAAAAAATTAAAAAGAATATCTTTCATAAAATCTCGGGCTGTTACATTCTACCCCCCTTAAAATGAATTTCTCCCTCGAAATTCGTCGGGGTTATAAATGGTTTACTATTCGAAAGTTTCTTTAATAGAAACCCACATCGTAAAACGGAATACCAAAACAAATCTTTAAAAACTAAAGTATGAAACGTAACGGTTACCCAAATAAACTAATCACTGGGTTTCCACAGAGGTGAAAATATGGATATGGAAGAAAAATCTAACCATCATGTTCTGATGGAGAGTGGTAGAGAACATGGCTATAAAAAATCCAGTAATCACAAATCCATAGATTTGTGATGATATAATGTACCATCTGATTCATCAGGTATAAGATCACCAGGACAACATTTTTGGTTTTCAAGATCATTTCCCTAAAGTTGAAAATTTGAATTAGAAAAAATACTTAATTTATTTTGGTACAATCTCACTGTTGTTCGTGCCTCGAACAATTTCCACTTAATATCTTAAATAAATGAAGTTGAATTTGTTATTCGTGAAGTGTTAGCAGATCATGTGATAGAATGACGGGTCATTCCATCTGTCTCAAACAAAAGGTTAGCAAAAATTATATACATAAGTCGATCTATAGTGAGATTAATCATATATGGTTCCTAAAATGGACTTTATACTTTGTATATCATGCTGCTTAATATAATAAAACTAGTTTCTAATAAACAAGGACTTCTTGTAGGCCATTGGTAGGCGATAAAGGCCAGTCGCACTTCGGTTGTGGGTTCGATTCCCACATCATTGTCCGAAGTGATGGGCTGTCGCCCGTCCTGCAGGTTGTCCTTTTTCTAAAACTATATTACTATAACATCCCATCAATAATATCGAGAAAACTTCTATCCTTAAACAATACTAACTTATAATCAACATAATCCATTCCAATCTTTAGGCTTATCCATAATACTGCAGTCCACTCCCATAACATAGTGAAAATGATTACCAGAGATTTAACACCATCGTCGATCCCCATATATCATAAGATATGTCTTTTTGGTCACATTCCAAACATTCAAAGGCCTTAATCATATATTCTCTTAAATACCCATTGAACCATAGTGAAAACATGAATGTAGTTAAAAGTTAACTCTTTCCACGTACCAAAATCCAAAAATTCTATATACTCAATCCATGATATAACCTTCTCCTTATATCAGTCAAGGGCTCATTAATACAATCAAACACCTCATTATCTTATTATTCTTTCATTATGTGCATATCATCTAAATTCTAAAAATATCTGAATAACCTTTCATGGATAGTGGTACCATTAATCATACACATTCATAAATCAAGGAAAGACAACAATGTAACAATCCTTAGATGTCTCTTTATTCCATAGTACCATGATATTTCTTATACAACATTACACATGATAAACATGTAATCATTCCACTACATTCTTAAACCATTGACTGAGCTTCAACAATTCTTTCATCTCACATATAATTTGTAGTCTCTTCATCATCATCAACATAAATACTTACCATACGACCATACTAATTATCGTCATGAGACTTTCCCTTAGGGAATTGGTTTGCATAATGCTCGTACATTCCACATTTAAAAAATTTAACCATTGTTGATGTCGTAGCAATACCATTATCCTCATCCATGGTGTTAACTGAACCTTTTCCTTTGCACTTACTTGCTTTGTGTCCTTCTTTTCCACACCCAAAGCATCTTCCAGTTCCTTTGAAACATTCTCCTTGATGCCTCTTCCCACATGATTTACATAGGGGAAATTGAACTTTCTTTCCTCTATGATCATCATGAAACTCCATCTTTCTCTTATTAGCCGAGTCAGGAAACTTATAAAATTTTACTTTATTGATCATATTATGAGATTTCTGATTCGGCATAATAATGATGTTTGGAATTCCAAATCCCATTTCATTATGAAGAATATCATTCCATTGTCCATCATATCCTCCTTTATCGTGAATCATCTTGTTTCCAGCCATTTTCTAAAACCCAAAAAAAATAGTGCGAGAGGAAAAAATCATGCTAGGGAAAACAACATAATAAAGGTGGAGTATCCTCAATATCTAACATCTTAGGTTAAATTCTATGATCGTTACCGTAGTTCTAGGACTATATCCTATATGTATACTTATCCTTAGGGACATCCCTTGACATACCTTATAAATATCTCTAGGGATCTCACTAAAGTTCTCGCATCCTAGTTTCCAAAGATTGACTAAACCTTTCCTCTGATACCAACTGTAGAGACCCGAAACTTGACGTACATTGACATTACATTACATTTGCGGAATACTATGTACATAACAAAAAACACACACACAAGGATCGTAATAGTTTAGTGTCTTTGGAAACTCGGAATATAATCTTCTAATCGTGGTGAAAGATCTTCAAAATCTCCCATAGAGATCTTCTTTTTTTTACCTAAAACCTTTCTTTATATCCTGGGGAAAAGAAAACATAAAAGTGTGTGCTCAAATGCTCAGTAAGGGTAAACAAAAGAAATATCAATCACATCATATACATAAGCACATAACTTTTGGAAATCTTAACCTGCAAAAGAGATCATAATTTCATAACATGGGGTAAATCATGGCAGTGAAATGTAATCACAATAATCATAACTTAAAACATGAAACATTGTGGCATTCACACATAATCATAGAGAATCATTTCTTGTTAGTCAAGACTCATTGCCAAGACTATCTTAGTGGAGAAAGTCCCTTTCTGAATCGAGTAACCCTCGTTTCAGTCCTGTTTCACTGAACCGGTATAACCTACCGTTCCAGCCCTGTCTATCTCATGAGATATAAAATCTTTACCCAATGCATTGGAGGGAGATATAGGTCCCACCCATCTAATAATGATACCATTCTTATGTGTGCCACAAAATCATAAATCATACATCATTGCATAACCCATGTAACAGAAATGGTATTCTTAAACAACATGACATCATAAAACCATTCATATAAGCTAAAGGAATTCATAAAAATATTTCCATCACAACATAATCAAATCCATGTAATAATAAGGATAGAAACAGAACCATTTATTATCTTAGATGGAAAATAATTTTGATAAAACACTTGAAATCCATTCTTGAGGAAAATATCCTTTCTACTTCAAAAACATTTTCCTTTCTTAACATGTCTTACAATTTAAAACTAAAAGAAGTTGATTAAAAATAAACTTGAAAACTTGTAAAGGAAGCTTCTTGGAAATAATGTTTTAAAAATCCATTCATGCCGTATAAGTTAAAAAAAACATTCTTCGTAGTTTTTCGGAAAAGTCAAAAAGTACCTCGTACGAAAAACGAAAAAAGATTCCTTTCATATCTTTTACAAAAAAATCATCGAAGGGTAAAATTGGATATAAACTATTGTAGAAGGAAGGAAATAATTTTACATATTGAGGTAACATGGATGTGGATGATAAAATACACCCCAGTAAATACCAAAGTAAAAACAATCTCGGATAAAAATGAGATTGTGATATTTTTCCTTACCTTAGGTCCGACTTGCATTGTAAGTGTCCGAACCTCCTGTATAATGATTTAAATCATGTTATTGACTTATTAAAGAATAATATTCATTGTTATTATATCATATATGGTCCACTTATGACTTTATATTACCCCTTCTTTTGTAAAATCATGTTAAAGTAGCGTTTTGGGTAGAATCGTCTCATTTGTCGTTCGTGTTTTTAACTTGTAATTATTCATATGATTACATAGATCATTATTACTTAATTCCAGAATATAAAACATGATTTATATATATATATTCAGAATATACATATATAATAAATTAGTAAATGGAAAGAAATACACCGTTCATGGAGGCGGTAGTCCGTACGTACGCATGAACGCTGTTTTCGTTTCCTTATTGAATTGAATGGAATTAAGTAGATGACATACATATAAATATAAATAATTCCAGTATCATTATCAGGTAATATATTTAATTAGTACTTATTATATATACTTTATAATCATTCATGAATGGTTAATCATTGAGAATGAATCTCATCGCGTCGTGGAGACGGTAGTCCGTACGTACGCACGAGCGATGATATCGTTCTCATGGTCGTTGAATTGTGTTGAAGTGTATTTATACTATTTCAGTATCAATATTAATTTATAATAATCATATATAGTTACTCATTACACCTTTACACCCATCCAATTAAGGTGGTGGCGTAAAATAGATTACACCACGGCGTGGAGACGGTATTCCGTACGTACGCACGCGCGGTGATTTCCTTTTTCCGTAGGATGGATAGAAGGTTAATTAGAGTTGTTTCATATTTATAATAACATATCAGTATATAAGAAATACTGATGTTATTACTTTATCATGAAACAACTAAATAAGAAGAAGTTGAAGAAGAAAGAAATTGAAAAAGATCGGTAATGGATATTATCTCTTTTTGACGCGCCTTTTCTTAGCCTCCACTTAAAGAAATAAGGATGGTATTTGAATAAGACCAGGACCTCTAGGATGATACTAGGGAAGTTGATAAGGGATTTTGGAAGGTGTTGGCCGAGCTTGAGTGCTCAAATTGGTGTGAGGAGGAGGGGGAGGAGGTGTCCTTTTATAAGGGAGGAGAGGGGCACCTTAGGAATACCTCAAAATATTATTTTATATTAAAGTCAAAATCGGTTTATAATGGTTCCCAAGGGTCTTATTTCGGAGATATAGTGGGTATGGGTCGAAATCCTATCAACCAATAAGATTTAGACAAGTTTAGGGTATTATTTAAAAATTATCAATTAGATTTAACTCTAAGTTAAATAATTTAACTTTTACCGTGTCTTTTTGTTTTCTTTCACTATATGGTTAATACACCTACTATAACATTCCAAACGAACCCCAAATTGTTTATTATTAATACATATATCTTTATCTAAGTCATTTGGCCTAACCTTAGATTTTTAGGAATAAAATAACAATTAATAATATAATATTTGATTTAAAAACTATTTTGTGTCAATTTTGACACTATTTGATATATTATTTTTGTGAAAGTCATAACAGAATTATATGTTCGAAACAAGTTGATTACATCAACAATAATATATCATAGTAACCTATAAAATTAGTGGAATTCATAAAAAGTCCTAAATTACATTTATTTTGGTATTTATAATATCAATTATGTCAATATTTCATTAATAAGATAATTAATGCATCATCATTGTGTCATAAATAAATTAAATTATTTGATGTATAAAAATTACAAATAAAATACCATCATTTAGGAAATCGTTTTAGATTTCTAATGAATATTTACAATCGAATTTATCTTATGTACAACCCTATATTAAAAATGTTTTAGTAAATATACTTTGATTTTAACTCTTTTAACTCTTCTTTGAATTAAATAATAATAAATGTCCTAATCTAATCCAAGTGGGCCTAAATGATAATATTTTACACTTAAGGTTGTTTTTGGTTGAGATACACTTGTCCAATAGAATTAGGACATGTGTTAGGGCAATATTAATATCATATTTACCCTTAGTTACCCTATTTACTATTAACCGTGGTAAAAAAAAGTAAAAAGTTACTATTCACCAAAAATTATTTTCATCTCATTGAACCACATTTTAGTCCTTGATATTAACTGTGTCTGTCAGATTTTCGAAATTCCATTCACAGAAGCGGTAAAATTAAGTTTTATGCAAATTTCAGTTTTTAACATACCACTTAGTGGTTTCACTATTCATCGAAGATTGAAAGTTTTCAGAAAAATACCAAAAATTAGGCCTAAGCTATATTTGATATTATGAACTCAAAAATGATGTCTATTTTACCAAATTCAAAACATATCAGTTGCATTAACTAATTTAAAAATTAATTCCCGTCGTTAAAACAAATAGCGTGTTTTTAAAAGATAATAAGTATCAAAAGATTGAAACTTGTTTATAAGTGGTTTAAATGTGAAATTACATCCAATGACCATTATTTTATTAAATTGTAAAAATATATTATAAATATACTTTAAAACCACTAAAATTAATAATTTATCGCAATTAATTATTTCGATTAAAAAAGTTGTTTTTAATTATAATTTAGTAATTTTCACTATTCATCAGAATATGAATGTTATCCGAAAATTACCAAAATTTCACCCTAAGCTAATTTCGATATTCCGAATCCAAAAATGAAGTCAATTTTGAAAAATAAAATTTACAAAATTTCAAAAAGTGGTTATTACTATTCATAACGGCTACTTTTAATAATATTTTAATAGCATATCGTTGTTTAGTGAAACTCGGTATTGCGTACTACACACGCTATCAAGGAAGGTCGTGATTGTGTGTAATGAAAGGAAAGTCAAAGATGCGTTTTGTGCAAGCTCCTTTTGGTGTAGCGTACAAGACATTAATAAAATTAAAAAGAATATTTTTCATAAAATCTCGGGCTGTTACAATCCAGCCCATCCCTACATTACAGCTGTCACCTATCCATTGACTCTCCTCTCCCCTCCCCCGCTTAAACCATCATCACTTGCTTTCATTTAATTAGTTCATTTCATTGAGTGTCTCCAATAACAGGAATCCAATTTCATAATTCTATATACATGTATCAATGAGGTCACTTATTTGAAATATATAATTTTAAAAATCTATATACAAATAAGTCCAAAAATAAATGTACTTAATTTACCTATATGCTACATTAAAATAAATAGAAAAAAATACAATGCATATAGAAATAACTTTATATAGAAAAAGTACAAAACTGGTTATATGGATATTATATTATAGATTAGTTAAAGAAATCAATGTGCTAGAATATGTAGATCAAACATTTGAAAAAGTAAAAAAGTTATAATAAAAAAATGTTTATACATCTGAAAAAGGATGCGTTGAGCTACGCTTCAGTTGAGGGGTTAACTCCATAACATACTTGATTGTCGTGTTTGAGAAGTTATTTCCCATAGAAGCAATCCATGATCAACGCTACCCCAAAATGATGCACTACCATCACTGACATGCTGGTGTGGTTGATTTTCCACTACCCCAAAACATCAAAATGTTAGTCCTACAGTAAAGATCAGCTTCCTAATGCATCAACACTAAAACAAAACAATATGTCAATTGGTTAAAATAAATCCCACCCAAATAACAGAAATGAATAGAAGAGAGTAGAATAAATTAGTAATGTAGAATAAAGAACATGTTAAAATATTTTTATTTAGTCTTTTCCCCTTCCTCCAAACTGTAACTTCCATAGCATCCAATATCAACATTTCATTGGTTGGGAAGTTCCCCATCCTGAAAACATTGTGGTTACCCCTCCCATATTAATGAAGTAGTAACAAATTGAGTATTGTGTTGAATATGTAAATGTGATTTCATTCTTATATCTAGGATAACCACAAACAGATTTTGTAATCTGTGAGGTCCCATAAAAAGAGAAGGAGTTTGAATCTTGTACCAAAGTATGTGAACCTGGAGGACAGGCCATTAGGGGCTTCCAATCACTTTGGGTTCCCAGTTCATCATTTCTAGATCAAGTCACAAAAAACCTGGAATCCACATACCCATCAATATGTCCCTTACTGGATGGTTGCATCTGCTCCAGTGAAATTAGAAAATGATGTGGATGTTCTCAACAGAAAACATGGAGGAGTCAGCCATGAAAAATTTACAGTAAGAGGGCCATGGATTTTATAGTAAGGAAAAAAACCAAGGATTCAAATACCATTGCTTGATTGCGATGATACTCACCCAGGACATCAATCCAGATAAATTAGGTGGATGTTCTCGAAGGACCAGCCACACACAAGTATAGGCATGAACAGGATGTAGAAGGGGAATAGTATGAAAATTTAATAGAAAAGATAAACATTGAAAGAATTTCTATATAATTTTAAAACCGAAGGATTATGAAAGGGTAATAATGATGTTGAAAATATATGTGATATGATCATGTGATGTTATCATGCTAATATGTTGATGTGTTTCCAATGTATCAGATGATTCCTAAAGATGCATCTTCCACTGCATGATCTCGTATCTCTTATGGGTGGAGTTTTCATTGATTATTGAGTGCAGTGTGTTAATAGATATGTATAGAATGCTATGAATGGTCAGTAATTTTACTATAGTTGATGGTTGTGGAAAGATAATTATAATAGTGTAGAAACATTAAAAAACTATACTGCTCATGTCAAACTTTTTTATTAGTAACAATCTCAAATAATAAAACTTTATTATGCCTTATAACTATCCATTTCACAATCATATTGTACAGATCAACTCAAATTCTGTACTACTGAGAAAAAATTGTCTATCGTAGTGGAAGACAACCATCAGAATTGTAAAATACAACATGCTTCATTCTCATCTGCAACACCAAACCATCCAAAATTGATTAATAACATTCAACTAAAATAGTTCACAATTAACATCTTCTATTAGTAACATACTCAAAAAATAGACACTAATATATCTCCCCGCACACTTTCCTCCCCCCTCCTACTCCCCCTACCTAGCTCCTCATCTCCCCTCCCCTTTCACCATCTTGTCTTCCCATCCCTTCCCAGCAGCTCACCCTTCCACCTCCTCCTCCCCCTGCCTAGCCCCTTCCCACACCAGCCCCCTCCCCTACCTAGATCTCCCCCTCATGTCCCCCTTCCTCTTACATCATTGACCTGCAATGCCTTGCCACTATGGTTTAACATTTCACAAGTATATATAATCATCTGAAAGTGATTTAGTCAAACTATCTAGCCCATTTATTTTTCTATGTAAAAAAAATGGAAACCATTTATTAGGAATCATAAATCTATAGACTAAATTAAAAACGTAACGCATAAAATTACATAAGTGCATACTTTGAATATATTCATGGATTTCCATGCAATACACCCCCACCCCAAGTTGCTATTGAACCTATATTCCAAAGTTAAAATTGGGGAATCCTAAAATTAATAGAAAATTGAACATATTTCACTATCAATGATCAAAAAACTTGTATATAACAAAAACTACATATTTTAGAATTCTATAAAAATCGATTCACTACTGAATTAAATAAGAAAATGACCACCACTTAAAGAAATGATTCCACTTAACTAAAAACAATCTAAAATATCTATTATAGTTTACAGTATAACCAAATCAGTGAAATAAGAGAGTAAATATGCAAGTCATATATAGTTTATATAAATTCTCAAAATTACCTTGTGTTTAATGATTGGCACAGAGTTATCCCATGCTCCCAAACTGAAATTGGACAACAATTAAGGAAAATTTATTAAGCAGCAGCCTAACCAGATTGGTTAATCATTTTCACAACACTCCGTCAATTAGTTAATTCAATTATATTTTCCCACAAACAGCATTCATTAATTAAATAATATAATATAAGGAAAATGTTAAAGTGAAAAAACTAATGATAAATTCCATATGTTCAATCAATTTTAACTCCTTTCTTTAATTCCTTTTATACGGGTTGTTATTAATTTATATTTTTGATTGAAACATTGTAGTAATAAACATGTCATGTTATCAGATACCCAAAACATAAGCAACATGTAACATAATTCTAAGGAAAATAGGGATATATGAAATACCTTCATTGCTGAAATAGCATCTACAACACCTGCAACTATAAGAATGTAGCCAGTCATAAACCTTGTAACATTAAATTTTAGCTGTAAACATGAAACATGGCTTAGAAAAAATACTTTAAAGAAAAAAGGGTCACAATTGGATTAGAGTGCACATAAATTATGTTCCATACAAACTAATTTGATAATTATAGAACTATCATATTACCCCAGGATTCTAGACAATGTAGTCAATTAGAGGTTCATATTTTATCAGGTCACCGACCGGTATCAATGTAGCATGCGCATTTACATAATCAATATCTCCATTAGATTTCTCATACTGGGCTAGGGCTTTCTTAATGCAAATAATAATTCCCTTCTCTAATAGAAGAACAGAAAATATTAGGAGAAAACAGCATAAAAACTATGATCATTGATTCAAATTTCTACAAGTGCTTTTTTATAAATCTGCTTAACAAAAATAATCCCTCATATTCTGGGTGAAGTTCAGTTTTGTGGTATGCATCATAGGTGAGACTTCCACCTGAGAACTTTTCATATACATCCACTCTCATCCCTATAACCAGAAATATGATGGAAAAAATAATTCACAATAATATAACATTATGAAGGAATTCTCAATTTTTTCATTCCACTTTACAGTTATGAAATATCAAATTGAAATAGTGGGATTTTTATTGGGGGGATAGAGTGGTGACCTTATTTCCAGGACCACTAACTGTTGGTTGAAATCATTTTAATCATCATGTATATCTATTTAAAATTTTAGAGCCCATATTATGTTTTATACGGCTCTGGTACCATTTTTTATGGGGAAACATTGAAGTGGTTGTCCTAAAGATCATCCCAGATCTATTGATTAATATTTTATGGATTAAAAAATGATTAGGTTAATTGTTTTGATTAGTAAAACCATGAATTAGTTTAATAGAGTCAAATGAGTTTTCTTAAAAAATAAAATATAAATTAGTATAAAGAGACCCTAATATAACATGTTTTAGATGATTTTGATCCTACCTATATAATGAGAACACTGCATAAAGTAATATTTTATTACTAAATAAAAATGGGAAAGAATCAGACTCAAAATCAAACCAATGAAGCAATTTAAGCAAGCTGTTTAAGATGAAACTTGTGGAAATGTTTAACTCCATCGTAAATAGTTTTCACTATGCACTCTAGGATGGACTCATGTACGCACAATATGAAATGGATAAAAAAATGAACACTATAGGGAAGATAATGAATCACTTATAAAGACATGATTCTTGATCCAAACCTGGTTATGATATAACTTATCAAGTCTGCATCCTCTACACATGAATTTCCACCATAGAACTTCCAAGAAACTCATCTTCTACCACAAATCTCTACCATACTATAGGACCTGATAAAGGGGTTTAGTATGACATGGATTGAGGAGAACATATCCAATTGGGAATCTCAATTCTAACTTTATCTTTTTTGAGATAATTATAAAAACATGAAATTCATTCCTCCACTCACTCAAAGAAAAAAAATTGAATTATATATTCCTATGAAATGTCATGAGATAAAGTAGTAGGGATATCGTATCGGACAAAAAATATAACGGACGAAGAAAGTGTGGAATGTAGAATGTAAGCCATATAGATGTCCAAAATCAAATAATCCATTCGAACAGTATATAAGAAAATAGCTAGTGGGCGAATGGAAACTCATGATAGGATTCATAAGTATAATGAGTCTCCATGATAATCAATAGATAAAGAAAAAATGGTGTAGAAACATGATAATCCCACACCAGATCTATTTGGTCAGCCTTGGATAAAAGGAAAATAGATGCATGTCCACTTGATCTAGCAGACCATTGTAAATTTTTATTCAAAAATCCTCCCACAAACTATGTCCACTTCATCTATAATCAATTAAAAGAACAACCTAGTTAAACCCAATAAGAATACAATAAGAATCAATTGAAATAGGTATATTATGAAATTGGGAAAGAAAACATCATAGAGGTAACTGTCAAATGTTTATGTAAATTAAATAATACATAATTTAAATCGCAATCCATTACTAGGTAAACTCCATATTGTGGAAAACATGTTCATGTGGTAAATTTTTAGGCCCAATGCAGAGGAAAACCTGAAGTGGAAAATCAGAATGGATAGTTGACAAAAAATACATCAATGGATATAAGAAATATATAAAGAGTTAAGTATAAGAAATATATAAGTAATCATGATTTCTAAACAATTAAAAAGAATAAATGAATCATTTGTTTTAATTATTAAAAAAATGTAAATGATAACAAAAATGAATATTTTTCAATTATATGTTTCAATAAATATAACTATAAATCATGAGTAAAAATATGTACCTGAGTGGATAAGACATGTACGATTAATTTTACAAACCCAACATCAGTTCAACAACTTGGGTCCAACTCAATTTCTTCATCATCCTTCATAAAAACTGAAATTTCAATGAATTCAATGTTATGTTTAGAAGAAAACAATGATAATAGAAATATTAATACCTATTCGATTTTTTGTTTCGTATGAAATTAAATGAAAAAACATATTTTAGAAACCATAGAAAGTATTGAATATTGAAACAAAATATAGAATAATTTTTATTTGGATACAAGGAAAAATTTATGATATATAAAAACTAAAAATTTAAGTTATAACAGCACTTACAGAACATGAAATCTGCAAATCATCAATCAACAAACAATATGCAATGTGAAATCTACAAATACTTATGTGTAAGCAATCTTAAAATAGTTAGATATAAGAAAAATGATATTTATAAGCAATCTGGAAACAGATAAGTATATGCAATATGAAATCTATAATTTGAAAACAATTACGTATAAGCATCCTGAAAAATTCAATGTATGGAATCATTTGCGACCCATCACCGGGAACTGTCGATGCCGAAGACTACACTGACTCCACCATCACTTTCAACTACAAAACACCAACTTCGCTAAAGAGGTCATCACACCACTGTTTTCATGGCCATTAGACTTCGAACTAGAGAAACTCTACATTCTCACCCTAACACACCATTCACATCAGCACAAACCAACAGTATTCCATTGATGGTCGAGATGACCACCAGAACCCACCCCATGTGGAAGCGATCCTCCACTAAGACTGGGGAGGAAATCGAGAAACTAAAAAATGAATCCTTACACTGACGACCAACATCCAAAGTGAACCACCAACACCATTAAATATAGAAAACTAAACAAATCCTATAAAATGAAATATTAAAAAGGAACCAGGAATTATACCCTTGAGATAACAGGAACAAAACCATAGATGATGAAGGAGATGCTTGGATATCCACGGGTGCCAAATGAAAATCCCAAAAACTCACTGAATCTGATGCTCCAAGTCTGACCTAGAAAGGAGAAGTTGATCATTAATTCAGAGTGCATAATAGGTAGCCGAGGAAGAATCAATGCGCCGTCACTGAAGCCGGAAGGATAACAGAGTAGGGAGAAAGACCCGAGAAAAGACCCTAGTGGACCAACTGCGAGAGATAAACATGAATATAAACCCTATAAGAACAATTTTGAAGGAATAATATGAAATAGGTTACTCATCGTGCACTCGAGGGCATGAGAACCCTAGGTGGACTGGAGGACCTAGACATGGAAGAGAACAAGGTGGAGTTTTTGATTGCGGAGGAGCCCATGGCGGAGGATCCAGAGGCGGAGTAGTTGGAGGTGGAGCACTTGGAGATGGAGAGTCGGGAAAGGGGATTTAAAGAGGGGAGGGGTACGGGAACTCTAGCAGAACTGGGAGTAAATCGCAATCAGGTGGGGGCAGGATACCCTAATTTATTTGGAGTAGTATTGTAAGGTTTTTGGTGATGTGGATTGATGGGAAGCTAACATGTAAGCTGGAAAGAATACCCGCATAGTATAGATAATTAATATAAAATACTTAATAGGTAATTCAAAACAATTATACGAATCCTCATTCTCATTTCAAACCAATTCACCACTTAAAACATTTCAAAACACTTCTTATTTTCACTTTACAACATTCTAAAAATTCAAGGTAATTATAAGGGATTCAAATCCATTAAATAATTATACCCCAACAGTTGATGATACATCCATTTTCACAAAATAATTGAAAAAAATATATGTACCCCATGTTTATTAAAATAAATATCCTATAAATAAACATTAAATTTTATATCTAAAACATCTCAAAACATCTCATGTGTTAAATTCTTTTACCATTTTAAATGATAAAACCATGGTTTTTATTGTGAAAACCCAAATTATATCAGCGCAAAAACCACTAATTATATATGAAAAACACCACTAATAATACTAAATTTATAATGAAGAATAATAGAATTAATATAAAACATCAAATAATTAGAATTTATCAATTGAAAATTCCAAAACGACGTGATTTTTAGTTACATGGTCTTGAAAACCATTCACAACCCATGGACGTCCCCCTATAATATTCATATACCTATTTGCATGGTCTATAAAAGGTTTGGATAACCATAATCCCCTAGGATATTCTAAATTTCACTCAAATATAAGGATTTCATCAAAATAAGTTATAAATATTGAATGGAAAACCGAAATACTCAAATAAAAAACCCAATAATATCATGAATATACAAGTATGTTGTTCAAATTTAAATCATTAACATGTAGAAATCAAAAACACTGTTTTCATCAAAAATATATTGATTAATAAGCTACTCATATGAAACCTCATGAGGTTTGAAAATTGTATCTATGATCTACTCTCACCTCAAATGTGTCTATTTTAATATGATACCTTTTTTCCATTAACCAAAGAAGACATCACCTGATTCAAGTCTTCGAGTTATCTTGTTGCATTCCACAAATAATATTATTAATCACCATAGGCTAGAAACCAAGATTTAGGTATCAAAATATATATCATTGGGAATGTGTAATCCTAAT
Organism: Viscum album; assembly: GCA_963277665.1. Lineage (NCBI taxonomy): Eukaryota > Viridiplantae > Streptophyta > Magnoliopsida > Santalales > Viscaceae > Viscum > Viscum album. Next base: position 247,371,960 of record OY728133.1, read on the forward strand.
ATAATAATAATAAATAAGTACAAACACCTATAAATATGGCATGGACACTCCACAAGTTGGAGTACCAACTATTAAAATAATAAAAATTACAGGAGGAAAAATCCAAGTATATAATATAAAAAATAATCATATCTCTTGAATAAAAATAAAGCCAATATGTATATCAAGGTATTATTAATATCAAAAAACCAAGTATGAAAATATAACTCCAAAAATAACCCAAAAAGTAATTATAGAACACATTTAATTATATAAAAATTTAAAAATAATGAGTAATTTCTAAAATAAAACTATATCCACAACCACTCATCTTTATGATCAAAGTGAAGAATATATATATAGAGTGTAATTAATACATAAATTGGAATAAAAAAATAACAACTAAATCATGAAAAACATTAAAAAACCTATAATATTATAAGTGTGAGAAAAATTCCTAATAGAAATCGTATCAACACATTATTCATAACATACGAAATTGAATTATTTTCAAGTCATTGTTATATATATATAGATATATATATATATTAAAATTTCATCGGGAAATATTCTAGAAATATTATTTCATGTGATAAACATTTGAAAATTTTTCATTTATTATATCGGAGTTACACATTTTCCAAATAAATTAAAATTTTAAAGTAAAATTGAGGACTTGATACAACATAGTATCTTAAAACCATACTTTAGAGTAAACCTGTATAGGAAATTAAAATCAGAGTCTATGGTTTTCTAAATAATTTTTATTTAAAATATGGAAAACATAAAAGAGAAATTTATTATTTAAAAATATAAATACCATATTCTAATATAGAAAAATAATATAATATAAATTATAATATTATTAAAGGATCAATGTAAAACAACCATGGGTTAATTATTGATGAAATTGTATAATTTCGATCAACATAGTGTAATAATGGGAAAAACCACGGGAAACCCTAAGAGTGTTTTGTAATATCTTTTAAATAAAAAATTCAAATCTATCTTATAAGCACCCGACGTGATTAAATCACCCAAAAAATCAATCTATACTCGATTAGTCTGTTCTATGAGGAAAATAAACCATATAGCCTATACCCACACATGTGGTCACTAGAAAAGAATATTCATACACTATTACCACATGTGAACTTGGAAATTTCTCCAATATAATATTGGATACCAATGATATATATAACAAAGGTGATACATAATAAGAGAAAAATAAGAAATAAAATCTAAAAAATAATCATACCACACACACATCACTGAACACCCTTAATAGATAGGGTGTCTTTTTAAGAACAAGATTGGTATAAAATTAATTTCCTCTAACATGGAAAATTTCATCAACATTATACTAACATCAATAATGGGGATAAAGAATGATTTATTTACATTAAAAATAACTATTCATGTGGTGAAAAAATGGGACATTGAAACCCCTTAATTTTTTTTATAAAATCCTCATAGAAAATCAAGTCACGTAAACATATTCATGTAATAAAAATAATCAAATAATCATAATAAAATTTTTAGAAACAAAAAAATAACACCATTATCTTAATATTAAATCCTTAAAATAAGGGTTATTTTCTTTAAAAATTCATGATAATTAAAATTCCCATTTAATAATAAAATAATCTTTGAATGATCAACGTAGATATTTAAACATGACAAATGTTTGCACAATTTATATGACAAAATTTGATAATGGAATAAATTAGAAACTAATTTTATTATACAATTATCATTACATAAAAATGATATAAAATTCTAATATCTCAAATCATTGGTTAAAATAAGAAATTTACCTATATAATTTAATGTAATGGTCTATACATGGAATTATCTACCACAATATACATGTATCATTAAGAATGATGTTGATCCTCCACAAAAGGATAACATAAACCCTTATGAGGATACTAAATTCATTAAAATTATAGAACCAAATGTCGAACCCTAGGTCACAAAGACCATTCTATGGAACGAAGAAATGATAGAAGATGTAATAAGAGGAGATTATAAGGTTTGAACCATTGAAAATTGAATAATTACTATTAAAATGGATGAAATTTCATTGATATCCCGTGGATGAATGTCGAACATTGTGGGAGTGGTTCCTAAAATTTGAAAACCAAAGTGAGAGGAAAATATCTTGAAAAGGAAAAATCCAAAGAGGGGAGAGGGAAAATCATATTTTTTAAATGATATGGTCTGGATGTAAAGTTAGGTTTAACTATTTACCCTACCATTATGTGAATATACAGAGGCCACTAGTTTCACATGGTTTACACCACACCATTCAGTTACATAGTTTACCAATATGTGAACCAACTATACTTAATATTCCAGCATACATGGGCGATCTTCATGGTTTGGCCACATATTATAGGTGAAGTATGCACTAATAATATGATCACCTATAAGAAGTTCTTCAAGATCTGCATGACTGAGTCACATAGTTTGGATTAACCATGAACAAATTGTGAAACATGTTCAAATAGCCCATATACATCCAATTTTAAGGATATTCAACACAAATCCCAAAGATAAAGATTATAAATAAAATTTAAATAAAATAATAAATAAATTAGGGGTTGAGGTTTGTCAATATATTCCCAATAGATGATTTATTTAAATGAACATGAATTCATTTATAACCTCATGGTTGAATGAATAATATTCCAATAATAAGTCTCTATATTTTCATCCTCATATTGTATAATTAAATTGTACTATACTACACCCATTTCATTCATTTCTAGGAAGATCCTAAGAGAATATTTGTGATGCTACGATAATGATTGAAACATGAGAATAAATTATATGTTTTAAACTTTTGTGTATCTTTGAACATGTTGAAAATAGATTATAATTTTATCCCCAATAATATTTCTATAATGAACCGGCCCAACTTACCCTCAAACCTAGCACAATACCCAATATTTCACATACTAAAAGGGCATTCCTGATCCCCATGGGCTAGTGACAAGCTCATGGGCATTGAACAACATAATAGAGGGAATGATTTTCACAACCTAATCAACCACATACACTATATATATAAAACAAGAAGCTATAGTGGAAGACAAAAAAGTAATATATTATATAACTATAAGAAGAAAGTGGACATAGACAACTGTAAAAGTAGCTAAAAACATCAAGATAAGTACAATTGTAAAAGACTAAAAAATAAGAAGCTACTCCAAATGATGGTAAGGATAGACTCTAACCACATCACCACAGGCTACCCAACCAGATGACATGAACCTCAATTCCTCACTGTAGTTCCTTTCCATTCCCTTCACTAGAAGGAAAAAAGGTTTACATGCCACTAAAGTGTTGTGTTGGGTGTGAGCTAATAGGTTTAGTAGGATTTCACCTAGGTGTTCCATAACAAGTCTCTATATGAAAATTCATGTATTCTAATTTTATGTTAAAAACATGGAATGATAAAAAGTATATAAGATTTATTGAAACCATGGTAAATATTTCCCCTTTTCCCATAGTTCTAAACAAATATAAGTATATCAATTTCAAATAATATTTTCCATATCACTTTCCACAACCAGAAACATACATATCTAGGAAAACATAGAAACCCAAGAAATACAAAACATAATAAGATATATCACAACACTAAGGAATAATCCAGTTCCAATCCACATACTACTCATACCACAATCAATCAAGTGCTAAAATTCAATCCTAGATAATATGACTAAATATTAGAGGAATACCCCATGAGTAAACCTGCCAAAATGTCAATATTGGTGTCCAAGAAAAAAGATCCTACGAGACAGAGTAAATACCCAAGACAAACCTCTTTGATAATCTCAAAATTTAGACAGTTTAAATTTAGAATACAAGGGGTTAGTAAAAGAGAGGAAACCAACATACCTCAGAGAATAATTTGATTTTCCCCATTAATAACATTAGAAAACGCCTATAAAATGAGATCACAAAATAGATATAGAACAAACCATGAAGAATCATCAACCATAGACAGACAGATCTAGAGACATCACTGATCAGTGATACCATGATCAAAGGCTTTAAAGAAACAAAAATATAACTTACCTGAAGAGACACACTACAAGTCACAACAAAGATCAAATGTCGAATAGATTTGTCTAGAAGTAACGGAGTCTCTATAAATCCACTAGGAAAATTCAATGTTCGAATGTGAAGGATTCTATAATGAATGGACTAATAAAAACTATGAAACACATATTTTAAAACTAGAAAGAGGTCATTACACATCATGTAACTACCACATCCCATATATTCTAAAAACCAATCACCTTGAATTAAAAATCATTCATTTAAACCATACATGATGTGTAATAACAATTCAAGATATGTATTTGTTCCCAATGTGATCTTTCGTTTCACGATATACATCCGTCACTCATTATATGACCTCTAACATAGTTACACGCCATGTAACTATTCTACAGCCTGCAGAAAATCTAAAAACGAACTTTTAAATAATTTGAACCAAAAAGGAGCTTTGATAGAGAGAAAAACATAACCAATCAAAGGTTATGGGATGTTACAAACTCCCAACTAAAAATACTATCTGTCCTCGGTAAGTCCTGTGGAGGATGTAATTATTGGAAAGAGATGAGACCACTACTCATTCAACAACAATTTTCATTCCCAAGTCACATAAGAATATGATCCTTGTTACTATAGAACCTTAACCAATAAAATAAACTTCCCATGATTGAATTTTTTTTAAGAGTCAATGATCTCAACTGGTTCCTCCAAAATAGAAGCATCTAACTCTAACTAAATTTCATCCCAACTCAAAACCTGAGCGGGATCAGGTTGATACTTCCTAATATAAGATATTTAATGACCCACCAATTATCATTGGCTTGAGAGTGTAACGAATCATTACTTGGCCTTAAGCGACATCCCCAAGGTGCCGAAGGCTGGCAATAAATGACAAAGCGTTTTAAAATACTTGGGGGATGATTTACCCATTCACTGAAAACAACCAACAAATAGAGAAACTAGATAAAAATCTCCAAGAAACAACTATATGATGCATGATTTAAAACCAAAACAACTCAACCATTAATTTTATCAAAAACCAACCAAAATTACAACAGTGAAAACCAACACTAAACATTAGAGTAAACAGCAGAAACACAACTCAAAGGCTACAAGACAAAAATCCAACTCCATGCTCTACAAGATATAATATCCAACATCACGAACCAGCCCAAGTATCATGAATCGGTGCTCTAAACATGTGAAACATTACCTTTTCCAATGTCCTGGTATATGAAATCTGCAAAAGCAGCAACGTTCCAAAGCAGGGGGTGAGTAATGAAACTCAGTAGGTTTTCCCCGATGACTTCCCAACCCATGCCCCTATGATAAAACATTTTAGCACATTTATAAAAATAGTTTATATAAATTAATTCCAAATATATTTCACAATATAAAAAGTACCATGCCAAAACTATTTTCCAAAAAAACCCATCTTTCTCAAGAAAATAAAATGTTAAAAATCCCAATTCCATTCACATTTCCATCTGGAACATTCATTCCATTTCACCAATCCTCAAAACCAACCATGCATGCAACCTGGACCTCACTATACTCACAAGTGGTGAGTTATCCTTCCACTAAGATGTCACTTAGTGGACTACCTATACGGGGGTACTTCACAACCTTATCCATCCCAAACTATTGATGGGGGGACTTCTCGCCCTTATCCATTCCAATGCATAAGATCAAAGACCACAACCCATGCAAACCATGCCAAGAACCATGTGTGTTCAAAACCATTCAATAAATCATCACCCTTTTATTGAAAACCATTTCTTTCAAGCAGAAAAAACATATCCAATTTAAAATCACCATTTTAAATTTACTTCAACAACCACTTTCCAAAAACACACAATTTCCTTCACCCGTTACCAAAAAGTGGTTTCAACCATTCTTTCACAACAGATAAACAAACCATTTCAATTAGGAAAACAATTTGAAACTAAGCCTTCATGTTCTAATAAGGAGCAATAAAGAGTTAATCCACCTTCCTTAACAGATTGGGCGAAACCAATCCACGGATGAAGAACACTCAAGAACACCGGGTCAAAACTCCAAAAACCCTCATTAGGTCTATTCTCCTAACATAACCAAGACCATATCTTTTCATACTTGGAATCCACACAATTAGATCTACCCATAACGGGCGTAGATCTATGAAAATGAGAGAAGAAGAGATGTAGATCTAAGTAGATCTAAGAAAGCGATCAACATTGATCACATACCTTAAGAATCCGGCTTCAATTTGCCAAGATAAGCCTTTGTATCTCCTCTGGAACGCTTGGGAGAAGTCTTCCATCCTTCAATGGAGAGTAATCCTGATTTAGGGCTGCTTAGGAGGTTTAAACAAGGCAATTAAAGGAAAAACTAGTTAGATCCACAATTTTAGGATCTAACTTTAAGTGACCGAACGATTAGTCCGCACGGTTTGACAAACGGTGCGCTAACCGTGTGTTAGCTTCTGCCTCGAACATCATTCACGCACGGTTTGGAAACACGGTTATACAAACCATACACCGACCATGCGAAAGCCACTGCCTCCGAGACTCACTACGCACGATTTGGTCGCACGGTTAGGCAAAGCATGCACCGACCGTGTGACTTCCCCTTTTCCTCAAAACATCACTCTATGTTCTCCCGACTCTCGAATTCAACACCATTAACTTTAAAACCCTGAAAAGAATAACGAAAGGGTTATATAGAAGAAACAGTGGGTACTAAATTTTCCCCACCATTGGCCTTTCCATCCACGGAATGTATAAAACCATCCCTTGACTGAAAGAGTTTTGGCCACTGCTCCTTCATTTCTTTCTCGCGTTCCCAAGTCTCTTCCTGAATTTGACCATGTTGCCATAAAATTGACACTAGGCCAATGATTTTTTCATTAAAGACCTTATCCTTTCTTTCCACAATCCACACTGGGATATGTACCAACGAAGCATCAGGCTCTAGGTTAACGTGATCCCACTTGATCACATGGTCCAGATCTGGTTGATATTTCTTTAACTGAGATACATGGAACACATTATGCACTGCACTGAAACGTGGTGGTAATTGAAACCGATACGCCACCTCTCCAACCCATTCTATTATCTCAAAAGGGCCTATATATCGAAGATATAATTTTCCCTACTTCCCAAAATGACGTTGTCCAAGCCTTGGTAAGATTCTCAAAAACACGTGATCAGTCACTGCAAACGACAATGGTCTTCGGCGATGATCCGCATAATATTTCTGATGACTCTGAGCCGTCTCCATACTTTTCTAATAAAATGAATATTATATGTTGTTTCTTGGATAGGGCTCGGCCCGAAAAGTGATGTTTCACCAGTTTCCACCCAGTATAGTGGAGAACGACAAGGATGCCCATACAATGCTTCAAACGGAGCCATGCGTATCGAGGCTTGATAGCTGTTATTGTATGAGAACTCCACTGAGGGTATATGATCCTCCCATGAGCCACTAAAATCCATTACACAAGCCCGCAACATCTCTTCCATCATCTGTATCTTCCTCTCAGATTTCCCATCCGTCTGAGGATGATACGCCGTACTAATAGTCAACTGAGTCCCAAGGGATTGTTGTAAGTATTTCCAGAATCGAGATGTGAACCTCGGATATCTATCTGAGACGATAGACACTAGTTCACCATGTATCTTTACCACTTCCCAGATATAGATTTTTAAAAGATCTTACACCATATGGATTTCAGGAATTGGGATGAAATGGGCCGACTTGGTTAGATGATCCACTATCACCAAAATGGAAACGTTTTTCCGGACCATTCATGGAAGACCTGTAACAAAATCTATTGCTATATGCTCCCATTTCCAAACTAGGATAGGTAAAGACTATAACATATCAACTAGTCTCTGATTCTCTTCTTTAACCTGCTGACATGTTAAGAATCGTGAGAAACATTCAGCCACCTTCCTTTTCATGTCACTCCACCAAAACTGCGCCTTTAGCGCCTTATACATTTTCTGTGTATCGAGATGTACAGCCCATCTCGAATGGTGGTAAACATGAAGTAGTTGTTCCTGAAAAACCGTAGGTATATCCATCCGATCTCTGAAATACAAAACTGAACCCTCTTCCAGTTTCCAGCCATCAATGGTCTCCCCACCATTGAGTTTTGAACTCATTTTCAGACATTCCTCATCAGATGTTTGTGCCTCTCTTAATATCTCCACCAAATCAAGAAATAGTGTAGCTGAAAATAAAACATCAACATAAACTAAGCTTTCAGATTCCACATGCATGTCGGCTAAGACCGACATCAACTACCATTCATCTGAATCTTCTTTCACCAACTGAGCATACGACTTTCTGCTTAATGCATCAGCCACCGAATTTCCTTTACTCAGTGTATACATAAAGTCAAAGTCAAAAATTTAAATGTACTCCATCCATCTCCTCTTCCTCAGATTCAAGTATCGTTTTGAGAAAATGTGTGTCAGTATTTTTTGATCTGTAAACATAGTGAACTTCTCACCAAAGGTATAATGATGCCAAGTCTTCAAGGCATGGACAACTGTAGCTAACTCCAAATCATGTGTTGGGTAATTATTCTCATGCACCCTCAAATTCCTTGAACCATAAGCAACAACATGGTATCCTTGCATGAAAACAAAACTCAAACCTATTACTGAAGCATCACAATACACCACATATCCTTTCCCTGATTCTGTCAAGATTAAGATATGTGTTGATGTAAGGTGAACCTTTAACTCTTGAAAAGAACTCTAACACTCCTCAGTCCATTGAAATGCACTGTTCTTCTTTGTCAATACTATCATAGGCAAAGCTAGTCATGAGAAATCATGGACAAAGCATCGATAATAACTATCTAGACCAAGAAAACTTTGTATTTCAAAGACATTATTCGGCGGTTGCCAAGAAAGAACGACTTATATCTTTTCTGGATCCACTAAAACACATTTCTCATAAATGACATGGCCCAGAAAATGTACCTCTTGTATCCAAAAATCACACTTTGATAATTTGGGATACAACTGGTGGTCCCTAAAGATTTCCAACACTATTTTTAAGTATTTCTCATGCTCAGCCCTTGTTCTTGAATACCCCAATATGTCATCCACAAACACCCCAACAAAAGAATCCAGATATGGATGAAATATCCAATTCATCAAATCCATGAAGACTGTTGGTGCATTCATTAGACTGAAAGGCATGACGACATATTTGTAGTGGCCATATCTACTTCTGAAGGCTGTCTTTGGAATATGCTCCTTCCAAACTCGCAACTGGTGATATCCTCACCGTAAGTCAATTTTTGAGAAACACTGAGCTCCCCTAAATTGATCAAACATGTCATCAATGTGTGCAAGTGGATATCTATTCATAATTGTAACTTGGTTATGTTTACAATAATCCACACATAGCCTCAAAGTTCTATCTGCTTTCTTTACAAACAAAACCGGTGCTGCCCATGGAGACATGCTTGGACGAATAAAACCTTTACTTTCTAACTGCTCTAACTGTACCTTTAATTCCTTTAACTCCATTGGTGTTATTCTATATGATGGAAGTGAGATTGGACTGGTCCCTGAAAAGAGATCAATTGTAAAATCAACTTCTCTTATAAGTGGTAAACCTGATAAGTTTTGAGGAAAATCATCAGGAAATTGATCCACCATAGCTGGAAAAAAAAATTATGTGATTTCTTCAAATGATGCCAAAATCAACACTACCAATTGGTATGATATTTTTCCCACCATTGGTGCCAACAAGCTCTTTTCAACATTCTTTACCATCCTTTCTCCTCTGAAGAGATGGTCGATTCCATCCTCCATCGTGAAACTAACCATTCCCCCATAATAGTCGATGTGAGCCTTAAACGTTGTCAACCAATCCATACTATGGATTATATCATAGACATCTATCTCCAACATGGAGAAGTCCCATTTCAGCTCAGCTCCATCAACCGTTATAGCACATTCTCTACACACAAAGGCTTGACATTCTCTTTCACCCAGAGGAGTTTGCAGTTTTAACACAGAAGGCATCATTTAAAGTTTTATGTTCAGAAAAATCAGAAATTTGAGAAGAATGAAAAGAATGGGATGTGCCAGTATCGAAAAATACTTGCATGATGGTAGAATTAAAAAGAATCATACCTCTCATCATAGATGGTCCAGCCTGATCATCCACAATCACCTGTTCTGCTCTATACAATTGCTTTGTTGCAGCACTTTGCTCCTTATTGATTTGATGAGATTTCCCGGCCTAAGGTGTCATGGTATTCCTAGAATCACCATAACTAGATATGTTCAACTAAAGAGTCTAACTTTGTTGTCCTCACCCTGTCGAAGCATAATATGCTTGCGACGCCTTGTAAGTTCCACGCACACCCGACCTGGGAGCACTATGACAATATCGCTGAAGATTCCCCATCTGGTTGCAGTTGTGGAACAGTCTCGATGGTGTTGTACATTCTCGTTTGATGTGATCATTCAAAACACATTAAACGAAACCTACATTGCTCTAGGGTCATGTGTAACACCTCGAGCTTCCATGATACGCTTCTCATTCAATAATGTAATAGCTTGCATTGTACGCAACATCGAGTTCTAACACACTGCAACTAATCAAAGTATCCGTTATGAATAGTAATAACCACTTTTTAAATTTATAAAAAATTTATATTTCAAAATGGACATCATTTTTCTATTCCTAATATTGAAATTAGCCTATGTTGAATTTTTTGTAATTTTCTGAGAACTTCAAAATTTTTATAAATAGTGAAAAAAACTTAAAACAACTTTTTTAATAAAAATAATTTATAGTGATAAATTATAATATTGAGTGGTTTTAAAGTATAATTAGAATATAGTTTTACCATTTTATCCAATGGTGGTCATTAGAATTAATTTCACTTTGAAATTGGACATAAACAATTGTCAATCTTTTGATATAAATTGTTTCTTAAAAACACGCTATTTGTTGTGACAACGGGAATTAATTATAAAATTAATTAATGCAAATTATATGTTTGGAATTTCATAAAATAGAAATCATTTTTGAATTTGGAATATAAATTATAGCTTAGGGTGAAATTTTGGCATTGTTCTGAAAAACTTCAATTTTTGATGAATAGTGAAACCACTAAGTGGTAATTAAATTACTGATTTTTCTTTTAAATGAAATATTACCACTTCTGTGATTTGATTTTCAAAAATCCGACATACATGGTTGTCATTAAGAAGTAAAATGTGGTTCAATGAGATTAAAATAATTTTTTGGTGAATAATAACTTTTAAGTTCTTAATCGCGATTAGAGGTAATTAGTGTAGTTTAAGGTAAAAATAATGTTTTAATAATATGAGATGAGCTTGAAACATGTCCTACCCTCATTGGATGTGCCATGTCCTACCAAGAAAAGACATGGTTCAACTTGGGGACCCCATGGAGCCACTTTAGTTTGAAAATGACATAAATAACTTTTATTTAATGTTAAAGTAAAAAATGACACAAACATGAAATGTTTTACTAAAACAAGTTTTACATGGGGTTATACAAGTCATATTTTTGATTATAAATAGTCATTGTAAATATAAAAATATTTCCTACATCATAGTATTTTTTATATAATTTTTAGACATTAAATAAATTAAATTATTTATGACATCATGATGATGCAGCGATGACCTCATTATTTAATGATTTAAATAAAATGAGAAGATAATGTAAAATCAAAGGCTTACACTTTTCTAAATCCTATTGGATGAGGCTATTTCGAACCATTGTCACCATATCCTCGAATTATACAAGTGTGGGACCTTTAGAATCCGAAAAGCATTGTATAATAGAATAACATTTCATTACTTTCCAAAAGTGCCCCTCCTCTCCACTTATAAAAGGCCCCCACCACTCCCACCTTATTCACACCTTCAAGCCATTTGGATCGGTGAACCTCTGCCCAAATACTCTCCCAACATCCCTCAATTACTCCTAGAAGCCTCACTTTGGGCATAATTCTTCCCAAGGAAGCCTTTGTCTCAAATCAAAAAGAGTTACCCGATTTTTTAGGTAATGTCTTCTCTAATGTTGTTTTGTTTTATTTTGCTTCTCCACCCCCTTAAACTCTTTTCATTCCTTTCTTTTGTAACAACACCAGTATCTAAAATATACTAGGATGTTGTTATGATAATTATTTTGTTTACACTTACACAAACCTTCGTCTAATGGTTAAAGAACATACTGTTTCTGTGGGTGGTGAAATACTGCCTCACGAAACGATGATTGTTCAAATTCTTTTAACACCTATAATGGTGGACGTTTTGATGACACTATTTTCATATATGATATATATATTATGTTTATTTTTTCCTTATGATTCTTTATTTCTCATTTATGGCATACTTTATGATTTCCATTATGGGTAAACGCGATAATTTCATTTTAGGAAGTGCGGACTACCGCCCCCTCAAAGTGATGTGAATCGTTAATGCCATATGTGAGATGTATAAAGGATGGAGTAAATGATATTATATATGATATTATTCTGGAACTATATTATACCTTTATATAATTATGATTTTATTCCATTAAATACGAAATAGAAATGAAAGTAGCGTTCATTCGTATGTACGGCTTACCGTCTCCATGAACGGTGCATTTCATTTCATACCTCTAAATGTTACGTAATATTATGAATGAATATATATACTGGATATATATGATATATATGACATCTAAATCATGAATATAAATCTGGAGATAATGGATATTCTACCACATAAACAACTTGTAATTATAAGAAATTTATTGTTGACTCAAGTACCAAAGATCGACAAAACGACCGTTATTAACTTAAATAATTACATAATGTTCATAACATGGTAATAAGTGATATAAAAGGAATAATGAACATAAAAAACGTTCTTAAGTAAATAGAAATTAACTCTAGTTTATTATTCAGGAGGATACAGAACGGTCGAGTCAGGACAAGACGCAAGGTAAGAGAATTTCTTAACCCAACTTCCATTCTTTGGGTTAATCTCCTACTTTCAAATTATGTCATGATATTATTATGTCCTATTTTGTATTTTTACTTTATTTATGTGTGACTATAGTTAATACACATAATATATCTATTTTATTTTAAAAATGATCTTTTTAAGGACTTCGTCTCAATCCCCATTCATTGAGACATAATTGGTTTTATACACAACTTTCTTTTATACGGTGTATAAACCCCTTTGACTTTTACGTTTATTCAACAGGAATCTTTTTTATACGAAGCGTTTTACTAAACGACAAAAAGGGAATGTTTTTTTTCCGTACTTATGCGGCGACAACGACTTCTCTGCCACCGTGACCATTATTTGAGTTTCGGCTTCCTCTACAAGCCATCATTTTTTTTAATGAAAAATAAATACAAAGTTTTAACATTCTTTTTATTTTGGTATTGAAAATGGTTTTGAAAGCGTTTTTATTATATCAATGTGTTGTATTGATATCTTGTGATTGAAATGTGGAAATGTTATGTTTCCTTTATGCATGTTTTATGTGATACGATTATGTTATGGTTTATGATATGTTTAAACCTATTCATATGAGGAATGCATTGAAATTAATAAGTGACGGGTGGAGCCCGCTACAGCTCCTCGATGCATCGGTAGGTCTCATGAGACAACTAGAAGTGGAATTGGCCGAGGCCCTTTCCCCATTTGATTTTTGATTTTGGCCGAGGCCTTAATCATTTTAGACGTCTTGGCCGAGGCCTTGAAAAAATGTTTCAGAACGTATGGCATTATGCATTCCATCATTATGAAAATGGTTATTGATATTGCATGTGATTATTTGACCAGTAGAATATTTATGTGAAGAAGTAAATGGCATTATCTCATTTTAATTTTTCCATATTATGTTGATGTTCATGTTTAAAAGGCATTTGTTTTAGTTATACATTGCCTTAAATGTTTATGTTTATTTATGAAAGCTTCTGCAATATTGTTATCCTTACTAAGCATCTAAGATCACCCCTTTCAATGTTCTAATATTTTCCAAGATGTGAAGAAGTATTTTATGAATGACCTACAGGGATAGTCAGAAGAGGATATGAGTGTGGACTATGAATACTTTGTTATTAGTTTTTCACTTTATGATTTAATGTAACATTTATGAATGTATCTAGTGTTTCCAAGGCTACTAAACTAATCGGTCTCTCGAGACTTGATCTTTTGTGATCATGCCAATGTTACGAAGTAATGCACCGACTCTGGGTAGCTGGGGTCGGGGCGTTACAGTTGGTATCAGAGGCAGTCAGTACTAACCTTGGAAGCTAGATTTAGATAAACTCTGATTAGAGCACATAGCCCGAAGATAGACTTTAAGGATTAGTATAGAAGAAATTCCTATAATTTTGGTATTATAGAGATTTTGTGAGTTTTCCGAGCAATACGTCCCTGTCTGGATACGAGCAAGTAGAGGCGGCTCTGGTACAGATGTACCTAGGGGTAAAACCCGAAAACACCTCTTTGAGCTAGACTCGAACGGGAACTGGTGCACGACAACGGGCCTTGCTGCACTCTTGGTTACGACACTCCCGGGGGATATTCTTTGGGTAATTCTCATTTTCTTTATAAACTAAAATGAAGGGTTATGAGTATATACTTCCTCAAAGAAAACATTTTTATGGATTATATCCATAAATAGTTCAATTTATGTTAAGTATCTTACAAGTATGGAATTATGTATTTTGATTTATAAAATAATATAGTTTATGCCATTGTTTAGAAATGGCGCCTAGTGGAAGGAATGGAAACTGTATCAATGCACGCACTCCATGTAGGGATTTCCCTCCTGCTCAAGATAATTATTGTGGAGCTAGAGATATAACTGGTGCTGATCAACTTATTACCATACTGGGACAACTCACTCAGGTTATGAATAATAACCTTACTCGTATGGAGCACCCTGATCCGCAACGTGGAGGATCAATGTTAGAGCACTTCATGAGGAAACAACCACCAACATTTAATTGGGGTACAAATCCATTAGTAGCTGAGAAATGGATAAAATCCTTAGAGAAAATATTCCACGCCTTGGGGAGTAGTGAAAGGGAAAAGGTTATCATGGCAGTTTACCGCCTCACTGGAGATGTTGATCAATGGTGGTCATTGATTCAAAACACAAAGGAAGATGATGACATATCGAATATGGAATGGAGGGAGTTAAAAGATCTTTTCTTAGAAAAATACTTTCCTCATGACCATAGAGCAGATATGGAAAAGGAAATTTCTGAGTCTGAAACAAAAGGAGGATGAGAATGTCGCAAAGTATGAGGCCGACTTTACAAGGTTAGCGAGGTATGCTGCAGATTATATACGTAACCCAAGAGGTAAGATTGATCGTTTCTTTGATGGGTTAAAACCATTCCCCGTCGAGATTTAGTATCACAATCGTTCTCAACATACGAAGATATTGTCTCATGTGATATCAAGACAGAAAAGGAATTCTCTAAGTATTATGACAACAAAGTAAAGCAAGAGGAGAAGAGAACGGTGGAAAAAGAGACAGATATAGGGGAAAAGGGAAAGAAGGATTTTCCATTATGTGATAATTGTGGGAAGAATCACCATGGTACTTGTCTAAAAGGAATGGAAGTTTTTTATAAATGTGGGGAAAAAGGTCACCAGGCGCGTGATTGCAAGGGAAAGAAAGAGGCTATCAATGTTGAATGCTACAATTGTAGGGAAATGGGGCATTATGCAAATGAATGCCCTAAGAGTCAGGGAAACTTACCTCAGAAAATGCCAAGGGATCAAGGACAATCTTATGATGTTACTACAGTTGAAGCAAAATAATTAATGTATTGGTGCCTTTGGACTCATGGATTATATTCTGGTTATTAGAATAATGTGATATATATATATATAAGGATTGTACTGCTGTACTTGTTGATTTCAGTAATGTGTTAATATGATGAAGGTAATTATATTTTTAGTATGTGACAATAAGAGAAACATTACTTTGTTTGTGGAATCTGATAAATTGATTTTGGAATTAAGAGACCTTTTAGAGAAAGTCTGGACAGTGGTAATTTGGATAACTATAAAGGTTGGAGTGGATTAAGTTGATCTTTGGATAGTATTGTTTAAGGTTAAAAATTTATGAAGATTATTTTTGAATATTATAATACTATTGTTTTAGGAAAAGGACAACCTGCAGGGTGGGGCATAACCCGTCGCGTTGGACAAAGCTGCAGGAATCGAACCCATAATCATAGTGCGACAGGCCTTTATTTCCTACCACTAGCCTACAGGAAGTCCCTGGTTATTACAAAATAATTTTACTAATCTAAATGGTATGTGTTAACATTTGTAACCTTATACAATTAGGATAAGTATAATATTTTTGAGTTCTATTATCTTTTTGAGTGAAAGACGAGTTGATGGTTGAAACTCTAATTGTCAAGCATAAATATATATATACCTATCTCTTATTCAATGAATAAATTAATTATAAAACATTAGTAAAGGGATATTAAAACAAAAAAATGTGTTATCCTAATACCTTATGTCTTGTTGAACTGATGATATTTTAAATCAACATAGATTGAAGTCTTTGAGGCCCTCAATTTGACAGTTGATTGTGATTGATGACCTCAATCACTCCCTACAAATATTTATGTTTTTCCTCCAATTATATGTCTTTAATTTCCACCAATGTTCTCCTAATTGAGGTCATAATTGGGTGGTGACTTTTTCATTTCCCTTTCCCTCTTATTAAGGCAAAATTTTATTAATCTTATTTCCGATGTGGGTTTTCCACAAAGGTATTTTCTCTTTTCAACCTGTTATTTACAAAGACAAATTTCAAATTGCGAGGACGCAATTTATTGAAGGAGGGGAGAATGTAACACCCCAAGCTTCCATGATACGCTTCTCATTCAATAATGTAATAACTTGCATTATACGCAACATCGAGTTCTAACACACTTCAACTAATCAAAGTAGCCGTTATGAATAGTAATAACCACTTTTTAAATTTATAAAATTTTATATTTCAAAATGGACTTCATTTTTGTATTCCTAATATTGAAATTAGCCTATGTTTAATTTTTTGTAATTTTCTGAGAACTTCAAAATTTTTATGAATAGTGAAAAATACTTAAAACAACTTTTTTAATCAAAATAATTTATATTGATAAGTTATAATATTGAGTGGTTTTAAAGTATAATTAGAATATATTTTTACCATTTTATCCAATGGTGGTCATTAGAATTAATTTCACTTTGAAATTGGACATAAACAATTGTCAATCTTTTGATATAAATTGTTTCTTAAAAACACGCTATTTGTTGTGACAGCGGGAATTAATTATAAAATTAATTAATGAAAATTATATGTTTGTAATTTCATAAAATAGAAATCATTTTTGAATTTGGAATATCAATTATATCTTAGGGTGAAATTTTGGCATTGTTCTGAAAAACATCAATTTTTGATGAATAGTGAAACCACTAAGTCGTAGTTAAATAACTGATTTTTCGTTTAAATGAAATATAACCACTTCTGTGATTTGATTTTCAAAAATCCGACATACATGCTTGTCATTAAGAAGTAAAATGTGGTTCAATGAGATTAAAATAATTTTTTGGTGAATAGCAACTTTTAAGTTCTTAATTGCGATTAGAGGTAATTAGTGTAGTTTAAGGTAAAAATAATGTTTTAATAATATGAGATGACCTTGACACATGTCCTACCCTCATTGGGTGTGCCATGGCCGACCATGACAATCCATGGGTCAACTTGGGGACCCCATGGATCCACTTTAGTTGGAAAATTACATAAATACCTTTTATTTAATGTTAAAGTAAAAAATGACACAAACATTAAATGTTTTACTAAAACAATTTTCACATGGGGTTATACAAGTCATATTTTTTATTATAAATATTAATTGGAAATATAAAACGATTTCCTACATCATAGTATTTTTTTTATAATTTTTAGACATTTAATAAATTAAATTATTTATGACATCATGATGATGCAGCGATGACCTCATTATTTAACGATTTAAATAAAATGAGAAGATAATGTAAATTCCAAGGCTTACACTTGTCCAAAGCCTATTGGATGAGGATATTTAGAACCCTTATCACCTTATCCTAGAATTATACAAGTTTGGGACCTTTAGAATCCGAAAAGAATTGTATAATAGAATAACATTTCCTTACTTTCCAAAAGTTCCCCTCCTCTCCACTTATAAAAGGCCCCCACCACTCCCACATTATTCACACCTTCAAGCAATTTTGATCGGCAAAACTCTGCCACAATACTCTCCCAATATACCTCACTTACTCCTAGAAGCCTCACTATGGGCATAATTCTTCCCATGGAAGCCTTTGTCTCAAATCAAAAAGAGTTACCCGATTTTTTAGGTAATGTCTTCTCTAATGTAGTTTTCTTTTATTTTGCTTCTCCAACCCCTTAAACTGTTTTCATTCCTTTATTTTGTAACAACACCAGTATATAAAATATACTAGGATGTTGTTATGATAAGGATTTTGTTTACACTTACACACACCTTCGTCTAATGGTTAAAGAACATACTGTTTCTGTGGGTGGCGAAATACTGCCTCACGAAACGATGATTGTTCAAATTCTTTTAACACCTATAATGGTGGCCATTTTGATGACACTATTTTCATATATGATATATATATTATGTTTATGTTTTCCTTATGCTTATGTATTTCTCATTTATGGCATACTTTATGATTTCCATTATGGGTAAACGCGATAATTTCATTTTAGGAAGTGCGGACTACCGCCCCCTCAAAGTGATGTGAATTGTTAATGCCATATGTGGGATGTATAAAGGATGGAGTAAATGATATTATATATGATATTATACTGGAACTATATTATACCTTTATATAATTATGATTTCATTCCATTAAATACGAAATAGAAATGAAAGTAGCGTTCATGCGTACGTACGGCTTACCGTCTCCATGAACGATGCATTTCATTTCTAACCTCTAAATGTTACGTAATATTATGAATGAATGTATACACTGTATATATATGATAAATATGACATCTAAATCATGAATATAATTCTGGAGATAATGGATATTCTACCACATAAACAACTTGTAATTATAAGAAGTTTATTGTTGACTCAAGTACCAAAGATCGACAAAACGACCATTATTAACATAAATAATTACATAATGTTCATAACATGGTAATAAGTGATATAAAAAGAATAATGAACATAAAAAAGGTTTTTAAGTAAATATAAATTAACTCTAGTTTATTATTCAGGAGGTTAACGAACGGTCGAGTCAGGACAATACGCAAGGTAAGGGAATTTCTTAACCCAACTTCCATTCTTTGGGTTAATCTCCTACTTTCAAATTATGTCATGATATTATTATGTCCTATTTTGTATTTTTACTTTATTTATGTGTGCCTTCAGTGAATACATATAATATATCTATTTTCTTTTAAAAATGATCTTTTTAAGAACTTCGTCTCAATCCCCCTTCATTGAGGCATATTTGGTTTTATACACAACTTTCTTTTATACGGTGTATAACCCCCTTTGACTTTTACGTTTATTCAAATGGAATCTTTTTTATACGAAGCGTTTTACTAAACGACAAAAAGGGAATGTTTTTCTTTCCATACTTATGCGGCGACTATGACTTCTCCGCCGTCGTGACCATTATTTGAGTTTCGGCTTCCTCTACAAGCCATCATTTTTTTAATGAAAAATAAATACAAAATTTTAACTTTCTTTTATTTTGGTATTGAAAATGGTTTTGAAAGCGTTTTTATTATATCAATGTGTTGTATTGATATATTGTGATTGAAATTTGGAAATTTTATGTTTCCTTTATGCATGTTTTATGTGATATGATTATGTTATGGTTTATGATATGTTTAAACCTATTCATATGAGGAATGCATTGGACTTAATAAGTGACGGGTGGAGCCCGCTACAGCTCCTCGATGCATCGGTAGGTCTCATGAGACAACTAGACGTGGATTTTTCCAAGGTGCTTTCCCCATTTGATTTGTGATTTTGGCCGAGGCCTTAATCATTTTAGACGTCTTGGCCGAGGCCTTGACAAAATGTTTCAGAATGTCTGGCATTATGCATTCCATCATTATGAAAATTATTATTGATATTGCATGTGATTATTCGACCAGTAGAATATCCATGTGCAGAAGTAAATGGAATTATCTCATTTTACATTTTCCATATTATGTTTATGTTCATGTTTAAAAGGATTTTGTTTTAGTTATACATTTCCTTAAATGTTTATGTTTATTTATGAAATCTTCCGCAATATTGTTATCCTTACTGAGCATCTGATCTCACCCCTTTCAATGTTTTAATATTTTCCCGGATGTGAAGAAGTATTTTATGAATGACTTGTAGGGATAGTCAGAAGAGGATATGAGTGTGGACTATGAAGACTTTGTTGTTAGTTTTTCACTTTATGATTTAATGTAACATTTATGAACGTATCTAGTGTTTCCAAGGCTACTAAACTAATCGGTCTTTCGAGACATGATCTTTTGTGATCATGCCAATGTTATGAAGTAATGCACCGACTCTGGGTAGCTTGGGTCGGGGCGTTACATCATGGAGTAAGGTTGACTGATCCCGTTGTCTGGTTCTGATTCGCACTCCCACCATGGAAGTCGGTGTCCCTCTTCCGCTTGTTTCCATCATTAAATTTCCCACCCATTCCCACGGGTATCATCATGCTTCCTCCTATCAATCCCGAGATATCACGTTCATCAACTATTGCTCTGTTCACCATCTATGTAAAATCAGTAATACCGAGCACCGCAATCTTCGATCGAATCTCCTGCCTTAGCCCTGATTCGAAGATGTGTGCCTTTAAAGAGGAACTTGCCGCAACCTCTGGTTCAAAACGGTCTAAATTCATGAACTTGGACGCATACCCTATGACAGAGAGGCTCTCTTGTTTCAAGAAGAATAAGTTCGTCATTTTCTAGATCATGAATGTGTGAGGATAGAATTTTTTGTTAAAATTTTTTTCTCAAAATCATCCCATGTAAGGCCTTCATCCAATTTAGCCTGCACCGCTAAATCCCACCCCTGACATGCAAGATCCTCGAGAGTGGTGAGTTATCCTTCCACTAAACTATCACTTAGTGGACTACCTTGATGAGGGTACTTCACGACCCTATCCATCCCAACCTATTGATGGGGGGAATTCTTGCCCTTATCCATCCCAATGCATATGAACACACACCACAATCCATGCAATCCATGGCCAGAACCAGGTTTGTTCAAAACCTTTCAATAAAGAATCATCCTTTTATTGAAAACCATTTCTTTCAAGTAGGAAAAACATAGCCAATTTAAAATCACCATTTTAAATTTACTTCAACAACAACTTTCCAAAAACACACAATTTCCATCACTCGTTACCAAAAAGCAGTTTCAACCATTAATTCACAACAAATAAAAAAACCATTTCAATCAAGGAAAACAATTTTAAACTAAGCCTTCATGTTCTAAGAAAGAGGAATCAAGAGTGAAGCCACCTACCACAATAAATTTGGCGAAACCAATCCACATACGAAGAACGCTCAAGAACACCGAGTCAAAACTCCAAAAACACTCCTTAGATATCTTCTACAAACACAACCAAGACCAAATATTGTCATATTTGGAATCCACACCCTTAGATCTATCCATAAAGAGCATATATCTAAGAAAACAAGAGAATAGGAGATATAGATCTAAGTAGATCTAAGAAAATGATCAAGAATAATCACAAACCTAAAGAATCCAGCCTCGATTTTCCAAGGGAAACCATCGGATCGCCTCCAAAATTCTTGGGAGAAGTCTTCCAACCTTCAAGGGAGTGTAATCATGAGTTAGGGATGCTTAGGAGGTTTAAACAATGCAATTAAAGGCAAAACGAGTTAGATCCAATTTTTAGGATATAAGTTTAAGTGACCACATGGTTAGTCCACACTGTTTGAAAAATCGTCTGCTAACAGTGCGTTAGCTTCTACCTCGACCATCCTTCATGCACGGTTTGGACACACGGTTAGACACACTGTGCGCCGACCGTGCAGAAGCCACTGCCTCCAAAACTCAATGTGCACGGTTTGGCCACACGGTTAGACAAACTGTGCGCCGACCGTGCGACTTCCGCTTTGCATCAAAATATCACTCCATGTTCTCCTGACTCTCCCATTCAACACCCTTAACTTTAAAACCATCAAAAGCATCAAGAAAGGGTTACATACCAGAAATCGGGGGTACTACAAGATATGTGGAAAAATTAATGAATTCTTATCAAATGAATATGAAATTCTAAATAATAACAAACCTGTCTAAGCAGTTCAGTGAACTCAAATGTTTCAACATATCTTGGAGCCAACTTTCACTTTTATCCAAGCTAACGATGACCCAAATGAAGAGGAACATTCCAGAATAACCAGTCACATATGGAAAACTACAAATGATGATGCCACTAATTTTCATATGATATCTATCCACTATGGGATATAAACAAACATTGTCGTATGTCCTGAATCTTTGTTAATGTCTCATGAACCAGGCTTTTTCCATCCAAAGCTACTTCGCCAACCTCTTCCCAACAAAGATGTGATCTGCACGAGAGACCATACTAAGGCTCAAAGAGATCCATTCTAATTGATGAATTATAACTACTATAATAGAGTAAATAAACTTGTCATAGATGACTATCTCACAATCTATTAAAAACGAAGATGTAGGTGTGAAGCATATCCTCTAGGATCTGAATTGCACGCTTCATCTGACCATATTTTGGTGGATAGTTAACTGTGCTCTACTTGATCTGAGTTCCCTATTCCTCTTGAAGAATCCCCTATATCCTTGAGGTAATCTAATGATCCCAATATGAAACAATGGAATTAGTAATCCCATGACACCTCATGATCTTCTACACATACAATGTAGCCATATCTTCAACCATTGTGGTGTCTCTAATCATAATGAAATGATAATACTTCTTCAATCGATCAACAACTACCCAAATAGAATTCTTCTCTTGGGAAGTCCATTGAAATCCAAAAAAAATCTATGGATACCACATTACATTTTCAAAACAGCATTAGAAGATTCTGAAGAAAACTAAAGGGTTTCAAGTATTCCACCTTTATTCATTGGATGGTGTAAAAGCGGGACACAAACTCCATGATGACATGCTTCAAACATGGACACCATAATCACCACCTAATGTCACAAAACATCTACATAGTGACTAGATGTATGACCCATGAAGAGATATAAAAATCAAACAATATTGAACACCTAAAAGATGTTGGAATGGAAATCATTTTTTGGATATGAATCTTACCATATGAAGAAAGAGGCCAAACTAAAAAGGTCTCCCCACTATAAATTCTTTCTATAGTTTTCTAAAACTCATCATCTTATTGCTGAATTTGAAAATTAGACTCTGAGATAGATGATGATAATTGAACACTATCCTGAACCACACATAAATCTTATTCCAGAGAATCTAAATTAATCAAAGTGAAAATACCCATAAGGATCTATTACTCCTTCGATTCTAGGATATCATGTGATGGTACATTCCTATTAAGAGTTTCTATAAAAGAATACACCATTTCTGGGGTCTAGGTGATATCAATGTCAAACATATGGAGGCATTATACCAATAATATCTGTATCAAATTCTAATCCTTCTAATAAAATATATAACCCAGACTCTTATGATCAAAGAAGATTGTGAACCATTCCCCAAAATTATAGCGTCTCTAACACTTCAGTGCATGCATGATTGAAAAAATCTCTAAATCATGAGTGTGTCAATTGTTTTTAGGTGTCCGAAGATGATGTGATCCATAAGCTGCCACATGGTTGTCATACATAAGCTCGCATCCCAAACCAGCACTCAAATCCTCACAAAAAACCATGTTTCCCATACCAAGATCAGGTAATATCAGAATAGGAGCCAATGTGAGAAGACTTTTAAATTCATCGAAATAATTCTAACAATTTTCATCCCATGTGATTTTCACTAGTTTCACAGTAAGATAATTCATATGTGGTTTCATCTTATAGAATTAATTCACAATATGTCAATAGTATCCAAAAAGTCCAAGGAATCATTGTTTCCCAATAAAATTTCATGGTTCCTCCAATGAAAAAATAAACTTTACCATCTCTAGATCAGCTGATAAACCATTCTCGTAATTCTATACCACAATAACATCACTTCATGAATTCAAAAACTAAATTTTGAAATATTTCCATACAAACATTGACTTCTCAAAATTTCTAGAACCAAACTCGGATGGTTCTCAGGATCACTCTCAGATATTTAATAAACAAGAATATCATCCCGAACAGTACCACAAAAGTGTTAAGATATTTATGGTATATCTTATTCATGAAATCCATAAAAACTAAAGGATAATTAGTTGACTAAAAGGAATCAGAATATATTCATAAAGGCCATATCTTCTCTTGATAATTTTATTTATTATATCAATCCCTTGAACTCTAAGATGATGATGAATCGATCAAATATCATTCTTTGAAAACAACATTTCTTTATTTAACTAATGCAGCAGGTCATCCACAGTAGTAAAAGGATATTAATTCATAACCATCACCGAGTTCATCTTTTGATTGTTCACTCATAAAAGAAGTGAACCATATTATTTCATAGAAATGAGCACATCAGTAATGGCGTAGACCACTCTGGTCCATTCCAGTGCTAAAATCTGTTCGTTGAGGTGTTCTAGGAAGTCAAGGTTACTCATCCACCAACAAATTTCCAAATTTTCATTTCTGTGAACAGTGTTTACAGTTTGATGAACAATTTCAAAGTGTCTCGAAGTTACTATCTCACAGTTACAATCTCTTAGTTACTGTATTAGAGTTACTATCTCACATTAATTATCGTAGAGTTACTATGTCACAGTTACTGTCACATAGTTACTGTCTCACAGTTTCTGTCTCATAGTTTATATCACAATGTTACTCTCTCAAAGTTGTTGTCTTAGAGTTACTCTCTCACAGTTACTGTCTCACAGTTATTGTCTTAGATTTACTATCTCATAGTTACTCTCTCATAGTTACTATCTCAGAGTTACTGTCTCCGAGTTACTATATCACAGTTACTGTCTCATAGTTACTATCTCACAGTTATTGTCCAATAGTTACTATCTCAGAGTTACTATCTCAGAGTTACTATCTCATAGTTATTTTCTCACAGTTACTGTCACATAGCTACTGTCTCACACCTATTATTAAATATTTCCTTTTCCAAATTTCCATATTTTTTTGTTTCACCGATTTAATGGTTTCTTTGACGTAAATTTCATTGAAGGCCTTGTTTAAAGGGATTTATGGCTGATTCAATTCCCAAAACTCATATATTAATTTTTATAAGTCTTGGGATTCATTTACTTATTCAAATTGTGTGTTTTATGTGATCCACTTTTAATGGAAAATTAATCGTATCTTAAGCCGCTGCTCCGTTAAATATTCTCAAGGGATGAGATATCTTCCTCCCTAGTTCTTCCTCCATGTTCTCTAGTGTGAGATGCTTGAAACGTTCCTTCCATCCCATAAGAGTTGTGTGATCAAACATTCCTCCTTGGATTGGTTCCCCTTGAATTTCTTCTTGCTGCAAGTACTCCCTCTATTTTTGGTGCAAACAAGTAGTATCAATCAATCTTCAATATAAGGTATGATCTATCATCATTATTTTGGGTCCATCTCCTTTTTTTCTCCTCTACCTTTTATGTAATGATATCTGAATGTTTCTAATGGATGTTTCATGGGTTTTAGATGGTGTGGTGGTGTCTCAGAATCCTCGGGTGGATGCAGTCCTCCAAGATAGGTGATCATCATCCGTTTTGTTAGTCTATTCAAAGAGCATTGAAACCTTTTGAGGTAGAGGATTCATTTCTTCTCATTTCTTTTATGTGTGACTGTAAAGTTAGAATTTTTTATCTCACTAGATCACAATAGAATCTATATACTAAATATTTTAACCAGATAAATAAATTGACATTGATCATATTTTATTGCCTCTTTTTTCCCTTAGATAGTGTGATATCTATGCATGCTTTGTTTAGATTTTTGTTAATGATTAAAATTGGAAGAGAATTTAAATACGAAATTAATTACCAATTTTATGGATAAATATAATGAGGCTTTTAAATGAATCCTATTGGTTTTTTGTAATTTTATGTTAATCAAATTGATGCAGTAAGCATGTTTAATCAACTTTTGATATCTATGATAGCTTGTTATTTAGGTTACCCAAAGTTGGAACCTATAAATAATAATTAATTTAATTCTATATGGATTAAAAAGTCTGGTTGTTTGATAAAATGATAATATCTCATAGGGTTCTAAGTTACCCTTTTTCTTGTAAAGTCCAAGAGCCTTATGCTTGGATCAGTGAATTATCAATATGTATGATGGCAAAATTCCTTGTTAAAGTGCCAATATCCTAGTTGATATAATGTTTTTATTATACTTCATAGGTTGTGATGTGATTCTGGATGAATCTTGGGATATGTGGGGGAAGGAGGGAACATTTTTTTTGGTAGTAGCTGACACCAAGAGTGGCAGGATGAATCAATTTATGCATGTAGGGTTCGGGGAGGACACCAGGGATGATGGAACAGGTTGGATATGAATGTTTGGATGATTTCTATTTCATATTAGTTTTTTATCTTCCCTAATTTCCCCACTGATCAAGTCATATAGTTTTCTTCCCCTCCTTCCAAAATTGGAGAAGACGCATGGGGTATCCAATATGATTTCCATGTTTAGCTTTCCTTGGAAGGATGGGTCTACACTCTTTCTATAGGTGGAAAATACTCGACAGTTATTTCACCTAATCACCATGTTAATCCCCTCATGTTTAGTAGCATAGATTGTTTTTCTAGATTGCATGTAAATATGGGAATTCAATCTATTAATAAATGATTGAATAAATGATATTAACCCACTTGGTTGGAGCTTGCTGGGATGCAATACTGAGGCTTCAATTTAATTGAACAATGGACTTTGGGTGTGGTGATAATTAAATATAATGTGTAAATTTTTAATGGTTAATTAATTTTTAATGAATTAATTAAAATAATGTGTAACTGATAAAAAATTGAATGAAGTAATGTAATAAGCTTCTTTAAATGGTTGTGTGATTAAAGGATATGAAGGCTTAGAAGCAGCAGTCAGGAGTCTGATAGATGTTAGCTACAGTTGAGTCTAAGATTAGTTCATTACCATAGTGTGGTTGTGAGTTATAGTATAGTATTTACCTTTTGTGTTTCTATACACTAATCCACCCTATCAGTTAAGGAAACTA
This sequence comes from Viscum album, assembly GCA_963277665.1. Taxonomy (NCBI): domain Eukaryota; kingdom Viridiplantae; phylum Streptophyta; class Magnoliopsida; order Santalales; family Viscaceae; genus Viscum; species Viscum album. Next base: position 247,399,400 of record OY728133.1, read on the forward strand.
ACACCTTGGGGATTCTGACCCCTCGAGGTGGTTTTCCCAAACAATCTGGTGGGAGGATGTATGGATGACTACCCCCGTTGGCCCCGCTCTCTTCTCTTGGTAGTTACTTGTGCTGGTAGGTACAATGGTTATATCTTCCAATATAAGTGTGTAGAGGGATGTAATGGATTGTGTTTATTCACACACAAATATTCTGGATATAGTTTCTAATGGACTTATATTGGTGTAACATGTATAGGACGTGATGTCTTGAGGATCCTTACTCAGTTTGTAAGTTGTAATTTCTTGAGGTATATTTCCCAATGTATCATACATGTTATGAGAGTTGTGGTGGCTCTTGTAAACTACATGGTTACATTTATTATGTGGATGTGGTGGTTTTGTTTCACAAGGTGCATGTTGTGGTGCTTCACCCAGGTGTCTATGGGGAAGCCTTTTTGGAGAGATATGTCTTAGGATGTGCGATGTTGGGGAAAAGCGGAAAAATAGTGGGGTAGTAGTAGTGGGGTACCCTTGGTATTATTTATTATATTATATACTATTGTATGTGATACTTAGTGAGAGTATCCATGGTGAGGCTAGGAACATAGTATACCTGTTTAGGTTATGAGTTAGTTTCACTTGTGGTTCACTGTGCTTTAGCAAGCTTTCTTTAATTTTTCATGAGAGGCTCCAGGGAGGATCCTACATAGTATACTATTATACTCACCCTATGTATATATAAACTATATTTTAGGTCACTTGTAGTAGGATTAAGATCATGATGGTTCCAACAAGATTGGGGTTATAGGAGTTGTTTGAGCTGGTGGTTGCTGTTGTTTTTACATTCTTTTGGGTATCTATAGTTTTTTCCCCAATCAGTTGTTATAGTTCTTCATGACATTACATATGTGTACTTGGTATTTCATTTATATTGTTTTCTGAGTTGGAGGTGGTTGGTGTCTGTCTTATCTCTCCCTTCCTCATGTGTTCTCCTAGAGGGAAATTCCTCCCATTTATGTGCTTACTATACCCTCATTTCTAGTCGACAACCTGGGGCCTACTAAACATGGGAATCAGGGGACATTATCTCCCTTCTCACATTTCCAGCCCAGGAAGGGTGACCATTGAGGGGAGGGGGTCATGAAAGAGTTGTATTAGAGGATCTAGTTGAGGGATAAGATGGATTTTAGTGTTAGGCACATGTGAGGATTCATGGGTTGGTATGGAATCCGTGTCATTCATGTTTAGTAAATGATATAATGACTAGAGGCCGGCTGAGACATAGGTATTTAAAGCACCTTGTGTTCTGATGCACAGACTATTAAGTATTCAATCGATGCTAAATGAGGTGATAATAGTTTCTAGGTAGAGACCTAGGAATGTATCATTCCTCATTCTTCTTTCTGTATGTGTTTTAATGTGTAAAAATTTGGATAGGTTAACCTAAAATGATTAAAAGATAAAAATTAATTAATTAATGTTCAGTCTTCCATATTATATATTTAAGGGCTCTAACTATTTGTTATTTTACAAGTATGGATTCAGGTTGACGTTGTTGTCAGGTTTTCATAGAATATGTCCAGTAAGTTTTGCCAGTGGATCATCATAGGGTAGAGATTGACAATGACGACACATGGAGGAGTAAACTCTGAGAGTTCGAGTGCTAGTGTCTACATAAGTAAGATGGATCCATTTTAGATGTAGTCCCAGAAGATTGGTTAGAGTTGGTTGATATAGGCTTTAGTTCGATCTATGCTCAAAAGGAGCATTGGGTGTCCTTGGTTATGATTATGCTGCATAGAGTAGTGAGGGAGTGGTGGTTCTTGTTCCTCGGGGATCGCGATGAGTCGGATATCTCATGGGTGGAGTTCTAAGACATGTTTAGAGTCTAGTTTCATTCTTCGACTGCGAAGGCATCCAGTATCCAGGAAATTATTACCCTTCAACATGGGGTGTTCTATTGTGTGAGAGATTGGAATTCATTTTAAGAAACATTTACGTTATGCTTCGGACCTGTGTCTAGATTAGGACGTTAGGGCGAGGGATTTTGAGGAGGCTTTGTGTCCATATATCTAGTGCCAAGTCACCATGTTTATGATAAATACATATCATGAGGTGCTGCATAGGGTAGAGGTCATTGAGATGACATTGGAATGAACCGGATCATAACGATATGGGAGTCATCGTGATTCCTCCTGAAGCAGAGATGTGGTCTGGGGTTCTCGGTTTTCAGGACAGAAGAGTTTTCATTCACCAGGGGGTAGGTCCAAGCCCTCAAAATCTAGTTTCTTTGGGGACGACGGCTCTCAGGCCTATCCCAAGGGATCAGATGATTTTTTTTCTTGTGGATATAGAGGTCATCATCAGTGAGAGTGATTGACCTTTTAGAGTAGTCATTATTCACTAGGTGTTTCGATCCAGGTTCCTCCATTGAGGCAGTTCCAGCTAAAGCAGTAGTAGAAGGTTGCACCAGCATTGGATCGGTAGAGGGTAGATGGGGTAGGCATAGAATAGCCCCATGATGCTTCTCTTCCTCAAAGAGTAGAGCACGTACATGGTAGTGGTCTTTATTAGGGTCACAGAGGTTGTGGATTAGGATGTTGTCAGCTTCATTCATTAGCATTGCCAGCACCAGGAGAGTTATACATCATTCGAGGTACCTTTTTCTTGTTTTATACATTGGTTTATGCCTTGTTTGATTCAAGAGTGACACAATCCTTCATTTCACCTGCCCTTTTCATGATTTGGGTCATGAGATAGATAGGATTCCAGTACCCTTGGCATTGAATATGGCAGTTGGAGGTTGATATGACTTGTTTGAAGTATGTAGAGACTGTGAGCTAGTGTTGGGGAAGTACCACTCTTGGGGAGATTTCCTAACCATATGATTTCATCCTACACATGGATTGGTTGTATTCAGTACATGATATTATAGATTTCTTTAGGAGCCAGGTTGTGTTCTTCGATGTGGATGGAGAGCTAGTGGTGTTTGTTGGAGATTGAGACCCTGGGATGGGTTGGAGGAATGTTCCATCCTTATCATCCTTAATGGATGATATGATGTTTATTTCATCATAGGTTCAGACATTTCGATTTCTTATGGTCATAGATGAGTACTCTGATGTCATTCAAGAAGATGTTGTGGCATTTCATCCTCGACAAGAGATGGAGTTTGTGATAGAGCAACAACCAGGAGCATCACCTGTCTATATTTCTCCATATAGAATAGCCACTTATGAGTTATGAGAGCTACATATATAGATTTATGGTATGTTATAGTGTGGTTTTGTTCAATCGACAGTGTCACCATGGGGTGCCTCAGTTTTTTTTGTGAAGAAGGCTGGTGGGAGTTTGTGGTTGTGTACCGATTATCGTCACTTACACAAAGTGACAGTGAAGAATCACTATCCTCTTCCATGGATTGATGATTTAGTCAATAAAATTAAAGGGGTCAATTTTGTTCTCAAATATCAACTTATAGTTAGGATATCATCAAATGTATGTGAAGGATGAGGATATCCTGAATACTTGTTTCCTTTGTCGTCATGAGCATTACGAGTTCATTGTAATGTTCTTCAGTGTAAAGAATTCTCTAGCTGTGTTCATGGTATTGATGAATGCTATGTTCCGTGAGTTCCAAGATAATTTCATGGTGGTTTTCATCAATTAAATCCTTTTTTACTCCATGTCTGGTGAGGTGCATTTTGAGAACCTACATTCCATTTTGGGATTTTTTCATCAAAACAGCTATTTGTGAAGTTGTCAAAGTGTGAGTTTTGGGGAAAATAAGTCCATTTCATGGGGCATGTTGTGTCTCAGAATAGATTATATTTGTATCCATTGATGATATAAGAATTTGTGTCTTGGGTATCCCCAGATAAATTGGGAGAGGATTGATGTTTCTTTGGTCTTGCAAGCTACTATAGGAGGATCGTAACCAATTTCTCTTAGGTAGTGACTCCTCTGATGAAATTAACTAGGAAGAATTATGAATTCATGTGGGCTGATCAGTGAAAAGAATATTTTGAGTATCTAAATGAGAAGTTAGTATGTGCTTCCATTCTTTTTCATCCAGTAGAGGGAGTTCAGTTTGATTTTTCCTGCGATACATTGCATCATGAGTTAGGCTGTGTTCAGATGCATCATAGATCAGTTTTTTCTTATGGGTCTCGAAAATTTTATCCCCATGAACATAATTATTCCACCCATGATCATGTGTTGGAATCTGTGGTATTTACTCTGATGTTTTGGAGTCATTACCTCATTAGTGAGTGCTTTGTTGTTTTCACCAATCATTAGAGCCTAAGGTATGTTTTCTCCCACCGTGACATAAACTTGCGGCAACATCGGTGGATGGAGTTATTACTGGAATATGACTTTGAAATATCGTATTCCTTTGGAAAGGGGAATGTTTTAGCTAATGTGTTTAGAATAAAGTCATGTAGTGATGTAGTATCTGGATCTGGTGATTCCCATAGAGTAATGGAAGAACTTTCAACATTACATCTAGATATGGTAGAAATTGGGGGTAGAGATTGTCTTTTTCAGATGATGGTGATGTAATCTCTGGTGCAGTATATGGAAGAGCCTTCATTGGGGGATCTATAGGTGGGGGTCTATAGAGACTGAGTTTTTTTGGAGAGTCCCTTGATATTTGGTCTGAGGATGAACAACACCAAGTGTTATAAAACATAAGGATATTTTTTCCTTTGGTGATGTGTGAGATGTTTCTCAAAGAGTTTCATAGTTCTCCATTAAAGGTGCATCTTGGATTGAAAAAGACATATTGAGTCTTGATGAGTCTGTTTAGGTGGCCTGTTCTGAATCATGTAGTTGCAAAGTTTGTGTCTCAATGTTTCGTCCTCCAGAAGGTGAAGGTTGAGCACTGTGTCCCTGATGGTTTTCTCTAGCCATTAGATATTTCTTAGTGAAAGTGGGAGGATGTATCAATGGACTTTGTTACTATTTTACCCCAAACTCTGGGAGGAAATGATTTTATTTGGGTGATAGTGGATTGTTTAACAAAATCATCCCACTTTATAGAAACCAAGGAATCGAGCTTAGTGGAAGTTTTGTCAAGGCATTATCTAGAGGAGTTGGTGAGACTCCACGAAGTCCCTATGATGGTCATTTCCGATCAAGATCCTCTTTTTACCTCTAGGTTGTAGAGAGGTCTCCAGCATGCTTTTGGTTCTTATCTATCCCTCGACACTGTTTTTCATCTGGAGATGGACAGTTAGACAGAGTGTACTATGCAGACTCTTGATAACATGTTACACTCTTGTGTCCTTGATTTTGGAGGTTCATGGGTGAGGCACTTACCCTTGGTGGAGTTCTCTTACAACAATATTTTTCACTCCACAATCAGTATGACACCATTTGAAGCTTTGTAGGGACGACCTTTCCATTTTCCATTGTGCTAGATCAGGATCGGAGAGTCACTAATTCTCTGACCAGAACTAGTACAGAATATAACATTGATGGTTTAGGTGATTCATGAGAGGATAAAGACGACAAAAGTATCATTAGAAATAATATGTCGATCAAAGGGGGAGACCTTTGGAAGTTGATTTTGGAGATAACGTGTTTCTGAAGGTGACTCCCTATCATGAGCATCAAAGGTTTGGACGTTGGAGTAAGCATTCTCCCTAGTTTGATGGGCCTTTCGAGGTGATGGATCATGTTATATTTGTGCAGTATCCAGTTTCACATCACCCCAGATGATCCATACACATAATTTTATCATGAGTCACGACACAACCATTATCTTCATGATGACTCTCATGTCATCGATTAGGGAGAGATCGATGTTGCTGATGATGGAACCTTTGAGGAGCGACCAGTGAGGATTCAAGACCGTAAAGATAAGGTGATGCAAAGGCATTCTATCTCCTTGGTTCTTATCTTGTTGTGAGACGGTGGAATAGAGGGGCATATCTGGAAATGTGAGTCACAGATACGTGATTAGTACCCAGAAATATTTGATGCTTAACTGTATTCATGTAACGATGTTCACTTTGTGGTTTTAGACCTTTCGTGTTGATAAGATGGATTTTTTTGTAGCATTTTAGGGCTTGATCTCTTTTGAGAGGTATCTAAATGAGTTTTTGTTTGAACCCCTTTTGAGTTTTATTTTGGGGTTTTTGTGGATTCTTGAGAGAGAGAATGTTTTTATAGGTATCTGATGTAATGTCATAGACCACTCTAGTCCATTCCCTTGCTGAAATGTGGTGGTTAACATGTTCTGAGAGGTCATGGTTACTCATCCATAACACATTTCCAAATTTTTTGTTTTGTGAATAGTGTTTTCTATTTTATGAATAGTTTCACGATGTCTCAGAGTTACTATCTCACAGTTACTATATCAGAGTTACTATCTCACAGTTACTGTCTCACAGTTACTGTCTCACAGTTACTGTATGACTGTTACTGTCTCACTGTTAATCTCTCAGAGTTACTCTCTCATAGTTACTGTCTCAAAATTACTTTGTCTGAGTTACTCTATCAGTGTTATTGTGTCATAGTTATTGTTTCAGAGTTTCTGTCTCAGAGTTACTATCTCCCAGTTATTGTCTCAAAGTTACTATCTCACTATTACTATCTCACAGTTACTATCTCATAGTTACTATCTCACAACAATTATCTCACTATTACTATCATAGAGTTACTATCTCAGAGTGAGTATCTCACTGTTGCTATCTCATAGTTACTATATCACAGTTACTATTTCATATTTCCTTTCCCAAATTTCTAGATTTTTCCAGTTTCACCGATTTAATTTTTTCTTTGATGTAAAACTCATTCAAGGCCTTGTTTTAAGGAAATTAAGTCTGATTCATAGCACATAACTCCTATATTAATTATTCTGAGGCTCATGATGAATTTACTTTTTCAAATCGTGTGGTTTAATGCAATCCACTTTTAATGGAAAATCCATCATATCATAAATCGATGCTCTGTTAAATCATCTAAAGTGACAACATATCTTCCTACCTACTTTTTCCTCCTTGTTCTCTTATGTGAGATAATCAAACCTTTCCTTCCTTCTTGTAATAGTTGTGCGATCAAACATTACACTTTGGATTTGTTCCCCATGAATTTCTTCTTTCGTCAAGTATGTCCTCTGTTTTTTCTCCAACCTAGTAGTATCGATCATTATTCAATATAAGGTATGATCTATCATCTTTATTTTTGTTCTATATCCTTATGTTTCTCCATTACCTATTATAGAGTGTTATCTCCATGTTGCTAATGTAATTCTCTTAAGTGTTGGCCACTGTGTTGGTGTCTTTTTATCCCTAGGGGGATGTAGTACTCTATGAGAGGTGATCATGATCTATTTTGTTAGTCTGTTCAAAGAGAATCAGAAACATTTTGAGTTAGGGGATTTGTTTCTTCTCTTTTATTTTATATGAAACTGCAGAGTTAGCATGTTTTATCCCAATATATCATAATTTAATTAACATAATAAATATTTGAACCGGATAAAAAAATTGATATCGATTGTATGTTATTGCCTCTTTTTTCCCTAGAGAGTGTGAAATCTATTATTTCTATTTTTACATTTTCATTCATGATGGAAATCGGTAAATTATGTATGTCTAGAATAAATTGATAATTTTTTGGCTAATAATAAAGAGACATTTAAATTAATTCTATTGTTTTTGTTATAGTTTTATGTTTATAAAATTGATGCAGTAACCATGCATAATCAATTTTTGATAGCTATGATAGCTTTTTTTTAGGTTACCCATAGTTGGAACAAAAAAATTATAAATTATTTAATTCATGATGGATTAAAGAACTGGTTGTTTGATAATAGGATAATTCCTCGTAGGGTTCTGAGATACCCTATTTCTTGTAAAGGCCAAGAGGCTTATGCTTGGAGTTGTGAGTTCTCATTATGTATGAAGGATGAATGCCTTGTTTAATTTCTATGAGCCCAGTTGATATAATGTTGTTTTCCTTCTACTCGTGTTTTGATGTGAGACTAGATTATTTTTTTGATATGTGGTGGCAGGTAGGACCATTGGTTGTGGTAGTAGTTGACGCCTAGAGTGGAAAGATGCATCAATTTATGCATGTGGGTGTCAGGGAGGACACCAAAGATGACGGAACTGGTTGGATTTAAATGTTTGTATGCTTTATGTTTCTTTTTTGTTGTTTATCTTCATTACTTTTCCAAATACGTAAGGCAACTAGTTTTCTTATCCTCTTTCTAAAAGGGGTGAATATGCATGGGGTATTCCATGTTCTATCTGTGTTTAGCTTCTCAAAGGAGGATGGGTCTATGCTCTTACTATAGGTGGAAAATACTTAATGGGTTGTTTACCTACTCACCATTTTGAGACCCTTGGGTTTAGTAGCATAGAATGTTTTTCTAGAATTTATGAGATTATGGGAGAGTAGTTCTATTAATAAATGATTGAATAAATGATGTCAACCCATGGGGTTGGAGCATGTTGGGACACAATCCTTTGGTCCCAATTTAACAGAACAATGGACTTTGGGTGTGGTGATAAAGAAATATAATATGTAAATTGTTATTGGTTAAGTAATTTTTAAATAATTAATTATCTTAATGTGTAAATGATAAAAAATGGAATGAAGTAATGTAATAATACTCTTTAAATGGTTGTGTGCTTATAGGGTACCTATTCATAGAAGTGGAATCTGGGAGTCTGAGTGACGTTAGCTGTAGTTCAGTCTAACACTATGTTATACCCATAGAGTGGTTGGGAACAATAGTATATTCTGTACTTTTTGGGATTCTATACGCTACTCCACCCCATCAGTTAGTGAAATTAACACCCTGAGGATTCTGAGACCTGGGGTTGTTTTCCCCAACATTCTAGTTGAAGGGTGGATGGATACTACCCCCGTTGGCTCCACTCTCTTCTATTGGTAGTTACTTGTTTTGGTAGGCACAATGGTTATTTTTTTCCATATATATGAGTAGAGGGTTGTAATGTCTTGTGGTTATTCACACACATATATTCTAGATATAGTTTCCTGTGGACCACAATAGGTGAAACAAGTATATGCTATGATGGCTTGAGGATCCTTACTCGTTGTGTGGGTTTTAAGGGCTTGAGTTATAATGCCCATTGTATGATACACATTATGAAAGATGTGGTGGCTCTTGAAAACTACCTGGTTACATTATATACGTAGACGTGGTGGTTTTTTTGAACATGGTACATGTTGTGGTGCTTCGGCCAGGTGTCTGTGGGAAAGCCATTTTGGAAAGAGATGGCTTAGGACATGCGACGTTGGGGAAAAGAGGCAATTAATAGGGGAAGTAGTAGTGGGGTACCCTTGATATTCATTATTATATTATATACTGTTGTAGGAAATAATTGGTGAGAGTAGCCATGGTGAGGCATGGAACATAGTATACTTGTTTAGGTGACGAGTTAGTTTCACTTGTTGTAAAATGTACTTTAGCATGATTTATTTAATTTTCCATGAGAGGATCTGGGTAGGATCCTACTGAGTATACTATTATACTCACCCTATGTATATATAAATTGTTTTTATGGTCACTTAGAGAAGGTTGGAGATCATTCTGGTATCTACTAGCTTGGGGTTCCAGGAGCTATTCGAGATTCTGGTTGTTTCTGTTTTTACTTTCTTTTGGGTATCTTCTGTGTTTCCTCATTCACTTGTAGTAGTTTTTCATACCATTAAATATGTGTACTTTGGATTTATTTTATATTACTTTTTTAGTTGGATTTTTTTGGTGTATGTCTTATCTCTCTCTTTTGCTTGTGTTCTTTTGGAGGGTAATGCCTCATATTTTTTGTCTTTACTCTACCCTTGGTGCTAGTCCCCAACCCAGGGCCTACTCGAGGTGGGACATGGGTTCATTATATCCCTTATCACAGGGTCGGCCTAGGAGTGGTACACCTTATGGGGAGGGGGTGGGGTGTGAAAACAGTGATATCCTATGGTGAAACGCTATGGAGAATGAAACCATTCTATAACAGGTCATTCAACTAAATCGTGAGCTCTTTCATCTCCATTGGTGCTATATGATTGGAAGGTATTGATACTTACTGTATACCTAATACCAGATCAATCATAAACTCTACCTCTCTCTCTTTGGATAAATTCCTAAGTAATAATTTGGGAAAATATTAGGAATGACTTGAACACCAATAGGAAATTTCATCGAGCTCAAACACAACAGTAACATATAAACTCTTGATCTCTAGGAGGGAAGGTTGTGTACAACCTAACCTTGGGTCTCACTCCCCTTGAAACACATGATATCTCCTATTATAACTACTAAAAGAAACACTCTAATGATAACAATCAACCTCCACCCAATGAGAAACAATACAATCTATATTGATGATGTCGTTAAATTGATATAGATCAATATTGAGAAAATCCCAGACCAACTATGTATCAGCTATCGTCAATGAACAATAATAATGAAACCCCTACTGTTTCAATTTCCAATAGGAGTCACTAAATCCATTGCAAAGAACATATATTTTTTCAGAAGTTTAATAACATCAAAAATCCATGTAGATATTCATGACTGGGATGCACAAGTATCAAACAAATAAATTTCTACTAAGGATGAAATAAGGATAGTACCTCTCACTATTCCCAAACCTGCATCAACATATGCTAGACACTCATCTACTACATGAAAATGATTCACTCTTGATTAATGTGGATTCATTCCTATAGTATTTGAATCTTCGGACTGCACCGCAATAGCCTTTGGAGTTGACAAACCCTAACCATAACGAGGTGTAGCCATAGCCAGTTAGAAGAACTATATGCGACCAACACATCCCTAGCTATTGCACATATTCACAGACATATGATAAGAACAACTTGTGTTTCATCCCTTTCCAAACTGATATAATGTTTGGGGCACATTACTTACTATAACTGATGTTGCATTGGAGGCTCTCTACAGAGACATACCTCAACTACTCATGCGATGATCTTGCAACTTCCTCTTCTTCCCATGCTCTCAACTATAACATACACCCAATGGTTTTGAAAAGTTTATAAATCCAACCATTCCTATCATCTTCATTTCTACCATCATTACTCAGTCTATAATCTCCACATAGGTTGAAAAATCATCATAATCATATGTGATCTGATATCCAATCAAAAACCCTGTAGGTACTTCTGAGCCTCCAGCTAGTCACTCTTCACCACGTCTAGTGAAAAACAAAAAAAACTCAATTTTTTTTTGTGTACACCAAAACTAAAAACTCTCCCTATTGTAAAGATGGGAACTCCAGATACTTCTCCAGCATCAGCAACTATGGAAAAACTACTAAATGAAAAGGGTTTTGAAACCCTTCCAATCCAGGAGCACGTGTCTTTCTTCTTTGGCCAATGAATCCCACCATCAATTGCTGGATCCATCGAGTCTAAATGCTACACAATGTACCTAGATATTCTTAGTTATCTCAATATAGTCTAATATTGGATGAATCCTATCAAGATAGTCCTATTATTTTTGAGGTTCAGTCATTCCTTTACAGGGCAGTGGATTCTCATCCAAGAACTCCCTGATTGATCTCTCTCTCCTCTAGCTCCTGGTTATACGTCAACCAATATGTTTGGAACTCGTGGTACAACTTGATCAACATGATGGAATTACCATATGATAATATCAATTGGATTCTAATCTATAGGTGGGTTCCCTTGAAGAAAATTATCTTCTCCTTCCTGATGAACTTGTGGAAGACGTCTCAGAGGCATACTACTACACACTAAAACAAAAGAACGATCATAAAATTGAAAAATATCAACTCCAAATAAAACACCCATAATAAAAAGTGAAATTTTTAAAACAAAAACAGACACTAAAGAAATATATCCCAACATCCCATTGAAACTTGAGTCTCAATACCAAAAGATCAGGCCATACACTTATCAAAACATACCTCTCAAGTCGTGATAATCCTATCTTTAGTCTAACAGATATCCCAAAAATATGACTCTTAAGGAATGACCTCCGATGATACTAAGCGGTGATAGACTGACATGTTTTTCCCTCAAATATAGCACTCAAACCAATCTATAACATACCTTATGGGCATTCCTGATCCCCATGGGCTTGCGACAAGATCACGAGCATCGAACAACACAATAGAGGGAACAATTTCACCCAACCTGAACAACCAAATTTCACACATATATATAAATATATATATATAACAAGAAGAAATATTGGAATATTAACATGATATATATTTCATAACTATATGAAAATAACTGAAACAAACATTTTAAAAAGTAACTTTAAACTCTATGAAAAGTCATACTGCAAAAGACTAAAAACCAAACAGCTAGTCCAATTGATAGTAAGGATGGAATCCCCCCATCTCACCACCTTATACCAAAATAACTTACATGAACCTTTCCACCTCTCTGTGGTTCCATTCCTTTCCCTACACTAGGATAAAAAAAGGTTTTCACACCGTCGAAGAGGTGTGCAGGGTGTGATCTAATAGGCACATTACGATCCCACCTAGGTGTTCCATAATCAGTATCTGTATACAAATTCATGTATTCTGATTTTAATTAAAAACATGTCATGAAAAGAAGTAAATAATTTTTATAAAAACATGGTAAACATTTCAGTTTTTTCCATAGTTCTAAAATAAATTAGGTATATCAATTTCAAATCATATTTCAATATAATTTTCCACAATAATAAACATGAATATCAATGATAAATCAGAAATCCGAGGAATTATAAATAGTAGAACAGGTATCACATCACCAAGGAATAATACAGGTCCTTGAAAAATACTACTCGTATCATAACCAATCATGTTCATTAATATAATCCAAGAACATAGTCCTAGGAAGTAGAGTAATTCCCCATGAGTAAGCCCCCCAAAATGCCTATATCGGTCCCCTAGAACAATGTTCCTAAGAAAAAAAGGAAATCCCCAAGACAACCCACTATGATAATCGAAAAACATTGGAAAATATTTACAATACAAACCTTCCTCCTATGTAACCAAGGTAAATGGTGTTCCATTTCTCACAATTCATTCTGATGCTTTGAAAATACAAATTTTCTCTCGTTGATCAATAACCAAATAAACCCCAATTCTGTTCAAAAACAATTTTCAAGACACAGAAAAAGATCATGCTAATTCCACTTATAAAGCAATTTATAATAGATGAACAATCCATCTTATCAATATAAGTTGGAGATGGAACCACCTACATCAAAACATAGATCGCACATGCCTGTAACAGAATCCACCATCAACAAGAACCCAAAAAATTAAACTAAGGATTTAGAATCCGATCCACATCAAGAATGATTCAATTTATAATAAAAGGGGTATGTGGAATAAAGGAAACCCACATACCTCAAAGAACACCAACTTTCATACCAAAACCAATGGAAGAAAAGGCCTCCAGAACAAGATTACACAACAAATCTAGAGGAAACCAAGATGAATCACCAACCGTAGATCAATGTATCCTTAGAAGTCTCCCAACATTGATATCGTGATCAAAGCAAATGGAGAAATTCACAGACATCATAGTAATATAGATGCATCGACAATCACAACAAATATTTGATATTAAACGAATTGATCAGAATGGAAGGGAGTCTCTAAAAAATCACCTAGGTAGAGTCTCTATTCTAGAGTGAAGGGATATGAAATGAAAGGACTGAGAAAAAATATCAAATGCTTCTTTTAAAACCAGACATGATTAGTAACATTACGTATAACCCTGGTTCATGACGAGTGACTACCACATCCCATATATTCCAAAACTCCCATCACCACAGAATAAAAATATATCATTTACTCCATACATGACATGTTATCACCATTCACGATGTGTATCAGTTCACAACATGATATATCCATTCACGAATTATATCCAGAAATCATTAAATTACGTGTAACATAGTTATGTGGATTGTAATACTTCTGTACCCTATAGAAAATCTAGAAAACAACTTCTAAAGACATTGAACCAAAAGGGAAATTTGAGAGAGGTAAAAAATTACCTATTTAAGGTAATGTGATGTTATAATTAACCCATCAAGAAGATAAAAATAAAGAACACATGATTATGTAAATAAATCCGACAAACTATTTAAGAAATCATTCATAAAAAATATGATATTTAAATTTTGAATTGAATACTCATTTACATTATTGGATATGGATATTTTCACTTCACTATTCTTAGACATACTATTGTGACACACAATATCTGATTCACTACACCTGGTTCAAATCAGAATGAAAATCCAAGTGATATAAATTCATATCACCATTTTAGTCCCACCATGGGAGACTTTATCCTACATGGATATAATACACTTTCCCCAACCAATGATTCACATTTTAAAAAGTATGCCATTAGATATTTTCTTCTGATGGTAAACATTTCTACAATGTCTTCACTCTCAATTATTTGGGAACCCTTACATGTAATCATATGGTTTACATCTCTTTATAGATCTCACTTTATAAAAGACCATGGTGAATCTATTTATATTATATACTACATAGATTATTTTGTGTCCCATTTTTAGATACATAAAAATAAAAATAAAAATATCCCATTGGTTATAAATCCATAACACCCTCTAAAAAATATACCATAAAAGGTAGTCACAATGATTCACTTATGGGGTATTCTTATTATGATGAGGCATTATACATTATAAATAGAGATGAGGATTCAGTATTTTTAGGGTATAAATTAGTGAACATTATAAAAAACAGAGTTATGAATTTCTTCGGATCGGGATTCTGAAAATTAGTTGAGCAGAGATGATCCCCAAACAACAGATACCCAAAAAATTGAACTAATTAAAAAATATATGAACAACTAAAAAATTAATACCCAATAATCGTTTTCCCTCCTGAAATTCTCTTACTTACCCAATGGTTATAATTTATGTCCGTAGATAACAATATCACCACATATATATCACACCAACTTACCAAAAGTTATTTAACTAATCATGGTTGAGAAAATAAAAGACTATTAAAGTAAAAGATTCATAACCATTAGACACTAAATATTGATAATAATTTAAGGAACACACTTATTACTGATAGTTATCAGGCAATTATTCTATCCCCATCTATTGATAAAACTCTATATAAAGGAATTAAAAAAACCAATAGTCTCTAATAATATTATATCATAGATCCCAAATCACATTTTTAATCTATCTAGATTCCTATCATATTTACCATCATGTGTTTCCCCTATATATTTTTTGACAATTTTTAATTAGTGTAAGACTTCTAACAAACAACATAAGAAATAAAGTTGTATCATGTGACAAGATATTTTATTCCATCAAAACCCTAATAATTGTGATTTATGCTCGACATGATTTTTACCAATACAAAAAGATGTCATATCATAAACGTTTTTACATAACCCGTGTACTATTGAACTTTAGTAATTTTAACATCGAATAATTTAATGAAATAGGGGAACCCGTATAGTATCCAACCCACTTTGCCTCTAAATGTTTACTAATGTTGGAACCCACTATGAAATAGGAGAAAACCATGATTACATGATATGGTCAAAGACTACCAAGCCCCACTTTCTACTGGTACAAAAAACTTGTAGTTAAAACTATTTAAAATTAAGAGTATCTCTATTAAATATTTATCAAACAATTTATCATAATACTATGTAAGGGTAGAATATGTGACCTCTCAGATTATAATTAGTGTCATAATGAGATAATGTATTACTTAATTTTTGATAGAATGGACAGAAATATTATATTGATATAAAAATTAAAGAATATAAATGTTTGGAGATCTGCATTGAAAATATGAAAGATGAGTTAGTTAAAATTTCTATCCAATAGATGTACCCTAGATCATTTTCAGAATTCATTTAAATTGAATAATTCTAAGTGGATGTAATTTTTCTAACCAATAAATGATATGATTTTGACCTACACTCATAAAAAACGTGAACAAAAAGGTAGACACAAACATCATCACCTTTAACACTATAAAGGAATATTCCACAATAACCAAACCAAAGAGGTTAATGTGACATCCTCTCCTAGACGTCAAGAAAAATGGAAACACGCATGTAATTTCCCAATTCAACTAATTATACTGTAATCATACAACCACTTTATATGACCTCAGATATTTCTCCTCATATACTAGATGTTCTTGCCCAGTAGTGATGGTCAAATGTTCTTCTATGGGGAGACTATACCCTCATATTAGAGTAATATAAATAGTGGAAATTTCATGAAATCATCAATCAAATATTTGTATGAATAAATAAAAAATGAAATCAAATCCATCATAAATAAATAGAGGATCCACACTATAATAAAATGAACAATTGTAATAATGGAAAACATGACAGGAAGTGACCAAAAATATCTCTCATTGGTAGATCATATGAAAAGTAGACCAAATTAAACATAAATAAAATAAACATCCCAATACCTAAGTCCCACTCCTGGTATAAACTTCTAAATCTACATAATTTGTCTATATTGACAATCCAAAAATAGGAATCTTTCATAAATGTACAAGTGATCATGTAGTATCCTCAATAACCAATTTATATTGTTTATTAGATAATGGTCTGAGTATAACTCGGTATTCTAGCACTAATGGTGTCTCTCACATAACTAGTAAAATCAGAGCATATAAGATATGATATAATTATTATTGTCCAATAAACTATGGAAGTGAAATAAAATAATCATTATTGATCCTTTGGTTCTATGGTAACACCCAAGGAACATCATATACCATTAATCATGTGATAGATGTCTCTGAGTTGGTCATATAACTAGTCAATGATTCAAATAAAAATATTCCTATAATATTATCATATATCACATCCTAATAGAATAATATAAGGAATTTTTTTGGACCTCTAATAAATCATAATCATATAAATAAGGTGAATAGTTCCTACACCAAAAAATCAATATATCATAATTGGGGAAATTATTCCCACCCTTTATATCTTCATATAACTCATCAGGTGGATAAGAACCCCACCCAATATATATCTAAATAAATTATTGAGCGGATAAGCACATACCCCAGATATAACCATATATCAAAAAATAGGGAAATTTCCCCCTTAGAAATATAATTATATAATTGTTGGGAAATTGAGCATGGCATGTAATACAATTATACCATATCATGGGGAATAAATTATGCCCCATAATACCATCAAATAATATCTTATATCCTTTAGGAATATATCCCCACCTTAGATCCATATCAGATTAAGGTGAATGGTGACCCTCCTTAAAATCACATATTTTGACACGGTGGATGAAACCCCTCCTAAGAATCACATATCACATTCACTATGTTCTTTATTCTCTCTTGAGAACCCCACACACCATATCATATAGTTATGGAGTATTAAACTCTTTTAACATCGTATATAATAACTATGATGACCTCTCATGCATACAAAAAAATTCTGAACACTACATTGATATAGGGAAAAAACCTCTCTATAATCTATTTTATATTATTTTAGTGGAAAAAATATCGGGGAATTGTTTATAGTAACATAGGTAACATCACTAGGTGGACACCCCTAAGAATTCCTCTATGACCTTCCCTCTCCATGGGCATGGCCTATCAAACAAGGAAAATAATTTCCTCATTATATTTTTTATCTCATCATAGCATATCAAATTACCCTAAGAAATACATAAAAAATAATCATAAGGGAGTGGAAAATATTTACCTCCACTCCAAGGAAACAATTGACCAGTAATATCATTGATCCTACACAAATATACATACCATAATATCCCCAAATTTATACCCAAACATATAAGTATAATAACCTACACAAATACATCCACATCTAACCTGGAGGATCTATGATAACTGAATTTTACCATTAGACTAGCCTAATTCCAGTCATTTCAAATCTATTACTCCCCTATAAATGTATATGTATAAATGAACCTCACACATGGTTTAGTATCTTTCACATATTTTATTTATAACCAAACTGTGTATTTATATAACATGGAATATAATTATGGTTCATTCCTCATCTATTAGTGATAGATGGTCTAAGATATTGTCAAAAATTCCCTTATATCTCTTGACACTTCCCATCAATTCATATAGGCTTTTTTGAAAAAATAATCTTTATAATAATTGGGGTTTAATTTCATTCAATAAGATAGGTCATATATCCCATTACATATAATAAAAAGTATTAAAATTACATATTTTTTTATTGACAACCATTCATATTTGAGTGTTATTATAAATTTGAAATTCCCAAGTACAATTTCCTAGGACTGTACAAGACCTAAAATACTAGGTCAACTCCTTATCCTCGAGAAGATTCTACGCATCAAATCCTCGAATACAAGTATTCTAATATTCCTATTCAGGATATTGATACTACTAAAAAACCCATCACATAACATCCAACCAGAAAATAATTATATGATAATTTTTAAATAGCCATTAAAAAAAATTCTAATTTGTACCTATGATGAAATGGGGGAAAATATAGTGAGATAATCCTCTCTTAGTGACCTCTATATATAACAAGAATAAACCATATCCCTATGGATGATATCAACCATTATGTAGGGAAATCATCACTAATACGCTTTCCATAGATACATAAAATCCGGGAAAATGAAGTGGAATAAAGTAAGAATATAAAAAATTGGGAAAAATAAACTTAATATAGTGTTGAAACATCCATGAATAACAATAAACCAATGAGATATAAACATATGATGTAGAAAGTGAGATCTAGTTCAAATGGACCTCTCCCAAAGCCCTGAATTCCCTGAATTATGAATGGGATTACCAAAAAAGATCGGTATACCACTTATTTCAAAAACTTTGTAAGGGGTGTGTCAAAATGTAACCCATATGAGTCGTGAAAGGCTTCCCCTATACTAGGTATAGTTGTGGAATAAATTAATGTTTCACAATGCGACACGATATATATGGAAACATCCTGAAAGCGTGACCCCCAATTGTGATCAACACTATAATGTGTGAAACCTTTTCAGATGCCATGCCACACACTTCTCTTGGAGGAAAAATAATATATTTCCACATCCATTATAGTGTGTCTTTATCTATTCACATCATGTCATATCATTCATGGCCCGGACCTCCATGTTTCTCTCTATGATGCATCACATAGTACCAGAATCTGCGGCATGGAACATGGGTAATAGTGTGACTACCTTCTCTTAAAAATTCATACCAAGTAAATATGTAATTTTTCTAATATATTACATAATGTAACTTATCCAAGGGATCCCCCATTATCCATGGTGTGATTCTCATAGATGTTGTGTTTTCCATTTATAAAAACCCAATATGTAAGGTTCATCATGGACTGATAGCCCCAACCACATCCTAACCCACGTATGTAAGGATTTTTAGATTAACAATACTCGACACCAAATCACTATATCCTAAAATTTTCTATTCATGGTTTGATATGATGACCGTACTGTCACACCCGACCTTTTTAGTCATTGTATTTTATAAATTTTCATAGGATCAGGTATCCTTTTGGCAGTTTGGGTGAAGCCTGATTTGATTATTTTTCAGTTTTTATTTAACATTTCATGTTTTGGGGCATGGTGGAATTCGACACATGGGCAGAGCACGGTTGGGAGACTGTGTGGCTATTCCATGGTCATCGAACGACCTTCCTGTTATATAGGATGCATTGAAAAGTTATATACATAATAAAATGAAGTTAAAATAATGTTAAAAAAATAATAAAAAGTAAAATAAAATAAAACATAATTTTTTTAATAATAAAAAAGGATGATATTATTGTTATTGTTATTGTTATTATAAAGAATACTATTAAAATATTATTATTATTATTATTTTGGAATAGTATTATTATTATTATTATTTAGGAAAATTCATGGGCACCACACAATTAGCATAAATCATACAGTCAACATTGGTACCCATGCGGCCGCTTCTAGATCCGACCAAAGCTACCATACAGTCCATGCATGGTCGCTTGAGTTGTGTGCAGACTACGCAGTTGTATTATTCAAATAAATCAATTAAAATAATGAAAATTTAGATAAAATTAAAGTGATGTGGGTAATAATATTATTATTGAGTTTTGTTATTGTTAATATTATTATTAATATTAAAATTATTATGATCGTTATTTTTTTTAAGATTTTCCCTGTTATTATTATTATTAAAATGATTATTATTAAAATTTAGTTATTTTTATTATGGATATTAAAATTATTATAATTACTTATATTTTCATCATTAGTAGAATTATTATTATGGTTATATTTTATCATATTATTATTATATAGAATTTCATTATTATTATATTAGTTTTTTTTTAGTTTTTTTCTTAATGTTTCACTTAGACCACCTCCTTCCACTCCACCTCTAGAGCATCCAGCCTCCCCCTACACTGCTTGTGTCACTCAACCTCCCTCCCCTCTTCAACGCTCCAGCCGCGTAGCTTCATCGGTACCACCCCTCTTTATCGTCGCACCACTGATGGTGCAGCTCCCTACCGGCGCACCCTGCTACGATGGCCTCCACCCCTATGCACTCTACTCCAATATAATCCAACCTTGTCTGCACCTTCTTCTCACGAAATCCCTCCTTTCCAGCCCTCCCACGACCCGCAACCTCCCTCTTCTCTAGCCGACCCGCGACCTCCGTCCAACTCTTTATCACCGCACCTTCTTAAATAATTGTTGATTTCAGGTTTATTACACCTACACTGATTGTTAATTAGTGGTCTGAAATTTTTATAAAAATTATTTCATGTGAATTAGGGTGTTCCTTTTTATTATTTTGAATATTTAGTGTGAGTTTTTTGAAATTGGGCACTCTAACTATTTGTTAATTAGCATGGTTGGCCATTGCATGTGGTTTTAGATTTTTAAAACCATGTTTTGTTCAAATATATATATATATATATATAATTATGATGTCCCAAAAAAGTTACATAAATTTCCTAATGGGGTTATAATTTATTTTGGCGTCAAATTGGTTAAATTTTTTGTGAGGGTTTGGTGAAATATTTCAGGAAAATGTTTTTTATAAACTATTCGCAATGTGCGAACATAGTTTTTAAATTCACTTAATGTGAAGATGAATTTGTAATAACTTTATTAAAGTAAAATTAAACAATTCACATGTTGATCATGGTGTGTGATTTTTCAATATTGATTGTAAAATTTTAATTAATGAAAAAAAATTTGGAAATTTATTTTTTGTTTATGCATGAACTTATAAAAACATATTTCACATTTGTTTTTTATTAATGATGGCATATGGGTAATTGTTTATTAAACTTTTGATGCATGAAAACGACATGAGGCATGCTTGGCATTTTATTAAATGGTTTTTTTTGGAAAAACCTTAATTGAGTGATTCATTCCTTTTTGATTTGTCATGAGATGGGAGTGTCCTCACTTTCAGACCCCCCTTATATAATTTTATTTTAAGGAAATGAATACCTTTTGAGATGGTTGGGGTGGTGTCGTGTCACGACACATCCTCGGGGCCCGTCCCGTGACTACTCCAAGCCCGCCTTCCATAGGCCTGGGGCTCGTGACTAGTACCAAATGCGTAAATCCCGATAACTAGGAAGGAATTGCCTTTATAAAAGTAAAAAAACATCACAGAGTACAAGCAGAAGTAAAAATCTAAGTACAAAATAATGTGTTGAAATGTAAAAAGGGCCAGAATACAAAACCAACTAAAAAGTAATGCTGAAACTGAAAGGAAATACAACAGAAAAGAAACATCTCATGGACCGTCCACCTCGAATCCAACATGAAGGGTTGGTACAGATAGTGCAGATCCTGGATCATCCCCCACGGATCCTACCTGAAGGGTAGGTACAGATAGCGCAGCTCCTGGATCGTCCTCCACGGATCCTACCTGAAGGGTAGGTACAAATTGCCTCCACAACGCTCTCTCCCTTAAACCTCCTCCGAGTATCTTCACATCGTGAATTCCACCTCTGGATACTGACTCGTCGTGAGATCCACCTCCGACTACCGTCCAGTCCTCAAACACTCGACCACTGTCAGTGTTGCCCGTCGTCTACATCCAACACAACGAGGTGCGGGCATAGCCCATGTAGGGGTGAGTATAACGATACACAGTAGGGACCGCGAGACCCTCAAGGTCTCATTAAATACAACAAGGATAACCACAATGAAAGATGTCAACAGATAACCTCTACTTTGGTATATACCCATACATATACCTAAGTTATCAAGTAACACATCTCAATCATGAGGAAACACAAAGATTATGAAATCAACGGATAACCACTACCCAGGTATATGCCCATATATATGACTAAGTTATCAAGTGACCCATCTTGATCGTGAGGAAACACAAAGATCTTAGACTCAGCTCAAACCAGGATTTTCATTATCGAAACCATAACTGCTGAAGAGCCCCGTCCCTGGAGTGTACAGTGGTCCTGTCACGACTCCGAGGTACTGCTTACTAACCTAAGACTGCTGAGGTACTCCTATTTTTGACTACCATGGGTCAACCACCCAAACACAGTAGTGCTTCCTGCCGGGGTATGCCACCCAAACACAATAGTGCACACCCCCTAATAGCCTGCAGAGGTACTCTTCGGACGAGTACCACGAGTCTGCATCCAAACTCATTAGTGCTCTATCCGCCATTGTTCTTCACCCAAGCTAAGTAGTGCAACGTCCACTGGGCTAGTCGACTCACTCCAAGTCGAGTCGGTTAAGCAGTCGTCAGGTCTCAACCGTTACACGGTCTCCGTACTCCGTATGCTCGCCCTGGGAGGGTCCACTCCACGAGCTACAGGTCGATTCTACAAGTATCACAAAGTCCCACAAAGTAGTATCTAAAATTACCGCCTCGTCATAGGGGTCTCAACACAACAGACGACACGTCAATCGGGCGCCCGGTCTGTGAGTTATTTGCCTTTTCGTCCTAGGGCCCCGATTAGTTTCGTGTGTGAACCAACCCGAAAATATCTCAAATGTACCCAGAAATATCATAGGGTATACTCATAGGGACCGTTTCTCAACGTGATCACCAATGCTGCTGACGGTTCGTCAAATAGACGTCCGGTCTGAAAGTTATCAGCTTTTCTGTTCTAGGGGTCCGGTTGGATTTCGGGTACAATCCAACCTGCCCATACTCCAACTGCGTCCAAATCTCAGGAGATGTATGCCAAAAGTTTATTCTCATCAAGAGGAATCCAACAATGTCGACGGAACGTCAATTGGATGTCCGAAGCTTGAGATATAAGTGTTTCCGCTCCGAGGGCCCGGTTGGTTCCATGATCGAACCAAACTGTCTGTACTCAAATTTCATCAAAACCTTGAGTGTAATATATCGAAAGGACTGTGTCCATCCAAGGATCAAATCTCAACTGACAGTGCATCGATTGGAGGTCTGCAACCCATGATATGGGCGTTTGAACAAAAAATACCCGAGAATAGGGGGTTCGGGCCCGGACCGACCCGGCCCGATCCCCCCCTGGTCAGCACGAACCGGGTCGACCCGACACGGGTGCGGTTCCAGCCCAACAGGGCATGGAATAGCCCGGCCTGGGCAGCCGGCAGGCCTGGCGCTGGCGCCGTACCCGCCTGGCCAGGGGGTGCGGCGGTTATGCCACCCCCCCCCCCTCGGTTGAAGAAAAACTGGTGCGGCTTAATGTCGCACCGCTCCCCCTATGGAACGGCGAAGCCGTTCCAGTTGAGCCGCCACCGCGGCTCAGCCGTGGCGGTCCTTTTCCGGCAGCGCGCCGGCGTGGTGCGCGGCCACTGCCTTCCGCGGACCACCGGACTCACTCCGGTTGTCTGTTTCGCCTCCCGTCCTCTCTAATGGTCCTCCCGGGACCCGACCTTCGCTGCAAAGCCTTCAAATCACCCTTGCGGCATGTTCTTCCATGGCCCATCGATCAGCATGCCAAATAAACTATCTGCGTCTCTTCTTGATTTTCCGGCACGACGCGATGGTGCAATGACTTCGTTCAGCCTCCACAGCGCGGCGCAATGATGCCGCACATCTTCACCAATGATCCTCCAGGTTTCCGCGTGATGTCTTTGCACCGCAACACCATTGATTGAGCCGCGACAAACACATTAACGAAGGGGGAAGAGGGTCGGCCATGTTCGTGCGGTCCGACCTCCTCCCGTTAATCCGATATCAAGCGGCATAAGAAAAATTGATTTTGGATGGTCAAGAATGATTCATGAACCAAAATCAAACCCCCTTTAATTTCCCCGGAAAATAAATATTCCAAACCCGCAAAATAAATCATTTGTGAATCAACTTGGGAATGAGTTGATCCAAGTTCTTTTTTTAGAAGGGAATAACCACGGGAATATAAACTCACACAAATTTAACCCATACCTTGAAAAGACGTCGCATGTCGTCGAGCTGTGGAAAGAGGCAAGCATCTCAATGTTCAGTCATCACGGAAGATCGGTGCCGATTCCGTTGACTTCGGAGGAAGAGTCGTTGTCGATGGTGAAGTTCTCTGTCGGAGGCGTTCTTCATCGAGAACATTCTATGTTGAAGGGATAGTGTTCTTCGTCGAAGAAGAAACATTATTCATTGAAGATGTGTCATTCTTCATCGGAGGGAAGTTCTCTTCTTCTTCACACCAAAGTTCTCCCAAAAACTCCAGAACGTTGTTAAGGTTTCCTCACACACCCAAAGCTCCAAAATAATATCCCATGATATTATTTTTATTCGCACCTCATGAATTTTAAAATTCAAACCAAACCACATAATTAATTAAATGAAGAGGCTTATCTCATTAATTAAGGCATGTTGGGATGAATTAATGGTGAAAGGAAAAGGTGAAGAGTTATACAAACTTAAAGGAGTAGGAGATTAAAGTGGAGTTGGCACATTAAGTGCATGTGGGTTTAAGGGAGTTATAATAAGTTCAAGGGGTTATGGTCTCGTGTGGGCCCCACCACACTAAACACTCCCAGGGGAGGTTAGGTGGGTGTGGGCCCCACCTCCCACATATTCACACATGGGAAGTTGGGTGGTTGTGGACCCCACCAATAACTTCCCATGGTAGATTTTAACTTCCTTGAATAACAAAAATAAAATTGTTCACAATTTTATTTATTTCTTCCTTAAACCCAAAAATTAAACTTCTTCTCCCATGCAAACACACCTATGGTAATAGTCCTCTTAAAAAAATACCGGCGTTGCGGGTTCATTGGGCCCCTAAGATTTCAATTCCGAGCACCGGTTAAAAACATAGAAAAACCCGCTCGTTCATTCACAGAATGAATCCGAGCCAAATTTTGGAAATTGATTCAGGGCACATTGGGCCTCGGAATCAGGTGCCGCCAGAAACTATGTTCTTTTAAAATCCCAATGAAAATAAAAAAAAATTCCCTTGAATTTTAGGGGTCCTTACTTGTCGGTTTGTGTGTGTTCTGATTGATGGTATATATATATGTCTTGTTACATGATCTTTTTTGGCACACCCCTTTATGAACATTACATGGGAACCTAGCATAGCTACGAGGATTTCCAAGAATTATTACTCCACTGGTATTTGAAGTATGGACTAGGGGCCATAGTAGATGGATATATTTGAGTTTATTGTTATGGGATTGGGCCCCTCGGTCCTGAGTTATGGTGGATAGGCATTTGGGCGTTTTGACATCATCATGTGTGCCATGCTACTATGGATGAGGTATTATATATTTGTATGTTCTAGTTCTCCTCCTTTTTTCTAGGATCTCCCATTTTCCTTCTACACTAGTACAGTTAGTACCATTTTCCTCGTTATGTGAAGTGATATCCCTTGTACTTAGTTTAGGTTTTCTCTTGTAAAATTGTTAATGTATGTTTTTCTACAGATATTTTCATGATATTTTTTTTGAATGAAGAACCACTCTTTCCTTTTGAACTTTTATGAAAAATGAAAGATCCCTTTTCAACCTATTTTTTTCCTCCTCCTCTTGATACATAATTTAAACTCGAGGGAAATGTATTATTATTGTGACTTGTTTATTTTAAAAATAAATGTAATGAAAATTCTATATTTATTGATTGTAATTCAAATATGAAATAAATTCCTCTTAATATAAATAATGTGCACTGCGAATAGAATTACTTTGGGCTAGATACTTATTTATAATATGCATACCTATAGTGTTTTCTTATTTTTAGTTCATGTTGCATGTTTGTCTCCGGTTCAAATGCCTCATGTGATGTTGGTATCTGATTGGAGAGTGACCCTAGGGGTAACATGGAGATATCATGGTTGTCAGGATCCATTTTGGTTTCTTTTTGTAGCACTTTTTTCAGACATTGTGTTTCATTCATTTAGATATTTTTGAGGTAAAAATGTTATCAAACATGTTTATTTTAGTTTTTATACCTTTATTTGGATGTTTTGTTTTTTTGGTTAAATCATTCTTGGGTTGTAATCTGTTGGTGAAGTTGGTGCTTTCCTCCAACCTAAGAAGATTGGGAACACCTCTTGATCCTTGTCGCAGATCGTCTCGAGTGACCTGTTCAGGGTCGACCCTAGTTGGTTTGTGACACCTACACCCTGGAACCTCCCTAGAGACATCATGATACATTAATAAACTACACATTATAAAATGACCCTAAATCATAGTGTATTAATTTCATATCAAAATCCTAAAATTGGTGAAAAACTACATTGACCCTACTCTAATGTTCATCTAAGAAAACTATACACCTCTTGGTCTTATGATCACATAAAAAATCTATTATATATTTATCAATCCATGGAATCCTATTAGAAGTCTTAAATCTCAAACCATCACTTTATTTAGAAATGAAATAATAAAATGTAAGATTATATTAACCAACCCATATGACATATTTTAGTAAAACCTCCCCATCAGAACAATTATCATCCCTAAGAATCCTACTTGTGCATCCTCTACAAACTATGTGGGTTTTTGAAACCTGATGTATGACCCAATTCATATGTCTCCCACTAATTATGATTGTCTTGATACTTAACCTATAATAGTAATACTAGACAAAACTCCACTGACTGACACATCATGTTTCCAATTATATCGACTAACTCCATGATTATTACCCAATTTCAGTTACATTTATGATTTCCCAAATTATCGATGTCAAACCACTACAGTTAATGTTACTAGACTATACAAGACCACTCGTCACTCGGTTCCCCACCAAATCATCCCCTGAAAATACTCATTAAAATATTTACTCTTATTCATGATACTATATCAAAAAAAATAATTTTATTTCTTATTACACATATCATAATGTAACTAATTGGAATTGATATTCCATAACATCAGAAACCCTAAAATCTTGTTTTCTAAGATACAAACCTAATTATACCACCATACCATCATCCCCTATATCGTAGCTATCAGTAACAAGATGTACTGATTTAACACAATAATCATCAAATGATACAACTATATAGGTATTTTCATTTTATCTCATATATATTAGCAAGTTATATCCAATTCATAACAAAAAACTACAACCCTCTTTTGGGTTGGTCCTACTAACATATCATTCTTGATATTACCCAAAAATAATTAATGATAGGAACCAAATTATTTGACCATATATGGAGTACTCCCCAGCTTATGTCAATTCAAATGTTTCTCATCAAGAATAATTGTTGATAAGATCAAATATTACAATTGTGTTTCTCCATCAAAGCTATTTGCATCCCATCCCAGACAACTCATGTCAAGGATCATTCCCAGATCAACCATACTATAGTACTATAATCAATTTTGATTTGATCCCTTATTATTTAGTGATACATCCCACAAGTTTAAAAAACCTCAAGACACAATTATAAAAAATGTATCATTAAATCCATCCATTCAAAACCCATATATGATTCTTCGATGATCTAGGAGCCCAAAAATGCCTAAACCCAACATTTTTCGAACATGAAAACACATGATATATACTTATAATTGTCAATAAAATAAAAATCCCAATCCCTAATCAATAATCCAATGATACCATTAAAATCAATGAAGTCCCTATCTAATAAATTTTATAATCCTCCACTATACACTCAGGCCTAAGTATCTAACCCATAGTCCTTGAATGTGCTCACACCACATGACTCTTGTATTTCAACCCACTACAATCCCTACCTAGTCCTAAAATCAACTCAAAATCATTATAATTACTAACATAGCATATATAATTTATTCCTATAATTCCTTAACCATCATATTGATCTACTTTTCCAATCTACATATTAGAAACCCCAATGGTCAAGTCATAATTTTTCCATATTTCATAAAATCTAACCTCATACTTTACATTAGATGATTATCTTGAAATATATTCAATCTAATAACTCTTTATTCAATCCCTCATCATAAAAAATATCTCATCTCACTCACTAGTCATATCTGGATTCACCAATTAAACTAGTAAAAACCACACATGACCAACTCCTAGAGAAAATCCTTGTTTAGTCACCACATGATAGAGCATCAAGGTTTTCAAGCCTTTTATATCCCTCAATCACATCATGGTTTCTCCTATATTTTCAGAATTTTCTTATATATGGTCACCTTCCATGTGTGATAATCCACTATTCCCATTAAGAACAAATGACCTAACTCTTTTTCCTTATTATATTAATGATTCCTTAACCATATTACAACATGAAAGCTCAACTCAGGGTCTTATTCCAAATAAATATTAATAGATCAATCAAATTCATTCAAAATACTTCCCATCCACATACTAGGATGGTGTTAAATTCTAAAACCATGTATTTACATTCATCATCATGAACTCACCCAAAGAATCACCATGAATACAGAAATTAATCACTTTATCATTGTGATTTCCCCTAAATCCCCCGATCAACATGTCCCATATGTCATCATGACCAATTTTTCAAATTCATGTACCAATATAACCTTTTTAGTCTATTCATAGTTATCATCATTCCATCTAAAATGTAGTTAAAACTATATCTAATTGTCTTTACCATTGGTAAGAGACTATCTATCTAAAAAATCTCAAAACACTGCTCAATATTCTCTTCTATGCAAGATCACATGAAAGTAGATGTACACCACAATAATACTCTTTTATACCATTCAACTCATGAAACCTCGAGATATATCCATAAAATCATGGATCAAATTCTTAATTAAATATAAAATAATTCCAAATATGTATTTTAGACCTACAATCGAAAAATCACTACACATTCTTTCTCATTCACAACACTTAAGCCATCTACAAGAATATATAACAATATTAATAAAAATCCATTATGTCATAATAAAAAAAGAGTCTATCCGTGATTCTAATTATTAAATTAACTTACACAATGGGTTTAAAAACTTTCTTGTATTACCCTAATAAATCATAACACTTATCTGAAAAATTGAAAGGAATCATGACACACATTTACAACACTATCTCACTGATAGCTTGAGTCATATCATAGTATCAATTTGATCTACCTATCCCATAAGACACCTATAATATATTGTACCCCTCATCGAGAAACATTAATTATAACTTATCGTATAGAAAAATATCTCTAACATACCAATAATAATCCGTAGAGTTCTCATATAAAAACATATATCATGAATCTCATACTCCAAACTACGACTCACTATAGCGTACCAATCCTCACAAAGAATTTATACACTGTACTCACCCCTAGAGGATCAAGATGAAATCCATGTTTATATATTGATGTCTCCCTATGAGGATTATTATCAATAGAATAATAACCATCATGTTTGGTTTTATATAATAACACCAAGATGTTTTTTGAGAAAACACCAAATAATATATTGTTGAAATGTTAAAAAACTAGACCCTATCATTATTAAAAAATATAAAAATGTGGTTTAGTTCAGTAAAATGAAACCAGTTGTTTTATGGGAAAACACTATAAAGATATTTTTTAGCAATTTAAGTAACATAATCTTTTTTTAATTTCCCTTTATAGAAACAATGTCTCAATCACATAAAATAAAAAAATGTCATGTGAACCTACAACCTAATATGATTCCTGAACTCATTCCATTTTCCTCCCCATCGTATAAACAAAAATCAAAATTGATATAAATCCAAAATACACCATGTATCATGAATTCCTTCAATTAATATAATGAAAAATAAGAAACATAAATCCCAAATCTCTGATAACATAGAAGTTAACTCATATTGGTATTATCCAAACACATAACATAGCATTCAACCAAATTCTATCCAATAAAATATATGGTCTAAAATATCCAAAAAAGTAATACATATTAAAAATAAATTTGATATAACTATGTATCATAGATTCCATGGTAACTCTACACTAACAAGACCAGATTATTGTGTTACATCATGCACAACTCCTTATATATTAGTGGCCGGTGAATATTAAATAGGATCTTTGTTTTTTCTATGGGGAGACTATACCCTTATATCAGATTAATAAAAATAATTGAAATATCATAAAATCATTCATCATAATAACCACAATAATAAATATTAATGAATCCTATGTCATAAAAAAATTATATTAAAATCATTTTGAAATAGAATTAACTATTTTAATAAGGGTATATCGGTTAGTCTTTCACTAACAAAATCTGTCATGGGGAGATCAAATACTTCCCAATATTAAATTAAAATAATTAAAATAGTCTACCATGGTCTTGAGTAACCTAGTCCCATCACCTTACCATGTCCAAGATATTTAGCTGAATCAACCAAAAAATGGTTTATTCCCTATATGTACCTATGATAATATAGTATTTATGACTACCAATGATACCAGGAAACCCAAGATGAGTGTGAGTATAACTATATAGGGAACCACTAGTAGTTTCCCCATCACAACTTTTATATGTAGTTTACGTATAGTGTGATATTCTTAATATGATCAAATAAAATACAAAACTAAAAAAATCACTATATATCATTGAGTTCTTAGGTGACATCCATGGATTACAATATCTGTATATGATTATGAAATATGTATTTGAAAATTTCAAATAATCATACCAAATGTTATATAGACATCCACCCATAATACCAAAATATATCACATAATTATATTATAATAAGAGTTAAATGATCCCTCCCTTTAATACCTTATAATCACAAAACTAGTGGAGATAAACAATCTATCTCAAACCATCAATATTTCCAAACAATGATAATAGATTACTCAAACTATATCATTATATAACTAATTAGGGTGATAATCATTATTCCTGATATATCTTATTATAATTCGTCGGGTGGATAATATCTCCCCCTACAATATCACCATTTATCACATCAAGTTAGAAAGAAGCCACCTGGAAATTCAATTATGTTATATTAGGGAGAATTTTTCCTACACCACAATATCATCAAATTTCATCACACACAAAAAAGTATAGGTCCAATATAACCATCACACACCTCAGGGGAATGATTCCCCCTGACCTATATCATATCAGCATGAGTGGTGGACATATTTAGAATTAGATATCATATCAGGGGAGGAAATTTCTTCTCCTTCAATTATACACCACGTACCCTCCGAAGGAATAATCTCTCCTATGAACCTCCCACCATATATAAATTTTCAAAAAGTCAAAAAATCACATGAACCCCACATAAAATTGCATGTATATCCTCTCAAACACACAACCTATTCTGAAGACCACTTGTATACTACATCACCACCATGTTAGCCTCCATGTTTTAATCCTATCTATAGAAAAAATTAAGGGTAACCCTTTATGGTATCCAATGTCACATGACTTCTAGGACTACATGAATGGTCTTATATCACATTCCCCCAATATGGTAATATATTATTGAAAAACATAATCACATTCCCCATTATATCCAATCTTGAATTATAGTTTAACAAGTTAAACTATAAATTATATTTAATAAATTTATTAAATAGTGAAATAATGATTGAATATATTCCCAATACTCATTATGTAATTCACATAACTAAACACAAACAGAAATCCTTTCCATTGTATCTCCACTTGAGTGCACACAAATATAAGTGGAGGAGGAACACTCACTCCACCCATATACATCCACGTATAACCAAGATACTATGTGATATCTCATGTTTCCACTCATACTATCCCAGGGATAGTCATATCAAATATATCAAACCTACATAAATATAGAGGACTATAGGAACAAAACTATTATACTAATACATTTCACCCATTTCATTTATATCACTATATGGGTTTTTTTGTCTAATGACCCTTAACACATCTATTTTATTAATAGGGGTTTTATAAAAAATAATTATTTTATCAATAGAGGTCGATCACATGAAAATGGATAGACTTTATATCATATTACCTCTAATAAAAATAATACAAAAAATATTGATATCTATTATCGATTTTTGAAATTTGTATTTAATCCATATTCCTGAATTTTGACTATCGTCACCTAGGTTATACAAGACTCATGTAAAATCAACCCAAAATTAATCATTTAGTGTTTTAAACTCACTAAATTCTCAAATAACTATGTCTCAAAATTTAAGGATAGGATTTAGAAACTCCTACTAAAAAAATCCCCATCATGAAACATGAATCCATGTACCAATTGTTCATCAAAACTGTATAAACCATATAAAAACTCACTAGGAAATATACCTCATACGAAATTTATACATTTAGTGTGAAATCATCCTATAGATATATCCTCTATCCATGAAAACTAAATCTAAATCACATGGGAAAAATCCCCATGATCCAGTTAAATTTTCATATAAATACAAGAAAAGGACACACAAATAATAACAAATGAAGGTGAAAATAATAAAGTGAAATTGAAGGAATAAGTATTCTTAAATGCTTTATATAATCATCCATGAATCACCCCAAATCATGGGGTCATAAAGGGATGTTGGGGAAGGGAGAGAAAGGTGAAATGGACCCCTCTCAAATCCCTCTCTTACCAAAATCATGAAGTATTCAACCCTAAAATTATTATTTTCCCATTATTTTTAAAACTAGTAGAGGGGTGCCTCATAGTTTGATCTATAGGGAATATGGAAATATTCCTAACCTAGTTCTAGTTATGATCTAACCCCAATGTTTAAGATGTTATAACACACATGTTTTTACTTCCTCTTTGTGTGATCATCACTTATGGCCAACCCTCCATGGTGTGATCCCTCTTGTCATTATATGGAACACCCTTATTAAGAAGAAAACCAAAAAAATGATACCCTTACTATAATGACATGGCATAAAATAAATGAAATTACCTTTTCAAATGGATAAATACCTTATTAAGTAATGAATTTAGAGAAAAAAACATGCACTGCATTGGATATTTTAGACCATTATAAATTATTTTTTTCTATTTAAAATACCATTAAGAATCATAATCATGGACAACATTTTCATTGTATATTGAATATTGTGATCAGTATATATTAAGGGAGATGATAAAATCTAATTGGCAGTGATGGAAGAAGCGATGGTCTTGACCAGTAAGAATATACCATAAGAAGATCATTTACCATATATTTAGAGGGAGATGACATCTCAAGGTTTTTTATCTGACCTAGAACAATAAGGGATTGAACAAATAAAGCATGAGTGAAATCAATTATGCGAGAAGTTTAATCTTATTGAAATCATGTCCCAAAATATGTCTATTGAACCACCCAAAGAAAGTGACACTATCACAAAATTTCCCCTTAGGGCGTATACGGGGGAAATAAGCTATTTTGTATCTAAAACATAATATTATGAATTTTTATATTTTCTTTTAATAATATAATTAATATATTTGTCCATTTATAAATTAATTATATATAAATTTTATGATAATATGAATAAACTAAAATGTCATTTTTTGGTAAATATATATAGTTTAAATTAATACACTTCTAGATACATTAAATTATTTTTAAAATTAATGTAATTTAATAAAATATAATTATTAAATAATATTTATTTTTTATAGAAATGGTAATATTATTTAGTGAATCCCAATATAATATTAATAAGTGTCATAAAATTTTCATCGTCTTAAAAATAATAATTTTTCAATAAGGGGATATTTTATTTAAAACAAATAATTCTCATATTTAGATAATTATTTTGATAAACGAAATATTAATTTTAAAAGTAAAATTTTAAAATTATCCAATGGTGATTTTTTCATAATATTTTGAGGTGTTCCATGTTTTTGGTAAAAATTGAATATGATTTAAATATATGGTAATTATTTTGACATCCAAAAAGCACTAAAGTGATATAATAAGTACTATAATGAGTATCCATGACCAAAATTATATTTCACCATTAAAATAATTTTGTATGTTATTTGACTCAACTTATAAACTCATATTTAATCCACATAAACTACTATATTTTAAGGTTTTAAAAATATTTCTTTATGGACATTACTCAGTTACACATCACCAATTATATTATTTTAATAATTTTTGTTCAGAGACATATAAAATATTTAAATACACTCAAATATGGAAGAAACCATGGGACAAAATTTTAGTTTCTTGATGTTTAAAAACTAAACACTTTGTTCAACAGGGTACAAGAAATGCCACATCAAACTTGAACGAAAAAAAATATATTATAATTTAAATATGTCTACTATATCCTAACTGTTAAATCAGTGGGTATGAATATTAATAAAAAAATTATAAAATAAATATAAAGGTTAAACTCAATATTAATTTATTGGTATGTATATATAAAATTATCATGCATTATTTAGTAAAGTCATTTTATTCTTAAAAAAATTTCATCAAAATTTAGTTTTTCTACTTCTAATGAGTGAATGGTATAATTTAATGAAGCTATAAAAAATTTATTTCAAAAAATTAATTTATTTTTTTCATTCATGGTGTCAATATTGTCTATGGATTAACTTTTTAACTTTTTTTAGGATATTGATTTTGTTAGGACCAACCTGAAGGGAGAGATGGTTTGTATGAATTGTTTTTTGTTGATCTTGAGAAAGTTTTCATAAAGGAAAGATACCTTCGATTCAAAATCTAGAAGTTAGAAGTTCGGAACCATTGAATTCGGAAGCTGTAAGTTAGACGTTCGGAACCAATGAATTTGGAAGATGGAAGTTAGTAGTTTGGAACCATTGAATTCGGAAGCAGGAAGTTAGAAGTTTGGAACCAATTATATTGAACTGTCGAAGTCTGGAGTTTGAGAAGTTCAGAACCATGTATTTTGAACATTCGGAGTCTGGTGTTTGAGAAGTTTGAAACCATGTATATTGAACTTTCAGAGTCTGGAGTTTTAGAAGTTTGGAACCAAGTATATGGAACTTTCAGAGTCTGGAGTTTGAGAAATTCCGATCCAAGAATTTTAAACACTTGGAATCTGGTGTTCGAAAGAATTCGGTGTCTGGGATTTGAAAAGTTTGGAACCTAAGCAGGCTGATAGGATATGAGGATACATTGATTGTGACAATGCATTACTGTTTTGTGACTCAAAATTGTGAGTATATGCTGGTACTCATGATTCAAGAAAAATATGGGTGGCGAAAGTGTTTCAACAATCGATGAAGTCGCAATGAGAACCAGATGTGCGAAGTCAATGTTCAGAGTCAGGAGTTCATAGTCTACATCCTGAACAGAACTTACGGAGTCAACTTCCTGAATCATAAGTTCATAGCGAGAAGTTCAAAGTCGACTTCCCGAGTTTAATTTTCATAGCCAAAAGTGCGGAGTCTACTCTGAGAATTGCTGAAGCCGAAAACCAGAAGTCACACCAAGAAGTGATGAAGGGTCACACTGTGAATAGAAGTGGTGTCATGCCAAAAAGTTCTTGATGAGTCATTCCAAGACTTTAAGTGATGCTGAAGACTCAAGATGGATGGATCTGATAAGGTGATACCATGAAATTTGAGTTACAAAGTCAGATCTAGAAAAGGCCAACGTTCCAAAACAAGAAATGTAGAAGAAGATTCAACAAGATTTTGGAGGCATTGACTGAGTCTTACTTGCACCGAGATTTAAGGAGGAATTATGATTTGGGTGAATCTAAGTGAGCGGGAAAATATTTTGGTTTCCTGCCTAAGCACACTTTGGAGCTCCTATAAAAGAAAATCAGTGTACGAGATGATATACTATGAAAAATTTAGAGAGATAAGCTCTGGTAATCTAGAGAGAAGAGGGAGTGTTTGGCTGACTGAGCTTTCATTATAGTTCTAATCGTAACGAGAATTCGGAGTGTAGAATTAAGACTGGAGAATTAAGAGTGGAGATTTCGGAGTGGAGATTAGGAATGGGGAACTTTTCCTGGATATCACCGTATTGAGTTTCTCAGACTGAGGAAGAATCGAATTGATGAATTCAGTATGAAGAAGAAATATTGGAGTGGATACTTCGGAGTGGAGATTTTGAAGTGGAGAATCGGAATGGGATGTTCGGACTGCAATTGATTTATCTCAATTCCAAGGATTCCTTATCTCTCTTCTGGGTAAGGAAGTGAGGATTTTTGCTGAACCTGCTTACACTTGTATTTGAAAGGAAGTGCTGGTAACATAAGTTGTTACAAGAAAAAAACATTACCCTACTATGCTAAGATGCTGCACATTCACTGGATTAATTCATTCACAGTGCTTCACGAGTGTAAGGGTATATACTACTCATTGTAATCCAAATATTATTTTCTTAGTGGATTGTATGGTTCTAGATTGTTTCCAACCATACCAAGGACGTAGCTATTCTTATTGAATAGTGATCCTCGTGAATCACTGTTTTCCTTTTTGGATGTGTGATTGTTTTTTTCTCAGCAGGGAATTATATCTTTAACAGGAGACAAAGGTTGTTCTCATTCTTAAGGGAACTTAAAATAAGAAAAAGGAGTACCACTAATTCACCCCCCCTCTTAGTTGTTCATTACTCAAATCAGGTACTTTCAATTGGTGTCAAAGGTAGGTTCCCTTTGTTTTCCTTGCTGATGGAGAATCAAAATTGTGTGAATAGTAAAGGCATTCGGGTATTTGATGGGAAAAACTATCACATCTGTAAGGATAGAATGCTACTGTATCTCATGTCTATTAGTTATGAAGTTCTTGAAGCTGCAACAGTTGGGTTTCCCCCCATTTATGACAATGTTCCACTTACACCTATTGATAAGAAGTATCTTGAGAATGATGGATGAGCTAAGAATGCTATATTGTCTTCACTTTCTGAAAGAGAATTTTGAGAGTAAAAGGAGTGGTCACAGCCAAAGGTATATGGGACAAAATGAAAAACATATATGAAGGCAATACAAAAGCCAAGAAGTCAAAACTAAAAATTTGGAGATTGAAGTATGAAGACTTGAAGATGGGAGAGCAAGAATCTGTTATGGATTTTTTCACCAGGGTGAACGATATCGTTAGTACCATCATATGTGTTGGCGAATAACTAAAAGACTCTACTATTGTGGTAAAGATTTTAAGGACTCTTCCTGATAAATTTGATGAGAAGGTATCTTCATTAGAAGACAGAGACTCAGAGATTCTATCTATTGATGATTTGCATAGCACACTCATTACTTATGATATGAGAAGGGAGAAGGCTATGAAGACCAAGACAAAGGTTAAAAGAGAATTATCTTTCAAAGCCATGAAGAAGGAAAAATCTAAGAATATATTCTTTGAATAAGATGGTGGTGACTCTTACTCGGAAAGCGAGGTATGTAAAAATCTTAATGATATTTTATCTTTGTTTTCAAAAAATGTTAGAAGAGGCACAGGTAAATACAAGGGAAAACTTCCCTTGAAGTGTTTTGAATATGGAGGCACTGGACACTTTGCGGCTAACTGACCTCGAAGGGAGAATGAAGAAGACTATGATGAAGAAGAAAGAAATCCAAGAAGGTTATGGAAGAAGCAGGGTGGTAAAGGAAAGTTGGGGAAAGAAAAGAAGTTCTTCAAATCACAGCGAAAAAGACTTCTATCCGTAAATGAAGAAGATGAAGAACGTGATGGTGAATCTGAAAAATCAGTTGATCATGGTGTTGAAAATACCTTCATTTCAATAGCGAATGATGAAGATCTCGAAAGCAGCAGCTCGGAAGAAGAAGAAACTTAGCTAGAGATGCATCTGAAAGAAGAATTGAAGGAATGTTTAAGGAAGGTCAGAAGGCTTGAGAAGCTTTAAAAAAATTGGTAGATGAAAGTTCCTCAGCATGCAATCAAGTTAATGTTAAAGTAGAACTTGAGAAAGATCTTTAAGACTTGAAAAAGTCTCTTGAATATGAGAAAAATCAAAATTAGCACATGAAAGTAAAGCTGAAGGAAAAAGAGGAAGAATTAGAGATGGTTCAAAATAAATTCTCGAAAGTCGAGTCAAGAAACATTTGTTTTCAAAATTCAACTACTAATGTTGGTGAAAGTTCTCAACAAGCACATTCTGAGAAAATTCAACAAAAGAATAAAGTGATTGCTGTGAAACAGAAAGATGAGAAAGCTACTTATGTGCTCAATACCAACGTTGCTGGAACTCTGAAGTTTCAAGGAAGCCTAAGCCTAACACTGGTGAAAAACAATAAAAGTCAGAGAAGGAAGAATTCCAGCAAAACAATCTTGCTAACAAAATAATGGTTTGTGGGTCTTAAGAAAGAGCAACAAAGAAGTATCAGAACAAAATCTTTAGAGGAATTTACTCCTTATATGGGTACTATTTGTATTTTGGTGTATTCAGGCATACATCGAATATGTGTTGGTTTAATGAACAATATTATCACCACCCCACAAGTTATAAAAGGTGGAGATTGAGGGGGAGTCAATCTACTCAAAGGAATAGGAGTAAGAAGGTCTTCCTGAAGAAAGCTGAGAAGAATGAAGTCAAGATATGAAATAGGTTCCAGCCTCTAGAAACCATTTGTGAAAGGTGTGAAAAACTTGGACACCTTGAAAAAGGATGTCTTGTGCAGTTACCAGCTCAACAAAAAGTTCTTAATTCTCAGAGCCCGAAAGTGAAGATAGAACTGAAAGAAGAAAAAGCTCTTGTTGTTGAAACCTCTTTAAAAGTTACAAAGGAAGAATGACCTTGGATACTTGATAGTGGTTGTTCTTCACATAAGAAAGGAGGCTTGGAGTTTCTAAAAAATATGAAGTGGTTTAAAGAAGGCACTGTGAAATTTGGCAATGATGAATCTTTAAAAATCAAAGGATTTGGATCAGCCATCATTGGGAAAGAAAAATTGAAGTCTAAGAAAACATTGTATGTTGATGGGATGAAGCACAACTTACTGAGTGTATCACAATTATGTGATGAGGGTAACAAAGTTATCTTCAAGAAATATGGATTTATTGTGAGAAGTGAAGAAGATGGTAAGATTATTACAAGAGTCCAATGAACCAAAGGAAATATGTTTCAGGTTGGTAATTCACAAAACTCTTGTTACATGAGTGTAGTGGAATAAAATGAGTTGTGGCACAAAAGACTTAGACACATGTGTCAGAGAAATATGAGAAAGATATCTCAAATGGATAGTGTTCAAGATATTCCAAATTTTCCAAGAAGAATACATTGGCGTTGCACTACATGTTAGAAAAGAATGATTACAAGTGTTGTGCATAAGAAGGTTGACAATTTTTCAAAACAACCCCTTGAGCTGATACATTCTAATATATGTGGTCCGATGAGTAAACAATCAATAAATGGATAAAAGTACTTCATCACCTTCATTGATGACTTTACTCGCATTACATGTGTTATGTTTATGAAAAACAAGTCAGACGCCTTGAAAATGATTAAGATTTTTAGAAGGAAAGCAGAGAAAGAATGTGAATACTCTGTGAAGAAGTTGAGAACAGATAATGGTGGTGAGTATAGAAGTGACGAATTTTAATACTATCTTGAGAAGCATGGGATTCAGCATGAATATAGTGCTCCATATACACCTAAAAAAATAGGGTTACTGAAAGGAAGAACAAAAGCATGGTGGAAATGGGAAGAACCATGTTTCTTGAACATGGCCTTACTCATTATTTTTTGAGGCAAGCTACAAGTACAACTGTTTATATTCAAAATCGATGTTTCTACAGGACTCAATCAAACAAGATTCCATATGAACTTTTCTATGGAATTACACCAAGTATGAAGCATTATAATGTTTTTGGGAGCCCATGCATTATAATGAAGAAAGGAGGAAGCAATGGAAAGTTCGAGCATAAAGGATAAGATGGAATTTTTCATGGTTATGCGCCATAAGGAAGAGGTTATATATGTTTTAACAAAGAAACAGGAAGAATAGTGGATACAGTTGATGTAAAAGTCATTGAAAATCAGGGGAAAGATAACCATGTCCAGACAGACAGGGAAGATAAGGAAGATAAGATGAAGTTGATGATTCTGATAAGGATATAATGAATTGCAACCCTAATCAAGATGAAGAATCAGATTCAGCCATATCAAGTGATGAGGAAGACACACGAAAAACTTATCCAAGGCTGATAAAACAAGTGCAAGCTCAGAATATCATTACTGATCAATGTCACACGGTTCAAACAAGAAGAACGAATAATTCTTTATCACATAATTCTTTGTATTCCAAAGTGGAACCAAATGACATTAAAGATGCCTTTGAGCATCCAGAATGGGTTCAAGAAAAGAATTGGGAATTGGATCATATTGAA
This sequence comes from Viscum album, assembly GCA_963277665.1. NCBI lineage: Eukaryota > Viridiplantae > Streptophyta > Magnoliopsida > Santalales > Viscaceae > Viscum > Viscum album. The sequence continues at coordinate 247,440,064 of OY728133.1, forward strand.
AAGAATGATACATGGGAACTTGTACCAAGGCCTAAAAGTAAGAATATTATTGGCACCAAATGGGTATTCCGGAACAATTTGAATGAAGAAGGTGAAGTGATTAGAAATAAAGCAAGATTGGTTTGTAAAGGCTACTCTCAGATTGAAGGAATTGACTTTGATGAAATGTTTTCTCCAGTGGCCAGATTAGAAACTATTCGAATCTTTCTTTCTATTGCTGCACAATGAGTCTAAAAAATATTTCAAATGGATGTTAAATCCGCATTTCTTAATAGTGATCTCAAAGAAGAAGTTTATGTTGAGAAACCATGTGGCTTTCTTGTTGGGAAAAATGAATGTTATGTGTGCAGGTTGAAGAAATCCTTGTATGGGATGAAGAACGCTCCAAGAGCATGGTACTCCAAATTGGATTCTTTCTTAAAGAAGATGAATGTCATGAAAGGAAGAGTTGACAGTAATATATACATCAAGGAATGTCAAAATCTTCCACTCATTGTTATTGTCTATGTTGATGACATTAGTTTTACTAGGAATGATGAAGGATGTTGTGAAAGGTTTTCTAATGAAATGAAAAATGTATTTGAGATGTCCATGTTGGGTGAGATGAGATACATCATTGGGTTACAAATCTTGCAACAGAAAGAATTCATTTTCCTCTCCTAAGAAAAGTATTCCAAGGAACTTCTCAAGAAGTTTGGCATGGAAAACTAATAACCTGTATTAACTCCTATCTCAGTGGGAATGAAGCTAAGAAAAGATGATGAAGGAAAAGAAGTTGATCGGAAAGAATATCAAAAGCTGATTGAAAGTTTGTTATAACTGAATGCATCAAGACCAGATATTTTTTTTCCTGTTACCTTATGTTCAAGATTCCAGAGTGCTCCTAAAAAATCACATCTTATTGCTGGAAAAATATTTCTCAGATATATAAAAGGCATAACAGAATTTGGAATCAAATATAGTGGCCCAAATAACATTGATCTATTTGGCTATTCAGATGCAGATTGGGAAAGAAATGTTGATGATAGAAGATCCACATCTTGTGGAGTGTTCTTTATGGGAAAAGTTGTGTTGGCTGGCACTCGAAGAAGCAAAATTCAGTGAAACTTAGCACAGCTGAAGGTGAATATGTTGTTGCAACCATGGCTGCTACTCAACTTATCTGGATGAAAACACAGTTGGAAGATTTTTTAGTTGAAATGAAGTTTCCCTTACTCTTGGTATGTGATAATAAAAGTACAATTAACCTTACAAAGAATCCATTCCTATATTCAAGCTCGAAGCATATTGATATCAAATATCATTTCATCAAAGAGCATGTGGAAAAGAATGAACTGAAACTTGAATATGTCTCATCTGAGGAACAATTTGCGGATATTTTCATGAAACCCTTGCCAAATGAATCATTCTCAAGATTGAGGTTAAACATGGGTGTCCAACCTCTTTCACTTCAAGGCTAAGGTATGTTGTTCTGTCCCCTCTCTCCTATTACCTTTGGATTGTTTTTTCAAGGGGGAGAAGTTTCATGTATCATAAATCTATTGTCTAAATAGGGAGTTGTGGGTAAGATGTGAACTCATCATTGTTTATGTATGTGAATTATTCTATCTGTTTGTTGGAGTGGTTGTAGGAAAGAACTTGAAGTTGTTTATAGGGTGAATTAAGCTGAAGTTGTATGAAGTTGACGATGTCATTTTCACTTCTTATGGACAGCATGGTTTTACTATCAATGATTCTTATTCCCTATAATGAGTTAGCTCGCGTAGGCTTAGAATTATTGATAAGTAATTCATTTCTTGAGGTTACAACTTTTGGTGATTTATGAAAACATGGTTGATAACAAAATCCAAAGGGGGAGATTGTTAGGACCAACCAAAAGGGAGAGATGGATTGTATGAATTGTTTTTTGTTGATCTTGAGAATGTTTTCATAAAGGAAAGATACCTTGGATTCAGAAGCTGGAAGTTAGAAGTTCAGAACCATTGAATTTGGAAGCTGGAAGTTAGATGTTCAGAATCAATGAATTCGGAAGCTGGAAGTTAGAAGTTCGAAACCATTGAATTCGGAAAGTAGAAGTTAGAAGTTCAGAACCATGTATATTGAACTTTTGGAGTCTGGAGTTTGAGAATTTCATAACCAATTATATTGAACTTTCGAAGTCTGGAGTTTGAGATGTTCGGAACCAAGTATATTGAACTTTTGGAGTCTGGAGTTTGAGATGTTCGGAACCAAGAATTTTGAACACTCGGAATCTGGTGTTCGAAAGAATTCGGTGTCTGGGATTTGAAAAGTTCGGAACCTAAACAGGCTGATAGGAGATGAGGAGACATTGATTGTGATGATTCTTTGCTGTTTTGTAACTCAAAATTGTGAGTATATGCATGTACTCATGATTCAAGAAAAATATGGGTGGATATGGTGTTTCAAGAATCGGTGAAGTCGCAATGAGAACCCGATGTGCAGAGTCGATGTTCGGAGTCAGGAGTTCGGAGTCTACCTCCTGAACAGAACTTACAGAGTCAACTTCCTGAATCAGAAGTTCATATCTATAAGTTTGGAGTCGACTTCCTGAGTTTAATGTTCATAGCCAAAAGTGCAGTGTCTACTCTGAGAATTGCTGAAGCCAAAAACTAGAAGTCGCACCAAGAAGTGATGAAGTGTCACACTATGAATAGAAGTGGTGTCATGCTGAAAAGGTGTTGATGAGTCATTCCAAGACTTGAAGTGATGTTGAAGACTCAAGATGGATGGATCCGAGAAGGTGATACCATGAAATTTGAGTAACAAAGTCAGATACAGAAAAGGCCAAAGTTCCAAAATAAGATAAGTAGAAGAAGATCCGAGAAGATTCTAGAAGCAATGAATGAGTCTTAATTGCTCCAAGATTTCAGGAGGAATTATGATTTGGGTGAATCTAAGTGAGTGGGAAAATATTTTGGTTTCCCGCCTAAGCACACTTTGGAGCTCCTATAAAAGGAGATCAGAGTACGAGATGATATACTATGAAAAATTTAGAGAGATAAGCTCTGGTAATATAGAGAGAGGAGGGAGTGTTTGGTCGAGTAAGCTTTCATTATAGTTCCAATCGTAACGAGAAATCAGAGTGGAGAATTCAGAATGGAGAATTCAAAGTGAAGATTTTGGAGAGGAGATTCAGAATGAGGAACTTGTACTGGCTATCACCGTATTTAGTTTCTCAGACTGAGGAAGACTCGAATTGAAGAATTCGGAGTGAAGAAGAAATATAAGAGTGGATACTTCGGAGTGGACATTTCGGAGTGGAGAATCGGATGGGAAGTTCGGACTGCAATTGATCTATCTCAAGTACAAGGAATCCTTATCTCTATTCTGGGTAAGGAAGTGAGTATTTGTGCTGAACCTGCTTACACTTGTATTTGAAAGGAAGTGCTGGTAACATAAGTTTTTATAAGAAAAGAAACTTTTCCCTATTGTGCTAAGAGGGTGCACATGCACTGGAGTAATTGTTTCACAGGGCTTCACGAGTGTAAGGGTATATCCTACTCGTTCTAATCCAAGGATTTTTTTCTTAGTGGATTTTATGGTGCTGGATTGTTTCTAACCATACCAAGGAAGTAGCTATTCTTATTGAATAGTGAACCTTGTAAATCATTGTGTTCCTTTTTGGATGTGTGCTTGTTTGTTTCTCAGCAGGGAATTATATGTTTAACAAGAGACAAAGGTTGTTCTCATTCTTAAAGGAACTTAAAAGAAGAAAAAGGGGTACCACTGATTCACCCCCCCCCCTCTCAGTGGTTCCTTAGTCAAATCGGGTCCATTCAAATTCTCTAAGGAATAGTAAAAAATAATGGTTTTTAATGAAATTGTATTTTAATATAATGTTCTTAAAATGTAAAATTATGTTTTGAATTTGTTTTGAATTTTAATTAGTTTTATATATTTTAAATTAATAAAATATTTATTTTTGAAATATATTTTGTACTTGAATTTAGTATAAAACTTTTTATATTTTAAAATGTCATTTTATCAAAAAGAACTGTTTTTGTCGTGTTTTTTCCAGTTTAAATTTAAATTAAATTATTAAAATTATATTTTATGATATTTTAAAAATTTATTCAATATTTGGAATAAATGCTTCCTAATTTTTTTAATATTCCTCTTCTATTTTTTCTCAATATGATTAGTAACCTTGAGAATGTTTGTGACCATAGTAAACCGTAAATCAAGTAATTAAGGGTAAAAATAAAATGATGAGGACTATAAAATGACCCTTTCAACTACCCCAATTTTATTTTATGAGTAATTTTCTTCTATAAACATTCAATATTATAATATATGGAATCATATCCATTATTAATTTATTATCACCTTGATAATATTATATTTAATGAAAATTCAAAGATACCACACTCATATTTTCAATAATATAACATTTTTAATATAGGGTTATATAAAGGATATTTTTAACTATAAATATTACTTTGAAATATAATAGATTCATATTCATCATGGTAATTTGTTGTTAATTTTTTTAAATAAATAATTGATTTAAAAGCTTGCACAACACTGATGTAGTATTTGTTTAAATAATGGGAGAAAAATAAATGCTATTAAAAAGATGAAAATAAATAAAATTTGAGATAAATAAAGTGATAAAATAATTTTCTAGATGATCTTGACATGTTAGGAATATAATATAATATTGTTTTTATATTATAAGTATTATATTCATATTATTAAATTCTATGTAATGAATAGTTCGTAAAATTCATATTATCGATATTTTAATGTATACAATATTTTATTAAATGAATGAAAATCAATAAAAAAATATTTTCATACAAGTTAATAGGATAAGGATAAATAAGGGCTAAAACAAAAATATAAGGGTATAAATATCATTAAAACTTATCTAATTCATATTTTATGATGGGATTTCAACCTATAATCATTTTATATTTTAATAAATTTCTTATTATACATTTTTATTTGAAAAATATATATATTAATTTAATATTTTTGATAAATTAAAAGTTTTCCTCTCCCCTCTCTTAAAAAAGAGATCATATTCTTCTACTTTATTCACACCAAAAATATTATTTGGTTCATAAAAGACCAGCCACAGTATCTTCCAAGAATCCCTCCCCTAATTCTTGAGGACTTATATTAAGTATAATATCATCCATTCTAGTATTAATTTAATTCCACATAATTTTATGCTATCACAATTTTGAAATTCAACATAGTCGATAGTTTATGCTTCACGTAACACAGAATTTAAAAACATAATATACAATTAAATATTTCCTTTGGAATATAAACATGATCATTATGAATAAAAATATGACCAATACAATACTATCCTAACATATTAAAGTATAAATAAAAATTGGGTATGTTTTAAATGAAAATAAGGTAGATTTATATCATGGAATAGGTAAATTAATCTTTTAAAATAACAAATTAGTTTTTGGTATTTTTCTAAGAAGTAAATGTTTATTTAGTGTTTTATTATTAATTTAATTTTTTAAATGAAAAATTATTTTCATAAAATAGATTCATAAATTAATATTTTGTTGTATTATGATTATAATATAATTTTATGAGACCATAAATAATTTTTCAAAGTTTTATAAAATCAGTTATAAATTTAAAATTGATATTTTTTGAATAAATGGTGATTTTAATTAAAAATTAAATTTCTAATATTCAAAAAATTATTTTTATAAAATAGAGTTCATTTTTGAATTATAAATTCTTAAAAATTGTTAGGGATATTTTTTGATATTTTCCTAAAATACATAAACTTTTACTAAATAGTAAAATAAAAAAATTTACGATATAAAAACAATATAAAAAAATACTACTAATTGTTTCATTTTCGAATTAATAATAATAATATCATCCAATCTTTTATTATTATAACATATTTGGCTATTATTATAAATCTAAACATATTTATGATCCAAAATCAGAAACAAATGAATAAAATATTTAAAAAAAACACCCCTCTCCTCCAGTATAAACACCCATCCTTCTCTTCACACCTCCAAAGCCTTAAAGATTGATTAAATTTGAGTCATTTACACTAAAAAAACAATATTTATAGTTTTTTTCTTTCTGGTATCACCCCAATGAAAATTTTAATGTTCTTTATGGATGTTCTTAAGGAGAGGAATTCAAGCGGGAAAATCCCATTTCGTTCTTTTAATTTTCTTTCAATTTATTTTATTTTCTTATAAATACCCCCACCAACCCTTGTCCAATGTTAATGATAACTATATTATATTTTATATACTATAATGTTATTATGTAAATGGAAATCCACCATCAAGATTATTCTCATTTTCTTTTTATTTTAACGATGAAAACCTCATCAGTGGGGTGCCGATTTACCACCTTCGTGGATGATGTGTTTTAATTTTTCAATTTTTTTGAAGGATGGTAATAAAACATTTTTAATTTAATAAATGTTTATAATATATGTATTTAATCTTATATAATGTTTTGGAATTAGTATATAAACATAATATTAATTAATGAAACAAAAATAGTTTGTGATGATTAAAACCCGCCAAAATAATCTAATGGATTATCACAAACATCTTATCTAATGATTCATCCTCATCTCAAACAATAAAATGAATTATATTACCATTTAATATTATTTATGATTATAAATAACAAATAATCTCAATTATGTACAACAATTTTCATTTTACATGACCTTTGATATGCGTATAAAAGTAAATCGATCATGAAAACCAAGGAAAAGAACACTCTCGAACGACAAAATTTAATCTCATAACTCAAAAAAAGTCCATAAATTAATTTTATAAAATTATAATAAATAAAATAAATGTTTAGTATGTTATAAATTAAATTTTTAATGAATAAAATTTCATTATTCCATACATTAACTTGAAGTGAAAAATCACTTTCAGACATCAGGTTAGGGATTTTACCAGAACGTCCATTTTTCATTCGGGTAAATATTTCTCTCTTTACCCCAATTTAATTATTCATTATTGTTATTTAATTATTATAAATTCTATTTATATTTTAAAAAACTTTATATCTATATCAATTTATCTTTAGTTTATGAAAAATAAAAGTTTAATAACGTTCCCTTTTCAATTCATCCAGATAAGCAAACCCGATTAAAGGGAACTTCAAAAATTCATATCTATTTTCAAGTGTCGTACATAATCAATTTTAAGACACAATTATTTTTATAAAATCACTAATTTAGTCATGAATGTCTATATTTTTTTCATTTATTGTTTTATTCCAATAATTATGGAAAATATAAAGGTTTTTTCCAAAATAACTCTTCTTTCCAAAGTGAAATGGTTATTTTTCTCAAGAATTATTTGGTGGTTTTATTAGAGTATTTACATATATTTCAACACCTATGTTGAATATTAATCATTATTTATATCATTCTATTGTTATTTTTATCTACCAAATTTTATCAAATTTATTATTATTTATTTTTCAATGGATATGCTATCTTCACACCATTCACCATACTTCCTAGAATGGTTTATCATTATGTTTAATAATTGGGGAATGTTATTTACATTTCATATGTAAATGTTTCTTATGTTTCATACCATTAATATAATGAAGTCATTGGACATAGTATGTAATGGGTGGGGCCTACTATATCCCTTCTATGCATTAGTATTACTCATGATACAAAATAGATACGGACTTGGCTGAAGCCTTTCCCATTTATTTTCATAAATATATTTGGGAGAGGATATAACCCTTTATTTTTAAATGTCATGGCTAAGGCCATGGTGGTATGTTTCATATGTCCTAAATTATTCATTCCCCCATTATGATATTACTAATTGTTAATTCATGTGACTATTCAACTAGTAGAATATTCACTGTTAATCTTCGTTTTCAAGAATTTATTTATGGTAATATTTAATCAGGTTTCACTCCTTTCAAATTATGATCAATATAATGATTTAATAGCATGTTTTTTTAGTTATTCACAATGGAATATTATTTATGAGTGCTTTAACTATATTTATTACCCCTAATGAGAATTTTAGCGCAACACTTTCTTATGTTTTATTTTTCCTCAAGATACGAATATGTGTATTATGAATGACTTTTAGGTATAACCTATGATTTTCTAGATGTTTCTAGTGGATTTTCTATGTTATTTTTCTATTTATGTTATAATGTAAAAAATATGCATTTATCTGTTTTTTAAAATCTACTAAACTATTAGGTCATTTTGAATGTCATATCTTGTACATAATACCTATTTAATTAAGTAATTAATTGGATCCATGCTCTTGGGGTTGGGGTCTTTATAGTTAGTATTAGAGAAAGTTTATTATAAACCTTGGAAAATAGATTTTGAAAACATATATTATGTAATTTATCCCGAAGATGTAATTTCAGGATAGTCATATAATAATATCCAATATTTTTGGTACGGTATAGATTATGTGGTTCTTTTTAGAAATACATCCTGGTCTAGATACAATAAGTGGTCATGGTCCTAGAATAGATATACCTCGGGTTAACAAATATGTCAATGTGCATCAGGCTGGACTTATAATACCCTGGTACAAGAAAATGGGCCTTAACTCACAACTATATTGAACTTCCCTAGGGATATTCTTAGGATAATTCACATTTTCGTTAGAAACCATAATGAAGGATTTAAAAGTAAACATGTCCCCAAAGAAACCATGTATATTATTATGATATTAGTAATGCATAAATTTCAAATTTATGTTATTTTTTTATAGTTTTAAAATTATGCATTAGGATTAATTATATTTTTATTATATTCCATTGTTTAGAAATGGGGGCTATTGGATGAAATAGAAACCATTTCAATGGACATATTCAATGTATGGATTTCCATCATTTAATAGATAGTGATATGGGATATGGAGATAAAAGTAGAGCTGAATAACTTATAACTATACTAGGACAGATGACTCAGGATATGAATTATAACTATATCCATATGGATAAAGCTAATCGACAATGTTGAGGAAAAATGTTAAACCACATCATAAGACAGAACCCACCATAATTAAATTGGACATCATAACTATTATTAGATGAGTAGTGGATAAGTTCCTTAGAGAATACATTTCTTTCATTGGGATTTATTAAAAGACAGAAGGTTATAATTAAAATTTATCTTATCTCAGGAGATGAATATCAACGGTGGTCATTAATTCAAAACATAAAGGAGGAGGAATAAATAGCTGACATTGAATGAAAGGGTTTCAGTGAACTTTTCTTGTAAAAATATTTCCCTCAGGAATAATGAGTGGATATAGGGAAACATTTCTTGAATCATAAGAAAAAGGAAGATAATAATGTTTCTAAGCATTAATACAACTTTACATGGTCATAAAGGCATGTTGTGGATTATAAATGCAATCCAAAGAGAAGTATTGATCGATTATTTGATGGGTTAAAACCATTCCATTAAATGGAATAGTTCTCCCAAAATTTCTCTTTATATAATGATATATTATCAGGCATTATCAAGAAAGAGAAATAATTCTATGAGTACTACGAATTTAAGGTAAAACAGTATAATAATAGATTGGAAGATAAAATAATGGATAATGGGTAGAATATAAATGATAATTTTCTAATGTGTGTAATTGTGGAAGGAAACACTCTGGTTCCTTCTTAAAAAGAAAATATTTTTCTACAACTATGGTAATAAAGTCTCTCATGCTCATAATTACAATAGAAATAAATAAGTTACCAATGTAAAATGCATCAGTTATACGAATATGAGACACTATGAAAATGAGTGACCGAAGCATCAATGAAATTCACCTTTGAAAATTCCATGGGATCAATTAGAAGCTTATGTGATCACAATAGCTAAGGATGAAGTTCCTAATTATGTTTTGGTAGGTACTTTAATCATATACTAAAATTATCTATAGAATTTTTTATTATGTATCATTGTATTATTTTATATCTTCCTATATTTCTATAAATATTATATATTTTTCAATTAAACATAACAACGGAGTTCTTAGTAAAGAATCCAATTGGAAAATTTATTGCAACAAAGATGTGTCGAGAATCTATTTTTATGACTCATAAATTTTCTCTAATTGCTGATTTTATCACCATACATATGGATGATTTTGATAAAATCCTTGGTATGGAATGGATTTCCAAATATAATTCAAAAAATTATTACAAAGATAAAAAAATTATGATTCATGATGAAGGTATGGAATTTCTCATCTTTATAGGGAAAACATCATCATCTGATTCATATTTGGAACCATCTCCAGTAGCTCATCTAATTGAAAATATTGAAGAAGAATAGAAAATATAATTTATGGATGAGGAAATAAATATTCAAATTGAGTGTGTACATATTATGGAAGAATGCATTGATGTATTTAAAGAGGATTTACCATGACATCTTCTAGATCAGGAAGTTAATTTTTATATTTATTTAATTCCTTGTGAGACACCTATAACAAATACTACTTATAGAATGTTCACTCTGGAATCAATGTGACTAAAGAAACAACTAGAAAAATTGAGTGATAATGTATTTATTCTCTATAGTATTTCACTTGGGGATCCCATGTTATCTTTATTAGTAAGAAATATAGATACATGGGGTTTTTCATTGACTATAGAGAAATCAATTATATCAGAATAATGGAAATTTATCATCTACCTCATACTGATGATTTATTTGATCAACTTGATAAAGCTCAATATTTTTTCCAAGATTAACCATCGATATAGATATCATCAATTCTTTGTGAGGAATGAATATATTCAAATAAAAACATTTCTCACTAGGTATGGACATTACGAGTTTATAGTAATTCCTTTTGGAATAACTAATGTAACCTTTTTTATTATTCTAATGAATATAGTTCTAAAAGAATATCTTGAATATTTTTTTTGTGGTATTTATTTATGATATCTTGATATATTCCAAAATATATGAGGACCATGTGAACCACTTGCGAGTTGTTTTAGAGACTATGGGAATATAATATTTATATTCACTATTTATAAAATGTGAATTCTAGCTTCAAATAATTTCTTTTCTTGGCCATATTACCTCTATTTATGGAATCATAGTTTATACTATGAAGAAAAGGTATTTTTAGGAATGGTATATACTAGCAAACATAATTTAGGTACATAGTTTCATTGGTTTTGTATGTTACTATTAGCGCTTCGTTTTGTATTTTCTAGATAAGCTAACTCATTAACCAAGCTTAGTCATAAAGGGGATAATTTCAATAAGACAAAATAATGTGAATAATGTTTTGAAGAATTTAAGAGGAGATTAGTGGTTCCTCTAATACTAAATCTACAATAAGGAAATTATAGGTTTGTGATTTAAAGTGATGCATCAAAAAAAGACTTGGATGTGTCCTTATACAGAATTATATAGTTATTTCCAATAGATCAAATATGTTAAAACTCATGAACAAAACTATCCAAATTATGATCTTGAGTTATCATCCATAACATTTTCTCTAAATATATGGATACACTATCTCTATGGTGAAATATGTGGGATATATATATATATTAAAATATCTTTGAATATATATTCTCATTGATAAAACGCAACATGAGGCAAAGGTGATGGCTTAAGATGCTGAAGGATTATGATTGTTCAATACACTACCACCTAGGGAAGGTGAATATTGTAGCTGATGCATTGAGAATGAAGGATCATGGAGTTTTGAACAAAATGTGGTCTGACAAGGATCCTTTGAACAAGGATCTAGAAAATATTGATATGGTAATTATCAATGAAATAGAAACATAATTACTTTTTCAATTTATTTCCCAACTATCATGATTGGAAAGGTTTAATGTTTTATAGTCTGGTGATGATATTATTCAAATTAAAATTAATGTTTTGAATTATGGGAAGTTATAAGACCTCATGTATGAGAATATAATTCTAAAACATGGAAAGTTTTTTTGTGTTCCCTCGATAATTGAGTTAAAATAGAGTTATTGGATGATTCTCATTGCTTCAATTTACCTATACACAATGGTAGCACTAATAGGTATAGAGGTTTAAAGGAACATTCTAGGTGGGATAATATGAAGTGGGTAATTTCAGATTTAAGTAATTATATATTTAGTTTGTAAACATGTGAAGGCTAAATGAAAACATCCTATAGGATTCATGAAAAATCTTACTATTCCTACAAGGAAATGGTATGATATTACAATATATTTTGTCATGAGATTTCCAAAAACTCCTAGAAATAGTAATTCAATATTGGTAATTCTATATCGACTTACCAAATCTTCACATTTGATCATTATAGGGACAATTTTCCATGGGATTTCCCTACACAACTCTATATTAATGATGTTATAAGACATAAAAGATCACTTATTTATATTGTGTCTGATTATGATCCATGATTGAAATCGGAATTATCAAAAATTCTTAACAAAACATTGGATACGAAACTTCATTTGAAAAATAATTATCACCCTCAAACTAATAGGAATTCAAAAAGGATGATCAACTCTTTAGAAGACATGTGGAGATCATGCTCACTTAACATTCAAGGAATGTGGGATCAAAATTTTCCTGAATTAGTGTTTTCCTACAACAATAGATTTCATTCAAGTATTCAAATGGAACCATATGAAGAATTTTATGGAAAGAGATTTCATACACTAACTTTTTGGGATCAAATTGGTGAATGGAAGCCTATAGGACCACATCTTGTGGGGAAATAAAGGAAATAGTAACGACTATTCAAACACAAATCAAAGAATCACAAGGTAAGAAAAATATATATATTGATAAGAGGAAGAAATATTTTGATTTTCATGTTTTAGATCATGTCTTCTTAAAAGAATGTCCACAGAAGGGTATTGTAAAATTTGTAACGAAAGGGAAACTGATCCCAATATACATTGGACCTTTTTAAATCCTATAGAGAATTGGAGCAATGGATTATCATTTGGTGATGCCTTCTAGACTATCTAATGAAAACATTGTGTTCCACATCTATTTGTTAAGGAAGTACATGATAGACCCAATACATGTACTCACTTATGAAGGAATATAATTGGAACCTGATTTATTTTACTGTGAGGATCATATCCTGATTCTGGACACTATAGAGAAAGTGTTAAAGAATCAGATGACTCAGTAGGTATATGAACATTTAAAAGTTCCAAAATTTGAAGACATGATATGGGAACTATAAGAATTTATGATGAAGAACTACCCAAATCTTATTACGAGGTGACATTCAAGAAATTTTGAGGATGAGGTTTTTTGTTGGGGGATTATAACATCCCAAGATTTTATTGTATGCCTTTTTTAAAATTTAACATCATCAATAGTTTATGCTTCATGCAACATCAAATTTAAAACTGTAATATACTATTAAATATTATCATTAGAATTGTAATGTGACCATTAAGAATAGTAATATAATAAATATAATAGTAACATCACCTATAAATTATAAATAAAAATTAGGTAACCTATAAAAGAAAATATTGTATATTTATATACTGGAATAAGTTAACAAATATTTTAGAAATCATAAATTTATTGATGGTATTTTTATGAAGAGAAAATTTTTATTTATAGTATTATAATTAATATAACGTTCTAAATGAATTTATTTAATAAAATTGATTCATAAATTAAAATTCTTTTGTCTTGTGATTGTCAGATAATTATATGAGACCCTAATTATTTATTATAGTGTTATAAAATTAGTTATTATTTAAAATTCACATTTTTCAAATAAATGGTGATTTTAATTAAAAATTAAATTTATCATATTTAGGAAAAAAACAAAAAATACATTTCATATTGGAATTCATCACATTGAAAAATGGTTAGTGTGAATTGTTTAGATTTTTATAAAATACTTGAATCTTTTGTGAATGGTAAAATACGGTAATTTAATGTATAAATACAATATATATTAAATACACTATTACTAGTGACACTGATGGTGTAACCATCATAATCCTGAACTCCGCTATATTATTTAGTATATTAAGTGATAATTATAATATTATTCATAGTCTTGATCAAAAATAATAATCAAATGATTAAAATATTCAAATAACACCCCTTCCCTCCATTATAAATACCACCCTCACCACCCCTTCCCCTCAAACCAACAAAGCCTTCAATATTACATATATTTTGACCATTTCCTTTAAAAACACTAACCCTCACCTTCTGGCCTTTTTAGTCTCACCCAAAATCCCATTTCAATGGTCCTTAAGGAGGTTCACAAGGATATGGATTCAATAGTTGAAATCCCCTTTCATTCTTTGAATTTTCTTTCAATTTATTTTATTTTATTATCCTTACCTAACTTCCCCTATCCAAATTTTAATAATGGATCTAGTATATTATTTATATTGAAATTTTATTATTTCAATGGAAAATCCACCATAAAAACTCTTCCCTTTTTTATTTTATTTTAATTATGAAAATATCGTCCATAAGGTGTTGATTTACTGCCTTCGTGGACAACGTGTTTCCATTTATCATTTTCTCCATCAAGGCTAGTCATAAAAAAATTATATGGTTAAACAATATTATAAAATATTTATTACATCTTATTTAATTTTTTAGAACCAGTATATATACATAATATTAAATAATGAAACCAAACTAGTTCGTAATGTTTGAAAAAATGCCAAAATAATCTAAACACATATCATTAACGTCTTATTTGCTAAATCATCCTCACCCTAAATAAATAAATGACTTATATATCCCTTTAATATTATGAATGATCATTAATGAAATGTAATTTCAATTCTGGATATCTATTTGTATTTTACATGGTCTTCCATATGCGTATAAAAGTATATCGATCATGAAAATCATGGAAAATAACACTCCCAAATAACAAAATTTAATCTTATAAATCATAAAATGATTATAAAGGAACTTAATAAAATTATTTTAAATCAAATAAATGTTTAATAGGTTCTAAATTAAATAATTAATGAACTTAATTTCATTATCCAGTATATTAAGTGCAAGTGTAGAACAATTTTGTGTTGGGATTGTATTCTCTCAACAATACTATATAAATTATAATGATTTTGATTCTCTCAAATACCCTTATTTGTTTCAATAATGATTTTTATTTATGTTTATTTTAGTTATTTAATATTCTTTTTTGTTATTTAGAAATTACCTTCAATCTTGATATTCTCAAGTAATATTTTTCTAGGTGTTCAAGACGTGTTTTTTAGTATTCTATAAACACTATTCATACACTGCGTTGTTTAACATAATGTATGGAATCAAACCGACAATATGTAAAGTGTTTATGGATCATGAACCCTACTTTATTATTCATCTTTATGTAAAAAAGAAGAAATAATAGTTTCTCCACCCTTTGTTCAGATCATTACGTATAGTAAATCAACCACCTGTTATTGAAAAGAGTATGGTAAAAGAACCTTACATTTGAAAGGAACCTTATGTTTGGTAAGAGAAGAAATTATGGTTAAATAACCCTACATAAGTAATGAACCATACATTGAAAATTGAAATGTATAAATCATAAACATTACTTTTATGATCAACCTTACATTTTCAACCTTATGTTCGAAAGATGAACGCTACGTAGTTGAACCCTATATTCAGTATTTTATCTCTTTGTGAAGAAATCCAAGGTTTGACTTTTCAACGTCAAATATTTATTTTTGTGCTATTTTCCCATTATTTCTACAACAGAATTATCTGAGTTACATGCTATTTTAAAGATTCTTTTTTATTATTTTTTAGATAAGTTTCATTGATTCAAATAAACATATTTAGTGGAGAAATTTACTCTTATTATTAAGGGATGTTATGACTCCCCTAGTAAATTCAATTTTCAATTTCTACTGTTCATCAAACATCTTTTATGGATTTGGAATTTTTAAAAGTATGATGCTCATTATGTATTTATTCAAGTATTATTTTCAAACACAATCAATGGAAAATAATATTTGATTATTGTTCAATATTTTTGATGATCAAATACACAATGTTACTATGAACGATCGACTCAGGAAGAAGATTGGACTTTGAAAATATACATTTTCAATCCTCTAAGTTTACGAAAACTCTATTTTTTTGTTCTTTAAATTAAATATATCCTATGAAACTTGATCTCTTCATAATTATTCCATATTGAATATTTTATTTATGAATAAGAAGATCCATATTCTATCAGTTTCATGATGATGCTACTGTAAAGATCAATTTTTTTTAACAAATCAAATTTCTTTTAGATTTATATGTGTTTTCACTACTCGTACTATGTTGAAGAGGTGTGTCAGGTTCTCAATCTAAGATGTGGATAATTAGTTCTCTATTTAGAATCAGAGTACATTTTTTTAGTCTTAACTATATTGTTATCAACTTTCTTCACTCAGATGCTCAAATTTCACTCTTGTGATAAGAGGACTAGACTAGTAAAATTCACCAACCTCGTAGAGAGAGAATTTGGTGTAGTAGACTAGTGGATAATTATTCCCCAAACCACTATAAAAATACATTTCTTTTATTTATTTTTATCCTATGCTTATTATTTGATCAGAATTAGAAAAATATTTAACCCCTATTAATTTAAACATGTGTTTAAAATTTAAATTATAAAAAGAGTATTTCAAAAGCCATATTTCACCCCCCCCCCCCCCCTCTGGTGTTTTTTGTATCTTCCAACCTAACAATTGTTATTAGAGGATAGAATTTAGAGAAATATATAGAATGTAGAATGTTTAAAGGACTATAAAAAGTGTGTAATGGATGATATTAATTAAGGTATGACCATGGTTCATTCATCATATTTCAATGGTAAAAATTATGGGTGATGGAAATTAGGGATGGCCATTTATTTAAAAAAAACATGGATTTAGAGTTTATTTGATGATTAAAACTCTATATAAGATTCATGAGAAACCAGAAACTTGGAATGTTGCAACTGAAGCTGAATATGATATGAACTCCAAATATATGAATGAAATTATCTATGGGCTTAGACTAAATTTATTCAATCGTGTCTCACAATGTACTATTTCTTATGAAATGTGGAAACGCATTGCAGTTTCATATGTAGGAACATATAATGTAGTACAAATGAGGTAGGAAAACAACAAAAATGAAATTTGACACATTTTGGATGTTTGATGGTGATTGTTTTACATATATGAATGGAATGATTATATAAAGTATAAATAATTTTATAGCCTTTGGTGAACCTATCAAACAATCTGATCAAGCATTGAAATTATTGAGAGTACTCCCTTTTAAATAGAATGGTATATCTACTACTATTTGGAAATAAACAGTTGTAAAAAGATCATCTCATTAAAGAACTAATTGGTACCTTGACGATGTTTGAAGACGAAATGAAATCCAAATAGAAGGATCATAAAATTATCATGAAAATGGATAATACAGCTCTAAAAGTAATATCTGAGTATAAATGCATTATAAAAAACCAATAAGTTTGAAAAGAGAATAATTTTGATTCATCTGATTCGTAAATAGAATTGGATCAGTTGGACATATAGATCAAAAAAAATTATAAGAAAACAGTGGATTTATAAATCCATTCAAAAATGATGTGAAATACTTAATTGAAGTCAGATGCCATGAATGAATTGAATTGGGTCATATATTAGCTGATTTTCCTTAGTTAAAAGGTGACAATAGAAACAATGAAAATAAATATCAAACAAATACCAATTATGAACATAAATGAAGAAGAGAAATGAAAGCAACATGGAGTGTTTCTAAAGAATCCAAAAGCTCCACAAAATATGATTTAGAAAAGGAATAATCAAGTCTGATAGAAAATATGTGCCTTGTGACTGAAAAAGATATGGTACATACCTATTATTCCTATCAATCTGATTTTGATTCTAGTTGTTCAGATGATAAATTGGGTACATATTTGATAATGCAAGAAGAGAATTATAACTCCTTATTAAAGAATAAAAAATCTGTAAAGAATATTCATAATGATGATTTAGGATAAAGATATAGCTTACTTAAACAACATTATGAGTTAATTGAAAAATTTAACTCATCTACCACAAACTGTGGCAATCATGAAAGAAATTTTTAAATCATTAAAAGTTGAAGTAGAAACTTATAAAAGTTCCTCTCTTTTCTTTACAAAACTATATATTATTCTGAATTAAATTCTTGGTAAGAAAGAAATTAAAAAGGAATGATTTTTTATATGAAGTAAGGGTGAAAAATCTAAACTATATAAGAATTATTTTGTTCCCAATACAAATAGTTTCAGTTTTAATTTTTGGGAAAAGTCACATAAAATAAATAATTCATATTTAAAAAATAATCAAATAAATGGAATTAAAAAGTTTATTACAAAATATTAATCTAAATAAAATTATATCAGTTATGAATAAACCCAACAGATTTGGATTCTCAAGTCTCTGATAGCTCACACTACTGGACCTAAGAAAATATGGGTATCAGAACAAACAATTATTTAAATGCTTTTTCATGTAAAAGGATAAAATAATAGAAACACAATTTGGTGTATAGATAGTAGCTTCTCACAGAATATTAGTGGAGATCTATAAAATTATCATACATTGACTCAAATGGATGTTGGTCATGTTTCTTTTATTGATAATGTTAATGGAAAAATAACAGTAATTGGAACTATTGGAGATCCAAAGATCATATCTATCAAAAAAGTTATTTATGTGAATGGATTGAAGCAAAAAATGATTTTTATTTCTTTGCATTGTGATGATGGTTTTTATGTCGATTTCTCTAATAATTACGGCTCTGTTTTTAAAAATGTATGGCTTAAGTTTAGAGTACCTAAATCTCAGGACGTTTATACACTGGACTTACTTTCATTGTTTAAAATAAAGTTAATTTTTTATCTACTAATGAAAGTCAGTCATATATCTCTAATAAAAGACCTGGTCATTGTAATATCTATTCTTTACATATTTTTTTTAAGAAGCAGGATGTTGCTAATTTACCCAGTCTTAAATTTGATGATGATATATTTTTTGACGCATGCTATATTCGAAAGGAAAAAATTCATTCTAGTTAATTAACAACATTTGTACATCTAAACATTTAGAACTTATCATTATGGATTTGTTTGGATCATCAAGAGTAGAAATTTTGGATGGTAAATTATAGATATTTTTTTTAGTTGATGATTATTCCATATTTAGATTGGTTTATTTTCTAAATCATAAGAGTGAGGTTTTCTCTGTTTTTGAAAATTTATATGAAATTATACAAAATGAAAATGGTTTTTCTGTAATTTAATTAAGAATTAGTTATGGTGGTGAATTTTAGAATCTATAATTTAATTAATTTTTCTCAAATTTGGGTTTTAAACTAACCCTCTCTATAACAAAAACAACTCAACAAAATATAATTGTTTAAAGAATAAATCAAACTATTCAATAAATGTCTAGGACTATGCTGAATAAATACATTTTACCTACATATTTTTTGATAGAAGTTGTATGAACATCTTATTAAATCATGCATAGAGTTTCAATACGACTTATTTTCAAATATACCTTATGAACGTTGTAATAATAGAAAGCCTAAAGTAAAGTGATTTTATTTTTTTGGTTGCGAGGTGTCTATCATGAACACCAAGGATAATATTGATATGTTTGTTCCAGAATCTAATGAACGGATATTTTTAGGATATTCTACTACTTCTAAATCTTTTAGAGTAATTAATAAAAAGATAAGGATTATTGAAGGATCATTTCTTGTGAAGTATTATGAAATTAACCCTTTAATTAAAGATAAAGAACAAACTGATGAAGTAATTGACTCTTTTGATAACACGAGACTTGAAAAACATAAAAATGATTTTGATTATGATATTTATAAAGTTCTGTCCAGTCTAGAAGATCTTTAAACTAAAGAACCTGAATGTGTTCGGCCTAAATAGTCTAGAATTATAGAAAAACCACCCTTTAGTAAAATTTATAGGATACATAGACATTGGAATAATAATTATAATATATGAAGGAAACTTAGTTGAATTACCTATATTTCTATCCCAACAAGAACCTAAGACTATTAAAGTATCATTAGATGATGAATGCTTGATTATAGATATGTAAGAAGAGTTAAACTAGTTCTATAGAAATAAAGTTGGGGATCTTATAGAGAGACCAACCAACAATCCAGTCATTAGAACAAAGTGGGTTTTTAGAAACAAATAGGAAGATCAAGGGATCATCACTGTGAATAAAGCTGGATTATTAGACAAATGTTATAGTCAGAAAGAATGTATAGATTATAATAAGATCTTTCCCCGGTAGCTATATTAGAAGCAAATATAATTCTTCTAGATTATACATATCATATGAAAATTTAATTTTATCAGATGGATGTTAATTCTTATTTTTAAAATGTTTATTTAACAGAGGACAATTATGTGAAAAAAACTCCTAGTTTTGAAAATCCCTAAAAATTGAATTCTATTTTTAAACATATTAATGCTCTCTATGTCCTGAAACAAAAACCTAGAGTTTGGTATAAATGATTAAGTTAATATCTTTTAAAAAATGATTTTACTATTAGTATGTAAGATCTAACACTTTTTAAGAAAAATATTTGTTATATTATTTTAGTAGTTCAAATTTATGTTCATGATGTTATTTTTGGTTCAAATAATAAAAATCATTGGTGAGATTTTTGAAATCTAATGCAAAAAATAATTAAAAATGTGTATGATAGGATAACTGAATTTCTTTTTAGGATATCAAATTTATCAAAAAGAATAAGGGATTTTTTTATATCAAATAAAGTATATTATAGATTTATTTAAAAAATTGGGCTTTAAAATAGTATTACAAATAAAAATCCTATGTCTATTAATATAAAACATTATTTCGATGAATCTAGGAAATCGGTAGATAAAAAGTTATATAGAGGTATGATTTTTAGTTCTTATATCTTACTACTAACAGAACAAACATTATGTATTCAGTATGTCTATCTACTATATCTAAATCAAATCAAAAAAATCACATCTTACTAGTGTTAAATTAATTTTTACATATTTAAAAGGAACTATTTTTCAATGACTTCTTTACCCCAAATCTACTTATCTTAATTTAAATTTATATTGAAATTAGGAATTTGGAGTTTGTATATTAGATAGAAAAAGTACATTACGAACCTATCGTTTTTAGGTAAATATTTAGTTTCTTGGTTGAGTAAAGAGCAACACTTAGTTTCTCTGTCAACTACTGAGGCATAATATGTGTCTCTTGGAAATTTTTGTGCATAGGTATTATGGATGAAAAAAAATCTACTAGTCATTGGACTAAATTTTAATAAGATTTATATTTTATGTGATAATACTAGTGATGTTATTATTTATATGAAACTTACAAGTCATTCTAGGACTAAGCACATTGATATAAGGAAACATTTTATAAGAGAACATGTCCTCAAAAATCATATATATTTGAAATTTAATAAATTAGAATATCAATTGGTTGATATTTTTACTAAACAACTTCTCACTACTAGTTTTGATTTTATTAAGGGGGGGATTTATTTTATTTGAAATAAATTGTATAAAATTTAATAATTATTTATTTCTATTAAATTTTGTATGCCACTTTACTTATTATTATTTTCTGTGTTTATTTGTGTAAATAATATTGGATTTAATTTCTAAAATTGAATGTTTTCAAAAAAATTCATAATTAATATATGTAATGGCATGGTAAATAAGTTAATTTCAAAAACGTTTTTCCTATCAAAACCTACTATATTTCTTTAACTTTTTGTTTCTCAACACGTTTGGCATACTGAAGCCTTCATCTAACATTGAAACCCAAGAACATGAGAACATCAGAGCGTTTTGATTTTCATAAATGGGGAAAACCAGGTGAACTGATGAAGATGATCATAGTGATCTAAAACATCCACGATTATCTTCAAGAAAGATTCAATAAGAAAAATTAATCTATTTTGAGTGGCTTTATAAGATAGATTTATTGATTAATAAATCCCTCTCATATCAAGGTCTGGAATTTATATTTAATGAGTAAAATACAGAATTTGTATATGAGATATTATTCAACAATTTATCTAATTGTTTTTATTTCAGTTTTGGTGAGACTGAAGACACTATTTTTGCAAAGATAGGGGACAATAAAATGTTGGTCTCATCTATAAAAATAGAAGAAATTTTGAAATGTACCAATGAAGGTTTTTTTATTTAGATCTACCTTCAATTTTTTATCAAGATCGCTAGATTATAGACATCATGTCATTTCTATTTAGATTATCCCATATCATAAAATTTTTTATTAAGGACCTTGAGGATAATCAAAAGGTTTTAGTGAAATTTATTCAGACAAAAATTTCTCCAAGAGTACTTGAGATGGATAAAATTTTATATCTAGACATGTAAATTATTTTTTGTTCCTAAGTGATATCAAATTGAATATTATAAGTTATAATTTGAGCTATTTGATCTATTTTCTTCAAATAGATGCTCATATTTATTTTTATCCTTATGGAAGAATATTATCGTTAATTATGTTTAGAAATAATATGTTTCTTGTGTTCTACTTAGGAATTAAATGTCATCATAGTAATGTTTTGAATTCTGGGAATCTTAGAAAATTTTGTATTTACTAGAGTACAGTGAAAGGAAAACTCATTCCATTCGGTTTAGATGAACCACCAAAATTAAGATCATTTGATCAGGGGAGCAAAGTGTTATTGGAAATAAACTGATTAGAGAATCCAAAACTAATTGAGTTTCCATATTTACTGAGATAAAATTGACATTTAATGATTAATAAGATGAAGATGAAGATATGTTAGAGGAATTGGTTATTAAAGGAATAAATAGAGTAGATCCACCTATTGAGGAACTAGTGTCGGTTTTAGGTGAAGCTGCTAGATCGGTTCATCTTGAAGAACTTGTTCATGAAGAAGACAAACAGGTTGAAATTAAAATTTTAGATTTTCAGGATGTTGTTATTATAGTTGTTTATGAGGAAGAGATGGTTACTCTAGGATAATTTTCCCCAGAATAAACTGTATAAGAAGAGAAAAAGATTCTCAAATCATAAAATGTGGTAATAGAAGCTGTTTAGAATCATGATTACTCGGTTTTTGATCATTTGGTAGAGAGACTATAATCAGTTTCTGGATACAAAATAGAAGTTATTTAAAATGTACCTTGTTCTAGTGAAAAATTCATAGAAAACCAGGGGAGAATCTATGGAGAAGTATCCATTAAAAATTTTAGAAATTATGCTTGTTAGTCATTCACAGAACCTAGATAAATGGTTATCTGATTACCTGACTAATCATGTTGAAGATCATGTGATGAAGGTTAAAAAACTTCAAAAAATATATTATATTCTTAAGCAGGTTATGGTGGATGCAAAGAAATATTTTTATTATTTCAAGAATTCATCAATACTAAGGATGATGTTTGAGTCAATTTAGACTCATCATAGAGAATTGAATGAAAATTATCTGTCAAGGAAAGATTTTGATGCTTTCAAGAGATAAATTATTTTTGATGTTAGAACAATTTATTCTGAATAATTTTCCAAAATAGATTTTAGAGACACGAAGTGGTATTTTGGAAGCCTTTTGAATCCATTAAAGGAAATATTTCTCAAACCAATGTTTTTACATTTTCCTTTTCTACCTATCCATATATAATTTGTACATTTCAAGAAATCTAAAAGGTTATGAATGCCATGAATGACTGTCTACAGAACCATCATTGCAATAGTGCTCCAATATCATTTTTTTGGATAATCAAATAAATCTTGTTGAGGAATTCACTTCAAGTGAATCTATTATGAGGATTCTTCTCAACAAATTCACAGATATGTAGAAGCTATTTATGCCATAAGAGGAATGTTTTCCTGACATTTTAAAAGTACATCTTGTTGAGAATATGAATATTTGTCAAGATTCTAGAGTTCTGGTTATGATGTTTGGAGATAGTCAAATGAAAATGTTGCGGGTATAGCTGGGAGAGCTGAAAGATTTGTTTCATGCTACTCAAAATCCTACAGAACATGAAGATTATCCAAACCCTAACCAAACTCTTCAAACCTAACTACATTAATTGAATAACATTTTTACTAGTGAATCTGAATATTGTTCTTATTCATGTTTTGATTAATGAAAATTCATTGTTCTTATTTTTCATGCTTTGTTTGATATTATTTTACATTTATGTATACTGCTGGAAATATAAACTTATTTATCTACATAAATTATTATAAAACCCACTTAATGATTTTTTAAAAATTAATAAGTTTTTAAATAATTATCTACAGTATATTTTTGATCTCACAAAAAGGGGGAGAAAATTGGATAAACACAACATTTATTTTTATTTAAATAATTCAGTCAAATTAAATTTCAAATTATTATATTTAAATTAATTGAAAAAATCTAAATTATGCTGATAATTTTATGGGTTTTGTGATCATCAATAAGAGGGAGATTGTTGGGAATTAATTGTCTCAACAATATTATACAAATTATGATTATTTTGATGCTCACAAATACCCTTATTTTTTTAACTAATGGTTTTTATATTAAGGGTATTTCATAGATTTAATATTCTTCATATTTATTATGAAATCACATTAAAGATTTTAATTTGAAAGGAATATTTTTCTAAGAGTTTGTTATGTGTTTTTTAGTATTCTAGAAAAAACATTTCATACCCTATGTGGTTTAGAATAATGTATGGAATTAAACTGATGTTATGTAAAGCGTGTATAGATCATGAAACCTATGTTAGTCTTCAACCTTATGCTGAAATAAAAAACTATTTTATCACAACCCTATGTTAAGATCAGTACATATTGTTAATCAACCATATTTAATCAGAAAATTATTGTAAATAAACATTATATTTGAAAGGAACCTTATGTTTGGCAAGAGAAGAATGTATTGTTAAAGAACCCTAGATAAGTAATGAACCCTACGTTGAAAAGAGAAATGTATAGATCATCAACATTACTTTTATGATGCACCCTGTACTGTCAAAGTTTTTTTTGAAAGTTGAATTCTATGTAGTTGAACCCAACATTCAGCATTTTTTTTCACTTTGTGGAGGAACCCAACATTTAACATTTCGACGTCGAAGGTTTATTTTCATGATATTTTTCCAAAATTTATGCAATGTACATGACAAAGTTATGGGATGTTTTAAAGTTCATTTTAAATAATTTTGAAGATCATTTTATTTGATTTAAATAATTTTATTTAATGTATAAATCTATTTCTATTCTTAAGGGGTGTAACGACTCCCTAGGTAAACTCAATTTTGAATTTCAAGGGTTCAACAAGCGTCTTTTGTGGATCTGAAATTTTAAAAAGTGGGATTCTTGTTATATATTTCACAGATTATTATTTTAAAAAATAATCGAGAGAAAATAATAATTTATTATTGTTCAATCTTTCTAGTGATCATATACATAGTGCTATAGTGAATGAATGACTCTGGAAGAAGATTACACATTAGATGTACACAAGTTCAATCCTATAAGTTTGTGACAACTCTGTTTTTGTTTTCTTTCATAAACTCAAATATCACATGTGAAATCATATATCTTCAGATTATTTCAACTTGAATATTGTATTTCTAAAGAATAAGATCCATCTATTTTCATTTGCGTGTTTCTGAAACTATAAAGATCTATTTTTTCAACAAAACATATTTCATTTTGATTAATTTGAGTTTTATTGCTCGTACTCTATTAAATTGGAGTTTCAGCTTCCCGATATAAGATGTGGATAATTGGTTCTTTATTTAGAATAAATATAAATTTTTTAGTTGTAATTATAAAGGTATCAACTCCCTTCACTCAGTTTTCCTAATTTCGGTCTTGTGATAGGTGGACCAGACTAGTGAAATTCCCCAAGATCATAGAGAGACAATATGGTGTGGTGGACTAGGGGATATTTGTTCCCCAAACCACTATAAAAAGTCATGTATTTTATTTCAATTTATTATATGATTATTATTTAATCAGAAGTAAAACACTACTTATCCTCACTAATTTGATGAGAGTGTTAGTATTCATAATTTTACAAAAGAGTTTTTGAAGATACACAATTCACCCACCTCTTGTGTGTTTTGTGTCTCCCAACCTATCATTTTAGACATAAGATAAGGGATTCTACCCAATTATCCATTTTCCATTCAAGATAGGATTTCTCTATCTTTACCCCTCCTTAATTATTAATCCCATTTATATACTTCTAATAAATTATGAGTATAGGTTATAAATTCGTATATCCAAATAATTTAATCTTTATTTCATGGGACATACATGTTTCAAAGGAATCTATTCTCAATTCTTATCGATAAGAAAACCCAATTGAAGGAAACTTCCTTATTTCATACCCATTCTCATGTATCATCCATAAACTATTTCAAGACACCATTATTTTTATAAAATCATTAAATTTTCATGAAAAAGTTATATTTATTTTGTCTCCGATTTTATACAAAAAAATATGAAGAATATAAGTGATTTTTCCAAATGAACTCTTCTTTTCAAAGTGAAAAGGGTATTTCTATCAAGATTGCCTTGATGACATTAATAGAGTATTTTTATATTTTTCAACACATCTATTGAATAATTTTATTTTTTGAGATTGATCTTATATAATTATAATCTACAATATTTTTTCAAATTGTTTATGATTAGTTTCACTATGGATGTTCTATCTCGACACCATTCAGCATACTACTCAAAATATTTAGTGATTATGTTTATAGATTAGGTAATGATTTATATATTTTCATTGTATATGTTTTTTATATATCCCTTCATTCATATGAGATATGAATTGAACTTAGTAAATTATAAGAGAGGACCTCTATAGCATCTCAATACATTAGTAGGTCTCATGAGACAAAACAGATATATAATTGGTTGAGGCCTTGCCCATTTTTTTAGAAATGGATTTAGCCAAGGCGTAAGCCATTTATTTTAAAATGCCTTATCAAGGCCACAATGTTATGTTTCAGATGTTTGGAATTATTAATTCCCTTAGTATGATATAAATAATTGATAATACTTTTTATTATTAGACTATTAGACTATCCATTGTTAATTTTTTCACATTTAATTATTAATGGAATTTTTTAATTAGTTTTCACCCCTTCAATATTATTCTCAATATTATGATTTAACAACATGTGCTTTTAGTTATTCTCCATTTATTATTGTTTATGACAAATTCTGTTGTATTTTTTACCCTACTCAGAATCTAATATCACATCTATTTTATGTTTTATTCTACAATATTATTTGAAAAAGTGTTTATTTTGAATTACTAGTAGGGGTAATCTATGAGTTTATGGATGTTTCCAATGGAGTTTCTATGTTGTTTTTCCTTTAAAATTGGATTCTAAAAATTATGTATGTATCTAGTTTCCCAAATATTTTAAACTATTCCCTCCTTTTGAATGTGATAACTAATTCATATTACTAATTTAATTAAGTAAGATGATAGATATGTGCTACTGGGGTCAATGTATTTACACTAAAGGTGTTAAGAAAAGGGATTTCTTGAAGAAGATGTATCATTTTTTATCGAGAATCTCTATTTTTTTATTCTTTCACATGACTAAAATATTAATAAAAAATGATAAAATAATATATCTTGTATCCTAAATATATTCATATTTTAATATTTTAGTTTCACAATCTATATTTATATCCAATTCTATCAAATTGGAAAAACATTCACCATTTGTGTGTATGGTAGACCAAAACCTTGCAAACCAATGTAATTTGTTTTACATATCATCTCCAATAGATGGTTTATAATTATAGAATAAATATTTATATATGATATTCATGAAATATTGATAATTATGAAAAAGTGACATATCAATTATGTTCATACCTTTCCACGCAAAAAAATTGATAATGTTGTTCCTGTGTATGTGTGGACTACAACCTCCACAAAGAGATGTGATTTTTTTCATCACCATGTCACATTATTGATATATATACATATATTTAAATAATTAATATGATATATATGATATTATTATTATTTTATAAAGATAAAATTATACTTTTCTTATTTCCTATAGTGATCGTTGAAAAATTAAAATGTTACTCATGTGTATATATGACCTAACATCCCCATGATTGTTGGGTAATGTATTTTTCATAACTATATTTAATGGATGGATTTAAAAGTATAATTTATATTAAAATTTGATAGATTTTTCATAAATATTATTATATATATTATTTAATTCTTTAATCTTTTACCATATTTAACTTAATACTGTCATTTTGAGCTTACGTAGAAAATATTACGAAATCACCCAATTTCATTTTAAATGATTAAGTAATTTACAAGGTAATAAGTGATTTAAATGGAATAACGAACTTAAATATGGTCCGTAATAAATTAAATAATTAACAAAATTTTATTTTTCAAGTAAATAAAGAATGTATGTGAAGATTTGTACTTAATGTAAGGTAATCGTTAACTAAAATTCCATTCTTAAGGTTAAACCTCTAGTTCATTGATTATGTCATGCTAAGATTATATGTGAAATGAATTTTGATTATATTATGTTTTATTTAAACATTATTTACTCTAATTTATGGATGATACACAAAAATAACTCATTTTATTAACACTCACTTCTATGATATGATATTTTCAAGGGAAATTTTTTTTAAAAGTATTATATTAAAGTTCCTTTTTTCAGAACATTTTTAAAAAGTCTAAAGAAGTTTTTTTTAACTTTTATGGAATGAGAGGATTTTCCTACCTTCATGATGATACAATTATTTGAATTTTCATTTCTATTTTTTCATTTTACTTTTTAAAGAAAACCGTTTCTTTATTATGTCAACATTTTTTATATTTTAAAAGTTATTTTTATAAAAAATGTGTATTTTGATATATGAATTTGTTTTTCACATGTGTTTAAAAGAGTTTTAATGGGTTTTACTCATGATATAATCATTGAAAATTATTTATGATTTGTGTTCCTAGATAGAGTTAAGTGATCCTGTTATATCTGATATGATGGTTGTAACAAGATAGTGCTACAATGCATTGGGTAAGTATTTTTTTCTCTAAATAATTATATTGGTAGTTGGATTCACTAATAGAAAATGAATCTACTATCACAAACATATTCCAATGGTTTTAAAACTATGGCTATAGGTGGATATAGCCACGATTTTATATCCTATAGCCACAGTTTTAAAATAGCGGTTATATGACTTTTTTATATGGCCTATTGCCAGAGTTTTCAAAATTATTGCTATAGGACATTTTTTTATAAGACCTATATCCACGATTTTCGAAAACAGTGGCTATAGGGTTCCTGAGCTTCTACAGGGAAAAAGATTCCCACCAAATTTTTAGTAGGAAGGCCTACTACAATGGTTTTGGGGCTATTTCCATGGTTTGTATTAATATATATATATATATCATAATATATACATATATTCATGAAGCATTTAGAGATGTAGTGGTAAGCATCGCAGGTTAGTAAACAGGAGGTGTAGGGATCAAAACTCGGTGGGAAAATTTTTTATTTAGGCTATTTACAAGGTTTTACAAGGATATACCCATGGTTAAAACTATTTAAATATCTTCCAATACCCATAGTTTAAACTGTATCTATAAGTCAACCGCCAAAGTGGTTAATTTTGAGGCATATTGCCACAATTTTCCAAACTGTGGAAATAGAAAGCTACTACCATGGTTAAAACTATATCAATAGGAAATGACCTACTTCCACGGAGATGATGGACATGGATTTCCAAAACTCTGGTCGTAGTCTATGACCACAGTTTTGGGGCATATTGTCGTGGTTTTGAACTGTGAAAATATGACTTTTTTCTAGTTGTGTTGTATTGTTATTATGATTTGTAAGAGTTTTTGTATGGGTTATGTGATGATGATGTCCTTAGAAACCTTAAATAATTTTATATTTTTTATAAATAATTTTTATGGAAATATTACGATCTAAAAATAAATAATAATGATGATTTTCTAGGAAAAATGGTTATCTTTCTTATAAAAAAATGTTTTTAGAAACATTATTTTAATGATATATCATGTTTTTCACTAAAATATGAGTTTTATCGTTTTTATTTCCATCAATATGATTTTTATTCCCATCCCATGTTTTTTTGAAAAAATAATATTGTTTTAATGATGTGTAATAGAAAATAACAATTCATGTTGAATGTTGTAAATATTTATCATGATAATAAATGATGTTTTATACTAAAAAGTTTTGTTTTGTTGAAAAAATGGATTTTGAGTATAAGATTCCACATATAATGTTTGGGATTGTTATGAAATAATTTATTCTAATTTTTTTATAATATAAACTGAAAATATCCTCATAATTATATGAATGTTAATTCTACTGAAAACCCCTATAATTATGTATATCTTTAAGACGTTCCTTACAGTGGGTATAAGGGGATGGTTTAGACTACTTTAGAGACTATGATGTTTTCTTTAAAGTTTATCTTATGTGTGATGGATACCATAGTAGGATTATAATTTTATGGTTTATCATAAGTTCACTGTCTTACACACTACTTTTTTTAATTTTATTTATCAAATTTTTAGGCGACTTATGATATTTTTGGATACATTGTTTTCTAGGTAATTATAGGTTATTACATTTTGGGATGAAAAATGAAAAGTATGAGATAACCATTGATGTTAAAATATTTAATTAGTGTGTAATATATTATGGGGATTTTGAAGATTTTATAATATTTTTGAGTAATTCTATAATAGTTATCTAGTATTAGAAATGGAAATCCCATAGACTATGTGACATCATGTCACATATAAACTGATAGTGAGAATTAAACCCACAATATAAAGGTGACATGGTTTTATCACCAAAAATTAGCCTACATGATGTCATGGTTAGTATGAAATTATGTTTCTTTAATTAAACTATATGATGGATAAATGTTGATTTCATTTTGGAAATAAAAAGTGAGATGAAATCCCCTTACCTTGTATCATTACTCTCAACGTACTCATTCAATCCACATGTGTAATATTTATAAATTTATTATAACTATTTTTAAGAACCATATTTTTATATGTAATACCATATATGGTTTTCTAATGATCATATATTACCCTCTTGTTAACAATCTTATGTTAAGGTTTCACTTCAAGTAATATTCTCTTTGTTCATCACATGTGTCTTAATTTGTCATATATTTGGTCCTTATACTTATATCATGATTAAAGAATGTAAAACATGATATAACTATCATGTATATTCGTTATATTGTTATTATAATAATCTTTATAATATATAAGTACGAAATGGAATACAACGTTCATTGATATGGTAAGCCGTACATATGCATAAACACTATTTTAATTTTTATTATCATATTAAAAGAAAGAAAGAAAATGAAATATGAGTATATATATAATATATAATTAAAGTGACACTATAATTTTATATATATCATATAATTTCACTAATCACATCCTCAATACATTGCATGTTGTGTGTGAATGAATCATAGCGCTTTGATGGTTCAGTAGTCCACACTTCCTCAAACGTAATTATCATATTTACACCAAATGGAAGGTAAAAAGATATGTGTTTTAAAAGTAATAAAGAATCATAAATACATAATAAATATAATATGTAACAAATTTAAATAAATTTTCTATCATAAATTCCCCCATTAGAGGTGGTACAGTAAAAATGAACAATCATCGTTTAGTGAGGTAGTAGTTCACTGTACACATAAACAGTATTTTTGTTACCCATTAGATAGAGGTGTGTCTATGTGTTGGTAAACAGAATATCATAAAAACATCCAATTACCTTGCATATACATTTTTTATATAATCATGCAATAAATAAATTTAAGTGGGTGGAGAAGTAAAATAAAATAAACGATATTTAAAGAATGTGTTACTCTTAATCCGGTAACACTTTTTGGTTTGTGCCAAAAGGATTCATGGGAATACTTTATGACCAAGGGAGAATTGAAGGAGGAAGTGAGTGATTTTTGAGTGTTTATTTTGTAGATATTGGCTGAAACTAAGTGGATTGAGAGATGTGAGGAAAGGGGATATGTGGTGGCCTTTTACTGGGAAGGACGAGTGGCACTCTTGTACAAATTTGAAGAGATAATTCCACCCATGTTTTTCATGTTGAAATTAGATCCAATAATAAATTGATGTTTATAAAATGTAATATATGGTCTAAATATTTCCATAAAATAAATTTCTGAAAAGTTTATGGGTCATTTGGGCCCTAAGATTTTGGTCTTGTCCCTTATTATGTTTAATTTAGCCTTAATTGATGTTATTAATTTTAATCACATTCACAAATGTTTTTTATGAAATAAAATGTTGTCCATATTAGAAATTATAAATTATTTTGATTCCAAATATTGAAAAAAAATTAAATTCTAATCACATAAATTTTATGTTGGGAAAAATCCCTCAAGGTATCATTCAATCATTTTTGAACATATTGTGTTTGATGAAAAAGTGGCCCTCCCAGTTGTGTTAGTTTACAATGTAGACAACGATGTTCAAATTTGATGAAACAATGTGTTTAAATTGTGAGTTTTCAAGTTAATGAGATTTTTTTGACAATCCATAATTTTCATAAGAACCTAAAAAAGATAATGGAAGATCTGGTTGTGGTACAAAAAAATTAAGATACAAGGTGGCGTTGTTTTCTAATGTTTTCCAAATTATTGGGCCTCAAAATTGATAAATGGATAAAAGTGTTTTTGGAAAAGGGACTTGCGCACATGTTTCTTAGAGGCATGGAAATTTTCATTCCATTTTTTTCAATATTATAAAATCAAAATATTGAAATGGAAATAGGGTCTCCCCAGTTTTGGTTTGGGTGCACAAGGTGACTAGGGAGACAAAGCCTAAGGCGGTTGGACTTTCTCATTGGAAGGAGAATTGCACGTGGAACACATGGTGCCAAAAATGCCTATAAATATAGGGATAACCTTCATCATTATATTTAAATCTCAACACTTCGATAAATTCAAACTCCAGTCACACAGGTGGTTTGGGCGTACAATTGGTGGTTTGGTCGCGCAAGTATAAGGTTATTTAGAAGTCGCACTCCAGTTGATAGTTGCACACCATTATTGGTTTGGGAGAAAAAGGGTGAAGATAACACAAGTTAGGAGTTGGTGATGAGATTTTCACACGAGTAGTTTGGTGACACCTGCATTCTAGTATTGGAGAAGCGCACCAATTGATAGTTGCGCGCCAATATTGATTTGGGTGTAAAAGGGGGTGAGTCTCCTAAGTTTTTCGTTAAAGAAGGGAGTGTCGCACAAGTGGTTTGGTGACACCTGTGCAACTAGATTATAGAAGTGTTCCTAGCTTGGAGAAGCATTCCAATCTTTCTAGGGTTGTGTGAATGTTGGTGATTTTCATTGACACCAGGTGTAAAGTGATATTCATATGTGGGTGAATGTTGGACGTTAACAGAACATCTATCAACAATTAATGATACAAATTCCACCAGAGAAAATGATGGGACATATAAGTCTATAAACCATTAGTGGATCCATTCAAAGATTAGTGAGTGAAGGTTGAGGAATAAGGTGACCCTTTCCACAGGTAGTGAGCCATAGAAAGAGGCAAAGGGTGTGACCCTTGGAAAAGCAGTGAGCTGACCCCTAAACATTGTAAAGGCAGTGAGATTAGGGATAGAAGTGATCTATCCCTAACATTGAATTAATTATTGGAACAATACTTAGTGAAATTGTTATAGTGAGACATCGTCATTTTATTCTTCTTGAACGTATCCTAGTGTGGGTGAACTAAGTACAAATCATTGTGTCCCATGTATTATTTACATTCTGTTTATATACTTCTACGTGAGAAAGAAAGAATGGTGTTTTGTTTAATTACAGAACAAGATCAAAACGGGATGTAGTTTTAATTATTCATACCTTGATTTACCCCCCCTAAGGGGTATTCATCTTATTGGACCTAACATGTTAATTTTTTTTAAATTAATCCCATGGTCAGGTTGACAATGCGGGTTTTTAAAGTAATAAATTTAAAAGTGTGCATTGTTTTTATATTCATTTTCACTATGTATTAAATATCAATGACAAAAACTATATTAATTGATAAAAATATTATATAACTAAACATTTAAACTAATTGAAAATATAATTTACCCACATAAATAAATTAGATGAAAAAGCAGCTTTGAATTAAAATTCGATATTTTCACTATTCATATAGAAATGATGTTTCATAGAAAAATCCCAAATTTTTTACTTAAAAAATTTTCAACAATATAAATTCAAAAGTGAAATATATTTTATAAAATTAAATTAATAAATGTGTCTAAAAATATTTTTATTATTTTTCATATATGGATATGAAACATAGTTAGTTTGAGAAAACAGTATTTTAAAACATTTAAGTAAATTACCAAAAAATATATCATTTTTTATCAATATGTTTTATTTATATAAAAAATATTATTAAAATATTTTATAAGTAGTTTTTACTGTTCATGATACTATGTTTAATGGCCAGTTTATAATTATCTCATTTAAATAATTATAATAATAAAATGATGTTTCTTAGAAACATTGGTGTTGTGTGTAATGTTTTCCAAGTTATGTTAATTGTATCATATGAAAAGTTGATGTCACGTGTAACATATTATAATTCAATGTTTTTTGTAATGCACACAAAGCATGTTATATGTGAAATGAATGTTTTATTTAATGAATTGTAAGACATAAATTAAAAATAAAATTATTCAAAAAAATGTCCACAAAAACATTGTGTGTTACATTCTACCCCCCCCCCCCCGCCCTAAAATGAATTTCACCCTCTAAATTCATCATTTGGGTAATAATGAATGAGTGTACTTATACTTCATCACATCCTCAATTTCCAATTTATCTTACTCTAACTGGTGATTTTTTCACAAAACTACGACCAGGTGAGTGGTCTTGTTTCGTAGAACATTCTCTAATCGGTCCAAGAATTTTAACTGGTTTCTCCTCATAAGAGGGATAATGCTCCAAAGGATTGACCTCTGTGTTAAATATGTGTGAAGGGTTAGGTATGTATTTCCATATGAGAGTTATGTGGAATACATAATGGACTTGAGATAGATTTAGAGGAAGTGCCAAGTGATAGGATACCATCCCGATATGATCCAGAATCTAAAAGAGAATGATATACCATGGGATTAGATTTCATTTATTCCCAAATCTCATATCTTTCTCCCAGGGTGAGATTCATATAAACACCATTTCAAAAACATTAAATAATAAATCATACCAATAGTTACCAGTATAAATTTTCTGTCTACTTTTTGATACCATGACATGTTGTTGAATGGCTATAGTCTTCTCAACTATTTGTTCAGTGATCCTTGGTCCCATTAGTTTTCCTTCTACAACCTCATCCTAGCATGTTGGATCTCTACATTTCTTCACATATAGGTATTCGTATGTTTCAATATGAAATTTTGACTGAAAGCTATTTTTGTATGAAAACTCAACTAGAGGAAGGTGTTGATCCCTACCAACTTTGAAATCAAGAGAGCAAGATCCCAACATATCCTCTAGGGTTTGGATTGTTCTTTTAGAATGACCATCTTTCTAAGGATGATAAGGTTTTATGAAACTCAATTCTCTTTCAAGTACTTACTGAATACTTTATCGAAACATTGAGGTATACCTTGTATCCCGATCTAATACAATACAAAGTGGTACTCCATGTAAATAATCCACTTTCAAAATTTATATCCAAGAAATCTTATCTATAGAGAAGTATTCTCTGATAGTGATGAAGTTTACTTACTTAGTAAAGCGATCAACTACCAACCATATATCATTAACCCTTTAGACTTTTTGGGTACTCTAATGAAAAAATACATAGTTATGTTCTACCATTTATATTCCGGTATGGGTAATGGATAAACCAACCTATTTGGATGTTGTTTTTAATCCTTAACATGATGGCATACCAAGAACCAAGATACAACTCTATGATATATCTCTTCAATACATCCCACAATAAGTATTATTTCAATTCCCCATACATATTTTTACATATAGGATTAATAGATAATGAATAACTATGAGCTACTGATAACAGATCCTTCTTCAAAAATGATATGGAAGGAACACATACACAATTCATAAACAATATTTTTCCATCATGATCAAGTTTAAACTTACGCTCATTTCTAAATTTATTTTGACGCTCCATATATTCCTTCTTTACCTACTTAATCAAAACATGGTAGAGGGTTGAAAATTTATTTTATAAAGATAGTATTTTTCCCTTTCTAAAGGATTTCAAGATTCATTATTTTGAAATCCATAAATATTGGATCTTTTGTGATGCTCATCCTGGATAAGATGGAATGATCCTTCAGAATAAAAGAATAGACTACATTGTTTTCTTTCATATGGTGCTAATATATTAAGCAGTCATAATCCTTTATCTAATATATCCATCTTATTTGGAACATGTTAAACTAACTCTGTGTGAATATATATTTCGAAATTTTATGATCATTATATATCACAATTTTTTCCATAATGACAATGACTTCATAACTTTAATGAAAAAATTAATGCTACTAACTCCAAATCATGAGTTGGGTAATTTTTCTCATGAATATTCACCATTCATGAGGAATATGATATAACCATGTTATTCTTAATAAGAACACATACCAAAGCCTTCTTGGATGCATCACTATAGATTAAAACCCCTTCTACACTACAGGGTATTTCATACACAATTTCACAAACTAACTTTCTCTTAAGTTCCTTGAAATTTTCCTCACATTCATCTGTTTAGAGGAAATTTGCACACTTACAAGTTAACATCGTTAAAGGATCAGATAGTAATGGAAAATTCCCCACAAATCATCAATATTATATTGATAAACAATGAAATCTATGGATCTCAGTCACTATGGTTAGTCTAACCCAGCATTCAATAGCCTCCATGTCTTAAGGATGTACTTTTATACCATCCCTTGAGATTATGTGACCTAAAAATAAAAAAAAATTATCCTAAATTCACAATTTTTAAAATTTTCATATATCTTCTCCATCCATAGGGTATTTAGTATAATTATCAAGTGATCTTCATGATTTTCCTTGAACATTTAATATAAAATAATGTCATATCTAAAGACTACCGCACAATAATCAAGGTAATCACAAGAGACTCTATTCATTAAATCCACATAGAAAGTTGGGGATTTAGTAACACCAAAATGCATCACTATATATTCATAGTGTCTATAAATTGTATGGAATGTCATCTTGGGAATATTCTCAAAATAGACCTTCAATTGATGATATACAGAATGAAGGATAATCTTTGAAAAGTATTGAGCTCCGCACAGTTGATCAAACAATTCCTCAATATGGGGAAGAGTATACTTATTCATGATTGTGATCTTGTTTAACTACCGATAATCAATGCAGAGTCTCTTTGATTCATTTTATTTTCTACAAAAATAACCAGTGCCACCCAATGTAACACATCTAGCCGAATGAATCCCTTATAATGATTTTCATGAAGTTTATTATTTAATTATTGCAACAAAATCGAAACCATTCTTTAAGAATTCTTTGAAATTGGTATAAAAATAGGAATGAGTTCTATTGAGAACTCAACATCATGTTTTTTGGAAAGTCTAGGAAAATATTCTGGAAGGACATCCACAAAATCCTGAACAATAGGCATATCATCAATGTAGATTTTCTCCCAAACCATTTGAAATAAGAAACCCTTTTAAATGGAAATTAATACTCATAAAATGGATGTAATTTCTAAAGGAATTTCATAATTATCGTCACATTGATGGATGATCATATGAGGGTTTGAAATTGAAAATGTAACTTCCCTTCCTTGATAATTGGTGTGAAGTTTATGCATAGAAATCCAATCCGTGACTAATATAACATAAAATAAAACAAAAGGAAGAATGAAAATATTTGAAGGAAGAACATTCCCACTAAAATCATCCAAAGAGGAAACATAGACTTGAAATGAAATAGTCATACCATATGGGGTTTTTTACATCTAATTCCATATAAATTTGTTTTTTTGAAATATTAACACCCTTATAAAATTCTTTAGATATGAAAGAGTGAGTAGATACCTAATAAAATATGTCATTGGTAATTCTAAAGTGGATGGTATGTGTACCTTCAATTATGTAGTTATCGTAACCCTCATCAGAAATAGAAATTTCATGATATTTCCACATATCCCTCATCATAAGAGGTTCTTGATGTCAATCGTCATTACTAGCCCTTAGGTTTCTACAGTGTTATTAATATTTTCTATTCTCTTTACACTTATAGAACTGAATCATGGGAGGGTCATTCTGTGAAGCCTTCTCTC
The DNA here is from genome assembly GCA_963277665.1 of Viscum album. NCBI lineage: Eukaryota > Viridiplantae > Streptophyta > Magnoliopsida > Santalales > Viscaceae > Viscum > Viscum album. The sequence goes on from OY728133.1 coordinate 247,478,549, forward strand.
TATTATAATTTAGAGCTAACTTATTTAGAATAATTTGATAATAAATTTTCTGAGGGCTTTCCTTTCTGTGATTAAAACATTTACTAGACCCCTTAAAAATCCCTCTAAGCTTATTCCCCAGTTTTGATAATAATGTAAAACTATTCTTCTTTTCTCCATGGTTTTTAGAGTTTCATTTGAACTCCATCTTCCTTTTCATGTCATAACAATGTGGTTCAAACATGAATCCAACCTCCATTTCAACTATGATTTCAAAACACAAAATCTCCTCATAGCTATGAATGTCTCTTATGTCCAAAACCCTTCGGATAATATTATTTAATCTACTAAAGAACTTGACAACATTACTTTTGTGTTGGATGATAATTCTTGATGTGTAGCTCACAAGTCTCATGAAATTATCCTCATAGGTACCAAAAAATACATCATCCCCTTTCATCATCTCAAGGAAATATTTATCTATTTTATTACAAAGAATATAAGGAAATTACTTATTGAGAAATATGTTCTTAAACTCATCCCAATACAAGGATTCAATATCATCTTTCTACCTCATATTTTTAATTTGAGTCCACCACTTGTCTTCTTTACATTCTAACTGATAGACAACAAGTATAATTTTCTCATCATCCAAGCACTCGAGAACAGAGTATATCATTTAAGTAGTTTTGATCCATTGTTCATGAACAAATGGATCATAATACACTCTAAAAGAAGGTGGGTTTTTCCTAATGATAGAATAAAATAATTTTTTCTTTTTCTCATTTGTATGTCCATCGTGATTCATTTTGTGAGAAATATGTCTGAGCATATAAATGAGGTTTTTCATTCCATCTCCCACATAATTTGGTTTCTTGGGAGTAAAATTGTTACATTTTCCATCGCAATCACCATTAATGGTATTCTTTTGTGTTCGGGTCATTGACTAAAACCAAAAATCATAGAGTGAGAAATAATTATCAGATCAAGGAACCACATAGTCATGAAAATACACTTATATGATGACTAAATTATGGAAACATAATTAATATATGACACCATAGGATTATCCTAGTTTATTCATATAGAAATTATATTTAAATCCTTCGTAATTATTCATGAAGAGTTTGTGAATTCCCAAATCATATCCCCTATGAGTATCAAACAAGGTGTAAAGTGAGGCCAATTATCATGTACCAGAATACCCTGAGTTAGGTCCAGAACATAATTTCATATTAGGTACCCCTAGGTACATCTGTACTAGTGGAACAACTACTTTTATTATCTAGATAGAGATTTATTTCTAGGAAACCACTCACTCACCCTTTTAGAAAAATTATACAAAATTTTAATATACATTCTCTTATCTGTAGACTTATCCTTATAAATGTTTTTAGAGTTCTCACAAATGATTTATAATCCTAGTTTCCAAAGGTTAACTAAACCTTTTCTCTCATACCAACTTGAGTGAACTACAATTTTTATATATTAACACAAAAAAATTGTGAAATACATAAAAAAAATTACAAAAACAAACAGCCCAAGTCTGTATTATTTTAGTTCATTTAGAAGCATGTAAACAAAAACACCTGTAAATAAATGGGAAATATCATCTCCCACTAGGTTCTTCTCTACTAGAACCCTTCTTAGAAACATCAAACATAATACACATCTTCATTAAATGGGGTAATGAAACATAAACATGGGGTAGCTTAAATGTTTTGTAAAGGTAAACAAGGGAGATGTTTAAGAATAATCAAGATCACAAGGTTATAAGAACATGATCATCAAAATAAACTATCATAACCTAAATACAAAATATCATATACAAAAATCATACAATAAATATGGGGAAATCAAATGAAATGAATCATAAGTAAATAATGAAAATAAGAGATGAAATCATAAAATAGGAATAAAAAATGTAATTATGGTAAACACATAAGAATATATATTGATTTTCATATTAGTTATGGAATTTCATTTGAGGCCATCTTAGCAGAAAAAGTACTTTATTGAACCGTGTTCACACTCCATTCGAGCCTGGTATTACAGAACTGATTTCACTCATCATTATAACACTATAATACCAATCCAAGTTAATTTATTATTATATCCTTATAATACTAAACCATGTTCATTTCTTGTTCCATCCGTTTCTATCTCAAGAGATATAAATCTTTATCCAATTCATTGAAAGGATATATAGGCCACAACCACTCATAATGAAATCATACATACATGTGACACAAAATCATAAAAATCATATCATATCCAATGAAATGAAATGGGAATTTTAAAAATGTAATCATATCATAAAATGTTGGATGTTGCAGGTTTCCTAAACATTTAATCATATACATAACCCATGAAAATAAGAGGTTTTCAAAATTATATATCTCATGAAAGAAAAACAAGTTTCAAAAACAATATTCCCTCAAAAAAATCTACTCAGAGAAATAATATGGATTTTATAATTGAATAATTTCATAATAAATGAATGGGTAACAACAATTTAGGTTATCATAGATGTGAAATAATTTATAAATATATTTTAAAAACATTTTTGAGTAAAATATATTTTCTTCATTGAAAATGATTTTTATAACATAAAACCTTTTTGAAACCCTTTTTCTTGGAAAATTGATTTGAAAAATTATAAAGGAATAATTTAAAACCATAAAACGTTTTTAAAATCCTTTTTACTTCAAAATGGGATTCATATAGTTTTTGAAAATATTTTTGAAATCATGGTTTTTGAATACAATATATTTCTGAACAGAGAGAGAGATAATAATATTTTACTTAATAACATAATACTCAGTAAAAATGGGTGGGAAATAGTACTAATACATGATTATATCTTGAATAAAAAAAGTATAATATAATTATTTACTATTATTGAGATATGGATCATAATATTTCATCAAATAATCGCAATCATTAACAATCTTAAAAATTAATGAGATTGTTTCAATAAACACTTACCACTTTTTTACTAGGGATCATACTATCTATGTAATAAAATGAAATTACATAATATTTAAAATATCATTAAAAGAATTATTCTAATGAAATAACATGTAAAATAGAATTATATAACCCTCAAAAAGAATTTACATTCATAACAAAACATGAACCTCAATGAAAAAAATTAATACAAAACTACTTTACAGATTTTGTAACTTTTGAAACATAAATGCCATGCATGAAAGGTAATAAAATGGATAGCTGAATATCCCAATAATTAATTTTATGACACATATGATAAATTCATTTAATGTACATTCATCATAAAAAAGTAATGGTTGGTGAATAAACCATGTATCTCATGGAAATACAAAGTGAGATGAAATCCCCTGACCTTGTGTATTGACTCTCATCGTAATCATTCAAACCACCTGTATAATAACTATAAATTTATTATAAATATATAATAGAACCATATTATTATATATAATACTATATATGGTTTTATCGTAACCTTATATTACCCTCTTGTTAACAATCCTACATTGAGGTTCCACTTCGGGTAATATTCTCTTTGTTCTTTGCATTTGTCGTAATTTGTTATAACTTTTGTCCTTATACTTATATCAGGATTAATGAATTTAAACAATTATATAAATATAATTTATATTTTTTATATTATTATTACAATAATATATATAATTTATAAGTGTGAAATGGAATACACTGTTCATGGAGACGGTAACTCGTGTGTAGTATGAACGATGCTTCTGTTTTTATTATCATATTAAAATGAAGAAAGAAAATTACCTAGTTTTATATAATTATATATTATAATTAAAGTAGTATTATAATGTTATATATATAATATAATTTTAATAAAACCATCCTTAATACTTTCCGTGATGGGTGTGAATGATTCCCATCACGTTGAGGGGGCTGTAGTCCACACTTCCTCAAACGAAATTATCGTATTTACACAAAATAGAAAGTAAAAATATATGTGTTTTAAAGGTAATAAATAATATTAAATACATAATAAATATAATATATAACATATATAAATATATATTCCATCTTAATTTCCACCATGATAGGCGGTGAAGTAAAAATGAACAATCATCATTTAGTGAGGTGATAATATGTCATACAAATATAGAGTATGTTCGTTACCCATTAGATGTAAGTGTGTGTATGTGTAGGTATAAAACATATAATAAAAACATTCTAGTATACATTAGATAAATTTTAAAAAAATTTATCGAATAAATATAGTTAATGTGTTGGATAATGACAATAAATGAAAGGATCATGAGAGATGGTGTTACCTCTTAATTGGGTAACTCATTTGGGTTTGTTCTAGAAGTCATCCATTGGAGCCATTATTCCAAAAAAGGGTTTATTAAAATAGGAAAAGAGGTTTTTTAGTAATTTTATTGGTTATATCTTGGCTGAACCTAAGTGGTTTGAGAGGTGTGATAAATAGGTAACAGTGGTGGACTTTATAAGGAAGAGGAGTTGCTCACTTATAAATATTTGAAAAGAGAATTATGCACACATTTTTCATTGTGTGAGTGGTTCCAATAATGATCCAAAGATTATAAAATGTGGTTTAGGTTAAAAATATATCCATAAAATGTATTGAGTAAATTTTTATAGGACGTTTTGGGCCTTATGGTTACGGATTAGTCCCTTATTATACTTAATTTGACTTTAATAAATGTATTTAATTTTAATCACTTTTACTAATATTTTTTGTCAAAAAACATATTTGACCTTATTATAAATTATAAATTATTCTATTTCTAAATATTTATTCCATTTTTAAAAATTATAATCCCATATGTGGTAGATATTAATTTAAAATTAATCCCATATTCGGGACGACAATGTAGGTTTTTAAAGAAAAAATATTCAAAATCTTTCTATGTTTCTATATTCAATTTCAATGTGAAATTTATCTCAATGACATAAATTGAATTAATTTATTAAAATATAATCCAATTAAACTTTGATGCCAATTTAAATTATATTTTAACATAAAAAATTTATTAGATTAAAAATTAGTTTTGAATTAAAATCGTGTATTTTTTCACAATTTATCCAAAAATAAAGTTTCTTAGAAAAAATACCATAATTTCACATTAATATAATTTTGAAATATTAAATTAAAAAAATTATGTTTATTTAATCAAATTCAATTTCTAAATTTTTAAAAAATTAACCTCATTATATTTCACAAAATGACATGAAAAGTATCTTGTTTATGAAAATAACATTTTTTAACACATAAGGAATTTATCAAAAAATATATAATTCATTACAAATATGATTTATTTATATAAAACCATTATAAAAATTATTTTATAAGTATTTATTAATTTTTTTATTACTATGTTTAATGGATCCATTATAATTATCTCATTTAAATAATTATAACATTAAAATAATGATTTGAAGAAACAACGGTGTTGTGTGTAACAAATGCAAAGTCGATGATCTTTGTAACTTATGCCAAGTCCATTTTCCGTGTAACTTGAATCAATTCAACATTCTATGTAACATATACCATGTAAATTCCTTGTGAAAGAAATTTTTTACTTAGTGCATTTCAATACATAAATCAAAATGTGATTTATTCAAAAAAAGGTCCATAAAAAATCAAAGTGTTACAAACATAGTCAAAAAATATTACATATCTATTACTTATATCCTAAAACATTATCTAAAACCAAAATTGTTAGGATAAAATAAGATAATCCCCCAAAAAGATAATCTATTATATGATGAAAAACTATATTAATCTCCAAGTTCAATGGTAATACCCCAAGTTCAATGTATACCTTTTGATAAATAATGGTCCTTCGAATTACTCAAAATAATCCAAACTAAGTTTGAAACCCAAAATCTAGAAATAATGGTTCAAATATTCTTCCAAGATAAAATTTAAGAATTACCTCCAAATAATAGTAATTACTCATAATGTATTATACAAAAAATTAATTTTCATTATAATCTTAAATATATGCTAAACAATTCCATAAATAAACTAAATCCACATAAATCCATAATAAAATCATTTATACTTCCAAGTATAATTTAACATTTATTACTCAATTAAAATTTCATAGTACTCTATTTACCTCAATCACGAAAGCGTTCAAAAAATAGCAAATGTCTTCAAAAATAATATTAATAACATAATCACAAAATCCTTTTCCAATCCCAATGTTATCTATTTGATAAAAAATATGTTCCCAAAATAATCTTATTCTTCATCAATAATAACTTTTAACTCAAAAAAAAATTTATATTATTTGGGTTATCATGTAGGCTTGTGGTAGGCGATTTATCCTTTTCACCCTTCGGCTGTGGTTTGATTCTCGTGGCCTTACCATACACAAAGAGCTTTCACTCATCCTGTATATTGTCATATTTTTGAAACTATATAATTATTATAACATTTCCAAAAAAATGTCCAATCCTCAAAAAAAAGCATTAATGATTTTAACTTCAAAGGTTATCTTCTACCTCTCTTATTTCATCAAAAAATGTAATATCCCCTAATTAACAAAAAATAAAATATCATAGAAACCTTAAATGTTATCCATACCTTTATAATTATATCCAAATAAAAAAATATAATTCTTCATCAAATAAAACATTCACTTAACAAAATTATGTGTTACATATAACAAAAAATTAAAAAAATATTCCATATTACTCCCATAATCAAAAGAGTATTAATAATTTTAAATATTTTATCATTCATGGATCTAGAATAAATCTTAAATTTAGTATATGAAGACATATTAATGATTTAGTATTCTTTATAATCCCTTAACCATGATTTTCCTCTTTATTATATAGTATTTATTTCCCTTAAAAAATTTGAATGATATGCTAAGATTTAATTATATTGAAACATGAACCAATAAATAATCCATACATTTATTATGTCATTTTTGGTTTCCTCATATTCAATTATAATTGAATTAGGTATTCCTAAAAAGATAATTTTATGATCTTGATAATCAAATTCGCGATCCTTCTTGCACAGGAGCCTGAGTCCAATTGGTGAGGACTCAGTATGTGCATCCAAGGCCTTCGGGCCAGTTGATTCTCTAGGCCTTAAGGCCACTTAAGGCCTTAGGGCCACCCCAAGGCCTTCGGGCCACATGAATCCAGACCCCGGACACACTAAAAAAAAGGAGCATCCATTGAAGATGATTCAGAAGAGGTGAACTCACAAGAGCAGAGCCAAATGGCCTGTCCGAATGAGAGGGTATGACTATGCCATCAGTACTAGACTGTGCTTTCATGTGAAGCTTAGATAGATGGTGATGCAAAGGCAGAGAGCTACTATCAGGATGCAGATGCTGGGGAGGGGCAGTTCCTTGAAGATAGTCTGGGTGAATTCCCTAAGACTTTCGAGTCATGTATTCACCTAAGCCTACGAGCCATGAAATCTCTGAGCCTACGGGTGTTATAAGGGTTCCCCCTCATCCCTTGAAAGGGGGGTTATCAAAAATAAATAAAAATGAAGGACTTCGGGTCATTCAGGAATGATCCTTCTTGGTAAAACATTGATTTTCAAAATGACCATACTCCCCACATTTAAAACATTTAATTAGCAATATGGGAAGAACTTCATTCCCTTTCATGGAGTCAAATGAACTCTTCTGTTTTCCTCTGCATATTATTCCTCTATGAACTCCTTTACTAAATTTAAAACATCATATTATCCATTTAAAAAATTTTCCTAGGTGTTTCTTTCCGCATTTATGAAACATATATCATTGAATATACAAATAAATTATGATCATTATTACCAGAACATTTTTATGGATTCATTTTCCTCATATATTATGCATTAAAAAACTCACCAAGTATTGTTTGGTTAAACACTAAATCTGATGTTTAGTTTAGAATAACAACAATAGTTCTCATTGAATAACCTATTTCATTTATTTTCTTATTTAGAGAAAAAACTCATTATCCTTCACAAACAATGTTACATTTGTGCATGCTGGATCTAGCAATTTACTAAAACCTAAAAGGTAAGTGTGAGCAAAAAAATCATAATATAACATCTTATGAAGATGATAAAGACTAAAATATCTTTATTAATGTTATCATAAACTAATTAAATTTTTCAAAATTAACTATAAACCTTCCTACCATGATTACTATTAGGGTTGTATACGAATTTTAACAAATGATTAAAAATAATACGGACCTCTAAAGTTATCTAAATCATCCTTTGATACCAACAATAAGGATAGGATATTAAACATTACATACTATAGTGTTTTCTAAATAGTATTAATTCTTGAGGATCTTTTTAGTAGAGAGTTTTAGTGAATTTGGATAAAATCTTGCAAATTAAACCCATAAATTCTAAGTGGACATTTTTACTCAATATCTATTTTTTACTAACAAACAAAACTTTCAAAAAAAATGGTATCATTCTATGATATAACACCACAAATTTCATCTTGTCTTCATCCTTGTCCAAACTCAACCTTAATCCCTGTGAAAAAAATTAAAACGAAACTAGAGGAAAAAAAATCTTAGTAAGGGACATAAAGATTAATAACAAAATTATACAAGGTAAAAATATGAAAATACCTTTAATTTTATTTTAAAAACTGAAACCAATCATTTGAAAATGAAATAAACACATATGATTTTCTCAATGAAAATCATTAAAACCAATATTAATAAAATAAAACTCCATTAGGTAACTTAGAGAATCATATTCATAAAACTGTTTCAATTGGAATGACCATATTTCTGACATCAAATATTATTATTAACAAATACATTTGAGATCTATAATGGGGATCACACTTCTTATAAGATATATTGGGATCACCTGTGAGCTATAATAGTGTTTTTCTCTTCATATAAGCTGTATTGGGTTCACCCATAAGCTATAATGGGGCCCAACCCTTCATATAAGCTCTATTAGGCTCACCTATGAACTATAATAAGGAAAAACCCTTTATATAAGTTGTATCGGGCTCACCTATTTCATATAATTCTCAATAACCAATTTATTAACGAAAAAATTTCATCATAAAACCCTTTGAAAAACTCTTTCATTCCCATATGAAAAACACTTTAGTATAAAAGTACCATTTTCTGACATAAACCCATTTTCAATTAAAAATTACCCAAAAGTTAAAAGAATTGTGTTCTTTAAAGATAACATTTAATCTTTGAAAGGATTATATAAATTTAATAATTTCCATGATAGTGGAGAAGTCATTCTCTCCTTATTGTTTAAGAATAAATCATTCCTTTTATAATTTTTTAAAATATTCCATATAAACACGTAAAAAGATTCCATCTAAAAACCATTGAATTAAATTAAAAATATACATAAAATTTCCATTTAATCCTTTTATATCAAAATAAATAGATAAATATTATAAAATTTAACATTGAAATAATATTTTGAAAATTAAATCTATAAACATTAAAAGTGTCTCATACCACATTGAAATATTTTAATATAAACCCCGTGAAGGAATAAAATTTTAAAAAAATTAAAAATCATTAGAATAGATAAATTCAAGATATGATATGTTAAAGGGTCTGTATATACACCTCAGAAAATAAGGTGGGTGAATTACATCAAAATATGATTTATTGAAAGGCAATTGAGATAAAATCCCATTCCTTGATTCCGAATTGGCATGTAAAATCATTATATTACAAGATAATAAAATTATGTTAATTATTTAATTAATTGAGATTACTTTTCAATTTTATTATTCTCTTTTATCTCTTATTACCATGTTATAACAATTACTTGATTATTTATGTTCAAATCGGTTGTTTTGATGATATTTGGTTCATGAATCTAAAATAGAATTGGTATGATGTATATAGCCAAATTAGTAATTATTACATCATCCCCAAAATAATATTCATCTCATATTAATAAATTTTATATTCAAATTATTGTTTTAAACCCATCCATTAATTTTTGATAAGAAAATTGAACTATGTTACAATCCTAGAGACGATAAGTCATACGTACGCAGGAGTAACTTCCAGTTTTCAATGATCAGTATGAAAAAAGATAAGTATAAATTTATAATTACATAATGATTATAGAATAATTAATATCATATTAATCATTTAAATATACTTATATATATCTTCCATGTGATTTGGTGATGAAAAATGAATCACATCGCTTCGTGGAAGTGGTAGTTCACATGTATGCACGAACGACCTTATCATTTTTGTGTGCTTGGAAATGTAAGAATGTAAATGATATATTATTATTTAATAATGAAAAATATGTCATGAATATATTTTATAAACATTAATTATTTCATTATATCCAGTCTTGAGAGATGGTGATGGAAAATAAATTATATTGGTTTGCGAAGGGGTAGTTCATTATATATACAAATGATTAATTCATTTTCCATTTCCTGGAATTGTAGATAGATTTAGGTGATTATATTAACATAATAACATATCAGTATATTTATGATACTAAATTTATTATTTCAACATCATTTAAGAATATTTCGCGGAAGTTTAAAAATAAATAAAATAGAAACACTTATTTAAAAATGATATCATTTCATAGGACAATCTCATTTTTTTAATACTATAAGACCGATAAGGATGGTAATATACATAAATTAAAGGCATTTTATTTTTGGTAGGGATTATAGGAATGTATTTGGGCAGATCTAATCCAAACCACATAGATTTTTAAGTGAGAAAAATAGATAATAAGAGGTTCTCTTTTATAAGAGAGGGGAGGGGCACTCTTGTAATTTCTCGAAATCTTAAATTAATATAAATTAATTTTATTTTTCAAATGGCTCCAAACCAATTTATATTTAATATAGGCGGATTATTGGTCTAAATACATTTATACAATGAAAATTATTCAAGTATTGATTATTTTTTAAATCTTTATATTTTTATTTTAACTGTTTTAACGCTTACTGTGATATTGTGTAATTTACTATTTCAGTGATAATATAATTAATATAAAATGACAAACATCCAATAAATGAGTAATTGATGTTATTTTAATACTTATACACTTAATTTTCCTAATTTTATATTTTTTTAATTGTATATAATTTAGTAAAATATTATTTATTTTTAAATGTAATTAATGTCAATTTTGACAGTATTCATTACATGAGTTTTTTAAAATATTATAAAAACATGATGTCTTCGATATAATTATTATAACAAAATAGTAAAATGTAAAATTATAAAATTAAATAAATTAATTAAATTAATTGTCTCAAATTTTTTTTACTTTAAAATTTTTAATATCATTTTTGGATATTTACTTTAATTAAACAATTATTACATCATTATTGTGTAATAATTTAAAGTAGTTATTTGTCTCTTAAAATTTAAAAATAAAGTAACATGAAGAGTATAAACAAATTCTTTCAAAATGCTATTTATTGTTGATAAAGTACCCAATATTACCCCATATTAGAAATATTTCACTTCTTAAACAACAGAAGTATGACAAAATTGACTTTTCATTAAATAAAATTCTATAAATGGCCTAAATTCATAAAAGTTGATCCAAGAGCTCAAAAAATAAGTCCAATGATAATGTTTCTTGAATATAACTTATTAAAAAATTAGATAAGTATTATGGTAATTTTATAATATCTTTAATATTATTTTTACACATAATTAGTTGATTTACCATTAATCGTGGTAATAATAATTACCAAAATTACTTATCATATTTTCCAAAAATAAAAGGGTCTTATCTACTAAATTTATACCTTTTTTATTCCAAATATGGAATCCATTTTTCAAAATTCAATGCACAAGATTGTCTAAAATTATTTTAATATTGATCTCTTTTACAGGGTGAGAAAACATGTTATTAAACTGAAAAAATTCAAAATATTGATATGTTTTTATATCGAAAATCATTGTTAAGCTCATTAAAATGAACTAAAATGGAATAAATGATATGAAAATGATCTAATTATACTTTAAAAACAATTAAAATATGTAATTTAACATTATAAATTGTTTATATGGAAAAGTTATTTTCAATTACAATCACTTATTTTTCAATATTCATCTAAATATGAATCTTATCAGAAAATTACCGAAAATTCAACCAAAGTAAATTTAAATATTAAAATTTAAAATTAGAATTTAATTTTTTTAAATAGATCTTATAAAAATGTAAAAAATACATTTAATATAACTATGCCTTAAAAAGGTAAAGGAATTACCTTTTAGAAAAATAGATTTTTTATGCATAAAAATAAATTTATTCTTGTATCATGTCTTGAAAACACATAACATTAATGTTAAAATAATATACATAATATATTATATAAAAATATCATAAATATAATTAAAAAATAGTGATTTGTTTATTAATTGGTATGAAACACAGTTGTTCACATTTCAATAGTTTTTTCATAAAAACATTTCCTTTTAAAAAATGGTTTAATTTTAATTTATAATTAATTTTGTAAAATTATTAATTATATATACATATGTAAAATAAATTTTTATAATTTAGTTAATCATGTTCATTCCCTCCATTCAAAAGCTAGTATAAAATGGTAACATTTAAAAAATAATATTTAGTTGTTCATTTATGATCAATAAGGTGTATCTTGTACAATATCGATCATAGTGTTTATTTAATAAGATACATGGATATTACAGTGACTATTACAGTGATGAAAGAATATCTAATACAAATAGTCGATTCTCCCAATAATCCTTGTAGATAAATTCCATACCCTCACTATGACCAACACGTGAATCATTCTATTGGAATATTGAATCATGTTCATTATAAAAATGAATAATGGGGAAAGAATACAAATATAAAATAATTATATCATGCTTTTGATCAATTTATAATGAATAAAAAATATACATCATTGTCATTAGTGGGATTCACATGTCCTGTTGGCACACCAATCCCTAATCCTAATCTGATCTAGTGTCTCTCACCCAGATCATTCTCTACCAAAAAAACCTATAAATATATTAGGATATATGACTAACCATTGTATTTTCTCATAAAAATATATATCTAGACATATTTTTAGGAATGATGATTAAATAAATAAATAATTTTATTTAGACATCTTCCTATGACCATGCCTCAACTCGAACGTATGATGTGTTCCACTGTTATATCACACATAAGGTAAAACTCACACTCCAAACATAATGGAAGCCTCAAATTTCCAATATGAGCCTTAGTTTATTAGATTTTATAATTCTTCTGAATAACTATGCATGCGTGCATTTAATTTATTTAATATATTTCAAAAATTAATTTTGGTCACATCGGGAGTCAGAATCTCATGTCGTCTCTAAGCCTAAATTTAAAAATAATCTATAGAATATTACAAAAAATACATTCTAAAAATCAGATCCATTAAATTATCCCTACCTTGGGGATTAACATCCCAAAAATCCAAAACAAATGGATAAACAAAAACGTGTGGGTTTTAATCCTACATCATGGTATCCCACTCCCTAGTGATCTTTTAAAGATTCATGTTCTACCATTGGACACACACTAAAGGAATTTATCACCCATGAAAAATCATCTCCTACCAATGCTCAGTCTCTACTGTGTACTCAACATAGTTATATCCATCCTTGATATCAATCCCACAGTAGTCAATAACATGTGATAGATCATGCATGTACATCTTTTACGGTGACACATGGTAGACATTATTAACCCATCAAACTGTGCTAGTAGATATAGGTGGTAGTCCACCTCACTAACTCTCCATAGTATAAATAAAGGTCCTATGAATATTAATGATAGTTTTCCACCACAACCAAATAATTTTAACCCACATCGAGGTGAGAACCTCAAGAAAACATGGACTCACTCCTTGAACTCCAATGTCCTCTATTTTCAATCAACATATGACTTCTGAAAGCTATTTTTAGTACTCATAAAATACTTGATGATCTTCCCCATCTATGTAGTGGCTTGAACTAAATCTGGTTCCATATGTTCTGACTCTTTTAGGTTAGTCTAACATATGGTTGACCTACAGGGTCCTCAATAAAAGTCCTCAAATGGTTCGGTAAATATGGTGGAATGATATCTATTTTTGTATGCACACTCCCCTAATGGTAGGTGATCCACCCAGCTATAGCCAATGTCTAACATGCAAGCCCAAAGAATTTACTCCAATACCTGAATGGTCCGCTCAGTCTAGACATCAATATGGGGTTGAAAATTCATGCTCAAACACATCCGAGTCACAAAAGCCTCGTGAAATCTATTCCATGACAAGATGTGATGAGAGAACCATCATTAAAATTAATTATGGATGTAACTCTCTATGTAAAACTATCTCATTCACATAGAGGTATCATAATCTCTCTAATAAACTATATTTCCATATATCTAGGAAGTGGTCTGACATGGTTAGTCAATCTATGAACACCCATATAGAATTGTTTCCCCTACACATATGTGGAAACCATATATTGAATTCCATAGATATCACATCCCACCTCCACTATAGAACCCAAGGGGTTTAGAAAAAACCTACCAGAACATGGATCTCTACCATCATTTGCTGACAATTAAGGCATAAAGATACAAACTCTAAAACTCCCTTATTCAAACCTAGCCACCAAAATAGACATCATAGGTATGGTACATCTAATACACCCATGTATGTACCTACAAAGTATATGTATGAATCTCTATCACAACCTCCCTTGAAACATCACTAGTACCATCATTCCTCCTCTAAAAAACAACATACACCCCACCTTCAGAAAATCCACTCAAATCATGTCTAGTTGGTATCTGAGTACGTTGGGTCTCACAATTAGAATCCCCAAGTTATTCCTCTCTAACTTTCTGCAAAATATGAGGGATAACCGTAATAAATTAGAGTTAAGCTACCCCATCCCATCCAGAAAGGATGTCTATAATTATTCCATCTTTTCTAATGCCTCACATAGCAATAGTTAACAAGATCTCTTAATGAGAATATCTACATCCACGTTTCTCTTCCTAACAATATATAAAATCTCACATTCATAATCCTGGAGGAATTCTTGTCATCTACTTTGCCTCAAGATAAGATCCTTCTAAGAGAAGATATACTTGATACAATTTTGAAATAATAGATAATAAACTCCTCACCCATAAGGCAGTTTCACCACATCTTCAGTGTGAATACTACCTTTACAAAATCAATATCATTGTTTATGTATTTTTTCATTTGATATCAATTATTGTGAAACATAGAAAATATCTTCCAACTTATTTATAAATACAAAAACAAACCTGGTACTTTATTCATCATAGAACACTACATACTCGACACCCTCCTCTGACAATCTCAATATGGGAGCGACCCTTAATATATTCCTTAATTCATGGAAATCATACTGGAACCTCTATGTCCATGCAAAAGGATTACCCTTACAAGTCAAAGCTTTAAAGGGATATGATAACCTGAATAATTCATGTATGAATCTCTGAAAGTATTCCTCCAACCTAAGGAATCTCTACACATCCTTCACACTCGTGGGTGGTTCCTAATCTAACAGTACCTCGACCTTCACCGGACCCACTTCCACACCATCTTCTGAGATAATGTGTCCCATAATGTTGACCTCTAGGATCCATAAAATTAAATTTATGAGATTATTATAAGGGTGGTTCTCTCAAAATATTTCTAGAACCATCCAAAAGTGTCTCAAGTGATCCACCTCGGGGGTCGAGTACACTAGGATATCGTTGATCAAGACTATCGGGAACCGGTCTAAGAAGGGATGAAATATTTGGTTTAAAGGTCCCATGAACACTAATGGGGTTTTCAATCACCCCAAAGGGAATCACCAAGTACTCATAGGTACTATAGAAACATCAATATGTTATCTATAATATATTCTTATCTTGTACTCACAGCTGGTGATAGCCTAGTCGGAGGTCAATCACCAAGACCATCGTAGCCATATCAATTGATCAAATAGGTCATTGATCTTAGGTAGTGGATACTCTTTCTATATGTTCACCTAGTTTAGGTGATGGTAATCCACACATAACCTCAATCTCCCATTCACCTTCCTGGAAAACAACAATGGGGATGCCCCGGGTGAAACAATTAGACTAACACATCCCTTCCTCTACAAGTACTCCAAATACACCATAAGCTCTCAAATCACTATAGGGGTCATAAGATATACTAGTGTAGATATCAGGGTCATCCCAGGGTGTAGATGAATGAATAATTCTCTCTTGACGAGGTGGTAAGCCAGTAAAATCCCCAAGAAGAACATCCCCATACTCTACCACCACTGTAGGGAACTAAAAACTCCAAGAATCTACTTCCCCATAGATCATATAATCCAACTGATCTGTAATAGGGTACACCATTTTATACATGATTTCATCCAACACTACATGGGTTTTATTTTCACCCACAAAGGAAAACCGCATCCCGTCATTGTGGGAACACCACATCCTCCAACTGAAATATTTTATCTCGGCATGAACTATTGATAACCAGTACATACCTAAGATGATGTCTTAAGGACTCCTCAATACTAAAAAAATAACCCAATTGTAACTCTTATCTCCAATATTATGTTCAAACTATTGGAAGATGTGTTTGATCATTGAGTCACTCCTTATGGAAAGGTTTGAGCCAAAGGCTCAACTAGAATTTCTATGTCGCAAATCAGGTATTTGGAAATAAATAAATAAATTGAACTTGTGACTATATTATAGAAGATAGGGTATTAAATATATTGATAATACCTTGTACAACCCATAGAGCCTCGAGTTAATAAGCCTTGGATGCCTGTGGTGGTCCCCTCCCCCTTCCTCCTACTCCTAGAGCCTAGAGTGGACCACCTGGGGGTAGTGGTGGTAACAATTTTAAACATGTACCACCCTAAGCGACTCTAATAGCTCCTATTCCATGTATAAAACCCTATGAAATTTTTTTTGTCACTGCCTCTTACTAGGTGACTCATCCTCTGTCTACCTATCAACCACAAAGCGGGTTGAGAAATCTCATAAAAAACGTCACAAACCAATAAAAGAGTATAACTTCCACTTCATGGGCTGACTATACCCATCATTTGATCCCTAAACTGCAAAAAATATATCATTGGATCACCTAATAAAACTCCATACCTTTTGAGGTCCCTAATACTGATGTTGGATCCCTACTTTTGAAGACTATGCTCTTGTATCCCAACAACATATAATCAGTCTTTGTGTTTTCTCAACTGAGGAAACTAATAATCACCAAATCACACTATAGAACCTCGTCATGGGTTAGAATTTATAGAGGTATAACATTGGATCAAATTTTTCTATGTATTCCCAATATGAATATTAAATTCCAAAAAAAAATATCACAAACCATATCCATCGAGTACTTAGAAAAGATGGTTAACTTCAATGAATACTCATCCACTATCAAATTATCCTGATGAACCTATAGAATATCTTGGATTAAATCATTGAAGTAGAAACCTAATATTTAAATATGGTCTCAATAATTGATAATGATAGAGTCTTCTCATCATATGACTATGTCATTTAACCCCACCACCATCCTAAAAATCTAATTAGAATGATTTCTACTAGAACCACCTTATGATCTTTCAGTGTCCCCAAATTATTGAAAAATCACAACAACACCTCAATGTATTCCTCAACCTTTTATGGGTTTATCTCACATCAAAACCTAAGCGGTCTCTGTCAATAGAACTCTAGAATTGTTCTCAGCCTACCCACCTCATTTTCCGATACAATGGGTACCATCTTCTTCTAAAAAGGTGAATCTATAACAGTACCACCACCTATAAGTAACACCTTTTGAATAGGTCCCTATATCGATGCCTCATAACCAAGGGGATCATCCTCATGATCTTGATGGGGAATCCTAGATATAATAATTCATAGAGGAATCCTAAAATTATTGATAATACGTACCATTGTCAATGAGTATATCTAGAGAGCTATCTCAAGAAATACATGGAAAAGAAAACCCTTTCATATATGATGAATATAAAAACATATTTTCCTAAAACCAGTGTCCACATGTACTAAGATGTGATTTATGTTACCAGATTCATGGTGTATAGATACATTGGTTTTTAGACCAACACTACACTCCCTAGCCTGAAATCTAAATTAAAAACTATTAAAATTGTTTCCCCAAACCAATCTCATCGACTTCAGTCCTATGGTAGAACTAAGTCCTTTGATACCACTCTGTCATTACCTTTCCAAATGGGTCATGTGTTATTATTACCCTAATATCACCTCTAATAGGTTAGGGGATGGTAACTAGTGTTGATTACACATATCACCAACACGGGAAGCCTTAAGATAAGGTACCTATACAAACACATATATCACCAAGCCCATAGTATGAGTACACGTAAAAAAATTGATAAAACATGCATTCATATATCTAAATCTCACTATCAGAGTACAAAAACAAGAATTAAATGAAAAATGTCCAAATAAAATCCCACCACAAATCTTATGATTAAAATTCCAACCTAAAAGTGAAACGAAGGGACTATTGTCAAGCTATCTACTAGAATAAACCTCAGTTGGACTAGATCACTAAGATCCTCCTAGTCATGGTGCCTCTAGGACTCTATCAAAAGGTTGAAATTATACATAATATAGGAAATGTGTTGGGAAAGGCTATGCATGTGTAAGTATAACAATACCCATGAGGACACCACAAAATCACAAAGAATATAACTACAATAATAATAATCATAACAACCCTGGTACATGTCTACAACACATATAAAAATGAATATCTAGATAAACTCAACAAATACACTCAATATCATGGTAATGTCACACTCATAATTCCGGTCTATGGATCTTGTTTGAAGGATTAACATAATACCCATCTGAGATAACATGATCCACATGTCAGATATCACTAATGGAATCTGTCTGAGATGTACTTCTCATCAGGTCTATCGATAATATTTATATATGAGAAGTGTCAAGAAAAAGATACAGATATGATTATCACACCCATATCCATGGAATATACCAATAACACAATATGGAATAACCCACTAAGTAGAGGATTGATTCCCTACTAGTGTTGGTAATGATGATATCAAGAACACTAACTAGGGAATGATGATGATAGGGGATATCACATTGTGCCTCATAAAAGGATTTCAACAACTCTATACAAGAAATCCCACTAAAGTTATCACTATCATGTGTTTATGATGTGATTTAATACTAACCCTCAGGTACTGGATAAAGGGAAAATAACTTAACTAAAAATATCTAATCTAAATAGTAATAGGTCTTTAAGCCTTGTTTAATGGAGTATGTAGTGTGTACCGGTATTACACAGTTTTTTCCTTGATAGTGGGTCCTACCCATGAATTATGACCAAGTCTCATGTCTATGTATCTGTGAGAGTACACAGTGTGTCTGATCCCCTATAATCTTAGTCATGTATGTTTCAATATAGTCATGTTCATGTATGACTAGTCATTTCCATACATGTTTACCACCTTAGGTACATGAACAAATGCTTGGAAACGGTCACACACCATGTGAAAAAGGTTACACACCGTTTGATACTTAAATTCTCAAAAAAACCCCTCGCTCTGCATAAGGGGATCCAACACATCATGTAGCTCTGAAATCCACACCATGTACTGTGGGATTTTTCCAAACCTATTAGTTCTTCATCTGTATCATCTCCAAGTCCTTCGAATTTCAATCTAAATATGAAGCATGTTGGAGAATGTGGATCTTCTCTAGCTGATAATCGTTATCATTTCTCATTGAAATTTGGGAATGATATTCACATTGTAATTGGTAACACATTTTCCTCATCACTATGGAAAACACCACTCGAATCAAAGGTCTCCAATCTGATCTAATTCACTAATCTCTAACATTAATGTGTGATCCCTATATCACACCAAGCGTAGATCAAGAATATCAAACTATTGCAATATTAAATGGGTGTAAAATAGTTGATTGCTCGATATTTTGGTTGAACCACCTATCTATTGAAACACTAGTGATGACCGAAAAATAATGGTGTTAGAAATCTTGAAAACACAATAGCGGAATGAACTGTGGTCAGGATTGGATGGACTCAATTAATTATCGTTATAATGATGAATGAAGATCCAATACAAATAATAAATTCTCCCACTACTCCCCAAAACATAAACTCATACATGTAATATGATCGATCTATGAATCAATTTATTAGATGATTGATTCATGTTCATCATAGAAATGAATATTGGGGATGTAGTCAAAATTAAACAACATTCTACCTTGATTTAGATGGAATTCAAATTAATAAAAAATATTTTTTTTGTCTTTGGTGGGATTCACAAGTCTCGTGGTCACATTGATCCTTGATCCCAATTTGGCTAGGTGTCACTCACCCAGAACGTCTCCCTAAATGGCTCCTCTAAATCTCTAGGGTTTTTTGTCTAAACTAGAATTTTTCTCATAATAGTGTATTTATATATATTTTTTAGTTTGGGTGACTAATTAAATAAATAAATAAATTTAATTTATTTATTTTACACACTCCCACGACCGCACTTCATCCCGAATGCCCAATGTATTCCAAGGATGTATTAGGCCTATGGTAAAACACATGCTCTGAACTCAATGGCGGACTCAAATTTCTAATCCAAGACACTACTTATAAGATATTCCACTCTTTCAAGAAAACTTCATGCGCATAAATTTAATATATTTAATAAATTAATTCTAGGTACACTCGGCATTGTAATATCATGTTGTCTCCGCACCTAACTCTGAAAATAATCTAGACAACACTCCAAATCAATACATGGGAAAAACAATTTCAATACATAAATATAACTTTTTTAAATAAGACTATTTTAACCTAGCTATTAAATTGGTTGGTGTGAATATGAATAATTGATTTTTGAAATAAATATAAAGCAATAACTATAACGACCCAAGCATGAATTACATGGATATTGCATATTTTTTGTGGAATAACTTTCACATTAAAAATATAGATTACCAAAGAACATATTAGTCTAGTGCCATTGAAAACATGGAACAAAAAATTCTAGTCTATAGATAAATATATAATGCTTCCCACAAAGAACATGCCCTTTACTACCCCAAGCTAAACTACTATAACATGGGGAAAATAAAACTCAAGAAAAAGGGTGATATTAGATGCGTAGTAAGGGTAAAAAAGGGAGATGTATAATCATAATAATGAACATAATGGTATGAGAACATGATTGTGAAAATAGAAGATTATTCACTACATATTAATGATAATTAACAAAAATAATTGCCTAATGATTGGAAGTTCATAAGACCTGAATCATAATGAAATAAATAACATAATCCATGAAATCATAATATAATAATTCGATATGGAATTTGTGGCACACACATAATCCTATAAAATCATTTCCATCGTAGTATAGGAATCACTGAAATGGTCATATTAGTTGTATGGTTTTAATCCTAATAATGTCATGATAGTCATAGTTTACTCCAATGATCATATTAGTAGTCAAGGTTCACTCCAAATAACATCTTAGTGTAAAATGTATTTTACTGAATCGAGTTCACTCCCCATTCAAGCCATGTATATCTAATGAGATATTAATCATTACCCAATTCATTTGATGGAGATGTAAATACACCAATCACATAAGGAAAACAAAAACATTGTGTTTTATAAGAACATAAATCATTTCAAAACCCATAAAATTAAATGGGTTTCATAAACATTCCATCATAAAATAAATCTTGTAAAAGAAGAAAAATTCATAAATATCAGTCCACTAAAAACATAAACTATTAAGAGATATAATAAGATTTTTATCATTGTATCATTTCCCCAATAAAGCACAATTAACATAAAATTACAATGTATTAGATATAAAATTATTTTTGAAAGATATTTTTATATAATTCATGATGAGAATATCTGTTTCCTTGTGAAAAATTATTTTAAAATATTAAAATATTTTCATTGTGAATATCCATTAAAATTTTAAAAAAAATATTTGAAAAACAATTTAAACATATTTTAAATAATTTCCCTTAAAAATTCATATACGATCACATATTATAATTTTAAAACATTTTTTAGAAAGAACCATTTTGATGAAACATGGATTTCTGACCGAATGGAGAACAATATTTGATGAAACATATAATGTCATGAAAATAAAGAGACTCATGATATAATATTTCAAATTGTGGTATATGAACCTCATAAAAGGATATATTCTCATAACATAAAATGTGTCCCAAAGAAAGAAAATTGAGACAAAATTACCTTACCGATTTGGAAATTTTTGAAATGTAAACCCCATGAAAGAGAGACCATAAAATCGATATGTAAATACCCATAAATTTATATAATAATACACATAAAAGCAATTAATGGGTACTATATACATTAAAAAAGGAAAAATTAGGGTATAGGGAATGTATCCCCCAAGAATAAAAGTAAGACATAAATGCCTTACCTTATGTCTTGACTTCTTTCACCCACATTAAAACCTCTTATATAATAAATATAAGTTTATTATAAATCTACCATGGAATCATAGTCATATATATATATACCATATATTATTTACTTATGGATTAATATTACCTATTTATTAATAATTCCTTGTTAATGTTACACTTCGGATAATATATGATTTCTTTTTTGTTCATGTTTTGGCTTGTTTTACTTTGTACTCTTACATAGATCATGAGTTCTCATCCCCAGAATTATAATAATGATATAAATATAATATATATACATATATATTTATTCAGTATATATTTATTCATCTTTATTTATAAAATTTATAGATAGAAAACAATATATAGCATTCATTGAGATGGTAGGTTGTAAGTATGCATGAACACTATTTTCATTTTCTTGACAGGTTAAACAAATGAATGTATATGATATAATATAATTATAGAATCATATTTATATCATATATAACAAATATATTCATAAAATGAATCCTTATTATCACCCATGTGAAATATAGGTGAATAAATAATCACATCACATCATGGAGATGGTTACCCATATATACGCACGAGAAACATTATCATTTTCCCAAAATATTAGATGGATAGTAAAATGGTATAAAATATATTATCATTCCATAAGTTTAATCACATAATTAATGAATATATATATATATATAATAAACACATTATAATTCTCACTCATAAAACATGTTGATGGAAATTAATTGTATCAGTACGTGGAGATGGTACGTCGTACGTATGCATGAGAGGAACATTAATTTTTTTATAGGAAATGGGATATATAATGGTATATTTACAATAATAATAAAAATTAAAATTTTTGAGGATGAAGAAGTTATTATTTTATGATATATATAATAGATTAATAGTAGGTTTAAAAGAGTAGACAAAGATAATGATCAGTTAGAGTGATTACCTATTCTTTAGATGGCTCCATTAGATATCCTCTAAAAGAATCTAGAGTTGGTTCTTTGGGAAGAATATATTCTCTAAAATATCTCTTGGGATGTTGATAATTTAAATGGTCAGGGTTTTTTCTAGCTAGAGAGATCAAAGAGTTGTGAAGAAGTGAGGGAGGAGGTTCCATTTTATAATTGATATGGGGCACTTTTGGAACTTGTAATGATATTTATTTATAATAAGTTCAATATAATTTCAAATTCCCCAAAAATTATATGAACATTAAGATAAGATGAAAAAATGATTCAATATAACAAAAAATAGTTTTTATATACATTTTGTTGTAATTTTAAACATTGTATTTTTTATTAACCCTTTGTTAACAAATTATAATTTTAATTATGCTAACAATGTTTTTAGTGTTAAGATAATGTAATTTTTAGATATAAAGTGTAATTTTGGTCCTAAATGGTAAATTTACAATAATTTAGACCATATATAATCCCCATTTCCTTATTTAATATTTTTTATGGTTTTTTGAATATAATAAAACATTACTTTTATAAAATATCATTTTTTAAATTTTGACACTATTCATTATTTTTCTTTTTAAAAATATTATAAAAACATGATATCTTTGAATAATCTATATTAAATTATCCCTAACATATCAATGTAATCATTAACATTCAATTATGACATTAATTATATAAAATATTTTAATTTTAATATTTCGAATATTATTTAGTTTTTATTTTAATTAATTAAACAATTATGGTATTATCATTGTTGAAGCCAAGGTATTTATTTATTTACAAAAACTAAAAATAAATTATCTTGATAAAGAAAAAAAATTATATTTAAAATGAATATTTTTTTAGAATTCATCTTCTATATAACCATATATTAAAAATGGTATAGTTATTCAAAATACGAGAATAACATCTTTAACTTTTCGTTAAATAAAATATAATAATCATCCAAATGTCTTCCAAGAATATAATAAATGTTATAATTTAGGCCCAAATAATCTTTTGGTTTAAATCTAGTCAAAAAATTCTATTAGTACCAATTTCAGAGTATTTTACTATTATTTATACTTTTATTTTTACCATTAATTACCTGATTTACCTTATACCGTATTCATAAAAAATTATTAATGTTACTATTTATAATGTCCAAAAATAAAAGAAATACATTTACAAAATTTGGACCCTTTGATTTCAATTATGGTATCAATTTTCCAAAATTAAAAACTTAGAATTTGTTGTAATTCATTTTAAATTAATCACGTTGATGGGGTGTGAAAACAGGTTATTAAACTTAAAACATACAAAAGATTGAAATATTTTTATATCTAAATTCAAAGTAAAATTAATGTAAATTTCTTATATTGGATTAAATGATAAAAAATTATCTTACGATATTTTAGAATGAATCAAAATTATAATTTAACGTAATAAATTTTTTTATGTAAAAATTATTTTCGATTAAAATCTTTTATTTTTTATTATACATCAAAACACAAAAATTTTCAAACAAATAAAAAAAAATTATATCAAAGTAAATATTTATATTCTGCTTCAAAAGAAGAAGATTATTTCATCAAATAGAATATATAAATGTATTTAAATGTTATTTAAAATGGGTTCATCATTAAAGAGTTATAAAAGTACCCTTTCAAAAAATGTAGGTTTTTATGCATGAAAATGGGTTGGATCTTATCTTATGCCTATAAAATCTATTGGATGACTATAAAAAATATGTCATTTAATATATAACACATATATATATATATATATAATTCCCTAATTGTAATTTATATAATTTATTATGACAAAATGGCATTGGGATCATAAAAAATATAAATACTTCCTTTATATTTGATTGGTATATATTTTCATTTCTAATTAATTTGTAACCAATGAATTAATATTATAAAACTTATATTTTCACAATTTCATGAAAATAAATTCTAATTTAATGGATATGTTATATATTATTATATTAAGTAATAATATTTTAATAATATACAATGGTTAGGTAAAACATGGCCTTGCATGTAACACAAGTTATTAAAAGAAATAAACATTGTGTATAACACAAGCCAGGTATATTATTGAGTACACTACAAGATAATCTAGGGGTGAGTGTAGCATATCCTTGACTTGGTTTTGTATATAAATAAATAAAAATTTGGTTCTATCATATAACAAAATTTATATTTAGTATCTTGTGAAATGAAAAGTATAGAAAAGTTTAAATTAACTCGAAAAAATATTTCACAAAATATCAGGGCGTTACATTCTACCCCACATAAAATGAATTTCACCATAGAAATTCATTTGGGTTATCAATGGTTTAATACATGAATTTACATTCCATATAAACCCAAATCATAAAAATGAATAATAAAACTCCCTTTTAAAAAGAAAAGATTGAAACATAATGGATACCCAAAGTAACTCATAACTATGTTTCCACATAGGAGAACATTGGTGGGAAGTTGAAAAAGAGACCTGTAAGAGAAATATGAGTATCGTTTTATGATATAGATTGAAAGAGAACGTGGCCTGGATAATGTTAACAATCAAAGAAATCATAAATCTATGACGATCTAAGGGATTATTTGATTTATTGATAAAGAATGTACTAGGATAAAATTTTTGGTTTCTAGATCATTTCCCTAGAGTTCAAGAATTATCATGAGATGAAATACTTACATAATTTTAGGAAAACCTCTCCCTTTTTTCCTTAATCAATTTTTACTTCATCACTTTTTTCAAGAAATCTAGCATAATTTTTCATTCTAAAAGTGTTAATATATCACATGATCCTTAATTCGAATGATTTTTCATTCCATCTATCATTATCATAACAAAAAGGTGACCAAAAGTTATCCAATATACATAAATCCTCATATTATGAGATAAAACATTAATATCTAAAACCTCATCTCAATTGAAACTTAAACCATTACACAAATATATAACATTAAAACCCTTCTGAAATATCAATGTCCAAAATATTAGAATAAAGTGCATTAAATAAGATTAACATTTATCCCCCATATATCATAATGTAGATCATTATTGTCACATTCCAGACATGTGAATACCTTCATCAAGTATTAATGAAACATGTTACTAACCTAAATTACCATAAATCCGTATTTAAAACATATATGATTCATTATTATATAGTTAATTGGATATATTCCATATCCCAAAAAGTTTTAAACTTCATCCATGATAGTATAAACTACATTTTATCAAATCATTTTTTAGATACGAATAAACCAGTACCACCCAATTTACTTATTCACATCCAACATATCTTTATCAAGATATCATTTTATGAATATCATATACTTATTAAATGTTGTTCGTGCCCAAATCAGGCATTTTCCAAAAAATATCACCATATTACCCTAATTACTTTCTAGGGTTACCAGTACCATTCATCATATACTCTTAAATCTTTAGGGGAAAACCATAATAGACCAATACATAGATTTTTTGTTATTCCATAATACTATAAAAGTAATTAAACATCATTATTATTGAATTCCATTACATAAATATTCAATCATTCATCAAATTAATTGGCATAATCCACATCGCTAATAGTGATCTCATGAGATTTCCCTTTTTATTGTCTTTCAGTGGTTTTTTTGATGGTGATCGTCATTGTTAACCTTTGTATTTGGGCATTGATTAGCATAATTCCCATTTTCCTTGAACACAAAGTACTGAAGTGTCATAGGATCATTTTGTGCATATTTCTCTCCATTCTCTTTGTTAGATAACTAATTCATGTCACTTCCACAATCAAATACCTTATGGAATTTCTTTCCACACTTAAAACATTTATTAAACCCCGTAAGATAATTTCCTTCATGATTCTTCCTATACACAGAGAATAAAGGAAAGAACATATTCATTTCTCTATGCTTTTTAAATTTTCCTTTAAACTAAATATTCAACTTCTTGTCAAAACCATGAGATTGATATATAAATCCATCCTCCATTTCATCCTTGATTTCACACCGTACAATATCTTCATATCTACTAATTTCTCTTAGGGATAATTTCCTTCTAAAAAATGTCATTAATTCATTGAAGAACATATCTACTTCACTTTTGGGATGGATGATAATTATATAATTGTACCCTGAATGTCTTCTAAAATAGGCTTCATGGGTACCAAAGGATTTTTCATCCCTTTTCATTAACTTGAGGAACTCCTTATCCATTTTCACATATAGAATATGTGGAATGTATTTATTTAATAATAAGTTATTAAATTGTACTATTACTTAGATTCAATTATATATTGATGCCCCATATTCTTTATTAGAGTCCACCACTAGTTTGATTCAACTTCTAATCGATAAAAAACTAGAATGACTTTCTCACATTCTAAACACTGTGTAATAAATAATATCTTCTCAGTGGTACTGGTCTATTGATCAGCAATAAGTGGATCAAAAGACCCACAAAAAGAAGGTGGACATTTCCAAATTAAGGAATCAACAGAATTTTGTTCCCTTCGTTTCTCATTTGGAAGTCAAGAGTGATTTATAACATGAGAAATATGGTCATGAAAAGCAATGAGAATTTTGTTCGATCCCCCATAGCATTTCGTAGCTCATAAGGACATTAAATGCATTTTCTGTCACAATCATCACTAATGTGGTTCTTTCATGTTCCAACTACTGACTAAAATAAAAAATATAGAGTAATAAATATTTATCATAGTGAGGAACCTCATAATCATGGTAAAACAAATTATATTATATATCTTAATTTTTTTCCACTTTCATGATCTATGACAGTTATGTTCGTCTTAAATTATTCAAATCCAACCTATATTTAAATCCTTCATTAGGGTTCTTTAAGAATTTTTGAATTCCCAAATCATATCCCACAAGAATTTCAAACAAGGTGTGCATCAAGGCCCATTGGCATGTACCATGTTACGCTCAAGTCAGGCCCAACATGGCTTTTCAATGTTTTTTACCCCTATGTAAATCTATTTCAGACCACATCCACTTATAGTTTCTAGAAAGGGTTATATTTCTAAGAAAAAATCACTCTATACTTTAACAAAATTCCATAACATTTTCTTTATCCTTAGACTTATCCATAGACATGTACTTAGGATTATCACTAATGTTTTCTCAACCTATTTCTCATAGGTTAACTAAAATTTTTCTCTAAATCCAACTATAATGACCTAGGCATCATGTTAATGTGTATTACAACATTTGTTGGGCAATACATAACACATAAAAAAATTGATTCCCAAATACTTTATTAGTCTGGTGACTTTTTAAACATGAAGAATAAAATTCTATTATAGTGAAATATCTTCAATGTTTCACAAAAATATATTCTCCTTTATTTCCCCTAACTAAAAACTTTATTTATAACCTAGGGAAAAGAAATCATAAAAAAATATGAGCTCATATGCTCAGTAAGAAAAAAAGGGAGATGTAATCATAATCATGAGAATAATGGTATGTGAACATGATCATGAAAATATAAGATCATACCCTATATATCAATGATCATAATAAGGTATCATTTCATAATTATTGTAAGTTCAGAAGACATTAATCATAATGAAATAAATAACATAATCTATAAAATCATAACATAAGAATAAGACATAAAATTTGTGGAAGACACATAAAATTATAAAATGATCTCCACAATAGTCAAGGAATCACTTCCAAGGCCAAATTAGTTTTATGGGTCAACTCCCCATA
This sequence comes from Viscum album, assembly GCA_963277665.1. Taxonomy (NCBI): domain Eukaryota; kingdom Viridiplantae; phylum Streptophyta; class Magnoliopsida; order Santalales; family Viscaceae; genus Viscum; species Viscum album. The sequence goes on from OY728133.1 coordinate 247,507,762, forward strand.
CTATCCTGGTAGTCATTTTGTACTCCCATGACCATCTTAGTAGTCAGGGTTCACTCCCAAGACTATCTTAGTAGACAAAGTCCTTCACTGAACTGATTTCACTTCTCATTCCAGCCCTCTCTATCTCATGAGATATAAATAATTACCAAATTAATTATAGGTATATATAGGTCTCACTTGTCACATAATGAAAATCATAGATATGATTTCCATAATAACATAAATCATATCATAACCCATAAAAATATATTGGTTTCATAATCATTTCATCATAACATAAATCGTGGAAAAGAATCGTAATTAATAAACATAAATCCATCATATACATAATACACCAAATAAATAACAATAATGTTATAATTGTTTCATATCTATAATAAAACATAAGTAAAATTAAATAATGTTTCCTTGTATGTAAAATGATTTTTAAATATCCTTGGAAATATTTTTTAAGAAAATATTCTTTCTTCTATGAAAAATAATTTTTAAATCATAAAACATTTATAAAACATTTTTCATTAAAAATAACCATGAAAAAATATAAAATAATAATTAAAAACCATGTTAAAAATCTTTGAAATACTCTTCCATGAAAATCGTTAAAATATGATTTAAAATAGACTTGAAAAATTTTGCAAAAAACTTTTTTTTGAAGATACCCAGATTTCTGACCAAATAGAAAATAATATTACATGAAACAAATAATATCATGAAAATAAGTATAGTTACGATAAATAAATTTAAAAGATAGTATATATACATAATAAAGGGATATAGTTTCATAACATAACATGTTTCCTATAGATAAAAAAGTGACACAAAATTACCTTACAAATTTGGTAATTTTTTAACCATAAACCCCATGAAAGAGAGATCATAAAATGTATATTTAAATACCCATAAATATCCATAATAAGACTCATAAAATGAATTAAAGGGGAAGTATTTACACCTCACAAAATTAACATTTATTTTATAAGACATGTGACCCCCAGAAATAAAAGTGAGTCAAAAATCTCATATATTAAGTCTTTACTTCTTTCACACATGTTAAAACCTACTTTATAATAAATATATTTTTATTATAAATCTTACAATGAATCATAAATATATATATATATATTCCATATTTTATTTACTAATGACATAATATTACCCATTTATTAATAATTCTTTTTTAATGTTACGCTTTGAGTAATATCTTCTTTGTTTGTCATTCATGTTTTGATTTGTTATCCTCGGTCCTCTTACCTAGATCAAAATTTAATCATACCTAGAATGATAATAATGATATAAATATAATATATATATATATATATTCAGTATATATGTATTCATAGTTATTTATAATAGTTAGATATAGAAAATAAAATACATCATTCATGAAGACGGTAGGTCGTACATACGCATGAATGTTGTTTTCATTTTCTTGTCGAGTTAAATGAAAAAATATATATGATATAATATCATTATAGAATAATTTTTATGTCATATATAAGATTTATATTCAAAACAATAATCCTTATTACCATCAATGTGAAATATATTTGAATAATGAATCATATTGAATCGTGGTGATGGTAATCCATAAGTGCGCATGAGCGACATTATCATTTTCTAAAAATATTAAAGGGGTGGTAAAAAGGTAGAAATGATATTATAATTCTAGAAATATAAATAGGTCATAAATATAATATATATATATATATATATATATATATTAATCCCATTATAATTCTCACTCATAAAACATGATAATGGAAAATGAAATGTATTGCTACGTGGGGATAATAATTCGTACGTACACACAAGCCATGATTTAATTTTTTTTTTGATGGAAAAAATGTTGTATAATGGTGATTTAATAATAATAATAACATTTAATCATATTTAGGATGATGAATTTATTATTTTCTATATATATCATTGATATATAGTTGGAATTGTGGGTTTTCTGAATTTCCGTGCCAAAAGCATTTCATATATCCTAATTCACTAGAATTGGTTTTTAATAAAAACTAATTGAAAGAAATTTCAAACAATTGAATTTAAATCATCAACTAAAATAATCAAGAAATTCAAGGTTATCAATTTTTCCAAATAGGATGGAGTCACATTCTATTTTTCTTAAATTTAACACATGTAACGAATCCCACCAACAGGAAAGAAGGCGTCGAAGACCTCAAAATGTAAACAAGAATTCAGATCCAAAAACACAAATTATATATCTTTAATTATCAAGATGATACATTGAACCCAAAGAAGGACAAAGAAAGGAATATATGAATAACAGAGAGAGTGTTTACATAGTAATCACATTGTAGGAGAAACGATGATTAAATGCTAAAAAAAAGATCAGGAAGGGTTAGAGAGCTCCATGATCACCTGGGGAATGATTTGGGTCGAGCAAGATGAATTTGGAGAGGAGCCAAAATAGATAGATCATCTGTGTTACCTATTTGTAAACTACAGTCAGGGTATTACATGGTGTGTAATACCATTAAATGTTGTGAAATAGTTATGTGTCATATCTATTAAAAAACCCATTACAATGAATAAAAAATCAATAAATAACTTGCGATGTGTAAAGGTGTTTCATGTATTGTAACTTTTCATGGTATTAATCTTCACACAAAATTATCCTTATCATATTATGCATATAGTGACCATTACATAGTTAGTAACCTAGTTATATGTCATATAACTCCACTACAACATACATAAATGGATTGTTAAAGATGACAGTCCGTCAAATATCTTACATCATCATTATAGGTATCCACCTCATTCATTATCAACACTACCAAGTCAAAGAAAAGGAAAAACCATGACAAGGTCAATGATGTACTTATTAGATTGGTAACAGGATGTTACAACCACCCCACCATAAAAACATTTTGTCCCTAGAAAGCATATGAAGAGGCTCCCATGCCAAAAATATGAGTCCACTACTCTTTCATTAGTTTCTTGCAATCCCACATCTAATTATTTTTAGAATCATGATACCATACCACATGAACCAAAGGTATTATCCTCCCACTATGTACCTTGGTCTTAGAGAAATCTAACCTAACTGGACACTCATTCAAAGAAAAATCATGTTCAATCTCAAGATAACTCCAGCTCAAAACGTGATATTGATTAGATAAACACATTCTCAACTATGAAACATGGAACATGCTATAAATTGACATCAATTTTGGTAGAAGATATAAATGGTATTCAAAATTACCCACCTTCTCAATAATCTAAAAGGGTCCCACAAAATGAGGAGAAAGCTTCCCTTTCCTCCTCATCCATTAATGACCCAATCGAGTTGAAACATTCAAAAAAATATTTTCATCGACTAAAAATTACCATGTCCTATAGAAACGATCAACATAATACTTATATCAGCTCTGTGGCATCAATATTCTTTAATGAATTAACTAAATATTTAATGTCGTATCATATAAAAAATGTGGTCCAACCTAGGAACATTCAGCAATCTTTATCCAGCACAATAAAGATTTACAAGGAAATCCTAACAAGGCCTCAAAAAGAACAATTTTGATCATGGATTGATAACTATTGTTATAAGAAAACTCGACCAGTCCCAAATGATCATCTCATGATCCAAGAATGCCAATAACACAAGAATGAAGTGTAATTCCTTGAACCTAGATTCCTAGGGTTGGTGCATTATTTTAAAAAATTGGCATGATTAAAAGGAATCAAGTCTTGAAAGACCGATCATTTTAGAAGTCCTAGAAAATAGATTACATACATGAACGTTATATTACACTTTCTAACATAAAAAAATAATCCTTTGAGAATTCCATTATTCCCTTAGATTAGCCCTGAATCACAATCATAAAACACTTATTGGGATCCTGTGAAAATAAAACATAAGAATGGTGTGATCTCAGATGCTCAGTAAGGGTAAATAATTTAGCAGAAGATAACATAAACAATATTCATGGTAAATAATTGAAAACACATGCTTTTACAAATAATAAACATGAAAAAATTATGGTAGAAATATTATTTGTGTTAATAATTCCACAATAAAACATATTCATGGGTATTTTACTAGTCGAATAATCACATGAAAAATCAATATAATCTTCATAATGAGGGAATTGTTAATGCCATACATTCTGAAACATTTTGTCAAGGCCTCAACCAAAACGTCTAAAAATGATTAATGCCTCATCCAAAACCATATATCAAATTGGGAAAGGCCTCGGCCAATTACACATATAATTGTCTCATGAGTCCTACCGATGCATCGAGGAGCTATAGCGGGCTCCACCAGTCACTTACTATGTCCAATACATTCCTCATATGAAAATGTTGAAACATAACATATTTATTCCTATTAATACTAGCATACAAAATTCCAATACTTTATCCATAAACCATGAATGGTATAAAAATAAAACATCCACTATAAAAGATATTGCAAAACATTAAATACAGTATGGATGATTTGTATCATAATAAATCAATTTCAAATAAGTTTAAAATCCACAAAGGATGTTCACATAGATGAAAATGATAAGTAAAAATCTTTGAGAGAAATGCCCCTTCTTCATGAAATAGTTTGTAAGTCTAAAAAATTAAAAAGGAAGTCATTTAAAAGATATTTTTGAATCAAAGAGTCCCAAAAACTTTTAAACTTTTGAAAATAATTATCATTTCAAAACATTCATGTTTATATAAATAAATTTTTTAAATCATTTTGAAAATATGGACATTAATTAAAATGGTTTAGAATGATAAATCTTTAAAACATTTAAAATGATGATATAGTTAAATATACCATCCCATAAAACCTTAAAATATTCTTTTTGATAACATTTTTATGGAATATGGGTATCAATGATATGTATGTCCCAGAAAATACTTACACATGAACAATCTCAGATAATAACGAGATTGAGGAAATAACCCTTACCTAGCACTTTACTTTGGTCGAGGGTACGTTTAAACTCTTATACAGTGACCATAGTATGTTATTAAATTATAACAGATCCATATTAATATTTATTACATCATACATGATTCATTTATGACTTTATACTACTCAGTTAATAATGATTTCTTTTTTATATTAACATTTTGGGTAATAATCCCTTTGTTTATCGTATGTGTTTTAACTTGTTGTTCTTGATCGTATCATTTAGATTATGATTTAAATGATTATATAATATAAACATTTATTTATATATAATATATATTTAGAATATAAATATGTATGATAGATGTATATATGAATTGGATGTCACTGTATATGGAGACAATAGGCCGTACGCACGCATAAACGATGTTTCTGTTTTCACATCGTATTGAACGGAAGTAAGTGAATAAGATTTATGTAAGTACATAAATATATAAATATACATATATATATAGTATAATTATCATTTCGTATATTATATACTTATTAATAATATATATTTTTATAATCATTGTTGAATGTGGACATGGAAATGACTCTCATCGTGTCATGGAGACGGTAATCCATACGTATGCACGAGCGACAATATCATTATTTTAATTTAAAATAGTATTTAAATTTATGGTATGTAATAAATTTAGAATCATTAACATGTTATATTAATTATTTACATCAATTATACATCATTATTATAGCCTTCCAAATAATAATGTATTGAATAAAAACTACACCCCGACGGGGAGACGGTAAGCCGTACGTACGCACGTATGGATACATGTCATTCATAGGGTGGATAAAATAATGAATATGGTTGTAAAAAAATTATAATAACATCATATTATATAGAAGATACTGGATTTATTTTTTTATAATGGAAACAATAAAGAAAGAGGAAGTGGAAGAAGAAAAGTACTTGTAAGAGGTGATGAAATATTTACCTCTTCTTCGGGTTCTTCATTTTGATTTGATCAAAAGTGCTCCTTAGGTTGGATTTCTGATGAAAATAAGGCCTATTGAATCAATCTAGGGAATTTGGGAGGATATCTGGGTAGGTTATGTCCGAGCCAAATGGATTTGGAAGTGTGACTTTGAGATAAGGGGAAGTGCCCTTTTATAAGAGGGGTGAGAGTCACTTTAGGAAAAGATTAAAAGATTAATTTATTATACAATCATATTCAGTTTATAATCGTTACAAATGAATTTATTTAAAGAATTAGGTGGTTATGGGTCTAAATACTCTCAACCAATATGTTTTAGACAAGTTTTAATTACCATTGTAACCTTATATTTTAGATTTAACTCTTAGTTAAATAGTTTAACTTTTACTATGTCTTCTTGTATTCTTACTCAATATGGTTAATAAACTTACTCTAAAATTTCAAGAGAACCTCAAGTGGATAATTAATGACATATATAATATCCTTTAAGCCCTTTTCCATAACCTTAATGTTTTAGGAATATTATATCATCCAATAATATAATATTTGTTTTAAATATTAATTTATGTCAATTTTGACACTATTTGGTATTTTGTTTTTGTGAAAGTAATTACAACTTGATTACATTGAAAAATATACATTTAATCAGACCTAACATGTCATATGCACCTATAAAATTCGTGTATGTCATAAAAACATTGAAATTACATTTATTTTAATATTTATAATACCATTTATTTGATTCATTCATTAACAAGGTAATTACTGCATCATCATTGTGTCGTAAGTAAATATAATTATTTAATGTCTAAAAATTATAAACAGAATACCATGAATTATGAAATTTATTTATCTTTATAATGAATATTTATAGTATAATTTATATTATACAAAACCCTATATTAAAAATGGTTTAGTAAATAAACATTGAATTTAACACTTTTAACTCTTCTTTAAATTAAATAATAATAAATGTCCTAATCTAATCCAAGTGGACCTAAAGGATCATATTTTATTAATATGTTTGTTTTTAGTCAAATTAAACTTATACAATTGAATTATAAAATGTGTTAGTGTAATTATAAAATCATTTTTACCCTTAATTAGTCTATTTACTTTTAACCGTGGTAAATAAAAGTCAAAAGTAACTATTCAAAAAAAATTATTTCCATATTATTGAACCAAATTGTACTTACTGAGGTTAACCGTGTCTCTTATATTTTTTAAATTCAACTCATAAAAGCGGTAAAATTAAGTATTATTCAAATTTTCAAATACTCCTTGAAGGTGGGTAAAAGATGGTAAAAATTTCAATAAAACTGTATATATATAATATTATTATAAAATGACTCTAATAAATTACATTGACCATATATAGATATTATGAATCTTATTTGACCTAAATTAAATTTAAATTAAAATAATAATTATTAACATAAAAAGGCAGTTTTAAACAATAACGAAGTATTTTTCATTATTCATCAAAAATTGAAAGTTTTCCGAAAAGTACCAAAAATTCATCAAAAGATAATATTGATTTTCAGAAACCAAAAATGAAATCCATTTTACCAATTGAAAAATAGATAAGGGACATTAATTAATTTAAAATTAATTCCCGTTGTCAAAACCAAAAAGCTTATTTTTAAGAAATAATAACTATCAAAAGATTGACACTTGTTTATGTCCAATTTCAAAATGAAATTACATCTAATGAACGACATTCGATTAAATAGTAAAAATATAATCTAATTGTACTCTCAAACCATTCAAATTTATAATTGAACACTATAAATTATTTTCATTAAAAATGTGGTTTTCAGTTAAAATTTAGTATTTATCACTATTCACTCAAATGTGAAAGTTATAAGAAAAACACCAAGAATTTATCAAAACTAAAATTTTATGTCCTGATTCTAATAAATAAGTTTGGCTTGTCAAATTGAATATATAAAAGTTTCAAATTTTGGATTTTAAAAGGGTTCTCCATTAAAAGGTGGTAAAATTGATTTTTTTTAAAAAAAAACTTCTTTTATATGAAAAAAATGAATTTGTTCTTACATTATGACAAAGAAACTCATAATATGGATTCTAAAATTATCAATATTATATAAAGTTCACAATTTAGTTAATACTATTCATAGCCGCTTTTGAACGGCTAGTTTGGTACGTTGTCGAGCGCTTAAACTCTGTGTTGTGTGTAGTGCAAGTTATTGGATTACTTTGATGAAATAACGTACTATGAAATCTTGGGGTGTAACATTCTCTCCTCCTTCAATAAATTGCATCCTCGCAATTTGAAATTGTTCTTAGAAAACAAAAGTTTAAAATAGTGAAATACCTTTGTGGAAAAACCACATCAGAAATTTGGTTAATAAAATTTAGTCTTAATAAGAGGGAAAGGGAAATGAAAAAGTTACAACCAAATTATGACCTCTATTTAGAGAACATTGGTGGCAAGTAGAGACACATAATTGGAGGGAAAAAATAAATATTTATAGAGAGTGATTGAGGTCATCAATCATAATATATCATTTAAATATATTAACATAAAAATACGATTATCATAACCAATTTCAATACCAAAATACATAAAAAGAGTATATGGTATTTATTTTCATTTTTTAAAAAATTTTATCTTTTTAAGGAAGCTAAGGATCGAATAAAACACATGGTGGCAGAAAGTTCATTGTCACTTATTACATTAAAAAACATTCTTTTTTTGTCATTTAGTAAAACACTTCATAGAAAACGATTCCCCATGAAATGAAAAGTCAAAGGGTTTTATACACCGTATTAAAGAAAGTCATTTGGAAATAAAAGGATGATACAATGAAAGGAGATTGTGATGAAGTCCCTTAACTAATTTTTAAGAATTAATTTAATCATATATTAATAGGAATATATATATATATATATATATATATACTTGATAGGTAGAGTTAAATCCTTTAACTAATTCATACCACAAACTCATCTTTCACTCCAAAAGGCTCCAAAAAAAATATTTTATTTATCCTAATCATATAGAGTTCTAAAAATAATGAATTTATAATTCACCTATCTGAACTTTTAAAAAAGAAACTACATTATACAATCTAGGATATCACGTAGGCTAGTGGTAGGTGATGCACCCTTGTCACCCTTCAGTCACGCGTTCAAGTCTCGCGGCCTTATCAGACGCTACAATTTGTCACCCGACCTCGGGTTGTCCTTTTTATGAGAATCCAAAAACAAACCCTAACAAGTGTAACCAATTTCTAACATAATCATTTCCAACCATTATACTTATCCAAAATACTTCTATCTAAACTCACAGTCCAAAATTTATATAGATGTTAAACACAATTAAGATCCATTTTCCACGTAATAACAAACGAACACCTTCATCATGTATTCTTTTAAAACATGGTAACACCCGGAAATACTATAAAATCTTATTGATTACATTCAATCTCCCTTATTCTTTATTGAAAACTGGATATATTCCTTATATGAATTTTTTTTGAATATTTCATCAATGATGAAATAAAAAAACTATTAGCCAGTTCCAAGGAAGTCATGAATATCCAATATAATTTTTCCAAATCAACCATATCTTATTCAAAATTCAATACCTCCTTATCATGACCATATTAAATATTACATTTCCTTAAACCATGTATTTTCCAAAAACTGTAACTTACTATTAAGTAACATTTCTTAGAACCATATAATCTAAAATCCTCAATAAAATAGTACTACAGTACAATCCTTATTTATCTCCATAATTCATATAACCAGTATATTGTTGATACAACACTAAAATGAAATAATTATATAATAACAACATAAGAACACTAGTCATTCCTCTTCATTTGATGTAGTATCATAACTTGATTATTATCAATAGCATCATTTTCGGTATACTCTGATGACTGGGATATTGATTCATGTATTGTCCCAACACCTTATAAATGAAGCATTTTACATTCAGAACCTTCTTCTTACCCTTGCAATCACGTACTTGGTGTCCTTTTTCTCTACACTTAAAACAACCTCTCATTCCCTTCAAGCATTTACCAAGGTGATTCTTGCCACATTTATCACATATATGGGATTTTTTCTTTCCCCTCATCTCTTTATCCATTTTTCTCTTTACCACCCTTCTATTTTCTTATTTACCTTCATAGCCATAGGACTCAGAGAATTCTTTACTTATCTTATTAACACATGATATTATTTATTCATTTTTTGATAATACATGGGAGAATATTTCCATTCTAAATGTTGGATTAATGCCGTGAACGATATTATACTACTTACTCTTTGGATCATACGTATTTCTTGAGATCTAATTCCTTCTATTGGGCACTATTTCTAAAAAATGGCATACACTAGGTCAGTTTATGAATCACAATTAATAATTCCAAAATTCAAAAAATACCTAACATAAATTGAAGAGTTTATAGATATAATCCGTAATAATAAAAATGTTTTCTTCGAGGAATTATTTACTCTTAAATCCTTTATAATGGCATGTAATGAAAATGTGAATTATCCTATGAATATCCCACAGGAGTTTCATAACCAAGAGTGCAACAAGCCCCATTGTCATGCACCAGTTTCCGTTTGAGTCTAGCTCAAATCAGTGTTTTCAGGTTTTACCCCTACGTACATCTGTGCCAGAGCCGCCTCTACCTGCTCATATCCAAACAAGGATGTATTACATGGAAAACTCACAAAATTTGTAAATTACCAATATTATAGGAATTTATTTGATAATAATCCTCAATGTTTCTCATAGGGTAATTCTATCTAATCTGATTTTATCTAAATCTATTTCCAAGGTTATTTCAAAACATATTTTGATACCAATTTTAATGCCTTGACCCTAGATTCCCAGATTTAGTGAATTATTTTAATACATTGGCATGATTACAAGGAATAAAGTCCTGAAAGACCGACAAGTTTAGCAGTCCTAGAAAATATATTACATACATGAACATTACATTACACTTTCTAACATATAAAAAAATCCATTGAGAATGCCAATGTTCCCTTAGATTAACCCTGCATCCCAAACATAAAACACTTCTTGGGATCCTGGAAAAATAAAACATAAGAAAGGGGTGATCTCAGATGCTCAGTAAGGGTAAATAATTTAGCGGAATATAACATAAACAATATGCATGGTGAATAATTGAAAACACATGCCTTTACAAACAATAATCATGAACACATTATGGCAGAAATATGAGTTGAGTAAATAATTACATAATAAAATGTAGTCATGGGTATTCTACTAGTTGAATAACCACATGAACCATCAATATTATCTTCATAATGAGGGAATTTTTAATGCCATACATTCTGAAAAAAATTTCAAGGCTTCATCCAAGACGTCTAAAAATGACTAAGGCCTCGTTCAAAACCATATATCAAATTGGTAAAGGCCTCATCCAGTTCCATTTATAATTGTCTCATGAGACCTACAGATGTATAGAGCAGCTATACCTAACTCCACCCATCACTTACTAAGCACTATACATTCCTCATATGAAAAGGTTGAATCTTAACATAAACATTCGTATTAAAACTATCATACAAAATGTCAATAGTTTGTCCATAAACCATGAATGGTATAAAAATAAAAAATCCAATATCAAACACATCACAAATCCTTCAATACGATATGGAATATTTGTATCATAATAAATCAATTTCAGTGAAGATTAAAATCCATCAATGAATGTTGACATAGATGAGAATGATAAGTAAAATGCTTTGAGAGAAATACCCATTTTTCAGGGAATCATTTTTAAGTCTCAAAATTTATAAAGGAAAAAATTTAAAAGATATTTTTTAACAAAAGTGTTCCATACCACATTGAAACTTTTGAAAATAATTATCATTTCAAAACAATCATGTCCATATAAATAAATCCTTAAAATCATTTTGAAAATATGGACATTAATTAAAAGGGTTTAGAAAGACAATTCGTTCAAACATTTAAAATGATGATATAGTTAAATTGAACCTCCCATAAAACCTTAAAATATTCCAATTCAAAACATTTTTATGAAATGTGTCTATCTATGATAATTATTTCGCAGAAAATACTAACACATGAACAATCTCGGATAATAATGAGATTGAGGAAATAACCCTTACCTTGCACTTTCCTTTGGCCGAGGGTACGTTTAACCTCTTTTATAATGACCATAGTATGTTATTAAATTATAAAAGAACCATATTCATATTTATTACGTCATACATGATTCTTTTATGACTTTATACTACTCATTTAATAATGATTTTTGTGTTAAATTAAAATTTGAGGTAATAATCGCTTTCTTTATTGTATTAGTTTTATCTTCTTATTCTTGATCGTATCATTTAGATTATGATTTAAATGATTCTAGAATATAATACATGATTTATATATCATATATATTTAGAATATAAATATTTATAATAGATGTATATACGAAATGGAAGACACCATTTATGGATATGGTAGGTCGTACGTATTCATAAACGCTGTTTCCGTTTTCACATCGTATTGAACGGAAGTAAGTGAATAAGATTTAAGTAAGTACATACATATATAAATTAATATATATATATATATATATATCCAGTAGAATTATTATGTCATATATTACATACTTATTAATAATATTTATTTTTATAATCCTTATTGAATGCTGAACATGGAAATTACTCTCATCGTGTCGTGGAGACGGTAATCCGTACGTACGCACGAGTGACAATATCATTATTTTGATTTAAAATAGTAAGCAAATAGATGGTATATCGTATATACAGATTCATTATAATGTTATATTTATTATTTAAATCAATTATACATCATTATTATACCCATCAAATAAAAATGTATTGAATAACAACTACACTACGAGGTGGAGACGGTAAGCCGTACGTACACAGGTATGGTGACATGTCATTCATAAGATGGATAAAATAATAAATATGGTTGTAAAATATTTATAATAACATCAAATTATATAGAAGATACTAGATTTATTGTTTTATAATGGAAACAACAAATAAAGAAGAAGTGGAAGAAGAAAAGAACTTGAAAGACGTGATGAAATATTTACCGCTTCTTCGGGTTCTTCTTTTTGATTTGATCAAAAGGGAACCATAGGTTGGCTCTCTGATCAAAAAAATGCCTCTTGGATCAAGTTAGGGAATTTGGGAGGATATTTTTGAAGGTTTTGTCCAAGAGAAAAGGCTTCGGAGTTGTGATTTGGAGGGAAGGGGAAGTTCCCTTTTATAAGAGGGGTGAGGGTCACTTTAGGAAAAGATTAAAGTATTAATTTATTATAGAATCATATTCGTTTTATAATGGTTCAAAATTAATTTATTTCTAGAATTATGTGGTTATGGGTCGAAAAAATCTCAACCAATAGGCTTTATACAAGTTTATGTTACCATTTTAATCTTATCATTTAGATTTAACTCTTAGTTAAATAGTTTAACTTTTACTGTGTCTTCTTATATTCTTATTCTACATGGTTAATAAACATACAACAAACTTCCAAGATAACCTCAAGTGGCTCATTAATGAAATATATAATATCATTTAATACCTTTGGCCTAACCTTACATTTTTAGGAATATTATATCAACCAAAAATATATTATTTGTTTTAAATATTAATTTATGTCAATTTTGACACTATTTGGTATTTGGTTTTTGTGAAAGTCATAAAAACATGATTAATTCAAACAGGATACATTTAATGAGACCTAACATGTCATATTCACCTATAAAATTCGTGGATGTCATAAAAACATTGAAATTATATTTATTTTAATTTTTATAATACCATTTATTTGATTCTTTCATTAATAAGGTAATTACGACATCATCATTATGTCATTGATAAAATTAATTATTTAATTTCTAAAAAATTATAATCAAAATACCATGATGTTGGAAATATTTTTATATTTCTAATTAATATTTATAGTTGAATTTATATTTTGTAAAACATTATATTTAAAATGGTTTAGTTAATAAACATTGAATTCAACACTTTAAACGCTTCTTTGAATAAAATAATAATAAATGTCCAAATCTAATACAAGTGGACCTAAAGGATCATATTTTATTCCTATGGTTTTTTTGGTCTAATTATACTTATTCAATAGAATTAGAACATGTTTTAGTGTAATTATAATATCATTTTTACCCTTAATTTCACTATTTAATTTTAATTGTGGTAAATAAAAGTCAAAAGTTACAATTCACCTAAAATTAGTTTCATCTTATTGAACCACAACTTACATACTGAGGTTAACCGTGTCTCTTGAATTTTTGAAATTAAACTCATAGAAGCGGTAATATTATGTTTTATGCAAATTTTCAAATACTCCTAGAAGGTGGGTAAAAGACAGTAAAATGTTTAAATAAAATTTTATATATCTAATATTATTATAAAATGACTCTAATGAATTACATTGATCATATATAGATATTATGTATCTATTTTTACCTAAAATAAATTTAAATAAAATAATTAATTATTTAAATAAAATTCAGTTTTAAACAATAACGTAGTGTTTTTCATTATTAATCAAAAATTGAATGTTTTCAGAAAAGTACCCAAAATTCACCCTAAGCTAATATTGATTCTCTAAAACGAAAAAATAAAGTCCATTTTACCAATTTCAAAACCCAGATGTTTCATTAATCAATTTAAAAGTACTTCCCATTCTCAAAACCAAAAAGCATATTTTTAAGAAATAGTAACTATCAAAAGATTGACAATTGTTTGTGTCCAATTTCAATGTGAAATTACATCTAATGATCATAATTCGATTAAATGGTAAAAATATAATCTAATTATACTTCCAAACCATTAAAATTTATAATTTAACACTATAAATTATTTTGATTAAAAAAGTTGTTTCAGTGAAAATTTAGTATTTTTCACTATTCACCCAAATATGAAATTTATCTAAAAAACACCAAAAATTTATTGAAACTAAATTTTTCTGTCCTGATTTTAAAGAATAAGTTTATTTTGACAAATATAATATATAAATGTTTCAAATATTGGATTTAAAAATGGTTCACCATTAAAAGGAGGTAAAATTGCATTTTTTTTAAATGCTTCTTTTATCTGGAAAAAAAATGAATTTGTTCTTAAATTATGTCTAAGAAACTCATATTTTGGATTCTAAAATTATAAAGATTATATAAAGATCAAAATTCAGTTAATACTATTCATAACTTCTTTTGAACGGCTAGTTTGGTACGTCGTGGAGTGCTTGAACTCGATGTTGCGTGTGGTGCAAGATATTTAATTACATTGAAGAAATAAAGTACTATGAAATCATGGGGTGTTACACGAAGAATATCCTAAATAATATATATACCTCTTTCTATATAGAAAACCAATTATTGATGGTATTTCGTTCTTAAATGTACCTAAGATACCAATACCTCTTGAAGGACACTCCAAAATAGAGAATTGAATCGAGGACCCCTATCAGAAACTAAAGCAGATGGAACTCTATGAAAATGAACAATCTCTTTTACATAGATATTTCCTAACACCTAAACAATGGTTGTATCACGAATAGGTTTTAAGTGAGTTTAATTAGTAAAAATTTTAATCACATCCCATATTTCATTCTTCCTTATCTAGGTACATGGAAACCCATCCACAAAGTCCATAGAGATCTCATCTCACTTCCATGTAGGGATTAGAAGTGGTTTAAGTAAACCAAAAGGTTTCTGGTGCTCATCCGTAAACTGTTGGCTCGTATAACACCCAGAAACACTCTCAGCAAAGCCTAATATCATACCTAGAAACCTAAATCTCTACTGCATATCATGTTAAATCATTGTGGCTTTAAGGTGCATATCCCACTAGGAATTATGATAGTCCCATGTCACAAAATTTCTTAACATTAGAGGCACAAAAAATCAATTCTGATAGCATAGAATACCTTCTTTGGAGAATGACCACTGAAAAACTATCTCCCACTATATTGAGAGTCTCTAATGCTATAGAATTCATCATTAAGATCTTGATCCTAAATAACAATCTCAAGAAGAGTGGACATCAACTAAATGATGGCCAATGAACCTTCATCTCCTTTCTCATGAACTCCAATATGAAACTATGCAAAGAGCACAATCAAATTACTCTCTTCTAATGATTCTTTCACTACAGGGGTTGGAATTTTCATACTCAACACATTTGTAATGACATTCCATTTACCCAAGGGGTTGGTGATTTCAGAGTCAAAATATTGTAGGTACTCCACCCAATAGCTCTGGAAAAGATTAAAATCTTTTTTAGAGAAGATATCACTCTAGATTTTGTGGTAACAATACATAGTAAACCTTTATCCAAAAAGGTAGTGTTTCCAAATATTAAGATTGTGCATCAGAGCAGAAATTTCAAGGTCATGGGTAGGATAATTCTTCTCATGTGGCCGAATATTAATAGATCTATAAGAAAATAATTGGTCACCCTACATAAGAATGAAACCCAAGCCAGAACCTGATGCATCATAAAATACCACATAGCCATACACAGCCTCTGGAAGATTTTACACCAATGTAGTTTTCAAAATACATTTAATATCAACAAATTAATTCTGAAGCTTTTCATTCCAAGAAAACTTCACTCCCTTTCGTGTTATAATAGTCATCAGAGAATACAATGTTGAGAATTCCTTCAAAAACTAGCTATAATATCCAGCTAATCCCAAGAATTATTCAATCTTGAATAAATTTTGTGGTTCCTCCCAAGTTATAACAGCCATCACCTTACCAGGATCAATTGATATTCCATGTTCAAACACTACATGTACAAATATTTTCACTTCCCAAATATAGAAATCACACATTGAAAGATCAAAATAAAGTTGGTGATTTCTCAGTAGACACAAAACTATTCTCAAATGATGCACATGATCCTCCATGGACTTTTTGTAGATGAGTATATCATCCACCAATACTACCACAAAGGAATCCAAATATTCATGGAAAATTCTGTTCATCGATTCCAGGAAAACTATTGGATCATTATTTTGACTAAAGATCATAACAAGGTACTCATAATGGTCGTACCTACTCCGAAAGGTGGTATATTGAATGTCATATTGTTTTATCTTCAACTGATGGTAAGTGAATATAATTTCAATCTTTTAAATCCACTTGGACCCTTTCAATTGATCAAAAAAATCATCAATATGTGGAAACATATTCTTATTCTTCACCGTAACTTGATTGATCTTTT
Source organism: Viscum album (assembly GCA_963277665.1). Classification (NCBI taxonomy): domain Eukaryota; kingdom Viridiplantae; phylum Streptophyta; class Magnoliopsida; order Santalales; family Viscaceae; genus Viscum; species Viscum album. The sequence goes on from OY728133.1 coordinate 247,524,908, forward strand.
GGTATTCAACACATAAGTGAAGTAAACCATATTCTTTATTAGCGAAGAGAGATGGAATATCCCATGGTGAAAATCATGGGAATATAAATACTTTCTCAATAATAACTTCCAACTAGGACTACAACTCATTTATTTTAGCAGGATCTGTATGGTCAGAGGAAAAAAAACTAGTTTAGTACCATGGATGAAGCCAATAGAAAACTCAACCTCCCTTATGGGTGAAAAGACATAGAAATATGAAGGAAGCACATCAAGAAACATGATGACAACTGGAGGGAGATCACCACTCAAAGAATAATACTCAATATCAAAAGAAAACAACTATATTAATTTCCACAACTCTGGATAAGAAGTTCCAACTCTTCTTGAACTTTGGTCCCATTCTCCTTGAAAGTAAAGAGACACACCACTGGGTGTAGTAAGGTAGACCAACTAAAGGTAACAATCAATTTATGATTTATTGGAAATGAAATAATAAATTCGGAAAATGGAGTAAAGTGTTTTCATGTAGATGACAAGAATACTCAAAGCCATCTCAACATCTAACGGAGACCAGACCCAAGTGGTACTACAGATACCATGATCCCTCTTTCTTCCAAGGGTTTAGTAATATCCATTGCGTAAAATAAAATCTCTATAGTATGAATTAGAAATTTAAAAATACTTCTTGAATTAAATTAATCAGATTCATGAGTATCAAATAGAGAAGTCACTAATGATGAAGATGTAGTAATGGTACCTCTCAGAGTAGCTAGAACCATATCCACTTCATCTGGAGAATCTTTCACTATGTGAAGTAGCTTTATTCCAGATTCCTATTGCTAGAACCCATTTAAAAATAAATCATATGATTTCCCCATAAATTTAGGAGGAAATGATGATCTTATTCTACTACAAAGAGTAGAAAAAATATGGAAGAATATCTATAAGCGTACTAAAAATCCGATGAAGATTCATTTCTTTGGTTCCTTAGTTAAAACACTTTTAGAATGTTCGGCATTTCCATACTGATAGAAAATACACATAATTCCTCTTAGAACTATGTAAAATCTACAATGACCTTTCCGTCAAGAACTTCTGCAAGAATCATCATGCTTCTGCTTTCCATTGAATGAACTCTCACTACCACTGGGATAAAAAGTAACTCCAATAAACCTTGAAATTCTAGCTCGGTCATTCACAACCAATATCACCATATCCATCACATCATCATAAGTGGTTATAATAAGAATTAAAACATGAAAATACATCATGTTTCTTTAATGTCACCATTATGTCCAACAATATCATTCTTGGTCCTTCCTTCATGATGGTGGTACACATAACCTTAACCTTGTTCAGTGTCTCTAAGAAATCAGACATACATTCTATCCTTCCCAATAATTCCTCAGCATGCTGAGGATTTTTAGTGCCTTTGAAAACGGGTGACTTCTAGCGAAGGAAATATTGAGAATGATCTCAATAAATATTCCCCTGGGGTTCCACAGCTAGAGGCTGAATGAGAACTAGAGGTGGTTCATATCCTAGATCTTGGATAATTAACACAATCACCTCAACTAGATTTGGGTCAACTAAAAGATTCTCTCGCTATAGTTCAATAGTAGCTTCCCCTTGGATTTGATTTGTATGTCTTCTCATAAGCATGATGCTACCCAAAATCATCAGAAAATAAGGAAGACATCACAATAACACTAAAACTAACCAATAAGAGATATAAATCACAACATATAGAACAAACATGATTTTGAATTCACTCTATCTAAATCATAATAGGTAAAATGTCATGAACTGAATCTGGTCGCCATCAAACTTGCACCAAACTCGGCCCATGGAAAGTCTCGAAGGTCATTCCCTATCCCCATAGGCTGGAACAAGATCCTAGGTATCATAAAAATGTATGTTTGAATGATTTAACTGGGTTTGGATTCATAAAATAACCAAAATCAAACAATATACCAAATCTGAAAAATTATGTCAAACAAGCCTTAATAAAATCCAGAACTAAGTATATGGGTTTAAAAAAGACACAGGGGGTCCAAAGATACATAAAAGTAGTATAAAACATCCCATGATACTCCGCATGACAAGGGGTCATCACCTATAAGCCATCTCCACAGCACTACACCGTGGAAAGAAACTAGCAACCCGAACTGCCATCACCTAGGGCCTTGCCATTGCCTATGTCAAACATGATCAAGTATACTTACACCAAAATGTGTAAGTAGGTTTTTATAATAATACTAATAGCAAATCTCCCAAGGATTCCAAGTGATAGGAATAATAAAATAAAAAAAATTCAAGAGTTATAAATAGAAAATTGTAGCATTTATTTCTAAATGTGAAACATTGAAATAAAAATACTTTTCAATGTGGATAACATTATAGAATGAATGAATTTTAATAAAACATATATCATACTGATTTTCAAATCCAAAAATACCATAATTAAAGGATAAATTCTAAAAAGTCCACGAGCACCAGGCATAGGAACACCCCTACGTACTAGTTATTTGTGAGCCTTAACTACCTCTTTCCTCGAGGAAAGTAACCATAATAAAAAAATTTCCCGTGCATGAGCCAATAGTAGGGATCATACCCATAACCGAGTCGTATCCAATCATGTAAATTATAGTTTCTATAGTGTTATACATGTCAAACTTTCTAAGTGAACCATGGTCGAATCCCCTTTGTTCACTAGCGTACTAGTACAAATTAGCCCACCTAGTTACCCAGGTTTCCCGTCTTGTGCTCAAATAGTTACCACATGTTACAAAAATCCTTTTCACAAATAAATATTAGTTCTATTCACACACATTAAAAAGAATTTCAACACATGCTTTCAAACGTTTATATAACTCAATTAACAACTTATAATTTCCATAAAACAATTTCAAGAAAAGTAACCAAATCTTTCACATTAAATTCATCTAAAATACCTATTTTAAAACACAATGGAGACCAATATTATTTAAAAACAGAAATGTCATCATAATTATTTTTTATAAATCCATTTTTGAATTATAAAACAACACCAAGAGGCACATCATGGGTTGCATTTGTAAAACACCCATTTTCACACAAAATTGGCAATTAAAAATAAAACGCTATGAAAATGCTCCTCAAATAAAATTTCACAGTCAAAATAATGATGTAGGAACATAAATAAAACATAAATACATCAATTTAATGTATTATAGAATACCTACACATGGAATCACCTACCAAAAGAGTCAAGAACTACAAATCTTAGTGCATAACTTCAACCGCACCACCACCGCACCGCAAGAGAATGAGATCGAACCTAAAACTAGAGGATTGGACCAAGATACTCAAAATGAAACCCTATTTACGACTCCCTAGATTATGGAAATTTTTGGATTCAATAAAAAAGGGAGAAAACATAAGGAAAACGAAAAAACATAGAAGGATAATAACTTACTTGAGAAATCATTATGATTTTAGAAACCTAAGAAGTCCGGCCCTAATTCTAGAATGATAGGAACTTCATAGAGGAGGAAACGAATCTTTGAGTGAGGATAGATTCCATGGGATCAGGTGAGAGGTGGAATCACCCAAAAAGAATAAAAAATGAAAATTTTATGAATGAATAAAATAACAACGTTAAAACAGAAAATGGGCTTAGGAGTTGGCCCAATACTTAATTAGATCACCCAAATCCAAGATGATAATGACTTTTTCAGGGGTCTAAATTGCTATGGTGGTTTTAATAGTTCAATGGAGGACATTTTAGAAGTTTAATGGGTGAAAATGATTTAAAAAAATAATAATATTGAAACAAAATTAATTTTTAAAACTGGAAATAGACTCACAGTTTGGCCCAAATCTTGAAAACCCACCATTTACTCAAAAAATGAATGGGTAACCCCCCAATAAAAAGAAAAAAAAGGAAAATAAATGAATATAACTTTAAAATAAATCATGAATGTGAGAATTATCCCCACCATGAATGAATTTCTACCCAGAGAGTAATCATGAGGCTTGATCGGAAAACAGGTTCGGGTATTCTTCCTCAACCCATGACATTTGCTCCCATGTCTCGTGTGTATCACTCCCATGATTCCAAGGAACTTAGACTAGTGAAATAGAAATTCCCTGAAGTACCATTTGTTTTAAGTCAGCAATTTTCACTGGCCTCTCAAAAATAGATATATTAGGCTCAATATCTAACTCCTACCAATTCATCACATGGGATGAATCCGGGTTGTATTTCTTTAACTAGGAGACGTGGAAAACATCATGGATTGATGTCCACTAGGATTGAAAATCCAAACTGTATGCCACCTTTCCAATACTATTGGTGATCTCAAAAGGTATGACATACCATGGCGTCGTCTTTCTTTGTTTCCCCAAGTGGCGGTGACCTAAATGAGGGGGAAATTTCAAGAATACTCGGTCACCCATTGAAAACACTATGTCTCGATGCCTCTTTTCAGCATATAATTTCTGGCGACTCGGAGCTGTTAATAACCACCGCATGTTCACCTTGACTTTCTTAGACGTCTCTTGCACAAGGCTCGGTCCCAATAATTATGTCTCACCTACCTCATCCCAACACAGGGGGGGACCGGCGAGGCTGACCATAGAACACCTCAAAGGGATCCATTTGAATCGAGGATTGGTAGATTTTATTATATGAAAACTCGACCAACACCAAATGGATATCCCATTAACCAACGAAGTCCAAGACACAAGCACAAATCATGTCTTCCATGATCGGATTTTCTCGCTCTGTCGGACCATCTCTCTGTGGATTGTACACTGTGCTTATCTTAATTTGTGACCCCAAAGCCTTTTGAAGGCCTCCCAAAAACTGAGAGGTAAAGTGTGGGTCTCATTCTGAGAAAACTACTGATGGAACACCATGAAGTCTTACCACCTCCTAAATATACAACCGGACCAACTCATCCACTTTTTTTGTATCTCTGATAGGAATGAGGTGGGATGATTTGGTCAGCTGATCAATTAGCATCCAAATAGAATTCTTACCATGAGTTGTATGAGGTAATCCAATAATGAAATCCATGGAAACCTCATCCCACATCCATGTTGGAATGGGTAGTGGTTGAAGCAAACCAGATGGCTTCTGATGTTATGCTTTCACCTGCTAACAAGTATAGAATCTCGATACAAAGTTAACAATGTCCCGCCTCATACCTGGCCACCAGAACTGTCGACGAACATCATAGTACATCTTGGGGGCACTGGGGTGGACAACCCACTATGACTAGTGGCAATCCTGCAATACCACATTACTCAGAGATAGCGGCACCACTGAACGACTCTTGGAACACAAGATACCCTCAGGGGAAGAACACCAATCAGAACACATCTCCCCACCAGGAAGAATCAGTTTCAACTGCTGGAAAGACTCATCACTAGGCTACTTCAGCTGAATAAATTCTATAATAGATGGGGTCTACTGAATGATTTCCAATAATGCACCTCCACTATGATCCTTGGTCACCACAAGCATCTGAGAGAAGAGTCCCATCAGAGTCCACTCATCACTGGACTTCTTCAAAGTCGGCACTGGTACTCGTCTGCTCAAGGAATCTACCTCAACCTTACCCTTCCCCAGGGTATAGATAATTTAAATGTTAAACGCCGGAAGGTATTAGATCCAGCGACATAGCCTCAAATTGAGATCTTTCAATGAGAAGACGTATTCCAAAATTTTATGATCAGAGTAGACTACAAACTTCTCCCCAAAGTGATAGTGGTGCCAAGTCCTTAATGCATGAATTACTATCTCTATCTCTAAGTCATGGGTTGAATAATTATTTTCATGTGGTTGTAGATGGAAAGATCCATATGACACCATGTGATCATCCTGCAAAAGCACGCACCCGAGACCCATACCCGAAGCATCACAATACACCACATAGCCTTTCCCATACTCTAGTAGGATCAAGACTGGGGTGGTATTCAACCTCTGAATTAACTCTTCAAAGGACGCCTCACATTCTGGGCTCCACCCAAGCTTCACCCCCTTATGAGTGAATGTGGTCCTGGGTAAAGCAAGCAGGGAGAAATCTCAAAAAAATAGCCTTTAGTAACCAGCCAGGCCAAGGAAACTCTTGATCTCAAACACGTTCTTCAGTTTCTCCAATGAAATAACTACATTGATCTTCTCGGGATCCAACAGAACTACCTGCTCCGAGATCACATGCCCTAAAAACATTACCTCCCTAATCCAGAAGGTACACATGGATAACTTTGCAAAAAGGTGGTGATCCCACAGAGTTACCAACACGATCCGCAAATGGTTCTCATGATCCTCCTCAGATCCACAGTAAACTAGGATGTCATCCCCCAACACTATGAAAAATAAGTTGAGATACTGGTGGAACAACCAATTCATGAGTTTCATAAAGACTGTTGGAAATTGGCCAATCCGAAGGCCATGAACAAATAATCATAGTTGTTGTACCGACTTCGGAAGGCTGTATTCGGGATATCTACCTATTTCAGACTGAGTTGGTGATAACCTGAACGCAATTCTATTTTACAAAACCACTTTCCCCCATTAACTGATCAAATTATTCATCTATTCGGGGCAAAGGATATTTATTCTTGATTGTTAACTTATTCAGGTTTCGGTAATCAATACACAACCGAAGGGAGCCATCGGCCTTCTTTGAAAAAAGAAGAAGAGCCGCCCATGGAGAGACGCTCGGGTGAATGAATCCTTTGGATTCTAAATCATCTAGATGTATATTTAATTCCCTCAACTCGGTGGGGTCCATACAGTATGAGGGAAAAGGTATTTTCGAGGTTCCCGATGCCAAATCAATCGAGAAATCCACATCCCACTCTAGGGGAACGCCCAAAAATTGATCTGGAAATACCTCTGGGAACTCATCGACCACATGAGTTAATCTACACTCATGAGCTTGAACATCATCCTCTAATGCGAGTAATGATAACTGGAATATAATATTCCCTAACTTTGGGAGTGGAGGTCCCGCACGACCAGACTGAGGGTCCCATTCCCCAGGAAAAACTTGTGGACTTCGATCAGGTGCCATGAAACTCATCCGATGCCAATAGCATTTGATGTGTGCCTGAAAATATACAAACCATTCCATGCCAAAGATTACATAAAAAAGGTATATATCCAAGACCAAGAGGTCCCAATCAATCTTCACCCCTGATAGAAAGAGCGCACAAGATGGGCACCTCAGACCCTACTCCTTCTTTCCCAGCGGCATCACCAACTCCATCGCGAAAGATAATAGCTCAGTTGGCAAGTTCAGTTTGCTCAGAATATGTGCATATATAAATGAAACTGAAGCACCAATATCAATAATATTAGAAGATAAAGAAGATTCCATCAAAAAGGTACCTCAGACAGTCGATGGCCCTATATACGATCTTATTGGTGCCATCTCCACAGCATGAAGATGCCGCATCATTACTTGAGAATGGCCACCCTCCTGCGGCTCTGCCCTAAATTGGCTCTACCCAAAATATGATCCAGCCCTACATCCATGACCACCGAACCTACATCCCCCTATCCTCAATGGCTCGAACTGCGTTGGCACTCCCCTGGGAGCCACAGACCCTTCCCCACTTTGAAGTATACGTACTATCCCGCAAAAGCGCAGCACGTGTCCCATACCTCCACACTGAAAACAGGTCTTCATAGGATGAGTGAATGTCGGACGAATGTTCCTTGTCTTCTCACACTGGTGGGACATGACAGTCCTCTCATATGAAGCCACTGATGAAAACTGCCTGGAAGAGTGGCATGAACTGCCACCTCCCTTCATTCCCTTCTATTCCCGCTTCCACTACTTTTCAGAAGAGCTACCAGTGCTAATAGAAGATACCACTCCAAATATCCCAGATATCCCCTTTTGTTCAATTTCTACCATGCATGAATGATCGACCACCTCAGCATAAGTTCCCAACATGACTAGGAAGACATGTGATTAAATTTTTGGTTGCAGCCCCTTTTATAAATTCTGGGCTTTAAAGATATCATTAGAAACAATGTCAAGTGACTACTAAACTAGTTCAGCAAAACAGTTAGCATAATCCATTACTGAATGATCTACCTAGGAAAGATCTATGATGTATCGAGATCGATTATAGGATAGAACCAATGGAAAATACTTCTCATTGAATATGGCCTTTAAATATCTCCAACTCATGTTTTCATGCTTCCCAGATTAAAGCACTGATTCCCACCACCTACGGTTTGGACCCTTTACTGGAAAAGAGGCACATTTCATCGGGACCTCCTCAAGTGTGTCCAGGAACTCGAAAATATGCTCTATCTTCTTGAGCCATTCCTCTGCCTCTTGAGGTTCTGAGCTACCTCAAAAGCAAGGAGTTTTATTTTTCATGAACTACTAGGCCTTATCCTTCCTAGACCCAGACTCATCTTCTCTGGCTGGAGTAGGAGCAAGAACCAGTCCCTGTCCCAGTGTAACAACCCGAGATTTTATGAGAATTATTCTTTTTAATTTATTTGATGTCATGTGTTTTATGCTACACCAATATTATCTTGTGCTATATGCAACACCGTATGATCTTGCAGTATACACAACACTATTATTGGATCATGTTACACACAATGTTGATAATAGTTATTCTACAAAACATTGAGTATATATATATATATATTCAATGTATAAATGAAATATAGATGGATTCTGTTATACGAAACAACAAAGGATTCTTGCACAAAATTCAACCTTGAATTTTCTTGAATTACACGCAATCATGACCTTCCTCGATAGCATGTGTAGTACGCAATACCGGGTTTCACTAAACAACGGGATATTCTTATAATATTATTATGAACTAGCTGTTATGAATAGTAATACCCGCTTTTTGAAACATTATAAATTTTATCATTCAAATGGACTTCATTTTTGGATTCAGAATATCGAAATTAGCTTAGGGTGAATTTTTTGTACTTTTTGGATAACTTTCAAATTCTGATGAATAGTAAAAATTACTAAATTTTAAGTAAAAAACATCATTTTGAATCGAAATAATTAATATAGATAAATTATTAATTTGAGTGGTTTTAAAGTATATTTAGAATATATTTTTACAATTTAATACAATTTTTGTCATTGGATGTAATTCCACATTTAAACCAGACATAAACAAGTGTCAATCTTTTGATAGTTATTTCTCTTAAAAAACACGTTATCTGTTTTGACGACGGGAATAAATTTTTAATTTAGTTAATATAACTGATATGTTTTGAATTTGGTAAAATAGACATCATTTATTATTTTATAATATCAAATATAGATTAGGCCTAATTTTTGGTATTTTTCTGGAAACTTTCATTTTTTAATGACTAGTGAAACCACTAAGTGGTAGTCAAAAAACTGATTTTTTCATAAAACATAATTTTACCACTTCTGTGAGTGGAATTTCGAAAATCCGAGAGACACAGTTAATATAAAGGATTAAAATGTTGTTCAATGAGATGAAAATAATTTTTGGTGAATAGTAACTTTTTACTTTTTTACCATGGTTAAAAGTAAATAGGGTAATTAAGGGTAAAAATGATATTATTATTACCCTAACACATGTCCTAATTCTTTTGGATATGTGTAATTCGGACAAAAACAACATTAGGAATAAAATATGACCATTTAGGCCCACTTGGATTAGATTAGGACATTTATTATTAATTTATTTAAAGAAGGGTTAAAATAGTAAAAAATCAAAGTTTAATAACTAAATCATTTTTAATATAGGGTTATACATTAGATAAATTCAAATATAAATATTCATTAGAAAGATGAAAATATTTCCTACATAATGGTATTTTATTTGTAATTTTTAGACTTAAAATAATTTAATTTATTTATGGCACAATGCTGATGCAGTAATTATATTATTAATGAAATATTGACATAATTGACTTTATAAATACCCAAATAAATGTAATTTGAGACTTTATTTAAATTCCAATAATTATATATGTTAATATGGCATTTAGAATTTATTTAATTAACTTTTTTCGAATTAATAATTCTGTTATGATTTTCACAAAAATCAATTACCAAATAGTGTCAAAATTGACATAAAATAGTTTTTAACACAAATATTATATTATTAATTGTTGTTGTATTCTTCAAAATCTAAGGATCCACCAAGATACTTATATAATTATTGGTGTATCATTAATGGACCACTTGGGGGTCTCTTGGATGTATATGGTAAGTTTATTAACTATATAATATAAAAATAAAAAGTGACATGATAAATGTCAATCTAATTAACTAAGAGTTAAAACTAAAAGATAAGGTTAATATAATGACCTAAACTTGCCTAAATTATATTGTATGAGATTATTTCGACCCATACCCACCTTATAGTTGAAATATATCAATTTGGAGCTATTAAAAACCGAATATTACTTTATAATAAAATAATATTTTTAGTTATTCCAAAGGTTCCCCTCTCCTCCCTTATAAAAAGGCACTTCCTCCCTCTTTTCCTCACACCACTTTGAGACTTCAAGCTCTGCCAAACCCTACCCATTTCCCTTCTCAACTTCTGTAGAAACATCCTAGAGGTCCTGGTATTCTTCAAAGACCAATTTTAGTACCCTAACAGGAGGATTCAAAGAGGCGTGTCAAAGAAGAGGTGATATTCATTACCGATTATTTCAATTTACTTTCTTCTTCAACTTCTTCTTATTTAGATGTTTTATTATGAAGTAATAACATAAGTATCACTCATATACTTATATGTTATTATAAGTATGAAAAAACCATATTTCACCATCTATCCATCCTATGGAAAATGAAATCACTACGCGTGCGTACATACAAAATACCGTCTCCACGCCATGGTGTAATCTATTTTCCACCACCACCTTACTTGGATGGGTATAATGGTGAAAGTAATGAATATATATGATTATTTTAAAGTGATATTGATTCTTTAATATTATACATACACTTTAATACAATTCTACGATCATGGGAATGATATCATCGCTCATGCATACGTACGGAGTACTGTCTCCATGACACGATGAGATTCACTCTCCATGATAACCATTCAAGAATTATTATAAAGTACATATAATAAGTCATAATAAAATATATGACATAATAATGCTACTTGATTTATGTATATATATATTTATTTTATCTACTTAATTCCATTCAATTCAATAAGGAAATGAAAACAGCGTTTATGCGTACGTATGGCCTACCGTCTCCATGAACGGTGTATTTTTTTCCATTTATCTATCTATTATATATATGTATATTATGAATATATATTATATATAAATCATGTTTTATATTCTGGAATTAATTAATCATGATCTATGTAATCATATGAATAATTACAAGTCAAAACACGGACGACAAATTAAATGATTTTAACCAAATCACTCTTTAACATGGAATTTACAAAAGAACGGGTGATATAAAGTCATAAGTGAACTATATATGATATAATAACAATTAATATTATTCTATAATAATTAAATGTCATTATTTAAATCATTATACAGGAGGTTTGGATATGTACGAAGCATATGGGACCTAAAGTAAGGGATAATTTTGCAAATCTCATTTTTATCCGAGATTGCTTATACGTAAGTATTTACTGGGGTTATTGTTATCATCCATGTAAATTTTTTCTAAAAGTGTTTTCATGTATGTTTAAATTCCTTTTTACCCATTTTTTACTTTTAATACATTGTATGTAAGGAATCATTCTTTTGTTTACGTTACAAGGTACTTTTTGTCTTTTCCGGAAAAATTACGAGAAGAATGTTTTTTTAACTTATACGGCATGAAAGGATTTTAACGGTTTTATAAATCCTTGTTTTCATGAAGATTGCTCCAAAATATTTCAGGACTATTTTAAACAAAATCATATTCTTTTAAAATTTCAAGGAATTTTGTGAAAATAAAATGATTTTGAAGAAGAAGAGATATTTTCCTCAAGAATTGATTTCAAGTGTTTTATCAAAACCATTTTTCATCTAAGATAACATTATTTCATATGTGAATATTTAAAGTATAATGTCTCTATGATTTACATGGTTTCAATTTTCTTATTATTAAAGATATCCATTTATTTTATATGGATTATGTGATGATGGGATGATTTTTATGAAACCCATTTTATTTATTGGGTTTTTATGAATGATGTATGTTTATTTTGTGGCACAAGAAAGAATGATATTATTATGAGATGGGTGGGAACTATATCTCCCTCCAATGGATTGGGTAATGATTTATATCTCATGATATATACATGGTTGGAATGGTAAGTTAATCCAGTTCAATATTACAGGACAGGAACGAGGAGTGAACTCGATTCAGAAAGGGACTTTGTCCACTAAGATGGTCTTGGCTGCAATGCCTTGGCTGCTATGGAAATCAATACATGTACTTAATGGTTGCCACAATTACATGTTTTATTCCCATGATAGTTTATCATGATTAGTGTTCCATTATGATCTATGCTTTATGTACTTCCAGGATTTATGTCTTTGCTCATGATTTTTATGTTTAAATTTCATGTTCAAGTTTTTTCTTTCAAATGTTTATGGATTGTTTTATGTTCACTATGTTTTCCCATACTGAGCATTTGAGATCACCCTTTTTATGTTTTCCTTTCCCCAGGATATAAGGAAAGGATGTAGGTAAAAAAAAGAGGGGAAGATCATTATGGGAGATGTTGAAGATCTTTCAACATGAATAGAAGTTTATATTACAAGTTTCCAAAGACACTAAACTATTACAATCCTTGTGTGTGTTTTTGTTTTGTATTAAGTATTCCACAAAAATAATGTAATGTCCATGTACGTCAAGCTTCGGGTCTCTATAGTTGGTATCAGAGGAAAGGTTTAGTCAACATTTGGAAACTAGGGTGGGAGAAATTTAGTGATATCCCTAGAGATATTTCTAAGGTACGTCTAGGGATATCCCTAAGGATAAGTATACATATAGAATATAGTCCTAGAACTACGGTAAAGATCATGTAAATTAACCTATGATGTTAGATATTGAGGTTACTCCTCCTTTACTATGTTTTTTTCCCTAGCATGATTTCTTCCTCTCACAGTATTTTTTTGGGTTTTAGAAAATGGGTGGAAATAGGAAGATTCACGATAATGGAGGATATGTCGGACAATGGAATGATATTTTTCATGAGAAACCAAATGAAACTGGATTTGGAAGTCCAAAAATCATTATTATGCCTAATCATCAATCTCATAATATGATCAATAATCTAAACTTTGGTAAGCTTCCCGACTCAGATAATAAGAGAAAGATGGAGTTTCTTGATGATCATAGAGGAAAGAAAGTTCAATTTCCCGCATGTAAATCATGTGGGAAGAGGCATCAGGGAGATTGTTTCAAGGGAACCGGAAGATGCTTTGGGTGTGGAAAAGAAGGGCACAAAGCCAGTATGTGTAAAGGAAAAGGTTTAGTTAACACCATTGATGAGGATAAAGGTATTTCTACAACATCAATAATGGTTAAATGTGTTAAATGTGGAATGTTCGGGCATTATGCAAACCAATGCCCTAAGGGAAAGTCTCATGAAGAGAATCAGTACGGTCGTATGGGTAGTATTTATGTTGATGATGATAAAGAGAATACAAATGATATGTTAGATTAAAGAATTGTTGAAGATCGGTCAATGGTTTAAGAAGGTAGTGGAATTATTATATGTTTATCATGTGTAATGTTGTATAAGTAATCTCATGGAACTATGGAATAAAGAGACATTTAAGGATTGTTACACTGTTTTCTTTCCTTGAGTTTTGAAAGTGTATGATTAATGGTACTAGTATCCATGAAAGGTTATTCAGATATTTTTGGAATGAAGATGATATGTGCATAATGAAGGGATAAGGAGAAGGTTATAACATGGTTTGATTATATAGAATTTTTGGATTTTGGTATGTGGAATGATTTAACTTTTGACAGCATTCCTGTTTTCACTAAGGTTTAATGGGTATTCATTTTTAAAGAGAATACATGGTTAAGATATTCACATGATTGGAATGTGACCAACAAGATATATGGGGGATAAATGATGGTATTCACATGCTTGTTTGATGACATTTCAAGTAATTGTTTTCTTTATACTATGAGCTTGGACCGAAGTATTTTAGATAAGCCTAAAGATTGTAATTGATTATGTTGGACATAAGTTGGAATTTTTTAAGGATAGAAATTTTTTTGATATTATTGATGGGATGTTATAGTAATGTAGTTTTTGAAAAAGGACAACCTACAGGACGGGCGACAACCCATCGCGTCGGACAAGGCTGTGAGAATCAAACCCACAACCGAAGTGTGACTGGCCTTTATCGCCTACCACTGGCCTACAGGAAGTCCCTGTTTAGTATAAACCAGTTTTATTATATTATGAAGTTTGATTTATGAATTATAAGTCCATTTAAGGAACCATATATGAATAATCTCACTATAGATGGACTTATATATTTTTGATATCTTCTATATCCTTTTGTTTGAGACAGATTGAATGACCCATCATTCTATCACATGAGATGCTAACACTTCACGAATAACAAATTCAACTTCATTTCATTAAGAGATGAAGTGGAAATTGTCCAAAGAACTAACAACAGTGAGACTGCACCAAAATCACGAAATTATTTCTTCTATTTCCAATTTTATCAACTTTAGGGAAATGATCTTGAGAACCAAAAATGTTGTCCTAGTTCCCTTATATCGGATGAATCAGATGGTACCTTAGATCATCAAAAATCTATGTCTTTGTTATTGATTTCTTTTTCATATCCATGTTCTCTACCACTCTCCATCAGAACATGATGGTTATATTTTTCTTCCATATCCATATTTTCACCTCTGTTCTCCTACGTGGAAACCCAGTGATGAGTTAATTTGGGTAACCGTTACATTTCATACATTAGTTTTTACAGCCAAGTTTTGGTATTCCTTTTGACAATGTGGGTTTATGTTAAACAAACTTTCGAGTTGTAAACCATTTATATCCCCGACGAAGTTTGAGGGCGAAATTCATTTTAAGGGGGGTAGAATGTAACAACCCGAGATTTTATGAGAATTATTCTTTTTAATTTAATTGATGTCATGTGTTTTTTGCTACACCAAGATTATCGAGTGCTATACTCAACACCGTATGAGCTTGTAGTATACACAACACTATTCTTGGATCGTGTTACACACAATTTCGTTAATAGTTATTCTACACAACATTGAGTATATATATATATATTCAATGTATAAATGAAATATGGTTGGATTCTGTTATACGAAACAACAAAGGATTATTGCACAAAACGCAACCCGGAATTATCTTTCATTACACGCAATCACGACCTTCCTCGATAGCGTGTGTAGTACGCAATACCGGGTTTCACTAAACAATGAGATATTATTATAATATTATTATGAACTAACCATTATGAATAGTAATACCCTATTTTTTAAATTTTATAAATTTTATCTTTCAAAATGGACTTCATTTTTGGATTTGGAATATCGAAATTAGCTTAGGGTGAAACTTTGGTACTTTTCGGATAACATTCATATTCTGATGAATAGTGAAAATTACTAAATTATAATTAAAAAACAACTTTTTTAATCGAAATAATTAATTGTTATAAATTATTAATTTTAGTGGTTACAAAGTATATATAGAATATATTTTTTCAATTTAATACAATGATGGTCATTGGATGTAATTTCACATTTAAACCAGACATAAGCAATAGTCAATCTTTTGATAGTTATTTCTCTTAAAAAACACGCTATTTGTTTTGACGACGGGAATAAAATTTTAATTTAGTTAATGTAACTAATATGTTTTGATTTTGGTAAAATAGTCATAATTTTTGGATTCATAATATCAAAAATAGCTTTGGCCTAATTTTTGGTATTTTTCAGGAAACAATCATTTTTTAATGAATAGTGAAACCACTAAGTGGTAGTTAAAAAACTGAATTTTTCATAAAACATAATTTTAATGCTTCTATGAGTGGAATTTAGAAAATCCGAGAGACACGGTTAATATCAAGGACTATTATGTGGTTCAATGAGATGAAAATAATTTTTGGTGAATAGTAACTGTTTACTTTTTTTTACCATGTTTAAAAGTAAATATGGTAATTAAGGGTAAAAATGATATTATTATTACCCTAACACATGTACTAATTCTACTGGATAAGTGTAATTCGGCCAAAAATAACCTTAGGAATAAAATATGACCATTTATGCCCACATGGATTAGATTAGGACATTTATTATTAATTTATTGAAAGAAGGGTTAAAATAATAAAAAATCAATGTTTTATAACTATATCCTTTTTAATATAGGGTTATACATTATATAAATTTGACTATCAATATTCATTAGAAATATTAAAATATTTCCTACATAATGGTATTTTATTTGTAATTTTTATACTTAAAATAATTTAATTTATTTATGACACAATGATGATGCAGTAATTATCTTATTAATTAAATATTGACATAATTGATGATATAAATACCCAAATAAATGTAATTTGATACTTTTTATGAATTAAAGTAATTTTTTATGTTAATATGACATGTTATTATTTATGTAATTTACTTTTTTCGAATTAATCATTCTGTTATGATTTGTACAAAAAACAATTACCAAATAGTGTCAAAATTGACATAAAATTGTTATTAAAACAAATATTATATTATTAATTGTTATTATATTCTTAAAAATCTAATGTTCGGCCAAGATACTTATATCATGATAGGTTTATCATTAATGGACCACTTGGGGGTCTCTTGGATGTATATTGTATGTTTATTGACTATATAATATAAAAATAAAAAGTGACATGGTAAATGTCAATCTAATTAACTAAGAGTTAAAACTAAACGATAAGGTTAATATAATGACCTAAACTTGTCTAAATTCTATTGGATGAGATTATTTCGACCCATCCCCACCTTATCTTCGAAATATATCAATTTGGAGATATTAAAAACCGAATATGACCTTATAATAAAATAATATTTTAAGTTATTCCAGAGGTGCCCCTCTCCTCCCTTATAAAAAGGCACCACCTCCCACTCTTCCTCACCCCACATTGAGCCTTCAAGATCGGCCAAACCCTACCTTTTTCCCTTATCAACTTCCCTAGAAACATCCAAGAGGTCCTGGTTTTCGTCAAAGTCAAATTTTAGTACCCTAAGAGGAGGATTCAAAGATGCGTGTCAAAGAAGAGGTAATAATCGTTACCGATTCTTTCAATTTTATTTCCTCTTAAACTTCTTATTAATTAGTAGTTTCATTTTGAAGTAATAACATCAGTATCACTCATATACTTATATGTTATTATATGTATGAAAAAACCATATTTCACCATCTATCCATCCTATGGAAAATGAAATCACCGCGCGTGCGTACGTACGGAATACCGTCTCCACGCTGTGGTGTAATCTATTTTCCACCACCACCATACTTGGATGGGTATAATCATGAAAGTAATGAATATATATGATTATTTTAAAGTTATATTGACTCATTAATATTATACATACACTTTAATACAATTCTACGATCATGGGAATGATATCATCGCTCGTGCGTACGTACGGAATACCGTCTCCAGGACGCGATGAGATTCACTCTCCATGATAACCATTCAAGAATGATTATAAAGTATATATAATAAGTTATCATAAAATATATAACATAATAATGCAACTTTATTTATTTATATATATATATATATATATATTAATTTCATATACTTAATTCCATTCAATTCAATTAGGAAACGAAAACAGCGTTCATGCGTACGTACGGCCTACCGTCACCATGAACGGTGTATTTCTCTCCATTTATCGATCTATTATATATATGTATATTATGAAGATATATTCTATATAAATCATGTTTAATATTCTGGAATTAAGTAATCATGATATAAGTAATCATATGAATAATTAAAAGTCAAAAAACGGACGACAAGTGAAACGATTTTACCCAAAACACTCTTTAACATGGAATTTACAAAAGAACGAGTAATATAAAGTCATAAGTCAAACATATATGATATAATAACATAGAATATGATTCTGTAATAAGTCAATGACATTATTTAAATCATTATACATGAGGATTGGATA
Source organism: Viscum album (assembly GCA_963277665.1). Classification (NCBI taxonomy): domain Eukaryota; kingdom Viridiplantae; phylum Streptophyta; class Magnoliopsida; order Santalales; family Viscaceae; genus Viscum; species Viscum album. Next base: position 247,543,072 of record OY728133.1, read on the forward strand.
TGTACGAAGCATATCATACCTAAGGTATGGGATAATTTTTCAAATCTCATTTTTATCCGAGATTGCTTATATGTAAGTATTTACAGGGGTTATTGTTATAATCCATGTACATGTTTTATAAAAGTGTTTTCATGTATGTTTAAATTCATTTTTACCCATTTTTGACTTTTAATACATGGTATGTAAGGAATCTTTCTTTTTTTACCTTACGAGGTACTCTTTGACTTTTTCGGAAAAAGTACGAGAAGAATTTTTTTAACTTATACAGCATGAAAGGATTTTTATGGTTTTATAAAGCCGTGTTTCCATGAAGCTTCCTCCAAAAGATTTCATGAATATTTAAAACAAAATCCTATTCTTTTAAAATTTCATGGCATAATGTGAAAAGAATATGATTTTGAAGAAGAAGGGATATTTTCCACAATAATTCTTTTCAAGTGTTTATCAAAACCATTTTTCATCTAAGATAACATTATTTCATATGCGTATATTTCAAGTATAATGTCTCTGTGATTTACATGGTTTCACTTTTCATATTCTGATATTATATCCATTTATTTTATATGGATTATGTAATGATGGGATGATGTTTATGAAACCCATTTTATTTATTGGGTTTTTATGAATGATGTATGTTTATTTTGTGGAACATGTAAGAATAATTTCATTATGAGATGTGTGGGACATATATCTCCCTCCAATGAATTGGGTAAAGACTAATATCTCATGAGATAGACATGGCTGGAATGGTAAGTTAATCCGGTTCAGTATTACAGGACTGAAACGAGGAGTGAACACGATTCAGAAAGGGACATTGCCTACTAAGATGGTCTTGGCAGCAATTCCTTGGATACTATGGAAATAATTACATGTTCTTAATGGTTTCCACAATTAAAAGTTTTATTCCCATGATATTTAATCTTGATTAGTGTTTCTTTATGATCTATTCTTTATGTACTTCCATGATTTATGTCTTTGCTCAATATTTTGATGTTTAAATTTCATGTTCAAGTTTTTGCTTTCAAATGTTTATGGATTGTTTTATGTTCACTATGTTTTCCCTTACTGAGCATTTGGGATCACCCTGTTTATGTTTTCTTTTCCCCAGGATATAAGGAAAGGATTTAGGTAAGAAAAGAGGGGACGATCTTTATGGGAGATGTTGAAAATCTTTCAACATGATTAGAAGTTTATATTCCAGGTTTCCAAAGACACTAAATTATTACGATCCTTGTGTGTGTGTTATTGTTATGTATTAAGTATTCTGGAAAAATAATGTAATGTCCGTGTATGTCAAGCTTCGGGTCTCTACACCCAGAGCCTGGATATCTTGGACCATGACTTCTATCATCCTTTGATCGAGTCGTGCAGGAGAACTCTCTCCGACTTCCTCCCATGGGTGCATGTGAGCTTTCTGAGGAGGCATGTTTCTACAAAAGGAAAACGTGACAAGATAAAACATCAGTACAATAGTTCAAAAAATCTTAGAAATAACATCAGATATAAATAATCCAAACACATTACAACAGTAAAGTAGACAACTACTTCACCAAACTCGATGTCCATGTGTAGTCTGCAGCCCACACGTCTCACCTGGAAGTGAAGATAATCAAACAATTCAGACATCCCATGGTGAATCACGGTCTATCATGAGGGGTACGGGCCAGACACCCTACTCATGATGAAAACACCGAGCCCCGATAGTCCTATCTCTGGTCTAGCCCAACTCATCCAATAATAATAATATAACTCAAAAACGTTAACCTCCTCTAATACCATTTTGTCACGAACCAAATCAGGTCACCATCAAACTGGCACCAAACCCAGCCCATGGAAAGTCTCGAAGGGTTTTCCCTATCACCAAGGGCTGGCACAAGTGCCTAAGTATCATAAAAATGTATTTGGGAATGATTTACCCATGTTTGGATTCATAAAATAACCCAAAAAAACAATATACCAAATCTGAAAAATTATGTCAAATAAGCCATAATAAAATATAGAACTGAGTATTTGGATTTAAATAAGTAACAAGGTGTCCAAATGTACATAAAATTAGAATAAAAAATCCCATGAGACTCCACACGTCAATGGGTCATCACCCACGAGCCATCTTCACAACACCGCACCATGGAAAGAAACTAGCAACCCGAACTGCCATCACTCAAGGCCTTTCCTTTGCCTGTGTCAAACATGATCAAGTATACTTACACCCAAAGGTGTAAGTAGGATTTGAGAATATTAACAATAGGATATCACCCAAGGATTTCAAGTGATAGTCATTATAAAATAAAAATCTTTCAAGAGTTATAAACAGGAAATTGTAGCAATTGTTTCTACAAGTGCAACTTTGAAATGAAAATACCTTAAAAGGATAAATGTTACTACCCATGTCAACCTGGTGCAACTTTATTTTCAGGATCCTACTTTATTAGAACTCCATAGATAATAATTCTTGGATTGGAGTAGTAATCATGATGGGTGACCTTCTGGGAAGCTTCCCAGGGTGTGTGTGAGTGAGGACAAAACACATTGAAAAACATGTGTTGGCCTATGGGGACAGTCATTAGTCTGATAAGCGACCCTAGTGAGTAAATAGCCTATGGTGTGCTAGAATGGAAACAAAGGTATTATAAGAGAACGATAGGGTCCGTTGACAAGGGTCATGGCCTGGGGAGGTGGGTCATGACAAATGGTATCAGAGCCAATACCAAGCCAGAAGTGCTTAGGCACTGCCAAGGTTTGAGGCTTGGGGTCCACAACGAGGGCGTTGTGCTTTAAAGGGGTGGATAATGTAACACTCATGGAAAAGAGATACTTAATTGGCTAAATGATACTACCGATTTCAATAAGTTGCACCTTTTTTTCGAGAGCCTACTTGGTTAGAACTCCACAGTTAAGCATGCTTGGTATGGAGTAGTAATCAGGATAAGTGACCTTCTGTGAAGTTTCTCAGGGTGTGTGTGAGTGAGGAAAAAAACAATGAGAGAACATATGTTGGCCTGTGGGGATAGTCATTAGTCTAATAAGCGACCCTAGTGAGTAATATCCTATGGTGTTCTGGGAAGGCAGCCAAGGTATTACAGGACACCAATGGGGTTAGATGAAAAATTTCATGGCCCGGGGAGGCGGGTCGTGACAGTAAAAATGTAAAACTAATTCACAAGAAGACTTTACCTAAACACCCTTGGAATCATAAGGTTAATTGTTGTGAAAGATAGTTAAAAACTCAATCACAACTACATCTTAAGTCCTTAAAAGAACTCTTAAATGTATACTACATTTAAGACAAAGCTCTACCAGAACCTATCTCTAATACCACATTGTCATGAACCGGCCTGGGTACCCCCATAACCCAATAACCATGTCTACGCTGACCTAGCCCAAAGGTAATTTCCTATCCCCATGGGTTGAAGACTAGCACCTAGAATCAATGAAACTAAATGAGGGAATTATTGTCACTATAATGCAGAAGAAAACAAAATAAGATAATATGTATATCAAAAGAAAACCCATTTGGATTAATGTACCAGAATAAAATAGGAAATGAACAAGACCAATGTACTACAACCCAAGCACCCAATAGGTAAAAAACCAATGTCCCTTAGAAAAAAAAACTCACCAAGTCCATGATTCAACTTTTGGATAAACCTACAATAGATCTTTTCCCATTCTAGAACCTATATTGAAATAATATAAAAACAGATGATGCCACAAAATAGGGTGATATCAAAAAATACTAGAAGGTTCTCACCATGGATTATATAATAAATGCCAATAATAGATTAACTAAATGAATTATTTCAATTTTTAAAATAAATATGTTTGGAATTAAGAATCATATTTAGAAAAATCATGATAAATAATTCAATTGTTGGAAAGTAAGTTTACTAAAATGTTTTAAAAGTGATGGAATATTTCTATAATAATGGATTAATTAATAAAATTTATATAAAATAGTTTATATAATTTTACAAGGCATGTAAATAGTTTTACAACATTGTCATATATTTATATCTAAAATATAAAATAAGTGAGAAACATGGTCATCTTTCAAATAGGTACGAATGTTCTAGGATATAGGACTCTATACTATCTATGTGATCATAACATTATGTGTATAAAAATGACCCTATAACACATCCCAATGGTGACTAATCACAATCCCATTGGGGGTGTGACCTACAGAATTTATATTTTAGAATGTTGTATAATCATAGATTATGTCCAAATAACTCACAAACTACCTATGTCTTGCATGTGTCATTATACAATCAAGGATGGGAAATTTATTTTAAGACTTCTTAAAAAAAATACTCTCATTCCCCTATTGAAATTTCTAATTTTCCAATTAAAAGAAAAAGTAGTTTTAATAAAAAAATAACTTTTTAAAAAGATAAAACCAAAGTGTTTCTATCAAAACATTTTAAACCATTTTCATAAGAATGAAATCAACTCAAAAACAATTCCACAAATTTCACAACTCATTTCAACAATTTAATTGAACAATTTAATTGAAATTACCTTATGTTAAATCTATAATTTAAATTAAACAACACAAATCCACCAATTCCAATAAACATGCCTGAGTTCAATAGAATTGGTGGTTTTACCAAATTTTCATTCCGAATCCATTTTAAATCTCTCAACTCAATTGAATTTGGTTTTAATAAAAACCGATTGCAATTAATTTCAAATAATTAAACATAAATAAAAAAATTGAAATAATAACGAAATTCAAGGTTAATCTATTTTTCCAGAATGAATGGAATGACCTACCTTTTTGTGAAATTAAACACTCACAGTGGAACCCATCAACGAGAATGAAGGTGTAGAAGACCTCAAAACTCAACCTAGAAATGAGATCCAAAAACATGGATTTCATATCTATAAATTTCAAGATGATCCATTAAACCCAAAGGAGTAGAAAGATAGGAAGAGATGAATAACTAAGAGAATGATTACCTGAAATTCACAACGCAAGTTAAACAATGATCGAATGTTGAATGAAAGGATTCAGAAGGGTAGGATAGATCTAAGATCACCTAGTAAAGGCTTTTGGGTCGAGGGAGATGAATTTGGAGAGGATCCAAAAGGCGATTGATTGGTTTTTCTCATGTCTAAAAACCATAGTCTAGGTATTACATGATGTTTAATTCAATTACACATTGTGAAATATTTATGATTCCTAACCACAGAAAAACATGTTGCTTTGAATGAAAAATCATTCACTAAATAACACACGATAAGTAAAGGAGTATCATATTGTGTAACTTTTCACATTTTGAATGTTATAATGACATAAAAATTCTCATAGTATGCACTTGGTCACCATTACATGGAATTTAACCTAATTACATGGTGTGTTACTATGTTTTATCGTATAAAAATGGGTAGTTAAAGCTAAGAGTCCAAAAAATCTATGAATTCATCGTTATAGTTATCCTCCCAATTCATTTTCCACCCAACCTATTCCTCGAAAAATAAAAACCACGACAGGGTTAAAAATGTGCCTGTGAGATTGGTAATGGGATGTTAGAAGAATCCATTTTTCAAAATTCAAGACAAAGAATTTTCAATAATTAATTTAAAATTAATGTTTTAGATGGGGTGAGAAAAATAGCTATTAAAGTTAAAATATACAAATGATTGAAACATTTTTATATCTAAATTAAATATAAAATTAATCACAATTAACTATATTATACTAACTAATAAAAAATTTAATCTAATTATACTTTACAATGAATCTAAAATATAATTTAACACAATAAATTCATTTGATGAAAAACGTTGTTTTCAATTAATATTTAGTATTTTTTACTATTCATCAAAAGATGAAACTTTTAGGAAAAGTACAAATAATTAAACTAATGTAAATTTTTATATAAACATTTCAAATAATAAGTTTAGTTTCACAAATATAGTATATAATTTAGTCAAAAATTGTATTTAAAATGGTTTCACTAATAAATGGAAAAAAATTCCCCTTTGATAATTTTAGGTTTTTATGCATGAAATTCAGTTGGTTCTTATCTTATGCGTATAAAATATATCGGATAATTATAAAAAATATTATATTGAATATGTACCATATATATTTCAATAATATCATTCACTAATTTTAATTTTTTTCATTTATTAATACAAAGAAACTTTTGGAGAAAAAAAATAAAAATCATTTCCTTTATATTTAATAGGTGTATATTTTAATTTATAGTTAATTAGTAGGAAATGAATTCATCTGATAAAATATATATTTATATAATTTAGTTAATAATAGTAATAAATTCTAATTTAAGGGATGGTTTATATCTTATTATATAAAATAATAATATGTTAATAAATATTGTTGTTCAGTAAAACAAGATCTTGCATGTAATGAAAGGTATCAAAAGAACTCAACATTGTGTGTAACACAAAAAAAGAATTGTGTTTCGTATACCTCAGGATAATCTATGTTTTTTTTGCAGTGAAACCTTGACTTTGTGTTTCATATATGGTAATAATAACTTGGTTATATCTTGTAACACATGTCACATTCAGTGTCCTGTGAAATGAAATGTTTCAAAAATATAAAATTAACTCAAAACAATTCAAAAAATATCATGGTGTTATACCAAATCAATATTAATTTATTGGTATTTTCAAAGAAAATAGTCATATTTGTTTTTAGTAAACACAATTTATTCATCAAAAATACATTTTTTTTTAAAAAATAGGGTTTTTATTCTTTTTATGAGTTGATGTTATAATTTAAAATATCTATTTTAAATTTCTTTGAAAAAGTTTATTTGATTTTATAATTAATCATGTCAAAATTATCTTAGGATAAATTTTTGATATTTTTCTTCGACTATTAATTTTTCACGGAATAGTGAAAAATTCATTTTTTCTTAGAAAATTTATTTTTTCGGACTAGTTTAAATTATAATTATTTTCATTTGATATAATTTAATCCAATTACAGTTTTTAAAATTTATTTTATACTTCAATTTAGTGTAAAAAATTATATTTTAAAATGTAATTTTTCTAAAAAACTCCTTTCTAACATTTTTCCTATTTAAATTTAAATTAAATTATTCAACATCAATGTTTTGAATTTTGAAAAATGTATTCCTTATTTTTAATTAGTGGGAAAATATTTATTAAATATCTCCCTTTTAATTTCTTAAATATGAATCGTGACCTTTGTAATTTTCTTTATCACGGTAAATAGTAAAGCATGTAATTAAGAGTAAACATAATATGATAAAGACTATAAAATGACTCCTACACTTGGCTAGAATTAATTTTATTAGTAATTTTCATCTATAATAATCCATGGTTTAATAATATGGAATTTTTTATTTTATGTGATTCTGATATTGATAGTATATTATTTAAAGAAATTCAAAGATGTCACAGTCATATTTATTATAATAACATTATTTTTAATATGGGGTTTTCTAGATGAAATTTTTGACAATAAATAGTGTTTTAAAATACAATAGTATTATATTCTCCTTTGTAATTTATTTTTAAATTTTATTGTGGATATAATTACCTTACTATATTTCACAATGTTGATATAGTAATTATTTAATTAGTGGATAAATAAAGTAAATTACATTATATATATTAAAATAAATATAATTATAGATAAATAATACAGTCAATGCATTTTACAGATTAAATTTACATGTTTGGGATGTAATTAAATTTTCTTTTCAATTATATGTATTATATTTATATTATTTATGTCAAAGTAATTTATAGTTCTTAAAATTGACATTATAGATATTTTATAGGAGACATTTTTTTATTAAATGATATAAAATATATAAAAAAGTTAATTTTGAACAAGTGATTAATATTATCATTAAAATAGAAACCATTTTCTATATATTTATTTTTTTCATTTTATAGTAAATATATTAATCCTCAATTTCTAAAAACCCATATTGTCGTGGTAAGTGTTAAAGAGGTTAAATAAGGGTTAAAACAAAAATATATGGGAATACATATATTCATAATATTTATAATTTCTATTTTATGATTAAATTCAGACACTTGAAAATACTATATTCTAATTAAATCACTTGGTTTCCATTTGTAATTGAAAATTAATATATATTAACATAATATTTTGTGAAATTCTAATAGTGTCCATCTCCAATCTTATAAATGGGGGCATATTATTCTCATTTAATCACACATAAAACCCTATTTAGTTGGAAAAATACCTACAAAAATACCATGAAATAATCCATAACCTCATAATAGAGGACTTATTTTATGAATAATTCCATCCTTAGTGGACTTAAGTTGTTAATAAAACAAATTTTCTGAAGAAGAGCTATAATTTTTAATTTATCATTTTTATTTTTTATTCATCCACACACCTAAAATATTATTCATACATTATAAAATTATAAATATAGTATCATACATATGATAATATTTTATTATTTTAGTTTCATGGTCTATATTTATCTCCACTTTTATCAAGTGGAAAATCTATTAATCGTTTGTGTGTACGGCAGACTACTGCCTCGTGAGCTGACGTAATTCATTCTCCATCACCATATCTCATGGATAGATTACAATGATGGAATTAATAATTTTATAGGATATTCATGGAATATTTATCCTTATCAAATATTAATATATATATTATTTTCTTACCTTTCTATGCATAGAAAAATGATAATGTTGTTCATGCGTACGTGTGGACTACCACCTCCATAAAGTGATATGTTTCATTTTTCAACACCAAATCACACGTATTAATTATATAAGGATATTTAAAGAATTAAAATTATATATATAATACTAATATCATTAAATAAATATAAAATTATACTTAACATCATTCCATAATGATCGTTGAAAAATGGAAACAATACACATGTATACGTATGATCTACCATCTCCATGATTGTAACGTAGTTAATTTTTCATAAACATGTTTTATGGATTTATTTAAAAGTATAATTAGATTAGAAAATTAATAATTAGTTAATTAATATTATTCTAGATATGATATATTTATGACCCATTTGACCATTGTTACCTGACTAATGCCATTTTGATTTCTAATGCCGAATATCGTCAAAACACCTAATGTGAGTTTAAATGATTAAGTAATTGACATGGTAATAAGTGATATAAAAGTATTAATTAATTTAGAAAAAGTTATTAATTAATTAAATAATTATCCAAATTTTATTATTCATGAATATAAACAGTGTACATGATGATTTTGATTTAAGTTAAGGGAATTATTCACTCATTTTTCATTATTTGGGTTAAACATGTACTTCATTAATTATGCCATGATAATATTATATGTGAAAATAATTTTAATAATTTATTGTTTAATTTTTATTATTTTATGTTTATTTAAATATGATACACATAGTAAATTCATTTTATTAACACTCAATTCAATTATATGATATTTGTAAGCAATTTTCATTTAAAAAGCTTCTTGTGAAGTTCCCTTTTAAACTCTTTGTAACGCCCCGACCCTAGCTACCCAGAGTTGGTGCATTACTTCGTAACATTGGCATGATCACAAGAAAGATCAAATCTCGAAAGACCGATTGGTTTAGTAGCCTTGGAAACACTAGATATATTCATAAGTTTTACATTACATCATAAAATGAAAAACTAATACAACAACATAATGTTTCCACAATCCACACTATTAACCCCTCATAAAATCCCTGCAGGTCATTCATAACTTACTTCTTCACATCCTGGGAAAAATAAAACATAAAAAAAAGGGTGAGCTCAAATGCCCAGTAAGGATAACAATAAAGTGGAAACTTTCATAAATAAAAATAAACATTTAAGGCAATGTATAACTAAAACAAAAGCCTTTTAAATACGAACTTTCAACATGGTATGGCATAAATAAAATGAAATAATGCCATTTACTTATTCACATGGATATTCTACTAAATGAATAATCACATGCAAAAATCAATAACCACTTTCATAATGTTGGAATGCATAATGCCAGACTATCATAACCACATAGCCAAGGCCTCGTGCCAAGACTACAAATAAGATTTTGTCAAGGCCTTGTGCCAAGACACTAGTTTGTCTCATGAGACCTACCGATGCATCGAGGAGCTATAGCGGGCTCCACCCGTCACTTATTAAGTCCAATGCATTCCCATATGAAAAGGTTTAAACATAACATAAACATTCGTATTAAAACTAGCATACGAAATGTCAATAATTTCACCATAAACTATGAATGGTATAAAATAGCACATCCACAGTCAAACATATCACAAAACCTTCAATACAATATAGAAGTTTTGTATCATAATAAATCAACATCAAATAAGCGTAAAATCCGTCAAAGGATGTTGACATAGATGAAATCAAAACACTTTTTAGAAAAATATCTCTTTCTATTTTTGAAATCATTTAAGAGCCATATAAAATAAAAAAATTTCTTTAAAATATTCTTATAATCTTGTAAGGAAAACTTTGAAGATTTTATAACGGCAGAAAATAACCGCACTAGCCGTATAAGTTAAAAAAAACATTCTTACCTTAATTCTGTCGAAAAGGTTAAAAAGGACCTTGTTTTGAAAACGACGGAAAGATTCCTTTATAAACCTCTTATAAAAAGTCAAAAATGGTATAAATGACTTTAACCCATATTCTTGTAAATAATAAATATGTTTTGAAATACATTTCGAAGAAACATGGATGTGGATGATAAAGAGATCCCAGTAGATTATTACATATAAACAACCTCGGATAATGAAGAGATTGTGAAATAACTCTTACCTTGTACTTTTCCTTGGTTGGGGTAGGTTAACCTCCTGTATAATGGTGAAATAATTGTTATTAAATTATACAAGAATCATATATATTAATATGATATCATATATGATCTTTTAACATTGATTTATTAATAATATCTTAGAATTATCATCGTTTCGGGTGTTAACTTACTCATTTTCTTTTATATGTTTTGTTACATAAGCCATGTTTGTTGTATCTTATTCATATCCAGAATGATATCAAGTCCTTAAACATCATTTTTAAATCATAAAATGATAATTATACTTGAATGGATACGATGGAGAATGAATCTCATCGCGTTCGTGGAGACGGTAGTCCGTACGTACGCACGAGCGACAATATCATTCTTTTGATATTAAAATAATATATAAATGAATGGTATATCATATATAAAGAATCATTAACATGTTATATTTATTATTTACATGAGTTACACGTCATTATTATACCCATCCAAATAATATTATATTGAATAACAATTACACCACGACGTGGAGACGGTAAGCCGTACGTACGCACGTATGGTGACATGTTATTCAATGGGTGGATAGAATACTGAATATGGTTGTACCATACTTATAATAACATCACAGTATATATGAGATACTGGAGTTATTATTTTAGAATGGTAAGAACAAAGGAAGAAGAAGTGGAAGAAGAAATGAACTTAGAAAAGGGTGGTGAAATCATTACCTCTTCTTCGGGTTCTTCCTTTTGATTTGATCAAAAGGGCTCCTTAGGTTGGCTTTCTGATCAAACTAAGGCCCCTAGGTTGTAGTGAGGGATGTTGGGAGAGTATTTGGGCAGAGTTTGGCCTAACCAAAAGGCTTTAGAGGTGTGAAGAAATGAGAAGGAGGAGTGCCCTTTTATAAGAGGGGTGAGGGGCACCTTTGGAAAATCTAGAAATATTAATTTATAATAAATTCATATTCGGTTTCTAATGGCTCCAAAGTTGACTATTCAAAGGTTAAGGTGGGGATAGGTCGAAAACCACTCAACCAATAGAATTTAGACAGGCTTGGGTACTTATATTAACCTTATCTTTAAGTATTAACTCTAAGTTAATTAGTTTCACTTTTACAATGTCTCTTTGTATTTTTATATAATATGGTTAATAAACTTACTATATACATCCAAGAGACCCCCAAGTGGTCCATTGATGAGGAACGTATCATAATATAAGTCTCTTGGCCGAACCTTAGATTTTTAGGAATTTAATATCAATTAATAATATAATATTGGTTTTAAGAACTCTTTTATGTCAATTTTGACACTATTCAATAGTTGATTTTTTTGGAACTCATAACAGATTGATTACTTCGAAAAAAGTCCATTAAATCAATCCTAATATATCATATTAGCCTAGAAAATTAGTTTAATTCATTAAAAGTTTCATATTATGTTTATTTGGGTATTTATAATATCAATTATTTTAATTTTTCACTATTATAGTAATTACTGCATCATCATTGTGTCATAAATAAAATAAATTATTTAATGTCTAAAAATTATAAATAAAATATCATTATGTAGGAAATCTTTTTAGCTTTCTAATGAATATTTATAATCTAAAATCCAACATATATAACCCTATGTAAAAATTGTTGTTCTAAAAGATATATGCTTGTGTCATTTTTGTATTCATTTTAACTAAATTAAAATAAAGTGTCATTATCACTTACAAGTGGATCCATGGGGTCCCCAAATTGACAAAAAGATGCCCATGGTCGACCATCTATCAACCAATAGGGTTAAGACACGTTTTTAGGGTAATTTAGTATTATTATAATATTATTTTTTTAACCCTTATTTACCGGATTTACCCTTAACCATGGTAAATAAAATATTTACCGCAGTAATTATTCAAAATGTCTAAAAATAAAAGTTACCTATTTACACAATTTGAACATCCTGATTCCAAATATGGAATCCATTTTCCTAAATTCAAAACACAGAAGTGGCAGAAATTAATTTAAAATTAATTCCCGCTGTCAAAACAAAAATCGTGTTTTTAAGAGATAATAACTACCAAAAGATTGACACTTGTTTATGTTCGGTTTAATTGTAAAATTATGTCCAATGACCAACATTATATTAAATGGTAAAAATATATTCTAAATATACTTTAAAACTACTAAAATTCATAATTTATCACTATTACTTATTTTGATTAAAAAAGTTGTTTTTAATTAAAATTTAGTAATTTTCACTATTCATCAAAATATAAAAGTTATCCGAAAAGTACCAAAATTTCACCTTAGGATAAATTCGATATTCTGAGTCCAAAAATGAAGTCCATTTTCAAATATAAAATATATATAATTTCAAAAATTAGGTATTACTATTCACAACGGCTAGTTTAATTAGTTGTGGTGTGTGTTAGAACTCGAGGTTGCGTACAACACACGCTATCGCATTATTCAAAGGGAAACGTACCGTAGAAGCTTGGGGTGTTACATTCTCCCCTCCTTCAAATAATTGCGTCCTCGTAATTTCTAGGGTATTACTGCATAAAAAGACTCGGGTGGTTCTTCATCATAAGTTCCTCGGGTTCCCACGTTGCCTCTTCCATCTTATGATTTCTCCACAAAACTTTTACCAGACGCGTCGTCCGGTTTCTCAGCACTTGTTCTCTCGTATCAAGAATCTTGATGGGCTCTTCGCAATAAGACAGATCGGGTTCCAGTTCTAAATCTTCATAGGTGAGTACATGCGTTGGGTCAGGCATGTATTTCCTCAACAGAGATACGTGGAACACATCGTGAACTTTGGAGAGACTTGGCGGCATTGCCAATCGGTAAGCTACAGCCCCAATTCGTTCTAGAATTTCGAAAGGTCCGATGTACCTGGGACTCAATTTACCTTTCTTACCAAAACGTATGACTCCCTTCCACGGAGATACCTTCAGGAAAACATGATCACCGACTTGAAATTCCAAATCCTTCCTTCGATTATCGGCATAGCTCTTCTGCCTACTTTGAGCTGCTTTAATGTGATTTTGGATTACCTTCACCTTTTCCACCGTTTCCTCCACCAGTTCTGGGCCTACAAGTTTTCTTTCACCAACGTCATCCCAACAGGTTGGTGTACGACATCTCTTTCCGTATAACGCTTCATATGGTGCCATCTGAATACTCGAATGGAAGCAATTGTTATAAGAAAATTCTACTAGTGGTAAATATTGATCCCACATACCTTGAAAATCAAGTGAGCAAGATCTCAACATGTCTTCTAAGGTCTGAATAGTCCGTTCTGATTGTCCGTCTGTCTGAGGGTGGTAAGCAGTGCTCAAATGAAGTTCAGTATCCAGGGATTTCTGAAGACTTTTCCAAAATCTTGATGTAAAACGGGGATCACGATCCGAAACAATTGATAGGGGTACTCCATGAAGTCTCACAACTTCACTAATATATAGTCTTGCTAGACGTTCCAAGGGTAAATCTTCTCTTATAGCAAGAAAATGTGTTGACTTGGTAAGACGATCAACAATAACCCATATTGCATCGTTCCTTCTAGGAGTCTTTGGTAGCCCCATGACAAAGTCCATTGTAATATTGTCCCATTTCCACTCCGGTATGGGAAGAGGTTGCATGACTCCTCCAGGCTGTTGCCTTCCAGCTTTCACTTGTTGACAAACAATACATCTTGACACAAAATCAGCAATCTCCCTCTTCATGTTGTCCCACCAAAAATGTTCCTTCAAATCTCTATACATTTTGGTGCTCCCAGGGTGTATAGAGAAATTGGAACTATGAGCATCATCCAGCAATTCCCTTTTTAGATCAGGTATATTGGGAACACAAAGTCTCTTCCCGAATTTCAAAATTCCACCTTCATACGCAAAGTCTCTCAATCTCCCATCATTCACAGCTTTAATCTTCTTCTGAAATTCTTCATCATCAGTCTGAGAACTCTTAATCCTTTCTAGTAAAGATGGTTTGGCAACCATTTGAAAAAGCATTGATGTTTCACCTTCCCTGGTTATTCCCATGTCCATCTTCACTAGCTCCATGAAAATTGGATCCCTTTCAATTTTAATATTGTTCAAAACTCCATGGTCTTTTCTACTCAAAGCATCTGCCACCTTGTTTGCCTTCCCTGGGTGGTAGTGTATCGTACAATCATAATCCTTGAGTAATTCAATTCATCTCCTTTGCCTCATGTTGAGTTCTTTTTGTGAGAAAATATACTTCAAACTCTTGTGATCAGTATAAATTTCACATTTTTCACCATAGAGGTAGTGCCTCCATATCTTCAAAGCAATGATCACAGCTGCTAACTCAAGATCATGAGTAGGATAGTTTTGTTCATGAATTTTCAACTGTCGTGATGCATAGGCAATAACTCTATCATTCTGCATAAGGACACAGCCAAGTCCCTTCTTTGATGCATCACTATAAATAACGAACCCATCATTCCCCGATGGTAGAGTCAATATAGGAGCATTGACTAATCTTCTCTTCAGTTCTTCGAAACATTCTTCACACTCTTTTTTCCAAACAAATTTAACCCCTTTACGTGTGAGCTTCGTTAATGGGTTAGCCAATCGGGAAAAATTCTGGACGAAACGTCGATAATAACCTGCCAAACCAATAAAACTACGTACCTCAGTTATACTCGTAGGTGCTGGCCATTCTTGGATTGCCTTGGTCTTAGAAGGATCAACAGAGATTCCATCGTTAGAGACAATATGGACAAGAAAAGAAATCTCCTGAAGCCAGAATTCACACTTGCTAAACTTTCCATATAATTCATGCCTCCTCAGAGTCTTCAAGATAATGCGCAAGTGATTTTCATGATATTTGTAGGTTTTGGAGTATACCAAGATATCATCAATAAATACCACCACAAATTCATCGAGATACTCCTTGAAAACTCTATTCATTAGATCCATGAATACAGAGGGTGCATTAGTCAATCCAAACGGCATTACAGTAAACTCGTAATGCCCGTACCTGGTTCGAAATGCTGTCTTCGGAATGTATTCTTTCTTTACACACAACTGATGGTATCCAGACCGAAGGTCAATCTTTGAAAAGTATTGAGCTCCATGCAGTTGGTCAAATAAATCATCAATACGAGGTAGGGGATACTTTTTCTTTATTGTTATAGCATTGATCTCCCTGTAGTCGATACATAACCTCATAGATCCATCTTTCTTTTTAACAAAAAGAACAGGTGCTCCCCATAGAGAAACACTTGGGAGAATAAATCCCTTATTACTCAATTCCTCTAGTTGTTTCTTTAGTTCGACTAGCTCTACAGTGGCCATTCTATAAGGGGTCTTCGATATAGGCCTTGATCCAGGAATTAAATCAATGGAAAACTCTACTTCTCGTTCTGGAGGATGTCCAGGTAAATCTTCCGGAAATACATCTACAAACTCTTTCACAATAGGTACATCCTCTATTTGAACATTCCTTTCCTCACCGACAGTTATTTCATTCTCTTCCTCCCCGATAATTGAATTAAGTTGAGGTACAGGGGGTGGATCTAAATAAGAATTAGGTGGTGACGATTCTGCTCTAAAAATAAGGTGCTCCTTATCATTATCATCAAGAATCGTAACCTCTTTCTTCTTACAATAAATCTTCGCATCATAGTCCGAAAGCTAGTCCGTACCGAGGATTATATCAAACTCAATCATAGGTATGACGATGAGGTCAGCAGATAAAGAAAATTTGTGTGCTCTAATGGGGACTGATTCACAAAACTTTGTTGCAACGATACATCCCTTAGGAGTTTTAACTGACAACTCCCTTATTAAATCAAATTGGAAATATCTAATTTTCTTAGCAAACTGGGAAGATATGAAACAATGCGATGATCCAGAATCAAATAATGCATTTGCTAAACTTGAGGAAACCATTAAATTACCTGCCACCACATCTTTCGGAGCTTCTACCTCAGCAGTAGTGATAGCATAAGCCTGGCCTTGATCCCTTGGCCTTTTCTGAGGTAAGTTATCCTGACGCTTAGGACATGCATTTGCATAATTCCCCATCTCCCTGCAATTGTAGCACTGAACGTTGGTAACTTCCTTCTTCCCCTTGCAATCATGAGCTTGGTGGCCTTTTTCACCACACTTGTAACATACTCCCATTCCCTTCAAGCAAGTACCAGGATGTTTCTTCCCGCATTTACCACAAGATGGATATTCAACCTTTCCCTTCTTCCCCTTATTTCCATTCCCAGATTGATCAGAAGGTCTCTTCTTCTCTTGCTTTTCTTTAAAGTCATAAGACATAGAGAATTCCTTTTCGGTCTTGATAGCACATGAGACAATGTCTTCGTACGATGAAAAGGATTGTGAGACTAATGCTCGACGGAGAAATGGTTTTAAACCATCAAAGAAACGATCAATCTTACTTCTTGGGTTACGAATATAATCACCAGCGTACCTCGCTAACCTTGTAAAGTTAGCCTCATACTTTGTGACATTCTCGTCCTCCTTTTGTCTCAGACTCAGAAATTGCCTTTCCATATCTGCTCGATGGTCGTGAGGGAAGTATTTTTCTAAAAACAGATCTTTGAACTCCATCCATTCCATGTTTGATACTTCATCATCTTCCTTCATGTTTTGAATCAATGACCACCATTGATCAGCATCTCCAGTGAGGCGGTAAACTGCCATGGTAACTTTTTCCCTTTCACTACACCCCAAAGCCTGAAATATTTTCTCTAGGGAAAATATCCATTGCTCAGCTACTAAGGGATTTGTACTCCCATTGAACGTTGGTGGTTGTTGTCTCATGAATCGATCTAACATTGATCCTCCACGCTGCGGATCAGGGTGCTCCATACGGGTAAGGTTATTATTCATAACCTGAGTAAGTTGTCCCAGTACGGTGATTAGCTGATCAGCACCAGTTGCATCACCTGCCCCACTATAATTATCTTGAGCAGGAGGGCAATCCCTACATGGAGTGCGTGCATTGATACGGTTTACATTTCTTCCACTAGGCGCCATTTCTAAACAATGTCATAAACTAGATCAGTTTATGAATCAAAATACATAATCCCATACTTATAAAACACTAAACATAAATTGAACTATCTATGGATATAATCCATAATCATAAATATGTTTTCTTTGAGGAAGTATATACTCATAAACCCTTCATAATGATTTGTAAAGAAAGTGAGAGTTATCCTAAGCATATCCCCCGGGAGTGTCGTAACCAAGAGTGCAGCAAGGCCCGTTGTCGTGCACCAGTTCCCGTTCGAGTCTAGCTCAAAGCGGTGTTTTCGGGTTTTACCCCTAGGTACATCTGTGCCAGAGCCGCCTCTACCTGCTCGTATCTAGACAGGGATGTATTGCTCGGAAAACTCACAATGTCTCTACAATACCAAAATTCTAGGAAGTTCTTCTATACTAATCCTCAAAGTTCATCTTAGGTCTACGTGCTCTAATCAGAGTTTATCTAAATCTAGCTTCCAAGGTTTGTACTAAACTTCCTCTGATACCAACTGTAACGCCCCGACCCCAGCTACCCAGAGTCGGTGCATTACTTCGTAACATTGGCATGATCACAAGAAAGATCAAATCTCGAAAGACCGATTGGTTTAGTAGCCTTGGAAACACTAGATATATTCATAAGTTTTACATTACATCATAAAATGAAAAACTAATACAACAACATAATGTTTCCACAATCCACACTATTAACCCCTCATAAAATCCCTGCAGGTCATTCATAACTTACTTCTTCACATCCTGGGAAAAATAAAACATAAAAAAAAGGGTGAGCTCAAATGCCCAGTAAGGATAACAATAAAGTGGAAACTTTCATAAATAAAAATAAACATTTAAGGCAATGTATAACTAAAACAAAAGCCTTTTAAATACGAACTTTCAACATGGTATGGCATAAATAAAATGAAATAATGCCATTTACTTATTCACATGGATATTCTACTAAATGAATAATCACATGAAAAAATCAATAACCACTTTCATAATGTTGGAATGCATAATGCCAGACTATCATAACCACATAGCCAAGGCCTCGTGCCAAGACTACAAATAAGATTTTGTCAAGGCCTTGTGCCAAGACACTAGTTTGTCTCATGAGACCTACCGATGCATCGAGGAGCTGTAGCGGGCTCCACCCGTCACTTATTAAGTCCAATGCATTCCCATATGAAAAGGTTTAAACATAACATAAACATTCGTATTAAAACTAGCATAAGAAATGTCAATAATTTCACTATAAACTATGAATGGTATAAAATAGCACATCCACAGTCAATCATATCACAAAACCTTCAATACAATATAGATGTTTTGTATCATAATAAATCAACTTCAAATAAGCGTAAAATCCGTCAAAGGATGTTGACATAGATGAAATCAAAACACTTTTTAGAGAAATATCTCTTTCTATTTTTGAAATCATTTAAGAGCCATATAAAATAAAACATTTTCTTTAAAATATTCTTATAATATTGTAAGGAAAACTTTGAAGATTTTATAATGGCAGAAAATAACCGCACTAGCCGTATAAGTTAAAAAAAACATTCTTACCTTAATTCTGTCGAAAAGGTTAAAAAGGACCTTGTTTTGAAAACGACGGAAAGATTCCTTTATAAACCTCTTATAAAAAGTCAAAAATGGTATAAATGACTTTAACCCATATTCTTGTAAATAATAAATATGTTTTGAAATACATTTCGAAGAAACATGGATGTGGATGATAAAGAGATCCCAGTAGATTATTACATATAAACAACCTCGGATAATGAAGAGATTGTGAAATAACCCTTACCTTGTACTTTTCCTTGGTTGGGGTAGGTTAACCTCCTGTATAATGGTGAAATAATTGTTATTAAATTATACAAGAATCATATATATTAATATGATATCATATATGATCTTTTAACATTGATTTATTAATAATATCTTAGAATTATCATCGTTTCGGGTGTTAACTTACTCATTTTCTTTTATATGTTTTGTTACATAAGCCATGTTTGTTGTATCTTATTCATATCCAGAATGATATCAAGTCCTTAAACATCATTTTTAAATCATAAAATGATAATTATACTTGAATGGATACGATGGATAATGAATCTCATCGCGTTCGTGGAGACGGTAGTCCGTACGTACGCACGAGCGACAATATCATTCTTTTGATATTAAAATAATATATAAATGAATGGTATATCATATATACAGAATCATTAACATGTTATATTTATTATTTACATGAGTTACACATCATTATTATACCCATCCAAATAATATTATATTGAATAACAATTACACCACGACGTGGAGACGATAAGCCGTACGTACGCACGTATGGTGACATGTTATTCAAAGGGTGGATAGAATACTGAATATGGTTGTACCATACTTATAATAACATCACAGTATATGTGAGATACTGGAGTTATTATTTTAGAATGGTAAGAACAAAGGAAGAAGAAGTGGAAGAAGAAATGAACTTAGAAAAGGCTGGTGAAATCATTACCTCTTCTTCGGGTTCTTCCTTTTGATTTGATCAAAAGGGCTCCTTAGGTTGGCTTTATGATCAAACTAAGGCCCCTAGGTTGTAGTTAGGGATGTTGGGAGAGTATTTGGGCAGAGTTTTGCCGAACCAAAAGGCTTTAGAGGTGTGAAGAAATGAGAAGGAGGAGTGCCCTTTTATAAGAGGGGTGAGGGGAACCTTTGGAAAAGCTAGAAATATTAATTTATAATAAATTCATATTCGGTTTCTAATGGCTCCAAAGTTGACTATTCAAAGGTTAAGGTGGGGATAGGTCTAAAACCACTAAACCAATAGAATTTAGACAGGTTTGGGTACTTATATTAACCTTATCATTAAGTATTAACTCTAAGTTAATTAGTTTCACTTTTACAATGTCTCTTTGTATTTTTATATAATATGGTTAATAAACTTACTATATACATCCAAGAGACCCCCAAGTGGTCCATTAATGAGGAACCTATCATAATATAAGTCTTTTGGCCGAACCATAGATTTTTAGGAATTTAATATCAATTAATAATATAATATTTGTTTTAAGAACTCTTTTATGTCAATTTTGACACTATTCAATAGTTGATTTTTTTGGAACTCATAACAGATTGATTACTTCGAAAAAAGTCCATTAAATAAATCCTAATATATCATATTAGCCTAGAAAATTAGTTTAATTCATTAAAAGTTTCATATTATGTTTATTTGGGTATTTATAATATCAATTATTTTAATTTTTCACTATTATAGTAATTACTGCATCATCATTGTGTCATAAATAAAATAAATTATTTAATGTCTAAAAATTATAAATAAAATATAATTATGTAGGAAATCTTTTTAGCTTTCTAATGAATATTTATAATCTAAAATCCAACATATATAACCCTATGTAAAAATTGTTGTTCTAAAAGATATATGCTTGTGTCATTTTTGTATTCATTTTAACTAAATTAAAATAAAGTGTCATTATCACTTACAAGTGGATCCATGGGGTCCCAAAATTGACACAAAGATGCCCATGGTCGACCATCTATCAACCAATAGGGTTAAGACACGTTTTTAGGGTAATTTAGTATTATTATAATATTATTATTTTAACCCTTATTTACCGGATTTACCCTTAACCATGGTAAATAAAATATTTACCGCAGTAATTATTCAAAATGTCTAAAAATAAAAGTTACCTATTTACACAATTTGAACATCCTGATTCCAAATATGGAATCCATTTTCCTAAATTCAAAACATAGAATTGGCAGAAATTAATTTAAAATTAATTCCCGCTGTCAAAACAAAAAGCGTGTTTTTAAGAGATAATAACTACCAAAAGATTGACACTTGTTTATGTTCGGTTTAATTGTAAAATTATGTCCAATGACCAACATTATATTAAATGGAAAAAATATATTCTAAATATACTTTAAAACTACTAAAATTCATAATTTATCACTATTACTTATTTTGATTAAAAAAGTTGTTTTTAATTAAAATTTAGTAATTTTCACTATTCATCAAAATATAAAAGTTATCCGAAAAGTACCAAAATTTCACCTTAGGCTAAATTTGATATTCCGAGTCCAAAAATGAAGTCCATTTTCAAATATAAAATATATATAATTTCAAAAATTAGGTATTAATATTCACAACGGCTAGTTTAATTAGTTGTGGTGTGTGTTAGAACTCGAGGTTGCGTACAACACACGCTATCGCATTATTCAAAGGGAAACGTACCGTAGAAGCTTGGGGTGTTACACTCTTATTACAAAAGTCTAAAGGATTTTTTTTTAACTTATATAGAATGAGAATATTTTCCCATATTCATGAAACATTGATGATTTAAAGTTTCTTATATATGTATTTATAGTTTTTTTTTTGAAATTTGTTTTTTGTATTATTTGCACATTTTTAATACTATAAAATTGTTTTCTAAAAATAGGTGTATTTTGATATCCAAATGTGATTTTCACAAAGGACTAAAAGAGTGTTAAATGGTTTTAATAATGATATAGTCATGGAAATTATTTATGATGGGTGTTCTAAAATAGCACTGAATGATCTCATTATAGATTATGTGATGGGAGTGCCTTATAGTGCTCTCATACATTGGGTAATGATTTTATTCCAAATAGAATTAATATTTGAAGTCATTTATATGGTAATTACAATTTTTAAGGTTTTAAATATGTTTTCTATAAGTATTATACAATTATTATGTTCCAAGGAACCTACTTGACTTTTTTATTCAATGTAATGAGTTTTCATGGAAATGTTTTGATCTATAATGAAAAGATACTGACTCATTTTAAGTAAAGATGATTCTATTATTGAAAAAATATGTTTTTAAGAATAATATTTAATGGTTTTTCTTGTTTTTCACTAGAATAATTTTTTTATTCTTGTTTAAATACCTTAATCAGAGTTTTTTTCTCATATCACATTTTTCAAATGTTTTTCATGAGATTCAAGGATGAGTAATATAAAAAATAATTCAAGATGAAATTTATGATGGTTTATCATGATAAGAAATGATGTTTTATATTAAAATGTTTTGTTTAGTTGTAAAAATGAATTTTGAGTATATGTTTACACCTATAATTTATGTGGTTTTTTGTAATAGTTTTTCATAATTCTCAAAATCACTAAACCAAAATGATCCTTATAATTTTATGAAATTGAATTCTAGTGCCAACAAATAGATTTATTTAATGATTATGGTTAGGTCCTTAAATAACCATGGGATTTTTGGTGGTTTTTATTATTTTATTATATATATTCCAATTTTTTTGAAATTAATAAATATCAAATCTCTGTTTTTCTATAAAAAACCCACTCAACCTCCCATTCATCTTCACTCAAAAACGTTTGAGCATGAAGTTACTCTTAATTTTATTCTCGGTAACCATACAAATGTGTTCTTAAACTCTTAATAATATTCTATAAAGATTTTAGTATATACCTTTAATGTAATGGGACTCTCTTAAATTTATTTATTTCAATTAATGTTTTTATACTAACACCTTTTCATTTCTAATTTTACCTATAGTAATGGGGTTTTTAAAATCCCTTTACTATAATTACAATTACCATTTAATGAGAGTCTACATTTCACTCTCATTCACCTATCCCATAAAAAAATATGTTCACCAATTTATCTATCAAAATTATACAATGATTTTTCATGCCAATTTTTTTTTGTGAATACGCATCCCCATTTCCAAAAAATTGTATTGACCTAGTTGTACCTATCATTCATGATCTATGGATTCTATGTGTTAAACAATCACTCCTAAATTGTAGAGTTAAATGCGTTGAAAGGCATTGTTATTTTTCATGGTCATTGTGCTTCACAAATGCATGTACATTATATTAATATAATGGGAAGGATGAAATTATATATCCCTATAATTAATGAGGTGTTTTTTTATCTGAAGAGATGCCACATTTGATACATGAGATGTTATCCTAATAACACTATGTTATTATTTGTGAGTGGTTAGACCTAACTTATTCTTATAATGTCAGGATTTATATTGTTTCTACATTCCTATGTTTAATAATGATACCATATTATATCATTCATTGATGATTGTGTTTGTTATTATCACACCTTTCAAATCACCTTGATATATCTATTTACTAACATGTATTACTTTTATCATGTTATTATTTTATTATTCCACTGTTAGGCATTGTATTTATCCCTTTCCTTATGAACATCCACAAGTTATCTCGTGCATTAATAAGAGAGCGATGAAATATAAGGGACTTATTTGAAGTTTTAAAATAAATATTTGGTACCCATGTTTTAAGATAATGTTATATGAATCTAATTTTATAATGAAACTAGTCCTCGTGATCATCTAGTATTTTTTATGGTTGTATTTATGTAATAAATCATTAATTAATGTGTATTTGAAAATTGGTTTGTCTTATTTAGTATCATGGTAATTTCTATTTTTTTGTGATTAGGATTAAAACAATTTTGAAGTAATAAAGAAAATACTAACCATTGGAAAAAATACAAAAAATATGGTAAAATATATTTTAAGTTGTTTTGGATAAAAAAATCAATTCCCATACACTACAAGTGGATGCGGCTCTAGAACAACGGTACCTAGGGGTAATAATCCTTAAAATGGTCGTATTGGGAATTAACTCAATCACCAACTGATGTATAATAAAAAGGTATTTCTATACACCTTGTTTGACATTCCCAAGGTATATGAATTTTTAATTTTAAAATAACTTTACAAACCATTATGATGTGAATAAAAATTCACATAAAAATTTATGTGAGGAAATATATCATTGATAACATATATTGAAACATATAAATTCATAATTTAAGGAATATATGACATTTATAAGTTGTCCCATTAATGTTCGTATTTTTCTATTTATGTTTCTAATAGTTTAAAAAATTACCATACCTATTTATCACTTTATTTTAACAAATTTTTGGCAATAAGTCAAACCGAGTGAACAACCAATATGTGGGGAAATGTGATGACTTCCCAAATGATATTCCCAACCCAGTTGATGTATTAATTGAGAACCTCATGATTATAATTTCTCAATTAACTCATGTTTGAACTAAAATATAATTCAGTAGGATCACACACATCCCCCTAATAGAGAGAAAATTTCAATTGACATATTTATGTTACAATGACCTCTAATATTTAGTGTGTCTTCTAATATATTAATTTCAGAACAATGGACTAAATGAATTAATAATATCTTCTTTATCCTTCAAATCTATGAGAATGTGAATATCATGTCAGATGATAGGACCAAAAGGGACCTATATACCCTGACAGGGGGGTGAATCAGGGTATGAATATTCTATATCAAAATTATTCCTACACCACTAGATGTTGACCTCAATATTATAAGGTTCACTATTTTGAACTTATATTATTAATGTTAATATTTTAGTTTACTTATTTAACTAAAAATGATGTTTAGGATGCAATGTAGGGAAGAAATTAGGAAGACACATAGTTTTTTACATGGTTCACCCTCACTAGGATTCATCCAAGGAACATACAACACTGCTGTTCAATTGTACCAATTTCACTATGTCTTGGGCCAGTAATGAATAAAATGTTCAGGCCAAATATTTTGTGTCGAGTCTCACTACCATTGCATTGTTTAGGGTCTGCTCACTACATTCCCATGGGTCAATCACTTTTCCTCTTTCTATGGATCACTGACGGTGGAAGGGGTCACCTTCTTCCTCTACCTTCTCCCACATCACTTATAAATGATCCACTCACATATTATGGAATTATAGGTCCCTTAATTATATCTAATTAAATTTTCATCATTAACTCTTGATAGTTTCTCTGTTGACCTCCAACGTTCACCTGCTGATGAATCTCACATTTCACCGGGTGTACTGGGAAATACTCAAACATTCACGTAGCCCTAGAATGACTAGAATGCTTCTCCAAGCCTGGTGTGTAGGTGTCATTAAACAACTTGTGTGACAATCCATTCTTCAAAAAAAATTCTTGGGTGACTCACACCCTTTTATGCTCAAACCATTATTGGTGTGCGACTATCAACTAGTGCGCTTCTCCAATCCTGGCACAAATGTGTCACCAAACCACTTGCACGACACTCCCTTATTCATCTCAAATTCTTGGGCAACTCATATCCTTTTACACCCAAGACAATGTTGGCATGCAACTATCAATTGGCGTGTAACTTTGGAATATCTTCATACTTGTGTGACCAAACCACTAGTTGCGCACCCAAACCTACTTATGTGACTGGAGCTCAAATTATCTCTATGTTTTGAACTTCCTCATAAATGGGTAGGGGTATCCCTCTTTTTATAGCCATTTTAGGCACCCTGAGCATCGCGTGAATATTTCATCACGGCGCACAAGCCCATCTTCCTTATCTTTTGTCGCCCTAGTCCCCTTGCGTGCACAAACCCAAACTTGGGAGCCCCTCTTTACATTTCCATATTTTTATGTTTTGATCATAGAAAAATTATGTCACAAAACATTCCCAGACTCCAAGAAACTAGAGCGCAAGTAACTTAAACAAAAACGGTTTTCTCCATTTGTTGATTTTGAGGCCCAAAAATTTGGAAAACACTAAAAAATGGAACCACCTTATATCTTCTATTTTTATACAACCACCAGATCATCCATTCCTTTTTCTAGGTTCTTCAATCAATCATGTATTGTTGAAAAAATCACTTGAAATCGAAAAATTTCCATCAAACCCTCCTTTGTCAAAAAATTGAACATTGTGGTTTGATTTGTCACCAAACACAACATTGATCCATGTTTTGTCAACAAACACAATCACTACAAAAATGATTCAATGATATATTGAGGGATTTTTTCCAAAAATCTGCCCCTTTGGGTTAGTTGAAAAATATTCTCATAAAAGGATACCTTGAAAACACTTCAACCACCATTCTCCTATTTCGGGTCCAATAGAGATAAAGGAATCACTAAACACATACTCTAAGACCCCATGAGCATTGATCATCATGAAAAACAAGAGTAAAAGAAAATTTCATCAATTAATCACTTTATTTGTCACACCAATTGATGATACCAAACTAATACAAATTAATTATCATTGTAATCCTTCTATAACCATTCCAGTGCCACTCTTCTTCTTTTATCATGATTCTTAGATGTCATGATATCTATTCTTTGATCTATCACTTGTAGAATCTTCATATTGAAAACTCATACCCCCCTACACTTCTTGGGTTCTTGTGTTATCCAAGATACGCTCTGGATGATCCCTTCAAATACCACATACTCTCCTCATGGTGCTCCCTTATCAGATTCTTCACCTGTCTTGATAAACTACCCATATCTCTCTACACCACCAGTTAGCTTCTCATCATGTCTTTGAAAAAGACAATTTATCCTTTCTTAAGCCATAGTTTATCCCCCTTTAGGAGTCACACTTTCTCCCCCGTTTTCAACGAACCCAATGTTCTCTCTTGTGTGGTCTGCAATATTGTAGAGAACATAGTTTAGTATATTAAAGAAAACACACCATGCCTCAGGGATAGGGGGGTTACAAATCCACACTTATTAAAGTGTGGAAAGTGAACTGAACTCCCAGAGCCAGTTGATGTCTCTCAAAATCATCCTTGGGTAATGCCTTTTTCATAATTTCTACAACCCATAGTTCTATAGGCACATACTCCAACTTCAAAATTCCTTACACAAACTTCTCTTTAATAAAATGATACTTTATATCAATGTGCTTTTTCCTTGAGTGATGGATGAGTTTTTCACTGAGATTTATAGAAATTGAGTTATCACACTTGATTCAGATCAGAGACTTCACTTCAACTCCCATATCATCAATATGATGCTTCATCCACTTTAATTGTGTCCGTTCTTGAGTGGACCCAATATAATCATATTATATAGTACTTAATGTAATGAAATCTTTCTTCTTACTTATCCATTAAATACACAATACAACAAGATAGAAATAACTTCCTAATGTTGTCTTCCTATCAACTGCTGAACCAGCCCAATCAACATATGTATATCCCAATATCCCTGGATAAGATTTTTAATTATACGTCAAACCGAAATCCACACTTTCCTTAATATAATGAAGTATTCCTTCCACTACTAGCATGTGTATTTCCTTGGGATTTCTTTGATATTACGTTTCTTGGAATGTGGAAAAAATACCAGGTCATGTAGATGTTAGGTATTGTAAACTCTCAATGTTCTTCTTGTAGTTTGTTATGTTAACTGGCTTGTCATCAACATCATTTGAGAATTACATCGGGGTAGCAACTGTTGTCTTAATCTTCTTGGAATTTTCCATTCCTAATTTTCACAGACCCTCCTTAGAATATTTGGATTGAGAAATGAATGTTTCATTCCTTCCTTGTGACACATGTATGCTGAGAAAAAATATCAGCTCTCCAATCATTGACATTTCGAACTCACTTTTCATGAATACGGAAAACTATCTACAATGAGCTTTATCTGATCCACTAAATATTATGTCATCAACATAAACTAGCATCATCATCCTTTCATTATTATCATTGTTGAAATATATATTGTAATAAAATCCACCGTTCTAGAAAACCAAGCTTCTTCAAATACAGATCATGCCTTCAGTACCATGCTCTTAGTTCTTGTTTATGACCATATAAAGCCTTTTTCTATTAAAAACCCTATCTACAATTCTCATGAATGATAAAACCATATGGATGATTGATATAAAATTCTCCTACTGTAACCCCATTCAAGATTGCAGATTTGACATCCATCTAGAACAATTTGAACATCTATTTCACTACAATGGCTAGGAATAATCTCATTGTCTCCAGCCTTGTAACTAGTGAAAATTTCCCATCATCAGTATATTCATTTGAATTTGCATCTACCACTTTGACTCCCTCTGATTACTTTTCCTACTCATCAATTTCATTAGGAATATATTTTCTATGTTATTGATGATTCTATTCATTTTAATGGACAATGACATCATTTCTCTCAACAACATTTATCATATCCTAGTTGAAACACCGTTGATATTCTTTCACAACTTCTTGGTATCCAGAAAATAGTTAGTTGATACCACATTTTTAGAACATAATAGATAATCATGAAATTCATGATTTTTTATGCTTCACCACAATCCATCTTCTCTAAAAAAACTTAACACCCGAACTGGGTCATCCAATTATTACTTTGATAGATCTTGCATATTATTATGATATTTAATGTTCCCCCTATGTTATGGAACACTTTTTGTTTTTAGGACCATTATTTAAACCCCCAAACATTCTTCTTATTTTTCATCACTTATACACATGTGATTGTAGGTTTTAGAAACTTATCTAACTCAATTACATCAATGAGATCCTCATTGGGTGAATTCACCTCTTAAAAATGTGCTACCAACAAAACCTCAAAACCTACTGAGTTTGAACTTAGTGTAAAAAATTGATAGAGTTAATAAAACCATCATGATCCATTTTACACAATTAAATTCTTTTGTCCTAAATTATGATAAATGATTTGAATCATTTTACATTTTGAAGAATATGACATCACCACTTTGCATCACATGATTCCACATCCCTTTGGATCATATCTCCCATTAACCTTGAAACACTACAACATCAGTTAGTAGAATTTAAACACAAAGGGAGATGGGTACTTCTGGAATCTTCAAGCTGAGGATTGTGGTTGATCTTGATTGGTCAACCCTTTGATTCTTTCTTGAAGAGAATCACTCTCCTTACTTGATTATTCATTATACCTAGACAATTTCAACCCTTCTAGCCATATTACTAGGAATTCATTACCCACATACTGAGTCTTTTTTTGATATGTAGATTCTGTAGGCTAGGACTTTCTCACCATTTGGGGTTTAAACCCACTAATATACATTTTCTTCATTGATGTTCCACCAAAATTCAATTTACCTTCATTCCTTGTCTGAGCAAGAATATCTCATCTTGTAATCATTCCTTTATCATTACCCCGTTGCAGGGATATTCATCTTTCCTCCACTTCTCATCTTGGTAGACGACATTCGAGTTTTTCAATGCATTCTTTGTTTATTTTTCTTTTATAAAATAATTGAGTCACCACATTTTTTCTGTTGGTGGTAGGTCCTCCACTAAACGTAAATTATTCTTACTCATAGTTGTAGTTTCCCCTCCCTTTTTCTTCTATATTTGTTCATGTTCATTCAAAGTGAGATATTGTGAGTGCGATAGAGGAGGTGATTGATACACCTTTAATTTGGATCCATGTGATTCCCCTGAGTCTCTAATTCTATTCATCAACATACAACTTTGTCTCCCAAGGTATAATATCTCATTATGCATCACAAGAGTCAAGAATCTCCTTCCGATTCTCTTTTCCATTAAAAATTACTTCTTAATGCAATGTCTTTCCAAATGCCCATAATGAGAACATATAAACTTATTCCATAAAAGGAATACCATGTTTCATTATTTCTCAGCCGATATGTTGATGGAGCTTGAGTTATTTTCAGATATTGAGCTCTTAAACATACTGACACATGCTCATAGTGTGTCTCATTCTTCCATAGTAACAGCACTTAATGAATATTTTCTTCGGATAGGTGTTCCTTTCATACTTTTTAGGATGCTTCTTCTTATTCTATGATTTAGTAAAATTTATATCATCATTGTTTGAAAAGTATTCTTGATCCTCTGAACAAAAGATTGGTTTATGACATGAATCACATAGAAATAGAAAATTTTGTCATTACTTACTATAACAACCTTATTAGGGAAGTCTACCGCACCTACAATGTTTTTATTATCTTAGGAACTCTTCACATCACTCTTCCTATCACGCATAAGAGGGGGATCATCCTATCCAATTCCAGACTTTCACGTACTATGCAATCTTTGAGATGATAAAATATGTTCCTGATTATCCTCATAAATAGAATAATTTATTTTCATTTTATCATCACCTACCAAAGGGTAGTCGAATAGTAAGTGAAATACAT
Organism: Viscum album; assembly: GCA_963277665.1. NCBI lineage: Eukaryota > Viridiplantae > Streptophyta > Magnoliopsida > Santalales > Viscaceae > Viscum > Viscum album. The sequence goes on from OY728133.1 coordinate 247,573,887, forward strand.
CCTTAAACTTAGGCTTTCCTTTGCCATTTGATTTCTCCATTTCTTTCTTGACTGATTCAATCTCTTCAATAAGTTTCTAAATCATCAAATCTCTTAATTCAAGTTGACCTTTGAGTTCTCCTCTAACATTGTTCCCACTAATCATCTCATCTTCCAATTCCTGTTTGATCTTATCTATATTGTCATATTTATTTTTAGCATAGAATTCAACTCTGTAACAGAATCATTAGAACATGAATTATATTATTGTAGTCTTTTATTCTTTTAAACTAGTTCAGTTATTTGTGTAGAAAGATCATCATTCTTGGATTTCATATTCTGATTTTTATCTGTGTTTAGAATCTTTACCTTTTCATCGGCTTTTTATTTTTCTACCCATTTAGATCTCTTTCACAGTTCTTCATCTTTGGAATAATTATTCTCCATTATATTAGTTGATACATCAATAATCCTTTGAGTCAAACCACTTATCATGTTTATACTTATTTATAGTGTTTGGATATGGATATCTTTAGATTAAATTTCTTCAGTAAATTTTTGATCCAATTCCTTTGCTTTGTGGGAAAATTTCACGTTCAGTCTTCTTGAAACTTATTAATCATCATCATTTTTAACATCACTATGAATTTCATGTATTAACTCCTTCCTATATAATTATTGAGTTAATCTATCATTTCCCTATCATATTCATCCAAACCATCCTTCAGCAAGATGTTTGATTCCTTTAGTATAATCACACTTTTTCCATAAAAACTTCCACACTAATGATTTCCATCTGACTTCTCACTCTTATTTGATGCTATTCACTTTTCTATAGAACACAAAGATAAGAGCAGGACAAATCCTTAACCCCAATAATCGACTAAACTATGTTAGAGAGAAAAAATATCTAATAAAATCAATCATCCCTTGATACCAATTGTTGGGACAAAAAGAACTCTAAATTCATTGAGAGGGTTGAATTAGGGTATGAGAAAGGCCTCAACCCAAGTCACCTCTAAAATGGTGGCCAGACCGGTAGTCACATAACCTTAAGCACATCACCCCAAACGCCAGAGGCTACTAACTAGCAGCAAGGGCCCTTTTTGTGTCCGTGTGGGAGTCTATTCCATCATATGTAATATATAATATCACAGAAGAAGTAAAAACCAACAATTAGGAAGTATAGGAAGCATATAAATAAACAAACTACAGGAGAAGCAATGTAAATAATCCAAATAAATGATAATAACCAAATACAGAAGCTCATGGAAAGATGAAATGCCATGATGGAAGTCTAAATTAAATGTACAGAAAACATAACTCAAACACACAATTAGATAAAATAAAAGACACAAGAATCAAATGCATCATGATCAAGGCCCAATACTCTTCGCCAGTGTCCATCTTAAACATTAATAAAAAGTCAAGCATCAGAAGCAACACACTTCCCCTTTTCAATACCAACAAACATGTAATCTACTCGGGTGTCGACGATGCCCGAGAAGGGTGTGAGATTAAATTCCAGTAGGTCGGCACCCATGGTGTCTAATCCTGTCCATTTCATGAAAAAAATGTAGTGTTTCATTACATAGTCATTTAAAATAAATTAATTGCAGTGCAATGAAAAAAATAAGTTGGCCCGGGTCCCAAACGGCACCTGTGCTTGGTGAATTGCTTCAGCCTAAGCTGGTAGTTTAAAAGGGTACCTGTCAGGAAAAATGCACGAATACGCACATATATATATATATATCCCATAAATCAAGGTAAAACCAGGAATAAGTATACCCCAATATTGTGCTTTAACTTGGGCTTCAAGTACAGTGTCGACCAATCACATTTCAACATATCAGGGAAACCACTTTAATTCTTAAGAGACTCAATTGGTAATAACATAAACCTTAACTGTATCATTATTTAAGGTTCAATATGAGAGTTGGAGTCTGAGCCCATCCCGAAGGTGTCCCTATGGAACATCCGTTAATTAATCCAGTGCGACCAAGCCCATCCATGGAAATACTTCTAAAGACCATGTATCGCTCGAGACATGGCTTTACCCTGAGTCTGTCTCAATATTTCAAAATGGGGTCGAGTGTCATCTGAGTATGGCTTATCCACATTGCCAACAGATCCATCCCGTTGAGCCCATTTGGAACCGGTATCAATCAAATGTATTAGAATGTACGGGGAAGTATTAGTCCAGAAAATCCAACGACACCACCCACTGACACATAGAGGTAACCTGTTAGGAACAGAGGATCTATGTGTGGCCCTTAATATAGGACCCACCCCTCTCCCTTCCCTGCATTTAATTAAAGTTTTCACAGCATCAGATATGACTTTATCAACATATATGGTCGCAGCTTGAAAACTTACCAGATACACCCTCATCACAAGGCATAAATCTAACCATATAGCATAACAACATGCAAGGAAATATACAAATCATATCAACCTCAATAGATAATGAACATTTATATCATAAGAAGTTCAGCATTACATCTTGCAAGCAAATATACATATCATGTCAATATCAACGGATAATTCTCATCTAAATAATAATTAGTTCAGCATTAGAACTTGCAAGGATATATACATATCATATCAATCTCAGTGGATAATGAACATTTAAATAATAAAATGTTCAGAATATCAAATTCCAATGATCCAAAAATTCATGTTCATATTCAAAGAAACTATTTATTAAATTTAATTATAATAAAAAGAGGCTTCACAACACATGAAATTAATTAAACAATAAAACAAGATAATAGAAGATTACATCGACCTTGTTGGCACTCCAAAAGGGGTGTACAACTTTGTTGCAACAATTCAAATAACTATTTTTTTATTTTTAAAACAATAAAAATGGGATGCATAATACATGCACTTAATTAAATATTAACACCTCTATTGGAAAAAGATTCACAGACCTCGTCGTCACACAAAAGGGGTGTCCAAACATGTTGCAACCATTCAAACAAATTCATTTATGATTATTAAGGCTACAAAAATTAAGAAAAACCATTAATGTTTTTAAAAGTGCGTTAAATTTTAGAAAGTGGGTAGGCATCGACTAACGGCACAATGAAACATTTTTATAAATCGCAATGAAACGGAGGGAAAGTGAGTACTCAACTTACCTTGTAGTCTTAGATGACTCTAAGATTTGAGGTGGGATTTTATTTGACCTAAAACAAAAGAAAACGAAGGATTTTAAAAAAACCCCAAAATATGGTAAAAATTTTCCACGGCGAACTGCACACAGATTACTCAATGAAAATGCATGATTCCAAATATGCAACATTAGACATTCCCTAAGGTTTAATGTGCACCTAACGGTGAAGGAAACAAATGTCATAAAGAGAAGTAGCGGCCTTTCGATGTGGCTTCTAGTTGGTGTGACGAGATGGAGGGGTGCAACGTGATGAGTGGGGGAAGGAGAGAGGAGACGAAAAAAATGAAAGAGTGAAAGAAAATGAAAAATAAAGGAAAACAAATATAAGGAAAAAAAAGAAAAAAAATAGAACGGAAATGAAAAGAATAAAAATATTTATAAACGGGAATCCCCCATTTAAATTATTTTCATTTTTCCCGTAACCCCCTCTTTATTTTATTTCAGAATTTCTTTTTATCTTTTCTTTATTTCATTTAAATCATCTTTAAATCTCTTATTAATATTTTCCAATCCATAATTAATTAATTAAAACCTGAACACCGCACCAATGCACGATGTGACATTTTTCATGAAATGTTTACAAAAATTTAAATTAAATAAAAAGGTGCCTGGGATCCGCAGTGAGGTGTGTAGGCATGCTCCTCTGGTTGCTTAATTAAATAGACTAAAAATAAGTAAAATAGGTCTATAATTAATTAAAGATGGTATGTTACAACCTCCACTACTTAAGATAACTTGTCCTTGAGTTTCCCTTCCGAGGGTAGTTGAACACCGCCAGATAAGAGTTCTAAACACTATGGATGTACATCCGTCTCTCGCTCCCAGGTCTCGTCTTGAACGAGTCCATGTTTCCACAACTCCCAGATCAGTGGGACTGACTTTCATCAGAGGAATTTAATAATACGGTCGATGATGCGGATACATGGAAAATGTCATACATGGCATGGTACCTATGAGGTTGCAGTAGCCAATAGTCTACCATCCCAACCCTCTCAACTATCTCGAATGACCTGATGTATCTCGGTGATAACTTCTCGTGCCTCCTAATCCACCTATGACCCAACCTCATAGAATCATGAAGAAAGACTTGAAGTCCCACCTCTAACATGAGTGGTCTGTGGTGATGATCGATATAAGACTTTTTTCTACACTGAGATGTAGTCATACACTTCTGAATTAGCTGAACTTTCTCAGAAGCCTCCTGAACGAGATGAGGACCCAACAGAGCTTCCTCACTTACTTCGATCTAGCATAAAGGTAAACGACATGGTCTACCATAGAGAGCCTCGCAAGGAGACATTTGAATTGTCTCTTGGATGTTTTTATTATAGGTAATCCCAATAAGAGTTAAATTCATCGCCCAAGAAACTCCAAAATCAAGGATACATGCCCGTAACATATCCTCTAACACTTGTATAGTTCTCTCGGACTACCAATCAGTCTGAGGGTGATATGCAGTACATAGAAGTACCTGTGAGGCCAGTTCCTTTTCCAACCCTTGGCAGAATGATGAAGTAAAGCGGGCATCCCTATCCAATACAATATAACAAGGTAAACCATATAGTCGCACAATTTCCTGTATATACATCCATCCTAGCTCATCAATCGTAATGGTCTCTCGAATAGGCATGAAGTGCACAACGTTGGTCAACCTATCGATAACCACCCATATTGCATCACTGATTTGAGGAGATCATGGAAAGACTGTAATGAAATCCATGGTGATTTCATTCCATTTCCATTCCAGAATTGATAGAGGCTGTAGGAGTCCAGCAGGTCGCTGGTGATCTGCCTTCACCTCTTGGCTGGTGGAGCACGAGTGATGAAACCTGCTATCTGATTTTTCATATCATTCCACCAATACTCTGGACACATGTCTCTATACGTCATGGTCATCCTAGGGTGAACTTCCCAAACATAGGTGTGATATTCCTTCATCATTTCTTCCCGCATAACTAAAGGTACCCAGACACGACTATAGTAAAGGATATATTAGATGCCATCAATAACCCAACCAGGAGGTGGGTTCCCTCCTGTAACACATTCCCTCAAAACGAGTCCCTTAGGATCAGTCAACTATTGCCTACATACTTCCTGTAAAAGAGATGATGTCACTGTAAGAGCTGTTAGAACCGATTGTCCACTCAGCTCTTGAACCTCCATATGCATCTCTGAAAACAAGGTCATCATTTTCCACACACTACTGGATACCTACACGGCCAATGTCTGTTTCTTACAGCATAAAATTTCTGCCACAACATTACCCCTACCAGGTCTACAATCAAGCTCAATGTCGAATGACTGCAAGTATCGACCCACCTTTGTTGCCTTAAGTTCATGTCTCGTTGATTGGAGATATATTTCATGATTTTATTATCCGAGTAATCAATTAATCTCTCACAAATCAAATAGTGTCTCCAGCAATGTAGAGCATTAACCACAGCTACCAACTCAAGGTTGTGGGTAATATTTTTCTGCTCGTGAGGTCTCAACTGGCAGGATCCATAAGCCACGACTCGATCACCTTGCATCAAAACTAAACTGAGTCTGAATCCTGAAGCATCACAATAAACATTATAGATTTTACCAGGTTTATATAGAATTGAGATTGGGGATGAGGTCAGTCTTCCTTCTAATTTCAAAAAGGACTTTTCAAAAGCTTTTGACCAGATAAACATCACACCTTTCTTAGTCTGGGCTATAAGAGGGTCTGCTAAGCAGGAGAAATCATGGATGAATCGACTATAATAGCCATCACTCCCCAAGAAACTGTGAATGTCGAAGACACTTTTGGGCTGATCCCATGATACCTTGGCGCTCACAATTTTTGGTTCCAATGATACCCCTTCTTCAGATATAATATGACCCAAGAAGTGTACCTTATCAATCCAAAAGTGGAATTTGCATAGTGTAGTGTATAACTGGATCTCTCTTAGTGTACTCAACATGATCTCTGGATGGGTTGCATGGTCGTGTCTAGAACGTGAATACACTAAGATGTCGTCCATGAAGACTACCACAAAGGAATCAAGATACTAATGAAAAACTCGGTTCAACAGATCCATGAAGACTGTTAGCGCATTCGTGAGGCCAAATGGCATAACCATATACTCATACATGCTATACAGGCTTCGGAATGTTTTATATGGTATATTAGATGTTCTCACACACACCTGGTGATATCCTGACCTCAGATCAATCTTGGAGAAAAAATTTCATCCCCGGAGCTGGTCAAAGAGTTCATCTATATGAGGAAATGTATATCGATTCTTTACCGTGAGCTAGTTTAGTCGACGATAATCAACGCAAACCCTTAGGGTACCATCTGAATTATTAGAAAAAATGACAGTTGGACCCCACAATGATTTTCTAGGTCTGATGAAACCCCTATCCTCGAGGTCTTGAAGTTCATTTTTGAGTTTCTATAGCTCTGTTGGTGTCATCCTATAGGAAAGAATAGACACTGGTGTCACACCTAGAACGATCTCGATAGTGAACTCAAAATCACTCATAGAGGTTAAGCCAGATAAATATTCAGAGAAGTCATCCCTGAAAAGATCCCCCACTAGAAGTAAATTATCTAGTTGCATTCCCTAATCGCTCATGAAGAGACTTTCCAACTAAGGAGTCACTCTACCCAACCCGACATATTTAGGCTTAGCTCAGCCTGCCTGCAAATCCCATTCTCCTTTTCAATATATGTGTCTCCCTTAGGGGTTGTGAAGGATACCAAACCATGATAACAATCCACTTGAGCCCAATAAGGGGCGAGCTAGTTCAAACGAATAATGACTTCGATGCGATACATATCAAAGATATATAAATTCCAAACAAAACCGTACCCGCCAATATTGAGGGGTAACTCTTGGTACTGGAATATTCCCTCTTCCCTAAACCCAAGAGGAGTGTTGAGAGACATGACACCGCAAAGATACTCATTTTGAAAACCAATACTCTCAACAGCAACAGCAGATATAAAGGAGTGTGATTCACTGGTATCAAAAAGAGAAGAAACTAAAGTAGAGGCTACTAGGATAATACCTCTTGTTGTAGATGGTCCTGCACTCAGCTCCTCTAGTGCTGATTGAACTGTGTACATGGGACCCGAGCCCCGACCCTGATACGATACCTGGTTGGCATGATCAAGTCCACTCTACTGATGCTGATAGTCTGGAACTTGATTTCCTTTACCACAACCTCCACCATTCCCTCGACCTGGTCGACCGGTGGAAAAATAACTTCTATCCAGATTCGTAGTCATCGATATCAAACCTGGAGGAGGTGCAGGTGTAGATCCTCTACCACTAGTAGCTGAAGAGAAGGAACAACTGGAACACTAAAGGTGACCCATCCTGCCTCAACCTCGATACTCCTTTGGATCCCTCGTACACTGCAGCTTCTTGTGACTGTCCCTACCACACTGATAACAAGTGATAGAGCTATCAAGACATGATTTTTGGCGAAGATTTCCCCCATGTGCACTTTCAAAAAGACGTTTCCTGCTTCTAGAAGAGCCATCACAATGTCTCAAAACTGAACCGCCCTGGCTCACTAGTCTAGCTTCTTTGACATTTCACTCTAAGATTAGATCCTAGTTCACTATCTCCGTAATAGTGGTCAGATGGATGAAGTTCACCTATGAGCGGATAGTATACTCATGTATGTCCTCAAAACACCCCGTTTTAGTCCACACATCGCCAGTCAGATATGGGAAAAAAATGATGAAGTTCCTTGAAATGAGTAGAATACTCTAACATAATCATAGAGCCCTGGAGAAGATGTAGGAACTCTCACGCACAATATTCTCTCAGAGTCTATGGGAAAAAGTGATTGTAGAAGGCTGCATGGAAATCTACCCAATCCAGGGCACTGGTCTTCTCTACTTGAGAAACAATGTCCAACAAGCGCTTGGCGTAGTCACGGATCATGTATCCTACCTGCTGGACTATTCGCTCAGGAAGAGTCTCAAGGTGGTCAGAGATAGGCCTTATAGCTTCTATCCACGACTCTGCAGTAAGAGGGCCACCACACCCTGAAAAGGTGGGAGGGTGATGAAACATAATGTTCCGTATAAGGTATACCAAAGACAAGGAATGTCTAGGGATATTCTGAACTGACTAAAAAACCTAAGGAAACTATCCCTAAACTGAGCATCAGGGTGCCTCAGAATATTGACAGGAGGTAGTGCCACAGGAGGCTCTATGAGAGGAAACACTGGTTGTTTAGGACCCACCATCTCTAGAGTGCACTCATTTCAACACTCATGAGGCATAAAACGAAGAAATAACAGTGGAATTTGTCTATAACATCCAATCACACACCGTTTGATAGGGAGTAAAGAAGGTGATAAAAACAAGTATGGCGCAAAAGGAGGTTAGGTATATAGCTTTCCTCTGAGCACTAAACAACCAAGAACCCACCCCAAGATATAGGTTTTGATATAGAAGCTACAACTAAAAAGTCTATATAAACATGTTCTATAATCCACTCCTTGGTTGAGTCAGGCTAACATCTAACAGGCTATCGCAACTTCATATTCCACAAACCAGCATTTCAAAATTTCACCACTAGGCACAACAACACTCACATGAAAACAAGAAAATGATTGATGAAAGTAGATATGGCATGGAAATATGCATGGTATTTAAATCCTATAGTGCCTATTATGATGAAAGTAATGTAATTACCTTGTATCATTGAGATGTAATGGTAAACCCATTATCTCAACAATATAAACACAATAACAGCACAATACAATTGAGCCACCCAACGGTGAAATCATATCAACAGTAACTAGCATAATCCACAACTGCAATCCTAACCTAGGGATTTGAGTTATCCAACATACATGGGTTAGTTATGTCCAAGCACAGAGTACATCCCAAATCCATATATCCTAGTCTCCAATCTAACCCAAATAGTAAGACAAAAGGAAAAAACCCACCTCTGATACCACTTTTTAATGCCCTGACCCGGATCACCTCTAAGACGGTGGCTAGACCGGTGGTCACATAACCTCAAGCACATCTCCCTGAATTCCAGAGGCTGCTGACTAGTATTGAGGGTCCTTTTTGTGTTCGTGGGGGAGGCTATTTCCTCATAGGTAATAGAAAATATCACATCAGAAGTAAACAAAAACAAATAGGAAGTAGAAAAAGCATGTAAATAAACAAACTATAGTAGAAGTAATGTAAATAATCCTCTTGAATGATAATAACCAAATTGAAAATCTCATAGAAAGTTCACCTGACATAATATAAGTCTAAACTGAATGTATGGAAAACAGAACTCAAACACACAGTCAACTAAAAGAAAAGTCACAAGTAGTACCTACATCGCGAAAAGGCCATGTCCTATTCCCTAGTCTCAATCATAAGAAGTAATGAATAATCAACCATCAGAAGTAGCACACTTCCCCGTGTCAATACCTACGATCTTGTAATCATCTCGTGTGTCGACGATGTCCGAGAAGGGTGTGAGATAAAATCCAAGAAGGTCAGCACCCACGGTGTCTAAACCTTTCCATTTCATGCCAAAAAAATGTAGTATGAAAATACATAACCATTTAAAATTAATAAATTGTAGTGAAATGAAATAAATAAGTTGGCCCGGGTCCTAAACGGCACCCGTGCCTGGTCACCTGATTCAGCCTAAGCTGGTAGACTGAAAGGATACTTGTCAGCAGAAATGCACGAACACACACACACACACACAGATATATATATATATATATATATATAACCCAGAAAGCATTGTAAAACTAGGAAAATGTATACCCCAAGCTTGTGCTTTAACTTGGTGTTCAAGTCCAGTGTTAATCAGGAACACTTCCACATATCAGTAAAAACATCTCAATTCTCAAGAGACTCAGTTAAGAATAAAAATAATCCTTGAGTGCATCATTATTTGAGGTTTAATTTGTGATTTGGAGTGTGAGCCCATCCCGAAGATATCGCTATGGAACATCCTTCAATTTATCCAATTCCACAGAGCTCATGCAATGTAATCTTTCGAAAGAACAAGTATCGCCTAAGGCATGGATTTACCATGAGAATGTCCCGATATCGCTAAAAGCGATCAAGTGTAATCTGGGGTTGTCTTAGCAACATTGCCAACGAATCTGTTCCGATGGGCCATTTTGGAAGTAGTATCACTGAAAAGTAGTAGAAAGTCTGGGGAAGTCTCGGACTGGCAATGCCAATGACACCGCCGCTCGACACATAGCGGTAACCTATCAAGAACGTAGGATTTATGTGTGGCCCTTAATATGAGACATGCCCCCTTTCCTCATCCTGAATTTAATTAAGGTTTTCACAACAGAAGATATGACAAAATTAGCATATAAGGTCGCAACTTGTAGACTAACCAGATACACCCTCATCACAAGGCATAAATATAATAGTATAACATAACAACTTGCAATGAAATATACATATCATATCAACCTTAGATGACAATTCACATTTAGATAATAATAATTTCATCATAAAAATATTCAAGAAAATATACATATCATATCAATCTCAGCGGATAGTGGACATCCAAATAATAAGCAGTTTAGCATAACAACATGCAAGGAAATATACATAGCATATCAATCTCAGCGAATAATTCACATTTAAATAATAAGTAGTTTATAATAACAAGTTCCAATGATCCAACAATTCAAGTTTATGTACAAAGAAACTATTTATTCATTTTAATTACCAAAAAGGGGCTTCGCTTCACATGAAATTAATTAAACAATAAAACCAGCTAACAGAATATTATACAAACCATGTTGGCATTCCCAAAGGGGTGTCCAACATTTTTTCAACAATTAAAACAACTATTTATTTAATTTTAGAATAATAAAAAGTGGTTGTACAATACATATATTTAATTAAATGTTAAACCGACTAATAGAAAAAGATAAACCAACCTCATCAGCACACCCAAAGGGGTGTCTGAACTTGTTTCAACCATTCAAAAAAATTAAATTAAGATTATTAAGGCTAAAACAATTAAGCCAAACCATTAAAGAAATTAAAATGGGTTAAATTGCACAATTTCGGTAGGCACTGACTAAGGACACAACAACGCATTTATAAAAATTACAAAAAATAGAGTGAAAGTGATTAGGAACCCTACCTTGTAGTGGTAGATGAATATATGATCTGTGGTGGGCTTTAATTTGACCTAAAATGGATGAAAACGAAGGATTTTAGAAAAAAATACAAAATAGGGTAAAAATAGTCCACGATGAACTGCACGCAGATAACTCAACTAAAATGCACGATTCAAAATGTGAAATGTCATAATTTCCATAATTTTTACTGCACATCTGATGATGAAGGAATCGAACGTTGGATGGAGGAGAAATGGCCTTCCGAAGTGTCTACTGGTTGGTGTGATGGGATTTAGGGGTGCGACGTGATGAGTGGGAGAGGGAGAGGGAGAGGGGAAAAAGAGAGAGAAAAAGAAAAAGGAAAGAAGATAAAAATAAGAGGAAAATAAAAGATAACGAAAAAAGTAAAGAAAGGAAAAATATTAAATAAAACAAAATAATGGAAAAGAAAATAAAAATAATAATTAAAAATAGGAATCCCCCATTTCAATTATTTTCATATTTTTTGTAACCCCTTCATTATTTTATTTCAAAATTTCCTTTTATCATTTCAGGATTTATTTTAAATATTCTTTAAATTTCTTCTTACTATTTTACAATTTTTAATTAATTATTTAATACCTGAACACCATGCCAAAGCACGACATTACATTTTTCATGAAATGTCTTCTAAAATTTAAATTAATTAAAAAGATGCACTGGACCCACAGTGAGGTGCGTAGGTGCGTGCCCCAAGTCGCCTAATTAATTAGACTTCATAAGATAAAAAGGTCTGTACCTGATTAATGCTGGGAGATTCCATATGGATATTTTATGTCAAAATTCTTCCTACCCCAATGGATATTGACCTCAATATTATAAGTATCACTTTATTTTCACTTATATTTTTAATCTTTATCTTGTTCTTTCATTATTTATTTGATAATGATTCTTTGGATGCAATGTAGGGAAGCAAGTAGGTAGGCACACAGATTTTTACTTGGTTCACCCTCACCGGGCTATATCCAAGGAGTATACAACAGCTATGTTCTGTTGTAAAAATTTCACTAAGATTTATTCCAATAATGAATACAATGATTGAGCTAGAACTATGTGCTAGAGAACACCGCCTTTATAAGGTTTAGAGTATTATCACTGCATTTTCAAGGGTCTCTCCCTTTGCCTCTTTCTTTGGATCACTATCGATAGAAAGAGTTACCTTCATCCTCTTCCCTCACTCACTGTTCTTGGAAGGGATCCACTGACAGTTTATGGACTTGTAGCTCCTTTAATTATCTCCAATGAAATCTACATCATTAATTTTTGCTAGATTCCCTATTGACGCCAACTATCACCCATTGATATATCTCACATTGCACCGAGTGTACCAAGAAATACTCATTCAAAAATCCTTAGAATAACTAGTGCCCTTCTCCAAGAATGGAGCATAGGTGTTACTAAACCAATTGTGTGACACTCCCTTATTCAACACAAAACATGGGAAACTCTCACCCTTTGGCACCTAAACTAATATTGGCACACAACTATCAACTCGCACAGTTCTCTATGCCAGGTGAACTGGTGTCACCAAACCACTTGTGTGACACTACCTTATTCATCTCAAAACTTTCGACACTCACACCCTTTTATGCCCAATCCAATGATGGCGTCCAACTATCAATTAGCAGTCAACTTCTGAAAATCATTATACTTGCATAACCAAACCACTACTCGTACGACCAAACCTACTTGCACAACTGGAGATCAAATTGTATCTAAGTGTTGAACTTACTAAATAATTAAGAGGTTTATCCATCTATTTATAGGAATTTTGGGCAACCTAACCACCACACACATGTATCTTTCTAGTACACAAGTCCAGTCGCCTTAGCCTCTGTCGCCCTAGACACCTTGTGCGCCCAAACCAAAACATGGGTACCCCTCTATAATTATCTATATGGTGATGCTATGATATTAAAAACATATGGTTCAGAACATTCCAAGCCTCCAAGAAAATGGCACTCAATTCCCTTTACTAAAAACACTTTATTTCCATTTGTCAATTTTGAAGCCCAAAAATTTGGAAAATGATAGAAAATGGTACCACCATGTATGTGGTCTTTTTGTACCTCATCTAGATCGTCCATTCATTTTTCTATGTTCTTAAATCAATCTTGAATTGTTGAAAACATATCTGGAACTTGAGAAATCTCTATTAAAACCATCATTTTTTTACAAATTGAACATCGTGGCCTGCTTTTTTGACAAACAGAACATACAAGCACAATTTTTCGATACAGAATCACCTCAAAAAAGATCCAATGATACATTGAAGTATTTTTTTCCCACAATAGTTTTCTTATCATATGGTGGAGAAGATGAGTAGTGGTGGATGTTGATCAAAAATAGGATGCTCGATGAGGAGATCAATGCGATGGAGTTGAAAAAAGATCCAGAAAATGTTTTTTCATAAATATTTCACTCATACTATTAGACTTAAAATCGAGTCGGATTGTCTTGGTCTCATATAAAATAATGACGAATCCATTGGGATATATTATGTGAACATAAAAATACATTAAAAATACACCTAAAACCTTTTCATTGACCTTGAATATAAATTTTACCACTTCCTTGTTAATGAAAAGTAAATTCTATGAAAACATTTGGTGATTGGTGACCTTGAGGACTGTGATAAAATTGTATGATGTGCCTTAAAAGTTGAAATAGAGATCATTTAATCTCATGGTTCTCATGGGTTTATAGATAGGAATCAGAGTATCGTTTAAAATTATAGTTCTTTATGGATAAATATCATGCAAGAAAGACTTTCCAACACTCTGCCTGTCAAAAGTGTTGGAAGAAGAATCCTAGAAATTTATAGAATGGGATTGGAAAATTATTTGGTGTAGGAAGTAAGAGAACCTAGAAAATGGATTCCATGTAGAGGAATCCACCATTGTGATGGAATCAATGAATTCTATAGTAAACACTTAGACTACTATCCATTTCATTAACTATAAGGAATATGGAAACTATATGAATCAATGTACTAAGCCAAGGGTTGTCCATGGTAGCAAAAAATAACAACCTACAATTCCTGAAGTGAAAGGATGATCTTATTCCATAAAAAATGTAAAGTTAGATCACAAAAATGTTGTGGTGATAGGTATCCTAGTTATTAATTTTAGGATATTGAGAAGTCTATTTTTTTTTGTTTTACACATTCTTTCATATCATACATGTTTAGTATAACTATTCAATCATGACATAAAAATAAGAGGAAATGTTATTGGTGAGAATAATAAAATGGGGACTCATTGGATACTATGGTTATGTCTTTTCCCCACTATATATTTATAGGATTTAATTCCTAGAAATCCACATAATTCACCCTTTAGAATAATTCTATACAATTATAAATATATATTGTCTTTCCTTCTATATAGCCAACACAAATTACCAAGAGAAGGAAATCCCCATTCATATCCATAATAACCATGTGATACTATACAAGTGCGAGGTGGATGATAAATATCCTTGGTATCATTATCTCATGAATTTAAATTATTTCATTACGAGAAATCTTATCTAGATAAAGTTGTATTGAAAATTGAAAATATCATCCATTATGACATTCACACTATAAAATAATATGTTGATACATTTATGTAATAATTACACGATATTACACCAAGATACTAGGTTGTGTTCTCAGTTGAGATTATACCTATATTTTTTCCAATAGCTGAGAATACATATAGTATATCCATTGTTGAACATGAAGATATTAATAAGAAACTATAGATGAACCTAGTTAAATGGTTTATATTCCTAAGTGCATCATCAAGTGGTGTGTCGATCAACTTCATCGAAAATAATAACAGTACAACGCAACACTGTATTGACTATCATGAGATCAATGAGATCAAAATAAAGAAAAAGTATCATCTTACCTGAATTGATGACTTATTCGATCATGTATAGGGAACCCAATAATTATTCATGCCAGATATTATGTTGGGATATTATCAAGCAATGGTGAAGAATTATGATATCCCCAAAACTAATTTCATATAAGGTATAGGAACTATGACTTCAAGGTAATGTAATTTGGGAAAACTAAGGATCTAACTACCTTCATAAACATGATTAATAGAGTCTCTAGGGATTAAATTGAAAGGTTTGTAGTATTATTTATAGATGAAATTATTATCTACATTAAAATCTAGGGGGATCATGTTGAAAATATGAACATTATACTGAATACCTAGTTAAATGAAAAGTCATATGAAAAGTATAGTAAATGTGAGTTTTATATGGATCAAATAAAATTTATGGGAAATTTTATCCCCAATATGGGTTATATTTATAATCTTCAAAATAGATTCAATTAGAGGAAGACCCAGACTAATTACAATGATATAGATCTATTGATTCCCCAGATTATCTGGTTACTATCAAAAATTGGTTATAAACATCTCATGATTTTTAAGCCCACTAACCAGGATAACTAGAAAGGGATTCATGTTTGTCTAGACTGGTGAATATGATGTGGGATTTATTGTGTTAAAGAATAGTTTAATCACTACACATATACTTACACATCCCTCTATTAGTGAATGATTTATGATATATTGTGATGTGTCTAAAAATCGCTTGCATTATGTACTTATAAAATATGAAAAAGTGATAGCATATGTCTACTGTCAATTAATTACCCATGAGAATTTCTACCCACCACATGATCTATAATTGGATGTATTGATATTGACATTGTAGATTTCTTGATATTGTATCTATGTAGAAAAGTGTGAAATATATTTGAATCATAAAATTATTAAGTACCTATTCAAAAAAATATCTCAATATGTGAAAATAATTGTGGTTAGAGATGATCCCAGATTATGATTTTCAATCCATTATTATCATGGGACGTTGAACAATGTGGAAAATGCACTGGGTATAAAGGATCTTGTAACACTATCCATGATGAGTATTGCAAGGGATTAAATCCTCTTTGACAAGAAGAGGATGGACATGAGAATAATAAAAGGATATTCATCCTACCATTTAAAAATAACTGATCGAACACCTATTCTTTATAGGATCAAGGACTCCCAAAAAGGTAATATGGTTCTACAGTAAAAGTTAGTGAATATTATGTATTATAACTTAGTAGAAGATGTAGTTTTATGGTTCTGACCTAGATATGTTTCCCATTAAAATCAGAGATAGGGACGTAACTTCTTGATTAATTTCATATATATTCCTTCTATATTCATATAGTAAGAATTAATATGCATAGAAATTTGATGAAAAACATCTGGTGGGATATAATGTAGATGGATATTGCATAATTTTTATATTAGTGATTGGTGTTCCAACAATTCAAAGCTAAATGATATAATTCTAAGGGTATGATACATACATTACCCATACCTATATAGAAATAATAAAAAAGAATGATTTAATCAATGGAATCCCCATGATATTTAAATGATATACCACCATCTAGGTGGGTTTTGATCACCATAAAAATTCATCACATCTCATTGATATCAAGGAATAATTCTCTCTTAAAAACATGCTAAAATATAGATAAGTGAATTGGTAATATTTCATTGAGTTACACTCTCTATTGTGTAAAATAAAGATCTAAGTATTTCTTAATGGTTATATAGAATCCTTCAGTAAGTGTTGGATATAGATCTAAGTTTCAATATTGTTTATCACCCTTAGATAGATGGTTATTCTTAGATAACCGTTCAAACTCTATATGATATATTGAGATTTTGTTCACTCGATTTCCAAGGATATATGGATTAACACATTTACCAAGTGTTGTTCTCATATAACAGTAGTTTCTATTTTATTATTAATATTGAATATTATGAGGCTCTATTTGGGAAGATGTTTAGGACTTCATCATGTAGGGATGAAGTTAAAGAGAATAAGATGGTGAGACATGATATTGTTTAAGAGAATACATAAAGGGTTCTAAAAAACTTAATTTATATGAAATACACAAAAATTGGACATAAAATCATTAATGTGGCCTAGATATTGAGGTTGGGGAAAATATTCACAACACTCTCAAACTCGCACTCCTGAATTTGATGTTAAAACATAATATTTATATTTTGGATTTGATATTTATAAATATAACCCAATTTTTTTCCTCCAAAACATAAAGCATCGAAAAAAATATTTTATCACTCACAGACATAAGGATCTGTTTAGTTTAATGATTTATATAGTTAGTAAAAACTCTTCCATAGTGGACATTTGGACATTATATCCATTTTTCCCACAAATTGATTATTTTATAAAGACACGATTTTAACATTTATGGTAACTTACATATTTAGAACATAGAAATTATTAACTTTTATAATCATCCATAAACCCAATGAAAAATAATTATAAAACATGGGATGAAAAAAAAAATATCTCGATAACGTACATAAAAAGAAAAAATCATTTTTTCTTGTAAAAAATAAGAAAAACCATAAATGTTTTACCTTTATCACATTATTGATTGATAATATGAATTAAATAAATTTAGGATAAAAAACTCACACATTTACTTACTGAAAAACTATAAAAACTATAGAAATAAATTGATAACCCTTTTAGGAAACATAGATAATCATATTAATTACCCTTGTTAAACCCATTTTCAAAATAACTTGAGACTAGATAAAACCATAAGCGAAACCATACCGGTTAACTCCCTCTTTTCCATTGAAGAAAAGTAACATTACCCAATGTATTGGATAGATACAATAGGGATCACCCATCATATAATCTATATCGTGCTAAGATGTCATATTAGTTTTATTTGTCTCACCCATTCATTGAATATAAATGTAAATGAATAAATCAAGAATAAAAAATTTTACTTGCTTATTTTAATCATAAAACTCTTGAATCACACTTTTAAACCCATATGAAAGACTTTCACATATCAAACTAAACATTCATTTTAGGCCCTTTTTTCAAAACTAAAATAATAAAAATAAAGGGAAAAGTTGGTTTGATTTGAATAAAACAAAAATGATTTTAAATGAATGAAAATATAAAATAATTTTTATGGTGGTGGGAAAATAGTTGATGGTGTATACATTAAAATAAAACATTCAATTTATCTTTTGTCAATGAATTTCTTAAAAAGGGCCCCTTTTGAAAACATATGAAGGAATGTAAAACATGACCTAAAATGCCTTTTATATGCCATTTATTTGTATATAAACACATTCATTAGATATCTTTATGAATATGGACATAAGAGATAAATATTTTTGAAAAGAAATCTTTAAAACATTTACAATAAAGATTTTAATGTAAATTGTCCGTTGTATCATGTATGAGTAATTACATATGTTCATTATCCTGCTAAATAATAATTTTTTTAGTTATTTACATGATTTAGTAACATTTTAAAATTTATTAGTTCTTTTATTTTATTTAGCCCCATTTTATATTTAATTACATAATCAATTAAGTTCATGTCAGTTATTTTGATGATCTCTGGATCATAAGTCCAAAATGAAATCAGTAGGTTTACTATGGTCAAGTGGATTATTATTATATAATATATATAATAATAATCAAGACATATATATAATTTTTACACATTAATTATATTTTTAAAACCAATGATAAATTATTGTTATGAATAATTAATAACGGTACAGTCATAGAGACAGTTAGATGTATATACACATGAGTAAAATTTTCATTTTAAAAATATCATGATTGAAAAAATAATGTACTAATTTATAATAAAATTATTATTATTATTTAATAAATACCATAATATATTTTAAAAAACCATATATATATCATTCATTTAATGGGTTGATGGAAAATGTATCACATCACTTCATGAAGGTGGTAGTCCACACTGACCCATGAATGACATTTTCATTTTTCAGTGGATGAAATGGTAATAAATATAATTATATATTATCATTTATTAATGAAACTTATATCATGAATATCATATCATATATATATATATATATATTAATTCTATCATTATAAACATCTATGAGATGTGGTGATCTAAAACGAATCACATCGGTTCTCGAAGTTTTAGTCCACTATACACGTGAACAATGATATCATTACCTATTGGATGTAATGTGATCTGTATGATTGGAATTTTACTAATATAAAACATAAAATATATATAAGATATATTATTCTTTATTTCAAAATTTTTATGAATATTTAATGGTGGTAGAAGAAGAAAGACAACTAAAACATTTGATTAAAACCTATACAGATTCATTGGACAACCTCCTTTTCTTTATACCTTAATCCATCTATGGTTTATATTATTAAAAAAACTAATACACATATAATTTGTTATGGCATTTTATTAAGTTATTTTTATAGGTATTTATTGAATGAAACGACTCTTGAATTTTTTATAGAAGAGGAGAGTGGGTTCCCTTTTAAAATGAGGGAAGGAGCATTCCTGGAATTATAAAAAGTATTAAATTATTATAAACTAATAATCAAGTTGAAATAGATATAAATTGATATAATTTGAAGATAAGATGATAATGACCCAAATTTATTTCATAAAATAAAAAAATACAATTTTTTGTGATGTTTTGACACTTATCGTTTTATTTTAATCCTCCGTTAACCCTTTTGACAATTACTGTGATAAAAATGTTTTTTACACATTATTGTTCAAGTTAGTTACTATAAAAGGAAACATATCCCATAAATTGAACAATGGATGTTATTTTAGAACATATAAAAATTAATTGGATGAATATATAATTTATAGGAATTTAAATTCATTTAATAAAAAATTATTTATTTTTAAAACATCATATATGTAATTTTTAGAATCACATAAAATATTATAATATAATATGTCTAAATATAATGTAAAATGGTTAAAAATTTTAAATTATTTAAATATAAAAATTTTATGGTATTAATATAATCATTAAATGAAATTTTTATTGGTTTTGATATCATTTTAAACCATATCTTTTGTAATAATCCATTGGTTAAGCAATTTAAACCTTAACTGTGATGATGAATTTTTCAATATTAAAGGGTTATAATTTTACTTCTATGTTTTAAAATATCTCATTAATATCCAATTGATTAAATATTAAACACTTTCTCATCCTAATTTTTCATTATATATATTAATAAAAAATTTAATAAAATTCTATTTAACAAAAAAAATCATTAATGTCATTTTTGATGCTATACATTAAATTTGACAATGAAAACAGAACCACAAAAAATAAATTGGAATATAATCCTTTAAAAAAATCCATAACATGGTATATTTTTCTAAAAAATTCATGGACCATAATAATTCAATCAAATTATTTACCTTCTAATATTTTTAAAATAATTTATTTATTTTTCATAATAATTGAATAAATATTTTTTCAGTATTTGGAAAGAATTTAAGGTAATTATTTATTCACTAAAATTAATAAGTAAATTGTTAAGAAAAGAAAAAAACATATATTTTATAAAATCATTATTAATAAAACATGAATTCTTTTTGTCACTGACATAAAATGTAATTGATATTAAAAGAAAGAAAGTGACATTTTGATTTTATCTTTTATTTAAATAATATAAAGGTAAAAAACAAATAAATATGGAATAAATTATCCATATTTTAAAATATTTGATGTACATGGTTGGATTTAATTAATTAAATATTATAAATTAGTGTTTTAGGGTCATTTATTTGTTTTTATCATATAATTTGTAACCTTAATTACTAGATTTACCCTTTCTATAGTGATAATTATTTACTCTATTTAATATTCATAATGAAAAAAATAAAAGGAACCTATTTAAAAAAATTACATTATGATAAAAAATATAGAGTCTAGTTTTCATTATTGAATTTCTATACATGGAAAAAATTTATAATTAAAATATGGAACACAAGGAAAATAGATTTTCAGAAAAAAATTATTTTTATGTATAAAAATGTTTTTATATCATACTAAACGAAAAAATAATTAAAATAAACTTAATTGGATTATTAATAATATAATATATCTAATATAAATTTTAATAAATTATAAAATAAAATGTAAAAATTTAAATTCTTGAATCAAATTATAGTTTCCAATAAAAATAATATTTTTCACTATTCACTAGAAAATCATTGTTTTTAGAAAATTTCAAAAAATAACTACAATATAATTTTGAAATTATTCTTTAAAAAATTATATCATTTTTATAAAAAAATCGATTATTTTTAAGAAATAATTATAATATTCAGTCAATAAAAATCAATAAAAATTATTTAGAAAACGTATTTTTGAGGAATAAAATGAATTTATTAAAAATTGACTTCTTACATCATATGAATTACTCAATAAATTTTCATTTATGTTGAATTTTTTTTATATTTCACTACTAGAAATACCATTTTTCCCAACGCTTCTATACCAACGGTTTGGCCAAACCGTTGGGAAAGCCCAATTTTTGGCCACCTATCCCAACGGTTTGGCCAAACCGTTGGGATAGGTTACCCTTTCCCAACGGTTTTCCAAACTGTTGGGAAAGACCGCCCAAAATTCTCCCAAAATAATGCCACACCTATACCAACGGTTTTGTAAACTGTTGGTATAAGTCCTTCTATTTTTTTTGGAATCTTCCGACCGAGAACATTATGTAAATCAAAATTTAAAATAATTATAATAATACATATACATATTTATGAAATTATTTTAACAAAAGTCATGTTAGGTTAGTGGTTAAGTCATTCTATTATAAACAAGAGGTCCTGGGATCAAATCCGACTGGATGTTTTTTTTGAAATATATATACCAATGGTTTTGAGAACCGTTAGTATATATTTTCTTATTACTTATACCAACGGTTTGGAAAACCGTTTGTATAGGTCTCTACCAACGGTTTTTCCAAAACCGTTGGTATAGACCTATTGTCACTGCTTACTTGCCAACGGTCCTCCAAACCGTTGGTATAGGCTATACCAACGGTTTGGGGACCTATACCAACGGTTTGGAACCATTGGTATAGGGTATTTTTCCAGTAGTGTTTTTTAATGTTGTAAATTATATTAATAAAATCCAATTCAACTTCTAGGTTATAATAGTCATATTAAAATAATTATTTTTTGTGGTTCATTTATATTCAGTATTTCATATCTTTTATGATCTTAAACATAGTATTTCATTTCAATATTAGTTTTTAAAAAAATCATCCTTTATATATTACCACGAAATAATTACATGCTATTTGTAAAGAAGATAAATAAATGTCCTAGATACAACTACCCCATTGAGATCCTTAATCGCATGAGAGTCCTAGCTTGTCATCTAGCACTCCCACCAAACCTATAGTATCTACAGTATGTGTTCCATGTATATATATTGATGAAGTTCATACCATACCCCTAACATGTAATGAATCTATTGTTTGTTCCCATAGAGAAATATGATTCATATGAGGAGTATCCATTGAATATCTTAGATCATACATACAATGTTATAGGATATAAGACAACCCACCTGGTCAAAGTGTTGTGGTAGAATAATAGTTTGAGAAAGAAACATTGGAAATGGAAGAGGTGATGGAAAAGAAGTACCCGCATCTTTTTTTATTAAGGGATATATTTCATAAGGTGGAAAAAATTTAATGACTTTAAGTTTTATAAATTAAATTCCTTTTTAATGAATAAACACAATATTAACTAATGATGTTATAGAAAAAAATATGCACTACAATGTTTATTTTGAACCATTATAAGTTCTATCCTATTATATTTAAATTATTTCCATGCATCATAATTGTGTATAATATAGTTATTGTATGGTGATTCATAGTATTAGTATATATTATGGTTTATAATAGAATCCAACTAACAAAGGTGAAAGAAGTTATGCCCTCGACCAGTAAAATCATACACTATAATGCCCATTTATAAGAGTTTATGAGGGTGATAGAATTAATGCTATTTTCCCATTACCAAACCCAATACAAGATACAATAACTAAAGCATGGTAAAAAAATATAATGGGATAAGTTTAATGTTATTAAGAACACGGCCAAAGCATGTTTGTCAAAACACCTCATGAAAGTGTCGCCATCTCACATTATCCCCTTTGGGTGTAGAATGGAGTAATAAGGGGATATGAATCTTAAATATAATAGTATGAATTTTTAAATTTTATTTTTATAAAATAAGGATAATATTTATTAATTTTATTAATTATTTTGACAAAAAATAGATTGTTATATAATGATATAAAAATTTTGTTTTTGGGAAATATATATAGTTTAAATCAAGAGACATTTTTTTATAAATTAAATAATTTTAAAAGAAATGTTATTTTAAAAAATTATTTCTTATTATATTATATTTATTTGATTATACATGGTAATATAATTTATATAATTCCAATATAATCATTATAAGGGTCTAACAACTATTATCATCATAGAAACAATATTTTTCAATATATGATGATTTTGTTATTCATATTTATAATTCACGTATTTATAGAACTATTATTATAAATTAAATATTATTTCTGAAATCATAGTGTTAAAATTAAAGAAGGGTATGTTTTTCATAATTTTTTGATGTAGTTGAATTATTTGGTAATAACTACATACGAAATTTATATATATGTGTGTGTGTTATGTGTTATGACATCATTAAAGCATAAAATTGATGTAATAAATAATATAAAGAGTGATAAATACCAAAATTATGTATCCAATTTAAAATAATTTATTCATGTTATTTGATTAATTTTATAATTCCTCGAAGACTCCCCCAAACCTAAATTATATTTTATGTTTGTGGAATTCATTTTTTTTGAACATGACACACTTCCACATCACCATAGATATTATATTAATGATTCCAATTTATAACCATATGGAATATTTAAAACCAGTATTCTTAAGAATATAATATGGGAAATAACCATGGAAATGTTTATGGTTTCGAATATATTATCATATAGAGTCAAAATATTCTGTTTAGAAATTATTGAAGAATTCCACTCTTTTTCACTATAACCACCACTTTACTTCACATTCTTCATTAGTCAAAAAATAATAATTATGGATTTACACTGAATTTACCTCTCTATATCCCTCCCATGGTGTTTCCGAACACATAATAATCTCCTTCAATCATTTTGAAGTTCCCTTTCATTGAATGAGACTCCATCTTCATCATTTGTTTCATGTACATTTTTTGTACTGATCCCTTTTGATTTCCAATTTTCTATGTTATAATGTATTTTTAAACAACCCTTTTTTATCCTTATTCTTTACATGTAAATATATATCACATTTAACTCTCATTAATTTCTCCCATAAATATTCATGTACAACTATTATGCTTCCAAATTTATCCTGCAATTTTTCATGCCAAATATTTGTGTAGTGAATACTGATCCCAATGTTCACTCAAAGGTATACAAATAATTATAACAATCCTTTATTGATTGGGTAATTCTATTTATTCAACCCAAAATCCTTAGTTGTTAAATTAAAATTAATGAAATACATTCTTATTTTGTATGATCTATGTGGAGCACAAATTCATGTACATGTTATGAATGTAACGGGTGAGCTATGAATTATATAGAACTCCCTCGAAATTTTTAATGTGTTTATGTCATGATATTCCATTAATGGAACATTTGATTCTATATTAATCTTATTATATTATTATTTCATAATGTATATCCTTTATTGATTCTTATGATTTCATTTTTTTGTTGTTTCAACATTCCTATATTTCCATAATGTTATAATATCATATCATGCTTTGATGACGACATTTATTATTCTCACCCCCTTATTTCACCATTATAAACATGTAGAATAACATGTAGTACTTTCTTTATGTTATGATTTAATTATTCACTTGTAGGGTTTAAGGCTCAATCTTTTCATTTATAATCCCTAGGTTATACCATGCCATATTAAAAGATCAATGGAATAAAATATAATGTTTCATATTTTTTAACTAATATTATTTTATCAATGTTTCATGTTAATATTCAACGTGCCTAGTATATTAATTATACTTGGTCGCATGATCTTCGAGGATCATATAATGAATATCTTTATTTAATAAATCACATATTAGGGTGTATTAATGACATGGGTAGTTATACTAGCCTCCACAATGTGGCCTCCTCCAATCACATCATGGATACCCATTCATGGGATGAATTTTGTGTTCTATGTTGCAACACATGAAAGTTGTCCAACCTCAACACCATGTACTAGGTGTTATTTTCTAACAACATTATATCGTAATGTCTTATAAAGTTAATATATAACATTCTATTTTATATTATATTAGGTCTCTCGTCATAATGTGGAAATCATTACTATATATTTATTCCCATACATAATATACTTTCCTATTCTATAAATATAATATGTAAGGATCATCACAATACAATTCCCCAATAAATGTAATGGTCATTATACATAAATATTTTCTCATTATAGATTACTTGAAAATACAATAATGTTGTGATACGTACTATTTATAGGTTGATTATCAACCTCTATATCATAGTATCTCTTTTAACACAACATGATCCCTTGACCAACTAATTTTCATATTGTGACCCTCATCCATCAAATTTGTATGATCAATCAATGAAAAAAATATATAAATCCACCCTCACCATGATCCAAAATTAAAGTTATCACTTGAGCTACTTCTCATAAATTTAATAAAAAAATAAATATTATACTATAGATTTTTCAACTCATGGAATTCAATTTTGAGTCCCATATCCAAAATAATTCCCTACAACAAAAATAAAAAAATCAAATTTCCCTTCATTTTTACATTTACATAAAAGGTGGGTTATTACTATGAAAACCATAACTTGACTATCAAATAGATATTTAATGAGTAGTTTTTTTATGAAATTAGACAAAGAAAAAATTGAAATATTCCATTTAACTAAAACATGTCTTGTGTTTCTCAACATTTTATAATGAGCCCCTTGTAATTGATTTTATAGAGATTGGAAATATCGATTGAGGGTGGACTTTATAATTTCCCCAACTACTACCCTTATCATAAAATACATCACCACACTATCCAATAAATCTTTATAATTATTGATTTACTCTAGAGAAATTTTTATGTTGGTTGGATAGTATTTTAAAATTCAAAAATTAACATGTATCATGGAATAAAATCATTATCAATAAAGAAAGAGGATTATAAGAAGTATCAAACAATAATGAAATGAATTTTGAGTATTAGATTGATAAAAAATATCCAAATATATGTATTCCATAATCAATGAAAAATTGATTCATCCATTCGTTAATGAAATTTACCCTACAACCCTTGATGAAATATATTCTACTATAAATCATTCAAAAATAAATCTTAATCGATGAAAATATTTCAAAAAGTAGTTAAAAGAACCACCATAAGTACTAAATATAGTATATACTCGTATAGGATTATTTCTAAAAACATTTGATGTTGTGGGTCATACATCAAAATATAATACACCACTTATGAAAAAATTAACATTACATTCAACAATGTAACCTGATTATCAACAAGTATACCAATTATGTAGATTTTGATGAGCCATTTCTTCTAAGTAACTCTCTTAGAAGATCCTAGTACCTCAGAATACATTCTCGTGGATCAAAAATACTTGAATGATTTTTTATAGACTACATAATCCACTCTAGGGAGACTATAATAAATGTTATTACATTATATTAATATTATTAATGATTGAATTTTACACCCTCTAAGACTCACCCTACGTTAGTCCAATAGTGACCATTTAACTGATACACCATCACCCAAATCAATCACAGCGTCTAGTAGAATATAGTTTTTTTTACCCATGTAATGTATAGAAAATTATCAAAAACACTATGAGTGTTATCCCCATTGTTAACAAATCCTTCTGTTCCTCTTGAATGATAGAATACTCATTTAATAATAATAAATACTTAAACTTCAAAAAAATGATTTGTTGAAGAACTAGTCAATAATGATAACATAAATCTCAATCTTGGATATATTTTACTTGAAAAAATAACATTAAGAATGATTTATTAAATCCTATTAAAACCCATAACATTCTGACATTATTTTGTGCATTGGGAATGTATATCATTCGAATAATGAACTCTTCCATTCTATAGAGAAAAAACAAGGATCCATGGATTAATTGAATATTATACCATGTCATGTGATTTAATATTATAAAATATTAAAATCCATATTTTTTTAGTTGATAATAGATTTAGGATAAACCAAAATCTATCTTAAACCATTTTCTAGCTCATCTTCAATGATCTTGACTTATCATCTTATTCCATGATTGTCCTGATATATTAAAAAGTTAGTATTATACCTTAGTAAAAATGAATATAATGAAATGGTTTTCATACTTTGTGTAGAACATGGAATTTATAGTTTTAATATATGATACAACATCAATTATATACTCAGAAGACCTTTTCAATTCATACACATGGTCCTGCCTTCCTCTTTATAATCAATGCTAGAAAAATTCCATCAGTATGAAGTTAGGAGGAATCTACAATGAAATATCTACATTAAACTCCTATGAAACCTGATAAATAAATGTTCATCACTATATGAGTAAGTAAGTTCAATTTTCAATAGTAAAATTTATATAATATATATATTTTAATATAATATAATTTACCCTTAATTTTACATTGAATGATTTTAAATAAGGTTTTATAATCCTAATCTTTATCATTATAGAAACAAAATCAGTCATGGGAAGTTAGAACGTCCTCTGAGCCAAGGAAAAGCCTACCATGAATAACTATTTCTAATACATCATCAAAAAAATATAGAATTTAATCAAAAACTAATTAATAGAGAGAAAACTGATCAGTCAATGTATCTCATTCACAGTAATTATAATTTAATACATATGTGCCATAACATGGGTCTAATTAATGCTCAGTAAACCATACTATGAAGAATTGATGATATAAAGAAATTAAATTGTAAATATACTAATGTATTGGAAAAATACACAACTATTAATGTATTCTCGAGTAATCCTAATGAGTCTCTATAGATCCTTAAAATTCATACCCATAGAAAAGATTTTTTTTCAACTAATATAATCAACTAAATTTAAGGGGGTCATTAATCTCAAATATCAACATGATAAAGGGAAGGTTAATAATAATATTACTTCAATTTAAGGTGGAATATCATATATATTCTATGATCCTAAAAAATTTCATCTAGGAAGAATAAAAGATACCATTCGTATAACAATTATCATGGCTATGTCCCTTATGGAAAACGTTAAATACATAGTATTCCTCTTACAACCATAATATGTTTTTATGGAAATTTCAAAAAAAGATGGGGATTTACCCTAATATTTTCGATAAATATCAATGAAATTAATGATATATATGTTTTCATATATATTTTTATATATAAATTAATATAAATTCACTAAAAGGTCATTATTGTTTAGGCATTTCTCTTTTTAATTATTTAATGAAATAAATAAACATAACAAATGAATAAGATTAGTTTTTTTATTTTAATGTTATTTATTTATTTTTAGATTAATTTGGAAGAGTATAGAATAATTTGGATTTTTTGTTATTTTATTCTTTTAAATAGAGAATAATATTGTGTTTTTTAGCTTTATATGTTCTATCTATAGTGGTAGGTAAAGAAAAAATATATTTTTTGATGGAAACTTTTTTTACTTTAAAAATTTTATAATATAAGTGTTCTTCCTTTTTGTAAGGCACTTGAATAGTTCTAAATTTTTTATTAAAATCCAGGAAACCTCTCTATACAACTACTTATTCATCAAGAAACATATAATAATAACATATTGAGTATTCCGAACTGTGAATAAATATTATGTGTCCTAGAGGAAATTTCTATTTGTAGTGGGAAAAGTGTTTTCTAACCAAAATAGTAATCTATGTTATGGATAATGTTTTATACAATTTTGATATGATATATTCCATTTGTATAACTATTTATTGGGGTCCACTTATCTATAAAAAATCCATCATTAAATGGAATCTCAACACACAACCACATATGACCAAGAAAAATGGTGCAGATTTTGAAATCTTCACGTGACCAATACCATCACCAAATATCTAGGCACATTCAACCCATGAAATACACTATTTGAGGTTTTAGAAAAACTATAATATAACTATAAATATTCATGAACAAAAAATATGATCATTGAGATAGTTTAAATTCCTTATTGATTCTGTTTATTACCTTTAAAAAATATTAATAACTCATTAAATTATCTGTCTACATCATGAAACACATGAATACATCTTTCACATTCATCCCATATCTGATAAATAGAAAAAAAATAACATTGTATAATTAGATAACACAATTTAAATGAATATCTCAAATAAGGATTACATGTATAATGGTTATGGAATAAATGGATTTAATCTATAGTGTATTAATTGATGATGTTGATTTTAAGAGTTCATAAATTATGTATAAAATGATTTCAAATTAAAAGTACCTATGATTAAACAATATATATTTTAGTGTGTAATGAAAATAAGTAATTTTCTTTTAATTCAGAAGATATTTTAGTGTAATATATTTAGATAATTAGTTCATGATTCATAAAAAAATAAATATTTCATCAAAAAGTGGACACTTCCACTCTATATATATTCATCCAACAAAAACTTTTGATGTATAAAGATAATTATTTTTGTAAAATATATACACAGTTAACATATTGAACACATACTTGTATGTAATTGTCCTTAAAATCTTGTGAAATAAATTTTAAATTTTTTATATGCATAAAAATCTCACTAAGTGTCATAAAAGTATAAATAATCCCATTGATCCATTAATACTAATATTTTTATTCCATTTTCAAATAAAACATTCACAAAAAATAATTATTTTTTTACCCAAGATGTAATATTCTCTTCCAAAATATTTTTATAAAATATTTCAAAATAAATAATATGGTTAAAATAAAACTCATAAATTATTCTTATAAATCCTGAAAAAATAAAGAACTGTTTTTGAAAAAGTTTCTACAATTAATTCTTAATAAGTGTATTATAGTTTAATTTTAAAAATGTTAATTTATTATATTTTTAAAATCATATGATTTCCATAAAATCCAATTTTAAGTATAGATTAAGAATATATGTATATTGAGACATTATTTCAATATCACCCTTATAATCAATTTTAAAAATGGAATAACCATCATGGTGAATTACAATAATCTCTTTGGATAAACCCTGGTTGTTAAATCATACCATATATTGGGTTAATTTTATAGCTAAAAAGGGTTTACATGTCCATAGTTTATAATGGAACCACCAATACATGGTTTATAAAGGAACCATCCATCATAAATTTATAGTAGAACCACCCTTCCTTGGATTATAAAAAATCACCCATCATCGTATAAAATCCACAAGAACCGTAAAATAATCACAACACATAAAATATTTCAATTTTTAACCTTAAAATTGTAAAATATTCTTCCCACCCAAATGTATATATTTTTAAGATATTAAAATACCCATTCAATTTAAATCCCTTTTTGAAAATTATCAATAAAAAGTATAATACTATTTTTATTTGAATAAAAAATGAAATATTTTAATGGAATGAAAATATAAAATGATGGTTATGGTAATGGGAAACATATCTGAAGGATTATACATTAAAATTCAACCTTCCTTTTCAGATTTTGGCAGAACATTCTGTATAAACTACATAAAAAGATTCATTTTAATCATCTTTAAAGGAAATAAAATAATGAAATTAAATTTTTTTATTATTCATTTATTTCTATATAAATGAATCAATCAAATAATTTTTATAAAATTGAGATGGATAAAATTATTTTGAAAATAATTATTTATAATATTTTAAATGTGGTTTTAAAAGAAATGTGTCCCTCAATTCGAGTTATACTTATCAAATATGTTCTTTTTATCCTATAATAATAAAATTATATTTGTTATTTTTATTATTAATAAACTTTTAAAAGTTTATTATTCCTTTAATTTTATTTATTACTATGTTATATACAATTACTTATGTTCTCGTTGTACATTTTGACGATACATAACTCATACGACTAAAATGGATTCTATAGGTTTATTATAGTCAAAGAGTTAAAAATTCATCATATAATGAATAATAATAATAAATTAATTATCATTTATATAGATAAATTGTAATTTTTAAACACACAATGAAATATGGATATAAAAATAAACTATGTTACAATCATACAGATGGTAGGCCATACATACACATGAGTAACGTTTCCATTTTTCAATGATCACGGTGGAAAGAAGGTGAGTATTGTTTTAGCATTGAAAAATGATATTTATTTCATAAATAATGTATTTATTATTTATGTATAACTATATATATCCTTTATGTGATATAGTAATGAAAATAGAATTATATAGCTTTATAGAGGTGGTAATCAACATGTATGCACGAACAACGTTCTCATTTTATGATGAAGGGAAATGTCAAAAAAAATTGATATATTATATTTTAATAATTATAATTATATAATTAATATTATATATAAATGTTAAATCAATCATTATAAAAATATGTGAGAGGCATTGATGGAAGACAAATTAAATTGGTTTGTAATGCGGTAGTTCGTCGTACACACGAAAGATAGTTTCATTCCCATTTTAATGGTGGATGAGATAAATATAAGTTATTAAATTAACATAATAACACAGACACACACACATATATATATATATATGTTTAAAATATTTATGTTATTATTTAATCATGTTTTAATAATATTTAACGCAGGTATAAGAAAAAATAAAACTAAAACATTCGGTAAAAAGTTATACCTTCTTTCAGACAACCTCCTTTTTTTGACACCTTACGCCCTATAAGATTGGATTAATGCCTTAAATATGACATATAGAATGAGGGGAGGAATTTTAATATGATATTTTTTAGATATTTTCATAATATAATTTCTCTTTAGGTGTCTAGAGAAGAGTATACAGGGTGCAGTTTTAAGGAGAAGAAGGGCATTCTTGTAATTTCCTAAAGTATTAAATTAATACAATTTAATTTTCATTTTAAAATGGTTCAAAATGATAAATTATATTTTAATGTTATTATTAGTCTAAATAATCTCATACAATAAAAAATTTCATTTTGAAGTGATTTTTCACCCAAATATGTATTTAAACCTCCATTGACCTTGTTGAAGATTACTACAATAACAAAATTTGATACTAATTAGGGTTCAAGATTGTAACTATAAAATAAATTTTTTCTCATAAATGGGTAATTTTTAAATTTTCAAAACATATTAAAATAAAATTGATGAATTTAGATTTTTTTTCATTTTATATTTTTTACTAAACAATTATTTATTATAAAATATCATTTATGAAAATGTTAAAATTATAAAAAATATTATAAAATAATATGTGCCTAAATCATCTAAAGTGGATTAAAAATTCTATTTATCAAAATATAAGAAATATATTGTTTGAATATAATCATAAAATCAAATTTTTATAGGTTTTGATAAAATTTTAAACTTAGTCTTTTTTATTATCCCCTTGGTTTACCAATTTTAACATTAACTATGGCAATGAAATTTTTAATATTAATGGGTTTTAATTTTACTTATAAGGTCAAATTGGATTATAAATTTCCAATGGATGAAATTTTAAAATAATTATCAAAGTTATTTTCCTTTTTTCATATTTTATTATTTTTAAATAATTTAATAAAATATTATTTTACATAAAATATAATAAATTCTATCTTGTGCACTATTTAATTAATTTAACTTGGGAAAAAATATTAAAAATATTAATTATAATATAATCCCTTCACATAACCCTAAAATTTTATATTTCTCTATAAAACTATTTTATCAAAATAACTAATTAAAATTATATTTAAGTAAAAAATTATAATAATTTATTTTATTTCTCCATTTATTTGAATAAATATTGTGTTGGTGTTGTGTAACAATATAAGATAATTTTATAATAATTTCAAATTATAAACAAATTATGATGATAAAAAATAATATATATTCAAAATTATAATTTATAAATTTTTTTATTCTTATCCCAATTAAAAAATATTATTGATATTAAAAGCATGAATGACATATTTGACAAAATATATTTTACATAAATATTATAAAGGCCCAAATCAATGAAAAATGGCATGAAGATTCCATAATTTCAAAACATGGAAAAAATACACACATCTGATTGGATAAAAACAAGTGTTAGGATCAATATTCCGTCCTCTTTATATTACATTTAACCTAAATTACCAAATTTACCCTTACCATTGTGATAATTATTCACTATGACTACTATTCAAAATGAACAAAAATGTAATGGTATTATTTACCACATTTTAAAATTTCAATTCAAAATATTTAAAAAAACCTTCAATATTCAATTTCTATAAGTGTAAAAAAATTAATTTGAGATTATATTGCAAATCGCAATGAAAAATAGTTTTTAGAATAAATGCATTTTTATGTATAAAAAAGTTTTTATAAAACATTACACCATAAAATTGTTTCAAATGAACTTAATTTTGTTATTAATAATATAATATAACAAATTTTACTTTAAAAACATTTAGGAAAACAATGAACATTGTAAAAACTTGAATGAAAAATATTACTTTCAGTAAAAAAAATTATTTTCCCCTATTCATTAGAAAATCAATCTTTTCAAAAAAATCCAAAAAATAACACTAACATAATTTTAACAAGATAATTTCAAAATTGATATAAATATTTTTGAATAGAAAGAATAAATGTTCTATAAATTAATTATCTCATTTTCCCACAAAAATAATTAAAATCATATTCTAAGAAAACATATTTTTGAAGAACTAAGTGAATTTACTAAAAATTTTGAGCTTATTTCAAAAAAAAATTCATTAAATTTTAATTTATTAGGAAAATTATATATATTTTACAATTAAATTAATATTATTCATATATTCCAACTCAATGGCCTGGTAATAACTGTCGTGTTTAAATAATAGTATTTTTTCTTTTAAGATCGATATTGTGTATCTTGTACGCTATTGATCATATTATTTCCTTTTAAAATCCCAAGATACCACATTATACCCAAATTAATAAATTGAATCCTTGAAATTTTTACTTCATATGAATAATTTATGGTTTTAAATATTCAAATATATTTCATGAAATCCCATAACATAAAAATGGTTAAATAATATTTTCTTGAAATCTGGTAAAGGGGAGTAATAAGGACATTTTTAATGACACAAAATAGGTAAAAATTAGAATAAAATCCTAGTGACATGAAAATATAGGCATGTAGGGAAAATTAAGGTCCAAAATAATAATGGAGAGTGATATAAAAAACTATTTACAAGAAAGTGAATGATTATGAGAAAATCAATGACCTTAAAACCTTAAACTAAAGAGGTATGAAAAAATCCTTTGATTCATCGTAAATTCAGGTAATAGGATAAAATTTATTTTCCAAGATCCTTTTCTTAAATTTTATGAATTCATTTACAGTATAGACTTTGAAAAAATGAATATAAGTTTACTTGACATGTAAAATTTCATCCATTAATAAATTTCAACCAAAATCTCATATTCTCCTATAAATGATTAGTACTAAACAAGAATCAACATAATATAGATCACACAATTCCATAAAAGTTTAACAATATATTCATCACTTCATTATAAATTAACGAAAACAAAAAGTTATTGAAAAAGTTAAGATAATTCCAAAAATGATTAAATCTTTGTTATACCAAAAGGATTTTTAAATAAATTTAATATAGAATTTAATGCCTGAAACAATGAGCCTCAACCCAACAACACATTTTTATTATAACCCTGCCATTAAACATAACATTTCTCCCTTTGTGAATTGAATTTCAAAAAATGGACATACATAGTTGTGATCAGTATGATATTTAAAGTCTTATAGGATCAACATACATTTTTGGTCAATATTAACATGACCGCTATAAATAGAAATATAACATTATGAATATTAATATCACCAATGTAATTGTAAATAAAATTTAGGTCCCTTATAAATGAGGATGAATATTTTAAATTTTTTAAATTAAGTGTTGGTATTTCTGTGAGTAGTAAATATTTAATTACAATTTTAAAGAAAATAAATTGATTTAAAATAATCATAATTTTCATAAAATGTATTCCAAAATAAATATTTTGTTTCCTATTATTTTAGTATAATTTAATGAGACCTTAGTTAATTTTTGAAAGTATTATAAAATCAGTTTTAAATTTAAAATTTGTATTATTGAAGTTAATAATGATTTTATTTAATAATTTGATTTTACATAATTAGAAAAATATTTTCATAAAATTGACTCCATTTTTTTATTCCACATGTCGAAAACTGGTTTGGGTGAATATTTGGGATTTTTCTGAAAAACGTGAATTTTTAATGAATAGTAAAATATAGTAATTTATGGTATAAATACATTCGAAGCAAAATAAACTATTCCACGAGTCATAAATGATGTAAGAGCACTTTCATTGAACTCATGTGTAGTTATTACTATTTTGGGTCACAATAATCAACACTATTGGTAGCCTTGAGTAAAATAATAATGTAATGAATAAGATATTCAAAAATTACCCCTCTCCCCGACTATAAAAATCACCGCTCACTCTATCTTCTAATCACTCTTCTATGCCTTGAAGCATCTCAGTTATTTTCTAAATACGCTTCCTTAGCCTCTCCTATCACTTTTTCTTTCTAAAACACCAAAACCCTTTCCATTAATGTGTTTCTCAAGGTGGATATTTCAAGAGGTAAACCCTCTTTCTTTTTCATTTAATTTCATTTTCATTTTTTTTATTTTCATAAATTACCCTTACCTACTATATCCAAATGATTATTATAACTCTTTTACTATCTATATACTTTAATGATATCATGTTAATGGAATATCCTTCCTCAAACTACTATCTCTTTATATTTTGTTTTAAAAATTAAATCATAGTCCAAGAGATACTGATTTACATCCTTCGTGGATGAAGAACCTTCATTCTTAATTTTCCCCTTCAAATATAGTCATAAAAACATTTTTATAATTGAAAAAGTCTATAATATATGTATTATATCCTATTTAATGTTCTTAAAACAGTATATATGTAAGATTGAGATAGTGTATGTAGATGCTCATTTACAAGAGGTTGTGAAATTTAAGTTTAAAAACTTTCGTTTTTAACCTTAAGGATAATTATATTTAACCAAGATAAACATGGTAAATTCACATATCCTCTTTAAGTTCATAAATATGAAATAATAATTCTTAGTGTCCAGAAATATCAATCCATAAAATGAAACTTAAGAACTATTTTCTTAATGGAAGATGCTACCTTAAAGCGTATGGAATCATATTTATCAAAGTAAGTAAAGTACATGAAAGTATAAGAATTTTATAGTTTCTTAATTTATAAAAATATAGTATAAATAAATCTTGAAACAAAAACAAGTAATATGTAGAAAATATTTTAAACCATAGAGTAGGGTGTCCAAAAACCATGGATAAAGGACCCTTGATTTATACTTTTAAGAATGTATGTCTTACCCACACAAGGGTAAGCCCTAGATAGGAATATTAGAGTCTATCTTGTTTTCCCCACATGCCATTGAACATTAAGGTAGTCAGAACCTCTTTCTTCCTATCCCCGGATTCCCTCGATTGTACATAGCAATAATAAGAGTCGCACAAAGCAAGACGAACAAGATGTTCAGGGCTAAACAAAATGTTCATGAAATACAAAAAACATGAGAGTCTTTCTCTCCCTAAATTCACTTCAATACATCAGATAATGTAATCTCTAGGATCCTGGAATGATAACAAGCTCATTCAAATGATCTTCAATTTATATTCAATACTTCAATGGTTGGCACCCTCCTCCAATGCTCATATTTTTCCATAAATTTTGGAGGGACCTATACACGTGTCACTCAACCAGCGGTTAGTTATAAATAGATTGTATGAAATATTTTCATTTTTCTAATAGCACGTATAAGGATAAATAAATTATCTTAACCAATTATAAATATCCAGAGTCTAAGGAAAAATAAAAATTGGTGTCTTATTTTATAATAAATTATATTCTATAAAGCATGGCTATTCAGATATTATTTTATAGTGACTTTTTAATATGAATTCTATTGATTTTGGAGTTTCAATTCTAATGAATTTTGAGTTTGAATTATGACGAATTCAGAGTCTTGATTTTGAAAAATTCAGAGCCTAAATTCTGAGGAATTCAGATTCTAAATTATAAGGAATTTGGAGTCTGAATTATGAGGAAATAGGGGGTCCAAATTATGAGGAATTAAGAGTATGAATTATAAGGAATTCAGAGTCTATATTTCAGAGAATTTGGAGTCTGAATTCCAAATAATTTAGAGTCTGAAATTCAGAGAATTTAGAGTATGAATTTCAGAGAATTCCGAGTCTGAATTTTAGAGAATTTGAACTCTAAATTTCTGAGAATTTGAACTCTAAATTGTAGATAATTCTAAGTCTAAATTTCTTAGAATTAATAGTATGAATTTAAGATAATTATATATCAAATGAGCTATAAGATTCTGAGGTTTTAGATAATAATCTGAATCATTGACTTAATAATAAAATGAGTTTGGTTTTGAGAGGTTATAAAATGAGGTAATGAAATAAAAAGAAAGGATAAATATTTCCATAGAGAAAGAGAATTTTCTTTAAGAAAATAATCCTTAGGTATGTATAATTTGTCTTAAGATAAGGTGTTTGTGATTTTAAAAACATAGAGGAATGGAATAGTCATAAGGAATCCTTATTTACTCAACAATCTCCCCCTTTATGGAAATCATAAACAACATTTTGAAAACAAATATAAGAAATAAGAATTTTCTTTATTAACATTAAAAGAAAACTTTTCTCCCTTACTTATGAATAATGATGAATATGACTAACTCCCCCTTAGGTTTTGAAATCCATAAGAATCGTATTCTTGACTTCCATAGAGAGATTTTACTTTTTCTTTGATTTGAAGGTATTCTTTATGTATAATCCCCTTTACGTAAGGAACTCTATTCTTTTATACAGATTATTTTATTATCATTCATTTCTTCCCCTTTGTGATTTTCAAAAAGGAATAGAGAGAATGAAAAAATGGTACTTAAAATATTATGACTATACAAAACAAAACAAAATAAGGACAATTTTTTTTATTATGATTAGAAAAAAATTGATACAGGGTAATACAAAAAAATATCAGAATAGAATGGAAATCACTCATCCTTCTTTTCCTTCGGCCTGATCTTCTTCAAGGTAGACTTTACCTTGTCGATATTCTTATGATCTTTTTCAAATTAACTGAGGAATAATTATTGATCCTGATTTTTCTTTTCTAGAGCCTTGATTTTTTCATCCAAATATTTAGGAAATCCTTTCTAATACTTCACTACTTATTCTTTCTTACTAAAATTATCTTCTATCTATTACCTATGTTCTCATTTTCTCTTCAAATTTAAAGAAAATAAATTTAATTTCCCATAAAGATATTTATCTTCTTTCTTTCAGGCTACTTTCTCAAGTTTCATATTCTCTATTAAAATAGTTGTAAGATTTTTTATCCTATCATCTGACTTATCAAAGTCATCTTTCATGAAATCCTAGAATTCATAATGAATCTTCAAGACATTAATTGTTCTTTTATACCACATTGTAATTTCCTTACATGATCTCCAATTTGCATCATATCCAATATGTAATGTTTAGATATCTACCTAAAATTTGATGAATATTTCCATGAGCATGCTTATAGAATCCATATTCGTATTGAAGGAGTTTTAGAGAAAATTTCACCTAGAATCAATACTACGAAACAAGGGAGTGATGTTTACTAACTTTTTCAGAGACTATACCATGAAATACTAACCCATGGAAGATTATTTGGAATCTGATTTCATTGTAGAAGAAAATTCTTTTTCTAGATATTTATATTTCCTCTGGGATGAACCAGAAACATCCTTCTTAACCACCACAACCATCTTAGGTGTATCGTCAATCACATGTTTTCATTTGTCTATATTGGAAATATTCAACACAACATTTGGAGATACATGCTCATTATCTAAAAGATGGACAATTATATCTTCATCAACTTCTTATTTCTCATCACCTCCCTTAAGATCATTATATTGAATGAAGTCATGATTTCTACTTTCATCATCTGTAGGTTTTTAAGCTCTCCATGTCCCTCGCCCTATTTTACATGAGAAATATTCATGGTTGAGTTGACCATGGATGTTCGGGTCGATTACTAGTCATAAGGACATCCATTCTATGTATATTCTTCAACTTGATTTATGACATCATCTATCTCATCTTCTTTTTCCTATTATTCTTATTTTATGTCTTCTTCTTGGAAAATTTCTTCTTTTATGAAAGGTTCCAGAATTTACATCTTATTTCCTGAAGTCTCAATTTGTAAAGATTAATGGAGAAAATATTTTTGTACTTGAATCTGTTCAGATTCATTCTCTGTATCCTTTAGAAGTTCTTGAACAATCTCAGCTTCACACATTTCATTTTTGAGCTTCTTTTATTTTTGTTTCCTTTTCAATTCTTCATCAGCTTGAATGTTTTGAGATTTTTACTTAGTAGGATCAAGCCCGAAACTAGGATTTCCTTCTTTCTTATCCCTTTTATGTTCCCTCCACTTCGCAAATACATCATCAAGAAAAGTCTTTTACTATTTTTTATCTGTTGGAGCTGTCCGAGTTTTCGAAAATGTAGGATTATATTTGATTTCTATTTATTTTTTAATTCTCTTCTTCTAAGATTTCTTTGAAGTCTCTACTCCTTCCACCTTATTAGATAGAGCTTAAACCTCACTTTCTAAAAGATCATAAAATTTTCTTGACTTGTTATTGAAATGAAAATTCATTCTAATTAAGGTATCATCACTTAGCATCAATATCTTAAAATTTCATAGTTTGGAGTTGTAGGTAATTTTGAATTATTCTAAGCATAACACTTCGATGTTAGACAAAATTGTCAGATATATGATTATATGGGATTTGAGAGTTCCATTGTTTATGTTGGTGAAATTCAGAAAGATATACTTCACAAGATTTATCTTCATCAGTTTGACCAGAAAATCCAAAATAATGACGTCACATTTATTTAAGGAGCCCTTGTCTCGTTTTCTAGGAATGTTATGTTAAACACATGTACCCATAATGATAAAAATTTGAATTTTGTTTAGATATGGTTAATATTTAGTGAATTTATAATTTTGAGTCAAAGAAACTCTATTCCCATTTCCTTCTGCAAACTTCCTGACTGATCTGGTAGCTTGTAAGTATAAAAAATTGCTTCATCTTCATACAGAACTCCAAGAATATTTGATGACTTTTTGTAGGATAGAGAATATGTTTCCAATAGATTTTTAAGGAAAAATTATCCCTTCCACATTCCTTAAAAAAACTTTCTATTTATTATAATTCTATTAGTAGGTTAGGGTAATCAGGATCCTGAATTTTTTGATTGGCTAAGAAAAATCTCTCCCAACCATTCAACTTATTATTTTTCATAATCAAGGAATTATACTTAGTGATGAAATTTGGGTCGTCCAACATTTCATTATAGATTTTCCAATCCTTGATATCATTAACTGAAGACATTTATTTTTGTGGGGAAGCTTTCAGAGACATTTAGAGTCTAGGAAACCATTGAAAAATGGTACGAGCATTTTGAAGAAAGGCAATGCTTCAGCACAGAAATCCTTGAAAACCGATGTGGGACAAGTAATAGGGGGACTTTATATAGGCATAAAAGGGAAGGTTTGAATTCCATATTTGATCAAATGGTTGAAATAAGCACAATATAATCTGACGGTTGATATGAAATTTGTAGAAGGGTCTGGTAGGTTTTGATATTTTATGGTTTAAATGAAAATTTGGATTTAAGGATAGTGAATCTCAAGGAAAAAAAATTTAATACCAACAATTAACCAATTAAATTACAAAAATTTAATTAATAAAACATTACTTTATTATTTATAGAACAAATATTGTCAGTAATAAAGAATATTCTTCATGAATAACTTTTTTGTCTGAAAAATTTTTTAGGTGAAGGAAAAAGTTTGTTCCGGATTTTTGAGTTTTGGAATAAAAATTGGTTATAAAAAAAATTTATTTAGAAAATATTTTTTTACAAAAAAATGATTAAAAATATTAGTTTATGAAATAAAATTGATTATGAAAAATTTTGGTTACGAAAACAATTGATTAAGGGAAAAATTTGGTTAACAAGAAAATGTATTACCCCTATGAGAAGAAATTACATAATATAAAGAGATAGGTTTCAATAAAAAGTCAATATGGAATATTAACTTATTGTTATCATTCATAAAATTTTCTTAATGTATTCAAATCTATCGGAGGATAATTATTTTTTAAAAATATCTACAAGTTTATCTTGTTTTATAATAAATTGAAGAATGATATCTCATTTAAGTGTGTGATCCCTCAAAAAGTGAATCCTAATATCTTTGTGTTTCTCACAAGAGTGATGTGCAAGGTTTTTACTGAGGGAAATGAAAATAGTTTTATCACAAAATATCTATTTTTTGGTAAAATTGAAGTCATAGTTTGTGAGTGTGTGTAACATCCACAACCCTTGGGAACAAAAACTTCCAACTTGTACATATTCAACTTCAGCAGTGGAATGATCTACTGAGTGTTTCTTATTAAATGACCAAGAAACTAATGAATCTTATAAGAAATGACAAGTTTCGGATGTACTTTCTCTATACATTCTACGTCAACCATAATTAGCATCCAAATATATTTTTAAAACAAACTCATTTCCAGAAGAATAGAAAAGTCTTAAATCCATGGTTCCCATTAAATAGAGAAAAATTATTTTCATTGCTTTTAAATGATATTCCTTAGGATTATATTGATATCTCACACATAAAAATACAAAAAAAAATTAATTCTAGATTACTTGTTATCAAGTATAGTAAACGTTTTATCCTTCCTCTAAATAATGAATGATCTACTGGTTTCCCAGCTTTATCAAGATCAAGAGAATTTGAGGTACTGATTGGAGTGCTTATATGTTTAGTGTTATCATATCCATACTTTTTTAAGAAGATACTTAATATACTTATGTCATGACATATATGTAATTTTTGGTTTTTTAGAAATTTGAAAACCTAGTAAAAATGATAACTCACCCATTATACAAATTTCAACATCAAATTCCATTATATTCACAAAATAATCAACTAAATTTTGTTGACTTGATACGAATATATTTTCATCAACATATATTTGAACTATAAAAACATATTATTATATTTCTTTATAAAAAGAGTTGTTTTAAAATTTCCCTTAACATAATTGTTTTGTAAGAAAAATCATTTAAGCCTATCATACCAGGATATAGGGGCTTGTTTAAGTCCGTATAAACCTTTGGTAAGTTTGAAAACATGTTCAGGATGTTTTCAGTCTTCAAAACTAATATTTTGTTCAACATAAACATCCTCATAGAAAATATTCATCAAGGAAAGAACACTTCACATCCATTTGAAAGAGTTTGAAATTTAATAATGATGCAAAGAAAGTAAAATGAGAATAGTTTCAAGTCTAGAAATAAGAGCATAATTTTCTTCATAGTCTATTCCTTCTTGATGATTATAGCCATTATCAACTAATCTAGCATAATTTATTACTCTGATTCTATTTTCATCATACTTATTTATGGATACCCATTTTACTCCAATTATAGAAGTTTCCTTAAGTCTTTCAAGCAAGGTCCAAACATTGTTCCTTTTGAATTTGTTTAACTCATCTTGTATAGATTTAATT
The DNA here is from genome assembly GCA_963277665.1 of Viscum album. NCBI lineage: Eukaryota > Viridiplantae > Streptophyta > Magnoliopsida > Santalales > Viscaceae > Viscum > Viscum album. The sequence continues at coordinate 247,617,122 of OY728133.1, forward strand.
CAATCATCATCACATAACACATCATCAGTGTTTTTTTGTTTTAATTAGGAAAGGAATTCTAGATGTTCTGCTTCCTTTCTTAAGTAACTTCTTGTCCTTTCTGATTGACTTACATCATAAATGATACTATCACTAAGATGATTCTTTAGAATCTACTGATTTGGGTTTTGTAAAACTTTTTCATCAACATATGGTTGAAAATATTCTAGGGTAAATGCTTCAAAAATGTTTTCTTGAACGTTTTCCTTATTAGAAGAATATTCTATCAAAAAATGATAATCAGTTTTTGAAGATGCATCTAAGGATGTAGGTTTGGGTTGTTTAAAAACAAAAGGATCAGTTCATCAAATTTGACAAGCACTGTTTCTTCAACAGTACAAGTTCGATTATTAAAAAAAATATATGCCTTAGATGTTGTGGAGTGTCCTTGGAAAATCCCTTCATCATATTTTGGTAACAATTTATTTAAGTTATCTTTATTATTCAGGATGAACACTTGGAAACCAAATACTTTGAATTAAAACAATCTATGTTTTTAGGTAGTCCATAATTCATATAGTGTATTAATAAGTAAAGGTCTGATTCAAACTAGATTTATATTATAACAAGTGGTACTAACAGCTTCAACCAAAAAGTATTTAGCAATATGATAATCACTCAACATGTTTGTAGTTATCTCTTAATGAATTCGATTTATTCTTTCAAAAAAATCATTCTGTTGAGGAGTTCTTGGAGTTGAGAAGTAATTAGTAATGCCTTTATTACTACAAAAAGATTTAAAATTTGAAATATGAAATTCTCTTCTATGATAACTATGAATTTTTTTTTGAGGAAGGTTTTTATCATTTTTTACTTGGGCTATAAAAATTTTATAACAAATAAAATTCATATTTATTTTGTAGAAAATTGACCCACGTAAATCTATTGTATGCCTTAACAAAAAAAATACATAATATTTTCCTCCAATAAATTCAATTTATGTTAGATGAAAAATATCCATATGCACTAACTATATTGCATCAAAGGTTTAGACGTCACTGATAGATTTAAAACATTATTTATTTTCTTTTCTATATTAATAAGGATTACAATCTTTTGAAGAATAAAATCTATGTTTTCTTGCATCCTTAACTAGTATTTTATTTGAGAGATTTCATATGTTACTATGGTTGAAGTGTCATAAAATTATATTCCATAACCAAGATTGATCTTCAATTGAACTATGTTAAGTTCAATCTTGGCTCCTAAGGTCTTATGAGTTTAGAATGTATTCATTCTCATGCCTATTGGTAGAAATAATAAATTGTTCCTTGGAATTTTGTACTAAGAATATATCATTCCTGAAATTAAAAATGTAATCTTCATCACATAATTTACTTATATTAATGATGTTTTTTTAAGACCCTTAACAAATAAAACATTTGAAATTAAAATTTTTACAAAAATAACAATGTTACATATAAAAAAAATTTCTTTCTGAGCATTATCTCTGAAAGTTACCTTTCCTCATTTTGTTTTGACAATATTTTCAAAGAAGTTTTTGTTTCTAGTTATATTTCAGGAACATCCACTATCTATGTACCATGTATTTATCTTGGTACATTATTTATTTTCATGAAAATAAAAGTGTTAGACTTTCAGAATCCAAAATTTCTTGGATCCAGAAATGGTGGAAAGTAAAATATTAGGTACCCATATTTCCTTATAAAAATAAGATTTATGAAAACCTAAATTTTTTGGGTTTTATTAAGAAAAAACTTTCTATCCCAATTTACACCACATTTACAGTTAGTACAAAATATATTACTTTGTGGAATAAAATAATTATTACTAAAAATAGGTTTCGATTGAGTTTAACCAAATCTAGAACTATTACATAAAGGATTATTTTGAAAATACATCTTATCAATGCTTTCCCTACCAGAGGTAATGTCTGACCTGAATTTACTTAAATAAAATATTTCTAACTTTACTTTAATAAATAAGTTGTTATCCTCAATAATATTGGTTTTAGAACTTGAGTTGGCCTCTAATAAATTTTCTTATAAATAACATCTTTAAGATCCTTAGAAAGTTTATCCTTCTCAAAAATAAATTTCTTAAGGATTTAAGAAATAAATTCAAAATTAAAATATTTCAGATCAAGATGCATAGAAATATCTGATAAATATTTAGTTAAAATATAAATTTAAAAATATTCTTTCTGTAACTTTTTTTTATCTTACAATTTTCATTTTCAAGTTGTTGGGAAAATGTAGACACTTACATAAGAATGTAAAGTGTTATCTTCATCATAAAAAGATTCTACATGTGAAGACTTATAATATTTATCATCAATATAATTTTCCATTAATGATATATTAGTAATAGATTTGACATTTTTTACCATGGACATTAGATAATTATTTTCAATGGTTAGTTTGCCCAGTTGGCCAAGATTCTTCTTTCTATAATATTCATACTCTAAGGATTAATCAGATGATTCACCACCACTAGAACTCCATTTATAATTGTCCTTCAAGAATTTCTTGGATTTAGATTTGTAATAATTCTTTCTATTCCTCTCATAATTATTTTATTTCTATCTTTTATTTCAAACATGGAAAAATCTAGTGAGATGTGTTCGAATCTATTTCATTCATAGAAAGAGACATCAAAGCCTTTCTTGACATTTCTTTATTTCTTCTTATATATATGTTGAAAGACTTTATTTCCCACTATCTTGTTTATCCTTCGATCCAGATTAGCTAACTCATTATCTGAATGATCACTTTCTCTTGACTCAAATAGGATAATTAATTTCTTAGACTTTGATCTTATAACCCTTTCTGGAGTCTTGACATTATTATTAGTAAAGGATACACTTATATTTCTATTCTTCTTCTTATTCATATTAGTGTCTCATTTTATTCTTGTCTCATAAAGAATAAGAGTTCCAAAAAGTTCACCATTAGTAATATTGGAAACCTTCATGTTCTAATCAATTGATGTTCTTCTAAATTCCCACTAATTGAGAATAATATCTATAATCATTTCCTTAAATAATTTCATCATCTAAACCTTTTTCTCCCATAGACTGAAGAATGTTTACAATAGTCATAAATATTTTTTAGCATTTTTCAAACTATTTCTTCATAAGGATAAAAAATCCATGATATTCTTCTCTTAACATTACTCTTCTAGTCTCTATCACTTTAAAAGTTTCAAAGTGATTAACTTCAAGTTTCATCCATGAATAGTCAGCAGCATCACAAGAAGATATTTGACTACATATTCTTGGTCATAAAACACAAAAATGTATTATCTAACATGTAATTTAGATAATATTCTGATTTTTCTTGGTTGGTGAAGGTTTTGACTTCCTTGTCTAGAATTTGGTAATCCTTAGTAATCATTAAAAATTTATCTACTCCCATGTTAATGAAAAAGGTATGCATTTTATCTCTCTAGTACTCATAATTATTACCATAAAAAATTAGTGGTCTGGTAGGATTATGGTTTTCAATGGAACCAAAATGTATACATTCTATTATATGGGAAAAATATCTTTTCCAATAAATCTTGTTAATAGAAAAATTTTATAAACAAAGATAAAAATATTTAAGAAAAACTTGAACAAGAAAAATTAAGAAAGAAAATTTAGAACAAGAAAAATATTTTGAGCAATAAAACTTATATGTATGTATAATTATTTCAGATACCTTTTTCTAATACCAATTGTAGGATTGAAATAGTGTTTGTATATTCACAATTACAAAAGGGTGTGAATATTATTTTTAAAAACATTCGTTTTTCACCTTAAGAAAAACAATGTTTAATAAAGTTAAATAAGGTAAATTTAAAAATACTCTTTATATTATTAACTATAAAATAAAAATTATTAGGGACTTCAAATATGAATCCATAAAATGTAACCTAAGAACTATTTTCTTTAAAGAAGATTCTACCATAAAGCGTATATAATCTTATTTATCATAGTAATTAATGTATAAGAATGTATAAGAAAGTTATAATTTCATTATTTATCAAAATATAGAAAAAAAACATGAAACAAATACAAGTAACAAGTAGTAGATCTCTTAACCCAAAGTGTAGGATATCCAAAAATCTTGGATAGAGGTCCCTTAATTTATACTTTCAAGAAAGTATTTCTTACCCACACTAGGGAAATCCATCATTAGGAATATTAGAGTCTTTCTTACTATCACTACAGTCTCTCAAACTTGAAGTTAGTCGGCACCTCTATATTCTTAACACCAGAAGCCCTCGATTGTACTTATCAACAATCTAAGTCACACAAAGAAAGATGAACAAGATATTTAGGACTGAACAATATGTTCATGAAATGCATAAAACATAAGAGTATTTATCTCTCTAGAAATCACTTCAGAGCATCACAACATGCAATCTCTAGGATATTGGAATGATAATAAGTTCACTCATATGAGATCATATTTATTGGAAACACTTCAACGGTTGACTCCCTCCTCCAATGGTCATATTTTTCATTTAATTTTAGAGGGACTTGAACACTTGTCACCCAACCAACAGTTAGTTAGAAAATTATTATACGACATCGTTTCATTGTTATAAAAGCGTGTGTAAGTAAAAAAGAAATATCTAAAACAATTCTAAATATCTAGAGTCTAATTATATAAACAATCAAATTCTATAAAACATGGATATATGAATTTTGTTTTACAAAGAATTTAGAATCTGAATTCTATAGATTCTAGAGTATGAATTCTAATGAATTCAGTGTATGTATTCTATGGAATTTCGAATAATAATTTTGAATAATTTGGAGTCTGAATTATTAGGAATTAGATGTCTGAGTTTTGAGGATTTCAGTGTTTGAATAATGAGTAATTAAAAGTCTGAATTCTATGAAATTTTGAATTTAAATTTCATTGAATTCAGAGTCTGAATTTCAGATAATTTATAATATGAATTTCATAGAATTCCGAGTCTGAATTTCAATGAATTTGGAGTCTAAATTTTATATAATTTTGAGTCTAAATATCAGAGAATTCTTAGAATGAATTTAAGAGAATTAAGCGTAAGAATTTTAGAAAATTAAGAGTATGAATTTCAAAGAATTTGGGGTCTAAATTTCATAGAATTTGGTGTCTGAATTTCAGATAATTTAGAGACATAATTTCAAAGAATTCAAAGTCTACACTTCAAGGAATTCAGAGTTTTAAATTAAATGAATTATATATCCAAGGAACCATATGATTCCATGGTTTTAAATAAGAATACGAATATTTGACTTATTAATAAAAATATTTTACTTTTTAGAGGTTATAGAATGAGGAAATAAAAACAAAAGTAAGGATAAATATGTCCTTAGATAATGGAAATTTTCCTTTAGAAAATAATCCTTCAGGAAGGAAAATTTGTCTTAGGATAAAGTGTAGTGATTTTCAAAACATAGAGGAATGGAAAAGTGATAAGGAAACCTTATTAAATCAACATGATATACATGATACTAATTTATACGACAAATGTTTTCCTTAAAAATAAATAATACCACCAAAATAATCTAAATGGTTTTCACTAATGTTTTATCGAATCACTCATCCTCATACCATATAAAAAATATATTATATTTCCATTTAATATTTTTTACTTTCATTAGTGTCATGAAAATTCTACTCTTGATAATTATACAAATTCCACATGAACTTCCATACTCATATACAAGTTTAAAAATCATGAAAACCCAGGAAAAGAATGCACCTAGTCTATAAAGTTTTCTTTTATTAATCATCCAAAAGGTCATAAATGAACTTAATAAAATAATAATAAATCAGATTCATATATATTAGGTTCTTACTAATTTAATTAATGGATTTAATTTTATTATCTAAGACATTAAGGTTGAGTGCATAACATGTTTGTACATAAGGTAAGGGTTTTCTACCTGAACCCCCATTTTCTTTCGAGTTACTCTCTATCTCACTTAATCCTAATTAAAATCATAATTATTCTTATGTAATCCTCATATTTTCTGTTTTTATTTTATATATATGTGTACCAATTATAATCCTTCTTTATTTTTTGTGGAGTGAAATGTTTTATAAAGATCATTCATAATTCTTCCTGATAAATGTGCCCAGTTCAAGGGAACTTCTAGGATTCTTACCTATTTTCAAGTACACTCTATAATATTTTTTAAGAAATTATTTTTTATAAAACCACTAAATTAATCATGGTAAAAAATTAGTTAATTTCTGGTTTTATGTAAATATTTTTCTGAAAGAACTATTCTTTTCATGATAAAAGTGTATTGTCTCAAAAATATCTCGATGATTTAATTAGATAATTTTTGTTTGTTTCAATTAAATTATATAATTTTAAGTCTTATAGATGTTAGTATTTTATGTTTATAATCTACCATATTTTATTTAAGGGTTTATGATTAAATTTTTTGTGCTATCTTTCTAAAATTAATCATACTACTCAAAATTGTTAGTGTTTATGTGTAATGATTGGGGAAAGTAATTTCATATGTTCATGCTGTTTATGTTTATCCCCTTTCATATGAGGAATGAATTGGACTTAGAAAGTGATTGTTGGGGCCTTTTATAGCCACTAGATGCATTGGTTGGTCTCATTAGACAAAATAGATTTGGGTTTTCGCTAAGGCTTTACAATCGTAATTTATTGACGTCTTGGTCGAGGCCTTGAGAATACATTTCTGATGTACAACATTATGCATTCCATCATTATGGTTTTAGTAATTGATAAACCATGTGATTATTATACAAGTATAATATCAATGGTTTTGTTTCATTATCTTATTATCATTTATATGGCATTGTTCAATCATCTTTCATTACTGTCATATTTTTCTCAAGTATATTTTTAAGGGCATGTGTTTTTAGTTTTTCACCATGCCTAGAGTTTATTTTATCGATAATATATACGGTAATACTTAACATTACTACGTATCTGAGATCACCCATTTCATATGTTTTCTCCACGGGTGGTGAAGTTGAATATTGTGAATGACTTGTAGGGATAAACTGGGAGTTGTAAATGTTTCCAATGCAATTTCTATTATGTATTTCATTTCAAATTGTATTTTTGATGTTATGTTTGTATCATATTTTCTAAAACTAATAAACTATTCATTTCTTCGGGATAAGAATTTCTTTAATCATGAAAATATATTTATATAAGGAACTAGCTTTTGGAAAATCAGGTATGGGTCTCTATTAAATAAATAATACATTAATATCCAAAATAAAACAATAATACACAATGTTCAAACTAAATCACTATATTAGTAAAATTATTCATAAAATTTCTATCTAAGGCTAAAACCCAATGAATATAATGATTTGATCATATATTCTTAGAATATAAATATTAAAGTTATCTAGAAATAAAATTAGCTACCTTTAAAGTCTTATGACAAATATATATATAACATAGTTATATAATTTCTAAGATACACTAGTTGTTTCAATAAATGACATGAATCATTATAAATCCACCATAAAATCATAAATTCTTAAAAATACACTACTACCATTAATATCAAAATTAAATAACATAATATTATGATTACAATAATCATATAATATTCCCCAAAAATATAGTTATCTTCTTCTGAAATTCACTTAATCACAAAATTACTTTTTAGTCCCTTGATTATCTATTTGATAAAACATATGTTCCCAATATCAACATAATAATTATCTATCAGATAGTATAAGTGAAAATAATTCATAATAACATGGACTTTATGTAGGACAGTGGTAGTTACTGTAGCCATCTCACCCTTTGGTGGCAGGTTCAAAACCCACAACGTTGTTGGATGCAATATATTTTTGCATGGCATGTGACTTCTAATTTAACTAAAAATATATTAATATAATTACTATAACATTCCCAAAATTTTTATTAACATCCTAATAAATAACCTTAATAAATTCCACTTTAAATAATGTTTTAACATAAGGTAAGATCATACCATTTAGATTTTATACCCAAAAGTTTAATGGAACTCTTCTCAAATAATCCTTCATGTTAAACATAAGAGTTACATTTACCTCAATCCAATAAAAAATCACCCAAAATATCATTAATAACATTATAATATCATCAATTAAAACCTAAATAAGGGTTTCAAAGACATTGAAATTATAATCAACCTTAAAATTATAAACTAGTGATGGTATCCATAGCTCTTAAAATGAAAAAAAAATATTAACATATATAGTTAGATAAACCCTTATTTGATGCCAAATATAAATACCTAACCATAAACAATATATATTATAGTGTTTATATATTGAAATTAATTTTTTTACATTCCTATAGATCTTTTGGGATAATTGTTTTGTGGAATTAGGTCATCAACCATGCATTAATAAATATTACATCATAAAGTGGACACTTCTACTTAATATACATTTTTTCCATAAAACAAAACCATTAAGATATAAAATGTTTTAATTTCATTAAATATCTTCATAATTTTCATCTTGAACTCTTAATTATACCTAATCCTTTTTAAAACACAATGAAAAATACTTTAAAACATGGAATGGGCACAAATTCTCAATAAGGGGCATATAAGAAAAAAAGAAATCAGTTATTCAATGAATACTCGTAACATTTTTTAAATAAATTTTGATATAAAAAATAACATTTTATAACCCATTAAGATAGATTCTCTACCCATAGAGTTTTATAAAAAATCATAAAAATATTGATGGCCAAATAAAACTCATAATGTTTTCTTATAAATTTTGAAAAAAATAATCTCTAAAAAAAAGGTTACACATTTTACTATTAATATGTGGAATATGATTTCCTTATAAAAATAATATCATTAATTACCTTTTTGAGATCATAATATTTATATAAAAACCCATAACAATCATAGATACAACATTTCAGTTACTTGAGGAATGATTTTAATATCACTATTATAAACAATTTTAAAAATGGAATAACCTTCATGTTAAATTATAATAATATATCAACACAAACATAGATGGTTAAATATATCACATTACCAAATGAATTAGAGATATATAACTAGATCACCCACCTTCAGTTTAGAGGAGAACTAACCATACTTGGTTTATAATGGAACTAAAGATCATCGGTTTTCAATCAAACCACCTATCTTCGGTTTATAAAGTAATCACTCTTAATCGTAAAAATTTCCCAAGAACCATAACTCAAACTAAAAAATAAAATATTTAAATTTTAAACATTACACTCAAAATACTATTCTTCATACCCCTTATAAAACATATTAGGATATTAAAATATCCATTAAATTTTATTCCCCCTTTGCAAATACTCAGAATAAAGTGAAGTAGTGTTTTTATTTAAAAAAAAACATGAAATGTTTTAATGTAATCCAAAAATAAAATAATGGTTAAAATAGTGGGAAACCCCATTGGCAAATTATAAGTTAAAAAAGAACATTCCTTTTATCCCTTTCTCAAAAAATTCTGAATAAAATAGTTTTACAATTCTTTTGTGAAACCATTGAAATAAATTAAAAAGTCTCATAAAATTTTATTTAATATTCATTTATGGCAATATAAATTCATCCATACATTATTATTTAAATTCTGAACTTGGGATTAAAATATTTAGAAAAAAATTAAGAAATTTAATACAAGATTTTTAAAGTAATGTGTCACATACCTTGAGTCCAATTGGCTACATACATTCTTTATCATTTGTAATAGAACCATTATATTAATTATTTGCATAATTTATTTATTTTAATGTTCATTATTCTTTCTATTTTATTTATTACCAATTTATATACAATTACACAATTTATTATAAGATATCTTGATGATATTCGAATCATAGGTTCAAAATGGATTTAGGTGGTTGAAAATGGTCAATGTGGTCATTATTACATCATCTCAAAAATAATTATTATGAAATAATTATATTTTTTATTCATAAATTATACATTATTAATAGATGATGAATTATGGTTAGGAAACATAAAATATATTATAATCAGGGAGATGGTGGTCGTATATACAGTTGAGTAACATTTATATTGTTCAATGATAATGATGGAAAATGTGTAAGTATTATTTTATATTTACTGAATGATAATCATAAAAAAATACCATATTAACTATTAAATATATTTATATATACCATCCATTAGATATAGTGATGAAAAATTGATGACATTTCTTCATGGTTGTGGTAAACCACGCGTATGCAGAAATGGCATTTTCATTTTTTTTAGTGGATGAACATATAGGAAAAATATGATTTATTATCATTTTATAATGGTTATTATTTCATTAATTTCATATATAAATTATAAATCCATCGTTATAACAATTCATGAGGGGGAATTGATAAAATACAAATTATGTCGATTTACGAGGAGATAGTCCCCTACATATATAAATGATGATTTCATTCCAAATTTGATGTAAAATAATATGGATATAGATTATGAAATTAAAATAATAAAATATTATTATATTTCATAAGTTGTTTTTTTATTTTTTCTTGTTTTTAAAATATTTTAATGAGGTAAATGTAGAAATAAAAGTAAAACATTTGGTAGAATGTTATACCTTTTTTCCAGACAACCCCCTTTTCTTAAAAATATATTCTCTATAATGTTGGATTTATGCCAAAAATAAAGCCTCTATAATGTGGGTAGGGATGTTAATAAGGGATTTGGGTATGTATTGGCTGAACCAAATTGTTCTTTAAATGTGTATATAATAATATAGGGTGTTCCCTTTATGATTTGGGGAGGGGAATTCATGGAATTATTAAATTATTAAATAAATATAGATTATTTTTCATATTCAATTGGCTTTACACTGATATAATTAAACATTGACATGAGTATGAATCTAAATCCTCTCATTAAACTAAAATTGGATAAACATTATAAAAGGAAAACATGCTAATAAAAAGACCATGTTTGATATTTTATACCACATAACAATCACTTTTATGATTATATGTTTTCTAGAAATTATAAATTATTCAGTAAAATATTATTATTATAAAATATCGTTTATGTCATTTTTTGATTTAGAATAAATATAATTATATAATTTGATTATGACTCATCAAAATAGTTCCAAAATTAAAATTATTCAAATATATAGGATATATGATATTTATATAACTATTGAATAAAATTTTGATAGGTTTTCTATGATATCTTAAAATTTATCAATTATATTAACCACTTGGTTAACAAATTTAAATCATAACGATGGTATTGACATTTTCAATATTAAAGGGCTATAATTATACATATAATGTAAAAAAACCATCATAAATGGAAATGGGATGATAGTTTCAATAATTTATCCTTATTTTTATCCTTTAAAATATTTTTTTTAAATAATTAAATAAAATATTATTTGATATATAATATCATTATTATTATTTTTGACACTATTCAATTAATATGACAATGATATCAACATGATAACCATGGAATTTGAATCTAATTCATTGAAACACCCCTAAAATTTTATAAATATCATTAAAATTATTATAACACAATAATTAATTCATATTATATTACATCTACTATTTTTAGAATCATTTTGTTTAATTTTCTATCAATTGAATACATACTATGTTAGTGTCGATTAAGCATTTAAGTTAATTATTTCATCATGAAAAACTATAAATAAATTACGATGAAAATAATAATAATTTATCTTTAAAATTAATTTTTACAACTTAAAAAATTATTTTTATCCCTATCACAAATCATTATAGATATTAAGATAATTAAAGTGACATTTTTCTGTTTATGTTTTACTTAAATATTATAAAGTTTAAAATCAATGAAATATGGAACCAAGTTGCCATTTTTCAAAAACATTGATGAAAATGAACGGAAAAAATGTATAAAATAGGTTAAAGTAATGTTTTAGGTCATTTTATTATCATTCTAATATTATTTTGTCCTTAATTATCCGATTTACCTTTATAGCGGTGGAAATTATTTCTACAATTACTATTTATAATGACATAAAATAAAAAGTAAAAATTGATCAAACAAGGACCTCATTATTAAAAATAATTAATATAAATTTTAGAATTCAATTTCATATATTTAATAAATTAGATTATGATTATAATGAATAATGATGTAAAAACAGTTTTTATAAAAAATACTAATTTAAGTATAATTTTTTTATAACAAATCCAAGCATAAAACTGATTTGAATGAACTTATTTATATTATGAAAAAAATGAAATCACTAATTATACATATAAAACATTTTAAAAAAAATATCTTTTCAAATACTTGAATTGATAATACAGTTTTCAAAAAAATCAACATTATTCACTATTCACTGAAAATTCAATTTTTTTTAAAAAAACCCAAAAACATTAATCATTGATAATTATTGAATTGGTGATTTCAAAAATGATGTTACTTTTATGATATTATATTTCTAAATATAATTGAAATAAATTATAATATTCTCTGAAAAAAAAGGAATAAACACATTTTTGAGGTAAATGTAATTTTGAAGAAAAAAATGACTTTACTAAAAATTGAGTGCTTATTTTATAACCAGTAATCAATAAATTTTTATTGATTATGACCATTATATAAATTTCATAATTTTATAATCCTATTCACACATGCTAATTCAACTACTATATTATAATAGTCATGTTAAAATAATAATAGTATGTTGTTCGTATAAGCTCGATGTTACATATCTTATACACTATCATATATAGTATTTCTTTTAATTTATTGGTATATTATGCACATGCCTCCATTATATGAGATTTCATACATTGGGATTATATTAAATATATATTTTTAATTTCATTCTATTGTTAATATAATTGTATATTTTCCCTTTCACTCTACATGAACTCCCACTATCATGTTCATAGAGTAATGTCATAAAGAATTAATAATGAGGGAGACTATTTATTCTTATGACTTATTATTTATTTCATATGTTTTTCATTCATTTAATGTAGGATTAGTAATTGTGTTAATATTTTTTACCAACGGTTTTCAAACCACACCACAAATTTTTTAAAGACCCTGACCCGAGTTAGGCAAAGCCAGTTCCTTATTTTATTAAATTTTCATATAAACATATAAGTCATATCCAAAAGGAAAAAATAGTTTAGTATCATTAGAAAACCATATATAAACATAAAAGTTTTGTTAAAACTTTAAATTATGTAAAACAAACTAACTACATTTGAACCACCAATAAACTTCTAGATTATCCTATTGAGTCATTCATATTATAATTCTTCGCATCCTGGGAAAAATAAACCTAAGAAATGGTTGAGCTTTGATCCTAAGTAAGGTTAAGTAATACAGAAAAAGCATAAATTGTAAGTCAAGATGAATAACTAAAAATCACATTCCATTTAAACATAATCTGGTGCATAATATATAAGGAATAAAATCTAAATATGTAATTTCACAATAAAACATAACCATGGATATTATACTCATTGAATAACACATGGAATATCAATTACTAGTTTCATAATTAAGGAATTACTAATGCCGGTCATCATAATCATATAGTCAAGGCCTCATAAAAAACACCAAACATAATGGGTATATAGGAAAGTTTGTCTTAGGATACCTATTGATGCATTGAATGGTGATAGCATCCCCACCCATCCCTTAATAATTACAATGAATTACTCATATAAAATGGGTGAAACATAATTCACACATACATTTATATTGAAACTAACATTTGAAATGTTAATAACATTCCCTAATCAGTAAACATAAAAAATAATGATTTAGAGTAATATGGTGAATGGTTTTAAGATAGCACATCTATAATCAAATTAACCATAAAAAATTAAATAAAATATGGGAGGTGATATCATAAAATATTATTCCCAATTAAACATAATAATCAACAATATTGTTGAAATATATTAAAATACTCTTATAAGATCAATGAGTAATACTTCTGAGAAATACTCTATTACTTTAAAAAGAAGAGTTATTTTAGAAAAGACATTATATAAAACCATAAGTTAAATAAGATAGTTTTTTCATAATAAAATGTGTTCTCTTAGAAAAATAATGGTGGCTTAAAACATATTATAGAGTACATTTAAAAATAGGTAAGAATTCGTGAAGTTCCCTTGAATCGGGCTTGTTTATCGAGAAAAACATGAACATGAACATTTTAAAACATGTTTATTCCCATAAAATAAAGAATTATTATGATTTTTAGATATATATAACATTAAAATAGAATTTATGAGGACTAAATAAGAATAATTAAGGATTTAATTGGGTTAAATAGGGAAAAAAGATTAACCATTAAGAAAATGGATGTTCGGGTAAAAACCCTTACCTTATGTACGAATGTGTTCCGTAAATCATCTTAAATTCATAGATAATAAAATTAAATCCATTAATTAATTAATTTCTAACCACTTATATATGTATTTAATTTATTATAATTTTATTATGTTTATTTATATCCTTTTTTATGAGTTATTTGATCCAATTTTATCGCTCTGGAGCATTCATTTCCTTGGTTTTCACAATCGGTATACTTGTATATATGTATTGAAGTTCATGGTAAATGGGTATAATTATACCGAATTAAAATTAAATATTATTAATGAACAACTAGAATTTTAATTGGTATTATTTATTATTATTTTCAATATATTAAGATGAATCATTAATGTTAATCATTTAGCATAATTTTAGTGGTTTTTTATAACGGTGAACAAGTTTTGTTCTATTATTTAATATCATATTTATAATGTGTTTTAAGAACCTTAAATAACATATAATACTTATTTTATAATCTGGTTCAAAAATCAAAATGGTTTCATGTCCAGCAATGAAGGAGAAATTAAATAATGAAAGTTCACCATCCATGAAGGTTATAAATCAGCACCTCTCGGACTATGATATCATTTTTAAAATAAAATAGAGAGTAAAAAGATTTGTGACATGTATTTAATTGAAATTATATCATTACATTATATTAATTATAATGTAGTTATCATGATTATTTTAATAGATGATGTGAGGAGAGGATAATAAAATAAATGAACTTGGAATGAAATTAAAAGGGAAACGAAGTGGATTTTACCTCTTAAATATTCCTCCTTGAGAACCTCCTTAGGGAAAGGGTTTTTTGTATTTTGGATAGAAAAAGAGATCCTGTATGTGAGGATAGACTAGGTAATATTATTGGTAAGAACATTGAAAAGATTCAAGGATTTGAGGAGTGAGGAGAAGAGGGGGTGAGGGGTGGTTTTTATAATGGATGAGAGGAGTGATTGCTCAATATTTTATTCATTATTTTATTATTTTTCTAAAGATAAGAAATAGTGTTGATACTTTTAAACAAATATAGTAATAAGTCCATGTGATTTTGAACTAGGGTTTCATATATCATTCATGACTCATGGAATAGTGTATTGAGCTTATAATGTATTTGTACTTTAAATTACTGTATTTTACTATTCACTAAAAATTCAAGCATTTCATAAAAATACCAAAAAATGACCATAAGAATTTTTCAAATGGTCAAATTTGAAAAATTATCCCAATTTAATTAAAAAAATTATAAATATGCGTAATTTAATTTTTATTTAAAATCACTATTTACTGGAAAAATACATTTTAAAATTATAACTGATTTTATAACTCTTTCAAAATTCAACTAAGGTCTCATAAAAATATCCTAAAATAATAAGATAAAAAATATTGATTTATGAATATTTTTTTTGAAAATTAATTTTCATTTAAATCATTTTTAATAATAACTTATTAACTAAATATTTATGGTTTATAAAAATTCCATCACTTAAATATAATTTTTATAAAATATTCATTTTTTTACACTATAATATAATTATATAATGAATTCATTTATAGTATGGAAAAAATTTATTTATAATTTCATTGGTGAGGTCACTATTCTATTGGCCAGTTTACTATTCATGATGGTCACATTATTATTCATAAGGGAATGTCACTGTTTCATTATTATATTTTCCTTAACATCTAGAAATACCTATTATTTTATTCATTATTCATTTATAATGTTTGTATTGTGTTCTGTAAGTGATTTTATATGATTAAAACTATATTAAATAAACATAAAAAGGGAACTTTCATTAATATAATTTTGGTTCTTTGCATATTTTACTCATTATTTTTGCATATACTAAATTGTTTATCTCACTTCATTTAGATTCTATGATGTTCATTAGATTCTGGGCAAGAGATTAGCTGGGATAAGTCCTTTGTTTATTTTGGAAGGAATTTTCCTATTTCTAGTAAGACTGGCATTATTAGGGATTTGGGTATTCATGAAGGTGTTTTTCCCTTTACTTATTTAGGTGTTCCTATGTTTTGGTGGAGGCCTAAAACATGTCATTTTTCTGATATTGTATGTAAAATCAGACGTCATATTGCTACATGGAAGGGTAAGTCCCTTTCCTTGGCTGGTCGGGTTTGTTTGGTTAGAGCTGTTATCATTTCTATGTTTGTTTATCCTTTCATGATTTATAAGTGGCCGATCTCTCTTATCAAGAGCATTAACGTTTCTATTAAAAATTTTATTTGGAGTGGCAATATTTCAGAGAGGAAATTAGTTACTGTTTCTTGGAATAATTGTTGTAAACCCTATGATGTTGGGGTTCTTGGTATTAAAAATCTTGAGGTGTTTAATGATTCTTTACAGGCCTCGTTCATTTGAAGGCTTGTCAATAATAAATCTGAGTCTCTGGACTTTCTCCGCTATAAATTCAGGGATAGGCTCAGGAATGGAGTTTTTAAATATCTGGATTCTTCTATTTGGCATGCTTTTAAATACATCTTTTCCTCTATTGACTCTCATGCCAGATGGCTTGATTCAAGGAACTCGTCTTTATCCTTTTGGAAGGCCAATTGGACTGGATGTCCTTCAGATGACTCCTTGTTGGATGATGATTTTAATTTTGATATGGAATCTACGATTAAAGATCATCTTGATAATAAGGGGGGTCTCCCTAATCATATTGTTACTATTATCAATAGTTACTGTTTCTCTAACAGAGAGGATTTTTGGGATTGGGAACCTGCTTTCAATGGCCTGTAGACTTCTAAAAATTTATATTTTCATTCTCTATCTTGCAATATTGGGTGTAAATGGATGAGGGATCTTCATATGAACTTTATTAGGCCCTCTCGGTCTTCTTTTACCTGGAGACTGGCTCATGGGAAACTTCCTACTGATTGTTTCCTTCAGAAATGTGGCATCACTCTCTGCTCTTCGTGTGTGTTTTGTCATCAACATAGGGAATATATTGATCATTTGTTTATTAGTTGTGTCAATGCCTCTTCAATGTGGAAGGTTGTTTTTGTTATCTTTGAAATTCCCATGCCTAATATGTCTTCAATTCATCATTTCCTTCAAAGCTGGAATTCTATTTCACTCTCTCCCCAATTGTTTGATCATTTTAGAGTCACTGCTTCTGAACTCCTTCATTTTATTTGGTTTGCTCAAAATAAGATGATTCATGATAAATTTTCCTTCTCGGTTAGTGGGGTTTTATCTGCTATTCTTGGTGCTATGCGTAATTTTTTTATTCCTAGTAAGCATTTTTGCATTAACTCGGTTCATGATTTGTCCGTTCTGAACAGGATAGGTGTTAAGGGTAATTTCAAACCTCTGCGTGGTACTTTAGAAGTTCTCTGGAAGGAACCTTTATTTTGGTTGGATAAAAGTAAATTCAGATGGTGCTTCTAGGGGTAATCCGGGGCATTCTGGTTATGGTGCTGTTTTCAGGAATCATAAAGGGGATGTCCTTGGTTGTTTTCATGGTTCTTGTGGCATTGCCTCTTCACTTGAGGCTGAAATTCTTGGCATTATTGTTGCTGTAGATCAAGCTGTCCAGCGTGGTTGGGATAATTTATGGTTTGAGAGTGATTCTTCTTTTGTTGTTTCTGCAATTAAGATGGTTATTTATCACTTGTCCTGGAAGCTTACTAATCGATGGATTAATTTTTTGGAGACTCTTTTTTCTTTGAATCATATTATCACTCACATTTATAGGGAATCCAATTCTGTTGCTGATGGACTGGCTAATAAAGGTGTTAATGGTGTTGATTTTGTTTGGTTTGATCATGTTCCTGATGATCTCCTTATTTTTATTAATAAGGACCATGAGAAATCCCCCATTTTTAGACTTTTGTACGTTTCTTTTGGGGCTTGTTTGTTTTTTTGGATTGTTTTTTTTCTTCAGGATGGAAGTAGAGCTTTGTTGTGTCGAGTTGTTGTGGTTTCCCAAATTCTGGGAATCAGTGTGCTGCTCTGGAGTAGGCTAGAGTCTGCAGAGTTGCTGGCTTCATTTGGTTTCCCAAATTCTGGGAATTAGTGTGCTGTTTGGAGCGGGCTGGAGGCTTAGTTGTTGGCTTCTTATGGTGGAAGGAAGGCTTTTATGTTGCTGTTTTTTGGCTAATAAAGGCCAGGGGTGATGGAGATTCTTCTGTTGTGGAGAAATCTTACATGATCCGGCTTTGATCTTCATTGGTGACATTGGTGGCTTCATCCCATATCCCACCCTTTTTTATTTGGTGTTTGTCTTATTTGGTTTCTTTCCTTTTAACCTTAACCATTTTTTTATGGTTTTGGTGTTTGTTGTTTGTATTTTTCTTGTACTATTTTCTTTTCTCTTTAATAAATTTCCATTACAATAATAATTAAATAATTCATTACAACAAACCATTACATGACACAAAGTAAAGAAACATATTCACTATAGTGGTTCTATCTAGTGTTGCATAACACAAAATAATATAAGACAATGCCATAATCAAGAATTTTAAAGCATTGTGTAATATAAAGAATAAATAAACAAAATATACATTTAATTTTTGTAAAAAAAATGAATTAATATTTTATAAATTTTATGAATTTATTGAATAATTTTATATATTAGAATTAAATTACTTTTTATGAAGTTAAATATGACCCCTAAAATTTGATTGTTGGGAATTAGAACATTGCAATAGAAAAATAAACATTTTAATAAAAATATTATCATTATGTGTAATATAAATGTTTTAATAAAAGTAAATAATATTATTTTGTAAATATATACTAAATAATTTAAAAAAATAATGTATATTGATCCCTAAATAATAATGAGACTAAATACATATGCCTTAAAATAAAAGTAAAATTTAAAGAAAATGTGTTTTTGAAAGTTGTTGTTGAATTCATGATTTTGAAATAAACAAAAAGTTTTCTTTAATAAATAAATTTAAAGTATATTGAAAAAATATTATCATTAAAAATACTTAAATATAAAATCCCAATATTTAAATGGTCTAACAGGAAATTTTTCATAATTTTCTGAGAGATTCAAATTTTAGGGAATATAGCAAAATATTGTAAGAATGTACCTTATTTTTTATTAAATCATGATGATCTAAAAAAGTATAACAATTAATATAAATTAATTTGAAACCTAAATATGTAAATTTATTTAAACGAGTTATTTTAATGAATTAATATCAATTTCTATACCAATAACATACTTTTAAAGATTCAAAAATGAATTAATGTTTTAAAGTAATTTTTTTTGAAAACATCGTATTTACACATAAAAAATAATTTATAATAAAGGATATTTGTTCCTAAAAAAATAAAAACAATAAATTAAATTTCAAATAATATTAATTAAAACACTATGAAATGAAATGGGTTTGAACCTTCCCCAACCATGATTTACAAAGCCTAATTCCTAAAATTAATAAACAATTCTCACACATTTTCTATGAATAACTACTAATCCTCAAATTATTCTCTTATGAAAAATAATTGTAATTTTCTTTCTTCTCTATTTCCCAAAAAATACTCTTACAAAGGTTCTCTTCAGCATTATAGGTGTTTATATAAATATTTTAGATAATACTTATTAAGGTAAGAGTTCTTCATTTATATGTTCTTTTATTTTGTGTAATCCATTCCAATTCATTTTTATATCAATAAAAAATGATTTTATTAATTATTATAAATTATTTATTTTATTATTAATGAGAAATCATGGTTCTTTATCATTATAACCCATTCTTAATTCTTTATAATGATACATTATTTTCAAAGAATGAAACTAAAATATTTAAATTCTAATCTATGTCATTTATTTTTTTATTTTAGATTTTTTTATATTTAATTAGAGATGTTTTACTAAATAAGGATAAACAAATATGCCCATAGTGGAGGATTGATTAATCCCTCAGTGTATTAAAATTGAATTTGGAACACATTATCCATTCCCATAAAAGCATATTGACCTAGATGTTTCTACCTAATTATATTAGTGTATCCATTATATATATCTGGTATGTACGTCACATAAAATTGATTTTTTGTGGGTAATTTTATATCATTTAATTATTCTACAACCCTATAAATTTATTAAATTTGATTTTCCCCAAAGTCTCACTACAAAATCTATTGTATGAAATAAAAATATTATACCTATGCAATGATACAAAGTGAGGAAAACTGATCACAACCATGATTTTTTTAACATCATTTCCATAATTTAAACATTTACATGATCTTATTAATTTCAAAAAATTATTAAACAATCCAATAAATTTTATTCCCACATTATAACATTATAGATAGATCAGACATAATAATATTTTTCCAAACCTTTGGAATAGAAACATAAAAATGGGGGGACATAAAATTCCCAGTATTTGTAACCAAAAAAAGATAACAAACAATGATCATAAGTTACAATAAATTGATAATTTTTATGATAATATAATCATGGTTTTGGTAAAAAAGATAATATAATCATTCCTATAATAAATAGATCATAAATCATAAATTATGACACAGTGCTTTTGTCATAAAACATGATTATTGGATGTGTGGAAACATTAGTTACTAATTTGTTAAAATGGCATATACATACTATATTACATAAAAATATGGAAATAATATGAGCATATAACATGTATTAATGTTAGTTTACAATAATTTCAAAACATAATAGATAATGATAACCACTAACCCATATAATATTGGGGTAGAGATAACCAACCAGATAACGTTTTTGGCTTTCCCATACCACACACATAATTTTTTAAGATTTGGATAACAACCCAGTTACCTTTTTAGGCATGGGATAACGTAAAAAGTATAGGTTTTAGACATAGAATAACAACCTATAAAACTATTAATGTTTGTGATAACCACTGGTGTAAACTATTTAGAATTAGGATAACCATATGTATACCCTTTTAATGCTGGGATAACCACATCTATAATATTTTTAAGATCATTGTAAAACATGTGTACCTTTTTAGGAATTGAATCACCACTTAGGTGCCTATTCTAGTCTGGGTTTAAAAACTCATGTTTCATTTTAGAATTTGGTTGACTAATCATGTTCCCCTTTTAGGTTTCATTTAACCACTCATATACTATTTTATGATTTGAAAAAATACCCATATACCATTTTAGGATTAGACTCAACAAAGATGAACCCTTTTATACTCATGAGATATAAAAAATTACCCAATAAAATGGAGGGATATTATATACCCATCCATCATGTAATGATAAACCACACGTATTTGTACCATTTTAACATTAGAACAATCATAATTCAATCATAGATATATTAACCCATGGGAATGAAATTGTTTCCATGGAAACATCCAATGAAATTATCCAAAGACATATTGAGAAATAATGTGGATATTATAAGGACCTGACCTTAAACATTGCATAATATTGAATTAAATGAATAATTCACATTGAGGATCTCTTCAAGATTAGATTTTTAGATAATTGGGTCATAACATTTACAAAACAATATGGATAATACATGTAGACAATTCTACTCAGTATAATTTCTTTAATAAAATAAAAAATCTTGAAAAAAAGTTTCATGTATAGTTCCATGTTATAGACAACATGACTTTTTTTCATGATCACATCCTTAAACCTATTTATCATTAAGTCCAGGGAAAAAAAATTAAAACCTTGGATAAGAATAAAAATCTCCGTAAAGGGATACACAAAGAAGGAAAACTGTTAGTTTTTCAAAATAACAAGTAAACCAAAAATACTTTATCATAGGTTCTTCTTTTCAAATTTATCATGTAGTAAATAATCATCAATAAATAAAATATCATTTCGTACCCTTTTTTAACCACAAGACTACCATAAAACCCTTATAAAAACTCAAAACATATAAAGGTTACTTGGGACATAAACATACTTAAATGGGATAACCATATGGTCGAATTCCACACATATGACTAAATGGAATAGCCATACAGCCGACTTCCATACCCAATGCATTGGAGGTTATAACCTAAACACCCATCTTATTTTATCACGGCACCACCTGTCATTTGGTTAATCATGTAACCACCCATCAAATGTCCAAGTACCATTACAAAATCATAAATCATAAAATATTTCAAATATAAACATTTCACTAATAACGTTTAATTTTCAATCACAAGAAATAATTTCAAGATATTGAAATAATCAATCCTTTTAAAAAAAAACTTTTCAATAAAAAACACCCAAAAATAGAATAAGGGATTTCCTTATCAATTTAGAAAACATTAAGGCTTATAGAGGAAGATAAATAATGATAACGGTTGTGGAGAGATCATTGTCACCGTAAATGTTAAAAACATTCTGTTTGTCGTTTAGTAAAATTATTCATAGAAAAAAGATTCCATTAAAATGAAATTAAAATCAAACGGTTTTATTATACACCGTGTAAAATAATATGGTATATATTTTCATGACCTATCCCCCGGGGCCCATATCGTGACTACCCCAAGCCCACATTCCATAGGCCAGGGGCTAGCGACTAGCACCAAAGGCTTAAATCCATAAACTGGGAAGGCATTGCCTTCATAACTGAAAACAAACACATCAGAGTACACAAA
Organism: Viscum album; assembly: GCA_963277665.1. Classification (NCBI taxonomy): domain Eukaryota; kingdom Viridiplantae; phylum Streptophyta; class Magnoliopsida; order Santalales; family Viscaceae; genus Viscum; species Viscum album. The sequence goes on from OY728133.1 coordinate 247,640,082, forward strand.
TACAAGAAATAACTATGTAAAACCGTATAAAATAAAGTGATGGAAAGTAAAAGGGACCAGAAATACATACCCAACAGGAAAGTAAAAGTACAAAAAAAAGCAACAACAACTGTAGAAAAGTAAAGCAGCTACTAGGTCGTCCTCTGGGGCTTTTCCTGAAGGGTAGGTACATATGGCCTCCTCCGCACTCCACGTCAGTTCGTCTACTACATGTACCATCACACCGAGTGGTCCACCTCCAGGTACCATCCAGTCCTTCTATTCACTACCTCAGTTAGTGTTTTCTGTTATCTGCAACCAACACAACGTGGTTTAGGAATAGCCCTTGCAAGGGAGAGTATAACGATAATCAGTAGGGACCCCGAGATCTTTAAGGTCTCAAAAAATTCAACAAGGACAAACCAAAAATTATAAAAATCAATGGATAACCATTACTTAGATAAATTCCGATACATATACCTATGTTATCTAGTAACACATCTCAATCATGAGGAAAATACAAAAGTCATTAACTCATCTCAAACTAAGATTTTATTCAAGGGGGTAGTATAAAAATAACAACCCCGGTCACATTTTCGGAACCTCGGCTGATGGTGTACTCCTCCTCTATCGAGCATAGTGGGTATGTCCCATCACATGAAGGAACTTCCCACAATCCTTGGACTACTGAGGTACTCCTCTTGTCGAGTACTGTGAGTCTACTACGTCACACAGAGGCGCTCCTCACCATGGCTTTGCCGCGCTCAAACAGAGGCGCTCCCCCTCATAGACTACAGAGTAACTTCTATTGTCGAGTACTGTAGGTCTTCCACGCTCACACAAAGGTGCTTCCCACCATGGGTCTACCGCATCACACAACACTGGGCCAGTCGAGTCGCTCCGAGTCAAATCAGTCAAGCAGTCGTCAGGTCTTTGCCATCTACTAGGTCTCTGTACTATGTCATCTCACATCTAAGAGGATCCACTCCATGAGCTACTGGTCAACACTCCAACTGTCAAAAATTCCAATGTAGAAGTATCTAAAATGTCCACCTTGTTATAGGGGTCTCAACGCAGCAGACGGCGCGTCAATCGGATGCCCGGTCTATGAGTTATTGGAATTTTTGTCCTGGGGGTATGGTTGGATTTTAGGTTCAAACCAACCTGACCATACCCCAAATATGTAGAAACCTCAAGTGGGGTATGCCAAACGAACCTTCTCACTCCAGTATTTCTGTCACCGTAGATGGTTCGTCCATCAGACACCAGTAGCCCACATTATGGGTGAAAATGTGTATTCAGGTCAATGGGTCGGGACTGGTGTCCGACGCAGTCTGCGGGTCTGACTGGGTCTGTGGGACTGAGCTGGTCTGTGGGTCTGACCTGGTCTACGGGTCTGACTCAGTCCTCGAGTCTGACTCGGTCCTTCGGTCGGACCCTTCCCATGTGGGAAGCCTGGCCTGAGGGGGCGTCCCGGCCTGCCCGGGGTCTGGCCCGGCTCCCCGCATGGCCTGGCCGGCCAGCGGCTGGCGGTGCCCTGTGGGGCCTTCCCTAGTTGCGTCCAAGGGGGAGGCTCATGCACCCTGGATTCCCTAATGGATGAACTATTTGGGTGGGGACCAAATAGGTTCTAGGTGGCACCGGTCCACATCATGCGGGACTTAGCAGGGTCCCTCTCCTCTCGACTGGCCGAGCGGCCAGCCGCTCCGCACCATCGGTGGCCAGCCCGACGTCGGCTGCTTCAGCTCCTCTGTCGCGGCCCGCCATGGCCACGACTCTGCTCCTCTGTGTGGCACGATGGCACTACGCCTTTCTGTCGTGGCCTTCCCTGACCACACCACCTTTCTCTTCCACGCGGCGTGATGGCGTCGCGCCCTTCCGGTGACCCGTCGGCCTTGGGCCGCCGGTCTCTTCGCGGCTGTCGTTGCTTCGCCACCATTGTCAACAATCAAGGAAAATCAAAGGGGGAGGGTCGGTCCCTGTTCGTGTGGCCCGAGACTTCCACGTTATGGTGATATCAATCAGCAAATCATTACCCAAGATTGAACGACATAGAACAGAACCGACATTCAATATCAAATATCTCTACCACGGGTGTGTTGTCCATTGACGATGTTGGGTAAAGGCGGGAGTCATTCCGTTGACATTGGAAAGAAGACGAAGAAGTTGAAGATGATGTCATTGGCGTTCTTCAAGGATGGCACTTCCCTATCTTTCCCTGATTGAGGATAATTTTTCGTTGATGGAAGATGTGTTCTTCATTGGGTGAATTAGTTCCTCTAATCTCTTCCAACCCATCAGCCAATGCTCCACCCAAATGAATATTCCAACAAAAAATAATGGGTTAAGCTAACCCATTATTTAATTGTTGGATAAATTATTCAAAATATATAAAAATAATAATAATTACTGTTCCATTAAATAATTTGAGTGGATTGGCACATTTATGAGGGATGTTCAAGAGCCCCCCCCCCCCAACATATAGAGAGTTCAAGGGGGTTTAAAGCATGTGTGGTCCCCACCTCTTTAATTGATAAGAGGTGATTAAACCACGGGTGGGCCCCACCACCATAAACTTTCATGGGAGGTTATGATGTGGTGGCACCCACCTCTAACCTCCTCTTGAAGATTTTAACCACCAAATAAAAATATGATAAACACTTATTTTTATTTAATTTGTTCTTAAAAAACTCCAAAATCTAACTTTCATTCTCGACAAACTACAGTTGAGTTGAATGTCTTCTTAAGCGAATACTGGCGCTGCAAGTTCAATGATGCATCAGATATCAAATATGAACACCGGTTCAAAAGTTATAAAATCACACTCGTACGTTTACTGAACATACTTGAAAACAACTTCAGAAATTGATTCTGGGAAAACCGAGCCTCGGAATCAAGTGTCGTAAAAATTCACAGACTTGTAAAAAATTCAATAAATTTTAGAAAAAAATTTCCACAGAATATATGGGTCTTTAAATTCTCCCCACCTCAGGGCTTTATGTCCCCATAAGCTACAACTCGAACTAAGTGAAAAAATGTGGGTACTCAGCACACATCTGAGCCTCCCACTCCCATATGCTCTCTTGGAGGTTCCCGTGTTGCCAGCGAACGCGTACCAGAGTTCAAGACCTTCCATACAGGACCCGCTCCTATCAATCAACAATCTCCATTAGAACCTCCAGGAAAGTCTCCCCATCATCGACGTCTATATATCCATGGTCAATGATGTGGGAAGTGTCATTCACATATCTCCTCAGGTGAGATACGTGGAAGAAATCATGCACCTGGTGCAATTGAGGTGGTAGAGTTAAGTTGTAATCCACCTCGCCTACTCTGCTGAGGACCATGAAAGGTCCGATGAATCGAAATGATAAATTTCCACCTTGTCCAAATATCCATAGACCTCATCGAGGTGAGACCCATAGGAATACGTGGTCACTATCCTCGAACTCCAGAGGTCTCCACCTCCTGTCATCATATGAATTTTCTCTTCTTTGTGCGTTGTTCATCCACTCTTGGATGATCTGTACCTTCTATGTGGTAGAGTGAAGCATCTCTGGTCCCACAAATGCTTACTCCCCTGGACATGTCTAGCATAGTGGTGATCTTCAAGGTCACCTGTACAACACCTCAAAATGTTCCATCCATATGGTGGAGTGATAGCTATTGTTGTAGGCAAACTCCACCAAAGGCAAGTGATTCTCCCAACTGTGACCAAAGTTGAGGACACAAGCTCAGATCATTTCCTCAAGGGTCTGAATGTTTCACTCAGTATGACCTTCTGTTTGAAGATGGACGGTGGTACTCAAGTGATGTTGTGTCCCAAAAGCCTCCTATAACCCCTTCCATTGTCGGGAAGTAAACTGTGTGTCATGGTCAGAGACAATAGAGGAAGGTACTCCATGTAGTACCATAATCTCTTACACATAGAGGCATCCCAAGCTCTATATTGAGCCCTGATCTCTGATCGGTAGGAAGTGGGATGACATGGTGAGTCGGTCAAGGATCACCAAAATCGAGTCGTGACCTATGGATGTACATGGAAGACCCATCAGGAAGTCCATGGATATCCCATCCCACTTCCACTCTGGGACCGCTTAAGGCTGAACCATGCCCACTGGTACCTGATGCTCTTCCTTCACTTGCTGGATAGTGAGGCACCGTGAGACAATCTATGCTACCACCTTCTTCATACCTAGCCACCAGTGCTGTCGTTGATGGTCCGGGTACATCATCACCACTCCTGGATGTACTTCTAAAAGGGATGTGTGGAACTTCCTCAACACTACCTTCTAAAGTGCCATTGGTACCAAGGTAAGTCCTCTGAAGAGGATGACATGCTCCCCACCTTCAAAAAATACATCAGGTGCATGCCCTATGGATATCATAGCATGACATGTCTTATAGTCCGCATCCCCATGTTGCGCCTCCCTAACTCACTGAAGAAGTGGGGGAGTGACCGTAAGTGACTGTAGGAATTCTGATCTATCTCTATCCACAAAGGATATCTGTAAGGAAGCCATCTTCTCTGTCACCTCTCTTAGCAGTTGTATAATAGTCCCCCTGCTGAGAGAATCTTCTATAATGTTTCTCTTCCCAGGAGTATAGACTATCTCAAAGTCATAGTCCTGGAAGAACATAATCCATCATTGTTGTCTCAGGTTTATTTCCTTCTGAGAGATATATACCTAAGACTCTTGTGATCAGAGTACATAGTAAAACGCTCACCCATCAGATAGTGTCACCACATCTTCAATCTTAAGACCACTGCTGCTAACTCCAGGTCATGGGTAGCATAGTTCTGCTCATGTTGTCTCAGCTTCCGAGAACCATATTTGATCACTACTCGATCCTGCATCAGGACACACCCAAGTCCAGTCTCTGATGTGTTGTAGTAGACTACATACCCTATGACTTTTTCTGGAAGCCTCAATATGGGGGCTCTATTCTGCCTCTGCCTCAACTCTCGAAAGATCTGTTGGAATATCTCCGACCACGTGAAGGGTTTCCCCTTCTTAGTCATGGCTGATAGTGGTGATGCAACTTTGGAGAAGTCTGGAATTAATCTCTAGTAGTATCCCATGAAGCCCAAGAAACTTCGTACCTTCGTCACACATCTAGGTGGCTCCCAAGAAAGTACTGCTTCAATATTTTCTGGATCTACTACAACTTCAGCTTCTGAGATGAAGTATCCCAAGAAGTGAGCCTCTCGTATCAAAGAATGGCTCTGCGAGAGCTTAACATAAAGCTGGTGCACCCAGAGTGTGTCCAGTACTACCTTCAAATGGTAGGCATGCTCCTCCTCATTAGTCGAGTAGATTAGAATGTTGTCGATGAAGACTATGACAAAGCGATCAAGGTAAGGCTAGATGATCACATCCATGAGTCCCATGAACACTTTTGGAGTGTTGGTTATGCCGAAGGTCATAACGAAGAACCCATATTGGCCATACCGACACCTGAATGTCGTCTTATACACATCCTTGTCACGAACTATGAGTTGGTGATAGCCCGATCTGATGTCTATCTTCGAGAACCATCGTACACCCTTCAGTTGGTCAAAGAGGTCATCAATCCTTAAGAGTGGGTACATGTTCTTCACGGTCACTTGATTCAAGTGACGTTATTCGACAAAAAGCCTCAAGCTCCCATCCACCTTTTTGGGGAACAGAATCGGGGCTACCAAGGGTGAAATAATAGCCAGATGAATCTATTTCCCTACAAGTCCTATAGTTGTACCCTCATCTCGCGTAGCATAGCAGAATCCATCCGATATGTTGGAGATGATATCTATGTCTTCCCAGGGTACGTGTCAATCTAGAATTATACCTCTCTTTGAGGAGGTAGTCCTGGAACATTTTTAGGGAAAACAACCACGTACTGGTCCACCACTACAGGATAAGTCAGAATCTCCACATCAACTACTCTGAGGGTAAGGCAAGCCAACTGATGAGTGACCGGCTACACCCTCCATGTAAGTCTGTCATGTGCTACAATGTTTCCCTTCTCTCCTGTAAAGGTAAACCTGGTCCCATTTGTGTGAACACACCGCACTTTGTGCCTAATACAGTCTATCTGAGCATAGGTTGTAGATATCCAGTCCATGCCCAAGATGACGTCGTAAGGCCTCGACGTCGATACGAGGAGATAATAGTAGAAGCTATCGCTTCTTAGTGTAATCTTACACTGCGACACCAGTACGTAATCATTGAGTCTACTCTTGTAGGAGTCTCTAGCCGTAAGGATCGAGCCAATGGCTCCATCGGAATCTCTGAGCTCTGAACAAGGGCAGGGGCGATGAAAGAGTGACTGGAACCTATGTCTATAAGAACTGTAGCCAAGGTAGAGTAGACACAGATTGTACCTCAGATCATCTCTGGAGCACCATGATCATAAGCATCAATTGCTAAAAGTTGAGCACTATCTTTTCCACCCGCTCCCTATGGTCAGGGTCGACCTCTTAGTGGTGGGGGTGGCAACACTTTGAAACACCATCCACCGCTAGCTGTATATCCGACTCTTCTGCCATGTACGCCTCCCTCTTGTGGACTGCTTCGATCAAACATCTACATCTACCTAGAAGGTCTCTCAACTGTCTGCTGATCATCCGAACGGTGACTCAGACAATCACGCTCCATGTGACCAAGCCCGCTTTATGAGGAACACTGCCTACTTCTGGGAGGTAAGTCACTATGCCGGGTGTCCCACACAATAGATTCTGAGTCTTGTGGTCACCCACCCATGGGTCTGGTCCACTTGTAACTCTGCATCATCTGTCTACTTCTAGCTGTAGAAGACTCTGATGCATGTCGACCAGTAGTGGGTCTCGCTACTGGTGGCTGCTCAGCAAGGAAACTCTCCACTAGGAGTGCTCTCTCTAACACCTCATCCCACTTCAGGATGTTGAGGGAGTTCATTGATGCCCTGATCTCTTGCCTGGGCCCCTTCTAGAAGGTCCAGGCACTGAAGAATGGATTTCGCACCATTTCAATGGAGTAGAATGAGAGATTAGTGAACATCGCTGAGTACTGTGCCACCATTATGGTACCCTATTGTAGATGTAGTGTCTCCTATATCTGTCTCGCTCATAGGGTCACTGGAACAGACTTCACCCAGAACAGGCTCTCGAAGTCTTTCCAGAGAAGTGTCGCCTTGTCGTGGACCTGGAGCTTCAGGCTCCACTATCTTTCTGCAAAGGAAACTTGTGGAAAGTATCACCATATAGTTTGATGGTGTCCCTACTAGCCTAAAGACTCTCACCACAGCCTCTAGCCAATCCTCATCCATCTATGGGTCCGTCTCTCCCTGGAACCTGGGTGGCCTCTAGCACTGTAACTCATGGAATGCACTCAAGTGGCATGCATCGCCTGCTGTTGGGGCTGGTGGCATCGGTGGCCCAACAGGAAGTGGTACCATTGATGCCTCTACTGGTAAAGGCCCTTGCACCGAGGCCTCATCGCTCGGTAGGATGTCAGAGCATATGACTCTTGGGGATCTCCAGGGAGGCATCCTGAAAGAAAGATATGCAATATGCTCAAATGATTATACCTGGTGAGGTGACCTGGTTGAGCGTACTTAGATATAACTTTTGAAACACACACACAATCAGTGTTTTCATGCAATGAGTCAGAAATCAGATGTCGGGCTCCATGTGCATGGATACGTCGGTCGCCCGCACCTACACTAGACTCCCTGAACTAAAAGCCACACTTAGTACCCTTAACAATATTAATTCACTGAAAATAATGATCACAGTTCTACGTTCTGCCATAGAACTGACTCCTCTGATACCAATTTTTTCCGACTTATCCTCCAGGGCCCGTATCGTGACTACCCCAAGCCCGACTTCCATATGACCGGGGCTGGAGACTAGCACGAAAGGATTAAATCCCTAAACTGGGAAGGCATTGCCTTTATAACTGAAAAGACAAACATATCAGAGTACACAACTGGAAGAAAAAACTATGTGAAACTGTATACAAAAGAAGTGATGGAAAGTAAAAGGGGATGGAAATACAAGACCCATAATAACATAAAAGTATAAATGAAAGCAAGTACAACTGTAGAAAATTAAATACGCTACTGGGTTATCCTCCGGGGATCCTACCTAAAGGGTAGGTACAGATGGCCTCCTCAGCACTCCATGTCCGTTTGACTACTCCATGTACCGTCACGCTGAGTGGTCCACCTCTGGGTACCGTCCAGTCCTGCTATTCACTGCCTCAGTCAGTATTGTCCATCGTCTGTAACCAACACAATGTGGTGTGGGCATAACTCATGTAGGGGTGAGTATAACGATACTCAGTAGGGACCCCGAGACCCTCAAGGTCTCACAAAATCAAACAAGGATAAATCACAAAGTATGAAATCAATGGATAACCATTACATTGGTATATGCCCATACATATACCTAAGTTATCTAGTAACTCATCTCAATCATGAGGAAAACACAAAAGTCATTGACTCAGCTCAAACCAGGATTTTATTCTAGGGTTAGTATCATAAAACAACCCAAGTCACACTGTGGGAACCTCGGCTGATGGTTTACTCCTACTTTATCGAGCACAGTGGGCCTACCACATAACATAGAGGTGCTTCCTACTATCCTTGGACTGCTAGGTTACTCCTCCTGTTGAGTACCGTGGGACTTCGGTGTCACACAAAGGTGCTCCCCACCACTGGTCTGCCGCGCTCACACAGAGTTGATCCCCCTCATAGCTTCTTGAGGTACACATCCTGTCGAGTATTGTGGGTCTATCGTGCTCACACAGAAGAGATCCCAACCGTGGGTCTTCCGTGTCAAACAGATATGCTCCCCACTCTGCCAGTTATGTCGCTCCAAGTCAAATCGGTCAAGCAGTCGTTAGGTCTCAGCCAGCTACTAGGTCTCCATACTCTGTCTGCTCGCCTCTGGAATGATCTGCACCACAAGCTAATGGTCGATACTCCAACTGTCACAAAGTCCCATGTAGATGTCTCTCAATGGTCCTCCTTGTCATAGGGGTATCAACTAAATAGACGGCGCGTCAATCGGACGCCCGGTCTGTGAGTTATTGGCATTTCTGTCCCGGGGGCCTGGTTGGATTTTAGGATCAATCAAACACAAGCGTACCCGAACTGTGTCCAAAACTCATGTGGGGTATGAAAAAAGAGCCATTTCACTCCAAGAAATCCATCTCCATAGACGGTTCTTCAATCAGTCAGTCGTAGCTCATGTTATTGGTGAAAATGTGTATTCGGGTCAACGGGTTTGGACTGGGGTCCGACCCGGTCTGCGGGTCCGATCCAGTCCGCGTGTCTGACCTGGTCTGCGGGTCCGTCCCGGTCAGTGGGTTTGACTTGGTCCGTGGGTCCGACATGACCCAAGAGGGCGGCCTGGCGCGTGGGGGTGGCCCAACCTGCGCTGGCGGCGCCCTGCAGGGCCCGCCCTAGCCACGTCCAGGGGGGAGGCACGCACCCCATGGATTCCCAAACAGTTGAACAGTTCTGGTGGGGACCAACCTGGTGCCAGGTTGCACCTGTCCAAGTCATGCGGGACTGAACGGGCCCACTCCTCCCAGCTAGCAGAGCAGCTAGCCGCTCCGCACCGCAGGCGGCCAGCCCGATGTCCGCCTCCTCAGCTCTTCCGCCGCAGCCCCTTATCCACGGTTCTGCTCCTCCGCGCAGCGCGATGGAACCACGCACCTCCACCACGACCCGCCCTGATCACGGCTCTCATCCTCTGCGCATCACGACGGCGCAGCACCCTTCCGCCACGGCCTGCCTTGGCCGTGGCTTCCTTCTCTTCCACATGGCGCGACGGTACCACGCCCTTCCGGCGACCTGGTGGCCTTGCAATGCTGATTTCTTCACGGTTGTCATTGGTCCACCACCATTGTCAACAAGTGAGGAAAAACAAAGGGGGAGGTTTGGGCCATGTTTGTGTGGCCCGAGCCTTCCATGTTATGATGATATCAGTCGGCAAAGCATTACCCAAGATTGAATGATGTAGAACGGAAACAAAATTCAATCTCAAATCTCCCTAAAACGGGTCTGTTGTTCTTTAACGATGTTGCGGAAAGGCGGACATTGTTCTGTTGACATCAGAAAGAAGATGAAGAAGTCGAGGATGAAGTCGTCGACGTTCTTCAAGGATGAAGCTTCCCTTTCTTACCACGATTGTGGATCGTTCTTCATTTGCGAAGAGACATTCTTCATTCAGAGAATTAGTTCCTCCAAGCTCTTCCAACTCCACTACCATTGCTCCACCCAAATGAATATGCCAACCAAAAATAATGGGTTATTCTAACCAATTATTTAATTGTTGGCCAAAATATACAAATAATTTCAAAAAAAATTATTAATGTTTAATTAATTAATTTTTGTGGATTGGCACATTTATGAGGGAACATCAACTGTCCCCCCCCCACACTTATGGAGAGTTCAAGGGGGTTTAAAGCTCGTGTGGTCCCCACATCTTTAATTGACAAGAGGTTCTTAGACGTCGGGTGGGCCCCACCATCATAACCTCTCATGGGATGTTATGCTGTGGTGGCCCCCACATCTAACCTCATCTTGGATGTTTTAACCACCAAATAAAAATAAACTCCACACTTATTTTAATTTAATTTATTCATAAAAAACTCCAAAAAAATAACTTTCATCCAAGACCTACTGCCATCGAGGTGAAAGTCTTCGTAAGCGATATTGGTGCTGAAAGTTCAATGGTGGCTTCGAATTTCAAATCTGAACACCGATTCAAAAGTTATAAAATCTCACTCATACGTTTACTGAACATACCTGAACAAAACTTCATAAATTGATTCCGGCCACACCGAGCCTCAGAATCAAGCACCGTAAAAATTCACGAACTCATAATAAATCCCATGTTTTTATGAAAAAAATTTTGATGTAATTTCTGGGTCTTTAAATATATTATCTAAATATGCCTCAATGAAAGGAGGTTGAGACAATGTCCCTTACAAAGATCATTTTGTAAATACAATAGACCGATTATTTGTATTAACTATAGGTACACATAAGTAATGTAAAAAATACAAGAAAGGACATCAAAATATATTTCGTACATAATCATAGAATGAAATAATTTAATAGTAGGCGATTAATCCAAAGGATGGAAATTGGTTGAAGAAGTTCCCTTGCAAACATTTGAAAGCCTGATGACATCACTTTAAAATTCATAAAATGAGTTGATGAGATAAAAATGATAACTCATCACTTGGACAAAAAATTTACATCAATAAGGATATATAAGAACATATCCCAACATAATAATATGTATATTAAAAGTCATAATAAAAAGGAGCCTTTTTTTAAAAGATAAGGGTGAAAGGTACCCTTACCGATTTGTTAACTTACAAAACATATGTCACATGAAAGAAGGATCATACAATGAAGATTTAAATACTCATAAATTAATGTATATTACACAAAGAGTTCAATCATGGGTAGTACATAAATCACACAAAAGAAAAAAGTGGAAAATATAGCATGAATCTCACTAGAATAAAAAGTGAGATGAAACTCTTTACCACGTTGTAATCAATTGAGTCGTATAACCAAAAGTTAATAACCACCAAAGGAATCACAGAATACCATAAAAATAATTATAATCTTGATAATATATATCAAAAGGCAGTCCACAAAACACCACATGCAATAAATAAGTGGCGAACAATGGAAATCTAATGGAATTAAAAGTGAGATAAGATATCCCTTACCTCATGTACGACATGACCCATTCATTCTTTAATCTCCTGAATAATAAACTAAAGTTAATTTAAAATTGCATATGAAATTTTTTCAAGTTTATTAATCCTTTTATACAAATTATTACCATGTTATAAACATTATTTAATCATTTAATTTAATAATGGTCATTTTGTCCATATTTGGTACTTGAGTAAAAAATAAACACATTTTATTTAAAAGTTGTCCATGTGGTAAATTTTCAATTATATACATAATGATATTCATTATCTATATATCATATATATCATATATATATCTATTATATATATAAATATATATTTATAATAGTACATATCATTTGGAGCTAAGAAATGAAATGCACCGTTCATGGAGACGGTAAGACGTACGTATGCATGAACGCTACTTTCATTTCTATTTCTTATTTTAATGGAATTAAAACATAGTGATACATAGGTATATTATAATTCCAGTATAATATCATATATAATATCATTAAATATATCCTTTATAATTCCCACGTATGGCATGGACGAGTCATATCACTTTGAGGGGTTGGTAGTCCGCCCTTCCTCAAATGAAATTATCGTGTTACCCATAATGGAAACCATAAAAGTGTGATTTAATAGAAAAATAAGAAATAATAAAGAAAACATAAAAATAATATATATAATATTTGAATAAAGTGTTATCTTAATGGCCACCGTGATAGGTGTTTGGAGATAATAGAACAATCATCGTTTTGTGAGGCGTTAGTTTGTCATCCGCAGAAATAGTATGTTCTTCATCCATTAGATGGAGGTGTGTGTAAGTGTAGTTATAATCCCTCTCATAACAACATCCTAGTATATTTATGATTTTTGTTTTCTTATAAAATAATGTAATATAAAGAGTTTAGGGTTTGGAGAAGTAAAAGAAATGAATTTAAGAGAAATAGTTACCTTTAATTGGGGTAACTCCCATTGCTTTGAACCAAGATAAAATCTTGAAGTGACTTCTTACAAAGGTAAGTCTTCTAGGTTGAAGATAGGGATATTGAAAAAATATTGGGGCATGGGTTGGTCGAGGCAAAGAGCTTGAGAGTTGTTAGTAATGTGTTATTAGTGGGGGGTTTTTATAAGGGGGACGGGTTCTTTAAAAATGTGTGAAAATATTATTTTATTGTATAATTAATTTTGGTTTCTAAAGGTCCAATACTCATTAAGATCAATGATAAGATGACTCACGGTCAAAATAAATTCATCTAATAATTATTGGATAGGTTATGGATGTTATTGTAATCTTTATAATCTTAGTGGTTTAAATATTTTATTAATGAGGTAAACACTGCATCATTATTGTGTCATAAACGGTTAAATTTATTTGTTGTCTAAAAATTATAAAAATATCTCCATGATGTAGGAAATATTTTTATCATTCCGATTAATATTTATAATAAAAAATATAACATATATAACAACATGTAAAAATATATTTAATAAAAGATATTTGTTTTTTCATTTTTTCCTTTACTTTAAGTTAATTAAATTAATGTGTCATTATAACTCCCATGTGCCTCCATGGGGTCCCAAAATCGACCAAAAGATTCCCATGGTTGTAAATGAATCAACCAATAAGGCTAGGACAAGTGGTAAGGTAATTTTGTATTATTATAATATTCTTTTTACTTTGAATTACCCTATTTACATGTAACCACGGTAAATAAAAGTCAAAAGTTACTATTCACCAAAAAGCTGTTTTCATCTTATTGAACCACATTTTACATACTAATAACAACCAAGTCTGTTGTATTTTCAAAATTAAATCCACAAAAGTAGTAAAATTTCATTTAAATGAATAAAAATTATGTTTTTATCTACTACGTAGTGGTTTCACTCTTCATCAAAAAATAGATGTTTTTTCAGAAAACAACCAAAGATTCACCCTAAGATATATTTGATATTCCAAATTCAAAATTGATTTCTAATTTACCAATTTCAAACATAGATGTTTAATTATTTAATTTAAAATTAAATCCCATTTTCAAAACAAATATCTTATATTTAAAAAACAATAACTATCAAAAGATTGATACTTGTTTATGTCCAATTTCAATGTGAAATTAATTACAATGGACAAAACTGGATTAAATGGTAAAAATAATAATATAATTACACTTTAAAACCAATTAAAAATATAATATAACCATATAAATAAATTATATTCAAAGGCACTTCTAAATTACAATACAGTATTTTTCACTTTTCATCAAAAAATGAATTTTATCAGAAAAATACCAAAATTTTACCCAAAGTGAATTTTAATGTCCCGATTCTAAAGAAGAATTTTATATTTTCAAATAGATCACATAAAAGTTACCAGAACATGATTTAATGAGGGTTCTCTATCAAAAGGCTGTAAATCGGACTTTTAAATAATATTAGAGTATTTGTGCTTAAAATTGGATTGGTTCCATTTTAATCATATAACATTTATTAGATAAATGTAAAAACATTTAAAAAATATTTATAATCATATAGTAGTTATTTGAATTCAATCCCTCTAATAAAAATTCTAGGTGTTAACTACCATTTATAATAATAATATATTATTATTTTGCATTATGTTTCTATATTGTGTGCAACATAAGACATCAAAGAAACTCACTGTTGTGTGTCAAGTATTTCCTTTAACATAACATCCCCTTTAAAATTAATATTAAATTTAAAAATATAAATAAATATGAAAATATGATATTATTTATTTTTCTGGGATGTTATATCCTTCCCCCTTTTAGAAATTGTGTCCTCGCAATTTTAAAATTGGGCTCAGAAACTTCAATGAAATCCCCACATCGGAAAAAGAGTCAATAAATCTATCACTTAAAAATAATGGAAAAGAAGTGAAAAGGTAACCCAAGACAAAAGATAGTGATATTCCATGAAAACATGGATATGGAAGACAAAAAATCATCACGTTCTGATGCACAGTGATAGAAAACTTGATTACACGAAAGGTAACAACAAAAAAACCACAATTTTTTATGGGTTAAATGGTCATTGGTTTCCCAGTAGGAAAAGTAAAGGGACAACATTTTTGTTTTATGTTTCTTTTTCAAAATGTTGAGGAATTTATTTATGATCCTGACTGTGAACATAAGGACACATACTTACATTCCATGTTGACTTTCATCCTTTACTAAATTTCTTCAACAAACTCATCTTTTCTCGAAATGCTAAATATTCAAGATGACATGGTCAAACCTAATGTACTATAATAAACTTCTAGAGTATCACATAATCTAAAAAATAACAAAAATATATTTCTCAGTTCTTGATACCTTAACCCAAACAAAAATGGTTAGTGAGTGATCAGATATTACCCAAAAAAGAAAGACATTTACAAAAAATAAAAACTACTCTTAATCTCCAAAATTTGTAAGAAAAAACCCAAAGTTCAACAAAAATCATTCAATAAGAAGTTTACCATAAAATAAATCAATTTAATCCAAACTATGATTTAAACCCAAATCTCATAAGGGTTTAATCACATTACATTCCAAGATAAATCTTAACATTTATCTCCAAAAAACATAAGTTATTATTAAAGTCTCATAATAAAGTATAATTAACCTAATCACATATTCTCTATAATAGGTTAATCATTTCCATAAATAACCCAAACTCATCTTATTCTTGATTTATAAAATCATCTAACTAAAAATAATTATTCATACTAACTAGGGACCTCACATATTCCAGTGGTAGTCGATAAATCACAATCGCACTTTGGTTGTGGGTTCGATTCCCACAGCATTGTCCGATGCAATGAGTTTTCATGCAGTATGCATGTTTTCCTTTTTCAAAAACTATATATTTTTACAAAATTACAAAAAATGAGATAAATTCATCAAACATAAACATGGAATATGTTTACCACAAAGTTTATCTAATAACTCCCATTTTTCATCACAAAATGTATTAACAAGCAATTTCCTCAAATATAAACCCAAATTGTTCTATATAACTATATCCACTAAAGAAATGATAATTATTCCTTGAATAAAATTTCCATATATCAAATTATAGGGTTACACTTACTGATAAATGTCTTCTAATGTAATCCCATCATCAAAAGAGCCTTAATACATTAATGCATTTCAGCATCCAAAACTCTACCATAACACTTGAATCCCTTATTTGTTGACTTCTTACTCATTAAATGTTTTTAATGATCCATTAAAAATTCCTTTCTAACTTAATCTCAAATACTTATTTCCAATATAAAAAATCAGGAGTGATATCCTAAGATTCAATAATGTCTAAACATTAGTTATGAAATAATCCATACCTTTCATTGGTAATTGTAAGTTTCCTCACCCTCAATTGGAATGGCATTAGGTATTTGTGAACATATATTTGTATTATTATAGTGATCACATTCTCGAAACTTCTTCGTATGACATCTATTTGTATAATGACCATACACACCACATTTAAAACATTGAATTGATCCCTTAGAAATAACTTATTTCCTTTTCCTACAGTCATTGGGATGCTTCCTTTTTCCATGGCAGGTTCTTACAATATGACCTTCACATCCACATCTATAGAATCTTCCAATCCCTTAGAAACAATTTCCTATGCATTTATTTCCACATCCTAGAAACATAGGTTTTTGAATATATATAACTTTATGACTATTACTTGAACTTATGTGGGGATTTTTTTCATGCATATATGGTTCCTTATAAAAATCACCAAGGTTCAGGTGGTCAATCATGACTCCAGATAGTTGGTGGAGAATAACCACCTGAGTTCTCATTGTAGCTCCCATTTCGTTCAGTTTCTCATTCCGAAAACCATCACAGTTTTCCTCACATCCAATGTTACTTTGGGGCCTGCTAGATCCAGCCATTTACAAAAACCCAAAAGCTATGTGTGATTATATCAATAAAATCATCATATAATATCTTATATAGAGGGTAAATAATAAGATATACTTATTCATGTTATCTTAAACTCATTCACTTTATTAAAAAAAACTACCACTCTTTCTAAAATCCCAGCCATTAAGGTTATGTCACTTATTCTTAAAGAATTACCTAACCTCTAAAGCTATCTAAACCTTCCTTTGATACCTACTTTAAGGACTCAACCTTAAACATTACAAAATCTAGAATAAAATGAATAATTCACATTGATGATGTTTTTAGGTTTAGAGTTGTAGATAATTAGGTCATAACATTTACAAAACAACATGAATATTGCATGTAGACAATTATACTTAGTATAAATTTCATTCATAAAATAAAAACTCTTGAAAAAAAAAGTGTCATGTCTAGTTCCATGCTATAGACAACATGAATTTTTCCATGATCCCATCCTAGAACCTATTCATCTTTAATTATTGTGAAAAACATTTCAAAACTTGGGATGTGCACAAAATGATCAGTAAAGGGATACATAAATAAGGAAAACTATTAGTTTTTCAAAATAAAAAGTAAACCCTGAATACTTTATCAGAAGTAATACGTTTCACCTTTATGAAGTAGTAAATACTCTTTACTGAATAAAAGATCTTTTCTAACCCATTTTAAAACAAAATATTACTAGAAAACCCTTATTAAAAACACATAACATATAAATTTTACTTGGGACATAAACATACTTAAATGGAATAAACATAGGGTCAAATTCCACACATATCACTAAATGTAATAGCCATACAGCCTAATTACACACCCAATGCATTAAAAGTTATAACGTAACCACCCGTCATAATTTATCACGGAACCACCCATCATTTTATTTATCATGTAACCACCTGTCAAATGTCCAAGTACCATTATAAAATCATAACACATAAAATATTTCAAATATAAACATTTCATTAATTACATTTATTTTTCCATCACAAGAAATAATTTCTAGATATTTAAATAATCAATCCATTCCAAAAAAATAATTTTCAATAACAAAACACCCAAAAAAATTAAATAATGTATTTCTTTATAATTTTAGAAAACATTAAGGATTATAGAGGAATCCAAATAACGAATATGGTGGCAGAGAGGTCATTGTCACCACAAACTTTAAAAACATTACTTTTGTCATTTAGTAAACTTATTTATAAAAAAATGATTAAATTTGAACGAAAGTAAAAGTCAATGGGTTTTATTATACACAGTTTAAAATTAGAAGGTATATATTATCGATATATGTCTCAATGAAAGGAGATTGAGACGAAGTCCCTTACAATGGTCATTCTGTAAATAAAATACACTGAATATGTGTATTCACTATAGGTACACATATTTAATGTAAAAATACATAAAAGGACCTCAAAAGTTATTTCATATGTAATCATAGCTTGGCATAATTCAAAAGTAGGATATTAACACAAAGAAAGGAAATTGGGTTAAGATGTTCCCTTAAAAATATTTAAAAGCCTAACGACATCACATTAAAATTAATAAAGTGAGTTGATGAGATAAAAATGTTTTCTCATCACTTGGACATAAAATTTAAATCAATAAGGATATATAAGAACTTATCCCAACTTAACATGATGTAAATTAACAGACATAATAACAAGAAGACTTTTTTTAAAGAGGATGGTGGAAGGTTCCCTTACTGATTTGGTAACTTACAAAACAAATACCACCTGAAATAAGGATCATCCAATGAAGAAAGAAATAATCATAAATGAATTCATATTATACAAAGAGTACAATCATGGGAAGTACATAAACCACACACAAAAAATAGTGGCAAATATAGAATGAATCTCACGGGAATTAAAAGTGAGATGAAACCCTTTACCACGTTGTAATCAATTGATTCGTATGACCAAAAGTTAATAACCACCAAATGAATCACAGAATACCATAAAGATAATGTGAATCATGATAATATATATCATAATTCTGTACAAAATACCCAACATGCAATAAATTTGTGGTGAACAATGGAAATACCACAGAATTAAAAGTGAGATAAGAAATCATTTACCTTGTGTCCGACTTGACCCGTTCATTCTTTAATCTCATGAATAATAAAATAAATTTAATTTTTAATTTCTTAAAAACCTTTTTAAAGTTTATTAATATATTTATATCAATTATTACCATGTTATAAACATTATGTAATCATTTAAGTTAATAATGGTCATTTTGTCAATATTTGGTACTTGAGTAAAAAAAGAACAAATTATGTTTTCAAGTTGTCCATGTGGTCAACATTCCATTATATCCAGAATGATATTAATTATTTTGATATTATATATATCATATATATTTTGTATATATATATATATATATATATATTTAACATTACATATCATTTGGAGGTAAGAAATGAAATGCATCGTTCATGGAGACGGTAAGCTGTACGTAGGCACGAACGCTACTTTCATTTCTATTCCTTATTTTAATGGAATTAAAACATAATTATACATAGGTATATTATTATTACAGTATAATATTACATATAATATCATTAACTCTATCCTTTATACATCCCATGTATGGAATGGATGAGTCATATCACTTTGTGGGGGCAGTAGTCCGTAATTCCTCAAATGAAATTATCAGATTTACCCATAATGGAAACCATAAAGGTATGATTTAAAATAAAAATACAGAAGAATAAATAAAAAATAAACATAATATATATCATATATAAATACAGTTCCATCTTAATGGCCACCATGATAGGTGGTAAGAGATAATCAAACGATCATCGTTTCATGAGGTGTTACCTTTCCATCCGTAGAAACTGTATGTTCTTCACCCATTAGATAAAGGTGTGTGTGAGTTTAGTTCAAATAAGTCACAAAAAACATCCTAGTATATTTAGGATACTATTTTTGTTATAAAATAAAGTAAAAAAATAGTTTAGGGGATGGAGAAATAAAATAAATGAATTTAAGAGAAACTATTACCTTTAATTTGGGAAACTCCCTTTTGTTTGAACCAAAAGGACTTATGGAAGTGACTTTTACATATGGTAAGTCTTATAGGATAAAGAGAGGGATTTTAGAGCTTATTTTGTTAGGGGTTGGTTATGACAAATTTCTTGTAGAGACCTTAATCCTGACGTACATTGACATTACATTACATTTGCGGAATACATAGTACATAACAAAAACACACACACAAGGTCCTTAATAGTTTAGTGTCTTTGGAAACTCGGAATATAATCTTCTAAACGTGTTGAAAGATCTTCAAAATCTCCCATAAATATCTTCCCTTTTTTTACCTAAAACCTTTCATTATATCCTGGGGAAAAGAAAACATAAAAGGGTGAGCTCAAATGCTCAGTAAGGGTAAGCAAAAGGAATATCAATCACATCATATTCATAAGAACATAACATTTTGGAAATCTTAACCTGCAAAAGAGAGCATAATTTCATAACATGGGATAAATCATAGTAGTGAAATGTAATCCCAATAATCATAACTTAAAACATGAAACTTTGTGGCATCTACACATAATCATAGAGAATCATTTCTTGTTAGTCAAGACTCATTGCCAAAACTATCTTAGTGGAAAAAGTCACTTTCTGAACCGAGTCACCCTCGTTTCAGACCTGTTTCACTAAACCGGTATAACCTACCATTCCAGCCATGTCCATCTCATGAGATATAAAATCTTTACCCAATGCATTGGAGGGAGATATAGGTCCCACCCATCTCATAATGATACCATTATTATGTGTGCCACAAAATCATAAACCATACATCATAGCATAACCCATGTAATACAAATGGGAATCTAAAACATCATGACATCATAAAAAAATTCATATAACATAAAGGAATTCATAAAATTAATTCCATCACAATATAATAAAATCAATGTAAAAATAGGGATAAAAACACAGCCCTTTATTATCTTAGATGGAAAATAATTTTGATAAAACACTTGAACTCCATTCTTGAGGAAAATATCCTTTCTACTTCAAAAACATTTTTCCTTTCTTAACATGCCATACAACTTTAAACTAAAAGAAGTTGATTAAAAATAAACTTGAAAACTTTTAAAGGAAGCTTCTTGGAAATAATGTTTTAAAAATCCATTCATGCCGTATAAGTTAAAAAAACATTCTTCATACTTTTGTCGGAAAAGTCAAAAATTACCTCGTACGAAAAATGACAAAAGATTCCTTTCATGTCCTTTAATAAAAACTCACATAAGGGTAAAATTGGATTTAAACAATTTTAGGTGGATGGAAATAACATTACATATTGAGGAAACATGGATGTGGATGATAAAATACACCCCAGTAAATACCGAAGTATAAACAATCTCGGATAAAATGAGATTGTGATATTTTCCCTTACCTTAGGTCCGATTTGCTTCGTAAGTGTCCGAACCTCATGTATAATGATTTAAATAATGTCATTGACTTATTACAGAATCATATTCATTGTTATTATATCATATATGGTTCACTTATGACTTTATATTACCCGTTCTTTTGTAAGTTCATGTTAAAGTCGCGTTTTGGGTAAAAACGTCTCATTTGTCGTTCGTGTTTTAACTTGTAATTATTCATATGATTACATAGATCAGTATTACTTAATTATAGAATATAAAACATGATTTATATATAATATATATTCAGAATATACATATATATAATGGATCGATAAATGGGAAGAAATACACCGTTCATGGAGATGGTAGGCCGTACGTACGCATGAATGATGTTTTCTTTTCGTTATTGAATTGAGTGGAATTATGTTGATGACATACATATATATACACATAAATCCAGTATAATTATTATGTCATATATTTCATTATTACTTATTATTTATACTTTATAATCATTCATGAATGGTTTAAAGTGGAGAATGAATCTCATCGCGTCGTGGAGACGGTAGTCCGTATGTACGCACGAATGATGATATCGTTCTCATGATCGTGGGACTGTATTGGAGTGTATGTATACTATTTCAGAATCAATATAACTTTAAAATAATAATATATAGTTATTATTTACACCATTATACCCATCCAAGTAAGGTGGTGGTGGAAAATAGATTTCACCATGGCGTGGAGACGGTATTCCGTATGTACGTACGCACGGTGATTTCGTTTTCCGTAGGATGGATAGATGGTGAAATAGGATTGTTTCATACATATAATAAAATATCAGTATATTAGTGATACTGATGTTATTACTTCATAATGAAACAACCTAAGAAGAATAAGTGGAAGAAGAAATAAAGGTGAATGAATCGGTAACAGAAATTACCTCTTCTTTGAAGTGCTTCTTTGAGACCTCCATTTAGGGCACTAAAATTGGTCTTTGAGGAAGACTAGAACCTATATGATGTCGCTAAGGAAGTGGATAAGAGAATTTGGCAGTGTTTGTCCGTGCTTGAAGGCTCAAAGTTGTGTGAGGAATAGAGGGAGGAGGTGCCCTTTTATAAGGGAGGAGAGGGGCACCTTTGGAATAACTAAAAATATTATTTTATTATAAAGTCAAGTTCGGTTTTAAATAGCTCCAAATTGATTTATTTCGAGTTTAAGGTGGGGATGGATCGAAATTCTCTCATCCAATATAATTTAAACAATTTTAGGTTCCTATTTTAACCTTATCATTTAGATTTAACATTAAGTTAAATAATTTTACTTTTACCGTGTCTTCTTGTGTTCTTACACTATAAGGTTAATAAACTTACAATAAGAAGCCAAACGAACCCCAAATTGTTTATTATTAATATATATAACCTTATCTAATTCATTTGGCCGAACCATAGATTTTTAGGAATAAAATAACAATTAATAATATAATATTTGTTTTAAAAACTATTTTATGTCAATTTTGACACTATTTAGTAATTGATTTTTGTGAAAATCATTACAGAATGATAAGTTCGAAAAAGGTTAATTAAAGCAATAATAACATGTTATATTAACCTCTAAAATTAGTTTAATTCATAAAAAGTCTCAAATTATATTTATTTTGGTATTTATAACATCAATTATGTCAATATTTCATTAATAAGATAATTACTGCATCATCATTGTGTCATCAATAAATTAAATTATTTAATGTCTAAAAATTACAAATAAAATATCATTATGTAGTAAATATTTTTATCTTTCTAATGAATATTTATAGTCAAAATTATATTATGTATAACCCCATATTAAAATTTTTTTATTAAATAAACTTTGATTTTAACTCTTTTAACCCTTCTTTAAATAAATTAATAATAAATGTCCTAATCTAATCCAAGTGGGCCTAAATGGTAATATTTTATTCCTAAGTTCGTTTTTGGTCTAATTAAACTTGTCCAATAGAATTATGACATGTGTTAGGGTAATAATAATATCATTTCTACCCATAATTACCCTATTTACTTTTAACCGTGGTAAAAAAAGTAAAAAGTTACTATTCACCAAAAAATTATTTTCATCTCATTGAACCACATTTTACTTACTAACATCAACCGTTTCTCTCGGATTTTTGAAAATCCACTCACAGAAGTGGTAAAATTATGTTTTATGAACAATTCACTTTTTTTAACTACCACTTAGTGGTTTCACTATTCATCAAAAATTGAATGTTTTTAGAAAAATACCAAAAATTAGGCCTAAGCTATATTTGATATTATGAACTAAAAATTGATTTCTATTTTACCAAATTCAAAACATATCAGTCGCATTAATTAATTTAAAAATTAATTCCCGTCGTCAAAACAAATAGCGTGTTTTTAAGAGATAATAACTATCAAAAGATTGACACTTGTTTATGTCTGGCTTAAATGTGAAATTACATCCAACGACCACCATTGTATTAAATTGTAAAAATATATTCTAAATATACTTTAAAACCACTCAAATTAATAATTTATCACTATTAATTATTTTGATTGAAAAAGTTGTTTTTAATTAAAATTTAGTAATTTTCACTATTCATCAAAATATGAATGTTATCCGAAAATCACCAAAATTTCACCCTAAGCTAATTTTGATATTACGAATCCAAAAATGAATTCCATTTTGAAAAATAAAATTACAAAATTTCAAAAAGTGGTTATTACTATTCATAACGCCTAGTTTTAATAATATTTTAATAGCATATTGTTGTTTAGTGAAACTCGTTATTGCGTACTACACACGCTATCGAGGAAGGTCGTGATTGCGTGTAATGCAAGGAAAACCAAGGATGCGTGTTGTGCAAGCTCCTTTTGGTGTAGCGTACAACACTAGACATTAGTGAAATTAAAAAGAATATTTTTCATAAAATCTCGGGGTGTTACAGTGCTTCATAGGTGTGTGGAATGATTTAGTAGTGATGGATTTTTAAAAGGGGTAGGACGGGTTCTTTACGAAACTGTGAAAATAATATTTTATTATATAATTAATATTTGGATAATAAAGGTCAAAAACTCATTAAGATCGAAGATAAGATGACTCGTGGTCGAAATAATTTCATCCAATAAGAATTGGACAAGTTTTTTAGGTTATTTTTATCTTTATAATATTATTTATTTACATCATTTATTAATGAGGTAAACACTGCATCATTATTATGTCATAAATAATTTAATTTATATGATGTCTAAAAATTGTATAACAATTAACATTATGTTGGAAATATTTTTTTATTTATAATTAATATTTATAGTCAAAATGATAACTTATATAACCCCATGTAAATATTTATTTACTAAAAGATATTTTTTTAGGTCATTTTTGCCTTTACATTAAGTTAATTAAATTAAAGTGTCATTATCATTCCCAGGTCACTCCATGAGGTCCTAAAATCGACCCAAAGATTACTATGGTAATAAATGACTCAACCAATAAGGATAGTGCAGGTTTTAAGGTAATTTTTTCTTATTATAATATTCATTTTACATTAAATTACCCTATTTACATTTAACAATGGTAAATAAAATTCAAAAGTTTCTATTCACAAAAAATTATTTTCATCTTATTGAACCAACTTTTTTAATAACTAATAACAGACATGTATGTCATATTTTTGAAATTAAATCCATAGAAGCAGTAAAATTACATTTAAATGAAGAAAGTCGTGTTTTAACTATTACTTGTGCTTTCACTATTTATCAAAAATTGATGTTTTTTAGAAAACTGCAAAAAAAATAAGCCTAAGCAATATTTGATTTTCCAAATTCAAAAATGAATTCTATTTTACCAATATTTAATCTTATAATATGAACTAATTAATTTAAAATAAATTCCTATTATGAAAATAAATAGCCTATTTTTAAGAAACAATAATTATCAAAAGATTAATATTATAGTATTTGTGCTTAAAATTGGATTCATTCCTTTTTTAGCCTCTAACATTTATTGGATAAATGTAAAAACATTTAACAAACATGTATAATAATATAATAGTTATTTCTATTCATTCACACTAATAAAATTTCTAGGCATTAAGTACTATTTAAAATAATAATAATATATTGTTATTTTTCAGTGTGATTCAATATTGTGTGCAACATAAAACTTCAGAGAAACTCTTTGTTGCATGTCATGTACGCCCTTGAATATAACATCCCCTTTAAAATTAATATTTATTTTAAAAATATTAATAAATATGAAAATATCATATTCTTTATTTTCCTAGGATGTAACAGATACATTCATTGTAAAATATACATAGTGATGAATGGGAATCATTAAAAAAATCACATAAATTAAAAATCACTTTATAATATCATAAGGAAAATATTTTAAAAATTTATAATAAATATCCTATAATTTTTATAAAATATATTAGAAAATAAAATATTTTATAAAATATTTATAATATAAATAGTTTGGAAATCAACAAAAAAATAGAGAAGATGATTCTTTCCTAAATATTTAGATAGATATTCTAAAATGTTTTCCTGTGAAAATTAATGTAATAGAATATCCATTCCATACATTTTTAGTGAAATTCAACGTAAATAAAAAACTTCAAATACATTAAACATATGAGACAATTCAATTATTATTTTATATAGTGGGACAAAGTTAATTTAAAAGTATATTAAGAATAAATTTTATCGATACAAGAACATCTATAAAACAGAATAATGAATGTGGACATAGAGGGGAATGATTCTCAACCCAAAAGAAAAAGATAAGGTTAGGCCCATTTAAAAATAACAATTATATCAAATTCTGTACTGAATAGAGATAAACTGGTAATAAGACATGTAAGGATAATAAATAAATAGTAGATACTAAAATATATAAGTCTTTATAGAGTAATGAATACAAATTTTTCTTATTTCATATTTAAACATAAAATTTTAATTTTAATTTCTGATTAGGAAATAAAACCATACATATTTAGTGACTTTTGAATCAAAATATATTTAAAGAAAAAAAATTATAGGGATGTGAAAATTCCATGAATTACCTGAAAATTTTAGTATAACACATTCATGGAATAGTATTTACAAAACATTAAAAAAGAAGGTTGTTAATATAAAACATATATCAATGAGAGAAAATTGAGTAGGTAAAAACATTTCCTTTACTCTCATATTAAAAAAACTCATTAACCTCTTATATGATAAATAAAATAATCATAATAAATTATTTTCTAAACCATATTCATATATATTATCTTTTATAGTATTATATTATAATCATTCATTAGACATTTTACAGTTTTTTGTCTTTTATTTTTATAATCAAGTGTTAATTATTTTGATTATTTCGTATAAGTTTCATACTGGTCATTTACTTTCACATTAATTGATAACAAATTCATCCTTGAAATATATGTAAATATATCAAAGTTACTATGTTCTAATTATTTTTAGTACCATTTTCATTTTATTGAAGAAATGTGTACGGTTTGTGCAAACATTACCCATGATAAACTAGTTCAGGTAATATATCAATAATAATCAGTTAGTTTATAATGATAGTTTTATTTTTCTCTCAACCTTACAAATCATATTCATAATCATAAATTAATATAAAATATCATGTAATTATAGTATATCTTGATACCCATTCTTTTTGAAAATGTTGATGATACATTAAATTATTTATGTCGGTGGTTGAACTAACATAGACCAGAAAATGTTATACTAATGAATGAGTACAGGTATGGAGCTATATAATATTAATATAATTTAATCATAGTTGTAATTATATTAATATAAAATCATTAATGTTCAAAATTTTATTTAGAGACATTTTAGATGAGTTTGTAATTAAATATTATGGTTTATATATAGGTACATTGGGGAATTTGATACTTCTCAACAATTGTTCCTTCAAAAAGAAGGATTTTGGATTCCTTCTTGGAACAAGATACTACAAAAAATCATTAAATTATTTAAGAGAGGAAAATTTGAATGTTTTAATTGGTGAATAGAATAGTTTGTGTGGTCTTGGAGGGGTAGATAAGGGATCCAATTGTATGCGAGTTGTGAGACGAATTTGTGAAAATTTTCATTCCACAATTTATATTATTGTCATTTTAATAGAAAAGTGGATAAAATGTAGAAAACATTTTAGCAGTGGGAAAATTATTAATTGATAATTCCATCATCTATGAATTTATAGATAGTTTGTCATGATATTTTAAGTCATTACCATAGAGTTTAACCATTTTAACCTCCTTTTTAATATTTTTATGGTACCTTAATTTTTAACTTAAAAGATTATTTTAATGAATAAAAATAAATTGACATCCATAACTAATATCTAATTTTTTTAAATTTTGACTTCATTAATATAATTTAATTTCTAAATCACTAATATTTACATTTTAATAGAAAACATAAATATATAGAAAAAAATTATAAAAATAACTTTTTACCTTTTGGTTTTATTGATCTTATTTCATATCAATTACTATTAAAATTATTTAAAAATATATTTGTTTATAAATTCAATAATTTTATTGAATAATATTTTAAGTGTATAAATTTAATATATTAAGATAAAAATATAGAATTCTATAAAAATCATTTGAAAAAAAATTCCTTTTGTTATTAAATCATTTTAATCACTACCCCTTAAAATTATTTATCTTCTAACCAATATGATTTATCAATACAATAGATTATTAATTGTATTTTTTTAATTACATAAAATAATTCTAAAATAATAACAATAAAATGTAACAAGTAAAAATATATTTTAATAATAAAATATGAAATTAAAATTTTATTTTTTGTCTCCTAATTTCAAATTTTTGAATTATATTAGTCTCAATTTTTAACTATAAATGAAAAAATATTTATATACATTTTACATACGTACATACCCCAATGACCATATATCAAGTTTATATAATTAAAATGACCAGGTTTCAAGTGGTTATATGTCCAAAAACCATATATATATATATATAACAGTCATATTTAATGTCCAAAGTGGGGTTGTGAATTGATGCACCTATCAAACATTCCAAATATAATAGATTTGGTGAATACATAAAAACAAATATGACTTTTGTATTTATATGATAGATAATTAGTGAACCTGATAATAATTAATTTTCTTAACCCACATTGTCCATTATTACTATATAGTCTTTCCATTATTGATTATCTTAGAAGTTTTCCAATGTTTACTATCACCATTAACCCTTTTTTGTGCATTTTATTACCAAATTTATATACTCCTCTTAATATATTTTTTGTTATGTGGATATTGTACTATATTTACCATTATTTTAATTATCAATATCATTTAAATTACTATATTATTGATTACCATCTGTCTCAGACATGATTCATTTACGTCTTCCTTATATATAATTCCCCCACGATTCATCGAATATTTTTAATATACCTGAAGATAATTTTTTTCCATCCTCATGGTTTTTATCACTGGTGTTCTAAAGAAATATAATTTTTCTAATTTTTTATAAATACCTTGAGAATAATTTCTAGCCCTAATTTCAATTTCCACCTTTAAAAAACATCGAACAATATCTTCATAGCTACCAAATATCCTCATAGTTATCACTTATCAGAGAACATTTTTTATGCCCCCAAAAATAAAAATCGATTTTTATTTCAAGTTGAATGATAGAACCGTGAAGTATATATTGAAGGCCTATTGATATTTAATCCATAGTCCCTAATGTATTCTTCATTATTCTATTTTAGGTTAATGAATAATCTCTTTATTTTAGTGTATACTATTTTTTCAAAATATTTATTATCAAATGCCTTCTTAAAATCCTCGCATATAATGGATTATATTTCTTTTTTTTACATCATTCTCATGATTAGGTTTTAATATTGATTTACCTAACCATCCAAATAATAAGTATCTAAAAATACACTTTTATTCTCGGATAACTAGATAATAAAAATTATCTCTTCAGTTATGGAATTCCATTTCTCATTAAATAGTTAATCAAACAGCCCACTAAAGGAAGGTTGTCATTGATGCTTGAATGAATCAATAATCTAATTTTCCCTATTTATCTTATTTAAGTGCTAAACATGGTTAAAATTATTATTCTTAACCTGAGATAAAATTTCCATAAAATTTTTCACTTATTATATTATCCCATTTGGTTTCACATTTAGGAAATAATTACAATGTTTATCGCACTCATTATTATCAACAAACATTATTGTTGCATACATTGACCAAAAAAGTGTTAGTGTTAGTATAATGTAACAATAATCATTGAATGACATCATATTATTTGTGAAATGAATAAAAAAATTTCTTAAATTAAGGAAACCATTATTTTAAACTAAGAATTTTTATGTTCATAATTCATCACTTTGGGATAAACAGATGTTGTTCTTTATTTTTTCTACTTATTATTAGTAAAAGAATCACTAAAAATAAAAAAAATTCTTTTGTATAAATTGATATTCCCCAGACCCATGCCTCTAGATCATATTACAAAAAGATAAAATTTTCATATAAGATTTAATAACAAGTTAAATGACCCAAGAATAACAGTTCTTCTATCTAAATAATTTCTAAAATTTAATTATTTCATTTCATAAATTCACACAATACCATAACCAAAAGAATGAACATATTTAGAGTTTAGATACATGATATATTAATTTAGAAATTACTTGGTAACATTTACCACAAAATTTATTCTCACATAAAATCCTTTTATCAAATAATGAATAATAATAATATTAATAACATAGGGATTAAAATCATAAGAAAGGGGTCAGATCAAGTGATCAGTAAGGGTAAACATAATAGATAACATTAAAAAAATATAAGTTATCATAAGACAAGCATGTGGGTATGTGAATATAATAATGGGGTTTGATATAACATAAGATAATCATGTCCAATATAACATATAACATAAATCATAAATATTTTCATGATATTTTTTCATAAAATATGAGTCATATGTGTATGGAAACACAATTCAACGTAATTGAACATGACATAGGAATGATGTTTAAATTAAAAAAATATAATGAATATTAGAATAGAATATTCCTTAAAGTTAAATACCATGACGGTCATCACATAATAGAGTAGGTTTTCCACCTACCCAAAAAAATAATAGGATTGGGAAAACCAACCATGTATAATTTTAGGATTATGAAAACCATATAAAAATATCTTTTTTGAAAAAATATAACTACATGTGTACCCTTTTAGTATTCTTCAAACCATTCTTCTACAATTTTTATGTTAGTTTCAACCACCCATGCAACATCTTATGCTTTGGATAACCATACATATACCCTTTTTAGACTGGTACATATCATCTATGTATAATTTTAAGGACTATAATATCCACATATGTATGTTTGTAGACTTTTCCATACCAAAAATATACCCTTTTTAGTTATGGTAAAATAAAACATATATCATTTTTAGCTTGAGTTACCACATGTTTAAACATTTCAACATGGGATCACCCCCCAGAAACCTTTTTAGTATTAATATAATAACTATTGTTCCCTTTTAGCCTTTAATAAACCACTAGTTTATACATTTATGGATTTTTATATCCATCCATGAACCCTTTGGGATTGGAATCACCCCTCACTTACCATTTTGGGCCTGGGATCACCATCCATGTACTCATTTATGATAAGTCTCATCACCTATGTATAATATTAGGCTTTTGAGATATAAATATTTATGTAATTAATTATTGTAATCTAATGGGGAAAAATATCACATGATGATAAATAATACATATTTAGACCATATAAATAATAAAACAATCATTATCCCATCATATCATTATTAATCCACAATAAACAAACATGTTTCATAAAAACAACCATAACACAATACTATAATATATACAAGGAAAGAATTTAGACGGTATCATTATAGGATATCTTCGATGAATTATAAAAACCATTAACGTATGTTTATACTGATGGAAACACACTTTATAATAGCATTTCAAAATCACTTTGAAAGATAATATATAATATATAATTTATTTGATGCTATTTATTTTAAATGAAATTATATTATAAATTTTTTTGAATTGAAATTACATTGGGTTTCCATGAAAACATGGTGATAATGATTCTTAAAATAAGTGGATATAGTGTCCAGAGCGGAAATTCTTGCATAAAAAAGTTAAAAATAATGATTCTTTATATACTTTTTTATAAAAATCATTGTAAATTTAAATGAAAATTATGAAAAATGTAATAAAATATTAAGTTAAATTTGATTCAAACAGATTCATGGTTAATTGAAAATAACCATAACCAATCATAAATGTATTGGTATTGATACCTATAAAAATAACATGGATAAGGAGGATAAAGATTCTGAACAAAAAAAAGACATAATGTTGGATCAAGTTAAAACCATCCTTTTGGTAAAAGTATGAACCAATGAGACATAAAATTTAATTAATACAAATAAACCCGAAATATAACTTGTGGTTAATGAAATAGATGTAATAGGACAACATATCGTTATGCTCAAAAAATGAGGTGGGGTGAATCATTTTTCAGAAATCATAATCCAATTTAAATATTTATCCCTTTCTAATTAACTACACACACGATAAGGTGTATGGATATATTTTTTCCTCTTCTAATATTTTTCATTACGTGAAACATATTCAATTTCATGCACATATGAGTGGTACAGAATATTTATAAGGTCCACCATTTAAAATAAAAGGTTAATACATAGTGAATACTATAACTCATCTAGATCACAAAACCTAATAATATCTATATATTAGTAAAATGAGAAATGAATATACTAACCTGATTTGAAAAGTCCCCAAACAACGTACAACATCTAAATGGACCATTATACCACCTCCCATCATTTTATATAAAAAGTGTTATAAAAAATAGATATTGATAAATCTACAAAACTTTTTATGGGTTGCTTGTTATTATTCTTATTCTTCAAATTCATCTGTATTTCTACGAATGAAACAACTATTATTTTGTTTGAAAACAATGATTCATAATATTTATTCTTCCACTAGACAACATTAAATTTGGCTTCTTCATTTCATGAATTGAATATATATTTCTTCTCACTATATGAATAGTCTATTCTATTCCTCATATTTTTTATTCTTTTCATGCACTAACTACAATGATAATTATATAAAAAAATAGACTACATAAATTATTCTTATCCACACTTATTCTTCATTCTTAATGAACAACTGGGATGACTAGAATATTCATTACCATCTATATTATACACACAAAAAATTCTACAAGATTTATTATTGGATAATATATTCTCTACAATATTTGATACTTAAAAGATCCTTTATTTTTTATTTATTGAATCAGATGTTATATTTTCTTTTATACTGAATTTTTTTCCCATGATGTTATATTTGGTCTCTAATATTGATAGAACAATTTTTCATTCTAAGAATGACAATGTAAAACATTCCATTTTATTGACCATTAATATATATTGATAGATAATACAACAATGGTTTTGACCCATTAATTATCCTTGTTTTTGATATTCACAATATATCAATAATTCAAATTATAAATGAATCATAGCATTTTAAATTTTTACAACTTCCATAAAAATCAAATAAATTTAATTATATGAAAACTACTTAGGGGCATGAAAATCAATTGGTCTCTTCTTCCTTTAACCCTTTTATAATTCTTAAAATATTCTTCTTTTTAACAATGACCATTTTCACAGTGGGTACCATTTTCCTCTTTTTAATTTATCAAAAATAAAATTTTTTATTTGAAAAGAAGAATCAAATAGCTAAATCATAGTCCCAATTAATATTTTCATCAGAAAGAATTATTTTAGAAATATTGATTTTTCATTCTGTGGAATTTTCTAATTTTTATATGTGTTGACCCATACACAACAGTATCTAGGTTATATACAATTTTAAATGACATGAAAATAGATTATTTATATGGTGCTCCTTTGATGTCTCTTACAATGGGTCTTAATGACTCATACGCCATGAATTACATTTACGGTGGTGAAAATGACTTATACTCAGAGTCCCAATGAGTCGTACAATGATTAAATGACTCACATATAGAGTTTTATTCATTAAATTTAGTCACCATACCTTTTAAATCCCATCATATTATCACTTTTGTATCAATTGAGATTCAATTATAGTATATAATATTTTCTTCCAAATGAAATAGTAATATAATTTCCATATATTTATTAAATAATTTGATTAAAACTAAAATCATAAAAAAATGAATTTGAAAAAATTTAATTCCATTTTTGACTTCATAAAGTAAAAATTAAACTAGGATAAATTTTTTGTATTTTTCAGAAATAATTGAATTTTAGCTGAATAGTGAAAGAAATACCAGTTTTAAAAATCTATAGTTTTTATGATGATAAAATGACATAAAAATAAATTAATTTTTTTCAAATGTTTTTATGTTAAATATATATTATATAATAAATATAATATATAAATAAATACCATTTTGAACATAGAAATATATTCTTAACTTTTAAAAATTCAAAGTGATTATTTTTCCAAATAAAACATCTTTTTGTCCATTTCTATAAATTAATTAATTATGTTTTTAATTTTCGTTTTGTTTTAGTTTGAAATAAAAATAACAATTTTCTTATTTTAAATTATACAATTAATTACATTGGGTTCAATATTACACTTTATTTTGTTTAAAATTTATTTTATTCTTAAAACAATCATTTTTCAAAGAATATTTTTAATTGTATTTTGGGTACTTATATTAAAATTAATTTCTAAATAATTTAAAATTTGAATCTTACAAAATGGATTCCATATTTATAATATTAATAATTAATATTAGTAAAAAATTCCAACATAATTTGTGTCATAATTAAAAGTACAAATAATAATAAAATTATAAAAACAGTTAAAGTAAAAACGGGAATATGAAGGGGTGAACTAATATATAGGAGAAGAAATTCCACATAATAATCCAAAAAATCATTATTTTGTTGAATATATACCTTATTTAACACATTTATTTTTATGAAAAAATTAAAATAAAATTAATTTTTTTGATAGCTTGAGTTACACACAACACTGACTTTTAATGAACTATAATACAAAATACCATTATAACCTAGCCATTAATTTTATATGTATGAAAAAGGAATTTATAAATAATTAAAACTATATTGTTTAAAATTTTATAATATCAAATCATATTTTTTCAATTTATTATAAATGAATATATAAAAAATAATTTGATAGTAATAGAAATGTCTTTATGAAGAAAACTGTTTTTTTGAACACAATGTGTTTTTATGTTAAAAATTAAATTACTACCATTTTTTGAATAATTTTAATAAAATTTATGTATTTTATATTAGATTAAAAAATAAGTAATCTAATATTTTTTCTTGGAATGGGATAATAATAGATCCAGTTTTATTCTTAAAATGTATTTTTTATAAAAGTGGTTTCATTGCATTTTGAAAAATTATTTTAAAATTAATTTTTAAAACAATTAGAAAAATTATGTGAAAAAAATATTTTTGAGATCACCCTGTCAATATTTTATTAGGGAATTTTTTTTTACAACTTTATGAAAAGATTAATTTTTCAATGAAAAGTGAAAAATACTAATTCTTATTAAAAATAGATTTTTCTTTTAAAGAATTTACAAAGTTACATATTACATTAAAATTGTTTAAAAGTGTAAATAGTTAAATTATATAATTTTTATTAAAATTTATGTCAGTTTAATCAATTAAGTATTACATTTGGACATTTAAACATTTTATAGTGATGAAAACAATCCTTGGAAAAACTACATTTTTGTCATGCTCGCAGGTTTGATTTAAAATTAAGTATTGCAACATTAGTGAATTAAATTCATTGAAATATTTTAAATATTTAGATTTATAACAATTAATTTTATTCAGTAATTTAAACATAAATGATTTTATTTGTTAATAGTGAAAAATTACAAAATTAATTTCCACTATTAAGGATAAAATAGGGTTTTACATGGTACATGTTCATTTGTTAAAATATATTTTCTACGAACATCGTAATTTTATTTTATAAGTTTTATTTCATATTTATAATTATTCTTTTTATAAATTATCTAATAATTATAATTTATTTTTAATATTAATGGATAAATTAACTTGGTTTCTAAATAAAAAAACTAATTACCTTGGTGGAATTACAAATCATTTTTTTCATTTTTAAAAGCCAGTTTATGGGTTTCCATTACCCAAAAATACAACAACAAACACAAAAAAGTGAAACACAAAATTCAGACAACTCATACCAACATATAATTACACATCATAAGATCCATACTCATCCCTGCATCCCATGCAGGAGTCATCTACTCCCGTAGAAGATTCCCAATCTAGAGACCTCACAAAACATTCACTTTGAACCCGACTCCTAAGCTGGTCGAGTATGGGTTTCTCTGGTGCTGCATTCTTGTCCACGCTACACTTTTTAAAAGCCAAAGTCACCTCTCTATTCAGCTTAGAGGCATATCAAGTCCACATCATCCATGGATGATATGGTTAATATTTCCTTGGTCATCTTCATAGTGTGGGAGAAAAAGACCCTTCAGTTTTATCCCTCTTTTGATTCCCGCTTTGAACAACATCACTGAATGAACGATTGATTGGGCCACTCACATTTTCTTTCCCTCCCCTAGGACTCTCATGTTACACACCAAATTATAAAGGGTCAAATGACTCATGGATATGACTCATGTCAACAATGTGCATCTTCTTTGTCAGAAGCCTGTCTGATTAGAACTCCACAGTTAAGCGTGCTTGGCTTGGCGTAGTGATTAAGATAGGTGACCTCTTGGGAATTTTCTCAGGGTGTGTGTGAGTGAGGAAATAATAAACTGGAAAGGACATGTGTTAGCCTATGGGGACTGTCAATAGTCAGATCACTCGTTCGGGCATGTGGGTGGGATCAAGGGTGGGGCCCAGGTGTCTATGGGGAAAGTGGTGGGAGGGGCCCAATTGACACATTTGGTATTAGAGGTGTACCTAGCCTTTAGTGAGGTGTACTGCCTGGGTTGAATGACTAAATGATATGACTCATGTCAACAAGGTGCACCTTCCTTTTCGAATTCCTGTCTAATTATAAATCTACAGTTAAGTTTTCATGGCCTGGAGTAGAGATCATGATGGGTGAACTCCTGGGATGTTTCCCAAGGTGTGCGTGAGTGAGGACAAAACACAATAGAATGGACATGTGATGGCTTGTGGGGACTGTCATTAGTCAGACAACCCATTCGGGCATGTGGGTGGGACCAAGGGTGAGACCCATGTGTCTGTGGGGAAACTGGTGGGCGGGGCCCAGGTGTCTCATCTCACA
This sequence comes from Viscum album, assembly GCA_963277665.1. Lineage (NCBI taxonomy): Eukaryota > Viridiplantae > Streptophyta > Magnoliopsida > Santalales > Viscaceae > Viscum > Viscum album. Next base: position 247,676,529 of record OY728133.1, read on the forward strand.
TCCTATACCGGCTCGCTCACCCAAAATAGAGTCAGGACTCCCAGCGTCGTTCCCCCGCCTCGGGTCTGAAGTGTTACTTTTAAATCAATGGTATATGCCCCTCCTCAGTAGTAACTTTTTTCACAACCATGGAATGAGTCTCCTTACTAAAAACCTCAACATGTAGACCCTCCTACCTCTGATTCGTGCTTTACAACAATGGATATATCCTGATCAAAGTTTGGTTGTCTTCCACTGTAATGGTGACCGGATCCTTCCACCCCCCCCCCGTATAAAACCTATTGATCCTCCCCAACCTCCTTACCGACTGTAGCTGGTCCATGCCCCAAATCCTTAACCTGCTAACCCTCTAAGACCTCCACACCACCGTCCCCTCCTGCAAAAACATCCTCCTCCATAACTGTGACCGACATATCATCAGAAATCCCTTCAAATCTATAACTCAAAGAATTAAAAGGCTTAGCCAGAGGATCCAGACCTTTATAATCCCTAACACTAGCCTTAATAACCACCACCTCAATGTTAGAATCCCTTCCTTCCCCAATATGTTCTGTACCCAAACACACCATGGAATTAGAAGGTTTTTCTAAGTCCTTCATTAAACTGTGGAGAACCTCAGAAACCTTCAGATTAGCATGAATCTCCTTAACAAAGGAAGTCCCAAGATCATGGTCTTTCTAAAAAGAAATCATACGAGACCCACCTGAATTTCTATCCATAACAAAACCAGACACACAGGAGACCCTTCCTCTATCAACAGGCACTGCCGTTCTCGGATCCAGACCGACCTTCACAACAACCTCCAATGAATTTCTATTAAACTCATCCTCGTTGTTTAAAGAAGTATATTTCCCCTAACAACAAACCTACATCAACCGCGAAGAGAGTCCACTTCCGCATACCTCAACCAAGTGTCCCAATATCTCACAAGAACCACAAAACTGAGTCCAATTTTCATAGACAACCCTCTGTTTGCATCAGTATTCATCGCCTATTGTGATCCAAAAAAAATAAAAAGTAATGCAAGATGCATCCATTTCAACACACACCCGGGGGTTAACAGGATGTCAGACCACCTCGGTACGACTATCAGAACAAAGATATCGACCTACCAGATTGCCCAACATGAGAATAATCAAAGGGTTTTGAAATGGAAAAGGAATTTTGGGGAAACATACCCAAACCACAATGGAAGGCGAGTCATGATTCATATGAAGGTCTAAGGAACAACGTAATAGCAGAAAATGAGATCCATTGATGTATCAAGGAGACCTCGACCAAGCATGGATGAGATATGCATCTGATTCAAAACTAATCATGATATGTTTGCTGTCTAGAAGGACAGAAACTGCTTGTTCATGAAGATCCCAATATCTGAAGAAAAATCAGTCAAAGTCATCGACCAAAGGCCTCTTGTTCTTGAACAGAGCCACTAGGGTGAGATTTAACAAGGATAAGGACTTCGTAAACTTAGATGAGGAGTGATGAAGGTTCAGAAATCTGTCAAAAAGATCTAGAACTATAGGGTTTATCAAGGATTTTGGAAAAGGTGGGAGAAACTCTGGGTTGGAGAAAAGACCTTTCTCTCCCAAGCGACGATGAATCCCCCTCCCCCACCAAGGTGGTAGGAGCCAGCGCAGATGTCGCTATCATCACCAGAATGGAGGGAGCATCGAAGGTTTGATGAGTCTCCACCCTCCTAGTTCCATCCCAATCCCTTAACCATGGTGGAAACAAAAATGGTAAAAGTATGTAAACCTAGAGGTTAAGGAATAACATGTCTAAAAATGGATTTTTTGGCTTCATTGGGAATAGACCACATATTACATTAAATCTATTATTTTTAAATTTTGGAGGCACTTGGGTTGATATTAATATCCCATTATTGAATAGATTTGGGTATTTACAAATAATGTCACTCCTTATCTATTATAAAAGGTAACCTCTTATCCTCACTTTATCACGCCTCTTAAGCCATTTCGATAGACCAAACCCTGAAAAATTATATCTAATTTTTTTCCATATAATGGAGTTCATTTTTTCCAAAAATACGAAAACATGGATCGTTAATAAGATATCCAAAGGAGGTTAATATATGCGATGGTAATTTTATTCACTAAGGTATTTCTTTTAATTCTTCTCTTAACACATTTGTTAAAAAATTTATAATTAATATATAAAAAAATTATCTAGCATATACTAATGTGTTATTATATTTATTTAATAACATATATCCATTTCATTTTCTATAACATGGGAAACTAAGTCGTCAATCGTGTGTACAAACCGATGAAATTTATTTTTTATCACCACCTCTCATGTCTAGATATTATAGTGGATTTAGTTTTTATATATATAATATATATATATGTTATTATTATACTTCTAGATTAATAATATCACATTTAAGTTTATACCTTCCAATATGTTGTAAAACAGTATTCTTGATCGTGTATTAGTGTAGATTGTCACCTCTATGAAGTGATGTGATATGTTTTTTATTTTATTTTCGAGTTGATGGTCACAAGATTGGATTTACGAAAAATTAATGATTTTAATTAATTAAAATTGATTATTTAATAGTGAATTATTATTTAACATTCTTTTTTCCATCTCTAAATATAATGAAAACAATATTCCTAGGTACATACGACATGCCGTCTCCATAAATGGTGTAATTAATATTCTATCTCTTACATTTAAGGATGACCCAAAATATGTTCATAATTAATTTTTATTATTTTTATATCATGATAAACAATCTATATATTATGGATCAATAATAAATAGTGCATTGGAAAAAACTACTGAATAGATACATATATGAAAAATGAAGCAATTATCAACTGAAAGAGTGACTTTCAAAAAGATATGATAATAAATGAGTGATAAAAGGTTATAAGTAAATGATATATGGTATTATATATATGAGTATGTTTATATAATATATTTATTATAAATAGTTATTATAGAGGGGGGTTCTAACATGTATGAAGGAATTCAGGACTTCATGTGAAAGATTTCCATCTCACTTTAATTCCCATGGGACACATGCCATATTATTCACTTCTTTATTTTCTATGGTGTATATATTTCCAAGAAATTTATTTTATTATGATTATTATGAATTATATTTGGATTTAAATATTATTTTATAAGTTTATTTTTTTTTTGGAATTATGATTCAAAAGTCACCAAAGTGGTAAATGTTTTATGTTATAATCTTATTATTTATCAGGATTGTTTACTATTAGGTTTCTGATAATAAAATATTATGATATATCTCTCAATAAATTCGTTAATTTTACCATCCTTAATTTATTTAAAAATAATGAATTCTTCCCTATCTTGTTCATATCATTATGTTCTCATGGCTTCAAAATAATGTTTTTCAGGAAAACCGAATTTTTTTCTCTAGTGGATCAAAAATAATATTCCTTCAATATCTTTAATTTTATAAAAAAAATTGATGAATGTTTTTAATATTATAGAATAATTTTTTAAATAAATTTTTACCCATTTTTTAATTATTACAAATGGTTTAAAATTATTCTTATTTTCATTTTTTGAATGTGGTTCTTTTGACATTTTAATGAAAATGTGAAAATAATATTTGTATAAATGTATATAAAATGAACAATTTATTTTACCATAATTACATTATAATGATTTAAAACATAATTTACAAATTGTAGAGGTTAATTTCAAATAAAATTTTATATTTAATATTTGGTAGATTTTTTAGGTTTTGAAATGTGATTTTAAAAGTTGAAAGGGTATTGTCTATATATTTTTTTAATGATATTTTAATGTAATTTGATTTCATCAATAGAAAACCCTTGATTCAATATATTATATAATTGGTATATGATCCAATCATCCCATCACTAATTTGTCTAAGAATGATTTTTTTATTATAATGAAATTATTTCTATGAAACTCATTTATTTCCCTAAGGGTTTTCTTATGAAACCTGTTTCATTTCCATTGGTTTTTCTATTATGATATGTTATAAATCCCATTTTCATTCTATGGGGTATTCTATGATGAATGTTTTATGATCTTCCAGAATTCATACTAATAATTTATTTTTTGTGATGGGATAGAAAATAATTGTATTTCCCTCTACTTCATTATGTAAATATGTATAACTTATGTGTGAATATGTTATACAAGAACCAAATTTTTTGTTTACAATTTCATATATAGACTTGGTTTTCATGTCAATAATATTACGCATAAACTGTGTTTTCATGTCTAATATTTTCTGCCTGGACCTGAATTTTATGTCCATAATATTAAGCATGGAGCTTGTTTTCATGTCCATAAATTTATGTTTGGGAATGGATTTCAGGACAATAATATTTAACATGGTGTTCATTTTAATGTACCTATGTTTATGTGAGTAATTGATCTCATATTCTTGACATTATGTGTGAACCAATTCTTATTTATAAATTTTCAAAATATTATATGCAACTAGTTTTTTTCACATTCCAATTTCTTTGTTATGATCTCTTGGATCATGTTCATTTGATTCTTTTATAATTCATGTCTTATCAACTGCCATGCTTTATGATATGACGCAGTATTATGATCTATGTTTTGTAGGGTATGTATTTAAATTGGTAAGGTCATGTAATAATAAACTTATGCTCATGTTATGACTAATTAATAACTGAATTCACCCTAGTATACCTTATTGAGCATTTGATATCACCCTTTCTTATGTTTCGTTTCCCGATGTTTTGTTTATGCAGGGTATTTTTTTGAATATTACTTAATTGGTACGTCTTTATGGGACACAGTGATTATCCATTATGAAATAAGAATATTTTGTACCCAGTATCCATTGAAAATAAACATATATAGTCCTAAAGTGTGTATTTTTGAATTAAATTGAATATTCATCTAAGAAGATGTAATATTTATGTATGGAATGTATGGGTAGTTATAACTATTACAAAAGTATGGTTTACTAAATATTAGATATAAGGCTAAGAAAAGATTATTGAATACCCTAGGGATAAGTCAAAGTATAAGAAAATTTCATATAAATTTTTTTAAAGATGGATCCAGTGGTTTCCAATAAATTATATCCCTATCTGGATGGTATAAAAGGATGTGGAATTCGCACAGTTGTATGTTGGGGTAATAACACTGAAAAGCAACATTATTCGTTGAATCAATATCACTTGGTTCATGATAGTGAGCCTTAATACACACCTCATTTGTAACTCCAGTGGGATATTTTTTATAAATTCATATACCCTTTACAAACCATTATGAAGTACTTGAATGGATTTTGGCCATTAATGACCTATCATAAACCTACAGTTTCAGAAATTGAAAATAAGGTGTCATGATTTAGACAACCTATATATTATTTTTCATGATTATATGGTTTCCCACTAGGATTATTATTTCTCACACTATACTTTTCTGGTTTAGTCAATAAATAGATCCCTGAGGAATCAGGTGAACAAATAATGTGATTTCCAATTTAATGACCATATTCATTATAAATAAAATGTCATTGAAGAAAGGATGTGACTATAATTTCTCAAAACGTTCCATCTAAGTCGAAACACGGGTCAGTTTGAACGTATAAATTTATCGTCAAGTGAGGAAAATACCATTGAACATTTATGTGAAAATTTACACACTCATTCTATGGGACTTACAATAACCTGGTTACTAAAAATGGATCAATGTTATGGAAAATATATATTTGATTCTTTAGTGATCTAACCTTGAAAATTGTTCCAATCTGTTTATCATTTATATGGTGAAGAAGATTAATTGTATAATCTTATTATGATTAAGAGCCAAGATGATTAAATTTACTCTATATAATGGGATTAGTTTAAGGGGAAATATTTTAGTAAGTACTAAGCTCAAATTTTATCTGAGAAAGTGAAGAAGTAATTCCTTTAGCATAAGAAGAAGGATGCTGAATGATTTGGAACCTATAAGGAAAATTTTACAGGCCTTTCAAGGTATGATTATTTTTTATTTAAAACCCTTTAATGAAAAAATGATCAATTATTTATTTCATTATAACTAAGTCTTAAAAATAAATTATCTACTGGGGACATTGGATGCTCTGAATAAATAATTCGATGTACACTCAAAGAGGAAATAGAAGATGGAAACCCTTGTGATTATGGTGATGTGAAAAGGAAGATAGTGTTTCATGAAATAACTATTGGAATATCACATGGAGAGAAGGAAATGGTTCAACCTCATAAATGGAAAAAATGTGGTAAGGAACAACCATGTAAAAGTTTGAAAGGAACAAGAATATGTTTCAAGTGTATGAAACCTAGACATCAATAAAATGGCTATTGAAGTAATGTGAAGAATCCAATAAAGCAAGTGAATGAATAGAGGGTTCAACAGAATAAACTACCCACATTTATGTGTTATATATTCAATGAGTTTTTTAAATTAGAGAATCAATTCCCCAATCCAAGGGATAATGAGGATAATAAGATGAAATTTTTTTGAAGACAAAGGAAAAATGGAAAGTTTATTCAATGAAAACTGATGAAGTTAATAATGATAATTATGGAACACTTATACTTTACTCTAGTGTTGGGAATTTTATATTTTATTTTCTATGAAGGATCCCAACGAAAATCCTATTGTTCATCCTATAGTGAAATTTCATGTGATTGTGAAAATTTATTATCTCTCTCTATATATATTCCGAAATAAGTAAATCACATTTGATATTCTGAAACAACTTCTGATCATTTATTTGTGTAAGCATAAACCCAAACATTGAATGGAAATGTCTTTATATGGATAATATCGGATATTATTAATGTAATATTGGGTGATTTATATTTTTATATAATATCACATTTTTTATAAATTTATTTAGTAAATTATTTTGGTATATACATATTTTTATGATACTTTATTAGTGATTAAAGTTATTAAAAGATAATTTCTAAGTTTATCATCAGAGGAAGTAAGATAAAATCATTCCATTCATTAGGATTCAATTTTCATTAAGCATATTTTAGAGGATCCTTATGTTAACAATATATAGAATGTGTTAAGATGAACTTTGGGGGTCATTGTTAAAGTATAAGAACATACCGAAATGTATCACTTATCCTAACCATTATGGTATTGGTAAATATCTTAATACAAGAGGGATAACTATACATAATTTTATGGAATTATCATCCATTAAAATATAATTTTACTTATTTAAGGATGAAACAATGATCTTGAATACTTATCTATGAAAGAAAGAGATGATGTCGAAATTTATTGAACCACAACCAAAGGTTGAGGGTATTCATATAGAATGAAATAAAATAAATATATTATATTTTCTCATGAAATTTTTCTTGATGGTAAAAATCCCTCAAATTTAGGAAAATTACTTGAGACATAAAAAATCATATTACATTAATTTCTAATTAATCTATGGTCTTTTAACCCATAAAAAATTAATGGTTTTGTGGTTGTTAACATTACCTTGACCATGTTATATATCACTCTATATTTTTCTTTAGTTTTATTTTTCTCCTCAATGTCCATTTTTTACTTTCTATTAATTTTATTTTATTTATAAAACTAGTTTTTAATTATTCAATATGACTATCCTATTTCCCTTTCTTGCTTTTCAAATAATGTTTTGTTATCCCTCTGTATGATGTGATTTTTTAATAATGGTTGAACCACTGATAACAAATATATAATTTAGGGGGAAAATATATATATAATGGGGTAGAATGTAACACATTTATATTTTATGAAATATATTTTTTTCAAATGAAGGTAATTTCTCAGATAGCTTGCGTTATACAAAACAAAAAAATTTAACACATCGTAATATAGTATACCATTTTAATCTAGGCAATAAATTGCAGGGTATAAATAGGAGTAAATAAATTATAAAACATATATGGTTTACACATTTATAAAATAAAATCAATTGATCTAAAATTACATTTTAAAAAGTATATTTGAAAGTCAATAAATTTTTTTTGGGAAAAAAATTATTTTTATGTATGCAATGTATTTTTATATTAAAAAATTATATAAATATCTATTAGTGAATAACCTTAAATAATCTTATAAATAATATATTCAATAAAAAAATTATCATTCATATAATATTCTTTTATAGTAATGGGATAAAACTAAATATAGGTTTTGTCTTAAAACTATATTTAAAAAACGATTTCATCATGCTTTGTGCACTTATTTAAAAATTAATTTTTTGAAATTTTTTTAAAAATATAATTTAATAAATAATAATAATTTTTGAAATTTAAATTTTAAATTTATCTTATAGTTGCTTTATTAATTTTAGGAAATTTTGTATTTTTCAATTAATATTGTAAAATAATGACTTTGAGTAAAAATGCATTTTTGTTTAAATAATTATAGATATAAAAAATTTTTTAAAATGGTTTTAATTTAAAATTAGTTAAATATTATTGTTATTAATATAATATATATCATTAAAATCAACTTCATACTAAATTTTTATATTAAACATTTTTATACATAAGAAAATGTTTCCCTTAGAAAACTGCATTTTTATCGCACTTGTGGGTTGAATTTTAAATTAAGTACTAAAATTAATATGTAATGAATTTTTAAAAATGGATTCCATATTTTTAATAATAATAATTAAAATTATATTATAAGTAAAATTAATTTCTTTTTCATATTTAATAGTAAAAAAAATTAGAATCGCTTACTGCGGCTAATGTTAAAGCATGGTTTTATCCATTACAAGCACCTCTGTTAAAATTACATTTCCACACAAATATGACTTTTAATTGATATATTTGAATTAATATATAGAATAATTGGATAAAATTATCAAATAAGGATCCTTTTTTATTCTTAGAGCATAAATTATCTAGACTAATAAATAAAAAAATCTAGTGACTGTGGTGACAACTAAAATAGTAAAAGTCAGTAATCATAGAGGTTAAATAATAACATGTTTAAAACTTTTTTTTGTGTTGTGGATGTTTTTTTACCATATATTACGTCCAATACATCATTTATCAATTTTCTAGGAACTTGTATTGATATGGACCCCCCGTTACATAATAGTTTTGGATACTTACAAATATTCCACTCTACCTCAATTATAAAAGGGAACCTCCTCCCCTCAGTTATTCACACATCATAATCCATTTTACTCCTAAAAAGTACCAAAATATATCCCCAAAATATATAAATACATTTTCTATATAATCTTTTATTCCCAAAACTCTACCCCTGGGGTCCTTAATAAGAGATCATAATGAGGATTTTCAAAGTGTAAGTAATTGTATTCAGTAAGTTATTTCATTTTAACTTCTATTACCACATTAATTCATATATTAGTAATTAAAATATAATAACACAAGTATATACAATATTATTATACGTTGTTATGTTTATTTTATAACCTATACCCTTATCCACTTTCATTAAATGGGAACAAAACCATTGATCATGCGTATGGTGGACAACACCTCGTGGACTGATGTATTTTTTTTCCATCAACACCACTCACGGTTGGATATAATGATTAATTTAATGTAAATATATGATATTTTGAATATTATTTTACTTATGTAATTATAATATCACATATACTTTCTTATCTTCCAATATTTTGGAAAATGATAACATTACTCGTGCATACGTGTGGACTGTCACCTCCACGAAGCGATGTGATTTGTTTCTCATTTTATTTGGAAGAGGATGTAAATAAGAATGGAGTGTACAAAAATATATAATGTACATTAAATAATAATGATTCATTTATTCTTAATTATTATTTACCACTGTTTTATTCCGTCTTTCGAAAAAATAAAAACATTGTTCATGTGTATTTGCAGTCTACCATCTCCATGAATGGTGTAATTCATCTTCTAAATCTTATATTTATGGACTACCCTAAACATGTAAATAATTAATATGTTTAATATTTATATAAATAATAAAATAATTTTATTCTTAAAACATAATAAAAAGTATATAGACTTAAACTACCGAATCAAAACATAAATGAAAAACAAAGCAGTTAAGACATGGAATAGTGATTTTAATAATAAACGCTTGAAAAAGGGAGATAAAAAATTATAAGAATATCATATAAGGTATTAAATATATTATTATTGTTGTGTAAAATATTTATAATAAACATGTATTTATTATATAGAAGTTTCAAACATGTACAAAGCAATTCGAGGCTTAAGGTGAGGGATTTCATCTCACTTTTATTTTCATGGGACACATGCCATATTCGCCACTAGATTCTTTTTTTTCATGTATAGACTTAAAATTAATTTATTTTATGATTATTCATATTAATTTTATGTGAATTCACATATCCATTAATTTTTATCTCTATCATTGGACTTTTGATTAAAATTTTACCAAGGTGGTAAAGGTTTTATATTATAATTTAATTATATATCAGAATTGTTTATGATTATGTTTTTGATGATAAAATATTATGATATATCTATCAAGAAAATACTGAATTGTATTATCCTCATGTTATTTATAGAGAATAAAATATTCTATCTCATTCCCTCTCTTTATGTACTTTTGATATCCAAATAATTATTTTAAGGAAAAAATACATTATCTCTCCCTTTGTTTGAAAATCATTTTTAATCCCTATCAATGTTTTTATTAAATGTTTTCAAGAATGTATTTAATATTCTCTAATTATTTTTTAAATTAATTTTTACTTAAATTTTACTTCTTTAAAAAAATAACGGAATCTTCTTATCAGTTTTGGAATGAGTCACTTGTGACTTTCTACCAGAAATGGGAATGGTATCTTTGTTTTAATGTGTACAACATGAAGGTTATCTTCCACCATATTAACCTCTTAATGATTTAAAATATTATTTAAAATTTTCTAGATTTATTTTCAAATAAAATGTTGTATTTTATATTTGGAAATATTTTTATGTTTTTAAAATAGATTTTCAAATTTAAAGGGTATTTTTCTGAAGAATGTTTTTAATGATCAGTTTATGCTATTTATATTAATCAATTAAAAACACATTATAATACTTATGATTTACTTGGTATACGATCCAATTATTCCATCCATATTATTTATATTTATGTTTTATGATTATTATGAAAATATTTTTATGAAACCGGTTTCATTCCCATGAGTTATGCTTGTGAAACCCATATCTTTTCCATGGGTTATGCTATGATGAGATATTAATGAAACCCATTTTAATTCTTTAGGATATGTTATGATGAATTTTATATGATCTATTGTAATACATATATATGATTTTAATTATATTATTGGTGGGATCAGTATATTATACATGAACTTGATTTCATGTTCTTAATAACATGTATGGACCTAGTTTTAATGTCCATGATATTAAGCATAAACTAGGTTTTACTTTCCATAAGTTTACTTTTGTAATTGGATTTCTTGTCCATAAGATTATGCATGGACATAGTTTTCCTATGTATATGTTTATGTAATGACTGCTTCTTTTCCTTTACATAATGAGTGAACATAGTTATATATATACATGTTCATGGTGTCATATGATTATGTTGGTTACATATTCATATGTCTATGATATGCCCTCAAGGCTCATCATTTGATTCCATTATGACTCATTTCTTATGAACTACCATGATTTATTTAATAAATCAGGATTATGATCTATGTTATGCATGGTATGATTTTAAAATTTTATTATCAAGTTATCATACCCTTATTCATGTATTATGACCGTGTGATCATTGATATCAATATTGTTTACCCTTATAGGTCATCTGAGTTCACTTTTATTATCTTTCATTTCTCTAGTTTTTTAAAGAAAGGTTTTATTTAGGGTATTTATTTAAATAGTACTAAATGGAGAGCTTGTAATGTATAAAAAATTCCATATATATTTGTTATATATTTATATGAAATTATTTAGAGACTGTGAAATCTGATGGTGCATAATTACGAGGCCCGGAGTGCCCGAATTGATCCGTCTAAAAATGTTAAGTTTAAAAATAGCGCGCTTGACTGGTTTTTCTAAAAAAGTGAAATAACTCATTAGCGAGTTCCCATATTATAAATCTGAAGGTGTCGTTGTGTTCAGAATTGCAATTTTACCCTAGGTGTGACATAAGTTTAGTCAGCACAGACCATAGTTGGAAAACCCAAAAATGGGATAACTATAAATAAAATAATAAAATAAAATTATTTTATTTTTGAAATGATTATAACTCATGAATGGTAACTTGGATTGAAAATATAATTCTACCAATGAACTCTTGAGGTTATGATCTCTTTAGGCTGATATTAACATTGGAAGGCATGGTCCATCACTGAAAGTTAGTTTTTTCTGTAAGTAAAATAATTAAGTGACAATTAATTTATTGTAAAATCCATAACATCTAAACGGTAACTCAGATTGAAAATATGTGTGTAACATTGATCTTTTGAGGGTGTTTTCTTCTTAGGGAGAGTCAAATCTTGATCGGTGTGAGTCGAGGGGGACTGTTAATAATTTTCTAAACTTTATTTTTCGGGTACATTCAGTAAATGCACGGGCGGTGTTTTCTATCTTTTGACTCATTGTTTAGATCGAGAATCCAAGAGAACTATTGAATCTGTAGTTCCACGATTCGCTTAAGAGAGGCATCACTTTGATGGTATTGGGTCTGGAGAAAAAGTTATTTTGGGACATTTAAATGAATAATAAAATAACATAGTTATATTATTACTCTAGTTTCTATTCCTCCAACAAAAAAGCAGTAGTGGCGGGGCGGATGACGTGTCAAGCCATTAAATGGATTGACTCCACAAATCATTTGTAATAGCACCATTGAAATTACGAACGTTTCTAATAAATGAACCCCCATTAATTCCATGATATTTACTAACAATCCCCATCACCTATTTATATGGATCTTGAGGAGAGGTATTGGCATGGCTTCACCAAGTGATGATGTTCTGATAAAGTGTTGCGATGCCAATCACTTTGAGGACGAAGCCGGTTCCAGAGTGCAGTAACAAGTGATACCAAATCATGAATTGAAGGGAAATGTTTGAGTGGCAATGTTGGCGGCTTGTTGTGGGAACGGGGAACACCAAATATTCCTCATGTGCGGACATTCTCCAACGATCTTGAGGTAGGATGTCTATTTTGAAATTTGTCTTTGATAAATAAAATTCTATTCCTCTTGCTATCACCATAACGCGGAGGGTGCATGCCAAAAAAAATAAGACTCAGACCCTCTTCTGCTTCATTCTTCATGTGAACCTCAAGGAAGCATTTCCAACTTGATGGAAATGTGAAATGGCAGGTTACGCTTTGACATCGATCGCACGGAAGAGACGTAGGAGCATACAGAACCAAGAAAGAATACCAGAGCACATCCGGTGACCTGTGGAAGAAACCGTCAGCACGAAATATTAGCAGCAGCCGGTAGTGGCTGGGGGAGATCCACGACAACTAGCCGCGGGCGGTGGAAGGCGGCGTGCGATGACATGTCTCGATGGCCAAGGGAAACCGACCCGAGCCGGCTGTGCGGGAAAAGTGTGGCACCCACAGTCACTACCGGTTGAAGTGGCTTCGGATAGCAGGTCGTGGAAACAAGGTGAGGTGTGGTGCATGCCATGCCGCATTGGCGACACCTAGTCGGAAAAATAGCCAATCGATTAATTGCGGGGAAGCAGTGCCCCACCGACTGGCGAACAGCCTTGTAAACGCGGGGCCAGCGGGGAGAAATGATTCCTCCTCCGGGAGAACTGAGTTGGCATGGGAAAACAGAGCAGGTCGGACCCACAGCCCTGTGGGCCGGACCTTCCTAGTGAGCCAGACCTGCTAGTGGGCCGAGCCGGACCGACGGCCTGGCGGGCTAGTGCGTGTGGGTCGAGGCCCACCCAGCGGGCTAGGCCAACCGTGGCCTAGACCAGAGAACTGAACTGAGGTGACCCCGATGGGACATACCCTATAAACCGGTCCAACCCTTAATGGGCTAGACCCGAGTGGGGCGAGGTAGAACACATGACTCATTGTGTTGGGCCGGCCTGACCGAGTTGCACCGGTCCCAGACCCAACCGGTCCTCGAATAAAGAAAAACTCTTAACTGATGGACCCAGTATTCGTTCAACATGTCGTCGGTGGTGTTGGGATCAAATTTTGGAATGGGTCCCTTTGGCATATTCTAGTGGGCCCGACAGAGCCATGCCAGACTGATTTGCGATCACCCCCTGTTTCACCGAAAGGCTTGTAACTAAGAGACTGGGCATCCATTTGATGAACCGTCCATGGAACCGGAACCCATAGGATGAGGTGGTTCTTTTGGTATACTCCACTTGAGTTTTGGGTAATGTTGGAGTGAGGCTAGGTTGGATCGAACACGAATCCAACTGGGATCTTAGGAAGTAAAATGCTTATAAGTCACAGACCGGGCGTCCAATTGACGCACCGTCTGTCACGTTAGAACCCTTAAAACATTGCGGTCCATTGGGATACATATTCATGGAAATTAGTGGTGGTTGAGTTTTTACCTAAGGCTTGAGGTGTGGTCCTCCCCGAATCAAGCGTGCTATGAGCAGGAATCCAGTGGCTGGCAGTGAGGCAGAGGTTTGAGACAAATAATACGGAGGTTAGTATCGAGAGATCATGTTTATGTATGTCCTCAAAAATACTGTGTGGGTCAGTGCATAACGATTCTATGTGGGTTAGAACTTATGTGGGTCAGTTCTCATCGATCTTCTATGGGTCAGCGCATACCGATCATGTGTGGGTCTGATCCTGTGTGGTTTGTTGTGGGGGTTAGTTCCTATTGAATCTGGGTGGGTCGGATCCATTGTGGATCAATGTTGGGGTTAGTAACTATCGATCTTATGTGGGATAGACTCCGTATTCTCATTAGCAGTGCCTCTTTACCGAATTAGATTATCTAGCTTCACGACTGCTTATTTGTAATTCTATAATTCACTAATAACTAGTTTGAGCTGAGTCTTCTACCTTCATGGTGATACCTATGTTGTAATTTTACCTTCATGGTGATATCTTTGTGGTGATAACTTTGTGGTACTTTTACCTTCATTGTGATATCTTCATGGTGTCACCTATGTGGTAATTTTACCTTTGTGGTGTTATCTTCATGATGTTACATGTGTGGTACTTTTACCTTTGTGGTGTTACCTTCATGCTGTTACCTTTGTGATATTCTTCCCTCGTGTACAAGATGGGCATATCATGATAACATAGGATTATGAATTGGAATATACCTACGTAATGTTGATGACTGATTCATGTTTTGTGATTAATGTCTTTCTTTTCGGTCTTCCATTGTGTAACTCTAGGGGACCTTAGGGGGTCTCGGCGTCCCTACTGAGTATTGTTATACTCAACCATACACGGGCTTCGCGCACACCTTGTTGTGTCTTATGCAGATGATAAATAGCGTTAATCGAGGCTGAGGGAGCCAGTACTGGATTGTGCTCAGAGGTGGAACGTTTGATGTGGTGTGACACATGACTACTGATCGGGAGTTGTACGCAACCTTCTGGTAGGATCCTTGATGAACGATCCAAGATTTACTTTTCTATTTTCAGTTTTACTTGTACTTTCCAGTTGTGATTGTATTCCGAACCCCTTACTTTCAGCACACATTTTAATATAGCAGTTTACTTCATGGTTGCCTCTAGTTGTGATCTTGGATTTGTGTGATTGTACAGGTTTAAAGGAAATGCCTTCTCGTTAAGGAATACAACTTTCTGGTGCTCGTCTCTATCCCATGGCTTATGGAAGGTCAACATCAGGTATTCATGGCATGGGTCCTAGGGGACAGGTTGTGACAAAGTTGTATCAAAGGAGTCAATTCTACTGGAGAACTAGGACTCTAATATTTCTATGTGAAAATAGTGTTATGTGTCATGGGTGTGGTTTTTAGTTCGGGGAATCCAGTATTGGTAAGGCGGCCTGCATATCCATACAATGAGACCCTCAATTCTGATTTCTAACTTAGTGCATGAAAACACTGATTTCATGTTTTTTGAAAAGTTTCTTTATGATCTCTTTGAGTCAGCTCACCAGGTAGAACATAATGACCATTGCACACCAATTGATTATCAGGATGTCATCGTGTAGGCATCCCTCTAGGATTCTTGAGAGAGTACACGATAATGTCCCACCAAGTGATGGGGCTTCGGTGCAGGGCCCTCTTAGTATGTTAGCACCTTCGGGTGATGCACAAGTTGCACCACCACCTATTGGCTAGCTGATGCTACCAGTGGACTGTGAATGTCAACAAAGCGTGTTTCATGAGTTATAGTAGAAAAGGACTCTAAGGATTCTAGGTGATATAGATACCTAGGTAGCTAAGAACTGACTGGAGGTTGTGGTTAGAGTTTTCCTCCTATTTGGGACACCAATAGTGAAGATGGTGATCATAGCTGCAAGTCTAAATCAGTGAGTGACCCTGTGTATGGTCCATATAATGATGAGGCTTCATTATATGGACAGTTTCTTGAGATGGTACCTTCGGGTAGTATACCAGCTATATCATTACTCGTTGGTCATCAGTTAATAATGGGTGTACTGATAGAGGACACATGTAGGCTGAGTTACTTACATGTGTTTTAGAATCAGATACCCCTCAGGTTCTGAGGCGATCCTGACTCAAATGTGACTATGAACTATCTTGAAGAGGTGAAAAAGTTTCCATCTAGCCAGGGCACCATTCGAACTGATTGTGGTCAAGGTATAGAGCCTTCTACATGTCTTAGTAGGATGATAACAGTGTTTGTATTACCATAATCTTTCGATGAGGTGACTTTTCAGTGGAAAATCTTGAGAAACTTCCTCGGCGTAGGGGGTCTCTTTCCATAAAAATATAAGGGGTGAGTGTTCCTTAGAGATTCTACCGCTTCGGTAGGATGACATGTCAGCAGCTGAGTATTCATCGAGACGTACCAACCATCCCCGGTACTCGATGAATATAGAATGGTCAGTGCTTTAGGCCTTGGTCCTCCAAGATAGGTGTGTTTAGGGACATCTTAGCAAGTACTATTCCTCTAAGCATTCCTACTTATTTTAGGGTTATAGATACAACCTTTGTGGTTGAGTTTTCATTGGAAGAGCGGGTACATCCAGTGAATGATAGTAGTTGGAAAACAGGAAACTAACGCCAATCTCAGAGACTTGGGCGTGTAAAATGTATCAGGAAGAGGAAGTGATGGGGACAGATAAATTTGAAGGGTATCGGATGTGGAAGTGGATCTAGGAGAGTAGCATGAGGTAGTATACATTTTGACATGTTACATCCACCACCCCAATGTGGTCCCCACCAGTCTTTGGGAGCTGGAGGATAGGGGAAGGGAGTAGCTGCATGCATTCAAGAGGTGTGACCCAAGGGCTCTAGGAATAATTCAAGGTACATTCTATGTCTACTACTAGATAAAATATTAATAGACATAGGTACCAATCATTCCTTCTTTCCATGAATCATTTTCAAGGCCAACATTTTCTGGTTAAACTGATGCCTTGACCCTTATGTTTGGAGATACCTTTGGGAGGAGACCCGATAATCACACTTATTCTGAGGGTGTGATCTAACCCTTGAGGTGATAGTTTTGGTTTGAACCTCTTGGTGGAAGTATTGAGGCCTTACAACATTATTTTGGGTATGGTCTGATCATCCACAGTTCGTAATCAGATTGACTATATTAGGAAAAAACGATGTAGTATATCTATAGAGTTGAAATGGGTTTTCTTGTGTCAGAATAGAAGGAACCCCAGGAAGTACATGATAACCTCATGCATAGGAGGGTGGAGCTAATAACTCCTGAGTCGTCCAACCTTACCCTCAAGATATAAAGAGATTTTGTTTTGAGTTCCCAATAGTAGGGGAAAAGTGTGGGGACATCGTTACAAAAGATGATTCCAGGACTACCTCCCCGCGAGGGGGGGGAATTCTTTTTTAGCAGGGTACTAATGAAGATTTGTACCTAACTTCTCCAGGGTATCGGCACCCATTTCATCTTTTGAAAATGAAGGGGAGCCTTTCTTTTCGATGAGGAAGTTTCAGCAGAGCTTTCAAGAGCTAGGGAAGATACTGACGAGTGCCCCATCTGGAGGCTATCAGAAGAGGGCATTGGGTGTGTAGTCTTATGAGATGCATCAGAGGCCGGACTAGGTTTTTTATTAATGTGGGAGTAGGAATTTATTTCCTACGTCTCATGGAAGATGAGACCGTACAATCAGAACTATGTTACCCATGATCTGGAGTTAGCAGTAGTGGTCTTTGCACTGAAGATGTGGTGGCACTACTTGATGGGTGAATGGTTTACTATTTACTTTGAGGTATATCTTTCCATAGAAGTACTTGAACCTGAGAAAATGATTATGGATAGAGTTCCTCTAGGACTATGAATTTGAGATTGTCTATAACCCTGGAAAGGGGAATGTGGTAGCAGACGCACTCAGTAGAAGGTCTGGTCTACAGCTGTTGAGTGAGTTGTCGGAGCAGCTATTCACGCTGCGGATGTACTTCGTGGATAAAGATGGAGTATATTACCTCTAGTCTATGACTATCACTCCCCATATTCTTCATAGAGTTTGGGAGGAACATCTTGGGGACGTTGAATGTGATGCCTAACGAGCTTAGATATCCTCAGGACGGTCTCCTGAAATTTTTTATGAAGGTGGGGAGAACATCGTTCTCTTCAGACGACACACAATGGTACCATTGACACTACAAGAAGAGTTGTTGAGGGAGTTACATAAATCCCC
Organism: Viscum album; assembly: GCA_963277665.1. NCBI lineage: Eukaryota > Viridiplantae > Streptophyta > Magnoliopsida > Santalales > Viscaceae > Viscum > Viscum album. The sequence goes on from OY728133.1 coordinate 247,695,302, forward strand.
TTTAACGGTACATCTTGGAGTAGAGAAAATGTATTATGGCCTCCGGTGTCAGTACTGGTGGACAGGGATGAAGGAAGTAATGGCAGAGTTTGTATCATGATGCCTCAACTGTAATCAAGTGAAGACTACATAGAGTCGGCAGAGTTTATATGCCGACAAGAGGCATAGTCCTTTGGAGTCCAAGGAGGTAGACCATGTCTTCATATGGGTCTCACCACAATGAGGATTACGAAGCATTGGCTAGGGCAGAAAACTTTCTCTGAGGTTCATCGGACCATTCCAGATTTTCAACAGAGTGGGCGAGGTGGCGTACCATATAACTTTTCCCCCCACAGATGCACCAGGTGCATAAAGTTTCCCATGTTCCATATCTGAGGAGATACGAGCATAATCCATCACACGCTATCAACTGGGGCGAGTTAGACTTGATGATGTGGCGAATTTTACAAAGATCCCGGTGGAGATAGACGATCAATAGGAGTGCGTCCTTGTTGGAAGTTGGATCCCTCTATTGCGAGTTCAGTGGCAGCATGGGAACCTCTAAGAGAGCACATGGGAGTGGGAGGCTCAGATTCGTTCTCATTACCCTATTTTATTTGGTTGTCCATGTTTTGGATTTTTGGAATGTAATGCCCCAATCTGGAGAGAATGTAATGTACCAGAATTTCCATATAATTAATTTTTTTATTTATATGTAATTATTTCGAGACCGAAAAATCTGACGGTGCAAATTTATAAGGCTCCGAGTGCCTGGAATTATTCTTAAAAAATGTTAAGTTTAAAAATAGCGTGAATGATTTGTTTTCTAAAAAAAGTTGAATAACTCATAAACAGGTTCCTAGATTAGAAATACAAGGGAAATGTTGCATTTAAGATGGTGGGTTTACCCCTAGGCATGAAATAAGATTAATCGGCACATGACTCAGAGGGAAAACACAAAAATGGAATAACCATAAATAAAATAATTAAATAAAATTATTATATTTTTCAAATTATTATAACTCATGAACGATAACTCAGATTAAAAATATGAGACCATCATTGAACTCCTGAGGGTATGCTTTCATTAGGCTGATACTAACATTGGTTGGTGTGGACCACTAGTGAAGGTTAGTTTTTGGCCATAAATAAATTAATTAAGTGGAAATTATTTTATTGTAAAATCCAAAACATATTAATGGTAACTACGATTAAAATCCATGAATACTGTTTTGTTCTTTAGGTAGTTTTCTCCTTAGGCAGAGCCTAACCTCGACCGACATGAGTTGAGGGTGACTGTTAATAATTTTCTGAACTTTTTTTTGGGTACGTTCAGTAAATGCGCGGACGGAGTTTTCTATCGTTTGACTCCTTGCTTGGATTAAAAATCTGAGAGCACCGTTGAATCCACAGCACCAGGATTCACTTAAGGGAAGATTCACATTGACCACTATCGGTTGGGGGAAAATGTATTTTATTCGTACTTTTAAAATAATAATAAAATAACTTAGTTATTTTATTTCTATCATTTAAATTCCACTAAAGGACAATCGGTAGTGGAAGGACGGACGACGTGCTAAGCCATTAAATGGATTCACTCCTAAAATCCTTTGTAACAACGTCGTTAGAATTAGGAAGGTTCTTATTAAATTAACACCCATTAATTCTAGAAGTGTTAATCACTCCCCCCTCCCCAATTTATATGGTTTTTGGGGAGAGGTATTACCATAACTTCACCAAGTAAAGAAGTTCTAATAAAGTGTCACGAAGATAATCACATGGAAGACAGAGCCGGTTCCAGTGGGCGGTGATGAGCGACACCGAATCACAAACTGAAGGACAATGTTTGAAGGACAATGTAGGCAACTTGATGTAGGAAAGACGAACGTCAACTCTCCCTAAAGAGAGGATGTTCTCCAATGATCTTGAGGTAGGGGGTCAATTTTTTAAAATTTCGTTGATAAATTTAATCCTCTTCCTCTTGATATCACCTTAACGCAAAGGGCGCAAACCAAACGAACAAGGCTCAGACCCCCCGCTTCTTTGTTCCTGATGTTAACAACTGGGAACAATTTCCAATTTGATGGCAACGCAAAATGGTCAGTCATTATATGAAGAAGGCAGCATGGAAGATCCATACATGCAGACAGAACAAAGAACGGACACCAGAGAACATCCGGTGACCCACAGAAGAAACCATCGGCGCGCTAAATGGTGGTGGCCTACGATGGCTGGAAGAGACCAGTGGCAGCCGGCCCTGGGCGGTGGATGGTGGCACATGATGGCGCAACACAGTAGCCATGGGTGACTAGTAAGAGCCACCTGTGAAAGACAAGTGTGGCGCCCGTAGGCATAGTCGACAGAAGCGGCCGCAGCAGGAAGGTGCGGTGTGGCTCATGTCGCGCTACGTTGGTGACTCCTGGTTGAACAAACAGTCGATCAGTTAATTGTAGTGGGGCAGCACCCCACTGGCTGGCGAACGACCCCTCATGTGTGGGTCCAACGGGGTGAAATGGTCTGCCTCTGGGAAAACTGAGCTGGAACAGGCCGGTCGGACCCACCCAGTGTGACGGACCCAGCAGCGGGTCGGGCTGGAGTCACGGCCCAGTAGGCTAGACCTACCCAGCGACCCATACCATACAGCAGGATAGGCTAGACCCATGGCTCGGCGGGCCAACACGGGGGGGGGGGGGGGCGTGCCACACTCGTCAGGCCAGGCCAACTATAGCCCAGAGCCGCAAACTGAACCGGACCAACTTTGACGGGCTGGAACCAGTAAACTGAGTCTACCCTAAGTGGGCTGGACCGAAGCGGGGTCATGTAGACCCCGGGACAACTTGTGTCTTTCCAGCCTAACCGAGTCGAACCGGGCCTAGACCCAACTGGTCCCCAAATAAAGAAATTCATGTAACTGACGAACATGGTGTCTGTTAGACATGCCATCAATGGAAGTGTGATCCCATTTGGGAAGCAATCCCTTTGGTATATTCTAGTGGGACAGACCGAGCTGAGCTTGATTGAGGTGTGATAACCGCCGTTTCACAGAAAGTGGTGTGACTAGTAGAACGGGATTCCATTTAGAAAACCATTTGTGGTGATGAACCACTTATGACTAGGTGGTTCTTTTGGTATATTCCACTTGAGTTTTTGGGACGTTGGAGTGTGGCCGGGTCGGATCGATCCCGAATCCAACTAGGCCCTCAAAACTAAAATGATTATAAGTATGAGATCATGAATCTGATTAACACGTCGTCTGTCGCATTGGAACCCTTTCAACATGGCAGTGATTTGGGATAATTTTTTGTAGAGCTTCGTGGCGGTTGAAGTATGACCGAAGACTTCAGGAGAAGTTCTCCCAAAATCAAACATGCTATGAGTGAGAATCCAGTGGCTGGCAGTGAGGCGGAGGTTGGAGACAGATCATATGGATGTTAGTATTGAGCAATACTTTTTGGGTTAGCACCGATCTTGTGCGGGTTTGATCCTATGTGGGTCAGTGCTCAGTGATCCTGTGTGGGTTAGTGCATACAGATCTTGTGTGTGTCAGATCTTGTGTGTGTCAGCGCTCAGCGATCCTCTGTGGATCAGCGTATACTGATCCTGTGTGGGTCAGATCGTGTGCGTGTCATTGTTGGGGTTAGTACCTATCGACTCTGGGTGGGTTCAATCTTATGGGGATCATTATGGGGGTTATTTCCTATCAACCCTGTGTGGTTCAGACATCCTATGCTCAGCAGTAGTTCCTCTTGACAGAATAAGATGATCTAGTTTTGCAACTAATCATATGTAATTCTATACGTCACTGATACTTGGTGTTAGATGATTCTTCTACCTTCATAGTAATACATGTATGGTAATTTGACATTTGTGGTGATATCTTGGTGGTGATACCTCTGTGGTTCATTTACCTTCGTGGTGATATCTTCGTGTTTTTACCTATGTGGTGCTTTTACTTTCATTATGTCATCTTCGTGATGTAACATGTGTGGTACTTTTACCGTAGAGTTGTTACGTTCGTGGTGATACAGCTATTATATTCATCCCTCATGTATGAGATGAGTATCTCTTCATAATAAAGGTATATGTATGTTCATATACTTAAGTAGAGTTGATGACTGATTCATGCTTTGTGATGGAGGTATTGCTTTGTGTTTTTTCCTTTGTGGAACTCTGGGATACCTTCGGGGGTCCTGGGGTCCCTACTGAGTATTGTTATACTCACCCCTACACAGGATTATCATGCACCTTGTTGTGTATTGTGCAGATGACAGACATTGTTGATTGACGCTGAGGGAGCCAGGACTGGATGGTGCTTAGAGGTGGACCATTTGACGTGGCGTGACACAGGACTACTGATCATGAGCTGTAGCTACCCTTCAGGTAGGAACCTCGGTGGACGATCCAAGAGTTGTTTTTCTCTTTTCATTTGGACTTGTACTTTCTAGTTGGGTTTGTATTCCACCCCCTTACTTTCTGTACACTTCTTACTACAACAGTTTACTTCGTTGTTGCCTCTTTTTGTTCTCTTGGATTTGTGTGTTTCTACAAGTTTCAAGGCAATGCCTTCCTGTTAAGGGATACAGCTTTCCAGTGCTAGTCGCTAGCTCCTAGCCTATGGAAGGCGGGATTCGGGTAGTCATGGAATGGGCCCCATGGGACGGGTCGTGACAGAGCTATTTTATTAGATATTTAATATCATTCACGACATTAAAATATTGTTTACCTAGTCTCCAAAGACACTAAACCTATATAGTCATTTGGCAAGTAGTTGTTAAGTATATTTAATATTCATCTAAAAATATGTAATATTTATGTATAAAAATACTGTTTAAAATTTATTTATCCTTATAATATTATAATATTTAATAATTTAGAGTATATTATATAGGAAAAAATCATTATATTATTAAAATTCATTATGTAATTACATGTGTGTCCTTTCCCACACATATCATAGGGAACCACATGCCATTTATTCATCACACCTATTGAGACATAAATCATAAATAATCCTCAAAATATTCCCTTTCCATAATTCCTCTCCATGAATTAGGAGATTTGGAATCATTAAAGTACCATCCTAGAAGGAATAACATGTATCTCAACAGTGGTTTTCAGAATAATAGGTATTACATCTAACTGGATGTTTTCATTTTATTTCCTCTGATACCTCATTCAAATATTCTATAACCATGATCATATGATAACATCAGTATCTTCCATATAATTTTTATTATTATTATGATGTAAAAACCCATATTCATCTCCTTTCCATGCTATGGAAAAATGAAAACATCTCTCATGTATACATATGGCTTACCATCTCCACACATGTATGTAATTCGTTTTTTATCAACACAATACATGAATTGTTATAAAAATAGAATTAACGAATATATATGATATTTATCTCATAATTATTGTTATTTAAATATAATATAACATTTACCTTCTTACCCTTCCACTCGTTAAAACATTGATAATGTCACTCGTGCGTACATGTGGACTACAACCACCATGAATCGATGTGATTAATTTATCATTTCCACCTTTCAAAAATTATTATAAATATGGCTATAAGGATTATATATCATATTTATATCATTATTAATATTTTTGATACTATGAAACTGTGTGGAAGATGAAATTTATAAAACTACAAAACCATAACATACATGAACAAAATAGGAAACACTCAAAAATGATGATTTAAATAAATATTTATTAATAAATGGGAATTGAAATATTATAATGGTATCATATATGATATTATATATATTTATACTATTTAGTTTTATAATTATAAATAATCTAAATTTATTATACATGTAGCTAAAATAACATTCAATGTATGCCAGACCTAAGGAAAGTGTTTACTTCCCAATAGGATCATTATTTTCGATTATTCATGTTTATGATTCCTTTTGGAAAATATATTATATTTCTATCCTAAACCCTATCTATTTTTCATCTCCTATTTTTATTTCTATCCAATACATACTTTCATTTAATTTAACTCTCTATAAGTAATTTAAAGACTGAAATATTATTTTGAAGGATAATAAACTTTGGTTTATGCTTAGTGAAGAATATTTTTCTTCTATATAAATTATTTTAAAAATATCCTAGTCATTTTTTCTATTATCCAATTTTTTACTAAATACATATTTAACAATGCTTTATTTTTTTTTAAAAATGTATATTCTTATCATTTATTGAATGATTTAATTTTTACCAAAGATATGAATATAATATTAGTTTTAATATGAACTACACAAATTAATTTTCCCATCATCATGATTAATATTTTTTTCATATTATTTTACATGCTTTCATAGTTCTTTCCAATGAATTGTTTTTCTAATATTTTAAAAAATGTATAATTTAATTAATAAATTTAATAATCAGATCTGTATTTTCCTCAAAAAATTTCTCAATTTTATTTTAAAAGTACTTTCATCTATATTAAAATACATTGATGAATCATAAGATTTAATGAATATATAATCTAATGATACCATCCCCTATATTTAATATGATTGATTGTGATCGTTTTGACTGGGTTAAGTATTGAAATAGCATATACTAGTTCATCCAATGTATATAGTTATTAATTATTAAGGTATATTTATTAAATTATTTTTGATATTAATTTAGAGAATAAACTTAAATTATTAAGTAATGGTATCATCCTAGAGTAACATAGACCCTTGATTCATTGGTTATTTTGAAGAGAACAAACAAGTTGGATATTTGGCAGAGGCCTTATCCTTTTTTGCAAGATGTTTAGGAATGATCACAAAATGGTATGTTTATGATGCTTGGTATTATTTGTCCAATAATTATGAAAATAGTTATATATTAACATGTTATTATTTAAATAGTTATGTTATCCATAGATAAGTTTCAAAATCATGTGATTATTTATATGGAATTATTTTGTCATCATTTTTTCATACCATATTTTTCATTCCATATTTATTCTATGAATGTTTTTGTTGCATGCATTTCATTGCTGATCATTTTAGATCAATATTTTATCATTATTCGTTTCCCTAGGATTATTGGAAGTGTACATGATTTATATTAATGTATATTCAATAGGGAACTGTAATATTCTCAAACATAATACTATGTTTTATTTTATGTTTTAATTATATAATATGATTTTTTTAGCAATTATCTAGTTTGAAAAAAATACTAAAATAATCCACGTTTTAGGATATGATTACTTGTATCTAATTTCAATGTAATAATGTAACCACCAGATATGGGCTTCGGGGGTTATATTTTTTAAAATTGGTATCAGATAAAGTTTATTATAAAACAAGGGAACTAGATTTCCTAAAACATTGTTTTGAAAAGATTACCTTGTGAAAGACTCTCAGGATATATCTATGTATAATAAAATAGTATAATGTTTTGTTAAAGTAGATATGGTTTAGTTTTTATAGAAAATATAAATATTTATAGATATTGGTAAGTGGATGAGGTTAACACACAAATGGACATATGGGTAACAACTCTGAATGGGTAATATTTGGAATTAAATCAATCTTTACCGGTTCACAATGAGTGTCCCTAATACTACTAACCTAGTTATACCCTCCTTGGGGCTATGCTTTGGATCCTTCACATGCTCCATAAAAATCATTATGAAATATCTGAAATTATTTTTCTCATTTCAATATATTCCCAATGATACTAATATTATGATTTTGATATTTTCTATATGTAAATTTTCAATTTATCTTATGTATTTCACGTTTATTGGAATTATACATTATGATTTAAAATATTATTGTTTAATATAGTGTATACAATTATTTATAAGTGGCACCTAGAAGAAGAAACAGAAGCCATATCAATGCATGTAATATATACATGGATTTCCATCATCTCAAAGACAATGAATTTAGAGATGGATTTGAAGATAGAGAAGAAAAAATTATAAATATATTAGTTTAGTTGAATTAGGTTATGAAAAATAAACTATACCTTTAAGATAATCATACTGATCTACAATACAATATGACAATTTTATACCAATTCATGCAATAAATACCTGTATCATTTAATGGAACCAAAAATCGATTAGTAGTTTAGAGATGGATAATTTCATTTCAAAAGTTATTTTGTCTATGGGAAGTAGTAAAATGTAGATGTTTTTAATGATAGATTATCATCTCACATGGTATATAGATAAATAGTGGTAATTTATTGAAGAAACTAAATTTTTGGAGGAAATTGAAATCATGGAGTATAAGTATTTTATGGAAATTTTCTTGAAAAAATATTTTTCTTGTGAGAAATGGAAAGATATAGAGAGAAAATTCATTTGTTTAAGATAATAGGAGGAGTAAAATTGTGATAAATATGAATCTAATTTTATATGGTTAGAAAAGAATATTATGGACTAAATACATAATCTAAAGAGTAATATTGACCATTTCATTGAAGGGATAAAAACAATACATTAAAGATAACTAGTCTCCAAAAACATCTCATCATATAGTGATATAGTACTAGGTTATATCAATATTTAGATATAATTATCAAAGTATTATGATTTCAAATGCAAGAAAGATAATATGTGGACAATTGAGAACATCTGGAATAAGAAAATGTATAAGGGGAATAATAAAAGCAAAAATTTTCATCATGTGATGTATATCAATGGAAACCCATTGTAAATTCTTGAAGTGAACATTCATTTATTTTAAGTGTATAAATAAATTTCATTACACTTATAAAGGCATGTGTAAGGTATAATTCATCAATTTTCGATTCTTTAACTATATAAATATGGGGCACTATTCCAACCAATCCCTAAAATTTCAAGCAAATATACTACAAAAGAGGACACAGGTAAAAGGAAAGGATTATACAATTAATATAGTAGATGATGAAGTTATTACCACTGAGTTTGAAGGTACTTTGATCATAACATCAAATTTAGATAATTATTTATTCAATTATGGATCCACACACATTTTAATATCTCTTATGTTTTCTATGAAAACTAAATATTTTTACATCATAATAAGAAGGGGTTTATCAATAAAGAAACTAAGGGGAAATTTTATTGAAATAATTATATGACATTAAATACCTATTTTTTGCATGTATTGACCCATTTTTTATATAATATTACTATACCTATGGTTGAATTTGAGATTATCCTTTTATGGATTGGATTTCAAAGTATAATGTAAAAAATTTATTTTCAAGATAAATATATCATGATTTGTGATGAATATGTGGAATTACTTGTCATTATAACATATAATTCATCATATGAATAATTAATGTATACAACCCCATTATCTATCCATAAAAATCTACGGAATAATATTAATCACCAACTATGGATTGGAAAGTTATACCAAGGATAAAATATGTTCTTATTTTAAAATAATACAATGATTGTTTTTTGATAAACTACCCATACATCCACCTAAGTGTGATCTTGAGTTTCTTATTAATCTCAATCCTAATAAAAACCTATATATGAGATTCAATATATAATGGTCACAAAATGGAAATAAAACTTATAGAAATAACTTTTGGATTTGTGTGATAATGGTGTTATATTCCCAAGTGTTTCTCATTAGGGATCAATTTTTCTATTTTTTTTAAAAAGGATTGCAATATGAGTCTCTACATTGATTATTGGGAAATCAATGTCACTGCATTGAAGAAAAAGTATCCACTACCTCATATTAAAAAATTTGTTGATCAACTTCAAGAATATTGATATTTTATAAATATTGATCTTTGTTATAGGTATCAAATTTTCTATGTGAGGGAATATATTAAAAAGACATCATTTTCTATGAGGTATAGAAATAATGATTTTGTAATAATTCACTATGGATTGACTAATTCACCCTCAGTTTTTATAGATCTAATGAATTCAGTATTCAATGAATATTGCAATAATTTCATTTTTTTATTTATTGATGATATATTTCTATAGTCCAATAGTTATGTACAACATAAGAGTCATCTACAAATAACCAATATAGAAGTAGAGTTATATGGGAGATTTTTCAAGTTTGAATTATAGCTTTAGGGAGATCATTTTCTTCTCTATATTTTATCTAAGGAAGGAATATTGTTTACCCATTGAATAAAAAGGTATAAAATGAATGGAAGATGCTAATAAAAATTGAGGTATATAGATTCCTTGGATTAATAGGTTACCATTACTAATTTTCTAAAACATTTCCCCAACAGAAAACTTGTCAAACATGTAATCAAATAAAGAGGTTAAGTTCTTATATATAGTGGAATATAAATATTGTTTATAATAATTTAATAAGAGGTTGAATTACATGTCATTGTTGACATTACCATCAAGAGTGGATGGATTTGTGATATATTTTGATTCACCAAAGAAAAGAATTAGATTTGACGTTATATAGAATGATAAGGTTATTTCTTATGTATCAAGGTTCTTAATGATTCAATGAAGAGAACTATCTATCCCATGATCTTGTGTTAAAATACATAATGTTATCCTTGAAGATACTGAGGAATTATCTCTATGGTGAAAAATGTGAGATATATACATATCAAAAGTTCTTGAAATATTTTTTTTCAAATAAATATCTTAATATGTGGAAAATAATATGGATATATATACTCAAGAATTATTATTTCTCAATACACTACTGCCCTTAGTAGGATAATAAGGTATTTGATGCACTGAGTTGGAAAGAACCGGGAGTTTTTACTAAGATGATGAATGATAAGGAATATTTATTCAAGGACTTAGTAAAAATGGATGTGAGAATTCTTAGGGAACTAGAAACATCACTCCTTTTATAAATTATTGAAAACCCAACCTTATTATAAAATATCAAAATTTTGCAGATTGATTATGAATGTTTATAAAGGGAAATAAAACCTATTAACAATTGGAAACTTGTATATTTTTTTAATGAAGATTGTATGCTAATGTTTTGAAAGAGTTTATGTATTCCATCTAAAACATAGATGAAGAGAGAATTATTAGATGAACATTTAAAGGATAAGTTTGAGATATTCCTAATAATAATATGGGTGTAAATCAGTGTTAGGGAATTTTTTAACCAAAAAAAACTTTTATATCTATACCACTTCTACCTATTAGGTTCTCAATTCCATTATTATATTTTTCTTGTCGCATGAATGTATATTATATAACTAAAACATAGCACATTATATTTTTACAAGGATCACTACTCAGTAAGTGTATCTAGTTCATGGAATGGTATGTAAATGATCCAACCACAAAATCACTATAAATTAACACTTTAAATGTGGTTACATCTAGTAGAAGATACCCTTATACTTGAAAAGAACTATAGTCAATTGATTGCGTTTGAATTATAGCTCATGGAAGGATCTTGTTACTACCTATAAAGATAGTCTGCAGATTCTTTATGAGAATATTTCTAACACCAATTAAGTATTCTTATTTTAGAGACTATTGTTGGACGTCATAGAGTTGTTTAGTTATTCTAAAAAAACATCTTATTCACTTGGTTACTTACAAAACAGTATGAAAGAAAACCTTCTTATTTATTCATAGCTGCAAACTAAAAGCTACAACACTTCTTCTAGCTTCATTCACAATAATTTGAATATGGTGTAGACTTATCATCACAAAATTATTCCCGAGTCAAATGATAATTAAACTTGATATTAATTTTCTCAGTCACTCCTAATTTTGCCTCTAATATCTGACACTCAAATATATTCAATGATATAAATATGGGTCTTGATCTTTTTTCCCTTATGTGAAAAAACTGAACTGAATATTCTTCTTTCTTATTTCTAGAATTGCAAAAATCATTATTATTATTGAAATAATGAAGACTGTATTAACACGATATTAGCATAATTACTTTGGACTTAATAATAATCAACTAAGTATAGATTCACCACTATCGTATTCCTTGAAGAAAAATAATATGAAATAGCGTAGTTTTTCTGAATTCCATTTCTTTGATACACAATATCGCCAATTGATTGTATCGGTACTTTTTAGTGAAACTAAAAATTTTGGAATCACTAATTACACTAAACATAACACATCATCATGTGCATGTATAAAAAAATTCATGGGACTTCTAAAACTTATTAAACTTATAATAAAATTATGATTTGATCAATATTTTATCAATTTATTGTCTCATGTGAATATAGTTTAATGTATTTATGCATGCATTTTTTCATTTTTCATTTTCTTCACTTATTATTCTCCCTTCTTCACATTAGTTCACACACTATCTCAATTAAATGTTCATGTTCATATGCATACACATTTCAATGCATTCATGTTTTCACTATCCACATTCTTCTTTTACATAAATGTTTATGCACAAATTTTATCATCTTTTTCTTTGGAAGAAATTGATCCTATTATATACAAGACACTTAGTCTCATATTTTTAAGTTCATACACATGTACTTCAGTCAATAATACCACGCAGCTGCCTCCTCCATCGTGAAACTCACAATAACCTGGTTTTCTTACTGGTATACATATATCAATAGAACAAGTAGTACTTATCTACGCATACCATCATGGGTGTATAACTCCAAATAAATAGTTCATAGAATCAGTTATATTCTCAAAGAATGATGGGGATGTGTACACCAGTCGCATGTTCATGAAACCTCGTTACACAGGATGTGCATAGATCTCTTTTACACAACCAAAATGGTTTGTAGTATTCCCATATTTGAAAATAATTTAAGTATTATGTGACTATATAGGTTCATGAAACAGATAAATGGAGATGGTATGTTTTTCAAGAAAAATTATATCTCTTGAAATATTCAAATGATTGCAACAACCATAATCTCAGTGCTTATCCTATTATAAAAGAGGATCACTACCATCAGTCCATGTATTCACCTACTTGAATACAGACAAAATATTTCCTGAGAAGACAAATATTAGTATCTTTGAATATCATATTGTTTGAATAATTCAACAACAGGTTTAGAGATTCCGCAAAATAGGAAATTTTTCTTTTCCAATAAGCATCTCCATTACTGTGAATAAATAATGTGCATGTGAACATGGATGCATACAAAGTGTTTCCCAAAATATTAAAGTCCATATATGGATATAGACATCTCAAATAGCCTTCTGTAACATTGTTTTCAGTTCCACCGAGGCATCTAAATATTAATCATGAAATCAATGTTTTATGATTCATCGATCGTTTTTGTCTTGTCATTTTATCCTCGGATAGATCATTGTGGTATCAAGTTCGATAGATGGTGGTTCAACTAACTTCTTCAGAGAACCACATTGGCAACATCAAGTGGTAATAGGAGGAAAATGATGGTGGATTTAAAAATGTGTGTGGATTATTTTAAAAGTGCTACATAGGTGATCATATAGTCATTATCACTCTAATATGAACACCTTTGTTATATATGTGTTTCTTACATAGATTAATAGTATGTTTTATCCTTATATCCCACATCAAAACCCTCATGTGGTATCCCTCTGGTATAGTAGCTATGCACTAGCATTTTATCCCCGAGCTAGAAACTGGGGATCAATATTGGTACACACTATGAACACACGTTGGCATAGCCCTATGAGCTTCTGGAACACCCTACACCCAGCTATGGCCATGTTCTCATTGTTCCTTATGCACAGGGTGTCATAGTTATTATTTCGACTATACATGGCACACCCTATATCATCTAACTCTGGTCAGGATGGGGTTGAGTTTCTTACCCACCTCAGCAGTAGTGTATTACTCCCTTGGATGACCTATGGAAGGTGGAAAATTTTTCAATGTCAAATCCCACTAAAAATATTACTTAGATTAATTAAAATACACAAAATCATTATATAAAATTCAAATCCATTTATCCACTTTCTCATCTTGAAATAAACCCTCACGCTTACATGAAAATTATATTTGGTATCTTCATTAAGTTCCTTCATGAAAATAAGAATCATAGTATTATTAAAGTTATATTTCTCTACTTTTTTGGAATAAAAATTCCTAGGAACATAAACATAATAACCTAATGAAAATAAATATTTCAATGATCTTAAACTTTTCTTCTTCCAAAAATAGACTGTATTTCAATAATATTTAGTGTTTTAGGATATTGTTCATCTATGAAACATGTATTTTTAACTTAGGATCACTTTAGCAGTCATTAGATTAAACTAATATAATTATTAAATTATGAAATAAAATAAACCCAAAAAAATCTCTAGGATTCACCTTTGAAACTCAAATTCTTCAAAAGATGTTTCTCTAAATATCAAGAACTTAGGAATTATCCAAACTTCAATAACTTTGTAACTTCAACATCATATTGAAATCAATGAAATATTCTTATTTTGATGATCACAATTTATAATCAATTACAATCATTGCCAAAAAATAAAACTTATACATAAAGTGGGCACTTAAATATCCCCCTTTTTGTTTGTTAGAAATACCTTCAAATTTCTTTCCAAAATAATATTTTGGAATGTGAGGCTATACTTTCTATCCCCTTTAATATTTAAAACAATATTTTCATTTTATCTACCCCTTTTTAAAAAGAAATACATTGTTCATAGGAAAAGGTTATCCATCCAAACTTATGAAATGTTTCATCCATAATTTCACACTAAGTCTACATGATTTGTGCTTGGTATAGAAAAAATGGGTTGGATTTGAAAAAGAAATATCTATTATAAACCTATTTTGATACCTTATAAAATTAGTAAAACATATACGTGTATTCAAGGGTCTTCTAATTTAATTCCAGGAAAAAGATACTAAATGTGATATGAGCCTTTTATGAACAATCAACCTGAAACTCTTGTACTCACTTCACCAAATGTATAAAAAATATTCAAGTGTAGTAGGTAGGATATGTGGCATTAGGAAACATCCACATTTCTTATAACATATTACTTAAATTGCTCCCCTTTGTAAAATGTTTTCTATTTTGGATAACAAAGGATCAAAGATTAAAAGATAAAAATCTTTTCTGATGAAAATATATTCCATAAATTTTGATAATGATTAAATTTGATACCAATTGAAATGATAATTATGAAATTTTCATTATTTTTATCCCATTAAAGGAAACACTTCCCTTCATATTCATAATGTTGGATCTCCTAAAGAGTGTATTTCATGAAATTCCAATATCGAGAATACAATAGGATGAACCTTCAACTTGTGTCAGTCCAGATTGAACAAATTTTACGACATCACTAGGGATGATATTATTGAACACTTATTCTTCTAGATATCAAGAAATAATATTAAACCAATATGGTATATTATTTATACTGGATTTCCTTAATATGGAATAACATTTTTAATATTCATCAAATATTATCCACTAGAATATTATTTTTTGAATACCAATGTAAGGAATCATTCAAGTACAGTAACGTCTTCAAATTTTATATCATGAATTGATAGCAATCACCACATCTCAAGTTGTCCCTCTGAGAACATTATTAAACGTCATTTCCTTTCATTATAAGAATGAATATGATACAAAAATATTAAGGTAATAATGTGAAAGATTCTTGTTTCTCAATTTCAATATCAAGTTTGAGAATGTTTTCTCAACCAAAATGCTCTATTTTCACCACTCTTAACACTTACACATCTGATCTTCAATTATGATTGAGGTTGTGAGTATATTATCACTTATAAAATGTATTTTTGTGTGAGAATAATTTGTTAAATATATTTTAAATCACTTTTATCTCTTGCTGAAACTTTCAACTTTTTAATTAATTCATATTATACTCTAATAATTGCAAGCAAATTTCTAACATAGTGACAAGCCTTGTTATAACTCACACACATAGCTTCATTATATTCATGTTGAATATTTTTTTTTCATTTTTCACTATCCCTGGATCAGGTATATTACATTATTCTCAATATTTCCAATTCATCTGACCAGATAACTAACATGTCTATATGAACTTTAGTAGCATGTTAGGGTCTTCCAAAAGGGTTATTCTGAGTTCTATCCATCTTAATTATTCTTTTTGGATGGTATAGTTTTATTTAACTTCTTTTATTTAAAATCTATGGTCTTCTCATATTTCCTTCTTGGTATCTTCTAGGGAGAATTTTGTTTCACAAGATTCTTTTAATTTACCCCTAAGGTAGCTTCTTCGTTCATATGTAGCTTTTATGGTCTTATTTTCTTCTCAATATTGGATACATATTGATATGATCATGTAACAGACTTATGACCACTACCATTGACTAAATAAAATATTCTATCAAGCATTCCACATATATAAATAGTATATATTTTCTTCTAAAAATATATATTTTTCATCTTTATCTCTGGCATACTTCCCCTTGATATGGGTTTCCTTTGTGATTTTTTATTTTAAGGATTATGCCAAAAATATAATTTTTAATTACCTAATCAATTATTGCAATAACATTGATGCAAAACCCATGATCTGATTACTTCTTTTGAATATTTTTTTTGGGTTTTATTCATAGCTTGTTGTGCTCTTTTTGGGGAACTAGATTCGATACTGTTTTTTCTATCCATATTAGTCAAGGTTGAAGGTTTCTTATTAACTTTATTCATCAAAACTGGTTCAGATGTTGTTATACAGCCTACACTATTTGTGATAATATGTTTAGAAACATTAGTAAAATACGGTATGGATGGTACCTATTTCATCTCACCTACTTGAGATAGATCATAAAAAGATATCATGATCATCTTATCACATGTTGGAGGTATTTGAACATTATAATCCTCCCATGAGAATTACATTCCAACAGCAACTATCTTCTTCTTTTGTGATGTCTTAATATGTGTCTTCTCAAGATTGGAGAACTGATCTTCCAAATCTAGACATTTAATATTGAGGATGATCTTCTAATCATCAATCGTAATGATCTTATCTTCATATTAATTCTTTAGTATTTAAACATTATCTTCATGCAGATTAACTATGTTCTGAATCAAGGAGTCTAGTTCCTTGAGCTTCTTTGAATGTTATTCCAATTGTGAATTATTAACATCTATGCCATTTTTCAATTTATTTTAAATTTCATAATTCTTTTAATCGATATACTTTTTCACTCCCTCTTTCTATTCAATTTCTTTAAGAAATTTTGAGGAACTTATTTCTAGTTTGTTATTTATTTCTTCAATGGTTCCAACCTATCTTGAGGGCTTTAAATATTCTACAATTTTTTATGAGAAGCCCTTATCCAAAATATAATTTTATCCATAATGTTTGGTGATATTTTATTGTATAAATTTTAAAAATCCACAAACAAGGGAAACACTTTATTCATAAATACAATGCACGAAAACACAATCTATGAAATAATAATTTTTGAGAAGTTTTATATTGGTCATTATCAACACATTAAATAGAATCATCATCTTGAGGAAATTTTTCAAATGTAAAAAAACATACCTCCTGATCACTATAGGTGTGAATGTTATCCATCATATTGGTGGAATCTTGATCCACCTTTTAATTAATTTCCTAGATAGATATGTCTTTGTTGCTTCCAACTCTTAGAGAAACATATACATCATCTTATTTATATGAGATCAACCCCTTCATCATCTTTATCTTTTCCTTATTTTTCCTATTCATCATGGTTTTGGTAGAAATAGAATTATGCTCAACGATAAAAGAATATTTTTAAAAAAATCACTTCATTGTTGATGAGTGAAAGAAACTCAAATATTCAAAAAGAGATTATCTTTATTATATAGAATCCAACAGAGGTGAACTAGGCTCTCATACCACTTGAAATGGCCATTTGGGAATATTCCTAACACTAAGAGGGGGTGAATCAGTATAGGGTACATTTTAAAACAAATAATAATTTTATATGTTTACCTATCTAATATGTTGGGATCATTATTCTATTGTTCTTTTTTCGTGTTTCATAAAATTATATAAAAGAAGTAAAATATAGAACATGATATTTTTACAAGGTTCACTACTAAATAATAACAGATAGTCTTTAGAATGGTATGGAAATGATCCAACAACATAACCACAAGAAAATAATCCTTTGAATTTTGTTACAACATTTAGGAAAAAACCTTACACTTTCAAAGCACTATATTCAATTGACAATGCTAGTTTTAAAGCTCCTAAATGGGTCTTTAAATTGAATTTAATGATATTATTCACCTTTATGATGAAGTTTTTTATAACACTAATAAATTCTTCAACCTATTTAGACTATTATTGGATGTCGTAATATTTCTTAGTACTTCTACTAACTTCTTCTACTTCACTTGGTTACATGCATAGTAGAAGAAAAGAAACCACTAACAACCAAAAGTTTTATCAATCAAATTTCTCCCTTATTATACTGATGTAACATCGTATAAATAACATAGATACCATGATAAAAACTTTATAAAATAATAATTAATGAAATAAGAAGTATTTCTAGATGTTAAGGAACCAATACATATGAAATAGTATCTTTACCTTAGGAATAGTAAAATGACCCGTGTGAATAGTAAACCAAAAAAATGAATAGTATACACACCTATTAAACTATAAATGAAATTTAGTATTCTTATAAATGAATGTCTTATATAATTAGAAAATATTATAAATAAATATTTTTTTCAAAATTAATAATTACGTATCGGTATTTTTGTAAGTCATAAATATTTAATTAAGATTTATAATTAATTTAATATTTTAAATTAAAATATATAATCATATAATGTATTAATAAATTAATATGTTTTTTCTTATTATTATAATATAATTTTATGAGACCTTTATTAATTTTTTAAAGTGTTAGAAAACCAGTTTTAAAATTTAAATATGTATTTTTCAAGTAAATCAGGCATTTAATTCAAAATTAATGTTCACATGTTTGGAAAATTATTTTTATAAAATTTAGTTCATTTTTTAATTATAAAAATAAAAAATAGTAAGGGTGATCTTTTTGGGATTTTTTTTTAAAATACTTGAATTTTCAATGAATATTACAATATAATAATTTACAATAAAAACTAAATACATGACTAATTGAGTCATGGATGATGTTATCCCAAAATATCTAACCCTACATAAATAATTTCATATATTTAGTTATAATTCTAAAAATATTCATATTATTGAGAAAAATATTTAACTAATGAATAAAATAACGAGATAACACTCATGTCCCCCACTATAAATATCACCACATCACCACCTCTTCTCCTCACACATTCCAAGATTTCAGACTTATCAAAAATATACCGAATACTCTTCCCAAGACACTTCCTCACGTGCAAGATCACATGGACTCATTAAAAGACCAAAATATTTTCCCTAAGGATGTTCTAAAAGAGGATAAATTTAAGAGGCAGATTCCTCTTTCTTTTCTTTTAATTTTTTTAATGTTGTTTATTTTATTATTATCTCATCACCTCCCATAATAAAAATGGAATGATAAATTCATTACACTACATATACTATAATTATATCATGTAAATGGAATGTCTATCATTAAACTCTTACCTCTCTATTTTTTATTCTAAATATGAAACTATTGATCATGATGTGTCAATTTACTGACATCATTGGAAATGAACTTTCATTTTCCTTTAATTCTTTCAAGGATCATAATATAAAAATTATAATGGTTGAAAAATATTGTAAATATATTTTACAACAATATTTATGTTGTATAACTAACATAATACTAAATGATAAAACTAAACTAGTTCTTCATAATCGAAAAACCACCAAATTAAACTTAAAATGACCATCATTAAATTTTATCTAATGATTCATGCTAAAAAAAATATAACCAAATTCATTATAATATCATTTAAATTTTTTTAATATCATTAATAACATAAAATAATAATTCTGGATATTTATTTTCATTTTACATAAACTTTTATTCATGTATACAAGTGAATCGATCCTGAAAACTAAGAAAACAAAAACTATCAAACGATTAAATTAAACTTTATAACTCATCCAAAATCCCATATATGAAAATAATTAAACCATAATAAATTATATTATTTTATAATAGGTTCCTTATTTGTAAATTAATTAATCTAATTTGATTATATAGGATATCAATGTGAAGAAAGCATTCAGACAAAAGGCAAGGGGATTCTCGAACAAAACTCAATTACATTGGGTTTTCCCCTCTTCCACACCAATTTATGTATGTATATTAATTTAATGGTCACTAAATTTCATTTACTTATTCCATCCTTTCCTTTTTTGGGATATGAATTCTTTCTATTCGAGTTTATGATAAACATAATGTTTTCTAAAAGAAGTCTTCATTCAAAAAAACACACCTTATACGTCACTTGAGATTGATTATTCTTCAGTAAATATTTATTACTCCTATACCAAGAATATTATTCTAATTTTCCTTACTAAATTTTATTCATTAATTTATTATTTTTTAAATGAAACTCATTCCTTTCCATGGGTTATTTTATGTTTAATATTGATATCTTTTTTTTATGTGGCTTACATGATATTGTAAATTTTATGATTTTACGGGTGTTCCTAGAATTATATATTTCTCAAATTTATTGTGTAATGTGATTTATATCATGATAAAAACTGATATATGTCTGAAAATTATGCTATATTTGTTTAAAACTATGTGTGGTCGTTAACCACTAAGGCATGATGTTTCATTTTTATACATTTCCACATTCCAATCTGTTATCTAATTCTTCATATCTTGATCATGATGATGATCCTATGATTATTTTGTGATGATAATTATTATACTAACCCATGTTATATTATTTTATGTTCTTATCTATCCTCTAATAGGGCTTTTATCTCACTAATTTCTTTGATTTATGTCCCCAGATGACTACTTTTACTAAGGAGACTTCAATGTCTAATAAGAAGTTATAGAATAAGGAATTAAATTATTTTTCAGTTTTATTATGAAAATTTAATGCATGAACCTAATTTTCCCAAGACACTAAACCTTTGTAGCCTAATTATATATCATTATTGAGTTGTTATCTTTAAAATTATGTAATATTCATGAAGAAAAAATCCGGGTCTCTATAGTTGGTATCAGAGCATGGTTTAGATAATTTATAAATTTGGATTAGAGAACCTTATTAAAAACCCTTAGTCAGAGACTAAGTATATATACGCACCGAAGAAAAACAATTTTAGAAAAATCTAGAAAAAAGGATCCCCCAACATATACCTTTATATTTAATTTCACAAAAGAATAAATTATTAATTCATGACTTATAGACTTATGTTTTCTTATAACATTTTATATTTTATAAAATAGTGGTAACCATGAGAAACCATGCCAACAATCCATGTTAGGGATAATGTGGTGATTGCTGAAATGATCTCCTAAGTAACTTGGGAGGTGGAGTTAAAAAATTCATGGTGATTCTTACCCATCTTTCATAGTCTATGAACAATAACCTTAATATTTTGGAACATCATTCTTCACTTTAGAGGTTGAAACTGGATATCGAGTCTTTTATAAGGAAATGACCACCAATGTATAATGGATCCTCTCATCCACTAGTCATGGATATTAGGGAAACTCAATTGATAAGATCATTTCTATACATCACTATTATAATATGGAGATTTTTAATCTCTTCATTTATCATGTATATGGAGGGTCCGACTAATGGTTGGCATTTATTAAGAACACCAAGATGAAGGAAAAAAATGAAGAGGTTGTGTGGGAAAACATTAAGATATTTTTTCTTAAAAAAAATTTCCCACAAAATATTTGTACAAATATGGACGAAGAATTCATAGTGATAAAGAAAAATAAAAGAGATTTTATCATTACCTATGAAGTAATTTTCACAAGGATTTTATGTTATGCTTTTGTTTTGGTTATCAACAATGATATGAAAATTGATATATTCTTAAGTGGTTTAAAACAACACATTTGAAATTCTCATTCAATTAAAGACTTTGGGAGTTATTCATATATTTTTATATGTGCTCTCAAAGTTGATATAGAGTTTAGAGAATGGTTCCATGGATATAGTGGTAAGAAATGTTAGATGGAGTTTCATGTCGTGGGATCTAATGAGAAAGGTGGAAAGAAAAATCAACCACCCACATATCAAAAATATGGGAAGAATCATCATGGGAACTACCTCAAATTGATAGGGAGGAGCTTCAAGTGGGGTATATAAGGCCATCAGGATAATTTATGTCGAAAATACATGAGAAAGAAAGACAATGTGGTGGAAGAAATGGGAGCACCACCCATGGTTCAATGATTCAACTATAAGTATAATGTGAATTATGCATTCCTGTGAACTAAACCTCGAGTACTAAACTACAATTAGCATCATAAACCACCAAATTCAAAGCTGGAATGGAAATCTTCTGAAATCACTACTGTAGAAGTGGAGAAATATAATGATGTTATATAAGTTACAGTTCTTATTCACTGAGGAATGGAAAAAGTATTATTTGATTCTGGTTCTATGCATACCATTATATCTTAAAAGTTTTCTAGAACTATTGAATAAAATACATGTAAACAAGAATTGGAGATATCCATAAAAACACTCAGCGGTGTGATCATTGAAACCAATGTGTTGTAATATTATCATATTGGTGTATGTGGGAATATTCTCTCGGAAAAGATTTTGATACATCCCTTAGTGGAATTTGAAACTATACGGTGGGTTTATTGGCTCGCATTATATAGAGCACATATGAGCCATCGTGAAAATGAAATATCTTTTCATATTCTAAACCATCCCATGATCCTCTAAAAATTCAAGGAAGATCATTAATGTCCTTAAGAAATTCCTCAAATGATGTGGGTGTTGATTCCCTGAGAATAAGTATACCTCACTCAAATGGTTGAGTCAAAGGAAGGTATCAACCTATGAGAAATTATAATTGTGATGGAATATTGTGATGTATTTCTTGAAGAGTTACTCTGACTTCCCCTAGATCGTGAGGTATATTTTTTAATAGAACTCATACCCAAAGCTACTTCTATCTCAATGTTTCCCTAAAGGATGGATCTTATCAAACTAGAGGAGTTAAATAAGTAGTTGCAAGATCATTTGGAGAAAGGGTTCATATATGCTAGTGCATCACCTTGGGGTGCAGTAGTTCTCTTTTTCAATAAGAAGAAGAACAGATCAATGCAGCTTTGTATCGATTATCGGGAACTCAAAAAGATAACCATAATGAAAAAGTACAATATTCCAAGGATTAATGACTTATTCAATAAGTTATGATGGGAAAATTACTTCTCAAAGGTGGATCTTCATTGTTGATATTATTAGCTAAAGGTGAAGAAGGGTGATATTTCAAAGTCTACCTTCGGTACAAGGTATGGGCACTATGAGTTTCTAGTGATTCCCTTCAGACTTAATAATTCCCCAAAAAATATTCATGGATTGAATGAATAAAGTCTGTAGACATTACCTCAACATATTTTTGGTAGTGTTTATCAATGATATTCTCATCTACTTCAAGAGAAAGTAGAAACTTTAATAAAATATAAGGATTGTTTCAACAACATTAAGGAAGGAGAAGTTGTATTACAAGTTCATCTAGTGCATCTTTTGGATGCATCAAGTATACTTCTTAGTATATGTGATCATAAGTGAAGTAATTTGTATGTGCCCTTCAAAAAAATGCAATTGAGGAAGGACCTAGACCCTCTAATGCACAGAAATCTACAAGTTTCATGGATTATCTGGGTACTACCAACGTTTTGTGAGAAATTTCACTCAATTTTCTATCCCACTAACTATGTTAATAAAGAAAGGGGTAAATTATGTATGGATGGATGAATTTGAGGAAAGCATCAAGGAGGTAAAGAAAAGCATGATCACAACACATATAAAAATATTACGGAAAAGTTGATAATGTTTTGTGATATAAAATGATTATTCAAAGAATGTAATGAGTTGTGTACTCATGAAAAATTATAAATTGATATCTTATACCTCATAGAAGTTGAATATCCATGAGTAGAAGTAACTGACGCATGACATGGAGCTAGCAGCTATGATTTATTCCTTCAAAATATTGCGGCACAATCTCAATGGTGAGAAGTGCGACATATATACCGATCACAGTATCCTAAAGTATATATTCAGACAGAATGATCTCAACATGCGTAAAAAGAGATGGTTAGAGCTAATCAAGCACTTTGATTACTCTATTTACTATCATCCTAACAAGGAAAAAAAGGTTGTTGATGCTCTTAGTAGAAAAGAAGATTATACGCTATCCATGTTGTGTATTATGAAAGAACCTATATTAATGGCTATGAAAAAGATAGATTTGTAAATTATAAAGATATGGAATACATCATACCTTTTACAAATGATTTCCAAACCATTTATCCTATAGAATGTTAAGGAGGCACAAAATAATTATCTGGAGTTTCAAGAGAAGGTGAATGCAGTAACGTAAGTGAAGCTGTAAGACATCTATATTGATGATAATTGTGTGATTTGGTTTGTAATGAGGGTCTATGTACCTTCATCACATGGGATAAATTTGGATCTATTGTAAAAATGCACATAACTCAACATTATATTTCCATCATGGGAGTACCAATATGTACCGTGATTTTTGAGAACACATTTGGTGGGATAACATGAAGAATGAGATTGTGGAGTATATCTCAAGGTTCTTGATAATTAATCTAGTTAAAACATGGTGATATAATTCTAAAGGGATGATGAAACAATTACCTTTAACCATGTGGAAATTGTAGAATGTCACTATGGACTTTTTCACTAGTCTCTTAATGAAACCAAAAGGAAACAATGTGATATGGGTTATGGAGGACCAACTCACCAAGACTTACCACTTTATCATTATTCTGGATGATCTCTCACTTGAAAAACATTCAAATATATATTTGAAGGATGTGGTGAGACTGTATGGGGTTCCACTCTTGATTTTCTCTAATCATGATCCAAGGTTCTCATCTAAATTATGGAGGATTCTTCAACACGTTTTGAGTATTGAATTAAATTTCAGTGTGGCCTATCACCCCCAGGCTGATGGCCGATCTAAAAGAACTATTCAGACACTCAAAAATATTCTAAGAGACTACTAATTGAAATTAAAATGTGGATGGTATCGTCATCTCTCATTGTTTAAGTTATCATACAACAATACATTCAACCCTAGAATTCAGATGGATCTATATTAATCCTTATATAGAAATCAATATAGAACTCTAACCAGTTGGGATGAAGTTGATGAAAGAATGCTACTTGGACCTAATCTTGTGCAAGAGTTGAAAGAGAATGTTCAATCCATCTATAAATATATCAAATCTGCTCAGATTGAGAAAAATATATATATGGACAACTATCAACGGGACTTGGAGTTCACCAGTTGAAATAAATTATTTCTTTGGATATCACCAGGGGAGAGATTCATGTGGTTTGGAAAGAAATGGAAGCTAATCCTAAGGTATATCATCCCATTTTAGATCCTTGATTATATAGGATCTGTGGCCTATAATATATCACATCCACCGAATATGAATAATGTTCATGATGTGTTCCATATATCACTCCTGAGGAAGTACATACCAGATCCCTCAAATATTCTGAACTCATAGGTGGTATAGCTAGAATATGATATCTCTTATGAGGAGCAACCAGAAATGATTCTAGACTAGATAGATAACATTCTACACAAAAAACCCCCAAATTTTGAAATTATTCTAGAGTAACCACAAGTATGAAGAAGAAATATGGGAACTGTAGGAGGGAATGAAGGAGAATTACCCTCACCTATTTATGTAAAAATAAATTTCGAGGGTGAAATTTAAAAATGAGGGAAGAATGTAATGACCCAAACTTTTATCAATGAAATTTATCCCTTATTATAGTAATTTCATATAGCATAAATTACATAACGTAACTTAGAGAACAGAATTAAAACATTATAAATGAATAATTAATTAAATAAGTGGTAATTCTAGAAGTTAAGGAACCTATACTGATTAAATAGTAACTTTACCTAAGGAATAGTAATATAATCATTAAGAATAGTAAACCATCAAAATTAATAGTAACCACACCCATTAAAGAATAAATAAAATGTAGGCATCTAATAAATGAATTTATGATATAATTATAACATAGTATATGTACTGAAATATTTTAATTGTTTTTATTAAATGTTGGTATTTTTGTAAGCCAAAAATGATTAATTATAAATTTATAATTAATTTGATAATTTTGAAAAAAATATTTTCACAATGTTTATTAATAAATTAATATTTTTTGTCTTATGATTATAAGATAATTTTAGGAGACAATAATTAATATTTCAAAGTGTTAGAAAATTAGTTTTAATTTTAAAATATGTATTTTTCGAGTAAATGATAATTTTAATTAAAAAATAAATTTCTCATATTTAGAAAACTATTTTAATAAAAATGAGTTCATTTATGAATTTTACACATAAAAAAATTGTTAGGGTGAATTTTTGGGATTTATCTGAAATACTAGAATTTTTAGTGATAGTAAAATACGATAAATTACGATAAAAAGTAAATTCATGAATTACTGGGTCATGGATGATATATAGAAGATGTAAGCCCATAATATCTAACCATAATTCAATATTTTTATATATTCAGTGATAATTATAAAAATATTCATAGTCTTCAACCACAATATTAAACTAATAAATACAACAATGAGAGAACACTCCTCTCTTACACTATATATACCACACCTCACCACCTCTTCTACTCACACCTTCCTAAATTTAATAATTATCAAAATTCAACCCAATACTCTTATAAATCTCATCTCCCACATCTAGGATATCTTCATCTCATAAAAATACCAAAACCCTTTCCTTATGTAGGTTCTCAAGAAGGAAAAATTCAAGAGGTAAATTCCTCTTTCTTTTCTTTTTATTTCTTTTCATGTTCTTTTATTTTATTATTTTCACGTCATATACTTTCATACATATGTTATTATAAATCCATTAAATTAAATATAATTCAATAATTTAATGTTAATGTAATATCCAACTTTAAACTCTTCCCTCTCTCCCTTTTATTTAAAATATGAAATCGTCACCCATGATGTGTTAATTCACTGACATCGTGCGCGATGCACTTTCATTTTCCTTTGACACCTTAAATCATGTTAATAAAAATATTATAATGGTTGAAAAATATTATAATTTTTTTTACAATCCTCTTTATATTCTGGAATTAACATAATACTAAATTATAAAATGAAATGAATTCATTGTGAATGAAAAACTGCCAAATTTAACCTAAAAAATCATCATTAAATTTAATCTAATAATTCATCCTAATACCATATAAAAAATTATTTATAATATAATTCAAAAAATTTTACGATCACTAATAAGATATAATAACAATTTTGTATATTTATCTTCATTTTACATGAACTTTCATTCATGTATACAAGTAAACCAATCATAAAAACTAAGAAAATGAACACTCCCAAACAATAAAATTATACTCTATAACTCATTAAAAATTTCATTAATGAACTTAATAAAACAATAATGATTCAAATTCATGTATAAACTATTTTTTAATTTTTTTATTAATGAATATTTTGTTATTATATAGGATATTAATGTGAATAAATCCTTCGTACATAAGGTAAGAGGATTCTCAAACTCAACTCAATTTCCTTGGGTTTTTTCCCTCTTTCACACCAATTCGAGTATGTATTTTAATTTAATGATCCTTAAATTTTATTTCCTTATTATCCCCTTTACATTTCTAGGATATAAATTTTTTTACTTGATCTTATGAAAAACATAATGTTTTTCAAAAGAAAACCTCATTAAAAAACACACCTTTGACATTACTTGATATTTTTTCTTCTTCAATAAAGATTGATGATTATTATACCAAGAATATTATTCATTATTTAATTAAAACAAATTATTCATTATTATCTGTTTTATGAAATAAAATCATTACATTTAATGGGTTATTTTATGTTCAAGATTGATATATGTTCTATATGGCATGCATGATGAGGTAAATGTTATGATCTGATGGTTTCACCCAAAATTATATAGTGCCAAAATGCATTGGGTAATGTGATGTATCTAATGAGGAAAAGTGAAATATACATGAACATGATGCTAGATGCTTTTCACAAATATGTGTGGTAGTTGACCACTAAGACATAATGTTTCATTTTTTCAATTTCATAATTCCATGACTTTATCTAATGTATTATCTCTTGATTATGATGATGATCATATAATTATGTTGTGATGATGATGATTATCCTCACCCATGTTATATTGTTTCATGTTCTTCTCTATCCTCTTATTGGGCTTTTAGATCACCCATTTCATTGATGTATATCCTTGGGTTACAAATTGTACTATGGATAATTCAAGGGCCAATAACAAGATAAATTATAATGAATGAAACAATGTTTATGTTTTATTATGAAATGTTTATGTATGGTACTAATTTTCGGAATAAACTAAACCTTTTAATCCTGGTTTTGTAATAGTATTATATTTTTATATTTAAATTGATTTAATATTCATGTAAGAAAAAATCAGTCGCTATAAAGCCCTTCTTCTATCTTCAAAGGAGAAAAGTTAAAGCTACACTTCTTCTTATGAATTTAGTCACAGTAATATGAATATTGTCAAGTCCCCCTCCCCACAAAGTGTACCACTTTTGGGATGCAAATGGGAGAAAAGAGATAGTGACCCTTGAGTCCCGCCTCAAGTAGGCCATGGGTTGGAAAATATCACCAGGGGTATGCATATAGGAGGCATTACCCTCTAACAGAAACACACATGGGAGAGAGATATAAGATAGACACCAACCAACCCCTTATTAGACTTCCATATAAAAGAAACCCAAGTACACAAATTTATTGTCATGAATGAACTACTACAACTGAAATGAAAATTGGGAGTACCTATAAGAAGGTAAATATGGAAGTAACCATGAAACCCAAATAGCTCCTACAACCCACAAGCTAGTAGTAACAAGCCTGATCTCCAACCAGCATCAACTGACCTAAAAATAGATTATATATGTGTAGGGTGAGTATAAAAATACACTCGGTAGGATCCTCCCTGCAACCTCTATTTCTAAATTAAAAAAACCATGTTAAATCATAGTGAACAATAAGTGAAACTAAATCATCACCTAAATAGGTATACTAAGTTATCAGCCTCTCCATGGATAATGTCACCAATTATTTCATACAATATATTATTATATAATAAAGAATATCAATGGTACCCTACCACAACTTCCCCATAGGATTGACACTTTTCAACAACATATCACATCCTGAGCATCTCTCTCCAAAATGGCTTTCCCAAAGACACCTAGACGAAGCACCACAACATGCACCTTGTGAAACACAACCACCATGCCCACATAGCCAAAAGTAACATGTTATTTTACGAGAGCCACCACATCTCGCATACTGTGTATCATACATTGGGTATCATACCTCAATCCATTGCATCCCATACAGTGAGTAAGGATCCTCAATCCATCACAGCCTATACACATTATACCTATAGTAGTCTAAAAGAATATATATCCAGAATATATGTGTGTGAAATAACCACAATCGATTACAAGCCTCTATACAAATATATGGGGAAAACTAACCGCCGTTCTTATGAGAAAAAGTAACTACCAAGAGAATAGTGTGGGGTAAAGGGGGTAGTTAGTCATCCATCCTCCCACTAGGATTTTGGGGAAAACACTACTACATGGCTCAAAATCCTAGGGGTGTTAGTTTCCCTAACCAACAGGGTGGAGTATCATATAGAAACATAAAAAATACATGATATAATATAGCTCACAATCGCACTATGGTAATAACCTAGTCTTAGACTCAACTATAGTTAATGTCTACTGGAATCTTGACTACCACTGCTAATACTCGATATCCTATAAGCACATAACCATTTAAGGAGATATATTAAATTACATTATCCATTTTTATCAGTTTGAATTTACATTAATTAATTCACTGATCATTAATTAAATGTTATCAACTTCCATATTTAATTTCAATACCATCACAACAATGTTCCATGCCCTATGGTCGTAAAAAAATGAGTCCATAGTGTCTTAGAAATATAACCTCGACATGGAATCCCAACAAGTTCCGGCCTCATGGGTTAAACATTTATTAATTTATTTAACAACATCACCACTTTCCATATTTATAAGTATTCTAAGAAAATATTCCATGATTCCAAACACAAGGGGATAAACAATGTGACTAGATGAACTACCCATCATGTGCTTTCCACTTAGATGAGGAGTGTAGACCCATTAAACCATGGTAAACTAAACATGAAATCATGTGCATACCCCATGAATCTTCACCTCCCTTGTAAGGAGAGTAAGAAAAACCAGATACCTCAAGTACTGTGGAAAGTTAAGTTGATATATAAACAATAGATTCAAAAATATCTTCACTTTCATATAAATAGGTAAGATCAACTTTAACCCGTTCCATATTATCTAATGTCCTCCCCAACACCCCATGAATAAAATGTTACATCTCACCACTCTAGTCATCAACTACAGAAAAAAACATTAATTCTATCTACACAACATACCACAGTAGCCATCCAAGGCTCACATCACATCTGGGATTCCCTACCCCACATAACATAAGTCTTGTATCTAGAGAACATCACAAGTGTAGGTTCTAGCCACAGCATAAGTGCGTTTTTGGGTATACCCAACATTAATTTTTATGTTAACAACAATAAATACAAGATCAATCACGATAATAAAATGCAGGATCCTCAGAATAAAACAAAGAAAGTAATTAAGGGAGTCCTAGAACCGTAGATATGATCATCAAATGTTGGTTATAATTAATTTACTTAAAATATTAAAATTACCTTGATCGAATTCTCTCTTTGATGATGTTTCCTTTCATGATCTGATGTGATCCATCATTATGTTCTAGAATCCAAGTGTAGGCTTCCTCTAGGGTGATCCATTCGTGCTCCATGTATCATTGGACGTCACTGAAGGGATCTCTAAGAACTAGTACAGAAGATCCTTCTCTTGTAATGTCCTCCTTCGATCTCCCGGAGATCCGCTTCCAATGCGCTCTACTTGATTTGTTGGAGGAGGATCTCTCTCGTAACATAACATCATTCTTGGTGGAAAAATAATTCTTTCATGGATTGAGGGATTATTTACATTTGTTGTGCACAACCACAAAAAAATACTATGATAAATAGAATTATATAATTAGGATTATAATTAATTAGAATAGTAAAATGAATTAATTACTCGAAAGCATTTATTCATTTCATCTAATTCTTAGTCATACACCATTTCTAATAATAACAGTCGACCATTATTATTACTTTACATGCACCAAGCAAATGAAACCTAATAATATTTAATTAAATAAATAATATTATATCTCAAAAATCACTAGGAAAATTATACAGCATGTATATTAATATACACGGTTTGTACTTTTGTTTTCTAATTTTATTTATTTTTTATACTGCGTTTATTATACCTCAAATAATGGCTATTTATTTCTAAAATAAATTTCACTCCATTACTTTCTAATAAATATTTTATTTCTCCCACTATATATTATCTTGAATAACTAGTGTCTAAATAAATGCGATCTAGAATTTTTGAATATTTATTAAACCACAATCAGAAATAATATTTATTCAACCTGTTAAATTAATATTTAACTAAGATACTTGGACACACTTAGTGTGTGACACTCTCGGCCTCTTTCATGGTGGTATTAGGCAGAGCCATCCTAAAGGCCAAATTTAGCATCTAGAAACACGCCAAGCCACGCATAGTGAAATTAGTTAACGCTGTAATGACGTGTCACCTCCTATGAATGCTTACTATGTAATGTAATCCCTTTGTCTTGATATCTCGAATCAAGTGGGTTGCATGCTAGTTCCGTCAATCCATGTTCCTGATTATTCTTTCTTTGAAATTTTGGAATTGAACTCAATAATTCCTTACTATGGCCATAGATTTATTTAGGCTATATCAATTCCATCAAAGGGACTTAGATATCTACATTCATTATAGAATAGAAGGGACAAATCCTTTCTCACGTTATCTATTAATGCCGTATTACTCATGAAATACCCAAAATATCCTACCTCAATGAGAATAGTGTGTCATCACAGTTTTCATCAATACATCTAAGTGTGTGAGTTGTAATAACCATTAATAATAATCTTAAAGTCTATGAACAAATACACATGTTCACTTATAGGAACATATAATGATAATGAAATGTGGATTTCCTGTTGGCGGGTCTCGTTCTCCTAATATCCTCCTAGATATTACTAAGGTGCACACAATGAGAAGGTGACTCAATGTTTTATACTTCCTCACCCATAATGGCCTGTATTATTTTTGTTCCTCAAATAACATCATCCATCTATAGAATATATATTCAAGAATATTGTTATGGCCCTTCCAGGTTCTCATCATAGTAGAGATCCTCTATGAACCACTAATGAAGCGGTTATCCTTAGGATATTATCACATGAATTATCACGCTGAAGAACAATCAAGATGTGATAAGGTATTTATTAATGAATAAAATATAAATTAGTAGGTTCTAGGCCACCACTTAAAACAAACTCACACTTGGACTAGAGCCAACTGCTAACAACCTTTAACCCGCTAGAACTCACATGATATTCATGCTTCTGCTAAGATAGGCCTTTAGTCAATGGGTCTACCATTTTATCTTACATGGACACTCTGCTCACTAGAACTTCACACCTTTGATAGAAATCCCTCAAGAGGTGATACTTTCGTAGAATGTTCTTTGTCTGTTGATGTGACCTTGTTTATTTTTCAGGATCCAACTCTGTAGTATTATCACAATACAATGTGATTGGATCTTATTTTCTAGGCACCACATAAATCTCCTGAACAATGTTCTAAATCCATATGGATTCCTAGGATTCATCATAAGCCTCTATATTTTTGGAATCCACTATAGAATCAGTGAAAACTTGCTTCATTGAACTCTTCCAACTCACAGTTCCTCTGTTGAGATAGAAAACATATCAGAATTGTGACTTCAGATTGTTTTGGTCCTTCTAAAAACAAGTGCAAACATACCCTCTGATGAAAAGCTCATGGTCTCCTCCATACACCAGGAACATATCTTTAGTTCTTCTCAGTAACTTAAGGATAGTCTTACCACCAGTCCAATGTTGTTCTCCTATATCTTCTTGATATATTCCAACCATGCTCAGTGCATAGGCAACATCAAGCCTGGTAGATAACATGTAATACATGATGGATCATATATCCAAAGCATATGGGATCTTACTCATTCAATATTTCTTCTGTTGTGTCTGAGGACACATTCTCTTAAAAATATGAAGGCCATGTGACTCTAGAACTAATCCAATCATTGAATGTTCCATAATAAATCTCCTTAGTATATGGTCAATGTATGCACCCTAAATTATTCCAAGAAACCTCTTGGATCTTTCATGAAAGATCTTGATCCCTAGAATGTAGGCCGGTTCACCTAATACCTTCATGGGGAAACACTTTTTCAACTAGTCTGTAACTAACTGTAAGACTAGTACATCTTTTCCAATAAGTAATATGTAATCAACATATACTACTAGGATAATGATTCATTCCCGTTAAAATTTTTATTAACATATGTCTCACATTCATTATTAATGAAACCAAATTCATTTATGACTTCATTAAATAGAATGATCCATGACCTGGATGCTTGATTTAATTCATAAATGAATTTTTATAACATGAAAACCGATTTGGATAAACATGGTGTCACAAAGCCTTCTAGTTGTATCATATAGATACCTTCTAGAAGGTTTTAGTTAATTATTGTTGGTTTGACATCCATCTTCCAAATCTCGTAGTCATCGTAAGCTGCTATAGAATGTATGATTCTTATGGATTTAAACACGGAATCTAGTGACAAGGTTTCATCATAGAAAACTCCTTAACTCTATCTAAATCCTTTATCAACTAGCCTTGATTTATAGTTTCTAACATGACCTTCAATGTGAAACTTTATTTTGAATACCCATTTGCATCCAACAGGTTTTACATCAACTGGCTCATGGACTAGAACCCAAACATGGTTATGATACATGGAATCTATCTCATATTTAATATATTTTATCCATTTTTCAGCTTTTAAGATCTCTACTTATTCCTTTCTCGAGAGAGGTTCATCATTTTCCAACAATAAAGATTCACCATCATCAGTGACTAGGAAACCAAATATCTCTGGTTCCCTTACCTCTCTTGATCTCCCACGCAGAACTTGTGTTTCTGGAACCTCTACCATGGGGACCTATGGAACCTGTTCATATACCAACTTCTGTGTATCTTGAGTATTAACATTGTCATAGTAAATCTTTCTCCCACTATAATTTTTGAGGTTGTGATCCCTCTCAGGAAAGATAGCTTGTCTAGGGACAATTAAATTCTTGTCTAAAGGGTTATATAGGTAATATACTTTTGTTTCCTTCGTATATCCTATAATGATGCACTTTGTTCCCCATGGTTCTTGTTTGTTTCCTGATAAGGCCTTAACAAAGACCTCACATCCCCATACATGTGTGTGCAACAGAATGGGTTTCATTCCATTCCATGGCTTCGAGGTAATTCCCTTTGCCGCCTTAGTTGGTACTCGGTTTAAGGTGTATGTTACAGTTTGTAATGAATATTCCATTATGGTGTATAAGGAGGGGGGATTTGAGATAGAATCCCAGAATCCTATAAAAGGTTGATGAACTCTTTTTTCAGATATTCTCCTCCTCGATCTGATCTAATTTTCTTTATCTTCTTACCAAGATGATTCTCTACATAATTCTTGAATTCCTTAAATTTTACTAACAACACTGACTTATACCTCATTAAGTAAACATATACATATCTATCAAAATAATCAGTAAAAGTAATGATGTAAGAATATCCACCTCTAGATACTATTGAAAATGGTCCACAAACATCCATGTTCACTAATCCTAGAACCTCTATGGTCCTTTCACCTTGTCCACCAAAAGGCGGATTGGTCATTTTACCCTGTAAATAAGTGTGAAATCTATCAAGTGGTTTTACATTAGTAGATTCTATATAACCATCTTGGTAGAGCTTTGTCAAGCACTTCTCGTTTACTTGACTGAGATGGTGATGCCACAACTGGGTGATGTATGAGTCATGTGATTTTGTTTCATTATCGATTTATAACTCTTTGTTTTCATAATTTAATACAAAAAAACTATTATTTAAATGAGC
Source organism: Viscum album (assembly GCA_963277665.1). NCBI lineage: Eukaryota > Viridiplantae > Streptophyta > Magnoliopsida > Santalales > Viscaceae > Viscum > Viscum album. Next base: position 247,730,602 of record OY728133.1, read on the forward strand.
CATACCATAACATATATTGTTCTTATAAAATAAACAACCGTTATTTCCAAACATGAAAATAAATCCATCCATTTCCAAAAAATGATACAAAAATTATGTTCTTGGTAACACTAGGCACATTATAATAGTTATTTAAAACAAAAAGAATCCTGGTTAGCAATGAGATATGGTAATAGCCAATGGAAAATGTAGCTATCCTCGCACCATTGGAAGCTTGAAGATCCACATCTCCTCTGGGAATCATTATAAAAATACATGGTTCTTATATTTGAATACAGATGTGAGCCTAACAAGTTGTATCTAATACCTAATATGTAGAAATGGAATGATTGAACTCAACATTGAACACACCTTTAGGGTCCTCATGCTTCTGGGTGTAGTTCCTCTTCCTGTGGCCTAACTTTCCACATGCAAAACATACCGTATCCCATTCCTTGCACAGCCTTTAGAACATTCCCTTCTTGAGGGATGGTTATTAGGGTATTCAGACCGTTTATAAATCCTTGGCCCATTTTGCTTGTCTTTCCTTTTCTTATTCACTATAAAGACTATGGGATTTTCACGCCCCATCTCTTTATCTACCTAGCGAATTAATGTCAAAATTTTCTAATAGACTCTTTTCATTGTTTCTCATGTTGTATTTGACAATAAATCTATATAAAATATTGAGCAATGATGATAGGATGATATTGTACGCAAATCATTTGGGTACATAATCCCTAATATGTCCAGGAGTCCAATGTAGCTAATAATCTTTACTACATGATACCTAGTTGGTGCATACTCTCCATGATTAGTTATAAACAAATCATTGGATATCTCATATCTCTCTGATATCTCTTATTCTTGATAGTGATCCTTAAGGTGATACATCTATCTATACACATCCATGTTTTCATATTACTTCAAGAGCTCATTAGACATGAACGATACCATGAAACATTGGACATATTTGGAATCATCCATATGTCTCATATAAAGAGACAATTCCTCATTAGGTTACTCTTTTCTAGGCGCAATTGTAATAGGTTCCTCCACTATGTACAATTTCTTCTCGTGGCGAAGGATGATGTATAAACACCTCTTCAATTCCTAAAAATTGGTGTCAGTGAGGATATTTCCCTTCTCAAGTATGGTTTGCAATGAAATATTTGAAGTCATTTTTCATTTAATTTCTATAAATTAATATGGGAAATAATTTTATTAATTTTTCATGATAAAACTTAGAAAAATAAATAAATTAATACTTATTAGTCTCCCACTATTTTATCAAAATCTAATAGCCCTCAGCATTGACTTCAGACTATTTTGTTTCCTGAATATTCATGTAAAAATGATCCAAATTTCCCTTTGAATTACCGCAACTAGGGTTGGTCATGAAACATGAAGGGTTTTGGGTAGGCATTCGAAATGAAAACTACATTAACTCACAATTCCTTGATCCGTTGAGTGGACTCCCAAATCATGAAACCATTTCATTTTGGATTTACTCAACCTTTACCTCTTGTTCACACCAAGTCCTACTGTGGTAGTAAACCCTTGATGCGAACCAAGTCAATTCAACCAAAAAACATGATTTATAATTCTTTGATAATTGAAAGCACCCCAACTAGGGTTGGTCAATAACTTTTAACTATGGTTCTAATATAACAAAGATTATGGAAGGCTATACCGACTTAATATTTCATTGATGGATTTTATCATTATACGTATATTTCCATTTTATTATCTTTGATTACATGCTAGTTAATATTAAGTGGTATATACTTACGTGATTACCCATGTCTAAGATAGTATTTACGCATAATTCTGTCTTATTTTAGTTCCATATTTCTTGCTTGTTTAATTCATTGATTGTGTGATCATGAAAACAAACCCACAATAAATAAATCATGCAACTGAAAAAAAAAATGGTATGATCACGAGCTTGTTCTATTGGTTATTTTGTCTAAAGGTTGATAATATAACCCAAGACCTATGGTAGAAACACCTTGAACCTTTTGGGTTCCTGTTTCTGTCCACCTTTGTATCTACTTAGATTGGTTTCACCTTGGCTCTTAACATGAACTGCCTATACTATATTGGGAGATCCATTTATTATGTATTCTATTATCTCACACAAAAGTGAGGGGTAAAATGGGGTTTACATAAAAAAATCTAGGCCATATAGGCCCTACATATTAATGAGGAGAAGGCTCGCATGCCAACAAATTTAATTTATATAAATAAATTAAAAGAAACAACTAACATACAATGTTCTTGGTCTAGTTCATGATCATCCATACATGCAATGATTTTTATGCATAAATAAAACTAGCATTAAATTATTTAATCATTCTTGTTTAAGATAAATCGAACTTGAATCAATTTTTTATCTTTAATTAATCAATTCTTTTATCTAAAACCATTTTCTAAATTTCCTTGAGATTCTAATCCGTCATTATTTTAAACAAATAGATTCATTTAAAATTATCTTGGTACGTAACTTGTACCTTGGAGGCAACCCAATGAATTCTCGTTCATAACTACCCAATGAGTAGAAATGATCATTAAGGAGATGTTAAATTAAACACATATATATAAAGAACCTATCATGTGGTGTGCCTCAACCTTACGCCCGCACTATGAAACAAGTCACAAGGATTTGTATAATATAATAACAAATTTTAATAAATCTGAATAATTCGGATAAGTAAACGGAATGTAGTTCCAACTACATGGCATGTACTATCTTTCACCATCCATCCTAAGTACAGGCCCATGGACATGAAATGTAGATTTACTTCAAAAATCTTCAGAGTACATGACATGTTTAGTGGGCCACATGTCATGTAGTATCTGTGTTACACGATTACCATTCGGGCAATCCTTGTACGGGGTACACGGTCCAATCCTAACCTGAAGGGACTACATGCCATGTCTAGTGGGATACATGGTATGTAATTTGGAAACTGCATGCCAACTGTTTTTGGTCAACACATGGAGTCATTAATACTTAGAAAGACTCCAACACACTACATGATTTGGAAAACCTGTCTGATGAATTGAATATTAACTACATGGAGTTTACTACCGAATACACATTATGTTTTCTAGTGTTGTACAGAAAGGAAGATTTTGAACCTTTGGATGATATCCTATGTTTAATTTTAATAAAAATTAAAGAAAAGATCATTTCTGTATGGTGAATGAGAAACGAAAGAGGGGTAAAAAAACTCAAGATTCAAATTTACCGAATGATTAACTTAAATTTAATCAACTAAATTATTAAATGCGTAAATCATCAACAAAAAACTAAATAATAATAATCATCTATATAACCCCTAAGATTCCACTTATATGTTCTCGATGCAACGGAAGTGCATTGTTGGGGGTACCCATCTTTAATTTTTCCATTGACAACAATCAATCTGAGATCCATCACGATAATAAAACAACAGATCATCAAAATAGAAATAAGAACGGAAGAAATTAATGGAGTCCCAAAATCATAGATATGATCATCATACGTTGGTTATAATTAGTTTATTTAAAAGGCAAGAATTACCTTGATGGAATTCTCTCTCTTTTGATGTTTCTGGTCATGATATGATGTGATCTGACTTTGCATCGTAAAATCCATATGTAGGCATCCACTACCAGTGGTCCACATGTCCTCCATGTATCTGTAGACATCGTCAAAGGGATCTCTTGGTGATATCATGGAAGAGCCTTCCCTTACAATGTTCGCCTTCGATAGCCCAGAGAGCTGCTTCCAAAGTGCTCTCCTCGATCTAGTGGAGGAGGATATCTCTCCTAACATGAGAGAATTCTTGGTGGAAAAAGAATTATATCTTGGCTTGAGATCATTTTTAGATCCATTGTGCACAACCACGAAAAATAATTAAGCTAATGAGAATTATATAATTAGAATTTTAATCACATAGAACAATAAAATGAATTAATTACCTGAAAGAATTTATTCATTTCATTTAAATCTTATTAAGACCTCATGTCTAATAATAAAAGTTGACCATTATTATTATTTTACATGCACCCAAATAATTACACCAAATACTTATTAATTAAATAAATAATATTATTTATCACAAATCCCTAGAAAAATTACACAGCGTGTATATTAATATATACGGTGTGTAATTTTTTTCCCATTTTCATTATTTCCTCCACCATATTTATTAGACCTTTAATGATGGATATTTATTTCTCAAATAAATATCACTGCATTACTTAGTAATAAATATATTATTCCAGCAAAAATATATTCTCTCGAATAAATAGGTTCGAAAAAAAATATGATCATGAATCCTTGAATAATTATAAAATCACAATCGAGAATAATCTTTATTAAACTTGTTAAATTAATATTTAATTGAGATATTGGGACACACATAGTGTGTGACCCTCTAGGCCTCTTTCTCAGTGGAATTAGGCGGAGTCTACCTGAAGTCCAAGGACAGCGTCTAGTAACATGCCAAGGCACCTATATAGAAAGATGTTAACGCCACAATGATGTGTCACCTCTTACAAACGCTTTCCATATAATGTGATATATTTTCTTGATATCTTGAATCAAGAGGGTTGTATGCTAGTTCCATCAACCCATGTGCTTGATTATTCCTTCTTTGACATTCCAGAATTGAACTGTTTTATTCCTTACCATGGCCATCAATTTATTTAGGCTATATAAAATTTATCAAAGGGCCCAAGATATCTACTTTTATTATAGAACAGAAGGGGAAAATCCTTTATCACATTATCTATTAATGATTTTACTCATTACAAACCCAAATAATCCTACCTCGCTACGAATATTGTGACATCATAGTTTTCATCATTACGTCTAAGTGCACAAGTTATAATACCCATTAATAATAATCTTAAAGTCTAAGTACCAATACCCACGTTTGCAGATAGGAACATCCAATTACACTATATAATGTGGATTTATTACTGGCGGGTCTCGTTCTGATAATATATTCCGGGATATTACCAAGGGTGCACACCATGAGAAGGTGCCTCAAAGTTTTATGAGTCTACACCATTGATGGCTAGTATTATTATTTTCCCTCAAATAACATCATCATAACATAGAACCAATATTGATGAATAGTTTTGTGGAACTTTTGGTTTCTCATCATAGCAGGGATCCACTATAACCCTTTAATTCAATAGTTATCCTTAGGAAATTATCACATGAATTGTCACATAGAATAACAATCAAGATGTGATGACGTATTTATTAATGAATAAAGTACAAAGTAGTTGGTTATAGGTCATCGAATCCAGCAAAAATAAGATTCCTTCACAGAAAGCTAGTCATTAAGCCTTCACACACAATGATCTCTCACAACTCCAAAGAATACAGAACTCGTACTTCACATGAAACAGGAATCTGAGTCCCTACAAAAGCATTATATTTTTTACACAATCAGTTCATATTCCATCTTGAATTAACAGATTCATTATTCACAGGTTCCTACTACAGGTAACCTAAGAAAAAAGATATTAAAAAGTAATTAACCAATTTATTTATAATGCCTTTAACAATTTAGCAACAACAATCTACATGATTCAGGTTCATTAACCCAATTCAATTAAACATGCATATTTGCATCAATTTGATTAACATGAAATTACAACAACAAAAATTGGATTCATTAAACATACCTCTTTAACCAAATATACAATTAATTATCAATTCATTACGGAATTAAATTCATTACCAATTTCAATCAAGAACAACAAGATAAATCAAGTAGGGAATAGTATCACAAAATCTAGTAATTCAAGAGGCAAACTGTTATCACAGTATAAAGAAACATCATCATCATGTAATCAATATCAATTCTTTAATTCAGTTCAAGTATTTAATTTGATAAATTTCATCTGGATTGAAGGGGATATATCATTATAACTCTAAAATTGCACATAAATATATAGAATCCATGAATCCCCTACCTCAAAAGGTCATTGATGTTCTTCATATGAGAACTGATCAAAGAAAATGATCGCAATCACCTCTCCCACAATAACTATATCAACTTGAGGACATTGCGGCACAACCGCACCAACAGAAAACCAAGAAAACTCTATTAGAACCATTGAGATCGTGATCCTTCTCATGGAAAGAGAAATAGGAGGAAAAGGATTGATGAATCCACAATAACATAGGTAGATCATACATTATATTAAAGACAAATCGCTACAGAATGAAGGAGGGATCTAGGGATCATTCCTTGATGGTGGAATCCCCAAAACATTGATGAGAAGGTTATTGGGTCACCTAGGGTTGGGGGAGATCTTCTACAACCATAGGTTTTGAAAAATTCTGAGCAACTATAAAACACTTAAAACATACATTTTGGGGTATTACATGACGTGTAATTCCCTTTCACATCATGTAATTCCTCAACGCTGAGTTCTGCCAAAAAATGTGTCACCTCTAGATTTTATTTTATTTTCCAAACCCTAAAGTATTTTACACCATGAATCCTTAATTCATGTTGTGTAAAAGTATGCACCTCGTGAATCTTTCCAGGAAAACCTTCTAAATAGTATTTCATGTCATGTAACACAGTTACACAACATGTAATTCCCCCATTCTGACTTTTACTTAACCAAACTCCTCCAAACTTCTTTCCAGCCACCTTTGAGAAATTCGATCTTCAAAAACACACAAAAGGTTGATCCATGTAGATCTTAACCCTTACATCAAATACCCCTCAAAAAAATTTCATCTTCGATGGTCCAAAACCAACCCAGAGAGAAAAAGGGGGTCATCTGAACAGCCACACCATGAGATACCTCTCAAACCTTTCACCACCATAGGAGATCACCACCTCAGTAGAGGAATAAGTGAAAAACCGTGAAACAAAACAACCAGATCCTAAACACTCTCATGTGGGAGATACCACTCAAAATAGATCAACACACAAAAAACAACAAGATAAAGACATATCATAAATAGAAAGGGTCTACAACCATCAAATGAATGACATTACAATAGAAGAGTTAAACATAAAATAGATTGTGTTATAGAGTGTATATCTTTGAATCATTTTCTCAAGTACTCTCCTCCACACAACCATGCCTCCATAAGACACGAACCAACGGGATATCATACATATGTAACACCTTCTCTTGGAAGTCCTGGATATCTACAAGCCACTCCTTGAAGGCCGCATCATCTCCAACATCATTATCACCGCAATCAATGGTGTGAGAGTCATAATAAAGATAATGATAAATATGTTCCACATGAAAAACATCATGTATTTGCCTCATCCATGGGGAAAGTTCTACCAAATATGCTACATCTCTGACACGATCCAACAACTCCAAATACCCATCAAACTGGAGAGAAATCTTACACTCAGAACCAAACCTTTACTAACCACCAAGGGGAGTAACCTTTCAAAAATTGTGATCCAAAAATATAAACACCATATGTCTCCTCCTATGATCGACATAGGACTTATGATGTTCTTTTTCAACCTTCATCCTATCACGATTCACCTGAACCATCTCTATCATATTCTGTACCAATTCTCACCTGAGGGTTTTTGAATCTCCAACCCCAGTCCATCATAATGAAGAACGAAAATTTCAGCCATACAAGGCTTCAAATAGTTCCATAATGACGGTGGAGTGAAAACAATTATTGTAAGAGAACTCCACCAAGAGAATGTACCTTATCCACAAACCTCCAAAATCTATAACACAAGAGCGTAACATGTCTTTAAGAGTCTGGATGGTCTGCACTATTTGACCATCCGTTTATGGATGAAAAAAAGTGTTAAGTCATAAGTGAGAACCAAAATCATACAAGATACTTCTCCATTCCCAAGAGGTAAAATAAGGATCTCAGTTAGAAATGATCATCCTTAGGACTCCATGGAGTCTCACAACGTCCTCCAGATACTACCTCGACAAAACTCCACTGATCTTGACTCCTTGATCTCTATAAAGTGGGATGATTTCATCAAACGGTCCAATACCACCCATATAGAATCATAGCCTCCCTGGGAATGAGGGAAACTAATAACAATGTCCTTCGAGATGTCCTACCACTTCCATTGAGGAACATCTAACGGCTGGAGAAAACCACCCAGAACACAGTGCTCAGACCTAACCTTATAGAATACCAAACATCGAGACCCAAACTCCACAACTACATGCTTCAAACTAGGCCACCAAAACTAACCTCTCAAGGCTTAGTACATCTTCACCACATTAGGATGTATCACTAAGAGAGAAAAATGAAACTATCTTAGAACCATCTCACACATCTATAAAGGAATGAAAATCATTCCTGGAAACAAAACATAGTGTTGTTCATATTCAAAGCAACCATAAGGGCCCTCACCATAAACAGCTCAGTATATCTAGACCTTCACCTCAAGATCCCCCAAATGGGACTCTTCCACCTACTACACCATAAATTACTACACCATCATCTAAAAAAGGAAACCTCTACCCCCAATGTCTCCTATATCCAGATATAATACTGAATGCTCTTTTATTACTCTTCAAAAATCACATGATTCATGCGCTGCATCACTACGTGACTTACTACTCTATGAGTTTTCAACAACATTTCCCTTACTAGGTGTATACGAAATCTTGAATCCATAATCCTATAAGAAATCCATCCACCAACACTGGAACAAGTTCATGTCACACGAGGATAAAACATAATTGAAGATTTTACAATTGATGAATTCCAAAAAGAGCTCACCAATGTGGTAATGTCTACAAAACATCATGGAAAACACTTTTAACACCTCAGGCTTCCATGATACGCTTCCCTTTGAATAATACAATAGCATGTGAAATACACAACACCAAGTTCAAGCGCACCACGACCTATCAAACTAGCCATTTAGAAAGCAGTTATTAATAGTAATAAACACATTTTGAATATAATATATATACCATATAATTTTAACAATCAACTTTTGTGTTTCTTAGACAAAATACAATGACAAATTCAATTTTCCAAGTAAAAAAAATATTTTTAAAAAAATACAGTTTTTCTGCATTTTAATGGAAAACCCTTTTAAAATCCAATATTTGACACTTTTATATTATTAATTTTATGAAATTAAATAATTTATTAGTTGTGGGCCATAAAAATATTGTTTGGATAAATTATTGGTTTTTTCTTCTAACTTTCATATTTTGATGAATAATGAAAGATAATAAATTTTAATTGAAAACAACTTTTTTAATCAAAATAATTTATAGTGTTAAATTATAAATTTTAATGGTTTTTAAGTATTATTAGATTATATTTTTATCATTTAATACATTGTTGGTAATTTTAAGTAACTTCACATTTAAACCGGACATAAACACATATCAATCTTTTGATTGTTTTTATATCTCAAAAACCTGGTTTCTTGTTTTGACAACGGGAATTAATTTTAAATTAATTAATTCAAAATATAAGTTTTGAATTCGGTAAAATAGTCATTATTTTTGGATTCATATTATCAAAATTATCTTAGGGTGAATTTTTGGTATTTGTTTTGAAAATATTCATTTTTGGATGAGTAGTAAAAAACACTACAGTATTGTTTAAAAACAGGATTTTTAATTAAATGGTTATTTAATTAATTTTAAATATATTTTAAGTAAAAAAATATACATAATACATATATTAGTTTAATTTAATTCATTTGAGACATTTTAAATAATATTATATGTATAAAATTTTATTGAATTATTAAGGTCTTTTACCCACCTTCTAGGCACGTTGGAAAATTCTCGTTTAATGTAATTTTACTGCTTCTGTGAATTTAATTTCAAAACTACAAGAGTCATGGTTGACATGAGTAAGTAAAATGTGGTTCAATAAGATGAAAATAATTTTTGGTGAATAGTTACTTTTGAATTTTATTTACCGCGGTTAAAAGTAAATAGGGTAATTAAAGGTCAAAATGATACTACTATTACCCTAACACTTTTCATAATTTGATTGTATAAGTTTATTTCAACCAAAATAATCCTTAGGAATAAAATATTATCCTTCTGGTCAATATGGTTTAGATTAGGACATTTATTATTATTTTACTTAAAGAAGAGTTAGAGGTGATAAATTCAAATTTTAATAACTATACCATTTTAATATAGGGTAATACAAAAGATAATCTATACTATAAATATTTATTAGAAAGATATAAATATTTAATACATCATGGTATTTTATTTATAATTTTTAGAAGTTAAATAATTAAATTTATTTATGACACAATGATGATGCAGTAATTACCTTATTAATGAAAGATTAAAATATTTGATATTATAAATCTTAAAATAAATTTAAATTCAGACTTGTTATGCATTATGAAAATTTTATAGGTTAATATTACATGTTAGGGTTGATTTAGTATATTTTTTTTCAACGAAATCATATTTTTAATACTTTCAAAAAACCAAATAATAAATAATGTAAAAACTGACATTAATGAGTTTATAAAAGAAATACTATATTATTAAATGATATAATTGTCCTCATAATCTAAGGTTCATCCAAAGGACTTATAGAATAATATATATGTCATTAATTAACCAGTATATGTTCTCTTGGAATTTTATAGTAAGATTAATAACCATATAATATAAAAATACAAGGAGACATGGTAAATGTTAAACTATTTAACTAAGAGTTAAATCTAAAATATATGGTTAATATGGTAACCAAAACCTGTCTAAAACCCATTGGATGAAATTTTTTCGTCCCAGCCCCAGCTTATCCTCAAAATAAATCCTTTTTTATCTATTATAAATTGAATCAGATTGTATAATAAAATAATATTTCAATGTTTTCTTAAAGTTACCTCACCTTTCTTATAAAAGGGTACTTTCCCTTCTCTCAAAATAACACCTACAAAACCTTTTTTATTGTACAAAACATTCTCAAATACCCTCCCAACTACCCTCAATTTAACTAGAAGCCTTAATTTTATCATAAAACAACCCTTAGGATCCCTTTTTATCAAATCAAAAAGAAGTACCTGAGGAAGAGGTAATTATTTTATCACCTCTTTCAATGTTGTTTTCTTCTTCCACTTACTCTTTCTTTGTTGTTTACATACCAAAATTATAACTCTTGTACCTTATACATACTATTATGTTATTATAAATATTCTACAACCACATTCATTATTCTATACACCCTATGAATTACAAATTCAATGTATGTGCGAACATACTTCTTACCATCACCACATCATGCTGTAGTTTTTTATTCAACACTTAATTATTTGTGTAGGTATAATAATGATTAAAATTGATGTAAATAATAAATATAACATGTTAATTATTATTTATATTTTATATACCATCCAATTATATACGATATCACCATCAATATAATGGTATTGTCGCTCATGTGTACGTACAGATTTCCGTCTCCATGAACGCGATGAGATTCATTCCCCATCTTAACTATTCATGAATAAATATCATTTTTATGATAGAAATAATGTTTTAGAAAATAATTTATTTTTCTATACGAATTATATACATCCTATCCGAATCAAACATGACTTACTTTACAAAAAATATAAAGATAAATGGACCAGTTTACACCCGAAACAATGATACTACTAGAATATTATTAATAAAGAAATATTAAAAGATCACACATGATATCATATTTATGTATATGGTTCTTGTATAATTAAATAAAAATTATTTCGGAATTATAAATGAGTTTAACATACACTATACTAAGGAAAATTACAAGGTAAGGGGTTTTCATATCACTACTTATTCACGTGAGATGACTGCTATATTGCCACTATTTCTTTTGGTGTGGTGTATGTACTGCCCATGATTATATTATTTGTGTATTATACATTAATTTATGGGTATTTACATCTTTATGGTATGAACCTTATTTCATGGGGTGTATGTTTCATATGTTACCAAATCGGTAAGTGAATTTCTAATTTCGATTTCCACTCATTGAGTTTTACACAAACATCATTGATTATTTTACTCCAAGATTATGTGTAAAATCACTATTTATTTATTTATGTAGTAATTTACACTCACATTTGTTTGGATAAAATTTTTATACACATAATCACTCCATTTATTAATTATCAATTCATCGATATGAACTTGATAAGAGTAATCTTAAATCAATTTCCATTTATTGAGTTAAACATCCATGTCATTGGTGTTGTTTTTACAAGAATATGTGTGAATGTAATATGATTGATTTACATTTAATATCCAATAATATTGTTTGTATTTATATTTTTCACACATAATTATGTCATTTAATTATCCTTAACCTAAGGATATGGTCTTCATAATGGAAGTCATCTGAATTTACATTCCATTGAGTCTTCTGTGTTGTTAATTACCTATTCACATTTATATGTTGTATATATTGTACTTTGACATAGTATATAAGGAATCCCTTTATTATCATGATATTATAAGGTTTTTATTACCTCAATTATTTGTATTAAAGCATCTCTCTTTTTGTTAGAAACTCTAACTAGAATATCATTTTAAATGTTTTAAAGATTTATTTTTCTAAATCATTCTCATTAATGTCCATGTTTTTAAAATGGTTTTAAGGATAAATTTATATGGAAATTAATGTTTTGAAATTTTTATTCCTTTAACAAATTTCAAAGTGGTATGGGACACTTTGATTAAAAAATCTTTTTTAAATGACTTCTTTAAAAACTAGTGGGACTTTTAAATGTTTTCAAGAAAAAGGTGATATTTCTATCAAATAGTTTTAGTGAATATTTTAATCTATGTCAATATCCTTCATTGGTTTTTATTCTTTATTGTGGTTTATATATTATAATACAATATTTCATATTTTATTGAATGAGTTATGTTTGATTGTGGATGTGATATTTTTTATGACATTCATAGTTTATGGTTAAATTATTGACATTTCATATTCTAGTTTTAATAAGAATGTTTAGATTATGTTTCAACAATTTTATACAAGGAACGTATTGGACATAGTAATTGATGGAAGGAGCCCATTATAGCTCCTCGATGCATTGGTATGCCTCATGAGACAAACTAGTGTCTTAGTACAGGGCCTTGACAAAATCTTATTTGTAGTCTTGCAATGAGGCCTTGACTATGTGGTTATGATGTCCGAAATTATGCAATCCATCATTGTGAAATTGGCTATTGATATTGCAAGTGATTATTCGAAAAGTATAATATCCATGTAAATAAGTAAACAGAATTATTTGATTTATCTTTTCCATGTTATGCTGATGTTTATGTTTAAAAGGCTTGTGTTTTAGTCTTATACGTTGCCTTAAACATTTATGCTTATATAATAAATTTTTTGCTATATTTTTATCCTTATTGAGAATCTGAGCTCACCCCATTCTATATTTTATTTTTCCCAAGATGTGAAGAAGTATATCATGATTAACCTGTATGAATAGGCTATGGGATATGAGTGTATTCAAAGGGGACAAAATGTTGTTTTTCATTGTTTCATGATGTAATGTAAAAATTATTTATGTATCCATTACCTCCATGGATACTAAACTTGTAACACCCCATTATTTCATAGTATATTATTTTTTCAAGGAAATTCAATAACTTGCATTACACGCAACACTGTGTTCGAGCACACCACCACTTACCAAACTAGCAGTTCAAAAAACCATTATAAATATTATTAACTGTATATTTAATTTTATATAATACATATAATTTTATAATATATATTATGTGTTCCTTAGACATAATATGAGAACAAATTCATTTTTTTCCAGATAAATGATGTATTTTTAACAAGAAATGCAATTTTACTACCTTTTAATGGTGATTTTTTTAAAAACAAATATTTGACACTTTTTTATATTCAATTTAAAGAAATTAAATTATTCATTAGAATCGGTACATAAAGATTTATTTGGGATTACGTTTTTGTGCTTTTTTGATAAGTTTTATATATTGATAAATAATGAAAAATACTAAATTTTAATTAAAAACAACCTTTTTAATAGAAATTATTTATAGTGTTAAATTATAAATTTCAGTGGTTTTAAAGTATCATTATATTATAATTTTATAATTTAATATAATTGAGTTCATTATATGAAATTTCACATTTAAACTGGACATAAAAAATTGTCAATCTTTTGATAGTTATTATTTCATAATAACACCCTTTTTGTTTTGAAAACAAGGATTAATTTAAAATTAATTTCAGCCACTTTTATGTTTTGAATCTGGAAAATGGATTCCATATTTGTAATAAGGAGGTCCAAATTTTTATAATATGTAATGTTTATTTTTAGACATTATGAATATTTACTTCAGCAAATATCTTATTTATCATGCTTAAAGGGTAAATCTAGTAAATTAGGGTAATCAAATAATATTATGATAATATTAAATTACCCTAAAATGTGCTTTATTACTATTGGTGGACAAATTTGTGAAAATTGGAATCCTTGGGTTGACTTTGTGACTCCATGGATCCACATGAGATTGATAATGACACTTTATATTAATTAAGTTTAAGTAAATGGAAAAATGACAAAAAGGTATATCTTTCAGTAAAAAAAATAGATGGGGATAAATAAGTTATCTCTTCAACTTTAAAAAATAGTTTTAATGATAAATAAATTTACAACATCATGGTATTTTTTTATAATTTTTAGACTTCAAATAAATAAAATAATTAATGACACAATAATGATGAAGTGTTTACCTCATTAAATAATGATTTAAATAAATGAGATTATAAAAATTAAATAAAAATCCAAAACCTATAAAATTATTAATTTATGAATTTATTTAGAATAATAGTCCTCTTATATTCCACTTTAATGATTTTTGAACCTTTATAAATAGAAAATCATTATATAATAATATAATATTTTCATACATTCTTAAAGAGCCCCTCCTCCCCCTTGTAAAAATCTCTCACCTCTAACCCATTTCTCACACCCCTAAAACCACTTGTATCATCCAAACATATCCTAATTAAAGTCCCTACATACCTATATTACTCTTAGAAGTCTTACCATAGGTATTAAACACTTCAATGAATCCTTTTGGATCAAAACAAACGGAGTTACCCGATTTAAATGTATCATCTCCTATTAAGTTCTTTTCTATTATTTTACTTATCTAACACCCTAAACTCTCTTTATTAATTTATTTTATAACAAAAACAGAATCCCTAATATACTAGGTTGTTTTTATGAGATGTATTTGAACTAAAATTACACACACCTCTTTCTAATAGGTATAGAACATAATGTTTGTGTGGACGAAGAACTACTGCCTCATGAAACGATGACTGTTCAATATTCTACTACCACCTCTTATGGTGTCCATTATGATAGAATTGTAATTATATATGATTATTATGATAATTATTTTATCTATAATCTTATGTAATATTCTTTTTTATCATACCATTATTCTTTTCCTGTTTTATATATATGATAATTTCATTTGAGGATGTACAGACTACCACCCCCTCAATGTGATATGAATCGTTCATACCATACATAGAACGTATAAAGGATTGTGTTAATGAACTTGTATAACATATATAAAAATTTATATTATATTGGAATAATAATAGACTTATGTATTATTTGGTATTAAATCCTTTTTAAATAAAAAAATGAAATGAAAGTAGCGTTCGTGCGTATATACAGATTACCGTCTCCACGAATGTGATGGGATTCATTACCCATCATAACAATTCAATAATAATTTTAATTTGATTATTAAAAATAATATTCAAGAACATTATATCATTCTGGATATGGATAAAATAAAATCATATCCATAAAAACATGACTTTCATAACAGTACATATATAAGAAAACGAATCAATTAACACCCGAAACAATGATACTAATAAAATATTATTAACAAAGAAATATTAGAAGATCATATATGATATCATATTTATGTATATAGTTCTTGTATAATTTAATAAAAATTATTTAACTATTAAAGAGAAGGTTAACGTACCCTCTACCAAGGAAAAGTAAAAGGTACGGATTAATTTCACAATCTCTTTATTATCTGGGATTGTTTTAACATAAGTATCTACTGGGACCTCTTTATCTTCCACATCCGAGTTTCTTAAAAATGTATTTAAATTTTTTTACAATTTACTATATTATGGGTTAAATTCATTTACACACGTTTTGACTTTTTATAAAATGGTTTGAAAGGAATCTCTCTGTCATTTTCCAAACAAGGTACTTTATGACCTTTTCAAAAAATTAAGCTAAGAATGTTTTTTTAACTTATACGGTAGGTGTGGTTATTCTTTTCTGTTATAACACCTTTTAAGCTTCCCTTACAATGTTATATTAATATTTTCAAAATATGTGTTTTATTTTATAAATACACGACTTTTAAATGATTTCAAAATATAAATAGATATTCCTCTCAAATAATTTTTATTTCATCTATGTCAACATCCATTAATGGATTTTATATCTGTTTGATGTTGATTTATTATGATACAAATTTTCCATATTGTATTGATGTATTCGTGTTATGTATGACTTTATATTTGTTATTATTATACCATTCATGGTTTATAGTTAATGTATTAACATTTTGTATGCTATTTTTAATACGAATTTTTTTATTGTGTTTCAACCTTTTTATATGAGGAAGGCATTGGACTTAGTAAGTGATTGTTGGAGCCTGCTATAGTGCCTCGATGCATCGGTTGGTATCATGAGACAAACTAGTGTCTTAGCACAAGACCTTGACAAAATATTGTTTTTAGTCTTGGCACGAGGCCTTGATTATGTGGTTATTATGTCCAACATTATGCATTCCATCATTATGAAATTTTCTATTGATATTAAATGTCATTATTGAACAATTAGTATATCTATGTGAATAATTAAATGGAATTATTTGATTTATCATTGACATATTATGGTGAAGTTAAAATTTAAAAAGGATTTTTTTTAGTTTTATACTTTGCCTTAAATGTTTATTCTTGTTTATTAAATTTTTTGCTATATTGTTATCATTACTGAGCATTCAAGCTCACCCCATTCAATGTTTTATTTTTCCCAATAAGAACTATATTATAACTGGAATATAGGGATAGTATAAGGGATATGAATGGGGTTAATGGGGGCAATGTTGTTGTTTTTATTCATTTTATAATGTAATGTAACGTTCATGTACGTAATCTATTATCCAAGACTGCTAAACTGATCTATCCTTCATGAATTGATTCCTTGTAATCAGGACAATGTTTTAAAATAATGCACTGACTCTGGGTAACTGAGGTAGGGGCATTATATTTGGTATTAGAGGATGTATAGAAATAACCTTGGAAAATAGATTCAGAAAATCTCTGAATAGAGAACATTACCCTATGATATACTTTGAGGATTAGTATAGAAGAAAATTCTAGAATTTTGGTAATGTTGAGATTTTATGGATTTTCTAAGGAATACATCTCTATCTAGATACGAGCAGCTAGAGGCGGCTCTAGCACAAATATACCTATGAGTGAAAACTCAGACTAGGAGTTTTAGGCTTGACCCAGGGTGTCCTGGTACATGACAATGGGCCTTGCTACACTCTTGGATATGACACTCCTAGTGGATATGCTTAGGATAATTCACATTTTCATTACAAGACATTATGAAGGATTTAAGAGTAAATATTTCTTCATAGAAAACAATTTTTTTACAATTATAGATTATATGCATAATCTTTTCATTTTACATTAGGCATTTTACATGTTTGTAATTATGCATTGTGATTCATAAAACCATCCTACTGTATTCATTGTTTAGAAATGGAACCCAGTAGATAGAATGAGAACTCCAGTAATATGCATGATCCAAAGAGTGAGAAGGATCATATATTTCATGGTATTAAGACAAAATTTTGAAATTAAATAGTCTCACATGTATTATCCTCATATAAAGAAATTTTATCATGTGTTAATAAGATTAGTAAAGAATTCTCTGAGTCCTATGGCTGTGAAGGGAAGCCAGATAAGAAAATAATGGTAAAGAGAAATATGGATAAAGGGAATGAGGGAAACAAGGATTTCCCATATGTGATAACTGTGGAATGAATCACCTTGGTAAATGCTTGAAGGGAATGTGAGTTTGTTATAAGTGTGGAGAAATTGGACACCAAGTACATGGTTGTAAGGGTAAGAAAAAGGTTTCAAGTGTATAATGATTCATTGCAAGGATTTGGGACACTATGCGAATCAATGTCCAAATCATGAGAGTATGCCCCAAATGATGCTATTAGATAATAATAAAGTCATGATACTACCATAGATGAAGAGGAATGACTAGGGTTCTTATGTTGTCATTAAATAATCATTCCATTTTAGTGTTTTATCAACGATGTACTGGTTATATGAATTAAAGAAATAAATAAGTATTGTACTGCAGTACTATTTCATTGAGGATTTGAGATTATATGGTCCAAAGAAAAGTGACTCAATGGAAAGTTAACCTTTTTGGAAAATTCATAATTCAAGGAAAGATAATCCTTAATATGTTTCTGATACCGAGGTAGTAATTTTGGCATAAGATATGATTGATTTAGAAAAATTATATTTGATATTCTTGACTACTTCAAAACTAATTAATTGTTTGTTTACTCCATTATTGTTGAAGTTTACTAAAAAAATTTATATGAGGAGTATATCCAGTATTCTATAAGGAATAAGGGATCATGAATGTAATCAATGAGGTTTTATGATAATTCAATGTGTTAACATGTTTAGAGAGAATACATGATGAAGGTATTCACACGTATATTATGGGACCTTCTTAATAAATTTTGGACTGGGAGTTCGGATAGAAGTATTGTGGATAAGTCTAAAGGTTGGAATAGTTTTATTTTGATATTTGATATTATTGTTAAGGATAAATCATTTCTTGAGATAATTTTTGGATTGTCATAAAAAGGACAACCTGTAGGTCAGACGATAACCAGTCACATTCAGCAAGGCCATGAGACTTGAACCCGCAACCGAATGTTGACAAGGGTGCATCACCTACCACTGGCTTATGTGATGTACTAGTTTGTATAATGTGGTTTTTTTAAAATAGTCTTAAAAATGAATTATAAATTCATTATTTTTGGAACCCTATACGATTAGGATAAATATATTATTTTGGATTTCTATTATATTATGGAGTGAAAGAGGCGTTTGTGGTAGGAATTGGTTGAAGGATTAAACTCCACTTGTTAAGTATATTTAATTCCCACTTATTATATGAATAAAATAATTCTAAAGCATAATGGAAAGTATATTAAAAACCAAAATGTTTTATCCTAATACTTTATGTTTTGTTGAACCGATGATATTTTAAATCATTATAGATTGATGGCTTTGAGGATCTTAATTTTACACCTGTTTGTGATTGATGACTTCCGTCACTCCCTATAAATATTTGTGTTTTTTCTCCAATTATGTGTCTCGAATTTCCACCAATGTTTTCATAATAGAGATCATAATTTTTAGTGACTTTTTCATTTCTCTTTCCCACTTATTAAGACTACATTTCATTAACACAATTTATGATCTCCTTTTTAAACAAAGTTATTTTTCTATTTTTACCCTTTTACATAGAAGAAAAATTTCAAATTATGAGTTTGAAATGTATTGAAGGTGGGAATAATGTAACACCTCAATATTTCATAGTACGTTATCTCTTCATTGAAATTCAATAACTTGCATTACACGCAACAATGAGTTCAAGCGCACCACAACTTACCAAAGTAGTCGTTTAAAAAGTGGTTATGAATAGTATTAACTGAATTTTAAATTTTATATACTCCATATAATTTTAGAATCCATATTATGTGATTATCAGACATAATATAAGAACAAATTTCATTTTTTTCTGATAAACGAAGTGGTTTTAAAAAATGCAATTTTGCTTCCTTTTAATGGTTAACCATTTGTAAAAACCAATATTTGGAACTTTTATATATTCAATTTAATTAAATTAAATTATTCTATTTAAAAGGGACATAAAAATATAATTTGGATAATGTTTTTGGTACTTTTCTAATAACTTTCATATTTTGATGAATAGTGAAAAATACTAAATTTTAATTAAAAACAACTTTTTAAATCGAAATAACTTATAGTGTTAAATTATAAATTTGAGTGATTTTAAACTGTAATTAGATTATATTTTTATCATTTAATATAATTTAGGTCATTGGATTTAATTTTTTATTTAAACTAGACATTAAAAGGGACAATTTTTTGATAGTTATTATTTTATAAAAACACTCTTTTTATTTGACAACAGGAATTAATTTTAAATTAATATATGCCACTTCTATGTTTTTAATTTGAAATAATAGATTCCATATTTTTAATTAGTAGGTCCAAATTTTTTAAAGGTTTATCTTTTATTTTTAGACATTATGAATATTTTCTTTAGTAAATACTTTATTTACCACGACTAAAGGGTAAATCTGGTAAATAAGGGTAAAAAGTATTATTGTAACAACATTAAATTACACTAACATGTGTCCTATTTTTATTGGTTGATACAGGTCTGACCATGGGAATCCTTGGGTCGATTTTGGGACCCCATGGAGCCACTTGAGTGACAATGACACTTTATATTAATTAATTTAATGTAAAGACAAAAATGACATAAACATATATATTTTAGTAAAACAATTTTTACATGGGGTTAAATAATTTATATCTTATACTATAAATATTAATATTAAAGGTAAAAATATTAATTACATCATGGTTTTTTTATAATATTTATACATCAAATAAATATAATTATTTATGACACAATAATGATGTTGTGTTTACCTCATTAAAGAATCATTAAAATAAATGAGATTATAAAAATTAAAATAATATCCAAAACCTATCCAATTATTATTGGATGATTTTATTTCAAACATTAGTCATCTTATCTTATACATTAATGAGTTTTGTAACTTTATAATCTGAAAATCATTATATAATATATTAATATTTTCAAATAATCATAAAGAGCCCATCCTCCCCCTTATAAAACTCCCTCAGATGTAACCCATTTATCACACCTCTCAAGAACCTTGGCTTGTCCCACCTATGACCAATTATGATTCCTACATACCTCTACTCATATTATAACATAACTTTTGAAGAAGGCACTTCAACAAAGCCTTCTGGTTCAAACCAAAGGGAGTTACCTGATTTAAAGGCAACATCTCCCCTTTAGTTATTTTCTTTTATTTTACTTTTCTAACCCCGTAAATCTCATTATTCCATTATTTTATAAGAAAAAAATAATCCAAAATATACTAGTTTCTTTTATGATAATTATTTTAACTACACTTACACACACCTCCATCTAATGCGTATATAACATAATGTTTCTGTGGACGGCGAAATACTGCCTCACGAAATGATGAATGTTCAATCTTATACTACCACCTCTTATAATGGTCATTATGATGGAAATATAATTATATATGATATTTATGATACTTATTTTATCTATAATTATCTTTAATTATCTTTTATATCATACCTTTATTAATTTCATGTTTTATATATAGGATAATTTCATTCGAGGAAATGCGGACTACTGCCCACTCAAAGTGATATGACTCCTTCAGACTATACATGGAACATATAAAGGATGATGCTAATGGACTTAAGTAACATATATAAAATATTATATAATAAAAAAATAATATTATACCTATGTATCATTTTTTTATTTCCATTTAATGTAAAAAATAAAATGGAAGTATAGTTTGTTCGTACATAAGGATTACTGTCTCCACGAACGCGATGAGATTCATTCCCCATCATAACCATTGAAGAATAATTTTTTATTTTATTATTAAAAATATTATTTAAGAACCTAATATAATTTAGGATATGAATCGAATACATCCTATCCATAAAAAACATGACTTACATAGAAAAACATATAAAGGAAAACGAATCAGTTAACACCTGAAACAATGATACTACTAAAATATTATTAAAAATGAAATATTAAAAGACCATATATAATATATTATTTTTTATGTTGTTCTTGTATAATTTAATAACAATTATTTAACTATTATAAATGAGGTTAATTTACTCTCTACCAAAGAAAAGTACAAGGTAAGAGTCAATTTCACAATCTGTTTATTATCTGAGGTTGTTTTATGTAAGTATCTATTGGGACCTCTTTATCATCCACATCAATGTTTCTAAAAAATGTATTTCAAATTTTATTTTAATATTTATTAGACTATGGGTTAAATTAATTTACACCATTTTTTACTTTTTATAAAATGGTTAGAAAGAAATATTTCTGTTATTTTCCAAACAATATACTTTATGACCTTTTTGACAAATTAAGCTAAGAATGTTTTTTAACTTATACGGCGGGTGAAGTTATTATCCCCCGTTATAATACCTTTGATGCTTCTCTTTCAATATTATAATAATATTTTAAAAATAAATGTTTTCTTTTATAATTATATGACTTTTAAATGATTTCAAAATAGAAAGAGATATTCCTCTCAAATATTTTTTATTTCATCTATGTCAACATCCTTTAATAGATTTTATACTTTTTTGATGTTGGTTTATTATGTTACAAATCAGGAATATTGTATTGAAGGTTTTGTGATATTTTATATTGTGGATGTGTTTTTTTATACCATTTATGGTCTATAGTAAACGTATTATCATTTTGTATGCTAGTTTTAATACGAATGTTTATGTTATGATTCAACCATTTTATATGAGGAATGAATTAGACATAGTAAGTGATGGGTGGAGCCTGCTATAGCTCCTTGAAGAATCGGTAGGTCTCAGGAGACAAACTAGTGTATTGGCACAAGGCCTTGACAAAATCTTATTTTTAGTCTTGTTATGAGGCCTTCACTATGTGGTTATAATGTCTGGCATTATGCATTCTATCATTATAAAATTAGCTATTGATTTTACATGTGATTATTAGACTAGTAGAATATCCATGTGAATAAGTAAATTACATTGATTGATTTTTCTTTTCTATATTATGCTAAATTTTATGTTTAGAAGGAAATTTTCATTTTTATACATTTCCTTTAATGTTTATGCTTATTTATGAAAGGTTCTTATATATTGTTATCCTTTATAAGTATCTGAGCTCACACCTTTCTATGTTTTTTTCTAGGATATGATGAATTATATTATGAATAAACTGGAGGGATAGTCTAAGGTATATGAATGTAGTCACTGGAGATAATTTTGTTATTGTTTTTTAATTTATAATGTAATGTAACGTTCATTATGTAACCTATATTCCAAGACTACTAAAGTGATCGGTACTTCAGGACATTATTCATTGTAACCATGACAATGTATTAAAATGATGCACTATATCTGGGTAATTGGGTTCATGGAGTTACAAAACTAATCAGTGTTTCAGGACTTGATCTCTTATAATCATGCCAATGATATGTAATAATGCGCCGACTCTAGGTAACTAGGGTCGGGCTATTATAGTTGGTCTCAGAGAACATATAGTACAAACCTTGGAAACTCGATTTATAAAAACACTGATTATAGAACATTAACCTAAGATAAAATTTAGAAATTAGTATACAAGAACATCCAATAATTTTGGTAATGTAAATATTATGTGGGTTTTCCAAGAAATACTTCCATGTCTGGATATGAGCAGGTTGTCATGACCTGTCCCCCGGGGCCCATGCCGCGACTGACATCAAGCCCGCCTTCTATAGGCCAGGGGCTGGTGACTAGCACCAAAGGTGTATTACCTAAAACTGTGAAGGAATTTCCTTTATAACCTATAAACACACACATCCAAGCACACAATAAGATACGAACGCAATTCATCTACATAGAAAATAGATTGCTGAAAGTAAAAAACGGGTCCGAATACAAGACCAATAGTAATAGTTCAAGTAAAACTGAAATATAGTAAAACTGAAGAAAAAGAAAGGCAGCTACTGGGTCATCTGTTAGATTCCTTCCTGAAGGGTAGGTACAGATTGCCTCCACCGAACTCCACATCCACCCGTCTCCTCTACGTATCGACTCGCCGTATGGTCCACCTCCGAGCACTGTCTAGTCCTGGTACTCTCAACCTCGATCAGTGTTGTCTGTTTTCTATATCCAACACAACGATGTGTGGGCCTAGCCCATGCGGGGATGTGTATAATGATAATTATTAGGGACCCTGACAGCCTCAAGTTCTCAGAAAATCAACAAAGGATAAACCACAAAACATGAAATCAATTGTCAACCCTGCTTAGTTATATACCCATACACATATCTATGTTATCAAGTACACCCATCTAAATCATGAGAAAACACAGGGTCCAACCCAAAATACCAAAGCTCAAATATTCCACAAAGGAAGGATAACCACAATGGAAAGTACCAGACAGGTATGCCAAACTAGATAATACCACCAAGGTATTATCATGAAGAAAAGTAACACACAAGTACAAACTCAGCTCATACCAGATATACTGCTTAAATAACATGAAGGCCTCATTCGTTCGGCCCACTGAAGTAGTACCAGTGGCCGGGGGAAGCGGCTGCGAGAAGGTGGCGGTGCCCAAAGGTTCCGCAGTGGATAAAGGGGGCAGCCGACCATCGCCGACCGTGTAGACGGCGGCGGCACGCCGCCAAGGGGGATCATGACTCTGAGTTGCGGTGGAGGGCTGTAGACCACCCCCACTGGTTTGATGTTATCTGATCCACGTGGGACTACCCAACTGGGGTGGTGATAGCCTGACACCGTCTGTTTCAAGAACCAACTAGACTATGGTCCGTTCAAAGGGAAGTCGACCCCCACACCAGCCTGGCGGGCCACGCCCAACCGGCGGGCCGGGTTGGTCCAGTGGTCTAGTGGGTTGCGCCCTTTCGGGTGGTTCAGGCCCAGAAGAAGTGTTCCAAACCCAACCCTTTCTGGCCAGGCTCAGCGGGCCGGGTCGGGGTCCGTCTGACTAGATCAGACCGGCGCCAGACCCACTAACATCTCAGTTTTGATTAAAGGGTTATATCTCTTAAATCTGATGTTCGTTTGACGAACCGTCTATGGTGTCAGAACCCTTAGAGAAAGACTGTTCATTTTAAATACTCCACATGGGTTTTGGATAAAGTAGTAGTACATTCGTGTTGGATCGGACTCGAATCCAACTAGGCCCGTAGAACAAAAATGCCTATAACTTACAGATTGGGTGTCCGATTGAGGCGCTTTCTATTGCGTTGGAACCCTTATAACATGGCAGTTCATAAGGTTACTTCATAGTGTTAGAACGTTTCTGTTGAGGTATGACCAATGTATTTTGGAGTGGATCCTTCTGGAATCAAACGTGCTTAGTGCAGGAATCCCATGGACGTCTATAACGTTAAGAAAGAATAGCCATCCTCTGTGGGTCAGCACCTAGCGATCCTCTGTGGGTCACCACCAAGAAACCTTGTGTGGTCTAACAGCAAAACCCTCTCGATGAAATAAGTTGATTTATCTTGACAACTAATCATCATTGTTCATGTTAATTAAGTTGTATAGCTGTTTTGAGCTGAGTTGTTACCTATGTGGTACTTTCATTTGTGGTAATACCTTGGTTGTATTCTCCAGTTTGGCGTACCTATGTGGTACTTGCCTTTGTGGTTTTCCTTATTTTGTGGAATAGTTGAGCGTCAGGCTTTTGGGTTGGACCTTGTGTTTCTTCATGATTGAGATGGGTATACTTGATAACTTAGGTATATGTATTGCAATATACCTAAGTCGGTTTGACAGTTGATTTAATGCTTTTTGGTTTATCCTTTGTGGATTTTGTGAGACCTTGAGGGTCTTGGGGTCCAAACTGAGTATCATTATACTCACCCTTGCATGAGCTATGCTCACACCTCATTATGTTGGATGTAAAAGATGAACAACACTGATCAAGGATGAGAGTACCAGGACTGGAAGGTTCTCGAAGGTGGACCACACGGAAAGTCAGTATGTAGAGGAAAGGAGTGGACATGGAGTACTTTGGAGGTGATCTGGACCTACTCGTCAGGTAGGAACCTGGAGGATGACCCAGTTGCATCCGTTGTTTTTCTTCAGTTGTACTATATTTCTGTTATACTTGTACTATTACTGTTGTGCTTGTATTCTATCACCTTTTTACTTTCAATACTCTATTTTCTATATAGTTGACATGTGTTTGTATATTTTTTTGTGCTTGGTTGCATTTGTTTACAGGTTATAAAGGTAATTCCTTCCCATATTTAAGGAATACGCCTTTTATGCTAGTCTCCAGCCCCTAGCCTATGAAAGGCGGGCATGGGGTTAGTCACGGCACAGACCACGGGGGGAGGGTCATGACACAAGTAGAGGGTGCTCTAGCACATATGTTTCGATGGGTAATACCTAAAACACCACTTTGATCTATACTTGAACAAGATCTTGTGCATGACAATAGACCTTCTTACACACTTGGTTATGACACTCTAGGGGGATATACTTTGGATAATTCACATTTTCTTTATAAACTGAATTTGATGATTTTAATATAAGATTAGATTAAATAACCTTGGTTAATCCTACAATGTTTTATATTGAAAATAAGGTGTCACAATATTATTTAAATGATTTTATGACTATTATTACTCACAAAATGCTTTCTGGTTTTAGTAAATGGCTAGATTCCAAGGAATTCATAGTAACATTGAACATTATGTACAAGGTGGGATGGATGGTGGAAAAGAGAAATGAAATGGAATGTTGATATGTGTAAAAGATATCATGTACATATCGAACCATTTTTGCAAAAATATGACCAACAACATAGATATTAACCATCCCCTAGACTCGAAAAATAAGAAAAAGGTGTTGAATGATAAGAGCTCCAGTAGTGGAGACCATAGAGAGAAAAGAAAGCTCGATTTCCATCATGGTAGAAATGTGGACGGGGACACCTAGGAAAGTGTCTCAATAGAACAAATAAATTCTTTATGTTTGGGAAAGAACACAAAGTAATGAATTGATGAGAAAAAATGAACAGTACTATGGAAGAAAATCAAAATGATCTCAGGAATCCATTTAAAATCATTTTCTGTAAATTTAGGGGACCTAGTAATAACTAGAGTCAATTACCTATTCTATAGGATAACCTATTGGTCAAAGAAGATCCTATGTGGAAATAAATGGATGGTGAAATGTTTAAAAGTATAAGTTATATTTTTTGATGAGATTACTTTGGATTACTTTTCTCTTGTATGTGTAACCCTATAGTTTTTTTATGTAAAAATGCAATTTGAGGAAGAATTATCATTTCTTTTTCGAATATAGTTAGAAATAACCATTTGGGATTATATGATCCTTGAATTTGAGGCAATTACATATTATTAATTTTCAGGATGAAAATGCAAGGTATGTGAAAACATTTTCAGTTAAATTATGTTATTGTTATTTTGAATAATTTATCTCATTTTGGGAATGTTATAATTTTTTTTGAAAAATGACAACACACAGACCGTGTGAAAACTCATCACGTCAGACAATGCTTCAAAAATTGAACCCACAACTAAAGTGTGATTGGGATTTGTCGCCTATAACTGGACTACGTGATGTCTCTGGTTAGTGTGACTAATTAATTTAGTTAAATAGTTTTATTTATCAACAATAAGTTTATTTGGGATCTTATACTATATCAAATGTATATCCTTAGTGTAGGAAAATTATTTGGTGATTAAGTGATAAATGTTATTTTGGAAGACATTCACTCTGTTGGGAACACTATATACATAAGGAAAATAGAGTACAATGGGATTTCATTTGAGGAGTAATGGTGGATTTTTTATCTTTGTTTTTAATGTCTATTTATAGTGATTAGGTTTATTTTTGGAAATTATTAACCTATCATAGAGAATATGTGATTAGGTTAATTAATTTTTATGTATGTGAGTTTAAGAGTAGTCGATGTTATTTGGAGATACAATTTATAGTGGAAGACTACATAATCAAATTATTCTGATTTTTGGGTATCAATATTAGTTTGGATTATATTAAGAGATTTTAAGGTCACTTTTTTATTGAATGGTATTTATTAATCTTTTTGTATTTTTTGTTTAATTTTAGAAATTAAAATTAGTATTTCTATCTCTAAAGGATTATCCTTTTTTGGGATCATCTGATCTTGTACTAACCATTTTTATTTTGGTTAATCTCTAAAGACAAGGAAAATATAAATTCCATCCTTTTTGGATTATTTTATTCTCTATAAGTTTATTCTAGCACTCTAGGTGTGACCAAGTCATCTTGAAAGCACATTGTTTGGAGTGAAAGATGAGTTTGTGGTAGAAATTAGTTAATGTTTGGAACTCTAATTATCACGTATTTTTATTTATTATTCAATGAAGAAATTAATTCTCATAACATAGGGAAAATATCTTAAAACCAAAAATATATTAACCTAATACCTTACATTATTCATCATATATTTATGTCTTTGAGGCCCTCAATTTTCCATTCACTTGTTTATTATTGATGACCTCAATCAAACTAGTCGTTAAGAAAGCGGTTATTAATAGTAATAACCAAATTTTTAATTATATATATATTAATATAATTTTCACATTCATAATTTTTGAATTTATACAAAATAAATTGACAAATTCAATTTTTCAGATAAAAGAAGTATATTTCAAATAATGCAGTTTTTCTGCCTTTTAATGGAGAAACCATTATTAATATAATATTTGACACTTTTATATATTCAATTTGATGAAACTAAACTCTTCTTTTTAATTTTGACCTAAAACTTTTGAATGGATAAATTTTTGGGGTTTTTCTGATAAATGTAATATTTTGATGAATATTTAAAGATACTAAATTTTAATTGAAAACGATTTTTTAATCAAAATAATTTATAGTGTTAAATTACAAATTTTAATACTTTTGAATTATAATTAGATTATAACTTTATAATTTAATACAATGTTGGTCATTTTAAGTTATTTCACTTTTAAACCGAACATAAACACATCTCAATCTTTTGACAGTTTTTACATCTCAAAAATCCGCTTTCTGGTTTTGACAATGGGAATTAATTTTAAATTAATTAATTCAATGTATGTGTTTTGAATTTGGTAATATAAAAATCATTTATTTATTAGGAATACCAAAATTATATTAGGGTGAAATTTTGGAATTTTTCTGAAAACATTCAATTTTTGATGAATAGTAAAAAAACACCACGTTATTGTTTAAAAATCGGTTTTTTATTTAATTAATTATTTATTTTATTTAAGTTTATTTAAGTAAAAATAGATAACAAATACCTATATTAGTTCAATTTAATTAATTGGAGTAATTTTAGATTCTAATTAGATGTATAAATGTTTTTTGAATTTTTTATCGTCATTTACCCACCTTCTAGGTACATTTAAAAATTTGAATAAAAGGTAATTTTACCTCTTCTATGAATTGAATTTCAAAATTTCCAGAGAAATGATTGACATAATTATGTAAAATTTGGTTGAATAAGAAGAAAATAATTTTTTATTAATATTAACTTTTGAATTTTATTTTCCACGGTTAAAAGTAAATAGGGTTATTAAAGGTTAAAATGGTATTATAATTACACTAGAACTTGTCAAAATTCTATAAGATAAGTGTATTTAGACCAAAATCAACCTTAGGAAAAAAATATGATCCTTTCGGTCCACTTGGTTATATTATGATATTTATTATTATTTTATTTAAAACGAGTTAAATGTTTTCAATTAAAATTTTAATAACTAAAACGTTTTTAATATAGGGTTATAAATAAAATAATTTTGACGATAAATATTCATTATATATATAAAATTTTTAATACGTCATTTTATTTTATTTTTAATGTTTATACATTAAATAATTAAATTTATTTATGACACAATGATGATGTAGTAATTACCCATTAATTAAATATTAAAATATTTGATATTATAAATATTAAAATAAATGTAAATTGAGACTTTTGAGGCATTAAAAAAATTTCATGGTTAATATTATATGATAGAGCTGATTCTATTTATTTATTTCTATGAAATAATATTTTTAAGACTTTCACAAAAACCGAATACTAAATAATGTCAAAATTTACATTAATGAGTTTTTAAAACAAATACTATATTATTAAATGATATAATAGTACCAACAATCAAAAGATCTTCCAAAATACTTATATAATAATATATATGTAATTAATGAACCAAATGTGTTTCTCTTGGAGTTTTATCGTATGTTTATTAACCATATAATATAAAAATACAAGGAGACATGGAAAATGTTAAACTATTTAACAGAGTTAAATCAAAAATATAAGGTTAATATGGGGACCTGAACCTATCTAAACCTATTGGTATAGATGTCTTCGACCCAGCCCCACCTTATTCTCAAAATAAATCACATTCTATACATTTAAAAACAAATATGATTGTATAATAAAATAATATTTCAAGTTTCTCCTAAAGTGACCCTCACCTCTCTTATATAAGGGTACTTCCCCTTCTCTCCAAATCACACCTCCAAATCCTTCTGTCTTGGAAAAAATCTACTAAAATTTCCTAAAAACTACCCTCAATTAAATCTAGAGTCATTAATTTGTTCATAAATCGATCCTATGATCCCTTTTTGTCAAATCAAAAGGAAGCACCTGAAGAAGAGGTAATTATTTCATCACCTCATTCAATGTTCTTTTCTTCTTCCACTTCCTCTTTCTTTATTGTTTCCATACTAAAATCATAACTCCAGTACCTTATACATAATGTTATGTTATTATAAATATTGTACAACAATATTGATTATTCTATCCATCCTATGAATGAAAAAGTCACATTATGTGCGTACGTACGGCTTACCATCTCCGCGGCGTGGTGTAGTTTGTCATTGAACACTTAATTATTTGGATGGGTATAATAACAAGTATAATTGATTTAAATAATAAATATAACATGTTAATTACTTTGTATATATGATATACCATCAAATTACATACTATTTTACCATCAATATAATTGTATTGTCACCTGTGGGTATGTACGGATTACCGTCTCCACGAACGTGATGAGATTCATTCCCCATCGTAACCATTCCAGAAAAAATATCATCTTATGATTAAAAAATAAATTTTGAGGACATAATATAATACTGTATATGAATAACATACATCCTATACATAACAAACATTACTTACTTAACAAAACAAATAAATACAAAGGAATCAATTAAGACCTGAAACAATGATACTACTGAAATATTATTTAGAAATCAATATTAAAAGATCATATTTGATATCATATTTATGTATATTGTCATTGTATAATTTAATAACAATTATCTGACCATTATGAACTATTTTAATGTACCCTCAACTTTGTAATGTATAAAGAAAGAGGTTTTCATTTCACTTCTTATTCTTGTGAGATTCATGTTATATTGCCACTATGTCCTTTTGTATGGTGTATATACTGCCCATGATGGTATTATTTGTGTAATATGATTTAATTTATGGGTATTTACATCATAATCATATAATCCTCATTTCATGAGGTGTAGGTTTCTTAAGTTACCAAATGGGTAAGTGAATTTCTAATTTCTCTTTTCACTCATTGAGTTTTACACAGACATCATTGATTATTTTACTCCGAGATTATGTGTGAAGTCACTATTTATTTATTAATGTCGTAATTTTCACTCCCATTTGTGTGGATATATATTCTTTATTCAAATAATCACTCCTTTGATAAATTCTCATTTCATCGATATGAACTTGATAAGTGTAATCTTAACACAATTTCCATTCATTGAGTTAAACATCAAACTCATTGCTGTTGTTTTCACATGAATATATGTAAATGTAATATGAATGATTTACACTGAATATGCAATAATATTGTGTGTATTTATATTTTTTACATATAATTATGATAATTTTTTATCATTAACCTAAGGATATGATCCTTATAAGGGATTATATCTCAATTTACATTCTATTGAGACTTCATTGTTTTTTTGCGCCAATTCACTTTTATATGGTGTCTGTACTGTACTTTGACATAATATATCATGAATCCTATTATTATCATGATATTATTTGGTTTTTATTACATAAATTATTTTTATTCAAGAATCTCACTTTTGGTTATGAATTGTTTCTAAAATATCATTTTAAAAATTTTAATGATTTATTCTTCTAAATCATTCTAATAAATTTCCATTTTTAAAATGGTTTTAAGAGTCTATTTATTTGGACATGAATGTTTTAAAATTAAAATTCCTTCCAAAATAATCAAATTTGTATGGAACACTTTGATTCAAAAATATATTTTAAATGACTTATTTGTTAAATAGTGTGACATTTAAATGTTTTCTAGAAAAAAGGGATATTTATCTCAAATAGTTTTACTAACTATTTTCATCTATGTCAATATCCTTTATTTTATCTTATTCTTTATTCAGGTTGATTTATTTTAATTCAATATTCCATATTTTATTGAATTATTTATGTTTGACTATAGATGTTCTATTTTTATGCCATTCATGGTTTATGATTTAAGTATTGACATTTTATTTTCTAGTTTTAATATGAATGATTAGATCATGATTCACCCATTTCATACGATGAATGCATTGAACTTAGTAAGTGACTGGTGGAGCCTTTTATAGCTCCTCGATCCATCGATAGGTCTCATGAGACAAACTAGTGTCTTGGAACAGGGCCTTGACAAAATTTAATTTGTTGTCTTGGCATGAGGCCTTGACTATATGGTTATGATGTCTGCATTATGCATTCCATCCTTGTGAAATTGGATATTGATATTGCATGTGACTATTCGACTAGTGGGATATCCATGAAAATAAGTAAATGGAATTATTTGATTTATCTATTCCATGTTATGCTGATGTTTATGTTTAAAAGGATTTTGTTTTAGTCTTATACATTGCATTAAATGTTTATTCTTATTTTAGAAAGATTCTCCTATATTGTTATCCTTACTAAGAATCTCTAATCGACCCTTTCTTTGTTTTATTTTTCCTAGGATGTGAAGAAATATATCATGATTATCCTACAAGAATAGGCTAACGGATATGAGTGTATTCAAAGGGGACACAATGTTGTATTTCTTTATTTCATGATCTAATGTAACACTTATGATTTTATCTATTACTTCCAAGGCTACTAAAATAATCGACCTATCAGGGCATGACAACTTGTAATCGTACCAATGACATGTAATAATACACCAACTCTGGGAAACTAGATATAGGGAATTAGAACACTATTGCCACTAACTTGAGATTGTGGGTGGAATAGTTACATTCATGGGGACGCAACTTCCAATTCCCATAATAAATGACCAATATCTAATTCTTTAGAACATATCCCAACCCAAGTCACAAAAAATCACAAAAAAATCTCAAATGGAACTCCTTCAGTTGGATGACAAAGAACTAGAGCATTGACCAAAATCTATTTCAGATACTCGAAAGCTTCCTGAAACTGATCAGTACATACGAAATCCTAATCCTTTCTGGTAAACACTGTTAGAGGAGTCTCAACCCAAGAGAAATCAGTTACGAACCGCCTATAATATCCTACAAGACCAAGGAAACTTCGAACCTCTGCCACTGTCCTAGGGGATTCCCAAGACACAGCAGATTCTATCTTTGATAGATCTATAGATACTCTTTGTTGGTATATAACGTTCCCTAATAAATGGGCTTCTCGATCCCAAAACTCACACTTCAAAAACATCCAAAACAATTTCCCATGGAGGATAACTCCCAAAATGGCATGCAGATGCTCTGCATGCTCTTCCTCAAGAAGCTGAGTAAAAAATAATGTCATCGATGAAAAACACCATGAACTTATCTTGGAATTCACAAAACACATCATTAATTAACCCCCCTTAACATAGATAGATCATTCATCACATCTAATGACATCAAAACAAATGCATAATTCCCATGATGACAATAGAAAGTAGTCTTCGGGATATCCTTATCCCTCACTCACATCTGATGATATCCTGACTACAAATCAATCAACGAGAACAAAATTTCACACTTTAGTAGATCAAATAAATCATAAATCTATGGAAGATGATAAAGGTTCTTCACATTCACTTGGTTCATGTTAATATTATTTATACGCAATCTCAAACTACCATCGGCCCTCTTCACTAAAAAATTGGTGCACCCTATGGTGACACACTCAGTCGAATAAAACAACACCGCAATAGACCATCCAACTATATACACAACTCTCATAGGTCATATTAATCCATCCTATATAGAGACATCGAGATAAGAGACTCGCCTCATTGTAGCTCAATCTCAGAATTTACCTCTTATTGAGGGGGTAATACTACAACCTCCTACGGAAATACATCAGGGTACTCTTTTAAAACCCCATGGAACACCAACTGTTGAACCTTTGATGAACTCTGCATCAGTTCAGCCATTAAGGATGACACGGAAGGAACAAATCTCTAACCCAAATGAGGGTCTCTCTCACCAATAAGCAATGTTGTTTCTCTATCTATATTGAATAACATAACCTTCCTTCTAAAGAAATCCATGACAGGCTTCACCAAATACAACCAGTCCATGCCGAGGATGAAATCATATTGTTGTATCCATAAAGATAGGAAATATCCCCATGATCGGTGCATCCCCAACACTTGATTACAATCTGTACATATTTCAAACAAGTAAGCTTGACCTCTACTTAGTGTGGTCAATGCTAAGGGAAATGTCAGTCTATCTACATCACGTCCCAAAGCATGGAAAAGGGAAGGTGATATGAAGCAATGACTCTCTACTGAATCAAACAAGGAATACACCAAGGTATAAACCAAGAAAAGAGTACCTCAAAAGATGTCTAGCTCACCCGATGTTGGAAACACTAAAGCGTGTACGACCTACTCTAAAGCCTCTCTGACCCTGCTAAAGGCCACCTCTATTGACACATTCTACTCTATATGGATGGGGAGAATCCCAGTGCTGGCCTCTTCCTCCTCCAACTCATCTCTAATGATCTAATGCTGGTGCAACCTGCTGTTGTTTCATTGTCTATAATTATCTCAATGGAGGAACCTGGAGTAGAACACCTGGTGCACGTTGACTTATCAAAAAGTTCAGGCACTCATGTAGCTATTGACCTTAGCCTCAATAAGAAAAAAAAGCATTTCATCCCTTAGAATAGGCCTGAGAGTCACTGCCCCTAGAGAAACAATACATTGAGGTCTGGGACCTACCACCGGATGACCGACCGATCTTAGGCACTACAAACCAGGAACCCTGAACAAAAACATTGTTTAGTTTGGAATCCTGACGACTCCCCTCTCATGACAATCTGGTTCTGGAAAATGTACTCTTGATGTCCTATTATCTTTATTGCACCTCAAGATACATCTTTAGCATAAACGGGGTGACTTGGTGCTGGATCTCTAGATAAAAACACTCCTCGGAATTCCTCACCCTGGCCTCCTCATGTACAAATAGTTCTAATGCATATCGAATAAGGTTTTTGAAATGGATCTTGAACACTCACACAATAAAGATCCCCTTCAAAGGGGTAAGCAGCTCTTGTCAACTAGATTCCTTAATGGTTGAAGAAGGAAACATGGTTCTGAACTGGTCTCAGAACTCCTCCCATGATACTTCTTACTCCTCCTGGTCTTTGATGAATAGAACCACCGTTGACTCGCTACCCCAAACAACATCATCATATCCAATGATA
Organism: Viscum album; assembly: GCA_963277665.1. NCBI lineage: Eukaryota > Viridiplantae > Streptophyta > Magnoliopsida > Santalales > Viscaceae > Viscum > Viscum album. The sequence goes on from OY728133.1 coordinate 247,766,371, forward strand.
AATAGTGATACTTCCAAGAACATAACAAACTGAAGGCTATCTCAACCACCTCTAACCAGTCTTCCATGCCTACAGCTGAAACAACGCCCTTTTACTTTTGCAGACTCTGGAGAAAAAACATTCAGAGTTTCATCCTCCAAGTTTCTTCATCATCAACTTCATCTTTGTGGTGATTCGCTGGTGCAAACTGCTAAACATCTTCTATGGGAACCTGATGAGGATGTCAACAAGGAGTAATTCTTACAAAAAACAAATACTTAGATCTCCTAAAACTAGAGTATGGAAGGATTGAAATTAATTATTTGTTTTCTTTTATTCATTTTAGGTTATCATATCCTATAGATTACCCATGAAAACATAGGTTCAAGGAAGAATGATTCTTTTTCTTTTCCTATGTCTCTACCCTGCAACTAGTATCACCCCATTTAGTAAACACTGTAAGCCTAACAGTCGATGAAATATATCATATGATTCCATAAATACTTGTGTCTTATCCGTTCTCCTGTTTTTACAGCGCTTTCTAAACATAGATGACATTGTTTCCCTATTAACCCATGAATCCTCACATGTAAATAACTCCAAAACTCATCCTATCCCTCAACCAGGCCATTTATTCCAATCTATCATGACCCCCTCCGTACAAAGTGTACCCCTTGTTGGCCAGAAATGCAATACAAGAGATAGTGACCCTTGCGTCCAACCTTCAGAAGGCCCCAAGTAGGGGACTAGAACTGATGGTATAATAAACTTGCAGAAGGTAGGCATTACCCTCTAAGATAAATACATGTGGAAGAGAGAGATAGGATAGAAACCAACCAACCCTACTTAAAATTCAATATAAAATTATCCCATGTGAATAGAGTTAATGTCATGAAAGAATTACTACAACTAAAAGGAAAACAGTAACTACCAAAAGAAATGTAATGATGTTAGCAACCGCAAAACCCAAACAGCTCCTGCAACCCACAAGCTAGTAGTAACCAGCCTAATATTCAACCTACTCCAACTGACCTGATTAAATATTTTGTATATATATATAGGGTGATTATAACAATATCCTTAGTAGGATCCTCCCTAGAGCCTCATATGAAAATGTAATGAAAGCATTATATAGCATGGTGAACAATAAGTGAAACTAACTCGACACCTAAAGAAGTAAAATAAGTTCCTGGCCACACCATGGATACTCTCACCAAGTATCACATAAAAAAGGATATTATATAATAAATAATATCAAGTTTACCCATATAACTTCTCCAATGATTTGGTTCTTTTCTCCAACGTTGAACGTCCTGATAATCTCTCTCCAAAAAGGAAAACACAAAGACACCTGGGTGAATCACCACAACATGAACCTCGTGAAACACAACCACCACATCCAAATTAGATGAATATAACCAGGTAGTTTCCAGGAGCCACCATATCTCTCATAGAATGTATCATACATAAGGTATTATACCTCAGGCCATTACACCTTGTACACTGAGTGAATATCCTCAAGCCCTCACAACCTATACACGTTACACCTATAGTAATCCATAGAAATCTATATCCAGAATATATATGTCTGAAATAACCACAATCCATTATATCCTTATACAAATATATATATAGGGAAGAATAACAACCGTGGATACCAGGACAGGAAACTACCAAAAGAAGAGTGTGGTGTCTAAGGGGGTAGTCATCCATCCATCCTCCAACTAGGATGTTGGAGAAAACACCTCCAGGCATTAGAATACGAAGGGTGTTGGTTTCTCTAAATAATAAGTAGTAGTAGCATATAGAAACAAATACTGTATATGATATAATATAAATCACAAACACAATATGGGAACAACCTATTATTAGAATCAACTACAGATAATTTCTACAAAACTCTCTGATGCCACTGCTAATTCTAGATTTCCCCAAAACACACAATAATTTAAGGAGATATATTAAATTTCATTATCTCTTTTTATCAGTTGAAATTTGTGTTAATTAATTATTTTATCATTAATTAACCATTACCCACTTCCATATTTCATTACATTAGCATCACAACAAAGCTTCATTCCCTCCAGGAATAAACAAACTGAGTCCACAATTTCATAGAAACATAACCTCAGTATTGTATCCCCAAAAGCTCCAACCCCATGGGTTAAACATTTATTCATTTTTATATCAACATCACCACTTTCCATATTTCTAGGTATTCTATAAAAACATTCTATGATACTAAACACAAGGAAATCAACAGGGTGAGTATATGAACTACCCATAGAGTCTTTTCCACCTATGGAATGAGCATATACTGATCCAACCACGATAAGATAAAAATGAAAAGCATGTGGCATACCCCACATGTCTTCATCTTCCTTGGAAGGATAATAAGAAAATCCAACTGCCTCAGGATGTGGGGAATGTTATATGGAACAAAACAACAGATTCAACAAGCACCCAACATTGACATCAATGCTAAATCCTAGATTCAACTCATTTCATCATCTCGGGTGTCCTCCCTGATGCCTCACGCATAAACTGATGTATTTAGACACTCTAGGTGTTAACTACTACCACAAAAAATTGGACTCCTTACCCTTCATACCACAACAACAATCCATGATCATCTATCATTGGCTACATCACATCTGGGCCTCCCCACCCCACATACCATAAGTATCGTATACAAAGAACATCACAAGCAGTATGAATAAGCATAGAAATCAGCTTTTGGTCCCAAAGAGAGTCATTCATCCGTCACACATAACAATCTCTCACAACTCCAAAGCATATGGCACATGTCCTTTAAAAGAACGTAGCAAACCCATTCCCAATAAAGGCATTATCATTATCACACAACTTGATATTTTTTCGTCTAGAATTAACTGATTAATTATTCATTGGTTCCAAATACAGGAAACCTAATCAACAATCTATCACAAGATATCACAAAATTAATTAAACAATTAATTTATAATTCCATTAATCATTTATCTACAAGCATAGAAATGATTCTGGTTCATTAACCCATTTCAATTAAACATGTTTCTATGCATAAATTTTATTAACATCCATTTACTACTAACACAGTCAGATTCATTTAACATGAATCATTAACCAAATTGAAAAATAATTATCAATTAATTATAACTTTATGTTATTTACCAATTTCCATCAAGAACAACATGCTAAATCAAGAAAGGAATAGATATCACACTATCTAGTAAATCAAGAGGATAATCGTTATCACGATATAAAGTAACAACATTGATATGCGATTTATTCCAATTCTTCAATATTGTTCAAGCATTTAATTAGGTCAATTTCATTGCGATCCAAGGGGATAAATCTTGTGAAATCTAAAATTTCACATAAATATATAGAATCCATGAATCCATTATCATAAAATATCATTGAGGTTATTCGCATTAGAATAGATCTTGATCACCTCTCTTGTAACTACCACATCCACTCGAGGACACCGTGACACAACTATAAAGACCAATAACCCAGAATACACCATTAGAACCATGGAGATCATGCATCATCACATGGAAAATAGAAATTAGAAGAAATAGATAAAATAAACTACAAGAACTGAGGAATATCATACCTTATATCGAATATAGATTGCTACAAATTGAATGAGGGATCTAGGTATTGTTCCTTGACAATGGAATCCCCAAAATTCTAAAGAGAGGGTTGTTAGGGAACCTTGGGTCATGGGAGAGCCACTACATCCATACATTTTGACAAAACCTAAGCAGCAGGAAATGACTTAAAACATATAGCATCGGGGTATTACATTATGTGTAATCCCCTTTCATGTCATGTAATTCCTCGAGGGTGAGTTCTACCAAAAAATGCATCGCCTCTCGATTATATTTTATTTTTCAAACCCTGAAGTATTTCACACCGTGTAACCTTCTTTCACACCATGTAAAAGTATGCATGTAGTGATTCTTTCTTGGGAAACTATAGAAACTGGATTTCACATCATGTAATATCATTAAATGATGTGTAATTCCCCTTTTCTAAATTTTACTTAATCGAACTCCTCCAAAAATCTTCAAAGCCACTTATAATATCTTCGATCCTCAAAAACATGAAATGGTTTGATCCACATAGATATGGGCCCTTAAAAGTATTTTTAGACTAATATTCACAAAATTCTTCTTAACTAAAATTATAGTCAAACTAGATATTAATTTTATCAATCACTACTCCTTCTTACTTTGATCATTGACACTAAAATATATTAATATTGTATAGTAGTGTCTTGAACATTTTTTCTCTTCAGTGGAAAATAAATTAAACTGGATCTTCAAATTTTTATTTAAAGAATCACAAAATTAATTGTGATTATTAAAAAACTAAAGATCAACACAATTACTATGGCATAAATAATCATCAATTGAGTATAGAATGACCATTTTCTTCTTCTTAAACATCCAATAATTTGAAATTGCACAATAGTTTAAAATTCTCTTTCATTGCTGCACAATATCACTAATTGAGTATATTTTTTCTTCTTAATGAAAATGAATATTTTGGAAACACTAATTAAACTACACATAATATGTTATCTTATGCATGTATAACAATTTTCATGGGTCTTTGAAAACTCATGAACCTTAGCACATAATTATTCTTTTATCAAGAGTTTATCAATTTATGATCTCATGTCCAAATGTGTTAATGTATGCTTGAATTTACGTTTTAATTTTATTTATATTTCCTCATTATTATCCCTTATTCACATAAGTGAAAATGATATCTCAATTAAATCATCATGTGCATATCCATAAACATATCAATGCATGGATGTATTGAATGTCCAGTTTCATATTACAAATAATGGTATATACGCACATTGTATCATCTTCCTCTTTGCACACACATGATATTTTTATATACCAGACAATTAGTCTCATTCTGTTAAGTTCATACACATGACCTTTACACAAGAATATCACATAGTTGCCTCTTTCTTTTTAGAGCTCATGTTTTCCTTGTTTTCATACCAAAAGGAAAGTATCAATAGAACACATAGTGTTTATCTTCACATAACATAGTGGGGGTATAACACCCAATCACTATTTCATGTAACAAAAATTCTTCACAAAGCATGACGGGGTTATAAACTCCAATAACATGTTCACATAATATCTTCACATGGGATAGGAATAGATATCCTTGGTGAAAACAAAATTATTTTCATGAATCCCCTCTTTATAAACCCTTGAAGACTCATGCGACTCTACTGTTTCATGAAAAAGATAAACTGATATTCTCTGTTTTTCATGAAAAATGAGAGCTCTTCAAATAGTTGAATAGAAGATACATGCTTTATCTCGATGCCCCTACTTTTATAGGTGAGGATCATTAGATCTAGTTCATGTATCCACCGAATTCAATCCCCAAAAAATATAAAATGTGAATTCTGATATTAATATCTCTAAAGATATTGGTGTTTGAATTCTTCAACCACAGGATTAGAGACACTACAAATTATGGAGTTTTTTGTTTGTGATCGTCATCTCATTTCCAGTGAATAAATCAAATGCATGAAATCATGGATGTATGAAATTCTTCTTCCCAAAAGATCAAATTTCATCCATGGATATAAAATTTACAAATGGACTCTTATAACATCAATTTTCCTTCATCTGAGTCATATCTATTTTAATCATGAAAATTAAGATTCATGATTCATCAATTGTGTGTATCTCATTAGTTTGACCTTGGATTGATCATGGGGGCATTGGGTTCGATTGATGGTGGTTCGACCAACTTATATGTTTAACCAAAATGGCATCATCAAGTGGTGGGAGGAGCAAGACGATTGCAGATTCGAAAATGTGCATGGATTTTTTTAATGTTCTATGAAGAATATTGGACAGTCATGATCGCTCTGATCAAACAAACTCGATTATATCTTTGTTTGTGACACACATATAGAGTACATGCTTTTGTTTTCTACCGTATCGAAACCTTCATATGAAATCATTCCGGTATAATAGATAACTGCTTTCGGTTTCACCTCAGGCTGAAATCTAGGGATCAACACTGTTACACACTATGCACAAACACGGTCCTAGCCCAACGATATTCTAGCCCACCCTATGCCCACCTACATCCATGCATTCATTGGGCCTTATACACAAGCACACATGGTTCATATGGCCACTGTGCACAACCCACCATCTTCCAGACATTCCTAGGCTAGATGTGGTTGTGTTTCTCTCACATCTCTATATTAGTTTACAACTCCCTTGGATGGCCTTTATAAGGTGGTGACATTTTTGATGTCAAATCCCACTAAAAATATTTCTTAGATTAATTACAAGTATACAAAATAGTTATATCAAATTAATATTAATCTAACCACTTCTTCATCTTCAAAAAAACCATCATGAAATAATAATAATATTTTATATTTAGCTTTCATATAAAATAATATTTTCCATTCGTTTTATGCTCCTTTATGAAAATCCATTCTGAGTATTCTTTATGTTCACTTACTCTTTAATTTATATAATATTAATTAAAAATAAATTCATCATAAAAACCTCATGAAAATATTTTTTTTCATGATATTAAACTTATCTTCATAAAAAAAAGATTGTACAACAATCATATTCACTTTTGGAGTTAATATGTCACCTATGAAACATATATTTTGAACTTAGGATAATGGCACCAGTCATCAGAGTAAAAATGGATAATTATTAAAGTATGAAATCCAATTAATACATAATAAGTATTTAGGAATCTCTTTTTAAACTCAAATTATTCATAATATGTTTCTTGAAATATCATTACTTGAAGACTTCTCCAAGGTCCATTAATTTTCGGACTTCAACATCATATTGACATCAATGAAATCGTACTGTTTCATTGATCACCATTGACAACCAATGACATTCATTGACAATATTAAAAAATCATACACAAAGTGGTATCTTAAAATCCTACTAATTGATTTTTTTCTATAATCCCACGAAGAACCAAAATGTATTGATATTCTAGGGAATATTTTAGGTGGTATAATGTGACATGGGAAATTTCAAACAATGTATTAGGATTGTTGGTTTTTCAACACGTAAAGGACAAGAGACAACAACAAAAAAAGATTCATGAAAAATATACCTATTCATATGTGGACATTTTATGAAATTAATATATAATCTTTCATTTTTTCCAAAATAATACTAGAAATACATAATCAATATTGATTATTATTGATCACCTTACTAAGTTTTCACATTTATTTACAATAATAGAAATTCTACCACTTGAGTTCCTTTCATGAATATATATTAATTATGTTGTGAGACTTCATTATACACCTATTTAAATTTTTTTATCATTATACATAGCTTTCATTAAAACTTCTTGAAGAGTTATCAAAAGTCTCTATAATGGATCTACATTTGAGTACCACCTATCATCCTCAAACTAATGAAATACCTGAAAGGACTATTAAGAAATTAAAATATATGTTGATGTCGTGATTTATTGATGTTCATGGTATTTTGGATCATTATTTACCTTTGGTGAAATTTTTATATAGTAATAGATTACATTAAAGCATTCAAATTCCACTATTTGAATAAATGATTTGAAAGATGTGTTGTACTTCAACATGTTGGGATGAAGATGGTGAAAGGAATATTGTTTGCCTAGATCTTAGGGAGGAGAGTGTAACAAACCAGGTAATACTAAAATAAATTTTTTTCTTTTCTAATTAGAATTACATAATTATATTTTATAAACATATATTCATTATATAAACATTAGGTAATTTTTTAGTCCAAAGGAAAAAAAATTTCATACTAAATTGTGTTTTAATGCATTTAGTGTTTTTTTTAATTTTTATTTCCATATCATAGAATATTAATTTTTCAAAATGAACATAATTTTTTAAAATATCATGTCAAAATTATCTTTGGATTAGTTTTTTATAATTTTTATTAAAAAAATAATTTTTCAATGAATAGTGAGAGTACTCATTTTTATTAATAAGTATATTTTATTTTCAAGTATTTAAAAAGTCACATTATTCTTTGGATAAATTTTAAAATTTTATTAGTTCATTTTGATTAAAAATAATCAAATAAATTTTATTTTAATCAATTTTATTCTGTAATTCCTTATAATCCCATTTTTATAATTAAAAATGCATCCTTATAAAATATTGTTTTTTTTCTCACGTAACATGAATAATGTTAAATAAAATTATCTGACTTATATAAATATAATTTGATAGAATGGAATTAATATTTTGAATCTCAATAATTATTATTTATTCAAACGGTCATATAAATTTTTTTCATAATGAATTGAAAAAAATGTAAAAATCGGTTACCATGGTTGAGGTTAAAATAGATTTATCTGCAGTTAAAATAAATTAATAAGGGAAAAAGAGACCAATAAGCATTCCTAAATCCTATATGAATCCCATAATTATACCAAATAAAATCTCAAAATTTTAAATGGTGAATTTTGGATCCATTTTTTTGAGTAATACCTTAATATATTTTAATCATTAAAAAACTTTAAGTGTGTTAACTCGTCAACTTATAAAAAAAACCCTATCCCCCTCTTATCCACACATAAATACATTTTAGATCAACAAAATCCACCCTAAATTCCAATATAAAATCTCTACCAATGATCTAGAGTCCATTTTTTGATTATAAAACTATCCAAGGAAGGATTTATTTATAGACCTAAAGATGATGTCCGAAGAAGAGGTGTAGTTCTTAACTAACAATTTTTTTTTATTTCACTTTATAACTACTGGAAATATTCTTAAACCATGATAAAATAATAAAACTAGTACATTCCATATAATAATATGTTATTATGTTATTTTCATAACCTATATCCATATTCTTCTTCCACTAAATGAGAAATGAAGCCATCATTCATGTGTACGGTGGACTACCATCTCACGAACAGATGTAATTCATTTTCTATTACCACATCACCACTGGTTATAATGAGTAATTTAATGTATATATATATATTATATTCAATACATTTTTATCATTATATAAAATTAATATATCATCTATTTTCTTACCTTTTTATCTATTGAAAATTGATAAAGTCACTTGTTTGTACGTGTGGATTACCACCACCACGATGCAATGTGATTCATTTTTTATCACTACATCACATGGAATGTATATATAATATTATTTAAATATATAATATTATATTTTTGATTTAACCATCATTCATGAAATATATAAAAATACTCACTTTTATTCCAACATTTTCATTGAAAAATGGGTATGTTAATATTATGCAAGTACTTCTTTTCATCTCCATGATTGCAGCATAATTTATATTTCTTTATCATATTCCATGGTAGTTTCAAAATAGTTTTGAAGTGTAAAAATGATAACTATATCAGGATTTTTATTCTGGGGATGATGGAATAATTAATTCTTTGACCATAATCAACTTACCGGTGTTATTTTTGACATATGAGTTGAATATCATCAAACAATCAGATGTGAACATAATTGACTAAGTAATTATATATATCATGGTAATAAATAAATTATAAAGAATAAAAAATTTGAAAAAATTCCATAAAAAAGAAAATATTAACATCAATTTTTTATTAAGGATGATAAATAATATATGTGATGACTCGGACTCGAGTTAAGAGACCCTTTACCTTAAACCCAAATTTTAAATATTGTAATGATATTGTTTTTAAATATTTTACTTCCATCAAATTTTTCATAAAATTATTTTATGAATGTATTTATATGGATATATATAAACTATAAAATAAATTTAATGTATTTTTTTAGTATTTTTAAAATATATTAAAATTTAATATTTATACTTCTTGTATACAGCGTTTTTTCCAAATAAAAAGAGAAATAAATGTTATTTTTTAACATATATGGGGTAAATATTTTTTCCAACCATTGTGACAATTACCAGATGTTTGAAAACCTCTATAATATTTCATGTGTTATTCAAATAAAAAATTTCCTTCCCTTAGTTTTGGGTAATTTAAAAATAGTTTTTTAAATAGAATTGTTATTTTGTAATCTATAATTTTTTTTATGGGAGATTTTTTTATTACTATGATAGTGGAAATAAAATAATTCATGTGTTAACTTATGTTATGGATGTTTGGAGTTTTTTATGATGATGGTTGGTTCTATTATAATTCATGTATTGGTGTTCCCATTATAAACCAATAATAGGTGAGACAGATATATATCTACAATGCATTGGGTAAATAGACAGAGTTAATTAGTTAGGTTTCATCACAGAGAATATTGAAATTTAATAGGCGGGTTATTATATTTGTAAGTGTGATTGTAAGAGTGATATAAAAATTATTTCCATAGTTAACTACATTATTTATATATTATTTCTATGGGTTTTCATATGAATCTAATTATTTCACATGGTAAGATGTTGAGATTAAGTTTAAATGGATGTTTATGATACTTCTTTTTGGTGGAATGTATACCTTTGTGAAAACAATTTCCTATGCTTTTCGTAATTAAAAATAAACCATTTTGATTTAAATTTTTCTTTTAAGATTTAATATTAAATGTTTCATAGAAATATTTTTCATGTGAATTTTATTTATTGGGAAAGAAAATGTTTGTTTTGAGATCAATATTTATTATGAAAACATAAAATTTTTATAATGAGTATTCATAGCCTAACAATTTCCATTCTTTTTTTCATTTTATATGCCCCTTACTATGATTTTAATGCTCATCCAAAATTTTCAAATGTTTTTATAGGGTTTTAAGTATTATTTGTGACATAGATGAGGTCAAGAAGAATATATGATGATATGTCATGAAAATAAATCTTGTTAAATATTAAAAGATATTTACTAAAGAAAAAATGGATATTGAGTGGAATTTTCCACTTTTTGATGTGGTATTTATTTTATAAGGCTGATGAACTACTTATCTAAAACATTAAACATATACGATCTCTAGAAATGCGATAAAATGAATTATTTTATAAAGAATCAATTTATTTGGGATTTTGAAGGATATGCCCTTATAGTTGGTTTCAGAGGAAAGGTATAGATAATATTTTGAGGTTTTGATAATTGAATTAAGTACCCTTATAAGATTATAATTTATGGTTTTCATGATATATAATTTTAATATTATCATAGTGATTTCTCTAATAATTATCTCTATATAATGGTTTTCTATAGAGAGAACAAGGAATCTGAAGTAGGAAGGCATCACGAAGACAATATCCATCCAAATCAAAAACCTATAATGGATGGAATTTGAACTGAGTAACTTATTTCTATGATATATCAGTTGAAACTTTCTATAAATGGAAGTGGAATCCATACTAGGGAGAAATCAGATATACCATAGAGTAACATGCCGATATTGGATTATTTTATGAGACAAAAACCTCTAGCATTTAGTGGATCTTCAAACTCAGTTGTAGATATAGGATTGATTAAATCAGTAGAAAATATATTTTATTCCCTGGGTTTCTTATATCATTAAAATATAAGTATTTATATTTATCATTTTTAATGATAATTCGATCAATGGTGGTCAATGTATAAGAATAATAGAGAAAAAAGGAAGAGATTGGAACTACATAATTAGAAACATTTAAGAATATTTTTGATGATAAGTATTTTCCTAAAGCTTTTTGACTTATGATAGAAAAAAAATTATTGGAATTAAGGTACAAGGAGAAATATTCAATGGAAATGTTTTACGAAAACATCACCTAGTTGGAAAGGTATGTAAAAATTTTTATTTGTGATCATGATTTAAAAATTAATAATTTTTTACTTCATATTAAAGACAATATACCAAAGAGCTTTATCCAAATAAAAATTTAAAATTTATTAAAAAATTATTTGATATGCTGAGAAGGTGGAAATGGAGTTTACTAATGATGAGGTATTTTAAGAATACAGTTATAAAAATAGGTCCATGTGGTAAAAGATCCATATAAACCATAAAAAATAATATTGTTCAAAGAAACATGAATGTAAAAAAATAATGCTTTTAATTTTTTATAGGTGTGGTAAAAATCACTATGTGGAATGTATTATCCATGCTAGGAAGTTCTTATGATGTGGTAAGTTTGGTAATATGACTTCTGATTACAAATAAATTTATATTGGTTATTATAAGACAAATTTTAATAACTACAAACTAAGGTGTTTTGAATGTAATGAGATGGGCCATTATGTGGTTGGATTTCCGAAGAAGATAATGAATGATGGGACGAATAGTGATAATATGTAAAAGGGTGTGGTGAAACCATTTGAAACAACTTTGGTTGATGATAGTCCATATAATGAAGGGGTAACCGATATATTACTTTTCTATTCATATTATACTAATGTGTTTTTTGATTTTTGGAATACACATTATTTCATTGTAGAGAAATTTATATGTAAAATAACAATTTCCCCTCAGGAAATAAAGTAAATATTTTTTATTAATAACATCTGCGTGTAGTATTGAGCGAATAAAAATTAATATAGATCATCATGTTATCATCTTTGGATGATTTTTCTATATAAACCATGTTTTCTTTCCTATTGTATAATTTTATGTTATTATTTGTATATATTTTGATTCATTTTATCATAAAAGATAGATTAAAAATACAAGTAATTTATTTTCTAATTTATGTTTCCATTTTTATATTATAATGAATTTTTTCCTTTTATAAAAAATAAATAAGCTAATAATATTCTAATATATAGAAATAAATTTTATCTTACTCAGATTGTTCAAAATAAAGAAACTATTTAGGTTAATGATTTTCTAGTAGTACTAGAATATCTGAATGTTTTTTCTAATAAGATTATTATTATTATACTTTATTAGGATTTTGAGTCCATTGTTGACATTGTTCCTAATTCTAAGACAATTACAAAAACCTATTACCGAATGGTTTAAGTATAAATTATGGAATTGAAAAAGTAATTGAAATATTTTATTGATAAAGGCTTAATTCATCCGAGACTTCACCAAAGGGTTATATTATATTATTTCTAAAAATAATTATGGTTCCACGATGATTATTATTGATTATAGTGCATTGAATAACATAATTTTTAAGAATAAGTATATGTTACCTCATATCAATGACTTGTTGAATCATCTCCAAGGAGATCAATATTTTTATAAGATTGATCTCAACTCTGTATACCATTAGTTAAAGTTAAAGGAGGATAACATCCCTATGATGGTGTTTCATACAAGGTATAGGCAATATGAGTTTCCAGTAATGCCACTTGGGTAGATGAATTCCCCAGATTTATTCATGGATCTTATTAATAGATATTTCCATGGATATTTAGATACGTTTGAGGGTGTATTTATTGATAATATTATTATTTCTTCAGAAACATATGTGGATCATGAAAAAACACTAGGACTTATTCCAGAAAGCCTAAAAGAAAGTAAGTTATATGAAAATTTTCATAAATGCACTTTTTTGTTACATTTGGTTTCATTCCTCATACATATCATAAAAAATGATGACATACTTTTTTATCCTCCAAATAATAATTTCTTTGATGAATAAACAGTATATAAAAATTTTACGAAGATTTGTAGTATTCTTTTATTATTAGGATATTACTGGTAGTTTTTTGAAACCATTGCATGATTACATTTCCCACTAACTATGCTAACAAGAAAAGATGTTAGGTTCATCTAGACAAAGGAATGTGATGAATGTTTCTATGAATTAAAAACAAGTTTAGTGAATGATTTATTTTTGTCCCTTCCATCAAGAAATTGTGATTTTTTATCTACATTGATGCTTATTTGATGAGATTGGGTTGTGTTTTAATATAGACTGATTGTATAATTTCTTATTCTTTACATCCATTAAAACACCATGAAAAAAATTATCCTACTAATTTCCTTGAACTTGAAGCAGTATTGTTTTCACCTAAAATTAAGTGACAACATTTATGTGGAGTAAATAATGAAATATATACTAATAAAAAAATATTTGAAGCATATATTTACTCTGTATTAGTTGAACATGAGACATAGGAGATGGCCAGAATTGATAAAATATTATGAATACACAATTATTTATCGTCTACGAAAAGAAAACAGAGGATTTGATGATTTTATTTGAGAATATAATGTCGCATTAACTATAATATATCTATAACATGATCATATGGTTAATGATTTTATGTACATTTGATTAAAAATTGTGCATGTGGGAACTACCACTGTTTTATTTTAGGTGTTAGTACAATCGCCTTTTTTTATTGGATTAAGTAAGCTTAGAAGTAATAAATCTTTTAAAGTAAAAGGATGAATCATCCAAGAAGGGTATTTTTCTAGAGTTTAATGTTGAAAAAGGTTTTTTGAGATTCATAAAATGGTTATCTATTTCATGTGACCTGTAGTTAAAGAAATAAATATTGGTTGAGGCTCATAACTATCCACATTCAATTCATCTTGGTAGTAAAAAATGTACAAATACCTTCAAAAAAATTTCTGGTTATAGGTAATGAAATATCTTATTGATTATTTTACTATCACATGTTTGACTGGTCTACATGTTAAATAGAAATGAAAATTATTGAAGAAGACGCTTTAGCCTTGGCCACTTCCCAAATAGAAATGATAAATTATATCTAGGGATTTCGTGGTGGGATTATCAATGAAATATCGAGGTAATAATGTGATGTAGGTAATTATTGATTGATTAAATAAATATACTCATTTTCATACCATTCAAGATAATATTAATTTTGATCAACATTATTAACTTTATGTTAAAGATAAAATTAGATTAAATGAAGTCTATCTTTCGGTTATATCTGATCATAATCCCATATTTATCATTAATTTCTGGAAAAGTCATTAGAAGTAATTTTGTACTGAATTAAATTTTAGTATAGTAATTCATCCTCAATTTTATTGACACTGGAACATGCTAGATAACTATCACAAAATTAAATTGATTTTTATAAAACCATACTTAATTCTAAAAACTATTATAACAGTTAGCAGGGTGTTGAATTTGATAGGAAGGCATGTGTAATTGTGTGTCCAAAACAAATAATAACAAATAAAATCAAGCTAAATAGTGAAAGATAAAAAGGTATTGTGATTGTGTGAAGTGACATGGAAAATACAAGTGAAACTATGGTAATGGTAGGGGAAAAGAGAAGGAGACAATAAAAAATGTAGTTAATGCAAACAGGGTCATCAAACTACTTTGAATTGAGTAATAGATATTCTATATTGTACTCATTTTATTTGAAATTATTCAGTGTTTAAAGAAAATGTGATTAACTAAAGATCTCATGCTTTAGTGTACAAAAAAGTTTAGAGATCTCACATTTGGGGCGATCTCTTGAACATAACTCAGGTGTAAATGTGTTTTTATTATGTGGAATAAAACATTTATTTTATATTTTTTGGTACTTTAGTAAACATACAAGATTTTTGAAATTCAATATCATTGCATCTTAGTTATCTAACTTGTGTAAAAATGATACTCATAATAAATGGAAGAAAGTACACATAACATACATTTCAATGAACAAATGTTTTAATTAGAGTGGAGAAGATTTAGAAGTATCATTTTATTGTCTTAAGATTTCCACCATCTAATTTTACTACACATGTCCCAAATGGAAACAAAAAAATATATTCATTTAAATCATTATAGAGGAAGAAGAGAAAGAGGAAATAAGATTCTATTGAATATTTTCTACTTACTCAAGCCCCTAGTAAGTTGCCTTCTGATGGGTCCTCTAGTACTGATATCTGACTCCCTACTCTGTGTGCACCTGTAGAAAATTATTATGGATGGAAGATTACATATTTTTGGATTATGTATTGTCTCTTTAGTGTGGGATGCTCAATTTTTAAAATTATTTTGTGTGTCAATCCTCACCTCAATCTCACACTACATTTTATGAAATTAAGGCTATATCTTACACGTGGCATCTTTCACTGCCTTTTGTCAACCCCATGTGACCTGAATATAAACTTCAAACTACACATGACACCCCATATGCAATCTGTTAGAGATCAATATGAATTTAATTTTAATAGATAATTCATTCTTTTTAAGATTTATGAATTCTCTAGAAGCTTTCCAAAGATTCTCTTAACTAAACTTCACTTCTTGGACCTATATCCCTCTATCAATAGTGCATGCACTACTCATTTTCTGAAACACGATCGACCATGGCCTTCTTCAATGCGTAGCGGTCATCCAAAGATGAATTGGGACTTTCAATCATTCTTCGACGTTTTAGAACATCGATTTTGGTAAATAAAATTGAGATGGATTTTGGCCTTCACCAGATCAGAACCAGGAATCATTGTTTAGGAATCTTCATTAGTGGTGAATTCTCTCGATTATGTGTTGGTATCCGTCGAATCCACTGGTCTGAAGACCTTCTTAATCCTCTGTTGAGGTTTGGATCTATCATCTTCTTGATTGAATTCTTATTTTTCTTGATGTAAGCTTTGTCCTATTATCTATAGTCATGTCCGGGTGAAGCTCCTTGTGAAAGAGGGTTTTCAAAATTAGAAATTCGATGTTTAGTTTTTCCATGCAAAACCTATGTTTTATTAATTTCTTGAATTATGATTTTTTCTTTTTTTGTTATGCAATTAGGTTGGACCTCCGTGTTTTCGATTTCTATTTTGTTGGGATTCTGGTTTATGACCCTCTAGTTTTGTGGGATTATTGTCCGCTGGAACATTTTACCTGCTTATTGACACCATGGCGATCATGCTACTCTGTTTCATCTTTTATGTTGATGTTCCATGATCTGGCGGTCTTAGATCACTGGTTTGTGCTTCTTAGATGATATGATCAGTGATGACCATTCATTTGTGGTCATCCACATCTCTTAAGCATTGAGGGAATTGTTTCAACCACTATTGCTTCACGATTCTTCAGTTGGATGGTTTCTTGTTGTGTGGACCTCATCGTTTGCGCCTGTCAGTGGTGTCATTTCATTTCAGTTTCCATTATAATGGGGTGCACTGTTTTTTCTTTCCAGGGTTCGTCATCTTCATCATTTTTATCCCGAGATTTGTGCATAATGGAGGAAACCTTGCTGGTTTAGAGACCCGTCACCTATATTCCACCATCTCGAAGACTGTTCCGGTGTTTTTTTGGTGGAGAATCCTTCAAAAATCAGGGAGGCAACCATGGCAGAGATCCGTGCTTCTCGGTGCATATATATTTGTGAGCCCGCTCTTTATTTTCTTGTCTGATATTTGTGTTGAATGATCTTGGTTTCTATTCTAGTCTGTATGTATTCGGGGTTGTGTGTGTCAGTCTATTCAGATCAAAAACTAACTCTGCTATCTCTGATCCAGGATTCGTCACTGTCTCTTGGGGTGGAGAGGTCTTCATTCTCCGATAGTTTTCAAGGTCCTCGTTCATGATCTATCTTTATTTCTTATCTTCTTATATGTAATAGATTACTTATTTTTGCATAATAATAATGGAATAGTGGTGGTGTTGTTACCGTGGATTAGGACCATAAGGTCCGAACCACATAAATCTTGTTGTCTATTATACTTTCCTACAATCTTCATCTTATGTTATCTGATTTTGTTATTAATATGTTTTGTACTCGGCTATGATTAATTTTCATTTATCTCTGCAAACTGTAACGATTCTGCAATAAGTGATATCAGAGCCTGTTACTTGTTTTATTTAACAATGTATGTCATGTTTGAAATCGATAAATTTGATGAAGAAAATGATTTTAATTTGTGAAGAGTTAAAATGCGTCATTTACTTTATCATAATTTCCTTGCTTATCCTTTGCATGGTAGTGAGAAACCTGTTGTTACTGCCACTGTGGATGATCAGACCACCACTAGTTTTGTTGATGTTGATCCTATTATATTGGAAAAGGATCACTATACTATACTATTATCTTTGGGTGATAAGGTTTTGCATGATGTAACACATGAAACCACTGCTAAATCCATCTGGGTTAAACTCAAGAATTTGTATATGACTAAATATTTAATTGGGAATCTATATAAAAAATGTGTTTGTATAATTTGAAAATGTCAAATGGTTCTTCTGGGCATGTTCATATAGACGAGTTTAATAAAATTATGTTATATTTGGAAAATATAGACATCGAATTTAAGGAGGGTGATCAAGCTTTGATTTTGATAACCTTTCTGGATGATTCTTATAATTCATTATGAGATTCTATTATTTATGGTCAGGATTCCATTATGCTGGAAGAGGTTAAGTTTGTTGTCCTGTCTCATGATCTTCAAATGCATAGATTGAAGGAAGAGTCGAGTTCTGTTAAGAGTGAACCTCAAATGTAATATACCAAAGCTTCTATGCAAAATAATTTTAGGAAGGATAACAATCAGTTTAAAGGATTTCTGTGTTTTGAGTTGGGTAGTATCATCCACATTAAACATTATTGTCCTAATCTTATAGGAATTGATATTATGGAGCAGTCTCATGTGGTATGTCCCAATTATGAGTCTTCCAAAGTTCTTTAGCCTCGCAGTTTCTTCATTAGAACATGACAGAGGTTCTTTGTAGTTTTTTCTTGTATTCCTAGGATTGAATCCACCTGTCTTTACGGACGAATCTTGGTTAAGAAAAACATTTTCTGTGGGCTGCTCTAAGTTGTTTGAGCATCGGTGGAGAAGTTGTTCACCTGACAGTTTTCTATTCTGTGATTATTGTTTTTAGTTTCCTACTATCTTGATTAATGATACTTTGTTTACAAACATTATTTCAATTCCATGTTTTTTTGTATTTTACCCTCAAGAAAGGCTGTTTGAATTTTAGGTCATTGGTGTGTATGGGGAATGTTTTTCTGGGTCTGAATCAATGGTAAATGTTGGGTAAGTTTGTTAAATGTGGTTTCTTAGTTTAAATTTCTGATAATGTTTGATCTGTTTAAGAAGTTGAATTGTAGTGTGGGTACAACATGTTCCCCTACCAGCACATGCAAGGTGATGTTCAAACTAGGTGAACATTTGTAGACATAGGATTTTCTATTATATAGAATCTTCTCAAACTAGTGATAAGGCTTATGAGTAGATTAGTTGTTTTCAAGAACACCATCAATGTAGTTTTTTTAATATTGAAAAGGTCGAAATTTGGGAAAGTGGGTATTAAAAATTAAAAATTAGATGTTTATTATTACCATGAAAACCCCGTGTTTTATTAATTACATGGATTATGCTTTTTTCCTTTTGATTTTTTTCTATTATTCAATCAGACTGGGAATCCATGTTTTTTCTTTCTTTTTGAATGGGCATCTGGTTTATGACCCGCTTATTTTGTGGGATTGTTGTCCGCTGGGCCGTTTTACTTGTGTCTTGCCACTGTGGAAATCATGTAACTCCATTTTGTCCTAGACATTGATGTTCCACGATCCAGCGGCCTTCGTTCGCTGGTTTGTGCTTCTTCGATGATCTGGTCAGCACTGCTTGTTCGTTTATGGCCGTCTATGTGTCTCAAGCTTTATGGGATTTTTTTCAAACACAGTAGCTTCTCAATTCTTTGGTTGGATGATTTCCTGTCACGTTGACCATGTTGGTTGTGCCTGTCAGTGGTTTCGTTTTGTTTCAGTTTCCATTATCATGTGGTGGTTTGGTTTTTCTTTTCAGGGTTCTTCATCTTCAGCATTCCTATCCCGAGAGCTGTGTGTAAAAGGGGAAATCCTATTGGTTTATAGACCCACCACCTGTACGATGCCATCGCGATGACTGTTCCAGTGTGTTTTTGGTGGAGACACCTTCAGAAATCAGGGAGGCAGCCATGGTAGAGATCTATTCTTCTCAGTGCTAATGTATTTGTGAGCCTGTTCGTTATTTTTTTTGTCTGATCTTTGCATTGTATGTTCCTGGTTTCTATTCTGGTTGATTTTTTGTCATGGTTTCATTCATGATTCCATCCAGTTCAGAAGATATCTTCGCTATCTCCAATCCAGGATTCATCACTAGCTATTGGCCTGGAGAGTTCTTCGTTCTCAAATAGTTTGGTGGTCCGTGTGCGTGGTCTGTCATTGCTGCTTCTTTGCTTGTATGTGTTATGTTGTTTTGGTTTGAATAATAATAAGGAAACTCTAGTGGTGTTCTTGTCATTTTGTAGGACCATAAGGTCTGAACCACATATATCATATTTTCCATTTTACTTTCGTGCAATCTTCATATACTGTTATCCAATTTTGTTAATAATACATTTTATACTCAGCTCTGTTTACATTGCCTTTACCTCTGTAAAATGTAATGATTCTGCAACACTCCTTCAGCATGCTCATATATTCTTCAGCAATCGACCATTTCAGCATGTTCTTATTCTTCTTCAGACATACGGATCTCAGATTCATCAATTACGATAATGTGGCTTGTTTGAACATGGAAGATTTGGTTGAAGGCCTCTTCATTGGCTAGATCCAAATCCTATTTGATTTGGGCTTCATCAGCTGTGTCATCACCTTCATCTCTTAACCATGAGATTATATACAATGGGGGAAGATTCATCTTCAATTTCACCAGTGATTCTTCTATCCTCAGTTCGCTTTTTTTTTTCTTCTTCCAAATGGTTGGCCAATAAATAGTTATGAATTTTAATAAATAAACTACAAATTTAAAATATTACTAAATTAACCAACTAAAACAATTATTTCTACGATAATACCCCATGAATTAAAATAAATTATGTTAAAAAAATTATGAAATAAAAATCGTATTAAATTATTCCACACTTAATCAATTTATTTCTTAGGAAATTAAACATATTTTATTTATTTATAATGACCCTTTAAGACAAATAGTTATCCAATTAAAGTTTAAATTTATTATAATGTCAAAGAAAATAAAAAATCTCCTCATTGATGGAAATAATCATGTCCCCTATGTAAATTCCAATCACTGGATTATTTTAATTAGAATACGGGTTCCAAATCTTGGAGTGAAATAATTTAGAAAGAAGTGGAATTGAAAAATTAATGATACACACTTTCAATTATCACTCACCCTATGGTTTCAAAAATTAAGGATCTATTTTTTACATCAGTGATTCACTTAAACTATTATTTTATATTTTAACTATTCCATTATTTATCTAGGTTTAATATTCCCCTTATCTTAATCAATTTATTTTTCTTCTCAATTATTCACTATATTGAATTTTATTAATTTTACCAAGTCGTGTATGTACACAGACATTATAGAATATCTACAAAAGTTTTACACACACAAATTTGGTGCCCGAAGACTCAGAAATTCACTGTTGGATGCAAATTTTCCATTTTACATCAGTGTTAAATGACTTATAGGATTTTCATTTGAGTTGACGACATGAGGTGTTTGTTCAAAAATGGGGTGTATCCTAGGTTTATGGTCAAATTTCTTATTTTCCCAAGGTGTAATATCAATTCCACTAAACGTTTCCCCATCACACTCCCTCACTTAGTTTTTAAACAAAAGATTCATAAAAATAGTGGGAAAATTTAAATTAATAATCATGAAATTATAGAAAATATTTACTTGGAGAAATCCCTCAATTTAGTACCCAATAATCACCTAGATATACACATTAGGTATTTATTTTCTTAACCTAGAGACTTACAGACACTGATATTATTTAAAGATAAAATGTTCATTAATAAATAACCAAAAATGATTCTTGAAAGGGAATAATTTTGAAAATTTTAGTGTTTTTGATGGTTTGATATTGAATTACGGATCATCTCAATCAAGACCACTCCCCCCACACTTAAAACTATGCATTGTCCTGAATCATAAATCATAAAATAAGAGACACAATTAAAAAAATTTAATTCAAAAAGATTTATCAGTGAATCACACAAAATATTTTATTCAAAAGGGAGATATTAAAGTTCAAAAATTGTCTTTCCAGATAATAAACAAAAAAACATAAAAAAATGATCCCCACAACACACTTCCAGAAAATAATGTGCATAAAATTATTTTTAAATATTTTCATGCTACAGATGATGTAGATGACTGATATCCAGAAAAGATTTATAATTTAAAATGAAATTTCAAAGAAATAGTGCTAATATGAATTATTGTAGTGACCAGAAAAAATTATAGAATGTAGTAATCATGGTAAAACATTAGAAAATCATTTAATGCCGTGAATTACTTGAAAAAACTAGAGGAATAAAATAGATTAAGATGAACTAAAACGAATCTGAATAGTACTATTACTCCCCAGATATATAGAATCATTTATCATTAGATCCAAACAAATGTGTAACCTTTCATTAATCCATTGATATAGTTCTCTAATTGTAAGTTTAAATTCTTATTAAAATAACAGATGACATTTATTTTCTACAATTTAATAATAACCATATTTAGATTTTATGAATGTTTTATCTAGTTTTCTTTGACTAGCAGCTCCTTTTGTCCTTTATGTTCAAAATTACTTTGCCTCTAGGTAATAATTATCACAATAGGTTTTTTTCACTTCTCATAGTTACATGACCTACTTCATGATCACATAGAATTATAACTCTACCTACCGCACACTAACTTCACCTCATGGTCATTTGACACCAATACATTCAAACAAAAAAGAATTAAAACTAGTGTAAGAGTATGTAATAAAAACTCCAGAAACTATTGTTCCCCAATCCAGAGAGACACACAACTGAGAAAAATCATTTATTTAAACAACAATGTTTTAGGTAAAAATAATAAAATCATGGGTTTCACCTATTTAGTGTTAACTTTAATGTATTTTACCAGACATAACTACTTAAAATTTATATCTTTTAAAATTTAATGGGTATGTATTATTGATGGTATTCAATTCTATGTTTTATAAGAAATCATTAATAAGATGACTTAATATTTTTTAAACTTCAGTAAAAAACAAAAGTTTCCAATTTTTTTCCAAAACATTAGTATGTAACATGATGTTAATCATAACATGACACATCAGAACCTCTATATATATTATTAATAATGTTAAAAACAACATAAGAAACTCACATAACTGATCAATAACATTCTCACTATATTCCCCAAAATTATAGGTCTAAAAAGTCTCAGAAATAGATTTCAATACAAAAGTAAAATGATCAATATTTTTCTATAAAAAGATCCTAAAACAACATGTAAATCATAGTAAATTAAATACTCCCATTTGAATGAATCAAATTATAAAACCAAAAGAAATTTTCCAAATTTTATAGAAGACTAAAATGAAGTGATCCTTTGAAATTTTTGTTGGAAGTCATCACACATAACATCCATATAATCTACCAAAAAAATTTCAAGTAAGTACACATATTTATTATCGAACACAATATTATTTTTCAGTATGACTTAAACCAGAATACTCCCCAACTTAATAAATTTTAAAAAATAAAATACCAAATGAAAAAAGACTTAAAAACAGGCTCAAAACAGTCAATTCTAAATAATTAACCTACGAAAATATTCTTGAAATTCATTTTTCATAAGGAACAAGATGTAGTTTCCAGTTTGGGTACAATGAAATATTGGAATTTGTAATACATCTTGAGAAAATATGTTAGAAATAATGCATGTTTTTGGATTATCCACATAATTTTCCTATAAGCCTCATAATTCTGTTCTCAAGATTCCCAATCATTTCTAGTTCATCTAATGATTTAAATTCAATAAAACAAGTATTTAAATTTTCATTAACTGTTTCATTGACCAAGTCAGGACAATCCATCCTTACATCAGCACTAAATACTTTCTCAAAAACATCTATGAATTTTCACACATCAAGAAATAAATTAAAAATGGAACTCTTCTTGATCCACACATGTTTATAGAGTTAGTTTACCTATATAAACATCAATGAATGCCCCAAAAGTAGCTAAGAAGGGTCTTCATATAATGATCAAAACTTTTTTTCACAATCTATTTCACAGATAAGAAAATCTTTGGGATGTTTGATTTTTCCTACATTAACTAATAGATCATCTACCTATCCATTAGGATTAGAAAGTGACCTAATACCCGATTATAGAGAAACATAAGTTGGCTTTAATTCACTAAGACCCACATTTTTTGAAAAATTGCAAAGTAAAAAGATTGTTGATAGCTCCTAAGTCACAAAGATATTTCATTCTCTCACATTGTCTTATTCTTCAAGATATAACAATGCTTCTAGGGTATTTTTATTTTCTAGATAACTATTTTCTAACAATTTCACTATAATACACTATGAGATTAATGGTAGAAAATCTTCTCAATATCCTTTTTGGTGAAGAAAATTTTAAAAAAACTACATATGATGGATTCTTCAACAAGGCCTCTATAAAAGTCATGTTAATGCTAAAGATCCTAATCATCTGAAGGAATTTCAAATATTTAGGTACATAACTCTTTTTAACTCATTGGGGAAAAGGGATAAGAGGGTAATAATTCATTAAAATTAGTTTATTATTCTCATCTCTCTAAAAACTCACTTTATTCTTTCCCTCCTTAAATCATTTTCCATTAATTCTCCTTTGTTATTTTACCTTTTCATTTGAAGATTCACCATTTTGTTCTTTTCTGACCATGCAGTCCAAATTTCCATATTATGAGTTTTTCTGATTTTTATTCTCAAAATCATCTTGTTCATCTATTTTTACATCACATGGTTGTTCCCTTACTTGATATTGATTTTTAAGTCTATATCTACATGTAAAGGGAATTGAATTATCTCTTGCGTTTGGTTCTATTATTCTAGGAAACATGCCCCTGTCTCTACCAGATACATTTCTAGCGATTTGACCAATTTGATGTTATAGATTATGAGTCATAGATTCTTTATATTTTTTAGTGAACCAATCTCACCCAATGAATGCTGCAACATATCCTTAATTTCTCATTGAGAGTTAGAAGACTCATCATCATATTGATTTTGGAAATATTATTTTTTCTATGTTTGGTAACTTTTGGAAATGGAATGTTTTGTCACTCCTTGATCTCACTATGATATTTTATGATGATGTTTATATCTATCATTATATTGGTTTGAAAATAGATTATTATTTCCATGATTTCTAGCCCTAAAATCTAAAAAACATTTCATTCTCATCTTTATGAATATGAAGATAAAAATTGGGACACCACTTTTGATTATGACCACACATCGCACAACGATAACACTATTCACTAAGAACTCTAATATCAATAATAGAAGATTTGGTGTTTTTTCAGCCCTATGAATAAATCCATTTCTTGTTCAGTTATACTGGGATTTTGGACCATGTTTATAAAAAATTCATAGTCATTAGAAAAGTATCCACCAATAGATTAACCAATGAGATTTTGATTGTACTATGTAAGAGAAGTATATAAAGTATCCATCAATAGATGGGAATATAATTGGTGATTGTCTAACTATCTATTTATGACTCTAAACCTATCTTACGACTCATGATGAAGCTCCCCCTCATCCTAAACAAAACCATTTATCTTATGTCAAACATTTATGGTGGTGTTCCTAGTAAAAATTTGGGCAAAAGGCATCGAAAAGATCATCACATGTTTGAAAAATTTCATCATCTAGGTTAGAGAACCTTGTCCTAGACCTCCCATCAAGAAAAAAATATATAATAAATATGTACCTTAACTTCACTTCACTTAAACATCACTGAGGCAGTTGTTGGAAAGACATATATGAATCTTTAATAAAACTGAAAGACTCCTCTATGGACAATCCATTGAATGACGAAAGTATGGACATATGATATTTATTGATTTTATAGTTCATATACCTAAGATATAAAAAGATGCAAGATAGATTACTTGAAACTATTTTAAGTTTAAACTCTGTACTTCTTGGTATCTTATGAGATGAAACTAAGGGTCTTGCTACATATATGTTTTTATTTCCATCTTTTCTTACATCTATGTTTTTTAAATTTTCTAATTAAAATTTTTGTTCATTAAGGAAGAATATTTGTTATTGATTTTGTGAGTTGGAGCTACTGTCACTTAAAAGTTTCTGTCTATATATATGATCAGAATTGTTTTTCATAATATTTTCAAATAGATTTTTGTATGATTTAAAAAAATAGGTGTTTTGTTATTTTTCTATATTAAATTTTTTCTTATTTCATTTTTTATTAATCTATTACGTCTTAAATGGAAAAAATGACAAATTTTTATGATATTCATCGGTATTAAGCTAGAACTGAGTCAAATTAATTCTATATAAAACCCTAAATGCTTATAAAAAATAGTATAATGGTGAACGAGGTGTTAAATTACTGAGGAATTCTGATGTATATATGTGTCAATGATAGATAATAAAAAATATCAAACTAAAAATTGAAAGAAAATATGTGACTGTGATTGTGTGATGTGATGTGGAAAATAACATTGAAGCTATGGAAATGGAAGGAAAAAAGATTATGAAACAAGAAGAAATATTTATGATGAATGTAGGGTTATTGAACGTCTTTGAATTGTGTGAATGATCTTCTCTATTATATACATGTTGTTTTAAATTTTTTAGTTCTTAAGGAAAAGGTGATTACCATTGAGCTCTCTCTTCAGTTTATAACACAACTTTGATATCTCTCTATCAAGATGATCTATTGATCGTTACCAAAGAGTAAATTTGTTCTATTATAAGGGAGAGAACATTTACCTTTTATAATTTTCAATACATCATTAAACATTGAAGATATTTTAAATTCACTAATGTCACCTCTTGATTCTTTTTTTGTGTAAAAATAATAATCCAAATAAATGAATGAAATATTACTAAATTTAAATTGAACTGAACACTTTTTTTATCCAGAGAGAAACAAATTTGGAAATTTCATTTCATTTCTGTCGGATTTCCCTGATCATATATAGGTACTCATGTTTAGAATGAAAAAAGAATATTCATTTGAAATAATTTTGAGTTAGTTAAACATGGGATGAAGAGAAAGACGTAGGAATAACCAGTTGAATAATGTCTTCTAACACAAGATCCAAGTCTTCTACCTTCTACTCAAGTCTCTAGACTGGGTCTCTAATTTTCTACTCTGTGTGTTCCTATGGAAGATGATGATGGAAAGTGGTTGGTAATTTTTTAGATTATGGATTGTCTCTTCCATGTGTGATTGTATTTATTTAAAATCAAATTGATTTCCAACCCCTTCCTCAATCATAGAGTCAATTGTTTGACAGTAACTCTCTAGGTTCAATGTGGAATCCATTACTATACTCTATCATCTCCACATGACAAGAATATTAACTTTTTATTTTATGTGATAACCCCATATTCATTATGTTACAACTATATATGATAAGACCTTTTAGGGTAAATTTATTCACCATGGTGTTCAGGAATTATCCAAAAGATCGCACAAAATATTTATTGACTAAACATTGCTTTCTTGGATCAATGCATCCACTAACTTCACACACAGTTAGACACTAAAATTTTGGCACCCCTTAATTTAACTTGGATTCACTCATTAATCCCCATCACAACACATGAAAACCCATTATCTTGGTTTAGAATAATTGTATCTTTAATCATGATCAGTATCGTCAAAAACATTCTTACTCAATTAGTAACAAGAACAACTTCTTCACTATCCTAATTTATGGAACACCATAGATGAACAACCATTGTTATCAAAGCATGATCTACCATTATTTCTAACTATAATGGCTGGGATTCATCCTTATCATTGAAATTTCTCATAGACTATATGTCAAACAGAAGGTGTGTAGTCCATCAAGTTATCAGCGCCACAACATGGGGAGTGTTATGTACCCTTCTTCTTCCATGTTTAGAAATGTAAAAAAAAAATCAATGAACAATTCAATACATATTCTTCAACAACACATGCATGACTCAATTTTTGAAACATACTTAACATAATCCATCTTCGATGTTCAATGATCATCCACATATGAGTCAATATTTTCAATCATTCCTTGACATATAGGAACTTATATTTGGGGAGGTAAAATTGAGTAGGGATTTCTCCTTCACCATATAAGAATAAGGATTCATAGTTTTGATTATTCATCAACAGTAGCTTCCCTTGATCCTGTGTGTACCCTTTGAATCCACTGGTATGAAGACCATATTTATTCTTAGTAGAGGATGAGATGTTTTTTATTCTTGGATAACTTCTACTTTCACTTTTGGTAAGCTTTTATGTCAAATCAGTATTCAATATTGGGTATATCTCCTTCATCAAGCCTCTATTCTCCAATATCGATGTGGCGCGACTTCAGTGGTTATGATTCAGATTCCAAAGTCTAGTATTGGACTCAACTAGATCATCTTTGGAAACCATTATTGGTGGTGAATTCATCTTCTTTATATAGGTAGATCTATGATTCATTTTTTCTAGTGATGCGGCTCATACAAAATCATTGGCTTCGATTTCAAGCATATTATGTGTCTAGTACAAATTTTTATTTTATTTTGGATTCGCCAGTGGAATTAGCATCTTCATACCTTAATAGAAAGCCCATATGAAATGGGTAATGATTTAACATTAATTTCATCAACCGTTTCTCCGGCCTGAGATGCGGTAGTCATAATCTTCCTCAATGGTAGTCAACTTCATCTAGTGGCATGAAAATATTTTTTGGATAAGCTCATTGGAACACATTCATTCTTCTCCCCCATGCAAGTGGAAATCCTCAGGTCTCTTTAAGAGACACCCAATATGTTGAAAAAGGGTTGGTCATGATCACTTCCATTGTGCAATGCTATTTGCAGAAGTTATCATCACATTCATTATAACATCCTTGAGAGGAAGTGTTTATGAAGTTACAGAAGAAGTTACCATGAGAATCATTTGTGGTAACATTATTTCTTCAGGCATGGTCACTTAATTTTTGGGAGTGACACATGCGCTTCAGCTTTTCTCCTGCACAATCACATAAGTTACCATCGATACTTCTTGTGCACAGTCACTTTCCTTCCATTTGTAGTAACCTGGATTGGTCACTTAAGATTCTATATTTCTTTTTGTGCATGGTCACTTATGTGGCCTCAGTTAACCTAAAAAATAAAATTTAACACATTGTAAATTAAATTCCATATAAAAATAAAAAAACCACAAAATAAATTTAATTAAAAGAACTAGTAAATTAATTAATTACAAAGAAAAAAAATAATGAACTAATTTTTTTAAAAATGAATTAATTAAATGACAAAAAAATTTATTTGAAATAGAATTTAAAATGAAAATTATTAGTTAGGTCCAAAAGGGGCCTAGATACCCTGAGGGGGGATGGTGAATCAGGGTTTGTATATTCTTTTTAAATTTATTCTTGCCCCACTGGATCATGGCCTATTTATTATAAGGTTAAAATTTTTTCACTTAAGTGTAAATGATGATCATATTCATTCCTTACTTACCTGATGATGAAGTTTTGAATGAAATGGAGGAAGACAGCTAGATAGTGACATATATTTTACGTAGTTGACCCTCACTAGGCTAAATCCAAGTAGAATACAACAAAAATGTACCAATGTACCAATCCACTAAGGCTCACTGCCAAAATGTTTCTCGGGCTAGATCACTATTATGAGTAGTCTCACCGCCTTTATAAGGATTATGGTCAACTCACTACATTCCCAAAGGTCACTCCCTATGTCACTTTCTCTAGTTCACAGTCAGCAGAAAGGATCAATGACTTCATTTTCCTTTACTCACTACTCTTTGAAAGGATCTACATAGAGTTTATGGTCTTGTAGGTCCCATCATTATCACTAACTAATACATCCTTAGTTATATATGGATTCTCTATTGAATTTCCACTTTTCTCCAATTGATGAATACCACTTTACTGTAGTTCACTGTGAAATCCCTTTTAAAACACTTTCATGATTATCACTACCTCCATGAAGCTCTTTCCTTCAGAAATCTCATATAACATTCATCATATACCTTCAATTCATGAATCTAACTTCTTTCGCAAAGCTCAACTAGCCTTCATGAAGCTGACAATTTTTGGTTGGATTTTTATAGCGTTCGCAAACTCTCTTACATTCTCAATTCTGAAAATATTTGGTTGGATATTATAACCTTCATGAACATTCTCACATGAACCAGCTTTATGAACAACCTTCGCGAATACTGAGCCATAAAATGTTCGTCAAGTCTTGATGATTTTTATAAATGGGGTATAGGATAATTTATAGTTGTTTACACCGATTCCACAAGTGTTTAACCACATCAACACCTTTTCATTATTTTCTATCATTTCATTACGATGCTCTCTATCGCGCAATGCTCTAGAAAAATTCATTTTTTGAAATTCTTGTCATAATCATTGAGATCACCATCAAAACCTTCAAACCTTCAAGAAAAATCCTTCTTGAATCCAATATTTGTAAAACTCATTCCTTTCCCATATTTTCATAAGTTATTCAAGTAAATCCATCTTTTACGATGATATCCAATCTCTAAATTTTGGACCCCAAAAATTTGGAAAACTCTGGGAAATAACTTCACCTTGTGTACACATTTTCCTATACCACTTCATGGGAATCCATTCCATTGTCCTAGATCTTCGTCTACATAATATGTCAATAATATATCTGTATCTCTAATACATACCTTGGAAACCCAATTTTTCAACAAACACAATCAACCCAAAAATGATCTAGTGTAACCTTGAGATATTTTTTCCCAACATAAATAAAATAAATAAATGAAAATTCATAATTTTAACATAATAATAAGAATAAAAATAATGGTTTATTGAAATTTACTGGTTCAGTCATAAATTTACCAGGAAAACAATAAATAAACAATAAAGAGTTATTTTAAGATAAAATTAATAATTTGAATAATGTAACTCTAAATTAACAATATTAAAAAATTAATCGATTTAATATTTTATTTTGACAATAAAACACAGTTAATTAAAATAAATGATGTTGATAAAGAATGAAATAAAATATACATCACCAATTGAAAGTCATAGAGAATGATTCATACATTGAAGTATATGAATCAACCTTATTAAATGGATTATCAAGGATGTTGGGCTCAACAGAATACATTGGTTGTGTTTTCATATAATAATAATCTTTTTTTGTATATAGATGAATCCTTCTGAAGAATTGTAGGGAATGGGGTGTCGGACTCCAGATTGTTGGGATGAAATTAGGGAAAGAAGGTTACTGGGGCTAGAATTGGTAGTAGAAATGGTTAAGAAGTTGAATATGATTTAATAAGACCTAAGGATATATTAAAGTATGATCAAAAGTTATGTAGATTACTAGAGAAAAGATATTTCTTTCAAGGTATGTGACCATGTATTTCTAAAAGAATCTATATGGAAAAATAATATGTTTTTTAGTTAAAATAGAATGTTGAGTCCATGATTAATTGAACCATATGAAATTTTAGAGAAGATGAGGTTATTTTATTATTGAGTGGCCTTGACCTTATGTTTATATTAGTAAAATGATGTATTTTATGTTTTTTACAAAGATAATATGTGTCTCATGCATCTCATTTTTAATCCCTGAAGTCGGTCAGTTCAAAGAAAACAATTATTATGATGAAAAAATAGTTTAGATTCTTGAACGTGGTGAGAATGTATATTGGAATAAGACAATTCATTAATTTATGGTTTTAATGATAAAAACTATATGGCTAAAGAAGGAACATGAGAATTAGAAAATTCTATGAAGGAAAAATATCCCCATATATTTATGTAATGAATAAAACTACAAAGATGCAATTTCTAAAATGGGGGAAGAATATAAAAACCCATTTAATGTTAAAATAAATTATATTCATTTATTATTAATCTTAATTAATTATATTTTATATAGTTATATTAATTATATTAATATTTGTAAATTTTTTGTTGAAAAGGAAAACGATTTATTTATAACCAAATTCACTTTTCATGCATTATTTTGATTTCTTTATTTAATTTATTTAAAAATTATAGAATTTTAATTTCAAAATATGAAATTAATATTTTAATTAATCAGGGAAAAACAATAATAGGATTCATTTTTGAGAATATATTGAAATGTATGATTTTTCAATGAAAAGTTAAAAATACTCATTGTTACTAAAATATGTCTTTTATTTTTAAGTATTTAAAAAGTATTTTTTTGATAAACATTAAAATTGTGTTTGCTAATTTTAATTAAAAATAATATAATAAATTTTAATAAAATCAACATTATAATTTAATTATGTATAAAAAATAATTATACTTAAAAGACTTTTTTTGAAAAATAATTTTTACTATGTTTTATGGGTTTAATATTAAATTAAATTATATCACATATTCGGATTGAATTTGATAAAATGGAGTTCATATTTGGAAGAATCATAACTATTAATATGTAATAAGTTTAGTTTAATTTTTAGTCATAATGGATACTAAAAACTCTAAAAACGGTTACTATGGTCAATGTTAAAATAGATTTATCCGGAGTTAAATAAATTTTTTAAGAGAGAAAATAACCATAGTAATTGTCTAAATGATATTTTATGGTGGTATTTTGACACTATATCAATTCATAATTGGAAATTATAATTTTTGGATCCATGTGTCTTGAACAAGATTTTATTATAATTTAATCTTTAAAAAAATCATGTGTGTCCTCTCCCCTATTTATTAAAGAACCCCACCCCATTTAATATTAAAACTTAAAAGTAATTCTTTATTATTCAACCCCTGTCTAAATATATTCCTAGAATCAATGATCATATCTTATATGTTCTTCATTTATCATAGAAATAGCCTAACAGATATTTACGTATAAACTTAAAGATGTTTTCTGTTGAAGAGGTAAAGTTCTTAACCTAGGATTTTTATCTTATTTATTTTTCTATGTTTTTTAGATATTTTTATGTTAGATTTAGTTCCTTATATATAACTTCTATATATTTTATGATAACATGTATTAATATTTTTAAATATTAATCAACTTTTTATCACATCATGATTGTTCTTCAACATAACATAACATGTGATAATATCCTAAGAGCAGTTATCGCACCAAAAGTTCAAAGCAGTTCCCCACTATGATGAGAACCTGAAATTACTATTTTAAAGACCCCAACCCTAGTAGCTCAAATTCAGTGTCATACATTATTAAATTTTTCTAATAAACACTGAAGTCACATCCCAAGGGACTGAATAGTTTAGTAGCTCTAGAAAACTAGATACAAATAGTAGTATTTCATTACAACTTGATATGAAATTCAACATTGAAACTATATTTAAAAACACCCATAAAATCATATATTATACCTTTAATTAATTCATAATATACATATTCAAATTATGGGGAAAAATAAAACATAATAAAGCAGCGAGATCAAATGCTTAGTAAGGTTAAACAATATAACAGAAGCTAACATAAATAATAATTCATGGTTAATGACTAAAAACATATGCAAAGAAAACACAATCTTGGGAAGAATATGGTAGGAATAAAACATGAATAAATATTTCATTGTGAATAATCACATGAGAATGATACTTAATCATTGTTATTCTACTATTCTAATAATCACATGGACTCTCAATTATTAATATCATAATGAGATAATAAAAAATTTCAGACATCATAAACATACTACCAAGGCTTTGACCAAGACACCATATATAAATGGTTAAAAACTCGATCTATTTTGTCTCAGGAGACCAATGAATTCATCTAGGGGATATAGAGGTCCTCATCCATCACTTACTAAGTTCAATTCATCCCTCATATAAAAGAGATGAAACATAATAATGATATACATTCATATTCAAACTAGCATATGTAATATTAATAACTTTCCCCAAATAATAATCATAAACCAACCCGATTAATTTGGTGAATGATATCATGATAGTAAATCACCAAAAATAATCATAAAACTTTCAATAAAATATGTTAGATGGTATTAAATTGATCAACTTCAATAAATCATAACATTCAACAGATGGTGTTGAAATAGATGTAAATACTATAATATATTCATTGAGAAATTTTTAAGAGAAATACCCTTTTTATTTATAAGGAATAGTTATTTTAGTAAATCATTTGTATAATATCATATTACCATCATTTTTTTCCATTAAAAATTAAATATAAAATAATTTATATTTAAGGATTAATTGATGTCCAACTGAAGTGAAAACATATAACAGAATTCTTTAGAAATGAGCCACTTTAGTGCGGTTTAAGAGAAAATTTAAAAGAGTCTTTAATGTGGAAAAAACTTAATTGTTTTCATAAACCAAAAAATAACTATAATAGTTTTTCATGATAAAAATATTAATTTTTGAAAAATATTGGTGCCTTATAATAAATTATGAAGTGTACTTGAAAATGGGGAAGAAACTAAGAAGTCCCCTTTAATCGGGCTTGCATATCAGGAGGAATTGAGCTAAGTTAATATTCTTGAAACATAAACACATAATGTAGGATTATTAGATATGAATTATTAATAATTACATCAGGATAAATGGAAAATAATTGTAACCCAAATGAAAAATAGAGGTTTGGGGAGAAATGTTTACCTTATGTTCACACTTTTTCTATACTGGTACTTACACTCCTGGATAATGAAATTTGATTTATTAATATATATGTTCAAAACCACATTAAAATGTATTTGGAGGTTAGGAATCTTAACTACTACACTACCTGTAATAGGATTACATGTCGTGTAATACCCCGATTGTTATTTTAAATCTAGAATCATGACTGATCTCTCCATTTTTAATTCTCATCAATTTCACTTCCCTCAACCTAAAGAAATCCCCAAGTGATATTATAGCTATCCAAACCATTTAGATCTTTTCGTTCGGTGTTTGATCGTCGTTGTGTTGGTGGCATGATTTCTAGGTAAGTATTCTCCCTATTTCTGTGTTTTTATCTGTTCCTCCTCCTTTGGTATTTCAATAGATCATTTTGAAATTGAGGGATCTAGGCTCTGTGATTTTGTATCTCATTTTTAGGTTGAGTTTCATCATTTTTCCCCTTCATTCTTATTGGTAGGATTCATCAAGAGTGTGAGTTTCGGGAAAAATATAGGTGGTTCCATCCCATTGGTCCAAATTAATTAACCATGAATTGTTTTTATTTTTCATTTGTTTATTTAGATTCAATTTCACAAAATTTATTTCAATTGATTTAATAAAACCCAATTCTACTGAATTGGGATATTTGGATTGGTTTTGGCATGAAAACTAGTAAAACCCCCAATTCTATTGAATTGGAGTGTGTTTTTAGAAATTGGATGATTTCAATTGTTTAATTTAAATTTTAGATTTGATGGAAACTATTTCAATTAAATTGTTGAATTTAATTGTGAAAATGATTTGTGAAATTTACTTAATTGGTTTTTAATTGATTCCAAACTTATTAAAACGGTTCAAAAAGTTTTTATAAAAACCTAGTGGTTTTATCTTATATAAAGACCTATTTTTGATTAAAACATGTTTTGGTTTTAAATGGGAAATTGGAATTTTAAATGGGAGAATGAGATTTAATTGTATTTTAAAAATTATTAAAATAAATTGTTCATCATTTATTTTCTAAGAGAATGTGCAAGCCTTAGGAATTTTGGGAGTTATTTGGACCCCCTCAATGATTATACTACTTTCTAAAACAAAAATGTAGCTAGTCGCATCTCCAATGGGATGGTGATGAGTCGACATTGGTCAGTGTTAGAAGGATGTGTGTATACACATATTGTCATGATCACATAAGGGAGTTTGAAGTCTTATATCCTGAAACATTCATACCGATTTGGAAAATGAGCATGTCTCTCTCTTGCTTTCTATTTTAGATATAAATGTATTTTAATATTTTTAAACTAATTTCTATGAATTCTGAATTTAGATAATCTATTTTTTTAATTTTTATTATTTAATCCATTGTTTTGAAAATATTCCATCACTTTCAAGATTTTACATAATATATTTTCCATCATTTGAACTATATTGCATGATTTGTTTAAATATGATTTAAAATTTAAATCCTATTTATTTTAAAATTTAATGATTTCCATCGTTTAATCAATTATTAGTATCTGTTTTGGAATCCAAGATGAGACCCAACTGGGCATTTTAGCTCAAAACCTACTTGTTCCATTGGGTGTTTGTAGATCACCCCTTTCTAGGTTTGAGAAAAGGGAGAGGATCTCTTTGAGGTTTATTAAACTATTGAACCTTGGACTTGACGAGTTGTGTCCTCAGGGAAATGGGATATTATTCCCTATTTTGGTACTTGGGTTGTAGTACTTTGAGATTTAATGCCTTGTTGACTTCTGGTACATTACTCTTAATGGAGTTTCTTTTGTATGCATATTGACTTGTTTGTTTGGATTCTGTTACGTTTTGTGGAAAATTCATTCCCACTTTCATGTTGTATGATGCCAGGTACTAGTCCTCAACCCATGCTGTTTGGGAATTCCTTTAGGGATATGTCAGGACTGACTTGGTTATCTGGTTACCAGGATACCTAGGTTGGTTCATTACAAAGTGGTATTAGAGGTAGGTTGTTGAGTATCATGTCATGAAGTCAGTATGCAATGTGAAATATTTTCGGGACTTATGAGGTAGTTGTGATTTAGTGTTTGGAAATCTCTCACCACAATTAACCATAAATCGTCAGGGTGGGATATGGGAAAACTTCATATGTATTAGTTCTATTATTTTCATTATTTTGATTTGGATAGAGTGAAATCCATATCTTGTTTGTTTTATCGGTCATGATAGTGTTTCCCTTATTGATTTGTATGAGAATTATCTAATGTCTTACTTACTGTCTGTTGATGTTGTCAAGAATCATGCCTAGAAGAAGACATGTCAATTGGATCTAATAAGAAGCTGCAGTTGAACCTCAGTGAGCAGATCCTCTAGTGGAATCAAATCTAGCTGAGTTGATTGTGTGCACTGTTCAAGCTCTGGGACAAGCACCACCTCCAGTCCTCATTCAGGCTATAGATGAGGAACCTCATATGGATGTTATTAAGAATCATTATCAATTGTTAATTTAATAAAATCTACTAGTTTTCAAAGCCTCCATTGATTCTGAACACGCTGATGAATGATTGGGTATGATAGAATGTTTGTTCGAGTTCTTGGAAACACCAGAAGAGATCAAGGTGATGTGTTCCACATTTATGTTGTAAGGACCTAGAAGGAGGTGGCGGGACACGATGGTGACAAAAAAGAAACAATAGGGCTTATAGTGGAAAGACTTCAAGGTTCTTTTCACTGATCAATTCTATCCAAAGTCAATGTTGTTGCCCAAATATGTAGAGTTTTTAAATCTTGAGTAGGCTGATAGAATCATGACTGAGTATTCAAATAAATTTTCTAAACTCATGTTGTTTCATCCTGAGATTTCATCTAATGAGAGGATGGAGTATCGATGGTTCAAGTTGGGACATTTATCAGATATTCATTCTTAGGTTTTCATTCTTTAGATTCCCACTTATGCTGATGGTCTAGATAGGGTTATGATGTTTGTGATGGACCTTACTGGAAGGTCAGGGTTGATGAGAGTTCCTTTTTCTCATAGTGGAAGTGTATGTTCCTTCAAGGGAATGTGAAAGCGTGATGATTCTCATGACATTTCTTAGTGTAAGGGTCATTCCAGGCCTCCTACAGTGCTAGGAGGAAGTATTGTGATTTTTTATTAGTGTGAAAAGCTAGAAAATTTTAAGAGGGTTTTCACTGAGGCTCCCAGGAACTGGGGCTCTTGCAGACATTTGGGTCAATTATAGAGATTCTACCATAACTTTCATACTCCACATTGTAGAAAAGGATCATCAACTCCTCTTAAAACTAAGGGAAAAATAGATGCTTCATGTATAAAAGGTTTATAGGATCAGGAATCTGGAACGAATCTACATCCCACAGTGTAAGAGTCTCTAGAGAGCAGATATGTGTCCAACAATTGTGAATGGTACCATTAATATAGCTTCATTATTAGTGATAACTCTATTTAACACTGGTGTATCACATTCATTTATTTCAACACATGTTTTTAATATTATAAGTCTTCCAATGGAGATTTTATCTTATATAATGGATATTACTAGACCCCTTCGAACAAATATAGGGTAGGGTCTTTGTAGTCCCGCTTGTGTCTTCTCTCAATCAGATGTTGAGATGGATTGGAGTTTTTTGGTCCTCAACATGAAAGCTCTTGATTTTATTTTTGGAATTGATTGGATCACTTTAAATAAAGCCTCGACTGATTGTTATCTTCAACAATTCTACCTTATGACACCCAGTGGTGTGTCTCTTATCCTTCAATGAGAATGGGACACAAATTCGAGCATGGTTGGACATTGTTATCTGGATTTGGGGATGGTAATATCAATGTTTATTTGAACTAGAGTATGAATCATTACTCGGTGATCTCTCTCCATTTGTCTTCATGTTTCTTGAAATTTTTCGTTATGATTTCTTTAGGTTTTCATCAGTAAGGGATGTCAAGTATTTCATTTACTTAATGCTTGGTACTCAACCAATTTCTATTTCCTCTTACCATATGTCTTGAGCTAAAATGAATGAGTTGGACTCATAGTTGGATGATTTTCTTGATAAACGATTTATATGCCCATGTGTATCACCTTGGGTGACACCAGTTCTCTTCACTAAGAAAGTTGATGGTTCTCTTTTTTTATGTGTTGATTATAGAAAGATAAATTGAGTTACAATAAAGAAAAAATATATTTTCCCCCATAATCATGACATGTCTGATCAGTTGAAAGTGTATAAGTGGTTTTTATATATTTACCTTCGATCTAGTTACCATATGTTGTGAATAAAATAATCTTATATTCATAAAACTACCTTTCGGAGAAGGTACAACCATTATGAGTACCTTGTTAGTCCCTTCAGTCAAAAAAATTCTCCTAAAGTAATCGTGAATTTGATGAATAAGATTTTCCATGAGTATTTGGTTACCATTTTGGTAGTCTTTGTGGATGAAATCCTCATTTAATCCATGTTATAGGAGGATCATGGGCATAATTTGAGAACAATTCTGAGTCTTTTGAGAAATCATCGACTTTATTCCATGCTTTTATTGTGTGATTTATGGATTTGAGAAGTGAAATTCCTAACACTCGTGGTGTAAAAACTACAAATATTAGTTCATCCTGAGAAGGTGAGGGGTGTTATGACTGGGGAGCAACCACATAATGTATTTGAGATTCATAGCTTCTTAGGCTTAACCGAATATTATCATCCATTCATAAAGGACTTCTTAATGTTGGCATGTCTGATGATTTCACTGTCTTGGAAGTGAGTGAAGTTTGATTGGAATGATAAATTTTAAAATTCTTTTGTTGATCTTATATGATTTTTGACTACAGCACTGGTGTTGTATCTTCCAGAGGTCGGGCAGGGCTATGTGGTCTTATGCAATGCATCACGTTCAATCTCGGGCTGTGTTCTTATTCAAGGTAATCATTTCGCTTTTTTGGGCTCTAATCATCTTAGGCTACATGAGAAGAATCATACAACCCCTATCCTTGAACATGAAGATTTAATGCATGTGATTAAGAGTTGGTGACATTACCTTTACAGAGAGAGGTTTACACTATATTTAGACCATAAGAGATTGAGTTATATCTTCTCTCAAAATGTAAAGACTCGGAATTTCTGTATAATTCTTTTTAATTATATTGGATTATTATAAGACTAATAAAATTTATGTCACATGATTCTGAGTCCCAGACTGATCGAAATGACCCATCAAAAAAGTGTTAAGCCTAAAATAGCACACACGAGTCGTTTTCCTAAAAAGGTGGAAGAAATATTAAATGGGTGCCCGAATCAGATATTTGAGGGAACTATTCCATTCAGGATCGCATGTTTACCCTGGGCGTGACTTAAGTTTAGTCAGTGCAATCCTCTAGTGAGAAAACCCAAAAATGGAATAACCGTATAAAAAAATATATTATTTTTCAAATACTTATAAGTCATGAATGGTGACCTGGATTAAAAATATGAGACCACCTCTGAAATCACGAGGGTATGCTTTCCTTAGGTAGATCCTAACATTGGCCGATGTGGGCCAATAGTGGAAGTTAGTTTTTTTCCACAAATAAAATAATTAATTAACAGTTATTTTATTTTTAAATTTTATAACACCTAAACGGTAACTCGGCTTTGAAATCTGAGAGTACCGTTGAGCTCTTCAGGGAATTTTTCCTTTGGGCAGAGTCTAACCTTGACCGACGCGGGTCGAGGGTGACTGTTAATAATTTTTTAAATTTTTTTATACTACTTTTTGTAAATGTGCAGACAATGATTTCTATCTTTTGAACGAATTCTAAGATTAAAAATCTTAGGGAACCATTGAATTTGCAGCGCCCAGATTCTCTTAAAAATATATTTACGTTGTCCGAAAAGGGTTGGATGAAAAAGTTAATTTTTGGACACTACAAAAAAAATAATAAAAGTATTAAAGGTTATTTTATTTTTCTTTTTGCAACCATTACACAAACAGTGGTGGAACCATAGTGCAAGAACAGACCATTAATGACTTGACCCTCATTTTCTATAACCACACCATTAGAAATTTTTAATAGGTTGTGTAATCACACCACTGGGAAAAATTAATAGGTTCATTAATTAAACACATTAATGAACGCCCTTAATTTTGTGATGGGTTGATCCTCTATTTTCCACTATTTAATATGAGCTTGAGCTTGGGTTTTGGGAGATCTATGAGAGGAAGCTCTGACAAAGTGTTAACGACTTCCTACTTTGAAAAAGAATGTTATCATGCAACAATCATCGGAGGAAATGATGGGAGACGATGAATACTGATGAACACCTTTAGATGTCAACACTCCTTCCTCTTTAGCAACTCCTTCCAATGAAATCTAGGTAAGGGTTTTTATTTAAATCCAATTGATTTTTATTAATTCAAACCCTAATTCTAGAAAAACATAAGGAACACAGATCAACCAAAACGATTTGATCCTTTATATGTATGAAATTTATGGTGGGTGTTGAGAGAAAATTTTGAATGGGTTTAATCATTATCTATGTGATGTATTGTGTTATACCAACTTGATATGATGCTATCTCTGATGGGGAATACCAAATGAATAAAGACTAAACCCACCATCGCTTCGGTTTTTATCATGTTCTTTAGGGGATGTATTTTTAACTCGATAAAATCTTGAATCTGGGAGCCACATAGTGACGGAAGCACCCTGGGATGTTTGTAGGCGCAATCAGAAGGGAAAACAGACCACATGAGTTCAGCCGATGGCCCATATAAGGGCCGCTAGCATGACACCGGTGTAACACCCCTAACATTTTATGCTACATTTACCTTAAATACATTCTATTAATAGCCTATATTTCCTAAATCACTAAGAATCTTGGGAACAAAACATGGTTATT
The DNA here is from genome assembly GCA_963277665.1 of Viscum album. Classification (NCBI taxonomy): domain Eukaryota; kingdom Viridiplantae; phylum Streptophyta; class Magnoliopsida; order Santalales; family Viscaceae; genus Viscum; species Viscum album. The sequence goes on from OY728133.1 coordinate 247,807,752, forward strand.
ATAGGATACAGTCCTAACCTATCTGTTAAACATAAATTTTCCAATTTTGTAATTTGATTTTTGAAAATATGGCATATACGATTGTGTTCAGGGTGATATTTAGAGTCTGATAGAATTAACCTAATTCTCAGTGTATAGTAACTTACCCTTATAAATAGTAATCTACCCTTATGAATAGTAACTTACCATTATGAATAGTAATATGACTCTTACGAATGGTATCTATACCAATGAATGTATAAATAAATTTAGGCACCTAAAATGAAGATTAATATTTTAGGTGTTTATGTATTTTTAAATTAAATAATTATTTTCATTAAAAAATAAATTTATAATATTTAGAAATTTATCTCTAAAAAATGATGTTTATTTTGGAAAAATGAATTCTATTTTTAGATTCTACACGTTGAAAAATGGTTTGGGGTAATTTTTCGGATTTTTTGGAAATACTTGAATTTTTTATGAATAGTAAAATATAATAAACTACGATTAATGCTAAATACATTATTTACTACATCATAAGTGATGAAAGGTTGATGTAAGGCCACTTGGTTTGAACTCACATTCCATTATTACTATTTGGGATCACATGAATCAAGATTATTCGTTGTCTTGTGAAACAATCATAAAATAATAATTAAAATAAGGTAAAATCACTTCCCACGTCCACTATATATACCACCACTCACCCCCTCTTCATCCCAGACCACTCAAGATTCATTATTTGCCTAAATTCTTCCAAATACTCTTTCTAATACCCTTCCCCAAAACCAAGTCCAGCTGGTCTCACAAAATGTTCAAAATCAAAGGTTATCAAAGAGTACTCTAGAGGTGAACATCTCTTCCGTTTTCTATCATTTTCTTTTACAAGTTCTATTATTTTGTTCTCTCTTCTCACCTCACATCATCTTACTGCCATGATAATTCCATTACCATAATTTTACTTTATTTTCATTGTTCTAATGGAATATTTAATTATATCTTATCTTTTTCCCCACCTTTTATACTATAAATGGATACACCATTTGAGATGTGTTAATTTACCAGAATCAAGGAAGTTGGGCTTTTAATTTTCATTACTATCCTCAAGACTGGTCAGGAAACATTTTTAATGGTTGAACTAGATCATAATAGATGTATTTCACTTTATTCAATGTTCTGGAATCCTTACACACTCATAATACAAAATAATAATACAAAAAACAATTCATTATACCCAAAATGGGCAAAGTTAATCCAAGAAATTATCAATAACTCTTAACTAATGAATCATGCTCAATTATATAAACAAAAATAATTATAAGATCCTTTAAAATGTCGCTAATAATATATATTTACAATTCTTGATGTTTAACCACATTTCAAATGAACTTCCAATAATTAACATAAGTAAACCCGTCATGAAAACCCAAGGAAGAAAATGCTTCCAAAACAATAAAGTTGAATCTCTTAAAACCCTTCAAAAAGGTCATGAATAAACCTAATAAGGTTATACCATATCAATCAAATTTTTATGAGGTTCTTAACTTATTAATTAATGAAGATAAATTTTATTACATAGGTCATTAAGAATAATCAATAACACCTTCGGGCTTAATGTATGGGAAATCTTAACTCAATTTCTATTCATTGAGTTAAACATAAATGTCATTGGGTTTTTCATTCCTAGAATATATGTGAATTACCATTGATTTTTTTATGATGTATATAAACTTATATTGTGTGGATTTATGTTTTTTTAAAACTTATATTTCATTAATTTTTCCTCAATATAAGAATACTTTCTTTGTAAGGGGTCCTCTCTCTCACTTTTGTTCAAGAATTCCCACTCTATTGTGCCCTTTTATTTTTAATTCATAATGATAAAATATATTTTTTCATCATCCCCATACTACCCTTATGATATATAAATTATAGGATACCCCATTACCTCTCATTAATCCCTCTCAAGAAAACTGGTTACCATGCCTAAATGTTTGTAAGGGGTTTCTCATCTAACTTTTAATTCCTTGAGATTTCTATTTTTCACCGCTTATTTATTATATGTGGTGTATTTTTACTACCTAATGATTTATAATATCATTATTCTGTTTATATTAATTTTATCTAATGATTCAATTGTGGGTTATTATCTTTTTTCCATACGATTCGATTGACTACAATGTGGTAAGTAACATTGTCCTATTTTCCATTTCTCTGTGACTTACTTTGTATTGTGAACCTAATAATTCTTATAGTGTCTACCTACATCCAATTTGACCTCAATTTATAGTTTGAATTACATTTTTATTAGATATCCATATTCTGGTTTCATGGGTATGATTATTGTCTTTAATCTGTATACCCTTTCACACATGTTGTTTATTTTGAATGTTGTTTTAACTATTGAAATATTGAGGAATCTGTATCCTATACTCTATACGAATATTGAAAAGGTATATTTATCTTGTAATAAATAAATATATAAATAATTCATTGGACATGAAGTGATGTTCATGTCCTGCTATAGCCCCTGGATGCATCGACAGGTCTCATCAGACACATCAGTTGGTGACAATCCCTTCGAGTTTGTTTCAAAAAATCAGACGAGTTTTAACCACATAACTAAACTGTTTTAATGGTATTACAGTATCATGTGCCAGATACATGAAGTCCAGTGAATAATCATTCTCTTTATTCATTATCAGTTATTACAAACATGGGGTTTTCATTATGAAAAATCTATGGATGTAGTTTCATTATATGTTTATTAATGGAATGTTTTTTCATTGATTCATCATGAAATATTCACTATGCCATGTTGTTTATGATTCACTTATTATTTATTTTTATTTCTGATATTTGTAACCCTTACTGAGAATTTGATATCACCCATTTTATTTGTTTACCTCCAATAGGTTATGAAGAGGACATCATTTATTGAGTTTCTGTGGATGCAGTTTTTAGTTTTTATTATGTATTGTAATTTGTTACCTTTCCAAATGTAATTTGTGTTACATGTATGTATCTAGTTTCTTCAATACTACTAAACTGTTATTTTCATCTGGATTATTATTCCTTCTAACCATGCCAATGTATCAAATAATGCAAAGGATCCAGTCTAGATGGGATGGGGTGTTACCGTTGGTATCAGAGAAAGTTTAGTAAGAACCATGAAAACTAGATTAGAAAATGCAGATTAGGGAACAAATCACTATGTTAGGATTTGAGGGAAAACATACAATAATGTAAAGGAATTTTATTATGGAATAGAATTTGTGTATATTTTTAGAAAATACATCATTTTTGGATTCAAACAGGTAAAGGTGGATCTGGCACATATGTTTCTAGGAGTGAAAACTCTGACAAGGAGTCTCGGGCTTGACCCGGGTTATCCTGGTACATGAAAACGGGCCTTGATGAACTCTTATTATTGACACTCCTAGGGTATATTATTTGGATATTACACATTTTCTTTACAAGCCATTATTAAGGATTTTAATGTAAAATTTTCCTCAGAAAATCCATGTTTATGGGTGAGGAATGAACTCTTCAAATTCACGATGTACATATAGTCCATAGATACATTGACGTATTCACAGATGATTTACCTTGACACCCTCCATGGTGAGAAGTTGAGTTCTCTATTGATTTAATTTTGGTGCAAGACCTATATCAAGGACTCCCCATAGAATGGCCACTGTAGAATTAGTGGATCTAAAGAAACAACTAGAGGAATTTATTGACAAAGGATTTATTCAACCTAGTATTTCTCCATTGGGAGCCCCTATCCTTATTCTCAAGAAGAAATATGGATCCATGAGGCTATGAATTGATTACAGGAAAATCAATTATATTACAACAAAAAATAAGTATCCACTTCCACTAATTTCTGATTTATTTGATCAACCTCATGGACAGTGCATTTAAAAAAGGAGTGCATTTTTTCAAGAAGGGGTGTGAGAGCGTATAATTATTCATGAGAAGTGAAGTGCACAAGATTGAATTATTTTTTAAAAATAATTCAAAATTGAAACACTACTTTCTGTTAAAATAATGAAGAAGAAGTCTTGAATTATCAACTATAGTTATTGAAAATATTTTTAGTGTTCAAAATACTCTCCTTAAGATACTTACCTTTCAGATCTTTTCTCTTGGAGATATTTCTTTTTTCTATCAACTATATCTTACAGTTTTGAGATGACATATATAAACTCTTTTTTTATTATCATTACTTGTAAAGGTTCTTAGAAAAAAAAATTAATGTTGTTTCCTGTAAATATTTTCTAGATCATGGTTGAAATCTATCATGCTTATACCAAGTGTCAACATCTTGAACTCATTTGTGCATGCCCTAGACAAAGGATTGTAAGTCCCGGACAAAAGGACGGGTCTAGTAAAAATCATCACACTCATGGATAAAAGTGGTGATGTAGTAGACTATGAGACTTATATTCCACAAAACACTATAAATCTCTCAGTGTATAATTTTCATTTTATTTTTCTATGTTAATTAATTTTTAAAAAATATATAATAAATTAGTCATAAACAAGAGAGGGTGTTTTTTCTATGTGATGAAAAATTTAAAGGACTCAATTCACCCCCCCCCCCTCTAGATTCTTAATATTTCCAATATCCCATACAAAAAATAATTATAGGAATTATTTAAAACATATATTAGACATTTTTAACATTTTGGTGAATAATTAAATTAAGAAAAATAAAACCCATTTCATACCATGTATCCAAGTACAACTAAACTTACTCAGACACATTATTCATCTACAAATTGGATGTTATTTTATTATGATGAGTTCAACTATCAATAATCTCCCATTTAGTTTTTGATAAAAAATAATTAATAAAATATTGATTAAATTATAAAAATCAAACCAATCTTATAGATTCTTGAATAAATGATACCAATTGAATGAGAAATAATTTGAAACAAATTCATTTATTAGGATATTAAATCTTGATACAAACTAACGAATCGTACACCATATGTTAAAACAATTTTTTATTATTATAATAATATATCAATTATCTAATTAAATTACTATATAAGAAAACTATATATATGTAACTAGAAAAAATAAGATTCCTTCTCAGAATTTTCAATAAATAATTATTCACATCACTCATTGTTCCATGAATTTTACCTATTGAAATATTGAGTTTCAATTTAATTAAACCAATTTCAATAAAAAATAATTAATTATAAATCAATTTTATTTCAAAAATGTATATTTAAAAAAAAATCTCATCATTTTAGAAGATACCCCCCCTATTTATGTGTTTATCATATTTCCTTGACACATAGTCATTAAACACATCTAAACTATTCACTTCCCTAACACACATTCTAAACTCATAACTTTACACACTTATTCACATATTGTGTACACTAAATTCATATATTCATAGAGACACAAACACACATAGTGAAAATTTAATTCAAAAATTTACACGAGAACACATTCTACATGCTAAATGTAAGGGCTCGAATCTGCATGGATCAACCCTTTTCATGTTCTCAATGGCTGAAGTACTCTGAGGTGGCTCATAAGAATTTTGAAGCCGTTTGGTTGATTAAAATATGGAATGAGGGGATTACACATTGTGTAACAACATTTCACAATGTGAAATCCCATTTATCAGGTTGTTTCATGGCCTGAAATTATGGTTCAATATGTGAAATACCCTGTAGTCTAAAAAATAAAATAAATCATTAAAGAGATACATTTTTTGGTGGTACTCGGACTTGAGGAATTACATGAAGTGAATGGTGATTACATGTCATGTAATTCCCCAAAACTATATGCTTTGAAAACAAATCCAACCACTCTAGTTTGACCAATCTATGGCTATAACAGCTCTCCCTCAACTCCATGGAACCTAGAGACACTCTCTTCAGTGTTTTTTGTGATTCCTTTGACATATAATGATCCCTAGATCCCTTCTTTGATCTTTAGTGATCCTTCTTCGATATAAGGTATGAGATACCTTCATTATTGAGGTTTATTAGATCCATTTACTTATTTTTTTTCCTTACTATTTGATGGTTCATGATCTCTATTTTTCTAATATGGTTTTCTTAGTGGTTGGTTACTGCGGTTGGGCCAAAGTTTCATAGGTTGGTTACAATTGTTGCATGAGAGGTGATAATGATATATTTATTTGATCTATACTTGTACGAATAACATCATTGACCTTTTAAGGTAGTGGATTTTATTGTTTTCTATATTTATGTACCATCATATAGTTATCATGGTTTATTCCTTGGATCATAGTATAATTGACCTAATAATTATATGAACTAGATTAAAAAATTGGTATTGCTCATATGTTGTTTCTTTATACCGTGATAATGGATTTCCTCTTGATTTTCTAGATAGTGAGATATATATGCCTTGTTTGGTAATAATTTTGTTCTTGATGGAATTTAGTAAATAACATATTGTAGGAATTAATTGTTAAATTAATTTGATAAAAGGTAAAGAGGCTTGTTTAATGAACCTGGTTGATGTTGTTGTAATTTGATTTCAATCAAATTGAAATGATTATGCATAGACTATACTATTTTTAAATGAAGATCCCTTCTTAGTACCAACATCTGAGTCTCCCATACATGGAATGAGGGCAACAAGGTCACGGATTACTTGGACTCTTTGGAGGATAAAAGTTCAATTAGTACTCAATTCATCTCCTTTAGCTGTCTGAAACCTGAGGGTGGGAATCTGGTCGTAGGCGATGCCCTCGGCCTACACTATTTCCATCCCCTATAGTTTGGGGCATGTTGTTCTATCCTTTTGAAAATAAAATTGATATTGGATGGATGGTTAATGAACCTGAATCATATTGATTCTTTATTATAAAGGAACTAAATTCTTGTTAAATTAATTGGTTAATTAATTTGTGATATATTGTGATAGGTTTTTTATTAGGATTCTCGTAGTTGGAAACTTTGAATAATTAATCGGGTAAATCATGATGGAATAAGAACATGTTGTGTGAGAATGATAATTCCTTGTAGGGCCTGAATTTTTTTCTTGTAAATTCCAAGTTTCTTATGCTTTGGAGCCATGATATCTCGTTATCTGTGAAGGCCAAATGCCTTTTTTTAGGGACGAGAACCTACTGCTGTGTTTGTTCCTGTTTCTTATAATGTTCCCTAGAGAGGAGACTTGTGGTTGCGGTGGAAAGGAGGCACGAATATGACATGATCCTGGGATGGCTAACCCTAGAGGGCTATTGTGGAATCTGGGGGTAGGGAGACCCAAGGTTTGTGGCAACAATTGATGACAACAGTGGTGTGATACATTGGTTTATGCATATGGGTGTTCGAGAGGACGCTAGAGATGATGTAATGTGTTGAAGTGGGGCTTAACCATTGATAATAAAGTGGATTGCTTTTGAATTTGTTTTTTATTTATCTTATTTACTTTCCCCACATCTTGATGAATATGGTATTTCTTACCATACTTCCAAAAGAGGTTAATATGGATAGGGTATGCCCCATGCTTTTGGTGTTTGGATTCTCAAATATGGATGGGTCTATGCTCATACTATAGGTGAAAAAGACTCAACGAGTTGTTCACCTACTCATCATGTTGATAATATTGTTTTCTGGTAGATTAGAATTTTTTTCTAGAATACATGGAAGTATGGAAATTGGTAATGTTGTCAAATAAATGAGTAAATGATGTTTAACCAAAGGGGTTGGAGCTTTCTTGGATGCAATGTTGAGGTTGAAATTTTTTAAATTCCTTGGAATTGGTTTGGTTACGCTATGAGGGCATGGAATTTTGCTGTGATGTTATGGTAATAGAATGTGGAAAAAGATAATAGTTAATTAGTGGTTAAAGAATTAATTTACATAAATTGAAACTGATAAAAATGGATAGAGTAACTTAATGTAGCTCTTTAAATGGTTGTGAAATTATAGGATATCTAGTCTTAGGAGTGGAAGTTGAGAGTCCAAGACACATTAGCGATTTTTGGGACTAAGACTAGGTTATGTACATAGTGTGGTTGTAAGCTATATTATATATGGTAATTTTTGTTTTTTTATATGCTACTCCAGCCTTTCGGATAGGGAAACTAACACCCTGAGGATTATGAGCCCTGTGGGGGTTTTTCCATAACATCCTATTTAGAGGATAGATGGATGACTACCCCATTTGGCCTCACTCTCTTCTCTTGGTAGTTACATGTGTTGGTATGCACAATAGTTAGTTTTCCCCATCTGTGTGTGTAGAGGGTTGTAATAGATTGTGGTTATTTCACACACATATATTCTGGATATAGTTTTTGATGGACTACTATAGGTATTCCGTGTATAGGATGTGCTGGATTGAGGATCCTTACTTGGAGTATGGGATTTAATGGATTATGGTATAATAACTAATGTGTGATACAAACTATGTGATCTATGGTGCCTCCCGATAACTACCGGGTTACTTTTGGTTGTGTGGTTATGGAGGTGAGTTTCATGAGGTGTATGTTGTAGTGCTACACCCAGGTGTCATTGGGCTAACGTTTTGGAGAATGATTCTTAACACATGAAACATTGGGGAAAAGTGAAAAATCAATGGGGAAGATGTAGCAAGGTACCCTTGATATTCTTTATTATATTATATAATATTTTATGTGATACTTGGTGAGAGTATCCATAGTGAGCTTGGGAAATTTGTATACCTATTTAGGTGATGAGTTAATTTTACTATTTGTTTACTGTGATTTAACATGATTTCTTTTCTTTTGCATGAGAGGCTCTGGGGAGGATCCTACAGAGTGTACTTTTATACTCAGCCTAAGTTATGTAAACTGTTTTTTTGGTCTCTTAGATCAGGTTGGAGGTCAGGCTGGTTACAACAAGCTTTCAGGTTTTGGAGGATCTATTCAGGGTTCGTGGTCACTACCATTTTACTTTCTTTTGGTACTTGGAGTTTCCCATTTCAGTAGTAGTAGTTCTTATAGGAAATTTTATATGTGTAATTAAGATTTTATTTACTTTTATTATAATAAAGAGTTGGTTGGTGTCTATATTATCTCTTTCATTAGCATGTTTTCTCTTAGAGTGTAATGCCTCAGATTTGTGTGTTCTCTATATCCTCGATGCTAGTCGCCAATGCAGGGCCTACTATAGGAGGGACTCTGGGGTTATTACCTATCTTCTCACATTTTTCGCTTAAGAGGGATTCCATATATGGGGAGGGGGTCATGATACTAAATTTATAGAATCATACACACACATATTGTGCAATCTGAATTTGTAGCTTCACATATTCTCACATATTTTATATAATGAATTCAAAAAATTCCCCTTTAAAATTATCCCCATAAATATATTCTCCCATTTATAGAAAAACATATTATTTTTGGTTTATTTTATTATCTACCACTTTAATAAAAATAATATAAATAATAATAGATAATGAGATGAAATTCATACCTCAAACTTGTGAGATACTAAGTTGAACTCCAACCATTAACCTCTATGTTTTAATGGAGTCTTTAGTAAATGGTTTGTTCAACAAAGTTGTTACTTACTTATCCCTAAGAATAAGAACTAATGGAAATGTAAATAACCTTTTAGGTGAATTAATTTAAATGAAAACTTTTTTTATTGAGGAAATTTCACATTCTAAGAACATTAGATACTTTTATTCTTTGATTTTTCTTGGAGTAGTTTTTTCCCTTTTTCATATTTATTTTAGAATATAATATTTTAAGAATGAAATTTTTTGTTTTTTAGTATTTTTTTGTGGTTTGGTTGGTAGATTAGGTGTCCATGTAATATAATATGGTGGTACCACTTGTAGTTTATAGCTTAAACTAGAATTATGTACCAAATAGAGTTATAACAGTTAACCAATGAGCTTAGTAGTGGTTTGTATTCTCAGGTGGTTCCACTAGGTACCCAGTGGTCCTAAACTAGGTACTAGGTAGTTTCAATACATTTTTTAAATGATAATTTTAGTAATTTTTAATCCAACCCATTTACTATTTTTATCTCTCCCTTAAACCCCATTTCTCATAACATGATACCACTTTGAAGCTCATTTTTAGTCTTCTCTTTCTCTACTTACCACTTTATGATGAATGGTATATTAAAGAGGATTTTTTATATCATATCAAAGATAAAACTTCCTATACTATAAATTATTACCATCAACATTCTTCTAAAATATTTATTTTTCATTTTAATTCAGGTTTATTGTTGGGATTTCACTATAAAATGGGGAAATCACCATAAAACATAGTGATTCTATTTATTTTTTCAAAGGGAAACACTAATAGATTTATTATCATTAGTTTTTCAATGTTCTAATATAAATTCATTGGTGTGTGATTATTTATAGGGCTTTCTTTTTATCAGGATAAAAATGAAAGACTATTAAGTTGATTTATTTATTTTTTTATATTTATTTGTTCTTGGATGGATTTTATTGGCAATATACATTGGTTTTCATTGAGGTTTAGTTCATTTTTATTATGCTGAATGATTTATTAGATTACAGTGTTTATAAATTTTTTAATAATAGTACTTATGATATATTTATTAGACTTTGGAAATAATCATGTAATCATCATATTGTAAATTCTCACCAATGATCATGGTAGTTGGTATTGACCATTTGATGTAATTTAAAGGCTATAACCAAGATAAGTTTCCAACTTGATTTATAAATAATAACAATTCCATGAATTTTTTTTGGAATTAGGAATATTTGGTTTTAAAATACAATTTTTATAAAAATATGGTGTTTCTCAAAAGGTAATTTATATTAACTTATGTAATAGGATCCATTATCGGTGATTCATTTAGATATTTATTTTTAAACCATGAGAAAATTGGTTGTTGATAATGTTTCATGTATTTACAATAAAATTTATCTTAACATCCCATATTATAATTTAACATGAATGGTTTTTTATTGATTATCAATCATAACTTGTAATTTTCTTATATGTAATTCTTCACATAGTAATGTATTGTCCTTCAATGGTTTAATTTTTAGTTAAATGTTTATCCCTACAAATAATGTGACACCTTTCATTGACATATATATCTTTTTTGATCCCTTAATCATGTATTACTAAGGTGGATCACTCCTATCAACTGTAATCAAAATGTATTATAAGTCATAATCAAACCTTAATATTTTGTTAAGTGATTTAAATAATGATAATATAATGGTTGGGTTAAATTAATGGGAAAGAATAATTATGTCCTTAAAACCCTTTTTTGTTTTATAATGAGAAAAACTTGTTTACATAAAAATCAAACCGTGTAAATAATAAATTATTTCATTTTTTATAAATTTCAAATCTAAATTTTTCTTTCTTTATGTATTTAAATATTTAATCTAATATCATGAAACCACATCCCATTCTTAAAAAACATATACTTAAGAATATTTTGGTAAGTATAGACTATAACATAAGGCATGTGTGTATCATTAATCTAGTAAATTTATAATTATTTTGGATTTTATAAATTAAATTTATTTTTTCTTAAAATAAATTTTTTTGGAAAAATTGTTATTTTTTATATTATTTTTATATTAATCTAGTTATTAAAATATCAAAAATCATACCTTTAATTTTTTATCACAAGCTACTTTAGGTCTGTATTGACCTTTATTAATAAAAATAATCACCTCCTTAACTATTAAATTACTAGTATGCCTTTTCTAAGAAGCATGAAATAATATGTTTCATGTTTGGATTGATGTTAATAACCATGAATTGATATCTTTAGAGTCTTTATTATAAACTATTCCTGATTGATTTAATGTATAGATTAGTTTAAAAAAGACATATTGAGTATATTGTAATCTTATTAAGTTGTGCATGTAATTTTAGATATTTTTATTACGTTTGTAATTTGGTATTATCTAAATAATTTTATAGAAATGATATACTAATAATATGATAGTTTTATAATATTTATTTGGAATATTCTTTATTATATTAGGTATATTGATCACTGTAATTAGTAATGTTATCAATAACATAGATAATTATTAAATATGCATATGAAAATTATATAAGTGGTATATTCAGGTAATATGAATATCAATCTGGTATAAATTATATAGATTATTATGGATGTGATGCGATTGAAATTCCATAAATCTGTTATTCCCATTCCCATATTCTTAAAGGGATGCATTCTATGATTTTTGGGAATCTATATACCCCTTACACACTAAATGAGATTAATTGAGGAGACCCTAACATAGTTAAACAAACAACTATATATGTGTTAGTGTGTGCACACACACACATGTATTTCCTTTCCCTTCCATTGCGGAATGCACTAGCACCCCATCTTATACACCATGTTGAGGCACCAAGAAAGTATTCACAAGTATGAACCTTCCTAGTATAGGGTGTTACTTTTCATAGCATTTAATTCATTTTTAGCTACCTATTGTTATAATTTCCAGGTTTTATTGATGATTTCTCATAAAACTATTTTGATGAATATTTTTGTAAATGAGTATACATGTTCAATAATATACTTATTCATTCACTACTATGTTGAGGTATACTGGTGTTGGCCTATTAAGTATGTATATGCTAACACCCTTCATGGAAAATATGATGGACATTGTTTATTTTCAGAATAATGTGAGCATAGGAAACTATTGGGTGTTTGTATTGTTGTGTGGGAGCTAGTGTAGTTCAGGTGTATATGCTTCATAATGTTTTTGAGGAGGATTTCTTATTGGTAGTAATGTTAGATCATCATCCATTGCATTTTGTTTTATATAGTCTATTTAACAATTCTTGACTATCTTAGTATGTCTTATATATTCTAATTTTATGATTTTGAAAAAATTTATACAGATTTGTATTTATTTATCTTGTATATTTATTCATCTACTTCATGTTATTTATTTATTTTTCCAGGTAACATCCAACATATTAATGAGTCATACCGCTTCCTTGATATAATTTTGTTATGAATTATTTCACTATCCTAAGAGGGTAAATTATTCCCTAATAATTAATTAAGACTCCTGATACTTGTAACACACAAAAAGTTTTTAATATATTTTCCTTAAAAAATTATTCGATTGTGTGTGGTATACAGAATAATGAGCTTAAATGAACAACAATATACAAAAGAAATATTATTATTTAAATATGACTATTATGAACCGTCTATTGGTTTGGTAGGTATAAATAGAAATTAATATATTTTCAAATATATGTAAATTTATTTCCACAATAAAATGAATATTCAATCTTACATTCATTTTCAGTTGATTAGAAATATGGATAAACACTTTTGAAGGTAAAAGAGATATCTTAAGTAAAATTATTTTGTTATGTGGAATGTTTTTTATCTACGAGTTTAAATTAATCACACTTTATAAATTAATATAACTAAATAATTATATTATATTTTTAATTTAATTAATTAACATTCATTTAATTATGGTTATTATGAAAATCATGAAAATAAAGTCATTATATTCTTCAAAAATGTTTTTTGTTCCATTTTGTGCATGAATATTAAAATTAATTTCTATCAATTTTATACATTGTATATTTAGAAAAGAAAAAAATTGACATAATAAATTTATAAAATCATTAGGATTATTTTTTAGGATTTTTCTAAAAAGATTGATTTTTAAGTGAATAGTGAAAATGAATATTTTAGAAAACTATGATTTATTTTATTAAAGTCTAGTAATTTTAATGTACCATATTATTTTGGATTTAGTTTTAAATTAATATATGATCAATTTTATTAAAAATCATATAAAAAATTTCTTATTAATCAACATTATGTTTTATTTTGGTTTAAGTATATTTCTATGCTTAATATGTGATTTTCTAAAAACTACTTTTTTAATGCGTTTTTCACACTTATAATAAAATTAATTTATACAAATTATAAAAATATAAACTTGAAAAATTAATTCTTTATTCTTAATAATGAGGATGAAATTTATTAATGATTTCAATTTCATTTTTTCATTTTGAATAGTATCTATTGGTACAAATGTGTCACAATTATAAAGGTTAAATCATGTTAATTAATATAAATACTATGTGATAAAGATAGAAAATCATATCTTAATTGTTATTGGATAATGTAATTTATACATTAATAAATTTATATTTGATATTGGATAGTCTTGTAACCACTTTCTCTAGATTAAGACTTTGTAATATTAAAAAGTCTATAAAAACACAAGTGTGACACTGCCCGAACTTATAAAAGGGAACATCATCTCTTCCATTCCTCACACCTTTTGAGAAATATAGTTCATCTAATCCATGCTCAAAACAATCCCAAACATCTATAATAATGTCATATCAGTCCTATTATTCTCAAAATACCAATACATGAAAACATAAGGTTTAATCCAAAGGGAGACATCTAAGGACATAGTATAAGTCATAACTGACCAATTTCAAGTTTATTTCTTTCCCTACCTCCTTAAAATTTTCTTCAACCATGCTAAAATATGAAAATATAAACCTAAAATTTAATTAAATGTTGTTATGAATATGGTACAACAATTTCTCATCTTTTTTCTATCATATGGTAAATGAAAACATCGCTCATGTGTATGTGTGGACTACCACCTCCACAAAGAGATGTGTTTTTTTCCACCACCACCACACACAGTTGGTTATAAATATAAAATTTTTTAAAATATAATATTTTTATTAAATTATTATAATTTTTTAAATATAATTTTTTATATATCTTTTAACACCCTGATATTTTAGAATACATTTCTCTTTAAATAAATTGCAAGTGTTTGATAGCTTGCTTGACATGCAATATCGATCTTAAAAAAACACCACAATTTATAATAACATAGTCATTAAATTTAAGGATATGAATATGATTTAATATATGATGAAATAATGATATATAAATTTTTTAATTAATTCAAATTTATTTATTAATAAATTATTTATAAGTTGTAAATTTTCACTAAATTCATTTTATGCTTCAAAATATGTTTTCTTTAAAATTGGATTTTATTGCTTATTGTGAGAGAATATTATAGTTAGTCTCTAAAATTTTTATAATGTTAATATCTAAAAATAAATTTCATAATTTTAATTAGTATAATTAATATAATTAAACAAGTTCAACTTATTTTTTATCATTATTTAAAATATCCATGGTAAATATTTTTCACCTCGGTAAGGGTAAAATAGGTAAAATAAGGTTAAAACTACATGATAAGAGTTTAAAATAACCCCTAAAATTTATTTTAATATATTATATGAGTTGGGATTGACATCCTCATCTAATATTATAAGTTATGTAAATTTTTCCCATTTTTCTATGGGAACAACTTAAATATTATTTTTAAGTAGACAAAAATACAAAATGTCAATCTATTGCTTTTAGATTTATATTATAAGTTCCCATAGGAATAAAACTAAGTTTTGAATTATCCATAAGATTATTATTATAATAATGAAATATTTTTTATTATGGAAATTTATTTATAATTTTTAGGGATTATATAATTACCTTAATTTCTCAGGCAATGATGACATAGTAATTATGAAATCCGTAAACAAAAATTAAAAAATAGTTTTAAAAAGATTAAAATATATATTTTTTGGATTTATTGTGGTGTTACATGAATTTTATGGGTAATTATAATGTATAAGGTTTGGTTATGGGGTGATTATTTGAAATAAATTTATATTTTCCTAACTTTAAATTCAAATTAAATGAATAGTCCCAAAAAATGGAATTAATTATATTTTATATTTATAATATTCTATTAAAAGATTTTAATATAACAAAATTTTTAAAATATGATAATTAGGATGGTATACGATCCAAATTTTCATCATTTTACCATTTATTTTCTAATTTTTAACTTAGTAGTGAATTTATAACATTATTGATCCAAAAATGTGATATTGCGTTTTAGGATAAAAATGGTTAATGTGGGGGGGGGTTAAACCAAAGAGATAAGGGTAAGAAGATCACATAAAATCATAAAGACTTTATTATATGAGATTATTTTAACCAATAATCATTCTATATTTAAAATATATCATATTGGTTTCTCTTTTCCATGAAAATTAATAAATATTAATTTAATAATTTAAGTAATTCTAAGTGTCATGCCCCTCAATTATAAAAGGACACCCACTCTCCTCTCCTCTAAACAATTAAAAATATTTTTTCCCAATAACTATAATAATACCTTCCTAACATCCCTAATAATTCCATAGATGTCTTATTTTTGGAGTAATACTGTCTTTAGGGCGAATAAGGTGTTAAGAAAAAGAGTATTTTTGAAGTAGTGGTATAACTTTTAACCAAATGTTTTAATTTTATTTCTTATCTACCACATTAAAGACTTTTCCATAAAATGTATTAAAATAAATTCTGTATTTAAAATATACATATATGTTATTATGTTGATGTATTAACACTAATATATCTCTTTCTTCATCTAATTAGAAACAAAACCATTGTTCTTGTGTATGACCAACTACCACCTCCTAAACCGATATAATTTATTCTTCACCACCACCACTCAAAGATATTTATTTTGATGAATTTAATTTTTATTTATGATATTTATGGAATTATTTTTATTTTTTAATATTAATATCTTATCTACCTTATTACCCTTCCATCAGTGGGGAAATGATAATTTTTCTTGAGCGTATGTGTTGACTACCACCTCCACGAAGTGATGTGATTAATTTTTCATTTATGATTTAAATAGATTATAATAAGGATATCTAAATGAATATATATTATATATATGATATTTTAGTTATTTTTTATTATTAAATTATTATTTATTATTATTTTATTCCATCAATTGAAAAGTGAAAACATCTCCTTTGTGTGCGTATGGACTACCGTCACCATGAAGTGATATAATTCATTTTTCAACACCTATTTATATTAATATTTATAAATTTATATAGAATGATTAAATATGATACTAATAATATGATTAATATTATATTTACTATGAAACCATGATCAAATTAAAAGGACCAGGACTGGCGAACCGAAACATGCATGAAAAACGTAGTCATCACCTGAAATAGTGATTTTAATAATGAATTATCAGTAAAAGAGTAAGAATATGTTATAAGAAAATAATATATGGTATGATATATATGATTATGGTTATACAATATATTTATAACAAATAAATATTTATCATGTCATTGTTTTTAATGAGAATAGAGAACAATTAGACTTGAGGTAAGAGTTTTCTCATCTCACTTTTATTTCTGTGAGCCATAAGACATATTCATCAGTTTTTTTCTTTTGTGTGGTGTATACAAAGAACCATTAATGTATTTTATGGTAATTCTAACAAAAATTATTGGTATTTAAAAATAAATATATTTCCTCTATTTGTATTTGGGGTTTCGATTAGTGGTAAGAACTCTGTAATCCTACATGAAAAATGGGGGTTCAAACCCCATTGGGCGTAGGGTACTATATCAGAACAGTAGCATAATGTAGTAGCAAAGCACTATAGCGACGACAGGTACTGTAGCGGCCAAAGATCACCGTAGTGGTCACAGATCACGGTAGCGGCGGTAGGGTACTATAGCAAAGGTGGATACTGTGTGGTGCTGTAGTAGGCAAAGTACTGCACAAGTACTATTCACAGAATGGGCCTTCAGCAAAATATTTAGGCCTACGGGCCATGTAATGGGATAAATTCCCATTGGGCCTTCGTGCTATGTAATGGGTCTCTCTCTAACCACTTAAAAGAGGTCTTTTCTTTTCATTAAATAACAAATGATGCTTCGGTCCCATGCTTTAAAAAAATATCTCCTCTTTTTCATGAGGTTTTTATATAGATATTCCCAGTGTTGTAAGGGGTTTATGTTACAATTTCATTTCTTTATGAAGATTGTTTATACTATATTTACATTGAAGGAAATTATAAGGATATGATCCTTTAAATCTCATATATTTTCACATCCCCTATTAATTTATACATTTTTATGTATTATTACTATTTTCCTCTATTTGGTACTTAAATTGACAGGATTGTTTTTTCATGAAAGCCAACCATATTTCATCTTTGGCTGATATAATTTTTATCCCATGACCATACTCTTAAAAAATATTAAATAAAAATTATTATATATAATTGAATTTTTTTTGAATGGTCATTTTTACTAACTTTGAATTTATTTACAATGTTTTAAAAATTAATCTTTCTAAATTTTTTCTAAACTAGTCATTTCAGACTTTTTACAAAATTTTAAAAGTAATGTCTTCTTTTTATGTATACAACATAAATTTATTATCCTACTATAATTAATGTTATTTTATTTTAATATTAAATTAAAATTTTCCTTTTTTCCTTTAAAATAATATTATTTTCTCAATATTCAAGAACTTTTGAGATAATATTTTTAATGTAAAATGACATATTGTCTTGTTTTCAAGGAAAGGATTAAATAATCTTTTAAAAGTAATTTTTATTTATATGAACATCTTTTAAGGACTGTTATGATTCACTAGGGTTACAATATTTTGATATAATTAAATTTCATTACCTATGTAGAATATTGTTATGATGATTTAATGTTTATTATATGAAACTTATTTATTTACCATCGGTTAATTATGTTTTGATGAATCCTATTTCTTTTCTATCGACTATTTTATGATAACATGATGAAATAATAATGAAACATACTTCTTTTTCTTGGGTTATGATGTGACGAATTGATGAATGTTTTATGATCATATGGAATATATATGCATGGATTTCATTATTTGATTAGTGGTTTCATTATGTACCTCTAATGCAATGGGTAAAGCCTTACATCTCATGAGATAATTATAGGAAACAATTTTACATTCTTGATCCACTATGGGAAACAAGTAGGGATGGATGATACACTATGAAAATATGTTTTGATTCATAATCCACTTTTATATAAGAAACAGGTGGTGATTCATGTTCAATTATGATATGGGAAATATGTGTATATTATTAATCCACTGTTATATGATGGTTTTAGTAGTTAACCATGAAATATGATATGGTATTTATGATTTTAACTGTGCCAAAAACTTATGACATGTTTTTATTCTAATTATTCGAATTCATGGTTCATAATTTAATTATTATCATTTATTACTCTTATTATCCCTTTCTATTTAAATACTAATTTTTTATTCTATGACTTAATATTATGATCCATGATAGATTGGGTAGGAAATATTTAGGATACTAACATGATTTCATACCCTTATTCTTATATTATTATCACTTATGATAATTGATTGATATATCTTATGTTTTATCTTGGCAATAATATATGTTAACCATTAATTTTTTTCTGTTACCTTGGTTATGTATAAAATTTTATGTACTGTTTTTCTAAGAAACATACTATGTGGGGTGTTTTTTTTCGGGTGTTGTTGATGATCTTTCATCAAATAAGTTGATTATGTAACTTGTCACTAAAGAAACTAAAACATTATAATTTTATAATGGATAATAATGTTATGAAATTAATATTTTTATAATAATATTTAATATATACTTATGAATATAATTTCTCACTATATAAATTTATACTCTTTTGTTTGTTGGAAATTAACAATGTTGCTCATGTGTACATGTGGAATTCTACCTCGACGAAGTTATGTGATTATTTTTACATTATTTTACCATATGATTGGTCATAATGATGTAAATAACGAATAAAAATTGAATTTTTAAAATAATGATGATTTCATAAAATTAAAATACTTTTTACATTATTTATTTTCAGTCAACAGAAAAATGAAAATGCCCCACACGCGTACATATGGACTACCATCTCCATGAAACAATATGAACCATTTTTTATATACAACATAGTTGGTATGTTTTAAATGTGTATTTAATATATAATTATGATTTTTATAATATTATTAGTATTTTATAGTTAATGGAACCATAAAACCTTGACCACGTTTAATGCACCGATGTAGTATTGAGGTTATAAACTGAATGACCCCAAAAAATCCAATATGAAATAATCCATTCAATTAACAGAATAAACAATTGTAATGAATGGAATAATGGGAATAATAATTATTAAATGAACATTAAAAATTTATTAATCAATTATAAAAATAATATAATTTTATTATTTTAGAGTTTAATAATTTATGATGGTGTATGAGACTTAAGGTATGGTATTTCTCATCTCAATTTATTTTCATTGAGACTCATGACATTTTCATAACATGTTTTTTTGTGTGGATTATATAATTTCTTATAGATGTATTTTATCATTTTTTTATTAAATAAATGTAGCTTAAAATTAATTTTTAATTTATCTTTTACAATATTATTTTTATTTAAAATATACTTAATACAGCATGAATTTCTCTTCGATGCCTTGTTTTAAAGCATTCATTTCAAATCTTTATCCTCTAAATATATTTTCTTAATAATATTAAAATAATTTTCTTATTTATATATAAAATAATGTTATAATTAATTATTACCCACATTTACCTTTCTTTTTAAATTTCAAAAAACTAATCATTTAAATATTTACCGTACACGCGATTTTGATATTTTTTACTGAGGTGAAAAAAAGGTTTTCTTACTTATAAGATATGACCAAATATTCTTACCATAATATATGTTATTAATTACCAGGGTTCCTATTAAAGATACTTTTTTAAAGAAATAATATCATATTACCTCTCCTCTAGGAAATTTTAATTCTGAAGAGTTTTTAATGAAAAGGTATATTTCTCATTATGATTTTTCAAAAATGGAAGGTGTTTTGGTAATTGGTTCAAATGTGTTTTTCAAAGGTTTTATGATAAAAATTTGAATGATTAAATTTTTTAACCATGATAGGGTACTTTAACATTATATATTATGGCATTTGATCTTGATCTATCTCCTCATGATGGGTGAACATGATATAGCTCTCAAATGAATTGGGCAATGGATAATATTTGAAGGAAAAAATGATGGAGATAATTGGGTATCCTACTTGTATAAATATAACTGGGTATAAATTAATTTTAAATGGGATAAAAAAGATCAGACATGGTGTTGAATATGATGCTCTAAGGTACCTATATTATGAATGTAAAAAGAGTTTTTTATGAAATATTTTAATTTTATAAGGTTAAAAATGTCTATGAACTTATAACACTGAATGGTTTTTTTTAAGATACATTTTCATGAGTTCCAAAATGCCAAAAGATGCCTTCATTGTTTTCATTATGTTTTTAATCGATTTTAAGGGTTATCTTTGAGAAAAGATTGATTTTTCCTTGAATAAATTTTTTATTTATGTGCTCAATGTTTTATTTTGAAATAGGTAAATGATATAATATGATTTCAGGTTTTTCACAAGAATAATGATATTTTATTATTTTTATTTCCCTTAATGAGTTTTTTTCCTCCTCCCGTATTTTTAGATATTTTTTCACAGGATATAAGTATGTGTAGAAATGTTATAAAGGTCAAGATTTCTACTATATCGAATCGTCTTAACAAACGAAAAGTGTCTTGAATGAAATAGGGGTGAAAACATAAATCTCTTTTTTTTAAATATACACTATGTGAAAGTGACAACTTTTTTATGTAGTATTGTTAAATAATTTTCTAAAACTATAGAAAAATAACCTTCTAATGCAATAAAGTGAAACCATTTTTGAAATTATATAATTATGGGTTGAATAAAGAAAATTTGTTATATTTCTTGTCTACAACCCCTAGGGATTAGGGAATAATATCTAGGTAGTGTAAACCTATCTAGGGAACTATTTGGGTATTAGGGCTAGGATTATTAAAAGAGATATTAGAGTGGTGTTAGGTATTTATGGATTTTATTTTCTTATATTAGATATAAGAATATTTTACATGTGTAGTAACCAATAAACAAGAATGTGTAACCCCTTTATATTAGAATATAAATTATTAGGGGATGTTTGGATAGTGAATAAGCATTATATGTTGGGTTACGGGTTGTTCAAATGTCACACACATGGTGAAGTGTAACTCAAGAAGTGTTTATGGATTAGTTGGAATCCATTTTCTGTATCAATTCAATTAGCAAGCACTCTACCATTTTAGTTGCTCAAATATATTTGATTTATATTACAACCTATATATGTGAATGATGATAATTAATTAAATTAAAAATAATAATGCTGGAAATGTTTTCTCACATACCTTATTTTTTGTGAAAAAATTAATCTAATTCACTGATATAAATGTTTAGGTTATTATTTATTATATATATCTTGGTAGTAATTTATCATTGGTACTTCTTAGTAATTTATATCCATAAGCATACTAATTTCTTCCTTATTACATTCAAAATATTATTTAATTTGAATATTACAACTTTCCACCTTTTTCGATGAGCTAGTTTATAATGAAAACTAAAATTATTCAGACTTATAATCATGCCATTTTATTTACTTAGTGGAAAGACACCATGAGTTTTTCCTTCCTAGTTCAAGAAATGTTATTATAGATTAATTCCATTTTTGTACCATATCATTGTAAAAAAATTTAAAACGAGTTTTTATGTATAAAACTAGTATCTTTCTTATTATAATTTTATGACATCATTAATGATGATTTGGTTTCATTTTTATAAAATAATTTTGATAATTGCTTTAATAAAATTACATCATAATTTTTTTTATAAAATCATAAGTTTTTTAAAATGAACTTGATAGTGAATTATGAAATGGAATTTGATATTTAGTAAAAATATTTTTAAATAGTGGAATGGAGAATCTATTTTCATAAAGATAACTTATAAAATGATTTTATTTTTATTTTATTTTCAAAATATTTTTAAATCAATGATTTTGATATGGGATTTTTTTTCAATTTTTTTAAATAATATGGTGTTTTATTAAATTAGGATTCAATGGTATGTTTGGAATAGTAAACCCTAGGTCACTCTAAAGGAGGGGAGTTCATAAATATCATGAATTAGTTTAGAAGCCTGTAATTTCCAAAAATAATGCATATTATAGTCAATTTAGTGTGTTAGGATCATGAGATGTCTATTAGTGATTCATATTATTTTCATATTCATGCATTGGAGAGTTGGTGATAGTTTTGGATGAGTAATATTATCATGATTTGGGAATTTATCATCGGAATATAGATTGGGTTTTGTTATGATAATTGTATTTTGTGGTGTTTTAAGTGATATTGTTTTCAAATAATTATGTATTGATCGTTTGGTGAGTGTTTTGGGGCATACAATATAATATTATCTATTTATATTCCTCAAGGATGTAATAATATTTATGTGTTTATAGAATTGAGGTGCACTTAGGAATTTAATATCAAGAGTATAGTTCATTCCTTGGTTTAGTCATCAGAGATCTTGTAATTGTTAAAGAATCATGTGAGGTAGTGAGTTATAGGGGATATATCTACAAATACTTATTGAAAATAATAAGTTTTATATTGAGGAGCATATGATGACCTATATCCTAGGTCTATTTATTTATAGGGAGACATGTGTTCTAGAGGGAATTTAATTTAGAGAGAAAAATCGATAATTTAAATTTTTGGCTTTTCAAGGATTTCTAATTTTTATTTAGTGATTCATTTTTTTATTTTTAATTTTAATGATGAAATTATATGTTTTTTTTGTTTGGATTGAATTTGGATTTGTATTTATAGGGTCTATGTGATGATGAAAGGTGGTACCACCTATATTTTAGAACTGTAGATGGAATTGATGACTAAGTTGGGGTAGTGTCGAGTACCCAAATAGTTTATAATTAGTGAGGGTTCCCAGGTGACACCACTAGGTTCCCATGGGCCTGAGATTAGGTACCTGGTAGCTTCCACCCTATTTTAAATTGCCATTGTAGTCATTTATTATCTATCCCCTTTATTTAATCCAATTATCTCTTTCAAACCTAATTTGTTTATAACATCAAAGATCCCCTCGGAGATCCTCTTTATTGTTCCCTTTATTATTTTCTTTATCCCCTTCATACATCCTGATACATTGTTTATTCAAGAGGATTTTTTAGGTTAATTCAAGGTTAAATATTTCTTCTTTATCACTTTTTCACTTCCTCTTCCTCTATATATATTTCAATTTATTTTGGTTTGGTTTTTGTTATTTTATTTATCCAATACATGGTAAAATTACTTATATATTTATTTCATTTTTATAAAATAATATCTAACATGATAGTTGACATACATTTGTTACAATTTTTATGGAAAGTTATTGGTTTGTGATTTTTATGAGTTTTTCTTGGTTTCAGGATGAAATTGAGAGATGATTTAGTTGATTAATTAGATATTTTGGTTATTAAATTCTTATTTTGATTTTATATGTAATCTACCTTGGATTTCCTTGATTCTTGGTCTATTTTAATAATGGAGAATAAGATATTAGACTCTATTATTTATATAATTTTTTTAATTATTATTAAGAGCTATTTAGTGTTTTTTGGGATATGATCTAGTGATCATTGGATTGGTAATTGTCCCCAATAGTCATGGTTGGAGGTCTCTAAATTTTGAGTGAATTCTCAAGATATGATCAGGTCCTACTTTCCAGTTGTTTCCAAAATGATAATAAAGTATTAATAGTTATTTTTTATTAATATTGAATGGTTTTCAAAGCAACATTGGTATGAGAAGTTACAGATTCTAAAAATGGAATTTATAGGAACCTCTATAATGTAATGGTCTATAATTTTTTATTTATAACCATACTTTTATACATTTTGAAAATTGGTTGTTGATAAGTCTCATGTGATTACGTTAACACCCAATTTAACTACCTAGATAATAGTGTGTTTTAAATGGTTTGACGAAATTGATTATCTATCATATATTGGTATGTTATTATATTGAATTATTCACATGGTTATGTATTATTTTTCCATAGTGGACAATATATTTAAATGTTCATTCTAATTGCTTATTTGAGACCTCGTGTTGAAATATATACCTTTTTCCCTTATGTAAGGACCTTGGTTTTCTTAAGAGGTAAATATTTTTTTTTGTTTTTGGTTTAAATACTTGTTTTTTTCTTCTAATGAATGACTATTGAGATCACATGGGTTTCAGGGGGGTGTACGAGGATTGTTCGGAGCCCAAAGTCTCACATTTTGGAAAGGGAACCTTGGTCGCATGGTTAGTTGAAACTATGTGTCCCAAGAAGAATTATAAGAGGTAATGATATGGGATTGGACTATAGGACAGAGGAGGTCGTATTGTGTGAGTAAACCATGCAACCAAGGCTGCACACCCATGTGAAAAAAATTTAGACTTTTAATAGTGGCTTAGTGCATAGTTTTCCAATGGTTTCCCAAATCGCGTGAATGATTCATAGAAGGCCCCCTTGAGGTAGTGAAGGGCACACGGTGGGCACACAGGTTGTACAACTATGTTACCAAATTGTAGAAACCAGTTAAAAGAGGGGAAATGAATATTTCTACCTTAATTTTTTCAAAACCTAAACAATTTCTCATATTATCTCTAATGGATATCCCCCACCATTATGAGATCCCCTTTGAGCTAAATATGTAGTCTTGGATTCTATTTCTTCATCTGACAACCGACCCAAACACCATTTTTCACATTGGATCTGCACCATTATGTTCATTGATCATCTTGTAGAGTTACTTGTTTTTCTTTATATATATGAATTCATTTAGGTATAATCTAAAATGACCTATTATCATGATTTCATTCCATTGTTAAATTTTTTCTTGATTTATATCAATTCAGAGGTCTATGCTAGATGAATTATCTACTACAGACCCATTGAAGGTACTATATACCTTTTCCTTAGAGTATTTTGTTTTAGAACCATAGTTGTCCTTGTGATATGTACTGAAAATTCAGTGTTTCCCCTAAAATTAATTGAGTGATTGAATCGAATGAATTTGAATCTATGATGGGTTCCCACTAGTTACACTATGATTTTTGAAGGTTGTTTCCCCAATCTAGGGAAACCATGTGGTGTACCTTTGTATCTTCCCATTTGTTACATCGCATGTGGGTTGTATGTGATATTTCTTAGTTAAAGGAATACCCTTTTAAATAATTGATAATATTATTTATTTTAGATGTTAGGAGAGAGTTGATTCCTTATTTCAATGTGATGACATGAGATTTCTTTTGATTAAATAGTGATATTTGAATTTTTTAATGGCTAGTTGAACTAATGGAAATGTGAATGATTGTAAATGATAAATGAATTAAGACAATGATATAATTATGGAAGTCTATTAATTGGTTGATATACGTTGGATCCTCATTCCACAGTACTCCATGTATATTTATACTCTATGTGTCTTGTTTATGGTAGTGGATTCCTTGGACTTGTTTTCTCCTTAGATCTTGATTTCGTAGGATTCCATGAGCCTTACAACCCCTTAGATATGGGTTTCTTGGGTTCATAGTGGAAATCTTATTTTGACATGATCCTTGGACCTCGCCTAAGTCTTTATTGAGATTCCATCAAGATGCTTCTAGGACTCGACATAGATTATTTGTCCTTATATACCATGGATCAATCCATTTGTTGTTTAAAATTGTTGATTACACAACGTGATTGTTTTGTATGACACTTGATTATACAACATGGCCATGATGGGTATCCTACCCTAGATTATATGGTTTTTTCATGCTATACGTTATTATTTGATTACATGGTGAGGCTGATGTGGATAATTTTTTATATTCTTTATAGATACCCCTAGTATGAGTATTTAACTCTACTGGGTAGACTGGGTAACTTCACCTGTTTATTTTTGTTTATAGTTTCCCTTGCTATTGGAGATCAAAATTTATTAGTAGGGATCCTTGGTAGATGGATAGTATCACTAGACATTTAAACCATTAATTTTAATACTTTTATACATGTGATATACTATAAAATATTTTTTAATATGAAATAGACTGTATTTTCTATATACACTGTTGGTGGTGGCCTTATGATTTTTAGATCACACCCTATTTGAGCCACTGTTGAGTACCCAGATAGATTTCATGGATTAAAGTTGGGACTGGGGGAAGTACACACAATACAATTCTTTATTTTCTTATTGCCTAAGATCAAGAGAGCATAAGACCGATCTTGCGTCATGATCATAATTGGGATTTTTTTTTAATTTTTTGTATTTTGATACATGTATTATACTAGATATTTGAATACCTATTTTCCTGCATTGTAGAGACATGACATGACACAGAATTTTATATATGATATTACCTTTTTCATTATTTCTATATTCCTATCATGGATGTTTATATTTTATTTGGTTGATTTACAACTTCTATTATTGACTTTTATGTATACTAACAAAGCTCTACACTCTGACATGAGGACATAGTCTCCCCACAGACACACCCAAAGCCCTCGGTTCTAGTCGGTAACCTCTAGTGTATAGGGAGGTGCACTTAATTAAATGTGACCCAGCGGCTTGAGGCACCGTTTAGTGGTACCTGGGTCCAGGCATTACAAAGTGGAATCAATGATTTTTTTCCCTTTTTCACTTTACTATTTTCAGATAATACAGAGGGATTCAGAAGGAGTTGGAATTTAGTAATGAGTTATACCTAGGATTAGCTAACACATGTACAAGAGAAATACAAATTTTCTGTAAGAGAAAAACTTTTTATAGATTTTTACTATTACAATTGAATTGACTCCACTTTGGGGTTATGCACTTGAATTATGATTTTATTATTTTTATGACTGAGGATCTATTTTGCCATTTACCAATGATATGAGTATATTCATCACATAAATAATTTTAGACACCTTTTATGATTCACATGCCATGTATTATACCATTCCATTTAAGATTCATTACTTAATTACAGGAATTTGTGATATGAGCCTTTTATGATATATTTTTTATCCTGCTAGTGTAATTGTTGGGAACTGAGAAACATGCTTTATAAATAGAGTTAATATCATAACATAAATAATGTTTTACTGTTTAGGATACAAAATACAACCTAACAAGTCATCTATTGAATGTTGAGTAATGGTCCATTTTTTTCATGGAATGGAAGTTTTTATGTTTTGGATTGAGTGGATGCCTCAGTTCAGTTCATGAGGTGTATGGGCCCTTATGGATCAAAAGTAGTGAACCACTTGGTTCCACCACTTAAAGAGAATTGTGATTTAATTGTGAAATTAAAAATGAAATGGAAATTATGAAAATAGATAACTTGACATGGACCCAAATTTAGAGTGATTCAAGGTAGTATCTCGGGTGATGTTTATGACTATTCCTTTTAACTAGTCCTAGATTTAAGAGAAAGAAGAGGGGAGATAATTGTTTCAAGGAAGGCTTTGATATGTCCTTCATTTTTGAACTATGATATTCTAGCTATTGATATTTTCGGAGTGTATCTTTTTCATCATAGATACATGCCACTATGAATACATCTAGTCTTACACCAAGAGGGTGTCAATAACTATTTTATAGAGGTTACAAGCCATGAAATTCCAGTTATCCCTCCCATAGTTACAACTATGACCCCAGTATTTCTTCTAAATAAGGGTACTGAGGAATAATTCAATGAGTGTTTATACAGTGTACTCTAACATTTTCGGGAGCACCGCAACCTTCGTTGACTATGTCAAAGCTGAGGTGTGTTGCATCAATATAAACCTATCATGTTGGATGGTGGTCCATGGGATACCGAGTTGTGGAATGTGACTAATGTTTTATCCTTGATCAACTAGAGACACCTATTGGGATGGGATTGATGCTTAAGACATATATGCTTTGAGGAGTAGTAAAGGATTTGTTTGATTTTTTGAACCAGGATGATAGGTTGTGATATAAGTTTTGGAGGGATTTACAATCTCTATTTTACAATTACCTTTTCCCAATGACTCTGAGAGTAGTTTAAGGCAATGATTTCATGCTTCTGGAGTAGGGAGCGATGACTGTTATAGAGTATTTGGCACACCTTATATAACTTCAAAATTTTATGTCGATACACCTTACTGATGAGCTATCAAGGGAAAGAAACTTTGAGGAAGGTATCATAAAGTCATTCAATCAAAGTTAAACATGTTATGGTTGATGATTATTAAAAATATAGTGACTTAGGTGATTATTACTGAGTGAAACCTGAGGGAAGCTAAGGGCGCAAAGTAAAGATGTGTAGTCTGTTGACCCAATGGTCTAAATACCAGTGGCAGGAAGCACCATTTTAAGGTTTTTCATGAATGTAGTAACAAATTAGATATTAGTTCTCATAGCTCTGATTACCGTCATATGTGTGGTATATGGGTAAATATGAGGAATCAATGTGATCAAGACCTCGTCATATTACGATCTTGTGAAAAGATATTCTATGTGAAATGTTTCTATTGGACCTTCCCTCCAATATTAAATATAAGTGGATAAACTCTTAATATAGTTTCAACAGTGCGATTTATAGATCAACATCAAGCTAGAAATTGGGGCAGTACTAGTTTTTCAGGTTGTGGTGGTGGTCATGGTTAAGGAAACCAGAAACCTATTTTACCTGGATAGAAGAGTGGTCTTGCTCCAGGTAGTGAGGTTGCATTACACGGTCATGGTACCATCCGTATATTTTCTCTACAACCTACGCTTGAGGATCATAACATTGATATGTCTATGGAGAGAGATATGATCTTTCGAAACTCTATTTTAATATATGATATTTTTGTTACAGGTGCATAACATAGTTTCATATTAGTACCTATAGTTGAATGATTTGGGATCATTGTTATTTTTTATGATAGAGTTATGAAACATGATACACTTGTGGATTATAATGAAGAGTCTATTCCAAAGAAGGTAGTTCCCCTTATGATTGGTGGGTTTCACTTTGTTTATGATATTTTTTCCTTGAGATGATGGTGGTTGGTTTTATACACAGTATGGATTTGTTTGTTACATATTGAGCTCATGTCAATTTCTATCAATTAAGGGTGACCTCCACATCACTAGAGGGAGGAATTTTTATTAAAATAGGTGAATTGGGTATCTAGGAAGGTATATCTGGACATAAACATCATGGGATGGGTGCGATAAAAACCCAAATTTCTATTTTGTATCTTGTTGATTAAGGATAATGTTTGAAATACTTACCTCTTGTGGTTGATCATTTTATGGAAGTTTTTCTGGATGAAACTATTGGTTTAACTCATGAGAGAGTAGTCATGTTCTGTATATGTAGAGTTTTAAGAGATGCATCGGTTTATATCCTGCCTTATAATATGGCTACTACCGAGTTTTAGATGTTCAAGGGGAAACTAAAAAACATTGAGGTAAAGGGTTTTATATGAACCAGTATTTTTCTTTGGGGTTTGATGGTCCATTTTGAAAAAATGAGGATGGTATCCTTAGAAAATGTGTGGATTAGAAAAAATGAACCATCTGATGGTTACGAACTATCATCCCTTTCTATGTAAGGATGTCCTTTTTTATCAGTTCCAAGGATATTAAAAGTTATCTAAAATTGATTTGAGTTAAGGTCATCACCAGGTGCATGTTACACCAACATACCTATATCTTACACCCTTTTTTAGAATGTATGGTATATATGATTATTTAGTTATTTCATTAATTCTCATGAATACGTCATTAGTTTTCATGGCACAGATGAATTGATATTTCCATATTTATCTGGATTCGTTTAAGGTGGTATTCAATAATGATATCTTATTGTGTTCTCAAAATTTACATGATCCTGCCAACCATCTTGAGATCATTTTGGATACACTAAAAAATCATTAGTTATATGCTAATATCACAAAGTTCCACTTCTGGATGGATAAGATTTACTTACTCGGTTGAATTATCTCAAAGACCAGAGTTTTAGTTGACCCAGAGAAGGTGAGATCTATAGTTTTCTGGGAGAATCCCAAGAATGTATATGATATAAAGAGTTTATTGGGGATAACTAGATATTAGATTAATTTTATACAGGACTTATCATGATTAGTATCACCTATTATCGGCTTTACAGATAAGGGTGTGATGTTTTTATGTTCAGATACTTGTGAGACAACCTTTCAAGAGCAGAAAGGGAGACTGACATCAGTGCTGATCTTCATTTTTCTAGAGCCGAGTAAGATCTACACTGTGTATTATGATGAATTATGTATTAGTCTTGGATTAGATCTAATGCCTAGGGATATATTTGCAGGCTATGAGTTTCATCAGGTGAGACCACACAATATGACTTTCCTAATTCATGATCTTGAGTAAGCTGTAGGTGTTCATGCCTTATGCTATTGGATAGATTATTTATTAGGATAGAATTTTATTGTTTAAAAGGATCAAAAAATCCAGAAGTATATATATACATAGTGTAAATTGAATTTTAGGTAGTGATAGTGGGTTGATTACCAATGTCTTTTTGAATTCAAGATTTCCTACATGCCTAAAAACAATGGAGTTTTTAATGAACTTAGTAAGAGGACTGAAATACAAATAGTTTAGAAGACTAGTAGCAAGTGGATGCTCATGAATTTTTTTTAGATAAACACTTGGAAGTGTAATAAAGTCATGGTTATGCCGTCATTTATTATTTAGTTGTGACATCGAATATGTTGGATAGAGTGATGATGAGGTATCTATCAGATTCAGAGGGCCTCGTAGCATAGGAGAGTGTGGTAGGTGAGGACCCTGCTCCTGGTTGGGCCATAGGTGAGGATAAAATTATATGTATTCATGGTTACATATGGGTTCTAGGAGACATATAAAAAGAGATGATGTAGGAGTTTCATCCCTCTATTTGGGTAGTGCATCTCAGTGTTACAAAGATATATCATGATTTATGCATCCAACATTGGTATAAGGGGATGAAATGAGAGGTGGATGGTTTTTTTCACAAGGTGTTCAACCTATCATAAGTTAAAGGCATAATATCAGTGACCGACTAAACATTTACAATAGTTAACCATTCTTATGTATAAATGGGATGATTTTATGATGGATTTCTTGATCAGGTTTCCAAGGTCTCCTTGAAGTAGTGATTTTGTATGGGTTGTTGTGGAAAAGATCATGAAGGTTTCTCATTTACTTCCTATTAGGGAGACCTTCTTAGTAGATGGTCATGGGTGGTTTTATATCAGTGAAAGATTTCATCTTAATGGGGTTCTTCAAAATATTGTATCACATATGGACACCAAATTTACATCACATTTATAGTAGATTTTGTAGAGGGTGTTTGGTAGAAAGGTTCTTATGAACATGACATACCACCCTTAGACTTATGGCCAGTCAAATTGCACTATATAGGTTCTTGAGAAAATGTTATAGACATGCGTCATGGATTTTGGTGGATCTTGGGAGAGACATATACACATATTTTAGTTCACCTATAAAAAAATTTATCATGTAATGACACATATGGTTCCTTATGATACTTTGTACAATAGTCCATTTAGGTCACCCTTGTATTGTCTAGAGGAAGGTGAAACAGCTTCATTTGGACTGTATCTCATTCAGGAGACTTTAGTGCAGGTCTAGATGATTAAGGAATGGATGGCTACCATAAATCTGAGACATAAATCTTATTTTGATCTCCCTATATGACCTTTGGAGTTTGAGTTTAGGTGTCATGTCTTTTTATGTGTATCAATGAGGATGGGGCACGTATAGATTAGAAGATAGGGTAATCTTTTACTGTGATGTGTCATCTTGTTCTAGATTTTGGAGGGAGTCGGGCCAGTAGCCTAGCAGTTGTAGATGCCTCATAGGTACCGAGCTATACATGACATATTATAGGTATCTGAACTATTTCATAATTGTTCGAAACATCTCATATTATTCATCCTGAGGAGGTTGAGTTATATATTGATGTGTCCAATGAGGATCAATCTATTCATGTTGTTGATAGGAGCATGATGGTTCTCCGAGGTCGATCAGTTCCACTAGAATGGGTTCAATGGAAGCGTAGATTTTTATAAGATGAGACATGGGAGTGGGATGATTATTTATTTGATCAATGGATGAAGTTATTCATAGGAGATTCTTGACCACCATTGGAAGGGAAATTCATGGAATAATTTCTAGGGGAAGACTGTAAGATACTATGTTTTCTTATGAGGTAAAAATATTTTTTATTTTTGGTTTAAAACCTCATTTTTGGCCTAGTGTGAGTTCCTAATGATATCACATGAATTTCGGTGGTGTCTTATGATTTTTCAAAGCTTAGATACTTAATTTTTTTTTAAAAACCTGGGTAACACTCTTAGTAGAAACCAGGTGACACATGTCGCATGGTTAGGAGTAACAGTGTGAGGCTACACAGTGGGATAGAGGAGGTCACATGGTTTGATGAAATAATGAAAATATGGCCACATCACCATGTGATAAATTTCATAATTTTGATAGAGTCTTAGTACACAAATTACACTTGGTTTCCCAAATCATGTACATTAACCATGTGATGCCCCCTTGAGGTAGTGAAGGGAGCACGGTTTGTACATGGTTTGGCCAAATATGTATCCAAACCATGCAACCTAGTTAAGAGAGGGTAAATTATAATTTCATCTTTAATTTTTTTTAAATGTAATTCTTTTCTCCTATTCTCTCTAAAGGATATCCCTTGGAATTGGGAGATCCCCTTCGAGTTCAATCCATAGGCTTGGATCCCATTTCATGAACCGAAGATTGGTCCAAGCCCCATTCATCTCATTCGATCCATATCAATAAGTTATTAAATCATACTGAAATACTCTTTATTTATCTTTGTATCAATGAATTAATTTAGGGGAAAGATAATATGCCTTATTTTTATTATTTTTTCCATTCTTCATTTTTCTCCCGATCTAAGATGAATTATAGGTTGATACAGTAAGATTACACTACTAATGACCTAAAAAATGTGGTATATACATTTACCTTAAGTTTTGTTATTTTATAAGAATAATGTCCATTGTTCCATGCGCCAGACATTACATCATCACCTCTAAAATTAATTGAATGATTGAATCTAATGGATTGAAACTGATTAAGGAAACCCATTAGTTCCACTATGATTGTTGGAGGTTTTTCCCAACCTAGGACACCCATGGGGTTTTCCATTGTATCTTCCATTTTGTTATACCTCATGTAGTGTGCATGGGATAACTCCAAGTAAGAGGAACACTTTTTAAATTGAAGAGAATTGTATTGATTTGAGATGTTAGGTGAGAGTTTATGCCTATTTTCCATGTGATGACATGCTGTTACTTTTGATTGAATGGTGATATATAAACTATTGAATGGGTTGTTGAACTCAGGGAAATGTGAATGAATATGAATTAAGAATTTATTGAGATTATGAAATGATTCTAGAAATTGATTCCATTGTTAGTATACGTTGGATCATGTTTCCATTTGATTCCATGGAAATTTCTACTCCATGGTTTTTTTGATGATAGTGGATGTCAAGGACTCATTTTCTCCTTAGATCCTCATTTAGTAGGTTTTTACGTGCCTTTATACCCATTAGATACTTCTTTATCGAGATATTAGTGGACATGGATTTCTAACATTATCCTTATACCCCACCGAAGTATTTATTGAATTTATATTTTGATGATATTAGGACTTGATGTGGATTCCTCGGAATTATATACCTTCGATCTGGCCCTTTGTGGCCTAAAAATTTTGATTCTACGGTGTAGCTATTATGGATAACACTTGATTATAGTATGTGGTGGTGATTTTTATTCAATCCCTTATTATATGGCATTTCATTGCTAATATTATTACATTATTACATAGTGAGTCTGATGTGGATATTGTTTTTCTCTACTTTACAAATATCCCTGGTATGGGTATTTAACATTAGTGTGTAGACAAGATTGTAGCGCTTGTTTATTTCTATTAACATATTCCCTTATTATGGGAGACTAAAATTTGTTTATAGGGAGAGTTGGTAGGCTAGATAGTATCATTGGACTTGTATCCATTTACTTTCAGTACTTTTATAACTATGACCTACTGTACACTACATATTTTGTATAAAAAAAATAAGATTTGTTATTGATACCTTTGGTGGTGGCATATTGAGTGTTACCTCACAGCCTATTCAGGCCTCTATTGGGTACCTGGAAAGATTTCATGGATGGAGATAGGTACAAAGGTAAGATCATATAGTATGATGTTTTATTTTCTTGTTTCCTTAGAGTAAGAGAGGACCCGACCAAACTAGGATAGTGATGCTAGTATGGATAGTGATTTTAAGTATTTTTGGAATTTTGACACATGTATTGTACTGGCACTCTATATATCAATTTTCCTAATTTTTGGACACCTTACATGAAACATCAATTTTTATATGATATTACGTTTGAAATTCTTTATATATTCCTATCTTGTATGTTTATATTATATCATGTTTATTTGTAGCTTCCTCTATTGACTG
This sequence comes from Viscum album, assembly GCA_963277665.1. Lineage (NCBI taxonomy): Eukaryota > Viridiplantae > Streptophyta > Magnoliopsida > Santalales > Viscaceae > Viscum > Viscum album. The sequence goes on from OY728133.1 coordinate 247,843,137, forward strand.
ATATGTTTAATAGCAATGTGATACACTCTGACATGAGGGATTAATATCCTCACAAGAAAAAACCTAGGCCCTCTCTTTTAGTCAGCATCCTCTTGTATACAAGGAGGTGTGCTTGAGGCCATGTGATCCACTGGCTCGGGGTACCATTAGTGGAGATCGGGCCAAGAAATTACACCTAAATAATGTAATACAAAGGGGTTCACTCATCTCAACCACAACATGAATGAATTATAAGTCATCACCCATGATTAAACTATGTCTATGTGATTTCATAAATGATGATATAATGGTTTTGTAACACCCCAACCCGATAGCCACTAAAACTGGTACCATGAGATGGAATACCACATGACCTCAAGTGTGACTCCTTGTATGCCAGAGGCTATTGACAAGTAGTACTAGTCTATAGAGGTATAGTGGGAAGACTATACCCACTTATCCATGTAATAACATAATATAAATAATATAAAAAGTTATATAAATGGTCATGAATAATGAATGTACAACATAAAACAAGATCCAACAAGTAACCAAGTACCACATTCTATATAAATATGATTAATACACCACATGTCAAGCATTCGTATAATAAAGGCCCAAAATATGGAAACTATGAAACCCCTAAAGAGGGTAATGGGTCCAACCCAGTCTTAACATCCCATTCTCAAACCCATAATACCATGCACAAACCAGACACTAATTCCCTATCCAAAACCTGTACCAAACAAACGAGTAGTATATTCTTGAGTACCCAAGTGACATGGTGTCCCAATAGAGTGTGAGAAAAAATTAGTTGGACACAAGCAATGGTGTCTTAAATAATAACCAGTCAGTTAAATAGTGTATATATACAATAAAGGTTCCATAAAATAAATAGGGTAACCAAAAGAATCATGTTTCACATTTTAACAATTATTAATTAACCAATTTATCCTTTATGTTCTATTTTGCAATCCAACCAACCTTACATGTTCCATCCAAGACTGTAGACTAAACCAAAGCATAAATTGGTTACATACATTTAGTAACAAATGGGATTTCATTAATAAATTCAGTTAAATTGTGAACCTTGGAGGATCAGTCCATGTAACCATATTCATTTCCATACATTGGGAGCATATAACCTTAGTATGATTTCCCAAACCATATCATCTTTAGGATAATAGACCTAGAGTCTGAGATCCTAAACCAGGAAAACATTTATGGGGCCCAGTTCATCTATCTAGCTTGACCTATAAATATGGATCTGCAATCCAATAATCTAGTTATAAAATACAATAGTGGGGCCTAGAGCATCATTCTTGCCCAACCTGTGAGAGTATAAACTCATTCTAATACCCCACTCATACAGATTACTACATAAACACGATTATTTTATTTTATTTTTAACACATTTTCTCTTATTATCATCTCATTTACCAAGGTACCAATGGACCCTTAGAACCAAATCATGGCATACATTAAACAAACCCCTTTTCTTATCAAATTAAACACCAAAACCAAATACTCCTTTTAAAATCATATAAAATTCCCATTTAAAACATGGGTACACTTTTTGAAAAACTAAACCATACCACACGTTTTTAATTTCCATATCCAACCATTTAAAAGAGCGATTATACTATTTTATGGAAACAGGAAACCAGACCCCCATTTCATGTTATCAATTTAAATATATTTAGAAACCCATTTGAAAACACTTTGAGGTCCAAACCTCTCATTAAATCACTATCCACATTGTAAACATCATTGTAATTATTTGAAAACCATAACTGGATCAAAATCCAAACACATAATTAAAACAATTTCATTTTCCTCTTAGGAATTTCACAAGATCCAACATATAATCCTTTTAATAATCCCTTCAATCATCCCCAATATATAATTACCTAATCATAGCCATTCACTCTAATAATAACCCAAACTGAACATTTAAAAACTCAATATACACTTTATAACGGTTTTTCAAACCCCATGAATATCCATGGGTTTGATATCACATCATTAATGAACCCATCGAGGTCCGTGATGGGTTTTGAACATCAATCAAATTCCAAAACATCTTTTCTTAGATAAATAAATTAAAAATTATCAAGGAAGTACATAGGAACAACCACATACACATATGAAATAGTAAGATTATGGTGGAAAATCATGTAGAGAACCTACCTCACGCTCGTGAGAAACTTCTTATCCAACATTTCCCCTTGATCACAGTCTAAAAAACATTAAAATCCAAAATTAGAATCATCCTGAAAAAGTGGATTATCGGGCTTCAGAGTGTGATGAAATGACTCAACAAGCCTCTTACAAAAATTGGAAGGAAATAAAGTTAGAAGCTTACCCATAGAATCGATTCTCACTAAATGGTACTCCAAACACTTAAAAATTGATGGAGAAATACCCATGGGGGAGGCAGGATCTTATTATTTATCATCTTTTTTGTAGTAGGTTTCATGGGGGAGAAAATACAAGGTTACAAAAATAATCTCGAGAGGAAAAATGGTAAAATACATTTTTTAATGAGGTATAAGGTTTGGCTTCATAGTTTTCTGAATTGTGCACTAATCATAATGTTCCCTCTATTTACGAGGAAATTGAGACACACGGTTTTCATATCCACCCACACAGTTTGAAAAACCATGCAGTTTTTGTGCACAAGACACTTTACTAGGGGAGCTATATCAACTTAGTATCCAAGGACACACCGTATGATTTCCCTAACAATTCACCCCTTTATGAAGACCACACAATTGTGGCACACGATTACTAATAACTATGATCCAATTATGTTCTCAGTACAGATTAGAGTCTTTTCGTTCTTTTTGATGCACTAAATTCATGAAACACCCCCAAGACCTTATCTACACATGATAAAACTTCCAATATCCCATGTAGGAAGATTTTAACCAAATTTTAACCAGGATGTACCTTGTCTTGGGTTTAAGATCTTAAAATCTCCCCAAATTTCAAAAAATCCTCCCTGAGATTCACTCCATGAAAATACTAACCCCCCAAATGAATAAATATTAATCCAATTGTCACTTCATGCTCTCTTCACTCTCACAACATGACTCTTGAACGTAACCATGCCATCAAAACATTCTTAAAAAAGCACGGTCTTACCCCATAAGACTTTTCATTACAATTCACAACACAACCTAATGCTCATAAACGGTTGAATCAACCTCAAAACCCAACATTACAAGCATCTAACACAAGATGAAAACTCACATAATACCATTAAAAAATCAATTACCCAATTTAGGAGGCGTTTAGCCAAAATTTTAACTAGGATATACCTCGTCTCAGGGTTGGGATCTTACAATATCCCAACCTTATAACAACTCATCATCAATATGCACTTCCGAACATAACTGGACCCCTAATGAAAATGTTTCAATCCACTGGGTCCCATATTCTCTCTTCCCTCTCCCAGCATGCCTCTTGAACATCACCATTCCATCAAAACATTATCATGAAAACAAAATCATACCCCATAACACTTTTCGTTGTGATTTAAAAAACAACTAGATACTTTATAAAGGATGCATCAACCTAAAAATCCAACATTACCATCATCTAACATAAGAGGAATACCTAGGTAATACCCTCAAAACAACCACACAAAGAGGTCATATAAAAAGCACCAAACCACCCTGGGAGATCCAATCGGTACACTGCCAGTCCAATTCTACCCACAACCACAACCAAATTATTATACTATGTTGCCAACTTATCATTCTTTATAATCATAATGATGACCCAAACTTGTTGTAACCCAAATGAATGTACAATTCCAAGTCACATTCCCCGATCTACATCAACCCATAACTCATGGCCCAATGACCTCATTCTTCATTGGAACACCTAAAAACCAACCAAACCCTAACCTTCATTTCAAGGAAATCAACTGGTCAAAACATGAGCCAATGCATTTTATCAAAACCGAAACACAAATATGGTGCAACCATGATCCCATCCAACCTGTAACATAAACAACTTCATCACCAAACAACTTTCTTGCTACAGTTCTTCCTACTATATGTTTTTATCTCACATCCTCCACTTACTAATATCTGTATCCACCATCATCTAAAATGTACCACTAGAACCCCGAACTCCAACCTCAAGACATACCTGATGTGTTTCCTAACTCACCATTCCCAAACACCCCTGGGAACATCAACCAACATCAGTATCCTTCCATAATATTGAAACCAATAAGAATTGGTGCACATATTCCATCAATACATGATATCAAGACATGTTTTCTGTTCCTTAAATCATTCTTTAAATACTTATATGTACTTATCATTCCAAAACATCAACTATTGGTTGATCAAATTTCACAACATCTTTTACTTTTACTCTACCGAGTCAATCTACCGTCAACTGACTCATTCCAAAAATTCATGTCTTTCACTATTGGGACATCACTATCCCATATGACCATGACACATTCCCATGTATGGAATACCATTATCCCTCTAATTCACCTACCAAAGTTTATCTTTGACTCCTGGTGAAATTCCACCATCCCAGTATCTACTTCTCCAAAACCATCTTCATGCTCTACCACACCTATGAACACATCTTTGATGCAACAAATTAGATTAATCTTAGAACAAACTCGAGCCCAAAGGAAATTCTCAGATTGATCAAACACTACATCCCAAGCCCACATGGACTTCTCTAATGGACCAAAAAACCTACCTCATATGTTCCTCATTGGAATTCGGATTCCACCACATCCAATCCATGATCTTATCCAAAAATATATGATGAACACATCACTCGAACCATAGAAATTTCATTTCCATCGCATTTATAATGAAATCCCAATCATCAAGGCTTTTTCTCAACCACTACTAATCCCAATAAGTGGACACAACCACCTTTATCTCATTTGAGTGAAAAAAATATCAAACCTTTCTTTTCCATGAATTTTTAGAATGACATCAGTGGAATTCAGCAATACCCATTCCATCATGAGGGCCCTACTTACAAATTGAGATGGTGAACCTCCCACCATGAGGAATTCATTACACCACCCCAGGAATACAACCCCTAATAAGTTCTCCATCCAAAAGGAAGGAAAAACATTAAGTATCTCAGTATATAGCTGATTTCCCCAAAGTGTACCCAGGACGATATCAAGATGTTGGGTATGATCATCTTAAGCTTATAAGTACAACAAGTAGTTGTTGAGGAATACCAGCACAACTGATGCATTCTTGATGTCACCTCCTACTGAAGGGACACCTCCAACTATCAAAATTATTAGGTTTTCATTTCCATAAGAATCTCATCATCACTCAAACACCGCCACACAAGTGGTATTTCTAACAAAAACTCACCATCACTTCACAAATATCTGCTAAGAAGCCATGAAACAATGTTTCCTTTATCATCACTACTACCACACCACTTGATTTATTCAAGAATGATAGTGGTGACTCAACACATAAGAACAATTCCCCTTCACACTGATCCAAATCCAATATAGTCTATTGCACAGCTACTACATCCCACGTTTGTCTCACAGAAAATTACATGCACTTATCACAAGCCACATGTTCACATGTCCCAAAAAACATCATTCATGTCAAGAAAATTCCCATACATGGACCTGATGAGAACTCTCGAGTTAATGCACATTATGGTGACCACTCATTGAATCCTATACTATATCACACGAGCCATACGTCACTGAATATTTCCCTAAACACCCAATTACACAAAAAACCATTCCTCTTTTTCTATCAACCTCAGTGAACATAAAGTGTTTCTAAAGTTCCCATCCTAAAACCAAACCTTTCACTAAACCAAGGAAAACAACATGACCACCCCTTCCCCAGTTGTCACTTCTATATCATTATTTTAATTTATAGTTAACATATATCCCCACATTGAATGTTTCCAAAACAGTCGAGCTTGGAACCCAAATGATTCTTCACTTCACAACTAACCTTATGACCCACCAGAAGTACTCATGTGATTCCCTAATAAGGAAACCAAATCACAACCATGTAGTTTTATTGAACATAGATGGCACCCACCATGCATCAATTCCACCGGCAAGGAATCATTTATGCTTCGCATTCTAAATCACCCATAACATTAGGCTAACCTATCTCAGGTTCACCCTCATTTTCCCAAAACCACTGATCGTCCCACATAGCCCAATAGACCATGCCCACACTAGGTGACACCTTTCATATCCCACTTCCAAGATCCAAAACATCAACCTATGCCTTATTCATCTAAGAGCGCTCCCAATATGGCCTAACCCTCTCATGGGTCACCCTCATATGTCAAATGATACTAACTCTTCAACTAGAGGCAGGGGTAGAAAAATTCACTGTGATCTTCCTCTAATACATATTCATCAAACTTCTAAAAATTTTACACTCACAGGAGGCACTCATTCACCCATTATGAAGACATTTTTTCCAACACACCAAATAAAACATTTAATATAGGTTCCAAACCCATAATAACAAAACAAACACTAATAAACCCATGATCAAGTCATCTCTTCTTAAGTCCCAACACAACCCACAAGATAAAAACCCCTAAGGGTTACCACATACACATTATCAGACAAAATATCACAATCCCGAGGTCACATCCATACTAAAGGTATAATAATCTCATCCTTTTAGACACACATCAAAACCTAAAAAAATACTCATGAACAAAAACCAATGTCTCAAACTAAGGAACTCTCACTGCCTAACCCACCCTTATGCAGGGTTGGATCACAGCACTAGGTATACCCATTTATATTTTCCTTAAAAGTTCCATCATTTCCTATTTCACTTCATAATTTAATCCTTTCCATTTGAAAACATAAAAATTAACATTTAAAAACCTTCTATTTTAAAAACTTAATAATTTAAAATTTCCAAAACCTTTTTCTTACCCAACATTTAAAAAAAATCACTAACAATCATTTCAATGAAAAATAAACACCTATAAACCCCATATAGAAGGTACATTACCTGTATATAAATCATAGGGAACTATCAATCAAACGAAACATATAGATCACCTATCAAAATGATGTTCCTTTCAGAATTCATGGACCCAAACACCCTATCTTTCTTTATCAGTCCAAGAGATAAGACCTCATAAAACAATAACATCACATTCAACGTCCCCACTCAAGGAATAAATATCAATAAATGGAAAATGAAAAAAACAAAAAATCAATTCACACCCTATGAAAATTAGTTTTCCCCCATGCATGGGGTTACAGGAACCCAAGCACAAGATCATTACCGAGAAATGTAAATATCATAGTCGCATACCTACCATGCCCAAATAGTAAGATAAAATAAACCACATCTAACACCAACTTGTAATACCATAGACTGGTATCCACTAAATGGGGTACCCCCATCTGGACCCCCACATGACCTCAAATGTGCCTCCATGTATGCTAGAGGCTACCGACTAGCATTACAGGTCTATAAAGGAGCAATGAGAAGACTACACCCGTTTATTAGAGTAAAAACATAATATAAGTAATATCAATAGATATTATAATTGGAAGAAAAAATAAATGGAAAACATAAAACAAGATCAAACATGTAACCAAGTAACACATTCTAAAACAATACGATGAATACACTACATATCAAGAAGTTATACTATAAAGACTCGAAATACCAAAACTATGAAAAACCCCAAACATAGTCTTAAGCCCAAAACGGTCCTAACAACCCATTCTCCGACCCATAATCCCATGAAAATACTAAACATTAGGTCCTATTTATGAACCTGTACTAGAAAAACAAGTAGTATCTTATTAGTTACCCAAGATTCATGACATCCTGATATGGGTGTGTGTACAACTCAATAGGCCCCCATAAAAATGTATAATGACATTACTATTCTATATAGTAGTGCATGAACATAATAAATGTGCAATAAAATAAAAAAGTTAACCAAAAGAAGAATGTTTTAAATTTAAACAATTATCAATTACCCATTTTATCCTTTAAGTTCTATTGTGAAATCCAACCAACCAAACCTACTCCATCCATTGCGGGATCCTAATCCATAGCATAAATGGGATTCATACATTTATTCAAAAAAGTGATTTCATTAATCAATTCATTTTTACCATGCACCTTGAAGAATCATTTAAATTAACCATATCATGTCCATACTTTGGGACCATAGAGCCTTAGTCTAACCTCCCAAAACATGCCATCTTTGGGATCATAGAGTCTCTATTTGACATCCTAAACTAGAAAATCATCAGTGGGGCCTCGACTTTTTGCCTAACCTAACATAGAAATTCATAACCTCATTCAAATACTCTAGTCATAAAATATCATTTCATTGTCTTATGATTTCCACCATCTTGTTTTTCTACTCAAGTCCCAAATAGAGACAAAAAAATATTCAATGAAGGAATTATAGAGGAAGAAGAGAAAGAAGAAAGAAGATTCCCTTGAAGATTGTCTACTTACTCAAGATCATAGTAAGTTGCCTTCTGCAGAAGCCTCTAGTACCGATATATGACTCCCTTCTTTGTGTACACCTATAAGAAATGATTATGGATGGAAGATTAAATATATTTGTATTATGTATTATCTCTTTGGTGTGGGATTCTCTATTTTTAAAATTATTTTGTGTGTCAATTATCACCTTAATCTCATAGTAAATGTTATAAAAGTAATGCTCTAACTTCCATGTGGAATCTTTCACTATCTTTTTTTAACCCCACATGACCTGAATATAAACTTCAAACTACACATGAAACCCCATGTGCAATCTATTATAGCTCCATATGCATTCAATTTTCAGAGAAAATTCATTCTTTTTGAGATTTATGAACTCTCCATAAGCTTCCCCATGATTTTTCTTAATAAACATAGATTCTTGGACCAATACCCCTCCATCAACAGTGCATCCACTACTCTATTTTTGAAACACGATCGACTAAGGCCTTCATCAATCCGTAACGGTCATCCAGAGATGAATCAGAATTTTCAATCATTATTTGACATTTTCGATCCTCAATTTTGGTAAATAAAATTGTTCTGGATTTTACCCTTCAACAGATCAGAACTAGGCATAATTGTTCGGGATTCTTCATTAGTGGTGAATTCTCTCGATTCATTGTTGGTATCTTTTGAATCCACCGGTCTGACGACGTTCTTAATCCTCTATTGAGGCTTGTATCTATCATCTTCTTGATTGAATTCTAATTTTTAATACTGTATGATTTTGCATATCATCTGTATTCATGTCCGGGTGAATCACTTTGTGAAAGTGTGTTTTCAAAATTAAAAATTAGATGTTTAGTTTTTCCATGAAAAACCCGTGTTTTAATAATTTCATGAATTATGCTTTTTCCTTTTGTGTTTTTTTACAAAATCTGGTTGGCCCTCTGTGTTTTGGCTTTCTGTTTTGTTGGGATTCTAGTTTATGACCTGCTTGTTTTGTGGGCTTGTTGTCTGCAGGGTCATTTTTACCTGTGTATTACCACCATGGAGATCATGCTACTCTGTTTCGTATTAGATATTGCTGTTCCACGATCCTGTGGTCTTGGATCTCTAGTTTGTGCTTCTTCGATGATCTGATCAACGTTGATCGTTCATTTGTGGTCGTCCACATCTCTCGAGAATTGCGGTATTTGTTTCAACAACTAGTACATCACGATTATTCAGTTGGATGGTTGCTTATTGTGTGGACCTTTTCGGTTGCGCATGTCAGTGGCGTCGTTTCATTTATGTTTCCATTATCATGGGGCACGTTTGTTTTTCATTCTACGGTTCTTCATCTTCATCATTCTTATCCTGATAGTTGTGAGTAAAAGAGGAACCCTTGTTAGTTCAGAGACCCGCCACATGCACTCCACCATCTCCATGACTGTTTTGGTGTTTTTTGGTGGAGAATCCTTCAGAAATTAGGGAGGTAACCATGGAAAAGATCTGTTCGTTTCAGTTCTTATTTATTTGTGAGCCAGTTATTTATTTTCTTCTTTGATATTTGTGTTGAATGTTCCCGGTTTCTATTATGGTCTGTTTGTAGTCGGGGTTGTGTACGTGATTCCATTCAGTTCGAAAAAGAACTCTGCTATCTCCAATCCAGGATTCATCACTAGCTCTTAGGGAGGATAAGTCTTTATTCTTGGATAGTTTTAGTGGTCTGTGTGTGTGGTCTATCTTTATTGCTTCTGTGCTTGTATGTGCTATATTGTTTCATTTTACATAATAATAATGAAATATTGGTGGTGGTGTTACCGTGGATTAGGACCATAAGGTCTGAACCACATAAATCCTGTTGTCCATTTTACATTCCTACAATCTTCGTCTTCTATTATCCGATTTTGTTAATAATAAATTTTATACTCGGGTGTGTTTAATTTTCATTTATCTCTATAATCTATAACAATTCCACGATAAGTGGTATCATAGCATGTTACTCGTTTTAATTTACAATGTCTATCATGTTTGAAATTGATAAATTTGACGAAGAAAATGATTTTAATTAGTGAGGAGGTAAAATGTGTCCTTTACTTGTTCATAATGTTCTTGTTGTTGCTTTTCATGGTAGTAATAAACCTATTGTTAATACCACTGCGAATGGTCAGTCCACCACTAGTTTTGTTAATGTTGATCTTGGTATATTGGAAAAGGATCTCTATACTCTACTGTTAACTTTGGGTGAGGAAGTGTTGCGTGAAGTAGCATATGAAACCACTGCTAAATCCATCTTGGTTAAACGTGAGAATCTGTATATGAATAAATCTTTACTTGGGCGTCTTTATAATAAAATGTGTATGTATAATTTTAAAATGTTGCATGGTTCTTCTGTGCATGTTCATATAGATGAGTTTAATAAAATTCTATTAGATTTAGCATATATAGACATCGATGTTAAGGGGGAGGATCAAGAATTTTTTTTGTTAACCATTCTTTATGATTCTTTTAATTCATTATGATATTCTATGATGTACGGTCATGATTCTATTACGCTGGAAGAGGTTAAGTTTGTTGTCCTATCTCACGATCATCAAATGCATAGTTTGAAGGAAGAGTCTAGTTCTGTTAAGAGTGAACCTCAAATTTTATATACCGAAGCTTCTATGAAAAATAATGGTTGGAAGGATAAGGATCAGTTTAATGGATTTCATTATTTTGAGTGTGGTAATACAATCCACATTAAACATTACTTCCCTAATATTGTAGGAAATGATATAATGGCCCAGTCTCATGTGGTATGTCTCGATTATGATTATTCTAAAGTTCTTTAGTCTCAAAATCCTTTCATTAGAACTTGACATAGGTTCTGTGTAGTTTTTCCTACATTCCTAGGACTGGATCCACTTTCCACTGTAGAGGAATCATGGTTAAGAAAAAGGTATTCTGTGGGCTGGTCTACGTTGTTCAGGCTTAGGTGGAGAATTTATTCTTATAATAGTATTATGTTCTTTGCTTATTGTGTTTATTTTCCTACTATTTTGATTAATGACACATTGTTTTAAAACATTATTTCGATTCCATGTTTTTTTGTATTTTACCCATAGGAAAGGCTGTTTGAATTTCAAGTCATTGGTGCTTGTGGGGAAAGCTGTTCTTGGGTCTGAATCAAACATAAATATAGGGAATGTTTGTTAAATGTGGTTTCTTAGTTTAAATTTTTGATAATGTTTTATCTGTTTAAGTAGTAGAATTGTAGTGTGGGTAGAACATGTTCCCCTACCAGCACATGCAAGGTGATGTTCGAACTGGGTGAACATTTGTAGACTTAGGTTTTCCTGTTATAGGGAATCTTCCCACAATAGTGATAGGTTTTATCAGTATATTAGTTGTTTGCAAGAACACTGTCAATGCAGGTTTTTTTAATATTGGAAAGGGAGATATTTGTGAAAGTGGGTATTTAAAATAATAATAGTATGTTTAGTTTTGACATGGATAAACCGTGTTTTATTATTTACAAGAATTATTCTTTTTCCCTTTTGAGTTTTTTCTGTTATTCAATCAGACTGGGACTCCGTGTTTTGGCTTTCTATTTGGATGCACTTCCGGTTTATGACCTGCCTGTTTTGTGGTCTTGTTGTTCGCTGGCCCGTTTTACCTATGTATTTCCACTATGGTTATCCTCCTACCCCATTTCAATCTATTCATTGATGTTACATGATCAGATGGCCTTGGTTCTCTGGTTTGTGCTTATTTGATGATCTGATCAGCAATGCCCATTCATTTGTGGTCGTCTGCATGTCTCGGCCTTTGCGGGATTTTTTTCAACCACAGCTACATCGTAATTCTTCGTTTGGATGGTTTCTTGTCGCCTGGACCTTGTCGGTTGCGCTTGTTAGCGGTGACAATTCGTTTCAGTTCCCGTTATCATGTGGTGTGTTGTTTTTCTTTCTAGGGTTCTTCATATTCAACATTCTTATCCCGAGAGTTGTGCATAAAAGAATAACCCTTGCTGGTTTAGAGACCCGACCCCTGTACCATGCCATCTCGATGATTGTTCTGGTATTCTTTTGGTGGAGACTCCATTAGAAATCAGGAAGGAAACCGTGGAATATATCCATGCTTCTCGGTGGTAATGTATTTGTGAGCATGTTATTTATTTTCTTTTCTAATCTTTACATTGTATGTTCCTGGTATCTATTCTGGTTTGTCTGTAGTCATGGTTGCATGCATGAGTCCTTCCAGTTCGGAAGATAACTTCTCTATCTCCAAGCCAGGATTCATAACTGGATATTGGGATAGAGAGTTCTTCATTCTCGTATAGTTTCATGGTCCGTGTGCATGGTCTGTCTTTACTTCTTCTATTCTTTTATGTGCTATGTTGTTTCATTTTTCATAATAATAAGGAAATTTTGGTGGTGTTCTTGTCATGGAGTAGAACCATATGGTCTGAACCACGTAAATCCTATTTTCCATTTTACTTTCCTTTAATCTTTATCTTCTGTTATCCAAATTTGTTAATAATATGTTTTATACTCGGCTTTGTTTACTTTTCTTTTACCTCTATAAAATATAATGATTCCATAACACTCCTTCTTCGGCAACCACCAATTATCAACCATATATTATTCAATAATAGACCATTGCATCATGATCATCATCTTCTTCATACATATGGATCTTAGATTCATCAATTCCGATGGTGTGTCTCGGTTGAACAGGAAAGATTTGGCTGAAGGCTTCTTCATTGACTAGCTCCAAATCTGGTTCGATTTGGGATTCTTCATATATGTCGGCACCTTCATCCCTTAATAGTGATATTATATGCATCGGGTGATGATTCATCTTCAATTTCACCGTTGATTCCTCTATCCCCAGTTCTCTATTTTTTTCATCTTCCTAATGGTTTTCCAATAAATAGTTAATAATTTTATTAATTTCACAACAAATTTACAATTTTAATAAATTAACCAACTAAAAACATTATTTCCACAATAATACCCCATTAATTAAAATAAATGATATAAAAAAATATGAAATAAAAATTGTATTAAATCTCCCCTCACTTAAACAATTTCTTTCTCACATAATTAAACATATTTTATTTATTTATAATGACCAGTTAAATAAAATGGTTATCCAATTCAAGTTTAAATATATAATAATGTCCAAGGAAATAAAAAATCTCTTCATTGATTGAAATAATCATGTCCCCTATGTGAATTCTAATCACTGTATTATTTTAATTAGAATTCGTGTTCCAGATCTAGGAGTGAAATAAATTAGAAAGAAGTGAAATTAAAACCTTAACAATACACACATTCAATTATCACTCACCCTAAGGTTTTAAAAATTAAGGAACCATTTTTCACTTCATTGATTCACTTAATCAATAATTTTATAAGTTAATTGTTCCATTATTTATCTAGGTTCAATATTCCCATTATCTTAATAAATTTATTTTCCTTCTCTATTATTCACTTTATTGAATTTTTTGAATTTTACCTTGTCATGTATGTGAACAGACACTTATTGGATATCTACAAGAGTTTTACACTCCCAAATTTAGTGCCTGAACACTCATAAATTCACAGTTGGATGCTAATTTTCTATTTTAGATCAGTGTGTAATGACTTATATGATTTTTATTTGAGTTGACGGCATTATGTGTTTGTTCAAAAAGGGGGTGTATCCTAGGTTCATGTTCAAATTTCATATTTTCCAAATATGTAGTCTCAATTCAACTAAAATTTCTCCCATCACACTTCCTCCTTAGTTTTTAAACAACAGTTTCATAAAAATAGTGGGACAAATTAAATCAACAATCATGAAATTATAGAAATTATTTAATTAAAGAAATCCCACAATTTAGTATGCAATAATCACCTAGATATACACGTTAAGTATTTATTTTCATAACCTAGAGACTTATAAAAAAATGTTATTATTTACAAAGAAAATTTTTCATTAACAGAAAACCTAAAAAATTCTTTAAAGGGAAGAATTTTTAAAATATTTTGGGGTTTTGCTGGTTTAATATTGAATTACAGTTCATCTCAATCATGAACTCTCCCCCCACACTTAAAACTCTGCATTTCCCTTAATCCCAAATCATAAAATAAGAGACACAATTGACCAATTTGAATTGAAAAAGATTTATCAATGAATCACACAAATTATTTTATTCAAAAGGGCAACATGAAACTTAAAAAATTGGCTCTCCGGATAATAAACAAAAAAAAATAAAAAATTGATCCCCAAAACACACTTCTAGGAAGTCAAGTACATAAAATGTTTTTTTAAAAATTTTCATGCAACAGATAACGTACATGAATGATTTCCAAAAGTGATTTATAATTTAAAATGAAATTTCAAAAAAATTAGTTCAAATATGAATTATTATAGTGACCAGAAAAAAATTCTAGAATGTAGCAATCTTGGTAAATCATTATCAAATCATTTAATATAGTGAATTATATGAAACCACTAGAGGAATAAAATAGATTAAGATGAACTAAAAAGAAATAAAATAATACTATTACAACATAGACATATATAATCTTTTATCGTTATTTCAAAAAAAATGTGTAGCCTTCCTTTAAGCTAATTAAATTGTTCTCTAATTGCAAGTTCACATTCCTATTAAAAAAATAGATCACAATTATTTTCTAGAATTTAATAATAACCATAGTTAGAGTTTTTGAATTTTTTATCTAGTTTTCTTTGACTAGAAGCTCATTTTTTATTTTCTTTTCTAAATTACATTTCCTCTAGTTAATAATTATCACAATAGGTTGTGTTCACTTCTCATAGTTACATGACCTACTCCATGATCACTTGGAATTATAACTCTACATAACACACACCAACTTCACCTCATGATCAGTTTTCACCAATACATTCAATCATAAAAGAATTAAAACATGTGTAAGATTATGTAATAATAACTCCAGAAACTATGGTTCCCCAATCAATAGAGACACACAACCAAGTGAAATCATTTATTTAAACATCAAAGTTAGAGGTAAAAATAAGAAAATCATGGGTTTTCACCTATTTAGTGCTAACTTTAAAGTATTTTACCTGACTTAACTACTTAAAATTTATATCTTTTATCATTTAATGGGTATGTATTATTGATGGTTTTCACTTCTATGTTTTCTAAGAAATCATTAATATGACCACTTCATATTTTTTCAACTTCAGTAGAAAACAAAAGTTTCAAAAAAAATTCCAAAACATTAGTATGTAAAATGATGTTAATCATAACATGACCCCTCATAACCTCTCTATCAACTATTAATTATGTTAAAAATAACATAAGACACTCATATAACCGATCAAATACATTCTCACATCATTCCCCACACTAATAGGTCTCGAAAGTCTCGGACATAGAATTCAATACAACAGTAAAATGATAAACAGTTATCTATAAAAAAATCCTCAAACAACATGTAAATCAAAGAGAATTAAAGACTCTCATTTGAATGAATCAAATTCTACAACCAAAAGATATTTTTCCAAATTTTAAAGAAGACTCAAATGAATAAAACCATTGAAATATTTGTTGGAATTCATCACACGCAACATCCATATCATTCGACAAAAAAATTTCAAGGAAATACACATGTTCATTATTGAACACAATCTTATTTTTCAGTATGTCTTAAACCAAAATACTCTCCAACTTCATAAATTTGAAAAAATTAAATATCAATTGAAAAAATACATAAAAACATTCTCAAAAAACACAATTATATATAATCAACCAATTGAAATATACTTGAAAATCATTTTTCGTATGAAACAAGAGCTAGTTTCCAGTTCGGGTACAATGGAAGATTGGAATTTGTAAAACATCTTTAGAAAATCTATTGGAAATAAAGCATGGTTTTGTATTGTCCACATCATTTGCCTCTAAGCCTCCTAACATTGTTATAATTATTCCCAATCATTTCCAATTCATCTAATGATTGAGATTCAATAAAACATGTATTTAAATTTTCATTAACTATTTTATTGACTATGTCAGGACCATCCATCCCCGCATCAGCACTAAATACTTCCTCAGCAACATCTATAAATTTTTAACACGTCAAAAAATATTTTAAAAAATGGAACACTCTTTGATCCTCATAAGTTTAGATAGTTAGTTTACTTATATAAACATTAATGAATTCCCCAAAATCATCTAAGAAGGGTCTTCCTAGAATGATCAAAACGTTTTTTCAAACTCTATTTCACTGATAAACAAATATATGGAATGTGTGATTTTTCCTAAATTATGTAATACATAATCTACCCATCCATTAGGATTATAATGTGACGTAATATCCAATTAGAGAGAAACATAAGTTGGCTTTAATTCACTAAAACCCATATTTTTTTAAAAAATGGTTAACTAATAAGACTGTTGCTAGCTCATAAGTCACGTAGATAGTTTATTCCCTCACCTTCTCTTATTATGCAAGATATAACAATGCTTCTAGGGTATTTTATTTTTCAATATAACTATTTTCTAATAATTTATCTATAATACCCTATCAGATTAATGGTATTGAATTCTTCTAAATCCCCCTTTTTGGTTAAGAAACTTTTAAAAAAAATTACATATGATGGATTATTCATCATGGACTCTATAAAAGGAATGTTAAAGATAAATATATATTAAATATCTGAAGTAATTTCAAATATTTTATGTACATCACTCTTTTTGAATCATCGGGGAAAAGGGATAAGAGGGGAATAATTCAATTAAATTGGTTTATTATTCTCATCTCCCTAAAACCTCACTTTATTATTTCTCTCTTTAACTCATTCTCCTTTGTTTATGTTTTGTTTTTTACCTTTTCAATTGAAGATTCACCATTTTGTTCATGTTGGACCTTGCTATCCAAATTTCCATATTATGAGTTTTTTATGATTTTCATTCTCAAAATCAGCATGTTTATGTATTTGTAAATCACATGGTTGTTCTTTTAAATGATATTGATTTTTAAGGCTATATCTACATGAAAGAGTAATGAAATTATCTCTTGGGGTTGGTTCTATTATGTTGGTAAACATGCCCATGTCTCTACCAGCTATATTTCTATCCATTTGACCCATTAGAAGATCTAGATTATGAGTCCGAGATTATGTATCTTTATTAGTGAACCAAACTCACCCAATGCATGCTGCAACATATCCTTAAATTCTCTTTGAGTGTTAGAAGACTCATCATTATATTGATTTTAAAAATATTATTTTTTCTATGATTGGTAACTTTTGGATATCTAATTTTTTTCACTCATTTATCTCACTATGATAGGTTATGTTTATTTTTATATCTATCATTATATTAGTTTGAAAATAGATTATTATTTCCTTGATTACTAGCCCTAAAATATAAAAAAAATCACTGTCATCTTTATGAATATGAAGATAAAAATTGGGACACCACTTTTGATTATGACCACACATTACACAACTACAACAGTATTCACTAAAAAATCTATTATCAATAATAAAAGATTTGGTGTTTTTCATCTCTATTAATAACTCCATTTCTTGTTCAGTTATGCTGGGATTTTTGACCATGTCTATAAAAAATTTATGGTCATTAAAAAAAATATCCACTAAAAGATTGACCATTGAGATTTTGATTGTACTATGTAAGAGAATTGTTGAAAGTATCCATAAATACATGGGGAAATAATTGGTGATTGGGAAACTATCTATTTACGACTCTGATCCTATCCTACGGCACATGATGATGCTCCCCCTAATCATAAACAAAACCATTGATCGTATGTCCAACATTGATAGTGGTGTTCCTAGTAAAAATTTGGACAAAAAGGCATCGAAAATCTCATCACCTGTTTCAAAAATTTCATCATCTATGTTTTGGAACCTTGTCCTAGACCTCCCATCAAAAAAAATATAAAAAATATTTACCTTAACTCCACTTCAATCAAACATCATTGAGGAAGCTGTTGGAAAGTCCCATATGAATCTATATTAAAACTTAAAGACTCCTCTATGGACAATCCATTGAATGATGAAAGAATAGACATATGATATTTATTGATTTTATAGTTCCAAGACCTAAGATATAAAAAGATAAAAGATAGATTACTTGACACTATTTGAAGTTGAAACTTTGTACTTCTTGGTATCTTCGGGGAAGGAACTAAGGGTCTTGCTACATTCATGTTTTTATTTCCATCTCTTCTTAAATATATGTTTTTTTAAATTTTCTAATTCAACTTTGTTTTTCATTAAGGTTGAATATTGTTTATTTATATTTTCAAATTGGTGCTACTATCACGTAGAAGTTTGTGTCTGTATATATGATCAGAATTGTTTTTCATAATATTTTCAAATCGATTTTTGTATGATTTAAAAAAAATTAGGTGTTTTGTTATTTTTTTATATTAAATTTTTTTATTGTTTCATTTTTTATTCATCTCTTACATCTTCTATGGAAACAATGCCAAATATTTATGATATTCCTAGGTATTAATATATCACCGACTCAAATTAATTCTATATAAAACCCTAAATACTTTTAAAAAATATAATAACGGTGAATGGGGTGTTTAATTCATGAAACATTCTTGTGTATTTATGTTTCCAAAATAAATAAATAAAATAAAACTAGAAATTGAAAGAAAAGATGTGACTGTGATTGTGTGATGTGATGTGGAAAATGGTAGTGAAACTATGTAAATGGAAAGAAAAAAGAGTACGAGACGAGAAGAAATATTGTTGTTGAATATAGGGTTATCGAACGTCTATTAATAGTGTAAATGATCTTCTCTATTCTATAAATGTCATTTTAAATTTTTTAGTTCTTAATGAAAAGTTGATTACCCATTGAGCTCTCTCTTCAGTGTATAACACAACTATGATATCTCTCCTTCAAGATGATCTATTGATCATTACCTAAGAGTAAATTTGTTCTATTATGGAGATGTGAACATTTACATTTTATAATTTTCAATACTTCATTAAACATTGAAGATATTTGAAAATCACTAACTTCATCTATTGATTCCTTGATTAGTGTAAAAATGATAATTATAATAAATGAAAGAAATATTACCGAATTTAAATTTAACGGAACACGTTTTTTATCCAGAGAGAAACAAATTTAGAAATTTCATTTAATTTAAGTCGTATATCCCCGATCATATATAGGTACTCATGTTTAGAATGAAAAAAAAATTATTTGAAAGAATTTTGAGGTAGTTAAACATGGTATAAAGAGAAAGAAGTAAGAATAACCACTTGAATAATGTCTTCTAACACAATATACAAGTCTTTTACCTTCTACTCAAGTCTCTAGTTTGGGACTCTATTTTTCTATTATGTGTGCTCCTATGGAAAATGATGATGGAGAGTGGATTGTATTTTTCTAGATTGTGGATTATATCTTCCATGTGTGATAGTATTTATTTAAAATCGAATGGATTTATAACCCCATCCTCAATCGTAGAGTCAATTGTTTGAAAGTAACTCTCTAGGTTGAATGTGGAATCCTTCACTATCCACTGTTATCTCCACGTGACAAGAATATTAACTTTTTATTTTATGTGATAACCCCATATGCATTATGTTACAAATCCAAATGCTAAGACCTTTTAGGTTAAATTTATTCATCATGGTGTTCATGAATTCTCCAAAAGATTTCACGAAATTTTTCATGACTAAACATTACTTTCTTGGACCAATGCCTCCATTAACATCATAGACTGATAGACACTAAAATTTTGTCACCCCTTAGTTTAAGATGGATTCACTCATTAATCCCCATTAGAACACATGAAAACCCACTATATTGGTTTATAATAATTGTATCTTTAATCATGATTGGTCTCGTCAAAAATATTCCTACGCAATTAGTAACAAAGAACAACTTATTCACTAGCCAAATTTATGGAACACCTTATATGAACAACCATGGTAAGCATAGCATGATCAGCCATTATTTCTAACTAGAAAGACATAGATTCATCCTTATTATTGAAATTTCTCATAGAATATACATCAAACAGAAGGTGTGTAGTCTATCAAGTTATCACAGCCACAAAATTGGGTTTGTTAAGGACCCTTATTCTTACATGTTGACAATTACCAAAAACAAAAAACAAATGAACAATTCAATAAATATGCTTTAAAAACACATGCACGACTCATTTTTTGAAGCATACTTGAAATAGGACACCTTTTATGTTCAATGATCATCCACATATGAGTCAATATTTTTCAATCATTCTTTGACATATTAGAACTTCTATTTGGGGAGGTAAAACTGGTTTGGGATTTGTACATCACCATATCAGAATAAGGATTCATTGTTTTGATTCATCATCAATAGTAGAATCCCTTGATTCTGTGTGTACCCTTTGAATCCATTAGTCTGAAGACCATATTTATCCTCAGTATAATATTAGATATTTTTTTATTCACGGATAACATCTAGTTTCACTTTTGGTAAGATTTTATCTCACAACTGTATTCAATATTGGGTAAAGCTCCTTTATCAATCCTCGATTCTCCAATATCGATGTGGCACAACTTCGGTGGTTATGATTCAGCTTCCGAAGTCTAGTATTGGTCTCATCTAGATCATATTTGGAAACCATAATTGGTGGTGAATTCATCTTATTCATATAAGTAGATCTCTGATTTATTTGTTCTAGTGATGCAGCATGTACAAACTCATTGGCTTCGATTGAAAGCATATTATGTGTCTAGCACAAAATTTGTTTAAATTTTGGATTCGTTAGAGGAATTAGCATCATCCTCCATTAATGGAAATCCCATATTAAATGGTTAATGATTTAACATTAATGCCATCAGCCCTTTCTCTGGCCTCAGTTGCAGAAGTTATCTTCTTCCTCAGTGGTGGTTAACTTCATCTAGTGGCAAGAAGAGATTTTTTGGATACGTTCATAGGAACACATTCAGTCTTCTCCCCCACAAGAGTGGCGATCCACATGTATCTTTAGTAGACACCCAATATGTTGAAAATGGTTGTTCATGATCTGTAACAACCCGGGATTTTATGAAAAATATTCTTTGAATTTCATTGATGTCTTGTGTTGCAAGCTACAACAAGATTTCCTTGCGCTATACGCAACACCGTATGAGCTTGCAGTATACACAACACTATTCTTGGATCATGCTATACACAATTTTGATATTAGTTATTCTACGAATCATTGAGTGTATATATATATATTCAATGTATAAATGAAATATTGTTGGATTCTGTTATAAGAAACAACGGATGAGTCTTTTACAACACGCAACCGTGACTTGTCTTACATTACACGCAATTACTACCTTCCTCGATAGCGTGTGTCTTACACAATACCAGGTTTTACTAAACAATGATATATTGTTATAATATTATTATAGACTAGCCGTTATGAATAGTAATAACTACATTTTGAATTTTATAACATTATTATTAATCTTACACATTTTCTAGAATATGGTATGAGAACAAAATAAATTTTTCGTGTAAAATATGTATTTTTCAAAAATTG
This sequence comes from Viscum album, assembly GCA_963277665.1. Taxonomy (NCBI): domain Eukaryota; kingdom Viridiplantae; phylum Streptophyta; class Magnoliopsida; order Santalales; family Viscaceae; genus Viscum; species Viscum album. Next base: position 247,865,122 of record OY728133.1, read on the forward strand.
CAGTTTTCCCGCCTTTTGATGAAGCACCAACTTTAAATATTGTTTTTGACATGTATAAAAGTTCAATTTGAAAAAATAAAATTCTTCTTTGGAATCAGGATATAAAAATTTACTTTGGATAAATTTTTCATATTATTCTGATATCTTACATATTTTAATGAATAGTAAAAACCCGCTATATTTTAATTAAAAACAACTTTTTTCATCGCAATAATTTATATGGTTAAATTAAATTTTTAATATTTTTTAAAGTTTAATTAGAATATATTTTTTACATTTAATCCAATTTTGTTCATTTGAATTAATTTCACTTTGAAATTGGATATAAACACGTATCAATCTTTTGATTGTTTTTGTTTTTTTTAATACACGCTATTTGTTTTGATAACGGGATTTAAATTTAAAATTCATTAATGCCACTTATATGTGATGAATTTGGAAAAATATACATCAATTTTGAATTCGGAATATCAAATAATGTTTAGGCTGAGTTTTTGGTATTTTTCTGAAAAACATCAATTTTTGAGGAATAGTGCAACCACTTAGTGGTAGTTAAAAAACTGACTTTTTTTAATATAAACTTAATTTTACTGCTTCTGTGAGTGGAATTTCAAAAATCGGAAAGACGCGGTTAATATAAAGGACTAAGATGTGGTTCAATGAGTTGAAAATAATTTTTGGTAAATAGTAACTTTTTACTTTTTCTTACCACGGTTAAAAGTTAATAGGGTAATTAAGAGTAAAATTGATATTATTATTCCCCTAACACGTGTCCTAATTCTATTGGATAAGAGTAATTTGACCAAAAATAACCTTAGGAAAAAAATATGACCATTTAGGCCCATTTGGATTAGATTAGGACATTTATTATTATTTTATTTAAAGAAGGGTTAAAATAGTTAAATTCAAAGTTTAATAAGTAAATCATTTTTAATATAGGGTTATACATAAGATAAATTCGACTATAAATATTAATTAGAAAGCTAAAAATATTTCCTACATAATGGTAATTTATTTATAATTTTTAGACATTAAATAATCTAATATATTTATGGCACATACATGATTCAGTAATTATCTTATTAATGAAATATTGACATAATTGATGATATAAATACCCAAATAAATTTAATTTAAGCCTTTTTAAGAATTACACTAATTTTCTAGGTTAATAGGACATGTTAGTATTGATTTAGATAACTTTTTTAGAACTAATAACTCTCTTATGAGTTTCACAAAAATCAATTACCAAATAGTGTCAAAATTGACATAAAATAGTTTTTAAAACAAATATTATATTATTAATTGTTAATTTATTCTTAAAAATATAAGGTTCCGCCAAATGTCTTAGATAAGGTTTTATATATTAATAATATAAATCTTGGGGTTCTTTTGGCTTTTTATAGTATGTTTATTAACCTTATAGTGTAAGAAAAAAAAGAAGACACGGTAAAAGTTAAATTATCTAACTTAAAGTTAAATCTAAATGATAAGGCTAAAATAGAAACCTAAACTTGTCTAAATTCTATTTTATTGGAGGATTGCGTCCCATCCCCACCTTATCTTCGAAATAACTCAATTTGGAGCTATTAAAAACCGAATATAACTTTATAATAAGATAATATTTTTTGTTATTCCAAAGGTGCCCCTCTCCTCCCTTATAAAAGGGCACATCCTCCCTCTCTTCCTCACACCAATTTGAGACTTCAAGCTCGGACAACCCCTGACAAATTATCTTCTCCACTTCCCTAGAAACATCCTATAGGTCCTGGTCTTCTTCAAAGACCAATTTTAGTGCCCTAAGAGGAGGTCTCAAAGAGTTGCTTCAGAGAAGAGGTAATTCCCGTTACCGATTCTTTCAACTTTATTTCTTCTTCCACTTCTTCTTATTTAGTTGTTTCATTATGAAGAAATAAAATCAGTATCACTAATAAAACGATATGTTATTATATTTATGAAACAACCATATTTCACCATCTATCCATCCTACGGAAAACGATATCACCGCGCATGCGTACGTACGGAATACCGTCTCCACGTCGTGGTGTAATCTATTTTCCACCACCACCTTACTTGGATGGGTATAATGGTAAAAGTAATGAATATATATGATTATTGTAAAGTGATATTGATTCTTTAATATTATACATACACTTTAATACAATTCGATGATCATGGGAATGTTATCATCGCTCGTGCGTACGTACGGAATACCGTCTGCACGACGCGATGAGATTCACTCTCCATGAAAACCATTCAAGAATGATTATAAAGTATATATAATAAGTAATCATGAAATATATGACATAATAATGCTACTGTATTTATTTATATAAATTTATTTATGTCATCTACTTAATTCCATTCAATTCAATAAGGAAACAAAAACAGCGTTCATGCGTACGTACGGCCTACCGTCTCCATGAATGGTGTATTTATTTCCATTTATCGATCTATTATATATATGTATATTATGAATATAAATTATATATAAATTATGTTATATATTCTAGAATTAAGTAATCATATTAATATTTAAAAGTCAAAACACGGACAACGAATGAAACGATTTTACCCAAAAAACTCTTTAACATGGAATTTACAAAAGAACGGTTAATATAAAGTCATAAGTGAACCATATATGATATAATAACAATGAATATGATACTTTAATAAGTCAATGACATTATTTAAATCATTATACAGGAGGTTTGGATACGTACGAAGCATATCGGACCTAAGGTAAGGGATAATTTTGCAAATCTCATTTTTATCTGAGATTGCTTATACGTAAGTATTTACTGGGGTTATTGTTATCATCCATGTACATGTTTTCTAAAATAGTTTTCATGTATGTTTAAATTCCTTTTTACCCATTTTTTACTTTTAATACATGGTATGTAAGGAATCTTTCTTTTGTTTACGTTACAAGGTACTTTTTGACTTTTCCGGCAAAACTACGAGAAGAATGATTTTTAACTTAAACGGCATGAAAGGATTTTTACGGTTTTATAAATCCTTGTTTTCATGAAGCTTCCTCCAAAAGATTTCATGAATATTTTAAACAAAATCCTATTCATTTAAAATTGCATGGCATTTTTTGAGAAGAAAATGATTTTGAAGAAGAAGGGTTATTTTCCTCAAGAATTCATTTCAGGTGTTTTATCAAAACCTTTTTTCATCTAAGATAACATTATTTAATATGTGTTTGTTTCATGTATAATGTATCTATGATTTATATGGTTTCACTTTTATTATTCTGAAATGATATCCATTTATTTTATATGGATTATGTGATGATGGGATGATGTTTATGAAACCCATTTTATATATTGGGTTTTTATGAATGATGTATGTTTATTTTGTGGCACAAGTAAGATTTATTTCATTATGAGATGGGTGGGACCTATATCTCCCTCCAATGAATTGGGTAAAGATTTATATCTCAAGAGATAGACATGGCTGGAATGGTAATTTAATCTGGTTCAGTATTACAGTACTGGAACGAGGAGTAAACTCGATTTAGAAAGGGACATTGTCCACTAAGATGGTCTTGGCAGAAATGCCTTGGCTTCTATGGAAATCGTTACAGGTGCTTAATGGTTTCCACAATTACATGTTTTATTCCCATGATATTTTATCAGTATTAGTGTTCCTTTATGATCTATGCTTTATGTACTTCCATGATTTATGTCCTTGCTCAAGATTTTGATGTTTAAATTTCATGTTTAAATTTTTTTTTTCAAATGTTTATGGATTGTTTTATGTTCACTATGTTTTCCCTTACTGAGCATTTGAGCTCAACCTTTTTATTTTTTCTTTTTCCAAGGATATAAGGAAAGGATTTAGGTAAAAAAAATAGGGGAAGATCTTTATGGTAGATGTTGAAGATCTTTCAACATTATTAGAAGTTTATATTCCATGTTTCCAAAGACATTAAACTATTACGATCCTTGTGTGTGTGTTTTTGTTATGTATTAAGTATTCCGCAAAAATAATTTATTGTCCATGTATGTCAAGCTTCTGGTCTCTACAGTTGGTATCAGAGGAAAGGTTTAGTCTACCTTCGGAAACTAGGATGCGAGAACTTTAGTGAGATCCCTTGAGATATTTCTAAGGTATGTCTAGGGATATCCCTAACGATAAGTATACATATAGGATATAGTCCTAGAACTACGGTAACGATCATAGAATTTAACCTAAGATGTTAGATATTAAGGTTACCCCCCCTTTACTATGTTGTTTTCCCTAGAATTATTTTTTCCTCTCACACTATTCTTTTTGGGTTTTAGAAAATATGCTAGAAACAAGAAGATTCATGATAATGGAGGATATGACGGACAATTGAATGATATTCTTCATGAGCAACCAAATGAAACTAGATTTGGAAGTCCAAACATCATTATTATGCCTAATCAGAAATCTCATAATATGATCAATAATCTCAACTTTGTAAAGTTTTCCAACTCAGATAATAAGAGAAAGATGGAGCTTCACGATGATCATAGAGGAAAGAAAGATCAATTTCTATCATGTAAATCATGTGGGAAGAGGCATCGGGGAGATATTTTCAAGGTAACTGGAAGATGCTTTGGGTGTGGAAAGGAATGACACAAAGCCAGTAAGTGGAAAGGAAAAGGTTCAGTTAACACCATGGATGAGGATAATGGTATTTCTATGACATCAACAATGGTTAAATTTTTTAAATGTAGAATGTACGGGAATTATTCAAACCAATGCCCTAAGGGAAAATCTTATGAAGAGAATCAGTACGATCGTAAGGGTAGTATTTTTGTTGATGATGATGAAGAGACTACAAATGATATATGATATGAAAGAATTGTTGAAGCTCGGTCAATGGTTTAAGAAGGTAGTGGAATGATTACATGATTATCAAGTGTAATGTTGTATAAGTAATCTCATGGTACTATGGAATAAAGAGACATATAAGGATTGTTACACTGTTGTCTTTCCTTGAGTTTTGAAAGTGTATGATTAATGGTACCAGTATCCATGATAGGTTATTTAGATATTTTTGGAATGTAGATGATATGCGCATAATGAAGGGATAAAGAGAAGGTTATATCATGGTTTGAGTATATAGAATTTTTGGATTTTGGTATGTGGAAAGTGTTAACTTTTGAAAGTATTTATGTTTTCACTATGGTTTAATGGGTATTCATTTTTCAAGAGAATATATGATTAAGGTATTCACATGATTAGAATGTGACCAACAAGATATATGGGGGACAAATGATGGTATTCACATGCTTGGTTGATGACATTTCAAGTAATCGTTTTCTTTATGATATGAGCTTAGATCGAAGTATTTTAGATAAGCCTAAAGATTGGAATGGATTATGTTGGACATAAGTTAGTATTGTTTAAGGATAGAATTTTTTTCAATATTATTCATGGGATGTTATAGTAATGCTGTTTTAGAAAAAGGATAACCTGTAGGATGGGCGATAGCCCATCGCGTCGAACAAGGCTATGGGAATCGAACCCACAACCGAAGTGCGACTTGCCTTTATCTCCTACCACTAGCCTACACAAAGTCCCTGGTTAGTAGAAACTAGTATTATTTTATTAAGTGGTATTATATATGAAGTATAAGTTCATTTTTGGAATTGTATATGATTAAACTCACTATAGTTGGAATTATGTATATTTGATAACTTTTTCTAACCTTTTGTTTGAAACAGATGGAATGACCCAACATTCTATCACATGATCTGTTAACACTTCACGAATAACAAATTCAACATCATTTCTTTTAGAGATGAAGTGGAAATCATTCAAAGCATGAACATTAGTGAGATTGTACCAAAATCAAGCAAGTATTTTATCTAATTAAAAATTTTCAACTTTAGGGAAATGATATTGGAAAACAAAAATGTTTTCCTAGTGCTCTTATTTCCGATGCATCAGATGGTACCTTAGATCATCACAAATTTGTGGCATTGTGATTGATGTCTTTTTCATAGCCATGTTCTCTACCACTCTCTATCAAAACATGATGGTTAGATTTTTCTTCCATATCCATATTTTCACCTATTTTCTCCTATATGGAAACCTAGTGATGAGTATCTTTGGGTAATCGTTACATTTCATAATTTATTTTGTAAAATTATGTTTTAGTATTACTTTTTACGATGTGGGTTTCTATAGATAGTAAACGATTTATAAACCTGACGAATTTCGAGGGTGAAATTCATTTTAAGGGGGGTTGAATGTAACACCCCGAGACTTTATGAAAAATATTCTTTTAATTTCATTGATTTATTGTGTTGTAAGCTACAACAAGATTTCCATGCACTATACACAACACTGTATGAGCATGCAGTATACACAACACTATTCTTGGATCATGTTACACACAATTTTGATAGTAGTTATTCTACGAAACATTGAGTATATATATATATATTCAATGTATAAATGAAATATTTTTGGATTATGTTATGCGAAACAACGGAAGAGTCTTTCACAACACGCAACCCTGACTTGGCTTGCATTACATGCAATTGTGACCTTCCTCGATAGCGTGTGTTGTACACCATACCAGGTTTTACTAAACAATGATATATTGTTATAATACTATTATGGACTAGCCATTATGAATAGTAATAACTAAATTTTTAATTTTATAACATTATTATTCATCTTACACATTTTCTAGAATATGGTATGAGAACAAAATATTTTTTTTGTGTAAAATATGTATTTTTAAAAAATTGCAGTTTTCCCGCCTTTTGATGACGTACCCACCTTAAATCGTGTTTTTGAAATGTCTATAAGTTCAATTTGACAAAATAATATTCTTATTTGGAATAAGGATATAAAAATTTACTTTGGATAAATTTTTCATATTATTCTCATAACTTAAATAATTTTAATGAATAGTAAAAACCCGCTATATTTTAATTAAAAACAACTTTTTTCATCGCAATAATTTATATGGTAAGATTATCATTTTAATTTGTTTTATAGTTTATTTAGAATATATTTTTACCATTTAATCCAATTTTGTTCATTTGAATTAATTTCACTTTGAAATTGGATATAAACAAGTATCAATCTTTTGATTGTTTTTGTTTCTTAAAAACATGCTATTTGTTTTGATAACGAGAATTAAATTAAAAATTAATTAATTCCACTTATATGTTATGAATTTGAAAAAATAGACATCAATTTTGAATTCGGAATATCAAATAATTCTTAGGCTGAATTTTTGGTATTTTTCTAGAAAAACATCAATTTTCGATGAATAGTGCAACCACTTAGTGGTAGTTAAAAAACTGACTTTTTTTAATTTAAACTTAATTTTACTGCTTCTATGAGTGTAATTTCAAAAATCTGAAATACACGGTTAATATAAAGGACTAAAATGCGGTTTAATGAGATGAAAATAATTTTTGGTGAATAATAACTTTTTACTTTTTTTACCACGGTTAAAAGTAAATAGGGTAATTAAGGGTAAAATTGATATTATTATTCTCCTAACAAATGTCATAATTCTATTAGATATGATTTATTTGACCAAAAAAACCTTAGGAAAATAATATGACCATTTAGGCCCACTTGGATTAGATTAGGACATTTATTATTATTTTATTTAAAGAAGGGTTAAAATAGTTAAAATCAAAGTTTAATAAGTAAATAATTTTTAATATAGGGTTATACATAAGATAAATTCCACTATAAATATTCATTAGAAATATTACAATATTTCCTACATAATCGAAGTTTATTTATAATTTTTAGACATTAAATAAGATAATATATTTATGTCACAAAGAAGATGCAGTAATTATCTTATTAATGAAATATTGATATAATTGATGATATAAATACCCAAATAAATGTAATTTAAGACTTTTTATGAATTACACTAATATTATAGGTTAATATGAAATGTTATTAATGATTTATTTAACTTTAATAGAACTAATAATTCTATTATGAGTTTCACAAAAATCATTTACCAAATAGTGTCAAAATTGACATAAAATCGTTTTTAAAAAAAATATTATATTATTAATTGTTATTTTATTCCTAAAAATCTAAGGTTCGGGAAAATGACTTATATAATGTTATATATACTAATAATAAACAACTTGGGGTTCGTTTTGCTTGTTATAGTATGTTTATTAACCATATACTGTAAGAAAACAAGAAGACACGGTAAAAATTAAATTATCTAACTTAAAGTTAAATCTAAATGATATGGTTCAAATTGAAACCTCAACGTGTCTAAATTCTATTTTATTAGAGGATATAGACCCATCCCAACCATAGCTTCTAAATAACTCAATTTGGAGCTATTAAAAACCGAATATGACTTTATAATAAAATAATATTTTTAGTTATTCCAAAGGTGCTCCTCTCCTCCCTTATAAAAGGGCACATCCTCCCTCTCTTCCTCACACCACTTTGAGACTTCAATCTCGGAAAACCCCTGCCAAATTATCTTATAAACTTTCCTAGAATCATCCTAGAGGTCCTATTATTCTTCAAAGACCAATTTTAGTTCCCTAAGAGGAGGTCTCAAAGAGGTGCTTCAAAGAAGAGGTAATGTATGTTACCGGTTATTTCAACTTTATTTCTATTCCATTTCTTCTTCTTTAGTTGTTTCATGATGAAGTAATAACATCATTATCACTAATATAATGATATGTTATTATAATTATGAAACAACCATATTTAACCATCTATCCATCCTACAGAAAATGAAATCACCGCGAGTGCTTACGTACGGAATATCGTCTCCACGTCATGGTGTAATCTATTTTCCACCACCACCTTACTTGGATGGGTATAATGGTGAAAGTAATGAATATATAGGATTATTGTAAGTTGATATTGATTCTGTAATATTATACATACACTTTAATACAATTTGACAGTCATGGGAATGATATCATCACTTGTGCGTATGTACGGAATACCGTCTCCACGATGCGATGAGATTCACTCTCCATGATAACCATTAAAGAATGATTATAAAGTATATATAATAAGTAATAATGAAATATATGACATAATATTGCCACTGGATTTATTTATATATATATATATTTATGTCTTCTACTTAATTCCATTTAATTCAATAAGGAAACAAAAACAATGTTAATGCGTACATACGGCCTACCGTCTCTATGAATGGTGTATTTCTTTCCATTTATCAATATATTATATATATTTATATTATGAACATATATTATATATAAATACTTTTTTATATTCCAGAATTAAGTAATCATGATATAAGTAATCATATGAATAATTACAAGTCAAAACACGGATGACAAATGAAACGATTTTACCCAAAACACTCTTTAACATGGAATTTACAAAAGAATGGGTAATATAAAGCCATAAGTGAACCATATATGATATAATAACAATGAATATGATTATTTAATAAGTCAATGACATTATTTAAATCATTATACAGGAGGTTTGGATATGTACAAAGCATATTGGACCTAAGGTAAGGGATAATTTTGCAAATCTCATTTTTATCCGAGATTGCATATACGTACATATTTACTGGGGTTATTGTTATCATCCATGTACATGTTTTCTAAAAGTTTTTTCATATATGTTTTAAGTCCTTTTTACCTATTTTTTACTTTTAATACATGGTATGTAAGGAATCTTTCTTTTTTTTAAGTTACGAAGTACTTTTTGACTTTTCCGGAAAAAGTATGAGAAGAATGTTTTTTTAACATATACTGAATGAAAGGATTTTTATGGTTTTATAAAGCCTTGTTTTCATGAAGCTTCATCCAAAATATTTCATGACTATTTTAAAAAAAATCCTATTCGTTTAAAATTTCATGGCATTTTGTGAAATGAAAATGATTTTGAAGAAGAAGGGATATTTTCCTCAAGAATTCATTTCAAGTGTTTTATCAAAACCATTTTTCATCTAGGATAACATTATTTCATATGTGTATGTTTCATGTATAATGTCTCTATGATTTACATGGTTTCACTTTTATTATTATGAAATAATATCCATTTATTTTATATGGATTATGTGATGATGGAATGATGTTTTTGAAACCAATTTTATTTATTGGGTTTTTATGAATGATGTATGTTTATTTTGTGGCACAAGTAATAATGATTTAATTATGAGATGGGTGGGAACTATATCTCCCTCCAATGCATTGGGTAAATATTTATGTCTCATGAGATATACATGGCTAGAATAGTAAGTTAATCTGGTTCAGTATTACAGGACGGGAACGAGGAGTGAACTCGATTCAGAAAGGGACTTTGTCCACTAAGATGGTCTTGGAAGCAATGCCTTGGCTACTATGGAAATCATTACATGTGATTAATGGTTTCCACAATTACATGTTTAATTCCCATGATAGTTTATCATGTTTAGGGTTCTTTTATGATCTATGCTTTATGTACTTCCATGATTTATGTCTTTGCTCATGATTTTGATGTTTAAATTTCATGTTCAAGTTTTTTCTTTCAAATGTTTATGGATTGTTTTATGTTCACTATGTTTGAACTTACTAAGCATTTGAGCTCACCCTTTTTATGTTTTCTTTTCCCCAGGATATAAGGAAAGGATTTAGGTAAAACAAAATAGGGTAAGATCTTTATGGGAGATGTTGAATATCTTTTAACATGATTAGAAGTTTATATTCCATGTTTACAAAGACACTAAACTATTATTATCCTTGTGTGTGTGTTTTTGTTATGTATTAAGTATTCCGCAAAAATAATGTATTGTCCATGTACGTCAAGCTTCGGGTCTCTACATGATCACTTCCATAGTGCAATGATATTTCCAAATTCCTAATCACATTCAGTATAACATCCTTGAGAGGCAGTGTTTATAAATTTACAGAAGAAGATACCATGATAACCATTTGTGGTAACTTTTTTTCCTCATGCATGGCCACTTAATTTTGGGATTTCCACATGTACTTCACCTTTTCTCATGAACAATCACATAAGTTACCATCGATTATTCTTGTGCACAGTTTCTTTCCCTTCATTTGGAGTAACATAGAATGGTCACTTAAGAGACTATATTGCTTCTTGTGAATGGTAATTTAAGTGGCCTAAATTATCCTAAAAAGTAAAATAGAACACATTGTAAATTACATTCAAAATAAAATGAAAAAGAAACAAAAAAATAAATTAAAATAAAAGAACTAGTAAATTAATTAATAACAAAAAACAAAATAATGAATAAATTTTTTAAACAAATGATTTAATTAAATGACAAAAAAATATAATTTGAAATAAAATTGAAAATTAAAACTATTTGTTAGGTCCAAAAAAATCCTAGATACCCTAAGGGGGGGGGGGGTGAATCAGGGTTTATATATTCTTTTTAAAATTATTCTTACCCCACTCGATCATGACCTATTTATTATAAGGGTAACATTTTTTAAACTTAAGTGTCAATGATGATCTTATTCTTTCTTTATTTATCTGATGATGATGCTTTGAATTCAATATAAGAAGACAACTAGATAGTCACATAGATTTTATGTATCTCACCCTCACTCGCCTAAATCCTAGGAGCATACAAAAGAAATGTACCGATGTACCAATCCACTAAGGATCACTGCCAAAATGTTGCTCGGGCTAGATCACATTTATGCCTAGCCTCACTGCATTTATAAGGTTTATGTTCACCTAAATGCTTTCCCAAAGGCCACTCCCTATGCCTCTCTCTAGTTCACAATCAGTGGAAAGGATCAACTTCTTCTTTTTGCTTTACTCTCTTCTCTTTGATGGTATACACATAGAGTTTATGGACTTGTAGGTCCCTTCATTATCACTAATTAATACATACCCAGTTGTATATGGATGCTCTGTTGAAGTTACACTTTTATCCAATGGATGAATACCACTATACTGTAGTTCACTGGGAAATCCCTTTTAAAACACTTTCGCGATTCTCACTACCTTCATGAATCTCTTTCTTTCAGGAATCTCAAATAACCTTCACAAAATACCTTCTTTTCGTGAATCTCACTTCTTTTGCAAAGATCAACTATCCATCATGAAGCTCACAATTTTTGGTTGGATTTTTGAAGCCTTCGCAAACTCTCTTACTTTCGCAATGCTGAAAATATTCGGTTGGCTGTTTTAACCTTCACAAACATTCTCACATGAACCACCTTCAGGAACCACCATCATGAATCTGGATCCTTATAATGTTCATTAAGTCTTGATGCTTTTTCTAAATGGGGTATATGCCAATTTATAGGTGTTTACACCGATTCCACAAGTTTCCAACAACATCCACACCTTTTCACGATTTTCTCTCATTTCTTTACGATCCTCTTTGTCTCGCAATACTCTAGAAAATTTTGTTTTTTGCGATTCTCGTCATAATCTTTGAGATCACCACCAAAACATTCACTCCTTTGATATCCATCCTTCTGGAATCCAATATTTTTAAAACTCATGCCTTTTCCATATTTCAGAATGTCTTCAAGTAAATACATCTTTCACGATTTTATCCAATCTCCAAATTTTGGACCCCAAAAATTTGGAAAACACTAGGAAATAACATCACCTAGTGTACGCAATTTTCTATACCACTTCTAAAGAATCCATTCCATTGTCCTGAGTCTTTGTCAACATACTATGTCAACAATCTATATGTATCACCAAAAAATTCGTTGGAAACCCGATTCGTCAACAAACATAATCAACCCAGAGATACTCCAATGTTACCTTGAGATATTTTTTCCAACATGAATAAAATCAAAGAATGACCATTCATAATTTTAAAAAAACAATAAGAATAAAAATAATGGTTTACAGAAATTGACTGGTTCGGTCATAAATTCACCAGGAAAACAATAAATAACCAATAAAGATTTATTTTAACATAAAATTAATAATTTCAATAATGTAACTCTAAATTAAAAATAGTACAAAATCAATCGATTAAAAAAATTATTTTGACAATAAAACAAAGTTAATTAAAATAAATGATTTGGAAAAGGCATGAAATAAAATATGCATCACCGATTGAATGTCATAGAGAATGATTCATACATTAAAGTATATGCATCTACCTTATTCAATGGATTATCAGGGATGTTGGGCTCAACATGATACATTGGTTGAGTTTTCTTATAATAATAATTTTTATATTGGTATATAGATGAAACCTTTTACAGAATTATAGGGATAGGGGTGTTAGACTCCAGATTTTTGGGATGAATTTTAGGAAAGAAGGTTGTTGGGGCTAGAATTGGATGTAGAAATGGTTAAGAAGGTGAATATGATTTAATATCACATGAGGATGTCTTAAAGTATAAACAAAAGTTATGTATATTACTATAGGAAAGATATTTCTTTCAAGGTATGTGACCATGTTTTTTTAAAGAATCTCTATGGATAAATAATATGTGTTTTAGTTAAAATGGACTGTTTAGTCCATGATTCATTGAACCATATAAAATTTTGGAGAAGATGAGATATGTTTCTTATTTAGTGGCCTGGACTCTATGTTTATTTCAGTAACATGATGTATTTCATGTTTTTTTCTAAGATAATATGTGTCGCATGAATGTCATTTTTAATCCCTGAAGTAGTTCAGTTCAAAGAAAACTTTTATTATAATGAAAAAAGAGTTTAGAATATTGAATGTAGAGAGAATGTATTTTGGAATAAATTAATTCATTAATTTATTGTTTTATTGATAAAAACTATATGGCTTAATATGGAACATGAGAATCAAAAAATTCTATATAGGAAAAATTTCCCCAGATATTTATGTAATGAATAAAAATACAAAGATGCAATTTCTAAAATGGGGGAAGAATACAACAACCCATTTAATGTTTAAATAAATTATTTTGATGTATTGTTAATTTTAATTTATTATATTTTATATAGTTATATTCATTATAAGAATATTAGGCAATTTTTTGGTGAAAAATAAAATGATTTATTTATAACCAAATTGGGTTTTCATGCATTATTTTAATTTATTTAATTGATTTATTTCAAAATTATAGAATTTTAATTTAAAAATATGAAATTAATTTTTGAATTCATCATGGAAAAATTATAATAGGATTCAATTTTTGAATATTTTTAAATGTTTCATTTTATAATGAAAAGTTAAAAATACCCATTGTTACTGAAAAATGTCTTTTCTTTTCAATTATTTAAATATTATTTTTTCGATAAATTTTAAAATTTCATTAGTTAATTTTAATGATAAATAATCTAATAAATTTTATTGGAATAAAAATAATAATTTAATTCCGAATACAAAAATTATACTTGAAAGAATTTATTTTGAAAAAGACTTTTTTTTGAAAAATATATTTTTACTGTGTTTTATGGGTTTAATATTAAATTAAATTACATCACTTATTCAGATTGAATTTGATAAAATGGAGTTGATATTTGGAATAATAATAACTATTAATATGTAATAGTGTTTGTTTAATTTTTAGTCGTAATGAATATTACGAAAAATACAAATCTGTTACTACTGTTAATGTTAAAATAGATTTATCGGGAGTTAAATTAACGTTTTAAGACAGAAAATAACCACAGAACATGTCCAAATTCTATTTTATGATGGTATTTTGGAAATATATCATTTTATAATTGGAATCACTCATTTTGGGATCCATGTGGCTTGAACATGATATTAATATATTTTAATTATAAAAAAAATTCATGTGTGTCCTCTCCCCCATTTATTAAAGGACCCCCACGCCCCTATAATATTAAAACTTCAAAATAATTTTTTATTATTCAACGTCTATACATATATATTCCTAGAATCAATGATCATTACTTAGGTTCTTCTTTGATCATACAAATATCTTAACAGAGAATTACGAATAAACCTAAAGAGGTTTTCTGTTGAAGATGTAAAGTTATTAACCTAGCATTTTTATCTTATTTCTTTTTCTGTGTTTTTCAGATAATTTGATATTAGATTTGGTTCCTTAGAACTAACTTCTATATATTTTATGACAACATGTATTCATAGTTTTGAATATTAATTAACTTTTTATCACATCATGATTGTTCTTCTACATAACATAACATGTGATAATATCCTTAGAGCAGTTATCGCACCAAATGTTCATACCAGTTTTCCACTATGATGAGAACCTAAAAGTGCTATTTTAAAGACCCCTACCCTAGTAGCTCAAATTCAATGTAATACATTATTAAAATGGAATAATAAACAAAGAAATCACATCATAAAGGACTAAATAATTTAGTATCTCTATAAAACTATATACAAATAGTAGTATTACATTACAACTTGATATTAAATTCAATATAGAAACTCTTTTAAAAAAAGATCATAAAATACTACATTATCCCTTAAATTAATTCATAATATACATATTCAAATGCTGGGGAAAAATAAAACTTAAGAAAGTATTGATATCAGATGCTATGTAAGGGTAAGAAATATAACATAAGCTAACATAAATAATAATGCATGGTGAATGACTATAATCACATGACAAGAAAAAACAATCTTGAGAATAATATGGCATGAATAAATGTTGAATTAATAATGCTTTGTGAATAATCACATGAGAATGAAACTTAATAATGGATATTCTACTAGTATAATAATAACACAGACTATCAATTACTTATATCATAATGAGATAATACATAATTCCAGACATCATAAACATACTACCATGGCATCGACCATGACACCATATATAAGTGGCTAAGAACTCGATCTAGCTTGTCTCGAGAGACCTATCAATTCATCAAGGGGAAATAGAGGTCCTCATCCATCACTTACTAAGTTCAATGCATCCATTATATGAAAGAGATGGAACATAATCAAGATATACCTTCATATTCAAACTAGAATATGTAATATTAATAACTTTCCCCAAATAATAATCATAAACCATCATGATTAATTTGGAGAATGATATCATGACAGTAAATCACCATAAATAATCATAAAACATTCAATAAAATATATTAGATGGTATCAAAGAGATCAAATTCAAGAAAGCATAAGATTCAACATATGTTGCAGAAATAGATGTAAATACTCCAATATATTCATTGAGAAATTTTTAAGAGAAATACCCTTTTTATTTGGAAAGAAGAGTTCTTTTGGAAACTCATTTGTATAAAATCATATTTCAATCATGTTTATCTTATAAATAAGTAAATATAAAATAAACTATATTTAAGGCATACTTGATGTCCAACTGAAGTGAAAACATATAAAATAAGTCTTCAGAAATGATCCACTTTAGTGCAGTTTAAGGGAAAATATAAAAGAGTCTTTAATGTGTAATTTTTATTTCAAAAACCACAAAATAACAAAAATAGTTTTTCATGATAAAAATACTGATTTTTGAAAAATATTGGTGCCTTATAATAGATTAAGATGTGTACTTGAAAATGGGAAAGAAATTAAGAATTACCCTTTAATCAGGCCTACTTATCGGGAGGAATTGAGATAAATTAATATTATTGAAACATAAACATAGAATTTAGGATGATTACATATGAATAATTAATAATTACATCATGATAAAGGGAAAATAATTGTAACCCGAATGAAAAATAGAGGTTTGGGTAGAAACCTTTACCTTATGTTAAAAAGTGTCCTGTATATGTACTTATCATCCTAGATAATGCAATTTTGCTTATTAATATATTAGTTTAGAACAACTTTAACATTTATTTGATTTATTATACACTTATTAGGTCCATTTATATCATTTTTTATGACTTATAAGATTTAATTCTGTCTTTCGATAGTGTTTTTTCCTTGGTTTTTATGATTGGTTCACTTGTATACATGTACAAGGATTATGTAAAATGTGAATAGTTATCTAGAATTAAAATTATAAGTTATTAACTAACATAAAAAATATTAAATGGTTATATAATTCATTTTGTTATTTGTGGTGAGGATGAATAATTAGATAAGATCTAAGGGAGAATCGTTTAGATTATTTTGGCGGTTCTTCAATCATCACAAATTAGTTTTGTTTCATTAATTAATATTACATAAATATACTGGTTCCAGAACACTAGATATGTTTTAATATACATATAATATTCTGGTTTAACTATAAAAATGGATTTTTTAAGAAGTCTCAAAGGCGATAGTGAAAAATGAAAACTCGTCATCCACGAAGGTTGAAACATCCAGTTACCAATTTGACAGATACATCTTTAAACATGTCATGGTTTTTCCTTTTCGTTAATTGGATAGGGTTGAGAAAGAATTTTTAGGATACTTATAATGGTTGAGTCAAAAAAATTGGGTTGTATTCTTTAACTGGGAGTTTCTATTGGCCATGGGGGTGTTACACGCTGTGTAACTAGGTTAAATGTCGTGAAAATGTTGTTGGGGTTATACCTTGTGAAGGTTCATGTCATGAGAATATTCACACTATAAAAGGTTAAATAACATGATGATCCCTTAAATGTCATGACTTATTTAATGAACAAGTTTTCAATAAAAGCGATGTGTTTTTTGGAGGTTATGAAACTTAACAATTTCACTACCTGTAATTGGATTACATGTCATGTAATACCCGTATTGCTATTTTAAAACAGGATGCATGACTGATCTCTCCATTTTGGCTTCTCATAAATTTCACTTCCCTCAACCTAAAGACTTCCCCAGGTGATCTTATATCTCTTCAACCCTTTTAGTTCGTTTCGTTCAGTGTTTGATCATAGTTGCGTTGGTGGAATGGTTTTTAGGTCAGTATTCCCCATATTTCCTTATTTTTATCTCTTCTTCCTCCTTTGGGGTTTCAATAGATCACTCTAAAATTTATGGATCTATGCTCTGTGTAATTGTATCTTATTTTTAGGTTGAGTTTCATGGTTTTTTCACCTTCATTCATATTGGCAGGATTCATTGCAAGTGTGAGTTTCGGGGAAAAGATAGGTGGTTCCATCCCATTTGTCCAAATTAATTAAACATGAATTGTTTGATTTTTTCAATTGTTGATTTAAACTCAATTGATCAAACTTTCTTTCAATTGATTTAATGAAACCTAATTTTAATGAATTGGGAAATTTGGATTGGTTTTGGCATGAATACTGGGAAAACCCATAATTCTATTCAATTGGGGTGTTCTTTTAGAAACTGGATGATTTAAATTGTTTAATTTAAATTTTAGATTTGATGGAAACTATTTCAATTAAATTGTTAAATTTTATTTTGAAAATGAATTGTGAAATTTATTTGGTTTTTAATTGATTAAAAACTTATTATAATGTTTTAGAATGTTTTAATAGAAAATCAATGGTTTTATCTTGTATAAAAGACATGTTTTTGATTAAAACATGTTTTGGTTTTAAATGGGAAATTGGAATTTGAAATGAGAGAATGAGATTTAATTTCATTTTAAAATTTCTTAAAATGAATTGTTCATCATTTATTGTGTAAGAGAATATGCAAGCCTTAGGTAGTTTGTGATTTATTTGGACCCCCTCTACTATTTACAACATTCTAAAACATAAATGTAGCAGGTCGCATCCCCAATGGGATGGTGACAAGTTGACATTGGTCAGTGTTAGAGGGACGTATGTATACACATATTATCGTGATCACTTAAGAGAGTGTGTAGTCATGTATACTGAAACATTTGTACCTATTTGGAAAATGATAATGTTGTTCACTTGCTTTCTATTTGAGATATAAATGTATTCCAATACTTTTAAACTAGATTATATGTGTTCGGAATTTTTATAATATATTTAAAAAAATTGATTTAATCTTCTTTTTTAGAAATATTCCATCACATTCAAGCCTTTAATTAAATTATTTTCCATCTTTTGAAATATATAGAATGATTTTTTTAAATAGGCTTTAAAATGTCAGACCTGTTTATTTTAAAAACGATAGATTTCCATTGGTTAATCAATTATTCGTATCTATTATAGAATCCATGGTGAGACCCTACTGGGAATTTTATATCAAACCCTAGTTGTTCCTTCGGGTGATTGTAGATCACACCCTTCTAGGATTGAGCAAAGTGAAATGATCTCTTTGAGGTGGATTCGGCTATTGAACTTTGGACAGAATGAGTTGTGTCCTCAGGGACAAGGGATATTCATCACTATTTTGGTACTTGGGTTGTAGTACTTTGAACTTTAATGCCTTGTTGACTTCTGGTACATTACTCCTAGTGGAGTTTCTTTTGTATTCATATTGTCTTGTTTGTCGTGATTTGGCAATGTTTTGTGGACAATTCATTCCCACTTGCATGTTGTATGATGCTAGGTGTTGTCTTCAACCCATGGGGATTGGTAACGCCCTTAGGGCTATGTTAGGACTGACTTGGTTATCTGGTTACCAGGATACCAAGGTTGGTTCGTGACAAAGTGGTATCAGAGGGAGGTTATTGAGTTTCATTTCTTGAAGTCAGTAAGCAATGTGAAATATTTTCGGGACTTAGGAGGTAGTTGTGATTTAGTGTTTGGAAATCTCTCATTGCAATAAACCATAAATCATTAGGGTTGGATAAAGTAAAATACCTTTTGGATTAGTTCTAGTATTTTCCCTATTTTGATTTGGATAGAGTGAAATCCAAATCTTGTTTTTTATCAGTCATGATATTGTTTCCCTTATTTCTTTGTTTAGGAATTATCTGATGTCTTACTTTTTGTCAACTGATGTTGTCTAGAATCATACCTCTAAGAAGACGTGTCAATCAGATCTAGGAAGAAGCTTCTACTAAACCACAATGAGAAGATCCTCTAGTGGAATCAAATCTAGTTGAGATGATTGTGTGCATTGTCCACACTTTGGGACATGCACCACATTCAGTCCTCGTTCAGGCTCTAGATGTGGAACATCCAAGGGATTTTATTCAGAATCATTATCATGGGTTCCTTCAATAGAAGCCACTAGCTTTCAAAGGATCCATTGATTCTCAACACGCCGATGAATGATTGGGTAGGATAGAATGTTTGTTCGAGTTCTTGGAGACACCAGAAGAAATCATGGTGATGTGTTCCACCTTTATGCTGTAAGGACCAAGCAAGAGATTGCGGGACACAGTGGTGACAAAAAATAAACATGAGGGCTTAGAGTGGAAGGACTTTAAGGTTCTTTTCACAGAACAGTTCTATCTAGATCCAATGTTGTTGGCCAAAGATATAGAGTTTTTAAAGCTTGAGTAGGCTGATAGAATCATGACTGAGTATTCAGATCACTTTTCTAAACTCATGTCGTTTCCTCCTGATATTTTATTTAATGAGAGGAGGAAGTATCGATGATTCAAGTTGGGACTTTGATCAGATATTCATTCTCAAGTTTTCTTACTTAAGATGTCCACTTATGCTGATGCGCTAGATAAGTTGATGATGGTTGAGATAGACCTTGCTGGAAGGTCAGGGTTGATGATAGTTCCTTTTCTCCTAGTGGAAATGAGAGTTCCTTCAAGGGAAAGTGGAAGCGTGATGATTCTCATGACATTTCTCAATGTAAGGTTCATTCCAGGCCCCGTACTGTGCTGGGAGGAAGTCATTTGATTTTTTATTAGTGTGACAAGCTAGAAAAGTTTAAGAGGGTTTTCACCGAGGCTCCCAAGAACTGTGGCTCCTGAAGATGTTCAGGTCACTTATATAGATTCTACCGTATCTTTTCTACTCTGTGTAGTGTACTAGGATCATCACCTCCTCCTAAAACTATGGTAAAATCAGATGATTCATGAATTAAAGAGTTATATCTATACGAATCTGGAATGAAGCTACATCCCATAGTGTAAGAGTCTCTAGAGAAAGTAGATACAAGTCCAGCAATTGTGAGAGGTACCAATACTATAGCGTCATTATTAGGGACAACTCTCTTTAACATTGGTGCATCTCATTCATTTATTTCAACACATATTTTTAATATTATAAATCTTCCTATGGATATTTTATCTTATGTAATAGATATTACAAGACCCCTTGGAAAAAGGAGGGGGTAGGGTCTCTGTAGTCCCTCTTGTGTCTTATGTCAATTAGATGTCGAGATGGTTTGGAGTTTTTTGGTTCTCAACATGAAATCTCTTGATTTCATTTTTTGAATTGATTGGATCCCTACCAATAAAGCTTGGATTGAATGTTATATTCGATAGGTCTAACTTATGACACCCAGTGGTGTGTCTCATATCTTTTAATGAGAATGGGACACAAATTCAAGCATGGTGGGAACTTATTGTATAGATTTGGGGAAGGTAATATCAATTTTGTTTTGAACTAGAGTATGAATCATTGATCAGTGATCTCCCTCTAGTTGTCATCAGGTTTCATTAAATTTTTACTTTTGATTTATCAAGGATTACACCAGTAAAGGATGTCAAGTTTTTCACTGACTTAATGCTAGGTACTCAACCAATTTCTATTCCTCTTACCATATGGCTTGAGCTGAAATGAATGAGTTGGACTCCGAGTTGGATGATCATCTTGAGAAAGGATTTATTTTCCCATGTGTATCACCTTGGGTGATTCCAGTTCTCTTCACTAGAAAGTTGATGGTTCTCTTTTCTTATGTGTTTATTATAGAAAGATAAATCGAGTTACAATTAAAAAAATATTTTTTCCTAGATTGATGACATGTTTGATCAGTTGAAAGGGTATAAGTGGTTATCATATATTGACCTATGATTTGGTTACCATAAGTTGATGATAAAAGAATATTATATTCATAAAACCACCTTTCGGAGAAGGTACAACAATTATGAGTACCTTGTTATTCCCTTTGGTCAAACAAATTCTCCTAAAGTCATCATGGATTTGATGAATAAAATTTTACAGGAGTATTTGGATACCATTGTGGTAGTCTTTATAGATGAAATCCTCATTTAATCCAAGTTGGAGGAGGATCATGGGCATCATCTGAGAACATTTCTAAGTCTTCTGAGAAATCACCAAATTTATTCCAAGCTTTCGATGTGTGATTTCTAGATTTGAGAAGTAAAATTCCTAAGGCTCGTGGTGTCAAAACATGTAATATTAGTTGATCCTGAGAAGGTGAACGGTGTTATGAGTGAGAAGAAACCACATAATGTCTTTGAGATTTAGAGATTCTTAGGATTAACCGAATATTATCATCTATTCGTATATGAATTCTTAATATTGGCATATCTGATGACTGATCTGGCCTGGAAGTGAGTTAAGTTTGATTGGAATGATAAATTTTTTAAAAAATTGTTGATCTGAATTTTATTTTGACTACAACATTGGTGTTGAATCATCCAGAGGTCGGGCATGGCTATGTGGTTTTATGCGATCCATCAGGTTCAATATTGAGTTGTGTTCTTATGCAAGGTAATCATTTCGCTATTTTTGGCTCTCACCATCTTAGGCTACCTGAGATAAATTATACTACCCATAACATTGAAGATGAAGATTTAATGCATGTGATTAAGAGTTGGCGACATTACCTTTATAGAGAGAGGTTTACTCTATATTTTTACCATAAGATATTGAGTTATATCTTCTCTAAAAATGTAAAGACCTCGAATTTAAATATAATTTTTAATTCTCTAACACTTATTTGAATAAATGAAAAAAATATTTGACAAACATATATAATCAATTTGTAGTTAGTTCTATTCATTCCTTCCATTACAATGGCAAAGAATTAAATACCATTTAAAATAAAATTATTATATTATTAGTGTGCAACCTAAGATTTTGAAGAAACTAGTTGTTGCGTATTGGGTACACCATCGAACATATCATCCCATTTTAAGTAATATTAATATTCTATTCAAAAATATAAACATTTCATATTCATTATTTACCTGGGATGTTACATCCTTCCCCCTTTTGGGAATTGCGTCCTCGCAATTTTAAAATTGGGCTTGGAAACTTAATTGAAAGCCCCACATCGGAAAGTGAGTCAATTAAACTGTCACTTTAAAATAAAGAAAGGGATGTACAATGGTAACCCAAGTTAACCCATACTAGGATTCCATTTAGGAAAATATGGACATGTAAGAGAAAACAAAGGGTCATGTTCTGATGGAGAGTGATAGAAAACATGATTAGGAGAAAGTTAACCACTACAAAATCACAAACTTGTGATGGGTTAAATGGTATATCATTCCCCGGTAGGAAAATTTAACAGACAACATTTTTGGTTTAAGTTAATTTTCATTGAGGAATTTATTTATGAGCTTAACTGAATCCTAAGGAAACATACTTACTTGTCTAGTATACTTTCATCTCTTACTGAATTTCTTATACAAACTCATATTTTCTCCAAAAGACATGTATTTAGGATGACATGTTCACATTAAGAGCGCTATAATCAAATTCAAGAGAATCACCTAATCCAGAAAAGTGAAAAATATATTTCCCATGTCTTTAGACCAAAACCGAAACCAAAATTTTTAGTACGAGATCAAATAATATCCAAAAAGGATAATCCTTTATAAAAAGAAATACTACTCTTAATCTCCAAAATTTGCCAAAAATTATCCAAAGTTCATCAAAGACCATTCAATAAAGAGTTGTCCATAAAATTATTTAAAGTAACCCAAACTATGAATTAAACCCAAATCTCCTAAGGATTTAATCACATAGTCTTCCAGGATAAATATTAACATTTATCTTCAAATAACATCAGTTACTCTTAATTTATGATACTGAAAAGTAATTAACTTAATCACATATCCTCTATGATAGGCTAATCATTTCCATAGATATCCCAATATAAACTTATTCCTGATTCATAATATTGTATAACTAAAAAGAATTTGTCATACTAACCAGGGACTTCACGCAGTCCAGTGGTAGGCGATAAATACCAGTCACACTTTGGTTGTGGGTTCGATTCCCACAGCTTTGTCCGACGCGACGGGTTGTCACACGGTCTGTGTGTTGTCATTTTTCCAAAACTATATAATTCTTAAAAAAACATCCTAAAAAAGAGATAAAATCATCAAAAATAACCATAACATGATTTAACCTCAAGTTTATCTCATGCCTTTCATTTTCCATCATAACATATAGTAACCCATAATTACCTCAAAATTAAGGATCATATAAACCCTAATACTTACCTTTATAATTATTAACTAAACTTCCACATCGAGTTTTTTATCTCGTACATGATGAATTAGAGAACTCGCCAAGGTTAAAGTGGTTAATGATGAATCCTGATATTTGGTTGAGAAAAACCACAAGAGTTCTCATTGAAGCTCTCATATCATTCAGCTGTTCTTTCAGAAAACCATCACAGTTTTCTTCACATCCACTGTCACTTTTGTTCCTGTTAGATCCGGCCATTTACTAAAACCAAAAAGGTCAAAGTGAGTATATCATTTAAATCATCATATAATACTATGATATAATTATTCATTTTATCACAAATTCATTCACTTTATCTAAAACTATGAATCTTTCTGAAATCCTAACCATTATGGTAATGTCAATTATGCATAAAGAATACCATAACCTCTAAAGTTATCTAAACCTCCATCTAATACCAACTACAAGGACCCAGCCTTAAACATTACATAATCTTGAGTTATTTCAGGAATACACATTGAGGATCTTTTCAGGTTTAGAGTTTTAAAGAATTAGATCACAAATCATGCATTACATTCCACATTTCAACAATGTGGTTACCAAAAAGACAATATTCATTTTTTCCATCAAAGGATACATATTTAATATAAAACATGGATTCATTCATGACACTTCCTCGACACTATCATAAAATCATTTACTTTTCCCTTTACATGTGAAAAACATTTCAAAAACATGGGATGAGTATAAAAAGCTCGGTAAGGGATATAAAAGTACAGAATGAAAACATTGGTCCATGTATACATAAGAATTAATGAAATCATACTTTACACATAAAACTTGATCACTTTATCATACCTCATGAAATCTTAATATTTATGAATAACTCATGAAAAACATAATACATAAAGTTAACTTGAGGCATTTATAACATTCTTACATTGGGAGTAACTCTCATGGTTACGTTTGGAATACCCATAACAGTATATTCCCTAAATCTCTTTAGAGAAACCTTAGAGTTTAACTCATTTTTATTACCCAATTCATTGGAGAGCTATCACAGGCTCACCCTCAATTAGTTTATCACAGAACCACCTGTCTTCATAAGCAATTCCAAAGAACCATAACACAATCGTATCACTTAAAACATGCATAAAGGAAACATCACACTTCCAAATTTCAATCACAAGATATGAAAATCACATTGATATAATAAAAACATTATCGAAACCATTTTCAATACCAAAATAAAATAAAATTATAACATGGAATTTATTTTTCATTTTAAAAAATGTTATGGCTTGTAGAGGAAGCCGAAACTCAAATAATGGTCACGGCGGTGGAGAAGTCTTTGTCGCCGCATATGTAAGACAAAAACATTCCTTTTTGTCATTTATTAAAACGCTTTGTATAAAATGATTCCTTTTGAAAATATGTAAAATTCAAAGGGTTTTATACACTGTATAAAAGAAAGTTATGTACAAAACAAAATATTCCTCAAGGAAAATAGATTGAGACGAAGTTCCTTACCAAGATGGTATCATTAGATTAAGGATAAATCAATTACATAAATATGTGTGATAAACATAAATACACACAATTTAATTGGTTATTAAGTGTAAAACAATCATAGGTCATCCAAAAATATTAATATCCCAACATAATCAATAAGTATAGGTCTAACCCATAGAATTGTATTTGGGTTAAGAAGTTCCCTTACAGAAATTTGATAGCCTCACGGCATCACTTTAAAATTAAAAAAATGAGATGATGAGAGATAAAAAGGGTATCTCATCAATTTTACATAAAACTTACAAAAATAAGGATATATAAGAAAATATCCGAACATAAGAAGATGTAAATTAAAAGACCTAACAAAAATAATTCTTTTAAATTGTGGAGGGTGAAAGGTTCCCTTACCGACTTGGGTATCTTTTGAAACATACACCCCATTAAAGGACTATAAAACATTGATGTAAATACTCATAAATGAAATTATATTAAACAAATAGTAGAATAATGGGTAGTTCATACACCTCTAAAATGAAATAAAGAAAAATGTAGCATAAATCCCACGGGAATAAAAGTGAGATGAAAAATCCCTTACGAAAACTCGCCAGCCTAACAACGCCACTTAAAACATCCAAAAATGGATTTATGAGATTAAATAGGGTCTCTCATAATATTAAAATAAAAATTACATAATGATAAATATAAAATAACATCCTCAAAAATAATAAATATTTTCTTAAAATAAATGACATAAAAGAGAGTACTTAAAAAGAAAGAGAGAGGTATGATCCCTTACCTCAAGTCTCACTTGTCTTGTTTGTTTCTTTATATTCCTGGACAATAAACTATGGTCAATTAATAATTTCTTAAGTACCTCCTTTAAATATTATTATTCAATTAATGTCACATATTATAATTTTATAAAAATTAGTTAATAATTTGTGTTCATATCAGACGTTTTTGTCGATGTTCGGTACATGAGTCAAAAATTAACTTTTTTGGAAAATAATTGACCATGTAGTTATAATTACCCCATCACCATAATAGTATTAATGATTTAAATATCATATATATCCAGTATGTATTAATTTTATACTATTCCATAACATTCGTAGATAATAAAATGAAATGCACCGTTCATGGAGATGGTAGGCCATACGTACGCATGAACGCTACTTTCAATTCTTTGTCACATTAATAGAATTAAAACTAAATGAGATATATATATATATATTATAATTTCTGTTTAATATATATGTTATATAGGTCACATAAGTTCATTAATTTCATTCTTTATACATTCGATGTATTGCATGAACGAGTCACATCACATGAGGGGGCGGTAGTCCACACTTCCTCAAATGAAATTATCACATTTGCACAACATGAAAAGCGTAAAGTTATTTTTTAAATGTAAAATACAGAAGCATATAGAGGAGATAAATATAATACATTTCATAAATAAATATAGTTCCATCATAATGGCCACCATGAGAGGTGGTAGGAGAATATAGAAGAATCATTGTTTCGTGAGGCAATAATTCTCCATCCACAGAAACAATATGCTCTTTTACCATTAGACGGAGGTGTGTGTAAGTGTAGCTCAAATACTTCACATAAAAACATCATAGTATATTGGAGATACTATTTTTTTACAAAATAAAGGAATAAAAAGATTTTAGGTGGTTGGAGAAGCAAAATAAAACATAAGAACATAAGAGACGACATTACCTTTAAATCGGGTAACTCCCTTTGGTTTGAACCAAAAGGATTTCTTGAATTGCTTTCTACCTAAGGTAAGCTTTCTAGGATGAATAGAGGGATGTGGAGAGATAAAATGATCATATTTTGGTCAATCCAAACGCTTGAGAGGTGTGGGTAAGGGGGTAGAGGCAGGGGCTTTTTATAAGAGGGAGGAGGGGCACTCTTGAAAAGTCTTGAAAAGTCACTTTATTATAAAATGATTTTCGGATATTATGTCACGACCCGCCCTCGGGGTCCGTGCCGTGACTACCCCAAGCCCGCCTTCCATAGGCCAGGGGCTGGCGACTAGCACCAAGGCGTAAATCCCGGTATAAAGGGAAGGCATTGCCTTTGAAAAGTAAACAAACACCACAGAGTAAGCAAGCGGAAAGTAAACACTAAACAAAAGCAGAGTACAACTGAAAGTGCGGAAAAGTAAATGGGCCAGTATAAAAACCCAAACTGAAAGTAAAGTACAACTCGAAAGGGAAAACAGCAACTGAAAAGTAAAAGCCGCTACACCGAGCTATCCACTGGAAATCCCACCTGAAGGGTGGGTACAGATAGCTCATCTCCTCCACGGGTCCCGCCGTCCGCTCCGAGCACGTCCCGCCCAGTGGTCCACCTCCGGGTACTGTCCCGCTCTGCAAGCCTCAGCTAAGGTCAACGATGTCTGTCGTCTGCAACCAACACAACGTAGTTCGGGAAAAGCCCGTGCAGGGGTGATTATAAGCTACTCAGTAGGGACCCCGAGACCCCTGAAGGTCTCTCAAATCCTCAAAGGATAAACCACGAAGAAAGGAACAATCCCGAAGTAATAACCGACACTGCTTAGGTATATACCCATACATATACCTAATTCATCAATTTCAAATACGCTCCAACCTCCGAGCCCATGTACAACTCAGTCCACACAGGAAAGTAAACGTATTCCACACAGGAAAGCAAAACGTAATCCACACAGGATTGCACAACACAATCCACACAGGAAAGCAACAGATTTCTGCTCACACAGGTAAGCTTCTTCAAAGGACGATAAAGATGATCTCTGATCCATCTAAGTCGTCGGACCCACGAAGGATCGATAGGTAACTAACCCCCGCAAAAGACCCACACAGGATCGGGCTCACACAGGACCTGTAGGCGCTGGTTCACACAGGACCACTGAGCGCAAGGACCCACACAGGATCGGACCCACACAGGATCGGGCCCACATAGGACCTGTAGCACTGATCCACGTAGGATCGCTGAGTGCTGTAGTCGTCGTCGTCGAATCCACACAGGATCTCTGTACTGTCGTCGTCGCAGTCACAGTAGCAGTAGTAGCAGTAGTAGTCACAGTAACAGTCGCAGCCAGCACTAGGGTTCCCGCACACAGCAAGCTCGTTCGGAGGGTCCGCTCCACGAGCCAAGAGGCTGATACATCAACTGTCACAAAGTCCAGAGTTGATGTATCCAAAAGTTCCGTATCGTCAACAGGAACTCAACGCAACAGAGGGCGCGTCGATCGGACGCCCGGTCTGAGAGTTATTGGCATTTTCGTCTCCGGGGCCCGGTTGGTTTTTAAGGCAAAACCAACCCGACCGTACTCCACCTGCGTCCAAACCTCGGGTGGAGTATTCCAAAAGAACCGTCTCACTAAGAGGAACACAACACAGCTGACGGCACGTCAATCGGACGTCCGTAGCTCAAGATATGAGTGTTTCCGCTCCGAAGGCCCGGTTGGTTTCGTGAACGAACCAACCCTGCCGAACTCAATGTAATTCTAAACCTTGAGTGTGATATACCGAAACGACTGTCTCGATCCAAGGATCGCGTTGCCGCAAACGGTTCGTCGATCGGAGGTCCGTGGCTCAGGTTATGGCCAAAAGACCGAATCTGATCCGAAACGGGGGGGTCCGGTTCCGGGCCGACCCGGCCCGACCCCCCCTGGGTCGGCCCGAACCGGGTCGACCCGACCCGGTTCCGACCCGGCCCGGCCGGCGCGGCGGTGCGGCGGCGCGGCGGCCTGGCGCCGCACGAAGGCAGCGCGGGGGAAATCAATTCCCCCACTTTCTTGGAATGACGGCGCGGCTAAATACCGCGCCCCTTGATAAAAAACGGCCCCCACGTGGGGGCCGGCTTGAAGGAAAACTGGGGGGCTGCTACCCCCCCTTCATGGAAACCGCCCCCCTCATAATGAGGGGGGTTTTGTGAGCCGGCCGGGGGATTAATTTCCCCCGGTTTAATGCCATCCGGCCGGCCAGTTTTCTCCAACGGGACCGGAAAATCCGGTCCCCTCTTCGGCTTCCGACGCCGGCGGCTTGGCCGCCGGTCTTCTCTTTCCGCCGCGGCCTGGAATCGTCCGTGGTGTTCATCGTCCGGCGCGGTGCGACGGCACCGCGCCCCTCTGCCGTGCCTTGATTTCTTTCAACGCGGCGCGACGGCGCCGCGTTCAAGATGTTTCTTCCATGGTGCGCGCGCGACGGTGTTGCGTAAAATAAACGCACGATTAACCGCGTGGTGCGACGACACCACGCCATCTTGTTTCCACCCGCAAAGCAATTCAACAATAACGATGGAGGGGGTTCGGCCGTGTTCAAGCGGTCCGGCCCCCTCACGTTAAACAATAACACTTTTATAAAATCCATACGTCAGTTATGCATGAACCACGAACAAGGATAAAATAATTAAACAATAATCAACAACCCCTACCTCGGGTATAGGTTCGAAGATTTGACAACGTCCGCGGATGACAATGTCACGGAGGTCGGGCGTCGCGGTCGTCGTTCGTCAAATCCGATGACGAAGAGGTGCGTCCGATGTGATACGTCGTTGGCGAAACTTCGTATGCCGATGAAGGGAATCCGAGTAGGAAGCGGCGTTCCCTCTCGTTGACATGGAAGACGAAGAAGAGCAGAGCGGCGTTCTTCGTCGGAACTTGAGCGTTCTTCGTCAAGTTCGAAGGTTCTTCGTGTTCTTCGTCAGAGTTGAAGAAGAAGAAGAAAAGCTCCCAAAAGCTCTCAAGGTGGCCAAAGTGTTCTAACCCAACCAAATAAAATAAGAGCTTATTTTATTTACAAACCTAACAAAAGAATATCAAAGGTTTGAATTTCAAAAAGATTAACTCCAAAATTAAATAACTCACGTCATTAAAGAGGGGTTAAGGGAGTTGGGAGAAGATGAAAGGTTGGGAGATTCGTGTGGGCCCCACCACACTTAATCCTTCCAAGGGAGGTTAAGTGGATGTGGGTCCCACTTCCAACCCCCTTTGGTAGGATTTAAAAAGTTAAAATAAAATTTGTTCTTCACGAATTTTATTTAACTTAAACTAAAAACCCAAAAACTAACTTTCAACCCGCAACAAACGCAACTTCCGAAAAGGTCTCTTTAAGAGAATATCGGCGCTGCGAGTTCATCGGTGCCCTCGGATTTCAATTCCGAGCACCGGATCAAAAGTTAGGAATTCCCGCTCGTTCGTTCACTGAACGTACCCGAGCCAAACTTCGGAAAATGATTCCGGGCACTCCGGGCCTCAGAATCAGGTGCCGTCAGAAACCGCGCTCTTGTAAAATTATAAAGAAAATTAAGAAAAAATTTCTATTGAATTTTACGGGTCTTTACATTACTCCCACCTCAGGGATTTACGTCCCCATAAAGATACATCAAAAACTAGGGAAACAAATGAGGGTAATGAGCACGCATCTGAGCCTCCCGCTCCCATGTTCTCTCCTGGAGATTCCCGTACTTCCATCTGATGCGCACAAGAGGAATCGATCGCCCACGCAGGACCCGCTCCTGTCGATCCTCTATCTCCACCGGGACCTCCGTAAAAGTCGCCCCATCGTCAACTTCAATCTCCCCATGGTCAATGATGTGCGTCGGGTCGTGCACGTATCTCCTCAGCTGGGATACATGGAAGACGTCGTGCACTCGGTGCAACTGAGGTGGTAGAGTCAGGCGATAAGCCACCTCACCAATCCTGCTGAGAATCTGGAAGGGTCCGATGAAGCGCGGAGATAACTTGCCGCCTCTACCAAATCTCTGAATACCACGTCGAGGTGAGACCCGCAAGAAGACATGGTCGCCATCCTCGAACTCCAGTGGCCTCCGCCTCTTGTCAGCATATGACTTCTGCCGGCTCTGTGCTGTCCTCATCCGCTCCTGGATGACCTGGACCTTCTCTGTCATGGCCTGGACCATCTCCGGTCCCACTAGTGCTGACTCCCCAGGGTCTGTCCAGCACAAAGGAGATCTACAAGGTCGGTCGTACAACGCCTCGTACGGTGCCATCCCGATAGTGGAGTGGTAGCTGTTGTTGTATGCAAATTCCACCAAGGGTAGGTGGTCCTCCCAGCTATGACCAAAGTCGAGGACACATGCGCGGAGCATGTCCTCGAGAGTCTGAATGGTCCTCTCCGTCTGACCATCCGTCTGAGGGTGAAAGGCTGTGCTCAAACGTAGCTTCGTCCCGAACGCCTCCTGTAACCCCTTCCAAAGCAGGGAAGTAAAGCGAGCATCTCGATCGGAGACGATAGATGAATGCACACCGTGGAGCAGTACAATCTCCTGAATGTAGAGACGTCCCAAGCTCTCTACTGAGCCCTGCTCTCTGATGGGTAAGAAGTGTGCCGACTTGGTGAGTCGGTCAACAATCACCCAGATGGAATCGTGACCTCTGGAAGTGCGTGGAAGTCCAGTCACGAAGTCCATAGATATGCCGTCCCACTTCCACTCCGGAACCTCTAAGGGCTGTACCAAGCCTGCTGGTACCTGATGCTCTGCCTTCACCTGCTGACAGGTAAGGCATCGAGAAACGAACTCTGCTATAGCCTTCTTCATGCCCGGCCACCAGTGCTGTCGTTTGAGGTACTGGTACATCTTCGCCACTCTAGGATGTACCGCCAAAGGAGAAGTGTGAAACTCCCTCATCACTTCCTCTCGCAAAGAGACTGGTACCATGGTACGCCCTCTGAAAAGGATGTTGTGCTCTGTCCCAAGGGAAAAACCATCAGGTGCCTGTCCCGAGGATATCTGTGCACGCCGTGTCTCACAGTCAGTGTCCCCACGCTTTTCCTCCCTAACTCGCTGCAGTAGTGGAGGGGTGACTGTGAGAGACTGGAGGAAGGCTGCTCCATCTCTATCCACGAAGGATATCTGCAAGGAGGCTAGCTGCTCTGTCGCCTCCTCAAGTAGTTGAATGCCCGTCCTCCTGCTAAGGGCATCGGCTACTACGTTCCCCTTCCCAAGAGTATAGACTATCTCATAGTCATATTCCTAGAGGAACTCGAGCCATCGTCGCTGTATCAGGTTCAGGTCCTTCTGAGAGAAGATATACCTGAGACTCTGATGATCAGAAAAGACTGTAAAGCGCTCACCCATCAGATAGTGTCGCCATGTCTTCAGAGCGAAGACCACTACAGCTAACTCCATGTCATGGGTAGCGTATTTCTGCTCATGCGGCCTCAACTGACGTGACCCATAGGCGATCACTGCCCGCTCCTGCATCAGAACACATCCGAGTCCAGTCCCTGATGCATCGCAGTAGACTACGTACCCTACTCCCTCCTCAGGCAACCTCAAGATAGGTGCGCAGGTCAATCTCTGTCTCAGCTCCTGGAAGCTCTACTGACATCTGTCAGACCATACGAAGGGTTTCCCCTTCTTCGTCAAAGCTGTGAGTGATGCCGCAACTCTAGAGAAGTCTGGCACGAATCTCCGATAGTATCCAGCTAGTCCCAAGAAACTCCGAACCTCAGTCACGCTCCTGGGTGGCTCCCAAGATAACACAGCCTCAATCTTCACGGGATCCACTGCAACTCCCGCCTCAGAGATAACATGTCCCAAGAAGTGGACCTCACGTATCCAGAACTGGCACTTCGAGAGCTTACCATAATGCTGGTGCTCTCAGAGTGTGTCTAGTACAACTAGCAAGTGATAGGCGTGCTCCTCCTCTGTCGTAGATTAAATCAGAATGTCGTCGATGAAGACCACGACAAACCGATCGAGGTATGGATGAAAGATCCTATTCATGAGAGCCATGAACACTGCTGGAGCATTGGTTACACCGAAAGGCATAACCAAGAACTCATAGTGGCCATACCGACATCTGAAGGCTGTCTTATGCACATCCTCGTCTCTGACTCTGAGCTGATGATAGCCTGGCCAGAGGTCTATCTTTGAGAACCACTGTGCTCCCTTGAGCTGATCAAAGAGGTCATCAATCCTCGGTAGCGGATACTTGTTCCTCACTGTCACCTGGTTCAGGCGACGATAGTCAACACAAAGACGCAAGCTCCCGTCCGCCTTCTTGGCGAACAATATCGGGGAAGCCCAGGGTGAAACACTGGGTCGGAGGAACCCCTTGCCCTGCAAGTCCTCCAACTGTAACTGTAGCTCTCGAAGCTCGGCGGGGGCCATCCGATATGCTGGAGTGGATATCGGGGCTGTCCCGGGGTACAAGTCAATATAAAAGTCTACCTATCTGCGAGGAGGTAGCCCTGGAACATCGTCGGGAAAAACGTCCGCAAACTGATCCACCACTGCAGG
The DNA here is from genome assembly GCA_963277665.1 of Viscum album. Taxonomy (NCBI): domain Eukaryota; kingdom Viridiplantae; phylum Streptophyta; class Magnoliopsida; order Santalales; family Viscaceae; genus Viscum; species Viscum album. Next base: position 247,898,926 of record OY728133.1, read on the forward strand.
AAAACCAGGACTCCGCACGTCAACTGCTCCAAGGATAAGGCTAGCCAACTGATGAGTGATGGGCTGTCCTCTCCTCCACGGAAGTCCATCCTGTGCTGCTAAGGCTCCCTTCTCGCCGGTGAAGGTGAACCTGCTCCTGTCGGTGCGTACACATCGCACCATGCGCCTAAAACAGTCAATTTGTGCATGGACCGTATCCATGCCCAAGATGACGTCGTAAGGCCTCGACGCTGCTACAAGAAGATCCCAGCCGAAGCTCTCGCCTCCTAGAGTAATCTCACACTACCGGCACCAGTGCGTAATCGTCGAGTCTGCTCCCGTAGGAGTCTCTAGCCGTAAGGATCGAGCCAACGGCTCTGTCGGAATCTCCGAGCTCCGAACAAGGGCAGCGGCTATGAAAGAGTGACTCGCTCCTGTGTCTATAAGAACTGCAGAAAGGGTGGAATAGACACAGATAGTACCTCGAATCATCTCAGGTGCGCCGTGGTCGTAGGCCTCTGCTGCCTGGAGCTGTGCCTATCGCTGCCCGCCAGCTCCCTGTGGTCGGGGTGGACCTCCTGGTGGTGGTGGTGGAAGAGCCTCAAAGCGTCGCCCACCACCGGCTGCTCGTCCAGCTCCTCTGCCTCGTCCGCCTCCTCTCTGCGGACCGCCACGGTCGACCCTCTGCCTCTGCCTCGGTGGTCCCTCAACCGTCTGCTGCTCGTCGGCACGGCGGGTCGGGCAGTCACGAGCCATGTGGCCCTGCCCGCCGCACGAGTAGCACTGTCTGCCTCTCGAAAGACTGGCTCCACACTGTGTGCCCCGCACTGCTGAGCCAGTGTCCTGAGGTCGTCTGCCCGAAGGTCTGGTCTGTCTGGACCCCTGAGTCATCCGTCGACTGCCTGCTGCAGATGACTCTGCCACGTGCCGCCCTGCGGTGGGTCTCTGTGCTGGTGTAGACTCAGCAAGGAAGCTCTCGATCAGAAGGGCCCGCTCCAGTACTCCTGTCTGAGTCGGTATGCTGAGGGAGATCAGCAATGCCCTGATCTCGTGTCTCAAACCCTGCTCGAAGGTCCGGGCCCGGAAGAATGGGTCTCGTACCATGTCGGTCGAGTAGCACGAGAGATCAGTAAATCTCGCCGAGTACTGAGCGACCGTCATGCTGCCCTGCCGCAGCTATAGAAGCTCCTGGATACGCACCGCACGAAGGGTGGCTGGGACAAACTCCGAGCGGAAGAGGCTCTCAAAGTCCGTCCAAAGTAGAGATGCTTCATCGTGCACCTGGAGCATCAGGCTCCACCATCTTTCTGCTGCTGCGTGTAGTAGGCTCGCAGCGAGGATCACCATGAGGTCTGCTGGTGTCCTCACTAGCCTAAACACTCGAACCACTGCCTCCAGCCAGTCCTCTACTGCCTGGGGACCCGTCTCCCCGCGAAACCTGGGCGGTCGCTGGCGCTGAAACTCATGCAGTGCGCTGAGGGGATGTGCATCGTCAACGGCTGCTGCTGGAAGCATCGGGGGCTCGGCGGGTAGAGCTACCGCCGGTTCCACTGCTGACAAAGGGCCCTGCACCGAGGCCTCGTCGCTCGGTGGGCTGTCGTCACGCACGACTCTCGGAACCCTAGCTGGCTGCCGTCATGGGGCCATCCTGAAAAGGAAACAGGTACGCCACGGTCAGAACAGTATACCTGGTGAGCTGATATAAGTAATCACAAAGAAAACTTTGAAACACACACGCAATCAATGTTTTCGTGCATTATGTCGGAAATCAGAAGTCAGGGTCCTGGTGTACGGATACGTCGGCCTCCGCACCAACACTGGACTCCCTGGACTGATAACCACACTCAATACGCTAAACATTATTGCTTCACATAGAAAAGATCAGAGATCGCGGTAGAACCGAACTCCTCTGATACCAATTTGTCACGACCCTCCCTCGGGGTCCGTGCCGTGACTACCCCAAGCCCGCCTTCCATAGGCCAGGGGCTGGCGACTAGCACTAAGGCGTAAATCCCGGTATAAAGGGAAGGCATTTCCTTTGAAAAGTAAACAAACACCACAGAGTAAGCAAGCAGAAAGTAAACACTAAACAAAAGCAGAGTACAACTGAAAGTGTGGAAAAGTAAATGGGCCAGTATACAAACCCAAACTGAAAGTAAAGTACAACTCGAAAGGGAAAACAGCAACTGAAAAGTAAAAGCCGCTACACCGAGCTGTCCACTGGAAATCCCACCTGAAGGGTGGGTACAGATAGCTCCTCTGCTCCACGGGTCCCGCCGTCCGCTCCGAGCATGTCCCGCCCAGTGGTCCACCTCCGGATACTGTCCCGCTCTGCAAGCCTCAGCTAAGGTCAACGCTGTCCGTCGTCTGCAACCAACACAACGTAGTGCGGGCAAAGCCCGTGCAGGGGTGAGTATAAGCTACTCAGTAGGGACCCCGAGACCCCTGAAGGTCTCTCAAATCCACAAAGGATAAACCACGAAGAAAAGAAGAATCACGAAGTAATAACCGACACTGCTTAGGTATATACCCATACATATACCTAAGTCATCAATTTCAAATACGCTCCAACCTCCGAGCCCAAGTACAACTCAGTCCACACAGGAAAGTAAACGTATTCCACATAGGAAAGCAAAACGTAATCCACAGAGGATTGCACAACAAAATCCACACAGGAAAGCAACAGATTTCAGCTCACACAGGTAAACTTCTTCAAAGGACGATAAAGATGATCTCTGATCCATCTAAGTCGTCGGACCCACGAAGGATCGATAGGTAACTAACCCCCGAAAAAGTCCCACACAGGATCGGGCCCACACAGGACCTGTAGGCGCTGGTTCACACAGGACCGCTGAGCGCAAGGACCCACACAGGATCGGACCCACACAGGATCGGGCCCACATAGGACCTGTAGCACTGATCCACGTAGGATCGCTGAGTGCTGTAGTCGTCGTCGTCGAATCCACACAGGATCTTTGTACTGTCGTCGTCGCAGTCACAGTAGCAGTAGAAGCAGTAGTAGTCACAATAACAGTCACAGCCAGCACTAGGGTTCCCGCACACAGCAAGCTCGTTCGGAGGGTCCGCTCCACGAGCCGAGAGGCTGATACATCAACTGTCACAAAGTCCAGAGTTGATGTATCCAAAAGTTCCGTATCGTCAACAGGAACTCAACGCAACAGACGGCGCGTCGATCGGACGCCCGGTCTGAGAGTTATTGGCATTTTCGTCTCCGGGGCCCGGTTGGTTTTTAAGGCAAAACCAACCCGACCGTACTCCACCTGCGTCCAAACCTCGGGCGGAGTATTCCAAAAGAACCGTCTCACTAAGAGGAACACAACACTGCTGACGGCACGTCAATCGGACGTCCGTAGCTCAAGATATGAGTGTTTCCGCTCCGAAGGCCCGGTTGGTTTCGTGAACGAACCAACCCGGCCGAACTCAAAGTAATTCGAAACCTTGAGTGCGATATACCGAAACGACCGTCTCGATCCAAGGATCGCGTTTCCGCAGACGGTTCGTCGATCGGAGGTCTGTGGCTCATGTTATGGCCAAAAGACCGAATCTGATCCGAAACGGGGGGGTCCGGGCCGACCCGGCCCGGCCGGCCGGCGGCCGGCGGCGCGGCGGCCGCGGCGGCCTGGCGCCGCACGAAGGCAGCGCGGGGGAAATCAATTCCCCCGCTTTCATGGCATGACGGTGCGGCTAAATGCCGCGCCCCTTGATTAAAAATGGCCCCCACGTGGGGGCCGTCTTGAAGGAAAAACCGGGGGGCTACTGCCCCCCCCCCCCCCCCTTCATGGAAACCGCCCCCCTCATAATGATGGGGGTTTTGTGAGCCGGCCGGGGGATTAATTTCCCCCGGTTTAATGCCATCCGGCCGGCTAGCTGGCCGGCCGGTTTTCTCCAACGGGACCGGAAAATCCGGTCCCCTCTTCGGCTTCCGACGCCGGCGACTCGGCCGCCGGTCTTCTCTTTCCGCCGCGGCCCGGAACCGGCCGTGGTGTTCGTCGTCCGGCGCGGTGCGACGACACCGCGCCCCTCCGCCGTGCCTTGATTTCTTTCAACGCGGCGCGACGAAGTCGCGTTCAAGATGTTTCTTCCATGGTGCTCGTGCGACGGTGTTGCGTAAAATAAACGCATGATTAACCGCGTGGTGCGACGGCACCACACCATCTTGTTTCCACCCGCAAAGCAATTCAAAAAGAACGATGGAGGGGGTTCGGCCGTGTTCAAGCGGTCTGGCCCCCTCAAGTTAAACAATAACACTTTTATAAAATCCATACGTCAGTTATGCATGAACCACAAACAAGGATAAAATAATTAAACAATAATCAACAACCCCTACCTCGGGTATAGGTTCGAAGATTTGACAACGTCCGCGGATGACAACATCGCGGAGGTCGGGCGTCGCGGTCGTCGTTCGTCAAATCCGATGACGAAGAGGTGCGTCCGATGTGATACGTCGTTGGCGAAACTTCGTAAGCCGACGAAGGGAATCCGAGGAGGAAGCGGCATTCCCTCTTGTTGACATGGAAGACGAAGAAGAGCGGAGCAGAGTTCTTCGTCGGAACTTGAGCGTTCTTCGTCAAGTTCGAAGGTTCTTCGTGTTCTTCGTCAGAGTTGAAGAAGAAGAAGAAAAGCTCCCAAAAGCTCTCAAGGTGGCCAAAGTGTTCTAACCCAACCGAATAAAATAAGAGCTTATTTAATTTACAAACCTATCAAAAGAATTTCAAAGGTTTGAATTTCAAAAAGATTAACTCCAAAATTAAATAACTCAAGTCATTAAAGAGGGGTTAAGGGAGTTGGGAGAAGATGAAAGGTTGGGAGCTTCGTGTGGGCCCCACCACACTTAATCCTCCCAAGGGAGGTTAAGTGGATGTGGGTCCCACTTCCAACCCCCTTTGGTAGGATTTAACAAGTTAAAATAAAATTTGTTCTTCACGAATTTTATTTAACTTAAACTAAAAACCCAAAAACTAACTTTCAACCCGCAACAAACGCAACTTCCGAAAATGTCCCTTTAAGCGAATATCGGCGCTGCGAGTTCATCGGTGCCCTCGGATTTCAATTTCGAGCACCGGATCAAAAGTTAGGAATTCCCGCTTGTTCGTTCACTGAACGTACCCGAGACAAACTTCGGAAAATGATTCCGGGCACTCCGGGCCTCGGAATCAGGTGTCGTCAGAAACCGCGCTCTTGTAAAATTCTAAAGAAAATTAAGAAAAAATTTCCCTAGAATTTTACGGTTCTTTACATATTAAAGTTTCCACAATTATATATTTCAAGGATAATGTGATAAGGGTTCTAAATAAACCCATACAATAGGTTTTTGAGAAGTGTAAGTCTTATATTTTACCTCATCTTCTCATTTTATTTAAATAGTTCATTAATGAGGTAATCACTGCATCATCATGGTGTGATAAATAAATTTTTTTATTTAGTGTATAAAAATTAAAGAAAAATATCATGATGTAGGAAATATTTTTATATTTCTAATGAATATTTATAGTCAAAAATATGACTTGTATAACCCCATGAAAAATTATTTTAGTAAAACAATACATGTTTGTGACACTTTTATTTTTACTTGAAATAAAAAGTTATTAATGTCATTTTCTTACCTAAGTGGCTCCATGGGATCCCCATGTTGACCCATGGATTGTATTTGTCATCCATGACTTATCCAATATGAGTAGGACAAATGTAAAAGTAATTTCATATTATTATATCATTATATTTACTTTAAATTACACTAATTAACTTTAATCGCGATTAATAAAACATAAAAGTTATTATTCACCAAAAAATTATTTTAATCCCGTTGAACCAAATTTCACATCCTAATGACAACCATTTATGTCAAATTTTTTAAATTCAAATCACATAGGTTGAAAAATATCATTTAAACAAAAAATCAGTTTTTTTAACTACCACATAGTGCTTTTACTATTCGTAAAAAATTGATGATTTTCAGAAAAATACCAAAAATTCACCCTAAGATATATTTGATATTCCAAATTAAAAAATGCTGCCCATTTTACCAAATTCAAAACATAAAAGTTTCATTAATTATTTTTATAATTAATTCCCGATGTCAAAACAAATAACGTGTTTTTAAGAAACAATATTTATCAAAATATTGACACTTGTTTATGTCTAATTTCAAAGTGAAATTAATTCCAATGACCAAAATTGGATTAAATGGTAAAAATATATTTTAACTACACTTTAGACCCAATTAATAAGATAATATATCCATATAAATTAATTATATTAAAAGGAGGATTTGAATTAAAATACAATATTTTCACTAAAATGATCTTTATCGGAAAAATAACAAAAATTTACAAAATGTAAATATTGATGTCCAGATTCTAAAGATGTATTTTATTTTTTCAAATATAACATATAAAATCTTCAAAAGTATATTTAAAAAGGGTTCACCATTAAAATTTAGCTAATCGACCTTTTAAAGAATATTAGAAGATTTGTGCTTAAAATTGGATTCATTTGCATTTTTAGTCTCTTGAATTTATTTGAATAAATGAATAAATATTTGACAACCATATATAATCATTTGGTATTTAGTTATATTCATTAATTCCATTACAATGGATAATTTTTAACTACCATTTAAAATAATATTATTATATTATTAGTGTGTAATGTAGGATTTCAGAGAAACCCATTGTTGGGTATTGGGTACGCCATCAAACATAGCATCTCCTTTTAAGTAATATTAATATTTTATTCACAAATATGAACATTTAATATTCATTATTTACATGGGATGTTACATGGACACTCCTTCCTCTTCAGCGATGCCTTCCAACGAACTCGAAGTAGGGGTTTTTGTTTAAATCCAATTGATTTTTATTTATTCAATCCCTCATTCTAGAAAAAATTGATGAACGTGGATCAACCAAAATGAGTTGATCCATGATACATATGAAACTAAAGGTTTTTTTTGAGAGAAAATTTTGAATGGGTTTAATCTTTATTTATGTGATGTATTGTGTTCTACCAACATGAAATGATGCTAACACAGAGGGTTCATACCAAACGAATAAAGCATTAACCCTCCACCGCTTCGGTTTTTATCGCGTTATTTTGGGGATGGATTTTCAACTCAAAAAAATATAGAATCCGGGAGCCACATAGTAACAGATGCTTTCCAGGAGGTCTGTAGGCACAATCAAAAGGGAAAACAGACCATAGGAGCCCACCCGATGGCCCACGTAAGCTCTGCTAGCGCGACACCGGTGTAACACCCCAAACATTTTATGTTACGTTTTCCTTAAATACATTCTATTCATAGCCTATATTTCATAAATAATTGAGACTCTAGGGAACCAACCATGGTTACTTATAGGATACAGGCCTAACCTATCTGTTAAACTTTAATTTGTCAATTCTATTTTGAATTTTGAAAATCTGACATACACAATTGTGTTCATGGTGATATATAGAGTCTGATAGAATTAAATTAATTCTTGGTGTATAGTAACCTACCGTTATGAATAGTAATCTACCATTATGAATAGTAACATACCCTTATGAACAGTAATAGGCCTCTTATGAATGGTATCCATACCCATGAATTTTTAAATAAATTTAGGCACCTTAAAAATGAAGATTAATATTTTAGGTGTTTATATATTTTTTGATAAAATAATTATTTTAATTAAAAATTAAATTTATCACATATAGAAATTTAATTCTGAATAATGAAGTTTATTTTGGAAAAATGAATTTAATTTTTGGATTCTACTTGTTGAAAAATGAGTAGGGTGAATTTTTGGGATTTTTCTAAAATACTTTAATTTTTTATGAATAGTAAAATATAATAAATTACGATAACTGCTAAATACATGATTTAATGCATAATAGGTGATGAATGGTTGATATAAGACCACTTGGTTCGAACTCACATGCCATTATTACTATTTGGGATCAAATGAATCAATACTATTCATAGTATTGTATAAAAATATTAAAATAATAATTAAAATAATGTAAAATCACTGCCCCCACAACTATATGTACCACCCCTCACCCCCTCTTCATCCCACACCAATCAAGCTTCATTATTTTCCTAAATTATGCACTCTTCCCAAGACCTCTCCTGAAATCCAAGTCCGTTTGGTCTCACCAAAAGTTCAAAATAAAGGCTCTCAAATAGTACTCTATAGGTGAACATCTCTTCCATTTTCGTTCAATTTCTTTTATAGGTTCCATTATTTTGTTCTTTGTTCTCACCTCTCATCATCCTACTGCCATGATAATCCCATTACCATAATTTTACTAAAATTTCATTTTTCTAATGGAATATTTCATTATAATATATCTTTTTCCCTTCCTTTTATACTATAAATGCAAACACCATTCGAAATGTGTTAATTTATCACACTCAAGGATGTCGGGTTTCCAATTTGCATTAATATCATCAAGATTGGTCATGAATCCTTTTTAATAGTTGAACCTGATCTTAATATATGAATTTTATGGTATTCGATTTTTTGGAATCCTTACACTCTCGTAATTCAAAATAATAATACAAAACAAGTTCATTATGCACAAAATGTGCAAAGTTAATCCAAGAATTTATCAATAACTTCTAACTAATGAATCATCCACAATTATATAACCCAAAATCATTATAAGATCATTTATAATGTCACTAATAATATATATTTACAATTATAGATGTTTAAACACATTTAAAATGAACTTCGATTCATTAACACAAGTAAACCCGTCATGAAAACCCAGGGAAGAAATTGCTTCCAAAACAATAAAATTGAATTTCATAAGACCCATAAAAAAGGTGATGAATGAACCTAATAAGGTTGTACCATATCAATTAAATGTTTATGAGGTTCTTTAATTATTAATTAATGAAGCTAAATTTGATTACTTAGGTCATTAAGAATAATCAGGAACACCTTCGAGCTTAAGGTAAGGGATATCTTAACTCAATTTCAATTCATTGAGTTAAACATCAATGTAATTAGTTTTTTCATTCCCAGAATATGTGTTAATGACATATTATTTTTTTATGATGTATTTGAACTTTAATTTTGTGGGTTTATGTTTTTTACAAACAGTTATTTCATTAATTTTTCCTCAATATAACGATATTGTCTTTGTAAGGGATCCTCTTTCTCACTTTTGTTCAAGAATTTCCACTATGTTGTGCCCTTTTATTTTTAATTAATAATGATAGAGTATATTATTTCATCTTCACCATACTACCGTTATGATATATAAATAATTTTTTACCCTTTTACCTCTCATTAATCCCTCTCAAGAACACCGGTTACCATGCTGAAATGTTTGTAAGGGGTTTCTCATCTCACCTTCAATTCCATGAGATTTCTATCATGCACTGCTTATTTCTTATATTTGGTGTATTTGTACTACATGTTGAAGTATAATACCATGATTCTATCTATATTATCTGTATCTAATGATTCAATTTATGTTTATTAATTTTTGGTCATACGATTCAATTGACTACAATGTGGTAAGTAACATTGTCCGCTTTTATGTTTCATTGTAACTTCCTTTGTATTGTGAACCTAATAATTCTTATGTGGTCTACCAACATTCCATTTGAAATCACTTTTTAGTTAAAATTACATTTTTATTAGATATCCATATTTTGTTTTAATGGATATGATTAATGTCTTTATGTTGTATACCCTTTCACCCACAGTGTTTATATGGAATGTTGTTTTAACTATTGAAATATTGAGGAATATGTATCCTCTACTCTATAAAGATATTGAAAAGGCATATTTATCTTTTATTAAATCAATATATGAATAATTTGTTGGGCATGTTGTGATGGGAAAGGCCTGTCATATCCCCTTGATGCATCGATAGGTCTCATGAGACACATCAGTTGGCGAAAATCACTTTGAGTTTGTTTCATATAATCAGACAGGTTTTTACCCACATAACTAAACCATTTTAACAGTATTACGGTATCATTTTCCAGATACATGACGTCCAATTAATAATAATTCTCTTTATTCATCATCATTTATTACTAACCATGAGGTTTTCACAAGGACAAAATCTATGGATGCTGTTTCATTCTCAGTTTATTAATGGCGTGTTTTGTTCATTTATTTATCATTCCATATTCACTATGCCATGTTGTTTATGATTCACTTATTATTTATTTATATTTCCGATATTTGTAACCCTTACTGAGCATTTGATCTAACCCTTTCATTTTTTACCTCCAATAGGTTATGGATAGGAGATCATTTGTTGAGTTTATGTGGCTGTAGTTTTCAGTTTTTGTTATGTATTGTAATTTGTTACATTTCTAATTTAATTTGGGTTACATGTATGTATCTAGTTTCTTCAATAATAATAAAATGATATTTTCTTCAGGATTTTTATTCCTTCTAACCATTCCAATGTATCAAATAATTCAATGGCTCTAGTCTAGAGGGGTTGGGGTGTTACCGTTGGTATCAGATCAAGTTTAGTAAGAACCATGAAAACCAGATTAGAAAATGTAGATTAGGGAACAAAGCACTGTGTTCATATTTGAGGGAAAAAATACAAGAATATCCAGGAATTTTTCTAAGGAATAAATTTGTCGATATTTTTAGAAAATACATCCTTTTCTGCATACAAACAGGTAGAGGTGGCTCTGGCACATATGTTTCTATGAGAAAAAACTCTGACAAGGAGTTTAGGGCTTGACCCGGGGTATCCTGGTACACAAAAACAGGCCTTGATAAACTCTTGGTATTAAAACTCCCTGGGGATCTGCTTACGATATTTCAAATTTTCTATACATGCCATTATAAAGGATCATAATGTAAATTTTTCCTTAGAGAAACATGTCAATGGGTGTGGAATGAAATCTTCAAATTCAATATGTACATATAGTGCACAGATACATTGATGTATTTTCAGAGGATTTACCTGGATGTCCTCCAGTGCGAGAAGTTGAGTTCTCTATTGATTTAATTTCTGGTGCAAGACTTATATTAAAGACTCACTATAGAATGGACATTGTGGAATTATTGGAGCTAAAGAAACAACTAGAAGAATTTATTGACAAAGGATTTATTCGACCTAGTGTTTCAACATGGGAGCCCCTATCCTATTTCTCAATAATAAATATAAATCCATGAGGCTATTAATTGATTATAGGGAAATTAATGCTATTACAACAAAAAAATAAGTATCCTCTTTCATGAATTGTTGATTTATTTTATCAACCTCATGGAAAGTGCTTTTAAAAAATAATAGAAATTATTTTCATGAAGTGGTGGGAGAGCGTAGAATTATTCATGAGAAGCAAAGTGAACAAGTGTTAATTATATTTTAAAAATCTTTCCAAACTGAAACACTATTTTTTATTAAAATAATAAAGAATATGTTTCGGCTTATCGACTATTATTATTGAAAATATTTGTCGTGTTCAGAAAACACTCCTTGAGATACTTACTTTCAAATATTTTCTCTTGGAGATCCTTCTTTTTTATGTCAACTATATCTTGTAGTTTTGAGTTGTAATCTATAAACCCTTTATTTTATTATCTTTACATGTAGAGGAACTGAGAAAATATTTATAAGTGTGATAGAATTAAAAAGTTTATAGAGGAATAATTTAAAACATATATTAGACATAAAAAATAATTAAATGAATAATTTAAAACATATATTAGACATTTTTAACATTTTAGTGAAGAATTAAGTTAAAAAAATAAAATAGATTTCATACTTAGTATCCAAGTAAAACTAAACTTACTCAAACACGTTCTTCATCTACCAATTCTATCTTCTTTTATTATGATGAGGTCAACTATCAATAATCTCCCATTTAGTTATTGAGATACAATAATGAATAAAACATGATTAAATTATAAAAATCAAACCAATCTTATACATTATTTAAAAATGATAACAATTGAACGAGAAATAATTTGAAACAAATTCATTTTTTATAAGATTAAATCTTGATACAAACTATCAAATCTTACACCATATGTAAATAACGATAACTTTAACCATTTATTTTTTTCATTATAATAATATTTAAATTATCTAATTATATTACTATATAAGAATACTCTATATATGTAACTAGAAAAAATAAAATGCATTCTCACAGTTTTCAGTAAATAATTATTCACATCACTCATTGTTCCATGAATTTTACCTATTGAAATATTGTGTTCCAATTTAATTGAACCAACTTCTATAAAAAATCATTCATTATAAATCTATTTTATTTCAAAAATTTATCTTTAAAATATTCTTCTCATCATTTTAGAAGAGACCCCCCTATATATGTGTTTATCATAATTCCTTCTCACATAGTCATTAAACACATCGAATCTATTCACTTCCCCAACACACATGCTAAACTCATAACTTTACACAATATTCACATATTGTGTACACTAAATTGATATTTTCACATAGCCACTCACACACAGTGCACAATGAATTCATAGATTTACACATGCACGCATTTTACATGCTAAATGTAAGGGCTCTAATCTACGTGGATCAACCCTTTGCAAGTTTTCAAAGGTCAAAATTCTCAGAGGTGGCTCAGAAGAAGTTTGAAGCCTTTTGGATGATTAAAATATGGAATGAGGGGATTACACATTGTGTAATAGCATTACACAATGTGAAATCCCAATTATCAGGTTGTTTCATGGCCTGAAATAAGGGTTCATAATGTTAAATACCTTGTTGTCTGATAAATAAAATAAAGCATTAAAGCGATACATTTTTTGGGGGTACTCATCCTTGAGGAGTTACACGAAGTGATTAGTGATTATGTGTCATGTAATGCCCCAAAAAAGTATGTTTTAAAAACATTTCCAACCACTCAGGTTTGTCAATCCTATGGCTATAATAGCTCTCCCTCAACTACATGCAACCAAGAGACCCTCTCTTCGGTTTTATTGTAATTCCTTCGACATAGAATGATCCCTATATCCCTTCTTTGATCAATAGTGATCCTTATTCGATATAAGGTATAAGGTACCGCCGTTATTGAGGCTTCAAAGACCCATTTAATTCTCTTTCGACTTTCTATGTGATGGTTCATGATCTCTATGTTTCTAATGTGGTTTTCTTAGTGGTTGGTTAGTGTGGTTGTGCCACAATGTCATAGGGTGGTTGTAATTGTTGCATGAGAGGGGAAAATGATATGTTACATTGATCTATTCTTGTGTGAATAACATCAATGACCTTTTAAGGTAGGGGATTATATGATTTTATATATTTATATACAATCATAGAGTTATCATGGTTTAGTCCTTGGATCATAGTACAATTGACCTAATAATTATATGAAATATATTAAAGTATTGGTATTGATCATATATTGTTGCTTTATACTGTGATAACGGATTTCCTCTTGATTATCTGGAAAGTGTGATATATATGCCTTGTTTGGTTATAATTCTGTTCTTGATGGAATTTGGTAAAGAACGTATAGTAGGAATTAATTGTTCAATTAATTGGCAAAAAGATAAAGAGGATTTTTTAATGAATCTGGTTGATGTAGTTGTAATTTGTTGTCAATAAAATTGATATGAGTATACATAGACTATAATATTTTTATATGAAGATCCATTCTTGGTACCAACATCCAAGTCTCCCATACTTGGAATGAGGGCAACATGGTGGTAGATTAGTTGGACTCTTTGGAGGATCAAAGTTTCATTAGTAACCATATCATCTCCTTTAGCTATCTGAAACCTGAGGGTGTAAATCTGGTCATAGGGGATTCCCTTGGCCTGCACTATTTCATACCCCCTTAGTTTGGGGCATGGTGTTCTCTCCCTTTGAAAGTAAAATTGATATTGGATGGATAGTTAATGAACCAGAATAATATTGGTTCTTTTTTATCACTACTACAAAAATAGGAAAGCGCAGTGCCACCTTATATCAGCGCTTAGAAAAATCACTGATAAAGAAAACTTGTATTAGTGCTAAATGTTTAGTGCTGATATAGGAAGGATTTATCAACCCTTTTTTAGCACTGATAAATTGGACCATTATCAGTGCTAAAAAACTTTTTGATAAAGTATTCCTTTATCAACGCTAAAATTTTAGCACTGATAAAGGCAGTATTTATCAGCGCTTTGTCAGCGCTGAAAAAACCGTAGTCTGTTTTTTATAAAGTCAGTCACACAGTGCCCTCATTTTATTGCGACCTAAAGCTCTCTCGAAACTGGAACCCTGCGACTCCCCTCTGCTGCCCACTGAACTTTGCATTTCCAGACCTCCGCCACCCTCAAGCTTCTCATTGTTGGACCTCCGCCGCCCACTGAGCTTCTTTTTGCCAGACCTCCACCGCCATCGAGGTTCACTTTGCTGGACCTCCGCTGACCACTGAGCTTGTCATTTCCAAACCTCCGCTGCCCTTGAGCTTCACAGTGACGGTCCTCCGCCCCCCACTGAGCTTCACGTTCCAGACCTCCACCGCCCTTTGAGCTTCACATTGCATGATCTGAAAAATCTATGAACCCTCTTTTGATTTTTGGATTTTACTATTGATGATTGTGATGAATACTTTTATTTATGTCTGGTAGTTGGTACATGATTTTTAATGACATGTGGTAAGGACATTTTTTCTATGGTTAATAATCATTTGGTGAATTAGTTCTTGTGTTATAGTTTTATTTTCATGTGATTAGGATGTTTCCATTTTTTTCATGTCATATTGCAAGGTCTTGGGAACTGACCTAAAGAATTTTTGTTTGATATATTTCTTGAAAAAACAATATGTATTTAGATCTTGATCGTATGTTGTAAAAATGAGCACGTGTGAGTTTTTCCTTGTGAATTTTGGATGCATGTTTTATGGATTGTTGTAGCTAGGCATGCAATTGGAGACCTAGGTGTAACTATGTATCCTATTATGATAGTAATGAATAGAAATAATGTTTTGAATGAGAAACACTCTGTTATGTTCTTACCTATATGCACAGGTTGGAATTGTTTCTAGTAATTATTTTTGCTAGGAAATGGATTTAAAGATCCATTCATCCCCACATATCCTATGTTGACATAAATCAAGACAAATATAGTTATTTTTGATCTGTACAGTTTCACATCATATGGAAAGGAAATTGGCTTCCTGACTAGATAATATGAATTGTCTATAACTAGGATGTTGGTTTTTTAGTTCAAATCCATATATCTCAGACTAAAGGGGTGGTTTATTAATGTAAAATATCTCTTGATAAACCTATTATTGGTGGAATGATTGATATGCTCATCATCAATGTTGATCAATGAGTTTACACTATCAGAGTGAAATTTATGAAAAGTTTAAGGTCCTTCCCACTTGGATTCCAGTTTCACTAGATTCCACCTAGGTATCATTGATTTCGTTAGATCCAATACCATGTCATTGTAATGTAAGGGATTAAGGATATCCTTTTTCTTTAAGGAAAACACCACCCAGATATGATGCATTTCTAGGCCATCCAATGCTTGAACCCTATTTTCTTCGAGTGGTTCCCCCTTCTTTCCTTCATGCTATCTAAGTGACTTTGTCTGGCAGTGCACTTGTATGGAATGATGCCCAGACCACCAAGATTTCGAGACTCTCCACACCTACCTCCATTTATGTCCTTCTCTCTCACTACGGTTACTGAATGCTTCTCTATAGTGGTCAGACCCCTTCCTAGTAGTGCTTTTTCTGTCTCCCTTGGCTCTGAGCCTGTCATCCAGCTCCAAATACTTATTGATCCAGAGAGAAATCCCTCACCAGCCCCCAAGATTCATTACCCATCCTTCCCCTGCCCCTTTGGATCCTCATCTCCCTCTCATATGAAGCTTACCAACCATAAGGGATTATGAACATGTTCAAAATCAAGGGACCTCAATGAGAAATCATCCTCCCACTTCAATAAGGCTACTAGCTCTAGATCCATGCCAGAGCCTTGTCCTACCCATCATTATTATCTTCATATGTAATTCTCATGGTCTTAGTTCCCATGTTAAAAAAGACTTACTCACCATATAAATCAAAAAACATAATGTCATTTTTGTTGTTGTCTAATAACACAAAAAACCCTATAATAATCATAGAATTACCCTGGAAGATTAAGTTGAATGTATTTCTACACTATGACCCCACTAACAGACACAAATGGGAATTCTGGCACAATAAATATGTTGTTGAGAATGTTCAAGATTGTAATCAATTCATCACTACCAATGTGTCCAACGGTGACACCTCCTTCCTTATGAATTTAGTTTTTGGAAGCTTTGACCCTCTTCAAAGGGAATCTCTATGGAGTGAACAAAATACCTTCAATCTCGGCCCCCATCCATCGTTTGTTGGGGGTGACTTTAATGTCATTCACAATACCAAGGAAAGGAATGGTAGAAACCATTCTAGAGGATGGCCATCATGAAGTTTGTTCCGTTCATGGCTGGGAAGGGCCTCATTGATCTCAGCATCTTAGGTGACAGTTTCACCTGGTGCAACAACTGTAGGGGCGATCACCACTTGTGGAGTCTATTGGATAGGTTTCTAGACAACATCAAAGCCACTAACCTATTCTCAAATACCATGTTTTTTCATCTTTCTTGAGGTATTTTGAACCAATACCCCATCTTGGTTTCCATTTCTTCTTTCCATGATCATCAGGAACCCTTGTACCATGACATGGTTTGTGAAATATAGAATGAACCCTTGTAGGAGTATCGAGCCACCTTCAACCTCAGTAACCTGACCTCGAACCCCGATAGGAGCGTGTTCACCCTTTCCTCCTTAGGAACCTTCACCACCTGGGACTACTATCACATATGGGCTCATTCATAGTATTCTGATTGATGGAATGATACCATGGGTTTATTGGATTATTAACACCAGTTTGAGATTTATGTGTGACTATATACTTATTATATTTTATTATTATTTCGTACACAACACCACTTGAGTCGAGTAACCTGATTGAAATCCATATTGGTACTCTGGTTCTGATGTGGATATGGGTTTTTATGTGTTTCTGACATGTGTATGTGTGGATATATGGGTATTTAGGCATGATGATATTAAATGTAGTATAGAGACCTAAGAGTGGTAGATGTATCATTCTTGATTATTCTTGTGTTTGGTCTGGGGTGATTTTAGAAAACTATAATGAATCTAAAGTAATTATATTTAATGAAGATGAATAAATACTAATCGATAAGCTCTATTAATATCTATTTTTATAAGGAATTTGTTCTCTTTTAATGTATTTGGAAGTATTTTTTGTGTACATGAACCATAAATAATAATATTTGAGAATCAAATTGGATGAAGATGAATAAAGATTTGATGGATGCTAATTGTTTGATAATAGAGTATGAGAACGGAGTAAAAGAGTTCATCAAATTTGAAAAGGGTCATGCAAAGGATCCTTCTCAAATCCTTTGTCCGTGTTTAGGTTGTTGTTATTCTAGACTACTTAATCCAGAGGAGTTGGAATAAAATTTGATATGTCATGGAATAAATCTAAGTAATAAATGAAATAATAAACATGGAGAAAAAGAGAATGTAGCTACTTGTTGGGATAAAACAATGTTTTATAGATCATCATATATGAATAAAAATATGGATAATGAAGAAGACCGTATGGAAGATGTGATTATAGATTTCAATGATGATGAAGATCGTATTGAAGAAATGACAAAGGAAATTTAAGATGACCTCCACGATTGCACAAAATTGTTTGAGAAGTTAATGAGTTGTGCAAAGATTCCACTGTATAATGGTTGCACCATGTATACAACATTTTTAGCTATACTGAAGTTGTAAAAATTCAATGTAGGAAAAATATGGAGTGATGTCTGTTTTACGGAACTACTTGCTCTCTTGAATGACATGCTCCTTGAAGATAATGAGCTCTCAAGCCAGACATATGAAGCTAAACGAATGCTACACTTGATGGGTATTATTTCTGAAAGAATACATGCCTTCCCTACAGATTTTATATTGTTTCTCAAGGAGAAAAAATCACTTACATAATTCCCAAAGTGTGGTTATTCTCGATACAAGAAAGATTAATCCAATCCTACCAAAGTTGTATGGTACTTTCCAATCATTTTAGGGTTTTGGTGTCTATATGGAAGCGAAGAAACTGCAAGAAAATTTTCGTGGAATGCAGATAAAAGAAATAAATATGGGAAATTATGTCATCCGGCTGACTCTCCTCAATGGAAGATAATTTATCATGAGTATCCTGAATTTGGAAAAGAGCTGAGAATCCTTCGTCTTGCATTATCTACAGATGGAATAAATCATTTTGGGTTTCAAACCAGCACTCACAGTACATGGCCTGTTATGTTGGTAAAAAATAACTTTCCACCCTAGTTAAGCATGAAGAAGAAATTCATCATGTTATATATGCTTATATAAGGACCAAAACAACCAGGTAATGATATTGATGTTTATCTGGCTCCTTTGATCGAGGATTTTACGTTATTGTGGGATTCAGGTGTTAGGTTGTATGATGCTAATAAAAGTGAATACTTCACGTTGAGAGAGATTTTGTATGGGACAATAATTGATTTCCCTGCTTATGGATGTTATTCAGGATACAACATTAAAAGAAATCATGGGTGTCCCATGTGAAAAGAAGATACATAATCACTTAGGTTGAAACATTCATCGAAATATGTATTTCTAGGACATTATAGATTTCCACCTCGTCAGAATAAGTACTGATCTTAGATAACATCATTTAATGGAAGTTCAGAACAATGTGCAGCACCACCTCCACTAACAGGTGATCAGCTGTTTGAGAAATTAAAAGATGTGAACACTATTTTTGGTAAACCATTTTTGAAAAAACATACAAAAATCTGTTGGAAAAAGAGATCGGTTTTTTTTGAATTACCATACTGAAATTGTTTGTAAGTCAGATATTTTCATGATGTGATACATGTGGAAAAAAATCTATGTGACAGTGTTATCAGAACATTGCTAAATTACCCTATAAAAACAAAGGATGGAATTAAGGAAATGTTGTACATGGTTGACATGGGAATACGAGAAGATTTGGCTCCCGTGAAGGGTGAAAATCAAATGTTTCTTCCTCTAGCTACTTATACTCTTTCTAAGGAGGAGAGATATCTGTTTTGAAACTTATTTAATGATGTAAAGATTCCAGAGGGGTATTCATAAAAAATCAAGAACATTGTGTCAATGAATGATTTGAAATCACATGACTTCCATGTTTTGGTACAAGATCTAATTCCTATAGCTTTATGTTGCATTTTTTCCATGAATTTCCATCACACGTTAACCAAACATTCTTTCTTTTTCAAAGCTATATGTAGAAATGTTTTAGACCTGGAGAAATTTCCTACTATGGAAAAAGAAATTGTCATCATATTATGTGAATTATAAATGTTCTTCCCCACAACATTCATTGTTATGATGGATCATTTTAAGATTCAATTGGTGAGAGAGATTTGACTTTTTGGTCCTGTGAACTATAGATGGATGTATCCTATTGAACGGTATATGAATATTTTGAAAGGGTATGTAAAAAATCGAAGTCGGCCATAGGGTTGTATAGTGGATTGATATATTGTTAAGGAATCCATTGAATTTTGTATTGAATACCTATCTGATGTGTAAATAATTGGTATCCCAAAATCTCATCACACTGGACGCATTGAGGGTGAGGTAATTTCATGAAGAGAAGTTGTGATAACCAGTATTATAGATTGGGAGCAGGCCCACCTTTATGTTTTTTATAATAGTTTGGAGGTTTCTCCATATATTGAGTCTCACAAAGAAATTCTTAGGCAGTTGAATCCATCAAGGGATGAAAAATGGTTATCAAATAAACATAATCACTAGTTTAAAGGATAGTTTCATGACCATATTTTAATGCAGTTGGATGAAAATCCGAATTCAATTTCAGAACAACTTTGATGGCTAGCTGTTGGACCAAGTGTGTATGTATTATCTTACAGTGGTTATGTAATTAATGGTTATACATTCTATATAGATGAACACAATGATGATAGTATCATAAAAAATAGTGGAGTTACACTAGTGGCTAAATCAATGCATGTTTTTGGTAGTAAGGATAAAAATCCAATTTATGCAAATATGTCATACTTTGGCATTATCAAACTAATATGGTAGTTGGATTATACGACATTCCAATTGCCGATTTTTCAATGCAAATGGGTTGAAAACAAAAGTGGTGTCAAAATAGATCAATGGGGATTTTTGAAAGTTGGTTTTAGTAAAGAAGTGTGCAAATATGAACAATTTATAATAGCATCACAAGCGGTATATGTTTTTTATGTTCCAGATCCTACAAACCGATGGTGGTCAATTGTTATGTTATCATCCAAAACTACTGAATGTTCCGATGAAAATTCAGTTGAGGATGGTCCTTTCAGTGGTATACTGCAATCATTTTGGAACATTCCCAATATAGATGAGGTTTTGTATGTTATAGGAGACCACAATTAAGGTATTTGGATAATCGATTGAGGTTTGAAATCCCTTAAACCTTTGAAAAAAATAAAAAGTGTTCAATAAACAGGTTATATTTTGTTTGTAATATAGATCTTGTTTCTCATGTTAATATCTTATCATTACTAAATTTATGTAATCTAAGTTAACTGCTCATCCAATTTTCCAGATAATGACTTCTTCACAATTTGGTGCTCCTAACCTTGAGGCGGAACAAGTCACTCAATCTTCTAAAGGTGCAGCTGCTGTTGCTCCTGCTGTAGCTGTTGTTGCTCCTGCTGCAGCTCCTGCTACTCCTGTTACTGCTCCTACTGTAGCTCCTGACACTACTAGTGTTGAGTTCCAACAACCATGGGTCATTTGTGACGTGTACGAGTCATCCCCACCTCAGTCTGATGCACTGTGTGTCCGGTACAACTAAAATGGTATCTCTTTTGTTATAAATGGACACAATTTTAATTGAAAACAACAACTGGCCTATGAAAATCCAACCATACACATTCGTATTGTCTTGATCTTTTAGGAGAACAATCCATGGATTCTTTTTGAAGTTTATGAGTCATCGCCGCCTCAATTAGAGGCACGGTGTGGCCGGTACCACTCAAAGGGTCTCTCTTTTATTTAAAATCGACACAATTTTAATTGAAAACAACAAGTGACCTATGAAAATCCAACCAAACACATTCGTATTCTTTTGATAATTTAGGATAATGATACAAGAGTCCTTTTTGATTTGTATGAGTCAACTCTGCCTCAATCTGAGGCATAGTGTGGCCAGTACCACTCAAAGTGTCTCTCTTTTGTTTAAAATGGACACAATTTTAAGTGAAAACAACAACTGACCTATTAAAATTCCTACCAAATGCATTAGTA
This sequence comes from Viscum album, assembly GCA_963277665.1. Lineage (NCBI taxonomy): Eukaryota > Viridiplantae > Streptophyta > Magnoliopsida > Santalales > Viscaceae > Viscum > Viscum album. The sequence continues at coordinate 247,920,278 of OY728133.1, forward strand.
TTGTCTTAATATTTTATTACAACAATCCATGCGTCATTTGTGATGTGTAAGAGTCAACCCATCCTCAATTCTAGGCACGTTGTGGCCGGTACCTCTCAAAAGGTCTCTCTTTTGTTTAAAATGGACACAATTTTAAGTGAAAACAACAACTGACCTACGGAAATATGACCAAACACATTCATATTGTGTTTATACTTTAGGATAATGATCCACGAGTACTTTTTGATGTTTATGAGACAACCCTTCCTCAATCTGAGGCATAGTGTAGATTTTACCACTCAAAGGGTCTCTCTTTTGTTTAAAATGTACACAAGTTTTAGTAAAAACAAAAACTGAACTACGAAAATATAACCAAATGAATTTGGATTGACTTTATATTTTATAAGAATGATACATGGGTCCTTTCTGATGTGTAAGAGTCATCCCCGCCTCAATCTGAGGCACGGTGTGGCCGGTACCACTCAAAGGGTCTCTCTTTTGTTTAAAATAGACACAATTTTGGGTGAAAACAACAACTAACCTACAGAAATATGACCAAACACATTAATATTGTGTTTATCATTTAGTATAATGATACATGAGTTCTTTTTGACATTTATGAGTCAAACCTACCTCAATATGAGGCACGGTGTGGTCGGTACCACTCAAAGGGTCTCTCTTTTGTTTAAAATGGACAAAATTTTCGGTGAAAACAACAACTAACCTACATAAATCCAACCAAACACATTGATAGTGTGTTGATATTTTATAAGAACGATCCATGGGTCCTTTTTTATTTGTACGAGTCAACCTCACCTAGATCTGAGGCACGGTGTGTCCGGTACTACTCAAAGGGTCTCTCTTTTGTTTAAAATGGAAACAGTTTTGAGTGAAAACAACAACAGACCTATGAAAATCTGACCAAAACCATTTTTATTGTCTTGATATTTTAGTAAAATGATCAATGGGTCCTTTTTGACATGTATGAGTCATCCCCACCTTAATCCGAGTAACAGTGTGGCCGGTACGACTCAAAGGGTCTCTCTTTTGTTTAGAATGGACACAATTTTGAGTGAAAACAACAATTGACCTACGTAAATCAAACCAAACACATTCGGATTTTGTGGAACCTTTATAAAAACTATCCATGGGTCCTTTGTGACATTTAAGAGTCAACCTCGCCTCAATCCATGACATGGTGTGTCCAGTACCACTCAAAGGGCCTCTCTTTTGTTTAAAATGGACACAATTTTAATTGAAAATAACAAATGACCTATGAAAATCCTACCAAACGCATTTGGATTGTCTTGATATTTTAAAATAACTGTACATGGGTCTTTTTTGACATGTAAGAGTGATTTCCGCCTCAATCCGAGGCACGGTGTGGCCGGTACCACTCGAAGGGTCTCTCTTTTGTTTAAAATGGACACAATTTTAATTGAAAACAACAACTAACCTATGAAAATCTAACCAAATGCATTATGATGGTCTTTATATTTTATGATAATGATAAATGGGTCCTTTTTGACATGTAAAAGTCATCCCCACCTCAATAAATGGCATGGTGCGGCCGCTACCACTCAAAGGGTCTCTCTTTTGTTTAAAATGGACACAATTTTAATAAAAAACAACAACTGACCTATGAAAATATAACCAGACACATTTGAGTTGTCTTGATCTTTTAGTGGAATGATAAATGGGTCCTTTATTATGTTTAAGAGTCATCCCTGGCTCAATAAAAGGCATGATGTGGCTGGTACCACTCAAAGGGTCTCTCTTTTGTTTAAAATGTACACAATTTTAATTGAAAACAACAACTGACCTATGAAAATCCAACCAAATTCATTCGGATTGTCTTGATTTTTATTATAACGATTCATGGGTCCTTTTGGATGTGTAAGAGTCATCCTTGACTCAATACGAGGCACAGTGTGGCCGGTAAAACTCAAATAGACTCTCTTTTGTTTAAAATGGACACAATTTTGAGTGAAAACAACAACTGACCTACGGAAATCTGACCAAACACATTCAGATTGTGTTGATCCTTAAGGATAATAATACGAGAATAATATTTGATGTGTATGTGTCATCCATGACTCAATCCAAGGCATGATGTGTCCAGTACGACTAAAATGGGTCTCTCTTTTGTTTAAAATGGACACAATTTTGAGTGAAAACAACAAATGACCTACATAAATCGGACCAAATTCATTATAATTGTTCTTATTTTTAGGAGAATTATACATGGATACCTTGGGACATTTAAGAATCATCCCCTCCTAAATATGATGCATGGTGTGGCCGATACCACTAAAAGGGTCTCTCTTTTGTTTAAAATTGAAACAATTTTAATTGAAAACAACAACTGACCTATGAAAATCCAACCAAACACATTTTTTTGTCTTTATATTTTTGGAGAATGATCCATGAGTCCTTTTCTATGTGTACAAGTCATCCCCACATCAATCTGAGGCACGTTGTGGCAGGTACCACTCAAAGGGTCTCTCTTTTATTTAAAATGGACACATTTTTCATTAAAAACAACAACTGGACTATGAAAATCCAAAAAAATGCATTCAAAATGTGTTGGTCATTTAGTATAATGATCCAATAGTCATTTGTGATGTGTAAAAGGCAAACCTACATCAATCGGAGGCACGGTGTGGCCAGTACCACTAAAAGGGTCTCTCTTTTGTTTAAAATGGACACAATTTTCTGTGAAAACAAAAACTGACCAATGAAAATCCAACCAAACGCATTCGTATTGTCTTGATCTATTATCAGAAAGATCCATTGTTCCTTTTTGATGGCTACAAGTCATCACTACCTGAATCCAAGGCACATTGTGGCCGGTACCACTCAAAGGGTGTCTCTTTTGTTTAAAATGGACACAATTTTATGTGAAAACAACAACTGACCTACAGAAATTTGACCAAATGCATTCGGATTTTGTTGATCCTTTTGTATAACTATCTAGGAGTCCTTTGTGACATGTTAAAGTCAACATCACCTCAATCTGAGGAACATTGTGGCTGGTACCAATCAGAGGGTCTCTCTTTTGTTTAAAACGGACACAATTTTGAGTGAAAACAACAACTGACCAAAGTAAATCCAACCAGACACATTTGAATTGTGTTGATCCTTTAGGAGAATGATCCACGAGTCCTTTGGGACGTGTATGAGTCAACCCCGCCTCAATCTGAGGCACGGTTTGGCCGTTACCACTCAATGGGTCTCTCTTTTGTTTAAAATGGAAACAATTTTAATTGAAAACAACAACTGAACTATGGAAATTTGACCAAACACATTTGGATATTTATTATATTTTATAAGAATGATCTGTGGGAACTTTGTGATGTCTACAATCATTACCACCTCAGTATGAGGCGCAGTGTGGCAGGTACCACTCAAAGGGTCTCTCTTTTGTTTAAAATGGACATAATTTTATGTGAAAACAACAACTGACCTATGGAAATCTGACCAAACTCATTCATATTGTATTTATCCTTTAGGATAATGATCCACGCTTCCATTATGATGTGTATGATTCATCCCCTCCAACCCCCTTGACTACCCCATCCCCCCTGGACACCAATCCACCCCCTGGACACCCCCACCCCTCTAGACCCCCCACCCCTTGGAAAGCCCCTCGATACCCTGGACACTATCCCACCCCTGGACACCCCATAGACAACCCACCCCCCCCCCCCACTTGGACACCCCCTCCTTAGACACCACCCCACCCCCTTGGACAGCCCCCCAACCTCCTGGACCACCCCCGCCCCCTGGACCGCCCCCACCCCCTGGACACCTCTACCCCCAGGACACCCCTATCCCCTTGGACACCCCCATCCCACCCTCCTAGACACCACCCCACCCCCCTTGGACAACCCCACCAACCACTCGGACCGCCCCCACCCCCCCGAACTCCCCCACCCATAGGAACCCCCCCCCCCCCCCCCCCCGACACCCTGGACACCATCCCACCCCCACTGAACACCCCCCCCCACCTGGACACCCCCTCCTAGACACCACCCCACCACAAGGACACCCCCAACCCCCTGAACACCCCCACCCACCTTGGAAAACCCCCAACCTTCTAGACTTCCCCCACTTCCCTAGACACCCCCCCCCCCCGAACACTCACTACCCCCCGGACACCTGTACCCCATGTTGGACAGCCACCCCAAACCCCTGAACAGCCCCCAACCCCCTGAATTATGAATTTAATTCATTATGTACTTAACTAACTTATTAATTATGTGTTAATGGTGTATGAGTATAGTTGTTGTATGGGTATAGTTGGTCTAAATATCTTATTATTTATGTGTTAATTTTTTATGTTTAAACTTGGTCTAATTAGCTTATTAGGATGCTGAATCTTTTGCAGGTGTTTGGGTGTGCTGCTACAAATTGTTTTTAGCAGCAGACAGGGCATTTATTAGTGCTAAAAAACACTGATAAACTATACCATTTTCAGCACTAAAAAGGTTATAATAAAACATACATTTATCATCGCTTTTTTATTGCTGATAAAGGGTTGTTTTATCAGCGCCTTTTTAGTGCTGATAAAGTCTTGATTTATCAGTGAATTTTTAGCACTGATAAAGGTTTACATTATCAGTGCTTTTTAATCGCTAATAAAGTACCCCTTTATCCGCACTGAGCTTTACCATGCTTTTTTAGCACTGATAAATCCCATTTTGAGCATTGATAAAGACTGTTTTTGTAGTAGTGTATAAAGAAACTAATTTCTCATTAAATTAATTGGTTAATTAATTTGTGATATATTGTGATAGGTTTGTTATTATGTTTCTCATAGTTAGAAACTGTGAATAATGAACCAGTTAATAGACGATGGAATGAGAACATGTTATGTGATAATGATAATGCCTTGGAGGGCATGAATTATCTTCTTCTTTGTAAATTCCATGTTTCTTATTCTTTGGAGCCATGAGATCTCATTATTTGTGGAGGCCAGATTCCTTTTTTAGGGTCTCAAACCCACTGTTATGTATGTTCATATTTCTTATGATGTGCCCTGGATACGAGACTTGCGGTTATAGGGGAAAGGAGGCATGGATGTGACGTGATCTTGGGATGGATGGTCCTGGAGGGATATTGTGGAATCTGGGGGTAGAGAGGCCCAATGGTTGTGGCAGCAGTTGATTCCTATAGTGGTGTGATGCATTGGTTTATGCATATAGGTGTTCGAGAGGATGCCAGAGATGAGGTAATGTGTTGAAGTGAGGATTACCCATTGATAATAAAGTGGATTGTTATTGAATTTTTTGTTTATTTACCTTCTTTATTTTCCCCACTTCATGATGAAGATGTCCTTTCTTACCCTCCTTCCAAAAGAGGTGAAGATGCATGGATTTTGACCCATGCTTTCTTTGTTTAGCTTCTCAAATATGGATCGGTCCATGCACCTACTATAGGTGACAAAGATTCAACGAGCTGTTCACCTACTCATCGTGTTGATACTATTGTTTTCTAGTAGATTAGAATGTTTTCATAGAATACCAGGAAGTATGAAAATTGGTAATTTTGTTAAATAAATGACTAAATTTTGTTCAACCCATGGGGTTGGAGCTTTCGTGGATGAAATGTTGAGGATTAAATTTTTTAAAATCCATGGAATCGGTTTGGTTATGCCATGAGAGAATAGAACATTGTTGTGATGTTATGGTAATGAAATGTGCAAAAAGATAACAGTTAATTAGTGGTTAAATAATTAATTAACATAAAGTGAAACTGATAAAAATAGATAGAGTAACTTAATATAGCTCTTTAAATGGAATTTCAATTATAGGATATCTAGTCTTAGTAGTGGAATCTTAGAGTCCAAGACATGTTAGGTATTGTTGAGACTAAGACTACTTTATGTCCATAGTGTGGTTGTAAGCTATATTATATCCAGTACTTTTTGTGTTTCTATATGTTACTCCACCCTTTCGGTTAGGGAAACTAACACCCTAAGGATTCTGAGCCCTATGGGGGGTTTTACCTAACATCCTGTTTGGAGGATGGATGGATGACTACCCCATTTGGTCTCACTCTCTTCTCTTGGTAGTTACTTGTAATGGTATGTACAATAGTTAGTTTTCCCCATATGTGTGTGTAGAGGGTTGTAATGTCATGTTGTTATTTAACACACATTTATTCTGAATATAGTTTTCTATGGACTACTATAGGAATTCCCTGTATAGGCTGTGATGGATTGAGGATCCTTACTCAGAGTATGGGATGTAATGGATTAAGCTATAATACCTAATGTGTGATACACACTATGTGAGTGTGTTTCCTCCCAATAACTATATGGTTACTTTTGGTTGTGTAGTTATGGTGGTGATTTTCATGAGGTTCATGTAGTGGTGATACACCCAGGTGTATTCAGGCTAGCCTTTTGGAGAATGATTCTTAAAACATGCGACGTTTGGGAAAAGTGGCGAACCAATGGGGAAGCGGTAGTGAGATACCCTTGATATTATTTATTATATTATATAATATTGCATCTGATACTTTGTGATAGTATCCATAGTGATCTTGGGAACTTAGTATACCTATTTAGGTGATGAGTTAGTTTCACTGTTTCCTCACGCTGCTTTAGCATGATTTCTTTCCTTTTGCACGAGAGGTTCTGGGGAGAATCCTATGAAGTGTACTTTTATACTCAACCTATGTTATATAAACTATTTATTAGGTATCATATATCAGGTTGGAGGTCAGGATGGTTACTACTAGCTTTCTAGTTTTGGAAGAGCAATTCAGGGTTCGTGGTCACCACCATTTTACATTATTTTGGTACTTGTAGGTTTCCGTTTTAGTAGTAGTAGTTCTTAAAGGAAATGACATATGTGTACTTAAGATTTTTTTACATTATAGTCTAATAAAGAGCTGGTTTGGGTCTATCTTATCACTCTCTTTAGCATGTTTTCTCTTAGAGGGTAATTCCTCACATCTGTGTGTTCTATATATCCTCGGTTCTAGTCGCCAACGCAGGGCCTACTATAGGAGGGACTCAAGGGTCATTATCTCTCTTCTCACATTTTCGGCTCAAGAGGGCTTCACTATATGGGGAGGGGGTTATGAAACTAAATTTATAGATTCATACACACACATATTGTGCAAGATGAATTCATAGCTTCACATATACTGACATATTTTATATAATGAATTCAAAAAATTCCCCTTTAAAATAATCCCCATAAATATATTCTCCCCTTTATAGAAAAACATATTATTTTTGGTTAATTTTATTTTATACCACATTTATAAAAATAATATAAATAATAATAGAGAATTAGATGAGATTCATACCTCAAAATTATGATATATTCAGTTGAACTCCAACCATTAACATCTCTTTTTTAATGGAATATTTTGGAAATGGTTTGGTCAAAACAGTTGTTACTTACTTATTTTTAAGAATAAAAACCAGTGGAGATGTAAATAACTTTTTTAGGTGAATTAATTTAAATGAATACTTTGGTTCTTGAGGAAATCTAACATGCTTAGAACATAAGATAATTTGATACTCTGAGTTTTCTAGGAGTAGTTTTTTTCATTTTTCATATTTATTTTAGAATATTAAATTTTAAGAATGAATATTTTTTTAGTATTTTTTGTGGTTGGGTTGGTATATTAGAAGTTCATGTGATATTAGATGGTGGTAACACATGTATTTTATAGCTTCAACTAGCGTCATGTACCTAAGAGTTTTATAACCGGTACCCAATGAGCTAAGTAGTGGTTAGTGTTCTCAGGTGGTTCCAATAGGTACCCAGTAGTCCTAAGCTAGGTACTAGGTAGTTTCAATCCTTTTTTAAAATGATAATTTTAGTAATTTTTAATCCAACCCATTTATTATTTTTATCTCCCCCTAAAACCCCATTTTTTCCTAATCTGATACCCCCTTGGAGATCATTTGTTTCTCCTCTTTCTCCACTTGTCAGTTTATGGTGAAATGTAGATTAAAGTTCATTTTTTTATATCGTATCAAAGATAAAACTTCTTATACTGTAAATTATTACCATCAACATTCTTCTCATCTATTTATTTTCATTTTAATTCAGGTTTATTGTTGTGATTTCACTATTAAAGGTGGAAATCACATTAAAACATAGATATTCTAATTATTTTTTCAAAGGAACGCACTAATAGATTTATTATCATCAGTTTTTCAATGTTCTAATATAAATTCATTGGTGTTTGATTTTTTCTAGGGCTTTTTTTATTTCTAGATAAGAGTGAGAGAGTATTATGTTGATTTATTTAGTTCATTATATTTATTAGTTCTTGGGAGGATTTTATAGGAAATATTCATTGGTTTTCATTGATTTTAAGTTAATTTTTATTATTGTGAATGATTTATTAGATTACACTGTTTAAAACTTTTTTATTAATGGAACTAATGATATATTTTTTGGAATTTGGGTTATGGTCATGTAATCATCATATTGTGAATTCTCACCAATGATGATGGTAGGTGGTATTGACCATTTGAAGTAATTTAAAGGCAATAACCAAGATTATTTTTCAACCTTCTTTATAAATAATAATAATTCCTTGACATTTTTTTGGAATTATAAATGATTGGTTTTAAAATTCAAATTTTTATAAAAGAATATAGTTTCTCAAAAGGTAATATATATTAACATATGTAATAGGATACATTATCAGTGTTTCATTTAGAACCTTCTTTTTAAACCATGAGAAAATTGGTTGTTGATAATGTTTCCTATATTTACATTAACATTTATCTTAACATCCCATATTATAATTTAATATAAAAAGTTTTTTATTGATTATCTATTATATCTTGTAATGTTATTTTATGGAATTCTTCACATAGTATTGGATTTTCTTATAATGGTGTAATTTTTTGTTAAATGTTTATCCCTACAAATAAAGTGACACCTTTCATTGACATATATATCATTTTTGTACCCTTAATCATGTATAACTAAGGTGGATCACTCCTATCCACTTTAATCTAAGTCCATTATAAGTCATAATCAAACCTTAATATTTGGTTAAGTGATTTCCGTAAAAATAATATAATGGTTGGATTAAATCAATGGAAAGGAATAACTATGTCCTTAAAACCCTTTTTTGTTTTATAATGAGAAAAAAATTAAATAAAAATCAAACAATTTAAATAATAAATAATTTCATTTCGTATAAATTTCAAATCTAAATTTGGGATTCCTTATTTATTTAAATATTTAATCTAATATAATGAAACCACTTCCCATTCTTTAAAAACATATACTTCAGAATATTTTGATAAGTATAGACATTAACTTAAGGCATGTCTCTAACATTAATATAGTAAATTTATTATTATTATGGATTTTATGAATTATATTTATTTTTTAAAAAATTAGTTTTATTTTTTGAAAAATTATTATTTTTTATGTTATTTTAAAATTAATCAATTATTAAAATATTAAAATATTAAAATTCATACCTTCAATAATTTATCACAGGCTACTTTAGGTCTGCATTAACCTTGATTAATACAAATCATCACCTCCTTAACTATTACATTACTAGTATGACTTTGCTAAGAAGCATGATAAAATATGTTTCATGTTTGGGTTGATGTTAATAACCATGAATTGATATCTTTAGTGTTTTATTATAAATTATTCATGATTGATTTAATGTATTGATTAGTTTCAGAAGAGACATATTGAGTATATTGTTATCTTATTAAGTTGAGCATGTAATTTTTAGATATTTTGAGTATGTTTGTGATTTGGTATTATCTCAATAATTTTATAGAAATGATATACTAATCATATGATAGTTTTATAATACTTATCTTGAGTATTCTTTATTATATCATGTATATTGATAAATGTAGTTAGTAATGTTATCTTTACTATGGATAATTATTTAATATGCATATGAAAATTATAGAAGTGGTATATTCATGTAATATGAATATCAATATGGTATAAATTATATAGATTATTATAGATGTGATGCGATTGAAATTCTATAACTCTAGTATTCCCATTCCCATATTCCTAGAGGGATTCATTGTATGATTTCTGTGAATATATTAACACCTTACCCGCTAAATGAGATGAATTGTGGAGATCCTAAAATAGTTAAACAAGCATCTATATTTGTGTTAGTTCTTGCACACACACACACACATGTATTTCCTTTTCCTCCCATTGAGGATGGCACTAGTACTGCATCTTATATACCATGTTGAGGCATAAATAAGGTATTCACATGTATGAACCTTCCTAGTATAGGGTGTTAATTATCATAGAATTTAATTCATTTTTTGACTACCTATTGTTATTATTTCCATGTTTTATTAATGATTTCTCATAAAACTATTTTGATTTATATTTTTTTAAATTATAATAGATGTTCAATAATATACTTATTCATTCACTATTTTGCTGAGGTATACTGGTTGTGGCCTATTAAGTATGTATATGCTCACACCCTTCATGGAAACTATGATGGACATGGTGTATTTACAGAATAATGTAAGCATTAGAAATTATTGGGTGTTTGTATTACAGTATGGGAGCTAGTCTAGTTCAGGTGTATTGGCTTCATAAGGTTTTAGAGGATGATTCCTTATTTGTAGTAATGTTAGATCATCATCCATTGCATTTTGTTGTATCTAGTCTATTTAACTATTTTTGACTATCTTAGTATGTTTTATAAATTCTAATTTTATGATTTTGATAAAATTTATATAGATTTTTGTTTATTTATCTTATATTTTTGTTTAGATACTTTAGGTTATTTATTTATTTTTCCCAGTAACATCTAACATATGAATGAGTCATACCGCTTCCTTAAGATAATTTGGTTATGAATTATTTCATTATCCTAAAAGGGTACATTATTACATAATAATAATTTAAGACTCTGGATACTTGTAACACAAAAAAAAATTATAATTTATTTTCCTTGAACAATTAGTCGATTGTGTGTGGTATACAGAATAATGAGCTTAAATGCACCACAATATACTATATAAATATTATTATTTAAATATGACTATTATGACCTGTCTATTGGTTTGGAAGGTATAAATAGGAATAAATATATTATCAAATTTATGTAAATTTTTTCCTCAATAAAATGAATATTCAATCTTATATTGATTATTAATTGGTTAGAAATAAGGATAAACTCTTTTTAAGGTAAAAGAGATATCTTATGTAAAATTATTTTGTTACGTGGAATGTATTTTTATCTTAAAAGATTAATTTAATCACACATTATAAATTAATATAAATAAATAATTATATTATATATTACATTTAATTGAATAATGTTTATTTAATTATGGTTATTATGAAAATAATGAGAATAAAGTCATTTTATTCTTCAAAAATCTTTTTGTTGCATTTTGTTCATGGATATTATAATCAATTTCTATAAATTTTATATATTATATCTTATAAAAGGAAATAATTATTCAAATTATAATTTTATAAAATCATTAGGATTATTTTTTAGGATTTTTCAAAAATGATTGATTTTTGAGTGAATAGTGAAAATGTAATTTATGGAAAACTATGATTTATTTTATTAAAAACAAGTAATTTTAAAGTAACATTATATTTTGGATTTAAATTTAAATTAATATAAGATCCATTTTATTAAACATAATATACAAAATTTCTTATTAATTGAAATTGTGTTTTATTTTGGTTTAAGTAGATTTCTATGCTTAAAATGTGATTTTCTAAAAATTTCTTTTTTAATGCATTTTTCACACTTATAATAAAATTAATTTATACCAATTAAAAAATTATAATCTTGAAAAATTTCATCCATATTTTTAATCATGAGGATAAAATTTATTAATTATTTTATTTTTATTTTTTTCATTTTGAATAGTAACTATTGGTACAAATGTGTCACAATTATAAAGGGTAAATCATGTTAATTAATATAAAAACTATGTGTTAAAGATAGAAAATCATATGTTAATTATTATTAGATGATGTAATTTATACATTCATAAATTTATGTTCTATATTGGATAGTCTGGTATCCAATTTCTATAGATTAAGTCTTTATAATATTAAAAAGTTTAAAAAAACACAAGTGTGACACTCCCCAAACATATAAAAGGGAACTTCATCTCTTCCCTTCCTCACACCTTTTGAAAAATCTAGTCCATCTAATCCCAGCCAAAAACACTCCCCAACATCTATAATAATGTCCTATCAGTCATATTCTTCTCAAAATAACAATCCTTGAAAACATAAGGTTTAATCCAAAGGGAGACATCTAAGGACAAGGTATATGTCATAACTGACCAATTTCAAGTTTATTTATTTCCCTAACTCCTTAAAATATTCTTCAACCATGATTAAATAACAAAATCGGTATCTAACATATAAATAAATGTTGTTATTAATATGGTACAACAATTTTCATATTTTTTTCTATCATATGGTAAATCAAAACATCACTTCTGTGTATGTGTGGACTAACACCTCCACAAAGCGATGTGTTTTTTCCACCACCGCCACGCATAGTTGGTTATTAATACAGAATTATTTAAAATATAATATTTTTATTAAATTATTATAATTTTTTAAATATAATATTTTATATATCTTTTACCACCCTAAGATTTTAGAATACATTTCTCTTTAATTAAATTTCAAGTGTTTGATAGCTTGCATGACATGCAACATCGAGCTTTAAAAACACCACAATATATAATAACATAGTCATTAAATTTAAGAATATGAAAATGATTTACTATATAATTAAATTATAATATATAAATTTTTAATTAATTCAAATTTATTTATTAATAAATTATTTATGGGTTATCAATTATCACAAAATTCATTTTGTTCTTCAAAATATGTTTTCTTTAAAATTGGATGTTATTTCTTTTTATGAGCGAATATTATAATTAGTCTCAAAAAAATTTAATAATTTTAATCTTTTAGAATAAATTTCATAATTTTAATTAGTATAACTAATATAATTTGACAATTTCAACTTATTTTTTTGATCATTATGAATAGTATCCACGGTAAATATTTTTCACCTCGGTAAGGGTAAAATAGGTAAAATAAGGTTTAACTTAAATATAAGACTTTAAAATAACCCCAAAAATTTCCTTTAATATATTATATGAGTTGGGATTGACATCATCATCTAATATTATAAGTTATGTAAATTTTTTTCTATTTTTCTCTGGGAATAACTTAAATTTTATTTTTAAGTAGAGAAAAATACAAAATGTCAATCTATTGCTTTTAAATGTATATTACATGTTCTCATAAGGATAAAACTATGTTTTTAATAATCTATAGTGGTTATTATTATAATAATGAAATTATTTTTATTATGGAAATTTATTTCTATTTTTTAGTGATTATATAATTACCTTAAATTATCATACAATAATAATATAGTGATTATGAAATCCGTAAAAAGATTAAAAAATAGTCTTAAAAAGATTAAAATAAATATTTATTGGGTGTATTGTGGTGTGACATAAATTTTATGAGTAATTATAATGTATAAGGTTTGGTTAAAGGGTCATCATTTTAAATAATGTTATATTTTCCTAATATTAAATTCAAATTTAATGAATAGTCCCAAAAATGGAATTAATGATAGTTTATGTTTATAATCTTGTATTAAAAGATTTTAATATAATCAAAAATTTTAAATAAGATAATTAAGATGGTATACGGTCCAAAATTTCATCATTTTACCATTTATTTTCCATTTTTTGCCATAGTAGTGAATTTATAACACTTATTGATTGAAAAATGTGATATCGCGTTTTAGGATAAAAATGGTTAATAGGGGTGGTTAAACCAAATAGATAAGTGTAAAAAGTTCCCATAAATAGTAAAAACATTATTATATGAGATTATTTTAACCAATAATCATTCTATATTTAAAATATATCAATTTGGTTTCTCATTTCCATGAATATTAATTAATATTAATTTAATAATTTAGGAAATTCTAAGAGTGCCCCGCCCCTAACTTATAAAAGGAAACCCACTCTCCTCTCCTCTAAATAATTAAAATTATTTTTTCCCAATAACTAACCAAATACCTACCTAACATCCATAATAATTCAGTAGATGTCTTATTTTTTGAGTAATATTGTCCCTAGAGGGAATAAGGCGTTAAGAATATGAGGTTTTTTGATGTAGTGGTATAACTTTTAACCAAATGTCTTAATTTTATTTCTTATCTCCCACATTAAATACTTTTCCATAAAATTTAATATAATAAATTATATATATATATATAATATACTTAAATGTTATTTTTTTGATGTATTAACCCTAATATATCTTTTTCTTCATATAATTGGAAACAAAACCATTGTTCATGTGTACGACAAACTGCCACCTCATGAATCGATGTAATTTCTTCTTCACCACCACCAATAAAAGATATTTATAATGATGAATTTAATTTTTATTTAAGATATTTATGGAATTAGTATTATTTTTAATTATAATATCTTATCTAACTCTTTATCCTTCGATCAGTGGGGAAATGATAATGTCGCTTGAGCGTATGTGTTGACTACCACCTCCACGAAGCGATGTGATTCATTTTTCATTTGTGATTTACATGGATTATAATAAGGATATGTAAATGAATATATATTATATATATGGTATTTTAATTATTATTTTTAATTATTATTTATCATTATTTTATTCCATTAATTGAAAAGTGAAAACACCTCCTATGTGTGCGTATAGACTACCATCTACATGAAGTGATATAATTACTTTTTCAACACCTATTAATATTAATATTTATAAATGTATATAAAATGATTAAATATGATACTAATAAAATGATTAATATTATATATACTAAGAAACCATGATCAAATTACAAGGACTAGGACCGGCGAACCGAAACATGTATGAAAAACGTAGTCATCACCTAAAATAGTGATTTTAATAATGAATTACTAGTAAAAGAGTAAAAAGATGTTATAAGAAAATAATATATGGTATGATATGTATGATTATGGTTATATAATATATTTATAAAAAATAAACATTAATTATATCAGAGGTTTTCATGAGAATTCAGAACAATGAGACTAGTGGTCATATTTTTATCATCTCACTTTTATTTCTTTGAGATAGAAGGAATATTCATCAGTTGTTTCTTTTGTGTGGTGTATACAAATAACCATTAATGTATTTTATGATAATTATAACAAAAATTATTGGGATTTAAAAATAAATATATTTCCTCTATTTGTAGTTGGGGTTTTAATTAGTTGTAACAACCCTATAATCCTACATGAAAAATGAGGGTTCAAACCCCATTGGGTACATTGTACTATAGTAGAATAGTAGAATACTGTAGTAGTGGAGCAATGTAGCAATGAAAAGAACTGTAGCAATGGAAGATCACTATAGCAGTGGTAGGGTACTATATACCAGAAACCCTTAGTCAGATGCAAGCCTCTAACCATTTATTAATAAAATAAAACACATTCAATAGGTATAACAAGTTATGAAAACAACTAAAAATCATAGAAATCAAACACATCACCACCCCCATTAGAAATTATGTGCTATAAAATGTTTATTTCCCACTCCACGATTATATAATGCTTAAGAACCTTGCCATATTTCCTTCTAATATTCAGCTTCACAAAGGCTAGGAACTCCTTCAGGGATTTCATATCCCAGATTGCCTTCCCAAAATAAGATCTAGTAGACACCGGCTTTGGAAGATAAGAATAATATTTTCTCATTCTTCGTCATGGTGGCCCAGTCTTAATAACATCTTCCCCATGCACCTTTATTTATTCGCCCTGAACAACATCACTATATGAGGGTTAGACCACACAACTATCCTTTTCCTTGTCACAATCTGAAATGTCACCCCACTTTCCCATGATTTTAACCTCTTGATAACCATCCTCCACACCAATAACCTAATCAACCGGACTGTTAGCATCCACTAAAGCAAGACATTGTGGTTTATCCACTAGGTTATGCACATATTTCCCAATTGCATCAACCAACGGAGAAATAGAAAGCTGCAAGAAGCCACCTTCATTCCTTGCATCATTCTCATTTTCATGCAATTCTTTCTCATTTTAAAGTTTAAGGAATATATTTCTAGTAGAGACCATGATCACCCTTCCTACAGCATCCACTTCCTACCCATCCACTATATCTGCATTTACAAAGCCATGGTCAGACATTAATTGATCAATGACCTACTTAACTCCCAGGTCTTATGGCCTACGAACCACCTTGTTCGTTGAATTACCTTACATTGTGTTCTCAAGACCAGACTCAGCATCCTCATCTAAAGCAGTAACAAATTCTCCCACCTGGATGCCCAAAATCTCTTCAGAAGAGCAAACATGAACCACATCAGCACTATTCTGAGTCATCACCTGCATCAGCACAATTGGAATTGGCTCATCTAACACTGCATTATAAGACAAAGTCTCTCGGACCACCCCCTTCATGAGAGCTGGTGCCACTGGATCCTCATTTTCTAGACTACCATTTATAGGTTCTCCAATCTAAGCTGCATACTCAACAACATCTTAATGTCTGATCCACCCAACACCCTCCACAACGGTCAACATACCTCCCACCGCACCCCTTTTTGTTATCAAACCATCACCCAAGTGACCCATTCTCATGTCCCTATCCAAACTAGCCGCAGCGCGCCCTCATCTGTGACTCATCTCCATCACATGTAGGTAACCACTCACCCTCTCTCTGTGATAGTTCAACACCAGGTGACCACATAGGTTGCAAGATACACAATAATGTATCCATGACTCAAAAATAACCTCTTGCTTCTTGCAAAACTCCTACTCATCTGTGATCCAAATGCATCGGACCAGCAACTGTGTAACATCAACTTCGACGCATATTCTCTGGCAGATAGGATGACAAACAAACTCTTTATGCCAATCAGAGCAAAGGTACCTCCCAATCATGTTCCTAATTTCACACAAGATCGAAGGATTCTAAAATGAGAGAGGTAACCCCGGAAGTCTTAACCATGTCGGGAATGTCAAAGGGTCACGATGCATGTGAAAGTCGAAGCTCCAGAAAAATAGGTAGAAATACGCTTTGTTGCATCATTGAGGGGCCTTGGACAAGTCTTAGATTAAAACCTCTTTCGATCCAACGAGAATCATGAAATTTCGTCGGTCAAGCAAACCAACGACCGCATGCTCATGCATCTTCCAAGACTCAGAGAAAAAGCGATCAAAAGATTCGATCGAGGGCCACTGAAGACGGAAGCGGGCCACCATTGAGAGCTTGAAAATATCAGAGGCACTATTAATCTCCACTGGAAGCAATGAAAGCTTAGGATCCTTTGGGATATGTAATGGGTATCCCTCTACCTGGTTAAAAGAGTTATTTTCTTTTCTTTAAATAATAAATGAGGCTTCGGCCCCATCCCTTTAAAAAATATGTCCTCTTTTTCTTGATGTTTTTATATAGATATTACCAATGCTGTAAATGGTTTAAGTTACAATATCATTTCTTTATCAAGATTTGTTATAATAAATTTAAATTTAAGGAAATTATATGGATATTATCCTTTAAATCCCATATATTTTCATATCCACTGTTAATTTATACATTTTTATGTATTATTACTATTTTCCTCTACTTGGTACTTAAAATGGCTAGAATGTTTTTTCAAGAAAGCCAAACATATTTCCTCTTTGGATGATATAATTTTTATCCCATGAAAATACTCTTCAAATTTGTTTTATAACTATTATTATATATAATTGAAGTCATATTTAAAAGGTCTTTTTCACTAACATTGAATTTATTTACAATGTTCTAAAAATTAATCTTTCTAAATTTTTGGTAAACAATTTGTTTAAGACATTTTACAAAATTTTGAAAGGAATGTTTTCTTTTAATGTATATGACAAAAATTGATTTTCCAATCAAAATTAATGTTATTTTAGTTTAGTATTAAATTAAAATATTCTTTGATTACATTAAAATAATAGGATTTTCTCAATATTTTAGAAATTTTGAGATGATATTTTTAAAATAAAATGATATATTCTCATGTTTTCGAGAAATGGATTAAATAATATTTTAAAGGTAATTTTCATTTATGTAAACATATTTTAAGGATGTTTATGCTTTACTAGTGTTATGATATTTTGATATAATAAAATTTCCTTCCTTAAGTGGAATATTATTCTGATTATTTAATTTGTATTCTATGAAACTTATTTATTTACCATCAGTTAATTATGTTATAATGAAACTTGTTTCTTTTCTACCGATTATGTTATGATAACATGATGAAATAATTATGAATCCTACTTCTTTTGCTTGGGTTATGATGTGATGAATTGATGAATTTTTTATGATCTTATGGAATATATATGCATGTATTTAATTATTTGATTAGTGGTTTCATTATGTACCTCCAATGAAATGGGTAATGCCTTACGTCTCATGAGATAATTATAGGAAACTTGTTGACGTGCTCGATCCACTATGGGAAATAAGTAGGGATGGATAATCCACTATAAAAATAGGTTTTGATTATTAATCCACTATGATATAGGAAAAAAGTGGTGATTCATGTTCAATTATGATATGGGAAATATGTTTTTATTATTAATCCACTATGATATGATGGTTTTAGTAGTTAACCTTGAAATATGATATGGTATCAATGCTTTTAACTATGCCAAACACTTATGAAATATTTTTATTGTTATTATTTTACATCATGGTTCATACTTTAATTATTGTGATATATTAATCTTATTATTCATGTATTTTTAAATAATAATTTTTTATTCGATGACCTATTATTATGATCCACGATATATTGGGTATGAACTATATAGGTTACTAACATGATTTCGTACCCTTATTCTTATCTTAATATCACTTATGATAATTGATTGATATAACTTATGTTTTAACTTGGTTATAATATATGTTAACAAATTATTTATTTCCTTTACCTAGGTTATGTATAAAATTTTATGTAGTGTTTTTCTAAGAAAAGTACTATGTGGGATTATTTTTTCGGGTGTTGTTGAAGATATTTCATCAAATAAGTTGATTATGTTTCTTGTCTCTAAAGAAACTAAAACATTATAGTTTTAGAATGGATAATAATGTTATGAAATTAATATTTTTATAATAATATTTAACACATACTTATGAATATAATTTCCCACTCTATAAATTTATACCCTTTTGTTTGTTGAAAATTAATAATGTTGTTCATGTGTACATGTGGAATACTACCTCGACGAAGTGATGTGATTATTTTTACATTATTTTCCCATATGATTGGTCATAAGGATTGGAATAACGAATAAAAATTAAATTAATAAAATAATTATTATTCTATAAAATTAAAATACTACATACTTTATTTATTTTCATTCAGTAGAAAAATGAAAATGCCCCACATGTGTACATATGGACTACCATCTCCATGAAACAATGTGATTTATTTTTTATATACAACTTGGTTGTTTAGTTTTAAATGTGTATTAAATATATAATTATGATGATTATAAGATTATTAATATTTTATAGTTAATGGAACCCTTACACCTTGACCAAGGTCAATGCACCAATGTAGTTCTGAGGTTATAAACAGAATGACCCCAAAAAATCCAATGTGAAGTAATTCATTCAAATAACTGAATAAAAAATGGTAATGAATGGAATAAGAGGAATAATAATTATTAATTGAAAGATAAAAATTTATTAATCAAGTATTAAAATAATATAATTTTATTATTTAAGAGTTTAATAATTTATGATTCTAGATGAGACTTAAGGTATAGTATTTCTCATCTCAATTTCTTTTCATTGAGACTCATGTCATTTTCAAAACAAGTTTTCTTTTGTGTGGTGTATATACATTCATACAGATGTATTTTATCATTTATTTATTAAAGAATAGTGGTTTAAAATTAATTTTTATGTTATTTTTTACAATATAGTTTTAATTTAATAGTTACTAAAAACTGCATGAATTTCTCTTCAAAACCTTGTTTTAAAGCATTCATTTTAATTCTTTCTCCTCCAAATAAATTTTCATAAAAATGTTAAAAGAATTTTATTATTTATATATAAAATAATGTTAGAAGTAATTATTAACCATATTTATCATTCTTTTTTAATTTTCAAAAACTAATCATTTAAATATTTATCATACAAGTTATTTTGATATTTTTTACCGAAGTGAAAAAAAAAATTCTTACTTATACGATGTTATAAACTCTTCTTAAAATAATATATGTTATTCATCACCACGATTTCTATAAAACATACTTTTTAAAAATAAATAATATCATATTACCTCTCTTCTAGGAAATTTTATTTCGGAAGAGTTTTTAATGAAAATGGAAATTTCTCATTATGATTATTCAAAAATAGATGCTGTTTTGGTAATTGGTTCAAATGTGTTTTTCAAAGTTTTTATGATGAAAGTTTTAATGATTAATTTTTTTTAACAATTATAGGGTACTTGAACATTATATACTATGGTGGGTTATCCTGGTCTATCTCCTGATGATGGGCGAACCAGATATAGCTCTCAAATGAATTGGGTAATAGATAGTCTTTAAAGGAAAAAGTGATGGAGATAATTGGGTATCCTACTCTTATAAAGATGACTGCATATAAATTATTTTGACATGGGTTAAAAATGATGAGACGTGGGTTTTTTATTTGATTCTCTAAGGTACCTATATTATGCTTGTAAAATGTTTTTTTAGGAAATATTTTAATTTTATAATGTTTGGAATGTCTGTGAACTTATAATGTTGAAAGGTTTTTTTCCAAAATACATTTTCATGAGTTACCACATGCCTCATTATACCTTCGTTCTTTTTATTAGGATTTTAATGGATTTTAAGGGTTTTCTTTGACAAAAGATTGATGTTTTACTTGTGTAAATTTTTTATTTATGTGCTCAATGTTTTATTTTGAAATAGGTAAATGATATAATATGTTTTCAGGTTTTTCACAGGACTAATGATATTTTATTATTTTTATTTCCCTTAATGAGTTTTTTACCTCATCCCATATTTTTAGATATTTTTTCACATGATATAAGTATGTGTAGAAATGTTATAAAGGTAAAGATTTCCACTATGGTGAATCGTCTTAACAGAGAAAAAGTGTCTTGAATGAAATTGGGGTGAAAACATAAATCTCTATTTTTTTTGGAAAAAATATACAATATGTGAAATTGACCACTTTTTTATGTAATATTGTTAAATAATTTTCTAAAACTATAGAGAAATAACCTTCAAATTCAAGAAAGTGAAACCTATTTTTGAAATTATATAATTAAGGGTGGAATAAGTAAAAGGACGTTATATTTCTAGTCTACAACCCCTAAGGATTATGGAATAATCTCTAGGTAGTGTAAATATATCTAAGGAACTATTTGGGTATCAAGGTAAGGGTTATTAAAAGAGCTATTAGAGTGGTGTTAGGTATTTATGGATTTTATTTTCTATTATTAGAGATTAGAATATTTTTACATGCGTAGTAACCAATAAAAAATAATGTGTAACACCTTCATAGTATAATATAAATTATTAGGGGATGTTTGGTTACTGAATAGGCACTATAGGTTGGGTGATGGGTTGTTCAAATATCTCACGCATGATTAAGTTTAACTCAAGTAGTGTTTGTGGATTAGTTGGGATACATTTTCTCTATCAATTCATTTAGAAAACACTCTATAATTTTAGTGATTCAAATATATTTGATTTATATTAAAACATATATATGTTAATGAACATAATTAATTAAATAAAAATTAATTAAGTTGGAAACCTTTTCTCACATACAATATTAGTTTTGAAAAAATTAATTTAGTTCACTCGTATATATATATTTGTGTTATTATTGATTATATATATCTTGATAGTAATTTATCATTGGTACTTCTTAGAAATTTATACCCATAATCATACTAATTTCTTCATTATTACAAATTTTATTTCAAAATAATATATAATTTTAATAATAAAACTAGCTACCTTTTTCTATAATCCAGTTTATAATTGAAGCTAAAATTATTCGTAATTATAATAATTTCATTTTATTTACTTAATGGAAAGACACAATGAGTTGTTCCTCCTAGTTCAAGAAAGGTTATTTTAGATTAATTCCATTTTAGTACCATATTATTGAAAACATTTTTAAAACTAGTTTTTATGTATGAAATCAGTTTCTTTATTATTATATTATTATGACATAATTTATGATGATTTGGTTTCTTTTTTGTGAACTAATTGGGATAATTGTTTTAATAAAATTACATTATAATTTAATTTATAAAATCAGGATTTTTTGAAAATGAACTTGATTGTGAATTATGAAATGGAATTTGATATTTAGTACAAATATTTTTAATGAGTTGTATGGAGAATCTATTTTTTTGAAGTTAATTTATAAATTGATTATGTTTTTATGTTTTTCTCAAAATATTTTTAAATATATGATTTTTGATATGTAGATTTTTTTTTTCTAATTTTTTTAAATAATATGATGTTTTTTAAATTAAAATTCTGTGGTATGCTGGGAATAGTAAACCCTTGGTCACTCTAATGGAGGGGAGTACCAAAAGATCATAAAGTAGTTTAGAAGCCTGCATTTTCAACAAATAATGCATATTATAGTCAATTTTGGGTGTTGGGATCATCAGATATCTATTAGTGATTTATATACTTTTCATATTCATGCATTAGAAACTTGGTGAGAGTTTTAGATGAGTAATAGTATCATGATTTGCGAATTGATCATCTGAATATAGATTGGGTTTTGGTATGATAATTTTATTTTGGGGTGTTATAAGTGATATTGTTTTAAAATAATTATGTATAGATCGTATGGTGAGTGTTTTGGGGCATGCAATTGTATATTATCTATTTATATTCCTCAAGGATGTAATAATCTTGATGTGTTTAGAGAATTTTGTTTCACTTAGGAATTAAATTTCAAGAGTGCAGTTTATTCCTCATTTTAGTCATCAGAGATATTGTAGTTGATCAATAATTATGTGAGGTAGTGAGTTATAGGGGAAATATCTACAAATAATTCATGAAATTAAGATGTTTTATGTTGAGGAGCTTATGATAACCTATGTCATAGGTAATTGATGTATGAGGAAACATGGGTTCTATAGGGAATTTAATTTAGAGAGAAAAAACGATCATTTAAATTTTTTTCTTTTCAAGGAGTGTTATTTTTTATTTATTGATTCATTTTGGAATTTTCAATTTTAATGATGAAATTATATGTGTTTTTTGGTTTGGTTTGAATTTGAATTGGTATTTATAGGCTCTATGTGATGATAAAAGGTGGTACCAATTAATTTTTAGAACTTTAGATGGATTTGATGACTATGTGGGGGTAGAATAGAGTAACCAAATAGATTATAATTGGTGAGGGTTCCCAGGTGGCACCACTGGGTACCCATGGGCCTGAGAACAGGTACCTGGTAGCTTCAACCCTATTTTTAAATTTCCATTTTTGTCATTTATTATCTATACCCTTTATTTATTCCAATTATCTCTTTAAACCCTAATTTGTTTACACCATCAAAGATCCCCCTTTTAGATCCTCTTTATTATTCTATTTATTATTCTATTTATCTAATTCATACTTCTTTATCCAATGTTTATTCAGGAGGATTTTTTATGTTAAATCAAGGGTAAATATTTCTTCTTTAAAGATTTTTCCCTTCCTCTTCCTCTACAAATATTTCTATTTATTTTGGTTTTGTTTTTGTTATTTTTTTATCCAAGAAATGTTAAAATCACTAATATATTTAATTCCTTTTTCTAAAATAATATCTATCATGATAGTTGACATACATTTGTTACTATTTTTATGGAAAGGTATTTGTTTGTGATTTTTTATGAGTTTTTCTTGGTTTCAGGATGAAATTGAGAGGTGATTTGGTTGATTTAGGTAGATATTTTGGTTATTAAATTCTTATTTAGATTTTATATGTAATCTACCTATGATTTCCTTGATTCTTGGTCTTTTATAATAATGATAAATTAGATATTAGATTCTAATATTTATATAATTTTTTTTAATTATTATTAAGAGATATTTAGTGGCCTTTGGGATATGATCTTGTGATCTTTGGATTGGTAAGTCTCACTAATATTCATTGTCGGAGGTCTCTACATTTTAAGTGAATTCCCAGGCAATGATCAGGTCATACTTTCCACTTGTTTTCTAAAATGATAAAAATGTATTAATAGTTATTTCTTATTAGGAATGAATGGTTTTCAAAGTTAAATTAGTATAAAAAGTTATAGATTCTAAAAATGAAAATTATAGGAACCTATGTAATGGAATGGTCTATAGTTTTTTATTTAGAACCTTACTTTTAAACATTTTGAAAATTGGTTTCTGATAAGTTTCATGTGATTAAGTTTACTCATTATTTAACTACCTAGATACGAGTGTGTTTTAAATGGTTTGATGGAATTTATTATCCATCGTATATTGGTATGTCATCATATTGAATTTATCACATGGTGATTTATTATTTTTTCATAGTGTACAATATTGTTAAATGTTCATTCTAATTGATTATTTGATACCTTTTGTTGAAAGATATACCTTTTTCCCTTTTGTAAGGACCTATGTTTTCTTAAGATGTAAATATCTTTTTTGTTTTTGGATTAACTGCCTGTTTTTTGCCTCAATTGAGTGACTATTGAGATCACATGGGTTTCGGGGGGTGTCCAAAGCTTGTTCGGAGCCTAGAGTCTGACATTTTGGAAAAGGCACCAAGGCCGCATGGTTAGTAGAAACTATGTGTACCATGATAAATTGTTAGAGTTAATGATGTGGGGTTGGACTATAGGATAGAGGAGTTTGTACTATATGAGTAAACCATGAAACCATTATTACACACCTATGTGAAGAATTGAAGTCTTTTAATAGAGGTTTAGCGCATAGTTTTCACATGGTTTCCCAAATCACATGAATTATTCATACAAGGCCCCCTTGAGGTAGTGAAGGTCACATGGTGGGCACAATGGTTTTCCAACTGTGTTACCAAATTGTGGAAACAAGTTAAAAGAGGGTAAATGACAATTTCAACCTTAATTTTTGAAAATCCTAAACCATTCCTCATATTCTCTCTAACATATCCCCAAGCATTAGGAAATCACCTTTGAGCTAAATCTGTAGGCTTTGATTCTATTTCTTCATCCGACATCCGACCCAAACACCATTTGTCTCATTAGATCTACACTATTATGTTATTTGACTATCTTACAGAGTTACTTGTTTTTCATCATATAGATGATGTCATTTAGGTATAATCTAACATTCCCTGTTTTCATGATATTATTCCATTGTAAAAAAGTTTCTTGATTTTGATCGATTCAAAGGTATATGATGGATGACTGAACTACTACTGACCTATGGTAGGTATTCTACACCTTTTCCTTTGAGTTTTCTGTTTTACAAGCATAGTTTTCCTTGTGATGTGCAGTGAAATTTCAATGTTTCCCCTAAAATTAATTGAATGATTAAATCGAATGAATTAAAACCTGTAATGGGTTCTCACTGGTTACACTATGATTTTTTAGGTTATTTCCCCAATCTAGGGAAACCATGGGGTATACCTTTGTATCATCCCTTTTGTTACATCGCATGTGGGTTGTGTGTTAGATATCTTAGTTAAAGGAATATATTTTTAAATTATTGATAATTGTATTTATTTTAGATGATAAGAGAGACTTGATTCCTTATTTCCATATGATGACATGCGATTTGTTTTGATTAAATGGTGATATGTGAATTTTTAATGGCTTGTTGAACTAATGAAAATGAGAATGATTGTGAATAATAAATGAATTAAGAAGATGAAATGATTATGGTAGTGTATTAATTGGTTGGTATACATTGGATCCTCATTCCATAGTATACCATGTAGATTTATTCTCCATTTGTCTTGTTTATAGTAGTGGATGCCTTGGACCTGTTTTCCCCTTAGATCATGATTTCGTAGGATTCAATGAGCCTTGAAACCCCTTGGATATGGGTTTTTTCGGTTCATAGTGGAAATGGTCTTTTGACATGATCCTTGGACCTCACCTAAGTCTTTATTATGTTTCCGTCAAGATGATCATAGGACTCGACATGGATTCCTTGGCCTTCTATTCCTTGAATCATTCCATTTTTGTTTGACACTATTGAAGACACGACGTGATTGTTGTGGATGAGACTTTATTATAAAACATGGTCATTATTAGTATCGTACCATGGATTATATGGTGTGTTCATGGTATACATTATTAATTTATTACATGGTTACTCTGATGTGGATAATTTTTTATACTTTTATAGATAGCCCTAGTTTGAGTATTTAACTCTACTAGGTAAACTAGACAACATCACCTAATTATTTGTGTTTATATTTTCCCTTGTTATTGGAGATATAAATTTATTAGTAGGAATCCTCGGTAGGATGGATATTATCACTAGACTTTTAAATCTTTTATTTCAATACTTTTACACCTATGATATACTACAAAATACTTTGTTAATTTGAAATAGACTGCGTTTTTTATAAACACAGTTGGTGGTGGCCTTAAGAGTTTTACCTCACATCCTATTTGAGCCATCATTGAGTACCCATATAGATTTCATGGATGAAAGTATGGACCTGGGGAAGTACCCACAATACAATTCTTTATTTTCTTATATCCTAGGATCAGGAGAGTATAATACTGATCTTGCATCGTGATCCTAGTTGGGATATTTTTTTAAATTTTTGGTATTTTGATACATGTATTATTATAGATGTCTGTATACCTATTTTCATGCATTGTAGAGACATAACATGACACATCATTTTATATATGATATTACCTTTTCATTTTTTATATATTCCTATCATGGATGTTTATATTTTATGTGGTTTATTTACCACTTCAATTATTTACTTTTATGTTTACTACCAAAGTTCTACACTCTGACATGAGGACATAGTCTCCCCACAGAAACACCCAAGGCCCTCGGTTCTAGAAGGTAACCTCTAGTGTATAGGGAGTTTCACTTAATTCCATGTGACCCAGCGGCTTGAGGCACTGTTTAGTGGTACCTGTGTATGGGCGTTACATAGTGGTATCAATGATTTTTCAACCCTTTTTCGCTTTACTATTTTTAGATAATACAGATGGATTCATAATGAATTAGAATTTAGTAATTAGTTATATCTGGGATTAGCTAACACATGTACAATTGAAAGCCAAATTTTCTGGAATAGAAAATGTTTTTATAGATTTTTACAATTACAATTGAATTGGATACACTGTTGGGTGATGAACTTGAATTGTGATTTCATTGTTGATATGATTGAGGATATATTTTACCATTTAACAATTAGATGAGTATATGCATCACATAAATTATTTTAGGCCCCTTTTAGGATTCACATTCCATGTATTATGCCATTCCATATAAAATTCATTACTTAACATCATGATTTTTTTATATGAGCCTTCTAGGATATATTTTTTATCTAGCTAGTGTAATTGTAGGGAATTGATAATCAATGTTTATACTTAGAGTTCATACCATAACCTAAATAATGTTTTACTATTTATGATACAATATACAACCTAACTTGTCAACTATGAAATGGTGAGTCATGTTCCATTGCCTGCATGGACTGGAAGTTGTTATGTTTTGGATAGAGTGGATACCTCACTTTAGTTCATGGGGTGTATGGGCCCTTATGGATCGAAAGTGGTGAACCACATGGTTCAACCACTTAAAGATAATTGTTATTTAATAGTGAAATAAAAAATGAAATAGACATTATGAAAATAGATAACTTGACAAGGACCCAAATTTAGAGTGGGTAGTAGGCAGTGTCTCGAGTGATGTTTACAACTATTCCTTTTAATCAATCCTTTCATTAAGATAATTAAGAGGGGGAGACTTGTTTCTAGGAAGGCTTCGACCTATCCTGCATTTTTGAACTATGATATTCTTGTTATTGATATTTTCTGGGTGTATCTTTTGCATCATAGAGACATTCCACTATGAAGACATCTAGTCTTACACCAAGAGGGTGTCAATAACTATTTTATAGAGGTTACAAGCCATGGGATTCTTGTTAACCCTACCATAGTTCCAACTATGACACCAATATTTTTTTTAGATATGGGTATTGAGGCTCAATTCTATGTGGGTTTATACAGTATACTCTAACATTTCAGGGAGCACCGCAGCCTTCCTCGACAATGTCAAAGATGATCTGTGTTGCATCAATAGAATCATATCATGTTGGATGGTGGTCCATGGTATACTAAGTTGTGGAATGTGACTAATTTTTTATCCTCGGTCATCTAGAGACACCTATTGGGACGAGATTGAAGCTCAAGACATATCTGCTTCAAGGAGTAGTAAATCATTTGTAAGATATTTTGAACCAGGATGATAGGCTACAATATATGTTTTAGAGGGATTTAAAATCTATATTTAACAATTACTTTCTCCCAAAGACTCTGAGAGTAGTGTAGGTCAGGGATTTCATGCTTCTGGAGTAGGGAGCGATGACTGTTATGGAGTATTTGGTACACCTTACAAAACATTAACATTTTCTGTCGATGCACCTTACTGATGAGCTATCGAGGGAAGGACACTTTGAATAAGGTCACAGAAATTCATTTAATCATAGTTAATCATGTTAAGGGTGATGATTATTTCAAATATAGTAACTCATGTGATTATTACTGAGCGAAACCTGAGGGAAGCTAAGGGAGCATAGCAAAGATGTGTAGTCCCTTGACCCAATGGTCTAGCTACCAGTGGCAGGAAGCACCATTTTGAGGTTTTTCATGAAGGGTGTACCAGATAGGATATTAGTTATTGTAGCTCTAGTTTCCATCATCTGTGTCGTAGATTGGTAAATATGAGGAATCAAAGTGATTAAGACCTCTTCAAATGCCGATCTTGCGACAAGATGGTCTATGTACAACGTTTTTATTGGAACTTCCCTCCAATAGTAAATGTAAGTAGATCAACTCTAAATATAGTTTCAAGAGTGGGATTTATAGCTCTACATAAAGTTAGAAATTGGGGTAGTACTTTTTGTTCAGTTTGTGGTGGTGGTCATGGTCGAGGAAACTAGAAACCTGTTGTACCATGATAGATGACTGGGCTTACTCCATGTATTGTGGATGCATTACGGGGCCATGGTTCTATCCATATATATTCTCTACAACCTACGCCTAAGGATCAGAGCATTGATACGTCTATGGCGAGAGATACAATCTTCCAAGCCTCTATTTTAATATATGATCTTTTTCTTATAGGTGCATCACATAGTTTCATATTAGTACCTATAGTTGAATGATTGGGATCATTGTTCTGTTTTATGATATATTTATGAAACTTGATACAATTGAGGATCATAATGAAGTGTGTATTCCAAAAAATGGAGTTCCCCATATGATTGGTGGGTTTCACATTGTTTATGATATTTTTCCCCAGAGAAGACTAGGTTAGGATTCATACACGGTATGGATTTGTTTTTTACATATTTCACATGTCAATTTATATCACTGAAGGGTGACCTCCAGATCACTAGAGGGTGGAATGTTTATTAAAATAGGTGAATGGGGTGTCTAGGAAGGTATATCTAGAAATAAACATCATGGGATGGGTGGGATGAAAACCCAAATTTCTAGTTTGTATCTGAATGATTAGGGATAATGTTTCAAATATTTCCCTCTTATGGTTAATCATTTTATGGAAGCTTTCCTTGATGAAACATTTGGTTTACCTCTTGATAGAGAGGTCATGGTCTCTATATATCTAGTTCTAAGAGATGCACCAGTTTTTATCCCCCTTTATAATATGGCTACTATAGAGTTTCAGATGTTCAAGGGGAAGATAAAAAACTTTGAGGTAAAGGTTTTTATATGACCCAATATTATTCTGTGGGGTTTGATGGTCCTTTTTGAAAAAAATAGGATGGTACCCTTATAGAATGTGTGGATTAGCAAAAATTGAACCAGCTGATGGTTACGAACTATCATCCTGTTCCATGTAAATATTTCTTTTTTGATCTGCTCCAAGGATATTAGGAGTTATCTAAAATTGATTTGAGTTAATTTCATCACCAAGTGCGTGTTAGACCAACATACATATACCGTACAACATTTTTTAGAAGGTATGGTCTATATGATTATTTAGTTATGTCGTTCATTCTCATGAATGTGTCATTACTTTTCATGGAACTAATGAATTGAGATTTCCATATTTATCTAGATTCGTTTGTGGTGGTATTCAATAAGGATGTCTTATTGTGTTCTCTCAATCTACATGACTATTCCAAACATCTTGAGATCATTTTGGATACACTAAGAAATCATTAGTTATATTCTAATATCCCAATATTCCACTTATGGATGGATAAGATTTTCTTCCTGGGTGAACTTATCTCAAAGACTGGAGTTTTAGTGGACCTAGAGAAGGAGAGATCTATAGTTTTCTTGGAGAATCCCAAGAATTTATATGATATAAAGAGTTTATTGGGGCAAACTAGATATTATATTAATTTTATATAGGAATTATCATACTTAGTATCACCTATTATGGGCTTGACAATGAAGGGTGTGTTGTTTGTATGTTCAGATACATATGAGAAAACCTTTCAAGAGCAGAAAGGGAGACTGACATCAGTACCGATCCAAGTTTTTCTAGAGTTGAGTATGGGTTACACTGTGTATTATGATGAATTATGTATTAGTCTTGGATTAGATCTAATGCACAGTGGTAGATTCGTGGGGTATGAGCTTCATCAGTTTAGACCACACAAGATGACATTCCTGATGCATGATCTTGAGTAAGCTGCAGTTGTTCATGCCTTCAGCTATTTGATTGATTAAATATTGGGATATAATTTTTTGGTGTACAAGGACCAAAAAATCCTGAAGTATATATGTACATTGTGTAAATTAAATTTGAGGTAGTGATAGTGGGTTGATTACTGACGACCTTTTGACTTCAAGATTTCCTACATTCCGGAAAAATAATGTAGTTTTTAATGAACATAGTAAAAGGAATCAAATAAAAATATTTTATAAAGATAATAGTAAGTGGAAGTTCATGAATTAGTTTTTAGAGATTCACTTGGAGTTGTAGGATAATCCTGGTTATGCCCTCATTTATTATATAGTTGTGACCTCCAATATGTTGGGTAGAGTGAAGATGAGGTATCTATCAGATTCAGAGGGCCTCAGTGCATACGAGAGTGTGGTAGGTTAGGACCCAGCTCCTAGTTAGGCCATAGGTGAGGATAGAATTATATGTATTCATGGTTGCATATGGGTTCTAGTAGACATATGAAAAGAGATGATGTAGGAGTTTCATCCCTCTATTTGGGTTGTGAATCTCGGTGTTACCAAGATGTATCTTCATTTATGCTTCCAGCATTGGCAGTATGGGATTAAATGAGAGGTAGAAGGTGTTTTTACAAGGTGTTCAACATGTCAGTAGTTAAAGGAAGAACATTAGTGACCGAATAAACTTTTACAATAGTTACCCATTTCTAAGTGGAAATGGGATTATTTTATGACAGATTTCTTGATCAGGTTTCCAAGGTCGGCTTGAAGTAGTGATTTTGTATGGGTTGTTGTGGAAAGGATCATGAAGGTTTCCCATTTACTTCCTATAAGGAAGACCTTATTATTAGATGATCTTGGGTGGTTTTATATCAGTGAGATAGTTCATCTTAATGGGGTTCCTCAAAATATTGTATCACATAGGGACACCAAATTTACATCTCATTTATAGCAGAGTTTGTAGAGGGTGTTTGGTACAAAGGTTCTTATGAGCATGACATACCACCCATAGACTGATGGACAGTCAAATTGCACAATATAGGTTCTTGAGAACATGCTATAGACATGCGTCTTGGATTTTGGTGGCTCTTGGGAGAGGTATATACCCCTATTTGAGTTCACCTATAAAAACATGTATCAAGTAATGATACATATGGTGCCTTATGATAATTTGTACAATAGTCTATTTAGGTCACCCCTATGTTGGCTAGATGAAGTTGAAACAACTTCACTGGGGCTGTGTCTCATTCAGGAGACTTTAGTATAGGTATAGATGATTTAGGAATGGGTGGCTACAATAAATTTGAGACATAAAGCTTTTGTCGATATCCCTAGATGACCTCTGGAGTTTGAGTTTAGGTTTCATGTCTTTTTATTTGTATCAACGAGGATGGGGAACGTATGGATTATAAGATAGGGTAATATTTTACTATGATGTGTCAGGTTGTTTGAGATTTTGGAGGGAGTCGGGCAAGTAGCCTATCAGTTGAAGATACCTCATAGGTTCCAAGCTATACATGACACATTATAGGTATCTGAACTATTTCATAATCATTCAAAACATCTCATATTATTCATCCTTATGAGGTTGAGTAATATATAGATGTGTCCAAGGATGATAAATCTATTCATGTTTTTGATAGGAGAAGGAATGTTCTCTGAGGCCGATTAGTTCCTCTAGTATGGGTTTTATGGAAGAGTAGATGTTTATAGGAAGAGACATGGGAGCGGGATGATTATTTCTATGCTCAATGGATGAAGTTATTCTTAGGAGATTCTTAACCACCATTGGAAGGGACATACATGGATGAATTTCTAGGGTAAGACTCTAAGATACTATGTTTTCCTATGGGGTATTTTTTTGTTTAAATCCTTGTTTTTTAATAGTGTGAGTTCCTAACAACATCACATTAATTTTGGTAGTGTCTTTGGATTTTACAAATCCTAAATACTGAATTTTTAGAAAAAGAAGCTGGGTAACACTATTAGTAGAAACCAAGTGACCCATGCTGCATGGTTAGGTGTAACAGTGGGAGGGTACACAGTGGTATAGTGGAGGCCACATGGTTTGAGGAAATAATGAAAATTTGGCAACATCCCCATGTGATAAATTTCATAATTTTGATAGAGGCATAGTGCACAGTTTTCACTTGGTTTCCCAAATCATGTACATTATCCATGTAAGGCACCCTTGAGGTAGTGAAGGGAGCATGGTTTGTGCATGGTTTGGCCAATCATGTAGCCAAACCAAGAAACCCAGTTAAAAGGGGGTAAATGATAATTTCAAACATAATTTTTTTTTAAAATTTAAACCTTTCCTCCTATTCTCTCTAGTGTATATACCTTGGAATTGGGAGCTCCCTTCCGAGTTCAATCCATAGACTTGGATCCCATTTCATTCAACCAAAGACTGGTACAAGCACCATTTCTCTCATTGGATCCACCTTAATAAGTTTTTCAATCATGTTGAACTATTCATTATTTATCTTTATATCAATGAAGATATTTAGGTGAAAGATAATATGCATTATTTTTAGTCTTTTTTCCATTCTTCATTTTTCTCCTGATCTAGGATGAATCAAAGGTTGATATAATATTCTTACACTACTAGATACCTACAAAATGTGGTATATACATTTACCTTAAGGTTTGGTGTTTTTTAAGCATAATGTCCATTGTTCCATACACCAGACATTCCATCATCACCACTAAAATTAATTAAATGATTGAATCGAATGGATTGAAACTTATTAAGGAATCCCAGAAGTTCCACTAAGATTGTTGCAGGTGTTCTCCTAACCTAGGACACCCATGGGGTTATCCTTTGTATCTTCCATTTTGTCATACTACCTGTAGGGTGAATGTGATAATTTCAAGTTAGTGTGATCCTTTTAAATTGATGATAATTGTATTGATTTGACATGTTAGGTGAGAGTCGGTTCCTCCTTTACATGTGATGACATACTGTTACTTTTGATTAAATGGTGATATATGAATTATTGAATGGGTTGTTGAACTCATGAAAATGAGAATGAATATGAATGAAGAATTTATTGAGATTATGATATGATTCTGGAAATTGATTCCTTGGTTAGTATACCATGGATCATTTTTCCCTTTGATTCCATGAAAATTTATACTCCATGTTTTTTGGTAACGATAGTGGATGTCAAAGACTCATTTTCTCCTTAGATCCTCATTTTGTAGGTTTCCACATGCCTTCGAACCCCTTAGATCCATCTTTCTTGGGATTGTAGTGGGCATAGTCTGCTAACATGATCCTTTTACCCCACCAAAGTATTAATAAAATTTATATTGAGATGATATTAGGACTTGATGTGGATGCCTTGGAATTATATACCTTCTATCTGGCCCATTGTGGCCTATAAATTTTGATTCTACGGTGTAGCTGTTATGGATGACACTTGATTATAGTATGTGGTGGTGATTTTTATTATTTTATTTATTATATGGCATGTCATTGTTGATATTATTACATGATTACATGGTGAGTCTGATGTGGATATTGTTTTTCTCCACTTTACAGATAGCCCTGGTATGGGTATTTGACTTTAGTGGTTAGACTGGATTGTATAACTTGTTTATTTCTATTAATATATTCCCTGGTTATGGGAGACTAAAATTTGTTTATAGGGAGCCTTGGTAGGCTAGATAGTATCATTGGACTTGTATCCATTTACTTTTAGTACTTTTATAACTATGACCTACTATACACTACATTTTTTGTATAACAAAAACATGATTTGTTATCGATACCATTGGGGGAGGCATATTGATTGTTATCTCATAGCTTGTTCAGGCCTCCATTGGGTACCTGGATAGATTTCATGGATGGAGACATGGACAGAGGTAAGATCCTATTGTACGATGTTTTATTTTCTTGTTTCCTGGGAGTAAGAGAGCACCCGACCAAACATGGATCGTGATGCTAGTTGGGATAGTGATTTTTCGTATTTTTTGTATTTTGACCCATGTATTGTACTGGATCTATATATATCAGTTTTCATGATTTGTGGATACATGACATGAAACATCATTTTTTATATGATATTACCTTTGAAATATTTTATATATTCCTATCATGTATTTTTATAGAATAACATGTTGAATTGAATCTTCCTCTATTGAATGATAAGTTTAACACCAATGTGCTACACTTTAACAAGAGGGAATAATCTCCCCACAAGAAAAACCTAGTCCCTCGCTTCTAGTCTGTATCATCTAGTATAAAAGGCGGCGTGCTTGAGGCCATTTGATCCACTAGCTCGGGGTACCATTAGTGGATCCTGGGCCAAGAAATTACACCTTAATCATGTAATACAAAGGGGTCACCCATCTAAACCATAACATGAATGAATTATAAGTCATGACATATGATTAAACTATGTGTATGTGATTTTATAAATGATGATATAATGGTTGAGTAACACCCCAACCCGATAGCCACTAAAATTAGTACCTTGATATGGAAAGCCACATGACCTCAAGTGTGTCTCCTCATATTCCAGAGGCTATTGACTAGCAGTACTAGTATATAAAGGTAAAATGGGAAGACTATACCCACTTATCCATGTAATAACATAATATAAATAATATAAAAAGATATAAAAATGTTCATGAATAAATAATGGACAACATAAAACAATATCCTACAAGTAACAAAGTAACACATTCTATATAAAAATGATTAATACAACACATGTCAATAATTCATATAATAAAGACTCAAAATACTAAAACTATGAAACACATGAATAGGGTCATGGGTCCAACCCAGTCTTAACATCCCATTATCCAACCCATAATCCCATGCACAAACCAAACAACAAGTCCCTATCCTAAACTTGTACCAAACAAACAAGTAGTATATTCTCGAGTACCCAAGTGACATGGTTGCATAATAGAGTGTGAGTAAAAATCAGTAGGACACCACCAATGGCGTCTTAAGTAATAACAAGTCGATATAATATTGTATATATACAATAAAGGTGAAACAAAATAAATAGGGTAACCAAAAGAATCATGTTTCACATTTAAACAATTATTAATTAACCATTTTATCCTTTAAGTTCTATTGTGCAATCCAACCAACCTTACCTATTCCGGCCATGATGGTTGACTAAACCAAAGCATCAAGGGGTTACATACTTATAGTCACAAATGAGATTTCATTAATAAATTTAGTTAAATTGTGAACCTTGGAGCATCAGTCCAAGTAACCATATGCATGACCATACATTAGGATCATATAACCTTAGTATGATTTCCAAAACCATATCATCTTTAGGATAATAGACCCAGAGTCTGACATCCTAAACCAGGAAAACATTTATGGGGCCTAGTTCATCGGTCTAGCTTGACCTAAAAATAAGGCACCTCAATCCAATAAACTGGTCATAAAATACAATAGTGGGTCCTAGAGCATCATTCTTGCCCAGCCTGTGGGAGTATAGACTCATTCTAATACCCCACTAATACAGATTACCACATAAACAGAATTCTTTTATTTTTATCACATTTTCTCATATTATCATCTCATTTACCATGGTACCAATGGACCCTTAGAACCAAATCATGGCGTACATTAAACAAAACCCTTTTCATATGAAATTAAACACCAAAACAAAATACTCCTTTTAAAATCATAAAAAATTACCATTTAAAACATGGGTACTTTATTTTAAAAACTAAACCATACCTCAAGTATTTAATTTACATTTCCATCCATTTAAAAGAGCCATTATACTATTTTCATGAAATGGGAAACCACACCCCCATTTCAAATCATCATTCGAAATCTATTTAGAACCCCATTTCAATACACTTTGAGGTAAAAACCTCCATTTAAATAACTAGCCACATTTAAAACATCGTTATAATTATTTGAAAACCATAACTGGATCAAAATCCAAACACATCATTTAAGCAATTTCAATTTCTTCTTAGTAATTTCACAAGATCCTATATGTAAACCTTCTAGTAATCCCTTTAATCACCCCCAATTGATAATTACCAAATCTTACCCATTCAATCTCATAATATCCCAAACTAAACATTTTCAAATTCATTTTACAATTTATAATGGTTTTTCATAACCCATGAATATCCCTAGGTTTGATATCGAATCATTAACAAACCCTACGAGGTCCGTGAAGGGTTTCACACCTCAATAAAAGTCCCAAATTACTTTTCATAGACATATAAATTAAACATTATCCAGGATGTACATAAGAACAACCACTTGCACTTATAAAGTAGTAATATTGTTGTGGAAAAGCATCTAGAATACCTACCTCATGCTCATAAGAAACTTCTTATCCAACCATGTCCCTTGATCACAGTCTAAAAAAACATTAACATCCAATATTAGAATCTTCCCAAAAAAAGAGGGTTTTTGGGATTCAGAGTTTCATAAAATGACTCAACAAGCATCTTCTGAAAAATGGATGGGAATAAAGTTAGAATCTTACCCATAGTTTCGATTCTCACTAAATAGTACTCTAAACACTTAATAATTGAGGGAGAAATACCCATTCTGGTTGCATGATCTTATTATTTACCATCTTTTTGTAGGGGGTTGAATATTGAAGAAAATACATGGTTACAAAATTAGACTCGAGAGTAAAAATGGTAAAATACACTTTTTAATGAGGCATAAGGTTTGGCTGCATAGTTTTCTGAACTCAGCATTAATCGTACGGTTCCCCATGTATACGAGGAAATTAAGACACACAGTATTCAAAGCCACCCACACAGTTTGAAAAAACATGCGGTGTTTATACACAAGACACTTTCCAAGGGGATATCGAGCCACTTAGTCACTTGGAACACAATGTATGATTTCCCTAACAATTCACCCCTTTATGAAGGCCGCACAATCGTGACACATGATTACTACTAACTGTGATCCAATTATGTTCTCAGTACATATTGGAGTCTTTTCCTT
The DNA here is from genome assembly GCA_963277665.1 of Viscum album. NCBI lineage: Eukaryota > Viridiplantae > Streptophyta > Magnoliopsida > Santalales > Viscaceae > Viscum > Viscum album. The sequence goes on from OY728133.1 coordinate 247,958,143, forward strand.
CATTTCAATGCACTAAATTCATGAAACACCCCCAAGACCTTTTATACACTTGAGAAACCTTCCAATATCCCATGTATGTGGATTTTAACGAAAATTTTAACCATGATATACCTTGTCTTGGGTTTAGGATCTTACAATCTCCACAAATTTCAAAAAATCATCCATGATATTCACTCACTGAAAATACTGAACCCTCAATGAAAAAATATTAATCCAATTGTCTGTACATGCTCTCTTCACTCTCACAACATGACTCTTGATCTTGACCATGCCATACAAACATTCTGAACAAAGCACAGTATTACCCCATAACACTTTTCATTACAATTCACAACCCAACCTGATGCTCATCAATGTATGAATCAACCTCAAAAACCTACATTACCCGCATCTAACACAAGAGTAAAACTCAAAAAATACCCCTGAAAAACCATCCATTACCCAATTTCTGAGGCATTTAGACCAGATTTTAACTAGGATATACCTCGTATCATGGTTGGGATCTTACAATCTCCCAACCTTATAAAAACTCATTCTCAATATTCACTTCCCAACATAAATGGACCCGCAATGAAAAAGTGTCAATCCACTGGGTCCCATATGCTCTCTTCTATCTCCCAGCATGCCTCTTGAACATCACAATGCCATCACAACATTATCATCAAAACATGGTCTTACCCCATAATCATTTTCATTGAGATTTAAATCATAACTTGATACTCCTTAAAGGATGCATCAACCTCAAAACCCAACATTACCATCATCTAACATAAGAAGAATACCCTGGTAATAGCATCAAAACTACCGCACAAAGAGGGCATAAAAAAAGCACCAACCCACCCTGGGAGATTCGATATGTGAATCACCGGTCTAATTATAACCATAACCACAACCAACTTATTATACTAGGTTTCCAACTTATCATGATTTATAATCCAAATGATTACCCAAACATGTTTTCACCCAAATGAACGTAAAATTTCCCAGCCACATTCCCTGATCTACATCAACCCATAACTTATGGCCCAATGACCTCATTCCACATCGGAACACCCAAAACCCAACCAAACCCTAACCTTCATTTCAAGGCACTCAACCATTAAAAACCTAAGACAATGCTTTTTATCAAAACCAAAACACAAATATGGTGCTTCCATGATCCCATCTAACCGGTAACACAGATCACATCATCACCAAACAACTTTATCACTATACTGCTTCCCACTATATTCGTTATCTCACATCCACCACTTACCAATATTTGGATCCAACATCATCTAAAAGGTACAACTAGAACCCCAGACTAAAACCACAACACATACCTAATGTGTTTCCTACCTCACCACTCCCAAACACCCATGGGAACATCAACCAACATCAGTATCCTTCCATAACATTGAAACAAATAATATTGGGTGCACATCTTCCATCAATACATGATATAAAGACATGTTTTCTCTTCCTTAAATATTTCTTTCAATACTAATATGTACTTATCATTCCAAAACATCAACCATCAACCACCCACATAGCCCAATAGGCCAAACCCACACTAGGTGACACCTTTCATATCCCACATCCAAGATCCAAAACATCCACCTATGCCTTATTCATCTAAGAGTTCTCACAATATGGCCTAACCCTCTCACATGTAACCTTCATATTTCATGTGATACTAACTCCTCAACTAGAGGCAGGGGTAGAAAAATTCACTATGATCTCCCTCTAATCCATATTCATTAAACTTTTAAAAATTTTACACTCACAGGAGGCACTCTTTCCACAATTATGAAAAACATTGTTTCCAACGCACCAAATAAAACATTTAATCTAGGTTCCAAACCCATAATAACAAAACAAACACTAATAAACCCATGGTCAAGTCACCTATTCTTATGTCCCAACACAAACTATAGGATAAAAACACATAAGGTTTACCACATACACAATATCAAAAAAATCTTACAATCCCAAGGTCACATCCCTACTGAAGGTATAATAATCTCATCCCTTTATACACATATCAAAACCTAAAAACCTCATGAACCAAAACCAATGTCTCAAGCTAAGGAACTCTCACTGCCTAAACCATCCTTATGCAGGGTTTGATCACAACACTAGGTATACCCATTTCTATTATCCCTAAAAGTTCCATCATTTCCCATTTCACTTCTTAATTTAAACCATTCCATTTAAAAACATATAAATTCACATTTCAAAACCATATATTTTAAAAACATAAGAATTTATAATTTCCAAAACCTTTTTATTACACAACATTTCAAAAAAAATCATATATTTTCAAAATTTATATTTCAAAACATTTTCACTAAAGAACATTTCAATGAAAAATAAACACTTATAAACCCTATATAGAAGGTACAATGCCTGTATATAAATATTTGGGAACTACCAATAAAAAGAAACATATATATGACCTATCAATACTATGTGCCTTTCAGGATGCATGGACCCAAACACCCTATCTTTATTTATCAGTCCAAGAGATAAAACCTCATAAATCAATAACATCACATTCAATTTCCCTACACATGGAGAAAATATCAATAAATGGAAAATATAAAAATTATAAAATCATTTCCCACCAAAGGAAAATTAGGTTTCTCCCATGCATGGGGTTACAGGAACCCAAGCACAGGATCATTACCCGGCACTGTAAAGATCATAGTCGCCTATCTACCTTGCCCAAATAGCAAGAAAAAATAAACCACATATAATACAACCTTGTAATACCACAGAACGATATCCACTAAATGGGGTACCGCGATCTGGAGCCCCACATGAGCTCAAATGTGCCTCCCTGTATGCTAGAGGCTACCGACTAGCATTGCGGGTCTAAAAAGGAACAATGGGAAGACTATACCCGTTTATTAGAGTAAAAATATAGTACAAATAATATCAATAGATGTAATAATTGGAAGGAACATTAAATGGAAAACATAAAAGAAGATCCAACAAGTAACCAAGTAACACATTCTATAATAATATGATCAATACACTACATATCAAGCAGTTACACAATAAAGACCCAAAATACAAAAACTATGAAAAACCCCAAACTTATTCCTGATCCCAAAAGAGTCCTAACAACCCATGCTCTAACCCATCATCCCATTAAAAAACTAAACATTAGGTCCTAGTTATGAACCTATAATAGAAAAACAATTAGCATTTTATTAGTTACCCAAGTTTCATGACATCTTGAGATGGGTGTGAGTAAAACTCAATAGGCCCCCATAAAAAATATATAATGAAATTACTATTCTATATAGTAGTGCATGAAGATAATAAATGTGAAATAAAATAAATAGGAAATCCAAAAGAATCATGTTACACATTTAAACAATTATCAATTAACCATTTTATCCTTTAAGTACTATTGTGAAATCCAACCAAAAAAACCCACTCAATCAATTTTGGGAGCCTAATCCATAGCATAAAGGGGTTTTATACTTTTATTCACAAAATAGATTTCATTAATCAATTAATTTTTACCATGCACCTTGAATATTCATTTTAATTTACTGTATCATGTCCATACTTTGGGACCATAGAGCCCTACTCTGACATCCCAAACCATTCCATCTATTGGATAATAGAGTCTTTATTTGAAATCCTAAACAATAAAAACATCAGTGGGGTCTAGATTCTTTTCCTAGCCTAACATAGAATTTCATAACCTCATTCAAATACTTTAGTCATAAAATACATTAGTGGGTCCTAGATCATCAATCTAGCATGACCCATGGGAGTTGATCCTTGTTCTAATACCCCACTCATATAGATTACCTCATAGAAATTTATCTTTGGACATTTATAAAATTTACCCATATTATCTTATCGTTTAACAAAGTTCCAATGGATCTTTAAAACCAAATCATTGCATATATAAAACCAAACCCTTTTATTATGGAATTAAACACCAAACCAATTACACTTTTTAAAATCATCTAGAATCTTTCATTAAAAGCTGGATCTTATCTATGAATAACTAAAACATTCCCCAAGGATATCATTTCCATTTACAACCATTTAAAAGAGAAATTACATAATTTTTACAAAAAGGGAAACTACACATCCATTTCAAATCACCATTTGAAATATAATAAGAACACCTTTTTTTAAAATCACTTTAAGGTAAAACCCCCTTTAATATATTAACCACATTAAAAACAACATATTCACCCATTGAAAACCATAACATGATTGAAATCAATACAAATCATGTAAAACATTTCAAAAACCTACTAGTAATTTCACAAGAGGCAATATATGAACATTTTAAGCATCAATTTATCCATTCTCACTAGATAAGTACCAACTACTACCTATTCACTCTCATTATTTGACTAAATAAATGTTTACCAATTCATTGTACAATTTATATGGGTTTAACATACCCCATCGGTAGCCCTAGGTTTGGTCTCACATCATCAACGAACCCAACAGGGTCTGTGAAGGGTGTCATACCTAAATATATGTCCCTAATTACTTTCCATAGTCAAATACATTAAAATTAATTGATTAATAACATATTGACAACCACATTCACTTATAAAATGTTAGGACTATGGGAAAAGGCTTGAATACCACCTACCCCATGATAATTGACAAAACCCTTCTCCAACCTTTCCCTTGATCCTATCCTAAAAAAATTAACATCCATACACAGATGCTACTGGAAAAAGTGTGTTTTAGGGATTTTGAAGGAGTGAAAAATACACCCTAAACATATTCTATAAAATAGAAGGAAATAGGTTCAAATATATACCTTTAGCTTCTATTCGTACTAAATGGCACTCTAAACACCTAGGAATCATGGGAGAAACACCTATCGATGAGGGAAGAGCTCCTGGTTCGTCACCCTTCCTGTTAGGGGGTCAAGTGAAGGAGAAAATAGGGGGAGAAAGAAATAATATTGGGAGGGAAAATGATAAATTATACTTTTTAATGGTACACATGGTCTGGCTACATGGTTTCCCAAACTGTGCACCAACTATGTGGTTCCCTCTATCCATGAGGAAACTGAGACACATGGTTTTCCAATCCACCCACGTCATTTGAAAAACAATGTTATGACCATGAATTCACCACTTTCCAAGTGTATCTTGACTATCAATATCTCCTAGGACACTATACATGGTTCCCCTAACCGTGCACCTCATTCTTCAGGATGCACAGTTATGGAACATAGTTACTACTAAAGGTTCACAAACCATTTTCTTAGCCTAAATTTTCCACTTTTTCTTATTTTATATTTACTGAACCCCTAACACACTTTTGATACCTTTACTACTCATCACAAACCTTCCTTTAACCCATTTATCCGGATTTTAGTCAATATTTTAACAAGGACATACCTCTTCTCATGTTCAGATCATACAAGTTGGATTATATCTGTGGGAAGAACTAACTAGGTCCTTAAGACCATCTTGTTTTCAGAATAAAAATAATTATTTAAATAAAAATAAATTTTGTAATTACTAATTTTTTCCTTTTAAAACAAGTTCCAATATAAATTTTTTTTCCATAAGTCTTTAAATTAGTAATACTATTTCATGTAATAACTTATCCTTTATGAAAAATTTATACATTACTATATTTTGATAAGTATATATTTATCCATATACAATTTTGGTACCTTTACCTTAATAAAATTTCAACTATTAGGAATTTTATTAATTGAATACATATTTTCTTAAAATATTTTTTTTTTGAAAAACTAATTTTTTTTAAATGATGTCTACTAAAAACTATTAATTAAATGATTAAAATTTATTCCTTCATGTTATACATTTATTAGACTATCTTAGGTATTCATTAACCATTTTTTATATTAGTAATTACCTCCAAAACTAGTATATTACTAGAATACCTTGGATAAGAACTGTGATACAATCAGGGAAATGTTCAAATTGATGTTAGTAACCTTAAAAAGTTGTTATCTTATCTATTTTTATTATAAACTATTCATTATTCATTTTACATATTGGTCAGTTTTAAATCAGATATATTGCTTATGTTGTTATTTTATTCAACTAAGCATATAATTGATAGATGTTTTGAGTATTTTTTTTATTTATTATTATCTCATCCATGTTATGGCCATAATATTCCAATCTTATAACAATTCTAGAATAATGATCATGGCTATCCTTTATTATATCATCCAGGTCGATCATTTATGTTTTTAATTATATCATGATAATTGATACTAATTTAATAGTCTTATTAGGATTCTAGATTTAGTTTAATCCAATTATTAGAATTGTAAGTATTTATGACTTATATGAAGTATGATGGATGGGATATTCTTGGAATGGGTTAAATCTAATATAATAATTTCCCTTATTCCTAAAGTTAAAATCTAAAATATTTCCTAAGAAATTTATACACCTTACACTTTCCTCTAATGGGATCAATCTCTAGGACCCTGAATGAAGGATTTAGGGAGTAGTGAAAGTAATGGTTCATTAGAAAAAAACCTGTTTTTCATCAGAATCAATATATGATACCCAAATAAATTGATAAACGAAACCCACAATATCCTAGATATGATATTTCATATTTAATTTATAATTAAGTTAAATTAATAATTATAGAAATGAGATAATTATGATTGGATTTGACTAGTCATCTCATAATCTTTGGGAGTATAAGAACCTATAAAAAAACCCAACCTACCTTTAAGGACCAAAATAGGAAAGATGTAGCAGAACATATAATACATGTAACACAATACTAGTATCATATATCATCCTTGGATCACTCTTTATTATGATCACGAAGAAATAGAATTACACATCATTCTTTCTATGAAAAACACCAGCCTTGGGATAGTAGTTCATAACTGGATGACACCCCCATGTTGAAGGTGTGTTAGTGCCTTTATAAAAAAAATACGAATAAAATAATTAGAAGAATAAATACTAAATAAATATTTTCTTGAAAACAATTATCACATACACCATCACACACACTAAAATGATAGGTGTCTCATTCCCATATATATCCATACTTGATGCATTTGAGTGAATGAAAAACATGTTTTCCCAAATCAGGTGTCATAGAATGATTCCTAATAATCAAATCCTCTTTGAGTAGTGCATTAAATCCTTTAAATTAACATCCATTTAGTTTTAAATTCATCGATAATGGATTAAACTAAAAGAACCAAACATGAGTGATGGGAAGTGCATGAATTCTTTTGCATGATTTCATGCAACAAGGCTACACTGGCATCAACGTAACCATATGATCATTCTTAAGGATATAATGGACCAACATATCCTTCAGATATATGATTCATTTTCATATAGTTTTAGTTAACTTCTATCAATCTTCTACTTTTACTAAAATACCAAAATACTTCATTAAATACATCACTAATATTTGTGAATTCATACAAAAAACTTTTTTGATACAGTTCTATTTAAATATCATCATTTTGGAATGACTAATTTATCCAATAACATGATTCTTATAAAAATAACAAAAAATGTGACCCTATGGGACTTATTATAATTGAAAACAAATTTGAAATCCAAATTTATATATATATTAAAATAACATTCTTTCGAAAAAAATCATTTCCACCCAAGCTACTAGGGGTTCTGGTGTGAACTCTATCAAATATACATATATCTCTATAACCAAATATCCACCATAGGATGTATCATATGCATCATTTGTATACATATATAATCACTTTTTCCATGGAATTAAGTAACCACTAGACATTTAACAATATATTCTAGATATTCTAACTTATATTTTCATTATTCTCCAAAATACACAAACCGAGTTGGTGAATACCTCACAAGTCATTCATCTAAAAAATGTGTATATTTCATTACCGTAATCCCAATAGTTGAACAAATCAAATGTTAAATTACTAATAATTTCCATGCATTTACAAAATTTAATTTATTAAAGGGTTATATTCCTTTAATCATCCTATATGTGCACAAATCCTATCTTTTTTGTACTCCAACAAATGACATGATCAATAACATACCCAACCAATATCTGATTATTTATGTCGATTTTGACTTGAGTAATTAAGATACCAAATTATAAAGGATATTATTCTTATTTTCTCACAAAAATTAAGTAATTAGGATTGATATTAAGTATACACCTCCATGTATATCGATTATTCTATGACATTCCATGAGATGTACATTGGTAGGAAAATCCAAGTAATAATTCTCTACTTATTAACTCATGAATCTATTATTAATATCTCATATACAACCCTTTTAAATGAGTATAAGATTATATTTATGATAACGTTAACATATCATCACAACCCATTATACCCCATGATTAACAGTTAGGGAAACCTCAAAGTTGTACTTTGATTGGATATCATCATTTGACCATTCACGTAATATAAAGTGCAGTACAGATGAATGACTGATAAAATGAGTTTTTCATTAATCTAATAAATAACATGATACACTTACAACCATTACAACTAGTATATCATTTTTAACACCCATATATTATACATGATCCTTATGTTTTTTTAGGTAATGGTTTCATCAATATATATTTTACATTCCCTTTCATAACCACCAAGAAAAGCTTTAAATTTATCATCTCAATGATATAGCATATGATATGGTATTATTGAAGGATATGTTTGGTCCATTAGCTAGACCAGGGTTCCTCAACCTGATCAATATCTTCATTGTTTTCCTAATAATTCCCTATTACTCCTTTGATTATAGGAACCACCTCTATTTTAGAAATGAAAATACCGATCCAAACTGCTTTCTTTAAAACATCTGATGTAGTGATGTACTCAACCTATGTTGTTAAGTTTACCACAATGTATTTTTTGAACTATTCCATGAAAATGTTTAAGAAAAAAATATTACTAAGATCACATGTCATCCTTATTTTTTAGTAAATTAGAATCAATGTAAACTTTAACATAGATAAAATACTCCCATCCAAAGACTAAGAACATATCCTTAGTCCTTCTCAATTACATTAGGATGTTATTTACTACAATAAAATGAATATAACTATGTTTATATTGGTAAATACTAGTTATTTTCATGTCATTAGACATTGGGTTGAGTACACAACATGTAATACATGAAAGATCCTATATAATATGCATAGGGAATCATATCCATCCTTTATAACTCTTTAAAACAATTTTGATTCTTCCTAATATTTTTTCCACATAACAGAGTTAATGACCCTTTATTGGTTTTCTTTTTGTTAAATATTTTTTATAAAATTACCAATATATGTGTTTTGATTTAGTATAAGAATCCTCTTATACATACATACATATATATATATATATATATATATTCACACCTAGTATGAAGAAATATTCACACATTACTTTCATTGTAAACCACTTAAAAAACAACATATTTAAAAAGTGATGTTTCTGGATGTCATTTCTAATAAGTTACAGTTCGTCCACATATAATATCATAAATAATACAATTATACAACTAATACACTTATATACACAAAAATCATACACATTTTTAATAAAACCATACTCTTGGATTGCATTATTAAATTAGATTGTCCACCTCCAAGAATCCTACATCAATCCATAATGGATTATTACACCTGGAAAACCATAGTTGCTTCATTTTAAATTTTAAAAACATTGGACTATATCAAATATGAATCCTCGAATAGAATTCCATTAAAGAAAAAAAAATATGATATCTATTTTATATATTTCATAATAAAAATTATCTACTATGTCAAATAATATCCAAATGGACTTTATCTTCGCAACAGGTGAAAATGTTCCTTCATTGTCAATATCTTGAACTCTCTTGTAACATTTTTCTAATAGGTATTCATTATAGGTACACATTCTACAATCCATTTAAATTTTCTTAAAAATACCCACATTAAACCTTTGGGTTTCACCCATTTAGATTTATCCTCTAAGTTACAATATTTATTAATGCAATTAGAGTTCATTTCTGATTCCATGTATTTAAACCATTTCTTAAATTCATAAAACTAAATGGGATCACAATAATAAGTAATTTTATCTTATATAAATAATAATTCATCATCTTCTTCCATGAGAAATACATATATATTGGGGTTATATTGAATCATAGAAGAAATTTTGGGATATTTTGTATATTGGGTCAATTTTTATTCTACATATCTTTATAGAATCAACTCAACTTCCATCTCAAGAACATTTTATAATTTTTGTTCTTTATCATATATATGTTCTAAATTCCTTCTAATAACTCCATTATTAAAAATTAGTTCATAAATAATGTACAAAATCAATAAAAAACACCTTTTCCCAAGTAGGGTTATAGAAATAAAATACATTAGTTCCCTTTTGATAACAAAAAAAATTCATTTTTATTATTTTCTTAAATTTTTATTATATTTCATTCATCTTATGAGTTCATTGTAACCCCAAATTAAAAAAAAATAAAAACCAGGATGTTTCTCATATCATATATCATATAGTGTCTTTATTATTTCTTTTTATAGAACATGATTAATTAGAAGTGCATCAGTCTCTAGAGTATAACCCTAGAATGTAATTGGAAGGTCCCACAAACACATCATTGATAAACCATATAAAATATGTAATGAGTAATCATATTAAACACCTTATTATGTAATAGTATTTTATGATTTAGTTGTGAAATAATTCCACAATCTCTCATATGATAAATGAATTCCTAGATTAAGTATTTGCCACCCTGATTTGATTGAATAATTTAATAATTGTTTCCAATTCATCCTTTAATTATTTATAAAATATTTTAAAATTTTCAAAAGTTTCATTATTTTTTTTAATAAGATGTACATAACCATACCAATGAAATTCACCAGTAAAGGTGAAGAAGTTTCTAAAACTATCAATTTCTTGAGTACCCCTTTATCTACATACATCACTATGTATGAGATCTAACAATCCACTAGCCTATTAACATTTCCTATGAAAATGTGTTTTGTTCATCAATACTAATAAACATGATTTTAAATTATGAAATTATTAATAATTGAATGAGTCCAACAACCCATCTTTATATAGTCTTTGAATGTGTTTCACATATATATGTGTTATGTGACAATTACAATGTTGGGTGGGATTAGAATCAACCATAAAATTTATATTTTTAATGTATAAATAGGATTATTTTCATCTAGAATATAGAACCATTTATCATATTACCAATTCCATAAAAAATTCGTTCTTCTATATGGACCGATTTTTTTTGTTAACTGAGAATGAAAATCCATTCTTATAAGAACAAGATAAAAAAACAATTATATATTTATTTAAGGATCATAATAAAAGTTTTTAAATTCAAATACTAATCTATTGGGTGAACATAGATCAAAAATACTGACTTGTAATTCAAATACTCTAGTACCATTACAAAAGTTAAGTTAAAATTCATCCTTTATTAATTCCATTTTATCTCTTAGTTGGTTTTTTCCAATGTGTGATATACAACTTATATCTATTACACATGGGTTAGAGGTGGCTAAATTAATCATTGTAACATTAACATATAAATTATTAGAATTATTATCTTTAAGTGAACTTCTCTACACTAGATACCAATCTATAATTTGTTTATTGGAAATAACTTTTAGTGATCTTATTATGATTATTATATTGTATTTGAAAATTTATAACAAAGACATATCAGGGGTGAGTATTATGTTTTATATATTTTCCTAAAAGACTTTTAATGAGTTTTCTCCCACATTAATGATGAACCTATACATCATATCTATTTATTAAACCAAGATCCATTTTACAAAAATTAATGATACTTATTTAGTGTTCATATTATCACATAATTATTATGATAGGGATTCATATCAATCATAGTAGTTACAATTATTGGATAGTTTAGTGGGAAAATATTTTCCTAGATCCATCATATGGAAAAAGTCCAATATATTACCAGGATATCCATATAATGGCTCCTATATAAGTGTATCCAAAATAAATTTTCAATAACAGTCTTACAAAAGGAAATATAGGGGGAAAATTATTTGAAAAAACGTAACCAAGTATGATCTAGTGTTACCCATTACATACATTCCTTGAACAAGATAATAAATAGGTACCTTACATTGGACAAAACTAACCAGTTTAATGATCTAGGTCTTGATAAATTCTGATGTGGAAGTAATCTCACATTTAGTATTTTATGGTTTTTAAAATTTTAATGTAACAAAAATTTAATATAAAGAATATGAATATTAAATTAAAAACTATTTTATCTTATATAATCTTTATCTTCTCATGTTTTATTCCTTTATGTATGTTTTATTCAAACAATTTAGATTTGGACTCCCAATTTCATCCATCAAATTAATTTTTTCACACCACATTAATGTATAAATCATTACACAACCCAAAATTATTTTTCTACAAAAATATAATTATATTCATATAAATATGTATTCTTCTATAATAGTCACCTGGAGATCATTGAACCCTTTTTTTCTATATGTATAAGACAAAACACCGATGAAGAAATTATGATATTGCTAATTATTTATATATACTAAGGAAGGATATCAGACTATTTATGTTAAATTAATAATGGAGTTGAGTTTTTTATCACACATTAAAGGGAGTAGAAAAAATCTATTATCTCTATAAAGAGATAAGTAAGGAATTTATTTCATTATTACTTAGTTGGTTCCAAGATGATAAGTCGAATCATACCCTTACACATGAATATTTTGATAATAAGAAAGAATATATGTGAAATTGGGAATATAACCACCATACACTAGGGTAGTGTATATATGAAATAGAGTTGAACCTCTTTCACAAACCTCAATTTTATTTTTCAACTTCTTTTTTTAAATTTGAATGCATAAATACCAAAGGAGAGATAAATAAATTGAGACATATATTTTTTAAACAAGTGAATAGGTGAGATGGTAGAAAATTTTAAATTGGTAAAAAATAATTCTCATACTTATTTCTCGCCCTTAATGTTGTTTAAGACCCTATTTGACCTAGAAATGATATCATTGCTGGCCAAAACAATTATTGGATCCTATAAGTTTATATTTATTTAAATAATAATATTCTTTTTCAATGGAAACATAGAATGAAAAAATTGAGGAGTTGTATCAACAGCTGATCAAATTAACATCACTTTTGAGATTTAATATAATTGAAAGTAGAAGATGTTAAAAGGATTATGGAAGTATTACTCATATATAAAGTGCAAGTTGAAACAACTTTATAAAGTTATTATTTAATTAAATATAGTTCTAATAAAGAGGAAGGTGACCTGGTAGTTCAACTCTCTCCCAAGGCGATTGCTATTTTTTATAAACATAGAAGTTCCTATGTATTTATATGGTTGAAAAATGGTTGAAAATTATTATAAATAATGTACTCAAGAATACCCAATCCCTATTATAAGTGTTCCTATATATATTGAGTCTCATGATGAATCTATCAATTCACTAAAAGGTAATTTTCATAATGTCCCCAAATAAATAGTCATTAATATTTGTGGGATTTTTAAAAGAATGTAGGAAGATATTTATTATCTTAAGAAAGAACCATAAAATATTGAGAAATATGTTGAAGATAAAGTAAATTTTTTTATAAGTTATCTAAGAAATTTGGATCCAATGTAGTAATAAATATTAATCTTTAATATAAAAGATTCATATTTGAGAATAAATGGGTCAATAAAATCCTGGAAAGAGATGAATCCTTGAATAATATTGAGGAAAACAATCATGCATTTAAATAATAAATTACAATTAAAAATTCACAAATTGAGGTCAAGTAAAGAGGATTGAATATCCCAACCATATACTATAATAAAATAGAAAAATTAATCGAGTCATAAGGAAATTTATAATGAATGAAGAAATAAACACTATTAAAAAAATGTTATCAGATAATATTTTTTATTCATCCATAGGAATAATACCTAATAAGTCTAATAATAGAGTTTCAATAAATATGAAGTTCTACTTTTATTGTAGGAAATAAAGACCTGCCATGAAATCATGAATACAATCCATGGATATCTTCATTAAAGGAAGAAAACTTGAGAAAAATGTAAAATCATTATAAGATTATAAAATAAAGACAAATTTGGGGAATGGCCTTCCTAATAAGTTGTATAGGAAGAAAAATAAGGATAATAAGATACTAATATATTGTATGACTATTTGGAAAACTAACACATAGAGAAACATAAAACAAGAAGAAGACAAGAAAATTCTTGTCAAAAGGGAGAAGAAATAATTCCACATGATGAATCTTAATTTCATGAGATAATTTCGACAAATAATAGCAAAATAAATTTATAAGTTATGGGTGGGAGGTATAAGAAATATAGAAAAACGGAATGAATTTTTGTAATAATCATACCATCCAAAAAAATATTTATGAGTATAAATATTTCCCCAAATAAATCATGTATCATTATAGATTATAAAAATAATTAATTCTCACAAAAATAAAAGAATGTGAAAAAAAATCCATAATGCCTAAAGTGAATTCTGATGTGAAAAAAGAATATCACGCATAAAGGATAATTCCATGGTCGTAGTAGATAAAAAGTACATCATGGTTTAGAAATGATTCTAAGCTTTGTCTCATACTTTAAGTAGCTAAATGAGATCCACTTGATTCCCTAATATTTTTTTATTTTATTTTGGTGAATTTTTTTAAAGGAATTTAAGGTAAATATAGTTATACAAGGGAGAGATAATGAAGGTAAGTGTGATGGAATTACCATTATAGATTTTATGAAAGTCTTAATCTAAGAATTATTCATCATTTGATATTCCAAACAACATCTAATGAAAATATTCTATATTGATGAAGTGAAAATAATGATTATCCTTTGAGCAAGAGTCTATATAGAAAAGTTTCTAGGTTTTTTATACTTCATTCCAATATGAAATTTTGGAATGTGCTTGAAAAAATATCATCCCAAGGTGTTTCTAATTATTTTATCAAACTTTGTTTGAAAGAATAAAATCATAATATTAAGGGGGATAAATTATTTTATTAATGAAATAAAAACTAAATAAGTATGCATATAATTAAGGTATGATTTATATAACATCGTACATGTGTATGAATGTTTTTAACATATGTGTTAAATTCAATTCATGAAAATATTTTGTAATTTAAATGAAAAAAATATATATTTATCAATTAATATATATTGGTTTTAGAGGAAAAAATATTGAAATTGATTTTAGTTATATATGACATTATTTTTTATGAGTTGTTCCCATTGTCATTTGATAAATAGAAATATTTGATTTCTCAATCAAACCCTCATGTTTTATTTACTAATTATATATCACATAGACTTAGAGTAGAATTATTTATGGAACATATCTTAATATTGAATTGATTCCACCCTCTTCCATGAAATTTTTATTTTTTATTAATAATGGGAGAGAGTAAAATAGAATAATTTAATGAAAAATTGAAATTGGATAAATAATAAAAAAAATAAAAAGAAATCAATCTAATAATATATATAAATATGAGTTTCTAGGAGGCAGTGACAATAAATAAAAAGGGGGATATTATTGAACCTACTATGTTTTATTTTAATGACGATCAAGGACATTGAGGTAAGTTCAATTATTTCAATATGTTGATCAATAATTCATTGGAAAAAAATTAAATGTTTACAAGCATTTTGAGAAAATAATAAAGTTATAAAAAAAATTCACTTTCATTTTATTGAATGATATAATAAATAAACGTTTTTGAAGTTGTTTTATGTGATAGATGAATACCTTTACATTGGAGTTATAATGATTCATTCCCATTGAAGAAAAAAATATGTTTGATGTGTTTAGTGGTGTTTCTTATGATGTCCCATCCATGTATTTTAGTAGGTTTGAGAAGAATAAAATATTCTCAGATGAATTTGGGGAAGTTTTTTTAAACATAGAAGTTGTTTTTAAGTGTATTGTATGATATTATGGTCTTATATGTTATTTTACCAACGGAAAAATAATATTTAAGTTAAAAATGGCGAGCACCAAGCTAGCTCAACCACCCATGCAACTCTGTCATCATGAAGACATTTGGGTGAGGTTGAAAGTGGGATCCAACTAAGAGTGGCATAAAAGATTCATAGAACATATATATGTATAAAAAGGATTGAGAATGTGATATATTGTGAATGGTGTCATGTTATACCCTCTACAATGGTTATATGTAATGGGATTTGTTTTGGGGTGTTGAAGAAGTGTTGCTATTAATAAACTAGAAACACTCCCAAATTAAATTTCATGAAATGCTATTTTTTCACAGGTCATACTACACTATTAAATAATAAATATAAACTAGAGTTATGATGCCAAATTATATGTGGATTTCATGTGGTATTTCTCATAATATAGAAGTGAGTTCATGCATAGAGTGATAAAAGTTTGAAATTTTATATCATTCACTAGAGTATGACAATGAAAATAGTGGTATTGAGTTATCCAAAGATCATGAATAATTATTTTGAGTTAGATTTATTTCCATATATTTGAGAATATTATAGTGAATAAGTTGACGAATCATGTATTCATGAGATATTTTATCATCATTTTTATGCTATATATGAATGTATTTTTTACTTCGTAAAGATAATGTGATGGTTGTGTAAGGATTATTGAAAAGTTTGTAAAGATGAATTCTCTACATCATAAGGATCATTAATTTGGGAAAAATGAACTTATTAATGATTCTATAATACTTTATAATGATGTTAATACTCTTAATAAGGATCATTTATCCTTATGTAATGTTTTTTAAGGATCATACACTTTTAAGGAATTTTGAGAACTATTTCTTTAGAAGGTATAAGATTCTAGAAGAAAATATATTAAACTAATGTAAAATGGCCCTCATAAAATCAAATATAATGATGTCATGTTATCCAGGAATCTAGCTATAATGAAATTTGATGTTGAAAAAAAACACGTTCCATGAAGGAATTCATGATTGTATCATTGTAACATTTACATGAACATGTGGATTATATTATGAATTTTATTTTTTATAATAATTATGAAGATAAAGAAGAATAAAATTTCATTTAAATAATAAATAACATTAAAATGTTAAGTCTTTAATAATTTTTGAAAGTTATTTTGAGAATTTTGGGTTTTTGAAATTTATAGAATTCCGGATTTTGAGATGTCAAGACATATGAATGTTTATTTCTTTGATATAATAGACAATAACATTCACACAAATTGTGAATATATATTATTAGAAAAATTAATATAAAGGTTAATATCAAACTATTTATGTGTTTTATATTTCACTATCCAAAATAGGAATAAAGGATATCAGTTGTGTCTATGCCAGGAATAAATTGTTTACGTTTTAAGAGAAAATAAGAATAGAGATATATGATATAGAAACTCATTGTAGATCTTATGTATTAAAAAATGGAGTTCATACTTCATAAGTATCTATTTATTATATGATTTCAAAGAAAGGATATATGGAAGCACTAATATAATAATCCATTTCTTTCAAACTGAAGATAAGGGATGGGTAGTTAGAAGCCTAACCTTTCCTATTACTCATTATTTTCAGGCCAACGAATGTGAGAGATATTTCTTATATTATTATGTTGTAGAAGTTAGAAGGAGATCATTGAAGTGTTTGTTTATTTCATTTGTGAGAAAAAAAATTAATGCTATAATTGAAGTAGTTATGAATATTTATACATACTAAGGAAGGACATAAAACCATTTTTTAGGAGAAGAACAGAGATATGTAATTAATCACTCTTCACAAGGAGTAGGAAAATTACAATATCTCTATAAAGAGAGAAGTAATCCATTTATTTTTTAATACTTTATTTGTGCCAGGATAATGGGTTTAATTCTATAAACATTCAAATTCATTTTTTTATAATAAGAAGGAAGATTTGTGATATTGGGATGATTGAAATCATATAATGGGGATGAAGCCTTCCTAAACAGCGGTGAACCTTGTTAACAAACCCTAGTGTTCTTATGGTGTTACTTTCTTAATAATTTCTATTTGTATACTAGAAAATGGTGAGATATAGAAGGAGATATATAAATCCATTGAAAAGGTAAATAAATGATATGTAATTAAAATTATAATTTATTAAGAAGAATAAAAAAACTGATATATCCTCTGGTGTTAGAAGCATCCCTACATGACCTTAATATATTGAAACCTTGTAATCACTTATAGATAATCTTTCACATTAAATTTTAAATTAATTTAGGATAATAGTTACCTCAATTGTGATAATTCTCCATGATCACTTAATATTCCTCCCTTTTCATGTCATTGTTGCGATGGAGATTTCATGTAAGGATTCATCAATTATTATTCCAAAAAAAAATTCATAAATATTTAAAAAAAATACTCTTGGAATTCTTTGTGGTAAATTGGAGGAACCTAGTGATTTATGATAATCATTTTAAATCATAATAATTAATTTCTCATATTCTCTATTGTTTTTGAGTGGGAGTGTAACACGCCAATATTTTAAAAAAATAAATTGAAATTCCTGGAACATTGATTTAAGTAGATAATTATAACTAGCCTTTAAACATAATCTTTCCGCTTCTATGATTTGAATTTCTAAAAAATGGTCATCTACGGCTGTGTTCAGTAAGTTATTTAGAGTATGATAAAACCAATTTGTTTGTTTTTTGGTGAATAGTTACAAACCCTTATGAATATTAATATAACCCTTTTGTATTGTAAATAATATTAATATTTTATTTTCTTAAGTTTATATGATATTGAGATATTGATTAATTTTTAATGGTGTTAAAAAATGGGTTATAGATTTAAAATTGTTATTTTTGAATAAATTATGATTTTATTTAGAAATTAAATTAATAATATTTAGAAAATTATTTTCAATAAATGGATTTCGTTTTTTAATTATAAAAATTGAAAAAAAGTTATGATAATTTTTTTGGAATATTATGAAATTCTTGACTTTTTAAGAATAACGATATACGGTAAAATACGGTACATACAAATTATCATATAAGTGCACTATTTATGACATCATGGTTGATGTAATCCCACATTATCCTAAATAATAAAAAAATTATTACTATTTGGGGTACCATGAATCAAGACTAATCATAGTCTTGAGAAACAATGTTATAATAATGATTAAAATAATGTAAAATCCCTTCTCTCCTCTACTATAAATACCACCCACATTCCCCTCTTCCTCACACACCTCTCAGGCCAAGAGCATTTTCTATGTTCTACCAAATACCCTTTTCACGGATTTTACCAATGTACAAGACATATTGGTCCCACCAAAAGGCCAAAACCAAAGGCCTTAAATAGGATCTCAAGGAGAAGAGATAAATAGGTAAGAATCATATTCCCTTTTCATGTGTTTTCTTTCCAATTCCATTATTTTCATATACACTCTTTCCCTACACATATACAAGAGGTATTAAATCTCCATAATTGTATATATTATATTTTTTATCATGTTGATGTAAAATATTCATCATCTTTCTTCTTCTCCACACCCTCTTATTCTAAAAATAAAAACTCAAACAGTGAGGTTCCAATTTACCAAAATCGTGGACAATGTGTTTCCAATTTCCATTACTTCCTTAGAAGTTGATCCTAAAACCATTTTAATGGTTGAAAAATACTTTAACGTGTATTATTTAACCTATTTTATGATATTTAATTAACTGGTATGCATGAAATTAAATTATAAAATGAAACAAGTTCATGATTATCGAGGAACCGCCAAAAATGATCTAAACAAATATCATCAATGTTTTATCTAGTAATCCATCATCATATATGATAAAAAAATAATTTATAGTATCATCCTATATTCTGAAAACATATTAATAGCATTTAATTACACTTATAAAGTTTCATTACCACACAAAAATAATATCAAATACAAATCGGCCACGAAAATCATGTAAAGAATACACCCAAAACAATGAAAGGAACAAAATACTAATAATTAAAGGGTAAAATGATGTAATTAAATGATCATATAAGGTATTATAAAGATTAATATATTTATATAAGATATTAATAATCTATTTTAACCATTATACAGATGTTTTAATCATGTTTGTAGTAAAGAAAAACCTGAGGTGTGGGAGTTCTTAACCCGATCTCCATTCTCAGTGTTAACCTTCTAATTCATTATTTATGTGGTATTAAATTTTTTTGTGTGATGAATTTTGTTTATATTATGTTTGATTAATTTTAGTTAAAGTGTATATATATATTCCATCCTCTCTATTAAGTCACCCTTCAATTATATGATATTTATAAGGGAATTTTATTTTAAAATCATCTTTTAAAATTATGTTTTACAAAATTCAAAAGAAATGTTTTTATGAAATTATTAATGTTGTATGATTATGTTATGGTTATTTGGATATTTTGATGATGAATGGTGGGACCAATATATTCCCCCAATGAATTGGGTATGCGTAAGTTTGTAAAGACGTGGATTTTCCGAGGTAAATTTCTATTTAAATATATGGAACTATTATGTGTCTGCAAAAATTTACGACGTGTGATTTAGAGGCCCGTTGTGCCAGGAATGAATTTCTGAATTTTTTTGGTTGCATTCAGTAAACACGCGAGAGGTGTTTTGTAACTTTTGAACTGGTTCTTGAAATTGAAATATGAGACACAATTGAACTCACAGTTTTGATATTCTCTTAACGAGACCGTCACCTCGACAGTAGTAGGTCATGGTTGGAAGTTTGTTTTTTGGGGTTTTCATGGGAGAATTGAACAAAATATAATTTAAAAGTTTTATTTTATTTCATAAAAACACTCTTTTGAATTTTGGTAGTGGAAACCACCTGAACCTTTGTAACTCTTATAACCCCACAATTGAAGATCCATCATTAATTCATCTTTAACTTAACTTATCTTAAATGAGAGGGGATCCTCACCTCTCATGGGTTGGGGGAAATTTTTGGAAAAATCAATTTTGTGGAGAAATCTCGAAGGAATATAATTCTCCAACAAAGAAGATCCTCCATTGAATAATGACCTCCGATCAAGGAACTCAAAACCATCATTCGAGAAGCGTCGAATCATCATCTTCCTCCTCAGGCCACCTCCAATGGACAATCGAGGTAGCGAGTTTATTTTCAGATAAGATAAATATCTATTTGATGATATTTTATATTATAGATTCTCATTGACAAGGGCCTAAAAAACATAACCATCGATTCGCGCATATACTATGAACTTTTCTATTCATTCATCACATGTTCTTCATGCGTTATTCGACGCTAGATAATTAAGTTCACTAAAAACAAAATGGTTCGTTGAGCGTGGCATATGAACGTGGAAATCCTGACCTGAGGATCGCGACTATGCGGCGATCACATTTTTCGGGCTTAGAACGAATCTGCAGTGGCCATGGAAGAAGGGAAGTGCGCATCCGCACAGGTGTTAGGGGAGGAGGTCGCGGTTGTCGAGCCACGGAGGCACACCCGGAGGGAGGCCGACACCCGGGCGGTCACAGTTCGAGCAGGTGACACACCTGGAGGATAGCAGACACCTGACCGACCATGGATTGAGCAGGCGGCGCACCCATAGGGCGACCGACACCCGGCCATCCATGGATTGAGTAGCCGGCACACCTGGAAGGAGGTCGAATCCTGGCCGGCTATGGAGGCAGCATCGGCGCATTTAGGCACCAGAAGAAGGGGGAGTTGGCCGGACTTCCGACTGGCCGCATCACGCCGAAAGGGAAGGCTCTGGCTGGTGCTGCGTGCCAGCAGGAGGTTCCACCTGGTTGGACAAAGCTGAATGATCCATTAGATCGTTCTGAATTCCAGGGGGAACCTCCCCCCTAGGTGGTGGCTAGGGTGTGCCCTGCCATGGCAGACCACACCCATCCTGGCGGACCGCACCTAGTCGAGATGGCAACACTAAGCAGGCCGTGCTGACCAGGCCATGCCCACCACAGCCTAGCCCATTCGGGCCGGACACGGGCTGGGTCGAGTAGGTCCGACTGGGTCAGACTGGACCCGGTCCCAACTGGACTGAGATACGCTTTTTGGTCATATCATGATAATCGAGTGTCTATTTGATGAACCAACTGTGGAACGTGATTCTTTGTATTAGCATTTTCCTTTTTGTGTACTCCACTTGAGTTTTGGATAAAGTTGGTGTACGGCCGGATTGGGTCGAACCTGAATCCAACCGGGCCCTCAGAACGGAAACACTAATAACTTATAGACTAGGGGTCTGATTGACATGTTGTCTATTGCATTGAGATCCTTATGATGTGGAGGTCTGTTGAGATACTTATTCATGGGACTTCGTGTAATTTTAAGTATTAATTGATGTCTTGAAGAGTAAATCCTCATGGAATCAAGCATGCTTAGATCGGGAACCCTGTGGCTGGGTGTACATGAAGCATCTTCAGATCCAATGTGGGTCATCTTCAGATCCCATGTGGGTTATCATTGGATCATGTGTGGGTCTGCATCTATGGATCATGTGTGGGTCATCTTCAGATCCTGTGTGGGTCATCTTTAGATCATGTGTGGATCATCTTTGATCTTGTGTGGGTCAACAGCAGATCTTCTCGATGAAGTAAGATGATCCAGAAATACAGCTAATCATCTATACCTCCGTACATAAGTTAAACCTGGTGTGAGCTGATTCTTTACCTTTTTAGAACCCTTCTATGTGGTGATACCTTTGTGGTATTCTTTTGCATGGTATTAACTTTGTGGTACATACCTTTGTGGTGTTACCTGTGTGGTACATTTATCTTTGTAGTCTTACTTGTGTGGTACTTCTACCTTCGTCATGTTACCTTTGTGTTATACTTCCAACATGTGTGAGATGAGTATATATTGATAACTTAGGGAAATGTATAGGAATATACCTTAGTAGTGTTTACGACTATTACTTTGTACATTTTTATTGAGTTCTTGCTTCATAGTTTATCATTTGTGGATTCTGAGAGACCTTTGGGGGTCTCACGGTCCCAACCACGTATTGTTATACTCACCCCTATACGATCTATGCCCGCACCTTACTATGTATTATGCAGACGACAAACACCAATGATCGAGGTTGAGGGTTCCAGCACTGGAGGCTGCTTCGAGGGGGACCATTAGATGAGATGTACCACAGAGACGACCATTCGAGAGCTTTACCTACCCTTCAGGTAGGATCCTTAGCTGGTGTTGACAAGAGTTTTTTTTTCATATTTACTTGTACTTTCCAGTTGGGCTTGTATTCCATCCCCTTTACATAATGTACTAACCCTTTTTTACTATATAGTTTACTTTGTGCCTGTATCATTATGAGTGCTTTGACTGTGTGAGATTTCAGGATAAAAGGAAATGCCTTTCAGGTTTTATGGATACGCCTTTCCAGTGCTAGTCGCATGCCCCTGGCCTATCAAAGGCAGGATTCAGGCATTCGCGGCACGGGCCCTGGGGGATGGGTCATCATAAAGGTAGAGTCTAACCATATGGTTACTCCATGTGTATCTTTGATGGTTACACCATAAGGTAGTCGTGGGGGTTAAAAATCATAAGGTATCCATGAGGGTTACAATATAAATAATTAATTCCCCAAGATAACTTTATGGTTCTATTTATGTTTTATAATTTCATTGAAAATCTCATGGAAATATCAAGTTTCAAAAAGTAAGTTTATATGGGTAACAAGTGTGTCTTTTTGGGAACTGATTTAATACTTTACAAGTATTAATGTACTAATGTTTTCTTTCCTTCTTTTTATATCCCTTGCTTTTCTTTTTGTGATCATCCCATGTTTCTAAATGATTTTCACTTTCTATAAGGATGTGTAAGACAAAGAAGGAATCCAAGTAAAATGTTATGAATATTTTTCAAAGAAAACATGTTTTGTTTGAAACATTTTATATTTTAGAAGAAATGGATACAATTTTTGTGGTATCTGATCTATATGAATGTGGAATGTTATGTATGTATTATTTCCTAATTCTCTATTACTGTAAATGTGAAAAGATTCTAAATATGCATGGAATTGAGTTCTTCACTAAAATTAAATATTATGTATGTAATAAGTCCAAGTCATTATAGTTGGTATCCAATTATGGTTTAGATAATATTAGGGGTTAAAATGATGTTACTAGAATACCATAAATGTTGTTTACTCTAGGGTTAATTTGAAATGACACAGAATTTGAAGATTACCATGTTTCTTCGACTATGATATGTTTGTTCACAATGATTTTACACTAAATAAAAAAGGAAGCTAAAGAGGAGAGGTACTGATAAAACGATATCCTTTCAAATCTACAGCCCAGAACGGTGGGGATTGGAACTAAATAGTTTTTTATTGTAATTGACCAGATAAAAAATGTAATAAATGGTGGTGTAATAGATACAAGAGAACAACCAGAGGTACCAAAAATGAATATAATGATATTAGAAAATATTATGAGACAAAACCCTCCATCATTTAGTCGATATTCCGACCTCGTAGTAGTAGACCGACTGATTTAATCCCTTGAAAAGATATTCGATGTTATGGGATATTCAGATAATCAAAAGGAAAGTCTTCCCATTTATTTTTTTGTAGGTGAAGCTGATCAGTGGTGGTCAATGGTAAAAAATATCTGGGATAGAGAGGAGATTAATTCTTTAGAGTGGGATGAATTGGAAAGACATTTCCTTGAAAAATATTTTCTTATGTTGGTGTGACTTAGAATAGAGAATCAATTCCTTGAATTGAAGAAAAAAATAAGAAGATTTAGTGATTTTGTATAAAGAAAACATCCCTTGACTGGAGAAGTTTTCTCCAAATCTTATTCTAGATCTTGATAGAAAATTAAATCACTTTTACTCTAGATTAAATCCAAGGAATCAAAGGGAATTGGCCTCCCATGAATTCAAATTTTATGAGAAACATGTCTGATGTGATGAGAGGGAATAGATGGAGTTTTCTAATGATCATGTGCACTTTGAAAATAAAGATATGAATATGTCTAGATGGATTTTGATGGGTAATACTTAACCAAAGAAATCTGATCGTAAGAAATTCCATTTTTCAGTTTGTGAAAAGTGTGGAAAAAAGCACCCTGGGGAATGCCTTACCAAAACTGGGAAGTGTTTTAGATGTGGTAATTTTCTACATATGGCCTAAGATTGTAATGAAAATGATCATAAGAATAATCCTTAGAAGAAAATTGTGATGTTTTTTAAATGTAGAGAGAGGGGTCATTATGCAAATTTCTGCGTAAAGAGATATTCGAATGATGCAAAGAAGCCAGAATATAAGAAAAAAGGTGTTGGGAGATCCATTGTGACTATATCAGCAGACATTGTTCCATCCAATGATGTTGTATCTGGTACATCATTTTTTACTAAGATTTGGCTAAAGTTTTCTTCGATACATGGTTTACACATTCTTCTATTTCTGAGGAATTATTTGGTAAATTTTAAATATCACCTCAATAGATGAGATCAAAACTTATTTGTAAAAAACAAAAAAGAAATATTATAGAAAAGATGAATTATAAGAATATTTCTGTTATGATCTATGGAAAGACTTTAGCAGAAAACCTTATCATTTTTCTCTTCGTATATTTTTATGGCATTCAGGGAATGGATTAGATTTCTTTATTAAATGCTAAGATTAACTATATAGCTAAAGAAGTTGATTTTTAGAAAGGGTTTTTGTTTGTATACAAGAATAAACCCATACAATAGATAGTATATCAAGAATATAAAAAATTATTTAAATATTGAAATGAATGTTATCTTGCTCATATTTTTGAAAACAAGTCAACTATTCATATTAATGATGTGCCAGTGGTAAATGAATACCTTGATGTTTTTTGTAACGAGGTACCCATTTTCATACATGATCAGAAAGTCAAATTGACAATTGACTTAGTTCCTGATGCTAATACAACTTCAAAACCCCTATATTGAATGGATCAAATGGAATATATTAAACTGAAAAATAAATTGAAATAGTTTCTTGATAGAGGATTCATTCATCCTAGCACTTCACCATTGGGTGATCCAATTTTTTTCATTACAAATAAAGATGGTTCAATGATACTTTTCATTGATTATAGAGCCTCGAATGACATCACTATTAAAAACTAGTATCCTTTTCCTCATTTCGATGATTTGTTTGACCATCTTCAAAGAGCACAATACTTTCCCAATATTTACATGAGATCCAGATACCATCAGCTGAAGGTGAAGGAGGATGACATCCTGAAAACAACTTTTAATACTAGATATGGGAATTAGGAATTTTTTGATATAACATTTGGGTTAACAAATGAACCTAATGTATTCATAGATCTTACGAATTCAATATCTCATGAGTTCTTGGATAAGTTTGTGGTTGTGTTTATTGATTTAATTCTAGTATTTTCTAAGACTAATAAGGAGCATGACAAGCATGTAAGGGTTGTTCTTTAAACCTTAAAAGAAAATAAATATATTGAAAATTCAACCAGTGTGATTTTTTATTGCAAAAAATTTCTTTTCTTGGGATCATTATAAATATGGATGGAATAACAGTTGATCCTTTACAATAAAAAGTGGTTGATAAATGGCCAAGAACTAAAAATGCTACAGAGATTCATAGTTTTATTGGATTAGTAGGTTATTAATGAAGGCTTGTTAAAATCATTTCACAGTTATCTAGGCCGCTAACTATGTTAATGTGGAAAGAGGTTAAATTTACATGGAAATAAAAATGTGATGCTTTTTAGGAACTAATGAACGCTTTATTTTTGGACCTGCCTCCCCAAAATGGTGAGTTTGTCATCTATAATGATGCTTCATTAAATGGACTTGGTTTTGTTCTGATGAAAAATAATCAGTTAATTTTTTATGTATCAATACAACTAAAAGCTTATGAGTTTAATTATCCCACACATGATTTGGATTTGGCAGTTGTGGTTTGGTTTCTAAATTTAGAGGAATCACATATATGGAGACAAATGTCAAATATATTTTTGTTATAAAAGTATGAAGTATATATTCACTCAAAAGGAATTAAACATGAGGCAGGGGAGATGGATTGAACTGATAGAGGATTATGATTTAATGATCTATTACAATCTACGAAACACAAAAAAATTGGCTGATTCCTTGATTTGAAAACATTATGAATCAAATACCATGTTACGTTTAGAACATGAACCCTTGATTATTGATTTAATGAATTTTTGATTAGATGTTATTAGTGCAAGAAATACCTCTATTTTGTTTTATGTTTTAGTGAAGTCGTCATTATAAAACAGAATTAAGAAAGCATAGAAGGAAGACCATGAGCTATAGAAAAAGGTAGAATATCTTAAAATGGGTAAGTTTTCCAGAATTTAACCTTGAAAAGATTGTGTTTTAAAATTTGGTAAAAGTTTTTGTGTTCCTTTTGATTCCCAGTTGAAGAAATTATTATTGTGTGAAGCTCATAATTCTCAATTTTCAGTTCATCCTGGTAGTACTAATATGTATAGAGACCATCAGGAGTATTACTAGTGGAATGGAATGAAAAGGGATATTGCAGAATTTATTGTGAAATGTTTGACATGCATATATGTTAAAGAAATGTATTAGTTCCCGAAGTTGAATCTTTATCCATTTCCAGTTCTAAAGTGTAAATAGGAGAATATATCCATGGACTTCATTG
This sequence comes from Viscum album, assembly GCA_963277665.1. Lineage (NCBI taxonomy): Eukaryota > Viridiplantae > Streptophyta > Magnoliopsida > Santalales > Viscaceae > Viscum > Viscum album. The sequence continues at coordinate 247,985,861 of OY728133.1, forward strand.
TGGGACTCCCAAATACTTCTTGAGGTAATAATGAAATATGGTTTTTTGTTTACCAACAGACTAAATATGCACATTTTCCCCCTATTCGAGATAAAATGTATTTATATTAGCTTTCCTAACTATACCTCAAAGAGATAGTCAGGTTACATGGAGTTCCTCTTTTTATTTTATCTGACCAAGATCTGAGATTCACTTCTAACTTTTGGAAGTGACTTCGGAAGTTGTTGGACATAGAATTGAATTTCAGTAAGCTTTTCATCCTCAATAAGATGGGAAATCAGAATGAAAGATTCATAATTTGAAGGAGATACTTCGAGTATGTTCAATGGAATACTAGGGAAGTTAGGATCAACATCATTCTTTTTTTTAGTTCTCTTATAATAATAGTTTTCCTTCTAGTATACATATGGAACCCTTCAGGGCATTGTCTGGGAAGTGGTGTAGAACTCCATATTTTTTCGATGAACTCTAGGAAATGATGTTGATGGGTCCATAATTTGTATAGGAAGCAGCTGATAAAGTGAATATGATACAGTAACACATGAAGACATCTCAGATTTAGAAGAATATTTATGCAGATAATATGAGGAAATCTATTTATTTTGAGGTATGAGATCAGGTTTTCTTAGAATCTCACCCTAAAAAAGTGTAATAAGTTATTTTATAAAAGGAAAGCTATGTCCACCATTCATTGGACCATACAAAACTTTGGAGAAAGTTGGATCAATTGGATACCGAGTATCATTGCCTCTAAGATTATCTTAGGTACATAATGTTTTTCATGTTTCAATGTTGAGAAATTATGTGCCAGATTCACCTCATATCTTGAGTCCATAACAAGTTCATTTGGAGGAGAACATTTCTTTTAAAGAGAAACCAATTCAGATTCTTGATCTAACGGAACAGGTATTGCAGTATAATGTAATCCACCAGGTAAAGGCTTTGTGGAAAAACTATATGGTTAAAGAAGAAACAAGGGAATCTAAAAATTATATGAGGTAAATTTACCCTCACTTGTTTAATAAGTAAATAATGATTTGAGGGTACAATTTCAAAAGGTTGGGAAAACGTAACACCACAAGGTTTTAAAAAATAAATTAGAATTTATGATACTTTATTTTAAGTAGATAGTTATAACTAGCCTTTAAACATAATTTTTCCACTTCTATGATTTGAATTTCAATAAATGGTAATCTACAGTTATGATCAGTAATTTATTTTCATTTTAATAGAACCAACTTGTTTTTTGGTAAATAGTAGCATACCCTTATGAATATTAATATGACCCTTATGAATAGTAAATCATATTATTATTTTATTTTCATAAGGTTATAAGATAATGAGATGTTGATCAATTTTTCAAGGTGTTAAAAAATAAGTTACAAATTTAAAATTGTTATTTTTTAATAAATTATGATTTTTTTAAATTATATTTATAATATTTATAAAATTATTTTCATAAAATGGAGATCATTTTTTAATTTTGAACATAAAAAAATGGTTAGGGTGATTTTTTGGGATTATTCTGAAATTATAGAATTTTTATGAATAGTGAAATATGGTAAAATATCGTATATACAAATTATCAGTTAAATACGTTATTTATGACATCATGGATGATGTTATCCACCTTGGTTCAAACTCACATTAAATTATTACTATTTTATGTCACATAAATAATTAATATTCATTGTCTTGAGAAAACATATTATAATAATGATTTAAAAATGTAAAATCCCTCCTCTCCTCCACTATAAATACCACCCTCATTGTCCTCTTCCTCACACACCTATATGGCCAGGAGAATTGTTTAAATTCTACCCAATCTCCTACTCAAGGATCTTCCCCACGTCCAAGACTGGATGGTATCACCAAAAGTCCAAAACCAATGTCCTCAAGGAGGATCTCAAGGAGAAGAGATTAAGAGGTATGAATCCTCTTCCTTTTTCATGTGTTTTATTTCCAATTCCTATACTTTATTATACTCTATTTCCATCCATTTAACCAAGAGGTATGAAATCTATAGAATCTCATATATACTATATGTTATCATGTTCATGTAAATTACTCATCATCATTCTTTCTCTCCTCTCTCTTAGTTTAAAAATAAAAACATCGCCCGTGAGGTGCCGCTTTACCAAAATTGTGGACGATGTGTTTCCAATTTCTATTACATCCTTCAAATATGATCATAAAAATCTTTTAATGGTTGGACAAAAATTTAAAGTGTATTATTTATCCGATTTTATGTTTTGTAATGAACTTCTATGCATGACATTAAATTACATTATGAAACAAGTTCATGATTATCGAGGAACCACCAAAATTGATCTAAAAAAATATCATTAATGTTTTATCTAATGATTCAACATCATATATGATAAAAAATTATTTAAGGTATAATTATATATTATGGAAACATATTAATATCATTTCATTCCACTTTTGGAATTTTAATACCATACAAAAATAAAATCAAATACAAACTGACCATGAAAATCATGTAAAGAATGCACCCAAAACAATAGAAGGAACAAAATACTCACAATTAAAGGGAGAAATGATTTAATTAAATGGCCATTTAAGATAATATAAATATATTTATTTTTTTCTAAGATATTAATAACACTCTTTTTACCAATATATTGGAGGTTTAAAAAAAATTAACATAATACAAACATGGGGTAAGAGAGTTCTCATCCTAATTTCCATTCTTAGGGTTAACCTTAGAATTCATTATTTGTGTTGTATTATAATTGTTTGTGTGATGAATTTTATTTATATTATGTTTAATTATGTTTATTTATAGTGTACATACATATTACATCCACTTTATAAAGTCTCTCTTCAATTTTATGCTATTTATAAAGGGTTTTTCTTTTAAAATCTTCTTTTAAATTTTTGTTTTACAAAATTCAAAAGCAATGTTTTTATGAAATTATTCATATTTTATGATTATGTTCTGGTTATTGGGATTTTTTTGATTGTGGGTGGTATCTATATCTCCATTTAATATGTTGGGTATGTATAAGTTAGAGTTCAACCGTATGGTTACTCCATGTGTAGCTGTGATGGTTACATGATAAGGTAATCGTGGGGGTTACATTGTAAGGTAGCTGTGAGGGTTACAAATCATAAGGTAGACATGAGGGTTAAAATATAAATAATTAATTCCCCATGATAACTTTATGGTTATATTTATGTTCTATATGTTTTGAAGAAATCTAATAGAAATATCATGTTTCACAATGTGAGTTTATATGGGTAACAAGTGTGCCTTTTCTGAAAATGATTTCATACATTGCAAGTATTCCTGGACTAATGTTTTATTTCCATTCCTTAAATATACCGTACTGATATTTTTGTACTCATCCCATGTTTTTAAATTATTTTAAAAGGTTAAAATTATGTGTAAGACAAATATGGAATCCATGTTAATTGTTATGAAGATTTTTCAAAGAAAACAAGTTTTATTTGAAACGATTTATATTTTGGAAAAATGGGATACTGTTTTTGTGATATCTGTTGTATATTAATGTTTAATGTAATGTATTTATTAAATATTAATTATATAAAACTATAAACTTGAAAATAGTCTCAATATGAATGAATGTGTTTTCTTGATGAAAATTCATGATTATATAATGTAATAAGTCTAGGTCGTTATAGTTGGTATCATATGATGGTTTTGATAACTTTAGGGGTTATGATGATGTTAATAAAACACGATAAATGATTTTTAATCTATGGTTTATTTTAAATGACATAGCATTTAAAGATTACCATGTAGATTTTACAATGATATGTATGTTCATAATTGTTTTTTGTGGAATAAAGAGGGAAATAAAAGAGAATAGGAACCAACTAAACAATATTCTTCCAAATCTACATCCCAAAATGGTTGGGATTTGAACCAAGTAGTTTGTGATAGTAAAGGATCTGATAACATAGGAAATAAATTGTGGTTATATCTATACAAGAGAACAACCGGAGGTATTACAATGAACTATGGCGATAGTGGAACATTTTATGAGAAAACACCCTCATGCATTTAGTGGATCTTCGAACCAAATAGTGTCTAAAAGATGGAGTAAAGATCCTGAAAATATATTTATGTTATGGGATGTTGAGATAATAAAATTGTAAGTATTTCCATTTATCATTTTGACAGTGAAGCTAATCAGTAGTGGTAAATGGTAAAAAAATCTGGGATAGAGAGTATATTGATTCCTTAGACTGGGACGAATTTAAATTTATTTTCCTGGAAAAATATATTCCTAAGTTGGTGTGACTTGGGATGGAGAAGAAATTACTTGAATTGATGAAAAATAAGGAAGATTCAGTGGCTATGTATGATGAAAACTTCACATGACTGGAGAGGTATTATACAAATATTATTCTAGATCTTGATAGAAAAATCAATCACTTTTACTCAAGATTAAAGACATTGAAGGGAATTGGCCTCTCGTTAATTAAAAATTTATAGGAAACTTGTCTGATGTGCTGAGAGTGTAGATATGGATTTTTCTGATGATCATGTGCACTTTAAAAATAAGGATAAGAAGAGGTCCAAATGGAAAGTGATGTGTAAGAATCAACCAAATAAATTTTATGGTAAGAAATTCTAATTTCCAGTTAGTGAAAAGTGTGAAAAAAAGAACCCTGGGGAATCCTTTACCAAAACTGGGATGTTTTTTCGATGTGGTAAGTTTGGAAATATGGCCAGAGATTATAATGAAAATGATCCTAAGACTAATCCTGAGAAAAAAGATAATATGTGTTTTAAAAGTGGAGATATGGGTCATTATGATAATCTATCCCCAAAGAGATATTTGAATGATACCAATAAGCCATACTATAAGTAGAAAGGTGAAGATATATCCTTTGCGACTATGTCAGTAGGCGTCAGACTATCCAATGATGTTATATCAGGTACCTTGTTTGTTTACATATATTTTTCTAATGTTTTGTTCTATATCGGGTCTACACATTCCTTTATTTCTGAGGAATTTTCTAGTAAATTATAAATATCAACTCAAAAAAGGAGATCAGAACTTATGGTCAAAACACAAGGGGGAAATATTATAGAAAAAATGAATTATAAGAATCTTTCTATTATAATATGTGGAAATAATTTACCTACAATCCTTGTTTTTTTGCCCTTATTAGAGTTTGATGTCAATATGGGAATGTATTGGATTTCTATTTATAATGATAAGATTGACTATAGAGATAAAGAAGTTGTTTTTTAGAAAGCATTTCAATTTTTATACAAGAAAGAACCCATAAAATTTATAACATATTAAAAAGATGATAAACTAATCAGAGATGGAAATTAATGTTATCTTGCTCATATTTTTGAAAACAATGGAACTGTTTTGATTAATGATATGAAAGTGTTAAATAAATACCTTGATATTTTTCCGGATCTGTTACCTGGTGTCATACCTGATCGGGATGTTGATTTCAAAATTGACTTAGTTCTTGATGATTATCCAATTCAAAACCCCCATATCAAATGGCTCAAATAGAACTTATTGAACTAAAATATTAGTTATATGGCGATTCTTGATAAAGTATTCATTCATCCTAGCACTTCACCATGGGATGATCCTGTTTTGTTTGTTAAAAATTAAGATGGGTCCATGAGACTTTGTATTGATTATAGAGACTTGAATACCATCACTATTAAAAACAAGTATCCTTTGCCTCATATCGAGGATTTTTTTACCATCTCTAGGGAGCTCAATACTTTTCAATGATTGAATTGAGATCTGGATATCATTAGTTTAAGGTGTAGGAGGATGACATCACAAAAACAGCTTTTCGTACTAGACATGGGCTTTATAAATTTGTTGTTATGCCATTTGGGTAAACTAATTCACCTACTGTAATCATGGATCTTATGAGTAGAATATTTCTTGAGTTCTTAGATATGTTTGTGGTTGTGTTTATCGATGAAATTCTGGTATTTTCAAATAGTAAAGAGGAAAATGAAAAACATATAAGGCTTGTTTTTCAAACCTTAAAGGAAAAAAGAAAATGTATGTAATATTCATCTTATGTGATTTTTCATTAAAACAAATGTTTTTCGTGGAAAAATTGTAAATAAGGATGGAATAAATATTGATCCTTACAAAACAAAAGTGGTTGATGAATGGATAAGACCAACAAAAGTTACATAGATTTATAGTTTAATTGGATTAACAGGTTATTACTGAAGGTTTTTTAATACTTTTCATGGTTATCTATCCTACTAACTAAGTTAAGCAGAAAAGGGGTTAAATTTAGTTGGACATAAGAATGTGAAGTTTTTTTTAGGAACTGAAGACAAGATTGGTGAATGATCTAGTTTAGTCCTTGACTTCCAAAAAATTATGAGTCTGTTATCTATAGTGATGCTTCATTGATGGGACATGGTTTTGCTCAGATGCAAAATGATCAGGTAATTGAATATTCTTCAAGAAAACTAAAACCTCATGAGTTAAATTATCCCACACATGATTTGTAATTGGCAGCTGTGGTTTTTGTTTTGAAAATGTGTAGGCATCATTTATATAGAGAAAAATGTTTAATATATACTTACTATAAAATTCTAGAGAATATATTCATTTATAAGGAATTAAACAAGAGGTAGAAGATATGGCATGAACTGGTAAAGGATTATGATAACACAATCAATTACCATCTAGGAAAAACAAACGAAGTGGTGGATGAATTTAGTCAAAAACATCAGGAATCATTTACCATGTTACATTTAGAACATGATCACTTGATTAATGATTTGATGAATTTTGGATTAGAAGTTCTTGGTGCAGGAAATAACTCTATTTTATTTTAGGTTTCAGCGCATTAATCATTATTAAATAGAATTATTCAAGTGCAGAAAGAAGGTCGTGAGCTACAGGAAAAGGTAGAATTTATAAAAATGGTTAAGTTTCTAGAATTTAACCTTGATAAATATTGTGTTTTACAATTTGGTAAAAGGTTTTCTGTGCCTTTTGATTCCCATTTCAAGAAATAATTATTGTGTGAAGCTCATATTTCTCCATTTTCAGCTCATCCTGGTAGTACTAGGATGTACAGATACCTTTGGTATTATTACTGGTAGGATGGAATAAAAAGGGATATTTCAAAATTTACTATAAAATGTTTGGCATGTCAACAGGTTAAAGCAGAGCTACAGTTACAAAAGGGAATTCTTCATCCATTTCCAGTACTATAGTGGAAATGGGAGAATATATCCATGGAATTCATTTTGGGACTACCAAAGACTCTTGAGGTAACAATGCAATACGAGTTTTTGTTGTCCGAATGACTAAATCTGCACATTTTCTCCCTATTTGAGATATAATTTCTTTTATTCATATTTATAAATTGTACATCAAAGAGATTGTCATGTTACATGGATTTACTCTATTCATTGTGTCTGAATGGGATCCCGTGATCACTTCTAACTTTTTAAAGGGCCTTTAGAAGTCGTTGGGCACAAAATTAAATTTTAGTATGGCTTTTCATCCTCAATCAGATGTGAAGTTAGAACGAATGATTCATAATTTGGGGGATATGTTTCGAGTTTATTCAATGGACTACTATGGAAGTTAGGATCAACATCATTATTTAGTTGATTTTTCTTATAATAACATTTTTCATTCTAGTATACATATGAAACCTATTGAGGAATTCTATGAAAATCTGTGTCAAACTCTATCTTTTTGGGATGATGTCTGGGAAAGGAAGTTAATGGGACTATAATTAATAGAGGAAGTGGATGAGAAAGTGAAATGATCCAGCAACACAAGAGGATAGCTCGGTGAAGGAAGAAAAGTTATGTATACAATTTGAGGAAAGATGTTTCTTTTTAGGTAGGTTATATTGTTTTTCATATAATATCACAATGGAAGAGTTTAATATGTTTTGTTTTGAAAGTAAAGCTAAGTCCATGGTTCATTGGACCTTAAAAAATTATGGATAAATATGGACTAGTCATCTACAAATTATCTTTTCATCTGAGTCTACCTCAGGTACATATTGTTTTTCATGTTTCGATGATGAGAAATTATATGCCAGATTCATCACATATCTTTAGTCCAAAACTAGTTCAGTTGGAGGATATAATTTATTATAAAGAGAAACCATTTTTGATTCTTAATATAAGGGAATAGGTATTAAAGACTAATTTAATTTACATGGTAATGTTTTTGTAGAGAAACCACATGGTTGAAGAAGAAACATGGGAATCTAAAAATACTATTAGGGAAAGGTACCCACAGTTGGTTAATAAGTAAAAAAAATTGCAAGGGTGAAATTTATAGAAGGTGGGGTAAATGTAACACCCCAAGGATTTCACAAATAAATTGAAATTCATGAACATGTTTTTTAAGTTGATATATAACTACCCTTTAAACAAAATCACTCCACTTGTATGATTTGAATTTCAAAAAATTGTCATCTATGATTGTGATCAATATGTTATCTGGAGTCTGATAGAACCACCTTTTTTTAATTGTAACCTACCCTTATGAATAGTAATATGACCATTATGATTATAAAATCATATTATTATTTTATTTTCTTATGTTTATAATATTATAAGTTGTTGATTAATTTTTCAAGGTGTTAAAAATTATTTATAGATTTCAAATTTTCATTTTTGAATAAATTATGATTTTATTTAAAAATTAAATTAATAATATTTAGAAAATTATTTTCAAAAAATGGACTTCATTTTTTAATTCTTCACGTAAAAAACAATTTAGGGTTAATTTTTGTGATTCTTCTAAAAATCCTGAGTTTTGAAAAATAGTGAAATACGGTAAAATACCCTATATTGAAATTATATGTTAAATTAAATATTAATGAAATAATGGCTGATGTATGCCCACTAAGATAGAATTCACATTCAATTATTACTATTTTGGGTCACATGAATCAATACTATTCATAGTCTTGAGCATGGAATATTATAATAATGATTAAAATAATGTAAAATCTCTCTTCTCCTCCACTATAAATACCATCCTCATTACCCTCTTCCTCACACACCTCTCAAGACATGATCATTATATATATTCTACCAAATACCCTCCCCATGTATCTTCCCGTGTCCAAGACCAGCAAGTCTCACCAAAAGATCAAAAAAAGGCCTTAAAGATGATCTCAAGGAGAAGAGATCAAGAGGTAATAATCATCTTTCTTTTTGATGTGTTTTCCTTCCAATTCCAGTCATTTCATACAATATATTTCCCTCCCCTTATCCAGGAGGTATGAAATTTCCAAAATCATATATATTATGTATTTTATCATGTTCATGTAAAATATTCATCATATTTCTTCCTCTCCTCTCCCTCTTATTCTAAAAATAAAAACACCGACTGTGGTGTGCTGATTTACCAAAATCATGGACGATGTGTTTCCAATTTCTCTTAATTCCAAAAACTCTAATCATAAAACTATTTTAATGGTAAAAATAGAATTTAATGTGTATTATGTAACCTATTTTATGTTCTAGAATTAACTTCTATGCATTAAATTAAATTATATAATGAAAAAAGTTCATGATTATCAAGGAACCGCAAAAAATGATCTAAACAAATATCATTAATGTTTTCTCTAATGACTGAACATAATATATGATAAAAATGATTTATGGTATAATTACATATAAAGGAAACATATTAATACCATTTCATTACACTTATGGTATTTCATTACCATACAACAATAAAATCAAATCCAAATCGGCCAGGAAAGTCATGTAAAGAATGCACCCAAAACAATGGAAGGAACAAAATACTAACAATTAAATGGTGAAATGATGTAAGGAAATGATCATATAAAGTATTATAAAGATTAATATGTTTCTTTAATATATTAATAACACTGTTTTTGACCATTATACAGGAGTTTTAAACATGTTTCAAGTAAGACAAACCCGAGGTAAAGGTGTTCTTAACCCAATTTCCATTCTAAGGGTTAACATTATACTTCATTATTAATGTTGTATTAACATTGTTTGGATGATTAATTTTGTTTATATTTGGTTGAATTATTTATATTTACAGTGTATATACACATTCCATATGCACTATTAAGTCTCTCTTCAATTATATGATATTTATAATGGTATTTTCTTTTAAAATCCTCTTTTAAAATTTTGTTTTACAAAATTCAAAAGCAATGTTTTTGTGAAATTATTTATGTTATATGATTATGTTATGGTTCTTGGGAATTGTTTATGATGAAGGGTTAGACCTATATCTCCCACCAATGCATTGGGTATGTCTACGTTGGAGGTCGTCCACATGGTTACTCCATGTGTAGCTGTGATGGTTACACCATAAGGTACCCATAAGGGTAACATTGTAAGGTAGCCCTGAGGGTTATAAATCATAAGGTATATGAGAGGGTTACAATATATGTAATTAATTCCCCAAGATAACATTATGGTTATATTTATATTCTATATGTTTTTTGGAAATCTCCTAGAACTCTCAAGTTTCACAAAGTAAGTTTATATGGGTAGCAAGTGTGTCTTTTTTGAAAATGATTTCATACGTTACAAGAATTCATGGACTAATGTTTTATTTCATTCTCTTTATATCCCTTATTAAGATTTTTGTGCTCATTATAATTTTTAAATGGTTTTCCTAGGATATAAGGATGTTTAATATAAATAAGGAAACTAATGTAAATGTTATGAATATTTATCAAAGAAAACGTATTTTATTTGAAACATGTTATTTTTTGGAAGAAATGGATATTATTTTGGTGGTATATGCTTTATATGACCGTGGAATGTAATGTATGTGGTATCTCCATATTCCATAAAACTATAATTTTGAATATATCCTCAATATGAATTGAAGTAAGTTCTTGACTAAAATTCAAGATTATATAATGTGATAAGTTTGGGACCTTATAGGGAGGGAGGTGGATATTTTATCTAGGTTTGAGAGAATTTATTGAGTGGTTTTTTTATGTAAAACAACCCTATTTCTATAAAATGATTGTAAATTGGAATGTAGACTTAAAGTTATTATTTGATAATTGCGCAATGACCTTCTATCCAATATTCCCTCTATCTAATTCCACATGTTTAATAATAATAATAATAAAACAATTATTATTATTATATATCTTGGCACGTGTATATTGAAATTTCATTTACTACATAAATTAATTAATATTAAATTAAATGATATTAAATAAATTTTTTCATTTATTTCATGCCATTAACATAGGTAGAAAATCCTCCTTTTTAATTTATCAACCCCTGACTAAAAAAATATTAATTTAAATAAAAATTATTTTTTTAATAAATAAATAGATATTATATTCACTAAACTCAAGGATAAATATTAATTTTTAATATCCATATAACTAAGTAAATATTTATTTTAGTATATTCACAAAACTGATAAATAAATATTTATTTATTTATTACCTTATCAATAATACACAATAGATAATATTCAACTCACACATTATAAACTTGAATATGTGAAGATTGAATTTATGTGATTTATGATACTTGAGTAATTATTAATCCCAAAACCTAGAATAATATATTTTTTCGTAGTATTAAATTCATCTTAACATAATAATATTCTTGATACAATAAGTTTGTGATCTTCTTGGCCCGTTCTTAGTATTATTAGGCGAAATTACCTAAATTCCAAGGTCGGAATCTAATAACATGTCACGAGACCCATAGGGAAATATGCTTACATCCAATAAAAATTTTCTACGAACACTATTGTGTAATATAATCTCTTTGTATTTATATCTCATCAAGCAAGATGTATACTTGTGTCATCACTCTATATGCTTGATTTATCATAATTTGACATTCTGAAATGAAGTCATTAACAAACTACTATGACCTTAGATTTAATCAAATAATTCTATTTCCTTCAAAGGGATAAAGAAATATTCGTCCATTAAATAATAAGGGAAAAATATGTTCTCCACTTATTCAATTAATATCATAACACTTATGATGAACCGAACATATATTACCTCATTGTAAGTATATGTATTCATGATTTTCATTCATATATTAAAGTATGGGATTCATGATATATATTAATAATAATCTCAAGTCTAATAACTTGTACACACATCTATATATTATAATATCCAATGACACATAAAGTGTGTTGAATTTTTATTTATAGGAAAATACTCACAACATTCCTTTCATGGAGATTACTTAGTGAAAAAATCATAAGAAATAGTGTTAATGACTTATAAGCCTCCAATAACTGACTGTAAAACATTATATGTGTCCTATCAGATATATTTCATCTAGACAGTAGAACATATATTTGAGAAATTTATCATAACAATTTTAGGTTCTCATTTTCATGGGGTACTGTTATAACCTTTTGACATGATAAATACTCTATGGAAATTAATATAATAATGTTTCATAGAAGAAAGATCAACATGTGATACAATATTTATTAATATTTTGTTAATGGAAAGTATAAATATATTTTGTTATAGGGAACCAAATCCAACATTGACTTGGTTACACACACTCACACACAAACACACACACACACACATATATATATAACTGTGTGTGTGGGTGTATGTATATAAATGTATTTCCTTTTCCTTCTATTGAGGAATGCACTAATACTATATCACATACATTGAGGTAAGGCTTAAAGTAGGTATATTCAGTTATAGACCCTCCTCGTATAGTGAGATACTTCTCAAAGGCTTTAAATCATATATCATCATCTTATTATTATTATTATTTTAATGTTAAATTGATGGATGTTTATACAAATATTTTTATTTATACATATGTATATGAGTATAAATTATCATTAATACACATGATTATTCACCATTGTGCTGATGCATTTGGAAGCTCCCAATCAAGTATATATATGCTCACACATAGAATGAACACAATGGTGGACATGAAACTTAACATAATATATTTAATGTATGAAGGGAATATACATTTCTTTTCGAAAATATGTGGCACACACTTCGGCTTGGTCCCCCCCCCCCCCCCGCTGAGTGTTGGTGTTAGTAACACAAATTTTTTCATGGGGTGTTATTCGAGTGGTACCTGATGGTTGTACCCCTCACCCTCTATAGGAACTGGCACATGCTCGATTCCATCCAGATTCGGACTCTATACATATTATGCACAGGGAAATTCAAAGTCATTGCTTAGCTGGGGAATGCGACATGTACTTGGGATTAGTCAGGGCCCCCCTTTGGGATTCGGTGTCAGCAACACACATTTTTTCACAACAGACTCAGCCAAGTTGGTGAGGACTTGACAAGTGTATCCAAGAGGCCCGAGATCAAAACTGTGTAGAGACATATTTTTGGGTACTTTAGTAGTACTGTACCAGGAACTGTAGCTGACACTGCTCGGTAATGTAACAGCTAGAATTATTCATCTTGTTGGGCCTTTGAGCCACTAGTTTGGGCCTTGGGTCCTTTAAGGCCTTCAGGCCACCCAATTCCTTTTGGCCAATATTGCTTTAGGGCCACCTCAAGGATTTCGTCCCACCTAAAAATTTTCTTAATGATCAGAGTGACTCTATATGGATCAGACTTCAAATAAGGATTCAGAGCAGGGGAATTCAACAGAGTAGAAGCTAAGAGGATTTTTCAGAAAGAGAGGGTATGGAATCGCCAACGGGACCATCCAGTTCTTGCACTAGAAGCCTAGTCGAACAGTTATGCAGAGGTGGAGAGATGATATCATGATTAAGAAGCCAGGAGGAGGAGTTCCAAGTATTGTATGTATATTTCCTAATACCTACGTGTCATGAAATCTCGATGCCTATGGGCCTTGTAAGGGTTCCCCCTCATCCCTTGAAAGGGGGGTTTTCAAAAATCAATAAAAAAGGCCTTCAAGACATTCAGGTCAACTAAATGCATATAGTTATTTATTCATTTATATTATACTTTTTTCATATACTATAAGAATTTTATTTATTTTCCCATGGATGTACAACATATGGATGAGTCATACCCATTCATTGTGAGATTATGGTTATAATTTATAAATCTATCCAAAGTTGTTAAAATTTTCCCCAATTTTAAATTCATATCCAAGGTTCTATTCACCATCCCTTGGGGATCCGGGACCACTATTAGGGTATTAGAAACCCTTTTCGAGAATAGTTCAAGAATTTAGGTCAAGGTCACTACAATAAAATTTCACTTCTATAATTTTTCATTAATAATGTTGTATTTGATGTTAATATAAATTAATTTAAAATTTTTGATGAAATTATTTGATAATTTTATAACACTATTATTATCACATCCAACGGATAAAGGAAACTTCACCTCTAGCATATGGTATTCTAACTGAGAACACATCCACAGCAATTACATCGTCTCTTGAATAATAACCACATAAATTTATCTTACTATATTTAGAGTGAACAAATTCTAAAACATCATGTTCCAAGTAATACACTATTCACTAGAAACTAATACTCCACCTTATATAGACATCAGATCATCAATGATTCCTACCTAATATCACTACTATAAATCTAACCATTTGCGCCTGCTGGAGTAGAAGAGTATTAGAGACCACCATTTGGTGGTCCCTAAAGGGTGTATTGGCGACTGGCAAATAGCGATCACTAATACTTAAATGAAAATCGGTGGAATTTTTCCTGCATTTCGCTTGTCTTCTTCAGCCCACCTCTGCATCATAACTCCTCCACCCCCCCCCCCCCCCCCACCCCTCGTCACCCCACCACTTCCCTTGTCACCTACGGTCATCCCACACACACCACACGCACCTCCAGTATACTTCCAGTAGCCCTTCGGTCTCCCGACGACATCCCCTCACCAAACACTGACCGCCCCAAACATACTCGGACACTCCCCAGCTACTATGCATCTGTGATGGCCAGTGAAGCATGATTTTAGCAAACCTCAAACATCAGCATCATGCCACCAGCATCACCCACTATGTCACCTGCATCACCCACTGCGTCTAGGGCCAAAAATCGCTAGATTTTTTGGTGGATCTTTAGTGTCTTCCAAACGAAGGATACTAAAGCCTTTAACAACATGCCAAAAATGTCTTTCCTTTGGCAGATTCTAGGCGGACACTAAAGGGATTTTGTGACGAATTTAAGTGGTTGTTAAATATTTTATTTCTAGAAGTGTATATATTTTAAACTCAACAAATATGAATCTTCCCTTTTTTGTAAAATGAGAATAATGAGACTCTTTTCAAGAGTTGCAACCAATTCGGACCATATTTTAAACTATGGAATTTTTTTCCAATTTAACGATAAAGAATCACCACTTTTACACATTAAGAGATTATAAAACCATTTGAAATAGTCTACTAGTCATTACCATTATACCGAATAACTTTTGGGGTTGTGGAATGAACAACACCAAATGATCGATGAAAGAAACATAAATCTAATAAATGAATAACATATGATGATAACTGGAATATAATAAATAAAATTAACATTAATAATTTTATGTACTATTCAATTCACATCTATCATTAAACCATTTAATAAGTTAGAGGATATATAATTTGATTTGGGTCTCTTGGTGTAGTGATATTTTCACCCTCTCTCTTTCACTTTTAGTTTATTCTCACTCATTCTCTATATATCACACGTACATATTATATATTGTATTTATATACCTTATTAGTTTATTTCATTTCATTTTCCCTTTATTTATTCTAGTGAAATTCTTGATTTTATATTTCCTTTTAAAATAATTTCTTTTAATTCAAACCTTTTAAATCATATATTGTCAAAATTTCAATCTCTTTTTATTTTTTATTTATATATTATCTAATGAATATATTACTTAATTATTTTTACAACTAATTATTCTAAATATAATATAAATTTATTTCATTCCTTTGGGAAATCCATATATCTTAATTTCATTTCAAAGATTCATTTCCCATTTCTTTTAATTTTTCTAAGCAGCTCACTCTTATGATATATCATTTTAGTATTTTTTCTATTTATATAATAATCTTTAAAATATTCCATATATATTTTCAACTAAAATTATAATATTCATTTTATTTTTGAACCTTTATATAGATTTAAATGTCTATTTATTTTTATATCATTTACTCATTCTTTGGTCAAACATTACAAAATTCAATAGGGTTCCTCTTTATAATCACCATTGTTTTCATTTGTTAATTATCAATCATTTGTCTCCTCTTGTGTATATTTTACATAATAAATTGATAGTATATCATTTTTACCCCTTCATTTTTATTTAATTACTTATCTTTTTATCTTTTATATCGATTCAAATTTTATACCTTCTATGTTTCAAAAGTACAATCACTTTTTCTCCCTATATTTCCTTTTTGATTATAATATCTCTATATCACTTTTATATCATAAAATATTATAAATACCTCAAATTGAAATACCTTTTAATATATATTTTTATTTTACGATATAAATTTTTTTAAACTATCCTTCAAATCATTTATTTTAATTGTAACCATTTGTAGTAAGTTTGGGAAAACTGTTCCATATCTTCACCTTTTTCATGTCTCACATATGTCATGAATGTTTAATTGTTTTAACAAAAATTATATAATATATAATATAAAAATATTGAAACTTATCTAATTTTTGATAAATTATATGACTTTACTTCCTTTAAATAATATCTTAACCATTTTATAAAATTTTGGTCAAATATTTATGATCACCATTTTTTGTGTAAATATTATCATCATATATATCTTCATTTCAAAATTTTGAATATATTCCATTAATTTCAGATATATTCATTATCTATCTCTATCCCACATTATTTTACTCTTAGGGAATACCCTACAAGGTTGAAAAAAGAAAAACCCTTTTTTATTTCTTCATTTTTGAATTAATATTTCTCATCCTTATATACCATATTATGTGTGTGATAAACTTAATTCTATAAATATATATAATTTTTTAGGTTATTACTTATAAATTGCTTTATAATTTAGGTTTTACTCATTTTTTAGTGATAATTTCTTACCATATATTCTCATTAAAAAGGTTCCTTCCAATAATCATTTCTTTATGATATTTATTTTAAATAGATCTATATAATAATGTTATATTTTTATATATTGATGGGTTAAAATAATCCTTAATACATATTCAATATATTAACTTTATTATCTTGGGACTTATGTCATTCTTCAATTTCGTATTCTGTGATTATATTATACAAC
The DNA here is from genome assembly GCA_963277665.1 of Viscum album. Lineage (NCBI taxonomy): Eukaryota > Viridiplantae > Streptophyta > Magnoliopsida > Santalales > Viscaceae > Viscum > Viscum album. The sequence continues at coordinate 248,003,094 of OY728133.1, forward strand.
ATTAATTTGTAATCCATTTTATTTTCCATGGGTTATCATGTTTATGATGCATGAATGGTCTATTATATGAGGGAAACATATTAATGTACTTATTATGATTTAATAGTTGTTCTATGAATTATACAACCCTTTAATAATTTTACTAAAGATTTATATCTCATGAGATCATTACACGTAGACATGATATGGAATGTTTTTTCCATGATGTCAAATAAGGACATGACATGGTTAGAATTTTCCACTATATTATGATATCTTGGTAGTAATTGAAGACATATGCTTATGTTAACTTTTTTTATGTGTGTTACTCATGCCTATACCTTACTATATTATTATTTCAATATTAAATGTCATAATTATTTTACATTATAACCACATGTACTACTTGATGATCACATGTTATTCCACATTTTTAATCATGTTACTATGATATGTTTTATACTTATCATGTGTTATAAACTCTTGTTATACTCAATGATATATTAAAATTCATACTAATTATAATCTTGATGTTTCTTTATTTCCATCCCCTTAATAGATTTTTTTCTCACCCCTTTTTTTATGTTTGTCAAAAAGTGATCATAAATGTTTAATAAATTATTAAAAAATTAGAGAGGGTCTAAGATGATGTATTTTATTTGATTTGATTTTATTATATTTATTTATGATTTATCATGTAACTAGTTACCAAAGACACTAATTTTTTTATTTTTACAGTTGTTAATAATTCTTGTTATGTATACAATTTCTGTATTTGTAACAAAAATCCATAATTACAGGTCTACATCCATCTCATTTGGTATCAAAGTATAGTTTAGTTATTTTTATTAATTAGTATATAGAAACATTTGGGTATAAAAGTTTAGTTATATGAACTTTTCTACATGAAAACTATTTAAAGTATACCTATTATAGATATATGTGGTGAACATTTCAATATTATTTATATTAAGTCATATCATGATGAGATAATGAATTTTTTGGTAACTATTATGGTTATAAAATAGATATTTCATTTTATTAAGAGTTTATTATGAGTAAAAACAACAAAGATGCAATTTATTTTTGGGAAAATATAACGTAAAATATTTTCAATAAATAGTTTCATAAATTTTATCTATTAAATTATATATATATTTCTAAAATGAATTTTTTTTATTTTTGATTATATAAACAAATAAAATAATACTTAATTAATTTCTCTTATGAAATAAATATTTTTATAAAAAAATATATTCAAATAGCTAGAATATCTATTAAAAATAGAGGGAAACACATCAAGGGACAATCATTATTTTCTTTATTCACAATGAAAAATTATAAACGAAGGAAAAATATATTATATAGGATAAATACCATTTTAATATGACGATAACAACATATAAATTCAATTATTTAAATTTATAAATCCAATGGTTCATGGTATCCTAAAAATATCATAGCTACGACCAACATTGTAAAAAAATAAAAAATAGAATTAATATTGGAATTTTTAAATGAAGTATAGTGAACCTTGAGAGAAGATTAATTTAATGAGTAATGATATAAATAATTGGTATTTAAAGTATACAGATATTATATTACCATTAAAAATATTATCTTCACAATAGTAATATGTTCATTAAAATAGTAACCTAGCCGTTAGAATAATAACCTGACAATTAGAATAGTAATATCATCGTTATGGTAATAGATAAGGTAAAAATATATGTACTTTTTACCATTTATAAAATAAGTGATATGAGAATGAAAATACTAATAAGTATTTACCTAATTCTTACGACCCAATGTTTTTATAATTTTACTTTTTTAGTAAATCATGTTTCACATTGTTTAATAAAAACCCTAATTTTTATATTAATTTTAAATATTATAACCACCTAATGTTGAAATATATTTTTCTAAAATGGATTTAATTTTTGGAATGATTATATTGAAATTATTTAAGGGTTATTTTTTTCAATTTTCAAAAATATTGAAATACAAAAGTGAATAATTAAATACAATAAAATATATTATTTCCATCATAAGATAAATACAAGATTAATTAAATCATTAATGATGTACAGAACCCCTATTTTGAAATCACATGACTAAATTTTTATACATTTTCATACAAATCAAAATTATTGATAGTTTGGAGAAAAAATAATAATGTAATAAAACTTTTATTTCAAAATTATCTCATGCACTTATAAATACACCCCTTATCCACATTTATCTATTTACTTAAAAATATTATACCTATGGAAAATATCTACCAAATTATATCCCAAATGTCTCAAAAAACATTATGGACTACATTTTTATAATAAAATACCATTCTTATAATCCTTAAGGGGTAGTCCAATGTATTTATCTCAAAGAAGAAGAGTACGTTATCCATTAAAAACTAGTTTAATTATTTTCTTCATGTTTTTTCCTCATCATTATTTTAAATTATATGAACTAAAAATTGATAATAATATAAATTATAAAATAGTAAATTAATTTGTTTTGGGGCCATATAATTAAATAAATTCATCTCAAAGATGATTATAATAACCATTTGATGAAGGTGAGTTTAAACCATCAATATGGTTATGTTTTGAACCACCTCGTACCTCCTTATATAGATGGTATTAAAAATATATTTCATCAATTATTTTAATATTTATGGATTTATTAATAATATATCTTGATAAAACATTAATAATATAAACAATATTAAATTTAAATGATGATGGTCATTTTAACCCTATAAAATGAGAGTATCGAGTCACATTTCATGATTTTCATCACATTTTAACCACCTATTAGAATGTTGAAACATTATGTTAATATAATTATATATACTCCCAAAATTTAGTATTTTAATATTATGGGACTATTTCAAAAGTTCCATTAATAGATACCATTATATGGAAGTAGTGTTTGACTTGTCAACCGAACATCCCCAAACATCTTATTCAAGAAAAATCAATTTAATAATTGATCAAAATTTGGTAGTAAATGAATTATATTACATGGATTAAATATTAATAAGGTTCAAAAATATAATATTAACATATTTTACTTTATTTTTAATTTTTTTAATAGGATATACAAAGTGATTTGATACTCAGGATAAGAGGATACCTTTCACACTCTCTCTTTCAGTTTATGGTCACTCATTATCTATTGTATATCCACTATTATTATATATTATATATTATATTTCTTATTAGTTTATTTTATTTAATTTTTCATTTTTTTTATTTTTTTGATATACATGTATTTTAATGTTTCTTTTAAAAAGCTTCATTACGTAATACCAATAAAAGTAAATAAGGGAAAATATTCCATATCTTATTATTGTTTTTTATTTATCACTCTTGTATTGAATATATTATTCAATGATATTATAAAACTAATAATAATAAAACTAATATAAAATTATTCTTTTAGTTTTATAGAAACCCATATGACCTTATTTCTTTGGAATGGCAACTTTCACGTTTGTTTAATTTCAGTAAGGTGTTCACTCCAGCGACCTATCTCTTTGGGATTATATCTATTTTTTAACACAATTTAAACGTTTATTTTTTATTTTAAACATAAAATATAATATTTTTTTACTGAAATTTTCTAGATATTTATTTATTTATTTATTACAACATGAAATATTAATTATTGAGTCAAAACTTACTAAATTAACAAGGGGATCAGTTCCAAATCTCAATTATTTTTAATTTATTTCTTATCAATTATATATTATATTATATATTATGAGGACCCAGACTTGGATGCCACTTAACAGTGCCACGAGCCCGGTGGACCACATGCACTCAAGCACATCTTCCGGAATGCAATAGGTTGCAGACTAGAAGAGAGGGCCTAGGTTGTGCCTGGGGGAATACTATCCCCTCATTAGAAGAGTATAGCACATTAGAAGAGATATAAATGAATTGTAAAAAATGAATGAAATATAGATAAATAGAGGTAGCAAATTGATGCAATAGATAAACAAGAATAACAATAATTGTATCAACTAGAACAATGATGATGTAATTTCATGTCACTAGAAAAATGGAAATCATGGATACAAGATAATAAGCATAACATATTCCACAAGTTAAAAAAAAACAAAGTCTACTACAAGAATCCCGAGATCCTACTCAGTAATTTTCTATCAAGCTCTACCATATTAACACAAATCAAGTATTGGAAGCTACATGATTCACTTTGTCGATACCTGTAACTATGTAATCTACTTCGGGTACCAAACAACGGCTGGACAGGGTGTGAGATAAATCTTAGTGGGCCACCACAAATGGTGTCTATAACATCCGGCATGTGTAATGGAATATAATAGTGTCCAGGAAAGCATATATAATGTCAAGAATGCAGTACAATATAACTAAATAAACAAGTAGGTTCTTCATCTCTCAGCTGCTGTCTGAAAATTTAACTAGTTTATCAATTAATAAATTACCATTTATTGTTAACAAGTCATGTGAGGCATAGCCAACACTGATATCTCTTCATGATAATATAAGTAGTGAAGGTACCAAGATGTAACAATGCAACTAGAAAATGATATCCAGTGAGGGAGTTCCATGGTAAAAACCAAGGTATCGTAGACTCATGTAAAGATAACTTTGTAGTACCTTATTCTATCTGAGGGGTAAGAGTGTAATCCACATAGCGTAATTAAAGGCATTCCCCAATAAGGCGTCTATCGAGTCCAAGGTGATCAACCAAGGTAAAACAGGTCTAAGAAAAGACATGGGCACAATTTCATATTAACATGGAACTTAATAGTCAATGTTGGATCCATGGAGTGTATCTAAGTTGTACTGTAACAAAGAATGGGAACCAATGATAGTATACCGAGCATCCAAGGAATATACAAGAATCGAAGTCTAGGTGGGTATCAACCTAAGAAAACGATATCCTTGAATTGGAATGGGGTTCCTGAGACCCAAGTTATTCTCCTCTCAGAATCCAAGGTAACCTCAAGTTAGTCCATTTATATTTGATATTGTAATCTTGTAATAATTAATTTGGTTCAAGCCTTTCTTTCTGTTAGTGTGTATAAGTCAAGTAGAGTTGAAACCATTAGTCCAAGACTTGTCATCCATTAGTGTGGATAGACCACGTAGCATTTCAGCCATTTAATCAAGTCTTAGTTAACCATTAAGGAATATTCAATTATTGAGGTTCACTTTTCTACCTTTCATCAACATGGAAAGGGGTACTACAGCCATGTAACCTTTATTCAATATTTTTAAATAATGTCATGTTATATACTTAGTTTATTTTCCATTTTACGTTTCACATTTCACTTTTAATAACCATTTGGAAGCACTTACCTTTGGCGGCTCAAGTGGGGAGCATACATGGTACATCCCATTATGAAATTATCAATAACAACAAGGAATTTATTATATGGATTCTCACCTTTATAAAGGTCAAGCAATCGTACACCCAAATAGTGGGTCAAATGTGCCGAAACACTAAAAAATAAATTATGGCATAACCTTCAACATGAGATGGATTGAGTTGTGGGTGAAACCACTAACAACTAATCACATATTTGTAAATTGAATAACCATACAATTATAACAAGTATAATAATGGCATGTTAATTTAAGAAACGGTTTCCAACGAAACCAGTGGGCCCCACAAGAAACGTCTAAAAACAACAAACATTATGGATGATTTATAGACCACCAAAATTATGGTTTTATTAGCCTCCTTTTCTGGTACTACCCTTGATTTTCCTTATATATGAGCAGATCAAAGAAAAAGAGAAAAATGCACACATGGTGATAACTAGGTAAATATTGAAAGAGAAGAAGTATGGATAAAGAGGACTCAAGTACTTACCATTGCACATCCAACATGATGAACAAAAGCTCGATCAGAAGCCAGAAGAAGAAGATCTCTTGACACCAATATTTGATCTTCAGAAACAACAAAATTGAGTGTTAATTAAGTCAATCTCACATAAACATGGATTAGGGAGAGAGGGGAAGGATTACTAGATCATTAGGAACGTTTTGGTTATTTTACACATGTTTTTATCCTATGAACATTTTGTCCACACAGTTTGGATGCATGGTCGTTTTCAAGCCGTGTGAGATGCTACTATCTAGAAAAACACAACCCATATGGTTAGTCAAACCATGTGCTAACTATGTTCAAACCGTGCAACTTGGCATGTTTTCCCCAAAAAAGATGTTCTGAGTTCCAAAAAATCCATGTACACCCCCAAACCATTTCTAACTCATTAGGCATCTATATTAGGTCCAAATTAACGATTTTGACCAAATATTTATGGATCCACACCTGAGTGAAAAACTAGGTTCTTACAGCCTTCCCCCTTAAAAGAACTCCCCCCCCCCCTCGAGTTCCACTTCCAAGGGTAAGGAAACACTGTATGGGAAAAAAATTGGCCATTGAGCATGTACATCGGCTTCCCTATCCCATGTCTCATCATGTACTCGGTCGTTCTGCCAAAGCACCCATACAAGAGGGACAAAATTTCCTTAGAGAACCTTCGTGCTTCGGTCAACGATGTATACTGGATACCCCTCAAAGCTAGCATCAGCATCTAAGTCAACTTCCTAAGGATCAAAGGTGTGAGATGGGTAATAATGATATTGGTGAAGTTGTGAGACATGAAAGACATTGTGCATTAAATGATACCTTTGAGGTAGTATCAGCTGATAAGCTACCGGCCCAACTCTCTCTGGAATCTTGAATGGCTCGACGAAATGAGGTGATAGCTTACCCTGCTTCTGTAACTATCTAAGCCCAAGCCAGGGTGATACTTGAATAAAAAAATGATCCCCAATCACAAACTCAAGAGGTTATATATGATGATTTATATAAGATTTATGTCTAGACTGACCAGTGGTCATACACTTCCTGATCAGCTAGACCTATTATGAATCTCCTCTACGAGATGAGGAATTATTAGGGCTGCCTCACCTGCCTCTAGCCAGCAAAACGATGAAAAACATGGCCTACCATATAAGGCCTCAAATGGATCCATTTGAATGGTCATCTGAAAACTGTTATTATAGGTGAACTCGATGGGAGGGATATGTTTCTCCCAAGAACCGATGAAATCAAGGATGCATTCTCAGAGCATATCCTCCAAAACATGTATTGTCCATTCTGATTGTCCATCAGTCTGAGGGTTAAAAGATATGCTTAGATTCCCTTAGGTTCCCATAGATTTATATAAACCCTGCTAGAATTGTGATGTGAAATGAGCATCCCTATCTGAAATGATAGTACATAGAACCCTATGTAGTCAAACGACAACACATACATACAGTCTTCCTAGCTCATTGACTGAGAAAGATTCTCGAATTGGAATGAAGTCGGATGATTTTTTTTTATTCAGTCAATGACTACACAAATAGAATCTATACCCCTTGATGATCTAGGTATGAAAACTACGAAATCCATAACAAAATCCTCCCATTTCTATTCAAGGACAGGAAGTGGCTGTAACAGGACTACAGGTCTCTGGTGCTCTGCCTTTCCCTGCTAAAAGGTGGAACACCTAGTGATGAAGCCTGCAATCTGATGTCTCATCCTAGGCCACCATTAATGGTGTCACATATCTTGATACATCTTCGAAATTTCGGGATGAACTGCCAAATGGGAAGTGTGGGACTCTTTCATCAACACCTCTCTCACATTGGAAAGAACATATATATGTTCATATAGACGCATGATATCATCCAAAAAGACCACAAAAAAGAGTCAAAATGTGAATAGAAAACCCAATTAATCAATTCCATGAAAATAGAAGATGTTTTTGTTAGACCAAATGACATAACAAGATACTCATACAGACCATACCTGCTACAGAAATCTGTACGAGGTATGTCTGATGGTATGACTCACACCTGATGATAACCTAATCTCAGGTAGATTTTAGAGAACACATTTTCTCCTATGAGCTGATCAATGATATATTCTATTCAAGGATGTGGATACCGGTTCTTGATCATAATTTGGTTCATCCTTCTGTAATACACGCACAAATGGAGAGTTATACACTCCTTATTAGAAAAAATCATGGGTGAACCCCAAGAGGATGTACTAGTCCATATAACAACATTGTCCTCTAAGTCCTCTATCTGCTACTTGAGCTCCTAAAGATCAATAGGTCCCATCCTGTAGGGAGGAATGGACACTGGAGATGCACCTAGAAGAAGCTCAATTGAAAAATCTACCTCTCTCTAAGAATGTAATCTAGGAAAGACATCTGGAAAACTTCTGAGAAATGATCAACTACATGAGGGAAATTAGTTTGAAGAAAACCCTAATCCTCCATGAAAATATTTGCAATCTGGGTGGTCACTCCACCTATCCCATGATTCTTTGATACCACTCTCCTAGCCTGGACATCCCACTCAACTTTGAAAATATAATTTTCACCTTATGGTGATGTAAAAGAAATCCTTAGGCAATAAAAGTCAACAAAGGCGTCATAGTGGACCAACCAGTTCATCCTTAGAATTACATATAATCCTATCATCTCAAGGACAAAGAGATTCTAAAATAAAGGGTAACTAAAAAACTCAAGGGGAAAGTCCCTAAAATAGAATATTCCCTCCGTTCGTATTCTGAATAGTGTATCGAGGGTCATACACCATATTGATAATGTATATCTAGTCCAAGACTTTCCACAATAGATACAAAAATAAAAGAGTATTAATCACCTGTATCAAAAAAGAAGAGAAAATTGTAGAGGCTACTAGAATAGTACCTCGTACTGTATATGGTCCCACATCCTGATCCTTAGGTATTGGCTGTAAGGCATGCAACTGACTTGATCCATGGCCCTATGAAATAGATGGACTACCACGATCATGACTGCACTGTTGGCACTGTTGGTGATCAGGAATCAAACTAACATAGCCACGACCTCCTCCTCGGCCAGACCTATCGGTGCTACTCCAACTTCTCGTCTGATGTGTAAAAAATAACTCACTCCTAAAGGGGTAGCTAAAGTTGATCCTTTTCCACTCAAAGATGGTGGAACGGTCCTGCAAAAGCACCAAATATGACCCCTACGACCACAAGCCTGACACTCCATAGGGTCTCTATCACACTAGGGCTTCTTATGCCCTATTTTTCTACACTGATAACACACGATAGATCTATCAAATTGGATACTCTAGCAGCTACTAGCCTAATGAAAATCTTCAAGGGAACGTTTCTTACCACCCGAAGAACTACTAGCCTGACGTGGCACTGATCCTTTAAACCTAGTACTTTATTTGTCCCTTAGGTTACACTTAGTAATAAGGTCCTACTCAACTATTGTAGAGAATGTAATAAGGTGAATGTCATTCACTTAAGTTTGGATGGCATACTGGATACCATCCTCAAAACACCCTAGCAAGTGAAAGCTCATTACTAGATAGTAGTGATGCAAAGTGATTTAAATCTGTGAAACATAATGAATATTCCATAACTAACATAGAACACTACTCGAGGTGAATGAACTCTCGATCTCTATTATAATTCACTGACTAAGGAACGAACTGATCATAGAAGGCAGTCTGGAAGTCAACCCAAAACATGCTATGATGACAACCAGCCTGGGTAACCACATCCCACCAACGCTTGTCTGAATCCCGAAGAATGTATATAGAAAGCTTGACTCTCAACTTTGGAGTAATTTATAGATGCTCAAAGTAATATAGCATGGCCTATAGCTAATACTCAGCATCCTGAGAACCACCATCCCCGGAAAATGTAGGAGGATGTTGGTGTTGGAACTCACTGGTCAGATCTGCCATCGTAGGTGCGACCCGTGAAGCACCAATCATGGAATACATCATATGTAAGAAACTATCATGGACATGGGAATTAGTTCCCATATTAGGTAAAGTAGGTGGTGCCTCAAGTGGAACTCCTAGAAGTAATACTTGGGGCTCAGGGCCCACCATGTCTGGAGTGTGGTCGCCCCCTCCCTCATAGCGAATGACACGAGGGTGACGCGATGACATTAGTCTAAAAATGCCTAACACACATCATAAAACAATAATGGAAGCTAGGAGATAACATCACAAATAGAATATAAATGTAAGAAAACACACTACCCAAGGCATACTACCTAACTACCCACTTAGATGGCCAGGCATCTGTAAGTTCTCAAGTATAAGATTAATGTCATTTTTAGTTAATTCTTAGGTTCACTCCTTTATCTTTCAAATAAAATGACAAGGTGGGATAAGGATGTGCAACCAATTAATTTTATATTTTAGGATTTAATTTATAATGGATAATCTTTTCCAATGAATCAGTTCCCATACACCTATCACCAAAAACAACACCCATTTACTTATAGCATAATAGCTTGACACGATAAATTACTCAATCCAACTCATGAGGGCCCATACAACTCATGAATTGTTACATAAAATAACTAAATCAAATCCAACATAATACAAGTACAATTAACTATCACAACATCGCTCAACTCTCACATACATATAATGCAATGACATGTAGTGAAATGCACCTATATGGTGTGGAAATATGCATTACATGTGAATTCTAGGTTCCTATAATGAAGCAAGTAGAAATAATTCTTTCCCTCATTTCCTTGAGTTAGGGATGAGATAAATACCCAAAGGGTAATAATAAACAACACCACACAAAATGTGAGTCACCCAATGGTGAAAAAATATCAAATTTAATAGGAAAAATGAAACAAAAATTGCATTTTGGGTAACTTTGATTTTACCCTGAACATGGGTTCACGACACCCAAGAACAACTTATGACCAAGTCCCATGTGTTCTTATTCTCCAATCTATTATCTCCAAATAGTCATGAAAGAAAATAAACCACCTTTGATTCCAGTTTGTGATGACCCAGATCCAGATTCCACTTAATGATGCCCCGAGCCTGGTGGGCCACATGGCCTTAAGCGCATCTTCCTGAACACCAGAGGCTGTCGACTAGCAGTGAGGGCCCAGGGTGTGTCTATGGGAATACTATTACCTCATTATTAGAGTGTATCACTATAGAAGAGATACAAATGAATAGTAAATTGTGGAGGAAATATAGATATATAGCGGAAGCAAACTGATGCAATAGATAAATAAGAATAACAATAACATTATCAACTAGAATAGTGATTATGTAATGTCATGTCACTATAAAACTAGAAATCATGGATACAATACAATAAGGATAACTTGTTACACAAGGTAAAAGAAATAAAGTTTACTCCAACCATCCCGAGATCCTACTCGGTCATCTTTTATCAAGCTCTACCCTATCAGCAAAAATAAAGTATTTGAAGTTTCATGCTTCCCTTTGTAGATACCTACAACCATGTAATCTAATTTGGTTACCAAACAGCGCCTGAAGAGGGTGTCAGATAAATCTCAATGGGCCACCACCAATGGTGTCTTTAACATCTGGCCAGTGTAATGGAATATAACAGTGTCATGCATGCTATATAAAGTAATGAAAGTAGTACAATATAACTAAATAACCATGTACCTACTTCATACCTCAGCTGGTGTCTAAACATGTTACCAGTTTACTAATTAATCAATTAATATTTAATATTAATAGGTCACATGAGGCATATCCAACACTGACATCTCCTCATGATAGTATAATTATTGAAGGTCCCAAGATGTAACATGGAAACCAGACAATGATATCTAGTGAGGGAGTTCCAAGTTAAAAACCATGGTAATGTAGACTCACAGAAATATAACTCTATAGTATCTAAGTCTATCTAAGAGGTAAGAGTGTAATTCCATCAGTGTAATCTAAGTCATTCCATAATAAGGCACCTACTGAGTCCATGGTGATCGACCAAGGTAAAATGGGGCTAAGCGAAGACATGGGCCTGATGGTCTTTCACTGTGGCACCTACTAGTCAATGATTGATCCAAGAAGTGAATCTTAGGTATCCCTTAATAATGAAAGGGACCCAACGGTAGTATGCTGGGCATCTAAGTAATAGACAAGAACCATAATAAATATGGGTATCAACCTAATAAAATTGTATCCTTGAATCAGAAAGATGTTCCAAAGACACAGGGTATTCTCCTCTCGGAATCCAAGGTGAGCTTGAGTCAGTCCATTCCTATTTGATATTGTAATCATGTAATAATTCATATGGATCAATTATATCCTTTCATTTTTGTGGATAGGTCAATTAGATCTGAAACCATTCGTCCAAACCTTGTCTTCCAATACTGTGGATAGGCCAAGTAGCATTGTAACCATTTAATCAAGTCTTAGATAACCATTAAGGCATATTCAATTATTGAGGTTCACTCCAATACCTTCCATCGTCATGGAAATGGATTCTATAGACAAGTAACATTTATTCAATCTCTTTAAATAAGGTCAAGTAATATACATAGTATACTTCCCATTTTATGTTTCGCATTTCACTATTAATAACCATGGGGAAGCACTTTTCATATGCGGGTCAAGTGGTGAGAATACATGGTATATTCCATTATGAAATTATCAATAACAACATTCCATTTATTATAAGGAGTCTCATAATTAGAAAGGTCAAGAAAAGGCACACACGAATGGTGTCTCAGACCTGTCGAAACACTAAAACACAATTATGGTATAACCATCAACATGAGGTGGACTGACTTGTGGGTAGAACCACTGAAAACAAATCACATATTTGGAAAGAGCATAGCCATATGATTCTAATGAGTATAATCATGGAATGTTAATTTAAAAAATGGTTTCCAATGAAACATTTGGGCCCCATAAGAACATTCTTAAGACAACAGACTTTAGGGATGAGTTTTAGACAACCCACCATAGGGTTGTATGAGCCTCCTCCTCTAGTATCAACCCTTAATTTTCCTCGGATCAGAGTATATCTATGAAAAATTGAAAAAAAACTCACATGGAGATAACTAGTTTGAGAGTTAAATAGAAGAAGTATGGCTAAAGAGGACTCGAGTACATACTATTGTGCATCCAATGTGACAAACTGAATCTCAATCAGAATCCGGACAAAGAAGATCTCTTGACTCCAATATTTGATCTTTAAAAAACCCAAAGTTGAGAGAGAATTAGGTCAATACAACATAAACATAGATTAGGGAGGAAAGGGAAGGATTGATATATTATTATGGGAGTTTTGGTCATTTTACACATGTTTTTAGCCTATGTGGGGTTTGTCTGCAAGGTTTTTCAAACTGTACACAAACCGTGTGAGATGGTTCGGTTTAAACATTGGAAAAAGGAGCGTTCGCACGGATTGGATGCAAGGAAGTGCATAATTCATGTGAGGTGACACTGTCCAGAATAACACAATCGTCATGGTTAGGAAAATCGTGCACTAACCATGCACAAACTATGAAACTTAGCATGTTTTTTTGAAAAGAGGTGTTATGAGCTCCAAAAAATCCCCAGACACCCTCAGAACCTTTTTTGAACACATTAGGCATATATATTAGGTCCAAAGTAAAGAATTAGACCAAATATTTAACGATCCTCATAAGAGTGAAAAAATGGGTTCTTGCATATATATTATCCCAAAATATTATAATATATATCTAATTGGTATCCATTTATTTTTTTGTTATTCATTATCACTTTAAATATATTATCGATTCATAGTTCATACCTTATGATGTTTTAAAAGGAGACTCGTACTTCCTATTCCTTTCTTTAAATTGGGGATTATAGTATGTATCTCACTTATATATTTTTTTATTTTTTAAAAATAATTTTAAATACATATTAATATCATTTTACATTTATTATTTTTCAATATAAATGATTTTAAATTATCATCCAGATCATTTTTCTTAAATCTATACATAATAAGGGAAACCATTTCATATCCTCTCCCATTTCATTTATTACTTCTGTCAAGAATATTTTATTCAATTATTTGAAAACCATATTTTTATATAAAAAATTGTTGTTATTATTTAGTTTTTGTAAAATTAGATGACTTTACATTCGTTAAAATATTTTTTACACATTTTATATATTTTTGTAAAGGAAATTCTTCTCAATGTATTTATAATCACTTTTTTATTGTGTAAATATTCAATTCATTCATATTTTGCTTTGAAACATTTACATACCATCACATGAACAAATATTATCCCATTTTCCTTTGATTTTGGATATATTTATTAATTATCACTATTTCTCATGGGTAACTGTTTATGGAATAACCTACGAGTTTGATAAGGGAAATAAACTCTCATATTTTCTTCTTTCTTTATTTAATATTTATATTTTTAATATATGATCTTATATATGTCATATACATAATTCAGAAATTAATAAAAAACATTTCCCCCATTATTCATGAGTAATTACATATTGATTTACCTTACCCTTAATATTTAATGACTATTTCCTATCACATGTTCTTATTAAAAATTTTCTTTATAGGATTACATATTTTATGATCTTTATATTAGTTTCATTTTTATCCTATTATTAAAAGTTTATTGATGGAAATTTTTCATGAATTTACCTTTCTTACTTCTGGACTTACAAGATTCATTAATTTCTTATATAATGATTATGATAAATGAAATTGATTTGCAAATCATTTCTGTTTATATGGATTATCATGATTGTAATTCATGAATGTTATTTTCTATGTGGAACACATAAGAATGTAAATATTATGACTTGATGTAAAGGTTGAAAATTATATAAACCTCTAATTCTTTGTGTAAATATTTATATCTCATGATATCATTATGCATCATCGTGATTCAATTCGATTTTTCCCCTATGATATACATATACATGGCATGGTTAACTTTTTACACTATGTTATGATTTCATGGAAGTAATTCGAGAAATATTATTATGTTGTCATATTTTATATTTATTCTACATTCCTATATATTTTTATATTATTCTTTAAGTGTTATGATTCAAATTTCAATTATATTATAGAGTCATGTATTTCTTGATGATCTCATGGTATTCAAAATTTATATTCCATGTACTTATTTTATGTCTTATGATTCTTCTATGTTATGATCACGTGGTATACTTATTTATTGATTAATATAACTAATAATTATAACCTTCATGTTTCCATTTTCCTATACCCTTACTATGTTTTTTTCTCACCCCTTGTTTTATGTATGACCCATGGTGGTCATAGGTGTCAAAAATATTATTATTAGATTATAGGTGGTTTATGATTAAGGATTTGATTTAACTTCATGGTATTAAATTTTTTTATTATATATTATGTATCATTTTCACAAATATTGTGAATTTTTGTTTCCGGAAGTTTGTTGTAATTTTGATACATATGAAAATAATATATGTGTAGTAATGGATCTAGAAGTGCAGGTCTGGGGGCCTTTTAGTTCATATTTTATAAAATGTTGGTTATTTTTGGAAATTAATATATAGAAAACTTATTATAGAATACAATAGGTATATAACCAGTAATTATTAAAAACTATTTCAAGTATTGATACATTGAAAAAAATGATTAACATTTAAAATCTATTTCTATTGAGTTATATCATGAACTGATAATGACTTTTTTACTAAATATTCTTGCTATGAAACATTGAGTAAAAATTTATATTAATTTATTAATGAGTAAAAACTATGAGGATGCAACTTATTTAAACATAATAAAAAGGAACCATCATAAAATTTCAATGAATTATTTGAAAAAATTTCCCTATTAAATTATATATATATATATATATTAAAATAATATAATTTATTTTCTTTTTATAATATAAACCTATAATATATAACATAATTAATTTCAATATTAAATACATATTTTTCTTGAAAATATTAAATCAAATATATTGAAATTTCATAAATAAATTCAAGGAAACACATAAAGATAAAATCATTATTTTTTTCATCAAGAAAGAACATTAAAAAAGGTGTAATATATTACATAAGATCTAAAAAAACCTTGTCGTTTTTGAATATGTTTTTTATTTATTTTTAGATATGTGTTAGAATCATTAGATGTGTTTTAGAATATTTTTTATATTAATTAAATAGGTTGAGGAAGCTTAAATATGAATGAAGTTGGATGGAATTGAATTTTCAAATTTATAAGGTGAATGACACTAAAAATTTCAAAATTTTCCATCCATGCTTATATTTTTCATTGTCTACAATTCCATTTTTAAGGGTTAAATTGGAACCAAAACAAACAAGGGTATAAAAATAGATATCACATCGTAATTTCAATCTCTAAACCTTCTTAAAAAATCTAAACTACTTTGATTACTTGTCTCTATATAATCTCCAATCAACACTAAACTGATTTCATTTCAACTCTTCTCTGAAGAGATCTCCAAAGTGTGAATCCATATTGTTAAATATCTTATTGTATTTTACCATATTGGTCACACCTACATCAAAACCATTGAGTATAACATGATCATAACTATATCTCTAGTCCATTTTCTCTTTGTTGTCTTCGACCTATATTTTTCCTGCATAGATTCTACTAATATCTTTTCATTGGGATTTTATGAAGAAATCCTTACCCACATTATCCTCTTTGGAGTGAAGCATTAAATCCAACATAGGTGATACTTCAAATTATTTATTTTACTACCTCCTAAATATCCCACATCCCCAATCATAATATGATATTCCAAGGACCCAAAAATATCCATAGTTCCCTTAATGGGGGTAGGATTCTTAGCATATAAGTATTATTAAACCATCCCCTTAACCCCCCCCCCCCATTTTACTATAATATATTTTCATCATGGGTTTAGGTAAAAGGGTATAGAATTTCCAAATTCTTATTTTCTTCCATAAATCCTTACCCTTTTTCCACCCTGTATGATAAAAATATTCAACCTATATTTCCTATTCAAAAGAAGACAGCTTTAGAGTGTTTTTTCATCCCTAATTTCATCACCAAAGTAATCCACAAAAGGAGACTTTATTTCCATCTCTATATTCCCCAACTAGCTAATATCGGGTTCTATTTTTTACTTCCCAATTAATATTCTTATTCTTTTTATAAAAAACTATCCTTCATTCACTCATTGTAAGACTGTATTCTATTTTATTTGAAGACACAACCCTAGAATGAAAATGAATCTCAAAATTTTTAGGTGGTTGATTGACATGTATGACATGCTAAATTCCATTTGGGAATTAATCCAAATAAGCATGATTAAACTACACAACACATATGGGGATTCCAATATCCCTTCATTTATGGTCAAACAAATTAGATATTTTCCATTCATAGTATTGAAAACTTATATTTTTTCACACGTGAGAGACACCCCATTTTATAGTGTTCTATGCCTCCATAGATAGTCCAAGCCTCACAATTGTAATGTAGGAAGGTCGAATCTTTCCATCATTTGTTATGCATAGAAGGAGTGACCACCCAATATAAATCCATCTAGCCATAGGAGATACCCTTTCCTTGTTAACTAAAGAGGTTTATATGCCAATAATTTTTGGAGAAACCTATTGAATTGATATCTTATAAGTATCCAAAGATCATGAGTTATAGATAGAACCAATACTTACTATTATACACTTATATATAGCTCCATCCTCCACTATCATAGGTGTGTGGAAACTAGAAACATTATGATTAAAATTTCTGGAGAAGTGGCCTTGAAAATAGTAGTTCAAACAAAAACTAGTCTATTAATAAAATAAGATATCGTGTATGTACCTATAATAATATTGAACCTCAATCCATAAGTCATTAGGAGTTGGGTCTTGAAATTTGGTTCCAAAATAGATGTAAGAGATTATTGGATAATAAATAGTTATCATTATTTAGTATATACATAAGAATCTTCCAAAGGAATTTCCTATAAGATTCAATGAAGTTAGATTTTGAAAGGGTTACAAAAAACTGGGATACAGGATCCAAAAAAATATCATGATTATTTAAACTCTTTTTTACATTGGTATGTTTAATGAAGTATTAAATAGAGTTTTGGAAACTTCCTAAATGAGAAACCATCATATGATCAAGGGGGAAATAATCATAAAAAATAATGGCAGGAAATTATAGTCAAAGGTTGTCCATTTAATATTCCACATACATTCAAACTGATAAGAATTTATAGGAGAAAAGCTATATAAAGAGGATTCATGAAATGAATGAATTAGAAAGGAACCTTGTGGTACAAAGATCAATACCCCTCCCCCAACACCCAAAAAGGGGCCATCAATGCCTCTATCTAATCCATGATCCTTGAGATGAAGAAAACCATAGAGACAAAAATCAAGGATGCAATTACATTTTTAGAACGATCATATTTTAAAAATATTAGTTATAAAATATTAATATTTAATTTTGTCTAGATATTTATATAAACTCTATAACTATATAAGAGAATAATATAAATTTTAATGGATAAATTAAATTAAATAGAGTTATAAATGAGTGAAACGATGTTGTAAAAGGGTAACACATATTCTATGATGCTATTTTTAAATTTACTAGTATCTAAGGAAGAATAAATATATAACATTTGTTGAAAAGTATGAATAACCATAAGTTATGTGGAATTAAACCAGAATGTTTAAAGTCCATGTCATGTTAAATCATAGTCATGTAAGAATAAATGAATTTCATGTAACAATTAAACAAATTCAGTGATTTCTATGTAATAAGAAATTACTCTCAAGTAATATTTATATAGTTTTTTTTAAATAAGTTTATTTTTTAGGATTTTAAAATATTAGATTTTAGGATATTTATATGTGAAGATTTAAATCCTATAATAATTTTATTTTTCTTCAAATTATGAAATATAATTATTATTCAAGGTGATTTTTCTTCAAGATGAGATGAAAATGAGTATATTTTGTTTGAACTAAGGCAATTATTTTCTAGAAATGGAGTCTGGTTTTTTTATTTTTAATCCACACTAGTCAAATCAAGGAGTTTGAAAGATAAGTTATTTTAAAATAAAAACTGACAATAGTGTTCAAGGAGGGTTCTTTTCCTAGTGTAGGAGGAGGTTACGAGTAATCACCTCTCCGTAATTGTGTAAACTATTTTAATCTTTTTTGGATGTGATGTAGGTTTATAGGGGAAATACGAAACATGGGAAGTATGTTTTAGTTCTATGAAGGATTTTTTCTTCACAAAGGAGTGAGATTCACAAAATGTAGGTTTCAACATCAGTTTTCAAAAGAAAAAATTCATCAAATAGAATAATCTCATAACTATGGTCAAATAAGAGGCTTATTCCAGTCATTGAAGAATTATTAAATTTCAATATATTAAAGATAACTAAAATTTGATAAACTGAGTAAGAATTCACCCAAGGGAGTGAGCTAGGGGGAGTTGAGAGAAGTGTTTTGAGGGACACAGTGTGGTATCCCTAAAATTATATAATGGTAGTGTACTTAGAGTAGAGTGAAATTGTATGAACATTTTTATTCCACAACTAGAGAGGATTAATGGATTTAGGTATTAATGAAACATCCTTGGTTCATGCTCCATGGACTAGTCTTTAGTGGTGAACCGTGTAAAATTGGTGTGTTTTCACTATATGTGATTGTTTGTAACATACACATTCCCATCAGACAGGTTTAACAGGTTCCTACCAAAGTTGTAACAAGATAAATCACTTTAGAAGAAAATGATAACACCCTGATTCATCCCTCCCCTCTTAGGGTGTTTTAGTGTCCTATATTTGGTAATAGAGCCTATAGGTTGTTGGAGTTAAATTTTCCATCTTTTTTATCATATATAATTCATGAAATGTAAGGGGTTACCCTATTTTATAGAAGCATCTTTTTGATTTGGAAGAATATGATGATATCTTATTTAAGATATCTTAGAATGGAAGTTATTTTTTTTCACTGCATAAGGGATATAGGTTAGTGATGCAAGAAGGATGTATATGAATGATACATATATTAAAATTATTAATATATATTTTAAAGCATATAATTCCTTTAATTATTCTATTTCTGATCAAATCAATCATAAAGTGATCACTTTTACTTCAAACAAGTCTATCTTTAAAAACTAGAAAATATATGTGATGGTAAAAATAATGTGAAGTGGGGAAATTCAAATATTTCCTAATAAGACTGATGATCTGAAAATTAATCCTGCTGAAAATGCATATACCTTTTTAAATAAAATTACTGATGTTGTTGGAACAATACGAGGGCCTGGTGAAGCAATCAAAGACATTGACATTAATAAGGATTTCACCTCTTTAAAATCTAAAAGTTTCAGACCTTTTGTAAATAGATCTATCTAAACATTCTATGGATGGTTTTCTAAGCAGTCTGGTAGCATATGAAATGAGATTCAACCCAAAAGATACAATGACTCAAGTAAGAAATGAAATGGAATTCAAAATCATGGAAGAACTTGATATTTCATGAGATAGCATGGATGAAGGTAATGAGGAAGATGAGATTTTTATCATTTTTCTTAGAAATTTAAGAGGGAAAATGGGGTAATTAAAGAAAATATTCATGTGGTATGTTTTTGTTATAGTATAGTTGGGTACATTGCCTCTCAATGTTCATAGAAGTTCGATGATATTGAAAGTGAAGCTAAAAAAATACATAAGCCTTAGAAAAGGTTTTCTGAAAATGGAGAATTCAAATATGTAAAGAAATTAACGAGAAAGATTTTTTTCTATAAATAAGAATATGGTGATAATGAAGGTTTTTGACTTAGAAGAAACCTAATTAAAATTTGAGCCAAATCATTCATGATTACTACAACTGAAATATTATAACCATTAAAAGATAAATATATAGATAATCTCTTGACTATTGATACCAGTCTCACATTGGAACATGAGGATGATATTGGTATTCTTGATAATCAAATAAACTAAAAAAGTACAGATAAGTTCTAGAAGAATCATCGGAATATGTTGATGGTATTGAAGAATAAATTGATCGACTTGAAGAAGTAGTAAAATAACCTTCATAAACTTTTTAAAGTTTATAATATATAGTAGAACAGATGAAAGTAATTAAATAAAAAGAAAATTAAATCAATTAACACACATCCATATTGTAGTACAAGTCCAAGACTATTGAGGGACTTGAAGAATAAGTTGTTACTATTAAGAGAAAACTTGGAAGTGAGTGAAATTAAAAGGAATCAAATAAGAAAATATATTTTGGAATATTGTTAGATGTTGAGATTCTAGAGAGAGCTAATCATGTTTTTGGTGGATTTGAAAAGGTTTTGAGTGATCAAATATCTAAATTATTGGAAAATAGTTGAATGGGTTATTATTCTGGAACATCAAATGCAGGAAATAAAATGGGCCAAAATAAAGGAAAGATGTAAGTTGAACATGGGATAAAGTGACATGAAGTCCTTACAAATAAAGGCTCAAATCAATATAAATGGATAAATGAAGACTATCCTCAAGTATCAGAAAAATTGGCTGTCAAAATCATTTCTTAAGGAAGGGGGAATGGGTAGGAATGGAAGTGAAAAGACATTTCCAATTATGAAATGTCAATTTTTTCGGTTATCTAGGTCACAACATGTCATACCATGAAGTGGAAAGAATCTATTTGAATACAGAAGATCTATAAAGTCATAAAATGAGAATTAATTAATATACTACATATTATAGATGAAATGTATTTTATGTATATGGTTTTCATTTCACTAACATTGTCCATAAATATATTTATTATAAATAAGAGGAAAGTGGGTAATTATACTGACAGAACTCAGATAAATCTCAATACCCACAAACTAGATAAAGTTTCTCTTACAAACTAGTTTTCTACATCGCAAGAAGAATATGAGTATGATGATTAAATGCATATTTAAAAGAGATCATAAAGGAAATCTTCATTTTCCACTCAATAAAATATTTCATGGAAAGAAAATAAGAAAATCAAGAAATCCAATCTTGCAAGCATCACTCTCAAAGCTGCGAAGAAGAATAGCACCTAAATTATTAATAGAGGGTTCTCATACCATATGACGAGAAATGTGGATTTACTGAATAATGTAAAGAAAAGGGTTGATGGAATATCCTGGTTCAAAAATGATGGTTCATTGAAGATCAAGGGAATTGGGAGTGCAGAACTGGAAAGTGACGAACTTAAGAAAACCAAAGTTGTTTATGTGGATAGATCACATCATAATATTTTGAGAGTGATTAAACACTATGGTTCCGAAATTATAGTGACATTAAATTAAAATGGATGCACTATAAAATGAAACACGAGGAATTATCTCATGAAATGATGCAGAACAAATGGAAACATATACCAGGTGGAAGGTGAAGAAAAAAATATTATTTAACTATTGAAGAAGAAAACAACTTGTGGCACTATAGGGTGGGTTAAATTAATCAAAAATATATGGATAAGATATCTAAGCTTAAGACATTTATGAATTTCGAAAATTTTAAGTGTGAATGGGAAAATATTTTTGATGCTTGCATATAAGGAAAGTTAGCATGTAGTTTTTGTTAGATAAATAATAAAAGGGAATCCAATCTTATTGACCACATCCACACAAGATGTATCTGGTCTGATAAATGTGGCTAGAACTTAAATATATAGGTACTTTTTTTCTTATCGATGATTATTGTAGAATATATTATGTGATTATTATTCAAAGGAAACAAAAAGTTCTTGATTTCACTAAAATTTATCATCAAATAGTTAAGAATGATACATGCAATATCACCAAAGTTCTACGATCTAATAATGGAGTGTAATACACATTCATTGAATTTAAAAATTACTAGGAGAAACATCGGATTATTCATGTGGTGTATTTAGGGAGAATCACATAGAAAATGGAGTTGTTGAGTGAAGAAATTAATAGATGAACATTATGGCCATAATTATGCTGTTTGAGAGTCGTATCTATCATTATTATTATAAATATGTTGTTCAAGAAGCATTGTATACTCAAAATAGTACAAGGATTTATATGAGAGAAAAGAAATATTCTGTATGAGCTATGTCATGAAAGGAAACCCTCTATGAAGTTTTTTTTTAAAAATAAATAAATTCTTCATCTGAAATAAATAATTAAATCAAGGGATTTATGGGGATGTTGTAGATGCCGAGTTTATTCCTTAGATATTATTTGAAGATAAAATCCTACAAATTCTAAAATAATAATCTTGGAAGAATTTTGGAATGTAGTGATGTTAAGATCATTTAAGATAGTGTCAAAGATACCCAAATAATCCCATATGATGATATGATGGATGTTGAAGAATATAATGAAAAACTGACTAATTAAAATATAGAAATTAAAGAAGTCCTTTGAAACAATCAAGGGTCACATGATGATCTTAAATCAAAAGATGCATTTGAAGAGGAATATTTGTCTGATGAAATGTCATAAAAAAATATAAGAATTAAAATTGAAGAAATTGATCAGTAAAACATCTTTGGGGATTGGATAGCTCCCACGCAGACAAGAAAATTGAGAAATGATACAAATTCTAAAATCCTTTCAATTGTGGAACCATCCTTGTTTGAAGAAGATTCAATGGAAGATTCTACGGTTAAATCCATGAATGAAGAGTTGGATCATATTTATATGAAGAAGTCATGGGATCTAGTTAAGAGATCCAAAAATCACATTGTTATTGGAGTGAAGATTAATTTTTAAATTAAATT
The DNA here is from genome assembly GCA_963277665.1 of Viscum album. Taxonomy (NCBI): domain Eukaryota; kingdom Viridiplantae; phylum Streptophyta; class Magnoliopsida; order Santalales; family Viscaceae; genus Viscum; species Viscum album. The sequence goes on from OY728133.1 coordinate 248,026,712, forward strand.
TTATGAGCATGGAAATGTGATGAGAAACACGTTGTGCTTGGAGTGTAAAAGATATTCATATATTGAAGGCGTTGATGTTGATAAAACATTTTCTTTGGAGGAAAAAAATAGATTCAATCAGGCTCTTTCATTCCATGGAAATCAAAATAGGGTAAAAAGTGTATCAAATGTATGTCTAAACATATTTACTAAATGGTATTTTTGAAGAAAAGTACACATTGAACAACCAATGGGTTTTCTTCTTAGAAACGATGAAATGATTGTTTGAAGATTAATGAATGCACTCTATAGTATGATGTAGTCACCATGATTAGGGTACTCTTAGTTGGGTTCGTTTCTAAAGAATCCTAAATTTAAAATAGGAGGAGTGGACCACAATATCTAAGTGAATAATTCGCTAAATGATCAATTCATGGTGCTGGTGTATCTAGATGATATTATGTTTTGTGGAAGTAGGAAATGATCGTTGGAAGAATTTTTCAATCACCTAAAATCATAATTTGAAATATCTATGATTAGTGAAATCACATATTTCATGGGATTGTAAGTGCTTAATTAGAAGGAATATACATTTATCTGTGATGAAAAATATGAAACAGAGCTTCTGAATAAATTCAACATGCATGAATCCAAACCAATGTTGCTTTGATTGGGGTTGGGAAAAAACTAAGAAATCATGAGGATGGGACATTTGTAGATCCCACAATGTATAGGATAACCATTGGAACCTTATTGTACTTGAATTTGAAATGAACATATATTTTCTTTTCAAATTGATTTGAATCCCGCTTTCAGAGTAATTAGAATGTATAACATTTTACAGTAGTGAAAATAATAATGATTTAAATTCAAGGGACTAATAATTAGGGTTTATACTTTTTTGCAAGGATATATAATAAACTATAGTAATTTTGTGATACTGATTGGGTTGGAGATCCGGTTTATATAAATTCCTCAAGTGGTCGAACATTCATTGTTGGAATAAAATTTGTAGTCTGGTAGAGTAAGAAAAGGGAATTACTTCTCTTAGTACTGCGGAATCGGAGTATATCTCGTCTACATAAGGCTTTCACTCAGCTATTGTAGATGAAGCAACAAATGAATGATATTGGTGATGAGCTGAAACAACCAATGGTGATTCACTATGATAATAAGAGTGTGATTTATCTTATGAAGAATCTTTTTTAACATTATCATATGAAATATATTCAAATCAGATATCATTTAATCAATGATTTGAACACGGCATGATTAAAATGAATCATATTTCAACTATTGACCATGGGTATGGAATTTTGAACAATCCATCAGAAACAAATTTTTTTGAGAAACATTGGTTTCACCTCAGATTTCAACCACCTCCTAGTTCATTTGGAGGTTATGAGTATTCTTCTCTTCACAATTATGTTAACGTTTTTAATCTATTTGTGAAAGTGATGCAGGTTTATGGGGGAGATATGATCCAAGGGGTGTTTTTTTATCTCAATAAGTAAAAATATATATTCATTGGGTTTATTTTAAAAGGGGGATAATGGAGTAATTAAATGTTACAAAGGGGGAGAATGAAAAATTCAGAGCTTAGCACGATGAGAATTCAGTGTTATGATGAATTAATTAGAGCTTAGCTTGGAGATATTTAAGAATCACAAAACATGAGACCCCAATTCATGATTCCCTGATCATTTTCTACACTAGTAATTACTCACATAGACGTAGATTTTTGGATGAGTTGTTTCTTGTATATCAGGCTTGGATAGTGGCTGGTGCTTCATTGAATTTATCTACAGATTTCTAACAAACCCAAATGGGGAGTTTGTTGGAACCAGGTCTTTTATTTCTTGGAAATAAAGTATGATTTCTATTTATTTTCAATCCACACTAGGTTGATCAAGGAGTTTTCAATTTAGATGTTTTAATATTATTGGATGACAATAATGTTGAAGGTGGTGTTATTTCCTAGGGTTTTCCAATTTTTTCGGCTATAAAATCAAAGGAAGTTATAGCATTGCAAAAGGTTGTTTTCTATAATAAATTCATCATAAATATTTTAAAGGAATGGGTTTCATAATGACTGGGTTTCTCAAAGGTGAGTATCATATGATTGCGAAGGGTTGATAGTGTTCTCTATGATTACGAAAAGTGGAGTATCATGTGTGCGTGATGGTTTGAAGAAGACCTTTTTGAAAATCACAAATCTCAATAGAGCCTCACTAATAAAAAAGAAAATTTAAAGGTGTTTTTGAATGATTTGAAATATGTTATAGAGGTGGTGGAGCATCACGAATAACCAAACATATATATATGAGGCTACCCCCACTTCATCTTACACAATTATAATTGAATAAGATCTGGAATTTCTCTAATTTCATGATAGATGGGAAGCTCTATGAATATGGTTTTCTATAAAATAATTAGCATCAATAAAATCCTAGTAAAATCTTCAATAATTAAAATTCTTCTTTGTAATGGGTGATTTGTGATGACTAGGTATTATTGGATATCTAGGTGAGCTTCATGAAGGAAGTTTGTTCCAAAAGGTACTTTTCTTCATGAAGGACTGAGATTCTAAAAAGGAAGTTTTGAACATAAGTTTTTTAGAGAACTATGATTTTAAAATGCATTAACTCAGAACTATGGTGCGAGTGGAGTCTCATGATAATCAAAGACAAAGTCATAAATTCTAATCTATTGATGTGTCCTTAAAGTCGATAAAATAAGCATGACTTCAACCAAGGGAGTGAGCTAGGAGGGGGCTCAATTGAAGTGTTCCAAAGGATGTAGTCATTTATACCTAAAATGATGAAAAGGAGGTGTGTTTGGAACTGATTGACTATGTATGGACTTCTGTATTCCACAACTAGTGAAAGTTTTTGGATTTAGGTATGACTGACACACTATTGATTTATGCTCCTTGGATTATCCCTTAGTGGTGAACTTCTCCATAGAAGTTTTTTGATAATAAAAAAATAAATTTTCAGTCCATAAATCCTACCAACATGAGAACAATATCCATTTCTTTAGATGATGAATTTGACACCCTAATTCACCCCTCCCCTCTCAGGGTGTTCTGGGGTCCTTTAAATTTTTTGTGTAAAGTATAAAAGTAATCCATGAATAATTTAAGGTTGATTTTAAGTATGAATTTCATAAATTATTCACACCACATATTATGTAATCATGTTGAAATATGAGTTGAAGTGAGAATTATAGGATGTATTTTAATCTTAGTGATGTTCCATGAGAATTCAGTGCAACACTTAATCGTGATGGTCAATGAAGTCAAACTATAGTTGATTTGCCACTCCATATCCATGTGAAACCTTTAAGAGAGTGAAAATTACCTTATTCCATGATTAATTGAGTCTCTAAACATTATTATTTCTATATTCAATCCTTCGGGATAGAATGAAAATGATAATATATGAATTATAGAAATTTAAATGTATTAAAAGTTGAGAATTTCAGAAAATTAAATAGTGAGATTTGAGAGGATATTGAAAATTTGATTTTAGAATTTTAAATGGAATACTTGAATACATGAATGATGACTAAAGGAATTAAATTTTTTTAAAACATTCTTACTAGTTTCAGATTGAAAATTATGATTCATCAATATTTTTAATTTTTAAAAATTAAAATATTATAAATATTATTTTGAAAAAAATACTAAAATGAAGAGGTTAAACTATTGTATATGTTCATGAAAATCAATTGGGAAACATAATAAGATAATATTTAAACAGAAATATTGATGATCTATTACTTCTTAGAAATACATATAGATATCAAATTTCCTGAATAAAGAGGAATATTATATTCATTTTGAATATTCCGAAGGTATAATAGAAAATATTTTTAGTGAAAAAGTATCAAGGAAAATACATAATTTCCTTTCAGTTTGGTTATAAAAACATTTTTAGACATGGAATATATAGTATAAATAACAATTAGGCAACTGATATATTTGGATAAATATTTGGTTTAAGGATGATACCATCCCATTTGTAACCACATTATTATATTAGTGATACATATATATCCTGTAGTCAACCCAAACATATCATGGATATAGATTACCAAATTGGAATCTAACCTTCTAAAAATATTAGGTGATATTTTATTTCTATTTATATTCATTGTATATGAGTAATGGATAGTTTTTTATACTGAGAAGATATTGAACTTAACAAGTAACATAGGTTAATTTAAAAAAATTATAAAAAGTGAGTATCACTAATTCAATACCTCTTCTCAGCATTACATTATCGCCTCCATGAAACTTCAAGTGATATAAACACCATATATCTTCACTTAAAAAGATCATATATTTTTAGAAAAAATTACAGAGAGTCTGCATTCCATTAAAATTATAAGAATACCTATATTTTATGAAAAAAAACTATTATGGACAGAAGAATATAATGATTTCCCGTCATCTTTATCTCGACTAGAAGTTATTAATGCTTCTATTGTTGGGTTTACTATAATTAAGAAATATTCTACCATTATAGATGTGTATAAGAAAAATTTTGATGTTTGTAGAAATGAAAATAATGTAATTATAATTTCCAAAGCAAATAAAGTGAATAAAAGTGATGGGAATCAAAAAATTTATAAAATATGGGATAATATTTAAAATATTTTAAAAGGTAACGTTAAATTAAAGGAAGAAAAAAATTATGATCTGGATAAGAGAGTTTTAATATTTTATAATGGATAGTGATGAGAATATTTAAGAGTGAATTACAACGATTACTAAAATTTTTAGCAACATCATAAGTTTTAGAGGTGCATTTCTATACTCTAACATTGTGAAAAAAATTATTTTAAAAAATTATGACAGATTTTATGTGAAAAAATTTATCTTTTTATGATGGATACTTGAATGAGTTTCATCTTGATTATTTTAAGATCATTTTCTGTTTCTTGAGATATGAAAAGATGTACTATTTTCATAAGTAATATCGGTTACAAGAATGATATTTCATTCAATGGAATTAATAAAATAAAAATTAAAGATAAGTTATAATCTATTCATAAATAATATGGTGATTATTAAAAAAATGAATATATTAGAGAATCATCTCTCTTATTTTAAATAACATTAGAAGAGTAATAGGTAAATATAAAGTTAATATTCCTTTAAAATGAATTAATTGTGAAATAATATTTCATTTTAAAGTTGATTGATATAAATAATATGAATGGAGAGACTTTGGATAATGAGTGAGAAAAAGTTTTTCAAAAATATCGGTGGGTTAAAACCAAGAAGGTTGATATTGGAAAGAAGAAATTCCCAATAATAAAGACAATAAATCTAATGACAAAAGAATAATGGGATTTTTTCACCTGGAATAGAATTATATGATTCATTATTATGGGAGGGGTAGTATAATTATATAATCTCCATGTTGGGTTCACTATTTTTTATTTGGATGGATTCTAAAGGGAGTTTTTCTTTGAACCATAAATATTGAACATTTCCTATATTTGTGACACGTTATATCATTAGTGACCTACTTTATAAAATGAAGGTGGTCACTAGGTTTTTGATATGTGATACATCAGAATGTTCACTGGTCGATAGGATGGGAGGTCTGGCTCCTCGAACCGTATTTGGAGAGTTATTTCCAATTATATGACTCTCGTATAGATTTAATTCATGTTCAAGAATCCTTAAAAAATTAATAGGTTAGAACTTTAACCCCTATGCTAATTATGGTTCAAGATTATGAATTGATGGGAATGTCTATATGGTTTAGAGGTTCTCCATATTTTCTTCTTTTTGAGGTGATATTCACTTTAAATATTTTATGGTTTAAAAATAGATAACTGGGTGATATAGAGTTTATAAAAATATTAGAAAGTGTAAGATGTTATAGAGTTGTTACTCAACCTCTTTTAGGTGTCCTATATTTTCCATAAAAATTGGAATAAGAACCCATGTAGTTCATATTATCCAATTTAGGGTCATATGGTAATGACTAATCCATGTAGCTTAGTATCGTGTCGAAAGGATGATTAAGCCAAAGGTTTTTAGTAGTGGATTGTGTGGTACTAACAAATAATCATCCCTTTATGATTATTTTTACCAATAATAAATCTTTATGAGGATGGGTTGGGTTGTATAGAAGAATCATGGCATATTGGGTGGTTTATATAAATATGGATCAAGTTAAAAAAGTGTGATAATTACCTAGAGGAAATATGGACCTCTAGGAGGGGGCCTGATTTCATCGGTAATGTGGCCTAATAAGTTAGGATCCCAAGGAATATGTCCCTATAAAATGTGATATATGTGTTTTTATGGATATAAACAAGTGATGGAAGTATATAAGTTATCACATGAGTAATATGTCCCCCTGAACATAGAAATTTAGGATTAAGGATTTTGAGTTTAATCCTCAGTGAGGAATCCAATGTATCCCATTGAAATAGAAATGAAATACCTTGTAGTTTGAGTGAAATTATTTAAGTTCATATGATGGGACCATACCATTCTGTTTAACATCATGTGGTAAATAATTTGTACATGTTTTTTACCTTCATTATATAGGGACATTTGTGTCATGAAGGGTGTGACAACAGGTAAGCGAGAAAGGCTTACATTTATGAGGACACCATAGTTGGAGTAACATAGGTTACATGAATGATTTGATCACCCCAAATCCATAATCTCATGTGATTCATGGTCAGTATGAGAAAAAATAGATTGAGGATCTGAAAATTTTCATAAGAGTATTAAATTTGAGTCGAATTAGGCTTATTCATTGGGGATTCCCTTGGCGGGTATTCATGGAACATTGATGGTATATCCAATGGGAACCATATTAAGACCTATAATCAAAGAGGAATCTAATCCTTCTTTATTACTTAAAACTAATAGAAGAGGGTGAAAGAAAAATTCAAGAGTTTACTCCCTTTTAATAAAGAGTAAAATCTTACTCTAGAAGGCATTCCCTATCTGGTTCGGTTCATCGAAAGAATAAAAAAATTCCTCATGTGTTGGGAGAGATCACTCAAGTTTCCTCTTGATAAGGGCCCCCACAATAAAGGGAATCTATGATCATGATCACCCTGAGGGTTTTACCTATATAGAATAAAAACCTAGAGCCTTGTTTTATCAATGTAATCATTGATCAAATTGGTACATGATGGTGTGCAGGCCCAAATCATTCGCTTAGAGTGGATTTAGAGGAGGCTTTAAGTAAACATTTTTAGGGTTTTTAATTTAGATAAAGAAATAAATGTAGTTAATTTTAATTGTATCTACTAATCTAGGAAGTATAAAGTGATCCAAATAATCAAATATAATGAACCATTTTTATAAGGATAGCTTCTGGAGTGCATGTCACTAGGTAGACCTTAGAGACTAGATTCTATGTAGTCACTCAACATCTGCATGGTTGTCCTGCACATATGTGAGGTCATTTGTACCTGACATGGTCACCACATAATTTTAAATTTATATGAATTAATTTTCATTATTTAATTATTCATGGTTGTATGTAATATGGTCGGTCTGCATGTTCTTGAACTTGCATGGTCAGCCATTACAGGCTTGGCCCCATATACTAAGAATCCATGGGTGGTGATCCTCATAGGATATACTTCCATGGTCTTGGCCTCATGGGCTAGGATTTATGGTCTTGATTGGGGGTCCAATCAATTTTTATGATGGTTTCCTTTTTATTAACTGTAGAGTTTTTAGAATTTATGATAGGAATTTCCATAATCCAAAGGTACATCTGTTGATATCTTCCACTTATTCCCTCTATGTGTCTCCTTGAATTTTTTTAGGATTGGAAGAGGTATTTATGTATATCCATGAGTTTTTTTGTCCCATATTAGGTGGTAATGTGAGCGATACCATGTGTCTATAAAGTCAAAAGGTGACTAACATATATGGATATACATTTCAGAGTTCCAAAAAAGGATGCCCCAAAGCGGCATAGTCAGACCAAGAAATGAGAAAGCTACATCATGAAAATCGTATAAAATTACACTATATAAACACAGGTTTAGACCATGTGGTGGGTAGTAGAACCACCTTAAAAATTCAAAAAGGATGCACCATAACTATATGTTTTTACTATGTCATGGGAAGATGAACCTTATAAAGAATACAGAAAGAAAACCATGTCACCATATTATTAGACCACATACTGGGAATCCCAACAATACAGAGTGTCCAAGAAAGACACTCTATCACCATAGGGTTGGACCACGTGGTGGGTGGATGAACCAAATTTAACATCCCAAAAGGAAATTTTTTCACTACATGGTTTGACCACACATTGGAGAAACCATCCTCCTAGGATCGGGGACCACATGTTTAAAGGGGTGTTCCTTTAGACTTCTTCCAAACTCTCCCCAACTATATTTATTGATACATCCTTGTAAACTCATCTGAATTATATGTCTTTAACTCATCCATGAACACGGTGAGTGATGCCCACATACTCATCTCTATACAGTCAGTACCATGGTTTTCATGGTTATCCTTATAGGTTGTGATGCATACCAAATGGTAATTTTAATCTAGTTGGCCTGTGTGGTTTTCTTCATAGGAAACATTGTCAACCTCTTAAAATATTGATACCATGATATTCACATGGATAACTATTTTGGTTATAGGGTTAACTGTGTGGTTTGTAAGCTAATCCTTGTGGTTTGTGAGGTCAACCTCAAGAGTTATTTCCTTTGTGTATTTTTTAGAAATTTTTATTTTAAATCCAATAATTTTCTTGAATTTGAATATTTTTTGTCATTATTATATATAGAAAAATGATTCTAGAAAATGTTTCCCAATATACCACTTTAATGATAACTATGATGGTTGTTGATATAAAATCCTCACAACATCAACTTTTTATCTCTCATCATACAATTCCATCAGATTTGATAGGGAGATATATATGATATTATCTATTATATAATAGACATACAATGTATGGGTTTGGAATATTAGATGACGTACCCATTCTACCATAATGGTCCATGAACATATCAATCAACTAGATCATCCACCACTGGAAGATGACTCAGGTGAAATTTTTAAAAAAGGTCATTTCTTCTATAAAAAAGAATCAAAATGATATATTATGGGGTACCACCCCATGTAATTGGAAGAAGAAATATTTGCAGTAGAAAAATATACACAAAAAGATACATCAATCATAATGAAATCAATAAATCATCACAATTTAGGGTTGGTATCTAGTATAGACATTTGATTTGGAGTCTCATTCAATATAGATCTATGTTGTCCCTTCTAGGTGCATTAGTGTTTTGTTGAATTCTAGAAACTATTTAGTGATGTAGGTCTATATGAGGTAGTTTGAGTCGTATTATATTTTTTTCACCACAAACACCGCATCATTTTGTACATGTTTAGACACCTGATTCTATGAAAAAATACATTTCCTATGATTAATGAAGAGACTGGGACCAGTATATGGGGTATATGGATAATAAGGGGAGATCCCATCCCTGGAGATATTTACAATAAATTCTTCTCACCTTCTCCATCATGGGAAAACATAGATAGATCTCCTAATATAGTGAATTATTTATTTAATATGGGATAGGGAATCTGAAATAAATAGATTTATTTGAGGATAAAAATTCACCTCAGTTCCTAGGCTGGAAGGTTTATCATGATCTTTGGTAAGGAACATGAGCTAAAGAGGCTACAGAACTTCCCATCAGATAACTCTTTATGTTCTCCGGGCATATACTGGAAGATTCTAGAGGAATTTATCTACACCTCCTAGGGTTGGGAAGCTATCCCAGGCATCGATTGAATCGTCAACCTAGTATAATCTCTTAACATGTTCATCAGAATACACCTCCTTTTGGTGAAGAACATAAATCATGGAGTCATTGTTGGGATATTCATAATGGAAACCCAATTGTCTATAGGAATGAGATTTAACCTGAATGTACCATTTTTTGCCATTACATATCACCTTCTTGGAAATATGCATAGGGGTAAATCCCCTTTCAAGATTCGAGGCTCAATCTAGGTCCCTTGGAGTTGGATAAAAATTTATAAGGGAGGTTATCAATTTCTTATCAACTAAGAGATCACACACATGTGAATTCCTCCCAATATTTTCTATTTGGGTGAGGCTATGACTTTTTATATGAAGGATTTTGATATCAAGTTCATTTAATACTATCATGAAAATTTTTCCATCACACCATGACCCATGCCTATCAATGTTATCATAGATGAATATGAAAAAAAACCATAAATAGATGATGTACATTATATTTCTACGGGACAATGTTCTAGCTCCATGAACAGTTGGGGAACCACTATGCGAAGGATAAAATCGTTTTATATTTATCCAGAAATTCCATTTTATTTAGAAGTGGTTCCCTACTCCTCCCTACAACATACAAGAATAAAATAATCTTAAGGATTCTTTCTAATTGTTTCTAATTCCCACGTAGGAGGAAATGAGTGCTTAGGTCATCCCATCTCATACTGATACTTACAATAGTCTTGTGAATAATTTCAATTGCATGTGGATATGGTAATACCTAAATGGGAAGTTATCTACATGTGTAGCGTATCTTAAGGGATTATCAGTGGTTGAGAACAAGGATGAGGAAGAAGTATACCCAATAGTAGAGAGGTCAGAGAAATTAGAGAGGCCAGTAGAGGTAGATGGGCTCGTATCATCGGGTAGGCTTATGAAAGTGGATATGTCTATAGTGGTAAAGAGACTGTAACCAATGTAGAGGATTATGGAAATGAATATTACTATGGGGATTTGTACTAGGGAATCTAATTTATAGTATCATGCCTAAGAAATGGGATAGACATATGAGCCCTACTCCTTTAATAAGAAGGGTGATTACTATACCAAAGGTGACCCCCAATTTATCTATTCTATCTAACACAAACTATCTGATGTCTAAGATGAAATTGTATTCCTGGATGAGATATCAATACACTAGGAACCATATGATTCTCTTCAAAAGTGATAATGGAATCTATATGGGTTTATATTCATATCTACCCATATGAATATCTCCTAGGAAGATCATTCTAAGGATGTGAGTCATTATTTACATGATTTCAAGTACACCATTAAATCTATTAAAGGTAGGGTCTACTATTCAATATATATTTTTCTGATTTTGAGACCTAATGCGAGATCAACTGAAAAGGAGAAGTAAAGAGTTAGTATTACAGAACTGGAAAGATGATCTCTTGACTTCATTCATTATTCAAGTCATTATTATGTTTATTAAATATCCCCAAAAATATTCTAGTATTCTGAAGAGAAATGGTTCTTGATCCCATATCTAGCAGTACTCTAATGGAGGCATGTTGATCGATGATAATATTGATTTGGTCACCACGGTTAGTGAGGAAGGTTCGCCTAGTATCTTAGATAAAAATAAGGCATTGGTCAAAAATGTTCTCAATGTTTCAATGCCCCCAATAGTGATCCCTCCCATTGATATATCCCTACAAATTATTAAGAATATGAAGTGGGAATGTAAGTTAGGGGATCACATTTTTTAGGGATGAAATGTGCGTATAAATATAAATTTCTACCCCATTTTAAGTCAATATCATATCCTAACACCTACTTGTTGATTCATATAGGGGTCAGCTAAGGTTTCATTAGAACCAGAACATCAAATGATCAAAAACATGTTTCCTCTAGACCTCCCTGAGTGACCTATATAGGTATCAAAATTGAAAAGACCCAAAAGAAATCAATATAAACCCCTTTCCCAAATGTGTTTTCCATTTCTCCCATAGACCATGTTCCAATGAGTAGCATTCTGGAATCCCCAATTATTTCTACTATAAGTCCAAGACCATTGGATAGTATACCTAGGGCTACATATCATGAGGCACATTATATTTAAGAGTATGTTGTCCCAAATCCATTAGTGGGGGATCCCATGGAAGCAGTGTCCACTAGATCAGCTGTATGTTTGGATCATAAGGCTTTATATTTGGATCCCAATCCCTACATATTGACCATTTTCTATATTCCTCCAAGGTTGATAGTTGAGGTGATTGATATTGAAGTTCAAGTTGTATATTCTTGGGAATAGCATTCCAAAATGGTTGTGCTTTTTCTAAAAAGTATAGTTCCCCAAAAAAATTAAATCTTCTTTATATAGTGGTAACCATGATCCATTAAGAATATATACTTGGAATTACTTGTCATACATGACTCTGAAGTGTTTCACTTTGATTGGTGGCTATGCTTGATGATGTGTTTCTATTGGAATCCACTCCTACTTTCAATTTTAGTGAAGTGATAGTGGAAGATGATTTTATTATCCCTTTGTAAAATAGTGAGAATTTATATGTAAATCCCAAGGTATAATCATATTCTTTGACAAACATGTATTTAGTATGAAATTTGTTCAACTTTTTCATTCGTTAAATAAATAAAGGATGTGTCTGTACCAATTTCATGATGAATTATTTTGGTGGAAGCACAATACAACTAGAAGATGGATTCTCCAAGTAGTGTCATGGATATACCTTCTTAGTTTGATATAGTTCCAGAGTATATATTACTATCTGAATGTGATTACAAAACCAACCCGGTGTTTCTTAATTATAACCCAATCATGCACAAATCTATATGGAAGAGAATTTGGATCTTCATTTCCTAGAAACCCTTTAATTATTTATCGGTGAAGCTACCTAGTATTGATCATATGTTCACAACCCTGGGATATGGTGTGTTTGACTATTAGGTGATCCATGAAACTTTAAATTATATTATTCAAACACATGAGAAATAATATGAATTAAAATTAGTTCTTCTTTTTTCAGTAGATTAATCAGAAAACAAAACCAAACATAGGACTGCTGCAATCTAAAAACCCTCCCACAGTACAGTAATAATAGTGACATGGTAGAATCTTATAATGGGGAAAAGGGATGCATCGTAACAACTTATCTCAAAATTTGATAGTATCTAATAAAAATTATCCATCAAAGTGAAGGAAACTAAGGAGTACTAAATTATGGTCAAGGGAGCATGGAGGGATATGATAGATTCTATTTTAAAGGTTGTGATATTACTCTCAGAAGTATAGGCCTAAAGCGTCAGGTTGTGTATACATAGAGATCAAGTTAGCCTATTCCAAAAGTCAATTTCAAATATTTATGATTTTGTGGGATGTAGCTTATGAGATTCATGTCCCCATTCTTATCACAATGAGGGAGAGGCTCCATGCTATTAATATTACTAGATTTTGTTAATGATTAATGAATGAAACATATTTTTCATCAATCATTTTACTACCCCCTTAAACTATCACTTCATTTTATCATCTACTTCATATTGGCTAATGAAATTTTTTTAAAAATGACACTAAGATAAATGGAACCCAGTTAACCATTGAACTAGAATGGACAAGGTCAATAATGATTCTTAAACACTTGTGTTAGTGATGTTTCCTCCTAGGTGTGGCCCATGGATATATATATGTAAGAATAATATCACAATACACTAGAGATGGTATGTTTAGAATGTTTCCTACTTGATATGGATCATGGATTGATATCAGAAAACAATACCATCACCATACACTAGATTTGGTCCATTTGGGATATTTCTTCCTCAATGTGGCACATGTATGGATATAAGTATAAATAACAAAATTTTAGAATAGATTTGGTCTATTTAGATGAACGTTTCAACTCAACATATTAAGGATCTTGAAATATAAACATGGAATGAGGGTCTTAATGTTCAAAAAGGTTTGAGTACCCTAAAATGGAACTTTGATGGACTTCAAAAAATGACCACACCCATGTGTTAAGAGAAGGAGTGTGATCTGACAATTTTCAAATCCCGGGTATATTGTGAGCATAACATGACCTTTGCTAGGCCAAAATTTAGATCCCCACAAGCTTTGAGCCTTCTTTGTATATCCATAACTATTTCATATGATTCTCATAGGGTAAATTTTATCTAGTGTGAACTCATATTTTACCTAGGATTCTCTTTATGGATTTTAAAACTAATAATATTTGAACCTTCTTTAAAACACTAAATTTATTCTAGGAAATGAAGGATGCATATCCAGAAAGTGTAAGATCAATTTTTTAAGGCATCCCTTTTTGGGATCTTAACTTGGTGAATCCTTTGTCTTTTTCATGAGCAGTTTAAGGTCAAGGATGACATGCCACTGTATATTTTGTTTAAATTAGGTTAAATTTGACCAATGATCATTGATATAATAGAGAAACAATTTTTAACAATGAACTTTGATATTTTAGGTTTAAAATCATTATCTAATATTCAGGTAAATTCATTTTATGGTCATAAATCTCATACCATTGTGGCATATGGTTTTGGACCACACAATGTGGACCAACATATGATTTAAGAATTAAGTGTTTCATAATTTCATTAACAATGGGTATGAGTCACAAAGGTGTAACACCAAGGTTACAAAATACACCTGAATAGTTCTATTATGGATTGGGTAAATAAATACCCAAGGGGATTGAATCAGGGATGATGAGATTGGGAATGTATGTCAGCGATGACTGATGACCATATTCAATTCGAGAAATCCACTACAATGGTGTTAGTGTTTATGGAAATTATAGGGACTTCTATTTTGGGATGGAGATACCTATTATATACATACTAAATTGGCGGTGAATATGCAAGATCCAAATTGGGGAATGTATGCATAGCCAAGAAGAGGTGTTCTTTACTGATATTCATTGATTATTTTGGGAAATCAATAATTTTATAAATGAAGTAGGTTTATGGAGGAAATGGTATCCAAGGAGTGTTATGGTACCCTAAAGATCATGTCTCCATGAATTTAATACATAATCAATATAATGATATTTTACTCACTATTTATTTATGTTTTCCTTAAACCAGTGGATTCAACAATCACAAATTGAATTTTTTTAGGTCCATATACTAGGACCTAAAATCATTGTTCATTTTAATTTTGTTGCTCTAATTTTTTTCTATGTCATGAAAGTGGGATACATGTAAAGTAAATACTTTAAATTTTCTCTAATTATCCTTATTAGGTTTTAATCCTAAAAATTTTAACATATTTTTTATAGTTTAGGGTATAATGGACTAGGGTAATGAATTCTAGATTTAATGTCTACACAACCTTTACCAAGGTGAATACAGTTTAAAGTCATGATGTATAGACCATGGAAAAGTCAAGTTGAGGAAACCTACACAAAAAGGGTGAAGATAAACCTGATGTGAATGGAGATCCCAATACTAGTATGGATAATCCCATGATTAGTGCAGTTAGTTTAAATTCATACCACTCAGACCGTAATAAATAAAAGATAAATATGAGACAACAATCCACTTGGGGTTCCTAATGTAAGAACACTCTAACTCCTTTTGAATAGAGGTGATTTTAGTATGCATGGATCAAGGTTATTCATTAAATAGTGAATATATAGGGCTGGTAGGGAAAGGGATGGTTTCTGAACCTATTCAAATAATGAGTTTTTCTAATATTTTTTCATGATGTAAGAATATTAGAGGATACTTTTCTTAGAAAAAACATTCCTTTTGTTGGAAGGATAAATTGGGGGCACAAATATAGCATCAAAATTAGGGCATGAATGTATAAAAAAGATAAGGTGTCCTATAAAGCTATATATCCTCATTACAGACCTCCATGGTTGATTTTTTTGGAAATATAAGATACTTAAGACAAAAAATGTGACTCATATAAAGGAATTTTTAGAAAATTTGGATGCGTAAATCCCTAGACTCAGTTAACCATTGTAATCCTTGTGCATTTATTTAGAAAGGAGTTAGGATGAATAATGGTCTACATAGTTTAACATCATACAAAAATGACTTATGTGTCCTGTATTTTAACATCACGTGATATAGAATCAGGTTTTTTGTTGTTTATCGTCATGAAACAAGGACTCGAGGGTTGTATAGTTTATCATCATGTGATAAGGACTCGTACCTGATAGTTTAACATATTTTGGTATCGATATATGTATATATAAAAAATTTAGACCTAACGATGAAAAAAAAATTATTTTTTGGCCTAAATGAATATGGGAATTCAATGTGTTAAAGAAGTATTGAAATCCCAAGAAACCTCATAGAAACCCCCAAGATTATGTGTTTGGGTATGGTCAACTATAGATGAGAGGGACCCAAATACCAAGGATTTTTTGGTGTAATGTGGTATTTTATCCTGTTGTCGGATCCCTGTATCAAGTTTTCCCACAAGCATCTGGGTATTGTGTAGGGAAGTTGGGTCAAACATCCCGAATTACTCTAAGAGGTTTAAATTCATCTATGGTGGAATGAAATGTTGAAGTATTTTACATTATGTCACAATCACTGATACTTGATAATTTTAAATACATGGAGGATGGATTCTGGTCAAACAATTTAACATCAAGATGATCGAGCTATAATTTAGTACAGTTTAAATTCATGTGATAAGACACTATTAATCAACGTGAAATTAAGAAATATATTTATTGTAGAGACGTGTTATACAATATATGACCATGTAACGAAGAACAATTTCATGCAGTTTAAAGACTATAAGAATAGACATATACAACACAGTTTAATAATATTTGGAAAAGATGGGGGTTTTTACAACTTAATTCAACCAAGAATGAGATTTTTTCAGATGGAGAGATTGATGTGTAGGGGAATGTTTCACCATATGGGGTCCCACAAAGTAGGGTCATTTGATCCTTATATCAAACTAAAGGGGATTGGATAGGTGATCTTAGATGTCACTTTGCATCCTTTCAGAATAGGAATCAATCAAAACATAGTCATCATATGGCTCCAATACAACATTGGACAGACCTATATATTGGGGGATATTTTCATTATTGGTTAGGTAACTGTGACACTCAGTCCAGAAAATATGACCTTGAATAATGAAGATTTAAGGTTTTTAAAAAGACCCCTTATGTAGAATGAGATCTTACATAGGGGAGAAGGATTGTAGCAAGGTCTATCAATGAATGATTCGATGAGGGAGGTCCCTATAATTCTCTAGATCATATACATGAAAAGTGGAACTTTCAATAATAGATTTTTTAATAATGGATTTACAATGAAGGTCTCTACATAAATTGTGCTTATACATACGACAAGGAATTTTTATAGATCCATCCATAGTTCTTGTGAGGCCCCTTCTGTGTAGAACAGATTCATATGCAGGGGAAGAAATGGGACTTCACCTTAATGTAACTTCATATGATAAGGTACAACAACTACTACAAAACATGCAATATATATTTCTAGCATTTATCAATGCTAGCGAAAAGTGTTGATAAATGGTTACCTTTATCAATGCATTTTTCTAGAAGCGATAAAAGGTATCTTTATCTGCAATTTATTTTTATCACTGATAAAGGGTACCATTTATTAGCCCTTTTTTATAATTCATAAAGGTCCTAATCCCATTTGTGATTCCTACATCGAAATAGCGCAAGTGTGGCCACTTCTTTATATAACATTACGTCGCATGCCAAGTAATGAAGCAAGTTGTGGGGTTGTTCTCTCATATAAACACTTCACAAGAACTCATATGGGCCTATGAACCCATGCAGGTCTTAGCCCACCTCCATGTGGATTGGTCGACCAAACTGCCCCACCATACGGGCTTATACATGGCCCGACCCAGCTATTTTAATATATACCAATAAATTTTTTTTATATAAAATTATTAAAATTATTAAAAAAAAATTAAATAACGAAACAAATAATAATTTAAAATGAAGAAATTAAAAAAAATCATTTTTTATTAATTTAATAAATATTAATAAATACAATATATATATATATATGAATTATAAATATTAATAAATAATATATATTAAATATATATATATAAAATTAATATATTGAAATAATTAAACAAATTAAAATTATAAATGAGTAAATTAAAATAAAATACTAAAATTTTATTAATTAAATAACTACTAATAAATTTAATATATATATATATTGTAAATATTAATTAATATTATATATTAAATATATATAAATATATATAATGAATAAATTAAATAAATTAAATAAAAAAATTTAAAAATAAGTTAATTTAAAAATTAATAGAAAAAATTATTAATTATATAATTATTAATAAAAATGAATAAATTTGATATAGATATATATAAATTATAATTATTCATAAATAGTGTATATTAAATATAGACATTAAAAACGAATAAATTGTAATAATTAAACAAAACATTTTAAAACTATTAAATTACAAAAATATTTTATGAAATTATTAATGAAACAACTAATAGAAAAAATGAATAAATTAAGTATATATGTATAATTATTAACTATAACTAGTGATAAATAATATATATTAAATATAAATATATGAAATAAATAAAATTTGATAATAAAAAAAATATTAACGTCTTATTCATTTTTAATGGTTTATATATATAATTATTCATTAATACATCTATTTTTCAGAGTGAGTATCTCAAGACGGTGGTGATTGGGAGGAAAATGATTTCATGCGTCTACTCTAGTGCATCTCCCTCCCCCTCCTCTCGTATCTGCCTCTCTTTTCCCCCTCATATATCGACAATCTCCTTTTCTCTCTAGTGCTATGTGTTTTTCCTTTCGACGATGTCTTCTAAAATGTTGAAGGTTAGTGGTCCTGATGAAGGTTACACTATCAAAGCCCTTGGTCACCCAATACATGGCACAAACCCCTCGTTGCTCAGTTACTCTCCAAGTCATATCTGGAGTGGCAGTTACACGGGGGTTTTGGGTTATGAGGTTCTGTGGTTCTGCGGGCTTAGACATTACAGTCAATGCATTAAAAGATTCGGCGTGTCCAGTGAATTTGGGTTCTTGTCTGATGGATTTCTCAATATTTCTTCTACAATCCTTGTTGAAATTTTGTTGGTTTTTCTTGTTAAATATCAAAATAATTTTTGGTGGTTTTTTCTCTATTTTTCTGGTTTTTGGTGGTGTTCATTTTGTGTTGTGTTCAAAGCCGTTGATGTTGGGAGGCCATCGCGACGAGCTCTCTATCGAGGCCTCAGTCTATTCCACACTTTTCTCTCAATCCAGGACTCCACTGCTATTATCCTAGTTGGAACTACACGGTGGTTTTATGGTATGTGAGTTTGGGCGGTCGACGGTGTTCTGGGCAGTGTCTCTCGTGATAGCTTCATCTTCTTCTTTGGGTCCAGCCGGGATGATCTGTTCTGTGGGTTTAGTTTGGTTCTATTGTGGTGGTTGTTTGGTTATCTAGTGGCGAGGTTGTACCCTAGCAGATGTGGATGTTTCAACTCACTGGAAGGTGCTGGATATGGCAATGCTGTTTGGTGTGGATGGCGACGTTAGTGTTGTGATGATGACGATGATGTTGTGATGATTAAGGTGGTGTTGCGATGATGCATTAGTCTCGACAATGCAGGATTTCACAAGCAGATGTGTGATATTTCATTGACACGACGATCCCACAATGATTCGATTGTTTTTTGAATGTTGTTATTGTGCCTTGACTTAAATTTTGAATGTGCTGAAATGTTTAATTTTATCATGTGTAGTTCCCAATATATCCTCAAAGTGGATTTTATGAAAATAAAAAAAATATTTGGGGTGGAGAATCATAAGAGGGGGGAGAATTGAGTAACCAATAAAAAACTTCTTCCTTGAAAAGGTTTAAATAAAATCCCCTAAATAAGAAAAAAAATCTATTTATTCAAAATAGCAGATCGATATATGTTTTAATATTTTAAAACAATTCTAAAATAATAATTACGTCTTAGATGAAACATTTATGAAATCTACTTTAACCTTTTTAATCAATTAACTTGATCAAAACCTTATATAAACCCTAATTAAGACTAACTATCAATGTAGTGGTTTTTTTGCAGATTAAAACAGATTTAGTTAAAAGCATATAAATAAATAAAAAAACACACTGTAGAATAAATAGAAGAGGTTCGGTCTCAAGACAATACTTAATCCTCTCCACTTGGAAATCTCCTCCTTCCAAGTAGGTTATATAAAATAATCTTTATCAATAACCAGGATTGGGTATAATAGAAAAAACTAGTTATCCATGACATACGATACCTATTCCACTACAACCATGGGAATAGAACAAGAAAAAGATAAATAGGGGCCTCTTCCCCAAAGCATGGGTAAATATGTTTAAATGGATTAGAGAAGATATCAAGTAACTTCCAGTTAAAGTAATAGAGATAGTGTATGTTTTTAGTATACAGTGTAAATCACACACTGAACAAAATGTAAATAAAACATATAGAAATAGAAAGTAATGGTGTATATAATATAATTTTTATTAGTATGATGTGTTTTGAAGCATATGACTCCTTGAATGTGGCTTGAATAAGATATCGATTCATGTTTCTGAAAAATGAATTAAATCTGAGTGCCAAAAAATCTTGTTCAGACTATGGGAATGAATTGGATGTTTGGTAAGATTTAATCTTTCACAGATGGCCGAAGTTGAAAATTCTCTGTGTAATCTCTCTTCCTATGCACATTTATATCTATATATCTCAATCTATCTACACATGAGTGAGTCTACAACTTCATTTAACATAATCATGCAAGAAGAATCATCAGGATCCTCTAATCCTTATACTAATCGACTAACACAAACTTTAATACATCCCTCCAATGGTTTAAGAACAATCATTAAAATAATGCTCAACATTACATTTTATAATATAGAAGTTAGAATTAATTAATTCAAAATAATAGAAATTATGATGGTGAATCATTTGAATTGTGAGATAATTCTAGTAGTGAGTCAAGATAATGGTGAGTCATGATAATTGTAGTTTATTCTCAGTGGTGACTCATCCCAGTAATATTCAAAATTTCTTGATGGTAGGAATGGTATGGCGGTGGGTCATCCTCTAGTGGTAGGCCATCTCAAAAATTATCCAAATTTAGAGGTGACTAAGTTCTGATGGTGATTCAATCTCTAGAAGTAGGCTATCTAAAAAATTCTTCAATTACTCATCCTGATGATGGCACATTTCTGTTGGTGGGAGTTTTCCACACAAATCCAAATTTATCATTCTCAATGGTGAGTCATGTTTGACAATTGGTCTTTCCCAAACTTATCCAAATTTTTATCTTGGTGATGAATTGTCCTTGATGATAAGCCTTTGTTGGCAGTGAGTCTTTCCAACACATATCCAATTGTTCATCAATATTCCATATATAATAAAATTATACAACAATACATAAAACTCAATAATAATATATTTAACATGATTTGGTGATCATTAAAATAGGGGTTCTAGTAATATCCCTATTTTTGATGATCAAAAACAATGTAATTTTATAAAACACGTAATGAATAAACTATGAGGTTAAAAATAGATCTTATTATCACTTTAAATAGTTATAGTGAGAATCTAACCATAGAGTAAATTCACATGGTATCAAAGGTAACTAGTAAGTAAATAGTATAAAAGAGAATATAGTATCGATGAAAGAAATTAAACATATATGACATTATAAAGAATTCCAATAATAAAGGTATCAAAGAAATAGAACTATATAAAAAAGAATAAATAAATTCTACAGAGTCATCTCCCTCTTTTAGGAATATCCAAAAGTAAAAAACAAATTAGGAAATAAAATTGAAGAGAATATAAATAAAAAGGGAATTTTCATTAAGTTCATCAAAAAATATACAACAAAAAGTCAAATAAATAACCCAATAAATGACTAAAAAGGGAATTGCATCACTTTTTTAGGTTGGGTAGAAAGAATAAGAGGTGATTTTCCATCCCCTTATTAGAAACAAAAATGTTCATTAGTAGATCCTGAGGTAACTATAGAGATGGTCGTAGAAACAACAATTAGAGAAGGTGGATCTAGGATAATGATAAGCCTGAGATGATGGAATGCTTTCTCTGGGAGTCAAATTGAATGTCTAGAATCAAGCATGTAAGGGGGAATTTGGATCTTTTGTAAGTCCTAGACTGAATAACTCTGGGGAAAAAGCTGGCGGACTGAGATAAGCAGTAACTGGAATAGAATCCAAATCCACCACTATGATTCCAGAAACATGACGAAAGGGATTTATAAAATTTAGGAAATCCATGTTTATGTTTCCTAACATTTATATAGCACTAAATAATTCCTTCATTTCATATGTAAATATATGTTACACTAGGGTGATAACTTTCAACTAATTCACTTGTGCTTTGTAGGATTGAGTCACTGGAGTCATCCTTAGGTTCTCAGTAAGGAATTTTATGTGAGATTTGAGATCATTATTAATATAAATTTTTTAAAGCTATTAATTTATATCCATTATGATTTTGTCTATATAATATTTCATATCATTAATATATTCTCTAACCATCATATTCACATGATCACTATTATGATGGATTTTCCTCAAAAACTTCAAGAAGTATATCTAGTACATCACCTAAATCAGTATTAATCTCTTCTCTAACCAATGACCGAATCAAATAAATATCAAGAGTAGGTGGTGGAGTAATTTATGTAGAATCCATAGAATAAATATTCTATATCCTATTTTGAAAACCAATCATAAAATATATGAAGAAAAATCTCATCTATTATATTATAGATCTCAACGACTCTATATCTATTTCTAATCTCATGATTTCTATTTCCACTTATCAAGTGTGAAGCTTCATTTTATACAATATGTTCAAAATAAAAAGACCTAACTAATGTATTTCATCTTTATCACTAATCCTAGTGACCATCTGTGTTTGATATTTCAACATTAAACCAAAATCAGAGAGAATCCTCTCTCTGAAGGATTCTAAATCTGCTCTAGTGAAAACATCAATAGGTACTATTGCAACGACGTGTGCAGGTGAAGTATCAAAAAATATCTTAATAAAAGGTTCCACTATAGGATCAAATCTAGTAGGAACATCAGATCTACTATTATTCCCTTATGATCCTTCGCTTTTTGAATTACAGGTCCACCATGCATTGCTGGATTACTACCATTCTCGTATAAATCAGATTATTCAGGGCCTAGTCTCACATATCTATTTTACTTCTCCCATTACTGAAGAGTCATGTCCTCCATTCCAAAATAAGTCCTACTATGAGACATAACAAGAGAATCATCCACTAAAGGCTCAACAATAGTAGGTATAACAACCAATTGTGGATCATATCTCTATACATCAGATGTTTTCACAACAAATATAGGCTTAACAGCAGTAGGATTAATCTCCATCAACTCAAAAACTTATTGATTAACAATTTTTTATTCATCATCCTTATGTACATTATATGTAAACACACTATGAAGACCATCAATTGTAGGATCAACAGGATGACTGTCCAGGCATATAGATTCCTCCCCCTCAACAAATGCTTCCTTATCATCTGTCGTTGTTCTATCAAAATCTTAAAAAAAATCATGGATTATATTTAGAACAAGAGAAAACTAATAATCTAGTAGAAGAGACAAGTGACTTAGGAATCTCAAAATCCTAAAAACCAATGTGACCACAAGATCATCACGGTCACAACCTCCATCATTGGCATCTCCATATCCATTTCCCATATTTTGTCCTTATTCATTATCATCATGTTCTTCTTCACCATTTCCACAATTTCCATTTTTTTATATAATTTTTATGTTCTCATTAACTATTATTCACCTGAAAATTATATTTCTTCCTCACACCTTCCATCTCATAAAGAGGATCTTAAGAAGGGAGATATATAAGAGGGCTAGAAGGACCATAAGTAAGGGAAGGAGAACTCCTAGGAAGGTCTGGGTCACTACCTTAATCCACTAAGAACTTCTCATCACCAGAGGCAACAAACTCCTCTTTTTCCTCCTAAAAATACTCATCCACCTCATCTGTCTATAATCCATGATCCACAATATTATTTTCTTTGGGTGGATTATCAACCTGATTGAAGCCCTCATATAATAATTCACCATCATCAAACCACTTTTTCTTATAGGAGTTACAAATCATCTTTATGATTTTTAAAATAACCATTGTAATGAATAAACATCCACATTTTACTATGATTTATTCTCCTTCACCATCCAATACTTTCACCTCAATTATGGATGAAAGAAACTTAAGATAAATCAGGTAATTTGATCAAGAAAAAGAATTTCAGATATCCGCCATGTGAATCATTAGGTATATAAATAGATTTATCTTTTCACCTCTATTAATAATACATAAAATAATATCATCTTGATACTTCACTATGGGTTAATCACCTTTTCTTGGGAATAGCATATATTCAATAAACATGAAAAGCATGAGACATTCACCATCAGGCTCATTAGAAATTGGCCTTCTTACTATCCCATCTCTAGTAAACTAAGACAAAGTATCCTCCTAAAGAAATGAATCACTATCAATTGTAAAAATTCCTTGATAGTCGTTGAAACACATTTTTGTGGTATTCTCAAACATATTTCCCATTTTCTTGAAGAGAAAACAACTCAGCACCCATTTATTATTATTCTTACCTCGTCTTTATTATCCTCAAGACTAAACTCAATATACTGGTAAAATTGGTTCACTAACATAGGATAGAAGGGCATATTGTTAGAAGAAAATATTTATACCCATATATGGTATTGTATAAATTTAATCACTAATGATAATATTGACTTTAACAAATCAACGTGAACTTATTGTTTTGGGTACCATTATACACTTAGCATGTTATAGGATTACTGGTTCAATAGAAACTGGATGTATCAATTTTCCTATCTATTTCTTTAAAGAATGTGACTCGTCTAGAGAATATTCAATGGATCTCACCACTCTAAAAAAGACGATTGATTTATAATTTTTGAGTGAAAGAAAGCGAAGGCCTACGTTTAGAAGATAAATGGTCATGGAGATTCCCGAGAGAAAGGCGTGAGGGAGTGAGTCTTGAAAGTAGACAATTGTCTAACTTTATATCAATAAGGGATTTCTAAAATGAAAATATAAATAAAATTTTAATCATAATAAAAAATAAATAAATTAATAAATATTAAATATACATTAGCAAATATGACATATAAACAACGGTGGGTAAACACATCTGTGAGTAAAACTCAACAGTTGGTAAAACACCAATGGTGGGTAAAACACCAACAATGGGTAAAACTCAAAAAGTGGGTAAAACATCGACGGTGGGTAAAACTCCAATGGTGTATAAAACTCTAATAGTGGGTAAAACACCAATGGAGGGTCCTGGAAATTTAACTTTAACCCAAATTAATCTTGATTAATTCATGTTTGATATAGTTTAAACCTTCATAATACAATGGTTTAGTGAAAAAATCAGTAGGTTGATGTTCATTTCCAATGTATTCAAGATCTTATAACCATTTTGAAAATGATCTCTCAAAAATGAATGACTTACATCAATGTGTTTTGTTCTAGAATGGGAAATAGTGTTCTTAAATTTTTTAATAACACATGTATTTTCTACATTTTTAAGTACATGTCTAAATTGAAAATAATAGTCTAGAAATGTGTGTTTCATCAAAAAAATTGGTGCACAATAGCTACTTTTAGAAATGAATTCTACTTCAATAGTAGAGAGTAAAGAAAAATAAATTTACTACACCATCAAAATATATACATTACAAAAACGTGGAATATTATAGTGGTTATTTTTCTATCTAGGTTTGATCCACCAAAATCACTATAACATCCCAAACTAGGTGCCACACCCCGGCGCCCTAATCTGGTCGGTCATAAGACCTCAAGCGCACATCCCCATATTACAGAGTCTACTAACTAGATGTGAGGTTCTAATATCAATCATGGGGAGACTATACCCTCTTTATCAAGTGTCTCAAAAGAGAAAATAAATAAGAATAAAAAATGATATAACCATAACCAAAACAATAACAGTATCACATGATGAAAAAAAAGGAAATACAATATCCAAAATTAAATAGTAGATAGGTCATGTCATGTATGTTTCATGTGTCAATATGAGAATCCCATAATAAATTGAGACACTCACAACTCCCACGTGGGTCGTGACACAATGTTTTGTTCCCTCGTACATGATCCAACCCAATTTATCAATCTAACGTAGGACCACATTCCTTAACATGTCTTGTAAGAATGGAACCTATTTGGGTACTGATTCAGTAGATGAGTATGGTGTGAGTAAAACTTACTAGTCCACCACCAATGACATCTAAAATAATATGCAGTTAATAATAGTGTATGAACTTTTATAAATAATAAATATAATTAATAAAGTAAATAATTTTCATTTATTCAATTACTCTTTGTTTAGTCACATAACCCCCATGTTCTAGAGGACACATGAACTCTCAATACCCACTTCAGCACATTACAATTTGTAAACCATATCACATATTCAATTCATAATTCATTATAACACATGGGATTCCATTATCCACTTCATATCATTTCATATTATGATAAATTTGAACCAGGGTCCATGTAACATCTGAATATATTTATGAAATAGTTTCTTTAAAAAAAAAATAATTCTTAAATAGCATTAATTACACTTAATAATGAGTATAAATGAACTACAAGACTCTATTAGTATAAATTTACCATTTTAAACTAGACATTAGGTTTGCGGGAATAGATATAGCTATCTTTTGAAAATGTATTGTGCATAACAAAATATAAATTAGTTATATATTTTTATTATTTTATGTGATTTTCCATTAGTAAATAAAATTAATGAAATATATTTTTTATATTTAATAAAATATTTATGATATTCGTTCAATTTATATATTTTTTATAGGGTATGAATAAACCATTGTGATGTATACAAACAAAGATTTTTCAAAAGGGTAATTTTCTTCTTTTTAATGGAGAACCTCATTCAAATTATGATTTTGACCTATTAATAATTTTCATATGAAAACATAAACATTAAATTTGGAATCAGTATATAAAAATATACTTTGTACAAATTTTTGATATTTTCTAGTAACATTCATGTTTTCATAAATAGAAAAAAAAGCCAAAATTTTAATTAAAAACAATTTTTTCATCAAAATAAATTATATGGTAAAATTATAATATTGATTGGTTTTAATTTTTAAATATAATATATTTTTATCATTCAATATATTTGATTTAATTTTCATTATTTTTAAATTGAATTTATAAGTAAAAACATTTCAATCTTTTTCAATGTTTAATCTTTTAAATCTTGTTCTCTCTTTCCAACAAAGGGATTAATTTTAAATTAATTAATGTAACTCATATGATTAGAATTTTGAAAAATTGATTCCTTATTGGGAATAATTTAGTAAAAAATATGTAAATAGATTAATTTGGTTTTTGGGCATTATGAATCGTAACTTCAGTAATTTTTATTAATACAGTAAAAGGGTAAATCGGTTAATTAAGGTTAAAAATAATATTATGAAATTACCATTAAACTTATCCCAATGTCATTCGATGAGTGCGTTTAGACTTATACCATACTTGTGTTGAAATGGTATCCTTTGTAAGAAACTTGGATGAGATTAGGACATTTAATTTATTTTATTTAAAGAGAAGTTAAATATGTTTCACTCAAATTATGAATACACATGTTAAGGCATTTTTATTATTTTTAATCTTTATTTTTTTATTTTTCAGGAAATAATTAATTACCTTAAAGACTTATACTTGAATGGCGCGGAAATTATTTAATTGATTTGAAATTAATTAAATAACAATTATTAATATGATATTGAAAAATAAAATACACAAAAACATTAAAAAAATATTATTGGACAAGTATATATCTGACATAAACAGCCAAGGGTTTAGTTATAGACCATTTAGAGCTTTATAGAAGATATTATGACAATTATATTATTTTATTTAATGTGATGATAAACTTGTCACATTCATGTTTTTATAAGAATAAATTTTTTAATGATGGATTTTATTGAAGATATATTGGACTAAAAGTATTTTTTATTAAACCTAGTAAATTAATATTCATCATAATATTTTATTTTTAATTTTTATTCATCAAATAAATGTATTAAATAATTACACAAAATAGTTGTAGTAGTAATTTTGATAAAAGAAATATCTAATAAACGTTATTAAAAATATTAAAATAAATAATATTTGTGATAATTAATATTTCCAATAAATTTTATAGATACCCTTGACCATTTAAGAATATAATAAAATAATTGGTTCTAAGTTGAACTGTTATGTTAATATTTTTATAAATCAATGAATTGAATAGTGGAAACGTTTGCACTATTAATTTCTTATCAAAATAATTTTTATTATATTATTTAAAATTAATAAAACAT
This sequence comes from Viscum album, assembly GCA_963277665.1. NCBI lineage: Eukaryota > Viridiplantae > Streptophyta > Magnoliopsida > Santalales > Viscaceae > Viscum > Viscum album. The sequence goes on from OY728133.1 coordinate 248,055,032, forward strand.
TTTTTGAAAATATATATTAATTATTATATGGTCTAAAATTTTATAAGATAATTATTTATTGTTAATTTACATAAAATATGTAAATAATTTCCATTTTTAATATTGGAATGCTTTTTACCCTAATTTAAAATTAAATAGAATAAAAAGTGTTAATTAAAAGGATAAGGTAAAATTTATAGAAAAATTTATCTAAAATTATTTTGGATTATGATATTACCACATTATCACTTATAATATTTTATATTGGGTCATATTTGAGGTTTTTATATGTGGGTTGAGTTTATAATAAATTGATAATTTTGGAGTTTTTAAAAGTGCCCCTCACCTCAATTATAAAAGGGGACCTCCTCCTTCGCTTATTCACAACACATTGAGCCTTAAATCTCAGATATACCCTTAAATGTTCCTTTATATACATTCCAAGTTACATTATAGAGGTTTTGGTCTTTTTCAAAGAAAAAAACTTGTTCTTTAAGATGATTTTTAGTGGGAGCACCTGTAATAAGAGGTAATCTCTTCTACCGATTCCTTCAAACTTATTTCTTATTCTACTTAATATTCATGATTTGTTTCATTATAAACTAATAAATAAATTATAACTTATATAAATAGATTTTATTATGATTATGAAACATCCATATTCTATCTTATATCCATCATACGATAAACAAAATCACCGCATGTGTGTACGTATGCCTTACCGACTTCACGTCGTGGTATAATCTATTTTTCACTGCCATATTATTTGTATGGGTATAATGATGGAAATAATAAATATATATGATTAATATAATATTATATTTATTATTAAATATTATACATGATCTACTTCAATTCCACTCAACAATTAGGGAAATGATGTCGTCGCTCGTGTGTACGTACAGTCTACCCTCTCTACGATGTGATGTGATTCATTCTACATGATATTCATTAAATAATGATTATATAAATGAATGGAATGAATAAACATGATATATATTATATTATATCATTCTGTAAATGATATAACTATACCTTAATAAGGGGAATATAAAAATATCCAAAAAAAACATGCATAAGAAAATAAAAACGTTAACACCCGATGGATGAGTAATAATGCTAGTAACAAATAGATGATAATATGAACATATATGATATAATAAAAATGTCTATAATTATAAAATAATTCAATCAATTTATTTAAATCATTATACAGGTGGTTCGTATATATACAAAGTAAATCATACCTAGGTTAAGGGATAATTTCACAATCTCATTATTATCTGAGATGGTTTATAAGTACATATTTACTGGGGTATATTTATCATCCATGTCCATGTTTCCTAATTATATATTCCAAAAATTTATTTCTAATATTCAAAAAATATCATAGAGTCAATTTTACCCTTTTTTTATTTTTTATTAAAGTTTATGAAATGATTCTTTTGTCATTTTCTATATGAGGTACTTTTTTATTTTTCCGACAAAACTAAGTGGATAATGTTTTCTATACACCATGATTGATTTTTTAATGTTTTCATAAGACCTTATTTTAAAGAATATTCCTTCACATGATTTCGAGTTTATTTTCAAATAAATTATTTTATTTTGAAATTGCAAGGCGTTTTGAGAAAAGAAAATGTTTTTGAAGATGAAAGAATTTTTTCCTCAAGAAATAATTTGAAGGGTTATATCAAAATTATTTCCCATAGAAGATGGATTTATTTAATAGGGTTACATTTAAAGTATAATATAATTATTTCTACTATGGTTTTATTGTATTCATTATGATATGCAATTTATTAAATCTATTTGTTTTACATGGATTTTGTTTTGGTGGATTGATGTTTAAGGAAACCCATTTTATTCCTTGGGTTATGATGACTTCTTTATGATATTGTGGATCATGTAAGAATGATTTCATTATGATATGGGTGGGACCCAAATATCCCTCAAATGAATTGGTTAATGATTTATATCTCCTGAAATATACATTGAAGTAATAATAAATGATAGCAGTTCAGTACCACATGGCTGGAATGATGAATGAACTCAGTTCAGTAATAAATATTTTCCGTTATGTTGGTATTATAAATGATTCTTGACAAATATGAAATAATTTTCTATTCTAATGTTATTGCCAATAAATTTTATGTCTTGTGTTATTACTTTTGGGATTATGTTCATTTATTCTTATAAACTTTTATAATTTTTTCCATGGCATGATACCATGATATTTCATATGCAGGATAAGATTTTCAAATGTTATGTTTATATGTCTTATAATTATGATTTGATTGTGATATCCCTTATTTACCTGTAATGAGAATTTGAGCTCACCCTTTCATATGTTTCTTTTCCCCAGGCCACGAAGAAGTGTATTAATTTAAATATGGGGAAAAGGATGTAGTTGTGACAAAATAAGTGGGAGATAATGAAGATGTCTTATGAACCAGTTGTTTATCATTACCTGTTTCTACAGACACTATACTTATATTATCCTTTAATGTATATTTTTTTATTTTTTAATGAATATTATTCAATTTTGAAGTAATATCAATTTATTTAAATTACGAGTCGTTATAGTTGGTATTAGTGGAAATGTATAGTTAACCATTGCAAACTAGGAAAATAAAACCATAGTAATAACCCAAAGGATATGTTTACGTATAGGTACAATCCTAGTGTTTTAAAAATGATCATAAATAACCAAGGATAAAACCTAAATTGTCTTAAATTGAAATTTTATTCTTGATTATGTGGTTTTCCCATTATGATTAGTGTTTCTTACAATATGCTTCTTGGTTTTAGTCAATGGCTAGAACTTGTAGGAATAACATTAATGTGGAATACGATGGAAAATGAAACGATTTTCCTCCCAAACAACTAAATTTTATGGGAGATGGAATGAAAAATATTTTAGCTATGGTCAATAAACATTCACGCTATGAATCATACATGACTTCCATACGAGCAAATAAGGGAACAAAATTATGTTGAGACCTTTATGAGGTATCATCCACCGTCCTTTATGAGGTATCATCCACCGTTTGGAAGGTGAAGCTGGTAAATGGTGGAACCAAATAAAGAATATAAGGCAAAGAAATGAAATTGAATCCATGGAATGGGATGAGTTCAAGAAATTATTTTTCAATAATTAATTTCCTCGTATTCTTCAAACAATTATGGAGAATGAGTTCCTTGAGCTTAAGAAAAATGATGATTAACTTTTGGTACCTATAAAGAAAATTTTACAAGACTTTCGGTGTACGATTCTACAATTATTATCAAACCTGGGAGTAAAAATTATTGATTCTTTAGTGTCTTAAATCCATGTATATGAAGATATTTAGTGATAAGGTACTTCAATAGCTATGAGGAAATAATCCGATGTCATATCAAGGTTGATATGGATATTGGAGAAACAAATCATTCCTTTGGGTTTGATAAGAATAGAAAAATGTAATTTAAGGGAAAATCTAAAGACGACACTAAAAAGAATATTAGTTTTACCTTATTCTAAAAGTTTGTAAAGAAACATTGTTTAAATTTCCCCAAAGGTACTAGAAAAGGTTTTATGTGTGGTGGATAAGGTCATTGGGAAGTTGAGTGCCATGGTGATGTGAAAAATATGTCTAATGATCAGATTAAATAAAATTATACACATAATGAACCTCCTACACTTCAAAGTTACATGTGAAAGGAAATGGGACATTATGCTAATAAATTCTCTAATCCAAGGGTTATTGATCATGATTGACGTTAGCAACCTCTTATGTCCAAATAAAAATGCAAGTCACATGAAACGACTACCAGTGATGTGGAGTATGATAATGAAGTACTGAAAGGTACACATATCATCTGCTCAAAAATAGAAAAAAAATTATTTGATTACGGATCCACCAACTATTTTATTTATGAATAATATTCTAATAGTATCCCTATGTTACCTCAAAAATTAGATTTCGAGTTAGTTTTGACAGCACCTAATGTCACAACGGTTGCATCAAAATTTAATAATTCTTATCTGGTTGATGTTTTTGGGAAAGTGCTACCTGAAAATCTTGTGGTCCTTCCAATAGTAGAAAATGATATGATTCTTGGAAGGGATTTTATTTCTATATATAGAGAGATCATATTAATTTCCATGCAAGGGAAGTCACATTTTATATTATGGATCAATCTATGATCGTCTATTGATGTAATGATTAATATAACCTTCTAGTAGAAATTTCATCCATTTTATGGGTCTTGATTCTATAAATGAAGTTTATCTATCTCAAATGGTTGGGGAGAAACACACAATTAAGAATACACCAATTATACATGAGTTTGATTATGTATTTCCTAACGAATTACCAGGTCATCCACCAAATCATGAAATTGAGTTTTCAATAGAACTAATACAAGCTACTATGCCTATTTCTAAGACACTTTATAGAATGAAACCAATTAAGTAATAGGAATTGAGGAATAAAATCCAAGATAACATTGACAGAGTATTTATACGACCTAGTATGTTACCTTGGGGATAACATATTCTGTTTTTAAGAAGAATTATGGGTCAATGAGATTATGAATTGATTATTGAGAACATAACAATATCACTATCAAGAAAAAATAATCTCTTCCCCAAATTGATGACTTATTTGACCAACTAGGTGGATCTCAATACTTTTATAAGTTTGATCTTCATTCAAGATATCATCAATTAATGTTCGAGAAGGATGATATACCAGAGACAACATTCCATACAGGGTATGGACACTATGAATATTTATTAATGCCTATTGGTCTTACTAATTTCCCCTCTATCTTCATGGATATAATGATTATATTATTTATAGACTATATTGATTAGTTTGTTATAGTCATTATAGATAATATTATTTTCTATTAGAAGAGAAAGGAAGATCATCAGGATAACTAGAGAATTATTTTTTAGACCTTGAGAAAGGATAATATTTATGAAAAAATTACCAAGTTTAAATTTTGGCTTTATAAAGTTTCATTTATGAGTCACATAATCTCAAAAGTATGTGATATTTTTGGATACAGTAAAAAACAGAAGTTATTGAAAGTGGAATAAGACCAACAACAGTAACTAAGATCCAAATTTTTCTTGTTTTGGATAGATATTATAGATGTATTTGAGACATATTTTTTATTAATATCTAATCCACTCAACCAGTTGACCCAAAAAGGAGTAAAGTTCATGTGGCGGGAAAATGTGAAAATAATTTCAAAGAGTTAAAAAGAAGGATATCCAGTGCTCCTATGCTCATGCTACCATATAGTGGAGAAAGTTGTGTGATCTATAGTGATGAATCCAAGAAGGGTTTGGGTTGTGTTCTCATGAAATATTATATGGTGATAGATTATGCCTCATGATAATTTAAAATCCATGAGAAACATTACCCAACATAAGATTCGGAATTAGTTATGGTAAATTTTTCACTAAATATATAGATGAATTATCTTTATGGTGAAAGGTTTGATTTTTATACTGATCATAAAAGTTTAATGTATATTTTCACACAAAAGGATATGTATATGGACAAAATAAGATGGTTGGAATTTATTAAATATTTGTACTTCTCAATACATTACCACCCTGAGAAAGAAAACTAGGTGGATGATGCTTTGTGTTGAAAGGACCATTCTAGCCTATCCACAATGAGGATCACAAAAGATCCAATATTTATGGATTTTTAAAGGATGGATCTTGAAATTTAATGTAAGGGGAGAAATATTAACTTTCTAAAATGAATGTTCAACCATCTATAGAAGTGAATATTAAGGAGGCTTAATCGGATGATGTGGAGTTGTAAAATAATGTGAGAAATGTCCCAGAATAAAATGATGATTTTGATGGATAATAAACATCTAGAAACAAATTTTTATTCCTACCATAGTATAATTAAAGACGGTGATTTTGGATGAGGTTCATAGTTATTCATTCTCTATTCAACTTGGATGCAAAAGGATGTATAGGGACCTCAAAGAGTATTTCTGGTGGGATGAAATAAAAAGAGATGTTTTTGAATATGCATCATGGTGCATTGTTTGTCAGAAAGTTAAGTCTAATATACATAATTCTAAGGGGATGTTACAACTATTACCCATACCAGAAGGGAAATGTGAAAAATCATTGTGGTCTTTTATGTCCAACTTACCAAAAACATCTAATGTCTATAATTTTATATGGGTTATTATTTATTTCCTTATGAAGTCATCACACTTCATTGTTATTAGAGACGATTTATATCTTGATCAATGTACCAGGATATGTTTAAATGAAATTTTATGATTTCATGGAGTGCCACTTTCATTTATATCTAATTTGGATTCGAGGTTCACCTCAATGTTATGGAAAATCCTTCATCACGCACTAGATATGTAGTTATGTTTTAGCATTTCTTATCATCCTTATACATACTATCTATCTAAGAGGTCAATTCAAACTCTAGAATACATGTTGAGAGACTTACCTATGGATTTAAATGGTGGTTGTGTTCAAAAAATACCTTTTGTGGAAATTTCTTACAATAATATCTCTCAGTTTAGTATTTAGATGGATCTTTATGAATAACTCTACAGAAAGAAGTCTATAACGTTAAAGTGCTCGGATGATGTTGGAGAAATAAATCTATTAGGAACCGATCTTGTTGATGAAATGGTAGAAAATGTTAGATCTATTCAACAACACATAAGAGAGGCTCAAAGTCGACAAAAAGGTTATACTGAAATTTGAAGAAAATAACTAGAGTTTTTGGATGACAAGGTGTTTTTGTGAATATCTCTTCAGAAGAGGGTAATGATATTTAGAAAGAAGGGAAAGTTGAGCCCCATGTATATCGGTCCTTTTAAGAATCTGGATCGTATTGGGAAGGTATATTTCTGATTGGAACTCTCACTGAATCGCTCTCAATTTCATGATGTGTTCCATGTATCTCTCCTGAGAATGTACATACCTGACCATTCACATATACCTAACTTAGAAGTTGTACCACTAGAGCAAGATCATTCTTATGATGAACAACTGAAAAAGATTTTGGATCGTAGTGAAAAAATTCTACAAAACAGGACCACTCACTTGGTTAATGTTTTATGGAGGAACCAAAAATTTGAGAAAGCTACATGGGATCTTTAGGGTGTTATGAGGAATAAGTATACTCACCTATTTGTTTCTAAATGACAAATTTTGAGGGATAAATTCAGTATAAGGTTCATAGAATGTAACACCCGAATGTTTTTTTGAAATATTTTCTTTAAATAATTTTAATACTTAAATAGTTTGAATTTAACCTAATATAGAATTTAAAATATCTAATAGATTTCCTTAGTATTAAATTAACATTATAACCCAGTCTTTTGGTTAGAAATAATAAATATTACTAACTTATGAAAATGTATTGTAAATAAAAAATATAAATCAGTTATATATTTGTATTTTTTTAAGTGATTTAAAATTAGTAAATGAAATTAGTGAAATAAATTTGTTTTATATTTAGTAAAACATTTTTGATATTCATCCTATATATATTTTTTCCATAGGGAATGAATATACCCACATTGTTGTATAAAAACCTATATTTTTCAAAAGGGTAATTTTTCGCCTTTTAATAGAGAACCCCTTTTAAAATATGATTTTGACCCATTAATAATTTTAATATTAAAAAATAAACAATTTATTTGGAATATGTATATCAAAATTTACTGTGGATGATTTTTTGATATTTTTTAATAACTTTCATGTTTTAATGAATAGTTAAACTACACTAAATTATAATTGAAAACTGTATTTTTCATCAAAATAATTTATAAGGTAAAATAATAATATTTATTGGTTTTATAGTATGAATATAATATATTTTTATCATTAAATATAATGTTTGTCATTACATTAATTTTACATTGATTTCAGATGTAAAAAATTTTCAATATTTTTCATTGTTTTAACTTTTAAAACTTATTCACTCTTTCCTATAATAGGATTAATTTTACTAAAACTTATGGCTTTTTAATGTAGAAAAATGGATTCTATATTTGCAATTAGTATGTCTAAATTATATAAATATCTTATTATTATTTTTTGCACTATGAAAAGTAACTTTGGTAATTTTTATTAGTATGGTAAAAGGGTAAATTAGTTAATTAAGGTTAACAATAATATTTTTAAATTACCATAACACTTGTACAAATATAATTGGATGACTTTTTTAGACCTAAATAAACCTCGCATAAAAATGGTGTCCTTTGTAAGTCAATTGGATGAGATTAGGAAACTTAATTTGTTTTATTTCAAGAAAAGTTAAATATGTCTCACTCAAATTTTTAAAACTAAATCATTTTTAATATTAGGTTATGTATAAGACAAATTAGATTATAAATTCTAATTTAAAATATAAATTTTTTATTTATCATTGTATTTTTTTTATTGTTATGAATTAAATAATTTCCTTAAAGACTTATACTTTAATGATGCATAAATTGTTTAATTGACAAGAAACCCATAAAATTATTATTATCAAAATGATAATAACCATTAAAAAATCCAAAAACATTACCAAATATTATTATTCTAGTATATATATACCATAACCATCAAAGGGTTGAGGTATTTACCTATTGGATCCTTATATAAGATACTATGACACATATATTATTTTATTTAAATTGATGATAAACTTGTCACATTCATCTTTTTAAATAAGTATAACATTTTTAATGATGGATTTCCCAAAAGACATTTTTGACTAAAATTAGTCTTATGAAATATAGTAGATTTATCTTAATCATATAATTTTCATTTTTAATATTTATTAAAAAAATATGTGTATTAAATAATTACACAAAACTATTGTAGTAATTAGTTTATTAAGATAAATCTCAAATAAATATTATTAAAAATATTAAAATATATATATTTTTTGGTAATTAATATGTAAAATAAATTTTAAAGACAAGCTAGACCTCTTAGGAATATAATAAAATAATTCTTTTTGAAGTTAAATTGTTATCTACATATTTTTATAAATTAATAAATAGCATAGTGTCAAAATTGACACTATTGATTTTTTATAAAAATAATGTTTTATTAAATTTTTTTAAAATCATAAAACAATTTTAAAAAATATATAATAATTATTATATGGTCTAAAATTTTCTGTGGTATTTATTTATTGTCTAATTAGCATCAAATAAGTAAATATTTCTCCCCTTTAATATTGAAATATTTGTTACCCTAGTTAAGAATTAAATAGAATAATGAAGTGTTATTTAAAATGAAAATTTTTAAATAGACAGAAAAACATGTCAAATTTTTTTTTTGATGATATTACAATATTATCTCATCTAATTTTATAACTTGGGTAATTTTGGTGGTTTTTTGATGTGCTTTTATTTTATTATAAATTATTTTTTTGGAGTGTCCAAATGTGCCCCTCACCTCAATTATAAAAGGGGACCTCCTCCCTAATTTATTCACAAATAATTGAGACTTACATAACTTATATACCATTATTTATTTCCATTATTAACTTACATTTTTACATTATAGAGGTTTTGGTCTTCTTTATAGACCAACTCTAGTGCTTTAAGTGGAGATTTACAGGGAGCATGTCGAAGAAGAGGTATTTTCCTCTACTGATTATTTCAACCATTTTTCTTCTTCTAATTTATCTTCATGAGTTGTGTAATTTTATAGTAATAAATATAGAATCAATTATTTAGTTATATTTTTTTATTATTATGAAAAAACCACATTTCGTTCTCTATCCATCCTATGAAACATTAAATCACCACACATATGTACGTATGGCTTACTGTCTTCACATTGTGGTGTAAAATGTTTTTCACCACCATGTTACTTAGATGGTTATAATTATATATTTAAATAAATATTTATGATTATTATAAAATTATATTAATCCTTTAATATTATAAATCATCCACTTCAATTCCATCCAACAATTATGGGAATTATATTGTTGCTCGTGTGTACATACAACCTACCGTCTCTATAATGCGATGCAATTAATTCAAATGATATTCATTAAAGAATGATAATATAAATGAATGGAATGATTAAATATGATATATATTATTTTATTTTATTTAAATGATATAACTATAACCTAATAATTGGAACAATAACTTATCTTCTAAAACATGCGTATGAAAATAAAGAAGTTAACACCCGATGGATGAGTGATAAGGCAACTAACAAATAGATGACTATATGATCATATATGATATCGTAAAAGGACTATCATTATGAAATAATTTAATAACATTATTTAAATCATTATACATGATTTTCAGATACATGAAAAGAAAATCAAACCTATGGTAAGGAAGAATTTTGCAATCTCATTATTATATAATATTGTTTATATGAAAGTATTTACTGGGGAATATTTATCATCCATGTCCATGTTTTCTATTTATGTATTCCAAAATATTATTTATATTATTATATAATTTTTTAGAATCAATTTTACCCATTGGTTAATTTTTTTTAAAGAGTATGAAAGGAATATTTTATCATTATCGATATAAGGTACTTTTTGAATTTTCAAAAAAAGTATGAGGAGAATGTTTTTTTATACGGAATGAAAGGTTTTTTTACATTTTCTTAACACCTTAATTAAATTATGGTTCCTTTAAACTATTTCTATTTTATTTTAAAATAAAATATTTTCTTATAAAATTTCACGGTGTTTTGAGAAAAGAAAAAAAAATAAGTAGGAAATATAATTTCCCCAAGAATTTATTTTAAGTGTTGTATCAAAATTATTTTTCATATAAAATATAGTTATTTAATAGGGAATGTTTCAAGTTTAATGTAATTTTTTTTCCTATGGTTTTATTGTTTTTATGATGTTATGATATTTATTAAATCCATTTTCTACATGGATTATGTTATGGTGGAAAGATGTTTAATGAAACACAATTTACTCCATGGGTTTTGATGAATGATTTAAGTAATTATAGCTCACATAATAATGATTTAATTATTATATGGGGGAAAATATATCTCCAACCAATTAATTATGTAATGAAATATTTCTCTGGATATAGACATGACTGGAATGGGTAATGATCATGGTTCAGTAGTAAAGGGCTAGAATGAGGAGTGAACTCTATTCAGTATTGCACTTTGTTCACTATGATAATCTTAGAACCGATCCCTGACTAATATAAAATGATTTTATATTCTTATGTGTATGCCAAAAAATTTCATGTCTTATGTTATGAATTTTGGGATTACATTTATTGATTCTAATGAACTTTTATGATTTATCTCGTGCCATGATATTATGATATTTCATATGCAGCATAATATTTTCAAATGTTTTGTTCCTATGTTTTATGATTATCATATGATTGAGATCTCCCTTGTTTACCCATAATGAGAATATAAGCTCACCCTTTCATATGTTTCATTCCCCCAGGTCTTGAAGAAGGTTACTAAGTAATATATGTTCAAAGGGTCCTATTTATGAAGAAATAAGTGGGAGATAATGAAGATGTCTTAGGAATCAGTTGTTTATGTTTCTTAGATTATAAAGACACTATACCTATACAGTATTTTAATGGATTTGTTATATTTTTTAATGAATATTCATCAATTTTTACGTAATATCAATGTACATAAAGTATAGATCATTATATTTGGTTTTAGAGGAAAGGTATAGTTAACCTTCAGAAACTAGAATGAGAAAACCTTAGTAAGAACCCGAAGGATATAAAAAAGTATAGGTTTCAATCCTAGTGTTTTTAAAATGACCATAAATAACCTAGGATAAAACCTAATGTGTCTTAATTTGAAATTTTATTCTTGATTATGTGGTTTTCCCATCATGATTAGTGTTTCTCACACTATGAATATTGGTTTTAGCCAATGTCTAGAACCTGGAAGAACTGCATTAATAATGAATGAAACAGGAAATCAAATGTTTTTCCTCCTAAGAAAAAAAATGATATGGGATCTGGAATTAAATATCATATGTCTATGATATCACAACATTCTCAATCTATGAATCGTGAATTAATTACTAACGAGAAAATGCGGGAACAACATTCTTTTGAGTCCTTCATAAGGCAACGCCAACCTTCTTTCATAGGGTCTTCTGATCCATTAGTGGTTGAACAATGGATGAGTACCCCTAAAAAAAATTTTGTTATTCAATGTTTAGAACACAATAAATTAATCTTATTAGTCTATCATTTGGAAGGTGAATTTGATCAATGGTGGAACTTTATCAATAATATGAGGCAAAGAGATGAACTTGAATCTATGGAATGAGATGTGTTCAAGAACTTATTTTTCAATAAGTACTTTCCTTGTATTATTTGAACAAAGATGGAGAAGGAGTTACTTGAGATAAAGAAAAATAATGATGAATCTGTTGGTACCTACAATTAAAATTTTACAAGACTTTCAAAGTATGATTCTCGAATTATTATCCAACCTGAGAGTAAAATTTATTGATTCTTTAGGGGCTTAAAACCAAGTCTCCGAAGGGAATTAACCATAACAGACATCAATAGCTATAATGAAATCCTTCGATCTGCTCTCAAGATTTAGATAGATATTGGAGTAACCAATCTGTCCTATGGGTTTGATAATAATATAAAAATGGAATTCATGGAATGATATAAATACCACAATGAAAAGAAGACGAGTTTTCCCTTATACTCAAAGTATAGAAAAAAACATTGAGGAAACTTTCTTAATGGGACTAGAAAATATTTTAATTGTGGGAGGGAAGTTCATCAAGTGTTATAATTTTTAAGTGATGGTAAAAATATGTCCAATGATCCGAATAAAGAAAAGGATATGAAAAATTCACCTCCTACACTTCAATGTTACAAGTACTGGGAAATGAGAATTATTCTAATAAATACCCTAATCTAATGGTTATTAATGATGATCAATGTCAAAAAACTCTTATAGACAAATATAAAGGAAAGTCACATACGATCACTATCAGCGATGGGGAGTACATTAATGAAATGATGAAATGTACACTTACCATCCACTCTAAATTATCAATTTTTTTATTTTATTCTATATCCACCAACTATTTTATTTCTGAATAATTTTTCAATTGGAATATTTGTATTACCTCAAGAATTATATTTTGAGTTAGTTTTGGAAAATCCTAATTTGATAACAATTGCATCAAAAGTTTATAATTCTTCTCTGGTTGATGTTTTTTGAAAAGTGCTTCCTTTAAATCTTTTGATCCTTCCTATAGTGGAATTTGATGTCATTGTTGATATGGATTGTATTTATCTATATAAATCACATATCAATTTCTATGGAAGATAAGTACCATTTTATATTGCAGATCAATCTATGATCATATATCGATGTAAGGATTAATATAACCTTCCAGTAGAAATTTCTTCTATCTTATGGGTCTTGATTCTGATAAATCAAGGATATCTATCTCAAATGGCAGGGGAGAAACTCAAAATTATTAATACACCCATTATACGTGAGTTTAATGATGTCTTTCTGAAAGAATCACCAGGTGTTCCACCAAATTATGCTTTTGTGTTTTTAATATAACTCATACAGAGTGTTATTCCTATTTTAAATAAACCGTATAGAATATACCCAATTGAGTTTCTTGAATTGAGTAATTAACTCCAAGAGAATCTTGACAAGGGATTCATATACCTTAGTGTGTCAACTTGGGAAGTACCTATTCTATTTGTTAAGAATGAATATGAACCATTGATACTCTATATTTATTATTGATAACTTAACAAGATCACTATCAACGACATGTATTCTCTTCCCTGCATTGATGACTTATTTGAGAAACTATGCGGAGCTCATTACATTTCCAATATTGATCTTAATTCAGGATATAATTAATTAAGGTTCAAGAAAGAGGATATAATAAATACAACATTTTGTACAAGGCATGGATAGTATGAATCTATAGGGATTCCTTTTGGTCTTACTAATACCCACACTATCTTCATGGATCTAATGAATATAGTCTATATAGACTATATTGATCAGTTTTTTGTAGTCTTTATAGATGATATTCTTGTGTACTCGAAGTGAAAGGAAGAGAATGAAGTTCACTTGAGAATTTTACTATAGATCCTAATAAAGGAGAACTATTATAAAATAATTTAACAAGTGTGAATTTTGGCTTTAAAAAGTTTCATTTTTAGATCACATAATCTTAAGATAGGGTATATCTATGGATCCATCAAAAACAAAAGTTATTAAAAGTTTGCCGAGACCAACAATGGTAACTGAGATCCCAATTTTTCTTGGTTTGGCATGATATTATCGATGTTTTGTGAAATATTTATCACAATTATCTAATCCATTCACGAAGTTAACTCAGAAAGGAGTTATGTTCGTGTGGATAGAGGGATGTGAAAATAATTTCAAAGAGTTAAAAAAAAAGGTTAGCCAGTGCATGTGTTTTCACACTACCATTTAGTGAAGAAAAGTTTGTGATCTATAGTGATGCATCCCAGAAGGGGATGGGGTCTTTTCTAATGAAAATGATATAGTGATAGATTATTACTCATGAAAATTTAAAATCCATGAGAAAAAATTACCCAAATCATGATTTGGAATTAACTACCGGAATTTTTTCACTAAAGATATATGGGAATTATCTTTATAGTGAAAGGAATGATATTTATACTGAACAAAAAAGTTTAAAAGTATATTTTCACAAAAAAATATATAAATATTCTTAAAATAATATGGTTTTAATTTATTATGTATTATGAATTCTCAATACATTACCACCATGGTAAAGAGAACAAGGTGGAAGATGCTTTGAGTCGAATGGACCATGATAGCCTATCCATGATGATGATCACAAAATATCCAATATTTATGGATTTTTAAAGGATGTATCTTGAAATTCTAATGGAAGGGGATAAATATTATCTTTCTCAAATTAACTTTCAACCATCTATAGAAGTAAATATTAAGGAGGCACATAAGGAAGATGTAGAGATAAAAAATAAGGTGATAAATGTTTCTGAATTAATCCTTGATTGTGATGGAATAATATTGTTTAGGAACCAGATTTTTATTCCTCCCATACTATAATTAAAGAAGGAGATTTGGGACGAGGCTCATATTTCTTCATTGTTTATTCATCCTATAATAGAAAAGATATATTGGGATTTGGAAGAGTATTGCTGGTTAGGATGGCATGAAAAGGGGTGTTGTTGAATATGTCTCTTGGGTTTTGGTTTGTCATCTAGTTAAGGATGCGTGAGAGATGTCTAAGGGGATGTTACAACCATTACCCATACCTAAATAGAAATGGAAAAATATAACTATGGGATTTTTTGTCTGACTTCCCAAAACATATAAACTCCATAATGCTATATGAGTTAAAGTTGATCTCCTTACAATGTTGGCACAATTCATTACTTTTAGAGAGGATTTATCTCTTGATCATCTTGAAAAGATATATGTAAATGATGTTGTAAAATTTCCTAGAGTACAAATTTCCATTTTATCTGATTGGAATACGAGGTTTACATCATAGTTCTGGTGAAGTCTTTAGCTGTCTGTGGATATAAGGATATGTTTCATCATTTCTTATCATCCTCATATATAAGGTCTATCTAAGAGGAAAATTAAAACTCTAGAAGACATATTGATAGATTTCTATAAGGATTTAAAAGGTGGTAGGGTCAAAACCTACCTTTGGAGGAATTTTCTTATAACAATAGTTTTCATTCTATTAATTAGATGGATTGTTATCAGGCCATCATTGGGAAGAAGTGTTGAACAACAACATGATGGGATGAATTTCAGTAAGGAAAGCTATTAAGACCCTATCTTTTTAATGAAATGGAAGAAAAGGCTAGATCTATTCAACAAATCATAAGAGAATATCAGAGTCAATAAAAATTTATGCTAATAATTCCTGAAAATACCTAGATTTTGAAGTGGGTGACAAGGTGTTTCTATGAATATCTCCCTGGAACAGAGTAATGATATTTGTAAAGAAGGGAATGTTGATCCCTAGGTATATTAGTCCCTTTGAAATTAAGGATTATGTTGGGAATATTACTTAACAATTGGTTCTTCTAACTAATATATCTCAAATTCAGGTTGTGTTCTATTTATCTCTCCTGAGAAAGTGTATACCTAATCTTTCACATGTACTAGACTCATAAGTTGTACCACTGGAGCAAGAACCTTCTTGTGAAGAATAAATAATAAAGATTTTGGATCGTAGTGAAAGGTTATACGAACCAAGACCACTCACTTGTTAAAATTTTTATGCTAGAACCACGAATATGAGGAAGCTATGTGAGAAATTATGTATGTTATGAGGTATAATTATCCCCATATGTTAATTTCCAACTAACGGATTTTGAAGGAAAAATTCTGTTTAAGAGGGGTAGAATGTAACACCTGGATATTTTTTTGAAATATTTTCTTTAAAAAAATTTAATTCTTCAATAGATTTCGTTGCACATAATCATGATTTTAAAAGAAATGATAAATGACCTTATTATTAAATGACCATTATAACATAGTCATTAGGTCAGCGGGAATAAATATGTAACACCCCAAGCTTCTACGGTACGTTTCCCTTTGAATAATGCGATAGCGTGTGTTGTACGCAACCTCGAGTTCTAACACACACCACAACTAATTAAACTAGCCGTTGTGAATAGTAATACCTAATTTTTGAAATTATATATATTTTATATTTGAAAATGGACTTCATTTTTGGACTCGGAATATCGAATTTAGCCTAAGGTGAAATTTTGGTACTTTTCGGATAACTTTTATATTTTGATGAATAGTGAAAATTACTAAATTTTAATTAAAAACAACTTTTTTAATCAAAATAAGTAATAGTGATAAATTATGAATTTTAGTAGTTTTAAAGTATATTTAGAATATATTTTTACCATTTAATATAATGTTGGTCATTGGACATAATTTTACAATTAAACCGAACATAAACAAGTGTCAATCTTTTGGTAGTTATTATCTCTTAAAAACACGCTTTTTGTTTTGACAGCGGGAATTAATTTTAAATTAATTTCTGCCACTTCTGTGTTTTGAATTTATGAAAATGGATTACATATTTGGAATCAGGATGTTCAAATTGTGTAAATAGGTAACTTTTATTTTTAGACATTTTGAATAATTACTGCGGTAAATATTTTATTTACCATGGTTAAGGGTAAATCCGGTAAATAAGGGTTAAAAAATAATATTATAATAATACTAAATTACCCTAAAAACGTGTCTTAACCCTATTGGTTGATAGATGGTCGACCATGGTCATCTTTGTGTCAATTTTGGGACCCCATGGATCCACTTGTAAGTGATAATGACACTTTATTTTAATTTAGTTAAAATGAATACAAAAATGACACAAGCATATATCTTTTAGAACAACAATTTTTACATAGGGTTATATATGTTGGATTTTAGATTATAAATATTCATTAGAAAGCTAAAAATATTTCCTACATAATGATATTTTATTTATAATTTTTAGACATTAAATAATTTATTTTATTTATGACACAATGATGATGCAGTAATTACTATAATAGTGAAAAATTAAAATAATTGATATTATAAATACCCAAATAAACATAATATGAAACTTTTAATGAATTAAAATAATTTTCTAGGCTAATATGATATATTAGGATTGATTTAATGGACTTTGTTCGAAGTAATCAATCTGTTATGAGTTCCAAAAAAATCAACTATTGAATAGTGTCAAAATTGACATAAAAGAGTTCTTAAAACAAATATTATATTATTAATTGATATTAAATTCCTAAAAATCTAAGGTTCGGCCAAGGGACTTATATTATGATAGGTTCCTCATTAATGTACCACTTGGGGGTCGCTTGGATGTATATAGTAAGTTTATTAACCATATTATATAAAAATACAAAGAGACATTGTAAAAGTGAAACTAATTAACTTAGAGTTAATACTTAAAGATAAGGTTAATATAAGTACCCAAAACTGTATAAATTCTATTGGTTGAGTGTTTTTCGACCTATCCCCACCTTAACCTTTGAATAGTAAACTTTGTAGCCATTAGAAACCGAATATGAATTTATTATAAATTAATATTTCTAGCTTTTCCAAAGGTGCCCCTCACCCCTCTTATAAAAGGGCACTCCTCCTTCTCATTTCTTCACACCTCTAAAGCCTTTTGGTTCGGCCAAACTCTGCCCAAATACTCTACCAACATCCCTCAATACAACCTAGGGGCCTTAGTTTGATCAGAAAGCCAACCTAAGGAGCCCTTTTGATCAAATCAAAAGGAAGAACCCGAAGAAGAGGTAATGATTTCACCACCCTTTTCTAAGTTCATTTCTTCTTCCACTTCTTCTTCCTTTGTTCTTACCATTCTAAAATAATAACTCCAGTATCTCACATATACTGTGATGTTATTATAAGTATGGTACAACCATATTCAGTATTCTATCCACCCTTTGAATAACATGTCACCATACGTGCGTACGTACGGCTTACCGTCTCCACGTCGTGGTGTAATTGTTATTCAATATAATATTATTTGGATGGGTATAATAATGATGTGTAACTCATGTAAATAATAAATATAACATGTTAATGATTCTGTATATATGATATACCATTCATTTATATATTATTTTAATATCAAAAGAATGATATTGTCGCTCGTGCGTATGTACGGACTACCGTCTCCACGAACGCGATGAGATTCATTCTCCATCGTATCCATTCAAGTATAATTATCATTTTATGATTTAAAAATTATGTTTAAGGACTTGATATCATTCTGGATATGAATAAGATACAACAAACATGGCTTATGTAACAAAACATATAAAAGAAAATGAGTAAGTTAACACCCGAAACGATGATAATTCTAAGATATTATTAATAAATCAATGTTAAAAGATCATATATGATATAATATTAATATATATGATTCTTGTATAATTTAATAACAATTATTTCACCATTATACAGGAGGTTAACCTACCCCAACCAAGGAAAAGTACAAGGTAAGGGTTATTTCACAATCTCTTCATTATCCGAGGTTGTTTATATGTAATAATCTACTGGGATCTCTTTATCATCCACATCCCTGTTTCTTCGAAATGTATTTCAAAACATATTTATTATTTACAAGAATATGGGTTAAAGTCATTTATACCATTTTTGACTTTTTATAATAGGTTTATAAATGAATCTTTCCGTCGTTTTCAAAACAAGGTCCTTTTTAACCTTTTCGACAGAATTAAGGTAAGAATGTTTTTTTAACTTATACGGCTAGTGCGGTTATTTTCTGCCGTTATAAAATCTTCAAAGTTTTCCTTACAAGATTATAAGAATATTTTAAAGAAAATGTTTTATTTTATATGGCTCTTAAATGATTTCAAAAATAGAAAGAGATATTTCTCTAAAAAGTGTTTTGATTTCATCTATGTCAACATCCTTTGACGGATTTTACGCTTATTTGAAGTTGATTTATTATGATACAAAACTTCTATATTGTATTGAAGGTTTTGTGATATGTTTGACTGTGGATGTGCTATTTTATACCATTCATAGTTTATGGTGAAATTATTGACATTTCGTATGCTAGTTTTAATATGAATGTTTATGTTATGTTTAAACCTTTTCATATGGGAATGCATTGGACTTAATAAGTGACGGGTGGAGCCCGCTATAGCTCCTCGATGCATCGGTAGGTCTCATGAGACAAACTAGTGTCTTGGCACAAGGCCTTGACAAAATCTTATTTGTAGTCTTGGCACGAGGCCTTGGCTATGTGGTTATGATAGTCTGGCATTATGCATTCCAACATTATGAAAGTGGTTATTGATTTTTGCATGTGATTATTCATTTAGTAGAATATCCATGTGAATAAGTAAATGGCATTATTTCATTTTATTTATGCCATACCATGTTGAAAGTTCGTATTTAAAAGGCTTTTGTTTTAGTTATACATTGCCTTAAATGTTTATTTTTATTTATGAAAGTTTCCACTTTATTGTTATCCTTACTGGGCATTTGAGCTCACCCCTTTTTTTATGTTTTATTTTTCCCAGGATGTGAAGAAGTAAGTTATGAATGACCTGCAGGGATTTTATGAGGGGTTAATAGTGTGGATTGTGGAAACATTATGTTGTTGTATTAGTTTTTCATTTTATGATGTAATGTAAAACTTATGAATATATCTAGTGTTTCCAAGGCTACTAAACCAATCGGTCTTTCGAGATTTGATCTTTCTTGTGATCGTGCCAATGTTATGTAATTAATGCACCGACTCTGGGCAGCTGGGGTCGGGGCGTTACAGTTGGTATCAGAGGAAGTTTAGTACAAACCTTGGAAGCTAGATTTAGATAAACTCTGATTAGAGCACGTAGACTTAAGATGAACTTTGAGGATTAGTATATAAGAACTTCCTAGAATTTTGGTATTGTAGAGATTTTGTGAGTTTTCCGAGCAATACATCCCTGTCTGGATATGAGCAGGTAGAGGCGGCTCTGGCACAGATGTACCTAGGGGTAAAACCCGAAAACACCGCTTTGAGCTAGACTCGAACGGGAACTGGTGCACGACAACGGGCCTTGCTGCACTCTTGGTTACGACACTCCCGGGGGATATGCTTAGGATAACTCTCATTTTCTTTACAAATCATTATGAAGGGTTTATGAGTATATACTTCCTCAAAGAAAACATTTTTATGATTATGGATTATATCCATAAATAGTTCAATTTATGTTAAGTGTTTTATAAGTATGCGATTATGTATTTTGATTCATAAACTGATCTAGTTTATGCCATTGTTTAGAAATGGCGCCTAGTGGAAGAAATGGAAACCGTATCAATGCACGCACTCCATGTAGGGATTTCCCTCCTGCTCAAGATAATTATAGTGGGGCTGGTGATGCAACTGGTGCTGATCAGCTAATCACCGTACTGGGACAACTTACTCAGGTTATGAATAATAACCTTACCCGTATGGAGCACCCTGATCCGCAGCGTGGAGGATCAATGTTAGATCGATTCATGAGACAACAACCACCAACGTTCAATGGGAGTACAAATCCCTTAGTAGCTGAGCAATGGATATTTTCCCTAGAGAAAATATTTCAGGCTTTGGGGAGTAGTGAAAGGGAAAAAGTTACCATGGCAGTTTACCGCCTCACTGGAGATGCTGATCAATGGTGGTCATTGATTCAAAACATGAAGGAAGATGATGAAGTATCAAACATGGAATGGAGGGAGTTCAAAGATCTGTTTTTAGAAAAATACTTTCCTCGCGACCATCGAGCAGATATAGAAAGGCAATTTCTGAGTCTGAGACAAAAGGAGGATGATAATGTCACAAAGTATGAGGCTAACTTTACAAGGTTAGCGAGGTATGCTGGAGATTATATTCGCAACCCAAGAAGTAAGATTGATCGTTTCTTTGATGGGTTAAAACCATTTCTCCGTCGAGCATTAGTCTCACAATCCTTTTCATCGTACGAAGACATTGTCTCATGTGCTATCAAGACCGAAAAGGAATTCTCTAAGTCTTATGACTTTAAAGCAAAGCAAGAGAAGAAGAGACCTGCTGATCAATCTGGGAATGGAAATAAGGGGAAGAAGGGAAAGGTTGAATATCCATCTTGTGGTAAGTGCGGGAAGAAACACCCCGGTGCTTGCCTGAAGGGAATGGGAGTCTGTTACAAGTGTGGTGAAAAAGGCCACCAAGCTCATGATTGCAAGGGGAAGAAGGAAGCTACCAACGTTCAGTGCTACAATTGCAGGGAGATGGGGCATTATGCAAATGCATGTCCTAAGCGTCAGGATAACTTACCTCAGAAAAGGCCAAGGGATCAAGTCCAGGCTTATGCTATCACTACTGCTGAGGTAGAAGCTCCGAAAGATGTGGTGGCAGGTAATTTAATGGTTTCCTCAAGTTTAGCAAATGCATTATTTGATTCTGGATCATCGCATTGTTTCATATCTTCCCAGTTTGCTAAGAAAATTAGATATTTCCAATTTGATTTAATAAGGGAGTTGTCAGTTAAAACTCCTAAGGGAAGTATCGTTGCAACAAAGTTTTGTGAATCAGTCCCCATTAGAGCACATAAATTTTCTTTATCTGCTGACCTCATCATCATACCTATGATTGAGTTTGATATAATCCTCGGTATGGACTGGCTTTCGGACTATGATGCGAAGATTTATTGTAAGAATAAAGAGGTTACGATTCTTGATGATAATGATAAGGAGCACCTTATTTTTAGAGCAGAATCGTCACCGCCTAATTCTTATTTAGATCCACCCCCTGTAGCTCAACTTAATTCAATTATCGGGGAGGAAGAGAATGAAATAACTGTCGGTGAGGAAAGGAATGTTCAAATAGAGGATGTACCTATTATGAAAGAGTTTGTAGATGTATTTCCGGAAGATTTACCTGGACATCCTCTAGAACGAGAAGTAGAGTTTTCCATTGATTTAATTCCTAGATCAAGGCCTATATCGAAGACCCCTTATAGAATGGCCACTGTAGAGCTAGTCGAACTAAAGAAACAACTAGAGGAATTGAGTAATAAGGGATTTATTCGCCCTAGTGTTTCTCCATGGGGAGCCCCTGTTCTTTTTGTTAAAAAGAAAGATGGATCTATGAGGTTATGTATCGACTACAGGGAGATCAATGCTATAACGATAAAGAACAAGTATCCCCTACCTCGTATTGATGATTTATTTGACCAACTGCATGGAGCTCAATACTTTTCAAAGATTGACCTTCGATCTGGATACCATCAGTTGTGTGTGAAGAAGGAAGACATTCCGAAGACAGCATTTCGAACCAGGTACGGGCATTACGAGTTTACTGTAATGCCGTTTGGATTGACTAATGCACCCTCTGTATTCATGGATCTGATGAATAGAGTTTTCAAGGAGTATCTCGATGAATTTGTGGTGGTATTTATTGATGATATCTTGGTATACTCCAAAACCTACAAAGATCATGAAAATCACTTGCGCATTATCTTGAAGACTCTGAGGAGGCATGAATTATATGGAAAGTTTAGCAAGTGTGAATTCTGGCTTCAGGAGATTTCTTTTCTTGGCCATATTGTATCTAAAGATGGAATCTCTGTTGATCCTTCTAAGACCAAGGCAATCCAAGAATGGCCAGCACCTACGAGTATAACTGAGGTACGTAGTTTTATTGGTTTGGCAGGTTATTATCGACGTTTCGTCCAGAATTTTTCCCGATTGGCTAACCCATTAACGAAGCTCACACGTAAAGGGGTTAAATTTGTTTGGACAAAAGAGTGTGAAGAATGTTTCGAAGAACTGAAGAGAAGATTAGTCAATGCTCCTATATTGACTCTACCATCGGGGAATGATGGGTTCGTTATTTATAGTGATGCATCAAAGAAAGGACTTGGTTGTGTCCTTATGCAGAATGATAGAGTTATTTCCTATGCATCACGACAGTTGAAAATTCATGAACAAAACTATCCTACTCATGATCTCGAATTAGCAGCAGTGATCTTTGCTTTGAAAATATGGAGGCACTAACTCTATGGTGAAAAATGTGAGATTTATACTGATCACAAGAGTTTGAAGTATATTTTCTCACAAAAAGAACTCAACATGAGGCAAAGGAGATGGCTTGAATTACTCAAGGATTATGATTGTACGATACACTACCACCCAGGGAAGGCAAACAAGGTGGCAGATGCTTTGAGTAGAAAAGACCATGGAGTTTTGAACAATATGAGAATTGAAAGGGATCCAATTTTCATGGAGCTAGTGAAGATGGACATGGGAATAACCAGGGAAGGTGAAACATCAATGCTTTTTCAAATGGTTGCCAAACCATCTTTACTAGAAAGGATTAAGAGTTCTCAGACTGATGATGAAGAATTCCAAAAGAAGATTAAAGCTGTGAATGATGGGAGATTGAGAGACTTTGCGTATGAAGGTGGAATTTTGAAATTCGGGAAGAGACTTTGTGTTCCCAATATACCTGATCTAAAAAGGGAATTGTTGGATGATGCTCATAGTTCCAATTTCTCTATACACCCTAGGAGCACCAAAATGTATAGAGATTTGAAGGAACATTTTTGGTGGGACAACATGAAGAGGGAGATTGCTGATTTTGTGTCAAGATGTATGGTTTGTCAACAAGTGAAAGCTGGAAGGCAACAGCCTGGAGGAGTCATGCAACCTCTTCCCATACCGGAGTGGAAATGGGACAATATTACGATGGACTTTGTCATGGGGCTACCAAAGACTCCTAGAAGGAACGATGCAATATGGGTTATTGTTGATCGTCTTACCAAGTCAGCACATTTTCTTGCTATAAGAGAAGATCTACCCCTGGAACGTCTAGCAAGACTATACATTAATGAAGTTGTGAGACTTCATGGAGTACCCCTATCGATTGTTTCTGATCGTGATCCCCGTTTTACTTCAAGATTTTGGAAAAGTCTTCAGAAATCCCTGGATACTGAACTTCATTTGAGCACTGCTAACCACCCTCAGACAGACGGACAATCAGAACGGACTATTCAGACCTTAGAAGACATGTTGAGATCTTGCTCACTTGATTTTCAGGGTATGTGGGATCAATATTTACCACTAGTAGAATTTTCCTATAACAATAGCTTCCATTCGAGTATTCAGATGGCACCATATGAAGCGTTATACGGAAAGAGATGTCGTACACCAACCTGTTGGGATGACGTTGGTGAAAGAAAACTTGTAGGCCCAGAACTGGTGGAGGAAACGGTGGAAAAGGTGAAGGTAATCCAAAATCACATTAAAGCAGCTCAAAGTAGGCAGAAGAGCTATGCCGATAATCGAAGGAAGGATTTGGAATTTCAAGTCGGTGATCATGTTTTCCTGAAGGTATCTCCGTGGAAGGGAGTCATACGTTTTGGTAAGAAAGGTAAATTGAGTCCCAGGTACATCGGACCTTTCGAAATTCTAGAACGAATTGGGGCTGTAGCTTACCGATTGGCAATGCCGCCAAGTCTCTCCAAAGTTCACGATGTGTTCCACGTATCTCTGTTGAGGAAATACATGCCTGACCCAACGCATGTACTCACCTATGAAGATTTAGAACTGGAACCCGATCTGTCTTATTGCGAAGAGCCCATCAAGATTCTTGATACGAGAGAACAAGTGCTGAGAAACCGGACGACGCGTCTGGTAAAAGTTTTGTGGAGAAATCATAAGATGGAAGAGGCAACGTGGGAACCCGAGGAACTTATGATGAAGAACCACCCGAGTCTTTTTATGCAGTAATACCCTAGAAATTGCGAGGACGCAATTATTTGAAGGAGGGGAGAATGTAACACCCCAAGCTTCTACGGTACGTTTCCCTTTGAATAATGTGATAGCGTGTGTTGTACGCAACCTCGAGTTCTAACACACACCACAACTAATTAAACTAGCTGTTGTGAATAGTAATACTTAATTTTTGAAATTATATATATTTTATATTTGAAAATGGACTTCATTTTTGGACTCGGAATATCGAATTTAGCCTAAGGTGAAATTTTGGTACTTTTCGGATAACTTTTATATTTTGATGAATAGTGAAAATTACTAAATTTTAATTAAAAACAACTTTTTTAATCAAAATAAGTAATAGTGATAAATTATGAATTTTAGTAGTTTTAAAGTATATTTAGAATATATTTTTACCATTTAATATAATGTTGGTCATTGGACATAATTTTACAATTAAACCGAACATAAACAAGTGTCAATCTTTTGGTAGTTATTATCTCTTAAAAACACGCTTTTTGTTTTGACAGCGGGAATTAATTTTAAATTAATTTCTGCCACTTCTGTGTTTTGAATTTAGGAAAATGGATTCCATATTTTGAATCAGGATGTTCAAATTGTGTAAATAGGTAACTTTTATTTTTAGACATTTTGAATAATTACTGCGGTAAATATTTTATTTACCATGGTTAAGGGTAAATCCGGTAAATAAGGGTTAAAAAAATAATATTATAATAATACTAAATTACCCTAAAAACGTGTCTTAACCATATTGGTTGATAGATGGTCGACCATGGGCATCTTTGTGTCAATTTTGGGACCCCATGGATCCACTTGTAAGTGATAATGACACTTTATTTTAATTTAGTTAAAATGAATACAAAAATGACACAAGCATATATCTTTTAGAACAACAATTTTTACATAGGGTTATATATGTTGGATTTTAGAATATAAATATTCATTAGAAAGCTAAAACGATTTCCTACATAATTATATTTTATTTATAATTTTTAGACATTAAATAATTTATTTTATTTATGACAAAATGATGATGCAGTAATTACTATAATAGTGAAAAATTAAAATAATTGATATTATAAATACCCAAATAAACATAATATGAAACTTTTAATGAATTAAACTAATTTTCTAGGCTAATATGATATATTAGGATTGATTTAATGGACTTTGTTCGAAGTAATCAATCTGTTATGAGTTCCAAAAAAATCAACTATTGAATAGTGTCAAAATTGACATAAAAGAGTTCTTAAAACAAATATTATATTATTAATTGATATTAAATTCCTAAAAATTTAAGGTTCGTCAAAGAGACTTATATTATGATAGTTTCCTCATTAATGGACCACTTGGGGGTCGCTTGGATGTATATAGTAAGTTTATTAACCATATTATATAAAAATACAAAGAGACATTGTAAAAGTGAAACTAATTAACTTAGAGTTAATACTTAAAGATAAGGTTAATATAAGTACCCAAACCTGTCTAAATTCTATTGGTTGAGTGGTTTTCGACCTATCCCCACCTTAACCTTTGAATAGTCAACTTTGGAGCCATTAGAAACCGAATATGAATTTATTATAAATTAATATTTCTAGCTTTTCCAAAGGTGCCCCTCACCCCTCTTATAAAAGGGCACTCCTCCTTCTCATTTCTTCACACCTCTAAAGCCTTTTGGTTCGGCCAAACTCTGCCCAAATACTCTCCCAACATCCTTCACTACAACCTAGGGGCCTTAGTTTGATCAGAAAGCCAACCTAAGGAGCCCTTTTGATCAAATCAAAAGGAAGAACCCGAAGAAGAGGTAATGATTTCACCACCCTTTTCTAAGTTCATTTCTTCTTCCACTTCTTCTTCCTTTGTTCTTACCATTCTAAAATAATAACTCCAGTATCTAACATATACTGTGATGTTATTATAATTATGGTACAACCATATTCAGTATTCTATCCACCCTTTGAATAACATGTCACCATACGTGCGTACGTACGGCTTACCGTCTCCACGTCGTGGTGTAATTGTTATTCAATATAATATTATTTGGATGGGTATAATAATGATGTGTAACTCATGTAAATAATAAATATAACATGTTAATGATTCTGTATATATGATATATCATTCATTTATATATTATTTTAATATCAAAAGAATGATATTGTCGCTCGTGCGTACGTACGGACTACCGTCTCCACGAACGCGATGAGATTCATTCTCCATCGTATCCATTCAAGTATAATTATCATTTTATGATTTAAAAATGATGTTTAAGAACTTGATATCATTCTGGATATGAATAAGATACAACAAACATGGCTTATGTAACAAAACATATAAAAGAAAATGAGTAAGTTAACACCCGAAACGATGATAATTCTAAGATATTATTAATAAATCAATGTTAAAAGATCATATATGATATCATATTAATATATATGATTCTTGTATAATTTAATAACAATTATTTCAACATTATACAGGAGGTTAACCTACCCCAACCAAGGAAAAGTACAAGGTAAGGGTTATTTCACAATCTCTTCATTATCCGAGGTTGTTTATATGTAATAATCTACTGGGATCTCTTTATCATCCACATCCATGTTTCTTCGAAATGTATTTCAAAACATATTTATTATTTACAAGAATATGGGTTAAAGTCATTTATACCATTTTTGACTTTTTATAAGAGGTTTATAAAGGAATATTTCCGTCGTTTTCAAAACAAGGTCCTTTTTAACCTTTTCGACAGAATTATGTTAAGAATGTTTTTTTTAACTTATACGGCTAGTGCGGTTATTTTCTGCCGTTATAAAATCTTCAAAGTTTTCCTTACAAGATTATAAGAATATTTTAAAGAAAATGTTTTATTTTATATGGCTCTTAAATGATTTCAAAAATAGAAAGAGATATTTCTCTAAAAAGTGTTTTGATTTCATCTATGTCAACATCCTTTGACGGATTTTACGCTTATTTGAAGTTGATTTATTATGATACAAAACTTCTATATTTTATTGAAGGTTTTGTGATATGTTTGACTATGGATGTGCTATTTTATACCATTCATAGTTTATGGTGAAATTATTGACATTTCGTATGCTAGTTTTAATACGAATGTTTATGTTATGTTTAAACCTTTTCATATGGGAATGCATTGGACTTAATAAGTGACGGGTGGAGCCCGCTATAGCTCCTCGATGCATCGGTAGGTCTCATGAGACAAACTAGTGTCTTGGCACAAGGCCTTGACAAAATCTTATTTGTAGTCTTGGCACGAGGCCTTGGCTATGTGGTTATGATAGTCTGGCATTATGCATTCCAACATTATGAAAGTGGTTATTGATTTTTGCATGTGATTATTCATTTAGTAGAATATCCATGTGAATAATTAAATGGCATTATTTCATTTTATTTATGCCATACCATGTTGAAAGTTCGTATTTAAAAGGCTTTTGTTTTAGTTATACATTGCCTTAAATGTTTATTTTTATTTATGAAAGTTTCCACTTTATTGTTATCCTTACTGGGCATTTGAGCTCACCCCTTTTTTTTATGTTTTATTTTTCCCAGGATGTGAAGAAGTAAGTTATGAATGACCTGCAGGGATTTTATGAGGGGTTAATAGTGTGGATTGTGGAAACATTATGTTGTTGTATTAGTTTTTCATTTTATGATGTAATGTAAAACTTATGAATATATCTAGTGTTTCCAAGGCTACTAAACCAATCGGTCTTTCCAGATTTGATCTTTCTTGTGATCATGCCAATGTTACGAAGTAATGCACCGACTCTGGGTAGCTGGGGTCGGGGCGTTACAAAATATCACTAACTTATGAAAATTTATTGTGAATAAAAAATATAAATCAGTTATATATATGTATTTTTGTTAAGTGATTTAAAATTATTAAATGAAATTAATGAAATATATTTGTTATATATTAATTATTAAATTTTTATGTTACTCCAATAGATACTTTTTTTATATTTTATGAATAAACCATATTTTATGTATAAAAACTTATGTTTTTTAAAAGGGTAACTTTCTACCTTTAATGGAGAAACCCTATTTAATTAATATTTTGTCACATAAATAATATTTACATGAAAAAATAATCATGTACTTTGGATGTTGGATATAAAATTTTACTTTAAAATAATTTTTTAAATTTTCTAATAACTTTCAAGTTTTGATTAATAGTAAAAACACACAAAATTTTAATTAAAAATCAAAATTTTAATCAAAAATATTTATATGGTTAAATTATAATATTGAATTCTTTTATAGTATAATAATAATATATTTTTATCATTAAATATAATATATTTCATTATAATTAATATTACATTTTGTTCATATGTAAAAACATTTGAATCTTTTGTAATGTTTTAACTTTCAAAACTCGTTCTCTCATTCCGACAACGAGATTAATTTTAAACTAATTAATTGAAGTTATGTTCTTGAAATTTGAAAAAATATATTACTTATTTTTAATTAGTACAAACAAATTATATAAATATCTTAATTTTATTTTTTGGTGCTCTGAATAGTAAATCCAGTAATATGTATTAATACAGTAAAAGGGTAAATTGGGTAATTAAGGGTAAAATTAATATTTATAAATTACCCTAAAACATATACTAATATAATTGTATGAGTGAGTATGAACTTAAATAATCCATGGGTCTAAATTGTGTCCTTTGAAAGAAACATAGATGAGATTTAGACATTTAATTTAATTTATTTAAAGGAAAGTTAAATATATCTCACTCAAATTTTTATAACTAAATAATTTTTAATGTAAGGTTATGAAGACGTTAAATTTGATTATAAATACTCGTTTGAAATATAAATTTTATTTTATTTATCATGGTAATTTATTTTTCTTGTTTATAAAATAAATAATTACCTTCATGACTTATACTTTAAGGATGCGGAAATTTTTTAATTGATGAGAAATCAATAAAATAATTATTAATAAAATGATAATAACCATTAAAATACACAAAAACTTGAAAAAATCGTATTCGTAGTGTATATATCGAACATATCCATCAAAGGTTAGAGTTAGTTTCCATTTTGAGCCTTATAGAAGAGATTATGACCTTTATATTATTGTAATTAATGTGATGATAAACTTTTCCCATCCATGTTTAAATAAGTATATCATTTTTAATGATGGATTTTAATGAATATATATTCAAATAAAATATTTTTTAGAACTATAGTATATTTATCATCATTGTTTTATTTTAATTTCAAATTTTATTCAATAAATAACATTATTAAATAATTACACAAATTAGTATTAGTAGTTATTTTAATAAGGGAAATATCAAATGAATGTAGTTAAAAATATTAAAATGTATATAATTTGGCTAATTAATATTTCTAATGAGTTTTATTGAAAACTATGACTTATTAAGAATATAATAAAATAATTATTTCGAAGTTAACTTGTTATATTAAAATTTTTATAAATCAGTTAATTAAATATTGTCAAAATTTACACTATTGATTGTTTATCAAAATAATGTTTTACTAAATTATTTTAAAATCATAAAACATTTTTTAAAATATATATAATAATTATTATATGGTCTAACATATTTTGAGATATTTTTATGGTCTAATTAATATAAAATAATTAAATATTCTCCATTTTAATATTGAAATATTTGTTACACTAATTAAAATTAAATATAATAAGTAAGTGTTGATTAAAATGATACGATTTAATTTGAAAAAAAACTTGTCTAAAATTAATTGGATGATTATAAAACAACACTATCTCATATATTATTTGAAATTTGTTCATTTTGGAGGTTTTTTTGTGTGAGTTGATTTTATTAAAAATTAATATGTGTTGAGTTACTACAAGCGCCCCTCACCTCAATTATAAAAGGGGACCTCCTCCCTCATTTAATCACTACTCATTGAGAATTAAATACAACTTATACCATTTCATTTTAATTTATAAACTTCTATTGTTACATTCTAGAGGTTTTGGTCTTTTCTAAAGACCAACTCTATGGATTTAAAGGGAGAATTAGAGGGAGCACATCAAAGAAGAGGTAATCTCATCTATCGATTCTTTCAAACTTATTTTATATTATAATTCATCTTCATGGTTTATTTCATTATAATGTAATAAATAAAATATCAATTATATATTGAGAAATTAATATGATTATGAAATAACTAAATTGCATCTTCTATCTATCCTATGAAAAATGAAATCACCATGCATGCGTACGTATGGGTTGTCATCTCCACATCGTGGTGTAATCTTTTTGCACCACCATTTTAATTAGATGTGTATAATGATGGAAATAATAACTATATATTATTTTTTCAACATGATATTGATTATTAATTATTATACACCATCCACTTTAATACCATTCATCAATTATGTGAATGATATCGTCGCTTGTGCGTACGTATGGTCTATCATCTCCACGATGTGATATGATTAATTATACATGATCTTCATTAAAGCATGATTATATAAATGAATGGAATGAAACAATAGGATATATATTATATTATGTCATTTGGTAAATGATATAACTATAACCTAAGAAGAGTAACATGAACTTATCCCACAAAACATGCATAATAAAAAAAGTAAACAACCGATGGACGAGTAATAATGTTACTAACAAAAAGATGATAATATGATAATATATGATATCATTAAAAATTAATATTATTCTGAAATAATTTAATAAAATTATTTAAATCAATATATAGAATGTTTCGATAGATACAGTGGAAATCAGACCTAAGGTAACAAAAAATTTCACAATCTCGTTTTATAAGAGATTGTTTATACTTATGTATCTACTAATGTATATTTAATATACATGTACGTGTTTCATAATTATATATTCAAAAATATTATTTCTACTCTTATAAATTTTTTTAGTGTCAATATTACTCATTTTGATATTTTTATTAAATTGTATGAAATGAAACCTCTTTTGTTTTTGATACGAGGTACTTTTTTTACTTTTCTAGAAAAAGTATGAGGAGAATGGTTTATATAAATAATAAATAGATTTTTAACGTTTTTATAATGCCTTATTTCCATGAATATTACTCTACACAATTTAGAGTTTATTTGAAAATAAATTATTTTCTTTTAAAATTTCATGGGGTTTTGAGAAAATAAAATGTTTTTGAAGAAGAATGGATATATTTTTCAAGAATTAATTTCATGTGTTATATAAAAAAAATTCAGTCTAAGATTAAATTATTTAAAAGGGTTATGTTTCAATTATAATATCCTTGTTTTTTATGGTTTTATTGTGTTTATGAGGGTGTTCTATTTATTAAATCCATTTGATTTACATGGATTATGTTATGGTGGAATGATGTTTAAAAAACTCATTTTATTCCTTGGGTTATGATAAATTCTTTATGATATTGTTGCTAATGTAAAAATTATTTCATTATGATATGGGTGGGACCAAGATATCCCTTATATGCATTGGGTAAAGATTCATATCTCATGAGATATAGATGGATGCAACAGGAAATAGTCTTTGTTCAGTAGTACAGGGTTGTAACGAGGAATGATCTCAATTTAGTAATGGAATTTGTCTGCTATGATGGTATTGGAAATGAGCCTCAACTAATATGAGATGATTATATATGATTATTTTTATTCCAAAAAAATCATGTCTTATGTTATGAATTTTGGGATTAGGTTCATTTATTCTTACGAACTTTTATGATTTATCTCATGGAATGTTATCATAATCATTCATATAAAGGATAATATTTTCAAATGTTTTTTTCCTATGTATTTTGATTATTATATGATCGAGATCTCCCTTTGTACACTTAATGAGCATCTGAGATCACCCTTTCATATGTTTATCTTTCCTATGCCATAAAGAAGGGTATTAAGTAAGATATTTAAAATGGGGTCTAGTTATGAAAAAATAAGTGGGATACAATGCAGATGTATTATGAACCAAATGTTTAGGTTTCCTAGTTTTTAAGGGAATTATACCTATACCGTCTTGTTGTGTATTTTTTGTATTTTGTAATGAATATTCGTCAATTTTAAAGTAATATCAATGTATTAAAGTTATGGTTCATTATATTCCAATTCCAATTCCTGAGAATAAAACTACATTTCTTACACCGCATGGGTATTTGGAGCCTTATCTCTATCCAACACCTAATGATCACGATTGGATTTTGAAGAAGTTGTTCATATCCCATATTCATTTATCAATCTATCACTATAGGATTTTCATGAACCAAACCATGTCTAACACACATTTATCTATTTATCAATATTGGATTTTGATGCAACTGACCACATCCCACATACATTTATCGTTTTATCACAATGGGATTTTGATGCAACAGACCCTGTCCCACATACATTTATGAATTTATCACGATGAAATTTTGATACAACAAACCATGCCTTACACACATTTATGAATTTATAACTATGGGATTTTGATGCAGTAGTCTGTGTCCCACACAGAAATATAAAAACCACATATATATCACATATATCACATCATTCAAGATTAATCAAAATTCACCTTTTAATCACATTTTAAAATCAAAGCATCTATTATTTAATTCAAAAATTAATTAATACATTTAAATAAATTGCATAATATCAAAAATTCCCATCAATTAATTAAATAGTTAATTAATTAAATTCAATAATCTAAATATCCCCATAATTAATTTAAAAAATAATAATAACAATTCAATCAATTTCATAGTCACAAAAATTCCCATCAAATAATTCAATAATTAATTAATTCAATTCTACAACCTCAATATATCTATAATCAATTAAATAATTAATTAATTCAAATTAACAATTTTAATATACCCATAATTAATTAAACTATTAATTATTCTAGTTTTATTAATTTCAAATACATAATGATTTCCATTAATTAATTCAACAATTAAATAATTCAAATTTCCACAATCTTAATATACCTTATTTCACAATACATTAATTAATTAATTTAACAAATTAATTAATTCAATTTAAGAAACTAAATTGATAATAATCCATTATAAATTATATAATTACATAAATTTTATTGAAATTAAGACTTTGGTATTTGTATAATAGTCTACCAACCTCAAGATAATTGAAAAACATTCTCCAATAGAAATCCCCACTTGAAGTAAAAAAATCAAGAACGAGATGAATAAAAATCTAGATCAAAATAATAGAACTAGGTTCAAAGGAATAATGATATATTAAAACTATATCTATATTAACAAATATAGAGGAAAAAATCCCTATAAATGAAAATAAATGGACATGTGAAGAATGAAAAACCAATCAGGATTAAAATCTCTTACTGAGAAGGTTGCAGATCCACAATACAGTGTTTGAATAATTAGGGATGGAGGTCAGAAGACATTATAATTCATAATAGATCTTTCAAAAATTACATAAACCTATTATGGTTGAGGTAAGGTAGATTTGGGGTTAATATGGGGGTTTGGGAAATTTTAAATCTATTTTTTGGGCTAATTAAAACTGCACACATTGTTTCATGTGCAAGGGTGCACATTTTTCTAGACAGTGTGACTAAACTGTGAAACTCTTCTAGGGGCCATGAACATTCCTTATAAGGGGAACAGTTCGAAAAAATGTGTTCCAGTATTATGAATTTACTCTATCTAGGTTTTCATTATTTGTTGGTTTGGGAACACAGTATGGGAAAATTGTTCACAAACCATGAAAAACCCCTCCTCTATCAAATTTTATCCAATTTTAACCAGAGCACACCCAAGGTATAACCATAACAAAATATATTTGAAATAATGTAAATGAATACCTAAAATTAGGTTCAATAAATATTCAGAAAATTATGGGATCTTACAATATTCCAATCTTATAATAACTCATCCTAAAGCTTTACTCCCAAGTATCTCTAAGATTATAAGGTAAAAAGATTGGTTCACTGAGCCCAAGGATCTGCATATATCTCCAATTTTCATCCTAAAAATGCCCATGTTTCCATAATACATGACATTTTGGCATTGTCTTTCCCTACAAAAATTTATCACTATGATCCAACACATGTATTGGATGTTCCTCAAAGTACACATCTATCTCAAGTCCAATATCATCCACATGGATCTCATGTGAAGGGTTGTGTGATACCATCATAGTTTTGATACATGAAAACCATCAGGAATAACACTATGCATATATGGAAGGGCTGATCAGTATTCCACCAACCATATTCTCTCCACAACCTAACATAGTCTTATAAAACTGGGCTCCAACTTGCCTAGTCTCTATATCCTACGGTGACCCAATCATGGAGACATCTGAAGGAATACATTACCACCCTCTAAAACTCTATGGGTTGTATATGTATATCTAAATTTTATGTATTTATACTCTAATCCATGTCAATACGTTTCTAAATGAGCTAAACCTTCTATAAAGTCTCCTATATGAGACTCAGTCCCAACAACTCTAACTCACCAGCCTACATCCAACATATATGTGATCTACATGGCCCAAATTAAAGATCCTCATTTGTTTCCATCTAAAAAGTTTCTTAAAATCTGTTGTTATAGGTTAACTACGCCAAATCAAGGTTCTTTTTACAAGACTAACTAATGCCTTGGACATATTCTATAAGAATATCCTCAAGAACCTTTATAGTATGGTCCAACATCCAATCTACAGTGACCCGTTTGGAGTAGAATGTATAACTCTCCCAACTAATCCCTGGATAAAGTCTCCCATACTAGTAATAAATGTGCTATCTTAGTCAGACGGCTGATAACAACCCAAATATAATCATTATTATAAAGCATCCATAGGATAAACACCATAAATTCTATATTATAATAAACCCACTTCCATTTCGGAATGGGGAATGGGTGTTGAAAACCACCAGGTCAATGATACTCATCTTTCACTTGTTGATAGATGTAGCATCATTTCATGAAATATGCTATCTCTTTTTCCATGCCCAGCCAAAAAGTTGTCAACTTACGTAACAAAAATATCGTGGTCACATATAGATGCACCACCAACTTTTAGGCACGAAATTTATGCATTATCTCCTCTCGCATCCTCATAGGCGCACAAACATAATTCCTCATATAGATGATCTCATCCTCATCCATCATATATTATTAAGTTGTCTCCCCGCCTTTAATGATTTATCATAAGGAAAAACATTCTAGATCCTCATATTTTCTATCTCTGATCCATCCCAAAAGTGTATAATCTACTAAAAATGTTATAAGATTCATTTTCTCCCAAAGCTCCAGAGCCACAACATACATCTCAGCTTGTAAATTTATCATCTTCCACTGAACACTAGATTCCAAAACTTCCAGAGTATGAGTTTTCTTACTCAAAGTGTTAGAAACACTATTTCCATTACTTGGAATATAATCTAACTCAAAAGAAAATTTACTCATACACTCAACCCACCTCTACTACTGGAGATTAGAATATTATTGTTAAAGTATATACTTTAAGATCTTTTTATCACTATACATAGTAACCATCTCACCCAATAGATAATGTCACCAACACTTCAAATAATTTACCGTAGTAGCTAACTCGAGGTTGTGGATAATGTAGTTTCATTCATGTGGCCTCAATAGATGAGACCCATACACCAATACTCGACTTCAATACACTAACACTACTTCATTCCCTATCCTATAAGCAAAACTATACACCATATACTCCTCAACTATCTTGGGTAGGATCAAAATTTTTGACTTTATCAAATTCTTCTTTATCTCTTAGAAATAATTCTCACATTATCTAGACCATTCAAATTTTATTCTCTTCTTCGTCAAGCCAAAAAGTGGTCCTTCAAAATGGGAAAAGTCATAGATGAAACACTTTTAGTATCATGATAAAACTAGGAAGCCTCAAAGATCAAAAACATTTTTGGGAAGATCCCAAGATACAACCCTCAACACCTTATTTGGGTCCACTAATACAGATTTCTCTTAGATTATATGACATAAGAATTTTATCTAATCAATCCAAAATTGGAACTTGGATATCATGGAACATAACTGATGCTCTCTCAGAATATTCAGGATGATTCCAATACGTTGGGAATGATTTTCACAAGTCTTAAGGTACACCAAGATTTCATCCATGAACACTACCAAAAACAAATCTTGGTGTGGTTGGAATATTTTTTTCATCAGGTCCATGAAATTTTTTGGTGTTTTTTTCAGACTGAACGACATCACGATGAACTTATATAGGTCATACTTTCTTTTGAAAGTAGTCCTCCGCATATCATAAGGATAACTCTCAACTAATAAAACCTTGATCTAATTTGATCTTTGAGAAGATTCAATCTCCCATCAAATGTTCATATAGATCATTGATATGTGGAATATACTGCTACTTTTTCATTGTCATCTAGTTCAACTTCTTGTAATCAACACATAAGCACAAGGTTTAGTCAAACTTCTTTGAAAATAATATTGGAGAACCCCAAGGTGATGTAATCAGTTGAATAAATACCTTATCCTCAAACTCTTCCAACTAAGTATTTATCTCTTGAAGATTTGTAGGTACCGTTATACATGGTGGAATAGAAACTCTTTGAGTCCTAGGCATGAGACCAATTATAAATTCAAAATCTCTCCCTGGTGGAAGACCAAATATGTCCTTTGGAAACACATCCTAAAACTTGTACACTATGGGTGGAAAGATAACATTCTTCACACCATCATCATTAAAAATAGAATTAAAACCTGGGTGTAATACCCCTATAGTTTCATAGTGAACTAGCCCTACAAGGCCCGCCATGATATCCCATTATCCATAGTGAATGCATCTATCACCAATAAGAGACGTAGAACTCACTATCTAGCAGTGACGATATATGTGGCCTCGATATGATAATAACTTATCCATACCCATAATTAGGTTTAATATTGACATATCTAGAATATATAGATCCTAAATAAAAAAATATTCACCTACCTCAAGATAACTCCCTTTGCACA
Source organism: Viscum album (assembly GCA_963277665.1). Taxonomy (NCBI): domain Eukaryota; kingdom Viridiplantae; phylum Streptophyta; class Magnoliopsida; order Santalales; family Viscaceae; genus Viscum; species Viscum album. The sequence goes on from OY728133.1 coordinate 248,093,358, forward strand.
AGCAGATGTCTCCCGACCGCACTCCCAAAGGTTTTTTAATTATTATCACCCCACTCAAAAACTCCACTACTAGGAAAGAACTATTAAAAAGTTGTGAATATATAAAATAATGAGAGGAACCACTATCAAATAAGGAAAATAGCTATTGTAGAAGCTACAAGAATAGCACCTCTAACTATCAATGGTCCAACCTTGTTATCCACTAGTGTAGGATGAACAACATGAAACTGTCCTAACCCACTACTACAAATATGTCTTATAATAGAGCTAGAAACTGCCTTTAATAGCTCAAGAAAAGTGTTGTTAATCTCTACAAAGATAAGTGGGGTCCCCTTTTTCAGTGCTAAATATAGGACTAATTAAGGTAGTATTTATCAGAGATATTTTCAACGCTAATAAATGGATAATATGTAATCCTTGAAAATAGTTCTGATAAATACTACCTTTATTAGTGTTAATCAAGCATTGATATATTATCCATTTATCAATGCTTAATTAGCACTGATAAAGGCCAAATTTCTTATGCAAACCCAGAACCTGTACAACACCTGCACAACACCTACATAGCACCTGCACAGCACCTGCACACATGACAGCACCTGCACACAGCAGAAACAACACCCACAGACAAAGCACAGAAGAACAAAATGTTGTATACATATACTTGAAATCATGAATACAAAAAAACACACTACTATATATATTTCAAAAAATATTTAATTTTGTTACAATTACAGTTATCCACCAAACAGTTAAAAAACATTGATGTTTCATCCTTTTTTCATCCATGATCTGCTCTAAAAAATCGTTTTCCATGGTATTAGTTTCTGAACAAAGCATTCGATCTTCGGAAAAAGATTTCACCTATATAATAAAACAAATATTAAGTTAGTAATACAATAATGAAATAAATTAAACATTAATATGAAATAATACACTAATAAAATGTCAATTGTTACTTGTTACAACCTTTACATGTCCATATTTCCATGGATAACACCCCCTCCCTCCCCTGGATGGAACCCCCTCCCCTTGAATCCCTCCCTTTCCCTGGACATCCCCCTTCCCACCACTTGGACTGCCCCCCTCTTCTCCTGGACATCCCCCCTCCCCTACTGGACACCCCCTCCTTCCTAGACAACCCCCTCCCTCCCCTCCCCATGATAGCCCCCCTAGATACCCCCCTCTCTACCCCTGGATAGCCCCCCCCCCCTCCCCTCTCCCCTCCCCTCCCCCTTTATATCCCCACTACATGTCCATATTTCCTTGGAGATCACCCCCTCCCCTTTCAGCCCTCCCTTTCCCCGAACATCCCCCTTCCCACCTCCTGGACAGACCCCCTCCTCCCTTGGATAGCCCCCCTCCCCTATTGGATACCCCCTCATTCTTAGACAACCCCCTCCTTCCCCTCCCCCCTCTTCGAGACAGCCCCCCCTGCAACCCCCTCCCTTCCACCACTCTTCTGGTAACCCCCCTCTCTCCTCCTGGACAACCCCCCTCCCTCCACATGCATCCCCCTCCCTTTCCCTGGACAGCCCCCTCCCTCCCCCTAGATAGCCCCTCTCCTCCTGGATAGCCCCTCCTCCCCTCCTAGACAGCCCCCTCCCTCACACCTGGACACCCCTTCCCTCTTGGACACACCCCCTCATGGACACCCCCCCCCCCACACCTCGACACCCCCTCCCTCCTAGACACCCCCCACCCACATATAAGGGAAACTAAAATTTGAAAATTGAAAATCCAAGATATAGGTTTCCATCATGCTTTTAAGATTCTCGTGAGTGGACTGAATGACTATACACAGGTTGACTTCCACGCGATCTACCTGTGTAGTCCAATGAGTTACACATTACTATAAAGACAAATCATTTCTAAAACCATTATTCATAACCTAAGGATATAAAACATAATAAAGGGTGATCATATATGCTCAATATGTGTAAAAAATGGAAATATTGATGATCATATATGGATTAAATTAGTAGTAATTCACCTTTATCCTATTTGTGTACAATATTCCATCAGGTATGTTTCCCATTTGTTTCTAAACACATCTATATCATATTTTAAATATGAGTTTTGCGACAGTCATGGTAGTACTGAAAAAATATAAATACCCAAAGGATTAATAAATATTTTAAATGAACTCATAATTATTTTTGGAAATACCTTGTCAGGGATGCTAGTTTGTTGATGAAATACGATCTCTTTCATACATTTACAAACATAATAACCACAGTCTTTTCCATTTGTTTGTTTTAGACAATGCAGAAACATCGAAAACAATAAGTAAATTGTTTTGATATGTTTTTGGATAGTGAAATGTTATTATATATACCAGGATACTTTTCTAGTTGTAGATCTTATAGGCGTTCTTTTCCTTAGGCCCTGGATTCATTCCATGCATTAGACGTTATTGATGAACTACCCTATCCTAATAGAATACTCATTAAAAGATAACATAGATTATATAACTAGATGTTTAGTTTTAAAATTTTGGATCTAGTGTATTACAAATTAACAAACGCCATCATGCGTGGTCGGTTTTTTGGATATCCATGCATTGAATCCAGAAAATTAATCTTTGGAGTTTCCAAATTTACTGCAATCAGCAACCAATGCTGCCTAAAAATAAAAAAAGGAATAAGTAAAGAATGAAATGAAAATTTAGTTGATATGATTAAATTGTAGAGTTTTACCGCTTTGTCATTGGTATTAAAAAGAGTCTTTCGTCTATAATTTTGTTTGTAAACGATTTTAGTAGTGATTACATTTTTGCAGCCTCTTTATTAGAATCTATTTCGTCTTTTGAAGAGGTGGTGTGAGGACTAACGAGTCCAAATTTTTGTTCATGGGTAAATCCCTTCAATTGTTTTTCATATATACGCCTGCAAAAAATATAAAATGTACTTAGCCATAATTATCAGAGTATCTCAACTTTTGTAAAATCTAATCATGAAAACATACCTCTTGTATACATTTATAACTGAGGCTCCTAGCCATTCATACTTGAGCATTTCATTTAAATTTTCAGCCCTAATGAAATCTGATGATTCCTCTCTGTACATATTTTATTCAAAATAACTATGTGAGCTTTTCCATCTATAAACTTTGTATCCACATGAGCATGTAATGATATTAACTGTGGATATAGAGAAGATAGGGTGAAGGTGCTCTCAGTAGACCATTTTAATCAGTTGGTTGATCCTTGAGATAGTTTTGAGATGATATTTTATTTCACCCCCTTATCTTTGTCGTTCTGTAATAAAATTCATTAGTTCAGACATTTTTTCATTAAATGTTAAAGGTCCAGGTTGAAAAATAAATTTGAAATGGATACCTCCTTTTCGACATGTTTTTTTCCATGAATTGTCGGCCATACGATGAATGTTACAACAGATTGTTCAACCGTATAAATTTCTTCATCATCATTTGGAACAGGTAGCTCGGAAATTGGCTTATTATCTACGTTAATTGACACTCTGAGATGATCTGTTGGAAGTTGTCTATTGTGTATCATCTCATTCTGTATATTGAACACCATAAACCTCTCTACAAGGTGATAGGTGGGAGTTGATAGATATAAATCACAGTCATTTTCACCCTATAAAATATTAGTACATGAAAGGTATCAATGTCTATGTGAATCCAATTTCACAGAAACAATTATTAAAACATTTATTACCTCTCCTAATTCAGGTTTTTTAGGGGAATGGATCGCCTCAAAGCAAGTGGGGGTGGGGCGGGATCGTCACGCACGGGTTGTTGTTGAGTTGCTTCTTCTCTTTTCCTATTCCCCATAAATATTACTATCATATCTCTTTGGTATTGTAATTCTTCTTGAAAAATAGCAAATTTTTCTTGTATCTTTTCCATTTTTTCATTTTGATCCTCCGCTTATTTTTTTATTTTGAAAATATGTTCGGGGTGTCACCCCAAAACCTGCACTTTTGACACGACCATACTGTTATGGCTACTTCAAGGGTGCTAAATGTATGTCTACATCTGGTGCGGTTGTTCTTCTTTCTTGTGACTATGTCAGATAGAAAATGTAGAAAAATAAGTAGTCTTTTTAATGTAATAGGGATTTAAAGAAAATCAAATTTATATTATGTCATACTTACACATGTTTCCCACACTTTTTGTGTGTTTTCATCTATCAGTATCCCCTATTTATTTACACGAGTCTCCTTTCATAGCACATGGTGTGGGATGGATATGGATTTCGATTTTGATTCATCAATCTGAATAAAAACATAGAAATATGGTTATGGTGTTATTTTACATCACATACAAGTAGTACGGTAGATTTAGAGATGTACCAGTTTTTTTCTCAAGTGAAGCATACCCCATCCTTGCTTTACGGTAAGGGTACGTTGGTTTTGTTGCGTTTTTTTTATTTTCAGCACTCAGTTGCTGTTTCATAAATAAAAAATTGTCAATCAAAGTGTTGAATACAAGGAACGTCAAACAACATATTACCCCACAGAATGTACATAAAAAGTCTGCTCCCCACGACGGTTGCTAAATACATCCCGCGCTCCTTAGGATATCAAGTGTGCATAAAGAGGAGGTGGGTGCGGCTTTATTTTCCCTTTAGCATCATTAAGATGATATTTTATTAAAATTACGTGGAAACCTCTATGAATCCTTCCATTAACTCTTAATACATATTCCTTGTGTGAGGAATCTACTATAAATGCACTCTGCAATAGATGATGAAGAGTAAGTCAATGTTTTGATATTTTATTTTAATAAATTTAAAAAATGATATCATAATGTTACCGTAATATCTTCCCACATTAGTGGCTTCAGCCTGGTGACAACATGGTTCCACGACTATACATCAATCGGGACGTGTTACCGAGTGATGATTCCAATGTAGCTACTAAAGATGGCTTTGTTGGGGTTAACATGTTGGCATCGCTTATTCCATCCCACCTCAAATTTTATGCCTTTTGATTTTTCCTTAAGGATTTTGGCTAACACTGTCTAACTACGATGCTCTTGTTTTTTTTACACTTTCAGGGTTTCATTTCCAAACATTTCCTTAGAAGTATAATCAATATGTTTCTCTGGATCGCTATCATCGGCACTAGGAGCAAGAGAAATAGGTTGAGAAATGTGTTGTACCTCAGCACTAGGACCAGCAACCACAGGTTGAGAAACCTGTTTTTCTCTGCACTGGGACCACTAGCAGCTATTTGAGAAACCAATTGGTGCTCTGCACTGGGACCACTAGCAGCTAGTTGAGAGACATTTTGTGCCTTGGGATTGTGTGCATTAGCAGGTGCAGAAGTAATTATCTGCAGAAGTGGTTTAACATTTAATTTATATTACATAAAAGCAGCAGCTGACAGATAATAACATAACGTAACATAATGTATATTACAATAATAAAATAACCTGGTTATTGTAATCTGTTTTTTTCTTTAAATGGTGAAGAGATTTGACTCCCCTATCGACTATGTAAATCCCTTCATTGTGGTCTCCTCTGACATACAAAATGTTGTCTACATTGGGACCACTACGAAATGATTGTGACGTCCCTATAAAAGGGTCATCCTACATTGAAATTTAATCTGACCCTTCAGTTGTTTTGGTTGATAACATAAAAATTGACCAATTTCGGTTTCCGAGGTCTGGAACATAAAATACTTGTACTGCCTATGATGCCATTATAAATGGTTCGTCATCCTCTCCTTCCTTACTGAAATCAACTTTCACAAATCCTAATTAATCTATTTTAACATCACTCCTATTATCGACCCACTTGCATTGAAAAATCCACACTTTGAATTTCATATAATCCTACTACCATATTCGTTTGATGATTCCAAAGTATGACATATTCGCATAAATTGGATTTCTATCCTTAGAACTAGAAACATGCATCACCTTAGCCACAAGTGTAACCCCACTATTCTGCATGATATTATCTTCATCATGTTAATTAGTATAGAATGTGTAACCATTAACTGCATAATCATTGTAAGATAATACATACACACTTGCTTCTCTTGCTAGAAATCGAAGTCATTCTGAAATTGAGTCTGGATTATCATCATACTGCTTAAAAATATGGTCCCAAAACCATCTTATAAACTATTGATTATGTGTATCTGATATCCATTTTCATCCCTATATGGATTCAAATTCCTAAGAATTTCATTGTGGGTTTGAACATATGGGTCAAATTCTAAACTGTTATGCAAAACGTAAAGGTGGGCCTACTCTTGATCTGTAATATTGACTGTGACAACCTCTCTTCAAGAAATTCCTTCACCCTTAAGTTGCTTAGTGTGGCGAGATTTCAGTAGTCCAACGTATTCCACACCAGACCAGTATTCGATACAAAATTCAACAGCTTCCTCAATAATATATTTCTTCGTAATACAACCTTCTGTCCGACTTCAATTTTTAACATACCCATTCAAAATGTTCATATATTTTTCAATGGGGTACATCGATCTATAATGTACATGACCACATAGTCAAATCTCTCTCACCAAATGAACCATCAAATTAACCATCATGTTGAAAAATTTCAGTGGGAAGAACATTTCCAATTCACATAATATGATGGAAATTTATTTTTCTATTGTTGGAAATTTTTCCGGGTTTATAACTTTGCTGCATATATCTTTGAAGAAGAAATAGATCTTAATTAATGTATGGTGGACATTCTTGGGCAAAATGCAACGTAAATATATAGGAATTAGATCTTTCATCGAACCAAGGTAGTCATTTGATTTCAGACCCTTTAATTTTAAATCTCTCATTGAAACAATGATCTTCATATTTGATGAATACCCCTCTGGAACTTTTATGTAATTAAAGATGTTTCAAAACTAATATGTCTCCTGCATGGAAATATTGTAAGAAGGAGGAGGAAGAAATGTTTGTTTTTCACAATTCACTAGGGCCAACTCTTCTTGTATTCCCATCTCAACCATGTCCAATATATCTTTAATTACATCCTTTGTTATTCTGGGTGAATTTACCAACGTGTCGATGACACTATCACATATATTTTTTTCAACATGGATAACATCAAGATATTTTTTGACATACATACAATTCTAGTATCCTAATTCAGAAACAACTGGTCTCTTTTTCCAAACAGTTTTCGTAAGGATTTTCGAAAATGGTTTACCAAAACAAGTGTCCAAATCTTTTACTGTTGGGAAAAAATCCCTCAAGGTATCATTGAAGCATTTTTTAGGTGATTGAGTTTGTTGACAAAGTGGACATTTGGGTTATGATTGTTGAAAAATCAAACCATGACATACAAATTTATTGACAAAGGGGATTTTATGGTGGCATGTCGAGTTCAAGGGATGTGGTTAATGATCCATGTTTGAATCAAGAACATCAAAAAAGGAATGATCAATCTGGAGGTGGTTCAAAAAGAGAAGATACAAGGGACACTATTTTCTAGTGTTTGTCAAATTTTTAGGCCTGAAAATCGACAAATTAAGAAAAAAAAATTTTGGAAAAGGGACTTGCACGCCATTTATTTGAAGGAGAGGAAACTTGCACACCTAATTTTTTTCAAGATTAGAACATCAAAATATGCAAAAGGGATAAGGGGTACCCAATTTCTAGGGTTGGTCGTGCATGTGATTTGCGCGGCAGTGACCTGTGCGCCGAAACTTTCATGCCGAGGGTAGACTTGTGTGTCATCGTGCATGGTTTCAAAATACCTATAAATAGAGGTTGACCAATCCTCATTCGATGTAGAGTTCAACACTTTTAAAAATCAAAGCTCATGTCGCGCAAGTGTGGTGGTCTTGCAAGTGGTGTGTGGTCGCGCAAGTATAACTTGCGAGCCATGTGATAGTTGCACACCTAAGGTGGTTTGAGAGATAAATAAAGTGAGTCGCGCAAGTTTTTAAATGAAGAAGGTGGTTTCATGCAAGTTTTTGAGGTGGACTTGATCTCCATATTTTCAAGTATCACGAAATTTGTTGGTTGTGCGCCAATATTGGTTTGGGCGTAAATGAGTGTGAGTCGCCCAAGTTTGGAGTTCGAGAATATTGTGTCGCGCAAGTAGTTGAGGTGGAATTTCGTGCAAGTTTTTACTTGTACACCGAGAATTTCAAACCATATTAGAGAATGGTGCTATGTAAGGTTAAAGTATGGAAGTGATTCAGGGCTATGTGGAAGCTAGAAGATTTCATGATACCTTATGTGCAAAGTGAGATTCATCTACGGGTGAAAGTCGGGCTTCAACAGAGCATTTACATACAAAAGAAGATGAATTCATTAGTGATAATGAAGAGCCCTATGGGTATATAAAATGTGAGTGGATTCTTTCTAGAGTAGTGAGAAAAAGAAGAGGATGACGGTGATCCTCCCCACCAGCAGTGATCTAAAGAGAGAAATGGGGAGTGACCCTTGGGAAAGCAGTTAGCTAACCCTAAAGATTGAAAAGGCAGTGAGCCTGGGAATAGAAGTGATATTTCCCAAACCTTGTAAATAGAAGTGTTCTTATAATGAATTTGGTACAGCAGAACATTGTCGGTGTATGCTCCTTGGACATAGCCCAGTGAGGGTGAACCATGTGAAAATTGTTGTGTCTTATGCATGCTTTACTTTCTGTTTATATTGTGTGATGGGAAAGAGAGAGAAGAGTGTTTTTTTAACAGCGAAACAAGATCAGAACGAGCTTTAATTTTAAATTAGTCATACCATGATTCACCCCCCCCCCTTCAGGGTATTCAGCCTTGTGGACCTAAAATTTACTTTCTCAAACAATTTATCACCTGTTAGTGGATACGGTGTTGTACGTTCTTCTGATCTTCCGTCGAATGATGTCATCAAAGATCAGTACATATGTCGTCGGGGTAGAAATCCATGATTTCCTAGAAACATAGGTTTCAATGAATGTTTCAACCTAATTGACTATGTACCTTGTTAGTAAATGGGACACACTTGAGTTCCTTTAATTATATATCGTGACAAATTTCTATAAGTAGGAAAGTCATTTATCATCCCGAACAACATGGATTTCAAAGTGAAATCTTTATTTTGTAAGCATCGTAAAACGTAACACCTGAATCCCACAATATTTTCAAATCCTTGATCAATGGGGCCAAATAAACATCAATATCATTACCTGGTTGTTTTGGGCCTAATATAAGCACAGATAACATGATGTATTTTCGTTTCATGCATTACCACGTTGGTAAGTTATAATTTACCAACATAATTGGCCTTGCACTGTGATTGCTTCTTTGAAAACCAAAAGGATTCACCCCATCTGTAGATAACACCTGGGGAAGGTTTCTCGGCTTGTTTTCAAATTCAGGATACTCATGATCAATTCTCTTCCACTGAGGAGATTCTGTCAGGTGACATAGTTTCCCATCTTTAAGTTTTGTATCTACATGCCATGTCAATTTTCCAACAGTCTCCTCACATCCATATAGGCACCTAAACCTTGGAATGATTGGAAAGTACAATAAAAATTTTGTAGTACTAGAATCATATTTCTTGTATCGAGAAGCACCAAACTTTGGGCATTCTTTAAGTTATTTTTGGTCCTTGTAGAACAATATACAGTCATTCGGGCAGGCGTGTATTATTTCAGAGATCATATCCATCGATCGTAGCATTCATTTGGCATCCTATGTTCAGCTTGTAAGTTCATTATCTTCTAGGAGGACGTCATTCAGGAGAGAAATTAGATCCATAAAATTGGTGTCACTCCACCCATTGCCTACTTTCAAATTATACAGCTTTAGTATGGCTGAAAATGTTGTATATTTAGTGCAACCATCATACAATGGAATTTTTTACACAACTCATTAACTTGTCAAACAATTTTGGGAAATCACGAAGTTCATCTTCAATAATCCTTGTAATTTCCTCAAAACGATCTTCATCATCATTCACATCTGTAATCACACCCTCCATACGATCATCTTCACTATTCATGCTTGTAATCATATCAGATGACCCATAAAATTCCGTGTTATCTAAGCCACTAACTACATTCGTTTTTTCCCCATGTTTATTCCAACATGTATAACTTCAACCAATTCTGTGACAGATTAGGTGTTCTTCCAACTCCTCTAGACTAATTTCTCTTGAATAACAACAGCGTAAACATGGATAGATTATTTGAGAAGGGTAACATGCATGATCATCTGCAAACTTGTTAAACTCTTTAATGCCATCATCATACTCTTTTTTAAAACGATTAGAATTCATCCATTGTTTATTCATAATCATTTCCTTTATGGATTTAGTCTCAAACTTTCCTAATATTGTGTTTTAATTAATCAAGTATCATTTTTTGGGTTTTACAAAAAAAATCATTGTACAAATGTCTCCATAATGAAATAGAGGAACCTACCCCAAAACATGTGAAAGTACTTTAACTCTATCTATATACAGGGGACTATGCCTTATCTTTTGTATATCTCCATGGATTACCTAAAACTTATACATAGAGGAATTTTCATCGAAACATGGTGGAGTACCATACACCATGTTTTCTCCAAAAATCCCACTTGTCACTTGTCAACTCTCAAGCAGAGTGAAGATAATTATAATGGGCTTCACATACATGAAATACTATCATCTAAGTGAAAAATAATTAATAATAATGATAATAACATAGCACACAATTTTTTAAATGGATACACAATGTTTAGGGTTCTCAGTCAAGGATGGTTGAATACTACCATTTCTAAACTCATGTGAAATCCATATACATGGTGTGTTCTGTGGTGTGAACATCGTGTATGGATAAGATACCTTATTTAATCTAACATATATCAAATTAATTCCACGTTAGTCTTACAGGGACTGCATGATGCCTTTGAAAATACATTACATATAGAACAACTTGATCTGATGGTGTGTACTATAGATATATACTGAGTCACCTCACTGGCTATGCATCACATTTGTGTGGAATACACAGTTTGTAGTCCTTACATGACCACTAGGGGTATATAGTCTATACACATCAAGTTTCTATGGTTTCTATACATGGTGTGAGTAAAGTAAAACACATATCATATGGTTCTACCATTTTTCATGGCATGTACATGGTTTCATGTTGAATTATATGTCTTGGAGATACATTGTGTGTGACCTAGGTTCACATGACATGTAACATTTAAAATGAGACTTATTCAAAGTTTGAGTCAGAAGATGAGTCAGGCGGTGAAAATTTTGGAGATAAATATTGAATGGCATTAAACTCTATATGAAATCCATGTATGGTGAAGTATGTTCCAATTAACAAGACTATATACCATGTATTTTAAAACTGTATAGAATCTGAAAAACATCATCTTCACACCATAAAGTGTCTCATAGAGTCCTCTAAAAGTGGTTATCTAGGATTCAGTGGAATTTTACTAGTAACCAAGTGGTGGTTCCATTAAAATGGGTAATTTTTGGATTGATATTCAATGGTGGAAGAAATACAGCATGGAAAACAAATGGCATATCAATCGTGCCAACAACCGCAACACCATACAAAAACACAATCGTTCTCACAATCGCAACACCATACAAACCAAAAAATACACTTTTAGATTTTACAACGCATCCCTTATTCAAATTTGTTTGTTAATTCTGGGGTTATCACAGAACTTTTACCATCCTGGGGAATTCATTCATAAGTCATGTATACATAAATTACCAATTTGTATATTCAAATGTTCAACAAGAACCAACCAACATGCAATTCATTTAGTGCGCAAACAAGGACCACCAACGGCCACGATTTTCAGCGGGGTGTTTAGCCCATAAATTTCACATTATAACCATTTATATCAAATAGTAAAAACATGTGAACAAGAGGAAACTAATGAGTAATAGGAGAAAACTCACTGAGAAGGTGTCGTTAAGCCCATGGAATAGGTGCGTTCGTGGCAGAGGAGAGGCGCACAACAGAGGAGATTTCCAACCGAAAAGAAAACATAAAATAGGGTAAACCCAAGAGAATAAAATAATCTAAAACCATGTACACCATTTACCACATTCCAAAAACCCCAAGAACCCACTAAAACCAAAATCAACCCACACCATGGTTAAACACACCATAAGATAACGAGAAATTATAGAACCCACCACCGATAGAATGAGTTCAACATAGATTTTAAAATATAAAATATGAACATACAATGGGTAAGCACTGGAAAATATGTCCTCCGTACTAGGTATAATCCCCTAGTTCATTCTAGATAGAATATCCCAAATGAGTAAGCCCTGATCAATCCTCTATTATCACACCTTTCGTGACACATACATTCTAATCGCATGACTTTGAACTTAATGGTACAATCCTTTCCAACAACCTTAAATTGTTTCCCTTAAACTATGTGTAATTTGAATCCTATTTCGATGGGATATGTAATATTCCATCTTGAGTACTAAACCTATCTTTATATTTCATGCCCATCTTCATGAATCAATTTTTTTCATGAGATCATTTGAACCCATTCCTTGCCTAACTTATGAATGTGGAGAAATTAGGTGTTTCAAGTTATATGTATAAACCCATAGAAAATGTTCTGAAAAAGAATCATAACCTGACACAAATATTGTGCTACCATACTCAGTCACCCTCACAACCAAGAATCAGGCTATGTTGTTTTGATTTGAAACAAAAATTATGAATCTAATATGAAATTATTCAATAACTATATAAATTAGTTTCCCCAAATGTCAGGACATTTTATTTGCGTGTCACATAAAGAAAATAGTGAACCCAATTTGAATTCTTCAATGAGAATATAATGGTGTTCCTAGTATGTCATGTTATTTTGTTTCATGTTTTCCTAGTAAACAAAATTTTGTAATATTACATGAATCCTTTACTTGTAAAAATGATTAATCGAATATACTTATTTTTAATAAATCAATAATCAATATTATTATTTTGGTAGTTTTTGTATATAGGTACCCCTTATGAACTCCATTAAATTGAATGTAAAGGTCTCTTCATCCACTAGAGGTTCCCATGCTTCAATTTCGTCCAAATCTATGACCCCCATGATCCAAAAGAACACATTCCCTATTCGGAGACCTCAAAAATAGATGGATGACATGATGGTAAGGGGTACCACTAACATAGTACTATCCCAACTCTTGAAGTTTTATATGAGGGTCTTCACGTGTTTAAGACTCACAACCCAACCCATTATAGGGAAACTATAATAAAGAAAGTGGCACCTACCACCACCATTAATTAATTCAAAATTATATCCCTAGTGAATGATAATAATAATATTCCTTATCTTAGGAAGGTGGATAAAGAAGTAATCCCTGAGCTCAACACCATTTAGGGATCACCCAGTAGGGCTCCTAACAATCGCCACTATCGCCAACATCATGTGACCACTAACTCTTAGAAGCATGTTGAGGGCACTACAATGCAGGCCCCTTCCCTAATCTCTTAGATCCAAGAAGCTATGAGGTCTCTCTAGGAATTAGGATCTATTAATCATAGGGAAAAGGTTTATATCCCCAATTCCCCATAATGTTTTTTCCAACACAATGCGTGGTATCTAGTGATTAGGATCATATCCATATTCAAACTCAATGAGCCTACCCGTACATCTTGACAAAAATTAGGGGAAACACACATATTTCCACACACATATATAAATTCCACCAGTTTATTATAGAAGTGGATGATGGGAAAGAGTAGGTATATATTCCCACTCATACAAATAAACAGGCTCATAATCCTATTGAAATTATAAAATCCCATAAATACCACATGGAGGAAAAATAAAAACAACCATATGTCCCCACCCTTGTCTTAAATACTTGTCAACATATTTTAGAAGAATTAGTAGAAAGTGGTAATCGAATTATCTCAAATATCACATATGGGTATACCCATATTCATGATTCCATAAATGCTGAGCAAGGTAACATCATATCACAATTTCTATATGATACCAGGCCTATATCCCCACACCCCTTCAAGAGTAATGTTAGCATATACCAACAAAAACATAGTATTGGATTCATATTCTCACATATGTCTTGAATGAGAAATAGTATATCATAATTGAATCTTTGAATTAATCACGCATTCCTTCTCCCCTATAACATAAAGAAGGATGGCGACATAACTAAAAACTACTAAAAGGTAGGAAAATAATTCATTTTGGTTTGGAGGGATCCCTTAGCAATTTTTAGTAAAACATAAGGTACAAGCCCATATTCATATCCCTTGTTAAGAATACCATCAGGTAGCTCTATAAATGGAATGTGATTCATCCATGAACACTCACATTAGGTAGGGTCACTAATCTTCTCTAGTGATAGCACCTAAAGGAAGACCTCTCTAATGGAATTTAATAAGCCAAGAGAAGGAAAATAATCCCACGCTGACCAGTGGTGGTAGAGGTAGTAGAGGTGAAGGAAGTGGCGGTCACATCGGAGGAGGAAAACCCTACGGCAGCAAAGGTAGTAGTGGAGGATGCAAAGGCAGTCACGATGGAGGAGGAAAACCCAGCGGTGTTGGCGGTGATGGAGGAGGAGAGGTCATGGCGGAAGAGGGTCCTGGTTCAGCTTCCGCGAAATCTTGACCGTGTGCGAGAGAGGAGGGCATGTTATGGTTAATAAATAAAAAATGTTGGAACCTTTATCAGTGCTAGTTCAAAGAACTAATAAAGGTATGTTTTATCAGCGCTAAAATAAAAGCGCTGATAAAACATACATTTATCAATTCTTTTTTAGCACGGATAAAATGGCACCATTATCAGTGCCAAAAAAGCCCTAATAAATAGGTATTTTATTAGTTCTTTTTTAGCTCTAATAAAGGTGTTTATTTATCCGTGCAAAAAAAGCGCTGATAAATTTATGTTTTATAAGCGCTTTTATTTTAGCGCTGATAAAACATATCTTTATCAGCACTTTTAATGAGAGTTGATAAAGGTTCTAGTGGTTTTTATTTAATAATTTATTTATATACATATTTATTTATTTAAAACGGCATATAAGTTAAATATATATCTATTTATTAATAATTAAAACAATAAAGAGTATATTTTAATAAATATTGGTATATAATTGTTAATATATACAAAAAAAATTATTTTTTATTATAAATGTTAAAATTTTATATAAATTAAGAATAAAAATGTTTATCAGCACTAAAATAAGCGCTGATAAACGTTATCTTTTACCAACGCTAAAAAAACCGCTGCTAAAGGGTATGCCTTTATCAGCGCTTCTTTTAGAGCTGATAAATGTTATATTTATCAGCGCTTTTAACTAGCTCTGATAAATGAATACCCCTTTTATCAGCGCTTTCTATTTAGCACTGATAAAGTGAAGCGCTTCCGTTGCCCTGTTTTGTGGTAGTGACCCACTTCCCTATGATGCAGTCTATGTCCCCTAAGCTACACCACTCTACTGATAAGGGATCTATTTCATAGAAATACCTAATCCACTACCTCAACCTCCATGTCCCGTAAAACTCTATATTCTAGACTGAAACAGTGAAAAAGATCCTCTTCATGTACTCTGGTTCTATTTAGATCATTTATAAATTCTTTTCTATTGTGGGTTCTTACATAACATATGTAGATGACCCATCCTACGGTAGCCTCAACACTCTACCGATGGTCAGGGGAAATGTTGATGTAAGTGGGCTAGCCTACCAAATCAATGAAATATTATCCTGTTAAGGTCCTATGTTACATACCATTTCCCCAAACTACTCTTCTTGTAATCACCCCATATAACATTCTCTTAGTAGTGCTTCTGGATCTCAGAATCCATTCCTCCAGTCTATTTAGCAGAAACCAACTCTTCTCCATTGGAATCCTCCACATGTCCCCATTAGCTATGAGATCCTGATACACCACCTCATCAAACTTCTTTTAAAAATGATGTTTTCCTGGAACATAATATAACTATTCATTCTATCCTATAAATTCCATATCATTGATGTCTCACCCCATCCAAATGAGGTAGAAAAGTGGTGAAAATATGTAAATCATCCAACATAGTCGTTCATAAACATACTCCCCAATGTCAAACACATAAACTCAAATGATCTCTCCTGAATTTTCATCTTTAAATATATGATCTCCTGGAATGTATCCAAAATGTCGTTCCATACCATACCATATTCCTATCTAGTTCGAGCTTAAAAATCCCACCAATGCTTGAATGAAACTCATAGAATATAATTAGCCAACTTGAACATATTTTCAACTAAATACTCAAAATGGTTAAGTATTGTCTGGATAGAAACAATCCATGTAAAGGCCCGGACCTCCCCGGTCCATTACATTGTGAAAATATGGTGTTTGAGGTGTTCTGGTAGTTCAAGGTGACTTATCCCAAACACTTTTCCAAATTTCCAATTCAATGAATAGTTCCATTAGTGAACAGTTCTATCGGTAACCTATAATAGTAGGTGAATAGTGTTCTATCGGTGAGGTTCAGTGAACAGTGTTCTATCAGTGAGGTTCAGTGAATGGTGTTCTATCGGTGAGGTTCAGTGAACCATTTTCTATCGGTGAGGTTCAGTGAACAGTGTTTCCAAAATGGTGAGGTCTATCGGTAAACTCTATTAGTAACCTCTAACGATAGGTGTTCTGTAACGGTAGGTGTGTAGTGTTTCTAGAATGGTTATGTCTATTAGTATCCTCTATCGGTAACCTCTAACGGTAGGTGTATAGTAACGGTAGGTGTACAGTCTTTCCAAAATGGTGAGGTCTGTTAGTAACTTCTAATGGTAGGTGTATAGTAACAGTAGGTGTACAGTGTTTCTAGAATGGTGAGGTCTATCGTCAACCTCTAATAGTAACCTCTAATAGTAGGTGTACCGTAATGGTAGGTGTACAATGTTTCTATAATGGTGAGGTCTATCAGTAACCTATAACGGTCGGTGTATGATAGTGGTAGGTGTACAGTGTTTCCAGAACGGTGAGGTCTATCAGTAACCTCTAACGGTAGGTGTACTGTAACGGTAGATGTACAGTGTTTCCATAATATTGAGGTTCTAATGTTGTGGTTCATGAACAATGTTTTTCCTTTTCCAAATGTTGAGTATGTGAACAGTGTTTCCAGCATCCTACAGTTTCGCCCCTTTGACATTTCCTTTGGCGTAAAATTCATTTAAAGCATTATTTTAAGGACTATTAAGGCTGATTCTAAAGCCATAAATCCTATATTAATTATTCCTAAGTCTTTGAATGTTTTTACTTGGTCAACCTGCAAAATTTAATGCAATCCTTTTTTAATGGGAATTCAAGTGTATCTTAACCTTCCGCTCCATTAAATATTATAAAGGGATGGGATATCTTCCTCCCTAATTCTTCCTCTTTGTTCTCAGCTTTGAGATGCTAGAACCTTTAATTCATTCTCATATGAGTTTCACAATAAAAATTTCCCTCCTAGGATTGGTTCTTCTCTGTTTTGATGCAACCAAGCTGTATTGATCAATCTTTGATATAAGGTATGTTTTATCATCGTTCTTTTGGGGTTCATCTTCTCTTGTTTCTCCTTTCCATATTGTAACATCCCAATCAAGTAATGAATAATAGATATTTTTATCTATGTCTATTAATGATTAAGATAGTGTTTTAGAGGCTTAAAATGAAAATAAATCCAATCTTAAGCATGGAATACACTAATATTCTTAAAAGATTGTTTTACTGCCTTATGATGGAAACCCTTTCTAAATCTATCTTTTGACAATTTTATAAACTATGTTTGTCAAAATAAACTTATTTTTTATGATTGGGACATCAAAATTTACTTTGTGTTAATTTTTGGTATTTTTCTGACAATGTTCATTTTTTAATGAATAGTAAAAAATACTGCATTTTACATCAAATCTGCTTTTTAATCTAATTTATTTATATGATTAGATTATCTTTGGAATTGGTCTTAATGTTTAATATGAATATATTTTTACCATTTAATCCAATGGTGGTCATTGGAATCAATTTCACTTTGAAATTGGACTTAACCTAGTGTCAATCTTTTGATACTTATTGTTTCATAAAAACATGCTATTTGCTCTGACAGCGGGAATTAATTATTAAATTAATTAATGTGACTTATATGTTTTGAATTTTGTAAAATAGACTTCATTTTTGAATTCGTAATATCAAATATAGCTTAGGGTGAATTTTTGGTAATTTTCTGAAAAACTTCAATTTTTGATGAATAGTGAAACCACTAAGTAGTACTTATAAAGACTGATTTTACGTTTAAATGAAATTTTTCCATCATTGTGTTTTGAATTTTAAAAATCCAACATACATGGTTGTCATTAAGAAGTAAAATTTGGTTCAATGAGATAAAAATAATTTTTTGGTGAATATTAACTTATTAAGTTTTTAATCGTGATTAGTGGTAATTAGTGTAGTTTAAGGTAAAAATAATGCTTTAATAAAATAAGATGAGCATGAAACATGTCCTACCCTCATTGGTTGTGTCATGGTCGACCAAGACAATCCATGGGTCAACTTGGGGACCTCATGGATCCACTTTGGTTGGGAAATGACATAAATTACTTTTTATTTAATGTAAAAGTAAAAAATGACACAAACATAATATGTTTTACGAAAACAATTTTTACATGGGGTTATAAAGATCAGATTTTTGATTATAAATAGTCATTGGAAATCTAAAAATATTTCCTACATCATAGTATTTTTTTATAATTTTTATACATTAAATAAATTAAATTATTTATGACATAATAATGATGCAGCGATGACATCACTATTTGACGATTTAAATAAAATGGAAAGATAATGTAAAATCTATGAACTACACATGTCCAAAACCAGTTGGATGAGAGGATTTCGAACCCTTATCACCTTATCCACGAATTATATCAATGTGGGAACTTTAAAACCGAAACACATTTTCAAATAAAGTAATATTTCTTTACTCTCCAAAAGTGCCCCTCCTCTCCTCTTATAAAAGGCCCCCACCTCTACCTCAATTCACACACTCCTAAAGCCTTTGGCTCGGCCAAACCCTACCCATTTACTCTCTCCACATCCCTCTCCTCATCCTAGAGGATTCCCTTTGTGCAGAATCCTTTCAAAGGAAGCCTTTAGGCTCAAATCAAAAGGAGTTACACTTTTAAAGGTAATTCATTCTCTCGTGTTCATTTGTTTTATTTTGCTTCTCCAACCCCCTAAACTATTTTTATTTACTTATTTTGTAACAAAAACAGTATCTTAAATATACTAGGATGTTGTTATAAGATTTATTTGAGCTACACTCTCACACAACTACATCAAATGGTTAAAGAACATACGTTTTCCGTGGATGGTGAAATTCTGCCTCCCGAAACGATGATTGTTCAATACTCATTGAACACCTTCAAAGGTGGACATTATTATGTCACTATTTTTATATATGATATATAATATGTTTATGTTTTCCTTAATCTTCTTTTTTTTATTTTGGGCATACCTTTATGGTTTCCATTATGGGTAAACACGATATCTTCATTTTAGAAAGTGCGGACTACCGCACCCTGAAAGTGATTTGATTCGTTAATACCATATGTGGGATGTGTAAAGGATAAAGTTAATGATATTATATATGTTATTATACTAGAATTATAATATACTCTTATATAATTATGATTCCATTCCAAAAATACTAAATAGAAATGGAAGTACCGTTCATGCGTACGTACGGCTTACCGTCTCCATGAACGGTGCATTTCATTTCTTACCTCTAAATGTGATGTAATATTATAAATACATGTATATGATGAATATATATGTTATATATGTTATCCAAATTATTAATATCATTCTGGATATAATTAACCTTTGACCAAATTAACAACATGTAAGTGTAAGAAGTCTATTTTTGACTTAAGAACCAAATACCGAAAAAATGAACACTATTAACTTAAATGATTACATGATGTTCATAACATGGTATAAAAGGAATAATGAACTGGAAAAAGGTTCATAAGCAAGTAGAGATTAACTCAAGTTTATTATTTAGGAGATTAAATAACGGTCGGGTCAAGTCGGATACGAGGTATGGGACTTCGTCTCAATCTCCTTTCATTGAGGCATATTTTATTCACAACTTTCTTTTATACGGTGTATAAACCCCTTTGACTTTTACGTTTATTCAAAAGGAATATTTTTTATACAAAGTGTTTACTAAACGAAAAAAGGGATTGTTTTTGTCGTACTTATGCGGCGACAACGACTTCTCCGCCGTCGTGACCGTTATTTGAGTTTCGGCTTCCTCTACAAGCCATACCTTCTTTTTAAAAGAAAAATAAATACCATGTTTTACTTTTCTTTTATTTTGGTATTGAAAATGGTTTTCACAATGTTTTTTGTGTTGTATTGATATATTGTGATTGAAATGTGGAAATGTTATGTTTCCTTTATGCATTTTTATGTGATACGATTATGTTATGGTTCTTGGGAATTATTATGAAGACGGGTGGTCCGTGATAAACTAAGGGCGGGTGAGCCCGATATAGCTCTCTAATGCATTGGGTAACGCGAAGGAGTGAAACGTTAAGGTTTATCCAAATAGATTTAGGGAATATACTGTGATGGGTATTCCAAACGTAACCAAGAGGGTTACTCCCTACGTAAGAATGTTATGAATGCCTCAAGTTACCTTTATGTCTTATGATTTCTATGATTTATTCATGACTTTATGAGGTATGTTAAAGTGCCTATGTTTTATGGGTAAAGTATGATTTCATTATTATGTATAAATGAACTAATGTTTCCTTTCCATGTTTTTTATAACCCATACTGAGCTTTTTATGCTCATCCCAAGTTTTTTTGAATTGATTTTCACAGGTCAAGGGAAAGGTACATGATATGATGATAGTGTCAAGGAAGTGTCAAGAAAGAATCCATGTTTTATTTTAAATATGTTTCTGTTGATGGGAATGAAGAATACTATCTTTAGGTAACCACTTTGTTTATATGTGGAATGTAATGTAAGTTTTATGATCTAATTCTCTAAAACTCTAAACTTGAAAAGATCCTCAACATGTAATCTTTTAATAACTCAAGATTAAGTAAGGTTTAAGGTTGGGGCCTTATAGTTGGTATCAGATGGAGGTTTAGATAACTTTAGGAGTTAGAATTCTATTAAATGATTATCCAAAAATATTTTTTTAAATGATATAGCATTTCAAGATTACCATGTTGATTCATCTAAGACATGTTTGTTCAGAATGGTTTTCCGCAGAGGAAACATGGAAGCAGTGCTAGGAAGGAATACAGAAGGAAATAACCTTCCGAATCAGCATCCCGAGATGGTCGGAATTGGAACTGAACAGTTTGTTGCAGTGATGGAACAGTTGACTCAAGCGATAAATGGTGGTGGTATCCATGCACGAGATCAGCCAGATCAACCACAGAGGAACATGTCAGTGGTGGAACATTTCATGAGGCAACATCCCCCATCATTCAGAGGATCATCTGACCTTGTGCTAGCTGAAGGGTGGATTAAAGCACTGGAGAAGATTTTTGATGTCATGGGGTGTTCAGACAATCAAAAGGTTAGTCTTGCTATTTATCGTTTGGAGGGTGAAGCAGATCAGTGGTGGTCTATGGTTAAAAATATCAGGGACGCCGATGAGATTGATGCCCTCGAGTGGGATGAATTCAAAGGTATGTTTCTTGAGAAGTATTTTCCTAAGGCTGTTCGACTTAGGATGGAAAATAAATTCTTGGAATTGAGGCAAGAGGAAGACTCAGTGGCTGCCTATGAAGAAAGGTTCACTCGATTGGCAAGGTATGCTCTAAATTTTATCCGAGACCTTAATAGTAAAATCAATCGTTTTTACTCAGGATTAAAGCCAAAATATCGAAGGGCATTATCTTCTCGTGAGTTTAAAAGTTATGAAAAGCTTGTTCGATGTGCTGAGAAGGTGGAAATGGAGTTTTCCAATGACCAAGTGTTCTATAACAACCAGCAGAAGAAGAGACCGAGGTGGTAGGAGAAAGGTAAGAATTTTTCAAAAAAGTCTGATGGTAAGAGAACTAAGTTTCCAGTTTGTGATAAATGTGGCAAAAGGCATGCTGGGAAATGTCTTCTGAATTCTGGAAAGTGCTACCGATGTGGTAAGATGGGACATAAGGCTCGTGATTGCACTGAAAAGGATCAAGGTGAAGGTAAGAACAAATTTGATTTATAGTTAGTGAAATTTTATAAATGCAATGAGATGGGTCACTATGCAAACGAGTGTCCGGAAAAGACCTTGAGTGATGGGAAGCCGTTAGACTACAAGCAGAAAGGGGTGGTGAAATCCTTTGCAACTACTTCAGCAGATGCCGGGCCATCAAAGGAAGTTGTATCAGGTACTTTGTTTGGTTTTTCAGATTATGCCAGCGTGTAGTTTGATTCGGGGTCTACACATTCTTTCATCTCTGAAACCTTTTATAGTAAAATGGGAATACCATCTCAAGAAATGACTCCTGAACTTTTGGTAAAAACACCTGGGGGAAATGTTGAGGCAAAAAGAATTTATAAGAATCTTCCTATCCTTATATGTGGAAAGAACCTACTTGCAAACCTTATTGATCTACCTCTAGTAGAGTTTGATGTTATCCTGGGTATGGATTGGCTCTCTATTTACCATGCTAAGATTGACTGTAGAGCTAAAGAAGTTTCTTTTCAGAAAGACTTTCAGTTTTTTTACAAGAATGAACCCTTACTTTTGATAACATATCAAGAGGCCAAGAAACTTGTAAAATATGGAAATGAATGTTACCTTGCACACGTCGTTGAAAATAAAGGAACTATTCAGATTAATGATGTGCCAGTGGTAAATGAGTATCCTGATGCTTTTCCTGATGAGTTGCCTGGAATAATACCAGATCGGGAAGTTGAGTTTACTGTTGACTTAGTTCCTGATGCTAAGCCAATTTCAAAACCCCCTTATTGAATGGCACAAATTGAACTTTTAGAGATGAAGGAGAAATTGCAAGATTTATTAGAGAAAGGTTTCATTAGACCTAGCACATCACCATGGGGTGATCCTGTTTTATTTGTTAAAAACAAAGATGGTTCTATGAGACTTTTCATTGATTATAGATCCTTGAATAATATCACTGTTAAGAACAAATATCCTTTGCCTCATATCGATGATTTGTTTGATCAGCTCCAGGGAGCTCAGTTTTTTTCAAAGATTGACCTGAGATCAGGGTACCATCAGCTAAAGGTAAAGGAGGAAGATATTCCGAAGATCGTGTTCCGTACGAGATATGGCCATTATGAATTTGTATTAATGCCTTTTGGGCTAACTAATGCACCTGCTGTATTCATGGAATTAATGAATATAATTTTCCATGAGTTCTTGGATAAGTTTGTGGTGGTTTTCATTGATGATATTTTGGTGTTTTATAAAAGTAAAGAGGAGCATGAAAGACATTTAAGGGTTATCTTGCAAACCTTAAAAGAAAAGAAACTGTATGGGAAATTCAGCAAGTGTGAGTTTTGGTTGCAACAAATTTCTTTCCTTGGTCACATTGTTTCTAAAGATGGAATAATTGTTGATCCTGCAAAAAAAAGTTGTGGAAGAATGGCCAAGACCCACAAATGTAACCGAGATTCGTAGCTTCCTTGGTTTGGCGGGCTATTACCGAAGGTTTGTTAGAAATTTTTCACAGTTATCTAGTCCAATGACTAAGCTAACTCGGAAAGGTGTTAAGTTTATCTGGACAAAAGAATGTGATGATTGTTTTCAGGAATTGAAAAGAAGATTGGTGAATGCTCCAGTTTTGGCACTACCTTCCAGGAATGGTGAGTTTGTTATATACAGTGATGCTTCATTGAAAGGACTTGGTTTCTTCCTAATGCAGAATGATCAAGTAATTGCTTATTCTTCACGACAGTTGAAAACTCATGAGGTAAATTACCCTACACATGATTTGGAATTAGCTTCTGTTGTTTTTGCTTTAAAAATTTGGAGGCATCATTTGTATGGAGTAAAGTGTGAAATATATACCGATCAAAAAAGTTTAAAGTATATATTCACTCAGAAAGAGTTAAACATGAGAAATAGGAGATGGCTAGAATTAATCAAGGATTATGATTGTACAATTCATTACCATTCGGGAAAAGAAAATAAAGTGGATGATGCTTTGAGTCGAAAAAGTAATGCTTCATTAACAATGTTGCGTTTGGAACGTGATCCTTTGGTTAAGGATTTGATGAACTTTGGCATAGAAGTTGTTGGTGCAGGATGTCCTTCGGCTTTGTTTTAGGTATCAGTGAGATCATCTCTATCAGATAGAATCAAGCAAGCACAGAAGCAAGACAGTGAGTTGCAGAAAAAGGTAGAGCTGGTTCAGAAAGGTATGTTGCCTGAATTCAACATTGATATTGATTGTGTTTTGAGATTTGGGAAGAGATTGTGTGTGCCTTGTGATTCACAGTTGAAGAGAGAGTTGTTATTTGAAGCTCATAGTTCTCCGTTTTCAGTTCATCCGGGCAGTACTAAGATGTATAGAGATCTGCGGGAGTATTACTGGTGGGATGTAATGAAAAGAGACATTGCTGATTTTACTGTAAAGTGTTTGACATGTCAACAGGTTAAAGAAGAGTAGCAGTTACCGAAAGGGATGCTTCAGCCTTTACCAGTTCCAGAGTGTAAATGGGAGAATATATCCATGGACTTTGTTGTGGGATTACCGAAGACATCCCAAGGTAATAATGCAATCTGGGTTATTGTTGATCACTTGACTAAATCTGCTCATTTCCTTGCTATACGAGATACTTTTTCCCTAGATCAACTTTCCCGATTGTATCTTAAAGAGATAGTCAGGTTACATGGAGTTCCTCTCTCCATTGTATCGGATCATGATCCCAGGTTTACTTCTAACTTTTGGAAAGGCCTTCAGAAGTCGTTGGGTACTGAATTAAATTTTAGTACAGATTTTCATCCTCAATCAGATGGGCAGTCAGAACGAACAATTCAGACCTTGGAGGATATGCTACGAGCTTGTTCGATGGATTATCAGGGAAGTTGGGACCAACATCTTTCTTTGGTTGAATTTTCATATAATAATAGTTTTCATTCCAGTATACAGATGGCACCATTTCAGGCATTATATGGGAAGCGGTGTCGAACTCTAGCTTTCTGGGATGAAGTGGGTGAAAGGAAGTTGATGGGACTAGAATTGGTAGAAGAGATGGCAGAAAAAGTTCAGGTGATTCAGAAACACATGAGAACAGCTCAGAGCAGGCAGAAGGGTTATGCAGATAACCGGAGGAAGGATCTATCTTTCGAGGTAGGTGATCATGTTTTTCTCAAGGTTTCTCCTTGGAAAAGTGTGATGAGATTTGTTAAGAAAGGAAAGTTGAGTCCAAGGTTCATTGGACCATATGAAATTCTGGAGAGAGTTGGATCAGTTGCATACCGAGTGGCTTTACCTCCGAGTTTATCTCAGGTACACAATGTTTTTCACGTTTTGATGTTGAGAAAGTATATGCCAGATCCATCTCATGTTTTGAGCCCAGAGGTAGTTCAGCTGGAAGAGAACCTATCTTATGAGGAACAACCGGTCCAGATTCTTGACCACAGGGAGCAAGTTTTACGGAATAATGTGATTCACCAGGTAAAGGTTTTGTGAAAAAACCACATGATTTAAGAGGCAACATGGGAATCTGAAAATGCAATGAGGGATAAGTACCCCCATTTATTCTATAAGTAAATAAATTGCGAGAACGTAATTTTCTAAAGGGGGGAAGGATGTAACATCCCAAGTAAGTAATGAAAAATAGATATTTTTATCTATGTCTATTAATGATTAAGATAGTGTTTTAGAGGCTTAAAATGAAAAATAAATCCAATCTTCAGCATGGAATACACTAATATTCTTACAAGATTGTTTTACTCCCTTATAATGTAAAACCCTTTCTAAATCTATCTTTTAACAATTATATAAACTATGTTTGTCAAAATAAACATATTCTTTATGATTGGGACATCAAAATTCACTTTGTGTGAATTTTTGGTATTTTTCTGACAATGTTCATTTTTTAATGAATAGTGAAAAATACTGCATTTTACATCAAAACTGCTTTTTAATATAATTTATTTATATGATTATATTATCTTTTGTATTGGTCTTAATGTGTAATATGAATATATTTTTACCATTGAATCCAATGGTGGTCATTGGAATCAATTTCACATTGAAATTGGACTTAAACTAGTGTCAATCTTTTGATACATATTGTTTCATAAAAACACGCTATTTGCTCTAACAGCGGGAATTAATTATTAAATTAATTAATGTGACTTATATGTTTTGAATTTTGTAAAATAGACTTCATTTTTGAATTCGTAATATCAAATATAGCTTAGGGTGAATTTTTGGTAATTTTCTGAAAAACATCAATTTTTGATGAATAGTGAAACCACTAAGTAGTACTTATAAAGACTGATTTTCCGTTTAAATGAAATTTTTCCATCATTGTGTTTTGAATTTCAAAATTCCAACATACATGGTTTTCATTAAGAAGTAAATTGTGGTTCAATGAGATAAAAATAATTTTTTGGTGAATAGTAACTTATTAAGTTTTTAATTGTGATTAGTGGTAATTAGTGAAGTTTAAGGTAAAAATAATGCTTTAATAAAATAAGATGAGCTTGACACATGTCCTACCCTCATTGGTTGTGTCATGGCCGACCAAGAAAAGCCATGGGTCAACTTGGGGACCCCATGGATCCACTTTGGTTGGGAAATGACATAAATTACTTTTTATTTAATGTAAAAGTAAAAATGACACAAACATAATATGTTTTACGAAAACAATTTTTACATGGGGTTATAAAGATCATATTTTTGATTATAAATAGTAATTGGAAAGATAAAAATATTTCCTACATCATAGTATTTTTTTATAATTTTTAGACATTAAAAAAATTAAATTATTTATGACATAATAATGATGCAGCGATGACATCACTATTTGACAATTTAAATAAAATGGAAAGATAATGTAAAATCTATAAACTACACATGTCCAAAACCAATTGGATGAGTGGATTTCAAATCCTTATCACCTTATACACGAATTATATCAATGTGGGACCTTTTAAAACCGAAACACATTTTCAAATAAAGTAATATTTCTTTACTTTCCAAAAGTGCCCCTCCTCTCCTCTTATAAAAGGCCCCCACATCTACCTCATTTCACACACTCCCCAAGCCTTTGGCTCGGCCAAAACCTACCCATTTACTCTCTCCACATCCCTCTCCTCATCCTAGAGTATTCCCTTTGGGCATAATCCTTTCAAAGGAAGCCTTTAGGATCAAATCAAAAGGAGTTACACTTTTAAAGGTAATTCATTCTCTCATGTTCATTTGTTTTATTTTGCTTCTCCAACCCCCTAAACTCTTTTTATTTACTTCTTTTGTAACAACACCAGTATCTTCCATATACTAGGATGTTGTTATAAGATTTATTTGAGCTACACTCTCACATAACTACATCAAATGGTTAAAGAACATACGGTTTCTGTGGATGGCGAAATTCTGCCTCCCGAAACGATGATTGTTCAATACTCATTTAACACCTTCAAAGGTGGCCATTATGATGTCACTATATTTATATATGATATATAATATGTTTATGTTTTCCTTAAGCTTCTATTTTTTTCATTTTGGGCATACCTTTATGGTTTCCATTATGGGTAAACACGATATCTTCATTTTAGGAAGTGCGGACTACCGCCCCCTGAAAGTGATTTGATTCGTTAATACCATATGTGGGATGTGTAAAGGATAATGTTAATGATATTATATATGTTATTATACTGGAATTATAATATACTCTTATATAATTATGATTCCATTCCAAAAATTCGAAATAGAAATGGAATTACCGTTCATGCGTATGTACGGCATACCGTCTCCATGAACGGTGCATTTCATTTCTTACCTCTAAATGTGATGTAATATTATAAATACATGTATATGATGAATATATATGATATATATGTTATCCAAATCATTAATATAATTCTGGATATAATGAACCTTTGACCAAATTAACAACATGTAAGTGTAAGAAGTCTATTTTTGACTTAAGAACCAAATACCGACAAAATGAACACTATTAACTTAAATGATTACATGATGTTAATAACATGGTATAAAAGGAATAATGAACTTGAAAAAGGTTCATAAGAAAGTAGAGATTAACTCACGTTTATTATTCAGGAGATTAAAGAACGGTCAGGTCAAGTCGGATACGAGGTATGGGACTTCTTCTCAATCTCCTTTCATTGAGGCATATTTTATACACAACTTTCTTTTATACGGTGTATAAACCCCTTTGACTTTTATGTTTATTCAAAAGGAATCTTTTTTATACGAAGCGTTTACTAAATGACAAAAGGGAATGTTTTTGTCGTATGTATGCGGCGACAACGACTCCTCCGCCGTCGTGACCGTTATTTGAGTTTCAGCTTCCTCTACAAGCCATACCTTCTTTTTAAAAGAAAAATAAATACCATGTTTTACTTTTCTTTTATTTTGGTATTGAAAATTGTTTTCACAATGTTTTTTGTGTTGTATTGATATCTTGTGATTGAAATGTGGAAATTTTATGTTTCCTTTATGCATGTTTTATGTGATACGATTATGTTATGGTTCTTGGGCATTATTATGAAGAAGGGTGGTTCCGTGATAAACTAAGGGCGGGTGAGCCCGATATAGCTCTCCAATGCATTGGGTAACGTGAAGGAGTGAAACGTTAAGGTTTCTCCGAAGATATTTAGGGAATATACTGTGATGGGTATTCAAAACGTAACCAAGAGGGTTACTCCCTACGTAAGAATGTTATGAATGCCTCAAGTTACCTTTATGTCTTATTATTTCTATGATTTATTCATGATCTTATGAGGTATGTTAAAGTGCCTATGTTTTATGGGTAAAGTATGATTTCATTATTATGTATATATGAACTAATGTTTCCTTTCCATGTTTTTTATAACCCATACTGAGCTTTTTATGCTCATCCCAAGTTTTTTTGAAATGATTTTCACAGGTCAAGGAAAGGTACATGATATGATGATAGTTTCAAGGAAGTGTCAAGAAAGAATCCATGTTTTATTTTAAATATGTTTTCGTTGATGGGAATGAAGAATACTATATTTATTTAACCACTTTGTTTATATGTGGAATGTAATGTATGTTTTATGATCTAATTCTCTAAAACTCTAAACCTGAAAAGATCCTCAATGTGTAATCTTGTAATAAATCAAGATTAAGTAAGGTTTAAGGCTGGGGACTTATACATTTTATAGAATGTAATATCCATGCTCTTAATGGATTTTTCTTGGGTTTTGGTTGGTGCAGTCATACTGTGGAATCCTCGGGTGGATGAAGTTGGTGCGAGAGGAGGATCATGACCCATTGTGTGGATAAAGAAAGTCAATAATGGTTTGAGGTAGGGGATTTGTTGATTCTCTTTTCTTTTACGTGAAACTATATTGTTAGAATGTTTAATTCCAGTAGATGACAATTGAATTGGCATAATAAATATTTTAATTGGATAAATAAATCGATATTGATCAAATGTTATTACCTCTTGTTTTTCTTGATAGTGTGATATCTATGCATTCTTTTCTTAGTTCGTTCTTGATGGAAATCAGTAAAGAACATAAATTGGGATTAATTGATAATTTTTTGGATAGAGATAAAGATGAATGTAAATGAATATGGTTCTTTTTTTAATTTAATGTTAGTCAAATTGGCAAATTAACATGTTTAATTAATTGTGATAACTTTCTGATTAGGTTTCCCGAATTTGGAACCTACGAAAAATAAATCTGTTAATTCAAGATGGATTAAATAACTGATTGTTTGATAATTCCTTTTAAGGGTTCTGAGTTACACTCTCGATTGTTAAAGGGCTAAGAGCCCAATTGATGTGATGTTGTTTTCCTGTTTCTTGTGTTGTTATGTGATTCTATATGGTTGTTGTGATATGTGGGGGCATGGAGGCTTTTTTTGTGGTAGAAGATGACGCCAAGAGTGGAATGATGCATCATTTTATGCATGTGGGTGTCAGGGAGGACACCAGGGATGATGGAATGGGATGGATATGATTGTTGGATGCTTGCTAATTTTGATTGGTTTTTTATCTTCTTTATTTTTCCCCACTGCTCAATGCTGTTGGTCATACTTACCCTTCTTCCGGAAGAGGCGAAGACACACAGGGTATGCCTCGTGATTTCTGTGTTTAGCTTCTCAAAGGATGATGGGTATATGCTCTTGTTATAAGTGGAAAAGACTCAAAGGGTAGTACATCCACTCATCGTATTGATCCCCCTTGTGTTTAGTAGCATAGAATTTTTTCTAGAATGCCTGGGAATGTGGGAAAGTAATTCTATAATGAATAATTGAATAAATGGTGTTAACACATAGGGTTGGTATTTGCAAGAACATAATGATTAGGTTGTAATTTTGAAGGAACACTTGACTTTGAGTGTGATTATAATAGAATTTAAGGATGAATTTTTCATGTTTAATTAATGTTTAAAGAATTAATTAACATAAAGTGAAACTAATAAAAAAAGGGAATGAAGTAATATAATAAATCTCTTTAAATGGTTGTGTGCTTATAGGGTACCGAGTCTTAGAAGTAGCATCTCAGATTCTGAGAGACGTCAGCTGTAGTTGTGTCTAAAACTAGGTTATTCCCATTGTGTGGTTTTGAGATATAGTATATCATTTAATTTGTGAGTTTCTATACGCTACTCCACCCAGTCAGTAAGGGAAACTAACACCATATCCATTTTGAGCCATGGGGGGTGTTTTCCCCAACATTCTGGTGGGAGGATGAATGGATGACTACCCCCTTTGGCCCCTATCTCTTCTCTTGGTAGTTACTTGTATTGTTAGGCACAATGTTTAGTTTTCCCCATATATGTGTGTAGAGGGCTATAATGGCTTGTGGTTATTCACTCACATATATTCTGGATATAGTATTATAGGGACTACTATAGGTGAAACGTGTATAGGTTGTGATGGCTTGAGGATCCTTACTCGGTGTATGGGGTTTAATTGCTTGAGTTATAATACCCGATGTATGATATACGTTATGCGGGATGTGGTGTCTCCTAGAAACAACCTGGTTACTTTCTTACATGGACGTGGTGGTTTTGTTGCATGAGGTGCATGTTGTGGGGCTATTCCCAAGTGTCTGTGGGCAAGCCCTTTTGGAGAGAGATTCTCAGGACGTGCGACGTTGGGGAAAAGCGGCAAATCAGTGGGGAAGTAGTAGCGGGGTACCCTTTATATTCTTTATTATATGATATATTCTTGTATGTGTTAATTTGTGAGAGTATCCATGGTGAGGTTGGGAACTTAGTATACCAGTTTTGGTGACGAGTTAGTTTCACTTTTTGTTCACTATGTTTTAGAAGGCTTTATTTACATTTTCATGACAGTCTTCAGGGGGGATCCTACTGAGTATATTGTTATACTAAACCCAATTTATATATAAAAAATTTTCAGGTCACGTGGAGCAGGTTGGAGATCAATCTGGTTTTAACGAGATTGGGGTTGCAGGAGTTGTCCGGGCTGGTGGTTGCTGCTATTTTTACTTTCTTTTGGGTACTTGCAGTTTTTCCCTTCCATTTATAGTAATTTTTCATGACATTTCATATGTAAACTTGGGTTTATTTTGTATTCTAGTTCTGAGTTGGTGTTGGTTGGTGTCTATGTTATCTCTCTCTTGCGCATGTGTTCTCTTAGAGGGTAATGCCTCCCATTTGTTTTTTTATTATACCCTTGGTGCTAGTCTCCAACGCAGGGCCTACTGGAGGTGGGACTCGAGGGGGTCATTGTCTCCCTTTCACATTGTCGGCCTAGGAGGGGTAAACGTTGTGGGGAGGGCGTCATGATAGAGTGGTATCAGAGCCTCTGGTTGAGTGATAGGATAGAGTTTGTAGTTAAGCACAGGTGAGGTTGCATGGGTTGGTAGGGAAATGATGTCATTCATGTTTAGAAAGTGAGAAAACACTACAAATAGGATGAGACATAGGCATTTAGGTCCCCCTATGATCTGATGTACGAACCTTCAAGTTTACAATGGCTACTAAACAAGGTGATACTAGATGCAGGGTAGAGACCTAGGAAAGGATCATGCATCATTATTCATTGTGTATGTGTTTGAATGTGTATAACTTGGGATAGGAAAACCTAAAATCAATGAAAGAAAACAATTAATTAATTAATTCTGAGTCTTCCATATTACAAATTTAGGAACTCTAACAGTTTTTTATTTTACAGGTGTGGCTCCAGGTCAACGTCCTCATCAGTTTTGTGGATAAAATTTTAAGCAGTCTATTCTAGTAGATCATAGTAGGGTAGAGGTTGAAGATGATGACACCTGGAGGAAGACACTCCAAGAATTTCATCACGAGAGTTTGTAGAAGTATGAAGGCTCCGTTTTAGATTAAGTCATGGAAGACTGGTTGGAGGAGTTAGGGATAGGCTTCAGTTCGATCTATGCTCGGAAGGAGAACTGGGTGTCCTAGGGTGTGACGATGCTATGTGGAGCAGTGAGACAGTGGCGGTTCTTCCTCCTCAGAGATCGTGAGGAGTCAACAATATCATGGGATGAGTTCCGATATAGGATTAGAGTCGAGTTTCTTTCTTTGACTGTGAAGGCATCCAGTCACCATGAGCTTCATACCCTTCGACATGGGAGCTCTAGTGTTCGAGAGTTTGGAATCCATTTTAGGAACCTTTTACGATATATTTTGAACATGTTACAAGATGAGGAGGCCAGAGTGAGGCATTTTGAAGATGATTTGCATCCATAGATCTAGCACCAGGTCATCCCATTTATGATGAAGACATATATTGAGGTGCTGGAGAGGGAAGAGGTTGTCGATAAGACTTTATCCAGGACTGGATCATCACGAGAGGGGAATCATCATGATCCCTCACAAAGTAGAGTTGGGGTTTGGGGTTCCCAATATTCAGGGTAGAAGAGTTTATGTTCAGCCGGGGGTAGGTCCCAGCCCTTCACATCTTGTTTCTCCAAAGGTAACAACTCTCAGTCCTATTCCAAGGGATCAGGCACTTGTTTTTCTTATGTTGGTCATGGTCATCAGCAACGGGAGTGCCCGACCTTTCAGATCATTCATCGTGCACCAGGTTTTATGCACTAGTTTCCTCCTTTGAGGTAGTTTCAGCCGAGGCAGCAGTAGCAGCAAGTTGTACCAGCTTTAGATAACCAAATGGTAGATGGGATTGGTAGAGTATAGCCCCATGATGCTCCCCATCCTCATAGAGTAGAGTGTGACTGTGGTGGTGGTCATCATCGGGGTTAGAGGGGTCGTGGAGGAGGTCGTGGTCAGCTTCATGCTCTATCATTGCTAGCTCCACTCGAGCCAGATGTCGTTCGAGGTACCCTTTTCTTGTTTTCTACCTTGGTGTATTCCTTGTTTGATTCAAGAGTGACACACTCCTTCATATCACCTACCCTTTTACATGCTTTGTGACTTGAGGTAGAGAGGCTTACAGTGCCCTTGGTGTTGACAATGCCAGTTAGAGTTCGAGCTGACCTGTTTGATGTATGTAGAGATTGTGAGGTAGTGTTGAGGCAACACCGCTCTTGGGGAAATTTACTATGTTTATGAACACAACCATATGATGTCATCCTCGGCATGGATTGGTTGTATTTGGTGTAGGTTATCCTGGATTCCTTCAGGAAGAAGGTCATTTTCATTGGTGCAGATGGAGAGCCAGTGGTGTTTATTGGTGAGCGAGATCCTCATATGGGTCATAGACATGTTCCATCCTTATCATCCATAATGGATGAGATGATGCTGAGTTCTTAAGAGGTTCAGTAGTTGATATTTTCTAGGGTTGTAGAGGAGTACCATGATGTCTTTCCAGAATAGGTTATAGCATTACACCCTTAATGAGAGATCCATTTTGGGATTGATCTACAACCAGGAGAATCTTCTATATCTATGTCTCCATATAGGATGTCCCCTTATGAGTTTCAAGAGCTGCATATACAGCTTTACGGTCTGTTACAATGCAGTTTTGTTCGTCCAAGTGTGTCACCATGGGGTGCACTATTTTTGTACGTGAAGAAGGTCGACGGCAGTTTTCAGTTGTGTGTCGATTATCATCTCTTAAACAATGTGGAAATAATGAAACACTATCCTCTTCCAAGGATTGATGATTTATTCAATCAACTAAAGGGTGAAAGTTGGTTCTCAATGATCGACATGTAGTCATGATATCATCAGATGCCTATGAAGGACGAGGATATCCCGAAGACTTCTTTACGTTGTCGTCATGGGCAATATTAGTTCGTTGTAATTTCGTTTGGTGTGAAGAATGCTCCAACTGTATTCATGGGATTGCTGAATGCTCTGTTCCGTGAGTTCCTGGACAAGTTCAAGGTAGTTTTCATCAATGACATCCTTGTGTACTCCACATCTGAGGAGGAGCTTGCAGAGCATCTACATGGTGTTTTGAGAGTTCTTCATCAACATCAGTTTTTTGGGATGTTGTTGAAGTGTGAGTTTTGGGCTTGATATGTCTGTTTCATGGGGAATGGTGTGTCCCAATAGGGAGTAGTTGTTGATACATCGATGAAAGAAGTAGTTGTATCTTGGGAAGCCCCCAAGATGGTGTCAGAGGTGTGATGTTTCCTTGGTCTTGCAGGCTAATACTAAAGGTTCGTAGACAATTTATCACAAGTTTTGACTCCTATGATAGCTTGGACCAGGAAGGATCAGGGATTCACATGGACTGATAAGTGTTAGGGAGATTTCTATTTTCTAAAGGAGAAATTTGTAAGTGATCCAGTTCTTTGTCTTCCAACTGAGGGAGTTTAGTTTGATTTTTTCTATGATGCTTCGCATCTGGGGATAGGATGTGTTCTCATGCAGCAGAGGTCAGTTGTCTCTTATGGGTCTCAGCAGTTACGTCCCCATGAATGTAACTTTTCCTCTCAAGATCTTGAGTTGGCACCTGTGGTGTTTTCTCTGAGGTTTTGGAGACATTACCTCATTGGTGATCGCATTGTGGTTTTCACCAATCATAAGAGTTTGAGTTATTTTTTCTCCCAGAGTGACTTGAACTTACGACAGCGTTGGTGGATGGAGTTCTTACAACAATATGACTTTGAAATATTGTATACACATAAAAAAGGGAATGTTTTAGCTAATCTGCTGAGCCGAAAATCACATAGTGATGATGTGCATTAATCTGATGCTTCTTGTAGAGTAATGGAAGAACTGTTAGCATTACATATTGATATGGTAGAATTTGGGGATAGAGGTTGTCTTTTTTAGATGACGATACATTCATCCCTGTTGTAGTAGGTGGAATAGTCCTAGTTGGGAGATTGATTATACTATAAAAAATATATTTTAATTACATTTTAATGGTATTAAATGTTCATTTTTTATCTTATGGGCCTGAGTTTGTGGATTTTAATTTTGAACATCCATTCTCATCATTTGTGCACTTCATTACAAATGTACACCAATTTAAGCCCAATGAATCATCTGATTTTAAGGAATGTAACTATCCATATTTTAATTTTATACTTTGGGAAATTTATCTACATTTTAATATGAACATTTCTCATTCAGTTATCAATAGAGGATTCATAATATTTGATGGTGATATTTGGCGATGAAAGGAAACAATTCTAGAGAAGGAAAATTGGACACCGGCCCACTGATGAGAATGTGAGGCCCACAATACTAGCCTAATAATGCCCAAAATTCTTGGGATTCTATAAGAAATGTTGAGTAACAAATCATTCTTCAGTAGTTAGTGCTAATTTGGCCTTCGTGGTGGATATTAAGGTGGCCCAAATAGAAGATCAAAATCTGGGCCAGAATCTGCGGCCAAGACTTTAATCCCACTAAAGTGGCCATAACTCCCGTTCCACAACTCCAAATAGGCCCAAATTTTACAAAAGTCTATAATACATCATGAGACACAAAAGAATCTTCTATGTCCTACCCATATGCAGCGATATTCTTTCCCATACAGGATTATTTTTTCAGGGGAGACAAGGGGAATAAAAAGTCAAGGAGGGGATCAATTTCTCCACTACTTACCACCACCCTAAGGCCTAAATTAATTTACTATTTGGGAATACATTGATTGAGGCTCGGCCTAAGGCTTCCCAATTTCTTATTTAAGGCAGTTGTGGTGAGTGGGAATACATCTCTTGTTTTTTGTAATGTTATTATTCCAGAGTTCTATTATAATGTTCTCAATTTTCATGTACGTTTCTTTTTGTATTTCTATGCCCTTAATCAACATATTTCTCTCATATTCTTCCCATTATCTCTCATTAAAAATCACAAATCACAGTGATATCTTTTTTTTAGTGAATTATTTCACACATAGGTGTGAATTTCGTTCACACGCATAGAGGAGTGCTCATTATTTCCGCGATTTTAATTTCTTCAATCCAATTCATGTAAGCAATTTTCTTCCCACCATTGAGAGTATACCATCAATGGAGGGATAACCCTTTAATGGGTTGATATTAGGATGATGAAAGGGCTATATTGAATGTTATTTTGTGAATGAAATTTTTTTAATTGGCTAATAAATTCAAGACTTCCATTCTTCAATTATTTTTACTCTTCATCTTCATTGTGTTTGAGGAAGCAAAATCTAAGTACTAAAATGACCATACACCTTAGAGAGATAATTAATTTGGATCTATAAGTGTATAGGGTATTATTAATTTATTTTAGTTAGCATAAAACATAGAAATGATGAAGTTAGTGTTATTTTGATGAATGAATTCATCAAGAATTAATAAAACCAAAATTGTTTAAAGAAGTAAAATTTATTCAATTCACCCAATTCCTAATCCGAAGATCAGCCCATTTTCATTAAATTGAATTCAATTAGGCTTCTTAGTACTATATAAAACCATCTAAAATCAAAACCAAGTTGGCCACTTCATATCAAAAAATCCATCTCATATGTTGTGCATCTTAGGTATCCTCTTAGGTCTCAGTGGATTCGACAACCCAAGCTAGACTACAAGGACCGTTCTACCTTCATCTCTTGGGTAAATTTGAGTGTGAATCAAATTTTGGCATTTTTTTTGGGGACCTAAGACATTAACTTAGACCAAAAGATTCTTTCCTCACCCCCATTCTTCTATTCTCACCCAAGATCTCTTATCTTTTCCATTTCTCATTTTTTTTCTTTTGGCGCATGTCCTCCTACACCTACGATCAATCAAACCATCTAGTTAGGGTGGAAACTCCTAGGGTTGGGGAGTCAAGTGAACCTAGGGGATTGTTTCAATTATATTCTAATACTCTTGATATTGTAGAGTCTAAAATTGTGCCCATTTTAAGGGAAGGTATTCAAAGAAACCAACTCATAAACCCGGGTGGAAACAAAAATGGAAATCCAAATGAGGCATCCCCAATCTTGGAGAATACGGTCGATCAAACCATAAATGACTACATCACAGCTTCCTGGACCAATTCCCCCTCATGAATTAGACACAATTCCCTAGTATATGCCAACTACATCTGTAAACACCATGTCCTAAACCACCTTCCCACTTTCTATGGAATGGAATCTGAGATTCCCTACCTTCACGTTATGGAATTCAATGACATTGTAGAAACCATGTGTGCCCCACATCAACTAGAGTCTACTAAGATGAGGCTATTTCATTTTTCTTTAATGTATCAAGCTAAAAATTTGCTAAAAATTTTTATACCATCATCCATCAACTCTTGTGACTAACTAAAAAGAGAATTCTATAAAAAATACTTTCCCCACCACAAAACAATTGCACTTAAAAAGTGCATCCAAAAGATTTTTAAAAAGAGAGAGAGTCATTATATGAAACATAGAAGAGGTTCGAAGACACCCTAAACATGGTTCCACACCATGGTTTTTCTATTCCGGAACAAGTGTGAATTTTCTATGAAGGGTTGGGTCCAAGGAACAAAAAATTCATTGACATGATGTGTAATGGAACCTTTAAAAAGAAATCCCCAAAATGATGCCTATGAGTATCTAGAAAGCCTTTCTAAACAAAACCAAACATGGGAAACATCACCTTATCCTGAAAATCCACAAAGAACTATTGGAATTAATACACTTATAGAAGAGGAAAGCCTTAGGGCTAAACTCGCAACACTCTCTAGGAAGGTTGAAGAGATAGACGTTCAGAAAGTCCATAAAATCCAAACTGTTGAACCTGTTTGCACAATTTGTGACAAACATGACCATAAGACAGACAACTACCCAACCATTACATACATAGAGGATGTTCTTTTAGTAGGACCCCCAGCGGAAGTAAATGCTTTTAACTTTCAAAAGCCTCAATAACAAAACAAATTCAACCCAAGGTATAATGACCACCCAGGCTTTCGCTGGAAAGATAACCAAAAACCTAGCCAACCACAGGGACAAAATCCTTACCCCCATCAAAACTACCAAACCCATAACCAGTTCCAAACTCAACCTATACAATACCAATAGCCACTATTCCATTTTCAACAAACCATCCCAACACCAATATATCCCCCCTGGGATAAACCATTCTTCTCAAGCACCAAACAAACTATTCCACAAAGACTACTAGAACAACTATGAAAAAAATGGAAAGGATGAACTTGGAAGTCTATTCCCTTAAACAAGATCTTAAAACCATCAAAAATGGAAAGTCACCCATGTTTACTCAGGTGGTACCATCCTCAACTTCAAGGGTAGAGTCAAGTTGTACTCAAACAACTCATTAACAACTAAAGGCTGTGACTGTTTTATGAAGTGGGAAATCAATTGAGAAACCTGGACAACTAATTCAGAACCCACCTGAAGATTAAAACTTGGATGAAAAATCAAATGAACCAAATGATCAAATTGAAAAACACGATAACCTTTTCAAAGAAACAACTCTTCAACAAAAAACCCCAGAACCTACACCATTTCCTCAACGCATGAGGGGGAAAACCAAGCCTAAATTGAACGAAACATTGAGGGAAATCTTCTCACAAGTCAATTTGAACACTCACCTTATCGATTCCATCCAAACCATACCTGCCTACTCAAAGTACCTTAAGGACTTTTTCACTTTTAAAAGCAAATTTTCACATAAAAACCGAGTCCTTTTGGCTGCTAAATGTGAGTACCACCCTTCAAGGGACCATTCCACCTAAGTTGAAAGACCCGGGTTTCCCTTACATCAATGTTGAACTAGGAGAGAGAAAAGTTGTCAAGGCCTTGTGTGACCAAGGTGCTAGTGTCAATCTCATTCCATATGTTGTGTACTGCTAGTTAGGCCTAGAAGAGATCCAACCCACATCTTTCACACTTCAACATGCTGGTTGTATCATTAGGGTTCCAAAGGGTATTTTAAAGGACATTATGGTAAAGGTTGAAAACTTCATCTACCCTGTGAGCTTCATTGTCCTTCACAACCATCCAAACATGGGAAATAAAGAACAAATCCAAATCATCATTGGTCGTCCTTTCCTTGCAATAATCAACTATGTTATCCAAGTCCAAAATGGGAACATGACCATCACCTTTGGAAACATGAGTCTAGATTTTAACATCTATAATGTATTCTCACAAATTGGGGATGATGCGGACATTAATGAAGTAAACATGATATGAAGCATTGATAAAGAGTCCATAGAACATCAAGGAATATTTGATGGATTTTTAAGTAAGGGTGAGATTGATTTCCTTTGTTCACATGAAGAAATTTTATCTCACTGGCTTGAATAATTTTCAAATTTCTCTTATGATGATGTCTTACGTCCAACAATCAGTGAAACCTTTCAGCAAACCACATTCATGGTTACCAATCAAACTTCCTTCCCTAAATCTGATCAATCCAATCTTGTAGCTGAAACTTATATATGTGGGGAATAAATCCTATCTAAAACTCTAAAAAAATAAATTGATATTGATCCAATGTCCCAATATTATTGCTGAAATTTTGAACCAACCTGATCTTGAATTGAAGAAACTTCTCACTGCACTAATGTATGCCTTCCTAGAGGACAATCAAACACATCCTATTGTCATTTCTTTGTCTCTTGAATCCAATCATGAGAGGATGCTTCTATATGTCCTTAATAAACATAATAAATCCATTGGTTGGACCTTGTATGATATTCCTGGGATCAGCCCACTTATCGAGACTCATAGGATTGTTCTGGAATCTAATTCAAAGCCATGTCGTCAACCTCAACGACAAATCAATCTGAATTTCATGGAGGTAGTTAGAAAATAAATTCTGAAATTGTTAAAATCTGGTATCATCTATCCCATAGCTGAGAGTGAGTGGGTGAGTTCAATCCATGTGGTTCTAAAAAAGGATGGAATCACAGTGATAACAAATGAGGTTGGAGAGATTCTTCCAACAAGGGTTAGTAGTGACTGGATAGTCTGCATCGACTATAGGAAGCTAAACTCATTTACCAAGAAAGACCATTTCCCCTTTCCATTCATTAACCAAGTCCTTGAGAGAGTGGCATGTCATGCCTTCTACTATTTCTTAGATGTGTACTTGGGGTACAATCAAATTGAGGTATCCCTAGATAATCAAGGGAGTACCACATTCTCCTGTCCATTCGGTACCTTTGACTTCAAAATCATGCCCTTAGGTTTATGCAATGCCCCTGGAACCTTCCAGTGGTGCATGTTGGGAATCTTCTCAAACATGATAGGGGATTTTCTAGTGGTCTGCATGGATGAATTCCTTCTGTTTGGGGATACATTTGAGGGATGCTTTTGGAATGTAGAGAGAGTCTTGTCAAGATGTGAAGAAAACAATTTGGTCCTAAACATGGAAAAATTCCATTTCATGGTTAAAGAAGGACTAGTCCTTGGCCATCTAGTCTCGAGCAGGGGGATTGATGTTGAAAAATCAATGGTTGACATCATTAGTCACCTTCCATCACCCAAAACTGTCATGGAAGTGAGGTATTTCATAGGACATGCTTGTTTTTATAGAAGATTCATTAAGGGATTTAGTTCAATCTCTCATCCCCTTTGTTCTCTCCTAGTAAAGGATGCACCATTTGTCTAGATAGAAAGATGTGAGGGTTCATTCACAACCCTCAAATCCTCTCTCACCTCTCCTCCCATTATGAAATCTCCAAATTGGATCCTTCCTTTCAAACATAGGTGTGATTCTAGTGACATTGTTGTAGGAGCTGTGTTACGAAAACATTGTGATAAAACTCTTTATGTCATTGCTTATGAAAGAAAATCCTTAAATGATGCCCAAATCAACTACACCACTACTAAAAAGAAGATACTTGCTGTTGTGTTTTCCTTATAGAAGTTTAGGTCCTACCAATTAAGATCCCCCATAATTATGTTCACTGACCATTCTGCACTAAAATACCTCTTCCAAAAACAAGATTCTAAGGCTTGAATGATTAGGTGGGACCTTCTCTTACAAGAATTTGACCTCACAATCAAGGAAAAAAGGGCGTTGAAAATGTTGTAGCTGATCACCTCTCTAGGACGGAATTCAAAGACAACACAAATCACCTTTCTCTGTATGATTCATTTCATGATGAACACCTATACTATGTGAGTGACTGCCCTTGGTATGATGACATAGGAAATGTTTTAGTTATGAGAGTAATTCCAAAATTCTTAGGGACACAAGATGAATTAAATTCTTTTATGATGTTAGTAACTATGTGTTTGATGATACATACCTCAATATGTTCTACCCCAACCAAGTCATTATGAGGTGTGTCCCATAATTTGAACAAGATTCCATCCTTAAATTCTGTCAAAGTGAGGCATGTGGAGGACACTTTTCCTCAAGGGAAACTTCTGCTAAGGTTCTTTAGTGTGTTCTCTTCTGGCCCACCCTCTCAAGTGACTCATACACATCTTTTCATAGGTGTCCTAGGTGTAAAAAATTAGGGTCCATCACAAAAAAGAATCAAATGTTACTCACTACCATCTTTGTGGTTGAAATATTTGATTGTTGGTGAATTGATTTCATGGGTCCCTTCCCAAACTCTAGGTGATATCTTTACATTATTTTAGCTGTCGATTATGTCTCCAAATGGGTTGAGGCCATTCCTACAAAATCCAATGATCATCAAACTGTGACTAGATTTATCATGGAAAATATCTTCTCTAGATTTGGAATTCCTAGGGCTATCATTAGTGATCATGGAACTCATTTTTGCAATCATCCACTCTCATCACTCATGGAAAAGTATGGAACTTATCAAAAATTTTCCACATATTACCACCCACAGACCAATGGTCAAGTTGAGTTAGCCAATAGATAAATTAAATAGATTCTTGAGAAAACTTTTAATCTATCTGGGAAATATTGGTCGAGAAAACTCTTAGATGATCTTTGGGCCTATCGAACCTCATATAAATTTTTTTTAGGAATGTCCCCATATATGTTGTTTAATGGTAAATCATGCCATTTTCCTGTGGAGATTGAACATAAGGCCTTTTGGGAAATTATGAAAATGAATTATGACCTCTCATTGGCTGAAACCCAAATGAAATTAGATCTCAATGAACTTGAGGAACTTAGTATGGAGGCTTATGAAAATTCAAGGATCAATAAAGCTAAAGTACGAGACTACCAATCTAGAAATATTAAAAACAAACACATTGAACCAGGAAAACCGGTTCTTTAAGATAATTCTACACTTTGCTTACAGTTGGGAAAATTGAGGTCTAGATAGTCAGGTCCATACATATTGCATAAGGTGTACCCCCATGGGGATTTTGAAATTCCAGATCCCAAAAATGGTCAAACATTTAAAGTTAATGGTCATAGAGTCAAACCATTCATAGAACCATTCCATAAACATGAAGTTAATGAAGACTTGTCTGAAACTACCTTAGATGAAAAAAATAATTAATCAATTAGGGGTCCAAGTCAAGATAAAGACATTAAACAAAGCACTGCATGGGAGGAAACACATGGTTTTCAAGTTTCCAATAATTTTTTTGTTTTAATAAACTTTATATTTCAAATAGGATTAGTGGATAATTTTTATATAACTTTATTCCAACTCATGTAGTTGACCTGTTCTTCTCTTATGAGTATGGATGGGTAAAAAAGGGGAGCACCGTATTCATCTGTGTCATGCGGTGTGATCCCTGAGTACTACCTTACCCAGAATTTAAAAAGAAGACAATGTATCACCAGTTGATTTAAGAAAAACAAAAACAAAAGGAAAACTATAAAAATGATGAGACATGATATTAAATAAATTGTTGTGTTGTTTTTCTGTCTGGTTTTTTCTGGTTTGTATGGTTTAGGGACTATTTTTGTGTGATACATATTCAATCAAGGAAGTTCCTACATCTCCCATTAGAACAAAAAGTGATTTGGGAGCACCACAATCATCATTATGAATCCACCAGGTGAACTTGTTCCATGTGCTTTCCTTATCATCCCCCCCCCCACCCTCTTTCTCCTCTCTTTTCTTTTTACAAAACTACGGATAGTTTTTTTAAGTTGGGGGGTGTGGAAACAAAATTTTTTGTTAAAAAAGAATAAGTAAAATTCATTTATAATTCATATAATAACATCTTTTCTCACATTAAAACTATATGGAAAATAATTTTTATTTCCTTGAATCTTAATTTAATTCATGATTATGTTTACACGAGTTGATTTTGGAAGTTTGGTTGTCCAATGATAATTTTCATCATTTTTATTTTTCATCTATTAACTCAAATTCATAAAATTAACATCCTTTAGATTGTGGGGTACTAATTTGAATTCTTGGGGGCCCATAATAAATAGCATAGACTGGTTTCATTTTTATGAATAATATGTGTATTCAAAAAAATTGCATGTAGATCAATGGATTGATAAAATGTGAGGCTTTCGACACATGGGGATCGTGACCCCAGAGTTTTCTAGCACTGAGTTTTTCACTCTATATCTATTTATGGTAATAATACTATGTTTTTTATCAAGTCAACTCAAGATGATGCCCGAGTATGTGGGCTTCAATTGGTTCCCTAAGGCCTTTGAGTGTGGGAGTCATCGTTAAAGTCTTGCTACATGGTTTAATTTGATTAACTCCAATCTCAATTACTATGGAAATATTTCAA
Source organism: Viscum album (assembly GCA_963277665.1). NCBI lineage: Eukaryota > Viridiplantae > Streptophyta > Magnoliopsida > Santalales > Viscaceae > Viscum > Viscum album. Next base: position 248,137,457 of record OY728133.1, read on the forward strand.
AAAAATCCAAAAAAAAGGAATGAGTAATACTCATTTTAGGATTAAATGTGATTCCACATAGCGCTTCCATGATTTCCCCCTTAAATGAAAATGAACCCCCATATCTATTGTGATTCACAACACATTATTTCACCTAATTGAGTTGAATGAATTATGATGACGGATCTGATCAAAGGATTGGTATTGGGATTGGGATTTGAATTTAAATTTATCATGTTTTAAATTATTTTTATAGGTTATAAAGATATATTTGTGTGTATTTTACATTGTGATCACTATTTTTTATAATGTGTTTAAAAAAATAATTCAAATATAATCTTCAAATTATTTTCTCAGGAATAGAAAATATCAATTTGGGGGTGTGATTAGACAATAAAAACACATATGTTAATTACATTTTAATGGTATTAAATTTTCATTTTTTATCTTATGGTCCTAAGTTAGTGGATTTTAATTTTGAACATCCATTCTCATCATTTGTGCACTCCATGCCTAATGTCTACCAATTTAGGCCCAATAATTCATCTGATTTTAAGGAATATAATTATCCATATTTTAATTTTATATTTTGGGAAATTTATCTACACTTTAATATGAACATTTTTCATTCAGGTATAAGTGAGAGGATTTATAAAGGATGATGGTGATATTTGGTGATGAAAGGAAATAATTCTGGAGAAGGAAAATTGGACACCTACCCACTGATGAGAATGTGGGGCCTAAAATAATGGCCCAATAACGCCCAAATTTCGTGGGATGCTAGAAGACATGCATAGAAAAAAACCATCCTTCAGGAGTCAGTGCTAATTTGGAATCCATGGTGGATATTAAGGCGGCCAAATGAGAAGATCAAAATCTGGGCCAGAATCTGTGGCCCCGAATTATATCCCACTTAAGCGGCAATAACTCCCAATCCACAACTCCAAATAGGCCTAAATTTTACAAAATTATATAAGACATCTAGAGACACAAAATACTAGTCTATTTCCCACCCATATTCGATGATATTCATTCCCATACAGGAAGATATTTTCAAGGGAGACAAGGAGGATAAAAAGTCAAGGATGGGATCAATTTGTCCACTACATTCCACAACCATAAGGCCTAAATTAATTTAATATTGGGGAATACATTGATTGAGGCTCTACCTAAGTATTTCCAATTACCTATTTAAGGCATTGGTGGGGAGGGAAAATACATCTCTTGTTTTTTTGTAATTTTATTATTCCAAAGTTTCGTTGTAATGTTCTCAATTTCCATGTAAGTTTCTTTTTGTATTCCTATGTTCTTAATCAACATCCTTATCTCATATTATTCCCCTTATCTCTCGTTCAAACTCACAAAGAACTATGATATATTTGTGTTGTGGTGAATTAGTTCACACATAGGTGTGAATTTCATTCACACAAATGGAGGAGTGCTCGTTATTTCCGTGATTTTAATTTCTTCAATACAATTCTTTTAAGCCATCTTCTGCCCACCATTAAGAGTATACCATCAATTAAGGGATAAAAATTTAATGAGTTGAACATAGGATGATGCAAAGGCTGGATTGAATGTTATTTTATGAACAAATTGTTGTTAATTGTCTAATTAATTTGAGACTTCCATTCTTCAATTATTTCCACTCTTCATCTTCACTCTGTTTGAGGAAGCTAAATCCAAGTACTAAAATGACCATACACCTTGGAGAGATCATTAATTTGGTTCTCTAAGTCTGTAGGAAATTATTAATTGGGTTTAGTTAGCATAAAAAACAGAAAATTATGACGTTAGTGTTATTTTGAAGAATGTATTCATCAAGAATTAATAAAACCATAATTGTTTAAAGAAGTAAAATTCATTCAATTCATGCAAATAATAATCCTAAGATCAACCCATTTTCATTAAATTTAATTCACATAGGTTTCTTAGTGTTCTTTAAAACCATCTAAAATCAAAACCAAGTTATCCACTTCATATCAAAAAATCCATCTCATAGGATGTGCATCTAAGGTATCCTCTTAGGTCTCAGTGGATTCGACAACCCAAGATAGACTACAAGGACCATTCTACCTTCATATCTTGGGTAAATTTTATCGTGAATCACAAATCTTCATGTGGAGGTCTGGAGAGACCGAGTTGTTTGTGGCGAGGTCCCTGATGGTTGGACTGAGGATGAACAACATCTGGTGTTGTATCATTGAATGATTTTTGTTCCTTTGACGATGCATGAGATAGTTCTCAGAGAGTTTCATAGTTCGCCTTTAGCGGTGTATCCTGGTGTGACAATGATGTATCGAGCCATGAGGAGCTAGTTTTGGTGGCCTAGTATGAAGCGTGCAGTTTTGGAGTTTATGTCTCGATGTTTGGTTTGCCAGAAGGTGAAGGCCGAACACCGTGTTCCTAGTGGTCTGCTCCTGCCATTAGATATTCCTCAGTGGATGTGGGAGGAAATATTAATGTAATTTGTTACTGGTTTACCTCAAGCTTCAGGAGGACATGATTCTATTTGGGTGGTATTGGATTGTTTCACAAAATCATCCCACTTTATAGCAATCAAGGAGTCAAGCTCAGTGGAATTTTTGTCGAGGCAGTATCTAGAGTAGGTGGTGAGACTTCATGGAGTCCCTGGGATGATCATTTCTAATAGAGATCCTCATTTTACCTCCATGGTGTGGAGAGGTCTCCAACATTCTTTTAGTTTTCATCTATTCTTTAGCACTGCTATTCATCCTCAAACGGACGATCAGACAGAGTGAACCATCCCGACTCTTGAAGACATGTTACGCTCTTGTGTTCTTGATTTTGAGGGTTTGTGGATGAAACATGTACCCTTGGTGGAGTTCTCATAAAATAATAGTTTTCACCCCACCATCGGTATGGTTCCGTTTGAAGCCTTGTATGGTCGTCCTTGTTGTTCTCTATTGTGCAAGACTGCGGTCGGAGAGTCAGCAATTCTTGGACCGGAACTAGTGCAGAATACAACAGAGATGGTCCAGGTGATTTGACATAAACTATCGTTGAATTCAGTCAATGTTTAGAATTTATATTCCTAATAATTACAGTATATGTGGCAAGTAGTTTTGAATCCACATGGAAGGTAAATTTGTCCACTAATCATCTAAAAAACTTGGTAAAATCCATTGTTGTCAGTAGGGGAGTAATTTTTCTATTTTTTACTTTTTATATATTCTTATAAGCAATAAAGTGAATGAATATTGAAAATATGTTTAAATACTAGATTTAATCTAGAGACTATTGTAAAACAAGGAATAAAAGAGGTTTAGAACACAGATAAAATGAATAATCTATTAAACCTCTTGGGGAGTAATTCACATTCTACTAGTTTTGTAGGTATTCTAATTCACTTTAAGATTATTGAAAAGTACCACTGTAAAAAGGATGACTCACCTCCCTTACTAGGAGTTGAGTCACACAAGACAACTAATTAAAGAGTTCACCACTCCAAAAGTAATCAAATGTGAACTATTTTGAAAATTAACAGTAAGAAAAACTCACCATAATTCATAAAGTCTTATGAATCTATTATCTTTTGAAAAGTATTTCCACAACCAGTCTCGCAAAATGATTGTGAAATCTTGAGATTATGTTCTATTGGTTCAAGAAATTAGATTAACTCAGTACTGATCTCGTCAATCAATACTGAATACATTCAAATGATGATGTGAAATGAAAATTAAAAGTGACCAGTAGAACTTCAATTCATCCCCAAACTAAATGATTTATCTAGATAACATGAATATTATCAAAACAGTAATTAAATACATTCTAAACAGAGTGTATGAATTCAAAAGAAAAGGAAAGTCAAACTCCCCGAAGATACTCTTCTCCTATGCTCCTCCAGCTCCAGGAAGCGGTTCCAGAGTCACCCTCCAGACTACCTATGCTCCTGATGAGGGAGAAACTCTTGAATCTCCAATACTCCCCTTAATTTCAGAATCCCCCCTTGTTTTAAATCTTGTTCTTGCACTGCTTTAAATATCCACTGTCAAAAACTGCTCATCACTTCTTGTTTTCCACCAACTTCAAATGTCCTTTAAATATTCACCGCACAACGTGTGTTTTTTCAATGACTTGCACATTCCACTAACTGTTTCCACATTACTATCTCCCAATGAGTTAGTTAAGTGAATATGGATGTATACTCCACTCTAGAATGAAACTGCACATGTTATAAACCAACTTGAATAATTATAACTCAAAGAAAGTTAATTAAAATTTTAAAATTTTTATATTAGTTTATTTTATAGTAATTAAAGCTAAGAAATAAGTATCTTATAAGATGGTTATTATCAAATATTATTATTATTAATTTAATATATAATCATTAATAAAGTTATTAAGTTCTTTATTCATAATTTATAACTAAGTTATTTAGTTAGTGAAATTATTAATAGTTATCATGAATTAGTTATTTACTTAATTTAGATCCAAATAAATTACTTTATTAATTAATTATTATATTTATTATGTTGAAATTTAATTATAAATAAAATTTAAATATAATAATTTATGTTAATAAATAATTCTATCAAAAAGTTATTATTGTTTATAATTTACTTTTATAAGTTCTTATTAGTTTATTTATTTTTAATTTTATAACTTATCTATTTATAAATATTATTACAATTATAAATAAAAATTAGTATGTTTTATATTATATTTATTTGATAAACTTATTCACTTTTTACTTTTTATTTAACTTTATTATCTTAATTATATTTTTTTATTATTAAATTCATCCCCCTCCCATCTTCTTCTCCAATACGCCAAAAGGGGTGGAGGGATTTCTCAGATCCTCTTCAGTGCTGCAACCAGGGGAGCGGTGGCTTCTTCATCTCCAAGAAATAGGGCGTGGTGCCTTCTCAGTAGTGGTGTCCCCAACTCAGTTCTTCTTCTCCATATAAACACCAACCGCAGCCTCTGGTGTAGCAGATCGACAACTTCAGATCATAGGTGGGGCGACCATCTCTTTCAGGCACATCGGCTGGGTAGATTAGAAACTCAGAACAGGTAGCGTAGACCTCGTCCACAGTGGCTTGGTTCTTCACATAGTGGTGTGGTGATGGTCTCAGCTAGGAGTCTTCCTTCGGATGCAACACGACGGCAAGCTGGTTTGTCTTATTTTAACATCAGCACATGGTCCTGCGGTAGAAGCAGGGGAGCTTGGGGTTTAGCCGTTCATGATGAATGTATCATATTTGAAATAGGGGTTGCAAAATGATCTTTGTTTTTTATGGGTTTCTAGATCTTCTGAGGATTATTGTGTTTTTTTGGGGCTCCAGTTTCTTCCTTTTATGTGTTTAATTCTATTGCATCGTGAATCTGCTGCTTGTGTGTTTTTGTCTTGTTGAAATTGCTTTCTTGTTGTTGTGATCTGTTAGTGGGTTTGATTATGAGAAAAGATATGGTTTGAATCTGTTTTGTCGAGGAAAAGTGATAGAAGGAGGAGAAGAAGAAAACAACACTGCGCAGGTGTGTGAATCGAAGGCTAAAGGGCAAGGGAAGAGGAGGGGAGCAAAGGAATAAGGCTAACGGTGAGGTGGGAAGATGGTGCAGGGAAACAGAAAAGTGCAAGGTTACCGATAGGCTTAAAAGAAATAAGAGGTCACTGGTCCATGTAAAAAAATGGTGTAACAGTGAGGTACGAGAAGGATATAAGGAAGGAAAGTGAAATGGTGAGAGAGAGGGGTGAAACGGAGGGAAAAGTGGAAGTCTACTAGTGAGGGGAAAGAATTAAGAAAACGAGAAAGGATAATTGTGAGTTACAGTGGAGGTAATCTAACGGTGAGGAAGAAAATAATGAACCAACCGTGAGGTGCTTGGGAAAGCATAGGGTTACTGTTACTTTAAATCAGCAGTTTGCCGATACCAATAAAATAATAAAAATAAAATAAAATCTCACCATTTTTATAAAATAAAAAAGGCCATCGGTATATCGTAGTAATAGTGAGATGTGGGGGCGGGGGTCACCATTCAAAATATAAATTAAGGTTATCAGTAGAAATTAAATAGAAAGGTCACTGTTATAAAAGGTTACCGATAAATCAATAAAATAAGGTTACCGAAATACTTATATGGATGCTACCGATAATCTGTATAAGATAAAAGGGTTACCGATAGAAAACTATCAGTGGCCTTAAAATGGACACAAGTTGAACTTAAAAATTAAAACTAATGTTATTTAAAACAAATATCAAAAATAATTAATTATAAGAAATTTAAACACCATTAATTAAAATAGGATTTTTGTTAAAATTTAAACTATATAATTATTATAAAAAGTATTAATTAAAAACACTTAAATTAATAAATTGGGTAATTGTTAAACTAAATTAATAAAAGACATAAATTAAAAATTCATGATATAAATAATTATAGGGTAGAAAAAATTGAAAAAGAATAGAAACGGTGACCCATTAGGTTACCGATAGTTGTAGTCTACCTCACCGGTAGACTAATACCAAAATAAAATAAAGAAATAATCAAAACGCATACATAAAATTAAACAATTAATATGTTAAAACTCTTAATTAATTAATTAATTAACTATTTGAATAAAAAAATATAAGCAAACTAATTTATTTAATTAACACTAAAATTCTTAACTTAATTAACTAGAAGGAGAACTAAACATATTAGTATATAAAATTAAAATATTTTAATGAATCCATATTAATGAATAACATATTAAAAAAATTCTCAGTTGATTAAAACACAAAAAGGGATGTTAAAAGATTAATAATTATTAATTTCAACTTATTAAAAGGTGGAAATATTGGAACTAACTCAACTAATAATCAAATAATAAGTTTAGATAAAATATGTAAGATTAAAATTATTGATTTATTGACTAAAAATACATAAATATTTATAAAAAATTGATTTATTGACAAAGTTAATTGTAAAAATACAAATGTACAGTTATTTAGTATAAAGTGATTAAACAATTAATTAAATCACAAAAAAATAAAGTAGAAAGATGTTTCAAAACTATGTGAAAAAAGGATCCACATCAAATTCCCCCACACTTAAGCATTGTTTGTCCTCAAAAAATCATACACTTTATTAACTTTGAGAATCGAGGAAAAAACATCACAGTAGGCTTTTAGAAAACGAACTACTCAAATGAATCCTTGCCAATAATCGAATTCTCACTGGTAGTCATGAGAGCAATGAATCACTAAGAAATGAAAGTGTCATTCCTCGTAAGTGATACTGGTTAGTGACTAATTCCAATCCAAATTTTGGTCTAAATTTTTAGGGTGACAAGAGGTAAAATATCAATGGAATTAAGACCTTAACCAAGGAACTTTGTACTTTAACTGAATCCTAGGTTCCAAAGATAATTAATTAGTTTTTAAATCACCTTAATAATACAACCAAAATGAATCCCATATAAACCAATTGACCCCTTATTCATCTTGAGTTCATCATTCCCCTCACCTGAATGAGCTCATTTTTTACCCTAGACACTTCATTTTATTTTTCCCAAGCCATGTATCATTGTGTTAAGCATTGTGCAATGAACTTATTAAAAGTGAATAGAGGGATTATAGTAAAATGAAATACACCCATCATCTAGGGTCTTAAGGACTCCCCCTGGGATCCCAAATGCCCAAATTACTCTAGTTTTAAAAGATTTATATCAAAATTCATTTACATTGGCTCATTAAAGAAATAACTTTTAATAATTAAAAGATGAATGTGGCCCTTAGATTTATAAATAAACTTCTAGTTTCAAGGGTTATGATCATAACTCCATTAAAAGGGTACCCATATCAATTTCTAGAGTAGTTCCTAAACCATATTTCCATTACATCACTAAGATATACCACTCAAGTATCATCCATTATCATTAATTTTAGACTCTAAGCAATTCTTAACTACCAAAAAGGAACGTGTCCTAAGGAAAGACCCAATCAAGTATGGTGTTAAGCCTAAAATTATGAAAAAAAATTTATCCATTATTTGAATAAATGTTTGAGTTGTAATGAGAAATTGATGGGATTTCAATAAAGCACAGTTTAACACAGTCATGTATTGACCCCCTCCCCACACTTAAAATTCAACTTCGTCCACAAAGTTGACTTCTAAATATAGAGAAGAAAAATTAATCAATTAAGGTTCAAAATAGATTTCCAATTAAGCAGATTAATAACATGTATAAAGGGTTTCAATGAAATTCAAAAATCTTATTTTCCATAATGAATAAATTATCAGTAGGATTATTAGGAAGAACATGCATTAACATTGATGTTCAGTGACAAAAATTTTCCATTAAATCTCAAACAAGGCATGAATCTTATAGGTTAAGAGTGGATATGGTGTAGAAATCTGAAATTTTTGGATCAAAATAATGTTCAATATAACAGAAAAATGCATTCTAACACCCCTTAGTTGAACCATTTTAATGAAAAACACACTAACCAGCAAGCATGTAGACCCCACACATAATTTATTGCAGTGAATGGGTTTTAAACAATGAATTTCAGTTCATAGAAACAGGTACATACATATTTTTAATTCAATATAGTGACATGCAGCAAAAGTTTTTTAATATATGCAAGATATGAAGAAGATTTTCAGCAAATTTGTAGCAGAATTTTCAATACACATGTAGCAGAATTTCTTAGACAAGCAGAATTTTTTTAAGTGAGCATAATTTTATTAGTAAAAACAAGAGCAGAAATAAGTTCCAAAAAGTTGAAGTACTTCCCTGACTAATTTCATGTGCAAAAATGATCATGGGAATTCCAGTCCTTTATTGACACAAGTAGCAGCATCCTAAAAAGATAGAGCATGTATCCCAAGAACAAAGAACAACCAGTAACAAGTATTTCGCAAAAACAGAGCATAAAAGTAGCACTTTATTCAAGGTTAAAAATAAAAAATGTAAAGACAAAAATAACCATGGGTTTCCTCCCAAGTAGTGCTAAGTTTAATTTCCCCATCCAGACTTTATTCAATAAATATTTTTAAGCTCAGTGAATGCAACCAACCCCTTCGGATGTCCCTCAAAATAATGTTTCACTCTTTTCCCATTAACTAACATTTTTTTATTCTCTTCACCTACAATTTATAAATAACCATTTTTAAGAACTCTCACAATTGTAAATGTTCCATACCACTTAGACTTCAACTTTATCGGAAAGAGTTTATGTCTATAGTTAAAGAGAAGGACCTTCTTTCTGGGTTTAAACTCGTTGTTTTGAACTATATAATCTTGAAATATTTAAGTTATTTCTTTATAAATCCATGAATTATTTTAACTCTCTCTCCTAATATCATCAAGTTCACTCATCTCAAGTAATCTACTCTCACCCGAACTCTTAAAATCAATGTTTAGAGCCTTAACTACCCAATAAGGCTTATGTTGCAACTCCACAAGTAAATGACGACATTTCCCGAACAACAGCCTTTAAGGAGACATACCTATTGGGGTCTTAAAAATAGTTCTATTATCCCATAAATCATCATCCAACTCAAGAGACCTGTCTTTCCTAGAATTCGACACTATTTTCTCAAGAATTTGTTTATGTTCTCTATTTGAAATTTCCACCTGTCCACTAGACTTTGGATAATAAGGAGTACCAGCTTTATGAACACAACCATATTTCTCCATCAAAGCTTTAAACTTATAGGTTTTAAAGTGTGTTCCATTATTACTGATAATAGCTCTTGGGAATCCAAATATTTTAAAGATGTTCTTCATGATAAATTTAATTACAGAATTGGAATGATTGTTGGGTAGTGCCACTGCCTCAACCCATTTCAAAACACAATCAGTAACAAAAAGTATATACTCATTCCATGAGATGATGGAAATGGACCCATGAAATCTAAACCCCATACATCAAAAATTTCAACTTCCAGAATTTATTTTTGGGGTAAATCGTGCATCCTACCAACATTACCTAACCTCTAATACCTATAATATCCAACCAAAAATCTCCTAGAATCCTTAATGAGAGTAGTCCAATATAAACCACATTGTAGGACATTTTGAGCGGTTATTTCACCCCATGGTGACCTCCCCAAGGTGAAGAATGAAAACTTTCTAGGACATGTAGCATCTCTTCCTCAGGCACACACCTCATAATAATACCATCAGTACACCTATTAAATAGTAATGGATCATCCGAAAGATAATATTTAATCTCAGAAATGAATTTATTTCTTTGGTTGTTGGACAGGATTTTAGGAAAAACACCGGCTGCCCGAAAGATGGAAAAATATGCAAACCAAGTAGATTACCTGATAGAAACGGTAAGCAACTTTTCATTAGGAAATTAAGAGTTAATAACTATAGGATTTTCATATTCAGATTGAGTAAGAGGAAGCCTAGATAGGTGATCAGAAACGAAACTTTCATCTCATTTCTTATCCCTAATTTCTAAATCAAATTCTTGTAACAAAAGAATCCATCTAATTAGCATGGGTTTAGTTTTCTTTTTAGACAGAAATTACTTTAAAGTAAAATGATCAGTGAAAATGATGACTTTTGAACCTGAGAGATACTTTCTAAACTTCTCTAGAGCAAACACAATAGCTAAAAATTCTTTTTCAGTGGTGGTATAATTTTTTTGGGCATCATCTAGCAGTCTACTAACATAATACACCACATGTAGTTTTCTATCTTTCATTTATCCAAGTATATCACCTATAGTCGTATCACTAGCATCACACATAATCTCAAAAGGTAGTTTCCAATCAAGTGTAGTGATGATAGGTGATGTAGTGAGTTTCTATTTAGTCAGATTAAATGATTTGAAATAGTTCTCATCAAAATTGAATGGTGTATCCTTGACTAGAAAAGAACACAAGGGCTTAGTTATTTTAGAAAAATATTTTACGAATCTCCAGTAGAAACCTGCATGCCCTAGGAAACATCTAAAAACATTAACATTAACAGGAGGAGACAATTTTTGAATGACATCAATCATAGAAGTTTCAACTTCTAGTACTCTTTTGGACACTTTATGACTAAGCACTATACCTTATGTAACCATGAATTGTCATTTATCCCAATTAAGAACATGGTTGGTTTCAATGAATCTCTCTATGACTAACTCAAGATTTTCAATACAAGTATCAAAAGTACTACCCACAATGGAGAAATTGTCCATGAATACCACAATAATTATCTCAATAATATCTGAAAACATCACCACCATACACCTCTGAATGGTGACAGGAGATCAACACAACCCAAAGGGCATCTTCCTGTTGGCAAATGTTCCAAAGGGGCATGTGAAAGTGGTCTTTTTCCTGATCCTATGGAGCAATATGAATCTGGTTGTAACCAAAATACCCCTCCAGAAAATATAAAAACTCATTGCCAGCAAGCCTCTCAAGCATTTGATCCAAAAAGGGCATTGGAAAATGGTCTTTCCTAGTGATTGCATTAAGTTTCTTATAATCAATATAGACTCTCCATTTTGTGGCTTTCCTAACTTGGACTTCTTCATTTTATTCATTTTTAAATACAGAGAAATCTCCCTTCATGGGGACAACCTGGACAGGGCTGACCCAAGAACTATTAGAAATAGGATAAATCATTAAAGTGTCCAGCAGTTTAATCACTTCATATCTCATGACTTCTTTCATGTTTGGATTTAATATTCTTTGACAATATACCCTAGGCTTGTGGTCAAGCTCCATAGGAATCTTGTGCATACAAAATGAGGGAATAATACCATTGATAACAGCCATTGTCCATCTTATGGATGATTTATTCTTCTTTAACACACTCAACTATCTTTTTTCTTGATTTTCATTAAGTTTCGCAAAAATTATTATAGGAAAAGTTGAGTTCTCACCCAGAAATGAATATTTAAGATGAGCAGCGATTAGTTTCAGTTCAAGGGTGGGTGGTTCAACACTAGAAGGAAGACTCTTAGGAATGGGAGGTTCAAGATCTTCATTATACCTCTTGTAAGGAGTATTGAAAAATGAAAGATTTTCAATTTCATGTTCAAATTAAAAAGTAACAGTGCCACTGTCCATCGTGGAAATCACACTGTCCAGATTTTCCAAATCAAATTTCAGCAGGTTTATCAAAACAAAATCATCAAATTGTATTATATGTTCTCCCTAAATAATATAAAAGTGTTCATTAAGGTTTGTGTTAACAGAATCACCCTCAAATACACTCAAAAAGTTCTTATGTTTAGAAACAGGGGACCCTTCAATAGTAGAAACTAGATAGTTGTCTAGTTCTGGAAACTTTTCCAGTTTTGGAGTTTGATCAGTATTTTCAATTTCTAAAACAGATTCAACAGGATTTTCATCTTCACAAATGTTTTCTTCTTCAGAGTATTGATTTTTAGATTCATTAGAGTTTCCAATTCGGTTCTCATCTTCTAAGGACTATAGCTTTGAACAGTTTTTAGAAAAAGTTTGTTCATTACCATTTTTAAACACATTGAACTCTTCTTGTTGTTCTATAATTTTAAAAATTAATTGAAGCTTAGATACATCAATAACAGCAACACTTGTGGCCCAAAATGGCCTACCCAAGATGATGGTAACCTCTTGATCAAACTCCATATCTATAACTAAATATGTTACAGGATAAAATAGCTTTCCTACCCCAACTATCAAATCATCTACGCTACCCATAGGATTAGTGAAAGATCTATCATATAACTACAGTATGACTGGGGTGGGATGAAGGTCACCCAACCTCAACTGTTAAAACAGTGAGTGTGGGAGTAGATTAATTCTATCACCTAAATCACACAAATTTTTGATTTGATCAGTGTTTCCTAGTGTTTAAGGTATGAAAAAACTACCTTGGTCTTTCAGTTTAGGTGGGATTATCTTTTGAAGTATATCACTACACTCTTCAGTGATGCTGTAAGTAGAAAATTATATCAAGGTCTTTTTGTTTGAAACAATTTTCTTAAGAGATTTCATGTAATATGGGATTTTAATTAAAACTTTTATAAAAGTAATGTTCACTTGAATTTTAGAGAGGAGACCAAGGAACTGAAGAATTTCAGCCCTGGTGTTACATTGAGGTTTCAACTTCTCAGGGAAAGGGATGCTTGGGGAAAAAAACTTCAGGATAGTAGGTTTATCCCCCACATCTTCCTCAATTTTTTTTCCTTTATTATTTTTATTTTTTGAAGAAGTTTTAGCTTTAGTTTCAGGTGAAAATTTCAAATTTAGATCATTTTCCAGTCTTTTCTGGGAATTTCCAACATGTGTGAAAAGTAGATTTTTATTTGTAGATTGAAAAAGATTTTCATTTTCGGTATTTTCATGGTCTTTTTATGCAACAGTTTGAGTATTAATCCCACTTATAGTGACAAAATCTAGGGCATTCTCCCTAGGATTATGTTCAGTGGTACTTGGATGTGTACCTTTTTTCCTTGATGAGAAATCCCTAGCAAGTTGACCAAGTTGTGTCTCCATGTTTTTCATTATAACATCAGTTTGAATTTTATCAGACTCATATTGATTTTGATGTATGGATAGTTGAGTGATGTATAATTATTCTTGAGAGTTTATTTTATTCAAAATTATATCAAGCTTAGAATACATTTTATTATCATTGTTTCCTTGTACATTTGAAGACTCACACCTCTGTTGATTTTGAATGTTTGGTATCGGTTGATTAGAGTAGTTAGGGGCAGTGGATTGTTTGATTAAGCCTAGATCTTTCTAGGACAGATTTTTATGGTTTCTATAGCCTTGGTTGTAATTATTTGAAAATGGATCTTCTTTAGGAAGAATACTAGGACCATAATTAACAAAGTTTTAATTTTCTTGTTGTTGGGATGGCATATAAAAATTAGTATAGAAGTTGTTAGTATGCCCAAACATACCACATTGGTCACACTATTCCCTTAAATATTGGTTGGTATTTTGACATCCTAGTTGGTTAACAATTTGTTTTGAGTTCTGGTTCATTACAGATTGAATTTGGTTGGTGATTTCAGCAAGTTGAGCTTGAGTTTCATTCATTGAAACAGTGTTTGAATTAACATTTCTATTAACTCTTTTTCTTCTTGAAATTTAATGTTGTGAATTCAGTGAGAGATTATTAAATATTTTTCTATGTTATTTATCAATTTTATCATTGTAATTACCTCCAGCAGCTCGGTCAACTAGGTTATGTCTAGAGGAGTATAGTCCTTCATAGAAAGTATCCATAAGTAGGTGAGATGGGAGTCGATGATAGGGATACTGCCTAAGAAGATCCCTGAATCTCTCCCAAGCTTCATGAAAAGATTCCCCATCCTCTTGATAAAAACTAGTTATTTTAGTTCCAAGTTCACCTTTTAATCTTTAGGGATATAATTTTATAATGAATAAATTATACACTTGATCCCAGTTTTCAAAAATGTTCTCATATAAGCTCAAAAACAAATTCCTAGCATTCCCATTAAGTAAAAAGGGAAAGACTCTCATTAATAGTTCATTTTTTGTGAGTCCTAGAAGAGGTAATTTCTAAAAAGTGTTATAGAAGTCTCTAATGAATGCTAAAGAGTCCTCATTAGAGAGCCAATTAAAAGCAGGAAGTAGTGAAATGTGTGATTATTTCAATTCATAGTTTCTGTACTGAGGACTAAGTCTGATGGATGATGGATTGATTGAAATTGTGGAAGTTGGATTTCCCTCATCCTAGGCCTTTCATTTTATTATATGAGTTCTGGATGGTTTTGAATGTTGTTAGGTACATGAACTCTATTATCTATGTTTTCCATTTCAATTTTGTTTTTCTTCTTAGAGTAGTGAGATGTTTATCTAATTCTAGGTTTAGGGTCTCTAATCTAAAACCAGATGTTCTTGTGCTCATACAAATAGCAATAACTAACACTACTCAAGAATAACAATTCCACAAGAAGAGACACAGTTTTTTTTATTTTCAAATTCTCAATTTGATTAAGATTTTTTTAATATATGTTTTTTAGTGTTTTTATTTGAGTAATGGCTCATGCGTTCTGAGGAAAGAATGCTAAAAACTTGATCTGAACTATCATTGAAGTCGGTCAATTTTTAAATTTTTTTTACTAACTACCGTATATGTGGCAAGTAGGGTCGATCCCACAGGGAAGGTAATTTTAGACACTAATCTTCTAAAAAACTTGGTAAACTCCACTGCTGTCAACAATGGAGTGATTTTTCTATTTTTTTACTTTTTGTATATTTTTATAAGCAATGAAGTGACAAAATATTGAAAACATGTTTAAAAACTATATTGAATCTAGAGACTGTTGTAAAACAAGGAATAATAGAGGTTTACAACACAGATAAAATGAAAAATCTATTAAACCGCTCGGGGAGTAATTTACATTAAACTAGTTTTGTAATTATTCTAATTCACTTTAAGATTGTTGCAAAGTACCACTATAAAAAGAATGAATCACCTCCATCACCAGGAGTTGAGTCACACAAGACAACTAATCAAAGAGTTCGCCACTCCAAAATTAATAAAATGTGAACTATTTTGAAAATTAACAGCAAGACAAACTCACCATAAGTCTTGAAGGCTTAAGAATATATTATATTTTGAAAAGTATTTCCACAACCAGTCTCACTAACTGGTTGTGAAATATTGAGATTATGTTCTAGTGGTTCATGTAATTAGATGAACTCAGTATTGATCTCGCCGATCAATACTGAATACATTTAAATGATTAAGTGAAATGAAAATTAAAACTAACCAGTAGAACTTCAATTAATCCCCAATCTAAATTATTTACCTAGATAAAATATATATTATCAAAATAGTAATTGAAGACATGATAAATAGAGTGTAAGAATTCAAAATCAAAGGAATGTCAAACTCCCCAAATATAATCTGCTCTTATGCTCCTCCAGCTCCAGGAAGAGGTTCCAGAGTCGCCCTCCGGACTCCCTATGCTGCTGATGAGAGAGAAACTCTCGAATCTTCAATCCTCCCCTTAATGTCTGAATCCTCATGCATTTTATATCTGCAGCTTTCTTTGCTTTAAGTATCCACTATCAAAAACTTATCATCAGCGCTTTTTTTGCACAGACTTCAAATGTCCTTCAACTATTCACTGCACAATGTGTGTTTTTTCCTTGACTGGCACGTCGCACTAACTTTTCTCACATAACTTACTCTCGGTGAGTTAGTTAAGTGAATCTGGATGTATAATAAACTCTTGAATGAACCTGTACATGTTATAAACAAAATTAAATAATTATAACTCAATGAAATTTAATTAAAATTTAAAAGTTATTATTTTAGTTTACTGTTATAGTAATTAAAGCTAATAAATAAATATCTTAGAAGATAGTTATTTTTAAATATTAAGACTATTAATTTATTATAAAATTTTTTATAAAGTTATTAAGTTATTTATTAATAATTTATAACTAATTTATTTAGTTATTGAAAGTATTAATAGTTATCATGAATTATTTATTTACATAAATTAGATCCAAATAAATTAATTTATTAATTTAATTATTATATTTATTATGTTGAAATTGAATTATAAATAAAATGTTAATATAATTATTTATGTTAATATATAATTTTATTTAAAAAGTTATGATTGTTTATAATTTAATTTTAAAAGTTCTTATTAGTTTATTTATCTTTAATTTTATAACTTATCTATTTATTAATATTATAATAGTTATAAATAAAAATTAGTATGTTTTATATTATATTTATTTGATTAACTTATTAACTATTTACTTTTCTTTAACATTATTATCTTAAATATATTTTATTATTATTAAATTCATCCCCTCATCTTCTTCTCCAATGCGCTGAAAGGGGGGAGGGATTTCTCGGATCCTCTATAGCGCTGCAACTAGGGGAGCGACAACTTCTTCTTCTACAAGAAACAGGGTGCGGAGCATTATCAGCAGTGGTATCCTCAACTTGGTCCAGATCCTACTTTATATAAATACCAACAACAGCCTCTAGAATAGTAGATTGATAGCTTTAAAACTCAGGTGGGGCGACCAGCTCCATCAGGCACAGCGGCTGGGCAGATGGGAAACTCAGAACAGGCAGTGTGGACCACCTCCGCAGCTACTCGGTTCATCACGTAGTGATGGGGCGCTGGTCTCGGCTCAGATTCTTCCTTCAGATACAACACGATGATAGGATAGTTCGTCTTTTATTCACATCAGCACATGGTCCTACGGCGGAAGTAGGGGAGCTTGGGGTTCAGTGGCACACGATGAAGGAATGAGATTTGAAATAGGGGTTACAAAATAATCTTTTTTTAACTGTGGGTTTCTGGATCTACAAAGGTTGATTGTGTTTTTTTGGTGGCTCTAATTTCTTCCTTCTATGTGTTTAATTTTGTTGCATCGGGAATCTTCTGCTTTTGTGTTTTTGTGTTGTTGAAGTTTCTTTGTTGTTGTTCTTATCTATTGGTGGGTATGATTATGAGGAAAGATATAGTTTGAATCTGTTTAATCATGGAAAAGTTATAGAAGGAGGAGAAGAAGAAACCAAAAACACTACATAGGTGTGAGAATGAAAGGATAGAGGGCAACAGAAGAGGAGGGGATCAAAGGAATAAGGCTAACAGTGAGGTGGAAAGACAGATCAGGGATGTAGAAAAGTTTCAGGTTGTTGATAGGCTTAAAATAAATAAGAGGTCACCATCCCACGTAAAAAAACAATGGTGTAACAGTGAGGTGTGGTGAGGAAATAAAGAAGTAAAGCAAAATAGTATGAGAGAGGGGTGAAACGGTGAGAAAAGTGGAAGTCTATCGGTGAGGGGAAAGAATTAAGAAAAGGAAAAAGGATAACAATGAGTTATAGTGTAGGTAATCTAACGGTGAGGTAGAAAATAATGAACCAACATTGAGGTGCTTGGGAAAGCATAGGGTCACTGTTACTTTAAATCAGTGATTCACCGACCCCAATAAAATAATAAATAATATAAAATCTCACCATTTTTATAAAATAAAAATGGATACTATTATACGGTAGTAACAGTGATACGCAGGGGCGGTGGTCACCATTAGAAATATAAATTAAGGTTACTGATAGAAATTAAATAGAAAGGTCATTGTTATAAAAAGATACCAATAAATAAATAAAAGTTACTGAAATGCTTATATTAAAGCTACCTGTAAGCTGCGTAAGATAATAGGGTTACTGATAGAAAACTACTAGTGAACTTAAAATAGAAACAAGTTGAACTTAAAAAATAAAACTAACATTATTTAAAACAAAGATGGAAAATAATTAATTACAGGAAAGCTAAACACCATTAATTACAACATGATTTTTGTTAAACATTATCTGTAAAATTAGAATAAATATTATTAATTGATACCACCTAAATTAATAAATTGGATAATTATTAAACAAAATTAATAAAATACATAAATTAAAAATTAATTATATAAATAATTATAGGGTAGAAACAATTGAAAAAGAATAACAATGGTGACCCATTAGGTTACCGATAGTTATAGTCTACCTCACTGGTAGACTAAAACCAAAAGAAAATAAATAAATAATAAAAATGCATACATAAAATTAAACAATTAATATTTTCAAACTCTTAATTAATTAATTAATTAACTATTTGAATACAAAAAATTAAAAGCGAAAAATTTTTTAATTAACACTAAAATTCTTAAATTAATTAACTAGCAGGATGACTAAACATATTAGTACATAAAATTAAAATATTTTAATGAACCCATATTAATGAATAACATATTAAAAAAGTCTAAGTTGATTAAAAAAAAGGGATATTAAAAGATTAATAATTATTAAAGTTAAATTATTAAAAGGTGGTCAGATTGGCATTAACCCAACTAATATTCAAATAATTAGTTTACATAAAATTAGTAAGATTAAAATCAATGATTTAAAGAATGAAAATTATTAATTAATTATAAAAAATTAATTTATGGACAAAGTTAATTACAAAAATACAAAATTGCAATTATTCAGTATAAAGTGCTTAA
This sequence comes from Viscum album, assembly GCA_963277665.1. Taxonomy (NCBI): domain Eukaryota; kingdom Viridiplantae; phylum Streptophyta; class Magnoliopsida; order Santalales; family Viscaceae; genus Viscum; species Viscum album. The sequence continues at coordinate 248,156,393 of OY728133.1, forward strand.
ACAATTAATTAAATCACTAAAAATAAAATATAAATATGTGGAAAAAGTATGTGAAATTAGTGCCACATCATGATTCGTGAGAGGATGAAGAGAGAAAAAGATATTCAGAATCATATGCTGATCAAAGGAGGAGACCCTTGGAGTTTAATTTTGGGGATCATGTGTTTCTGAAGATGACTCCCCATCATGGGAAGCAAAGGTTTGGTCATGGAATTAATCTTTCACCCCGGTTTGTTGGGCCATTCAAGGTGTTAGATCATGTTGAAGTAGTGGTATATCGAGTAGCACTTCCCCCATAGATGAGTCGGATACATGATGTTTTCCATGTATCATAGCACCGTCATTATCTTCATGATGACTCTCACACCATTGATTGGGGGGGAGAACGATGTTGATGATGATGAAACCTTCGAGGAGTGACCTGTGGAGATCCAAGACTGCAAGGAGAAGGTGTTGTGTGGGCGTTCTATCCCCTTAGTTCGTGTCTTGTGGCGACCCTGTGGCATAAAGGAGAGTACCTGGGAACGTGAGTTACAGATATGTGCTCAGTACCTAGAGTTGTTTGATGTTTAAATCTTTTCATGTAACGATGTTCCCATTCTGGTTAGGCATTTCATGTTTTATTTATGAATTTATTTTGTTGCTATTATGGCTTGCTCTCTTTGGAGAGTTATCTTGATGGGTGGTTGATCGGACCCCGTTTCTTTCGGTGGGTTTTAAATTCTCATGAATGAGAATGTTTTGAGAGGTATCTGATGTAATGGACCAGACTTCTCTGATCTATTACTTTGTGGAAATATGGGGTTCAAGGTGTTTCTGAGGGTCAAGGTGACTTATCCCCAACACTTTTCCAAATTTACAATTTTGTGAACAGTTACGTCGGTGAAAAGTTCTATCGGTAACCTATAACGGTAGAAGAACAATGTTCTATCAGTGAGTTTTAGTGAACAATGTTCTATTGGTGAGGTTCAGTGAACAGTGTTTCCAGAACGGTGAGGTCTATCGGTAACCTCTATTAGTAACCTCTAAGAGTAGGTGTACAGTAATGTTAGGTGTACAGTGTTTGCAGAATGGTGAGGTCTATCAGTAACCTCTAATAGTAGGTGTATAGTAACAATAGGTGTATAGTGTTTCCGGAACAGGGAGGTCTATCGGTAACCTCTAACAGTATGTGTATAGTAACGATAGGTGTACAGTGTTTCCAAAATGAGGAGGTCTATCGGTAACCTCTAACGGTAGGTGTACAGTAACAGTATGTGTACAGTGTTTCTAGACTGGTGAGTTCTATCAGTAACCTCTAATGGTAGGTGTATAGTGTTTCCAGAATGGTGATGTATATCAGTAACCTCTAACAGTAGGTTTATAGTAACATTATTTGTACAGAGTTTCCAGAATGGTGAGGTTAATGAACAGTGTTTTTCCTTTTCCAAATTTTTAGTATGTGAATAGTGTTTCCAGCTTCCTACAGTTTTACCCCTTTGATGTTTTCTTTAACGTAAAATACATTTAAATCATTATTTTAAGGACTCTTAAGGCTGATTCGAAGGCCACAAATCCTATATTAATTATTCCTAAGACCCATGATGTTTTTACTTGGTCAAACCACATGGTTTAATGCGATCCGCTTTTAATGGGAAATCAAGCATATCTTAACCTGCCGCTCTATTAAATCTTCTAAAGGGATGGGATTTCTTCCACCACAATTCTTCTTCTTTGTTCTCGGATATTAGATTCTAGTGCATTTCATTCCTTCTATAAGAGTTGCACAATCAAACTTTCCCTCCTAGGATTGGTTCTGCTCTGTTTTGATGCAACCAAGCTGTATTGATCAATCCTCATTATAAGGTATGTTTTATCGTCTTTCTTTTGGGCTTCACCTTCTCTTGTTTATTCTTTACATAATATAGCTTGTAATCTCGATCATTCTAATGGAGTTTTCTTGGGTTTTGGTTGGTGTGGTCGTATCGTGGCATCCTTGGGTGGATGCAGTTGGCACGAGAGGAGGATCATGACTCGTTGTGTGGATAAAGAACATCATGAACTATTTGAGGTAGGGTATTCGTGGCTTCTCTTTTCTTTTATGCGCAACTACATTGTTAGCTTGTTTAATTCCACTGGATGACAATGGAATTGACATAATAATTATTTTAACCAGATAAATAAATTGATATTGATCGTATGTTATTGCCTCTCGTTCTTCTAGATTGTGTGATATCTATGCTTTCTTTTCTTAGCTATTCGTTCTGGATGGAAATCCGTAAAGAACATAAATTGGGATTAATTGATAATTGTTTAGCTAAAGATAACGAGGAATGTAAACGAATCTGGTTCTTATTGTAATTTAATGTTAATCAAATTGGCGCATTAAGAATATTAAATTAATTGTGATAGCTTACTGATTAGGTGTCATGAATTTGGAACCTATGAATAATAAATCTGTTAATTCAAGATTGATTAATGAAATGGTTGTTTGATAATTCCTTTAAGTGTTCTGAGTTACCCTCTGGATTATTAAAGGGCCAAGAGCCCAATTGATGTGATGTTGTTTTTTTCATCTTGTGTTGTGATGTGATCCTAGATGGCTGTTGGGATATGTGGGGGCATGGAGGCTTTTGGTTGTGGCAGCAGATGATTCCTAGAGTGGAGAGATGCATCGGTTTATGCATGTGGGTGTCGGAGAGGACACCGGGGATGATGGAATGGGATGGAGGTGATTGTTGGATGCTTTCTAATTTTTATTGGTTGTTTATCTACTTTACTTTTCTCCACTGCTCAAGATAGTTGGTCTTACTTACCCTTCTTCAAGAAGAGGCAAAGATACGTGGGGTACACCATGTGATTTCCGTGTTTAGCTTCTCAAGGAATGATGGGTATATGCTCTTTCTATAAGCAGAAATGACTCAACGGGTAGTAAATCTACTAACCGTTTTGATCACCCTTGTGTTTAGTAGAATAGAATGTTTTCAAGAATGCCTAGGAATGTGGGAAAGTAATTCTATAATGAATAATTTAATAAATGGTGTTAACCCATGGGGTTGGTTTTTTCTGGAACATAATGTTGAGGTTTTAATTTTGAAGGAATAGTTGACTTTAGGTGTGATGCTAATAAAATTTAACGTGGAATTGTTCGTGGTTAACTAATGTTTACAGAATTAATTAACTTAAAGTGGAACTGATAAAAAATAGAATGAAGTAATATAATAATGCTATTTAAATGGTTGTGTTCTTATAGAATACCTAGTATTAGAAGTAGAATCTCGGATTCTAAGAGACGTAAGTTGCAGTTGTGTCTAAGACTAGGTTATTCCCTCTAATGTGGTTTTGATATATAGTATATCCTATACTTTAGTGTTTCTATATGTTACTCCACCCAGTCAGTAAGGGAAACTGACACCCCGAGGATTCTAAGCCTGGGTGGGGTGTTTTCCCCAACATTCTGATGGGAGGATGAATGGCTGACTACCCCCTTTGGCACCACTCTCTTCTCTTGGTAGTTACTTGTGCCAGTAGGCACAATGGTTAATATTCCCCATATATGTGTGTGGAGGGATATAATTCCTTGTGGTTATTAACAGACATATATTGTGGATGTAGTATCCTACGGACTACTATAGTTGTAACGTGTATAGGTTGTGAAGGCTTGAGGATCCTTACTCGGTTTATGGGCTGTAACAGCTTGAGGTATAATACCTGATGTATGATACATGTTATGTGGGCTATGGTGGCTCCTAGAAACTACCTGGTTACTTTATTACGTGGATGCGGTGGCCTTGTTGCATGAGGTGCATGTTGTGGTGCTTTGCCCCGGTGTCTGCGGGCTAGCCTTTTTGGATAGAGATTCTCAGGACGTGCGATGTTGGGGAAAAGAGGAAAACCATTGGGGAAGTAATAGCGGGGTACCCATGACATTCTTTATTATATGATATATTCTTGTTTTAATTACTTGGTGAGAGTATCCATGGTGAGGTTGGGAACTTAGTATACCTCTTTAGGTGACGAGTTAGTTTCACATGTTGTTCACTGTGCTTTAGCATGCTTTCTTTACATTTTCACAAGAGGCTTCGGGGAGGATCCTAATGAATATACTTTTATACTAACCATATGTATATATAAACTATTTTTCAGGTCACATGGAGCAGGTTAGAGATCAAGCTGGTTTCTACTAGCTTGGGGTTGTAAGAGCTGTTCGGGCTGGTGTTTGCTGCTGTTTTTACATTCTTTTGGTTACATACAGTTTTTCCCTTCCAGTTGTAGTACTTTTTCATGACATTTCATTTGTGCCCTTCGGTTTCTTCTATATTCCAGTTCTAAGTTGGATTTGGTTAGTGTATATCTTATCTATCTCTTTTTAATGTGTTCTCATAGAGGTTAATGTCTCCCATTTGTGTGTTTATTATACCATCAGTGCTAGTCTCCAACCTGGGGCCTACTAGAGGTGGGACTCGGGGGTCATTATCTCCCTCCTCACATTGCCAGCCCAGGAGGGGTACACTTTGTGGGGAGGGGTTCGTGACAATTCAGAACTCATCTTCCCCATGTGCACAATATTTGATAAAATTTGGGTGATAAGGTATCTAAAACACTCATGTAAGGTCATATATAGTCTTCACGACCAACTCTACGTCTCTATCAATAAAATGCATAAATCGAGAAAAGTTCTCTTGAAACATCCCTCAGAATTCCCCACCTGACACTATTAGTGCCTCATGTTCTAGTACTGGATGATCATTTCCAACCATATCCTCTTATTTTCCTCTCAATAAATATCATCTTAGAGGAATACCTCTATAATGACAAACAAATGCCTTAGAACACATAACAAAACATTAACATTGTTAACAAGATGGATTCACACAGGGCCATAACAAGTCATTCCCCCTTTCCTTCCACACATTTAAAATAGAGGCACTATCACTACCCCTAACCATCATATATCAAGGTAATTTCTATCAAAGGGTACTCAGATTATCATACTCATTTTCTCATTATACTCCCATTTATTCAAATATTGAATAATTTTATAACTTCCAATTCGTATTAGGCACCATTTCAATAAAATTTTACAAGTAAGGAAAAACATTTCAATTTAAAAAACATACCCAAAACCCATTTTCTCATTCATGTCTAAAATGATTCATGTCACAATAAATCCTGAGTGCCTAGAATAACGCATGAAAAATTAATTCTCATGACATTCCTAGACATGACTCAAATATCATAAAATCTCAAAATCAATTATCACATCACACATGAAGTGCATCACTTGGGGTGAAATATCATCAAATGTAACACCACACATCAACAACAATAATCCCGCCCTGGGTCTATGGATTTTACCTTAATACAAGGGTCAAATACTCTCACGAATGAGCTATTAACCACGTCCTGACTCAAACTATTATCCTATCCACCTTTAAAAAATAGAAAGGAAAAGTAAAAAAAATAAACCACCATTGATACCACTTAGCAAGGTCCCAATCTGAGTTCCACACAACGGTGCCCTAAGCCAATCAATAACATGACCACATGTGCACCTCCATATATTCTATAGGAAGTTTATTAGTAGTTAGGGTATAATATCTATCATGAGGAGACTATAAGATAATGTTACAAAGGATCAAATAACGACTAAGAATGGGGGGGGTTGAGTCAGTTGTTCACTTTTTATGACTTTCAAAACATTTAGAAACTTAACCCCTGCAACCTGTTCAGATTTATTTACTTATCATCATTTTTAAATACTCATTCTATCAAAAGTAATAAATAATGTAAATCAAAATCTATTTAAAAGGTTTGGTTTTAGTGTGAGAACCTATATACATTCTATATCCAATCTTGTAGTTCTATAAAAATTCACTATTATGGAGAAGTGAATAACACTTATGCCAACTACAATTAGACACATTCTATCTCCTGATAGGAAATATTATACTAACTCTCATCAGTTTGAAATGATTTCCTATATAAAACATGACAAAAAAATAATAATAATCAATTTATTAAAACTACCCCACAATTTCTCTATCCTAATCCTCAGTCTAATTTGGGTAGATCTGATTTTTTCAATCTGATAATGTTGGATCTAATTATGTCAATACAATTAAGATAGATCTTATGAACTTAGTCTAATGAATTAATTATAATTATAAATTACTCAAAATCTTCTCAATTGATAAATATGATCTTTCTCAGCCCTATTGACTCAATATGATGGACTCAATACAATGAACCCATTTTCAATATGAATAGCCCAAACTCTGCTCAAATGCTCAATATAATCTTTCTAGGTATGATTAATTCAACATGGTGGACTAAATATGATGTACCCATTTTCAATAAGTAAAACTCAAAATCTACTCAAATTAGCAATATGATATTTCTCAATCTGATTGACTCAATATGATTATCTCAATATGATTCTCTTATCCAGTAAATAAAACATTCAGCTGACTGATGTTCTTTATAGATCGTAACTTGGAAAGAAATTTAAATCAAATTATTCAATGCTCTGCCTTTTTTCATCCGTGAAAGTTAAAATGAATGAATGATCTGAGAAACTATTAATAGGATGCTCAGAAATCAGAATATGGAAACTTGAAAACTTTCCCCACTTTTTCCAATTTCAAAACTCCAAAAATCTCTTGCATTTAAACATGAAATTTTACTTATTCAATCATCCATAGTTTTATCTAAAATTTATTCAAAATTGAATTTGAAGTTTAACCTCTTCAACTTTTCATAAAAATTTTGCTATCTTTTTTGAGTCTTATTCATAATCAGTTCATTATGATCTTTCTTTATTTCTCAGTTCTTTATGATAAGTTTCCTTCATATCTCATTATGAATTTGTTTTCTTCTCAACTAATTATGAATCTATTTCTTTATCATATCATTATGAACTATATTTCTTTCTCAGCTCATTATTTGGAATTACCATGAATATGGATTCTACAATTATGATGGAAATCCTATTTTGATGATTTTTCTATAATTATCAAAATACTCAATGATGAATCCACTTAGAAACATTAAAATTCTTCAAACTTCATCAGCTTCAAACATTCGTCTTCTTCCTTAATGATTATTACTCTAATGGATATTTTATAATAATGGAATCCGCATTATGATTGATTCCTAATTATGATCAAGTCTATCTGATGATAACTCCACTTATAAACATTTAAAAGTCCCAAACCACCTCATATATTACTCATTTATAAACTTTTTCTTCATTTATGGAACTGATACAACCATTATGATTCCTTCATTCCATCAATATCTTTAATTGTGATAGTTTTAATGATTTGTTAGAATGTATTGATCTTCAAAACATTGTCTATTTTTTAAAAAAATCATGAAAACATTCTAAATTTTGAATTTAAAATCATCTTTCAAACAACTTCGAAAAAAATATGACTTCATCACTCAGAAACCTCTTTCCCTCTCTGATTATGGTAAAGAAAAAATTCTAGCAATAAAAAAATTACGTCTCTGATTGTTTTGAATATGATTCTTCTCAATTCAATACTCTGAGTCTGGAAAAACGAATTTTGAAAAAATAAAACAATATGACCCTTAATGTTTATGTTTAACCATTCAACCAATTTTTAATTTCTTATAAAGATAATTACGACGGACTCGGTCCAATTCCGGAATAAGATAAACATTCTTATATAAAAAGGTTACATGTCTATAAATATAAATGATTTTTTAAAATAATTTATCACAAAGGTTCTTCAATATCCTCCTTTTGGATTTTTGGAGACCCTCATTAACATATTTTTATACTCTCCTAATTTTTTCACAACTCAACTTTTGTAAACAACTCAAGGTTTTTGACTTTTATCAAAACATATAATTTATTAAAAGGGACTGTATGGAAACCAAAATTCTAGATAAAGTAATGTTTTTGAAAGAATTCCATCCCTCAGTAGGAAGAAATTTTTTTGGACATGTAAATATAAACTCCCCTTGACTTTTATTTTTTCATCTCACTTTTATTTTTCTCTCCCCCATTTTATTATAACCAAAAATTTAGATTCATTTAATAAATATAAGTAAAAACATCTTACAATAATAAATTGTTACTTTTTCACCCATTTGACAACATATTCTAAAGCAGGGTGGGGGTCCTTCCTCATGATTTTGAGGATGTCATGGGAAGAGTCTTAACATGAAGTTACAACCTCAATTCCATAAATCTTTCTTTTAGCATGGCGTTTGTAAAAATATCAAAAATTTGATTCTTTCTTCAGATGTATTATTGCATGAAATCTCCATCAGTATAAGTATTTTTTATAAATTGATACTTTATATAAATTTTTTTTGATCTTAAATTTTGGATAGGATTTTTGGAAATATTAATTACACTCTCATTGTCACAAAGTATCTTCGATGGTTTAGAAATTTTTACTTTTAAATCTTCTAACTGAACTTTCACCCACAATAATTGAGTACAATCTTGAGTAAATGTAGAATATTCGGATTTATATGTACATAATGTTACTTGAATTTGTTTCTTACTATTACAAATCACACAACAGTCACCCAAGAAAATTTTTATCATGGGGTTTATTTTATATCCTTATAATATCCAGCTCAATCAGCACCAGTTAACCCACGATACTTCATCTCACTATTTATTTTGTATAACAACCAATGTGAAGTTTTTCTTTTAAAATATCTCAGAATTATTTTTTCTACCAACATGTGTGATTATATTAGATTACTTTGATACGTGGCACACAAATCCACAACATAAATAATATCAGACATTGAGGCTGTAGGATAATGTATACTTCCTATCGGATTTTGAAAATATTTCTGATTCACAATTTTTATGAATTAATATTTTCTCAACATTGTTCTCATTGAAATAGTATTAGAATATCATTTGGATTCTTACATTCAAAACATCTTATAAAAATTCCCTGGAATACTTTTCTTGAGATAAGAAAATGTATTTTTTTAACTTGTAAACCAAGAAAGAAAGATAATTATCCCAATATTGACATTTCAAAGTTCTTCTTCATTTTATTATAAAATATTTTACAAATGTCTTCATTATCCCCCAAAAAAATTATTTCACTCACATAAACAATTAATATTCTAGTTCCAGATTCAAACTCATTCACATATAAGTTTTTATAATATTTTCTTTATAAAAATTTAACATTATTAAAGAAAAATCAAGTTTTGAATACCAAGTATGTGGAGATTGTTCCATCCCATACAAATATTTCTTTATTTTAAAAATTTTGTTTTCATCCTCATAAATTCGAAACCCAGAAGGTTATTCCATGAAAATTTCCTCATCAATATCACCATTTAATAAAGCTGAATCTATTTTCATTTGATAAATTTTTTATATTTGAGATACAAGAACTGAAATAAGAATTATAATATTTTATAATCCTGCGTATGGGGAAAAGTTTCTTCAAAACACACACCTTCCACCTTTTTATAGACTTTACAAACAATATTGTCTTTGTTTATTGAAAATTCCCCATGTTTATTTAACTTATTTATATAATCCCACATAGTTAGGATAAAATTTTTATTTTATGTCAATGAAACAAGTTTCCATTTTTCATTATTCTCAATCTAATACAACTCTTAATTCATAGAATCCACCCATTATTTTTATTTACTAGCTTATGAAACTAATTTTTGTTCAAATTTTAAGATAATTGAAGTCTAATTTTATATTCTCATTTTTCTTTTCTGAACTAGAGCCTTATTATTTCCAAAAATGTTTTAGAATCAACATGTTTTTTTAAATTAAGAAATTTAAAAGTTTCATTCCCAAATGAACTTTCCCTATCACATAAATTTTATGAATTTTGATAGGATGTTTTTACTTTCTTTCACTATTATTGGAAATATCTTGTTTATCCTCATCATAATTCTCAAAAACTTTAGTTAAGGAATTTTGAATTTCCATTACATTCACATCATATGAGTCCACCAACATTTGTAAACATTTTTACTAACATTTTTATCTTCTTCCATTTTTTTATAATGCAAAAAAAATTACTTCCTTAGCATTCTCATCAAGCTTTCCCAGATTCAGATTTTTTATTTTGAGTAAACATAGACTTCCGAAAACATTAAATTAATTCAATGAAATTTTTTTTTTACAAAACATCCTAAGGAGACATGTTGTTTTTTGGTCTGAAAAAAATATATTTTAAACATGTTCAATATAAATATCTTCTCACAAATATAATTTTGGAAGTTTTCATTCTATTAACATACTTCATCCCATTTCTACCAAACTTCAATTATTTCTTTCTACTACTATATTTTCTTATAAATTATAGGATGATCTATACTGATGTTTGATGCCATGTTTTTTAAAATACGTTTCAAAAGTATTTCTTTTGGATTCAATACCATTATATGTTTTCAATTTATTTATAGAAACCCCCTTTTCATTCTCAACATATTTTCTCAAGAATTTTAATATTACAATAGTCTCGGAATTGTGGTTCATAAACAAGATGTTTTCCCTCTTTTTGAAATCTCCAAGAAATGTGATAAAGTATAAATCTCTATTTATTGATTGATGTCTCATTTACCAACATAAATCGGAAATGTTTAAGTTCAAGTTGTATAGTAGATTTAGTATCATCTCTTTTATGATATTTTAGTCATATTCCCTTTTTGAAAAGTTGAACTGATATCTTCTTCTATTATTTTCAATTGTAGAATGTTTCAAATTAAATAAACTTTAGAAATTTTTATTATTATTTTATGAATAAAGAGACCAAGTCTTTGTTTTCACAATTTTTTTTCATCTTAATCACACATGTAACAATATTTTTTGAATTATCTTATTTAGAAGAGGGTCCCACTAGTTCTTTCTCCTTGTTTAAAAACTTTTCCATCTTTTAGAATTTTGATGATACAAAAATCATTTCTAAAAACAAATTCTTTTCCATCATCACAATGTTGAATTAAACTATGTTATTTTTATTTTATCCCATAAACAAATAAAACATCTTTAGATGTAAACTTTTCTGTTTCAATCTCTGCCATTTTCATACCTCATATTTTTAAGGATCTATCATTACCAAAGGAAACTACTCCTCTATCATGATTGTCAACATGTTTCAAAATTTTTATAAAACCTTTCAGACAACCACTATTAAGTATCCCTAGCTTGTTTCTTTTACTCTCTTTCAATGTTGACTCAACAAAAAAATATATTTCCTTAACTTTTAATTTTAATATTCTTTTTCTCTATCATTGTATAAAAAAATTGGAAGGAGTGCCATTCATATTTTGAATGATGACCAGCCTGATCATATATTCCAAATAAAATTATTCCAAAAATTCAAATTGGTTTTTTGGAGGAATGTTTCCAATATATTGAGAATTCACCTTTTGACATTTTTTTATGTTAGAAAAGTTACTCATTTTACTTTCACTATTTCATCAAAATTTCTCAAAACTTTTTATCGGTAGAGATAAGTTGTTCAAAAAATTAATAGCTCTATGTCTATAGATTCCACCATAATAATAATAATATTAAATTCTTGATTTTCTATAGAAGAAATATATTTCTCTATAGAAAATATTTTGAGGTTTGTAACTTCTTTTAGCTCGAAAAATACTTTGGATATGGGATATCATTTATTTTGAGTGAGTATTCTACTTTTTTAGATTTAATATGTTTCTACCATACTTTATCAACCCAGGATTTCACAACATGTTCTCTAGAACCTGATATATTAAAATAATCACTTGAGACATTAATTTTTTTGAGTGAATATTTCACCTTATTTTTGTATTGAGCCTTCTCAATAGCATTAGAAGTCTAATATTTTACTTCTAAAGATTTTTCAAAATTTTCATTCATCATCGTAAAAGTACCATTATTGTAATGGCCCAGGTTTTTGGGGTCCATTACTTTGTGGAAATATCGTGTTAGGTTTTCTGGTCTGGGAATCTCGGTGAAGTTTGGTGTAATGGTAGCCCTACCAGTAGCCTTATCCTACCGGTAGTAGGCCTACGGGTAGCTCAGTCTACCGGTAGCCACAACCTACCAGTAGCTTTGTCTACCGGTAGCTTGGTCTACCGGTAGCTGCAGCTACGGGTAGCTCTGTCTACCGGTAGATCGGTCTACCGGTAGCTGCAGCCGACCAGTAGCTCGGTCTACCGGTAGCTACAGCCAACCGGTAGCTCGGTCTACCGGTCACTGTAGCCGACCGTTAGCTCAGCTAGCGGTGGCTCTAGCATACCCCGCGGGTTCTTTCCAGTAGCGCTCCTTTTTGCACAAATAGGGTTTTAAAACCGAATTTTGACCCCGCTAAACTCGTTTTAAAAGCCCGATAACACACTAAATGTTTTAATTAAATATTTAATGAATTAAGCCCGTGTGTGTGTCGGTTTAAACCGACCGGTCATTTTAATAACGTGTGGGGTGTCTCAACCACGTGGTCAACCCACGACACCACGCCTTATGTAGTTTTGCATTCTATTCTCAGCCATCCCCACCCTTATAAACAAAAGGATCCACCGTAGGGTTCTTTTCTCATTCACCCTGCACTAGATTACCTTCGGTCAGATGATCCACTTTTCGTTCAGGCAAGCTGCATCGCTATACGTGAAGTTTCGTTCCTGGCCTTAGCATCGATTGTTGATCAACATGTAGGGAATTTATCCTTTGTCTCTCTCTTTTGTGTATCATGCGGGGTTTTCGTGCTTCTGATTCTGTAGAGTTGGATAAACAAAACCCAAATGAAGATAATGAACTAGATTCTATAATGAAAGAAGGGATCTATGATTGTTGATTCTATTTTATGTTATGATCTTCTTTTTGAACTTTGCGGGCTTACACCTTCTGAAAATCATGGTCGTTGGTGGTCTTTCTATGTGCACTAATGAACCCTTGCATCTGGTGATGTTTAAACAGCTTGTATTGTGGTTGTGAACCCTTGCTGTGTAAAGGAAATCAATTAATTATGTATATTCTGCTAAATGAATTGGAAGAACCCGGAAAAATCATTTTCTGTGATAACCCCGGCTAAAGCACATGGAAATTGAAATCATGGAGTGTGTTAAATCTTATAAATCTGAAAATACCGGCATGGCCCTACATTGTGTCGGTGGTAGTGGTTAGGTTGTTTCCTTTTACGGGCCGATTGCTGGAGATGTGGGGCGATGGGATCCTCTGTTTTTATACTCTTAGTGGTTATGAAATTGGGGATGATATCCCCTGTTTTTATGGATTTGGTGGTTGTAAGTTTTAAGGTTGTGTGGTTTCCTTGTTTGTATCACGAATTGGGGTGGGATCGTCTGTTGATGAAAAACCTTTTTGGGTGAGGGGACATGGGGCAGTGTCTCAGGGTTTTCTTTGGTTCTAGTACTTCGAGGGATCTCACTTATTCCATTGTTGTTGTGACTTTACAAGAGAACCGGGTGTGGATACATAAATTGACATTTGGATGGTTTCTTTTCCTTGGTTATGCTTATGGTGTTAGTTGCCCAGTAGTGCATAAACTTATTTGAACATTATTACTGAACATGAAATCAAGAAAGGGAAAAATGGGTTTGTTGGCGAGAGTCGTGACTTGAATTTGAGTGTTATTTGTGTCCTTTAGTCTAGTTGAAGAAAAACCTAAATAGGGTGAGTTCTTGTTACCTATATATATATACTTGTAGCTTTATGTTTCTTATTCGCGCCCCACCCAAGTTGATCACTTAGTGTTGAACACCCCCATTTCATGGGAGGGGGTGTTTTTCCCAACACTATTATTAGTGGCTGGTTATTAGCTCCTTTTCTGCTCCCTTTCCCGGATACCCAATAATCTTTGGGCAGGGTTGTGTGGTGGTTGGCTAGGTGTGTGCGGCAGGTGGTTTCCCAAGTGTCTTCGGGATGAGGCCCAGGTGTCTTCGGGCGTGGAAGTGGATCTTATAGCCCAGATGTCTTCGGGCGTGGTGGTGGTTGTTCTGGCCTAGGTGTTTGCAGGCGTGGTTACGTGTCACAGTTGTGGCCCAGGTGTTTGCGAGTGGGATTCGGTAGTGGGACTGCGTGTGGTTGTGTCCCAGGTGTGTGCGGGCGGGTGTGGCAGTGGGACTGTGGTGAGAATGTCGGGATTGGTTCGATGCGTAGGATGTCTCAATAACCAGTGAGAAAGTGGCGCGGGTTACCCAAACATTGAGGTTCTCTTATTATATATATTACTTGACTTGCATTATTTTGGTAGTGTGACTTAGTGAGGCTTGGGTGGATAGTTTACCTTGTTAGGTGTTTGGTTTACTCCTTTTCTCATGGGACTTTAGTACGTTCCCGCACTTTTTCATGAGAGTCTTTGGTTTTCCCTACTGAGTGTACTTGTATGATCACCCTACATATATAAACTTGCTTTCAGGATTCCAGGAGGACTTCGGGGATCGCGCAGGACCTTACTAGATCGGACCTTTAGGGCAGTTGTAGTTGCTTTTTTTCCTTCTTTGGTACTTACCCTTGTTGTCACTTTTATACTTTGTGGCTTTTACTTTTGAACCATGCAAGTGGGAATGGTTTACTTTTGGCTTTACTTTTCTTTTAGTTTTGGTGTTGTTGGGTTTCATCATCTTATCTCTTGATCCTATAAAACACAAAAAGGGTAAAGACTTCCATTTAGTGTGTGATTCTATACCCTTGGTGCTAGTCGCCACTCCGGGACCTATTGAAGGAGGGTTTTATGGGTCATTATCTATCCTTCAAATTAAAGAAGGAAGTGTCTAGCAGTCTACTGACCCTTCCCTCCTTTTGGTCAAGGTGGGTCGTGATATAATGGTATTAGAGGTGATGGTTGAGAGATAGGATGGAGTCTGGAGTTAGTCACAGTGAGGATTGCATTGGATGGTAGTGAAACAGTGTTGGGTGACCTTGGTGTGTGAAATAGTCTAGGGAAGACCTGCTAGGACACTGGATTTTAGGGACCCCCGTGATCTGATGTAAGGATTCTGGTCCTACCGAATGACCAAGCGAGGCCACGCTGATTTCAGGATAGAGAGACCCTAGGAAAGGTAAATGCATCATAATGATTTGTGACCTTGTGTTTCTGGGGTGTTTTGGATATGAATAATAAATGAAAAGTTTAAGAAGTTTTAAATGACGACATTTTGCACTACTTGGGCTTAGCCATTCTTTGTTTACCTTGTAGCTTTGGCACCTGGAAGGCAACCACGTGTGGTACAGGTGATTGAGGCCCCAGAGACTACCTTGGCCAATCGATAGAGAGGTGATTGAGAGGAGGAGTACGATCAGTGGTAGGAGACACTTCAGGCCTTCCAGTGATAGACCCTCGAGAAGTATGAGGGCATCACCTCTGACATGAAGACAGAGACCTGTCTAGAGAAGCTGGTGATATCCTTCAGCTTGATCCAGGATCCGACCAAGTACTGGGTTCCTCTGGCCATTAGCCAGATGCGGGGAGTGGTGCGTTAGTGGTGGACGCTTTACCTGGGAGAGAGGGGAGAGGCTAAGGTGGCATGGGCTGATTTCGAGATGGATTTCTAGGCAGAATTCCTCTCCTTGATGATGAAGGCAGAAAAATGACAGGAGCTACTCTCCCTCCAGCAAGGGAGTATGTCAGTAAGGGAGCTAGGAATCCAGTTCAAGGACCTCCTACGTTTTACTCCAGACTTCTTTCCCGATGAGGAGTCCTAGTGAAGAAGTTTAGAGGAGGCGTTCCGGCCCTCCCTCCAGTATGTTGTTACCCCCTTTACCCTTCCGACATACTTGGAGGTCTTGAAGAAGGCCGAAGTGGTGGATAGGATGCATGCTCTAGGAGGTGTGTCACGAGAAGGAATCCAGCTGGGACCATCGAAGGGGAAGGCCGTCATCACCAGGCCCCCAGCGTCAGGGCCGTCAAGGTTCTGACCAGCAGGGAGCAGGCCGCAGCTATTCCAGTTCTGATCCCCTGGTCCTCGCCCTTTTCCTTCGGGCCCGGGACCGTGGTTCTTCATCTATGAGAGCCATGGACATCTATGGATTCAGTGCCCGGACCAGGTACAGTATGGTGGTGGTGGACTTCCCCAGCACCCACCCCAGCAGCAGTTTCCAGCCATTCCTTTCCAGCAGCAGTAGTAGGGACAACGATCTCCTGCTCCTCCGAGGGCAGACGTAGGAGGAGGAGGCCGACCTCAGGGCACTCCTCAGGGACCTCGACTGGGTCTTTGTCGGGGAGGTGGCCGACACCCGAGGGGTAGAGAAGATGGGTGTGGACAGCTACACGCCGCAGAGGCAGCAGTTCCAGCAGGGTCGGAGGTTGTTTGAGGTATGATCAGTTTGTTTAGTACTCTTGATTTTTCATTGTTCGATACCGGAGCTTCGCACTCCATTGTTGCACCCAGTTTAGCTCGTGACCTAGGTATAGATTCCGAGAGACTTCTAGTTCCCCTGGTGTTGAGCACACCATTCAGAGGTCTGACCGACTTGTTGTTTTTTGTCAGGAATGCAGAATGATGATAGGGCTACATCAGTCAGTTAGAGATCTTCTTCTGCTATGGATACATCCATATGTTGTCATCCTATGCATCGACTGGATATTCTCTGTGTGTTCCGTCATCGACTATTTTTGAGGAAGGGTTGGGTTATCAGACTTGGGTGGCCGGCGTGTTACCTTCACCAGTGAGTGGAGCAGTCATAAGGGCAGCAGGCGAGAGGAACCCCTCTTCTCCTTGTTAGCCGAGCTTTCAACGGAGTCAGTACATGCTAATATGGTGGAAGTTCTAGAGATCGTCCATGATTTTATGTACGTCTTCCCTGAGGAGGTGGCGACTCTACCCCCTCAACCTGATATCGAGTTCGGGATAGACCTGCAGCCTGGCGCTTGTCTGATCTCAATGGCTCCTTACCAGAGAGCACCTTCAGAGCTATAGGAGTTGCAGATCCAATTTGATGATCGGATAAAGAGGGGTTATGTTCGGCCAAGTGAGTCATTGTGGGGTGCTCTAGTCTTATTTTCAATGAAGGCAGATGGTGGTCTCACATTGTGCATAGACTACCGGAGGCTGAATTAGGTGATGATCAAGAATAGCTACCCTCTTCCGAGGATATACGATCTTTTCGAGCAGCTGAAAGGGGCAGGAGGGTTCTCGAAGATCAACCTGTGTTCTGGGTATCACTAGCTGAGAGTGAAGGAAAGTGACATATCGAAGACGGCGTTCAGGTGCAGATATGGACACTTCATGTTCGTGGTCATGACCTTCGGTGTTACGAACGCCCCGGCTGTGTTCATGGGGCTTATGAACTCCATCTTCCGGGAGTACTTGGATCGGTTCGTGGTTGTGTTCATCGACGATAACCTGATATATTCGAGATTATAGGAGGACCATGCAGAGCACCTGAGGACGGTTTTGGAAGTCCTCCGATAGCACCAGCTCTATGGGAAGTTGTCGAAATTCAAATTCTAGACACGAGAAGTGCAATTCCTTAGGCACATAGTGTCTGATCATGGGGTAGCATTGGACCCATCAAAGGTTGAGGAATTTGTTTCTTCGGCAGAACCCAAGAATGTGACAGAGGTCTGTAGTTTCCTCGGGATGGCAGGTTACTATCAGAGGTTCATACCCAACTTCTCCTGAGTAGAAGCCACTTTGACAGCCCTAACCAAGAAAGACTAGGTTTTCGTGTGGAGTGAGCAGTGCGAGTCAGCCTTCAGCTATCTTAAGGACAAGTTGGTCAGTGCCCCAGTGCTGAGATTTCCAGAAGAAGGGGCAGCATATGAGGTGTTCTGTGATGATTTAGGACAAGGCCTGGGATGTGTGTTGATGCAACGACAAGGGGTGATCTCTTATGGGTCCAGGAAGCTACCCCCTCATGAGCTTAATTATGCCACCTATGACCTGGAACATGAAGCAGTCGTTTTTGCGCTAAAGTGATGGAGGTACTACCTCTTCAGAGAAGGCTTTGTGGTCTTCAAAGATCACAAAATCTTGAGGTATATCTTCTCTCAGAGGGACCTAAACTTGCGACAGCGGGGATGGGTAGTGTTCCTCTAGGATTACGACTTCGAGATCTCTTATACTGAGGGAAAGGTCAATGTAGTGGTTGATGCCTTGAGTATGAGGACGTAGGAGGATGCGGTCCGAGAGTCGGTGGACGCCTGGATGGCGCTGGAGGAGTTGGCTTCCTTTCACCTGGTTGCAAGGATGGATAGCAGTAGAGGTTGCTTGTATCAGATGACAGTGCAGTCATCTCTATTTCAGCAACTGGAGGAGTCTCAGTGGGGAGACCCAGAGTGCGAAGTGATGCACGACTGAGTTGACCAGGGCAATTCCCTGGAAGGATGGATGGAGGATGGCCAAAACCGGATGCTTTTCCAGGGAATGGTGTTTGTTCCGAAGGCGATGCGCAGAAAGGTTCTCAGTGAGTTCCACAACTCACCCCTGGCAGTACACCCAGGAGTTTCCAAGTTGTACCAGGGACTGAAGAGACAGTTTTGGAGTCCCGGAGTTAAGTGAGCGGTGGCAGAGTTTGTGGACAAGTGGTTAGTGTGTCAGCAAGTGAAGGTCGAACACTGAGTTCCAAGTGGCCTACTACAGTATCTAGATGTCCCTGAGTGGAAGTGGGATTAAATATCTATGGATTACATCACAGGACTATCCAAGATCCAAGGGGGATGCGACGCCATCTAGGTGGTAGTGGACCGGTTGATGAAATCGTCTCACTTTCTAGCGATCAGGGAGTCGAGCGCAGTGGATGCTTTGGCACGAAGTTACATGGATGAGGTGGTGAGATTGCATGGGATTATGAGGTCTATAGTCTCAGATAGGGATACACGGTTTACCTCGCCAGTCTGGAGAGGATTGCAGCATGATTTTGGCACCCAACTGCATCTTAGCACTGCTTTCCATCCCCAGACAGATGGACAGACAGAGCACATCATCCAGACCATGGAGGATATGTTTCGGGCATGTATTCTGGACTCAGGGGGATCATGGTTACGATACTTTCCCCTGGTGGAGTTTTCCTACAATAATATCTACCACTCTACCATTGGAATGGCCCCATTTGAAGCCTTGTACGGGAGGCCATTTCGTTCACCTGTGTGTTGGAAAGAAGTAGGAGAGGTAGGCATCCTTGGCACGGAGGTGGTGCAGAGCACGATAGAGAAGGTTCAGCTCATATAGGAAAGGATGGAGGTGGCCCAGGACTGATAGAAGTCATATGCAGATACCAGGAGGAGGCCCTTGGAGTTTGAGGTTTGAGACCACGTGTTCTTGAAGGTCTCCCCTCAGCCTAGGTAGTCGAGGTTCGGCAAGGGGAGTAATCTTTCTCCCAGGTTCATCGGACCCTTCGAAGTGTTGCTGCGGGTCAGCGAAGTGGCTTATCAACTAGCGTTACCACTACCGCAACTGAGGATACATGATGTCTTCTATGTGTCACAGCTCCGTCGGTATCTGTACGACGATTCACACATCCTTGATTGGGGGGAGCTAGACATTGAGGATGACGTGACTTTTGTGGAGATACTAGTGATGATCGAGGATCGCAAAGAGAAGGTGCTTCGTGGATGAACCATTCCCTTGGTTCATGTGTTGTGGGGACATGGTGGGCTTGAGGAGAGTATGTGGGAGAGGGAAACACAGATACGTACCCAGTACCAAGAGTTGTTTTGATTTTTTTTCTTTGTTGTACCTGTTGTGGTAGAATGTTTTGTCTTTTTGGCTATGAAATGTACTAGTTTTCATTTCTCTGAATGTGTGTGAAAATCCCTGACTATGGGGGAGGAGAGAACCTGACCCCAAATAAAGACGCATTAAGGTTTATGCGATTAAACTAGTGTGGGCGAGTCAGTGCCACCCAAAGCAGATAATATCTTGACATGTGGGAGGAGAATCCCTAACCCACATGCCTGGGTAGTTTGACATGGTATGTTGCTTGGTTCATGACATGAAAGTGTTTTTAGTTAGCATGGGTTCACTTTTTAGAGGTATCTTTCGAGGTGGTTGTTCAGACCCTCTCTTTCCTTCTGGTTTGTTTTGATTCTCGAGGATGAGAATCGTTTAAGAGGTTTCTGATGTAATGGCCCGGGTTTTTGGGGTCCATTAATTTGTGAAAATCTCGTGTTGGTTTTTCTGGTCTGGGAATCTCGGTGAAGTTTGGCGTAACGGTAGGCCTACCAGTAGCCTTATCCTACCGGTAGCAGACCTCCCGGTAGCTCGGTCTACCGGTAGCTGCAGCCTACCGGTAGCTTGGTCTACCGGTAGCTGCAGCTTACCGGTAGCTGCAACAACTGGTAGCTCTGTCTACCTGTATCTCAGTCTACCAATAGTGGAAGCCTACTAGTAGCTGGGTCTACCAGTAGATGCAACCTACAGGAAGTACGGTCTACCTGTGGCTGCAGCCTATCGGTAGCTCGGTCTACCGGTGGCTGCAGGAAACAAGTAGCTTGGTCTACCGGTGGCTGCAGCCTACCGGTAGCTCGTTCTATCGGTGGCTCGAGCCTACCGGAAGCTCGGTCTACCGGTGGCTGTAGCCTACCAGTAGCGCCGTCTACCAGTGGCAGGAGCCTACCGGTGGCTGCAGCCTACCGGTAGCTCGGCTACCGGTGGCTGTCACCCACCGGTACCTCTCAACTACTGGTGGCTCTGGCTTACCCCGCGGGTTCTTTCCAGTAGCGCTCCTTTTTGCACAAATAGGGTTTTAAACCCTATTTTGACCCTGTTAAACTCGTTTTAAAAGCCCGGTAACACACTAAATGTTTTAATTAAATCATTAATGAATTAAGAATGTGTGTGTGCCGGTTTAAACTACACTATCATTTTAATAACGTGTGGGGTGTCTCAACTGCGTGGTCAACCCACGACCCCACGCCTTACGCGGTTTTGTGTTCTAATCTCAACTGTGCCTACCCTTATAAACACAAGGTTTCACCGTAGAGTTCTTTTCTCGTTCACCCTGCGCTAGAGTACCTTCGGTCAGATGATCCACTTTTCGTTCAGGTGAGCCGCATCGCTATACATGAAGTTTTGTTCCCGGCCTTTGCAACGATCGTTGATCAAAAGGTTGGGAATTTCTCCTTCGTCTCTCTCTTTAGTGTATCATGTGGGGTGGGCGTGCTTCTAATTCTGTATAATTGGATAAACCAGACCTAAATGAAGATAATGAACTGGATTCTATAAATAAAGAGGGGGCTATGATCGTTGATGTTATTTTATGTTATGATCTTCATTGTGAATTGTGAAAGCTTACACCTTTTGAAAATCGTGGTCGTTGGTGGTCTTTCTATGTGCACTAACGAACCCTTGCATCTGGTGATGTTTAAATATCTTTTATCGTTGTTTTGAACCCTTTCTGTGTAAAGGAAATCGGTTAATTACGTATATTCGGCTAAATTAATTGGAAGCACCAGGATAAATCCTTTTCTGTGACAACACCGGTTAAAGCACACGGAAATTGAAATTAGTGAGTGTATTAAATCTTATAAATCTGAAAATACCATCATGGCCCTACTTTGTGTCTGTGGTAGTGGTTTGGTTGTTTCCTTTTACGGGCTGATTACTGTAGATGTGGGGGGGATGAGATCCCATGTTTTTATACTCTCGGTGGTTATGAAATTGGGGATGGGATCCCCTGTTGTTATAGATTCAGAGGTTCTGAGTTTTAAGGCTGGGTGGTTACCTTGTTTATATCACGAATTGAGGTGGGATCCTTTGTTGATGAAAAACCTTTTTGGGGGAGGGGACACAGGGCAGTGTCTCGGGGTTGTCTTTGGTTCCAGTACTTCGAGGGATCTCACTTATTCCTTTGTTATTTTGACTTAACAAGAGAACAAGGTGTGGATACATAAATTGATGTTTGGCTGGTTTCTTTTCCTTGGTTATGCTTATGGTGTTAGATGCCCAGTAGTGCATAAACTTATTTGAACATTATTACTGAACATTTAAACAAGAAATTGACAAATGGGTTTGTTGGCGAGATTTGTGACTCAGACTTGAGTGTTGTTTGTGTCCTTTAGGTTGGCTGAATAGAAACATAACTTGGGTGAGTTCTTTTTACCTATATATATACTTGTAGCTTTGTGATTCTTATTCTCACCCCACCCAAGTTGAGCACTTAGTGCCGAAGACCCCCATTTCATGGGGGAGGGTGTTTTTTCCAACACTATTATTAGTGGCTGGTTATTAGCTCATTTTCTCCTCCCTTTCTCAGATATCCCAAGTATCTTCAGGTAGGCTTTGATGGCCTGAGGTCCATTATTAGCCCAAGAATCTTCGGGCAGGGTAGCATGGTGGTTGTCCAGGTGTGTGCGGCATGTGGTTTCCCAAATGTCTTCGGGATGAGGCACAGGTGTCTTCGAGCATGGTAGTGGATCTTCTAGCCCAGGTGTCTTCGGGCGTGGTGGTGGTTGTTCTGGCCTAGGTGTTTTCAGGCATGGTTACGTGTGACAGTTGTGGCCCAGGTGTTTTCAGGTGGGATTCAGCAGTGCGACTGCGTGTGGTTGTGGCCCAGGTGTGTGCGGCCGGGTGTGGTAGTGGGACTGTGGTGAGAATGGCGGGATTGGTTCGATGCGTAGGATGTCTCAATAACCAGTTGGAAAGTGGCACGGGGTACCCAAACATCGATTTTCTCTTATTATATATATTACTTCACCTGTGTTATTTGGGGAGTGTTCCTTGGTGAGGCTTGGGGGGATTGTTTACCTTGTTAGGTGTTTTGTTTACTCATTTTCTCATGGGATATTAGTACGTTCCCCCACTTGTGCATGAGAGTATTTGGTTTTCCCTTCTGAGTGTACTTTTATTCTCACCCTATGTATATAAAACTGCTTTCAGGATTCCAGGAGGACTTCGGGGATCGCGCAGGACCTTACTAGATCGGACCTTTGGGACAGCTTCAGTTGCGGTTTTTCCTTCTTTGGTACTTACCCTTGTAGTCAAGTTTTTACTTTGTGGCTTTTACTTTTGGAACATGCATGTGGGAATGGTTTACTTTTGGAATTACTTTTCTTTTAGTTTTGGTGTTGTTGGGTTTCATCATCTTATCTCCATATCCTATAAAACAGAAAAAGGGTAATGCCTTCTATTTAGTGTGTGATTCTATACCCTTGGTGATAGTCGCCACTCCGGGACCTATTGAAGGTCGGTTTCAGGGGTCATTATCTCTCCTTCAACTTAAAGAAGGAAGGGCCTGGCAGTCTGCTGACCCTTCCCTCCTTTTGGTGAAGGCGGGTCATGACAATCAGAATCATGAGTTTTTTATTGAATCATTTTAACTTATTCTTCTATATATTCTATCTTCTAACAAAAATATTCAACCATCTTTAATTTTTCATCAATTCAATGTTTGTAATGTAATATAGCTTTGATGTTTTCTTATCATACCTGATGACATCATTTATTACATCAGAAACTTCATCAAAATCATTATTTATTACTCTAATGTATTTATTGAGAGTTTTTTTTCTCAAGATAGGAAAAAAAATTATATTCCAATCTAATAATCAGTATAATATTATTCAATACCTTCTTCACTATCAGATGAATCTTTGGTTTTATCACCTTTTCTAATAAAGGTTATGAATTATTCTAAACATTAATCTTCAGAATAATTTTTGTTAGTTGAGTTTGATTTAACTTTATTACTCAACATACTTATTTTGTTTCCAGTAAACTTATTCTTGTATTTGTCAGATGAATTTTTTTTTTTATAATTTTTGTTCCACTACTTTCATTGATTTTTTTAATCTGAATCATTTCATTATCCTAAAACATTATTCTTAAGGAAACTCAAAGAAAATTGTATGATTCCACCATAGTAAATATTTTTTTGAGGAATTTTACCCCTATATTTTCCCCCTTTTCTCTGATAGTTTTTAGAGATAAGAGACATAATCATATCATTCAACTCATTAAATTCTTTATCTATATACTCAAAAGGTTCAATATCTTTAACATCTTGAATTTTTATCTTTCACATATCTTTGAAATCCATTTCATCTTTCATTTTATTTTTAAACATTAGATATTTAGATATTTTATAAGATACGATAATGTGATTTAATTCATCATCTGATAAAACATCCTTATCTTCTAAAAAATAAATTTTAGAATAAATCCTTTCTAGAAATTTTCTCATAAGTTTCTTCATAATTGTAGAATCATCCAGGAAATCTTTGAAACATATGATGCCATAAAAAATTCACTTTACTTGGTGAAGTATTCATCAATAGTTTCTTCATTTCTAATTTTTATTTATTCAAACATACTATGTCAGATTTTTAGCTTTTCTTCTATCACATTAGTATTCTATTTGAAAATACTTTCCTGCTTGTCCCATATAATCTTTGAAGTATTAATACCCATTAAATTCTGATAAACATTCTACAATAATTATAAAGGATATCATTTCTAGACTCTTGAGAAACATCTATATTTATCTTATCAGCAAACGTTAGAGAAGAATCTATATTAATAGTCGCAATACCAATAGTAGCAGAATCGATAAATTCCAACCAATAGATAAGATATAAGGGATCATCCCATTTTTCGATCCATAATAATTATTTCCATCAAAGTTTGGAATTCATCTACTATTGACAGAATTTATATTATCCATGATAGGGAATCAATAAGGGATCTTGGAAATCTGATACTAATTGATGTTCCAAATGATCGAATAAAAACTCAGGGGTGGGGGTTGAATCAGGTGGTCACTTTTTTTGGGTTTCAAAACATTTAGAAACCCAAACCCTATAACTATTAAATATTTATTTCCTTAACAACATTTAGTAAATAATCATCAAATAAAAATTTGAAAAGAAAGTAAAGAACATGATATTTACAAGTTTCAGTCTTAGTGTGAGAACCTACCTCCTTTCTGTAGCCACTCCCATGGGCCTTTGTAAATTCATTGTTATGAAGAATTAAAAACATCTTATACCAAATACCATTAGAAACCTTCTATCTCATGATAAGAAATATTATAAAAACTACCTTTATTTTTCAATTTTTTCTTATATAAAAATTTATCCAAACAAAATAATAACGATTTTGTTGAAACTTCTCTACAATATCTCAGTCTGAATCCTCATTCTGATTTGGATAGATCCAAAGTTATCAATCTGGTGAAAATGGATATAATTCTCTCAATACGATGAGGTTGGATCTGATAAACTCAGTCTAATGAATTCATTCTAAATCTCTATTACTAAAACTCTACTCAAATTCTCAATATGATCTTTCTTAGTCTGATTAACCTAATACGATGGACTCAATATGATGATCTCATTCTCAAACTACAGAACTCAAAATCAATTCAAATTCTTAATAAAATATTTCTCATATGATTGACTCAATATGATGGAACTAATATAATGGACCCATTCTCAATATGAAAAACTCTAACTCTTCTAAAATTATAAATATGATATTTCCCAGTACAATTGACTTAATCTAATTGACTCATTATGAATCTCCTATTTGATAAAAAATTCAGGTATCTAATTTTATTCAGAGATCTCAGACCAGAAACATAATTTACCCAAATTCATCCATTATTACCATTTACTCATTCATAAATGTTATAATTAATGAAATATCTAAGCTGGTATTTATAGGAAACTGAGAAAAGAAATCAAGAAACTTGAATACTTTCCCTGATTCCTAAAATTTCAAAACTCTGAAAATATCTTTCATTTAAACTTTAACTTTAAATTATTCAATCCACCTTATATTTCTCTAATATTTATAAAAAATTGAATATTAAATTTTATTTCTTCCACTCTTCATAAATTTTTTTGAATATTCTTTTTTAGTATTCTTCATAATTATCTCATTACAACATTCCTTTTTTTCTTAGTTCATTATGACCTATTTTCTTCTCGAATCATTAAGAATCTATTTCTATCTTAGCTCATTATGAAGTTGTTTCCTCCTCAGATCATTACGAATAATATTTATTTCTCATCTCATTATGATTTTATTTCTACTACTATGCATTTTTTCATTATGATGGAAATCCCATTACAATTATTTTTTTCATAATGATGGAAAATATTAAATAATGATTCCACATATAAACATTAAACTTTTTTAATATTCATCAGCATCATACATTCTTCTTCTTCCATAAAGATTCTACCTTTGTTGGATATTTTATAACAATAGAATCCCCATTACGATGGATTCCTCATTACGATCAAGTGTATCAGATGACAACTCCAGTATGAAACATTGATAAGTCTCAAACCTACTCAAATATTACTCATTTACAAACATTTTATTGTTTTATGAAACTGATATAGCCATTAAAATTACTCAATTTCATCAAAATATTTTATCGTGATAGTTTTCAAGATTTGTTTTAACTTTTTTATTAGAAAAGTGTCATCTGATTTTTTTAGAAAGTATGAAAACATTATAACCCCTGACTTCACAATCTTTTTTGAAAACTCTTCAGTAAATGTATGACTTCTTCAATCAACAAATTATTTCTTTCTATGATTTTGGAAAATTAAAAACACAATCAATCAATAATTTATGCATTTGATTGTTTTGGATCTGATGTTTCTCAGTCCTATCATCCAAGTCCAGAAAAACAACTTTCTTAAAAAACATTCACCCACTTTATATTTGGGTTTGAACATTCCAAAACATTTTACTTTATTACAAATCTAATAATGATGGACTGGGTCTAATTCTTCAATAAAATAAATTCTCAAAATCATACCCTCTTTATCAAGTAGAAAAACATCGAAAGTAATTAATAATTACAAAATTATATAACCCTAACTATAATAATATTGTTATCACCTAATGAAAAAAAACAAGAAATAAAATATCCAAAACTAAATAGTAGATATGTCATGCCAAGTACATGTCATGTGTCAACATACAAAACCTATAATAAATGAAGAGATTAGAAGCTACTATGTGGGTCTTGACACCCTGTATGGTTCTCTCATCCATGCGCCATCCCATTTCAACTATCTAACACAAGGCCCTTGCCCTTAACATGTCCTAAAAGCATGAAATCTATTTCTGTACTGGTCAAGCATCCTGAGTAGGTTGTGAGTAAAAATAAATAGTTCCCCACCACTAGTTTTTAAAACAATATTCATTCAACAATAATACATACATTTGTATAAGGAATAAAAAAATAAAATAAATAAAATAGTTTAAATTTATTCAATTACTCTTTATTTAACCACATAACCCTCGGGTTCTAGAGGAGACTCGAACTCTCAATAACTACTTTGTCCCATGTTGAAGTCTGGAAAATATCATATATTCAGTTCAAATTTCATTATAACACATGTTATTTCATTATATACTTCATATCAATTCATTTTATGTCCAATTGGAACAATGGACCAATTCCAACTTATAAAAATAGAACATCGTGTCTAAAACCTAGTAGGTACTTGGAGTCTTAACCCCTTTCCCACACCTCAATAATTACTATGGGATTTTGAAGTAGATATCAATATCCCACACTCCTTTATAAATTTATCAATATAGTATTTTGATATAGATGTCCATGTCCCACACACATTTTTTAGTTTATCACAATATAATTTTTATGTAGTAGACCATGTCCTACACACATTTATTAATTTATCACTATAGGATTTTGGTATAGTATACCATGCCCCACACACATTTATTAATTTATCACTATGGTCTTTTGATGCAGTATACCATGTACCACACACAAATATTAAAATCTCTCTCTCACACACACACATATATATAACCTATATCAAACCATTCAAGATTAGTCAATATTAACCTTCTCATCACATTTCACACTCAAAACATTTATTAATTAATTCAAAAATTAACTAATCCAATTTAATCAATTCTATAATCTCAACAATTACATTTAATTAATATAATAATTAATTAATTAAATTAAATGATCTCAATATCCCCATAATTAATTCAAAATTTAATTATACAAATTTAATCAATTTTAATGTCATAAAAATTCCCATTAATTAATTCAATAATTAATTAATTCTATTCAACGATATCTATATCTCCATAATCAATTAAACAATTAATTAATTCAATTTAACTATGTCAATATCCCCATAATTAATTAATCAATTTGTTATTACATTTTAATAAATTTTATAATCATAAAAATTCTCATTAATTAATTCAATAATTAATAAATTCAAATTTCAACATTCTCAATATACATAATTTTACAATCCCTTAATTAATTAATTTTACAAATTAATTATTTCAAGTTAATTAACTAAATTGATATTCATCTAATAGAAATTCTACAATTACATACATGTAATTAAAATAATGACATTAGTATTTTTATAATAGACCACTTACCTTAGGATTTTTGACAAACACACTCAAATGGAAATCTCCAATTGAAGTGGAATGACCATTAACATGATAAAGAATGATATCTAGATCTGAAACCTAGATCCAACAAAAAATAATCCTGATCCATTCAACATAGATCTAGATTCAAAAAATAGAGGAAAATGACCCCTTTAAGGATGAGAGAAGGACGTAACAAGAACATTAAAACAATCGGGATTAAAATCTCTTACTGGGAGGGATGTAGATCTACAATCAGACTTAGAATCACCACGAATGTAGGTAAAAAGATCTTGTAATTCCTTATAAAAGACTCTAAAGTTATAGAAACAAATTATGGTTGATATAGGGTAATGTTAGGGTTAATATAGGGGTTTGAAAATTTTAAATATAAATTTCACACTAATTATAACTGTGTTCAAAGTTTCTTTGGAAGGGTATCACAATTTGAAAAACCATGTTCTTAAATCACGTGCCTCTTCTTCGGGGGTCTTGATTTATCATAATAGGGTGTATAGTTTGACAAAAAGTGCACTAGATATGCAAATCCATTCTTTTTGGGTTCATAATGTTTTTTGGGATAGCCACATGGTTTGGGCAAACCATGCGCCAACCATGAAAAACCACTCTTTACAATTTTCTCAAATTTTATTCTCAACACACGCAAGGGAAAAACCTAAAAAATATAGTCAAAAAAAAGATAAAATAATACCTAAAAGAACACTTTAGGAATATTCATAAAAGTTCATGAGCATACAATATATATCTGATTTACAAACTAAGTAAAAGGCTTGTCCTCCAGGGTAGAACAATCCCATATTCATTGTCTACTTGGGGAATTAAAAAATAATTTTTATAGAAACTAAGTGTGAAACTTTTGGATTTTCTGGAATATAATTACAAATATAAACACTAAACATAATGTCAAGTATCCAAGTAATTAAGTAGAGAATACTTTCAATCACACCTCTGTAACTAGTTTTATCCACTGATTTCTCAGCATCAACATGATTTAATATACAAGTGGTAATCGTAGGAGTGTTACTACTCATAGTGTTATCCAAACCAGAACATTTTAAAATATCATTAAGATATTTACATTGAATTAAAAATAATTCCTTATTTATTTTAAAAAATTTGAAAACCAATAAAGAGTTTCAATTCACCCATTAAAATCATTTCAAATTCATTTTGAGTCATTTTTTAAAATTCAATAAGTAAATAATGTTTATAAGATCCAAAAATAATATCATATACATAGATTTTAACCACTAAAACGTCATTTGAAAATATTATTATAAATATGGTAGGTTAAGCTATACCTTTCTAAAAGAAAAATCAAAATAGGAAAGGAGAAGAGCATATCATACCAATCTCTAGGATCCCATTTCAAACCATATTATGATTATGTTTACTTGAAAATATGATTTTGGAAAATTAGGAGATTGAAATCTAGGGGGTTCTCAATAAAGACATTCTAAAATCTATACCAATTCAATAATTCACTTTTTATATCCTTTGGATATATTTAGGAATCTAGATGTGTTGAATAGGCAAGAAGTATTCTAATAGATTCAAGTCTGGCTAAAAGTGTAAATTTTTGTTCATAGTCTATACCATCTTTTTTACTACATCCTTACTCAAATAGTATATCCTTATTCTGTAATATTCTACCAGATTCATCAACCTTCATTCTAAAAAACCATTTAGTAACTATAGTCAATGTTCCTTTGCATCTATAAACAAGTTCCAAAACTTTATTTATTTAAAATAGATTAATTTATTATTGAATATTTATTACACATAATACATCATTAATTTCATCATTTATGTTATTAGGTTCATGTTGTGATAATAATGATTGATTTTCATCTTGTTTTCTTAGAGAATCTATAGTTTATTTACTTCTATCTAAGTCTCCAACAAAATCATCTAAAGGATTTTATTTAATAATCCTTATAGCTCTTGTAAAAGTAAGGTTGGTCACCTCATGGTTTTATACTAGTTTATGTTCTGGAAGTTCCTCAGAGTTAGATGATTTTCCCCATGATTTACAATAGAATTAGAAGGTTTATAATTTATGTTCAGAGTGTATAAATCATCATCAAGGTTATCTAATGGGGTTTTATGTTCATTTGGATCTGTCTCATCAAACACAACATGGACATATTTTTCCACAGTCTTGGTTCTTTTGTTAAAAACTCTATAGGATTTACTTGAAGTTGGATGACCAAGGAAAATTCCTTCATCACTCTTGGAGTAAAACTTTTAAATATCATCATTAATGTTAATAATAAAGACATTGATAAAAAATAATATATAAATTAATTAACCTTAAGCTTCCTATAATTCTATATATAAGGGGTTCTCTTCAAAAAATGGTATAATTAAGACTTGATTAATTATAATAAATGGTATATTGACAACCTCTACTCAGAAGTAGATAGGTAATTCATATTCATTTAAAAAATTCTAATCTGTCTCTTGAAGTGTTCTATTTCTTCTCACTATAACCCAATTTTGATTAGGGGTACTGGGAGTAAAGAAGTTATGGTTATAACCATTTTGCGAGAAAAATGATTCAATGTTTGGATTTAAAAACTTATGTCTATGGTCAATTCTTAAGGTCTTAATTATTATTCTACTTTGGTTTTCTATAGATTTATAAAAAATGTTAAAAGAAGATCAATCTTAACTTTTGTGAGCTAAAAATAATACATAAGTATACCTCAAAAATTCTTCCACAAGTACACATACATATTTATTACAATTTAAATTAGAAACTCTATGTGGTCTAAACAAGTCCATGTGAACCAACTCAAGAGGTTGAGAAGTTGATACTTCATTCCGTAATTTAAAAGATATTTTTTGTTGTTTCCCTTCTTGATAGGGGTTACACACTTTTTCATTCGGTAATTCAAGTTTGGGTAAATCCGTAACTAACCCCTTTCTAGAAATCTTTATAAGTGACTGAGTGTTGCAGTGTCCTAGTATCTTATTCCAAAGCTATGATTTTCTATTAAAGGAAATTAATTAAGAAACATTTTTGTGAAATTAAATAATCAAGATTAACTAAATACACATTCTCATTTCTCCATTCTATAAATACTAAATCTTTTTTATAATTAAAAAATTTCAAGCATTGTTTTCAAATTTTACATGAGAACCATCATCACATATCCATGAGATGATATGAATATTATATTTTAAACCATCAACAAAAATTACTTTAGAAATTAAAATTGAGTTATTTTTACCAATTTAGACATGGAAAAGAATATTTCCTATCACATTATCAATAAAGATTACATGAACACAATCAACTTTTATCATTTTTTTGAATATTGAGTAATATCCTATCATATCCCTATAATAATCACTATCTATGAACCAAATATTTTTTTACATGATCTTTTTATGATGATTTAATAAATAATGATATTTACAATAATAATGTTTTTCATACCCATATTTTCTTAGGCCAAGATAGGGTTGTAATTTTTTCTCTTAGAACCCATATTTTATTGATAGGTTTCCTTTTAGAAGATTTTAACCTTTTTGAAATTAACACTTTATTAGGTCTACTTGAATAAAAAATAGTTGTATAATTTCAAAAATTAGACTTATAAACATTGGTAACGTAGAATATTAATATATTTAGGATGACTTTTTTAACTACAATTTCTGTTATAGTTTCCCTTACATTTGTAGATTTGTCTAATTCTTTCTTTATTTGTTAAATTGATAATTTGAATTCAATATTTTCTTTCATCAATTGATCATTTTTCCTCTTTTTATACAATTTGATCAGTTCTAAAACTAGAATATAAAACATGTGTTTTTTTAATAATATTTTATTTTTTAATCACATTAAAAGTATTTTAAAACATATAGAATTATTAAAACATATACTCTTTAAATATATCATCATAATTTTTTTCATATTCAGAATGATCAAAATTAAATATAGGAGATGTAGTAAGTAACTCAGATATATTTTTCATAAATAACATATTTTCTCTGTCATGATTCTCTTAATGAGTTGTGTATGAGTCATTAGATCTATCCTCAGAGGCACTTCATATAGCTTTCGTATCCTTATTATACCTTTTATCATTATCCTCATACTTTTTCTTGTATTGAAACTAACAAAATTAAACTTAACATGTACTTTTATATTAAATTCCTAAAAGGTATTATCGTTTGAATTATTATATCTCTTCTAATCCTTTCTCTAATTCTCATTATTGTCATATTTTTTCTTACAATAAAATTCTTTGAAAAATATCTTCTTCGTATAGAATTTCTTAAACCTTCTAGCCAGATGGGCTATTTCCCCATCACTCTTTACTAGTGATTCCTCCTCACTAGAGTTTTCAACCTAAAATTTATATTTTTATTTTTGTTTTGATGTATTAATCTTGAAGGGCACTAATTTCCTCTTCAGATCATCATCCTCTTAACAATTAACCTTAAGATATTCTTCATACATCATCAACTTCTAAATAAATTCCTTAATTGGTACTTTATTAATTTCATAAGATTAACTTATTGAAGTAGATGGCCATATCTATCTCTCTAGAAGACATATCAACTGCCTTATGGTTCGATCACTGTCTCATACTAGATTTCGTATAGAGATCACTATATTCACCATATCATTGAACCCGAGATACATATCAAAAACTATTTCATTAGGTGACTCATATTTATCCTCTATAGAAGAAAAAATTTCAAAACCCATAAATTAAATATGAATTTTCATTTTTATTTTTCATTGAGAATATTTATTTCCATTAAATAATGGAGTTCTGATGGTAGCAGAACAATATTTATAACTATCCATTTAAAGAACTAATTTTCAAATTAACATAAATTTAAGATCTTTAAAACACAACTAAAATCATAATTGAAATTTTTTGTAAAACCATAAGTACCAAGTGTTGGTAAGAGTGAGGATCTCAAGAGGGGT
Source organism: Viscum album (assembly GCA_963277665.1). Taxonomy (NCBI): domain Eukaryota; kingdom Viridiplantae; phylum Streptophyta; class Magnoliopsida; order Santalales; family Viscaceae; genus Viscum; species Viscum album. The sequence goes on from OY728133.1 coordinate 248,189,658, forward strand.
AGGGGTAATTAAGTACCTAATAAATCAATTTGTTCAAAAATGGATAAAATTAAATCCCCAAAATAATTAAAACTTCATATTTAGTCAAAATAGAAGATCGATATAAGTTTTATTCTTTTAGAACATTTCTTAAAGATTCATTAAGTCTCAGTTAAAACAATTATGAAAACTACATTACCTTTTTAAATCAATCAAGTTGATCAAAAACTTATATAAACACTAAATATGAATAATTATCAAATAAGTGGTTTTCTTTATAGAACAAAATAGATTCAGTTTAAATCATAGAAATAAAGAAAAAGAAAACACACAGTGGAATAAATATAAGAGGTACAGTCATAAGTCAAGACCTAATAATCTCCAAATGGAAATAACATACTTCATAGAATATTATATAAACTAGTATTTATTCACAACCTGGATCGAGTATAAAATATAAAATCAATTTTCCAGGCCATGTAAGACCTCTTCCGCTACAATTGTGGGAATACAAAAAGCATCAGCCACACATGGACCTCTTTCACAACACATTGGTAAATAAATTTAAATAGAGTAAATAAGATATCAAGAATTTTTATGTTAATGTACAAGATATAGTGTGTGTTTTTTGTATACTAATTAAATCACAGAGTTCTCAAAATTAAAATACAATAGATAGAAAGATAATGTAAATATTTAAACAAGATAATGTTTCTTTGTCTGATGTGCTATAATGATTGTGGCAATGTGAATGTAGATTGAAAAGGATCTTGAGTCATGTTCCTGAAAAAGGATGTAAAACTGAGTGTCTTAAACTCTTGTTATGACAATAGTAAGGAACAATATTTTCTTTAAGATCCACTCTTTTAGATTTGGTTGAATTTGGGGATGTTTCATGTAATCTCTCTTTGAATGTACGTGCATATATATATATATATATATATGTGTGTGTGTATCTTTATCTCTATTCACATGAGGGTGTCTATTAATTCATTTAAAAACATCATACAAGAATAATCATATGGATCCTCTTCTCCTTATACTGATCAATTGACTCAAACATTCCTTCATTCCTACAATAGTTTAAAATCTATCATTAAAATAACTCTCGACATTGAATTTGACAATATATCCTTTAGAATCAATTATTTTATACTAATAAAAACTTTGATGGTGAATCTTATGAAATGTGATAAAATTTTGTTAGTGAGATATGCCAACTATGAGTTATATTGGTAGTAGGTCATTACCAAAGTCGACTCATCCGAATAATTTTCCAATTTTTTTGACAACAGGTGAAGTCTAATGGCGGGTCATCCCCTAGTGGTAGGTCTTCCAAACAATTTTCTAATTTGGAGGTTATTGTGTTATGATAGTGATTCATCCCTTAAAATTAGGTCATCTCAACACTATTCCAAATACTCATCATGATGGTTTCTTTCCAAATTTATCCAAATGTAACATCCTCAACGGTGAGTCATGTCTAACAGTTGGTCTTTCTCTTACTTATCCAAAATTTAATCTCTATCGAGACTTTTCCTTAATAGTGAGTCATTACTAGTGGAGAGTATTTCCAAATCATAGAAAAATTTCCACCAATCATCCTTATAGGATAAAATTCCTCCATAAAACAAAATACTCATTAATAACATAATGAACACGATTTTGTGAACATTAAAACAAGGGTGCGAACAACATTTAATATTTTTAATATAGAAATATATTCATATTCATATATATATATTTAATATTTCCAAAAATATTAATTATATATAGAAATATATTTATAAATACATTAAATAAGTCATATATTTAGTGAATATTGGTTTATAATTAAAAATTAATATTAATTTAAAATACTGACAATTTGTATCCAGTAATGGACATTTAATTAAATGTCGATATACCTTTCAATTTATATAATAAACATGTGTTACATTGATTTGAAATAGACCCAAACACACACACACACACACACACACACATATATATATATATATGAAATTAATTCAATTTTTCACATGACACACACACACAAAAATATTTACGTAATAAATGAAATCTTATAAAGAAACCCATACTCCTAATATTTATGTAATTTATAAAAATTTTAATATTCATATTAGAATTTCATTTAGTAACATGATATATTTAATATATTATGTTTTTGATCATTAATGTTTATTTATTTATTTTTAATGTTATTACAGTTTTTATTATTGATTCATTTTTAATATTTTATTATTGTTCATTTATTTTTTTGAATTTAATGATTTTCATATATTTATTTATATATATATATATTAACTTACAATGTTTTAATATTTTTAATATATATTCATATTCATTTCAATATATATCCATATTTTTTTAATTATTTATTATATACATAATTATATAAATAAATAAATATTTTAAATAAATTATAATTATATAAAAAAATATATAAACATACTTATAGATATTTTTATTTATAATTATAGTTATAAATCTTTATTATGGTATATCATTATCAAAGCTAAATATATAGTGATGATAAGGATAACTTCTATTAGAACTTATTTATTGCTGATAAAGATGACTTTTATTAGAGATTATTACTTTAGCACTGATAAAACTCATCTTTATCCACACTTTTTGGGTAGCGCGGATAAAACCATCATTGATCATTTAAAAAAAACACTAACTGAATCGATTTTCATCCCGCTACTCAAGATCCCACAGAATTGCAGTTTTCCCACCTCTTCCCCTAACCTTCTCTTGGATGAATCATTCCTCAAATATAAGTTATTCCATTTTTTATCTTATTTACTCGTTTCTTTCTCGTTCGAGTTCAACGGTGTGCGATAATGCAAGGTTATATTGGTTCAATGGTCTCATAGTTTTAGGATTAGGGTATGAACTACTTATTATTAATTATTTCATCCATCCATGTTATTATTTATCCTCACTAAGTACTTCAAACTATTTTCCAAAGCCTAGTTGGGTTTTGGGTCTAAAATTTTAATGTCTTGATTCGCAGGGCGTTATGGTTCTATTTAATAGCATTGTATCATCGTTTTTTGTGGACTTTCTTCATATATTATTGTTTTTTCTAAAAAATTACATGTTTCTACCTTTTTAATAAGTTAACTTTGATTCTTGAGTTTTTTATCTTATATTTATTTAATATTTATGTGTATTTCATGAGTCATAATTAGTGTTTTATAGAAAATTAAATGATTAATTTTTTTTGGTTTTACTATATTGAATCCATGAGTACTTATCTTTGTGAATATTCTGATCCAAATTTCACAAAAGTATCACTCTTTCTTCCTTTATTAATTTTTTTATTAAAACGTTTGATTGTTTTACTTTATACTCAACTATTCTAGTAGGATGGTATGATTTATTTTAGGTTTCTAAGATGGTTGATCACACCTTTTAAAAAATTATTTCAATATCTAAATTGATTCTCCACCTTCAGATTAAAAATTTATGATTTCTTTTAAACTTTAATTATTTTATTTGTTCAATTATTCATCAAAAATTTTCATAAAAACCCACTAAAATGCCAACAACATATATAAAATCCAAACCTTCTTCCATAAACCTGTTTTTTTTTTCTAAACATGATCACTTAATTTTTTTTGCTATTTTATCCTCTGATTGTAGCTCATTTTTATGAATCAAAATTAAATTATATTCATAATACATTCATTTAATCATTATATATCTTAAATTTTTCATCGTTATATTTTTTTGAAGATTTTTCATTTAATTTGGTATTTTAAAATCTTTTCAATTTTTGGAATTTCTTCTCACTTATCATAAACCTCACTTTATTTTTCTTCAACTTGAAATATATATTTTCTTCTATACAAACATGATCTTGTAATCCAATAGAATTAGATATTTTTTAATTTATAAAAATGTCACATTTTTTAAGGTTTCACCATCCTTGACATTTCCTTTAGGATTTCTCAAACATCTTGAAAAAACTTCTCAAAGTTAAACATGAACTTATTCACTTGAATTTTAACTTCCAATTTTTTTATAAACACTTTCACTTTTCATTTATTTTTATTTAACCTTATTTTACATAGCCTCTACTATTCTCTTCTATTTATTATGTGAAAATTTATAATATTCAATATTATTTAATATCTTCGGTTACTTTTCAACATCTGTACAATCAGTTTGGTTAGATATTTGAGAATATCTATTATATTTTTTATTCCCATACTCCAGATTCACCTTAAATAAAGAAACAAACTAAACTTCAGATTTTTTATTAAATACATATTTATATATTATTGTTTACTTTTAAATTTTTCTTGATAACCATTAAACAAATCATAATTAACTTTAGAGATAAAAAACTTCTCCTCTACTTCAGTTTAAGTCTCAACTTCATATTTTTTTTCGCTTCTCCCTTTATCATCCATCTTTGACAACAAATTTCTCTTTTTGAATTTAAGTTATTCTTGCATTTTCCCTTGAATGTATAATATTATTTTTAAAATTGTAATCTTAATTATTCAATGATCTTCACAATGATTCAGCTTCATCATAATTTTATTTAAAATATGTACATTTAGCTACAAAATATCTAATCGCTTCTAATTTATAATAATTTAGTTTAATGTTTTCTCTTTAATTTACTTTACACTTTTTAGAAATTATTGAGAAAAATGGAATAAAATTTTAAACTTAATATTCAAATATTTTTTTCTTTAAAATTAGTCTCTTCCTCCATAACATCTTTTTAACTCTTCTTATACCTCATAGCTTTAATGTATATTACCTTTTAAGACATACTCTTCATCTTTGGATCACTTACTTTACACCTTTTATATCTAGTCAATATGTTATATAGATTTAAAATGGAATTGTTTTAGAATATTTACCCTCATGTGCTGAAATGTGCTTATCAAATTTATTTGAAAAGATATATAGTATCTTTTGAAAAACTATAATATTTAACATTCTCACCAAAACCTCTAATGGTATACACCACTTCATTAAATTGTATAATGTAATCATCAATGTCATCATCATGAATTATAATGTATTTATACTTAAAATGATTAATTTTTAATTTTTATTATTTCACTTTCACATTTCCTTCATAAATATTTTCCAGATTATTCCATATGATTTTACAATCTTAATCTATTTGAATTTAATTAACTATTACTATGATAGTAATGAATGTATTACATTATGAATTTGGACATTATTGTTTATGTCATTTCAATAAAATATATTTAACAGGAAATTCAAACAAGAGGAATATACCTATTTTTCACTTTAATAACATAAAAACAATGGATAATATGTATGGAAACATTCTATCATTCCATATTTGATATTTTTTCCTTCAAATTATCTAAATTCCTATATATTCACTGAAATAATATGACCTACTACGGTCATTAAATTCAAAACCAAATCAATTTTGAAAAAAGAGTTCACAAATCACTTTCAATTGAAAAATAAATAAATATTATTTGTTGTATACTCAGAATTATACTTTGATACCAATTATTGAGGTTGTATTGATATTAATAGGCCTTAATAAAATCAAAAAAGTAGTTTTGCGGGTTGGGTAGTGAATATTTATATTTATATTCTACCTTCAAAAAAACATTCCCACCTAAAAAAGTGATCAAATTTATCACGATTTAACATTTCCATTAACATCAAGAGAAATAAAAACAATGGGATTGAATTTTTATAGTTCACCACTTAAAACAAATGGATTTATCTTTTTCTGATCCAAGAAACTAAAGAGAAAAAGATCCACTATTCATCATGGATTTTAAAATTTAGGGTTTTTTCGATGAACTCATTTTACATAAAAAAATGACTAAAAATGATGTAACAAGTATTTTTATAATCAATAAAACTACTCTTAAATTATGGAAAAAAGAAAAATCTTCATCCTATAAATGGTTTGAAATGTGTTTTAAAGAGGTATTATTTGTCCCTGATCTACCTCATTGCCTCTACACCCAATCTCTATTTCCTTGATCCATTTTTGGTGAATTCATGAATTTTTTTTGTTTTAGGGAAATATATTTTTATAAAATTTTCGAAATCCTGGTTGTTATTAAATAGAAATAAATATACAAAAATTTCTAGGGGAATATTTCGATCCAATAATTTATAATTTTTTCCAACATATTTATTTTTGATAATTAGATTTATATATATCTGTAAGTGATTCATTTTAATAGGAAATCAATTTTATTAACATTTTTAATAATATAATTTATAATTATATATGAAATACTGATTTCAAAGCCCTGGATTTATGATGTAAAGTGTATCAAAACATTTTAAATGGGAATATAAGAGGGAGGAATCATTTTATGCATTAACAATATACTCATCATTGGAAAGATGTCATAATTAAAGGAAATAAGGATCAAGAATAGATTGATATTTGTTAGTTGTCAAATGTCTCATATGATTTAAATTACTCACTACATTTTATGGATATTCAAATTGATCATTTTTAACATTTTTCCACTAACAGGTGATGGTCACCTAAACATTCCCAATCACTTAAAGCTCCACTAAAACTATCAATGAATGACCAATTGTACCACCACATACCATGTAAATAAATGAATAAACATCAAATCCACAAACTTTTGGGACTCTCACCAAGAAAGTATAGAAAAACATTACTAGAATTAGAAACTTTTTTCTCACGGGATCCTAAGTGATTTTGAAATTCAATCCTCATACCAAAGTCCTATTCATTTCCATGGAGTAATTGAAGGATTTATTTGTATTTTGAAACTAAAAATGTTTTATCATCATGAGTGTGTGTAAGACCATCCAACTGAGCCTTCTCATGGTCACACAAATAAAGTATCCCCTTATAGGTATCATACTAATAATGCTACTTTTTCAGCTTTAGAAAATAAAATAAGAAATGTTGTTCAGTGCTCCACCAACTCCTAGCCAGAAAACATTTAGATTTAATTATAATTTTTCATCATTATTAGTTTCACCTCTTGAATAGTTATTATAACATTTTATTTCTTTAGACTCATACCCCATCTCTTCTAGACATTAACCTATATTTATTAAACAACTATGAGTAGTATTAATACCATACCAAGTATTGGTTATCATTTTGGATGAATTAAATGGATAAAACCTACCCCTAGTGGAGTATTTATTTTCATAAATTCAATTACCCATTTCCTTCAATGAGTACTGAAATTATTTAATTCAATCTAATGTTGGGTTACCCTTATTATAATTATCTATACCTTTATCCATTGATTATGTATATAATATATGTATTTATTTATTTTATATACAATATGAATATTTTCTTAACATAATTAGATACATATGAATCAAAAACGGATACACACTAATTTTATGACAAAACGAAATGAATATGGAGTTAAAGAGTTTATAAATTATGAAATATAGGATGAAAACAACCCTTCCCTAATCCTTTTTCCATTTTTATGCTATTTTTAATCGATAAAAATTATTCGAGAAGTGTTGGAAGAACATTTTATTTGTCATAGAATATATTAGAGCTATAAATTTTGGACAAAACAAATGGAAAAACTAAACATGCACACCGATTGGGATGATTCAGTGGTTTATGGTTCATTTGATAAGAATACCATTGTAAATAATGATGTAGGTTATATGAAAATAAATTAAAATGGTAATTAAATATAACCTTTTTGATTTCCCAATGTTTTTGAGAAGTTATAATGTTTTTCTAAAATGCCATTTTATATTGGTTGTACTAAATACAAAACATTTTTAGTAGAATTGAATTCATATAACATGAAAGTTGGTAAAATATGGAAAGACACCTTCTTTACATAACTACTTGGTATCCTGAATGATATGCTACTAGAAGAAAATGAACTTCCTTATCGAAAATATGAAGCTATAAAAATTCTATGTTTAATGGGAATGTTCTCTAAAAAATACATGTGTGTCCAATTGGTTTCATGTTATTTCACAAGGACCATGAATCACTCATAAAATTCCCCATGTGTGGTGTGGATAAATAAAATAAATTTGAATCAATTCCTTGGAAAGTTGTATGGTACATTCCTATCATTACACAATTTATAACACTATATAGATGTCAGGAAACTATGATACAATTGGCATGGAATTCAGATACTATAATTAAATATGGGAAACTATGTCATACAACAGACTCTCTTCAGTAGAAGAAAATTTATTACAAGTATCCTAGATTTATAAATGATCCATGAAACATCTTACTTTAATTATTTATTTAGGGAATAAATAATTTTTGTCTACATAGTAGTACTAAAAGTACACGGATAGTTATGATAAAAAACTATTACTTTTCACCATGGTTATACATGAAGCACAAATAAATTATTTTTTTCTCTATTTATATTTGGACCAAAACAACATGATAATGATATTTATGTCTATTTGGATCCATAGATCAAATATCTGATCATGATGTGGGATACAAGTGTTATAATTTAAGATTCTCAAAGAATTGATGAATACACATTGAAATCCATGTTATACGAGATGATAAATAAATATAATAATAATGAAAATTTGTCATGATATATCATATATTTAAGGAGGGGGTGTCTCATTTGTAACAAATTCACACACTCAGTTTGATTAATAAATTTTACAAAGACTATATTTTTAGAACATTTGAAATTTTTACCTCAAAAACATAATTACTAATCTTGGATGAAAAAAATTTGATGCGAATACCGAATAAGGCACAACACCATATCCACTAACAAGTGATGAACTATTCATTAAATTAAAATATATTGAAACTTTTGTAATAAAAAATTCACTATAAACATTAATAAATAAGTTTGAAAAAAGATATCAATTTTAATTGAGTTATCATATTGGAATTTTTTGTACGTCAGATATTTTATTAATTTCATGTATGAAAAAAATGTATTTCATATTTTTATTGGAATGTTAATAAATATTATTGTAAAAAAATATTAAATCAAGGATAAGTTATAAATTATTGACATAGGGATAAGGGAGGAGTTGGAACTTGTAAAGTGTATAGTATGTAATTTTCTTCCTCTAACAGCTTTCACTCTATATAGATAGGAAAAATTTTAATTTTTCATTTTCTTTAATTGGGTAAAAGTATAGTGGGTATTCATAATGATTCAATAATGTTATTTTAATGACTAATTTTAAGTTATATGGACTAAAATCACATGAATTCCATGTTTTGATGCAATTTTTGATGTTTGTCACTTTATGTTGAATCCAAACTAAAAATGAATGACATGCATTAATCTGGTATTTCAACCTTTTAAAATCAATGTGTATTAAATTTATAGACCTAAGTAAGTTTACATTCATGAATAATAAGGTTGCATTAATATTATGTGAAATATATATGTTATTCCCACTATCATTCTTTGATATAATTGTCAACATAATGATTCACTTGGTTAGAGAGGTTCTAATATGTGTCAATGTGAATTATAGATGGATATACCACATTGAATGGTATATGAATATTTTTAAAGGGTATGTAAAAAATAGAATTTCTACAAAAGGTTGTATTGCAAAAACATATATTTTTGAAGAAACTATTGAATTCTATATTGATTGCATATCCGATGTAGATAACACCGATCTCCCAAATTCATGTCACAATGGATGACTTACTGGTGAAAGTATTTCTGGAAGATATGTTGTTACAATTACCATCATATAGTGTAAGTAAGCACTCCATTACATTTTATATATTAGTGATGATGTTGATCCATATATTGAAGCTCACAAATAAATTCATAGAGACTTGAATCCATCAAGGGATGAAGGATGGATATAAAACACACATAATCATTAGTTTATTGTATGGTTTTGACATCATATTTATAATTAGTTATCTGAACATCTAAATTAAATTTCGTAATGAATTATATGGATGTCCATGAGACAAAATTAATTTTTTTTTATCTTACATAGTTTTTGAAATCAATGGTTATATGTTCGTTACAAAAAAACATGATGACCGTAAAATGATAAAAAAAGTGGAGTTATTCTCCTGGAGGAAGAGATGTATATATCTTTTTCCACAGATATAAATATAATTTATGGGAATATTTCATATTTCATAATTTTTAAATAGATATATGAGTTATATTATAAAACATTTGAAGTTCAGATTTCCCATTGAAAATGAGTTAACACTAGCAGTGTAGTGAAAGCTGGTGAAATGGGATTTGTGAAGGTGAATTTTAGTGTGTAAAGAGAAAATGACAAGACATTCATAATGGATTCATAACCAATGAATGTAATTTATGTCACATATATAATAAAAAATAATTGTTTGATTTTCCTACTAGATACTAAAAAATATATCGAGTCAAATGAAAACTCAATCGAGGATGACCCTTTCATTGGGAGATCAAAATCTGTTCATGGTGGTCCCAATGTAGATAATGTATTTTATGTCCGAAAGGACCATATATAGGGGGTTTAGATTATAAATATAGGATTCAAATTCCTTCAACCTTTAAAAAAATAAAGATATTTCAGTGAGTAGGTTAAAGTGTTTTTTTAATATACTATTATTTCTTTCATTATATTATGTATTATCTACTGTAATAAGATAATATAATTTAAATGTTTGACAACTCATATAGACAACGTATTCTGAACATGATGATGTTACCAATCTCAGAAAAGAAAATGTGGTAAATATTGAAACTATAAAATTATTTTGGGATAAACAACTTGTTGATTAAAAAACAATAACGACGGAACATCACAGTATTGACTAAAACTATCAAGGTAAGAACTAGGGGTATAAAATTTTATGTTTGTTGGAATCAATGAAGATAACCTGTTGAACCTAATAATTCGATGTTCATTAGTTATATTGGGGTCATAATGAAGATGAATGTGTCATTTGATATAGATTCATGGAACCCCGTCCCACCTATAACAAACGAAACCCATTACGATGATATTTAGGTAAAGTTACGATATATTTTCTCTACTTTACAGAAAATTTATATAATGAAAAATTAATTTAATTTTCATTATTACTTTAAGAGTTCATTTATTTTAGATTATTTCCCCAAGAAATATGTCGTAATGGTCATTGGAAAATCCCATAGTGGCATCAAGACTCTTCTTACCAAGTTTCGTCGTAGGGATGTTGAGGGAAAAGTAAAGCCCCTTCCACCAGTTACCTATGTACACATTATAAACCAGGATACATGGAATGGTTTCGTATGTCATCACAATGAGAAATAAGATTCTGGTGCATTATAGTCAGTAATATATTATTTTACATTATTTTTTTATCCAATTTGATTCAAAATTATTAATTTATGAAACAGAAAAGGAGTTATGAAAATAAAAAACATGCAATAAAACCAATGTACCCCTATCATAAATAATATATTGGCTACACTTCACTAGATAAGAAATTGATATGTATTTTAAATAAAAAAATTTGAGATGAAAAAAACATATGTTCCTTCTTTTGTAATCATATTGATGAATGAAAATCTAAAGCCACTTTCATCCCATATAATGTGTTATAGAATAAGTCCCACATAAATAATAAGGGTGAACTAATTTATGAAAACACAAAATAAGTATGGGAAATATGTGTAATTATGACATAATTTTATTTTTTATGATTTATAACCAAATTACATAAAAATATCTATTTATTTTATTATGTTTTTTATATGTTTAAGACACAAGAATCAGTAGTGAATATACCTAAAGAAAAACTAATTTCAGATCTTTGAAGTGGACAAAACAATATTATAATGTCACATGTGTTAGTTTTAGAGTTTCTCCTAGATCATATTTCAAGACGAAAAAACCACAATAAGATACATATAATATGATAACAAGATTATAGGAAAATATAGATTATTTCCATGGTATTATTTTTCAGTATGGTTTGGAAGACCAATATAAGTGATAGGATCAAAGTGAACCAATAGTGGAACAAAGATTAGTACATGAAAAACCAAATAACACCATTATCATTGATTCTAGTTATTCCCCTCAACTATATATATTATCTTAGATAATCAATATTTTCATTAATAATTCCCATAAATGTGAATAAATCAACTTTTGATAACTTTATTATTACAATTCTATAGGGTAATGTTGTATGTGATTTCTATCTATCCACACCCATGTATCACCAAACTGAAATGAGTATGATGTATAATATATTTTGAGACAAACCACACAAAAAAATACCACCCAAAATATCACATGATATTGGGGATTGTAGTGTCTCAAGAGTTGAGTGTTGAGATTCTTGTTCTACTTGATGATCTAGATATTACAATGGTCAGTGATTCTATTAGAACATTTGTAGTATAGTTTTATGATATTATAAAGATTCATGAGGTATGTCCTTAATAAAAAATTTAAAATAAAAAACATATAAAAATTGATGAATTTTTTTTTGAAGTGAGGTATGATATTACATACGGATAAAACAATGTGGAACAGAAGGTCTGGTCAAGAAAATCCAATGAATCGACCAAGGAAACAAAAGAACCTCCCAAGAGTACCTTCTCCCCACCAATTCCACTACAATATATATTATAATTAAAAATTCATTTATAAAACACATAAAAATATGGATATATGTCATATATACGATATGAAGAAGAAATATTTCGAACTTTCATCATAGATGCAGTCGGTATCGAGAGTGTAAATTAGAATCTCAAGTTTGAAGGGCTGGGAGCCTTACTCGTGAATACATACATAAGGTTTGTTTTCATAATAAGTTTTTCCAAAAAATAATATATTACGTTCAATAAAGTTAATAATTATTCATATTTTCTACAAGTGTTTATATTTCTGCTATATAAATGGAAAACCATGTGAATCAAGATTTGGATTCATTAATCCCAGTATCATTTCTAAGAAAGAAACTTATTTGGAGATAAAATAAACTGATTTTAAAAAATATGAGCAAAATTATTCATTTCAGAAGAAAATAAAAAATTAAGGACACTTTTTGATGCCTATAATGTAGGGGTAAAACTCTATAATCTAATCACATAAAATATATATATATATTATTACTTATTTTTTTAGGAAGCATTGTATGCTGATCACAATCAATTTGGATACACCAATTTTGTTTTTGGATCCAAATCATGTATTTTCAACAAGACGTCCACAAATAATGTGTATTGTGAACATTTAAATCACTAAAATCAATAATTTATATATAAACATAAAATGATATGTTTCAGTTTGTGTTTTTACAATGATTTTGTTATGATAGGATGATCACTAAATATACTCTAAATAATTGTATGAGATCGGTGCCTAAAAAACATATTAATTACTTCAAATGGAAATGTGTTATAGTATATATAGATATATTTTACTATTAAAAAATATTTCCAATCAATTTAATTATTTTGGTGAGATTTTTTCCAGTGTATAAAATAAGATAACGAAAATGATTGTGGATACTATGTTTTCAAATTTATTAAAGATATCATGTACCATAAAAATAAATACATCAATGAATAGGGAATTTTTACGGGAATTAAAATTTTATTAAAAATATTTATTCATCATTTTTTTGCCTATATTTTCTTTGTAACAAAAATATTTCCAACAATATATGTACTCAAAAGAAGAAGTAAATTTGTTTAGTGATGATTGGCCAACGTACATGACATTATAATGTTTTACAACATCAAATTTAGGTAATTACTTAATATTTTTATGTTCTAGTATTGGTTATGACCATAGAGATACACTTTCATTGTGAGTCATTAGTATCAGAATGATTATATATTATTTTTGATCTATTTATCAAGGATAATTATAATGGAGGAAATTGATTTTTAAAAAAAAGAATTGGAAGAATACATGGTGTTATAATTTATATAATCATCATGAATAGTTGAATTCCTACCACTTATTTATTTAATTTTCTCATCTTTTTATCTACTTTTTTTAGTTAAATTTTTTTTCTGAATGCTTATTTTGTAAAATTTACACAATAGTTCAAAACATGAGCCTCGTGATCAAAAATGAGAAAAAAATCATATTGAATTGATAATTCAAGAAAAAATAATAATAATTTTCTGACATGTAGTAATTGACCACACGTCAATCCAACACACGATGTGACTGGAATGACTCAATGTGCATGATTTCAGTTTATAATGATATTTTTGTAAAAAAATATTTAAATACTAAAAACCAAGAAAAAATATTCAGATTATTTTGATAATTTAGTATTGTGATCCATAAGTCATTTTTGATGTGTATGAATAAGACTCACCTAAATCCCATGAATAATGTGATTGATATTACTCAAATTATGAGTTTCAAGTTTAAAATTGAAATTTTAGTAAAAAAGAGAAGTGACATACTCAAACTGAGAAAATGAATTCATATTGTTTTGATACATTAAGAAATATATGCCTTAGTAATTATTGACATATAGGTATGAGTTTCACCATATTAAGATACATAATGTTCCCAATATGAATCAAAGTTCCTATTATTAGTTTAAAATTGATATTTTAGTTAAAAATGTGTGTCACCCATTAAAAACTAATAAACGAACATTCAGATTGTCTTGTTAATTTAGAACAATGATTAACAGGACATTTATGACATGTAGAAATTATTCTCCCATCAAACCCAGACGTGATATGACTATAATGACTCAGAGTGAGTTTTTTCAGTCTAAAATTACATTTCAGTAAAAAGGAAAAGTGTTATACTCAAAACTGAGAAAATGGATTCAAATTGTTTTGATACTTTAGAAAAAATATCCATAAGCTGTTTGCGATGTATATGAGTAAACCATAATTAAATCTCATACATGGTGTACCCAAAATGACTCAAATTGGGTGGTTTTAGTATAAAATTGAAATTTTATTAATGTATTCCTTCATATTTATGTTTAATTTATTTTATTATAGTGTTACTTACATTGGAAGTTTTTTATTATATAGGTGGATTAATTTTCTCGAGTTGGGGTGGTTTTATTGATGCTTCTCATTGTTGTGATAGATTTTAAATCGAGTCTATAACTGAGAGAATTCCAATAAGAAAGTGGTTTAATAATTTATACATAAATCATGAAATTGTGAACTCATACTACTTATTTAGTTCAATTTTCCACCATTTATCTACTATTATCTGTTAATTTCCTTATCTTTTTTCTAATAATTATTTAGTTTTTTCATAGATATTTTGGTAAGTAATATTTTTCTTTCAATAATCTACAACATACCCAAAAAGTGATAACATATTCATTTTGGGTGGAAGAGGAAACCCCAAGTTTCCTAAAATTCGAAGTGTTTATATAATATTGTGGTTTTCTATTCCATCAAAATGGAAAATTTTAACTCTTTTATGGATTTTTTTAGATAGTTTAATAAAAAAAATATCTCATATTTAATCTAGTGCACCTAAATATGATACACTAAGTGCTTTTTAGGAATCAAACTTTATGTTTTTAGTTTATAACTGACATTTTAGTTCAAAACACACATGAAATACTCCAAAAATAGAAAACACATTAAATTTTTTTTATAAATTAGGAAGGAAATCCATAAGTCATTTTTGATGTGTAGGAATCAGCTGCACATCAATCTGACACACGATGTGATCGGTAAGACTCCAATGGTGTCTTTTGATTTAAAATTGGCATTAATTTTAGTAAAAGGGAAAATTCATATAATCAAAACCAATAAAATTAATTCATATTGTTTTTACATATTAGGATAAGAATCCATAAGTCCATTTTTCATGTAAGGATTAAACATACTTTAATCTGACACAAGATGTGCCTAATATAGTTAAAAGTGTTCATTATCAGTTTAAAATTGGCATTTTAGTTTAAAATAGGTTTCCCTCATTTAAAAATTAGTATACACACATGGATTGTCTTGATAATTTGGGATAATAATTTATAATTAATTTTTGATTCCTGGGAATCAGTCTCACATCAAACAAACACATGATGTGACCAATATGACTCAAAGTGCATGTTTTTAGTTTAAAATGACATTTTATTTGAAAACATTAGTGACATATTAAAAAATAATAAAACACAATCATATTGTTTTAATAATTCATAAAAAATATCCATAAGTCATTTTTTAAATTTAGGAATCATCTACACCACAATCCAATGCATGGTGTGATTTGTATGACTTCAAGTGTGTCTTTTTATTTAAAATTGATATTTAGTAAATAAAATTCAAGTTACATAATCAAAACTAATAAAAAAATTAGATTATTTTGATATATTTTTAAAAATTATCTATAGGTAATTGTTGTTATGTTGGAATCAACCAAATATTAATATGGTACCCAGTATGCCTGGTATGACTCAAAGTGTCCGTTATCAGTTTAAAATTGACATTTTAGTTTAGAACATGTGTCACTCACAAAAACCCAAGAAAACATGCTCTATATTTTTAATGATTTAGTAAAACAATTCATATGTCTTTTTTTAAATGTAGGAATTAGTCTCACATCACACAGAAACATGATGTAACCGATTTGACTTAAAGTGTATATTATTAATTTGAAATTGACATTTTAGTTAAAAATATGTATCACTCACTAAAAACAATGAAAACATGATCTTATTTTGTTAATAATTTAGTTAAATTATTCATAAGTCATATTTTACATTTAGAAATTAGTCACATGTGAAATTGATAAATGATGTGACAAGTATGACTCAAAGTGCGTGTTTTGAGTATAGAATGACATTTTAGTAAAAAAACACAACAAACATAATCAAAACTAAGAGAATGTAGATGGATTGATTTTTTATTTTATTGAAATTAACCCTATTTATTTTTTGAATTTTAAGAATTATTCACACCTTAATCCAATACACAATGTGACCGATATGACTCAAACTATCCATTATCAATTTAAAAATGACATTTTAGTTCAAAACATGTGTTAAACACTAAAAATTGTTCAAAAAGTATTAGATTGTCATGATAATTTAGGAAAAATATTATTAAAACATTTTTGATGATTTTGAATCATTATCATGTCAAAAAAACACATGATGTGACTAGTATGACTCAATGTGTGTCTTTCTTGTTTAAAATGACATTTTAGTAAAAAAAACACATGTGACATTGTCAAAACCAATAAAAAGAATCCAAAATATTTTTATACTTTAGGTAAATGATCCATATTTCATTTTTAATTTTTAGTAATCAGTGGAACCTTAATTAGATTCATGGTGTGACCGGTATGTCTCCTTTTGGGCCTTTTTAATTAAATTTTATATTTTAGTAAAAATGAAAAATGACATAATCAATACCATGAAAACACATTTTGATTTTTTTATATTTTAAAAATATTATACATAGTTTATTTTTTATTTTTAGGAATAATATTCACCTTAATATAATAAATATTGTTCTTAGTAAGACTGTATATGTCTATTATCATTTTAAAATTGACATTTTACATCAAATTGTGTTTCATTCACTGAAAATTGTGAAAATGCACTCAGATTGTCTTGATAATTTAAGAAAATTATTCATAAGAAATTTATGAGGGTTATGAATTATTATCATGTCAATACAAAAAAAATATGTGACTTGTATGACTAAAAGTATGCATTTTCAGTTTTAAATAAGATTTGAGTAAAAACAAAAGTGACACACTCAAAACTAAAAAAACTCATTTGGATTTTTTGATACCATATTTCAAAAATCCTTAAGACATTTTTGACGTATAGGAATTAGAATCACCTCAATATGATTCATGGTGTGACCTATATGAATCAATGTGTGTCTTTTAATTTAAATTTGAAATTTTTGTAAAAAATACAAGTGACTTACACAAAACAAAGAAAACACATTCGGATTATTTCTATACTTTAATAAATTGATTCATAAGTAATTTTTTACATTTAGTAATCATATGAACCTCATTCTATAACATAATGTGCCTATTATGACTCAAATTGTCTGTTATCAGTTTAAAATTGAAATTTTAGTTCTAAACATGTGTCACTCACTAGAAGTCAAGATAATATACATAAATTGTCATAATAATATATGGAAATGATTAATAAGTAATTTGTAAAAAATTGACACATGATGTGACCAGTATGACTCAATGTGTGTGTTTTTAGTTTAAAATGATATTTTATTAAAAACATGAGTATCATACTCAAAATTGATAAAATACATTTAGTATATTTTGATAATTTAGTTTAATGATCCATATGTAATTTGTGACATATAGGAATCAGCCACACCTCAATCCACTGTATGATGTGACTAGTATGATTCCAAGTGTGTCTATCTTATTGAAAATGTAAATTTTAGTAAAAATGGCAAGTGGAATACTCAAAACCGAGAAAGAACATTGAAATTATTTTGAAACATTAGGAAAATTATACAGAAGTCATTAGTCACATGTAGGAATTAGCCTCACCTCAATATAATACACGGTGTTCCCAATATAACTCAATGTGTATGTTTTTAGTTTAAAATTAACACTTTGTGTTTAATTTTATTCTCTATAGTATTACTAACATAATAATTATTTTCTTATATAGGTTCATTATTTTTATTTATCTGGAGTATTTTTTTTGAAACTAATAGCAAGACCGGTGGTAGGGGCCAAGTATAAAGGGTCATTTTTTCATGTATGTGGTAATGTGTACTTACTCATGTAATTGTACAAACTAATGATTGAAATTTCAATAATATAATGTTTTTCTTGTTTTTTTTTGTCAATATTATTTCAATTAAATTATATATTTTCTATATATTTTTATTCCTTTTTATGTATTCTGATTGGGTTTGATTTTACTTAGCTATTGTATGGATGTTGTAGGTCTGTAGGTGTGTAGAAATTAGAATGGCCTTTATGAGTGCTATATTAAGTGACAATAAAGGGACCTTTTATTAGTGATAAAAATAAGGCACTGATAATGATAAAATTTATTAGTTCTTTCAAAAGGAATTGATAAAATATTACTTTATTAGTGATTTTTTGAATTTCTGATAAGGCTCGAGGTATTTTAGTATCTCTTAGGTAGTCAGTGCTTTTAGGTGATGAAAATGATCAATTTTAACACTGTTAAAAGCATTTATTATAGTATTGAGGGTAAATTTTCTTTATAGGTAGTCATGAGTGAGGCTAGGATATTAGATACAGTCATTAATACATATACTTTAAGTATAGGAATCGTGGCACATATAGTTCTTAAATTATCCCTATAGAGATCTGGCTCTTATGAAAAAACAAATAAGGCTAGGTATCTTCTCAGTATTTTGGATTTGGGAAGGTGGGATATCACCGAGAAGGAATAAATCACTATGGTGAGATAGGTAATTTTTTAGTAATTTTGGTTGGGAATAGGATAAGAGATCATGGAAACACTACTTATCCTATAACAATAGTAATCAAGCCACCAAAATTTATTGAAATTTCCTAGGGTGAGAGGCTATTAGAAGGACACGATATAGGTAAAGAGTAATCCAATATTAGGATGGGATTATTTTTGTTCTCCTTCTTAGTGAAGGATTAGAAACGAAACTCTATAGTAATATCCTATATTGATAGGACTAATACTTTGTAGAGGTGGTAATTTAATCTAGATGTAGATCAATACACCAAAATCTATTACATAGATTTGGTTTTCAAGTAAGGGGTATTACTGATTGATTTCCTCAAATAGCTTGAGAAGTTGTATGTGGTAGAGTTTACCATGTAGTATAAAATTATATGAATAATAAGTAACTCCCTACCTAAAAAACATGTTTTTTCTTAGTCATACAAACTATGGTGGTCCACCAGGACACCTAAGTTCAAGTGAGTCATGCTTGGTGTGAGAAATAAGGGATGGCTGGGAGATCACCCATGTTAGTTGAGCGTGGTTAAAATGAAGGAAAAGGAAATGTTAGGGGAACATTATTCTTTATTTTTCAATAATGGGATGACTAAATGGAGGAATTTTCAAATTTTTGTAGGCTGATAATGGTTAGAGACTATACACTAAGAGTTCTTTCAAGGGTTTGGATCACATGTAAGGGATTCAAATCATAGAAAATAGGATTCTATAAGTAGTCTAAGTCCATGATAGGTAGACGTGGTTCCATGTATTTTAATTATATTTTTTAGGATTATTTTAGGTAGTTTAACATCCTTTGGGAAGGACGTTGGTTCTCCTGAATCTATTTACCGGTGTATCTGGGAGTCTTTCACTCTTCAAGGTTTCACTAAGTAAGGAAATGTGAACCAAATAATGAATTAAAGGGGTTTGGAATCGAGAACCCATGGTAGGGTCTAGGATCGATGGTCCTAGATGTCACTATGTATCCCATGCAGAAATGAATTGAGCTATATGTATCTATGAACTTATTAATATCCAAAATATTCCTATGTTGTGATTTCAATTTCATATTTCACGATTCTTTTACATTATAAACTCATTTATTCCTCTATTGTCTCATGGTATTTCACATAATTTATCCATGTTCCCATGGTTGACATTATTCCTTAAATCTATTTTTATATCATGTTATACTCAATTATATGTTAACATTAATACTAATTATTACTTTTTACTAAGATATTCAGCTCAACCCTTGATATATGTATGTCCCTATGAGGTCATATGTTTTAAAGACATTATTGCAAACTTTTTAATTTTTTAAAAATGAATTATTTTCTATAATTTTATATAATTATAGTGTTTAATGGTTAATTATGTACCTATTTATCAAATACACTAAAATTATTATTATTTTAGTCAATTGTAGTTGTTTTCATATATATAATGTATATTTTTTCACCATATTTATAATTACATGTATATGAGTTTCTCAATAAGGTTATTGATAAAAATTTTAGATCCCCCTCACCTAATTTGAATTTTAGAAAAACATTATTATTATTTAATCAAGACGATGTGTGGATAAAAACCATTTTGATGAAATGGGGGTGTAGTTTTGGTATTGTGTGATTCATTGTTTAATGAGTCAAACAAGAATTTATTCATTTTTTCTTATCCTTAATATAATTAGTTTTTTTATCATTCAATAGTTTCTCAAAAGTTAATATATGAGGACCTCATAGGTGAAATATATTCTATGTACTTTGAATTTTAATATAAATTACTAATAAATAATGGTTTCATAAATAATTTTAAAAACATTTGATCACATACTTGTTAAATTTAATATTCCTTGTAAGTAGTTACTTTATTTTAAGATGAGGGTAACCTCACTAGGAAGTATAGTGGTGATCAAAGAATTAAATTAGGTATAAGTTTTTTTAAAATATAATATAATATTCAATTAAATTAATAACATTATTCCTAAATTAATTCCCTAAATACACCACAACTTATCCAATGTGGTTTTCTCCAACATGATTTAAAAAATATCAATTGTAACACCCCTACCTTTCTCTTTTTCCATGTTTTCATTTTTTTAAAGTTAATTTTATACCACACACACTTTCTCAAAAAATGTATGTGACTGTTCCCTTATAATGTATTATTTAGAATTATTATTTTTAAGGATTTTATTGGATAACTATATCATTCTATGTAATTGGTTATACCAACCTTATTTGATTACCAAAACATTGAAAAAGTATGCATGGTTTAGGTAGATATGGGTGTTAGATAATCTCTAGTATTATTGTTAATGAAATATATATAGGAAATTTAAACCCTAGTGGATTTATTTAAAATTTATTTCATCTATTTAATCAATGGATTTTGAGATTATACTATATGTTTTAAAGTCTAGAGGTAAAAGAAAAGTCTTGATTTAGGGGAATTACATGATGAAAATTGCTAAAATAAAGGCTTTAACTTTATCTAACATAAGTAATAGTAATTAAATAGATGGTAAAAATCGGTTTAGAGGGTAAATGTGATGGTGGTATTAATGTTTTTTAAAATTTTGATGTTCAAGTCCCCTTATATTGGACAAAAATGAACAAACACTTTAAAAAATTTAGAGAAAAGGAAACCCATTACATAAAAAAGTCATGAAGGTCGAAAATATACATGAAAAAATGGTATAAAATGGTCATGATGATCCATTGGGAAGAAATAATCAAGAAAATAAAAATAAATATTCTCATTTCTCCTATTAGAAAATGAAACTGTGAAATCAATCAAAGAAAATGTGTCACCACCTGCCAAGATATTACATCATGATAGTCCAACATAATTTGGTAGAGCACTCCTCCAACACAATGAATATGAAAGGATAATTGGATGATAGGTTAGATCATTTCTATCGCTCTTTTTACTTGCATACTCAAAAATGCATGTGAGATACTAACTACACTATCAACACGATGAAACAAAAATCAAGGAAAAAACACACTGCATGAAAAAAAATAGGGTACCCATCCATCCATTGTGAACAGATGGACGAATGATGGGTGTCAACACACCCATTCCTCTTTCAAGGCATCCCACCCAGTGATAATGGATTGAAGATACACCACCATCTAAATTGAACAAGATAGTCTCCAAATCCTTGCAAGACATCTGAAACCCAATCAAACGCCCATTTTGCACAACAGACTGAAATCAAACAGAATCACACCAAAAAAAGACCCAAACCACTAGAAATTCCCTATATCCATCCAAGATACCTCTTATTTCCCAATACCATGCACTATCAACCACAAGATTACCTCCATCACAACCATCGAGAATTCCATAATATTCCACAGATGACCCTCGATAAATTCCTAAGTGAATAAAACTTCTTGACCACCACTCACATGTGAAGAAAATCAGATGAAAAGATACTTGAGAAGGACACCAGAACACCAGTGTACATGAAATGAACTCTAAATCCACCAAACATACACCTAGATGAAACCCACACCAAAATGATGAAGAAACCTGGATTTGATATAGTTGTAAAGAACACTGGCATTGACTACAGGCAACATGATGATTCACCCACCACCATTACAGTAAGTAGAGGACAATGTTTTTGAGTGAGGATTCACTTTCACAGAATAAGGTAAACACAAATATGTTTATGAATGAAATAAGGCTAAATTGAATATGTTAGAATTCATTAGAATATATTTTTGGATGGATTTTCCCCTAGATCTATCAGTGAGGATATATAGGACGAAGCCTCCACCAAAACACATACAACAAAGACGATTGAAGGAATACATTGAGTGTATCTATAGAATAACTTATAATACCCTAAGAGATATTGTCTATTTATTTTTAATATATATTATCTTTTGGAATATAATGGTTTTAGAGTATTTTCTAAAAAAAATTATGAAAGGATATATCTATATTAAAAGCTTGTCTTCAAGCTATTTTAGAACCTAAGTAGAAAATGGATATGATTCATAATTTTTTCTTAGGAATTGGATTCAACAATTATCAATCCATAGATAAGTGAAATTGTAATTAAGTATTTAACATCATTTACTTTAATTTATGTAAAAAAACCTCCACAATTATTATAATAAAAACTAACATTTAATACTATCCCAAAATGAAAAATAAAAGGACTCTCTAAATCGATTATTTTATAAATTCTTTAGATGATGATTTTTTTACCTTAGTAGTCTAATATAACCAATATTAAAAATCATATTCCACATTGGTTATAAAATAGATGATGTAGAAAAATCTGGAAAAATGAAAAAATGACACAATTTCCATGGTTTTTGTAAAACAACTGATGTGAAATCATCTCTTTTTCATCGGTTATTAAAATAATTGAGATAGAAATTTTTTTAAAAAAAATTAAATAAAAATACACTACAAAAAATCTATAATAGAGAAAAAATGTAGAAAAAAGTCATAAAAGAAAAAAATAGAATAAAAATATAATACAATTATTTAATTACAATTTATTTTTCAACATTTTAAAATTTAAAAAATTACATTTTTAAATATAAATGTGGAAATATAAAATAAAAATATGTATAAATAAACAAAATGTGAATCAAACTAATAAAATAATCTGACCTAGATTCCTGTATACGATTTATCTCATTTTCATAATATGTATGAGAATCATCAAAATGCTAAAAATTTAAAATAAATTATTCAAAATGTATTCTCAATATAATTGTAAGATAAATAAAATGAGAAGTTATAATAAAATATAACCTTTTAAAATATATAACTATAGCAATTGAACATATTTCATACATAAATCTCATAAAATAATTACTACATTTAATTACTTCTTGATAAATAATTTTCTATTTAAAAGGAAGTTATGAATTAAAAATAATATTTTAATTATCTGATAAATTAAAGTACTTATAATTGAAGTCACTTTTGTGAAAACATAATTGGTATTTTCTTCCTGTTTTCATATTTATTACTTATAATGCTCTCATTACCTATTTAATAATTTTTAGTATAGATTAAAATAAATATATATTATAATATATATGTTTTAAAATAATCAAACTTATTTTTTATTATTTCTAAACTTTTTTTTATATATCACCATGTATGGAGATTAAATAGTAAGTTTTATTTTATTATAGAAAAAACAAAAAATCCATTGAACAATAATAAAAAAAAATATTTTAGTGATTATTTAATTAAAATAAATAAAACTTTATGGAATATATGATTGATACCCATCATTATAAGGATGAACCTAATACCAAATTGCATCATTCTCAAATTCTTGCGAAATATATATTGTTACTTCTTCATCTCTCACTATCATCATTATTTTGAAAATAAATTAAAGATCTATGAACACATTCACACATTTTGTATCATAATAAATATAAATTTTATAATGATACCTAATAAAAAGCATAGGTATTAAGTTATATAATATTGATATAATTAAAGTAATTATGATAAACACCTTACAAAAAATAATTACTTCACTATGAGACACCACATATCAAATGTTACGGGATCCATAATATATCTTTTATATATCAACATCATATAATCATTCCCAAAAATTTTATTATTCATTTTTAATTGATAATAATTCAACAAAATAAATTCATATGATAGTAATTCAAAATTTCCTTCAAAAAAATATGCATAGTTAAAGGGGCCTCAATAAGTTTTTCTTTCAATAAAACATGTTTTTACATTTAATGTATCCCTATATATATTAGAATAATAAAAAATATTAACACCATTATAAAATAAATGATATAATCTATAGTTATTTCAATAGTAAGTTTTTGGATAGTCCTATATGGCCAAAGTAAAAAAAATGTCTGACATTTTGTCTAACTATTGAAATCTCATGAGTAGGGATGATACAATACCTGAAGAATCTATAATTTCATACATTTTTACCATAATATAATACATATGTATATAATAATGATATAGAATATCTTAAATATAATATATGATCTCATATTACATAATATGATAATGAAGATCCTTGCCACATAACTCATAGTATGTGAGAAACTGTGGAGGAGGATGTGGAGGAGTGAGATATGTTGAAGGAAGTGGGGGAGTGAGACATTCATAAAGAGGTATAACAGTGGAACATACAACCTCAAACAATCTCTATATGTTTTAAGACATATATTATTCCAAAAATATAATCATATTCTCCATAATCTCACCTATATTATGATCTTTTGCATCTAAAGCTTCCATTTTTTCATTATATAAAACTCCCTTGAAGATGTCCTATAATGACAACACAATTATTTTATTAACTCACCCTCCTCATATCTTTATAAATGAAGAATCTTATTTTGATTTACTAATGCAGTCTCCAAAATAACCTTCCTACCATCAGTTATGAAGGCCCCCTAAGTGATCTTCTCCTCAAGGGCATACTGTATATAATATTTGAAAAAACTTTTAGTAAATTAAAAAAATATAAAGAGTTTTAAAATATAATAAATAAATTTTTATAATATTTTTAGCTACATACATTTAATATTATGTAATATATGTTCCCTTATTTAGGATCCTTTCCATTTTTCGAGTCTAGGTGACGGGAGGGAGAGGGGAAGTCTTTATGGATCCTAAAAACATGGCTCTAATTTTTTTAAAAAATTCAACCCTAATTTGTTTTTATAATAATAAATACCTTCATTAAGATAATGTATGATGTTATATGTTTTTTATGGCATCACCTGATGATATCTTCTGAATTATTATTAATTAAGGACAAAAAATTCATTAATATGATCAATTTTAGTGATTATACAAGAAAAAACATCTAAAAGATGACATTGGACATACAAAAAATGATTCATATATTCAACTTTAAAAAAACTACATCCATGTATCTTAATCTAGAAAAATATATATGTCACACGGATTCTGATTTATACTTCTACCAAAAATTAAATCAAAAATTATTATTGATTTAAAATCTATCCATATCCTAGAAGAAAAAATTAATTATCTCCTCCTAACTTGTTTAGTGTTAGGTAAATAATATTTCATTTGATGAGAAGGAAAAAGTAACATATTTTAGTAAATAATTTTCATCCTAAATAAAATAATAATAAATTATTTTTCCAAAATAGTCTCCCACAACTGAGCTATTTTCATCAAGTTGATACATCTGTTCTCAAAAATCAAAATGATTATTTTTGTCATGTTTTTATAGCCACAAAACATCTAAATTGTTTTTAATTTTCACCCATTGTATTACCAATACTATATAACATTATTGATGTCCTATCTCCCTTAATATATGTAATCGATAAATTTGGAAATCGTTTACTGACACATTTTTATCCATGGAAGAAATATAATTCTAAGTATATGTTAAGGTCTATTATGTAGAGGAATACAAAGGATCCCTGAAAGAAGTATTTCTAGGTTCTTCCCTATATGATCTAAGTGACTCAAATATTTTTTGAAAGATTATCCTAGAAATAAAATTAACAAAATATTACTAAAAGGATAATTAAAACCGAACACACTTTTTATCATATTTGTTAAAGTTGTTAACAAAAATAAGAAAATATTAGCTAAAAAATTTATATGAATTTAAAGGATATAGATTAAATAATGAAAAATTAATGTAAAATATTATACACTTCCAACTATTGGATATAAAATTAAATAAAAATTAGGAAAATGATACAAACAAAATGAAACAAAAATAAAATCTTTTTAATATTCCTTAGAGTACATACCTATACTGATAAAAACAATCAACAACATTTATGATACATGGAATGATATAGAAAAAAGAAAAAAAGTAAAACATTATTAAAATCAAATAGGTACATATAAAATTGAATATCAATTAAGAAATTATATAAACTTAACTAAACTAAAAAATTATATGTCATATTTGTTATATTATTTAACTACAATGCTGAAAAAACATAAAACATTTATCCGACATCAAATGATATAGAAAGAAGAAAAAAATTAATTAAATATTTATAAAAAATTCAATTATTAAATATAAATTGTAATAATTGAAAACTATTAAAAAAATTATACTAAAAAACGCATTTTTTTATTTACATTTCATTAGATAACTAAAGTGAAAAAAATGAGGAAAACATTTAGAGGAAAAAATGATATAGATCAAGGAGAAAAATCATGTAATATTTTAAATGATAAAAATATCATAAAATTTTAATATTTATGTAAAACCCATTTTAGTCAAAAAAAAATTAAAATTGTAGTTATAATTTATGACTTTAATAAAGAATAATTAGAAATAATACATCTCACATTTTTCAAAATTTAAAAATTTAAAATGGAAATAAATATATGGTACAGACAATATTAATAGATTACTAAAATATTGTATTCACATATTCTTTATTCATGATAATTATTTATGGAAACAACCATGTCTACATTTGAGTTGTCAATATCCTCTTATAATATGTCCATAGAAGTGGGTATATCACATAATTCATCATCATCCAAATAAACAATTATCACAAAAATACTATTTTTTTCTTTCTAATATGAAAATCCATGGAAAATTTGATGGATCATTAGCATAAAAAAATTTATTTTGTATTCACTTTCATGATAAAAGGGACATATATATATTCCAATATGTTCCGATCAACTAGTTTCATTACAAATTCATCATGTTTAACATTATTGTTTTAGAAAACCCATTTATAGTTGAACTACATAACTGAGAATTTAATACAATCAATATACCATATTTCATCAATAAATCCATAATATGAAATTGTCAAAAACATTGGGTATTATATTTTTTAAATTGAAGAATTAATTTCTTCAGTGAACACTATTACACTTTAATTCTAAACTTCACTTTTATTTTCCTGGTCATTGTTATAAGATATGCGTCCAATAATTTAATAACTAGACCATGTTATCACATTTAATCTTATTCCACTTATTAATCATATCAATGTCTCAAACAGGTCATATCTACCATGTATGGTCACTCTAAACCATTATTCTGTTTTGTATTCTCATTAAGTACACACATATCTTTTTTCCTATAATAACATTTTTAACACATGAATATGTGATAATATATTTGGTTGATAATTATCTATGTTTTTTAAGACGTATAATATGATTTCACTATTTTTTCACTTATTATAAACTTTATTTTAATCCATGGATCCCATTTCCCCCAAAAAACGTATTCATATTGATTTGTAGGAAGACCAACATGATTTATTGTAGATAAGTAGTATGTACAAAACCCTACCACCTCTTCAAAAATATAATTTTCAAAAATGGATGATTCTGTTTGATATGGATTCTTAACTTACCTATTAAAAATAATTATGTATCTTCAAAAAGGATACATAAAAAAATTATACAACACCATAGATAATTATTTCTTGCACAAAATGAACCTTTAAATATATAATTGATATCAAAAAATGGCAGAAAGTATATTTCAAGTTTGGAAAGTATGTTGACTGCATTATTTTTAAATTGTTCAAAGAATTTTGATCCATGACATTTAACAAATGAAATTTAAAAAACAACACACTTTTATGATATTAAATCTCACATGGATGAGTAGTATTCCATATAATGAAAATGTAAATAGATATTAAATCATAACATGAAACATGTTATTTCAAGCCTATTAACATAATATTTTAGTGATAAATGTTTTTACATATAAATGATAACCCTGAGTTTCCCTGATACCATGGAGGATTCTGAAAAACTAATTTTCTCTCTCTTGAATAATGTGTGACAACCTAGAGGGAAGAATGTCCATTTTCTATTATGAGTGAGAGATAACTCTGAATGTTTTCCCATTAAAAGTAAATCCAATATTTCATTCAAACAATCCTTAGTCTTTTATTTAATATGTAATTATGTTTCAAAAAATCTATTACATATATTATTCTCAACATACATCACAGGAATGTTATGTTTTACCTCATGATGTATCTAATTTGAAATCTCAAAAAATATTGATTTTATTATTTCATATTTTTTCCATTTCCAGATCATTTTGTCTTCCCAAATATTACATAAATGGTTTTCACCATCCCTAATACTAATTTGTTTTAAATTATTTTGAGAAATATAAAATTTCAATCAGTAATTGAATAAATATTTTAATATTAAATATGAATAATCCATAAAAAAATTGATTCCCCAAGAACACTATTTTTCTTCCATGTCACAATTTATAACCTAAATTCCCATCATTTTAAATTGAAAAACATTTATTCCCTTTAACACCGTATCCTTATAAATTCCAATATATTGATAAGTCATTTAGAGTTAACATAAAAATTGTATGAAATTGAAAATATTTCTTTTTATAATAATCATATATTATGGTTCCTTCCTCCAATATAAATTTTTAAACAACAATTAATGGTGAAAAGTAACCATTAACATCATTTTCATTCTATTTTGATTCAAAAATCATTAAACTAAACATGAAATATTTTTTCTTTTAGAAAATTTTGGAGATAAGTTTTAAATTAATAAAATGGTTATTAACTATTTTGGTTTCTAAGGATCCAATATGTCTTAATTTCATCTATGTAAACTCTATGTCTATTATTTTAGGATTCATTTTCTCATGTAGAAAATTGTTCATCAATTTTATTCCATTGTGTATAATGAGAAGGTTGAAACATTTTTTGATCAAATATTAACTCATTTATATGTCATCTAAACCATTTTACATCATTTTAATTTTCAAATAAATATTTCTAATGAAGAATTATAGGACGATACCTAATTTCCATAATTGGAGTTCTGGTATTTCAGATAAATGATAATTGAATCTATGATTTTTCTTTCGACTTATACCATGATGTCCCACATTGTGGAAAATCTGACCGACCTTTATATTCATTTTAATATAGAAAATATTTATTAGGGAAGGAATATATTTTAATGTACACTAATCCAATTGGGTATAATATTTTTATTTCATTTTAATATGAATTCAGAAGATCATTATCTTCATATATTATGTATTTCAACAACATAACTATATAAGTATTTGATAATTTATTTTTTTCTTAATTTCTTCAACTTCTATATCATGAATCATTTATTCAATTTGATTTTAATTATCATCTTTAAAATATCCAACATCATTAAATAAGGATTTTTTCAAATTTCACTATGCCAAATCCATTCCATGGAACTTAGATTCAAATCATTGAAAATTAAATTACTTTTGATTTATCAACTTTAAAAATTTCACATATTTAAAAATTTCATGCGTGTACATAAATATAGGTCTCTATTTATAACATTTTATTTAGAAAATTCCAAAAAATCATCAACCCCTTCCTCATATCCATCACTTGTTCACTATGTAGTAATATTACTACAATTAATTGTCACCTATAATAAATTTATGTATTGGACATAAGTTATCATATTTTGAAATTTATATTTAATATTTCATTCATAAACAAAAATAAAAAATGGTAATTTTAAAATATAATAATAATAATAATAATTATATGAACTAATATAAGTAATAAATATATTATATTTTTAAAAAATATAAAAATAATTATATGTTACTGGTCAGACTATGATTTACTCATAGAAAAATATTATATGAAATATAATTTATTATTATTTAATAAAACTATAAAAAAATTAAAAGTTACTAATATGAAAAACCTAATTTCCAATCTTTATATAACATATATATTTCATTAAAAATATTAATTTTTGAAAACCTAAAACATTAAATAACAAAATTTATTATTTCTAAATAATAATTATTATAGAATACATAAAAAAATAAATTATTATATATATAATTTTAATATATTAAGAATAAAATAAAAGAAAAATGTAACTTAGGTAAATTATTGTCACAACTAGAGAATGTAAAAATGTACAATAGATATCCAATGTATCAAGTAAATTAATTATAAAAATATTTTAATTACATAAATTAAAAATACCAAAATAATAAGTCAATTAAAAATGTTATAACTACGATTGAGAAAAATCACGACAGAAAAAACCCTAGTAACCACACAATTCATCAATATGAATTTGTCAGAAAAAACTAATTAATAAAATAAAAATAATAGAAAATAAATAACATAAAATGCATTGAATGAAAAAATGTAGTAGTAGAGGAAGGAAAAATATCATGAATATAGGTTGATGATGGTGTAAGATAGTGGATGAATAATACTTTTGGTCAATAGGATCGTCAACAGATGAGTTAAGTATTGGCTCGAGAAAAGAAATTAACATAGGTCGGGTGGCTGAAATGAAATAAAAAATCACACCTCACATTTTTTGGTTTTTTAAAATAATTTCAATGTAATTAATTTAATTAATGACATTTGAAATTCGTTTATTAAATCATTTATTTCATAATAAATGTAAAAAATCCTATTTTTTACATATATTATTAAATAAGCATCATTAAAAAAATCAATAAGGGATTTTTATATTGGTTATTAAAAAATAAACATAAAAAATCATTTATAACATCGTTTATAAATAAATGATCTATTAAAATAATATTTTTAAACCTTTTTTAATAGTGACATTTCCATGGTCCTTTTATATTCCACATATTAGTAAAGCACATTTAGGGTGGAGTGTAACGAAAGTCCTTTTTCCACACAGTGGTGTGTGTTAAGCCATATTTATAAAAATGATCTTGTTTATATAGTGGTTTTACACATTTTTTTTAGTTTTATCCAATGGATGGTGGGGAATTTTTATTATAAAATTGGATAATTAGAGAAAAGTAGTTTAAATTATCATCCTAGATAATAGATATATGATTTAAACTATTTTTTGTATAACTCATACTCTTTAGATTTTGGAGACTTGGGTGACCCGTTCACTTCGGGTAATGAAGAAAAATGAGATATTTATGTTTGAGTTTTCCTCGATTGGTTGTTTTCTTAAATTTTATAGTCTTTATTTTTTCCCATCTATCAAAATTTTTCATTACCCTTTAGTGAACTTTTATAACTCCTTAATCATATAGGAATGTTGTGTTTCTTATACATTATTTAGGCATCACAGGTTCCTAACTCTATGAAATAAGGATGGATATTTCATTATTTCAATCCCCTTGCATTTGAGTATGTATGTTTAGGGACCCCATATTGCTAGTTGGGTTAAAAGGTAAGAAGTATTATGAAGGGGACATTAATGGTGGTAAAGGGGTAGGGTTAAAAATAAATACTTAGGGGGATTTTTATAGAGATATTAGTTTCTTAGATAAGGATAGATAAAGTGTCTATAAACCTGAAACATTAAATTCTTATAGTATTAGAAAATACGGTTATATTGTATCCTCCTTATGGAAAAAATATTTGTCTCATGTGATATCTTGAGAATTTTAGATTACAGAAGTAGATTATAACATGAATTATTTTCTTTCTTTCATATGAGAGAGGGGGACCTTTGGTATAATAAATATTTACCGATAGGATGGGTCTATAGTCTCTAATTCAGATACTCTTTTTGAGATGGCCTTGTATCATAGTTTATGTTCCCACATTGATCCTAACTATTACTTCATCCTTTGATGTGATCTTAAAGAGGCTAATAAGGCATGAGGTTTTATAAAAAAATGTCCCTATATCCCTTAATAAGGATTGTATGTGTTTTTTGTAAATATTAGAGACAATTTGGTAATCCTGAAGACAATTAAAATTATAGAAACAGGAAGTTATCTAAGATTGGATGAATTTCTTGGGTACTTTTTAATGAAATATTGAGATATTATCAAAGAGGATATGGTGAGTATAGTGACTTATTTATTTATAGTAAACCACATTCTTAGATTCATGGTTACTACTTATCATGTCTTGGTTCCAAAGTATCTACATTTATTTCTTTTCAATCAAAATTGATTGATTAAACTTTCTATATTCTATTATAAAATCAATGTTTAGCTTATTAATGATTGTTTATCCCCTATTTATCCCCCTATTATCTTGGAGGAGAAAAAAGGCTTTCTTATAGTTGTATATATCTAAGGGGTGGTTATTCTAGAGTAAGATATCAAAATGTAACTTGATCACATGGTAGTTTGTGGTAATGTTACATTGATGATTAATATGGGGAAATAATATGATAAGGTTTAATGGGTGCTTAACCTTGTTGTTTTGAGGATAAAGGGTTTTGGAAAATGGTTATGGGACATGGTATTTGGATTCTTCTCATCCAATTAGCTTCCCATCTCACTCATGGGGTGTTATATTGATTATATAAAGAATATAGAGGCCTTTGGTAGGGGGAAACCTTTCACCATACATTTTAAATTTTTCTTAGGATACACAATGTGGGAATATAAAATCCTATTTAAAATTAGGATTTGTGATTTTCTTTAAGGGGAATTGTGGTTTACCTTTTTTTATATCACATTTTATGATTATTCAATGGTACCCATTAAATGATGTAAAATAATATAATAAGTATTTCAATAATATTATTAATCTTTATGGTAGTGGAGGGATAAATTATTGAATGTTCAAAAAAATTACAGTCTTTGAATATTGTTCTAGTGTGAGGAAAATAATTTTTAATAATGGATGAGTATCTTTGAAAACTAATTCCCTATTGATTACTTGGGAGTTCCCCTCATCAAATATAGTGTTCATATTCTTAACCTTTTATCAATTTTGTCAATCTTTTATAATCATATTCAAAATTAGATAAATGAATTACTCTTATATTGAGGTTCCGAAAAACCACACTCTCAAATATGGTACTAAAAACATAGACAATAAATATATTATTTAAAAGAAGTGAGATTACTTGAGAAAAACATATCTTTATTTTACATCACTTCCATTTGTCAAACA
Organism: Viscum album; assembly: GCA_963277665.1. Lineage (NCBI taxonomy): Eukaryota > Viridiplantae > Streptophyta > Magnoliopsida > Santalales > Viscaceae > Viscum > Viscum album. Next base: position 248,223,918 of record OY728133.1, read on the forward strand.
TTGCACCTCAAAATAAACAGATGATCCCAATAACTAATGATTTAGTGAACTTGATAATTAACTACATAAGAAACTTATTTTGCAAATCTTGTAAAAATTTATCTATAATATAGCCACAATAGACTCCCTTATAGGTTTCTCATAAGTTATATTCATCTTCATAACCTAGGGAATGGAAATATAAGAAGTGGTGAGATCAACTGCTCATTAAGGGAAATTTTTTAAACATTTCCTTAAAGGTTAATTATATCATAATCATATGATAAAATATGAGAAGGGTTGAAATATATTATATCAACTAAAATAGAATAATAATATTTTTCCCTAAATCATGGTAGAAAGACGCTTAATATAAAATGAATAAACATATACCCAAGAAAAAGTGTCTGTAATAATTAGATAATAAACATGATCCATAGAGAATAATCATATCCATATGGAATGTAAATGTAACATGAACTTAAATCATAACAAATAACATTAGAAAAAACCTAAGAAGGTGGTATCATCATATTTTGGGTATATCCAAGAAGGAACACTATTTATTTTATGAGCATATCCAATAAGGGTCACCCTATAATTTTTAATCATATCCCAGAACACCCATGCTATATTATCTCATGATATATAAAACCATAAACAATGAATTTTAGGGTGATATATAACCCCAAAAATCATAATACATTCATATTTATTCAATAATATATCAATCATTCTCCATATCATAAAAAACCCAAGGAAAGGAAATGGGTTTCATATCATTCCCAAATGGTATCTCATAATGGAGAATTACTGATTAGACATATTGATTCCATAATTAAATCAACCAAAATGAGTATTTAATATAGGTATTTATAAAGTGATTTTAAATTATAACTCCATAGTATTAATAAATTTTCAATAAAAAATCGAAATAAAACGAATAAAAATATATTTTAGAAAATAATTATTAACATTGTCATAATAGACATAATTACGATTCATTATTAAAAATAATTTTCAATAATTTATCACAAAAACCTTTATAAAAAAACTTTAAAATAAATCCAAATAATATATAATTGAAAAAGACTTAAAGGTTTTACATGGGAAATGTGGATTGGAAGATAAAAATAGGAACATGAATGGGAAATCCTTTTTAATATTTTGAAAATACCTTTATTAAGACCCATATGATATAGAGAGTGATCAATATTTCATTTTAAGAAATGTAAAGATATTTTTTACATCGTTAGAAAAAAACTTATTTTGAATTAAAAAGATGAAATAAAACATAACTAGGAAGAGTGAATATGAATATGGTAGATAAAGAGCTCATTTGGAGTGGATGTGGATTATTCTTAACATAATTAAAATTTATACTGAAATAAATCAATCAATATAATTACCAATAAAATGAGTAATTTAATTATAATTTCATCAAATAATATAATAAACACATCCTTTAAAACCATTTTCATAGAGAACTAATTATGACTCAAGAAAAGAAGACGAGTCAAGAAAACCCCTTACCTTTAATTTTCATAGTTGAACATGATCTAACCTTCTATATAAAAAATGAATATCTTAATCACCTATTTTAGAAAATAATTCATATATATAACATTTTAAAAACTTAATTTATACTTTTATTAAAAAATATATTAGTTAGTTATATTTTATTGTAATCACCATATGTTATTAGTTTCGACTGTATATTTAGTACTTGTGTTATAATGGTGGTTCTGATTATTAATTAATAATTCCAAGTTTATCATTCAAGGATAATTATATATACTAGAATAGATTTTTTATAATTTTTTATAATTTTCTAACATCATTTCATAATTATTTTGGCTATGATTTGTGATGATGAAGTTGGTAACGAGCGTGTTTTAGTGATTTATAACAAAAAAATGTTGTGCAGTAATTATAAGGTCAATATTAGTATAACCTTTACAGAACCATAAAAACATTATATTCATATTAATTTATAATAAAACCATTAGTAATGTTTCTATATCCATCCATTATATAAATTTATATCATTGTTTCAAGTTGGTAGTAAAACCGAACCAAACAAGAACAAGCTATAATCTATGTGTGTATTTGGTTCAAAAAGTGATTCTTTTAGCCTAATATCAGTATTAAAACGTATTAATAATAATGTATAGATTTTTTTATTTGGTGGATTATATTTTAATTGATTTTGAGAAAGATTAAAATACTTGATAAAAAATACATCACATTCATGGAGGCAGTAGTCCACACATACACACGGGTGGCACATTTGTTCACATATAATTTTAAGGAGATATGAATTGGTTATTAATTTAAAAAAAACAATAACATTTTATATTTAATATTTATTTATTAATTACGATATTTGAACCATATTTATAAGTTGTTTTGTAAAAATAGATCACTTCGCTTATAGAGGCCGAAGTACGCAAGTAACACAAGTGATACATTTATTTACAGATAGTTGGGAGGAGGGTAAAAAATGGTTTTCACATAAAAATAGTAACATTTCAATATAATTACGATATTTATGTAACTATTCCATTATTTATTATTTATATTCAGTGTTGGAAAAAGAATTAATAAAGGAAGATAAATAAAAAAGGAATTATTTATTGTTTTACCTAACTCCTTAGATGGGATCCTTTGGAAATGGATTAAGGCTTTGAGAGGTGGTATGTTGAGATTAATAAAATCTCTATGAAATTTATAATATTTTTTTATAGTTATTTGGTTAGAGTTTTCTTAATATAATATTCTTGGGTTGTGAGGATAAGCAGGGTGGTAATGTATCCTGTTATAAGGAAGAGGAGTGTCATTTTTTTATTAAAATAATGCTAAGGTCACTATTCAAAGGTCATGTGGACCCAATAATAGAAAATAATGGAGTTTGGTAAGAGTAAAGGTCTACAAATCATCACAAAAATATTATAACAAAAAAATTAAGGTGTTTTTTTCTTTTACTCTTTTTTTCACTTTTATCATTTATGGTTTTTATTTGGGAAACTAATTTTTTCCATAGTATGTACTTTTAATTCATAAAAATAAAATGGGACCTATTAAATAATATGATTACAATCAAGAAATAATCTAACATACAATGATTAAAAGATGAACCAAAACAATCTAATTCTCTATTTAAATTTTTAGACAAGAATTGTAGTTATTTTGAGTAATGAGTAATTATAAATCATGAGTAAAGAAAGATGAAGAAGTAATCAAGTATACCCTTGATTTATAACTCTTGAATTTTATCCACACCAAAACTCTATTATGTTATCTTCTCCCTATTTAATCAATGAAATGGTGAATCATGGATGGACTAATGATGGTTAATCAAATCTACTTAGTGAACCCTCTTCTTTTTAACAAATTTTTTTATTCCAGTCACTATTTCACACTCACATTAACTTCTGGGTAACCTCTTTCACTATATTACACATATAATACTTTTACTATATGTATTCATCCTTCGGAGACTTAAGAAACACTTTTATAATAAATTTTACTTCTTACATGTTGTCTTGTATCGAATACTTCAATAATTTTTATATTTCTCCTATATGAATGGACTAAATCTCCACATGACAAGAAAAAATGATTTAATAGATTGGATTAATCTATTTGAGAATTCACAGTGATTTATATAATACTCCAATGATACTTTTATCATTGAAAACATCCATGATTAATGAGACCAAGAGTGTCTCCAATTATTCTCAAATATTATCAACTCTTGAAATTATGATAGTCCTTAGATCGACACATTTGAATTCGTCATATTCACTGCATAATCAAAACAAAATGAACCTTAGTTAATATTTGTTTAAATGACAAACATATATTTAACAATCATCTTACTCCATGAGAAAACACTACCATGACCTAGCCATGAGCTTAACATGATCATGTTATTCACCTGTCAAATTTATCCCCTGGGAACTACCATAGATAGATATAAACTAGAAGTTCATTAATTAATCTTCAAAATCTCTATGTGGGACTTCATTGAGGAATTCCCACAAACAACTAGTTTTCACCTATAAATATCATCACATTCATAGAATAATATTAAAACAAAGTGTCTTTATCTTCAATTTATAACCTTCTAATAAGAAAAAAACCAACAGACCCTCCCAACACGATTGATCACCTGGTAGCTTCCCATCCATGAAAAAAAAATCATCAAAAAAGTTCAATGATTCTTCCCAGAACTCAAGTTTCTCAAGCATAGAATTTGGATTCTACATCCATATGAAGTGGATAATATATTTTGACTTTCGATTAGTTAGAAGATTCTTGGGTTAGTAGCATCTATCCTCACATCTCCATGCTTACAAACTCTGGTATCATCACACAAGCTCGATAAGGTTTTTAATTCTTGTTTGAAATTAGAGGTCTTCATCCTCAAGATTAGTTTTTCTTCTTCTAAGATCATATTCATCATTATCTTAAATTAAGAAAAAAATTGATCATATATGAAGTGATATTAATCAACTTCCCAACCGTAGACCTAGAGAGAAAGGAGGTACCACCTTATTCATAACCAAGAACCTATATAGGGATATCAGTGACACATTTATCCCTTTGATCAACCGAATCTTCTTTAATGTGGATTTTGAGTTTCTTAATCAATTGCAGTCGGTCAGATTTTGGTTTTCTTCAATAGGTGACATCAACTCAGTTATATTTTTGTAGATTAGTGAGGATTTGGGGGTCTACTTCAAATAGTGGTGTGAAATATCCACATTCATCTACTTTAGTAGAAGATTCTGTTTACTACAACCATGTTTCAGGATCATCTACTTAAAACGGTGGTGGTCATTGGTCATATTCATCCCTGGCATGGTGAGCTTCCATCTTTTTCATTGGTGAGGCTCATCTTTATTGGTGAGATTTAGATGCTGGTCTTCTAAATCTAATTCTGGAGCAGTTTCATCTATATCTTGACGTCCTAATGTCACGACCCCCTCTCTACAAGGTTTATACCTCCTGGGTCGGCCATAGGAGAAGGGTGATAATGACCCCTGAGTCCTGCCTCTAGTAGGTCCCGGGTTGGTGACTAGCACCGAGGGTATAGTAAGCATACAAATGGGAGGCATTACCCTCTAATAGAACACATGAGAAAGGGAGAGATAAGACAAACACAAACTATCTCAATCTCATAATTTAATATAAAAGGAAACCCAAGTGTACATATTTAATGTCATGAAAAACTACTAAAACTGAAAGGGGAAAACTTCAAGTACCCAAAAGAAAGTAAAAACATCAGCAACCATGAATCCAGAACAACTCCTACAACCTCAGGCTAGTAGTAACCAGCCTGATCTCCAACCTGATATAAGTGACCTCAAAAAAGTTTATATACTTATATATAGTGAGTATAATAATATACTATATATGATCCACCCCAGAGCCTCTTGGGAAAAAGCAATGAAAGCATGCTAAAGCACAGTGAACAACAATTGAAACTACCTTTTCAACTAAATAGGTATACGAAGTTACCAGCCCCACCATTTATACTCTCACCAAGTATCGCATATAAGAGTATATAAAATAATAAACAATATCAAGGGTACCCTTCTACTACTTCCCTACGGGTTTAACTCTTTACCCCAACGTCTCACGTACTAAGCATCTCTCTCCAAAAAGGCTTTCCAGTAGGCACCTGGGAAAAGCACCACAACATGAACCACCTACAAAAAACCACCACGTCCACACAATAATGTAACCAGGTAGTTTACAAGAGCCACCACATCCCGCATAACGTGTATCATACATCGGGCATTATACCTCAAGCTATTACAACCCATACACTGAGTAAGGATCATCATGCCATCAGAGCCTATACACATTATACCTATAGTAGTCCATAAGAAACTATATCCAGAATATATGTGTGTGAATTACCACAAGCCATTACAACCCTCTACAGACATAAATGGGGAAAACTAACTGTTTTGCCTACCAGCACAAGTAACTCCCAATAAAAGAGAGCGGGTCCAAAGGGGGTAGTTAGCCATCCATCCTCCCAACAAAATGTTGGGTAAAACACCCCCCAGGGCACAGAATCCTTTGGTGTCAGTTTCCCTAACTGATGAGGTGGAGTAGCATATAGAAAAACAAAACATACAGAATATACTATAGCTCACAACTACACTATGGGCATAACCTAGTATTAGAATCAATTATAGCTAACATCTCTCGGACTCTCGACTGTCACTTCTAAGACTAGGTATCACATAAGCACACAACCATTTAAAGATCTTTATCACATTAATTAATTCCCTTTTTATCATTTGAATGTTGTGTTAATTAATTATTTAAAGATTAATTAACGATTAACAATTCCACATTATATTTCATTTGCATCACACCCAAAGTCCACTATCCCTTTAAATTTTACCCTCACCAATGCATCCCAGCAAGCTCCAACCCCTTGGGTTAACATCATTTATTCAATCATTTATTAACAACATTATTACTTTCCTATATTCCTATGCATTCTCAAAAAACATTCTAAGATACTAAACAAAAGGTTGATCAACTCGGTGAGTAGATAAACTACTCATCAAGCCTTTTCCACCTATAGTTTGATCATAGACCCATCCTCCCTCGGGAAGCTAAACATAGAATTCACATGGAATACCCTGCGTGTCTTGGCACCTATTTTGAAGGACGGTAAGAAAACCAGCTACCTCGAGCAGTGGATAAAGTTAAGAGGATAAACAACCCATGAGAATAAGTAAGAATCCAAACATTCACATCCAACCTGTTTCATCATCCCCAGTGTCCTCCCCAATACCCACATGCATAAACCAACGAATCTCACCACTCAATGCATCAACTGCAGCCACAACCAATAGGCCACCATGCCCCCACATATCACAACATCCATCCAGGCTCACATCATAACACAATCAGTATAAAAAAACATCATATCAATTGGGATCTTGGACCTTAAACAAGAAAGAGGGTAACTCAGAACCCTATAAGAAATTATCTTTTATCAAACAACTAGTTCTTTAATCCATCTTGAATTAACCGATTTATTATTTGCAAGTTCCAACTACGGGAATCCTAAATAGTAAGCTATCACAAATTGATTAGACATTCTTAATGTATCAACTTGATTAGAATCAAATTACAACAACAACAATTAGATTCATTAATATGCATCTTTATCTTTAGCCAAGAAAATATCAAATTAATTCTGGCTTTACATTACTTACCAATTTCCATCAAGAACAAAAAACTATACAATACAAGCATAAATATCACACTATATAGCAAAACAAGAGAAAATAACATACAATCGATATCAATTTATTTATCGGCTTCAAATATTTATTTTGTCAATTCTATTGTGATCTAGTGGGATAAAACATGCTAACAATATAGTTTCATGTAAAAGAAAAGAGAAGAAACGAATCCCCTAACTCAAATGGCTCTTGATGTTCTTTATACGGTATTGAACCACATAATGGGTTACAATCTACTCCCCCCATGACAACTTATATCGAAGATTGATCGATACTGGTTGGTTGCATACAAAACATAAGGGAACCAATTCAATGAGGAAAGATTGATCACACAACTCCTAAGGGAAGGAAAGGAAGGTTTGAGTGTATCACACCTAAGAACAAGCAGGAAGAACTAGGGAGGAAGATATCTCTTCTCTTTAGAAGATTTAACAAAGCAATGGTTTACGATAAACTGGATTTTCCATTAAAGGTGAATCACATTAAACCACACGGTTTGACCAAGTAAAGCATCCCAAGCCTTAAAAATAAATAATATATGAGTTATGGCCTTTGAATCGAGCTTAGAATCTTTAAAATGAGGCTTTAAATCCATTTTATGTCAAAGGAATCAACAAAGGGGAGTAACAATAGGATGTTGGAAAAACTGTTCACGAACTCGAAATTTGGAAAAGGAAAAAGAGGCTACTGTTGGACCTCACTATTTTTGAAACACTGTTCCTGAACACAAAATTTGGAAATGTAAATAAACGCAACTATTGGACATCACCATTCAAGAAACACTTTTCATAAACCCCAAATTTGGAAAAGGAATCATAGGCTACCGTTGAACCGCACTGTTCTGAAAACACTATTCATGAACTAAAAATTTGGCAAAGGAAATAGAGGCTACCATTGAACCTTACCATTCTAGAAACACTTTTCACATAAGGTTATCATTGCAATATTCACGTAAACCCACTGATAAAATTGTTCACATAAGGTTGTTGTTGCATTGTTCGCATAAGGATACCAAAGACAGTGTTCACATAAGGTCACAATTTCACTGTTCACATAAGGATATCGATGACATTGTTCACATAAGGTTTCTATTACACTGTTCACATAAGGCTACCGATGACACTGTTCACATAAGGTTATTGTTTCATTGTTCGCATATGGTTATTGTTGCACTGTTCACATAAGGCTATCGATGACAACGTTCACATAAGGTTATCGTTGCACTGTTCACATAAGGCTACCGATGACACCGTTCACATAAGTTTACCATTTCACTGTTCACATAAGGCTACCGATGACACTGTTCACATAAGGTTACTGTAGCACTGTCTATATAAGGAAACCAATGACACCGTTCACATAAGGTTACTGTTACACTGTTCAAATAATGCTACCGATGACACTTTTCACATAAGGATACCATTGGACTGTTCATGTAATTCTACCGATGACACCGTTCACATAAGGTTACGGTTGCATTGTTCACATAAGGCTACCAATGACCCCATTCACTTAAGGTTATTGTTGCACTGTTTACATAAGGTTATTGATGAAGCTGTTCATATAAGGTTACCGTTTCACTGTTAACATAAGGCTACCGATGACACTGTTCACATAAGGTTACCATTACACTGTTCACATAAGGCTACCGATGACACCTTTCACATAAAGTTACCGTTGCACTATTCACATAATGCTACCGATGACACTTTTCACATAAGGTTACCATTGTACTATTCCCATAAGGCTACTGATGAGGCTATTCACATAAGGTTACTATTGCACTATTCAAATAAGTCTACCGATGACACTTTTTGATAAGGTTATCATTGCACTCTTCACAAAAGGCTACCGATGATGTTGTTCACATAAGGTTACCATTACACTATTCACATAAGCCTACCAATGACATTGTTCACATAAGGCTACCATTGCACTGTTCACATAAGGCTACTGAGGACACTGTTCACATAAGTATACCGTTTCACTATTCACAGAAGGTTATCGTTTCACTGTTTACATAAGCCTACCATTGACACTTTTCGCATAAGGCTACCATTGCACTGTTCTCCAAAGGCTATTGATGCCACTATTCACATAAGGTTACCATTTCACTATTCACAGAATTGGAAACACTATTCAAATAACTAGAAATTTGGAAAAGTGTTGGGGATAAGTCACTTTGACCTCCCGAAACACCAGAGACACCAGATTTTCACAAAGGAATGGACCAGAGACTTTTGGTCTATTACATCATATACCTATCAAAACATTCTCATCCTCAAGAATTAAAATCAAAAATAAAATGAAACGGAAAATAATTCTGAACGACCACCCATCAAGATACCTCTCAAAAGATAGTAAGCCACAGGAAGCAACCCTAGAAAGCCATATCATAAACCTGAATGATCTACAACCACAATGAGAACGACGTTACATGAAAAGTGTTAAACATAATACAACTCTCAGTACTGGGAACGTATATGTGACTCACATTCCCAAGTACTCCTTCCATGCCACCGTGTCGCCACAAGACACAAACCAATTGAAACCGGTCAGATTTTGGTTTTCATCAATAGGTGACATCAACTGAGTTATATTTTTGTAGATTAGTGAGGGTTGGGGGTATCTACTTCAAATGGTGGTGTGAAATATCCACATTAATCTTATTTAGTGGAAGATTCTATTTATTACAACCATGGTTTGAGATCATCATTTTAAATCTGTGGTGTTCATTGATAATATTCATCCATGGCATGGTGAGCTCCCATCTATGTCACTGGCAAGGCTCATCTTTATTAGTGAGTTTTAGATGCCGGTATTCTAAATCTAATTTTGGATTAGTTTAATATATATCATGAAGTCCTAATGTCACGTCCCCCTCCCCACAAGGTTTACCCCTCCTAGGTCGTCCATATGAGAAGGGAGATAATAATCCCCAAGTCCCGCCTCCAGTAGGACCTGGGTTAGAGATTAGCACCGAGGGTATAATAAGCACACAAATGGGAGGCATTACCCTCTAAGAGAACACATGAAAAAGAGAGAGATAAGATAGACACCGACCAACTCCAACTCAGATTGAAATATAAATGAAAACCCAAGTGTGCATATGTAATGTCATGAAAAACTACTACAACTAAAAGGGGAAAACTACAAGTACCGAAAAGAAAGTAAAAACCGGTGCAACCATGAAGCCCGACCTACTCCTACAACCCCAGGATGGTTGTAACCAGTCTTCTCTCCATCCTGCTCTAAGTGACATGAAAACAGTATATATATATATATACAAAGGGTCAGTATAACAATATACTGAGTCTGATCCTCTTGAAATCCTCTCATGCAAAAGTAACGAAGGAATACTAAAGCACAGTGAAAAAAAAATGAAACTAACTTATCACCCAAATAGGTATAATATGTTCCCAGTCTCACCCTGGCTACTCTCACTAGGTATCACAAACAAGGGTATATAATATAATAAATAATATCAAGGGTACCTCGCTACTACTTCCCCACTATTTTTTCACTTCTCCCCAACGTCACACGTCCTATGCACCTCTCTCCCAAAAGGATTGCCCGCACACACCTGGGTAAAGCACCACAACATGAACTTCATGCAAAAAAACCACCACTTCCACACAGGTAAGTAACCAGGTAGTTTCTGGGATCCACCACAGATCACAAAACTTGTATCTTACGTCGGGCATTATACCTCATGCCATTACAGCCCATACACTGAGTAAGGATCCTCAAGCCATCACAGCCTATACACATTATACCTATAGTAGTCCATAGGAAACTATATCCAGAATATATGTGTGCAAATAACCACAAGCCATTATATCCCTTTACACACATATATGGGGAAAACTAAGCATTGTGCCTACCAGCACAAGTAACTCCCAAGAGAAGAGAGTAGGGCCAAATGGGGTAGTCATCCATCCATCCCCCCATGAGAATATTGGGGAAAACACCCCTAGGGATCAAAATCCTCAAGGTGTCAGTTTCCCTAACTAACATGGTGGATTAGCGTATAGAAACAAAACAGGTAAATAATATACTATAGCTCACAACCTCACTATGGGCATGACCTAGTCTTAGACTCAACAGCAGATAACATCTCTCGGAATCCTGACTAATACTTCTAAGACTAGGTATCCTATAATCACACAACCATTTAAAGGGGCTTCATACATTACTTCATAAGATTTTTTTATTATTTACACATTATATTAATTAATTCTTTAAAAATTAATTAACCATTAACAATTTACACATTATATTTAATTAGCACCTCACCCAAAGTCCATTATTCCATTAAATTGAGACCCTAGCATTGCATCCTAGCAAGGTCCAACCCAATGGGTTAATATCATTTATTCAATAATCTATTAATAGAATTACATTCCCATATTACCATGAAATCTAGAAAAACATTCTAAGCTACCAAACATTCACATACAAACTTTTTCATGATCCTTGGTGTCCTCCCCGACAGCCACATGAATAAACTAATGCATCTCGCCACTCTAGGTATCTGTTGCTGCCACAAACAATAGGCCTCCATGCCCCCACATATCACAACAGCCTTCTAGGCTCACTTCACAACCCATGTAGCAGCCAAAAAACATCATATCAATTGGGCTCTTGGACCTTAAACAAGCAAGAGGGTAACTCAGAACCCTACAAGGAATTATATTTTATTGAAAAACTAGTTCTTTAATCTATCTTGAATTAACAGATTTATTATTTGTAGGTTCCAACTATAGGAAACCTAAACAGTAAACTATCACAAATTGATTAAACATGCTTACTGCATCAATTTGATTAGCATCAAATCACCACAACAACTATCGGATTCATTCAAATTCATCTTTATCTCTAGCCAAACAAATATAATTTAATTACGGATTTATGTTATTTACCAATTTCAATCAAGAACGAAAATATAAAAAAAGCAAGCATAGATATCAAACTATCTTTCAATAAAAGAGGCAATAATAGATGATCGATATCAATTTATTTATCCAGTTTAAATATTTATTATCTCAATTTTATTGTGATCCATTGTGATAAAACATGTTAACTATACAGTTGCACATAAATGAAATGAGAAGCAATGAATCCCCAACATGAAAAGGTTCTTGATGTTCTGTATACGAGAACGAGCCACACAATAGGTTACGATCTCCTCCCCCTGTGAAAAATTATATCGATGATTGATTATTACTGCTTGGTTGCCTAAAACGTAGGGGAACCAATCCAAGGAGGAATGTTTGATCGCACAACTCCTACGAGAAGGAAAGGAAGGTTTGAGCTTCTCGCACCTGAGAACAAGGAGGATGAAATAGTGAAAAATATATGTCATCCCTTAAAATGATTTAATGGATCATGGTTTAAAATATGTTGGATTTTTTATTAAAGGTGGATTGCATTAAACCACGCGGTTTGACCATGTAAAAGAATCTTGAGCCTTTGGAATAATTAATTTAGCTTTTATGGCCTTTGAATCGGCCTTAGAGACCTTAAAATGAGGCTTTAAATGTATTTTACATCATAGGATATGTCAAAGGGGGGAAACTGTAGGATGTTGGATACATTGTTCAAGAACTCAAAATTTGGCTAAGGAAAAAGGGGCTACCGTTGGACCTCACCATTCTAGAAACAATGTTCATGAACACAAAATTTGGAAAAAGAAATAAGGGCTACTGTTGGCCCACACTATTCTAGGAACACTGTTCATGAAATCTAAATTTGGAAAAGGAAAAAAAGGCTATCATGGGACCTAACCCTTCTAGAAACAATGTTCATGAATTCCAAATTTTTCAAAGGAAAGAGAGGCTACCATTGAACCTCATTGTTCTGGAAACACTGCTCACATAAGGTTATCATCACACTGTTCACATAAGCCTACCGATGACACTGTTCACATAGGGTTGTTTTTGCATTGTATACATAAGTCTACCGTTGACACTGTTCACATAAGGTTACCCTTTCACTATTCTCATAAGGCTACTGATGACACTGATCACGTAAGGATACCGTTGCACTATTCACATAAGGCTACCGATGAGACTGTTCACATAAGGTTACCATTTCACTGTTCACCTAATGCTACTAATGACACTGTTTACAAAAGCGTACTGTTTCACTGTACACATAAGGCTACCAATGACACCGTTCAGATAAGGTTAATGTTGCACTATTCACATAAGGTTACTGAGGACACTGTTCACATAAGGTTACCATTACACTGTTCACATAAGGCTACCGATGACACTGTTCACATAAGGTTGCCATTGCACTGTTCACATAAGGCTATAGATGACACTGTTCATATAAGGTTATCATTGCACTGTTCACATAAGGCCACCGATGACACTATTCACATAAGGTTACTGTTGCACTGTTCACATAATGCTACTGATGAGACTGCTCACATAAGGTTAGCACTGCACTGTTCACATAAGGCTATCGATGACACCATTCACATAAGGTTACCGTTGCACAGTTCACATAAGGCTATCGATGAAACAGTTCACATAAGGTTGTCATTTCACTATTCACATAAGGCTACCAATGACACTATTCACATAAGGTTACCATTGCACTGTTCACATAAGGCTATCGATGACACTGTTTGCATAAGGTTATCGTTGTGCTGTTCACATAGGCTACCGATGACACTATTCACATAAGGCTAACGTTGCACTCTTCACCTAAGGCTTTGAATGACACTATTTACATAAGTCTGCCATTGCATTATTCATATAAGGTTACTGTTGCACTGTTTACATAAGCCTACTAATGACACAGTTCACATAATGCTACAGTTTCACTATTCACCTAAGGCTACCGATGACAATGTTCACAGAACTGGAAAATTTGTTCACAAAACTAGAAATTTGGCAACCTATTGTGGATAAGTCACCTTGACCTCCCGGAACACCTCAGAGACCTAATTTTCACAAAGGAATGGACTAGACAGGTCTAGGTCATTACACCTAATCTCAAGTTCTTCAATCAGCTTGATAAAAAGTGATTGACGTTAGTTTTTCATTAAATAATTATATTGTCTAGGAAAATCCACCTCTTGATCGTTTAGTATGTTTGATTTAAGAAGAATAATAGGTTTATTTTCATCTCTTATGATAGATTGAATGTGGTAGGTTGAGTTTTAGTCTTATGGTCATTATAAAATCTCAGGCATGGTAGATAAGGGGAAAGGGAATGGTAGAATAGAGATGGAACACCATAGTTGAATGAGTTCTCGATATTGTCAGTACAATGACCATGGATGGTATTTGTTAAGGTCTTGCTTAAAAATTCTTCTACATGGTCAATTAAAATTTGAGTTGTTGTTTTTGGAGTGAAATGGATTGGATAGATTTGGAAATATAAATTTAACCTGAGGCTATATTAATTATCACACTCTCCTAGGTTCGAAAAATCAAATTTTCATTTTCACTTCAACAATTCCTCTTGAAATATTTATTTTATAAGCCAATTTTTAACTTCTTCATCAGTGTTAAATATTCTCCACACATTAATGATTCCATTTTTGGCTATTTGAAAAATTATGGTTTTTTTGAATATTTTCTAACCATGTATGTTAAAATCCCTATGAAAATCCACTTGCTAGATATGCACACATAGATTAAACACACACCAAGTGCCAAAAGTCTCAAAGATTCACCATGGGATCCCAATTGAAAATTTTACTCTAGTTTCAAAGGAATTGTATTTCTATCATTTAAGTTGGATTCCTGAGTTGTTTGTTAAAAAAGGATGTGTCGTCAAAGCTCAATTTAACATTTCATGTTCCTAAAATGTAACGTCCAAGTTTTGGGTTACGCCCAATGGTTCCCTATACCTGGTTTGTCACATGGCCTAAAACGCATTTTTCCAAATAGTAGAGGCTACCGACTAGTAGCGAGGGACTTGGGTGTGATAATGGGAAAACAATGTCCTCATTGGTAGAGTAACATAGTGTAAACAAATAGTAAATATTAGAGGAAGTCGTAATATCATACAACAAAAGTAAATAGCCGAAATCTGATATTATAAACAACTGAAACATATATGTAAATAAATGATGCATGTCACATGTATCTATGAAATCATCCAAACAGTTCACAGTGATGGAAATACAACACTAAAAACAAAGTAAATAAAATAGTAAAACTCCAACAGCATCACAAGCCTTAGCTTGGTATCCTGCTCTCCATCTCCAACAAAAATCAACTACCTAATGAAGAAGGGTTCTTTCCCTTAAATATACCTATAACCATATAATCTATTTAGGCCCAAAATCATGACCCAGACAGAAAGTGTGACGAATCCTATTAGGTTACCACCAGATGATCTATGCCTAACTATCAGTGAATATATATAGCAGGTAATATGTAGAAATAAAGTAATAAAATAGGAAGTAATCGAATGTAAACAACCTTACAGATTTCAATTACATTCACTTTCATTTATTAATTATTTAAAATGTTGAATAAGGTAACCTAGGGAATAATCATAATCTCTGTATCCCACTATATAATAGTAACAACAGATGTCTTAGAAAACCATCTAAACAAACCAAGTAAGACCGGGTCCAAGCTTGTTGTTTGGATTAGCAGACTCGTCACCATCATTCAATTATTCACAAGCAACCCTCTAGGAAAGTTATCATGGTATAACCACTATCGTTTAACATATCATAAATTCAATAAATAATTAGGACCCTCTAGGGATGGTCACACTATCTAGACCATTTGGTCTTGCAGAGCACAAATCAATTACAAAAGAGCACCTGGGTAGCTCTCAGGATTAATACCCCTTGGTATGCATAGAATCAATAAATACAATGACCCCATGGAGTCTCTCATAGTCAATTCCCTATGTTCCAACATTCATTTAATATCAACCCTCTAGGTAGCTCTCATAGTCTAACCCCTCTGGTCAATGAACCCATGGAAGCTCTCACAATCAATGCATCTGGTCAACGATAAAAACAATTATACATAACTAACCCTACCTAGGGAAGCTCTCATTGTAAATTCCCCTTGGTCATTGTTTCACAATGAGAAACACATGCATCTCAAATAATTAGTAACTCCATCCTAATAACACAAGGCATGGAAACAAGAAATCCTAACATGAAATACTAGACCAAATGGATATAATCAGTCAAACATGTGAAAACATCCATAAATAAGGTATTAAACCTTACATCTATGAAATAACCCTAACTCAATCAAAAAATCCATAGAAGGTATTAAAAATGGTTAAAATCCAAAACACGCAATACCCTAAACAAGGGTATTCGACACTTTTGGTATATATAATCTAAAGAAAACTAAAGAAAGGCACAAACCACCAACCTCAACATTGTACGATGAACACTCTTAAACATCGGTCCTTGAATTATTGTAGAATGATGTAGATCTAAAAATGATAAAAATGTTCAACCTTGAAAATCCCAATAGAGAAGAGGAATCAAGAATATAGGATCATGAAGAAGGAATAACTCACTAGTGGGATTCCAACGCACCTTCCAGAGTTCAAATAAGACCTTGGATAGAAAAATGGTGGCTCAAACATTGATTGTCACCCCTCATCGCTCCTATATGAACCAAGGTTAGAAGAAGGGAGTTATGGAGATGAGACGTGACCCCACTCCAACTAATCAATTAAAAATAAAAGTACACAACATGTTCATTTAAGGTACAGGTCATGTACTAGCCTCAACTGGACCTTAATTTAGGCAGTCTAGTAGGTCACCTACACAACCATGTACTAGGCCATTATAGGGCCAACACACTTTTATGTGTGGAAACCAGGTACACGGTGTGTACTCGTGAGTACATGCTGTGTACATAGAAAATTTAAAAATTCTTCATTTTTCTTCAAAAAAACCCTAAATAAATATCTATATCTAAAATGAAGATCTATGTTCTAGCAAACTTCCCCCTTAATGCAATTCATCCCTAAATTTTCCTTCCATGGGTGGCTATGAAGAAACATCAAATAACTCTAGTCACTATTATTGTATGTCGGCCTCCCACTCCCAAGTTTTGTCCTATACTCGTCTATGCTGCCACAGAACCGTACAAGAGGAATAGACCATCCATTGAGAATCTTCATGTTGTAATAAAAAATCTGTATAGGGTGATCCTCAAAGTATGGATCAACCTCTAACTCAACCTTCTTGGGTTGAAAAACTGAGATGTGTTTGAAAAGTAATGTCATAGCTGAGAAACATGGATGATGTCATCCATAGCCTAGTACCTCTGAGGTAACTGCAAATGATTGGTAACCAGCCTGACTCTCTCCAAAATCTCAAACAGCCTGATGTATCTTGGTGAATGTTTCCCCTGTCTCCTAATCCTCCTATGTCCCAACCTCAGTGTGACACGTAAGAAACCTGATTTCTGACCTCAAAATACATAAGTTATCTCCGTCAATCACCATAGGATTTTTGGAGAGATTGTGCAATATCCATCCTCTTTCAAATAAACTTCACATGCTCAGTGGTCTCTTGGACAAAACGAGGTCCCAACATCGCTTCCTATCCTACCTCTAACCAACATAGGGGTGATCGGAATGTCCTATATTACAAATATTTTTAAGGATCCATCTAAATCGTCACATGGAAACTATTATTTTAGGAAAATTTGTAACGCCCCGACCCCAGCTACCCAGAGTCGGTGCATTACTTCGTAACATTGTCATGATCACAAAAGATCAATTCTCGAAATACCGATTAGTTTAGTAGCCTTGGAAACACTAGATACATTCTTAAGTCTTTCATTACATCAAAAAGTAAACAAACTACAATAACATGGTCTTCATAGTCCACACTCATATCCTCACTGACTATTCTTGCAAGTCAGTCATAATATACTTCTTCACATCCTGAAAAATATTAAAACATTGAAAGGGGTGAGCTCAGATGCTCAGTAAGGATAAAAATATTGCGGAAGCTTTTATAAGAAAACATAAGCATTTAAGGCAATGTATAACTAAAACAAAAGCCTTATTGAACTTGAACTTAAGCATAATATGGAAAAAGTAAAATAAAATAATGCCATAACTTACTCACATGGATATTCTACTAGATGAATAATCACATGAAATATCAATAACCACTTTCATAATGAGGGAATGTATAATGCCAAACATTCTGAAACATTTTGTCAAGGCCTCGGCCAAGACGTCTAAAATGATTAAGGCCTCGGCCAAAACCATAAATCAAATTGGGAAAGGGCCTCGGCCAATTCCACGTCTAGTTGTCTCATGAGACCTACCGATGCATCGAGGAGCTATAGCGGGCTCCACCCGTCACATATTAAGTCCAATACACTCCTCATATTAATAGGTTTAAACATAACATAAATATTCGTATTAAAATTATCATACGAAATGTCAAAAATTTCTCCATAAACTATGGATGGTATAAAATAACACATCCACAGTCAAATATTTCACAAAATGTTCAATGGAAGTTTTGTATCATAAATCAATTTCAATTAAACTTAAAACCCATCAAAGGATGTTGACATGGATGAAATCAAAGCTATTTGAGAGAAATATCTCTCCTTTTTGAAATCATTTAAAAGTCCCATAATAATAAAATAATACATTTACTTTGAAAATATTCTTATAATCTTGTTAGGGAAGCTTCGACGAAGTTATAATGGCGGAAAATAGCCGCACCTGCCTTATAAGTAAAAAAACATTCTTACCTTAAATTTGTCAAAAAGGTCAAAAAGTACATTGTTTGGAAAATGACGGTAAGATTCCTTTCAAAAACGTATAAGGGTATAAATGACTTTAACCCATTTTCCATTTAATAGTAAAAATGTTTTGAAAGACATTTTTAAGAAACATGGATGTGGATGGTAACGAGGTCCCAGTAGATAATTATGTATAAACAACCTTGGATAATGAAGAGGTTGTGAATTAAACCCTTACCTTGAACTTTTCCTTGGTTGGGGTAGGTTAACCTCCTGTATAATGGTGAAATAATTGTTATTAAATTATACAAGAATCATATACATTCATATGATATCATATATGATCTTTTAACATTGCTTTGTTAACAATATCTTAGATTTATCGTTGTTTCGGGTGTTAACTTACTCGTTTTATTTTATATGTTTTGTTACGTAAGTCGTGTTTTTCATGGATAGGTTGTGTCTTATTCATATCCAGAATGATATCATGTCCTTAAACATTATTTTTAAATCATCAAATGATAATTATACTTGAATGGATACGACGGAGAATGAATCTCATCGCGTTCGTGGAGACGGTAGTCCGTACGTACGCACGAGCGACAATATCATTATTTTGATATTAAAATAATATATAATTGGATAGTGTATCATATATACAGAATCATTATCATGTTATATTTATTATTTACATGAATTACATATCATTATTATACCCATCTAAATAATAATATATTGAATAACAATTACACCACGACGTGGAGACGGTAAGTCGTACGTACGCACGTATGGTGACATGTCATTCAAATGATGGGTAGAATACTGAATGTGGTTGTTCCATATTTATAATAACATCACAGTATATAGAAGATACTGGAGTTATAATTTTAGAATTGAAATAATAAACAAAGAGGGAGTGGAAGAAGAAAGAAACTTGAAAGAGGGTGATGAAAATGTTACCTCTTCTTCGGGTTCTTCCTTTTGATTTTATCAAAAGGACTCCATAGGATGGCTTTCTGACTAAAGTAAAGCTTCTAGGATGAAGGGAGAGAAGTTGGGAGAGTATTTGGGCAGAGTTTGGCCGAACCAAAAGGCTTGGAAGTGTGAATAAGGTGGTAGAGGTGGGGGCCTTTTATAAGAGGAGAGGAGGGGCTCTTTTGGAAAGATTGAAATGTTACATTATTATACAATGCTTTTCGGATTCTAAAGGTCCCACACTTATATAATTCGTGGCTAAGGTGATAAGGGTTCTAAATCTCCTCATCCAATAGGCTTTGGACAAGTGTAAGCCTTGGAGTTTTCATTATCTTCTCATTTTATTTAAATTGTTAAATAATGAGGTCATCGCTGCATCATAATGATGTCATATATAATTTAATTTATTTAATGTCTAAAAATTATAAAAAAAATACTATGATGTAGGAAATCTTTTTAGATTTCTAATGAATATTTATAGTCAAAATTTGGATCTGTGTAACCCCAATTAAAAACTGGTTTAGTAAAACAACTCATGTTTGTGTCAATTTAATTTTAACATTAAATAAATATATATTAATGTCATTTTCCAACTAAAGTGGCTTCATGGGGTCCCCAAGTTGACCCATGGGTTGTCTTGGTCGGCCATGACTCATCCAATAGGAGTAGGACAAGTGTCAAGCTCATCTCATACTATTAAAACATTATTTTTACCTTAAACTATACTAATTACCTCTAATCGCAATTAAGAACTTAAAAGTTACTATTCACCAAAAATTTATTTTAATCACATTGAACCACATTTTACTTCTTAATGACAACCATGTATGTCGGATTTTTGAAAATCAAATCACAGAAGTGGTAATATTTCATTTTAATGAAAAATCTGTTTTTAACAACCACTTAGTGGTTTCACTATTCATCAAAAATTGAAGTTTTTCAGAATAAGGCCAAAATTTCACCCAAAGGTATAATTGATATTCTGAATTCAAAAATGATGTCTATTTTACAAAATTCCAAAAATATAAGTTGCATTAATTAATTTTATAATTAATTCCCGCTGTTACGACAAATAGCGTGTTTTTAAGAAACAATTTATATCAAAAGATTGGCAATTGTTTATGTCCAATTTCAATGTTAAATTAATTATAATGACCACCATTGGATAAAATGGTAAAAATATATTCTAAATATACTTTAAAACCACTAAATAGTATAATTTATCACTGTAAATTATTTTTATTAAAAAAGTTGTTTTTAAGTAATTTGCACTATTCATAAAAAATTAGAAGTTCTCAGAAAAATACCAAAAATTCAACATAGGCTAATTTCGATATTCCGAATCCAAAAATGAAGTACATTTTGAAATATAAAATATCTATAATTTTAAAAAGTGGTTATTACTACTCATAACGGCTACTTTGATTAGTCGCGGTGTCTTAGAACTCGAAGTTGCGTACAATGCAAGTCATTGCATTATTGAATGAGAAGCGTATCGTGGAAGCTCGGGGTGTTACATTCTACCCTCCTTCAATAAATTGCGTCCTCGCAATTTGAAATTTTTCTTTGAAAATAAAAGGTTGAAAACAGAAAATACCTTTGAGGAAAACCCACATCTGAAATAAGGTTAATAAATATATAATATTAAAAGAAAGCCAGATAAGTACAAAGGTCACCCGATATAGACCATTCTAGGATTATATGAAAATATGGATATGGAGGAGAAACAAACCATCAAGGTCTGATGGAGAGTTATAGAAAACAGGATTAGGAGAAAGTTTAACCACAAGAAAATCACAAACTTGTGATTGGTTAAACGGTCATTAAATCCCCAGTTTGAAAAGTTAACCGACAACATTTTTGTTTTAAGTTACCTTTTATAATGTTGAGGAATTTATTTAGGAGATTTACTAAGAACGTAAGGGAATATACATACTTGTTATGTATACTTTCATTCGTTAATAAATTTTTACCACAAACCCAACTTTTACTCCAAATGGTAACGGAACTCAAAAATATTCTATTTATCCTAATTGTATAAGGTTCCAAATGTTAACACATACCATTTAGATTAGTAAAATTATTTTGTAATAACCAGGGTCTTCCTGTAGGCTAGTGGTAGGAAATAAAGGCTTGTCGCACTATGGTTGTGGGTTCGATTCCTGCAGCTTTGTCCGACACGACGGGTTATTCCCCACCCTGTAGGTTGTCCTTTTCCTAAAACTATAATATCATAATATTCCAAAAATAATCTTCATAAATTTTTTAACCTTAAAAAATACTTATCCAAAGATCAACTTAATCCACTCCAACCTTTATAGTTATCCAAAATACCTCTGTCCAGACTTTCTCTAAAAGGACTCTTAATTCCAAAATCAATTTATCAGATTCCCCAAACAAGGTAAAGTTTCTCTTATTGTCACATACTAAAAATATGATTACCTTAATCATATTAAAACCTTACTGAAATCAAAAACTACTGCAGTACAATCTTTATATATATCACATTATTCTTATAACCAGAATATAATCCTTAAGTCCAAAAGCACAAATACATTAATTATTCCGCTTCAACTGTAGTCACAGCATAAGATTGGCCTTGATCCCTTGGCCTTTTCTGAGGTAAGTTTCCTTGACGCTTAGGATATTCATTTGCATAATGCCCCATTTCCCTACAATTGTAGCATTCAACTTTGACAGCCTCATTCTTTCCCTTGCAATCACGAGCCTGGTGACCCTTTTCTCCACATTTATAACAAACTCCCATTCCTTTTAGGCGAGTACCAGGGTGATTCTTCCCACAATTATCACATAATGGAAAATCCTTCTTTCCCTTTTTCTCTTTATCTGTCTCTTGTTCCACCGTTCTCTTCATCTCTTGCTTTACTTTGTTGTCATAAGACATAGAGAATTCCTTTTCTGACTTGATAGCACACGAGACAATATCTTCGTATGATGATAAGGATTGTGATACTAAAGCTCGACGGGGAAATGGTTTTAACCCATCAAAGAAACGATCAATCGTACTCCTTGTGTTACATATATAATCGGCAGCATGCCTCGCTAACCTTGTAAAGTTAGCCTCATACTTTGCGACATTCTTATCTTCCTTTTGTCTCAGACTCAAAAATTGCCTTTCCATATCCGCTCGATGGTCTCGAGGAAAGTATTTTTCTAAGAACAGCTCTTTGAAATCCTGCCATTCCATGTTTTTTAATTCATCATCTTCCTTTGTGTTTTGAATTAGTGACTACCATTGATCGGCATCTCTAGTTAGGCGGTAAACTGCCATGACAACATTCTCCCTTTCACTACTCCCCAAGGCATGGAATATTTTCTCTAAGGAATTTATCCATTGCTCAGCTACTGTAGGATTTGTACTCCCATTGAAGGTTGGCGGTTTTTGCCTCATGAAACGGTCTAGCATTGATCCTCCACGTTGCGGATTAGGGTGCTCCATACGAGTAAGGTTATTATTCATAACCTGAGTAAGTTGTCCCAGTATGGTGATTAGCTGATCGGCACCCGTTGCATCACCAGCCCCACTATAATTATCTTGAGCAGGAGGGAAATCCCTACATGGAGTGCGTGCATTGATACGGTTTCCATTTCTTCCACTAGGCGCCATTTCTAAACAATGGCATAAACTAAATCAGTTTATGAATCAAAATACATAATCCCATACTTATAAAACACTTAACATAAATTGAACTATTTATGGATATAATCCATAATCATAAAAATGTTTTCTTTGAGGAATTATATACTCATAAACCCTTCATAATGATTTGTAAAGAAAATGAGAGTTATCCTAATCATATCCCCCGGGAGTGTCGTAACCAAGAGTGCAGCAAGGCCCGTTGTCGTGCACCAGTTCCTGTTCGAGTCTAGCTCAAAGCGGTGTTTTCAGGTTTTACCCCTAGGTACATCTGTGCCAGATCCGCCTCTACCTGCTCATATCCAGACAGGGATTTATTTCTCGGAAAACTCATAAAATCTCTACAATAACAAAATTCTAGGAAGTTCTTCTATACTAATCCTCAATGTCTATCTTTCGGCTATGTTCTCTAATCAGAGTTTATCTAAATCTAGCTTCCAAGTTTAGTACTAAACTGCCTCTGATACTAACTGTAACGCCCCGACCCCAGCTACCCAGAGTCGGTGCATTACTTCGTAACATTGGCATGATCACAAAAGATCAAGTCTCGAAAGACCGATTAGTTTAGTAGCCTTGGAAACACTAGATACATTCATAAGTCTTTCATTACATCAAAAAGTAAACAAACTACAATAACATGGTCATCATAGTCCACACTCATATCCTCACTGACTATTCTTTCAATTCAGTCATAATACACTTCTTCACATCCTGGAAAATAATAAAACATTGAAAGGGGTGAGCTCAGATGCTCAGTAAGGATAACAATATTGCAGAAGCTTTTATAAGAAAACATAAGTATTTAAGGCAATGTATAACTAAAACAAAAGCCTTATTGAACTTGAACTTCAGCATAATATGGAAAAAGTAAAATAAAATAATGCCATTACTTACTCACATGGATATTCTACTAGACGAATAATCACATGAAATATCAATAACCACTTTCATAATGAGGGAATGTATAATGCCAGACATTCTGAAACATTTTGTCAAGGCCTCGGCCAAGACATCTAAAATGATTAAGGCCTCGGCCAAAACCATAAATCAAATTGGGAAAGGGACTCGGCCAATTCCACGTCTAGTTGTCTCATGAGACCTACCGATGCATCGAGGAGCTATAGCGGGATCCACCCGTCACATATTAAGTCCAATACATTCCTCATATGAATAGGTTTAAACATAACATAAATATTCGTATTAAAACTAGCATACGAAATGTCAACAATTTCTCCATAAACTATGGGTGGTATAAAATAACACATCCACAGTCAAATATTTCACAAAATGTTCAATGGAAGTTTTGTATCATAAATCAATTTCAATTAAACTTAAAACCCATCAAAGGATGTTGACATGGATGAAATCAAATCTATTTGAGAGAAATATCTCTCCTTTTTGAAATCATTTAAAAGTCCCATAATTATAAAATAATACATTTACTTTGAAAATATTCTTATAATCTTGTTAGGGAAGCTTCAACGAAGTTATAATGGCGGAAAATAGCTGCACCCGCCTTATAAGTAAAAAAACATTCTTACCTTAAATTTGTCAAAAAGGTCAAAAAGTACATTGTTTGGAAAACGACGGTAAGATTCCTTTCAAAAACGTATAAGGGTATAAATGACTTTAACCCATTTTCAATTTAATAGTAAAAATATTTTGAAAGACATTTTTAAGAAACATGGATGTGGATGATAACGAGGTCCCAGTAGATAATTATGTATAAACAACCTTGGATAATGAAGAGGTTGTGAAGTAAACCCTTACCTTGTACTTTTACTTGGTTGGGGTAGGTTAAACTCCTGTATAATGGTGAAATAATTGTTATTAAATTAATCAAGAATCATATACATTCATATGATATCATATATGATCTTTTAACATTGCTTTGTTAACAATATCTTAGATTTATCGTTGTTTCGGGTGTTAACTTACTCGTTTTATTTTATATGTTTTGTTACGTAAGAAGTGTTTTTCATGGATAGGTTGTATCTTATTCATATCCAGAATGATATCATGTCCTTAAACATTATTTTTAAATCATCAAATGATAATTATACTTGAATGGATACGACGGAGAATGAATCTCATCGCGTTCGTGGAGACGGTAGTCTGTACGTACGCACGAGCGACAATATCATTATTTTGATATTAAAATAATATATAATTGGATAGTATATCATATATACAGAATCATTATCATGTTATATTTATTATTTACATGAATTACATATCATTATTATACCCATCTATGTAATAATATATTGAATAACAATTACACCACGACGTGGAGACGGTAAGCCGTACGTACGCACGTATAGTGACATGTCATTCAAATGATGGGTAGAATACTGAATATGGTTGTTCCATATTTATAATAACATCACAGTATATAGAATATACTGGAGTTATAATTTTATAATTGAAATAATAAACAAAGAGGGAGTGGAAGAAGAAAGAAACTTGAAAGAGGGTGATGAAAATGTTACCTCTTCTTCGGGTTCTTCCTTTTGATTTGATCAAAAGGACTCCTTAGGATGGATTTATGACTAAAGTAAAGCTTCTATGATGAAGGGAGAGAAGTTGGGAGAGTATTTGGGCAGAGTTTGGCCGAACCAAAAGGCTTTGAAGTGTGAATAAGGTGGTACAGGTGGGGGCCTTTTATAAGAGAAGAGGAGGGGCTCTTTTGGAAAGATTGAAATGTTACATTATTATACAATGCTTTTCGGATTCTAAAGGTCCCAAACATATATAATTCGTGGATAAGGTGATAAGGGTTCGAAATCTCCTCATACAATAGGCTTTGGACAAGTTTATGCCTTGGATGTTTCATTATCTTCTCATTTTATTTAAATCGTTAAATAATGAGGTCATCGCTGCATCATAATGATGTCATATATAATTTAATTTATTTAATGTCTAAAAATTATAAAAAAAATACTATGATTTAGGAAATCTTTGTATCTTTCTAATGAATATTTATAGTCAAAATTTGGATCTGTTTAACCCCACTTAAAAACTGGTTTAGTAAAACAACTCATGTTTGTGTCAATTTAATTTTAACATTAAATAAATATATATTAATGTCATTTTCCAACTAAAGTGGCTCCATGGGGTCCCCAAGTTGACCCATGGGTTGTATTGGTCGTCCATGACTCATCCAATAGGAGTAGGACAAGTGTCAAGCTCATCTCATATTATTAAAACATTATTTTTACCTTAAACTACACTAATTACCTCTAATCGCGATTAAGATCTTAAAAGTTACTATTCACCAAAAATTTATTTTAATCTCATTGAACCACATTTTACTTCTTAATGACAACCATGTATGTCGGATTTTTGAAAATCAAATCACAGAAGTGGTAATATTTCATTTTAACGAAAAATCAGTTTTTAACAACCACTTAGTGGTTTCACTATTCATCAAAAATTGAAGTTTTTCAGAATAAGGCCAAAATTTCACCCTAAGCTATAATTGATATTCTGAATTAAAAAATTATTTCTATTTTACAAAATACCAAAAATATATGTTTCATTAATTAATTTTATAATTAATTCCCGCTGTTACGACAAATAGCGTGTTTTTAAGAAACAATTTATATCAAAAGATTGGCAATTGTTTATGTCCAATTTCAATGTTAAATTAATTATAATGACCACCATTGGATAAAATGGTAAAAATATATTATAAATATAATTTAAAACCAGTAAATAGTATAATTTATCACTATAAATTATTTTGATTAAAAAAGTTGTGTTTATGTAATTTGCACTATTCATAAAAAATTAGAAGTTCTCAGAAAAATACCAAAAATTCAACATAGGCTAATTTCGATATTCCGAATCCAAAAATGAAGTCCATTTTGAAATATAAAATATCTATAATTTTAAAAAGTGGTTATTACTATTCATAACGGCTACTTTGATTAGTCGCGGTGTTTTAGAACTCGAAGTTGCGTACAATGCAAGTCATTGCATTATTGAATGAGAAGCGTATCATGGAAGCTCGGGGTGTTACAAAATTCACCAGGGGTATGTGTCTCTCCCAAGACCCCCTGAAATCCAGGATTCATGCTTGAGGCATGTCCTCCAAAACATGAATTGTGCGCTCAGATGGGCCATCTTTTTGGGGATGGTAGCATATACTAAGAAGTACCTATGTACCCAAAGTCCTATGTAGTCCCTTCCAGACATGAGAAGTAAAATAGGAATCCATGTCTAAAATGATAGAGTGTAGAACCCCCTGAAGATATAAAATCTATCAGATGTATAACCTTCCAAGATCATCAACACTAAAGGTTTCCTTGATTGGCAAGAAACGTGCAACCTTCATGCATCTGTCAACCACAAACCAAACTGCATCAATCCCTCAAGGAAACCTTGGTAAACCGATCACAAAATCTCTCATGACATCATTCCACATCCACATGGGAATGAGTAATTTCTATAAAAACCCCTATTGTCACTGATAATCCACCATCACTTGCAGACAGGTGGAACATATTATAACAAAACCATCAACATCTCTCTTCATACCTAGCCACCAATACTGATTGTGTAGATCTCGATACATCTTGGTGACATCATAATGAACTGACCAAACTGAGGAATAAAAATCTCACAACAGCTCTACACGTATATCTGCTGACACCCATAAGTGCCCATGAAAACGCAATACCTCATCAAATCCCACGGTCCATCAAAGAGTAGGGTCCACTCCAGACACACTCTTCTGTAAGGCTAGGCCTTCAGAATATGATAACTACCTCATTCTCACTCGATCCAGAATAGTTGAATTAATAGCTATAGAAGAAATAAATGTCTTCCCTTGTCTATTGTGCACCTCCAAATGAATCTCAGAGAGAAGATCCATAATCTTCCACTCACTACTGGAATCCTAAAATTTCTATATAGGAGTCCACCTGCTCAATGCATTAGCCACTACATTTCCTTTCCAAGGGGTTTAGGAAAGCACAAAGTCAAAAAACTAAAGGTACTCAACCCACCTTCACTCTCTCAATTTCATTTCACACTAAGTAAAGATAGACTTGAGACTTTTTTGTTCATTGAATACCAAAAAATGCTCTACCAAAAGATAATGTCTCCAAAAATGAAAATCTTGCACAACTGCAGCTAAATCAAGATCATGTGTCAGGTAATTCCTCTCATATGGCCTCAACTCCCAAGACCCATATGCAATGACTCATCCCCCTGTATAACCACTTCTCCTTGCATGATATGAGATGAATCATCGTAAATGGTGTAATTCTTTCCCAGCTCAGTTAAAATCAGTATCAGTGTGGTAGTCAATCTCCCTTTCAGCTCCTGAATGGTTAAATCAAAGGAATCTGTCCACAAGTACTTCACACCCTTCTTAGTCAGGTCCTTAAATGGTACTACTAAGCGTTAAAATTCTTTTATAAAGCTCATGTAGTAACCAGTCATCGATAGAAAACTATGTACCTTAATGAATTTATTCGGCTTCCCCAAAGAAACTATAACTCTCACTTTCTCGGGGCCTATTGATACTGTTATCTCTGAGATTACCTGACTTAAGAAGTGAATATGATCTATCCAAAAGTGTCATTTTGTGAGCATAACATATAACTGATACTCTCTTAGTGTACTCAAAACGATCTCAATATGGGTGCAATGGTCATGTTGAGTGTGAGAGTACCCAAAGATATCGTCCATGAAAGCAACTACAAAAAATCCATGTAAGGATGGAACACTTGGTTCACCAGTGCCATGAAAACTATTTGCGCGTTCGTGAGACTGACTGGAATAACTCTATAATCGTATAGACAATACCTGATTTGAAAGACTGTAAGAGGTATATCTGATAGTCTAACGCACAAATGATGATAATTGGATCTCAAGTAAAACTTCAAGAACACCCGGTCTCCTCAAAGTTGATCAAAGAGATCATCAATCCTTATTCGGGGATATCAGTTCTTGACCATCAATAGGTTTAGCTTCTGATAATCCATGCAAATTATGAGGGTTCCATCTGCCTTCTTTGTAAAAATGACAAGAAAACCCAAAGGAGAAGTAGTGGGTCAGATGAGACCCCTTGCTTAGAAGTCCCCTAATCATCCAGATATAAACTAGCAATCTGGGTTGTAATTCTTCCCAACCCATGATGGTCATGTCCCGCTCTACTCGCCTGGACATCCCATTCACCCTTTTGTATAAAATACTTCCCCTCTAGTGACATGAAACCCACCCTATGACAATAGTAGTCAACAAAGGACTGAAAATATACTAACCAAACCATCCTAATAATGACATAGAATCCAATGATATCTAAAACATAGAGTTCTCATAAGAAGTGGCACCCACCAACCTCAAGAGGGCACTCCTTGAACTAATGTACACTGGCTTTCATAATCCCCAACAGAGTGTCTAGCATCATAATATCCTTATATGTAATGATATAGATCCCAAGGATCTCCACAACAACAATAGATATAAAACAATGGGAATCCCACATATCAAAAACAATAGAAGCTAAAACTAAGGCAACTATAATTTCACCTCTAACCGTAGAGGGTCCGAGATCCTGCCTCTGGTAGACCTGCTCCACTACAATATTATGAATTTTACCATAGCACTACAACCCAACCTGACCACGCTGAGTTGATCCAACCTTCTACAGCTGAAATCCTACAAAATGGCTACCACATCCAGGACCTCCACCTCAGCCAGAACGACCTGATGAACTCCAGTTCCCTGAATGATGAAAAATGTGTGGTCCATCTCCTAAACATGGAGTAATAACAGAACCCCTATTACTCACTGCTAGTGAGAACACCTAGAAAAAAATTCTGATTATAACCCATCATACCGTAAGACTGACACTCACCTTGTTGTTTGGGGTAATGTGGTCTATTTTCCCACTCTTACCACAATAGTAGGATACCTCCTGGGTACCTAAAGAAACATCACATGAAGGATCCCTGCGGTTCTACTTTCTATCTCACGAAGCAGTACCATCCCTGGAGGATGAAACACCCTAGCTCACAGCTCCCAACTCCCTCAAATTACGCTCAATAATCATCACCTAGTTCACTATATTCATCACTAAAGTCATCCTAAATACATCCACCGACAATCAAATGACGTACCTGAGACCATCCGCAAATCACCTAGACAAATTTTACTCATCACCTCCTAGAACAGGTGTGGAATACTAAGGATCTGTAAAATGGGATGAGTAGTCCATCCCTGAAAGAGCACCCTTCTCTAAATGCATGAACTCTTTTGATCAATCAGACCTCAATGTCTCATGGTTGAAATAATCATAGAAGATCCTCTAAAACTCTTCCCAAAATATATCCTAATAACATACTGCAAGTGAGATAACTTCCCACTCTCTCTTGGCGGAATCACATAACATGTACGTAACAAGATTCACCCTCCTCTATAGAGGCATCTCCAGATGCTCAATGATAGCAAGAATGGCCTCCAACCACAACTCTATAGCATGTGGTCCTCTATCCCTAGAAAAAGTCGGAGGTTGTTTCTGCTAGAACGACTGCATCAGCTCTTCTATAGACGGGGCAGTATGCGATGCTCTCTAAAAGGCATGTTCATTTAGAAAATTTCTTACTTGGGAAAATCCATCTACAAAAGTACCAACCACCTAAGAGGTTATTTGGGTTTCATTTAATACAAATTATTAAATATTAATTTCATTTATGAACCAAGATGTTACCTCATTGAGAGTTATAGGCATTTTGAACCAATTTTACAAAATCTCAAATTCTAAGTGGCACACCCATGGGTGACAATATAATGTATGTGCAACCTATAAAACACCAAAAAATAATCAATTAACATGTATATATGTAAAAGGGTCAACTAAAAATTAAATAATTAATTTGAAGGAGTTTTTCAGCAAAGCTTGGCATATGGAACTATGAACTAATTACAAAACAACCAAAACTAGGTGGGGAAATAACGTGACCACCTACCTCAAGGTCGTACCCAGTGCATTTCTCGATATCAACGTAAAATTCAAAGAAGGTTAGAAAATATCTAAGAAATAGTCCAATGCCCTGTAAATGGGACAAATGATCATACACCTAAGTTGTGAAATATATGGAAATATTAACTTTTATATGAGTTGAGACACTAGGGGAGATTATTAAGATAGATCAAACGCTTTCGACATATCGATAAATGGACACCAGAGGTGAGAGTTACATGGATGCCTCTCCTTTAGAGAATTTGAGATCAAAAGATGAGAAAACCTCTTGTTTTTGCTATTATAGAATAAAAGAATAGAGAAAAAGGATTAAAACATAATTCGATGTAAAATTTTCATTTCACCCTAAAATAAGTGGGTATGTGGTTTGTTTGTAAGGTTTAAACAAACCATGTGAAAAGTGTGCTACACGCACTTCTTAAGGAAATACCATGCACATTTAAGGTGAATTTTTTCCCAAACAATTTCCCAACCATTTGAGATCCCACTATCCAAAAATAGATCATATCGTTATTGTAGTTCACCTTGGATCACATGGTTTCATAAAATCTTTGCAGCCTACAGGTGCCTCGGTCTGAAAACACATGATTTTAGACAAACCATATGGACTATGTGGCACGATTATAAGTACCTATGCAGCCCAGTTTGATAGCCCATTTTTTTGGAAATCTGGGCTCCAAACAAGCTGCAGATTCTCCTTGAACCATTCTTTTTCCATATGAAACCTTTAACAATATGAAACAAATGTTTCAAATTGAAGCACAATGATCTGTATCTTCTTTAAAAAGAAGGGTCATTACAAAATCCCCTCACATAAACTCTTTGTGGTTTTATTTCTTGAGGGTTAATAGGTATTATCAACCAAGACTTCTGGCCATTGAGATTTTATATCAGCTTCAGGTTCCCATGTCTCATCATATACTCAGTTGTGATGCCATATCACCCATGCTAAAGGAACTGACCTACTTCAGATTTTCTTCAGTATTTGATCAACTATACACATAAAATACTCCTCAAAGTAAGCATCCATATCTGATTCTACCTCATCATGTTGAAATAAATGTGATAGGTCAGGATAGTATTGGTGAATCTAAGATACATGAAAGAATTCATGCATGTACCAGTGTCTCTAAGGAAGAGACAATTGATAATCCATTGATCTGAGCTGTTTCACAACCAGAAAGAATTAAAAAACCTCATTAAAATATTACCCCATTTTTAAATATTTATATGGACAAACCTAGGTGAGAATTACAAGAAAAACCAGTCTCTAACCTCAAACTTTAGATTTATCTACTGTTTATTGGCAAACTACTGATGTCTGGACTACACTGCCAACATGAAATTTCTAATTAAATGGAAATTCTCTATAGTATCCTACAAGAGATGTGGTCCAAGAACACCTACATCCCTACCTATAGCTAGCATAGAGGTGAGAGGAAATCTATAACATATAAGGCTTCATAGGGTTTGATTTCAATGGTATCCTAAAACCTATTATTATAATAAAACTCGATGAGTTAAATGTGCTTCTCCAAAGAACCCCCAATGTAAAGAATGAATGCATAGAGCATGTCCTATAGCACCTAGAATGTACACTCAATCTGTCCATCAGTCTGTGGGTGATAGGTCATGCTCAAAAGTACCTGTGTACCAAAGGCCTTATGTAACCCATTCCAGAACTCTGATGTGAAATGAGTGTCACTATTAAAAATTATAGAACAAGGTGATACATTAAGATGAACAACCTCATTGTCATAAAACCGTCTTATCTCATCTATTAAAAAGGTATCTTTCCCCGAGAATGAAGTGTGCGACCTTCATCAAATGATCAATGAAAACCCCCACTATATCATTTCCACAAGGTGATCTGGATAGAACAGTCATGAAATTCATCTAAACATCATTCCATTTCCACTCAATAATTGAAAATGGCTGAATAATCCCTACTAGATGCTGCTTTTTTTCCTTCACCTACTGACAGGTGGAACAACAAGTGATAAATTTATCCATCTCCCAATTCATACTAGGACACCAATATTAGCATCGTAGATCTCGATACATTTTAGTGACATCAGGGTGAACTACCCATACTGAGGAATTGATTTCCCACATCATCTCCTCTATGATAACTATTGGGACCCATACACTCTCATTGAACAGTATGGTATCATCCCCATCCAAACTCTAACATGAAAATGTATCATCATATGAAATTATTTCCATATGGACATGGTCTTTGGGATCATATAGATGTCTCATTCATACCTTTTCCAAAAGAGAATATGTCACTCTTATGTCTGAGAGGATAGTCTAACCATGGTCTTCCTAAACCTCAACATGCATGTTAGAGAATAAGCCAATAAGTTACCATTTTCCACCAAATTCCTGAACTTCCCATGTTTGACTTTTCTGACTTAAAGCACTGGCTAAAGAATTTCTTTTTCCAAGATTGTAGGGAAGATAAAAATCAAATGAATGCAGGTACTCCACCCACCTATGCTTTCTGAGATTGAGATTCCACTATGTAAAGATGTAATTTACACTATTGTGTTATGTGAATACCATGAATATCTCTCCAAGTAGATAGTGTCACCAAAAGTGTAAGGAATGAACTACAGTAGCGAGATTAGGTCACGCAACAAGTAATTCCACTCATGAGGCCTCAACAGAAGAGACACGTACAAAACGACTCACACATCCTGTATCATAAAACAATAAGTTCGATACCTGATGCATCATAGTAAAAAATATAGATATTTCCTATCTCTAAAAAAATGAGTATCAGTGATGAAATCAGTCTTCCCTTCATCTCCTAAAATACTACATCACAAGCTTCTGACCAAATTAATTTCACACCATTAATTTTCAATACCCTAAGTGGTACTACAAGGCATGAGAAATCTTGGATGAAGAATTTTTAATATTAAAAAACCACAAGAAATTAAGGATGTCAAAGAAACACTTGGTTTGATCCCATGAAACTGCAGTTGTCACTTTATAAGTATCTACTTAGACTCCTAACTTCGAGATGATATGATCCAGGAAGTAAGATTTGTCAATCCATATGTGGCATTTATGGAGATTAACATACAGCTGGTACACTCTTAATTTATTTAGTATAATCTCGATATGGCATTCATTGTCCTATCTAGAGAATGAATACAACATGATATAATAAAAAAACACTACCAAAAATGAATCCAAATATAAGTATAAAACATGATTTGTAAGATCCATAAAGACTATGGGTGAGCTTGTGAGTCTGAATGGAATAACTATATACTTTTAAATATAATACTTTCTCCAAAAATCTGTGTGGGGTGTGTCTGAAGTACAACTTCCACTTGATGATATCTTGAACTCAAATCTATCTTTGAAAACACTTTCTATCCCTAGAGAATATCAAATATGTCATCTATTCAATGAAGTGGATACCGATTATTTAATGTGAGATGATTCAAATGATGGTATTCCACACTGAGCCTGAGGGTACCATTTTCCTTCTTAGAAACAAGGATTTGTAAAACCTAAGGACAAGTGATAGGGAATATAAATCCTTTATCCTCCAGATCCTCTAACAGATTCTTGAGTTCCATAATCCCCTTAGGTTCCATCCGATATGTATTAAGGGTCTCTAGTGTTGCTCCTAGTACTGACTCAATAGTAAACTCTGCCTCTTGCACCATAGGTATACTAGATAAGTCATCATGAAAGACATCTATGAAACACTTCACTTCAGAATGAATGATAGTTTCTTGTAACCCTTGGTCATTGAGGAAAAGACTGGAAATTTGAATAGTAACATTACGCAACATTTATTTCTCATGAAGCTTACAAATCCCATTCTTTCTTATGTATGTGTGTAACTCCCTTTGGCGATGTAAACATCACCCTATAATTATAATAGTCAATAAGAGATCTATACGGAACTAACCAGTCCACACTAATTATTATAAGAAAACTGTTCATCTTGAAGATTTATAGATTCCACATGAAAAGGTAATTGCCTATCTCAATGGGGGCAATTTTTACTATGGAAAACACCCTCTAAACGTATACCTAACAGTGTTTCTAACGTCATAATTCTATGAAATTACTTGATGTTGTTTTCTAGAATCTCAAGGATTTCCTCAGATATAAAATATTGAGACACGCCTATGTCAAATAAATCAGACACTAAAGTGGGGGATACTAGAATAGTAACTCAATTATTATAAGTCATGATTATCTTCTCCTACGGCATAGGATATACTACATATAATTGGAATGTACAGCGATCCTGAATCACTGCCTAACTACCCTTATCAAGAGAAATCTACTAGAATTCAGAATCATAAGTATGAATTCCTATGTATTGACATCCACCTCATCTAGATCGACCAGTGGTATTCCATTTTCCTTCCGGTCGTGATCTTGCTGGCCCCTCTCCTGACTAAGGAGTAGGTTCAGATCCCTACTCGTTAGGCATTGGAGGGAAAGTCCTTCAGAACCAATAGAGGTGTCCCATTCTTCAATAGATTCTGCACTCAACTAGATCTCATGGACACTAAGACACGATGTGTCCCATATTCCCACTCTAGTGGAAGATAAGAAAACTATCAATGCAAGGAGCCTGACTAATGCTACCTCTGCGAGTAGTCTCAAAACATCTCTTTCTACTAGAAGAGGAACCACTAGAATCCCTAGGTGTCGAACTGCCTTGAATCGCACCCTCATCATCCATCAAATTACTCTCTTTTATAAGGTTCTGGTTAAATATTTCTGAAATGGTAGTCAACCTAAACACACTGACCTACGACTGGATGGCGTAGACCAGCCCATCCTCAAATCTCTCGGTGGTAATAAGATCATAAACAACTATGGTTTGATCAAATCACTAGGGACATGTGAAATGAGAAGAGTATTATATCATTGAAAAACTCCCCATATGAATATTTATCAATTATCTAGCTCTTTCATCCATTAAATTATGTGTAAAGAAGTATTCATGGAATATGGAGGGAAAATTAGCCTAGACCATGTCACGATAGAGATATTCCTAGGCGATGAAATCCCACCACCACCTGGATAAATCCAAATATATATAAGATGCTATCTTGAACCTCTTCTAGGTAGGTGTTTCTAGATTATAAAATATAGATAAGATATTCTTGAGCCAAGACTCTGCATCATGTGGTCTTCCAGCCCCCAAAAAGGTGGGAGGATGATCCTGCTAAAACTCACAATTCAGTTATTCCATACTATGGGTATGTCAAATTATACCTTTCATTGAATAAATTATATGTATAAATCCCTCCTTGAACTACGTTTCAATTCCCATATTCGAAACTGTAAGAGGATCCATATGTGGATTGATATGAGGAATCATTGGTGGCTCACATCCCACCACCATTGGAACATTGTCATCACTGCCTTCAGGGCGTGAGACCTGAGGAAATTGTGGCAGACTGTTGAAAATATTACAAACACATGGCTTTGATGATAATAAACAAACTTAGGATAATTCATTTAAGAAACTTAAAGAAGATCAAAGCCTTCTTATAGAAACAACTACACCTCTATACCTGCTTCAAAAGCCATGTTTAGATGACATAATAGACTATAAGAACACAATAGACACCCACTACCCACTACTAAGTCCAGTATTGGGCCTAGGTCATCATGATGGATATAAAAAAGATTGTTATTTTTACTTTTCAAGTCGTTTCCAATTTAAATTGCTCTCGTTGAAAATATTAAAATACATTAAGATGGTTGAATCAAATGGTTTTCCATTTTCTATTCTATAAGGGCCCATACTCTTTATGATTATAAACATGGTATCCTTTCAAATCACACCAGAACACATTCCATCTCATGTGAAAAATGGTCCATAGATCAACATTCCATAATTAATTACTTAAGATTCATTATTTAACCTATTCTAGAAGACACTATTATGTTAAGTCAAGAACATTATGTATCAATTATGTTTCCAATTCCTTCAATAATTGTTGGAACAATCCAATAAATCTCAGTTAACTATAAATATTAATTAATAAAATTCACTCTAAAAATAAACATTCCCTATAAGAATTCATGTAATATTCATCCTATTGTGCCTATAGTAATGAATTACAAAATAGAGGTCCTTCATTTCATTAAGTGGTAGTAAAGAAATCATAATTTCAATAACATCAATATCAATAACATGAAATCATAATTTCAATAACATCAATATAGATAACATTTAAAACCAAGTATGTTAGCTAATAATAAAGTCATATCAATAGTAAATATCAAAAGTATAAAAAAAATTATAATTCAGGAGACTCGACCTTTATCCCGAATATGGGTTCATGATTCCCAAGAATGACTTATGACCAAGTCCTAAGTGTTCCTAATCTCAAATAAATTATCCCCAAATTGTTATGTAAGAAATGGAACACCTCAAATACCACTTTTTAACATCCCGACCCAGGATCAACTTAAGTCAAACCACAAGCCGATGGGTCACATGGCCTCAAGCACGCATACCATGTGCCGGAGGCTACTAAATAGTAGCGAGGGTTTAAGGGTGGTAGAGTGGGGAAATTATACACTCATTTCATAGTAGCATAGTTGATACCATTGATAACAATAAATATTTGAAGCATAATATAAACAATCAGAATCAAAAAACTGTAGAAGCACAAACAAATAACTCAATAAGTAAGGATTGAAAAATATAAACTGAACAATTGAATACAATACACAAAATCCTCAAAGGAAGTGTTTAATACATGTATTCTTGGAATTATAATAATACAAAAAGGAACAAGAAGTAACATGCATACTATATAGTAGTAAAAAAATGTAAAACCAAAAAACAACTCCATAAGAATCTCGAGCCTATGCTCAATCATATGATCCTATGATCCAACTAGGTAATAAAATCAACAACTTATAGAAGGTACATTTTCATTATCAAAAACCACATAAATATAGTCTTCTTGGGTACCAAAGGTATCCTGAGTAGGGTGTGAGATAAAAATATCATTAGGCCACTTCCAACGGTGTCAACGTGTAATCTGACTAGTTCTCATAACTAAATAGTATGAACGTATAATTAGAACATAAAAAAAGCTAGAATAAATATATAAACACTCACTCGGGTTCCAAAAGGACACCTGGCGGGTCTGCCTACTTAAACTCTTGACTGGAATGGATTTCTAATCATGTCGGTATATATATATAAACAAGAACAATATATATATATATATATATATATATATATTAGTTCTATATTGCATCCACCTATAAGAATCATGTTTGTGGGGATGACTAATGGCCATATACTTTGAATACTAATGTTGGATGGACTAGGGCGTAACTCACAAATCTAAGACCAGTCTAACGAGCCTAAAAGATCATGCATAGGGTAATTTTTTTACATCCTGATAGAGTGAGAGACGCCAAGAAACAAAAACTGAGATGGTGAGTGAGCCACCATAGAGACACTCTAATCCTTTAATGTGACACCTCATCCCATTTCCCATATAGTATCACTGGTGTGAGATTCCATGAACTCGCCACCTTATGTAATGGTGTGCGATTATCTTCCATGCTCAAGATCCCTTACCATCACACACAACCTCTATAAATTTGTATTCATTTATTATATAAGGTACTAGTCATAACCTCTCATGAAACTTATTATCAATCCCATATATTTATTTAAGCAATTAGTAATCATTTATAACACAAAAATATTGCATAACCTCTTATGCATGTCATTATCCAATATCAATTTCAATATAATTCATTACATTTCATATGAATAATTTAATAAAGAATATAAAAATGGAATATCCACACTATAACTTGGTTTCATTACAATTAAAACCATTGATTTAAATTCAATAAACACATCCCATCATTCATTACCCCTTTCATTTAAAACAACCCACTCATTTGATCAAAAAATGAAAAATTCACTTATAAAGATCAGATGTAAATTGGGAGGTTTACTGGTCGATTCATTTATAGGATTGAACCATCTTTCATAAGTTATAATATACAATCCATTTACCCAAACCAATTCATAAAATTCATCAATACATGCCAATTCAACTCATAAGGCTCAATGCATCATCTCAAAATAGGCATGTTCATTTAAGAAGTTTCCCACTTTGGTAATTCTATCTACAAAAGGAAAAAACACCTAATAGTTTCTTGAGTTTATTTTAATAAAAAATATTCATGTGAAATTTATTCTAAAAACCAAGTTGTTATATCATTAGGAGTTTCATTCATTTTGAACCAATTGGCCAAAATGGCCAATTCTAACTGGCACACCAATGGGGTAACCATATAAGTTATACACAAACACTAAACCACTAAAAAGAATCAATTAAAATGTATCTAGGTAGAAGGTTCAATTAGACATGAAGGAATAATTATAACGTATATTCTCGACAATTTATGGTATATGGAATGACTTTATAATTTCAAAACAACCAAAACTCGATGAGAAAACAATGTGTCCACCTACCTCAAGGTTGTAGACAATACCTTGCTCGATATCAGAATTATATTAGAAGTATATTGGAAAGGATATGGGAAAAATCAAATTCCCTAATAATGGTAAAATTATCCTATACCTAAATAGAATAATAGACATAAATATTAACTTTTATAGGAGTTAAGAGACTAGGGGAGCTTACCAAGATGGATCCAACGCTTCTGAAGGATCGATAAACAGACACCAGATGCAAGAGTTACATGTATTCCAAGTGATGAGATAATTTTTGGTCAAAGGAGAAGAAGTCCTAATATTATATCCATTTGAGAACATGGTAAAAGAGAAAAATGATTAAAACATAAGTGTGGGTGCATTGGTCATTTCATGTCAAATTAGGGCGTTCAGAATTTATTCACACGGTTTGAAAAAATCATGTGAAAACCATGCTACAAAGACTTCTTAAAGAAATACCACGTATAGTTGAGGTGCATGATTTCCCAAACCATTTTCCAACCATGAAAGATCCCAATCTCTAAAAACAACTAATATATGCATGGATGTCCACCTTTTCTCGCATGGTTTTAGGAAAACCATACATCCTATAGGTTCCTCTCTCATCAACCGTATGGTTTCAAAAAAACCTTACAGCCGATATTCTTATCCCATTTTCTAGAACTCCAGGCTCCAAACAAGACGCAGACACTCCTCGGACCTTCCATAGGTTGTATTATACATTTAATAGATTGAAAAAAGGTTTAAAATTTAAACAAAATGATCCATAACTTCATTGAGGCCTTCCCACAAACAACTAGTTTTCACCTATAAATATCTTCACTTACATAGA
This sequence comes from Viscum album, assembly GCA_963277665.1. Classification (NCBI taxonomy): domain Eukaryota; kingdom Viridiplantae; phylum Streptophyta; class Magnoliopsida; order Santalales; family Viscaceae; genus Viscum; species Viscum album. The sequence goes on from OY728133.1 coordinate 248,264,864, forward strand.
ATAGTATTAAAACAAGGTATCCCTATCTTAAATTTATAACCTTATAATAAGAACAAAACCAACAGACCCTCTCAACTTGATTGATCATGTGGTAGCATCCCATCTATGACAAAAAAACATTAAAAGGTTCAATGATTCTTCCATGAACTCGAATTTCTCATATATGAAATTTGGATTCTACATCCAAGGGAAGTGGATAATCTATTTTAACTATTGATTAGTTATGATATTATTGGGTCAGTAGCATCTATCCCCACATCCCCATGTTTGCAAACTCTTGAATAATCACACAAACTTGACATGGTTTTTAATTCAGGTTTGAAATTGGAGGTCTTCATCCTCAAAATCATTATTTTTTTCTTCTAAGATCATATTCATCATTATATTAAATTAAAAAACTAGATCATATTCCATGAGATATTCATCAACTTCACAACTGTAGACTTGGACAGAAATGGGGTGCCACATTATTCTTCACTAAGCACCAATATTGGGTTATCAGTGACAAATCCATCCCATTCAAATCTTCTTTGATGTGGATTTTGAGTTTCTTAATCAATTTTAGTTGGTCAGATTTTGGTTTTCTTCAATAGGTGACATCAACTCAGTTATATTTTTTAAATTAGTGAGGCTTGGGGGGAATCTAGATTAAATGGTGATGTGAAATATCCACATTTATCCACTTCAGTGGAAGATTCTATTTACTACAACCATGGTCTGGGATCATCTTCATAATATTGTGGTGGTAATTGGTCATATTCATCCATGGAATTTTGATCTTCCATCTATGTCACTGGTGAGGCACAGCTTTATTGGTGAGCTTTATATGCTGGTCTTCTAAATCTAATTCTGGAGCAGTTTCATCTATATCATGACGTCTTAATTTCTAGTTCTTTAAAAACCTCGACAGAAAATGATCGACATTAGTGTGGATTTAAATGATGATATTGTCTAGGAACATCCACCTCTTGATCATTTAGTAGGTTTGAATCATCAAGATTAATCGGTTTATTTTCATTTCTTATGATACCTTTCATGCAGTAGGTTAATTTCTTGTCTTACGGTCAGTATAAAATCTCAGGCATGGTAGATAGGGGGGATGGGAATTTTAGTTTGGAGATGAAACACCATAGTTGAATGAGTTCTCCACATAGTCAGTATACTTACCACGGATTGTATTTTTTAATCTCTTGATTAAAAATTCCTCTTTATTTCCAATTAAAATTTGAGTTCCTAGTTCTGGAGTTAAATAGATTAGATAGACGTGGAAATATAAATTTAATAAGAGGATCCATTAATTATCACTCTCACCTAGGTTCCAAAAATCAAAGTTTCATTTTCATGGAAACAATCCAACTTCAAATATTCATTTTATAAGCCAATTCTTCCCATCTTCACCTAGGTTAAATATTCCCCACACTTTAATGAATCCACGTTTGACTATTTGAAACTCAATTATTTTTTCTGATTATTTTAAAACTGTGTATGTCAAAATACCTAGGAAAATACACTTATTAGATATGTATTCATGGATTAAACACACACCCAGTGCCTGAAGTCTTAAAAATTCACCATGGGATCCCAAATGGACATTTTACTCTAGATTCAAAAGACATGTTTTTCAATTTTCTAAGTTCGATTCCTGAGTTTTTTTCTAAAAAATGGTTTTTCACCAAAGCTCAATTTAACATTTTAAGTTCCCTAAATTTAATTTCCCAGTTTTGGTTTCCTCCCAAAGGTGCCCCGTACTCAGTTGGTCACATTTCCTCAAGTGTATTTCCCTGAACACTAGAGGTTACCGACTAGTAGTGATGAACTTGGGTGAGATAGTGGGGAAACTATTCCATCATTGGCTGAGCAACACAGTGGAAATAAATAGTAAATAGTAGACAAATCATTAATAGAATACAACAGAAGTAAATTATGGAAGACTGATAGTATAAACAACTCCAGCATATTTGTAAATAAATGATGCATGAAACATGTATCTAGGAAAGCAGAAAAACAAGTCAAAATGATGGAAATACAATACTGAAACCAATGTAAATAAAATAGTAAAACTCCAACATCATCACAAGCCTCAGCTTGGTCTCCTGCTCTTCAGCTCTAATAGCAATCAATTACCTAATGAAGAAGGGTGTCTGTCCTTATCTATACCTTCAACCATATAATCTGTTTGGGCCCAAAATCATAACCCATATAGGGAGTGAGATGAATCCCAGTAGGCAAACACCAAAATATATGTGCCTAACTGTCAGTGAATATATATAGAAGTTAATATGCAGAAATGAAGCAATATACTAGGATGTACTCAAAAGTAAACAATCCTATAGTTTTCAATTAAAATCACTTTCATTTATTAAGTATTCAAAATATTAATAATGTAACCTCATGAACTAGCCCAAGCTTTGTACCCCATGTATAATAGTAACAGTATACATCTTAGAAAACCATCTAAACAATCCAAGTAAGACCGAGTTCAAGCTTATTCATTGGATTGGCAGACTCATCACCATTATTCATTTATTCACAAGCAACCCTCTGGGAAAATTATCACTTTCTAACACCTCTATTTTAACATTTCATAAATTCAATAAACAATGATGACCATTTGGGAAATCTCTCATGGTCTAACCCCTTTGGTCTTGCTGAGCACTAATCAATTATGAAAGATCACCTAGGTAGCTCTCACGCTCAATACACCTTGTTCTTCCTAGCATCAATAATTATAATGACCCCATGGAATATCTCACATTAAATTCCCTATGATCCAACATTAATTTAATAACTACCCCCTGGGTAGCTCTCGTGGTCTACCCCATTTTGTAAATAACCCCCTGGAAGCTCTCACAATCAATGCCTCTGGTCAATGATAACAACAATTATACATAACTGACTATACCTGGGGAAGCACTCATGATAAATTCCCCATGGACATTCTTTCACAATGTGAAACACATGCATCTCAAATAAGCAGTAACTTCATCCTAACAACACAAGGCTTGGAAACAAGCAAGCCTAATAGGAAAATCTATACTAAACGGCCATAATCAATAAAACATATGAAAACTTGCATAAACAAGGTATTAAACCTTACACCTAATCAATAACCCTTACTCAATCAAACAAACCATAGAAGGTATTAAATAGAGTTAAAATCCAAAACATGCAATACCCTAAACATGGGTATTTGACACTTTTTGCATATATAATCCAAAGACAACCCAAGAAAGACACAAACCACCTACCTCAACATTGTACAATGAACACTCTTGAACATCAGCCCTTGAATTAGCCTATAATTATGTAGATCTACAAAAATGTTAAAAACGTTCATCCTTGAAAATCCCCCAAGAGAAGAGGAACCATGAAGAGATGATTGAGAAGAAAGTAGAACTCACCAGTGGGATTCCAACGCACCCTCCAAAGTTTGAATAAGACATTGGATAGGGAAATGGTGGCTCATAATTTTATTGTCACTCCCAGTTGCTCCAGGATGAACCAAGGTTAGTAGAAGGCAGTTCAGTAGATGATATGTGACCATACTCTGTCTCGTCAATTAAAAAGAAAAGTACACATCGTGTTCATTTAATTTACACACCGTGTACTAGCATCATCTAGACCCTAATTTAGGTGGTCTACCAGCTCACCTATATAGCCATGTACTAGGCCGTTACATGGCCAGTACACTTTTATGCATGGAAACCTAGTACAAGAAGTGTATTCATGAGTACACAATGTACTTACAAAATTTACAAATTATTCCTTTTCCTCAAAAACCCTAAATAAAGATCCATACCTGAAATGAAGATCTAGATTCTTAAGAAATTCCCCCTTAAAGCAATTCATCCCTGAATTTTACTTCCAAGGGTGGTGAAGAAGAAACAACAAACAACTATGGCCACTATGGTTGTACGTCAGCCTCCCTCTCCCATGTTTTTTCTTGTACTCGTCTGTGCTACCACAGAAACCATACCATAGGAATAGACCAACCACAGAGAACCTTCATGCTTTGATCCACAATCTGTATAGGGTGCTCCTCAAAGGATGAAACCACCTCCAACTCATCCTCTTTAGGTTGAAAAATGTGATACGAGTTTGAAAAGTAATGTCATGACTGAGAAACATAGATGACATCATGCATAGCCCAGTACCTCTGAGGTAACTGCCACCGATAAGCAACTAGCCTAACTCTCTTGAAAATCTAAAACTACCTGACATATCTTGATGAAATATTCCCATGTCTCCTAATCATCCTATGTCCCAAGACGAGGTCCCAACATAGCTTCCTCTCCTACATCCAACAAACATAGGGGTGATCGGCATGGCATATATTAAAAATCCTTATGAGGTTCCATCTGAATCTTCTCATGGAAATTGTTATTGTAGGAAACTTCACTAGGGGTAAGTGTCTCTCCCAATACCCCCTGAAATCTAGGATGCATGCTCGATGCATGTCCTCCAAAACCTGAATCGTTCACTCGGACATGCCATCTTTTTAGGGATGGTAAGATATACATAGAAGTACCTATGTACCTAAAGTACTCGTTAGTCCCTACCTGACATGATAAGTAAAATAGGAATCCATGTCTAAAATGAAAGAGTGTAAAACCCAATGCAGATGTACAATCTCTCATATGTACAACCTTACAAGCTCATCAACACAGAGGGTTTACATGATTTATAGGAAATGTGAAACCTTCCTATGTCTTTCAACCAAAAACCAAACCAAATCATTACCTTGAGGAGACCTTGGTAAAATCATAATGAAATCCTTCATGACATCATTCCACTTCCACTCGGGATTGAGTAACTGCTATAAAAACCCCTATAGTCACTGATGATCCGCCTTCACCTGGAGACAGGTGAAAAATCTCATAAAAAAACCATCAACATCTATCTTCATACCTAGCCACCAATACTGACGGTGTAGATATTGATATATCTGGGTGACATCAGAATGAATTGACCCAAGTGACGAATAAAATTCTTGCTACAGCTCCTCACGTATTCCTGCTAAAAGTCATACGTTCCCATGAAAATGAAAGACCTCATCCTCTCTCATGGTACATCCAATAGTAGGATCCACTGCTGACACACTCTCCCATAGGACTAGGCCTTCAGAATCTGATAACTACCTCATTTCACTCGATCCAATATAGTATAATTAATATTTATAGATGAAAGAAACGTCTTCCCTTGTCTGTCGTGCACCTCCAAATGCTTCTCAGAGAGTAGATCCATAAGCTTCCACTCACTACTGGCCTCTTGAACATCCTATATATGAGTCCACCTACTAAACACATCAGCCAGTGTGTTGCCATTCTAAGGATTTTAGGCAAGCTCAATTCCAAAAAAATAAAGGTACTCAACACAACTTCATTGCCTCAAATTTAGATCACACTAAGTAAAGATAGAATTGAAACTTTTTTTCAATGAATACCAAAGAATGGTCTACCAAATATAATGTCTCCAAAAGTTAAAATCATGCACAACTGTAGCTAACTCATGATTATGTGTCGAGTAATTCCTATCATGTGTCCTCAAATTCATAGACCCATATGCCATGATTCATCCCCCCTGTATAAGAACTTATCCTAACCCGATACCTGACGCATTATAGTAAACAGTGAAACTCTTTCTTGACTCCTAAAAAATCAGTATCGGTGTGGAATTCAATCTCCCTTTCAGCTCATAAAAGGTTGAATTGAAGAAATCTGTCCACAAGTACTTCATATCCTTATTAGTTAGGTCCATTGGTGGTGCTGTTAAATGTGAAAATTCCTATATAAAGTTCCTCTAGTAACCAGTCACACCTAGAAAACCTTTTACCTTAAACATGTTATTCATATTATCCCTAGAAAATACAACTTTCACTTTCTAAGGGTCAACTGATACTCCTTTCTCTAAGATTACATGACCCAAGAAGTGAATCTGATCTATCCAAAAGTTTCCTTTTGAGATATTAACATATAAATGATGATCTCTCAGTGTACTCAAAACAATATCAAGAAGGGTGGAATGGTCTTGTTGAGTGTGAGAGTACACCATGATATTTTACATGAAAGATTCCATGAGAGAATCAATGTAAGGGTGGAACACTTGGTTCATTAGTGGCATGAAAACTATTGGCACATTCGTGATACCGACCGACATAACCACATACTCATATAGACTATACCTAATCCAAAAGGTTGTAAGAGGTATATCTAATTGTTTAAGGAACAAATGATGATAACTGAATCTCAAATAAATCTTCGAGAACACCCGGGCTCCTCGATGTTGATCAAATAGATCATCAATCCTCAGTCGGGGATATCAGTTCTTAACCATCAACTGGTTTAGCTTCTAATAATCCATGAAAGGTGTGATGGTAACATCTACCTTATTGGAAAAAATGACAAGAGAAACCCAAGGAGAAGTACTGGGTCATATGAAACCCCTTTCCTAAAACTCCTCTAACTACTTCTTGATCTTCTATACCTCTAGTGTACCCTTCCTATAAAGAGGAATGGACATCGGTGTCACTCCTAGCACAAGCTCAATAGTGAAATATACCTCTCTCTCTAGAGATAAACCTAAAAATTCATTTGGAAATAAATATCTGAACTATCCACCAATGGAGAAAAGTCTATATGAGAAGTCCCTTGGTCATCAAGATATAAAATATCAATCTAGGCTTTAATTCCTCCCAAAACATGATGCTTAGGTCCTGATCTTCTCACCTGGGTATCCCATTCACCCTAGTGTAGAAAAGACATGCACTTTGGTGATGTGAAACTCACCCTACGACAATAGATGTCAAAAAAGTCCAGAAAAGAGACCATCCAGATCATCCTAAGAATGACATCGAATCCATTAAACTCTAAAACATAGAGGTCACATAAGAAGTGAAATGCACCAACATTAGGAGGGAACTCCATGCACTGATGTACACTAGTCATCCTAATCCCCAACAGAGTTTCTAGTGTCATACTATACTTATATGTAAAGATACAGAGTCCAAGGATCTACACAACAATAACAGATATAAAAATATGGGAATCCCCTATATCAGAAAGAGAATAAACTAAAATTGATGCAACTAGAGTCTTACATCTAACTGTAGAGGGTCCAGGATCATGCTCATGCTAGGTCTGGTCCTCCACAAAATTTTCACCTGTACCACATCCCTAAGACCCTACCTGACTACACTGTGATGATCCAACCAACTTTCAATGAAATATTTTTAACTACCTACCACTTCCATGACCTCCTCCTCGGCCTGAACGGTCTAACGAACTCCAGTTCCCTGACTGATGAAAAATGGGTGGTCTTTCTTCTGAACATGGAGTAATAACAGAACCCCTATCACTCACATCTAGTGAGAACACCTAGAAAAAATGATGAATATAGCCTATCTTGTGATAGTACTGGAAATCCCCTAGGTACTTTAGGCAATGTGGTTTCTTATGCCCACACTTCTCACACTGGTAGAATACCGCCTGACTACCTGAAGAAACATCGCATGAATGATCCATGTGGCACTTCTTTCTCTGTGACAAAGGAGTACTAGCCCTGGATGATGAACCTCCCTAGATCATAGCTCCCAAATCCTTCAGATTACACTCAATAATCAGCACCTAGTTCACTATAGTTTTCACTAAATCCAGCATAAAAACATTCACCTATGATTAAATTTCATACCTTATACCATCCTCAAATATCCTAGAAAAATTTAAATTTTCACCTCCTTGAATAGGTGTGAAACATGGAGGATTTGTAAAACGAGATGAGTAGTCTATCACTGAAAGATATCCAAACTCCAAATGCATGAACTCTTTGGATCAATTGGCCCTCAACGTCTCAAGGTAGAAATAATCATAGACGATCCTCTAAAAATATTCCCAAAGTATATCCTGATGATGTCCCGCCTGTGAGATAAAATCCCACTCTCTCTTGGTGTAAACACATAACATGTACTTAGTAAGCTTCACCCTCCCCTCTAGAGGCATCTACAGATGCTCAAAGATAGCTATAGTGGCCTCCAACCATGACTTTATAGCCTGTGGTCATCCATCCCCAAAAAAAGTGGGAGGATGTTGTTGATGTAACACCTGTATCACCTCTTTAATAGATAGTGTATCATTCAGTGCTCCCTGAATGGTCTGTAACATCCTCAAAAATCCTTCATGGAACTGTGTATCAGCACCTGCATCTGATATAATTTCTAGTTCCAAGATGAGCATGATGGGAGGATCTACTGGTAGCCCCTGATCTACAATTTCTGTTGTCAGATCATGGCCCTGCACCTAGAATAAAACTGAAGGACATCTCAGTGGCATAACTCTGTAAGTTCAATCACACACCTCAGTTAATGTTTATCAAGGAAATAAACATAGAATTGCAAGAAAGGAATAAAATAAGAAATATTCATGTTTTACAAAACAGGGTTACACTACATGTATAATCCCTACACAGTGTGTTCCCTAAGGCTTTTAACTTGGCGTGTGCCTCTTCCAAACCTAGTCATGCAAAAAATATACACAAGACATGTTACTCATATTACAAATCATGTACTTCAATTTTTCCTCCTGCCCGAGTTTTTCTACAGGGCTCGAACCACACGGTTCTCTCCTGGGTAACACTACAAGGTGTGTTCACCCAAGACACAATGTGTACAACTTAAGTTATAACCAGCCATGTCATTAGACACATAGTCAGAGACATGGTCAACTCTACATAGCATGCAAGAATGGGAGACAACCTGTACAACCTAAATTTATCCACCTGTTTTGTTAGTCACACGTTCGGATACACGGTTCTTAGAGCATGACAAGTACTCGCATTACATTTCGTGTTCTACCAAAGTTCCCCAATACCATGTCTCTTTTTACATAGAGTTTAACATGGTTAAAGAATACATGTAATTTACCTATATTACATGGTCTGTACATAAGAAAATTTGTTTCTTCCAATACAAAAGAAAACCTTGCGTGTGTTCATAACACCACATGTCGTGTTGTCGGGATTTACAGACAGTAAGCCTCTGAAACTTATCCAAAACCCTTGAAAACAAAAAATTTTCCCATGGAATGAAAAATTACATACTTTGCGAGACCATATTCCCACAAATCAATTTTTGGCATCCTTATTCACATCATAACTAGAACAATTCTACTAAAGTTCAACATGATCCACCAAATTCTGACCCAAGAGGGCCCATAACACCTCAAGGACCAAAGTTTGGTGTCCATCCAAATGAAAATTTACATTTTTTTCAATACCCTGTAAAATAGAAGGTATCTTATCATGACATCTATCACAACAGCATGCATATCTATCATAATACCTATCAAAATATTATGTAATCAGTAATGCACCCTAAATGGTTTGATGAAAATACATGACTTGTGATCTCTAGAAAGTGCCTATATGATGAATGAGAGGGAATTACATCATATCATTAGGTTTCAGTAGAAATAGAACCTCAATAATATCAATTATTATATCACAAAACAATTGAATCGCCCAATAGGGAAATCAAATCAACTATAACGATTGTAATACTAGAAAAATTACAATATTTGAGGTAAATGGGATTTTTTCGAGAACACGAGTTATCCCCTCCCATACAAAACATATTACCAACTACCTATTACTTCCTATCAATATATATAGTCTCAAAATAGTCAGGAAAAAAGAAAATAAACTCCTCTGATACCACATTGTAACATCCCAGTTCTGGGTGCCTCCCAAAGGTGCCTCGTACCCGGTTGGTCTCATGTCCTCAAGCACATTTCACCAAATGCCTGAGGTTGCTGACTAGTAGCAAGGGCCTTGGGTGTGAGAGTGGGGAAACTATACCCTCATTAGCAAAGTTAAAAAACAGAAACAAATAGTCAATAGTAGAAAATCAGTAATACCAAACAACAAAATTAAACAGTGGAACACAAATAGTATAAACATCTGCAACATATTTGTAAATTAATGATGCATATCACATGTATCTCGAAAATCATCCAATAAAGTCACTATACTGGAAATAAAATATTGAAACCAAATTATAGAAAACAATAAAACTCCAACATCATCACAAGCCTTATCTTGGTCTCATTCTCTCCAGCTCCAACAACAATCAAGTACCTGATGAAGAAGTTCACTTCCTTTATCTATACCTACAACCATATAATATTTTTGGGTGAAAAATCATGACCCAAAGAGGGTGTGAGACGAATACCAATGGGAGACCACCAAAAGATATGTGTCTAACTATCAGTGAATAATATATTAGTAAATATGCATAAATGATGTAATAAATTAGGAAGTACTCAAAAGTAAACTATCCTATAGTTTTCAATTTCATTCACTTTCATTTATTAATTATTCAAAATGTTGAATAAGGTAACCACAAGAACTAGCCTATGCTCAGTTTCCCCGTGTATAACAGTAACAATAGATCTCTCAGAAGACCATATAAATAAACCAAGTAAGACCGAGTCTAAGCTTGTCCTTTGGATTGGTAAACTTTTCACCATCATTAATTTATTCACAATAAACCCTCTGCAAAAGATCTCACTATCTGACCCCTTTGTTTTAACAAATCATCAATTCAATAAACAATAATGACCCTCTGGGAAATCTCATAGATTTCAACCCCTTTAGTCCTACATAACACTAATCAACTAAAAAATATCATCAAGGTAGCTCTCATGGTCAATACCCCTTGTTCTACATAACATCTAGAATTATAATGACCCGTGGAAGCTCTCACAATCAATTCCCTATAGTCAAAAATTAATTTAATAATGACCCTCTTGGTAGCTCTCATAGTCTAACCCCTCTAGTTAATGACCCCTGGATGCTCTCACAGTCAGTGGCTCTGTTCAACGATAACAAAAATTATACATAACTGACCCTTCCTCGGGAATCTCTCACGGCCAATTTCCCTTGGTAATTCTTTCACAATGTGAAACACATGCACCTCAAATAAAAAGTAACTCCATCCTAACAACACAAGTCTTGGAAACAATAAATACTATCAGAAAATTCTATACCAAACAGCCATAATCAATCAAACATGGGAAACCATAAATAAAAAAGGTTTTAAACCATATGCCTAAGAAATAACCATTACCCAATTAAAAAACCATATAAGGTATTAAATAGGGTTAAAATATAAAACACGCAATAACCTAAACATGGGTATTCAGTAATTTTTTCATATATAATCCATGGACAACCAAATATAGGTACAAACCACCTTCCTATATGTTGTAGGATGAACACTCTTGAACACCGACCCTTGAATAATCCTAGAGTGACATAGATCTACAAAATGGATAAAACATTCAACCTTGAAAATCCTACGGGAGAAGAGGAATTAGGAAGAGTTGTTTAAGAAGAAGGAATAACTCACCGGTGGGATTCCAACGCACCCACCAGAGTTCAGATCAAACCATAGATGGAGAAACAGGGGCTCGAACATGTATTGTCACTCCTAGATGAACCAAGGTAATAAGAATAGCATTTTGGAGATGAGACGCAACCCTGATCCAACTCATCAATTAAAAATAATAGTACACGTCAATTTCATTTAATGTTCATGTTCTCTACTTGCCTCAACCGGACCCCACTTTAGGCGGTCTTCAAGGACACCTACAGGGCCATGTACTAGGACATTACACAGCCAGTACATAGATATGTGTGGAATTTAGGTACAATGAGTGTACATATGAGTGCACTTAGTGTACTTAAATTTTTCTAAATTCTTATTTTTTTCTAAAAATAACCAAATATAATGATACATACCAAAAATAAAGATTCGAGTTCTTAGACTAAAGTTATAATCTCAATTAAAAAATCAACTCCAATAAAAATCCCTTCCCTACTTCCAAAGTTGAATTTCTATAAGAATGGAATACAAAAACACTCATCAATCACCCCATTATAGAAATTTCATAATTTTTAAAACCGTTTAATTATGTATGAATATATCACCTAGGAAGTATGTGATAAAATTTTAATTTACTAAAATAATGATGTTATTTACAAAGAAATATTTTTTTTACATTTATCCTTAAATGATTCTTAATAGGGAGATATTTAAAAAAATGTATTTTAGATGTGCACCACATTGAAGCAATGTTGAGGAATATTTAAAAGACCCCTCCCCCCACACATAAAATCCAACAATGTTCTCATTTATGAATATAAATGTGTGAGATATAATTAAAAAATTAACATAAGAATATTGGAATATTGTCATTTAAATGGTTGTGTTTTGTAGGGTGACGGGGAAGCTCCAACATAAATTTTTTTTCCATACAATAATCAAGAATAAAACCTAAAAAATGATCCCCAATGGACACTATCAGGAAATATGAAACAAAATATAATTTTAAAAATATTTTTATAAAGAAAATGAAATACAAGAATTATTTTTTAGTAGAGAATAAATATTGGTCACGAAATTACAAAAAAAATTAAAGTCCACTCATGTAATGATAGTATCCAAAAATAATTTCAATAATAAATCACACTAGACATAAGTTCAGAACTAAATTTAAAGAATTGAATTTTATAAATCTATTATCAATATTAAATCAGTTTATAATGATTAGAACTAATTACTCCAAGGGCATATATAATCTTATATTATTGTTTTATAAAAAAAGTGTAAATTCCCTCAAATGAAAAAATTATATGGTTGAAAATTCACATTCCTAAAAAAATAATAGATCAAAATAAGCCTAAAAATAATAACTAGATTTAATGATTTGGAATTTTTTATCATGTTTCCCCACTAACAGCTCTTTCTGGCATTGAATTTTAAAATGACACTGCCACTGGTAAGAAAATATCACAATCGACCATGCCCTCTTCATATGGTTACATCACCTACTACATGATAAATTATCATGGTAATTTCACATCCCTTATAGTGGAAGGTTTAAATTACCTATCCCAAATAAATGCTTTCTTAATTTTTAAATAAAGATATAGAGGTCAATACCTTTAGATTCCTATCAATGTAATGTTTTGATATTTGGATTTTCATCAAGAAATCCCCATTCAATTCTCATAAAAACTCAACAGATCCATTTAAAAGGGATCTAAGAATAGTGGAAGGTCCAAACCACTTGGATTTGAGCTTCCCAAGAAAAATTCTCATTTTTGAATCGTAAAGTAAAACGTTTTGACCAGATTAAAAATCACTATTTTGTATGAAATAATCATTAAAATATTAAGTCATATCATTGTAAATCCAAGAATTTTCATAAGAACTCTATTAATCTCATCAATATCACTTTAATAAACCAGTATTTTTACTCTAGCAGACTCAAAATTAAAATTCAAATCATTCATAGCCTAGACAGACTTGTGTGGAATCTCTACAGAAAAATGATTTTTTTTCAAGAAAATAAGACTATATGATGACATACCTAGATGATTTTTAAATGAAATTATGTATACCCATAATACATCATAAATCATTAATGAACATCCCTTCCTAAATCTTAATTTTTTTTGTAAGATTTTTTTGATTCCATGTTTGAAATTTCTACATGTCCACTCAATTGTTAATGGTAAGAAGTTCCTACTCTATGGGCACACACATACTTCCCCATCAATTATTTTTATTTGAAAATTTTAAAATTTTTTCCATTGTCTATTATGAAATCCTTTGGTTCCTTAAACCATGAAAATAAATTATTTTTATCGAATTTAATCACTATGCTATCTTTATTTTGGATAAGTGCCACTATCTCAACACATTTGGAGATTTATTCTACAAAAACATAGATGTACTCATTCCCATGAGAAAATAATAATGGTCACATGAAGTCTAATCACCAATTATAAAAAATATCAATGCCAAAAATACCATTCCATGGTATCTTCTTCTTCCTTCAAAAATTTCCTTACTTATGAAAACTACCACTGCCCACCACTAAACTCCTAGAATACTTACATAATATAGTCCAATAAAATCAATCTTGAATGACTTTTTGGGCTATTCTATCTCCTATATGATTTCCACCCCAAGTTGATGAGTGGAAACTCTCCAGAATATGGAACATTTTATCTTCCAAAACAAACATCCTCAGGATCTCATCTGTGGACCTCCCAAAGAGTAAAGGGTCATCCTAAAAATAGTATTTATTTTAAAGATAAATATTGAAAATACCTGCTCCTACGAAATTAGAAAAATATTCATAGTAATATGACCGACTAATTGAAAATATGGGTTAATTTTCATCAAGAAAAGAAGAATTAATCTCCTAGGTATATTCAAACTAACTACTAGAAAATATGGAAAATTATCCACAACAACATTTTTAGCACCATGATTACTTCTAGTATTTAAATCAAACTCCTAAAGAAAAAGTATCCACCAAATGAGTCTAGGTTTGGACACTTTATTTGATAATAGATAATTCATGTAAATTTTATTTGTAATAACTACGACTTTGGAAGCCAAAGGTACTACCTAATATTTTCCAAATGAAACACAAAAAAAATGGATCCTACTAAATAGAATTGAAGTTATTTTGAGAATCATCTGTCATCCTTTTGGAATAATACACCACATGCAATTTCCTATCTCTCCTTTAGCCTAAAACTACTCCAAAAACCAGATCAATGGAATCACTAATGATTTTAAATGTAAAATTTTAATTATGTATATTGATAATGGGTGATGAAGTGAGGTTTCCCATAATAAAATTAAAATATTATAAAAACAACAAACATGTAGGGTGTATCATTGGACAATAGTGTACACATGGGCTTTGTAATTTTTGAAAAGTCTTTAATAAACCACCGATAAAAAATGGCACACTTTATAAAGCTTCTACCATGTTTGAAATTAAAAGTAGGGGGTCTTTTGAATAACAGAAATCATAAAATTATCAACCTATAAAACTCTCTTAGACACCTTATTCCCCAAAATAATTTCCTATGAGACCATGAACTAAAATTTATCCCAGTCAAAAACTAAGTTGGTTTATAAGAATCTCTTTAAAACCAATTAATTATAATGTAAAACTCTCTCAAAAGTGTTTCACACAATGATAAAATCATCCAAAAAAACCTCAATGATCCTATCAATCAAGTCTGAAAATATTTCCATCACACACCTTTGCAAGGTAGTCAGACAACAATATAAGACAAATGGAATTCTTCAGTAAGAAAATGTTACAAATGGGCATGTGAAAGTGGTATTATCCAGATTTTATGTGGATAAATGAATCTATATATACCCAAAATATTCATCTAGAAAACAAAAAATCATTCCATGAAAAAAAATTTAACCATTTGATAAAAATATGGCATGGGAAAATTATTTTTTTTTTTGAGGAAGAATTATTCATTCTCTAATCTTTACAGAATGTCTATTTGGTTTCCTTATTAAATTTTATTTGAATTTTATTCTTATTGGTCACAATAGTTAATCCACGTTTACTTGAAACTACATGTACTATAATAACCCACGAAGTATATGAAATTGGATAGATAATCCAATCACCTAACAGCTTAGTTGCCTCTTCTCTCAGAGCTTCTTTCATGTTTGGGTTCAATCTTATTTGAAAATAATCTCTTGGTTTGTGGTATAATTTTTCATGACCCCCTACCACCAAAGATTCCAAAATTGAATGGAGGGAGATAATGATCCTTGATTCTAACCTGTAGTAGGCCTTTTGTTTGGAACTAGCCCTGATGGTATAAAAATATCATAATATAGGAGGAACTTCCCTCTATAAGAAAACAAGATAGGGAGATAGGATAAATCAACCACAATCAACTCCATGAAATATATATAAGAAGCCCAAAAACAATCCAAAATAACATTAAAAATGAAATTTTTAGAGATAAAAGTTCACAAGAGTAAATACCCAAAAAACTAAGCAGTAAAATAGAAACTATCCTATGTTATGAGCTAGTGACACCCATCACAGTCCACATAATCATCCTAGAAACCTAAAAAATAGTTTTATATACATAGGGTGAGAATAAAAGAATACTCAGTAGGAAAACCATAGTCTCTCATGCCTAAGTGGAGGTATCATACTAATTCACTCATGAGAAAACAATCAATGAAACATCACCTAACATGCAAAAAAACCATAACCCCAACCAAAACAAGGCATGATCACAAGATAACATATCCAACTAATATAATATAACATAAAGAACAGTAATGATAGGGTACCCCACACAAATTTACCACTGATTAGCCTCTCTCACACCCCGAAAAAAACATTCTATCACTCCCACCTCTTTTGAATATATCACATCACATCTTGCCAGCACACACCTTGGTCGCACCTCACAACACATCTCACCTACACACCCCTATGCCATACAACATATAATGTCACATCACATCCTACCTACACACACCTGGGACACATATCACCTCTCATACTGAAAGACACTTTGGACCACACATCACAACTCTCCTGAAGACACCATGATCGTTATTACCTAGAAGAGGGAGTATGGAAGAGTGGGTGGCCATCCATCTATCCTCCCACTAAAATTTTTGGAAAGAAACCCCTCCTGTGACTATGCAGGTGTCAGAACAATGTTCACTACATGGGTGTGGTTCATATATAAATCACAAGGAAAATACAATATATACATACATATATATAAATCCATATAAACCCCACATAAAAGTTTACATTAATATCACCAATCAACTCACAAGGTCCCCCACATCTACTGCCAAGAATAAATTCACAACCCCACATAATCAGAAAGAAAGACACAATTCATTTTCATTCTTCAATTATTATTATTCCATTTTATATATTCATCATTACCAACTGGTTCCATTAAAACATGTAAATCAATTTATGTTCCAAGCTCATTTATCAAAATCCATACCAACCAAGTACCTAAAAAAACAACAAATATAAAGAAACATATTGAAATATCCAAAGAACCACATCCACCACTACCTTTCATCACAGCCACTCTACTCAAACATATCATTCTCACTTCCCCCACACACATTACATTTTTAGATTGAGTAAATGACCACTTATTAAATTGAACATCATTAATTAAGGGTGTTATCATAGAAGCCATTAGATCCTGGGGAATTTAATTCATTAACCAACAATATGTAGTTATCCAATTAATTATGATAATAAAAAATAATAAAAAAATAATTTTTAAAATAAAATTCATTATAGAATATTCAAGACACCAAAATACATGATCTTAATCATGTAATTACACCCATAGAAACATAATATCAAATAAAATAATTAAAAATTCTAAAGATAATACTTCATATTACCCTTCACCTTTATATTTAATTTAATCCAATTTTTTATATTTCTTTGTCCGGATTCAACCATCCCCACAAGGATAACAATTATAAACCCACCCAGCATGATACACATGAGAAAATAAATGAATGAAATCCTACTTACATGGAAGAAGCCTTTTTCCCAAACATGTTGCACCATGATAGGGACACACATATATGAGGGAACTTCTTCAAGAGGGGACTCAAACCAACTACATCAGCATGTTATATGACTCCAATTAAGAAGGATTGGGATATTCCATATCATGAGAAAGAAGAAGGGACAAATGAAGGGAAGGTCTCCACCTCTGAAAGACTATATCTAAAACTAACAGGATTTGAAATGATTTAGTTTACCATTAAAGGTGGGTCTCTTTAAATCCATGAGTTTTAAATGTTTTAAAGGAAACCAGACTTTTTATAAACTCACGATATGATTGACCCACGTTGAAACAGACTCAAAAATCATCAGTATGTTATTAAAATCATATTTCTTCATAAAAGGAATCAAAATAGAAATTTTATAAAATTTTAAAAAACAAGAAAATAATGGAAAAAATAGAAAACAATTAGAGTGAGTCACTACCATGATGAGTCACCACCAGAATTAGTCACCACCAAAGATGAGTCACTGCCAGAATGAGTGACTTCTTGAATGAGTCACAGCTAGAATGAGTCACCTCCAGAATGAGTCACTACCAGAGATAATTCGCTGCCATAATGAGTCACTTACAGTATGATTCACTTCTAGAATGAGTCATTTATAGAATGATTCACCGCCAAAGATGTGTCACCATTAGAATGGTTCACCTCTAGATATGATTCATCATTGGGATGAGTCGTTTCCAAAATGAATCACTGCCAGAATGACTTGCCACCAGAAATGGATCACCCCCAGAAATTTCTCTCCACCAGAAATGACTCACCACCAAAAATGACTTTCCACTAGAAATGACTCCTCACCAGAAATGACTCAATAGCCAAAATGACTCACTGCCATAAATGACACACTGAAAGAAAAGACACACTCCCTGAATGACTCACCACTGGAAAACTAAAAAATTTTGAAATATGTTAAAATGAATCACCATTGGAATGAATCTTCATTGGAAAATTAGAAATTTGGAAAACTATTGAAATTAATCACCATTGAAATGACTAACCGTTAGAAAAAATTAAATTTTGAAGAAAGTTGAAATGACTCATCATTGGAATGAATCACATATCCCAAAAAACACCCCAGACCCCCCTAGAGACCTCAGTTATTAGATTTTTGTTAATGTAATGATCCAAAAGGATCAGGACACTACACCATATACCTCTCAAACGATTATCACCCTTGAGAATTTAAAACCAACACTGAAGGAGGAAGGGGGTAAAATTACAAACAACTCTCTCTTAAGATACCTCTCTAGAACCATATTACACCTAAAACACTACCATCAACCAAACCTATTATCCCAAACACCCAAAACAACTAAAAAAACATACTTACATTAACATAGGGATATAGTAATTCCATCATCCATGTCAATATATTATTCTCTTTAGGTGGCACTAACTCACCTACACAGGTTTAATCACATCGTAGTAAAATATTTCTTGACTAAGAACCAAGTCTTCCATTTTTCTCATGTTGGAACATTATCACACATCACAAATCACACCTAAAATCAAGGAAAATAAAACCTATCTTATAAAACACCAAGTTACAAACATAACATCACAAATAAAATATATAAGGAAAAACAAAAAACAAATTTGGGTACTGGGCTAACATTTGTGTCTCATGCTCCCAAGTGCTCTCCTCTAGGCCACTATGACTCCACAGAACATGAAACAGGGGAATGGTTTGTCCTATCGGCACCTTTTCTCAATAGTCTTGGTTCTTTACTAGTTGGTCAAAGTATTTCATGTCATCCTTAATGTCTAACTCCACTCAGTCAATGATATATGAGTCATCGTGAAGATATCGATGGAGCTAAGAGACATTGAAGACATCGTGAATCCTTCCCAAGTGTGGTGGAAATTTCAACTGATATTCCACATCACCTACTCGCATAAACACCTCAAAAGGTCTAACCCACTGGGGTGAGGGCTTACTTCGCTTCTCTAATTACTAAAACCTATGTCGAGGGGAAACATTCCAGAACACATGGTATCCAATCTCAAACTCTTGGGGCCTCCTCCTATGATAAACATAAGACTTCTGTCAGTCATGTTCTGTTTTCAACCTCTCTCAAACCAACTGAACCTTCTCTTTTTTCCCTATAACACCTCAAGAACAATAACTACTTTATACCCAACCTCCACCCAGCATAATAGAGAACGAAACAACCTTTCCTACAAAGCCTTAAATGGATCCATATTAATGGAAGATTGATAGTTATTATTATAATTTAACTCAACCAAGAGTAGGTGTTGTGACCATGATCCCCTAAAGTGTAGGGCACAAGATCAAAACATATCCTCCAATATCTAGATTATTTATTTTATCTATATATCTATTTGGTGGTGGAAAGAAATGCTACGGTGAAAATGATTACCAAAAGCATTCTGTAGTCCCCTCCAAACATGTGAGGTAAAATATGCATCTTGATTTGAGATAAAGGACCTTAGAACCCCATACAACCTCACTACTTCATCCACATACCACTTTTTCAAAACATCCACCACACCTGAATCCTTGATCTCTAGAATGTAGGATGATTTCATTAATTGATCGAAAATTACCCATATAGCGTCAAGGCCTCCTAGATTTTGGGGTAACCCTGTGACTAAGTCTATAGAGATGTCATATCATTTCCATTTGGGAATATCCCATTGCTGCCACAACCCACTCAGGACATGATGCCCGGCCTTCACCTGCTGAAAAACTAAGCACATTTCCACAAGCTCTGACATTTCCTGCTTCATGCCGAGGCACCAAAACTGCATCATCAACCTGCATTACATCTTGTAAATTTTCAGTTTTAATGCCAAAGGTCATACAAGTAACTCACTAAGAACTCCCTTGTATATTATTACAAAAACAAATGACCTTCCAGGAAAGAAAATCCAATTCAGACTATCCTCTAACAATCACTCTAGAGCATACCCATAGTTAACACGATCACATACCACCTCTACCAATGAGTCTCCCCATTGAGACTCCTCCACTTGATACATCAGAGAAGAATACACCATAATATGGAACATGAAACCTCCTCCATCGACCTCCATTTCATTCAAGTGCAAGTATACCAAATCCTCTATTTCACTCCAAGCATCTGCAGACTCATGAATAAAATCCTTTCGCGACTTCCTACTCAAAGAATCATCCATGGAATTCCCCTTTCCTAAGGTGTAGGAGATATCAAAATCGTAGTAATAGATAAACTCCATATCCATTCACTATCATAGATTTAGATCACACTAAGAAATGATGTACCTCAAACTCTTGTGATCTTCAAATACTTATAATCTCTCCCTAGTAGTGTAGTGTCACTACAACTTCATCATAAACACAAATACCACTAGATCTAAATCATGGGTGGAATATTTACCTCTATGAGGATGTAACTACCTATAACCATAAGATATCACTACCTTCCAATGTATAAGGACATGACCTAATCCCAAATTGGATGAATCATAGAAAATATCAAACAACAAACCCTAATATATTAGATGAAGAACTAGATCACTGACCAACTTCCCATCTAGGTAACTGAATGCTTTATAGAACTGATCTGTATATACAAAAGCTTGTTCCTTTATGGTTAATGTTTTCAATGGTTCCACAACTTGAGAGAAATCAGAAAAAAAACCTCCAATAATAGCCTATGAGACCATGAAATATATGAACCTATACCACATTCTAGGGTTCTTCCCAAGAATCCACTACCTCAACCTTTATTGGGTTAACTTCCATCCCCTTCTAAGACACCACATTTATGAGTAAATGGATCCCTCATGTCAAAACCTTACACTTGGGAAATATTCCATAGAGATGGGGGAACCTAAGAACCTACAAGATAGACCAGAAATTCTTGACTTGCTTCTAATATGAATTTGAGTTGATCAATATATCATCATCGAATACGATGATGAACTAGGCTAGTAACTCATGAAACATACTATTCATGATCCCTGTGAACATGGATGATGCATTCATAACACCTAATGACATGACTACAAACTCAATGTTCCTATACCTACATATGAAGGAATTTTTTGGGATATCACCCTCCTTCACCCTTAACTAGTGATACCCAGACCACTTGTCGATCTTAAAAAACAAACTTTCCCTTCTCAGTTGGTCAAAAAGATCATCAATCCTCATAAGTGGGTAATTATTCTTTATAGTATCCCAATTCAACTTCTGATAGTCTATACACAATATCAAACTACCATCCACCTTCTCAATGAACAACATTAGATCACCCCATACTGACAAACTAGGCTAGATGAAGCCTTCATGAATCATATCATCAATTTGGATCCTAAAATCATGCAACTCATAGGGTTTTATCTAATAAGGATCCATCAAAATCAGAGAAGCACTGAGCTAAAAGTCTATCACATACTCAACGTCACATTAAGGGGGTAGTTCCAAAACGTCCATGGGGAAAACAACCAGGAACTCCCTAAAGAACATGGGAGCCCTATCTAACCTAGAACCCACTATATCCATAGATATCTCATCCATCAAGGAAAAAAGGGGAACCATTTTTCTTTTTCCCACCTGACAACTACCCTTTCCTATGAAAACTTCCCACTAGCCATTCACATCAAAGAACACAATTCTCCTCTTAAATTAGTTAATAACATCATTTACAGAATAAAACCATTTGATTCTACAGATGACATCGTATAGATTCTACTCAAGCAAGATAGGTTCCACACATGAATGAGGTTTCCCCACCATCCGTGCACTTCCCTTACAAACATTAGACAAGATGGTATGACTTTAACTTGTATAGTCAACACTAGGGGAATGGGAACACTTTCAATGTATATTACCATATCACAAACTAGAGTGGGTCCCATAATGGATTTCTAAGCTCTAGAATCTAAAAAAACATAGAAAAGTGTAGATGATAAATAGATCATACCTCTAACGATCTTCATCTCATCTGGTACTGCTACCATTACTGCATGAAACAAACATCACCTAGATACCCTTCCTATATTTTCAATACCTCCCCATGACCATGCTCGGTTTGAGGTCTAAGATATCGAGGAACATCACGAGGTTGGCCTATACCTCCCCATCTACACTAATTATACCATAGTCCTACTGCCCCATACTATTGGAAGGACCTCACTGGAAACTACTAATGACTTTGACGCTGAACCTATCTGCTGTGAGTAAACTATGCTCAGGCATCCACTACGAACTAGTCCTAAAGATATCCATGAAACACACATAACAATTGAATTGGACCCAATTCCAAAATAAAGGTACAAAAACTATGAGGATGAAGGGGAAGTTATCGAGGTCGACTCTCGACTGGTCGATTCCTCAAAGGCTCAAATAATTGAGTCCTACCATAGAAAACATTGATCTTTATAAAACCATATTGGTTACCCTATCATAGAAAACATCTTTGTGATTGAATCTAGTTGATCAACTCTACCTTCATCTGAACCGCAAGGATTTTTGGAAATGTAAAAGGTGTAACTACATACTAGATCGATGGACAAAGTACCTCCTCAAGATGACATGCTCGGGACTGCTCATCAAAAAAAAAGATCTGGGGTGAAGAGAAAAAGGACCATGAACATAATCCCAAACTCCCGTATAGACATACTCCAATGATTAAGGGATATTATCTCCTTAATCTTCTCAAAATTCATGGTCAACTATAGGAACTCTGCCCAAAACTCCTTTTAGAAGTGGACCCATGATATATCTGCCTCCCAATGCTCACCAAGGTATAACCTCCACCACTAACATGAAACTCCCTACATCCATGTATCTACCCAAGGGACCCTATACTCTGCTAGGGATCAGATCAAACCAAAAGTGATCTTCAGATCCCCTAATCGGCTCTCTATTTTCTTATCAAAAACACTCCCTACATACTTTTCCAAAACCATCTTCTAAAAATCATTCAACATCCTCTAACACTGATCATCATAATCAGCCAGATCAATCCTCTGTCGATCAACCAGGTTATCCAGATGAACCTCCACTTCTAGTTCCACATAAGAAAGATGACTAGGAGCCATAGTGGAAAGTGAAACAATGATTTCCTAATCTTGGTAGTATAGATTTTAATTATGATTTATTTTAATTTATTTTTATCCATTTAATTCATTTTATCCATTTTTTACTTTACCCAAACAACCCAATTCAAACAAGAACACAATTTATCATGATGCATGTACCTCTGATAGGTCTTTACACTGTAAGAAATCCCTTATCACTTGATTATTCAACAAACTAAGATTTTGTGCATTGGATTATTGGGGGACCAAAAATCTCCTATCTTATTCGGGCTCCCAGGCCTATGTCATGTACTAAGGTCAACTTACATTGTTTCCATAGCAAATCATTCTTTAATCATGGTTCCTAACTCTAAACTCCACCATACCTCTCAACTATAACCTATGATACCACTCTATCACGACCCCCTCCCACAAATTATTCCACAATGAAGTGAGAGAGATAATGACCCATGAGTCCCACCTCTAGTAGGACGTCGGTTTGTAACTATCACTAAGGGTATAAAAATATTACAACATGGGAGGAATTTACCTATCTAAAAAGAGATCATGAGATGGGATTAATCAGCCACAATCAATTCTATGAAATATATATAAGAAAACCAAAAACCATCCCACAATTCATGAATGAATTAAATTGTTATGGATAAAAGTTCAAAAGAGTATATAATGAAAATAAAAACTAAGCAGTAAAATAGAAACTATTGCAAATTCCAAGCTAGTATTTCTCAACACGGTCCACATAATCCTCCTGGAAACCTAAAAACAATTTTTATATACATAGGGTGAGCATGCATATATACTCAGTAGGAAAACCGAAGTCTCTCATGAACAAGTGGAAGGAGAATATCGATGCACCCATGAGAAAACAGTACAAACTAACAACACATAAAAGGTAGACTAACTGTAACCCCAATCTCACCCATGATCTCTCTCCAAATAACACATCTAATTACTATAATATAACATAAAATTCAGCAATGATAGGGTATCCTACACCAATTAATGTATGATTATCCACTCTCAAACCCCAATGGAAAACATCCTCCCACTACCACATATTCTGAATATATCACATCACATACTACTCTTACACACCTGGGCCAAAACTCACAACACATCTCACCCACACACACCTGGGTCACACATCATATCATGTGACATCACATCCCTCCCTCTCATACTTGGGACACACTTCTCATATCATCCCTAAGACACATGGGACCACACATCATAAATCATCAGATGACACATGGTCCATTATCACTGGAAAGAGGGAGTAGGGAAGAGTGTGTGGCCAAGCATTGATCCTCCCACCAGGATATCATGAAAGACACCCCTCATGTGACAATGCAGGTGTCATCACATAGTGCTCGACAAGCGATGGGTGCATATATAAATCACAAGGAAAATAAAATTTCTACATATATATATATATATATATATATCCACACAAACCCCTCTTACAAGTTTACAAGAATATCACCAACCAACTCACAAGGTCCCCCACATCTGATACCAATAAAAAATGAATAACCCCACACAAGCAGAAAGAAATACACAATTTGTTTTTAGTATTTAATTTTTATTATTCCACTTTCCAGATTCTTCATTACCAATATATTCCATTAAAACATGTCTATTAGTTTATATTTCAAGCTCATTATTATCACTATCCATACCAACTAGATACCTAAAACAAAATAACCCAAAACAAGTATCACTTGAGACAAACCAACCACATCAACCACCACCTTTCTTCACAACCCCAATACTCAACCATATCATTACTACTACTTCAACGCATCATATTTTCATATTTAGTAAAGGATCTATTATTAAATTTTACTTTATTAATTATGGGTGTTATCACACAATAGATTAGATCCAGGGGAATTTAATTCATTAATAGACTATATGTAGTTATATAGATATTTATGATTATACCGAAAAATCATAAAAATAGATGTTTTCAAATATAAGTCACTATAGAAAAGTCAAGCGACAGAAATACAATATCATTATCAAGAAATTAAAACCATACAAACATAACATCAAATAAAATTAAGAAAAATATTTAAGATAATAATTCACAATCCCCTACGCCTTTATATTTAAATTAAACCAATTTTTTATATCTATTAGTCTAGATTCAATATGTTCCACAAGGATAAAAATTATAAACTCATCCCACATGATACACATAAGAAAATAAATGAAAGAAATCCAACTCAAAAGGAAGAAGCCTTTTTCTTCAGACTTGATGCACCAATATAGGGATGCACATACAAGAGGGGTCTTCTTTAGGGGGACTCAAACCAACTGTAGCAGCACATTCAATGACTCCAAGGAAGAAAGATTTTAAACATACCATATCAAGAGAAATAAGAAAGAACAAATAAAGTAAAGTCTCCACCTTAGAAAAAATAGATTTAGAATACACAATATTTGAAATGGTTTGGTTGAACATTAAAGGTTGATCTCAATAAAGTGACACATTTTAAACGTTTTAATGAAATACTAAATTTTTAGAAACTCATAATATTGTTAATCCATTTTTAAATGGTGTTAAAAATATTTAATTATATTATTAAACCCATTTTTCTTCATTAAAGACGTCTAAATGGAAATTTGGTAAATTTTTTTGACAAACTAGGAAATTCTGGAAGAAATAGAAAACTATCAAAATGAGTCACTGAAAAAATGATTCATTTCCAGAGAAGAGTCACCACTAGAATGAGTCACCACCATAATGAGTCACTTCCAGAATGAGTTATAAGGAAAATGATTCACTTCCAGAATGAGTCACCGCTGGAGATGACTCACCATGAGAATAAGTAACTACCAGAATGATTCACCACCAGAATGAGTCTCTTCTAGAGATGTGTTGCATCTATAATGAGTAAATTCCATAGATGAGTCACTACTGGGATGAGTCACTTTCAGAATGATTCACTGTTATAATAAATCACTACTAGAAATGAATCAACACCAGAAATGAATCACCGATAAAAATAACTCACCACCAGAATGACTCACCACCAGAATTCTAGAAAATATGGAAAAATATTGAAATTAATCACTATTGTAATGGAAAAATATTTTAAAACTGGAAATTTGGTAAAATTTTGAAATGAATTACCATTGGAATGACTCATATGTCCGAAAACACCCTAGACTCCCATCATATACCTCAATTATCATGTTTTTATAATGTAACGGTATTAAAGGTTCATGACATTACATAGTTCCATAGGGATATTATGCATATAGAAATAAGGGATAATCTCACTTATGTCAACTATGGACTAACCTATTTTTTTTAATTTCCCTAGAACACTAAAACAAATTCCCTGTGATATTTTTTAGTTCAACAGAGATTATAATTGGTGGTACTGATTTTTCACCCATGAATTAATATTTAAGATGTGATGGGAGTAGTTTAAGATCCAAAGTGGTATCCTTATCACTATAATTAACACTCTTGGGCTTTAGGGTCTAATTTATTCATTATATTTCATAAAATGAGTTTGAAAACTGAACATATTTTGAATTTCTAAACCATATTTGCATTTTTCTTCACTCTTTTGCAAGGTAGAATACCCACTCTTATGAATTTCCAAACTATATTTCAAAAAAAATATTAAGAAAAAATCATCTAGTTGTTTTTACTACTCTCACTCAATATTATAAAATTTTTCAAAAAAATAAAAATTGAAATTAATCTAATTTTCTCTTCTATATTTCCTAAGATCTAGAATAAAATATCCTTATGAATGATATTGATATCTAGGATAGAGTGGTTGTCCAGATCTGGTAAATTACCCATATTCTAACTTTTTTCACTGTCAAAATGATAGGAAAAATTATTTTCAACATTCAAATGAGTTTCATCAGTTAAATATTGTTTAAAAAAATCTCATTCATATTTTAATGAGTCCTTAACTTCTAAAATCTCAACTCTTGAAAATTTCAAATCAAAATTTGTTTTTTAATATTCTTAACCACTTGAAAATCTTATTCTTGTTCGCCAAAATTAAAAATAAAACTACCATATCCCACATTGATAACAAGTCCTCATATGTAAAATAAGGGACTAAATAGAATTATGGGAACCTCTTGGCCAAAATCCATTTCTTGAATAAGAAAATATATAGGTAAAAACAACTTACAAACTTTGATCAACAAGTCATAAACTCTCCCTCCAAGATGTGTGAATGATATGTCATCTAACTTTAAATTAAGAGTGTGAGGTTGAAAATATATTATTCAAAACTTCTGTAATTTTGATAAAGGAGTAAGGATGATTCTTTCCCAAGGATCAAAATTGAAATTCAATTGAAATCTATTCCCTCTAGTATAGGGAATAAAAATACGCCATTTACCTTTATGTTTTGGCAGAATATTATTTTTAAGGAGAACACTACACTCTTAAGTGAGAATATAAGTTGAAAAATATTTTAAAGTATTATAATTTGAAATAATTGTCTTTAATGGTTTCATGTATGATGAAATTTTAGTTAACACTTAGATAAAAGGAATGTTCACTTGGATCTTGTTGAACAACCCCATGAATTAAAGAAATTAAAATTTTTTATTATTGGATTTCAAACTTTTGGGGAAAGGTATGAATGGGAATAATTTATGAAGAACAAAATATAATTCTTCAAATTTACCCAAAATATTTTCTTTCCCATTATTGTTTTTTATTTTAGAGTCATTAGTACTATCCATAATTCCATATTAAGTGTTTTTAATTTCTTAGTGCTCAAATTCTCCCATATTTTTAGTTTTTTTTACTTTTAGAGTAAATTCTATCCTCATATTTCGTTTTTAAAACACTTAAGGTAATCCCAACCCTGGAAATATCCCTAGTATTATTCTTATTGGTACAAGAAAGCTTAGTTTTATGTATTTATGTAAATTATCTATACAATTTTCATATTTTTAGCTATAAGGAATTAATTCAATAATTAGTTTGGTCCTTATAAGAATCATGTTCAGTATTTTTTTTAAATCAAGTTTCCCCTTCAAATATATAAATATCACCTTAAAATAATATTAAGAATGAGAAGTTTCTGACATTGAATAATTTTTAAATAGTTTTCATTGTTGATTTGGAAAACCATCGGTAATATGATGATATCTAATTCCTTCTTGTTCTCTCCAGAATATGTTGTGATGCTTCCTATAGTCAAGGTTTATTTTTTAAATAACAAGTAATATCTAGCTTGAATCATTTGACCATAAAAAAGTTTCAAATTCTTGTGTTTGGGATTAATTTTAATAGTTTTGAAAACATTCAATTGTGTATCCAACAATTCAACTTTGTTGAAACTACTCTCTCTATCTTTCTTTCTGATTTTGACAACCAACTTGATTAGAAATTGGTTTGAAATATTGATTCATTAGGGACTATAGTTTTTCTTTTATTTCAAAAAAATAAACATTAACTTACATCCCTAGTACAATGTTATTAACTCCCTTATTTACTCTCCCTCTCATTGATTTTTTATGTTATGGATTAAGAACCAAAGTATTTAAAATTTACCTAACCTCTTCATCAGTTTTATTAGTGTAATTTCCTTCAATGGATAGGTCGACCAAGTTCTAATTATTTCATGAAAAAACTACATATAAGGAAAAATTAAGTAGGTGGAAAGGAATTTGGTGATGACGAAACTCTAACATCCTGAGTTTTTTTAATGGAAACACAATTTTAGATAGCATACATGATACGCCATATTTAGCATAAATAAAAAACTTTATATTATTATTTAAAATAATTGTTATCAAATTTCCATTATAATGGTTGGAAATAAAATGATTAACTGAATTATGTGAATAGTTTTTACACATGTTTTTATAATGATTCATTTTTTACCAAATTAATTAGGATACTAAATAAAAACTAGTTGAATATAAAGGATGTGTTTTAAAAAAAACTAATTAAATGAATATTAGTGAGTTTATAATATAATAAAATCACTCTTGATGGATTTTATTAATGAAATATATATTTATATTTTCAATGTGATGTTTAAAATTCATCATATATGTTTTTTAGACATTATATAAGAACAAATTAAATTTTTTGGATAAAAGAAGTATTTTTAAAAAAAATGCAGTATCCCGCATTTTGATGAAAAACCCATTTTGAATCTAGTTTTGACACTTTTATATGTTATATTTAACTAAATAAACATATTATTTTGAATAGGGTCATAAAAATTTATTTTGGATATTTTTTTTGAATTTTAATGATAAATTGAATATTTTAAGGAATGGTGCAAAATACAACATTTTAATTCAAAACTATTTTTCCAATAATTTAATTATATTGATAGATTATATTTTTACATTATTTTAAGGTATAATTATATTATGTTTTTATCTATTAATCCAATGTATTTAATTTTATTCTTCTTTAAATTAAAATATAATATAAAAACAATGTGAACTTTTGATCATTTTACTTAAAAAACCCATTTTCTCGATCCCTCAATGAGATTAGTGTCAAAACTAATTTAACGACTTGTGTGAATTTAATTTTTAAATGAGTAGATACATGTTTGTATTCAATATAAATTATTTGGTTCAATAGGATCAGAATTAGTTTTGGTAAATAGTAACATTAGTATTTTATTTATCATGGTTAAAGGTAAATAGGGTAATTAAAGGTAAAATTAATATTATAATATTATAAAATTACCCTAAAACTTTCACTAATCTTATTTTATGAGTTATTATAGACCATTAGCATACTTGGTCTGAATTTTTTACCTTCGGATGCCACATGGGTTTTATTATAACATTTCTAACATTTAATTTAATGTAATGGAAAATATATCAGAAATATGTTTCCTCTTACTAAGAAAATTTTAATATGGAGCACTGTAAGTGATATCTTATATTATTAATATTCCATAAAAGATAAATATATAACCTGAAACATGGTAATTTATTTAAGAAATTTAGAAATTAAATAAATTAAATTGAATTATGACACAAAGATGATGCAATAAAATATTTATTAAAGAAAAAATAAAATAAATGATATTAATAATTTTAAAATAAATATAATTTTAAATATTTGATTCCATAACCAGATTCTATGGATTAATATGAAATGTTATTATTGATTTAATTAATTTTTTTGAAGGAATCAAGTTGTTATAATATTCTAAAAAGGTCATGTAATGAATAATGTCAAAATTAACATAATTCATATTTTAAAATATAAAATATTTAATTAAATGATATAAAATTTCTAAAAAAATTAAAATTCTGAAAAAAAAAGTTTAAATAAATCTAAAAATTTCATTAATGACTCATTCATTGGACGTTTGACATGATTGGGAAATTATTTTAACCCTCTAAGTGTAAATTACTTTGTAAAATGGTAAGATTTAAAAGGGGTTAAAACAAATAAAAAAGGATTAAAAATAATAAAATAGACTAATTTTTATTGGATTATTATATATAGACCCATGATAGTCATATATTTGATGTAAATGAGTTTTACCCAGTTTTAATTGAAATTTAATTTAATACTATTAATAATTCTGACGGTGCCCCTCCCTTCTCTTATAAAAGTACCACATTCCTCTCTATTACTAACACTTAAAAAACCTTCTATTATAGCCAATATCATAAAAAAAAAACCCTCCTAAAATCCATACCCACATTAATTATTCCCTATTTTATCTATAAACTCTCCTTAAAGGTTTTATGGTGTTCTTCAAAGGTGACCAACAAAAGAAAGGGTATCATTTGCTATATGTATTTCTATTTTATTTATTCTTCCACTTACTTCAAATATTATTCTTAATATATGAATTAATAAATTCATTATCCAAAATATAATGAGTTTTTTTCATTATAATATCATCACCTAAATTATTCTCCACTTCTATTAAATGGGAAATGAATTAATCGTTTCTGCGTACGTGTGAACTATCACCTCTCCAAACTGATCTATTTAATTTTTCATAACCATATATCATGAATGGTTATAATAATGGAATTAATATTAATATGTGAAATTAATTAAATATTAACCATTCTAATATAATAATATATCAATTATTTTCTTATTTCCAAGTTCATAAAAATGATAACAACATTTGTGCGTACATGCGAACTATCACCTCCATGAAGTGATGCGGCTCATTTTTATTCAATATATCACTTTTATGATATATATATATATATATAAGCATATTTAAATTATTAATGTGATATTAATTACGTTATTATCATTAATTAAAGATCAAATAATACTTAACTTCTTTCCCTAACAATCAATGAAAAAAATGAAAACGTTACACTCGCGTACATACGGCTTATGATCTCCATGATTATAATATTGTTCATTTTTCATAACAACACTTTGTGGTTTGATTTAAAGGTATAATTTATGTATAAAAATTATAATAATTCAATTCATATTATTCTATAGATGAAGGACATCTGAACACTTGGACTATTTATATCGTACCAAGTTCATTTTCGACTCAAGTACCAAATATCTACAAAATGTTCGACGTGAACTTCAATAATTATATAATTGTTATAACATGGTAATAAGTGATATAAAAGTAATAATTAACCAGAAAAATTTTATCAAGAAATTATAAATTAATATAATTTTATTATTCATGAAGATAATGAACGTATGAGATGATTCTGACTCGAGGTAAGGGACTTCGTCTCAATCTCCTTTCATTGAGGTATATTTTAATGTTATACACCACATTATTTTATAAGGTGTATAATCAACCCCTTTTAATTTTAATTCATTCCAAGGATTTAAAAATAAATCTTTTTATATGATGATTTTTGTTTTATTTATAAAATGACAAAATTAATGTTTTTTAACGTATGTGGTGACAACGACTTCTTTACTACCTTAACTGTTATTTTATATTTGGCGTCCTCTATAATCTTTAATTTTTTTAAAAAGAAAAAAGAAATATCTTATTCCATTTTTTTGGTATTTCGGTAGTGAAAATGGTTTTGAAAGTGGATAGACTATTTCAATATCATGAAATTGTTTCTCGTTGTTTTAAATAAAATTTTATAAGTGTAGTTTTAATAATTTCTATATTTAATGTGTTATGATTATATAATTTTACATGTACATTTGATGGGTGGTTATGTGATAAACCAAATATGGGTGGTAATGTGATAAATCAAATATGGGTGGTTCAATGTTAAACTAAGGATGGGTGGTTACATTATAACGTCTAATGAATTGGGTATGGAAGTCTGTCGTATGACTATTCCATTTGTAAGAGTGATATGCATGGAAGTCGACCGTATGGTTATTCCATTTAGGTATGATTACGTCCCAATTTTCATTATATGTTAAATGTTGATTTCTATGGGTTTTAAGGTAATATTTTTACTGAAAAATGGGTATGCAATGAGATTATTTTTAGTGAAGTGTATTTACTACTTCTTAAAGGTTAAAAGTATCACTTTCTTATAAATTATTCATGGTTTACATGTTTTCGCAAGACTAACTATTTTCTTTATTTGTGTATCCCTTACTGAGATTTTTTATTCTCATATAATGTTTTGAAATATTTTTAATAGGATTTAAATAATAACATATTCAAGGATGGGATCACGGAAAGGTTATGATGTTTAAACATGAAACTAAACAGTGTTTCTTTTTAAAAGTTTTTTTTTCTTTTATGAAAAAAAATATTGATTAGAAGTGTCTAATTTGTAATATTTGAGTTATTATTCATGTGGTATGACCTAATTATTTAAATATATAAACCTGAGAATATCCTCAATGTAAATAAAATTCAAATTATTGACATAACTCTAGATAAATTACTCTTTAAGATTGGGGACTTATAGTTGGTATCCGAGGATGGTTTTGAAAACTTTAGAGGTTAGGGTGATATTTAAGCATAGATTACAAGTTATATATAAACACAATGGTTAGTATAATATAAAGTGTCATATTTATTTTATAAAAATCTAATTAGTTTTAAATAACATGAATAAGTATATCTTAGTGTTTATATTCCTCATAAAGTAGTATATGATTATTTTATTGATATACTCACACTATTTTTTTTTTGTTTTAGTAAATTAATAAATCTTTACGGCACCAAAACTAATAATGTATGTGAAGGAAAATGTTGCAGTTCTCTAAATAAGAAACTAAATGAAATAAGAGCTCAATGAGAACTCTTACGATTATTCTAAACTGACTATCAAGAGAACTGATTAACAACTAGAACCTTGGTGAGATTTCAAATGCATAATATATGAGAGAAATGAATCCCTATAGTAGCTTAGGTAATAATCATAAAATGTAAGTATTTTTACCAAAATATGTGTTGAAGATTTGGAAATAAACACCTAGGAAATGTTTTAAAGGGAAATTAAGATGTTAAAGATGTGGTAATGAAGGTCATAAATCAATAACCTACTATGGAAAAGAAGCATTCAGTTGACTCTAGTAAAGGGAAAGAATTTCTTTTCGAATTTTAATGTTTTAAATATGGTAATTATGGTCATTATAAAAATCAATTTCCTATGATGAAGTTTCATGAATGATATCAGGAGTATCGTAGAAATATAAATTTAGCAATACGTAATTCCATTCCAATTGAAGGTGAGAAAACTAAAAATGACATATGAAAGGTATGGATCAATTCTTTTCTCCTTTTTTGAAATTATTGAATATTAGGACATGATTAATGTTTTTGTTTGTAGGAAATATGTATTAATGAATAATAAAGAAAAGCATGGTTAACGGATCATAAAGAATGATTAATTACTAAAAGGTCTACATATAAGGTATTCAAGAATTACAGTATACTATAGGATGATGAAATGTTTAAAATTATTAATGGTATTTTGATGATGAGATTACATTGGAATATTTTTTTCTAATATGTATAACCCTGAAGTTTTTTATGTGAAAATGTTATTTTTTGAATAATTATCTTTTATTTTTTGGAAATAATTACAATGGTATAGATAACCATTACAGTTTATATGATCTTTGATTTTGAGGTAACTTTGAGTTATTTTATTTTGGGTTTCCAAATGAAAGGTATTATATAAAATTTGAAGATAAAACATTCTATGGTTATTTTTAAGTATTTTATATCGTTTTTTGATGGTTATAAAATTATATAATTTTTTGAAATTAACAGTCTACAGGAAGTGTGACAGCCCATTGCATCTGAAAAGGTTGTAGAAATCAAACTGATAACTAAAGAGTGATAAGGCTTTATCACCTACCACTGGCCTACATGAAGTCCCTCTTTAATATGTCATTTTTTAGTTAAATGAAATGATGGAATAAGAATAAGTATATTTTGGGAACTTATTTTTTATCAAATTAATATACTTGGTATTGGAAAACGATTTGGGGATTAAATGATAAATGTTATTTTTGGAATTTGTTCACTATTTTGGGAACCCTATATGCCTAAGGAAAATAGAATACTATGGGATTTTATTTTCCTATTAATAGTTGAATTTAATTATGTAAGAACTTATTTTTTATTGTGGAATTATAACGATTTAGGTTATTTATTTAAATGATTAACATATCTTTGAGAATATGTGATTTTTTGAAATCAGATTTTTTGTATGTGACATTTAGATTGGTTTATGTTATTTAGAGTTAAATTTTAGAACTTATCTTGGAATATTATTTGATTAAATCGTTCTGCTTTTTTGTATTTAATTATAGTTATACTTTTTTTATTTTAATGATAATTATTTATTGAATTGTCTATGTTGGAATTTATGTATTACATTTTAGTTTTTTATATTAAAAGAAGTAATTTTTCTTTATAAGTTTATTATATTTGGGTAATTATTTTAATTTAACCATAATTTTTGGTTTTGGTTAATGTTACAAGACTGGATGAATATATAGTTAATATTTTATGTATGATGTTATTATCTAGAAGTTGATTATAGTGTTTCAAGAATGAAGAAAAATTCCACTTAAATACTAATCATTTGGAGAAAGGGATGAGTTTTTTGTGGAATTTTATTAAAGGGAGAAACACTACTTGTCAAGTAAGTGTATTTAGTTATGATCTTACTCTAGGTAGTAAATG
Source organism: Viscum album (assembly GCA_963277665.1). Classification (NCBI taxonomy): domain Eukaryota; kingdom Viridiplantae; phylum Streptophyta; class Magnoliopsida; order Santalales; family Viscaceae; genus Viscum; species Viscum album. The sequence continues at coordinate 248,300,489 of OY728133.1, forward strand.
AATTCCAAAAATCATTGAAAATGATCTTAAAACAAAAATGTGTTTCATTTACGTTTCCTACTCTAAAGTTAGTGAATGCTTAACCCGTCACAAATTTAGGGTTTTTTTATTGTTAACTTTACCCAAAAAAAAATTTCTATAATTATCCATCAAAACATGATAGTTATTTTTCTCTTCCATATCCATTTTTTTATATATGGAACCCTAATACTTTTTATCTTAGGTTCCCTTCATTCTTTCCTTATTTTTCTTTTAAATTTGATGTCTTTTTAATCCTTTTTTGATGTGGGATTACAATAAAGTTATTTTAAAAAGTCAAACATAGTTACCAAACATAAATTGAAATTGCAATGAAACAATTTACAATGGGGGTATGTAACATGCAATGTTTTTTTAAAGGAAACACTATGTTCGATAACATACTTGATATGACACATTTAGCTTAAATGATCAACTTAATATTATTATTTAATATCCTAGTTAACACTTAAAAATTAGAAAGGTGGGAATGGAAATGATTAACTAAATTATGAAAATATTGTTTACACATGTTTATATAATTATTCCTTGAATACCAAATTAATTTGGAAATTAAACAGAAACCAAATGAATATAATGCATGTGTTTTTATAAAAAACTATTTAAATGAAAATAAGTTACTTTATAAAAAAATAAAATTATTATTTATGTATTTTATTAATTAAATATGTGTTTAATATATTCATTTTAATGTTTAAAACACATCTTATATGTTTTTTAGACACGATGTAAGAACAAAATCAATTTTTTGGATAAAAGAAGTATTTTTCAAAAAAAAGAAGTTTTTCCACCTTTTGATGGAGATTTGATGTTTAATATAGTTTTTTAACCTTTAATAAGTTATATTTTAAAAATTAAACCTCAACTTTGGAAGTCTGGCATCCAAATTTTGTTTGGAAAATATTTGGGTATTTTTCTGATAACTTTCATATTTTAATGAATAGTCAAAAATACTGCATTTTAATTCAATACTGGTTTTTTGTCTAATTTATTTATATTGTTAGGTTATCCATTTACATATATTTAAGGAATAATTATATGAAGTTTTTATAATTTAATTTAATTTAGTTCGTCGGATTCTTTGTCAAATTAAAATTAAATAGAAAACCTATGTGAACTTTTGAACATTTTACTTAAAAGCTCAATTTCTTGATCCATCTACAAGATTAGTGTGAAACCTAATTTAACCAATTCTGTGAATTTAATTTTAAAAATTATACACAAATGGTTGTAATCTATATGAGAAATTTTGTCCAATAGGATCAAAATAATTTTTGGTGAATAGTAACTTTAGTATATTATTTGCCACAATAAAAAAAATATGGTGATTAAATGTAAAATTAAAATTATAATCAAATAAAATTACCTCAACTCTCTTCCTAATATCATTATAAGTGTTATTATCAACTATGAACATCTTCGGTCAGAAATTGTGTCATTTGTAAGCCACTTGGGTGTGAGTATGACATTTATAACATTTCATTTAAAGTAAAGGCAAATATGTCATAAATATGTCTCTTACTAAAACACCTTTAATATGGGGTATTTTAAGTTATAAATTAGACTATTAATAGTATTTAGAATGATAAAAATATTAAATACATAATTTTAATTTATTTATAATTTTTATTAATTAAATTATTAAATTTAATTATGACAAAAACATGATGCAGTAATAGATTTATTAATGAAAGATTTAAATAAATGATATCAATAATATTAAAATAAATATTATTTGAAATATATGATGTCATACATGAATTTTTTTTATTAATATGACATTTTTTAATTAATTTAATGTTGTTTTTTGAAGAAATCAAGTTCTTATGATATTTTAAAAAAGTCATGTAATGAATTGTGTCCGAATTGACATAATTCATATTTTAAAATATTATATACTTAATTAGATGGTATAAAATTTATAAATATATTATATTTGGCAAAAAAAGATGTTATAAATATAAAAATTACACTAATTACTCATTAATAGTAATTTTTTTATGATTTGATAATTATTTTAACAACTCTAAATGTAAATTACTTCATAAACTGGTAAGACTTAAAAGGGGATAAAACAAAACGTTAAGGATTAAAATAATACTAACACTTTTATAATTTTCAATTTATTATTATATTTTAACCCATAGTCATATTAAATTCGAAAAAAATATGTTTGGGCCCTTTTGAATCGAAATTGAATTTATATTAATTTAATAATTTTGATAATTCCAAAGGTGCCCCTCCCCTCCCCTATAAAAAGACTCTGATTCCTCTCTTTGGATCACACTTCCAAAACCTTTTGGTTCAGCAATTATCTACCCAAACAACTTACTATAATCCCTACACACATTATTTAGGCCTTAGTTTAGGTATAAAACCCTCCTTGTAGGTGATAAGGTGTTTTCCAAAGGTGACCAATTAAAGAAGAGGTATCAGTTTCTTTTAGAATTTCAATTTTATTTCTTCTTCCACTTCTATAAAATCGTATTATTTATAGATGAAATAATCACTCACGTATCCTAAATATAATGATATTTTATCAAGGTAATATCATAATCTAAATCCATCTCCACTTCCATTAAATGGGAAAGGAATTAATCGTTCGTACATTTGTGTGAAATATCAACTTTACCAATCAATAAAAATAGTTTTTCATAACTGAATCTCATGAATGGTTATAATAATTGAATTAATGTTCATATATGATATTACTGACATATTAATCATTCTAAGATAATAATATATCAATTATATTCTTAATTTCCATGCACATAAACATGATAACGTCGTTCATGCGTACGTGTGAACTATCACCTCTACGTAGTAATGAGACTCGTTTTTTTCATTATATCAGTTGTATGATATATATAAATATATCTAAATGATTAATATGATATTATTTATTTTATAATAATTCTTGAAATATAAAATAATACTTATCTTTTTTCCATAATGATTAATGAAAAATAGAAAATGTTACTCATTCGTACGTATGATATACTGTCTATATGGTTATACGTTGTTCTTTTTTTATAACAACACTTCATGGTTTGATTTAAAGGTATAATTTATATATAAAAAAGATATTAATGTCATGAATATTATTCTTGAGATAAAGGACTTATGACCACATGAACTATTGACATCGTACCAAGTTCTTTTTCAACTCAAGAACCGAATATCAACAAAACATTTGACGTGAACTTAAATAATTTTTTAATTGTTATAACATGGTAATAAGTGATATAAAATGATTAATGAGCAGGAAAAAAGATCTCAAAAAATTATAAATTAACCTAAGTTTATTATTCAGGAAGATAAAGAGCATACGATACAATTTAGACTCGATGTAAAGGACTTTATCTCAATCTCCTTTCACTAAGGCATATTTTGATGTTATACACCGCCTTCTATTAAAGGTTCATAATCAACACATTTGAATTTTAATTAATTCCAATGTTTTCAAAATGAATTTTTTTATATGGAGTGTTTTACTTTCTTAACAAAATAATAAAAGGAAGTTTTTCTTAATGTATGCGGTGACAATGAATTATCTGTATCTAAATATACTATTTGATATTTGGTTTCCTCTATAAGACTTTCTCATGAATGAAAATTAAATTTTATGCCTGTAGTTTTGATAATTGAAATCTTTTATGTATTATGATTATATAATTATACTTGGAAATTTTATGGGTGGTTATATGATAAACTAAATATGGGTGGTTACATGAAAAACCAAATATGGGTGGTTTGTTGATAAACCAATAATGGTTTGTTACATTATAACCTCTAATGCATTGGGTATAGTAGTCAGTCGTGTGAGAGTGATATGTATGTAAGTTGATCATATGGTTATTCCATTTAAGTATTATTATGTCTCAAGTTACCTTTATATGTTATATTTTTATTTCTATGGGTTTTAAGGTAATATTTTTTTTACAAATAAAGGGTAATAATTTTTCTTATATTAAGATATGTGTGTAAACTGCTTCTTAAAGGTTAAAAGTTTCACTTTATGATAAAGTATTCATGGTTTACCTGTTTTTGAAAGAAAAATAGTTCTCATTATTTTTCTATACCATACTGATATTTTTATACTCATCCCATGTTTTTTAATGTTTCCAAAGGATTTAAATAAGAATATAGTCAATGATGGGATCAAAGAAATGTTATGGTGTTTAAAAATGAACTAAAACAATGTTTCTTTGTTAACATTTTATTATTTTATGAAAAAATGGATAGTGAGTAGAAGTGTCTAATTTTTAATATTTGAGTTTTTATTTATGTGTTATGGCCTAATTATATAAATCTATAAACCTAAAAATATCCCCTATGTCAATGAAAATAAAATTGTAGACTTAAATCAAGATTAGGTAATGTTTAAGGATGGGGCTTATAGAAACAACGTAAGAAGGTTCCCAAACCTAACCCAAAGTCCATGAAATGACTCTAAATACTCCTAAAAAACATTTGATATTTTTTCTCAGTTATACCTTAAGTTTACTTGATAAAATTTTATTATTAATGTTTTTTAGATTTGTTTCCAAGTTTCAATTATGATTTCATCAAGATCCAAAAACTAATCCCTCAAATTTCCATTTAAATAAAAAGGGAAAATCTCATTTTCAGATCATTATTACTCATATATTAGAGTGGAAGTTAGTAAACTATATTCTTAAAATTCATAATGAAGTCTAAAGACTCTCCATTAGACATTTTGTTAAATGTAGGAAGCAGTTAAAGAATGTATTGTTTCTTCAACTCATAGTTTTATGCCCTAGGTTTAAGTCTAATGGTAAAAGTATTACATGAAACCTGAAAGAGTTGACACTCTATTATCCTATTACATTTAACATTTTCTTGGATTATTTCTGGTTGAATATTTTTTGGAATATTTTCTATTTCTCTCTCTCACTAAAATCTTCCATTTTATATTTTTCTTTGCATAGAGATATTTAATGGTTTTCAATTTTAGTTTTTATAGGATTTTTACCCTAAGAAAAAGATCTTCCGTGAATGTAAATAAGAAGTTCTCAATAGCATATAATAAGTTTAAATTTTTTAAAAAAAAATTATTTTTTTTTGTTTTTTTATGTTTTTTTTTTGAATTTTATGGATGAAAAAATTATTCCCCATTAAAGACACAAATATTTTATGGCTATGTCAGTTAATATATCAAATAAAATTCCTAAAAACAACTATATAGTTTTGAGTTATATTATTATATCCACAAGGATGAAAATGGTGGATGCATGTTGAACAAAGAAAATTAAAACAAATTAAAAAAACAATAATGAATTAATAATTGTGATGAACATATTAGCTAGTTTGGATATTTTTTAACAAATGAAAGGTAAGTGATAATGAAAAATGAGTATATGATGATCAATACTGAATTGTGAGGGGATTTATGATTATTGGGTTAAATAATTTCATGTTTGTCAAGTTTTAATTGAATCAACATTCAAAAATATGAAGTGAAAATATCATTCTAGAAGATTGAGCAGTAATTGGATGATTTTTCAATTCATCACATACTAAATTCATTCAATTCCTAAAAAGAATAAGTTGAATAAAATTGAGAAATCATCACACAGACAAAGATTAAAAGATGATCTAAGACAATATAACTTCCCCACATATATTTTTATCGAAGAATCATATTGTATCTCTGCAATAAAGAATTTCAAATCAAGGGTAAAGAAATAAGAAGAATTCATAGAGCCTCCCATTAATTTACACCAACTGAATGTGCTCTACACTACAATGTTTCTCTATTGAATACTCTATAGTGAATAAATGGAATGCTAGATCCTGGATGTCCTAATGATGGATAAGTGGATCTCTTATGTGCATCCCCTTCAACTTAATAGAAAATTTCATGCCAATATCCACTTTTTTCTCCTGGTCACTACTGGTTAACCTCTTTCACTGAATTCTATATAGAATACCTTCACTATAAATTTTCATCCTTAAGTGACTTAATCAATTCTCCTAAAAAATTGACCTCAATGGAAGTAGTATTTTCTCCAATACTTCAACAATTTCTATATTATTCCTGTATGAATGAACTAAATCTCCACGTGATAAGTATATATGATTTTCAAGCTCATATGGTTCTCTTTTAGTGTTATTATTTAATTCAATGATGTTCTAGTGATACTTTTATCTTTGGAAAAATCCATACATCATGAGATTGGGATAATATCTAATTAATCTCACCTATATCAACTCTGTAAATTCTAATAGTCTTCAACTCATCACTTTCAAATTCATCATCTTCTATTTGGAATCCTATCCAAATTATACTTAGTTAAAATGTGTATAAATATAAAAATTAACATTAATAATCATCTTCCTCCATGAGAAAACACTACCCAACCTTAACATAATCAAGTTCTTCACTTATTCAATTCAACCCATGAAAATTAGTATGGTTAGACAAGAAACAGAAGTTCATGAATTAATCTTCAACATCTCTATGGTGCTCTTCTTTTATCCATTCCTACAAACAAATAATGTTCACCTATCATTATCTTCATATTTGTATCATAATATAATGATGAGGTATCACCATCTTCAAATGACGTCCTACAAATAAGAACAAAACCACTGGACCCTATCAGCTGGTTTGATTACCCGGTGGCTTCCCATCCATGATCGAATATATTCACAATCATTCAATGATTATTCCATGAACTCAAATTTCTCAAATATAACCTTATGATCTTGATTCAATGGAATGTTTCTCGTCTATTTCAGGTTTTTATTGGTTTGGTGAATTTTGGGTTAGTAGAACCTGACCTCACATCTCCATGCTTCTAGACTCATGAATCATCACACAAGTTTGTCAAGGTTGTTAGTTTTGGTATGAAATTAAATGTCTTTAAACTCATGCTCAGAGTTCTTCTTATGATCTGAGATTCTTCATTTTTTGACTCATAAAAAAATCAAGAACCTTTCTTGTGATCATTATCAGCTTCGAAACCTTGTACCTAGTGGGAAACAAGGACCCTCCTTTTTTTAGCACCTATATAGGGATATTAGTGAAAAAAATTTCCCCTAAATAGGACACATCATCTTTTTAGGAATGTTTTAGTTTCTTCATAAATAGTAGTGCATTGGATTTTTATTTTCTTCATCAATGGTGGGACATCTCCATATCCATCTTCTTCAATGGCAGATTTTATTATCTCTAGACATGGTTCATGATATTTTTCCTCAAATTTTAGTGGTGGGTGCTTGGATTCATCCATGGATTGATGGGCCTCCTTTTGTGGGATATTGAGGCTCAACTTCAGTGTTAACCTTCAGATGGTGGTTGGATAAAACCAGTTTTGACACTACTTCAACTATGATGCAACGTCCAGATCTCTAGTTCTTGAAACACCTCAATGGAAAATTCTCAACATTGGGAGTGATTGGGGAATGCAGACCCACGATTAGTTGAAGGAGTTATGTTCACAATTAGTATACTGATCATGGAAGGTATTGGTCATGTAATAAAGAAAAAATTCATCTCAATGGTCAGTTCTCCTAATATCACAAACACGGTCGGTATACTAACTCGACTAATCATACGATCACTTGTCATGGTCACAATAATGACTAGTCCACTTACACCTTTGGTCAGTTCTCCATGCACACCTCTCACTCACCTAAAAAATGAGTAAATTCAATAAATTAAATACAAATGAAAAAATAAATAAAAATATTAAATTTATTATTTGTGAATAAAATAAATAAAGGAAAAAATAATTTATTAAAAACTAAAAAAAAGTAAAAATAATGAAAATTGATTATTTTTAGAAACTATTGAAATTAAAATAGACATATAAAAGAATGAAATTCAGTAATTAAATATTATTATTTTGAAAAACATAAAATGAATAAAAATTTAAACAAATACATGTTTATAATTTAAAAAATTTAAAAGAATAAAAATAGCAACTAAAAATAATTACTTATTAATCTGTAAAATATCCAAATAGCCAAAATAAATAATAAAATATATATTTTAATAAAAAAACATAATTTTAATAATTTAATACCTAATTAACAAAAATTGTAAATTATTCAACCAAAAAATTTATTTGAAAATAAAAATACAATTCATTAAAGTAAATGAATTTGTCAAAATGCTAAAATAAAATCCACATGATATAAACTTCTTAAAAAATGCTACATGAGATACATCAAGAACTTGGTAGAGGTTTGGATAGAGTTCCAAGTGAAAATATATAGCCGTGAAATTATCAAGGATCTAAAAGAGACCAATATACCTAAGGATCATCCTCAATTTCTTCTAAAATGTCATAATGACTAGTCATGGTCACTACAACGACTATTCCACTTTGACGTATGTCCAGTTCTGCATGAAAACCTCTTACTGAACTAAAGAATGAATAAAATCAATAAATTAAATATAAATGACGGAATAAATAATAACTTTAAATTAATTATTTATGAACAAAATAAATAGTGAAAAAATAAATTATTAAACACTGAAACAAAATAAAATTTAATCAAAATTGTTTGTTTTGAAAAACAATTCAAATTAAAACAAACATATAAAAGAATGAAATTAAATAAATAAATATTATTATATTGAAAAACATAAAATGAATAAAAAATTAAAACAATACAAGTTTATAATTTAATGAATTTAAATGAATAAAAATGGTAGCTAAAAATAATTACTTATTAAGATGAAAATTATCCAAATATAAAAAATAAATAATAAAATACATATTTTAATAAAAACATAATTTTAATAATTTAATACCTAATTAACAAAAATTGTAAATTATTCAAGAAAAACATTATTTTGACAATAAAAATATAATTAATTATAGTAAATGATGTGGTAAAAATGTTATAATAAAATCCACATGATATATACTTCTTCAAAAATGCTACATGAAATACATCAACACCTTGGTAGAGGTCTACAGGGAGTACCAAGTGAAAATCTATCGCCCTAACATTATAAATGTTCTAAAAGAGAACAATATACCTAAGGATCAACCTCAATTTCCTCTAAAATATCATAACCTTCATATAAGGAGTTATTAGGAGGAACACCATGTCATAAATGACATCCTCATTGATTGAGTCATTCGCGGTCTGAGGCATCCTCTATGGGATCCTAAAAAAGGCTCGTGGCCCACCACGGATGACCGACCATGCTAGTTTATAGTCCCTCTTCTATTATATAAATAATAGCCTAGTGGAAATTAAAAAGGGGAAGGGGAGAATGAATAAAGGAGAGTGTAAGTACCAAGCAATGAGGCACCGCAAAAACCAGATCCCCCTCGACGATTCCTAGTAGGTAAAATTCTCTACATAACAACAAGGAGGAAATAATAAATTTCCATCCTTTGTGAACTCATAATCCCTTTAGATACAACTCTGAAAAGTGTAATAGAAGGCCCCTCAGTAGAAAAACACTCCATATAGTAGAACATTATTGGGAAGTAACCCTACCCTGTGTAGAAAAATGCTATATTGAAGGAACTTGACCTCATGTAGAAACATGAGACATAAGAGAAACCTAATACCACATAGCAGAAAACTACATGTTCTAACCACTAGTCTATATAGAACAACTCTATGAAGATGCTATCCTCACCTACATGTCAAAATTCTACATGGAGGGAACCCAGGGACACATAAAAATTAGATACGCAGAATGGGAAATCCTAGGGGATTACACTCTCCAGATCCCTTCAGTACCATATATAATGTCAATGGCCCCTAAGTCAGTCCCTCTACAAACCAATATATTAGAATTAGGCCAAGTCCTCCCCCAAAACCACTCGACATGTCTCATTGAATCATTGAGCACATCATCATTTCCTATCTAGTTTGCATTCCTATGGTAAGCAGAGTCATGCGGGTAATCTTTCTAAAAAGGAAGACCATTAGAATATCCTTGAGTTTACATTTCCATGGTAATATGGGTTCAAACCTTGGGATAATCATGTGAACATCACTGTAATAGGGATTTAGGGGAATCAATGACCTTTTCCTTTGAGAGGGTCCAATGTTAAACAGAGGAGATCATACTTTCATTTCCTTTTGAAATGGAATGAGATCCCCCCCCCCCCTCAGAACCAATTTTAGCACACAACTCCTAAGGTAATCCCCTAGCCTTTCTTGAGGGAGGTGTTAATTTTTCTCCTCTTCTCCCCAGGCCAGGACATAGACAGATATATTACCGAATGTGACTATTCGGGCTATGAAAATAAAATTGAAGAATGTAAAATTCAAAGCCCTCTCTCCCCCCCTTTGGGATCCAACACCATCCATCAGCAGATAGAGCAGTTCATGCAATCTTCCAATCCAATTCTTCATCTTGTTTCTCACACTAATCAAGACTCACATGGGCTTAGAGGTTAGTGGAAATCATGACAATCGTATGATCGTAACCCTAAAAACGGTCATTCTCCATAGATGTATTCCCCAAAATCAAATTTCAAATATCCATCATTCTTAGGTGTAATCCCCATAATGTCCCCTTATATGGTCATCTTCCATGTACAATCCCTAACCTACCGAACTATGCTGGCTATGATTCCTCTCACAGGGATGCGTAGGAAGCCCATCTCAGGGGTTTGATCCTAAAATCAAAATGATTCATATCCCCTTGGGATTATGGTATACTCCAGAGCGACCCACCATACTGCTTAAATCCAAAGTCATACAAAAAATTACCAATGAATCTCTGATATCACCATAAAAGGGTAACATTATTGGTGAACTTTAAATAAATACAGATCTCTCAATTGATGGAGAACCTATACACAGATGATTCCCAACCCATTCATGCCGATGATTGATCATTACCTCTGGGTAATCATTAATATACCCATTTTTTAATAAAAAAAAGTATTCCTAATAATATCTTAAATCTATAATAGAGTCCTGAAACATCAAATAGTTCCCCCAAAAAGGGTATGATGAGCCCCACTTCCCATCATCTCAACCAATGTGAGTTATTAAGTGTCATTGTCCAAGCTACCCAGTGAGAACCTACCTTTGGAAAGTCCGTCCATAAATCATGGATATGAGAGACATTGGGAATTTCCAGATCCATGATCAAAACCCATTGAAGACCATTCAGAAGTAGTAGACCTGATATGAATGAATGTATTAAATTTAACCCCATGCAATAAACATTCGGTCTAACACATTGTTTGTCAGAAAAAATGGTCAAACAACATGGAAGATATAATTACAGAACCTCCTTTACGAGATAAAATTTATATACTTCCCAATCCTCATCGGTTTATGTCATTCTTAACCCAAATACTTCTTTGAGGGAAACAGAATGGTGAACCCAAAGTGAATCCTTAACCAAGGTGGTGGTGTTACCCAGTTTCAGTCCCTGATCACATTTAAATTAAAGGGATCTAATTAAGACCATCAATTACACAGGTGGCCATGAGATGATACTAGGAATAGGTTTAATTGATTCTATCCATCACTTATATTGTAGGAATTCTTCAAATATTTCTTCAATTTAATGGAATCTCAAATGTTTTCACAGACACGCGTACCAACCAGTACATCGGCCAAGTCCTCCATAAAGCAGAGTGCTCCATTACCCACCTAGTGTCTTCAACATGGGGTCTCAATTTCACTAGTTAGAGAGTAACATTTTAGTGGTATCCCACCCATCCTAGATGTTGCTATGTAGGCCCTCCAGTGCTTGGATGCCTTTCACCCATCCTTTTAGTGATGTTTAGTTGTCCAAACATAGAAGGTGGCTCCACTATCCATCTTTAACCATTTCGGGGGCCTGTCCCCGAAACATGACAATAACTTCCTCACTTACCTTAGGGAGGCTGATGAATTCACCACCAATGATTTAATCCCTAAATAATAGAAGTCCCACTAAAGGGATCCTACAAAAAACTATCACCACCAATGCCATGCGTCCAATCACCCTAACTACATAGAAGATACCACCCCAAAGGCTCTAGATAAATTCTTATGGACAGGTGTCCCCAGGGTGACTTGTGAGGGGAATCAAACATAAAATAAGGAACAATCCATCATCCTAATTCCTATAGAAGAAGATCACCATGTAAATATGGGGCACATTATGAGAAAATGTATATTCTTGAATATGCATATCAATCCCATCTATCAAATATGATGCATACTTATGGGAGGATGAAAATTCATGCTCCATATTATGAATCCAACCATAAAAATAAGGCAGCACGTCATGATAAGGAACAAATTTATGTTGCTTTTTTCCATTCCCACCAATAAAATAATGTAGAAAATTACATTCAAATGAATATTCCTTCCAATTCATATGAAGACCATTAGTCAAATACAATGGAAACCAATGACATGATGAAACTTCAAGCTTAGAAATATGAATCCCATCTATCAAATATTATGAAAAACAAATATAGGAAGAGTAAAATACATATTGATGCATATAAATCCCATTATCTAAATAGCATGGCAAACGAGATGACACAAATCCATGCTCGCGAATACGAATCCCACCAGTCAAATACGATGTAAACCATAACAAAAAGGTGGCCCATATCAACTATAAATTAGGGTAAGACCCATATCTATGACTCTTCATAGGGGAACATTTCATTCCTACTAGAAGGAAATGGAGCACTAGAGCAGGCACATATTCGAACTCTGAGACTAGAATGGGTATATATTCCTATTCTAGCCAAGGAAATCTCTACACACATCTTATAAATGATGGAGAACTAGACATAAATTCATGACCATATCTTATAGTCTTCTTAATATTTCATCATGACCATAGTAATAGTAAGGAGATGGGCTCACCACCCCACCTCCCAAAGTGAGGTGACTCATCCACACAATAGGGTGGTCCCTTAAGAGTCGGTATGAGTCAAGGATCCCATCTAGGACTACTTTTAGAAATATTCTATGATAAATTGATAACTAAATTTGGGACAAATACATGTTCCAACTGGGGGACACCAGTCCCCCATGGTGGCTTCTCCAGGGAAAACATATATCCTTTACAAAACTCAGGATACATGTACATGTATCCTAGAAACATAGTGGGATACAGTCGAACAGGTACTCATATATGAAGGTCGTCACCTACACTAAGAGGCCCCAGTTTCTCAAAAGAGAGAACCCATAAATGAATCATTCCAATGGAAACTCAAAAATTAATATCAAATTCAACACCCTACTCTACTAGAATATGGCATTCTTGATTCCATCTAGTAATTATCTCTAGTGGATAAGGATCCTACCAATTCATTAACAAATTATGGAAGTGTTAGTAGTAGTTTCAAAGGTCCCCCTACAACAATGTTACCATCAACTCTAAAGGACCTCCACATAGAAAATACCACAAAGGATTCGTCTGTGGGAATAAAAGGATTCATCATGAGATTTTATCTCCTAACAAGCTTCATAAAATCCCTAATCACGGCCAAAAGATCAAACATAAAGAAGTTCCTCCTCTTATTATCCCCTACCCGAATTTCCTCCCTAGGGTATACACTACAAAAAATTCTCCATCCAGTTGGACATAAATCTATGATGGTAGTCCTCGCCATGGTAGCACCAATGATTAAGGTACTCCTCACAGTTCCAACTTATCTCAGTAAGAAGGTACTCCCCTTACCTTCATTCATCCTAGATCACCTCTGTAGGGTATACGCAATAGAATTTTACCTTATAGATAGACCTCAAGCTCTGATGGTAGTCCTCACCATGGTAGCCCCAACTATGAAGAAACTCCCTACATTAACATTTGATTTTAGCAAGAAGGTCCTCCCCTTGTTGATTCAAACATGATAAATACCTCATATGCCAAGGCACTTAGAGAGGTTGATTCAAACATGTTAGATACTATATTAGTGAAAAGTGTCATCATTTATTGACCAAGAGATGACCCATGGAAATGATCAGTCTTTGAGCCACCCCTAGACCACTCACATACCAATGTGATCCCTACTATCCCAGATACTTGCTAAAAATAGTCAGGAAGATTCCATGTTGGGAAGATCATGTTGAGGATTCTAGGAAAGAAAAATATAAGATTATGTTTCTCATAAGAAGACAATTTTCTTGGGATGACATACCTGTTATGTATTTCCCATCACCCACATCTCAATTTTAAATATTGAGGGAATCGTTAGAAAAATGAATACATAACATTCGTCTCAATATCTAGAAAAATATCTACAACCTAAAAGAAAAAATATTTCCTTATGATGGGTATGTGGACCATGTAAAACATTGGGGGAGATTCATCTTCAAATTGACTTAGAATCCCTCTCATCTACATGGAAACCATAATCAGAGAGTCATGGGAAAGACCTCTAACTGACATGACTCAATGCATTACATAAATTGTATCCTATAATCGGAGATACCCCACTTGGTGTTCATATTTGGGGATGGGGAGATCATGGGTCCTTTCATTTCACCCCATGCTGCATTCATCAGAACGCATTAGAAATAGAATCATGTGATGTTATTACACCAAGATGGAGATTATTTGAAGTCCCAACTCTAGGAAGGCGGTGCACCCAACAAGAATCGGCCCCGAGTAAGTCTAAAAAACATCAAGCCTAATGAGAGAAAACCATAAAAAATCTACTGAACTAGGAAAATGTGAACATTTAGCAGGATTATACTTCAAGTGAATCCAATCATCAATCAATACTAATTTTCTCTAAAGAAAGAATTTTATGTTCATTCTCGTCATCATACCCAACTCACATTTGAACGGGAAAGCACAAGAGAAAGAGATCGATGACAGAAGGAGAAGCCACCATTGTACACGATTATCCCCATCCCACAAGGATGAGGGAATTTTTAACACAAAGTGCCTCAGTAAGACTATTGAATTTGGGCCAATGTATGACACTAATAGAATGGTAGAATCCCCATTCTATAGTGCTAGAGTCATTTTTATCTCAACCACCCTGTAATAGAAATTAGTTTATTCCTATTTAGGTAGGATCACAGGGAGATAGGTCTCCCATTCAAACCCATCTCATGATTTATTCTCTCCAGAAGGAAGGCATAAGACCAATCTTCATAAACGTTCCCTCTAAGTTACCCTAGCCAAGAATCTCCAAGAGAGTCTTGAAAAGGAAGGGAAAGGTCTAGTTAAGGTCACAAACAACCTTCATATCATTCTAAATAATGTACGATTCCCAAAATTCATTAGGAATCTGTGAACTTCATAGATGTTAATTCTATAAAATACCCAAAAAATGATAAAAATCTAGAAGAACAAGAAGATGATGGTTCCATCCAAAATCTGATCCACACTGATAATGAAGGTGTTCTTACTTGGAAACTGAGATTCACCATAAATATGTGTGCTCCCTCACAAAATTCTATACTACCTCTTCAAGAAAACCTATAATAGAGAGAAGAATAAAAACAAGTTTGTATATGACTGGCTTCCTCCTCCCAAGGAGAAATAGATCCATACGTTTGAAGATAGATTCGCTCAACAGGATGAAGAAATGAAAGAGTTGAGGTGAATCAAAATTGAGTTACTCTAAGGTAAAATTCCAACCAAATATTCACCTCATGAAAAGATTCAATGTAAACTTACAGTAGGTGCACTTCATATATAAGGGTTTATACTAGAAAATGAAGTGAGGCTAGAACCTCCAACCAACATGTCTCCTGGACTATTAGTCTACCTAGACTCAGTCATGGATGGGTACCAGTATTTCCCTCTATTAAGAAAAAAAATAGAACAAGTTCAACTAAATCCTTAAAACGGGTTTCTGGTTTGATATCCACCCAAAATAGTAGTGGAACCAACATATAAAATCCAACCCCTTGTTACACCTTTCCAATCTCATGTTCATCATTGCACTCATCAAGGTATTATTGAAACCATTGAGGTAATCCTTACTCGATTTGATGTCGTGGAGGAGAGGCGTACACCAGTAAAACTATAATGTAATCCTTCCCTCGAATAGATGAGAGACACCCCACCACCACTAAATTTCCATAGCCCGAAATTTCCAATATTCAATGGCTCATGTGACCCAAAACAACATTTGACACACTATGAGTCTTATTATGACCCCATGATGGGAACCCCAGAGCAAAAAGATTCAGTAAAACTCATATGTTTCTTATGAACTTTGTAACTTCCATCATTTGTATGGTACAATAGTTCATCTTCTTGGTCAATAACAGGATAAGATAATCTTCATCAATAATTCCTCTTCTCATTTAGCTTATTGATGCAAAAAAAAATTGTCAGTTACCTCTCAAAATAAAAACAGAAATAGAATGAGAGAGTCGCATGATTCATTTCTAGATGGAAAGGGTTGGATTGCTATTTGAACCATCCACTCACCCAAGAGGAGATGATTTATATATGAATTGATAAACTTCATGATAAGATGTGAACATCAATCAACCCAGTGAAATATACAAGTGGATTCTGGGATTTATCCACCATCTACCAATGAATGGAAGACTCCATAAAACAGATTAAGCTCAATTCTTAGATTACTCCACTGGTCTCATGAAAAATAGAAGGAAGGGAAAAATGTAGCATCAGTCACACTTAAGCCAACCCCCAAGCCTGCTTCATCTCCTCAGCCTACACCATATTGTGAAACACTACCTGAGATTCAACAATAACCTCCACCTTTACAATATTAAAAAAGATGACCTAGACAAAACTAATTCTAGGAATATTAGAATCTAGTTTACTCATTTTGATATGATCAAGTACATGGTATTTCATAGCCTCTATGGACTATGATTTACTACATCTATCAAAACCAAAAAGGGCTGATGAGGTGGGTCTTGATGATCTCTATATTATTGTCCCTTTAACTGGATATTGAGACACAACATTCAAGGATATTTCATCTATAAATACCTCCTGTTGAAAATGGTAGACTTTGGTCAAGTAAAAAATGGGACCACCATCAGAAAAAGTGAAATATGTTTCCACTATTTCCCCTAAGGAAGAAGGAAAGTGGAAAGAAGTTATTAGAAGAAGGGATAGAATGTTTTATAATTGGATGCATCTAAATTCAATTAAACGAGATCATGGTATACTCTATGAATAGTTGAAACTACCAACTATTCTCCTAGATTCTTCCACTACAACACAATTGATGTCATCGACCCCACAAACATCTAGAATCCAGAACTTCAAAAAGTGGCTTCACTGGAAAGAAAGGGAAGAAGTGTAGGAGGATGAAACTGCATCAAAGAAAAAAAGTAGTTTTGAAACTATCAGATTTTATGCCCTCAGATCTAAAAGTAAGAGAACCATCCTAGAAAACACCACAACCAAAAGTATTAAGTCAAGTAGATTCATCATCAGATGAGGATTTGATCTTTGTCTCTTTTAACATCATTCAATTAATGGATCCCTTCTTTGATGATGAGTATGGATATGTACCCAAGTTCCCCACATTGGACTAGGGAACTAAAGGAAGAGGATACATGAGTTGAGGATATCGAGGAAGATGGAGTCGCGGCAGGATCCAAACTCTTGATCGAGCCCCCACTAGGACCATTAATGTTATAGAAACTCATGGAAGAAACTTTCAGTGGTCTCAACCAGATTTTAAAAATACCCCTAAACCTTCCATAATACACTTTGACCCAATAATTCTAGATTGTCCATCAGAAGAAGGACTTGTCTCATATCACCCTTATCAGGAACCCAGACCTATCCTACCTAACCCACCAAGGATAGAAGCACCTCCATCTCTGATCACGATGGCTGATCCATCCACATCAAAGTCTAAATCCCCTAAAGTTCCTATTAAAGAGAATCCACATGCTACAAATCATCAGACTTTAGAACATAATTATGAAATTCGTAACTAATTATCCTTGATACATGCCAAGCTATCAATCCAAGATACCCTGATCTTATCCAAAGATATCAGGGAAGCACTCATAGAGGATTTACTAAGTCCCTATGAGTATGAAGCCTAAGTAGCCACTGCCGAGGTCTATCATACAAAGATTGATCTTCGAGAATTTCATGTGGCTGTATTCTTCATAGATCCAGATGAATATTCCATTATAAAAGGAAAAATTAGACCCATATATGTGTCTGAAATAATAAATGATGTTGATGTTCGAAAAGTATTCATTGAAAATGGATCAGCATTTAATCTCATTCTAGTTTGAACACTTCTCCCACTAGGGTTCGATGAACGTAAAATATAACCTCCATCCATAACACTTTAAGGATGTGAAAAAAGCGAGAAGAATTCATCAGGACTAATAAATATCGAGGCATAGTTTGGAGACCACTTGGCCTTCCAAGAATTTTGATTGGTTCGGAATAACATGGCCTTCAACATCCTACTAGGAATTCCCTAGTTTCATCAACACTCAAGAAGCCCCTCATCATACCATTAATGAATCAAATAATGCATCAATAGAAAAATCACGACATTATATGCTAATAATACCCCATTTGAATCTTGTAAATTACATTATATCAATGCATGATTTTTTCAATGGAAAGAGAGATGAAATTTGGTTGATGGTGTGGAATGGGTCAATACTCCAAATGGTCTGAAAATGATACCAGATGACCCATTAAAACACATTTGTGAGGAGAATGATCTACCTATCAATCTGATTGAGCATATGAGCCTAAAATTAGGAATATATTAAGAAATATTCATGGTTTTAGCCATGATCAATGAGTCTAGTAGTGTTGAAAAATCTTCTAACTCCATATACAGTAGTAAAAGATCGAATGAAAATTTCTTCATCCCATCCTTAGAGCCCGAGGAAATCCTTCCCTTTCCAATTGAGGAAGAAGAGGTTGTATCCTCACCCAAAGAAGATGAAGTTGATCCTACATACCTTACTCCCTCCCCTAAACTGTATCAAGTAAATTTCTCACAATCAGCTCGTTCAGAGGAAGTCATTTAATCATATGAATATCAATTTATCTATTCATCTCTTTACCATAGATAACTCATATTAATAATTTTTTACCATTCAGTAAAAGAGGAAGAATATGAAGAGGAGGATAATTATCTTAGGGATAGAATCTAATAATTTAAGAGGGAAAATATACCACCATCAATGAACATAGAGGAATAAATCTAGATATTGAGGATGACCCATGAACCATATTGATCAGTGTTGTTGTGTCTTCTGAGGAGAAATAGGTATACACCTCCTTCACATAGAAGCATCTATATGTATTCACCTAGAAATATAGAGAAATTCCATGCTTTGATCCTGAGGTGGTCACTCACCACTTGGGTCTTGTAGAGGACCGATGAGGCTATAAGCAAGAAGCCATGAAGACACACCCAACAAATACTGAAAAAATAGAGGCTGAAGATGACCTGATCATCAAACCTAAATTCATTTCGAGGTCCAATATCCTAAGTGGCTGACCAACATAGTCCCCATAAAGAGAAAGTAAAAGAAAATTTGAGTCTACATGTATTTAAAATATCTGAACTAGAACTTCCAGAAGGATGAATTCCTAGTCCCAATCACAGAACTAATGATTGGTTAAAGAGATAGATATTAGGATCTATCCTTCATGGATGGTTAATCATGATACAACCAAATATGAATAGACCAATTAGATGAATAATCCTCCATATTTAGGGTTACATTGTGAGTATTTTTATATCGGGTTAAGCCCTTTGGCATAAGGAATGCTAGTGATACATACCAATGCACCAGGAATCGCATCTTCAAACCCTTAATGGGGAAGTTTGTTGAATTCTATATTGATGACCTAATGGTTAAATCTCAAAAACCCTCAAACCACATGAAGGGTCCTAAAAAATATTCAAAAACTATGACAACACAACCAAAAGCTTCACCCTTTGAAATGTGCTTTTAGCCTCACTTTAGGGAATTTCCTCATCTTCATCTTATTCCATCACATCATTGTTGACCCCAAGAAGATGAATTCTATAATTTTCATGTCACCTCCTCAAAGCCTCACTCAGTTCAAAGGACTTCATGTAATCTTTTACTATATTTGATGATTCATATCCAACCTTGCAGGAAAATGTTTTCCCTTCACCATGTTGATGAAATAAGGGGTTACATACCACTGGCCTAATAATTATCAAGAATCATTTGATAGTATCAATAAATATATTTTAAGACTACTAGTTCTAAAACGTCATATCAAATGAATACTACTTATTTTTCATGTGACATCCTTATAGAGGTCACTATGTTCATTCCCCATACAAAAGAATTGTGATGGAAGTGAAAATAGCCTTTAGTATCTTAGTTAAACCATGATCGATTGTAAGAACCCGGTTTTCCACTCGATTATGGATCCTTTAATTTTTTGTCTAAATATTTACTTTGGACCCAATTTGGATACCTAATGCGTTAGTAAAGGTTTTGAGGGTTTTTTGGGAATTTTTGGAGCCCGTAACCCATCTTTTTGGGGAAAACAGGCTTAGCGCACGGTTTAGAGTAAACCATGTCAGAATTCCACAAGGTTTGTAAAACTAGGCGGATTGTGTTTTTTCTGATATAGCCACCTCACACGATTGGAACACAGCCGTGCAGCCTAACCATGTGAGTGCCTCTTTTTCCCAAGTACCGGTGTATGGATTGCACACAGTTTGCTCAAACCATGTGGGGGGGGTTTCATTTTAGGCAGAACTATTTTTCAAGGTTTGTGTATGGTTTAAAAAACGATGCAAAAAAACTATGCATAGGGTAAAATGTAGTCTAGAATATCCAAAACACTCTTAATGATCTATTTTCCCCCTCTTCCTCCCTAATCTGAGAACCAAGGGGACTAAGAAATTTTCCTCTCATTATGGTTCTTTTTGAAAGCCAAATCTAGGGATCAAGAGATCTCCTTAATCCAGGATCCAATCGGGCTTTTTTTCATCATGTTGGATGCACAACAGTAAGTACTTGAGTCCTCTTTATCTATTATTCTTCTCTTGTTATCTCGACCTAGATATCGGCATGTGAGTGTTTTCCAACTTTTCTTAGATTTACTCTTATCCAAGGAAAATCAAGTACCGATACTATAGGATGAGATTCATAAAACCCTAAGGTGGGTGGTCTATACCTTATCCCTAAAGTTCATTGATTTTGAATATTTGTGTGGGGCCCACCGATTTCATTGGTATTTGTTTATTAAATTTACATGCCATGATTATACATGTTAGAATCGTATGGTTATACTCTTTCCAAATACATGATTATCTATTAGTGGTTACACCAACAACTCAATCCACCCCATGTAGAAGGTTATGCCATATTTTGGTTTTAGTGTTTTTGACAAGTTTGATCCACCAATCAGGTGTGCCTTTTCATGACCATCCTAAAGGTGAGCCTTCCTATAAAAAATGGCTTTTTATTAATGTTAATTTCATAATGGCATGTACCACTTGAACTACTTAAGGTAAGTTCTTTGAATTGATTATTAAATGAGAAATGTGAAATGGGAAGTATACTAAATATATAACTTGGCCTTATCAAATAATATTGAATAAAAGATACATGTCCACAGAACCCCTTTCCTTATTATGGAAAGTATCGGAGTGTACCCCCATAATTGAATATACCTTAATGGTTAATTAAGAATTTATTAAATGGTTGGAATGATAATTGGCTTATCCACACTAATGTAAGACAAGGCTTATACCAACAAATAAAATATTACAACTCTACTTGACCTATTTACACTAATGGAAGGAAAGACTTGGACAAAAATCAATTACTACAAGATTTCAATACCCAATAAGAATGGACTAACATGAGGTTACCTTGGATTCTAAGAGAAGAACACCTTGGGTTTTGAGAACCACATTCTGATTCAAGGATTTGGTTTTATTAGGTTGATACCCACCTAGACTCTGGTTCTTTTCTATTCTTCATGTGCCTAGAATACTACTGTAGGTTCATTTGATTTATTACATGATAACTCGGATACACTCTTTGGATATAGCTTTTACTAGTAGATTCCATGGGGAAATATCATAGGGCCCATCATTGTTTATCCCCATTTTACCTTGTTCGATCACCTTAGAATCAGTAGGTGCCTTATTATGTAATGCCTTGGATTTTTCTCCTTGTATTACAATATTACCCCTTTTATATACTTAGACACTATTGAGTTATCATTCCATGAGATCTAAATTACCTTGGTTATTAACCTAAACTCCCTCACTGAATATCATTGTCAATTTTCCTTTTTATGTCTTGGGACCTTCACTACTTATACTATAACAAGGTGATGTCAGTGCTGGATATGCCTCGTGTAACCTATTAACATTAAATGGTAATTACTTAATTAATGAACGAGTTACATATTCAAACACCAGCCGAGGGATGAAGTAGGTACTTTGGTATTTAGTTATATTGTTTTGATTACTTTAATTTATATATGCATGCATGCATACACACTGTTATATTCCATTATATGGTTCAGTGGTTATAGAAATTGTTGGTGGAGGCCCATTGAGATTTATATCACACGCTTTTTGAGAGTCGTTGGGTACCCAGAGTAGATTACATGAATTCAGGTGTAGATAAAGGGAATCATAAGACTTCAAACACTTGATTGTTTTCTATTAGGATGGATCTTGATTATAGATGACTGATTTGGATCTTTGGATTCTTGGATTAATCTTTTATTTCTTTTACATTATATAAATATTATTCATATTGTATTGTATCCATGTTTTCCAGTTTTCTAGTGACATGACATTACATCATCATTGTTCTAGTTGATACAGTTATTATTATTCTCGTTTATCTATTACATCAGTTTTCTTTTTCTTGTTATTTATAATGCTTCCATTTTTTACAATTGTTTATATCCTTCCACTATGATACACTCTGATAATGACAACATAGTCTCCCTATGGACACACCCAAGGCCCTCACTGCTAGTCGGCAGCCTTTGGCATTTGGGAGATACGCTTGAGGCCATGTGGCCCACTGGGATCGGGGAACCTATTAAGTGGCTTCCAGACCTGAGAGCACCAATAGAGCAATCATGATTCAGGTAGTCCATCTATTGAACATGGTCGTGGATTAGGTTAGTTATATTCTCTACAGCTGATACCTGATGATCAGGTTACGATACCATCTACAGTATGAGGTAATATTCTAGTAGACTCCACTATGGTCTCTTCTTTGTTTGATATAGGTTCTTCAAACTCGTTTATTTATATATCTATTTTGGAAAGTCTTGGACTAAAGATACAATGTCACTATATTGTAATGACCCTTGACACACCATTGGAAATACAGATAGAGGTCATATGCCAGTGTAGGGATTGTCCCCTTGAGGTATGAAGTTACCATTTCTTCTGGAATCTCTTTATTCTCGAGATAACGGGCTTGAATGTTATTATCGATATAGACTGGTTATTCCACTATTACTCCTTTGTAGACTATTATCGCCACATGGTTTCTTTCACATCACCAAGAGGAAGTAGTTATATTTTCAAGGCTGAGTTGGATGTCTAGGCTGGGAGAGCTAGACCGTAGCATCATGGGCTAGGTGAAGTGACTGCCCAGATTGAAAATATCTTCATGGAGGATCAGTGTTTTCTTCAAACTAATTTCCCTCAAGTTGTTGATCATTTAAGGAAATTATTTCCTGATGAATTTCCAAGATTACCTCTTAAGAGAGAGGTTGAGTTTAAAATAATGATTGTTATGGTAGAAACTCATGTTTCCACTCCTCCATACAAGATAGATCCTACTGAGCTTTGGGAGCTCAAGCGGCATATAGAGGACTTAGAGGGAAAAGACATTATTCGGCCTAGTACATCCTCTTGTGGTTTTCCCACGCTTCTCTCCAAGAATATAGATAAAACCATATGTCTATACGTGGATTAAAGAAGTTTGAAATTTCTTAAGATCAAGAATTAGTATCTATTTACATGAATATATGATCTCGTTGACCATATATGAGGAACAATGTTGTTCTCTAAGATCGACCTCAAATCAGGTTATCATCAGGTGTGAGTGAGACCATCATACATACCTCGGACAACATTCTCTAGTAGGTATGGTCTGTATGAGTATCTTGTTATGTCGTTTGGTCTTATGAAAGTGCCTTTCGTTTTCATGGCCTGGATGAATATGGTTTTTTACCTCTATTTGGAATCTTTTTTATGGTCATTGTGGACGACATCTAGGTGTATTATCGTACTCATAACGACCATGACAAAAATCTCGAGATCTTTATGAGTACACTGAGAGAGCATAATAATTATTCCATTCTTGATAAGTGTGACTTCTGGATCAAAGGTCCACTTATTTGGTCATATTATTTCAAAATCAGGAGTATATGTTGACCCTAAAAAGGTTAGTGTTGTAATTTCCTAGGAGCTACCCAAAAACAAGTTTGATATCAAGAGTTTCTTATGAATGACTGGATACTATAGGGATTTCATATAGGACTTATCACATCTTTCTTCACCTCTTAATGGCCTTACAAATAAGGGAGTTAAGTTCCAATGGTCAGAAACATGCGATACATCCTTTCAAGTGACAAAAGGGAGGCTTGTCTCGACACCGATTCTAATTCTTATAAAACAATTTAAAGGTTATATTGTCTTCGATGATTCATAAAGAATTATCCTATGATCAGTTTTGATGTGGGGAAGGACAAATTTATTGCATATATATCTCAGTAGTTGAGGCTTCACAAGAGAAATTACCAATCACACAACCTCGAGCTAGCAGTAATTGTGCATGCCTTACATTGTTGGAGACATTATCTATTGGGGAGCACTTTTTCATGTATATAGATCACAAGAGCCTTAGTTATATCTTTTCTAAAAGTGAAAATGAACCTCAAATAGTTTAGATTGGTTGAATATCTACAATCCATTGATTTTGAGCTTCCCTATAAACCTAAGAAGGTGAAGAGTAGGCAGTTTTCAAATCCTAGAAGTTTGGTACTTCGTGTGAGTATACCAGGAGATAACCCACCTCTAGATTTTTCTATGGACAGAGATGACACCATGCATCTACCTAGATGTATTTGGGTTCCTGCAGATATGGGAGAGGATTTGAGGAAATATTCTCACACTTCTCAGTGGGAATTTCATCCAGGAATCTCGAAGATGTATCGAGATATGTGATGCCAGTATTGGTGGCCTGGAGTGAAACCTCATATTGTAGGCTTCATCACTAGGTGTTCCATCTATCAGAAGGTGGAGGCAGAGCACCAAAAACCTACATGCTTGTTATAGCCACTTCTAGTCCTAGAATGGAAATTAGAGGATGTTGCTACGGATGTCGTAGTTGGATTACCTAGGTCGTCGAGGGGTGAAGATGCTATCTGGGTTGTCATTAACTGACTGACGAAATCATCCCACTTCATTCCTATATGTATGGTTTTCTCAGTAGATGAGTTGGAAATATTGTATGCCCGTGAGATAATATGACTACACAGGGTTCCACCTACTATTGTTTTAGATATGGATGCTCATTTCACTTCATAGTTCTAGAAATGTTTTCAAAAATCTATGGGAACTGAGGTGCTTCTAATCATAGATTTTCACCCTCGGACTAATGGAAAATTAGAACGGACAATATAGGTTCTATTGGATATTCTCCAAGCATGTTTCATTAATTTTTTTGGTTCTTTGGAGAAGCAAATTCCTCTTATCAATTTATCTTATAATAATAGTTTTCATGTGACAATTCAGATGGATCCTTTTGAGGCCTTATATGGTAGGCCATGTTTTTCACCCTTGGGTCTGCTAGAGGTACGAGAGGTATCCCAACTAGGTCCTCATCTCATTTAGGATACTTTAGAATAGGTTCATCTGATCATGTTGTGTATGACTACTACTCAGTCTAGATAAAAATATTATGTTGATCTTCATCGACAACTTCTTGAGTTCAAGGTTGGGGATCATTTTTTTCTTTGGGTATCTCCCAGGCTAGGGAATAGATGGTTAAGGAATTAGGTAAAGCTGTCACCTTGTTATGTAGGTCATTTTTAGATTCTATAGAGAGTCGGGCCAATATCCTATCAGTTATTATTACCTAGGAGGTATTTTTTCATGCACGACGTCTTCTAGGTCTCATAGCTTCGCCAATATCATGTTGACCCGTCTCATACCATTGATCCCAAATAATTTGAGTTATATAATGATGATACCTTTGACGAATATCCAATATGCATTGTTTACCAAATCATTATGGTTCTCGGAGGCATGTATATACCCCTCGTATGGGAGCTATAGAAGCACGACTGAGTACAAGAAAAACATTGGATATGGAAGTCGACGTGCATGCCCAATGGACAGTGTTGTTCTCAAATAGTGTTTCTTTACCCTTGGAAGGATAACTCAGGGGAGATTTGGAAATGGGTAGGCCATAAGTTCTAGGGAAATAAGGCTCTTCATAATACCCCCCATTGGGAATGATATGATGTCAAAAATCCTCCTTAATATTCCCATATATGGAATTTCATCTTTTGGTCACATAAGTCGACACAAGAGTGATTTTACCCCTAATATCAGTTCAGAAAAGTCATATGAGATTCATTGAATAATGGAATATCATAATAAGAAAGTATAAAATCCTACAAATCATCAGTTCATGAAGGCACATGAATATGGACCCTCAGCTCATGAAAGCACTTGAATGTAAGGAATTGGCTAGAGAAGTAAAGGCCCATGGGACTATCCATCTGTGAAACATTTTTCATCTGCGTATAAGATCACTGCTTAACATTCACAACTAATTTTTTCATTTTCTGGGTGATGAAACTCAGTTTTCGAATGAGTACGTCCGCAAAGGATATGCTTCGAAGAATCAAACGTGATCGGAGAATCTACTGAGTTCCATGTTTTTTGAGAAATTTGGTAATTAAAAAATGAGTTGGACCCCCTAATTAAAGGCATGGTCTTCTCTAATAGGTCCACTTGTACCATGGACTGATTCAAAAACAAGACCTCTTTCTATATTGGAATTTCCCCATATTTGTCTCAATCAGAACCCATTACAATGGGGGGATTTTTTGGTTTCAAAAAATTCCGCATGTACCAAGAATAGAACTATATAATAATCAACGAAGGGGTGTTTATAAAACCTAGAAAAAATGTGAAGAAAATATTCAAAGGGATGAAATCGTTAAGCATAAGTCGCTTCCCGGATCACCACTCCACATGGTGTTCTATCCTGCCATAATGTTTCTATTAAAGAAATTGTTCATGGGACAGAGGTGAAGCCACCAATTACCACAAATTAAACAATGTAATTTTTGGGATCAAGGCAATGGTCTTGTCTCCTAAAAATAAATAATCCTTGAAAACTAAATAGGTCATGGGATGAAGCAGTGACATCTTCTCTAAAAAACAAAACTAATTCATTTGCGGGATCAATAGGGTAATTTATGACCCAAAAAAGGACAAATCGTTTCACAAATGATATCCCCATCGACTAATTCATTCATGATATGAGGCATCCTCTATGGGATCCCAAAAAATAAGGCTCATGGATCACAAAAAATGATTGACCATGTTGGTGTTTGGTCTCTTCTCTCTTCTATAAACAATAACAGAAAGGAGATGAGGGGGAAGAGGAGAAATAATGTAGGAGATCTAAAGCAGCGAGCATTGAGGAACCGTGAAAACTAGATACCATTGAATGATTCACAATAGGTAAAATCCTCTATAGAGTAACAAGGAGGAAATAATAAATATCCATCCTCCATGAACTTAAAATCCCTTCTAATACCACTCTGTGGGGTGTTATAGATGTCCCCTTAATGGAAAAACACCCCATATATTAGAATGTTATATGGGTGGAACATATACCATGTTGAAAAATGGTATGTGGGAGGAACTCAACCCCACTTAGAAATATTCTAAGCAAGAAGAACCTAGTCCCACATATAAGAATGTTATAAGGTCTATCCAATGGTCGCCATAGCATAGTGATACCTAGATGATCCCCTTACCTGCATGGCACCATGATACATGGAGGGAACCCCATCATGCATAAAAACCTGCTACATGGAATGGATAATCCTAGAGAGTTCCACTCTCTAATCCCATAAATCCCATCTTTTGTGTCATCAGACACCATGTGGGACCCTTCGGGAACAAGTCTAATGATATTAAGCCAAGGCCTCCCCCAAATCTACATGGAATGTGTGTTAAAATCATCAGGCACATCATCATTTCCTCTCGAGTTTACATACCCATGCTAAACGGAGTCACGTGGGTAATATCTGAAGCAAGGAGGACCTTCAGAATATCCTTGTGTTTACACTTCCATGGTAACACAGGTTCCCACCATGGGATATTCACATGAACCTCCCCATTCTAGGGATTGTGTAGAATCAATGACCTTGACATTCGATAAGGGCTAGTGTTAAATATGGATGATCATTCTTGCATTTACTTTTGACAAGAAATGAGATCCCCCCCTAACCAATTTTAGGGAACTCCTCCTTTGGTAATACTCTAGCCTTTCTTGTGGGTGGTCGAATTTTTTCTCCTATTCACCCCAACCTAGGTCAAAGCTGGATAGATTGTTCAATGTGACCATCCTCGCTATGAAAATAAAATATGGGACATGCACATTCAAATCCCCCTGCCCCTCTCTCTTCCTTTAGTCTCTAGCACCATCCGTTTGTGGATAGAGCTGGTCCTTCGATCTTCAGATCCACTAATTCCTCGTGTTTCTCACACTGAGCATGACTCACATGGGAGTAAATGTTAGTGGTGATCATGACATCCGTATGATCTCAAACCTATAAAAATGGTCCACCTCTATAGATGTAAGCCCCAACATAAAATTTCAAACAGACATCCTTATTAGGCGTAATCCCTATCATGTCCCCTTATATGAGTAGCTTCCATGTGTAAGGACCAACCTACCGAACTATGTGGGTTTTGATCACTCTCATGGGGATATTTAGGAATCCTATCTCATGGGTTCAAACACAACATGAAAACAATTTTCTTCCCCCTTGATGAAGGTAAACTTTAGAGAACTCCACCGTACGACGTAAAACAAGCATCATACTAATAAAAACCAAGAAATCCTGGATATATACATAAAAGGGAAACATTGATGGTGAATCTAAAATATATACAGATCTCTCCATTGATGGAAAACCTCAAATACATACAGATGATTCCAAACCCATGTTTGTTGATGATTGATTTTTACCTCAGGGTAATCCATAATATACACATTTTGGAATAAAAAAATTATTGATGAACATATTTTAAATCTATAAGAGTGTCTCAGATTATGAAATAGTTTCCCCTAAAGGGGAATGATGATCCTGAATTCAAATCCCATTGACCAATGTGAGTTATTAAGTGTTACTCTTCAAGTTACCCAGTGAGCACTTCTCTTTGAAAAGTAAGTCCATAAATCATGGATATAAGAGCCATTGGGAATTTCTATCTCCATGAACAAAACCATTTGGAGACCATTTATAAGTAATAGACCTGACGTGAATGATTGTAGAAAATTTAATCCCTAGTAACCAACATTCATTCCAATGCATTTTCATTCAGAAAAAAATTGGTGAACCCAACATGACTGACAGAAAATTAACATTTTTATTTATTTTTGAAGACGCCACTATACAAAAAAACCCAAGAAAAAAACCTCATATTGGTCAAAAGTAATGAAAACCCAGTACATCATTGACAACAAATTTTATCCCCTCTTTAGAAAAAGAAAACAAGAAAAAGAATGAAAATATACTTTGATTTGATGATGCCATAGATTCAAAAAAGTCTGCAACCATGTTCCCAACTTGCCATGTATGAGAGACCTCCATGTGGTTACCAATGAGATAATTTTAGTTTCTGGTAGTATGGGAGATATTATAAGGGATACTTCCCTTATAAAATAGATCTTTACACAGAACCATGGAGTCCGTCTCTGCCATCTTAATACTGATCTTATTTTTCTTTCATACCTCCATCCTAGTTTCCATGGCCTTAGCCTCGACCTATAATACTTCTCCTATTATATAAGAGGTTGTGAACGCTGTAATGATTGAACCCAGCTGATCTCTCATGACCCCTCCCCCTCACATCTCACCCATAAGAATAGACCCATATGCATTACACTTGAAACCCTAACATGGTGGATGCCATTGAACCCACTTTCTCGACCTTGGAATGTCAACCTTGTTGACATTTGAGAGATTTAGATCATTTGATTTCACCGACAGTGCTGATTGGAAATCCGGGCATAGTCGAAACAATCTAGCAGGATGTTTTTCATTTTGAAAATTACACTTACCTAAGATCTCAAGCCATGGTTATTGCGTACTGCATTTTGGGCCTGCCAAATAGACAAGCAACTAGCAACAAGGATGATGGTTATGTCCATCCTCTCAGTCCCAAGGGTATCTATACCCCTCAACCACAAACTTGGATAATTTTTCTACACCCCTCCAGATGCAACATGTAAGACTTAACTACAAAACCTTCTTCACAAGATAAAAATGATATATTACCCAATCCCCATCAGACCATTTTTTTCTTGATCTAAACAATGCTTTGAGGAAAATAGTTCCAAACACATAATTCAATTAAAATCCAATTTAATAAATCATCCTTCATATTTCAAGTCAATCATCAAACACTACGAAATAATTATTTTACACCCCTTTAAAAAACATATTTTAAAGTATTTATTTTCATTGATATATTTTTAAAAAACACATGGAGTGCATTAAAGACAACGCCCTTAGAAAGTCGAATTTAAATATTTAAATTTCCAACACACACCTAATTCACATAAAAATTGATGAATATTCATTATTAACGCAAATTAATGGTAATTGTATTAATTAAAACAAATGAAATCAAGAATCAAAGGAAAGGCATAGAAAAACACCCTCAAATAGTATCACTAACTAGGAATGGAACAAAAAATTGTATCATTTGACACAACCTCTTGAATCATGGAAAAAATTTCATGACACACCTAGAACAAAAAATAACATACCAAAACCCCCATGAAAATCCCATTTTTTTCTAAAACACAATTTATGGTTTCCATAAACAATGGAAATAGGAGAATAAGTAAAGATAATGTGGGAAAAAGTTGAAATAATGAATAAAATGATCTTACCTCAAGAAAAAAAACCAAGGATCCTTGAAGAACCCACTAAGAAAGAGAGGTGAGAAGCTACAAGGCATAGTTAGGAGGATGTTCATGAGTGGGAAGAGAAAAGAAAGTGGAAAACATAAAAAGAAAATGGTTCAAATGGTCCAAACCCACTTTTTAAATGACCTGAACACACTCTATGGTTAGGATTCATTGTTTAATAAATTTTGTGATAACCATGAAGGATACAATAACTCTTTAAAAACAAGACACACTATTTCTGGATAATTATTCACAATTTGAAAATCTGTTCTCAACCCATGTAAAATATTACTATCCCCAAAATACAACCCCTACACGGTGAGACATATGGTTAAAAAAACTGTCCAATGATCATGTTCCAAGACCTATTCATTAAAAAAGGTTTTACACTAAAACTCCCATAAACTACAAGAACAAACAAATAAATAAATAAATAAATAAAACATACTAGTGACCAAGTGGGTTTCACAATTCTCTCTTCCATGCCACTTTCTATCCCCATAAAGTCCCCAAGTCTCCTGAAAAAAATAGTTGACGTCATTACTACATCATCAAAACACCCCACTACTATTTATTGGGGATATAACCATGATTATTTAAAATATCACAAACTAAACTTATTGACTTACCATGGAGTACCATGTTCTGAAAATCTGGGATACAAACAGATTGCACTGTGATGCTGATGTTAGGCTCAAACTCTAAATATTCCCACTCTATTTCATGAGATGGGTCTTGACAATAATTATTCCACTAGGACACATGGAAAACATCATTAATCAAGGCCATATATAGTGGAAATTAAAACTTATAGGATACCTTCCCAAGATTCTCTACAATTTTAAATGCTCCAACATAACACACCACCAACTTCTTCTACTTTCTCAATAGACAATGTCCTAATTAAACAAATGCTTGATGGAATACTTAATCACAAAACTCTAAATCCATTGGGAAATGATGACAATTAGTATCAGATTTCTAGTAACTTTTAGTGATCACTAATCTCATTCACATAAACTTCACTCTCTTTATTATTTCCTAGATGGGGCTTAGTCCCAATAAAGAACACTCACCTATCCAAGCCCATCAAGATTGGGACTGACATAGCTACCCATACAGTGACTAAAAATGTGTCATCTTAATATAATCATATTAACTATTTTTTTATGGGAAATATAACAATTAAATATACCTCTCACACGAACCCCTAACATCAATAACGCATGCATAAAGCATATCCACATGAATATGAATGGCCCACTCACTTTGGCCATCCGTCTATGGGAAATAAGTTGTGTTCAAAGTCAACTAGGTTCTCATGGAATCCTAGATACTCTTATAGAAACAATAATTAAAAATTTTATCCTAGTATGAAACTATCACTGAAGTCACACCATTATGGTTTACAATCATTTAGATATATTGGTTCTTAAGCTCTTCTACCTTCATAGACTCCCTAATGGTAAAAAAGTGGGATTCCAAAGTCATAAAATCTATAATCACCCCAAAAGAATCTTTCTTACTTTTATTATGAGTTATATTAATCATAATTTCCATGGAGATATATTCCCCCTCCCATATTAGAATGTTAATAGGTTAGAAAAACTTTTCTAGCCTTTGATTCTCCACTTTGATCGGTTGATAGGTAAAACATTCGGATATAAAATTTATAATTGACTATATCATCATAATCCACTAGTACAAAATCATTAGAATATAAAAAATATTGGTATAGACTTGAATAAATACCCAATTAGAATAATTCATCTCATGCATCACCACCCACCTCAAGGTCAATGGAAGAACAAGTTACTTCATAAAGAAGTGGGTTCCATCAGGAGAACAAATCCAATCACATGAGGTCTCACCACTATTTAAATCACTTCTAATCTAGTAGATGTTAGGTTCAGATTCCTTCTCACACCCAACCCAATATACAAGAGAAGTTATGACTTAAACACTACTCAAGAATAACTATTCCCCATCCACATGAACCTCTATACTCATTTCCGAAAACAAACCCATCAAACTACATGCATATATTGATTCTCCAATTTCATGTATTGGTTACTTTATAATAAAGGAATAAAAAATCATATTCCCCTTATTGGCTGTATAAGAAATATTAAAAGTAATGATCTAAAGATATTCTACCCAACATCTCTATAAAATTTTTATTTCCCTCTAGGTGAAGATATACTTCAGGATATTATTCTCTGAGAAAAGTATAACCTACTCCCCAAATAGGTAATGGCCCCAATTCATTAATCCATACATCCTGACTACCAACTATAGGTTATGTGTGAGGTAATTTCTACCATGTGGGTGTAGCTAGAGAGATCCATAAACCACTACATGATCTTCCTACATTAACACACACTCCAACCCAAAAATTGAGGCATCATAATATACAATATATCCCTTCCTAGGATCAGGAATAATAAATATTAGAGATTATGTAAAATTAACCTAAAAATATTCAAAAAATCATGACAATTCTTACTCCACTCAAAATTCACCCCTTTCGGAGTCAATGTTTTCATAAGAGAAGATTTCTTGGATAAGTCCCAACAAAAATTCTTGTAATAACTAAACAATCCTAAAAATATCATAGTCTAAAAAAATTCTTGGGCCACTCCCAAGAAATAGCCACTTGAATCTTCTTGGAGTCACTAGAAATCCCTTTATCATAAATCACATGGACCAAATACTTTATCTCATAGATCCTGAATGGGATCTTTCATAACTTTTCATATAGAAAATTCTCTCTCAATGTTCCCAAAAAAACACTTATATAGTCTCTATGGTCCTCCTCCATCTCATAATACGCCAATATGTTATAAAAAACATGACTAAAAATGATTCTAAAAATAAATTAAATATTTGTTTCATCAATTCCATAAAGGAAACATGATCATTTCAAATGGAAAATGGAATAACCAATTACTAAAAGTTATTATACCATATTTTGAAAATGGACATAAGAAAATCCGCATCCTATACCCTCAACTAAATACACCAATATTCCAATTATATCTTTTAAAACCATCAGGATCCAATAATATGATCATAAGATCATCAATATTAGACAATTGGTATTTATTTTTAATGTACACCATGTTCGACTTGAGATAGTCTATGAAAATTCAGAGACTCCCATATTCCTTCTTTATAAAAATTACATGTGAACCCCATGGTTTCATTCTAGGATTGATAAATCACTTTCCATCAAGGTCTTCCAATATAACCCTTTACTATTTTAACTTAGTAGGATCTATCTAATATGATTATTAAGAAATAAGTCTCATCACAGGGAGAAATTGAAAGTTAACTTGACTTATCGCTATGGTGGTGGCCCATAAAAATCCTTTGAAAAAACGTTGAAATACAGGTCCACAACCTCTAAAATATGACCATATTATCCATAATCCATATCCATAAACAATAATCTATAAAAACAGCATCAGATCAATCTCACTTTCGAAACAACCGATCTTAGGCTCTCTGAACTAAGATCCCACTCACCCTGGATGACATGAGTGCTCCCATAATTATATAAAAATTTGAACATATATTGATTTTAGTCAACCTATTCTTTGAAACTAATTATATAATTCATATAAATGATTAGATAAAAAATATCTAGATCAATCATGAGGAAGTACCACATGAACTCAACGTTAGCAACTAAACCATGAGACTTTGGGAACATAAAACCTCACTCCATCCTCCTTCCCAATGGGGTAATTATATCTATTACAAACATCATAAACTCAAATCACATAACCAATTAATAAAGAAAAATTAATGATATAGAAAATTTTGAATAACCCACATCAAATAAGGAATGACTCTCAAAAATGTCATTTGGGTGCTTATGTTTATGAATTTAAATCCTCTCTTGAGTTTGAGGTGTATTAGCATAAAGTTATGATGTTTTTGAAACATTTCTAGTGTCACATAGTTTGGAGAATGGTTTGGGAAACCAGCTTGTATAAATGGTGTAACTTGGGTATTTTGGGATAGTGGTGATCACATAGATTTCACACAGTTTGGTAAACTGTGTAGCCTACTTATGATTTGGCATTTGTGTCTTCTTAGATTATTTTTAATTATGTTTTCCTCTATAATAATACCCATTGAAACATCACTAACTTAGTAACCTCCCAAAGCCTCTTCATCTCTTTATAATACCCTCCATGGTTGATTAGGGGTGATTTCATGGTGATTCATTACCCATATTGAACATTGAGATTTCCTTTACCTTATTCCTTTCTTTTCTCTTATTTTATCATTTCTATCAAACCCTAGTGGATATGGTCGGTCAATTTAATTATCTATGATTTTTCTAAAAATTGGGTTTTTGTTTACTAGGGTTTTGATCCCTCTCTTGAGATATAATCTGGTGGTTTTCATCGAAGGTGGTATGATTTCACCACTTGAGGTAGGTGTTTCAACTTGTGTAACCAAGGATACATTGACCACTAAGAAGGTAGGGGAATTAGTGGTTTGTATTTTCCAAATTTTTTTTTGAATTAAACCTTTTGATATTTTTAAGGTTCATGATCTACTCACTGATATCTCATAGTCTCAGTTCGTATGCAGAAATAATAATAGAGAGTAGATCACACAGTATTTAAAATGTTTGGTTCAAATACCTACTCCTTTCCATGTTTTTTATTCCCCCAATATGGATTATCCACTATAATTTTATAAATGATTATAATGGATAAGGAAGAAATTTTTTATACACTACATAAGACAATCCTCTAATTGGTCCCAAGTAAACCTTCTGCCTCGGTTGGTTATACCCACATATGTCTTCTCTTTTCCTTGAGCCTCATCAGCAACTGGTTATACCCCCCGTGTAATGTCCCGAACCAAGATCTACATAAGATAAACCCTGAGTTGATGGGTCAAAATTCCTTAATCATGCCTCCTAGTACTCCAGAGGCTACCAGATAGTAGAGAAGGTGAAAGGGTGGTACAGTGGGGAGACTATACCATCATTTCATAGAAGAACAATAGATACAACAGATAATTATCAATAGTGGAAGCATAATATAAAAAATCAGAATCAATAAACTATGGAAGTGTAAACAGATAATGTAATAAGTAATAATCAATAGATATAAACTGAATAAATGAATAAAATATACAAAATCCTCAAAGGAAGTGTCTGATACATGTATGGATGGAGTGCTAACAACACAAAAAATAAAAAACAAAAACTCACATGTCATATAGTAAAAAAAAGAAAAATTGGGTAAAAATAGATCCATAAGAATTTTGAGCCTAAGACCAATCCCCTTCTCCTTAACTCCAACTAGGTAATAAAATCAACAACCTATTGTAGGAAAGTTTACCTTATCAATACGTATAGAAAGATAGTCTTCTTCGGTACCAAAGGTAGCCCGAGTAGGGTGTGTGATAAAAATATCAGTAGGCTACCACCAACGGTGTCTATGTGTAATATGATTAGTGATCATAACTAAACAGTGTGAATGTACAATAAGAATAGTAAAACAATACAAAAATAAATAAATAACAACCAAATCATGTTCTTAAAGGACTCCTGGTGGGTCTACCTACTTCATCTCATGGATGAAATGAATGCATGATCAGGTAACTATATATATAAAAATAATATATATATATATATATATATATATATAGTTTAGTTCTATATTTCATCCACCTATATGAACCATGTGTGTGAGAATGCCTAATTCCCATATACCTGGAATATTGGTGTTGGTTGGACTGGGGTTTAACTCACAAATCCATGACTAGTCTAATGAGACTAAAAGCTTATTGATATGGTACAAGCCCTATAGCCTAATGGAGAGAGATACATCATGAATAAAATACATGGGATGGTGAGTGATCCTTCATGGTTACACTATAATAATATAACGTGGTTCCTCATCCCCTTTCCAATATAGTACCACTAGTGTGAGATGCCATAAACTCAATACCCGATGTAAGGTAGTGTGATTATCCACCATGCTCAACATACATTATCATCATGCGAAACCTCTATAAAATTTGTATTCATTTATAGTATAATTAATGAGGCATAACCTCTTATAAAAATTATTATCAATCCCATATATATATTTAAGAAAGGAATAATCATTTAAAACACAAAATATATGGTTTAACCTCTTTTTCATGTCAATAGTTAGGATTAATTTCTATATAAATCACAACATTTCATATGAATAATTTAATAAAGAATAATAAAAAGGGAATGTACTTACCATAACTTGGGGTCATTCCAATTAAAACCATTTGATTCATTTCAATAAAATAAACAT
This sequence comes from Viscum album, assembly GCA_963277665.1. Taxonomy (NCBI): domain Eukaryota; kingdom Viridiplantae; phylum Streptophyta; class Magnoliopsida; order Santalales; family Viscaceae; genus Viscum; species Viscum album. Next base: position 248,337,973 of record OY728133.1, read on the forward strand.
GTCATGCATTACCACTTTCATTTAGAACAACCCATTTAAATTATCAAAGTATGAAAAATTTACTTATAAGGATAAAATAAAAATTGTGAGGTTTCATGGTTAATTCATTTCAAGGATAAAAACAGTATTCATAATCCATACTATAAAATCCACTCACCCTAACAAATTAATTCCATTCATTAAGAAATTTCAATTTAGCTCATAAGGCTCAATGGGTCACCTAGAGAAAGGCATGTTCATTTATAAAATTTCATACTTGGGAAATTCCATCTACAAAAGGAACAACCACCTAAGAGGTTATTTGGTTCCATTTAATAAACATGATTAAAGGTGAATTTCATTTAATAACAAAGACCTTATCTCATTAAGAGTTTTAGGCATTTTGAACCAATTTTACAAAATGTCCAATTCTAAGTGGCACACCCATGGGTGACGATATAAGGTATGTGAAACCTATAAAACACCAAAAAAATAATCAATTAACATGTATATAGGTACAAGGTTCTATTATACATGAATGAATCAATATAATGAAGTTTTTCAGCAAAGGGAGGCATATGGAACTATGAGCTAATTACAAAACAACCAAAACTCAATGGAAAAATAATGTGACCACCGTCCTCAAGGTCATACAAAATGCCTCTCTCGATATCAATGTAAAATTCAAATATGGTTGGAAGAGATGTAAGAAACAGTCTAATGCCTGGAAAATGGGACAAATGATCCTACAACTAAATAGTGAAATAAATGGAAATATTAACATTCATATGAGTTGAGACACTAGGGGAGATTATCGATATGGATCAAATGGTTTCAATGTATCATGAAATGGACACCAATGGTGAGAGCTACATGGATGCCTATCCTTTGGGGAATTTTAGCTCAAAAGATGAAAAAACCTCTTACTTCCACCACTATAGAATATGGGAATAAAGAAAAATGATTAAAAAATAAGTAGGTGTAAAATCCTCATTTCACCCCAATATAAGTTGGTACATGGTTTGTTTGTAAGGTTTAAACAAACCATGTGAAAAATGTGATACAAAAATTTATTAAGGAAATACCATGCACATTTAAGGTGCATTTTTTCCAAAACAATGTGCCAACCATTTGAGATCCCACTATCCCAAAATATATCGTATCATCAAAATCATTCACCTTGGATCACATGGTTTCAAAAAATATATGCGTCCTATAGGTGCCTCAGTCTGCAAACACACAATTTTAGACAAATCATATGGCCTAGGTGGCCCAGTTAGAAGTACCTATGCAACCCATTTTATCGCCCATTTTTTGAAAATCTATGCTCCAAAAAAGCTCCAGATTCTCATTGGACCTTCCTTTTTTGCATAGTAAATATTTACTAATATGAAAGAAATTATTCCAAATTGTAGAACAATGATCTTTACCTTTTTTGAAAAGATGTGTCATTAAACCCTCTCCTCATAGAAACTCTTCTTTGAGTTTTTCTTTTAAGGGTAAATAGGTACTATCAACCATAAGTTTTGGCCATTGAGATTTTATATCAGCTTTATGGTTTCATGTCTCATCATATACTTGGTTGTGTTGCTATATCACCCATTATAAAGGAACTAACCTACTTCATATTATGTTACTGCTTTGATCAAATATACACATAAAATACTCCTTGAAGTAAGAATCTATATCTGATTCAACCTCATCATTTTAAAAGATATGTGATAGTTTTGGATAGTATTAGTGAATCTGAGATACATGAAAGAATTCATGCATGTACCTGTATCTCTAAAGAAGAGACAATTGATATGCCACTGATCTGATCTATTTTACAGCCACAAAGTATTCAACAAACCTCATTAAGAGATTATCCTACTTCTAAATATGTATATGGACCAACATAGGTGATAATTTCAAGAAAAAATATCTCTAACCTCAAACGTGATATTTCTCTACTGTCTATTGGCATACGACTGATGTTTGGACTACACTGTCAACGTGCAATTTCTAATTAATTGGAAATTCTCTATAGTCTCATGAATGAGATGTGGTCTAAGAACACCTACTTCCCCTACCTCTAGCCAGCATAGAGGTGAGGGGGAATATATACCAAATAAGGCTTCATAGGGATCAACCTCGATGGTATCCTAAAACCTTTTATTATAATAAAACCCTGTGAGGGGAATGTGAATCTCCCAAGAACCCCAATGTAAAGAATTCATGCATAGATCATGTCCTCTAGCACTTAGATCATATGCTCGATTTGTCCATCATTCTGTGGGTGATAGTTCAAGATCAAAAGTACCTGTGTAACCAAGGCCTTCTGTAACCCATGCCAGAACTGTGACATGAAATGAGTGTCTCTATTAAAAATGATAGAACGAGGTGATCCATTAAGATGTACAACCTCATTGTCATAAAACCATCATAGTTCATCTATTAAGAAGGTCTCTTTCCCTTGGAATGAAGTGTGCGACCTTCATCAAATGATCAATGAAAACCCACACTATATCATTTCCATGAGGTGATTTGGGTAGAATAGTCATGAAATCCATCTATACATCATCAAATTTCCACTCAATAATGGAAAATGGCTGAAGAATCCCTACTAGATGCTAATATTTTTCCTTCACCTAATGACAGATGGAACATCGAGTGATGAAGTCGTTCATCTCTCATTTCAAACTAGGCCACCAATATTAGCATCATATATCTCGATACATTTTGGTGACATCAGGGGGAAATACATATACTGAGGCATTGAATTCCCGCATCATCTCCTCTATGATTACTATTGGGACCCATACACTCCCATGGAACAATATGGTATCATTCCCATACAAACTCCAACCTGAATTTGTATCATCATTTGAAATTATTTCCATATGGGCAAGGCCTTTGAGATCAAATAGATACCTCATTTGTACATGTTCCAGAAGAATATATGTCACTCTTAAGTCTGAGAGGATAGTCTTACCTTGGTCCTCCAAAACCTCAACATGCATTTCAATGAATAAGGCAATAAGTTACCATTTAACACCAAAATCCTAAACTTCCCATTTTTGACTTTTCTAACACAGAGCACTGGCTACATATTTTCGTTTTCATGGATTTTAGGTAAGATCAAAATAAAATGACGGTAGGTACTCCACCCACCTATGTGTTCTAAGATTGATATCCCACTATGTAGAGATGTACATAACGCTATTGTGGTATGTGAATACCATGAATATCTCTCCATATAGATAGTGTCTCCAAAAGTGTAAGGAATGAACTACAATAGTGAGATCAGGTTATGCATCAAGTAATTATACTCATGAGGCCTCAATAGAGGAGACTCGTATGAAATGAATCACACATCCTGTATCAAAACAACTACAAGCCCGATACCTGATGCATCATAGTACAAAGTATATATCATTCCTATATCTAAAAAAATGATTACTATTGTTGAACTTATTCTTCCCTTCATCTCCAAAAATACAACATCACAAGATTCTGACAAAAATAATTTCACACCCTTCATTGTCATGAACCTATGTGGTGTTGTAAGGCATGAGAAGTCTTGTATGAAGCATTCTAAATATTCATCAAACCCCAAGAAATTATGGATGTCAATGAAACACTTGGGTTGATCCCATGAAACTGCAGCTCTCACTTTATCTGGTTCTACTAAGACTCCTAACTTTGATATGATATGACCCATGAATTAGGCTTTGCTGATACATAAGTGGAATTTATGGAGATTAACATACAACTAGTACTCTCTCAATGTATTTAGTATAATATCGATATGGAATTCATGGTCCTATCTAGAGAATGAATACAACAAGATGTCATTAAAAATTACTACCACAAATGAATCCAGATATAGGTGGAAAACATTATTCATAAGATCCATAAAAACTATGGGTGATTTTGTCAGTCTGAATGGTATAACTAGATACGTTTAGATACAATACCTTCTCCAAAAAACTGTGTGAGGTTGTGTTTGAAGTCCAAAATTCACTTGATGATATCTTGAAATCAGATCTATCTTTGAAAAAACTTTCTCTCCCTAGATCAGATCAAATATGTCATCTATTCAAGGAAGTGGGTACTGATTATTTAAAGTGAGATGATTCAAATGATGGTAATCCTCACTGTGCCTGAGGGTTCCATCTGTCTTCTTATAAAAAAGGACTAGTGAACCCTAAGGAGAACATATGGGGCATATAAATCCTTTATCCTCCAGATCCTCTAACAAATTCTTGATTTCCAGAATCTCCTTTGGTCCATCCTATAAGTATTAATGGTCTCTAGTGCTACTCCTAGTACTAACTCAATAAGAAACTCTGCCTCTCTCACCATAGGTAGACTAGATATTTCATCATGAAATACATATATGAAACACTCTAGTTCAAGAGGAATGATAGTGGGTTGTAACCCTTGGTAATTGAAGAAAATACTGGAAATTTGAATAGTCACATTACCAAACCTTTGTTGCTTAGGAAGCTTACAAATCCCATTCTCCCTTATGTATGTGTGCAACTCTGTTTTTTGAGGTAAACAGCACCCTCTAATGATAATAGTCAATATGAGATCTATAGGGAACTAAACAGTCCACACCAATCATTACACAAAAACCATTCATCTTGAGGATTTATATATTCCACGTGAAAAGGTAATTGCCTATCTCAAGGGGACAATTTCGACTATAGAAAACACCATGTGAAGGGATACCTAATGGTGTATATAACATCATAATTCCAAGAAAGTTCTAAATTTAGTTCTCTAGAATCATAGGGATTTCCTCAAATATAAAATATAGAGACACGCCTATGTCAAATAAATCAGACACTAAAGTGGGGGATACTAGAATAGTAACTCAAATATTAGAAGTCATGATGCTCTTCTCCTACAGCGTAGGATGGAATGCATGTAACTAGAATTTACTGCAACCCTAAATCACTTCCTTACTACCCTTATCAAGAGAACCCTACTGGAATGGAGAATCATAAGTATGACTTCCTCTGTATCAACCTCCACCTCGTCCAGATCGACCAATGGTATTCCTGCTTCCTTCCTGTTGGGATCTTATTGGCCTTGCTCCTAACTAAAGAGTCGGTGTATATCACTACTCGCTAGGCACTGGAGGGAAAGTCCTGAAAAACCACTGGAGGTGTCCCATTGATCCATAGATTCCACACTCAACTAGATCTCATTTACACTAAGACACGATGTGTCCCAGATTCCCACGCTGGTGGAAGATAAGAAAACTATCAGTGCGAGGAGCCTGACTACAGCTACATCTACGAGTAGTCTCAAAACACCTCTTTCTCCGAGAAGAGGATCCACTAGAAGCACTAGGTGTCAAAATACCATGAATCTCACCCTCATCATCCCTCAAACTACTCTCTTTTATAAGGTTCTAGTTGAATATTTCCTAAATGGTTGTCACGCTAAATACACTGACCTATGACCAGATGGCATAGACCAGCCCATCCTTGAATTACCTAGTGGTAATAAGACCATCAACAGCTAGGGTAGGATCAAATCACTATAGATATGTGAAATGAGTAGAGTATTCTATCACTGAAATACTCCCCAGATTAATATTTAGAAATTCTCTAGCTCTATCATCCCTTAAATTATGGGTAAAGATATATTCATGGAATATGGTGGGAAAATCATCCCATACCATGTCATGATGGTGATCTGCCTAGGCGATGACATCCCACCACCACCTGGATAAATCACAATGTATATAAGCTGCTATCTTGAACCTCCTATATAGAGGTGTCTCTACATGCTCAAATATAGATAAGATAGTCTTGAGCCAAGACTCCGCAACATGAGGTCTTCCTGCCCCTAAAAAGGTAGGAGGATGATCATATTGAAACTCACGATTCAATTATTCCATACTATGGGTAGGTCAAATTATTCATTTCATAGACTAAAGCATATGCAGAAATCCATCCTTGAACTGGGTGTCAATTCCCATATCTGAAACAGGAAAAGGATCCATATATGGATCTGTGGGAGGAATCATTGGTGGCTACATCCCACCACCTCTAGAACATTGTCATCACTGTCTTAAGGGCATGGCACCTAAGGAAATTTTGAAAGAATATTGAAAAAATTACAAACACATGGCTCTAAAGACAAAAAATAAACTTAGAATATTTAATTTAAGAAACTAGTACAAGATCAAATCCTTTTTATAGAATCAACTGCACCTCTCTGCCAACTTCAGAATCCAAGTCTAGATAGTAGAATAAACTATAAGAACACAAGAGACACCCACAAACCACTACTAAATCTAGTATTGGGCCAAGGTATTTATTATGGATATAAAAAAGATTGTTATTTTTACTTTTCAAGTCATTTCCAATTTTAATTTCTCTTGTTGAAAATGCCAAAATACATTAAGAAGGTTTAATCAAATGGTTTTCCATTTTATATTCTATAAGGGACCATAATCTTTATGATTATAAACATGGGACATATTCAAATCACACCATAACATGTTCCATATAATGTGACCAATGATCCATAGCTCAACATTGCATAATTAACTGCTTAATATTCCTTATTTAACCTATTTTGGAAGGCTCAATTATGTTGTGTCAGGAACTTTAAGTATCAATTATGTTTCCAATTACTTCAATAAGTGTTGTAACAACCCAATAAATCTAAATTAAAAATCAATATGAAATAATAAAATGAATTCTAAAAATAAACCTGCCCTGTAAAATGCATGTAATATTCATCCTATTGTGCCTATAATGATGAATTACATAATACAGGTCCTTCATTTCATTAGGAGGTAGTAAAGAAATCCTAATTTCAATAACAGCAATATCAATAAAATGAAATCATAATTTCAAAATCATCAGTATAGATAACATATAAAACCAAGTATGTCACCCAACTATGAAGTCATATTAATAGTAAATAGCAAAAGTATAAAAAAATTATAATTCAGGAAACTCAACCTTTACCCAAAATATGGGTTCACAATGCCCAAGAATGAATTATAACCAAGTCCTAAGTGTTATAATCTTCAATCTATTTTCCCCAAATTGTAATGTAAGAATGGAAACGCCTCTAACACCACTTTTTAACATACCAGCCCAGGATCAACTTAATTTGAACCCCAAGATGATGGGTCACATGGCCTCAAGAACGCATCCCCATATGCCAGAGGTTTCCGAATAGTAGCGAGGGTGTAAGGGTGGTAGAGTGGGGATATTATACACTCATGTTAGAGTAGCATAATTGATACCATTGATAACAATAAATAGTAGAAGCATAATATAAACAATCAGAATCAACAAATTGTGGAAGCACAAAAAAATAACTCAATAAGTAAGGATCAAAAGATATAAATTGAACAATCGAATATAATATACAAAATCTTCAAAGGAAGTGTCTAATGCATGTATGCATGGAATGCTAATAATACAAAAAGGAACCAGAAGAAACATGCATGCTATATAGTAGTAGAAAAATGTAAAGCAAAAAAACAACCCCATAAGAATCTTGAGCCTATTCTCAATCCTCTGAGCCTATGATCCTATTATACAACTAGGTAATAAAATCAATAACTAATAGAAGGGACATTTCCTTTATCAATACCCACATAAAGATAGTCTTCTTGGGTACCAAAGGTGGCCTAAGAAGGGTGTGAGAAAAAATTCTCATTAGGCCACCACCAATGGTGTCTATAAGTAATCTGAGTAGTTTTTATAAATAAATAGTATGAATGTATAAGAAGAACATAAAAACATATCTGGAATAAATAGATAAACACTCGCTTGGGTTCTAAAAGGACACCTGGCGGGTTTTCCTTCTTCACCTCGTGGATGGATTGAATGTCTAATCATGTTGATATATATATATATAAACCAGAACAATATACAAACATATATAGTAGTTTTTTATTGTATACACCTATAAAAATCATGTGTTTGAGGATTCCTAATGGCCATATACCAAGAATACTAGTGCTTTCTAGACTGGAGCATAACTCACAAATCTAAGAGCAGTCTAACAAGCCTAAAAGATCATGTATAGGGTAATTCTCCTACATCCTAATAGAGTGAGAGACATCAAGAAACAACAATTGATGTGGAGAGTGAGATGCCACCGAAACACTCTAATCCTTGATCGTGGCACCTCATCCCATCGCCCATATAGTATCACTGGTGTGATATTCCATGAACTCAACAACTTATGTAAGGGTGTGTGATTATCTTCCATGCTCAAGATCCCTTGCCATCATACGCAACCACTATAAAGGTGTATTCATTTATTATATAAGGTACAAGTCATAACATTTCATGAAAAGTTTTATCAAGCCTATATATATATATAAGAAATGAGTAATCATTTATAACACACACAAAAAGTCATAACCTCTTATGCATGTCATTATCCAATATCAATTTCTATACAAATCATTACATTTCATATGAATAATTTAATAAAGAATATGAAAAAGGTAATAGCATTTCTATCACTTAGTTTAATTCCAATTAAAACCATTTGTTTAAATTCAATAATGGCATCCCCTCATGCATTACCCCTTTCATTTAAAACAAACCACTCATTTGATCAAAAAATGAAACATTCACTTATAAAGATCAAATGTAAATTGGGAGGTGTCCTGGTCAATTCATTTAAGGGATTACACCATCTTGCATAAGTTATAATATACAATCCATTGACCCAAACCAATTCATAAAATTTATCAATACATGCTAATTCAACTCATAAGGCTCAATGGGTTATCTTGAAACAGGCATGTTCATTTAAGAAATTTCCCACTTGGGTAATTCTATCTACAAAAAAACACCTTAGAGTTTTTTTGAGTTTCATTTGATACAAAATATTCCTGGGAAATTTCATTTAAAAACCAAGTTGTTATCTCATTAGGAGTTTCAGTCATTTTGAACCAATTGGCCAAAATGGAAAATTCAATGTGGCACACCCATGGGGTGACCATATAAGGTATTCACAAACTCTAAACCACCAAAAGGAATCAATTAACATGTATCTAAGAACAAGGGTAAATTTGACATGAAGGAATCAATATAAAGGATATTCTCTGTAATGTATGGTATATGTAATGATTGTACAATTTCGAAATAACCAAAACTAGATAATAAAATAATGTGACCACCTAGCTCAAGGATGTAGAAAATGAATCGCTCAATATCAGCCCCGTATTAGATGATTGTTGGAAGGGATATGAGAAAGAATTCAATTCCATAAAAATGGGAAAAAATATCCTATACCTAAATATAATAATAGAGAGAAAGATTAACTTTTAAAGGAGTTAAGAGAATATTGGAGCATACCAAGATGGATCCAACACTTCTGACAGATCGAGAAACAGACACCAGATTCGAGAGTTACATGGCTTCTAAGACTTCATATAATTTTAGGTAAAAGGTGGATAAGTCCTCATATTGTATCCATTTGAGAACAAGGGAAAAGAAAAAAGGGATTAATACATAAGTGGGGGTGTAATGGTCATTTCACAGAAAATTAGGGAGTTTACAATTTATTCGCATGGTTTGAAAAAATCATGTGAAAGCCATGAAACAACCACTGCTTAAAGAAATACCATGTATAGTTGAGGTGCATGATTTTCCAAAACATTTTCCAACAATGAAAGATCCCACTATCTAAAAATAAAGAATATATGCATGTATGTTCACCTTGTCTTGCATGGTTTTAGGAAAACCATGCAGCCTATAGGTTCCTCTTTCATCAACCGCATGGTTTCAAAAAAACCTTGAAGCCCATATTCTTAGCCCATTTTCTGGAACTCCAAGCTCAGAACAAGCCCCAAACACTCCTCAAACCTTCCTTAGGCTGTATTATAAATTTAAAACATTTATAAAGGTTTAAAATTGAAACACATTGATCCATAACTTTATTGAGGACTTCCCACAAATAACTAGTTTTCACCTATAAATATCTTCAGTTCCAGAGAATAGTATTAAAATAATTTCTCTTTATCTTCAATTTATAACCTTTCAATAAGAACCAAACCAACAGACCCTCTCAACTCGATTGATCACCTGGTAGCTTTCCATTTATGACCAAAAAACCATCAAAATAGTTCGAGGATTTTTCCATGAACTAAAATTTCTCAAATATAATATTTGGATTCTAAATCCATGGGAGGTGGATAATATATTTTGACTTTAGATTTGTTAAGAAATTCTTAGGTCATTAGAATCTATCCTCACATCTCCATGCTTGAAGACTCTAGCATCATCACACAAGATCGACAAGGTTTTTTCTAATAGTTTGAAATTGGAGGTCTTCATCCTCAAGATCATTTTTTGGAGAGACTATGAAAAATCAATCCTCTTATAAATAAACTTCACCTGCTTAGTGGTCTCCTGGACAAGACGAGGTCCCAGCATAGCTGCCTCTCCTACCTTCAACCAACATAGGGGTGATCGTCATGGCCTATCATACAAATCCTTATAAGGTTCCATCTGAATCAATTCTTGGAAATTGTTATTATAGGAAACTTCACTAGGGTTAAGTGTCTCTCCCTAGACCCCCATAAATCCAGGATGCATTCTCGAAGCATTTCTTCTAAAACCTATATCACGCACTCGGATAGGACATCCTTTTTGGGATGGTAAGATATACTCAGAAGTACCTGTGTACCCAAAGTCCTATGTAGTCCCTACTATACATGAGAAGTACAATGGGAATCCCTGCCTAAAATGATAGAGTGTAGAACCCCATGAAGATGTACAATATCTTGGATGTACATCCACTCAATCTCATCAACACTGAAGGTTTCCTTGATTGGTAGGAAATGTGAAACCTTCATGCATCTTTCAACCACAAACCAAACCGCATCATTCCCTTGAGGCGACCTTGGTAATCCCATCACGGAATCTATGATGACATCATTCCACTTCCACTCTGGAATGAGTAGCTGCTTTAAAAACCCCCTATAGTCGATGATGATCCACCTTAACCATCTGAAATGTGGAACATCTCATAAAAAAACCATCAACATCTCTCTTCATTCCCGTCCACCGATATTGATAGTGTAGATCTCGATACATCTTGGTGACACCATAATGAACTTCTCAAACTGAGGAATAAAAATATCACAATATCTCCTAACATATGTCTAATAACACCCATACACACCCATGAAAATTCAAGACATCATCCTCTCCCACAGTCCATCCAATAATAGGGTCCACTCTTGACACACTCTCTCGTAGGACTAGGCCTTCAGAATTTGATAGCTGCCTCATTCGCACTCTATCCAATAGAGTAGAATCAATAGTTATAGAAGAAAGAAATGTCTACCCCTATCTGTCGTACACCTCCAAATGTATCTCATAGAGTAGATCCATAATCTTCCACTCACTACATGCCTCCTCAACTTTATATATATGAGTCCACCTACTCAACACATTAGCCACTGAGTTTCCTTTCCAAGGAATTTAGGCAAAGTCAATGTCAAAATACTAAAGGTACTCAACCCACCTTTGTTGTCTCAAATTCAGGTCACACTGATTAATGATAGACTTGAGACATTTTTGTAAAATGAATAACACAAAATGATCTACCAAAGATAATGTCTACAAAAGCATAAATCAAGCACAACTGCAGCCAACTCGAGATCGTGCGTTGGGTAAATCCTATCATGTGGCTACAACTTCCAAGACCCATAAGTAATGACTCATCCCCCTAGTATAAGCACAGCTCCCTACCTGATACCTAACGCATAATAGTAAATGGTGTAACTCTTGTTCGACTCCTGCAAAATCAGTATCAGTGCGGAATTCAATCTCCCTTTCAACTCCTAAAATGATAAATCATAGGAATCTATCCACAAGTACTTCACACCCTTCTTAGTCGGGTCCATCAGTGGTGTTGTTAAGCGTGAAAAGTCTTGTATAAAGTTCCACTAGTAACCATTAATCCCCAAAAAAACTTTATAACTTAAAGAAGTTATTCGTATTCTCTCAGGAAACTAAAACTCTCATTTTCTCAGGGACTACTGATACTCTTGTCTCTCAGATTACATGACCCAAGAAGTGAATCTAATCTATCAAAAAGTATCATTCTTAGAGATTAAAATATAACTGATGCTCTATGAGTGTACTCAAAATTATCTCATTAATGGAGGAATGATCTTGTTGAGTGTGAGAGTACACCCTGATATTGTCCATGAAATCTACCACAAAATAATCAAAGTAAGGATGGAACACTCGGTTCATTAGTGCCATCAAAACTGATGGCACGCTTTTGTGACTGATTGGCATAACCACATAATCATATAGATTATACCTACTCTTAAAGTCTATAAGAGTTATATTTGACGGTCTAATGCACAAATGACAATAACTGGATCTCAATTAAATCTTCGAGAACTCCCGAGCTCCTTGAAGTTGATCAACGAGATCATCAATCCTCAATTAGGGGTATCAGTTATTGACCATCAATTGGTTCAGTTTATGATAATCCATGAAAAGTATGAGGGTACCATATGCCTTATTTGGAAAAATGACAAGGGAACCCCAAGGAGAAGTACTGGTTTGGATGAAACCCCTTTCCTATAACTCCTCTAACTACTTTTTGAGCGCTAATAACTCTAGTGTATCCATCCTATAAAGAGGAATGGACATCATTGCCACTCCTAGAACAAGATCAATAGAGAAATCTACCTCTATATGTGGAGGTAAACATAAAAATTAATTTGGAAATAAATCTACAAAATGATCCACCAATGTAGGAAAGTCCATCTGAGAAGTCCCCTATTCAACCAGATAAAAACTATCTCTCTGGGCTATAATTCCACCATATTCATGATGCTCGGGTCCCGCCCTACTTGCCTGGGCATCCCATTTTCCCTTATGTAGAAAAGAAATTCCCTCTGGTGACGTGGAACTCACCCTACGACAATAGCATTCAACAAAGTCTTGAAAAGAGACTGACCAGACCATCCCAAGAATGACATCCATGCCAGTCATCTTTAAAACATAGAGGTCCCATAAGAAGTGAAACCCACCAACCCCAAGAGGAATCTCCTTGCACTAACATACACTAGTTGTCCTAATCCCCAACGGGGTGTCTAGTGTTATAATATCCTAAGAAGTAATGATATAGAGCCTAAGGATCTCCAAAACAACAACATTTATAAAATTATAGGAATCCCCTGTATCAAAAAGAGTAGAAGCTAAAACTGAGGCAACTAGAATCATATATCTAATCGTAGAGGGTCTGGGATCCTACACCTACAAGGTCTGCTACACTATAAAATTATGACTTGTAACATAGCCCTATGACCCTACCAGAATAGCCTGAGTTGATCCAACCTACTCACATTAAAATCCTACTAACTGGAAACCATGTCCATGATATCCTCCTCAGCCTGAACGACCTGACAAACTCTAGTTCCCGGACTGATGAAAAATGGGTGGTCCTGCTTCTGAATGTGGAGTCATAAAAACCCCTATCACTCGATTCTAGTGAGAACACCTAGAAAAAATGTTGAAGATGACCCATCTTCCTGCAAGAATGACACTCAACTGGGTCCTTCAGGCAACATGGTCTCTTATGCCCACTCTTCCCACACTGGTAGCATACCTCCTGGCTACCTAAAGAAACATCACTTGAAGTATCCCTACGGTGCTTCTTGCTATCTGACGAAGGAGTACCATCCCTGGATGATATACCACCCTGGATCACAGCTCCCAACTCCCTCAAATTTCACTCAATAATCATCACATATTTCACTATAGTCGTCACTAAATTCATCCTAAATACATTCACCTACGATCAAATTTCATACCTAAGACCATACTCAAATATACTAGACAAAGTTAACTCATCACCCCCCCAGAACAGGTGTAAAACATTGGGGATCTGTAAAATGAGATGCGTAGTCCATCACTAAAAGAGAACCCAACTCCAAATGCCTGAACTCTTTAGATCAAACGGCCCTCAACATCTTGGGGTAGAAATAATCATAGAAGGTCCTCTCAAACTCTTCCCAAAGTATATTTCTATGGAATCCCACCTATGAGATAACATCCAAATCTCTCTTGGTGGAATCACAAAACATGTACGTAGTAAGCTTCACCCTCCTATCTAGAGGCATCTTCAAATGCTCATAGATAGCTCAAATGGCCTCCAACCATGTCTCTATAGCCTGTGTTCATCCATCCCCAAAACAAGTGATTGGATACTACTAATGGAACACCTGCATCAGCTCTTCCATAGATGAGGCTAGATTCAGTTCTCCCTAAAAGGTTTGTAACATCCTCCAAAATCCATCACAGAACTTTGTATCAGCACATGTATCTGATAAAATAGCTAGTGAAAAGACGAGCACAATGGGAGGATCTGCTTGTATCCCTTGATATATTATTTATGGTGTTTGATCATCGCCTTGCACCTGGCATACAACTAAAGTAAATATCGATGGCATGACTCTAAAAGTTCAATCACACACCTTAGTTCACGATTATTAAGGGAAGAAACTTTGAAGTGGAATAATTAAATAGGAGAAGAAACATTCAAGTTTTACAAAATAGTATTACACTGAGTGTATAAGCCCTACACAGTGTGTTCCCTTAGGATTTTAATGTGGGTTGTACCTCTTCCTAACCTAGTCATGTATCAAGAATTTACATGGCAAGTTACTCCAATGAAACAATGTGTACTTGAGTTTTCCCTCTTTCCCAAGTTCTTCTACCCGGCTCGAACCACACGGTTCTCTCCTGGGTAACACTACATGGCATGTTCAACCAAGAAACGATGTGTACTACTTTAGTTATAACCACCCATGTAATTAGTCACATGGTCGAAGACACAATCGACTCTACATAGCGTGCAATAATGGTACATGGCTTGTACAACCTAAATTTATCCACATGTTTTGTTAGTGAAATGATCAGATACATGGTTCTTACAGCACGACATGTACTCGCAGTACACGGCGTGTTCTACCAAAGATACCCAAAACTGTGTCTCTTCTTATATAGTCAGTCACATGGTTAAAGACTACATGGCATGTATATATGGTACATAGTGAGTACTTAAGAAAAAAAATTTCTTCCAAAACAAAAGAACACAAGACATGTGTTTATAACACCACATGTCGTGTTGTCTAGATTTCCGGACAGTAAGCCTATGAAACTTCTCCAAAACCCTCAAAAACATAAAATTTTGTACATGGAATGACAAATTCCAACCTCTGAGATCCTATACTCACATGAATCAAAGTTTTTAATCCTTATTCACATCATAACTAGAAAAATTCAACTAAACTTCCACATGATCCACCAAATTCTGATCCCAGAGGGCCCATAACACCTTAGGGACAAAATTTTGGCATCCATACAAATGAAACTTCATAGTTTTTCAATAACCTTACAAATAGAAGGTATCATATCATGACATCTATCACAATAGCATGAATATCTATCATAATATCTATCACAACAACATGCAGTTAGTAATACACCATAAATGGAATGAAGAAAATACATGACATGCGATCTCTAGAATTTGATTATATGATGCATGAGAGGGAATATCATCATATCATTTGGTTTAAATAGAAACAAAACCTCAATAATATAAACTATTACATCACAAAACAAGTGAATCAGCCAATTGTGAAATCAAATCAACTACAACGATTGCAAAACTAAAAAATTGTTATATTTGAGGTAAAAGGGATTTTCCCAGTACATGGGATAACTAATCCCATATAAAAATTATTACCAACTACCTATTCCTTACTATCACTATATATAGGATTCAAATAGTAAGAAAAATAATAAAAGAAACTCCTCTGATACCACTTTGTAATGTCTCAGTTCCAGGTGCCTCTCAAAGGTGCCTCGTACCCGGTTCGTCACATGGCCTCAAGGGATCTTCCTCGAATGCCAGAGGCTTCTAACTAATAGTGAGGGCCTTGGGTGTGATAGTGCGGAAAATATTCCTTCATGAGTAGAGTAACACAATAGAAACAAATAGTAAACATTAGCGGAAGTAGTAATACCATACAACAGACGTAAACAGTGGAAGACTGATAGTATAAAAAACTATTGCATATATGTAAATAAATGATGCATGCCACATGTATCAAAGAAATCATCCAAACATGTCATAATGTTGGAAATAAAATATGGAAACCAGATTATATAAAACAATAAAACTCCAACAGCATCGCAAGCCTTAGCTTGGTATCATTCTCTCTATCTCCAACAACAATCAAGTACCAGATGAAGAAGAATGATTTCCCTCATCTATACCTAAAACCATATAATCCTTTTAGGCCAAAATGAATGAACCAAATAGGGTGTGATTCAAATCCCTGAAGGAAACCACCAAAATATATGTTTCAAACTTTTAGTGAATAATATAGTGGGAAATATGAATAAATGAAGTAATAAATTAGAATGTACTCAAAAGTAAATTATCCTATAGTTTTAAATTACAATCAATTTCATTTATTAATTATTCTAACAATTGAATAAGGTAACCTCAGGAACTAGACTAAGCTCTGTATCCCCCTATATAATAGTAACAATAGACATCTCAGAAGACCATCTAAACAAACTATGTAAGATCGATTCCAAGCTTGTGCTTTGTCCTGGCAAACTTTTCACCTTCATTCATTTATTCACATGAAACCATCTGGGAATGTTCTCACTATCTAACCCATTTTTTTAACATATCATAAATTCAATAAATAATAATGACCCTCTTTGAAAGCTCAAAAATTCTAACCCCTTTAGTTCTGCATAACACTAAACAACTACAAACGACCACTAGGGTAACTCTCATGGTCAATACCATTTATTCTGCATAACATAAATAATTATAATGACCCATAGAAGTTCTCATAGTCAATGCCCTATGGTCCAAATTTCATTTAATAATGACTCTCTTGGTATCTCTCACAGTCTAACCCCTCTGGTTAATGACCCCATTACAGCTCTCATAGTCAATGCCTCTGGTCAACAATAACAACAATTATACATAACTAACCCTTCCTCGGGAATCTCTCATAGTAAATTCCCCTTTTTCATTATTTTACAATGTGAAACACGTGCATCTAAAAAAATAGTAACTCCATATTAACAACACAAGGCATGGAAACAAGAAAGCCTATCAGAAAATTCTAGACCAAATAGCCATAATCAATCAAACATGGGACACCTTCCATAGACAGCGTATTAATTATTACGCCTAAGAAATGAGCCTTACCAAATCAAACAAACCATAGAAGGTATTAAATAGGGTAAAAATCCAAAACACGCAATACCCTAAACATTGGGAATTCATTACTTTTTCATATATAATCCAAATACAACCAAATAAAGGCACAAACCACCTTCCTCGATGTTATAGGATGAACACTCTTGGTCATCGGCCCTTGAATCAGACTATAATGACATAGATCTAAAAAAAGGTTAAAAACGTTCATCCTTCAAAATCTCATGAGAGAAGAGGAATCAGGAAGAGTTGATCAAGAACAAGGAAGAACTCACTGGTGGGATTCCAACACACCCACTGAAGTTCAAATCGATCCTTAGATGGAGAAATGGGGTCTTTGACTTTTATCGTTGCTCCCAGTCACTCCTAAATGAACCAAGGTTAGAAGAAGAGCGTTATGGAAATGTGACGTGACCCCACTCCAACACATCAATTAAAAATAAAAATACACATCATGTTTATTTAATTTACAGACCATGTACTATCCTCAACTGGCCCTCGATTTAGGAGTTTTTCCATGTAACCTACACGTCCATGTACTAGGCCATTACACAACCATTACATGGTTATGTGTGGAAACTAGGTACAAGGCATGTACACATGAGTACACGGTGTGTACATAAATATTTCCAAATTCTTTTTTTTCCTCCAAACAACAAAAAATAATGATGCATACCTAAAATGAGGATCTGAGTTCTTAGACTAATGTTGTAATCTCAATTAAAAATTCCTCTCCCATAAAACTCGCTTCCCAACTTCCAAAGTTGAATTTCTATAATAACGGTATACAAAAACACTCAGTAATAACACCATTATAGAAATTTCATAATTTGTAAAACCCCTTAATTAAGTATGAAATTACCACCTATGAAGGATGTGATAAATGTTTATTTTCCTAAAACAATGATGTTATTTACAAAGAAATATTTTATTGAAATTTATCCTAAAATGATTCTTAACAGGGAGAAATTTTAAAAAACAATTATTTATTTTATATGTGTACTACATTGAATAATAGTTGAGGCATATTTATAAGACCCCTCTCCCCACACTTAAAATCCAACAATGTTCTCATTTATGAATATAAATGTGGGATACATAATTAAAAAAAATAACTTAAGAATATTGGAATATCATCATTTAAATGTTTTTGTTTTGTGGGGTGATGGGGAAGCTCCAACAAAAATTGGTTTTCCATACAATAATCAAGAACAAAACATGAAAAATGATCCCTAATCGACACTATCAGGAAATCATGAACAAAAAAAAAATCAAATATTTTTATAAATATAATAAAAAACAAGAATTTTTTTCCATATAGAATAAATGTTAGTCATGAAATTACAAAAAAACAATAGAGGCAACTTTAATAATGATAGCTTCCAAAAATAATTTCAATAATAAATCACACTAGACATAAGTTTAGAAATAAATTTAAAGAATTGAATTTTATAAATCTATTATCAGTATTAAATCAATTTATAATGATTGGAAACAATTACTCCCAAGGCATATATAATCTTATATTATTGTTTTACAAAAAAAGTGTAACTTCCCTCAAATGAAAAATTTCTATGGTTGAAAATTCACATTCTTACAAAAATAATAGGTCAAAATAAGCCTAAAAATAATAACCAGTGTTAATGATTAGTAATTTTTTATCATGTTTCTCCACTAACTGGTCCTTTCGACATTGATGTTGAAAATTAATTTTCCACATGTAATAAAATATCACAATTGTCCATGCCCTCTTCATATGGTTACATGAACTACTACTTCATGATAAATTATCATGGTAATTTCACATCCCTTATAGTGGTAGGTTTTAATTCCCTATCCCAAATCAATGCTTTCTTAATTTTTAAATAAATATATTTATGCTAATACCTTTATATTGTTATCAAAGTAATGTTTAATTATTTGGATTTTCATCAAGAAATGATGATTCAATTCTCCTAAAAACTCAACAAATCCATTGAAAAGGGCTCTAAGAATGGTTAAAGGTCCAAACCACTTGGATTTGAGCTTCTACAGAAAAAGTCTAATTTTGGAATTGTAAAGTAAAACCTTTTGACCAGATTTAAAATCACTATTTTGTATGAAATAATCATTAATATATTATTTCATATCCTTGTAAAACCAATAATTTTCATAGGAACTATATTAATCTCATCAATCTCACTTGAGTCAACTAGTATTTTTTACTCTAGTAGTCTCAAAATTAAAATTCAAAGCTTTCCTAGCCTAGATAGACTTGTGTTGAATCTCTATAGGAAAATGAAATGTTTTTCTAGAATATAAGTCTATATGAAGACATCACTAGAGGATTTTTAAATGAAATTATGCATACCCACAATACCTAATAAATTATTAATGAACATCGCTTCCTAAATCTTGAAACTATTTTCTCTAAGATTTTTTTGATTCTTTTTTTGAGATTTATACATGTCCACTAAATTGTGGATGGTAATAAGTTCCTACTCTATGGGAAAACACATACTTCTCCATCAATGATTAGTATTTGAAAATTTTAAAATGTGTTTGATTTTCTTTTATAAAATACTTTGGTGCCCCAAACCTTGATAAGATATTATTTCTAATGAATTTAATCATTATGATAGCCTTATTTTTGAGAAGTGTCACTAGATTAACACATTTTTACATATAGTCTCAAAAAACATGGATGTACTCATTCCCATGAGAAAATGGGGATGGTCCCATGAAGTCTAATAACCAATCATAAAAAATATCAGCCCCAAAAATACATTTCCAAGGTAGCTTCTTCTTCCTTAAAACATTTCTTTACTTATTAAAATTACCTCCACCCACCACTAAACTCCTAGAATCCTTAAATAATGTAATCCAATAAAATCAATATTTAATGAATTTTTGGGATATTATCCTTCTTTTATGATTACCACCCCAATTTGATGAGTGAAAACTCTCTAGAATATGCAACATTTTATCTTCCAGAACAAACAACCTCAATATTTCATCTGCACACCTCCCAAAGAGTAAAGGGTCATCCCAAAAATAGTAGTTATATTTAAAGATAAATATATACAATAAATGATCCTGGGATATTATAAAAATACTCATACTAATATGACCAACTAATTGAAACTGTGAGTTAATTTTCATCAGGAAAAGAAGAATTAATCTCCAAATGATATTCACACTAAATACTATAAAATATAGAAAAATGATATGCAAAAATGGTATTAGCACCATGATTAATTGTAATCTCGAAGTCAAACTCCTAAAGAAAAATTATCCATCGAATGAGTCTAGGCTTGGACAATTTATTTGATAACAGATAATTCATGTAAATTTGGTATGTAATAACTAATAAATTTATAAGACAAAGGTACTACCTAAACTTCTCCATATGAAACACACAAAAAAATTTAACATTCTAAATAGAATGGTAGTTATTTTGAGAATCATCTATCAGCCTTTTAGAATAATACACCACATGTAATTTTTTGTCTCTCCTTTGGTATAAACCTACCCCAAAAACCACATCACTAGAATCACTCATGTTTTAAAACTAAATTATCAATTATGTACAGTGATAATGGGTGATGAATTTAGGTGTTACTTAATAAAATAAAAATATTAGAAAAACATCAAACATGTAGGGTGCATCATTGGACAAAAGTGTACACATGGGCTATGTAATTTTTGAAAAGTATTTAATAACCCTCTGATAAAAATTGGCATGCTTTATAAAGATTTTACCATGTTTGAAATTAATAGGAGGGGGAACTTTTGAATAACCAAAATCTTATCATTATCAACCTATAATACTCCCTTAGACACCTTATGTCCCAAAACTATTTCCTATGTGACCATGAACTGATATTTCTCCCAGTCAAGAACAAAGTTGTTCTCTAATAATCTCATTAAAACCAATTCATGATAATATATAAACTCTCAATTTTTTTCCCCACAATGTAAAAATCATCCAAAAACCCTCAATGATCCTCTCAATCATGTCTGAAAATATTTCCCTCACACACCTTTTCAAGGTAGTAAGACAACAACATAAGACAAATGGAATTCTACAGTAAGAAAATGTTATAAATGGGAAAGTGAAATTGGTCTTATCCTGATTTTATTGAGATAAATGAATCTATATTTACCCAAAATATCCATCTAGAAAACAAAAAAAATCAGTCCTAGAAAAAACAATTAACCATTTGATCCAAATATGGAATAAGAAAATTATTATTTTTTGTGGAATAATTATTCATTCTCTAATCTATACCGAATGTCTATTTGGTTTCCTTATTAAATTGTATTTGAATTTTATTTTTATTGTAAAAATATTGAATCCATAATTCTTTTGAACTAATTGGACTAGAATAACCCAAGAACTCTCTAAAATTGGATAGATAATCCCACCACCTAACAGCTTTGTTGCCTCTTCTCTCACATATTCTTTATTGTTTGGGTTCAATCTTATTTGAAATTAATATATTGGTTTGTGGTCTAGTTTTTCATGACCCCCTCCCACCAAAGATGGAAGAATGAATGGAGGGAGATAATGATCCTCAAGTTCCACCTCTAGTAGGTCCTGGGTTGGAAACTAGCACCGATGGTATAAAAATATTACAATATGGGAGGAATTTTCCTCCATAAGAAGACAAGATAGGGAGATAGGAAGAATAAACCACAATAAACACCATGAAATATATATAAGATACCCAAAAACTATTCCACAAGGAATAAAAAATGAAATTATTAAAGATAAAAGTTTACAAGAATAAATACCCAAAAAACTAAGCAACCAAATTGAAATTATCCTATGTTATGAGCTAGTAAGACTCCTCATAGTCTGCATAATCATCCTAGAAACATAAAAATAGTTTTTATATAAATAGGGTGAGAATACAGGAATACTTAATAGGAAAACCATAGTCTCTCATGCATTAGTGGAGGGATCATACTAATACACTCATGAGAAAACAATAGAAGCATCAGCACCTAATAGGTAAAATAACCATAACCCCAACCCAGACAAGGCATGATCACAAAATAACACATCCAAGTAATACAATATAGCATAAAGAACTTCAATGATAGGATAACCCACACCACTTTCACACTGATTATCCTCTCTCACACCCAAATAGAAAACATCCTAGCACTCTCACATCTTTTGAATATATCACATCAAATCCTACCTGCACACACCTTGGTCACACCTCACAACATGTATCACTTACATACACCTAGGCCATACATCAGATAATTTCACATCACATCCTACCCAGACACACCATGGCCACACATCCCCTCTCATCCAGAAGACACTTGGGACCGCACCTCAAAACTCACCTGAAGACACCAGGATCATTATCACCTAAAAGAGGGAGAATGGAAGAGTGGGTGGCCATCCATACATCCTCCCAACAGAATGTTGGGAAAGACACCCCCCCCCCCCGTGTGACTATGAAGGTGTTGGAACAAAGTTCACTACATGGGTGGGGTGCATATAGAAATACCAAGGAAAATAAAATGTATACATACATATATATAAATCCATATAAACCCCACCTACAGTTTTACATTAAGTTCACCAATCAACTCAAAAGGTCCCCCACATATGCTGCTAAGACTAAATTCACAACCCCATATAATCATAAAGCAAAAAACATTTCATTTTTAGTCTTTAATTATTATTATTCTATTTTAGAGATTCAATGTTACCAACTGGTTCCATTAAAACAAATAAATTCGTTTATATTCCAATCTCATTTATCACCATCCATACCAACCAGGTACCTTAAAAACAATAAATATAAAGAAATGTTTTGAAATAGACCAAGAAACACATCCACCACAACCTTTCATCGCAACCCCACTATTCAAACATTTCGTAAACACGTCCCCCATACACATCATTTTTTATATTTAGTAAAGGATATCTTATTAACTTTTACTTAATTAATTAAGGTTGTTCTCATAGAGTCCATTAGATCCTGGGGAATTTAATTCATTAACCCACTATATGTAGTTATCCAGTTTTTTATGATGATACCAAACAATAAAAAATAGAATTTTTAAAAGAAAATTAATTATAGAAGATTCAAGATTCCAAATTACATGATATTAATCATGGAATTACACCCAAAGAAACATAATATCTAATAAAATAAAAAAATCAAAAGATAATACTTCATATTCCCCTCTACCTTTATATTTAATTTAAACAAATTTGTTATATTTATTAGTCCCAATTCAACCATACCCGCAAGGATAACAATTATAAACCCACCCCAAATGATACACAAAAGAAAATAAACGAAGGAAATACTAATTCAATGGAAGAAGCCTTTTTCCCAGATTTGTTGCACCAAGACAGGGATGCACATATAGGAGGGAACTTCTTCTAGGGGGACTAAAACCAACTACATCATCACGTTCTATGACTCCAATTAAAAATGATTTGGAACCTTTCATATCAGAAGAAATAATAAGATACAAATGAAGGGATGATCTCCACCTTTGAAAGACTATATCTGAAACTAACGGGATTTGAAATGGTTTAGTTTACCATTAAAGGAGGATCCCTTTAAATCCATGTGTATTAAATTTTTTAAAGGAATCTATACTTTTTATAAACTCATGATATGATTGATCCATTTTAAAACGGCTTAGAAAATCATCACTTATGTGGTTAAGATCATATTTCATCTTAAAAGAAATCAAAATAGAAATTTGATAATTTTTTTAAAAACTAGAAAATTTTGGAAAAAATATAAAACTATTAGAACGAGTCACAACCATGATGATTCATCACCAGAATTAGTCTCCATAGGAGATCAGTCACCACTATAATGAGTCACCACCAAAATGATTCATCAATAGAATGAGTCACTGCCCGAATGAGTCACTGCTAGAGATGAGTCACTACTATAATGAGTCACTACTAGAATTATTCACTTCCAGAATGAGTCACCGCCAGAGATATGTCACTATCAGAATGATTTACCACTATATATGAGTCATCACTAGGATGATTCGTCACCAGAATGATTCACTACCAGAATGACTCGCCACAAGAAATGACTCACCCCATAAATGTCTCACTGCCTGAAATGACTCATTGACAAAAATGACTTTCCACTATAAATGAACCACCACTAGAAATGACTCACCACCAAAAATGACTCACTGACATAAATGAATCACTACCAGAAAATAATCGCTCCTTTAATGAATCACCACTAGAAAACTACAAAATTTGAAAATATGCTTAAATGACTCACCATTGGAATGACTCGCCATTGGAAAATTGGAAATTTTGAAAACTATTGAAATGACTCACCATTGAAATGACTCACTATTGGAAAATTGGATATTTGGAAAACTATGGAAATGACTCATCATTGGAATGAATCACATATCTCAAAAAAATACCCAATACACGCCCCAAACACCTAAATTATTATATTTTTTTTAATGTAACCATTTAGAAGGTTGAGGAATTTACCCCGGATGCCTTTTAAATTATTATCACACTTGATAATTTAAAACCAACACAGAAGAAGGAGATAAAAGTCTAAACAACCATCTCTAAAGATACCTCCCTAGAACCACATTACACCTAAAAAACTACCATCAACGAAACCTATTATCCAAAACACCCAAAACAACTAAACAAAACATACTTACTTTAACATAGGGATACGAGAATTCCATCATCCATGTTAAGATATTATTCTCTTTAGGATGCACTGACTCATCGGCACAGGTTTAATTGCATCATAGTAAAATGTTTCTTGATTTGGAATCAAGTCCTCCATTTTTCTCATGTCAAAACGTCATCATACATCACAAATCATACCTAACATAAATTAAAATACAACATATCTCATAAAACACCAAGTTACAAATATCACATCACAAAGAAAATAGATAAGGAAAAACATAATAAAAATTTGGGTACTGTGCTCACATTTGTTTCTCATGCTCCCAAGTACTCTCCTCTAGGCCACTATGACTCTATAGAACATGAACCATGGGAATGGTTTGTACTATTGTCACATTTTCTCAATAGTCTTGGATCTATACTAGATTCTCAAATAATGTCATGTCCTCTTTAATAGCCAACTCTCCTCAGTCAATGACATGGGAGTCATTGTGAAGATATCGATGGAGCTAGGAGACTTGGAAGCCGTCATGAATCCTTCCCTAGCATGGTAGAAATTCCAACCGATATGCCACATCACCAACTCGCATGAACACCTTGAAAGGTCTAACACACCGAGGTGAGGGATTACTCCCCTTATAGAATTACTACAACTTATGTTGAGGGGAAACATTCAAGAACACATGGTATCCCACCTCAAACTTCTGGGGCCTCCTCCTACGATCAACATAAGACTTATGTCAGTCTTTTTCTATTTTCATCCTCTCTCAAACCAACTGAACCTTCTTTTTTGTTCTCTATAACACCTCAAGAACAAGAACTACAACATCCCCAACCTCTGTACAGCATAATGGAGAATGAAACGGTATTTTGTACAAAGCCTCAAATGGATCCATGATAATGGAGGAGTGATAGTTATTATTGTGATTTAACTCAACCAAGAGTTGGTGTTGTGACCATGATCCACCGAAGTGTAGGAAACATGACCAAAACATGTTCTCCAACGTCTAGATAGTCTATTTTTTCTATACATCTATTTGAGGGTGGAAATAAATTCTGAGGTGAAACTGATTAACAAAATCATGTTGTAGTCCCCTTCAAACTCATGAGGTAAAAAATGCATCTTGATCTGAGATAAAGGACCTTAGAACCCCATACAGCCTCTCTACTTCATCCACATACCACTTTTCCAAAACATACACCACACCTGAATCCTTGATCTCTGGAATGTGGGATGATTTCATTAATTGATCCAAATTTACACATATAGCATCAAGGTCTCCGAGATATTGGGGTAAACCTGTGACTAAGTCCATAGAGATGTCATATCATTTCCATTTGGGAATATTCAAGTGTTGCAAAAAACCACTAGGAACATGATGCTCATCCTTCACCTGCTGAAAAACCAAGCACCTTTCCACAAGCTCTACCATTGTCTGATTCATCTTAGGACACCAAAACTGTAGCCTCAAGCCACATTAAATCTTTTAAATTTTCATTTGTAATGCCAATGGTGATATAAGGAACTTAATAAGAACACATTTTACATTATTATCGAAATAAACAGCCTTCCTTGAAACAACATCCAATTCGGACTATCCTCTAACCATCCCTCTGGAGCATCACCATGGTTAACATGATCTTGTATCTCCTCTACCACTGAGTCTCCCCATTGAGACTCCTCCACTTGATACATTAGAGAAGACTACACCATAATATGGAACATGAAAACTCCTCCATCAACCACCCTTTCATTCAAGTGAAGGATTTAAATCCTCCATTTCTCTCCAAGAATCTGCAGACTCTTGAATAGCATCCTTTCACGACTTCCTACTCAAATAATCATCCATGAAATTCCCCTTTCATAAGGTGTAGGATATATCAAAATCATAGTCATGAATAAACTCCATCCACATTCACAATCAAATATTTCAATCACACTGATAAATGACGTACCTCAAACTCTTGTGATCTGTAAATGTTTTAAAGCTCTCCCCAATGGTGTAATGTGACCACAACTTTATCACAAACCCAACAACCATTAGATCTAGATCATGGGTGGAATAGTTACATTTGTGAGGGTTTAACTACATATAACCATAAGAGATCACTCTTGTCCACTATATAATGACATACCCTAATCCCAGATGGGATGAATCATAGAAAACATCAAACAACACACCCTAATCCGGTAGATAAAGAACTAGATTGCTGACCAACATCACCTCTAGGTAACTGAATACTTTCTAGAAACTATCTATCTATATAAAATCTTGGTCGTTATTAGGTAATGTTTCTAATGGGGCTGAAACTTGAAATAAATTAGAGAAAACCTTTGATAATAGCCTATGAGACCAAGAAATCTATGAAACTCTACCACATTCTAGGGTGCTTCCCAAGAAAAAACTACCTTGACCTTTGTTGGGTCAATAGATATACCATTCTAATACACCACATTTTTGAGTAAATGGATCCCTCATGTCAAAACTGTACATGTGGAAAAATTTCCATGAAGATGGTGGAACTGAAGAACCTATAAGATAGCCCAGAGATGCTTGACATGCTCCTAATATGACTTTCAGTTGATCAAGATATCATAGATGAATAAGATGATGAACTAGGCTAGGAACTCATGAAATATAGTGTTCATGATCCCTAGGAACATGGATGATGCATTCATAACACCAAATGACATGACTACAAACTCAATGTTCCCATACCTACATCTCAATGACTTTTTTGGGATATCACCATCCTTCACCCTTAACAGGTGACACCCAGAATACATGTCAATCTCAGAAAAAAAACTCTCCCCTCTCAGTTGGTCAAAAAGATCATCAATCCTCATAATTGGGTAATGGTTCTTTATTTTATCCTAATTCAACCTTTGATAGTCTATACACAGCCTTAAACTACTATCCACCTCTCAGAGAACAACATTATATCACCCCATAGTGACAAACTAGGTCAGATGAATCCTTCATGAATCATATCATCAATTTGGATCCAAAAATCTTGCAACTCATAGGGTGTCATCTAATAAGGATCCATCAAAATTAGAGAAGCACTAAGCTGGAACTCTGTCACAAACTCATCATCACATCAAGGGGTTAGTACCACAACTTCCCTGGGGAAAACATTTAGGAACTCCCTGAAGAACCCAGGAGCCTTCTCTGACCTATCACCCACTATATCCATTGACATATCTTCCATCAAGGAAAAAATGGGATTCATGTTTCTTTTTTCCACCTTATAGCTCGACTTTCCAATGAAAACATTAAACTGGCCATCCTCATCCATGAACACAATTCTCCTCTAAAAGTATTCAATAACATCATTTACAAAATAAAAATAGATGATTCTAAAGACGACATCATATAGATTCTTCTCAAGAAATATAAGTTCTAGACATGAATGATTTTTCCCCACCATCAGTGCACATCCCTAACAAACATTAGGAAAGATGGTATGGCTTTAATCTGTGTAGTCAACACCAGGGGTATGGGAACACTTTCAATGAATATTCCCAAATCACAAACAAGAGTGGGTACCATAATGGATTGATAGGCTCTATAATCTAACAAATCATAGACAAGTGTATATGATAAACTGATCATACCTTTAATGATCTCTATCCCATCTAGTGTTGTTGCCTTTAATGCATGCAACTGACCATGCCTAGATCCCCTTCCTATATGCTAAAGACCTACTCCAGGACCATGATCGGGTTGAGGTAGGAACATCGTGAGGTTTTCCTCTACCTCATAATCTACCCTAACTAGATAATAATCTTGGTGCCCATACTATTGGAAGGACCTCAGAGGTAACTACTAATGAGGTTGATGTTGAACATGTTCGTTGGGACCAAATTGTGCTCAAGAATCCACTAGAAACTAGTCCTGAATGCACAGAAGAAATGAATTGGAACCAAGTCCAAAATAAAGGTACAGAAACTAGAAGGATTAAAGAGAAGCTACCAAGGTCGACTCTCGACTGGTCGAAACCTCGAAGGATCTGGTAATTGAGGCCTACCAAAGACAACTCTAATATTTATAAAACTTTATTGGTTACACTATCATAAAAAACTTCCTTGTGATTGAATCTAGTTGATCAACTATGCCTTCTTCTGAACCTCAAGGATTGATGGAAATGTAAAAGGTGTAACTATATACTAGATCGAAGGACAAAGAGCCTCCTTAAGATTCCTTTCTCGGGACTCCTCATCAGAAAAAATATGTGGGGGAAGACAAAAAGGTCCATGAAATTAATATAAATATCATTCATAGACATACTCCCCTGATGAAGGGTCATTATCTCCTTTCTCTTCTCAGCATTCATGGTCAACTAGAGGAACTCTTCCCAAAACTCCTTTTAGAAATCAACCCATTATATATTTGCCTCCTTATACTCACCACGGTATAACATCCACCACTTACATGAAACTCCTTGTATATATGTAACTGCAAAAGGGGCCCTATACTCTGTTAGGGAATAGATCAAACCGAAAGTGATCTTCAGCTCCTCTAGTCAACTCTATGTTTCCATATCCAAAACACTCCCCCCATAGTTTACCAAATCCATCTGCTAAAAAGCACACAATATCCTCTACCATTGACCATCATACTCAGCGAGATCAAACCTATGTTGATCAACCAGGTCATCTAGGGAAACCTCCACTTCTAGTGCCTCATGAGGAAGATGACTAGGAGGAATAGTGGAAAGTGAAATAATGATTTATTAAGCCTGATAGTATGTATTTTAATTTTAAATTATTTTAATTAACTTTAATCCATTTAATTCATTTTATCAATTTTTTACTTCACCCAAACAACCCAATTCAAAGAGGAACGCAAGTCATCATGAAGCATGTACCTCTCCTAGGTCTGTACCCAATATGAAATCCCATATCACTTTATTATTCAATAACCTAAGATTTTGTGCATTGGATTATTGGGGGACCTAAAATCTCTTGTCTTATTTGGTCTCCTTGTCCTATGTCATGTACTAAGGTCAACTTAAATTGTTTTCATACTAACTCATGCATTAATAATAGTGCCTAACTCTGAACTCAACCTTATCTCTGAACCATAACCTCTGATAACACTCAATCACGACCCCCTCCCACAAAATATGTCACAATGAAGGGAGATAGTTAATGACCCCTGAGTCCCACCTTTAGTAGGAACTGGGTTGGAAACTATCACTAAGGGTATAAAAATATTACAATATGTGAGGAATTTACCTCTCTAAAAAGATATCAGGAGATTGGATGAATCAACCACAATCAAATCTATGAAATATATATAAGAAAACCAAAAACCATCCCACAATTTATCAATGAATTCAATTGTTATGGATAAAAGTTTAAAATAGTATATAGACAATATAAAAACTAAGTAGCTAAATAGAAACTATCCCAAGGTTTGAGCTAGTAATTCCCAAAATGGTCCACATAATCCAACTAGAAATCTAAAAAAATTATATACATAGGCTGAGAATACATGTAAACTCAAAATGAAAACCAAAGTCTCTCATGCACAAGTGGAAGGAGAATACTAATGCACCCAAGAGAAAATAGTAGAAACAAACAACACCTAATTTTTAGACTAACCATAACCCCAACCTCACCCCAGATCTCTAACCAAATAACACATCCAAGTAATATAATATAACATAAATTCCATCTATGATAGGGTAACCTACACCACTTTACATCTGATTATCTTCTCTCACACCCCAATGAAAAAAATACTACCACTAGCACATATTTTGAATATATCACATCACATACCACCCGCACACACCTAGGAAAAAACTCACAACACATCGCACACCCACACACCTGGCCCACACATCATATCATGTCATGTCACATCCCTCCTGCACATACTTGGGCCACACATCACATCTCATCCTGAAGACACCTAGGACAATAAATCATAACTCATCGGACGACACATGGGTGATTATCAATGAAAAGAGGGATTAGGTAAGATTGGGTGGCCAACCATTCATCCTCCCACCAGGATATTGGGAAAGACACCCCTCGTGTGACTATACATGTGTCGGCACATAGTGATCGACATGCAATGGTGAATATAGAAATCACAAGGAAAATAAAATGTATACATACATATATATAAAGCCATGAAAACCCCACCTACAAGTTTACAAGAATATCACCAACCAACTCACAAGGTCCCACACATCTACTGCCAAGAAAAAATGAACAACCCCACATAAGCAGAAAGAAATCCAATTTTTTTTCAGTCTTTAATTATTATTATTCTATTTTCCAGATTCTCCATTAGCAATCCACTCCCTTCAAACATGTACGTCAGTTTATATTTCAAGCTAATTATTATCACTATCCATACCAACCAGATACCTAAAACAAAATAACACAAAACAAGAATCACATTGAAACAAACCAACCACATCAACCACCATCTTTCATCACAACCCCAATACTCAACCATATCATTCCTAATCCCCTCATTCATACTATTTTCATATTTTGTAAAGTATTTATTATTAAATTCTACTTCATTGATTAAGGGTGTTATCAAACAATCCATTAGATCATTGGGAATTTAATTCATTAATCGACTATATGTTGTTGACTAGTTATTTATAATGATACCAAAAAATCAGAAAAAAAATATGTTTTGAAACAAAAGTCACTACAGAAGAATCAAGTAACAAAAATGCAAGATCCTTATTATGAAATTAAAACCATACAAACATAATATCAAATAAAATGAAGAAAAATATGTAAGATAATACTTCACATTACCCTGCCCTTTTATATTTATACTAAACCACTTTTTTATATCTCTTAGTCTGGATTAAATCTATTCCACAAGGATAACAACTATATACCCATCCCACTTGATACGAATAACAAAATAAATAATGAAAATCTTACTCAGAAGGAATAAGCCTTTTTTCCCAGACTTACCACACCAAAACGGGGACACGCATATAAGAGGGAACTTCTTTAGGGGGGCTCAAACTAACTATAGAATCACACTCTATGACTCCAAGGAAGACAGATTCGGAACATCCAATATTAAGAAAAATAAGAAAGAACAAATGAAGGTAAGGTCTCCACCTTAGAAATACTATATCCGAAATTCAAAATATTTGAAATGATTTAGTTGACCATTAAAGGATGATCTCATTAAAGTTACACGTTTTAAATGTTTTAATGGAATCCTGACTTTTTAGAAACTCATAATATGACTGATCTATTTTTAAATGGATTTAAAAATCTTTAATTGCATTATTAAACCCATTTTTCTTCATAAAAGACATAAAAATGGAAATTTTGTAATTTTTTTGATAAACTGGGATATTATAGAAGAAATAGAAAAATATTAAAATGAATAATCGAAAACATTTTTCATCACCAGATACGAGTCACCACCAAAATGAGTCACTACCATAATGAGTCACTGCTAGAATGAGTCACTTCCAGAATGAGTCATAACAAAAATAATTCATTGCCAGAATGAGTCACCACTAGAGATGATCATCATAAGAATGAGTCACTGCCAGAAGGATTCACCATCATAATGAGTCATCTTAAGAACGAGTCTCCTCAAGAGATGTGTTACCTATATAATTAGTCACTTACATAGATGAGTCATCATTGTAGAATGAGTCAATGTCATAATGAATCACTACTAGAAATGAATCACCGCTAGAAATGAATCGCCATAAAAATGACTCACCACGAGATTGACTCACCACCAAAAATCTAGAAAATATGAAAAACTATTGAAATGACTCACCATTGGAATAGAAACCCATTTAAAAACTAGAAATATAGAAACATTTTGAAATGTATTACCATTGGAATGACTCACATGTACCAAAAACACCCCGAACTCTCCTCGGACACCTCAACTATTGTATTTTTTTTATAAACTAATGGAATTTAAGGTTCACGACATTACATAGTTCCATAGGAATATTATTCATCTAGAATGAAGGGGTAATCTCTTTGATGTCATCTATAGACCAACCTATTTTGGTTTTTAATTTCCTTAGAACAATTGAAAAAAATTCCCCTTAATTTGTTTAGTTTGACAGATATTATAATTGGCAGTAATAATTTTTCACCCATGATTGAATATTTAATATATGATGGGAGCATTTTTGGAACCAAACTGGGTTCCTTATCACTAGAAATAAGTCCTTTGGGATTGGTAGTCCAATTTATTCAATATATTTCTGAAAATGAGTTTGAAAATTGAATAGATTTTGAAATTCTAACCCATATTTGTGTTTTCCTTCACTCTTTTCCAAGGTGGAATACCCACTCTTATGAATTTCTGGACCATATTTCAACAAATTTATTAGAGGAAAATCATATAGTTGTTTTAACATCTCTCTCTCAATATTTTAAAAAAATTCAACATTTTTCTCAAAATACAAATTAGTCTGAAGTTCTCCTAGATATTTCCTAAACTCTAGAATAAAAAAATCTTCATGAAAGATCTCAAGAGCTAGGACAGAGTTTTGTCCAGATCTGGTAAAATACCCATATTTTCACTTTTTCACTTTCAAAATGTTAGGAAAAATTATTTTTAACATCCAAATGATTTTCTTCAGTTACATGTTGTTTAAAAAACTCTTTTTTATTCTTTAATGAGTCTTTAACTTCTAAAATCTCAACTCTAGAAAATTTCTCGTCAAATTTTGTTTCTTTCATATTCTTAAACACTTGAAACTCTTCTTCTTGTTCACAAAACATAAAAATAAAATTCCCCTATCCCATATTTATAATAAATACTCTTGTAGAAAAGTAGGGACTATCGAGAATTATGGGAACTTCTTGGTAAAACTACATGTCTAGAATAAGAAAATATAAAGGAGAAAAAAAATTACAAAATTTTATCAGCAAGTCATCGACTCTCCCTACAGGATGTGTGAACAATATTTCATCTAACTATAAATTAATAATAGCGGGTTAAAAATCTATAATTTTGAAAATTTGTACTTATGAGAAAGGAGAAAGGTTGATTCTTTCCCCATGATCACAAATAAAATTCAATTGAAATCTATTCCCTCTAGTATAGGGAATAAAAATACCTTATTTGCCTTTATGTTTTGGAAAAATATTATTTTTAAGGAGAACACTACACTCTTAAGTGAGGATGTAAAGTGAAAAAACTTATAAAGTTTTCCAATTTGAAATAATTTTATTCAATGGTTTCAAGTATGATGGAATTTTAATTAATGCTTGGATAAAAGTAATGTTCACTTGGATCTTGTTGAACAACCACTGGATTTAAAGAAATTAAATTTTTTTACTTTTTGGATTTCAATCTTTTGGGGAAAGGGATGGATGATAAAAAATTCTGAAGAATAGAATATAATTCCCCAATTTCACCCGAAATATTTTATTTCCCATCATTATTTATTATTTTAGAGTCATAAGTACTAATCACATTTCCATATTAATTGTTTTTATATCTTAGTGGTCAAATTCTACTATATTTTTAGTTAGTTTTCTCTTAGAGTCAATCATAACCTCATATTTTGTTTTTAAAACACTTAAGTAATCACAACCCTGGAAATCTCCCTAGGATTATTCACAGTGGTACAAGAAAGCTTACTTTTATATCTTGAAGTATTGTATCTATCAAATTGACCTATTTTAGCTTTATGTTATGCATTCAAGAATTAGTTTGGGCCCTAAAAGTATCATGTTCAGTATTTTTTAAATAAAGTTTACCATTTAATTTTTGAAATATCACCTTAACATAATATTAAGAGTGGGAAGTTTCTAATATATCATAATTTTTCAATATTTTTCATTTCTGATTTTGAAAACCATAGGTAGTAAGATGTTATTTAATCCTTTCTTGTTCTCTCCTGGATAATTTTGGGTGGTTCCTATAGCCAAGGTTGATTTTTTTTTAAATAAGTAATATATATCTTAAATCATTTTCCCATAAATAAATTACATCTTCTTGTGTTTGGTATGATGTGTAATAGTTTTTAAAACATTCAATTGAGTATCCAGAAATTCCACATTGTTGAAACTACTCTCTAAGTCTTTGTTTCGGATTTTGACAACCAACTTGATTAGAAATTTGTTTCAAATTTTGATTCATTAGGGACTAGAGTCCATATTTTATTTCAAAAAAAAATAAAAAATAAATTACTGCCATGGGGTAATGTTATTACCTCCCAAATTCACTCTTTCTCTCCATGATTATTTATGTTATGAATTAAGATCCAAAGTATTGAAAATTTACCTAACCTCCTCATCAATTTTATTAGTGTAATTTCCTTTAGTGGATAGGTTAACCAAGTTATGATCAGTTCATGAAAAACCTACGTATAAGGAAAACATAAGTAGGTGGAAAGTAATTTTTTGATGACGAAACTCGAACATCTTGAGTTTCCATAAAAGAAACTCTATTTTCGATATCATACATGATACGCCACATTTAGCTTAAATAAAAACATAATATTATTATTTAATATGATCGTTATCACATTTCCATTAGAATGGTAGGAATGGAAAGGATTAAGTGACTTATTAGAATATTGTTTACATGTGTTTATATTAGATTCATTGGTTACCAAATTAAATAGGAAATTAAATAAAAACTAGTTGAATATAAAGGATGTGTTTTTTCAAAAAACTATTTAAATGAAAATTAGTGAGTTTATAATATAATAAAATAACTCTTGATGGATTTTATTAATAAAATATATATTTATTATATTCAATTTAATGTTTTAAATTCATCATATATGTTTTTTAGACATTATATAAGAACAAATTCAATTTTTTTGGATAAAAGACGTATTTTTCCAAAAAATGCTGCTTTCCCACCTTTTGACAGCAAACCCATTTTAAATCTAATTTAACCAATTTTATATGTCATATTTTACAAAATAAAATTATTATTTTGAATAGGGTCATCAAAATTTATTATTGGATAAATTTTTGGTATTTTTATGATAAACTATATATTTTAATGAATAGTGAAAAAATCAACATTTTAATTCGTACCTGTTTTTCATATAATTTATTTATATTGATAGATTATATTTTTACATGGTTTTAATGTATAATTAGATTATATTTTTATCTATTAATCAAATTTATTTCATTGTATTCTTATTCAAATTAACATTTAATAGAATAACTATGTGAACTTTTGAACGTTTTACTTAAAAAACTCATTTTCTCGATCTGTCAACAAGATTAGTGTTAAACATAATTTAACAAACTATATGAATTTAATTTTCAAATGAAGACATAAATTGTTGTAATAAATATAAAAAAATTGGTCCAATAGGATCTAAATAATTTTTGTTGAATAGTAGCATTAGTATTTTATTTATCACGGTTAAAGGTAAATAAGGTAATTAAAGAAAAAATTAATATTATAATATTATAAAATTACTCTAACACTTTCATTAATATTATTTTATGAGTTATTATAGTCCATTACCTTACTTGGTCTGAAAGGTTTACTATTGGAAGCCACTTGGGTGTTATTATGACATTTCTAACATTTAATTTAATGTAATGGAAAATATATCAGAAATATGTTTCTTCTTACTAATAAAATTTATATATGGGGTATTATAAGTGATATATTCTAATATTAATATTCATTAAAAAGATAAAAATATTACCTAAAACATGATAATTTCTTCAGAAAATTTCGGAATTAAATAATTAAATTTAATTATGACACAAAGATGATGCAGTAATAGATTTATTAAAAAAAGAATCAAATAAATGATATAAATAATATTAAAATAAATATAATTTGAAATATTTTATGCCATAAAAAAATTGTATGGATTAATATGACATGTTATTATTGATTTAATGTGGTTTTTTTAAATAATCAAGTTTTTATAATATTTTAAAAAATACATGTAATGAATACTGTCAAAATTGACGTAATTCATATTTTAAAATATAAAATATTAAATTAAATGATATTAAATTTATAAAAAATATAATATTAAGACCTAAAGTTTAAATAACTCCAAAAATTTCATTAATGACTCATTCTTTGGATGTTTTTAATGATTGGGTAATTATTTTAATCCTCTAAGTGTAAATTACTTTATAAAATGGTAGGATTTAAAAGGGGTTAAAACAAACAGAAAAGGATTAAAAAATAATAAACTTGAAAAATTTGTATTGAAATATTATATTTATACCCATTATCAACATAAATTTTAAATAAATTAGTTTCCACTATGTTTTAATTGACATTTAATTTATTTTAATTTAATACTTTTAATAATCCCAATGGTGCCCCTCTCCTCTCCTATAAAAGGCTCCCATTCCTCTCTATTAATAACAATTCAAAAACCTTCTAGTATGGCCAAGATCTTCACAAAACCCTTCCTAAAATCCATACCAACATTCTTTAAGCCCTAGTTTAACTAGAAACCCTCCTTAGAGGTGTTATGGAGTTCTTCAAAGGTGACCAACTGAAGAAGAGGTATCGTTTTCTATAAGTTTTTTTATTTTATTTGTTCTTCCACATCCTTAAACAATTATTCTTCCAACTGAATCTATAAATCCATTATCCTAAATATAATTAAATTTTTTCCTTATAATATCATCACCTAAATCATTCTCCACTTCCATTAAACGGGAAATGAATTAATCATTTGTGCGTACATGTGAACTATCACCTCCACAAACCAATCTATTTTATTTTTCATAACCATATCTCATGAATGGTTATAATAGTTTAATTAATGTTCATATGTGAAATTAATGAAATATTAATCATTATAAAATAATAATATATCAATTATTTTCTTACTTTCCAAGATCATAAAAATGATAACATCGTTCGTGCGTACGTGCGAACTATCTCCTCCATGAAGTGATGTGGCTCATTTTTATTCAATATATCACTTGTATGATATAT
Source organism: Viscum album (assembly GCA_963277665.1). Classification (NCBI taxonomy): domain Eukaryota; kingdom Viridiplantae; phylum Streptophyta; class Magnoliopsida; order Santalales; family Viscaceae; genus Viscum; species Viscum album. The sequence continues at coordinate 248,375,815 of OY728133.1, forward strand.
ATATGTATATGTGTGTGTATATTTAAATTATTATTGTGATATTAATTATTTTATTATCATTTATTAATGATAAAATAATACTTAACTTCTTTCTATAAAAATCAATGAAAAATGGAAATCATTACTCATGCGTACATACGGCTTACCATCTCCATGATTAAAACATTGTTCATTTTTAATAACCATGCTTCATGGTTTGATTTAAAGGTATAATTTATGTATAAAAATTATAATAATTCCAGGGATATTATTCTTTAGATGATGGAAATATGAACACATGGACTATTTACATCGTACCAAGTTCATTTTCAACAAAAGTACCGAATATATACAAAATGTCCAAAGTGAACTTCAATAATTATATAATTGTTAAAACATGGTAATAAGTGATATAAAAATAATAATTAACATGAAAAATGTTCTCAATAAAGTAGAAATTAATATAATTTTATTATTCAAGAAGATAATGAACGTATGAGATGATTCTGACTCGAGGTATGGGACTTCGTCTCAATCTCCTTTCATTTAGGTATATTTTGAGGTTATACACCACCTTATTTTATAAGGTCTATAATCTACCCCTTTGAATTTTAATTCATTATATGGTTTTAAAAATAAATCTTTTCATATGAGGCATTTTATTTTCTTTATAAAATTACAGAAAAAATGTTTTTTAACATATGTGGTGGCAATGAATTCTTCTCTGCCTTAACCGTTATTTGATATTTGGATTCCTATATAAGCCTTAATGTTTTTAAAAGGAAAAAAGAAATAACATATTCCATTTTTTGGTTATTTTGGTAGTGAAAATTCTTTTGAAAGTGGATAGACAGTTTTGATATCTTGAAATTGTTTCTCATTGTTGTAAATGAAAATTTATAATTGTAGTTTTGATAATTTAAATATTAAATGTGTTATGATTATATAATTGTACTTGGAAATTTTATGGTTTGTTATGTGATAAACCAAATATGGGTGGTTATTTGATTAACCAAAGATGGGTGGTCCAATGATAAACTAAGGATTTTTTTTTTCATTATAACATCTAATAAATTGGGTATGGAAGTCCGTCATATGGCTATTCTATTTGTAAGAGTGATATGTATGGAAGTCGACCATATGGTTATTCCATTTAGGTATAATTATATCCCAATTGCCTTTATAAGTTTATATTTATTTCTCTGGGTTATAAGGTAATATTTTTATTGAAAAATGGGTAATCAATGAGCTTGTATTCAGTGAAGTTTATTTACTACTTCTTAAAGTTTAAAAGTATAACTTTCTTATAAATTATTTATGGTTTGCATGTTTTTTCAAGACTAATAGTTTCTTTCTTTGTGTATCCCTTAATGAGATTTTCATTGATCATCCCATGTTTTGAAATGTTTTTCATTCTATTTAGAGAAGAATAGAGTCTAGGATGGGATCAAGGAAAATATATGATGTTTAAACATGAAAGAAAACCTTGTTTCTTTTTAAGATTTTTTTTTATTTTATAAAAAAAATAATTATTGAGTAGAAGTGTCTAATTTGTAATATTTGAGTTATTATGCATGTTTTATGACCTAATTATTTAAATATATAAACCTAAAAAGATAAAATATGTGAATGAAATTAAAATTATTGACTTAAAGTATTGTTTAATGTTGGGGTCTTATAGTTGGTATCAGAGGATGGTTTAGAAAACATTAGAGGTTAGGGTGATATTTAAGCATAGATAACCAGTTATAAAAAAATGGTTAGAATAATAGAAAGAGTCTTATTTATTTTAGATAAATTTAATTAATTTTAATTCATATGAATAAGTATATCTTAGTGTTTATCTTCCTTATAAAATAGTATATGATGATTTTATGGATATACTCACACTAATTGTTTTTGTTTTAGTAAATTACTGAATCCAGAAGGAACCAAAAGTAATAATGCATGTGAAGGAAAATGTTTCAGTTCTCTAAATAAGAAACAGAACGAAATAGGAGCTCAATGATAACTCTAATGGTTATTCTAAACCAATTATCAGGAGTTTGAATTAACAACTGGAACATTGGTGAGTTTTATAATGCATAATATATGATATAAAAGAATCCCTATGGAATCTAATGTAATAATAATAAATGTAAGTATATTCACCAAAATATGAGTTTTGGATATGGAAATAAACACCAAGGAAATGTTTTAAAGGTACGTGAATATGTTAAAGATGTGGTAACGAAAGTCATAAAGAAATAACCTGCTATGAAAAATAAGCATTCAGTTGACTCTAGTAAAGGGAAGGAATTTATTTTTTAGTTTTAATTTTTTAAATGTGGGGAGTACGGTCATTTTTCAAATCAATTTCCTACGACGAAGTTTCATGAATGAGATCAGTAGGATAGTAGAAATATAATTTTAGCAATACCTAATTCTATTCCTATTGAAGGTGACAAAACTAAAAATGACCTATGAATGGTATGGATCATTTCTTGTCTCGTTTATTGACATTATTGAATCTTAGGACATGATTCATGTTTTTTTTAGGAAATATGTATTAAGAAATAGTATATAAAATCATGGTTAAACGATCATAAAGAACGATGAATGATTAAAAAGTCTTCATATAAAGGATTCTTGAACTATAGTAGACTATAAAATGATGAAATGTTTAAAAATATTAATGTTATTGTTATGATGGAGTTAATTTGGAAGATTTTTTTCTAGTATGTGTAACCCTGAAGTTTGTTATGTGAAAATGTTATTTATTGAAGAATTATCTTTTATTTTGTAGAAATAATTACGATGGAATGGATAACCATTAGGGATTATATGATCCTTGATTTTGAGGTATATATGGTTTATTATATTTTGGGTTTTAAAATGTAATGTATTAGATAAAATTTAAGGATAAAACAAGCTATGGTTATTTATAAGTATTTTATCTCATTTTTTAATGTTATAAAATTATATAATTTTATGAAATTAACAGTCTATAGGAAAGGAGACAACCCATTGCATCTGAAAAGGTTGGGGAAATCAAACTCACAACTAAAGTTTGATAAGGCTTTATCACCTACCAATATCCTATAAGAAGTCCCTGGTTAATATGTCATTTTTTAGATAAATGAAATAATGTCATAAGAATAATCAAATTTTGGGCACTTATTTTTTATCAAATAGATATCCTTGGTAAAGGAAAACGATTTTGAGATTAAATGATAAATGTTATTTTGGAATATTTTTACTATTTTGGGAACCCTATATGGCTAAGGAAAATAAAATAATATAGGATTTTATTTTGGGATTGATGGTGGAATTTAATTTTGTAAGAATATATGTTTTTATTGTGGACTTATAGAGATTTCGGTTATTTATTTAAATGATTAACTTATCTTTGAGAATAAGTGATTTTTGGAAATTAGATTTTTGGTATGAGACATTTTGAGATGTTGATGTTATTTTGATTTAGATGTTAGAACTTATCCTGGAATATTATTTGATTAAATCCTTCTAATTTTTTGTATTTAATCTTCGTTATAATATTTTTGAGTAATTTTAAGGATAGTTTTTTGTTGAATTGTCTATGTTGGACTTTCTGTATTACTTTTGAATTTTTGATATTAAAAGTAGTCATTATTCTTTTTAATTTTATTATATTTGGAGAATTATATTAATTTATCCTTATTTTTTGGTTTTGGATAATGTTACAAGACTTTATGGATATAAAGTTAATATTTTATGGATTATGTTATTATCTAAAAGTTTATTCTAGTGTTTCAAGCATGAAAACAAATTCCACTTAAATACTCATAATTTGGAAAAAAAAGATGAGTTTTTGGTGGAATTTTATTAAAGGATGAAACTATACTTTTCTAGTAACTATATTTACATCTGATCTTAATCTACACAGTAAATGTGTTCCACAAATCTATGAAACAGATCTTAAAACAGAAATGTGTTCTGTTCACTTTTCCGATAATGAAGTCGAAGACTATTTAACCCATCACAAATTTATGGTTTTTTATTTTTAACTTGATCCTAAAAATTCTTTATATTATTCTCTATAAAAACTTGATCATTATTTTTATATTCCATATCTATGTTTTCCTACATGGAACCCTAGTACTTGTTATCTCATGTGACCTTCGTACTTTCTTTTCATTCTATTAAAGTGGAAGTTTTTTTAACCCTCTTTTGATGGGAAATTGTAATAATGTTATTTTAAAAAGTCAAAAATAGTTACCAACCCTAAATTAAAATTTAGATGTACCAATTTACAAAGGGGGGATGTAATATCCCTATTTTTTTTAAAAGGAAACACTATGTTTGATAGCATACATGATATGACACATTTAGCTTAAATGAAAAACTAAATATTATTATTTAACATCATAGTTATCACATATCCATTAGAAATGTGGGAATGGAAATGATTAACTAAATTATGAAAATATGGATTACACATGTTTATATAATTATTCATCATATTCCAAATTAACTTGGAAATTAAACAAAAACCAAATGAATCTAATGGATGTGTTTTTATAAAAAAAATATTTAAATTAAAATAACTGACATTATAAAATAAAAAAATCACTATTTACGGATTTTATTAATGAAATATATATTTAATATATTAAATTTAATGTTTAATATTCATCTTATATTTTTTTTGAGACATGATGTAAGAACAAATTCAATATTTTGGATAAAAGAAGTATTTTTTAAACAAATTGCAGTTTTCCACCTTTTAATGAAGAATCCATTTTAAATATATTTTTTTGACACTTTAATAAGTTATATTTAAAAAACTAAACTTCTAATTTGGAATCCAGAAATCCAAATTTTGTTTGTAAAGTATATTGGTATTTTTATGATATCTTTCATATTTTAATGAATAATGAAAAATGCTGCATATTAATTCAGTACTTCTTTTTTATATAATTTATGTATATTGTTAGATTATACTTTTACATATCTTTAAGGAATAATTAGATGAATTTTTTATAATTTAATTCAATTTAGTTCATTGGATTCTTTTTCAAATTAAAATTAAATAGGAAAACAATGTGAACTTTTGAGCATTTTACTTAAAAAAATCATTTTCTCGATCCATCAAAAAGATTAGTGTTAAACCTAAATTAACAAATACTGTGAATTTAATTATTAAAAGGGGACATAAATGGTAGTACTCTATATGTGAAATTTGGTCCAATAGGATCAATATAATTTTTGTTGAATAGTAACTTTAGTATTTTATTTACCACATTTAAAGATAAATATGATGATTAAAGGTAAAATTAATATTATAATCTTATAAAATTACCTTAACTCTTGTCCTAATATTATTATATGTGTTATTTTTTACCATGACCGTAATTGGGCAGAAAATGTGACCTTTGGAAGCCACTTGGGTTTAAATATGACATTTATAACATTTTATTTAAAGTAAAGGCAAATATATCATAAATATGTCTCTTACAAGACCAGTTTTAATATAGGGTATTGTAAGTTATATATTATAATTTTTATATTCCTTAGATATATAAATATATTACATACATAATTTTAATTTATTTATAATTATTATTAATTAAATTATTAAATTTAATTATGACAAAAAGATGATGTAGTAATAGATTTATTAAAGAATGATTCAAATAAATGATATTAATAATATTAAAATAAATACAATTTGAAATATCTCATGCCATACATAAATTTTATTGATGAATATGACATGTTAAAATTTATTTAATTTTGTTTTATTGAAGGAATTAAGTTATGGTATTTTAAAAACTCATGTAATGAATAGTGTCAAAATTGACATAATTAATATTTTAAAATATAATATATTTATTTAGATGATATAAAATTTATAAAAATATTATATTTGAAAAATAAATTGATATAAATCTATAAATTACATTAATTACTCATTAATTTGACTTTTTTCATGATTTGATAATTATTTTAACCTCTTTAATTGTAAATTACTTGATAAAATCATAAGGCTTAAAAGGTGATAAGACAAAAGGTTAAGGATTAAAAAAATACTAAAACTTGTCTAATTTTCATTTAATGATTAAATTTCGACCAATAATCAAACTATCTTCGAAAAAAATATGTTTCGGCCCATTTTGAATTGATATTTATGTTATATTAATTTGATAATTTTGATAATTCCAAAGGCACCCCTCCCCTCCCCTATAAAAAGACACCCATCCTTCTCTATTGATAACACTTCCCAAACATTTTTATACTACATTTATCTATCCAAACACCTTCCTAGAATCCTTCCACACATTATTTAAACCTTAGGTTAGGTATAACACCCTCCTTATAGGTGTTAAGGTGTTTTTCAAAGGTGATCAACCGAAGAAGAGGTATCATTTTCTTTAAGTATTTATACTTTATTTCTTCTTACACATCCATAAAATCTTATTATTCGTAGATGAAATATACTCTACTATCCAAAATATACTGAGATTTTATCATGATAATATTATAATCTAAATATATCTTTACTTCCATTAAATGGGAAAGTAATTAATCGTTCGTACATTTGTGTGAAATATCACCTTCACTAACCAATCCAATTATTTTTTCATTACCATCTCTCATGAATTGTTATAATAATTTAATAAATATTAATATGTGATATTCATTACATATTAATCATTCTAAGATAATAATATATCAATTATTTTCCTTCTTTGCGTGTGTATAAACATGATAATGTCGTTCATGCGTATGTGTGAACTATCAACTCTATGAAGCGATGTGACTCATTTTTATCATTATATCACTTTTATGATATATATAAATATATTTAAATGATTAATATGATATTATTTATTTTATAATAATTATTTAATGATAAAATAATACTTAATGTTTTTCCATAATTATCAATGAAAAACCAAAAATGTTACTTATGTGTACGTACAACTTACCATCTTCATGATTATATATTGTTCATTTTTTATAACAACACATCATGGATTGATTTAAAAGGTAAAATTTATATATAAAAATGATATTAATTTCATGAATATTATTCTGTAGATGAAGTAATTATAACCACATGGACTATTTACATCATACCAAGTTCTTTCTCGACTCAAGTACCGAATATCAAAAAAACGTCTGATGTGAACTTAAATCATTTTGTAATTGTTATAACATGGTAATAAGTGATATAAAAGTAGAAATGAGCATGAAAAATGCACTCCAGAAATTATAAATTAACATATGTTTATTATTTAGGAAGATAAAGAATGTATGATATGATTCAAACTCGATTTAAGGGACTTCGTCTCAATCTCCTTTCACTGAGGCATATTTTGATGTTATACACCACATTATATTATATGGTTTATAATCAACCAATTTTAATTTTAATTCATTCCAAGGTTTTCAAAAGGATTGTTTTTATATGGAGTATTTTACTTTCTTTACAAAATAACAAAAATAATGGTTTCTTAACATATGCGGCAAAAACGAATTCTCTATCACCAAATCTATTATTTGGTATTTGGAATCCTCTACAAGACTTACTATTTTTAATAGGAAAAAAGAAATCCATTATTAATTTTTTTTCGTATTTTGGTATTGAAAATATTTTTGAAAGTGTGTGGACTATTTCAGTATCTTGAAATGGTTTCTAATGATTGAAAAAGAAATTTTTTGAGTGTAGTTTAGATAATTGAAATATTTTGTGTATTAGGATTATATAATTATACTTGGAAATTTTACGGGTGGTTATATGTAAACTAAATATGGGTGGTTACATGAAAAACCAAATACAGGTGGTTTTTTGATAAACTAATAATGGGTGGTAACGTTATAACCTCCAATGATTGGGTATGTAAGTTATTCATTTGACAGTGATATGTATAGAGGTTGACTATATGGTTATTCCATTTAAGTATGATTATGTATCAAGTTAACTTTATATGTTATATATTTATTTCTATGGGTTTTAAGGTAATATTTTTGTTACAAAAAAAGGGCAATCAAAGAGCTTATATTAAGAGAAGTGTATAAACTACTTATTAAAGGATAAAAGTATCACTTTATAATAAAGTATTCATGGTTTACATGTTTTTGAAAGACTAATAGTTTTCATTATTTGTGTATCCTTTAAATATATTTTTATTCTCATCTCATGTTTTTAAATATTTCTCAAAGGATTTAAAGAAAAATATAGTCAATGATGGGATCAAGGAAAAGTTATTGTGTTAAAACATGAAAAAAAACCATGTTTCTTGTAAACATTTTTTATTATTTTATGAAACAAAGGATAGTGACTAGAAGTGTATACTTTTTAATATTTTTATTTATTTATATTTTATGGCCTAATTATATAAATCTATAAACCTGAACATATCATATTTGTGAATGAAAATAAAATTATTGACTTAACTCAATATTAAGTAATGTTTAAGGATGGGGCTTATAGAGACTACCTAAGAGGGTTCCCAAACCCAACCCAAAGTCTATGAAAGGCCTCTAAATATTGTTAAAAAACTTGTAATCTTTTTTCTCAGTTATAGCTTAAGTTTAATTCGATAAAATTTTATTATGAAGGTTTTTTATATTTTTTTCCAAGTTTCAATGATGATTTCATCAAGATCCAAAAACTAATACCTATAATTTCCATTTAAATAGAAAGGGAAAAATCTCATTTTCATATCATTATCACTCATCCATTAGAGTGGAAGTTGGTACACTATATTTTAAAAATTCATAATGAAGGCTAAAGACTCTCCCTTAGACATTTTGTTAAATTAAGGAAGTAGTTAAAGAAGGTATTGTTATTTCCACTCATATTTTTCAGTCCTAGTTTTAAGTCTAATAGAAAAAGTTTTACATAACACCTGATAGAGTTGATACTTTGTTATCCTAGTCCATTTAATATTTTATTGGTTTATTTTTTGTCGAATATTTTCTGTTTCTCTCTCTCTCTCTCAAATTTTATATTTTATATTGTTCTTTTAAAAGAGCTCTTAAATGGATTTCAATTTAAGGTTTTATCGGATCTGGACCCTAAAAATAGATATTGTGTGAAGGTAAAGATTAATTTATCAATAGCACATAATAAATTTATATTTTGATGTTATTTATTATTATTATTATTTTAGGTTTTTTTTTTGAATTTTATGGATGTCAAAATTATTCCCCATTACCGACACAAATATTTGATGGCTATATCATTGAATAGATCAAATTAAATTCCTCAAAATAACTATATTTTTTTAAGATATAGCATTGTATACACATGTATGACAATGGTTGGTGCATGTTGAACAAAACAAATAAAAAAATTAATAAAAACAAATAAGAATGAATTAACTATTGAGATGAACATATTAGATAGTTTTGATATTCTTTAACAAAATAAAAGTAAGTGAAAATAAAAAAGGAGTATAGTATGAGTAATAATGAAACATTTGGGGGTTTATGATTATTCGGTTAAATAATTTCATGTTTGTGAAGTTTTAATTGAATCAAAATTCAAAAATATGAAGTGGAAATCATAGTCGGGAAGATTGTGTTGTAATTGGATGATTTTTCAGTTCATTACATACAAAACTCAATCAATTTCTAAAAATAAGAAGTTGATTACAATTGAGAAATCATCACATGGACAAGGAATAAAATATGTACCAAGAAAATATAACTTTTCCATATATATTTTTTTCTAAGAATCATAGTATATCTGGGAAATAAAGAAATTCAAATCAAGGGTAATGGAATAAGAAGAATTCATATAGCCTCCTATAAATTCCAATAGTCTTTAACTAGGAACTTTCAAATTCATCATCTTCACTTTGGAATCCTATAAAAAGTATACTTAATTAAAATGTGTTTAAATCTCAAAAATAACATTAACAATCATCTTCTTCCATGATAAAACACTACCCAACCTTAACATAATCAATTTATTCACCTATCCAATTCAACCCATGGGAATTACCAAGGTAGGACAAGAACTAGTGGTACCTGAATTAAAATTAAACATCGCTATGCTGCACATTATTTAGTCCTGCCTATAAACACCCAATGTTCACCTGTAAATATATACATATTCGTATCATAACATAACTATGAGGTGTCACTATCTCCAATCGAAAACCTACAAATAGGAATAAAATCACCGGACTATGTCTGCTTGATTGATTACCCAGTGGCTTCTCATACATGATCGAACATCTTCACAAGCATTCAATTATTATTATATGAACTTAAATTTCTCAAATATAAAATTATGATATTGCTTTAATGGGAAGTGTCTCGTCTATTTTGGGTTTGTGTTGGTTTGGTGAAGCATGGGTCAGTAGAACCCGACCTCACATCTCCATGCTTTTGGACATAGGAATCATCACACAATCTTATCAAGGTTGTTAATTCTAGTTTGAAATTGGATGTCTTTAAACTCTAGCTCAAAGTTCTTATTATGATATCATATTCTTCGTTTTTTTACTCATAAAAAAATCAATAACATTTAATGTGATCTTTATCACCTTAGCAACCTTGTACCTAGATGTAAATAAGGACCCTCCTTTACTGAGCACCTATAAAGGGATATCAGTGAAAAATTCATCCCCTAAATAGGACACATCATCTTTTAAGGAAAGTCTTATTTTCTTCATCAATGACAGTGGGTTAGATTTTTATTGTCTTCATCCATGGCGAGACATCCCCATATTCATCTTCTTTACTGGTATATTTTGTGATCTTTGGCCACGGTTCATGATATTATTCCTCAAATTATAGGGGTGGGATCTTGGATTCATCTGTGGATTGATGGGAATCCTTTTGTGGTTCTAGTGAGGCTCGAATCCAGTGTTAACCTTCATATAGGGGTAGGATAAATCCAGTTTTGACACTACTTCAACTATGATGCAACATCCAGATCTCTAGTTCTTTAAACACCTCAACAGAAAATTCTTGACATCGGGAATGATTGGGGGATGCAGTCCCATGATTAGTTGAAGGAGTTCTCATCACGATTAGTATACTGATCATGGAAGGAATTATTTATGAAATAACGAAAAAATCATCTTCGTGGTCAGTTCTCCCAATATCATAAACATGATCAGTATACTAACTAGGTCAATCATATGATCACTTGTCATGGTCACTATAATTACTAGTCCACTTGCACGTATGGTTAGTTATTCACACACACCTATTACTCACCTGAAGAATGAATAAAATAAATAAATTAAATACAAATGACAGAATAAATAACAATTTTAAATAAATTATTTCAGAAAAAAATAAATAAAGGAAAGAATAATTTATTAATCACTCAAACAAAATTAAAAAAATCAAAATTAATTATTTTTAGAAATAATTGAAATTAAAATAAAAATATAAAATAGTTAAATTCAATAACTAAATATTATTATTTTGAAAAACATAAAATAAATAAAAAAATTAAATGAATACCAGTTTATAAATTAAAAAATTTAAAATAATAAAAATGGAAGCTAAAAATAATTACTCATTAAGATATAAATTATCCAAATAACCAAAATGAATAATAAAATAAATCTTTTTAATAAAAATCATAATTTTAATAATTCAATATCTGATTAACAACAATTGTGAATTATTCAACAAAAACATTATTTTGACAATAAAAATACAATTCATTATAAAAAATGATGTAGTAAAAATGAAAAAATAAAATCCACATCATATATACGTCCTCAAAAACGCTACATAAAATACATCAAGCACTTGGAAGATGTCTGGAGGGAGTACCATGTAAAAATCTATAGCCCTGAAATTATCAAGGATCTAAAAGATACCAATATAACTAAGGTTCAACCTCAATTTCTTCAAAGGTATCATAATGACGATTCATGGTCACTGTAATGACTACTCCACTTGCACGTATGGTCAGTTCTTCACACAAACCTCTTAGTGACCTAAAGAATGAATAAAATCAATAAATTAAATACAAATGACATAATTAATAAAAATTTTAAATTAATTATTTAAGAAAAAAATAAATAAATAAATAAATAATTTATTATACAATTAAACAAAATTAAAAATTATCAAAAAATTTTATTTTGAAAAACAATTGGAATTTAATTAAACATATAAAAAACGAAAATCAGTAACTAAATATTTTTATTTTTAGAAACATAAAATGAATAAAAAATTAAAACAATACCAGTTTATAATTTATCAGATTTATAAAGAGTAAATATAGTGGATAAAAATAATTACTTATTAAGCTGTAAATTATATAAATAACAAAAAAAATAAAGAAATAAAAATTTTAATAAAAATTATAATTTTAATAATTTAATACCCAATTAAGAACAATTTTAAATTATTCAACAAACACATTATTTTGAAAATAAAAATACAATTAATTACAATAAATTATTTGGTAAAAATGCGATAAAAAAATCCACATGTTATATACTTCCTCAAAAATGCTATATGGAATACATCAATCACTTGGTAGAGGACTTCAGGTAGTACCAAGCAAAAAGATATTGCCCTTACATTGTAAAGGATCTAAAAGATAACAATATACCTAAGGATCAACGTCAATTTCTTCTAAAATATCATAACATTTTTATAAGGTGTTATCAGGAGGAACACCAAGTCATAAACGACATCCTCGTTGATTGAGTCATTTGTGGTCTGAGGCATCCTTCATGGGATCCTCAAAAAAAAGTCATGTGTCCCACCATGGATGACCGACCGTGCTAGTGTATGGTCCCTTTGATATTCTATAAATAATTCCCTAATGGAGACAAAAAAGTGGAAGAGGAGAATGAATGAAGAAGAGATGAAGTAGAAAGCATTGAAGAACCACGAAAACTAGAGCCCCCTCAATGATTCCTAGTAGGTAAAATTATCTACCTAGAAAAAAGGAGGAAATATTAAATTTCCATCCTCTGGGAACTCACAATCCCTTTGTATACCACTCTGTAGGGTGTAACAAATGGACCCTTAGTAGATAAATGCTCTATATAGCAGAACTTTATATGGAAGGAACCTTGTCCTATGTAGAAAAATGATACGTGGAAGGAACTTGACCTCTTGTGGAAAAATGCTATGCCAGTGAAAACTATTCCCACATAGCAGCACACTACATGGTCTAACCACTGGTCCATGTAGCACAACACTATGAAGACGGTCTCCTCACCCACATGGCACAATTTTTCATGGAGAGAACTCAGTATCACATAAAAATCAGCAATGTAGAATGGGTAATCCTAGGTAATTCCACTCTCTAGATCCCATTAGAACTATCTAAGGTGTTAATGGCCCCTAAGTGGGTCCCTCTACAAACTATTATAATGGAATCAGTCCAAGGCCTCCCCCAAAACCACTCTATATGTCTGATAAAATTATGGGTCACATTAGCATTTTCTATTGAGTTTACATTCCTATGGTAAGCAGAGTCATGTGGGTAATCTCAGCAGAAAGGCAGACCCTCAGAAGATCCTTGTGTTTACATTCCCATGGTAATATGGGTTCTAACCATGGTATACTCATGTGAACCTCCCAATTATAAGGATTTATGGGAATCAATGAACTTTTCATTTGATGAGGTCCAATGTTAAATAGAGGTGATCAAACTTGCATTTTCATTTGACAAGGAATGATACCCCCCCCCCCCACCCCTCAGAACCAATTTTAGGGAACAACTCTTGAGGTAATCCCCTATCCTTTCTTGAGGGAGGTGGTAATTTTTCATATCTTCTCCCCAGGCCAGAACATATCGAGATAGATAACTGAATGTGAATATCCAGGATATGAAAATATAATAGGAGAAAGTCAAGTTCAAATCCCTCTCCCCCCCTTTGGGATCCAACACAATCCATCAGCAGATAGAGTAGGTCATGCAATATTCAGATTCACTACTTCCTCTTGTTTCTCACACTGGTCATGACTCACATGGGCTTAGAGGTTAGTATAAATCATGACAATCGTACAATCTTAACCCCCCAAAATTGGTCATTCTCCATAGATGTATTCCCCAACATCAAATTTCAAATATCCATCATTCTAATGTGTAATCCCCATCATGTCCCATTATATGGTCATCTTCAATGTGTAATCCCTAACCTACCGAACTATGTGGGATATGATTCCTCTCATGGGGATGCAATGGAATCCCATCTCATGGGATTTAACTTCAAATCAAAACAATTCCTATCCCCCTGGAATGATGTTACACTCGAGAGTGCCCCACCATAATGCTTAAATCCAAAGTCATACTAATAAATGACCAAGGAATCCATGATATTTCCACAAAAAGGTAACATTTATGGTTAACCTTAGATAAATAAAAATCTACCCATTGGTGGAGATCCTACATATAGATGATTCCAAACCCAAGCATTCTTATTATTGATCATTACCTGAGGGTAATATTTAATATACACATTTGGGAATAAAAAATGGATTCATGAACATATCATAAATCTATAAGAGAGTCTCAAAATATGAAATAGTTTCCCTAAAAAGGGTGTGATGAGGCCCACTTCCCAACCTCTTGACCAATGTGAGTTATTAAGTGTCATTTAACAAGCTACCTAGTGAGAACTTTCCATTGGAAATTACATAAATAAATCATGGATATCAGAGCCATTGGGAATTTCTAGATCCATGAAAAAACCCATTGGAGACCATTCAAAAGTAGTAGACCTGGTGTGAATGATAGAATTAAATTTAACCCCCAACAATCAACTATTAGGCTAACACATTTTCTATCAGAAAAAAATGGTCAAATGATGTGGAAGACGTAATTGCGTAACCTACTTTACAAGATAAAATATATATACTTCCCAATCCTTATCAGAATATATCATTCCTGATCTGAACACTTATTTGAGGGAAACAAAATGGTAAACCTAAATTGAGTCCTTAACCAAGGTGGTGTTGTTACCTTGTTTTAGTCCCTGATCACATCTAAATGAAAGGGATCTAATAGAGACCATAAATTACACATGTGGTCATGATTTGATACTATAAACATGTTTAATCTTTGGTATCCATCACATATATTTCAGGAAATCTTCAAATATTTCATCAATCTAATAGAATCTCAAAAATTTTCATTGAGACACGTACCAAACAGTACATCAGCCAGGTCCTCCATGATGCAGAGTACTCCATTACCCACCCATTTTATTCATCACTAGGTATCAAATCCACTAGTTAGAGAGTACCATTGGAATGGTACTCCTCCCATCCTGTATGTATCTAAGTAGGCCCTTCAGTCCTTGAATACCCATCATCCATCCTCCCAGTGATGGTCAGTGGTCCAAACATAGAAGGTGGCTCCACTAGCCATCTCGAACCATTTCAAGAGCCTTTCACCAGAACATAGAAATGACTACCTCACTTACCATAGAGAGGTTGTTGAATTCACCACAAATGATTTAATCCCTATAGAACATAGGTCCCACTAAATGGATCCTTCCAAAAATGATCACTGCCAATTCCATGCGGCCGAGCACCCTCACTACATAGAGGATACCACCCCAAAGTCTTGAGATATATTCCTATGAACAAGTTTCACTAGGGTGACTTGTGAGGGGAATCAACCATAAAATTAGGAACAAGACATCATATGGATTCCTGCTGAAGAATCCCACCATGTAAATATGATGTCACATTACGAGCAAATGTATTTTCCAGAAAATTCATATCAAGACCATCAGTAAAATATGATGGAAACTTATGGGAAGATGAAACTTCATGCTCTATATTATGAATCCAACGATAAAAATATATCATCACATCCTGGGCAGGAACAAATTCATGCTGCTTCTTGCCAATCCCACCATGAAAATAGGGCAGAAAATTACATTCATATGAATATCTCTTCCAATGCATGTGAAGACCATTAGTCAAATACCATGGAAACCAATGAGAATATGAAAATCCATGCTTGGAAATTTGAATCCCATCAGTCTAATATGATGGAAACCAAATATAGGAAGAGTAAAATTCCTAGTGATGCATATCGATCTCATTATCCAAATAGGGTTACAAACAAGAAGAAACAAATACCTACTTGTGAATACGAATCCCACAAGTCAAATACGATGGAAACCATAACAAAAAGGTTGAATATCTTAACAATAAATTAGGGGAAGACCCATATCTCTGACTCTGTATCGGAGAACATTGAATTCCTACTAGAAGGAAATTGAGGACTGGAGGAGGCACATATTTCTGCTCTGACACTAGAATGGGTATATATTCTTATTCAAGACAAGGAAATCTATCAACACTTCTTATAAATGATGGAGAACTAGATATAAATTCCTGACCATATCCTATATACTTGTTAATATTTCATCACATCAGTTGTAATAGTAAGGAGACGAGCCCACCGCCCACCTCCCAAAGTGGGGTGACTCATCCACATAATAGGGTAGTCACTCTGGAGTATACATGAGTCACCACTCCTATACATGAGTGTTTTTACAAATATTCTGTGTTAAATGGATATCTGGATTGGGAACAAATACATGTTCCAAATGGAGGACACAAGTCCACCATAGTGGCTACTCCAGGGCATACAAATATCCTTTTCAAAACATAGGATACATTTCCATGTATCCTAGAAACATAGTGGGATACACTTGAATGAGAACTCGAATATGAAGGTCATCACCTACACCAAGAGACCCCAATTTCCAACAAGATAAAACCCATAAATGAATCATGCCAAATGAAACTACAAAATAACGATCAAACTCAAAACCCTACTCTTTTATAATTTGTCATTCTTTATTACATCTATAAATTATCTTTGGTTTCTTAGGATCCTACTAATTCATTAAAAATTACAAAATTGGTAGTAGTAGTTGCAATGTTCCTCCCTGAAATAATGTTACCATCAACCCTGGAGGACCTCCCCATAGAAAATACCACAAAGGATTCCACTGTGGGAATAAAATGATTGATCATGAGATTTTATCTCCTAATGAGATTCATTAAATCCCTAATCATGTACAAAAGATCAAACATTAATAAGGTTCTCCTTTTATTATCATCCTCCCTGAAATTCCTCCCTAGGGTATACATTGCAAAAAATCTCCCTGCAGTCGGATTTAAATCTATGATGGTAGTCTTCGCTATAGTAGCACCAATGATGAAGGTCCTCCTCCCAATGTCAACTTATATCAGTAAGAAGGTCCTCCCATTTCCATCATTCATCCTAAAGCTACTCCATAGGGTATACACAGTAGAATTTTCCCTTATAGTTATACCTTGAGCTATGATGGTTGTCCTCACCATATTAGCACCAACTATGAAGAAACTTCATATAGTAACATTTCCTTTTTTCAAGAAGGTCCTCCCCTTGTTGATTCAAACATGTGAAATCCTCATATTCCAAGGCACTTAGAGAGGTTGATTTAAAAATGTTATATACTATATTACTGAAAAGAGAAATAATTTATCAACCAAGAGATGACCCAGGGAAATGTTGTAACGCCCCAACCCCAGTTACCCAGAGTCAGTGCATTATTACATTACATTGGCATGATAACAAAATATCAAGTCTCGAAAGACCGATTAGTTTATTAGCCTTGGAAAAACTAGATACATTCATAAGTCTTACATTACATGATAAAGTGAAAAAATAACACAAAATATTCTCCATAGTAAACACTCATATCGCCTCATACTATCCCTGCAGGTCAGTCATAAAATACTTCTTCACATCCTGAAAAAATAAAACATAGAAAGGGGTGAGCTCAGATGCTCAGTTAGGATAACAATATAGCAGAAACTTTCATAAATAAGCATAAAACATTTAGGGAAATGTATAAATAAAACAAAAGACTTTTAAATTTGAACTTCAGCATAATATGGGAAAAATAAAATGAAATAATTCCATTTACATATTCACATGGATATTCTACTAGTCGAATAATCACATGCAATATCAATAACCACTTTCATAATGAAGGAATTCGTAATTCCAGACTATCATAACCACATAGTCAAGGCCTTATTGCAAGACTACAAATAATATTTTGTCAAGGCCTTGTTCCAAGATACTAGTTTGTCTCATGAGACCTATAGATGCATCGTGGAGCTATGGTGGGCTCCACCCATCACTTACTAAGTCCAATGCATTCCTCATATGAACTGGTTTAAACATAACATAAACATTCGTATTCAAACTAGTATATGAAATGTCATTACTTTATCCATAAATCATGAATGGTATAAAAATAACACATTAACTGTCAAACATATCTCAAAACCTTCAATACTATATGGAAGTTTTGTATCGTAACAAATCAACATCAAATAAGCTTAATATTCATCAAAGGATGTTGACATAGATGAAATCAAAACTATTTGAGAGAAATATCGTTTTTCTTGAAATCACTTAAAAGTCACATAATTATAAAATAAAACATTTACTTTGAAAATATTCTTATAATCTTTCAAGGGAAACATCGATGATTTTATAAAGGTGGAAAATAGTTTCACCCTCCGTATAAGTTAAAAAATACATTCTTACCTTAATTTTGTCGAAAAGGTTAAAAAGGACCTTGTTTGGAAAATGACGAAAAGATTCCTTTATAAACATTGTATAAAAAGTCAAAAAAGGGTATAAATGAATTTAACCAATAGTCTATATAATAGTAAGAATGTTTTGAAGTATATTTTTAAGAAATGTGGATATGGATGCTAAAGAGGTCCTAGTAGATAATTATGTATAAACAACCTCGGATAATGAGGAGATAGTAGAATTAACCATTACCTTGTGATTTTCCTTGGTAGAGGGTAGGTTAACCTCATGTATAATGGTAAAATAATTTTTATTAAATTATACAATAATCATATACATTAATATGATATCATATATGATCTTTTAACATTGCTTTGTTAATAATATCTTAGTATTATCGTCGTTACGGGTGTTAACGGATTCGTTTTCCTAATATTCTTTATTATGTGAGTCATAATTGTTATGGATGGGATGTATCTTATTCATATCCAGAATGATGTCAAGTCTTTAAACATTATTTTTAATCATCAAATGAAAATTAGTCTTGAATGGATATGATGGGGAATGAATCTCTTCGCTTTGTGGACACGATAATCCGTACGTACACACGAGTGACAATATCATTCTCTTGATATTAAAATAATATATAATTGGATGGTATGTCATATATACATAATCATTATCATGTTATATTTATTATTTACATCAATTACACATCATTATTATACCCATCCAAATAATAATGTATTAAATAACAATTACACCGCGATGTGGAGACGGTAAGCCGTTTGTACGCACGTATGGTGACATGTCATTCAAAGGATGCATAGAAAAATGAATATGGTTGGACCATATTTATAATAAAATCACAGTATATATAAGATATTTGAGTTATTATTTTATAATGGAAACAACAAGGGAAGAGGAAGTGGAAGAAGAAATTAACTTGAAAGAGGTGATGAAATATTTACCTATTCTTCAGGTTCTTCCTTTTGATTTGATCAAAATGGATCCATAGGTTGGATTTATGACTAAAGGAAGGCCTATAAGTTGAAGGGAAGATAGTTTAGAGGGTATTTGGGCAGAGGTTGTCCAAGCCAAATGGCTTTGAAGGTGTGATTTAGAGAGAAGGGTGAGTGACCTTTTATAACAGCGGTGAGGGGAACCTTAGGAAAAGCTAGAAATATTATTTTATAATAAAATCATTTTCGGTTTATAATGGCTCAAAATGTATTATTTAAAGGATAAGGTGTAGATGGGTCAAAAACCACTCAACTAATAGGTTTTAGATAGGTTTGGGTCACTATATTAACTTCATCTTATAGATTTAACTCTTAAATGAGGTTTATGGCTGGATATCCACCCCAAATAGTAGTGGAACAAACATATAAAATATAACCCCTTCTTTTACCTTTCCAATACCATGTTCAACAGAGAAATCATAAAGGGCTTATCGACACCATTGAGGTACTCATAGATTGATAGGAAGTCATGAAGGGGAGGCATGCACGAGTACAACTGGAATAGAATCATTACCACGAATGGGTGAGACACACCCTGCCACACCAAATTTCTGGAGATCGATATTTCCAATATTCAATGTCTTAGGTGACCAAAAATAACATTTAACACACTATGAGTCTAATTATGACTCCATTATGGGAACCCCGGAGAAAAAATATTTAATGAAACTCATATATTTCATGTGAATTTTGTAACATCCATCCTTTGTATGGTACAACAGTTTATCTTCCTGGTCAATAATAGGATCAGAGGATCTTCATCAATAATTCCTCTTCTATTTTATCTTAATGCTTCCAAATACAATAGTCAGCGACCTCTCAAAAAACAAACAAAAAGAGAATTAGAGAGTCTCATACATCATTTCCAGATGGAAATGGCTGGCTTACTCTTTGAATCATCCACTCTCCCAAGAGGAGATCCTTGCTTTATGCATCAATAACCTCCACGATAAGATGCGAACAACAATAATCCCAGTGAAGTATAAAAGTGGATTCCGATATTTCTCCACCATATCCCAATGAATGGAAGACTCCATAAAATATACTAAGCTCATTTACTATATTACTCCACTGGTCTCAGGAAAATAGCAAGAAAGGAAAAATGTAGGATCAATCACACTTAATCCAACCCCCAAGCCCGCTTCAGCTCCTCATCCTACATCAAATTTTGAAACACTACCTGATATTCAAAAACAAACTGCATTATCACAAGATAAAAATAGATGACCTAGACGAAACTAATTCAAAGAAACGAAGAATCAACTTTACTCATTTTGATATGATCAAGTCCATGGTATTTCATAGCCTCTATGGTCCATGATTTACTCTATCTATTAAAACCAAAAAGGGCTAATGAGGTGGGTTTTGATTATCTCTATATTACTGTCCCTTTAACCAGATACTGAGACACAACATTCAAGAATGTTTCATCTATAAATACCTCATGTAGGGAATTGTTGATTTTAGGAAAGTAAAAATGGGACTACCCCCCGCATAAGTGGAATATGATTCCACTAATGCCTCTAAGGAATAAGGAAAGTGGAAAGAAGTAATTAAAAGAAGGGATAGAAAGTGTTATAATTGTATGAAACTAAATAAAATTAAACTATCTCTTGGTATACGCCATGAAGAGTTGAAACAACCAACTGCTACCCTAGCTTCATTCGCTGCAACACCGTCGATGTCTTGACCCCACAAACATCTAGAAGCAGGAACTTGAAAAAGTGGCATCGCTACAAAGAAAAGGAAAAAGTGTATGATGATGAAACTGTATCAAATAGAAATTTTGTTTTGAAACTGTCAAATTGTATTCCCTCAAATATTAAAGTAAGAGAACCACCCAAGAAAACACCAACACCAATTGTATTCAGTGAAGTAGAGTCATCGCTAGATGTGGAGTTGATCTTAATCTCTATTAACATCACTCAATTAATAGATCCCTACTTTGATGATGAGTATGGATATGAACCCAAGTTCCCCACACTGTATTGGGGAACTGAAGTTAGAGGCTACATGAGTCGAGGATATTGAGGAAGACATAGTCATAGAAGGATCCAAACTTCTGATCGAGCCCCCACTCGGACCATCAATGTTGTAGAAACTCATGGAAGAAACTTTTAGGGGTCCCAACAAGAATTTGAAAATACCCCTAAACCTTCCAGAATCCACTTTGACCCAATAATTCTAGATTATCCAAAAAACATGGACATGTCTTAGATCACCCTTAGTAGGATGACATAAATACCCGACCCAACCCACCAAGGATGGAGCACCTCCATATCCTATCCCGAGGGATGATCCATCCACAACAAATACTAAATCCCATAAAGTTCTTGTTAAAGAGAATCTACATGCTATAAATAATCATACTTTATACCATAATTATGATATTATTAACTAATTACCCATGATACTTGACAAACTATAAATACTAGATACCCTGAGCTTATCCAAAGAAATTAGGGAATCACTCAGAGGATTTACTAAGTCCCCAGCAGTTTGAATCAAAAGTAGCCACTACCGAGGTCAATCGGACAGAGATTGATTTGTATAATTTCATGTGGTTATCTTATTCATATATCCAGATGAATTTTCTATTATAAAAGGAAAAATTAGACCCATATTTGTGTCTTAAAGGATAAATGTTATTGATGTTCGAAAATTATTCATTGACAATGGATTTGGATTTATTCTCAATCCAGTTTGAACACTTCTCTAGCTGGGGTACGATGAACATGACCTATAAACATAATCCATAACACTGTAAGGATATGAAAAAAGTGAGTAGAATTCATCAGGACAAATAAATATCAAGGTTTATTTTGGTGACCTCGTGGCCTACCCATAATTTCTAGTGGTTCGGAATAACACAACCTTCAACGTCCTACTAGGAAGGCCCTGGTTGCATCAACATTCAAGAAGACCATAATAATTCTATAAATGTATCAAATACTGAATCAATAAAAAAATCGTGACATTGTAGGCTAATAAGACCCCATTTTAATCTATTTAATAACATCATATCAATGAAGGATTTTTTCAGTGGAATGAGAAATGACATATTGTTTATGGTGTGGAATGGGTCACTACTCCAAATGGTCTGAAAATGATCCTATATTACCCCTTACAACATATAAATGAAAAGAATTTTATACCTATCGATTTGATCAAGCATATGAGCCTAAAATTGGCATATATTCAGAAATATTCAAGGTTTCATCCTTGATTAATGAGTCTAGCAGTGTTGAAAAATCTGCTAACTCTCTAGACCGTGGTAAAAGCTCAAATGAAAATGACTTCATATCATCCTTAGAGCCCCGGGAAATCCTTTCCTTTACAATTGAGGAAGAAGAGGTTGTATCCTCCCCCAAAGAGGATTAAGATGATCCTCTATCCCTTAATCCCTCCTCATAAGGGTATCAAAGAAATACCTCATTGTCATCTCGGTCAGAGGAAGTCACTTCATCCTATGAATATCAAGTTATCTATTCATCTCCTTACCATGGATAACTCATATTAAGAATTGTTTACCCTTGAGGATAATAGGAAGAATATGAATAGGTGGAATAGGATATTAGGGATTCCCCTCTCATATTTTAGGACGGCATCTCTACCACCATTAATGATCTTAGAGAAATAAATATAGATATAGAGGAAGACTCATGAACCATATTGATCAATATAGCTATGTCATTTGAGGAAAAATAGGTATACACATCCTTCCTAAGGAAGCATCCAGATGTATTCACCTAGAACTACAAGGAAATTCCATGCCTTGATCCCAATGTGGCCATTCACCACCTGGGTCTGGCAAAGGACCACTGAGGCTATAAGTAAGCATCGATAAAGACACCCCCAACAAATGCTGACAAAATAGAGGATGAATATGACATGATCATTAGATCTAAATTCATTTGGGAGGTCCAATATCCCAAGTGGCTGGACAACATATCCCATTTCAAGAAAAAGTACAGGAAAATTTGTGTCTTCATTTATTTCAAATGTCTTAACTAGAACTTCCAAAAGGATGACTTCCTAGTCCCAATCACAGAACTAATGATTGATGAAAGATCTAGATATCAGGCACTATCCTTCCTGGATGGTTATTCAAGATACAACCAAATCTGAATAGACCAATTAGATGAATCATCCACCTCTTTTAAGGTTACCTAGGTAGTATTTTTCTATCAGGAAAAGCCCTTTCTCTAAAAGAGTACTAGTCCTACATACCAATGTGCCATACATTGCATCTTTAAAGCCTTCATGGGGAAGTTTGTAGAATTATATGTCGATGACCTGATGGTTAAATCTTAGAAATACTCAAACCACATGGAAAATCTTGAAACCATATTCAAAAAACTATCACAATGCAACCTGAATATGAACCCTTTGAAATGGAATTTCAGCCACACTTTAGGAAATTTCCTCATCTTCAATGTATTCCATCACATCGTAGTCGACCCCAAGAAGAAAAATTCTATATTTTTCATGTCACCTCCTCAAAGACTCACCGAGTTAAAATTGAATTCATGTAAAATTAGACTGTATTCGATGATTCATATCCAACCTTGTAGGAAATTTTCTTCCCTTCACCATGTTGATAAAGTTAGGGATTACATACCAGGGGACTGATGATTATTAAGAATCATTTGATAGTCTCAATAAATATCTTTTACGACCACCAGTGCTAAAACTTCAAATCAAATGAATACCACTTATTTTGAATATTAAATCCTTAGATAGGTCACTAGGTGCATTCCTCACACAAAAGAATGCTTTTTGCAGTGAAAATAGTCTTTATTATCTCAGTTGAACCATGATCGATTATAAGAAACCAATATTCACTCAAGTATATATCCTTTAATTTTTTGGTCTAAGTATTTACTTTGGACCAAATTCGGATGCCTAATGAGTTAGTAAAGGTTTTTAGGGTGTTTAGGGCTTGTTCAGAGCCCATAACCCATCTTTTTTAGAAAAACAGGCTCGGCGCACAGTTTAGACTAAACCATGTAGGAATTCTGCATGGTTTGGAAAACCTTGCAGAAATTTCACACGGTTTGGAAAATCATGTGGATTGTGTTTTTTCAGATATAGTTACCTCACATGGTTGGCGCACAACTGTGCGGCCTAACTGTGTGAGTGCCCCTTTATCCCCAGGTACATGTGCATGGCTTGCGCACTACTTGATCAAACCTTGTGGAGGATGTCTTTTCAGGCAGAACCATCTCACACAGTTTTCACATAGTTTGAAAAACTATGCAAACAAACCATGAACAGGATAAAATCTGGTGTAAAATTTCCCAAACGCCATTAATGATCAATTTTACCCCCCTCCTCTTCCTCCCTAATCAGAGAAACAATGATATTAATCCA
The DNA here is from genome assembly GCA_963277665.1 of Viscum album. Taxonomy (NCBI): domain Eukaryota; kingdom Viridiplantae; phylum Streptophyta; class Magnoliopsida; order Santalales; family Viscaceae; genus Viscum; species Viscum album. Next base: position 248,400,715 of record OY728133.1, read on the forward strand.
TTTTCCTCTCATTTTAGAGCTTTTTGAAGGCCAAAGCTATGGATCAAGAGATCTCCTTCATCCGTCATACGATTGAGCTTCCATTCATCATGTAAGATGAGAAATAGTAAGTAATTAAGTCTCATTTATCTTTTCTTCTTCTCTTTTTCTCTCAACCTAGATATTGGCATGTGAGTGTCTTCCACCTTTTCTAAGCTTTACTCTTATTTGGGGAAAATCAATGACTGACACCGGAGGAGAAAAGTCATATAACCCTAAGGTGGGTGGTCTATACCTCATCCCTAAAGTTTTTTTATTTTGGAATATTCATGTGGGGCCTGCCGATTTCATCGGAATCCATTTATAAAATTTACATTCCATGATTACACTAGTTAGAATCGTATGGTTATACTCCTTCCTAATACATGATTAGCAGTTAGTGGTTACACCCACAACTCAATCTGCCTCATGTCGAAGGTTATTCCATATTTGGGTTTTAGTGTTTTTGAAGAGTTTGAGCCACTGATAAAATGTTCCTTTTCTTGACCTTCTTAAAGGTGAACCTTTTTATAATAAATGGCTTGTTATTAATGGGAATTTCATAATGAAATATAGAATGTATGCTCTCCAATTAAACTGCTTAAGTTAAGTTCTTCAAATTGACTATTAAATGAGAAATGTGAAATGGAAAGTATAATAAATATATAACTTGGCCTTATCAAATAATACTGAATAAAGGTTACATGTCCATAGAACCCCTTTCTATATTGATGGAAGGTATCAGAGTGAACCCCCATAACTAAATATATCTTAATAGTTAGTTAAGACATTATTAATTGGTTGCAATGCTACTTGGATTATCCACACCAATGGAAGACAAGGCTTGGACCAATAAATAAATGTTTGCAACTCTACATGACCTATCCACACTAATGGAAGGCAAGACTTGGTCCAAACTGAATTACTACATGATTTAAATACCCTATAGGAATAGACTGACTTGAGCACACCTTGGATTCTAAGAGAAGAATACCTTGGGTCTCGGGAACCCCATTCTGATTCAAGGATTCAGTTTTATTCAGTTGATACCCACCTAGAATCTGGTTATTGTTTATTTTTCATATGCCCAGTATACTACTATAGGGTCCATTACATTATTACATGATAACTTTGATACACTCCTTGGATCTAGATTTGACTAGTAGATTCCATAGTGAAATCCCATAGGGAACTATCTTTTCTTATCCCTGTTTTACCTTGGTCAATCACCTTGGAATTGGTAGGCACCATATTGTGGAATGCCTTGGATTTTACTCCTTGTATTACACTCTTACCCCTTAGCTATACTCAGATACTATTGAGTTAGCATTACATGAAATCTACATTACCTTGGTTATTACCCTAGAACTCCCTCGCTGAATATCATTGTCAGTTTGCATTTTTACATCTTGGGACATTCACTAGTTATACTATCATGAGGTGATTTTAGTGCTGGATATGCCTCACATAACCTGTTAACATTAAATGTTAGTTACTTATTTAATGAACTGGTTACATGTTCAAAAAAAGCAGAGTGTTGAAGCATGTACTTGGGTATTTAGCTATATTGTACTACTTACTTTACTTTATAAATGAATGTAGGCACACTGCTATATTTCATTATATGGGTCAGAGATTATAGACATTGTTGGTGGTTTCTCACTAATATTTATCTCACACCCTTTCTGAGTGTCTCTTGGAACCCAGATTAGATTACATGGTTGCAGGTGTTAATAAAGGGAGGCATAAGTCTTCAAACACTTGATTGCTTTCTATTATGATGGATATTGATAGAAGATGACCGAGTTGGATCTCTGTAATATTGGAGTTGTCTTTGATTTCTTTTAATTTATGTTGATATTATGCCTATTGTCTTGTATCCATGTTTTCCTATTTTATAGTGAAATGACATTACATCATCATTGTTCCAGTTGATACAGTTACTATTATTCTCATTTTTCTATTGCATCAGTTTTCTTCTACTTTTTATTTATATTGCTTGCATTGTTTACTATTGTTTATATCCTTACATTGTGCTACAATCTGATAATTGGGGCATAGTCTCCCCATGGACACACCCAAGGCCCTTGCTTCCAGTCAGTGGCCTCTGGCGTTTTGGGAGATGCACTTCGGGTCAGCTGTTCCACTAAGCTCAGGGCACCCATTATATGGCATATTGGTTTGGAACATCACATAGTTTCATTATAAGTGATTTATTTTCTTTATTTACTATTTATAAACAATTTATTAGAGAATATGAATGATGGTTACTTTGTCATAAGTCATGTTTGGTCATCGTAAACCCATGTTAGGGGTAAAAACCAAGTTCCTTAAATTAAAATTGTTGATCTTCTTTTTCCTATTACAATTGATATTATTTAACTATTGGGTGACTCACATGTTGTGTGATGTTGTTGATTATTTCTCTATTTGAGGATTTTATTCATCCTTAGTTCAATGATATGAGGGCAAGGAGCATTGTTACATTCACCATTTTAGGAACCTATAGTTCACATGTCATGCCTTTTTTCATACCATATAGGTGCATTTCACTGTTTTTTATTGCTTGATATGATTGGGATTATTGAGTGATGTTATGATATTTTACATGTACTTATATTAATTTGGATGAAATTGAGTGATTTCCTATCTCAAATCATGAGGTATTGTGCCCTCATGTGTTGGGATGAGTAATTTATCGAGTTGACCCATTATGTTATAAAAAAATGGTTGTCACTTCTAGTGATAGGTGTATGGGAACTGATTCATCAGAAATAGATATTCATTATAAATTGAATCTTGAAATATAAAATGAATTGGTTTCACATCCTTATCCCGCATTTTCATATCTATGAAAGGTAAAGGATTGAACCTATAAGATAACTCCAAATTACATGAAACTTATACTGGACCACTTACCATTATCTGGCCATCTAAGTAGGTAGTTTTGGTAGTATTCCTTGGGTAGTGAGTTTTATTAAATTTAGTTACCACTATTGATGTTATATTTTGCTCTTAAGATTTTTCTAAGGTGTGGTCTTGGAATTTATAGACCAATTTCTCCACAATGTCCTCGTTACGTTTTCCGTGAGGGTGGTGACGACCATGCTCCGGACATGGTGGTCCCAGAGCTGCCAATCTTACCTCCGGGAGTGCTACTTGAGGCACCGCCAGTTGTACTTGATCTTGGAACTGATGAACAAGTATGTGATAGTTTCATAAGTTTGATGTAGTCTGTTCTTGGTGCTACAAGGTTTCCACCTACGATGGCTGATCTAGCCTCCGAGTTCCAGCATCATCCTCCTCCTACTTTTTTGGGGATGCAGGTTATCAGGCTACAAAGACAGAGCTAGAGAAAATTCTTTCTATCTTTGAGCATCGTGAAATTACTCTAGAGAAGATAATCAGTCTTTCTAAATAAATGCTTTGGGATTCAGCCAAGCGTTGGCGAGATGTGATTATCTAGGCCGGTCTTCATCAAGGCATGTTATGGGTTGATTTTCAGACTGTCTTCTATGATCAGTTCATTCCTCAGGCACTAAGAGATAACAGATCCCGATAGTTCTTGCATCTCACGTAGTTTTATATTTCAATTATGGAATATTCATCACATTTCACTGATTTAAAATTCTTTTTACCTCTTTAATTTGGTTAAGAGCTTTCATGTGTTATACGTTTTGAGGATAGGCTCCAGTATGCCATCTGAACCCAGGTGAATGTATTTCACCTTCCTACATTTTCTGCAATATTTAATCAGGCTCTTATCACTGACTATAAAATGCGGGACAACACAAGTACCGGGTTTAATGGATCAGTGCCATGCTAGTTCAATAGTTCTTCCAAAGGAAAGAAACATTCCCTTGCTGTTTCTTGTTAAGGTAGTGGCAGCCAGAGTATCTAGTTTGATAGCTCTGTGGTGTGTCATCAATGTGGGAGACAAGGGCATAAGAAGACCCAATGTGACAGAGACCCTATGGAGTGTCGGGCTTTTGGTCATATGGGTTATCTTCATCATTTCTATAGGTCCTTTCCACCAGCTTCTAGTGGAAAAGGATCATCATCCACTCCTCCTACAGGAGTGAGTTCTTTCACATCGTGTCAGGCAGGGGGTGGGAATAGCACCATAATGTATGGATGAGGAGGAGGTTGTGGTTGTGGTAGTATGAACCTTGATCACTAGAAGCACTAGAAGATAAATCATGACTATGGTAGTCCATCTATTGCACAAGGACATGGATCAGGTCAGTTACATGCTCTAAAGCTGATACCCGAGGATCAAGTTGCAAGACCATCTACAATATGAGGTATTATTCTAGTATCTGACACTAATGTCTCTTATTTGTTTGATATAGGTGCTTCAAACACATTTATTTTTAAACCTATCAAGGAATGTCTTGGACTTGAGATACAGTATCACTATGGTGTAATTAACCATTATACATTTTTGGGAATACGGCTAGAGGGAATACGCTAGTGCAGGGACTGTCCCCTTGAGGCAAGAAGTTACCAATTATTGTGGAATCTATTTATTCTTGATATGATGGCATTCAATGTTATTATCGAGATAGAATGGTTATTCCATTACCACGCCTTTGTAGTCTGCTATCACTATACAGTTTCTTTTACATCACTATAAGGTATCAGTTATATTTTCAAGGCTGATTGGGAAGTCCAGGCTGGGAGAGCTAGACTAAAGAATCATGATCTAGGTGAAGTGACTACTCATATTGAAAATATTTTTATGGAGGATCATGGTTTTCTTCAAACTAATTTTCCTCCAGTAGTTGATAATTTCAGTAAAGTGTTTCCTGATGAATTGCTTGGATTACCTCCTCATATAGAGGTTGAGTTTACAATAGATATTGTTCTAGGAGAATATCTAGTTTCCATTCCTCCATACAATATGGATCCTACTGAGCTTCAGGATCTCAAGTGGTAGATAGAGGACCAATATGGAAAAGGAATTATTTGGCCTAGTACATCCTCTTGTGGTTCGCCCACACTTTTCTCCAAGAATACAGATGAAACCTTACGTCTATGCATGAATTAAAGAAGGTTGAACTATCATAAGATCAAGAATCAGTATCTATTTACATGAATATATGATCTCTTTGACCTTCTTCTAGGAACAAAGGTGTTTTCTAAGATTGACCTGAAATCGGGTTATCATCAGGAGCGAGTCAAACTATCAAACATACCTCGTACATCCTTTTGTGGTACTTATGGTCTGTATGAGTATCTTTTTTTGTCGTTTGTTCTTACAAAATTGCCTTCCATTTTCATGGAATTAATTAATATGGTTTTTCACCCCTATTTTGCCTCTTTTTTATGGTCTTTGTGGACGACATCTTGGTGTATTCTCACACTCATAACGACCATGCCAAAAATCTTGAGATCATTTTGAGTACACTAATAGAGCATCAACTTTATGCCATGCTCACTAAGTGTGAATTATGGATCGACAAGGTCCCTTTCTTGGGTCATATTATTTCAGAATCAGGAGTATCTGTTGACCCTGAAAAGGTTAGTGTTGTAGCTTCCTAGGAGCATCCCAAAAACGTGTTTAATATCAAAAGTTTCTTAGGGATCACTGGATACTATAGGGGTTTCATATAGGACATATCACATCTTTCTTCACCTCTTAATGGACTTACAAAGAAGGGTGTCAAGTTTCTATGGTCAAAAGCATGCGAGAAATCGTTTCAGGAGATGAAAGGGAGGCTTGTCTCGACACCCATTTTAATTCTTCCAGAACAATGTAATGGTTATATCATCTTCTAAAAGTCATCAATAATTGGCCTAGTAGAAGTTTTGATGCAGGAAGACAAATTTATTGCATATGGATCTCAATAGTTGAGGACTGGAGATAGAAATTACCCGACACACAACCTCGACCAAGCAGCAGTTGTGTAGGCCTTAGGTTATTGGATACATTATCTGTTCGATGAGAACTTTTTATGTATACGGATCACAAGATCCTCAGTTTTATATTTTATCAAAGTTACTTGAACCTTATATGGTGAATATGGGTCGAATATCTAAAATCCATTGATTTTGATCTTTCTTATACACTAGGAAAGGGAAATGTGGTCACTGATGCACTAAGTCGGAAAACTCAAACACAATCCATACAAGAATCCAGTGATGAATTGAAGTTAATGGCCCTATTTTCTGAACTTCATCTAGAGTTTCATGATAGTCACATGTAGTCTTACCTCTCAGCATTAACAGTTACCTTTTACCTCCTTGAAAAGGTGAAGAGTAGGCGGTTTTCAAATCCTACAGGTTCGGTACTCCGTGCAAGTATACTAAGAGATAACCCACCTCTGGAATGGTCTGTGGATAGAGACGTTATCCTACTTCTATGTGGATGTATTTGGGTTCCTACAAATATGAGATAGGAGTTAATGAAATATTCTCATGCTTCTTAGAGGGAAGTTCATCCAGGAATCTCGAAGATGTATCGAGATATGTGACGCCAGTATTGGTGTCCTAGAATGAAACCTCATATTGTAGGCTTCATCACTAGGTGTCCCACCTATCAGCAGGTGAAGGTAGAGTACCAGAGACCTGCAGGCTTGTTACATCTAATTTTAGTCCCAGAATGGAAATGTAAGGATGTTGCTATGGATTTCGTAATTGGATTACCTAGGTCGTCAAGGGGTGGAGATGCTATCGGGGTATTCATTGACCGACTAAAGAAATCATCCCACTTCATTCCTATATGGAAGAATTTCTTAGTAGAAGAGTTTGGAAGACTCTATTTCTGTGATATAATACTACTATACAGGGTTCCACCTACTATTGTTTTATATAGGGATGTTCATTTCACTTAATGGATCTAGAAATGTTTGCAAAAATATATGGTAACTGATATTCTTTAAGAATAGATTTTCTCCCTTAGACCAATGGACAATAAAAATGGAAAATATAGGTTTTAGAGGATATTCTCCAAGCATGTGTCCTAGATTTTTGAGGTTCTGGGGAGAAGCATATTCCTCTTATCGATTTCTCTTATAATAATAGTTTTCATGTGACAATTCTGATGGATCCTTTGGACGACTTATATGGTAGGCCATGTTGTTCACCCTTGTGTTGGCTAGAGGTAGGTGATGTATCCCTACAAGGTCCTCATATGATTTAGGATACTTCAGAATAGGTTCATCTGATATGAATGTTTATGACTACAACTCAGTCTAGACAAAAAATTTATGTTCATCCTCCTCGACAAATTCTTAAGTGCAAGGTTGGGGATCATGTTTTTCTTTGGGTATCACCCAGGCTAGGGAATAGATGTTTAAGGGAGAAGGTAAAGATGTAACCTTGTTATGTTGGTCTGTTTGAGATTCTAGAGAGATTCATTTGATATCCTATCATTTCATACTACCTCATAGGTATTGTTCCATGCACTACGTCTTCCATGTATCACAACTTTGCTGATATCATGATGAACTGTCTCATACCATTGATCCCAAGGAATTTGATTTATATGTTCATGCTACATTTGAGTAATATCCAGTAAGCATCGTTGACAGAAGCACTAAGGTTCTTTGGGGAATCTTTATCCCTCTCGTATGGGTGCTATGGAAGCACGACCAAGTATAGGAAGAGACTTTGGAGATGGAAGTCGACATACATGCCCAATGCCCAGAGTGTTTCTCAAACAGTGTTTATTTACCCATGGAAGGAGAACTCAATGGCAATTTGGAAATGGGTAGGCCATATGTTCTAGAGAAATAAGGCTCTTTAGAATACCCCCCATTGGGAATGATATGATGTAAAAAATCCTCCTCAATATTCCCATATGTGTAATTTCATCTTTTGGTCACATAAGTCGACAAAATAGTGATTTTATGGCTAAGAAAAGTTCAGAAAAGTCATATGAGATATATTCGATAAATGAATATCATAATATGAAAAGTATAAAATCTTGAAAACCATCATTTCATGAATTCATCTGACCATGGACCCTTATCTCATGAAAGCACTGGCATGTAAAGAATTTTCTAGAGAAGTAAAGGACCATGGGACTCTCTATCTGTGAAACATCTTTTAGATATGTAGAAGATCAGGACATAACATTCACAACTAATTGTTTCATTTCCCGGTTGATGAAACTCAGTCTACAAATGAGTATATATAAAAATGATATGCTCTGTAGAATCAAAAGTGATTAGAGAATCTATGGAGTTACATGTTTTTTGAGAAATTTGGTAAATGAAAAATGAGTTGGACCCCCTATTTATAGGCATGGTCTTCTTTTCTCAGTCCACTTGTGTACCATGAACTGGTTCAAAAATAGTACCTATTTCTATATTGGAATGGCCTAATCTTCATCCAAATTAGAACCCTTTTCAATGCGGGAATATTTTGGTTTCGGAAAATTCTGCATGTATGAAGAAGAGAACTATATAATAATCGATGAAGGGGTGTCAATAAAACCTTGAAAAAATGTGAAAAATTATTCAAATGGATGGAACTTTGAAGAATAAGTCACTTCACGGATCATCGCTCCACAAGTGTTCTATCATTTCACAAAGTTTCTTCAGAAGAAATAGTTCATGGGACAAAGGTGAAGCCACTAATGCCCACAAATTAAACAAAGTAATTTTTGGGATCAAGGCAATGGTTTTTCCACCTGAAAAAAAATACACTTTGAAAATTAAATAGGTCAAGGGATGAGGTGGTGACATCATCTCTTGGAAAAAAAACTAATTCATTTGAAGGATCAAGACGGTAATTTCTTACCACAGAAATGAAGATTCCTTTCACAAATGATAACCTCATCGAATGATTCATTCACAATTTTTGGCATCCTCTGTGGGATCCCAAAAAATAAGGCTTATGGACCACAATGAATGATTGACCATGATGGTGTTTGGTCCCTCCACTCTTCTATAAATAAGGCCTCAAAGGAGACGAAAAAGGGGAAGAGGAGAAAGAATGTAGGAGAGCTAAAGGAGCGAGCATTGAGGAACCATGAAAACTAGATATCATTGAATGATTCCCAGCAGGTAAAATCCTTTGCATAGTAACAAGGAAGAAATAATAAATCTTCAGCCTCCATGAACATAAAATCCCTTTAGATACCAATCTGTGTGGTGTTATGGATGTCCCCTTAATGGAAAAAACCCCATATATTATAATTATATATGGGTGGAACCCTGCGTCATATAGAAAAAAGCTATGTGGGAGGAACTCGACCCCACTTAGCAATATGCTAAGTGAGAAGAACCTAGTCCCACATAGAAGAATGCTAGGAGGTCTAACCAATGGTCCCCATAGCACAGTGCTATGCGGATGATCCCCTCGCCCGCATGGCACCATGATCCATGGATGGAACCCCATCATGCATAAAAACCTGCTTCATGGAATAGGTAATCCTATGGAGTTTCACTCTTTAATCCCATCAATCCCATCTGTTGTGTCATCAGACCCCATATGGGACCCTTAGTGAAAAAGTCTAATGAAATCAAGCTAAGGCCTCCCCCAAATCTACCTGACAATTATGATAAAATCATCAGGCACATCATCAATTACACTCGAGTTTACAGGCCTATGTTAAATGGAGTCATGTCAGTAATATCCACAACAAGGATGTCCTCCAGAATATCCTCATGTTTACACTCCCATCGTACCATAGGTTCCCATATTGGGATACTCACATGAGCCTCCCCATTCTAGGGATTTAGTGGAATCAATTACCTTGACCTTCGATTTGGGCCAGTGTTAAATAGAGAGGATCATGCTTTCATTTCCTTTTAATAAGAAATGAGACCCCCCCCCCCAGCCAATTTTAGGGAAATCCTCCTGAGCTAATCCTCTAGAATTTACTATGGGAGGTGAAATTTTTTTCCCTATTCACCTCGACCATAGAAAAAGCTGGATATATTCATAAATGTGACTATCCTGGCTATGAAAATAAAAGAGGAGATCTATACATTCAAATCCCCCCATCTCTATCTCTTCCTTTAGGCTTTAGAACCATCCATCAGTGGATAGAGCTGGTCTTCTGATCTTCAAATACCCTAATTCCTCTTGTTTCTCACCCTAATCATGACTCACATGGGATTAAATGTTAGTGGTTATCAAGAAATCTGTATGATCTCAAACCTACAAAAATCTTCCATCTCCATAGATTTAAGCTCCAACATCACATTTCAAACGAGCATCCTTCTTAGGTGCAAGCCATATCATGTCCCCTTATATGAGTAGCTTCTATGTGTAAGGAACAACCTACCGAGCTATGTGGGTTTCGATCCCTCTCATGGGGATATGTAGGAATCCCATATCATGGGTTTGAACCCAACATAAAAACAATTTTCTTCCCCCTGGATGAAGGTAAACTTCATATAACTCCACCGTACAACATAAAACTAGCATCATACTAATAAACAACCAAGGAATCCTAGATATATCCATTAAAGGAAAACATTGATGGTGAATCTAAAATATATACATATATATCCATTAATGGACAACATAAAATACATATAGATGATTCCAAACCCATGTTTACTAATGATTTATTTTTACCTCAGGGTAATCCGTAATATACACATTTGGGAATAAATAAATGATTAATGAACATATCTTAAATCTATAAGAGTGTCTTGGATTATGTAGTAGTTCCCCCCAAAAGGGTGTGATGAGCCAGAATTCACATCCTCTCGACCAATGCGAGTTCTTAAGTGTCATTTTACAAGTTACCCAGTGAGCACTTTCCTTTGTAAAGTAAGTTTGTAAATCATGGATATGAGAGCCATTGGGAATTTCTATCTCCATAAAAAAAACCATTTGGATACCATTCAGAAGTAATAGACATGACATGAATGATTGTATAAAATTTAACCCTCGAAAACCATTCGTCGGTCCAATGCATTTTCCTTCAAAAACAAAATGGTGAACCCAATATGACGGACTGACAATTAACATTTTTATTAATGTTTGAAAAGTCCACTGTACAAAAAAACCCAAGAAAAAATCTCATGGTGGTCTAATGTAATGTAAACCCAAAGCATCATTGACAACAAATTTTATCCCCTCCTTAGGAAAAGAACCGAATCAAAATAAAGAAAACATACATTGATTTGATGGTACCATAAATGCCAAAAAAAAATATGCAACCATGTTCCCCTCTTTCCATGTGTGAGAGATCTCCATGTGGTTACCAATGAGAGAATTGCATTTTCTAATAGTATAAGTGATGTTCCCAGGGATACTTCCCTTACCCAATAGAGCTTTACACAGAACCATGGAGTCTGTCTCCACCATCTTAAGGCCGATATTCCTTTTATTTCATACCTTCATCCCAGTTTCCATGGTTATAGCCTCCACCTGTAATACATGTCCTCTTCCATAAGTGGTTGCGAACACTGAAATGAGTGAACCCATCTGATCTCTCATAAACCCACCCCCTCATATCTCCCCCATGATAAGAGACCCATCTGTATTAATCTTAAAACCATGACATGGTGGATTCCATCAAACCCACCTTCCATGCCCTGGAATATCCACCTTGTTGACATTTGAGAGATTCAGAACATTTGATTTCACCGATAGTGCTGATTGGAAATCTGGGTACAGTCAAAAAAAATCCAGCATGATGTTTTTCATTCTGAAAATTACACTAACTTGAGATCTCAAGTTGTGGTTATGGAACACCGCGTTTCGGGCCTACTAGATAGTCCAGCAACCAGCAACAAGGATGATGGTCCTGGCCTTCCTCTCAGCCCCATGGGTATATGTACCCTTGAACCACAAACCTAAAAACATTTCATGCACCCCTCCAGTCGTAACGTGGAGGACCTAACTACGTAACATTTTTCACAACTTAAAAAGGATATAGTACCGAGTCCCCATCAGACCATTTTGTTTATGATCCAAACCCTTATTTGAGGGAAATAGTTCCAAACACATAGTTCAATTAAAATACAATTTAATATAACGCCATTCATATTTCAAGTCAATCCTCTAACAATAAGAAATAATTATTTTAAACCACTTTAAAAAAGTTATTTTAAAGTATTAAATTTCTATGATCTATTTTTAAAAAACACATGGAGTGCATTAAAGACAACTCCCTTTGAAAATCCACTTTAAATCACCAAATTTTAAACACAAACCTAATTCACATAAAAATTGATGAATATTAAATATTAGCAAAAATTGAAGGAAATTTGATTAATTAAAACAAATTAGATCAAGAATCAAAAAATAGAAACTGAAAAACACCCTCAAGTAGTAATACCAACTAGAAACAGAACTAAAAATTGTATCATTTGACACAACCACTTGAGTAAGGGAAAAAATTTCCTAACAGACCTAAAACAAAAATAAACATACCAAACCCCTCCATGAAAACCCTAATTTTTTCTAAAACACAATTTAGGGTTTCCATAAACCATGGAAATATATGAATAAAGAAAGATAAGGTGGGAGGAAGTAAAAATAATAAATAAAATGATCTTACCTCAAGAAAAATAAAAAAGGATACATGAAGAACCCACTAAGAAAGAGAGGGAAGAAGCTAAAAGGCGTAGGTAGAGGGATTTTCATGAGTGGGGAGAGAAAATTGGGTGGAACACCTACAAAAAAAAGGTTGAAATGGTCCAAGTCCACTTTTTAAATGACCTGAACACACTCTATGGTTATGATTCACAGTTTAGAAAATTTTTTGATAACCATGAAGGATAAAATATCTCCCTAAAAACCAGACATACTATTTCTTGATAGTTATTCGCAATTTTAAAATCCTTTCTCAACCCATGAAAAATATGACTATCTCCAAAACACAACCCTCACTCGGTGAGACATATGTTTAAACAAACTATCCACTGATTGAATTCCATGGCCTATTATTAAAAAAGGTTTTCCACTAAAAATCCTAGAAACTAAAAGAAAAAATAAATTAATTAATTAATAAAACTCAAAATAAAATATAATAGTGACCAAGTGGGTTTCACAATTCTCTCTACCATGCCACTTTCTACCCCCATAAAGTCTCCAAGTCTCTTTAAAAAAAGGTGAGGTCATTAATACCTCATCACAACACCCCACTACAATTTATTGGGTATATAACCATGATTAATACAAATAACACAAACTAAAATTATTGACTTACCATGGAGTACCTAGTTCTGACAATCTAGGATACAAACATACTGCACCATGATGTTGGTTTTAGGCTCAAACTCTAAATATTCCCACTCTATTTCATGAGATGGGTCTGGACAATACTTATTCAACAAGGACACAATGAACACATCATGAATCAAGGATATCTATAGTGGAAATTAAAACTTATAGGATACCTTCCCAAGATTCTCTATAATTTTAAGTGGTCCAACATAACATGACACCAACTTCCTCTACTTTCCCTAGAGATAATGTCCCAATTAAACAAATACATGATGGGATACCTAATCACAAAAACTCTAAATCCATTGGGAAATGCTGACGATGAGTATATGATTTCTAGTAACTTTTAGTCATCACTAATCTCTTTCACATCAACTGCACTTTCTTCATCATCTCCTAGATGAGGCTTGGTTCCTATAAGTAACACTCACCTAGCTTGTCCAAAAAGATGGGGACTAACTTAGCTGCCCATAAAATGACTCAAAAGGTGAAATCCTAATATAATAATAGTAACTATTTTTGTATGGAAAATATAACAATGAAATATACCTCTTGCACGAACCCCTAACATAGAGAACACATGCACAAAGCATATCCCCATGAATATGAATGGCTCACTCACTCTAGCCATCCGTCTATGGGAAATAAGTTATGTTCAAAGTCAACTGGGTTCGTATGGACTCATATATACTCTTATAGATACAATAATTTAAAATTTTATCCTAGTTCAAAAATATCTCTGAAGTCACGCCATTTAGGGTTACAATCGTTCAGATATATAGGTGCCCAAGATCTTCTACCTTTATAGACTCGCTAATGGTAAAAAGGTGGGATAACATAGTCATCCAATCTTTAATAACCCAAATAGAATATTTCCCACTTGAAGTATGAGTTATACTGATCACAATGTCTATGGATATCTCATACCACTCCCACATTATAATGGGAAGAGGTTAGAGGAACCTGTCTGGCCTCTGATTCTCCACATTGATCGGTTGATAGGTAAAACATTTGGAAATAAAATATATAATTGACCATATCATCCTAATACACCAGTAATAACTCCTTAGAATATAAAAAAATATTGGTATCACCTTGAAGAAATACCAAATTAGAATAATTCCCCTCTTGCATCACCTCCCATCTCAAGGTCAGTGGAATAACAAGTTACATCTTGAAAAAGAGGGTCCCGTCAGTAGAACAAATCCAATCACATAAGGTCTCCCCACTATTTACATCACTTATAATCTACTAGAAGTTAGGTTTAGATACTTTCTCACACCAAACCCAATCAACAAGAGAATTTATGACTTAAACACCACTCAAGAATAACTATTCCCCATCCACATGAAACTCTATACTCATTTCAGAAAACAAACCCCCCAAACTACATGCATATATTGATTCTCCAATTTCCTGGATTGGTAAATTTATACTCAAGGAATAAAAAACCATATTCCCTTTATTGAGTGTTTAAGAAATATTGAAATTAATGATCTAAAGATATTCCACCCAAAATCTTTATCAAAGGATCATTTCCCACTAGGTGGATATCTTCTTCGGGATCTTATTCTCTGAGAAAACTATAACCTACTCCCCAAATAGGTAACGACCCCAATTAATTAATGAATACATTAGGACTATCTACTCTAGGATATGTGTGAGGTAATTTCTCTCATGTGGGTGTAAATGGAGAGCTCTATAAACCACCACATGATCTTCCTGCATTAGCACAAACCCCAACCCAAAAATTGTGGCATCATAATGTACTATATATCCCTTCATAGGGTCAGGAATAAGAAATATTGGAGATTATGTAAAATGAACCTATAAATTTTCAAAATAATGACGACACTTCTCACTCCACTCAAAATCCACCCCTTTCAGAGTCATTTTGGTCATAGGAGAATATTTCTTGGATAATTCCCAACCAAAATTTGTGTAATGACTCGTAAATCCTAAAAATATAATAGTATCAAAACAAATTTGGGACACTCCAAATAAATAACCACTTGAATCTTATTGAGGTCACCAGAAATCCTTTTATCATAAATGACATGGACCAAACACTTTATCTCTTAAATCCTGAATGGGATCTTTCACAACTTTTAATATATAAAATTCTCTCTCAATGTTCCCAAAAAATACATATATAGTCTCCATGGTCCTCCTCCATCTCATAATACACCAATATTTCATTAAGAAACATGAATACAAATGATTCTAAAAAGAAATTAAACATTTGGTTCGTCAATTCCATAAAGGAAACATCGGCATTTACAAGGCCAATTGGAATAACCAAATACTAAAAGTAATTATACCATATTCTTAAGATGGTCTTAAGAAAATCTTCATCATATACCCTCAAATAAATAAACCTCAATTCCAAGTATAACTTTTAAAACCATATGGATCTACTGATATGATCAAAAGATCATCAATAATAGACGATAGGTATTTATTTCTAATGTACACCTAATTCGACATAAGAGAGTCTTTAAAAATTCAAAGACTCCCATATTCCTTCTTTATAAAAATCACTTGTGATTCCCACGGTGACATTCTAAGATTGATAAATAACCTTCCATCAATTTATTCCAATAGAACCCTTTAGTATTGTAACTTAGTGGGATCTATTTGATATGATGGTTAAGAAATTGGTCTCATCCCAGAGTGAAATTGAAATTTAACTTGACTTATCGCTATTGTGGTGACCCATAAAAATAATTTGAAAAAACATTGATATACTGGTCCACAACCTCTAAAATATTACCATATAATCCCTAATCCATATCCATAAACATTAATCTATAAAAACAACATGAGACTAATCTCACATTCAAAACAACTGATCCTAGGCTCTCTGGAATTAGATCCCACTCACCCCGGATGACATGAGTGCTCCCATAATGATATAAAAATTGGAACCTATGATGATTGTAATTAAACTATTCTTTGAAGCTTTTTATATAATTCATAGCAATGATAAGATAAAAAATATCTAGATCAATCATGAGGAAGTCCCACAAGAACTCAACGTCACCAACTAAACCATGAGACTTTGGGAACATAAAACCTTACTCCTCCCTCCTATCCAATGGGGTAAGAATATCCATTAAAAATTTCAGCAACTCTGTTCACATAGAAAAAGAATAAATAAACATTAATGATATAAAAATGTGTGAATAACCCACATAAAATAAGGAATGACTCTCCAAAATTTCATTATGGTTCTTATGTTTATGAGTATGAATAATCCCTTGAGTTTGAGGTGTCCAAACATAAATTTCTGATGTTTTTGAAACTTTTCCATGGTCACATATTTGGGATCATGGTTTAGGAAACCGTCTTGTAGAAATGGTGTGACTTGGGTATTTTGGGATAGTGGTGATCACATAGATTTCAGACATTTAGGTAAACTGGGTGTCCTGCTTAAGTTTTTGCATTTGTGTCTTCTTAGATTATTTTTAATTATGTTTTAATCCCTAATAATCCCCATTGAAACATCACTAACTTAGTAACCTCTCGAGGCCTCTTCTTCTCTATATAATACCCTCCATGGTGGATTATGGGTGATTTCATGGTGATTCATTACCCATAATGAATATTTAGATTTCTTTATCCTTCTTCTTTTCTTTTCTCTTATTTTATCCTTTCTATTAAACCCTAGTGCCTATGGTCGGACAATTTAATTATCTATGGTTGTTATAAAAATTGGGTTTTTGTTGATAGGGATTTTGATCCCTCTCTTGAGATATAATATGGTGGTTTTGATCGAAGGTGATATGATTTCACCACCTGAGGTAGGTGTTTCAACATGTATAACCCAATGCTGGATTGACCAATAAGAAGGTAGGGGAAATTAACAGTTTGAATTTTTCATATTCTTTCATTTGAGTTAAACATTCTGATCTTGTTAAGGTTCATGATCCACTCACTGATATCTCATAGTATCACTTTGTATGAAGAAATAATAATAGAGAGTGGATAACATGGAATTTAAAAATTCTGGTACAAAGACCTACTTCTTTCCATGTTGGTTATTCCCCCTATATGGGTTATCCACTATAATGTTATAAATGATTATAATGTATATAAAATCATTTTTTCATAAAATATATTGGACAATACTCTAATAGATCCCATTTATACCTTCTACCTTGGTTGTTTATACCTGCATATGTATTCTCTTCTCCTCTAGCCTCATCAACAACTGGTTATACCCCCTGTGTAATGTCCCGAACTAGGATCTACATAAGCTGAACCTTGAGTTGATGGGTCAAAAGTCATCAATCGTGCCTCTTAGTACTCTAGAGGTTCTCAGATTATAGAGACGGTGTAAGGGTGGTACAGTGGGGAGACTATACCCTCATGTCATATTAGAACAATGGATACAATATATAACAATCAATAGTGGAATCATAATATAAAAAAACAAAATCAATAAACTATAGAAGCATAAAAATATAATTGAATAAGTAATAATCGATAGATATAAACTTCACAATTGAATACAATATACGAAATCCTCAAAGGTCATGTCTGATACATGTATGCAAGGGGTGATAATAACGCAAAAAAGAAAAAACAGAAACTCACATGTTATATTGTAGTAAAAAAGAAAAAAAGGGGTAAAAATAGATCCATAAGAATATTTATCCTAATCCAAATTCCCTTCTCCCTAGCTCCAACAAGGTAATAAAATCAACAACCTATAGTAGGAGCATTTCCCTTACCAATACGTATAGAATGATAGTCGTCTTGGGTACCAAAGGTAGCCCGAGTAGGGTGTGTGATAAAAATATTAGTAGGCCACCACTAATGGTGTCTACGTGTAATCCAAGTAGTGATCATAAATAAATGGTGTGAATATATAATAAGAATAGTAAATTAATCCTGAAATAAAGAAATAACAACCAACTCGGGTTATTTAAGGACTCCTGGTGGGTCTACCGACTTCATCTCATGGATTGAATGAATTCCTGATCATGTCACTATATATATAAATAATATATATATATATATATATAATTTAGTTCTATATTTCATCCACCTATATAAAACATTTGTTTGAGGATGGAAAATTTCAATATACCTGGAATACTAGTGTTGGCAAGACCGGGGTGTAACTCACAAATCCAAGACCAGTCTAATGAGACTAAAATCTCGTTGATAAGGTACATGCCCTACATCCAGATAGAGTGAGATACATCATGAAAAAATTACTTGGGATTGTGAGTGATCCTTCATTTCAACACTCTAATAATATAACATGGTTCTTCATCCCCTTTCCCATATAGTATCACTGGTGTGAGATGCCATGAACTCAACACACGATGTAAGGGAGTGTGACTATCCGCCATGCTCAAAATACCTTATCATCATGTGCAACCTCTATAAAATTTGTATTCATTTATAGAATAATTAATGAGGCATAACATCTTATTGAAATTATCATCAAGCCCATATATATATATTTAAGAAAGGAATAATCATTTATAACACAAAATATAACGCATAACCTCTTAGGAATGTTAATAGCTGAGAATAATTTCTATATAAATCACAACATCTCATATGAAGAATTTAATAAAGAATAAGAAAAATGACATTTCCTTACCATCCCTTGGGTTATTCAAATTAAAACCATTTGATTCATTTCAAGAAAGGAAATATGTCATGCATTACCCCTTTCATTTATAACAACACATTAAAATTATAAACGTATGAAAAATTCACTTATAAGGATCAAATAAAAATTGGGAGATGTCTTGGTTAATTCAATTAAAGGATTAAAACATTATTCATAATCCATACTATAAAATCCACTCACCCTAACCAGTTAATTATATTCACTAAGACACTCAAATTCAACTCATAAGGCTCAATGGGTCACCTAGAGAAAGGCATGTTCATTTAGAAAATTTCCCACTTTGGAAATTCCATATACAAAAGGACCAACCACCTAATAGGTTATTTGGGTTTCATATAATACACATGATTAAAGGTTAATTTCATCTAAGAAACAAGACATTATCTCATTAAGAGTTTCAGGCATTTTGAACCAATTTTAAAAAATGTCCAATTCTAAGTGGTACACCCATGGGTGACAATTTAAGGTATGTGCAACCTATAAAACACCAAAAAATAATAAATTAACATGTTTATAGGTAAAATGGTAAATTAGAAATGAAGTAATCAATATAAAAGAGTTTTTCATCAAAGGTCGGCATATGGAATGACGATCTAATTACAAAAAAAATCCAAACCCAATGGGAAAATAATGTGACCACCTACCTCAAGATCATACACAATACCCCGCTCGATATCAACAAAAAATTCAAAGTAGGTTGTAAGAGAACTGAGAAACATTCCAATGCACTGAAAATGATACAACTGATCCTACACCAAAATAGTAAAACATATGGAAATATTAACTTCTATATGAGTAGAGACACTAGGGTAGCTTATCGAGATGGATTCAATGCTTTCAACGGATCGAGAAATGGACACCAAAGGTGAGAGTTACATGGATTCCAACACTTGGGAGAATTTGAGATTAAAAGATGAGAAAACCACTTGTTTCATCCATTCTAGAATAAGGGAATAGATAAAAGGATTAAAACATAAGTAGGTGTAAAATGGTCATTTAACCCCAAAATAAGTGGGTTTGTGGTTTGTTTGTAAGGTTTAAACAAACCATGTGAAAAATGTGCTATAAGCACTCCTTAAGGAAATACCATGCATAGTTAAGGCGCATTTTTTTCACAAACTATGTGCCAACAATTTCAGATCCCACTATACAAAAATAGATCACATATTCACAATCTTTCACCTTGGATCACATGGTTTCATATAAACTATACGGAGGGAAAGTCCTATAGAACCATTGAAGGTGGCCAATTCTTCCATATATTCCACTCTCAACTATATCTCATGAACACAAAGACACGATGTGTCCTAGATTCCCATGCTGGTGGAAGATAAGAAAACTATCAGTGTGAGGAGCCTGACTACTACTACCTCTCCAAGTAGTCTCAAAACACCTATTTCTCCTAAAAAAGGAACCACTAGATGTCATAGTTGTCTAAATTCCCTAAATCACACCCTTATCATCACTCAAATTACTCTATTTTATAAGATTTTAGTTGAATATTTCAGAAATGGTTGTCAACCTAAACACACTGACCTATGACCAGATGGCATAGACCAACCCATCCTCGAATCGCCCAGGGGTAATAAGATCATTAACAGCTAGGGTAGGATCAAATCACTACAGATATGTTAAATAAATAGAGTATTCTATCACTGAAATACTCCCCGGATGAATATTCATGAATTATCTAGCTCTTTCATCCCTTAAATTATGGGTAAAGAAGTCTTCATGGAATATAGTGGGAAAATCAGCCCAGACCATGTCACGATGGAGATCTGCCTAGGTGATGAAATCCCACCACCACCTGGATAAATCACAACGTATATAAGCTGCTATATTGAACCTCCACTATAGAGGTTTCTCTAGATTCTCAAATATAGATTAGATAGTCTTGATCAAAGACTCCACGTCATGAGGTCTTCCAGCCCCCGAAAATGTGGGAGGATGATCTGGCTGAAACTCATGATTCAATTATGCCATTCTATGGGTAGGTCAAACTATTTCCTTAATAGACTAAATCATATGCAGAAAACCCTTCTTGAATAGGGTGTCAATTCCCATATCTGAAACTAAAAGAGGATCTATATGTGGATCTACAGGAGGAATCACTAGAGGTTCACATCCTACCACCTTTGGAATATTTTCATCAATGTATTTAGGGCGTGAGACCTAAGGAAATTGTGGAAGAATATTGAAAAACATACAAACACATGTCAATGAAGATAATAAAGAAACTCATAATAATTCATTTAAGAAACTTGGACAATAGAAATGTCTTCCTATAGAAAACATTGCACCTCTATACCTACTTCAAAAGCCAAGTCCATATGGTATAATAAACTATAAGAACACAAGAGACACCCACTACCCACTATTAAGTCCAATATTGGGCCTCGGTCTTTATGACGGATATAAAAAAGATTTCTATTTTTACTTTTCAAGTCATTTCCAATTTAAATTTCTCTTGTTGAAAATATTAAAATACATTAAGATGGTTGAATAAAATGGTTTTCCATTTTCAATTCTATAAGGGCCCATAATTCTTATTACTATAAACATGGGATCCATTAAAATAACAACATAACACATTCCATCTCATGTGACCAATGGTCCATAGCTCAACATTCCATAATTAACTTCTTAAGAATCCTTATTTAACCTATTCTGGAAGACAATATTATGTTAAGTCAGGCACTATAAGTATAACTTATCTTTCCAATTCCTTCAATAAGTTTTGGAACAATTCAATAAATCTCAGTTAACCATCAATATGAAATAATAAAACGCATTCTAAAAATAAACATGCCCTAAAAAAATGCATGTAATATTCATCCTACTATGCCTATAGTAATGAATTGCTTAATACAAATCCTTCATTTCATTAGGAGGTAGTAAATAAATCATAATTTCAATAACATCAATATCAATAACATATAAAAACAAGTATGTCACCCAACTGTTAAGTCATATCAATAGTAAATAACAAAAGTATAAAAAATTATAATTCAGGAAACTCGTCCTTTACCTCGAACATGGGTTCACGATGCACAACAATGACTTATGACCAAGTCCTATGTGTTTTTAATCTCCAATATATTATCCCCAAATTGTAAATTAAGAAATGAAACACATCTAATACCACTTTTTAACATCCCAACCTGGGATCAACTTATGTTGAACCCCATGCTGATGGGTCACATGGCCTCAAGCGTGCCTCCCCATATGCCAGAGGCTACCGACTAGTAGCGAGGGTGTAAGGATGGTATAGTGGGGATATTATAAACTCATGTCAGAGTAGCATAGTTGATACAATAGATAACAATAAATTGTAGAAGCTTAATATAAACAATCAGAATTATAAAACTATTGAAGCTCAAACAAATAACTCAATAAGTAAGGATCAAAGGATATAAACTGAAAAATTGAATACAATACACAAAAGCCTCAAAGGAAGTGTATAATACATGTATGCATTGAATGCTAATAATACAAAACGAAACCAGAAGAAACATGCATTCTATATAGTAGTACAAAAATTTAAAACAAAAAAAACAATTTCATAAGCATCTCGAGCATATGCTCTATCCTTTGATCATATGATCCAACTTGGTAATAAAATCAATATATTAGAGAAGGTACATTTCCCTTATCAATACCCATAGAAAGATAATATTATTGGGTAACAACGGTATCTTGAGTAGGGTGTGAGATAAAAATCTCATTAGGTCACCACCAATGGTGTCTACATGTAATCTAAGTAGTTATCATAACTAAATAGTATTATGGTATAAGAAGAACATAAAAATAAAGATGGAATAAATAGATAAACATATGCTCGGGTTTCGAAAGGACTCATGGCGGGTCTTCCTACTTCAACTCATGGCTGGAATGAATGTCTAATCATGTCAGTATATTTATATATATATATATACACACACACACACACACATATATATATATATAAACAAGAACAATAGATACATATATATATTAGTTCCATATTGAATCCACAATAAGAATCAAGTGTGTGAGGATGCATAATGGCCATATACCTAGAATACTAGTGCTGGCTGGATAGGGGCGTAACTCACAAATCCAAGACCAGTCTAATGAGCCTAAAATATCATGCATAGGGTACGTTACCAACATCCTGATAGAGTGATATATGTCAAGAAACGACACTCGATATGGAGAGTGAGCCACCATGGAAACACTCTAATCCTTGAATGTGGCACCTCAGCCCGTCTCCCATATAGTATCACTAGTGTGAGCTTTCATGAACTCAACACCTGATGTAAGTGTGTGTGAATATCTGCCATCTTCAAGATCCCTTACCATCGTACACAACCTCTATAAAGGTGTACTATTTTATTATATAATTTAAAAGTAATAACCTCTCATGAAACTTATTGTCAATCCCATATATATATTAATTCAGTGAGTAATCAGTTATAACACAAAAAATAATTCATAACCTCTTATGCATGTCATTATCCAATATCAATTTCTATACAAATCATTACATTTCATATGAATAATTTAGAAAAGAATATGAAAAGGGGAATATCCTTACTATCACTTAGTTTCATTCCAATTAAAAGCAATTTTCTAAATTCAATAAAGGCATCCCATCATACATTACCCATTTCATTTAAAACAACCCACTCATTTGATCAAAACTTGAAATATCTACATATAAAGATAAAATTTAAATTGAGAGGTGTCCCGGTCAATTCATTTAAAGGATTCCATCATATTTCATAAGTTATACTATAAAATCCATTTACCCAAACCAATTCATAAAATTCATCAATACATGCCAATTCAACTTATAAGGCTCAATGGGTCATCTCGAAAAAGGCATGTTCATTTAAGAAATTTCCCACTTGGGTAATTCTATCTACAAAAGGAGAAAACACCTAAGAGTTTCTTTGAGTTTCATTTAATAAAAAAATTTCATGGAAATTTTCATTTAAAAACCAAGTTGTTATCGCATTGGGAGTTTTGGTCATTTTGAACCAATTGTCCGAAATGGCCAACTCTAAGTGGCATGCCCATGGGGTGACCATATAAGGTATGCGAGAACTCTAAACCACCAAAAAGAATCAATTAACATGTATCTAGGTACAAGGGTCAATTAGACAAAAATAAATCAATATAAAAGATATTCTAGGAAAATTACGGTATATGGAATGATTGCATAATTTCAAAACAACCAAAACTGGATTATAAATTAATGTGACCACCTAACTTAAGGTTGTAGACAATGCCTCACTCGATATCAAGATTAGATTACAAGTTTGTTATAAGGGATGTGAGAAACAATACAATTACCTAAAAATGGGAAAAATAATCCTATACCTAAATAGAATAATAGATTGTAATATTAACTTTTATAGGAGTTAATATACTAGGATAGCTTACTAATATGGATCCAACGATTCTGAAGGATCGAGAAACGAACACAAGATGTGAGAGTTACTTGGATTCCAAGCCGTGAGATAATTTTATTTCAAAGGAGGATAAGACCTCATACTGTATCCATTTGAGAACAAGAGAAAATAGAAAAAGGATTAAAACATAAGTGGGGGTTCAATGGTAATTTCACCCTAAATTAGGGTGTTCATAGTTTATTTGCACGGTTTGAACAAATTGTGTGAAAACTAAACTATAACCACTGCTTAAAGAAATACCACGTATAGTTAAGGTGCAATATTTCCCAAACCATTCTCCAACCATTAATGATCCATCTATTAAAAACAAAAAATATATATATTCAAGGATTTCCACCTTGTATCGCATGGTTTTAGACAAACCATGTGGCCTATAGGTTCCTCTTTCATCAACAACACGGTTTAAAAAAAACCTTCCAACCCATATTCTTATCCCATGTTCTGGAACTCAAAGCTCCGAACAAGCCCCATACACTCCTCAGACCTTCCTTAGGTTGTATTATACATTTAACAAGATTAAAAAATTTGTTAAAATTTAAACACAATGATCCATAACTTCATTGAAAATATGGGTCATCACACCCATTCACAACCTCCTTCTTCTTATTAGTTTAGAATTTTTTATAGAAAGATCTTATAATAATGGTCACTTTTACACAAATGATTACTAATAATCCTCTAAAAACTTGATGAATAAAAAATCCAACTCATGTACACTTAAAGATCCTGTGTATCTGGGGATCAAGTCTTCTAGTCTTGGTCATGTTCTTCTGGTGTTTATTTGACGATTAGGTCTTGCATAGTCAATTAACCCAATCAGGAAATACGTCATCGTTTTATATGATAAAGTTATGAATTTAGTCAAATGTTTGTATGATAATCACAGAAATTATTCAAGAATATTTTATTCAGGAAATATATTGCACAATTTCAACTCAATGTATTCTTGAATTCTCAATTAAATTCATGCATGAATGTAATAATGTATAGTGCAAGAGCATTTCACAAAACCCTTAATCATTATAATTATTTTATGTTCCTTCCAAAATTTATTATTTAATCTCAAAATATATCAATCACCCCTTTAATCTTCTTCATGTATTTAACTTCCAAACTCTTGAAATTTTTCAATGGTGGTACATATGGTGCATGGAATTCATGTATTGTATAAAAAGTCTATCTTCCTTTTCCATTTTGTGACCTGTTAGGGCTCACACAAACTATCATTCTTCAAGAACATTACCTTTGTGAAATCTATATAAGGATTGTGTGGTTTTATTGTTATTCATCTCATAACCTAATTAGGTGGCTCATGGATTCTCAAAGTTCTTTTCCTATGGTAATCATGTGAATGAATCATTCAAAACTTAAGTATTATTTCTAAATATTGGGTATGTCTCTTGGGTTTCTACTCTTTTCATTTGTGAGACCTAGAAGGCTATTATATTTCTTATTCATGAGATGAACATTGTCTGTAGGTGATAATTCACCTGAAAAAGTCTTGTGATTTCCTTATTCTTCACATGAATTTATAATATTGATGTTTGTTTCCTTCATGTAAAAGGTTCACAAGGATGATCTATTTTATGAAATGAGAGTTATCTATCTTGATTTATTATATAGAATCTAATTCATTCACCGCAACTTTACATGGTATTTATTGAGTAGTATTCAGCATCTCTCTTATAATTTTCATTGTGATTCAAGGATCATTGAATACACCTAGATATCTCAGCGTACCTTGAGTATTTTCAATTCTAAAACATCCAACTTCTCCATACACTGAATTGAGTACATGATTCATGTGATTACTTTGCATGATCACATATTTGATCATGTGTCACCAAGACACTTGGAATAATTAGATTCTTGATCATGAGACATTCAATAGATATACTCTTAACAGTGCTAAATTATCTATTTGATAAATATATAAATAATTGAAGCCTCATGTGATGGGATATGCATGTTCTTCATGTGATGGAATCATGTGATGCCAAGATGACTTTTTGAATGTCTTCATCTGATCACATGATCCATAAATATCTTGTGATATATTCATGTTTCATTAATCCATACACTTATCCTGATGCAACTTGATATCATGATCCAACGAACATCATGTGATGAACTTATGTGCACCTTGCATTTTATTCAGGGAATCTAGTTCTTTGAGTAATGATTGGAATTCAATAAAAATATTCATAAATAGATTCAGTTCAATTGAGAAGACTCATTTTCATTTTATTCTATGATTGATCAATGATAATGTTCATGATCAGTGATTTCCAGTTGTCTTGAGTGCACACAGATCACCTTAAATAGCCAAAGGTGGATGATAAATCATATATATGATCAAATTCCCTATATTAATTTTATTGAGTGCAAAATGTTATGTTAACATAATTTTAATGAAAAAAACAATTTCACACATTGGTCAAGTTCAACATCGATTTTTGGATTTGTTGAAAAATGCTTAATAAGTGATCGTATGTCACCAAATTCTTTTATTAGAAACATGGTTTGAAACCCACAACACATTTCACACATGAGATTCTCATTGGTAATGCCTCCATGCATTGGCCCACCAACCCAATCTCATGTTCTCTTTCACCTAGGTGTACTCATATGGGCCTTACGCAGCCCACTCTCACTCATTTTTCTATGAAATCCCTTGTGGGGTGTCTCTTTTACATGGTAAAGGACCCCCTACCACATGTGTGGGATTGATCTAGACCCTTGGGATCATGTGGTTGGGCCAATTTTTTATATAAGTCCCATTTATATAATACATAGAATTCTAAGTATATAACCTTTCTCAAGTATTTTTTTTACAAAATTTAAATCCATTTTTCATGGAATTATTTCAATTCTTATTCTTCTCTAAACATTATTTTAAATAATGTGTCTACCTTGTTGACATGTATCTTTGAAATTAAAATTAGTTCAAAAATAATCAAAATTTCAAGGATAATTGGTGAAGCTTGAAATTAAATTTCATTAAATGAATTAATAACAATTAAACATGAATCACCACTTCTCACTATAAACTCAGAAAACACATATTAACACTTCATTTAAAAAAATAAAACACCATACCTAATAATCTACCACTTTTATTTTGTTTTCAATATCTCTTCACATATTTAAAAGTCAATATTTGTGCTAAAACTTTCTCCCCCTTATTGAAAATCAAACACAAAGTGTATGTGGGGTATTATATCTAATATTTCTTCTCAAAAACATGTTATCCTACCTTTTATGATTATTTGTTGAACAATTTTGAGAGAGGGATGATATCACATAGTTCTCTTATTAATGATCCTTTAGTTAGTAAACTTTAAGTATATATGGGATAAACCAGTGTAGAAAAAAATTGAGAAATAGCTAAGTTTTCTTATGTTATCCATAAAATACCTTGTATGTGAAATCCTGCTAAAATATTATGAATTCTAATTTTGGGAAATATAAGTAATCATATTTATCCATAAATTGTTAAATCATTCACAAACATCAAAAAACACAGAAGAAAGTTCAAGTTAAAAAGATATACCTCCCCATTTTTCTCATCTTGTAATCAACCAAGAACTCCCCATAAATTTATATGATTAAAACAATTAATAATTAAAGATCAAAGTGTGATTGAAATGCATCATATTCCAATTTTATAATTCTATTAAAGAGTTCAATGTTCATAGATTAATAAAGACTTAACTACTTTAACGAATTTATGATCTATATCAAGGGAAATATCTATATCTTTAACTTCCTTGTATGTTAAATTATAAATAATATATATAAATGAATAACGAGGGACCTTATTTATTTTTTCAGAAGTAACCTTTTTTAAGAGATTATTCTCAACCCAGACTATTTTTCCCCCAATCTTTGTATAGGAATATTTTTGGGAAACATATATATTTTTTGAGTCTCATCTTCTTAATTATCTTATTTATTCCCTTGAACTTATTACTTGTGTGAAATTACCTTTTCAATTGAATTAATTTGAGAACATGTTTTGTTAGGTGATTTCATTTTATTTTTAAATAGCTACAACTATTAAGGAAAGCAAGTCAATCATTTTTTAGTTGTATGTCCTAAATTCTTGCACCTTCTTCACAAGAAAATATATTTTTTTAAGTTTCCAGTTGTGCATCACTTATCAAGGGTTTTTAATTCAGCTTATGAATCCAATTTCTTTGTATTTTCTTTAGAAATTTTTTTATCTTCATCTAATTGTTTATCCAATATTAATTTATTTGGAAAAATAACTAGAAAATATTTCTTGTTATTTTTTATTTTCATAGAATATTCACATTACATAAAATTGTGTTTCTATTGAATCATATTCCCTTTAAAAATTTATGTAATACCTCATAGTAATCTTTTCATGCATTTTACATCTATGTGTCCCTTCTTCTAACATATTCTAACAATTATTCTAAGAATCCATATCTGTTCTGAATTGAAAAATTTGAAAAATTTTGAGTCACAATATTATTTAACTGAGAATTTATTCTCATATATAAACAATAAATCCCCCTCTATTAATTCATTTTCCAGTAAATGAAAATCTATACTTGAAAGAGTGTGATTTTTTCCCATATCTTTAATAAAACTAGAAAAACCACTAAAACCATATTTTCCACAATAATAAGTATTTTTTTGGAACTATTTTTATTGTTGAATTCTTAATATTGAACCTTGTTTTTCATAGGTGTAGTGATTTTTTAGGATTAATTTATCTCTACCTTTAATTTATGAAATGGCCAATCATTGTTACTTTTTGTAACAGTTCTTTTAATAGTATTCTTCTTTTTTCACATCTCAAGACTGATTTGTCACCTTATTTTCTTACCCACTTCCCTTTTTATTATAGTTTTATCTTTACATTATAATATTATTTATGAATGATTGTAAAATACCATCACTTATCATATCAATGGACAATTTTGTTTCAATACTCACATATATATTCAAGGAATAAAAATCCATTCTTTGAAAAAAAAAATCATTTTCAATGTATTGTTTTCTATAGGTAATGTCTTTTCCTATCTTTATATCCCCCCTAAATGTAGGTTTTCTATTATTTTCATGAATTTTCATGTTAAGAAAATATAAACAATATCCACTCACAAATTTCTAGAAATACCTACAATAGCTTATGAATCTCCTTCTTCACTTTTCTGGTGTAGTTTCTCTAGATTTCAAAGATTGTGAGACTTTCTGTTTTTGAGTGGAACCGCCACCCCTTTAGACAATTATTGGGGAAAAACTATATATAAATCTTTTCTCATCCAGAATTTATGTTGTGGTGTTATCATTATTTTCTACCATCCACATTTTCCAAGTGTTTAGTTCATAAACACTATTAGTGCTTGAAACAACATTAGTACATAAGATAATTTTTGGGTTTTGGGATACCTTCTTATTGTATAATCTTTCCATTTTTTAGAGGATAATATCATGATCTTCTTGAAGTTGTTACCCTTAATGAATATATCTATGGAGACATATCTTTTTTCTAGAAATATGAGAACTTAAATATTTTTATTATTCTTAATTTCTCAATCCCACCTCTAGTACTAAACACTTCATGTTGAGGGATTTATTCTCATCATAAATTAATATTTACTTATCCTCCAAATCCTCTTTCAACTTTATTTATTTTTTCTTCATGAATTTTTATTTATTATTTTAAATAATTATCAATATTATTTACTCAGTTTTATTTATCCTCTAATTGAGTATATATTATAAACATTGAAACTCTATATAATTTTTCAAGTTCATCGATAGATTCTAAAAAACTATCTCAAAGAAATATTTCTCATAATATTTTGATTGAAATTATTCAGTAGGTTCATAATTTATTTCATTGAAAAGATAAATTGTTTTATAATTTTCTTTCACAAGTTATGTGAGAGAGTTTGATATTTAAACTTTTTTCTCCAGTGCCTCTATCATAGAATTATCTTCTTATTCAAACTATAATTATTTATCTTGAAGACCCCTGACACTTTAACAATATTTGATAAAACATCCTTGGAAAAATTATTCAGATGTTCTTTGAATTAAAAATGAATATCACTATGTGATACAACATCATCATAGTTGAAAAAATATTCATTAAAATAATCATAAAAATAATGAATTGTTGTATAATGTACCACTTTGATGACCTTCAGTTGATGGTGCCTCTTTCACTAGAGTAATTTTATTATTCATCATCCTTTTCTATTTTTTTCCTTTGTGGTTATGAGTTTTGGAAGAAATATCTATATTAGTTTCCTTATGAGTAACTTCCTTTTCTCCATCTAGGTTATCTCACTCATTTTCTAAATTCTTCACTTAATAAAATCTCACATATATCCTTAGAGGTAACCTATCATGAGAAGGGTGATAGTGGTTTACTTTTTAAAAAATATTTGTATTTATTTTAACATATTGAACTTGTTAAGATTCTAAATACAATCAGTGATATCTCATCGTTTCACTTTGTATACGGAAATAATAAGATAGAGAAAAACACATGGTATTTAAAAGGTTCAGTACAATAACTAACTTCCTTCCATGATGTTTATTCCCCCAACATGGATTCTCCACTATAAAATTATCAATGATTATAATGTATAAGGAAAATTAATTGTGATACACTCTAGTATTTGATCCTCTAGTATATCGCTGTTTTATCCCAAGTAGTCCAACTCGTTTTCTTTAGTTGGTTATACCCCCAACCATCTTCTATTTTCCATGATCCTCTTTAGAAACATGTTATACCCACCCTGTCATAAGCTTCCTCTTCTTCTTGATTTTGATCCTTTGATAAAAAAATTATTCTATCTGTTTCTTCTACACCAAAAGATGTTGATATACCTCCACAAGCTTTCTAGATCAACTATCCAACTTGTGTGTACTTCAAGATCCTCTTTATCTAGTGATTAAATCTTGGGGTCTCATCAAGTGCTTATAACCTTCTATGGATGATCAGGTCTTCCTGAGTCAATCAAAATACTCAGGTAAGACTTCTTAATTCCATCTTATGAAGTCCCAACCTCAATATAATATTAAAAATAGATACACAGAACTTATTTAATAATATTTTATTCAATAAATACCTTACACAATTTCAATTCAATTTATTGTTGAATTCACAATTCAATTCACGCATTCATGTAATTTTGAATAGTTCATAACCATTTCACATAACCCTTAATCATTATCATTATTTTATATGCCTTATTAAATAAATTACTTAATATTAAAACATCTAAAGAACCCCATTATTTTTCTTCTTTTATTTTCCTTCCAAACTCTTGAATTTTTTCAGTGGTAGTACATAGGGTTCATGTAATGCATGAATTTCATAAATAGACTTTGATATCCAAAGGTTGAATATGAAGTTCATAGATGATCATACATTCAAGATTATTTTGATAAAGTGCATAGTATTATATCTATATAATTTTAATGAAGGAAAAGTGGTGTGTTATAGCCAAGTATAACATCAATTTTCAACTTTGTTGAGTTTTTTTAATAAGTGATCTTGTGGCCCTGAATCCTGAATCCAACAATGGGGATCAACATCTGCAACACATTGGATACATGGTTTTCTCATGGGTCATGCCTCGACATGGTGGACTACCTCCCCAAGATCATGTTATATCTCTCCTAAACACACTATTATAGCCCTTATATGACCAACTCAAACTTCTGATTCTATATTATCCCATTTGGGTTAGCTCTCCCATGTGGTAGAGTCACTCCTCTCACATTTGGGGGATTAAAATAGACCCTTGAGTTTAAGTGTTTATCACAATTTTTTATATAAGCCCCATTAAAATAGTACTTTTAATTCTAAGTATATAATTGAATTCCAAGCCTTCCTCAAGTATTCTTAATTTAAAATTTAAATTCATTTTAGATATCACTCATTCAATTATTCTTATTCTGCAAACATTGTTTTAAACAATGTGTCTTACTTATTGAAAAATGTCTTTAAAATTAGGCTCAGTTAAATAATCATCAAAATTTTAAGGATAATCCTCCAAGAATTAAATCCAATTCAATTAAATGAATACATAATAATTTTATAATCATTAGAACTACTCACCATAAACTTACCAAACACATATTGACATATCATTTAAAAAAAAATTGAACATTGGTCCAAACACTATTGATTCACTTTTATTTGATTTTTAAATTGATTACTAATTCATTGAAATGATTCTTTAAATTTAATTAATGAATTATTTGATATCAATAATTTTTTTTAAATGATTTCAATTATTTTTTATTTTACTGTAAAGAAATAGTGTTACTTGTATGTTTTAAAATCATTTTTTAAATGGTATTTTATACATCCAAGGTGTTTAATAAAATTGTAATAAGGGTTTTCTGGATGAAAATTAATTTTTAAAGATGTTTTTAATAAAAAAATGATTTATAAAGTGGGACTCCCTTTTGTTTAAAATTATTTTTATGTTTTAAATGGGATTGAATTTGTTTTATGAAATGAAATAGTGATTTCATTAAGTTGATTCTGAATAGGTTTGTGGTATTTAATTTGATTTACCATTGATTTTTCTTGATTCTAAATATTTTTGTAAAGGTACTTCCAAATATATATCTTATAAGAGATAAGTTAATGGTTTGGTTAACACTTTTTGAAGTTATGCTTCATTCATCGATTGGTTTTCACTTTTTAAGACTTAGTGTATTTTTTGATAATGTTTATGTATATCCATGTGATGGATTTTTGATATTTTAATCATGATGTGCTTATGGGATTGGGTCTCTTGTTAAGGGGGGTTATAGAAGGGTAAGCATATGATTATGATGTAGTAATTTGGGATTTATTATTTTCAAATGGGTGAATTTAGTTATAAGTTTCCCACATCCATTATTTATTTCATAAGGAAAATTAGGATACTAAGTGGGTATTAAAGGTATATAGATATGTATGTTGAGAATTAAACATTGTCTTGTATCCCCTGGTTGAATATTATGATCTCACAAGAGGGGTGTCATTGATGAGACTACTTTAGAGTGATTCAGGTGACGGTATGTGAAACTGTTATCCTTCTAGAATTTGTTCCACATTTCCATTTATAGTACTTTTCCTAATATTCTAGGTATATTGACTATTAGTATATATCATATTTTATGTTTTTCTTATTTATTATTAGTATGCGGGTTTCTTAATATTGATTTTTTTCATAATTGATACATTGGTTATGTATAGTTGGGAGTAATTTTTATGTGGTTTACCTGGACTTATTATTATTGTTTTAATTGTGATTATCCCTAGTATATCATTCCTTATAGTTATCCCTAATTATATATGTGTAGTAGATGGGTTTATTTTGGTTTCTAAAGAGAATCGGTTTGTGGTTTCTAAAATGAAAAGGATTTATAAAATGAAAAGAAAAGTATTTACTTATTTATTTTGAAATGTAAGTTGTTTGAAATGTTAATGGTTTGTTTTTTAATATCAATTTATTATTGAGTTAAATTTAAGGAATGTTTTTTAAATGATGTTTTCTAATAAAACAGATAAGGAATGATTTTTTCTCTTTTCTCTTTTTAGAATGAAAATGGAAACTTATTTTCCTACATTTATTTTCAAACTAGTGGACTTGTTTTGTTTTATAAAACGAATGAAATATACTCATATTGGTATCCTAAAATCCTTTTGGATCATACCATACAAAATCAGAACATTGGTTATGTAGTCTTCATGTGTTATGAAATAATATCCATGTCTTGGATTTTGATATTCGCTCGATGATACTTTCCTTAGGAAGCAGATAGATGTTGGGGTCATGGTGGTGAATTTAGAGTCACATAAATATGGTTTTTAGTATCTTGGTTGGATTGAATAATTTGGTTTCTTGTAGGTTTTGTCCTCTTCGACCTTTTGTTCTATTAATTTCAGTTTTAGTTTGGATTATTATGACCTTGTATTAAATGGTTATTTTTTCTCTATTGTTATCCATGTTTAGATGTCTCAGTTTATAGATCTTCTCATTTATTTTTGTAGGTCATCAAATACCTAGATATCTCATTCAAGGATTTCAAATGGGACTAGTTTTTTATGTTTGGGTTTTGAGGGTGAAACTATACCCAGCGTTTATTCTTCATTCCCTTAATAATTATCATCATCCCTAGGGGATAAGGGATACCCCTTTGGTCCATTGAGAGTTGGTTCGGGCATTGATTTAGATGAAACCCCGATCTAATTGATTACATATGGTATCAAGTGAGGTTTTTTTATTTGTGGTTTAATTGTAAATGGGAGTTAGGTCCATCAGGACTCAGGTGGTGGATCCAAGGATGTTCTTATCATTCTAATCCTTGTGTTGGATATTGAGTTTCCAATAGTGGTCAAGAGTTATATTTTTATTTTGGTTTTATGGTTTTTTATTTTTTTTAAATATTCTAACAATGTTTTTTGTTACTCTAACGTGTAGGGGGGTTCCATGAGATGTATAAGAAAATTCATAGTTTCAAAATGAAACTGGAGGAAATATAGAAGGTGAAAAGTTAAGGTTCATATTATATCAAACTATTTCCATGTCATGTGAACCATTTTGGAAAACATATAATCGAACTTTTGGTTGGTGCATGGTATAGAAAGCTGTGTGGACAAACCATGCACAGTAGAGAAATTTTTTATTTTTTTATTTTTTTTCACTCCTTTGATGGGTTTGTATTATTCTTTGATCGATGATGGTTTCATATTATTGTTTCAGTGGAATTTATTTATTTTTTTAGTTTTTATAATCTTATTTAAAAGAATTTCTTTATGATTTAGTATATTATATTGTTTAAAAAAAACAATTTCTTGGGTGAGTTGGGTTGTTCTTTTGAAACTTTTTGAATTTTATTATAATTGAATTGAGTAAATGGAGTGAATTTGGGGTTTTTATAGTTTTAAAATAAATTAAGTGCATGGTATGAAATATTTTCAATTATTTTTAGGTAAAATTTTGAAAGGGTGTTCTTGCTATTATTTTTTTAGCTTTTATAATTTGTTTCCCTTATGCGGGATTTTGAGGTGGTTTTGCAATTTTTATTTTTTTCCCTATGTTTTTTCTAATTGTGTTGGAAATTAAAATGGTTGGATTGAGTGGATTGTTTTGTGATGTTTTAAAATGTGACCTCAAAAAATAAATTGAAAATTTATCAAGGTAATTTTTCTAGTGTCTTTCATAGTGATCCAAGTGTGTTCTTTTTGTTCTATTACATTTTTCAGATTCATGATGGTGTAGAAGATCCATGTTATTCTTAGCATGTGGATCATTAAAAATTGTTTTTGAATTAGTATCCTCCAGTTTTATATGGGTATCATGGATCCGATGAATTAATGGAGTTTCTGGAAAAGTTTGAATTCATTTTTGAATCTTTACAGACTCTTGAAACCACTAGGGTAAATTTCACCATTCCCCCATTCAAAGAATTTGGTTTGGAGTGGTGGAAGATCATTATTCATTCATAACCAATTGAGTTTTTATCTTGTGAATTTTTCAAGTCTTCCTTTCTCCAAAGGTTTTATCCTGATGAGGTTAGTGTTTAGAAGGCTAGGGATATTTCTGGTATTAATAGGGTGATCAGATAGTGAGAGATTATGTGGAACATTTCACTATCCTAGTTTCATTATCTTTAGATTTCGATACTAGTGATTCAAAAAAGTAATGGTTTTTTTCAAGATTCCTTAATCTAAAAATCTAGTTTTGAGTGTTCTAGTCTAGCCTAAATAGCTATATGAAATATTTTTTTATTTTTATAACTATTGTGGCACTTTTTGCAGGGTATCCTATGGAAGGTGATGCTTCGACTCTAGCTAAATCTAGTAAGGATGATATAACTAAAAATAAGGGGAAACGGTAAGGTTATGATGATGGGAAACTATATTCTTAGTCTACCATTCCCATTTCCATAAATTTGATCTCGTTAGTGTGTTTTTAGTGCGGGATATCTGGGAATGTTGAGACATTTTCCCTACCGCTCCAAATACTATTTATAAGTGTGCTCATCCTAAACACATCCTATGGTTTTGAAATTAGATTAAATGTTAGGATAAAATGTATCATACCCAACTTTGATTTTTTTTCAGTAGTTTATTTTGGTGCATCCATGGGAGAGTTTGAAATAGGGCATTTTTTGGGATTATTCTATTTTATAATTTTTCATTTTTTTCCCTTGGGAATTATCCCATATAATTTAAAAAATGTTTATATATATATATAATATTAAAGGAAATTTAATGATATTTTTATTATTATTTTGGGATATCCATACCGCATTAATTCTTAAAGTGTTTTATCTTAATTTTATAGCATGGATTGTTAGTTGAATTTTGTTTTATGGATAACATGTGGATGACTAGGGTGCATTTTAGGGTAATAAGGATAATATATAGGTTCTTAGTTAGATCTTGAGATCTATTGGGTCAATATTTTGTTTAGGATCTCAATGAGTGGGTATTCCATG
The DNA here is from genome assembly GCA_963277665.1 of Viscum album. Lineage (NCBI taxonomy): Eukaryota > Viridiplantae > Streptophyta > Magnoliopsida > Santalales > Viscaceae > Viscum > Viscum album. The sequence continues at coordinate 248,437,480 of OY728133.1, forward strand.
AGTTTATCCATAATTTACCATCTATGTTGTTTCATGAACCGAGTTTGGAACCATGCCATTCCATATTGATGCATGATCTTGTATAGAGTTTCCCTCTTCTTTTATAGTGTTTTATCTTATTGAAAAGGTATAAAAACCATTTAGTTATTATAAAAGATGTTTTCTCTTATAGTGTTTCAATATGGTATTTTCTGGACTTTGTATCATATATCTTTGGTGATGATAGTTATTTTTTGTAGGATTATTTGATGTTTCTATACTTTAGAAAAATTCTATATAGAGGGTATACCTGTACCAATACTATATGAATTTTCATTTACCATGTGGTGTTGTCATTCAGGAAACCTTTTGTTGGTATTCTCTTCTATTTTGGATCCTGTGACCTTACATGTTTTGGATGTGTTGTTTATATTTTTTCCTTTGATCTAGTTTGGGATTTAGGAAGCTCTTGGGAGAAATAAAGGATTACTTGATATTACCAAATTTAATTGAGATCAGAGTAGTGTATATCTAAACATATTATTTTGTGTTTCTTCTTTCATTGTAACATCACTTTCATTTAGTGAGGAGTATAAATCTTATGTTTTTTATTACATTGTCTGTTAGTGGATTATGAATTTTCAAATATGTTTTTCCTATGGAGTGTATTATTCATGTAATGTTTCATTCATTTCAAGGTTCAAGAAGTTAATTTTTGGTCAATGACTCATTACAGGTAATTTAGTTTTGTAATTCCAATATATCTTAGGTTTCTAAGGGATTTCTAGTGGAAGAAACTGACATAGTAGGGAAATTGTAACACTCCAAAATGTTTTTTCATACTTCTATTTTTATAGTTAAACATCCCTTGAGTTTGGGTTGTCTAAAATATATGTTTATAAGGTTTTGAAATTTTTCTAGGGCTTCATATTTTGGCACATAGTTTGGAAAACTATAGAGTAGAACCATTGAAACCTGGGCAATTTTGGATAGTGGTGATCCCATATTCTGCACAATTGAAGGGTGAAAAATGAACATTTCTTCCTCCTGTTGCTTACACTCTTTCTAGGCAGGAGAGATATCAGTTTTGAAACTTCTTTATTGACATAAAGGTTTCAGAGGGGTATTCATCAAATATCAAGAACATCGTTTTAATGAGCGAATTAAAATTAAAGGGTATGAAATCACATTACTGCCACGTTTTGATGAAAGATCTAATTCCTATAGCTTTACGTTGCATTTTTCCCAAGAATGTCCACAATACATTAACGAATATTTGTTTCTTCTTCAAATCTATATGCAATAAAGTTATAGACCCGGATAAATTGCCAACTATGGAAAGAGAAATTGTCGTTATATTATGTGAATTGGAAATGTTCTTCCCGCTAACATTTTTCGATATGATGGTTCATTTGATGGTTCATTTGGTGAGAGAGATTCGACTATGTGGTCTTGTACATTATAGATGGATGTTCCCTATTGAACGGTATATGAAGATTTTGAAAGGTTATGTCAAAAACTGAAGTCGACCGGAGGGTTGTATTGCTAATCAATATATTTTTGAGGAAGTCGTTGAATTTTGTACCGAATACCTGTCTGGTGTAGAAATTGTTGGCCTACCAAAATCTCATCACACTGAGCATCTTGAGGGTGGAGGAATTTCTAGAAGAGAGGTTGTCACAATCAATATTATAGATCAGGAGTAGGCCCACTTTTACATTTTGGATAATAGTTTCGATGTTGACCCATATGTTCAAACCCCCAAAGAAATTCTAAGGCATTTGAATCCTTCTAGGGCTGAAAAATGGATATTAGATACACATAATCAAAAGTTTATAGGATGGTTTTGGGACCATATTTTTAAGCAGTTGGATGAAAATTCAGACTCAATTTCACAACGACTTCGCTGTCTAGACGGAGGAGCAAGTGTGTACGTATTATCTTACAATGCTTATGCAGTTAATGGTTATACATTATATACTAATGAACATGATGAAGACAATACCATGCAGAATAGTGTGGTTACACATGTGGATGAGGTGATGCATGTTTTCGATGCTAAGGACAAAAATCCAATTTATGCGAATATTTCATACTTTGGCATCATCAAACGAATATGGGAGTTGGATTATACGAAATTCAAAGTTCAGATTTTTCAATGTAAGTGGGTTGATAACATGAGTTCTATTAAAATAGATGAATTAGGATTTGTGAAAGTTGATTTCAGTTAGGATGGGAAGAAAGACGAACCTTTTATAATGGCATCACAGGCAGTACAAGTATTTTATATTCCAGACCCTGCAAACCAAAATTGGTCAATTGTTCTGTTATTGACCGAAACAACTGAAGGTTTAGATGAAAGTTCAATATAGGTTGACCCTTATATAGGTACTTCACAATCATTTCCCAGAGGTCCCAATGTAGATGGTGGTTTGTATGTCAGAGGAGACCACAATGCAGGGATTTACATAGTCGATAGAGGAGTCAAATCTCTTCATCCATTAATGAAAAAAAGAGATTAAAATAATCAGGTTATTTGTTTATTGTAATATAAATTGTGTTACATTATGTTATTATCTATTATCTTCTTTTTTTATGTAATATGAATTAAATATTAAACCACTTTTGCAGATAATGACTTCTGCACCTGCTGATGCGCCCAATACCGAGGCACAAAAGGTCTCTCAACTAGCAGTTGGTGGTCCCAGTGCAGAGCAACAACAGGTTTCTCAACCATCTACTAGTGGTCCCACTGCAGAGCAACAATAGGTTTCTCAACCAGATGCTAGTGGTCCCAGTGCAGAGAAATAATAGGTTTCTCAAGCTGTTGTCGTTGGTCCCAGTGCTGAGGTACAATAGGTTTCTCAACCTGTTGTTGCTGGTCCCAGTGCCGATGCTAGCACTCTAGGGGAACATATTGATGATACTTCTAAGGAAATTGTAGGAAATAAAACCCTAAAAGCACAAAAAAAGAGCATCGTATTTTGACAGTGTTAGCCAAAATCCTTAAGGCAAAAGCAAAAGGAATCAAATTTGTGGTGGGATGGAATAAGCGAGGCCAACATGTTAACCCCAACAGAGCCATCTTTAGTAGCTAAATTGGAATCGTCACTCGGTAATGTGTTCCATTTGATGTAGAGTCATGGCACCATGTTGTCACCGGGCTGAAGACACTAATGTGGGAAGAGATTATGGTAACATTATGATATTATTTTTTTAATTTATTAAAATAAAATAAAATACCAAAACATTTACTTACTCTTAATCATCCATTGTAGAGTGCGTTAAAGCATATTTCTCGCACAAGGAATATATATTAAGATTTGTAGGAAGGATTCATAGAGGTTTCCTCACAATTTTAATGAAATATCATCTTAAAGATGCAAAAGGGAAAATCAAGCCGCACCCACCTCCTCTTTACGCACACTTGATATCCCAAGGAGCGTGGGATGCATTTAGCAACCATCGTGGGGAGCAGACTTTTCATGTACATTGTGTGGGGTAATAAGTTGTTTGACGTTTTCTTGTATTCATGACTTTGATTGATAGTTTTTTATTTATTAAATAGCAACTGGGTGTTGAAAATAAAAAACGTGCAACAGAACCAGCGTACCCTTACTGTAAAGAAAGGATGGGGTATGCTTCACTTGAGAAAAAATTGGTACGTCTTTTAAATCTATCGTACTACTTGTATGTGACATAAAACAAAACCATAACCATGTTTCTCTGTTTATATACAGATTGATAAATTAAAATAGAAATCCATATCCATCCCTTGCCATGTGCTATGGAAGGAGGCTCGTGTAAATAAAGAGGGGATACTGATAGATGAAAACACACAAAAAGTGTGTAAAAAATGTGTAAGTATGACATAATATAAATTTTATTTTCTTTAAATTGCTATTACATTAAAATTACTACTTATTTTTCTATATTTTCAATCTGGCATAGTCACAAGAATCAACAACATCCGCAGCAGATGCAGACATATTTTCAGAAGTCTTGAAGCAGTAAGAACATTATGGCCGCGTCAGAGGTGCGGGTTTTGGGGTGACTCCCCAAACATATTTTCAAAAAAACAAGCGGAATATCAAAAGGAAAAATGGAAAAGCTGCAAGAACAATTATCTATTATTCAAGAATAATTACAATACCAGAGAGAGATGATATAAAAATTGAAGGGTGAGAGGCAAAGAGAAGAAACAAATCAACAACAACCCATGTGTGAAGATCCCCCCCCCCCCCACCAACTTTGAGGTGAGCCATTCCCCTAAAAACCCTGAATTAGCTGAGGTAATAAATGTTTTAATAATTGTTTCTGTGAAATGTGATTCACATAGACACTAATACATTTCTGTTACTAATATTCTACAGGGTGAAAATGACTATGATTTATATCTATCAACTCCCACATATCGCCTTGTAGCAAGGGATACGGTGTTCTATACGCAGATTAACATGATACACAACACACAAATTCCAAAATATCTTCTTAGAGTGTCAATTAACGTAGCTAATGAGCCGAGTTCCAAGCTACCTATTCTAAATGACGATGAAGACATTCATACGGTTGAACAAAATGTTGGAACATTCATCGCATGGCCGAAAATTCTTTTAAAAAACATGTCGACAAAAAGGTATCCATTTCCAATTTATTTTTCAAGCTGGACATTTAACATTTAATGAAAAAATTTCTGAACCTATGAATTTTATTACATAAAGACAAAGAGAAGTGGTTGAAACGAAATATCATCTCAAAATTATCTCAAGGATCAACCAACCGATTGAAACAGTCTACTAAGAGCACCTTCACCCCACCCGTTATATAACCACAGTTAATATCATTGCAGGCTCATATGGATACAAAGTTGAAAGATGGAATTAATCACACAGTTGATTTTAAAAAAAATATTTATGGAGAGGAAACATCAGATTTCATTAGTGCTGAAAATGTATATGAACTCCTCAGGTATGAATGGCTAGGCACCTCAGTTGTAAATGTATACATGAGGTATGTCTTTATGATTTGATTTTACAAAAGTTGATATACTCTGTTAATTTTGACTAAATACATTTTATATTTTTTGCAGGTGTATATATGAAAAACAATTGAAGGGATTTCCTCATGAACAAAAATTTGGACTCGTTAGTCCTCACACCACCTCTCCAAAAGACAAAATAGATTCTGATAAAGAGGCTACACTAATTTCAACCCTTCTCGAATCATTTGAAAACAAAATTACAGATGACAGACTCTTTTTATTACCAACAATGCAGGGGTAAAACTCTATAATTTAATCATATCAACTATATTTTCATTTCTTTCTTTAATGTTTCCTTATATTATTTTTAGGGACCATTGGATGCTGATTGCAGTCAATTTGGATACTCTGAAGATTTATTTTATGGATTAAATGCATTGATATCCAACAAACCGACCATGCATGATGGTATTTGTTAATTTTTAATACACTAGATGCAACATTTTAAAAATAAACATCTAGTTATATATTTAATGTTATCTTTTACTGAGGATTCTGTTATGATAGGGCAGTGCATCAATATCGTCTAATGCATGGAATGAATCCAGGGCCTAAGGATAAGAACGCCTACAAGATCTACACCTTGAAAAGTATATTTGTATATATAATAACATTCCACTATCCAAACACATATCAAAACAAATTATTTATTATTGTCGATGTTTCTGCAATTTCCAAAACAAACAAATGGAAAGGACTGTGGTTATTATGTTTGTAAATTTCTGAAAGAGATCATATTTCATCAACAAACTAGCATCCCTGAAGAGGTATTTTAGAAAATAGTTACGAGTTCATTCGAAATATTTATTAAATATTTGTGTATTTTTATTTTTTCTATACTACCATGACTGTCGCAAAAACTCATATTCAGAAGATGATATAGACGTGTTTAGAAATGAATGGGCAGCATACCTGATAGAAGATTGTACACAAATCGGATGAAGGTGAACTCCAACTACGTATGTTATCCATATATTATCATTGATTATCCTCCAAACTTCTTTGGTGATTAACCTTGGATGATGAAGAAATGGAATATTAGAGCAGATCGAGATACAATGAACACAATGACTTCCTTCAATCATTAGATTACATGATTTTTTATGAAAAATGGTCCAATATCCGAGTAGGAATCTTAAATTTTATGTTTACACCCTTGTTGATTAAATAGTTTGAGTAGATCGATCCCTTATATGGATATGTACCAATTGTGGAATGAGAATGCTCCGACATATTGAAATATTAATTTATTACTCAATTTTTTCTATCCCCAGATTCATATTATTGATCTTTTAACAAATCAATATTTAAGTAAGGCATGATAGTCTGCAGTGCGTATGGGGTGAATGACGAAACCACCGAGGATCAACAAAATCCATTTTCTAACAAACAATGGATGGAAACAACAAATATGTCCTATATCCACCATTTTTAGTTAGATATAGGCCCTAAATATAAATATTTCTGAAATTAAAGTAAAGGGATTAGATTCAACATGCAGAGATAGTATTTGAGAATATGGAGAAAACCCGACTACACGTTGGGTATAAGGATGAACACACGGTGTGTAGCCCGGTGTGTGTGGTGGATAGGTTTTTAGGAAATCATAATTATGGAGTTTCATTTAGTTCTCCAACACATCATGTATGACTTCCCCAGTATTCCAACACATTTGTTGAATCACATTGATGGGATCCCATGAGGAAGTACACGACCGCATACCCAGGTACATGGACACGAACAACAACACATGACCAGCAGCACACGACCTGGTCCCATTTAGTTTGGATATGCCATTTATTCCACATGTACAACATGTACTATTACATTTAATTGGGTCCATGGAGCCTCGTGGACATGGTTCATAGGTGGAGTGGTGCCAGGCACTCCAGCTGCGCCTCGCCTCACCTCTCGCCAAAGTACCCTAAGGAGTGCGCCTTTAACAACACTGCCCTTACCATATCATTTGGGATTATTATAACTAAGTATATATATATATATTATCTACATCCATATTTGGATTTGGTTACTCTATTACCATTGGAGGTGAAGATGTGTGGGGTATTCCACTGCCTTTTCAGAATACGGTTGTTATTGGCATGCTAGGTAATCTCATAGGATGGTATTTATGTTCTGATTCTTGAATGGAAGTTGTGTGTCACTCGGTTAATCCCTGAATTTGTGTGGAATTGGATGCTTCCCTAATACCTTTTTATCACATATGGATTACAATTGGAGAAGAGTATAGGTGGAAACAGCATGTCGTTTATGAGAACTAGATGGATTATTGTTTTTTTTTTCACCGTTTGGGTCATTCAGTGGCGGTTTGCAATAAGGGAGGGCCCTGGAAGGCTCACTGTTCAGATGCCCAGGTGTCTACCTGAAGGGTATGAGGTGATTCGGGAAGGGTTTCAAAGGCTAGTTCAGGGTGGGTCCAGGACAGGAGCAAACGGGACCTGAAGTTGTGGGTAAGGAGCCTCACCTCCCGATGGTGGAACGACAACTGGTTGAGGACTGTAGAATGAAGTTTGTGGCTGATCTTGGCTCTGTTCGAGGAGATGGAGATGTCCTGAGTAAGGAATTGGTGGTTGGTGTGAGGGAGGTACATGTTTTAGAGGAAGAAAGACCAGAAGGAAGTGGTAGTGAGGCTCAACCAACAGTGTTGGCTGATCAGAGGGAGGAGGTCAGTAGAGAGTTAGTCGAGGATGTCCAAAGAACTGTGGTGATTTTTGGCAGGGTGAATTCTTTGGAAGGGTCGGTGCTAGTTTCTGAAGGGGATCACTTCGAATAACACAGTTAGGGGGAGGTGCCTCTGGTTCAACCTGAGACAGGGGGATAGAGGTATGGATATATCATCCAGGCCTTTTAACCCTTTAAGCAACTGGTTTGAAGGCCTCACCAATGTCAGTTTTGATTCTGGTTTATTTCCTAATTCAAAAGGTGGGGGTGTGGGTGCAGGGGTATCCATACAGGAGAATATTTGTGGATGTCTAGATCAAGAGGAATTCTCTTGGGCTATGAATAATTCTACTAATGGGGTTGGATGTCTTGTTCATATTGAGTTTAATACTTTGAACCAAAGAAGGAGGAGTAATAGTGGGGGAAATGGTTGTGCCTCATAGGATTTTCTTGGTAAAGGGAAAGAGAAGGATGGGGGTGATAAAGAAAATATTAATGGACCATAAATTCATTCATAAAGCTATGTAGTACAAGGGGGGAAAGAGGGTGGTCGAGTATGAAGGAACATTGTCAGTGACTCCAAGAAGAAGAACTAGGAAAGACTACTCATATCTCCCACACCCAGCATGAACTAGATAAACTTTTAAGTGGGATAGTGGAATGATTATTGCCTTTAAAAAATATATCTTTGTCAAACAGCGTTGTGGAACCCAACCACCTCTAGATCAGTAGAGGAGCTGGGATGTTGGTGATTTTGGGAGGCGGCATGGACCGACTTCTATTTGGGAATTTTCCACTGTAGAAGATGAATTTGGTATGGGATGCGGAGATGATTATGGGTACTAGGATCTGTAGTGTGGTGTTGTGTTCTTTTTTTGTGGCTATATTACTAGTGTTGGTTGTGGAGGTGCAGGTCTTTTGTTCTGGCCTTGCCTTGAACCTTGTTTTGGGTACCAACAACCCATAATCAGGATTTTAAAATGAGAAAAAAATTATTAGTCCAATAGGTTCTCTATGGACCTACCCTTTCCATAACCCCCAATGGATAAACTCAGGTATTATAAGAACTGCTCATTCCCACACCCTTTACTATGGAAGATATAAGGTACCACATTGGTCCCCCCATAATAAGCACCAATAGATATAACATGGTAGGAGCCTAAAACATCCAAACTTCAAATCCATGGCAGTCCAGTAGGTATCATTAACAAAACCCTTGGAGGGTGTACAAGATATTCAAATGTATCAAGAACATTCAATGAGTGTTTTTCATTTCTTATATAGACTAACATGAGCGCATATATCTTGGGAATGTTCTTGGTTCCCCTATGTGTCATTATAGCTTGAAATCCTCATGAAAGTCCCACAATTCACAAACCATCCCACAAATATTTACCTACTCAGGTCATAACATTACAATGGGGAAGAAACTCTCACTCTATAGTCATCTCTCCTATACCTATGAACTAATGAAAATAAATGTTGTAACAGGTAACAATTGACACTTTATTAATGTATTATTTCATATTAATGTTTAATTTATTTCATTGTTGTATTACTGACATAATATTTGTTTTATTATATGGGTAAAATCTTTTTCCTGAGTTCGAATGCTTTATTCAGAAACTGCTGCCATGGGCGACAATTTTTTAGAGCAGATCATGGATGCAAAAAGGATGAAACATCAATGTTTTTTAACTTTTTATTGGATAATTATAATTGTAACCAAATTAAAAATTGTTTGAAATGTATATAGAAATGTGTTGTTTTTTATTCATGATTTCAAGTAAATGTATGTAGCATTTGTTTTCTTCTGTGCTTTGTGTGTGGGTGTTGTTTGTGTTGTGTGCAGGTGTTGTCATATGTGTGCAGGTTCTGTGCAGGTTCTATGTAGGTTATGGTTTTTCACAGGAACATTGGAATTTAATAGCGCTAGTTAAGCGTTGATAAATGGATAATATATCAGTGCTCAAAATAGTGCTGATAAAAGTAGTGTTTAACAGCACTCAAAATAGCACTGATAAAGGTAGTGTTTATCAAATCTATTTTTAGCGCTGATATATTATACATTTATCAACACTGAAAATAGCACTGATAAAGACTACCTTTATCAGCGCTAAGAGGTCATTGATAAAGGCATACCATTATCAGCGCGTTTTTTAGCACTGATAAAGGGGACCCCCTTTATCTTCGCCGAGATTAACAGCTCTTTTTTAGCGCTGTTAAAGGTTGTTTTTATCTCTATTATAAGCCCTATTTTTAGTAGTGAATTTCAACTTCCCTTAGGACTTCAAGATTAATCCAATGAAAATCCATGAGTATTATATCTTTTTCTAACCTCATCATGGATAAAGTATCATCATATTTCATACTGAGAGCATCATCCATTGTATTTACCTTCCTTAAGTGGAAATGTATTTAGAATTCATAATGTTTGGTCAATTAAAACCATATTTTTAGTGCATGTTTATATCCTTCTATGTGAATATATATTTTTAGATCTTTTATTTAGTATATATTTATGTCAAACTTTTCACCATTGGGATAATGATTCCCAATATTTAATTCAAATATCACTTCTTCTTATTCAAAATCATGCATCAATTATTTTTTCTCATTATTTTTTTCTTTACACAAGGAATAATAAATTACCATATCATTATTCATGAGAACACATCATAATCTCTTTAATGAAGCATCATTTTATATTTCAAACCTTTACCCATTGTAGATTAATGTGAGTATAGGTGCATTGACCAGCCTCTACTTTAGTTCCCTGAAACTTTTCTCACAGTCCTCTATCCAAAGGAACATGAATCCCTTCTAATTTAACTTGGTTATTGTAATTATTTACCTAAGAAATTTATCACAAATCATTGGTATTATCTAACTAACCTTAGTAAATAATAGATATCAGTTATTATAGTTAGTATAAGTCATTTCTTGATAACCTCCATCTTTGATAAATTTAATGATATTCACTTTATTATGATTACATGATCCTTGAATGATATTTATGCATCCATAATTCACACTTGATAAATTTTTCATTAACTTTAACCTTTCCTAAGGTATTCAACACAATCCAAAAATGAATTTAATTTTATTCTTTGATCTTTGAATATATGTGAATATCATTTATGAAGACAACCTCAAATTTATCAAGGTAGTTTCTAAAAACTCTAGTAATTATATCTATGAAGATATCAAGACAATTTTGAAGCTCAAATAGAATCACTATAAACTCTGTGTCCATACCCTTTTTGTAAAGTTTTTCTGTAAATATCCTCTCTTTTGAACATTAACTAATGATATCCAAATCAATGTTTGGACTTTGAGAAGAATTGATTTCCTTTGAGTTGATCAAATTGATCATCAATATGAGGTATAGTATACTTGTTCTTGATAATTATTTTATTACTATCATGATAATCAATTAAAAGACACAATGATTCATACTTATTTTAACAAAGAGGATGGAGAACTCTATAATGAAGTACTGGGGTATACAAAACCCTTATTTACATTATCTTTTTTATTTTTGTTTAATTAATCTAACTCAAATGGGGATATTATCTGAGGACACATAAATATATGAATGGATCTAGATATTAGTTTAATAAAAAAATCAACTTCATGTTATAGGGGAAGTGTATGAAGTTAATACAAAAACAATACATCAGTATATTATCCGACATTGGGAATTTTACCAATATTATTTTTATCCCTGGTTATTTGAGCTAGAAGTCCCTTATTGATATACATCATAACCCATATTGATTAATTTTCTTCCAAAGAGATTTCATGATCATACTTTTATTAATACTTGATAAAATGATGATTTGGGATATGAAATCAAATTTCCATATCCAAAGTATTGATATGTGATCTATGTTGGCAAATCCAATAAATGCCTACAATTATATCAAATTCAACCAAGGTAGGAAGAACTAAATCCGTAGGTATTATATTCCCACAAATCGTAATCAAAGAATAGTTATATATATGAAATTTTATCATAATTCTACTAGGTGTTTTTATAGATAGATAAATGTCCAGAACTTGAGGTGGTGAATCAATATTCCTATAAAACTTGCATGATAATAAATATTACAATAAATCAAAATCAAACAAGGTATTTACACATAAATAATGTAGAATTAGTGTATTTTATATCACCTAAGTGTTATTATCCACCTATATAGTGGTTATGGAATAAACTTTTCCTTTCTCCCTTGGTTTATGTGGTTATTGGGGTATATTCTCTTCATTATCTATAAGTTTATGGAATTGATTTAAAGAATTCCAAAACTCCTTTCATTTCAAGAATTAAATTTTGGGTGGTGAATTAGTTGGAACATTATTTTCCTATACTTAATTTACTGAAATATTCATCCACTTATGAAAATCATTATCTTTTTATCCAATATTCTCACACTTGAATGGCTTCCTTTTCCCTTTGAGGCAATTACCGGTATGTTTCCTCCCAATTTTTTTATAAGAATACAATTTAACAAGATTTTCCATAGGTAACTTATCATCAGAGATTCCATGATACTCCACTTTCCTTTTTATCTCTTCATAATACTAAGAGTCTCCAGTTTCTATCTCCACTTTCATAGTACATCAGAAAATATATATATATCTTCCATATTCTAAAATGGCTAATTCCTTTTTAATACATAGCATTTATCAACTAAATAAATGAAAAATTTTGTTCTCAGGACCAAATATAAAACTAAATTCCTATGTTATGAGCCTCATGAAGTTTGTTTCATTTGTTCCAATGGATTTATTCTCTATTTCATTCAACTCTAATAATTCCCTCTCTATATTATTGTGAAGAGCTCAAGGAAAATACTTGGCGAAGAAAACTTTCTTGAATTACTCTCATTCTATAGGGTATTATAACGACCTAAAGTTTTTCAATGGAAATTACCTTTTTATAATTATGTCATAAAATCACATGAAAACACAACATAATGAACTACTATGTGTTAAGTGACATTTTTTCACTTCTTTGTTTTGAATTTTGAAAATCCAACATACACGGTTGTGTTCAAGATGATTTTTGGAGTTTATTGAAACAAAAATAATTTTCGGTGAATACTAATGTACCATTGTGAATAGTAACATACCCTTATGAATAGTATTATTACCCTTATTAATAGTAAATCATCCAACATAAAAGTAACCTTACCCATGAATAATCAAATAAAATTTAGACATCTTAGAAAGTGACAAGTCGACCTTAGTAAACGTTTTGGTATTTTTTAAGTCATAAATAATTATCTATAATTAATTAATTAATTTAAAAGAAAATTTATTTTCCTAAAATGTGTTCATAAATTATCAAAACAATTTCTTATAGTTTTTGGATAATTTTATAAGACCCTATGAAATTTTTGAAAGCACTATAAAATCATTTTTAACTTTTAAAAACTGTTTTTAAGTAAATTATGATTTTAATTAAATATGAAATTAATAATATTTAGAAAATTATTTTTGAAAAATGGACTTCATTTTTGTATTCTACACATTGAAAAATAGTTGGGGTAAACTTTTTGGGATTTTCCTAAAATACTTGATTTTTTATGAACAGTGAAATACCGTAATTTACAATAATAAGCTAAATAAGCTAATTATAGAGTCATGTGTGATGTTCTAATGATGTAATCCCACTTTTTTCGGGATCACATGATAAAATTAATACTCTTGGTCATTCAAGAATCACTATTCCTTGTCCTAGGGGAAATTAATAAACTAATGAATTTTATATTAAGGAAACCCCTCTCCCCTCCACTATAAATACCACCCTTCACACCCTCATTTTCTCACACCTCTCAAACTCAACGCCTTTTCTAAACTCTGCCCAAACACCTACCCTAGCCCCTACCCCGTGTCCAAGAGCTTCTGGTCTCATCCAAATACCAAGCCTAGCTTCCTTAAGGAGGATCTCAAGAGGAGGATTTAAGAGGTAATTTCTCTCCCCTTCTCCTTTTTTTTCTTTCAAGTTCAAGTTCATTTCTTGATCTCTCACCACATATATTCATCCAAATGGTATTTTAACTCCATTATTATACATGTACTATAATTTTACGATGATAATAGGATATTATATCATCCAACCCCCATTCCCTCTTCCTTTTATTTTATTAAAAAGAACGTTGTTCGTGCGGTGTTAATTTATCACCTTCAAGAACGACATGCTTTCTTCTTCTATTTCTACAATCAGATCTGGCTATGAAAACATTTTTATGGTTGAACTATAATTTTATATATGTATTATTTCCTATTTAAAGTTCTCTAAGTAACTTATGGCCATATTTCTAAGTGATAAATTAAAACAAGTTCATTGTGATCCAAAAACTGCCCAAATTAACCCAAAAAATTCTCCTTTATTTTTTATCTAATGATTCATCCACATGGTATATAATATATCTCATTATAATATAATTTTAAATTATTTAATGTCATTAATAAATTTTAATATTAGTTCTGGATTTTTACCTATGTTCTACCCGAACTTCAATTTAAGAATACAAGTGAACCACTCAAGAAAACCATAAAAACTAACATTCCCAAATAATGTTTTTAAATTCTATAACTCATCCAAAGGCACATAAAATCACTTAATGAAACCATAATGAACCATATTAATATAAACAAGGTTTTTTATTTCTAATTAATTAATATAATGTAATTATACAGGACATTAAAGAGAAGAAAGAATTCGGATACAAGGTAAGTGGAAAATATCAAACCCAGTTTTCTTTCTTCGGGTTCTCCCTCTTTCACTCCAATTTTGTATGATCACTTCTTAAAAATAATTTTTTCATCATTATATTACCTTTTCTGGGATATTAATGTTTTCTAATTATGTTTATGTCAATCCAAATGTTTTCCAAAAGAACTCTTCTTTTAAGAACTCAACTTTTACCTCTCATTCATGGTTGATGGTTCATGTATCAAGTATGTTGTTCCATATTTCTTTTGGGAACCCAAATATTATGAATGTATTCTGATGATATGAAACCCATTTCTTACCATGGGTTAGTTATGTTCGATTTTTATGTATGTTCCATGTGGAAAGCATGACAATGATAATTTTATGATGTGACAGGTGCGCCCGAAATTATATAGCGCAATATGAATGTTTCAAAGTGACGTGTGAGCCCAGAATTATACATATCTAAAATGCATTGGGTAAAGTGATGAATCTCTTGAGTAAATTTTAAATGATATGTGAACAAGATTATAGCTTGGTTCACATGTATGTGTGGTAGTTAACAAATAAGACATGATGTTTCATTTTTTATGCATTTCCACATTTCAAGTCTTTTATTTATGATCCTCTCATGTTCGTGATATTTTTCCTATCTCATGATTATGCTCACCCCATGCTATATTCTTCTTATCTATCCTCTCACTGGGATTTTATCTCACCCCTATTTATGTATATCCTCAGGTGGCTATATGTACTAAGGAGACGATAAGTACCAATAGGAAGCTAGAGAAGAAGAAATTAAATAAATGTTTTTTCTTGATGTTGTAATTGTTATGTATGGTCCTAGTTTTCCGAAGATACTAAACCTTTGGATCCTATATTTGTAATACTATTATGTTGTTTATCTTTAAAATTATGTAATAGTAATGTAACAAAAGGCCAGGATGTTATAGGTATAATTTCTCATTTCCTATTTTATTCTTAATAAGTGTCCACAATTTCCAAACCTAACATTCAAAATAATAAAAATCAAGGAAATCATTCTCATGTTCTAAGAACTGAAGAAAAGAAAATATCATTTCCATCACATTGATCCATTTCTTGGAAATAATTAGACCATAAGATCCACTAAATGAGGGTGTATGTTGTTTCATTAAAGAATTGATTTCAATATGATCCTTACTTAGTGAATTCTGGAGATCAAAAGGGTTTTCATTATTATTTATATATAAGGATTTTTGAGTGAAAATTTCGACATGTTTTTTTACTCCTCCCATCCAGTTTGGTTTCTCATTAGGGCAATCATCATATTTTATATCGCACCCATTATTAACCGGATTTCTCCTAGATCTATCAACTTATTAAATAAAGAAAATACAAATATTTGAATATTTAATCTTTAAAGTAAAACTATTAACATAATATTTATAAATAATAAATGAAATAAATTTATAGGTTTCAATCTAGGTTATTCATTTTCTATCTCCAATTAGGATATCTGACCATACCATAAAGATATTTTCAAATCCATACTAATGGTTTATAAAGATTATATTATCAACCACATAATATAGCTAAATATTTTCTAGCTAAGTGTGCAGTCTTAGACCCACTCAACATGAACCATGTGAAGATCACTTGATACTCATCTAACCTTTTCAAGGTGATTACCCATAGGTGCATCTTTTTCACAGCTGCATCCACTTACCATTATCCAAGTAGGGATGTTATTTCCATAGAAACTATATAATTAAAAATTTACCATAAATACATGATATTACCATATACTTAGACACATCTATAGGGTTTTTGATAATCTTATTCCTTCCTAAATCTGTAAAATAATTGAACTAATCCTAAAAAACAATTAAACCTTGTTTTGATACCAACTGAGGTTCCTCATACCTGCACCCCATAATAGTTTTCTAAAAACACATAATTCTAACATAAACTTTAATAACAAGTGAGATAACCTAGGAAAAATACTTATTTATTTTATTTCTTTTTTATAAGTTAAACCTTACATCTCAAAATAAACACACAATCCCAAGAACTAAAGGTTTAGTATTTTCCAAAAATATCTACATAAGAAACTTATTTTAAAAACATTGGAATATTTCTCCATACATAACCCAGACTATACTCCCTTATATACTTCTCATAAGTTATACTCATCTTTATATCCCATATAATTGAAACATAAGAAAGGGGTGACCTTAAACTCTCTCTAAAGGAAAACTTATCAAAATTTCATAGAGTGGGATCATAAATAAATTACAAAACATGAAATGAGGATAAATTTATTATTAAAAATAATATCGGAAAATAGTATTTATCCATAATTCAATATATAAAGAAATTTAATATTAAATAAACAATCATATACCATATAAAAAGAGTGTATAATCACGATATAATAAACATTATCCATGAAGAATAATCATAGGAACATGGCATTGAAATGTAACATTCCCTTTAAGTATAAAAATAACTTTTTCAAAAAAAATTATCACAAGATATCATCATATTATTATCATATCCACTAAGGGCTTCCTTTTTTGTGGGTATATCTAAGAAGGCTCACCCTTTAGTTTTTTAGAATATCTAAAAAGGATCACACTACATTATATCATGATATATAAAACCATGACCAATTATTTAGAGGGAGATATAGGATCCCAAATTTCATCATCCATAAAAATCTGTGCCATAATATATCAATCATTCATCAAATAATGAAAATCCATGGAAAGAAAATGGGTTTCATATCATTTAAAATTTTTATCATATAAACTGAAATTGGGGATTATATCAATTAATACCAACATAAAATTACTAAAATGGGGTATTTTATAGAGGCATTATAGTTTGATTCATAAAACATAACTTCATAGGGGTTATATCATGTAAATAAGAAAATATAAATGAAAACATGAAAATTGTCTTTTAGAAAACACTTCTTTACATTATTGTAAAGAGACAAAATTTTAATTCAATTTGAAAAATAATTCTCAAGATAGTATAATGAAAATAATTTTAGAAAAAAATTGAATTTAAATAAAATTAATGGAACCTCGATAATGATGTAAAAGTTTTCCATAGAAAATTTGGTGTGGGAGATAAAAGTACAAACTTGAAATGGAAATGCTTTTTAATATTTATAAAAAGACATTATAGAGACCCTTGTAATAAAGAGAGTGATAAATATTTTATCGGAAAAAGGTAAAGATAATTTTAAATATTTTTAAAAATTAAGCATTTTTTTATTTCTAAATAATAAATAAAACATTAGCGGGAAGATTAAATATGGATACAGAAAAGAAATAACTCAATTGAAGAGGATGAGAATTATTCTTAACAACATTAAATTTTATGAAGAAATAAATACATAAATGTATTTTCCAAAACAATAAGGATAAAATGTACTATAATATCATCATATAATGGATTAAAAAATATAGTTGAACAACTATAATCTAAGATTAATCATTATGACTCAAGAAAATAAGTTTATTGAAGAAAACCCCTTAACTTTAATCCAATTTATCCGAACAGTCTATGACCTCCTATATAACAAAAATAACTCTCTTAATCACATATTTTAGAACCATATTCATATCTAAAACCTTTCATAAAATTCATTTATTATTATTTATTAAAAATATATTAGTTATTTATATTTTAATTTCACAATTAGATGTAATTAGTTTTGATTGTTTGTTTAATACTAGTTTCATAATGGCAATGTTAGTTATATTTTATACATTAAAATTCCATCATTACAAGTTCACTATAGGTACTAGAAAAGATTTTTTATAATGTTTTATAATTTTTTTAATTTCATTTCATATGTATTTTGGTCATGATTCATGATGACAAAGTTGGTGACGATATTGTTCCGATAACTTATAATGAACAAAAAGGTGGTGTAATAATAAAAAGTTTAATTTTAATATAACATTTAAAAACCATAAACAAAACATTATTGTTTTTATTAATGTATAATTAAGCAATTGTTTATTTTTCCATAGTCATCCATGTTATAAATTTATATCATTGTTCAAATGGTTGGTCAAACAAATCCAAACAAGAAAAAGTTATAATCTATGGGTCAGTATGGTTAGGAAAGTTATTATTTTGGAATAATATGATTATTAAATAATATTAATGATATAATTTATAAATTTGTAAGGTTTTAAATTATATTTAAATGGAGTTTTATAAAAAAATAAAAGGATATATAAATAATTAAATATGTCACCATCATGGAGGTGGTAGTCTACATGTAAACACATGTGAAACATTTAATTACATATAATGTAAAGGTGGTAGGAAATGGTTTATATTTTCAAAATATTAATAATGTTTTATATATAATATTTATTTTTTAAATTTTCATTTTAAAGTGGTTATTAAAAATGGATCTTGTCACTTATGGAGGTGGTAGTCTATGAATAACATAAGAGATATTTTCATTTTTCGGATGGTTGGGAGGAGGGTAGATAATGGTTACCCCAAAAACATAAAATTTTTTGATATAATTATTATATTGATGTAATTATGTAAACATTGGAATATAATCTTCTTATGAGTTAAAAAAAGGAAAATAAACAAAAATGAAGTAATGAAAATGTTTACCTTACTCCTTGGATGAGCTCCTTTGAAAATTGGATTAAGGATTTGAGACATTGTTTTAGAGAATACCATAATCAATAAAAATTTACTAGTATTATTAGGGTGTAATTTTGAAATATTTTTGTCGAATATAAGTGGCTTGGGGTGTGAGGATATTTGGGTGATGATGGCTCCTTTTATAAGGGAGAAGAGTGGCATTATTGTAATAATATAAAAGTTAATGTAACTATTAAAAGGTCCAATGGATCTTATAATATAAAATAATGTCGTGGGGGAAGAAGTAAGGTCAAAAAATCCTCAATCATATATATTAAAAAAATTATTTCACATGTTTTTAGGTCTTTTACTCCTAGATTTTTTATTTTCACACATTTTTTTTTATTTTTACCATTGTATCAAATTTTTAACAAAGTAATATTATTTTAATGAAAAAAATAAAATGGACATTATTAAATAATTTAAACCTAATTATTATAAAAATATAATCAAATTTTTAAAATAAAATTTATAAGAGTGATAAAAATCAATTTTAATATTAGCAAGCATAATACATAAAAACCATTATTAGAAAAAAGGGTATTTTTATGATTAAAATTTATGATTAAGATAAAATTGTCATTTTTTACATAAATAAAATTAATTATATTATTATAAAAAATATTTTTATATGAAAGAAAAGAAATCCAAAACATAATTTCACTATGTGAGAATTTAATTAAAACAAAACACCACTAACAGTTTTATTATAATTAAATAATACTTGAGTTCCAAAACTTCAATCATAGGTTTCATAAAATAAAATTATTATTTCAAAAGTTTAATTTAACTTATTAAATACATATTTAATTAATAAATAGGTTTTATAAATTTTTAATCTTTTTTTATATCCTAGTGTTTTCATGAAATTCCTGATATTTGTGAAAGTTTTATTTTTCACGATTCACATAAAAAATCGTTTCATAAAAATATAAAAAATTCATCTTAATCTAACATTAAAATTATAAATTAAAAAATTAAGTTCATTTTAAAAAATAAACATTCTAAATTTTTTACTTTTTTTAAAATTAAAATACAAAATATAAAGAAAAAAGGTTTTTCTGGAAAATGAAATTTTAAGTGTTATTAATATTATTTCATATCAATTTACAATTTTAAAATGTTAATATATTATCTCATGTATAATGATATATTAAAAAGTGAAATTTAATTTATTAGGATAAAATATACAAAACATAGGAAAAAATTATTTGAGAAAGAACAATCCTCTTAAATATTAAATCATATTAATTATTTATCCTCTAAATGTAAGAAATTTTAGTTGACTAATATCTTATTATTTACTAGTGGTTTTATTATTACTATAAATTTATTTTCATTATTTATCTAATATTATGTGACTCATTTTAGTTCAATTTTTCATGTGGAGAAAGTTATCAAACACATTAGATTTATTTAAAGTAAATACTTTTAGCAGAGTCATGGAGTGTTATTTATGTGGGTATAATATCACTTTTATACAAAGTGTTGTGTACTCTATTCACATTCCATTTTTTCCATTGTTGTTATAGAAACCCCCCCCCAGTTTGAGGTATGTTCTTTTTTTTTGCTTCTTTTTTTATGTTTAGAGTGGTTGGTTTTAATTATTCGAGGTTTTTGAAAAAAGAAGCTGAAGGGAATCTAGAATCTAGAAATAGAACAATTTCATACCATGAATAGATATTCAATACATGAATGGTTTTTGGGTAGAGTCCAGAAATTTTATTCAAGTCATGAATAGTCTTATTGGAAAACATGTTCATGGTGTGAATGTTTATTAATGACATAAATTAGTTTCCATGTTTTTATGTTTAGGTGACTAAAATTTCAATGTATATGGAATCTCCATGATTCACAGCGTGAATATCTATTTTACACCATGAATAATATTGTATCAAACTAGTTTTATAATTTTCGTGCTCCTTCTAGTTCACATTACTTTTTTTATCTTCCTATTAAAATCCAAGGTTCCCCTAGGTGGATTTTATTAATCATCAAGGTACAAACTCTAATTCTAAAGATTATTTGAGTGTTTGATCATGGAAATCAAAGGTCAAGACTCTGTTCTTCCTTCCTGTCATGTATCATATCATTTATTCTTGAATGAAACCATAGATCATAGATTTATAAATTTATTTATGGGATCACGTGACTTTTGATCAGTTTTTCTTATGATTTTAAGGACAAATGGAAGGAAAAATTCCGATCTATGAGGTCATATAAAGGATCTTCATGTCGAATGAATTCAAGGTATAGGTTTTTCCTCCTGCCGCATTTCTTAGAATATAATGTTTCGTAATATTTTTAATGATTATTCTCTATTTTAATGAAAATTATCTTTCTAAAATTTTTCTAAAACTATACTAGAAAACTCTTTATTAGTTCTCATTCTTGGTTATGGGGATGTGGTTGTCACCACATGGGATTCAAATAAATGTTTTTTGGAAAATAAAACATAATGTAAATAAAAGTGGTTTTATGGTTGTTCTTGGCATGGATTTGGTTTTGTGTCTTCTTGTGCCTCTAAAATTAGATCATGGAATGAATTTTACATGATCAAGGACCATTTTATGAGGGGAATGTTATACATGGACATGTGGGTGTGTATGGATTTGTGAAATTGATATGCCAAGATACTTGAAATTAACTATTTATGAAAGGATTATGTATGAATGTCACAATAACCATAGGACCATTTTGGGAGGAATGTTTTTTCATGGGTGTGTGAGTGGAATCATGGAATTGATGTTTGGATAAAGTATCTTTAATTATTTTAAAATAAATTTTTTTGTTAAAACTAATAAAATCACATGATTTCTTATTTAGAACTATTTTTGGTAAAATATATTTATATGTTTATAAATATATAAACTACTTTAAAATAATTTTGATACTTCTACAACTATTTTATAAAACTATGATCTAATATTATTTTCATCTTAGTGGCATGTGGGAAATGTCTCTTTGGGTTTCCTAATTGGTTTTTATATTCACCCTTACATATGCACCTCAGTGTGTATGTAGACATTGTCTTCTATGATATAGGAAAGGGACATGTTTCATACTTCCCTAGTGGATCACCATGATTGTAGATATTTTGGATGATTAGTAATGGAGCTTTGTAACATGGTCATGTCTTTAAGGTTAGAGTGGTTCCACTATGGTCTTTAAGTCTATTATTTATTTGGTGTCTTACCTATTTTTTTCATTTTTTCCACTATAACTCTAATTTTATCTTATTGATTATTTGGGTTATTGGATAATATCCTATGAATCATTATATAGTTGTATCTTTTGTTATTTATATGTTATTGTTTATCATGGGATTTTTGTATATTTGTGTGTGTGTGTGAATTTAAGGGTAAAATATTCCCCCCTCCTATTCGTGTGTTAAACCCTCGACATTTATTAACAAGCTTTGGATTTTGTGGAAGGTCACCCTAGTTTAGTGGAACCTCTGATCCAAACCAATCCAATGGTTTGGGTAGGGATATTAAAAATGGTATTATTTTTCTGATGATTTTGTTAGGGTAGTATCAAAGAGATATGGTGTGTTGGGACTTAAAATATATAGCCTAAAAATACATAGATAACTGATTTATGTTGAACTTAAATTTACTAGGGTATTCTTGGTACAAAAAAATGTTCTATAACATTTTTCAATGTATTTTCAACTCATCATCATTGGTTTAACTAATGAGTGTTAGGTATCATGCATCAGTGAAGAGACGTATCACTTAGAATACATTGTCAAATGGTTTTTTATACTATTATATTTTGACCGTATTTACTTCATATATATGATTAAACATGGGATAAAACATTCAATGGGGAATTATTTGAAAATTTTTGATGTGATGTTCAAAAAAAAATTCCACTACTGATAATATGAAACCAGGGAGAAGGAGAAATTGAAAATGTGGTTCCACCTAAATCATAGGTGAATTAGTAGTTAGTTTGGAGTATTATAAAGGTGTTATAAGATATTGAAAAAGGACATTAGAAAGAGGAACCTCATTGCATAAATCACTCATGAGAGTTCCTTAAATAGAATCATTCAACTTTTTTAGGTGATTCTGAACTTAAAATAAGAAGTTTTTTGGGTAAGTAGGATAAATAAAATACTTGAATTACTTGGAACCTGACCTAGGATTAAATTAAATATAGCTATGTACATGATATAGGAATTGGAACTACAGTGGTGGGATTTAACTATTTAGGAAAATTTTTATGAGAACCTTAAATGGGAAGTATTTAAGGAGCTATTCAATAAATTTTTTTATACAAACATATTCCAGTAGAAAAAGACAATAGATTTTTTCCATCTTAAATAGGTAAATATTTTGGTCACTGAATATATTTATCAATTCACTCACATGGTCTTCTTATCATTAGTAGTAAAAACTAGTGAAATTGAAAAATACTCAATATTAGAGGAATGACTATGGTCTGAGGTACACTCCATGTTTTTAATGTTTGTCTAATAAATTATACAGAAATGGTAAACAACGTGCTGGTCAGAGAGAGATATCTGAAAGAAAAAACAAGTTGATGTAAAACCTTTTTCTATTCAAGTATAGGAAAGAATGTCAATGCATGAATCAAATATAGGAGAGAGTGATACTCCTAGGGTAGTAGGGAGCCATAGAACCAGTCTACCGGATCAGTCACTTATCAAAAACATCGTAGTAATAATCCTATATTCTTTCAGTATATCTCCATTTAACCCATGAATAAGTATTATACTATTCAACCAAATAAGTTACATAATTTTGGAAATAAATTTAATCATAAGAATCCTGAAAACATAGATCATAATTCAATGGGAGGAGAAATCTTGACTCATCCTCCAGCCTTATATACTCAAATAGTATAATATCGTCATAATTATTCCCATCTCTAGAATCTTGTGAACCATGATATATCCAAGAACATATCGGTGGTCCAATTTATACCTTAATAGGGGAGAAATAACTATTATATAGGGGTGGATAGATAACTATATAGAGCTGAGAAGACTATTTTGACAAACCATCCAGGTCCCTCAACGGTATGTGGTACTATCCTTTTGAACTTGACTATCAGGATTAATTTTTTATATTAGTTCATTAAATTCATTTATTTCTTCTTAAGTGGTTAGAAAAATGGGATTTCATGTTTAGATGATTCCTCACATCCTGATTATTGAGATATCGATTGAGAAGTTGGAGTGAATAGGAATCAAGTTTCCAATATATTCCATTAACATTTATTTATTACAATTTTCATGAGTGTTTATGGTCCTAAAGACGGATATTTTTTATTTTATCTTTAGAAAGGATTGTATTGTGGAATTTAAATCCCACATTAACTTTTATACACAACAATTGACATTAACATCCATTTATGGTTTCTTCTATATATTCAAAGGGGGTAGGATATTAAGGAATTTATAGTATGTCCTTTAATAATAGTGGATAAAACCATATCTGGCCAGTTAGAAGCACTAACTTTGGGTGTTATTGATAAAAATGAGAATATAACTATTATTGTTATATTATACTAATACACATATGTATTTTTTAATGATTTCTTGGGGTAACCATATCAGCAGGAAATCAAATTTACTATCGATAAACCCCCAATAACTTGTCATGTTTTCCTTTTATCATATATAATGGAACCAATGGAACAATGAGAATTAAAGGTCCAAATTGAATAATTGAAAATAAAGGGATTCATTAGACCTATCACATCACATTGGGCTACCAAAATTTTATTTAAAAGTAGGTAATATAGTACACTCTGATTTTGTGTTGATTATCATTGACTTTACTAGGTTATGATTAAGAATTCATATTGACTTCCTTGAATTGATGATCTATTTGATCAGTTAAAGGGAGAAAAGTGGTTATGTCATATTTAATTATTATCACAATACCATAAAATAATTTTTAGGAAATAGGATATTCTAAAAATATAATTTTAAAGTTGATATGTTCATTACAAATATTTGGTTATTCCCTTTGGTAGAATGAATGAACCTATGGTTTTCATAGTCCTAATGAACCATATCTTCTATAGGTACATAGATTATATTTTTTGGTATTTACTGATGATATTCTGGTTTATTATAGGAACATTAATTACTATGAGGAGCACTTAAAGATTTTACTGAGCTTGTTTCATGACCATCGACTTTATGCTATATTTTCTAATTTTGACTTCTCGATTAAAGAATTTTATTGCCTTGGGAAAATCATTTTTAAATAAGGAATAATATTTGATCCTACGAAGATTGAAGTTTTTAATTATTGGTATCCTCCCAAAAAATAAATTTGATTTTTTATTTTTTCTAGGATTAAAGGGTTTTATCATCATTTTGTTCAGGATTTTTTAAGTCGTTATTATCCTATAACTACATTGAAAGTGAAGGGAATTCCATTAAATTGGGATAATAACTGTTAGAAATCCTTCTAGAAGATTAAATATTGACATACTTTGACACCCATCCACATCATTCCTGAACCAATTTGGGGTTGTTTTTATTATAATGTGTCTAGATCTGGTGTCACTTATGTTCTCACAAATGGAGAACATGTTTTGTCTTATGACTCATGGAACATGAGAACACATGAAAATAATTACCTGAAACATGGCATGGAATTAGTATTAGTGGTCCATGACTTAAAAATAAGGCTATATATTCTACTTAGGAAGAAAATTATAGACATTAATAATCATAAGATCTTGAAGCATATATTTTTTCAGTGATACTTGAACTTGAGGAAACAATGATGGATGGAGTGTATCCAGATGTTTGACATTGACTAGATGTATAAACCTAGGAAATGGATTTTTTGGCTGATGTATTAAGTCAAAATTAAAATAAAAAAGTGATCATAAAGTATGGTGACCAATGACAGTTTTGATTATTGTTGTTGGTATGAAACTACACTACACCGAATAGAATGAGAATATTGTTTTCCTCCTAATCACTTTGGTTTCTAATTTAATCGATTTGGACAAAGAGGCACAATTATTAGAACATGATTGTATCACCATTATGTTAATCCTAAATGGTGGGGATACTAGGATGGTTGGACCAAGGTTCCAAAATTAATATTTCATTTTTTAAACTGAATCTTGGTGACTCAATCTTTCTATGAACAAATTAAACTTTCATATCACCATTAAAAATGGGCTATTCACCTATCCATTCAAAAGATGTAAAAATTGATGAAATTTTTTTTCTTATGTGTGGGTATGAAAAAAAGATTACAAATTATGTTAGGAAACTCCTAACTTGTTAGTATGCCAAATATGAGAATCGATGACCAATAGGTATTTCATAATCTATGTCTATACCTATTTGGAAATGTCATGAAAATACAATGTACTTTGTCACTGGTTTACTATAGAAACTAATGAAACATAATTCTATTTGTGTGATTGTGGGATAAATTACCAATTCATCATACTTTCTCTCAATCATAGAGTCCAATATGGTAGAAGATCTAGAAAAGTCATATATTCAAGAAGAGGATAAGATGAACAGAGTTACAGTTTTGATCATCTCTAATAGGGATTCACAGTTAAATTCTTAGTTTTAGTATAGTTTTAATATAATAAAAGTTATGAAGATTTTATATAAATGGCCCCACACGTGGAATTATAGGGTTTCCCTTATATTTCTCCACTTTATTGGATGAAATAGGATAAACTTATCTAATTGGACCTTGTCTTGTTTAAGAGACTACAGAAAAGGTCAATATGATCTCAAAGTGGATGGATGTGACTTAAAGCTGATAGAAATCATATTCGAATCATCATTTTTGACCTTTTTCTTCAAATGTGAGTTTTCATGTGTTTTTGAAAGTTTCACCGAGACTTGGTCATAATCACTTGGGAAATCAAGGGAAATGGATTCATAGTATGTTATTCCATTTGATATTTTAGAAGGGATTTTTGATATAGGATACTAGTTAGCCTTACCACCAAGATTCAATGTTTTCAATAATGTGTTTCAAGTCTATCAACTGAATAAGTACCACCTAGATCTTAATCATCTAATCAGTTGGAATCATATTATGCTTGATCTGGATATCATGTTTATCCCCGAACTAGTTCA
Organism: Viscum album; assembly: GCA_963277665.1. Classification (NCBI taxonomy): domain Eukaryota; kingdom Viridiplantae; phylum Streptophyta; class Magnoliopsida; order Santalales; family Viscaceae; genus Viscum; species Viscum album. Next base: position 248,464,687 of record OY728133.1, read on the forward strand.
AATTCTATATTGATTAGAGAATAATTTTTGTGGTAGATCTATTACGTTGATAATATTATTATGGAACCATGATCAAATTCAAGAAAACACATGAGAAATATAGAAACTTATGTTACATCAATGACTTGATATTTTAAAAGATGATGTATACCTATAGTTATCTGAGGATAGAATTCCCAATAGTGGGGAGAATTTTTCACCCCTGATTTGAGGTATGACCTTTTTATTTTTTTCACTTTTTTGGAGTATATAGGTTGAATTGATGGATGATTTAAAAGTAATAAATAGAAATTAATTTGGAATATTTTTATAGAAATACTTCATGTCATGAATGGTAATTTAAGATGTGAATGAATTTTAAGAAGAGGACATGAAATTCATTCAATACTTAAATGGTCATATAGAATTATATGTTCTCAATGTGAAAGGGTATTCATGATGTGAACTATTTTCTAGGATTTTAAGCTGAGGGGATTGAAATTTCAGTTTAAGTGGAATCTAGAAGGTTCATGATGTGAATAAAAATTTCCCACCATGAATAGTTCCATCTTAATAACAACTCAGTCTTCTCATACATGGAAATTAAATAATTTTTTATGAATATTCTTCACATCACAAGAGTGAATTCTTGAGGACCATAATAGTTTAGTGTCTTTAGAAATATGGAACAAATTATTATAACTTTGAAAATAGTATAAACTTCCCTAATTATACATTATCTTGATTATGAGACTACATAAAAGATCTATATAATCTCAAAGTGTATGGATGTGACTTAAATCTAATGAAAATCATATTAAAGTCATCAATTTTAACCTTTTCCCTCAAATTTGAGTGTTCATTTATTTTTGAAAGTGTCACCGAGACTTGGTCATCATCTCTTGGGAAATCAAGGGAAATTGGATTCATGGTATATTATTCCATTTGATATTTTGGAAGATATTTGTGATATAGGATACAGGTTAGACTTAAAAAATATATTCAATGTTTTATATAATGTTTTTCATGTCCATCAACTGAATAAGTACCGCATTGATCTTAATCAATTGATCAGCTGGGATGATTTTATGCTTCAGTTGGATATAATGTTTATCCCTCAACCGGTCCAAATTCTATATGGATATGCGAAGAATTATTATGGTAGATATATTCCTTTGGTAATATTATTATGTAACCATGGCCAAATTCAAGAAAAGACATGAGAAATAGAGAAATTTCTGTTAGATCAATGACATGAAATTTTCAAATATGATGCATACCTATAGTTATATGAGGATAGTATTCCTAATGGTGGGGAGGATGTCTCACCCCTGATTTTAGGTATGACTATTTTATTTTTGAACTTTTTTATTTTTAGAGTAATTGGGTTGAATTGATGTAGGATTTAGAAGGAATAAAAAGAAGGAAATATTGAATATTTCTATAGAAATACTTCATGTCAGGAATAGTAATTCACAATGTGAATGGTTTCTGAGAAGAGGCCATAAATTTCATTCAAGACTTTAATGGTAATATAGGCATATATGTTCACAATGTGAAAGGGTATTCCTGATGTCAACTTTTTCTAGGATTTTAAGATGAGGCAATTGAAATTTCAGCATATGTGGCATCTAGAAGGTTTATTGTGTGAATCTAAATTTCACTCCATGAATAGTTATAGATCAATAGGAACCCAAGCTTCTCATACATGGATATTAAATAATTTTATATGATTATTGTTCTCATAAAAATAATACATTCATAAGGACCATAATAGTTGAGTGTCTTTGGAAACATAGAAGACAATATTCTAAGTTGGTAAAATATCTTCAATATTTCCCACAAAGATATTACCATTTAGTACTCCTACTTAAAACCTTTCATCATAACATAGGGAAAAGGAAATATGAGAAAAAATTATCTCAGATGCTATGTAAGGGTAAATAAAGGATATTGATAAGTATAACAAGAACATAAGGGTATAATAAAATGATAAAAACATTTGAAGATCATTCCATATATATCAAAAATCATATACATGAGTCGTGGCCTAAATATGAGCAGTTCATAAAACATTAATCATATGTTAATAAAAGAACATGATCCATAAGAGCATAAAATTTGAATAAGACCTTGAATTTTTGGTATTCACACAAAAATAATAAATCTTATGTTAAGGATACCCACCAAGACATTCAAAACCTGTTAGGCTTGGCCCGACCACCCATGTACCCGCTTTGGGCCTGGGATGACTACCCGTATAGCCTTATTTTTAGGAATGGTATGACCAATCATGTTCCCTTATATTTGTTCTTGGGATAAACATCTGTGTACTATCCTTTTTGGATTTATATTGTACCCTCATACTTAGGATTGGGTAAAAAATCCATGAACCCTCCTTTTTTTTGGGATGACCACTCATATACACTCATCTTTGGGATTGGTCTGACCACATGTGTGCCCTCTAATCCCGTGGAACAATTATCATTACCTAGTAAATTAGAGAGATATAAAGGTCTCACCCATCACATAATGAAAACCATATTTATCTATTATACAATATCATAAACATTTAACATATCAGAACCAATGAAATGAAATGGATATAATAAATATTTCATCAAATCATAACCTATGGAAAAGGGATAGGGTTAATATTCATTTTATTATAGAATAACCTTTGAAAATGGTTGTTTTTAATAATAAACATTTTGTCTAAAAGAAAAACCATTCAAATAGTGAATAATAATGGTATCATGGGATCATATTCCTAGTAAATCTTAAGTAACCTCAAATAATGTCATTTTAAATGGAAAATAGTTTTGAAAGACTACTTCATGAATTTATTGAGGAAAATATATTTTCTTTGAAAATAACTCATAAAAAAATACTATGAAAATCATTTTATTTTAAAAAAACTTTGAAAACTTATTAAAGAATCTTTTAGAGTTTATTTAAAATATTTCTTGAAGAAAAAATCCGTTCTGTTAAGAAAAATAATTTTTAAAACATAAATCATTTTTAAAACATTTTCCTTTTAATACAACTGTGAAAAGTTATAAAGGAATATTTTAAAATTAATTTAAAAATATTTCTCTAGAAAAAGATCCTTTATTCTTTGAAAATTTATTTTTAAAACATAAAACATTTTAAAAACATTTTTCTTTGAGAATAATCTTGAAAAATAATAAAGACATATTTAAAGATCATTTAAATAACTTTTTAAAACAAAAAATATTTTCAAAAAAAATTTCCTTCAAAATGAGCTTAAAATATTATTTTAAAATATTCAAAACATTTTTAGAAAAAAAGGTTTTTCAATACAATATTTTTTGAAAAAAATAGAAACATATTCATATATTATTAAATGAATTTTTTTTTAATTACATTAAGTACCAAATAGTGGTAAAATGGAAAAATTACTTAAATATGTCATTAATAACCATAGTAGAATAAAATTAAAGATAATTCTTAAGATATAGATCATAACATATTTTCATTTGAATCATAATCATAAATAATCCCGACAAACAATGACATTGTAACATAAAATTATTACCACTTTGGTAATGATGAATTATAAGATCCATGAAGTAATAATATAAAATGGAACTTAAAATATCATGAGGATATATAAATTCATGACATTACATTAAAAAAAATTATATAAACATCATAAAAGAATATATGTGTATATCAAAACATATGTCTCAAGGAAGGAAAATTGAGACAAAGTCCTTTATCGGTTTAGTAACATTTAAATCATAAACCCAAGGAAAGATAGATCCTAAAATGGACATGTAAATAGAAATAAAATTTAGTATAATAATCATAAATTGAATTATTGTGAATTATATAGACCACATATAAAAAAGAGTTTGTGAATATAGCATGTGTCTCACAAAAGTAAAAAGTGAGACGAAAATACATTACTACTTGAGAAACCTTTAAATCATAATACCTATAAAATAATAGAATAAATAGAAAAATTATATATCATAAAATTAGGTATATTTATGATATATCATTTCATAGTTATTATATACACCACATAAAAGAAACAAGTGGTAAATACAACATAATTCTCTCAAAAATAAAAGTGAGACTAGAAATCTATTTACCTTAAGTATTGACACTCATCATAATCATTCAAATTTCCTTATAATAAATATAAGTTTATTATAAATATATGATAGAATAATATTACTACACATAATATCATATATGATTTTCTTATGACCTTTTATTACCCATTTATTATCAATTCCATGTTAAAGTAATGTTTCAGATAATAACCGCTTTATTTTTCATAAATGTTTTGATTTTCTATATTTTTTATTAAATTAATTTAATAATAATACCATAATAATTAAAATTATATCCATGATATAAATTTCATATATATTTATTATATATTTATATATATTAATCTCTAAAATTTAGTGATAGGAAATTAAATATATTATTTTGGGGACGGTATGCTGCATGTACGCATGAACGTTGTTTCCATTTTCTTGTCATAGTAAAAGAAAGAAAAGTAAAAGGTATATATATATATTATCATCCCATTATAATTTATATGTCATATATATCACATATTTTTATTAAAAATATCATTAATACATTCCAATGAAAGTGTGAACTATTCACGTCACTTCAGGAGGCGGCAGACCGTTGTACACACGAATGGCGTTATTGTATTCACACAAAATGAAAAATATGATGTTATGTGTCATATAATAATTATTGAAGCACAAATAAATAGAAATTTCATATATATATATCGAATATAAATAGTATTTATATTATTATGAAAAACCTTGAGAGGTTGTAATGGAAAAATAAACAACATCAGTTCATGAGGCGGTAGTCCGTCATACACACGATCGATGATTTTGCAACTTCTTTTATGAAAGTGTGTGAAGTTTTAGGTTGTAGCCTTAACATAAAAATATATTTGTATATTTAAGATATTTAGGTTATTATATAATACTAGTATAATAATAATTTAATTATGTGGTTAAGGAAATTAAATAAAAACATGTTTTGAATAACATTACATCTTCTTCAGGTATAATCCTTAGTTTTGCACTAAAACCATCAAAGGATTGATTTTTTAAAAACTAAGGCTTATAGGATTAGGTTAGGTAATTCATGAAGTGTTTGTTTTCAGTTTTGGTAGATCCAAATGGATCGAGATATGTGAAGAAGTGGGGAGAGTGAGTGCCCTTTTATATTTGGGGAGGAGTGGCATTCTTATAAACACTGAAGAGTATTCACTATTGGTAGGTATAAATTACCTAATGTGGCTCCAAAATTGGATAATAATGTATTTTAAGATTTACTTAATTGATATATACATCTAAAAAATAAATATAAATTCGTTGCAATAATTTTCTTCCTTAACTTCTATGTTTCCCAATTTTTTACATTCTGGTTTTCATTAAGGTAATTAATTGTCTAACCTAGCTTATTTATCTTTTAAAAATAAATTAAATTTAGAATTATTATAAAATTTAAACCCAATGATTCTAAAATATGTTATCAAATTTATAAAATAAAAATCACATATGTGTTGTAAGATAATTTCAATAGAAGCGTGAGTAACAAGAAAAAACACTGATTTAACCCTAACCACGATAACAAAGTTTTTTCTATTTAGGGGTTAATATTTTCATTATAAAATATAAATTGGTCCATTAATTAACCATAAATTATATTTATTAACATTTAAAAATCACGTTTTGGAAGATATTATTTTATAAATTCTAAATCATTTAATAAATATTGTTTTTTATAAAATAAAATTATTGTCGATTTTGACAATATTTAATTAATTTATACTTAAAAATATAAATAAAATATTTTTATTTTAATATATTAAGTTAAAAACTATTTAAAATTATATATTAATTTAAAAATCAATTTAATATAATAATTCATTCCATATATTTTGCTTTTAATATTTTTAATATCATTTATTTTAGTTAGTTATTAACTAAATAATTTGTGTGTTGGCCATTCTTAAGAATTTAAAGTAATAATTTAGTCTATAAAAACTAAAAATAAATTATCATGATAAAAACAATTCAATTAAATTTAAAAATAATATTTTAAACTGGACATATGATGTTTTTTCCAATCCCAAAGCATTATAAATATTAAAGTTAAGGAAGGTGCCTTTTTTATTTTTCATTAATTAACATATTATATTGTTCACTTTCATGGAATAATATCCTAATAACTCATAAAAATAGATAATAATGTTTAAATGGTCTAAATATTTCCATAAAATGGGGTTTGGAAAAGTTTTTATGTCATTTTACAACTTATATTCTAATTTTAACCACTAAGAAAACTCATTTTTACCTTAATCACTGTAATTATTTTTAACAGTTTTCACTAATCAAATTGGTCAAAAATTAAGTTGGACCTATTATAAATCATAATTTATTTTGATTTTAAATATGGAATCTATTTTTTTTCAAATATATTTCACAGAAGTTGAATTATTTAATTTAAAATTAATCTCGTAGATGTGATGAGAAAATGAGTTTTTATAGTGAAAATGTCTAAAAATTTTACAATATTTTAAAATCAAGATTAAATATTAAAATGAATCAAATGAAATAAATTATATTTATATATTTATTATTTAACTATTTTTACTTTTAAAACAATTCAAAATATATTTTAACAGTATAAATTATTTAAACAAAAAGAGAGTTTTCAATTAAAATTCAGTATTTTTCACTATTCATAAAAAAATTAAACTTCTTAGAAAAATACCAAAAATTTACCCTAAGTTAATTTGGGTATTTTTATTACCAAAATGAAGCTTATTTTTCAAATAAATCTTCTAAAAGTACCATATTTTATAAAATATATTATTTTTTAGAAAACATTTCTTTTTATTTTAAATGATTCTTATTTTATTTCTAATAAATATATAACTAATAAAAATATGAGACCCATATATTTTTATAATTTATTTCATGCTGTTAATTACTTAATTTCAAATGGATAGGTGATAACGATAATATTAAATCATAATATTAATCGTATATTGTAGTTCTTTAAAATTTATTATTGCATGTAACGCAAGACATCAATGGAATTTGGTATTATGTGTATCATAAGACAAAAATAGTGTTTTGTGTAGTAAAATATTAACTTGTTGTTGAATATAAGGAAATATTTACTTATTGTGGAATGAAAATAAATCCATCGAATAATTTTAATTTATTTGGAAAAAAATCATAAAAACTCAAGGTGTTACAGGATCAAACCAATTTTATAATGTTATCACTTCTTCTCATCATCAACACTTCCATTTTCTTCCTATAAACATCCAAGGTTCTTCTAGGTGGTTTTTAACTATCTTAAACATCCATATTCTAATTCTAATTATTATTTAAGTGTATTACAATGGCTGTCATAGGATAGTAACTTTTATCCATGGTCAAATTGTGTATCTTATTTGTAAAATTTAGTAGTTGAGATTAATATTTTGGCCTTGGATAAGTTGAAGTGTATTTTTGGAGTTGGAAATGTTTTTTTGGAAAGAATAAGTGGTCTGTAGAGCCATTTTTTTCATGGGTGTCCAATTCCCCTTATTCTTTATATGAAATCCTTTCATAATAGTGTGTTTTAAATTGTTGTATTTTATAAGTTACAAAAAAATCTGGATAAATGAATTAATTTTAACACATAGGATGATCAACTAGTGTATATAATGAGTTCATCAAGGAGATTATTGATTTCTTACTTTTGGTATGCCAATAGGGAAGTAAATAAAAAGGAACTTTGGTGATCATTAATTTATAACTTGTGTATTCCAAATATGATAATTTTATTTATGTGGATAACTTATAAAAATTATCTTCATTTAAAGATATCTATTAAATATTGTGGAATTATATTGCTTCAAGATACTATTGTTTTTCCTATCAATGAAAATATTCCACTAGTAATGTGTTCCTTCAAAGTATAAGGATTTCATTTTTTTGGAATCTATTTGGTGTCATTTGGGGTAGGTGGTGTACATTTAATTTAATTTATTAGCTTATTAAATCCTAGTTCAAGGGTGTTTCTCCATCATGATGTTTGTCAAATCATGTTCTTTTTATTTTTCAGACTATTTATTGGGTGATTTAGTGTGGTAGGAATGAAGCAGTGATGAAGGGTGGCACTTTAGTAGTGGTTTCCTTATTATATCATTTTTACCATATGATGATAAAGATGGTGAGTTATTTAAAGGGTAATCGCCTATCATATTTTCTACACCGTATGATTTGGGAGATGATTCACCAACCTGTTAATCTTACTCGAATCACTATAGGATGTTGAGTAAAGTGGATTCCTCAAATTCATTCCAAAAAATGTAATTAAAATGTTTCCCATGTTAACAATGACATAGATGGTGGTGATGTGGTTCATGATATAATGGGATTTATTATTCTTAGATTTATAGAAATTTTTTGAATTTTATATTACTTGATAGTTAAAGTTATAGATTTTATTTTTGGGATTTATCTATGTGAAACCAAGGTTTTCATTCTATCATGTTTTTAGATAAATGAATATTTGGTTGTCAAGTTCCTATATCTCCCACATCATACACATTGGGATGCGGTGTATCTTATTAAGTCTTAAAATATGTTAATCTAAGTTTATGTATCAGTGTCTCATACTTACTGAGAAGGGAACATAATGGTAGACTTGCTTACATCCCATAGATGCACCACTCTAATTGAATCTATTATCTTATATATAAGAATTATACCTGATATTTTTATATTATTTATGATAAAATATAAAGGTTCATACATTCATAGACCTTTAATTCAATTATTCTGTCATTATAAGTGTTAATAGGAACATTAGTTGTTATTGGTAGAGTATGAGTAGATTTGTGAATGAATTTTTAGATAGAAACATGGGACACATTGTGACCATGTGTGTTGTGGTATGGTTGGCTGGTTTTATAAGAGGGGTTGTTGTGATATATTGTATTGCATCAAGATCAATGATGTTTTAACCATGGAATTTTCTACATCATTGGGATTATGATATAATATATTGGTGTTGTTTTGTCTTTGTGTAGAAATGTTATTGCAATTGATGTGTTTCATTTTAGTGTAAGGGGTTATGGTTTAATCTTATGTGAGGGTCATAAAAATGAATCCTGTTCGATTTATCCATGGGATTATTGTATAATGATTTCATGGTTCTTCATTTTTTGTATCATTGCATTTTGGTGGTGATCATTTCATCATAGTGGTTGGTTGAGGTTAATCGGTTGGAGGGTGAAGAATGAGGTTTTATCATAATTCATGGGCGTTCAAGAAATGTAGAATGTGGACACCATGTTTTTCATGAAATTACTTGTTTATATTAATTTAAAAAAATTATCTCCATGAAATTTTTACAATATCGCATCTTGATTTTCAAATCGGACCACTATTATGTCATGACCAAGCTAGTCACATCATGATGTTATGTGTACCAATTTTTAATACAAAGTAGATTAATTTAATGGATTGTATCTTATTCCTTTTACCTTAATCATACCTTAACTGATTCAAAGTTCATTGTGCTTTTCCCTTGGTCTAATTTTGGTGTCTCTTAATCCTTATCTTCATGTGGGTATAAAATATTAGACATGGGATCATCGGTTTTCGGAGAAAGTCTATGGATACAATATAGGAAGAGAATAATTTATTTTATTATTTTGAAAATGGGACTATAATGAATTTTTAAAATTATATGATACCCATATAGGATATAATTTACTATAATAGTCTTTCCCATATGTTTTTGTGTCATTTTATTTACCAATTCCAGTAACGAATTTCACTCCCTTTCTCTAGACCACCCTTTAACATCCTCTGTTGCTTCTCCATCCCTACTACTACTTTCCTTCAGTTTTATAGGATTTATTCAATGATTTCATCTACATAATATTTATCACCCCAAATTTTCATCCAAACTTAGGTATTCAGCTTTAAATCTATGGGTCTATAGTCTGACTTTCATTCTTCCAGTGTCTACTTCTTTCTTGTCTCCAAACAAAGGATCATGTAATAAAATTGATTTGTGGGATTTATTATTTTTTATTTTATCTTAATTAATATTTTAATTGTATGTTTTAATTTAATAGTATATTTATTTTTCTATTGTATTACCCTAAAGGATCACCTTTTGTATTATATTTTTTGAAGTGGCTATTTGAAATTTCCCCATTGTATTTTATGAAGTCAAAACTCTTTATTTTTATTTTATAAAATCCATCTATATTACAAGTTTAAGAACCTCAAAATTTCATTTAGTTTAATTTTTTCAATTTAAAATCTATCAAAAATTTCATACAAATCACTTTATTTCTAAATAATTATATAATATGTGAAATGATTTCTATTAGATATGGCATTAGGTCTTCAATAATGGGGAAAATATAGGGTGTAAGTGGATAAACATCTTATCATCATAGATTTAATCCTTAACTACTCTTCTATAAATGATAATAATAATTATAAACTTATATTTGAATCAAAAAATTATTTATTACCCCTTTAGGTCTAATTAACAAGTGAAAATCTATCCTAATAATAGTTGGGGACCCTAGATGCTACTGTCAGTTGTAATTATTTTTTTCATCCAATAGTTCAAATTATATAGTTTTTAATTTAAAAATGCGGGATTTTAATGGGCCTACCCGACCTATTATAAAAAGGGGTCAGGATTAAAAAAAATATTCTATATTTAAGATGATCTGAAACAACCCTAGACCCATATGGTAATTTCTTTTTTTTTTGGTTCATCTTGTTTATTTTTCAAGTTTGGATTTTTGTGATTGATATATTGTAATTCATGGTTATTCCCCTTCCTCTATCATTTTTTTCTTGTCCTTTAACTTTATTGAGAACATGTTAGAGAAAGGGGTTTGGATTAGTGTTTTTCATTAATTTTTTGATAGAGGTCTAATATGTGTAGGTTTTTTGGGGGATCCTTTCAAGTTTGGTGGTGTTTAATTGGCATTATCTAATCTTTTTTTTTTTGCAGAATTTTTCAAAGATTCTATTGTGGTAAGGGATTTGAAATCTATATTCTCTTTATATTATGTAGGAATGTAGAATTATCAAGGCTATTTTTTTAATGGGTATATGGTTTTTATTAAGATAATAATGATAATAAAGTGGATTAAAAATTTGTAAGAGAAGTGGTGATCGCATGATCTTTATATGATTTATTTGTTATTTTTAGTGTGATATCTTATGATGATTTTTTATTTTATATTATAAAACATGTATTTATTAAAATTATCATGATTATCCAATTTCATAATTGTTTAAGAAACTTATATATGGTAAAACAATGGATTATATGTAATTATAGAATTTATAATTGATGTCTTTAATCTTGAAATGTTGAACTAATATGGAAATGATTAAAATAAGAATGTGTAATGTTGATTATTTTATTTATTTTTTTATGTGGTCCACTATAGTGGTTGTTTTTTATTCTTCTCTTCATTGAGTTATATGGTTGGTTATACTGGTTTTTTTTTATTTTTTATTTTTTTATTGGTGATAATGTATTATTATCATTATGGTGGTGGTTTAAATAGTTTATAGAGAAAGGGGATGATATTATTGCAACAGTATCATTATTATTGTGGTTGTAGGATGGGATTTTATGGTGGTTATGTGGTTTATGAGAATTATTTCATGTGGATATGTTTCAATTTCTCTGTAATATAGCATAATTCTGAAATTAATTAAATTATGAGTGGTTGTGGAATGCAGTATAATGAATAAGGGTTTATGAATTAATAAAAGTATTTATGGGTAAATGATTTCTGGTAAATAATAATGTGACTAAATAAGTTTATGTGGTTAAATGAAAATTTAATTGGATTAAAATAAATTATGGTGTAATAGATTTAATATGAATACTAAAGAAAAATATAGAAATTGATAATGATGTGAAAAAATTGTAAATTTTAATTTCTGTGTGGTTGTTATGTTGTAGTGGCATAGTTTGGTTTTGTTATGTATAATTTTTAGCTGTGGTTCTAGATGTTATATGATGTTTTTGAATTGACATGTTTCTAGTCATAGTAAAAAAAATCATTTGAGGGTAAACCTTTAGTATTTTTTTTATTTGTTCTATTTTATTCACTATATTTTTGTATTTTTTTCTTATGTGAACCCACATAATTCAGGTAACCTTACTGATGATCAAATGAGATCATAGATTTTAGAATGATTCTCGTAATCTAGGATAGACGTTGCATGGATGGTTGACTACCCCCACATCCCTTATCTCTATTATAGACTTAGTATCAATTTTATGCCTTGATTACTATGATAGGTTGTAATGTCCTGAGGTTGGTGTGTGATGATGTGGTTATGGTGTGGATACAAAGTAATGAATATACATATAAGTGTAAAGGAATAAGGCTGATGTCTTTCGTGTTTATGTTACCCTACTATGATGATGTTGAAGTAGTGTGTAGTTTTGATATGGCGATATGGAATTTGGTTTTGCTTGTAGTATGTTGTGGGTTCTGGTGTGTGATATGCAGTTGTGGATTTGATGTGATTATACGGTTATATAAATATAACACCCCAAGATTTTGTGAGATATATTATTTTTAATTTATTTTATGCCTTGTTTTGTATGTGACACCAATATTAGATTATGTTATATGCACCACCATATTATCTTGTAGTATACTCAATACTATTCTCATCTTTCATTACATGCAAGAGAAACATCCCTTGATAGCTTGCGTTGTATGCAATACCAAGTTTCACAAAACAATGATATATGATTAAAATGTTATTATTTAATGGGATTTAAACTAACAATTATGAATAATATTAACAACATTTTTAATTTTATATAACATTAACATTCATCTTATGTATTTTCTAGACATGATATAAGAACAAATTCAATTTTTTCGATAAAAGAAGTTGTTTTTCAAAAAAAATACAATTTTACCGCCTTTTGATGGAGAACTCTTTTTACATATAGTTTTGACAATGTTATAAGTTCTATATGACATAATAAACTTATTATTTGGAATATAGACATCAAAATTTACCTTGGATGAAATTTTGGTATTTTCTGATGAAATTCAAATTTTAATTAATAGAGAAAAATACTGCATTTTAAATCAAAAATGTCTTTTCATCTAATTTATTTATATAGTTAGATTATCATTTCAATTGGTTTTAAATTTAATTGGATTATGTTTTTAAAATTTAATAAAATTTTCATCATTGTATATAATTTCACATTTAAATTGGACATAAACACATGTCAATCTTTTGACAGTTTTTACTTCTTAAAAACTAGCTTTTTGGTTTTGAGAAAGGTTATTAATTTTAAATTAATTTCTTCCAATATTTTGTTCTGAATTTGGAAAAATGGATACAATATTTGTAATCATAAGGTCCAAATTGTTTAAATAGGGACATTTCATTTTTGGAAATTATGAATACTAACTTCAGTAATTATTTTTATTTACCATAGTTAAATGGTAAATCAGGTAAATAAGGGTAAAAAATAATATTATAATAATATAAAACTACCCTAACATGTGTCTTAATCCCATTTTATGACATATTACGACCATGGGAATACTTGGTTCAATTTTAGGACCCCATGGATCCACTTGGGAGAGGTAATGACTTGTTATAATAAGTAATTTAAAGTAATGAGAAAAATAACATAAACATGTATCTTTTTAACAAAAATAATAATATGGGGTTATATAATTTATATATTATAATATAAATAGTCATTATAAATTTAAAAATATTTCCCACATCATGATATTTTATTTATAATTTTTATACCTAAAATAAATGAATTAAATTATGACATAATGGTGATGTAGTGATTGCTTCATTAATAAAGGATTCAAATAAATGATATTATAAATATTAAAATAAATATTATTTGATATGATTTATATGATCAACAAATTTTATAGGTTAATATGACATGTTATTATTTATTCAATGTTTTTCTGAAGGAATCAGGTTGTTATGAATTTTTAAAAAAGTCAAGTATGAATAGTGACCAAAATCAACATAATTCATAACAAAAAATATAAAATAGTTTATTAAATGATATTAAATTACTAAAAATATAATATTCGTCCAAATGGTTTATGTAAGTCCAAATATTTCATAAATATCAGTTTTTTGGGTCATTTTACATGATATGGTAATTGCATTAACCCACAATGTGTAAATAACATGATTTCACTATAAGATTAAAAAGTGTAAAATAAGGGTTAAACCGGAACAATACGGATAAAAAATAATCAAAACTTGTATAAAAATTATTATATGATGGTTATTAGAACTAAAATAATCTTATCTTATAACTAAATGAGTTTTAGACCATTTTTAATCGAAATTGAATTTATAATAAATTAATATTTCAAAACATTCCTGAAGTGCCCCTCACCTCTTCTATAAAAGGGAACTTCTTTATTCTATTTATCTCACACTTTTAAAGCCTTTTAGTTTAGAAAATATATGTCCAAAAATATTCCTATAATCCTTAAATTCCTCCTACAATCCTTACAATTGTATGAAAATCATCTTAGGGATATTATTTGTGAAAATCAAACGAAGATACTCGAAAAAGAGGTAATTGTTTTATCACCTCTTTCAAAATTCATTTCTTCTTCTACTACCTATTATTATGTTGTTATTATAATAAATAAATAAATATAGAATCTTGTACATTCTGATATTTTATTAAAATTATATTTCAACCTTATATCTCCTTTTATCCATCTTAACAATAACGATATCACCATATGTTTGTACGTACAACTTACCCTCTCCCCGTTGTGGTTTAATTTTTTATTCAACAATAATTAATTTGGATGGGTATAATGATGATTAAAATGGATTTAAATAATGAATATGGCATGATAATTATTATTTATACCATAAAATTCCATATCATTTAACCATTAAGTGAATGAAATTGATGCTCGTGCGTACGTACGGCCTACCGTCTCTACGGCACGATGAGATTCATTCTCTACGTTAACCATTCAAGAATTATTATAAAGTATATATAATAAATAAGTATGAAATATATGAAATAATAATTCTACTGGATTTATATATATGTATATATATATATCATTTACTATCTTCTATTAAATTCAATAAGTAAATAGAAACACAGTTAATGTGTACGTACGGTATATCGTCTCCACAAATGGTGTATTCCATTTCATTTATCTTTTTATTATATATATTTATATATAGTATATTTCTTATATATAAATAATTATTTACATTATGGAAGTAATGAAATCATTATCTAAGTAATAACATCAATAATAACAAGTCAAAACACGTATGATAAATAAAACAATTATTACCCAAAACGTTGCTTTAACGTGGAATTGATAAATGAATGGGTGTTATAAAGTTATAAGTGAATAATATATGATATAATAAATATTATTTTTGTTTTTATACAAGTTAATAATATTTCTAGACCCACTATATAAGATTTTTAGATACATACGAATCATATTGGACCTAAGGTAAAGGTTAATTTCGCAATCTCATTACTATCTGAGATTGGTTATACGTAATTATTTACTGCGGCATATTTATCATCCACATCAATGTTACATAAATATTTAATACTAAATCTATTCTTAAAAAACATTAATTTCAATTTTACCCATTTCGGAATTTTTAGTAGATGGTGTGAAAGGTATATTTTATCGGTACTCGATATAAGGTACTTTTTTTGACTTTTTCAGTAAAGTGTGAGGAGAATGTTTTTTAAATTATACGTCATAAACAAATTTTTATGTCTTCATAATTCCTTATTTCCATGAAGAATCATCTACAATATTTCAGGTTTATTTTCAACTAAATTCTTTTCTTTTAAAATTGCACAACATTTTGAGAATAGAAAATGTTTTTGTAGAATAAAGGATATTTTCCTCATAAATTAAGCTCAAGTGTTTTATCAAAATTATTTTCTATATAAGATGACATAGGGTTATGTTTCTATCCCTATTATTTCTTTGATTTTATTTTTTTTATGATGGAATTATTCTTATGAAATCCATTTATATTATATGGATTATGTTATGATTGAATGATGTTTAAGAAACCCATTTTTTGTTCCTTGGATTATGATATGGTGAATGGTTTATGTTATGTGAAACATATGATAATGATTTCATTATTAGATGGGTGGTACATATATCTTCCTCCAATTAATTTGGTAATGATTTATATCTCATGAGATATACATGACTAGAATAGCATGTAAATCTAGTTTAGTAATACAGGGCTGGAATGACAAGTAAATCAAGTTTAGTAATACGTGGTTGGAATGACAAGTAAATCCGGTTTAGTAAAGGAATTTGTCCACTATGATGGTCTTGGAAGCAATTCATTTCATACTATGTAAATAATATTATGTTCTTATTTATTTTCCACAATTCCATGTTTTATTACAATGATATTTTATCATGGTTAATATTCCTTTAAGATATATACCTTACGTGTTGCCAAGGTTTATTTCATGACTCGTGATTGTGATATTTAATATTTACGTTCATGTTTATATATTATTATGTTTATGTTTTTTTTATTTTATTAATATTTACCCTTACTGATAATTTTAGCTCACCCTTTTTATGTTTTATTTTCCCCATGATATAAATAAAGGTTTTCGATTGGAAAACAAAAGGGGAATATCTTTATGGCAGATGTTGAAGATATTTCACAAAGATAGAATATTGTGTTCCAAGTTTCCAAAGACACTAAAATGATATGATATTTGGGCTTATATTTTTGTAATGTATTATATATTTTGTAAAATAAATGTAATGTATATATACGTCAATATTGGGTCGTTATAGTTGGTATCAGAGTAAACGTTTAGTAAACCTTTGGAAAATTAGATGCAAAAACTTTAGTGAGACCAATAGAGATATTTTTAATGATATTTCTAGGGATATCCTAAGGATAAGTCAAGTATAGGTAACAATCCTAGGGTTTTTATGATAATAATGACTAACCTAGGGTTAAACCTAAAATATCATAGATAGAAATATTATAAGTATTTTACCTTTCTTATGTGTTTCTAATCTCCGATATGTATTTCTCACACTTTTCTTTCTGATCTTAGTCAATAACCAGAACTATAAAGAACATTGTTTACCATTGAATATTTTAGATGTAAAAAATATGATAATTATGAATATTGATTTACTATGTGAAAATATCACGAATAGAATCATGAAGATGGTACAATTATTGGTTATACTGTTGAGGATAAAGAGATTTTAAATGACATGTGAAAGGTATGTAATGTTCTTACAGTATTGTTTACATTAAATCTAAGATTATTGAGGTTTTAAAACCTTAATAAATGATTCATATTCTATGAAATATGAAGATTATGTATCATGAGTAACTTTTTAAGAATAAATTTTAATGATTGAGGTGTATATGTTTTGGAATTAAAATATTATATTATATGAATCATGAAATATATAAGTTATTTCAGTATAAGTTTTTATTAAGGATTGGAATGGATATGTTGAATATTTATAACGACCCAACAAGTGATTTAAGGTTAGGGTGATATATTTGTAGAACACATGATTAAGGGAAAGATAACCCTTAACATGTTCCTTATATTAAGATAATGATGTTTGTACAAAGATATGTTGGATTTGAATAAGTAAATTGGATGATGCAAGTTTCTTGGGAACTAATCATATATTTGTTGAAAAGAGGGTTTTGCTATCATGATTGAAGTATACAACTTTTTGGGACTTAAGGAAAAATCCACAATGTTTTGGAATAAGGAAACATGCATGTTTTTAATAAGGATATCTAATAATTCAGGTTGTTACCGTGACTCAAGAGAATATGTGATAAAGGTGTTCACACTTTGGGAATATTACCAACGAGAGATACCTTATTATATATGGTGGATAAATTTAAAGCTAAGTAAGTGAACCATTTTCTATAGTTTTGGATTTTCATCTTTTATATAGATTTTAAGGTTATAAATTTATGAAAAGTTTAAGCTAAACTTTAGATGACATTAGTTAGAATAAATTCATATCTCACTATAGGTGGACTTATGCATATTTGATAACCTATGCTAACCTTTTTGTTGAGATAGATGGAATGTCCTATCGTTCTGTCACATGATATGCTAACACTTCAAGAATGAAAAATTCAACATTATTTCATTAAATAATAGATGAAGTTGAAATTGTACAAGGAATGAAAAATGGAGAGATTTTACTAAAATCAAGTAAGTATTTATTATCCTGAAAATTTCATCAACAGTATGGAAAGGATCTTGAAAACCAAAAATGTTATCTTAGTACCTTCTTATCTGATGAATCATATAGTCCCTTAAATCATCACAGATTTATGGATTTCTAGTTGTTAACTTTCTCCAAACCTTGTTCTTTATCACTCTCCATCATAACTTTATGGTTATATTTTTTCTTCTATATCCATGTTTTCACTTCTCACCTATATTCTCCTCTGTGGAAACCCAATAATGAGTTACTTTGGGTAACCATTCTATTTAAAATCGTCATTTTTAAAAAAAATGTCTTAGTATTACTTTTTAGGATGTGGGTTTCTATGAAAGAAACTTTCAATTAGTAAAACATTTATAACCCCAACAAATTTCAAAGGTGAAAGTCATTTTAAAGGGGGTATAATGTAACACCCTGAGATTTTATGAGATAGATTCTTTTTAATTTCTTAGATATCTTATGTTTTATGCTACACCAATATTAATTTTTGTTATACACAACACCTTATTAGCTTGAATTATTTGCAACACTATTTTTGTCTTGCATTACACGCAAGAGCGGCCTTCCTCAATAGCCTGCATTGTACGCAATACTGAATTTCAATAAACAACGATATATTATTAAAATATTTTTATTTAATGGGATATAAAATTTAAATTTTTAATATTATTAACCAAATTTTGAATTTTATATAATATTAAATTCATATTATGTATTTTCTAGACATGATATAGTAACAAATTCAATTTTTTGGATAAAAGAAGTTTTTTTAAAAAAAATACAATTTTACCACCTTTTGATAGAGAACCCTTTTTAAATCTAGTTTTTGAAAATTTTATGAGTTATATATGACATAATAAACTTATTATTTCGAATTGGGACAGAAAATTTTACCTTGGATAAAATTTTGGTATTTTTCTGATGAAATTCATATTCTAATGAATAGTGATAAATACTGCATTTTAATTCAAAACTACGTTTTCATGTATTTTATTTATATAATTAGATTATATTTTTAATTGGTTTTAATGTGTAATTGGATTATTATTTTTTTCTTTTAATCCAATTTTGATAATTTTATGTAATTTTACAATTAAATTAGACATAAACAAATGTCAATCTTTTGATAATTTTTACTTCTTAAAAACCTGCTTTTTGGTTTTAATAACGGTAATTAATTTTCAATTAATTTCTATAAATCCAGTGTTTTGAATTTGGAAAAATGGATTAAATATTTTTAATAATAAGGTATAAATTTTTAAAATTATTTCTTCTTATTTTTTAAAATTGTGAATAGTAACTTCAGTGATTATTTTTATTTACCATGGTTAATGAATAAATCAGATAAATAAGGGTAAAAAATAATATTATAATAATATAAAACTACTATAACATGTGTCATAATCCTATTTTATGAAATATTTCCAACCATGGGAATCCTTGGGTCTGTTTTAGGACCCCATGGATCCACTTGGGAATGATAATGTCAAGTTATAATAAGTAATTTAAAGTAAAGAGAAAAATTACATAAACAAGCATCTTCTTACAAAAGAAATTTTATATAAGTTTATATAAGTGATATCTTTGACTATAAATAGTCATTAGAAATATAAAAAAATTCCTACATCATGATATATTTTTTATAATTTTTAGACATTAAATAAATAAATTTAAATATAACACAATGATGATGCAGTGATTGCTTCATTAATAATGGATTCAAATAAATGATATTATAAATATTAAAATAAATATTATTTTATATAATTTATGTTGTACATGAATTTTATAGTTAAATATAATATTTTATTATTTATTCAATGTTTTTATGGAATAAAGTTGTTATGAATTTGTAAAAAAGACAAGTATGAATAGTGACCAAAATTGAAATAATTCATAACCTAAAATATAAAATAGTTTATTAAATGATATTAAATTCCTAAAAATATAATATTCTAAAAAAATTATGATAATCCCAAATATGTCATAAATAACATTTTTGTGGGTCTTTTCTCATGATATGGTAATTATATTAACCCACAATGTGTAAAAAACATGACATCACAATATGATTAAAAGGGGTAAAATACGGGTTAAACCGAAAAGATCAGGATAAAAAAATAATAAATACTTGTATAAAAATTATTAGATTATTTTTATTTGAACAAAAATCATCATATATTAGAATTAAATGAGTTCTGGACCATTTTTATTGATAATTGAATTTATAATAAATTAATACTTCAAGACTTTCTAAAAGTGTCTCTCACCTCTTCTATAAAAGGGTACTTCATCTTCTCTTTATCTCACACTTCCAAAACTTTTAGTTAAGATAATATATGTCCAATACTCTTCCGATAATCCCTACCTTCCTCTAATAAGCCTTACATTGGGCAGAAATCCATCCTAGGGAGACTTTTGTGTAAATCAAAAGGCGATACTCGAAAAAGAGGTAATTGTTTTATCACCTCTTTCAAAATTATTTTTTTCTCCTAATACCTATTATTATGTTGTTAATATAATAAAGTAATAAATATAGTATCTTATACATTCTTATATGTTATTATTATTATGGGATAACCTTATACCTCTTTTTATATATCCTACAGATAACAATATCAATGTGCGTGCGTACGGCTTACCATCTCCATGCCATGTTGTAATTTTTTATTCAACAATACTTAATTTTGGGGGGTATAATGATGATTATAATGGATTTAAATAATTAATATAAAATTATTATTATTCTTTATACCATCTAATTCCATACCATTTAACCATTAAGTGAGTGATATCATCGCCCATGCCTACGTACGGCCAACCATCTCCACTACGCGGTGAGATTAATTATCCACGTTAATCATTCAAGAATGATTATAAGGTATATATAATAAATAATAATGACATATATGACATAATAATTGTATTTTATTTATTCATATATATATATATTTCATTTACTTTCTTCCATTCAATTCAATAATGAAACTGAAACAGTATTCATGCGTACGTACGGCCTTCCGTCTCCATGAATGGTGTATTATATTTCATTTATCTATCTATTATATATATTTATTTACTGAATATTTATGATATATAAATCATGTTTTACATTCTGGATGTAATTAAATCTTGACCTAGGTTATAAGATCAAGAATAAAAAGTCAAAACACCTACGATAAAAAAACGATTATTACCCAAAACCTTGCTTTAACATGGAATTGATAAATGAACGGGTAATATAAAGTCATAAGTTAATTATATATGATATAATAAAAATCATTGTGGTTTTTTTACAAGTTAATAGTATGTGTAGGCCCACAATACAGGAGTTTCGGATACATATGAAGCATATCGAACCTAAGGTAAAGGTTAATTTTGGAATCTCATTATTATCTGAGATTGTTTATACGTAATTATTTAATAGGTTATATTTATCATCCACATCCATGTTACTTAAATATTTAATAATATTTCTATTCTTCTACAATTTTTTATATTCAATTTTACCTATTGGTTAATTTTTAATAAATGTTCTGAAAGGGATATTTTTTCGTTATTTGATATGATGTACTTTTTTGAGTTTTTTGGTAAAAGTATGAGTAGAATGTTTTTTAACTTATATAGCATGAATGGTTTTTTATGTATTCATAATGCCTTATTTACATGAATCTTACTCTATAATATTTCATGTTTATTTTCAACTAAATTCTTTTATTTAAATTTTCACGACATTTTCATAATACAAAACATTTTTGTAAAATAAAGGATATTTTCCTCATGAACTAAGATCAAGTGTTATATCAAAATTATTTTACATATAATATGACATAGGGTTATGTTTCTATCCCTATTATTACTTTTATTTTAATGTTTTTATTATGGAATTATTTTTAGGAAATCCATTTATATTATATGGATTATGTTATGTTAGAATGATGTTTTAGAAGCCGGTTTTTTTCCTTGGGTTATGCTATAGTGAATGGTTTATGTTTTGTGGAACATGTGATAATGATTTCAATATGATATGGGGGGACCTGTATATCCCTCCAATGCATTGAGAAAATATTTATATCTCATGATATAGACATGAATATAATGGAAAGTAAATCTAGTTAAGTAATACAGGGTCGAAATGACAAGAAACTCGGTTCAGTAATGGACTTTGTCTATTATGATGGTCTTGGAAGTAATATCATGGAAACTATGTAAATAATATTATGCTCTTATTTTTTCCCCACAATTCCATGTTTTATGTCAATGCTATTATATCATTGTTAATGTTCCTTTATGATTTATCCCTTATGTACTGACAATATTTATTTCATGGCTCATGATTTTGATATTTAAACATTATGTCCATGTTTTTACATTATTATATTTATGGTTTGTTTTATGTTCCCAATACTTTTCATTACTAAGCATTTGAGCTCACCCTTATTATGTTTTCTAATTCCCATGATATAAATAAAGGTTTTAGGTTGTAAAACAAAAGGGGAAGATCTTTATGGTATATTTTGAAAATCTTTCACCAAGATAGAATATTTTGTTCCAAGTTTCCAAAGGTAAAAAACTAATATTTTCTTTGGGTGTATATTTTTGTAATGTATTAGGTATTATGAAAAAGAAATTTAATGTCCATGTATGTCAATCTTGGGTCGTTAGGGTGAATGTGAAAGGTATATAAGTACAAGACATATTTCAATGAGGAATGAGGGTGACTATATCATTAGTGAAGTAGTTATGGAATACTATATTGATATAAACTTTTGATAATTACAATGTTACTATACTTAGATGAATTATTATATGAGTGAAGAATGGTGATGATGGGTGGTAGTTCACATAGTTTAGGTTAATTGTTTTTGGTGTATATTCACTATGGAATTTGTACGATTATTCTAACTTTACATTATTGGTTTTATGGAGGATTTTACTAATTATACTTGTGTACTCATCCCTTTGTGTGTCTGTGTTTTTCTAGAAAGTAGTTGGTAATCAAGATGGACAGTATTAGATCATAGAGGTTATTTGTATTGGTGGGTTCAATACTATATGTGTTCATATTTTTTATTTATTCTAGAGACCATGATTATACATAATACTTACATAAATTATGGATTATTTTATACTTATTGCATTGAGTTTATTATTGGTTTATCATACTATATTCTTGGGGTTTTTACGTTAATTCCATGCATTATATTTGTCTTATATGTTCTGTTTTTTTTCGATAACCCTTGGCCAATTGGATATGATCTTTAGGTGTCTCACATATCATTATTTTTATCCTAAGAGGATATGTAGTCGGGGTGGTTCATGACAATGTGGTATAAAATCTAGGTTAAATATTTTATATGGGTCTTAATGTTGGAAGCTTTTGACAATTTCATGGGTTTCCAAGGGAAATAGTATTAATCAAACTTATCAAGTGCTATAGCAAGAGATACCAACTAGGACACGGGAGTTTAGGGACCCCTATAATCTGACACAAATCCCTTAATCTTATTGAACATACTAAGTGAGATTATTCTAATTATGGGGTATATTCTTAAGTGTGATGCATTTATTATATGTTTTTACCTTTTATTGTATTGGCGTGATTTATTGTGAAGTTAAAAAGATTCTAATAAAATATTTTAAATGAATTACATGTTTTTCAGATTAAAATATTCTTTATTAAATGTTACAGAGATGGAAGGTGAGAATAAATCTTGTGTGGTTTGGATAGCGTAGGTACAATGTCATTATCTTATTTATCATATTAGGGGTGACTAATTATAAGAAAATAATTATTAGAGGTATTTTCTTCATGAGTTTTAGTGTTAGAGACTTTAAAATTATGAGTGTACTATCTCTGGTTTGAAGAAAAAGTATTTATTGGTGGACCTCTATATTTCCTTTAGTTTGATCCATAAATATAAGGATTACTAGTTTTAATTAATCATTATTCAATATAGAGGAGCTACTCATCAATGGTGGTTTCAATTTCTTAGTGATCATGAGGAGTCTGAATTGTTATGGGATGATTTTTAGAAGTATATTCATGTTGATTTTCTCTCATCTATGGTGAAGTAATTTAATGCATAAGTTTATCTCATCGATGGTGAAAGAATTTAATGTATAAGTTTCTAACCTTTCAAAAGAGGTAATGACCACATGAGATCTCATGGTATTCATTAATAATATTAATTTTTTCCCTTGAATTTTCAATGTTTTGGAGGATAGAGTGTGGAACATCCAATATTTTTTTCATCCATAAATTTTATGTAAGGTTGCCCTATTTACATTGATGTTATATCTTGATCTTAAGTAAAGGTAAAGCTGATCAAGAACATGCATCCAGAAAATAGATCATTTTGAGAGGGGATTCATCAATACCTCCTAAGGTGTGAAGTCATAGATGAAGTCTATGGTTTTAAAGCAAGTTGAGGTATTGAAGAGTGAGGATTTAGTATCATCTTACATTATCTTGTTTTTAGAAAGATTGTAAACCATAGACCTCTACCTGGATTTCTAGTCTAGTATTTTTTTACTTTTGGAGGTATTGGACATTGGAAGCATAAATTCCTAACCATCCTTGTTGGTGAGTATTCAATAAGAAATTATTTTCCTATAAAACCTCGATATGTTTTTCCTATCATACCTTATTAGTAATGGAAGCTGGGTCAAAAGTCTTAGTGATAATAGAGAGAATATGGGTGAGTAAAGGGTTTACCTATGATATTCCATAACCTTGGGGGTATAAGGTTCAGTGAAATAATTAAGGTGGAAACCATCAGGGATAGAGAGGTATAGGAGTTTAGTGTGATTAATTTTGTGCCACATGTATTCTAAAAATATGATGTTTAAAGATCATTTGAGGTACCATATTTTTTTATCTTTTACAATGCCTTATGAATTTTTTTTATTTGGAAGCTTCACTCTCCTTCATTTCACCTTCCTTATTCTACACTCTGTGACTTAAGGTATATAGTCTTCTAGTGTCTTGGGTGTTATCTATTCTAGTTCAAGGTATATTTAATATAAATTATGTGTGTTGAGGTTGTGAGACAATGATGGGGTATCCACATTTATTGGGATATTTATTATTTCTACAGATACAATAATATTATGTATTACTTGGAATGGATTGGTTATATTTTTTGCATGCTAATATTGATTTATTCCAAATAAAAGTTATTTTATTTTTATGTGTAAGGACAAAATGTGGTGTTTATTTTAGGGTGGGATCATCATATAGATCTCATAATCATGGATCCTCTATATTCTTAGATAGAGAAGTTGATATTGTGATTGGTGGAACATTATGAAGTAGTATTCCCAAGAGTTATTGAGGATTTTATTAATGATTTTCCTTGAGAGCTTGTGATGTTACCACTTGATTTTATACTAATTTTTGGATAGATTTACATCCATTTTTCTCGGATTTTTAGGGATCCTTATCTTATAGAACCCTATAAGTTGTAGTATTTGCATATTTGTATGATGATCTGCTGTAAAAAGGTGAAATCGAGTCTAATGTGTCTCATTGGGGTGAGATGGTGTTATTCTCTAAGAATATTTATTGTAGTTAAGGTTGTGAATAAACTACTAGGGTTTGAACCAAGTGATGGTGAAGAACTATTATCCCCAAATAAGGATTAATGACTTGGTTGATTGATTAAAGTGAGATAGTTGGTTTTCAAATTTCAATATGTGGTCTGAATATCAAGGTATTATGGTGAAGGTGGAGAATATTCCAAAGAATGACTTCATGATTCATTATGGTCACTTCAATTTCATAGTTATATCATTTAGTGTCACTATTCCTCATATTTTTTTTATAGGAATGGTGATCACTACTGGGAATTTGGGTTTTCCCAACACTTTTATACCAACGGTTCAATAGAACCGTTTTTATAGGGGTCATTTACCAATAGTTTATTCAAACCATTGGTAAAGGTTGAGTTAGTGAAGTATTTCTCAACGTTTTGAAGAAACCATTGGGAAATCTACAAAATTGTCTCCCTTTTCCAACAGTTTGTACAAACCGTTCGTAAAGTCCATGATTTTCCCAAAAAACGTTGGGAAAACTCCCCCCCCCCCCCCCCCCCCCCCACATACAACAACCCAACCCCTGATTACATAGAAGTAGACATTTCCCCCGATTTCCAGAAGCCCCCGCGCAGGTGAACCCTAACTCGAGGTCTTCCATCCGATTGGCTGCAACTCCCCCATCCAGGTTAGACTCCTTCAACCTCTTCCCAAATACCGACATAGAATCCCTTGTTGAGGTAATTGACCAGGTTGGTGTGTGTTCTACCAAACTCTATGAGATTACATGGTGAGTTGAGGTATCTTATCTATTTCTAGTGTTGTTCATCCCAACGATGAGTGGATATCTTTCTATTCTCAACCTTTCTCTATTTATTTCACAACCTAGAAAGTTCAAGTCATTATTCCATATTTATAAGGATTTTGAAAAATTTTATGATTTACACTATTTGATATTGAATCAATGACTAATACTTGATTTTTAGATGTATGTGAGTATATAGAAGATGGTTTATAAACTATCCCTTAAAAGTATCATTGTTTAGTGTTTTTTATGATGTTTAGTATTATTAACATACTTTATTATTAATCTCAAATTTAAAAATAAATTTTTTTGTCTATATTTTATGCAATTAAACCTCTTTACGATCCATGAACAACCTATTAGTGTAGAATCCTAAACATTATACACCCATTGGGTGCGCTTGACTTGGGGAATTAATTGGGTAATGAAAGATATGACCATAGGGGTGCCAATAATGAGTTATTGAACATGATTGAATAATTTGGGATGCCTATAACACATAATGGGACATGAGGCATGTGCCTCTTATATGTGACCAATTGAAAATGAATATAAATAAAATTTAATTTAGTTTTTGAGTATTTGTTCTTTGGTTAATGATTTGGAATTCCTTGAAGAAACCAACCAAGGATTCATGTTAAAAATATATCTTTTAATTCCATTTGGAAACCCCCTTGGATTCATGATTATTTGGTTTATAATACCTTAGGGAAATCTACCTTGGATTCATAGTGATTATGATTTAGGAATCCTTGGGGAAGTCCCCCTTGGATTCTAAACTAGAGGCCTATCTCTTTACATAGGCTCAGAACTCTTTCCTCCCTATAAATCCATCTAAAGTCAATCAATTTTTCAGTTCTACACTTCAAATCTGTAAGGATTAACTTAGTTTTAATGTTTTTCATCTATTATTCTTTATTTCTATTTTGATTTGACCTAAACCAGGTGGTGAGGTGTGTGGCATGACATACCCAATAAGTTTAGTTTTATTTGTTTAATATTTTTGTTTTACAATTCTTGTTTCATGATTATATGAATCAAATTGATTTTAATTATTTATAGCTACTCCTTTTATGTAGTTAGTGAATCATATTGACTAATGGAGGTGCGGGTGAGATGTATCCCCACTCAAAGATGGTAAATGGTTTGTTTAGTCATATTTTCTCGAGGTGGGTAATGGATATAAGGATGATCCATGTAAAGGGATTGCGGATGGTTGGGGTAGTGGGATAGGTGGTTTTCCTTTTTTTAGTGGGGTGGTATGGTACTTTCTGTGGACTTTAGTTTGGGTGTTATGAAATGTACTAACTATTCACAATATTTCCATTTTTTAGTATTAATAACTTATTTTAAAAAACTCTATTTACACATTCTGCATATTTCATGAAATGCCTTCACATTGTTAAATCTTAAAAAATGTTCTATCAGGTCTATATTGTCTTCTTTTATGTGATAAATAAAAAAATTACCAAAAACATCTCACCTCAAATTTAGGCACACATAACTGAATTAGTATATCTTCACATCGTATTAATAGTTCACTACATCAACTAGAAACTCCTTCTTTTTCATTTACTTAAATATATTTTCAACTAAACTTTATTCTTTTTTAATTGATTATGACAAAATTACTTATAAAAATTCTTTTTATAGAATGGATAGAAGTTGGATGTATGAAACTGATCGGATCTCAAGTGATTTTCAAAACAATTTGGAGAGCTTTTTAGATTTTTCATTTCACAATGCTTCAGATAGTGGTCACATACACTACCCCTGATCCTATTGTGTTGGTAGACCTTGGTTGAGCCATGATGATGTTAGCTACCACATAACCAAATATGGTTTTCAAGAAAACTACTATGTGTGGTATCACAATGGGGAGAAAATGAAATATCAAATTTTTGATGATCGAAATGAAAGGACTGGAAATGAGAATTTGATAGATGACCGGTTTCTGTTTATTCTTCATTATGAAAAAGAAAGGATTTCGACTCAAGAAGACTTCTATATGAGCATAAATGATGCATCTAATGAAAATGATGATATATTTTGGGTGAAAAAATTTAATGATGCTTCCACAACTCCAGTATATCGACAATTCGATAAAAGGAAAAAGCTGGAATTTTTAATCTGATTGTTTCATGGGAAAACTATGTATGGGATTTCTAATACAGCAATCAATTACATTCTTACCTTCTTTAAGGATTTACTTCCATATGATGAAGATATTCCCTCAAACCACTATATGGAATGGATGTTAGTTGAGGAACTTAGATTTTCATGAAACAAAATTCATACTTGCCCAAAAGATTACGGATTATTCTGGGAGGAAACCACTGAACGAAATGATTGTATAAAATGTGTCACATCCAGATGGAAGTCAAAGTATGATGGAACACCATCCCACATGCCATAGAAAGGAATGTTTCACTTTCCATTGATCCCCATACTCCAGAATCTTTTTACGACTGATGAAATATCAATAAAAATGAGATGGCATGATACCAAGAGAAAGAAGACTAATGATGAGTTGGTTCACCCAGCAGATGGATTTGCATGGCAGAGATTTGATACTCAATATCCGGATTTTCAAATGACGTGCGTAATGTGAGGCTAGGTCTTTCATGCGACGGTTTTAATATGTTTGGAAAGATTCTTACTTCACACAGCACATGGCTGGTTTTTAAACACATTTATAATCTTCCCTCGTGGTTGTGTATGAAAAAACATTTCAATTTCATGAGTATAATCATATCTTTCCTTTCCAATCCTAGAATTGATATTAATGGATACATGAAACCTTAAATAAAAGAGTTGAAACTTCTTTGGGATGTGGGTGTGTGCAAATATGATGCATATTTTAAAGACATATTTCAGATGCATGTTGTGCTTATGTAGATGATTAGGGATTTTCTAGCTTATGAAATGATATCTGGATGGATCACAAAGGGAAAACGTTCATGTCCTATTTGTATAAAGAATACATGATTCAGAAGACTGAAACATCATTGTAGTTTCATATTTATGATACATCGACGATTCTTTCCAACGGGACATCCATATAGAATTAATCATTGAAGATTTGATAATATCATAGAGACTGATGATCCACCTCAGCATATGTCTGGAACAGATGTGATTAATCAATTGAAAGATTTCAGTTTTTCATTTGGGAAGGGTCAAATGAAATCTAGAAAGACAAAGAAAGTCTCCACTAAAACCTATTACAATTGGAGGATGAGAAGTATATTTTTTTATTTGCATTATTGGTCAACAAAATTGTTACGTCATTGCTTATATGTAATGCACATTGAAAATAATATATGTGAAATATTGCTTTCGATACTTCTAAACTTTAAGTTAAAGACAAAAGATGATTTACGGTCTCGACCTGACTTGGTGGATTAGGGAAGCATACCAAAATTTCATCTTGTGAGTATCAATGAAAATAAATGGAAACTTCCATGTGCTTCTTATGTGATGAAACCTATGGAAAAAAAACAATTTCTAGAAGTATTAGAGACTATTAGAGTTCCTGATGGCTATTCAAGCAACATATCTAAATGGGTCAATAGAAGAGAGTTGAATATAAAATCTTTTAAGACTCATGATTATCACTTTCTTCTGCATGAGTTGATTCCAACAGTAATCTATCATATTTCATCCAATAATTTAAGGGTGACTTTTATTCGGTTGTTCCATTTGTTTAGAGATCTTTATGCAAAGAAGTTGTTCAATTATTTTTTGCAAAAAATGTTGATAGATGGCCCATTAATTTTGTGTGAGTTGGATAAAATATTTCCTCCATAATTTTTCACATGGATTTTTCATCTCACTGTCCATATTCCCACTGAAATACTTCTCAGATGACCTTTTTCTTTTCATTGGATGTATCTGTCATGACCTGTCCTCAGGGCCCGTGTCGTGAATACCCCAAGCCCGCCTTCCATAGGACAGGGGCTGGCGACTAGCACCAAGGCGTAAATCCCGGTAAAAGGGAAGGCATTGCCTTTGTAAGTAAACCACAAACACCACAGAGCAAGAAAGCAGTAGAAGTAAACACTAAGAAAAACTGAGTACAACAGCAAGTGCGGAAAGTAAGTGGGCCAGTATACAATCCTAAACTGAAAGTAAAGTACAACCGGAAGGGAAAATAGCAACTGAAAAGTAAAGCCGCAACGCCAAGCTGTCCACTGGAAATCCCACCTGAAGGGTGGGTACAGATAGCCTCCACTGCTCCTCGGGTCCAGCCGACCGCTCCGAGTACGTCCCGCCCAGTGGTCCACCTCCAGATACCGTCCTCCTTCGCAAGCCTCAACCACGATCAGCATTTTCCATCGTCTGCAACCAACACAACGTAGTGCGGGCATAGCCCGTGCAGGGGTGAGTATAAGCTACTAAATAGGGACCCAGAGACCCCCGAAGGTCTCCCATAATCCACAAAGGATAATCCAAAAAGGAAAGATACAATCACGAAGTAACATCCGACACTGCTTAGGTATATGACCATACATATACCTAAGTCATCAATTCTCATTCGGCTCCAACATCCGAGCCCAAGTACAACCCAGTCCACACAAGAAAGAAAAACTTAAATCCAAACAGGATAGCACAACACAATCCACAAAGGAAAGCAAAACAGGATTCAGCTCACACAGGTACACATCATTTGTAAAGTAAGAGAGATGATCCGATGTAGTCACTGATTCATCTTACTGGGACCCATGTTGGATACAAGCACTATAGTCATCATCGTCGAACCTATAGAAGATTCTAGTACAATTGTCTTCATCGTCGAACCCACATCGGATTCCAGTACGATAGTCTTCATCGTTGAACCCACATAGGATTCCAGTACGATAGTCTTCATCTTAGAACCCACATAGGAATCCAGTACGATAGTCTTCATCGTTGAACCCACATAGGATTCCAGTACGATTGTCTTCATCGTCGAACCCACATAGGATTCCAGTACGATTGTCTTCATCGTCGAACCCACATAGGATTCCAGTACGATAGTCTTCATCGTCGAACCCACATAGGATTCTAGTAAGATTGTCTTCATCATCGAACCCACATAGGATTCCAGTACGATAGTCTTCATCGTCGAACCCACATAGGATTCCAGTACGATTGTCTTCATTGTCGAACCCACATAGGATTCCAGTACGATTGTCTTCATCATCGAACCCACATAGGATTCCAGTACGATAGTCTTTATCGTCGAACCCACATAGGATTCCAGTACAATTGGCTTCATCGTCGAACCCACATTGGATTCCAATACGATAGTCTTCATCGTCGAACCCACATAGGATTCCAGTACGATAGTATTCATTGTCAGTCGCAGCCAGCTCTAGGGTTCCCGCACACAGCAAGCTCATTCGGGAGGGTCCGCTCCACGAGCTGAGAGGCTGATACGTCAACTGACACATAGTCCAGGGTTGATGTATCCAAAATTTCTGTATCGCCAACAAGAACTCTACGTCGCAGATGGCGCATCAATCGGACGCCCGGTCTGAGAGTTATTGGCTTTTTCGTCCCAGGGGTCCGGTTGGTTTTTAAGGAAAAACCAACCCGACCGTACTCCACCTGCGTCCAATCCTCGGGCAAAGTAATCCAAAAGATCTGTCGCAATTAGAGGGATCCAACAAAGTCGACGACACGTCAATCGGACGTCCGGAGCTCAAGTTATAAGCATTTCCGCTCCAAGGGCCCTGTTGGTTACGTGTACGAACCAACCCGGCCGAACCCAAAGTACTCCGAAACATTGAGTGTAATATACCGAAATGACCGTCTCGATCAAAGGATCGCATCGCAGCTGATGGTGCATCGATCAGAGGCACTTAACTCAAGTTATGAGCAAAATACCGAAAAGGTCCGAAAATGGGGGGGTCTGGGACCGGACCGACCCGGCCCAACCCCCCTAGGTCGGCCCGAACCGAGTCGACCCGACCCGGGTCCGGGTCCGACCCGGCCGGCGCGGCTTGGCCCAGCTGGGGGCGGCGCGGCGCGGCTGTGCGCGGCCCAGCCCGGCGGTCCGGCCGGTCGGCTCGGCCAGCGGGTTGGCGCTGGCCAGGCGCTGCGCAAGGCAGCCCCCCCCCCCCCCCCCCGCGCGTGGGGGCCGCTCCGTGACACCCGGTCGTGGCTTAAGCTGCGTCCCTCCTCCGCGGTCCCACGCGACTGCGGGACCGGCCAGCGCCGCTGCGTCGGGTCTTCCCGGCGGCGCACCGGGCGCCGCCACATCCTGGCGGTCGGCCGCCGTGTCGGCGTGGCGCGCCGGCGGGGGGTTCCACGGACCACCGGACGCGCTCCGGTGGTCCGATTTGCACGCGGTCTTCGCCAGTGCTCGTCCCAAGACTCATTCTTCACTTCAAATCCTTCAAAATGAACTTGCGGCCCTGTTTTTCATCGCTCGCCAATCCGCGCATAACAACAAGAAGGGCGGTGGGTTTGGACTTGTTTGTTGGTCCGCACCCACCGCGTTAGAGGTTTTTAAAGTCTCCCAACAATCATATTTAACAACCAGGAATATAAATCATGAAGATTTAAAAAGAAAAAACCCCTACCTCTTTGTAGTCATCGAACGTGCGTTCTTCGCGGGATTGACCGTCGTAGAAGAAGAGGATCGTCGCGTTGCGGAAGGGGAGTCGCGTCGTCGTGGTACACGACGTCGCGTCGACAGTCTCCGAGGGTTAAAGAAAACACACAGATTTAATTTCACGAATTAAATCCATGTTGAGGATAAAATCCATCAAGGAATTTAAAAGATTTTAAATCTCCTACCTCAAGCAGTTGATCGAAGATTTGTCACGGGGAAAGAACGTCGCGGAAGAAGCGTCGGCGTCTCGGTACTCGGCGTCGCGGCGTCGATCTCCAAGGGCTCGGTGTTCTTCGTCGCCCTTTCGTTGGAGGCTGGCGTTCTTCGCGTTCTTTGCGTTCTTCACGTTCTATGCGTTCTTCGCATTCTTCGCGAAGGAGGATGAATATCTTTAGAGATTATCCAAAGGTTTAGCACAATATCCAGATAATAAAAAAAGTCCTCATCTTATTTTATTATCAACTAAAAATTTTGAAAAACAAAGATAAGAAATGAACAATTAATTCAAAGAATTAATTGTAAAATTTAACTGCCCAATTAAATGGGGCGTCTCTTAACCAGAAAAACGCATAGTTGACCTTCATTAAAAGGAGTTTTTCGCGGGTGAGTTACTTAGATGAAAAGAAATGGTGGGGCTCGTGTGGGTCCCACCTCACAAATATCCTACCAAGAGGGTTGGATATTTTGGGTTTCACCCTATCCGCTTCAACTCAGATTAAGAAGCTTTAAGTGGCTTTAAGTGAAATAAAATAAAGTTGTCATACCACTTTATTTTATTTTCTTCACTTAACCCCAAAAAAATTTAAAAACCACACCCGAGCAAATGAAACTCTGGAAGAGGCGTTTCTGAGAAAATATTGGCGCTGTGATTCCATTGGTGCCCTCAGAATTTGATTCCAAGAACCGGTTCAAAAGTTAGGAAAATCCACTCGTTCGTTCAATGAACGTCCCCGATCCAAACTTCGGAAAATGATTTCGGACACGTCGGGCCACGGAATCAGGTGTCGTCATAAACTGCGTTCTTGTAAAATTCCAAATAGAATTAAGAAAAAAATTTCCTTGAATTTTACGGGTCCTTACATCACTCTCACCTCAGGAATTTACGTCCCTATAAAGATACATCATAATCTAGGGAAACAAAGTTGGGTACTGAGCACGCATCTGAGCCTTCTGCTCCTAAGTGCTCTCCTGGAGGTTCCCGTGCTTCCATCTGATGCGCACTAGAGGGAACGATCGTCCACATAGGACCCACTCCTGTCGATCCTCGATCTCCACCGGGACCTCCGCAAAAGTCTCCACATGATCAACTTCCAGCTCCCCATGGTCAAAGATATGCGTCGGGTCGTGCACGTATCTTCTCAACTGAGATATGTGAAAGAAATCGTGCACCCGGTGAAACTGAGGTGGATGTGCCAAGAGGTAAGCCACCTCACCTCCCCCGTTGAGGACCTAGAAGGGTCCAAAGAAGTGCGGAGACAACTTTCTGCCTTGGCCAAAATTCTGTAACTCGCGTAGAGGTGAGATCCCCAAGAATACATGGTCACCATCCTCGAACTCTAGTGGCCTCCGCCTCCTGTCAGCAAAAGACTTTTGTCGGTTCTGAGCTGTCCTCTTCCGCTCCAAGATGACATGGACCTTTCTGGTTATACAAGAGCTACTGTGATTTCTTCTTTTTCGATAAGAGAAATATGGTCTCATACCCTGGATGAACCACGTTCTTCACCTAATACAGTCAATCCTGACATGGATGATACTATTCCATACCAAGGATGATGTCGTAAGGCCTCGACGCTACTACCAGGAGATCCAACCGTTACTCTCACCTCCAAGGGTTGAGTCATACTTGCGGCATCAGTGTGTGGTCACTGGGTCTCCTCCAGTAGGTATCTCAAAGTGAGGGTCAAGTCAATGGTTTTTAAACCGGAACCTCTTAGTAACAACTAAAAGAGAGGATAGGAAGGTAAACGCCACAAGAAAGGTGTCTTTTTATTACTGCAGCTCAAAGTAAAAAGACACAAAGCAAAATCAAACAAACATCAACAGAGCTAGAAGCAACATGAACAAAAGTCTCCAGTTCTGGAGCTAGTCTCGCTCATATCCATCTGCTTCCGGAGCTCCATGATCATAGGCCTCAGCTGCCTGAAGCTGAGATCTTCTTTGTCCACCTGTTCCCTGCGGTCGGGGTGGTCTCCCAGGTGGTGGTGGTGGTAAGGCCTCAAAGCGTCGTCCACCACCCGCTGCCTGTCCAGCTCCTCTGCCTCGCTCGCCTGCTCCCTGCGGACCGTCATGGTCGAACCTCTACTTGGGAGGTCCCTCTACCGCCTATTGTTCATCGGCAGGACGGGTCAGTCAGTCTCGAGCCATGTGACCTTGCCCGCCGCATGCGTAGCATTGTATGCTCCTCGAGTAGCTGGCTCTCCTTCATGTGCCCCACACAACCGAATCATCACCCTGATATTTCCCATCTGAAGGTCTGGCCCGCTTGGACCTTTGCGTCACCTGTCGACTGCCAGCTACAGAAAACTCCGCTACGGGTCGTCTTGCGGAGGGTCCTGCCGCTGGTGCCTGCTCGGCGAGGAAACTCTCCACTAAAAGGGCTCTCTCCAACACCTCTTACTGCGTCGGAATGTTGAGGGAGATCATCGAGGCCCTGATCTCATGCCTCAGTCCCTACTCGATGGTCCGGGCCCGGAAGAACAGATCCCGTAACATATCGGTGGAGTAGCACGAGAGATTAGTAAATGTCGTCGAGTACTGGGCAACCGTCATGCTGCCCTGCCGCAGCTGTAGTAGCTCCTGGATGCGCACCGCACGGAGGGTGGCTGGGATGATCTTCGAGCGGAAGATGCTCTCAAAGTCCTTCCAAAGCAGAGAAGCCTCATCGTGCACCTGAAGCATCAAGCTCTATCATCTGCCTACTGTCGCGTGCAGGAGGCTCGCTGCGAGGATCACCATGAGGTCTGCTGGTGTCCTCACTGACCTGAAAACCCATACAACTGCCTCCAGCCAGTCCTCGGCGGCCTGAGGGTCCGTCTCCCCACGGAACCTGGGCGGTCGCTAGCGCTGAAACTCGTGCAGTGCACTAAGGCGACGTGCATCGTCAGCGGCTGGGGCTGGTAGCATCGGTGGCTCGGCGGGTATATGTACCACCGGTACCTCAGCTGTCAAAGGGCCCTATGCTGAGTCCTCATCGCTCGGTGGGCTCTCGTCACGCACAACGCTCGGAACCCTAGCTAGCTGTCGTCGTGGGGCCATCCAGAAAAGTGACAGTTGCGCCATGGTCAGAACAGTATACCTGGTGGGATGACACAAAGTAATCACAAAGAAAACTTGAAACACACATGCAATCAATGTTTTCGTGCATTGAGTCGGAAATAAGAAGTCAGGGTCCTGGTGTACGGATACGTTGATCGCCGCACCAACACTGGACTCCCTAGACTGATAACCACACTCAATACTCTTAACACTATTTCTTTACATAGAAAAAGATCAGAGTCCCAAGTTCTACGGTAGAACCGAGCTCCTCTAATACCAATTTGTCACGACCCGTCCTCGGGGCCCGTGTCGTGACTACCCCAAGCCTGCCTTCAATAGGCCAGGGGCTGGCGACTAGCACCAAGGCGCAAATCTCGGTAAAAGGTAAGGCATTGCCTTTGTAAGTAAACCACAAACACCAAAGAGCAAGCAAGCATCATAAGTAAACACTAAGAAAAACTGAGTACAACAGTAAGTGCGAAAAGTAAGTGGGCCAGTATACAAGCCCAAACTGAAAGTAAAGTACAAGTGGAAGGGAAAATAGCAACTGAAAAGTAAAGTCGTAACGCCGAGCTGTCCACTAGAAATCCCACATGAAGGGTGGGTACAGATAGCCTCCACTGCTCCTCGAGTCCAACCGACCGCTCCGAGTACGTCCCGCCCAGTGGTCCACCTCCAGGTACCGTCCTACTCCGCAAGCCTCAACCACAATCAGCGTTGTCCATCATCTGCAACCAACACAACGTAGTACGGGCATAGCCCATGCAGGGGTGAGTATAAGCTACTCAGTAAGGACCCTGAGACCCCCGAAGGTCTCCCAGAATCCACAAAGGATAATCCACAAAGGATAATCCACAAAGAAAAGATACAATCACGAAGTAACATCTGACACTGCTTAGGTATGTGACCATACATACACCTAAGTCATCAAATCTTGTTCGGCTCCAACATCCGAGCCCAAGTACAACCGAGTCCACACCAGAAAGCAAAACGTAAATCCACACAGGATAGCACAAAAAAATCCACAAAGGAAAGCAAAATAGGATTCATCTCACACAGGTACACATCATTTGTAAAGTAAGAGAGATGATCAGATGTAGTCACCGATTCATCTTACTGGGACCCATGTAGGATACAAGCACTGTATTCATCATCATCGAACCTACAGAGGATTCCGGTAAAATTGTCTTCATCATCGAACCCATATAGGATTCCAGTACGATAGTCTTCATCGTCGAACCCACATAGGATTTCAGTACGATAGTTTTCATTGTCGAACCCACATAAGATTCTAGTACGATAGTATTCATTGTCGAACCCACATAGGATTCCAGTACGATTGTCTTCATCGTCAAACCCACATAGGATTCCAGTACGATTGTCTTCATCGTCGAACCAACATAGGATTCCAGTACGATAGTCTTTATCATCGAACCCACATAGTATTCCAGTACGATTTTCTTCATCGTCGAACCCACATAGGATTCTAGTACGATAGTCTTCATCGTCGAACCCACATAGGATTCCAGTATGATTGTCTTCATCGTCGAACCCACATAGGATTCCAGTACGATTGTCTTCATCGTCGAACCCGCATAGGATTCCAGTACGATAGTCTTCATCATCAAACCCACATAGGATTCCAGTACGATTGTCTTCATCATCGAACCCACATAGGATTCCAGTACGATAGTCTTCATCGTCGAACCCACATAGGATTCCAGTACGATAGTCTTCATCGTCAGTCGCAGTAAGCTCTAGGGTTCCCGCACACAGCAAGCTCGTTCGGGAGGGTCCGCTCCATGAGCTGAGAGGCTGATACATAAACTGACACATAGTCCAGATTTTATGTATCCAAAAGTTCTGTATCGTCAATAGGAACTCTACGTTGCAGGCGGCGCGTCAATCGGACGCCCGATCTGAGAGTTATTGGCTTTTTCATCCAAGGGGCCCAGTTGGTTTTTAAGGCAAAACCAACCCGACTGTACTCCACCTACGTCCAAACCTCGGGTGGAGTAATCCAAAAGATCCGTCTAACTTAGAGGAATCTAACAAAGTCGACGGCACGTCAATCGGACGTCCGGAGCTCAAGTAATAAGCATTTCCGCTCCGAGGGCCCGGTTTGTTTCGTGTACGAACCAACCCGGCCAAACCCAAAGTACTCTGAAACTGTGATTGTAATATACTGAAAGACCGTATCGATCCTAGGATCGCATCTCCGCTGACGGTGCGTCGATCGGAGGCCTGTAGCTCAAGTTATGAGCAAAAGACCTAAAAGGTCCAAAAATGGAGGAGTCTGGGCCCAGACCGACTCGGACGGCGTGTCCCGGCCGGGCGGCTCGGCCGGCGCGCTGGCGCTGTCCAGGCTCTGCGCAAAACAGCACCCCCCCCCCCCCCCACACACACACATGGGGGGCGCTCTGTGACACCCTGACGCGGATTAAGCCGCGTCCCTCCTCCGCGGTCCCGCGCGGTCGCAGGACCGGCCAGCGCCGCCGCGGCGGGTCTTCCCGGCGGCGCGCCGGCGGGGGGTTCCGCAGACCACTGGACGCGTTACGGTGGTCTGATTTGCACGCGGTCTTCACCAGTGCTCATCCTGGGACTCGTTCTTCACTGCAAAGCCTTCAAAATTAACTTGCGGCCCTGTTTGTCGTCACCTGCCAATCAGCGCATAACAACAAGAAGGGCGGTGGGTTCGGACTTGTTCCTTGGTCCGCACCCACCGCGTTAGCGGTTTTTAAAGTCTCACAACAATAATATTTAACAACCGGGAATATAAATCACGAAGATTTAAAAAGAAACAACCCCTACCTCATCATATTCGTCGAACGTGCGTTCTTCGTGGGATTGACCTTCGCGGAAGAAGAGGATTGTTGTGTCGCGGAAGGGGCGTCGCGTCGTCGCGGTACATGGCGTCGCGTCTATGGTCTCTGAGGGTTAAAGAAAACACACAGATTTAATTTCACAAATTAAATCCATGTTGAGGATAAAATCCACAAAGGAATTTAAAATATTTGAAATCTCCTACCTCAAGCAGTTGATCGAAGATTTGTCGCGGGGAAAGAACGTCGCAGAAGAAGCGTCGGCGTCACGGTACTCGGCGTCACGTCGTCGATCTCCGAGGGCTCGGTGTTCTTCGTTTCCCTTTCGTCGGAGGCCGGAGTTCTTCGTGTTATTTGCTTTCTTCGCGTTCTTCGCATTCTTCGCGACGGAGGATGAAGATCTTTAGAGATTCTCCAAAGGTTTAACACAACATCCAAATAATAAAATAAGTCCTCATCTTATTTTATTATCAACTAAATAATTTGAAAAAAAAGATAAGAAA
Organism: Viscum album; assembly: GCA_963277665.1. NCBI lineage: Eukaryota > Viridiplantae > Streptophyta > Magnoliopsida > Santalales > Viscaceae > Viscum > Viscum album. The sequence continues at coordinate 248,504,552 of OY728133.1, forward strand.
CAAACGATTAATTCAAATAATTAATTGTAAAATTTAACTACCCAATTAAATGGGGCGTTTCTTAACCAGAAAAACGCATAGTTGACCTTTATTAAAAGGAGGTTTTCGCGGGTGCGTTTCTTAGAGGAAAATAAATGGTGGGGATTATACGGGCCCCACATCACAAATATCCTACCAAGAGGGTAGGATATTTTGGGTTCCACCCTATCCGCTTCAACTCAGCTTAAGCAGCTTTAAGTGGCTTTAAGTGAAATAAAATAAAGTTGTCGCACCACTTTATTTTATTTTCTTCACTTAACCCCAAAAAAATTTAAAAACCACACCTGAGAAAACGCAACTCTAGAAGAGGCATTTCTAAGAAAATACTGGCACTGCGATTCCATCGGTGCCCTCAGAATTTGATTCCGAGCAACGGTTCAAAAGTTAGGAAAACTCGCTCGTTCGTTCACTGAACGTACCCGACCCAAACTTCAAGAAATGATTCCGAACACACCGGGCCTCGGAATCAGGTGCCGTCAGAAACTGTGTTCTTGTAAAATTCCAAAGAAAATTAATAAAAAAATTTCCTTGAATTTTACAGGTCTTTACAGTTTCCAACAAAAAGAAATATGGACACATTAAAGTCTTATGTCTGAAATAGGAATCATCTCAAAGGTTCTATTGTAAACTGTTACTTGGCTCAAGAATGTATGGATTTCTGCTCAATGTATTTGTCTGATATTACTACAATAATGGACAAACCAATGAGAAATGAAGAAAAACAGTATGAGAAAATTGAATCTAGTTTTTCATCACTTCCTCAAAGAGAAGGAATTCCTGGATCATATACATTGAAGACATTAAGCCTTGAAGAGCGGGATTTGGCACATCACACAGTTTTGTTCAACTGTGATTTGTTTGATGACTACATCAGGTAACTAAATTGAATATGTATATTTTACAAATATATCTATTAAACTATTCATATTTTTTATCAACAGGGAACATAAAACAATGATAAATAGAAATCATCGTTCTTTATCATTGAGAAGGAGGGAGACTTTTCATAGCAAAGGGTTTTCTATTTTTTTAAAATTAAAGGTAAAAATATTACTCTTTAAAATAATTAAATCAATATTTAATTAAGTTTAATATTCATTTATATTGCAGTTATTGAGTTTTCATGCTGACTCTACCTATGAGTAAATAAGATCATTGGATTTTGGTCCTAATACCATGGTTCATGACTATAAATCAATTGTTATTAATGGGTACAAATTTATTATCACTGAATGAGCAAAGAACATGATAACACAACATGATATTGTTATGATTACTACCAAAACATATTGTAATTCCAGTGCATGAGATAGTAGACCATGATTTGAAAATATGGGTTATTATGGAGTCGTTGAAAAAAATAATAATATTGGATTATTACTCTCATGGATGATTCACGATGATGAAATGTCATTGGTTTGATTTGATGATGAGATAGGGCACATTTATTGATGATTGTAGATTTTGATTAATTAATATGACTTGCACTCCTGCTATCAAAGAACCATATGTATTGGCATCAATGGCTAAACAAGTTTTTAATATCAAAGACAAACTTCGACCTGAATTTGGTGTCATAGTTGAATTAATTCCAAGACATATATTTGATGATGGTGATGATGGAATTGACACTTTCCCTACTACTATTGGAACTAATCTATTTATTTCTTTTGATCACTCTAATAGCTCAATTTTCAGAGTTGATTGTGAAACTAAAGTTGTGGTGCAAAAAATATAGAATCATCTATCCATGTTCTCAATTCTTTTGGTTTACCTCAAGTTGGGTTGTTAAGGTTGGTACTATTCAGATTGATTTAATATTTATTACCAATATGTTGTATCTGACTTGAACATTAGGTGAATTTTTAATGTTTATTGGTTGGAATTTTTATTTGAATTTCATTTTCTAATTTGGAATTGAACTGTATTTAAACTTATGAAACCAACATTTCAAACTTGATGAACATTTCAATGCTTAAAATGTGATTTGTATAAAATTTTTATTACTCTAAGACATCTCTTTAACATTTTTCCAGGTAATGAACAAGATGGTTTGTATTCTTTTGCAAAACATGTATTGAAACCTGCATCGTCTACCTGAGCTAAAGAATTAAAATTTTTTCCTTAATTTTGACAACTAATTTACCACTTATGAATCTAGTAGAATCAATGTTCCATGATTTTAATAGACTAATGAAACATAGTACATAATCAAACTACTATAAATTAAATTTCTTTATTTCATCTTGTACGATTTATTGACTTCATTATATATTTGTTCAAGATCACCTTAAACAATGGTTAGTTAAATTATCCATGAATCGCCCTATTCCATCTCATTTATTTTGTTTTTTGGATTACACATTAGTTATCCTTTTTTATTTACTTCCATATTTGTTTTTGAATGTAGGAAAATGAAACCAATTGAAGAGAGGTGATGAAAACAGATTTTGGACAACAATCATCACATGATAGAGATGGAAATTCCACCACTAGTTCCTGTAGTGAGTATTTTATTTAAAATATATTTATTTAAATAATATATAATGTCATGTGATTAATTTTTTTAAACATTTTTACAGGATCCATCTATTAGGAGACAATTATTTTATGAGAAGCCTAGCAGTGGTCCCAGTACTCAGGGTGTTCGTACGAGGGGGTGGTATAGGAGCTAGATGATCTGGTCAACGTACCCGATTAGACCATGCCCCTCCCACTGACATAACATCCATCCCACATTCTGATCTCGGGGTGCCGTTAAGGACACACAGGATATTTAGGCCTCCTATTTTTTCAAAACCCTTTACATCTGAGCCTCCTCACTCGTCTATACCATATCCGATGATGATTCTCACTCCCCATCCAACATTTGGCCAATCATCCTTGTCATCTTCTTTTACTTCTGCTTCCTTCTCTGTGGGATTTTATATTCTATCTTCTTTAACTCCTGTTCCACCAAATTCTATCCCTATAGAGTATACATTGGGACCCACTCCATCTGTACAGGGTGTTCCTTCAATTTCTATGGATCCAGCGGCACCCATTGATCAGACTACCGTAGGTATACTTATACAACCCTAACAAATTGTTACACCATTATTTATTTTCATTATAACATGTATTGATAAAATATTCATTTTTATTTCATAATAGATACATCCAATGATAGGATTCGGGGCGGGGGCATACATGCATGCGTGTGGTGTGGAACTTTCGCATGCAGATGATGGTGGACTAAAATTAAGATAGTTAGATGATTGAAAAATCAGGGCAGAAATGTTAGAGTTTTTTGGAAACACTTGCCAAATACTCTGACATCATTCCTGTCAGTCCACTCTCATGGTGACAGCTGCCAAATGAAGTCAAGGATAAATCCTGGGTACAAATATGGATAAAAAAATTTGTTGTATTTAATGAAATATATTAATTTTTGTATTTATATTAATTAATATTTTAGTGTCAGCTACAGTTTAATTTCCCTAATGGTGAGGGTGCATGGCTAGCATGTCTAAAGGGTTTAGGAAAGATTTGGAGAGCTTATAAGAATGATTTGTACATTGGTTGGTATGCTAGAGTGGGAACAGAGTTAGAGGCAGTCCCTGTCATGGATGATTTTCTATTAGAACAGTACCGACAGATGATTACTCATTGGACGACTATCCAATTTATGGTATTAATGAAATTATAGGTATTTAAATGAAAATTTTTATGTTTTTCATTAATACTAATTATTGAATTTTATTTTGGATGTATCTGAAAGAAATAAAAAAATGTTGCTAAGAAATACGTCCACACATTGGGAAGTACTATGATGCCAGATCATGAGAGACAGCAGGTATGGTAGTTTATAATTTTTCATTAAGACTGGAACTTTCTATTGCTTCTGCCATAATTTATTTGATTGCTAATGTTGTAATATAATTTAAGTTATGAGATTACTAGGTTTTTTTTGGTATCCTATTTTTAATTATGGTTTCCTACATTCAATGTTATTGTAGAGGCATAAATTGAATTTAGAAGGACGTGTTCCTTGAGCAAAACTGTTTTTCTCGAGTAGAAAGAAGAAATATGGAAGTGCAGTTAATGAACTGATTCAATAGAAGATTGTATGTTTTACTTTGTAGATTCGAAATTCTAATCACTATTTTGTAACTTAATAATCTATTTCTATTTGTAACAGGATGCTTTAGAGGCCCTTGATGCCCAAGAACCCGACAATTTTGGGCCAAATGATCACTTACATCAGGTGTTGGGAGTGATCAACGTGGTAGAGTATGCTGCCGACCTGGGAAGAGTATAGTTCCGATGAGGTATTGTCCCTCCTCAGGTATGAGTTGTAGTGCCGCTGAGTTGAACCAGGTTAAGGCACAGGTAGGACATACTGAAAAAAGGGTCATAGAGATGGTAGAATAGTCTGATAGGGAAAACACTGCATTTATGAAACTGAGAGAAGTTTTACATCCAACACTTCCACCAGAGTCTAGGACTACTTGTGATGAATATATACCATCGATTTTTTCTATATATGGTGCACCATGTGGATGTTCTAGTGGTGGTCGAGACGATGGCGAGGATGAGGCCTAGGCAGAGGAGGATGAGGGCGAGGAGGAGAATGAGGAGGAGGAGGAGGAGGGTGAGGAGGAGGCCAAGGTGGAGGAGGAGGGTGATGAGGAGGCCTAGGCTGAGGATGAGGGTGTGGATTAGGGAAAGGAGGAGGGCTGGGATGATGATGGGGATGATGATGAGGACAAGGGTGAGGGTGATGATGATGGTGATGATAGTGATGGTGATGAGGGAAAGATTGATTCGTTACATTTTTGAATGATATTACAGACCATTGATGTTTATTGATTTGTTGAGCCTGAATATATGTTTGATTAGGTAGGTTAAATTATATTTATTTTTTTATCTATAAATAATAAAACTTGACTTGATGATTTTTTGTGACCGATTCACCCCTCTCCAAGATAGCCCCCCACCCCTAGGACACCCCCACCCCCTGGAAAACACGTACCCCACTAGAGCGCCCCTCCACCCCTGTAGCCCGCCCACCCACTGGACAACCCCCCACCCTCTGTTCATGGGTTGTCCAATTGTGGGTGTTGATTTAAACATTTATAAAACATCATTGGTTCCATAATATTTTTCTCCATAAATGAAACCTTAAATTTAATGATTGATAGGAAATGAGATTTTAAATGATTGAAATTATTACTTATATATTATTAATGTTTTATTTTTAAAAAGAATGGGTGTTGTGAAATCCCCCTATTTTAATGAAATTGTAATTTTTTGGTGAAATTTAGAAAATTGGTGGTCTAATTAGAAGTTGATATAATGAAATTATTTTTTTAACCTTGAAATATTTTTATTAGAAAATATTTAAATACCATCCCATGAACCTGGGACATCCCCCTAGATATCCCCCCATACATCCCCCCCAACCTCTTCCCTGGACCCCGGATAGCCCCCCCCCCCCCCCCCCTCCTCCCTGGACCCCGGACATCCCCCCGGACAGCCCCCCACCCTCCTCCATGAACCTCAAACACCCCCTCCCCCTTAAAAGCTCTTGATATCTTTGTATTGTGTTGATACTTTTGAAAAAGGATCCATGGGTGATTTGTGATGTGTACGATTCAACCCCACCTCAATCCAAGGCACATTGTTGCCGGTACCACTCAAAGTCTCTCACCTTTATTTGATATGGACAACATTTTAAGTGAAAAAAACAACTGGAATATGGAAAACTAACCAAATACATTAAAATTCTATTAATACATTATTAAAATGATCCATGGGTCATTTTTGATGTGTACAAGTCAACTCCTCCTCAATCTGAGGCATGGTGTGGTCGGTACCACTCAAAGTGTCTAACATTTATTTGAAATGGAAAACATTTTAAGTGAAAACAACAACTGGCATACATAAAACTGACCAAATTCATTCATATTGTGTTGATACTTTTGAGAAACGATCCATGGGTCATATATGACGTGTACGAGTCAACCCCGCCTCAATCCAAGTCACGGTGTCACCGGTATCACTCAAATTGTATTTCTTTTGTTTAAAATGGACACCCTTTTAAGTAAAAAAATCGGCATGTTTAAAACGGACCAAACTTATTCGAATTGTGTTGATACTTTATCACAAGGATTCATGGGTCATTTTTGATGTATACGAGTGAACCCCGCCTCAATCCAAGGTACGGTGTGGCCGGTACCACTCAAAGTGTCTCACTTTTATTTGAAATGGACAACATTTTAAGTGCAAACTACAACTGGCATATAGAAAACCAACCAAATGCATTTGGATTCTATTTATACTTTAGATCAATGATCCATGGGTCATTTGTGACATGTACGAGTCAACCCCTCTTCTATTTGAGGCATGGAGTGGCCGGTACCACTCGAAGTGTCTTTCTTTTGTTTAAAATGGACACCCTTTTAAGTAAAAAACAACTGTTATACAAAAAACCAACCAAACATATTTGTATTGTGTTGATACTCTAGAAAAAGGATCCATGGGTCATTTGTGACATGTACAAGTCAACCCCTCCTCAATCTGAGGCACGGTGTGGCCGGTACCACTCACAATGTCTCACTTTTATTTGAAATGGACAACATTTTAAATAAAAACAACAACTGGCATATGGAAAACTAACCAAATGCATTCTTATTGTGTTGATAACTTTGGAAAACGATCCATGGGTCATGTGTGACATGTATGAGTCAACCCCACCTCAATCTGAGGCATGGTGTGGCCGGTATCCCTCGAAGTTTTTTTCTTTTGTTTAAAATGGACACCCATTTAAGTAAAAAACAACTGGCATATGGAAAACTAACCAAATGTATTAGGATTGTGGATATACCTTAGAAAAAGGATCTATGGGTCATTTTTGATGTGTACGAGTCAACCTCACCTCAATCTGAGGCATGGTGTGGCTGGTACCGCTTAAAGTGTCTCACATTTATTTGAAATGGATAGCATTTTAAGGGAAAACAAAAACTGGCATACGAAAAACTAACCAAACACATTCTTATTCTTATGATACTTTAGTAAAACAATACATGGGTAATTTTTGATGTGTATGAGTCAACCCCACCTCAATATGAGGCAATGTGTGGTTGGTACCACTCAAAGTGTCTTTCTTTTTTTTTAAATGGACACCCTTTTAAGTAAAAAAACTAGCTGATGGAAAGCTGAACAAACATATTCAGATTTGGTTGATACTTTATCAAAAGGATCCATGGCTAAATTGTGACGTGTAAGACTCAACCCCTCCTCAATCCGAGGCACGGTGTGGCTGGTACCACTTGAAGTATCTTTCTTTTGTTCAAAATGGACACCCTTTTAAGTAAAAACAATTGGCATATGGAAAACCAACCAAACGTTTTCAGATTGTGTTGATACTTTAGAAAAAGTATCCATGGGTAATTTTTTATGTTTAAAAATCAACCCCTCCTCAATCTGAGGCACAGTGTGGCCAGTACCACTCAAAGTGTCTCACTTTTATTTGAAATGGACAACATTTTAAGTGAAAAACAAAACTGTCATACGGAAAACTAACCAAACACATTCGTATTGTGTTGATACTTTTGGACAATGATACATGGGTCATATGTGACCTGTACGAGTAAACCCCACCTCAATCTGAGACACTTTGTGGTATGTATCACTCAAAGTGTCTTTCTTTTGTTTAAAATGGACACCCTTTTAATTAAGAACAACTGTCATACGGAAAACATACCAAACGTATTCAGATTGTGTTGATACTTTTGCACAAGGATCCATGGTTCATTTTTAACGTGTATGAGTCAACCCCACCTCAATCTGAGGCACGGTGTGGCCGGTACCACTCAAAGTGTCTCACTTTTATTTGAAATGGACAACATTTTAAGTGAAAACAACAACTGGCATACGAAAAACTGACCAAACGCATTCAGATTCTATTGATACTTTAGTAAAACAATCCATGGGTTATTTGTGACTTATATGAGTCTACCCCTAATCAATATGAGGCACGGTGTGGCTGGCCTCATTCGAAGTGTCTGTCTTTAGTTAAAAATGGATATCATTTTAAGTAAAAACAACTGGCATACGGAAACCCAACCAAACATATTCAGATTGTGTTGATACTTTATAACAAGGATACATGGGTCATTTTTGATTTGCATGAGTCAAACCCACCTCAATCTAGGGCACGGTGTGGCTGATACCACTTGAAGTGTCTTTCTTTTGTTTGAAATGGACACCCTTTTAAGTAAAAAAACTAGCATATGGAAAACTGACCAAACGTATTCGGATTTTGTTGATACTTTAGAACAAGGATCCATGGGTCATTTTTGATGTGTAAGAGTCAACCCCTCTTCAATCCGAGGCACGGTGTGGCCGGTACCACTGAAAGTGTCTCACTTTTATTTGAAATGGACAACATTTTGATTGAAAAAAATAACTGGCACACGGAAAACCGACCAAACACATTCAGATTGTAATGATAATTTAGCCCAACGATCCATGGGTCATTTTTGACATGTATGAGTTAAACCTACCTCAATCAGAGGCACAGTATGGCCGGTACAAATCAAAGTGTCTCACTTTTATTTGAAATGGACAAAATTTTAGGTGAAAACAACAACTGGCATACGCAAAACCGACCAAACACATTCAGATGGTGTTGATAATTTAGTAAAACGATCCATGGGTCATATGTGACAAGTACTAGTCAAACCCACCTCAATCCAAGGCACAGTGTGGCCGATATGACTTGAAGTGTCTTTATTTTGTTTAAAATGGACACCCTTTTAAGTAAAAACAACTTGCATACGGAAAACTGACCAAACGTATTTAGATTGTGTTGATACTTTGGAACAAGGATACATGGGTCATTTTTTACATTTATGAGTCAATTCCACCTCCATATGAGGCACATTGTGGCCGATACCACTCAAACTTTCTCACTTTTATTTGAAATGGACAACATTTTTAGTGAAAACAACAACTGGAATATGGAAAATGAACCAAACGCATTTAGATTGTGTTGATACTTTCAAAAAAAGATCCATGAGTCATATGTGACATGTACGAGTTAACCCTGCCTCAATTTGAGGCATGGTGTGTCCGGTATCACTCAAAGTTTCTTTTTTTAAATGGAAACCCTTTTAAGTAAAAACAACTCTTATATGAAAAACCAATCAAACATATTCGTATTTTGTATATACTTTAGTACAAGGATCCATGGGTCATTTTTGATGTGTACGAGTCAAATTTGCCTCAATCCGAGGAATGGAGTGGCTGGTACCACTCAAAGTGTCTCACTTTTATTTCAAATGGACAACAATTTAAGTGCAAACTATAACTAGCATACGTAAAACTGACCAAACGCATTTGGATTCTATTGATAATTCAGTAAAACGATCCATGGGTAATTTTTGATATGTACGAGTCAACCCATCCTCAATCTGAGGCACGATGTGGTGGGTACCACTCAAACTGTCTCACTTTTATTTGAAATGGACAGGATTTTAAGTGAAAACAAAAACTTGCATACGGAAAACTGACCAAAAGATTTCAGATTGTATTAATACTTTAGGATAATGATCCAAGAGTCATTTTTGACATGTATGAGTTAACCCCAACTCAATCAAAGGCACGATGTGGCCGGTATCACTCTAAGTGGCTCTCTTTTGTTTAAAATGGACATCATTTTAAGTAAAAAGAAATGGCATACGGAAAACTGAAAAAACATATTCGGATTATGTTGATACTTTAGCACAACGATCCATGGGTCATTTGTGATGCGTAAGAGTCAACCTCGCCTCAATCTGAGGCACGGTGTAGTTGGTACCACTGAAAGTGTCTCACTTTTATTTGAAATGGACAACATTTTAGGTGAAAACAACTACTAGAATACAGAAAATAGACCAAACGCATTCATATTGTGTTAATACTTTATAAAAATGATCCATGGGTCATATGTGATGTGTATGATTCAACCCTGCCTCAATCAGAGGCACGGTGTGGCCATTATCACTCAAAGTGTCTGTATTTTGTTTAAAATTGACATTATTTTAAGTAAAAAAACGGGTATATGAAAAATTGACCAAATGTATACGGATTGTGTTGATACTTTATCACAAGTATCCATGGTCCAACCTCACACAATCCACTTCTCATGTGAGGAACTCCTACCCCTATTCTAAAGCAGATGAAATTTAATACTCTAAGGACAACTACATTCCATAAGTCACACATGATCATTTATACACACCCATTATCATCATCACTAAGTTAAAATACATCCTCCCCAAGCCATGGGACATTATATTTTTGTTTGGTTGAATTAATTTATCTATTTCTTTATTTTGGGGTTATTAGATTCTAATTTCTGAATTCAATTGTGTATGTGTTATACAAAATGAAATTTTGTATGTATTCTTAATTCTGTATAACACATATTATTAAATATTTAGTTTTTTATGTATTTTATTCTTAATTGATAATTAAATTATGTATGTATTTAATTCAGTATTCAATTATGAATTGAATTCTGGATTGCACATGTAATTGTCATCTCAATTCTGAATTGAATTCTAAATCAATTATGTATGTTTATAATTACATTAGGAATTATGTTTTAATTATATATGTGTATCATTGGAGGGTTCATTATGTGTAAAATATATATGAATTAATTGTGTATATGTATGTGTTATAGTTGGTTATTGTAGGTAATTATTGTTAGGGAATATGGAAATGTAGAAAGTGCAGCCTGCAACTGGAAATCACAGAGCAGCAAGCTGCTACCTGAATTGCACAACAGAGCCTATGCCAACAGTTGTAAACCGTTGGAATAGGGATGTGAATGTGTTTTATAACAAAAGTTCTTTGAACCTTTGGTAAAAACACTTTCCCAAAGGTTTACAAAACATTGGGATATAAGTGAAATGTTTAGATATACCAACAGTTTGTGTAAACTGTTGGTAAAAAGCTATACAAAACTATATTCCAATAGTTTGAAACTATTGGAATAGTATGTTTACCAGTGGTTACAATCCTTTGGTGAAAAGTTATACCAAAGGTTTGACATAACCATTGGTATAATTTAGATTTCCTAACATATACCAACGGTTTTCCAGAAACCGTTGGAATATGTTTTCCCTACGGCTTACTTCCCTACAGTTTGGATAACCATTGGTATATACTATACCAACCGTTAACCAGCCTTTACCAATGGTTCAGAACTGTTGGTAAAGGGTTCATTTCCATAGTGGAACATGGTGTCTTATGGGTTCCAAGATCAAATTAGGGTCATTTTCTTAAATAAGATACTCATTTATTAGAGGTCAATGGAAGATTATACTAATCATTTAAGGACTTTTATAGAATCTCTTTGACAATATCATCTCTGATTGAAATTGTACAAGTAAAACTTTTGGATGAACGAGGTGCATTTCCGTAGGCAGACATGTCTTAGATATGAGTAGTAGTGGATTTTTCAAATATAGTGGAAATTGTATCCTAAGGGAACCCAAATAATGTTGTGGTTTTTTCTTATCTTCCTATTCATTTAAGGATTTTAAAGGAGGTTCATTTTAGATTTCTCTCAGATCGCATCTACTTTGATAAGCTTGACTAAGATGCATAGAGCATTCTTCTAGTTAGATTAGTGTCAAGTGATGTTTGAGTACCTATAAAATAATTGGATCTATCACAAACTGGCATGGGATACCTCTGATCCAAGTACCCAAGATAGCATATGGAAAGTCCCAAAGGGTTTTTCTAATCTCCATGGGTTTTCAAATAGTTCCTTGGAATCAATATGTGCAAGTGGGAATTATTTCAACAAATAAAATAAGAATAAAATGGATATTCTACCAGAATTTCTGGAATGAACACTGCTTAAATTAGATGATCACACATATAAAATAAGAGGTTTCAATAACAAATAGAACCAAATGATGCATAACAAACAATATAAATCACAGACCAAATATAAAACCCAACCAACATAACCAAAGCATCTCAATATTCAACAATTAGAATTTAAATACAAGGAACAGAATAACTATAAAAATACAAAATGAAAAAAGTGACATGGTATAATATGTAAAATGAATGAAATGCCAAAATAAAGCAAAAAATAGAGCCAACCATCTTGTAGTGTTAAGAAATATTCTCTATTTCTTAGCACCGCCACTACCATAACCAAATCAAAACTAAAAGACCAACCACTACACCCAATTAGAACCAATATAGAACCTAATATATATATATATATATTATAAAACATAAACAGTAAGTATCCTCCTTACACCCCATGAATAAACATTTAAATGTAAATCATTTTCATGATAGTTTTAAAATAAAAACAGAAAGGTAAGAGTTTCATTTTAATTAATCCAAATTATATAAATTCCTTCTTCATCACATATTTTCCAAAGTAAAAACTAAACCATTTAAATATAATCAAGTTTCAAAATATTTTGAGAAATTTTTCCCAATTAAATAAAATAAAAAGGTTTCAAGACCAATCTTTTTAAACTACTCATATTTTAATACCCCATTTTAAACTCTTCCAATAAATAACTAGAGATATAAAATTTTACTTTTAAAATAAAGGAAATACCTAGAGATAATAAATAATAACATATAATCCTTAACATGATAATCACCATATAAATATATAAGAAGTAAAAAAATCACTACTTTAAATTATAAGTAAATGAAAATAAAATATACATAATAAAAGGAAGGGTAAGTGAATGTAAAAAAAGTAAAATCACTCATAAAAGGGTAAAATGAAAAAAAATCATTAGAGTAATGCTAGGAAACCAAGTTCAAGGAAACCCAATATCCCTATATTATCATGTGAACAAAAAAATCCATATCTAACTACATGAATGAACTAATAAGGATACAATTCCATGACCTAATAGCATAAAAACACCCATATGATGGCGCCACAACCAAACCACAAGCCAGTTAAGAGAGTATACCTTGTACTATTAGAGTGATGACATCCAGCTGGTGGAAACACAACCATATCATAGCATTTTTTAGTGTTTTAACATATTCCAATGCTAGTAAGGGAGGTTCATGCCTAAAAGTAATTTTCATTGTCTTTAATAATAAAGTACACAAAGTTCCCAAGATCAAACTAATATATTTGATTAGTATTAATCATGAAATCCAACCAAGGAAATTTCAGTGACATATATAAAACATGTTGAAACTAGTTAGCATGGAACCCCATCAACTCTGAACACCCTTCACAATAAAAACCCCTTTCATCAAGAATAAAATGTAGGAAACACATACCATATCTGAGATAAATCCATAAATCCATATAATATCAATACACACCATTAAATATTAATAAAGTGAAACAAAGATTCACTTTAAATAAATTTTTAAATCAATAAAACCCTTTTTATTAATGCTGAAAATGGGCCTTTGAATACATCATTTAAAAACCCAAGTTATAATTTCAAAAACTTTAAAACCAAACCTTGAAACAACACTTTAAGATAATTTTAAGACACAAATTGCTTTTATAAATTCCAAATAACCACATATACAACCAAATATAAAATAAAAATTAATAAATAATCCTAAAAATAATCAAATAAAAATAAATATTTAGAAACATAAACCCATAATTAGTTTGTAAAACACTTTTTTTATCCATGACCCCCCTAAAATCATCAGGAACCAAAACACCATTTTTATCACCAACATCCTTTGGAAAGATTACTTAATGAATTTAAAAAACACCTGAATATTGATTAGTTTACATATAAATTATTTTTTACCATAATAACATAAGAAAAACAACTTTAAATCCATTGGAAAATGAGGGGAAAACAAATAAATGTTGGAAACAATAAAATTATATAAATTTAAAATAAATTAAATAATTCAATAAATGGTTTAAGAGTAGATAATAAATATTGGATTTAAATCTAAATAGTTATTCATATAGAAAACAACCTCAAAGGGTTACTCAAAAATCAATCCCAAGATAATAGCAACCTTATCTGAGTCCATAGTCACCTAACCCAACCAAAAACATTTCTAATTAATAAACTAAACATCAAAAACAAAATCCTATATGGAAATAATGAGTTCAAAATCACCAGACAATAGAATAATTCTGAACCATGACCAAAGGGGGTACATTTCACTTTGGACACATGTCAGGACACATGCCACATGAAAGACCAAATTTAATTCAACTAAATTATTGAATAATTAAATCAAAATTAACCAAAAAACCCTAAATAAACTCATCAAACAATATATATCATATTAAATGATGGAATTCATCCTGAAAATACTTTCTATGAACATCCTATGTAAATGACCCATCCATAACATACATTTATGTCACATCATTTTATATGAATATTCATTACATATGATAAACAATCACACCCCATAACCTATAGGATTAGGGAATTTTTATAATATATATACAACTAAATTAATTTAAAATAACTTCAAAACCTTCCACACATATTATTCACACATCACCCCATTTTATACATATTGTTGGTCGAAGTGGATACTCAAGAGGAGGGTGAATTGAGTTCCAATTAAAATTTCTGTTTAAAAAATATCTATTAAAATCCCTCAAATTGAATAACAAGATAATCTATAGTGAATTTGTATTAGAGAAAAGGGTCAGTTAGGTTCTCAAGAGATTTATTAGTTCTCAGTTAATTCAATATGAAGATTAATTAACTTTTGAATCTAACCTAATGCTTTAAATATATACAAACACTTTCTAGATTGACTATCAAAGTAACTTTAAAACAATATTATTTTTCAAAGTAATTGGTAGCAGAATATTCAATATAGGTTAAAACTAAAATAGGTAACCACAACAGTTTTAAAACAAGAGGTTCAATCTCAAGCTGAGACTTAGTCCTCTCAAACAATTTATATAAATTTTGATCCACACCTTGGATCGGGGAAAACAACAGTATAGAGACTGTACATGTACTAAGCCCTCTACCATAGTTCTTCGTGGAAAAACAAAGACAACAGCACACAGGATATTCAGGTCACACTTGACCTATTCCACAATTCACAGTGGGATATAGTAATGTTTAAGAAGTTTGGAGTGAGGATTTAGTATCCTCCAGTTCATTCCAATAGTCAGTGTGTAAATACAACACACACTACTCAAAAAGTAAATGCATGTCACGCAGTAGATCTAAATAGATAGAGATGAGTTTAGATGCTCTGTGTGTTGTGAGTGAAGCTCTGTACTCCTTTGATTGATGTAAATGAAGCTCTGAGTCCTTCTCTGGTTTTTTTCAAGAAAACAGAGTGTCGTAGTTCTTGTTTCTTCACTTCTAGTATAGGTGTTCACCTTGAATATGAAAGTGTTCTTTGTAATACTTAAGCTTCCTCTTTGAACTTTTATTCTTGATTAGTATGAGTGTTCTTAAAGTTCCTTGTGTGTTCTTATTTTCATGTATGTGTGTGCCTGGAAGAAATCTTTTTCTATGAATTTTCTACCTCACTTTTTACTGCAGCCCGATATTCCTTATATTCCATGAGCTCCGGCAATAGGAATGATAACTTTTTCATAGGTACGAGGTACGATTCCCTGACATGCCAACAATTGTCATTAAATATCTTTAATTTCATTAAAAAAATATTATCATTGTAATTAAATAAGAGTTAATATAAATTCAAAAAGTTTTCATGACTATTGGTGAGTCATGAGATCGGTAGGTCATATTGAATCTACATCGGTATCGGTGGGTCATGATCAGCATCGGTATCAGTACATTGTGTTCAGCATCAGCTTCAGTAGCTTGTGATCTGTATTGGTTTTGGTATCTTGTGATCAGCATCGGATTTGGTAGCTTGTGATCAGTATCGGCTTCAGTAGCTTGTGATCAGGATCGGCTTCGGTACCTTGTGTTCAGCATCAGCTTTGGTAGCTTGTGATCAGCATTGGCTTCAGTATCTTGTGATTAGGATCAGCTTCGGTATCTTGTGATCAGTATCGGCTTCGGTAGCTTATGATCAGGATCGGTTTCGGTAGCTTGTAATAAGTATCGGTATGATCGTTGCCATCACTGCAACCATTGCCATTGGTGCAACCGTTCATCATCTGTGCGACCGTTCATCATCAGTGCGACTGTTCATCATCAGTGCGACTGTTCATCCTCGGTGCGACCGTTCATCATCGGTGCGACCGTTCATCATCGGTGCAATCGTTCATCATCGGTGAGACCGTTCATCATCGGTGTGACTGTTCATCATCGGTGTGATCGTTCATCATCGGTGCGACCGTTCATCATCGGTGTGATCATTCATCATTGGTGCGACCGTTCATCATTAAAGAAAATAACTAATGGTGATTCATAAACATGAAATTCACACTAAGTGCCTGTTCAATCCAGAATACTTTCAGGTCCGCAGTAAATTGTAAATTAACATAGATAAACATAATGTAGACAAGATTCAAACATATATAAATACATTTAGAACAAATTAAACGAAAGACTAAATTTTCATAAATAAAACAATGATTTGTGATTATTAAAATAACTATCTCACAGGGAGTTCAACACATATCTTATATAATTCCCTTTTTATTAATCTGGGGGGTGGAAACATAAGAAAGGATGATCTCAAATTATTGTTAAGTGTAATCATAAGTGATGTCAATAAAAGATCAAAAGTGGGAATAAGATTATAATAATGGTATGATAACATAATCAAATATCTTAGACATAATATAATATAATCATATCCAATAAAAAATATATTATAAACAATAAGTCATTATTTGAATTTTCACATAACATAAAACACATTTAATAGGAATATAGAGGCTTAAGTCATTAATTATGAGCTATGAAAACATAGAATAGGAATAATAATGATCTATTAGAGTGTGAAATAAACATAATCATATTAAATCATTTAATTTTCATGTATCACTTCCAAGAACATCATCACATTGTAGACATATTTCCTCCATGTAATGGGTTCACTCATCATTCCTTTTAAAATTTAATGGACATAGTCTCATAGTAGATTAGTTTAAATCTCAAGTCCATGACATGTCTTTTCATTAGATATAAATATTTACCCAAATAATTGGAGGGATATAATATACTCAACCATCACATAATAATAAACCATGTATATGCATGCCATATAAACATGAAAACATTCATAATTCCATCAGAGCTTAATTAAACTATTGGAAATAAAAATGTATCATGAAAAAAATACACAAATCATGATCCTAAGACAACCATAGGAATAAGTAGGATGTTATCATTAACTCATAAGTCATATGAAATATTAAAGGATTATAACATATAAAAAAATTCTTTTATTGTAAAATTTCTTTGAATTATTAGAAGAAATATTCTTTTATTTTGATAACATTAATTTAAAAAAAGGAATATAAATTAATTTTTAAAAAAACATAAAAACTGTAAATGGAATATTTATAAATAAAAATATAAATAATGTAAATACATAGAGTTCATATGATAATCATTAAAAAATAATATTTTTTCATACTTTTATAAAGATATTCAAATTTCAGTAAAAATAATCCATGTGTAAAACATTAAAAAGATTCATTTTAATTTATTTAAATAAATTAAAAGAAAATAAAAAATTAAATTATTTAATCAGTTGAATATATATAATAACATTAAAACATAATATAAATAATATGGACATGGAGGGAAAATATTTCCAACCATAAGTAAGAGATAAGGTTTGTTCTACTTACAAGAATCCTTTCAGTTGAGTTGTTAACCAAAGGGAATTGAAATGTTAATATAATATGTAAAACCCATAAATAATCAATGAATATGAAAATATATGGGTTTTAGATATAAATGACATGAAATTATCCCAATTTGGAACATAGACATAAACAATCTTAAAATCCAAGTGAGATTGGAAAATAATCCCTTATAACTTTGGTAATCTTTGATCCAAAATCCATTTAAAGATAAAACATTACATGGAACATTAAATACCATTAATAAAATTATAATAAAGATAAAATATTTTGAAGAAGTTTTATATATGACTTATAAAATAGGTTAATAATATAAAACATGTCCCAAATAAGGTAATTTGAAATGAAAACCCCTTACCTCAAACTTCCTCTTGGTCAGACACTCTCTAACTCCTTGTATAATAAATTTAGTTTTATTAATAATTTAAATGATAACCTTATTAATAGTTTTTTAAGATGTTTCATATATAATTCCTTGTAACCCATATATTAATTATTTTTTGTTAAAATTAATAATCATGTGTCAATTGTCCTCTGTTCCCATGCCCATTATGGTTCAACCATTTTAATAATTATACCATGATCATTGTGTCATCACCTGAAGAATTTTTATAATTATTTTTGACTTGTTTTTTATATTGTTATATACTATCATGGTCATTTTATGGAAATCATGTAAATGGTTTTCATAGAATGCTTAAAAATATACTTTTTTGAATTTCGATTAAATAAAAAATTTGATTTAATTGATGAATATACTTATATATATTACCATTATAGAATTATGAAAACATATTAAATTAATAATAATTATGTAATATTAAAATTATTTATGTTTATCATTTATTCATGATATAAATGTTATAACATAATTCATTTAAGTGGTAAACCTTCCAAATTAAGAACACATTATAACAACTAAAAGAATTAAAACATGTAATTTTATATAAATAATATCACTTATAAAGAATATTAATGATACTAAAAACATGTTATTAAAGTGATAAAATATATTTTGGAAGAGGTAGATACAGAAGATCCAAAATAATGATTAAGAAAAAGAAAACACTTATGTTGAAGCCTTTAATCTTTCTTAGATATCATCTTGGAAATGAGGGGTTTTAGAATCCTTTTTGGGAATAAATATTCCCAAATGTGAAAAGGGATTGTGAGGGGGTAATTTGGGAATGTATTAAAGAAAATTTAAAAGGAAAGGTGTGTGTTGAGGTGGGTTGAGGTGAGGTTCATTTATAAATGAGAAGGGTGGAATTTTTGTTAATACTCATTTATTAGGATAAAATAAATGTTGAATTCAAGGAATGTGGATCAAAAATCATCAATTAGTGGGTATTAGATAATTTTAGTCCAATAAATACCCCATCTAGCCATTTATAGATAAGGTTATTAGATATTTCATTTTTTTATCCCTTAATTTAACCTTTTTATCTTATTTTAACTATTACTATGTTGACTATGATTTACCAAGGTATCTTGTTTTTCAGGGGTGTCCATGGGTTTGTTTGGGATTTTTTTGGGATAAAAATTCACCAAAACCAATAAAAACTAGTCAATTTGGGTTAGATAAATCCATAGATATTTTTTTTAATGACACGACCCAACATGAGGTGGGTCCGATTGGGTTGGGTTTGGTCTATCAGTTCAGGTAATGAAACATTACCATAAATAATAACAAAAAAGAGTTACAACTATTGATTAAATTAAAACTAAAAAAAATTGAACATTTAAAATCATCCAAGTGCAAATATACCATCAATACCCACTAACTTTAATTCAAAATTGTAAAAAAATTATAAAAAAACCTAATAAAAACAGAATCACATTTATAAACTAATACATTTATATCATCCAACAAAAAATTCTATGTAATGTCTAAATATATTAGTATTAACCTATAAAATCACCTATAAGCTATATCATCCAACAAAAAACATAAATTCAAATATAAATATATAAAAAATAAATTAACATTTGTATCAGCCAATAAATTTAGATAAATAATTCAATATATAGTTGTGGAATTTATTTATAAGTCATGTGTATTTTATTTGGAAAATTTATTGTTTAGTAAACAAAAAAGCATTACAGGAAACTATTAAATAAAATAAAAAATACATTTATTTTCCAAAACAATTATATCAACTAAAAAAATATTCCTTTAATAAATGGACTATAAAATTTACAAAATGAAAAACTATTAAATTCAATACACATTATAAAAAACAAATATATCTATGAAAATTATTTTTAGGAACTATAAAACAAATTCATATGTAGTAAAAAATTGGTCTAAAAAATAGAATACAACAGTGGTAGCACTATCAGAGTTGTAAGATCTTGTGTTTTTTTAGTTGGAAAATTTATAAGGAATTTGAATTTTAAATTATTATATGGGTAAAATATTTTATAAATTTTTTAAATATAGTTTCAAATGTTGTAATGAATATAAATAATGTTTTTAGATATGTTTTGAGGCTTGGAAGAAATCTCGTAGGTTTCGAGAGCATCCCAGGGGCTCAGGGCCAAAAACTGGAGTTTTGGTTATGTACAACCAATAGCGCACTATCGGCACATGGTTTGTGCTATCCATGGAGCCTAAACATGTAGGATTTTTTTTATGCATACATTATCTTATAAACTATATGGAGGTTGAGAGGAAACTATTTAATGGGGTTTTAATTTTCTACAGACATGTTATAATTTTGGTTCATTTTTTCACTAAATATGAACTCCAACCATACGAGGCATAGGTGTGTTGGGATTATAGCACTGCATGGTTTTAGAATTGTTTTCTAGAACATTCAGCCTAACCAAGTAATTCATTTAAGTGGGTAAAATTTCCATTTTTTCCAACTAACCCTTAACGGGTCATACCCCATTATCCTCCTCCATTTTTTCAGAATCTCCCCATGCATTCCATCCCTCTACCTCTCTTACTCCATGAGAGTTCTTCCTTATTATTGGTTATAATCATATACTACTAGGTGTGTTGGAAACCTTGAGGTAACAATTTGACTCTTTTTTTCATTGTAGTGTTTCTCTTTGTATTCCTATAACTATCAGTTTATCTGAATAGGTTTTTTAATTATAATTCCATCAAATCATAGTGGAATCAAATACTAGTGATGAGGATTTTACTCTACCAAGGGAGGGTGTCTCAGGATGTTTTTTACACTTCACCGCATGTTGTTTCATTGAGATACATAACTGGAGTGAATTTGGAAAGCATGTAATCTTAAATTAAAATGTTTTAATGGTTTTCTTAGGTCATTTATTTTCGTATAATTCTTGGAATGAGTTCGGGATTATGTTGTGGCATGTTATCATGCACTGGGTCATATTTTTTTATGTGACCCAGTCTACTGGTGAGGTTTTGAGTGTTATTCCTTTCTTGTTTTTTTATATTTAATATTTTAATTTTGGGTTTGATGTTTTTTTACATATCTTGAGCTATCCAATGTTTGGTAGAAACTTGGAAGCTGATATAGCTTGGATCAGACATCTAATAACATAGACAAAGTTCTTGGGAGATTTTTTTTAAATGATTAAAATATAATTATATTTAGTCATTCTATCGTACCATCACTAGAGTATTTATGCATGTTTATAAAGTATGCATATGATTGGCATTTCCCCTAAGGGTGACACCCCCTATTAATAATTCTTCTAATGAACTGCATGATTAACTAATTGGGTTAGCTTAAATTAATAAATGTCAGGTCTCACTAACAACCCACGTGTAATAGAGTCATGCCTTAAATAGAGGCTACGATTGAGACCGAGGATATTATGTGGGATGCCTCAATTTATGGTATAACCTAGAGAATCCCATGTAGGATTCCCTACTTGATTATTCATTTTTGGGAACCAATGATGGATTCCCTTAATTATTTTTTAACTTAGATGATCCTAAGAGTGATGCCTCCATTTATATAAGAACCTTGAGGATCCAAGGTAGGATTCCTCTCCTAAGAACTGACCAAGGGGGGACATTATATTCCCCAATATTTGGTTGACCTTGAGCTAGTATGTCATGGGTTTGGTTAAAGATGGTAAGGGTGGCACATAGAACCCACAATAAACATGTAAGCCCATGAGGCTATGGAAGTAGTGTTGGGTTTAGGTGTTCAAACACCCTCACTCTTTTATTCATGAATTCACTCATTTACTCTTGATATAGTAATGATTTACAAAGATTATTCCAAGATTTTTGTCCTTATGCCTAATACGATGCGATGCATGAAAGGGATTACCATAGGTGTTACCTAGGATCTAGATACCAGGACTTTTTATTTAATTTCTATATTATTGGGTTCGTAGATGTATTTCATGGGATCCTTATTATAAGCCATTCATGGCCAGAGGTATCCATTTCAGTAAATCCCATTTTTTACTAGGAATCCTCCCTCATTGAGGGTAATATACGTAGTTTTTTTATGATGTATCAGACTTCTATTTGAGATACACTTGAGGATTAGATTCTGATATCCTCAAGAGATTCCCAGGATTCTCCCTAGGGTTGGTTAAAATTACCTTTACTACACTCTTTAGTCTTTTATTGGAGTGTTCTATTGATATTTTTATTGAATGGATACTAAGAATGTACTTGGATCCGAAGAGAATTACTTACAGATCACCTAAGGTCCATTCCCATTAGGGATAATCTAAGTTGTGATGTTGTAACTGACTGAAGACTGAGACCGAGGGATAAAACATCAAATAGGATTTACACGGTTTTAGTGGTATGAAATCTAACTCAGAGACCATTTACAGGACGTCCAGTTATTACATGTAATCCTTTATTATAGTGATTAGAGGTGATTACGGGTGAACTCATGGTTAGGACAAGCATGCCCCTGTGGTAATGTAGCTTACTCATATATACTTTCAACACTGACCATAGTTGGTATTGTCGATCAGGATTATATATCCAAGGATCAAATTAACTATACATTCTTGAGTGCTACAACATACAACTCAATTCCTTATTCACAGGATGTCAAGATAATCAAGATTAATGACCCAAGGATTATATTTGATTGGATTCATGTTACTTATCTCCTTACTCATATATATATATAGGCATATATATATTTATGGGAATACATATATACACATATAAATATATATATATATACATGATGTAACCTTCTACTAGTTTTTTCTCAGTAAGGTTTAGAACTTTCCTTGATAATTCCTTGTACAACTTTGTCATTCATCTTATTTCCGTTAGTATTTTTTATTATTGTCATTATTATTATCCAAATGAGTATCTCACAATTATATACACTTTATATTATTGTATATGTATGGGACCCATCTGGTAGTTATCTATTGATTTTTTTACTCACACATTCTCATACCACTATTTCACTAGGGTACATGAGCATACATTCACTTAGTTGCCAGTATAGGATGGGTTGAGGCCTAGGACTGATTGAGCAAGATGGATTAGATATCTATGTGGGGATTTATTAAGTGGTTCATCTCGGTGTATGAAGTTGAGCCTCATACTTTTGATTCTATTTTATTTATGTATTCCTATATATGTGACTAACTTTGTGGGTTATCAGTGTTGTATATATGAAATGTTAGTGCATGCCTTTACTTCATTCTATTTTATTATTTTAATATTCTCTTACTTTATTTTATTTATTTCTTCCCCTATCTAATTATGATGGTTATGGATAATGTTTTGTTACTTAGAAATTTTATTACTCTAATATGATTTTATATACTATCCACTATCATGTACTAGGCCCTTTCTCCTAGTCAAAATTATCTAGAATACAGGGAGGAGTGCTTGATGCCTCGTGGCGAACCATCTTAGAGCACAAAAATAGTGTAATTAGGGCCAAAACATTACAAGAGTATTATTAGTATGTGATAAATTTATTTTAAAAAAAATACCATAAGTATTATTATACAAGAATAGACCACTCACAAAAAAAACTAAACAATTTATCCCAACAGAATGTAATCAAAACAATTATTTCAACTAGTACACTCTATTATGTAAATAATAATAATTCAATATATTAAGATTATTTATATAGTAATCTAGATGAAAATAGAGATAAAAAAGTAACATGCATCATTAAAAGAAGAGATAAATGAATAAAAATAGATATGATTTTCAATTAAAATGAAATAAGTAAAATCAACTTTGAATCCCACGCTTCCCTATTGGGGTTTTAGAAGATATTCTAAAGAATAGTATAAAAAATCCTTCATATAGATGGAATTAAATTCAATGTTGAGACACTTACTTCACAAATATTAAATTACAATTCCTAAATATATAGATTCATATATACAAAGAACACAGATCAAATAATCATGAAGGTAAATTGGTAAAAAATAATATCTACCTCAAAACTAGACTAAATCCAAAGTCTCTCATTGTGTAGTATGAGTAATATGGTTAGAAATATCCAACTGGGATAAGAGAACACACAAGATTAATTGGAGGAAGAATACAGATGGATGAGAGGATAATCTGTAGATTAGGGATTGGTTAACATTATATAAGGGAGAAAAATATGAATGATGGTTGGGTGTGTGTAATAGTGTGAGATGGAGGGAGGAAATAAATTCAGGTTGTGTCAATGTCGATTGAGGGAGGAATAAGAATCAGAGGATCATCTAGAGAGGGTGACATATGAAGATTGAGTGTTCACAAAACCAATGGTTGTATGGAGTCTAGGTTTGTAAATGGATTGAGGGATAGAGGAAGAATAAAGGTATAGAGTGACCCAAAAGGAATTGGTTATTATCTGAGAGGCAAAAAGAGGGAAGTGGAGTGCCTAACCCCTAGAGGAAATAAATTAGGGACAAGTTGGTTTGTTTGGGTCATGTTGGTTCATTATTTTTCCATCCTATGACTCAGTATATCTCAAGATTAACCTGAACAAAATTAAATTTACATATCCATATCTAGTGTGTAACCCAACCCAACCCAACCCAACCCAAACCGATCAAGTCAGGACTGGTTGATCAGTTTTGGCCTGGTTTGGACACCCCTATTATTTTTATGAAAAAAAATTCAATTAAACTTATTAAAAATTTAGATACACTTATTCCAAATATGAAAACAATTTTACTAGATTAAATTTATAATAGTGATAAAATTAATTTTTATATAAACATGCATAATAAAATGAAAACTATTTTTAGAAAAATGTATATTTTTAGAAATAAAAAATAATTTATACATATTACATACCACATAATTCTCATTAAATGATTATTAATTTTTTTGAATTTATTTATAGAAAATTCATTTCATTGAAATATTACTATAATAATAATAAATTTAACTTTGAAATAAAAATATATATAATATATTATAAAAATATTATTTTTTAATAAAATAATTTTTTTTACCCCATAATAGTTAAATTGGTGCAATTTTTAGTTACATAATTATTTATTGGATGTTAATAATTGATATTTCTTATTATTCCTTGAATTTAATCAAAAAATTAATTAATAACATTCTTTAAAATTAGAAAAATTAACAAAAATACATAACTCATAAAAATGGCTTCATTAAAATTAATCATATATTTTTATGTGAGTTTGAACCCTTTTATTTTGAAAAATAATTTACTTTACTAATCATGTTTCATTTAACCATCTCATAATTTATTTCATATTTTATTTTAATAAATAATTATTCAATTTTCTTTGGTGTTGTGTGTATCACTAGATATTGAAAACATCATTTTTATTTAAAGGGAAATATATATAAAATTAAAAAGTGTTACATTTTTCCCAAGTAACATAAATTATCTTTAAAAATTATGTTACTCCATTAAACACAAATGAGGGTGTTTTCTCTCATGACATATTTACTTTCTTCCATAGCTTCCTCAAACATATGATTCCACTGAATAAATTTAACTAAGTTAGTGTAATTATTTTATAATAATTTATCTCTATGATCCAAGATTTATATTACTTGTTCCTTGTAATAGAGGTCATGATCCAACTATATAAACATTGCATTTAGGACATGTGAAGAGTAAGGTATGAACTTCCAAAAAAGTGATAAATAGAAAAATTTATTTACTTGAGAGAGGTCTGGTAGAAATGGAAGAGCTAACATCCCCAATTGTTCAAGGATTTAAAAAAAGATAAAATATCTAGAGATAAATTATACCTTCTTCCCAAATCTCAAAACCCTCTTCTACGGTGATGGAAGAAAGAATAAATTTATTTAACTTGAAATTCAAAATATCACTTATGAATATCAACATATATCTTCGTCAAATTTTTTTAGTTTTATTGTTTCACTGATTGATTTGTATCTTCTCTAAAATTTCTTGATTAAAGACTTATCCAAATATATTACTCCCTCTAAATTATTCCCAGCATGTTGCAGTTATACACTTATTCCTATACAAAGCCTCATATAGTGCCATCTAAATTCTTAAATGAAACTTTTGTTATATGAGAACTATACTAGGGGAAGGCATTGTTCCCAACCTCATTTGAAATCCATTTTTATCAGATCTTGGATTCTATTCCATAGTTTGAATGGTACTTTTAAATTGACCATCATTCTAAGGATGGTAAGCATTGATAAATCTCAACTCTACATTTTATTATTGTTGAAGACTTATCATTAATTTCTAGGTAAACCATAGATCCAAATATGATATAATATAATCTGTATTAAAATAAGGATTATATCTTCCATTTTGTATACCCTGGTAAGTTGATCTAGTGGGAGATGTTTTTTTATAACAATTAAATGAGCAAACTTTTAAAGGTGATCAAATATCACCCAAATGGAATTATAAACTTTAGATATCTTGGGGATTCCTGAAACTAAATACACTATGATGTCCTCCAATTTCCATATTGATATGTTTAATGGTTGCATTGTCCCTTTATTCTTCTATAACTCAACCATAACTTGTTGAAACCCCAAGAATCAATATATATACTCTACAATCTCCATCTTCATGTTTTCCCACTAGAAATGATTCTTTAGATCTTTATAAAACTTTTTAATTTTAGTCTGTATAGATATTGATGATCTATATTCAATTTCTAACAACTCCTTCAAATATAGTATTAATGGGACACATATTAGTTTCATGAATCTTATAATTCCATCATTATCAAGGTGGAAATATGGAATATTCCATACCCCCTTTTTTGTCCCATATCCTACTTTTATTCATCCTTGATATTCATATGGATGGATATATAGGTATCTATTTGTAAATGATACTATTTATCCCCATATTTTATACATTCGTGGTTAATCCTTTGAAATCCCGTAATTATTGGGTCTATTTCAATCCTCCTTGTGGATAAGATATCATGATCCTTCTTACTCAGAGCATCATCCACCTTAATTTCATTATCAAGGTGGTAATTTATTGAGAAATAATAATCCTTGACCAACTATGACCATGTAATTTAGAACATGTTCAAATCCTTGAAATTTTCAAAACATCCATTTTTTTCCAGAGAAACATGAATCCCTTCTTCATTAAATTGGTTAGTGGATTTAACAATCATAATAGATTTCTTAAAAAGTGTCTACAGTATCCTGCCAAACTAGTAAAACTATAGATCTCAATTATAATAGTTATTCTTGGCCATTAGTCAATTACTTCGGTATTTCAAGGGTCTAAAAATATGTCCTCACTTATGATTACATATCGTAATAATGTTACTTTTTTGTATCCTAAATTCACATTTGATAAATTGTCATATAGTTTTTTCTTTGTCAAGGTCTTCAACTAAATATTAAAATGACCTCTAAAATTTCCATTTATCTTCAAATATATGAGAATATCATCTATAAATACTACCATAAACTGACTTATGTAATCTCTAAAGACTCAATTCATCATATCCATAAATATAACAAGTCCATTTTGAAGTCTAAATGGCATCACTATGAATTTAAGGTGTCTATCTCTTGTATGGATGTTTTTCTTGAATACATACTCTCTCTTCACCATTAATTTCGATATCCATATTTATGTTCAATCTTTTAAATGTATGTATCCCCTTATTGTTTATCAATTAATTCATCAATAAGGGGTAGAGGACACCTCTTCTAAATCATGATCTTGTTAAGTTCATGATAATCAATATAGAGACACATTTATCCAAATTTTCTTTTAAAACATGGATGGGTGTAAAGTATGGTGATGTAAAATAGTGTATAAAACCCTTATAAAAATTCTATTAGAGTTTAAAATTTAATTATTTTAACTAAATTGGAGTTATTTTATAAGTTTTGATTAATATAGGATTAGAACTAGGTTTGAGTTTTTTATAAAAATCAACCTTAATTTATTGGGGAATACCTGGTATATCTTCTAAAAATAAGTCATCAGACTCTCAAAAAAAATACATATTTCATTAATATTTTATTATTTCCAACCATTTCATCAATATATCCCTAATTTATAGCTATCAAGACCCATACAAGTTAATTAACTTCTATATAGAGTTCATCATCATCATTGCATAAATAAATAATCATTGGTTAATTTAGAATATGAAATGTGATTTAAAAATAATGTAAATTGATACAATATTTATGTTGGGAGATCCAATCCAGTCCTAAAATCACATAAAATTCAACTAAATGGAGAATGATATGATTTCAAAGAATTTAATTCACATAAAAATCAATCAGTGAATATTTGTATAAAAGCGATTCAATCATTGAACCATTGGTAGTTTTCACGGATAATTCAATATATATCCATTAGAGTGGTGATTTTATGCTGTTATAAAACTCCCAAATATGATGGAGTGTGTATAACCATGATAAAATAAAGTATTTTCAATTATTAAGGGAAGTATTAGTGCAGATTTTACCACTTAATTTTCATCACCCACTTCCATTATTATGATTTCAAAGGCTTTCTATTTCTCCCTTAGCTTTAGAAGTTTCTAACATCTATTGAAATAATTAACCCTCAGATTATTGTGTCAGTTCATAGAATTACCATAGTCCTTAAAATTGATGTATTGGAGTGTGGGTGGTGTATTAGGTTAATCTATCTTTTCATCCATCTCATTGATTGGACTCTTTATATATCTTCAACATTTATGTGTCATATTTCCTTCTCTTCTACACATAAATCATTTACAAATCCCTTAAAGTAAAATTCTTCCATGATTATTTCTACATTTTGGGCATGTAGGAAGATTAGTTTTCTATCCTCCATGGGTTTTATCATTTGAACTTCCTCAAAATGATATTTTTTTCCTACCCTAAAACTATGATAATAATGGGAATATCAATTTTTTATTTATAACTTGATATAACATTGAAATAATAATAATCATAGCTAACAAATTACATTATATCCAATGCCTTTCCAATATTTGGTTTTATGACACTAAAAATAATCAGTTTTTGTTTTGGAATCAATGATAAAACCATAAGTATACCATGAAAGTTGTATGAATTTTTATATAAGTAACTATAATGACTCTAGTTTTTTTGGATCAATCATTTGAATATTTCTATATATATATATATATATATTCGTGCAGTCATCATGTATTTTGGGAATATCAGGACCTCAAAATTAATATATTAAAAATATTAATATATTATAAAACATGTGTGCATATAATTTCAGTTTAAATGGTTGTACCAATATTTGGGACCTCTAATGGTAAATTTGAGAACATATATGATTCTAGAATGTGGGTTTTACATTGGGAGTGACCTAAGGTTACTCGACGTCGGATTTTTTGTGGAAGGTAATCGTTGGCGGGCCTGTTTAATAAACAAATAAATAATCTTGTTTATTTTTATCAAAAATTCCTAAACCTAGAAACCCTATTTAAATAAAATGTTGTGGAAAATATTTAGGGTTATCCACATAACCCTATGAGAATATGTGGGAGTATGTAATCACACTTCATAGGTATATCAGGATTATAGAATTATGATGAACATATCATGGTGAATCGAGGGGTTGGCAGCAAATGCAACAGATCTTCTTCATCGCTGACGAACATGCTATTCAATAAAAATCAATATTTAATTGAGTTATGACTCTTTATTTTATGTTTTTTCCTTATTGATTGTGGAGTTTTTATTTTTTATTATCTATTAAATTTATCTTTGATTCTTTAGTCGCACAAACTCAAATCCAAATTATCATATTTATTTGTTGTTTCATGCTTTACCCCTAATTTCACCATATTTTGACTGTTGGACATTATCACATAATACAATTATGGATTTACTTTATTAAATTTCATTTACCCATCCATTCATCGTGTTCTTCATCATTTTACCATGGGGTCATGGTTTCAAATTTCCAGAGTGGGTTTGAGCATGATTGAACCCCCAAATTCATGGTGGTTTCATGAATGAAATAGAGATTAAAGGTTTATGGATGTATTGAGGATTGATGTGAGATGTTGGTGATGGATCCATATATTTTGGATCAAGAGTGGTGAAGAAAGGCCCCATGACTTCACACATGTCATAATATTTCTAATATTTTGCCACTAGAGTCTAGAGATCGATGTTCGATGATGACACCTTTAACTTTGTGTGGTCAGACATCAGTGATTATGGAGAAAAATCTGGATTTGGAAACCATGTGAAGACCAGGATATACTACCTATGAAAAAGTTTACAACACTATATATAGTCTAGAAGAACACATGTCATGTTTTCCATAGCCATAGTGGCTAGGGTTTCGGGTGATGATAAAGATCTCATGAAACGTATGACCCATACACAATATGAGACCTAGTTCTCACATCTCATAGTGTACCCTAAGAGTGAATGGTCATGAAAAAGGCTAGAAACATGTGAATGGGAAGATTATAGAGGAATTTACATGTAATTTGACATGGCTAGGGTACACGTGCACAACCATTGTAAATGGGCATGGGTTGGAAGGTCATTGGTAGGCCCAAGTTGGACAAGAAAAATTGTGTACTTCATGTACACACAGTGTAGTATGACATGTATTCTCAATCTTTATCCAAGGTATAACACAACCTGGTGATTAGACAACATGTTATGTGGCCCAACATACACTTTTCCTAGGAACATGTACCTTCTATATATCCTTCTTTGGAACTCAGATGTTGTCTCATGTGTATCCTATACGAAGTAATTTTCTAAATAAAACATGACAATATCCTTAATAGTGGATTTTGAGATAAAATGTGAGGTGTTTAGAGAATGAAACTTATTCTGGAAATACTTGACTAATATTATTGACTTGGAAGGATAATCTTAGAGATTTTGGGGTTGTAAAACCCCATGTCACACCAAGTTTCGGGTCCCCATACTCTCTTCCATGGTTTAGTGGTACCCCCTATTTCACTAGGGTGTAGTTCCTCTATCTATTTAGTGGTACACCTCTATCGCACCAAGTAATTATTCCCCTATCTACTGAGTGGAACCCCATACCACACTGGGGCATGGGTCCTCTATCTATCGAGTGTCACCCCATGTCGCACCTGGGCATAGGTCCTCAATCTATTAAGTGGAACAACATATCACACTAGGACATGGGTCCTCTATTGTTGATTTTTCCCCTTTAATATGCATTAGAATTTTGAGGTGTGGGTCCTCCACATGATTCTTTGTATATATATTCAAGGTTCTCGACATCATAGATGGACCTTGGAGTTGAAGGGAGATTTATCATTCTTTACCGGGTTGTAGAGATGGAGATCCCATTTTTATCTTGTCTTGGTTTCATTATGATAATATACACTGGGTTTTGTTACCCAATTTCTATGGTTTTAAATTTTTCTTTTGTATCTTCCAATTTTTCCCTTTTTTGGTTGTCAAGTCATACTAATGGGTACGTATATACTCATTTATATATGGTATTTTCTCACATGTTTCATGTCTTGTGTAGATGACAGATATATTAGTTGTAAAATATTTTGGGATTTTCTATACATGGGTGCATTAACCCTATTTTTTTGTCAGACTTGGATATTAGGAGTCATAATCTCTTTAGTTTTCCCTTTATCCAGTTTTTTTTAGGTTGGGAATGCATTTCTAGTAGATCATGTATTTTTTCCCTTACACTTTGATTTATATTTTCATACTATAATTTATTCTCTAGATTTATTGTTATCATGATTATACTCCAGATTTTCAGTTTAAGGGAGATTTATCATTCTTTACTGGGTTGTAGAGATGGAGATCCCATTTCTATCTTATCTTGGTTTCATTATGATAATATTGTAACACCCGAGATTTTTATGAGTAATATTTTTTTTATGTTATATATATATATCATCAAATGAATATTTCACTACACACTAGCTTGACTTACTTTACACGCAATCGCGACCTTCCTCGATAGCTTGCGTTGTACGTAATACCGAGTTTCACTAAACAACGATATGCTATTAAAATATTATTAAAACTAGACGTTATGAATAGTAATAACCACTTTTTGAAATTTTATAAATTTTATTTTTCAAAATGGACTTTATTTTTGGATTCGGAATACCGAAATTAGCCTAGGGTGAAATTTTGGTATTTTTCTGAAAACTTTCAATTTTTGATGAATAGTGAAACCACTAAGTGGTAGGTTAAAAACTGAATTTTGCATAAAACTTAATTTTACCGCTTCTGTTAATGGAATTTCGAAAATCCGAAAGACACGGTTGATATCAGTAAGTAAAATGTGGTTCAATGAGATAAAAATAATTTTTTGGGGAATAGTAACTTTTTACTTTTTTTACCACGGTTAATAGTAAATAGGGTAACTAAGGGTAAATATGATATTACTATTACCTTAACACATGTCCTAATTCTATTGGATAAGTTTAATTCGACCAAAAACAACCTTATGAATATAATATGACCATTTAGGTCCACTTGGATTAGATTATGACATTTAATATTATTTTATTTAATGAATAGTTAAAATAGTTAAAATCAAAGTTTAATAACTAAAACATTTTTAATATGGGGTTATACATAAGATAAATTAGACTATAAATATTTATTAGAAAGATAAAAAGATTTCCTACATAATTATATTTTATTTATAATTTTTAGACTTTAAATAAATTAATTTACGACACAATGATGATGCAGTAATTACCCTTTTAAGGAAATGTTAACATAATTGATGTTATAAATGCTCAAATAAATGTAATTTGAGACTTTTTATGAATTCCACTAATTTTTTAGGTTACTATGATATATTATTTTTGATTTAATCAACTTGGTTCAAACATATAATTCTGTTATGACTTTCACAAAAATCATATATCAAATAGTGTCAAAATTGACACAAAATAGTTTTTAAATCAAATATTATATTATTAATTGTTATTTTATTCCTAAAAATCTAAGGTTCGGCCAAATGACTTAGATAAGGATATATATATTAATAATAAACAACTTTGGGTTCGTTTGGCATGTTATAGTAAGTTTATTAACCATATAGTGTAAGAAAACAAAAAGTCACGGTAAAAGTTAAATTATTTAACTTAGAGTTAAATCTAATTGATAAGGTTAAAATAATAACCTAAACTTGTCTAAATCCTATTGGTTGATAGGATTCCGACCCATCCCCACTTTACCTTCGAAATAAGACCCTTTTGAACCATTATAAACCGATTTTGACTTTAATATAAAATAATATTTTGAGATATTCCTAAGGTGCCCCTCTCCTCCCTTATAAAAGGGCACCTCCTCCTCCTCCTCCTCACACCAATTTGAGCACTCAAGCTCGTCCAACCCCAGCCAAAATCCCTTCTCCACTTCCCTAGAATAATCCTAGAGGTCCTGGTCTTCTTCAAAGACCAATCTTAGTTCCCTAAGTGGAGGATTCAAAGAGGCGTTTCAAAGAAGAGGTAATATCCATTACCGATCTTTTCAATTTCTTTCTTCTTCAACTTCTTCTTCTTTAGTTGTTTCATGATAAAGTAATAACACCAGTATTACTTACATACTGATATGTTATTATAAATATGAAACAACCCTAATTCACCTTCTATCTATCCTACGGAAAAATGAAATCACCGCGCGTGCGTACGTACGGAATACCATCTTCACGCCATGGTGTAATCTAATTTCCACCATCACCTAACAAGGATGGGTATAATGGTGTAATGAGTAACTATATATGATTATTATAAAGTGATATTGATACTGAAATAGTATAAATACACTTAAATACAATTCCACGATCATGGGAACAATATCATCGCTCGTGCGTACGTACGGAATACCGTCTCCACGATGTGATCCGACTTGTTCTACATGATCATCATTACATATTAATTATATAAATGAATTTAATGAATAAATATGATATATGTTACACTAATACCATTCTGGATATAAGGTATTTATAACCTTAAAATAAGAATAAGAATTTATTCGGCAAAACACGCATAAGAACAAAAGGCAATAAAGACCCGAGTAACAAGTAACAATGAAATATTACTAATAAGAAGCTAAGAATATGACCATATATGATATCATATCAATATTTATGATTCTGGAATAAGTCAATAATATTATTTAAACCATTATACAGGAGCTTCGGACACGTACAAAGAAAATCGGACCTAAGGTAAGGGAAATATCACAATCTCATTTTTATCCGATATTGTTTATACTTTGGTATTTAATGGGGTGTATTTTATCATCCACATACATGTTTACTCAATATGTAATATTATTTCCATCCTCCTACAATTTTTTAAATCCAATTTTACCCTTCTGTGAGTTTTTAGTAAAATATATGAAAGGAATCTTTTGTCATTTTTCGTACGAGGTACTTTTTGACTTTTCCGAAAAAAGTACGAGAAGAATGTTTTTTAACTTTTACGGCATGAATGGATTTTTAAAACATTATTTCCAAGAAGCTTCCTTTACAAGTTTTAAAGTTTATTTTTAGTCAACTTCTTTTAGTTTAAAGTGGTATGACATGTTAAGAAAGGAAAAATGTTTTTGAAAAAGAAAGGATATTTTCCTCAAGAATGAAGTTCAAGTGTTTTATCAAAATTATTTTCCATATAAGATAATAAAGGGTTCTGTTTCTATCCCTATTATTACATGGATTTGATTATGTTGTGATGGAAATATTTTTATGAATTCCTTTATCTTATATGAATTTTTTTATGATGTCATGTTGTTTAAGAATCCCATTTTTACTACATGGGTTATGCAATGATGTATGATTTATGATTTTGTGGCACACAAAAGAATGGTATAATTATGAGATGGGTGGGACCTATATCTCCCTCCAATGAATTGGGTAATGATTTTATATCTCATGAGATAGACATGGCTGGAACGGTAGGTTATACCAGTTCAGTGAAACTGGACTGAAACGAGGGTGACTTGGTTCAGAAAGGGACATTGTCCACTAAGATATTCTTGGAAATGATTCTTGACTAACAAGAAATGATTCTATATGATTATGTGTGAATGCCACAAAGTTTCATGTTTTAAGTTATGATTATTATGATTACATTTCACTTCCATGATTTATCCCATGTTATGAGATTATGATCTCTTTTGTAGGTTAAGATTTCCAAAAGTTATGTGCTTATGTATATGATGTGATTGATATTTCTTTTGTTTAACCTTACTGAGCATTTGAGCTCACCCTTTTGTATGTTTTCTTTCCCCAGTTCAGGAAGAAGGTTATTAAGTAAGATATGCCAAAAGGGACTATAGATATGATGAAATAAATGGGAGACAGTGTAGACGCTTTATGAACCAGTTGTTTATGTTTCCCAGTTTCTAAAGAAACTATACCTATACAGTCCTTTCGTGGTTTTATTATATGTTTTAATAAGTATGCTTCAATTTTAAAGTATTAACAATGTATGTAAAGTATGGGTCGTTATAGTTGGTATCAGAGGAAAGGTATAGTCAACCTTTGGAAACTAGGATGTGAAATCCTTAGTAAGAACCCTAAGGATAAGTCTAAGCATAGAACACAATCTTAGTGTTTTATAAATGGCCATGAATAACCTAAGATAAGACCTTAAGTGTGAAATTTTATTCTTGATTATGTGTTTTCCCTATTATAATTAGTGTTGCTCACACTATTCTTCTTGGTTTTAGTCAATGGCTAGAACCCGAAGGAACCGTGTTAATGGGTAATGCGATGGGCAATTCAATGATTGTCCCCCTGAGCAACCAAACGACATGTGAGATGGAATGAAAAATTTTGTAGCCATACTCACACAACTTTCTCAAGCTATGAATCATGCAGGACTTCCAAACGAGAAAAGGAAGGAGCAACATTCTGTTGAATCCTTCCTGAGGCAGCGTCCACCTTCTTTCAGTGGGTCTACTGATCCATTAATTGCTGAACAATGGATTTGTACTACTGAAAAGATATTTTCAATTCTTCAATGTTCTGAACATGATAAAGTCATCCTAGCAGTGTATCGTTTGGAAGGAGATGCTGATAAATGGTGGAATCTTATTAAGAATACGAGGCAAAGGGATGAAATTGAGTCCATGGAATGGGACAAGTTCAAGAACTTATTTTTCAATAAGTACTTCCCTCGTATTCTCCAAACAAAGATGGAGAAAGAGTTTCTTGAACTAAAGCAAAAGGATGATGAATCTGTTGGTACCTATGAAGCAAATTTTACAAGACTTGCAAGGTACGCTTCTGGTATTATTATCCAACCTGAGAGTAAGATCGATCGATTCTTTAGTGGCTTAAAACCAAGTCTTAGAAAGGCGTTAGCCATAAGGGACTTCAATAGCTATGAGGAAATCGTTCGATGTGCTCTCAAAGTCGAGATGGATATTGGAGTAACCCATCAGTCATATGGGTTTGATAAGAAGAGGAAAATGGAATTCAAAGGAAAATCTAAAGAGCACACTGAAAAGAAGATGAGCTTTCCCTTATGCTCAAAGTGTGGAAAGAAACATGGAGGGAGTTGTCTTAAAGGGACAAGTAAATGTTTCAAATGTGGAAATGAAGGTCATCGGGCATTTTAATGCCGCGATGATGGGAAGAAGATGTCTAATGATGCAAACAAAGGAAGGGAAACACAGAATGAACCTACTACACTTAAATGTTTCAAGTTCAAGGAGATGGGTAATTATGTCAATAAATGTCGTAATCCAAGGGTTGATGATGATGGTCGACGTCAACAAACTCTTAAAGCTGAAGACAAAGGAAAGTCACATGCAATTTCTATCAGCGATGTGGAGTACGATAACGATGTGGTGAAAGGTACACTTACCATCCACTCTAAAGTAGCAAATGTTTTATTTGATTCTGGATCCACCCACTCTTTTATTTCTGAAGAATTTTCTAAGGGTATCACCGTATTACCTCAACAATTAGATGTTGAGTTAGCTGTGACAACACCTAATGGAACAACAGTCGCATCAAAAGTTTATAATTCTTCTCCGATCGAAGTTTGTGGGAAAGTGCTTCCTGCAAATCTTGTGATCCTTCCTATAGTGGAATTTGATGTGATTCTTGGCATGGAATGGCTTTCTTTATATGGAGCTCATATCAATTACCAAAGAAGGGAAGTCATATTTCATATTCCAGATCAATCTATGATCGTCTATCAATGCAAGGATGAATATAAACTTCCAGTGGAAATTTCTTCCATCTTATGGGTATTGATTCCACTAAATGAAGGTTATTTATCTCAAATGGTTGGTGAGAAACTCACGATTAAGAATATGCCCATTTTACAGGAGTTTGATGATGTCTTTCCGGAGGAATTACCGGGTCTTCCACCAAATCGTGAAGTTGAGTTTTCAATAGAACTCGTACCGGGTGCTTTGCCTATTTCAAAGAAACCTTATAGAATGGCCCCAATTGAGTTGCAGGAATTGAAGAAGCAACTCCAAGAGAATCTTGATAAGCGATTCATGCGCCCTAGTGCGTCACCTTGGGGAGCACCTTTTCTATTTGTTAAGAAGAAAGATGGATCAATGAGACTCTACATTGATTATCGAGAACTTAACAAGATCACTATCAAGAACAAATATCCTCTCCCACGCATTGATGACTTATTTGACCAACTACGCGGAGCTCAATACTTTTCCAAGATTGATCTTCGTTCAGGGTATCATCAATTAAGGGTCAAAAGGAAGGATATACCAAAGACGGCTTTCCGTACAAGGTATGGACACTATGAATTTATAGTGATGCCATTTGGTCTTACTAATTCCCCTGCTATCTTCATGGATATGATGAATAGAGTCTTTAGAGACTATCTTGATCAATTTTTGGTAGTCTTTATAGATGATATTCTTGTCTATTCAAAGAGCAAGGAAGAGCATGAAGATCACTTGAGAATTATATTGAAGACCCTGAGAAAGGAGAATCTTTATGCCAAATTTACCAAGTGTGAATTTTGGCTTCAAAAAGTTGCATTTTTGGGTCACATAATCTCAAAAGAGGGGATATCTTTGGATCTAGCAAAAATAGAGGTTATCGAAAGATGGTCGAGACCAACAACAGTAACTGAGATCCAAAGTTTTCTTGGTTTGGATGGATATTATCAACGTTTTGTGAAAGATTTTTCAAGATTATCTAACCCACTCACCAAGTTGACTCGGAAAGGAGTTAATTTTATCTGGACGGAATAATGTGAAGAGAATTTCAAGGAGTTGAAAAGAAGGTTATCCAGTGCACCAGTGCTCACACTGCCTTGTAGTGGAGAAAGGTTTGTGATCTATAGTGATGCATCCAAGAAGGGATTAGGGTGTGTTCTTATGAAAAATGATATGGTGATAGCTTATGCCTCACGACAGTTGAAAATCCATGAGAAAAATTACCCAACACATGATTTGGAGTTAGCTGCAGTAATATTTTCATTAAAGATTTGGAGAAATTACCTTTATGGTGAAAGGTGTGATATTTATACTGATCATAAAAGTTTAAAGTATATTTTCACACAAAAGGAGCTGAATATGCGTCAAAGAAGATGGTTGGAGCTGATTAAGGATTACGACTGCTCAATCCATTACCACCCTGGGAAAGCAAACAAGGTGGCAGATGCATTAAGTCGACAAGACCATGCTAGTTTATCCATGATGAGGATCACAAAAGATCCAATATTTATGGATTTACAAAGGATGGATCTTGGAATTATAATGGAAGGGGAAAAATCTTATCTTTCTCAAATGAATGTTCAACCATCTATACATGTGAAGATTAAAGAGGCACAGAAAGAAGATGTCGAGTTACAAAAGAAGGTGAGAAATGTTCCCGAGTTCAACCTTGATTGTGATGGGATAATAAAGTTTAGGAATCGGGTTTGTGTTCCTCCCATCCCCGAATTAAAGAAGGAGCTGCTGGATGAGGCTCATAGTTCTTCATTCTCTATTCATCCTAGAAGCACGAAGATGTATAGGGACCTGAAACAGTACTTCTGGTGGGATGGCATGAAAAGAGGTGTTGCTGAATATGTCTCTCGATGCTTGGTTTGTCAACAAGTTAAAGCTGAGAGACAAAATTCTAAGGGGATGTTACAACCATTACCCATACCCGAATGGAAATGGGAAAACATTACTATGGACTTTGTCACAGGACTTCCTAAAACATCCAAAGGCAATAATGCTATCTGGGTCATAGTTGATTGTCTTACAAAGTCTGCACACTTCATTTCTATTAGAGAGGATTTCTCTCTGGATCAGCTTGCCAGGATATATGTAAAGGAAGTGGTAAGATTGCATGGAGTACCACTTTCTATTATATCTGATCGGGATCCGAGATTTACCTCAAATTTCTGGAGAAGTCTTCAGCATACTCTGGATACAGAGTTGAGTTTCAGCACTGCTTATCATCCTCAGACAGACGGTCAGTCTGAGAGAACAATTCAAACCCTAGAAGATATGTTGAGAGCTTGCTCTATAGATTTCAAAGGAGGTTGGGATCAACACCTACCTTTGGTGGAATTTTCTTATAATAATAGCTTTCACTCCAGTATTCAGATTGCTCCTTATGAAGCTCTCTATGGAAAGAAATGCAGGACTCCAACTTGCTGGGATGAAGTTGGGGAAAGATAGCTATTAGGACCTGATCTCGTTGATGAAATGGCAGAAAAGGTCAGATCTATTCAACAACACATAAGAGCAGCTCAGAGTCAACAGAAAAGTTATGCCTACAACTGAAGAAAAGACCTAGAGTTTTAAGTGGGTGATAAAGTGTTCTTACGAATATCTCCCTGGAAGAGGGTTATGAGATTTGGAAAGAAGGGGAAGTTGAGCCCCAGATATATCGGTCCTTTTGAAATACTGGATCGTGTTGGGAAGGTAGCTTACCGATTGGCGCTTCCACCGAATCTCTCTCAAGTTCACGATCTGTTCCATGTATCTCTCCTGAGAAAGTACATACCTGA
This sequence comes from Viscum album, assembly GCA_963277665.1. Lineage (NCBI taxonomy): Eukaryota > Viridiplantae > Streptophyta > Magnoliopsida > Santalales > Viscaceae > Viscum > Viscum album. Next base: position 248,544,747 of record OY728133.1, read on the forward strand.
TCCTTCACATGTACTCAGCTCAGAAGTTGTACCGTTGGAGCAAGATCTTTCTTATGAAGAACAACCGATAGAGATTCTGGATCGTAGAGAAAAAGTCCTACGAAACAAGACCACTCGATTGGTGAAAGTTTTATGGAGGAACCACCAACTTGAAGAAGCTACATGGGAGCTTGAGGATATAATGAGGGAGAAGTATCCTCATCTGTTTGTTACAAAGTGACGAATTTCGAGGGCGAAATTCTTTTTAAGGGGGGTAGAATGTAACACCCGAGATTTTTATGAGTAATATTTTGTTTTCATGTTATATATATATATATCATCAATAGAATCTTTCACTACACACTAGCTTGACTTACTTTACACGCAATCGCGACCTTCCTCGATAGCTTGTGTTGTACGCAATACCAAGTTTCACTAAACAACGATATGCTATTAAAATATTATTAAAACTAGTTGTTATTAATAGTAATAACCACTTTTTGAAATTTTATAAATTTTATTTTTCAAAATGGACTTTATTTTTGAATTCGGAATATCAAAATTAGCCTAGGGTGAAATTTTGGTATTTTTCTAAAAACTTTCAATTTTTGATGAATAGTGAAACCACTAAGTGGTAGGTTAAAAACTGAATTTTGCATAAAACTTAATTTTACCGCTTCTGTGAATGGAATTTCGAAAATCCGACAGACACGGTTGATATCAGTAAGTAAAATGTGGTTCAATGTGATAAAAATAATTTTTTGGTGAATAGTAACTTTTTACTTTTTTACCGCAGTTAATAGTAAATAGGGTAACTAAGGGTAAATATGATATTACTATTACCCTAACACATGTCCTAATTCTATTGGATAAGTGTAATTCGTCCAAAAACAACCTTATTAATATAATATGACCATTTAGGTCCACTTGGATTAGATTATGACATTTAATATTATTTTATTTAATGAATAGTTAAAATAGTTAAAATCAAAGTTTAATAACTAAAACATTTTTAATATGGGGTTATACATAAGATAAATTCGACTATAAATATTCATTAGAAAGATAAAAAGATTTCCTACATAATTATATTTTATTTATAATTTTTAGACTTTAAATAAATTAATTTATGACACAACGATGATGCAGTAATTACCCTTTTAAGGAAATGTTAACATAATTGATGTTATAAATGCTCAAATAAATGTAATTTGAGACTTTTTATGAATTACACTAATTTTCTAGGTTACTATGATATATTAGTGTTTATTTAATCAACTTGGTTCGAACATATAATTCTGTTATGACTTTCACAAAAATCATATATCAAATAGTGTCAAAATTGACACAAAATAGTTTTTAAATCAAATATTATATTATTAATTGTTATTTTATTCCTAAAAATCTAAGGTTCGGCCAAATGACTTAGATAAGGATATATATATTAATAATAAACAACTTGGGGTTCCTTTGGCATGTTATAGTAAGTTTATTAACCATATAGTGTAAGAAAACAAAAAGTCACGGTAAAAGTTAAATTATTTAACTTAGAGTTAAATCTAATTGATAAGGTTAAAATAATAACATAAACTTGTATAAATCCTATTGTTTGATAGGATTACGACCCATCCCCACTTTACCTTCGACATAAGACCCTTTGGAACCATTATAAACTGATTTTGACTTTAATATAAAATAATATTTTGAGATATTGCTAAGGTGCCCCTCTCCTCCCTTATAAAAGGGCACCTCCTCCTCCTCCTCATCACACCAATTTGAGCACTCAAGCTCGTCCAAACCCTGCCAAAATCCCTTCTCCACTTCCCTATAATAATCCTAGAGGTCCTGGTCTTCTTCAAAGACCAATCTTAGTTCCCTAAGTGGAGGATTCAAAGAGGCGTTTCAAAGAAGAGGTAATATCCATTACCGATCTTTTCAATTTCTTTCTTCTTCAACTTCTTCTTCTTTAGTTGTTTCATGATAAAGTAATAACATCAGTATTAATTACATACCTATATGTTATTATAAATATTAAACAACCCTAATTCACCTTCGATCCATCCTACGGAAAAATGAAATCACCGCGCGTGCGTACGTACGGAATACCGTCTCCACGCCGTGGTGTAATCTAATTTCCACCATCACCTTACAAGGATGGGTATAATGGTGTAATGAGTAACTATATATGATTATAATAAAGTGATATTTATACTGAAATAGTATAAATACACTTAAATACAATTCCACGATCATGGGAACAATATCATCGCTCGTGCGTACGTACGGAATACCGTCTCCACGATGTGATGTGAATCGTTCTACATGATCATCATTACATACTAATTATATAAATGAATTGAATGAATAAATATGATATATGTTACACTAATACCATTCTGTATATAAGGTATCTATAACCTTAAAAGAAGAATAAGAATTTATTCTTCAAAACACGCATAAGATCAAAAGGCAATAAAGACCCGAGTAACAAGTAACAACGAAATATTACTAATAAGAAGCTAAGAATATGACCATATATGATATCATATCAATATGTATGATTCTGGAATAAGTCAATAACATTATTTAAAACATTATACATGATCTTCGGACACGTACAAAGCAAATCGGACCTAAGGTAAGGGAAATATCACAATCTCATTTTTATCCGAGATTGTTTATACTTTGGTATTTACTGGGGTGTATTTTATCATCCACATCCATGTTTCCTCAATATGTAATATTATTTCCATCCACCTACAATTGTTTAAATCCAATTTTACCCTTCGGTGAGTTTTTAGTAAAATATATGAAAGGAATCTTTTGTCGTTTTTCGTACGAGGTACTTTTTGACTTTTCCGACAAAAGTATGAGAAGAATGTTTTTTAACTTATACGGCATGAATGGATTTTTAAAACATTATTTCCAAGAAGCTTCCTTTACAAGTTTTCAAGTTTATTTTTAATCAACTTCTTTTAGTTTAAAGTTGTATGACATGTTAAGAATGGAAAATTGTTTTTGAAAAAGAAAGGATATTTTCCTCAAGAATGAAGTTCAAGTGTTTTATCAAAATTATTTTCCATCTAAGGTAATAAAGGGTTCTGTTTCTATCCCTATTATTACATGGATTTGATTATGTTGTGATGGAAATATTTTTATGAATTCCTTTATATTATATGAATTGTTTTATGATGTCATGTTGTTTAAGAATCCCATTTTTACTACATGGGTTATGCAATGATGTATGATTTATGATTTTGTGGCACACATAAGAATGGTATCATTATGAGATGGGTGGGACCTATATCTCCCTACAATGCATTGGGTAATTATTTTATATCTCATGGGATAGACATGGCTGGAACGATAGGTTATACCAGTTCAGTGAAACAGGACTGAAACGAGGGTAACACGGTTTAGAAAGGGACATTGTCCACTAAGATAGTCTTGGCAATGAGTCTTGACTAACAAGAAATGATTCTATATGATTATGTGTGAATGCCACAAAGTTTCATGTTTTAAGTTATGATTATTGTGATTACATTTCACTTCCATGATTTATCCCATGTTATGAGATTATGATCTCTTTTACAGGTTAATATCTCCAAAAGTTATGTGCTTATGTATATGATGTGATTGATATCTCTTTTGTTTACCCTTACTGAGCATTTGAGCTCACCCTTTTGTATGTTTTCTTTCCCCAGGTCAGGAAGAAGGTTATTAAGTAAGATATTCCAAAAGGGACTATAGATATGATGAAATAAATGGGAGACAGTGTAGACGCTTTATGAACCAGTTGTTTATGTTTCTCAGTTTCTAAAGACACTATACCTATACGGTCCTTTCGTGGTTTTGTTATATGTTGTAATAAGTATGCTTCAATTTTGAATTATTAACAATGTATGTAAAGTATGGGTCGTTATAGTTGGTATCAAAGGAAAGGTATAGTCAACCTTTGGAAACTAGGATGTGAAAGCCTTAGTAAGAACCCTAAGGATAAGTATAAGCATAGAACACAATCTTAGTGTTTTAGAAATGGCCATGAATAACCTAAGATAAGACCTTAAGTGTGAAATTTTATTCTTGATTATGTGGTTTTCCTATTATAATTAGTGTTGCTCACATTATTCTTCTTGGTTTTAGTCAATGGATGGAACCCGAAGGAACCGTGTTAATGCGGAATGCGATGGGCAGTTCAATGATTGTCCCCCTGAGCAACCAAACGACATGGGAGCTGGAATGAAAAATCTTGTAGCCATGCTCACACAACTTTCTCAAGCTATGAATCATGCAGGACATCCAAATGAGCAAAGGAAGGAGCAAAATTTTGTTGAATCCTTCATGAGGCAGCGTCCACCTTCTTTCAGTGGGTCTACTGATCCATTAATTTCTGAACAATGGATTAGTACTACTGAAAAGATATTTTCAGTTCTTCAATGTTCTGAACATGATAAAGTCATCCTAGCAGTGTATCATTTGGAAGGAGATGCTGATCAATGGTGGAATATTATTAGGAATACGAGGAAAAGGGATGAAATTGAGTCCATGGAATGGGACAAGTTCAAGAAATTATTTTTCAATAAGTACTTCCCTCGTATTCTCCGAACAAAGATGGAGAAAGAGTTTCTTGAACTAAAGCAAAAGGATGATGAATCTGTTGGTACCTATGAAGCAAATTTTACAAGACTTGCAAGGTACGCTTCTGGTATTATTATCCAACCTGAGAGTAAGATCGATCGATTCTTTAGTGGCTTAAAACCAAGTCTTCGAAGGGCTTAGCCATAAGGGACTTCAATAGCTACGAGGAAATCGTTCGATGTGCTCTCAAAGTCAAGATAGAGATTGGAGTAACCCATCAGTCATATGGGTTTGATAAGAAGAGGAAAATGGAATTCAAAGGAAAATCTATAGAGCACACTGAAAAGAATATGAGCTTTCCCTTATTCTCAAAGTGTGGAAAGAAACATGGAGTGAGTTGTCTTAAAGGGACAAGTAAATGTTTCAAATGTGGAAAGGAAGGTCATCGGGCATTTGAATGCCGCGATGATGGGAAGAAGATGTCTAATAATGCAAACAAAGGAAGGGATACACAGAATGAACCTACTACACTTCAATGTTTCAAGTGCAAGGAGATGGGGCATTATGCCAATAAATTCCCTAATCCAAGGGTTGATGATGATGGTCGACGTCAACAAGCTCTTAAAGCTAAAGACAAAGGAAAGTCACATGCAATTTCTATCAGCGATGTGGAGTACGATAACGATGTGGTGAAGGGTACACTTACCATCCACTCTAAAGTAGCAAATGTTTTATTTGATTCTGGATCCACCAACTCTTTTATTTCTGAAGAATTTTCTAAGGGTATCACCGTATTACCTCAACAATTAGATGTTGAGTTAGCTGTGACAACACCTAATGGCACAACAGTCGCATCAAAAGTTTATAATTCTTCTCTGATCGAAGTTTGTGGGAAAGTGCTTCCTGCAAATCTTGTGATCCTTCCTATAGTGTAATTTGATGTGATTCTTGGCATGGATTGGCATTCTTTATATGGATCTCATATCAATTGCCAAAGAAGGTAAGTCAAATTTCATATTCCAGATCAATCTATGATCGTCTATCAATGCAAGGATGAACATAACCTTCCAGTGGAAATTTCTTCCATCTTATGGGTATTGATTCCACTAAATGAAGGTTATTTATATCAAATGGTTGGTGAGAAACTCACAATTAAGAATATGCCCATTTTACGGGAGCTTGATGATGTCTTTCCGGAGGAATTACCGGGTCTTCCACCAAATCGTGAAGTTGAGTTTTCAATAGAACTCGTACCGGGTGCTTTGCCTATTTCAAAGACACCTTATAGAATGGCCCCAATTGAGATGCAGGAATTGAAGAAGCAACTCCAAGAGAATCTTGATAAGGGATTCATACGCCCTAGTGTGTCACCTTGGGGAGCACCTATTCTATTTGTTAAGAAGAAAGTTGGATCAATGAGACTCTGCATTGATTATCGAGAACTTAACAAGATCACTATCAAGAACAAATATCCTCTCCCACGCATTGATGACTTATTTGACCAACTACGCGGAGCTCAATACTTTTCCAAGATTGATCTTCGTTCAGGGTATCATCAATTAAGGGTCAAAATGGAGGATATACCAAATACGGCTTTCCGTACAAGGTATGGACACTATGAATTTATAGTGATTCCATTTGGTCTTACTAATGCCCCTTCTATCTTCATGGATCTGATGAATAGAGTCTTTAGAGACTATCTTGATCAATTTGTGGTAGTCTTTATAGATGATATTCTTGTCTATTCAAAGAGCAAGGAAGAGCAAGAAGATCACTTGAGAATTATATTGAAGACCATGAGAAAGGAGAAGCTTTATGCCAAATTTACCAAGTGTGAATTTTGGCTTCAAAAAGTTGCATTTTTGGGTCACATAATCTCAAAAGAGGGGATATCTGTGGATCCAGCAAAAATAGAGGTTATCGAAAGATGGTCGAGACCAACAACAGTAACTGAGATCCGAAGTTTTCTTAGTTTGGATGGATATTATCGACGTTTTGTGAAAGATTTTTCACGATTATCTAACCCGCTCACCAAGTTGACTCGGAAAGGAGTTAAGTTTGTCTGGATGGAAGAATGTGAAGAGAATTTCAAGGAGTTGAAAAGAAGGTTATCCAGTGCACCTGTGCTCACACTGCCTTGTAGTGGAGAAAGGTTTGTGATCTATAGTGATGCATCCAAGAAGGGATTAGGGTGTGTTCTTATGCAAAATGATATGGTGATAGCTTATGCATCACGACAGTTGAAAATCCATGAGCAAAATTACCCAACACATGATTTGGAGTTAGCTGCGTTAATATTTGCATTAAAGATTTGGAGGCATTACCTTTATGGTGAAAGGTGTGATATTTATACTGATTATAAAAGTTTAAAGTATATTTTCACAAAAAAGGAGCTGAATATTCATCAAAGAAGATGGTTGGAGCTGATTAAGGATTACGACTGCTCAATCCATTACCACCCTGGGAAAGAAAACAAGGTGGAAGATGCATTAAGTCGACAAGAACATGCTATTTTATCCATGATGAGGATCACAAAAGATCCAATATTTATGGATTTACAAAGGATGGATCTTGGAATTATAATGGAAGGGGAAAAATCTTATCTTTCTCAAATGAATGTTCAACCATCTATACATGTGAAGATTAAAGAGGCACAGAAAGAAGATGTCGAGTTACAAAAGAAGGTGAGAAATGTTCCTGAGTTCAACCTTGATTGTGATGGGATAATAAAGTTTAGGAATCGGGTGTGTGTTCCTCCCATCCCCGAATTAAAGAAGGAGCTGCTGGATGAGGCTCATAGTTCTTCATTCTCTATTCATCCTGGAAGCACGAAGATGTATAGGGACCTGAAAGAGTACTTCTGGTGGGATGGCATGAAAAGAGATGTTGCTGAATATGTCTCTTGATGCTTGGTTTGTCAACAAGTTAAAGCTAAGAGACAGAAGTCTAAGGGGATGTTACAACCATTACCCATACCCAAATGGAAATGGGAAAACATTACTATGGACTTTGTCACAGGACTTCCTAAAACATCCAAAGGCAATAATGCTATCTGGGTCATAGTTGATCGTCTTACAAAGTCTGCACACTTCATTGCTATTAGAGAGGATTTCTCTCTAGATCAGCTTGCCAGGATATATGTAAAGGAAGTGGTAAGATTGCATGGAGTACCACTTTCTATTATATCTGATCGGGATCTGAGATTTAACTCAAAGTTCTGGCGAAGCCTTCAGCATACTCTGGATACAGAGTTGAGTTTCAACACTGCTTATCATCCTCAGACAGACGGTCAGTCTGAGAGAACAATTCAAACCCTAGAAGATATGTTGAGAGCTTGCTCTATAGATTTCAAAGGATGTTGGGATCAACACCTACCTTTGGTGGAATTTTCTTATAATAATAGCTTTCACTCCAGTATTCATATGACTCCTTATGAAGCTCTCTCTGGAAAGAAATGCAGGACTCCGACTTGCTGGGATGAAGTTGGGGAAAGATAGCTATTAGGACCTGATCTCGTTGATGAAATGGAAGAAAAGGTCAGATCTATTCAACAACACATAAGAGCATCTCAGAGTCGACAGAAAAGTTATGCCGACAACCGAAGAAAAGACCTAGAGTTTTAAGTGGGTGATAAAGTGTTCTTACGAATATCTCCCTGGAAGAGGGTTATGAGATTTGGAAAGAAGGGGAAGTTGAGCCCTAGATATATCGGTCCTTTCGAAATACTGGATCGTGTTGGGAAGGTAGCTTACCGATTGGCACTTCCACCGAATCTCTCTCAAGTTCACGATGTGTTCCATGTATCTCTCCTGAGAAAGTACATACCTGATCCTTCACATGTACTCAGCTCAGAAGTTGTACCGCTGGAGCAAGATCTTTCTTATGAAGAACAACCGATAGAGATTCTGGATCGTAGCGAAAAATTCCTACGAAACAAGACCACTCGATTGGTGAAAGTTTTATGGAGGAACCACCAACTTGAAGAACCTACATGGAAGCTTGAGGATATGATGAGGTAAAAGTATCCTCATCTGTTTGTTACAAAGTGACGAATTTCGAGGGCGAAATTCTTTTTAAGGGTGGTAGAATGTAACACCTGAGATTTTTATGAGTAATATTTTGTTTTTATGTTATATATATATATCATCAATGGAATCCTTCACTACACACTATCTTGACTTACTTTACACGCAATCGCGACCTTCCTCGATAGCTTGCGTTGTACGCAATACCGAGTTTCACTAAACAACGATATGCTATTAAAATATTATTAAAACTAGTCGTTATGAATAGTAATAACCACTTTTTGAAATTTTATAAATTTTATTTTTCAAAATGGACTTTATTTTTGAATTCGGAATATCGAAATTAGCCTAGGGTAAAATTTTGGTATTTTTCTGAAAACTTTCAATTTTTGATGAATAGTGAAACCACTAAGTGGTAGGTTAAAAACTGAATTTTGCATAAAACTTAATTTTACCGCTTCTGTGAATGGAATTTCGAAAATCCGACAGACACGGTTGATATCAGTAAGTAAAATGTGGTTCAATGAGATAAAAATAATTTTTTGGTGAATAGTAACTTTTTACTTTTTTTACTGCGGTTAATAGTAAATAGGGTAACTAAGGGTAAATATGATATTACTATTACCCTAACACATGTCCTAATTCTATGGGATAAGTGTAATTCGACCAAAAAAAACCTTATGAATATAATATGACCATTTTGGTCCACTTGGATTAGATTATGACATTTAATATTATTTTCTTTAATGAATAGTTAAAATAGTTAAAATCAAAGTTTAATAACTAAAACATTTTTAATATGGGGTTATACATAAGATAAATTCAACTATAAATATTCATTAGAAAGATAAAAAGATTTCCTACATAATGATATTTTATTTATAATTTTTAGACTTTAAATAAATTAATTTATGACACAACGATGATGCAGTAATTACCCTTTTAAGGAAATGTTAACATAATTGATGTTATAAATGCTCAAATAAATGTAATTTGAGACTTTTTATGAATTCCACTAATTTTCTAGGTTACTATGATATATTAGTGTTGATTTAATCAACATGGTTCGAACATATAATTCTGTTATGACTTTCACAAAAATCATATATCAAATAGTGTCAAACTTGACACAAAATAGTTTTTAAATCAAATATTATATTATTAATTGTTATTTTATTCCTAAAAATATAAGGTTCGGATAAATGACTTAGATAAGGATATATATATTAATAATAAACAACTTGGGGTTCTTTTGGAATGTTATAGTAAGTTTATTAACCATATAGTGTAAGAAAACAAAAAGTCACGGTAAAAGTTAAATTATTTAACTTAGAGTTAAATCTAATTGATAAGGTTAGAATAATAACCTAAACTTGTCTAAATCCTATTGGTTGATAGGATTCCGACCCATCCCCACGTTACCTTCTAAATAAGACCCTTTGGAACCATTATAAACCAATTTTGACTTTAATATAAAATAATATTTTGAGATATTGCTAAGGTGCCCCTCTCCTCCCTTATAAAAGGGAACCTCCTCCTCCTCCTCCTCACACCAATTTGAGCACTCAAGCTCGGCCAACCCCTGCCAAAATCCCTTCTCCACTTCCCTATAATAATCCTAGAGGTCCTGGTCTTCTTCAAAGACCAATCTTATTTCCCTTAGTGGAGGATTCAAGGAGGCGTTTCAAAGAAGAGGTAATATCCATTACTGATCTTTTCAATTTCATTCTTCTTCAAATTCTTCTTATTTAGTTGTTTCCTGATAAAGTAATAACATCAGTATTACTTACATACTTATATGTTATTATAAATATTAAACAACCCTAATTCACCTTCTATTCATCCTATGGAAAAATGAAATCACCGCGCGTGCGTACGTACGGAATACCGTCTCCACGCCGTGGTGTAATCTAATTTCCACCATCACCTTACAAGGATGGGTATAATGGTGTAATGAGTAACTATATATGATTATTATAAAGTGATATTGATACTTAAATAGTATAAATACACTTAAATACAATTCCACGATCATGGGAACAATATCATCGCTCGTGCGTACGTACGGAATACCATCTCCACGATGTGATGCGACTCGTTCTACATGATCATCATTACATAGTAATTATATAAATGAATTGAATGAATAATTATGATATATGTTACACTAATACCATTCTGGATATAAGGTATCTATAACCTTAAAAGAAGAATAAGAATTTATTCGGCAAAACACGCATAAGAACCAAAGGCAATAAAGACCCGAGTAATAAGTAACAATGAAATATTACTAATAAGAAGCTAAGAATATGACCATATATGATATCATATCAATATTTATGATTCTGGAATAAGTCAATAAAATTATTTAAAACATTATACAGGAGATTCGGACATGTACAAAGCAAATCGGACCTAAGGTAAGGGAAAGATCACAATCTCATTTTTATCCGAGATTGTTTATACTTTGGTATTTACTGGGGTGTATTTTATCATCCACATCCATGTTTCCTCAATATGTAATATTACTTCCATCCACCTAAAATTTTTTAAATCCAATTTTACCCTTTGGTGAGTTTTTAGTAAAAGATATGAAAGGAATCTTTTGTCGTTTTTTATACGAGATACTTTTTGACTTTTCCGAAAAAAGTATGAGAAGAATGTTTTTTAACTTATACCACATGAATGGATTTTTAAAACATTATTTCCAAGAATCTTCCTTTAAAAGTTTTCAAGTTTATTTTTAATCAACTTCTTTTAGTTTAAAGTTGTATGACATGTTAAGAAATGAAAAATGTTTTTTAAAAAGAAAGGATATTTTCCTCAAGAATGAAGTTCAAGTGTTTTATCAAAATTATTTTCCATCTAAGATAATAAAGGGTTCTGTTTCTATCCCTATTATTACATGGATTTGATTATGTTGTGATGGAAATATTTTTATGAATTCCTTTATCTTATATGAATTGTTTTATGATGTCATGTTGTTTAAGAATCCCATTTTTACTACATGGGTTATGCAATGATGTATGATTTATGATTTTTTGGCACACATAAGAATGGTATCATTATGAGATGGGTGGGACCTATATCTCCCTCCAATGAATTGGGTAATGATTTTATATCTCATGAGATATACATGGCTGGAACGGTAGGTTATACCGGTTCAGTGAAACAGGACTGAAATGAGGGTGACTCGGTTCAGAAAGGGACATTGTCCACTAAGATAGTCTTGGCAATGAGTCTTGACTAACAAGAAATGATTCTATATGATTATGTGTGAATGCCACAAAGTTTCATGTTTTAAGTTATGATTATTGTGATTACATTTCACTACCATGATTTATCCCATGTTATGAGATTATGAACTCTTTTGCAGGTTAAGATTTCCAAAAGTTATGTGCTTATGAATATGATGTGATTGATATTTCTTTTGTTTACCCTTACTGAGAATTTGAGCTCACCCTTTTGTATGTTTTCTTTCCCCAGGTCAGGAAGAAGGTTATTAAGTAAGATATGCCAAAAGGGACTATAGATATGATGAAATAAATGGGAGACAGTGTAGACGCTTTATGAACCAGTTGTTTATGTTTCCCAGTTTCTAAAGACACTATACCTATATGGTCCTTTCGTGGTTTTGTTATATGTTGTAATAAGTATGCTTCAATTTTGAAGTATTAACAATGTATGTAAAGTATGGGTCGTTATAAATATACATTGGGTTTTGTTTCCCAATTTCTATGGTTTTATCTTACTTATTTTCTATCTACCTATTTTTCCCTTTTTTGGTTTTCAAGGCATACTAATGGGTATGTATATACTCATTTATATATGGGATTTTCTCAAATGTTTTATGCCTTGTGCAGATAACCAAAAGATTAGTTGTGAAATATTTTGAGTTTAGCACTACATGGGTGCATTAACCATATTGTTTGGTCAGACTTGGAGATTATGAGTCAGAATCTCTTCAGTTTTCCCTTTATCCAATTTTTTCTAGGTTGGGAACTCATTTCTAGTAGATCATGTATTTTTTCCTTACACATTGATTTATATTTTCATACTCTAATTTATTCTCTATATTTATTGTTAGCATGATTATACTCTAGATTTTATAGTATTTTATTATCCCAAAACACTTTTTCATAGAGATAGTTGGGTGTGTGTGTGTGTGTAGGTAAATTAGGTTGAGGCCACCCATTCCAGTTTATTCCATCTTAGTACTTATCACCAAGCCTTAGCATAATTAAGGTGGGCATGGGGTTTTCACACTTGAAATACTGTCTACTAGGAGGGACTCGGCACATCATGTCATGATAGAGCGGTGTCATAGGTGGTTCATCCTTAGGTCAATATAGAGTCATACCTATGATGAGTATTGGTTTGGAATTTAGATAAATTGTTTAGGGGTGTCTTGAGTGTCTATTTCAGGATAAGGAAACTAGTATTGATGTAGCGGTTGACATATCCATACACTAGGACTCTGTTTACCTACTCAAAAACATGGAATACTAATATATTGGTTTAAGGGAACCATTGGTACATACATCATATAGGATTGAGTCTTTTTACTATAATTTTTCAGTAATCTCACAATATATATAATTATCTAAATGTGGTATATATTGATATCCTTTGGGATGCCTCCATGAAGATAGTCTATCAGGTTACTGATATCAGATCATGATAAAAATTAGTTTAGTAATGAGGCCTCGATTCAAAGGCCATATCATGAGGTGTTTCTTCCAGGTATCTCGGTAGTATTTCCACCACCTATTTAGAAACATATAGTTCCATCATGGAAGGATGATGATGTGTGTATTCTGAGTGCGCTACATGAGTTCTAGAATCAGAGGCCACTGAGGCTCCATGGTGAGATGGAACATCAGGTAGTATAGTATTATCTTGAGTTGATAATCCATTTCTCTAGGATTTTTTAGACCCCAACTGATCATATGGTTGTGATGGTATCTAGTCTTTTCTAGGGTACAGTAGGGAACTAGTGGATTCGGATATTGTTGAACCATGAGAAGATGGTTCTCTCATGGTCATACTTCCAGCAGTTGTTTCGTGAAAAGTACTTCACTTTTTTCTTGCTGTATGTGTGGATTAAATAGATTCTTGAGATCTAGAAGTGTGATATGATGGTTTCTAAGTACACCTTGAGGTTCAAGGATCTCACATGTTACTCTCTCAATATAGTGATAGATTGATTCTTTTAGGATAAGAAGTTTGATTAGGGCCTTTGTATATATATGTGTGCTAGTGTAGTCTACTTGTGCATACCTACTTATTCTAGAGTGCTAGATAGGGATCTGGTTACTAAGATGTTCCTCAAGGAGGGATATTGAAAGTCTAGAGCTATTGGTAGAAATCATGGGGTTGAGTCATCTATAATAGCAAGAAAGTTTTGTTCATCGAGGTCTTGGTGCAGGGGACCATCCCATGGAAGGACTCTAGCATGTGAATATATGGAATAGGTTTCACATATAGGATTTGGTATATCATAAGAGGGTTACTTCTATTATTTTTATGAGTGAGGTCACATGACACATGATTTCATGGCCTGACATACTGAGGAGGGAATACAGGTAGTAGATGTACTTCCATGGCAGAGTCAGCACTGTGATTAGGGATCTCTTAGGCATGGTTAGGGAGACCCCCTGGAAGGTGTTGCTGGAAGATGAGTATGTGAACCTTTGGAGGGAGTAACTTCTGGCGGAGTGTGACACTATGACATACATCAACCACGACTACGAGGTGGATCATGATAGGTTCATAGAGTTAGTAGTTGAGGTTATTATTACCTATAGGCTATGGAGTGATATGACCAGGCTATGCATGGGATGATATGAGCTACAATCTATGACTTTTATACACTTTTTAAAGTACTTTTAAACACATGTATGATTCATTCCTTCATGTCCATGTCCCTTGTGCAAGATCTAGAGATCCTTATTGAGACCTTATCCTTGTAAATATTTCTAGAGGTTCCTATTAGGATCAATTATTTGATATTTCATATCTATTGGAAGTACAAGATAGCGCTTGGAGAAGAGAGTTTATCATGGGATATCATAGTATTAACAATGAAACCTTATGATATAATATTGGGTATGGATAGGTTTTCCATGATTTGACCTCTGATTAGTAGTCATCTCATGTGATTTAGATGCCTTTGGATAAATGGGGTGAGATTCTTCTTTTCGGCTGAGAGAGATATCATGGTTGAGACAGTGGGTCTTGTGAGTAGGAAGTTTTAACCCATATCACATTATTTGGAGATCTTAACCCATGGTGTGGTGGGCTCTTCAGGCATATTTATTCCTTCAGTAGTGGACCGATATATGGATTTCTTCCCTGTATATTTTCTATGACTACCTTCATGGTGGGAGATAGAATTTTGCATCAAATTTCACCATAGGACCACACTGATATATTATGTGGCATATCAAATGGACCCTAATAAGCTATAGGACCTAAGTGTGAAGTTGTAGGTCCTTCTAGAGAAGGTTTTTATAAAACCCAGGGTTTCCCCCTACTCTTTTTCAATTTTGTTTGTGAAAAATATAGATGGGTGCTTGAGGACTTATGCTAATTGTCATCATCCAAATAGGGTAATGATAAAGAATAAGTACCCCTATCCTAGGATTGATGAACTCTTCAACTATTTAATAGGTGTTATTTGGTTATCAGAGATTGATCTTAGGTATGGATACTACAATCTCAGGGTCTATGAGGATGCTATTCTGAAGATAGAATTTTGATGTCAATACAGACACTATGAGTTATTAGTGATATTTTTCAGTGTGATTAATACCCCTGATATGTTCATGGATCTTATAAAATAGATCTTCCAATCATATTTAGACTAATTAATTGTTATCTTAATCAATTTAATACTTATTTACTCTGCATCAAAGGAATATAATATCTAGAATCTATGTATTGTCTTAGACATACACTGGTAGAACCAGATTTATGGTAATCCCACAAAGTCAAAATTTTGGATCTATGGGGGTCACTTTTTGGGTCATGTCATCTCTGAGTAGGGTTTAGTTATGGACCCAGTAAAGATTAATGTTTTGTTTCCTTAGGATCCACCCAAGATCATTTCAGAGGTGGGGAGTTTTAATTCCTTTTCAGGGTACTATAGGAAGTTTTTGATAGACTTCTCTAGGATTTCATCCCCTTTTACGACAATGACATGGAAAAGTGAATTTGTTTACCTAGACCAAATAGTTTTAGAGATTATTTATGGAGCTGATGTTGAGGCTTACAAATTCACCAGTATTGAGACTACCAGAGGAGGGAATTGAGTATGTACTTTTTTTCATACCTCTAGAGTTGGACTATGTTTCATGTTGATGTAGATGTATTAAGTGATCACATATGGGTTGAGGTAGTTGAGACCTCATGATAATAACTACACGACATGTGACAAATAGTTCACATTAGTAGTCTTCTATATGAAGATGTGGAGGCATTATTCTCTTGGTGAGAATTTTTTTTAATCATACCAAAATAGTATTAGATACATCTTCTCTCATAGAGACCATAACCTAAGATAGAGTCGATGTTTGGAGTTCATGTAGTACTATGACTTAGAGATAGTTAATAATTATAGTAAGGTAAACATGTTGTAAATTTACATTAGTATTAAGTACCATTATCACTTGGTAGTGGAGTCTTTTGAGTAGTCGGCTTTATTGTAGCTAGCCCTAGTTGCTGAGAGGGGTGTATTTTTTCTTCATCTGATGATCATGACTCATTCACTTCTTCGGAATCTGAGATATAATCATATAGGATAGATATAATTTGAGGATATTTTATGAATGAATATCTTCAAGAGATTCACCATATAGGTTCTCTGAGAAATGGGAGAACACCATCATTTTCAAAGGATATATAGTTGTTCTAGTCACTTTTCATGAGAAGGTGATGAGGGAGTTTCAAACTTACGCCTTGGTTTTACATTATGATGTGTTAAATATGTACAAGGACCTTTTTTGAAAGATTTTTTGGTATGTAATAAGGTGAAATTTTTCTAATTTTATCTCTCAGTTTCTCGCATTTCAGCAGGTGAAGGTTGAGTATCAGGGTCTGGAAGGTATGACACGGTATCTTGATATAATTAAGTATATGTAGAAAGAAATATCTAAGAAATTTTTTATGGGGATTACATTTATAAAATGAGGAAAAAATGCTATCTGGTTGGTTTTTTACCTACTTATGAGGTCAGAACACTTCCTTCCCATCAAGGATCAGAGTTCAGTTGAGAGTTTGGTGCATTTGTATGTGTGGGAGATCATCCAGCTTCATGGGGTACCCTCAATTATTATCACCTACCATGATTCTAAGTTAACATCATGTTAATTGATAGGATTGTAGGAGGCCATTGGGAACCAATTGTAGATGATCATGTAATTTCACCCCCACATGGATAGATAGACCAAGAAATCTATCCAAGCATTAGAGGATATACTAAGAGCCTCTATGTTAAACTTTGTCCAGAGTTGGGAGGATCACTTGACATTGGTAGAGTTTACTTATAATAATAGATACCACTCTACTATCGGCATGGAACCTTTTGTGGCCTTGTAAAGGTGACCATGTAGGTCAACCTTGGGTTGGAGTGAGATTGGATAGATAGATCATGTCAGGATATGGATGGTGCAGGAGACAATGGAGAAAGTACATTTGATCCTTGAGCGTATGAGGACAACCCATAATAGATAGAAATATTATGAAGATCAACATAATAGGCCCCTGTAGTTCGAGCAGGGAGACCATTTTTTCCTGAGAGTCTCCTCATGATGATAATTTTAGATGTTTTGTTAGGGAGGAAATCTATCCCCAAGGTTTATTAGGCTATTAGAAATCCTACGGAGGGTTTGTGAGGATTCTTACCGCTTATCCTTTCCCTTGTAGTTAGACCGAGTGCATGACACCTTCCATGTGTCACAACTAAGGAGACACATGCACGACACTATGAACATTATTGAATGGGTATATTAGGAAATTGAGGAAGTATCCACCTTTGTGGAGTACCTGATGGCGATTGAGGATCATTAGGATAGGTTCCCTCTTGAGAAAACCATCCCTTTGGTTAGTGTGATTTTACATAATGAGATCATGTAGAAGAGATCCTGGGAGGAAGAGAGTCAGATGTGGACTTAGTACCCCCACCATTTTTTATAGATTTTACTTTTTGGGATTGAAATATTTAAAGGAGGGTAGAAAATTAATGACTATTTTTTTTATTCATATGAATAATTCTATGTATATATTTGGATATTTCCTTGGATTTGGTGTGGTGTTTGGGCATCTCAAGATCCCATAATTATTATATTAAAAATATTTATATATTTTAAAGAAAAATCATCATCATCATTTTAGTTTAAATGTTTATTATTATTATTTTTTGATACCTCATATGGGAAATCCAGGACCACAGTTGATTCCAGAATGTGGGTTTTACTCTAGGTACAACTTAAGGTTGTTAGGCATTGGACATTCCATGGGAGGTGACCATTGGTGGGTTTGTTTAATAAAATTAATTATTTATTTTATTTATTTTGATTAAATAACACTAAACATATAATCTTTATTTAAATACCATTTAATGGAAAATCTCTAGGTTTATTCACATAACCATGGGAGATTAGAGAATATGATGGAATCGTTCTTCATTAGTGGATCAGGATCATACACCGATGATGATCAGACTGTGGTAAATTGAGAGGCAGGAAGGAAATGAAGTGGATCTTATTCTTAAATGGTGAAATTGATATTCAACAATGATCAATACTTAATATAATTGGGATCATTATTATATTTTTTCTACCCTTTTTGTTTAATTATCATTCATTTCTTATTATATACTTAAATTAATTTTGATCTTGTGAATCAGATGAACCAAATTAAATCATGTTAAATCCAAATTATCAATTTTATTTATTTTTCCATGATTCACCCCTAAATTCCCCAAATTTTTATCTTTTTCAATGATTTCATTGTCCAATGATGGATTTACCTCATTATTTTTCTTTTCCCCCACCATACATCATTTTCATTATCATTGGCCAACAGGGCCATGGTTCAACATTTTCAGGGTGGGTTCAAGCATGATCAAACCCCTAGATTCATAGAGGTTACATGAATTACATGTGAATTGATGGATTATGGATAGATAGAGTATTGATTTTGGATTTGGTAGATGGATCCATTGATTTGGGATAAAAAGTGGTGATGGGAGGCATGGTGTGTAGTCTAGAATAACACACACCGTGTAGTCCCCTGGATGCAGTTTCTAGGGTTTCAGGTGATGATAAAGATCTCATGTTGTGTATGACCCATAAACTCCATGTGACCTAGTGATGGTGGATCATTATGTACTCTAGGAGTATAGTGGAATGGAAATGGACATGAATATGGGTAGAAATAGAGTACACGAGAATGACCATGTACACGAACATGGCCAGGGTACACAAGCATGACCAGTGTACACGGGCATGGGATAGGTGGACACGGGCATGACCCCAGTGAAAAAGAAATGTTGTGTACCACCCGTACACACCAAGTAGTATGATATGGATTCACAATCTATGTATAAGGGAAAACATGACCTATCAATTAGGAAAAGTCACAGGTCATGCGACCCATGTAGATATTATGTACTTCTCATAGAAACTTCAACTTTCCACATATCCTTTTTTAGAAAATAGATATTGGCCCATGAGTAGCCTACCCTGAGCATTTTTTCACATATAATGTTTTTGTGTCCTTCATAGTGGATTTTGAGATATAATATGAGTTGTTGTGAGTGTGATGCTTCTTCAGGAAGTTTCTGACTGATATCAGTTATCGGGTGGCATAATCAGAGAGATTTTGGGGTTGGAAACCCCTTATCACACCATGTTGAGGATCCCCCTTACTCTCTACCTAGGCTTAGTGGTACCCCTATCACATCAAGGAATGATTCCTATATCTACAAAGTGGCACCACCCTTTTCTTACTAGGTCTTGGTTCATCTATCTATCGAGTGCCACCCCATGTCGCACAAAGGCATAGTTCCTCAATATACTGAGTGAAACCCCCTATCACACCAAGGTGTGGGTCCTCTATCTATTGATTGGAACACCCTATCACACTAGGGAGTGGATCCTCTACTATAGATTTTTCCACAACTACTATGCAGCATAGTGGTGAGGTGTGGTTCCTCCACACAATTCCTTGTATGGATATATTAGATGTTGGGAATCGTAGATTTTCCTTCGGTGATGAATCTATAATTATCATCCTTGGATGGTCTATGGAGATGGAGATACCCTTTATCTCTCATCTAGTTTTCATTATGAGCATATATGTTGGGTTCTTTCCTTCTTTGTATGGATTAATATGAATTATTTTGTGTCTTTCAATTTATCCCTTTGTCAATTTTGGGGTGTCCTACTCGGTATATATATACTCACCGTCGAATGGTATTTCCCCACACATGTTCTGTATTATATATATGAATTATAGATCAGTAGGGACATTAGTACAATATAGAGATACTTTATTGCATTGACCATGTATAGTGGTCAGACTTGGATATCAGGAGTCGGTCTCTCTTCAGTTTTCCCTTTATCCACTTGTTATCAATTTGGGACCTTATTTCTAGTTGGGAATTTATTTTTACCCCATGTGATTTGGTTTATATTTTTGTGTTATGATGTATTCACTATATTTATTTCAAGCATGATTATACTCTAGATGTCGTAGTATTTTATTATTCCTCAGCGCATTTTCATGGAGATGGTTGGGTGCATGTGTACAGGTAGGCTATAGCCTCCTATTTCAATTTATACCTCATCAACTCTTGTCTCCAGACCCTATCTTATACTAGGTAGTCTTGGGGTTGTCACATCTAGCTAATCGCGGGCCAGGATGGCCCTGTTGGGTTGGTTCATTATAGTACCAATGGATTCATCCTCTTTTTATTTTAACTCCTAGATTTCCAACTTTATTTTAGTATAAATATTTCATGAAAAATATTTATTGAAAATAAATTCTTAAAATACTCCAATTCCATGGAGTAAATTCCTTCCTCATTCAATTTATTCTTGATGAAATTCCACCATTTATAAGCTTCTCCTTCCAAATGATAAATGGAAAAAAACAACCTTTTCTTACTCAATTCATTGTATAATGGAAAAATATTCCCTATTGTGTTGATTTTCTGGTCATAAATTAGTGGATCAAATGAATCTCTAGATGAGGGTGAAAATTTTCACATAAAGGATCCAAGGGAGTGTTTTATTTTCCTTTTAGTGTTTGGGAATTCACCATGATCCATGTTTTTGTTCATATCTTGTGAGAGTTTGATGAGAATGGCCATAATATTTTTCATTATGGATCCCATGACATTTATTTTCTTATTAGGAAAATGATTTCATTATCCACCAAACTCATTCATAACTTCATTCCTTTGGGTTATATCCATTTACTAAAACCAAAAATGATAGTGTGATTATCATGAAATAATCATAATATGTGATCATAAGATAATGAAATCAATCTGAATGTATCCTAAATTATGATAGCTTCTTTTCAACATACAAAATTAAAGTTCCAAGGACTATATAGACCACTAAAAAGAGGAGATGAATTAGTGGTGATCTTTTAAAATTTCATTTCTTTTGAAATTAACTTATAAAAACTTGTTAAATTTTATATCCTCTCAAAATTTATTCCTCTTCCTCACTCGTATGCAATGATAAGAATATATTTCAAGGAATATAAGTTTTTACAAGGCCTAAACCCAACTTTGGTTCCCATTCCTTACTATTTTGACTTCAATTGATCCATTAATATCCATTAAATAATGTATGTGAATAAAAATAACCCAAATCCCTTAAATATCACATCTCTTGAAAGGAAATATTATCATTTCCCACTAGTTACAAGTTTTTCATATTCTTCAAATCCAATGAAATATTAAAACTTTGAAATATTCTCACAAAAAACTCTATCTAGAATTTTTTCATCTGGTACCTCTCTATCCATAAAAACATTATTCAATAATACTTTTTCTACTAATAATTTTCTTTTTATACCAATTTCTCATGCACCTCATTATAGTACTCATTTTTTTGGAAGAAATATGTCTAATACACCTCCGTCTGATGCACCTATATATGATACACCTCTGTCTACTACCCCACTTTCTAGTAAGCTATGTCCGGTTCTTTTTTCCTTCAACCAAGTAAATTCTAGATTGGAAATTCTCACTGCACTCTCTCAAAAATATTAGCAATTTCACTCTTTTTCAGAAACAATTCACAATGCACAAAAACCCTTTATATAGACATTTATCCTCGAAAAAACAAGGTTCATACATGAGATCCAAATTTAAATTTCCTATTAAAATCAAAAAAATTCGAACTCCTTCAAATATTATAATTTATATAGAGTCAAAATTATTCATAATACTTTCCTCAAATCTCATATTCTACAAATATTTCAACCCTTCCTCAAATCTCAGTGAGAATCAAAAACTTCCCTTCATGAATGTTGTGTCATTGAACGTCCAAATCTTCATAATCACAATGTTTAGAGTGTATAAGCATGAAGGAAACCCTATCTAGTTTTCTCTATCTAATGGATGGAAGAACATTCATCTGGCACACTTTTTATTTTTCTCTTTCTGGTAAAAATTTTATTTTCTCTATCTGATACAATATTGTATTTTTCTTCATCTATTTCAATATTTTATTTTGCTACATCTATTACAAATTTTTATTTTACCCCATGTGGTGATAATTTTTATTTTTCTCTATCCAATTAAAATTTTTATTTTTCGCTTTCTAGTAAAAATTTGTATTTTCCTTCATCCATTACAACTTTATATTTTTCTTTCATCCAATTATACTTTATAATTTTCTTCATGTGGTGAAATCACAAGATTTAATTATTTCGATGAAGTTCAAATGTTAACAATAAATTATCTCTATCCATTAGTCTTCATAACTTCATCATTTTATAGAATTTATCTACCCATAAAATTCATGAATAACACAAGTTGAACCATGAAATATTTTAGGAATCATAATGAAAAAAACCTTTATAAACAACAAAGAATCATCTGAATCAAAGAAATAGTATCTCATCCTACTTATTTTAAGACAAAAACACTTTTTCTTTAAACACAAAAACATTTATAGTAAAGATGTTGACAAAAAATACAAAAATACTATAAAACAAAATCACAGGATCTTAAATCTTCCTCTTTTTTCCAAGTTTTTTTGGTTTCATTTTTTTAAATATGTCAATATTTTATTATAGGATAATTTCTTGATAAGTTGGATAGAATATAAGTTTAGATAAATATTATGAAGTCAAAAAATGCTCATTTTATCTTAAATGTACTAAAAATCAAAGAGATATTCATGATTCTGGATAATTTTGTTCAAACTATGAAGAAATAAAAACATGAATCTTCTAGACTGAGGTTATCAAATGGAGTTATGACTATAACATGATTTACTATATGGAGATAAATATAAAGTTACCCCATGCTGAGAGAAATATAAATTTTATCGTAAAGACTTTTATAATTCCATCAGATGAAGAAAATCATATGGAGGAAATTAATGAGGCTCTATCAGATGTAGAATGTTTAGATGGAGAATTTTTATGATGTCACCAGACAAATTTAATCTGAAAAAGATGGTTTGATAGAGATAGTTTGTCAAAATTCCCAGATTGAGAAAGTTGATTTCGATTGATGGAAAATCATGAATCTATTAAATATATAACTCTAGACATATAAACATATGAATATGTGTGAGGTCATCATATAAAGAAATTTTTTATGTTACAGATAGAAAAATGTGGTTCTATCAGATAGACAAGATCATACAAAGAATATTTTACACTAGAAGGAGGCTTGAGGATCTATAAAAATACTTTACTTATTCACTCATTGTGATTATGGTAATTTGTTCTATCAATGTTTGTAAACATATATGATATTTGAGGAAATTTTGATTAATTGATTAGAACCAAGATTTGAGAAAACCTTGAAAAGAAATTTTGAACCTAATTTATCCAAAGGCATTGAATGCTTTTAAACGTAGAAGGAGTTTACCGGGAAATTAAAATTTACAGCTCCCATTTTCTCAAAACATTTCAAAGGACATTAATACCATAAAAGGTGATATCTCATTCGCATATATAGTTGTTGAAGATTATTGGTCTTGAGAGGAAGTATTATTAGTTCAATGTCAGTTTCTGATCAATATACTACTTGGTTGAAGAATAGGTTTACTGGAAAAAGTGCACTATATAGAGGCATACCCGATGGAGCTGTATTAGACTGGGTAACATTAGACTGAGGTTCATCATACTGAGGTACATCGGACAAATTTACATCATACAGAGTGTTCTGAAAAAAGGTGAAATCAATAGAGGGTGACATAATAAGCATACTAGATGGAGTATTACTATATGGACTTTCATTGGGGAATATTTATAGAAAAAAATGTATGGTCGAGACTTGAGTATATCTAGGTCATTCAAGATCAAGATTAAGTTAAAATGCCATCAAACTATTCATATAATTGTTGAATATCTTAAATAGTTTGTTAACATGAAAATGTGATCCAACTTTCTTGTGGATGAAGACCATATGAAGAATAAAATAATTCAATAATGGATCCATAAATAATAAATAAGATAATTTATTCGGGGGGCATAACTAGTTACTGAAGAGGATCATGGATGGGTGGTTATAACCAACCGAAAATTAATATAATAAAATGATATTTTGGGGGCATAACAAGCTATGGTAAAAAGTTTGGTCATTATAGGGGGTAGAACTTGTGTGAAGTTGAGGAAGGATTACTGAGGTGTAGAATCAATTTCTTCCTAATCCTTTATAATCTTAATTAATTTTTTAGTGTAGAATAGTTGTTGGATGGTATAAACAACATGGAAATAAGTATGCCACATTGATCGAACCTTGTAAATATCATGTTTTGATCTCCCCCTTTATATTTAGAAAATATGAGTTGATATTTTGATATATATTTGAGTGTATTGATATCTATAACAAGTTCCAAATGAAGATTACTAAGAGGAATTGTTAAAATTAATTGATCACTAATTCACGTCCTCTCACACTTAGTGATCTTGCATAGATCTAGTAACAACATTTTGTATTATAGGGAAGGTTCTTATAAAAGATCCAACTATATATAAATAATAAAGAATATAAATTTAGTTAACAGCATGGGAATTCCTATATTCAATGGAAAAAATATCATATTTTTAGTATTAAGATTTTACCCTACTTTATATATCTTGGTCTAGAAGTTATAGATGTTTTAATATTGGGATTTTCTCTCATTAATGAGGTTGTTATGATAGCTAACAATAAGATAAATCTAGAAGTTTAGGGAAAAGATCAAAATTCCATTTTTATGGCTCTCCCTAAGAAGTTTTATGCAAAATTTTATGGGGATTAAAACTACTAAAGAGATTTAAGATAAGTTTAGAAGTATTTATGATGGAAATTTGAATGTTAAAGAGCCTAACCTACAAATATAGAGGAATGAATTTGAAGATTCCAAGATAGCTGATGATGAAAACATTGATGGATATTTTATAGGGGATAATGATATTATCATCAATATTAGAGGTTTTTTTGATAAGTAAGAATGACTTATTATTACTAGGAAACTAATGAGAAACTATACAGATAGGTTTAATCCTAAGGTTTAAACTCTAGAATATTGAGAGGATTAATCTTTATAATAATTTACTAATATTATCATAGTATATTAAATTATGAAAGCAATACTCTTTAATAATAAGGTAGGGAAGAAATATATTTTGAATCGATGTTAAAATGGAAGTTCAAATATCAATAAATAGAATAATAATCAGGTGATTCGGATTCTATGGAGGATTAATAGGATTTCAACAAAATTATTTCTATTCTCTATAATAGATACAAAAGGTCAAATTATAAAGTAAAAGGTAAATAATATCTTAAGTTTTGGGATTGTAATGATAGTGGACATTTTGTAGGTAACTATCCAAATAAGAATATTAAAGATTCTGAGTTAGAGGAAGAAGATAATAAGGATCGAAAATAGAAGTTTAATAAATATAATTAAATATTTTTTGAGAAAGAAGAATAATTATTAGATCCAAAGATAGAATGATGATTCATCATCTAGTAATGAATCTTATGGTGAATTAAATCTCTTAACTCATGTTGAAATGGAAAGTGCTTCTTTAAAAATTGATGATGATGAGTAAAAGTGAATATAAAAAGAATATATTATAAAACAAAATATGGAAGAAACTCTTGATAGAATCACATAACACAAGAAGGGGAATAAAAAATTGAGGAAAGAGGATAGGAAGATAATGTTTGAAAATGATTATCATATCAAAAAGGAAATTGAATGACTTAATGAGTTTAGATCATATAATGTGAAAGGGTTGATCTTTAAAAGAACCTGAAATATCATGAATAAAAACCAACTAGATAGGATAATATTAACAAGTAAGAAACAACACTTGTTGAGTACGAATAGAATATTGAAGTTGGATAAATTTGATAATATGTTAAACTAACTTGAGGAAATATTATATGAGAAAGAGGAATGTTTTTCTAATACATAATAAATGTTGTTTTTAAAATTTTGGGGTCGAAGCCTCATTTGTTATTAAATCAAATAAATTATATCTTTTAATAGGGTAGAGGGAGACCCATTACATGGCTCGAAGGCCCAGTGGGAATTTAGCCAATTACATGGCCTGTAGGCCCAAATTTTTGGCCTAAAGCCCATTCTGTGAATAGTACTGCTACAGTACATGTGCTGCTATAGTGCCACATAGAACACTGTCGGTGCTACAGTGCCCTGCCACCACTACAGTACCACTATTTCTACAGATGTAGGTTCATTCTATTCCAAATGAATATCAATATACATCTAACTTTACTAAAAATGTAGATTTGAAAGATAATACTGAATTAGCTAGACCAAAAATATTTTTAAGAAATAATATTCTCTAAGGAATGAGTGGAATACTTCAATAATATTTCCACTTGAACAAAAAGACCCAATGTTTTTAAAGATACAATAATAAAAAAATCAGATAATTATTATTATTATTCTAGAAGATCAATATTCATATGTCATTACCAGGGTTATAGAGTATTTGGGAACAAATCCTACTCAATATAATACAATATTTATCTACCAGGTAATAATATTGAATCAAGGGGGATCTATGATAAGAATATAATAATAAACATTTTAAAGAATCAAGATTATATTGAAAATAAAGTACAGAAGGTGAAAATGTTAAATTTCAAAGTGAGGCATGTGACAAGATCAATAATGTTGAGAAACGAAACCAAGATTTCTTAGTTATTTGTCCATATCAAATATTCAAGTATAGAAAGATATAAGAATCATAAAAATCCAATTGAATAAAAAGGGAAGATACATTCCTTAGAATATGATAATAATTTGAAGATAAGAAATCTCAAAATGATTTTTTGAATACTTAGATGAAATTTAAGAGTTGTGAGAAAGAGGATCATGGTACTAAAAAACTATGACTATCTTACCATCCTAAGAGGAAATCATGAAAATATGTTTCAATATTAAGTGAATAAAGATATTTAAAAAACCAAAGATATGGTAATAGTTTTTTCTGAAGACTCAAGAGGTGAGAATAAATCCATTAAAAATTCTATAAAGACTAACAAAAAGGAATAAACATTATCTCGCATTATGTATAATAAGAAAAATAAAAATTATTGACCGATATAAGTCTCTCAATCTGAATCTTTATTCTAAAGAACATTGAGGTTCCTACTTATTCCCGTTATTCTTTTTTATTTGAACTATATTTCATATAATTGAAGGAGAATAAGTAGAGGAGAAGTAAAAGTGTTGTAGTGGTTTTACAGCAATAAGATATATCCATCATGAAACATTACAATCATGATGATGAAGGATGTGGTTCTACCATTCATCGGGAGAAAATATGAAGTTGAGGTATAACTATCACACTTTAAGAACGTTCTTTGGTTGTATCAAATTGATCTTCGAGGAGTGGTGATTATTGAGAAAGATATGACACATGTGGAGTTATGTTTATTCATGTGAATTGTTCTGATATTTTTATTGAGATGTGTGTTGTTTTTGTCTTAACAAACTTACTTGAATTGACCCTAATATAAAGATAATGGAATAATATTGAATAAAGTATTATAGAAATAATTTTTTTATAAAAAACATTGATCACCTTAATTATACACAGTGGATTTATATATCAGTCTCGCCCATGAATATTTATGTTTTTCTAATAAAATGACCTTAATTTATAGATTTATGTGATACTATTATTATCTGGAGAAAACAATTTTAGGGTTTTTAGACGAAATAAGATAATTTAAGATAAACCATATCCTTTCCTTTGTATTATATTATCAATAAGTGGGAAGGAAAATCAAAAAAAACATATTTGAGAGAAATAATTGATAACACATATTTAATTCAATGATTTTTGGGGATATTAAAAAGGGGGGGATATAATTATGCCCAGGTTACTTTGGCTAGAATTTTTTTCAATATATCAATATGTGTTTATAGGAGAAATTCATGAAACTGTGGAGAGAATAGTTATTTCTATGTTTAGAGAAACATTATGAAGTCATATGATGATTTTTTGATATTCAAAATACTAAACATTAGGTAGATATTAATTATTCTAGTTGACTTTTTTTAAAGTACGAAGTTATAAAAACATGAGCTTTCCAAACTGAGGATATTTCAAAGAGTTGAGACAATACAAATTTCTACTAGATTGAGTGAAATATAAAGTTCTACCTGATGAGGAGAAATATAAATTATATCATATGAAATTTTATAAGCCTATCAAATGGAATAAATTATTGAGGATCTTTTAAGAATATAATTATTAGATGGGGAAAATTTATTAATTCATTAAATAGAGTTTAATATATTGATTTGATGAAAAAAATATGATCAGATGGATATATATTATAAAAAGTTCTTGATGGAGAAATTTGATTTCATAAAAAAAATATGAATCTATAATACAGAGAACTATAGATAGATAAACCTATGGATGTGTTCTAGATAATTGGAAGAAGAATTGGTGTATGTATAGTATAGAAAAATATGGTTATATCATACATATAGGATTAGAAAAATAATTTTTTACATCATTTAGAGTCTTAAGGATCGTTAAAAATAATTTTTAAACTCCCTCGTTATAATAATATTGAGTGATTATTTTAATGTTTATAAATATAGGTGAGATTTGAGGAATATTTGAAGAATTCATTGATTCTTATATTTTAGAAAAAATTAATAAATAAAGATGACTCTAATTTATTGAAAGGAATTGATGGAAATCAAATGAAGAACTATTTGAGTAGGAAATTCAAATTTTGAGCCCGTATTTTCTCCTTAATTTTTAGAGAAAATTGAGGCTATAAAAGGAGTATAGATCTTTAATGTAACGCCCCGACCCCAGTTACCCAGAGTCGGTGCATTATTACATAACATTGGCATGATCACAAGAAAGATCAAATCTTGAAAGACCGATTGGTTTAGTAGCCTTGGAAACACTAGATATATTCATAAGTTTTACATTACATCATTAAACGAAAAACTACTACAACAACATATTGTCTCCATAATCCACACTCATATCCCCACATAATATCCCTGTAGGTCATTCATAACTTACTTCTTCACTTCCTGGGAAAAATAAAACATAGAAAAGGGGTGAGCTCAAATGCCCAGTAAGGATAACAATATAGCGGAAACTTTCATAAATAAGAATAAACTTTTAAGGCAATGTATAACTAAAACAAAAGCCTTTCAAACATGAATTTTCAACATGGTATGGCATAAATAAAATGAAATAATGCCATTTACTTACTCACATGGATATTCTACTAATCGAATAATCACATGAAAAAATCAATAACCACTTTCATAATGTTGGAATGCATAATGCCAGACTATCATAACCACATAGTCAAGGCCTCGTGCCAAGACTACAAATAAGATTTTGTCAAGGCCTTGTGCCAAGACACTAGTTTGTCTCATGAGACCTACCGATGCATCGAGGAGCTATAGCGGGCTCCACCCGTCACATATTAAGTCCAATGCATTCCCATATGAAAAGGTTTAAACATAACATAAACATTCGTATTAAAACTAGCATACGAAATGTCAATACTTTCACCATAAACTATGAATGGTATAAAAATATCACATCCACAGTCAAACATATCACAAAACCTTCAATACAATATAGAAGTTTTGTATCATAATAAATCATCTTCAAATAAGCTTAAAATCCATCAAAGGATGTTGACATAGATGAAATCAAAACTATTTGAGAGAAATATCTCTTTTTTTTAAATCATTTAAAAGTCACACATTTATAAAGGAATTAATTAAAAAGAGATTTTTGAATAAAAGTGTCCCATACCACTTTGAAACTTTTGAAAGGAATTAACATTTTTAAAAAAAAATTCATGTTCATATAAATAAATCCTTAAAAACCATTTTGAAGACATTAATTAAAAAGATTTATAAAGATAAATCTTTAAAAAAATTAAAATTCTGATTTTGATAAAGAGTACCTTTCTGAAATTATTCATTTTGAAATCATTTAAAAGTCACATAATTATAAAATAAAACATTTACTTTGAAAATATCCTTGTAAGCTTGTAAGGGAAGATTTGACGATTTTATAACGGCAGTAAATAGCTACACCTGCCGTATAAGTTTAAAAAAAACATTCTTACCTTAAATTTTTCAAAAGGTAAAAAGTGCCTTGTTTGGAAAACGATGGAAATATTCCTTTAAAAACACATAAGGGTATAAATGACTATAACCCATATTCTTTGTAAATAGTAAAAATGTTTTGAAATACATTTCGAAGTAACATGGATGTGGATGATAAAGAAATCCCAGTAGATTATTACGTATAAACAACCTCGAATAATGAAGAGATTGCGAAATAAACCCTTACCTTGCAATTTTACTTGGATGGGGTAGGTTAAACTCCTGTATAATGGTGAAATAATTGTTATTAAATTATTCAATAATCATATACATTAATATGATATCATATATGATCTTTTAAAATTTCTTTGTTAATAATATCTTAGAATTATCGTCGTTTCGGGTGTTAACTTACTCGTTTTCTTTTATATGTTTTGTTACGTAAGACATATTTGTAATGGATAGGTTGTATATTATACATATCCAGAATGATATCAAGTCCTTAAACATCATTTTTAAATCATAAAATGATAATTATACTTGAATGGATACGATGGAGAATGAATCTCATCGCGTTCGTGGAGACGGTAGTCCGTACGTACGCATGAGCGACGATATCAATATTTTGATATTAAAATAATATATAAATGGATGGTATATCATATATAAAGAATCCTTAACATGTTATATTTATTATTTACATGAGTTACACATCATTATTATACCCATCCAAATAATAATATATTGAATAACAATTACACCACGACGTGGAGACGGTAAGCCGTACGTACGCACGTATGGTGACATGTTATTCAAAGGGTGGATAGAATACTGAATATGGTTGTACCATATTTATAATAACATCACAGTATATGTGAGATACTGGAGTTATTATTTTAGAATGGTAAGAACAAAGGAAGAAGAAGTGGAAGAAGAAAGGAACTTAGAAAAGGGTGGTGAAATCATTACCTCTTCTTCGGGTTCTTCCTTTTGATTTGATCAAAAGGGCTCCTTAAGTTGGCTTTCTGATCAAACTAAGGCCTCTAGGTTGTAGTGAGGGATGTTGGAAGAGTATTTGGGCAGAGTTTGGCCTAACCAAAAGGCTTTGAAGGTGTGAAGAAATGAGAAGGAGGAGTGCCCTTTTATAAGAGGGGTGAGGGGCACCTTTGGAAAAGCTAGAAATATTAATTTATAATAAATTCATATTCGGTTTATAATGGCTCCAAAGCTTATTATTCAAAGGTTAATGTGGGGATAGGTCGAAAACCACTCAACCAATAGAAGTTAGACAGGTTTGGGTACTTATATCAACCTTATCTTTAAGTATTAACTCTAAGTTAATTAGTTTCACTTTTACAATGTCTCTTTGTATTTTTATATAATATGATTAATAAACTTACTATATACATCCAAGCGACCCCCAAGTGGTACATTAATGATGAACCTATCATGATATAAGTCTCTTGGCCGAACCATAGATTTTTAGGAATTTAATATCAATTAATAATATAATATTTGTTTTAAGAACTCTTTTATGTCAATTTTGACACTATTCAATAGTTGATTTTTGTGAAACTCATAACAGATTGATTACTTCGCAAAAAGTCAATTAAATCAATCCTAATATATCATATTATCCTAGAAAATTAGTTTAATTCATTAAAAGTTTCATATTATATTTATTTGGGTATTTATAATATCAATTAGTTTAATTTTTCACTATTATAGTAATTACTGCATCATCATTGTGTCATAAATAAAATAAATTATTTAATGTCTAAAAATTATAAATAAAATATAATTATGTAGGAAATATTTTTAGCTTTCTAATTAATATTTATAATCTAAAATCCAACATATATAACCCTATGTAACAATTGTTTTTCTAAAAGATATATGCTTGTGTCATTTTTGTATTCATTTTAACTTAATTAAAATAAAGTGTCATTATCACTTACAAGTGGATCCATGGGGTCCCAAAATAGACCCAAAGATTCCCATGGTCGACCATGTATCAACCAATAGGTTTAAGACACGTTTTAGGGTAATTTAGTATTATTATAATATTATTTTTTTAACCCTTATTTACCGGATTTACCCTTAACCATGGTAAATAAAATATTTACCGCAGTAATTATTCAAAATGTCTAAAAATAAAAGTTACCTATTTACACAATTTGAACATCCTGATTCCAAATATGGAATCCATTTTCCTAAATTCAAAACACAGAAGTGGCAGAAATTAATTTAAAATTAATTCCCGCTGTCAAAACAAAAAGCGTGTTTTTAAGAGATAATAACTATCAAAAGATTGACACTCGTTTATGTTCGGTTTAATTGTAAAATTATGTCCAATGACCAACATTATATTAAATGGTAAAAATATATTATAAATATACTTTAAAACCACTCAAATTCATAATTTATCACTATTAATTATTTTGATTTAAAAAGTTGTTTTTAATTAAAACTTGGTAATTTTCACTATTCATCAAAATATGAAAGTTATCCGAAATGTACCAAAATTTCACCTTAGGCTAAATTTGATATTCTGAATCCAGAAATGAAGTCCATTTTAAAATATAAAATATATATAATTTCAAAATTTAGGTATTACTATTCATAACGGCTAGTTTGATTAGTTATGGTGTGTTAGAACTCGGTGTTGCGTACAACACACGCTATCACATTATTCAAAGAGAAGCGTACCGTGGAAGCTTGGGATGTTTCATTTTAATTTTTTTTTTTGATGTCCCAATTTATTCAGATAGTTTAAAATATTTTATTTAAAAAGGTTTCACTATTAAAGTTGATAAAAGTGCAACACTGAAAATGAATATGTTCTTGCATTATGACTAAGAAACTCATAATATGGATTCTAAAATTATAAGGATTATATAAAGTTTAAAATTTAGTTAACACTATTCATAACCTCTTTTGAACAGCTTGTTTGGTAAGTAATGGTGCGATTGAACTTGGTGTTGCGTGTAGTGAAAGTTATTGAATTATTTTGAAGAAATAACACACTATAAAATCTTGGGGTGTTACATTCTCCCCTCCTTCAATAAATTGCGTCCTCGCAATTTGAAATTGTTCTTCGAAAATAAAAGGTTGAAAATAAAAAAATATCTTTGTGGAAAAACCCACATCGGAAAATGAATTAACGAGGCCTCTATTTAAAATAAAGAGTCGAAAGTATGAAGATTACCGAAAATAACACATGCTAGGGTTCCATGTAGGAAAATATGGATATGGAAGAGAAATCTAACCATCAATTATCTGATGGAGAGTGGTAGAGAACATGGCTATGAAAAGGCCAACAATCCCAAAGCCATGAATTAGTTATGATTTAAGGTACCATCTAGGAAAACATTTTTGTTCTAAGTTTCTTTTCTTAATGTTGAGGAATTTATTTATGAGATTGGATAAGATCATAAGGAGATATACTTACTTTATAATTAGAGTTTTATCCATTAATAAATTTCAACCACAAACTCATCTTTCACTCTAAAAGTTAATAAAATGTAAAAAAAAATTCTATTTACACTATTCGTATAGGGTTCCAAAATAAACGAATTTATAATTCATCTACAAGATCTTTTAATAAAAACTACATTATTTAATCCAGGACATATCGTGGGCCAGTGGTAGGTGATACACCCTTGTCGCCCTTCGGTTGCGGGTTCAAGTCTCGCAGCCTTGCCGGACGTGACGGGTTGCCGCCCGACCTCCGGGTTGTCCTTTTATGGTAATCCAAAATAATCCAAACTAGAACTATCCAAAATACTTCTGTCCAAACTCACAGTCCAACATTTATAAGGAAGGTAAACATAATATAGATCCTTTTTACCCCGTAGTAGCATATGAATACCTTCATATTATATTTTTTTAATAAACTGAAACATCTTGAATTA
Organism: Viscum album; assembly: GCA_963277665.1. Classification (NCBI taxonomy): domain Eukaryota; kingdom Viridiplantae; phylum Streptophyta; class Magnoliopsida; order Santalales; family Viscaceae; genus Viscum; species Viscum album. The sequence goes on from OY728133.1 coordinate 248,579,079, forward strand.
CCATATTCCTTATTGATTACATTCATTCTCCCTCATTCCATATAGGATGCTGGATATACCTCATCAATCCAAAAATGTTTCAAACCCCAACAATGATGGAATATACAAATCATTAATCAGTTCCAAGGTAGTCAAGAATATCCAATATAATTTATCCAAATCAATCATGTATTATTCCAAAATCACTACCTTGGTATCAGAACTATATTATGATTTATCATTATCTCAACCATATATTTTCCAAAAATTTATCCTGCTATTGAGTCACTTTTCTTTGTTCCACACATTCTCAAGTCCTTAATGAAATAGTACTGCAGTACAATCCTTATATACTCCATGATTATTATAACAAGTACATTGTTGATACAACACTCAATTGACATAATCAATATAAGAACTCTAATCATTCCTCTTCATCTGTGGTAGTATCATAACTTTATTATTATCCAATAGCATCATTTGCGGCATAGTCTGATGACTGGGACATAGATTCGCGTAGTGTCCAAACTCCATGCAAATGAAGCATTGTACATTTGAAACCATTTTCCTACCCTTGCAGTCACGTACTTTGTGCCCTTTTCCTCCACACTTATAACAAACTCCCATTCCTTTCAGGCAAGTTCCAGGGTGTTTCTTTCCATAGTTACCACATATGGGAAAATTCTTCTTTTCCCTTTTCCCTTTATCCATATTTCTCTCTTCCATCCTTTTCTTCTCTTGATTCCCTTCAAAGCCATAGGACTCAGTAAACTCTTTACTTATCTTATCAACACATGATATTATTTCTTCATATGATGATAATACATGGGAGACTATTTCTCTTATAAATTCTAGCTTAAGACCATGAAAGATATGATCTTTCCTTCTCTTTGGATCATGTGCATTTCTGGAGTTCTCATTCCTTCTACTGGGTGCCATTTCTAAACAATGGAATACACTAGATCAGTTTATGAATCAAAATACATAATCCCATACTTATAAAACACTTAACATAAATTGAACTATTTATGGATATAATCCATAATCATAAAAATGTCTCATTTGAGGATGTATATACTCATAAACCCTTCATAATGGTTTGTAAAGAAAATGAGAATTATCCTAAGCATATCCCCCGGGAGTGTCGTAACCAAGAGTGCAGCAAGGCCCATTGTCGTGCACCAGTTCCCGTTCGAGTCTAGCTCAAAGCGGTGTTTTCGGGTTTTACCCCTAGGTAAATCTGTGCCAGAGCCGCCTCTACCTGCTCATATCCAGACAGGGATGTATTGCTCGGAAAACTCACAAAATCTCTACAATAACAAAATTCTAGGAAGTTCTTCTATACTAATCCTCAAAGTTCATCTTAGGTCTACGTGCTCTAATCAGAGTTTATCTAAATCTAGATTCCAAGGTTTGTACTAAACTTCCTCTGATACCAACTGTAACGCCCCGACCCCAGTTACCCAGAGTCGGTGCATTATTACATAACATTGGCATGATCACAAGAAAGATCAAATCTCGAAAGACCGATTGGTTTAGTAGCCTTGGAAACACTAGATATATTCATAAGTTTTACATTACATCATTAAACGAAAAACTACTACAACAACATATTGTCTCCATAATCCACACTCATATCCCCACATAATATCCCTGTAGGTCATTCATAACTTACTTCTTCACTTCCTGGGAAAAATAAAACATAGAAAAGGGGTGAGCTCAAATGCCCAGTAAGGATAACAATATAGCGGAAACTTTCATAAATAAGAATAAACTTTTAAGGCAATGTATAACTAAAACAAAAGCCTTTCAAACATGAACTTTCAACATGGTATGGCATAAATAAAATGAAATAATGCCATTTACTTACTCACATGGATATTCTACTAATCAAATAATCACATGAAAAAATCAATAACCACTTTCATAATGTTGGAATGAATAATGCCAGACTATCATAACCACATAGTCAAGGCCTCGTGCCAAGACTACAAATAAGATTTTGTCAAGGCCTTGTGCCAAGACACTAGTTTGTCTCATGAGACCTACCGATGCATCGAGGAGCTATAGCGGGCTCCACCCGTCACATATTAAGTCCAATGCATTCCCATATGAAAAGGTTTAAACATAACATAAACATTCGTATTAAAACTAGCATACGAAATGTCAATACTTTCACCATAAACTATGAATGGTATAAAAATAGCACATCCACAGTCAAACATATCACAAAACCTTCAATACAATATAGAAGTTTTGTATCATAATAAATCATCTTCAAATAAGCTTAAAATCCATCAAAGGATGTTGACATAGATGAAATCAAAACTATTTGAGAGAAATATCTCTTTTTTTTTTGAAATCATTTAAAAGTCACACATTTATAAAGGAAGTAATTAAAAAGAGATTTTTGAATCAAAGTGTCCCATACCACTTTGAAACTTTTGAAAGGAATTAACATTTTTAAAAAAAAAATCATGTCCATATAAATAAATCCTTATAAACCATTTTGAAGACATTAATTAAAAAGATTTATAAAGATAAATCTTTAAAACATTTAAAATTCTGATTTTGATAAAGAGTACCTTTCTAAAATTATTCATTTTGAAATCATTTAAAAGTCACATAATTATAAAATAAAACATTTACTTTGAAAATATCCTTGTAAGCTTGTAAGGAAAGATTTGACGATTTTATAACGGCGGTAAATAGCTACACCTGCCGTATAAGTTTATAAAAAACATTCTTACCTTAAATTTGTCAAAAGGTAAAAAGTGCCTTATTTGGAAAACGATGGAAATATTCCTTTAAAAAAACATAAGGGTATAAATGACTATAACCCATATTCTTTGTAAATAGTAAAAATGTTTTGAAATACATTTCGAAGTAACATGGATGTGGATGATAAAGAAATCCCAGTAGATTATTACGTATAAACAACCTCGAATAATGAAGAGATTGCGAAATAAACCCTTACCTTGCACTTTTACTTGGATGGGGTAGGTTAACCTCCTGTATAATGGTGAAATAATTGTTATTAAATTATTCAATAATCATATACATTAATATGATATCATATATGATCTTTTAAAATTGCTTTGTTAATAATATCTTAGAATTATCGTCGTTTCGGGTGTTAACTTACTCATTTTCTTTTATATGTTTTGTTACGTAAGACATATTTGTAATGGATAGGTTGTATATTATACATATTCATAATGATATCAAGTCCTTAAACATCATTTTTAAATCATAAAATGATAATTATACTTGAATGGATACGATGGAGAATGAATCTCATCGCGTTCGTGGAGACGGTAGTCCGTACGTACGCACGAGCGACGATATCATTCTTTTGATATTAAAATAATATATAAATGGATGGTATATCATATATACAGAATCATTAACATGTTATATTTATTATTTACATGAGTTACACATCATTATTATACCCATCCAAATAATAATATATTGAATAACAATAACACCACGACGTGGAGACGGTAAGCCGTACGTACGCACGTATGGTGACATGTTATTCAAAGGGTGGATAGAATACTGAATATGGTTGTACCATATTTATAATAACATCACAGTATATGTGAGATACTGGAGTTATTATTTTATAATGGTAAGAACAAAGGAAGAAGAAGTGGAAGAAGAAAGGAACTTAGAAAAGGGTGGTGAAATCATTACCTCTTCTTCGGGTTCTTCCTTTTGATTTGATAAAAAGGGCTCCTTAAGTTGGCTTTCTGATCAAACTAAGGCCTCTAGGTTGTAGTGAGGGATGTTGGGAGAGTATTTGGGCAGAGTTTTGCCGAACCAAAAGGCTTTGAAGGTGTGAAGAAATGAGAAGGAGGAGTGCCCTTTTATAAGAGGGGTGAGGGGCACCTTTGGAAAAGCTAGAAATATTAATTTATAATAAATTCATATTCGGTTTATAATGGCTCCAAATCTTATTATTCAAAGTTTAAGGTGGGTATAGGTCTAAAACCACTCAACCAATAGAATTTAGACAGGTTTGGGTACTTATATTAACCTTATCTTTAAGTATTAACTCTAAGTTAATTAGTTTCACTTTTACAATGTCTCTTTGTATTTTTATATAATATGGTTAATAAACTTACTATATACATCCAAGCGACCCCCAAGTGGTACATTAATGATGAAACTATCATTATATAAGTCTCTTGGCTGGACCATAGATTTTTAGGAATTTAATATCAATTAATAATATAATATTTGTTTTAAGAACTCTTTTATGTCAATTTTGACACTATTCAATAGTTGATTTTTGTGAAACTCATAACAGATTGATTACTTCGAAAAAAGTAAATTAAATCAATCCTAATATATCATATTATCCTAGAAAATTATTTTAATTCATTAAAAGGTTCATATTATATTTATTTGGGTATTTATAATATCAATTATTTTAATTTTTCACTATTATAGTAATTACTGCATCATCATTGTGTCATAAATAAAATAAATTATTTAATGTCTAAAAATTATAAATAAAATATCATTATGTAGGATATCGTTTTAGCTTTCTAATGAATATTTATAATCTAAAATCCAACATATATAACCCTATGTAACAATTGGTTTTCTAAAAGATATATGCTTGTGTCATTTTTGTATTCATTTTAACTTAATTAAAATAAAGTGTCATTATCACTTACAAGTGGATCCATGGGGTCCCAAAATAGACCCAAAGATTCCCATGGTCGACCATGTATCAACCAATAGGGTTAAGACACGTTTTAGGGTAATTTAGTATTATTATAATATTATTTTTTTAACCCTTATTTACCGGATTTACCCTTAACCATGGTAAATAAAATATTTACCGCAGTAATTATTCAAAATGTCTAAAAATAAAAGTTACCTATTTACACAATTTGAATATCCTGATTCCAAGTATGGAATCCATTTTCCTAAATTCAAAACACAGAAGTGGCAGAAATTAATTTAAAATTAATTCCCGCTGTCAAAACAAAAAGCGTGTTTTTAAGAGATAATAACTATCAAAAGATTGACACTCGTTTATGTTCGGTTTAATTGTAAAATTATGTCCAATGACCAACATTATATTAAATGGTAAAAATATATTCTAAATATACTTTAAAACCACTCAAATTCATAATTTATCACTATTAATTATTTTGATTAAAAAAGTTGTTTTTAATTAAAACTTGGTAATTTTCACTATTCATCAAAATATGAAAGTTATCCGAAATGTACCAAAATTTCACCTTAGGCTAAATTCGATATTCTGAATCCAAAAATGAAGTCCATTTTAAAATATAAAATATATATAATTTCAAAATTTAGGTATTACTATTCATAACAGCTAGTTTGATTAGTTATGGTGTGTTAGAACTCGGTGTTGGGTACAACACACGCTATCACATTATTCAAAGAGAAGCGTACCGTGGAAGCTTGGGATGTTTCATTTTAATTTTTTTTTGATGTCCCAATTTATTCAGATAGTTTAAAATATTTTATTTAAAAAGTTTTCACTATTAAAGTTGACAAAAGTGCAACACTGAAAATGAATCTGTTCTTGCATTATGACTAAGAAACTCATAATATGGATTCTAAAATTATAAGGATTATATAAAGTTTAAAATTTAGTTAACACTATTCATAACCTCTTTTGAACAGCTTGTTTGGTAAGTAATGGTGCGATTGAACTTGGTGTTGCTTGTAGTGAAAGTTATTGAATTATTTTGAAGAAATAACACACTATAAAATCTTGGGGTGTTACATTTAATATTTGTACTTGTTAATGATGATTGATCTTGAGAGAGAGTATTATTAGTTTTTTGTGAGTTTATAAAAAATAAAAAACATAGTTAAAGAATATGTGTACTAGATAGATGGTTTCCAAATGGAGGGATATCGGAAGGAGGTGCATCATACCAAGGTACATCATATAGAGGTTCATACAGATGAGGTGCATCATACAAATTTGCAATAAACAGAGAGTAATGAACAATGGTACAATGGATAGATGTTACCAAACAAAGCATATCGAATTGAGGATTACCAGACAAAATTTTTCTTATGAGAAAGAAAATTGGAATGTTTAGATCTAAGTATATCCATTTCATTCAAGATCATAAGGAATTTTTGAGACAAGTAGATATTTTAGAGAGTTTTTCAAAAACATAAATAAGTTGTGCATGGGAAAGGGTGATCCAAATTTATTATTGATTAAGACCATATAAATTAGATGATATTTCTACAATTTATAAACAAATTAGAAGTAAGAGATTGTAGTTGGGGGTAAAACAAGTTACTGAAGAGACTCATGGCGAGGGGTGTGACCATTCGAGAAAAAAAAGTAAACAAATATGAAGGGTTGGGGGAATTACTAACTATGGTAGAAGATTTTGTCACGGCGGGGTAGAACTAAGTTTAATAATATAAATGATTACTGAGGTATAGAACTAGTTTCTCATTATACATTTATAATCCTAAATAAGTTCTTAGTATAGAATCCGTGTTTTGGGGTATAACCAACATGATAAGGAGTATGTCACATTCGTCCAACCTTGTAAATATCATGTATTGATCTTTATATTTATATTTAATACCTAATTTGGGAACTACATTCCCACTTTGGATTTTTTAGAAACATTATCAACATCTATTTTCTAAAATTTTCATCAAATTATATCCTTTCTCATAGAGAAGAAACATGACACTATGCTTCCATATTAATAAATGTTTTTTATGGAATTCAATCCTTTAATGTCAAGAAATTTGGTTTCCATATAATTAATATATTTCATCTCATATTTCATCCATCCATACAAATATAAATTTTTATTATTAATCCACTTTAAGGACAAGTGGGAAACCATAATTCGTAAAACAAGATACCACTACATGCTGAAAGAGATCATAAAATGATTAAACAAAAGAATAAGATTATTTGTGTCACACACTCTATATAATTCATAATGTAGAGTACTAACCAGGGTATCTGGATCCTTGAGGATAAGTATTTCAAGGAGAGTAACCATTCTGTCCATTGTCTAAATGAATTCCTAGGAGTTGATTTTGCGTTGGTTGAAGCCCAAGGCCAGGATTCGGTCTTTCTTATATATCCACACTTCTTTCTCCTCAGTGGCATAAAATTGAAACATTCTTTCGTATAATATTTTAATCTCTCCATTTGAGGTGTTGACTTGGATAACTTTTTCATTCATTTCTTCCTCGTAGTAGAGTATGAGCTTCAAACACTCCCCTTTTTCTTCTTCCATTACTCTTGTTTCCCTGCTTGGTTCTCCACTTTCCCCATTCCGTAGAGATTTTTTTTCCTTGTTTTCACCCTTCTTGGTCAACCTAGTTTACATTAGTTTTGGTAAGTTATAATCGTCTTTACGTCCCTTTGTATTTTTTCCTTTAACAACAATACATTTCCCTCAGTCATTCTTTCCTTTTTTCCATTTCTTCCTTCTTGGGCTATGATGGACTTTCCCTTGAATTCAGTCCAAAATTTATAATAATAGTTTGATATAACTTTCACCATCTAAACCATCCTACTCATGAGTCAATGTTATTTCTTGAACTGTCAAACCATCAAAACAGCTTTTCAACTCAACCATCAGACCTTCTTTGAGGGGCCTCTGCCTACATGGAGACTTCACCTTTACTTATTTAATCTACAAGGAAGTCTTATTCCCCTCACACCTAGCCTCCATATGGGATGAGGAATTAGGAATGAGGGTTTTTGGGTCCATGGTCCCCAAGGCACTTACCTCATCTAACCTCCCTTTTCCTTATTTTGATTTTATAATAGCCATCAAAAAAGAATTCCCTTATAATGACATTCCAGATGCCATGGCCTCCATGTTGATTTCAACCTTAGAGGAAGAACTTCCCAAGGGTATTGGCATGTCTAAACCTATGGTATTATCATATCCATGACCCATAAATCTATTTTGCTTATTAGTGTCCTCCCAGTCCTGACCATGAGGACCATTGGGTCCATGGACATCACAAACTATTCAGTTCCCCACAACTTCATCGATAGTGCTGGATGAAATCATATGTTTCACCATATACACCTCCTTATCTACTCCACCCACCAGCACTACCTCCACTCCACCCACCTCTAAGGGGTTGATCCCCAAATCATGCCTTAATCAGGTAAAGAATTCCACGACCTACGGTTCTGGAACCTTCACTTTAGCACCCTTCACTACAACTGGAGGCACCAAAGAAGGATACTACATGAGAAAACCCTCTAGGGAACTTCCATCAAAAATACTCCTAATCACCTCACATGGAGATGCTTGTGTCCTGACTGGTTCGAATTCCCCTAAGGCGGCTCCATGCACCTCCTCATACCTGCCCAAATGAACACAATCGCATGCCTACTGGTACACAGCATGGTCAACCTGCACCTCAGAACCTTATGTTTAACTTGAGATAGGTATCATGTCTTGACGATCACTTTTTCCACAATGGATTCCAGAGACTGGATAGCTTAACCAAAGACATCCTGAGAAAAATGTTGGCCAAGAAAAAAAGACCACCCTTTGTTTCCATCTAAATTCTTCTCCAACGGAGATCCAAATCCAATCCGTTGGAGTCTTTAAAACATAGACATCAACACAAACATGATGGGATATTGGGTGAAAATCCACATAAGTTTAACTATTATAACAGAAACACCTACCTACTAAGTTCCCCAACATACAAATAATCGATGGATTCTGGATAGTAAGCGGTATATCTGGGAAACATTCCTACACAATGATCTTTGGCACATCATGATTCATGTTGAACATGAAAGACTAGTGTAAGATGTAGACACTGCATCCACTAAGGGCTCAAGGAGTTCTAGACCACGTATCGATAAGATCATTCTCTAAGGAAAAATGGATCATCAAATGGCATTGGTCAAGAAGACCCACCACCGTGTGATCTTAAAGACCATGTGATTCAAAAAACATATGTCATAAGAATTAACCAAGGGTCAGAGTCCCCTAAACTGAGATGCAAGAATCGTCCTATAAAGATCTGAAGCAAAATTGAATTCCTTCTGGTAAATCGCGAGTTCGGGCGAGCCATGGTAATGGTCGGGGACTTTATGGAACATGGAAATCTCTGGGAAATGAGGGAGTAGGTCAAGGTTGGTGAAAGGGAGAAAGTTCTGGTGTGTTGAGTGGGAAGGGCATATATTCCCCCCTCCCTCCACCAAGGAGGGAGGGGCCATAGCCTTAGGCATTGTTTCTAGGTTATCATTGCATCATCAGCGCAGCCTCAGGCCGAAAAGATCTATCCATGGTTGGGATTCCTCATCATTCATAATTATAATTTTTGGATTACATAATGTTTTTTAAGGAACTTCAACTGTAAATAATAGATAATTTAGTTTCCATGTAATTGATATAATCCATCTCATCTTCCAAAATTGTAATTTGAAAAACCTTTTCTCCCACTTTCTATGATAACAAAGACTTTGGATTCACAAAGATAAAGTACAAGTTTTACTTATTAACCCCCTTTATCTATATAATCTATAAGAATATGTGGAAACTCCTGAACTTTAATAATTCAGAGGTGTAATATGAACATGTAATCTCTCTCTAAATTCCTCAAATACATCCCCTGAAATTTCTTTAGTGAAAAAAACATTAATTTGATATTTCATTAAAATGCACTCGAGCATTATATCTCCACTAGAAATATTTTCCTTGATAAAATAATATTTAATATAAATGTTTCTAGATATGAAATTTTGCAATGGTTTTTTAGATAGATTGATTTCACTTTAATTGTCAAAAACTATTTTAAATTGCTTTTCAACATTCACCTTTAAATATTCTTGCTGAAATTTGATTCACATCATTTGAGTACATGCTTAAGTAGCGGAAACATATTTTACCTCCACTATACTCAAAGTAATAAAAAAATAACCATTCCACCTCACACAACTTTCTCCCATGAAGGAAGTTCTTCCTAATGTTTATTTTTTATCACTTCATTCACCAGTATAATCAACATCTTAGAAACCAAGTATGTTCAATTCATTATTTCATTTCTACATCATTCCATAATTTTATGTTCTTTTACTAAACCTAAGGATTATTTTTTATTACAACATGTTTTATTTGTTTGGATAACTCTGATATCTTTCACAGTATATTATATCATAAACAACGACTAGTCTTGATGTAGTAAGACTGAGTAAACTTCTAATCAAAATTTTGAATTACTTCTAAATTATACTTTAGTTAGCCTCATCTTTAAATACTTTTATACCAATGAAAACAGGTGTAGAAACTTCCTTTGAATTTTTCATTCCAAAATTTTGTGATAAGTCAATGGCATAAAATTCTTATGAAAATAATACATGTAATTATTTTTTTGAACTTGTAGTCCCAAAAATAAATTCAATTCGTTGAGCATTGAAATCTCAAAGTTACCCTTTATATATTCAAAAAAATATTCATAATATCTATCCCTATCATCTGTAAAAAAAATTATATCATCATCATAAATAATAACAATCAGGGAACATGTTATCATCTCGTTTACATATAAGTTTCAATCAAAATTTCCTTTGTAAAAGTTCAAAAGATTCATCCAATCATCAAGTTTTTAATATTAGGCATGATGGACCTATTTTAATCCATACATTTATTTCTTCATTTTATACATCATGGTTCCATCATTATCAAGTATGGACCCATTAGGTTTCTCAATGTAAACGTATTCTTCAATTTCTCTATTAGATAATATTGAATTAACATCTATATAATAAATTTTTTAATTTATATGAGCATCATTATCCAAAAAAAACTAATATATTCATGTCTTGCAACAAGGGAAAAAATTTCTTCATAGTAAAAACCTTCTACTTGTGATTAACCTTTACAGACAAGATGATATTTATTCCTTGAAATTTATCCAAGTTCATTTGGTTTGTTTCAAAATACCCATTTTGTTCCTATAGTATTCTTCCCTTCTGGTTGCGAAATAAGATCATATGTGTTAATATTCTCAATTTGATCCAAATATTCATTCATTATGTATAATTATTCTTTATGATTATATTCTTCCAAAATAGATTGTTGATACACCTTTGAGATAAGTGATGCCTAATTCTCAAACATAAATATTTTTTTTGACTAAAATAGAGTTTCATGATTTTAGAAAATATTATTTAATTAAAATTGATTTTGTAAAGTCTATAATTTTCTTTCTTTCAGTATTTCTTTCCTCATCACTGTATTGATAGTAATAATTCTATACAATTTTAGGCTCATAGTGATCCTCTTTCTCATTAACTTCTATAGAAGTCACCATTATATATTTTGTTATAGAATCCATACCATCTTCAAAAACATCTATTAATGTAGACTATTTTTCAATGACTTTTAAATCAAAGGAATCAACCAACTTTTGAAAATTTTTACTGTAGAATTTTTATCTTATTTTTTTGGTTGAATATACCATGAAATATCCTTCTTTTTCATTTTAATAAAACTTTAAAACATATAAATTTTTTATTTTCATTAAGAAAGGGATACCAAAAATATTAAAATATCACTATATAGGATTATTATTATACCACATCTCCTAGGAAGTCATTTTTGATTTTGGTCACAAAAAATTTTTGTTTTGAACATATACAATTGTACTTATAGATTCTCTTCAGAATAAATTTGAATGTTTATATTCGGTGACCATTCTTCTTCACAGATCTAGTAGAATTATTTTTTTCCTTTCTTATACTCTATTTTTTAATAAATATATGGAGCACTATATTGGTGTTTGATTCCATGACTATTCAGGTAATACTTGAAATATTTACTTGTGTCTTACTTTCTGTTATTAATTCTAAATTTCAATATATATTCACCCAAATCCTTCTTAGCTTCCCTGCTAAAACATTGAAAAACTCTACATCCTCAAATATAGGTTTCCTGAACATAACATTGGTCATCCAAGTGAAAACATAAATTAAAGTAATAAATTATAAATCACCCTTTATCAACTGTTGTCTTATAGACCAACATAGGTTAGAATATTTGAGATCAAGAGTTCAAGTGAAATATATTTCAATTTTCATATGTCTTCCACTAAATATCCTTACTTTCTATAAAGATGTGAAAATAGACTCATCTTTCCTCTTTAGTTGAAGTAAATATATAAAAAAACTTAGTTTTAAATTTTTCTCATTTTTTTCTAGCCAAGATGAAAAAATATTTAATGAGATAACTTATTTCATCTCCAATACTAAAATTGAAAAATTAGAAGGGTTTCTAATATGAAACAGATTGAAACTTGTTCTTTATACTTTATTAATAAAATAAATCATTAAAATTTTATATGATACATGAATATTTTATCAATGTAAATTCCTTTTACTTATTAAAAATTTTGATAACACATAATAAGTTTTGTTTTAAGTACATAAATAAATATAATATCCTTTTAATTTAACTTCTAATCCTTAATTTTAGTATTACTAACTCCACTTATTTTTAAGGAACTATAATTTCCAAATGAAACTTAACCACCCTTCTATTATTAAATGTTTTTAAAATATTTTACATCACCAATAATATGTAAGGAACAAACACTGTCAAGAATCCATGGTTTTTTTATATCTTTTAGAGTAATATTAACAAAAAAAATATTTGAATTTAATCTTTATTTTCCCAGAATTTTTTTTTCTAGTATAAGTAATTTATCTAAGAAGTGTTGTCAAAAAATTTCAGTATAATGTCCTCATTGGTCACACTTACCATAAATTTACTCTCATAATTCAATTTTTTTCCTTATGATGACTTTTATTTTGTTTCTTCCTATAACTTTATATGGTTAACTATTTTCATCCATTGTTTCTCTCCCTAAATTATTGCCTACTCCTAGGGAGAAAATTTTTGTACCATAAAGTATATTATTTTTGTTTTAATTCCCCACCACTATAACAATATCCATTTAACCTCAATCATCTATATAATTATTTTCTAACTAGGATAATTTTTTTTTTGATTCACTATACTTTATAGCATCTGATTTTCCTTAGAATAGGGAATCATTATTCAAAAGATTATTTTTATATTTTATTGTTGTAATTTATTTTTCACATCCTTTGTCATCCTATGATCTTCTATTGATTATTAAAAATATATGGATTATATAATAATATGAACTTTTAAGTTTGGTATATATATATTGCACCTTTTTTTGACAATTTATTCCAGTATCATTTTATGTTTCATCCTTTACCACTAATGATTTTTTGAAATACTTATTTATTTTATTGAAGGTATTTTATACCTCAAGACATATTAATTATGTCTTACAAATCTCTTCTTCATTATTAGTAAGTTTTTAATCAAGATCTTTCATCATTTTCCCTTATTAAATTTTTAAAACTTCTTATATATATGCATATTCCGTTTTGTAAAATTATTATTTTAGTCCATTAGTCATTTTTATTTCCTCATTCAATTATCTGGATATTTTATTGAATTTTTTGTTTTTATCAATACATAACTCAAATTCGGATCTTAGCTGATATTCCCTAGAGGATTATTTATGTTCTTCATCTTCACTATTTAAATTATCTTCCTCTATTTCAACAGGGGCCATGAAGGTTTTGGACATCTTTAGATTTTCATCTTCAAATGAACCGTTGTAAGTAGAGTCATGCTCTTCCATTTTACTCAACATACTTCTTCTATTTCTATTAGTGAAATTTTTCTTACTCCTAATGGATTTATTAACATTCTTAGAGTTTTTACTCCAATTATTCATCTATGGTTTTTTTTATAATTATCATATTATTCATTTTCTTATTCATACAGTTCATTGTATAAACATTGATGCATACACAATCAAAACATTTAAGTGGAATTTTTTCTTTGTACTTTCATCAAACTTTTTAGTAATTTATATATATAAGGGAGATAATCCTCTCATTCACTTCATTTTCATTTTCCTTGTCTTCTGATTCTCTATGGCCCATTACCTCATGTTATGGTTCTATAATTTTCATCTTCCTCATCTCATAAAATGTTATTTCTTCATTAATATTCTTTTTAAATGCTATATATTTCCTATTTTCAAATGTGATGAGAATGTTATGTAATCCTTCAAGGAATAGATTATCTTTATCTTCTAATTCATATACTTTTAGATAAAACATGTTTGGAATGTTCCTCGTCAAATTTTTAAAAATAATTGAATATTACATGAAACTTCTAAAGCCTACAATGTGGTTGGAAAATTAATTACATTATGTGAATTAATCATCCATATTTTCTTATTCTTCCATCCTAATATCTATGAACTTTATTCTCTAGATTTAAATATTTTCTTTCATTTATTTTACATTCCCCTATAATATTTTTTCTTATTTATCCCCAGTTTATTTCACTTTTTATAAGCACATCACCTTTATATAAACATTTTTAAATAAGGACATTAAAATAGAATTATGAGCTTTAACATCAACCTTGAGATTCCTTTTTCAGGAAATGACATAGGAAAATATTTCTCCTTTGGTGGAAACACTATAGTAGGTGCATAAATTACCTCCAGGCCAAGAGATGGAAGATTTGGTATCATTCTATTTTTATATCGAATATAATTTTTACAATATTTGGTCCTAATGTGGGTATTTAATGCTTTTTATGTTGACTCCTATCAATCCATAAATATAAACTAAATAATTAAAGTGAATAAAAATGATCAAACTTCTTTAAATATCATTCTATCTCATGATAAAAAAATATACTTGTTCCCACCTGTTACAAGTTTTTCTTATTCTTCAAATCTAATTCAATATTAAAAATTTTTAATCTAATCATTGAAAACTCAATAAATAATTTCTCTATCTAGTAATTCTCTATATGAAAATAATAATTTTAATACTCAATATGGAAATACTCTTAAGTTACACCTATATCTAGTTCACCTCAATCTAATACTTATCTATACACAACCTCTCTGTCTGTTGCACCCCTATCTGATACACATATTTAAATTGCACCTATGTATGGTATGTTGTGTCTGGTACTCCTCTACTTAATCCAAGTAAATTATTAGTTATAAAATTACACAAAAAACTCTTAAAAACTTTATAAATTTCACTCCATTTTTAGAAATACTTCACAATGCACCAGAAACACTTTATATACTCATTCTTTATATGAAAAAAAAAGATAGGAACATGGGCTCCAGATTTGAATTTCCTACTCAAATAAAATTTAGTTTTACTACCTTCAAAGATTGTGATTTATTTAAATTCTAAATTTTTATAATACTTTCCTCAAATCTCAGTTTCTATAAACATTTCAAACCTTCCGGAAATCACAGTGATATTCACGAACTTTCCTTCATGAATGTTGATCTGTTAAACATATATCGTAGCATCATCATAACATTTATAGTGTATAAACATACAGGAAAGTCTATCCAATTTTATCCATCTGATGTTTTTGAGAAATTTCATCTAGTAGAATTTATATTTTTCTTTTTCTCAAAAACTTTTCATTTTTCTATTTCTGGTACAACTACTTTTTTCTCCATCCGGTACAATATTTTATTTTCCTCTACCTTATATAAACTTTATTTTTCCTCAATTTAGAATAAATTTTTATCATTAATCATCTTTTTCAACATTTTATATTTATTTATCTAGTACAACATCATATTCTCTTTCACCTGGTATAAATTTTTATTTTTATCCATCTGATTCTAATTTAGACTTTTCTTTTTCTGGTACAATCACAATATTTCCTTCATCCGAGGATGTTCATCTAATAACCATTATATCTCTCCATTGAGTAGACTTTATAACTTCAAAATTCTATAGAATTTCAATATCAATGAACTTCATGAAAAAATTCAATTTTCCACATGAAAACTTTTAGTAAACATGATTTTGGAAATCTTGAAGAACAATAAAGAATCATTTGACTAAAGAAAAGAGTATCTCAATATTCTTATAATAAGGAAGAATATATTTTCCCTGAAATAAAAAAACATTCATAGAAAATATGTATAAAATATTTACAATAATACTAGAAAACCAAACCAAAGGATCTTAAAGTATTTTAGGTTTATCCTACATCACTTTTGGTTTAACATTGTTTGTTTTAAGTTCTATACTCTTATTATTCATAAAATAATCCTCCAAAATAACTAAACTATTATATAATATAAACTCAAATGACCCAATTATAACATATATGAATATTACATTATTTTAGATAAATATTCATTGCAAATCATAGAAAATCACACCCTAAAATCAATAAGTTTAGTGTATTTTTTGATTATATAAATAAAAAAATTACAACATATTAAATACCTTCCATATATATTATTCCCAGTGGTACCCTTATATACATATATTATATAATTCAATTTTTTTATCCTAGGGAAGGGAAATAATGGAAATAATTATCTCAAATCCTTAGTAAGGTTCAATATTGGAGATATCAATCAAAGATCATAAGTGAGAGGGTATGGCTATTCCATTGGTTCTGGGCCAATGCATTCACGTGGGATAGTTTTTCGGGCGGTCATGCATTGGTGAAGCTTAGATTTTGTGATGTAGTTGTTGGGGAGGGTTAGACCCTATTGTTGTGTTTTTGGTTTTATGTTATATTTTTATCCATTGTAACCCGGGTTTGGGTGGTTTCTCACATTCTTCATAAAAAAATTGATAATAAAAAAGTAATTTTCAGTCAACGATCATAAGTGAGAATAAGATTAATAGATGTGTATGAAAACATAATAAACGATTTTGGACATAAAATAAGATAATCATACCTAATAAAACAATGATCGTAAACCATTATTCCTAACTTGAAGTTTTACAATAACATAAAACATGTGTAACAGGGGTGTAAAGGTATATGTAAATAAACATGATCCATAAAAACATAACATATACATCATAATGAGGCCTAAGAGTGTAGAATAAACCTAATTATATAACATAATTTCATTTATTATAGATCACTACATAAAATATCATCATGTAGTGTACAAACTCCATTTTTTCATTGGGTTCACTCTCCATTTCCTTTAGGCATTAATGGAAAGAGTCTCATATTGGATTGGTTTAACTCCCCAATCTCTTACATGTAATTTAATGATATATAAATCTTTACCCGGTGAATTTTAAGGTTATAACATACCTAATCAAAACATAATAATAAACTATATATGTGTGTGGTACACAAACATGAAATCATTTATAATATCATCATAGCTTAACTAACCCATGGGAAATAAATAGGTATCATGAGAAATTACATATATCATGATCATAAGATATACATAGGAAAAAGGTTCATGGTATCATTTGGGAACATCCCTAATAAATCAAAAGAAACATTAAAGTATTTTTTCATATATCAAAAACACTTTTACTAGAAAATTTATTTGAAGAACCAAAAGAAATATTATTTTAATTTTGATATATTTTATTTTTAAAATGAAAAAAGATCAGAAAACCATAGGGATAGAAATTACTTTGTAAAACCATAAAAACATGGAAAGTGTGTTTCATAAAGAATAATATGTACAATTATGGGATACTAAATCCATGTGGTATGCATTAAAAAGGAATATTATTTTCACACTTTTGTAAATATATTGAAAAGTCAATAAAAATGACCCATATAGAAAACATTAAAAAGTTTCATTTTAAAATTTTGTAAATAAATTATAAGGAAATATAAAATGAAGTTAATAAATAAATTACATGTATAGAAAATAATTTATAACATAACATAAATTATACATACATGTAGTAAAAATATTCTCAATCAAAAAGAAGATATAAAGTCGGTTTCAATTACTATCTTTCTTTCGGATGATTTGTAACCCAAAGGGAAGTGAAATGTAAAAAAAACATTTAAAACCCAAAAAAATAACCTAATTAGAAGAAAATATATGGGATATTAGAGAACAATATCGTGTAATTCCATTAAGTATGAATATAGACATAAATAATCTATAAATCTAAGTGAGATTAGAAAAGAAACCATTATGGATTTGGTAATCATTTATTCAAGATCCATTTAAAGATAAAAAATGAAATGTAACCTTTAATACCATGAATAAAAAGATAAAATTGATAAAATATTTTAAATATCAAGTATATATACCTTATAAATTAAAATAGGTTCATAATATTATACATATCCTAAATATGGAATTTGAGATGAAAAAACCTTACCTCAGATTTACGCTTAGTCGTGCGGGCTCTAACTCCTGGTTAAATAAATTTAGATTTATAATTAATGTAAATAATAACATTATTTTTTTCTATTTTCATTAACAGAGTTCATTTATCATTCCTTTTTACCAATATATTAATATTTTATTGTTAAAATTAATATATTGATGTCAACTTTTTGGTTTTCCCTTGCATGCTTTAGTTTGGTAATTATGTTCTTTATTATTTGATCTTAGTTTCATCACCAGCATAATTTTAATAATGAATTGTTAAATTTGTTGATATATTTATAGATTATAATTGTTATTTTGTTAAACTCATGGTAATGGTTTTCATGGAATTCTTAAAAATCACTTTTTTTTAATTTTAATTCAATAAAAATAATTGGTTTTATAGATGAATATACTTATACATATTTCCATTAAAAATTATTAAATCATATTACATTAATCATTATTACATAATATTTATAGTATTTTAGTTTTATTATTCATTCATGATGTAAACTTTATAACATTGTTCATGTATGTGGTAAAATCCACTAAAAGAAGAACATGTTATAATGACTGAACGAGTAAGAACATGTTATTTTATAGCAATAATATCACTTTCACATAATATTAATGTTTTAAAAAAACATTTTATTAATGTTAATAATTATATTAAATAATATTTGTATGATAAAGATATAGAAAAATGATTAATTAGAAGATAATGCTTCCATTAAAGACTTGAATCTCCTCTTAGAGAGCCTCTTAGAAATAAGGGGTTTGGGAATCCTTCTTAGGAGTAAAGGTTCCTAAATATTATAGAGTATTCTGGGTGATAAAAAATGGATAGGTATTAAATATAATTTTTAAGTAAATGTGTGTGTTGAAGTGGGTTTAAAAGGGTCTCTTCTATAGATAAGAAGGTGTGACATTTTTTTAAATATCTATTTATTAAGATAAATGGAATGTCATATTCAAGGAAAGTGGATCCAAAATTATCAATTAGTGAGGATAATATATTGGTATAATGATAAATCCCTCCAAAAATCATTAAAATATATGTTTTTGTGATATTTTATGACCTTATCCATGAATTTAACTTTTTTATCATACCTTAACCATTATCATTGTGACTAAATTTTACCTAGGTAACTTATTTGTATAAAATAAATTAAACTCATTACCAAATTTGGATATTTTGATTCAGGATATGAAAACTATTTTACCATGTTAAATGAAAAAATGTGATAAAAATAAATTTTAATATAATTACATAAAACTCACTAAAAATATTTTTTAGAAAAAAATTATTTTTAAGTATAAAAATAAATTTAAACATATTCCTTACAATATAATAATAATTAAAGGATTGATAATTTTTATAAATAGAACTATCAATAATCCATTTCATTAAATAATAAAATTAACATTTATTTATAATCATATATAATATACAATAATAAAAAATGGTTTTAAACGAAAAATAGCAGTGAAGAGTTAAATTAGCACTCTTTATAATTACTTAATTATTTATTGGATGTTAATGATTTATTTGAAAAATCATTCCTTGAATTTCACTAATAATTTGTATTGATAAAATTCTCAAAAATTAATAAATTTAACAAAAAAATATATAATTCATAAAAAAACATTTTCTTTAAAATGAATAGTATTTTCCTCTGTGAATTAGAACCCGTTTATTTTACAAGAAACATTTATATTACAAATCATGTTTTGTTTAACTTTTATAAAATGTACTTAATATTTTATTTTTATAATTAGTTATTTAATTTTGATTAGTGTTTCATGTATCATAAGGTTTTAAACACATCTTATTTATTTAAAGATAAATACATACAAGAATCCTGGGGTGGTACACCTCTACGGGTTGCTCACCAAACCCCCAAGAAGTAAGATAATTCCACTATCCCAAGATGGAATTAGATCTCCAAAACCCTTAATTGGGTGAACCAAAATTCAAAATAAATAAGAATAAAGAATAATGAGAAGGGGGAGCTCTTACTAAGAATACGAGTGAAAAAACCCTTATGAATGACCAAGCCCCAAGGGAGAACAAGGGGGAATGGTGAGCCAAACAGGTTGCTTCCCCCTTCTCTTAAATGATTAAAGGAAAATAATCCAAAGGGGTTTCAAATAGTTACCTTATAAAATTACCAAAAAAAATTATAAATTTTTTTTGAGACTAATATAATATGTGACCTTAAGGGTCGCACCACAGTGCACCTTCACCTAATAAGGTCATGACACAGCCCTTGTGGATCCCAGTGTGGCCATCCTCAAAAATAGGGGCCTAACCCAGAAAATCAATATTGTGACTTGAACAACCTGGGGTATAGTATGACCACCCTTGGGAAAAGGTACTGACATATCAATCAAGGATGGTAATGGTGAGACCCAATTAGATCATGATATGCCCTTATACATAATTAATAATTAATTTCCCAACACCTAGGGACTCACTTTCGGTGTTATTCCACCAGACAAACACACTAAAAACATCCCAAAAATAATCTAAAACATGATTGACACTCTATATCATTGATCTTAACCCATATTTTTAATTTTCATCAAAATTTTATTACCCATAATGGCACGGTTCATTACAACCTCACCATTATAAAAACTCTTTATCCTCAAATATCTTAATAAACTTCCTTTGGATGAAACAACTTATATATTAAGGGATAACTCATTAAATTAAATTCTTTTCATAAAACCTCATAATAAATAATCAAAAATTCACTTAAAGGTATTGTTCTCCCCACTTTAAAAACTATCCTTCACTCTAAAACCAAATATTATCAAAATTAAATCCAACCCAATGAAAATTCATCAAAAAGGACAATCCAATTTTAAAGAAACTAATTCAAATAAATAGATACTCTTAATCCTGATATATCATAAAAAATCACAACCTTTAAAAAATAAACAAATCTAAACTTATAAAATATTCTCAATAAAAATTAAAAATATAAGGTAATTAGATGAAAATAATGTCCTTTGAAGTGAAAGATATTTTTGATTTTTTTTAAACCAAATTGGGCATAATTCATAAATCACTACTTATAGACACAATATTTACTATATACCTTCAAAATAAGAAATCAATATATCCAATGATAAATTTAAAAACCCATTTTTAAATACCCAAGATCCATTTATTTTAAGAAACAATGAATAATAAAACAAAAAAAATCTAGCCATATCAAAACATAAATAGGCTACTAAAATAACTTATTTAGGCCAACCTAGGTAGCTTATTGAGTGATGATTAGATAAATAATTACTACTATATTTTATATCCTCCCACCAAAAACTAAGAATTTCAAATTTGAAAACCCAATAAATAATGAAATTCATATTAAATGATAAATTTGTATGTCAATTCCATTTAGAAAAGAAACTACAAGAAAATATAATGGTTTTACCTAGGTTTGTAAAAATTTATTACACCACCTTAAAACTAGTCATTTTAAAACACACTACCATTACACCAATTTAAATTTCAAAACAACCCACATTTTAACCTTCCTATAAATATACCCCATTAAAACCTTTACCACATTATAAAAAAATTATTTTAAGTAAAAACATGAATTTTAAAACCAATACATGATATAAAAGAATAGTCGTCATCTCATAAAAGTCCCTTAAAATTTAAAAAATTCACATCCAAGAGTTTTAACATTTAAAAAAAATAAAAATAATCATATCATAATAAATAATACCCAACATAATTAAACAATAAAAATACCTTGAAGAAATCATATGAATTAATGTCAAATTTCAAAAAAAATAGGGTCAAAGAAACTTGAGATCTTATAAATATCATAAATATTAATCAAAATAAATCAATTAATAAAATATAAAACATTAAAAATCATTAATAAAGGAGTAATGTCGATAACATGACCTTTTAAGATAAATGGATAGTGTTCACAGTCTAAAACACACCCATATAGCTCATTAGTTTCCCTTATAACTTTCATTAAATATAGAAATGTAACCATAAATAAGGATAAATCGAAATTTAAACGTGTATAAACATTATCATATTTCCTTGGAAACTCAAGGTTCGGTAATAAAAGTTTTTTTCAAGAAAATAATTTGTACCTACATCCTGAGTTTCGAAAATATTATCTCATTTCTATCATTACTCCCTAAATAGAATAAAATAAATATAGGATTTGATACCATTTTTTAATAAACAAACTTATGCTACTCTAATATAAGTACATGGGTCATCCTATGGTAAGGCCTAAAGGGAATTTTTGATTCCTGTTGATAGAAAATAATTCCTAGGAATAAATGTGCATAAGTGGTAATAATTTTTATTGATGAAATGAGAGTAATATGGGTCTTCCACCTAGAATAATGGAATGAGAACTATATAAATTGGATGATCAGATGTTCAGAATAAATAATTTCAGTAATAAATTGAATCAAATAAGCCATGACATACAATATAACTCATAGACAAAAGACAAAACCCAACCAACATAACTGAAACATCGCAATATATAGAAAGTCATATTTAAATACAAGTAAAATCATAACTAGAAAATAAAAAATGATAAAATAAACTAGGAATAATAAATCTGTTGAATAAAATACCAAAATAAAATAAAGGTCATGTTCACCCATATCTATTTTTCCAGAAACATGCTCTAGTGAATAGAACCACCACTATCATAATTGAATCAGAACATAAAAACCAACTCCTATACCTAAATTAAACTTTAATAGAACTTGAAATATATATATATATTGTGAGTTTATGAAAGTGATAAAAAAAATTAGTAGTTATCCTCCCAACACCTCTTGCATAACCATTAAAGGTGTATCATTTTCATGCAGGTTTGAAAATAATACTATAAAGGTAAGATTTTCATTTTAATTAAAAAAAGTCACATAAAATAATTTCTTTAGTAAAATTTGAAAAATTAAAAAAATAATACACTTAAACAAATTCATGATTTAATTTCTTTTATTAAATAATGTTAATGTAAAGAAAAAAAATAGTTTCAAAACCAATCCTTTTAGACTAGTCACATTTTAATACCCATTTTTTAACTCCGTCAAGAAATCACTAGAGAGATAAAATATCACTTTTAGAAAAAAAATTCTTAATATAACAAATAATAACATAGAATCCATAAAATAATGAGCATAAAATAATTATATAGGTATTAAAAAATTATTACATGAAATAAGAAGTAGAAATACAATATACACAAGAAAATGAAAGGTAATTGTATGTAAATAGAAGTAACATCAATTAAAAAACTGAAAAATTATTAACATCATGGGTGTGATCATATGTAACTAAGTTAAAGGAAACCAAAGATCATTTTACTAAATATTGATCAAAAAATCAATATCCAACTACGTACATTGGCAACTAAAGAGTGTGTGTTACTACCTAATAGTGTGACAAAGTCTATCTGATGGTACCATAGTCATATCACAAGTTACTAAGGAGAGCATGAATTGGACTAGAGGAGTGGTGAGATATATCTAATGGAACCACAACCAATCATAACATTATTTAGTTATTTTTTTAGTATATTACAAGGCAATATAGGGTGTGTCATGGCCTGAAGTACTTCTCTAAGTATTATCTACCAAAGTACCCAAGTATCCCATGATTAACCAATTTATGGTGAGAAATATTAATCATGAAATAGAATATATCAAATATCAATGAAATTTATAAAACACATATCAACTAAGAACCATAACATAACCTCACCTCTAAACAACCATTATAATAAAACACAGTCTCATCTAAAATATAATATAGGAAACACATCCCCAATCTCGGGTAAATTCATCAATCCACATAATAACAAAAAATCTCTTTAACTCTTAAGAAAGAAACTCAAAGGGTCTTTATTCAATGAAATGATTACATTAAGAACACACTTTTTATTAATGTTATAATCAATCTTTTAAAAACATATTTTTGAAAACTAATTTGCAATTTTATTTCATTGTAAACCAAAACATAAAATAACACTTTAAAATCCCTTGAACACACAACTTTATTTTACAAATTATACCTGGCCAAATATAAATCCAAATATCAAAAAATATTTAATAAATCATCCAAAAAACTATCAAATCAGAAGAATAATTTATAAAATGAATCTCATCCTTATTTTGATATTTATTTTTTGAGAAACATGAGTTTCCATCCCCATAATATCATTAAGAACCAAGACAAAATTTTTATCACCAGTATCCTTTAGAAGGACCCACTAATGAATTTTAATTAACACTATAATAATGTAAATTTTATATAAAATAGGTTTTATCA
Organism: Viscum album; assembly: GCA_963277665.1. Classification (NCBI taxonomy): domain Eukaryota; kingdom Viridiplantae; phylum Streptophyta; class Magnoliopsida; order Santalales; family Viscaceae; genus Viscum; species Viscum album. The sequence continues at coordinate 248,603,629 of OY728133.1, forward strand.
ATTATAACATAAGAAAACGCTCCCTAAAAAATGGAAGCTAAGAGGAAAAACAATACATCTAGTAAAGTATAAATAAGTTCATATTTAACCACTTTTAATAACTCCAAGTCATAGTTTAAACCCAAATTCACCAAAAACCATAAATAATATTTTGGGAAAACATAATTCTAAATAAAAGAGGAATGAAAGGATGAACATCCCCTCCCTAGTCCTACTCTATAATTAACACACCAACTCCCCAAGATACAAGATGATTACATCATTACTTAGTGGAATTGGCACCCTAAAACCCTAACCTAGTGAACCAAGATTAGAAGTAATCAATGGTAAATAGCAGAGATAATAAGGGGATAGATGTTAAAAATAATCTTAGTGAAAAACCCCTTCCAAATTACCCAAATCAAGGGTTTTAAAAGTGTGGTCAATGATTATTCAAAGAGGGAGATCAACCCCTCTCTCAAATGACTAATGGAAAGAAATTCCAAGGTGGTTCTAAATAGACCTCTATAAAATTACAAAAAATTATTTATTAGAAAAATGGTCTTTAATATAAGTCACAACATGACCATAAGGGTTGTTTCATGGTGAACCCTCACATATCCAAGTTACAGCATGACCCCAACGAGTCACGGTATGACCACTACAATAAATATGGGTTAACCCTAACCAAAATCTATCATGGATCAAGCCACTTGGGTCATGGTGTGACCACCCCCAATCAAAGGGCTTGGTCCCTTAGATAAGGACCATTATATAATAACCCACTTGGTTCATGGAATGACCTTGTGCATAGTTCGTAATTCATTTTACAATAATTAGGGACATTCTATAACTATTCCTCTACTATATTATCACTCTCAAAACATAATAAAACCCATATAAAAGATGATCAAAACTCCCTTTCATGGATTCGAATCAAAAATTTTAAATTTCCATATACTTTACTGTCATATAATGCTACAATTCATTATAACCTCTCCAATATATTAAAAAAATTATCCTATGAAATCTTCCTTTGGAGGAAAACACTTATAAAATAAGATAAAATTCACATAATGAAAATATTTTCGTCAAACATAATAAAATCATTCATCAAAAATTCACACACTCATATAGTTATCCTCACCATAACAAACTTTACTTTACATAAAAACCAAATATAATCAAAATGAAAACCAACCCATTCAAAAAAACATCAAAAAATAGTCAAATTATAAATAAATAAATTCAAACAACGAAATACTTTTAAGCATAATACATTATAATAATATCATACCTTTGAAAACATAAAAAACTATTACAATATAAAATGTTCCTAACACATATTAAAAATATATAGTTATAAAATTAAAAACATATCCTTTAAAGTGAAATATTTATCTCAATTTTTTTAAAACCAAGTGGGGCATAACCCATAAAACACCACTTAAAACTATAGTGTTCATTATCCTACATGTAAAATCAAAATTAATATCTCCACTAATAAATTTTAAAACCCATTTTAAAATACTCAAGAACGTTTTACTTTAATAAACTATGAATAAATAAAAAATAAATCTATTAATATCAAATCACGTGCATGATAAAAACATTAGACTACCATGATAAAACCATATTGGTCTATAGAATGAACTGGTAACCCGTTTTCAATTTGGTTTATACTTAAATAAATAATTTATCCCAAGCTACATAACTTATTTAGTGATGATAATTTGATGTATATCCCAATCCATTTTATATAAACCCTACAAAAACCATGAATTTCAAATTTTCAAACTGAATAGAGTTGAAAATTCATATTAAATTATAATTCTTATAAGTCAAGACCATATAAAAACAACCGCATTTATATATATGGTTTTTCCAAAGGGTTTTTAAAATATTACATATAAACTTAAAACTATTTAATTTAAAAAAATACCATCACACCAATTTCAAACCTTCCCATATTTTAACCTTCCCATTAAAATCCACCATTCAAACCTAGGTCACATTATAAAAAAAATATTGTAATGAAAACCATAAATTTTAATACAGGTATATTATATAAAATAATACTCTTCCTTCCATAAAAACAAATAAAATTTTCAAAATTCAATTACAAGAGGTTAAACATTAAAAATAAAACATCAAGGTTTATCTCATAAGAAATCATACCCAATATGATTAAACAACAATAATTACTCGAGGAAATCATCTTATTCCTTCTCAAATTTAAAATAAACCAAGGTAAACCCAATTTGAGATCGTATAAACATCATTGATATCAGTAAAAATCAATCCATTAGGCTTATAGAAAAAATTAAAAAACATTAAGATAGAAGAACACCTAAAAACTACACCCTTCCAAGATACATAGAATTTGTGCATGGTTTGAAACCCATAAACTCTACCCATGAAACTCATTATTTGCCCATATAAATTCATAAAAATCAAGAAATTTACCCAAAAATAAGGATAAATCAAACCTAAAACAAGAATGATACTTTCCTAACTTTCCTTAGAAACTAATAGTTTGGTACTAAAAGTGTCAGCCAGACATTGCTTCATACCTACCTCCCAAGTTTAGACAATCCTATCTTTTATATATCTTGAATACCAATGTATATTAATATATAAATAGGATTTAATACCATTTTTTGTAAACAACCCTAGGTTTCCCTAATCCAAGTACCTGAGTTGACTAGTGGAAAGGCACGAATGGAATTCTCGATCCTTATGGGTAGGAAACTATTTCTTGGGAATCAATGTGGTAAAGAAGGAATTATTTCCCTTGATGAAATATGAATAACACAGGTCTTCAAACCATAATTCTAGAATGAACACTCCATAAATTATATGATCACACATACAAAATAAGAAGTTTTAATAGTAAATGGAACCAAACAACAAATAACATAAATCATAACTCATAGACCTAAGATAAAAAATAACCAACATAGAAAAAACATCTCAATATATAACAAGTAAAATAAATACAAGGAGCAACATAACTAGGAATGACCAAAAAGATATTGATAACATGGTACATAATAAAATATGAATAAAATATAAAAATAAATCAAAGACAGCAACCACCCGTCTCAAAGTTTCATGTAACATTCTCCATTTATTAACACCATATCTAAACCATAACTTAAATTATTATACACCCAAAAAGAAACTATATAGAACCTAATATATATATATATATATATATGATAAAGTTTTTCAATAGGTATCCTCCCTAGACCCAATTCATAACAATTAAAATAAAATATTTTTAATGCTTTTTTAAAAATAAAACTATAAAGATAAGATTTTATTTTAATTAAAATAATTCATATAAAACTATGACACTCTAGTATGACTTTTATGTGTGGGTATCTATTTTATAGCTTGGTGCCTCGAGTTCAAGGTGTTTCAGGATAAAAAATATGATAATTTCAAAAAAAAATTATAGGCTACATAGTTTGGCTACACAATTAAAAAACATGCATACCAAGTGTATAGCCACCAACACAATTTCGTAGTGAAAATCTAAATAGTGTCTAGATGGTTTATTAAATTGTATAGTTAAACCATGTGACCCACTAAAAATGGTATATTTTTTCTTTTGGGAATTTTTAATTGAGGTTTCCTCCCTTTGGTCCCATACTTCAAACCAGCAGGCTGAGATGTCTATCTCATCCTTTTCCCTTCTTTTATGTGCCCTCCGAGGTTTATTTGTTATGGTTTACTGGTGATTATTCATCTGAATTGAAAGGTTATGGTTAAATTCTCCTTTAAATTGGATTTTCTTACTTTTTGATCAGTTCTATCTAACCCTAGTGTTCAATGTTGTCTAATTTCCATACCCATATTTGTTCTAAAATTGGTTATTTTGTTTATATGGGTTTTGAGCCAAATTTTGAGACAAAATATGATGGTTTTAATTAAAAGTTATATGATTCCACCACATGAGTTAGATTTTTCCATTTTATTTTCTTTTATTTAATATCTCCATGGATACTTAGATTTATAAATTTATTTTTAATCTAGATAACTATGGTGTCGGTTATCTAGGGTTGTATTATCAATTTTTTCATAACTTCATATGATTTTCATGTGGATTAATGGGTGGAATTTCATGATTAAATGTAACTTTGATGTAAATTTGTATTTAATGCTTTCCACATGTCTAATAAAATGTTTAATATGATTTTCTCTAATAAAAACATTTGTTCATTAAGTTTTAATCCAAATGGGATTTTCAAAGTGGGTTTCCTTTTGGGTATAAGGGGTTTACATTTTTAAAAGGGGTGGTGTTATATTATGAAATAAAATTGAGATTCTTTTGATTTTTTATGGTTTTTTATTATTTATTATTATTTAAATTGGATTTATTTTTGGGTTCCAAATAGTTTTTTAAATGTATTTACATATATATATACTATAAGTGATAAGTAAAAGACTCAGTTAGAAGTTTGTGAAGTGATTTTTGATTGATTTGTTGGTTGGTTGTTCCATTGTTGGGCCTCATTGTATTTGTTTATGATATTTTTGCGTATAAATATGATTAGTGTTTGAATCGTGATTCATGATTTTCTTGGTTTGGGACTCTTTCTAAGTGTAATGTGGGAGGTAGGAAGGATGTGATTATGATTTTTGCCTTTAGGGTTTATTTTTTTTAGAGGATGATATTTTTTTTGAATTTTTTCCAACTTAATTTAGAAATTCCATGAGAAACCCAAGGATCCTAAGGGGAATTTTGGGAATGTATCTAAGCTAGTTGAGAATATGGACTAGATAGTGGCCCCTAGTTGTACATAATATTTCACTAGGGGTGTCACTGATGAGACTAGTTGATAGTGATTCGGTTGAAGAGATGTGTAACTATTAACCTATCGATGGTTAGTCTACTGTTTCCTATCTCATACTTTACCCATTAGTCCCTATGTTTTTTCCTCATGATATATATCCTATGTAACTCCTTTAATTATTTAGTATCACGTGTTTTTCTTACTTCCTGGATGGACCTTCTTTGATATATTTATCCTCTTGTTAACTAGTCTTGATATTGACAAGTTTTGTTATATATATTTATTGGAATTATTTATGACTTTATATGGTAATTTTTTCATTATAGAATATCCAATTTCCTTTCTTATATTTTAGTTGGGTGTGTTTAATATTTTAAAGGTAAAGGGGAATTTTTTTCAATGTTCTAGTATTTATTATAAATACCTTTGAAATGTTTTAAACTATGTGAGAATTTATTTTCAAAAGTGATGTTTTAAATAAAAAAGGAATGTTTTAACCTACTTATTTAAAAGTGTGATGTTTTAATGATAGATAATAGGTTTTTTAATTGTAATTGTTTTGGTAAAACACATTTATTCCTTGTTTTATAAATATTGTAAATTAAGAAAGTGCATTACTATATTCTGTTTATACATATATCAGGAAAAGTAAATTAAAAAATATTTTTTATATTATTTTAAAAATATTATTTATGTATTATTTAATAAAAGTAATTAAATGGACTCATTAAGGTATCCTACTTACATTTGGCTCACACTCTACATACTCAAGTTGGTGGGTATGTAGTCTTCATGTCTTATATAGGATTATGTTGGTATTGGCCTTAAGGTTTGATTCAGTGCTATTTTCCTTGTGAATATGATAGTTTTTGGGATTATGGTAGTGAATAAATAGTCATAAAGAGATAGTGGTAGGTCTTTAGGTTTCACAGAACTAGTTTTATAAAGGTATTTTTTTCCTTATTTGGCCTCCTATACTATTTCTTTTAGTTTTAGTTTTTAGTTTTGTAATCATGCATTAAATGGTTATTTTTTGGAAATGTATTTTTTGGAATTTATTACTATTTATCTATTGTTATTCCATGTTTGGTATTCAATGTTTATGGTTTATGATTATTTATTTTGGTATAAGATCTAACACTTAGATGCCTCATGTTAAGTTCTTAGTTAGAACCTGTTGTTTTTGTTTGGTCTCTTGAGGGTTAAACTATCCCCAATGGTTAAGATTTGTACACTTTACACGTTTCATCATCCTAAGGGGATTAAGGATGCCCCTCAGGTTAGTGGTGGTTTGGTTCAGGCACCATTCTGGATGGCATCCTAGACCGTTTCTCTATAAAAACCATTTCTTGAGTCTATTTTTTTTAGTAAAAAACATCCTTCTAAACATAATCAAGATTAAGAATTTATTAATAAAGGATGGTAATTTAAAGGAAATAAACTATTTTAAAACCAATCCTTTGAAACTAGTCACCTTTTAATCTCCATTTTAAACTCCACTGAGAAATAACTTGAGAGATAAAATTATACTTTTAAAATAAAGGAAATACCCAAAGATAATAAATACTGACACGTAATCTATAAAACAAAAAACACCAAAGAAATATATAGGTTGGAATAAATCACTACATGAAATTATAATTAAACAATGGAAGAATCCACTCCAAAAAATTAAAGATAGCTGAATTTAAAAAATATTAACTTCATTTTAAAAAGGGGGAAATGAACAACATCATGGGATTAACCCTATGGATCTAAGTTCAAGGAAAACTAATATCTTCATCCTATCTTGTTATAAAACAATCCATATCAAACTACTTGCATGGGCCACTAAGGATAGCATATCATGGCCTAGAAATATGATGATGCTCATCTGATTGAACCATAACCCTATCATATGCCACTAAGGAGAGAATTCCTTGGTCTTGTGGAGTGATGAAATCCATATAATGTAACTATAACCATATCATAGAATTTCTTAGTTATATATATTTTTTATTCCAAGTAAAAGAATGTAGTGCCATGCTTAGAAACCCTTATCATTGTTTTCCATACCAAAATACTCAAGGTTACCATGATCAACCAAATAGAGGTGAGGAATATTAATCATGAAATCAAACATATCAAATCTACATAATATATTTAAAACAAAAAGAAACAAAAAAAACTATAAAACACCATCACCTATGAACATCCTTCAAAGAAACAGTACACTTTCGTCAAGAATAAAACATAGGAAACACATCCCTTGCCTAGGATAAATCCATTAAACCACGTAATATCAACACATCATTTTAAATATTAATAAATTAACTTAAATGGGGTCACTTAAAGGAAATTTTTTCATAAAAAACATTTATTAAGGTGACAACTAATACTTTAAAACCCTCAAACATAAAAATAAGTTTTTATTTTTTTTATGAAAAAAAACCATGAAACGTCACTTTAAAATCATTTGAAGATAGTGTTTTATTTTATAAATTCCACTCAAAAAACAAGTAAATCAAAATATCTAATAATAATAAATAAAACAATGAAAAAAGTCATCAAATCATAAGAAAAACTTAGAAAAACTACCATTTTTATCTTATAAAACATTTTTTTAAAAACATGAGTTTCCCTCCCCTTAAAATATTCAAGTATCAAAACAACCATTTTTACCACCAATATCATTTACAAATATCCCTTAATGGATTTTAAAAAATGCTATAATAATGTGCATTTAACATAAAAATAAGTTCTACCATAATAACATAAGAACTCCCTGTTTACATCTACTATAAATCAGGAGTAAAAACAATGAATTTAGGAAAGGATACATATGTACATATTTCTTGAATTTAAAAAAATTAGAGGAATGGTTTAAAAGTAAACCTAGATCCATGGATTTAAATTTAAATAGTTGTGCATGGAGTAACCTACCTCACCTTTGGACCCACAAATTGGTACCAAGCTCATAGAAACCACCTTTGGTTCCAGAGGAACCTAACCTAGACACAAGTGTAATGTCCAGACCTAGGAGCCACTGAGACTGTACCCTAAGATAGTCACTACATGGTCTCAAGAGAACCTCCATGTATACTAGAGGATGTCAACTAGTAGTGAGGGTATAATGATGGTATGGTGTGGAGACTATACCCTCATGATTATAGTAGCACTATGATATAATCATAAGAATATAATAGTGGAAGCAATGTAAAATAAGGAAAGAGAGGAGGAAGAATAATACAAAGACTGCAAAAATAATATGAAATAGAAATAACCAAGTAAAAAAACCATGCATGCATGTGCATATGATTCCACATAATAAAGTAGTAAACATACAACATGTGATATACATAGAGTAAAATTAAAAAAATCCCTAAAGGTTGTCTTCGGGATAATCCTGGTCTTAGAATCAGTAATGTGCGACTAAGAACCCATGTACAAGTGAGCAACACAAGCATAATCTGGTAAACCTGAACCTACATTCATAAAGTTGTTTTGAGTACCCAAGTGCAATGGATGCCCAAAATAAGTGTAAGATATACTCAGTAGGCCACCACCAATAGTTTTTAGTTCTATTTAGTCAGCGAAAATAGAATACAGTTGTGTGAAGGTATATAAATAAAAAATAAATGAATAAATGTAAGCTAGTTGAGCTCAGGTTCCATAAGGATACCCAATTGAAAATACATTCTTTGGACTAAGCCAGAATACCTCTAAATACACATATATTTATATATAGAGATGTGTCAATATATATATACACACTATAAATATAGGAATGAGTATAACCATATATATAAATATGTAGTATTATCTAAGACCTAGGGCATAACTCAGGCATTCATGTGTAATAATACTCATAATAATTAAAGGATTCTCATAACAATAAGAAGGGTTGTCATATTTGGTGATCACAATCAATTTAGGACTCCATTTTGAGTATCATAATCAATATATGAAATCATTATGAGTATCATAATCAATATAGGACTTCATTATGAGTATAATGAATAATAATGAGGAGGGTATTACCCATCCTCTTAATCAAGGGGGTGTGTAACTTCATGCCCAGCAACACAAGTGGTGTGGACTTCATGCCAACATCCTCTTCCAAATGGGTGTGAAACATTATAAAAAATGAACCCACTCAATGTACCTTTATTCATTCATACATATAAATTAATCCACTTTCCCTATGAGACCTTATCCTAAAGTTCCATAAAAAGGAAACCAACATTACTCAAGGTGTAGTTGATCCTTTTCAATATAATTCATTTAGCATTTATTAATAGCTCATTTGATTTTCCAATTCATTAAACCCATTCAATTATAAAAAAAGAGGAAGGTACATGTCCATGATCATGCCATATCAAAAATAAAACATGGAATAATAAGAAATTCCATATCTATAAACATACCATTTACCATTTAAAATAACATCATTTGATTTCCCCATTTTATTAAAGAATACAACACACCCCAAAGGTGGTTTTATTTTAAAATGGGAGGAAATATGTCACATTAAGTTCATCTAACTCCATTAAAAATTACCCATTACATGAAGAATAATTTATCACATATAAAATATAATCAAAATAAATAATTATAGGGAATTATATGTCAGGGACATAAAGTGACATCCCTAAGGATGAGTTATTTAGCTAAGAAAAACATAATCCATGGGTACATAGATGATACACCCAAAATGGTGTTTCATATTGAGTTAACTAACCTCTAATAGTTCAATTTAGTGAACACAAGATATTAAATTTAAGTCTTTAGGTTATAAATAATTAATTTCACATTTAAAATGTTATGCATGAAAATTTCAGTGTGCAAAATAATGGTGTAATCTATAAACAAGAAAGAATTTAAGTGAAAATCAAGAGACCAACTTCCTTATACCAAGAGAGTTCAACTCATCCATTATCATCCTTTGAATCAATATAAAATGATATAAAATAGAATATTTGAAAAACACCATGAAAATAGGGTGCATTATCTCACATGAAAAATAACATTGAAGATAGAGATATAAACAAATAATGGAAGAAAGAGGATGGAAGAAATTAGAAGAACGCTTATTTTATGATAAAAGACACTCAAATCAGATGTTGGTCAAAGTAAATCCCATGATTCTTATAATAGGGGAGGAGGTGTTACTGAGGGAGCCCTCCTATGTAGGTGGAAATGAGGGGTTAGTACCTTGTTTCACCTTTTTAAAAAAGGATTCCTAGATATTACATGAAATGTAATTATTACAAGTCATGTAACAATTTTATGGCATGAAACAGATAGAAATTGTATATTCCTCAGGGTAATCCCTTGATATTTCACATCATGATTCCATCAAGCCACACCCTATAAAACTATTATAATCCATGTAAAACATTTACATGATGTTTAAAATTCTAAATAGTTGTTTTCAGCAGCCCAGTTGTTTTTTCTTCCAATGTTGTTTTCCCAAACTATAAAGACTTCCACAAAATCATAACCCACATCTTAAAATAGCATTTATAGATTTATAAACCCACAAAACCTTTTTCCAATTCCTTAAAAATAAAACCACCTATCCCACAAATATTGTTTTTAAATTATTTTAAAATTTTCAACCTACTCCAAAACACTGTGCATTGCAAAAATGTAATAAATTAATAAATTGAGTTTCCAAAACCAAAATCACAAAAAAAAGACTATTGCCGCCAAACTCACCATATGACATAACAGTGTCAAACCATGAGAAAAGGGGGTGTGGTTCACTATATACATACATATAGACCAAAGAAACATGAAATCCCTAATTTAATTATCCTAAAAAATGGCTAATTAAACTCAAATTTTCCAAAAACCATAAATAAACTTATCAGACAATATACCTCAAGATAAAAAATGAATGATGGTGGGAATATCCCCTTCCAGGACCTCCTCAACTATCCACACACTAAATCCACAATAATAGGTATGATTTTATCATGCCTCAGAGAAATTAGCTCCAAAAACCCATAATCAGATGAACTAAAATGAGAAATAAATAAAGGGAAGGGACACAAATAATAAGGGTAGGGATCTTACCAAGAATCCAAGAAATAAACCCCTTTCAAATGAACCAACTCTAAGGGAGTCTAGGGTGGGATAATATAGAGAAAATGAGGTTGTTTTTACCCCTTTATTGAATTATTAAAGTAAATTAACCTCAAGTGGGGTTCCCAATAAGGATCTTATAAAATTATCAAAAAGTGATTGTTAAAAAATTAGTCATACAACTATGGGGTGGGTAGACCATAAGGGTCACACCACAGAACACCCTTTCCTGGCTAGTTCATGGTATGCACCTTATGGGTCACGATATTTTCACCCCTAGGTAAAATGGATAGACTCATCCAAAAAAATTAATAGAAAAAACATACCTAGTTCATAGTGTGTCCACCATCAAGTAGAGTGTATAGAAGCCCCAAACATGTTCTCTTAGATCCAGTGCCAAATACTTAATCATTACATTTCTATCTTAATACCAATAAACATGGCCCAATTTTATCATTCCAAAACTTACAACATCAAAGAAAAATATTGGATCAAGTACATAATAAAGGACCTTTTAGGTTTATAGTATCATATAAATAATACAAAATCTTATATGACAATACCCATGACTTTAAGTTGTCATTTTTTATACTATTCTAAAATTTTATTATTTCACAAAATGTCTCCAACAACTCACATAAAATTAATAATTAATGTAACCTTTCTAGAAAAAAAATCATTTAACATCATTCCTCATATCCTAGGGAAAAGGAAACATAAGAAGTGTGAGATCAAACACTTAGTAAGGGTAAACATAAGCATTAATAGTAAAATTTCATCAGTGAGCATAAGATGAGTATAAGGGTATGATGACATAATCAAATTTTATAACCATAACATAAGAGAATTCATACCCATCAAAACTTGGATCATGGCATATATATTTAACACAATAAAAGAGCCATAAAATTTAATAATCATGAGCCGTGAAAAAATATCCTTGAGAAATGATCCTTTATAAATTCATAGAAAGCATTGAGAAAACATGTTGGTATCTTGAAACGTGATCTTCATAAAACCCTATAAGAACCCTTTTAGATGGGATAAACTTACCTAGTAAATATACATAATCTCTTGGGAGTATTTTGCTAATTGGTTAACATAATTAACTCTTATAAGTAACTTATATTCAGTAATCTTTGTTGTCATTAACCAATTATTTATAGGTATATAATGGATCCACTTGTAATATATCAGACAAATTACCTTAATAATTTTGCTTCACTCCCCAATCCTAATTTCATCAATAATTTCCAAGTACAATATCATGATTAAAAAATTAAAATCTTTCACATTTCAACATAAAAATAAGCATTTTTATTTCATATATTTATTTATATACGGAAAATAAATGGGTTCCATGAAAATCTCTTTGAAACAACCATAATTCTACCAAATAAATAATAATAAAGGTACCATTAAAATATATCCCCAAAGGAGTATAAGTAAAATAAATGATTTTTGTTGAGGTATATAAATACCATAAATATATAATTTTAAAAAAATCTTGAGTAAATTACACTTTACACTTATAAAATCACTTTTAAAAACTAAAAATACTAAAATGTTATGTAAAACAATATTTTAAAAGAATGATTAAAACTTATAAAGGGGTCTCAAAATACTTGTATAACACCCCTAAACCCTCACTCTTAGATCTAGTGAAAAAAATAATAATTTTTACATGTCTGGAATAAAATTAATAAATGTGACCTAATTTTATTCATAAAAAAACATACAACATCAATTGAAAATATTGGATCAATTACTTACGAAATGACCTTTTCAGTTTAGAATTTTAGAGAATTGAGACAAACTCTTATATAAAAACTTAGATGCATGAACAACTGGTTCATAAAAATCTACATTATATCAACTACGTTATTCACATCTAGTAACAATTTTAGGAATAACATACTTAAAAACTTTTCTCACAACCTAGGTAAAATGAAACATATGAAGGGTGAGTTCAAGCACTCAGTAAGGGTAAACATAATCATTAACAATTGAATTTCACCAATGATCATAAAAAGAGAATAAGGTTATAATGAAATAATCAAAGTACATGATAATAACCTAAAAGAATTCATACCCATAAAAACATTGATCATAAAACATTTGACAATGTTTAAAGTATTATCAAAGGTAAGATTTATGATAATAAATAATAATGATTCATGTGATATCAATCTTTATTGAAGTAATTGTTAAAAACACATAGCAAGAATAAAGAAAACATATCATTATCTTGGAAATTTATATTTATAGAACCCTTATAGATGTGATAACATTACCTGGTTAATAACCATAATCTATTTGGGGTAACTTGTTAACTTATTAAATCCATAATCTCTTAGTAGTTACTTATATTCAGTAAACTTCATCATCATTACCCAATTCATTGGAGGAATATAACAAACCCACTAATTTTTTTGAAATAATTCCATTAAGGGTTTAGTTTAACACCCCAATATCACTTTAATAAATAATTTACAAGTATTGTATCATGATAAATACAATTAAAAGATTACACATTTCAACATAACAATAACTATTTTTATTTCATAGCTTTATTTACCCATGGAAAAGAAACGTTTTCCAAGAAAATATCTTTGAAACAATCACAATACATTCAAAGAAATAATAAGGATGGTTTTATTATAAAATATCCATATTATAACATAACTAAGATAAACGGTTTTTATCATTGATGAATATAAATATCATAAATAGATCATCAAAAACATTCTTGAATAAAATAATATTTTTATTTGGAAAATCACATTTAAAAACTAAAAATTGAAAAAATATTGAGTAAATACATTTATTTAAAAATGAACTAATAAAATAATAAATTAATTTTTAAAAAATAATAATTTTTAAAATGGTGCTAAAATCCTTTTATTTTGTAAATGTTAAAAATAAATATTCTTTTTAAATTTTTTTTAAATAGATTAAAAAGTGACCCATGTGAAAAATGTTAAGAAATTTCCTTTTAAAATTTTTCAATATAAGTAAAAATATCATGTAAAATAACCTATAGAAATTATTTATTTTTCAAAAACAACATTATGGAAAATATTTTTTGAAAGAATGGATATGGAAGATAAATATTCTCGATCTAAAAGAAGATACAATATTAGTATCACTTAAAAACATCTTTCTTGATGTTTCTTTAATCAATAAAGTAGGAATAAAAATTAAAAATATAGACTACATTTCTAACCAAGGGATTAAAAATTATATGTGTTTAAGGAAAATTATATCATATGATTTCTCCCAAAGTAACCTTTAAAATAAACAACCTTTAAAAGAAAGAAGATTTTAGTATAAATAATTTATCACTTTGGTAACTTTCAAATCAAAATTCATTTAGAGAAAGAGTGTGATATGGCTTAGTAAATCCCATGAATTTCATGAATTAATATTTAAAAATTAATTATTTAGTTATTAATTAAACCATTTAAGGAAATTATTTTGAACTACATGAAACATGTGTTAGGAAAATGATATTGAGACAAATAAAACACTTACAAAGATAATAAATTCATAAGTGATAATTAATAATTGAATTGGTAATGTGAACATATATAAATCCATATAAAAAAAGTTTAAACATAGTAAAGAAAATTTTATATATAATTAAACATAAAATAAATTTATAAAAAAGTCAATAAAGAGTAATATAACACAATGAAAAGAAATTTAGTTATGAAACCCATTACCTCTTGGTGACTTTCAAGGCAAATCCCCTTGGGTGAACTAATTTTAATTTAAATATAAAATCCCATGAATTATAAATTATGAAATATATAAAACATAAAAGTGGAATCATATACACTATATAAAATAAATTAAGTTCATAACATTAAACCACACCTCATTGAAGAGAAATTGAGAAAAAAATCATTTACCTGAAGTCCAAACATGCGATGTATATCCTTCAAATATTGTATAATAAATTTATATAAATTATTTAATTATTTAATAACCTTTTATTTATTTATTTATCTATTATTAAAATATTTTTTATTTATTTCAATGACATATTTAATTAATTAATTAGTTAATTCCACGTTGGGTATTTTGAAGATGTTCGGTTCATAATTTCAAACCATCTTTGGTATGTTGACCATGGTCAAAGAGGTAAATGTTTCATTATCTCCATAATAATAATTATGAAATAATTATAATTTTTATTGATTAATTATACTTATAAAAACACCAATGAATTTTGGTTTTGATAAATTAAATATTTTTCCAACATGGAGATGGTAGGTCATACGTACGCATGAGTAACGTTTCCATTTTTCAATGAACGTGATAGAAAGAAGGTAAGTATTATTTTATATTTAAATAATGATTTTTATATTATTAAAATATTATTATTTATTTAAATAAACTTTTATATATCATACATGTGATATGGTGATGCAAAATTAATCACATTGCTCCGTGGAGATGGTAATCCTCATGTGCACACGAATGACTTTAGCATTTTTCACTGGATGGAAAGGTAAGAAAATTGATGAATTATTTTATATAAATAATGATAATTATTTCATTAATATCATATTTATACATTAAATCCATCATTATAATCATATGTGATTAGTGGTGATGGAAAAAAATTATACCAGTCTGTGAGATGGTAGTCCGCCATGCACACAAACGATCGATTCATTTACCATTTGATAGAATAAGGATATGGATATAGTTTAATCCATTAAATAAATAATATATAAGTATATTTAATATAATATTTTTATTATTTTATATTTTTTACTAATATTTCAAGGAGTTATAAGAATAAATAAAACTAAAACATTCAATTAAAAGTTATACGACTTCTTCAAACAACCTCCTTAGTTTTTCACTTAAGCCCTGTATGGATGGTATTATTTTGAAAATAAGACCTCTAGAACATGTGTAGGGATTATAGGAAGTTATTTGGGTAGATATTTTCTAATATAAAGTTCTAAAAATGTGTGAGGAGGATATGAGAGGAGGTTCCCTTCTATAAATGAAGGGGAGGGTCACTGTTGGAATTACAAAACGAATTAAATTGATATAAATTAACATTCAATAAAAAATGGATAAAAATTGGTATAATTAGAATATATTATCGTTAAGGGTTTAAATAATCTCATAAAAATAAAACTTTTTATAGGTTTAGATTATGTTTTCCCCCTTATATCTTTATTTTAACCCCTTGTTAACCCTTTTGACAAGTATTGTAATATCAATTTTCTTTACTTATTAGGCCTCAAAAAAGTTAATAAAAGTAAAAGTGACCAATAAATAGACCATGTATGAGATTTTAAACTAAATAAAATTTCCACGTATGAATACAGTATTCTTAGGAATTATAAATCACTTAATAAACTATTTTTTATTATAAAATATCATTGATTTTATTTTTAAAAATACATGAAATATTATAATATAATATGTGTCTAACTCATGAAAAATGGATCATAAATAACATTTAATAAATTATAAATAATATATGGACTTAATATAATCACCTAATAATTTTTCTATTCATTTATATATCATTTTAATTATTATGTTTTGGTTTAACCCCTTGGTTTCCCAATTTTAACCTTAATTGTGGTAATGACTTTTTTAATATTAAAGTATTATAATTTTTATTATAAGTTAAAAATTTGATCATAAATGGAAAAATTATGAAATTATAGACCAATTATCATCCTAACTGTCCTATTTAATTATTTTTTATTATTTTAAACAATTTAATATAATATATTCAACATAAAGTATTATTAACATTCTTTTAAGAACTACTCACATAATTTGAATTTGAAAACAACATGAAAGTAATGGAATTTAAATTTAAACCCTTAAAATCTGTAATATGTCATATTTATCTTTAAAATTCATGGGCCAATTATCTCACCCCAATAAAATATTAGTTTTAGAGTTTTTAAAATCATTTACTTGATTTTTCTACTTCTTGCGCAAGCGCTGTGTCAGGGTTTCGTAAGCATTTGAGGTAATTATTTCATCACCAAAAATTAAAAAAATGCCATGATAAAAAATATTATTTCAAAAAATCATTTATAACTAACCATATCTTTTTTTAAACATGTAAAAAAATATTATAGATATTTAAAGCAAGAAAGTGAAATTTTTTACTTTATCTTTTATTTAAATAATATAAATGAAAAAAAAATAAAATACAAATGTCAAAAAAATGAAATATTTTAAAAACATTTATTATAATGGATTAAATAAACTCATAAAATAAGATATAGTCATGCTTTGGGTTGACTTTTAGAACTTATCATATTTTTTTAACCTTAATTACCTAGTTTTCCTTTACCTTAGTAACAAAAATTTACTGTGGTTACTTTTTATAATGACAAAAAATAAATGGTGAAAATTATTTAAATTTTAACCTAATGATTAAAAATATAGAATTAATTTTTTAAATATTTAATTTCTATAATTTTATGAAATTAATTTAAGATATAAATGAAAAATGCAATGGAAAATAGTGTTTAGAAAAATTCATTTTTAACCCTAAAAATGAACTTATATAAAATTAAATATATTGATTATTAAAATGTAATTAATTATATAATATATATTATTATGATAATTTGATATTAAATTCAAATCATAATTCTAATTTTTAAATAAAAAAATATATATTTATATAAAAAAAATCTACCATTCACTGAAAAATTAATCTTTTTAGAAAATTCCCAAAATTTTACCCTAAGCTAGTTTTGATATTATTATTTCAAAAAATAATATTTTTTTTAAAAAAACATTTCTAAAATTTCTTAAAAGTAATTATAGTATTCACTCATAAAAAACAATAAAAATATTTTAATAAGAAATCATATTTTTGAGTCATAAAATAACTTTACTAAAAATTTAGTTCTTATTTCCTTAGAATTAGTCAATAAATTTTTATTGAGTATAAAATTTATATATTTTTTAAAATTTGGTTATTCCTATTCATAACCTAAAACTCAATGGCTAGGTTATAAAATTCATATTTAAAAGATAATATTTCATGGTTCGTTTAAGATTGGTGATGCGTGTTGTAAACACAATCAAACAAAGTGTTCTTTTTAAAATATTAGGGAGTTAATTTATCTCCCTCCCTCCTTTAATAAATTTATTCCTCACAATTTTAACGTTATCTCAATAATAAATGGTTTTATAATTTAAAATACCTTTTTTGAAAACCCATATTATAAAAATGGTTAATAAAACTTCCTCTTGAAAATAAGTAAAGGGAATTATAAACATCATACAGAATAACACATAACTAGGTTTCCAAATAAGAGAAAATTAGTGGGAAGTGAAGATATGGACATGGAGGAAAAATATAATTCCCAAATAATGAAGTAGAGTTATAGAAAATATTGACCACAAGAAATTCAATGATCATGAGAGAGTTAATGACCAAAAACTATAAACCAACAATGTGTGAAAAAGATCATCGATTCATTAGAAATAATGGTAATACAGTGATGTTTTTGTTTCAATATCCATTTCTTATAGTTGAGTAATTACTTTACAATATATTCTAAGAACACAAGTAAATATACTTACTTGATAAGTATAATTTTACCCTTTAATTAATTTCCACCACAATCTCATATTTTTATCCAAATAATGAGTATTCAGGATAACTTTTTCAATAATGAATCACAAAAACCAACATATTTCATATCACAAAATCCACAAAAGGATAACAAGATATTCATCCTATATTAATATATTAACCAAAATTGAAATTTTTATCGCAAGGTGAGATAATATCCAAAATATATGAACCTTTATATGAAGAAATAATACATTGATATCCAAAATTCAATAATAATTCTAAAGGATGAACTTAGATCATTATATAAATAAATAAACCTATATCCAAAATAACCATATTAACATCAAAATTAAATAAAGTTTTAACGTCAATGTTTTTCTAATACCTTTAAGAACACATCCAAAAAAATTTCATATAAGTATTTTGAAATAATACTTTAAGTTAAAACTAAGGGTTACATATACTTAAACCCAATAAAATGTCACTTAAATATCATTAATCACTTTAAAATCACATCACTTAAAATCAAAAAGGGGGTGTCTAAGCCTTTAAACTTGTGATAAACCTTAAACTTATAAAACTATGATGGTATATATAACTCTTAAAATAACCTCACATGAAAATATATTAATCTCTAAAATTTTCAAAACCTTAATTTGATACCAATGATAATTTCCCCAAATCTTTACTCTGGGATTTGATGATAAAAATATTACCTTTACATTTCAAGGTTGATATAGATAAATGTGACCCAATTTTAGTCATTCAAAACATACAAAATTAAAATGAAATATGGGATCACTAACATACCCATCCACTTTTTTGTTTTATAGTTTGTAGAATTATAAAAAACTCATATATAAAAACTTAGATTCACAAACAAATAGTTCATAAAAATATATATTATTTCCCACTAATTTATTTACATCTAGTAACTTGATTATGAATAACATACTTAAAATATTTCATCACAAGATTTATGGGTTAGGTAATTCCTTTGGGTAGAATACAAGAGCTTTGGTAACTGGTGTTATGTTTTGAAGGCCTTTTTATATTCATATAGAAGATATCGAATATGATTCTACTATGTTGGTTGGTTGCCTTCATGGAAAAGATAGATCACTGTGAGATCAGGCCTATATTATCCTAAAATATAGAATTTTCATCAACCAAGTCATTCAATTTAGTTATACTTATGTATAATGGAGCTTTTTGGATGTTTCTTTAGCTAGTAAAGGGATTCTATCTTGGAAAATTATTTTACACACTAGTTTAGGGCCCTTATCTTAGGATTGTAATATCATTGTTAGGGGTGATTCCCATATCCTCCATCATTTTTCTCATCCTTGAGTAAGTAGTGTTTTTTTTTTGTTTCCTAATAATGAAAATTTATTTTTTATTTAAATGGTCATCTCAAGTTCTCAGTAAGAGTAAACATAATAATTAGAAATTGAATTTTATTAGTGGGTCCAACAAGCCTCTACCCGAGTGGTAGAGGAACCTCCTTAGCATCGAGGAGACCTAGGATCAAATCTTGGTGGGGGTGAATTTATGAGGTTACTATAATAGTACTGTAGCAGGTATTGTTTGATACTGTAGTAGTCAGCACTATTTATCTGATTTGGGCCTTCAGGCCACTGGTTTTGGCCTATGGGTCTTAGGGCCTTTGGGCCACCTAAGGCCTTTGGTCCACATGACCTTCGGGTTATAAGGAAATTTGGTCCAACAATACCCTTTGGGCCACCAATGTCTTTTGGTCCACCAATGGACATTACACCATAGGTATTTTGAGCCATGAAAAATACCAAGAAGAAACTCAGGAAGACCACACAGGAGCAGGCCCAGATGAGGATTCAAATAAAAAATAAAAAACACCAGAGTAGAGATAACTAGATTGGAAGAATTAGAGGGTATGGAAACATCCATTAGGACCAGGAACAATGAAACTATGTATGGGTAAATGTTATCTGGTCATCTATGTGAGGTTGGGAGTTATGAACATTCAATATGCAGATTTTGGGGAGGGGTTATTCCAAGTGTGACAGGTCTTGGACCTTTATGGTCATTTATTGGGTCTTGTATGGGCCTTGTACCATGGGCCTATGGGTCATTTAATGGATCCCCTTCAACCATTAAAAGATTTATTATGTATAAATAAATAAATAAAGGCCTCCAGTCCATTCGGGGTAATTTCATTAGTGGAAATAAGATGATCATAAGGGTATGATGACATAATCAAAGTAATTGAGAATAATATAATAGAATTCATACCCATCAAAACATAGATCCTAAAACATGTGACATCTCATGAAGATTTATCAAAGGTTATATTCCTGATAATCAATAATCCTAACACATGTGACATCAATCTTGATAGAAGTAATCATTAAAAACTCATAGAAATAATAATAAAATCTGTTGGAATATTATAAAATTATCTTTATAGAAACCTTTAAAGAAATATTAAAAATGGAATACCCTTACTTCATTGATACCTATAATCTCTTAGCACTCACCTATTTATAGATTAACTATATCATCTCATAGGAGTTACTTATATTTAATCAACTCCATCATCATTACACAATGCATTGAAGGGATACAATAAACCCATAAGGGAAATTTTATACAAATTACCTTAAGGATTTTGTTTCACTCCACAATCATGAGTTAATAAATAACATTCAATAACCATATAATGGGAAATATTCAATTGTTAAACTTTTTAACATAATAATAACCACAGATCTTTCATATCTTGATTTACATATGGAAAAGAAATGGGTTACATGAAAATGTATTTAAAAAATCATAATCCATCCAGATAAATAATCAGTATGGTATCATTACAACATATCCCCATTGAATCATAAGAATAATAAAGGTTTTTTTATAAATATAAATACCATAAAAATAATCATTAGAAAATTGAGGAAAATTCCATTTTCATTTTGAAAATAACTTTTAAAAATTAAAAATTCACAAAATAATATAGAAATAATTTTATTTGAAAATAACCTAGGTGATTTATATTATAATATTCAAAACAAATAATGGTCATAATTTTGGTAAAATCTTTTCATGTTTAAATTGTGAAAAATAAACATTCTTTTCTAATTTTTGTAAAGAGATTCACAAGTAATCCATGTGAGAAATGTTTAGAAATTTACTTTTAAATCATTATAAAAGAAGTTCAAATATAATGTCAAATAATATAAGGAAATAATTTATTTTTTAAAAAGAATATTCTTGAAAAAAAATAGAAAACATGGATATGGGAGAGAAATATTCTTGATCTAAACTATGATAAATGATTGGTATCACTTAAAAAACATTGTTGATGTTTCTTAAATAAATAAAAGAGTAATTTTAAATTAAACTTGTATAAAATAATCATAAATATATTAGAATAAAATATATGTGGTTTAAGAAAATAAGAGCATATGACTTACCCTGAAGTATCCTTGAACATAAAAAACCTCTAAAAGAAAGGATATTTTAGCATAAATCCTTCACCACTTTGCTAACTATTTAATAAAAAGTCATTTAAGGAAAGAGTTTTATATGAATAAATATATCACACTAATTTCACTAAGATGTAGTAAGTACACCATGTAAGTAAATCATGGTGCATGACATGAAACATGTCTCAAAAATATGGGATTGAGACAAAGAAAACTCTTACAAAGATGATAACTTTTGAAGTGATCATTAATCCATGAAGTGATTATGTGAACATATCTAAATCCAAATAAATAATAAATAAATAATAAAAAAATTAGATATAAATTCACACATGATCATGTCATAACAAATTTAACTAAGATTTAATATAACCCGGTGAAATGAAATTTAGTTATGAAATCCCTTACCACATAGTAACTTTCAATTCAAATCCCCTTAGATGAAATAATTTTAGTTTTATCTTAGAATATGATGAATTATGATAGATTCATGATATAACATATAAAATGTAAATATATACATCATATAAAATATATTATGTGTATAACATTAAAACATGCCTCACTAAATAGAAATTAAGACAAATTCCATTTCCTCGAGTCGATACTTACTATGTATGTCATTTAAATCTTGTATAATAATCCTATATCAATTATTTTATTTCTTAATAACCATTTACTAGTTTATTACATTTTCATTAATCCATTTTTTCATTTATTTCAATGACATTTTTAATTACTTAATCAGTAAAGTCCATGTTGGGTATTTTGGGAGTGTTTGATTCATAATTTCAAATCAAATTTGGTATGTTGATTGTGATAAAAGTGGTAATTATTCCACCAGATACATAATAATTATTATTATTATTATTTATTCATAAATTTTACTTTTAAAACCAACCATGAAATGTGGTTATAAAAAATAAAGTATATGATAATCATGGTGACGGTAAGTCGTACGTATGCGTGACTAATGTTTCCATTTTTTATGAACATGATAGAGAGAGGGTAATTATTATTTTAAATTTAATTAATTATTATTATATAATAAATTTAAAATTATTTATTTAAATAAACTTATATATATTATCCATGTGATGTGGTGATGTAAAAAATCACATCATTTTGTGGAAGTGGTAATCCACACGTATGCACGAGTGACATTATCATTTTTTAGTAGATGGAAAGGTGATAAAAATATGAAATATTATCTATAAATAATTATAATTTTGTAATTAATATCATATATATAAATTAAATACATCATTATAACCAGTCGTGGGTGGTGGTGATGAAAAACGTATTACGTCTGTCCACAAGGTGGTAGTTCTCCGTACACACGAATGATGGATTCAATTCCCATTTGATAGAAGAAGAAGATGGATATAGGTTATTTAATTACCATAAAAACATATTAGTATATGGAATATACTTGTTTAATTATTTAATCATGTTTCAATATGATTGGAATGAGGTAGAAGAATAAATAAAACTAAAACATTAGGTTGAAATTTATACCTTTTTTTCGAACAACCTCCTTTGTTTTACAACTTTATACCTTTAAGGAAGGTATTATGCACAAACTAAGAACTCTATAATGTGGATAGGTATTCTAGGAAGGTATTTTAATCGTTATTTTTTAAGATAAAGTGATAAAAATGTTTGAATAATAGAGGATAGGAGGTTCCTTTTTATAAGTGATGGTAGGGGAACTATTAGAATTACAAGTATTAAATTAATTTAAAATAATTTTAAGGGAAAATGAATCCAAATAGGTATAATTCAAATATTGGATTATGATGGTTCTAAATCATCCCATACCATAAAATTTGGACAATTTTAGATTATATTTTTACCCTTATCTATTTTTACCCCCCCCCCCCCCCCATTAACCATTTTGACAATTACCTTGGAATCAATGTTTTTACTATTTTAGAGTAAATAAAGTTACTATAAAAAGTAAAATTTAACCATAAATGTTAAATGGTTGAAATTTTAAACAATATTTAAATCACTTTTAAAAATATATATTTATATGAATTTTGAATCATTTAATAATATATTGTTTCCCATAAAATATCATTAATGTCATTTTTTGACTAAAAGGTAAGAACTTTTCCAAAGGGAAAGACTCTTTAATTAATGAAATAAAAAAGGACAACAATATTATAAAATATGGAATTTTATAATAATCCCATTAAAAAGGGGCATGATCTCATCAGGTAAATAATTTGAAAAAACACATCATTCCCTACCAATACCTTTGTATTCTAGTCCATCGATGAGATAATTAGCTTCTTGAAAATCATGCATGATAAATAACCACATTTTCTAGAGAATATCCATGAATTTAATCCATTTTGTATTAATTTTCCATGATAGATAAATATTCCCATTTCTTACCTCTTAAACTAGAACACTAAAGTCGCATTCAATCCATACCTTGTTCCACCCTCTTTTCTTGGCCATGTTCACTGCATTTTTTAAGGAAAGAATCTAATATTATAAGTATTTTTCAATGAAACAAGATATAAAAAATAAATCCCAAAATATAATATTTATAATCCCTAAACACCACACCAAATCCTGAAGGTCATCAATTACCCTTGGAAGCCCCATCTGAGTTGTAGTTTTGAAAATTCATGAAATATTATAATATAATATGTTTCTTACTCATGTCAAATGGTATAAAAATACCATGTATTAGAAGATAAGTAATATTATTAATATATTCAGGGAATCAAATTTTTATTAGTTTATATATCATGTTAAACCTTATCTTTTGGTTTAAACCCTCGGTTAACCAATTTTAACCTTAATAGTAGTTATAAATTTTTTAATATTAAAAAGTTATAATTTTTATTATAAGGTAAAAAATGGATCATAAATTGAAAAAAAATGAAATTTTATACCATTTATCAGCATAATTATAATATTTTACAATTTTTTTATTATTTTAAATAAAATTAATCTAATATATTTAACATAAAATACTACAAATTTTATTTTAAGAACTATTCACATAATTTGACTTTGAAAACAACATGGAAACAATTTGATTTGAATGTAAACTATTCGCACATATCTAATATGTTATATATTTATTAGAAATTTAAATTAATATTTAACTAACCAAAAAAATATCACTTTTGGAGTTTTAAAAATCATATAATAGATTTTTATACTACTTGAAAAAGAAATGTAATGGTGTTGTATAAACATTTATGGTAATTATTTGATCATTAAAAATTAAAAAAAATACCATAATAGAAACAATTCATTAATATTTCAAAGAAATATTTATATATGAACATAATTTTTTTATCCCTCTCAAATAATATTATCGATATTAAAAGAAAAAAAGTAATATTCTTAAAAATATCTTTAACTTAAATATTATAAAACTCAAAAAATCCAAATGGAAAAATATCATATTTTTTCATGATTATAGAATAAATAAACTCCTCAAAATAAATAAATGAAATTGTTGCATTGATTTTCAGACCTTATTATATTATATTTAACCTAAATTACATGATTTACCTTTATTGTGGTAACAAAAAAATTACAATGGTTACTATTCATATAACCAAAAATAAAAGAGAATTATTTACCAATTTTTTGCCTCATGATTAAAAATTTTGAGTAAATTTTTTAATATTTAATTTTTAGAGGTGTAATAGATTAATTTAAGATAGAAAC
The DNA here is from genome assembly GCA_963277665.1 of Viscum album. Lineage (NCBI taxonomy): Eukaryota > Viridiplantae > Streptophyta > Magnoliopsida > Santalales > Viscaceae > Viscum > Viscum album. The sequence continues at coordinate 248,629,233 of OY728133.1, forward strand.
CTAAAATGAAATAAAAAACAATTTTTAGAAAAATGTGTTTTCAAGACTAAAAATGAACATATACCAAACCCTTTTATAATGGTGATTCAAATTTATTTAATTATATTATATACAATTAAATAATATTTATTTTACTTTTATGTAAAATTCAAATAATAATGATATTTTTTAATGAAAATAAAATGCAGTTTTTTTTTAAATCGATATTTTTCACTATTCATTGAAAAATCATTATTTTTAGAAAAATATAAAACAATTACCCTAAGATAATATTGACATGATGATTTAAAAAATGATATATTTTTTTAAAAATTAAATTTATAAAATTTTCAGAAATTAATATAATATTCTCTCACAAAATGAAATAAAAAACATTTTTGAAGAAAACATATTTTGACGCATAAAATTAATTTACTAAAAATTGAGTAATTACTTCATAATAATTAATAAATAAATTTTCATTTTGTATTAATGTTATATATTTTTTAATTATGTTATGCCTATTCATACCCACAAATTCAATGGTTATAAATACTCATATTTAAATAATAATATTGTATGGTTCATTTAAGCTTGATGTTTCATGTTATATACGCTATCAAACAAAGTGTCCTTTTAAAAATTTTAGGGTGTTACACTCTTTGTATTCATGATGGTGGGAAATTATTTCCCTGATGTAATTGTTAAAAAAAATATTTTTTCACACCTTTAGTAAAAAGTACCTTGTTCAGAAAACGATATGAATATTATTTTTAAAATTTTTTGTAGAACATAAAACAGGGGTGAAAATTAATTTAAAAAATAATTAAATATTAGTCAAAAAATTATTGAAAAAATTCTAGAAAACATGTTTATGGAAGAAAAAAGGTTTTATAATTGAAAAACAAGAAATAAGTTTTGATTTAAAAAATGAACTATTCTGAGTACCAAAGAGAGGTAAATGGTAATTAAACATAAAAAATATATAAATATACATAGGACAATAAATATTTAATGATTTAGTCAAATAATTATAATATAATTTTTCAATGAAAATTCAAGAATAAATAATATTGATTAAAAATGGGATTGAAACATAATCTCATTACCACTTTGGTAACTTTTGAATATTGATCCCCAAGAAATAATAAATTCAAATGAATATTTAAATATCATTAAAATAAAGAGATTCATGATATAAAATGTACAAGAGGTGGTATATAAACCTCATAAAATAGGATAGTTTCATAACATAAACTTATGTCCCAAAAAAATAGAATATAATATGAATAACCTTTACAAAGATCATATCATTTAATTGATAATTAATCACTGGAGATATTATGTGTAATAAATGTAAATACACAAAAAAAACAACTAGAAATACAACATAAATCAAACAACATCCATTTAACACAAAATCTTGACATAATATAATCAATGAATATGTTATATAATCCAATGAAATAAAATTGAGTTAAGAAACCCCTTACCATTTTAGTAACTGTTGAATAAAAACCCTTAGGATGAATTAACACGAATTGTAACTTAAAATACCATGAGTTATGAATAAATCATGATATAACATGTAAAAGTAAATTATATACATTGTATAAAATGAATTAGGTGTATAACATTAAAACATGCATCAATGAAGTGAAATTTAGATGAAACCCCTTACCTAGATTCTGAACATTCCATTAATTTATTTTAACTCTTTATAATAAACTTATATGAATTATTTTATTTCTTACAAAAATTTTATAGGTTTAACAAGTTATCATTTGTTTTGGGGATGTTTGGTTCATAGTTTCAAAATTATTTTGGTATGTTGAATATGGTCAAAAATTTAATTGCTCCATCATTTACAAAATAATAATAATGAAATTATTATTTGTTTTATACATTAATTATAATTTTAAAAAAAATCATCAAATATGGTTATGAAAATGGATTACGTTACAATCATAGAGATGGTAGGTCATATGTATGCATGAGTAAATTTTCTATTTTTCAATAAACATGAAAGATATAAAGTAAGTATTATGTTATCTTTAAAAAATATTATGACATCATAAATGTAATATTACCTATTAAAATACTTTATATATATCATCCATGTGATGTGGTGATGAAAAACAAATCACATCACTTCATAGAGGTGGTAATCCACACATACGCACGAATGACATTATCATTTTTAAATGGATTGAAAGGTAAGAAAATAGAAGATATATTATCTTTCAAAAATTATTATTATATCATTAATATCATATATATTCATTAAATAAATCATTATAATTATCCATTAGAGTTGGTGAAGGAAACAGACTTACATCGGTTCAAAATGCAGTAGTTCATCATACACATGAATGATGGTTTCCTTTCTCATTTGATGGAATAAATACATGTATTTCGGTTAAAAAATTAACATAATAACATATTAATATATTTTATATAATTTTTTTTATTATATCATAGTGTTTGGAAGATTTTTTAAGGAGGTATAATAATAAATAATTCTAAAACATTTGATTAAAATTTAAACCTCTTCTTCAGACAACTTCCTTTGATTTATACCTTAATCCATATAAGGTTGGTATTGTACCAAAAAATAATACCTATAATATATCTATAGGTGTGTTATTAATTTAATCAGGTATATCTTTTATGAAATATAGTGCTCAAAAGGTGTGGGTAAGATAGGAGAGTAAGTTCCCTTTTATAAGTGAGGGGAGGGGAACTCTTGGAATTACATAAATTATTAAATTAATATGAATTAACTTTCATGTAAAAGGGGAACCAAATTGATAAATTTTGAATATATTATCATTATGAGTATAAATATTCCCATCTAATAAAATGGGGATAATTTTAGGTGATGTTTTCAACCTTATCCCTTTGTTTCCCCCCCCCCCAATTAACCCTTTTGATTATTACTATGATATAAATGTTTTTACTCTTTAGGAGTAAAGAAATTTAATATAATAGTACAAATAAAACATAAATGGAATTTTGTTGATATTTAAAACCATATATGCTTAAATTTTTTAAATATATTATTTTTATGAATTTTAAATCATTTAAGAAAATATGTTTTATTATAAAATATCATTAATGTAATTTTTTTAATTATCCATTTAATTTGAATTTAAAGTTATCAATATAAAAATGAAATTCAAATATATACTTTTAAAAAATCTATAATGTGTTACATATATCTATAAAATTCATGGTATAATATATATTACCCAAAAAATTACTTTTAGGGTTTTTAAAATCATTTACATGATTTTGATACTCCTTGCACACATATTATATCGGTGTTGCAAAAGAATTTAAGTAAAGTATTTCATCACTAAAAATTAAAAAAAAATAACATAATAAAAATAATTCTTTTATTATAAAAATATAATTTAATATATGTTCGAAACTTATTTTATCCCTATGCAAATATATAATGTAAATTTAAAATCTAAAGAGTGGCGTTTTTGGAATTTTCTTAACTTAAAATAATACAAATGTCATTATAAAATTAAAATTTCATAAAAATTAAATATATTATATTTTAGGTTGTATATGGTCTATTTAATGCCATAAAATAAAATAAATGAAACTTTTGGGATGATTTTAGACTATTTCTCACAATTTTAACACTGTTTTTCTCATTTTACCCTTATCGTGGTGAAAAATATATACCACATTTACTATTTAAAATGAAAAAAATAAAAAAAAAATAAAAGGGTCCACTTTAAAAGTAATTGAAACACACTATTCCAAATATGGTATCCATTTTTAAATATCCAATTCTTATCATTAGAAGAAATTAATTTACCATAAAAATGAAAAACGTAATGAAAATAATGTTTTTAGAAAAATGATTTTTAAAATCCAAAAATGAACTTAAACCAAAATCAAGTATAATGATGGCTCAAATGTAATTAATTACATTATATATAATTAAATAATACTTATATTAATTTATTATAAAATTAAATTCATGATTTTACTTTTCATGTAAATAATTGACAGTTTTACGAAAATCAGTATTTTCCACTATTCAGTGAGGGTCTTTATTTTTAGAAAAAAAATCACCCTAAGATAATTTTGATATGATGATTTAAAAAATTAATTTAATTTAATCAAAATAATTTTAAAATTTTTGAAAAAAAAACTATAATATTTTCTCATGAAATGTAATAAAACCAATTTTGAGGGAAAATGTATTTTTTAAGCATAAAATGAATTTACTTAAAACTAATTACTTGTTTTTTATCTACTAATAAACACATTTTTATTTATTAGGACCTTTATATATATTTAATAATTTTCTTAATTCTATTAATACGCTCTAATTAAATGTATAGGTTACTACATTCATATTTAAATAATAATATTTTGTGTTTCATTTAAGATTGTCATTGCGTGTTAGCATGATATCGAGCATAATATTCTTTTAAAATCTTAAGGTGTTAAATTCTACCACACTTTAATAAATTTAGTCCACATAGTTTTATCTTGAACTTGGTTATCATGGTTTTAACATTTGAAAATATCTTTGTTGAAAACCAACATCATAAAAAGGGTTAAAAAAATTCCTTTTGAAAATAGGTAAAGGGAAATAAAAAGTTCATCTAGAATAACACATAACTAGGTTTCCAAAATTAGAGAAAGTTATTGGGACTAAAAATATAGACATTGATTAAAATTTAATATTCAAATAATGATGGAGAGTGATATATATTGATCACAATAAAGTGAATTATCATGATAAATTTAATGACCAAAAATTATAAACCATTGAGGAGTGAAAAAAAATAATATCACTTCTTCATAAATGAATGTAATAGGATAACATTTTTTCAAGGATCCTTTTTCCTAGAGTTGATTAATTCCATTAATATACTATGAACATAAGGAAATAAAATTAATTTATTTTCTTCAAATCTATAAATTTAATATTATCCTTTGGTTTCATGTTTCAATAATTGTCTACCTTTATCCCATCTTTTAATAAAAATGATAATTATGAATATTTAATTCCTGAATCACTATAATGAACTTATAATTGACCTTGTGGTCCAAAAAAGGATGAAAATATATTATTCATTTCATCACTAAACCCAAAATGGTTAAAACATGATTAGATAATACCAAAAATGAATAAACCTTCATATAAAGAAATAATACATTAATCTCTAAAAGTTAAAAATAACATAAAAGGTTCAATAAAGATCATTCCAAAAATAATTAACCATATGTCCCAATTAACCACAACAACTTCAACATTGAAGAATGTTTTATCCTAAAAGGTTGTATAATAAATTTCGTCTTAAATCCCCAAAAATTGAATATAATTATTTTGAAATAATATTTCGTGTTAAATTTAAGAGTTACATATTCCTCGACTTAATAAAACATCTTCCAAAATATCATTAATCACCTCAAAATATCATTAATCACCTCAAAATGTCATCACAAAAAACCTCAAAAGGGGTTTCTATTCCTTTGAACTTATGATCAAACCTAAACTCATAAACTCTTGATATTATCCAAAACACATAAGTTAACCTCACTTGAAAATATCATAATCTCCAAAGTTATCTAAACACTACTTTGATACAAACTATTACATCCCTGAACCCACTCTCCTGAATATGATGTAAAAAAGTAATCTTTACATTTCTGGATTGGCACCAATAAATGTGATCCAAAACTACAACATTATATAAAAACTTTTCATCACTTACATACCCAAGGACTATATAGGTTTATAGTTTTATATAATAAAAACAAACTCTTAAATGATAACAACCATGCCTTCAATTGATCATTATTTTAGTTATACCTTGCTTTTATTATTTCATAAAAATTATTCCACATCAACCATAAAATTATTTACACATGAAACCTTTCTATAAACAAATAATTCAACATAATTATCCATAAACTTGGAGAAAAGAAAAATAAAAATGGTGAGTTTAAACACTCAATAAGGGTAAAAATAATTATTAATAATTGAATGTTATTAGTGAGTATAAGATGAGAATAAGGTAATGAAAACAAATAAAAGTTTATGATCATAACATAAGATAATTCATACCCACCAAAACATGGATAATTTCATATATCTTTTATATAATATAAGATTCATATAATTTAACAATCACGATCCATGTGAAAACTAAGCTTGAGAAAAGGATCTATTAGAAACTCCTAGAAATCATGGAGAAATTTTTTCATATCTTGGAACATTATCTTTATATAACCCTTATAATAACCCTTAAATATCAGATAACCTTTACTAGTTAATACCCATAATATCTTAGGATTTACCTATTAATTGGTTAACTTATTCATCTCTTAGGAGTTACTTGTATTCAATAAACTATCATCATTACAAAATGCATTGGATGGATATAATAGAACCATCCATAACATATTGAAAAAATTATCTCAAGGATTTAGGTTCACTCCTCAATCCCACTTTCATCAATAATTTCCACATTGCATATCATTATAAAAATAATTAAAATATTATAGTATTCAACATAACAAAAACAATTATTGTTTCATAGATTGATTTACTCTTGGAAAGGATACGAGTTCTATGAAAATATCTTTGAAAAAATCATAATACAACCAAAAAAATAATAAGTATGTCATCATTACAACATACCCCCATTGGATAATAAGTAAAATAAATATTTTTTGTCATTTATGAATAGAAATACCATTAAAATATCACCAAAATAATCATTGAGTAAAATACCCTTTCCACTTTGAAAATAAATTTTTAAAACTAAAAATTTATAGAATATTAGAAAAACATTTCATTCTAAAAAAATGATGAAATTTTTTAAATGAAGCTTCAATTAATTGAATAATTATGATGTTTATTTTTAAAACTTTTTGTATAATTTCAAAAATTCATAAAAATGAATTTAAAAAATAATCAAAGAATATTTAAAATCCTTCTTTAAAACATTTTAAAAAACATGGACATTGAAGAAAAAGGTTTTATGTCCGAAAGTTGACAAGTAAGGTCGTCTTTTCTTAAAAATACTTACTGAACCATTTTGAGTACCAAAGAGAAAAAAATGTTACTTAAATATAAAAATTATAGAAATATCTAGAAGATAGTAAAAATTGAATGAGTTTGTAAAATAAAAATCATATAATTTCTTAGTGAAAATCTATACATAAAAAATCCTGATTAATAATGGGATTGAAACATAAACCCCTTAAAACTTTGGAAAGATTTGAATTGTAATCCCCATAAAATAATAACTTCAAATGAATCAGTAAATATAATTAAAATAATAATATTCATGATATAACATGTTAAAGTGATAGTATATACACCTCATTAAATAAGATAATTTCATAACTTAAATGTATTTTCCAAAGAAAATGAATTTAAGATGAATAACCCTTATCAATATTATATCATTGAATTGAGAAATAATAAATGGATCAATAATGAGTAATAAATTTAAATAAAAAAATTGTAAAAAAAAATTAAAAAAAAAATAAATTACTCATATAATCTTAACATAATATAATCAATGAAGAAGTTGTATGACCCAATGAAAGCAAAATGAGTTAAGAAACCCCTTACCACTTTGGTAACTTCCTTATAAAACCCCTTAGATAAATTAACTTAAATTATAACATAAAAACCATTAAATATAAATGATTCATGATATAAAATTTAAAATGTAATTATATACAAAATATAAAAAATATAGGTTTATAACATTAAAATGTGGCTCAATGAAGGAAAATTGAGGCAAAATCTCATACCTGGAGTCCGGACATTCCATGTACTTCCTTTAACCCATGCATAATAAAGTTAAATAAATTAGTTGATTTATTAAGAAACCTTTATAAGTTTAATATAGTTTTCTGAAACTATTTATTTAATTTTTTTAAATGACATATTTAATTACTTAATTAGTTAAGACCGCGTAATGTGCTTTGTGGATGTTCAGTTTATAGTTGCAAAACAACATCAGTATGTTGACCATGGTAAAAAAGGTAATTCCAACATTGTTTATAGAATAATTGTAATGAAATAATTATAATTTATAAAAATTAATTATACTTTTAAAAGCAACCATGAATTATGGTCATGAAAAATTAATTATGTTATGATCATAGAGATGGTAGGTTGTACGTACACATGAAAAAAGTTTTCATTTTTCAAAAAATATGAAAGAAATAATTTAAGTATTATTTTATATTTAAAAAATTATTATTATATAATAAATATTATATTAACAAATTATATATTATATATATCATCTATGTGATGCATTGATGAAAAAATAATCACATTGCTTCATAAACGTGTTCGTCCACACGTACACACGAATAGCGTTATTATTTTTCAATGGATGAAAAGGTAAAAAAAATGTATTATATATTATCTATAAATAATTATAATTATTTAATTAATATCATATATATTAATTAAATACATCATTATAACCTTCCATGAGAGGTGGTGATGGAAAACAAATTACATCAGTTCTTGAGACGGTAGTTCTCTATACACTTAAATGATGGTTTACTTTCCAATTTGATGGAAGAATGATATTTATTATGGTTAAAAAAATAACATAATAACATCTAAGTATATTTTAGATACTAATATTATTATATCACAATGGTTGGAATAGTTTTTAGGGAGGTAGAAGAAGAAATAAAAGAAAAACATTATTAAAAATTATACCTCTTATTTGGACAACTTCCTTTTCTTTACACATTAATCCCTATGATGTTGGTATTATTAAAAAAAATATCTCTAAGTAAATTATAGGGATTTGAAGAAGTTTTTTTGGTAGATCTGGTCTAAACTAGAGTGCTGAAAATTTGTTAGGAATAGAGGATAGTATGATGTCTTTTATAAATGAGGGGAGGGTCACTCTTGGAATTACTTAAAGTATTAAATTAATATAAATTTAGATTAATAAAAAATTCAAACCAAATCAATATATTTATAATATATGATATATTATTCTAAATACTATCATAAAATAATTTTTTTACAAGTTTAGGTGATTTTTTAACCTTATCTCTTTGTTTTAACCCCCTATTAACTTTATTGATGATTACATTGATATCAATGTTTTTTAATCTTTATACACCATGAATTTAACTATAAAAGAACAAATTAATCAAAAATAGATAATGTTTTATATTTTAAACCATATAAAATTAACTTGGATAAATATAATATTTTTAGAAGTTTTAAATCATTCAATAAAATATGTTTTATTATAAAATGTCATTAATCTCATTTTTTGGAACTATTCATTTAATTTGACTTTAAAGTTATTGAGATGAAAATAGAATTAAAATATATATGTTTAATACATATTATATTATATATATATAATTCTTATTACACTATAAATGACCTAAAAATTTTACTTTTAGTGTTTTTAAAATCATTTACTTGATTTTTTTACTGCTTGCACAAGCACTAAATCGGTATTTCGTAAGAATTTGAGGTAAATATTTCATCACTAAAAACTAAAAATGAATTAACATAACAAAAAATTATTTCTTTATTATGAAAATAATATTTAATATTTATTCCAAAATTATTTTTATCCCTATTTGAAAATATAATATAAATTTAAAAGAAAGAGAGTGATATTTTGGAATTTTCTTAACTTAAAATAATATAAATGTCATTATCAAATTTAAATGGAACAAAAATTAAATATATTTAAATTTAATATTTATATAGTCAAATTAATCTCAAAATATTAAATAAAGGCAACTTTGTGTTGATTTTGATACCTTATCTCATAGTTTAACCATTATATACCCACTTTACCCTTACTAAGGAGACAAATGTTTATCCTAGTTAATATTCCTAACGAAAAAATAAATAAATGTGAAATATTTACCAAATATGAAAATATTTATTCAAAATATTGGATCCATATTTCAAGATTCAATTCTTAAAAGTGTCAAAAATTAATATAAGATAAAAATGAAAAATGAAAAGAAAAATATTTTTTAGAAAAATACGTTTTAAAACCCAAAAATAAACTTAAACCAAAATAAAGTATAATGATTATTTAAATATAACTAAGTATATTATATCTAATGAAGTAATAATTATGTTAATTTAAGGTCAAATTCAAAGCCCAGTGGGACTTTTTAATTAAAATAAATTATAGTTTCACAAAAATCATTATTTTTTACTATTCAATTAATTTTAAACTTTTCAAAAAAAACTACCAAAATTTCAATCTAATATAAATTTGATATGATGATTTAAAAAATTAAGTTTATTTTTTAAAATAAATTTTATGAAATTGGTATAAATTAATTATAATATTTTTTCACAAAAAAAAATAAATCCATTTTTAAGGGAAAATGTTTTTTTAAAGCATAAAATGACTTTAATAAAAATTAAGTAATTATTTTTTATGAATTCAAGTGTAAATTTGTATTAATTAGAAACTTCATATATGTGTGTGTGTGTGTGTTTTTTTTTCATGCGTGTGTTTACACGCATGTGTGTGTGGTTAATCTTATTCATACCCACCAATTCAATGAATTAGTTATAACAATCATATTTAAATAATAATATTTCGTGGTCTGTTTAAGCTTTATGTTTCATGTTAAGAAAACTATAGAGAATAGAATTATTTTAAAATATCTAGGAGTTATATTGGGAACTAATCCCTCATATAAGTACCATCATGTTGTGTCCAATATAGGTCATGGTGTGACCTTCTACACACTAAAGAGTTCATTCCATGACACCAAGGGACTCACTCTTGGTGCTCTTAAACCATACTAGAACTAATGAAATATCCAAAAAAATGTATAAAAAATGAATAAAAAAATCTAAATCCTCAATCCAAATAAAAAATTCAAATTTCTATAGACATAAAAATTTCATAATGGCATGGTTAGGTACATTACAAATGTTCATGTCCTTCATTTACTAGAAGAGGGAGTTATGTTTGAGGTCTTTTTTGATAAATCTCATCTTTTCTGGGGTTGTTTAGATATTGTAGTGGGAATTGATCTCTTATATGTATAAAAATTTAAATCCTTATGAACCTAAACATTACAACCATTATCTTGAGTTTGTATAAATTTTGTTCCCTTTGAAGTTGTGGTGACATTACCTCTTCAGTGAATACTTTGTGATATTCACATATCATAAAATCCCAACATATGTTTTCTCTCATTGAGAATTGAATCCATGTCATTGGAGGTGAATGGAGTTCTTAAATGACTATATATTTGAGATCCCCTACACATATGGAAAAATAAATATCGTAGTTAAAGTACTAAATAGGACGTCTTATGGTGGTGTTTCACATGATTTAGAGATTCGTGGAGGGTAATGGATGAGTTTACATCTATATATCCGGATATGGAGGAAGTTGGAAGTATATCTTTCCTATATTAAATGATTGTAAAATAATAATCAATTAAATAATTATAGGATACTCAGGTTGCTGATCCTGAGGTAGAAGTTTTGAATGATCGTGTCATATATGGAAATGCTCCTAGGGGATGGCTAGAGGATGATCAACATCAGGTGTTGTTCCATGGAAAGTTATCCATTCTATGGGTGATGTAAAAGGTGGTCCTCTATGAGTTTCATAGCTCACCTCTAGTAGTGTATCATAGTATTTTTGATATGTATCATGCCTTGAGGAACCAGACCTAGTATCCAAGAATGATAAATTTATTGGCATAGTTTTTTATTGATGTTTCGTTTTCTAGCTAGTGAATGATGAGAATCGTGTTCCTAGTGGGTTGCTGAAACCATTAGATATTCCCATGTTATTGTTATAGGATATCTCGATGGATTTCATCATAAGTTTTTCTTGAGCATGGGGAGGGTGCGAGGTTATCTAGGTAGTTATTTATTGATTGATGAAATTGTCTAATTTCATGGTTTTTAATGATTCGAGTGTATTAGATGCTCTATCACATCTGGAAAAAGAAAATTTAGAAATTGATTTTTAGCATCAGTTTTCAAAACCATCATTAAATGTTACATTTTATATTTTAGTGATGTTTTTAAGAAACCATTATTAATTCAGGGTGATTTATTTAGAAATAATTGCTATTTTGAAATAGTTTTTTTAGATATAGATAAAACAACCACTGAATATAATTTTTTTTACAAAATTTTAGCGATGTTTTTTTAAAAACCCCCATGAAATTATTTATTAGTATTTTTTTAATTTTTTAATTTTATTATTTATTATTTCTCATTATTTATAATTTATTTTTTAAAATATAAATTAATTATTATTATTATTTATTTATTATTTATTTATTATTTATTATTTATTATTTATTATTTTAAAAAAGTAAATTATTTATTATTTATTATTTATTATTTAGTAATTAATAATTAGTAAATTTTAATTATTTTTTATTAATTAAAAATTATTATTATTTATTCATTATTATTTATTATTTTGATTAGTTATTAGTTATTAGTAATTAATTTTGTATAATTATCCATCTTATCAAATCTTACAACGAGTTCTATGATGTCTGATACTGGGAGACTATGTGCCATTTTTTATTCAAAAGAGGACCAGAAGGCCACCAAAACTGATTTTAATTTTAAGAGGATCTTCTTTTCTTGGTAAGTGTTTATGGCTCATTGATTGAGCATAAGTATGAGGTAGTCAATGAGGACATCATTTGGGATTACACCTGGTAAGAATCCCATGGTATTTAGATACTATCTTTTGATAGTAAAGGATATGGTTGGAGAATACACCTAGTAGGAGGCCCAAATAGATGCAAAAAAGTGGCAGGTTGATTCAAGGACCTAAGAAAATGGGGTACCCATATGGGAAGATATTAAGGCCTAGGCCTTTATTCCTTATACTCATATTTTGTTCGGTCTTTCTCCTCTACACTTTGTACTTGATCCTAAACATATGGGTATAAGGATTATCCGTATTTCCCTTATTAATTGGTTATACGATGGTCATACAATAAGAACATCATGTTTCATTTTAAGTTTGTTCATTTAGGATCATTATGGTGCCTTTAGACGTAACTCGATAGTGGATTGATTTGGGTTAAATAGTTTTTTTAGACTTTTAGGATATTTATTTATCCCAATTAAAGTATATGATCAAATATGGTTCCCATATAGGTATACTAAGAGGATTGGGCATGGATTCTTTATTATTAAATGTTTCTAGGGATTTATCCTTTGTCTTTAATACTTCATCCTAAAAATATGGGGTTTGTGGGTTCTTTATTGTTCCCTTGTTAATTGGTTATACTATAGTCATATGATAAATAATATCATGGTTCCTTCTATGTTCATGAATATAGGACCAATATGGTACCTTTATATGAAACTCAATAGTGGTTTGATTCGGGATAAAGAGTATCATCGTGATCTTTTGGGAAATTTATTTAGCCCAATTAAAGGACGAGAGTGAATGGGTTTCCCAATATGGAATTTTTTTAGTTCTAGGAAATGATTCCTTATGCTCGGATGTTAATAATGATATTTCCTTGAAACTTCATACTTGGTCTTGGTAATGGGGGGTTTAGGGGTACTTATATAATAAATAGGATTTGTGCACTCAAATAACCATCATGTGATAGAGTCCATCATGGTGCCTCTTAAGGTTATTCATCTATGACCTATGATGTGTCTATTAAGGTCTTATTATAAGGAACATCAGGGTTCCTTTTAGGGTATTGTGCATAAGACCATCATGGTGCCTTTGGATGTGACATGGTAGTTAGTAAATTCAAGTTAATGAGTGTTAGAAAGGTCTTTTGGGAAAAAACGTAACCTAATTAAAGGACTTGGGTGAATAGGGAACCCATGTGGGAAGCTTTGGAGGCTCGAGTGTAAATTCTTTACGATCAGATTTTGTAAATCCCTTCTCCTCTACACTTTATACTTACTATGGGAAATGGGGGGTCTGGGTGTCCTTTTATAGGAAATGGGATTTGGGTTCCCAAATAACCATCATGTGACATGAACCATCATTGTTCATTTTAAGGTCATGCAACCATGACCAATAATGCATCTTTATATATATATATATATATATATTGTGTGTGTGTGTATTTGTGTGTGTGTGTTTGGTGTATGTATGAATGAATTTGCATGTATGTGTATGTATATATATGTATTTGTGTGTTTAAATATAAATAAATATTATTTAATTTTAATTATATTTGATTATATATTTATTTATTTATTTATTTATTTATTTAAGTATCATTTTATATATTTATACATATTTATATATATTTATGCATATTTATGTATATTTATGTATTTCTATTGTTATTTGTATTTTTATATATTATGTGGGTATATATATATATGTGTGTGTGTATATATATTTATATGTATATATGTATATATATTTATTTATTTATTTATATGTATATATGTATATATATATTTATTTATTTATATTTATGTATATTTATATGTGTTTATATATTTATTTAGATATATTTATATAAATTGATTTATATTTATATATATTTAGAGATACTTATATGTATTTATATGTATTTATATTTATATATATATATATATATATTCATATTTATATGTATTTATATGTATTTATATATCTTTATATGTATTTATAGATATTTTTATATATTTATTTGTATTCATATATATATATATTACGTTTATATATATTACATTTATATATATATACATATATTTATAAGTGTTTATTTATAAATTTATTTATATTGATATTCAAAGGAAAAATTAAGATCTATGTGATCACTGAGTGGGGGGTGAATCAGTGATATTCCCTTTATCCAGGTATATAGAATTGACTCCACAAAAATGTAATACACAAACACACTCATAGGAACACAATAATTTTCAAGGTTCACTACACAGTAAGTGTATCTAGTGTATGGTATGATCTATAAACAATCCAGGATCACAAGTCCTCTAGAAATAAATCATTTTTCATTATAAGAATGTATGGTATATCTATCACTTTAATAGAACTATATCATTTTAGATAGTTCATGGGATTCTTGCATAGATAATATGATAAAATAATTTTTGAAAAAATGAAATGAACCATCACCAATAGGATTCAAGATGTCTTTATCATACTGGTTGTATTCTTCACACTTACCTTCCAGTAAGTTATTCTTCTACCTATTTGATTTAGTACACAATAGTAAGAAATAAAAAAATTTCTGGACTTCTTTTTCTAGACCTATATGTCTAATAACTTCTCTATATAGTACCCTCTATCTAGTAAACTCTTTCTAGTAAACTCTGTATAGCACCCTCTTTCTTATGCCCTCCATCTGATACTCATTTTCGGGTACCCTCTATCTAGTACCCTATGTCTAATACCCTTTGTCTAGTACCACTCTTTATGATACCTCTCTATCTAGTACCTCTCTATATAGTGCTTCGACAAAAGGATTTATCAAGATTCTCGATCAACACCTCACTTCTCCAACAACCACATCAACAACCGCTTCATAATTTAACTTATCCTTTTTATATCAACGTAGTTTGTCCAAAACCTAAAGGATAATCATGAACATAATTTTGAACTTCTTGATTCCAAATTTGAATTACCTACTTAAGTCTTCCTTCAGTTTAATTCCTTTAAATCCTCTGAGTAAATAAGATTCAACAACCTTCATAGGAACTTTCCTCAAATCTCAACATCACTGTTCTTAAAAACTTCCAAAAATATCATCTAGAATCATGATATTTCCTTAATAATTATTGATTCATTAAACATAAATATCAACATCATATCAAAGTATGAATTTACAAGGAAGTTTTAAATATCCCCAACTCTTCTTCTTATATATCTTCATAGTAACTCCTCAATCTTATAATGAATTACATGTTTCCTCTATTTAATGAATTTGAGTTACTCTATCTGATGGAAACTTCCTAGTAACCTCTATCTAATCACTTGAAAACCTTGATTCAATAAGCTTTATATCTCTCTATTCAACACAAATTCATTTGGAAACCTCAATCTGATGACTTCACTCAAAAACCATTATTTGGTGACTTCATTTTGAAAACATTGTCTGATGAACTTTGTATTTCTCTTCGTCTAATACAACTCTATTTGGAAACTTTTATCTCATGACTTTTCTCAAAAAAAACTCTATCTTTTTACCTATCTTAGAAACTTATATCCAATAACTTTTCTTAGAAACCTATATCTGATGACTATTCTCATAAACTTCATGTTCCTATAATTTATTCCTTCAAATAACCATATATAGCATCACAAATACAAAAATAGTTTTTTTACATCTTTTTTTTATTTATTTTTAACATTGGTTTTATAGGTTATGTCGTTATAGGAAATGTTAAAAAAAATTATTAATTTAATTTTTTATAACTGACTTTAAAATTATTAATTTAAATAATTTTAACATTGGTTATTATATAACCGACATAAAAAGTGATATTCAATACCTGTTAAAAACCTAATTCTTAATGTAACTTCTAAGGTCAGTTATATAATAACTAATGTAAAAAATATATATATTATTTTAAAAAAATCAATGATGAATACTACATCTGATGAAAATAAAATATTGATAAAAGGAAAAAATCACAAAAATTAGATGAGATTTATAAAAACAAACTTAAATCCTAGACATAATTTTCAATCTGGTAATAGTCTTCATTGACATAATTTTATTCAGAGGAAATATCTCATGGGTCATTTGAAGCTGTGACTTAGAAGTAACTATTGTCTTAGATGAAAGATTTTTAGTTTTAACATGATCTAAATAAAGGTTATTCATTATCATAAAAAATGAATCATTAACTGATTTATGAATTGAGAAAACTAATCATAAAAAATTAAATCATGGAAAAATAATTATAAATATCAAGATGATATAAATTAAGGAAGAATCATTGGAATGATAATAAAGATAGGAAGAGTTAAATTAGTGGAATGATTATGAAGATTTAAAGAGTTGATCATAAAATAAATACATGTGAAGCCTGAAAACATATAAATGACACTGGAAAATAAAACCATGATATTATAAATTTAACACAGTAGTTGAAAATCTCAAAGGATAAATATAAAAAAATGGAAATCTACATTAGCATGATTTGAAAATTTAACTTTCACATCAATTAAATTTTACTGACATTAAAAATGAGTTTTTAATGTTTGATTTTAACTAAATGGTTTTAAATTTTTGGTTTTTCATTTAGAAATTAAAATAACCACGGTGAAAAACTCGTTTTTAATGTTTATTATTTAAAAACTAATGTTAAAAACACAACATGAATGTTTTAACATTGATTATATAAATAACTGACGTTAAAATCATTTTATCATCAGTTATTTTAAAACTGATGTTAAACCTCTAATGTAAAATCTATTTTTTGTATTAATGAATCATAAATATCTTTGAATAATCATGATGTTTAGTACTTTAAAGAATATAAATGAATCACATGATTTATATTTTTCATCCATATCGATTTCATGGAATTATGAATATATTTGGAAAAATATTTGGTTCAACCCTCTAATCAATCACTTCAGTCTATTCGACTTCGTCAAATCACCATTGTCTATTAAACTCTATCTGATCACCTATTTCCATTAGACCCAAAAATATCCATATATAAAATTCCATTTATAAAATTTCTAAATAAGTCTCAACATTTCCATGTGATTTATATACTGACAATAAAAGACAACACCAAGAAATACTTCTTTATATTTAACTATAATTATACACTTCTTGGTCTCAACAATCTACCCCTTTGAATTTTTTGTTAACCAAGGAACATAAATCACTAAATCTCTGAAACTCAAGAAATTCAACACTATCCAATAATTTTAAGCCTATATGAGCAAGATAGTTATAGGAAACAAGAATCATTGAACAAGAATATAGTAATTTCCATAATATAGTGATAAAAACAATTACAAACTTCTATAATTACAAAATATTCATAACTGAAACTTAACTCTAACCTATAAGAAACATTTTTTGTAACCGCTTCTATAAATTGTTTAAATATTTCACATATCTGGACATCATAGCTTTCCCATTTTCAAACTGCACCTAAATATATACTCCAACTTAAATGGTAAATCACATATCAATGGATGTTTTCATATTTCTCTCCCTTTGAAAACAATATCCAAATAAAATATGATAAAGGGAACAAATATCAAATACTATGATCTAGAATAAAGTGAATTTGAACACCCATAGTCAACCTTGTCTTATAAAATGATTTCTTTGAAAATGGTTTAGTAAAGATATCATCTAATTTCTCCTTTATAGGAAAAAAACTATATTTTTTTCATTTATTTCAACATTTTATTTCATAAAGTGATATATAATATGAATGTACTTAGTCTTAAATGTTTCACTATATTCTTAGTGAGATTTATAACACATTAATTATCACATCCCAAGAGAAGTAGGAGATTCATATTAACTGAAAAATATTCCAATTGTTCCTTAATCCAAATTAATTTTTTATAGATCGAGTGAAAGATACATACTCAGCTTCTACAGTACAGAGAGTCACTGAAATTTTCTTCATTTTATGCTAACACACAAATATTTCTCCCAAAAATAAAAAATCACCATATTTGGATCTTCTATCTTTGACATAACCTTCTTATTTAGAATTATTATAGCTAAACAGATTCGACTTTCCCTTATTATCATACAATATCAAATAATCTATATTTCCCATAATGTAATAAATAATTAACATTCTATCCAAAAAAATTCATTTTTTATTCACTCTAAAATCTTGAATATTTTGTAACTTCCTAAACCAAGTATGTTCTAGTAGTTGTTAAATACAAAAATATTCTAATTGGTTTCCTAAATTTTTTAGGATCTATATTCTTTCTAACTTCATCCTTAAAAACATTTTTCCCACTTATATTGGTGTGGAAATATGTTTTGAATATTCCATGAAAAATATTTTAAGTAATTCCTTTTAATATTTTTCTTATGATAAGAAGTTGTGATCTATCTCTTAATAATTTTTACCATAAATAAAGTACCTCATTTCTCTTGTCATAGACATTTCAAACAATATATTTATTTTTCTACAAAATCATTCATATAATTTTTCATTATTACCTATAAATATGATATCGTCACCATATATAGTCATAATGAGGGAAATATATTGATTTTAATTTATGTAGAGGTTGTTATTAACTCTTATTTTTTTTAATTAAACTTCTTCAAGAAGGTTTCTAGATTATAATACCAAGATCTATGGGCTTATTTCAACCCATAAAAGAATTATTCCACTTGAAACCATATTTCTTATCTTGAATAAGTAATAATCCATAGGTTTTATCAATATAAATTTTTTTATATATCCATTGAGAAAATAATATCTGAAATCCATTTGAAATATCTTATATATAATTTTTGAAATAATATAAAGAGATATTCTAATGGTTTTAATTCTTTATACTATTAGAAAAGGTCTCATAGAAATCAATTCCTTCTACATATGAGTATTCCTTTCAAAACAACCTTTATTTATAATCACTTCACCTCTTTCATTCAACATATTTCAAAAAACACAAATTGTTCCAATCATATTTTTATATTTTATTTTGGGTACAATTTCTCATGTCCCATTTTTATCAATCTATACTAACTCTTAATTCATGGAACCAATCCACTCTTGATTCTCCAAATCTTTTTCAACATATATCAGCTCAACCAGTGAAAAATGAGGCATGTGATACTATCTTAATTGTTCTCCAAGTTTGACATATTTTCCCTAATCTTCAATGGTATTTTTGACCTCCTCTTTCTTTTTCATCCTTGTATGAGATGAATGCAATTATCCCTCATTAATTGAAATGTATGAATCAACATATTTATCTTGTAAATTATCTATCACTTATTTTAGAAGCTTTATCATATTTTTTAACATTAATGGATCCATCTTTACTTCCTATTATATATGTAGCTAACTATGAACCCTTTTTATTATAATGTTCCGCCACTTTTAAATCTACATAATCAAAAATATTTCTAGTTTCCAAATTATAACACTTATATCTTCAACCACTAGGAGGGTATCCAAGGAAGATACCATCAATACCACTTTGATAACAAATTCCAAGATTCTCACCTTTGACGTTGATAATGAAACTGATTCTAGAAACCTTTAACTATTTCAGACATTGGGTATCTTTGTAATACATCTCTTATGTAGTCATATAATCATTTTTCTTATAGAAACAATGATTATAATTGTGAATGGTTGTTTCAAAAGTTCAACTCTAAGGAATCAAGAAGTATCATGTTCAATCACTATAGTTTAGTCTATCATAACCAAACTTCTATTATTTCTCCTAGAAATGCTATTTTTTTGGTTTATATGTAAGACTAAGTTCATGAAGAATGACAATATTTTCAAGATAACCTTTTAAAATCCCATTTGTGTATTCATCACTATTATCAGTTCGAATTTTATTTATAGAATTTACAATTATGTTTCATCACTTCTCCTAAAACTCTTATATATTTTGAGATCCTCTAATATATGTTTAAAAAAACATTATACATGTAGTATGAGTGAAACCATCAAAAAAAATTACTTATCTATTTTTTTTCTTTCTCCGGGAGAACATATGTCAGAATGAATAATATCAAATAGATGATTTTTATATATCTCAACTATCTTATGTACTGAATTTTAAATATTCCTTTCGTGGAATATAGAACAACACTAAACTATTATTCTTATCATGTAAACAACATCATGAATAATACCACTCTTGGTACTCTTGTTAATATTCCTCCAGTATATATTTTCAAACCTTTTATTCCATAACTGTTTTTCTTTCATCATTCTTAGATTGCATTAACCCTTTACAAATCCAACCTAAAACATATGTCCCATGTTTTTTTACTCTTTTTAAAACTTTACCATATATGATAATTTTAAAAACTAAAACATCTCTTATGAAAAACACTATGTTTAATTCATCACAAAGTCATGAAACACTCAAAAGATTGTGCTTTATACTATTAACAAATAAGGCTTCTAGATTTCAATTTTTTTACCAATAACAGAGGATCCAATGCCTTTAATTTTGATTGACTCATCATTTCCAAAATCTAATTTCCTTTATTTTTTTTCTTTCAAAAAAATTAACAATTTCTATTACATTTTTATATATAAAGAACACTCACTATCCAATCCAATATCGAAGGTCATTCTCCTTTTGTGCCTTTGATAAAAATTTTAAAAACTAGAGAATTTTATTTACCTTTTTTTCTCCGACACATGAGGCTTCTAATATTTTTTATATAAAATTTATTTTTATGGTAGAAATACATTACATCCTTTAGAAATATGTATGGTCTGATTATATCTTTTAAAAATAGTTTATAGACTTTGAAATCTATTTTCAATTTTCAAACTATATTTTTTTAGATTTTATTCTTAAAGTGGATTGAATTCTCCCTAAAATATACCTCCAAGACCTATTGGATTCATTGTAGTGTTGATGATTGAACCATAATATTTTCATTATATTTCCAAATCCTCCATAGTACCAGCAATATCCTTGGAAAATATATTTTCTTTGAGAACTTTCATGTTGTCCAGAAATATTATCTATATTCCAACATATTTCTAACCATAAAACTTGGATCCTTATTGTGATACATAATTTTGGTAGACTCACGGTATATTATTATTTATATTATTATTTATCTTATCCTTAAAAAAGTCTTTAGTTTTAATAGTTTATGATTCAAAATTTGATTTCTTTTAAATTATATAATCACGGACTTCACTTGTTTTAGTTATATACATGATCTTTTTAACTCCTTCTTCTAAACATCTTAAACCATGTTTTTAACCACTATTTATAATCTTTAATGATATTTATGAGACTTACACTTCTAATATAATTCAAAAAAATTGTAATTATGTTTCAGAAGTTTGATATTCCTTATTTATATTCAACCAACATCTATTGTACATGCTCAAATAATTTATCCTTCACCTTAAAAGAATTAAATATTGATTTGGTGGTTTTTCTATTAATCAAGTAACTTCTTCAAATCATAAATATATTTTAACAACTATTATTTTTCTTTAAGAGTTGATTCCTAATTATTTTCTGATATATTTATTTCTTAAACTTCTTATTCTATTTATCAAGTTTAAAAATATTTGAAATACATTATTTCAATTCTATTTTAATCATAAAATCTATCTAATTTTCCTATTATTATTCTTCAAAGTTTCTAATTTCATCACTGGTAAAACTCTCATCATTTAACTTTGTCATAAGAAACTAATTTGTACTTTCATCACTAGAATTTTTATTTTCCACTTCACTAGCATCATATTTCCCACATCTAGATAAAAAATTCTCTTTTCATATATATATAATATCCTATCCTTTACATTTAAATATGACTTTGATTTTTCTATCTTTTTATTCATATATCTTATTATTTTTTCATATTATTCATCACTATATTCATCTTCCTTTAAACTTGTATAATTTTATGTGAAATGTCTAATGGCTCTGCAAATAAATAACTTAAAAGGTAAATTTTTGTTATACTTATATGTGACTCTTTAAACCTTTATATAAAATAAATACAAGAATTCATAAAACATTTTACTCTCTTTATATTCAATATCAGATTCGTAGACTAATTCCTTATAAACTCTCTTACAATCTCTTTTCTATGTTTCTTTGAATGTGATTTCTCGATCAATCATTTCCTTGTTCCTGATAGGTTTTTCTCTTCTTATTTCATATATGATGAAAATATTATTCAAATCATCCAGAGAGAAAGTGTCAATATATCTATATTCTAATGATAATACCTTGGCATAAAATTTATTAGGAATAATAGATAGATTCATAATATCCTATTTTTAAATCTTCATTATTCAATATCTATATTTTTAACTTGGATTTCTTTACTTTTTTATTTCCTTCATGAATATTTTTAAAAAAATTATAGATGCCTTTAGACGTTACAATTACTTTAACCCTTAGATATTAACTTTTAAAGAGTGTGGAAAGTAAAACATTTTTGGCTCACCTACCATTCTATGGATTCTTCTAGTCTGCATCTATTAAGGGGGAACCCTCAGAAGGAGTGAAATCATCTACATTAGCTCCAAGAACTTCATAAACAATAGATAATTGATAGGGTATAGTTTTTTCTTTCAAATATGACAGTTTTTTCCATTGAAGATAGGAATCCATTTACAATTAACTGAGTTCATAAGATGCATTAAAGCTATATTTTTCTTCAAAATTATTAAAAACAAGTGTTAATAAAGGAACCTTTTCTTTGATACCAATTGAATTGACCAGTCAAGATCTATGTGATCCCTAAGAGGGGGTGAATAAATGATATTATCATTTTATTATTTATTCTTTAAAATGGCATTTTCCCCTAGTTAGAGATAATTGACTCCATTGAAAAACAACACACAAGAATACCCAGAGGAATACAATAATTTACAAGTTTCACTACTCGTAAGAGTATCTAGTCCTTAACATGATCATAAAATAATACAGGATCACACATCCTCTAGAAATAAATCCTTTTTGGTTTAAAAAAAGTAGATTATATACATAACTTGGATAAAATTATAGTCATTTTGATAGTTCAAGTGATTATTGCATATATAATATGATAAAATAATTTTTTCAACAAATAAATAAACATTCACTAACATGCTTCAACACACCGTCACTGTGTTTCTTAAATTATTCACACATTCCCTCATGAAAGTTCTTATTTATATATTATTTCTTTCACAATAGAGAGAAAAAATGTTTTTGAACATATTTTTCCAATCCTATCCATAAAATAACTTCTCTATATAGTACCCTTTATATGGTATTCCCTTTCTAGTACCCTCCATCTAATACTCACTATTAAGTATGCTATATCTAGTTCCCTCTTCCTAATACACTCTTTTGGGTACCTCTCTATTGGATACCTCTCTGTTTGGTAAATATCTATGTGATACCTCTATATTTGGTGATTTGACAAAAGGATCTCTCAATATTCTCAGTCATCCTTTAAATTTTTCAACAACAACATCAACAACCACTTCACAACACACTCTCCCCTTTATATAAATGTTTTATATGAAAACTAATGGTGGTTCATGAACTCAAATTTTGGATTTTTTGCTTCAAAATTTGGATTACCCACATTAGACTTCCTTCAATTGAATAGATTTAAATCCATTGGGTAAATAAGAGTTAAAAACATCATAGGATATTTCCTCAAATATTACCATTAGTGATATTTAAAACTTATTGAAATACCATCTATAATTATAATATTTACTTCATGTTTATAGATTCATTGAATGTACAACTCAACATCATCACAATGTATGACTTTACAAAGACATTATAAATATCCTTAACCCTTATTCAAATACTTATTCATAGGAACTCCTTAGTTTGGTAATTATTTATATGTTTCTTTTTTCTAATGACTTTGAGTTACGCTATCGGATGGACTATGTCTAGAAACCTCTACCCAATAATTCATAATACTTTTTTAGATAAATTCATTCAGAAATATTTATCTTATAAACTTTATAATTATATCTATCTAATATAACTTCTTTTAAAAATCTATTTCAAATTAATTTTCTCAAAAACCTGTATCCAATCATTCAAAAACCTCTATATAATGAACTTTTTATTTCTCTTCATATGATACAACTTCATTTGGAAACCTCAATTCGATGACTTCACTCTGAAACCTCTATCTGATGACCTCTCTCAGAAACCTTTGTCTAAGGAATTAATTAAATAACATATTTAGAATGACTATGCTTAGAAACCACATGTTCCTGTAATTTATTCCTTAAAACAACCTCATCTAGAATTATTAATATCTTATAACTATCAAGATTTTGGTTATTTGAATAATATCAAAGCATCTCCAAAATTACTTTTTTTCTATCTCTACTTGATGAAACTATGAATACATTTGAAAAAAAACATTTGGATCTACCCTCCATCTAATCACCTTTATCCATTAGACTCTTTCCAATAACCTCTATCTATTTGACTCAAAATTCTATGACTTGAACATTCCATCAATATAGTTTATAAAGAAGGTTCAACATTATCAAGTTATTTATATACTTGCAAAAAAACTAAAACACCAAGAAATATTTATTTTTGTCTAACCACAATTCAACACCTCTTGGTATCACCAGATATGTATTTAGAACATAAAATAAAAAAAATCCCCAATTACTTAGTAGAGTTTTTTAAAACCACCATTAAATATATATATATATATATATTTTAAAAAAAATTTAAAATAAAAACATCATTAAACATTAAAAACGCCACTAAAATACATTGTGAAATAATTCACAATAGTTTTTATGAGAATCATGAAATAACCCTCAAAACAAGAATCTATGGTGTTTTATAAAAACCATCTCTAAATATTATTTCTAGCATATTTTAGTGAGGTTTCATGTAAAAATATTATGAGGATTCAAGGGGTTAATAGTAGAATCATCGTTGATTAAGATCCTTGTTTTACCTAATGAGTATAGAAGAGTATTCAGTGTTATTTTTTCTCTCAACTATGCCATAGAAATTATTTTCATCAGTAAGTATATGGTCAACCTAATTTTATTATCCAAACACTATAGGAAATGTATTGGGCAAGTGTTCTATATTTTGAAGGTTTGTGAATGAATCACCTACATTTGGTTGAGTTTTCCAATAATAATAGTTATCATTCATCCATTAGTATGTCTCTATTCATAGTAGTGTATGGGAATCCTTGTAGATCTCTACTATGTTGTACCAATGTTAGAGTGTAAATATTCCATGATGTATCACCTAGATATTTTAAATTATTTTTCCTTTTGAAACCTAATGTGTTCGATGTCTTGTAATGAACGCAACATTGAACCAATACGAAACATAGAACATTATATAATCATTAAAATATCATCATAGAATTGGTAGTTAAAAATATAGGTATCTTAATTATGAAATATATATACAAAAAAATTAAAGTTCCTTATTAATATTAATTAATTGATAAAATTAAATTGATACAGCCAACTAACTAATAATTCCATTTTATGGTAAAAATGTTTTTTCCAAAAAAATTATTTCTATGTAATTTATTTTAAGAAAATAATTATATTATATATAAAATAAATTATTTATTTGAATAATTTATTAACCCTAATATAATTGTTAATTTATAGTAAATAATAATAATAATAGTTATAATTTTAAAAAAAATCTATGAAATCAATTTTCAATATATTTTTATTTAAAATTTAAATTAACAAATATTATAATTTTCTTTTGGAAAGAATAAAAGCAATTTTTTGATTTATAACAACAATATTATCTTAATATTATTTTTTAGTATTTTTATGAAGTTGTTAACTTTTAGGTGAATAGTGAAAAAGTACCTATTGTTAAAACTGTCACTTTTATAACACTCTCATCATACAATAATGACTTAATTATTTTTAAAACCATTTTATATAACATAATATATATATATATATATATATAATTAAAATAAATCGTTTAAAATTATTATGTTATATTTATAAATCCCATGTTTATTATTTTGTAAGCATAAGTAATATTTTACTTCAAAAATTATTTTATTCACTTTTATTAAAAAAATTGATTTACATCACTTATATAAATTAAATCAACCAAAATGGGTTTTATATTTCATATAAACATTATTATATTATATCATAATGTCAATATCAATTTTGATCATAAAATTATGATTACTAAGATTAAAGTTAATAACCATGATAATGGTAAAACTATTATTTTCAAAGAATAGTTTAATTAATATTTTGTATTTCTATATAATAAAATAAATTAATTCATTATAAATAGTTAATTTAATATAATTTTTAAAACTATATTTTAATAAATTGTGACACATTCAATAAGTAATCAAAACTAAATATGATTAAGAACACATAATAGTCAAAACATCATTTTTTCATAAAATATTTTTTCTATATATAAAATGTTTAAATTTAAAAGTTATGTTTATATTAATTTGAGATAAAATTTAGGTTTATAAGATCCAAACTTTGTAACAAAAGTTATTTTATATGTTTATTAAATCATAATTTACTGGGGTAAAAACTATTTACCCTGGTAAAAACAAAAGAAATGTAAAAAAATGAATTCCAACATGTTTAAAAAAAATATAGAAATACTTAGTTAATTTTTTATTGGCCTTATATCACCCCAAACTATATTATTTCTAAAAAATTTAACCTTTTAACCATGAATAGAGTCATTCTATTTTTGAAAAATAATGGTTGTTCATAAAAGTGCCCTTTTATTCACTTATAAAAGGGGAAACTTCCAAACCTTAATTCCAAGACCATTATTTATAATTTCAACCTAAAAATATTCCATTTTAATCCTCCTATAAACCACTCTTAATTTAATTATCCAATGACCACCATATTTTATCTTATTCCCTTCATTTCTAAGGTGACTTTCAAGAGAAAGTTCAAGGTACCAAAGTGAGTATTACTTACATATTACCTTTTTTTCTTAATATTTAACTTCAAACACTACCCTAAATATTGTAATATAATTAAATCAGTATCATTTTAAGACTTAATTTTTATTTCATTAATGGAAATACCAATATTTATTCCATTCTATTTACTTAAAAAACCAAAGAACTTTAATTGTACGTTGTGTGGACTACCGCCTCTACGAAGTAACATTTTTTCATATTGGTTTTATTTATTTATAAAAAACACTTATAATATGATTAAAAAATTTAAAATAATATCTTTATTATTCTATTATAATTTTATTATACACTTCCTTAACCATACACACTCATCAATTTATAGCGTGATCTTGTTTTGGTTATTTTAACCGCCTATATAAATGACACCATGAAACTCAATCATAGATGAATATGGGAACTTAAATACTAATATTATTATTATTTAATAATAACATAATTATTTATTTATTATTTTGGAATATTTATATTAAATATTCAATTTATTGGTATAATATCATCCCTAGTCTCTAAAAGTACTAAAATAAGCTGACACCAATTCATTTTTCATGCAAACAAAAGAAACAAACATATATTAAATAAATATAATAAGATATTAAATTGTATATATTAAACTAAATATATAAGAATAAGGATCATAATAATGTATCTAATTAAATTAATTTTATTTTTCTGAAATTTAGACTCATATGCAAAATGAATCAATAACAAGGTAAGGGTTTCTTGTCTCATTTTTCACCCCCTGATACATATTTCTTATTATAAACCATATTTTAATTGAAATGGTGTATCTAATGAAACTCTAAAATTTTGTATCATTATTATACTATATTAAATTTTATTCAATTTTTAATTCCATTTTATTTCTCTTCAGGTTTTTAACTCAAAAATTAAAATTTTTGTAAGGGTTTGTTGTCTCAAATTCATTTCTTTGAGATGCATTTGTATTTTGAACATAATGTTTTTTATATAGTGTATATGATAATTGTCTAATTTATTACACCATGAAATATAATTTATTTATGGTATTATAAATTTAATTTCAATATTTCTCTCCTTGAATGGATTTTTATTTAAATTTTATTTGATTCATAACATTTTTCTCAACTTAGACTCTTTCTCCTTGAGTCATAAATTCTTTAGTTCATTGTGATCTTTTAAGAACTTTTCATACTAAAAATTTCTATTATCTATTATATTATATCTTTTTATATAGGTAAGTTACTTATTTTTATTGATATCATCTTCCTTGATTAAATAACTTCTCAAATAAAATTTTGACATTATAAATAACAACTCCCACTCTTTCCAATGGATCTTTTACTCCATATCCATATTTTCCTTCCAACTAATGTTCTCCAATATTCTTGGGAACTTTAATATAGATTATTTTCTATGATCTCCATAAATTTTTTTACCTATTTTCAAGAGGAAAATATAATACATTTTTTATGATATGGGTTTTAAACAATGGTGTTTCAAAATATTTAAAAAGGTTTTCTATCCTTTCAGAATCAAATTTTTTATCTTCCACTTCATATTTTATCTATAAAACCTTTAAGAATTTTTCAAGACTAAATTTTTGAATAACTATTAAAAATTAATACTTTAATATATATCAAAATTTTTCATTCCAAACTTTTTGAAAATGACTTTTCAAAATAAACTGGTGAATTCTTCACTTAAAATTTCTTTATAAAAATAAGAAAAAAAACTTATTTTTTAAAAAAAATTACAAGAATGTATTTCCAATAATTTTTCATATTATTTATCATGATTTTTGGTGTTATAAATTAAATTATTTTTCCATTATTCAAAGAGTTTTATTTGAAATTGTTATCATGGAAAAAGGTTCATTTCAATCATGATTTTCAAAGTAAAATTAAACTATTCTTCAAAAGGTAATATTAATATTTCAATTCATAATTAACCTATTATTTCATAAATAATAAGCATTAAATCTTTATAACATAAATGATCTATCATGACCTTTTTCTTGACTAATTATATTTTTTGTGTAACGATAATTCTTATTATAATTTCTTTCCTCTATGAATACCCTTTTTTTTATTACTCTTATTGAAGGTTTTTCACTTAAATTTCATATATCTAATGATTGGAGAAATTTCTCATTTAATTGTATACCATTTATCAAAATGTTGTAAATACCACAATCTATATTATCTTGATTGAATGGTATTTACCTATAATTTTATTGATTATATTTGTAAATCTATCTATTTTACATAGGTATATCATGTTACAATTATTGATGAAATTATTAATGTTATCCTTATGTGATTCCATATGAAAATGATATGAAACCAGTTTTCATTCCAGGGGTTATTTATTATATGATGATGATTTATTTTATGCAGTAAACATATGAATGGATGATGATGGGTGAGGTCCTATATCACCCAATAGTTAATTGGTTTATGATTATCTCATGAGATAGTTAGGCATGTATATAATGAGTTTTTTCATATAGGAATTGGAATAGTGAGTTTTTATGCATTTTCTTGTGCATACATAATTAGTTTGTTCACATATGTGAGGGAATAAAAATTTTTATCACAAATTATTTCCTATAATTATAGTTGTAACACATTTCTATGATTCCATTCATTTTATTATATGCTAAATTTCCTTCTTATTCCATATTTTGATGATTATTCTTATAACTATGTTATGAACTCATGGATCATGTTTATTGACTCATGTTTCCACAGTATATTTATTGTTTTATTCTATTATGCTATGTTTTCAATCGTGATTTTTTATCTATAATTTTTTTATAAACTTTTTATGTATCTTGATTATACCCATATTCTCATGTTATTCACACTTATCAAATTTTATATTTATCACTTTTTTTAAACCTACTGAGTATTTAATATCCCCTATTTATTTTGTTTTATTTTCTCGGGTTATAAAGATGAGTGTAACATATGAGAAGTCTAAAAGGGTGTCTAGTATGGTTCAATTAGGTAGAAATTTTTACAAGCTTTATAAAATAATTTTTTTATGTAAATATTCCTCAAATATACTAAATAAAAAGGTTCTTCAAGTTGTTTTAGATTATTTTTTATATATAGTACTAATGTGAAATTTGTGCAATTTTAGATTAGATCATCTCTCTTAGTTTGAAAGAAAACTTTTTTGAAGTATTTTTTGTATCACTAAAACCTGGAGTGTAGTAATAAAGAACCATACTTGGATGAAATTTGGTATAAAATATATTAGATAATTTTTATTTTATTTATGATAAAATAAAGGCTACTCGATATCATTAAAAAAAATTCATCTATGGAGGAGACTTATAGTGTTTTTAGTTAGTGATCATTTACTCCTGGAGTTTTATCCTCTTCATGTACAAAGAATATCAAATCAAGGTAATAATATTTCCCCTTGGTTTATAAAACATTTATATTTGTTGAAGCATGTCAATGAGGTGGAATATTTTTAAATACTTCCTTTGTAGATAAATTAGATTCACCAAATATTCTATGAATTTAAGCTTTATAAGTATCTTCATGATAACTATTATAAAATATATTAGGGAGATTTGGATATTGATAAATTTGTTACTTTCACGAAATAGTTAATTAAGATTCAGGGTCATCAAGAGAAGGTTTTGTGTGGGAATGGAATTCTATTGGTTTGTTTCCTGATGAGGCACAATGTTTTGAAGAAGTGTACATGTGAATGAGAG
Organism: Viscum album; assembly: GCA_963277665.1. Classification (NCBI taxonomy): domain Eukaryota; kingdom Viridiplantae; phylum Streptophyta; class Magnoliopsida; order Santalales; family Viscaceae; genus Viscum; species Viscum album. The sequence continues at coordinate 248,660,557 of OY728133.1, forward strand.
TCATAGGTTCATACTTAGTATCCCAAGTTGTTTTAAATTATTATTATTATATATATTGAGGTACTTTATTTTTTATTGATATTATTAAAATTTATTATATCCATGTGGTGTGTTTTCATAGTGGAAAGTTTCTTGTTTGAGAGGTATCTCCCAGGGTTATTTGGGTTTTGAGGTAACTCTTTATTATTATGGGTTTGGATTTTTTTCATGGGTAAGAGAATCATTTGATATGTATCTAATGTAAAGACTTTGAATTTAATATAACATTAATTTTAATTCTACAATCATTGGGGTGTCAATAAGATTTTTGAAATTGATTCATAGAGGAGTTTATTTTTGGGTTAAATTTTAGCTATAAGCATGAATCATGACATGTCATAACCATGTACATTGTGACATTGTTGGTTGGATTGAGAAGATGGATCTTCTCAGTCAGTTGTTTTTTGTTTTGATCAATGAGGTTGTGGTGTGGGAATTGTGTTTTGATGTGTTTATTAGGCCATGAGAATTTTTTATCATTATATCTAGGTTTGAAAGTCTTGTTATGATTTGATGTGTTTCATTGTGATGTGAGGGGTTCTAGATTAATCTTATATGAGGGTAATTATGTAGTTTCCTTCTAGATTATTCCATGAGTGTATCATCAAGGTATTTCATTGTTTTTTTATTTTTCTTATTCTTGTATCATGATATTGATCATTTCATTGTGGTGGTTATATATCATTGATTAGGTTTGATGGTGAATGTTAAGTTTTAAATTTTGATTATCATGTGTTCAAGAATTGTGGGATAAATACACTTATTCAATCATGACCTTACCTATTTATATTGATTTCAAATGGTTTAAATCCCAAGAATTTGGGTAGTATCACACTATAATTTCTTAATCGGGCTACCATTGTGTTGTAACCATGCCTGTTACATAGTGAGTTAAGTTTCTCAGTTTTTAATATAAATTCACATTCATTCTCATATTGTATCTAATTACGTCAACCTTATCCAAATATGAGATTCTATAAGGTTTATATTGGGTATACATTGGTCATATTTTGGTGTATTTTAATCCCCTAGTAGAAAAATACCTTTCAAGTTGTCTTTTTTTTCAATGTCTTTTTTAGAGGTGTCATATTTGCAAGTGGCATTGTAAATATAATTTTAAGACAAGGTATAGAAACCAACAATAAAAATGTTTAAAAAATTGGTTATTTTTTAGAATTAAGTTTTCATATTGATTATTTAAATATTCAATGGAAAAAGTGATTTTTCACAACAATATTTTGAATAACCAAAGTGAAAAGTTACTTTTGCATCAATTATTCAAAAAAATGTGAAAACGTCTGTTTTCATGTCTATTATTCAAATAAATGAATAGAAAAGGTAAATATTAAAAAATATATATGTATATAATAATATTTTTATAACATATAATCCATACAAATGTCTTTTGGAGAAACCAAAATAGTATAAACTATATTTCATTAACACATATCAATTTCTAGGATAAATTAAATAATCTTCTAGAAAATTAAATAGTTTACCATTACATGAATGAAAAAAAAATATTAACCTTTATACCATGATAATAATCATCAAATATTATAAATAATGAATGAAAACAAAATCAAAGGATAACATAAGTTGAAATATGAAGTTTTTTACATCTTTTAAATAATCTTTTATCAAATAATCATTTTTTAACATATATATTCATAAAAAATCATTTACTACTATCATCACCACCATTTCACTAGTCAATTACTCCATCATATCCCATGTTTCTTTAAATTTTGAAATTAAATCTTCAAAATGGTTGAATATACTATAACATGATTTGGAATCTGAAAATATAAAATGTAAAAAGTTAGGAGAGGGTATATATTAAGAATGGTGGGGAATGTGAAATTTTGAAAGAATAAAAAAAATAAGTATCATGATATATTTATTAGTATTAAAGAAAATAATAAGGTAGCGGGCACCGGTGTGATGAAAAAATATTAAAATTTTATTTTAGGGGAAACATTTTTTCAAGTTTTTGACATTGGTTTTTTTAATTGATGTTAAAAGATGACTTTTAATGTTAATTTTTTAATAACCAATGTTAAAATTAATTTTTAAAGTTAAATTTTTAAAAAATAACTTTAAAATTACTTTTAACATTAGTTTGTAAAAACCTAACCTTAATAATATAACATTAAATATATTTTTCTATAGTTGATGGATTCATGTAATTTATATTTTATAATGAAAGGTGTGTATTTCTTCTTATTTCCATCATTTATTCATGTTCCTTCCCATATTTGAGGTCATATAACAGTTATTGGTTTTGTTTGGTGATCTTAGGTGTAGTGGCTAATAGATTTTTCATATGTGTGGGTTTCATGTAGGATCCTTGCATATTTTCTGGTCCTTATTTGGTATTCTCTCACCATTTTTGGGAAACATTTGATAAAGCTCTAGTTTAGGTATGGGACTTGAGATATATCTTCTATTTAATTTATGTGTGAATATAAAATTATCATTCCTATGTTTTTAATGGTTATATGGTTTAGATTAACCTAAAAAATATAATAAACTAAATTATTGAAATTGGAATGGGAGATGTGACTACATCTTCTTTATATAAATTACATGATATTACTAGTGTGATTTCATATGATAATTTAATATTTTTATTTTGTAAATTTTATTTATTTTTTCCATTATTCATAACTTTCAAAAAAAATATACTTAATGATGGTAACAAAATGGTATATATGGAATTTAGAATTAACAATTGATTTTGTTTAATCACAAATTGTTGAACTAATTTAGGATTGATTTAAAATAGGAATATACTATATTGATTTTTTAATTTTGATTTTTTTCAATGATATGTTTATTTTTTACATTTAATTATATTTTTTTAGTTAGAGTGGTCTTTTATGGTTGTTATGGTTGGTTTTGAGGATATGATGTGTAGTTATCATTATGGTGAGAGTGTGGTTAACTTGTGTGGAAATGGGATGGAATTGTTGAAATGGTGTCTTTTTTTGTGGTGGCCATTGGTTGGGATTGTGAATTGGTGATGTGGTTTTGAGGATAGGTTTGTGTAGTTGTGTCATAATTTCTCAATAATATGGAATGATGCTAAAATTAATGAAATTATGAGTGGAAATAGAATTTGGAGGAATTAATAAAGAGATAGTAAATTAATATGTGATTAAATAAGTGGAAGTGTTTAAATGGATTTGTAATTGTCTGGAAATAAATTATGGAGTGATGAATTTAATGCAATTGGTAATGAAAAATATGTAAATTTATAATGATTTGATAAAATGGGAATTTATAATTATTGTGTGGTTATTATGTTATGGTTATATGGTTTAGTTTTTTTATGTCTAGTTATATTAGTGATTATCGATGTGTGATGGTGGGGTTGAATTGATGTGTTATAGGTCATAGTAATAAATTCAATGCATTAGGGAGGCCTGATTAAATATTGAAAAGTGTTTTTTAGTTAAATATATCTCCCCTGGTTTATAAAATATTAGTGGTTGATGATGCTCTTGACCTCCAGCACCTCAGTCCCCCCTGATGTACTCTGTCTGCAAGGAACCCTCTTCCCCAAAGAAATATATAATGAGAGAGATTATTTTTATGTTGTTTCTTATACACCACCACATAGATTAGGTAACCTTATCAATACCCATATAAGTTCATAATTTATAGGTGTTCTCCCCATTATCTAGGATGGAGGTGACATAGATGGATGACTAATCCCCCTTCCCCACTCTCTCTTTTATACATAGTATAGGAAATGATGACTGAGGACTATGATAGGATATAATTTTTTGAGGTTGTTATGTAATGTTGTGGTTGTGGTGTGTATTCATGGTGGCGGACATGCATAAAAAGATGAGGTAATGTGGTTATTGTCTTTCATGTTTATGGTACCATACTATGATAATATGGATGAGATGTGTGGTTATGATGTAGTGATATGGAATGTATAGGTGGTTGTAATATGATGTGTTTTTGGATGTGTTGTATGCAATTGTGGATATGATTTAGTTATGTTGTTATGTGTATATTAAAGATATGGTATCACAAGAATATATATTCAGGGAATGAGGATGACTAGATCATTGGGGAAGTGGTTGTGGGGTACCTTCTTGATATATTATTTTGATCATTAATATATTATAATACATGGATGTCTTGTTGGGTGAGTCAACCTTGGTGATGATGGGTGGTAGTTGACCAAGTGTAGGTGATGATTTATTTTGTCTATTTATTCACTAAGGAATTGGTATTCTTCTTAAACATTTTTATAAGGGGTTTTGAGAAGGATCTTATAGAGTATAAATCTATACTCACCTTTGTGTGAGTCTGTGTATTTTTACAATTTCCTAGGGGGTTTATTGATCAAACAAGACCATGGTAGCTTTCAATGATCATTGGTATTGGTGGATTCATTACTACAAGAGTTTCATTTAAGTATATATTATAGATACCTTTATTTGTTATGATATTTACATGCATTATGGGTTGTTTTATATTTATGTTATGGAGTTTATTGGTGGTTTATCATCTTATGTTCTAGGGTTTTATAAGGGTAATGCCTCTCATTATGTGTGTTTTATACCCTTGGTGCTTCTTTCCAACCCATGACCTATTATAGGTGGGATTTGGGGGGTCACACTTCTCTTCATTATCAATCTATGAGGATTTCCAATGAGATTGGGTCATGATATTGGATTATTTAGGTATTTAGTTTTATATAACTTCTTAATGTATCCATTAGAGTTTCCCAAGATCATATAATTTTATTAATTATAATTAGTTGCTTTAAAAACTATAATGGTCTTAGTTTTCCCTAAGGAATTAAACCAGGAAGTTTGAATTTTTTTATTATAAAATGAACTTGTATACTTGTTGGGGTTCAATGTATAATATAATTCATAAAACAAATCAAGAGAAAAACCAAATTACATGCATGTTTCTAATTATTCAATTTATTTATCTAATCAAATTAAAAAAGATTAAATTTTTCATAATTATATTATTGTAAATATATTTGATAATTAATGGTTTTTATGCATCATCTATAAAATATTTATTTATAAAATTAAACAAAAAACTCAAATCCATCACATGAAAATGGAAAATAAAATGGTTTTCAAGAAAAGGATTAAAACAATCAAGAAAAAAAATCATACTTCTAATTGGTTGTGATGAGATAAACATCAAATTTTCATCTTTTAAAATATAGTATAGGTCCACTATTTTGAGATAAGTCCAACATAAAGTTCCATTATCCATACAGAGTATTAAAAAGTGACTAAAGTTTTATAAAAGTTGTTTAAATACAAATATGTAAAAATATAAAATAAAATTTTACTTTAAAGTTTTATAAACTAAGTCGCATTTGAATTATATTTAATTTAATTTAATTTCTATCATGAAAAAATTTAAATGCATGATGTAAAATTTTATATTGTGTATGAAATTATTAATAGAGTATACATGAATAATTCATAATTCATAATTAAATATTTCATAAGTTTTTAATCTATAGGAATAATGAATATTTCATATTTTAAATGGCACTTAATATATTGAATATATTATAAATATAATTAGAATTCATATAAAAACTTCATATTTCTATCATTGTGGTATGTTAATACATCACATAATATATAAATATTCCCATTTTATAATTCAATAAATAAATAATATAAAATTTATATTTAGTGGATAAATGTGAATATTTTATATTTGTAAAACATATAATTCGTGAAAAATATAAACTATTCATATCTCGACTTTCAATTCATATGAATATTTCATAATGTGTAATATTATAATTTCATATTAAATCAATAAATATTATATATAATATTCATATATTTTATCCACTTTTATATCCACATTAAATCTCTAAAATAACATCAATATGAAATAATTTCAGGTTAGTACTTAGTATCACACCTATGGGTCCTTTCATGCAGTTCTATTTTAAGAAAATAAAAAAATGTGTTAATGTACTCTATATAAAAAAACATGTTCAATATTATTCATTGATATAGTCCATAAATTCATAATATATGGTCAATATTAAATTCATTTTATTCCCTCATATTTATTAATTTAATGAGTTTTGATAAATTTTTGGAATTAAAGTGTTAATTCATTTGATATTGTGAATAATGTTTAAAATATACAAAATAGGAATTAAATTTACTTCCATGAATTTGGGGGTGAATGTATGACTACCATTTATTCTTTATATTGTTCTTGTGAATTCTTGGAGAATGGTATGTGACATTAGATGTCATGATTGATGTTAGGATCACTTTGGGATGACCACACTGAGAGGGGAGAATCATTGTGGGATGTCTATTTATAATTTTAAAACTTTTATCCTCTTTTTTATACCTCAATAACTTATTCAGTGGATGGTTATTTTTTCATTACCTATAATTAACAAGCATTCACATAAAACAATAAATCATAAAGAATAAGAGGATTTTTGAATGAGGTTTTCCTCTGATGTGGATGACTACATATCGGGTGTATGGTGGTTATTATTCCACTTACACACATCTTCCTTTTTATTATCAAATAAAGAAATAAAAATGGTACGAACTTTTATTCATTTTCATGGGACCAACTAGGTGCAATGCAAGCTTTAACTTTGAAGCACAATATTATAAGACGTCAGTTTGTCCCTCTCAAAGTGATCAATAATGTAATACAAGTATTTTTATCTAGACTTCAATGAATCTGATCAAATTCCATGAAATGTAGCTGTCAAAAGGATGCCTCTATTTCATAAGAATAAAAAGGTTGTCTCATATTATGTAGTGATCTAGAGGCTTTCTCTTCTTTTTCTTCAGACACAATAATATGAATGTGCATCATACTAGAAATCTAAAAGTTATTTTTCAACCAAAATGACAATGATCATACATTAACATGATTAAAAAAATTCTTCTAACATTGATCTTTAATAAAAAAACATGAGATATTAAATTTCAATGTTTTATTCTCAATCTTGGATACACAATGTCAATGATTAATGTAATATTGGAATCTTTTTAGTGAAATTGATTATCTATAAGAACTAATTACACTACACTGATTTATCTTATTATTCAAGAATGATTCCATTATGCATATTCTTTTCATAGATATCTCAAATCATATCATGCATGTATATGAATCATGCATAGCATTATCATAAAAAAATCATGTGAACTTCTTCATGCATGCGTTATCATGTTCTCATTAACAATCATTAAAACTAATTCCTCACTTTACTTCTCATAATGAAACACATGATATCAATGCCCTTGTGTAACAGGTATGTATACACGATGTCTCTCCTTCTTAATGAAATCTAATGTTCTTCACAGATAATTTATCTTCCTTATTTTTCATGAAATCTGAGTAAGGCTTGTGTGTTTCTTATTCTCCTACAAATTAACAAAGCATGTGACTTCTACCTCATGTGACTAGTTTAGTTTGTGAGTTCCTTATTCTTCTTCACATAACCAAAGAGGTTTGTGGGATCTTCTTTTCATGAATAAATCACATGACTATCTTCTCCTTTTTCATTGTCGAGTAGATCATGGATCCACTTCCTTCATGTGAAGGTATCACGTGAGTTTCTTCTTTGTGGATATTTTGTCTCTTTAGAAAGGATATATATCTAAATATTTTAAACCACTTCTCAACCGTTTCTTATGCCTCTATATTTATAGTAATATTTACACTTCCAATCCTCAAATATTCAAGGTGGGTCAAGGACCATTCAATTCTATGAATATCTCAATAGATATTAAATCTTTATAATTATGAAACTCTTGTTGTTATCATTTGATTATGAAGTAAATATGTGATCACATGATATATTCACTTGATCATGTGTAACCTCAATGGATATATTTTAAACAACTTACAAAAAAATTATGCAATGAAGGATTTCCATGATGGAACCTTCGTGTGTATGTTGTTTTTCATATAAAGGATCAAGTATTTTCATCAGGGAATCACTTGATCGCAAAATTCATGTGGTGCCACATGATCATGTAATCCAAGATACTTCATGTGACTAATTATTGTTCTTGTGATGACTCTATGGATCACTTATATGCATCTTAGAATCATCCCTAGTATAATCATGTTATCTATATGAATGTGTGCATGAAAGATGGAGATTTCATGCTTTTCCTTGGAATCATCGAGCGAATATTGTTCTCATGGTTTGAATTCTAGAAGGATGAATATCAAACACTATAATCAAGTGGAAATTGGATACCTCAAGCTTGCGCACATATCCCTTCAATGACTAAATGTTGAAGATGATGGTGGAAATATTGTACATATTTAATTGTTTAATCTAGTCAACATATGTTATATATGTATGTTTTTTAACATGTGAATAGTGTCATGCATAACTTTGGTCACACATCAGACTTTTATTTGATTGAGAATTTTTATATAAACAATTCCATCTCAGTGATTTAAAATATGTGAGTAGCTTGGGGTCTGCTCACAAATCCACACCGCATACACCTACGAACATTCCATCGTGACATTCCCTCATAAGTGGCTCTGGAACTTCCATGCAAGCTCACCCATGTTCACACCCACCTACCCATGTACGAACTCACCCATGAAGTCATAGCTAGAAAACCTTTTTGGGTCTCATTTTTTGTTGATATTACTACCAAAATGGCATGGTCAAGCTTTCTTGGTTATCCAACTATGGTTGGGCCACTTTTTAAGGACCAAATCAAAAGTTACATAGATTTTTTCTAGGTATAAAATATAGTATTAAGTGTTCCTAAAATTCATTCTTCAAATAAATGATTCATCATGAAAAATATAAATGTACTTTCTCTTTTTTCATGGGAATCATATTTATTCATCCAAAAAAATATATTCATAATCTTTCACCTTCTTAAATATTTAACATAATAAATATTTATATGTAATCATAAATATATGATTTTTCATCACTTTTTATTATGTTTTAAATATATGCTCCACATTAGAACATGTTCTTAAATTAATAAAGATCAGTTCATTAGTTTTTGGAATTAAATCCATTGTATCTAAAAATATATAATGTGACCTTTGAACTTATCATGGATGGAACTTCTTCAAATCATCAACTAATTAAAAATATTTTTTTCTATTTATAAATAGATCTTATGATAATACTCTTTGGAAGTACCAATCAACACATCCATGCTTCTTTAATCAACCTTAGTTTCTTGGGAAACTTTTCTTCAATATTAAACCAAACATCCTTGGGAACACTGATGACTAACTGAAAATTAATTTTTTTTATTAAGATAAACCCTCTTTTAATGGGTAAGGGGGAACCCAATAGACTTCAACTGAAAGACAATAAAGATCTATAGTCAAATGTCTTAGGGAAAAAAACAAACTAATTCAAAACTACACATAAGGTCCCCTTTTCAATATAAAAATCATTAATATAAGTTTCCACCATCTCATCGTTGGTCAGATAGCAATCCCATGCAAGGACACACAATCACTTTACTGATGGCAAACACCATACCCACTCAAACATCCAATTCTGGATAACCATGATCTGTGGAAACTCCCTGATCTGAACCTATTCTGGATTTGACCCTTGAAGTCAACTGAATTAATTGTCCCATTAATGAAAAACTCTATCACCATTACACCAAATCACAATTTCAACAAACATAAAACCTTTCCATGATATCACATAATCAACATTGTAGAAATTTCACAGCAATCCTCCATCATCAAGACAACATGAAATCATCCCAACCAATCACTAGAACCATAGAAACCCCAACCAAAACCCAGCCAAGAGTCAGAGTGGAGGAACCCAAAGCCTCTAAATACCATTAAATCTAACAATCACAAACATAAACAAAACATAAACCTAGAAAAAATCACAGAATCGAAGAAACCCAATGTCTCCCCCCACTAGCCACTCAAGATATGTCTTCGATCTAAAATGGAAACGAGACAAAGATGTTACCTGGCTATGCCAGACGTAATCGAGAAGCCGGAACCACTACAACCATTTTGTCTTCGACAACAATCTGATCGGTCATGCCGAACCACATCGTCGCCGAAATAGCAAATCACTCTAATACGAATAGATAAGTCAGTGGCCTCTGATCCATGTCTTTGATGAAAGATAGTGAAGGGTCATGTTGGAACTCCACTGCACCAAGCGGATGCCAGGCTACACCAACATCGAGTCAAACCAGATATAGCCACCTTCGAGATCGATCCAAGACAGAGGGGAAGGGGAGTGATACCAAAGGAAAACCCTAGGTGCTGCTAGCGGGAGAGGAGATGCTGCTCTAAGGCCTTTCCCCTTTCTTCTCCCTTGGGGACACTGATGAACTTAAAATTTATTCTTCTTTACTAAATTCATATTAACATCATGTTATTCATCTATTAGAAACACATTGAAAAAAATACAACACAAACACAAAGTAGGATCCTCACTTGATAAGACAACTATTAAATAAAGTAGTGATGATTGAATGATTGTTATAAATGTATCTTTTGAGATATATTGAATAATGTAATGTTTAATAGAGATTGAAATGAGTTTTGGTGATCATAATTAGAAAGTATGAATTTGGGAAACTTGTAAGAGTTTATAACTAGATCCATGAAGGCTAGAAGAAGCTTTGATAATTTCATTTTTGAAAGCCTAGTCTGGTCATAAGTTTGGCATGTGTGTAATAATTCATCCTCGTGTAAGAATTATTGAAGTTCCACATAAGTAGTATGACTATGCATAAGTATGATTGAACTAAACATAAGCATATATTCTTTCATAATCATTATTCTTATAAGGATCATCCGAACACCATAATCATGATCTCCTATAATAATGGTCTTCTCTTAATCATGGATGATCATATGGATGAACCTCTAGAAGCATTATTGTGGCACTACATAAGGATCATTCCTATCATATAAGCATTTAGGGCCTCATTAAGTATTATGTATTTTAAGATTTTATAAAACTGAAGACTCATAAGGTTCATCTTGATTTAAAGTAGAAGATCAGTGTTTCCATATCAACATTCATTCAATTAATAAAGGGTCACCATGTGGATTATAATGTTTATGATGGAATGATCAAGAGAAAATAGGGAATATTTGGATTTTAAGGAAGACCATGTCATGTCTAAAATATAATTCCATGGAAATAAAGAAACATTGAAAAAATACAAAGGAGGTGGGATCTCATGAGTACTTCACCAATAAAAGAATAAGTCAAGAATGACACTATAAGAAGGTTGTAAGGTTGATCAAGAAAAGAGGTTCACACTAGGGAGTTTGACTTTAACATCTTTTTAGTTAGTATTTATGTGTATTTATTGTTTTATTTTCTATTTTCAAATCAAAATTAATCCCCCCTCTCCTCATCTTTTTTATACCTCTCATAGAGGGGTAAAACATTGAATGATCAAGGAAGGGAAGGAAACCCATCGATAATATTTATGATTCTGAATTTTAATGAATAAAAATCATTTTTTATTATTTAGTTATAGTATTCAATGAATTATTATAATATTTAATGTCATTTTGTTTTATTTATTTATTCTTGTTGCTTATTTCCTTGATCTAGGATCATTAATATCCTTGGAAAAGTGGTGAAAATATTGGAGATTGATGGCTTGTGTGTAAACGGTAGAGGAACACTCTTAGGTGAATTAAAAACACAAAACTTGATTGGTTCTTACCTAAGTACATTAAGAGTGAGTTATTTCATCACTTTATACACAAGGATGGTGTAACATCTCAACATAGATTCCACTAAAAGGTGTGATGGGGTGGTGGGTCACATGGCCTTAAGAGTGCCTCCCCATATATTAGAGATTATCGACTGGCAACAAGGGACTAGGGTCTGTCTGTGGGGAGAATACAACCTCATGTCAGAGTGTAATTTAGTGGTAGTAATCACAATAGTTAATAGAGGAATAAGTAAATCATCTAAAAATAATATGAACATTCACGAAAGGAATATATAAACAATTCTAGAATTAATCTTATATACAAAATGATGTGTCATGTCATGTATTTAAAAAGAATGAAAATAGGTATACAGACAATCAGTGAAGTACATGTATCAAAATACCAAAAATAAAAAAAAAGAAATATCCTAGCTAGAATCATGATCCTAGCTTGGTCATGTCCTCCCTTGCTCCTAATCATTTCACAAGTCAAGCATCTTACTATTGGCGATTACCTCGGTCCCTACCTATATCTATATTGTATGTTTGGGTACCCTATGGTGACTTGAACAGGGTGTGAGCTATCACTCATTAGGCAACCACCAATGGTCTCTATAACATATCCAGGCTATGTAATACAATCTAAAGCATTGTGAAATGTATATCACAGGTGTAGTATAAAAGAATGAAAATTTCCCATGAAATATATAATAAAAGTAAAGTGATAATTTCAAACCATACAAGGCTACCTAATAACAATAGATAGAGTCCCAATAATAATGGTAGAGGTAAAAATAGAATAAATAATTAATATTGTCCATTCTACCCACTAGAGTCAACTACCCATACCAGGGGTATCAAAAAACATAGAAAAACCATATCCACATTGACCTTACCATGAAAAAAAGTGTAAAAAAAACTACCAATTAATCTCCTTATAATCTAGTGTATAACACCATTAATACCATTCCATATAATCGAGTTTCATCCACAATAGCCACACTATGTAATAAAAAGCATCAGATCGTGAATGTTCAGATCCAAGGAATAGAATACCAAGGCATCCACGTCGATTCCCAAGATAATCTTGATGGAAAATAGGTAAATAACATGGTGTATTACCTAGATCATGTCAACAACACATGTCCAACATGAGTCTAAGAAATCTAGATCCAAGGGGTAGCATGGCCCAAGGCAGCCTATAGAATCAAGACCCATGGAGGAAGTAGGTAAAATTAATCTACTGCCACAATCAAGATTCATGGGAGAAACATCCATGGTATATAATGGAATAAGAATACAAGTTATACTAACCAAGTCATCCACTTACATTTCAATTTTTCATCTCATTTCAATAACAAAATCACAATCAATTATATACCATGATTATATACACTCATTTTCACAATTGCACTAAAAACAATTAAATCAATTAAATCAATAAATATCAAATTATCACATCGAAAAAGAGTCAAAAAATCACTAAAACATTCAATTCTAATAAATTACATCTTAAACGGTCTCCCTCTAACTAGGATAGCACAAAATCACCCCATGGGTGGTATAATAAAAGATTAGATGAAAATTCACACCCCATGGGTGGCCTAGGTCGGGGAAACAACCTCTAAAATACTCAAAGGAACTAGTGGGAATACCTAAAAGGTTCAAACTCATTTAATCATGGCATTAATTTTATTTTTGGGGTACCACAGGAAATTATAGCATGCAGCACAACTACAACTAGGAATATAAAACACCAAACCCTAAGGAAAATGTATGGACCACCTAATGTAGGTCCATAGTAGAGAACTCGTCTAGTATTAGCTTATAATTCAATCTGAATCAGAATAAAAATAAATAATAGATGATGAATATCACTCATATAGTATAAAAACTTGTCTATTATCTTGCACCTATATAACTCCATTGATATGAAGTCAAACAAAGAACAACACAATATGATCGAAGAACTTACCGTCATGAATATAATGATATTGATGGTGTTTGAATCTGAATATGGACAGAGAATCCACACCAAATTCTTGGATTTTTCTTTTAAAGAAGCTCCCATATTAAAGGTGTTGTCCAACGGGATAATAAGAAAATGGATTTTATGTTATAAACTCAAGGGCATAAAATATCATTTTACTCAAAAACATTGGGCCACATACTTTTATTGCACGGTTGGCCAGATTGTTCCCCAACGATGAACCCTTCACTATCTCAAAGGGGAACCTCGCATGGTTCATGCACATAGTTTGACTAACAATGAGAAAATCATTCTCTTTCCTCTTCTAAAAACTAATGATCCCCCACATGTTCATGCGCCTATGTTTCCATGGTTTCCTTAGGTAAGGTGACCCCCTGCACCCCATTTTCAAGCCTCTCACGGTTTTGGGTAACCAAGTGGTATGTCCTACATGGTTTCTCCTAATCGTGAATTCTATCTAATTTTCCAAAAAAAATATATGGGCTCTAAAAAATCCTTGGACACCCCTGATACACCCATGATCACATTTTTCACTCACATTAGGCCATAAAAAACATTTAAATTTAAAAACTAAAGATTTGTACATCATAGGGAAACCCAAGATCATATGATCATCCCCCCTTAAAGTAATTAATCCTTGCATTTCCCTCTCAATTGTGGTCAATAATCAAATGAGAATAAGTATGGCCAATGAGCATGTACATCATCCTCCCATTCCCAAGTCTCATCCTGTAAATGGTCATGCTTCCATGGAATCCGTACTAGAGAAACTAACCGGCCTCATAGAACATTTGTTCCCCTATTAACAACATATATAGGATGCTTCTAAAACAATACATCTATCTATAACTCAACTTCATTGGGCTAAAAATAATGATATGGATATAAATGATAGTGGTGAAGCTGAGATACCTAGAAGATATCAATCATGGCATGGTACCTCTGAGATAACTAAAACTGATAGGATACCTTTTCTACTCTACCTAAAATATAAAATGTCCCAACATATCACAGTGAAAGATTACCTTGTCTCTTAATCTATTTATGACCCAGCCTCAGTGAGACACATAAAAAGACATGATCCCTGACATCAAACTATAGAGGTCTTAGACGGTGATTGGTGTAAGGTTTCTGCATCAAATCTGTGATATCCATCCATTTCCAAATTAACTGGGCCTACTCAAAAATACCCATCACGAGGCGCAATCTAAGTAATGATTCCCCACCTACCTCTAACCAGTATAGGGGTGATCAGCATGGCCTGCTATAAAAATTCTCATAAGGTTCCATCTTTATAGTATCCTCATAACTATTATTGTAGTAGAACTCAAAAAGGGAAATATAACTCTCCCAAGATTCCCAAAAATTCAGGATGCAAGCTTGAAGAATTTCCTCAGGCACATGAATCGTACGCTCTAACTAGACATCAGTCTAAGGGTGGTATTCCATGCTGAGAAGCACTTGTATACACAATTACCTTTTCACAATCTTTCAGAATCGATATGTGAACTAAGTCTACCTATATGATAAAATAGTCTGAGTAACCCCATGAATTCATACTATCTCAAGGATATACAACCTTCTAAGCTCATCTACTGAGAATTTCTCTATTATTGGAAGGAAATGATCAACCTTCATGGTCTTTTCAATAATAACCCACACAACATGACTACCTCGAGGTGACCTCAGAAAACAAGTCATGAAATCTATCTTGAAATCCTCCCATTTCCACTCAGGAATGGGTAACTGTTATAAATCACAATTGGTAGCTGTTGTTCTACCTTTATTAGATGATAGGTAGAACACCTCATAAAAAACCATTTATCTCACGTTTCATACATGGCCTCCAGTACTGACAGCATAATCCATGACACATCTTGGTGATGTTAGGAGGAACATCCCAAACTGAGGCATGAAACTCTTGCATCATCTCCTCATGTAAATCTGTTTGAACCTATATATGACCTTGAATACATATAATTTCATCCTCACCTATAGCCTAATTTGGAGGTGGGTCCTCACATACCATACTCTTCTGTATAACTAGGCCCACAAAATTTGATAGTTTCCTCATCCTCACTCTATCCAAAAGGGTAGATGTAACATCTAAGGATGAAATAAAAATTTTCCCATGACTATCCTTCACCTCTAAGTACATCTCTGAAAACAAATCCATAATCTTACACTCACTACTGGCCTTGTAGTGACCCATATTTTGTCAATGAAAATTTCCCTTCTTAAAATTATATCATATAGTATAAAGAACATACATCACATAGAGAACCCTATAAAAACATTATTATCATGAATGAATAATGATACATTAATCATAAAATAAAAAAAAATAATGGAAAATATTATAGTGGGATAATAAATATAAAATAAGATAATAAGAATAAGAATATTTTGATCTGCTCGATCCACTAGAATGACTGTACTCAAGAAAAAAGATCTTGAAATAAAACATAATGTCAATAATAAAATCTTAATTTAAAAGATGAATTAATATATAACCTTGGGATAAAATAGAAGTTAATAATTAATGTAATAATAGGTATTTATAGGAATTATTAAACCATTATGATTGTTAGAAATATGATCATTTGAATAGTAACCTGAACATTGAAATAGTAATATGACAGTTAGGAATAGTAATCTGTCCATTAGAATAGTAAAATTTTCTATGAAATTATAAATAAAATTTAGGTATCTTATAAATGAAAATATTATATATTTATATCATGGAGTAAGAAAATAAATATTTTAAAAATGATAAATTAAGTGTTGTTATTTTTGTGAAATGTAAATGTTTATTTACAATTTTTTAATTAATATGATGATTTAAAAGAAAATTTATTTTAATAAAACATATTCATAAGTTAATATTATGTTTCATTATAATTATAATATAAATTTATGAGACTTTAATTAATTTTTCAAAGTGCCATAAAATCAGTTATAAAGTTAAAATCGGTATTTTTTTAATAAATTATGATTTTAATTAAAAATTAATTTTATCATATTTAGAAAATTATTTTCATAAAATAGAGTCCATTTTTAAAATATACACATTGAAAAATAGTTAGCATGAATTTTTTGTATTTTCCTAAAATTGTTGAATTTTTTGGGAATAGTTAAATACAGTAGTTTACGATATTTAACATTTTAAGCCAAATACATGAGTTTTCCATTATAAATGATATAAGAAACCATTATTTAGAAATAACATTCACTAATTACTATAATTATTCACAATAATCAAAACTATTGATATTATTGATCCAAAATTATAAATAGATGAATAAAATAATAAAAAACACCCCTCTCCTCCCCTTATAAATTCCACCACCCACCACCCCTTATCCTCACACCTCCTAAGATTTGAATCTTGTATAAATTATACCCAATTACATTATTAATCCTCTTCCACAAATCATGGCCTTTATGTTCTCACCAAAAGACCAATACCAAGTTCCCTAAGGAGGTTCTCAAGGAGACAATTTTCAAGAGGGAAAATCCTCATTCCTTCTCTTTTAATTTCTTTTCTTCTCTTATCCTCTTATCACCTCCCCTATCCAAAAAAATCATGATTAATCTTGAATAATATATGTATATACTATAATTTAATTGTGTTAATATAATATCCATCATTAAATCTTTTCTCTTCTCCTTTTATTATTAAAATGAAAACATTGTTTGTGATGTGTCGATTCACCTCCTTCATAGACGATGAGTTTTTATTTTCTATTACTACCATCAAGGCTAGTCATAAAACCATTTTTATGGTTAAATAAGATTATAATATTTATATTATAACTTATTTCATGTTTTTTAACCAATATATAAATATAATATTAAATAAAATGATACTAGTTCCTGATGATTGAAAATCCACCAAAATAAACTAACCATTTTTTCTTAACATTTCACTTAATGAGACATTCTCATATCTGAAATATATATATATGGGATCATTTAATTATTTTTAGTTGAATTAATGTAAAAAAAAATCCACTACTATAGTTTTTATTCAATTTTAGAAAAACTTCTAAAATTATACACAAGTGAATCGACTATAAAACCATGAAACGAACACTCCTGAAACAACAAAATTAAACATTTTAACTAATTAAAATGGTCATATATGAAATTAATAAAATTTTAATGAATAAATTATATGTTTAATATGTTAAGAATTAAATTTTTAAGGGATATAATTTCTTATCCCAGACAATAAGTGCTATTGCGTAACACTTTCAGACAGAAGGTAAGGGATCTCTCTTTGAACCTCCAAATTACCTTTGGGTTTTTCTTTTTCTCTAATTTGACCAATATAATTATTCATTATTATTATATAATTATCCAATATTATGTGTGTATAAACAAAAAGTATTTATGTATCTCAATTCATCTTTATTTTATGTGTAATTGCATTCTTTATATGGTTCGATTCTCAATTTTTCTCAATAAGAAAACTCGGTTAAAGGGAACTTCTCCATCTCTTAACCATTTTTAAGTACACTCCATAAAATATTTTAAGAAATAATATTTTTATAAAATTAAATATTTTATCATTAAAAACAATCTTAGTTTATTTCTGGTTTTATGAAATCAATTATTCATTTATCCAATTTAAAGACTCTTTGATATTTTCCCTTAAACCGCACTACAGTGTCTCAATTATAAAGTTTCTTAAACACTTTTTTACATGTTTTCACTTTAGTTGGACATAATTTATTATAATATATTCATTTTTTGTCTTATTAATTCCAAAGTATTATTTAAATCCATTATTTCATGGACACCAATATGATACTCCCATTGGTTATGCATTATGACATGATTAAAATACTCATTTGTTTCCATGGGTAACCCTTATGTCTATTCTTTAGGTTTGAATATTTATGTGGCTCACATATGCATGAACATGTTATTATGGGTGAGATCATATAGTGTTCTAATTCATTGGGTAATTTTTAGTCTCATGATACATCATGTATAGGATTAGGGAGTAAACATAATCCATTATGGAAATTTTTCTACCATGTGATATAGTATTCACAGTTAGCCTTGACTCATGTTTATGTCATGTAGAATTTTTTTTATACATTCCTATGTTTCCAAGATCACAACATTCCATGTTCTATATTTTTTACTTTCTTATGTTTATTCATGTGCCATGCCTTTTTTATGTCATCATGTTATGCCTTCTAACTCTTGTGTTACACTTTATTCCCATGATTATTCCCTTACTAAGATTTTTATCTCATACCTTTTTTCATGTATTCCCTAGGTTATCCAATGAATATGAAAGAGCTCAAAGGAATTTAGTAGATCGTTATGGAGATTAAATAAAAGATGATTTTATTTTTCTTTCATGCTTTCAAAATATATACCTAGTCTTCTAAATACACTGTACTATATGATACTTGGTCTATATATGATGGTTAATTATGTTTAAAATCATGTAATGATATTTGTAAAAGGATAGGGTATCTATAGTTGGTATCATAGTACAGTCTAGTAATTTTTGGTGATTAGGACTATAAAACTTTAGTTGAACCCTAACGATAATTCTATTACCTTGGGTAACCTAGATTGAAACTTAGGGAATCACATGTTAGGATATACTTTTTATTTACATGTTTAGTCTTCCATGTTCAAAGTTTACTTCTTATATTCTTATTATATAAGTATTCAAGCCCCCCCCCCTAATTTTAATTTTCTTTTTCTAGTAAATGACTATAAATAGTATAACCCATTCCAATAATCAATGTGATAGTAAATGTGACAACTTCCCTGATGAAATGCCTATTCAGATCAGAATGGGAGATAAGACTTCATGAAAGTACTAGAAATATTGGATAAAGTTATGAATAATGACTTCAATCATGTGGAACTCCCTCATTATCTTAAGAAATATTAAGTTGTAGTCAACTCCTTTATGTGACAAAGTCTTCCTATCTTTAGTGTATTTTTTGATCATTTTATCTTGAAATAATGGATTAACTCTATTGAAAATATATTTTTTGTCCTTAAATGCTTATAAATAGATAAATTCATGGTGGTGGTCTATTGTTTTGATAGGGAAGATAATCAGTGTTGTACATTGATCGAATACACAAAGTATAAGTAGTAAAATGATTCCATGGAATGGGAAGGATTTAATAAAGTATTTTTCAATAAATATTTTTCCCAAACTCTCTATATTAAGATAGAGAGGGATTTCCTAAGACAGAAGAAAAAAGAATAAAATTATATCAATGAATACAAGGAAAACTTTTCAAGGCTTGTACGATATGTCTATAGATTTTTCATGAACACTAAAATTAAGGTGGATCACTTCTTTAGTGGACTAAAGTTGAGTCTATGAAAATAATTATAAATTTGAGACTTTGAAAGCTATGAGGAGATTTTTAATATTTTCGTTGAGGTTGAGATAGATATTGGATACACTCAGTGGTCTTATAGGCTCAAAGATAAAAAGCAGAAAATGGTGTTTAATATGGGAGGATCAAAAGATTAATCCCATGATAGAAATAAAGAAAAATATCACAAGTGTCAAAATTGTGGGATAAAGAATTCTGGGAACTGTCTAAAGGGAACCAAAAGATGCTTCAAATGTGGAAGAGAGGGGAATTGCGCCAATTATTATCGAATGTATATTAAGAGGCCAAAAAATGCAGAAGAATAATGGAAGTTTCTGATAAATACTTAGCTTATATTTCATTGTTTCAACTACAAATAACATGGTCATTATGAAAGCCAATGCCATAAACCAAGGGTTTTCATAGAAGAATCAACAACAACCTCCAAGGAAATAAGGGAATATGATATCACTACTACTGAGGTGGAGCCTAACAATAATGTGATGAAAATTACATTGGTTATTCCTTCATTAATATAAAATGTATTATTCAATTCTAGTTCTACGCATTCTTTCATATCTTTTAAGTTTAGTATAACAATTCAAACACCAACTCAAAATATAGAGGTTGATTTGTCTACGAGAACAGCGAATGGGGAATTATTACATCCAAATTATATAACTCCTCCATAGTTAATGTTTATTGACTAAACATCCTATAAAATCTCATATTAATTCCTTTATATGAGTTTGATGTTATATTGGGCATGGATTTTCAATCTTTATACAAATAAAAAATCAATTGTAGAGAAAGTGAGATCACTCTTCACATCCTGAGGCATCCTCCAATTATGTACAATTATAAAGAGGAGGATGAATCTACTTCAGAATCGTCATCTCAGTTGTGGATATTATTACTTTATGAGAAATAATTTCTATCTTAATTGATTGAGACAAAGGAGGGGATCATGCTCTAATAAATTCCCATTGTGAGGTACTACACTGATGTGTTACCCAAAGAATTACCTCATATTACTATTGATCAAGAGGTGGAGTTCTCAATTGATGTTATACCAAGATCTCTAAACATATCAAAGACTCTTTATAGGGTGGACAACATTGAGATAGAGGAACTAAATAAGCAATTACAAGAGAATCTGTAAAAGGGTTTTATACACCCGAGTGATTCTTTGTGGGGTGTGTTGGTACTCTTTCTTAATAAGAAGGATGGATCTAATCCCCTCTACATTGATTATTGTGAGCTCAATAAAATCATGATAAAGAAAAATTATCTTCTTCCACATATAGATAACTTGTTCGATCAACTACATAGGGCCAAGTATTTCTCTAAGGTTGACCTTTAGTTGGGATATCACCAATTAAATATGGAGAAGGAAGATATTCCCAAGACTTCCTTTAAAAAGAGGTATGAACACTATGATTTCATATTAATTCCCTTCAGACTCATTAATTCTCTAGAAATTTTCAAGGAAATGATGAATAGAGTCTTTAGATATTACCTTGAAAATTTTGTGGTAGTCTTTATATATGATATTCTAATATATTCTGAAAGAACATAGGAGTATGTGGAGCATTTTGATACTATGATAAAGAATTTTTGGAGGGATAAAATATATGAAAATTATATTAAATTTGAGTTTTTTATAGAGGAATTATCATTCTTGTGGAATTTAATCACCAATAAAGAAATATTTGAGGACCCTTCTATGAAAAATGAAATTGAGGAGTGGACCAGACTAGCATATATAATGGAGATACATAGTTTCCTTGGTGTATCTAGATATTATCAATGATTTTTTAATAACATATCATGATTGTAAACCCCACTAACCAAGATAAATCATAAGGGAGTAAAGTTTATCTAGACCATTGAATGTGAAGACTGCTTCAAAGAGTTAAAAAATAGGTTTATCACTACACCAGTACTCACACTTCTGACAACTGGAGAAATATTTGTGGTATATAATGATGCTTCAAAGAAGGTATTATACTATGTAATGATGAAAAATGTTAAAATTATATCATAAAACTTTAGTTAGTTGAAATCTCATGAGAAAAACTATCCCAAGAATGATTTGGAGTTTCCAGCTATGATCTTCACATTGAAAATATTGAATCATTATCTCTATGGGGAGAAGTGTGAGATATATACTAATCATAAGAGCCTAAAAAATATATTCACATAAAAGGATATTGATATAAAAATGATAATATGGTAAGATCTCCTTAATTATTATGACTACTCAATCCACTACCATCCTGGTAAAGAAAATAAAGTGGTGGATGCTCTAAGTAGAAAGGATCCTACAAATTTATCAATGATGAGAATTGATAAGGATTCAGTATTATTAGACTTAAAAATAACGGATATGGGAATCATTAAGGAAGGAACATCACCAATACATTTTTAAAATTATTACTCAACCATCCACTTTAGAGAAGATAAAGGATGCGTAAAGATATCATGTTGAAATTCAAAAGAAGATGGAAGCTATCATTAAAGATAAATACTCAAAGTATAAAATTGATGAGGAAGGAGTCATAATATTAGTTTTATGACTATGTGTATGAGAAAATCCAAATATAAAGAGGGATATTTTTAATGATAAACATAGATAAACCTTATCCATTCACCCATGGAGTACAAAGATGTATCAAGAACACCGAGAGCACTATTTGTGGGATAATATGAAGAAGTAGATTCCTTAATTTACATAAAATTTATTTGTGTGTCAATATGTGAAGGATAAAAGGAAAATTTCTAAAGGGATGATGAAATCAATACCTATACCGACATGGAAGTGGGAAAACATCACCATAGACTTTGTTATCGTACTTTTAAATACATCCATAGAAAATAATACTTTGTGGGTCCTTGTGGATTGTCTTATAAAGATGGATCACTTTATCGCAATTCATGAGGACTTATAACTCAATAAAATTGTATAGATACACATTAGACAAGTGGTGGGGATGCATTGATTACCACTATATATTTTATCTGATTGTGTTACTAGTATTACCTCCAACTTATGTAAAAGTATTTAACATGATCTAATCACTAAGTTTAAATTTAGTGCATATTATCATCCTCAAACCAATTTCCAATATCAGTATAATATCCATACACTAGAATACATGTTGAGAGCTTATTATATGGACTTAAAAAGAGGATAGAACCAAAATTTACCTCTGGTGGAGTTCTCTGACAATAATAGCTTCCACTCAAGCAGTCAAATGGACCCATACGAATCCCTTTATGGTAAAATATGTATAACACTAGAGGTCTGGGATTAAGTTAGTGAATTTAAGCTTCTGGGACCTCACATGGTCGAAGAAATGATAGAAAATGTAAAAATATTCAGCAACACATCAAGGTATCCCAAAGTTGATAGAATATCTTTTCATAAAATCATTGATGAGGCTTGAAGTTTAAGTTGGGATACATGGTATTCCTCTACATATCTCCATTAAATAATGTCCTAAGATTTGGGAAGAAATGAAAGCTAAGTCCTAGGTACATCATCCCCTTCGAGATTCTTGAGCGTGTTAGAGTTGTGTTCTATCGAATATAACTTCAACCAACCATGTATCAAGTAAATGATGTGTTCCATATATCCTTATTTAGAAAGTACATACCAGATCCCTTACATGTATCAAATTTATAGGTGGTACGGCTGGAAAATGATCTCTCTTATGAGTAGCAGATGATGAAGATCTTGGACCATAGTGATAATATTCTATACAATAAGACTACTCACTTGGCCAAAGAACTATGATGGAACTATAAGTATGAATAGTTGGCATGTGAACTAGAGGAAGTAATGAAGCAGAAGTACCCTCACATTTTCTCTCCTTAGAATGTAAAAAGAAATTTGGAGGGAGAAATTTCATAAGGGTGAAAGAATGTAATGACCCTAAATTTTATCAATGAAATTTTCCCTTTTTAGAATCATGTCATGTAGTATAAAGCACATACATCACATATATAACACAATAAAAAAATTATCCTAAAAAATAAATAATTATAAATTAGTTATAAAAAACAATAAGAATTACAAATATTATAGCGTGACAATAAATATAAAATAAGATAATAAGAATGTGAAAATTTGGATTTTCTGGATCTACTAGAATGATTGCACTCAGGAAAAAATCTATAGAAATAAAACATAATGTTAATAAAAAATATTAATTTAAAATATAAAAGTATATATAACCTTGAGAGATAATATAAGTGACTTATTAATTGAATAATAGGTATTTATAGGAAGTAGTAAACCCTTATGACCATTAGAAATCTGGCTATTAGAATAGTAACCTAACTGTTGGAATAGTAATGTGACCATTACGAATAATAATCTATCCATTAGAATAGTAACCTCACCTAAGAAATTATAAATAAAATTTAGGTATCTTATAAATTAAAATATGATATATTTATATCATGGAATAATTAAATAATAATTTTAAAAATGATCAAATAAGTGTTAGTAAATTTGTGAAATATAAATTTTATTTACAATTTTATAATTAATATAATTATTTAAAATGAAATTTATTTTTATAAAATAAATTCATAATTTAGTATTACGTTGTATTATAATTATAATATAAATTTATGAGACCTTAATTAATTTTTCAAAGTGTCGGAAAATTGGTTAAAAGATTAAAATTGGTATTTTTTGAATAAAATGTCATTTTAAATAAAAATTAATTTTATCCTATTAAAATAATATTTTCATAAAATGGAGTTACTTTTAAATATAAATTTCAAAAAAAATGGGTGAATTTTTGGGATTTTTCTAAAATAGTTGATTTTTGTGAATAATGAAATACGGTAATTTATTATATTTAACATTTTAAGCCAAATACATAAATTTTTTAGTCATGAGTGATGTAATAAGACATTATTTTGAACTCACATTCACTATTTACATTAATTAGTCACAATAATCAACATTATTGATAGTCTTGATCCAAAACAATAAACAATTAATAAAATAATAAAAAATTCCCCTCTCTTCCCTATATAAATATCACCCCTTCTCCTCACACCTCTTAAGAATTTTATCTTGTATAAATTCTACCTAATTACCTTCCCAATACTCTTAAAAATGTACTAGAAATACTGGTCTCACCAAAATACCAATAACAAGTTCCCTAAGGAGGTTCTTAAGGAGACAATATTCAAGAGGTAAAATATGCATTCTTTCCCTTTTAATTTTTTTTCTTTTCTTATCCTCATCTCACCTCCCCTATCCAAAATATAATTATAACTATAGTATCATATATATACTATAATTTTATTTTTTTTATTGTAACATCCATCATCAAATATCTTTTATTCTCTTTTATTCTAAAAATGAAAACATCGGTCGTGATGTTTCGATTCATAGCCTTCGTGGATGACAAGTTTTCATTTTCTATTACCACATTCAAGGATGGTCATAAAATCACTGTTATGTTTAAATAAGATTATAATACATGTATTATAACTTATTTTATTTTCTATAAACAATATTTATACATAATATTAAATAAAATGATACTAGTTTATGATGATTGGAAAACAACCAAAATAAAATAATCATTTTTAATTAACATTTCACTTAATGAACCATTCTCATGTCTAAAAAAATGATATATGGGAACATTTAAATATATGGAATTTAATTAATACCATATAATTCCACTTTTAATGTTTTTATTCCATTTGACAAGAACTTCCATAATTATACACAAGTGAACCAACCTTGAAAACATGAAACGTACGCTCCTAAGACAACTAAATTAAACATTATAACCCATTAAAATGGCCATAAATGAACTTAATAAAATTTTAATAAATAAAATATATGTTTTAAGAAGTTATAAATTAAATTATTAATGAATCTAATTTGATTATTCAGTATATTAAGTACAAGTGTAGAACGCTTTTGGACTTAATGTAAAGGATCTCTCCAAACCCCCAAATTACCTTTGGGTTTCGCTTTTTCTCTCTTTTACCAAATGTAATTATTCATTATTATTATATAATTATATAATATTATGTGTTTATTTACTAAAAATATATATTTATCTCAGTTCATCTTTATTTTATGGGTAAATACATGTTTTATAAGGTTCCCTTTTCAATTCCTCTCGATAAGAAAACTCGATTAAAGGGAAGTTCTCCGTTTCTTACCCATTTTAAAGTACACTCAATAAATTGTTTCAATCCAAAAACATTTTTCTAAAATAAAAATTTTTTTCATTAAAAACAATATTAATTCATTTCTGGTTTTATTAAATCAATTATGACTTTATCCTCTATAAATATTATTTAATGTTTTCCCTTTAACCACACTAAAGTGTCTTATTTATAAATATTCTTAAACAATTTTTTATATTTTTTCACTTAAATTGGATATAATTTATCATGATATATGTATATTTTATCTTATTAATATCCAAGTATGATTTAAATCTATTCTTTCATGGACACCATTATGATACGCCCATTGGTTATGCCTTATGACATGATTACGATACTCATTTATTTATATGGGTAACCCTTATGTGTATTCCTTATGTTTAATTCTTTAAGTAGAACACATATTCATTAAAATTCTATAATTTGTACACCCAAATAGTTTTACAATGAACTGGGAAATTTTTAGTCTCATAAGACGTCATGTATGGGATTAAGGAGTAAACCTAATCCATTATGGGACCTTGTCCACCATGTGATATACTCTTGACAGTTAGCCTTGACTCCTGTTTATGTCATGTAGTATGTTTCTACCAAATTCTATGTTTCCATTATCACATGATTCGATGTTCTATATTTTATTCTTTTATATGTTTATTCATGTTCCATGACTTTTTATGTCCTCGTGTTATGCCTTCTAACTCATGTGTTATACTTTATTCTCATGTTTATTCCCTTACTAGGATTTTTAGCTCATCCCTTTGTTCATATATTCCCCAGGTTATCCTTTGAATATGTAACAGCTTAAAGTAAGTTATTAGATCATTATAGAGATTAAATAAAATATTATTTTGTTTTGTTTTCATGATTTCTAATTATGTACCTAATCTTCCAAAAACAATATACTTTATGATCCTTGGTTTGTATGTCATGGTTAATTATGATTAAAATTATGTAATGATATTTTTAAATGGCTTGGGTTGATATAGGCCTTTGGAACTGCCTATATTTGAGTCCTCCTGCTCAATACATTGGCCACTACATTTCCCTTTCCAAGTGTATAGGCAAGCTCAATGTCTAAATATTATAGGTACTAAACCCACCTTTAGTTCCTCATATTTAAATCACATTGTGTAAATATAAACATGATTTATTTTTGGTTTTTGTTCACCAAAAAACACTCTCCCAATAAATATTGTATCCAACAGCACAAAGCATGAACAACTATAGCAAACTCAAGACTACGCATTAAGAAATCCCTCTCTTGTGTCTTCAGCTAATGAGACCCTTACTCTATGAATCTATCCCCTACACCATAACTTCTCCTAAACTAATACCTGATGCATAGAAATACTTATTTTATCATCTATCCATCTCTAGGATAATCAATACTGGAACTGAAATTATTCTCCCTTTTAGCTCCTGAAAGGTTGTCTTGTAGGTATCTATTCATTAAAACATCGCACTCTTCTTATTTAAGCTATTAAATAGAGATTATATGTGTGAGAAGTCTTGTATTAATTGTATATAATATCTATTTATCCCCAATAAACTCTATATATTAAATACATTATTGGTATGCTCCCAAGAAACTATAACTCTCAACTTATATGAGTCAACTGATACTCATATATCTAAGATAATATGACCCATAAAGTGAATAATATTCATATAAAAGTTTCACTTTGTGATCTTAGCATATAAATGATTATCTCTCAATGTATCCATAATGATCTCAAGATATTTTACATGGTATTATATATTTTGATAATACACCAAGATATCATCCACAAAAATCACCACAAACGAATTCAGATAAGTATGGAAAACTTAGTCCATTAGTTCCATGAAATCGGTTAGTGCATTCATGAGACCAAAAGTCATAACTAGATATTCATATAGACTATACCTGCTATGGAAATCTATACAAGGTATGTCTATAGGTCTAACACACACCTCGTGACAACCTGGTCTCGAATAAATTTTTGAGAACACCTGAGCTCCTCAGAGATGACCTAAAAGGTTATATATCTACGGAAAAGGATACCAATTATTAACCATTAACCGGTTAAATTTTTCATAATCCACAAATAGCCTAAGGGTAGCATCCACCTTTTATAAAAAAGAACCTATTAATAGAGAATTATTGGTTCATATAAACCCCAACCCCTCCAATTCCTCTAGAAACATCTTAAGCTCCTACAACTTTTTAGTAGATATCCTATAATGAGGAATGGATACTGGTGCAGCTCATAGCAGTATATTGATAAATAACTCCACCTCTATCTCAGTAGATAAACCAAAAAATTCATTTAGGAAAACATCATTGAAATAATCAACCACTGGAGGGAAATCTTCCAAACATGATCCTTTATCATCCAGATATAAACTAGCTATCTGGGTTGTCATCCTGCCCTTCCCATAATTCTCCAGTCCATATCTGCCATCCTGAATATCCCATTCACCTTTTTGAATAAAAAAATCCACCCTCTAGTGATGTGACATTCACTCTTTGTTGATATAAATCAACATAGGATTGATAAACAACTAGTCATTCCATCTTGAGTATGACGTAAAACTCTATCATCTTTAGGACAAAAATATTCCATACGAAGTGACACCCTCCTATCTCAATGGGGCACTCTATTCACTATAATACACCCTCCTTTATAATCCCAAATAAATTATAAAAGGACATAACACCATCTAAAAACTAAACCAAAATCCTAAGTATATCCACCATAAGTATAGATATGAAACTATGTGATGCACCTATATCAAAAAGAGTAGATACTAAAGTAGAGGCCATTAAGATCATAACTCTTACTATATAAGGACTGAAACTCTACTCCTAAGGGGTAGGATGTAAAGAATATATCTGGTATGAACCACATCCCTATGACACAACCTCACTACTTGGATTAGGCCCACTCTGCTCTCTAGGTACAACTGGTGTCTGGATTCCTCGGCCGCAACCACTACCACAGCCTGAAAAACCGGTACTAGACTAGATCCCAGCCTAATCTGGATCTATGAAACCTACTTCTGAACATGGAGTTGGATCTTAAACTCTTCTATTAACAACTCTTGTGAAGTTCCTTCAAAAAAACTAAATCTATGTAAAGCATGATGAATACTCAATAAATTTCATTGTGCCCTACTCTAGATGCATAAAATCACTAGCCCGCTCTTCTCTAAGAGTATTGGGTAAAGGTAGTCATAAAACCAAGTTTTAAAATCACCGAAAAACATATCTCATAGCCTCTCAGGAGTTGTCTCTAAATGTCCGAATATTGCAAACATATTATCAATCTATATATCTGTAGCCTGTGGACCTCCATATCCTAAAAATGTGGGAGGATGATACTACTAGAACACATGCGTCAGCTCATCCATAGATGAAGCTGGTTGTGTTGCTCCCTATAAATTATGAATATAGCATAAAAAATCCTCATAGAACTATGCCTCGGAACCTATGTCTAGAAAAACTATTGGTTCCTCAGCTGGAACTATATGAGGATCTACTAGTATCCCATGTCCCTCCGCCTATGGATCATGGTCATCGCCACCCTCAGGGCATACAACTAGATGTCGTTGTGGTGTTATGTCTCTAAAATTACAAACACATTCCTTATAAAATATCTATAACCATAATTTTACAGATAAGAGCATAATATGGGTCAAAACATTCCTATAAACAAGTCACATCCCTCTTCCTTCTCCTAAAGTTGAGACTGGTTAAAAATAAATAGTTATAACTACACTATATACACTACCTAATACCTACTCAAAAGTCAGTTCAGGGTAAATTTCTTTGTTTCATGATTTAAATCTCCATCTGAATTCACAATT
Organism: Viscum album; assembly: GCA_963277665.1. Lineage (NCBI taxonomy): Eukaryota > Viridiplantae > Streptophyta > Magnoliopsida > Santalales > Viscaceae > Viscum > Viscum album. The sequence continues at coordinate 248,690,736 of OY728133.1, forward strand.
ATCATATCTCTATTTTAATGTTTGAACCAAATGTTTTACCACATCTAATCCATAGAGGTCTATACACCTCATGAACCTAAATATGGAATCCACATCATAACATGTTCTAGTCCATGCAACCAATAGTCCATGACACAACATGCCATAGTTGACTACTTAGGATGTCTGCTACCACCTAATAAAGAAAACATTATTTAGGTTATTGAAGTAACTCTAAGTAAAAAACTACATTTCTCAATTCCCTATAATAACACTAGCAAGATAACAAATATATTACCCAAGGCACATATCAAAAAGTCACACAGTCATGTAATGCATCCTATATGGAATGGAATAATGCATTGCATGTGAATGCTAACATGTTCCTGAAAATGATAAGTGAGATGTATACCCTCTTATCATTGAGAAATGGTAAATAGATCTTCAATCATACCAGTAATAATATCACAATTCAATTTCATCACCCAAATGTGAAATAAAATCAACTATAATAGTCAAAATCTAGATAATAGCAATTTCAATTCTAGGAAATTTGGATTTTTCTTATACATTGGTTAGCTACTCCCAAGCATAGATCATTAAAAAAATCCAATTCCTTCATAATCCCCTTTTTATTTTCACAAAATATTAAGGCAATAAAATAAAAAAAAACCATTTGATGCCACTTCATAACATCCCAAAATGGATTCCACTAAACGGTTCCCCAAGCTGGTGGGTCACATAGCCTCAATCGTGCCTCCATATACACCAAAGGCTTCCAACTAGCAGCAGGGGACTAGGGTGTGTATGTGGGGAGACTATACCCTAATGTCAGAGTGTAACATAGAGTTAGTAATCACAATAGTCAATATTAGAAGCAGTAAATCATCTAGAAAGTATATGAACATACAATACAGTAATATATAAAAAATTCCATAAGTAATCTTATATAAAAAATGATGTTTCATGTCATGTCTCTATAAAGTAGGAAAATGGGTATATCAACATCTAGTATAGTAAATGTATCAAAATACAAAAAATAACAAAATGGAACTTTCCCATCTTGCATCACAAGCCTAGTTCTGTCCTATGCTCCCCTTCTCCTAAGTATAGCATAATTCAAGCATCGTACTGTGGGCGCTTTCCCCGGTCCCAAAATATATCCATATAGTTTTTCTAGGTACCCAACGACAGCCCAAAAAGGTTGTGAGATATCACTTAGTAGTACACCACCAATGGTTTCTATAATATATCCAATCTATGAAATACAAGCTAAATCGGTGTGCAATGTATGTCACAGGTATAGAAGAAAAGAAAGAAAAGTGTTCATGGTATCTACATGAAAAGTTAAGTGATATTGTCCATCTAAACAAGGCTACCTAAAAACAACAGTCATGCTTCAAATAATAATGGAAGTGGTAAAAATATAATAAATAAGTAATATTATCATGTCTACCCACCAGATTACACTACCCATACCAATGTTATATTCAATCATAACAAAAATAATATCCACATTAGCCTATCCATGTAAACAAGTCTAAAACAACTACCATGATCTCACCATATAATCTAGTGTATAGTACTATCATAGAAATGTCATATAATCCAGTGTCTTCACAATGGCCATACTGTGTAATCAGAATTGTCAAACCATGATGGGTCAAATCTAAGGTATATAAGACCAAAGAATCCATGTTGAGTCCCAAGAGAATCTTAATGGAAACTCAGTAAAGACTTGGTTGGATTCCTTGGAGCATGTTAATAGAACATGTCCGATGTGAGTTCAAGAAACCTATATTCAAGGGCTAAAAAGGCCTAAGGAATACTACAGAATCAAAACCCAAGGAGAAAACAGGTCTAAGTTATACACTACCATAATCATGATCCATGGGAGAAACATCTATGGCATCTAATAGATTCAAGATACAAGGTATACCAACTAAGTCATCCACAACCATTTCAATTCATCATCTCATTTCAATAACCAAATCACAAATAATTACATACCATGATTTTACCCACTCATTTTCACAATTTCAATAAAAACCTATTAAGAAATTAAATTAATCAACATCATGTTATCACATGTTAAAGGAGGAAAAACAAATCATAATCATTCAATTCAAATTAATTCCATTTTAAAAGGGGTTACTCTAACTATGTGAGCACACACGCACCCCATGGGTGGTATAAAAAAAGGGAAGATACAAATTCACAACCCATGGGTAGCCTAGGATGGGGAAACAACGTCCAACAAACTCAAAATAACTAGTGGGAATACCTAATTGGTTCCAACTCATTTAATCATGGAATTCAATTAATTTAGGGGTTCTGTCAGAAATTAAATCATGTAGAACAATTGTAACTAGGAATATAAAATACCAAACCCTGAGAGAAAGGTATAGACCACCTACTATAGATCCTTAGTAGATAAATTTCCCAACATCAACTTCTAATTTGATCCAAATCATAAGAAAAACAAATAATGGATAAAGAACCTAGAAATATGGAATATTAAATTAAACCTAAATAACTACATTGATAAAAATTCAAACAAAGAGTGACACAATATGATCGAAGAACTTACCAATGTAAACCCAACGAAATCTATGGCATTTGAATCTGATCCTGGATGGAGAATCCACACCAAATCCTAGTATTTTTCTTTCAAAGGAGCTCCCACATTCAAGGTTTTGTCCAACAGGAGAAGAAGAAAAGGTTTTTTTAAGTTATAAACTCATTAAGTGTGAAATATTTATTTAACCTAAAAACACCGGGTTTCTTGGTTTGGCCAGATAGTCAGCTAAACCATGTGTCAACCATGCTCCATTTACCATCTCTTAGGGGCACCTCGCATTTTTTATACGCATTGTTTGACTAACCATGCTCCAACCTATGCTAAAAAACCACATATCCTCCCACACAGGCATGTGGCTAAGGTGGTATGGCTTCCTCAAACCATGCAACCCTCTTCACCCTACTATCGAGTCCTGTATTGTTTGGGGTAACTATGCGGCATGTCCTATACAGTTTCTCCTAAATGTGTGCCCTGACACATTTTCCCAAAAATATGGTCTATGGGCTATGAACAAGACCTGAACACCCCTGATACACCCATGATAACATTGGAAACTCACATTAGTAAATAAACAAACATTTAGACTGAAAAACAAAAGATTCATACCTCATAGGAAAACCCGAGATCTTATAGATTGGGGTATACTATAACGCCATGACCCCAACTACCTAGAGTCAATTCATTATTACATATCATTTTCATGATCACAAAAGATTAATTCTCAAAAGACTGGTTAGTTTAGTAGCCTTGGAAGTACTAGATACATTCATATGGTTTAAATTACATCATAAAATGGAAAACCACAACAAAATTGTTTCCATAGACAACACTGAGATCCCATAGACTATCCCTGCAGGTCAGTCATAATATACTACTTCGCATCCTGGGAAAACTAAAATATAGAAAGGGTTGAGCTCAAATGCTCAGTAAGGATAACAATATAGCGGAAACTTTCATAAATAAGTATAAACATTTAAGGTAGTGTATAAAACTAAAAACAAAATCCTTTTCAACATAAACTTCATCATAATATGGAAAATAAAAATCAAAATAATTCCATTTAATTACTCACATAGATATTCTACTAGTCGAATAATCACATGAAATATCAATAGCCACTTTCATAATGATAGAATTCATAATGCCAGACTGCATAATCACATATTCAAGGCCTTGTGCCAAGACTACAAATAAGATTTTGTCAAGGCCTTGTGCCAAGACACTAGTTTGTCTCGTGAGACCTACCGATACATCAAGGAGCTATAGCGGGCTCCACTCGTCACTTACTAAGTCCAATGCATTCCTGATATGAAAAGGTTTAAACATAACATAAACACTCATATTAAAACTAGCATATGAAATGTCAATACTTTATCCATAAACCATGAATGGTGTAAAAATAACACATCCACAGTCAAAAATATCACAAAACCTTCAATACAATATGGATGTTTTGTATCATAATAAATCAACTTCAAATAATCTTAAAATCCATCAAAGGATGTTGACATAGATGAAATCAAAACCTTTTTTAGAGAAATATCACTTTCTATTTTGAAATCATTTAAGAAAACATTTATTTTGAAAATATTCTTATAAGCTTGTAAGGGAAGATTCGATGATGTTATAATGGTGTAAAATAGTCGCACCTTCCGTATAAGTTAAAAAAACATTCTTACCTTAATTTTTTGAAAAGGTCATAAAGTACCTTGTTTGGAAAATGATAGGAAGTTTACTTTATAAAAATATTATAAAAAGTAAAACAAGGGAATAAATGAATTTATACCATATTATAGTAAATAGTAAAAATGTTTTGAAATACATTTTTTAGAAAACACAGATGTTGATGAAAAATAGGTCCCAGTAGATACTTACGTAAAAAACAACCTCGGATAATAAAGAGATTGTGAAATTAACCCTTACCGTGTACTTTTCCTTGGTTGAGGGTAGGTTAACATCCTGTATAATGGTGAAATAATTTTTATTAAATTATACAAGAATCATATAAATTAATATGATATCATATATGATCTTTTAACATTTCTTTGTTAATAATATCTTAGTATTATTGTCGTTTTAGGTGTTAACGATTCATTTTCCTTTATATGCTTTGTTACATAAGTAATGTTTGTTATGGATATGATGTATCTTATTCATATTAAGAATGAAATTAAGTCTTTAAACATTATTTTTAATCATCTAATGAAAATTATTCTTGAATGGATGCGATGGGGAATGAATCTCATCGTGTTCGTGGAGATGGTAATCCGTACGTACGCACGAGCAACAATATCATTGTTTTGATATTAAAATAATATATAATTGGATGGTATATGCTATATAAAAAATCATTATCATGTTATATTTATTCTTTACATCAATTACATATCATTATTATACCAATCCAAATAATAATGTATTGAATAACAATTACACCACGATGTGGAGACGGTAAGTCGTACGTACGCACGTGTGGTGACATGTCATTCAAAGGATGGATAGAATAATGAATTTTTCTGTACCATATATATAATAACATCATAGTATATATAATATACTATTTTTATTATTTTAGAATGGAAAAAATAAAGAAAGAGTAAGTGGAAGAAGAAGGGAACTTGAAAGAGGTGATGAAATATTTACCTCTTCTTTGGGTTCTTCCTTTTGATTTAATCAAAAGGGCTCCTTAGGATGGCTTTATGACCAAAATAAGTCCTATAGGATAAAGTGAGAACAGTTTAGAGGCTATTTGGGCTGGTTTTGGCCGATCCAAATGGATTTGAAGGTGTGAATTTGAGGCAAGGGGAGTTCCCTTTTATAAGAGGGGTGAGGGGCACCTTAGGAAAAGTTATAAATATTATTTTATAATAATATAATTTTCGGTTTCTAATGGATCCAAAATGAATTATTTAAAGTATAATGTGGGTATGGGTTGAAAAACATTCAACCAATATGTTTTAGACATGTTTGGGTTACTATATTTAATTTATCTTTTAGATTTAACTCTTAGTTAAATAGTTTGACATTTACCATGTCTCTTTGTATTTTTATATTATATGGTTAATAAACTTACTATAAACTTCCAATAGAACCTCAAGTGGTTCATTAATGAGATATATAATATTATTTAAGACCTTTGGCCGAACCTTATATTTTTAGGAACAGAATATAAATTAATAATATAATATTTGATTAAAAAACTCCTTTATGTCAATTGTGACACTATTTGGAATTTTGTTTTTTCTAAATTCATAAAATCATTTTTAATTCGAAAAAAATTCATCTAACCAACCCTAACATTTCATATTAACCTATAAAATTTTTTTAATTCATAAAAAGTCTAAAATTAAATTTATTTGGATATTTATAATATCAATTATTTTAATATTTGATTAATTAGGTAATTAGTGCATCAACATTGTGTCATAAATAAATTAAATTATTTAATGTCTAAAAATTATAAATAAAATACAATTATTTAGGAAATATTCTTATATTTATAATGAATATTTATAGTCTAATTTATATTATGTGTAACCTTATATTAAAAATGTTTTAGTTATTAAACTTTGAATTTAACACTTTTAACTCTTCTTTGAATAAAATAAAAATTAATGTCCTCATCTAATCCAAGTGGACCTAAAGAATAATATTTTATTACTAAGGTTTTTTTGGTCTAATTATACTTATCCAATAGAATTAAGACATGTTTTAGGGTAATAATAATATCATTTTTACCCTTAATTACCCTATTTACTTTTAATCGTGGTAAATAAAAGTAAAAAGTTACTATTCACCAAAAATTATTTTCATCTTATTGAACCACATTTTACTTACTGATATCAATTGTGTCCATTGGATTTTTCAAATTCAACTCACAAAAGAGGTAAAATTAATATTTATGTAAATTTGCAAATACTCCTATGAGGTGGGTAAAAGACAGTAAAAAGTTCAATACAATTTTTATATATCTAAAATTATTATAAACTGACTCTAATGAATTACATTGAACTTATATAGGTATTATGTAACTATTTTAACCTAAAATAAATTTAAATAAAATAAATAATTATTTAAATAAAAAGTTGGTTTTAACCAATAACTCAAGTGTTTTTCACTATTCATCAAAAATTAAACGTTTTCAGAAAAATACCAAAATTTCACCATAAGCTAATTTTGATATTTGTAATTCAAAAATTAAGTCTATTTGACCAAATTCAAAACATAGAAATTTCATTTATTAATTTAAAATTAATTCCCATCATCAAAACAAAAAAGTGTGTTTTTAAGAAATAATAACTAATAAACGATTGATACTTGTTTATGTTCGATTTCAAAGTGAAATTATTCCCAATTAATAACATTGAATTAAATGGTAAAAATTTAATCTATTTATACTTCCAAACCATTAAAATTTATAATTTAACACTACAAATTATTTTGATTAAAAAATATTTTTTCAGTTAAAATATTGTATTTTTCACTATTCACCCAAATAAGAAAGCTATCAGAAAAACACCAAAAATTTATTAAAACTAAATTATTATTTACCGATTCTAAAGAATAAGTTTATTTTGTCAAATTGAATATATAAAAGTTTCAAATATTGGATTTAAAATGGGTTCACCATTAAAAGGTGGTAAAATTACATTTTTTTTAAAAAAATATTTTATCTGAAAAAAAATGAATTTGTTTTTTCATTATGTCTAAAAAACTCATAATATATATTATAAAATTATAAGGATTATATAAAGTTCAAAATTTAGTTAATAATATTCATGACCTCTTTTGAACGGTTAGTTTGGTAAGTCGTGGTGCGCAAGAACTCAGTGTGGCATGTAGTGCAAGTTATTGAATTACTTTGAAGAAACATACTATGAAATCTTGGGGTGTTACATTCTTTCCTACTTCAATAAATTGCATCCTCAAAATTTGAAAATGTTCTTCGAAAATAAAAGGTTGAAAATAGAAAATACCTTTGTGGGAAAACCCACATCAGAAATTGGGTTAATAAAATTTAGTCTAAATAAGAGGAAATGGGGAATGAAAAAGTCACCACAAAATTATGATCTCGATTAGGAGAACATTGGTGTCAATTAGAGACACATAATTGGAGGAAAAACGTAAATATTTATAGGGAGTTATTGAGGTCATCAGTCACAAACAATTGTAGAATTGAGGGCCTCAAAACCATCAATCTATGATGATTTAAAATATCATCGGTTCAACAAAACATAAGGTATTAGGATAACACATTTTTAGTTTTAAGATCCCTTACATAAAGTTTAAGAATTAATTTATTCATAGAATAAGAGAATAAAAATTATATATACTTGACATGTAGAGTTCCATCCTTTAACTAATTTCTACCACAAACTCATCTTTCACTCTAAAAGATAATAGAACTTAAAAAAATATTCTATTTATCTTTTTCGTATAGGGTTCCAAAAAAATTTATAATTTATCTACCAGACCTTTAAAAAACTACATTATTCAATCCAGGACATCACGTGGGCTAGTGGTAGGTGATACACCCTTGTCGCCCTTTGGTTGTGGGTTCAAGTCTCGCAGCCTTGCCGGACACAACGGGTTGTCGCCCGACCTCCAATTTGTCCTTTTTATGGCAATCCAAAAATAATCTCAAACTAGACTTTTCCAAAAAACTTCTGTCCAAACTCACAGTCTAAAATTTATAAGGAAGGTAAACACAATTAAGATCCTTTTTTCCACGTAATAACATGTGAACACCTTCATCATGTATTCTTTCAAAACACTACAACATCCTGAATTACCATAAAAACTTATTGATTACAATCATGCTCCCTTATTACTTATAGAATACTGGATATTATCATTCTATCCAAAAATGTTGTAAACTCCAACAATGATGTAATATACAAATCATTAATCAGTTTCAAGGTAGTCAAGAATATCCAATATAATTTATCCAAATCAATCATGTATTATTCCAAAATTACTACCTCATTATCAGAACCATAATATGGTTTATCTTTCTCTCAACCATATATTTTCCAAAAATTTAACCTGTTGTTGAGTCACTTTTCTTGGTTCCACGCAATCTCAAGTCCTTAATGAAATAGTACTGCAGTACAATCCTTATATACTCTATAATACTTATAACATGTACATGATTAATACAATACTCAAATGACACAATACTTTAATAACAACGTAAGAAATATAATCATTCATCTTCATCTTCGGTAGTATCATAACTTTATTATCATCCAATAGCAGAACTTGGGGTATACACTGATGATTTGTACATTGATTCGTGTAGTGTCCCAACTTCTTACAGATTAAGCATTGTACATTTGAAACTTATTTCTTACCCTTTCAATCACATACTTGGTGTCCTTTTTCTCCACACTTATAAAAAACTCTCATTCACTTCAAGCATTTACCAAGGTGATTCTTTCCATAGTTATCACATATGGGAAAATCCTTCTTTTCCCTCTTCTATTTATCTAACTTTCTCTCTTCCATCATTTTCTTCTCTTACTTCCCTTTAAAGCCACAGGACTCAGAGAATTATTTACTTATCTTACTAACACATGATAATATTTCTTCATATGTTGAGAATACATGGGAAAATATTTCCCTTATAAATTTTGGTTTAATGCCATGAAAGATATGATCCTTCTTACTCTTTGGATCATACGTATTGCTGGAGTTCAAATTCCTTTTAATGGGTGTCATTTCTATACAATGGAATACACTAGGTTAGTTTATGAATTGTAATGAATAATTCCAAACTTGTAAAATACCTAACTTAAATTGAACAGTTTATGGATATAATCCATAATCATAAAAATATTTTATTTAAGGAGGTATATACTCATAAATTTTTCATAATGATTTTTAAAGAAAATGAGAATTATCCTAAGCATATCCCCCAGGAGTGTCATAACCAAGAGTGAAGCAAGGCCCATTGTCGTGAACCAGTTTCTATTTGAGTCTAGATCAAAGCATTTTTTTCAGGTTTTACCCCCAAGTACATCTGTGTCAGAGCCTCCTCTACCTGCTCATGTCCAGACTGGGATGTATTTTCTTAGAAAACTCACAAAATCTCTACATTACTAAAATTCTTGGAAGTTCTTCCATACTAATCCTCAAAGTCTATATTAGGCTAAGGTGATCTAATCAGAGTTTTTCTAAATCTATATTCCAAGGCTTTTACTAAACTTCCTCTCATACCAACTGTAACGCCCCAACCCCAGTTACCCATAGTTGGAGCATTATTACGTATCATTTTCATGGTCACAAAAGATCAAGTCTCGAAAGACTGATTAGTTTAGTAGCCTTGGAAGTACTAGATATATTTATATGTTTTACATTACATCATAAAATGGAAAACTAAAACAACATTATTTCAATATACAACACTGATATCCCATAGACTATCCCTGAAGGTCAGTCAAAATATACTTATTCGCATCCGGGTAAAAATAAAACATAGAAATGGGTGAGCTTGGATGCTCAGTAAGAATAAAAATATAGAGAAAACTTTCATAAATAAGCATAAACATTTAAGGAAATGTATATAGCTAAAAAAAAGACTTTTCAACAAAAACTTTATCATAATATGGAAAATATAAATCAAAATAATTCCACTTACTTACTCACATGGATATTCTTCTAGTCTAATAATCACATGTTATATCAATAGCCACTTTCATAATGATGTAATGTATAATTCCAGACTACATAATCACATAGTCAAGGCCTTGTGCCAAGACTACAACTAAGATTTTTTAAAAGCCTTGTTCCAAGACACTAGTTTTTCTCATGAGACCTACTGATACATCAAGGAGCAATAGAGGGCTCCACCCGTCACTTACCAAGTCCAATAAATTCCTCATATGAAAAGGTTTAAACATAACATAAACATTCATATTAAAACTAGCATAGGAAATGTCAATACTTTATCCATAAACCATGAATGGTGTAAAAATAACACATCCACAGTCAAACATATCACAAAACCGTAAATATAATATGGAAGTTTTTTATTATAATAAATCAACTTCAAATAAGCTTAAAATCTATCAAAGGATGTTTTCATAGTTGAAACCAAAACCTTTTTTAGAGAAATATATCTTTCTATTTTAAAATCATTTAAGAAAACATTTATTTTTAAAATATTGTTATAATCTTGTAAGGGAAGCTTCTATGATGTTATAATAGTGGAAAATATCCTCACCCACCATATAAGTTAAAAAACATTCTTACCTTAATTTTGTCAAAAAGGTCATAAAGTACCTTATTTGGAAAATGAAGGAAGTATTCCTTTATAAAAATCCAATAAGAAGTCAAAAAAGGGTATAAATGAATTTATCCCATAGTATAGTAAATATTAAAAATGTTTTGAAATACATTTTTAAGAAAACAAAGATGTGGATGATAAAGATGTCTCAGTAGATATTTACGTAAAAACAACCTCAAATAATAAAGTTATTATGAAATTTACCCTTACCTTGTACTTTTCCTTGGTTAAGGGTAGGTTAACCTCCTGTATAATGGAGAAATAATTTTTATTAAATTATACAAGAATCATATACATTAATATGATATCATATATGATCTTTTAACATTGCTTTGTTGATAATATCTTAGTATTATTGTCGTTTCAGGTGTTAACGATTCATTTTACTTTATATGATTTGTTACATAAATAATTTTTTTTATGGATAGGATGTATATTATTCATATTCAGAATTATATTAAGTCTTTAAATATTATTTTTAATCATCTAATGAAAATTATTCTTGAATGGATACGATGGGGAATGAATATCATTGCGTTCGTGGAGACGGTAATCTGTTTGTACGCATGTGTGACAATATCAATCTTTTGATATTAAAATAATACATAATTGGATGGTATATCATATATATAGAATCATTATCATGTTATATTTATTATTTACATCAATTACACATCATTATTATACCCATACAAATAATAATGTATTCAATAACAATTACACCACGACATGGAGATAGTAAGTTGTACGTACGCACGTATGGTGACATGTCATTCAAAGGATAGATATAATAATTAATTTGGTTGTACCATATTTATAATAACATAATAGTATATGTAATATAATGGAGTTATTATTTTATAATGGAAACAAAAAAGAAAGAGGAAGTGGAAGAAGAAAGGAACTTTAAAGAGGTGATGAAATATTTACCTCTTCTTCGGTTTCTTCCTTTTGATTTGATCAAAAGGGATCCTTAGGATGGATTTATGACTAAATTAAGGCCTCTATGATGAAGGGATGACAGTTTAGAGGATATTTAGTCAGGGGTTGTCGGAGCCAAAAGGCTTTGAATGTGTGAATTTGAGGTAAGGGGGAGTGCCCTTTTATAAGAGGGGTGAGGGGCACCTTAGGAAAAGGTAGAAATATTATTTTATAATAAAATCATTTTCAGTTTCTAGTGGATATAAAATGAATTATTTAAATTATAAGGTGTGGATGGGTTGAAAACCATTCAAACAATTGGTTTTAGATAGGTTTGGGTCACTATATTAACTTTATCTTTTAGATTTAACTCTTAGTTAAATAGTTTGGAATTTACCATGTCTCTTTGTATTTTTATATTATATGGTTAATAAACTTACTATAAACATCCAAGAGAATCTCAAGTGGTTCATTAATGACATATATAATATTATTTAATACCTTTGGACGAACCTTATATTTTTAGGAATTTAATATCAATTAGTAATTTAATATTTGTTTTAAAAATTCTTTTATGTCAATTTTGACACTATTTGGTATTTTGTTTTTTCGAAATTCAAAACAGCATTATTAATTCGAAAACAATTCTTATAAACAACCCTAAAATGTCATATTAACCTATAAAATTTGTGTAATTCATAAAAAGTCTAAAATTAAATTTATTTGGATATTTATAATATCAATTATTTTAATATTTGATTAATTAGGTAATTAGTGCATCAACATTGTGTCATAAATAAATTAAATTATTTAATGTCTAAAAATTATAAATAAAATAAAATTATTTAGGAAATATTCTTATATTTATAATTAATATTTATAGTCGAATTTATCTTATGTGTAACCCTATATTAAATATGGTTTAGTTATTAGACTTTGAATTTAACACTTTTAACTCTTCTTTGAATTAAATAATAATAAATGTCCTAATATAATACAAGTGGACCTAAAGGATCATATTTTATTCCTAAGGTTTTTTTTGGTCGAATTATACTTATCCAATAGAATTAGTACATGTGTTAGGGTAATAATAATATCATTTTTACCCTTAATTACCCTATTTACTTTTAACCGTTGTAAATAAATGTAAAAAGTTAATATTCCTGAAAAATTATTTTCATATTATTGAACCACATTTTACTTACTAATATCAACCGTGTCTCTATAATTTTTTAAATTAAACTCGTAGAAGCGGTAAAATTAATTTTTATGTAAATTTGCAAATACTCCTAGGAGGTGGGTAAAAGACGGTAAAAAGTTCAATACAATTTTTATGTATCTAAAATTATGATAAACTAACTCCAATGAATTAAATTGAACTTATATAGGTATTATGTATCTATTTTTACCTAAAATAAATTTAAATAAAATAAATAATTATTTAAATAAAAAGTCTGTTTTTACCAATAACTCAGTTTTTTTCACTATTCATCAAAAATTGATAGTTTTCAGAAAAATACAAAAATTTCACCCTAAGCTAATTTTTATATTATGAATTCAAAAATTAAGTCTATTTTACCAAATTAAAAACATATAAATTGCATTTATTAATTTAAAATTAATTCCCGTTTTCAAAACCAAAAGGTGTGTTTTTAAGAAATAATAACTAACAAAAGATTGATACGTGTTTATGTTCGATTCAAAGTGAAATTATTCCCAATGAAAAAAATTGGATTAAATGGTAAAAATAAAATCTATTTATACTTACAAACCATTAAAATTTATAATATAACATTAAAAATTATTTTGATTAAAAAGTTGTTTTCAGTTAAAATATTGTATTTTTCACTATTCACCCAAATATGAAAGTTATCAGAAAAACATCAAAAAAATATTGAAACTAAATTATTATGTCCCGATTCTAAAGAAGAAGTTTATTTTTTCAAATTTAATATATAAAAGTTTCAAATATTGGATTTAAAAGGGTTCTCCATTAAAAGGTGGTAAAATTGCATTATTTTTAAAAAAATCTTCTTTTTTTTGAAAAAAAAATGAATTTGTTTTTTCATTATGTCTAAGAAACTCCTAATATGGATTCTAAAATTATAAGGATTATATAAAGATCAAAATTTAGTTAATACTATTCATAATATTTTTTGAATGGCTAGTTTGGTAAGTTGTGGTGTGCTTGAACTCGGTGTGGCGTGTAGTGCAAGTTATTGAATTACTTTGAAGAAACGTACTATGAAATCTTGGGGTATTACATAGACTGAGTAGTGATTATTGTTATGTTTATTCTCGCTAATATATTCAACTATGGGATGAATGTAAGTTGATTTTGGATCCTTAAATTCTATAAATAATTTAAAGTAGACTGAAAATCCTTAAATTAAATTTAACTTCTAAAGAGGATGAACAAACCTAACCCAGTCACTCTTAATCATATTATTTTTAAACTCTTTTTTTTATTACTTAGATTTACTTTTAAAATAAAAAACCTAAAAAATTACCTTTTCTAAGAAAAACTAGAAAGTATTCTTTGAGTTCCCCTTTATAAATACAACCCTAGGTTTCTACTGGACTAAATTTAACTTAGAAAAATAATAAATTTTTTACATCCTATGATAAGGTGCATTAAAAAATTTGGAACTATTTAAAGGGAGGTGGTGCCAAATACACTAGATTAAAATTACATGATGAGGCCATTCATATGACTAACTATTATATCTTGACCTTGAGATAGAGAAAGTCATGATAATAATACTTAAAATTTAAATTTACAATCTAATTTTAAGTATATTGAACTGACAGACTCAAGTGAGAATTCTAGTATGCAGCTTGAGTCTACCACAATGGAATCAAACCCTAGAAAAACTTTAATATATATTTCTTACCCCTAGTTTAGGAATCATAAAAATTGATTTTCCATGTATTTTTTATAAAATTGTTTTCAATTTAAAACTATTTTGATTCAATTTCTACCAAAATATCAAGGTTTATCATGTGAAGATATCAACAACCACATAAAAGAGTTTTCTTATGTTTTCTCAAGATTTAATCTCATAGGAGTGGTAGAATAACAATTCAAGTGGAGGTAATTCCCCTTTCACTAAAAGTAGCTTCTATGGAGTGGTTGCATATTTTAAAACTAGGAGAAGTAAAATAATGGGATGACCTAAAAAATAAGCTTCCTTCATAGACTTTTCCCCGCCACTAGAATCTTAACCATTAAAAAGGACATTCATACCTTCAAAAATTATTCTTAAGAGACTCTTTATTAGTATTGGGATAGATTCAATAAGTTGTTTTATACTTTCCCACATTAGGCCAGAGCAGAGTTCCATTTTCTTATCTTCTTTTATCAAAGATTTCTTGAAAATGATAGTAATTATTTAGATACATCCTCAGAAGAATATTTAATAGATAAATCATTAGTAAAATAAAATGGACTCATAGATAATATGGACCAAAACTCATAGTAATTTGGAACAAGAGGTACAAGTAATAGAGGACTACATGAGGAAAGGTCATCTTACCCATCTCCATTATTAGAAACAAAACCTTAGAAACTAACCAGTATTGTTATAAAAATTTCCCGAAAGCTATCCAATGGAAAATAACAACCAATACACTTATGTGTTATATATATATCTCCAAAGCATTATACTAATCAGTGTTTTGTGGTGCAGGGTTTAGAAAGTTGTGCAACAACCTACTAACAAAGGAAATGTCTATAGAAAAATGTAATGTGGAGGGATAACTCCCAAGTCTAAAATTTATTTGTAAGTCATTAGGAAAAACTATACCACCTTATCAAAACTAGTAACTACAACATCCCTCGTTCAATTAATAAAATCAAAATTTCCATCACCCACTACCCTTCCAACAACCATACAATACACCCATTATCTAACCAAATTAAACCCCCCCCCCCCCACCCCTCGTTCTAGTAAAAGTGACCATTTGAATACCCTTTTACAATTATACTAGCCTCTGTGAATCAGAAAATAAGACATAAAATTGAGTAATTGAGAAATGAAGTGAAAGAGCTAAAGAATCAACTCAGTATCCTTGTATAAATATTATCTAAAAACCCAAGGAAAATACCAACCCAACTACTCCCTAATCCAAAAGGTAATATATGTATGATGACCATAATATGTGGAACGGAAATTCCTTCACCATCCAAACCTAAACTTGAGATAAATAAACCAAAATCTAAGGAAATTGGAGTTAAAAATTTTAGACAAACCCTTGAAAACCATCCCAAGGAAAAAATAAAATAAAGGAGAAAATGTATAGTTAGACCAAGATTGAAAAAAAGAGACAACCCTATATATGTAGAGAATTAATAATAAATATATTTCACTTCTCCTCCCACAAATAATAATTCAATCTAATAATATATAGGAATAATAAATTAAAAAAATAATGTTTTCAAACTTTCTAAAAAGTTGAGATCATTATTCCCCTTCTAGAGGATTTCAATAAAACCCCTAATTATAGTATGTTCCTAAAATAATTTTTCACAAAGAATAGGATACATCAAGGGAATGAAAAAATAAATTTGGGAATAATTACCCCATCCCTAATTATACCAAAATTACCCACAACATTTCAAGATCTATGGATATTTTATATCCATTATAACATTAGTTAAATGATTTTTTTAGATGATTTATATGATTCGTGTTCTTATATTAATTTTGTGACTCACTTAATTTTTAATTATTTTCATATCGGAGAATTAAATCCCATAGTAGTGGTAGTATAACTTTCAAAAATATCCACATCCTTTAAATAAAGAGTCTTAGAGGATGTGGAAGTTAGATTTTAGAATTAAATATTTATATTAGACTTATGTGTACTAAATATAGAGTAACACAATCACCCATAATTTTGGATAGGTTATTCTTAAATATATCCAATAATATCATAAATGTTCATTAATTAATCCTATCCATGGATTTTTTAGATAGATAAATCTACTTCAACATTTTTTACACCATGATTCACCCTCTATTGGATCACTCCCTCCTTACATGTTCCCACATTGAGGAGGTAGAACCTAGTAAATATATAGGTATATTGTATGAAATTTTGTCATTATAGAAACACTTATTTATTTAAAATCCAATAAAGAAAAAATATATTTAGAAATATGGAAAATCTATATTTATATTGGAAAAAAAGGTCAATTCTAAATTTTTTAGGGAATTTGATCTTTTATTTCATAATGAAGAAATTGATTTTTCATCTTGTGTATGGGAAATTTCATCTGAGAAAGTAAGGAAAACTAATCCAATTTTATCTTTAGTGTAGCCCCAAAATATAGAATTAAAACCTTTTCCCTATGAACTCAAGTATTTGTACTTAATGGAAAGATAAAAATTACTAGTAATAATTGGTAATAACCTATCCCCAAACTAAGAACACAAATTTATTGAAATTTTGAGGGTAAATTTGAAAGTATTAAGATGGATTTTATAAGATATTCTAAGCATAAATTCCAAAATCTATATGCATAGGATTTTCCTTGAGTAAAATTTTTGACTTGTTAGGAATACCCAAAGAATTATACATGAAACCATGATAGATGTATTCAAAAAAATAGATAATGAAGTTGTTAGAAGTAAGAAAAATCTAACTTGTATCTAACTCAAAATGGTTTATCCTCATTCGTATAGTTCCTAAGATAATTTTACATTCCATTATAAGGAATGAAAATAATGATTTTATACCTATTATAATTCATAATAGTTGGAGAGTGTGTATAGATTATAGGAAGGTGAACTAGGTTATTAGGAAATAACATTTCTGAATATCCCACTTTGTGTATGGATTATATATGTTTTCAAATGATATTAATTGGTTGAAAATGGTGATTAGTGAGATGGATTTAAATATTATTAAGTGGTTCCAAAGATAATAGAGCTTGGATGAATTTCTCAAGTATCAGAATATGAGGAATCATAGAAATAGTTTAAAGGATTTGAGTTTCAAAGATGATGCCTGGATAATTATTATGGTTCAGTAAATGACATTTGATGTCATACTTGAATATTTATATATTTAAATATTATGATTTTTTAATTATTCTTAAGTTTAAATACATGTTCCAATTATACTAAGAGAGTTTATATTGTCTTTGACATTTCTTTATGAGTGAAATCCATGAAAAATGAATGAGGTTTATATATGAAGACTGTGAAAATATTCATTTCATGATGTATTGAATATCCCATATATAATTTTTGAAATACATAAAATATTACTTTAATAAAATAAAATTGATAAAGTGTATGAAGTAAAAGAATATTTGAATTTGTCTACGAAAAAAAAAATTGGACTACATATTTATTTTTTCATGATGAAGAATAATAGATTAGGAGTTTTTTGGCACATTATCTAATGTTGGAATTACATTTCTATACTTAGAGGAATTATTATAAGTATTCAGTTGGGTCTTACATAAAAAATAGGCTATCCCACAAAGAATCCTAATCCAGGATCTACCTTAACACATGTAGGACACAGACGTTGACCATGCTAAGGAAGACCATCCTAGGTCTACCCATAGGTGGTAAGAGGTGGGAAAAGGCCCTCATGCGCTCGTGTATAAGGTGTCGGTGTAACACCCTAAGTTTTTTTGAACCTTTTTTTTAATTAATTATTTTTATTTGATGTCATGAATTTAATGATACAATAATTCAAACATTAATTATATGCTACACTAAGATAATTTTTTTCTACATACAACACCGACTTGACTTGCATTACATGCAACACCGAGTTTCTATGAAAAATCATTTTATTCTTATAATTTTATAGTTATAACCTATCCATTAAACTTGGTAATATGAATAGAAATAACTAATTTTTAAAAATTATTTATAATTTTTTTATATAAATAAAAAATATTGACGATAAAACATATAATATTGGTAAAGTCTATATATGTTTGAAAATAATATTTTCTCCAATGAACTGCTTTTATATACTTATGTGAACAATTAAAAAATAATTTTATACAATTTTAGGAATTTAAATTGACAAATTAAACTTAATTTCTGAATTAATAATTTTAAAATTATCTTACGGTAAATTTTAGGTATTTTTTTGAGAGACTTCATTTTTTGGATGAATAGTGAAAAACACTGAATTTTAATTCAAAACTACTTTTTCATCTAATTTATTTATATAGTTAAATTATATTTTAAGTTATTTTTAAATTCACAATAGATCAATTATAAATTTATTGATCCAATTTAGGTTATTTGAATCATTTTTATATTAGTTTTAGATATAAAATCTTAATGAACTTTTTATCATTCTCACTTTAAAACCCCGCTTTTTCGGCTTGTGTGTGGGATTAGCATTAAACTTAATTTTTCCGCTTCTGTGAATTGAATTTATAAAAATCTACATATAAATTTTTAATAATTATAATATTTATATTATAATAATATCAAATTAATTTTTGAGCAAAAATATGAGTAAAAGTGATCAAAATTAACTACAACAATTAAGGTAAAATTAAACTTAATAAAGGACTAAATCTTAAAATTAATGGCCAAAATGACCTATAAAGTTGTCCAAAGTTTATTGGATGAAAATATTTAAACTATACCCATTCATGGTAATAATGTTATGAGTTATTGGGATACTATTCAATAAAATTTCCCTATTTCATAAGTTAAGGAAAAGAATTAAAAAGGAACTTTCCTTATTATTAACATTTATAAAACTTTAAGTTGTGGAAAACAACATATTTTAAGTTATAAAAGTCCTTGTGAAATATAAATGAGTTATTTTTATCATAAATATTTATCATTAATTTTTAGTGAGTAATTTTTTATATTAAATGCTTAATAAATGATAACGCGTGGATTATTTAGTTAATAATTAAATAAAATAAAATATACTAAAAACATTAAAAGTAATGAACATTTAATGAATTATTGTGTTACATTATTTTTATAGACTGGTATATCATGTTAAATAGATGTAAACTAAGTGTATTTTAATTCCAATAATGTTTTCAAATTTTTTCTAAATTAAAATTAAATAAATAATGTCAAAAATGAAATTAATTTTATTTTACAATAAATTATATTTTATTAAAATATTTAAAATTAATAAAAATAATACCTTATTCCAAGTTATTTTTAAGTGTTAATAAATATAAAATATGGTATATTAATTAACGAAATGATCTTTTATAATGAACATATGGACCCCAAAATAGTAAAAACATTGTTAGCACGGTTCAGGTTAAAGTAGTGTTTTTGCGCGTTACAAGCGCTTGTTTTAAAATTAATTTCCAACACGCATGGGATTTTTATTTTTTAAATTATATATAATTTTTATAATTTATTGGTACTATTTTTTATAATAAATTATACCTTAATTTATTCTTAATGTTTAAATTATATAGGTTGGAAAACTAGTTACCTAAATGAAAAACCAAAATGAAAAATATAAGGAAACTTAAAGATTAAGGAAAACAATTATAAAAATTAAATTATTTTTGTGTGGAGGAGATTTTTTTTCAACCATAATTTAAATTTAATCCATTATTTTTCAATTCTGTAAGCACATTTGGTAATTTATACCTCCCATTAGTGCTTACCTTTTGGTATTTAAAAGAATGTCACTCCTCCTCCACTATAAAAAGCCGTTCACTCTTCACATTATTCACAAATCACAAACCAATTAGGTTGGGTAAATATCTACTAAATTAACTTTCCTAAATCCCTCACTTACTCATTTAATCCTCCATTTGGGAAAAATTCCAACCAATTAATCCCTTTGGAGCAAACTATGAGGAGTTTCCCAAAGAAGATGCAACATCCTTCCTCAAGCTCCTTTCCTTTATTTCCTTTATCAACCACCTAAATTATTATTATTCCATGATTAAATAATAATATTAGTATCCTAAATATACTAAGATATTTTTATATTAATGTTTCTCCCTACACTTACACATACTTCCATCTAATGTGTAATTAACATACAATTTTTTTATATAGCGAACTACCACCTCACGAAACGATGTTCATTTTTCCTTTACCACCTTTCATGGTTAGTAATTATGATGGACACTCTATTTTTATGATATATATGATATTAATTATGTATTTATGTTTATTTAATTAATATATATAATGTACCTTCATGATTTAAATTTTGTGTAAGTATGATAATTTTATTTGGGGAAGTGTGGACTACTGCCTCCTCTAAGCGATGTGATTCGTTCACACTCAACATAGAATGTATTAAGGATGGGTTTAGTGAACTTATATGATATATATGACATAATAATTATACTATAATTAAATTTTATATGTTTTTTTGGGTGTGTGTGTGTGTCATTTACTTTATTTCTTTCAATACGACAATTAAACAGAAACATCGTTCATGCGTACATACAGCCTACTGTCTCCATGAATGGTGTATTCCATTTCAACTTCTATATTTTATATATTATTATAAATAAATATTTAATTAATATATATGATATTTATATCATTTTTTACATTATTTAAATCATTATATATGTATTAGGGCCCAAAATAAAACAAATTAAGACACATGTGCAAAGAACAAAGTGGATATTACCTGAAACGGAACCTTAACATGGAATTGTTAAGAAGCGAGAAATAGAAAGTCAAAATCAAACCATATATGGTATTATATTTAATCAAATTTTTCTATAAAATATGTATAATAAACTTATATTTATTATACAAGATATTTGTATGAGTATAATGATATTCAATATATAAGGTAAGAGAATTTCATCTCACTTTTTATTTCCATGAGATACATGCCATATTCACCACTAACTTCTTTTTTGTGGTGTATGTAATACCATATGACAAGTTATATCATTAATTTTGTTTAATTAATGATAATAAAATCTTTAATTAATGTTATTATTTCATTTGGATCATGATTCTGAAGTTACTCAATTAGTAAGGGCATTCTAGTCTCACTCATATTTCTGTAAGATTTACACCTTATTCACCAATCATTTATTTTGTGTAGTGTATA
The DNA here is from genome assembly GCA_963277665.1 of Viscum album. NCBI lineage: Eukaryota > Viridiplantae > Streptophyta > Magnoliopsida > Santalales > Viscaceae > Viscum > Viscum album. Next base: position 248,712,560 of record OY728133.1, read on the forward strand.
AACTTCCCATGAATTTATTCTATGATTTTTATCCTTAAATTTATTGGTACTTACAAATACATTGTATGATCTCACTTTCATAGTGTTTATGTTTAAAAAGTTACCAAATCAGTAAATTATTTTTGTCTTAATTTCCCTTCTTTGAGACATAGGCCATGAACTTGAAAAGGCATGTTTTTAGAAATGTTTTAAAAAATATTTTAAGATCATTTTCAAGGGAAATTTATTTTAAATTTTTTTATGGTTTTTAAGATTCATTTATAAGTTTTCAAATTATTTCAAAGAAATGGTTTCCAAAAATGTTCTCAAGATTCATTTTCAAATAAATGTTTTTAAAAATGTTTCCAAGCTTATTTTATATGATTTCAAGAAATATTTTTTTCAAACTTTTTTCAAGATTATTTTATAAGTTTTAAAAGAAAAATTTTTTCCAAACATTTTCAATCTTATTTTGTAATTATTCATGAAAAAATGGTTTCAAAATTATTTTTAAGATCATTTTATAATTTTTCAAGAGAAAGGTTTTCAAAATGATTTTCCAGATTCTTTTATATGTTTTCAAGGAAGATGGTTTTAAAAATAATTTAAAAATAATTTTTCAAAGAGGAAAAGATATTTTCTGCAAGAAATGTTTCAAATTATTTTTTTTGATATTTTTTCAAAGTGGTTTTGAATAAAAGGATTCTGAAAATTATATATGTTTTAAAAAGTGATGTTCCAAGTGATATTTTAAAATCCTTCTCCATACAAGATGACATCCTTGGTTATATTTATTCTTTACTAGGGATATGATCCAAGTACACCATTCATATCATTTATTTGAATATTTTATGTTTTGATGGATTGATGTTTATGAAACCCATTTCTATTGAATGGGTTATACCATGATAAATGCTTATGAAACCTACTTCCTTTCACAGGTTATTCTGGGATGAAATGATTATAAAACATATCTATTTACCATAGGTTATGATATGATTAAATTTTTATGATACGCATTTCATTTCATGGGTTATGATATGATATTTATGAAACCTATCTATTTTTATGGGTCATGTTAAGATGAATGTTTTATTTTACACGTATATATGATATCACCATTGGATGGGTGGGACCTATATATACCTCTAATTCATTGGGTAAAGATTTATATCTCATGAGATAATGATGATGATGAAGTTTATGGTCTTGATCATCTATGGGAAGATGGGGAAACCTAATCCCTTACTAGGAAAGGACTACAACTGGGGATGGTGGTGTGTCCTGCCTATTAGGTGTAGTCCCCATGAATATGGGAAGATGGGGAGACCTAATCCGCTATGGGAAGATGAGAAAACCTGATCAACTATATAAATATGTGGAAAAAAATCATATATAGGAAGATGGGGAAATCTGATCCCTTACAGGGATAGGACTATGACTGGGGATGGTGGTATGTCCCACCTAGTAGGTATAGTCTCCATGAAGTTCCTTAATAAGTTCTAGAAATACGTCTTGACTTATAGGGAATTATATTACATGTTTATGTGTATTCAAAAATTTCATGTCTTATTCCTATGTTATGCTTTCATGGATTGTGTTCTTATTTACCTTATGATTTATGCCTTATAAACTTATAATCTTTATTACATGATTTAAAATTATGATCTTGATATGAAGGGTATGATCCTATAATGTTATGATCACATTATCATGCCCTTATGCTCATGTTTATGCTTACATATCTCCCTTTTTTACCCTTACTGAGTGTTTAAGCTCAACCATTTTTATGTTTTCTTCCCCAGAATATGAGGATATGTATTAATTATGATGTGTCTAAGAAGGGTTATAGACATGAAGAACCTAGTGGGAGATAATGTAGCTCACTTATGTACCAGTGTTTATGTTTCCATGTTTCCAAATCCACTTAACTAATACGATATTTGGGCATCTATTTGTATAATGTTTTAATTATTCCTCAAAAATGAAGTAATGTCTATGTACTTTAGTACTAGGTTGTTATAGTTGGTATCAGTGTAAAGGTTTAGTGAACCTATGGAAACTACGATGAGAAAAATTTAGTGATATCCCTAGGAATATTTCTAAGGATATGTCTAGAGATGTCTATAAGGATAACATTAAGGATGATGAAAAGTATAGGAAAATGTGATGGAATTTTGCTGAAGGATAAAGTTAGTGGTTTACTAGAAATATATCCCTGCCTAGATACTACAAGTGGACATGGCCCTAGCACAGATGTACCTAGGAGTAACAACTCTGACAAGGTGTATGGGTCCAACTCGATCATAACCTGGTATACGACAACAGGCCTTACTGTGCACTTAGTTTGACACTCCTGAGGGATATGATTTTGGAATTCAAAAACTCTTCAAAAACCATCATGAAGGATTTAAAAATAATTTTTCTATGAATAACTTATGATAAACCTAAGGTTTCATAGATTAAGAAAGGTGTCATAATTGAGACATATTATATATAGTTTTTCATGATTATGTGATTTTTCACTATGATAATTGTTTCCCACTCAATGATTTATAGTTTTAGTCAATGGTTGAAACTAGAATAAAATGGGTTAACGTTGAATTTGATGGAAAATTTTCTGATGATCAGTCAAATGGGATAATAATTGGAGTGAAGGATATTATGATCATGCCTAGTCATTTTTCACAAAACCTGATTAGAAATGTGTAACTCATCCAACTCTTAGACTAACCAAGGAATATAAAGAAGGATTTTTATAAGATTTCAAGTAATTAAGACCATGGGGTAAAGAATATTTAGTTACCTTTGTGTTAAGAATGTGTAAAGAATCACCCAATTAAATTTATTAGAGGAATAGGAATATGTTTTGACTGTAGAAAACAAGGACAAAAAGCAAGTAAATGAAAAGGAAAAGTGAAGGGTTAGGTTACAGAAGTGGATGGGAATATTTCCCTCCCTAATAAATCATCAAAGGATAAATTCTTAATGACTGGAATGAATGGTCGTTATGAAAATCAATGTTCTAAGTGAAAGGATCCCAATGAGAATCATAAATTTGGTATGAATAATAGTTATATTGATAATAATAATGATGATGAGACTATAGATGAAATGTGAAAGGAAAGAGGTATTAAGTAATATGATGAGGTAGCCTTCTTATTAATTATGGATGAAGTGTAATAATAAAAGTTTTTATGCATATGTATTCAAGAATTGTGTTATATTAATGGTGAAATATACAAGTATTGTTCAGTTTATGTTTTTCACTGAGGATTTACAATATTATGTTTATTTTTTTCAATGAACTGTAAAAGTGATTTAATTACAAGCTGATATTTTGACTAAGGGAAGATAACTCATAATATTTTCCTTATATTAAGATAATACTATTTTGTTAAATATATTTTGGATATGAATAAGTAAATTAGATAGTAATGATTACCTTGTAAATAATTAAGGACTTGTTAACAAGTGGTTTATACTATCAATGAATAAGTTTAAAAAAATTGGATTTAAGTAATAGATCGAACATACTTTGGAATAACAAAATATGCATGTTTTAAATAAGGATTTATGGTAATTTAAGACATTACCATGTTTTAAAAGAATACTTGATGAAGATATTCACATGTTCATTATGTGATAGATAAGGGATATTATATCATATATAGGTGATAAAACAAAAAATTTTTGAATATTTTATTAATAATAAATTAAAAAATTTCCTCACATTATGTTAAATATGTTTATTTATAAAATATTTGGGATTAGATAATTCATTTGAAAATTTGATGAAAAATCCAGTTTTACCCTTTAAAAATTCACTTTAGTATTTCGAACATAAATAATTTCATTTGAATTATTTGAAATTAATATTTTTAAATGTTTTTGTAACTTTATTTTATACAACTTTTATTCAGGACATCTGAGTTAAATCATGAATTTGGTAGGTGAAAATGTGTCATGAAATCAAAGTTGGGTGGGACACTCTAGAATAAACATTGGTTCTATATTTGGGCCATATATTTGGCATACATGTTTGTATTGGGATCAAATTTTTAGAGGATCTCAAGAAATAAATTTATTAAAAATCATCTTTTTATAAGGATAGTTGTTTCATGAGTTTTGGTGGCCAAATAGGTGATTAAATTTGGATTAATTTATTTGACCAAATTTCCCCATTCACACTTGAAACCTCTTTAAACCTAACTCCCCTCCACTCTATAAATTAGTATTTTTTTCATTTTGATAGTTTGGGACGTGAATTAGTATATTAGGAGTAGAGTTAAGTGGTTTTATACCATTTCAATTCACAATTGTAGGAGGGAAGCTACCAAGATAGTATCTCCTCCAAAATGCTCTTCTTTCCCTCTTCTTTGTTGTAATGTTGTTGTACTTTCAATAAAATCTTATTTTATCTTATATTTATTATATTATTTTTAATTTCCTTATTCTATTAATCTTACTCTTTGGGATGGAAATCAAATAGTAGAAACGATATTGGGTTATACCCTTTATAAATCTTTGCAAATGCAATTCGTTTCTACAATGACTACACCGCCCATGGAAGAGTAGTTTTCTTAGTAATCAATCAAAATATTAACTTATTAATTTATTTACTTTCAATAAATGATCTAATATAATAAACATAATATGATTCATGAATATATTTTTTTTAATTAGAATAAACTAATCAAGAAATTGAATGATTCATGCAAAGACATGTGAGGTCGATTAATGTGTGAATTGTGAGAGCGAGACCTTAAACGGTGAAACAAAAGCATGGGGGATAAATTTTTATCATTCAAATATAATCTCTAAGCTCAATTCATCCTTATTTTCCAGAATTTATATGTTCCCTAATTAACCAATGGCCATAATCTAGACTTAAAACATCAATTAAAGTAGCGTGCTACGATTTCATGTTCTGAAGCTAGCCTAGGGTTTAATTCATTCCGTCTTTGTGGTTAAGTTAAATCATGTAGGGTTCAAGGGTTAAAAAATTAGAGGATGATAATTAAGTGGATTTTAATTTAAATTATAATGATTAATAAGTAAACTAATAGGTATAGTTAGATAGATTACACTTTTTAAACTATTTTCTAAAAAACATCTTCTTGTTGTGTCTTTTTAATCAAAATTCATTTCAAAAATTAAAAAAAATGAAATCTTCTTCCAGAAAACTTCTTCTAGTTTTATAAATGATAAAAATCCCCCATCCTTTAAAGTAGTGTGTTTAAGTTATTTTATTTTATTTTCAAAATACCTTTAATATGTTGTTTTAAATTACTTCCTCCTATGAGAGACGACATTGGTTAGCCACTCTGATGAACCTAAATACCCTAAAACTGAATATCATTTGAGAGTGCCCATGAAAACACCTTTCAAATTGGAATAATTTCCAAGGATGCAAGTAATTATTTCAAAAATTTATAGGTATTCCTTTTATTTTTCATTTTATTCTCTTCTTCTCTTATTTCTTCCTTCTTTACCCAATCTAAATTTTTCTTCTTCTTTTGTTTTCTTATTCTTATTATTTTTGGAAGATCAACTAAAACTTCTCATTTTTATTTTATTATGGTCTAATTATCTTATTTTAGTTTTTATTTTATTTCTGACACAAATTAATCCTGAAGATCTCTTTGATCTTGACCCTGAGGTTGAACGCAGCCTTAGGGTTCAAATCAGACATTCTCAGTCTAAGAGAAGTTTAAACATTCAACCATTTGGAGAATTACTCCAATCCAAGAACATTGAAATTGAAAACACTTCTGAATCCATAGTAAAACAATAAACAATGGCTGAAAACAATAATAATTAACTCAATTGAACCATTCGATATTTTTCTGCACCTGATATTAATTATCAACCAAATTTCATTGCATGCCCAAATCTTGAATCAGACTTTGAATTGAAATTTGGGTTAATTTATCTTCTTCCAAAGTTTCATAGATTATCTAGTGAGGACCCAAACAAACACCTTAAAGAATTTAATGTGGTTTTCTTAACCCTTAAATCAATAAATGTCTCTGGATATCAAATAAAACTAAGGGCATTCTCATTTTCACTTGATGGAGCTGCAAATGATTGGATGTATTATTTACAACCTGAAGATGTAACATGTTGGAATGATTTGAAACAACTTTTCTTGAAGAGATTTTTTCTATAATCAAGTACCACTTCCATTCATAAAGAGATCTCATGGATCAAGAAAGCACAAGGGGAGTCAATGTATGAGTGGTGGGAGTGATTCAAGAAATTGTGTTCAAGCTTCCCACATCACCAAATCAGTGAGAAAATCATCATCTAATAATTCTATGAAGGAATCACACCTATAGAGATAATCATAGTGGATACCGAATCTATAGGGTCATTGGTCAGAAAAACACCAGCAGTTACACGTGTGTTGATTGACAATATGGCACAAAAGTCCCAATAATTTGGTGACTGAGGTACACCACATGTTAGAGGAGTACATGATATAAGTCCTTCCTCTCTTGAAAATAATTTGATTGGTACTAAGTTATAAGAATTGACCACTATGTTGAGGCATATTTCCTTCGCTCAAAAGACATCCCAACCCACTCCAATGAGGCCATGTGGCATTTTCATTGAAATAGACCACCCAACTGACTGTTTCCCCCAATTACAAGAGTCATAGGATTGTGCAGTGGTATTCCTTGGGAGACCATATTATAAACAACAATATCCACATTCCCAAAATAAGTATGATTACTTTGGAACACAACCATGTGTGGAAGGATCAATTAGACATGAGGTATGGCTCTGGACAATAACAAAGGCACCTTTTTCAACAAAACATCCAGTAACCTCTGCCTTACCAGTAGGGTTTCCAACAACCCCAAAGAATATTTGAATCCCAATAATCAACAAGTAAACAACAAGGTAATTCTCAACAAAATTTAGATTCTAACAATAATGATATTTTGAAACAAATTGTTCTTAATCAATAGAATGAGCTGAAGAGTCAAGGTTCTGAGTTTTGGGAGTTGAAGACACAAATGATCCATATTTCCACAACCCTCCATGAGATGGTAAGAAATAACTATAGAAATATTCTTTCCCATCCTACTCCAAATCCAAAGGGTAATGTTAGTTCCATCACATTGAGAGGTGGGAAGAAAACAACTGATACATTTGTACCAATCGTTCCACCAAGATTCACCTCAACTCCAGAGAATCCCCATTCCATACCAACTGAAGAGAAACCAAAGGATAAAGACAAAGGTAAGAAAAAGATTGATGATATTACTCCTAAACCCCTTCTATTTCCAAACAGGGTAGTAAAAACCAAGAATATGTCTGAGTAAGTTATGAAAAAAGAGGTTTTGGACACATTCAAGCATGTGGAGATCAACATCCCTCAACTTCAAGCCATCAAGAAAATACCAAGGTATGAAAAATTCTTAAAAGAACTTTGTACCAATCGAAGAGGTATCAAGGGAAATAAGAGGATCAATATTGGAAGTAATACGTCCATACTCATTAGACTAACTCTAGAAATTCCAACAAAGTACAAGGATCTGAGGACATTCACCATCCCATGCACCATAGGGGAGTTACACTTGTCTAATGCTCTATGTGATTTAGGAGCTTCCATAAATGTGATACCTCACTCTGTATTCTCTTCTTTATAGGTTATTGAGTTGAAGTTGATGAGAGTAGTGGTTAAGTTGGCGAATACAGCTACAAAGTATCCATATGGAGTCCTTGAGGATATACTTGTTTGGGTAAGAGACATGATATTTCTAGAAGACCTTCTACATTCTTAACATGGAGGATGATCAGGAAAATTCTCATGCTCCTATTATCTTAGGTAGTCACTTCCTCAAAACTAAAAAAACTATCATAAATGTTCAAGAGGGTACACTTTTAATGGATTTTGGATATAAATTCGTCATATCTAATGTTATGGACTTCATGGAGTACCCCTCAGAGGACCATTATTTTTTTTATCTTTCATTTTGAACCACCAAGTAAAAACCCCATAGATTTTGATTTTCCTATGATTAGGGAAAATATGAGCATTGGTTCTAGTTTGATGTATAATATTACTTCCACACCTTTTTCTAATGCACAAGAATCTCTTATATTTTATTTTGAAATGTATTCATATTATGATTTTAATCATGTTCAATCTAATTATGACATGGTTGTTGAGTATGTTGATGGATTTGATTAATTATTCTATAATTTTGATGATTTTTATTCTGATATTGATATTATTTGTTCACATATTTAAGTTTATTCAATTTCTTCATCCATATATCACCCCCTTTATTGGAACTCGATCCATTTCCACCATATCTCAAATACTCATACTTGTTAAGTGGTGATAGCTTACCTGTTATAACTGCTAATAATATTCCTTTTAAATATAAAGAAAAACTTTTAAATATTATGAGGGAGAACATTAAGGTAATAGGGTGGACCTTGGCTAACATATCAGGTATTATCCTCTCCATTGTAATGTATAGGATTATTTTGGATGATGGGGCTAAACTGTTTAGGAGGCCACAAAGGAGACCGAATCCAACACTTTGGGAAGTTGTAAAAAAAGAAGTTCAAAAATTTATCAAGGTGGGTATAATTTATCCCATTTAAGATTCTCAGTGGGTGAGTCCTATTCAAGTTGTGCCTAATAAAAGTGGTGTTAATTTTTTTATAAATTATAGAGATGAGTTAATTTTTATGAGGGTATAAAACAGTTGGCATGTGTGTATTGATTATAGGAAACTAAATCAGTCCACTCGTAAGAACCATTTACCTCTCCCATTTATTGATAAAATGATTGAGATACTTGATGGGAAAACACACTATTGTTTCTTGGATGGATTTTCTAGATATTTTTAGGTTTGTATTGCTCTGGAGGATCAGGAAAAGACAACATTCACTTTTCCATTCGGTACGTACCGAAGGATTCCATTTGGACTTTGTAATTCCCCGGGTACCTTCCAGAGATGCATGGTGAGTATTTTTCTGATTTTATTGAGACCTTCATGGAGGTATTTATGGATGATTTTACAGTGTATGGGTCCTCATTTGATGATTGTATCTCTATTTGGGGAAATTTGTTGCATTGTTTTATTGAAAAGAATATGGTCTTAAACCTTGAAAATTGTCATTTCATAGTAGAGGATGGGATTATCTTAGGTCATGTAGTGTCAAAACATGGGATAGAGGTTGATATATCTAAGGTATATATTATTTCATACTTACCCAATTTTTTATGTGTGCTTGATGTTAGATCTTTCCTAGGTAATGTATACTTTTATCATTGCTTCATCAAAGATTCTAGTAATATTTCTCTTCCTATATCATGATTACTTCAAAAGGATTTTTGAATTTTTGTTTGATGATTCTTTTAGGGCTTCCTTTGATGGGATAAAAAAGTTTCTAACCAATCCACTTATTATACAGCCCCCACGGTGGGAGCATACTTTTGAGATTATGTGTGATGCCTCCAACTTTGCGGTCGTATTTGTCTTATCTCATAGGGTGGAGGTACATTCACATGTGATTGAATATGAATCGAGGACACTGGATTCATCTCAGTCAAACTACACAAACCCAAAAAATGAGTTTCTTGTCATCATATTTTCATTAGATAAATTCCATTCATATTTATTCGGCTCTAAAGTAGTTTTTTTTCTGACCTTGTAGATCTAAGGTACCTCTTAAAGAATCCAGATGTGAAACCCAGGATTATCTGATGGATGATTCTTCTTCAAGAATTTGATATTGAGATAAAGGATTAGAAGGGGTCAGAAAACCTGGTGGCAGACCACATCAGTAGGCTAACTCACACACTGGAGGCTAACACCTTGGACCAGGTACCCCTTTGGGACACTTTCCCCGATGAGCATCTTTATTCCATCTCAGGTACTCATCCTTGGTATACTTATTTAGTAAACTACCTTGTTGAATCTGAAATCCCTACAAATTTAAAGAAACATCAAATCCAAAAATTAAAAAGTGATTCTCGGTATTATTTGTAGTATGATCCCTACCTATGTCACATTTGTAGTGACCAATTTATTAGGAGGTGTTCTCCGGATCATGAGTTTGAGTCCGTTTTACATTTTTTCCATACACTTGCTTGTGTTGGAAATTTTGGACCCCAACGGATAGCTAGGAAAGTTTTATACTCTGGATTATATTGGCCTAGCTTGTTCCATGATGCTCACGTGTTTTGAAAGTCGTGCTCACATTTCCAATACACTGGGAATATTTCTAGGAGACACGAGATTCCCCAACAATCCATATTATTTTGTGATATTTTTCATGTTTGGTGAATTTATTTTATGGGCCCTTTTCCTAGTTCATTTTGTTTTTTTGTATTTTGGTTGTTGTTGATTATGTGAGTAAATAGGTGGAGTTTAAGGCCACTATGACTAATGATTCTCATGTTGTAGTGGACTTTTTCAAGACACATATTTTTTGTAGATTTAGAGTACCAAAGGCCATAATCAATGACCAAGGTACACACTTTTTCAATCATAATTTTTCTTCCCTCCTTCAGAAGTATGGGGTGACACACAAAACATCAACACCATACCACCCCTAAACAAATAGACAGGCTGAGGTTTCAAATTGGGAGTTGAAAAAAACTTTAGAGAAAATTGTGCAATAGAATAAGAAGGATTGGATTGAGAAACTGGATGATGAATTATGGGATTATAGGACCGCATATAAAACTCACATTAGTATGTACCCATTTCGATTTTTTTTGGGAAAGCATGTTATCTCCCAGTGGAAGTCGAGCATCGGGCTTATTGGGATATAAAGAAATTCAACATGGATTTGGCCCAAGATGGAATCCAAAGGAAGCTGTAAATTCAAGAGCTTGATAAGATTCAATTCTCTTCATATGATAACTCAATGCTCTACAAGGAAAGATCATAATAACCTCATGATATAATGATCCAAGAAAGGGAATTTTGTGTTGGAGAGAAAGTCATACTCTATAGTTCACGAGTAAAGTTAATGCTCGATAAGTTGCGTTCTAGACAGTTAGGTCCTTATATTGTATATAATGTTTTTCCTTATGGTGTAGTAGAGATCACACAAGAGGATACTGGAATAATATTTAAAGTCAATGGGCAACATTTGAAGCAATACATTGAGCGAATTTCTACTGATGTAATGGATTTCATCACACTGCATGACCCCATCATCACTTGAGAATATCAGGCTGTTCCTAACCCTTTAACTTTTATATTATTTGTGTTATTTAAAATTATATATTTCATGTGAACATATCATCTCATGGGTTCACATTGAGTACAATGAAATATTTTAAGTGTGGGGGATGTAACCTTTTAGTTTAGTAATTTCAATTGTTTTTCTATTTTTCAAAAACAAATTTTGTGTTGTTTTTTTTTAAATTTTTGTGTGTTTCTTAAACTTTAGAGCTGAAATGATTCTCATCACCATTTTGAAATCCATATCAATTAGTGAAACCATTTATCCCATGAAACTGAGCTTAAATGAATGATGTAAATGACTTTGTTTCAAGTTCAAATCTTTAGTAATTTCATGAAAAGTTATCTAAATTTTGAATCTCATGCCACATCTCACTGTCTTTATATTTGAAATCAATTTTTTGTGAGGATTTTGAGTAATTATTTTCATATTCTTTACATTTACCTCACTTCTTGAGAGAACCAAACCATGCTTGATTTAGCCAGAATTTGATTTATTTCTATCAAAACTTGAGGGTTTTAGGTACTTGTGTTTTAAATTATTGAGTCATTTATTTGGTATTAAAAACCCTATTTCATAGAATCCTTTTTATAATGTCCTACCTTGAACATTTAATCCTTGTATACCTTAGAATACATGGAAATCCTATTAGGTTAGCCACATTACTAGCCAATTTTCCCTATCCAACCAACTCTTGAAATGAAATTGCATTATCTAGTTGAACTTAAGTGTTGGGGAAGTTGTCTTGTGTTATGATACCACATTTTGGGATACTTTGGGTGAAGAATTTAAACTTTGAAGAGATATATTTCCTTATGAAAAAAATAATTCTATTGAAAGTAATGCCTTTATGGAGATTTCTTGATAAAAGATATTATGCCTTTCTAGATCTTCCAATGAATAATGAAAGGTGTGCCTATCTGGAGCTTTCACAAAACAACTATGTTTGAGAAGATTGACATTTCTTATGCTGAAATGATGAATGGTGTAAAATTTCCATCAATTTTAATGATTATGGATCTAAATTGATACTAAGGGTTGTGAGGATGAGACCATAGTTGAGTTAAAATTGGAATAATGCAATTTTGCTTCAAAAAGAGTCAAGCCCTCCGCATTCAGTCTCATAATTTTTCACATATAAATCCTACCAACCGAAAGTCACATAATAACCCTGAAAATACATCATAATAAACATATGTCCTTTAATCACATCAGGTATAGATATAGGAATTAATCAAGCCTATGTTGACCCTTTTATGAGTTTGGATGAGAAAGACATTGTTGAAAAATTGATATTTGTGTGATAAGATAAAATTCAAGTGAGGTAAGTGTTTTGTGTGCATGGGAGGAGGAATGAAGTGGAAATATATTACATGATATAAATATATAACTTGAAATAATGTTTTTATGAGGCATGATATCTTTTGTTTCTTGGTTTGGAATTGGTGGATCTCAAAGATATGTGTTTAATTTTTTTTTATTTTTTTGATTTGATATTGAGGTTTACTTGTCACAATTTTTGGGAACACATGATATAAGGTTTTCCCTAGGAGTGAAAAAGGGTAGGTGTGGGAGAGTTGATAAAACATTATTTTGTTGAATATTTTATTGATAATATATCACAAATTTTCCACACATTGTGTTAAATATTTTTATTTATAAAATATTTGGGATTAGATTATTTGAAAATTTGATGAAAATTCCAGATTTACCCTTTAAAAATTCACTGTAGTATTTTGAACATAAATAATTTTATTTGAGTTATGTGAACTTAATATTTTTTAAATATGTTTCTTAATTAATTTTCTATGACTTTTATTCATCACAACTGAGTTAAATCATTCATTTGGTTGGTGAAAATGGGCCATGAAATCAAAGTTGGGATGGACTCACTAAATTGGACATCAGTTCTGTATTTGGGTCATAACATATACAACCGTGTTTTGATTGGTCTAATATTTGGAGATAATCTTGAGAACAAAATTTAAAAAAAATCATTTTACTCGAAGGATAGATGGTTCACGTGTTTTTGTGGAAAATAAGGCTGCGCAAGTTGGATTAATTTATTTGGCCGAATTTCCCCATTCACACTTGAAACCACTTTAAACCTAGCCTTCCCTCCACTCTATAAATTGGTATTTTTGTCATTTTAAGGGGTTGGGATGTGTATTATGGTATTGGGAGCAGAGTAAAAGTGGTTATATACCATTTCAATTCACCATTGGATGAGGAAATCTACCAATCTATAATCTCCTCCAAAATGCTCTTCTTTTCCTCTTCTTTGTTGTAATGTTGTTGTACTTTCAATAAACTCTTAGTTTCTCTTACATTTCTTATATTATTTTCAATTTTATTATTCTCTTAATTTTATCTTTGGGATTTAAATCAAAGAGTAGAAAATACATTGGGTTATACAATTTCTAAATTTTTTCAAATTCAATTTGTTTCTACGATAACTACGTCGCCCATGGAAGAGTATTTTTCTTAGTAATCGATCAAAATCTTACATTATTCATTTATTTAGTTTGAATAAATGATCTAATTTAATACTAATAATATTATTAATGAATTTATTTTTTAAATTAGAATAAACTAAGAAATCAATTTAACGATTCTTGCAAAGACACGCAAGGTCGAGTAATGTGTGAATTGTGAGAGCGCGACCTTAACCGGTGAAACAAAAGCATGCAGGATTAATTTGTAGAGTTAAACTAAAATCTCTAAGCTCAATTCATCCTAAGTGTATAGAATGAATATTTTCCCTAATTAACCATTGACCACAATCTAGACTTATAACATCAATCAAATCAGGGTCCTACGATTGCATGTTCCGAAGCTAGCCTAGGGTTTAATTTATTTCATCTTTGTGGTTAAGTTAACTCCCATAGGCTTCAAGGGTTAAAAAATTAGGGGATGATAATTAAGTTGATATTAATTTAAATGATAATAATTAATAATTAAATGAAGTGGTATAGTTATATCAATTATTCATTTTAAAATATTTTCTAAAAAAACATCTCCTTGTTGTGTCTTTTTAATCAAGCTTCATTTCAAAAATAAAAACAAAAAATGAAATCTTATTCCAGCAAACTTATTCTAGTTTTCTAAATGATAAAAAACCCACCCCCATCCTTTCAAGTAGTGTATTTAAGTTATTTTATTTTATTTTCAAAATATATTTAATATGTTGTTTTAAATTACTTCCTCCTTTGAGAGACAACCTTGGTCAGCCACTATGTTGCACCTAAATACCCTGAAACCAAATATCATTTGAGAGTGCCCGTGACAGCGCCTTTCAGTAGGGGATCAATGTTGATCTAATTTTGAGAAATTTATTTAACTTCTTTCTAGAGTTTTGTATTTTTCATCTTTTAGAAGGGTTGTAAGTTTAATCATTTATGGAAATCTTAAGTTAAACTTTAGATGAAGTTTGTGAGATTAAATTATTATCTCACCACATGAGGATTTATGCATATTGGATAACATGTTCTAAAAAAATTCTGTTGATGATAAATGATGATAGATGGTATGTCTTATCGGGGATCCCATATTCCATTGGTGCTTCAAGAATAAAAAAATTACCTTCATTTTTTTAGAAATAGGTGAAGTGGAAATTTATTGAGGATCAACAAAGGTTGACGTTGTCCTGAAATTATGCAAGTATATCCTTTCACGAAAATTCATCAACTTTAGGAAAACAATCTAGAAATAAAATGTTGTCCAAATACCTTAATTTTTATTTAAAAAATATCCTTATAAATAATCATATATTTATTAATTTTAGGCCATAAACTTTCCATTTATCATTCACTTAATTTTTATTTATCACCTCAATCACTCCCTATAAATATTTATGTTTTTCCTCTAAGTCCATATTTTAAATTTCCACTAATGTTCTCCCATGTGGAAACCTAGTTATGAGTTACTTTGGGTAACCATAATGTTTCTAGCATTACATGTTTAAATGAATTTTTAGTATTAAATTTTATGATGTGGGTTTCTATGAAAGTAGCTTTCAAGTATTGATCCTTTAATAACCCAGATGAATTTCGAGGGAAAATTCATTTTAAGGGGGGTAGAATATAAAACCCCAAGTTTTTTTGAAACTTTTTTTAATAAATTAATTTTATTTGATTTAATGAATTACATAGTACACAAATTAAATATTTAATTATATGCTACACCAATATAATATTTCACTACATGTAAAACTGACTTGGCTTGCCTTACACGCAACGCTAAGCTTCTACAAAACATAATTTTATTATTGTAATTATATTTTTATAAACTAGTTGTTAAACTTAGTAATATGAATATAAATAACTAGTTTTTAAATATTATTTATAATGTTTTTATATAAATAAAACATATTCATAATAAAACATGTAATATTGGTAAAGTCTTTATATGTTTGAAAATATTGTTTTCTCAAATGAACTTATTTTATGTCCTTATGTGGACAGTAATAAAATTAATTCTAGAAAATTTTAAGAATTTAATTTTATAAAATAAACTTAATTTTTGAATTCATAATTTCACAATTATCTTAGGGTGAATTTTAGGTATTTTTCTGGGAAACTTTATTTTTGGATGAATAGTAAAAAACATTGAATTTTAATTCAAAACTACTTTTTCATCTAATTTATTTATATAGTTAAATTATATTTATTCAAGTATTATTTTTAATTAATGGGGTATTCAATGACTAGTGGTTTTTTTTTGTTCTTTAAAGGTTTTTTTTGTATTCGTCTGCTAAATAGAGAGGATTCTATATAGGCACGGTCAAGAGAAGATCGACGTTATGGTAAGTGGAGTTTCTCTCTCACTCCATGGTCCTAGACAGATCACTACGGAGAGGAATATAGTATGTAATTTATTTTTATCTGGTTACCTAGCCTCCCCTTACCTCCACACAATCCTTATATTCTTCAATCAGTTGGAAATGCATTAAAAAACTTCTTGTGTCTAGACAACAACACCTGGTGCCTTTAGAAGACATCTTTTACTCACATCTACATCGAAATGGATCTTGTGGTGAAGTTACCTAATTAGGTCCTGATCAGAGCAGGTGATGTCTTCTCCTGGTGGTGGTGGTCATTTTTTCATGCTCCTCTAAGGTTTTTTCAGAGTGATGTGTACAGGTTCACATGATGAATTTTTGGAGAAAAAGGCATCGATAGTTTCTAGGGGTTAGTAGGGAAGTTAATTATCCTATGTATGAGACTACTTGTGTTGATCCCCCTCTATAGAAGCATGGGAGTGTAGCAGATAATCCTTTGGAATATCCTTTGGTGAACTTATTTCCCACTCCAAGAGGCTCTGATAAGGTTAGGGCGAGACTTTAAAATTTGAAGTTGTATTCTCATGAACTTGTTAAACTTTCTCCTTTTATGACCATTAAGATGAAGATGGGATCTAACACACCATTACTTACTTATGATCTGCTCCTACCAAATCCCATAAATCTTTTTTTCAATCGGCTCTCGACTACGTCATCATAAATTCTAACGGACTCGATGGCCCTTATTTCTAGTACCTTTTTCTCAGAAGCAGGTTGTCTCTCAGGTATGAAGGAAGGTCCCTCTGATAATTCAATATTAGTGGGTGTCTTGGAGGAGATTTTTTCTTTTAGAAAATCGCTAGAAATAATGATTATAGTCTCTTTATTTTCCAAGTATATGCCACTGATATATCAATCACCATTGGCTTGGCCATCCAATAGGTTCTCGATTGTGGAGGAACCAAATGATGCATCAATAAATATTTACAATATCATTGAGAAGGAGAAATATAATGCAAGAATTGATTTCATCTGGGTATTTTAGCAGACCAATGGCTAGATCCATATTTGGGGATGCTTTTTTTGTAAGCTCCAATTTGAAGTCATGTACTCTTAGATGCAAGGCAAAACCTCATTGTGTTTAATGTTATCTATGATAATATGGAATGCTTGGGGACTAGGGATACGCGTGAAGTTTTCTTTTATTATTGTTGAGTCAAGGCTTCATAAATATTCTCTAGTGACTATTTTGGAACCAAAATAAAAGGTAAGTCATATTTTTCATTATCCAAAGATTATGGGTTATGTTGGTTTCATGCATACAGGTCCAATCAATAGGCACATATGGAGTTTCCAGAAAACAGATATCTTAGTTGAGTATGTGGATGATTGGTCCCAATTAATTACCACTAAAATCAATATAGGGGATAATAACATTTTGTTTTCATTTTTTTATGCCAGCTGTGAAGCGGCTGAGCATATGATTCTTTGGAACTATCTTAACCTATTTCAGTCGGGAAACCTGCCATGGTATGTGGGTGGGGATTTCAATGTTATTTTTTATAAGTTGGTGAAGAGAGGAGAAAATATTGACTTTACCTTTTAAATGTAATAATTTAAGGATTTTATTTCTTCTAATGGTGTAATAGACATGGGTTTTTTAGGAATCAAGTACATGTGGTGTAATAATCATAAGGGTGCTAATAGAATACGGAGCAGGATTGATCATTTCCTTACCAATATTCAAGGTTTGGATGTATTTTCTCAAGATATTGTTACACATCTTACTAGATCATTGTCTGGACATTCTCCTCTTCTGGTGGTGTTAGGAAAAGTAGAATTGTGGTTCCACTCATTCTATTACTCCACCAATTAGTACCGATATGAAGAATTTTTAAAGTGGTTTAAGGAATCAGGGGAGCTCTTGGAGAGGGACATTGCTTGGGAGGGTCTAAGAAAGCACCTATAGAAGATAATAAAGGAGATTCAAACATGGATTTCTAGAAAATTTGATAATGACTCTACCTTGGAAGGGATCAAGGTTGATATTGAAAAGCTTAATTAAAATCTTCAATAAAACTCAGATGATGAAAGGTTTTCCCTTTTGACTAAAAAATAAAGCACATTAGCTGAGAAGTTTGTGTTGATGGAAGGGATCTATAGGTAGAATTTTGGATCATTATGGATTAACGAGTGGGGCCAAAACATGTCATTTTTTCAATCATGTCTAAAAGAAAATAAAATTATTAGGAGGGTCAATTTAATGCTAAATGATGGGTCATTCATTATGGGATTGGATGTGGCAGTAATAATAGTTCTTGATCACATATAAGGACTTTTAGAAGGTCTGAGAAACATCAGATATGGATTTATTTGTAGGTCATTTAGGGAATAGGCCTTTATGAATTGCATTCCAAGACTTCTGTAGAATAGGGATAATAAAAACTTGATTAAAATTCCTCAAGATAAGGAAATCAAGGAGTCTGCCTTCAGTATCAAACAAGAAATTTTACTTTACCCAGATGGTTTTCCATGATCATTTTATGTAGTTGCATGGGATATTTTTAAAGTTCAATTGATTGATGCGATGTAGGAAATTTTCAATAGTGTTCTTCTTAATAGAGTTTCTTGCACCTCCAGGGTTATTATGATACCCAAGGTGAAGTATCCAAATACCATTACTCAATATAGGTTGATTTATTTGTGCAACTTATCCTATAAAATTATTACCAATGTCATCAAAAATAGACTTAGAATCGTCATTTCAAGACTTATTTCTGATGAGAATCATGGTTTTGTGAAAGGTAGAGGTATAAAAGGGTAAATTGGTATTGCTAAGGAAATGGTGGATGAATTGAACAAAAAAATAGTTGGTTCTAATTTTATTATTCAAGTTAACATGTATAAATCTTATGGTTGAATCAAATGGTGTTTCATTATTTAATTTATGAAGATTTTTGGATTTCAGGCTTGGTTTTGTGATTCATGTTTTTAGGTGATTTGCTTCTCCATAGATTATCATTTCTCTTATGGGATGATGTTTTGATTTCTTCAAAATTGTTCATGGTGTCAGACAGGGTGATCCATTGTCCCTCAATATTTTCATTTTGGCATATAAGGATCTCATAATTAATGTCCATAAAGTCATTGGTGAAGGGAAGATACTTCCATACACGAGAAAGGGTGGGAATGGGCTCATCTATCACTTAATTTTTGCTGATGATATCTTATTTTTCATTAATGGTAAGAAAAATTCAATCAATGGTTTTATGAAAATCATGTCACTCTATGGTAACTTGATCTTCCAATGAATCAATCAAAGGAATATAAATACATTTATTTAAAATAAATTTTTAGTAAGACACAGTTGTGAAATTCAGGGGAAACTGGGCATTCGAATACGTCAAATCCCAATTATTTATCTCAGAGCTCCCATATCAAATGGAAGAATTAAAAAGGACCTCTTTGATGATATTATTAGAAATATCATAGTAATTATTGGTAACTATAAAAATAAGTTTTTATCATTTGGTTTAAGGGTTACCTTGATTAACTGTATCATAAATTCTATCCTCGTGCATGTGTTGTCTATTATTAACAAACCCAAGGGAATGATTATCAAGCTAGAAAATACCACAACTACTTTCTTATGGGACCCAAATCATATGGTACGATTCCACTAGGCCTCATGGAAATGTCTGTCCAAACCATTGGATGAGGGTGGTGTTGGTCTCCGTAGCATATCTGATACCATGCATGCTATGCAGGCATGTTTGGCATGAGATGTTATGGAAGGGAACTCACTTTAAGAAAAAATTATTAGATCCATAAATAGGGGTGATGGGAGGAATGGTATAATAGTGTATAGAGAATCACAATCCTTTCTCAATGCATTATGAATCACATGTAGGAGTTTTAGGAGCATGCTAGATCGGTTGTGGGTGTGGTGACATTAACCTATGGTAGTCGAACTAGTAAGGTGAGAAATTTTTTTCCCAAGATGTCTTTCCCAAACCATATATTTCAACGAGAAAAATCAGTATCCCACATTTATGGATTCCATTCTCACCCAAGATCAAAATTATGTTTATGATTTCATTCGTATAGTGGAAGAGCTAGACAGATACATTTTTACGGGTTCAACCTCTGCTATTTTCATCAGTCGGAACTTCGGTGAGTGGATTCATATTAAATATGGATCAGATAATAGGGAAATATATCTTTTTAAAAAAATTATTACAAACAATATGAATTTTCTAGTGTGTAGGATAAGGAATCATGCTCTCCTGATTGATGAAAATATTCAGAGAAAAGGGTTTCCCCTAGTATCTCGATGTTATTGTTGTGCGTAAACACACCTATTATTTCAAGGAGATTAGAAGAAAGAGATCTGGAATTATATGTGGAATATCATGAATATAGATAGATGAGGAAGTTATATGCAATGTTTTCTTTAGGTATGGTTATATGGAGTATATCCCCAAGTATTTTAAGTTAAGGTTCATAGTATGGCTTTGGTTGTTGTTTTCTAGAATTTGTGGGAGGCTAGAAATAAGGCTGGAGAGGGAAGGAAATTTTCCTTTATTTTCCTTCAATTTCAAGTTAGGGATATTCTTTTAGATCTAGGGGTGATAACTAAATTATGGGTGAACTTTTTCATGCTTGAAATACTCTTACCTAGGCACTCTAGGGATATGAGAACACGTGAGCAGGCGCAGGGCAGGTGGATCAAATGAAACCCTCCAGTGAGTGGTTTAAAGTTGAATACTGATGAATCATGCATTGCTAGGATTACACGGGTGGTAGGTTTGGTAAGATATAATAGTGTATTGGTGGTTTTGGGGTTCATCTCATTCTATGTATTAGGTAACTCCATGGGTGCAGAGGTAAGAGCCATGCATACCGGTCTCATGCTTTGCGATTGTTACAATCTGTAGATTGTGGATGTTGAATCTGATTCAGCAGTGTTGGTCAAGATTATCAAAGAGAAAGAGGATCCAAATTGGGATTTTACATACCTCATGAGTATCTATATAGTGAAAATATATTCAGGTATTCATGTTGGAGAATATTGGAGAGAAGGTAACTTTACAGTGGATGTCCTAGCCAGAGGAAAAATACCTGATGAGAAGTTAATTGTCTACACCAACTTAGGGTCCCTACATGTTCAACGCAAGGGCATAATTCCAGGAGACACCCATGTCCTCCACCAATTTTGGTCCCCATGATTTGGTTTCCTTCTTTGGTTTTATGATTTTATGACTTTCCTTTCTAATAAAAATTTTAATTTTCAGTCTGTTAATAATAAAATAAAATAAAATATGCTAAAACATTAAAAGTAAAGTAAATTTAATGAATTATTCTATTATATTATTTTTTTTAGATTCATATACCATGTTATATAGATTTAAACTTAATATATTTTAATTCCAATAATGTTTTTATTTTTTTTTTAAATAAAATTAAATAAATATTGTCAAAATTGAAATTAATATTACTTTACAATAAATTATATTTTATTAGAAGATTTAAAATTAATAAAAATACTAAATTATGAAAAGTGATTTTTAGGTGTTAATTAATATAAAATATAGTCTATTAATGGACCAAATTATCTTTTATAATGAACATATAAACTCCTAAATAGTAAAAACATTGTTAGCACGGTTCTAGTAAAAGCAGTGTTTTTGCGCTTTATATGCACTTGTTTTAAAATTAATTTCCAACACACATGAGTTTTTTATTTTATAAATTAGATATAATATTTATAATTAAGTTTTCCTATCTTTTATAATATATCACACCTTAATTTATTATTAATGGTTAAATAACATATGTTGGAAAACTAGTTACCTAAATGGAAAACCAAAATGAAAAATATAAGGAAAATTAAAGACTAAGGAAAAAATTATAAAAATACACTTTTTTATGAGGTGAAGAATTTTTTTGACCATAATTTAAATTTAATATATTATTTTTCTATTTTTTAAGCACATGAGTTAAGGGATACCTCCCATTAGTTCTTACCTTCTAGTGTTTGCAATAATGCCACTCCTCCTCCACTATAAAAAGGCATCCACTCTTCCCCTTCTTCATACCTATAAAACCACATAGGTTTGAAAAATATCTTCTAAATGAAATTCCCGACATCCCTATCTTCCTCATTGAATCCTCTATTTGGGAATAAATCTAACCAAGGAAACTCTTTGGTTCAAACTAAAAGGAGTTACCCAAATAATAGGTAACATCCTTCCTCAAGCTCCTTTCCTTTATTTCCTTTCTCCACCACCTCAATTATTCTTATTCCATGATTAAATAATAAAATTAGTATCATAAATATACTTATGTGTTTTTAGATTAATTTTTTGACATAAAAATACACACACATCCATCTAATGGGTAACGAACTTACCGTTTTTGTGTACGGCGAACTACCACCTCATGAAACAATGTTGTTCATTTTTTCCTTTCAACATTTCATGGTATATAATTATTATGGACACTATTTTTTATGATATATATGATATTAATTATGAATTTATGTCTCTATAATTATTATATATAACATACCTTCATGATTTCTATTTTTTTAAGTATGATAATTTCATTTGGGGAAGTGTGGACTACTGCAACCTCTAAGTGATGTGATTCGTTCACACTCTGTATAGAATATATTACGGATGGGTTTAGTGAAATTATATGTTATATATGAAATTATAATTCTATTATAATGATATTATATATATATATATATATTTCATTTACTTTCTTTCTTTCAATACAATAACAAAACAGAAATATCATTCATGTATACATATGGCCTACCGTCTCCATGAACGGTGTATTACATTTCATCTTTATATATCTTATATATTATTATAGATATATATATATATATATGATATTTATATCATGCTTTAAATTATATAAATCATGTTATAAGTATGAAGACCAAAAATAAAACAAATTAAGACACATGTACGAAAAACAAAGAGGATATTACCTGAAGGGAAACCTTAACAGGGAATTGTTAATAAGTGGGTAATATAAAGTCCTAATAAAATCATATATGGTATTATATATAAGAATATGGTTCTTTAAAATATTTATAATAAACTTATATTTATTATACATGAGTTTTTTATGATTACAAAGAGAGTCAAGATATAAGGTAAGGTAATTTCAACTCACTTTTTATTTCTGTGAGATACATGCCATATTCACAACTCACTTATATTGTGTGGTGTATATACTTCACTATGACATGTTATATAAATAATTTCTTTTAATTAATTAAATTAAATGTTTAATTAATGTTATTATTTCATGTGTATCATGATTCTAAATTTACTCAAGTAGTAAGGGGAATTCTAGTCTCGCTTTTATTTTTGTGAGATGTATGTCTTATTCAATAGTCATTTCTTTTATTTGATGTATATAATGCCTATGAATATATTATTTTATTTTTATCCTTAAATTTATGGGTATTTAAATATCTAATTATTATCCCTATTTCATGGTGTTTATGTTTCAAAAGTTACAAAATTGGTAAAGTAGTTTTGTCTCAATTTTCCTTCTTTGAGACACATGCCATGAACTTAAAAAAGAAAGTTTTAAAAAAAATTCAAAAATGATCTCTTAAGATAATTTTCATGGAAAAATTATTCTAAAATTTTTTTATGGTTTTCAATCTTCCTTTATAAGTTTTAAAAGTATTTCAAAGGAATGTTTTTCAAAAAAATCAAGATTTGTTTCTAACGAAATGGTTTTCAATATGTTTTTAGGATTATTTTATATGTTTTCAAGAAAAATGGTTTTCAAAATTTTTTCAAGATTATTTTATAATTTTTCAAAGAAAAATGTTTTCAAAAAATTTCCAAGATTATATTATAAGTATTCATGTAAAAAAATTTCAAAATGATTTTTAATCTTCTTTTATAAGTTATTAAGGGAAAGAGTTTTCAAAATGATTTTAAAGTTTCTTTTATAAGTTTTCAAGGAATATAGTTTCCAAAATGTTTTAAAGAGTTTTTTTCAAAGTGGAAAATATATTTTCCTTAATAAATGTTTTAAATTATTTTTCATGATGTTTTTTTAAATTGGTTTTAAAGAAAGTTATTTTGAAAATGTTATATGTTTTAAAAAGTAATTTTCTAAGTGATATTTAAAAATCATTCTCCATATAATATAACATATGTGGTTATAGTTATGATTTACTAGGGATATTATCCGATGAAACCATTAATATTATTTCTCTGAATTGTTCATGATTTGATGGCTTGATGTTTATGAAACCTATTTATCTTCAATGTTTTATACCATGATAAATGGTTATAAATACCACTTCCTTTAATAGGTTATTCTCGGATGAAATGATTATGAAACCTATCTATTTTACATAGGTTATGATATGATTAAATATTTATAATACCCATTTCATTTCATGGGTTATGATATGACATTTATTAAACCCATCTCTTTTAATGGATCATGTTAAGATGAATGTTTTATGGAACACATATGTATGATATAATTATGAGATGTGTGGGACATATATCTCCCTTTAATAAATTGGGTAAAGATTTATATCTCATGAGATACTGATGGGAATCAAGTCTATGGGCTTGATCCACTCTGAGAAGATTGGGAAACCTGATCCATTTTAAGGAAAGGATTGTGTAAATGGATGGTGGTGTGTCCCACCCAGTAGGTGTAGTACCCATGAAGATGGAAAGATGGGGAAACCAGATCTACTCTAGGAAGATAGGGAAACCCAGTCCCTTACAAGGAAAGGACTGCGACTGGGGATGGTGGTTTGTCCCACCCAGTATGTGTAGTCCCCATGAAGTTTCTTGATAAGATTTATCATTACATACTAACTTATAAGGAATGATATTACATGTTTCTGTGTATGCCAAAATTCTACGTCTTATTCCTATGTTATTCTTTCATATATTATACTCTTGTTTCCCTTATGATTCATGTCTTATGAACTTTTAATCTTTATGCCATGATTTACATGTATGATCTTTGATATGAATGGTATGATATTATAATTTTATGATCACAATATCATACCCTTATGATTATTTTTATACTTATGTATATCCCTTATTTACCCTTAATGAGCATCTAATCTCACCCCTTTTTATGTTTCTTTCCCCAGGATATGAAGATATTTATTAAGTATGATGTGTCTAAAAAGGTTTCAAGTCATGAATTACCTAGTGCGAGATAATATAGCTCACTTATGTACTAGTGTTTATGTTTACATGTTTCAAAAGACACTAAACTAATATGGTCTTTGGGTATCTTTTTGTGTAATGTTTTAATTATTCCCAAAAAATAAAGTAGTTTCTATGTATATTAAGACTAGATTGTTATAGTAGGAGCGATGGTTCTATCATGCAGGATATCATGGAGGAAGGAAAAAACAGTATGGGGTGGTACCAAGATGGAAAGGAGATTTTTGAGCTTCTATCCACACTTCTTGATTGATAAAACACGATAGTAGTGCTTTGTAGTTTCAATGTGGGATGTGAGATGCGGTAACTATTCACCCACCTATTAAAAGGATGGATATAACATGATCCGTTCAATCTGGGGGATCTCAACCATATGATATCCCATGATTTTTTATTCAAATATGTCATTCATATTTCATAAACCTCATCTTATTCCATCTCCCAACATTTGACGATGCCACTATGATTAGCCGGAGAAGAAGGTTGAATCATCATTGGTCGAACCCAAGGCCACCATGGTTTTACTAAGTTCAAAATATTTAAACTAACATGATCAAAAAAATCATGAAAAAAAATTATGATTTATATAATTTGGAAAAACTGAAAATGCAGTTTCAAGAGGTCATTTGAACATGTGATCACTATGGTTTATCTTCATAAGTTTGGGAAGACTAGTTGCATGCATTGATGAATGCATGCATGTGATCAATTCACCATAAAAGGGAATCCTGATTACAAATTAAGGACTCCATGTTATTTGTCATTATTTAAACCCATGATGAAGAAATTAAATCAGATATCTTCGAATATATTAATTAGTCTTCACACAGAATATTGTGTGGGGATTCAAGTCAGAAGATGCACGAACTAGAGGTGGTGATCCTCACCTATAAAAGGAGAGGCACCAAGATGAACCAAGATACTTCCACTTTCCTATATTTGAGATCGCTTGGTTTTTCTATAAAACAGATCATATCTTTGCTTCTTGTTGTGCAAACAATCAACACAAAACCATAAGCCTCCTAGGCATCTCAAAGGGGAGTTTTGCGTACCTTCTTTATTTCTTGGTGGAGATCTGTACTTTTCTTTTTTCATGAAGAAGCTCCATGCATGTACTGTGAGAAGTAGTTTCGTGTACACGTTACTAGTTTTCACACCCTCATCGTGTTTTTTGAAGAAGGTTCGTGTTGTGAGTCAGTTCTTGAGTTATGTACTCACACTGTGCTTTGTGATGAACTTTTTCCACAAAACAAACATTCCTTCACGAAGCTTGAACCATGTCACAACTTTGAGGAAGAAGAATCAGTGTACACTACTTCATGAATAAGATAGGATCCCGCAACCTACATGTGTAAATAGTCTTAACATCTAAAATAAACAAATTGTTTTATGTAGAAAATAGAAGAACTGAATGCACACTTAAGATACTACTTGTGTGAGAAATAAGAATAAATCACATACGATTCAGGCCTTCATGTGACAGGTTGTTCATAAATGTACATTCATTTTATAAATATAGTTTGAGATACATGAATCAGGTTATTGTGAAAAAAATAAAAGGAATTTGAAGGAAGATTTAGTGAAAGAGAAGTATGCAGTGAGTTTATATACTTGTGTGTGTGAAGAGACAAAGAAGACAGTGAATATTTCATTCATGATTTCATGCATATCTGAAGGATCATGTACAAGTAAATACATAAAATGTTTAGGTAAATTAAAACATATTTTAAGAATTCACATGAGATATCAATACAAAATTAATGCATTAAGTTCATGTGATCTAACTGGGTTTTAATTCAAGAAGAGATTAATTTTTTATGTGAAATATCATTATTTCATGATATAACCTTAAATTTCAGTGCAATACAAATGAATAATTATCTAATACTCCAAGAAGAATAGATAAGAACTGATACAAATCAATTTTTGATATTGTTTATTAAAGAAAGAGTAATTGTGATGATATTGTGTTAAGATGATATTCAATGTTTAAATAATCACAAAGGAAATTTGTGATTATTTCAAGAAGGATAATAAGATTCATTGTGATATATTTTCACCGAAGAGATCAAGACACTTCTATACAATATTGTATATATATTTTTATCATAGATCAAAGGGAGAAGAGTAAGTGACTATCCAAGTTGATATCAGTTGATTATCATTTGGGATAGGGATAATTCAGCTCATTAGTCCACAATATATTTATATTATAATGATGGATGTTAGAAGAATAAGAAGAAGTGAATCTTTATGTTTTCTATTGTGAAGAATAAGAAAGTTTCTATCCTATTCCTATGGAAGTAACCAAGTGAAGAAGAATTTTGTGTAAGAACAAAGAAGTACTGTGAAATCTAATAGTTTTGATTAGGTGTAAGACTATCTTGGTGTTACAAACTTTTTGACAATGAGGAGACTGTCTTAAAAGGAAGTATAAAGATCCATACAAGTGTTGTAAAACATGAACTATTAATTAAATATAGTTCATTTTAAGTGATATGTTATTTCCTACTTTCTATAACAACATTCAAATGATTAATTTCAAGTGGTTGTTTGGTGACGATCATTTCCAGACCATGTAAAGGACTACATACTCTTATTGAGTAGTGAAACTTGTAAAAATATCACATGTTATCTTTACTAATTTCATATACTTTCAGGAAATAGGTAAAAGAGAATAAGAGAATCAAGATCCTAATAGGTCTAAGAGGTAAAGGGATAAGAAAAATTTGGTCTAAAAGGTCCCCAATCGTGATTCACCCCCCCCCCCCATCAATGTTAGGAATATCCTAAACTAGTCCCTTAAAGTGGTATCAGGGAAAAGTTCACATATGTTGGATTCTATATAGTGAATCTAGACTCTTTTTAAGATTTGAGTTTCTTTCCTAAGTCAACAATGAAGTTCAGTTTTGGTAAATATTTTGTTATCTCTGAGGAGAATTCTATATCTATAAAGACCATGATGAATATGAAAAATAAATAGAAGATAAATTTGATGAAGAAATATCTATTATCTAAAGAATGGGAAGTATCTATTTCTCTATTCCTTTCTGACAATTAATACATTAAATACTTGGAAAGTAAAGAGCTAGTGGATCAATTTCCACCAAGAAGATGGAAAATCTATCCATCTCATTTAATCAAGAGGTATGTGTTAGTTCCTTTCAAAACTATCCTGAAGAAGATACTAGAAAAAGTTGTGAAGATGATCAATATAAAACTTCTTAAGAGATATCATTTATTGTATTAAGATGTATATTTCATGGTACTTCTGAAGAAATAGTCTCCCTTGTTTGTGCAGTCATTCAATTTATAGAGGAAAGTATCACCCATCTGGAAGGTGAAGATGATGTTTGCGATAAAATATTGCATGAAAAAAATGTATAATGTTTAAATATCTTTATATAGGTTGTAACCTTTGATGAAATAAAGAGTAAACTTTAAATAAGTTCATTAAAATTCCTCAAAGAAGTTGAAGAGAAATAGGGATTCAAAATGTCTCTAGAAGAAAAGATCCATGCACTTGAATAGAAATTGAAAAACATCACAGATGTTAAGAATTAAAAATTGGAAGGAAACTCCATGAAGCTCAAGGAACTTGAATATTTGATTCATAAAAAAGTTAATTTTCATGAAGATCAAGTTTAAAAAATGAATAAGTCTTGTAAAGACAAAATGGTTGTGATTGAAAATCAAAAAGTCATCTTCAATATTAAATATCTATATTTTGAATATCAGTTGTCCAATCTTGAAAAGTCATATATTGAGACTTCACAAAAGAAGGAAACTGTTGTTTTTGTTACTCAATTCTTAATTAAGTATTATAAAGTCAAAATACCTCTATAATATGATAATAATATCATGAAATCTTCTGATGATCTATCTCAAAAAACTGTGAAGAAAAAGGGTATCATCCATACCATCTTGTATTAATTTTTCTAAATATGTTATCATGAATAGTGTATGTTGTAGAAAAACAATATGAATAGTTATAGATGACTAATGGTGATAATAAACCTACCACCATGTATAGGGTGGATAGGAAAAATAATTTTGAAGCTGGTTCCCCACAAAGAACACAATAAGTTATGAATAATACCCAAAAACCTTATAATAGAGGTATAAAGAAATCAAGATTTGTGGGTCAATGTTGGTTTTGCAAAAGATTCGGGAATTGTGCACAAGATTTTTGGTACAATACTCAAAATGATAAAGCACAAAGAATTCACATCTCATGGGGATAAATCCATAGAAGAAGAAGAAACACCCATAGGTCCAGAAAAATATGTATTCTACAAATATATTTGGAAAGATTGAAAAAAACAGTTATGTATGAAATGGTAGTGGTCATAAGTTTGGTACATTCTCATCTCAACATGTACCCAAATATAATGAGAAAATAAGATCATAGAATTTTTCTAAGAATAAAGAAGAATCCTTGGGAATAAATCATAAGAATGTTGTGAACAAAAATCCTCCCATGATGGTATCAAGAAAGAATGGTGAGAAGACCTTTGATTCTAAATACAATAAATTGAAGGGTAGTGTATCCAAAAGAACTTGTAATAAGGATGAAACTCATAATAACCCATGTGGAAGATCCAAACTAGAATCTATGGTTCCTAATGACATGTTATTTATTTGTCCATTAGACTTGGAAAGAATGATGAAACTTGAATATACATAAGATAAGGATAGTGAAAATGAAAATAAAAGATTCCAAATGAAGATAATGAAGTTCTATGTGTGAGTTGAAACATGGTTGGTCGTACTATTAAAAATTTCACTGTAATTATTCTAGTATAAGAAGACTTCCTTAAGAAAAGAAAATTTGCACTAGTAGATAAAATTGATTTAAAAACCCTTGAAAAAATAATATTCACACACAAATAAGTTGAATTGGTGATAAGAGCCACATAGCCACAATCAAAATTGAGGATCAGATGTGCAATTGTGAAGAGTGTATAAAATGGAGAAACTTGGTAGAGAAAATCATCTCAACCATTCTATTCATATTTATGAAGCAAGTAGAATCCACCTTATTCCATTAATCTTTTGGTATTTTAATTTTTCTTATAATGTAGGGAATTAAAGGTGAAGAAAATTATCAGGTTGGGTACCTAAGAAGTAGTGTGTACTATCAATTATTTATATAAAAGATAAAGAAGTTATCATCCTTGAATGGTTCTTCAATTTGGTATTCAAATACAAATATGATATAGGATATCCTTTGATGAAGATGAAGAATGTGATGTCCTATTATGGAAAGTCAAGTTAAAGTAGATATCATCTTTACATTATCTTATTTTTGGTATCCTGAATAAAAATTGTTCATGAATATCATCCTTAGTGAAGTTTTGAAGACTTCCAAACATGAAAATCCTAAGATGAATATCCATTCTAGTGTATTATATAATTGGAATGTCTTGAAATTCATTCTTGAATAGATGAATCGTTATGAATATGTTGAGAAATTTTTCCCTTGAGGGGGATACATATGAAGAAAGATGAATAATCTTCCAAAATCATTATTTCAATTGGTATAAAACTTGATTATTCTCAAAATTTCTTGAAGATCATGTCATTAGAAAAGGAATATCTCTCTTAATAAATCATCCTTGGTTATAAAAAATGAAAAACTTTACACAAATGGGGAGTTATAGAATTAATAAATGGCATAAGAAATGTGTGAGTGTCCCAAGTCCACTTATCCTACTAATTTCACTTGAATATTTTTTATCTATTTGTTGAAGTGAGTGTAGGAGTTTCAGGTTGATTGGTTTTAAAAATATTTATCCCACATTTAGTAGTTTCATCCTATAATGAGAGTGGAAAACCCTTAAAGAAAAGTATATGAGTTCTCATTTCATAAGGTATTAAGATTAGTTGGTAATTGACAGGTTTTTAGTCTAAATCAAATCCTCTTTTTTTTCTATATCGATCATAGATCAAGGTAAACCTAGAGTAAAATAATGGATGACATATTTCATAAGTGTAAATTGACACCATTTTCCCATGAACTTTGTATTTATTTTCAATAAGGGGTGGATAAAGTGAAATAAAAGTTTAAAAAATAAAGGGGAGAGAGAAGAAAATGGTTCCACATACTGACACATTGATCTGGAAAGAAATTTAATGGTATTTATAACAAATACAAAAGAGGGATTAAAGATACCACTTTGTGTATGGATTTTATTTTTTTCAAATGATTTTCATTAATTGAAAATAGTGATCAATGAGATATATTTCAATATGATGAAGTAGTTACAAAGATAATGGATCTTGGATAAATTGCTCAAGTATTAGAATCTTAGGAAACATAGAAATGTTTTAAAGACTTTCAGTTTCAAAGGTGATTCCTGGATAATTGTTATGGATTCAGTAAATGAAATTTTATGTCATTCTTGAATAATTATCTTGTAAAATTTGATGATTGTTGAATTGTTCTTAATTTCAAATATATGTGTCAATTGTACTAGGATAGTGCACATTGTATTCAACATTTCAGTATTAGTGAAGGCCATAAAAAATTCATGAGATTTTTATATGAAGATCATGAAAATATTCATTTTTATGATGTATTAAAGATCCCATACATAATTATAGAAATACATGCAATATTTTTTAAAGAAAATAATATTGATGAAGTGCGTGAAGTGAAATAAGATTGAAGGTGGTCATGCAAAAAAATGGGATTCCATAGGAAGAATAATGGTTGAGGGGTGTCTTGGAATATTATATAAGTTTGGAATTAAATTTATATACTTAGATATATTTTTCTAATTATTTAGTTGTATCTTCCATAAAAAATATGCCAGCCCACAAGGAAACCTAATCCAGAATCGACCTCAGTACATGTGGGACACAGAGGTCGACCACACTGAGAGAGCCTCTCCTAGGCCTACCCATGGGAGATAAAAGGTGGTAAGATGCCTTTATGTGCCTATGTATAAGGAATAAGAGTAGAGGTTCCACCATGTAGTGTGGAATGGTGGCAGGAAGAAGTAGTAAGAGGTGGTATCGAAAGAGATTGGAGATTTTTTAGCCACTATATTCACTATTAGATTGATAAACCACAATAGTAGTGATTTAGAGTTTCAATGTGGGAAACAAAATGTGGTAATTTTTCACCTGCCTATTGAAAGGGTGGATATAACACAAGCCATTCTATATAGTATATCTCAGACATACAATTTCTCACGTCATTTTATTCAAATAGGTTTCTCATATTTCATAAACCCAATAATATTTCTTTTCTCGACACTCGATAGTGCCTCCGTGATTAGCTGGAGAAGAAGGCCAAATCATCATCAGTAAAACCCAAGGCCACCATGGTTTTACTAAGGTCAAAATGATGAAATAAACACAATATAAATAATCATGAAACTTCATTTTCATGATTTATATACTCTTTATGAATTGTAAATACAGTTTCAGGAGATTGTTCAAACATGCAATCACCATGGTTGATATTTGGAAGTTCAAGAAGACCAGTTTCAAGCATTGATGAATGCATGCACGTGATCTATTCACCAGAAAGGAGAAGCCTAATCATGAAGCAAGGATTCCAAGTTATTCAAATTCATTTAAATCAGTGATTAATAATTAAAATATGGGATCTTTAGAGATATTAATTGGTATTTTTATGGAATATTTTTTGGGGATTTAAGTTGGAAAATAAATGAACCATATTTGGTGATCCTTGCATATAAAAGTAGAGGTTCTGAGATGAAGCAAGTTGTTACCTATCACCTATATTTTAAAGATCTTGGTTTCTCTATAAAATAGAGAATCTATGTGCTTCATATTTCAATAACAATAAACACAGAACCATGAGTCTCCAAGGAGTCGTGAAGGGGAGTATTACGAACCTTCTTGGTATCATTAAAGAGATATGTTCACTTCTATTTGTGTGAAGAAGTTATGCACATATCCTATGAGAATTGGTTTCAGAGACACGTGGATGGTGTTCACACCCTCTTCGTGTTTTGTAAAGAAGGTCGGTACTATGATCCAATTCTTGATTTATGTACTCCCACTATGCTTCGCAATAAAATTTTTCCATGAATCGCACTTACTTTCATGAAAATTGAATGAAACCATAAGTCTCATGAAGAATAATTACTATACACCACTTTATAAAGAAGACAAGATCCCATGACCTACATGCATGAAGAGTCTTGACATCTTAAATAAACATATTGTTCTTCATAGAAAACAGAATAAGTGAATTCACACTTAAGATACCAATTTCATGAGAAAGAGTAAGAAATCACATACATTTTAGGATTTTAGGTTACATCTTGTGCATTCATGCACATAGATTTTATAAATACAGTTTGAGATACCTAAACGTAGTTATTTTTTAAAAATAAAAGGAGTTTGAAGGAAGATCCATTGAAAGAGAAGGAGACAGTGAGTGTATATACTTGTGTGTGTGAAGAGACAAAGAAGATAGTGAATATTTCATGCATGATATCATGAATATGTGAATACTAATACACAATTAAATATATAAAACATTTAGTTAACCCAAAAGATATTTTAATAATGTGCATGTGATATCAATAAAAAAATTAATGCATAAAGTGCATATTATCTAACTAGTTTGTAATTCAAGAAGATATTGATTTTTTATGTGAAATTTAGTATTTAGTGATATAACCTTGAAATTTTGGTCCAATCTAGTTTAAGATATATCTATTCCACTAATAAGAACAAATAAGAACTTATAAAAATAAATTGTTGATGTTTTGTATCAAAAAAAGATTAATTGTAATGATGATACATTAAGTTGATATTGTGTGTTTAAATAATCACCAAAGAAGTGTGTGATTCTATAAATAAGGAGAATAAGATTCAATGCATTCTATTTTGAACTGAATAGATCAATAAAATACTATATACTATTATATATATTTGTGTGTCAAAAATCAAAGGGGGAAGAGGAAGTGACTGGACAAATATTAGTTGATTTTTATTTTTTATAGGGAGAATTCAGGTCATTAGTCCACGACATATTTATATTATTGTGACTAGAGTCAAAATAAGAAGAAATTCAGCTTTATGTTTTCTACTGTGAATAAGAATAAGGTTTCTTTCCTACTTATATGAAATTAAAAAAGTTAAGAAGAAGTTTGTGCAAGAAAAAAGTAGTAATGTAACATCTAATAGGTCTAAACATGTGAAAGACTATCTTGGTGTTACAAACCTTTGATAATGAGAATACTATCTTTATAGGAAGTATAAATATCCAACCTAGTGTTGTAAAACATACACTTTCAAATGACTATAGTTCATTCCAAGTGATAGGGTATTTCCTACTTTCTGTAACCACATTCAAAGGATTAAATTCTAGTGGTTGTGTGGTTAGGATCATTTCTAGACCATGTCAAGGAATAGATACACTTATTGATTAGTGAACCGTGTAAAAATATTTGGTGCTATATTTACTACTTTCATATACTTTCATGTGATAGGGAAAAGATAATAAACGGATCAAGATCCTAACAGGTCTAAGAGGTAAAGGGATAAAAACCTATGATTGGTTTAAAAATTCCCCAAAATCCCCCCCCCCTCTCAAGGTTAGTAATATCCCAAACTGGTACTTTAAATTTCCCTATTCCTTTTATTGATCAGATGCCAGAAATATTTTTAGGATGAACTCGCTACTACTTTTAAATGGTTTTTTAGATTACTTTCAATTGTTTATTACACCAGAGTATCAAGATAATACTGCCATTACATATCCCTATATTACCATTGAATATAGTATAATTCCATTTGGACTTTTAATACCTTGGGTACATTTCAAATTTTCATGGTAAGTATCTCTTTATATCACATTGAAGGATATCTCGGGTTATTTTTACATGACTTTACTATTTTCTAAATTGATTTGATCATTGATTGAGAAATTTAGAAGAAGAAAAAATTGAATACCAATATTGAAAATAACCTTGTTCTTAATTTTTAAAAGTATCATTTTATATTGGAGATAGGAATATTCCTTATTCATATAATTTTGCAAATAGGAATTGAGGTTGATAAATCTAAAATTTAATTGATAAAATAATTTTCTTATAAAAATTTTGTAAAACTTGTTAGATATTTTCCAAGAAATGATATATTTTATAGTCGTTTCATCAAGTATTTAAGTAATATTGATCATCTCTTTTCCATGTTTCTTTTGAATGATATTGATTTCTTATTTGATGTTTATTTTAGGGAATATTTTGATGAATTGAAAATTATAATGATCACACCACCAGTAATGTAGCCACCCACATTGGAGAACCCTTTAGAGTTACTTTGAAATTATTCCAAGAATGTTGTGGGAGATGTTTTTTTCAAAGAGTTAAATATAGATCTCAAGTCATTTATTATGCCTCAATAACATTGGATGTTACCCAACTTAATTACACAACCAATGATAATGGGTTCTTAGTAGTTTTTTTTCTTTGGAAAAATTTAGATCATACATTTTTAGAACTAAAGTCACAATTTTTTCTTATCATGTAGCTCTTAGGTATTTGATAAAGAAATATTAGGAAAATAAAAGGCTAGTCAGATGGGTGTTCTTACTCTAAGATTTCAACTTAGATATTAAATATAATAAAGTAATTGATGATTAGGTGGTCCATTGCCTAAGTAGGATGCCCAAAACTACTGATGTGAAAATTTAAAATTAAGAACCAGTGGATTACTTTATTACTGGGGGTAAGTTGTATTTGATTGAAGGATAAGTGCCTTGGTATGCTAACATGGTCAATTTTTCGGCAACTTCTCAGGTACCATATCATATCAATCCTAAACAAGTTCTTAGTCTCAAATCTAAGTCCAAATTTTACATTTGGGAATATCCATATCTTTAAAAAATCTATAATGACAAAATGATAAGTATATACTTATCTAAAAGTTATATTCAATCTATTCATGATTTTTTTTATACCCTAGATTATAGAGGCCACTTTGGACCTCAAATAATTAATAGAAAATTATTATAATTAGGAAAATATATGCATACTTTTTTAAATAGTATCACAAATTATATAAAAGATGTCAACAATGTTAGTTTTTTAGTAACATTTCAAAAAGATAATAATTTCCCCAAATACATATATTCTTTTACGATATCTTATAAATTTAGGTAATATACTTCATGGGACCATTTCTCATGTAATTATGTAATTCTTAAATCTTTCTAGTAGTTGGTTATGTCTCAAAATGGGTGTAATCTAAAGCCAAAAAAAATTATGATACTAATTTTGTGTGTGCTTTTATTTGGACAAGAATTTTTTGTTGGTTTGGAGTTCTAAGAGCTATAATTGGTTATCAAGGGACTCATTTCTGTAACATGATCATGGAAGGTTTAATGATAAAGTATATATTCAACAAAAAAACATCCATACACTATCATCCACAAACTAATAGTCAATCTTAGGTATCTAATTGGGATATCAAAGTAATTTAATAGAACATTATCAATCCAAATAGGAAATATTGGAGACAAAGTTTGTAAGACACCATATGGCCTTATAGGATAGCATATAAAACACCAATTGGGATATTTGGTATAGGATTATTTAATAGTAGAGTTTTCATCTAGCTATAGAATTATAGAATGAGGCAAATTAGGAAATGATATAAATTTATTTGAATCTAAGAAAATATTTAAAATATAGAAAACTATAGCTATATAAGTTTGAATAAATTAAAAGAGAAATTTTTTTAAACTCACAAATTTATAAATAAATGAATATAGTGGATTGTAAAAATATAATTTAGTAAAAATACATTCATCTAGGGGACCAATTGTTTCTATAAAACTCAATACTAATGCTAATTTTATGTAAACTTCATTCCAGATGGGAAAGTATATTTATATTAACTCATGTCTATCCTTTTGGAGATATGTGGGTTCCTAAAAAGGAGAGTAAATCACATTTAATGTTAATGGGAACTATCTAAATAAGTTTAATGTAAATATTCCCCAAGAATCTATGGAGGAAAAAAACGAATCCAACCCATTAATAAATAAGACCCATCAAGTTTTACCTTTCCTTAACACATAATTAACTGTTTTAATTACATAAAAATCATTTTTTATTGATGAGTATTTTTTAATGAATTAAATACAATGCATCATTTAAGTGTTTGTGAGTGAACCCTTTTAGTTTATAATTTTCAAATTTTAGTCTATTTTTTCAAAAAATTGACTCTTTTTAAAATATTTTCTATGTTTATTTTTGAATTTTTTTAGGTTTTGAAACTTTTTAATCTTGATTTGAATGCCAATGAAAAATTTTAACCCATCATAAAGTTATATAACAAATTTAACCTATATAATCACCTTATTTTAATGCTTAAATGAACTTTTTAAAAAAAAATCAAAGAGAAGGGAATTCATGAAAATACTAGTAATTTTTTAATTTCATGCAATGAAATGTTGTCTTGTATTTTAATCACTTACCAGAGAGGTATATAACCCAATTTTCAAATTTTAATATAATTACCTTTTCATTGAGATAACCAATAAATTATTGAATAAAAAAAATTATAAATAATCTATTCAAAACCTAAGAGCATTTGGTACCTTGTGCTATAAATTATTGAGGCATTGTTTTGATTTTAAAATAACTTTATTTACAACAAAACCCTATTTTTAGACCACCTTTTCATTTACCCCTTTTATAACTTATAATCCATAAATAAATATGTTATTAATCCACATTACATGATAAAAATATATATATCCATTTCTCTATAAGTTTATTCATGATCTAGGTTGAATTCAAGTGTGTTGGGGGAGCTGAGAAGGAACAACCTATTTTGAATAATTTTATTGAGATAAACTGAGGAAGTGTTATATGATTTTTTATGTTTTTTATGAGTAAAATATTATTATGAAAGATGATATGGTGTCATGGATGTCATAAAAACTGGTAATGGAAGTCTACAATTGTTTTGAACTGAAAAATGACCCTCTTGCTCACAAAAAATAAAAATATGCTACCACTGAATTATATATCAAAAAAAACTAAAAATGGATAAGGAATGAGGGATGAAGAAAGATAATTTTTCCATTTATGTCCTATAAGGAGTACTTCCCAAGAAACTAAATAGTATTCTAGAGGATAACTAAAGTGGTATGGGAGCTAAGATTTTCTATGAAAATACTGAAGTGTGTTAAGATATATAGAAGGTGTTGTTTTGAAGAATTAATAAATTTTGTTAGAGAAAGGCCCTTATTAGACATCAAAATGGAGTAACATATCCCTTAATATAGGGAA
The DNA here is from genome assembly GCA_963277665.1 of Viscum album. Lineage (NCBI taxonomy): Eukaryota > Viridiplantae > Streptophyta > Magnoliopsida > Santalales > Viscaceae > Viscum > Viscum album. Next base: position 248,751,085 of record OY728133.1, read on the forward strand.
AGTCAAATCACACATCAACTCAAAAATAAAAAATTAATCTCTTCCTTTAAGATTATAAAAAATAAAAAATAAAACATATTAAAGGATATAGATAGGTGATTTAATTCTGTAGATGAAATGTTAAATGTGTGATCGGTCCTATCACAACTCAAATGGGTGGAGTTGTATCAATATAATATTTAAATAAGGTGTATTATATTCTTTAAAAAAACTTAAAATCATGCATTTTGATCCAATATAGATCCAAACTAAGGGATACATGACCCCTTATTTATAAGGAAATATTGAATGCATCCACTATAGTGTGGTGACTTCAACCATTTTCGTGGAGTCCCTAGTCAAAATAAGATATGAGTTTTAATATATTTGAAACTTTTGTATCCTCACAAACCTCATTCCAATTTAAAACTTCTTTAAATAGGTTTGACTAGCACTATGACATACACCATAGTGTGGTAGATGTAGTTAAATCTCCAGAACACCACCATGGATTATCATTGTAGCATATAGGAAATCCATCACTATTTTAGCTCACCATGAATAAGACCACAACATAGTGAGACTGTGATCATCGTTTACACTCCTCACCCATATCACCCTTTCCTAAAATCACCATCATACCGTCCAACATGGTTATTTCAGATAATTATCTCTCCCACAAGGAAACTCTCCAATCGCCACTCCCACCAAAATGGTTTCCCCATGGGCCTGGTTCCCCACAAGCCGAAAAGAGGAAATCTACCAAACATACCATGACACCATTCCCTTCATCACAATAATATATAACTTATCCAATTAACATAGGGAAATTCTATAAACACCATTCCCTTTACCATGATTATTCCACTCCCTAGGTTCAACAGGAGCTTCAATGTTTATATCCCATGTCCTTAGCCTCAAAATGGGTCTAACCACAACAACACCACACCTATAATCATGGAACGGTGAACCTACAGAATGATAAAAACTAAAATACCCACATATAGAACACCTCTAAACTCTACTGACACCTACAAATCCCAAAACAAAAGAGGGAATAATTTGTAAAAAAAATCTCCTACATCAGATACCTCTCAAATAATTGTTGTCCATGATAATTAAAATAAAATATTAGGAATAAAAATAAAGGGATATGAAAACAACCACCACCCATGAGACACCTCTCAAGGATATCACTATAACAAGAACACAAAACACGCATTAGAGGGACAAGGCACATAAGCATGCAACATTATCAATCATATCATAAATCATGTTCGGTCATATATATCATCACAAAAAAATAAAACCTAAAAAACCTTGAGATATTGAACATGTATTTATGACTCATACTCCCAAGTACACTCCTCCATGACACTATACTGCTATAAAATAGAAACCAAAGGAATATCATGCCCACATAATAAATTCTCTTGATTATTTAGGATATCAATAGGTCATTTATAAAAAATCACATCATATTCAAATTCTATAATTTCATAGTCAATGATATGAGAATCGTCATGAAGATACTAAAAAAATTATGATATTTGGAAACTATTATGGATCCATTTTATTTTTGGGGGTTTTTTTAATCGATACATAACAACTCAAAAATACTCTAACACCTCAGAACGCTTAAAAATCGAGGAGAAATCATACTTTAATGATTGAACCTCCGCATTCAAAAATGATGAGGTTCCTTCAAGAAAACATTATTTCAACATAAAAATTTAGGGGCCTGTTCCTATAATAAGTATAGGAATTCTGATGATCTTTCACTATTTTCATCTACTTGTGAATCACATGAAACTCCACTATCACACTCTACACCATTTCGTACTTGAGAGTCATTGACTCCACAACCTCGTTCCAACATAATGGAGATCTTCAAGGCTGATCATATAGTGCTTTGAATGGGTCCATACCAATGGTAGAGTGTTAATTTTTATTTTAAGAAGACTCAACCAAAGTTAGGTGCCTCACCCACGAAACTCAAAAATCTGAAGTGTATGTGTGTGAAATTTATTCTAATTTTTGGATGGTTTACTCTGATTATCCATATTTATATAGATAAAAAAGTAGTTTTAAGGAATTGATTAGTGAAAAATGCATGATGGATACATATCCATACTCTGGAGTTGAAATAGGAATCACGATAAAAATTAATCATCATCAAAACCCCATGAATCCTCTCTATACTCTCCAGAACTCTTAATAAAACATAAATTATGATTATATACATAATCTTTAAGAAGTTATTTAAATTCATCAAGCAGTCAATGAACACCCAAATAAAACCATATCTTATCAGATCTTAGGGTAAAATGGTGAAGATTTCCATTCCAAATTTACTCTCACTTATAATGGGGAACATCAAGTGGATAAATTAACCCACCAAGAACATTGTTATTGGACTTCACCTTATCTATTACTAAACATTGAGACACAAACATCACAATCGATCATTGTATCTCAGTCCACCAAAAATAAACTCATAAGAAATGATACATCTTAGCCACACCAGAATGTACTACCAAGGGTTAACTATGCAACTCATGGAGAACCATCTCACACATAATCAAAGGAATGAAGATCCTTCCCTAGAAAATAACCTAGTGTTGATAATAATTATATCATCCATTAAGTTCATCACTATAAACAACTCGATCTTTCCAAACCTCTACCTTGGGATTCCCCAACTAAGATTTCAACACCTATTGAATCAAGTATGAATACACTGTCATTTTATAAAGGCACCCTCTACCATCAACGTGTCATGATTCATGGTACTTCATGGGGAGATTATCCATCACTCTTCAATAATCACCATATTCACACACAACATCATCACATGACTTCTGACTCACTACATCAACCACAATACTCCCTTTCAATAGTGTATTGGAAATCTCAAAATCATAATTATAAAATAATTTTATAAACTAATATTGTTTCAAGTTCAAATCACACTAGGAGAATATATACCTCAAGATATTTTGATCTATAAAGACAATAAATCACTCACTAATGAGGTAATGTCTCCACAATTTCAAAGAAAACACAATCATGCTAACATCCAGATTATTGGTAGAATATTTATGTTCATGAGGTCATAACTATCAAGAGACATAAGAGATAACTTATCTTCACTGTATAAGGGTGTATCCCAAGCCAAGACATGATGTGTCATAATAAACCTCAAACAAAACACCATCCTTCAGTAAAAAAAGAATGGGATAACTAAACAGTTTCTCCATAAAATACTCAAAAAGTAGTCTATAACTAACCATTAAATACAAAATACTAATCCTTCTAAGTCAAGGTTTTAATAAGAGTTGAAATTTGAGAGAAAATGGTTATGAACCTCCAAAAAAATCTTACAAGACCAAGCTAATTTCACACCATCATGGAATTCTTGAGGGTTACCTAAGAAACAACCACCTCAATCTTTGAAGTATCCATAGGTAATACACACTAAGACAAAACATGTCCCAATAAATTCACCTCAGGGTCCCAAAAATCACACTTTGATAACTTACCAAATAGAATATGGAATCAAAGGATTCCCAAAATATCCCATAGATACTTTTTATTCTTCTCCTCTAACCCAGAATACACAAGGATGTCATTAATAAACACCACTATAAAGAAATCTATAAATTCATAGCACACAGAATACATCATTCCATGATCATGGTTGGGGTCTTCATGACACTAAATGGAATCACCATGACTTCATAATGAACATAATGATATATAAAGGTAGTGTTTGGAATATCATCATCATTTACTCAATATGATGATATCCTAACCAAAAAATGATCTTAAATAACCATCTAGCTCCCTTTAGAAAATCAAATAGGTCATAAATATGTGGAAGGGTAAAGTGGTTATTCACTGTCACCTGGTTTGATTGATGATAATTGATGCATATAAGCATATATCTTTCTTCTTTGAAAATAGAACCAGATCACCCCAACGAGCTGTGTTTTGATGAATGAAACCACTCTTATAAGATCATCGATTTGAATCCATAATTATTGAAACTCATAATTCACCATCCTATATGGATACATAGATATCTGAGTAACACATGTATAACATCCCTCCCCGAGATTCACTTAGCGGTTCCCTGAGATTTTTGGCCACATGACCTCAAGAACGCCTCTCTGTTTGTCAGAGGATGTTGGATAGAAGTGAGGGCCTAGGGTGTATCCATGGGGGGACTATTCCCTCTTAGATTAGAGTGGAGAATAGAAGTGATCAATATAGATAAATAATAGTAATAGAATAAGTGATAAGTATAGGAATAATAAATAGTAAACATATAAGAATAATGAACAACAGGAAGGAGCTGAGTAATAAATAGATACAGTAATGATGATGATGTCGTGTGACTATTCAAAAATGAAGGAAATGGGATACAAGGAAAATATTCATATACCACATTCTATACAAAAATATAAATTCCAAAATATTTTACTACTAGATTCTCGAGCAGAGGATCAGTCCTCTAAATCCATACTCCATCCTAAAATTATCAATCAAGTATCATAAGTCATACTCTTCCCTTTATCTATACCTATAATCATAAAGTATTCCTACGTACCAAGGGAATCCCAAGAAGGGTGTGAGATATAATTAGTAGGAAACCACCAATGGTATCTATATAAATATAGTAATTTCATATAAAATGATTAGTGTGCCAATAATAATAAAAGAAATGAAATGAATAAATAAAATTTGACAGTCTGGGTCCCTCCAGGATAACCGATCGTTACTACCTACTTCAGACTAAGAATTATTTTTTAACTAATGGAAACATGTAAAAGTATAACATGATTCATCATAAAACAAGTGTCAATAGTGGACCAACCCTAAGCATGCGATTTGGATTGGCGGACACATCCAAGAAATAATAAGTATACTTTACAATCTTTAATAAAAAGGTCACATTTAAATTTTATATGAGGCAATCTGATCCTTTCCATGGTTATCCATATATGGAATCCCAAGTATCACTCTAGGTGCACTATATATACCAAATTCCATGGGATTATGTCCAAGGAAACCCATAAATGGAATCCCAAGTATCACACTTGGCATGGTGTGAAAACATAAAAAACCTCTGATTTTATCCCTAGTATCTCGCATAGGGGTTAAATTCTCACTCATGGAAAGTTACAACCATCTCACCACAGATCATTTCCATGAGGTATCTCCTAGGGAACCGGTATCACTCATCTAGAGGTATAGGAAATGCATGGTTAGACCATCCAAGGCATACCCATTGTCACCCCTAGCGTATTTTTTTGAAAAAATTTAACTATAAATCATGTTGAGCCCATCCAAGGAATCCTTAAGTTGGGACCCTTGTATCACCCTTGGAAAAAATGAGGGTATTATTTGGCTACCAAGATCAACTATTAGTAAATTAGGAATTTTTTAGATTCTAAACAAATTGTTCAATTCATGTGATTTAGGTGACTCAACTAAGGGATAAGGAACGTGGCCTAAAGAACATGCCATAAGGAAAATATGAATAATACATAATCATATGACATAAAACATTATTCATAATGGCCTAACTCTTGGAATATCATTATCCCTAGATAAATATACATTTTGAGAGTATTATTACAAGGTAAACCCACACCCCTAAGGTGGTTTATCAATTTAAGGCAAGGTCTTTATGGGCCTTCAAGGAAAATCACACCCAAAGGGGTGGATCACATCAAATAGATCACCTAGAAGTTTGATTCACTGCTATCTAGGACCACATAGAGCAAGGGGAACCATTAAATTTATTTAATTAAGAATTTTGAAGGTATCTCTAAAAATTATGATATGTGGCACAATGTATCACAATATATAATGCAATGAAACTTAGGTAATGAAGCTATAACACCTACCTTAGGTTCATAGCACTCTCCTGATCCAGTTTCATTCCTTGAATTGATCTAGAATGGTATAAATTGAATGAATCATAAAATTACCTAAAATTTGGGAAAATAAGATTACAAAAAAATAGAATAGTAGATGGGAAGATAAACTTGAAATATAAGGAATAGGATTAAAGATATTACTCTCATATTTACAAGGAATCCAATGGTGAAGGAAACAGAAAATAGATAAAGGATCAACCAAAATCCATAGGGAGATGAGGAAAAGATTCTCTAGATGTTCAGTCCACTAGAACTAAGATAGAGGAGGAATATTTGAGGGAATAAAAAAAAGGGAATATGGAAAATTCCACATTAAAATTAGGGATGCATGGTTTGGACATATGGTTTCTTAAACTATGTGCCAACCATACGACATTCATTTCCCATAGAGACCACTTGCATGGGTTAGATGCACGGTTTTCCTAACTGTGCATAATTCATGAAAAATTACACTATCCAAGTGGTCTATAATCCTACACGGGCATGTATCTTAGCTCACATAGTCATAGAAAAACCATGTGTTCTCACCTAAGCACTGGTTACCCCACATAGTTGAGTTGCATGGTGAGAAAAAATTGTACATTAACCATGCCCCTCAGTCCGTCTCAATAGTTTCCAGAACTATGGGCTATGAACGATCCTTGAAATATCTTGAACCATTACTTGTCCAATTTAAACCAAGATTACCATAAAAAAAGTGGTTTTGAATAGTAACACAAGAATATGTACCTCTTTAAAAAGTTAGGACATTACAAACTCTCCAACTTAAAATAACCCGTCCCTGAGTTTCCCTTCTGAGGGTGGTAAAATGTCGTCTGAGAAAAGTTCTATCCACTGTGCATGTATATCAACCTCCCACTCCCAGGTCTCATCTTGTACATAGTCATACTTCCATAGTACTTAGACCAGTGGAAACTAACTACCTTAGAGATCCTTCATTATATTATCAATGATATGTATTATATGCTCCTCAAATGACACATCTACCTCCATGTTAATATCATCATGATCAAATGAATGAGATGGGTCAGCATGATACCGAAAAAGCTGTGATACATGGAAGACATTGTTCATGGAACAATGCCTCTATAGTAACTATAACCAATAGGCTACCAGCATGACTCTCTACACTATCTCGAAAGGCTCAACATATCAAGGATATAACTTTCCCTATATTTGAATCTATCTATGACCCAATCTAGGTGAAACTAGCAAAATTACCTGATGTCCCACCTCAAACTCTAGAGGTTGATAGTGATGATCTGTGTAATAATTATTCCTAGACTGAGTTGTATTCATATGTTTCTAAATCAAGTGTACTTTCTCTAAAGTCTTCTGAATGAGATGAGGACGCAATAGTGATGTCTCACCTACCTCTAACCAACATAGAGGTGAACAGAATATCCTACCATAGAGGGCCTCATATGGATCCATATGAATTGTTTCCTAACAGATGTTAATTGTAGGAAAACTCTAAAATAGGTATATGTTTATACCATGAACATTTGGAATCAAGGACTCAAGCTTGGATCATGTCCTATAACACCCATATCATCTTCTCGGACTACCTGTTGGTCTGTGGGTGATAAGATATACTCAATAGAACCTTACGAACCTAGTTTCTTCTGCATCTCCCTCCAGAATCGTGACATAAAATGGGAATATCAGTCTGATAAAATATAATGGGAACTCCATGAAGATGCATAATATCTCATATATAAAGCCTCCTGATCTCATCAACTGAGTAGGTCTACCAGATCGGTATGAAGTGTGTGACCTTGTTCAACCTATCGATGATCACCCATACTGCATTTCTACCTCAAGGGGATGTCGATAAGACCATTATAAAATATAGGGTGATGTCATTCCAATTAAACTCAGGAATTGATAGAGGCTATAAAATTCCAGAAGGTTGCTGGTGCTCCACCTCCACCTACATCTAGGTGGAACACCTCATGAAGAAACCTATAATCTTCCTCTTTATACCTAGCCACCAATTATGAAGACATAAATTTTGGTACATCTTGGTAATCCTAGGTTGAACTATCCAAACATAGGCATGATATTTCCTTATCAACTCTTTTCATATATCAAGAGGCACCCATACACTACCAAGGAAGAGTAGGGTCTTATTCCTATCAGTAACCCAACTAGGCGGTGGGTTCTCACCTGAGACAATATCCCTCAGGACAAGTCCTGCGGGATCTGATAGTCGTCTCATCCACATCCATTTCTGAAGTGAGGGTTTCACTGCTAGGGATGCTTGAAGTGGTTTCCTGTGAAATTCTTGAACCTCCGGGTGCATCTTTGAAACTAGGTTCATCAACTTCCAATCACTTCTGGCCTCCTGGTCATCTTGTCTTGGAGTCTTCTAGATGAGGGAATTAGCTACAATATTTTCCTTTCTAGGTGTATAAGAAAGATCAAAGTAGAATTACTATAGGTATTATACCCACATGTGCTTCCTGAGATTCAAGTACCATTATATGGAGATATATTTGAGGCTTTCTTCATTCGTATAAATAATGAACCGCTCAACTAATAAGTAGTTCCTCCAATACCATAAGGTATGAACCATGGATGCTAGCTTGAGGTCAGGCATAGGGTAATTACGCTCATGAGGTCTCAGATAGTGGTACCCATATTATACAAACCAATATACCTACATCAGAACCACCCCCATTAGAATTCTTAATTCATAATAATAGATTTTATACCTTCTACCCAGATCTGTAATAATAAAGATCGGTGTTGGAGTTTGTTTCTATTTCAACTCCTAAAAGGATATCTCAAAAGCTTCAGACCAAATGGATTTCAAACCCTTTTTAGTATGATGTGTAAGGTCCATTTCTTAGCATTATAAAACCTAAATAAATCACTTGTAACATCCATTTAGTCCCAAAAAACTGCATATATCAAATACATTATTTGGATGCTCCCAGGAAACCATGGAGCTCACCTTCTCTAGGTCAACATATAAAACAACTTCTAAAATTATATGACCTAATAAGTGAACCTTATCGATCCAAAAGTTTCATTTTATGAGATTATCATATAGTTGGTGGTCTCTCGGTGTATTCATCATAATATCAAGGTGGTTGGAATGGTTGTGTAAAGTATGTGAATACACTAGGATGTTGTCCACAAAAACCACCAAAAATGAATCTAGGTAAGGGTGGAAACCCTGATTCATCAAATCCATGAAAATAGAAGGTGAGTTGGTAAGGATAAATGGAATAACTAGATACTTTTACAAGAAATTATACTCTAGAATATTTTAATTGGTATGTTTGATTACCTCACATGCACATGATGGTAGCCTATCCTCAAATAGATCTTAGAGAAAAAGGTTTCCCCTTAGAGATGGTCGAATATATCATCTATGTGAGGCAGTGGATACTGATTCTTTACCATAAGTTGGTTCAAGAAGAAGTAATCCACACACAACTTGAGGGTACCTTCCACCTTCTTGGTGGAAAGGATGGGTGAACCCCATGATGAAGTGTTGGGTTGGATAAAACCCTTTTCTTCTAGAACTTCTAACTACTTCTTGGGTTCTTAGTTATCTATAATTTCCATCCCATAGAGAGGAATGGACATTGGTGACACACCTGGAACTTTCTTAATAGTGAACTCCACCTCTCTTATAGTAGTTAAACCTAAGAAATCATCAAGGAATATTTCCCTGAAATAATCCACAACAGAAGGGAATTCTACCATATGCATTCCCTAATCTCCCAAGATGATACTAGCCATATGGGTTTTCACTCCACCCAGCCCAAGATTCTTAGGTCCATCTCAACTTACCTAGATATACCATTATCCCTTATGAATATATGTACTTTCCTTGGGTGATGTGAAGGAAACCCATTGGATATAGAAATACACATGGTCATGATAAGGTAATAGCCTATCCATTTTGATTATGACATCAATTATGGTCATCTCAAGGAAAAAGAAACTCCATAGAAAATGGTAACCACCTATCTCAAGTGGGAACTCCTTGCACTGGCGTATAGCCTCTGTTAGTACCCCTAATGGTGTGTTGAGGGTCATAACGTCATTAAAGTACTCTATCTCTAGGCCCAGGCGTTCCATAATAATAGAAAATATAAAGGAGTATGATAAACCTATATTAAATAGGTAAGAAAATAAAGTAGAGGCTACCAGAATAGGACCTACAATAGTATAAGTCCCCGGACTCTTCTCCTCAGGCATAGTCTTAACTATATAGATATGACCTGAACTGTAGCCTTGATATGCAATTAGACTAACCTGGCCAGGTCCACTCTGCCAGCACTGGTCCTAAGATGTTTGACTACCTTGTCCACCCACACCTTCTCATCTTATTCCATTGGTATTAGACCAACTCCCATCATGACATGGAGTCACTGATCTTACACATGGAAGCAATGTTAGCATAGATCCTCTCTCACTAGACATAGAAGGAATATTTCAGTAGAGGCGGTGAAGGTGACCCATCCTTCCAAAATCTCATCACTCGATCAGGTTCCTCATACACTAGGGATTCTTGTGACCTATCTTGCCACACTAGTGACACACCACATATTTATCAGTGCATGTCATAGGGATAGAACTTCCCCCATGCACACCCTCAAAACAACACTTTCTGCTACCATATAAACCATCTCCCTACCTGGAAGTTGAACCACCCTAGCTCAAATGGTCACATTCCCTCAGGTTCCACTTTGTGATTTGGTCCTAATTAACTATCTATGAAATAGTGTTCAATTGGAAGATGTTCACTTGCGATCATATGGTGTATGTGATCCCATCTGCCTCACATTTATCATCTCTTCACCAGTAAAAGTTAGTGAAAATGATATAATTCAATAAAGTAATATGAATACTCCATCACTAATATTTCACCTTGATTTAGGTGTATAAACTCTTGGGCATGGTCTTTTCTCAACATTTGTGGGAATAAGTAGTTGAAAAAGTCTTACAGGAAGTCCGCCCAGACCATACCCTAATGTCACTTATACCATACACCAATGTAATTCTTAATTAGTTTTATATAACTCTTCTAAATTTTGTTTATATTTTCCAAAATCATTTATCTAGATCATTTTATCTTTATTTTATTGGAAAATATATTTTTTATAAGATTCCCTTCTCGATTATTCTCGATACGCAAGCCCGATTAAGGGAACTTCCCGATTTCTTGCCTATTTTCAAATACCATCCATATTTTGTTTTAAGACACTGTTATTTTTATAAAATCACTAATTTTGTCATGAAAAACTATATTTTTTCATTTTTACTTTTATACAAACAATTATGACAAATAAAAATTATTTTTCCAAAAGAAAAATTCTTATCAATGTAAAAAAGGGTATTTATCTCAAGAATTCCTCAATGGTTTTATTAGAGTATTTTAATCTATTTAAAAACCTCTATTAAATATTATGATTTATTGATATTCATGTATTATTATTATCATATAAAAATATTATTAAATGTTTTATGATCAGTTTGATTGTGGATGTGCTATCATGATACCATTCACCGTACTACTCATAATGGTTAGTGATTATGTTTACATATTAGAGAAAGTTATTTACATTTCATATGTATATGTTGTTTACATTTAACCCAATTCATATGAGTAATTATTTGGAATTAGTAAGTGACGAGTGGGGCCTGATATATTCCCTAGATGCATCAGTAAGTCTCATGAGATAAAACAGAAATAGATTTGGTTGAGGCCTTAACAATTTATTTTTAGATGTCTTGGTCATGTCCTTGACGGTATGTTTATGATGTTTTGAATTATGCATTCTCTCATTATGATATTAGTAATTGATAATCCATGTGATTATTTTACAAGTATAATATCCATCGTTAAGATTCATTCTCATGTGATTATTTATATGGAATTATTTATTCAACTTTTATTCTTGCCATATTATGCTCAAGATTATGTTCTAATGGAATATGTTTTTAGTCATTCACCATACCTTATTGTTTATATTATCTTTTGTTGTATTACTTACCCTTATTGAGCATCTAATATCACCCCTTTCTTAAGTTTTATTTTTTCCCCAGGATGAGAAGATGTATATTATAAATGACACTTTTGGATAATCTAAGAGTTATAGATGTTTCCAATGGAGTTTCTATGTTGTTTTTCCTTTCAAGTTGTAATGTAATAATTATGTTTGTATCTAGTTTTCTAAAACTACTAAATTATTCGGTCCTTCAAGATCTGACTTCCTTTTTCATTATACCATTGTAATAAAGTAAGGAAAGGAGTATGTGAAACTAGGTCAGGTTCTTTACACAACTAGTCCCAAGTGGCTATCCCAATCTCCACCTAAATCAAGAACATAACTATAAAACATGACGTAAAGAATATGTATAGTTTGTTCAATTTGGCCATATATCTTCATATAGTAAGTCATTTTCAATCTAACCTGGGATCCAATCACACCCTCAATGCCTCCACAAAAATAATAAGTGAACCAAGGATCCCTATTAGAGACTATAGAATATGGAACTTTATGCAATCTGTCAACCTCCTTAACATAGAGACTTCCAAAGTCCTCAATTTTGGTTATATAAAAGATGGTAATGAAGTGATCCAATTTGGTCAAATAATATATCACCACCCATATTTCATTCTTCTCTTTTGGGGTATATGGAATCCCAACCATGAGATCCATAGAAATATTATCCCACTTCCAAGTCGGCACCGAAAGAGGATGAAGCAAACCTAAAGGCTTCTGGTGTTTGGCCTTGACCTTCTAATAGGAATAACAATAAGAAAAAAATTCAATTATGTCTCGTTTAATACTTGGAAACTAGAATCTTTGTTGTATATCATAGAAAATCTTCATGGTACTAGGGTGCACCTCCCACTAGGAATTATGGAAATCCCCCATCACATCCTTTCTCATAGGAAAAGGTAAGACGTACCAATTTTGAAAATATAGGATACCCTCAGAAGATAACATCCAATCAATGATGGTCTTCATGCAATAAAGAGAGTCCCCAATGCCATTGAATTTATTGTCTAGCTATTGATCCTGAAGAATCATCTCAAGAAAAGTGGAAATCAACTAAAAACTTTCCAGAACAATCTTGGTTTCATCCTTCTGAACTCCAAAATGAATACAAGCAAAGAGATCTATCAAATTATACTCTTATGATGATTCTTTCATGTCCTGGGTTGAAATTTTCCAATTCAAATCACCATCAATGACATTCCCCTTACCATGGATATAGGAAACATTGAAATCAAAAAATTATAGGTACTCCACCCAACACCTCTGATGAAGGTTCAAATATTTTTGATAGAATATATAACTCAAGATTTTGTGGCCATAATAAATGGTAAACTGTTATCTAAAAAGGTAATGCTGCCAAGTCTTAAGATCCTATATCATAGTAGAAAGATCAATTTCATGGGTTAGACAGTTCTTATTATGTGTCTTAAGTTGTTAGGAATTATAGTTTATCATGTGATCACCTTGCATAAGAAAGCTTCCCAAACCTTTACCTGATGCATCACAAAATAAAAATAGATTTTCTTATCCTTTAGAATATTCAACGCTATCACATAAGTAAAAAAGAAGTTTGACTCTTCAAAATAACTTTTTCATTTAAAATACCATAGAAATTTACCCCTTTTGGGTGAGAGAATTCATAGGAGAATTTTTCTTTGAGAAATATGTAACAAGCCTATGGTAATACCCCACAAATACCAGGAAGCTATAAATATTGAAAACATTACACTATTTATAATATTTCATAATCACCTTCACCTTCATAGGATTGAAAAAAAAACACCATGTTTTGAGACCATGTGTCCCAATAACTTCACTTCCTAAATATAGAAATTAAATTTTGAAAGATTTGTGAAAATTATGTGATCTCTTAATATTTCTAGAACTGATCTCAAATGGAGCACATGGGATTTATCAATTTTGGAGTAAACCAAAATTTCATCTAAAAAAACACCATGAGCTAATTGAGATACTCGTGGAATATTCAATTCATAAACACCATAAAAACTACAAAAGTATTGTTTAGACCAAAATTTATAAAAATATACTCATAATGGTCATACCTACTCTTGAAAAAAGTATTTTTGATGTTAGATTGTATTATTCACAACTGGTGTTAACTAGACCAAAGATAAATCTTTGAGAACCACTTAATCCCTTTCAATTAAGAAAAAAATAATTAATATGTGGAAAAATATATTCTTTATTTACAATAGATTGATTGAGTTTTTCTATAATAAACATAGAGGTGAAGTGTTCCATTAGATTTATTTACAAAAAGAATGGTCACCTTCTAACCTAACACACTCAGGAATATAAATCCTTTATCTATAAAATCATCCAGTTGGGTTTTTGATTCTTTCAATTCGGTCAGTTCTATATGGTAATAAAGAATAGATATGGGCTAGGAACCCAGTGTTAAGTTAATAGATAACTCTACTTATCTTACCATTGGAAAACCCAAAAAATAATATGGAAACATTTCAAGAAATTCAATGATAAATAGAGAGAGATCACCATTAAAAGATTCAAAATACAATTCAAAATAAAACGCTAATATTACTCTATATGACTTCATAAAAAAAGGTTCAACTTTACTTGGCCTCAGGTCCCATTCTACATGAAAAACACGGCACACTTCATTAGGCACCGTAAAGGAGACCCATTGAAGATAACTATCAATCTGATACTTATGAGAAATCATACAATCTATCCTGAGAATGATGTTAAGAGGTTTCATTTCATGAACCATAAAATTCCAAGTGATATCAATATTTGATAGAGAGATAATATAAGAGGTATATCGGAGACCTTACTCTCTCTTCATTCTAAGGGTTGTAATAATATCCATCACATAAGACGTAATCTCCATAGGAAGGTTTATAAAATTCACAACATGAGTCAATAAGAATGAATGATATGTACTGGTATTAAATAAATTAGCCACTAAATATGAAGCTATAGTGATGGTGCCTCTATTGTCTTTGGACCTGCATCAGCTTCCTCTGAATACTCTTCCACTGTGTGAATAATATTAATTCTGTATGTATATGTATGTAACCCCTTAATTATTGAAGCATATGATTTTACCATAGTACCTTTATGTGATAATTATACTGGTATATTTTATGGAGTATAAATGATGTGATAGAACTTCTACAGGTGGACTGAGCGACCGTATGAACCATATTTCTTAGGTGCCTCAGTGAAAACCCCCTTAGAATGCCCAACCATTCCATATTAGAGGTAAGTCAATGTGCCTTTATCAAACAATGTAATAGTTTTGGATGAAGTATTCTATAAAAACCCACCATGAGACTCATCATTCTTTCTTTTTTCCTTTAATGGAACCAACTAAACTACCACTAGGAGTAAGATATACTTTCATCAACCTTGACTTAGCCTCTAGGTCAAGATCATCCATCAATTATCTATCTAGAACATCTTCATAATAAGTGGTATTTATCATGGAAAACTGGGATCAAATATAATATTGAAGTCCCATATCAAATCTATGAGACTTAAACTTCTCACTCATCATTACCTCTAGATAAAATAGAACAAGTTTGGCAAAGATTTTTTCATATTGAGTCATCTTCCTATCACTCTACTGGGGGATGAAAACTCCATGGAATTCACCAAAACCATATAATTTTGATAGAAATTATTTGTGAAAAGAAATCTAAATTCCTTCCACCCAGAAACCTCAATTTTATTCATTGTAACCATTGAATCCCACCATCTATTGCTAGTCCCTTCAAGATTGAATGTAGCACACTCTACCTTTATTAAATCAGGAATTTCCAAGAACTCAAAAATAAGCTCAATGTTTTTCAATAAGTTCTCTAAATCTTAAGTGTTATTCAATCATTGGGAATATTGTTATTTATATGAAATAAACTCTTTAGAATGATCTCTAGTTTCATCCCTTTGAGGTTCCATTATTATATCCTAAATAGGAATGGGTACAGCTACTTGTCTTAGATCTTGGGCACCACGCACCACTATCTCAACTAGATTATGATCAACTGAAGGGTTATCTTATCACGGTTCATTAAAAGATCCCTCCTAAGTTCTATTCAAACGTATTCTCAGAGGCATGATACAACACAATAACCTCAAACAACACATAAACATCATCAAGGATACTCAGATCATCAACTCAATCAAGATATGTAGAAATATTTATTCCATCAAATAAATTTCACATTTTGGTATTTTAGCATACTCAAATCAAGTTGGTAAAGACTATAATTTGATCAAATTATTCCTCAATGACACTTTTCCCAAACATCCACGGTGACTTAAGGCTCACTACGATGAGAGTTGGTCAGTAACTCACTCGTAACAACCCCTAAAGTCCTAAAACTCATAACTCATGTCTTCCAGGGCATCCCAAATTGCATACCAACATCAAGTAAAGGCACTAAACCACCTTTGATATCATTTTTTTCATGAACAAACCTAAATACCCTAGTACATTGATACTCATTATAGCCCTAACATAGCTCAAAGTGCATTCCTGATCCCTACAGGTTAGTGACTAGCACCTGGAATCATATCAATAATTAAATGGAATGTTTTTTCATAAGAATAAACCATCAATAAATAATAAGGGAAAAAACAAACAATGTCCAGTTAGTATTCCAAATACTCCTTAAGGATAAAGGTACCACAAGAAGATAGATAAACATACAAAGGTAAAACATAAACCAAAAGGCAAAACAATATCCATCAATTCAAAGTCTTAGAATCACTATGAAACAAGTGGACCATATCTTCACTAGTCACCACCATCACTCTAGATTCTCCTGGATCAAGTACGCCCACCACCACCAAGTGGTGATTTCCATTTCCCTAGATTAGGCATTACAAAATCAAAAAACACCTGAAGGAAAAGGTAGGGTTTGAGATAAATATACTATTATAATCTCACCAAGTATTCTATAATAAATTTCATAACAATAAAACATTCATTCTTTCAATTTAAATAAAATAAGGAATAGCCATTCATTTACTTTTTTTAATATAAAATATGATTTCAAATCAATTGATGGAAAATGTATCAAAAATAGGCTTAAATGAAAAAATTTCATAAAATAACTTATCATGAATAATATAGTTTTATAAACAATGTCATGAATAATGAAATCAAATAAATAAAATCACCATGTACATATTCCCTAATTCACATTAGTTTCAGGCTCTCAGATCCTCACAATACTCAAGGAATCAACCCTATAATCAAAATCCATAAAAAAAGATATAATATATCAATAACATGAGGATTCACTACTTTCAAAATGGATAGAGATAAAGGAGATAGAAAACCCAAATCAAGAGAGAAACCACAAACCATAGAGGGGTCGAGATCTTCCACTAGCACTTTCATTCACAAGAGAGGAGGTTTTAAGATCCATAGAATCCTCTATAAAGCCTCCAAAAGCCAAGGAAATTAATTAGGGTTGAGTTGATATTACTAGAGGTTAAAATGAGGGTCTTGGGATTTTAATTAAATTTTTTTGGGATTAAAAACCCATGTACATAGTTTCTTGGTTGGGCTTCATGGCTAGTAGTAACCATGTTCCATTATTGGTCTTCTAGAAAGGGTGCATGGTTTGGTATCATGGTTAACCTAACCATTTCCTAACTGTGAAACCCCTCTAACTAAGGGTTCATCATTTGAAGGGTGAGTCCTAACATTTTGGAAAAATCATGCACCCCCTCTAGAGCACCAATATAGAGAACACGGTTTACTAGTCCAAACTACAGAGTTTTAATTAATTGTGTGCCAACTATTAATAGTCCCCAAAACGTCCAAAAAAATAAAAATCCAGTAAAAAAAACCCAACACCATCCCCAAGAAAAATGAGATCAAAATGATGGTGTAAATGTAAAAAAATAAAGTAACTTCATTTTACACTACTTAAAGTCCTTTAAGAGATCCTACAACTCCCTCTCTCCATAGTTGGATTGTAAAACTCCACTCACCTTCCTAGAAAATAAATAAATAATCTCATCCATATATAAGGGTGAGTAAAAAAATGTTTTTTATATTTTTAAATTTAATGTGAAAGTAATAAAATATTTAAAAAATGAAAAGAAATAATGAGTGGAAGGTATTCTTGGATCCTTATAAAAGATTCCAAATTTTGGAACACTTGTTATAGAGTGGTATAAAATATTATCTATTTTTTATAATGTAACATAGTGTATTACTATGGTTATATCTCTTGATGAACTTTTAAATTCAATCACTAAATATTATTAATTCACTAATTATATATATATATATTTATATTTATTTATTTATAAAAACTATAGGAAAATAAGTGGGGTTTGAGAATTATAATTCAATACTAGAAAGAAACATACATATTCAAATGCATACAGAATGAATTTAGTAAGAAAGAACTTGGTCATGTGAGTTGTCTACTTGGTTTTCTTCATTATTCATTATTTATTATCTAATTTTTATTTTATAGTCTATCCCATTATACATGGGATAATACTTATTACTTTGAGTGTGAACTTTAGCAAGCTTAGGATATATATTTAGCACACTAAAATACACCTCCTATAGTGTTCAAGAATGATCAACACACCTCAATCGAGAGTCTGACACCTTTAAATACCTAGAGTCATCGTATGTTTTTCCATACCCCAAACACACTCAACTTTATCATATGAAGATAATTCCAAAGATAATAGAGGTAATTTTGTATTGGTATATAATATCATGAGTTTTAGTGACAATTCAAGGCGTTTTGGATGATTTTCAAACCAACCTAAAGAACTTCTCTCTTATATACCACAAATATAAAATAAATGTGAAGAATTGTCAATTGAGAATTCAAGAATGCCAAGAAAACCTCCCTCGAGTCCTAAAATCAGGTTAGTCACTCATCATTGTGAGTGTAAGAGGTCATGGTGAAGGGAAGGTAAGGGGGAGAGGGAGGGAGAGGGAGGGAAGGAGGGAGGGGTGGAGGGGTGGAGAAACAAAAGAGAGTATATGGTTTATTAAAACCATACAAAATTGGAATACAATGAAGGAGATAAGAAATAAAATAATATTTTATAAAGTTATAGTGTAATAGAACTCCTAAAAAACCTCCTAATTGAATCTCTCATCCAAAGGTGAATAATAAATATTTATATAGTGGAGAGGATGAAAGGGTTAAAAAAGTTTGTAAATGGAATGTTGAAAATCAAGTCTAAGTATATTTATATTATTTTTTCATAATTGAACCTCCAAAAAAATAAAATATATGTGTCACCAGTTAAATGAAATATTTATTTCTGATTCATATAAATTTTGTAAAAATTTCATCCCAACCTTAGAAAATATGTAAAATTTATGGGTTAAACATTGAGGTGATTTCTAGATTGAAAAATCCAATCAATAATTGAATTCAAGGCCCATTTAATCAACACTTAAAATCAAAATCATGGATTTAAAAATTCATGTCAAAGATAAATAAAAAGTCTTAAATAAATAATTGATAAATTTTCACAAATAAACCCAAATTATTCTTATAACCTAAAAATGTAACAATCACCCTTAAATTGAAAAATTGGTGGGATTTAAAACATTGACATTCAAAGTAAAATTAATGAAAATATAATCTCTATTAGTCATATTATATGAAACATTTGAAGGAAAGAATAATAAAACATCATTTATATACTATCTTCAATGTAGAATACATTATTCTAGGCATGAATCATATTATACACCATGAAAATCCAAAGAAATTATATCACCTTATTTGAATATCCCATATTCTATATTTTATTCATTTAGCCCTAACTATTTTTATAATGTAATCTTAAATTGTATATACATTTAAGAATTATATATATCATACAATATGACTTGATTAGTCATATTATATGACTCGTAAACACCAAAAATATTTGAATTACATGTCATATCGTATTATATATTATCTCTAAAATGGATAATATACTTATTTTATTTTTCATATTTTTATCTTCTTAGTCGAAATAAATTTTTCGTTTGATTAATACCATACCATTGTTTGGTTTTGTAGTTATAAGATATAAATCATATGAAATGTAAATAAATAAAAATACTCATACAAGATCAATGAAAGAGGAATTGGGTAAATCAAAGTGGTGCTAACATTATATTAGTTACAGTATCTTTGTCGGCCTTCCCTCTTGATGTTTGATAAATAGTGATTATTATTTAAGCCTCTTCAAGTGATTGATTAAATATGTGGATCTTTAATTGAATTTTAAGGATTTATATACACCAATTTTGTGTAATAAACTAAAAAGAAAATGTAATAGAGAATGAGATAACTTTGTTCAAGGTAGTTTTCTATCAACTATTCCTTTATAGAATGAATCTTAACAAATTAATATAGTGTTATCACAATTAATAAGATACACTCAAAGTGGTTTTAAAATTTCCCAAGAAATATAAAATTATATAATATGAACATTAGATCATATAATTTACTTCCTCCAATTACTTGAACTTCAAATATATGTGTAATTATACAATCATTCATCATATCATGTCATTAATTCCATAGAACATAATTATATGAAATGTAACTAGTTATAGTTATCATTATGTGGTGAAATTGAGTTATTAAAGGTAGTATATCATGATATATATTATAATTTATTCTATATTAGATGTTTTTATCTTAAAAATAATATACAATGTGAGTTGGAATCATTATAAACATTTAGGATTTAAGGAATTGCTCAAACATTTCTTTCACCATAATGACAAAAAAATTTGATTAGATATAAAAACATATTTTATTAAAATAAATAAATTAAGAACTCAAAAGTATTGACTGATAATTAATAACACTTAAATTGAGGTCATTAGTGTTAATTTCTAATTGGTGAAAATTCTAACTTGAATCCCCACTATGAATACTCCATTATCAAGAGAAACTAATTTTTCATATAATGATTTCAAGTTTAAATTTATAATAATAAAAAAATCTTTATATAAGAATTAGAACTAAAAAATCATTAGAATTTGATGAATTGTGATTAATTAAATTAAAAATATCATGGGAAATTAATAAATTCATGGTATAACATTTAAATTAATTATGAAAATATTAAAGTATAAATAATTCATATTATAAAAACATTCAAATAAATAAATAAATAATAACTTCATCATTTTATTATGTGACTTATGACTATTTAATAATTTGATCATATAACATATCAACACTTAATAAAAATCATGAAGATAAACATTTCATGATTTAAATAATTAAATATATATACTTCTCATATTGGTCATAAAAATGAACACTTAATATTTATAAAATACATAATTTATGAGAAATATAACCTATAAATATCTAATATCTCAACTCATATGAATATGTAATAATGTAAAATTTTAATGTGACAACCCCTAATCTACTAGTACCTATTTTTGGATGATAGTGAAGAAGGGTATGACCCTTGAATCCCACCTCTAATGGACATTGGTTTCCGACTAACACCGAGCATATAAAGTGCATAAATGGGAGGAATTTCCTTTAATAATAAATTCCAAGATAAAATATAAGATGCATCAATCAACTTCATCACATAAATAAATAGATAAATAATCCCAATACATGAATAAAATGATATAAAAAGTGGAAACAAATCGAAATTCAGCGAACAACACCTAGGCGACAAGTAATAACTCCAACAAATCTTGAATAACTCCAAGATCTAGTTATTCCTGTCTAGATCACCAACCAAATCTTGAAAACCTAAAAAATATATTTATATATATGGTTTGGTCATATAGGTATACTCATTATGATCCTCCCCATAACCACTCATGAAAATACGAAAGAAGCATACTAAATCCCAATGAATAAACGAAGGAAACCAACTCGTCACCTAAGAAAGTAAAACTATATCCCATCCTCACTAAGGATTACTAGACAAGTAATGTATTAAAGTAAGTAACATAATATCAAAAGAATATATTTATATTAAAGGTAACCCAAATCCATTTCCCCACTAATTTTTCATTCTGAGGCCCTAATACCAAATATCTTATGCTTTATTCTCTTCTATAACTATGAAATATCACAATATACATAGTCACGTATGGTGTGGGTAAAGCTTCAAACCAACCTAACCTAACCTCCAATGAGGTCCAATAATCTATGTTGGCATCAATATGTGATAACCACATCAGCATATCACCATTTACTCCATGCACACATATCTTAGGCACATCCATATCCAAGTAGTAAGTATAAAATACATCACATCCCATATATCATGAATTATACCTTAAGAACTTATATCCCATGAAAGTATACCTATAGTAACCATAGTCACTATAACCAAAATACATGTATATTATATAAACTCAAGTTGTTAAATCACACACATACATATATTATAAAAATGAGATCCATCACATCCAGTATAAGTAAATACCCAAAACCTAAAGCCATTACAACCCGGATATTCCTAGATACTATGTTACATATAAAGGGATAGTGGGAAATAAGGAGTATTCAGAAATATGTTCCCTCAAAAACCTAGATATTGAGTAAAACTCCTTGAACCCAAACATTTGGGAATTGACTGGCCTATTGACTCAGGTGTCGGAGTGTATAAAATCATGAAACATTATTATATTATATCAAAAGACAAAACTGATGGAAACTGTCCTTCCCTAGACTCAAAATATAGCTAATGTACCTCATAACATATTATTTTACATCTCTAGGACTATATTTATAATTCTCAACTAAGAAAATAAACATCAAAGGTTATCATCATTATTAATTTATAAATTTAACAATTACAATTTACTTTATATAGTCCATTCATCAATTTTTTTATCCATTTCATACCATCGAAATAAAAAATTCCTTTGAGTTCAACATTATAATTTCCCTATTTCCAACCCATGCTCTTAGCACATTCATTATATCCAAATCAATGTGTTCCTTTAATTTAATCGTTACCAACATCAAAACCTAATCCCTTGAGTTCTCTATAATTATTTTAACATTCCATAATCCTAGGTATTTTAATAAATGGAAAACCCATATTATGGAGTTATAATTCTTAAAGGAATAAGAAACTGCTTCAATCAGAAAATAATCATATTACCCAACCCAGAAATTAACTAAAATATAAATCGGTAAGCCCATCTCTCAACCCATGAATCCATTTCATCCCACCATTATCAGCACCAAACCAATTCCATAATAAGGGAAAACTATCCCATCCCTCACCAATTAATCTAATGATACTAGGTTTCACAAAAATATATAACAAGAACTCTACCATCTCAGGTTATATATACATAGAAGAAAAATATGTTTTTATAACAAAAAATTCAAGGGGAAACCAATTCCATAATATCAAGTATACATGATTAGAAAATAGGGATGGGATTATAACAACCCCAAACATTTAATATTAGAAAACAATATATTTTATTTACCATCATTAATTAATGATTTATTTTGAGTAGTTTTAATCAATAATAAACCTAATAACTAGTAGATAATAGTATCTAAAATCATCTAATGTAAATAAGTACTTCCATATTCAACAATTTTAAGGAAGAATAATAAACACAATTCACATGACTTGTTAATTTTTCACTTCATCACACCATATTTACTTTTTATCCAATTTTAGAATGTTAAAAATGAAATAGAATAATAACAATCATAGTAAGTATAATCACACAATCAATAAAATATAATGAGGTGTCATCAAAAAATAACATAAACTGTATGTGAATCACAATACCCCTTCAATATCTTTCTATTGTTTATTTTTAGATTATTATATTCATTAGGTAGATTCCACTACATACCCAAAGAGGATTAAGCATGATAATTCCACATTAATACATAAAATAAGGAGAAGTTTTGAATCCCTTACCTAAATATGAAGTTTTGAAGAATCAATGCACAAGAATGAAGGAATAAGGAATAAATCACCACCAAAATTGATGGAAACCACCTTTGAAAAAATCCAAAGAAAACCACCATCAAACCACACTTAAAAATAAATCAAAATTATAAAAACCTCACCATATAAAACCTAAAAAAAAGTGGAAAATTAATTTGAGAATAGGAGGAGAATAGAGTACCTCAAATCAATAGGGTTTGATCCTAATAAAATAAGAGTTTAAAACCTCAATAGAAACAATTGAGGAGTCCTAATAGGGGATTTGGATGGCTAGGGTTCAAAGGGAGAAAATAAATGCAAAAATAAGGGATACATGACCCCCTATTTATAGAGAAATATTGATGCATCCACTATAGTGTTGTAGGGTCCTGAAAAAAAATCTGCAAAGGAGAATGATGATCCCCTTTAACTCAAGGGAGATTCTACCCAATTCCCCCTCAAAAGGATTGGGAAAATGTGGAGAATACTCAAGGATGGAAAAGGAAGAACCAGTTCATGGACCGGTCTAAAGATAACGATGCACGGCCAGTTCCGCGATGCATCCCTCCTCCGCGAACCGTCGTCGTTCGCGAGATAGAGGCGGAGATCCTCTGCGGTTGTGAGGCGGGACAGGCGCCAGCCCAGTTCACCATTCCGGACCGCCCCAGCCACGATCCGCATCATCCGGCCCGAACCACCTTCGCTGTTGTTCACGAAATGGAGGTGGAACCCTCCGCGGCCGTGAAGCACTCCCCTCGTTTGGATCGCGGGGGGGAGAAGTGCCCAGTGCCCACCGTGAGTCGCGGATTGACCAAGTCAGCCGTAAACCAGGTTTTCGGTCATGGGCCTCCTCAAAAGGTGTTGCGTGACCACAGATACATCTATTTACCCTCTCTATAAAAGGAGACTGAGGGGGGAAGGGAGCGGGGATTCAGACGATTGGGAGAACATAGAAGATATCGGTCAGATTCGGGTGGAAGGATTTCGAAGGAAGGCTTAGGATTTCGGAAGTTCTAGTTTGCAAACCAGAGAAGGTATGAACCTGGGAATGAACTAATAAGGAACCAAAAAATTCATAATAACTTGGTGAATCGCGAACTTAAAATAACAAAGAAGAGAAAACTGTGAACCAGGGACCCTCCACGGATGTACTCCCCATGGACCAGGGAGTTTATGCCTCTTTTCCGATCTGCTGCACCGCGTAGCACCCTCATACGTGGGCGAAGCCCCGACCAATGAGCCTATGGCCGGTGCCACCCTTGGCCGCTGCTGCTCGCATGGACCCCTCTGCGTACCAACCTTGTACATAGACCAAACCCGAAGCCGCGAACCCTCTTGGTTCGCAGGATTCCAATCAGTTTGCGGACCCTCTTGGTTCGCGGATGGCCAATCAGTCTACAGACCCTCCTAGCTCGCGGACATCCAATCATTCTGCGGGACACCCTGGCTCGAGGATGGCCTCTCCAGCCCCGTAGTACTTCCCTACATGAAGGGCGCTACCACCCATACCCCTATGTGGCCTTCCAAAACCTTCAGAGTTCTCATTCCCCGAGCCAGATAAAATCCTTCCAATTCCAATCTGGCCTGATCCTTCGTAACCTCCTCATTGGCCTACTCATCAGCCCCGAGCTGAGGCCTCCACCAAAGCCACCGGATCCGTGTAGTGTAACCCTCAGGCGCATCAGCGCGCCGTTTTGAGTTCACATACCCATAGTAAACAGGGGTAAAGGGGTTTCCCCGACCCTTGGGCAGATTCCTGAAGCATGCCTGGGTTCACATTCCCATGGTAATGTGGGGTCTGAGCCCGAGATCCCCCTTTCTGCCTCTACTCGCCAAGATGGGGGACTACACTCTTCAGTGGTCAGGAACTTCTCCCCTCCCCAGAGAGGGGGAGGCATACCCATCTGAAGGCAGTCATCCCCATGCACCTCGGTACTTCCCCAGGGAACAAGAGAGGTGAAGGGAACAGGAGCACCCCTTTCCCTCTCCTATTGCACTTTGTCTCCATGGGCATCCATCTAAGAGTAAGCCCCGACTTTATGGGCCGCCCTCATGCGTAAGCCCCACTCCACCTCTCACGGACGCACCTTTCATGACGTGATCGTCTGGTCCCTGCTGCCTCTTGTTTCTCACACCGAGCATGACTCACTTGGGCTTAGAGTAAGCATCAACCATGACCTCCTCTTATGGGCCTCCTCAGAGTGTAAGCCCCAACCCATCACTCCGGGCTGCCTCAGAGCATAAGTCCCAAGCCATTGTGAACTATGAGGACTTTGATTCCCTACCACAAGGATACGTAGGAAGCCTCCATGAGTTTCAAGCCCGATCACCAGCGGACCCCCTGGGTCCACCTTCATGTCGGTTCTCTGACGCTCCCATTAGAACTACATGGACTTTGATCCTTGTCTCCTAGGAAGGGTACGTAGGAAGCCTCCGTAAGGTTCAATCCCAACAATCAGTCGATCCGACTATCTTTACATCGGTTCACCTCACCAATCCCAGCGCCGCATCAATGAGTCCAGACTCCACGGGGTCATTAATCCAACGAGGGATGGTAAACCTTGGGCATAAATGATTCTGAACCCCTGATTTTAGCTTACCATTGCCAACCAGGAGAAATCCGTGGATATTATTCTTGGGTATAAACCAAAGATTCATGAACATATGAATATGTCTTAAATCTATAAGAGAGTCCAGAAACAAGAAATAATTCCCCCCCCCAAAAGGGTGCGATGAGCCCAACTTCCCATCCTCTCGACCAATTTGAGTTCTTAAGAATCACTGGTCAGACCATCCGGCAAATGCCTACCTTTGGAAAGTAGGTCCATGTGTCATCGGATATGGAACCGTTGGGAATTTTGAGACTGACCCGAAACAAAAATGGTGAACCCGACGTGAATATTTAACCAAGCATGACGGATTTAACCTAATCTCGCCCTGTGCCCCCTTTTTACTCACAAGGAGGGAAAAGAAAGTTCATTAATCATGCATGGGATCATGAGATGCGGCTTTGATAGGTTTTCTGTTTGTATTTGTTAAAATATTTTACAAGTACTACACAGAACTCCCTTAGATCCAATGCCATCGCAAAGGAACTCACAAGAGCGCACTTCCAACAATGCAAGGACCGGACATCCTCACCAACGGAGGACCCCATCATCCACCCAGCGTCTTCAACGTTGGGTCTCAGATGCATTGATCTCAGAGTAACACATGAACGGTACTCTCCCAACGGTGGAGGCGGCCATGCATGCCCTCCAATCCACCAGAACTCACCGGTCACCTGCCCAGCAACGGCTGCAAAGGCAAATCCAGACAGCCCATGTTGTTATCTCTAACCGTTTCAGGAGTCTGTCCCTGGAATGGGACAATGCGTACCTCCCTTATCTTAGGGAGGCGGATGAGGTCGATGTTGAGGAATTCATCCCTGCCGAATGGGGGTTCTTCTCAAAGGCCCCCACCATCAGACGTCGTCATAGTCACGCCACGACTAGCATCCTCACGCTGAGGAGGATGTCTCCCTGAGGATTTAGGCCCACACTCCCCAAGCTCCGGCCCCTCGGACTACCCGAAGAGGGCGGAAAACATACACTCAGGGGCCGGTAATCACCCTAGTCCTTGAGGAGGAGCTTCGCTGCCCAGCCACGAAGACGTACCAAAAACAGGCACCTACACCTATTCACTCCTCCCGAGCCCTCCATCCAGACATGGCGGCATCATACGAGCTGGCGCACATCCCCGTCGAGCTCCATCACGCCCGTCGCTCACGCGGGATGCCACTTACCCAGCAGGCACCTCTTCCTGCCCAGGGTCGTGAAGCCCATCATCTTGACGTGGTGGCGACCCAGCACCTGCAGGGCCATCTCCTAACAGGTTCTTCTGATGCCCGCCATCCTGACATGGTGGTGATCGGCAAAGCCCGCCACCCAGATGTGGCAACAATTAATATATGGGCACGTCTCTCTGCCAATAAAGGCAACCGAATAGATACGGTGGGAAACCAAAAAATGCAGGGCCAGCTCCCTGTGGAGGCAAGTAAAGTCTGCCACCCCGATGTGGCGGCCAATGGAGATATAAACTGGCATATCCGGGCATAGGGGCAGATTCGTTCACCTGCCCCAACATAGAAGAATTGTCGGTACCGACTGACAACTAGAGGAACGGAGCAGGATATTCCTCCTCCGATACCGGAATGGGCCTTCATACCTGTTCCAGCCAAAGATGTCTCTATACATATCCTGGTAATGATGGAGGAGTAGGTATCGATCCCAGATCATATCTTGCATACTTTTCAGAATGTAATTGCATCAGCGGAAACAGCAAGGACTCGGGCCCGTGAGCCCGTCTCCCCAATTGAGGTGACTCATCTAAGAGGCAAGATAGCCGCCTCGGAGCAGATCTGCATCCCTACTTCTATCCAGGAGGGTCTCCGGCCATATTCTGTGACGCAAGGGAAACCGGATTGAGCAGCTTCACTTGTTCCAACTGGGGGACACCCGTCCATCACGGTGGATGCTCCAGAGTAGGAATATATCACTGCTAAAAGTCAATATGTTCATCGGCGTATCCCAGCAGCATCAAGGGACCCAATTAGATAGGGACCCAAAGGTGAAGGTCGTTGTCAACAGCAGACGGTCCCCGCTACCCACAAGAGAGCGACCAAAGGCAACCGGAAAATAAAGAGTGGGTTCATGACTCCGCTCTGCTGAAAGCTGGGGTTCCCAACACCGCTAAGCACACATTGCAGGCTCAAAACCCTGCCCATCCATTACCATATAATGAGAGTGGAAATAGCATTTTTGAAGGTCCTCTCCACAATCTTACTACCAACAACTCTAAAGGTCCTCCCCAGAGCACCCATGGGGGCCTCCCCCATGGGCATATAACAATCGATCATGAGAGTTCATATTTTGATGCGAGTCACAGAAACCCACCACATGGCCAGAAGATCGAGCAGAAAGAAGGTCCTCCACTTGCTACAGTCCACCCTGAAGGTCCTCCCTAGGGTATATGCTACAAACACTCTCCATGCAGTGGGACCACAGATTATGATAGTAGTCCTAGCTATCATAGTCACAACTGCAGAGGCCCTCCTTGCAGTGACGTCTCATCACGATAAGAAGGCCCTCCCCTTGTCGTGGCATGCCCTTAATGTCCTCCCCAGGGGTTACGTTGCAATGACACTCCACGCAGTCGGGCATCAGATCACGGTGGTAGTCCTCACCACCCTGATAATGGAGGTCCTCCCCGTAGAGACGTCAAGCAACGAGAAGGCCCTCCCCTCGTTTTGATACATTCTGGAGGCCCTCCCCAGGATGTATCCCGCAGATATTCTCCATGCATCAGCAGTAATGGTATTCCTCGCCATTGCCGCAACTATGATGGTAGTCCTCGCCACCACGGCCTCCATTGTGAAGGTCCTCCTCACATTGGCCCCAAGCAACAATAAGGTCCTCCCCTTGTCGTGGTGTGTCCTAAAGGTCCTCCCCAGGATGCACGTCGAACGTTAAGCCATGATGGACATCCTCACCATGATGGCAGCTGTTGCGAAGGCCCTCCCTGTAACGACGCTACACATCCAGAAGTTCCTCCCCTTACTGCGACATGCCTTGGAAGTCCTCCCCAGGGTGTGCACTACAAAATTCCTCTATAAAGTGAGGCCTCAAGTAGTAATGGTAGTCCTCACCATTATTACCACCATTGTGGAGGTCCTCCCTGCGATGACATATCATATCGACAGGAAGGTCCTCCCCCTTCCGAATTAAGCACAAAAAATCCCTCGTATGCTGAGGCACTCAGAAGGATGGGATCAAGCATGTCAGATTCCCAGTTAGTCGCCAATGACACCCTTTTTCAATCAGGAGACGGTCCAGGGCCACGTTCATCATCTGAACCACCTCAGAATCACCCATGTGACAATTCAATACCTACCAGTCCCACTGCCTCTGACCATAGTGAGCGCCTTAGTTGGGATGACCAGGTAGAGGAATCACTAGTGGAGGAGTATGTCGATATGATGAACCTGAGGAAATGACTGTCCAGGGATTATATAGCAGTTATGTTTTGGCCTACGGTCACCTCTCAGTTCGACATACCCAGAGAGTTGTCGGAAGAATGCATGCACGGCATCGTCCATAATATATGGACAACCCTCTGCCGACTGAAATCAAGATTTCAGCCCTACGATGGGTATGTAGACCATGTCAAGACAATAGGAGACCTCCTGCATCACATCGACCTGGAATCTCTTCCTTCATCACGGTAACAGCGACCCGAGAGGTGTAAAGGAAACATTGAGATAGCCTGCCTCCGTGAGTTGTACCAGCTGCACCGCCTCATCGGTGACGCTCTGATGGGAGTCCATATCAGGGGATGGGGAGAACATGGAGCTCTTCATTTCACTCTGATCCCCGCCCAGAAAAACCCGTTCATCATGGTGTCTTGAAACGTCGTCACATCAAGATGGAAATCGAGTGGTCTCCCTATTCAGGAAAGGCAACACACCCAACAGAGTCAGGCCTTGAGTAAGTCCCAGAATCATCAGGCCCGACGGGAAAAATCCATTCAAGAACTCCTGAATCAGGCCACCGAGAGCATACAATAGGCCTCTCACCTAAGAGAGGCCAATCAGCGATCTTTTCTTGCCTCCCCAGAAAGGATAGGTTCACAGAAGAACTCAGAATCAAACCAAGTTCACCTCCGAATGGGGGAACACAAGATCAGGCAGGTAGTGATAGCCGCAGCCACTACCACAATACAAGGTCAACCCCATCCTGTAGGTCTGGGAGCATTTTTAACAAAAAATTCCACTGTAAGACCAATAAAACTGATAAGAGACTCGATGTCCAAGGAACGGAGCCAACCCCATCCCTCAGGGCTGGGGGCATTATTACCCCCTCAACAACAACCTCCCCCACGAGAGTCAGTATTCTATCATCTAGGGAGGACATCCAGAAGAGGAGGTTCTCGTCCTATCCCATCATTTGAATCATCATCCCCTCTGAGAGTAAGGCGCACCGTAAGGTCACATCAAAGAAATCTCGGCATCACCCTTCGTCAAGAAGTCCGAAGGAAATCCCAGGTCATGAAATGGAAGGCCAGCAGAAGACGTGGGAGATCCTATTCCTATTTGGAAGATGAACTCTCCTCTACCTCGCGATATGAATCTATCAACGTCATAGAGGTTAACCCCACAGGTGACACAAGAGATGATGCAAATCAGAATTGATCGGGAGATGATAGTTCCGGTCAGGTTATGACTCACAACGAACCACCAGGTGTACACACCCGGAACCAGAGGGTCGCCCTAAATATGGTCATCCTTCCAACCAACCCTCCTCCGCCTACCCAGAAATCTTCCAATAAGGATAAGAATAAAGGACTGGTTACCCTTAACCCACTTACTTCTCTCAAAAAAGATGAGCCACTCACGCTCGAAGAGAGATTCGCTTGACAGGAAGAGGAGATGAAAGAATTGAGGCGGCTTAACGCCGAGCTACTCCAGAGGAACCGCCTTATTGAAAGTGCGTCCTAGGAGGAGCCACATCATGCACTCCCAAAAAGTGCACCTCAAAGACTAAGGTTTTCCCTGGCAAACGAAATACGGTCAGGGTTCCTGTCCAATGAGGCGCTCGGCCCATCTAACTACCTAAATGTAGATTGAGATGAATACCAAGACTTACTTCCACTCAGAAAGCAACTGAAGTGAGTACACCTGAACCCTCCAAAGGTTCCACAAATGGCACACTCACCCCTGGTGTCGGCCAATTTGTATCCTCAAGAAATGCTTCGGGCTATGCCTGCCCAGGACCGGGCCCAGCAGGATGTAAACCAGGGTCTCACCAACACCATCGAGGCACTAACAGCTTGATTGGAAGCGATGGAAGGTTGACGCGCTCTGATACAACCAGAGCAGAAACCCTACCCAGATTGGGTGACCAACACACCACCTCCACCAAATTTTGGGAGCCCTGTATTTCCTATTTTAAATGGATCAGGCAATCTGAAACAGCATTTGATGCACTACGCATCTTATTACGACCCTATGATGGGGACTCTGGAACAGCAAGAAGTAGTGAAACTCAGATGATTCGTATGGACCTTTCAAGGATCTGCCTTAATCTGGTATACGAGTCTGCCAGCCTAGTTTATAAAGAGTTGGGAGGACCTTTGGGAGCAGTTCTTGTTCCACTTCAGCTCAACATTTCCCAAGACAACGGTCAGAAACCTCATGAACTGCAAGGAGAGGGAAATGAGAGGGTCTCAGATTTCATCTCCAGAAGGAAAGGTCTTACCTGTTCCCTGAACAGTCCAATTCCTCAAGATGAGATGCTAGCCATATGAATCGATAATCTTCGAGATGAGCTATGAACACCACTCATACCACTGGAGTGCACCACTAGCTTCCTCCATCTCTCAGCCATTTCCTAGAGAATTGAGGACTCCCTACAGCGGACTAATTCGAAGTCCTGAATAGCCTCACAGGCTTTTGCGAAAAGAGCCCCTAGAGCTGAACCGTCCGTTGTCACACTCAATCCGGGCCCTGTGCCCGCTCCACCGCTCAGGCCTCCACCAAATCGTCAAGGACCTCCTGCATATCAGCGGTCGTCTCCTCCTAAAAGGGATGATCAGAGAGGACCGAAGTGGAACCATTTTGAGGAAGAAAGACAAAAAGTATACTCGTTCTGAGATGATCAAGTCCACGACTACTTCATTGCCACCATTAATTGCAACTTGCTCCGCCTCCCGAAGCCAAGGAAACCTGAAGAAGTCGGTCACGATGACAGACCAGATTACTGCCCCTGCCATCGAATGTTGGAGCACAGTATCCGAGAATGCTTCATATTCAATGACCTCCTGTAGAGGATGGTAGACTCTAGACAGGTCGAGCTGGGACCACCCCCAGCACACGTGGCATGTATCTCTACCACCGACTCCAACAAAGAGGAGGGGTGGTAGAAAGCCACCAGCAATCAGGGGCAGAAATTTGACAACTAGATGACTCGGTAAACTATCAACCGAGCCCAGGGCATACTCCGAGCTCAACTACAGCAGCCGGTGTTCCCACCAACAGCCCCTGAAGTCGCAGAGCCGATAGTATCGGCCTCATAACCCTCTACGAGCCGGTCATACAGGCGTAATCGAAGAAGGAAGAAACAAGCGCAAGAGGAGCAGTCCGTGACGGGGCCAAAGTTAGTCCCGACCCTGGCAGATTATATGCCCTCGAATTTGGCACCATGGGAACCGACCCACCAGACGGAACCACTAGGGACAACCGACCAGGTTGACCTGTCAGAGGATGAAGATCCAATATTTGGTTCTATTAACATCATCCATCTCATGGAATCATCCCCTGACGAAGGGTACGGTTATGAACCTGAGTTCCCTGCACGAGGAGCTGGGAGGCAGAATCACAGAGGTAGGGGATACCAAGGGAGACGCAGCCGCGGCCGAAACCAACCCTACAGTTGGACCCCGGCCCAAACCGTTAATATCATGGAAACCCATGGGAGATCCCTTCAACGGACTTATCAGGAGAAATAATGCCCCTCCACCTCCACAAGCAGCCACTTTGGCCCTGTTTTTCTACGATACCCACCAGAGTAGGAGCAAGTGTCTGGCCGCCTGGTGCGCACAAACAGACCGTCTGGGCCAAGTCCTCAAAACTCAGGAACACTATCGATATCCCACCCCACAGTCAGTCCCTCCTCGTCAAATGTTCTAGACCCTAAAGCACCCGCTAAGACTCTCCCGCCAATGGAGAAGTTTCGGCCATTGGAGCAAAAATATGATATCCTTAAGCAGCTGGCATCGGTACTAGCCAAGCTGTCAATCCTTGATGCCCTAAGTCTGTCAATAGACCTCAGGAAAGCGATTTTAGAATCTTTGATCATCCCCTAGGAGTTTCAAGTCGAGGTAGCTGCTGTCGAGATTTACCAGACGGATACTGACCCGGATGAATGAAATGCGGTGATTTCCTTCACCGATCAGGATGAAGATTCCATCATGCAAGGACACATCAGACCACTATATATGTCTGACACACTAAATGGTATTGAGATCCGGAAAGTCTTTATAGACAATGGATTTGGATTTAACCTCTTTCCCCTACAGACACTCCATAAGTTGGGCTACAGTGAGGATGACCTAATTCCCTCGACCACAAATATGTTGGGTTACGACAAGAGTGAGCAGAAACCAATGGGAAAAATTAAGCTAAAGACCCATTTTGGTGACCTGGTAGCCTACACGAAATTCCTGGTGGTCCGGCAGAGCACAGCATTCAATGCCCTGTTAGGAAGTCCATGGCTCCATAAGAACATGGCCATTCCTTCATCCTTCCACCAGTGTATCAAGTACTGCGTCAATGGAAAAAGTTGAACATTGCACATTGACAAGGACCCTTTCGAGCTCTCCGAGTCACATTACATTTATGTCGTGTTCTATGAGCAAAATAAAAAGAAGCCTTTGGTTGATGGTGTCGACCGGATCCCCACTCCAAATGTCCTAGAAATGGTTCCTGATGACTTTCTCATGCAGCTTGGCAGAGATTATGTCATTCCCATAAACCATGTTGAGAGTAGGAGTTCAATTATAGACACGCACTCGGATGTCCTCATGACTTCATCCACGATGGCCAAGCATGACAATGTGGGAACGTCCGCCAACCCTCAATCTGGGGATGAATAATCAAGCGGGGATGCCCACGATGCCTCTCCCTCAAACCCTCGAAGGCACAAACTGGAAAATCTCCCCCCATCGGATCAAGAAGATGAGGAATTGGGAGAAGAAGAGGAAGATCTCCGGTATGAACCTCCCTCATTTGAGGAGGGTATCTCCACCACGGTGGACGAGCTCAGGGAAATAAACATGGGTACCAAGGAAGATCCGAGGCCTACTCTCATTAGTGCAGCCATGTCCCCCAAGGAGCACGAGGTATATACCTCTTTTCTGAGGTAACATCAGGATGTTTTTTCCTGTAATTACACAAAAATTCCGGGACTCGATCCCGAAGTGGCGACGCATCACCTGGGTCTTCCAGAAGACCATCGGGGCTATAAACAGGCCGCTAGAAGGACACATCCCTCACATGCCACCAAAATAGAGGCTGAAGTCGATAATCTCATTAAAGCAGGCTTCATTTTGGGGGTCCAGTACCCCATTTGGTTGGCCAACATCATTCCCGTCAAGAAAAAGAATGGGAAAATCCGTGTCTGCATTGATTTTAGAGATCTCAATCAGCATTTTCTGAAAGATGATTTCTCGGTCCCGGTCACCGAGTTATTAATCGATGCAACGGTCGGGTATGAGGTTATATCCTTCCTGGATGTCTATTCTGGGTATAAAAAAATCAGGATGGCCTAAGAAGACGAAGAAGCCACTACCTTTAGGTACCCTCAAGGGGTATTTTGTTACAGGGTCATGCCCTTTGGTCTCAAGAACACCGGCGCCACATATCAGCGTTCCATGCATCAGATCTTTAAACCGTTCCTGGGGAAATTCATTTAATGTTACGTGGATGACCTGGTGGTAAAGTCCAGACAGTGCTCGGATCACCTGTCAGACCTTGGGACCATCTTCAATAATCTCTAATAGCATATCTTGAAGATGAACCCCTTGAAGTGTGCCTTCGGGGTTACCTCAGGGAAATTCCTTGGCTTTGTCGTACGCCATCGTGGCATCGAAGTCGACCCTGAGAAGACAAAGGCTATCCTTCGATTACCACATCCCCGAAATCTCACTAAGTTGAGGGGATTCCAAGGACACCTAGCCTATATTAGGCGGTTCATATCCAACCTGGAAGGAAAAATTTTTCCCTTCACCAGGTTAATGAAGAAGGGGGCCACATACCAATGGACGGTGACTACCAAGAGGCGTTCGACAACTTGAAGAAGTACCTATTAATCCCACTAGTGATCATGCCCCCAGTTTAAGGAAGACCTCTCATATTATACGTGACAGCCTTAGAGAGATCATTGGGAGCCTTCCTCATACAAAAGAATGATGTGGGCAGTGAAAACAGTCTCTATTACCTCAGTCGAACCATGATTAATGCTGAGACTTGATACTCAAATATCGAGAAGAGTTGTTTGGACTTAGTCTTTGCAGTTAAAAATATGTGACATTATCTTCAACATCATGAAGTCCATTTGATCTCGCGGAGTAACCCGCTCAAGTACATCCTCAGCTACCCAATGCTAACCAGATGCCTATCCCGATGGGTGGTCATCCTGCAACAGTTTGACATCCAGTTTGTGCCTCAGAAAGCCATCAAGGGACAGGAATTAGAAAACTCTCTGGCAGAGCACTCTTTGACAGGAACCACTACACCGGATGCCGAGCTAACAGATAAAGACATCTTCTCATTTTGAGAGGAGTTCCTAGCATGGGAAATGTACTTCGATGGCGCATCCCGAACCCCAACCAGGAAGAGGATGGAGGATCCCAGATTCAACAAAGTGGGTTTGGAGATAATCCTTGTGTCCCCAGAAAAGGAAGTCTTGTCATATTCCTTCCTCCTATTAGAGGGATGTACAAACAATGAAGCAGAATATCAAGCTCTCATTACAGGCCTGGAGCTTGCACTCCAGGCACAAATACAACACCTTAAGGTAAAAGGTGACTCGGAGCTAGTCATCAAGCAATTCAATGGTGACTATGATATTAAAAAGGATGAGATGATCCCCCTATTTGACCATGTATGAGTGTTAATGGTGGAATTCTCCACAAAACCAACATTAACCTATATTCCCCTGTCTCAAAATGCTCAGGTTGATGCATTAGCCAACGCGGCCACAGCCCTAGCTGACCTAGGCTGGGATGAAACGGTTATTAGTATTGCTCATCGTCGAATGGTATTGCCATTTTTTCAAGCTAAGACGGAAGAAATCCACGAAGTTAGTTCTGTCCTAGAGTCATATGCTCCTTCCACCGGCTGGATAACCCCCATTGAAAACTACCTTCAACGGGGAGAACTTCCATCAGACAGGGCTGAACAAGAGCAAATATGGAGAAGGGAAATCAACTTTGTCCTATATGGCAGCATGGGTCAGAAAGCGGTCCTCTACAAATGAGGAATTAATGGAGTGATCCTCAGATGCATTGATGGAGAAGAAACTGCTTCCGTAATGAATGAATTACATCCCGGAGCATGTGGATCACATCAACCAGGGACCAAGATTTCCCATCAGGTTCAAAGGATTGGGTACTACTGGCCCATAGTGGCATGAGACTGCGAGTGTTTTGCCGTGAAATTCCACTCATGCCAGATTCATGACAACTTCATTCACCAACCCCCGGAGTTACTTCATCAAGCCAAGTACTCCTGGCCATTTTCTCTCTGGGGGATGGACTTCGTGGGACCATATCCTCCCTCCACGGCCAAACATCTAAAGTATATCCTCACGGCAACTGACTTCTTTTCAAAATGGGAAGAAGCTTTACCTCTTAAGGAATTCAGGGTGAGAAGTGTTGTCAGCTTTGTGAAGAACAATATCATCACTATATTTGGTGTCCCTCATACCATACTGATGGATAACGGCACCAACTTCTGCTCTGCTGAATTGGAGAAATTATACCAAGAATACGGTATCATGTCTAACCACTCATCCCGCTACCATGCAGCGGCCAACGGACAGATAGAGGCTTTCAACAAGTCCTGGTCCAATATTCTCTATAAAATGGTGGATAAAGACAAGAAGTCATGGCTGGATAAACTCCTCCATGCTTTGTGGGATTATCGAACCACAACCCGCACCGCTACTCGGGCTACCTCGTACTCATTGGTGTACGGCAGAGAGGCGGTCCTGCCCATTGAACTCCAACTTCCCTCGCTCTGTGTTGCCATCTGTGATTAATTATCCAACGATGAGCAATCTGAAAAGTGGATAGGTGAATTAGAACAGCTAGACGAGGAGAGGTTTCACACTTTGCACCATATGGAAGTATACCAGAACTGGATCGCACGAGCCTTCAACAAAAAGGTTCGTCTTTGGTCTTTCTTGAAAGGAGAATTATTGTTGGTCCTCCGGACCCCAATGATACCCGGCAAGAAGCCTCCAAATCTAGAGCCCAATTGGGAGGGACCATACGTTGTACGCAAGGTCTACTCCAACAGATCATATACCCTGATCTCCATGGATGGACAATTTACAACCGCTCCTACAAATGCAAGATTCCTGAAGAATTATTTTTCATAATAACTAAAGGTGCAGTATTCTTAGTCTAAGCTTTATGACGTTAAACTTCCATGCTCCCAATGGTCCAAACTCTATATCCTTAAACTAAGAGCATTTCATCCTTACCGCACGACGTTAAACTGCACGGATAACAAGAGTTAAGAATGTCCCTTTCCCCCGTGTATGAACCAGACTTGCACGGGGTGTATTCTTTGTCCGAGCTGCATGAAGTTAAACGGCCAAGCACCTAATGGTCCAAACTCTATGACCTTAAACTAAGAGCATTTCATCCTTACCGTACGACGTTAAACTACACGGATAACAAAAGTTAAGAATGCTCCCTTTCCCCCGTGTATGAATCAGACTTGCACGGGGTGCATTCTTCATCCGAGCTGCATGACGTTAAACTGACAAGCACCCAATGGTCCAAACTCTATGAACTTAAACTAAGAGCATTTAGTCCTTACCGTATGACATTAAACTACATGGATAATAAGAGTTAAGAATGTCCCTTTCCCCCGTGTATGGACCAGACCTGCACGGGGTGTATTTTTGCATCCTCACTGCACGATGTTAAACTGCATGGACCACGTCCTCACCGTATGACATTAAAATGCATGGATTTCAAATAAATATGTACGGCTTGATTCCTGCCCTCGCAAGATACGTAGTGACGCCAGGGTTTCCCGTCCTGGCCCAGCCACTTCCAAACTAAAGTTAAAAATGTCCCTTTCCCCCGTGTATGGATCAGACCTGCATGGGGCATATTTTTGCATCCTCACTTCATGACGTTAAACTTCATGGACCACGTCCTCACCACATGACGTTAAACTATACGGATTTCAAAAAACTATGTATGGCTTGATTCCTGTCCTCGAAGGATACATAGTGAAGCTAGAGTTTCCCGTCCTGACCTAGCCACTTCCGGAGTAAAGTTAAAAATGTCCCCTCCCCCCGTTTATGGACCAGACCTACACGGGGTGTATTTCCTTTCAGAGAACTATGTACGGCTTGATTCCTGCCTTCATAGGATATGTAGCGACACCAGGATCCATCCTGGCCTAGCCACTCCCAAATGAAATAAAATAAAAATTAACAATGTCCTCTTCCCCCGTGTATGGAATAGACCTGCACGGGGTGTACTCCATCCATAGAACTACATGCGGCTTGATTCCTGCCCTCACAGGATACGTAGTGACACCAGGGTTCCCCGTCCGGGCCCAGCCCCCTAAATAAAAGATAAAAAATTCCCTTTCTCCCTGTGTATGGACCAGACCGGAATGGGGTGTACTATTCATCCGTACCGCACGACGTAAAACTGCACGGATAGCAAGATTTAAAAATGATCACTTCCCCCATGTACGGACCAGACCTACACGGGGTGTATACTTCATCCTTACTGCATGACGTTAAATTGCACGGACTTCGTCCTTACCGCATGATATCAAACTGCACAGACTTAGTCCTCACCGCATGACGTTAAAATGCATGGACTTAGTCGCGACCCACCCAAGACACATGACAAAATGAGATGGAGATACTCCTTGCACATTTGGATGCATCCTCTCCATACATCAGACTCCATGACCCGAATAATTATGGATCTTCATAAACATTCATGGCCATAGGAAGTGGAAAGTCATCGACCCGTGGACACCTTTGCAAGACTATGCATACCATGCCCTCAGTGAATCTGCATATTGATATCCCCTGGCCCGTCCATCAAAGGAAATATTTCCTTGGGCGACACTCTTCCTAGCTCCATACGCCTACTGGACTCAGAGCCCCCGTATCACATCTCCCGATCCAAAAAATTATGGAGCAGTGGTTTACAAGTTCATTCCCCTTTTCACATCCAAATTTTTCTAGGGTACCCCTACCTAGATAGCCTATGTGTCCGCCGATGGTTCACATAGCGACCTGCGTCAACTAACATCAATCCAGGACTAGGCTACTTTGACTCAATGGACAATTGCAATGAAGATGTTTCTTGTATACTCGGACACCATTATCCCCACGTTTCGAACTCTGCACTGTGAGTAATCACAAATTCTTGTAATAATTCATGGCCATCGCAAGTGGAAAGTTATCGACCCGGGGATACCTTTGTACGACTATTCATACCATGCCCTCAGCAGTTCTGCATAATTATAGCCCCTGGCTCGTCCATCAAAGTCAAGATTTCCTTGGGTGGTACTCTTCCTAGCTTTGTATGCTTACCAGCCTCAGAGCCCCCATGCCACAACTCCTAATCCAGGAAAACTCAAAGTTTCAATTTACAACCTTCATCCCCCACCTTGTTCCAAGTATATCAGAGCGTGTTGACCCAGTTATCCTTCGAGTGACCACAACAATAGCCACCCAATGGTCTGAGCTCTATGACCGCTAAACTTGGAGTACCTCATCCTTACCGCACGATGTTAAACTGCATGGAGTGAAGGTACACCCTCGCGCGCAAAATAAATCAGTGCAGGGAGCTCTCTAAGCTTTAATAGTAACTAGGGACGAATATCCCTGACATGCCCAGATATTTCCTTACCCGATGACAGACTTTGTGGCCCGGATAATTGTCGATCTTCATAACCATTCATGGCCATAGGAAGTGGAAATTCATCAACCTGGAGAAACTTTTTCCTGACTATGCATACCATGCCCTCAATGGCTATGAATATTGATAGCCCCTAGCCCATCTACCAAAGGTAAGATTTCCCCGAGCGATACTCTTCCTAGCTCCGTACGCTTACAGGCCTCAGAGCCTTCATGTCATCTCTTCTAATCCAAGAAGCCCCGGAACCATGATTTACTCCATCAGCACCCCTACACGTCTTGGACATTCCAGGATACTCGGGCCCAGTTACATTTTAATTAGGAGTGGACTTTTTAACTACGTCCTTACTGCATGACGTCAAATGGCACAGAGCACATCTTGGCTGCTTGACGTAAGGCTGAAAAGACCAATCATTAAA
The DNA here is from genome assembly GCA_963277665.1 of Viscum album. NCBI lineage: Eukaryota > Viridiplantae > Streptophyta > Magnoliopsida > Santalales > Viscaceae > Viscum > Viscum album. The sequence continues at coordinate 248,792,118 of OY728133.1, forward strand.
CATACAAAGGAATTCCTCCAAAAAAAGCATTTTCACTAGTTTAATAATGATCCTTGTCATTACCACAAGACGTTAAATTTCACGGTCAATCGTCCTTGCTGCATGATGTTAAGCTGCACAGCATTGGAAAAGGAAAGAAAAATTCCCCCCGTCCTCGCTGTATGACGTTAAACTGCACAGCATCCTTTAATAATGCTCTTCATCTTTACCACATGACGCTAAACTGTATGGTGAAACTCTTCACCGGTTCAGTAAGTAATGGAGGCTTTTCTCTATCCTTTAGTGCACGGGTTATACCGGCACAAGCCACCATATCACACCCGCGTGAGGAGGGATTACTTAACCCATTATCAGGATGTTTAGTCTATATTTTTCACCCGTATCTAGGCACCCTCTTATCATAAACCATACTCTATACTTAGAAAAATACAGACTCTCAAAATCCACCCCTGGTGGTCCCAAATCTCAACTTCCCTAAAGTTTCTTGGCTATCGGGAGAATACAATCATTGACCTAAGGACACCTTTGCATGACTATCATACCATGCCCTCAGCGGCTCTGCATATTGATCGCCCTTGGCCCATTTACCAAAGGCAGGATTTCCTTAGGCAATGCTTCTCTCCGTACGACTCTTGGCCTCTGATCCCCCATGTCTATCCCGGGATTTGAAAACCCTCTGAGTTACAGTTTACCAACCTCTTTCACAACCCTGCCTGAATATGGTGGAACATCTCTGATAAGATTATCGAGGACCCAGAGAAGTCGTTCCATTCTAGATTATATCCCAGCTGCATGACTTTAAACTACACCAAGCTTCAACCATCCTTTACGCTAGATAAATGCGTAGGACAGGAACCTTTCTTCCACACTCATGATTGATGTAGATGTTCTCAAAACCTTTCAGACATCACATACCCTTTCCAAGACACCCCCAGTGGTTTTCAAAATTTTCCAAACCACCGATGGTGGTTTCCATAAGTCGGACTTTCATGAAGTCCTATGGCCATCAAAAATGGAGAGTCATTGACTTAAGGACACCTTTTCATGACTATGCATACCATGCCCTCAGCAGTTGTGCATATTGATCACCCCTAGCCTGTCTACCAAAGGCAAGATTTCCTTAGGCAATGCTCCTCCCACCTTTGCACGCCGACGCGGCTCCCATGCCTTGAGACATGCCCTGCATGTCGTTCAAATTTAAACACACTCCCTCCACATGCGTCTGAAGGACACCGAGACATCATTTAATCAACCAAAACTCATTGGGGCCCTTTCCCCACCATACTTGGTCAAATCTGTTCGACCTAAAACATCAGTAATTATAGTCTTGATGGCGGGACTTTAAACAGACCAAGAAAAGAGGCACAAAGCCTATTAGGCCGAAAACCTGAAAAGGGCGACCTAAGTAAAAGTCTGGCCATACCCGCTGGTTTCATACTAAATGATCCCAGGAAAAATTAGGGCATTAAAAGAAAAGACAAAAAATTTGTAGGGTTTTTTTACAAAACCCTAGCAATAGTCGAACTCTGCTCGCTAGACCCCATGGTCTAGGCAAAAGATAGAGTTTTTTTTCCTGAGTTATGATTAATTCTGATTCAGTGATTTGTTATTTACAAAACAATTGTTCTAGTAACAATCAAATTTTACAGCGACAAGTGATTCACAGAGACTGTGTTTCGTTCGAACAAAAAGGGAATAAATCCACAATTTGGGGTCCCTCCCTCACAAAAAAAAGAGAGGGGTAAGTAAAACAGAGAGTACAAGAGTGGCTCTAATAGTCATAAATTATCCTGACTCGCTCTCTCCACCAGATCAAAAACTGTGTGGCGGAGTTCATTTCAAGACTATTCCAACATGGCCTTCTCCTTGGCTTCAACCTCAGCCACTGGACGATTAAGCTCTACTATTGTTTGGAGATCATTGATCCCTTTTTTGGTGGCTTCAAGATGACCAGTCATAGCTGACAACTGATTCCTCGGCATCGTTGACTGTTCTTCACATTCATGCAACTCAGAGGATAGGACGGTCACCTAATCTTGAGAGATCGCCTCCTGTGCTATCAGCTAATGGAGCTATATCGTGGCTTCCTCCAGGGCTCAGGTCCTGAAATGAGTGGCAGAAAAGTGATCAAGTTTTCATTAACTAGTGTCAAATTCCTCACGGGCCATGAAAACTTGGAAAGCAAGAGAATGGAACTGCCGATAGTCAAAGCCACTCGACCCCAAACCCAAGAAGAGTTGTCGAAGAGCTTCGGTTTTAGTTTCCATCTCATCTAGAGGAGTTTTAGCAATGATATCACAAATCTGGGGCCAGGCCAACCTATGCACCACCTGGTGGTATTCCATGACATGAGGATCTTTGGTATCCTCACCAGATAGCATGGGAATGAAATCTATCATTGCAACCAGCGCAGGCATGTGCTCGCTAGAAGTTGGTTCCGAAGCTGGGAAGTCTGGAGCCTCTAACCCTGGTTCAAGCTTGGGGATCAAGTTACTAATCCCGGTATCGACTGGAAAAACTTCCATGATTGTCTCGCTGGGACCTGGAACCACAGGGTCGTCCTCATCCACGTCCAAGAAGGATGAACTCGTCTGAACTTCAGCCACCACAGGGCTGGGAGAGGAAAATCTCCTGAGTCGCTTCGATCGATGAGCCATTATTCGATCCTCCCTTAGATCTGATGAGGAAGGTGCAGTGGACACAATAGCCGAAGTACCTCCTAATTTGGGAACCCACCGGATGGCCTTCCCTAGGATCCCATCGGGATAGTGTTTTGCCCACGCTTTTGCATACTCCATGGAAAGGCCGGCAGCCGCCCCCATGACAGGCAGGGGAATGCTTGTGTCAGATCCCTTCTGTGTCATCATCATCCACCATTGACAAAGTATGGCCGGGTGCAGTCCTTGATCCTGAGGAGGGGGACGGGAAACTTGGGCTTTCATGTACCCAAACTGGTGAGAAAAACGATACGGTACATATAGCTCGCACAGAGAAACCTCGTCGATCCGCGCAGACAGAAATACATCCCACGTATAGATCATGTAAGAACGCTCCTCCAAGCTCCCTCGGTGGTTTTCAACTAAGACGCCAGAAGGGGTGGGGTAGGGAGTGAAATAAAATTGGGAGAAGTCACTCGAAAGCTTGAGGAATTCACCAGAGCTGAGGTATTTCAAGAGAACTCCATCTATATCAAGTAGGGTAGGCCGAAAGGTAGGAAGCGGGATGAACATGTTGTGATGATACTCATAACAGTGAAAATGATCCGCTACCCATCTATAAAAAAATTTAAATGCCACACTCAGAAGGAAGGGTGACCCGCCCTTCAGAATGTGACCTAGAAGTTCATAAATACGAGCCAAAGTGGACACGGCTAAGTTCACCGGGCGGCCCTCTTCCAGCTCGACTGCCATCATCAAGGTACAAGCTCTGACACTCGAGTTGATATCCCAAGAAGGGAATAGCCACCCAATCAGAAACATAGCAAACAAACATGCCAGCCGGAGCATAGACGGCGCACCGAGGCGCACCTCGTAACCCCATGAAAGGTAATCGCCTGCCTCCAGAATCGCACAGTAGGAACCTGGGGTGGTTCGTGACTGTTGAGAAGGGTGAGTCCTGGGGCGCTTGATCTTCGGAACAGGACCAGTGGTGTTTAGAAATAACCCTATCCAGGTGCTATAGGGAATAAGAGAGTGAGCATGTAAGGCCTGACCCAGTGATTGCTCCACCATAACCAGCTGATCCTTCACCAATGAAGGCACTTTTTCGACATCTTCCCATGCGTCAGGGGTGGGCAGAAACTCCTCATAAATCTCACCGATAATTGAGATCCCTCCCAATTGATAGATGTCCCACAGACGAATGTCAACTTCACCATGGGAAAGGTGGAAAGTATTAGTGCTTGAACACCAGCAACTGAGCAGGTCAAGCAGGATCAGGGATGGTGGGTAAACAGTAAACTGGGAGGCCCATACTATGGAGTACAGATCGACTGCTTCCAGTGACTCAGGAGATTCCCGACAATGATGATGGACCCAAAAGGCCTTGGCCTAGTCATTCAAGAAAATCCCACCAAACCGCAGATCCCACTTAGAAATACACCCCGTGTTAGGGTCCAGTCGAGTAAGGTTGATTATGGAGGGGTAACTCTTGAAGACAGCTTCCTGAGAAAAGTTTTGGGCATTATGATCACTTTGGGTCCAAATAGAGCCTCTCAAAATGAAGGTATCTTTCTGGTCAGAGTTGGAAACTATCTCCCCCGATTGGGTAAGGTTCTCCTGAATACACCTTGAAGACGCTTCCAAGAAAGGAGAAGGAAGACCTGAGAAAGTGGGGGGAATAGGGACATCATCTTGAAGACCAAATCCATAAAGCGGAAGATGATTTGATATTGGATAATCCAGGAGCTCAGGAGGTAGAAAGTATTTCAAGACACCATCGTTAGGAATAATGGACCGACTAGGGTCCTCTTGGATGTTCTCTGCTCTGAGAATCATAGCTAAACGTCTCCCTGAACCAATTGGAAGAGGCTCAGCGGCAGGCCTAGGTGCAGAATGAGGGGAAACCATATTTTCCCCCTTCACAATGAAATCCAACAAATGGTTAGTCCAAAAATAATAAAACTTGGACAAAATACCAAGTATTTATAGAGGATTCCATCCAAGATTCATAGAAAAATCCGCGAGGAGACCTCAAAAGTTGGTTCGCGATGACGACACCCCACGAACCAACCCTGCATGGAAGTAGTTCGTGATACTATGTCCCGTGGAGCATTGACAAGAAAACTGCAGACCAGGTTGCTCTGTGGAATTTCAATCCCAAATTTAAGTGGTTAAGTTTGGAAGACTTATAAATTTTTAAAGTTCAGAATATTTTAATCCGTGGAGCATCGAAATCGCAGAGCATTGAAATAGCAGAGCACCAAAACCATGAAGAGAGTTCCTACGCGGATCGTCATGACTTACTAAAAGTGTTAGTTTGTGGCTGGGACGTTGGTCCGCAGATGAAGAATGGCACGAATGAGAAATGGTTCATGGAAGTAGCAGTCGGTTCGCGGACGAAGCATTTCGTGAAGGAACAAGCACGTGGAGGCAGAAAAGCGAGGGAGTGCTGGTATTCACAAAGAATCCTATAGAAGACAAATGAAGGGCCCTTCATATTTATAGTCATGGTCCCCTACCGGGTCCACCTCTCTACTACGAACTACCCGAGTTTCAGGACCACTCTGCATCGGAATAGTCTTCTCTTCGTTCCGATCGGACCCCATTACGATGGGGGGAATTTGTAGGGTCTTGAAAAAAAAATCCGCAAAGGAGAATGATGATCCCCTTTAACTCAAGGGAGATTCTACCCAATTCCCCATAAAAAGGATTGGGAAAATGTGAATAATACTCAAGGATGGAAAAGGACAAACCGGTCCATGGGCCAGTCTAAAGATAACGACGCACGGCCGGTTCCGCGAAGCGTCCCTCCTCTACAAACCGTCATCGTTAGTGAGATGGAGGCAGAGATCCTCCGCGGTTGCGAGGCGGGATAGGCGCCAGACTGGTTCACCATTCCGAACCGCCCCAGCCGCGAGCCACGTCAGCCAGCCCGAACCGCCTCCACTGTCATTTGCGAAATGGAGGTGGAACCCTCTGTGGCCGTGAAGAACTCCCCTCATTCGGATCGCGAGGGGGAGAAGTGCTCAGTGCCCACCACGAGTCGCGGATTGACCAAGTCATCCGTAAATCAGGTTTTCGGTCATGGGCCTCCGCAAAAGGTGTTGCGTGACCACAGATACATATCTTTCCCCACTCTATAAAATAAGACTGAGGGGGGAAGGGAGGGGGGATTCAAACGATTGGGAGAACAGAGAAGAGATCGGTCAGATTCGGGTGGAAGGATTTTGAAGGAAGGCTTAGGATTTCAGAAGTTCCAGTTCGCGAACCAGAGCAGGTATGAACCTGGGAATGAACTAATAAGGAACCAAAAAACACATAATAACTTGGTGAACCGCGAACTTAAAATAACAAAGAAAAGAAAACTGCAAACCAGGGCCCCTCCGCCAATATACTCCCCACGGACTAGGGAGTTTATGCCTCTTTTCCGATCCACCGCACCGCGTAGCACCCTCCTATGTGGGCGAAGCCCCAACCGACAAGCCTTCGGCCGGTGCCTCCCTTGGCCGCCACTGCTCCCGTGGACCCCTCTGCATACCAACCTTGTATGCTAACTGAACTTGAAGCCGCGAACCCTCTTGGTTTGTGGGATTTCAATCAGTCTGTGGACCCTACTGGTTCGCGGATAGCCAATCAGTCTGCGTACCCTCCTGGTTCGCAGACGGCCAATCAGTCTGTGGGACACCCTGGCTTGCAGATGGCCTCTCCAGCCACGTAGCACTTCCCTATGCGAAGGACGCCACCACCCATACCCCTGTGTGGCCTTCCAAAACCTTCGGAGTTCCCATTCCCTGAGCCAGATAAAATCCTTCCAATTCCAATCTGGCATGATCCTTCGTAACCTCTTCATTGGCCTACTCATCAACCCCAAGCCGAGGCCTACACCAGATCCACCGGATCTATGTGGTGTAACCCTCAGGCACATCATCACAACATTTTGAGTTCACATACCCACAGTAAACAGGGGTAAAGGGGTTGCCCCGACCCTTGGGTGGATTCCCGAAGCATGTCTGGGTTCACATTCCCATGCTAATGTGGGGTCTGAGCCTGAAATCCCCCTTTCTACATCTACTCACCAGGATGGGGGACTGCACACTTCAGAAGTCAGGCACTTATCCCCTCCCCAGAGAGGGGGCAGAATACCCATCTGAAGGCAGTTGTCCCCATGCACCTTGGTAATTCCTCAGGGAACAAGAGAGGTGACGGGCATTGGAGCACCCCTTTCCCTCTCCCACTACGCTTTGTCTCCATGGTCATCCATCCCTGAGTAAGCCCCGACTTTATGGGCCGCCCTTATGCGTAAGTCCTACTCCACCTTTCACGGACATAACTTTCACGACGTGATCATCTGGTCCCTACTGCCTCTTGTTTCTCACACCGAGCATGACTCGTGTGGGCTTAGAGTAAACATCGACCATGACCTTCTCTTATGGGCCTCCTCAGAGTGTAAGCTCCAACCCATCACTCTGGGATGCCTCAGAGCGTAATTCCCAAGCCATTACGAACTATGAGGACTTTGATTCCCTACCATAGGGATACATAGGAAGCCTCCATGAGGTTCAAGCCCGATCACCAGCGGACCCCCTGGGTCCACCTTCACGTCGGTTCTCTGACGCTCCCATTCGAACTATGTGGACTTTGATCCCTGTCTCCTAGGAAGGGTACGTAGGATGCCTCTGTAAGGTTCAAGCCCAACAACCGGTCGATCCGACTATCTTCACATCGGTTCACCGCGCCAATCCCAGCGCTGCCTTAATGAGTCCCGACTCCACGGGGTCATTAATCCAATGAGGGATGGTAAACCTTAGGCATAAATGATTCTGAATCCCTGCTTTCAGCTGACCATTGCTAACCAGGAGAAATCCATGGATACTATTCTTGGGTATAAACCAAAGATTTTCGAACATATGAATACGTATTAAATCTATAAGAGAGTCCCATAATAGGCAATAATTCCCCCCAAAAAGGGTGAGATGAGCCCGAATTCCCATCCTCTCAACCAATGTGAGTTTTTAAGCATTGCTGGTTAGACCATCCGTAAAACGCCTGCCTTTGGAAAGCAGTTCCACGTGTCATCGGATACGGAACCATTGGGAATTTCGAGACCGACCCAAAACAAGTGTGGTGACTTAAACCATGGTTGTGGAGTCCCTATTCAAAATAAGATATGAGTTTTCATCTATTTGAAACTTCTATATCACTAAAAACTCATTATAATATAAAACTGCTTTAAATACGCTTGACTAGCACTATGACATACACAACAATGTGGTAGATGTCATTTAAATCCCCAATAGACCACCACGGATTATCACTATAGCATAGGGTTATCCATCACTGTTTTATCTCACCATGACCACGACCACAATATTGTGATACTATTCTCATCCTTTACACTCCTCCACACTCATATCACCCTTTCCTTAAATCACCATCATACCATCCAACATGCTTATTTCAGTTAACCATGTTTCCCATAAGGAAACTCTCCAATCACCACTCCCACCAAAATTCTTTCCTTGTGGGAATGGTTCTCCACAAGTCGAAAAGGGGAAATCCACCAAATATCCCATGACACCATTCCCTCCACCACAATAATAGATAACTTATTTAATTTATACAGGGGAATTATATAGACACCATTCCCTTTACCATGATTATTTCACTCCCTAGGTTCAACAGGAGCTTCAATGTTTATCTCCCATTTCCTTAGCCTCAAAATGGGCCTAACCAAAACTACCACCACAACTATCATAATGGAATGGTGAACCTACAAAAAGATAAAGACTCTAATACCCACATTTAGAACACCTATAAACTCTATCGACACCTTCAAATCCCAAAAAACAAAGAGGGGATAATTTGTAAAAATAAATCCCCTACATCAGATACCTCTAAAATAATTTTTCCCATAAGAATTAAAATAAAATATTAGGAAGGAAAATAAAGGGATATCAAAACAACCACTCAATGAGACACCTCTCAAGGATATCATTATAATAAGAACACAAAACACACATTAGAGGGACAAGGCACATAAACATTCCACATCATCAATCATATTATAAATCATGTAGGGTTATATATATCATAACAAAAAAATAAAACCTCAAAAATCATGAGATATTGAGCATAAATCTATGACTCATGCTCCCAAGTACACTCCTCCATGCCATTATACCTCTATAAAATATAAACCAAAGGAATAGCATTCCCCCATAATAACTTCTCTTGATTTTACATAATATCAATAGGTTATTTCTAAAACATCACATTATATTCAACTTCTAGTTTTCCCTAGTCAATGATATGAGAATAATAATGAAGAAACTAAAAAAATTATAATATATAGAAACTATTATGGATCCATTTTATTTTTGGGGGTTTTTTTAATTGATATATAACAACTCTAGAATACGCTATCACCTCAAAAGGCCTAAAAATCTAGGATAAATCATACTCCCATGATCGAACCTCCACTTCCCAAAATGAGGAGGCACCTTCAAGAACACATTATTCCAACATAAAACTTCAGAGACCTACTCTTATTATCAGGATAGGTCTTCTAATGATATTTCACTAATTTTATATACTTGTGAATCACATGAAACTTCTCTATCATTATTTTCACCATTTACAACTTGAGAATCATTAACTCCACAACCTCATTCCAACATAATAGAGATCTACGAGGCTGGTCATATAGTACTTTTAATGGGTCCATACCAATGGTAGAGTGATAATTTTTATTTTAAGAAGACTCAACCAAAGGTAGGTGCCTCACCCACAAACCTAAAAAATCTAAAGTGTATGTGTGTGAAATTTATTCTTATTTTTTGATGATCTACTCTAACTGAGAATCATTATATGGATAAAAAGTGGTTTTAAGGCATTTATTAGTTCCAAATGCATACTAGAGACCTCTCCATACTCTAGAGTTGAAATAGGGATCATGATCAAAATTAATCGTCATCAGAACCCCATGAATCCTATCTATACTCTGAAGACTTATTGATACAACATATATTATGATTGTATCATTAATATTTAAAAAGTTATTTGACTCCATTAATAATTCAATAAACACTTAAATAGCACCATATCTTATCATATCTCAGAGTAAAATGGTGAAAATTTCCATTCCAAATGTACTCTCACTTATAATGGGAAACATAAAGTGGATAAAGTAACCCACCAAGAACATGGTGATTAGACTTCACCTTATATATGACTAAACATTGAGACACAAACTTCACAACCGATCACTGTATCTCAGTCCACCAAAACTAAACTCATAAGGCATGATACATATTAGCCACACCAGAATGTACTGCCAAGGGTGAACTGTGAAACTCACAGAGAACCATCACACATATCATCAAAGGAATAGATATCCTTCCCTAGAAAATAACCTAGTGTTGATCATACTTATACCAACCCTAAGTCCATCACCATAAAAAAACTCAATTTTTCCAAACCTCCACCTTGGAATTCCCAAGCTGGGATTTATCCACCTATTGATTCAAGTATGACTACACTTTCATTTTATAAAGTCACCCTCTACCATAAACTTCTCTCATGTTAAGGTACGTCATGGGGTGATTATCCATCACTCTTCAAGAATCACTATATTCACACACAACATCACCACATGACTTTAGACTCAATGCATCAACCAAAATACTCCCTTTGTCTAGTGTATTGGAAATATCAAAGTAATAATCATATAATAATTCTATAAACCACTATTGTTTTAAGTTCAAATAACACTAGTAGAAGATATACCTCAAGATCTTGTGATCTATAAAGACCATAAATCACTCACTAATGATATAATGTCTCCAAAACTTCAAAGAAAACACAACCATGTAAAGATCAAGATCATGGGTAGCATATTTATGTTCATGAGTTCATAACTATCAAGATACATAAGAGATAACTTATATCCACTGTATAAAGGTATATCCCAATACAAGACATCATGTTTCATAATAAACATCAAACAAAACACCATCCTTTAGTAAAAAAAGAATGGGAGAACTAAACAAATTCTCTATAAAATACTCAAAAAGTAGTATAGCACTAGCTACTCAATAAAAAATATTGATCCATACAATTAAATTTTTTTTATAGGAGTTGAAAATTTGAGAGAAAATGGGTATGAACCTTATATAAAATCTTACAAGACCAAGAAAATTTCACACCTTGATGAAATTCTTGGGGGTTACCTATGAAACAACCACCTCAATCTTTGATGTATCCATAGCTAATACACACTAAGAAAAAAAATGTCCCAATAAATTGACCTCATGGACCCAAAAATCACACTTCGATAACTTACCAAATAGCATATGGAATTGAATGATTCCCAAAATAGCCCATAGATACTTTTTATGCTCCTCCTATGACCCATAATACACAAATGATGTCATCAATAAAAACCACTATGAAGAAATCTATAAATTCATAGAACACAGAATACATCATTCCATGAATATGGAGGGGGGTTTAATGACACTAAATGGAATCACTATGACATCAAAATGCACATAATGATATCTAAAGGTAGTAGTTGTAATATCATTATCATTCACTCAATATGTTGATATCTTGACCAAAAAATGTTCTTAAATAACTAGCTAGCCCCCTTTAGCTGATCAAATAGATCATAAATCAGTGGAAGGGGAAAGTGTTTCTTCACTATCGCCTGGTTTAAGCAATGATAATTTATGCATAGATGAAGACATCCATCTTCCTTCTTTGAAAATAGAATCAGAGAACCCTAAGGAGACATGTTGTGCTGAATGAAACCGCTCTTAAGAAATCATCAATATGAATACATATTTATTAAAACTCATAATTCACCATCCTATATAGATACAAAGATATCTGACTAACACCTATATATAATCCCTTCCTAATATCCACTTAGTGGCACCCTGAGATGGTCGGCCACATGAATTCAAGAATGCCTCCTCATATATCAGAGGCTATCGATAGGACACCACCAATGGTATCTATATCGATCCCTTAAGTTCATATAAAATGAGTTGTATACCAATAATAATAAAATAAAGGAAATGAATAAATAAAATTTGGCGGTTTGGGCCCTTCCTGGATACCTAACCATAACTACCTGCTTCAGCCTAAGAAGGATTGTTAAACCAAGGGAAACATGTAAAATCATAATATAAGTCATTATAAAATAGGTCTCAATAGTGTACCAACCCCAAGTATGCTATTTGTCTTCGAGAATGCATCCCGGGAATAAAAAGTATACTTTTCAATCTTTAATAAAAATGTCACATTTGAATTTTATATGAGGAAAACTGAGCCTATCTAAATTTATCCATATATAGAATCCCAAATATCACTATAGGTGCACTATATATACCAAATTCCAAGGGATTATGTCCAAGGAAACCCATAAATGGAATCCCAAGTATCACACTTGGAATGGTTTGAAAACAAAAAAAAACCTCTAATTTTATCCCTAGTGTCTCATATAGGGGTTTAAGTATCACTCATGGAAAGGTACAACCATCTCACCACAGATCTCTTCTATGAGGTCTCCCCTAGGGAACTAGTTTCACTCATTTGGAGGTAAAGCAAATGCATGGTGATCCCATATAAGGCATACCTAGTATCGCCCCCAGTGTATTTAAATTTGTTTGACAAATTCTAACTATAAAGAATGATGATCCCATCCAAGTCATCCTTAAGTTTGGAACCTCGTATCACCCTTGGTATAAAGTGTGGTTATGATTTGGCTACCAAGATCAACCATTAGCAAAGTATAAATTTGGTACATTCTAAACAAATTTTCCAATTCATGTGATTCAGGTGACTCAACTAAGGCACTGGGAACATGGAATAAGGAACATTACATAAGGAAAAAGTGAATAAAGCATAAGCATATAACATAAAACATTTTTAATAATGGCCTAAATCTTGGAATATAATTATCCTTAGATAAATATAGATTTTGAGAGTATTATTACAAGGGAAACGCACACCCCTAATTTGGTTTATCAATTTAAGGCAAGGTCTTTATGGGAATTTAAATAAAGTCACACCCAAAGGGTGGATCACATCAAAGAGACCACTTTCAATTTTGATTCACTACTATCTAGGACCACATAGAGCAATGGTAACCATTCAATTTATTTAATTAAGCATTTTTAAGGCATATTCAAAAATTATGACATGCGGCACAATGGATCATGATATAGAATGAAATGAAACTTAGAGAAAGAATATATACCACCTACCTTAGGTTCATAACACTCCCTCTATCTAGTGTCATACCTTGAATAGTGATATAATAGGAGAAGTTAGAAGAATCATAAAATTACCTAAAATTTGGGAAAATAATCTAACACAAAAATAGCATAGTAGATGGGAAGATAAACTAGAAATAGATTGGAGAGGATTAAATGTATTACTCTCATCTTTTCAACATCTCCAATGGTGGAGGAAACAGATGACAGAATGAGGAGCAACCAAAATTCATAGGTAGAGGAGGAAAAGCCTCTCTAGAAGTGTGGTCCACTAGAAATAAGATGGAGGAGGAAACTTTGAGGGAATAAAAACATAATAAGGGAAAATTTTAAATTACACTTTAAAATTTTGGATTCACTGTTTGGATAGATGGTTTCCCAAATTGTGTACCAACCATATGAAATCTACTACCCACGGAGACCCCTCACATGGGCTAGATGCATGGTTTGACTAACCTTGCATAATCCATGAAAAAATACACTATCCAAGTGGTCTGTAATCCCACACGGGCATGTAGTCTGGCTCACATGGTTGAAAAAAAATCATGTGTCCTCCCCTAAGAACTGGTTTCCCTAAATAGTTGAGTTTCACGGTTATTACTAACTGTGTGTTAACTGTGCAGCTCAGTTTATCTCATTATTTTCTAGAACTCTAGTCTCTTAATGATCCATAAACTCTCTTGAACCATTACTTATCCCATTAAGACCAAGATTACCATAAAAAAGAGGTTTTTAATAGTAACACAAGTATATGTACCTCTCTAAAAAGTAATTATGTTACAAACTCTCATCCTTAAAACTAATCATCCCTAATTTTTCCTTTTAAGGGTGGTAAAACATCATCTGATAAAATTTCCAGCCACTGTGCATTTATATCAACCCCCCGCTCCCAGGTCTCATCTTGTACATGGTGATGCTTCCATAAAACTTGGACCAGTGTAACTGACCTACCTTGGAGAGACTTCATTATCTGATCAATGATATATATCAGATACTACTCAAAGGACACATCTACCTCTAGGTCGATATCCTCAGGATCAAATGAATGAGATGGGTCAGCATGATATCGACGAATCTATGATACATGGAATACATCATGCATGGAACAATACCTCGAAGTTAACTGCAACTAATAGGCTACCAGCATGACTCTCTACACTATCTCTAAAGTCTCGAAATATTGAGGTGATAGGTTTCCCAATCTCTAAATCTTTCTATGACCCAATCAAGGTGAAACTCGCAGAAAGACCCAATGTCCCACCTCGAACTCTAGAGGTCAATGGTGACAATCGGTGTAAGACTTCTTCCTAGACCGAGCTGCATCCATATGTTTCTGAATCAATTTTACTTACTCTGAAGACTTTTGAATGAGATGATGACCCAGTAGTGTTGTCTCACTTACCTATAACCAACACATAGGTGAATAGAATATCCTACCGTAGAGGGCCTCATATGGAGTCATCTGAATTGTTTCTTATAAGATGTTATTTTATGAAAACTCTATAAGAGGTATATGTTTCTCCCATGAACCTATGAAATCAAGGAAGCATGCTCGTATCATGTCCTCTAACACCCATATCATCAGATCGAACTACCTATTGGTCTGAGGGTGATAAGATATACTTAGGAGAACCTATGAACCCAGTTCCTTCTGTAACCCCTGTAAGAACTGTGACATAAAATGGTAAAATAGGTCTGATAAAATAGAATGGATAACACCTTGAAGATGCACAATCTATCACATAAAAAGCCTCCCAAGATCATCTAATAATAAGTTCTATTAGATTAGTAGGAAGTGTATGACCTTGGTCAACCTATCGATGATCACACATACTACATTTCTGACTCGAGGGGATATCGGCAAGACTATTATAAAATCTAGGGTGATTTCATTCAAATTACACTCAGGAATAGATAATGGATAAAAATTATAGCGTATCATTGGTGATCTTCCTCCACCTACTAATATGTGGAACACCTAGTGAAGAAACCTACAATCTTCTTCTTTATACCTAGCCACCAATACTAGATACATACATCTTGGTACATCTTGGTAATCCTAGGGTGAACTATCCAAACATAGGCATGAGATTCCCTCATCAACTCTTCTCATATATCAGCAGGCACCCATACACTCCCATGGAAGACTAGGGTCTTATTCCTATCAATAACCCAACTAGTTGGTGGGTTATCACCTGAGACATTATCCCTCAGGATGAGTCCCTCAGGGTATCATAGTTGTCTCATCTGTACCCATTCTATAAGGGAGGATTTCACTGATAGGGATACTTTAACTAGTTTCCTGTGAAATTCTTGAACCTCTAGGTGCATCTTTGAAACTAGGGTCATCAAATTCCAATCACCATTGTCCTCCTTGTCATCATGTCTTGGAGTCTTCTATCTTAGCTAATTAGATACAACATTTACCTTGCCAAGTTTATAACAAATATCAAAGTTGAATGAATATAGGTATTCTACCCACCTGTGTTTCTTGGGATTCAAGTACCATTATATGGAGATATATTTGAGGCTTTTTTTATTCGTATAAACAATGAACTGCTCAAACAATAAATAGTGCCTCTAATAGCGTAAGGTAAGAACCATGGCTTCCATCTTGAGGTCAGGCATAGGGTAATTATGCTCATGAGGTCATAGATGGCGGGACCCATATTCTACAACCCAATATCCCTACATCAGAACCACCCCCAACCAAATTCCTAAAGAATAATAATAAACTCTATACCTTCTTCTCAAATTTGGTAGAATTAGGATCAGTGCTGGAGTCAGTTTCTCTATCAAATCCTAAAAGGATATCTCACAAGCTTCAGAACAGATGAATTTCAAATCCTTTTTAGTTAGACCTATAAGGGGAACTACTAGGCATTATGAAACCCAAATAAATTACCTATAATAGCCAGCCAGACCTAAGAAACTATGTATATCAAAAATGTTCTTTAGATTCTCCCAGGAAACCATGATGCTCACCTTATCTAGGTCAACAGATACACCTAATTTTGAAATTATATGGCCTAATAAGTGAAAATTATCAATCCAAAAGTTTCATTTTATGAGATTAACATATAGGTGGTGGTATATTAGTGTATTCGTCACAATATCAAGATAGTTGGAATGGTCGTGTATAGTATGAGAATACACCAAGATGTTTTCCACAAAAACTGCCACAAATGAATCTAGGTATGGGTGGAAAACCCAATTTATCAATTCCATGAAAATAGAAGGTGTTTTGGTAATGATAAATGGCATAAATAGATACTTTTACAATCCATATCTTCTAAAATTATATGACCTAAGAAATGGAATAACTAGATACTTGTAAAATCCTATTAAATTGACTATTGTAATATTACTATAAGTATTAAACCATACTTGTAAACCTATATATTAACTTAATAGGTGGGGTATTTCATTTCTAGTATCATACTTTCTAGGTATATTTTAATTATACCTCGTGATTGGTTTCTTAGGTATGATTGATGATTAATCAAAGAGGAAGAAATGATTAAGAAGTGTTTAACCCCATGAACATCATATCATTGAAACTAAAATCATATGATACTGGAAATGAAAATTTTTACCATACACTATTAAATTATACTATTGTTTCTTTTGTTCAATGTTTGATGAATATTTCCAAGAAATAATTAAAAGGTTCTTCCCTCTAAGGTGTATCCACATATTACACCGAATCACCCAAAAATTTTGGGTGAGACCTTCCAATTATTCACAATATACTAGTATATCAAAATAAAAAAAATAAAGATTAGAGATTCAAGTAGTGAATAGTTTCAATAAATTATCACTTTATAAGAGTACACACACATCTCATGCATAAGAATCCTTTATATAGATTCTCCCTGAGCCCATGCATTTAATCATACATTTCATAGACATATAATTAATTATTATGGTAATATATCATGTAGCATTTTAACATTAACACTCTCATTATCTTAATTAAAATTGACATGTTTAGGAAGAATTAAAAGTTAACTCTTTAATATTTGGATGGTTGAGTATATAGTGACAATTCCAAAAGTATCAAACTGTTTGGAACTTGGTTCTATGAATCAACCTTATTATGAAATATGATATGCTCAAACATTTATCATATGATATATCCTTATCATAAAATATGAAATCCCAAGATATAACTTATGAAAACTTTATATCCTCAAATATGATATAACAAGAGTCTAGAATATAATACTTTTTCATATGCTTGTTTTTCTTTATGATAATCCCCATCTATGGATTTAGGGAATATTCCTATCAATATCCAACTTACATTAAATCCTAAAATATTTTTGTTTCATTTCACATTTTATAATATCATATACAATAACTTGTGAAACCATATTCAAAAATATTTTGGATATATTTTAAAACAATTTAAGAAATATATCATTAACTTCACCTTGTATTACATCATATGAAATTCCTTGTGATAACCTCATCCAAAACACTTTTAGATGAAAATCTAAAACTTTTTTAAAGTATCTATCTGAATCAAATTCAATCCCCATTAATTAAACCACTAAGTATAAGCCCATGGGCCTCTATAGAATTGAAAAAATAATAGTCAATGGATTCATAAATGTAAACAAAGACCAACATCTAGAAATTATCAATTTGAATCAAGATATGAAGGGCTCTGTAATTATCTCTAATAATAACATTTATCACTATACCTATATCTTCAAGTTGTATCGCATGATAGCATGTATTTTTCATATGTTTCCTTTGTCCAAGACATCATGTGACCATGGGAAGTAGTGTATTTCAATCACATATAGCCTCCTAAAATATTATTTACTCTAAAATTATATACTATCTAGGTTTATTCATACATAACATTTCATTTATCTAATGGATTATCACATCACATGTCCATCATCCAAGTACAGAATCGCATCATATATACCTTCTAAGTATAGTAATATATTTCCTAAGTCTATCTAAATTGAGGTCCCATATGTTATACTAATCATATGAGAGAATCTTTCTTGATCCATCCAATGAGATGATCAAGAACATACCCAACCACCCCTTGATTAGATAAAGATCATTTATTTCATAAGAAAGGTATAAAAGTATAAAGGTTATCATGCTAGGTATATTTCAAACATTAAGTTTGGGGACTCCAAATATGAACAATGCATCCCTAGTATACCAAATACATAGTGTATGACACTCCATGTTGTATACTTCATGGTTCATCCAATGCACAAAACACTTTTGTGCCTCATGAGCGTATTGTGTATCCCTATACAAGAATCATACTCATGATAACCTTAATATTTCATCGCAACTTATAATACTCCATAATGAACATCAATTCAGGATAGCTCAAATTAATACTTTGATAGGTAAATTATCATTACACTTCATGAAATGTATATCAATATATACACATATGCAACCAATGTTAAGGAATGATTAAGTGGATATTATCTTTTATATGGTACATTTTATATTCTTAAACGCTTTTACAAATACTTAAGAAAACCCTATATAATCACTTATCCAACGGATCATATATGATATACTTCCAAATTAATCCTATGTTTGCTATACTTTTTAGGGTTTTATTAACTCATTACATCTATATGTAATTCCTACCATAGTTCTATATGACCATATAATAAAACCCTCCTATTAAACTCTTTAGTGAGTAACATCTACGAAGTTATCCAGTTTGAATAATTATGAGACATAGAAATTATATTCTTAATGTTAAAATCCTTGAAAATACAAAAACTCTTTAACTCACAACATCTCATATTATGATTTTAATATCTTATGTTTTCTAATTATAAATTTTCTAAGTACATCATTATCGTTCTTATAATATTTCAAATAAAAAATTCCCTTGAAATATACTGGTAATTAATAAAACTCTTTACATAATATCTTTACCAATATATCCTAAAACATTTTGGATATTAAGTGAAATTCACTTTGTTATAGTAACTAATATAACTTTTTCATATTTTCCTTTCCATTATATCCTAAACCTTTTATGGTATCTAGTTAAATTCACTAAGATATTTGACTACTATAATCTTTTAGTTGTTTAATTTGAACTTATTTATGTTCAATAATACTCTCATTAGCCTCTTAGATACTATATCCTATTTATAATATCATATTAATATATAAAAACTTATTTATGTTTTGGAAATAACTCTTATTTAATTTTAGTGGTAATATTTAACAAATAAACTATTGTTTCTGTATCATATAAGGTATTCTATGTGTTTAGAAATTTATTGAAAATGAGACTTTAGAAAATATAGAAATGTTTGTGGTGGAATCATATTCCCTCGTATTTTTGGATAAATATTTTATCCTAGATAAAGCTCATTTTATCCTTGCCATTTTTCAATAATGTTATAGAATTCAAAAAAATCCTAAAACATGTGTATCAAAATATTAATCTCACTCATTTAAATAATTATTATTTAAAGGAATCTCTAAATGAGATAAAAATATGACCAAAATACACATATTTTATTAAAATTCATCCAAGCTCAAAGTACTTCTTACATCCAAGTCCTCAATGAGACAAATCCTTTCTCCATTACTTGAAAGAAAACTCCAAGCTCCTATTATAAAATCTTTTTTTACTTATAAACTCCTATATATTTAAAACACTTGTAAAACATATAGATGGTATCATATACCCTTTAGAATATAAGAATTGAACTCTACACCATTAATACTTGAGGTGGACTCACCATGTGGTTTCTTGCAATCTGACAAGTATTCCATAAGTTTCTTTTCAAATGTTTGGGTTTTCCAAAATAAAATCATTACCCCTCCTTCCTCTTCTTTGATTTTGATGGAACTTTGGAATCCCCATGAAATTTTTTATTCTCTATATAGATAAAAAATTTACCCTTATCCTTCTACACCATCATGATATCACTGGATTTTGGACATCCCGTGTCTTTCTTAGTTATCCTCAACATATTTAAAAGATCGGATACATTTTTATTAAACTCATTAATATTATAATTCATAATAAACTATTGGAAAATTTTTGAAATTGATTATATAATGATGTAAATAGATAGATAGAGTCTAATAGGTGAACCTAGTCTCTCCAATTCATTTATTTATACAATAATATTAAGAATTATATTTTAGAGTGAGGTTCCTTCCACCATTTTACACTAAAAGAGTGCCTTTGATGCCTTAAATTTTTCATGCCTAATTCGTTACTCATAGAGCCTTATCAATTTTTCTATCATCTTATAAGGATCCATGGTCTCATGTTATTTTTTAAACTCAGATTAAATGGTTATAATAATGATAATAGATACTTATAGTGAATCCTTTATATGCTTATCATAAGCATTTATCTTCATTCGTTGAATGGATTCACTAGTGGGTTGCTTAAGGAGGTGTCACACCCACGGTGACATTTTCAAGTATGCATCATTTATTTTTTGTCCTTATTTTTATTCATAGATTTACCAAGTATTTTTATTTGAGGTTTTAAGTTTTTGGGGAGACAGAGGCTAATGCGGGGTCGGCACACAGTTAAAGGAAACCATGCGCCAACCATAGAAAATTGTACAAGCTGAGACAGTGGCACCAGAGTGCCTTCATAGTTTTGTGCACAATTTGTGAAATTGTGTGACCCAAACCATGCATCCTCTCGGAGTGTAGATAAAATCACCCACACTATTGACACATGGTTTAGAAAATCATACATGAAAATCGTACGATATGCCCAGTTTTTATGATATTTGAAATTCTTAAACTACCCTCCCCTGATTTAACCCCTTTTACCCCTCATTTTATCACATTCCCAACCCTTCCATCCCAGGTGTTCCATCCCTCCTTCTTCTATACCCTCTTGGATTGATTTTGGGTGTATTTTGACCTAGTTTATTCAAGGAAACTTCAAGTAAGTGTATTCTATTCTTTCTTCTTGGTATCCCATCTCTTCTTTCTTGTGTTTCTTTATACCTGGTGGTTTTGATGAACTAGGGTTAGTCTAATCCAAACAATATGGTATGGGGTTTGAGTTTTATGGTTTTTCCTTACTTCCATATAATCCCATATCCTCTTAAATTGTGATTCTCAACCAGTTCTTGGTGTTTTGAAGGAAAAAAGGTGAGTTGTTTCATGTTGTTCTATGGTTTAACAACTCAAATGTGCATGCTTCTAAATTTAATTTTTTCTAAAATATGTTGTATGTGTAAATGGGTGACTTCAACATTGATATGCTGTGTATTCATGGTTTTTGAAATTGATTTCCCCTATAGAAATGGTTAGAAATTTTGTGATTTCAAATGTGGAGGTTTAGCTTGTGTGAAAGAGGATTTGTGTGATTTATAAAAAGGGGGAAAGCACATGGAAATCTTGGGTATTTAGGAAGGTATACAAGGGTAAGTATGTTAGGAATGCCCCGCTCTACCTAGAATGATTACATTACAACAATAATTAAACTATTGATGATAGTGATATGTTAGTTATGGATCAATTATGGGAATGAACCTTCACATCCATGGTAAGATCACCAAGAGTATGAGGATACTAGGTCCCCACTAAACCTATATACTTAAGGATTTCCCATGGTGATTATGTTTTGTTTTTAACTGATTATTGGTTACTCCTGTATTCACTTATTTTCTTATAAATCTAAATAATGTTTTAAATTTAAAATTGTTTTCTTCATTTTTATTTAATTCTGGCATCTTTATTTATATTATAATGGATATTTATGAAATTCTTGGTGGGATTACACTGGAAAAGTGATCTCACACCCTACATACACACAATTGGTGTATATAGACCTTGTTTTTTCTGGATCAAGTAAGGTTAGGGATTCATATGGAGGTAGAGGGTACACTTTCTAATGTCATTTTGGGACAGGTGACATGAACGTCATTAAGGTTCATACAAATTTTATATTTATAAAACTCTACTTACTACATACAACTAGTATGATAGTGAGAGGGGTGTTGGTTCCATAGGGAAGGATTAGTGTGTATGTGAGTGACTAAAAAAACTAAAAATATACCAAAAACAAAAAAAAATAGGAAGTAGTGAAATGATGATTATGAGATGAAGTATGTGAGAATAAAGTGTAAAATGAAAGTGGATGTAGGGAGAAAAAATAGAGCAGAGACAAAAAAGAGGTTGACATTAAAGATATTAGACTGATATGAATTGATTTAAAAGATTTTTTGTTTTTAATTAAGGGTTCCACAATTGTAAAAGTGTTTGATAAAAGGTTTTGATCTACTGATCTCTCACTTCAATGTTCACACAGCTCATTGATCATCCATAGAAACAATATCTTGATCATCATAGAGGAGTTAGGTTGTTCTTAATGGAGAATAAAACATTAACCTTTTCTATTTTCATTACTTTAGTTAAAATTAAAAGACAACATATTCACTATCATCACATGTTTCTCTTTAGAATAATGTAAAATTTATGCTCAGTAAGAATGGAAATGAGATCGATGAGCTTAAATATCACTCATGAAATCATGAAATTTAAAATAAAAACATATTAAATATTCAAATCATACTAGTATGATTCCATAATTTATTGAGCTACTCATGCTCAGAATGAAAAAAAATGAAAATATTCAATCAAATCATCTTGATACAGTAAAATAAAGTAAAGAAATAAAGAAGTAAGAAAATTCTCTTGATGATTATCCTTTTTCTCTAGCTCGAAATTGACTGCCTTCATTCTGAGTCTATGGTTCTGATATCTACTCAATTATGTTTCCTATAGTGTATCGTGGATGAATGATGTATTCTATAATTTTTCTCCCTATTTAATGATGGTTTTCCATCTCTCTTAAATAAAAAAAATCATTCACATTACTAATGCGTGCTCACAATCACTACTTGAACACATGTCCCTAACTTACACATGGTATGTATGTTACTATACATTCTCCTCATAGATGATTCAACTAAAGCCCTCAAAAAACTGAATAACCTCTTCTTCATGTAAAAATCTCTCCAATACTTCAATAATTTGATAAAATTTAATTCCAACATCCTCCAGAATCTTCTAGTGGAAATGAGTATTGTATCCTTATCTTCGAATTATGCTCGATAAAAACATCACATAAAATTAAAATTGAAATGATTAAAATAATAAAAATAAATATATTATTTATTCCAGAAAAATGAGAATCAGAAATATCACAAATAAAGAAATATCTAAATATGGGTATTATTTTACCCATGAAGAAAAGGAAGAGGAAGGTGTACATGATCATGTGGATAGTATGAACATCCAGAAGACATGTGATTTCAGGACCTGTGAAAGGTCATGAAGATGGTAACGCATAGCACATATCTTTTGGAAGATCCTATGGATTCCCTTTAATAAGTCCTTCTACTCTTGTATAGTATTCCCAGACACTCACTTATCACGCGGTGACTGCCAGACAAGCACCCCCAGGTTACATGAATTTTCATGTGGCAAGCACCTAACAAGCCATCCAAAAATCCTTGGAAAATATGATGTAAATATCCAAAATATGGGAGACTATTGAGGTTATAAATATCACATGACATGTCACCAATAGGTAGAGTTATTGTCTTTGACAACACCCATATAACCTCATGAGATCCCCAACCTTTGTAAAATAAACAAAGGAAATAAAAAAAGGGAAAGGCAAGAGACTCTTATGGTTATAAAACTCATGAAATGTGACCATGCTGCTTAAGAGACACTGAGGAAGACTAGGTGACATGTTCACCTAGTAATACAAGATCTTGCTGGCATGTCACCTATCACAAACCAACCCAGGTCGACCCTGAACCGGTCACCCGAGTCAGTCCGCGACATAGTCCTAAGGGCGTTCCTAATCCCCACGGGAAGGAAACCAGTACCAGGCATCAAAATTCAACCATTAGGAATGATTTGTCCCATGAAAAAAAATAAACAGATAAAAAAACTTAATATAAAAAATAAAAACTAGTAGCAGAAAGAAAATAAAACTAAACATACCTCCTTGTGACCTTCTATGTCACCACCCAACTCAGACTCAAACCTGCTCTAACACTGAGCAACTAAACCAGGAACCTGAACAAGAACTGCACTTGTAACTAAAATAATATGATAGGAATGAGCACAAAGATTCTCAGTAGGGATGCCAAATATAACCATGGAATCCAAGTATTCCCTTTCCCAAAAATAGTCCAATGACATAAGTTTGAAATGCAAATATAAAAGTAGGGTTTTCACATTTTAAAGTAAAAAAAATGTTTTTCCCATTTAAAAACCCAACACAGGCTACATACCATTTCCAAAATCATTTTTCATTTTATAAATAAAATCCAAAACAGAATGTAACAAAGTTGGGCAAGAGTAAAACAAGTAAAAAGTGAAAATTGAAAATAAACTAGTGAAATGGAAAGTAAACAATCAATGTAAATAATCCAGTAATCATGGGTGATCCTAAACATCCCTAGAAGACCCCTATATGTACTCTGTTCGAAACCACATTATGGCGTATGGTGAAGCCCCTAAGTCTATAACCAACTAACCACCCTATAACTGACCAATCCAGTGGAAAATCCCACCTAGCCTAACAACCAATCCAGGGGGTACCAACCCGTATAATCAGGGTTGATCAGCAACCGTCACTCGATCATCTAAAAGATGCCCAGGAACCCATGGTGGTTATAATAATACTGTGTAAGTTGGAAGTCCCCTGCACACGTGACTCATCTCACCGCACTTGCCTTCCCCAAACAAAGATTCTTTTAATGCATTCACCCATAAAGGGTTACCCTAGACAGAAGCACCCCCAAAAATACATTCAATCATTTCACATTAACAAAGTGAAAATTGAGCTATCATGTGATGAAATCATTAAAACCATTTGATACTTTTTTTCAAAATATTAAAGTTGTTAAATCGGCATACAGTAATCAAAACGTCGTCATTTCAAAGAATCTACACAAACATTACACTAAAGCTGAAATTGACAAATGAGCCTTCGAGTCGACGTGTCTAAATCCATTTACACAAAACATATTACCAATACCTCTTTTAAATTTATAAATACAAATAGGCATGGTTATTTCCAAACTCACACCAAAGCATGTTTCAAGGCCAAACGTCCAAACCTTAAGGAATACATTGAAAACTATTTTTAAGAACTGCACAAAGGACCCAACCTCATATGGAAGGCATTAACCATTTAGAAAACCAAAATTTCAAGGAAATTTCAATTCAAAACACCAATTTCATTTGATGACACATCCATGTGTGAACCTAGTGCACCCATGGATGTGCCAACATCTAGTGGCACCCCAAACATCCAAAGAGACACTCAGATGATTTTCCACAAAACTCTAATTACCTTTAAACCATAACTGACCAAAAAAATTGTAAATAATTTCATAAAAAAACCAAACTGTTTAGAAATTATTTTATAAGAAATCCAACTAGTTTATAAAAAATTCTATGAACAATCAAACCAATTTGTAAACACTTTTATAAATAAACTAATTAATTTGGTAAACAAACTAAACAATTTATAAGAATCTTTATAAATGGACTAAAAAAATTAGTGGAAGACCCCCAACCCCACTTTAAAGAATAAGAGCATTTAAAATAAACACTTTAGGTATCTTAACTTGAGAAATTTACACCATTCCCTAGAAAAAATCATTTTTAGTAAGTTCTAACAAGACAAAAACAATAATCACATCAAACCATAGATATAATAGAGGTGAAATTAAACTTTATGAATCAATTGAAGACATGAAAGTGCTAATAAATCATTTTATAAAGGAAATATTGGAAATTCCTACCTCAAATCAAGCGCAGACGCAGCAACGCTTTAGTGGAAGGAAGAACAGAATTTCACAGACCAACCGCACACCTTAGACAACGAGAGAAACGCATGAACACAACACGATTCATTAGATTTAGTTAAATTGAAGGGAAAAATACAATTCAAAAGGAATATGCACCAAAGTGGAGGAAACCACTTGCCAGGGAGGAGGTGGTGGCACTGTAATTAGCGTCGAAAGACCGCTGGATAGTAGGTTTTGGGTTTGTCAAAATATCGTGCATGCAGAAGGCTTGGGCCACCGGAGAACAAGGAGGGTAGGGGTTCGGGTTTTATGCTGTTGGCCGCCATAGAAAAGGGTCGGTGCAGGGAGTCGCGTCGTCAAGGGAGAGGCCAGTGCTGGGGGTTGGGTGCGTCGGTCGGTTGGGAGGGTTCGGTTGGTGCGGGTTGCAGAGGTGTGGTGAGGAGGTCGGGAAGAGAACGGACGGGCCAGATCGATAGGGCGAGGCTTGCCGGGACCAAGCGTGCGGGTCAAGAGCACCAGAGGTTGGAGCCAAGGGAGGGGGCCTGGGAAGGCACGTCGAACGGGGGGGGGGGGCAAGTTCACGATGGGAAAGGGGTGGTGTAGGCAGTCTAGGGTTTGTTAAAAAAAATTATTATAATAATAATATAATAATAATCTTAATAGTAATAATAATAATAATATAAAGAATAATAATAATACAATAATAATAATAATACCATTACTTTAATAATTTTAAGTTTAATAATAATTTTTAATTACTTTTATTAAAAATAATAACAGTAATAATAATAATAATATCATTAATGATATTAATATTCTTAATAATAATCATAGTAATAATAGAAATAAAAACATAATATTTTTATTACTATCGAACATTCTTTTAGGTTTTAATCCATTTATTTATCTTATTCTGAAAATCGGGTAACCATGCACTCGCTGGATGGCATAATAACCTGTGTGCAAGCTACACGCCTCACTCCAAACCACTTGAGCACCCACGCAAGAACTGGGGGAGACCTCACAGTTACCGCTAACTATGCGGTTCCCATGCACTGTTCTAAAACCCACCAAAATCATTAAACGTCAAAAAATTTAAACCAGGACCGACCCGAACCTCGGGGCGAGAACCCGAAACTAAGAAATAATAAAATAAAAATTAATTTAAAAAGTTGGTCTGAGACAATTCTCCCCACCACGGAAATTTTCTACCCCCAGAAAGTCACCTAGCCGAATAGTAGACAAAACAAGAAACCATGCCCAGTTGAAATCGAAAGAAATCACAACACAGGAAAATAGGAGAACACGAGAGGGTTCTTCCCACCACAAGATCTTAGCTAGATCAGAAATTTAACACCCAAACATAGCACCCTGAGAATGGGGGCCGACGTGGGAACTCCCAACTGATCCAAAATAACTTCTATAGTGCGAGCGAAACAACACCTTCACTGAAACTTGGAACTTTAGACCCATACCAAAAACCCCAAACACTAGAGAAAAACCTCCAAGAAGAACGTAACCCCAACATTAAACTAGAGAATAACTACAGTCCTTGACTCCTTCACAGGCACTTGCATCACCAAAAGAACATTTTTAAACCAAGATCAACCCATATAGAGTCCAAACATACTTTTAAGAAAATCTCACAATTCAGAGAATCGTGATCAGACAAAAAAACTGTTTAGATTACGATAGAACATTTCTGTCATAACTCCGCGATGAAATAATGAACTTACAATGATGTCAAAACTGTAATAGTAGAAAACAAGAATGAAAAGACTTTAGATGTTCCACTGCTAACACGGAATTCAAGACTCAAACCAAGGCTTCACACTCCTGGAAACTCCTGACTATGTGCGAGCTTCACCCCAAGACCTGTGGTTGGGGCTCTGATGGCTGAAGCATCTCCTGCCTCATATTCGGGCACTGGAATCCCTCAGTCACATCATTTCCTTTAGGAGACTCTTCCTGTATAACTTCTCTAGATGACCCAGATAGCCTCAATGATGACACGTCTTTGGAGGGATGCGACATGACGGCTTCACGTGCCCGAACCATCCACACCGGTTGCACACCACTGAACGGTCCGATGAACTGGAATCCATAACCACTACAAAGGACTCTTTAAGAATAGGCCCCTCCGGTACATCCTACTCTCCAGATGGGGAACCTTCATGAATAACTATATATAATGTATTTCCATCCATTTGTGCTCTAGAGACCAACTCAGCTAGTAATACCTCATCCACCAGCTTATCAAAACAATGGTCCTTATAATAGAGGACTCGCTCCTTGATTTCTAGGTGAAGACCCCTAATGA
The DNA here is from genome assembly GCA_963277665.1 of Viscum album. Lineage (NCBI taxonomy): Eukaryota > Viridiplantae > Streptophyta > Magnoliopsida > Santalales > Viscaceae > Viscum > Viscum album. The sequence continues at coordinate 248,820,214 of OY728133.1, forward strand.
ATAGAGAAGTTTTTATCAAATCATGTGATTCTACCTCCAGATAAAAGGACACAAGTTCCTTGAAATGGTCAACATATGTCCTCACCGTCTGTTGGCCTTGTTGAATGCACATAAGTTCTTCCCTTTTCATCATCTTCACCTATTCTGGTATAAACCATCAGACAAGGATAGACTTAAAAACATCTCACTTCATACCAACTTTCATTGATGGTGGGGAGAATAACTCCCATTCATCTAGGGTTGGACCTTCGAACAGGCCCAAAATAGCACACACTCTGACAGCTTCGGGAGTTCCCAATACCCTAAAGACATGCTCGTCCTCTTCAAGCAACTCTGCTACCTATAATGGACCCTGATCACCGTGAAGGATAGGCAATGTCCAAGAAGGACCAAAAACTGGGCATGAATTATCTGAAACCTTGTCAACCTTTCTGGGTGGTATTTTCTGAACAACATATAAAAAAAATCCAAAACCAATATCAAACCGAAGCAACATCAATGAAATCTCTTTAATCCAAAAACAGCCATCTCAAAAACCAAACAAGTAAAAACACAACACAAAATTCCCTTTTTCATTTTAGATTTAAAAACCACATTCTTTCGAGGCCACTTTTCAAATACCAAACCCAATTTTCAAACCAAATTCAATTTTACAAAAATAATTTCCCTTTTTCATTTTCAAAAACATGATTACATCAATCAAAAAAAACAAAACCCAACTTACAACAAACCATCAGTACAAGGAACTAGAAGTTATGCTTAACTTGGAGACATGGTAGTGAGAAACACCCCAAGCAAGCGTAAATGACTAAGAGAATCTTAATCATGAAATCAGGCTCCACATGGGTCACTACTCCATGTGAGGTCACAACATGACACTGGTCCACCTCCATTGGCATTCCTCAATCCTAAAACAAAAGCAGAAGACTCAAAATCCATACTACACCTGGAAATTTGAGGTTCGGATCGAGAAAGGGTTCATGATACCCTTCTCGTACTTACCTAACGAGTCCCGACAATCCTAATCTTCATCTACCAAAAACCTCAAATAACCTCTGATACCATTTTTTCACAAACCAACTCAGGTCAACCCTAAACCAGTCACCTGAGTCGGTCCACAACATTGCCCAAAGGGCGTTCCCGATCCCCATGGGCTGGAAACCAGTGTCAGGCATCAAAATTTAACCGTTGGGAATGATTTGGTCCGTGAAAAAAAAATAAATAGATAAAAAAACTGATGATAAAAAATAAAAACTAGCATCTGAAAGAAAATAAAACCAAACATACCTCCTTGTTACCTTCTAGGTCACCACCCAAATCAGACTCAAACTTGCTCCAACACTGAGCAATTTAACTAGGAACCTGAATAAGAACTGCACCTGCAACTAAAAGAATATGATAGGTGTGAGCACTGATATGCTCAATAGGGATTCCAAATATAACCATGGAATCCAAGTATTCCCTTTCCCAAAAACAGTCCAATGAAACAAGTTTGAAATAAAAATATAAAAGTAGGGTTTTCACATTTTAAAATAAGCAACATGTTTTTCCTATTTAAAACCCCAACACACGCTGCATACCATTTCCAAAAATCATTTGTCATTTTATAAATAAAATCCAAAACATAATGTTCCAAAGTTGGGCCAGAGTAAAACAAGTAAACAGTGAAAACTGAAAATAAACTAGTGCAATGGAAAGTAAACAAGAAATTTAAATAATCCATTAACTATGGGTGATCCTAAAAATCCCTAGAAGACCCCTGGGTGTACTCAGTTCGGAACCACCTACCGGTATATGGTGAAGCCCCTAATTTTATAACCAATTGGACACCCTATAACTGACCAATCTAGTGAAAATCCTACCTGGCATAACAACCAATCTAGGGGTACCAACCCATCTAATCAGGGTTGATCAGAAACCATCACTCGGTCATCTAAAATATGCCCAGGAACCCATGGTTTTTATAATAATACTGTGTAAGTAGGAAGGCCCTCGCACGCGTGACTCATCTCACCACGCTTGCCTTTCCCAAACATATATTCTTTCTATGCATTCACCCATAAAGGGTTGCCTTAGATAAAAGCACCCCCAAATACACATTCAATCATTTCACATTAACAAAGTTACAACTGGGCTGTTATTCCATGAAATCATTAAAACCATTTGATACTTTTTTTTAAAATATTAAATTTGTTAAATGGTCAGTAATAAAAACGTCATCATTTAAAAGAATCAACACAAACATTAAACTAAAACTGAAAGTTACAAACGGTCCTTTGAATCGACATGTCTAAATCCATTTACCCAAAACATCTTAAAAATACCGCTTTTAAATTTATAAATCCAAACGGGCATGTTTCTTTCCAAACTCACACCAAAGCATGTTTCAATTCCAAATGGCCAAACCTTAAATAATATATTGAAAACTATTTTAAGAACCACACAAAAGACCCAACCTCATCTGGAAGGCATGAACCATTTAGAAAACCAAACTTTCAAGGAAATGTCAATTAAAAAAACCAATTTAATTTGACGACACATCCATGGGTGCACCTAGTGCACCCATGGATGTTCCAATGTCTAGTGGCACCCCAAACATCCAAAGAGAAACTCAGATGCTTTTTCCACAAAATGCCAATTTCCTTTAAACCATAACTGACCAAACAATTTTTAAATAATTTCATATACAAACCAAACAATTTAGAAATGATTTTATAAGCAATCCAACTAGTTTATAAAAAAATCTATGAACAATCCAACCAATTTTTAAACACTTTTATAAAAAAACAAAGAAATTTTGTAAACAGACTAAATAATTTATTAGCAGCTTTATATATGGACCAAACAATGTAGTGGAAGCCCCTAATTCCACTTTGAAGAAAAAATGCATTCAAAATGAACACCATAGGTATCAGAACTTGAGAAATTTACACCATTCCGTAGAAAATTTATTTTTAGTAAGTTCTAACAAGAAAAAAACAATAATCATATCAATCCATAAAAATAATAGAGGTGCAATTAAACTTTAAGAATCAATTGAAGACATGCAAGTCCCAATGAATCATTTCAGAAAGGAAAGATTGGAAACGCCTACCTCAAATCAAGCATGGACGCAGCAACGCTTCAGCGAAAGGAATAACGGAACGTCGCGGACTAACTGCACACCTTAGAAAATGAGAGAAACACGCGAACACAACACGATTCATTAAATTTAGTTAAATTAAATAAAAAAAACCAATTCAAAAGGAATACACACCAAAGGAGAGGAAACTACATGTCGGGGAAGAGGTGGTGGCACTGAAATTAGTACTGAAAGACCGTTGGACAGCAGGGTTTGGGTTCACCGGAAGACCGCGCATGCAGGGGGCTTGGGCCACTGGAGAACAACGCGTGCAGGGGTTTGGGTTTTCCGCTGATGGTTGCCAGAGAAAAGGGTTGGCATAGGGAGTCTCTTCGTTGAGGGTGAGGACAATGCTAGGTGTTGGGTGCACCAGTCGGCTGGGAGGGTTCGGCTGGTGCGGGTTGCAGAGGTACAGCGAGTAGGTCGGGGTGAGCGCAGACGGGCTGGAGCGGCAGGGCGAGGCCAGCCAGGACTAGGCGTGTGGTTCGGGAGCATCGTAGGATGGAGCTGAGGGAGGGGGACTGGGCAAGCACACCGAACAGGGGGGGCTGGTTCATGATGGGAAAGGGGGGTGCGGGTAGTCTAGGGTTTGTTAAAAAAATATTTTATTATAATAATAATAATACAATAACAGTAATAATATAAAGAACAATAATAATAATAATAATAATAATAATAATAATAATAATAATGCAATAATAATAATAATAATACCATTACTATAATAATTTTAAGTTTAGTAATAATTTTTAATTACTTTTCTTAAAAACAATAACAGTAATAATAATAGTAATAATATCATTAATGATATTAATATTCTAAATAATAATAAAAATAACAACATAATATTTTTATTACTATCGAACATTTTTTCAACTTTTAATCTATTTATTTATTTATTCTAAAAATAGGGTAACCGTGCACTTGCTGCATGGCTTAATAACCTGCACGCAAGCTGTGTGCCTCACTCCAAACCACTTGGGCACCCGTGCAAGCACTGGGAGTGACCGCACGATTACCACTGACCATGCAGTGCCCGTGTATCAGTCTGAAACCCACCAAAATAATTAAATGTCAAAAATTTTAAACTGGGACTGACCCGAACCTCAGTGCAAGAACCCGAATCTAAGAAATAATAAAATAAAAAATAATTTAAAATTTTGGGGTGAGACATCACTCCCATCAAGTAAAGGCTTCAGACATATCTAGTAAGTCTCATGCTCCCCTTTGGCTCCAAAAATAAAGAAAAGGGTTTATCCATAAAGTAATCACACAGCACCAAAAGACATTTTGTTGGTCACACAGTGCATCACCGATGTAGAAAGTGATTGTCTTCAATAAAAGTTGTGTAAACTCACAAGATCCCTAAGAATTTGAAAAATATGAAGGAAATAAAAGAGAAAATGTGGGAGCCTCTTTCAGTCATAAAACTCATGTGATGCACCAGCACAGTCTCGCAAGACCCCTTGGAAAGCCGATTTGATCTCATAATGTCCCCCTAAAAAATCATACTTGTCTCATAGAATATCCTAGATAAGGCATAAAAGATCATGAGAAATCCTTTCAGAAAGCATCCTAATCTCAAAAAAGTCTTTAGATATGCCATCCATAAAATATGGAAGACATTCAGCAAGTCTGTTTGATTCGGAAAGACCCCTTTAATTGGACATAATCTAATAAAGGGGCATTTATGGGATGATCTCGCATTCGTTAAAAAACATGTGACACCCCTAGAATGACCTACAACAGGATCTCACAAAATGCATGAAATCAAATCCCTTAACAAACTTCATCTTGTATTCTCATGATACACTCCATGAAAAGTAGAGAATAACCGAATTAGAGAGGCCTATAAATCCCCCCACCCTGGCATGGAAAATGCATCCTTATACAGAGGACTTTTCCTTGGAACCTCGCACTAGAACACCCAGGCATCATAACAGATTTATTGAAGCATCTAATCTCACGACCGAGAAGTTTTACATTAGGTGAGATTCATAAAATAGCTAGGGAGATCATGCATCATGCATAGTTACTCTGCGTGATCACTCATATATCATGTGAAGGACTTCTGGTGATTCATACAAAGAACATCTTTTATATCTTCTAGACCACACAAGACATAAAACAAGATAACATAGAAAAAATCTAAGGAATGTGAAATAAAGGCTATAATAAAGACTAAAAATATGGGAGACTTATGTGAAGAATATATATGTTGATCATCATGCACCTCACGTAAACCACTCAGGTCTTGCGACAGCACCAGGACATGCCTCCTAGATCTCGCGATGCTCTTTGGAATACTATTTGGATCATGTGAAGTCCTATGGACATATCAAATCAAGTCGCATGGTACCCCTCAGTCATGCAACCCAAGTATCATGAAGACCTCCAGGCTCACCATCTAAATCTTGCGGTGTCCTTCATACATGTCTCCCAACTCATATGGCGGCACTAGTGCATGTCAGTTGAGTCTTACAATAGCACATGGGCATGTCAACTAGATCTCGTGATTCCCTCTGATCATGACATCTAGATCCTGCAATGTCCTTTATAAATTTTAGTCTTGATCATGCATCACCCTCCAGACATGTCACATTAACTCTCACGATTCCCTCCAAGTGTTTCATCCATCTTTCACGATAACACCAGGGTAGGTTAGCTGGATTACACAACACCATCTAAAAATGAAAATCCGGATCATGCGATGGATTCTAGGATTATCCAACTAAGTATTGTGTTGTCCTCTGGACAAGTTATCCTTGATCATGTGATGTCCCCCAAACATTCCATCCAAGATATGTGATGTCCCTCAGATAAGCCAACTAGTTCATGTGATTGTATTTGGACATGGTTGAAATATAATCAAACATTTTTAGACATCCTTCGACCTATGAGTCTAGAAAATCAATGCATATTAAGTGGGAAATCAATGAATGTCAAGAAAACAAGTAGTTCAGGTCAATCGGGCATCCTAGGACTTGATAACGCTTTCCATCCTTGGTATGTAATCCCCAATTAGAAGGGAAAAAATAGTGTGTAAGCCCCAATCCAAGGAACTATAATGATTCTAATTCATGTCAAAACCATGATACATATGATGCCTCCCTGAGGCCTAAAATCCATGTTAAAGCATCATTAGGGAAGTCCCATCACATAAGTCCCGCACCCACAAGCAATGAGAATGGTTATTTTCCATCTTTTATTTCTTACACTGATTATAGATCACATGGGCTTAGGAAGTTACAATGATCATATCATTCAAATCACAATCCTCTATCAAGATAAGGGTGACCTCTATGTGTAATCCCCGATCAACGGAATAATATGATATGTCCCATATATAAGGGTGATCTCAATGTGTAAGCCTTGATCAGCATCATAATATTATATGTCTAGAATATGAGGGAATCCATAGTGTGTAATCCCCAACTCATTGAACTATGAGTACTCTGATTCCTTCCATAACCAAGAAGCATGGGAAGCCTTCTTAAGGCCCAATATCAAACTCAAATGGTCATCTACTTTGGTGTAAGTCCCCTCATGTCTCTGACATTTCAAACACCGGGACCCAATCATTCCCATGGGATGATCATTCCACACCATCCATCATAAAACTAAGAATCCAACTAAACTATGATGAATCTAATTCCTTCTATAACCAGGATATGTATAACACCTTTATGAGGCTCGATCTCCATACTAAACATCCCAAGGGAAGTCCCAACACATAATCCTCGCATCCAAGTGCATTGAGGCTGATTATTTTCTATCCCTTTATTTCTCACACTGATCATAGGTCATGTGGGATTAGGGAGGTGAAATAGTCATATCATTCACGTTTTTAATCTCCACCATCTGGGGAAATCTCATTATGTATTCCTCAATGAGTGGCATGATACAAACATCCCCCATAGGATAGTATCTACCTTGGGGCCAATCCCATGGGCATGATCAAACTAAGATAAATCTAATTCCTACTATAACCAGGATACGTATGATGTATCCTCAAGACTCAAGCTCAAATATCCAGTCCCAAAGTTCCCACACATTTGTCCTTTCTGTATGACATTAAACTACATGGTTTTAATGAACTACATGGGTTTTGATTCCTACAATAAACAGGATATGTAGGATGCCTCATAATGAATTAATCCCCTCCTCAAAATATTAACCACCTCCCTACATGGTAAAAAACTCTGAAGTGCCTAGTTATATGGATTCATCATATAAGTAGCTATTCTTTACTGGAAAATGGATGAAGAACATAAAATATATATAGATGGATTAAATAATGAGATTCCCTTATTCTATGCATAAAATGGGGTTAACCTGTGATCATTTTGTTAGGACAACCGATTTTGTATCAAGATTAGGAATAGATTCACAAATATATCTTAAATCTATAAGAGAGTATAACTATAAAACTGGCATTTAACAGCACTGTTATTTATCAGCGCTAGAAGAAAACGCTGATAAATGGTATATTTATCAGCACTAAAGAAAGCACTGATACATTTAACCTTTTATCAGTGCATTTATTTTAGCACTGATAAAGGAAACCTTTATTAGCACTTTGTTGTTAGTGCTGATAAAGGGTATCTTTTATCAGTGCTTAAGTTTTATTGTTGATAAAGGGTACACTTATTTAGTGCTTTATGCTTAGCGTTGATAAATATTTCTTTCATAAGCACATTTTTAACATTGATAAAATGAAATAATTAAATAAATTAAAAATAAAAAATGTGTTTATTACAAATTTTATTAATTAAATTATTGATAAAAATGAATTGATTTATTATACATTATTAAATATTAAACATTTTATTAATTAGATAATTATGATAATTAATTTTATTAAATTTTATATATTAAATATATAGTTATATATTAATGTATATAAATATGACTTTTATGTTACAAAATCTTTATGTGCTTTATATTAAATATTCATATATTTGTTGAATAATAGTATATAATTAAAAAATAATTTGAATTAAAAATATTGACTAATTTCATAGTACTCGACATATAATTAAATGTCGTTTGATTTTTCAATTTAATATAGATCAAATGTGTGTTATATTGATTTTACATATATGTAATTAATGCATTTTTATATAAAATATACACACACATAACTTATCAATTTTTTCAATATAGTTAAAGTGTACCTATATTCTTAATTTACTCAATTTCACTCGTTTTTAACATATATGCATCCACTCAAAATTAGATATTCATTAAAAATGTTAAAAATATATTTGAAAAAAAAATTATAAATAAATATTTTTATAAATGTATAGTCACTATATTTATACAATTATATATTTATAATTATAAATAAATTAATATTTTTTTAAAAGTATTTATATAATTATAAATAAATAATTATGTATATTTAAATAGTTATTAAATTTATAATAAATTTACTTAAATAATGGATATATTTACTATATTTATATTTATATATATTTATTAAATATATATGTATAATTATATAAATAAAAATAATGAAATAAATAATATTTTTAAAAAAATCTATAATTATAAATAAATAATTATAAAATTATAATAAATATATTTAAAAATTAATATATTTACTATATTGATATTTATGTATATTTATTCAGTATTTATAAATTTTTACAATTTTTTATTTATATTTATAATTATAAATCCTTTAACAGAGCTTTAGTAATAATCGTTGATAAAACAATCTTTATTAGTGTTTGTTACACACTGATAAAGATGAGGATTTATCAGCACTCTAATTTTAGCACTGATTAATAGTCCTTTTATCAGCGCTTATGTTATAAGCACTGATAAAAGGACAATTTATCAGTGCTTATTTGTAAGTGCTGATAAAAGTGTCCCGATCTATTTTAAAAACCCTAACTATTTGTGAACTCGTCACGATATAGATATTTCTACAGAAGCCACCCACTGTCGGTGCTCCCCCTCAGTGAATCGAATGTCAAATCAAACCACTTGACTACCTCTGAACATCTCGTCTGATATTCGAATAGGGTCTCTGATTTTCTTCAACCTAGCGAGGTAGGCCTTCTGATTTTATTTGTCTATTTTTGTTTTGTTTTTTTTTATTTATTCTTCTATGATTTTTTTATGATCTGTTGTTTATGATCTGTTATTTATGAATTTTTTGTGATCCATTGTTTAGGGATCGATTTGTTATCTATTTTTTGTATTGACTGCCAATGTATGATTGGTTATTTATACCAACTCATCAATTGAATCTTGATGAAAAATAGGACACTTATTTTTGTTGTTATGATGTATCTTGTTGCACTCATGCACATGAAATTTTAGATATAGAAAGTCATCTCATTCACTAATTTAAATTAGTATGCTCCTATCAGCAAATTAGATGGAGGGTTTAATATATATGTCCATATCATGTGGTCCACTTGTTGTTTTATTCGTTGGAATTGTTCCAATGATACTTGTATCCAATGATACTTCTTTTTTTTATCTGGGTGGAGGACAGATAACGGGCACTTTTGTTGTGTGCACCCACTATTTATCTTCTATGTACATCTGTGAGAATTTAAGGATCAATCTTTGCATCACTTTTTTTTTGTAGCATGATAGCATGTTCTCCTCTTTTGATGCTTTCTGCACTTTTGATATTCTCACATTTTTTATTTAAACTCATTGTTGGTGTAAGAAAATTGTACCATGTGCATCCTCTTTGTATTCTTCTTTAATAATTTTAGGGGGTGTGGGTTGGGAAACCAACTCATTCTCAATCTTTCTCAAAAAAAATCACTACTTTTAATCATCATTTATAACTTCATAGTATGTCTTAATAAGAATTCTCATATTTTGATGAAATGTTCATCTTTTGGACCTTTTATTGAAACCTATTTCAGCCTAGTGATATTCTCTAACCATCCCATGAAGTATATTTCTCAAAGGAATATACTTTTCATTGATTTCACATTGGTTCCTTGCTTTTATTCTAGTTAAATATCACCTGAGACATCCTCTAGAGACACAGTTAACATGGAAATAATTATTTGAATAATATCCATAAATTCATTAGTATAATAGGTAACTTTATTTTATAAATATTATTTTAACTTCACAATAGTGAATATATTCCAAATAATTAATGGAAAACTAGAAAAATACCCTTGTAATCCAAAATAAAATCACAGGTATTTTTACCTTCCTATATAGCTCATCTGGTTGTCCTTAATTTTTATACAGGTTATCGTGAGTGTATTTAAAACATATCCTCTATTTTAACTTTTAATAAGAACTTCCAAATCTCTATTTATGAACCCAATAGGATGGATATGAACTGAAAATGTATGCATGCTAATCGTTTGACAAACGAATATAAATATGGAGTTAAAGAGTTCATCAAGTTTGAAAAAGAGCATGCAGATGGCCCTTATAAAATCCTCTATCTATGTTTACATTGTTTTTATTCAAGACAAATTAGTCTGGAAGAGTTGGAAGAACATTTGATTTATCACAGAATATATCAAAGCTATAAATTTTAGACTAAACATGGGGAAAAACTGAATGTGGACATCAAATGGGATGATACTACGGTTAATGAATCATTTGATATGAATACCTTTGTAAAAGATGAAGGAAATCGCATGGAATAAATTACAATGGTAATTTAATATGACCTTCATGATTGTACAAAGTTTTTTGATGAGTTAAATGGATGTTACAAGAAACCATTGTATATCAGTTGTACTAAATACACAGAATTGTCAGCCATATTGAGGTTATATAATGTGAAAGATGGAAATGGATGGAGTGACACCAGCTTTACAGATTTACTTGGTCTTCTTAAAGATATTATACTAGAAGAAAATGAACTATCATTCCAAACATATGACGCTAAAAAAATGTTACGTTCAATGGGAATTATCACTAAAAAATGCATTTTTGTCCAAATGATTTCATATTGTTTCGCAAGTACCATGAATCACTCATTAAATGCCCTAAGTGTGGCATGAATCTATACAAGAAAAATGAATCAACTCCTTTAAAATATGTATGGTACTTTACTATCATTCCATAGTTTAGAAGACTATATGGATATCAGGAAACCGTAAGACAATTAACATGGCATGTAGATACAAGAATTAAATATGGGAAGTTGCATCATCTAAAGGATTCTACTTAGTGGAAGAAAATTGATTATGAGTTTCCTGAATTTAAAGAGGATCTGAGAAACTTTCATCTTGAGTTATCTACAAATGGAATAAATTCTTTTTGTGTAAACAGTAGTACTCATAGTACATGTCCTATCATGTTGGAAAATTATAACTTGTCACTATGGATAGGCATAAAGCACAAATACATTATGATGTCTCTACTTATATCTTGACCAAAGAAACCTAGTAATGATATTGATGTCTATTTGGATCCATTGATCAAAGATCTGAAATTGATGTGGGATAAAGGTTTTATACTGTATGATGCTCATAGAATTGAAGAATTCACATTGAGTTTCATGTTGTATATAATGATAAATGACTTCCTTACTTATGGAAATTTATCATCCTATAGAATTAAAGGCATGTTTGGGTGTCCTATTTGTGAAAAAATCACATACTCAGTTTGATTAAAACATTCCTCAAGGACTATTTTTTTAGGACATCGAAAATTTTTACCTCAACGGCATAAATACTGATCCTGGATAACATAATTCGATGGAAATATCAAACAAGGTACAACACCATCTCCAATAACAGGTGATCAACTTTGAAAAACCTTAAAAAATAAGGTTGGAAGAAGATATCAATTTTATTTAAATTACTATATTGGAAATGTTTTTATGTCATAAATTTTCTTGATGTCATGTATGTAGAAAAAAATGCAATTTATAGTGTTGTTGAAATGTTATTAAATGTTCCTGGAAAAACGAAATATGGAATCAATGCTAGGTTGGACTTGATTGAAATAAAGATAAGGGAAGAGTCAACACTGGTGAAGGGTAAAAGGTAGAATTTTCTTTCTCCAGTAGCTTACACTCTATCCAGATAGAAAAAAATTAAATTTTTTCTTTTCTTTGTGAGTGTAAAAGTTCCACATGGGTATTCATCAAATATAAAGAATGTCATTTCAATGACTAATTTGAAGTTACAAGGACTAAAATCACATGACGGTCATGTTTTGATGCAATATTTAATACATGTTTCTTTCTATTGAATTCTTCCTCAAAATGTACCACATACATTAACCAAACTATGCTTTTTTTCAAATCTATATGTAGTAAAGTTTTAGACCCGGTGAAGTTTCCCATCATGAATAAGGAGATTTCAATCTATTATGTGAATTATAAATGTTCTTCTCATTATTTTTCTTTGACATAATGATCCACCTGATTGTTCACTTGGTTAGAGAGTTTCAACTATGTGGTCATTTCCATTATAGATGGATGTACCCCATTGAAAAGTATATGAATATTTTGAAAGAGTATGTCAAGAATCGAAGTAAGCCAGAATGTTGTATTGCAGAACAATATATTTTTGAAGAAGCTATTGAATCCTATACCGATTACCTATTATATGTTGAAATCATTGGTCTTCCAAATTCTCATCACAATGAATGCCTTATGGGCGAAGGGATTTTCGGAAGAGATGTTGTTATAATTACCTTGATAAAACAGAAGCAAACACATCTTTACATACTACATAATAGTGAAGATGTTGATCTATACATTGAATCCCACAAAAAAAATTCTTATAGATTTGAATCCATCAAGGGATGAAAGATGGATATTATATACACATAATCAATAATTTATAGGATGGTTCAGAGATCAAATTTATAAGGAGTTATCTAAAAATATGAATTCAATTTTTGAATGACTCCAATGGATAGCCAGAGGAATGAATGAAAAAGGTATATCTTACCCTGAGTTTATAATCAATGGTTATACATTCTATACAAAAGAACACGGTGACTTTAGTATGATGAAAAAAAGTGTTGTTACGCTTATGGCTAAAGCGATGTACATATCTGGTTCTAAGGATAGAAATCCAATTTGTGTAAATATATCATATTTTGGAATTATCGAAAAGATATATGAGTTGGATTATACAATATTTCAAGTGTTAGTTTTTTATTGCAAATGGGTTAACAATATCAATGGAGTGAAAGTTGATGAAATGGGATTTGTGAAGGTGAATTTCAATGTAGAAGGGGAAAAAGATGAGTCGTTCAAAATGGAATCACAAGCAGTGAAAGTATTTTATGTATCTGATCCAACAAATAAGAATTGGTCGATTGTCCTTCTAGAGAATAAAACAAATGTTGAGTCAGATAAAAATTCAATCAAGGGTGACCCTTCATTGGGACATCACAATCGGTTCATGCTAGTCCCAATGTAGACAATGTCTTTTATGATAGAGGGGACCACAAAGAGGGGATTTGGATTCTTGAAAGAGGAACCAAATCCTTGAAAACTTTAAAAAAAGAGAGTTCAATGAGAAGGTAATTGTTTTATAATATATTATGTTTTCATCATAGTATTATATGCTCTCTATTGCATTAACATAATATAAATTAAATGTTTAACTACTCATGAAGACAATGTCTTCTAAACATGATGATGTTACTAATCCCTTGGAAGAACAAACTATAATGAAGGAAACCCTTTTGGAAAGATGTAAAGGTAATGTTACAATATACTTTCTCTATTTTACTAAAAAATTATATAATGGAATGTTGATTTCATTTTCATTATTCCTTGCAGAGTTTATTTATATTATTAATAACATAAGAATAGTTTTCTTATATAGGTGTATTCTTTTGTTCTAGCAGGGGGTGGTTTGTTTAGCAATAGCATGAGTCAGGTCAATATTAAAATACATAGTAACATTGATTTTTTTGAATGTATTTAATAATTTTTATTTATGTAATTTTATAAACCAATGTTTGAAATGTCTATAATATAATTTTTTTGGGGTATTTGTGTTGTAAATTTTATTTCATTAAAATTCTCTATTAGAAATTGGTTTTGTTGATATTATATGTGTTTTTAGTGTGTTTCTGGTGTTGTAGTGTGTTGTAATATCACACTACAGTGGTGTTATAGTGTGATGTTACAACACACTACAGTATGCCCCTTTATCAGAATTTTTATAAGAGATGATAAATAAAACCTTTATCATCTCTTTTACAAAAGATGATAAAGAAAACCTTCACTACTGGAATGTGGGTTTTTCCCCACACTTACATACCAAAAGTTTCATAGAACCGTTGGTAAAGGATGGTTTAGAGAAGGTTTTACCAACGGTTATAATAAACCGTTGGTAATGATGTGTTTAAGGGGACTTTTACCAATGGTTCAATGAGAACCTTTGGGGAAAATGTGGCTGGGGGAGGTTTTTACCAACGGTTTATTAAACTGTTGGTATAGGTGTGGTTGGGGAGCTTTTTCCCAACGATTCTTTAGAACCGTTGGTATAGGTTTTCCCTGAAAGTATATACCAATGGTTTTTAAAAACCATTGGCACAAGTTTCCCCCAAATTGTCAGCCGCCTGTCCTCTCCCCCATTCGGATACATAACCCTAAATGGGAGCAGCAGTAGCCGATTTAGGCAATTTTGGAGCTCCTTCTGCCAGACCAGTTTGGATCTTCGACCTCCTTCAGGTTCCTCTTCTTCTTTATTTAATATTTCAGTTTTTAGATTTCTAGAATCATTACACTCATTGAAGACAGTATAATGAGACATAGGATTTTCACCACATGTGAGGATATGAATCCATGTGATGCATCAGTATCAAAATGAGAGGATTTACTAGTAGAGATACTTTGATCTTACCTCTCACTATAGATTGTATGCCACCCTTCTCCATGTGGGAAGGTTTTACATAATATATATTTCATGAACCATGGACATGTAATAAAACCTCATTGTTTGGAATAGGAACACACTGATTTCTCAGTGTAATTATGGCATGGATGACACAGCCACAACCACCACATCCACAACATGATCAAACATCACTTATATATCTTTATTTATTATATTGAGCTATTAAAACAATTCCAAAACTTTTTTTAGAATATGTCTATCACAAGTCACTGCTAGAGGGATGGCCCAGCAGAAACACTTCATGTTGACTATCCTTCCACATGGTTGAGACTCTATTGGGTCATGATCACATGAAATGTTCTTAATGCCCCCTCTTCCACACTGTTGTAAGAAAACAGAGAAACCAGTACTTCAATCATGACCGTTACTCATCTCATAGGAATACCCAAAAAATACTACCACATGATGTCGGTATACTAGTTCAATAGTCTATAATTCTATCCTATTCGCCCATGACCTCCCTCGGCTTCTAATATATAAATAGTGTATGCTTCATAATTTCAGTATTATAGGTCAATATTAACACGTCATCCATGGATCATACAACATTTCAATGACTTCCCTTAAAGTGTCTCTCTCACAATATCTCATCAAAAATGTACATTGGTGAAAAATGATGAAACTCTATAAAACATTTTTAGTACTCAATAATAGTCATGGTGCCCTACTTCTAATGCATGAATTCATTATCCCTATATGTTGATAGATTCTTGAAGTAAAATTAGTTATAGATACTAGTCTATAAATCATCCCATACCATGCCTCATAGATAGCTAGTCTTGTTTGGTACATCACACCCACACTTTTCCTCCTCGCATAGCATATATCTCATGATTTTATCTCTCTAATGATGAGGCCTATATGGATTATTTAAGGTGAATATCATAGTCTCAATCCAAATATCAATTTATCATGGGAGACCATCAACCGAAATTATTGGACAACAAATCTACCAGAACACACAGGTCATCTCAACCGTAATCAAGGTATGCATCAGAGTTCCTCAAAAAGTCTTCATGAAGTGATAAAACCCCTCAAAGAACATTTATTTAGAACCCATGTCCGAATCAACATGTGGTTCCACAGATAGAAAAAATGTATGATCCACATGTATCCCATGGAACTCTACCTCTAGATCATGTTCATTTCCTCCCTCATTTTTTATAACTGGAGGTCCTCATAGTTTCATGTATTTAAAATTACAAAACCTCACATCATAAATGAAAAATATCATAGTTTGTATCTCAAAATTATAGGACATTTCATTCACACTTTAAACCAGGTCATTAAACACAAACTTCTCCTAAAACTAGAGATGTAATGGAATATAATCATAAAAACAACTAGTGACACTTCTTTTTTCCCACTAAAACTATTAATCTGGGTCGAGACTTAATTTAAACATTCAATATTCAAATTCAATTTGTTTTTATTTGATATTTCATTTTAACTTATACACTTTAAATCATATTTCATAATTAATTTTAAATGTTTCTACTAATATTTCACTAAATTTATATTTAAATGGGACCCCACCCCCTGGACACACCGCTCACCTCCTTGGACAGCCCTCCCACCCCTCTGGACTCCCCCTACCCCATTGCAAAGCCTGAGCACCCCCGCGGACAGCCCACCCACCTAGACACCCCGACCCCCTAGACACCCCCCGACCCCCTGGACACCTCCAAACCCCCGGACGGCCCCACAACCCCCTAGACACCCCGCACCCCCCTGGACACCCCGCACCCCCCTTGGACACCCTGTACCGCCCCCGGACAGCCCGCTCACCTCTTTGGACAGCCCGCCCACCCTCGTACAGCCCGCTCACCTCCTTGGACAGCCCACCCCCTGAACACCCTGTACCCCCCCGAACAGCCCCACCCACCCCCTAGACACCCCGCTAACCTCCTTGGACAGCCCACCCACCCCCCTGGACACCCCGCACCCTCATTGGACAGCCCGCCCACCCCCTGGACACCCCGCACCCCCCTTGGACACCCTGTACCCCCCCCCCCAGACAGCCCGCTCACTTCCTTGGATATCCCCCCCAGACAGTCCGCTCACCTCCTTGGATAGCCCACCCCCAGGACACCCCGCTCACCTCCTTGGACAGCCCCACCCACCCCCTGGACACCCCTCTCACCTCCTTGGATAGCCCGCCCACCCCCTGGACACCCTGCACCCCCTTGGACACCTTGTACCCCCCCCCCCCCCGGACAGCCCGCTCACCTCCTTGGACACCCCCCCCCCGGACAGCCCGCTCACCTCCTTGGACAGCCCCCCCCCCCCCCCCGGACAGCCCGCTCACCTCCTTGGACAGCCCACCCCCTGGACACCCTGTACCCCCCCCCCCCCCCCCGGACAGCCCCACTCAACCCCTGGACACCCCGCTCACCTCCTTGGACAGCCCGCCCACCCCCCTGGACTCCCCCTTCCCCATTGGACAGCCTGACCACCCCTGCGGACAGCCCGCCCACCTGGACAGCCCGACCCCCCTAGACACCCCCCGACCCTCTGGAAACCTCTGACCCCCCGGACGGCCCCACCCCCCCTAGACACCCTACACCTCTTACTAGGCAATCCATGAATATAGGCATTATAAATTATGTATATTATTTTCTTATATACACTGTATTTTGTTGTATTTCTTAATATGATTCTTATATAGAGTAATGTGTCAGTTATTCTTTTATATAAAGTAAACAATTGTCATTTACCTAAATATTTTTTTGATTATACTTCAATATTATTGAATTGCTTTGAAATGAATTATTGCAGTTTTTTTTAAAAATGGATAGAAGTTGGATGTACGAAACTGGTCGGATTTCAACCGATTTTCAAAATAATTTGGACAGCTTTCTAGATTTTTCATTTGACAAGACTTTAGATAGTGGTCGCATACACTACCCGTGTTTTAATTGTGTTGGAAGACCTTGGTTGATTCGTGATGCAGTTAGCTATCATATAACCAAATATGGTTTCCAAACAAACTATTATGTGTGGTATCACAATGGAGAGAAAATGGAATCTCAAAATGTTGATGATCCAAATGATAAGACTGAATTGGAGAGTTTGATATATGATCGGTTTCCATTTATTCGGCATCATGAGAAGGAAAGGATTTCCATCCAACAAGATTTCAATACAAGCACACATGATGCATCCAATGAAAATGATGATGTTGATAGGGTAAAAAAATTTAATGATGCTGCGACGACTCCAGTATATCGGCAATGTGGTAAAATGAAAAAGTTTGAATTTTTAATCCAATTGTTTCATGGGAAAACTATGTATGGGATTTCAAATACTACAATTGATTACATTCTTACCTTCTTGAAGGAATTACTTCCAGATGATACAGATATTCCCTCAAACCACTATATGGCATGGAAGTTAGTTGATGAAATTGGATTCTCAAAAAAAATCATGCTTGCTTGAATGATTGCAGCTTATTTTGGGAGGAAACTGCTGAAAGAAATGATTGTATCAAATGTGGAACCTTCCTATGGAATCCAAAAGATGATGGATCACCATCTCGTGTGCCACAAAAAGTAATGTGGCACTTTCCATTGATACCCAGATTACAGAACCTTTTCATGTCTGATGAAATATCCGAAAAAATGCGATGGCATGACACCGAGAGAAAAAAGAATAATGAAGAGTTGGTTCACCCTGCAGATGGATTTGCATGGCAGAGATTTGATGCTTGATATCCTGAATTTGCAGCCGACATGCGTAATGTGAGACTGGGTCTTTCATGTGATGGTTTTAATCCATTTGGGCAGATGCTTACTTTGCACAGCACATGGCCGGTTTTCATACACATTTATAACCTTCCCCCTTGGTTGTGTGTGAAAAAGCCTTACACTTTCTTGAGTATACTGATATCTGGCCCTTCTGATCTTAGCAATGATATAGATGTATACATGAAACCTTTAATAAAAGAGTTGAAACTTCTTTGGGATGTGGGTGTGCCCACATATGATGCATGTTCTAAAGACATATTTCATATTTGTGCTGCACTTATGTGGGCGATCAATGATTTTCCTGCTTATGCAATGATGTCTGGATGGAGCACTAAAGGAAAATTGGCATGTCTTGTTTGTATGAATAATACTCGATCGATAAGACTGAAATATCATCATAGTTTTAGTTTTATGGGACATCGACGATTCTTACCAATGAACCATCCATATAGAAACAATCGTCGAAGATTTGACAATACTATAAAGAATGACGCTCCACCTCAGCGTATGTCTAGAACTGATGTGCTTAATGAATTTAAAGATTTTAGTTATTCATTTGGGAAGGGTGTAATGAAATCTAGAAAGAGGAAAAATGTTTCCAATGATACTTGTTACAATTGGAAGAAAAAAGTATATTCTTTGAGTTGTCGTATTGGTCAACCTACTTGTTACGTCATTTCTTAGACGTAATGCACATTGAAAAGAATATATGTGAAATGTTGCTTTTGATTCTTCTAAATATCAAGGGGAAGACAAAAGATGATTTACGATCTCGGTGTGACTTGGTAGATTGGGGGATCAGACCAGAATTGAATCCTGTCTATATCAGTGAAAATAAATGGAAAGTTCCATGTGCTTCTTATGTGATGACACCTACTGAAAAAAAATCAATTTCTGGAAGTGCTAGAGACTATTAAAGTCCCTGATGGCTATTCAAGCAATATATCAAAACGGGTATGGATTTATCCGAAATGTATTTGTCTGATCTTACTATGAGAGTAAACAGACCAATCAGAAATGAAGAAGAACAGTATGGGAAAATTGAACCCATTTTTCCATCACTTCCTCAGACAGGAGGAATTTTGGGATCATGTACATTGATGACATTAAGCCTTGAAGAGAGAGAGATGGCACATCGCACAGTGTTGTTCAATTGTGATTTTTTCGATGAGTATATCAAGTAAGTAAATTGTACATTTATCTCTTATCTTATCTCTTGTAATTTTAAATATTTGTTAAACTATTATTATTTTTATCTACAGAGAACATAATGAATTGATATATAGAAAGCATCATTATTTATATTTGATAAGGAAAAAGACTTTGCATAGTAAAGGGTTTTCTGATTGGTTGAAATTGAAGGTAAAAATATTTCTGTAATAACTAAATAAAAATAATATTTAATTAAGTTTACTATTTGTTTATATTTCAGGTATCGAGTTTGCCTGCTGACTCTGTTTCTGATGAAACAAGAGATTTGGATTTTGGTCCTAATACCATGGTTCATGCTTGTAAATCACTTGTGATCAATGGATACAAATTTATTATCATTGAACGAGCAAAAAACATGAGAACACAACATAATGGTGTTATGCTAACTACCACAACAGACTGGTATGCCAGTTCATCGGATACTAGACCTCATTCTGAAAATGTTACTTATTATGGAGTCGTGGAGAAAATAATAATTTTGGATTATTACTCACATGGTTGAGTCACGATGATGAAATGTCAATGGTTTGATTCAATGACAAGGCAAGGAACCTTTATTGATGATTGTGGATTTCGAGTTATTGACATGACTCGAACTCTTGCCACCGATGAACCATATGTATTGGCATCAATGGTGAAACAAGTTTTTTATGTCAAAGATAATCATCATCCTAAATTTGGTGTAATTATTGAAGTAAATCCCAGACATGTTTTTGATGATGGTGATGATGAAGTTGACACTATCCCTACTGCAATTGGAAGCAATCCGTTTATTACTTATGATGACACCAATAACTCAATTGTCAGATTTGATTGTGAACCTGAAGTTGTGGTGGGAAATATATAGAATCATACAGTCGTGTTCTCACCTACATGTTTCACCTACATCATTCAGAGTGTGTATCCTTGTACTTACCTTCAAACCACCATAAATCTTCTTTTACTTTAAAATAAACGACATACGGAAAACTAACAAAACGTATTCGGATTATTTTTAAACTTTAGGAAAAAGATCGATGGGTCATTTGTGATGTGTACGAGTCAACCCCGCCTCAATTCGAGGGCCGGTGTGGCTGGCACCACTCAAAGTGTCTCACTTTTCTTTGAAATGGACAACAGTTTAAGTAAAAACAACAACTGACATACGGGAAACAGACCAAACGCATTTGGATTCTATTGATACTTTAGGAAAAGTATCCATGGGTCATTTGTGTCATGTATGAGTCAACCCCGCCTCAATATGAGGCACGATGTGGCCGGTACCACTCAAATAGTCTCACTTTTATTTGAAATGGACAAGATTTTAAGTGAAAACAACTACCGGCATATGGAAAACTGGCCAAACGCATTCAGATTCTGTTGAAACTTTAGGAAAACGATCCATGGGTCATTTTTGACATGTACAAGTCAACCCCACCTCAATCTGAGGCGCGGTGTGGTCGGCACCACTCAAAGTGTCTCACTTTTCTTTGAAATGGACAACAGTTTAAGTAAAAACAACAATTGACATACGGGAAACGGACCAAACGCAGTCATATTCTGTTTATACTTTAGGAAAAGTATCCATGGTTCATTTTTGTTGTGTAAGAGTCAACCTCACCTAAATCTGAGGCACAGTGTGGCCGGTACCACTCAAACTGTTTCACTTTTATTTGAAATGGACAGGATTTTAAGTGAAAATAACTACCAGCATACGGAAAACTGACCAAACGCATTCGGATTCTATTGAAACTTTAGGAAAACGATCCATGGGTCATTTTTGACGTGTAAGAGTCAACCCCGCCTCAATACGATGGATGGTGTGGCCGGTACCACTAAAAATGTATTTCTTTTGTTTAAAATGGATGCGCTTTTAATTAAAATAAACGACATACGGAAAACTGACCAAACTCATTCGGATTCTGTTGAAACTTTAGGAAAAAGATCTATGGGTCATTTTTGATGTGTAAGAGTCAACCCCGCCTCAATCCTAGGGCCGGTGTGGCCGGAACCACTCAAAGTGTCTCACTTTTCTTTGAAATGGACAACAGTTTAAGTAAAAACAACAACTGACATACGGGAAACGGACCAAACGCATTCGTATTCTGTTAATACTTTAAGAAAAGTATACATGGGTCATTTTTGTCATGTATGAGTCAACCCCGCCTCAATATGAGGCACAGTGTGGCCGGTACCACTCAAACTATCTCACTTTTATTTGACATGGGTAGGATTTTAAGTGAAAACAACTACCGGCATACGGAAAACCGACCAAACGCATTCGGATTATGTTGAAACTTTAGGAAAACGATCCATGGGACATTTGTGACGTGTACAAGTCAACCCTACCTCAATCTGAGGGCCGGTGTGGCTAGTACCACTAAAAGTGTATTTATTTTGTTTAAAATGAATGCGCTTTTAATTAAAATAAATGACATACGGAAAACTGACCAAACGCATTCGGAATGTGTTGATACTTTATGAAAACTATCCATGGGTCATTTGTGATGTGTACGAGTCAACCTCACCTCAATATGAGGCGCGATGTGGCCGACACCACTCAAAGTGTCTCACTTTTCTTTGAAATGTACAATAGTTTAAGTAAAAACAACAACTGACATACGAGAAACGGACCAAACGCATTCGGATTCTGTTGATACTTTAGGACAAGTATACATGGGTCATTTGTGTCGTGTAAGAGTCAATCCCGCCTCAATCTGAGGCATGGTGTGGCCGGTACCACTCAAAAATTCTCACTTTTATTTGAAATGGACATGATTTTAAGTGAAAACAACTACCGGCATACAGAAAACCGACCAAACGCATTCGGATTCTGTTGAAACTTTAGGAAAACGATCCATGGGTCATTTGTGACGTGCACGAGTCACAAATGAAAATGGATTTTTCATTTACATGAAAATGAAAATGGATTTTTCAGTGTAATCTACTTGGTCCCAAATCATGAACCAAACAGGTTGTGAGACATAATACCAGTAGGCATCCACCACAAGATTTTTGCCCAAATTTTAGTGAATATACATGTATAAAAACAAGGTACAAAAGTAAACATAGTATAAAGAAATCAACAACCATTAAATATTAAAGTAAATAATAGCTAAAACTTTCCTTGGAGACATCAATATCTTGCCTAAACGCATGTCACTGTCTTGACCTCAGGAAAAAAACACATCCTCTCCCTCAGGAATCACAGTGTCTCCCTCAGACATATCACAATCTCACCCACATTTATCATATGTAATTAATCTATTAACAGGTAAAACTAAGTACCTCATTTAATTTAAATTATTACATCGCAGACTATTATCAACACACCTTATCTAATCTAACTATTACATGGCATAATAATAATCAAATCACCTCATGTAATCTTACTATCACATCTATTTTTAATAATCAATAATCCATCCTAAACAAAAAAAGTCATGGAAAGAAGTATGCATCTAAGGCGTCCTGGGCCAATAGCTCTAACAAATTAATCAAGGGAAACACAACCCTGTGGTTCTCTATCTC
The DNA here is from genome assembly GCA_963277665.1 of Viscum album. Taxonomy (NCBI): domain Eukaryota; kingdom Viridiplantae; phylum Streptophyta; class Magnoliopsida; order Santalales; family Viscaceae; genus Viscum; species Viscum album. The sequence goes on from OY728133.1 coordinate 248,843,682, forward strand.
AAAGAAATAACCTTAAAAACCTAATCAACCAATATCATATGATAATAATGGTGTAATTCCAAGTCATGTATACTAAAAACATGGGTATATGAGTTTTAGGCACATATAATTCTTGAAAAAACAACATATAGGCACAACCCACCTACCTCGTAGTCGTAAGAACAATATTGTTGAATATCGGATCTTGATTCATCCTAGATCATTGAAAATCCACAAAAGATTCATAAATTATTAAATCTATATCTATAAAATAATGAGAGGAATCAGGAGGATAGGATTAAGGTGAAGGGAGAACTCATTGGTGGTATCCCAATGCACCTTCTAGAGTTTTGATTGGACATTGATAGGAGAATCAGTGGCTCAGAGAATAATTGTCTCTGCTGGCCGAACTTGGATGAACCAAGGTCAAAAGAAGTTAATTCTATAAATGATACATGACCCCTCTCCCTTATATTAAATAAAAAATAAAATACATGACATTTCCTTTAACAATACACACTATGTATAAGCTTTTACTGGGCCTCACCTTAAGAGGCACGACCACGACACAACATTACTTGGTACATGGCTGAGACACGACTTGTACATGGTCTTGAAAGGACATCAATGTTCATGGTGTGTACACTGAAGTACATGGCTTGTACATCAAAATTCCCCAATTTTACATTTTCCTCAAAGCAACCTGAATACAAAATCCATACATGGAAATGGGGAATTGGGTTCTTACAGTTTGATTATCACACCATAGATCTTGTTTCTATCTCAACCAAGCACCAAAATCATTGGTTTCTTCAATCTAGTGGTCTAATATCACATTACGATCTTAATAAATCCTTATTTTTCATCGGCCCCATGTAACTGATCAATGATAGATCTGAAGCAAGACAAATTTGTTTATTTCTCTCTTTTTGGTCATTATTTGGATTGGAATCTCTAACTAATGATTTTTTATCATGTTTTATTCAGTCTCACATTATAATATTCACACATTCAGGTTTTATTCAGCTTCATAATGCATTTTATTATAGATTTTATCCTTAATAATGGCCTCAACTGAAGGTTAATATCTTTAATAATGTGTAAATTATTTGTTCCAACTTTTATTTCTTGTATCAATTAGTTGTTCACATTCAATATATCATTACTTGTTAATATTACATTAAAATTATTTTATACAATATTTCATGCTAAGGAGTATTATTGAGGTGATAAGATATTGGATGTTGTGTGTTTCTACATTGTCATTTAGTTTATTGAGTTGGGTTTTTAAATTAGTTTGCATTGATAATACAGCATGTTCATTTTGGTTTTGAAAATGTTGGTGCATGGGAGAGCTGAAAAATACATTTTCTTGTAATTGCATAACATGAGATGGTTTTGTAATGGGTTTTCATGAAAATGGATTTTTCATTTACATGAGCTGAAAAATCTATTTTCAAGTCTGTTTCAAGTCTGTATGCAGGTGTACAGTGGAGGGGCTACTGGAGGGATGGGGGCTGCTGTGTATAGTTCTGGAAAAACTCTTTACCAACGGTTATAAACCATTGGTATAAGGGTGCTGGGATTTTGGAAAAACACTATACCAACAGTTTAAAACCGTTGGTATAGGTGTTCTGTATTTCTGGAATAACCTATAACAATGGTTTTAAACCATTGGTATAGGTGTCTGTATTTTTGGAAATCCAATACCAACAGTTTATAACCATTGGTATAGGTATTGCTGGAAAACCAATACCAACGGTTCTAAACTGTTGGTATAGGTTTTCCTAAAAATCACATTACCAACAGTTTAAAACCGTTGGTATAAGACTTCCTCAAATTCATTACCAATGGTTATAAAATGTTGGTATACATTGGGTTAAATTTATATAACCCATATACCAACGGTTTGGATCAAACCGTTGGTATAAGGATTTCCTCACGGCTTACTAGCCAATGGTTTAGAAAACCGTTGGTATAGGGTATACCAACGGTTTTCCAGCCTATACCAACGGTTTTTAACCATTGGTATAACCTTGTTTTCCAGTATTGCTTTAACAATGCTTTTAGAAGAGCTGATAAAAGATACATTTATCAAAACTTCTAAAAGTAGTGATAAAGGTCTACTTTATCAGTGCTTCTATCAACACTAATAAAAGGCCTTTATAAATGCTTTTATAAGCATTGATAAATTAATCCTTTAGAGACACTAAATTAAAGCACTGATAAATGAGATCTTTATTAGAACTTTTAAAATCAATGATAAATGTCATATTTATCAGTTATTTTTTAGCGCTGATAAATGGACCATTTATCAGCACTTTTTCAGCACTGATAAAATTCTTGGGCTTTTAACATCGATCAAATTATTAGTGCTTTTCTAGCACTAATAAAGTCCATTTCTAGCACTGTTAAATGCTAGTTTTATAGTAGTGGTAGTAGTAAAAATCCCCCCCCCTAAAAAAAAGGTGTGATGAGTCTAACCTCCCATACTCTTGACCAATGCGAGTCCCTAAGTGTCTTTGGGTCTGAAACCCTAACTAAAAACCTTCCTTTGGAAAGTAGTTTTATACCCAATTATGGATGGGGGCTATTGGAAGTTTTGATTAATATAAATAGTGGTGACTTGACATCAATGATTGTAAAATAAATTGAAACCCTCAAAATAAATCACTAAGACAAACTGAATTCACCTCTGTTATCCAATTTTCTATAAAAAAATGGTGAACTCGATATGAATCTCTCAAATAATAGAATTATTAATTAATCATGCATTTGGACATTTTTCTTTCCATATTCTACACAAGAAAAAAATGGTCCTGATGTAAAACCCTCAAATAGAAGGATGGACAGCTTGCCACATGTCAGGCCACTTTATTGGAATATCCTACACAAACAAGGATGATAATCCTTACATAAATATTATAGGTGGTCCTCTGTAATTGGGGTTCTCATGAAATAAGTTCATCCTCTCTTAGAAAATTCCACACAAGTAGAATGGACAAATTTTTAATAAAAGGACAATTGTGTTAACCATTCATATATGATTGAGTACACATCATGCCTGTGATATTTCACTAATCAGTGACCTTGTTCCCTATTGTCTGCATGACTGCATATACTATTCTCATCAGTAGCACACCAATTCAAGATATTGTCTTCATCCAGCAATTTTTATATTAAATCTGTTATGGATGAAACCCTTATGGGTCGCAAAATGTTCTCACCTACCCTACAGCTTCAACATCAGGTGGTGAACATAATGGTCCGAGAATACCATCGACGTGGTACAATCTCAACCCTTGAATCTTCCCATGAGGGTCTCAAAGTACTGTAGTTGATGAGTCCACATTGTCCAAGGAAATTTTTAGGTAATCCAGTGGCCCTTGTTGTCATAGGCAACCACTTTGGGATCTTATTCTAGAAGTGTGTCAATCAACACCTTCATTGTATGATGAAGGTGGACCAGGGAGTCAAATACAGCTCCCTTATGGCTCAAGAGCTACCAAGGAGGACTCATGTAAACTGTTGTCACCAGCATTATCCCACCAGTACCTATCAGTCACCTGGTGAGGGTACCACCCGACACACTTCCACCTCTAACGCATATGAATGAGTAACAAGGAAGGCACTGGATATCCAAGAGTGGGATAATATCCCCACTCTAGATGATAATGTGTGTTAGAATATTCTAGTAGTAACCAGTGAGTAGGTCCATATCCCAACTCACTCGGAATAAGTTTGTAGGAATATTCCCACAACATTCATGGGGGGTACATATCCCTACCACCTTTCATGAAGTCCATCAAAATATTTTGGTGGCGTAAGGATGACAGAAGTGGGATCATATCCTCACTTAAATTAAAGATATCTATTAGTATATAATAGAGACCATAAATTTGCATTCTTATATCCCTACACACACTTTTCTAAAATGATATTACATCTTATAAATAGTTGAATAACTCTATTGGCATATTTTGGTATAGGTATAGATATAGGTACAGGCGCATATTCTTATCCCTACTGCTAAGGAAACTCAAAACTCTGATCATTATATAAAAGTGGTTTCTCCGAAGGAAGCATAGATTCTTTATCTTTTCCAAAAGTATTATCAGCATACTATGATAAAGGACGAGGCGTCGTACCGGGATCATATTTCCATTCCAACCGAGGCTCGTTAGGTGAGGGCGGCACATGCCTCGGGATAGGAGCACATTCCTGTTGAAAAAGTCTGGTGGAATATTCCAAAGTCCTAGGATTGGTCTCATATTCCCATTCTGAATAGGGTTCACCAAGTGATAGGGATTCATTCCTCATGAGAGGCTCATATTAATATAAAAGAAGACTGGAAACATACTTTAAAGGCCCCATATTGGGATCATATCCTCATTTTGACTGAGGAAAAATAATTTCAAATGGAACATGCCTCGGGACAGGATCATATTCTTTTTAGTGAATCTTCTTGGAATATTATAGAAGATCATAGAATCTAGGCACATATTCATACTTCCACCGATGAACAACTACACTAGCATCCTTATGAGGTAATATAGGAGGAGTCTCATATCCCTTCTCCCATTTCAGAGGTCCATCGTCATATTCTAATGAGGAATGAATATTCAAAACATGCTCATATTCATGTTCCAACTGGGACTCACCAAGTGAGAGTGGAACATGTCTCGTGGTAGGCTCATATCCCTGCCAAAAAATACCATCATCTTGTTCTAAAGGCTTAGGATTGGTCTCATACTTCCATTCTGATCGAGGATCACCAAGTGAGAATGGAATATGCCTCAGGACGGGCTCAAATTCCTATTGATAATTAGGAACCTCATTGTCATATTTCAATAGCTTCCCAACAGCGATCTCATACTCCTGTAACACTAGAAAGTTATAAAAAATTATAAACTATCATATAGTAGGTTCATATCCCCATACAATTCTATAAGGAAGGATTACATATTCTAGTCATGATATAGAAAGAGGATTATATACATAATCTTCTCAATGCCAGTGTACTTGAGGTTGTTTAAGACACATTTTCAACACCCAAATGGTCCTACAACTCTTCAACTGATGAAAAAATGATCATTACCTCAATAGTCCTCCTTATGGTAGCGTGGAGATTGATCATTGGTAATTAATTCATGACATCATCTGGGGTCAAACTTCCTACGATGATATCCCCCACGAACAAGTAAATCCTCTCCTTTCCCAAGAACCTTCATATAGATAGGTTTTCAAAACATAGATTCATTCATATGGAGAGGTTCTTGAAATATCAGGGTTAATGAAATATAGTTTCCCATCAACTTCTAGCATCACTCCACTCTAGTCAGCAGGAGACCCTAAGAAGCATCTTTTATGGTCTGACCATATGGAGGCATGTAAGTATGATAAAGAGGAGGCTAACATTGACATATGGATAGAGTTATCCAAAAACAACCTCCCCACCATGTTTTGTCCCCTCGCCACTTCTGACTATGAGTTCCTATGTGATCTAGAAAAGGAGTGTTTTTCTTATCTATACCAAAATATGTGGGCTAATAAACATTGATTGGAGGCTTGACATCTCCCCTATCTAGGATATAAGTATCAACTTCATCTAATAAATACACTTTGTTTTCAATTTTATATGGACTCCTTTTCTGTGTCCTGGAACCCAGGAGTGGAAGATCATGAAAAACACCTATGTAGTGTTTGTCTCCACGTCATGACAACCCTCCACCAACTAATTTCTAGAGAATATCTATATGTGCATATCTAAGTGTGGGTGAAATATGGATAATTACATTTCATTGTGTCCCTGGAATAATATAAACCTTCAGATATGGCATAATATAATGTCATAGCCTCCAGCGAAATCAGGGGATCAGGTAATGTGCAAGATATTTGGTTACTATAATAGAATTCCCCTGCCTTAATGATGACCATAAATTATGAATTAAGGGAGAGGATAGCCAAAATATCTCTTAAATGGGCCCCTCAAAGTAATGGTAATGCATTTCATACACAAAATTTGAGGTTGAGATCAATAGGACAACTTCCCGTAAAGAATGATTCCCATCATGGGCTGCTACCATCACACCCATCCCCCACACTATTATAGATACACCACATCAAATATGATTTAGTATTATCCTCCATAGTATTCATATAGAATAGAATATATCCCACCAAGTTGAGGGGATATCTACCATCATTTCCACCCCTCATATTGTCAATTCCTGAGAGGATTTAGGGCGTATCGGCAAAAGCTAAAAACAAACCCCATCCCACTAGGATGGGGGTATTTATATCTCAATCACCAACATCAGGTTCATCATCCACTGAGAGGGTATTTGGAAAATCAATGGTGATTCTAGATCAACCCCATCCTGCTAGGATAGGGGAATTTATATCTTGATGCCCTTCCCAGGAGTCATCAAATCCTCAATTGGAGCATCAAATCCTCAACAAAAAGATCAATCAATTCCAATTATGGCCTCAAATATCCCCCAACCCATATGGATGGGGGAATTTTCATCATCGTCATCACCACAGAGGGAATTCATTTTCTCTAGATTGGGAGGTAAATATCAACGGTCAACATCCCATCCATTCCTCCCACAGCGAGACAAACCTCTACTATTCGGGGTCCATTCAGCAATCAAAACTGGAAACTACCTCAAATTCATTATTCATAGACCAATAAGGTAGGATCTTATAGTGAAGGAAATCATATCCCACTGAGTTCACAAGTGAAAGAGTCCCAATATGTACAAGGTTTCAAAGAATGGCCCCAATGTAGGTAGTGTAAAATCATCATGTTGTGTTGAAAGTAATAAGAAAAATTCCATTGCCCAATACACATCTATAAATTGTCTCATTATCAACATGAAAGATATTTTAGATCAAGATTCATATATATAGGTCTGAAACATGGAAAACATAACCCAAGAGGAGGGTGATCTAGATGTACCAACTGAGGCTGCATGCACCCAGAACCAAAGAAGGCTCCAAAATCTGGAACCTCCAAATGTCAAATTACAACCTCTCTAGAGAAACACTACCAAAAATAAGGGGAAATGTGTGGGTACATCCCAATAAATATCTAGAAGATTTTAAGTTCCTTCCATGGAGCAATATTTGTCACAATATGAGAATGAAATAAAAACTCTTAAACAACTCAATGAGGAGATACTCAAGAGAAATATTCCCACTTAGTATCATCTTCAAACTAAGGTGAATATTTATCCTTCTATATGTGTTGATCCACCAGTGACAGTGGAATCTAAGAATTATACCAGTTCTGGATCTAGACATTCATTATACATAAATGAGGAATTTGAAAATGGTCATGACTTCCCTCCATTATGGAAATAGCCTATCCCTCTCTAGATAAATCATTTAGTCTTAGGATGAATCGAGAATTAGTGGGAGACAAAGGTGGGTCCACCTCATCGAGCCCCACACACTCCTTGTAGATGGGAGGAGTCTCATACAATAGTCCCCCTAGAGATTCTTAATTTTATCGAGTCCTTGGATACTCAAATGGAAGACGTGAAAGGGAGATACACACCTGTACAGCCTAAGAGGAATCCATATCTCAAGTGAGTGGATGACACTTTTCCCCCACCCAATTTTGTAAATCCTACTTTCTCCACCTTTGATGGTGTAGTTGACCCCAAACATCATCTCACACACTTTGTATCCTAATGTAGGCTGATGATGGGCCCTCAAGATCAATAGGAGGCAACCAATATGAGGTGTTTCATATAGACTCTGACAGGGTTAGCCTTTTTTTAGTACAGTAGTCTTCTAACAAGATATATTGTGGGATGGGAAGACCTTTTTCATTAATTCCTTTATCTATTTATCTCCATGCTATGGAAAACGACAATATTCAACTAGAAAAAATGAAAGAAATTTGAAAATGATAGGGTGTCTAACTTCATATCCAGATGGAATGGTTTAACCTATTCACTCAGCACCCCTCTCACATAAGAGAAACTAACAGAACTCTATGTTGAAAATATTTGGGATGATTTGTAGACACATTTGATCCTAATGAAGTATTCAGGTGGGTTTTGTGAGTTCTTATAAATGTCTCAACGTTTGGAAGACTCCATTTTGAAAACCCGATCCAAATCTCAATTCATTCCCTCAGCATAGGAGAAATGGATAGGCAAAGTAGAGGTTGTATATTTCACTCTCAATTCAGTAGCAGTGCCCATGTAAACACCTAGGTAGGTCCTAAACCACCCAGCACCTCCTATCGAGCTAAATAAATCACAAAATCTCCCTTGACAAGAAGCAAAGAGAAATTAGGGTCAGTCTAGATTTGAGGAATGGATGAATAAAGCATACTTCCTATGAAATGAATAATTTCCTTGTTATTTCTTGGAAACCATGTACAATAACCTACTCAAGATACCACATCCCATAAATCCCAACAATATCAACCTCACCGACCATCCTAACTACTTAAATTTCTATAGAAGGTTGGGTCATAATATCTAGTATTTATTCATCTTCAAAGATGTCCTTCAAGGCATGGTCAATTATCGATAGGTGGTTTTAGATAACTCCATAGGGTAGATGGCCTACATATCCATTTCCCATTCAGAAGAAGAGGGTGATTAGAAAAAAGTTTCTACCATGTATGGATAAAAGTTCAACAACTGGATGACTCGGAAAACAGTTTACCGAGATCATTCTATCCTGAGATCATAGCTTCACAGACCCACAATAGCTTGACAACCCTAGAAAGTGAACTCATATGTTTCTACAAAAAGTAAGAATGGCCATCAAAAGTAAGAAGAAACATAAGAGGATTCATATTATACTCAAACACAAGCTCTAACTCTTGAAAATTTATTCCCTTCAACATCTGAAGCATGGGAACCACCCCACCAAATAGAACCCTAATCAGAAGAAGATATCATATTTGGTTCTTTCAATATTATACACTTGGAATACCCCTTCTCCGGTGATGAATATTTCTCTGAGAATGAGTTCCCCTCACAAAACCAGGGAATAAGAGGCTACATGTGTAGGAAATGTGGATACATGGGACTGAACAAGTGTGGTTGAGCCCAATATTTTGGTCACATCCCTAGAGAGAAAATCTATGCAACTAAAACTCATGGTAAAGTGCTCCATCAATTCCATCAAAGAAATGGAGGTATCTCAAAACCCTTCATCGGTCGTCCTCACCCAATCATATTGTGTGACCACCTATAAGAGTGTGATTATCTGATCATCCTAGGAAATGGGTAAGGTCAACATGACCCATGCCACTGATAGAAGATTCTCTCACAGCCTCTACACAAGAATCATTCTCTTCCACCTAAAATGACTTGATTCCTGAGCCACATGTCTAGGATCAACCCCACCTCAGAAAGCATTGACCTCTAGCACAAAAGTACAACATTTTGAAATAGATGGTGGTTGTCTTATCCAATATCTCAATCCTCGATGTGCTCTATATTTCAAAATAACTTAGATATGCAGTTTTTAAATCCCTCCAAAGCCCATAGGAATTCAAGAAAAAATTCATTGCATCTTATGTCTATTGAATGGAGACCACGTCAATAGAATTCCATTCACCATCTCTTTCACAGAGCATGATTAGAAAGAGTTCATCCAAGGACACATCAAATCCCTATATGTTTCAATAAGAATCAATAATGTAAACATACAAAGGGCTCTGATTAAAAATATCTCTAGGATCAACCTCATCCTGGTTCGAACCCTCCAGTGTTTTAGAAATAGCAAAGGGGGATTATCTCCCAAAAATTTGACCATTCAAGTGTATGATAAGCATGAGAAAATACCTCTTGGTAAGATCAGTCTCAAAACTTAGTTTGGGGATCTCACATCTTATGATGAGTTTATGGTTATCCATAAAGACACCACATAAAATGTCCTTCTCAAAATTCCCTGGCTCCACAGACATGTAGAGGTACCTTCAAAATTCCATTAGTGTTTGAAATACCCCATTGATGGAAAGGTCGGAATACTACATGGTGATAGTTCCCCCTCAAGGATTTAGGATCCACATATTCTGAATTAGGTTTCTATAAAAGGGAATTCAAACAAAAAATGGTGGATGATGATATGCAGGTTGTATCCCCCAATAGCTTGGGGACCGCCCCTGAAAATCTCTAGAGTATGATCGAAAATGACTATGTGATCCCCATAAATCTAGTTGAGGTTATAGACCTAACCCTAGATATCCAAGATCATCCTTTTCCCAGTGACAATGTAAAAAAAATTAACTTTGAAATTTATCTGCAATAACTCAAAAGGTAGTGGATGATGATTTCTCTTCTCATAGACTCTCTCACCCCGATAGTGATATAGAAGCCCCTAGATTTCCAACTTCATCTGAAAATGTATTTGTAAACTCAGAGTTGTAAGAAGAAGAGGATAACCTTAGAAACTCCCCACCCTCATTCTAGGAAGTTGTATCTACCACCATTAATGTGCTCAGACAGGTGAATTTTGGAACAGAATAAGATCCAAAACCTATACTGATTAGTTCTACTATGCCCCTCATAGAGAAAGAGATGTATATTTAATTTCTAAATCATCACTAATATATATTTTCTTGGAACTATATAAAAATTTCTATAATAAATCTATATGTGTCTTTGCACTATCTCAACTTACCTGATGAGCATCGGGGCTTCAAGTAGGCTTCTAGGAGAATGCACCCCTCTCATACCACCAATGTAGAGGTGGAAGTTGATAAATTGGTCAAAGTATATTTTTACTGAGAAGTGAAATACCCAAGATTGATCTTAAAAATCATCCCTATTATTAAAAATAATGGGAATACTAGGCTATTCATTGATTTGAGAGACCTCAATTGGTACTTACCAATGGAATATTCACCATTGACGATCCTAGAACTTTTGATTGATGCAACTTTTGGCTCCCAATCCCTTTCTTTCATGGGTGGGTACTCAGGGTATAATCAAATAAATATGACCCCTAAATATGAACAATCCACTACCTTTAGATCACCTTAGGGGGTATTTTTCTATCAGTTCATGCCATTTGGATTAAAGAAAGCTGGTTCCACATATCAATGTGTCATGAATCACATATTTAAGCTGTTCTTTAGCAAAATAGTCGATTGTTATGTTGACAACTAGGTGGTAAAATCCCAATAGATATGGAATCACTTCATAAATCTCTAAATAGTCTTTGAAAAGCTATGAAATCATATTCTTCCTGGCTAGTAAATCTCTCCCCTCACCATGATAATGAAATAGGGAATTTCCTATCAATGGGATGATGACTTCCAATAATCCTTTGAAAGTCTCAAGCAGTATCTGCTGCACCCACTGGTTCTGATGCCTCTGGTGGAAGGGATTCCACTCATCTTGTATGTGTCTTCCATGAATCACTCATTGGGAATCCTCCTTACATATAAAAAGGATGTGGCGAGAAATAATAGTCTATATTACCTCATTCGAACAATTATATGTATTGAGACCCAATACTCGAATATCAGGAATAACTACCTTGCACTCATATTTGTAGTGAAAAGGTTGAGGCATTACTTGTAGCACCATGAAGTCCATCCAGTCTCTTATATTGATTCTATGAAGTAAATCCTTGGTCTCCCTATGCTAACTGGGAATTTGTCTTGATGGGTGGTAATTCTACAATAATATGACATCCAGTTCGTGTTGAAAATGCAGTGAAATGGAAATCCCTGGTTGATTTCCTCCTGGATCATCCTACCCTGGAGAATACACCAGTGGACACTAAGCTCTCAAATGAGGGGGTATTATATTCCACTGAACTCCCTGGACATGGGAGATGTATTTTGATGGCACCTTCTAAATCCATATCAGTAAAAGGATGGAAAATTCGAATCTCAATCGGGTTGGATTAGGGATTATATTTTTATCTCTAGAAAAAGTATTATTTTTTTCTCTACTCTTTCTCACTATCCTAAGGATGCACAAATAATGAGGTAGAATAGCAATCCCTCATCACGGGATTGGAACTAGCCCTACTGCTACATATAGCCTACCTGAATATCAAAGGGGATTCGAAGCTAAGGATAAATAAAATCAATGGTGAATATGCCATCAAAGAGGAAGAACTGGACCCTATAATTTGATACATTATGGGACTAATGGTAGAGTTCCATTTTGATCCCATATTTCGTTATGTTCACTGATAAAATAATGCTCACATCGACATGTTGGATAATGCAGCCACAGTCTTGGTCGAACCTGATCAGAAGGAAGCAATCTTCTATATCACACACCAAAGAATGGTATCATCGTTCATCTTCTATGACATGGAAAAAAAATAAATCATGTCAAAACTTCCCCAAAATATGATAAACCAGCATCCACCCCTAGATGGATGGAGCCCATAATTGGTTATCTTCAAAACAAGACTCTCCTGAAAAACCGGGTCAGAAGGGAATATATTCGACATTGTGTAGTGAACTTTACTATGAAAGGTGGTACAAATGAGTAGAAGTCCCTCTACAAGCATTGATTTCATCTAATCCTCATCATATGAATAGTAGAAATAGATATTCACACCATCATGGAAGAATTCTATATAGGATCCTTCAACATTTATCAGTCTGGGATCAAGATATCCCACCAAATCAGGATGTTGGGATATGACTAGAAAACCATGATACAGGACTGTGTGGAATTCACTAAGAAATGTCATGCATTCCATATCCATGAAAAAATCATCCATCAACCATTTTAATTCCTACATATAGCTAAATATTCATGGTTGTTTTTCATTTGTGGAATGGATATTGTGGGTCCATATCCCCCATCCACATATAAGTGGTTCAAGTATATCCTTAATACTATTGAATTATTTTCCAAGTGGGATAAGGAAATTACCCTCAAAGAAATTGGGACAAATAATATCATCAACTTCGTAAAGTCCCATATCATCACCTAGTTCAGAGTCTCTCACACAATATTGATAGACAACAGCACAAACTTCTATTCTATAGAGTTGAAGAAATTGTACCAAGAGTACAATATCAAGTCTAATCGCTCATCTCGCTATCATGCAGTGGAAAATGGATAGATAAAGTCCTTCAATAAGAATCTGTCAAATATAATCTAGAAGATGTTGAGAAAAGATAATAATTCATGTCCAAACAAGATCCTCCATGATTTATGGGCCTACCATACCACCACGCATACTACTACATAAGCAACGCTATAATAATTGGTGTACGAGACTAAGGCAGTGTTACCCATATAATTATATCTACCTTCACTCTGAATAGCCATTTGTGTAAAACTATCAGATGAAGAGTAATTACAAAAGTGGATGGATGAATTATAGTGGCTTGATGAGAACATTGTTGCATACATTTCACAACCTTGAAGTCCATTAAAATCGTATCCCGTGAGCCTTTAATAAAAAGGTTTTCCTATATTCATTCCTCCAAGGATAATTGGCATTGGATCTCAGGACCCCAATGATACCAGGAAAGAATCCTCTAAAGGTGGAAACCAAATGGGAAGGGCCTACATCATATATAAGGTCTATCACAACAAATCTTACTCCCTAGCCACAATGGATGGGGAACATGTCACACCCCCCCCCCCCCACCAATGTGAGGTTTCTCAAGAAATAATTTGCATAGATAACATCAAGTTCCCATCATCCTAGTTGTGTGATGTTAAACTATACAAGATCATCCTGAAATCAAGACTTTAAACCGTATGGCATCCCAAGTCCTGGTAGCAAGATTTTAAAATGCACAGAGTTTCATGTCCTGAACATATGATATTAAACTGTACAAAGTTTTCCTAGACATCCCATTCATATGACATTAAACTATGTAGACTCATATTAACCACAAGATGCTAAAATTTATAGAGAACATCCTCATCGCATGACGTTAAACTACACAGATCCCCCAATGGTTCAACTTCATTCACGTCGGGTGACCTATGTCCTTACTGCAAGACGTTAAACTGCATGGATGATGTCCTTTGTGCATGACATTAAACTGCATGGATTTTCTAGAACTACGTATATCTTGATTCTATTTTTCAATGAGATGTGTAGGTATGTCTCTATTATATATCTTGGTCTAACCACCACATGATACAAAATTCCCATGTCCTATCCTTAATCACCTTTTCATGGTGAGAGGAACCCTTTCCATTCCTTGTTTTTCACGTCAGGCATAGCTCATGTGATCTTAGGAATTTCAATAAGGTATTCCCCAAAAAAAACAAGAAATAACATCTCATGATAGTCTCATAATGGTCTTGAATTCTAGAAATTAAAAGGCATACCATGAGTCCTCACCGCATGACGTTAAACTGCACAATTGATGTCCCTTACATGACATAAAATTGCACATTCCTATAGACCTCACCCAAGAGGACCACTATTGTTGGATTTGGTCTCCTAACACACCTCCATTCAAGAACTAAGTGTGACTTGATACCCAAAATCACAATATACATAGTGACACCTGAACCTCTAGTCCCTTGTCCATTTTCAACAAATAAATATAAAAATACACCCCTTCATGCATATAGGACATACTTGCGCATAAATATTTTTTTCCAAGAACTACATATGGCTTGATTCCTATAATCACAGGATATGTAGTGATGCATGTATCTCCAATCCTAGGCCTAGATATAACAACAAACAGAAACAATTCCCACCTCTTCATACATGTCATACCTATGTAGAGAGTTTCCAATTCAAGAACTATTTTTGGCTTGATTCATATCATCATAGGATACATAGTGATGCTCGGATCTCAAATCCTAGGCCTAGCTACAACAACCAATAAAATAAATACACCCCAAAGGAATAGGGACTGATCTATACAAGATCTTTTTTCCTAGATATGATTCAAATCTATGTACAGCCTGCTTGTGCAAGAGATATATCTTTCACAATTTTTCACATTGATTCCCACATCCTTACCGTATGATGATTAAAATGCAAGGAAAATTTCCTTACCGCATGATGTTAAACTGCAAGGAAGAAAGTATTTCCCTATTACACAATGTTAAACTATACAGACCATCATCCATTATCACCCTTAATCAAATGTACAAGAGAGCCTTACCCCAGTTAACCAGAGTATGAGTTTCTTCCATTATATTTTAAGCATCTCAATTCATAAATCACACTTCATGTCTTGAGAACCTCAATTTGCTAAAAAACTTTCATGGCCCTTGGAAAAGTATACTCAGCTTCAAGGTACCCTTTGTTTGACTATGCATGCATGTTTATGGATCCTGTATATTTTCCTATGTTCATCAACTAAATGTGTCACTCTACAAAAAGGTATTTCTAATACTTATGAGCCCTGACATTGCCATGGAAAAACTTAGTACATCATTGTGTTCCGGTACATTCCTATTATAATTTTTCCATATCATTACTCATGACCTGAGAACCTCAATCCATGATTTACAATATTTTCATCTCTCACTCAGAATGATGTTGGGCTACTATTGGTATCCTAATTAGACTCCTATGTAGCATCCCCCATGTTAGTTCCATGTGTATCATGACCTTAAATTGTATTCACTTTGTAAAAATCTATAATACCTTAAAATATAGATTATAATGGTCTAAATATAAATACCTTAAACTGTTAGTGAAAGAGACATAAAACTTGTCAGGTTGAAAACCCGAAAAGGGGGGTCTAAGAAAAATTCAAGTCCTTTCTTTATAAACTCTTCATCGTTAGATTTTAGGAAAAAATTAGGGTGCAAATAAAAAAGGAATAAAGATAATAGGGTCTAAAATGTAGCCCTATTAAAAGGAAAGATATGCATGTTGAACCCCATGGTTTAATAAAAAGTAAGAGTAATGATTTGTCACATCTCCTCACCGTGAGAATGTTTTTTCTTGTTGGTGACACAAATTTTAGGGTGATCAAACCCTTCCTAAATATTAAAATTTCCATAAATAAAACTTCATGATTTCAGCACCTCAGATCACTGTAAACCTTCCATGGCCCTTGTAAAAGGATACCCAGCTTCAAGAGACCCTTTGTTTGACTGTTCATGTTTTCATATGGATCATGCATATGTGCCTATAGTTGTCAACCAAATATTTCACTCTGTAATAAGGTATTTTCGATCCTTGTGAGACCTAAAATCATCGTGTAAGAACTCGGCACCACATGTGTTATGATCTATTCCTATTATGATTATCCCATATCATCCTCCTAACCTAATCACTTTGTACCATGATTTAAAATCCTCATAACAAACTATCTGAGTGAATTTAACATCCTTAATGTTATATCACCATGATTTTTAACCTTTCTCAAAGTATGAATATAACACTCCATTACCAAACCTTTGACGGCCCACACCTCATGATTTGAAACCATGAGGTATAGGGATCGAGCTTTATAATTAAGAGATAAACTGACCTAGGGTGACATAACCCTTTCTGGATAACTTTCCTCCATATCCATCCTCATCATATGAATGTTTGAGTCTTAAAAAATCTTTCATGACCCTTGCAAAGAAGTGGGGAACATATTTTCTTGACCATGTTATCGACTCATAAGGGATTTAACCTACCAACTAAAGGCATATCCTCCTTGAACGAAAGGATATTCAATCCTAGTGAGCCTTGGAAAAACCATGGAGAAACCTAGAACATCAAGTTATTATGGGTCATCTCTGTCATGTATTCACCATCCCATATTCACTAAATCAAACATTTTTGTTATGACTAATATCACCCATACTCCAAATATCCAAGTGGACCTAGCATCCCTAGTATTTCTACCTTAACCAATATTCCCCCTATAAATATTTCATGAACCTTAGAAAAGAGTAGATACATCTCTATTTGACAATGCTAATGATGCATAAGGGCTTTAACCTACCAACCAGAGGCATATTCTCCTTGCAATAAATGATCTCTGATCCTCATGATCCTCAGCAACACCATAGTAGAACTCAACAGCATGGGGTATTTAGGGTCATTCCTGGTATGTATACACTATATTCCATGATCATAAATCAAGTCTTGGAAATAATACTTTAAACTACATATTATTCTAAGTTCCGAGCTAAAAGTCCTTAAACTAAAATGATAGAAAGACTGAGCTAAAAGCCCTTAAACTATAGTGATAGAAGGTATGAGCTAAAAGACCCTAAACTACAGTGATATAAGGTCCAATATAAAAGTCTCTAAACTATAATGATATAAGTTTTGAGCTAAAAGAACCTAAACTAAAGCAATAGAATGTCTGAGCTAAAAGTCCCTAAACTACAGCAATAGAAGGTCCAAGCTAAAAGACCCTAAACTAAAGTGATAGAAGGTCTGAAGCTAAAAGACCCTAAACTACATCACAAATGTGATTTAGTATGAAAGAATAGAAAATATTATAGGTACCACCATATGGAATTATAAAAAAACCATGCTATGCTCTCCAAGCCTATTGGCTTCAGAAAAATAAAGAGCACTCTCCCTTGAGGACATGTATTCTACCCAATTATAATTCTATGAATAAGGTAATATCAAGATACCTAGAGAATTTATATCAGTAAGGAATATATTTTTGGTAGTAATTTATGAGAATTTCTTGAAAATAACCTGTTATGATTTAAATATTCAAATCCATGCATTAAATTTTACTTGATACTATAGAAAATATGGGTATCATTGGTGATTCATATAACATCAGATTAGAAAAATGTCATGCACATCATAGATGAAAGAAAAACTAGACAACGACATAAAAGGCTCAAAAAATTCATTCATTGATAATGTAAAATATGAGGAGCCTCCATATTTCAGATTCTCTACAAGAATCTCATCAAAAATAGAGTGCATATCAATGATCAAACAATAATAAGATTTGATCAGCTGATATGGACAAGTTGGCAAGAGTTTGGAGAGAAGCGTCAATTGAACACTAAAGTTCCACTCACCCCACCTATTTTTCTTCTTCCCCAGGATGAAGAGTCTCGAATAAAGTAGTTAGCTCCTCAAATATCTTTTTAGAATTTTACAATGAGGATAATAACGTTGAGAGTTCATACCTCATGTGATCTATGAATTCCTCATACCCTCGTATCTATATAGTCTAGGCATCTATCTAGAATTTCAAGTTAAGTATAAACTTGAAACTCTTCTCCAGTGCCTCCAAATCCTCCTTTATCTATTTTTCAAGGGGTTCCTCATCTTCAAGATCATTTAATCCCCTATAATTGGTGTCCAAATATTTTTGAGTCAGAATAATTTGTCTCATGATTTCATACAGTGGTTGGTGATCAAATAAATCCACCCCCAGGTCATTAAATAGCTGATGAAGAAATGTTTCCAAAGGAGTCTCAATAATCAAGGTGTGAATATCTTAATATATCATCTTATTCCATGTCTAAGCTTCTATGACTGATGGTACGGGAATTACAAAAGTAGGAATGGTCAACTGAGCTAGAAAGGAAATAGGAGAGGAGGATCCATATATCCTACCCTCAATAGAGGAATCACTCATTACTTATGTTGGAGGGCTAATTTCCTCAACATATTCAATATAATTATCGAGATGGTCATCTCCAGGTCAAGGGAGCTTCCTCAAAGTCTCTCCCATTTCCCGAATCAACTCTATTGTTTCTATATATAGAGTTTTTGGTGAGGAAAATGGATTTTCCACATGATGAACTAGTCGGCTTAGCATGCCACCCAGATAGGATGCTACCCAAGACTGGGCATAATCCTGAGTAAGAAAGGTGGGAGCATCAAAATAAATAATAATGATATCAATATCAGTTTCTTCATCCGATAACATCATTCAAAATTTGTGGATGATCCTAGGGTGTTGATCTCCTCACATGTCGGCCAAAGAGAGAGGAGAGACCCTTTGGGTGCAACCAAACTGACAAGAAAATTCATAAGTTATATATGGCTTAAATATGATTAGTTCATCCATCATGGTCATAAGATCCCTATCTCAAAGGGAGATCCTATACGACCTTTTATTTAGAGATTCACTTCTATTATCAATGATTGGTCCATTCGGTGTGGTATAAGGGGTGAAATAAAGGATATCAGATCAAATCAACACATCAGTAACCTCATCAGAGACTAGTAACATATCCCCAACAATATATATGTTCAGAAACCTAGGATGAGATAAGGCATTGGGGATCCTGGTGGCATTGTAGTATTTGTAGCAATACACATGCTCTCATATCCAGCCAAATAAAAACTTGGAAGGACCATTGATCTTATATAGGATTCTTATTTGCTTAATGTGGCCTAAGATTTGGTAAAGGTGTGAAAGGGTTAGCACCTCCAGATTAAGGCATCTTCCTTCCACTAGCCACATTTCCATCACCAGCTTACTGACTCTAATTCTTGAACATGCATCCCTCACTAGGAAAATCCACCCATTCAAGAACATGGCCATAGAACCCACCATCCTAAGGCTTGGAGAGATCTCTGTATTCACTCGATATCCCCATGAAGTATGATCCATGTCTTCCAAAATGACCCAATATGAGTCAACACTATCATGAAATTTCCACTAAGGGCACCGAGGGGTCATATAGCAGTTAGCCTAGCTCCACTGCGACAAAGGAAAATGATTATCTAGTCTTCGAATGAGATATTATAGAATATAGTAAACTCCTTCATTAAATTTTACTTTAAAATAATGATCATATCCCTCTCTAAGACTGGAGTTTACAAAGGTTCATCCTAGAAATCTATGGAAGGAAGGAAATAATCATACATCTCTCTAGGAGGGGGGATCCCACCCAATTGGTAGATATCCCATAGGCTGGTTGATTCTTGCTCAAATTTTCCCAAGAGAAGAAGGTAAGACGGTCCTTGTAGTTTAGCTTGGGTTGTCGAATCCTCAGAGACCAAAGAAGTAACCTATAGACACGTACATTATATGGACTGTTTTTGGCTATGAAGTGACCAAATTGGGTTAATTTTAGATGGGTTTAAAGGAACTCTAAGATACTTAAGTGAATTCACTTTAAAAGAATGAGTTGATCCTGGGTTATCGCTCGGGGTGGATTGGACGTATTTTCTTTTTAATGATTTCAAATTCTTATATTTGAGATGGGTTCATTTAAGGAGATAAAACAACATCATCACTTACTAGTTTAATGACTACACCATTTAATAATAATCACCTATACACTTGAAGGATCAAAGTTTTGAGCACTTCAAGGTAAAGGTTTGTATTATCACTTGAAGTGTGTGGCCTTAAATTCAACAAGGATGATGGAGTTTAAAAATCATCAAATAAAAATCTCAATTAAAGAAGTGATTATACATTAATGAGGTGATAAATAACATCCAATACAGCCCCTTTATACTCCCTTTGATCAACCCATAAGTGGGTTAGCCCTCCATTGATCCCATGGTTTCAATGGAAGCGGAAAATAGACTCATGAGGGAGGAAATGGAGAAGTAAAGATAACAACAAAAATAAAATGATCACTCCACCGTTGTGTGAATAATTTCACAAGGTTTGGTGTGAATAAATTCACACCTTGATCTAGAGGTATCAAAGTGATATTAAGAACAACATAATAAGAGTACAATAAGAACTTTTATTAAGAAACTAAAGTGAATTGAACAACTTACATGTGAAAGACAAATTTGAGACAACAAAATTGCAGCATAACATTACAATTGAACAAAGCACCAAAGATTATTTAATCATACAACACCACTGCATTAAATAGGCATTTTTGAGCCCTTGGTTTGATCCTCCAACATTCCAAGTATCCTAAATTAATTGTAGTAGGCCATAGGTGGGTGGAAAGTAAGGGAGAGAAGACTTTCCAGCCTTGACCCAAGAAGGCATCCAGCTTGCATCCACCAAACAGAGCAGCATGAAGAACCTTCTAGATGACCGAATTTTGGTGGGACATAGCAGACTTAAATTAAGATACGGATGTTCCCTAACAGCCTGTAAAATCTAAGCCTAAAAGGAGTTACGGTTTTAGAGATATGGTTTAATTTGTGGGATGTTTTTCTAGGTCGTAGAATCTGGCCCAGAATTTTATCTCTAATTTGGGCCACCTAAATGGACACAATGGAGGCTGAATTAGCATTGGATACTGAAAAGTTATTTGTTCCTATACATTTCTTATAGAATCCCACGAAATTTGGGATTAATTGGGCCTGTATGTTGGGCCCCACCGTCTCATCAGTGGGATGGTGTCCAATCTGCCTTCTCTACAATTGCTTCCTTTCATCAAAAAATATCCCCATCTTCTTCCATGAATTCTCCATTGATCCCTGAATGAAACATGTTCATATTGGAGTGTAGATCAATTTCAAATAATATCAAATTAAAATATTTATAATCTAATGAATCATTGGGTACTTCAAATGATGTTCAAAAATGTACCACATAATAGTGCGTTTTAAGAAGGTATTACAATCATAATGTGAAATGATGTTCAAAGTGTAAAATGAACTCAAATGGTGTTTATGAATAATAAAGAACATGAATATTATTTACATTAACAATGAATATTAGCCTCATTTAGTGGCTAATCACACCCCCCAACTTGAGTTTTTCTAGTCCCGAGCAAAATATATCTCAACAATATGAAATTTGAATTCCCTTTTCCAAAAACATTTTAATACACAGTGATCACCAGAAACCCTTATACCAAACAATCATGAAACCCATAAAAATATTTTAATACAAGATAGTTTCATAAGTAGATCCCAATCCCAAGCCCATTCCTTTGTTCAAATTCATTGTCATATTTCATCCAATATCAATTAAGTATGAGGATGTGTAGTGCATCACAATAGACATGGGGGTTCATTTTTATTCAAGGGGGGAATGATGGAAGCGCTATGTGGAATCACATTTAAATATTAAGATGAGTATTAATTTTTTTTATTGTATTATTTTTGTTTTTGTTTTTGTTTTTTTTTGCAATTTTTCCATGGTAATTGAAGTTTCACTCAAAAGAGTCAACCCTTGTAGCGAGACTTTGCCGATGACTCCCAGGCTCAAAGACCTTAGGGCACCAAGTGAATCCCACATACTCGGGCATCATCTCGAGTTAACTCAGTCAAAAACAAATTCAAATTACCAAAAATAGAGATAAAATTACTAACTCTGGGCCATAAAACTATGGAGTCATGATCCCCAAGTGCCGAAAGCCATGCATTAGGTTATTTCATTGTTATACGTGCAAATTTATTGTTTTTTTTTAATGTTTGTTTTTGAATACTCATATTAAAACTAAAATGATCACCAAAAATATGCTATTTATTTGGGGGACCCCATGAACTCAAACTAATACCCCACTATCCAAAGGACGTGCATTGTGATATTTTTTTTATTTGGATGAAAATATAAACGATGAAATATCACATTGGACAGCCACACTTTCCAAAATCTATGCTCATGAAATTATACAAGGATTAAAATCGGAATCAGGTCATGCTAAATTATTTGATATTCAGTTTCAAAGTGTGCAATGTGTATTACCATGTTCAAAGTTAAAGAAATTTTTCCTTCCATTTTCACAAAAAAAATCAAATCATTCATCATTTTTTGACACAAAAGAATTTTTTATTTTATCCCCCCCCCCCAACTTAAAATAACACTGTCCCCAGTGTTTAAAGAAAAGAAAATTTAGAAGGGGGTAGAGGTAGAGAATGAAAGTTCAAAAGGGAAATTTAAAATTAGGATCATGGAATGAAGTCACCTGGTGGTTGAAGTTGAAATTCTAGTTGCTTCAATTTAGTCTGTTGATATCCATGTCACTTGCAGAGTTCCCTAGTAAAAAATGAAAAAAAAAGAAGCAAAACAAAACAAAACAATATATATATATATATATATAATAAAGAAAGAAAAATATAAGTATATATATAAAATAAAATAAACTGATGATACATTGTCTTCTTTTTAAATTTTTGGGTAAGGTATTACTCAAGGATCACA
Source organism: Viscum album (assembly GCA_963277665.1). NCBI lineage: Eukaryota > Viridiplantae > Streptophyta > Magnoliopsida > Santalales > Viscaceae > Viscum > Viscum album. The sequence continues at coordinate 248,866,606 of OY728133.1, forward strand.
CCACGTGACACGGATGAATATAGTGCTCCCCTTTCATACCCATCCATACTCATTATAGAAGAACAAGTCAACATTTTATTTTTTTATTTCTAAATATCAAAATGACTCATTAATCCTATTTAAAATATAAAGTTGATTAAAACAACAAAATTATTGGAAACTTGAAAACCATGGGTTGCCTCCCATGAAGCGCTTTGTTTAACGTCGTTATCCCGACATGGACCCCCTAACTTACTCAATACCAATTTTCAACATTTTAAGGACCTCATATTTCTCCATGTCCACTAGATTAAGATTGATTCTATGTTTATAATTTGTTTCATTCACAAACCTATATCCTAAAATGAGTGGGTAAATCCAAGGAATATCGGAAATGGTGGATCTAGTTGCTTCTATAGTCTTGCCTAAGACATCAATAATCATTCCTACATTTTCTTTTTCAATAGAAGGATGAATTCCAACTGAAATTTCATGGTTATACCCTATTAATGGATAATTTATTGGGTAAGGAAGGATAATAATTTTGATCTCCGGTTGGATAGGAAATTTAGACATAGGTTGAGATTTTGAATCTAACTCAATTTCATTTTCCAAATTTCTTAATAGAATCAGTTCCTTTTTAAAAGAAGATTAAACCACAAAATTGGAAAGATCGGTGTTAGGAATGGGTATAGACTCAATGTTTGTGATTTCTCTCAATGGTTCAGTGATTAGTGTTTTTGAAAAATCATCAATGGATTTATCCTTAGGAGACTCAATCCATGATGTAAAATTATACTCTTGTGAATACAAAAAATCAGTTTCCTATTGATTTAAACACCTATCAACAATTCCTTGATCCTCCTCATCTTCCCCAAATCCAAAGTTTTTCTCTTTAGTAAATTCATGAGAGGTTTGTGGGAAACTAGACACTTCACATAAGGTTATGGAAGGGACAGTTTGTTTAGGGATGGGTTCCTCACAAGTTTTAATGCTTTGTATTTCTAACCTCAATGATGAAACCTCAAAATTCATTTTCTCCATTTTTTGACACAATTTTTCAAGTAATGGCTGTGGATCATTATGGGCAAGGGGTTGAGAAAGATGGTTTATTCCAGGTGGATAATTAAGTTGTTGGAATTGCATAGGAAGGTGTTCAGATTGGCTTTGTGGGGATTGAAACTCATTATATGTTGAAATGTTTTGTGGATCATAGGAGTAAAAACATTGTGGTTCATTAGGTTTTTGATGATACCACAAGTATAAATTAGGATGGTCATTGTACATCACACATGGGGTTGGGTGACCAAAGTAGGGATAGGTCTCCCATGTTTGGACTTGTTCAAAATTGAATTCCATAGGAGTGAGGGGGTGATAACAGAGAAGAGGGATGAAGAAAAAGAATGATAATGTCTAATATAACTTACTTAGGTCCCTGGAAACAGTGCCAAAATTTGATTCTCTCTCAAATTTACCCAAGAGAAGAAGGTAAGATGGTCCTTGTAGTTTAGCTTGGGTTGTCGAATCCTCATAGACCTAAGAAGTAACCTATAGACACATACATTCTATGGACTGTTTTTGGCTATGAAATGGCCAACTTGGGTTGATTTTATATGGGTTTAAAGGAACTCTAAGATAATTAAGTGAATTCAATTTAAAAGACTGAGTTGATCCTAGGTTATCGCTCGGGGTGGATTGGACGTATTTTCTTTTTAATGATTTCAAATTCTTATATTTGAGATGGGTTCATTTAAGGAGATAAAACAACATCATCACTTACTGGTTTAATGCCTACACCCTTTAATACTAATCACCTATACACTTGAAGGATCTAAGTTTTGATAACTTCAAGGTAAAGGTTCGTATTAGCACTTGAAGTGTGTGGCCTTAAATTCAACAAGGACGATGGAGTTTAAAAATCATCAAATAAAAATCTCAATTAAAGAAGTTATTATATATTAATGAGGTGATAAATAACATCCAATACAGCCCCTTTATACTCCCTTGGATCAACCCATAAGTGGTTTATCCCTCCATTGATTCCATGGTTTCAATGGAAGCGGAAAGTAGACTCATGAGAGAGGAAATGGAGAAGTAAAGAGAATAACAAAAATAAAATGATCACTCCACCGTTGTCTGAATAATTTCACAAGGATTGGTGTGAATAAATTCACACCATGATCCAGCGGTATCAAAGTGATATGAAGAACAGTATAATAAGAGTATAAGAAGAACTTTTATTAAGAAACTAAAGTGAATTGAACAACTTACATGTGAAAGACAAATTTGAGACAACAAAATTGCAGCATAACATTACAAATGAACAAAGAACCAAAGATTCTTTAATCCTCCAACACCACTACATTAAATAGGAATTTTTGAGCCCTTGGTTAGATCCTCCAACATTCAAAGTCTCCTCAATTAATTGTGGTAGGACATAGGTGGGTGGAAAGTAAGGGAGAGAAGACTTTCCACCCTTGACCCAAAAAGGCATCCAGCTTGCATCCACCAAACAGAGGCGCATGAAGAACCTTCTAGATGACCGAATTTTGGTGGGCCATATAATACTTAAATTAAGCTCCGGATGTCCCCTAACAGGATGAAAAATATCATCCCAAAAGGAGTTATTTTTTTCGAGATATGTTTTAATTTGTGGGCTATTTTTATGGGTCGTAGAATCTAGCCCAGAATTTTATCTCTAAATTGGTCCGCCTAAATGGAAACAATGGAGGCCGAATTAGAATTGGATCCTGCAGATTTATTTGTTAATATAAATTTCTTCTAGAATCCCATGAAATTTGGGATTCATTGGGCCTGTATGTTGGGCCCCACGGTCTCATCAGTGGGCTGGTGTCCAATCTTCCTTCTCTAGAATTGCTTCCTTTCATCAAAAAATATCCCCATCTTCTTCCATGAATTATCCATTGATCCCTGAATGAAACATGTTCATATTGGAGTGTAGATAAATTTTCAAGAATATAAAATTAAAATATGTATAATCAGATTAATCATTGGGTACTTAAAATGATGTTCAAAAATGTACCACATAATAGTGCATTTTAAGAAGGTATTACAATCAAAATGTGAAATGATGTTCAAAGTGTAAAATGCACTAAAATGGTGTTTATGAATAATAAATAACATGAATATTATGTATATTAAAAATGAATATTAGCCTCATTTAGTGGCTAATCACACCCCCCAAGTTGAGTTTTTCTAGTCCCGAGCAAAATATATCTCAACAATATGAAATTTGAATTCCCTTTTCCAAAAACATTTTAATACACAGTGATCACCATAAACCCTTATACCAAACAATCATGAAACCCATCAAAATATTTTAATACAAGATATTTTCATAAGCATATCCCAATCCCAAGCCCATTCCTTTGTTCAAATTCATTTCCATATTTCATCCAATATCAATTAAGTATGAGGATGTGTTGTGCATCACAATAGACATGGGGGTTCATTTTTATTCAAGGGGGGAATGATGGAAGCGCTAGGTGGAATCACATTTAAATATTAAGATGATTATTCATTTTTTTTATTGTATTATTATTTTTTTTTTTTTTTGCAATTTTGCCATGGTAATTGAAGGTGAACTCAAAAGAGTCAACCCTTGTAGCGAGACTTTGACGATGAATCCCTGGCTCAAAGACCTTAGGGCTACAAGTGAAGCCCACATACTCGGGAATCATCTCGAGTTAACTCAGTCAAAAACAAATTCAAATTACCAAAAATAGAGATAAAATTACTAACTCTGGACCAGACAACTATGGAGTCACAATCCCCAAGTGCCGAAAGCCACGCATTAGGTCATTTCATTACTCTACGTGCAAATTTATTGTTTTTTTTTATTTTTTTGAATACTCATATTAAAACTAAAATGATCACAAAACCTATGCTATTTATTTGGGGGACCCCATGAACTCAAACTAATACCCCACTATCCAAAGGACGTGCATTGTGATATTTTTTTTATTTGGATGAAAATATAAACGATGAAATATCACATTGGACAGCCACACTTTCCAAAATATATACTCATGAAATTATAAAAGGATTAAAATCAGAATCAGGGCATGCTAAATTATTTGATATTCAGTTTCAAAGTGTGCAATGTGTATTACCATGTTCAAAGTTAAAGGAATTTTTCCTTCCATTTTCACAAAAAAAAATCAAATCATTCATCATTTTTTTTGACACAAAAGAATTTTTTATTTTATCTCCCCCCCCCAACTTAAAATAAAATTGTCCCCAGTATTTAAAGAAAAGAAAATTTAGAAGGGGGTAGAGGTATAGAATGAAAGTTCAAAAAGGAAATTGAAAATGAGGATCATAGAATGAAGTCACCTGGTGGTTGAAGTTGAAATTCTTGTTGCTCCAATTTAGTCTGTTGATATCCATGTCACTTGCAGAGTTCCCTAGTAAAAAAATGAAAAAAGAAACAAGAAAAACAAAACAAAACAATATATATATATATATTTATTTATTTATATAATAAAGAAAGTAAAATATAAGTATATATATAAAATAAAATAAACTGATGATACATTGTCTTCTTTTTAAATTTTTGGGTAAGGTATTACTCAAGGATCACACCACGTGACACGGATGAATATGGTGCTCCCCTTTCATACCCATCCATACTCATTATAGAAGAACAGGTCAACATTTTATTTTTTTTATTTCTAAATATCAAAATGACTCATTAATCCTATTTAAAATATAAATTTTATTAAAACAACAAAATTATTGGAAACTTGAAAACCATGGGTTGCCTCCCATGCAGCGCTTTGTTTAACGTCGTTAGCCCGACATGGACCCCCTAACTTACCCAATACCAATTTTCAAAATTTTAAGGACCCCATATTTCTCCATGTACACTAGACTTAGATTGATTCTATGTTTATAATTTGTTTCATTCACAAACCTATATCCTAAAATGAGTGGGTAAATCCAAGGAATATCAGAAATGGTGGATCTAGTTTCTTCTCTAGTCTTGCCTAAGACATCAATAATCATTCCTACATTTTCTTTTTCAATAGAAGAATGAATTCCAACTAAAAGGTCATGGTTATACCTATGAATGGATACTTGATTGGGTAATGAAGGATAATAATTTTGAGCTCGGGTTGGATAGGACATTTAGACATAGGTTGAGATTTTGAATCTAACTCAATTTAATTTTCCAAATTTCTCAATAGAATCAATTCCTTTTTAAAAGAAGATTAAAACACAAAATTGGAAATATCGGTGTTAGGAATGGGTATAGACTCAATGTTTGTGATTTCTCTCAATGGTTCAGTGATTAGTGTTTTTGAAAAATCATCAATGGATTTATCCTTAGGAGACTCAATCCATGATGTAAAATTATCCTCTTGTGAATACAAAAAATCAGTTTCCTCTTGATTTAAACACCTATAAACAATTCCTTGATCTTCCTAATCTTCCCCAAATCCAAAAGTTTTCTCTTTAGTAAATTCATGAGAGGTTTGTGGGAAACTAGACACTTCACATAAGGTTATGGAAGGGACAGTTTGTTTAGGGACGGGTTCCTCACAAGTTTTAATGCTTTGTATTTCTAACCTCAATGATAAAACCTCAAAATTCATTTTATCCATTTGTTGACACAATTTTTCAAGTAATGGTTGTGGATCATTATGGGCAAGGGGTTGAGAAAGATGGTCTATTCCATGTGGATAATTAAGTTGTTGGAATTGCATAGGAAGGTGTTCAGATTGGCTTTTTGGGGATTGAAACTCATTATATGTTGAAATGTTTTGTGGATCATAGGAGTAAAAACATTGTGGTTCATTAGGTTTTTTATGATCCCACAAGTATAAATTAGGATGTTCATTGTACATCACACATGGGGTTGGGTGATCAAAGTAGGGATAGGTCTCCCATGTTTGGACTTGTTCAAAATTGAATTCCATAGGAGTGAGGGGGTGAGAACAGAGAAGAGGGGTGAAGAAAAAGAATGATAATGTCTAAGATAAATTACTTAGGTCCTCGGTAACAGTGCAAAAAATTGATTCTCACTCAAATTTACCCAAGAGAAGAAGGTAAGACGGTCCTTGTAGTTTAGCTTGGGTTGTCGAATCCTCAGAGACCTAAGAAGTAACCTATAGACACGTACATTCTATGGACTGTTTTTGGCTATGAAGTGGCCAACTTGGGTTGATTTTAGATGGTTTTAAATGAACTCTAAGATAATTAAGTGAATTCGATTTAAAATAATGAGTTGATCCTAGGTTATCGCTCGGGGTGGATTGGACGTATTTTCTTTTTAATGATTTCAAATTCTTATATTTGAGATGGGTTCATTTAAGGAGATAAAAAAACATCATCACTTATTGGTTTAATCTCTAAACCCTTTAATACTAATCACCTATACACTTGAAGGATCGAAGTTTTGAGAACTTCGAGGTAAAGTTTCGTATTAGCACTTGAAGTGTGTGGCCTTAAATTCAACAAGGACGATAGAGTTTAAAAATCATCAAATAAAAATCTAAATTAAAGAAGTGATTATACATTAATGAGGTGATAAATAACATCCAATCAAGCCCCTTGCTACTCCCTTGGATCAACCCATAAGTGGGTTACCCCTCCATTGATCCCATGGTTTCAATGGAAGCGGAAAGTAGACTCATGGGGGAGGAAATGGAGAAGTAAAGAGAACAACAAAAATAAAATGATCACTCCACTGTTGTGTGAATAATTTCACAAGTTTTGGTGTGAATAAATTCACACCTTGATCCAAAGGTATCAAAGTGATATTAAGAACAACATAATAAGAGTATAAGAATAAATTTTATTAAGAAACTAAAGTGAATTGAACAACTTACATGTGAAAGACAAATTTGAGACAACAAAATTGCAGCATAACATTACAATTGAACAAAGCACCAAAGATTATTTAATCCTCAAACACCAATGCCTTAAATAGTCATTTTTGAGCCCTTGGTTCTATCCTCCAATAGTCCAAGTCTCCTAAATTAATTGTGGCAGGCCATAGGTGGGTGGAAAGTAAGGGATAGAAGACTTTCCACCCTTGACCCGAAATGGCATCCATCTTGCATCCACCAAAAAGAGGCGCATGAAAAGCCTTATATATGACCTAATTTTTTTGTACCATATAATACTTAAATTAATATAAGGATGTTACCTAAAATACTGTAAAATCTAAGACCAAAAGGAGTTATTTGTTTTGAGATATGGTTTAATTGGTGGGATGTTTTTCTAGGCCGTAGAATCTGGCCCAGAATTTTATCTCTAACTTGGGCCACCTAAATGGACACAATGGAAGCCGAATTAGGATTGGATCCTGAAGATTTATTTTTTTCTATACATTCCTCATAGAAGCCCACGAAATTTGGGATTCATTGGGCCTGTATGTTGGGCCCCACCATCTCATCAGTGGGATGGTTTCCAATCTGCCTTCTCTAGAATTGCTTCCTTTCATCAAAAAATATCTCCATTTTCTTCCATGAATTATCCATTGATCCCTAAATGAAACATGTTTATATTGGAGTGTAGATAAATTTCCAAGAATATAAAATTAAAATATTTATAATCAGATGAATCATTTGGTACTTTAAATGATGTTCAAAAATGTACCACATAATAGTGCATTTTAAAAAGGTATTACAATCATAATGTGAATTGATGTTCAAAGAGTAAAATGCACTAAAATGGTGTTTATGAATAATAAAGAACATGAATATTATGTATATTAAAAATTAATATTAGCCTCATTTAGTGTCTAATCACACCCCCCAACTTGAGTTTTGCTAGTCCCGAGCAAAATATATCTCAACAATATGAAATTTGAATTCCCTTTTCCAAAAACATTTTAATACACAGTGATCACTAGAAACCCTTATACCAAACAATCATGAAACCCATAAAAATATTTTAATACAAGATAATTTCATAAGAAGATCACAATCCCAAGCTCATTACTTTGTTCAAATTCATTGTCATATTTCATCCAATATCAATTAAGTATGAGGATGTGTTGTGCATCACAATAGACATGGGGGTTCATTTTTATTCAAGGGGGGAATGATGGAAGCGCTAGGTGGAATCACATTTCAATATTAAGGTGAGTATTAATTTTTTTTATTGTATTATTTTTTTTCTTTTTTTTCTTTTTTTTTTTTGCAATTTTTCCATGGTAATTGAAGTTGCACTCAAAAGAGTCAACCCTTGTAGTGAGACTTTGCCGATGACTCTCAGGCTCAAAGACCTTAGGGCACCAAGTGAATCCCACATACTCGGGCATCATCTCGAGTTAACTCAGTCAAAAACAAATTCAAATTACCAAAAATAGAGATAAAATTACTAACTCTGGGCCAGACAACTATGGAGTCACAATCCCCAAGTGCTGAAAGTCACGCATTAGGTCATTTCATTGCTCTACATGCAAATTTTTTATTTTTGTTTTTTGTTTTTTTTTTGAATACTCATATTAAAACTAAGATGATCACCAAACCTATGCTATTTATTTGGGGGACCCCATGAACTCAAACTAATACCCCACTATCCAAAGTACGTGCATTGTGATATTTTTTTTATTTGGATGAAAATAAAAACGATGAAATATCACATTGGACAGCCACACTTTCCAAAATCTATGCTCATGAAATTATACAAGGATTAAAATTAGAATCAAGGCATGCTAAATTATTTGATATTCAGTTTCAAAGTGTTCAATGTGTATTACCATGTTCAAAGTTAAAGTAATTTTTCCTTCCATTTTCACAAAAAAAAAATCAAATCATTCATCATTTTTTTTGACACAAAAGAATTTTTTATTTTATCCCCCCCCCCCAACTTAAAATAACATTGTCCCCAGTGTTTAAAGAAAATAAAATTTAGAAGGGGGTAGAGGTAGATAATGAAAGTTCAAAAAGGAAATTGAAAATGAGGATCATGGAATGAAGTCACCTGGTGGTTGAAGTTGAAATTCTTGTTGCTCCAATTTAGTCTGTTGATATCCATGTCACTTGCAGAGTTCCCTAGTAAAAAATTGAAAAAAAAACAAGAAAAATAAAACAAAACAAAACAATATATATATATATATATATATATATATATTTATATAATAAAGAAAGTAAAATATAAGTATATATATAAAATAAAATAAACTGATGATACATTGTCTTCTTTTTAAATTTTTTGGTAAGGTATTACTCAAGGATCACACCACGTGACACGAATGAATATGGTGCTCCCCTTTCATACCCATCCATACTCATTATAGAAGAACAGGTCAAAATTTTATTTTTTTTATTTCTAAATATAAAAATGACTCATTAATCCTATTTAAAATATAAAGTTGATTAAAACAACAAAATTATTGGAAACTTGAAAACCATGGGTTGCCTCCCATGCATCGCTTTGTTTAACGTCGTTAGCCTGACATGGACCCCCTAACTTACCCAATACTAATTTTCAACATTTTAAGGACCCCATATTTCTCTATGTCCACTAGATTGAGATTTATTCTATGTTTATAATTTGTTTCATTCACAAACCTATATCCTAAAATGAGTGGGTAAATCCAAGGAATATTAGAAATGGTGGATCTAGTTGCTTTTCTAGTCTTGCCTAAGACATCAATAATCATTCCTACATTTTCTTTTTCAATAGAAGAATGAATTCCAACTGAAAGGACATGGTTATACCCTATGAATGGATACTTGATTGGGTAAGGAAGGATAATAATTTTGAGCTCGGGTTGGATAGTACATTTAGACATAGGTTGAGATTTTGAATCTAACTCAATTTCATTTTCCAACTTTCTCAATAGAATCAGTTCTTTTTTAAAAGAAGATTCAACCACAAAATTGGAAAGATCAGTGTGAGGAATGGGTATAGACTCAATGTTTCTGATTTCTCTCAATGGTTCAGTGATTAGTGTTTTTGAAAAATCATAAATGGATTTATCTTTAGGAGACTCAATCCATGATGTCAAATTCTCCTCTTGTGAATACAAAACATCAGTTTCCTTTTGATTTAAACACCTATCAACAATTACTTGATCCTCCTAATATTCCCCAAATACAAAGGTTTTCTCTTTAGTAAATTCATGAGAGGTTTGTGGGAAACTAGACACTTCACATAAGGTTATGGAAGGGACAGTTTGTTTAGGGATGGGTTCCTCACAAGTTTTAATGATTTTTATTTCTAACCTCAATGATGAAACCTCAAAATTAATTTTCTCCATTTGTTGACACAATTTTTCAAGTAATGGTTGTGGATCATTATGGGAAAGGGGTTGAGAAAGATGGTATATTCCAGGTGGATAATTAAGTTGTTGGAATTGCATAGGAAGGTGTTTAGATTGGCTTTGTGGGGATTGAAACTCATTATATGTTGAAATTTTTTGTGGATCATAGGAGTAAAAACATTTTGGTTCATTAGGTTGTTGATGATCCCACAAGTATAAATTAGGATGGTCATTGTGTATCACACATGGGGTTGGGTGATCAAAGTAGGGATAGGTCTCTCATGTTTGGACTTGTTCAAAATTGAATTCCATAGGAGTGAGGGGGTGAGAACAGAGAAGAGGGATTAAGAAAAAGAATTATAATGTCTAAGATAACATACTTAGATCCCCGAAAACGGCGCCAAAATTTTATTCTCACTCAAATTTACCCAAGAGAAGAAGGTAAGACGGTCCTTGTAGTTTAACTTGGGTTGTCGAATCTTCAGAGACCTAAGAAGTAACCTATAGACATGTACATTCTATGGAATATTTTTGGCTATTAAGTGGCCAACTTGGGTTGATTTTATATGGGTTTAAAGGAACTCTAAGAGACTTAAGTTAATTCAATTTAAAATAATGAGTTGATCCTAGGTTATCGCTCGGGGTGGATTGGACGTATTTTCTTTTTAATGTTTTGAAATTCTTATATTTGAGATGGGTTCATTTAAGGAGATAAAACAACATCATAACTTACTAGTTTAATGCATACTCCCTTTAATACTAATCACCTATACACTTTAAGGATCAAAGTTTTGACCACTTCAAGGTAAAGGTTCGTATTATCACTTGAAGTGTATGGCCTTAAATTCAACAAGGACGATGGAGTTTAAAAATCATCAAATAAAAATCTCAATTAAAGAAATGATTATACATTAATGATGTGATAAATAACATCCAATCCAACCCCTTTCTACTCCCTTGGATCAAACCATAAGTGGGTTAGCCCTCCATTGATCTCATGGTTTCAATGGATGCGGAAAGTAGACTCATGAGGGAGGAAATGGAGAAGTAAAGAGAACAATAAAAATAAAATGATAACTCCACCGTTGTGTGAATAATTTCACAAGGTTTGGTGTGAATAAATTCACACCTTGATCCAACAGTATCAAAGTGATATGAATAAGAACAGAATAAGAGTAGAAGAAGAACTTTTATTAAGAAACTAAAGTGAATTGAACAACTTACATGTGAAAGACAAATTTGAGACAACAAAATTGTAGCATAACATTACAATTGAACAAAGCACCAAATATTCTTTAATCCTCCAACACCACTGCCTTAAATAGTAATTTTTGAGCCCTTGGTTCGAGACTCCAACAGTCCAAGTCTCCTCAATTAATTGTGGTAGGCCATAGGTGGGTGGAAAGTAAGGGAGAGAAGACTTTCCACCCTTGACCCAAAAAGGCATCTAGTTTACATCCACCAAAAAGAGGCGCCTGAAAAACCTTCTATATTACCGAATTTTGGTGAGTCATAGAAGACTTAAATTAATCTACGGATGTCCCCTAACGTCCTGTAAAATCTCAGCCCAAAATGAGTTATGGTTTTCGAGATATGGTTTAATTTATGGTCTGTTTTTCTGGGCCATAGAATATGGCTCAGAATTTTTTTTCTAACTTGGGCCGCCTAAATGGACACAATGGAGGCCGAATTAGCATTGGATCCTGAAGATTTATTTGTTACTATAAATGTATTATAGAATACCATGAAATTTGGGATTCATTGGTCCTGTATGTTGGGCCCCACCGTCTCATCAGTGGGCTGGTGTCCAATCTGCCTTCTCTAGAATTGCTTCCTTTCATCAAAAAATATCTCCATCTTCTTCCATAAATTCTCCATTGATCCCTGAATGAAACATTTTCATATTGGAGTGTAGATAAATTTCCAAGAATATAAAATTAAAATATGTATAATCAGATGAATCATTGGGTACTTCAAATGATGTTCAAAAATGTACCACATAATTGTGCATTTTAAGAAGGTATTACAATCATAATGTGAAATGATGTTCAAAGTGTAAAATGCACTAAAATGGTGTTTATGAATAATAAAGAACATTAATATTATGTATATTAACAATGAATATTAGCCTCATTTATTGGCTAATCACTGATTCCCACATTGCCATGGGATATATGAAATGAGTTGGTTCCAGGACACTAATGGCTAACCAGTTCTAAAAGAAGATAAAGATTGCAATACAAAATAAATTGGGAAATCCATAATGCTTCATAAAGATGGATAGAATATAACTAGTCAATGAACTATAATCATCTTTTCCTCACCCAGAATAGCCAAACCCATTCATCATAAAGGTTACCGCTAGGATGGAGATCTCATTTCAAGCTCTATCCACCACCTAGGTTGTTAAGAGAAGAGATGAATATACTTGAGTAGCTCTGAGCGATGGGTTGATGAGTGAAATCACATCCACCCATACCCAAGGGATAGTTTTCCAACATATAAGACAACCCCTAGGATCGGGTTGTGACCATTCATCCATCCTTGGAAATTTTCATCTGAATACTTTCAAGAGAAATTGACACCCATTTAATATTATAGATTGAAGTCTGAAGGAGGAATGACAACATCATCCAATAAGCCGAACCTATATAGATTAATTTGGTGTGATAAAGGATAATTTTGAAGCTTGAATGTAAGAATACTTTTTATAATCTCATTATCAAAATTCATGTGATATCATGGGTCAGCATTGCAATTTCTATAAATCATGGCCCTTTGATTATCCATAGTAGAGGAACTTTAATGAGATCCAGAATCCATCTAAAAAAAGTAAGTGGAATATTTCAGATAGATAAAATAAAATCTTGTTGAAGGAAAGACATAAAAATTGGCTGCATTATAAACATCACATGAATGGTCAAATGGATTTCATGATCACATAAAGGATTCATGAATTTCCTGACTCTTGAAGATCTCATGGATCTCATAAACCCATAAGGTGTCACGCAACCGCATGACCCCTCATAAGACTCACAATCACATGTCCTTGAAATGGTCATGTGAGACACATAATAGTCAAAGGATCGTGCAATCAATCTAGCTTATTCTGTGAAACTCTCAAGATGATCATGCATCCCCAATACCAAAGTTCAAACAATTACTGAATATAAATACATGGATTAATTCGATCGGGTGCTTGAGAAAAGTAATTCTTGCAAAGAGGTTCTCGTAAAATAGAATCAAAGTAGGATTTCATGATGGGTTCTTGTGGGAAGGTCTCATGAAGAGGTTATGTGATGGAAGCAGGGTGTAAGAACTCTAGAGAATTGAGTAGATGGTAAATGAATTGATCTCTTATCTTCTATTTATAGGTCATTCCATAGAATACCAAACATCACACGGCATACCAAACTCCACCCAATATTCCGATTGGTGATAGCTCCAAAGCCTCGGGCGGGCATTTACTTTCCTCATAACCGAGTCCTTTTCCTTGCAAAAATTTCTCTTAGGGGGGAATTTGTTGACTCCCACCATATGAGCATCAAAAAAATCACAAGGGAAGAAATACTTGAATATGAGTATTACTTTCCCCATAAATTAAAGGAATATATAGGTGACCATGATCACATGGATCATGTGAACCTTCAGGAGACACGCGATATCATGACCTATGTAAGGTCATGCAGATGGTTGTGCATAGCACATTCCCTAAGGAAGATCCCATAGATCCCCTTTAACAAGTCCTTATACTCTTGTTGAGTCATCCTAGACACTCACTGATCATGTGGTAGCAACCATAAAAAAAACCCCAGGTCACGCAAATTTTCAGGCGATAGTCACCTAAAAATCCATCCAAAAATCCTTGGAAAATATGTGGGAAATATCCAAAAGGAGGGAGACACTTGTGTTCATAAATATCACGTGACGCATCACTGATAGGTTGAGTAATTGTCTTTGACAGCACTCATACAACCTCACAAGACCCCCAACCTCTGTAAAATAAACAAAGTAAATAAAAAAGGTAAAGGTGGGATCCTCTTTTAGTTGTAAAACTTACAAGATGCACCCATAAATCCCGCAAGACACCAAGTAAATCCCAGGGACATGTCCACCTAGTCATGAAAGAGCCTGCTAGCATGTCACCCCCAACACACGAAAGTTTTCAAACATGTCCATGAAATCTCATGCTCCCCCTTTTTCTCCAAAAATAAGCATATTAGTTTACCCATGAAGTTCTTGTGCGTCACCAAAAGACATTTTGTTGGCTAGTGGTTAAACTGGTTATCTTTGACAACACCCATGCAAGCTTGCAAGATCCCTAAGCCTTCGAAAAATAAAATAAGGAAATAAAAGAGAAAATTAAGGATCCTCTTGTGGTATTAAAACTCATTCAACAAACTTTCAAGATCTCATACGACCCCTTGAAAATCCATTTTGATCTTGCAAAGGCCCCCTGGAAAGCCTTCCTTATCTCATAGAATATCCCAGATAAGGCATCAAATATCACGCAAAATCCTTTCAATAGGAATTCTGATCTCATGAAAGTCCTTAGATATGTCATCCTAATAATATAAAAAACCCTTGTAATTTTTGTATGATTCGAAAAGTCCCCTTTAATTGGCCAAAATCTAATAAAGGGGAAATTGATGGGATGATCTCGTGTTCGCTGAAAAATCATGCGACGCCCCCAGAATGAACTATAGTAGGATCTCACAAAACACATGACATTAAAGCCCTCCACAGACTTCATCTTGGATTTTCAAGATATGAACTGTGAAAAGTATAAAATAACTGGGGTATAGAGAACTATAAATTCCCCACCCTATCATGAAAAATGCATCCTTATACAGAGTAATTTTCCTTGGAACATCACACCGGCACACCCATGAATCAAAATGGATTTCTTGGAGCATCTGATTTCACAGATAGGAAGTTTTATATTAGGTAAGATCCATAATACAAATGGAGTGATCATGAAGCATGCATAGACACTCTACATGATCACTCATAGATTGTATAAAGGAATTCTTGTGGGTTACAAGAAGAAAATTTCACATATCTTCTAGATAAAACAAAACTTAAAATAAGATAACACTAAAAAAATCTAAGGCATATACAATATAGGCTGGAAAAAAAACTAAAAATATGGGATACTTATGTGAAGAACATATATGTTGATTCGCATAAACTTTGCATGAACCACCTAGGTCATACAAAGGCACTACGACATGTCACCCAGATCTCGCAACAATCATTTGGTATACTATTTGGATCATGATAAGTGCTATAAACATATCAAAAAATTCACATGATTCCCCTTTAGCATGACACCCAAGTCTCATGAATCCCTTCGAGATCACCATACAAACCTTGTGGTGTCCTTTAGACATGTTGCCTAACTCGTATGGAGAAACCAACATATGTCAGTTGAGTCTCGCGATAGCACCTAGGAATTTCAACTGGATCTCACAACTCCCTCTAGGAAGGATAGCTATATCCCATGATGTCCTCCATACATGTCATCTTGGATCACGTGTCCCCTCTAGACATATCTCATTGACTCTCGCGATGACCTCCAAGTGTGTCATCCAGATTTCATGATGATGCTAGGGAAAGTCAGCTGGATCATGAAATTCCCTCTAAGCATGTCATCTTAGATCATGTGATGGATTCTAGGATCATTCATCCAGTTCTTGTGATGTCCTTTGGACAAGTAATCCTTGATCATGTGATGGACCCTAAACAGACCATCTAAGATATACAACATCCCTCGAACAAGCCAACTGGATCATGTGATTGTCATTGGACATGGACACAATATAATCAGACGTTTCCATACATACTTCAACGTATCAGGTCATACAATCAAGGAATGTTAAGTAGGAAATCAATGCATGTCAAACATACAAGCAGACTAGGTCAATTAGGAATCCTAGGACTTGATAACCTTGTTTGTCCTCAGTGTTTAAGCCCCGATCATAAAGGAAACATCAGTGTGTAAGCCCCAATATAGGGAACTACGATGACTCTAATTCCTTCCAAAACTAGGATACATAGGATGCCTGCCTGAGGCCCGATCTCTATGTTAAAGCATTAGTAGGGAAATCCCAGCACATAAGTCCCATACCCAAAAGAAATGAGAATAATTATTTTCCATCCATTTTTTCTCACACTGATCATATCTCATGTGGGATTAGGAATTCAAAATTATCATATCATTCATGTCACGGGCCTCTATTGGGATAAGGGTGTTCTCAGTGTGTAATCCCCGATCAGCGGCATAATATGATATATCCTACGTATAAGAGAAAACTCAATGTGTAAGCCCTGATCAGCATCATAATATGATATGTCCCGTGTATAAGGTAAGCCTGAGTGTGTAAGCCTCAACTCATTAAATTATAGGGAATCTGATTCCTATCATAACTAAGATACATAGAATAAATTCCTAAGGCCCAATCCTGAACTCAAATGGGTATCCACTTTGGTGTAAGTCCCCTCATGTCTCTGACATTTCAATAATTGGGACCCAATAATTCCCATGGGTTGATCATTCCACCTCATCCATCAGTAAACTGAGAATCCAACCGAACTATGATTAATTGGATTCCTATTATAATCATGATATGTAGGATGCCTTATTGAGACCTGAGCTCTATACTAAACATCTCAAGGGTAGTCCCAGAACATAAGCCCTACATTCACATGCAGTGAGGTTGGTTACTTGATATACCTTATTTCTCACATTAAGTATAGATCACATGAGCTTAGTAAGGTGTAATATTAATATCATTCGCATTGTGAATCTTCACTAGCCAGAGAAATATCAGTATGTAAGCCCCTATGAGTGGCATGATACAAACATCCCTCATATAAGGGCATCTACTTTAGGGACAATCGTAAGGGTGTGATCAAACTATGATAAATCTGATTCCTGATATAACTAGGATATGTAGGAGGTCTCCTAAATACTTGAGCTCAAATATTTGGTGCCTAAGTTCCCAAACATATGTTATTTTTGCATGACGTTAAACTACTATGTCGGTCTTGATTCCTCAATAAACAGTATATGTAGGACACATCATAATTGCTCAATCCCCTCATCAAAATATTAATCGCCACCCTGCATAGTATAAAACTATGAAGTGCTTGGTTATACATCTTCATCATATAAGCAGCTATTCATTACTAAGAAATGGACGAAGAACCTCAGATACATATAGATGGATTCACTAATGAGATCCCCTTATTATTTTTATAAAAGGGGGTTAACCTATAATAATTTTTTAGGTTAATTGGTCATGTATCAATATTAGGAAGAGATTCTCAAATATATCTTAAATCTATAAGAGAGTTCTATAGTATACATCAATCCCCCCCCCAAAGGGTGTTATAAGTCTGACCTCCCATCCTCTAGACCAACACAAGTCCCTAGGTTTCATTAGGTCTAAAACCCCAACTGACCACCAGCCATTGGAAAGTAGGCTTGTACCCAGTTATGGATGGGGGGACTATTGGGAGTTTCTATTAAGAGTGACAATGGTGACCCGACGTCAGTGATTGTGAAATAAATTGAACAACTCACAATCAATCACCAAGTTAAACCGAATTCACCTCCATCATCCTCTTTTCCATCGAAACATATATATATATATATAAACAAATAGATATATACTTATTATTATTATCAAAATAAATAAATATATAAATATATATATACTTATTATTATAATTATAATTATTATAAATATATAAATATATAGTTATATATAGTTATTATTATATATATAAATATATTATTATTATTATAAAAAATAAAAAAATAAAGGTTTCATGAGGTTTAGACTTAGTCATATTTAATATTGGGCTCACATGGATCATCCTCAGTCTCCCTCAAGCACGATAAGAAATCTCTTCAACCGATGGTCATGGGTCTCAGTAGTGGAGACATCGAGTTCCTCCCTCATAAGTGGTAGTGTGATTGGGTTGCGGATCTTCAATGAAGATCTTCTCTGACAACAACCTGGTTCAGGTTCGATCGATGCAGCATCAATGCTCATGAAGAATGCTAGACTTTAGTTTGGTCGACCTTCAACGGTGGTGAATTTTTCTAGGTCAGCTCATTTATCTTCATCCATAATAGGAAGATTTGGGATTTATAGTGGGTTTGACAATATTCATTTTATGGTAAGTAAAGTTTGATTTCTTAATCAACAGTGCAAGCAGCACCATGATCTCCAAGCAGTAGATCTTAGTTTGGTAGTATCAGTGGCAGTCGTAAAGAGGGAATGGTAGCAAGGGTGGTTATAGTGGGATGGTAGATCTAGAAGCGGCGTTAGTGGTAGCATAGGTTGACTGGTGGTAGCATGGAGGATGTTAATAGTATAAATGGTGAAGGAGCGGTAGAAGGAAAGATGGTAAGAGGGTTGGTGGAAGCTTGTGCTATCATTGGGGTGTAGAATAGTTACATTGGATGGTGATGGTAGAAGAAGGCTCTAGTGGTAATATGGAGGGGATGATTTTTCAATGGTAGCAGTGTGCTATCGTTGGTGTCAGAATGGTATATAGGGAAATGGAAATAGTATAGGCAAGGGTAGATGGATAGGGGTGTTAGCAGTAGAAGCTAGCATGGTAGATGTTGGTAGTGATACTGTGAATTTAGAGGTAGCAGTGTACCTAAAAACAAAATAAATAAATAAATAAACAAAATAAATAAATTCAAATAAATAAAAAAACATACAAGTTAAATTATTTATAAAAAAAAGAATGAATTAATTGAATTAATGACTTAAATTAAAATAAGAAAAACATAATAAAAATAATTAATTAAAAAACAATTAAAATAAATAAACCTTTTAAATAAAAATATTAATTAAACTAAGAAAGTTTTATTAATTTGAAATGAAATTAAATAAATAATTAAAAAATAAAAGAATTACACACACTAATTGAATTTATTATTTTTAAAAAACATAAAAATAATAATAAATGAATTAAAATAAATACAGAAATGAAAAAATATAATTTAAACAAATACACGGGAATAAAAATGGTGAAAAAATAAATAATTTATTTATTTAACTTTAAATTAACCAAAATAAAAAAATAAATAATGAAATTAATATTTTGACATTATGATTCACATTTTAAATTATTTAATGAAAAATTATCACAATTAAAATTTATTCAAGAAAATATATTATTATGACATTAAAAACGCATTTAATTGGTAAAATTGATGTGGAAAAAAGATAGATAAAAGGTCACATCAAACTCCCCCACACTTAATCAATTGCATTCTCAAGAAATACAAAGCATTTTATCTATTTATAAAGAATCATAAAAATACATGCACATATTAACTAAGTTATAAATAACTTTAAAAACAAAGGAAATAAAAAATCACCCCAAAGATTTAAATAATAATGCCTCCTAATGAATTCCATAAGGTGCCTTATTTCAATTCTAATTAAAGTTATAGTTCTAGAATTGAAAAAGGTTAAACTAAAGTGGAATTAAGACTTTGATAAAAAACACTTGCAATTATCACTATCCCTTGGGTTCCAAAAATCAAAGGTCTATTTTTCACTTCATTGATTCAACTCAAATTATTTTCATGTAATTCAGTTGTTCCCTTCTTCAACTAGGTTCAAAATTCTGCTCACCTTAATGAACTCATTTTTTACTTTTTAAAGATTTTTAAAAAAAATTACCCAACCATGTATGTGTAGATCACTATTCAAAAGAACTTATTTGATATTTATAGATGTATTACACACAAACAGTGCCTAAAGTTTCAGATATTCACTATAGGGTCTCAATTTCCCATTTTACTCTAGTTATAAAGGACATAAATGATTATCATTTTATTTGGATCTATGGGGTGTTTGTTTAAAAAGAATGGATTTCCTAGGTTCAAGTTAAAATTTCTAGTTTTCCTAAGTTATAATCTCAATTCCACAAAAATATATCCTATCACACTCCCTTTCTAAGTTCCTAAATAGAACATCCATAAAAAAGTATGAAAAAAACACTCAATAGTCACACTATTCTAGAAATTTCAAAATTAGTGAAACCCCTCAACTTGGAAATAAATTATCACCTAGTCCAGAATCAATGATATTTTTTTACAAACATTCTAAATTGATGCACAAATAGGAGGAAATTTGAAAAAAAAATGAGAGTTTTTGATGGGTTATAATTAAGGATAGTTTAGCACAATTAAGACCCCTTACCCACACTTAAAACTCAAAAATGTCCCCATTTTTTTAATCCAAGTGGGAGAAACAATTAAATAGTTTTGATTTAAATGGATGTTGAAATCAAACATAGGAAAGTTTTTGTTTTAAGGGGTGACATGAAAGCTCAAAAAAAATACCACTCATTCAAAAAAACTTCAAAACAATTTCTTTTTTAATTTTCATTCTCTCTTTTTTCTTTAGAAAGTTAATCCTCAAGTGTAGACTTCTCGAACCCTTTACATAAGGGAACCCACCTCCCCATAAAGAGATCACTCTGAAGAGAGCCCCATCAGAGATGGCAGAGCATCCTTGAGGGTAACAACCCGGGTGACGATGGGTCTACATAGAAATCTGTCAGTACAAGTGGGTTGTGTCTCATTTCACCCACC
The DNA here is from genome assembly GCA_963277665.1 of Viscum album. Lineage (NCBI taxonomy): Eukaryota > Viridiplantae > Streptophyta > Magnoliopsida > Santalales > Viscaceae > Viscum > Viscum album. The sequence continues at coordinate 248,887,461 of OY728133.1, forward strand.
TAGTCAGAGATTGAGTGACCCAGAAAGATGAGTGGATCCTGAGGGAATGAGAAATTCTCCCAAAAGTGGACTCCCAGTAATCAAACCCTTCACCTCCCAAAGAACAGAAAAAATATTATCAAAAATTATCTCAAACAGAAACATGATGAACAATAAGGCAGTAATATTTGAATACAAATGAATTATTAAGGGTTCTAGTCAGGTGAAAAATTTGATTCAAAATGATTTTTAACACATTAGATATAATCAAGTCACTCACCCAACCAAAAAAATATATTATCAAAAGTCAAATTAAAAAAAGGGGTTTCCCCCACAATTAATTTTCAGTATCACATAATATGAATGTATATAGAGTTGAATGATAGAATTAAGAAATAGAATTTAATAAATACTCCCCTGGTGTGTAAGATCTTATGTCTTTGGTTCATAGAAAATGTGTAACCACCCTAAAATAAAAATAGATCTCTAGTTTCAGGTTCAATTTTCTAAAATATGAATATATCACAATAATTATCTAAAAGAAAAAACCAAAGTTAGAGTTAAGGGAAGTTTTATCCTATTTTCTCCAATTAGAAACTCCTTCTAGCATTGAAGTTCCAAATGATTCTGCTATAGGTAAATAGTTCTCACAACCAATTGTGCTAACTTCTCATGGTTAATCCACCATCCACAAACTATCTGTACCCCATGGTAATTCAACTAATCCACTTTCAAATAGAAATAAATCAAACAAGAGTAAGAATATGTTAATGAAATATTCAACAAAAATGGTTCGTAAATCTATGGAGACACACAACCGAGTAATGATCATTTATTAAAATATAAATTTAAATAGAAAAACAAGAAAATCATGAGTTTAATCCCATGTAGCATTAGTTTTATAGTCCCCAACTAGACTCAATACCCTAAATAGTTTATCCATATTCATTCAATGGTTAAGATTCATCATTAATTGGGATTTGGGTATTTTCTTTGTAAAATTGAACTAATTTACATAAGACTTCATAAAACTCATCATCCTGAAGAATTATAATAGAGCTAATATTTTCCTCATTTTTTATATTTATTTAATTTATTTAAACCCTATAAATTTATCAATTTTAGTTTATTTGCATCTATTTTTTATTAATGGTGTGTTTTGAGATAAAATGTAAAAATTTGTTAATTATGGAATTTTGAAAGATTTTTATCATAAAGTTATTTTGGTCAAAACTTTAATAATGTAGATAGAATTTATATGATTATTTTTTTAGGATTCCTTGATTCATTTTCTTTAAATTTTTCTTCTGTGACAAGAGTTGATTTAAACATCTAATGGCCTGAAAAATCATTGAATTTGGAAAACCTTTTGGGAGGATATCTTGGAACCCAACTCTATAATAGAAGCATAAGTCAGTATACACACATAAAATTGTAGTGATTCCACCTAGATATGAAATATGGATAAAATTTTAGTTCTAAAAATAAATTTCATGGAGTTATTAAACCATTAAAAAGTAAATTAAATGATATACATTGTATAAATATTCATGGAATTCATGTCCATAAAAATTTATACTCATTATAAATTCTATAAATTCATCTAGGAACATCCAATTAATTTGAAATTTTGTGGTCATATAGTAAATTAAATTTCTAGAATCCTATAATAACATAAATTGGGATGATTTTAATACATGGGGTATTAAATAGGATCAAACATTTATATGATAGAATGTGATGGAAAACATTTCTGTCTTTCTTTTATTTTATTCCTTTTTTTATTTTTGTAATAACTTCTTATTCATCATTCATATCTATTACCCTTACCATGGTGGGATAAATATTTTAGTTATTTGGGAAGGTTTGGTTTTCTATTTTTTAATTCTTGAGTTCTTTGACATAATTAAATTAAATCTCTTTCTCTCTTCTTAAAAGTTGTTTTCAATTTCATATATCAGTTTTTATTATAAAGTTTGATCCTATTTGGTTTTTTATTCTATTATTTATTTTTTCTTTGTTCAATGATTATTATCTCACTCCACTAGGTTATGGTTTATGTATAATGTAATAGACTAGGGCTTAGTGGAAAAGTACTCAACAATCGTCAGTACGTGTGAAAGGGGTAGTGGATGTTCTTGATTTTTTAGGATAAACAAGACCCGGTCGGGTATTGCCTAAGTCATTTGATGATATTCATTGAAACTATTTTTCACATGGAAGTATAGTAGACCATACTAAGATCTTGGTAAGTTTTTCTTTCACCATCACCATTTGACCAAGGGAGTGAGAGGAAACAATTGTGGAATCTCACTTTAAGCATCTTAATATAAGAAGATTGAATAAAATAGAACAAGGATAGCATTGTAATTGGAAAAATGACTCTGACCTGATCACCCTTATAATATCATAGTTTTTAATCACTTGAATTTAAAATTTCATTTCAATCATTTTATTATTGATTTCTTTTTATACAAAACCAATCAATTCAAAAAACACTACATTTTTACTCTAATTAAAAAGTGAAAAACTATTATGTGTGCACTCCTCTTCAAGAGACTACCTAGGGTTAACCACTAGAATATACTTAGGTAATATAAAATATTGTTTTTCTACTCCCCATGATAGGTGTTCATCAAAAATTATCATCATTTATAGGGAGGAAGTTCCACAACCTAATTATAAATATTTGAATCTTTTCAAATTTAAAAAAAATATATTAAAAAAAATCCATTCTATTTTCAAATGATTGTTTCTTTAATTAATGGAATAATTACCCACCGATGAAAGAACCAATTCTTGACTCATCCTTTTCTATAGAGGATGGTGTTTCTTCTATTTTTAGATAGGTGAGGTTATTTTTGAAATGAAATAATTGGGGGTGAGCATTCAAATAATTCATATATGTCCTGAGGGAGGACATGAACAAAAAAAATTTAAGTAATGGCCCAAGATCTAACTGAGTTCTCCCATTACTTTATAGAATTTTATGAAGTTTCTAAGGTCTAAGAAGATCCCCCCTTAGTATTACCTGATTTTTCTAAGGAGATACAAGAACTAGAGGAGACTGACTACCTGCCTCTATCTATTACTACTCAACTCCAAGAGGTTATTTCCACTAAATAAGAGATTAAATATGAATAAACTTATGGAGATGATATTTTCATGAACTCATTATCTTCTAATTTTATTGAAACTAAATTGAGTATAACCTCTAATTTTTTTAAATTTTCAGATTTTTTTAACACATTTATTACCTTGGTGGATGAACAATAAAAATAATATACACCTGATGAAGAACATATAAAACTCCCTAAACTTGTTGAAAACTTATTAGAGGGACTTCAAGAGGAGACCAAAGTTTTTTTTAGGAGGAAAATGAGATGAATTATGCTCACATTAAAAGGTAAGAATTTGATATTGATTCTTCATGCTTTAATTTTTTTCAAATATAATTAAACACTGGCATTCCCTTCAATTATTCCATTGATGTAGCATGCCTTGAGAAAACACTGGTGAATGAAGAAGAAATTGTGCAAATGGAAACTAAGAAAGAGGATGAATCATTATTTATCCTACCTCCACTATTCAAGTTTTATCTCATTCCCATGGGTGTGTATTTGGAAAATTATATCCATGGATCCCTTAACAAAAAGGAATAAGTGCATAATGGAAAGAATAATTTTTGTTGGTTCATGAGTAAGAAACTTTACCCACCATCAAATTGGGGATAATCGATTAGAACTACCCATCTGGAGGTAGTCAAAACCTAGGGCCCAATTGGGGGATTAAACCAAGATCTATCCTTCATTTATCATTCTATCACTATTTTCATCTATTATAATAAATTTATTATGTTATCTTTTCAACTTTTTATTGTATATTTTAAGAGTGAGAGAGATAATTAGGATCTCAACTCAACATTTTACTACCAATAAGTAAGGTTGTACCTCTCCTTAACACTTTCTTGTTGTGATTCAATTAAAAATATACTTAGGTGTTAAATCCATTTGAATTCATTAAGGACACTGCATCATTTAATTATTGGGTATAAAACCTTTGTATTTTAGTATTTTTGTTTTTTGTTTTTTTTCTAAAATAAAATTTGTGTGTTTTTTATATTTTTGTGTGTTTCTATTTAAAATTTTAGTGTGTTTTTATAAATTTTGAGCTGAAATGATTATCATTACCATTTTTGAAACCTCTTTCAATGAGTGAACCAATATATTACATGAAACTAATCTTAAAGGCATGATGATAATTACTTTGTTTCAAGTTCAAATCTTTGGGAATTTCATGAAAAGTGCTCTGATTTTTAAATTCCATGCCACATATCACTATCTTTAATTTTTAAATCACTTACCTGTGAGGATTCTAAACCATTGTTGTCATATTTTTTACATTCACCTAATTTCTTGAGAGAACTATACCATGCTTTCTTTAAATATAATTTTATTTATTCATGTCAAAACTTTAGGGTTTAAGGTATTTATGTTTTAAATGATTGAGGCATTTATTTTTTTAAAGCCCCCTTTTCAAGAAAATCCTTTTCATTATGGCCTGCCTTGTAATTTTAATCCTTGTAGCCCTTATAATCCATGAACATCCTATTAGGTTAGCCACATTACAATCCAATTTTCCCTATCCAACCTGATCTTGAAGTGAAATTGCATGATCTAGTTGAAATTTAGTGTGGTGGAATCTACCTTGTAGTGTGATGCCTCATTTAGAGATACTTTAGGTGGGAAATTAAATATTTGAGAGATGATTTTACTAGTGAATAATTATTTCATTTGAAAGTTGTGTCTGTCTGGAGCTTTCATGATAAGATAAGTTATACCTTTCTGGAGCTTCTAATAGATAAAAAAAGTTGTGCCTATCTGGAGCTTTTAAGAAAAAATTATGAGAATATTGAATTTTTTTCTCATGAAATGCTGAATAGAATGAACTTCACATGATTTTTCATGATGATGGATTTAATTTTCTACTAAGGGGAGTAAGGAGGGTTCCATACTTGAGTGAAAATTAGAATCTTACAATTTTTATTCAAAAAGAGCCAATCCCTCCATATTTGCCCTCATAATTTTTAACATATAAGTCATACCAACCAGAATCCACAAAACAAACCTACAAATTCCTCATGATAAAAATATTTCCTTGACTCGCATTGGGTGGAGATTTAGGAATTTATCAAGAATATGGTGACTCTTTCATGGGTTTGGATGAGAAAAGCCTTGTTGAAAATTGACATTTGTGAGATGAGAGAAAATTCATGTGAGGTAAGTGTTTTGTGCATATGGGATGAGAAATGAAGTGGAAATATATTAATTGATCTAAATGGAGAACTTGAAATAATTTTTTTATGAGGCATGATATCTTTTTGTTTCTTGGTGTGAATTTGGTGGATCTCATAGGTATGTGTTTTTAATTTCCTTTGATTTAATTTTAATGTTTACTTGTCTAGGAGTCCAGGTGCTAAGTGTGGGGTAATTTAGAGAGATAATATTTTCCTAATTTTTTATGTATTTAAATTATTTAAACCCTGTAAATTTATCAATTTGAGTTTATTTTCATCCATTTTGTATTAATGGTTAGTTTTAAGCTAAAATGTAAAAATTTGTTAATTCTAGAATTTTGAAATATTTTTATCATAAAGTTATTTTACGAATAACTTTAATAATATAGATCCAATTAATGTGATTTTTTTAGGATTACTTGATTCATTTTATTCAACTTTTTCTTTTGTTATAATATCTAATTAAAACATATAGAGGCCCAAAAAATCATTGAAGTTGTAAAACCTTATGGGCGGACAGTTTGGACCCCACCTCTATAACATAAGTATAAGTCAGGATACACACCTAAAATTGAGTTTATTCTACTTGGATATGAAAGAGGAATAAAATTATCTTTCTAAATATAAATTTTATGGAGTTATTAAACCATTAAGGAGGAAATTAAAGGATATAAATTGAAGTAATATTCGTAGAATTCTCATTCAAAAAAGTTATACTCATTATAAATTCCATAAAATCCTCTAGGAGAATCTAATTAATGTGAAATTTGTTGGTAACATAGGAAATTAAATTTATATAATCCTATTATAAGGGAACTTTGGATAATTCTAACATATGGTGTTCTAAACAAGAGAAAGCTTTTATAGGATAGAATCTACTGGACAACATTTCTGCCTTTCTTTTCTTTCTTTCCTTTTTCTTAGTTTTGTAATGTCTTCTTCTTCCTCATTCATATCTATTACCCTTACCATGGTGGGGTAAAAATTTTATTGATTGGGTAAGGGTTGGTTTCCAATTTTTTAATTCTTTATTTCTTGTACATAATTGAATTAAATCTCTTTCTCTCTTCTTAAAAGTTGTTTTCAATTTCATATAGTGGTTTTTATTATCAAGTGCGATCGTACTTGGTTTTTGATTCTGTTATTGATTTTTGATTTGTTAAATGATCATTATCTCTCTCCACTATGTTTTGGTTTATATATAATGGAATAGACCAGGGCTTAGTAGTGAAGTACTCAACGATTGTCAGTATGTGTGAAAGGGGTAGTGGATGACCTTGATTGTTTAGGATAAACAAGACCCGACCGGGTATTTCCTAAGTCATTTGAGGATATTCATTGAAACTATTTTACACATGGAAGGAGATTATACCATACTAATATCTTGGTAATTTTTTCCCTCACCAACACCATTAGACCAAGTTAGTGAGAGGAAACAATCGTGGAATCTCACTTTAAGCAACTTAACATAAAAAGATTGAATAAAATAGAACAAGGATAGAATTGTAATTAGAAAACTGACCCCGAACTAATCAAATTTCTCATATCATATTTTTCAATCACTTGAATTTAAAATTTCATTTAAATCATTTTATTATTGATTTTTTATTCAAAACTAATAAATTACAAAAACACTATAGTTTTACTCTAATTAAAAAGTGACAAACTATTTTTTATGCACTCCTCTTCGGGAGACTACCTAGGGTTAACCACTAGACTATAATTAGGTAATATAAAATATTGTTTTTTCGTGCCCCTTGATAAGTGTGCGTAAAATTCCACTTAAAAACTAAAAAACTCTAGGACTAAGACTTGTTCCATCAAAATCTTAAAAATCCAGATTATCCATAAAAGAATCAAGAAAAGTGTAAAATAGCTCAGGACCAACATCAAAATGAACAACCTTAGATTTCAATTACTCACCCTCACTCTCCCCCATACTTGTTACATTAACATGTTTAGAAATTATAGTAGTATTGAAGATAGGAACTCATTATCAATAATAGGATGATTCTTAAAGGCGGTTTCCTTAGGTGTGGAAAGGGAAGAGTCATTAAGATCTTCTAATAACTTCTCAAATTCATTGAAAAAAATTTCATCATCCAGGTGGTGAAAATAAGTAGGGTAATACCTACTGTCCATTTATGGAAAAATTCCCAAAAAATCATCTAACTTACTCCTAAAAAAATTAGAAAATTCATGTCTAAATTTAAGAGAAATAGAATTGATTTTAGTCTTGGACATGGAAGTTTCATTTTCAACAGAAAAAGAATCATCAACATACTCTATCTACTTGATTTGGTCAGAATAACATGAAATTTTAGGGAGGAATTCTTGGGAGGGTTGTAAACTCTGAACATATTGAGAAAAAATATCAGTAATATTTCATAGTCTGGGAAGGATCACTTCATAGTTTTGAGAAATGTAATTCCAAATTTTACTCTAAATTGTCCCCAATTTTTCTAGTTATTGTGTAGACTCAAATTGAAGAAAAAAAATTGCTTCAAAATGTTCATTGATAGACTTGGTGATAAAATAATCAAATGGGTGATGATTTTCCTTTCTAAACTCATCTTTGAATATCTCATTTTAAATATCAATTAACTTACCACTCACCTCAATTGGATACTCTTTGAAAACTTGAAATTTATCTTGGTCCTCACCAGCTTATAGGGTAACCTTCCCTTTTGAGACATCGATGACGACCCCATAAGTATTCACAAATGGACTGCCTAAAATGATTTGAACCATTTTATCACACTCTATGTGTGGAATAAATAATTATATGGGAAAATGTAGTTTCCCTATACCAAATAATAGGTTATCTACCCTCCCATAAGGGTAGACAAAGGACATGTTAGCTAGCCATAGTGACACTGAAGTTGTTTTTATCTCCCTAAGGCCCAAATTTTTGAACAAAGAGTGGGGAATAAGGTTAGTTCTAGATCATAGATCACAAAAATCCCTAATATCCTCACTTAAATCAATTTTATAAGATATGGAAAAACTACCAGGGTCTTTCAGTGTGGGGGGATATTCTTTTAGACTATGGCACTACACTCCTAATTCAAATTTATTGTTGATACATCACCCTAGTACCTTTTTTTAGCTAAGAAACTCTTAATAAATTTTAGATAAGATGGTATTTTGTTCATAAGCTTCCATAAATGTCATGTTAACATTTAATCTCCTAAATGTTTGAAGAAATTTAAGGTAATTAGGTTCATTGTTATTTTTTAGCCTTTGTGTAAAAGGGTTGGAAGGGGATAATTATTCAAAACAAACGGGTTATTCTTATCATCCTAAAAATTTACCTTTTTATTTCCATATTTTAAAATTTTCCACTTCATTTTCCTTTATTATGTGGTTTTCTCATGTAAAGGGTTGTCATTTTTCTTAGATTCTTCAGGCCTGTCTAAATTTCCAGATTTTGGGTTTTCCATATTTTTATTTCTATTTTTATCTTGAACATCAATTTAGTCATCCCTAGAATAATCCATAACTGGTTCTTGAATTTTAAGACCTGGCTTGGTTGTTACTGTCATAACATTATCTCTTGGGTTTGATTCTATTATGTTGGGAAGCTTACCCTTGTCTCTTCCTCCCAGGTCTTTATCCATCCGACTCATTTGAAGTTACAAACTATGAATCCTAGTGTCTGTGTCCTTTTTTAAAGAACCAATCTCACCTAGAAACTACTACAATATGCCCTTAATTTCCCCTTTATAATTTTAATATTTATCCCCATATTGATTTTGAAAATACATTTTGGGTTGTGTTTGGTAATTTGGGGAACTGAACTGTTTGATTACACCTTATTCTTTCCAAGATAGGTTGTGGTGATTTTTTTATCCAAAATTGTATTGAATTGATAAAGGGTCTTTGAATCCTTTATTTTAAGCTCTATAATCCACAAATTGGGCACTCTCATTAGATTGGATAGGAAGGTCAAATTTGGGACAATATTTCTGAGTATGAGCATACATCTCAGAGTGACAGCACTACTCCCTAAGAACTTTTTCATTAACAATAGAATCTTAAGGATTAGTTTCATCCCTATGTATTGTTATTTTCCTAGTACACTTGTTTTTGGAATTTTGGGACAATTTATCAAACAGTTTCTTAAACTCATCAGCATTGTAATCAAAGAAGTAACCCCCACAAGATTGTTTAACTAGATTATAGTTCTAAAGAGTGAGGACGTTATATAAAGTATCTATGAGCAGGTGATAAGATAACTAGTGATTAGGATTTTTCCTAATAATAATTATAAAACTATCCCATGCCTCATAAAATAGATCTCCCTCATCCTGGACTAAGCCAATGATCTTATGCCTCACTTCTATGGTGTTTTTACTAGGGTAAAATTTAGAGACAAAATCATCGAACATATCATACCATGTTTCAAAGATTTATTCATCAAGTTTTTAAAACCATGTCCTATACCTCCCCTTAAGATATAATTGTAACACCATAAACCTCAACTCCTTCTCACTTAGACCATGAATAAGAAGCTATTGGATAGAACTATAAAAGTCTCTAATAAACTCTAAAGAGTCTTGTGCAGGTAAACCATTGAAAGAAGGAAGCTGAGAGAGATGATACTGCTTAGTCACATAATTTCTATACCTAGGAGACAACCTTATGAAATATAGATTACTTGAAAATATTATTAGTAGAAACTATCTAATACTAGGTCTGGAAGGGGTAGGAACAATGGGCTATGGAACATTGATGTTTTGATTATTAGCTCTTCCTAAATCAAAGTTTTTCTAAGAATCCGTTTTTTTCGAACTGTGGTTTTGAGTAGAAATTTAAATTTTTATATTGGGTGATCATGAGGGATAAAATAGTCTTTTCCCCTATAAAATTATCTCAGATAATTTTTCTGACCACTTTGTTGGTCCCATAATAGTGTTTTTACCCTAGGATAGAAGTTTGGTGGAAATCTGAGCCATTTGAATTTTGGAAGAATAATTAATATTTAATATTTAATAAACTAAATATTAAATTATTCATGTAGGTTCGTTTATTCGTAACTTTTCAATGTATTTTTGGAATGATATTATGTCTCCTTTGTTGAGTCTAGAACAATGAGTTTAGACTAGGCGAGGCATAAACTTGAGTTGGGCATCGAGGTCGGCCCGACCCCTTTTTATTTTATTTTCTTTTTCTTCTTTTCTTTATTTTATTTATTTTCCTTTTCTTTACTCTTTTTCCTACTTCCTTCATACCGACCCCCTTCCTGTGGCAGACCCCTTCTCTTGAACTAAGAGAGAAAAAAGGGAGGGAGAAAGAGAGAGGGAGAGGGAGAAATATAGGTACTGCTGAGGAGCCTTCGACACGCTGGATCAACGTGCGGTAACCGTGGACTGTAAAATCGAGCCAAGATTTAGTGGTTTCTGCCCAAAGGTAGGAATGTTTTTATATTTTCTACAAAACCCCTTTAAATTCGTTTTCTAAAGTTTTTATAGCCCTATTATGCTTGTATGAAGTCCCTTGTGTCCCGATCTGTTGATTTGGGGGTTTAAATGGGAGTTTTGGGCGATCTGAGGGTTTCCTGATTGGGGAAACCAGGCTACATGGTGTGTAGTCCAGGTGACACACCATGTGTTCTTCCCATTCAAGGAAGATGATGTTATAGGAGTACACACTGTGTACAGGGTTGTACATGTCGTTTACTGGTACTTGGCCATGTGGTTGAGTACCTGGGCATATCTACCCGTGTAGGGGTACATGGTCGTGTAGAGTACATAGCCAGACCCCATGTGGGTAACATTCCATGTGGAAGTACACATATTTTCTAAGTAGATGACCAAACTCGTTGAGGGACATGGGCATGTACCTCATGTTGGGTACACACCATGTACATGTGTTACACACCATGTACATAGGGTTTTTACATGCCCAGACCGGTGAGAATACACACCCATGTGGGGAGTTGGGGGGTACATGTTGTGTATGGTCTCTACACACCGTGTACTTCCCCCTTGTAACCCTTTGAGGGTTTTTTGTGTTTTCTTGCCTCGAATTCAGAATTGGACCCCAAGATTAGTCCATTATGAGTGGTTTTCTACGTAGATCAAGATGGTGAAACTCGTGGAGCATTCTGAGGACTCTTAATGGGTGTTTTGAGGGTTTTATCTAAACAGAGAGGTTCTTCCTATGGCTTTGAGTTCAGTTGTCTCCTGAGAGTGAGACTTGGCATGGATGATAGGTTGGGTGTTTGGACCAACCTAGTTAAGATCTTTATCTGAGATGATCTATGAGCTATCTCTTGTGACTTATGTTTTTTAGGATGTTCCCCTTATGAGATGTTCCCTTATGGCCTATGAGGCTGTGAGAACTATTGTTATCGAGGATGTCATGTAGGATTCATCTATCTTTTATCTAGTTACTAAGGATCCCCTGAGGGACGACTTTGCTTATGTGATGATCTAGGGAGTCCCTTATAGGATCCTTGTACCTGTTTACCATTTACATGGATCCCTATTGTAGGATTCCTCTATTGTTTATCATTTGAGGATCTCGTGTAGTATTCCTACCTTGCTTTTATCTAAGGATTCCATGTAGGATACCTTTGCTTGTGTTTACCTAGAGGGTCCCAAGTAGTATGTCTCCCAGTGTTTGACTTGAGGGACCCAGCTGGTTCCCATTGCTTGACTGACTCTGAGTTGTACATCAGGTTTGGGTAGATATGGTGTTTGGGTGTCACCTAGAACTCGTGTCGAACTGATGTGCCCATGGGGTTGTGGTTGGAGTTTTGGGTTGGGCATTCGGGCCACCCTCACTCATTTGTTTATATCTGACTTGGTTTTGTTTATGCGGTAGTGTTTACTATAGGTGTTTCCTAGTTGGTGGTTGTTGAGCCTGACACGAGGCGTTTTTCTTACTTGTTGGGATTCCCAAACATGGTTCCTTGGGATCCAGATTTTGAGCCATGATTTTCTGATATTTTACTAGTACCCTGAGGTAGTACTTGAGACTTGGTTGTTGAGCCTTACATGTTGTTTGTATTCCTTGAGTGATACTTGTATTCTTAGTGTAGGAATTACTTGGACGGACTCATAGGCTAGTGATATGTGGTGGGGATGATTACGCTCTCCTTGGCCTGTGATGATTAGGTGAGTATACCCATGTCTTATGATGGAATGGTTTACATGAGTGGGTATACTCATGTGTAATGAATGAAATGGTTTAAAATGTATGAATGGTTTGATGGATTCCATGGACTTCTCTCCATTGATCTGGAATGCAGTAGTGGATGACTTAGTTTGAGTATACCCCTTGGGTTTTGATTATGTGGGATGTCTCATGCCTTTCTACATTGTGGATCTGTCTTGCTTCATCTCATGTAAGACATGTGATTTTGACATGCTCTTAGGACCCCAACCAGTTCCTAGACTGATTTTACACTAGGATTCACATGGGACTCGATGTGGATGCCTTGGATGAGTTCCCTGGATCTAGCTTTTCATGGTCTATAATTCTTATGAGGATTCCTTGGATGAGTTCCTTGGATCCAACCCTTCATGGTCTACACTTTTTATGAGGATTCCCTATGTGAGTTCCTTGGATCCAACCCTTCGTGGTCTGACACTTGTGGTATTATGGCGTGGTCATGGTTGTTGTGATATTTACATGATTTACCATTGGTATATGGTATCCTTGTTGGTGATTGGAGGTGAGTACTTTTGAACCCAGTTGTGGGATGAGTATCCCCTTTTGGTGACGTAGCTTACTTAGAGACTTTTTTGGTATTGGCCAAATCAGGTATATGTTGATCAGGATTACGAACCCAAGGATTGAATGTTGTTGGTTTTTATGTTATTTGTTTCACATATGCATGAATTTCATATCTATGTATGTATGTATAGGTATGGGACTATACATGCATACACCTATAGATATGGACATCCATGGTGGAACTTTCCTAGTTGGATGGGATTATGGACCCAAGGATCAATCATGGTTTCACATGTGGTTTACTTATTTTTGGTTGTTCTTAGGCTAGGTTGATCACATTACTTTTGCATACACTTTTAACAGCACAATTATAAGTTTCTTGTTGGGGTGGCCTACTGAGATTCTTTTTCACACCTGCATGTGCACCTCAGTGTATGTTTAGACCTTATGTATGTTTTTTAGGTTGAGCATGAGTTTCATGGTGGATAGGGATGAGGCCCAGTGTTGCATGGTCGAGAGGAGCTACTCGAGTGGGTTCTTCTGATCAGGTTGGTGCAGTTCGACAGTGTCTAGACACTAGGTACATAGTCTGGATCAGAGTTGGTATTAGAGCCCTATACTTTTACTTTTAGTTTCTTTTGTACTCTTTTATCTGTAAGGTTGGACCATTGGGTGACTAGTGTTGTATTGTATGACATAGTTGTTTGGGATTTTATAGTTTTTCATTTATTATTATATTATGTTCTTTTTTAGTTATTTATTACTTCCGCACTCTATTTACTTTCTGTTGTGTATGATACTTATCTATTTCTATTTTTTTTTACTCTGATATGACTTCATAGTCTCCCCACTATCACACCCTAGTCCTTTTCTGCTAATCAGTAGGCTTTGGCATATGTAGAGGCATGCTTGAGACCTACTAACCCACTGACTCGAAGCACCGTTTTAGTAACATCTGGGTCTATACATTACATTTTTCTAGATTTTCCATTTCTAACTTCTTTTGTTTTCTATAAAAAGAATAGTTTTGATTAATTTCATGAATTGGAGTTACAATTTTTGTCTTGGAAGCTCGTGTATGCATATAAAAAGTGATATTTTTCAAAAGAAAAAAATTGAAATAGTTTTTATGTTTTATATTTTTTTTAGATTACAAAGTTTTTTGTCTTTTTATTTTTTGTTATATATATTTTTTTGTATTTTTTTGACCTGGTTACATGTGCCTTTTTCCCAGGTAACAGTCTAAAAAATTTGACACAAATGTCATTGAGGTTCACACAAATTTAATATTTATAAAACCCTACTTACTACTTATAACTAGTATGATGGTTAGAGGGGTGTTAATTCCATAGGGAATGATTAATGTGTTCGTGAGTGACCAAAAAATTAAAAACAACCAAAAACAACAAACAAACAAAATGATAAAGTATTAGGAATTAGTGAAATGATGATGATGAGAATAAGTGTGTGAGAATAAAGTCTGAAATGAAAGTGGATGCAGGGAGAAGGAAAATAGAGCAGAGGAAAATAGAGTTTGACATTAGGGAGGTCAAACTGATATTAAAATGTTTTCTATTCTTACTTAATAGTTTCACAATTATAAAAGTGTTTGAGAAAAGTTTTTGATATACTGAGATCTCACTTCAGTGTTCACACAGCTCATTGATCTTCCTTAGAAATGATCTCTCAATCATCACTGAAGATATGGATTATTTTTAATGGAGAAGATAATGTTAAATTTTTTCATTTTCAGTACTTTAGTTAAAATTCAAAGGTAATATATTCACTATTTTCACCTATTGATCCATAGAATAGTGTAAAATTGATGTTCATTAAGAATAGAAATTAGATTTTTGAGATTAAATGTCACTCAGGAAATCATAGAATTTTAAATCAAAACATATTAAAGATTCAAATCATACCAGTCAGATTTCATAATTTATCTAGATACTCATGCTCAGAATGAAAATAAAAAAAATATTCAATAAAATCATCTTGAGATAATAAAATAAAGTAAATCGAGAAAGAAGCAAGAATATTATCTTGATGATTGTATTTTTTCTCCAACTCAAAGTTGACTACCTTCAATCTAATTCTATTATTTTGATCTCTACTCAGATATATTTTTTATGATGTACAGTGGATGAATTTTGTATTCTTCAAGTGTCCCCCCTCCTGAATGATAGTGTTCCGTCTCTATTTAATATAATAATTCACGTGCATTACTGATGCGTGCTCAAGGTCACTACTAGAAAACTTGTTCCCAGCTTCCATGTGGTACATAATTCATTATACATCCTCATCATAGGTGATTTAAGAAAAGGCCTCAAAAAATTTAATGACCATCTATGCACGTCTTCATGTCTCCAATACTTCAAAAATTTGAGAAAATTCCCTTCCAACATCCTCTAGAATCTTCTAATGGAAATGAGTGTTTTATCCTCATCTTCAAATTCTACTCAATAAAAGCATAACATAAAATTAAAATTAAAATGATTAAAATTATAAATATATATATATATAAACTTATAAATATATACTTATTTTTATTATCAATATAAATAAATGTATATAAATATATATATAAATTTATTATTATAATTATAATTATTATAAATATATACATATATAGATATATATAGTTATTATTATATTGTGTGTGCATATATATATATTATCAAAAATAAATAAAAAGGGAAGCTTGAGGTTTGGGCTTGGTTGTCTTCAATATTGGGCTCATCTTGTTCATCCTCGGTCTCCCTCAGGCGCGAAAAGTGATCTATTCAACCATTAGTCATGGGTCTCAAAAATGTCGACATAGATTTCCTCCCTTGTGAGATATATCATGATCAGTTCATGGATATTCAATTACAATATTTTATGGTAGAAACCTATTTCAGGTTCGTTTGGTGCGGAATCAGTGCTCACAAAGATCGTTGGACCCTGGTTTGGTAATGACGATGAATCCATCTAGGTCAAATTGTTTATCTTTATTTTCAAGTGGAGGATTTGGGGTTTCTAGTGGGTTCAGAAATCTTTATTATGTGGTAATTAAAGTTGTATTTCTTGATCAAAAGTGCAAGTAGCATCTGAATCTCCAAGTGGTAGATCTATGTTTGGTAGTAGCAACAGTAGTCCAAGGGTGTGAATGGTAGCATGGGGTGGTCATAGTGGGATGGTAGATCTGGAAGTAGTAGTAGTGGTAGTGGAGGGTGACTAGTGGTAGCATGGATGATGTTGATGGTAGCAAGGGTGAGGTAGAAATAACAGAAAATATATAGGGAGGGTTTGAGTTAGTTGGATTGAATAGTGGTATCTTGTGCTACCGTTGGGGTTTGGAGTGGTAGCACTAGATAGTGACAGTAGAAGAATACTCTGGTAGTATTAGGGAGGGATTAATTTTTCAACGATAACAGTGTTCTACCATTAGTAATGGAATAGTGGATGGGGCAATAGAGGTAGCATGGGAAATGGTAGATAGACATGGGGTGCTGGCGGTAGTAGCTGGCAATGGTAGATGTTGGTGGTGCTACCGTGAAGCTGGTGGTGGTAGTGAACCTAATAAATAAATAATAAATAAATAGACAAATTAAATTAAAATAAATAAAAAAAAGTTAAATTATTTATAAAAAAAGAATGAATTAATTGAATTAATAAATTAAATTAAAATAATGAAAAAATAAAGAAATTAATTAGAAAAAACAGTGAAAATAAATAAATCTGTTAAATAAAAATATTAATTAAACAAACAAAAAAATTAATTTGAAAAAAAAAATAATTAAACAAATAAAATAATGACGCACAGTGATTGAATTTATTATTTTTTTAAAACATAAAAAAAGAATAAATTAATGAAAATAAATAAAGAAATTAAAGACTATAATTTAAAAAAATACACAAAAATAAAAATGGTGATAAAATAAATAATCTATTTATTTAACTTTAAATTAACCAAAATAAAAAATAACTAATGAAATTGATATTTTAACATTATAATTCACATTTTAAATTATTTAATAAAAAATTATCACAATTTCAAAATATTCAAGAAAATACATTTTTATGACGTTCAAAACACATGTAATTACTATAATTGATGTGGAGAAAAGATATAAAAAAAGGCCACATCAATAGGTGTTGGTGGTGGCATAACGAGAGGTTGACCCTTATGTCCAATTAATATTAGCAGTTCTTTTGTTGGTTTTGTTTTCTTTTTTCCTATTTTTGTACCTGACTATGGATGCAATCGCTAAATTTGTATATATTTCTTTTGTTTTAGTTTTATTAGGGATGTTTGTTATAATGATTTATGTAATTTTTGGTTATTAAGATGGAAAAATTATTTCTAAAGGAGTTACTTGATACCCAAGCACTAGTTTCCAGCCCTTGGGGATCAAAAACACCCTTCGAGCCATGTCATGGGTTGAGTAGAGTGTCAGTTTGGATGGCATCCTAAGCCAGTTCATGACAAAATATTATCAAATATGGTTATTCCCTTTCTTTGTTTCTTGTTATTTGGGAAAAGTTCAGATAGACAATAGCTTGGAATGTCGAGGCATAAGATTTTGGTTCAGAGTGGGGTTTCTGGCCAACACACCTCGTGATGGGCCTTAGGGTACCATGGGATGTTGGGAATTTGGTTTTAATCCTCTCTAGGGTGTAATGCATGGGTTTTATACTAGGAATGGGCACCATGATACGGTGGAGTAGTTTGAGTTTTTATGATCTTCTTGTGATTAATGTGAATGTTTTTTCATGTTTTTTACTTTATTTTCCATGGTTTTACATATTCATGATCTTCTATTTTGTTTCTTTTGACTTTTGTAGTATCATGAATCCTCAAAGACCTCATGTGTATCCATGATAGGTTTCCAGAGAGAATTATTTATTGACCAACACACCAGTTGATCAGAGGCCTATAGAGGTAATGGTTCAGACCATCCGAGCCATGGATCAGGGAGTGGTCTCAGGTCTTGCTCAGGTTAGGGTAGTAGAGTCGGGTCCAGAAAAGTAACATTCTCAAGAGTTCCTTAAGCATAAACCCCCTTCCTTCCAGTGAAGCACTGACCCCCAGTAAGTTGAAGAGTGTGTGGATAAAATAAATATAATCTTTGAATTCCTTGTAACTCTTGAAGCCATTAAAGTGAAGTGTGTTGTATTTATGTTGGAAGGCCCTAGTCACAAGTGGTGGGAGAGTGTAGTTTAGGATAGGAAGCATGAGAATATGGGTGGAATTATTTTAAGTTCATATTTATCATGTAATTATACCCTAAGACCTTGGCCTTTGCTAAGTCTCAGGATTTCCTATCCCGTCTACATGTGGATTTTTTAGTGATAGAATATGTCAACTAATTTAAAGATATGGTTCTCTTTTCTTCTTAGTTGATCACTAATGAAAATTTAAAGGCCTAATGGTTTGAAATGGGGATATTTCCAAATATTTTATCTCAAGTGTTCTTATTTAAAATAAAGCCTAATGACGAGGTGGTCAATTGGGATTTAATGGTAGAAATCGGACAAGCAGGAATGTCAGGTCTATCTTGGATAATTATAATGTTTTTCCAAAGAGGAGTTGGATCATCTTAAAAGAATAGGATGTGGGATTTGTAAGTTAAAAAGGGTAGTGGTAAATCTGGATATCCACCCTAACCACCCTCATCGACAGATATAGGTGGAGGGACTATTGTGTTCCATCTGTGTGGAAGTCCAAGGCATGTGCAGTCTACATGTTTGGTCCCACCTAGGGAATGCCACCTTTGTGGATGCATGATACATCTTAAAATATTTTTTAGGAATGTACCTCTCTCTTAAAGTGGTGTAGGCTCTAAATTTCTTAGAGGAACAACATCTTAGTCTGATGCTTCAAGTATTATGGGATCTCTCTTTAGTGGATGTGGTTGTAAGTCTAGATCTTCTTATGGAAAAATCTAACTCAAATAAAATACATAGGATATTTGTAAATATCAGGCCTAGATAGAAATAAATCACCTACATATGGTAGATCATACACCAATGGAGTTTGATGTAGATCTTGCAATAGTAAAAGGTATTGTTATTGTAACATCATCCATAGAAATTACTTTATTTGATACAGTTTCTTCACACTCTTATATTTTCTCACCTTATAGACTTGATAAAACTTCCAACTGAGCTTATGTAATATACTATAGAGCTGGTTACACCTCCTGGGAAAAGGAAAGATTTGCATTTCTGATCCTCATCCTATGTTGTCTTCTTATCAAAATTTGAGCTGAAATGGGACTTCCTTACCCTATAAATAGACCTCTTTGACATGATCCTAGGGATGGATTGGATGAATTTTTTCAAATCCCACATCGATTTTTACCACTGAAAGGTGACCTTGATAAACCCCAATGGGAGAACTCAGGTTTTTTAAGGATAATGGGATCTACGGTCAAGAAAATAAGGATCTCCATTTACAAATTTGGGTAGGATTTATTTTTAGGTATCCTACCTCTTATTAAAATCAAATGGGGAAGGCTCAAAGAGTGGATTTCCATCTATGGTCAACAGGTTTCCCAAAGTGTTGCCATATGATTTATTGGTTTTTCTTCTTGAATGGGACATAGAGTTCACCATTGATTTAGTGTTAAGGACATAGTCAATATCTATCCCTTCATATCATATGGTCCCCAACTAATTGAGGGAATTAAATATTCAACTAGACAATTTAGAATCCAAAGGTTTCATTCATTCAAGCATCTCTCCATGGAATTATTCGGTACTCTTTGCCAAGAAATTCAATAGATCCATTTTATTATGTATCGACTATCGAAATCTAAATCAATTCAAAATCAATAATAAATACCCATTTTATATTATTGATGATCTCTTTGACCATCTAAAAGCAGAAAGATGGTTTTCAAAGATCAACCTCCATTCAAGGTATCACCAAGTCAAGGTAATAGAATATGATGTTCCTAAAAATGATTTCTAAAGTAGGTATATCCACTTCAAATATCTGGTAATGTCATTTAGATTAATGAATACTCCTATGGTTTTAATGGACCATATTAACTAGGTGTTCCATAAATACCTCAACTCATTGATCATGGTGTTTTTTAATGTTATCTTAATTTACTCAAAATAAGAATAATATCATGGAAAACATTTGAGGATCATTCTAGGAACGTTAAAAGACCATCATCTTTTTTCAAAATTATCTAAATGTAGTTTTTTTATTTGAAAGTTAAAGTTTATCAGTCACATGATATTAGATCATAAGGTTTTAGTAGATCTATAGAAATTAGAAGTAGTGATTTCATGGAAAGATTTGAGGATTGTTTTCAAAATCAGAAGCTTTTTAGGCCTGGATATGTGTTATAGGTGGTTTTTGAAAGACTTATTTCAACTTTCCTCACCTATGATGTCTCTTGCTCAAAAATGGGTAAGGTTTTCTTAGAAGATGTAATTACAAGATTATTTTGAAGACATCAAGTGGTGGTTTACACTTTCCCCTATCTTGATCATACCCATAGCATGATAGGGTTACGTAGTCTACTATAATGAATCAGGTATAAGTTTGGTTTATGTAATTATATAGGGAATCCATGTGGTGGCATATGTATATTTCCAACTCTAACCACATTAAAATAATTACCTAACCCATGACCTTAAGCTCATGTTTGTGATTCATGACCTCAAGTGATGGTTCCACTATCTTTTTGGATAAAAGTTCATGATTTACTCAGACAATAAAATTATTAGCTATATATTTTCCCAAAAAGATTTTAAACCTATGGTAGAGATGGTGTATAGAGTATCTTAAAGGGTTTTACCTTGAAATCATCTACACACCGGATAAAGGGAACATACTCACTAATTACCTAATTAGGAATTTGCTAACCCGAGCTCTGAAGGATTCTAGTTGTGAGTGGAACCTTATGGGTATTTTTTCCCAAATGCACCTGGAAACGAAATAAGAGAAAGGGTGTGTTTTTGGATAGCATGAAGTTTATTCCTTCTATTCTAAAGATGATTTTGGAAGATTAGTCATGGTAATATTTGTGTTAACATTCCATTCAATTTCTAAATGGTGGGGAGGTACCTAGTTAGTTTCAATTTTCTCCCAAGGGAATTATTTTCTTTAGGGGCCATTTTGTGGTACTATTGTCTTTGAGGAATGTGTGATGTAGGATTTCACTAGTCACAGTGGGTTTTCCCTCTCAGTGCCACCAAGAACATACCCTCAGGAGATGATGGACACTCATTAGATCCTTTTTCTCATTGTTATACTTGTCACCAAGACAAATATGGGCATTAGAGGCCATTGGGAATGCTTCAGCCTCTCCTTATTCCTACCTAGAAGTGGGAAAAGTTATCCATTTATTTTATCATTAGATTACCCCATACACCCTAGGGAAGGAATCCTATTTGGGTGGTTATTAATCATTTGACAAAATTCGACCATTTCATCCTGATTAAGGACACATCCAAAGTAGAGAAGTTGGGAAGGTTGTATGTTCAAGAGATTATGAGGTTGTATGTTGTGTCGTCTACTATTATTTCTGATAGGGGCCCCTGTTTCACCTATCACTTTTGGAAATTCCTTCAAAATGAAATGGGGTCACAGGTCAATCTTAGAAAGACTTATCATCCCTAAACATATGGACAAAAAAAATGGGAAAATAGAATCTTAGAAGATATTATCTTTGTCTGTGTGTTGGATTTTAGAGGTTTATGGGATAACCATCTAGGGTTGGTAGAATTTTCATATAATAATAGTTATCGATCCTCAATCAAGATGGATAACTTCAAAGATTTATATGGTTAGTCTTTCTGGCTCGTTTATACTCAATTAAAGTGGGTGAGACTTATTTAGTGGGACTAAGTATCGTGCAAGAAATGACCAGAAATATTAAAATAAAAAAAAATGATGACATATCATAGCTATTACAATTCAAAGCCTTGGAATTGTTATTGGGTGACCAGGTGTTTTTAAAGGTAACACCTTGTTTGGTCTATCTCTACCTTGGTAAGTAAATAAATCTTACTATGAGGTAGTTAGACCTTTCAAGATCATTGGGAGGATCAGTATGGTTGTGTACTACTTTGAGTTTCCTTATCATTTGATGTAAATTCATGATTTTTTCCATGTATCTCAATTGAATAGGTATAATTTAGATCCTTCCCATGTGATGAGTTGAGAAGAGCTTAAGCTAGAACCCGATTTGTCAGTGACCAAGCAACCAGTTTGAATTTTCAATTCCTGGATGAAGGTGCTTCATGGGAAATCTATTCTTCTAGTTCAAGACCTGTAGAAACATGAGGATGGTGAGAATGAGATGTGGGAATGGGAGTCTTGGGGGAAGAGCAATGGCCTCACTTACACTTTAGTCAGACTATGGATTGAATTTCTAGGGGAATAAAGTGACATGGTGTGGATAATTGTCACACCCATGGTTCCATTTTTAGGTATTTATAATTTTTTTGTCCTTTTCATACATATATTTTCCAATTCTTTTTATTTTAGGTTTGAAGTTTTAGGGGAGATAGAGGTTGGAACACGGTTAGAGGAAACCATGCGCTAACCTGAGCAAACCACGCAAGTTGAGAAAATGCCACCAGATTGCATGTATGGATAAGTGTACAGTTTATGAAACGGTGTGTCCTCTCCCAGTGGAACCAAAATCACATTCATGGTTGGATCACGGTTTGAAAAACCATGCATCCAAACCGTAGGGTCTGATCAATTTTTATAATATTTGAAATTCATAAAATAAACCTCTCTGGTTTAACCCCTTTCACCCCTCATTTTATCTTATTCCCAACCCCTCCAACCTAGGTGAATTTTCCCTCCTTCTCTTCTCTCCTATTGGATCGACTTTGAGTGGATTTTGACTTAATTTCTTCAAGGAAACTCCATGTAAGTGTCTCCTATTCTTTATTATTGGTTTCTCCTCTATTATTTCTTGAGTTTCTTTCTACCTAATGGTTGTGATGACCTAGAGTTGGTCCAATACAAAACTTATGGATTGGGTTTTGATGTTTATGGTTTTTTATTGATTCTGTAGGATCTCCTCTCCTCCTAGCTTATGATTCTCAACTGGTTGTTATTGGTTTCAATGAAAAATGTGGGTGGTTTCATGTTGTGTCATTGTTTGGAAACATAAATGTGCTTTCTTCTAAATTCAATTATTTTCTAAAAAAAATTGTTTGTGTAAATGATTGAATTCAAAGGTGATACGATGTGTGTGAAAGGTTTTTAAAATGGATTTCCTCTATTTAAATGGTTAGCAATTTTGTTCTTTAAAATGTGGTGGTTTGGATTGTGTGAAAGAGGATTTTTTTAATTTAGGTTCTCCCCTCCCTACCTAGTAGGATTGTGTTATAACAATAACTAAACTATTGATAATGGTGATGTGATGGTTATGGATTGAGTATGGGAATAGACCTTCACTTCCATAGTACGATCACCGAGAGTATGAGGATCCTAGGTCCCCATTGGTTCTAGATACTTAGGGATTTCCAATGGTTATTATGTTTTGCTTTAACCTGCTTACCAGTTATTCCTATTTTCTTCACTTTTATTCTAAAACTAAATAATGTTTTAAATTTAAATAATTTTTCTTCCTTTATATTTAAAAAATTGAATATTTATTTTTATTATAATTTTCATGCATAGAACACTTAGTGGGATACTACTGGGAAAGTGATCTCACACCCTACATACACCCAATGGGTGTATGTCGACCTTGTTTGTCTCAATTGGGTAAGGGAAAGGCTTTATATGGAGGTAGAAGGTACTCTTTCTAGTGTAATTTTGGGATAGGTGTTGGTAGTGGAATAATGGTAGTTTTACCCTTATGTCACATAAATATTGGAAGTTCTTTTGTTGGTTTTATATCCCTTTTTTCTATTTTTATACTTGACTATGGATGTAACCACTAAACTTGTATATGGTTATTTTGTTATGTTTTTTATAGATGTTTGTTATAATTATTTATATTAATTTTGGTTATTATGATGGGTAAATTATTCCCAAATGATTTCCTCAATTCCCAGACACTAGTTTTCAGCCCCTGGAGATCAGGAATTCCCTTCGGGCCATGTCATGGGTCAGGTCGGGTGTCAGTTTGTATGGCAGCATAGTCTAGTTTGTGAAATAAGGGGTTCCTCTAACACATAGAATTTTTCCTCTTATATAAGAACTATTATTAAGTTTTAGTACTGGTCAAGTAAATTACAACTATTTAGTTTTTCCTTATCCAAAATTGATCTCAATTTCAATATTGATGATTATGATGCCATTATCTAGAATAGAAGCTTTTATCATATGGGAGTCATGTTTTATATCTATTTAATATGGAATTTTATTAAAATTTATCCCACTAAAAATGTTAACATCATGCATTATATCCATTTTGTGAGCCAAGATTCATATTTCATCATGACTTACACCGATTATCATGTAAATAAGTCATGAATATATCTGATAGAAAACTATTATCAATCATATTATATATAAATCTTAGATATCTAAGTAGATATATCTTTATCCAAATCCATAATATGGATTCACTCAACCTTATTCTTATGGTTGCATAATGGTTAGGGTTTCCTAGCTAAGTGTAACCCAAAGAAAATTCCAAGAGCAAGGCACTTAACGATTATGATCATCTTATAACTTACATTACTTACATAAGATAATCCATAGTCACCTAATGGTTATGATCACTCATAGTAAATGATATATGTATTGAAAATTTTTGCTTTGGATGTAATCGCACACTTAGTATTTAAGGGGTTTACTTTTAAAGACTCAAGGATTCAATATACATCATATGAATATTAAATTCATAGTTATTGCATCACATTCAATCATTATTATCTCATGTTTTACTCCTTTATGTATTCATTCTTCTAAAAATTTTGTTTTTAAACCCCTATTCCATCTACAAAATTAATATGTTCACACCATATCAATGTGTAACTCTTTACACAACCTACGGTTTTTGTTATTCACTCAAAAATAGAATTAAAACATGTTTATGAATATCCAAATACATCCCATGCATAAGGTAAATGAAATTTTTATGTAAAGGTTTATAATTGTATGAGATTGATAATCTTCACATGAGTAATCCCAAAACCACAAATAGTCAACCCCACTTTTCTAGAATAAGGAATAAACCTCCAAGCCAATGGGAAGTCGGACCTAAAGTCCCTCTACCCAGAGATACTTTACTCAATAGAGAATCCAATTAAATATAACTCTAATACCTAGTATGTATAAAATATACCAATAACCAAATTAAAGCTAATAAATTTAATTAAAAACTGAGGTCAAGGTAGATGAAAACTAAATCTTAGGTTATAATACCTAGCATGGCATGAAAATTTTATAAGAATCAATTTATACCATAAATTAAAGCATACATAATATTAAAATTTCATAAAAAATTATAAACATGAATATTCAAAAGGAATTAAACAAATAAATAAGCATTTTATTTATTTCATAAACATGAGATATTCATTTATGAACAATTCATAAATTAACAATTATAAAATCTTTATTTTTATTCTCAATATGAACTTATTCATATTATTCACTATATGGAATTTTACTTTAATGTATGATATTTCATGAAATATGAACACTTTATATTTTAGTTTCTATTATATAAACATTTTACATAATCTAAATATCACATATTAACATTATTTAAAATTTTGATCATATTTTCTATCTAACCTATTTTGATATGGTTTAAATAAATTCTTTAATTGAAGCATTTTTAATTTGAATAAATAAAATTAACAGTATAAACTATTAATAAATTTTAAATATAAACACAATATATTTTGATTTATTTTTTAATTTATAAACACTTTATGAATTACATTTATAATTTCCATATAAACATTTTTATCTAAATTATAAGTCATTCCATATAATTTTAAAAGTAAATTTTTAATATTAACACTTAATATTATGTAATATTTATTAATAAAATTTTAACATACATTTAATTAATTAACTATAAAAACTTTATAATTAATTAATTTATAAAAAATTTGAAATCAATAATTATCCTAAAATACCTTTTATTATAACTTATAAACAACTTATAAATTATACAAACAATTTGTAATTAAAAATAATGAAAAACATTTTTCTTAACAAATCATATTTAACAATTTAGGATCAATCGTGGGATCTTATTGATAATATGTGGTGCACAAACCCTTCATGAGTCATTAGTTATACTTTAATACTGATAATACAATCTACAAATGTGATAATCAGTTGTATTTTACGATACATAAAGATATTATAAAAGTGATATGATGCTCAGTTTTTGAAAACCCCATGGAAGTGTTATCATAGAATAAAATATATCGATGTTTTATACTATGACCTATACAAAACCAAGTGTTTTTCACTAATTCATAAGTTTAAATATCCTATACCATAATCTCCAATTCAAAAAGGTAGAATAATTTTTTAAATTATATTTTATGACTGGAAATATGGAAGGCATTATGATTTTGAAAATTTTCATTTTTAAAATGATTTCAAAAATTAAACATTGAGGTAAGGATCTAATACCAATGTTAGGTTTCTTAGCAATAATTAATAATTAATCAAATTAGCAGAAGTGAATGAGAAGCCTTTAAACTCAAGAACATCATTCCATTAAAACTAAAATCTTTTCAATGTTGAAAATGAAAACGTATACCTTACAATGTTGAATTCTACTATTTTTTCCTTAATTTGATGTTTGATAATGATCACCAAGGATCAAATGAAATGTTTTCTCCCTTAAAGGTCTTTCCTTGGAATGCACCAAATCAACCAAATAATTTGAGAAATACCTTCCAATTATTTATGATGTATTAATATCTCAGAAAAAAAAGTATGAGGAGAGCTTCAGAGAGAGAAGAGTTCCAGCCATTGATCGCTTCAAAAGATCTCACACACACTACCCATGGACAAGACTTGTTTATATAGGCTATAGGGACTCTCCCTAAGCCTATGCATTTATTTATACATTTCATATATGTATGATTAATTCTTATAGTTGCATCTCATGTAACATTCGGCCATTAATTCTCCCATTCTCTTAATGGAAAATATTGTGTTTAAAGAGAATAGAATGTTAACTCTTTAACATTTGGATGGATAGGTAAGTCATCAAAATTCTAAAAGTATCAAACCGTTTGATACTTGGAACTATTAATCAACCATATCATATAATATGACATGCTCAAACATCCATTATATGATGTCACTTTGTCGTAAAAAAGAACTTCCCAAGACAATATTTACAATAACTTTATATAATCAAATAAGATATAATTATAGTCTAGAATACAAGATTTTTTCATATGCTTGTTGCACTCTATGAAAATATTTATCTATGGATTTAGGGAATATTCCTATCACCTCAGGGGTATTAGGAATATCTGTAATTTCAATGGAAATAGTATAATTTATGGGTTTGATGATCCAAGAGGAGAAGAAATTAGCAATGTTGGAAACTCATTTCCAATAAAAAAAAGTGTACTGTATAAATCATAACATTGTGACTTTCTTTTAAAGTGATTAGTGGACTTGGTGTGGCACTTCCCATGACTGCATCTCTTTGATTGAATCGTCATACAAACTACATTGTTTATGGAATACCCCTAATAACTTGGCTAGATTTATCATTGCACGCTTATAATTGGTTATGAAGGAGTGGACGGTAAATTAAAACTGGTGGTTGGGGACCGAGTGCCAGCCAAATCAACCCCTGGAGGCTACTGGGTTAAAATGCATCCCATGGGCACTCTTTGAATTCAAAGAGTTGTGGTAGTGTTAAAAATAATACCATTGGGAGTACTCAAAAATTTGATAGTCGTGCTCAGTGTATTGATCACCTTCCATACCACACAAAAACTAAACACTCAAGACATTATATATTGTTTGTTCCTTAAGGACATGCGAGGTTTTCATCCTTATACCTCCATGAACCAAAAGGTACATTCCCAACAAGATGTGATCAAACAATTCTTGATCACTCTGATGAAATAATATAATATTTCATAATTTTTATGTTGAATACCTAGTGAAGTAGTTGAAACACCTAGAAAAAACTCCATTGCCACATGATTCTAACCTTTTAGTGCCTATTATGGACTAACATGAATTTTATGAAAATAAAAGTACCTTTTCATCACCACCTAGCATGTTCGTTGCACAAAACTATACAAGTATACTAGATGGGGCTATTTGACTGGTGTGATGGAATTAATTGAGTATTGAAGGTATGAAACCCATGCCAAAGAGCTGACAGGTCATAAGATCAACCATTCTAGATGTATTGAAAAAACATGGGAATGGCATGGAATGAGAACAAGAGATTATCCATTATCTCTATCTGAACAACAATTACATGGTTCCATGATAGCCATCTACCCACCCAACTTATACCACTATAGATTTTCATATTTGATGAATTCAAGGGTAATGATTTTGTGGACATTTCCCAACCCTGCTGAGACCATGCATTGGAGGCCAAGTAGGTGTCTCTTCAAACCTTCTGCTGATAGGTTAGGGGTTGGTGACTAGCATCAAGGGTATATGTCACTCACATGGGAGGCATTATCCTTTAATAACCTTTATCAACCAACTTTGTTGCATGAAAACACAAATAAACATGATGATGAATAGAATCAATGAATAAAGTAATCAATGGGATATGAATGAATGTTGAGAATCAAATACAATACATGGTAGAAACAGCAACAATCACTTCCAAATGAAATCCATAATTCAAAACAAATTGGTGGGGGAAAGAACAAGTCCATACAAACCCAACTATCATTAACTAATTCTCACACCATTAAAAACTCACAGACTATCTGAATAAAAATGTAAACACTTTCATCAAGTCAGCCTACAAGAAATAAAACAATGGCACGCACAAGTTTTTATAGTAAAGTGTTTACAAGAACACACAAGTCAGCCTATAAAAAATACATCACATGGCTATGGTTCGCCATAGTTGACTGGCCCACTAGAACATCATAAGTCTCATGTTATCAGCCTTTTGGTGTCCATCATATTCTCAATGGTGTCTATCAAAATCCTAGGGTTTTGGGTAAACCCTTCATGAATTCCTTTGTTCTTTTTTCCCAATTCTTAACCTGACATAAAATATTTGATCTAAAAACCACTAAACAGTGTTGTGTGCATCCAAAATGGACTACTAAATTTGATTGACCTCAAAAATAAAGATGAAAAAGATCCAATTTAATAATTAAATCAAAATCCCTAAGATCCGATAATGAACACCAAAAAATAATAAAGAATAAAAACTTAAAATATAGATTAATCATTGATTTGATCACCCCAAAATCAAAGGTAATGATTTTATCTATCATAAAAATTGAATAAATATTTTTTATTAATTTTTTATTAATAAATGAGAGAAAAGAGATCAAATAGTAGTCATGATCATAATATTTCGTATTTATAAGAAAAGGGTTATCCAATCCAAAAAACAATTAAAATTTTTTTTTTAATCTCAAATAATCATTGAGAAATGAAAATATAATCATAAAAGATCATGGTTCATAAATTCTAGCAAGTCCCATGAGAATTTAGATGAGAATTCATGTTAATAAGAATTAGAATGAATATTCGACAAAGAATAGCCTGAGAAATAACTTGAAAAACCAATTGCCTTGAAGCAGCATAAGAATGATACCCTTGTGTGAACACCTCAATTTAAGATCAATTGTGTAATTAGTTTTTCCATTCAAGGTCATTTACTAGATGATAAATGATTGTTTTCTTTCAAGGTGAAAAATGACCAAATTACCCTTGGGCCTCAAAAATAACTGACAAAGGAATTCTTTGCATTTTTTTAGCTCAAAATGGATCTTGTGTTTGAAAATCTTCCATAAACATTGCACTAACTCTAAATATTCTTTGAGTGGGCTCATACCTTTGAATGGAGGAATTCTCAACTTTGCTTTCTTATCGTGTTCATCTCAATGCTTCCATCACCTTAGTAGTTCTGAAATTACTTCTCCATCTTCAGTTTCATTAATTTTAATAGCATCATTGTCTACAATATTTTTTGGAATGTAATGGAATTTCTATTGTACATAAATCAATTCCAAAGCTAAAAATAGATGATCAATTTGTTTTTTCATCTGTATTGGGCTTTGTTAGATACCAATAATGTGTGTTTGATCTAGAGATTATCCTCTTGGTGTTTCTTCCCCTAACATTATTAGAAATTGTGCATTGATACCAAAATGGTGTGATTAAAGTAATGAATATAAGAACAAAAATGCCTTGATTGAGAAGTAAGGATACAATGATCAAGACAACTATCATGATTTTCCACACTTCAAAAAGAGGTGATAGGGTTATAAGAATTAGATATAGTTTTTTTCAATGAGTTGTGAAACTTAGATAAGAAAGTTTGTGTGGGTTTGAAAACCGCATAAATGAGACTCCAAAAGGTTTATTTTTTACATTGAGAACAAGATTATTTTAAAGATAATAACAAAAATATCAACAAAGATGAAAATAACAACACAAATTCAAATGCAATTTCACCTTCCCAACATAATTTTGGATTTGCATTCCAAAACATTTAAAACATGACTTCCCCACACATAATGTGATAAATTTCAACACATAAAAAGTAAAAAAAACAATAATGAATATTTGAAATCAAAGTGGCCCTCCATGGTGTTTTCACTCCTTGAATAAAAGAATGAGAATTAATAATGGTGAAACACTTGGGCTTAGATGAAAATTTATTTTTATTAGACTCCAAATGCATGTCGAGTTGAACTTTAATTTGTTTAACCATGGAATAAGTGGCTTAACTAATATCTTTCAAGACTTTTTGCATCATAAAATATCACATGAAGTCTAGATTATGGATTTACTGGTTTTTCTTGGATCACCCCATTCAAACATACATACAATTAATGCCCCCAATTATAATATAGTTTAAGGTATATTTCTAATTTAACTTCCGCATTATATTGAAAAGTTATCAAAAATATATTTCATTTCATAATTATAGTTTCATTCCCAAATGCCTCCAGGGCTTGGCTTAGTGGTAGCAGCCTTGTGGGGTGTTGGAGATGTCTCGAGTTTGAATTTCCTCAAGTTCTTGCATGTGTGTTGATTGTTTTCTTTGTAGTTTTGTAATTCTCTTCTTCCTGGCCTTTTTTTTATATGTTTTTTTAAGTGTTTCATACCATTTGTGTGTTTTATTGCATGTATGATCCTTTATTGTCATTTACATCGACTTGGAGAATAAGAGGGGACATTAAATCATTGTCATTATTTAACTTGATCATTTGAAACCCTGTTTTTTTTAAACAAGGAAAATGCCAAAATATTTGAAGGAAAAATGATATGTGGAGGCTCAAACTTTTAATACTTGTGAATTAATGAATTAATTCATTATTTTTTTGTTTTTATTTAAATTCATTTTAATTTTGACTCACCTGTTTTTTTTAAATCCCGCGTGCCTCTGTTTTGTTTCTCCCGCTCGAGCCACTGCCACGTTGGCAATCCAGTTCCAGCCGACCCTTGAATTATGGTCGTCCATCTTCATCACCGCCCAATCATCCTGGGCTTTCCACCTATTCTCACTGGCCGAACAGATTGAACCCATCAGCGGCTTTTGGTTTTCACCCTGGATTCGTGGCACGCTCTCAGACGGCAGGTTGTTTCTTCGAACTGTCGATCACAGAGGGTTTTATCGCCTCTGCTTCGACTCACATTTGGATCGATCTGGAACACCACCTTCGGCCTCGATTCCCCCAGAGATCACAGCGAGCCACCTTCGACGTCCTCAGATCCTGGCACTCGAACCCGTGAAGGGTAATCTCGACGGCAGCGGACTCCGCGGCACACAGCCTGTGTACCGCATCTGGTGGAGCTCTGTCGCGGCATCTGCTCGGCTTCAATGCTCCGATGGCTAGCCCTTGAGAACCACTCGATCCAGATCTAGGTAGGCGCTTGAAGAGAACAGGATGACCGGAAAAGTTAGCACCCGGTGTTGTGCATATTTCATTTCTTTCTTGCGGTTTATTGAAACCCTAGATTTTGTCATCCCTGTTGCTCATCTCTGTTGGGGCGAATCAGTTCAATTTTAATTGTTATTCTTTGATAATTAATAAACGTGTGCGTGTGTGGGGTGTTCTTGTCGTGAAGTAAGACCCAAAGGGTTCGAAGCACGTTAAATCTCGTGTTCCTCTTTAATTTTCTGCATTTCTTTTTCTGTTCTTTTCAATTGCGTTCGTTCTTGAGTCTTCAGCACCGAACTGCTCATTATTTTGTTCGCTGGATGATTTTGCACCCACCATTTTTTTGACAATCATCCGCTTAACAAGTGGTATCAGAGCCACCACTCGGCTGCTGATTTGATTCTGTTCCTATTATTTTCTTTGTTGTTCGATTCTTTGATGATTCTGTCATTCGTGAATTTAGTTTAGAATTGAACTGCCTCGTTTATCACATGTTTGTTTATAGCTGGTTGTTCTGATCTCAGCTTTAAGATACTCACAATCTGCTCAGTTTCAAAGCCACTGCTTACATTGTGTTTTTTTGTTTTTTTTTAAATTTTTTTCTTGATATGTTACACATTAATTGGATATCTATGTATTTTAATTAGCAGCCCTCTGTGTACTGTTTACAAACCTGTTGAATCTGCCATTTTCTGTATTCTGTTCCAGCCTTATTAAAATCCAGTTTACTGTTTTTGGTTCATTGTCCAGCTTGCTCTTAGTTATTTTAATAAATCAGGTTTCTGTTTTCTGCACTTTGTATCCATTTTATTCTGCCTTTTTTATTGTTGTCTTTAAAATTTCTTTTAAGACTGAAATTATTGTCTTTAGCGAATAATTTTGTTTTTCTGCCCATTGTGCAAATTTATCTCTAGTGAGCTTGGATAATCCTTTGGGGGCGTAGGCTCTCATTGTCCCCAATTGTTTGGAATTCACTCACTATATAAATATGTCCACAATGCGGTATGAAATCGAAAAATTCGATGGCGACAATGACTTCAATTTGTGGCGTATAAAAATGAGGGCATTATTAGTCCAACAAGGTCTTATTGATGCCCTGTCTGGGCCTACTAAACCCATAACAACTGTAAATGAAGCTGGAAAAACCATAATTGAACACCAACCTGTCCCCAATGACACTCTAGTTAAAGACCATAGTTCCCTCTTATTGTCCTTAGGGAAGTGGCCTTTGAGTCCACTGCTGTCGGCATCTGGCTTAAGTTAGAGAAGCTCTATATGACTGCCTCCCTAGTTAGAAGGCTCTATAAGAAGCACCGCATGTTCACTTTTAGGATGAGACCAGGCTCTTCCTTGAAATCTCATCTTGATGAGTTCAATAAAATCATGATTGACTTATCTAATATAGATGTCACGGTAGATGATGAGGACTAGGCTATTATTCTCCTGATCTCTCTAGACCATAGTTATAGTACTTTGGTTGAGACCATGATGTATGGTCGTGACTCCTTGACTCTAGAAGAAGTCAGGTCTGACCTTCTATCTAAGGACCTTCACTCAAAACCTAAGGCAAAAGGCGAGGCTGAGAGTTTATTCACTAGGGGAAGGCCTCAGGTTAAAAGAAAAAAGAAACATCTTAGCAGAGATAAAATTAGTAATAGAAAAGAACCTAGGCATGAACGAAAGTCAAAGAATAATGATAATAAAGATAGAAAAGTTACTTGGTTTCATTGTGGGAAGCCTGGGCATATTAAGCCCGAGTGTAGGAAGCTTAAGAGAGAGCAAGAGCGTGCACAGCCCACTGACTAGTCTCTTATTGTTGACTCTGGTTATGACACAGCTGAAGTTCTAAATGTGTCCAGCCATACACTCGACTGTGAGTGGGTCCTTGACTCTGGTTGCTCCTTCCATATGTGTCCCCATAGAGAGTCTTTCTTAGAGCTGGTCGAGAAAGTGGAAGGGGACGTCCTATTAGGAAATAACGAGAAATGCAAGGTTGAGGGTAGAGGATTTGTCCTGATAGAATTGGATGACCATTCCATCATCACCTTACTTGATGTAAGGTGGGCCCCCAACTTGCAACGAAACTTGATCTCCCTAGGAGTCCTAGATCAAAAGGGATATACTTTTAGATCTGAATCTGGTACTATCAAAGTCTCAAAAGGATCAAGAACCATCATCAAAGGATCCCTTGTGAATGGTTTGTATGTCTTGAATGGCAGGACCCATTCAAGACAGTTGGGTAGTGTTTATACTACGAACACTGACAACACTATGCTCTAGCATAGAAGGTTGGGGCATGTAAGCTCCAAAGGGCTTGAAGAACTCAGCAAGCAAGGATTGCTGAATGACATCACACCTACGAATCTCCCATTTTGTGAAGATTGTGTGATGGGAAAGGCTAAAAGAGTGACCTTCAATAGATCGTCCTTCAAGGCAGCTACCCCACTTGATTACATCCATTCGGATTTGTGGGGGCCGGCCAGGACCTCCTCTCATGGTGGAGGTTTCTATTTTGTCACCTTTATCGATGATTACTCCATGAAGGTTTGGGTATACATCCTCAAAAATAAATCAGATGTTTTCCAAACATTCAAAACCTGGAAAGCCTCGGTCGAGAATCAGACTGAGAAGAAAGTTAAGACCATGAGAACTGACAATGGGCTTGAATACCTGTCCACTGAGTTCATTCAATACTGTGAGTCTGAAGGAATTAAGAGGCACAGAACTGTTAGGGAAACTCCCCAACAGAATGGCCTAGCAGAGAGGATGAATCGGACTATCCTTGAAAGAGTTCGTAGCATGCTTTCTCACTCGGGCCTCCCTAAATCCTTTTGGGTCGAGGCCACAAGCACTGCAGTGTACCTGATTAACAAGTGTCTCTCTTCTGTGAATCAATTCATTACTCTAGAAGAACTATGGACCGGCAAGCCCCCATTGTATTCCTACTTAAGGGTCTTCGGGTGTACAGCCTATGCCCACATCAAGACTGACAAACTTGAGCCTAGAGCCCTCAAGTGCATCTTTGTTGGTTATCCCGATGGAGTTAAAGGATATAAACTCTGGGTGGATAAACCGGGATACCAATGGTGCATTATTAGTAGAGACGTTGTCTTCCATGAGTCCTCTGCTCCTAAGACCAGGATTGACACACCTGGCAGTTCTGATCCAGACTTTCATAAGTCTGATGAACATGAGTCATTTACTCATGTTGAGACTGATGTTCAGTCTATTCCTCCTCCTCCTCAGCCCACTGATGCGGCTGACTCTGAGACGAGTTCCGGTTCAGACTCTGACTCTGGACCTTCCATCGATCATCAAGATTATCAATTAACCCGAGATAGACAAAGGAGAGTCTCTAGACCTCATACTCGGTTCAGCCAGTATGATATGGCATCATATGCTTTTCATGTGGCCCAGGATCTCATTGATGATGATCCTCAATCGTATAGGCAAACTTTAAAGGATAAGGATTCAAAGCATTGGATCATAGCCATGAATGAAGAGATGCAATCTCTAAAGAAAAATCACACCTGGACCGTTGTTCACAAGCCTGTGAATGCTAAAGTGATTGGGTCCAAGTGGATTTACAAGAGAAAGGAAGACAACACAGAGGAAAATAAAGTAAGGTTCAAATCTAGGCTAGTCGCCAAATGATTTCTTCAGAGAGAGGGAATCGACTATGCTGAAATTTTTCCCCTGTTGTCAAACACTCTTCTATTCGGCTCTTGTTAGTCTTCGCTGCCTATCTCGATCTGCACGTCGAGCAACTTGATGTTAAAACTGCCTTCTTGCATGGGGATTTGAATGAAAAACTCTATATGAAACCTCCTGATGGTTATTCGAAGGAATTCAAATCCAACCAAGTTTTCCTTCTAAATAAGTTCTTATATGGTTTAAAACAGGCATCAAGGCAATGGTATAAGAAATTTGATTCCTTTATGTTAAATAACCAATTCACCAGGAGCCAGTATGATGCTTGTGTCTACTTCAAGTCAATTCAAGGTTGTATGATTTACCTTTTGCTTTACGTAGATGACATGCTTATCATATGTAAGAATATGAGTTTCATCACTTCAATTAAATCCCAATTAAAAGGCAACTTTGAAATGAAAGACTTAGGTGCAGCTAAGCAAATTTTAGGTGTTGAAATCATTAGAGATAGACCTAACAAATTGCTCTACTTATCTCAGCATGCTTATATTTTAAAGATTTTAAAGAGATACATGTTTGAATCTCTCAAACCTGTGAATGTACCTCTTGCTCAACATTTTAAGTTGTCTTTAACACAAGCACCCACTGATGATGATGACGTGCAATTTATGTCTAAAATTCCATATGCTAACATTGTTGGTAGTATAATGTACTCTATGATTTGCACCAGGCCTGACATTGCTTTTTCTATCTGCACCCTGAGCAGATTTATGGCCGCTCCTGGGAAGCCACATTGGCATGCCCTCAAATGGCTTCTCAGATATTTATCATGTTCATCTAATTTGTCTTTATGCTTTGGTAAAAATTTTGATGCTTCTAACATTATGGTAGGATTTGTAGATGCTGATTATGCAGGTAACATTGACACCAGAAAATCATTGACTGGATACGTGTTCACTGCCTGCGGTGGACCTGTTTCATGGAAGTGCAACATGCAGTCCGTAGTTGCCCTCTCCACCACTGAGTCTGAGTACATTGCACTCACCGAGGCGGTAAAGGAAGCCTTATGGCTCAAAGGCTTGTCTTCTGAATTCAAGCTTTATGATTCAACTAT
The DNA here is from genome assembly GCA_963277665.1 of Viscum album. Taxonomy (NCBI): domain Eukaryota; kingdom Viridiplantae; phylum Streptophyta; class Magnoliopsida; order Santalales; family Viscaceae; genus Viscum; species Viscum album. Next base: position 248,924,204 of record OY728133.1, read on the forward strand.
TAATGTTTTCTCTGATAGTCAATCTGCATTACATTTGTCTAAAAATTTAGTTTGCCATGGTAAATCAAAGCACATAGACATTAGATTACACTTTATTAGAGACGTGATAGAACAAGGAACCGTGTGTGTCAATAAGATACACACTGATAAAAATCCAGCTAATAGTTTGACTAAAGCTGTCATTTTATCTAAATTCAAATATTGTCTAGATAGTTTGAACTTGGTTCCTGTTCCATAACCCTAGGTGCAAGAACATCCCTGAAATTAATTAAAAATGGTGGAGTTTTGTGAATTAATGAATTAATTCATTATTGTTTTGTTTTTATTTAAATTCATTTTAATTCTGACTCACCTGTTTTTTTTTAAATCCTGCATGCCTCTGTTTTGTTTCTCCCGCTCGAGCCACTGCCACGTTGGCAATCCAGTTCCAGCCGACCCTTGAATTATGGCCATCCATTTTCATCACCGCCCAATCATCCTGGGTCGTCCACCTGTTCTCACTAGCAGAACAAATTGAACCCATTAGCGGCTTTCGGTTTTCACCCTCTGCTTCGACTCACATTTGGATCAATATGGAACACCACCTTCGGCCTCGATTCCCCTGGAGATCACAGCGAGCCACCTTTGACGTCCTCAGATCATGGCGCTCGAACCCGTGAAGGGTAATCTCAACGACAGCGGACTCCGCGGCACACAGCCTGTGTACCGCATCTGGTGGAGCTCCGTCACGGCATCTGCTCGGCTTCAACGCTCCGACGGCCAGCCCTTGAGAACCACTCGATCCAGATCTAGGCAGGCGCTTGAAGAGAACAGGACGGCCGGGCAAGTTAGCGCTCGGTGTTGTGAGTATTTTGTTTCTTTCTTGCGGTTTATTGAAACTCTAGATTTTGTTATCCCTGTTGCTCATCTCTGTTGGGGCGAATCAGTTCAATTGTAATTGTTCTTCTTTGAGAATTAATAAACGTGTGTGTGTGTGTGAGGTGTTCTTGCCATGCAATAGGATACAAAGGGTCCGAAGCACGTTAAATCTCGTGTTCCTCTTTAATTTTCTGCATTTCTGTTTATGTTCTTTTCAATTGCGTTCGTTCTTGAGTCTTCAGTACCGAACTGCTCATTATTTTGTTCGCTGGATGATTTTGCGCCCACCATTTTTTTTTGACAATCATCCGCTTAACAATACATGATTTAACACAACCACCCCCATAAATAAATAAATATATAAATAAACGGATAGATCTTTCAACTGGATGGATTTAAAGTTTGGGAAACTGATTGACATTTTCTTACATTTGAATAAATCAATCATCATTTTAATAGCAATAATTGTACCCAAAAAGATTGCCCAAAGATTATCACCACTCCCAGGGGAAAATCATGATCACACTTTCATTAACTAGCATAAAGTACTTTAATGTTAAAATAATAAATAAATGAGCATTTTTTGACAATTAGATCCCTCCATTACATCTCATCCCCAGGTGGCAAACATTTTTGACAATTGGGTCCTCTCAAAAAGCAACAACTCCCGCAGCAGCCCCGAGATGGCAAACATTTTTCACAACTGGGTCCTCTCAAACAGCAGCAATCCCCAAAGCAACCCCAAGATGGCAAACATTTCTTGCATTTGGGTCCTCTGAAAGAGCAGTAATTCCCACAGCAGCCCCATGATGGCAAACATTTCTTGCATTTGGGTCCTCTCCAAGACCAGCAATTCCCACAGCAACAGGGAAAACTCAAAGGCGAACACTTTGTGCATTTAGGTGCTCTCCAAGAGCAGCAGACCCAAGGAGGCCAGCATTTTGGGCACTTGAGCCCTCCTAGAGGACAGCATTTTAGGCAGCTGGGACAGGAAGGCAAGCAGTTGGAGCATTGGGGCCCTCCCCAAGAGCAGCATTTTAGGCAGCTGGGACAAGGCAGGCACTTAGAGCATTTGGGTCCTCCACAGGGGCAGCATTTCAGGCAGCTGGGACAAGGCAGGCACTTAGAGCATTTGGGTCCTCCACAAGGGCAGCATTTCAGGCAGCTGTCACAACAAGGCACGCACTTGGGGCATTTGGGCCTTCCACAAGGGCAACAGTGTGGGCACCCGGGCCACGGGCAACAACAATATGTGCATTCTGGACACTTGGGCCGACACAACTTGAGCCCGCAACAGTCGCCATGAGAATCAGCCATGGCCATGGAGCCGGAACTGCTAAGCTTCTCCCGAATCATCTTGAGGCGAACCGCACTGGTCATTCCCTCCATTTCTCTAATGAACCGGCGGAGATGCCGGAGATAATCCGGGTAGACCTCGAGGTTGCAATGCCCACCTCCCTTTATCCATAACGGGTCGTACGGCTCGCGCGCCAGTTTCCACAGCATGTTCCCATGCAGCCAGTTCACCACATCATCTTCTGTGCCCTGCAAATCAATCCAATAATGGCAATCCGAATCAAATCCATGTGATCAGTCAAGCGGTTCAACACTTTTCTCATTAAACAAGATCACGGGTTCGAGTCATGATGGATGAAATATATTGTTCTTGGTGGACTGGCCTGACCCCGCCTCGAACAGAATCGGTCATATGTATACAGATATGGATAACTGTGATTGAGTACAGGACTTACATGGATCACCAGCACCGGGCACTTCACCTCGTGGATTTTGTTCACATTCTGCAGCCACCACAAACACGGTTCAATGGCATTCAAACAATTTGGAAAATGACGGCGAGCTCCTCACCTTATACATGTCAACGCAAAGCGTGAACTTCTCATTGCAAACTACCCTGAGGCCAGAGAGGATGGCACTATGTAGAACCACGCCTCGCAATCTTGGCAGCCGGGAAGCCAAGTGAAGGGTCGGTCCGCTCCCAACAGACTGCCCGTATAGAATTAGGTCTTCCTGGCTGGTTCCATACTCCGTCTCAAGACACTCGTACACCGCCTCTATGTCTGCATAAGTATTGGATTCGCTCGGCTGACCATAAAAATACATGAACAGGATACATGAGTTCATGATGCTATCATACAAACCAACAAAACCAGAGTCAATTGCATTCCAACCAGAAGGATGAGGCATGCATTCCAGTCATTCCGCCATTAACATGAACTCAGCAGCTCCAATTTTAGCAATCAAGACTAATAGAATGACTTGAGAAGAGTCTGGGGGTTACGACCATTGAATTCCCTTCTTGTTCTGCTTTTTTGTTATCATTTCACTCGTGCAAATTCACATGCATGCCTTTTCTAGATTAATTATTGAAAAAATTATTTTTACACCACTTGGATTGTCTGGAATGTTAAGAAAAGTGTTTTATAGAAATGATAAGTGGAGTGTAAGCAGTGTTCAATAATTGAAATCAAACGCAACCTTAATCCATTTGGGGAACCTCACAAAAGACACAAAACCCTAATTTGATCAAAATTTACAGTGCCCAAATGAATCCCGGTCGGGATCTAAAGAGCAGCTTACCTTCCCAGTGGAGGCCCCATATCCAGCGTAGTCATATCTGCAAATCAAAATCAAACACTAACAAATGAAAAGGAGCAGAAAGGGAGGAGAGTGGGTTCAGAAATAGGGCAGAGACGGGAACTGTGGAGGACCCATCTCGGCCTAGTGTCAAAAGGGACAAGGAAAACGATGACAGAAACGAAGGGAAGACAAGGCAGAAGCAGCATGGACCCCATGAGATTGACTCTGAGGTTGATCTTGAGCTGCACGAACAGATCGTAGAGCTGGCCAAGGTCGGTCGCATTGCCATGGGAGTAGAGCAGAGTGAGGCGAGCGTAGGGGTTTCTGAGGTAGAAGGCGACGATCTTGTTCCCGCGCTTGGTGTCCAGCACCCAGACGTCGAGGCAGTTCTCGGCGTCGCTGCCGCCGCAAGAGATCGGCGGCGTCAGCGAGGCGTGGGCGGCGGCGGGCACCGAGATCGCCACAAGCCTGCCGTCCTCCCGCTTGTTGATCGCGTAGGTCGGCGGCGAAGGGGGGAAGAAGGCGAATTTCGCCGCCAGGCGAGACAGCATGCACCCCATGATCCCGTCTCCGATGAACCCCACAAGACCCAGATCATCGACGGCTTCCACGACGCATTGATCCGGACCGAGAAGGAACCGACGGATTCAAAATACAAAACCCAGAAGAAAAAATCGAAACGAAGCTGAGTTCCGTCAGTAGTGATTTCTGGTGTTCTTCTTCTCCCCCAATTCTGCTCGGTGGGTTTTCATGGCTGGAAACTTCGGATTGGAGTAAGAAAGAGGAGAAATAGGAAGAGTGATAGGTTTGCCTTGCAGACAGAGAGAGGGAGGGAGAGAGGACGGTTCGAAGCTCCGGAGAGGGGCCACTGGCCGCCGTACTGGTTTGAAGTTTCTGTAAAGGAGTATGGGAGGTGGGTGGCGCTGCGGGGGGAGTGTGGCGTGGGAGTGAATAAAAACAAAGGCGAAAACCTGAAAAAAGAATGAAAAGTTGTGGGGTGGTGGGGCGACTCCAAGATTTCATTGTGTCAGATCGGAAAGGGTGAGGCCTACCAGCTAAAAGGGGCGGCCCACGGCGGAGGATGTACAGTGCTCCGGCGAGGAAGGCCAGTTCCGGTTAACGGGACGTTTGGGGTTCGTGGGAATGCGCAATTTTGGTCGTGGAATTTTTGCATCGTTCCATCTAGATTAATGAGTTTGTTTTAAAATGAAATTATTATGATAAAAAAAAACCATAAGGCCTGATGAGTCGTTAATATGTATTATTAAAAATTACGAGAAGCCCCTGAAAGACTCCTCGGGACTCGACTCTAGTAGCCAGGCCACCATGACATGGAGAGTCAATAATTTGAATATTTAAATAAATTAGACAAATATTATTTAGATATAAAATTGTGATGACAAGTTTAAGATAAATAATTATATTTTATACCTTTTCATCATCTAAAAATGTTAAATTAATGAATTAATTTTGTAATTTATTACATTAAGTTATCATTCTTAAATCCATCCACATAATGTAAAATGACATTTCATAGTTGCAAATTAAATTGCATAATTTTAAGGTTTCATTATTATATGCATTTTGTATTTTCATCATTTACAGATTGTTCTCCGTCTAGGCTCTACCTACTGAGTAGTCGGGCTTGATCCTTCTTGACGTTGATACATCTCCACCCTATGACCCAAGCTACTCAATGTAGTTAGGGGTGCACACAATTTGTTCTGATCAGTTAAGTACATCAATTTAAACCTACTGATTGAAAAAAAAAACAACTTTGAGAGAAAGTCGAAACCAATATATGATCAATTCAGAATTGATATAAACCAAACCAATCGGTTTTTATCAGTTAGAACTGTTTGGACCTGTAAGGAATAAAATTTACATAATACAACAATTCATAAAAAAATGATGAAATCCTAAGCTTTGGCACTCAAATGTTCCGAGATAATGTGAATATCAAGGTAAAACAAACAATAGTGAGAATAACTTTGAAAAAAATGTTCAATTCAATATTAGAATGAAATAAATTGTAACATCCCGGGATTTTTATATAATATTTCCCTTTAAATAATTTGATTTGTTTGACAGCTTGTATTACACGCAAAATCGAGTTTAAACAAACTGCGTAACATTATTAAAATATTATGTGTCATTTATCATCTTGCCGTTGAATTTGAGGGTATAAGTAGTAATAACTAAATTATGAAAAATATACGGTCTATACATTTATAAAGTGAATTCATTAGTTATCAAATGATTAGAATTAAAAACAAAAATTATCTAAAAATAAGTGATGTTTTTCTAAAAAATGTTTTTATGTGCGTAATGTATTTTTGTAATAATAAATTAAATTAATCAATGATGACAATTGATTTTAATGGATCATATATATTATTTACTCGATCAAATGTTTTAAACATTTAACAAATATTTTTCTAGGCATGAGATAAGAATAAATCAAGTTTTATACTTAAAAATGTATTTTTTTTAAATACAGTTTTTGTCGCATTTTGCGCAATTATTTTAAAATTAATTTCTATCATTTATTGTAACATTCGGTTACCCTCTTTTAGGTAATTCTCTTCTCGTTTCTTGTTTTTCCTCTTTAATTGGGTGTGTTTTGGGACTTCTGAAGATGAAGAATATTTGTTGAAGAAAATGAATTAAAATTCGGGGATGGATGTTTGTTTGAATTAATGAAATCTGTGTATAAATGTGTTAATGGTATTACGGAATTCTCCCAATGTTCGGAGAATGCCCGAGGCGGGTTGACTTTTTGTAGAGAACCTAACGTTTTTGCTATTTGCAGGAAAAATACACGCCATGTAATGAGAGTACACGACATGTAGGTTTTGCATGTTTGATGCCGTGAATCTAGTGCACAACGTGAGGTGAGTACACGCTGTGTACAGATTGCACTCTGTGTAATGTTAATAATCAGGTTTTTAATAAAAAGACAATGATTTTTTCGGTGTAAGGGATCTTCATGGATTACACAACGTGTAAAGGGATTACACGCCGTGTAACTGTCACAAACAGAGCTTTTAGGGTGTCGTGCAACTGAAATGTTATTTAATTCTTCTGCAACTCCTTTGACTCTCGACCTAGAAGGCTTCTCCGGCGATTTTTGGAGACTCCCTTCGATTCGGATTGATTTGTTCGACAATTGATCATTGAGGTGGTTGGTTTGTATCTCTCCAGGCAAGTGAGCCTTTCCACTACTTCGTTGCTTTGATCACGGTAGCGTTGTGGCGTCGCGTTATCAGATCTGTTGACCCGTGATGATGTTTCTTACGGGTTTCTTCTAGATCCAATGTGCAATCCTATTCCAGGGGCCATTTCTTTCATTGGTTGTCGTGCGGGGTGTGTGCGTTCTTGAGGTATGTGTTGTTTCCTCTTCTTTGACGACTCTTTTGTTGAATCAGATCAATTCTAAGATGTGTAGATTGATTCTAGGGCCTCCGTTATTGTTGTTGCGTTATCTTTTTGGTGGATCCTTTGTGGGCATATGCGACTCTGAGTTTCAGGTAGGTGGTTATGTCTCTAGCCTCTATTGATGAACTATATTGCTCCTGTTTTTATAAATTGATTTATAAATAAATTTGGCATGATTGTTTTGTGTGTGTAAATAAATTTGTGATAAAAAGTGGGGTTTCCCTGGTTTTTAGTAAATGAAAAAGGGGTATTTTCAAAGCATTGATATGATTTATGAAATGCAACACATGCGAAGCCTTGGACACGTAGGTGGAAGGTTTATCTTAGGGCCATTGTCCATATTACTGTCGGGAGGTTAGCTCATGAGACTTTTCTTTGCGCCCTAGCTATGTCGTTCTAGGGACTTATTCTTGACATTGTTGTGGGTTTCACTCATGGGGAGTTTCTCTACACATGTTCTAGGGACTTGTGCACTAATCATTGTTGTGGTATGAATAGTCTGCTAGCCTGACCTATTGAGTTCCTTGGCGTGATTTACCCGTGCTTAGCTTTATACTTTTTTGGATATGATATGCATGCTTTGGATTTTGCTAAATGATAAATGGAAAACTATGCTTGAAATTGATATACCTGCATTTGTTTTGGAATTGTTGGAAAACGGGAAATATTTATCATGCTTTGATATAACTACTTTACTGCTTATCATGCCATGTTTTATTTTAAATGAGCATACTTGAATTATTGTACATAGACTTGTTATGGAACACCTGAGTGAGATCCTACTGAGGTTGTTAGCTCACACCGGGCACACTTATTTGGTGGTGCGTAGACATTTGTATGTCTTTCGATGCAGGAAAAGGCAAGACACCACAGTGGGGCGATGGGGTTTTCTGTCAGCTGGGTTTGGGTAACTGGATGGCGAGATAGTGCGGGTTTGCCCACGCTATCACATGAAGTAGTTATTTTTCCTATTTTGGTAGTCCTTTATGGTTGGACTTGTATTTATTTGTTCTACTCTTGAGTTGTTTGTTTTCCGTTGTTTTCTTTCTGTTATGACATATATTTATCTTTTTTGTTGTTGTCTCTATTATATATATATGCCATGTTGTTGCTTCAGGTTGGGCGAAATTGTTTTCTCTGGTTGTTGTTTGATGCCCGGGTGCTAATCACCAGTCTGTGAGGGTGGAGAACGCCCTTCAGGTATGTGACATATTGGGTCAGATACTAGTTTGAGAGGGTATTCGAGTTGGTTCGTCACAATTTGGTATTAGAGATGGTTTGTCCTCAAGAGTCTTTGTCTTGGGATGTTTGGTAGATAGAGATAGGATTTTCGGGACTTCAGAGGTAGATTGCAGGAAGTGTCGGGTCAGCTCTTGCCATGATGAGACTCAAGTTACTGTGAGATGCTAGGATATGTGTCTCCTGTTTTGAGTTCTTAATATTAATCTCAGTTTTTGATTATGAGTTTCTTAGTTTGAAATCATATTTTTTTTCTGCTGTCTGCTCGTTTCTTTGGTTTTAGTGTGCAACAGTATGCCTTCGAGACGTGTTCTGCAAGTTCCTCAGGAGGGTGCAGCTGATGCTCCTCAAGGGAATCCTCCGAGGGATTAGAACTTTGTCAAGGCTATCATGTGGGAATTTGTGTTATCGACCAGAACATGCCACAAGTCTAGAACACAGTTGTTGTGGTACAACCAGGAGTTGTTGTTGTAGATTGGAGATAGGATTGTTAGGACTTGAGAGGTAGATTGCGGGAAGTGCCTAGTCAGCTCTTGCTGTGATGAGTCTCAAGTTAGCATGAGATGCTGGGATGTGTGTCTTCTGTCTTGAGTTCTTAATATTAATCCCAGTTTTTGATTATGAGTTTCTTAGTTTGAAATAACATATTTTTTTTCTATTGTCTGCTCATTTCTTTGGTTTTAGTGTGCAACAATATGCCTCCGAGACGTGTTCTGCGAGTTCCTCAGGAGGGTGTAGCTGATGCTTCTCAAGGGAATCCTTCGATGGATCAGAACTTTGTCAACGCTATTGTGTGGGTAGTTCGTGCTATTGACCAGAACATGCCACAAGTTCAGAACAGAGTTGTTGTGGTACATCCAGAAGTTGGAGGAGATAGGGATCGATCATGAGAGTTCTGCCTGAGAAGCCACCGTCCTTTTAAAGGTATGAATGAACCTCAAGAGGCAGAGGACTGTCTTGACAATATTGATCAGATCTTCGATTTCCTAGAAACACCTGAGAATATCAAGGTGAAGTGTGAAACATTCAGACTTGAGGGTCCTAACAAGCATTGGTGGGATTCCATGGTACAGGCTAAGAGCAGGCGAGATTGGACTGGAAGGGTTTCAAGACCCTCTTTTTCCAGTAGTTTTGTCCAGAGTCACTGATGATGGTGAAATCTCTAGAGTTCCTCTCTTTGCAGTAGAGAGAGTGTGCGATGTCGGCATACACTGACCGGTTTGTCGAGCTGGTTCGTTTTGCACTAGAAGTTGTAAAGAATGACCAATTGAAGGCTTAGAAGTACCTATAGGTTTTGCTATCGGATATCCGATAACAGGTATTTATGTTGAATCTTTCAAACTATGTGGAGATAGTGGATAATGTTGTGATGGTAGTGATGAATGCGACATACAAGGTTGGATATTCTGCCCATTCTCTTCCACCTAGCGACAGCTTCAGTGGCACGCCAGGGAAAAAGAGGAAGTGCCAGGATCATCACATGAGCGGTGGAGGTGGTTCTCAGTAGCAGACCTCTTCGACACCTCCAGTTGCGGCTAGTGGTGTGCCTCTAACAGGCTATCAGTGTGGCAAGGCCAGACACATATGACACTCTTTTCCTATACTAACAAATATGTGCAACATCTGTTGGCGTTATGGTCATATGCAACGTTTATGTCAGGCTATGTCTATGAATCGATATGGTTAGGGATCGTCAGATCTAAGGGATAATACAACACAGTTGGATGCTTCAAAGACTATAGGGTTCCATCCATAAGCCTCAAGAGTAAAACACCTTCACGCAGTATATGAGTTTCCAGTGGAGGTAGATGCAGGTCCAACAATAGTGAGAGGTACCATCTTTATTGCATCCTCAGTAGCAATTTCTTTATTTAATACTAGTTCTTCCTACTCATTTATATCTGGATATTTTGTTTATATGATGAACCTTTCAATGGAACTCATGTCCTTTATTATGGAGTTAGAGACACCTCTTTGGAGGGGAAAAGAGAAGGGTTTTCGATGTCCTTCTTGTGTGCTATCAATAGCTGATACAGAGCTAGTCTAGGATTTTCTTATTCTCGATATGGATCTGCTTGACATCATCATCGAGATAGAATTTCTTGTTTCTCATCGATATGAGGTTGATTTTTATCATTCGTGTGTATCGTTTCTTGTGACTGATGGGAGCTCATGGGTGTTTCAGGGAAACTGGGATCCAAGGTCTGGCCGTGCATGACCTTCCCACCTAGAGATCAGGAGTTTGTTGTCTCCTGTTGTAGTTGATCTCGATGATGTTTCATCTATTGTTGATATTCCTACCATTGTTTAGGGTTTTCTTGACATTTTACCTCTGGGATTCCTCCAAACATGTAGGTAGAGTTTACAATTCACCTGGTGCTAGGAACACAACCAATATCAATACCTTCCTATCGTATGGAACCAACGGAGCTGAAGGAGCTTAATATTCAGTTGGAAAACCTAGTGAAAAAGGTTTTTTTTTCCGACCTAGTGTTTTCCCTTGGGAAACCCTAGTGCTCTTTTCCAAGAAGGAAGATGGTTCACTTTGATTGTGCATGTACTATTGAAAGTTGAACTAGATAACTGTTAAGAACTAGTATCTTTTGCATCCTGTTGATTTTTTGTTTGATCAGTTAAAGGGGATAAAGTGGTTTTCAAAGATTGATCTTAAGTTGGGTTATCATCAGCTCAAAGTTTGGGAGTTCGATATACCAAAGAAAGTTTTCAGGAGTAGGGATGGCCATTAAAAATATCTTTTGATTCTATTTGGTCTAATTAACACTTCTACAGTTTTCATGGATTTGATGAATCAAATATTCCATCAATATCTCGAAACTTTTGTGGTAGTGTTTGTGGATGATATTTTGATTTACTCGAGATCCGAGCACAAGCACTAGCACAATATGTGTTTGGTTTTGGAAATCCCGAGGAGTCACCATTTATATGGAAAGCTTTGAAAATGAAACTTCTGGATTCAAGAATTAAAATTATCTGGGCACATGATTTCTGAGCATGGATTATGAGTTGATCCTAAGAAGGTAAATTCCTTTTCTTTTCATGGGAAGAGCCATAAAATTCCTTTGAGATTCAAAGATTCCTTGGTTTTTCTGAAAATTATCGATGGTTTTTAAACGATTTATCAAAGTTGGCATCACCTTTGAATGCTCTTACCAAGAAAGGGGTGAAATTCAAATGAGATGAAAAAAGTTGTTCTTCTTTCGATGATCTGAAATGACTTCTGACATCAGCTCCTATTTTGATATTTCCAGAGCCCGATAAGAGGTATGTGATTTCTATGATTCTTATGGAACTAGTCTGCATTGTGTGATCATGAAGGATGATCATGTGGTGGATTATGGATCTTTTTGTCTTAGATCACATGAGAAGAATTACCCCACTCATGATTTAGATCTTGCGTTAATTATGCATGCGCTTAAGTGTTGGAGGCATTATTTTTTTTGGGGAAAAGTTCACAGTCTTTTCTGACCATAATATTCCAAGTTCTATATTTTCTCAAAAGACTTGAATCTCAGATAGAGGTCACTACCGGAAAACTAACCTATACCAATGGTTTGGAGAACCGTTTCCAAGTAATCCATTGGGATAGGTCTATACCAACGGTTTTGGGAAAACCGTTGGTAGAGAACTATACCAACGGTTTTGGAAACTGTTGGTATAAGTAATATGAAAATCTATACCAACGATTATGGAACCGTTGGTATATGTATTTCAAAAAAAAAACATTCGCTGGGATTTGATCCCAGGACCCCTAGTTTATCATTGAACAACTTAACCACTAACCTAACATGACTTTTGTGAACATAATTACATAAATATATATATGTATTCTCATAATTATTTTAAATTTTGATATATATAATGTTCTCGGTAAGAAGATATGATAAAAAATCCAAGGATCTATACCAACGGTTTTGAAAACCGTTGGTATAGATCCTTTATTCTGGATCAATTCTGGGTGGAAGGTTGATATGTGGGGGACCTTTCCCAACAGTTTTCCAAAACCGTTGGGATAGGTATACCCTTTCCCAACGGTTTGGCTAAACCGTTGGGAAAGGTGTCTACAAAGTGGACTTTTCCCAACGGTTTGGCCAAACCGTTGGGAAAGGTGGTCACAAAGTGGACTTTTCCCAACGGTTTGGCCAAACTGTTGGGAAATCCATACCCTTTCCCAACAGTTTGCCAAAACCGTTGGGAAAGGTGGCCTCAAAGTGGGCTTTCCCAACGGTTTGGCCAAACCATTGGGAAATGGGACCTATACCAACGGTTTTTACAAACTGTTGGTATAGAAGCATTGGGAAAGGTCAGATTTCCAGTAGTGGGTTGTGGGTGAAATTCCTTCAAACATTTGACTTTGATATCGCCTACACCATAGGGAAGGGGAATGTCATTGCAGATGCTCTTAGTAGGAAAATGACATCGAAATTTGTTTCAGAATTGAAGGAATATTGAAAACTTATGAGTCTTTTTATCAGTTGCATCTAGATGCTCAGAAGGATGTTTCAGGTGTGGTTCTGACCAGTGTTCAGTTATCATCATCATCTCTCCTTGAGTCTATTCTATAGAATCAATAGCAAGATGGAAAGTTCATAGAAATTCAAGAAACCCTATATGTCGGGGATACCATTTTCAATTGGCCCATCTCTTTAGATGGTATTCTTAGTTTTGGGGGTCGATTTGTTATCCCAGTATCTATAAGGAGTTAAAATTTGTTTGATTGTCATAGTTTTTTGTGGGATTTTCATCTAGGTGCTACGAAGATGTATTATGACATGAGAGAGTGATTATGGTAGCTGAGTATGAATCATGACATTTTTTATTATGTGTCCTTCTGTTAAACCACCCAGTAGATAAAGACATAACATTTGAAACCTTCTGGTTTACTCCATCCTCTTCTAGTGCCTATTTGGAAATGATATGAGGTATCCATGTACTTTGTTATTGGGTTACCACAAACTTCTCTAGGGAGAAATTTTATCTGGGTGGTGATTGATCAGTTGACAAAGTCATCTCATTTAATTTTGATCAAAGCCACCTCTAAATTTGATGATCTGAGTAAGCTGTTTGTACAGGAAGTTGTGAGGTCACATAGGGTTCGTTTAACTATTGTTTCAGATAGGGATCCTAGGTTTACTTTGAGGTTCCAAAGAGGTATTCTAGTGGAAATGGGGACTCAGGTCAAATTGAGTACAACTTACCATTCATAGACATATGGTCAGATAAAGCATTTTATTCAAATTATGAAGGAAATGCTTTGTGCCTATGTCTTGGACTTCGATGGATCATGGGATAACCATCTAGGACTGTTTGAGTTTTCTTATAACAACAATCATTAGTCATAAATGAGAATGGAACCTTTTGAGGCTTTTTATGGTCACTCTTATAGGTCACCTCTCTATTGGGTAGAGGTGGGAAAAGCTTCTTTTGTGGGACTGAGTTTGGTTCAAGAGACATCCAAAAGGATTCAAGATATACGTTAGTGTTTGGTTACATTGCAGAGTCGACATAAATCTTATGTGGATCAACGACATCATCCTTTGGAGTTTTCTATAGGTGACTAGGTTTTTTTGAAAGTTTCTCTTTAGTTAGGCCACCATCGTCTCATAAAACAGGGAAAGTTGGATCTGAGATATGTGGGACTGTTTGAGACCATTGAACGACTTGAGATGGTTTCTTATCGTTTGGAATTACCAGCTCAATTGAAAAACATTCATGATGTTTTCCACATATCACAAATCATGAAATATCATCCTGACCCCTCTCATGTTCTAAGTTGGGAGGAGATTGATTTAGAGCTAGATGTTTCTATTGTGGATCAGCCAACAAAGATTTTGGAATCTCAAGTGAAAGACTTGCATGAGAATACTATTCCATTATTCAGAGTGCTAAGGCCTCACATATCAGATTCTCATTAGACTTGGGAGTGCGAATAGTTAATATCAGTGGCCTCACCTCTTTACCAGACTTCATTCTTCTACATGACTTCTCAGGAATAGAAAGTCTTATGGTGGGGAGTTTATAACATCCTGTTACCCAATTTTAGGTAATTATCTTATCTTTTCCTATTTTTACTCTTTAATTGGGTGTGTCATGGGACTCCTGAGGATGAAGAATTTTTTTTGGAGAAAATTACTTAAAGTTTAGGGGTGGATGTTTTTTTTGAATTAATGGTGTCCAAGTATAAATGTGTTAATGGTTTTACAGGATTCTCCCTAAGTTCTAAGAACACCCAAGGTGGGTTGGATTTTTGTAAAGAACCTATTGTTTGTTCTATCTATAGGAGAAATACTCATCGTGTAATGGGAGTACATGATGTGTAAGTTCTACAGGTTGGATTTCATGAATCTGGTGCACAATGTGCGGTGAGTACACACTCTGTACAAATTGCATGCTATGTAATATTAATAATCGGGATTTTAATAAAAAGGTGATGGGTTTTTTCAACGTAATTGATGCTCATGGATTACACAATGTGTAAAAGAATTACATGTCATGTAATTGTCATGAACAAGGATTTTAAGGTGTCGTATGACTAAAATGTTATTTAATTCTTCTGCAGCTCCTTTGGATCTCGACCTTGAAGGCTTTTTTGGTGATTTTTGGAGACTCCTTTTGATCTAGATTGATTTGTTCAGTGATTTATCATTGTAGAGGTTGGTTTTCATCTCTATGGTAAAGTGATCCTTTCTATTTATTTGTTTTGTTGATCGTAGTAGCGCTATGGCATCACATTATTAGATCCATTAAGCCATGATGATGTTTCTTCTTGTTTTCTTCTAGTTCCGTTGTGTGATCTTATTCTAGTGGATGTTTATTTCATTAGTTATGTTGCATCAGGTGTGCAATCTTAAGGCATGTGATTTTTTCCTCTTCTCTCTCGACCCTTTTGTTGAATCAGCTCAAGTCTAAGATGTGTAGACTGATTCTAGGTCATCTGTTGTCATTGTTGTGTTCTCTTTTTGGTGGATCCTTGGTGAGCATGTATGACCCTAAGTTTGAGGTTGGTGGTTCCATATCTTTCCTGTGTTGATGAACTATAATGATCACATTTTTATAAATTGATTTATAAATAAATTTGGCATGATTTTTTTGTGTGTGTAAATAAATTTGTAATAAAATGTGGGTTTCCCCTAGTATTTGGTAAATGAAAAAAGGGTTATTTTCAAAGCATTGAAATGATTTATGAAATGAAGAACACGATAATCCTTGGGTACATATTGTTTTTATAGTGTTAGAATGTTGTCGATGGAATATCTTATTGATATTGTTAGTACAAACTTACCTGAAAAATATTATACACAAGTTGAATACACTCTTGATATACTTTTAATTCTTCCAACATTTTTAATACAATATGTATAATTCATTACATTAATGCACACTTTAATTTTCTTTTTTTTCCCATTGTTTTCATCATTTAGGTTCAATTTTCTCCCAACTTCTAAATGATGAAAACATTAACTATGTTGTCTTGGTGCTAAAAAATTTGGTAAATAATTGATTTGTAATGTTTTAAAGTATAGGTCATCTTCTATATGGTTGCATTAGTGTGGTTTTATAACATCAAGGCCTAAATAGATTATTTTATTTTTATTCCATTCCTCCAAGAAATAACAATCGAGAAGTTGAACTCATAAATACTTCATTATCTACCGGAACAATTATGGAACAATCTTCAACTGTATTCTTCTTTTATGTTTCTAATTATTCATTAAAATTCCCACCATGAAACTTGTATGTATACTATACAATATATGGAATACTCATATTACAGAGGCATTGTATACACACACACTACAATATGTAATGCAATTTACTACACTATAATATGTTTTATTTTTCAATATTACACTGCAATATGCACACATTGCAATATGCAATATGTAATATTAATACAGTTCAATATGCACATATTACATACAAAAACATTGCAGAATATATGCATATATGCGAATAACCTTTTATACATATTTCATACGATATAAATGCATGAATCTATGTAAATTATTTGGCTGCAGAAATTATGTAGGTGACCAGTATGTCTTGCATACCAGAGTCTTAGTGTTGTATACAGTGACCTCAGTACATCTCCAATATATGTTTACAAAAGTTCATTTTTGGGAATATTGAGCCTTCGTGAGGAAAATGATGAAGTATTTGGTGTAGCTTGATGTGTATTTTGGACAACAGTGAAACATGTAAATGAATTTTTCCCTTTCTATATTATTTTCACTCATCAATAGTGTTCTTCAGCACTTTGTTCATGGAATAATATGTTTTGTCAGCACATGTCTTGGATATGTTATTTTTTAGTTATGTTTTTCACTACTTGACCAACAATTCCTTTTTGGTATTACAAAATTGATCATAGGTACGAGTCCATATTATATTTTCATCATCGGGTTCCTGGGTCACAAGATATGTACACTGCAGTGTTGTAGGATCTTTTTCAACAAGATTCTCAAGTTTAGTGTACTCTGCCATGTCTGGATATCTTCCTCCTCACCGCCAAAGTAAGAAGAGATTGGATGAATGACACTATGATGAAATATCACATTCATCTCCTTTTCTCCATCCCTCTAGTTGATGGTGTTGGTGACCCAGTAAGACAAGGGATCCTCTAAAGCCTAGATTCTCATTACTGTGTTAATTTTGATCCACTTCATTGGCACACAACATGATTGTTTGGATTTACATGGATTTTGCAGCTGCTTCAGCATGGATAGATTCTGAGGGCCAAGATGGTGGATGGAAACCTTCAACCGTTGGGTTATTTTTCATCAACCAGTACATCTTATAAGTGATTTGTGTCATCATATCCTCATTGTTTTAGATGCATGTATATAGGTAAATCAATAAGTTCTTTGTGTTATAAATCAATACGTTTTATGATTGAATAAGCATAGTTTAATTTTTCAAAATAGGTGCTTTTATTCATATGAATAATAAGTTGGAGATCATTATTATTATTTAAGGTGTTTTTATTCAAAACAGGTGTTTCTATTCAAAATAGGATTTCCCACACTGTCTCCCTCTCATATCCCTAGCACTCCCCATGCTCCCCGTGCTCCCCGCACTCCCCCTGCTCCCCCTGCTCCGCCGCTCCCTATTCGTGGGCTCCTAGTTCCTGTCTTTGGCTCTGCATTCTTCCCATGTTCTAGGCGCTCGGTCGATACTCCATGACTCAAGTCTTTTGATTCACATGTGACAGGGTTTATTTGGATAATGATTGTTCTATTTTCTTAGATCTCGATTCAATTTATGGTGTTTGGGTTTTGATTCAATCTGATTTTCTCCAGTATGCAATGAGTGCTGAATTAGTATGCGAGTTTAGGTGTGTTTCATGCTATATTTTTAGGTTTCTTCCATTTTTAAAGGTGAATAAGTTTCTAGCATCAAGAAGCACAAGAAATCTTGGGCAGAAAGCTGTGGCCGCTGTTGAGCGCTAGGAGATATTGGAAACCTAATTACTCAGGATGAAACTGATGGGAAGCCTATTGCTTGGGTATCTCTCCACACCATGAGATCAATTTTTCTTCTCCTCTACCTTCTGCTTCACTCTGTTTCTTATCATTACCATTGAATTTTGTTTAGAAGGATATTCTGTGAATAATTACATGCTAAAGCACAAGATCCAAACATCAAGAAAAAGGCCTATTGTTTAAATATCCTGGAAACTTCTTTCCCCCCTTCAAAAAACACACTGTGTTTCAGTTACTTGAAGGTTTAGGGGTGCATCTGGATTAATGGATGTGGGTTCATCATCCACATACTTTCAGCAAGGATCTCCTCCATACACACTTCCCTTTTCAGCTTATGGGTGAGTGGGTGAGAGGAATCAAAGGGAGATGTGTGTTTCATTGACTGAATTCTCTGTGCTGGGTGGTCTGTTCTTCCTAACCTGAACTTTGTCTTCTCAGGTACTGTACTGAATATTCACAGGACAACTTATATCCCATGGTGGTTTGTTCTTACTATATTAAAGGGTGTTTGAACTATGTTATACGTTGTAGTTATGTATTGATTTATCTTAAAAGGTGTGCGTATTGTATCATCTCTTTATACGATGCCTTATATCTTAATTTTTTGTTATTTAAATTATAAGATAAGGTATTTTTAATGAATAATAGGTGTAAAAAATTATATATTAAATTTATTGTTTCATTCTCTAAATGTTTCTTCTTTAGTTTATGATAGTTAAAGCATTCATTGATTTTTTTTGTGAAACATGAGAAGAAAACTAAACTAATCATAAAGTAATGTTGAACTATCATTCAAATACTCAACATCGTTATATAAGTATTATACATTTATGCATAATTTCATTAGATTATCCTTTATCAAAGGAGTTAAATATTTTGTTTTTAAATCATTTGTTCTATATGAAATTGTTTATCTCATGTTCCATTTGTTATGGAGGTTTTGGATTCTGATAGAGAAGAGATTAATGCTCCAAACTAAGGTAGAAGATCCCACGAAGGTAGATGAAAGGAAGCTTCTTTTCACAAATAAAACAATGGTAGGTCTAAAAAGTTATAGAGCATAGAGTTCCAATGTATAAAATTTTCTTTATAGTTTTTAATAAAAAACATACATTTTATTCAATACATGTTTTGTTATGAATCTATGTATGAGAACTAATATTATTTTTCTTGTATAAAAAAGACTAAAATATTAGTTATGAACTAATATTACATATATTTAGTTCAGAACTAAAATGTAATCTTTAGAACTAATATGCATTTTTTAGTACTAACATGTATTGATCATAATATTATTTTCAGAATACATATATTTTTATAGTATTTCTCAATATAAACAACAATATTAAGGAAATTATGAATTAAAAATATTTCATTTGAGGTGTTGGGAAATCCTGGTAGACCAGCATGATAGGTCCATACACTATAACCTAAAGTTAACCTTTTGAAGGATCCTGATTATTTATATAAAACCATAGATCCTTCAAAAGGTTAACTTCAGGTATGCATTATTTATGCATTACCTATATGATAGGTCCACACACATTTTCAATTAAATCAACCCATACCACTGTACAAACACCTTTTTATAATGCATATGTCTGGGAAATACAAGGGTGACAAATATGAAGAACATGGGAAGAATCTTGCTGAAGCTCTGTCTGCAATGACACGAGAAGCCCACTCACTGGTGATATGTAATCTCTGCATATAACACTATAGATGACATGTACAATGGTCTATATCCCACTCACTGGTGATATGTATAGTGCCTCATCTACATATCACCGCCGTATAGACCACTGTATAGGATAAACCAATTTGTACAGGAATGCATACATTACCTTATATGAAATTGGTCTATCCCGATAGACCACTTTGATATGTAGATGAGGCACTGAACATGTAGATGATATGTACAATTCCTCAAGTTGATTCAGGTAAATAGTGGTCTATCCTGTATAGTGCCTCAGGTTGATTTAGGTAAATAGTGGCCTCATTAAGCACTGTACATATCTTTTTTTTTTCTCTTGGTGGTACAAGCTCATGGTACAAGCATATTTGTTACCAGTGATAGTGCTTGTAATATGTGAATACTTACTATAGATGAGTGGTATAATGATTTTTATACCTGAATCACAAGCACTGTACATATCATATACCAGAATGAAGCACCGTACATATCATTCATATGAATACCTTAGTGTATAGTGCCTCATTAAGCACTGTACATATCATCTACATAACCTTAGACGAGGCACTGTAACTTAGTGTATAGTTCCTACACTATACCTTAGTATAAGTGATATTTTAGGGTGATAAGATTGCTTCTACCCTTCACACCTGCTGCCGCTTAATGATGATATCTACACTGTGAGGTATGCATTCCCGACTATACCTTTGTACATTGTACACTTGTCACACCTGCTACTGCTTATTATTGAACCATATCCATTTTGGTCTATTCCTGACATGTGCATTAAGAATCACACCCACTTCCACTTAAATCACATTGTACAGTGCCTCAGGTTGATTCACACTGTACAAAATTGGTCTATCAGGAATTCATACACTATAACCTTATATGAGGCACTGTACAGTGTGATTCAGGATAAACCACTAATATGTACAGTGCCTCATCTACATGCATACACTATTACCTTATAATGTATGTGGTCTATCCTAATATACCATTGTATAGTTTTCCATACTTGAATATAGGAATGCATACGCGAGATCCCACTCACCAGTGATATGTACTCTCCATATAACTACCCACAAGATCAAATAGTACAATGGTCTATCAGGATAGACCAATTATGATATCATCATCATAATAGTGAGATCAAATACTATCTTCATATAACTACATGGATTTTTTTTTGCTGTAGCGACTGGGAACGTGAAGTTTGGAGGTTTTTTGAAGTTTGCATAGGTGATTCGGTGCAGGTTGATACCTGGACAGAGCTGATTTTTTTCTAGTTCCAGGGGGTGGAGTCATGTTCAGAGGTGGCCAAGATGTGTGGTATATATTTTTCTGCATCCTGTTGGATTCTGTGAGAGGAAATGAATAAGGAGAGGGAAGGTAAATTGTATTCCAATGTAGCATTACAAGCATGTGTGGTTTCCTTGGTGGCAGATCTAGGTTCACTCAGGCTGTGTGGATATAGATCAAATTCTATTAGGAAGCTCATTCCTAGAGCTTCTATTGTCACATATGAGACTATAGACTTCTCAGATAAGCATATTATGCACTATTTTTCCACTGCATTATCAATATGCACTTGTATGATCGTACACTTTTCAAATTTTTAGTGATCTCTTAAAAATATGTGATTGGATATAAATGGTCTGGAAAACAATGTGAAAGTTGCACATGTTTATCAATTTCCAACACTAATGTGAGTGTGATGCCAACTTAGTCATATATTTTGTATTATATTCTTTTTAAATATCAATTGATATGTTAATGTTGTATTATGTTGGATTTAATGTCATCTATGTCTTTCAATGGATTTTGTTTTTTTTTAATTTCAACCAAATTCCATTTGCTATTTATTATTGGAGGAATTCTAAACATGTTTATCTATGATAAATTAGTTGGGTGTAATTCTATATTCGAATCCTATTTTTAAAAAAGTAAAGGTGTAGATCCAATTATGATTTTTTGGTATTTATGTTGGATATTAGTCCAACCATGGAATCATTGGTATTTTTTATGTAATTTGTACATGTTTATCAATTTCCAAGTGCGATGCCAACCAATTCATTTATTTTGTATTAAGTTTTTTTGAAATCTCAATTGATATGTTAATGTTGTATTATGCTCAATGTAATGTTAGATGTCTTTCAATGGATTGATATGTTTTTAATAATTTCAACCACATTCCTTTTGTTATTTATTATTTGGGAATTCCAACCATGTTTATATGTGATAAATTAGTTTGGTGTAATTCCATATTCAAATACTAATTTTTTAAAAGTATGGGTGTAGATACAATTATGATTTTTTTCTATTTAGGTTGTTTATCAGGCCAAACATCCTATCATTGATATTTTTTAGGAATAATGGAAACCATTATTCACATTTAGGTGTTCTGATTGTTTTTTCAATCAAATAATTTTCTTATTTATATATAGGATAGTGGTAATTTACACCATGGATCATGATTTGAATATAGATTAGTTGTAATTTTATATACGTGGTTTGTTTAGACTCCATATAGGATGTGGATTATGTTTGTATGCTTTGATTCAAATGTGTTTTTTACTGCATCAAAAGGTGTTTGAACTCCATTATACATTGTTTTTACTTTATTAAAATATCTTTAAAATGGTGAAAATGGTTTCCATCATGCTGGTGGGAATTATCCCTGAACTCTATTATACATTTTTTTCTCTATTATACATTGTTTTTATCTATTATACATTTTTTTAATTTGTTATACATTGTTTTTAATTTATTAACATGTCTTTAAAATGGTGTCCAACACGCTGGTGGGTGTTAGCACTGAACTCTATTATACTTTTAGGTACTCTGTTATACATTGTTTTCCTCTATTATACATTGTTTTACTCTATTATACGTTGTTTTTTTACTTTATTAACATGTCTTTAAAATGGTGAAAATGGTGTCTAACACACTGGTGGGTGTCAGAATTGAACTCTGTTATACATTATTTTACTTTGTTATGCATTGTTTTTACTTTATTAACATGTCTTTAAAATTGTGAAATAGGTCTCCAGAACCATGGTGGATGTCATCACTGAACTTTGTTATAAATTTAGGTACTCTCTTATACATTGTTTTTCTTTGTTATACATTATTTTTAATTTATTAACATGTCTTTAAAATGGTGAAAATGGTGTCCAACATACTGGTGTCCATCATCCCAGAACTTTATTATACATTTAGGTACTCTATTATACATTGTTTTTACTCTATTATAAAATATGTACGTGTATTTTACCACTTTTCATATTTACAAAATTATTTTAAGCATCTCATTTTGAACATGTTTTTACTAGATAGAGAAAACATCTTCGATAACAGGTGGTTTCTAGATTCTATAATAGGCTTCAATTCTACTTGGGAGGAAAGAAAGGGAAGGTTGGACATATATATAACTGATAAATGAAGTTGGTGACTATTAAATTTGAATAGAATGGGGTGGTGAAATTGGTGTCCAGCACGTTGGTGGGCGTCAACCCTGATTTTGAGGTGGCCCTCTATACCCTATGTTTCTTGGTGGGTGGGGAAGACAACCATGTGCGGGTCCTTGATACCCTCAATATCAAGTGCTATCATTTAGGGACCAAAAGTGGGTTTGTATTCCCATTAGTTGACTGTTGAGATTACCTTATTGAACTTGGAATTTAATATTATCATTTCACTTCTATTTCTTTCTCTCTATAGGTTTTTTTAATAAAATCTACATTTTCATTGATCTATTTTCTATCTTGTCTCATGCAACTGCATGGGTTGGGGTACTAGTTAAATTAATAACTGGTGACAAATGATTTTAATGGAACATATATATTATTTACTTGGTCAAATGTTTTAAACATTTAACAAATATTTTTCTAGGAATGAGATAAGAATAAATCCAGTTTTATACTTAATTTTTTTTAAATACAATTTTGTCACATTTTGCACACTTATTTTAAAATTAATTTCTATCATTTATTGTAACATTCTGTTACCCTCTTTTAGGAAATTCTCTTCTCTTTTCTTATTTTTCCTCTTTAATTGGGTGTGTCTTGGGACTTACGAATATGAAGAACATTTGTTGAGGAAAATGAATTAAAATTCGGGGATGAATGTTTGTTTGAATTAATGAAATCTATATATAAATGTGTTAATGGTTTTACAGAATTCTCCCAAAGTTCGGAGAACGCCTGAGGTGGGTTGACTTTTTTTAGAGAACCTGCTATTTTTTCTATTTGTAGTAGAAATACATTCCATGTAATGAGAGTACGCAACATGTAGGTTCCGCATGTTTGATGCTGTGCATCTAGTGCACAACGTGAGGTGAGTACATGTCGTGTACAGATTGCACTCTGTGTAATGTTAATAATTATTTTTTTAATAAAAAGACAATTATTTTTTTGGTTTAAGCAATATTCATGGATTACACAACGTGTAAAGGGATTACATGCCATGTAATTGTCACAAACAGAGATTTTAGGGTGTCGTGCAGCTGAAATGTTATTTAACTATTCTGCAACTCCTTTGACTCTCGACCTAAAAGTCTTCTCCAGAGATTTTTGGAGAATCCATTTGATTCAGATTGATCTGTTTGAAAATTTATCATTGTGGTGGTTGGTTTGTATCTCTCCAAGAAAGTGAGACTTTCTGCTACTTTGTTGGTTTGATTGCGGTAGTGCTGTGGCATCACGTTATCAGATCTGTTGACCCATGATGATGTTTCTTATGGGTTTCTTCTAGATCCACTGTGAAATCCTATTCCAGGGGCCATTTATTTCATTGGTTGTCATGCGGGGTGTGTGTGTTCTTGAGGTATGTGTTGTTTCCTATTCTTTTATGACTCTTTTATTAAATCAGATCAATTATAAGATGTGTAGATTGATTCTAGGGCCTCTGTTATTATTGTTGCATTATCTTTTTGGAAGATCCTTTGTGGGCATATGCGACTCTGAGTTTCAGGTAGGTGGTTATGTCTCTAGCCTCTATTGATGAACTATATTTCTCTTGTTTTTATAAATTGATTTATAAATAATTTTTTCACGATTGTTTTGTGTGTGTAAATAAATTTTTGATAAAAAGTGGGGTTTAACTGGTTTTTAGTAAATGAAAAAGGGGTATTTTCAAAGCATTGATATGATTTATGAAATTAAATACATGCAAATCCTTGGACACGTAGGTGTAAGGTTTATCTTAAGGCCATTTTCCATATTACCGTCGGGAGGTTAACTCATGAGACTTTTCTTTTCTCCCTAGGTATGTTGTTCTAGGGACTTATTCTTAACATTGTTGTGGGTTTCACTCATGGGGAGTTTCTCTACTCATGTTCTAGGGACTTGTTGTGCACTAGTCATTATTGTGGTATGAATAGTCTTCTAGTCTGACCTGTTGAGTTCCTTGGTGTGATTTACCCATGCTTAGCTTTATACTGTTTTGGCTATGATATGCATGCTTTGGATTTTTCTAAATGATAAATGGAAAATTGTGCTTGAAATTGATATACCTGCATTTGTTTTTGAATTTTTGGAAAAAGGTAAATATTTATCATGCTTGGATATAACTACTTTACTGCTTATCATGACATGTTTTATTTTAAATGAGAATACTTGAATTATTGTACATAGACTTGTTATGGAACACCTGAGTGAGATCCTACTGAGGCTGTTAGCTTACACCCTGCACACTTATTTAGCAGTGCATAAACATTTGTATCTCTTTAGATGCAAGAAAAGGAAAGACACTAATGTGAGGCGGCAGAGTTTTCTGTCAGCTGGGTTTGGGTAACTCGATGGCGAGATAGTGCGGGTTTTCCCACACTATCACATGAAGTAGTTATTTTTCCTATTTTGGTAGTCCTTTATGGTTGGACTTATACTTGGAGATTTGTTATACTCTTGAGTTGTCTATTTTCTATTGTTTTATTTCTATTATGACATATATTTATCTTTTCTATTTTTGTCTCTATTATATATATATATATTCCATGTTGTTGTTTGATGCCCGGGTGCTAATCACCAGTCGATGAGGATGGAGAAGGCCCTTCAGGTATGTGACATATCGGGTCAGGTACTATTTTGAGCAGGTATTTGAGTTGGTTCATCACAATTTGGTATCAGAGGTGGTCTGTCATCAAGAGTATTTGTCTTGGGATGTTTGGTAGACTGGAGATAAGATTTTTGGAACTTGAGAGGTAGATTGCAGGAAGTGCCTGGTCAGCTCTTGCCGTGATAAGACTCAAGTTACTATGATATGATGGGATATCTGTCTCCTGTTTTGAGTTCTTAATATTAATCTTAGTTTTTGATTATGATTTTCTTAGTTTTAAATCAGATTTTTTTCTACTGTCTTCTCGTTTCTTTGGTTTTAGTGTGAAATAGTATGCCTTTGAGAGGTGTTATGCGAGCTCCTCAGGAGGGTGAAACTGATACTCCTCAATGGAATCCTCCGATGGATCAGAACTTTGTCGAGGCTATCGTGTGGGCAGTTCATGTTATCGACCAGAACATGCCACAAGTTTAGAATGCAGTTGTTGTGGTACAACCAGGAGTTGTTGTTGTATATCGGAGATAAGATTGTCTGGACTTGAGAGGTAGATTGCAGGAAGTGCCTGGTCAACTATTGATGTGATGAGTCTCAAGTTACCATGAGATGCTGGGATGTGTGTCTCATGTTTTGAGTTCTTAATATTAATATCAATTTTTAATTATGAGTTTTTTAGTTTGAAATAATATTTTTTTCTATTGTCTGCTCATTTATTTGGTTTTAGTGTGCAATGATATTCATCTGAGACGTGTTATGCGAGTTCCTCAGGATGGTGTAGATAATGCTCCTCAAGGGAATCCTCCGATGGATCAGAACTTTGTTGAGGCTATTGTGTGGGTAGTTTGTTCTATCAACCAGAACATGCCACAAGTTCACAACACAGTTGTTGTGGTACATCCAGGAGTTGGAGGAGATAAAAATCGATCATGAGAGTTTTTCCTGAGAAGCCACCATCCTTTTAAAGGTATGAATGAACCTCAAGAGATAGAGGAATGTCTTGAAATATTGATTAGATCTTCAACTTCCTAGAAACAACTAATAATATCAAGGTGAAGTGTGCAACATTTAGACTTGAGGGTCCTAACAAGCATTGGTGGGATTCCATGGTATAGGCTAATAAGCAGGTGAGCTTGGACTGGAAGGGTTTCAAGACCCTATTTTTCTAGTAGTTTTATCCAGAGTCGCTGATGATGGTGAAATCTCTAGAGTTACTCTCTTTGTAATAGAGAGAGTGTGCGATGTCAGCATACACCAACCAGTTTGCTGAGCTGGTTCGTTTTGCACTAGAAGTTGTAAAGAATGACCATTTGAAGGCTTAAAAGTACCTACAGGGTTTTCTATCGGATATCAGATAATAGGTATTTATGTTGAATCTTTCAACTTATGTGGAGATAGTGGATAGTACTGTGATGGTAGTGACGATTGCGACATACAAGGTTAGATTTTCTGCCCATTCTCTTCCACCTAGTGGAAACTTTAGTGGCATGCCTGGGAAAAAGAGGAAGTGACAGGATCATCACATGAGCGGTGGAGGTGGTTCTCAGCATCATACCTCTTCGACGCCTCTAGTTATGACTAGTGGTGTGCCTCAGACATGCTATCAGTGTGGCAAGGTCAGACACACACGATGCTCTTTTCCTGCACTGAAAAATATGTACAACATCTTTTGGAATTATAGTCATCTACAACGTTTATGTCAGGCTATGTCTATGACTCGATATGGTTAGGGATCATCAGATCTAAGGGATACTATGACACAATCAGATGCTTGAAAGACTATAGGTTTCCATCCATAGGCATCAAGAGTGAAACGCCTTCACATAGTATATGAGTTTCCAGTGGAGGTAGATGTGGGTCCAACAATAGTGAGAGGTACAATCTTTATTGCATCCTCAGTAGTGATTTCTTTATTTGCTACTAGTTCTTCCAACTTGTTTATAGCTAGCTGTTTTGTTGATATTATTAACCTTTTAATGGAACTCATGTCCTTTATTATGGAGTTAGAGACACCTCTTTAGAAGGGAAAAGAGAAGGGGTTTCGATGTCCTTCTTGTGCGCTATCAATAGCTGATATGAAGCTAGTCTAGGATTTTTTTTATTCTAAATATGGATCTAGTTGACATCATCATTGAGATGGAATGGATTGTTGCTCATCGAGATGAGGTTGATTTTTATCATCTGTGTGTATCGTTTCTTGTGACCGATGGGAGCTCATGGGTGTTTCAGGGAGAGTGGGATCCAAGGTCTGGTTGTGCATGACCTTCCCACCTAGAGCTCAGAAGTTTGTTGTCTCCTATTGCAGTTGATCCCGATGATGTTTCTTCTATTGTTGATATTCATACCATTGTTTAGGGTTTTCCTGACATTTTCCCTCTGGGATTACTCCAAACATGGAGGTAGAGTTTACAATTCACCTGGTGCTAGGAACAAAACCAATATCAATACCTTCCTATCATATGGAACCAACAGAGATAAAGGATCTTAATATTTAGTTGGAAAACCTAGAGAAAAAGGGTTTTGTTCGCCCTAGTGTTTTCCCTTGGAAAACCCTAGTGCTATTTTCCAAGAAGGTAGATGGTTCACTTTGATTGTGCATGTACTATTGAAAATTGAACCAGATAACAGTTAAGAACTAGTATCTTTTTCATCGCGTTGATGTTTTGTTTGATCAGTTAAAGGGGATAAAGTGGTTTTCAAAGATTGATCTTCAGTTGGGTTATCATCAGCTCAAAGTTTAGGAGTTCGATATAACAAAGAAAGTTTTCAGGAGTAGGGATGCCCATTAAAAATATCTTTTGATTATATTTGGTCTAATTAACACATCTACAATTTTCATGGATTTGATGAATCAAATATTCCATCAATATCTCGAAACTTTTGTGGTAGTGTTTGTGGATTATATTTTGATTTACTCGAGATCTGAGCACAAGCACTAGCACAATATGTGTTTTGTTTTGGAAATCCTAAGGAGTCACCATTTATACGGAAATCTTTCAAAATGAAACTTCTGGATTCAAGAAGTAAAATTATCGGGGCACATGATTTCTGAGCATGGATTATTAGTTGATCCTGAGAAGCTAAATTCTTTTTTTCATGGGAAGATCCACAAAATGTCTTTGAGATTCAAAGCTTCCTTGTTATTTCTGAATATTATCAACGGGTTTTCAATGGTTTCTCAAAGTTGGCATCCCCTTTGAATGATCTTACCAAGAAAGGGGTGAAATTCAAATGGGATGCAAAATGTTGTTCTTCTTTCGACGATCTGAAATGACTTCTGACATCAGCTCCTATTTTGATATTGCCAGAGCCCAATAAGAGGTATGTGGTTTCTGTGATTCTTATGGAACTAGTCT
Organism: Viscum album; assembly: GCA_963277665.1. Classification (NCBI taxonomy): domain Eukaryota; kingdom Viridiplantae; phylum Streptophyta; class Magnoliopsida; order Santalales; family Viscaceae; genus Viscum; species Viscum album. The sequence continues at coordinate 248,952,937 of OY728133.1, forward strand.
GCATTGTGTGATCATGAAGTATGATCATGTGGTGGATTATTGATCTTTTTGTCTTAGATAAAATGAGAATAATTACCCCACTCATGATTTAGATCTTGCCTCAATTATGCATGCATTTAAGTGTTGGAGGCCTTATTTTTTTTGGGAAAAAGTTCACAGTCTTTTCTGACATAATATTCCGAGTTCTATATTTTCTCAAAAAGACTTGAATCTCATACAGAGGTTGTGGGTGAAATACCTTTAGATATTTTACCTTGATATCACCTACACCATAGGGAAGGGGAATGTCATTGTAGATATTCTTAGTAGGAAAATTCCATTGCAAGTTGTTTCAAAATTGAAGGAAGAGTGAAACCTTATGAGTCTTTTTTCTCAGTTGCATCTGGATGCTCAGGAGGATGTTTCAGGTGTGTTTCTAACTAGTGTTCAGTTATCATCATCTCTCCTTGAGTCTATTCTATAGAATCTGTAGAAATATGGTAAGTTCATAGAAATTCAAGAAACCTTATATGGTGGGGAGACCATTTTTAGTTGGTCTCTCTCTTTAGATGGTATTCTTAGTTTTGGGGGTCGATTTGTCATCCCAGTATCTGTAAGGAGTTAAAATTTGTTTTATTTTCATATTTATTTGTGGTCTGTTCATCTAGGTGCTAAGAAGATGTATTATGACATGAGGCAATGATTATGGTAGCTGGGTAGGAAGCATGACATTTTTGATTATGTGTCCTTCTGTTAAACCTTCTAGCAGATAAAGACATAGCATTTGAAACATTATGGTTTACTCCATCCTCTTATAGTACCTGTTTGTAAATGAGATGAGGTATCCATGGACTTTGTTATTGGGTTACCACAGACTTCCTAAGGAAGAAATTCTATCTGGGTGGTGACTGATCAGTTGAAAAAGTCATCTCATTTAATTTTGATCAAAGACACCTCTAAATTTGAAGATCTGTGTAAGCTGTATGTGCATGAAGTTGTGAGGTTACATAGGGTTCCTTTAGCTATTGTTTCATATAGGGATCCTAGGTTTACTTTGAGGTTCCATAGAGGTATCCAAGTGGAAAAGGGACTCAAGTCAAATTGAGTAAAACTTACCATCGATAGACATATGGTCAGACAAATCATTTTATTCATATTCTGGAGGACATGCTTTGTGCCTATGTCTTGGACTTCGATGGATCATGGGATAGCCATCTGGGACTATTTGAGTTTTCTTATAACAATAATAATTAGTTATCAATCAGAATGGACCCTTTTGAGGCTTTTTATGGTCACTCTTGTAGGTCACCTCTCTATTAGGAAGAGGTGGGAAAATATTCTTTTGTGGGACTGAGTTTGGTTCAAGAGACATACACAATGATTCAGGATATACGTCAGTGCTTGGTTACATCACAGAGTCAACATAAATCTTATGCGGATCAACGACATCATCCTTTGGTGTTTTCTATAGGTCACTAAGTTTTCTTGAAAGTTTCTCTTCAATTAGGTTATGATCATCTTATAAAATAGGGCAAATTGGATCCGAGATATGTGGGACTGTTTTAGATCTTTGAACAACTTGAGAAGGTTTCTTATCGTTTGGAAATACCAGCTCAATTGAAAAACATTCATGATGTTTTCCACATATCACAAATCATGAAATATCATCTTGAGCCCTCTCATGTTCTGAGTTGGGAGGAGATTGATTTAGATCTAGATGTTTCTATTGTGGAGAATCCAAAAAATATTGTGGAATCTCAAGTGAAATAATTTCATGGGAATAATATTCCATTGGTCAGAGTTCTAAGGCCTCACATATCAGATTCTCATTAGACTTGGGAGTGTGAATCATTGATATCAGTGGCCTCACCTCTTTACTGGACTTCATTCTTCTATATGACTTCTCAGGAACAGATTGTCTTTTGGTGGGGAGTTTATAACACCCTATTACCCTATTTTAGGTAATTATATTCTCTTTTACTATTTTTACTCTTTAATTGGGTGTGTCATGGGACTCCTAAGGATGGAGAAATTTTTTTAGAGAAAATTACTTAAAGTTCAGGTGTGGATGTTCTTTTTGAATTAATGGTGTTCAGGTATAAACGTGTTAATGGTTTTATGGTATTCTCCCAAATTTCTAAGAACACCCAAGGTGGGTTGGATTTTTGTAAAGAACCTACTGTTTTTTCTATCTTTAGGAGAAATAAATGTCGTGTAATGGGAGTACATGATGTGTAAGTTATGCAGGTTGGATGTCATGAATCTAGTGCACAATGTGGGGTGAGTACACACTGTGTACAGATTACATGCTATTTAATATTAATAACCAGGATTTTAATAAAAATGTGATGGATTTTTCAATGTAAGTGATTCTCGTGGATTACAAAATGTGTAAAGGAGTTACAAATCATATAATTATCACGAATAGGGATTTTAAGGTGTCGTATGACTAAAATGTTATTTAATTCTTCCACAGCTTCTTTGGATCCTGACCTAGAAGAATTGTTTGGAGATTTTTGGAGACTCATTTTGATCTTGATTGATATGTTCAGTTATTTATCATCGTGGTGGTTGGTTTTCATCTATATGGTAAAGTGATCCTTTTTTCTTCTTTGTTTCATTGATTATAGTAGCGCTATGGCATCACATTATCAGATCCATTAAGCCATGATGACGTTTCTTCTTGTTTTCTTCTAGATCCATTGTGTGATCTTATTCTAGGGGATGTTTATTTCATTATTTATGGTGCATCAGGTGTGTGTTCTTGAGGTATGTGCTATTTCCTCTTCTCTCCTGACCCTTTTGTTGAATCAACTCAAGTCTAAGATGTGTAGACTGATTCTAGGTCATCTGTTGTTGTTGTTGTGTTCTATTTTGGGTGGATCCTTTGTGGGCGTGTGTGACCCTAAGTTTTAGGTTGGTGGTTCCATGTCTATCCTGTTTTGATGAACTATATTGATCATGTTTTTATAAATTGATTTATAAATAAATTTAGCATTATTTTTTTGTGTGTGTAAATAAATTTGTAATAAAAAGTGGGTTTTCCCTAGTATTTGGTAAATAAAAAAACGGGTATTTTCAAAACATTGAAATGATTTATGAAATGAAGTGTACAGAAAGCCTTGGGTACATAGGTTGAAGTTTTAGCTTAGGAATATCATCTATATTACTATTGGGAGGTTAGATTACCAGGATTTTCTCTTCTCCCTAGGCCTGTCATTCTAGGGACTTATTCTTGAAATTATTAGTGGTTTCACTCATTGGGAATTTCTCTACTCATTAGGACTGTGTTATAGGGACTTATTGTGAACTATTCATTGTTGTGGTATAAGTAGTTTTCTAGCCTAATTTGTTTTGTTCCCTGGCGTGATTTACATGTTCTTGGATTTATACCGTTTTGGATATGATATACATGCTTTGGATTTTTATAAATGATAAATGGAAAATTATGCTTGAAATTGATATACATACCTTTGTTTTAGAATTATTGTAAAAAGGGAAATATTTACCATGCTTTGATATAACTGATTTACTGATTATCAGGCCATGTTTTATTTTAAATGAGCATACTTGGATTATTGTACAAAGACTTGTTATAGAGCACCTAAGTGGGATCCTCACATGAGCAGTGGAGGTGGTTCTTAGCAGCAGACCTCTTCAGAACCTCAAGTTGTGGCTAGTGGTGTGCCTCTGACATGCTATCAGTGTGGCAAGGTTAGACACACACGATTATCTTTTCCCGTACTAACAAATATGTGCAACATCTGTTGGTGTTATAGTCATCTTCAACGTTTATGTCAGGCTATGTCTACGACTCGATATGGTTAGGGATCGTTAAATCTAAGGACTACTATGACACATTCAGATGCTTTAAAGACTATAGGGTTCTATCCATAGGCCTCAAGAGTGAAACACATTCACGTAGTATATGAGTTTCTAGTGGAGGTAGATGCGGGTCCAGCAACAGTGAGAGGTACCATCTTTATTGCATCCTTAGTATATATTTCTTTATTTGATACTAGTTATTCCTACTCGTTTATATCTAGCTATTTTGTTAATATGATTAACCTTTCAATGGAACTCATGTCCTTTATTATGGAGTTAGAGACACATCTTTGGAAGGGAAAAGAGAAGGGGTTTCAATGTCCTTCTTGTTAGCTATCAATAGCTGATATGAAGCTAGTATAGGATTTTATTATTCTCGATATGGATCTTCTTGACATCATCATCATGATGGAATGTCTTATTGCTCATCGATATGAGGTTGATTTTTATCATCCATGTGTATCGTTTCTTGTGACTGATGGGAGATCATGGGTGTTTCAGGGAGAGTGGGATCCAAGTTCTGGATGTGCATGACCTCCCCACCTAGAGCTCAGATGTTTTTTATCTTTTGTTGCAGTTGATCCTGATGATATTCCTTCTACTGTTGATATTCCTACCATTTTTTAGGGTTTTCCTCACATTTTCCCTCTAGGATTCCTCCAAACCTGGAGGTAGAGTTTACAATTCACCTGGTGCTAGGAACACAACCAATATCAATACCTTCCTATAATATGGCACCAATGGAGCTGAAGGAGCTTAATATTCAGTTGGAAAACCTAGAGAAAAAGGGTTTTGTTCACCCTAGTGTTTTACCTTGGGCAACCCTAGTGATCTTTTCCAAGAAGGCAGATGGTTCACTTTGACTGTGTATGTACTATTTAAAGTAGAACCACATAACAGTTAATAACTAGTATCTTTTGCATCATGTTGATATTTTTTTGATCAGTTAAAGGGGATAAAGTGGTTTTCAAATATTGATCTTCAGTTGGGTTATCATCAGCTCATAGTTTGGGAGTTAGATATACCAAAGACAATTTTCAGGAGTAGGGATGGCTATTAAAAATATCTTTTGATTCTATTTGATCTAACTAACACTTCTATAATTTTCATGGATTTTATGAATCAAATATTCTATAAATATCTCAAAACTTTTGTGGTAGTGATTCTGGATGATATTTCGATTTACTGGAGATCCGAGCACAAGCACTAGCACAATATGAGTTTGGTTTTGGAAATCCTCAGGAGTCACCATTTATATAAAAATCTTTCAAAATGAAACTTTTGTACTCAAGAAGTAAAATTATTAGGGCACATGATTTCTGAGCATGGCTTATCAGTTGATCCTGAGAAGGTAAATTATTTTTTGTCATGGGAAGAGCCACAAAATGTCTTTGAGATTCAAAGCTTCCTTGGTCTTTCTGAATATTATCCATGGTTTTTCAATGATTTATTAAAGTTGGAATCACCTTTGAATTCTCTTACCAAGAAAGGGGAGAAATTCAAATGGGATGCAAAATGTTGTTCTTCTTTCAACGATCTGAAATGACTTCTGACATCAGCTCCTATTTTGATCTTTCCAGAGCCTGATAAAAGGTATGTGTTTTCTGTGATGCTTATGTCACTAGTCTACATTGTGTGCTCATGAAGGATGATCATGTGGTGGATTATGGATTTTTTTTCTTAGATCACATATGAAGAATTACCCCACTCATTATTTAGATCTTGCCTCAATTATGCATGTGCTTAAGTGTTGGAGGCATTATTTTTTTGGGGAAAAGTTCACAGTCTTTTTTGACCATAATATTATGACTTCTATATTTTCTCAAAAATAATTGAATCTCAGATAGAGGTTGTGGTTTAAATACGTTAAGAAATTTGAATTTGATATCGCCTATACCATAGGGAAAGGGAATGTCGTTGCAGATGCTCTTAGTCGGAAAATTCCATCGCAAGTTGTGTTGTAATTGAAGGAAGAGTGAAACCTTATGAGTCTTTTTTCTTAGTTGCATCTAGATTCTCAGGAGGATGTTTCAGGTGTGGTTCTGACCAGTTTTCAGTTATCATAATATCTCCTTGAGTCTATTCTATAGAATCAGTAACAAGATGGAAAGTTCATAGAAATTCAAGAAACCCTATATGGAGGGGAGACCATTTTATGTTGGACTACCTCTTTAGATGGTATTCTTAGTTTTGGGGGTCAATTTTTCATCCCATTATCTGTAAAGAGTTCTAATTTGTTTTGTTTTCATAGTTATTTGTGGGCCATTTATCTAGGTGCTACGAAGATGTATTATGACATGAGACGGTGATTATGGTAGCTAGGTATGAAGCATGACATTGTTGATTATGTGTCCTTATGTTAAACTTGTCAGTAGATAAAGAAATAGCATTTGAAACCTTCTGGTGTATTCTATCCTCTTATAGTGACTGTTTTGAAATGAGATGAGGTATCCATGGACTTTGTTATTGGGTTACCACAGACTTCCCGATGGATAAATTCTATCTGTGTGGTGATTGATCAGTTGAAAAATTCAGCTCATTTAATTTTGATAAAAGACACCTCTAAAGTTAAAGATCTGAGTAAGCTGTATGTGTAGGAAGTTGTGAGGTTACATAGGGTTCCTTTAGCTATTTTTTCAGATAGGGGTCCTAGGTTTACTTTGAGGTTACAGAGAGGTATCCAATTGCAAATGGAGACTCAGTTCAAATTGAGTACAACTTACCATCCATAGACATATGGTCAGATGAAGCATTTTATTCAGATTCTGGATGACATGCTTTGTTCCTATGTCTTAGACTTTGATGGATCATGTGATAACCATCTGGTACTATTTGACTTTTCTTATAACAACAATAATTCGTTTTCAATCATAATGGACCCTTTTGAGGCTTTTTATGGTCACTCTTATAGGTCACCTCTCTATTGGGAAGAGGTGGGAAGAACTTCTTTTGTGGGACTGAGTTTGGTTCAAGAGACATCCACAAGGATTCAGGATATACGTTAGTGTTTGGTTACATTTCAGAGTCGACATAAATCTTATGCAGATCAATGACATTTTCCTTTGGAGTTTTCTGTAGGTGACTAGGTTTTCTTGAAAGTTTCTCTTCAGTTAGGTCACCATCATCTTGGAAAATAGGGAAAGTTAGATCCAAGATATGTGGGACCGTTTGAGATCATTGAACAACTTGAGAATGTTTCTTATCATTTAGAATTACCAGCTCAATTGAAAAACGTTCATGATGTTTTCCACATATCACAACTCATGAAATATCATCCTGACCCCTCTCATGTTATGAGTTGGGAGGAGATTGATTTAGATCTAGATGTTTCTATTGTGGAGCATTTAACAAAGATTGTGGACTCTCAAGTGAAAGACTTGCATGGGAATACTATTCCATTATTCAGAGTGCTAAGGCCTCACATATCAGATTCTCATTAGACTTGTGAGTGCGAATCATTGATATCAGTGGCCTCACCTCTTTACCAGACTTTATTCTTCTACATGACTTCTCAGGAATATAAAGTCTTATGGTGGGGAGTTTATAACATCCTGTTACCCGATTTTAGGTAATTATCTTCTATTTTCCTATTTTTACTCTTTAATTGGGTGTGTCTTGGGAATCCTGAATATGGAGAAATTTTCTTGGAGAAAATTACTTTTTCAGGGGTGGATGTTTTTATGAATTAATGGTGCCCAGTTATAAATTTGTTAATGGTTTTAAGAAATTCTCCCCAAGTTCTAAGAACACCCAAGGTGGGTTGGATTTATTGTAAATAACCTACTGTTTTTCTATCTATAGGAGAAATACACATTGTGTAATGGGAGTACATGATGTGTAAATTCTACAGGTTGGATGTCATGAATTTGGTGCACAATGTGAGGTGAGTATACACTGTGTATAGATTGCATGCTATGTAATATTAATAATCAGTATATTAATAAAAAGGTGATGGTTTTTTCAATGTAAGTTATTCTCATGGATTACACAATGTGTAAAGGAATTACATGTTGTGTAATTGTCACGAACATGGATTTTAAGGTGTCGTATGACTAAAATGTTATTTAATTCTTCCATAGATCCTTTGGATCCCGACCTATCAGGCTTGTTTGGTGATTTTTGGAGAATCCTTTTGATCTATATTGACATGTTTAGTGATTTATCATCATGGTGGTTGGTTTTTATCTCTATGATAAAGTGATCCTTTCTGCTTCTTTGTTTCATTGATCGGAGTAGCACTGTGGCATCACATTATTAGATCTATTAAGCCATGATGATGCTTATTCTTATTTTATTCTAGATCCACTGTGTGATTTTATTCCAGGGGATGTTTCTTTCATTATTTATGGTGAATTAGGTGTGTGTTCTTGAGGTATATGCTATTTCTTCTTCTCTCCTGAACCTTTTGTTAAATCAGCTCAAGTCTAAGATGTGTAGACTAATTCTAGGTCATCTATTATCGTTGTCGTGTTCTCTTTTTGTTGGATCCTTTGTGGGCGTGTACGACCCTAAGTTTGAGGTCGGTGGTTCCATATCTAGCCCGTGTTGATGAACTATATTTATCATGCTTTTATAAATTGATTTATAAATAAATTTGGCATGATTGTTTTGTGTGTGTAAATAAATTTGTAATAAAAATTGGGTTTTCCCTGGTATTTGGTAAATGGAAAAAAGGGTATTTTCAAAGCATTGAAATGATTTACGAAATGAAGTTCACAGGAATCCTTGGGTACATAGGTGGAAGTTTTAGCTTAGTAATATCATCTATATTACTATTGGGAGGTTAGATTATGGGGATTTTATATTCTCCCTAGGCCTATCATTCTAGGGACTTATTCTTGGTTTCACTCATGGGGTGTTTCTCTCCTCATTAGGGCTATGTTCTTGTATTTATACTGTTTTGTATATGATATACATGATTTAGATTTTTATAAATGATAAATGGAAAATTATACTTTAAATTGATATACATACCTTTGTTTTGGAATTGTTAGAAAAAGGGAAATATTTACCATGATTTGATATAACTGATTTACTGATTATCAGGTCATGTTTTATTTTAAATGAGAATACTTGGATTATTGTACAAATACTTGTTATAGAGAACATAAGTGGGATCCTACTGAGCCTGTTAGCTCACACCCTGTGCACTTATTTGGTGGTGTGTAGGCCTTTGTATGTCTTTCAATGCAGGGAAAGGTAGGATGCCATAATGAGGCAATAAGGTTTTATGTTAGTTGGGTTTTAGTGGCTAGATGGTGAGATGGTGTGGGTTTTCCCACTTTATCACATGGATTAGTTTTTTTCCTGTTTTGGTATTCCTTTATGGTTGGACTTGTACTTGGAGACTTTTTACTCTTGAGTTGTTTGGTTTCTATTGTTTTCTTTATGTTATGGCATATATTTATCTTTTCCACTATTATATATATTATATATATCTATACATTCCATTTTGTTTCTTTGGGTTGGGATAAATCGTTCTCTCTGGTTTTTGTTTGATACTCAAATGCTAGTCTCCAGCCCGTAGGGATCGGGAACGCCCTTTGGGTATGTGACATATTGGGTTGGGCAATAGTTTGAAAGGGTATTTGGGTCAGTTAGTCACATTTATTGGTATTGAATTAGATAAAATTAATTACATATTTATAATCAATAGACTCAGATTTATTAAACATGGCCCTTTTATTTTTGGTCAATATGATTAGTAATCATGGTAAAATTTATCACCTCGGTAAAGGAAAAATTAGGTTAATCTAGATTAAAAATATGTGATAAGGCCATATTTTTTTATCCTAATTCTTATTAGATGAATAAAATTTTTTCTTTATCACATTAGACATGAAATTTATTATTTTAATGGACACTTGTCCATGAAAATTATTTATATATTATTTAAATCAAGGAAAGTTACAAAATGCCACTCTCTTAGTTTTAAATATCCTTTATGTGTTCACAGGGGGATAAAAACTAGTTATGAACTAATATTAATAGAATTTTTTTGAATAATTAAATTATATTCATATTGGTAATTTATTTATAATTTTTTAGGTATTATATAATTACCTTATATTCTTACAAAATGAAAAAAAATATTTATTCAATTAATGGAAAAATAAAATAAATGATTTTGAAAATACTAAAAGTGATATAATTTGAATAATTTATAGCATTACATGAATTTTATAGGTTAATATGACATATTAGTATCGTGTTAAAAGATTATATTCTAATTTCAACTTTGTCTCTATGTTTTTTAACTCAAATTAAATGAATTGAATCAAAATTGATAATAATGATATTTTATAAAATAATATTTTATTAAATTATTTAAAAATTATAGAAATATTGAAACAATACAATGTGGATATTATATGATTGAAAATTTTATAAATTTTCAATTTATAATTTTTTTTCACCTTATAAGTAAAAAATTACAACCTTTAATATTGAAAAATTTGTTACCATAGTTAAAATTAAAATTGGTTAACTAAGGATTAATAAAAATAATAAGGTTTAAAATGACACCAGAACTTGTATAAAATATATTGGTTGATGGTATTAAAATAATATCCTACCATATCATCTAATACCTAACCATTTGGAGGCAATTTTCTTGAGAATGAATTTATTTTAATTTAATCTTTTGATAAATTCCAAAAGTGTCCCTTAACTCAATTATAAAAAGAAACTCCTCTCTCACTTATTCACATAAATTTTAGCCTTATATATCAAAAAAACTTTATAAATTTATCTTATAAATTTACCTAGACACATTTTATAGGTTATGTTCTTCCCAAAATACCAACCCTAGTGCCCTTTAAAAGCGATCTAAATGAGTCATTTCAAAGAAGAGATAATCACCTTACTCGGTCACTTTCTTTTATACCCTTATTTACCTCCTATAAATCTATGATATTTATCATAAAAAAATAAATTCAGTATAATTTATATGCTGAAATATTATTATGACTATGAAAACACCATTATACACCCTCTTTCCCATCAAATGAGAAGTGAAAGTATCGCTCATGCGTACGTACGACTTATCATCTCCACGCAGCGATACCATTCATTTTTCATCACCATATTTTATGGATGGGTATTATGATGAGTTTAATGTTTATATTTGATATTTATCACATAATTATACTTATTGAATTATAATATCACATCTACCTACTTACCATCCAATATTTTGGGAAACAATTACGTTGTTCGTGCGTACGTGTGAACTACCACCTCCACAAAGCGATACAATTAATTTTTCATTTATATTTTACTTGGATGGTAATGAGGAATAATTTTATGAATATATATTATATAATAATTATAATATATTTTTAATTAATTTTTACCTTTATTTCATTCTATGCGTCAAAAAACGAAAACAACATTCATGCGTACATATGACCTACCGTATCCATGAACGGTGTAATTCATTTTTCTATCTCTAACATTTATGGATGAATGTACATATATATAAATTGAATATATATTATATTTATATTTATATTAATATTTTTTATATTATGGAACCAAGATAAATACATAAGGACAAAAACTACTGAACTGAAATACTCATGATACACAAAATAGTTAACACCCAGAAATGATGATTTTAATAAGGAATTATTGATAAAATAAAGTGTTTAAATGTTATAAATGGATAATATATGATATTATAAGTATTAAAACTAATCTATTATATAATTATAATAAATTTAAATTTATTATATAAGAGGTTAGAGTACTTTCAAAGCAAGGAGAACTCGAGGCAAGGGGTTTTATGTTACAATCTCATTATTTATCGGGATTGTTTATGATTAAGTTTTGATGATGAAATATTATGTTCAATATCTCAGTATAATCATGAATTTTCTTATCCTTTATTTATTTTAAATACATGATTTTCTTTAATTTTTCTTACTTTATGAACTCAAGAGATCGAAAACATGTTTTTAAGGAAAATCGACTTCATTTTTCTCATCGATCAAAAAAACTTTTTATTCCATATCAATATTTTATAAAAATATTTTAAATATGGTTTTTATATTCTCCTATTATTTTTTAGTCATTTTTAACCATGTTTGACTTTTTAGAAAATTATTTGACAGGAATCTTCTTACAGTTTTTCAAATAAGGTACTTTGTGACTTTTCTGACAAAAGTATGGAAGGAATGTTTTTTTAACTTATACAGAATAAATGACTTTTCCCACCATCATTAATAATATTTTATTTGAAGATTATTTTAAAAGTTTACAAGATTATTTTAATTTTTTTTTTCCTTTATAATTACACAATTTTTTTAAATAAGTGATTTCAAAAATGGAAAGGTTATTACTTTAAGAATGTTTTAATGATCTTTTTCTTTTCAAAGGGAATCTCTAGGAGTGGAATTTTCAAACCCTCCAAACCCAAACCCCCCCTCCCCATGAAGAGCTCATCCAGAGAATCCCCCATCAGAAAGAAGATATTGCCAGCCGAGATGACATAACATCCCATGAGGTAACAACCCAATCATCAATAGTTCGACACAATAATCCATCATCTAGGTGGGTGTGTCCTTATACCCATTCGGTGAGATACTGGGTGACCTGAAAAGCAAAGCAAAGCATGGGAGGTTATTTTAATGATATTTTAATGATATTTATATTCATTAAAGAAAATAAATACTTGATTTCACTTATGATTTACTGGGTATATGATCCAATGATACCATCCTTATCCTTTCTATGGATTGTTTATGTTTATTATGACAATATGTATATGAAACCCATTTCTTTTCCATGGGTTATGCTATGATGAAATGATGATATATGTGTGAAACCCATTTATTTTCTATGGGTTATTATATCATAAAATGTTTATGAAACCCATTTATTTTCATGGGTTCTGATATAATGAATGCTTTATGACCTTATAGAACACATATGATTTTCATTATATGATGGTTGATACCTATATCTCCCACCAATTTATTGGGTAAAGATTTTAATCTCATGAGATAAACAAGACTGGAATGAGGAGTGAACCGAGTTTATTAAGGGATCATTTCCACTATGATAGTCTTAGGAGTGAACATTGACTACTATGATGGTTTGGGTAGTGAAACCATTCCACTATGATAGTCTTAAAAAATATCCTTAAATACTAAGGAAATGATTTTCTATGGCAATATGTATGCCACAAATTAATATCTTATACCTATGTTAAGATTTCATGGTTCATGTTTTTGATTCCCTTATGATTCACATATTATGAAATTTCAAGATTTATACCATGACTTAAGATTATGATCTTTGATATGAAAGGTATGGTTTTTAAATGTTAAGATAATATTCTTATACCCTTATGCTTATGTTATGCTTATGTGATCATTTATATCTCCCTTGTTTACCCTTACTAAGAATCTGAGATCACCCTTTTCTTATGTTTCCTTTCCCCAGGTTATGAAGAAATGTATTAAGTATGATATGTATAAGAAGTGTTCCATTTATGAATAAATAATTTAGATATGATGAAGATGTTTTATGAACTAGTTGTTTATGTTTCCAAGTTTCCAAATATACTATACCTAAATGATTATGGCATGGATCAAAATGTAATGTAATAAATATTCATATATTAAGATGTAATATCTATGTATGAAAATTATGGTTCACTATAGTTTCTATCAAAAAAATATTTAGTTAACCTTTGGAAATTAGGATGAGAAAAATTTAGTAAGAACCCTAGGGATAAGTTGAAATATAGGATAAAATTCTTAAGTTTTGGTAATGATCGCGAATGACCTAAGTTAAGCCTAAGGTTTCATAGAAGAAGGAATCATGATTTATACATCATATAAATGATTTTTCATTATTATATGGTTTCACACTATGATTATTGTTTCTCACACTATGCATTTTGGTTTTAGTCAATGGATGGAACCTGAAGGAATCATGTTAATGCTTAATGTGATGGACAATGCAATGATTTTCCTCATGAGTAAACAAATTTTATAGGAGGAAGAATGAAAAATATTATTTCTATGCTCACACAACTTTCTCAAGATATGAATCATACCGATCTTCTAAATGATTAATAGAGGGAACAATGTTCTATTGAGTCCTTCATGAGGTAACACTCACCTTCTTTTAGCGGGTTCACTGATCTGCTAGTTGAAGAGCAACAAATTAGTACCATTGAAAATATATTTTCCATTCTTTAGTGTTCAGAACACGAGAAAGTTATTATTTATATTTATCATTTTGAAGGTGAATAAAATTAGTGGTGGTCTCCTATAAATAACATGAGAGAACAAGAATAAAATGAATCTATGGAGTGGGAAATATTTAAAAGCTTATTTTTCAATAAGTACTTTCCTCATCTTATTCATATGAAAATGGTGAAAGAATTCCTTGATTTAAAGAAGTAAGATGATGAATATATTGGTACTTATGAGGAAAATTTCAAAATACTTGTGATAAACTCTTATGGTATTATCATCCAACCTGAAAGTAAGGTTGAACAATTATTGAGTGGCTTAAAACCAAGTCTCTGAAGGGAATTTTCCATAAGGAAGTTTAATAGTAATGAAGAAATTATTTGATGTGATATCAAGGTGGATATAAATATTGGATTTACCTATCAATCTCATGGTTTTGATATAAAAAGAAAAATTAAATTCAAAGGAAATTCTAAAAACCATAGAGAAAAGAAGATGATCCTTTATGCTCAAAGTACAGAAGGAAACATGGGGGAAATAATCTTAAGGGAACTAGTAAATGTTTTAAGTGTGGAAAGGAAGGTCATCGAGAAATGAAATGAAAATACGATGAGAAAAAGTTAGAAAATAATGAAAATAGAGATAAATCTCTACAAAATGCACCACCCACACTCTAGTGTTTTAGATTTAAGGAGTATGGGCATTATTATAACTAGTGATGTAATGTCCCAGACCCAATGCTCCCTCAAGTGACTATTCTGGTTGACTATGTGACCATAGGTGAACCTATATTTATGCTAGAGGCTGCTGACTAGTAGTGAGAGTGTAAGTGATATAGCAGGGAGACTATAACCTATGATATGGAGTTGCAATTAAAGTGGAAAATAATAATAGAGTAGATGAAATAACAGAAAAAATACGAATAAATAAATAGACAACCAAATCTTAGAAGGGAAAACTGAACAAATAAAAATAATAATAGAATAATGTAATAACAAGTTGAATTAAACTAAATGAAATTTTGAAATTCATATAGATAATATACTAATAATACTTAAATAAAGACTCTAAATACCCCAATCTTGAACTCTATGTCAGTACAGTTTCTAAACTCTAACCTCCAACCCACCCAGCCAACTAAAAATCAAAAATAGGGTTCCTTTCCCTTGTACAAACTTGCATCCATGAAATCTATTTAGGTACCAAATGTAGGCCTATCTATGGTGTGAGTATAACTCAATAGGTTAACACCACAATGTCTAAACAAATCCAATTTGAGAAAAGTAGTGCATGTAATAAAGAAAATAATAAAGTATTAATTTAATAAATTAATACTGCACATGAAATAAACCTACTGACCCTCAAGTTATGGGTTAACACCTGAGGCCAACCAAACCTACTTCGGTTCCCTACCAGGTATCTCTGACTAAAGGTGGATCCTCCTACATTAGGATTTATCACACAACCAGTGGCAGATTCTCCCACCAAGGATGAATTGCTCAAACATAAAATTCACAAATGGCTTCTGTTTATAATCTATCCAGAATCTCTCCCTAGAGAATCTAGTAATTGTGCATCTATTCCTTATATATCCTATATAATCATATAATCTACACTTGAGCATCAAATACCTATGTGATTAGCTCTCAGGTGGTATGAAACCATGCGCCAAGCCCTTAAGCATCAATATAAATCATGATTCATATCCCAAAAACTCAACGTGCTAATAAAAATACCACCCTTAGGAATAAATCACATTGATTTCACATAATATCAAAATATAATAAAGAAATTTACAAGACAAAAATCAAACATACAAGATATATCACCATAAGGAATAATGATCAATTCCTCAAATTATCATTTGTCTAGCCAGTCATGTTTCATAAATCTAGGTTTCCAATTACCATCATAAATATATAAAACCTATTTCATTTATCATTTAACCCTTAGTTCATTAAAATATTAGTTAACCCAATTTAGATAAGGTGACTCCACCTTAAGAAATCACACAATTTACATGTTATGAAAATTCAAAAGACTAATCAAACAATCAATCAATTTTTCCAATTTATCATAGGGAACCAATGTCAAGCTAACCAAGTGTCAAAAATATCCAAGGCTGGCACAACTATTAGGTGGATGCAATCCTCAGTCTCCACACCTATAAACCCAACTAGTCTAATGGATAGTCAAAAAAGGATTATTATTTAACAGATATTTTTCAATAAATTATTCCATGTATATGGTGTTCCTGTGTGATCACACATATAAACATAGTATGGATAATTAAATTATAAAAAATGGATAAGATTTAGACTACCCACCTCAAAAGTAGAGAAGGTGATGAAAAAAACTCGCATCCACGGTAGGAATCAGTTTATTCTTTCCTTTCAATGTGAACCATAAATTCTATAAGAAATGGATTTAGAAACAAAATAAGAACCTAAAAGATTACCTCAGAAATCTGGGTTGAGAACACTAAGATCCAATGTGGTCTTACTTATGGATCAAAGTGGACTCTCAAACATCATCCACGGAAGGTATGTAGTGGAGATATGGGAATGTGTTTAGAAAAACGTGTCACTAGAGTGATTTAAAAAGGTATGGGTGTGACTATTTTATGATGTGAATTACTTTCACATCATATAAGTATCGATATCCCTATTTTCCCCAAAATACATCATCTAGGAAATTTAAAAAAAACTTAAAAGAAACATTTTATGCTGTGAAATGGTTTCATGACATGAGTTATTTTTGTGGGGTGTTTTTAGGGGGTGAAAATATTATAGGGGGTGTAAATATTTTAGGTGGTGTAATTAAACTCATGGGGCATCTTCAAGATGTGAAAAATAATTCATGGGGTGCTTTCAAGGGGTGAAAATATTATAGGGGATATAATTATTCAGGGTGTGAATTAAAATCATGGGTTCTGCCCAGAATAATTCATGCCAATAATATAATTCATGTGGTCTACCCAAAATAATTCACGCTAGGAATATAATTCATAGAGTCTTCCCATAACAATTCACATCATGAATTAGGTTCACAAAATTATTTCATTCTACATCCAGAAATCACCACCTATTCTTGCTACACCCTTACAACACTTAACCTAACCTGGACTTAGGCTTGATAAACAAGGTATAATGAAATATGACCAATCTCAAAGAGATTTATCCAAAAATTTAAATAGATACATACCTAAAAAATATGAGATCTTACAACCTCCCCACCATATAATAGCTCATCCCCGAGATGCTCCATGCATCACTATGGGGTATCGATGAACAAGTATGGCCACTGTACTCACACATTAGACTCTATCTCTCAAGTTTTCTCTTGAACATGACCATGCTACAACTATACTCATACTAGAGGCACAATCTTCCCCTGAAGATTCTTATCACTTCGTTCCATGATATAGATCAAATGCTCCTCACAGGACACATCAACATCCAACTCGATGTCATCAACATCTATCATGTGAGAAGGGTCAGAATGATATCTGCAAAGTTGTGATACATGAAACAAATCACGAATGATGTAGTAGTTCTATTAAAGGGAAAAATGGTATTCCACTTTACTGACCCTCTCCACTATCTTGAACGACCTGAAAAACCTAGGAACCAACTTCCCTTGTTTTTTGATATAATGTTTTCTCAGCATAGATGACACCTAAAAAAAACTCGATGACCAACCTCAAACTCCAAAGTTTGTCTATGATGGTCAACATATGATTTATGTTGGTTCTTCATGGTCACCAACCACTTTATGGCCAAATAAACCTATCCAGTCATCTCCTATATGAGACTAGGCCCAAAAAGTGTTAACTCACCTACCTATAACCATTAAAGAGGGTAATGACACAATATTCAATACAAGTCCTCAAAAGGATACATTTGGATCGATAAATATAAGCTTTTATTATAAGATAACTCCATGAGTGCCAAATGTTTCTCCCACGAATCAATGAAATCCAAAACATAGGCTCATAACACATCCTCCCTAATCTGAATAGTCCACTCAGATTGTCATTTAGTCTAAGGAGGGTAGGCTATACTCAGAAGAACTTATGATCTCAAGGAATTCTATAGACCCTGCCAAGACCAATAAGTGAAGCAATTATTGTGATCAGAAACAATTCTCCTCAGAACACCATGCAACCAAACTATCTAAAACATGTAAATACTACCCATATCATCAATGGTGAAGGTCTCCTTGATAGGAAATAAGTGATCTACCTTTTTAAATTGATCCAAAATCACCCATACACATCATTCTTTCAAGGTGTCCTGGGTAATCCTATCACAAAATACATAGTGACATCATCCCACTTTCACTCCGGAATGGCCAGATGCTACAATATCCTAGCAGGTATCTGATGCTCGGCCTTCACCTGCTGACAGGTGGAACCTCTCACCATGAAGCCTACTATATCCTTCTTCATTCCTGGGAACCTATACTGTTTATGGAGATCGTGATATATCTTTGTGAGACCTATATATACCACCCATATAGAAGCATGAAAATATCTCATCATCTCATTATAAAAACCCATAGGAACCCATACTTATCCACAAAAGATAAGAACATCACTACTACCTATAGACTATTTTACTGATGGCTCCCCACCATATATGATGTCTCTTAGAGCCAATCCCTCCAGATCAGATAACTTACCCATCTTGATCTGGTCAAGAAGCACTGATATAATAGATTTCATGGTTAGAGCTACTCATCCCTGAGATTCCTGAACATCTTGATGCATTTCTGAAAAGAGTTCCATCAACAGAAACTCATCGTAAGATTTCCACACTGCCTTTATTTGTATCTTTTTTCTCAAGGTATCGACAATGAAATTACTATTTCTCAATGTGTAATCCAAATAAAAGAATAAATACTGTATATAATCAACCCACATCCTCTACTAAAGGTTAATGTTTCACTGAGAAAATATTTACTTGAGGATCTTGTGGTATGTGTACACCACAAACCTTTCACCCAAAAGATAGTTTCTCCATTATCTCTGGGAATTTACCACTATAGCTCACTGTATATTGTGAGTAGGATAATTTCTCACATGCGGTCTCAATTGTCTGGAGCCATAATTGACCACATGGTCCTTCTGCATTAGAAATTATCTGATTCCGACTTCGAATACATCACAGTACATAGTATACTTCTTACGAGGATTAGGTAAGGTGAATATCTTTGTTGAGGTCATATTTCTCTTAAGCTCTTGGAAAGCTATCTCTTAAGAATCTGACCAAACAAACTTTACCCCTTTCTTGGTCATCCTAGAAATTGGTGCTTCCAAATAGGATAAGTCCTAGATGAAGTGTTGATAGTAACCTACTAGACCATGAAAACTATGAATCTTGAAGTCATTCTTGGGTCACTCCCAAGATAACATGAATTCAACCTTATCTGGGACTACTAAAACTCTAGACTTTGAGATAACATGACCCAAGAAGTTAAAGTTATCAATACAAAAAATGCATTTGGATATCTTGGTGTAAAGCCAATTCTTCCTCAGTGTAGTCAGGATGATGTCAAGATGTTGAGCACGATCATCTGTATACTGGGAGCACACTAAGATTTCTTAAAAAAACCCACCACAAACTAATCCAAGAAAGGATTAAAGATCTGATTCATCAAGGCTATGAATACTTATGATGCATTCATCAAACCAAATGACATAACTATACCTACTCCTAATATTAGTCCAAGGTATGTTCAATGGTATAATCCTCAACTGGTGGTACCCTGAACTCAATTCAATCTTAGAGAAAATACTAGAACCTCTCAGCTGATTAAAGATATCATCAATACATGGAAGAGGATATGGTTATTGGCTCTCATTTGGTTTAGTCTATTATAATATACACATAAGTGCAATGACACATTAGCCTTCTTGGAGAAAAGAAATGGAGAACCCCACTGAGATGTACTAGACCATATGAAACCCTTGGCTTCTAAATATTTCTACTAAACTTTCAAATCATGAAGCTCTGTTGGGGCCATCTTATAAGATGAGATAGAAACTAGCACTACCCCTGGAACCAACTTGATCGTGAAGTCGATCTCCCACCTTGGTAGTAAGCTAAAGGAATATTTTATAAATATATCCTAAAAATGGTCCAGAATTAAAGGAAAAGTATCCAACTGCATTCCTCCATCTTCCAGAAAAAGTCTTGTTATCTGGGCTGTGAGAAAATTCAATCTTCACTGAATTGATCCCACATGACTAACCTAAAGATCCCAATCACCCTAGTGAGTATAGTTACCCATTTTTTGGATATAAAAAGGTAAATATCCACCAATAATAGTCGACATGATTTTGGTTTAGAACTAGACCATCCATACCAATAATCAAATCAAATCCTATCATTTCTAGCATAAAAAGTTCCCAAAGGAAATGATAGCTACCAATTTCAAGAGAACACTCCTTACAACACTTAACACCCTCTAACTATACTACTTGGGACTCTAAAGAATCTAGAGACTAGGCCACCATGACATAGAGATTCAATAATTTGAATATTTAAATAAATTAGATAATTTAATATTGTTATATATTATTTAGATACAAATTTGTGATGAAAAGTTTAAGATAAATAATTATATTTTATAGTTTTTTATTATTTAAAAATGTAAAAGCAATGAATTGATTTTTTAATTTATTACCTTATGTTATCATTATTAAATTCATCCACATAATATAAAATAAAATTTCATAGTTATAAATAAAATTACATAATTTGTAATGTTTCATTGTTATATGCATTTTTGTACTTTCATCATTCACAAATTGTTCTTTGTCTAGGCTCTAGTTACTCAATTTTTGGGCTTGATCAATATTGACATTGATATTTCTTTATCTTATGACCCAAGATACTTAATTTAGTTAGGTATGCACACAATCTATTTTGATCAGTTAAGTACATCAATTTAAACCAATATATTGAAAAAAATAACCTTGAGAGAAAGCTGAAACCGATAGATGATCAATTCAACACTGATATAAATTAAAACAATCAGTTTTTATTAGTTAAAACTAGCTTAGATATGTAAGGAATAAAAATTACACGAGAAAACAACAATTCATAAAAAATTGATGAAATCCTAAGATTTGGTAGTCAAATGTTTCAAGATAATGTGAATATCAAGATAAAATGAACAATAGTGAGAATAAATTTGAAAAAAAATGTTCAATTAAATATTAAAATAAAATAAATTTTTAAACCCTAGAATTTTTATTCATTATTTATCTTTAAATAATTTTATTTTTTTGATATCTTGCATTACACACAACATCAGGTTTAAACAAACTGCATAACATTATTAAAATATTATGTGTCAGTTATCACCTAGTCATTGGATGGGAGGGTATGAATAATAATAACAAAATTATGAAAAATATATGGTATAAAAATTTATAAAATGAATTCATTATTTATCAAATTATTATAATTAAAAAAAAAATTATCTGAAAATAAAAGTGATGTTTTTCTGAAAAATTGTTTTTATGCGCGTAATATATTTTTACATTAAGAAATCAAATTAATCACTATTGGTGCATGATTTTAATAAAATTTATATATTATTTAATTTATAAAATGTTTTAAAAATTTGAAAAATATTTTTGTAGACATAGGATAAGAATAAATATAGTTTTATGCTTATATATATATATATATATTTAAAAAAATAGAGTTTTTTTTTCGCATTTTGAGCGCTTTAAAATTAAATTATTCCATTTATTGGTATTGAATTAGATAAAATGAATTACATATTTAGAATCATGAGGCTAAAATTTGGTAAATAAGATCCTTTTTAGGTCAATATAAATAGAAACTAAGATAAAATTTCTCACCTCAGTAAATGATAAATCGTGTTAATCTAGATTAAAAATACATGGATAATGTCATAATTTTTCATACTAATTATTATTGTATGAATTTAATCTGAACCTTATAACATTATTCTAGAAATTTATTATTTTAATGGGCACTTGTCTATGAAAATGATTTATATATTATTTAAATCAAATAAAGTTATAAAATATCATCTCTTAGTTTTAAATATCTTTTATATGTTCATATAGGGATAAAAACTAGTTATGAGTAAATATTAATAATAAATTTGCAAATAATGAAATTATATTCATGATTTTAATTAATTTATAATTTTTTGGTATTATATAATTTCCTTAAATTCTTACACAACGCCAAAACAATATTTATTCAATTAATGGAAAAATAAAATAAATAATTTTGAAAATATTAAAAGTGATATAATCTGAGTAATTCATATATTTACATGAATTTTATAGATGAATATGAAATATTAGTATTTTTTAAAAATATTATATTTGAATTCCAAATTTTTCTTTATGTATTTTAAGTCAAATGAAATGAATAGTGTCAAAATTGACAATAATGATATTTTATCAAAATAATATTTTATTAAATTATTTAAAAATTATAAAAATCTTTAAATAATAAAAATTGGATATGATATGGTCTAAAATTTCATAACTCAGAAATTTATGGGACAATTACCACCTTGTAAGTAAAAAAATTACAACCTTTAATCTTGAAAAAATTATTACCATAATTTAAATTAAAATTGGTTAACTAAGGTTTAATCAAAATGATAAGGTTGAAAATGACAAAAAAAAATTGTATAAATTATATTGGTTTATGAGATTACAACCCTATCATGCCTTATATTTGAATCCCTGACCATTTGGTGGCATTTTTCTTGAGAATGAATTTATTATAATTTAATATTTTGATAAATTCCAAAAGTGCCCCTCACCTCAATTATAAAAGGGAACTTCCTCCATAACTTCTTTACATCACCGTGAGCCTTCTAGATTGACCAAACACTACCAATTCCTCCAATAAAATTACCTAACTAAATTCTAGAGGTTCTGGTCTTCCCAAAATACCAACCCTAGATCCATTTAGAGGTGGCCTTAAGGAGTTATTTAAAAAAAAGGTAATCACATTACACAATCAATTTATTTTCAGATGTGACAAATTATTTATGATATTTTGGAATACATATATATGATTTTTATTATTTTATGGATGGGAGTTATATATCCCTCCAATTATTTAGGTAAATATTGACATCTCATGATATAAATGAGACTCGAATGGGGAGTGAACCTACTTCAATAATGGAGTATGTTCACTATTATAGTGTTGGGAGTAAACCTTGACTACTACGATAGTTTGGGAAGTGAAACCATTCCACTATGATAGTTTTGTAAAATATCCTTAACTACTAAGGAAATGGTTTTATATGCTTACGTGTATACCATAAATCAATGTCTTATACCAATGTTAATATTTCATGTTTCATGTTCTTTGATTCCCTTATGATTCATATCTTATGTAATGCTAAGATTTATTCCATAAATTAATATTATGATATTTTATATATAGGGTATGATTTTTAAAATGTTAAGATAATGTTATTATACCTCTATGCTCTTGTTATGCTTATGTGATCACTGATATCTCCCTTGTTTACTATTACTGAGCATTCGAGCTCACCCTTTTCTTATATTTCCTTTCCCTAAGTTATGAAGAATGGTATTAAGTATGATATGTCTAAGAAGGGTGCTAGTTATGAAGAAATAAGTGAGAGACAATATAGATATTTTATGAACTAGTTGTTTATGTTTCCAAGTTTCCAAAGATACTTGACCTAAATGATTCTAGCATGGATCAAAATGTTACATAATTAATATTAATCTATTAAGATTTAATATCTATATATGAAAAGTATGGGTCACTATAGAAATAGTTTTCTAGACAAATAAATCAAAAATATAGAAAATATTTGAAAGGATTAAAAAATATTAGGCTAACTTATAACATGGTTTAATGACATATATTCACTTAAATATAAAATATGTTTATAACATCCTATTATAATGAAAAATCAATAAATATTCATGTTTTATTCGTATTTAAACCAAAAAATAATCATCACTTATATTTTCAACAATAATTTATATTCTTCATTTAACTGTTTAGTTTCAGTTAAGAAAGATTAAGGCTACTAAAATCAAAACGAGCTGAAAAATAAAATTATAAAATATTTATTAACTAAATAACTTATTCAAATTTAATTTTATCATTTAAATTATATTTGATTTGACTAATTTTGGTTCATTTGGTTAATCCAACAAACTCTTAAACATTTATATCTCTTTTTATTTCTATTATATGTAATGAAAAATTACTAGTTGTTGATTAGTTTAATCCAATGGATATGGCATGATTTGGTTAGGTTTTCTCAATTTGTTATCTTTCCATCAAATAAAGTATAATTTTTCATCCTTTGTGATTATGTAAATTACCAGAGGTTTCATGTACAATTCCATTTGTGCCTGTAAAGACTACTCAAACAGTCTATTTTCCACTGGATTACTTTGAGATGTTTCACAAACTAGCCCAGGTACCCTGGTAACCTGATAACCAAGATGAACTTAATATAGCCTGAAGAGCTTTCCCTACCCCCACGAGTTTATGAATAGAACCTGACATCATACATAATGAATCTATGAATGATTTTTCCATTAATAATGCAGAAGTAAAAGAGAAAAGTCAGTAATGCATACAAAAAGAAACTCCACTAGGAGAACCATACTGGAAGTCAAACAGGCCTAACATTCCAAAGTACTGCAACAAAGTACAATAAAATAGTAAAAAATTTCCAAGTCCCCAAGGAAAAAACTCACCAAGTCCATAGATCAATAGCTAGAACAAACTACAAGTGATCCTTTTCCCTTGCTCAAAACTGGAAGGAGATAATATACAAACACTTGAAAGAATAGGTAGAGTGTGAGATAAAAATCCTTGTAGGGTATCACAAAGGATTCCATAATATATTATAGTATTAAATTAACCATATAAAGTTATTTCAATTTAAATAAAATAGGTTTGGAATTTCATAAGAATATTTAAAAAAATCATTCTTTACATTTTAAAAGATGGAAGTACATTAGAAAATCTTACTTCACAATTCAAATGATGGAAATAAATTTCAAATGATGGAAATAAATTTCAAATGATTGAATTTGATTTAAAAAAATGTTCTTTATACAAATGAAACTTTTTACAAATGGCTTAAATAATCATTTTTATATAAAACAGTTTATATAAATCAGAAGGCATGTAAAAAGTTTACAAAAATGGCATATATTAATTTGAAATACAAACAAGTAAGCAACATGGTCATATGCCTAAGAAGGTACAATAGTTCTAGGATATAGGGACCCCACACTCAAGGTGATATGGTAAATATTTACATACACCCCTTGTAACCAAGCCCAAAGAGGACTCATCACCATCACTTAAGGGATATGATGTGTTGATATGATGTTTTAGACTATTCTAAGTCATAAAGTGCCATCCAAATAACTTGCTAACTACCTAAGGATTTAATGTTCTCAAGTACAAAAAAATGATGAGAAATTTATTTTAATAATTCTTAAATTTAATTAATCCCATTATCTATTTCAAATATTCCAATTTCTCATTTAAAAACCAAAACGGGTTTTTAATCAAAACATGAATTTTCACCAAGATAAAACCCTAAGGTTTCTATCAAAACCATTTTTAATCCATTTTCAAAAATATTAATTTGAAATAAATTAACCATTAAATTTAATAATCCAATTTCACAATTAAATTCAACAATTTATCTTTTAAAAAAATTCCATCAATTTCATAGCAAACCCCCAATTCAATGGAATTGGTGTTTTTCATAATTTTCCATCAAAACCATTTCCACAATTAATTAAAAAATTTAATTGAAAATTTTTACATCAAATACAAAATTTAAATTAAAAAATTTAAATTCCACAAATTTCCATAAACACACCCCAATTCAATGGAATTTGGAGTTTTCCAATTTCATGCCAAAAACCCATTTTTCTTATAAACCCCAATTATATGGAATTGAGTTTTTCCCAAAAAATTGAAATTAATTTAATCAAAACCAATAAATTTAATTTAATTCCAACAATTGAAATTAAATAAATTAATTTAGGGTTAATATAAATTGGGCATCATAACGGAACCACCTACCTTGAGATCAACGAATCTCGAATCATAAATTCATAAACAAAAAATTCCAATGAAGAATGATGATAAAAAGGATTTATGAATCAAACCTATGTTTAGATCCATAATAGAGAGTATTAGAACCACAAAATCAACATGGAGATCCATGGAACTCTAGGGAGGAAAAGAGAGATCATGGGAGATAGAAAATGGGAAAATAAAACTAACCGGAAGAAGATCGAAGGGAGTTCCTCAAGCTTGAAATTGACCCTAGGAGGGATACTAGGGGGAAAAATCTTATAGGGACTTCCAAGGATGGGATAAATAAATTTGGGGTCATACTAGTCCTTTGGAGACCTAAAAGATGGGTTCAAGAATTTTTAATTCTGATTTGGATCAATTAAAAACCCACCTGCACAGTTTCTTGGGTAGTGGCACACGATTTTGACAAACCGTTCACAATCCATGCACATATTATAAATGGGGAACATGGTTATCCTAAGAGGGAAAACTAATTGAATAATAGTGTGTCAACCATTTAAAATACCACTACCTTGGGTTGTACACTTTGCTCTAATAGGGTAAAAGGTTTGGGAAAACCGTGCGCCAACTGTGCACTAGCCCATAATTTTCAAAACTCTTAAAATCTTAACCCAAAATAACCCCAAATGAGACCCGACCAAATCTTGACTAAAATATGTGTTTAGGAATACCAGAAAATAGTAACAATATGTTAAAAACTCCCCACCGTAGAAACTTTCTATCCCTACAATTCCTACAAAGAAGATTCCATGTCAAAAAGATGAGGTCATTGTTATCTCATCAATGCCTCCCTCTCCCACATCTCATGATTATCAGAACCATGCTACCATAGCACTCGAACCAAAGGTATTTTATTCCCAGAAATTACCTTGGTTTTAGAATCAACTATCCCAAATGGCCATTCAGTCACAGATAAATCAGGTTCAACTTCAAGATCACACCAAATCAGAACATGAGATGGATCTGATAGATACTTTCATAGATAAAATACATAGATCACATTATGTATTGATATCAGTTGTGGTGGAAGTTCTAAATGATATGAAACATTCACCACCTTCTCAAAAACCTTAAAAGGTCCCACAAAATGTGGACTAATCTTCCCTTGCCTCCCGAGATGTC
Organism: Viscum album; assembly: GCA_963277665.1. NCBI lineage: Eukaryota > Viridiplantae > Streptophyta > Magnoliopsida > Santalales > Viscaceae > Viscum > Viscum album. The sequence goes on from OY728133.1 coordinate 248,980,205, forward strand.
AATGACCCAACTGAGGTGAAACTTTTAAGAACACCTGGTCAGAAAATGAGAATTCCAATGGATTATGACACCGATCAGAATAATAATTATATAATCTCTATTCTCGCAACATTATTTGATGAATCAAATGAATCTTTTCTATCATGTCCAGAACTAAAATTGTTCCAACCAAAAAACTTTTCTACCAACACAGTGAATATTTACAAGGCCAACCATACAAGGACTCAAAAGGATCCATTCTGAATACGTACTGGTAAATATTGTTATAAGAAAATCTAACTAGCCCCAAATGATCATAGAAATCCCCACTAAAGTCAAGAACACAAGTATGCAGCATATCCTCAAGAATTTGTATAGTTATTTATATCTATACATATGACTATGGATGGTATGTTGTACTAAAACAGACGTGAGATCCTAATGCCTCCTGATGGCCTCTAAAAATGAGAAGTAAACCAAGGATCCCTATTAGAGACTATAACAGATGGAACTTTGTAAAACTGAAAAATCTCTTTCACATAGAGATTTCCCAACTTGTCAACTTTTCTATCCAATGACCCGAAGGCCTTCATTTTTTTTATTATGATAATACCCCTTTTAAGGGAAGAAGGGGGGGGGGGGACCTAAACATACTTCACGACTTAGGAAAAATCATGACCTGAAGTTCAAGGAGAATAAGAATAGATTGACAACATGAAATTTCCCCTCCCCAGCATTTGAACATGATGAAGCTCTCCATTGTTCCAAAGCGATCCAGTTTCATGAAGTCGAATCCAGTTTGATAGACTTCCCAGCTTCAAAAACAAACCAACCAAACCAAAAAATTCCACCATTCAAAATCAACCAACTCAATCCATGAGACTGAATACTAAAAACCTCATAGAAAGCAACCTACTTCTCTAATATGCATCCATCACGAAAACACCCTGTCGTCTCCAACAATCCCACTCATAGAGACCACAACAATCCAACCAAGGTACCCCAACTGGAGCATGATGCGACCGATGGATCACGACACCTTAATTATAGAATAGAAATGACCCCAGTGCTAAGGAAGACCAAATCACAACCCACCTGGTCAGACTCCAAAGCTATAGAAGAATAGGACGACCCCATGAGGAATACCAGAGCAGGAAAGCATAGAATGCCCTTGGTGAAGAATGGCCAATGAGGCATGGCCTCTCGACTATAAAAAGAGTCTAATGGTATGAAAATCACCATCAAGATACTGTCCTTGAATAATAAATTTGATAATAGAATATTTAAATTGAACACTAGATAAGGAAACCTCAACCCCTAATTCCTATACTCATATATGCAACTGTGTTAAAAGAGCCATCACTCTTCTGAAGATTCTTTCACTGCAGGGGTCAAAAGTTTTCTACTCAAAGAATCTGCAACAAAATTTCATTTCCTTGGGGTATAGAAAATTTAAAATTTGAAATATTGCAGGTATTCCACCCAACACCTTTGGAGAAGATTCAAATGTTTTTGCGAGAAGATATAACTCAAGCTCTTGTGGTATGAAAACACAGTAAACCTTTCTCTGTAAAGGTAGTTCCACCAAATCTTAATCATGTGCATAAAAACTTCAAATTCAAGGTTATGGGTTGGATAATTCTTCTCATTTCGCCTAAGCTGATGAGATCCATAGGTAATGACAAGATCACCTTGCATAAGAACACAACCCAAACTTGAACTCGATGAATCAAAAAAGACCACATAGGCCTACTCGACCTCTGGAAGAGTCAACATTGGTGAAATAGTCCAAATATGTTTTATATCAACAAAATAACTCTTATATTTATCTTTCCATGAACAATTTACTCCCTTATGAGTTAGTGTAGTCATATGAGAAGCCAACTTTGATAAGTCCTTAACAAACCGGTGGTAATACCTAGATAGACCCAAGAAGCTCCAAATCTCAAAAACATTTGGTGGTTGTTCCCATGGAATAACAACTTTTACCTTCTTAGGATCAATTGAAATAACATGTTATGACACCATGTGTCCCAAGAATTTTACTTCTTGAATCTATAAGTCACACATTGAAAGATTGGTATAAATTTGGTGATTTCTAAAGCAAACTCAAAACTATTCTTATATGATGAAAATGATCCTCCTCAGACTTAGAGCAAACAAGGATTTCATCCACAAAGACTACCATCAAGGTATCAAGATACTCATGTAAAATCATATTCATTAAAACTATAAATATTATAGGATCATTGGTTAGAAAAAATGGTGTAACAAGGTGCTCACAATGGCCATACCTACTCTGAAAGGAAGTTTTCTGAATGTTAAATTATTTTATCCTCAACTGATGGCAACAAGATAAAAAATAAATATTCAAGAACCACTTATCCAATTTTAACTGATCAAAAAGATAATCAGTCCATGACAAAGGATACTTGTTCTTTACCATCACTCGATTGAGCTTTCGGTAGTCAACACATAGGCAAAGTGAACTATTAGATTTCTTAGCGAAGAGAACTGACACCACCCAAGGTGACACACTCAGGCATATGAAGTATTTATCTAAGAGATCATCTAATTAGGACTTAAAATATTTCAATTTAGTTGTTTCTATGTGGTAATAGGTAATAGAAACTAGTTGAGTACCAAGAACTAAGTCAATATAAAACTCTACCTCCCTTACTGGTGGAAAACTAGAGAAGTCAGAAGGAAACATGTTGGAGAACTCGATGAAAACTGGAGGAAGATCACCAATCAAAGATTCCCACTCCAGGAAAACACAAATATAACTTTCCCCAACTCTGGATAAGAAGGTACGACTCTACACGACCTTGGGTCCCATTCTTCTTGGAAGATTAGGTAAACCTAAGGGTGTAATTTCAGCCCGTCCCGCCCTAGATAGGGCCAGGCCGGGCCGGGCCTGACCTGCAAAAAATTGGGCTGCTGACCATTATTTGGGTTGGGCCGGGCCGACCCGAACAACCCCATGAGGCGGCCCGAGCTTGACCTCGGGCCGACCCAAACCATCAAGGACAACTGATTTTTTTGGGTGGGGCCAGGATTTTTCGAGTCGGACCATGGTGGGATTTTATTATTTTCAAAATAATTTTTTATTTTAAAACTTTTTTTAAACAATTTTTTAAATATTTTTTTAATTTTTTTTAAAATGTTTTTTTATATATTTTTAAACCCATGTTTTTTGTAAAAATGTTTATTTTATTTTTTATTAACATTTTATAGGGGGTGGATATGTTTTTTTTGTCTAAATAGATTTATATATTGTGAATCTAAATATATTATGTGAAAATTGTAAAAAAACATTAATGACTGATTGGGGGGTGCACAATAGTGGGTGAGTTTAAAGCATTGTTATTTAATTTTTTTTAACATTTATTTGAAATATTTTTTTACATTTATTTTTTAAGTTATTTATATTTTTTTAAGCATTTGTTAATTTTTTTTATTTAAACATTTTTATTTAAATCATTTTTAACATCTGTTTCAAACATTTTTTTTACATTTATTTTTAATTGATTAATTTAAAACATTTTTTAATATTTTTTAAACACATAATTTTTACCAGTATTTTTTTTAAAACATTTACCTTTTTTTTTCAAATTTTAAGTTAAAAAGTTTTTTTAAGTATTTGTTTTAGAAAAATAATTTAAATGTTTGTTTAAATTTTTTTAAAAAAATTTGTTTAAAGCATTTTTATTTAAACATTTTTTTGAACCATTTTTTAACACTTGTTTAAAATGTTTTTAACATTTATTTTTAGACGTTTAGTTAATTTTTTTTTGAATGCATGTTTTTTAAAAATTTAACACGTTTTATGCAAAAAAATTTTTTATTAATATTTTACAGTGGGTGGATATGTTATTTTTTTCTAAGTAGATTTATTTATGCCTACTAATTTATATATATTATGTGCAAATTGAAAAAAAATTAACGAGGGATTGGAGGTGCGTAGAAGTGGGTGGGTTAAAAGCGTTGTTATTTAAACATTTTTTATATCATTTATTTAAAACATTTTTTTACATTTACTTTTTTAACTTATTTATTAAAATTATTTTTAAGCGTTTGTTTAATTTAAAACATTTTTAAATTTTTTTTAAATGCATGTTTTTATATGTATTTTTATTAAATGTTAAACATTTTTTTGTAAAAACATTTATCTTCTATTTTATTGACATTTTACAATGGGTGGATATATATATTTTTTCTAAATAGATTTATATATGTGAATCTATATATATTATGAACAAATAAATAATGAGAAGTTGGGGGGTGCGCAGTAGTGGGTGAGTTTTTTTTTCTAAATAGATTTATATTTGTATATATAGTATATATAATATATGCAAGTTTCATAAAATTTAAAAAAAATTAATGAGGTTGGGGGGTGTGTAAACATCATTGGGTGGGTAGTTATTTTTTTGTTAATATATAACAAGTTATTATATATATATATATATAATGTTAAATGATTGATATATATATATATATAATATGAGAAAATTATAAAAGAATAATAATGAGGGGTTGGGGGGTGCACCGTAGTGGGTGAGTTAATTTTTTTCTATATAGATTTATATATAATATATGCAAGTTGTAACATACTTAAAAAAATTAATGAGGTTGGAGGACGTGCATGAACATCATTAGGTGAGTGTGTTATTTTTTTATTAATATTCAATAAGTTATTATATATATAATATTAAATCATTGATATATATATATATTATTAATAGCTTTGTTTATATATATATTATATTAAATCATTTATATATTTTTATATATTATTAATGGATTTTTAAAATCCGCACTTAATTGATATATATTATTAATAGCTTTATATATATATATATTATTAATGGATTTGTTTATATATATATATTATATCATATCATTGATATATATATTATTAATAGATTTGTTTATATATCTATATACATATTTATAATATGAAAGTTTTATCATATTTAAAAAAATTAATGAGGTTAGAGGGTGTGCGCGAACATCATTGGGTGATTGTTATTTTTTTATTAATATATAATAAGTTATTATATATATATAATGTTAAATGATTGATATATATATATATAATATGAGAAAATTATAAAAATAATAATTAGGGGTTGGGGGGTGCGCCGTAGTGGGTGGGTTAATTTTTTTTTCTAAATAGATTTATATATGTATAGTATATATAATATATGCAAATTGCAACATACTTAAAAAAATTAAGGAGGTTGAGAGACGTGCATGAACATCATTAGGTGAGTGTGTTATTTTTTTTATTAATATACAAAAAGTTATTATATATATATAATATTAAATCATTGATATATATATATATTAATAGCTTTGTTTATATATATATTATATTAAATCATATATATATATATATATTATTAATGGATTTTTAAAAGCCACACTTAATTGATATATATTATTAATGGCTTTGTTTATATATATACATTATTATATATATATATATATAATTATGTATCGTTGTATATATTATATATATATACACGCACACACACATTATAATTATATATAATAATAATTATTTGTATATATAAACATTATTATATATATAATATCATTTTTTTGTTAATATATAATGATATATATATATATATATATACATATATACATATATCGTTGATATATATATATATATATATATATATATATATATACACACAGTTTGTTGATAACATGATAGGCGTAGCGCCTGGACCTACCAGCAGTTTCTCGTTATATTGTTTTACAGACGTGCTTCGCACGGGCTGGGCTTCACGCGGGTCGGGATTTTTCTGGCCATCCCAGCCTGGACCACATGCCTTCTTGGATAGGCCGAGGCTCGACCCGATGTACCTATAACCCGAGCCCGATGCAGGCTTTGTTGGGACGGGCCACTCGGGCTGTCGGGCCAAAATTACACCCTCAGGTAAACCTCATCGAGCACTCTAAAGGAGACCTATCGAAGATAACAATAAATTCGGGATTTATTGGCAATGATCCAATCCATCCCAAAAATGAAATCAAGCAGTTTAATGTCTAGAACCAAAAAACTCTAAGTAAGCTCGACATCAGATAAAGAGAAAACACAAGTGGGACTATAAAGACCCTACCCTCTCTTCATACCAAGGGGTGTAGTAATATCCATTGCACAAGATAAAATCTCCATAGAAAGATTTAGAAGATTAATAATATAGGTTGAAATAAATGATTGATATTCACCAGTATCAAATAGAACAGTCACCAATGAAGATGCTATAGTAAGGGTACCTCTTATGGTCATTGGACCCATATCCAATTCCTCTGGAGAATCTTCTATTGTGCAAAGAATCTTCATTCTGGATGCATGTGGTTGGAACCATTTTTCACATGAAGCATCTTATTGCCTCACAGTTTTAGGAGGATCCAATAATCCCATTCCACTACACAGAGTAGAATAAACATGGAAGAATCTCTATAAGTGCCCTGAACAACCATAGGAACCACATACCTTAGGTGCCTCAGTGCAAAACCTCTTTAAATGTATTGGATTTCCACACTGGTATAAAATCAAAGGACCTATTCCAGGTACTATATGAGGTCTAGAATGATCCTATTGTTGATAAATACTATGATAATCATCATGCTTCCATTTTTCGTTAAAGGAAATTATGCTGCCACTAGGAGAGAAAGAAACTCCTAATAACCTTGAATTTCCGGCCATGTCCATTTCAACCATTAGCAATCTATCTAGAATAGTAGTATAATAAGACATCTTCAGCAAGAAAAACTGAGAATGAATATCCTGACAAAGTCTTAACTTGAACCTTCAAGTATTCATCTTTTCATTCGGTACACTCTCAGGTGAAAAATGCACGAGCTCAAAAAAATGGTTTGCATACTCTATCACGGTCTTGTCGGCCTGATCAAGTCTAAAAAACTTCATAGTATTGGCCAACAACATCGACTCTAGATAAAACTGGTCAGTGAAAAGAACCTTGAAGTCGTTTCACTCTAAGACCTTATCCTTCTTCTCCATTACCATAGTGTCCCACCATCTCTTGTTTGGTCCTTCTAGCATGATGGTGGCACACATCACTTTGATTTCATCATGTGTATCCAAGAACCCAAAAAATGCTCTATCATGATCAACCATTCCTCAACCTCTTGAGGATAATCTGATCCTTTGAATGGTACTATATTATGGAAAAGAAAATATTGAGAAAAAATCTTAAGAATGTCCCTCTAAGGTTCCACAGCTGGAGCTTGAACAAGAACTGGAGGTGGTGCCTATCCCAGAGCTTGGATAGTGTGCACAATCACCTCTACCAAATTCAGATCCATAAGGGGATTTTATCACTGAGGTTCAACAAAAAATTTCTCATGGATTCGATTCACATGTCTTATCAGATGAATAATGCTACACAACATCAACAGACAACAAGGAATACATCATATTAACACTCAAACAGAGTGACAAGGGAAATTAATCCCAATAGACAGAACAAATAGGATTTGGATTTCACTATATCTAAATCAAAACAAGGAAAATAATATAACTAATCCAAAAGATATCTTTACATAACCACCCCTGGTGACTTAAGTTTTATTACGGTGATATCTGGACAGACACTCATTCTCAACTACCTCCTAAACCCTGACAAGATTTCACAATTCCTACTAACTTAAAGACAGGAAGTTCAACCTAAAACTCTGATACCACTTTGTCATGAACCAGCTCAGGTACCCTAGTAACTAGTAACTAATCCAACCCTAACATATCTCAAAGGAAAATTTTGATCCCCATGGGTTAGAGAACATCACATGGCATCATAAATAATGAAAGTGGGAATGATTTTTCCACTAACAATGTGGAAGTAAAAGAGACAAGTCAGTAATTCATACTGACTGAAAATTAAATTTTTATTTCAAAAGCAATTTTAAGGAAAAAGTGGGAAACCATAATGACATCAAAGACATAAAACACTACCATGCCTCCACAACCCAGGATCATAAGACCAAAATAGTCCAATTCAAGGTCAAAGAAAAGCCCCACCCTAGTAACAAAAACAATATGATCATTATCCACCTTCCCATCGCTGCTTGACTAGCTATCCCATGCAAGGATGCACAGGCCTGATACCGATGGAAAACACCATACCCTCTCAAAACATACAATTTCGGATATCAATGATAAGGAGAATGCTCCCTGATCTGACCTATTCTGGAGAAATCCCATGAAAGTGAACTGGAAGCAATGTCCCATAGACCAAGGCTGCAGTGCCATAAGAAAACATACAAAATTAAAACAAAAAACGCCTCATCAACTCCACACAACAGATCTACTTCTATGAACAATGTCTAGATCAACATAATTCCTCCATCACAAAGCCAAAGAACCACTCAGATTGCAGCTCCACCGCCTGTTGCATCTCATTATTAACATAAAAAAACCAGACCATCCAGAACAACAGCTGAAAAAAAGACCAACTTTAGTCTGCATAGACCAGAGATGGATTCATGGAAAGACGAACTGAAAAAAATCCCATGGACCAATGATAAGTAGAAACACCCACATCCTATCGCAAAACCAAAGAAACAAATCAATCACCACCAAAACAGAGCGACACCAGAAGAATCCCCAAAACAAATTTCCCAAGCTAAAACCCATTGCCACCACCGCTCGTGAAGACCGAAGATTCACCCAAAGCGCCCAGGGAATACACACAGCTTTGACCTCAGACCACAACAAATCTGATCTCGACCACAGACCTTGAACGTGTCACCAAGGAGAATATGATACCACTGGGAGAACCATACCAGAAGTCAAACAGGAATATCAGTCCAAAGTACTATAATGAAATACTAGAAAATAGTAAGAACTACCCAAGACCCCAAGGATGAAACTCACCAAGTCCACAAATCAATATCTATAACCACCTTAAAGTGTTCATTTTACCTTACTTAAACTTGAAAAAAGATAAACTACAAACACCCGAAGGCACAGGTTGGGTGTGATATAAAAATACCAGTAGCGTCTCACCAGGGATTCCATAACAAATGATAATATTAAATTAACCACAAAAAGTTATTTCAATTAAAAAAAATAGTTTTGTCATTTCATAATCACATTTAAACAAATCATGCTTTAAATTTCAAAATATGTAAGTACATTAGAAAATATTGATTCACAATTCAAATGATGGAAATACATTTCAAAAAATATAATTTCCATCCAAAGGTGATTTATACAAATAGAACTTTTCCCAAATGGCTTAAAATTAAAACTTTTATATAAAATAGTTTATATAAATCATAAGGAATGTAAAACAGTTTACAATAATGGCATATATTAATTTGAAATAAAAAAAGTGAGAAACATGGTCATATGCCTAAAAAGGTACAATAGTTCTAGGTTATAGGGACCCAACACTAAAGGTGATACGGAAAATATTTATATACAACCATTTGAACCAAGGACAAAGAGGACCCATCACCATCACATAAGGGATGTGATGTGCTAATATGATGTTGTATAAAATTATAAGTCATAAAGTGCCATCCAAATAACTCACTAACTACCTTAGTCTTTCATGTTATAAAGTAAATAAAAAATTATAGGCAATTTATTTTAATAATTATTAAAATACAATTAATCCCATTCTACATTTCAAATATTCCAATTTTCCATTTAAAAACCAAAACAATTTTTTAATCCAAACATGCCTTTTTACCAAGACAAAACCTTGAGGTTTCTATTAAAACAATTTTTAAGCCATTTTAGAAAATATGGATTTTAAATAATTTCACCATTAAATTTCACAATCCAATTTCAAAATTAAATTCAATAATTTAATTTTCAAATAAATTCCATCAATTTCATAGCAAACCCCCAATTCAATGGAATTAGGATTTTTCACAATTTTCCATCAAAACCATTTCCAAAATTAAATTCAATAATTTAATTGAATTTTTCCCATAAAATATAAAATTTAAATCAAATAATTTAAATTTCACAAATTTCTATAAATACACCCAAATTCAATGGAATTTGGGGTTTTCCAATTTCATACCAAAAACCCATTTTTACTAAAAACTCCAATTCAATGGAATTGGGTTTTTCCTACAAAATAATTGAAAGACATTTAATCAAAACCAAAAAATTTAATTTAATTCAAACAATTGAAATTAAAAAAAATAATTTAGGATTAATATAAATTGGGAATCATAACAGAACCACCTAACTTGAGATCAATGTATCTCGAATCATAAATATGTAAATAGAAAACTCCAATAGAGAATGATGACAACAAGGATCTGTGAATAAAACCTAGGTTTAGATCCATAATAGTGGTTATTAGATCCAAAAATCAAAATGGAGATCCATAGAACCCTAGGGAGGAAAAGAGAGATCATGGGAGATAAAAAACAGGAAAAGAAAACTAACCCGAAGAAGATCAAATGGCATTTCTCAAGATCCAAATTGCTTCTAGGAGGGATTTGAGGGGCCAAAAACTCTTCTTGGGAGCTCCAAGGATGGGATAAATCAGTTTGGGGTTTTACTGGTCCATTGGGGACCTAAAATAGGGGTTCATTAATTTTTAATTAAAATTCGAATCAATTAAAAACCCATACATATGATTTCCTAGGTAGAGGTGCACAGTTTAGACAAACTATGCACAAGCCATGTGCCTATTATAAATTGGATGCACAGTTCTTCTAAGAGGGAACATGACTTGAATATCCATTTTACAACCATGTAAAATACTAATTCATTGGGTTTCATGGTTTTCTATGATAGAGTGTACAGTTTGGGCCAACCGTGTACTAGCCTAGAATTTTTAAAACTCTTAAAATTTTAACCCGAAATAACCCCAAAGGAGACCCAACCAAATATTGAATAAAAGAGGGGTTTAGGAATTCCTAAAAATAGTAATAGGATGTTACAAGATGTGTGTTCATGCATAAGGGTATGTGTCTTTCCTTGATTGTCTTGAGGGCCCTCCTCCTTCACTCAGACATATAGTTTCATTTTTTGTTTTCATCTTAGACAATTAAAGAGTGCTCCAAGCTCTTGTATGTTAATCTATGATTATTTTAATTCATATGGATATGGGAAAAATTTGAGTGTTTTTTGTAACTATAGTGGGGAGAAGTGTTTTTTCCATGAAAAATCACACGTGATGAAGCTCAGATGTCAATTGTATATCTTTGGTAAAGTGAGACCGCCTCTATAATCATAATTTTTTTTAAATTTTCATATGAACTTCTATGATTTTTAAATATCATTTTTGATAAATATATGCGCACTAAAGATCTATATCGAAATATTTGATAAATTATTATCACTATATGTGATATATATCAACACACATATCACATAGAGTAATACATTCTTATCACTTAGAGTATAATTCATTCAATAAAAGCTATTGCAATATATGATAAAAATATATAACAACATATGATATAGTTTATCGCATCATGTAATATTAGATGTCACAAAAACCACTCTTCAAATTTCACCAAAGTTATCATAAAATCATCTTAATATTATTTAATTATATTTATGGGATTCAAAACACATCAAAATGAAGTTTTAAGCATTAATAAATAATATTTTATTTGATGATAAATAATGGTAGTATTTGTTACAATGTTTTCTAACATATCTAATGTTTGAGAAACACTTTAGTTATTCATTCCTTAGAGTGTCCAAGTTAGTCTCTATATATGGGATCAAACTAAAAGGAAATGTACATTACTCTCATGTGATTCATAGTGAATATTATTTTACCAAAGTTGAAAATATATTTAGTATTATCTTAATTTTTCGAGAGGAGGTACGAGTATATCTTAGGATAAAGGAGATCCCATCAAAGTGATTGGTGATTCATTAAACCTATGTATACTTACAAATATAATAGTAATTTGATTGCAACCAAAGGATACTCATTTAACATATTGAAGAAGAAATATTTACATTACATAAGGTATGTTATTAATATTTTATGTCATTCTTCTAAACTTTTAATTGAAAAGATCTTATAGAAAATAGTTTTTGTTATGTTATTATACTTCTTATGGGTAAGGATATGTACTCCAGAATATAATAGTGGTATCAAATCCACTTTTATAAAGTTTATAATAAGTTTTTTAAATTTTATGTTTTTTTAAATAAAAAGTATATTATAGGAAACAATATATTGATATCATTGTTCATAATATTCATTGGGTAGAAATTGAATCATGGTATCACAGGTTATTGATTGGGTAAAATTTTAATAGAAATTAAATGTGTAATTAATTAACATATCCTCATATTATTCATAATTCATGGTCATTTACACCTTTTTTATAAATAAACTTGTTTTTAGAATTAGTTAAGGAATCACCCTAAAATGTGTTTTTAGGTGAATTATTATTATTTTGTGATTTTCAAGCCAGGTTATACCTTAATTCACATATTTTAATATTTTTTAGGTGAAGAGGATCAAATATAAACCATGTATTGATTGAAGATCAAATGGGAATTAGAAGTGTGAAACATGTCATATTTGAAGACATTGAAATACCAACTTAAGCGAATGGCTTATGTATGTAAGGAAAGAAGCTGTGCATGTGATGATATGAGAGTAATAATTTATGATAAGTTCCATTGTCAATAATATTAGGACTTTTATTCCTATAACCCTACCAAGAATTATAATTAGGTACTATAATCACCAATACATGATGATTTATTTAGGGGGATTCAGGATACCATTCCCATGTAAGTAAATCGGTACCTACAGATCCTTATTAGAAATATGGCATGATTGGTTGGAAACCCACATCCAAGGAAATCCATAATTTTTTATTAGAAAAATACCTATATCATATATTATTATTCAAATGTAGACAATTAAACACACACATATATATCTCAGTCCACACTATTGAGAAACCACGGCTTCTATCTATGATACCCCTATGTTGGAAACAACAACAGGCTAATTGAACTATAGATTATCTATCTATCTAACACAATATATGCATATAATAAAAAATGAGAATGTAATTGAAACATATTAAACCTATTACATTCATAAATTTTTTTTAGAATATCCTTGATGATTATAGAAGGGAGAAAAATACCGAATATAGGAATACTAGGTTATGAAAGAAGGATAAGAACTCACAAATATTGATAAATAAGGAAAGACATGTGCCTTACATGCATGAACCCAAGGTGGAAAAGAATATTTTTACATGTTTTGTAACAAAATAAGGTAAATCCATAAAAATAAGGCCATGTGTTGATCAATAATGAAGAGAGGACGAGGTATGATCATGGACACTAAATCCCAAGTGCACCAAAGGAAGAGGATATTAAATGGACTTTGAAGCATCCCTCAATTGTATATAAATATTACTCAATAGGAAGTGTATAGTAGAGTTGAGTTGAGGAAGATACTCCAAGGAGTGAGTTTATGTTAGAGTATTTCACATGAGATCTGGAGGGGTTTTCCAAAAATAATCAGGAGGATTTATTGAGCTTCATTTTTTTATTCTTCATTTATATATTTTATTTCATGTGTAGATCGATCTTGTTTTGATATTCCCTCTATATAATTTTTAATAGATTTTCCATTATCTTGTTTAATAGAAGTGTTTTTGTATATTGATATAGTTACCTTACACTTAATGATTTCTCAATTATCCATTTATTAGATGTTATTAGGATCTTTGTGATGGATTGAAAGTGGAAACTAGGATTTGGAACTAGAAACTTAGAAAGTTTCACCTAAGGGATGAGAGTTTATAAGGGTTCCAGTGGTCACAAAACCATATAATTATATGAATCATTATTCTTGAGAGAAAAAAACAACCTTATGAGGAATCTTGGTCTCAATAGTAAGTACTTAGATAGATTTAAAGGGAAATTTAAGGACCAAAATGGTATTTCTCATAACCTTACAAGACTAGTTGATAGATTTGGGTTGATTTGTTAAATCAATTTACCCTACAAGTGACAACCAATCTAGTGGAAGTTAATTTTTATTGTTATATACTAGATAATAATCACATCATAAACATATTCCATTCTATCCAAGTAAATATTTTACACATCCACCATAACATTCTCTATTTTTATATAAAATTAATTATACCTATTTATAACCCAACACCTATCTTTATGAATTTTACTAAGTAATCCATCAGTTTATTTGTACAAAAATTGGACCTGTGAACTAGTAGGATATTTTGTACATTTAAGAATATATTTGAACCATTTATAGGTATATTCAATTACAGTTTCATTAGGTTTTAGTGAAAAAAATTATTTTAAAAATCAATAAAAACATAAAAACACTCTAAAAAAACTTAAAAAAACTCATAAAAATTATTAAATCAAAAAATATTCAAAATAAAATCATTTTTATAATTTATTTATTTTTAATCCATCAATTATATCCATTTAATAATATTAATTGTTTATTATTTTCCATTTTCGTACAACTCACCCAACTTTGATTGTATTTTACTAAATTTTATTTTCATAGATTATGAAAGGATTTGGGTTGTGGAGTTAACAAGGGGATATGTGTACTAATTTTAGTTACCTAGGACACCCATATCATAACTATGTTTATTTACAATATGGGAATCCCCCACAATTTAAGGATGAACACATGGATGTTTGAACCAGTTCAGAACAATTGATTATGAATAAACGTGATTAGATTTTGGGGGACAATGTAAGGAAGGATGCTAAGATTAACTAGTTTTTATATTATATTCAAACCAAGATAAAAAAATTGGATTAAAAATTGGATGAAGTTATAAAAGGAACCTATGAAATCATTAAAAATTTTCAATTCATGGTTTGGTTAATGGAACAGTAATAGGAAGATCAACTAGAAGAGTAGAAAGAAAATATATTTCATAAGATTACAATGGGGAAATAAAGTGTTAAGGGAAGCTTATAATAAGAAAAGGAAGATGAATCCAAAAGTGATGTGGAAAGTAATTTTTAGGAATATGAAACAATTGAGAAGGGACACCTTACTACACTATTACTTCTCATAGACCATAACTAGATCATATAAATTTAATAGGTGAAAAAACTCTTACACTAAACTAGAAAATATCCTTTAGAGATTTAATAACCCTTATAAAGTGATTTGAAAAAGTGGGAGTTAATAAATTATCAATCAATACTTGGTCAATATAACATGGTATTTACACTGAGGGTTAGAAAACTCTAAAAATCACTATTTTATCCAATGGTGTGGTGTTTATAAATCTCTATCATTGGGATATTTATATGACTAGATTCTTGAGATGATCATTCACAAGGTTTTCATATTATATTGATTTTTGAAATAATCATGGATTAATGGAATATATGTTGGAGATAAAGTGGTTGAAAATGGATAAATAAATTATAAGGAAGCAGAAATCATTCCATGGTGTTTAGTAATACATGTTATTGTTTGTGTCATAAAAAATGGATTTTGATGATTGTTTTAGTACCCATGGTTCCTAATTTCTTTATAGTCCTTCTAGTAAGAAAGGGGAATAAAACTATACCATGATATATCCTATTATTTCATTATTTAAGGAGAAAATTCACATGGTTAAAGAAGTAAAGTCTTCTGGATATTGAAGGGTAGAGTTTAATTTCTACCATAAGGAGATAAAATACCATGATCTCAAGAAAATGGTCATTACATTAATCATGGTTTAAATAAAAAATCATAGGACACCACACTCATAAAAAATACATCACGGTTTAGGTAAACTATATCATGGTTATAAGATAAAATCCTCATGGTTTACCAATCATGGAACTAGAGTCGAAAAACCATGTCATGGTCCATATTTGTAATAACCTGTGTCATATAGGTTGGTAGAAATTATGGAAAATTAGATTTTTTGTGTCTCAAAGTAGGATAAGTTCTTGTAATTAGGTTTTATATTGATATTCCAAGAGTTTTAACATCTTGAGGAGGAGTTTTTTGATGTGTTTAGAGGCTTGAGAGGTGCCACATGTGCTTGGATGAGCATTTAAGTTGGGTCAATGTGGTCTTACTATGAATTTCTATTATAGGTGCACATCATGTCATGAAGGGTGAGGTTCATGCCATGAAAAGTGTTTGATCGAGGTCATGACATTGTGTGGGAGGGGTACCATGGTGTAAAGGATTATAATGCAATAAGTCACAACATTAGTATTAGGTGTCATAGAGTGGCATCCTTGTGTGGGATTTTTTCTAAGGAAAAACCCTTATACATAGAGGGAAATGATATGGTTGGGGTGTCACGTTATAATAATCACCACTTTTTTGTTTTCTTGAAAATTATTATACTCTTAATTATATGGTATAGAGACCCTTACACTTTGCCTTGTGAGTTTTAGGTGAAGAAGGTGATCATGTCGTGATCCCTAGGCTATGTCGTGAATGCTGGTCCAAGGAGAGGTATTACAGTCTAAATCATAGAGGCCTCACCATAGAGTTTGGGGCCTTGATATTTGGGTTCTAAATGGTGGGGTTGTGCTACACTATGACTAGGATGTTCACTCCATGAGGGATTGGGGCCACTGGATGATGGTTTTACCTAATGGAGGTGCTTCATGTTGTGACCCAAGGGGCTACACCATGACAGGTTTATAGTAGAGAAAACCATTCTATGATGCATAAGGGTTATACAATGATGGTTACCTCTTACTATTTTTTTTATTAGGGATGGATTAATCATTTTAGGGTCATCCCTCTTCATGATTTAGGCTGAACAGATGCATGAGGAGAGCCATTTCAATTGGATCCTCCCCCTATTCTTCCCCCATTCAACCCCTCTTGAGGAGGGGTAATTTTTGGATGATTGTATGATGGATTTAACATATGTTATCCCTAAACTTCCTTAACTATTATTACCCCTTTAATATATTTGATTTGTGAAAATACATTCTAGGGTTTTGATACCAGTTCCATCAGAGGATGGTGGAATCATGATGATTTGATGGGGATTTTACTCAGATTGGCTAGAGGAGATCCTAGGAAGGTGAACACTTAGAGTTTGGTATAGCTTTAGTGTTGTGGTGTAACTAGGTGATTTTTAGGTTATTTTTTATATTTTTATTAAATTATATAATAAATTATAAATGTTTATAATTAATTATCATGGATGACATGGCTTGATATAGGATCTCAAACATTAGTATGATCTTGGATGAGGTATGGATGGTCTTGTATGAAGACGTGCAAAGCATCACAAGAATGGTAACTCCATGTATGAGGTGGGTTGTCCCTAAACATCACCATAAGGTTTATGTATTTTATTATGTGCATGTAATATGTAGTCTTCCACTTATGTGTGATTGAAATTAAATTGAAAATTAATTGTTTCTTAAGAAAAAATATAATGAGTAGAATAGATGTTTCTTGGGCCACAATGGACCCTTCAACACCATCTTGATTCCTAAATCAATGATGGTCAAGGGAATGACTGTATATAAATTTTCTAGGTGATGTATGAACCTAATATAGGCATAAATAAAATGAATGAAACATAGTATAATTGGAAATAAGGGTCCATAGATCCCTCCAAATAGGGGAGTGTGATGGGTTAAAAATGGTTAGAATAGGTCTATACCATGGGAAATATTTATGTATAGGTGGGGTGTGATAGGACCTTACCAGTTTGAAATTGGAATTGAGATGGGATTTACACCATCTCTCTAGTGTGATGCTTGTGTTGTATCACCACTATGGAAGATTAGACCATCAAGAGAGCATGATTGTGTCAAGAGATGTCATTCATTGAGTGAATTTGACCCTAGGTTGGATAATGAGATAGAGGAACCCATATGGATTGTTCGAGTCTTAATGTGACCTAAAGGTCCATGGAGGGTTCCCCAGTGTTTTGTTGAATTTGGAGAGGATTAATACATAAGGGCTAGCGAGTTTGTAGTATAGTATGAATGTAGTAATGGGTATAAGTTGTGCACTTGAGAGGACAAACTAGGAAATGTGAATCAGGTTTGGGAGAGTGCCTAATCCAAATTATTATGATATATATAAATATGAGGTCATGAGAATAGAGTGTTCTCCCAAACATATTATAGATAAGGTTTTGGGTAGAGTATTCCCCCATTTTTATGCGATATAAGATTATTGGGAGGGGATCCATTCTATCTTAATGTGATATGCGATTCTAGGGAAGGGATCCATTCCCTCCTGATGATGATGATGATATTTGGTATTATGAGGTGGGATATTATCTCCCCAATATGATATGATATGCTTTTGAGGTGGTCCAATCTTATCCTTGATGTGATATGAGATATTTCCAGGGTGTTCTGCTGTGCCCCCCAACATGATAGGAGATGTTTATGAGGTGATATTCTATTCCCCTCTGATGTGATATGATATGTTTTTGGGGTAGGTCATTCTCCACTTGATGTGATATGGGATGTTTCTAGGGTAGGCCGCTCACCCCCCCTATGTTATATGAGATGATTTCAGGAAGGCCTCTCTTTCCGCCAATGCGAAAAAATATAAAAATAGTGATTTATACCAACAAAAATTTAATTATAGATATTATATATGCTGGTAAAAACAAATAATTACAACAAATATTATGTTTTTTTTATTTTAATTTTGCATACCAATAATTATTTTTATCAAAATATATATCCATTGATATTAACCATTTAATACCAATTTATTTACTACCAATTAAATATTTTGTTTTATCATATTAATACCAGCAAATATTTTACCAAAAAATAAATCTATATTTATCAATTATTATTACCCAAAAATATTTTACCATTAAAAAATATGTTGCAAGAAATTATTCAATAAATATAATATTTGTACTAAAATTTTAATATATTTGTTAATTAGTTAGGACTCATTAATTAATAAAAATATATACTTATACACTAAATTAAAGTATAAATAACACAAAATATTTTATGAAATAAATATATATATATATATATATATATATGATTATTGATAAGTAACTTGAGTTTATTAATATTATATTTTTAAAATTTTTATTCCTAAAAAAGACATTTTGAATAAGTTTTAAATTTGTACCAAATTATTTGAGGTGAATAAATAATCCATTATATAAAAATTTACTTATATTCTATCAAAAAATAAAATTAAAATCGATAAAAAACAATTAATAAATATTTTGAATCATTTGAGATGAATGCAGAAAATACATATAGAATAAAAATATCTAAGATCAATATTTTTTTCAAATAAATAAAAAAATTGATTAGTATTCTAAATCTCTAATACACCCAGTGAACACCCTCCATCCCCCGACTGCATATGCCTTCCTACTCGACGATCACCTCCTCTACATGGTTGGCCCTCCCCATGTTCCCAATCCACCTCCCCCAGCCTTCATCTGCAATGGTTTAGATCTATTTCTTATCAGGGTTTCCATTTATTATTGATGAAATGATTTTTGGATTCAGGATGTTGAAGATTGTTATATTTAGGTTTTGTGATATCTAATTCTTATTCTTATTTTTACTTTTATTGAATATTTGATATTCACTTTGATTAATAAAAGAATTAATCCCCTATTGAATGTTTCTAATTTGGGATGTATCCAATATTGTTTAAACATATAAAAATCATTTCCCTATTATATGTTGGTTATTAGTTCCGGTTCTGGTTATTTCTAAACTTGTATCAATATTTTATTAAAAATTAATTTACTACAAAAAATTTATTTTTTGTTTGGATTCTATTCATACATTGATATATTGAGACACGTGTTTCACATTTTTTAAAAATATCTCTATCATCAAAAAGGGTGATGCAATTAAAAATACTTCTCCATTAGAATGAAAATCATAGTGCTTATGGAAATTTTCAATGTTGAAATTTCATTTCCATTTTGTTGTGACCCAAAATTGATTTGTAAATTTTTTTAAAATAAAATTTAATTGAAATATATGTCAATTAATCATTGATTCATTCTATTATGAAATAAATTTGGGTATAATTGTTTTTTGGATTTTTTTGTGCAACCAATTGTTGAGTTATGGAAAATATTCACAACAATCCCCCCTTATTATTGTTCTAGCTTTTTTTGGTTTTTGAATATATTTTTTCCCACCTTCATTCAGTGATAAAACTGACAACACTCTTAGGGCCTTTGGTTTGGGAGGTTATAAAGAGGAACAACAACTTCTCATTAAATCATTCTAGGAAAGGGATTATTGACATGTAGTTCAAGAAATATTGTATTATTTCCATTGATATATTGGATTTTTAGCTTGATTTCAACCCTAATAAGTTGATATTTGTTTTATAAAATATGGGTTTTTTCTATTTTATTGATTAAAATGTCTCAGCTACTCTCAATTTAATTTCTTAATTATATTTAGAAAATAAATTTCATGAATAATGGTTTATTTTTATAAATTGAGGTAGCGCTTCTAATGGATCAAGATGAGCATTTAAAATTTTAGTGGATCCCTATTCACCTTGATTCAAGAATTTTTTTATTAATATTCAAGTTTATCATGTTCTAGGTTTGGAAAATATAAATCCTATAAACATTCAAAATAAAAAGGATACTTATTATATTCTTGTAACCACTAAGACCAAGATGTATAAAAACTCACCATTGTATTTAAAAAATCTATCATGAAGTAGTTTATTAAAATTGAAAAATATATGACAAACCAAGTACATTATTATTTTTAGATTTATTTTTAATATATATTTTTATGATAAATCATCAAACTAATAAATAATCCAAGTAGGATTGATTAAATGGGATCAAATGCTAAATTTCTTAACCACTAGCTACTTAGATATTGTTTAAAAAAAATTCCCCAAACATACTTTCATATTTACTTTTCTACTACTATTGTTTTCATTTGATACTAACCAATACCTAAAGCATAAGAAGAGTTGAACTAAAGAAGATTCATTATGCAATTCACTCCACACAAAGAGGTGCATAGAAAATGTTCTGACTCAAATTAATCCCCCTTGCATCCATCTATACAACCATTCATTCCTGAAGATCAAAATAAATCTTTTATACCATGGTTCTTTTACCTCCTTAGGATATTTTTACAACTTTTACTTCCATACAATAATATAATATTCACGCCAATTTATCCACCCAAGATTTTTTCCCATTAATATTTTTGAGATTTCAATTTAAAATGATTAAAATTCCTAGAAAATAAGTGATAAATATTTCCAGATACTGATCGACCGCATATTTTTATCAATTTTCAAAACTCATCAAGTGGAATTTTTGTACAACCCAAAGAAATTGATCATCTATAGATAAAACCATTACATATATTTGATTTTTCCTAAAACACTCCACTAGTAGGGAAATTATAGGATCTATATCTATACTCCTTATCATAGGCTTCAATTCCTAAATGAAATATACCAAATACAATCCAATAGGAGTCATTGTGAAAGTGGTGAGAGTATACACACTGAGAAAAACTTGGTTTTCTTAGCTGCTGTAAATACCATCCAAACTATCTTAATATTATACAATAGAGGGGTTACCTCCCCCCATTAAATGTCCCTTGTAATTGTAGAAAATAACAAACAAAAACCATGATTTCTTACCATCCTTAAGATCATCCAATATATAAAAAATATATATTGATAGATGTATATAAGAATTAATCAAATTATTTCTAGTTTGTGTCTTTCCAAATCCATTGGAATCATGGATATTGGTGAGTTTATTATTTTTATTCCTTATATTTGGAAATAAATTTTTTGTTTTTGTTTCATCACATTAATAATTTATTATATAGAAGGATTCACATTATTAGGATCCATTGATGATTTAATTTATGATGCGGTGAAAATATCTTCTACTTGTGGAAGGATTATTATCTCTAGTGATGGTATTTGTGATGTTTTAAGCCAAAAAGATTCCATTGATTATTTTCTTGGGATATTAGTGGCAGTTTCAACAACACAAAATGTTAACATTTGTTCAATATTTTATCTTTTAAGACATGAATTATATATATGAAATAACACTTTCCATCTTGAATTATAGGATAATGTTCCTAAAAATAGGATTAAATATAGCATGACTTGTATTATAATTTTTAAAATTCACCCATTGAAGAAATTCCCTCCTCTTCCACAACCAAATAAATAGGGGAAGAGAGTCATCAAATTTATGTTCATCAAAAAACTATCTGAATCATCTTCTAATTCCAAGAAAGAGTATTGAAATCTATATGTGGTCAAGGAAATATTCAAATAATGATACACCATACTCTCTAAAAGGTTTGCATTTGAAAATTATCAATGGTTTTTAGTAGTGTTTTAACCCAGAATGTGTGGATTGTAAGTTGGATATTAAGTACCTACTGTGAAATATGCTCAAGCAGTTCATCCATGTGTTTTTTCATGTGGAGATATGAAATGTTGAAGGAATTGTAGTGGACAATGACTATACTATATTGGGGAAGGTATAGCCCAGGACGGTCTATTTTCTATTCATGATACCAAGATAAGAAGGGAGTTGTGGATGGCTAGAGGAGACTGGGTGTCCCTACTTCACTCCATATTCGCTCACTATTTTTACTTATCATCTTTTCTTTGTTTTTGTTTATTTCATATGAAAGGTATTGATACAACTACTTATGTTGGTTATTTATATAAATAATAATGCTGTAAATATATAAATTTAAGAGGATTGGATATAAAGAGTTTATAAATTTTTTGATAGTACTTATATTTGATTAGATTTTAATTTTTTAAAGTATTTATTGTATGTTTACCTACAATGAAAAAAATATTACATGTAAAAATGTTCATTTTAGGGAAAATTCACCGAAATTACCATGTTACACATTTATTCTAATCTTATTTCTCTAATTATAGATTAATATTATGATTTTTATAATACAATAGAAATATTTTTAGATATGTTGATAATATCAATTCTTTAAATCTTTATTCGTGTTAGATAATATTTATGAGCTAGATTTAAAGAATGTGGAACCTACTAGATTGAGTTCTCCTTTAGGATCTCACTCAAGGATGAAATATTCTATGAGTCATAGTGAGTAGCTTACTCAAGATAATTAGGTTGGAAAGCACGAGTCCACTTTCTTTCTCTTATACTTGTTTGGTCAGAATAACTTTTTGAATTATTTAGTAATATTTTATATTCCAATGATTAATAGAATTTAATTTCATTTTGGTGTGTTTTATGTGGTGTATTAATCAAATATAAATTACTTTAATATAAGTACATGGACTCCACCAGTCAAAAACATTTGGTATTTTCAGGGTATCACCTCAAATTAATTTGAAAGCTTCATTCAAGTTATTCATTGGTTGGTTTATCCATATTTTTCACTCTATCCATGAATATAATTTATTTTAAAATTATGGTTATAAAACCAGGAAAGTATATGGATCTAAAAATAAAATGGTTTTTATCAAATTAAGATTAAAAAATAGGTTGGTCCTCATTTGACAATGATAAAACTAGTTGGTTTATTGTCAATATATTTTCAAACTACTCATCATTTGCAACCAGTTTTAAACTAGGTGTTTTATTGTCAAATGAGTTTATTATCAAAATTTTTTATTATCAAACTAGTTTATTATCAAAAAAATTATTCCAATGTATACTTATATTACACATAGACTAATTAGTGACTCTACTTCTATTACATCGCACACACAAATGTCTATGTAATAGCTTCAGAGTCTCACACATATTATGGTAGACTAATCATACATGAAATACATAATATTTCCTATAATACATCATATATATAGTCTATGAGTAACTCTTCTACATATCCTATAATATAAATTTATATGCATATTATTCTTACTGCTAGTGTGAGTTTGGGGATGAACTACTTATATCCACAAGTGTAAGAAATGGGACCTTCTTATATGAGTTGGGATGATTAGTTGCTTCTAGTAAACTATGTTTTAAATTGGGAATGACTTAATTTTTATTTCCCTTGTGAGCCTAATACAAGTTATCACCACCCTTATGGCCATATCATGACTGAGTGGGCGAACTACATGCATAGACCCCGCTTCCAGTGATAACCATGACAAAGGAAAATAATGTGTGAGAAAAAAACTATGGATAAAGTTTGATGGATTCTAATGTAAAGTCACTTAGAGTATGAAAATGTTTAAACATGTTTCTTATAGCTTCATGTATTTTCTAAGAGTTTGAACATGTTTTTAAATTACATTTAAAGACATTTTTTCAAATAAAGACTCATTTTTTAGAGTTTCATATAAGCTAATTCTATAATTATTATATAATAAATATAATAAATACAATAAATATTTTATATATAATTAGATTAATAAATATAATAAAATTTTAGAAAAAAATATTATAATACCCACACATAATATTTTATTTAAAATATAATTTACAAATAGATATTAATTGCTAGTATTTCTTAAAAAAGTTGATAATAATATTTTCAACAAATAAATCCATCACATGAATATATTGTTAAATATTCTAAACAACATATATATTATATACTGGTATTATTATAATGGAAACAAGACTATTTTATCTTTCATAATAACATTTAATGACATAGTTTTTACCAATAATTTAGTAACAAGGACAAATATGTTGGTAAAATGATTTACCAACAAAAAATGTACATTGACCAATAGATATGCCCCTATTGGAAAATGTTAAATATTTTTTAGTGATATATAGAATTATGGGTGGTTTATTATTCCTTCTGATATGATATATAGTGTTCTGAGTAGGTTGTCTATCCCTCAATGGTATTATGGATGGGTGCTATTCTGGTCCTTGGTTCCAATGTGTGACTTGCTCAAAGACATTTGAAACTAGATGAAGTAGGTATGTCCTATAAGGCCCCAACCTTAAACCTTACTTAATCTTGAGTTATTACAAGATTACACATTGAGGATCTTTTCAGGTTTAGAGTTTTAGAGAATTAGATCATGAAACTTGCATTACATTCCACATTTAAACAAAGTGGTTACATAAAAGACAGTATTCATTCTTCCCATCAACGGAAACATATTTAAAATATAACACGGATTCTTTCTTGACACATCCTTGACACTATCATCACATCATGTACCTTTCCCTTGACCTGTGAAAAACATTTCAAAAACTTGGGATGAGCATAAAAAGCTCAGTAAGGGTTATAAAAATATGGAAAGGAAACATGAGTTCATATATACATGAGAATGAAATCATACTTTACCCATAAAACATAGGCACTTTAACATACCTCATCAAACCATGAATAAATCATAGAAAACATAAGACATAAAGGTAACTTGAGGCATTCATAACATTCTTACATAGGGAGTAACCCTCTTGGTTACGTTTGGAATACCCATCACAGTATATTTCCTAAATCTCTTCGGAGAAACCTTAACGTTTCACTCCTTCGCGTTACCCAATGCATTGGAGAGCTATATCGGGCTCACCCGCCCTTAGTTTATCACGGAACCACCCGTTCTTCATAACAATGCCCAAGAACCATAACATAATCGTATCACATAAAACATGAATAAAGGAAACTTAACATTTCCACATTTCAATCACAATATAACATTTTAGGATATTGAAATAATGAATCCATTAAAAACCATTTTCAAAACCATTTAAAACATTTAATAAAGAGATTTTTGAATCAAAGTGTCCCATACCACCTTGAAGCTTTTAAAATTTTAAACCATTAATATCCATATAAATAAATCCTTAAAACCATTTTGAAAACATGGATATTAATAAGAACAAATAATTAAAACATTTAAAGAGATATTTTGGTTAAAGGGGTTTTACCAAAATTAGTGACAGTTGAATACAATAATTGAGGAATAACATTTAGTCAGAACTTTATAATATCATGAGAATAAATGGATTCATGATATAATACTCCAAAGGACAGTATAGACACCATATAAGAGTGAATTGGTGCATAACAACAATGAACCCTCAATAGAAATGTCAAATGTGATGAAATCCCTTATAAAGAAGGTATCCTTAAATTAAGGACAAATAAATCTCAAAAATATGTGTGACAAATATAAATACACCCAATATAAGTGGATATTAATTGTAAAACAATAAAAGGTCATTCACACATATTCAATGGATGACATATTCAATGACTACATGTTGAACCCAAAGAAATCGAAATTGGGTTAAAAAGTTACCTTGACAGCCTAACGACATCACATCAAAATGAGTTGATGAGAGATAAAAAGTGTATCTCATCACTTGGACATAAAATTGACATCAATAAGGATATATGAGAACATATCCCAACATAACAACATGTAAATTAAAAGACCCAACAAAACAAGTCTTTTAAAAAGAGGAGGGTGAAAGGTTCCCTTACCGACTTGGGTATCTTTCAAAACATACACCCCATGAAAGAAGGACAATAAATCATTGATGTAAATACTCATAAAGGAAATTATATTACACAAATAGTAGAATAATGGCAGTACATACACCACTCAAAGGAAATTGTGGCAAATGTAGCATAAATCTCACGGGAATAAAAGTGAGATGAAAAATCCCTTACGAAAACTCGGCAGCCTAACGACGCCACATAAAACTTCCGAATATGGATTGATGAGATCAAATAGGGTATCTCATCACATTACAATAAAATTTACATCAAGAGGAATACAGAATAACATCCCCCAACATTACAAAGAGGAGCTTAAAAGAAGTGACATAAAGGAGAGTACTTAAAAAGAAAGAGAGAGGTTAGATCTCTTACGAAAGTTCGGCAGCCTAACGGCGCCACTCAAAACTTCAAAAATGGATTTATGAGAGAGAATAGGGTCCCTAATCACATGAACATAAAAATTACAGTAGGATTAATATAAAAGAACATCCCAATAACAATAAATAAGAGCTTTAAAAGGAATGACATAAAAGAGTGTACTTAAAAAGAAAGAGAGGAGTAGGATCCCTTACCTCGGGTCCGACTTTGACTCGATCGTTCTTTAATCTCCTGAATAATAAACTTGAGTTAATTTCTACTTCCTTAAGAACCTTTTTCAAGTTAATTATTCCTTTTATATCACTTATTACCATGTTATAAACAATATGTAATCATTAAGTTAATAATGATTGTTTTGTCGATATTTGGTTCTTAAGTCGAAAGTGGACTTCTTACAATTACATGTTGTTCGTGTGGACAAATGTTTATTATATACAGTATTGTATTCATGATTTAGATATAATATATTTCATATATATCCAGTAAATTCATGCATTTATAACATTACATAATCATTTAGAGGTTAGAAATGAAATGCACCGTTCATGGAGACGGTAAGCCGTACGTACGCATGAACGCTACTTTCATTTCTATTTCGTATTTTATAGAATGGAATAATAATGATATAAATGTATATTATAATTCCAGTATAATATCATATTTAATATCATAGTTCCATCCTTTATACGTCCCACATATGGTATTTAACGAATCAAATCACTTTGAGGGGGCGGTAGTCCGCACTTCCTTAAATGAAGATATCGCGTTTACCCATAATGGAAACCATAAAGGTATGCCCAAAATGAAAAAAAAAAACAGAAGCTTAAGGAAAACATAAACATATTATATATCATATATAAAAATAGTGACATCATAATGGCCACCTTTGAAGGTGTTAGATGAGTATTGAACAATCATCGTTTCGGGAGGCAGAATTTCGCCATCCACGGAAACCGTATGTTCTTTAACCATTTGATGTAGTTGTGTGAGAGTGTAGCTCGAATAAATATTATAAAAACATCCTAGTATATTTAATATACTGGTTTTGTTACAAAATAAATAAATAAAAAGAGTTTAGGGGGTTGGAGAAGCAAAATAAAACAAATGAACATGAGAGAATGAATTACCTTTAAAAGTGTAACTCCTTTTTATTTGAGCCTAAAGGCTTTCTTTGAAAGGATTATGCCCAAAGGGAATACTCTAGGATGAGTAGAGGGATGTGGAGAGAGTAAATGGTCAGGGTTTGGCCGAGCCAAAGGCTTGAGGAGTGTGTGAAATGGTGTAGAGGTGGGGGCCTTTTATAAGAGGAGAGGAGGGGCACTTTTGGAAAGTAAAGAAATATTACTTTATTTGAAAATGTGTTTCGGTTTCAAAAGGTCCAACATTGATATAATTCGTGGATAAGGTGATAAGGCTTCGAAGTCCACTCATCCAATAAGTTTTGGACATGTGTAGTTCATAGAGTTTACATTATCTTTCCATTTTATTTAAATCGTCAAATAATGATGTCATCACTGCATCATTATTATGTCATAAATAATTTAATTTATTTAATGTCTAAAAATTATAAAAAAAATACTATGGTGTAGGAAATCTTTTTATATTTCCAATGACTATTTATAATCAAAATTTGGACTTGTGTAACCCTACTTAAAAACTGTTTTAGTAAAACAACTCATGTTTGTGTCAATTTAATTTTAACATTAAAAAAATATATATTATTGTCATTTTCCAACTAAAGTGGCTCCATGGGGTCCCCAAGTTGGCCCATGGATTGTATTGGTCGGCCATGACTCACCCAATAGGTGTAGGACAAGTGTCATGGTGTTTTCACATTCTTATAATATCATTTTTACCTTAAACTACACTAATTACCACTAATTGCGATTAAAAACTTAATAAGTTACTATTCACCAAAAAAATATTTTTATCCCATTTAACCACATTTTACTTCTTAATGACAACCATGTATGTCGGATTTTTGAAATTCAAAACACAAAGATGGCAAAATTCCATTTAAACGGAAAAATCAGTTTTTATAAGTACCACTTAGTGGTTTCACTATTCATCCAAAATTGAAGTTTTTTAGAAAAATCCCAAAAATTCACCCTAAGCTATATTTGATATTATGAATTCAAAAATGAAGTCCGTTTTACAAAATTCAAAACATATAAGTCACATTAATTAATTAAATAATTAATTCCCGCTGTCATGACAAATAGCGTGTTTTTATGAAACAATAAGTATCAAAAGATTGACACTAGTTTATGTCCGATTTCAAAGTGAAATTAATTCCAACGACCAATATTGGATTTAATGGTAACAATATTTTATAATTTAACTTTAAAACCAATTCAAAATATTATCTAATCATATAAATAAATTAGATTAAAAAGAGGTTTTGTATTAAAACACAAGATTTTACACTATTCATTAAAAAATGAACTTTATCAGAAAAAATACCAAAAAATTACACAAAGTAAAATTTGATGTCCCGATTCTTAATAATCGTTTTATTTGGTCCAAAATAATGTATAAGAGTGATCAAAACTATATTTAATGACGTTTCGCCCTCAAAAGGCGACAAGTGAACCATTAGGGAAAACTAGGGCATATACGCCTAAAATTGAATTCTTTCCGTATTTTAAGCCTTTATCTTTTATTGTATAAATGTAAAAACATTTAAAAACATATATAATAATATTTTAGTTATTTCTATCCATTCCCGCCATTACAACGGCTACATGTTAACTACCATTTAAAATAATATTATTTTATCATTAGAGTGCAACGTAAGATTCCCAAGAAACTCGTTGTTGCGTGTTGGGTACGCCATCGAGCATAGAGTCCCCTTTAAAGTCATATCAATATTTTATTCACAAATAGGGATAAATATGAAAATGTCATATTCTTTATTTACCTGGGGTGTTACATCCTTCCCCCCTTTTGGGAATTGCGTCCTCGCAATTTTAAAATTGCGCTTGGAAACATCTTTGAACGTCCCACATCGGAACAAGAGTCGGTAAAACAATCACTTTAAAATAACGAAAGATAAGCACAGAGGTCACCCGAGTTAACCCATACTAGGATTCCAAGTATGAAAATATGGACATGGAGGAGAAAACATAGGGTCATGTTCTGATGGATAGTGATAGAAAACATGTTTAGGAGAAAGTTAACAATAAGAAAATCACAAACTTGTGATGGGTTAAACGGTGTTGGGTTCCCCAGTAGGAAAAGTTAATAGACAACATTTTTGTATTAAGTTACTTTTTATTGAGGAATTTATTCATAAGGAAGCATAATCAATTATCATGTTGACTTTCAACTTTTACTAGATTCCTTAGTCAAACTCATATTTTTTCCAAAAGACGAGTATTTAGGGAGACTTTTTCGCATTAAGAGTACTATAATCAACTTCTAGAGAATCACCTAATCCCCAAAAGAGAACTATATAAATCCCATGTATTTAGGCTTTAACCAAAACCAAAACCAAAAAGGTTAGTACAAGATCAGATAATCTAGAAAAGGATAACCCCTTATAAAAATAAAATCTATTCTTAATCTCCAAAATTTGTCCAACAAAACCCAAAGTTCAACGAGGACCATCCGATAAACAATTTGTCCATAAAATTCTTTAAATTAAACCAATATAAGATTGAAACCCAAATATTTGAAGGATTTAGTCACATAGTCTTCCAAGTTAAATCGTAACATTTATCTCCAAACAACATTAGTCGCTCCTAAAGTCTTGCATTGAAAAGTAATTATCCTAATCACATATACTCCAAAATCAACTTACTCTTAATTCATAAAATCATATTACTAAAAAGAATCAGTCAAACTAACCAGGGACTTCACGTAGTCCAGTGGTAGGTGATAAATACCAGTCGCACTTTGGTTGTGGGTTCGATTCCCGCAGCGTTGTCCGACGCGACGGGTTGTCACACGGTCTGCATGTTGTCCTTTTTCCAAAACTATATAATTCTCAAATCATTACCCAAAAAGGGATAAAATCATCAAAAATAACCATAACATAATTTAACCTCAATTTTATCTCATGCCTTTCACTTCAATCATAACATATGGTAACCCATAATTACCTCAAAAGTAAGGATCATATAAACCCAAATGGTTCTTTATAACTATGTCCACAAAAGAAAAGATAACTATTACTTGAATAAAATTTTCCTATATTAAACATCAGGGTTACACATAATATAAAAAGTCTTTTAATGTAACCCCATCATCAAAAGAGACTTAATACTCTTAAGAATTTCACCATAACTCTTGAAGCCCTTATATGTTGACATCTTACTCATTCAACATTCTTCATGACCCATTATCCATTCCTTTCCAACTTATTCCGAAATACCTCTTTCCTATAAACAAAATCATGAATCATATCCTAAGATTCCAAAATAGGAAAACAATAGTCATGAAATAGTACATACCTTTGATTGGTCATTGTCAGTTTCTTCATCCTCAATCGGAATGGCATTAGGTATTGGTAAACGAATATTGGTACGCTCTTGGTGACCCCATTCACGAAACTTCTTCATAGGACATGTGTTTGCATAATGACCATGCACACCACATTTAAAACATTCAATTGATCCCTCAGAAAGAACTTCTTTCCCTTTCCTCGAGTCAACTGGATGATTCCTTTTTCCATGGAAGGTTCTTGCTTTATGACCTTCATTTCCACATCTATAGCATATTTCTGTCCCTTTGAAACATTTTCCTAGGTGTTTCTTTCCACATCTTTGACACATAGGTTTTTGAACACACTTACCTTTATGATTATTACCTGTACTTCCGTAGGGATTTGTTTCTTGCATATATGATTCCTTAGAGAAATCTCCAAGTTTTAGGTGGTCAATCATGACTCCAGATATTTGGTTGAGGATAATCAAAAGAGTTCTCAT
Organism: Viscum album; assembly: GCA_963277665.1. NCBI lineage: Eukaryota > Viridiplantae > Streptophyta > Magnoliopsida > Santalales > Viscaceae > Viscum > Viscum album. The sequence continues at coordinate 249,011,921 of OY728133.1, forward strand.
TGCAGCTCCCATATCATTCAGTTGCTTGCTCAAAAAACTGTCACAGTTTCCTTCACATCCACTGTTACTTTGGTGCCTGCTAGATCCAGCCATTTACTAAAACCAAAAAGGTCAGTGTGAGTATATCAACAAAACCATCTTGTACTAATGAGTAAGATAAACAATAAGATATACTTACTCATTCACTTTATCTAAAACTAAGACTCTTTCTGAAATCCTAACCATTATGGTAATGTCACTTATGCTTAAAGAATACCCTAACCTCTAAAGTTATCCAAACCGACCTTTGATACCAACTATAAGGCCCCAACCTTAAACCTTACTTAATCTTGAGTTATTACAAGATTACACATTGAGGATCTTTTCAGGTTTAGAGTTTTAGAGAATTATATCATGAAACTTGCATTACATTCCACATTTAAACAAAGTGGTTACATAAAAGGCAGTATTCATTCTTCCCATCAACGGAAACATATTTAAAATATAACACGGATTCTTTCTTGACACATCCTTGACACTATCATCACATCATGTACCTTTCCATTGACCTGTAAAAAACATTTCAAAAACTTGGGATGAGCATAAAAAGCTCATTAAGGGTTATAAAAATATGGAAAGGAAACATGAGTTCATATATACATGAGAATTAAATCATACTTTACCCATAAAACATAGGCACTTTAACATACCTCATCAAACCATGAATAAATCATAGAAAACATAAGACATAAAGGTAACTTGAGGCATTCATAACATTCTTACGTAGGGAGTAACCCTCTTGGTTACGTTTGGAATACCCATCACAGTATATTTCCTAAATCTCTTTAGAGAAACCTTAGCGTTTCACTCCTTCGCGTTACCCAATGCATTGGAGAGCTATATCGGGCTCACCCGCCCTTAGTTTATCACGGAACCACCCGTTCTTCATAACAATGCCCAAGAACCATAACATAATCGTATCACATAAAACATGAATAAAGGAAACATAACATTTCCACATTTCAATCACAATATAACATTTTAGGATATTGAAATAATGAATCCATTAAAAACCATTTTCAAAACCATTTAAAACATTTAATAAAGAGATTTTTGAATCAAAGTGTCCCATACCACCTTGAAGCTTTTAAAATTTTAAACCATTAATATCCATATAAATAAATCCTTAAAACCATTTTGAAAACATGGATATTAATAAGAACAAATAATTAAAACAATTAAAGTGATATTTTGGTTAAAGGGGTTTTACCAAAATTAGTGACACTTGAATACAATAATTGAGGAATAACATTTAGTCAGAACTTTATAATATCATGAGAATAAATGGATTCATGATATAATACTCCAAAGGACAGTATATACACTATATAAGAGTGAATTGGTGCATAACAACAATGAACCCTCAATAGAAATGTCAAATGTGATGAAATCCCTTATAAAGAAGGTATCCTTAAATTAAGGACAAATAAATCTCAAAAATATGTGTGAAAAATATAAATAAACCCAATATAAGTGGATATTAAGTGTAAAACAATAAAAGGTCATTCACACATATTCAATGGATGACATATTCAATGACTACATGTTGAACCCAAAGAAATCGAAATTGGGTTAAAAAGTTCCCTTGACAGCTTAACGGCATCACATCAAAATGAGTTGATGAGAGATAAAAAGTGTATCTCATCACTTGGAAATAAAATTTACATCAATAAGGATATATGAGAACATATCCCAACATAACAACATGTAAATTAAAAGACCCAACAAAACAAGTCTTTTAAAAAGAGGAGGGTGAAAGGTTCCCTTACCGACTTGGGTATCTTTCAAAACATACACCCCATGAAAGAAGTACAATAAATCATTGATGTAAATACTCATAAAGGAAAGTATATTACACAAAGAGTAGAATAATGGCAGTACATACACCACTCAAAGGAAATTGTGGCAAATGTAGCATAAATCTCATGGGAATAAAAGTGAGATGAAAAATCCCTTACGAAAACTCGGCAGCCTAACGACGCCACATAAAACTTCCGAAATATGGATTGATGAGATCAAATAGGGTATCTCATCACATTAAAATAAAATTTACAGCAAGAGGAATATAGAATAACATCCCCCAACATTACAAAGAGGAGCTTAAAAGAAGTGACATAAAGGAGAGTACTTAAAAAGAAAGAGAGAGGTTAGATCTCTTACGAAAGTTCGGCAGCCTAACGGCGCCACTCAAAACTTAAAAAATGGATTTATGAGAGAGAATAGGGTCCCTAATCACATGAACATAAAAATTACAGTAGGAGTAATATAAAATAACATCCCAATAACAATAAATAAGAGCTTTAAAAGGAATGACATAAAAGAGTGTACTTAAAAAGAAAGAGAGGAGTAGGATCCCTTACATCGGGTCCGACTTTGACTTGATCGTTCTTTAATCTCCTGAATAATAAACTTGAGTTAATTTATAATTCCTTAAGAACCTTTTTCAAGTTCATTATTCCTTTTATATCACTTATTACCATGTTATAAACAATATGTAATCATTAAGTTAATAATGATTGTTTTGTCGATATTTGGTTCTTAAGTCGAAAGTGGACTTCTTACAATTACATGTTGTTCGTGTGGCCAAATGTTTATTATATCCAGTATTGTATTCATGATTTAGATATAATATATGTCATATATATCCAGTAAATTCATGCATTTATAACATTACATAATCATTTAGAGGTAAGAAATGAAATGCACCGTTCATGGAGACGGTAAGCCGTACGTACGCATGAACGCTACTTTCATTTCTATTTCGTATTTTATAGAATGTAATAATAATGATATAAATGTATATTATAATTCCAGTATAATATCATATTTAATATCATAGTTCCATCCTTTATACGTCCCACATATGGTATTTAACGAATCAAATCACTTTGAGGGGGCGGTAGTCCGCACTTCCTTAAATGAAGATATCGCGTTTACCCATAATGGAAACCATAAAGGTATGCCCAAAATGAAAAAAAAACAGAAGATTAAGGAAACGATAAACATATTATATATCATATATAAAAATAGTGACATCATAATGGCCACCTTTGAAGGTGTTAGATGAGTATTGAACAATCATCGTTTCGGGAGGCAGAATTTCGCCATCCACGGAAACCGTATGTTCTTTAACCATTTGATGTATTTGTGTGAGAGTGTATCTCGAATAAATATTATAACAACATCCTAGTATATTGAATATACTGGTGTTGTTACAAAAGAAATAAATAAAAAGAGTTTAGGGGGTTGGAGAAGCAAAATAAAACAAATGAACATGAGAGAATGAATTACCTTTAAAAGTGTAACTCCTTTTGATTTGAGCCTAAAGGCTTTCTTTGAAAGGATTATGCCCAAAGGGAATCCTCTAGGATGAGTAGAGGGATGTGGAGAGAGTAAATGGGCAGAGTTTTGCCGAGCCAAAGGCTTGAGGAGTGTGTGAAATGGTGTAGAGGTGGGGGCCTTTTATAAGAGGAGAGGAGGGGCACTTTTGGAAAGTAAAGAAATATTACTTTATTTGAAAATGTGTTTCGGTTTCAAAAGGTCCAACATTGATATAATTCGTGGATAAGGTGATAAGGCTTCGAATTACACTCATCCAATAAGTTTTGGACATTTGTAGTTCATAGATTTTACATTAGCTTTCCATTTTATTTAAATCGTCAAATAATGATGTCATCACTGCATCATTATTTTGTCATAAATAATTTAATTTATTTAATGTCGAAAAATTATAAAAAAAATACTATGGTGTAGTAAATCTTTTTATCTTTCCAATGAATATTTATAATCAAAATTTGGACTTGTGTAACCCTACTTAAAAACTGTTTTTGTAAAACAACTCATGTTTGTGTCAATTTAATTTTAACATTAAAAAAATATATATTATTGTCATTTTCCAACTAAAGTGGCTCCATGGGGTCCCCAAGTTGGACCATGGCTTGTATTGGTCGGCCATGACTCACCCAATAGGTGTAGGACAAGTTTCATGGTGTTTTCACATTCTTATAATATCATTTTTACCTTAAACTACACTAATTACCACTAATCGCGATTAAAAACTTAATAAGTTACTATTCACCAAAAAAATATTTTTATCCCATTGAACCACATTTTACTTCTTAATGACAACCATGTATGTCGGATTTTTGAAATTCAAAACACAAAGATGGCAAAATTCCATTTAAACGGAAAAATCAGTTTTTATAAGTACCACTTAGTGGTTTCACTATTCATCCAAAATTGAAGTTTTTTAGAAAAATCCCAAAAATTCACCCTAAGCTATATTTGATATTCTGAATTCAAAATGAAGTCCGTTTTAAAAAAATTCAAAACATATAAGTCACATTAATTAATTAAATAATTAATTCCCGCTGTCATGACAAATAGCGTGTTTTTATGAAACAATAAGTATCAAAAGATTGACACTAGTTTATGTCCGATTTCAAAGTGAAATTAATTCCAACGAACACTATTGGATTTAATGGTAAAAATATTTTATAATTTAACTTTAAAAGCAATTAAAAATATTATCTAATCATATAAATAAATTAGATTAAAAAGAGGTTTTGAATTAAAACACAACATTTTACACTATTCATTAAAAAATGAACTTTATCGGAAAAAATACCAAAAAATTACACAAAGTAAAATTTGATGTCCCGATTCTTAATAAGAGTTTTATTTGGTCCAAAATAATGTATAAGAGTGATCAAAACTATATTTAATGACGGTTCGCCATCAAAAGGCGACAAGTGAACCATTAGGGAAAACTAGGGCATATACGCCTAAAATTGAATTCTTTCCATATTTTAAGCCTTTATATTTTATTGTATAAATGTAAAAACATTTAAAAACATATATAATCATATTTTAGTTATTTCTATCCATTCCCGCCATTACAACGGCTACATGTTAACTACCATTTAAAATAATATTATTTTATCATTAGAGTGCAACGTAAGATTCCCAAGAAACTCGTTGTTGCGTGTTGGGTACGCCATCAAGCATAGAGTCCCCTTTAAAGTCATATCAATATTTTATTCACAAATAGGGATAAATATGAAAATGTCATATTCTTTATTTACCTGGGGTGTTACATGTCCGACCTCAGAAGTTACCATAGAACACAAGGATTGACAATAGTTTTTTTATCTTTCTTTCACACTTTATTTTATTATTCTGAGTATATTACATTATGCATACACTATATATAATTTTCATGTTAAGGACATCATTGGTGATGACCTATTGAGTTTTAATCACTCCCTACTTGGGTGAACATGATAATTTGGTACCCATGCAGGCCTCATGATCATATGTGTTGGTTGGGTAAAGGCCTAGAGTTGGATGAGTGATCTCGATAGCTTGGATGAAGTCATAATATGGGACTGAATGATTTCAGTGGTTGATGGGTGTTTGATAATGATGCCTCTGAGCATCATATCCCCATTTTATATCTCATGTTAGGGTTCCTACTTGGTGGTGACTCGGAGTGGGAGAGGACATTAAACGACCCTCCGACATTGTCTCCCCCTCTCCTTCGCTTATTTCTTCTCTTTCTATTTGTATCATCTTTGGCAGTGGCCTCTGTGTTCGCTCGGGTGAAGGTTTTCCGATTTTGGAATTTTCATATTTTATCAAGGGATGAAAAAGGTTGTTTCTGTCAAAGAACTTGTGCACTCATCCCCCGAACTGACTTCTTGTACCTCGGAATCTCTCCAATTTAGAGCTTAAGTGGTGGAAACTTAGAGGTTTTGGGTTCTATGGTTTAAAAGCCTAAGGATTTTAGTCACTTATTGAGTCAGTTTTCTGATGTTTGGTTGGATACTAGTCTTATACCTCTTCTATGGTGTCAAAACATGGATCCCTTAGTCATTATTTCTATACTATGGTCTCACTTTATTCTATTCCCCTCTAAGGTAGATCAGAAGTGGTGGAAATGATGAAATTTTGGGATGTGCGGTTCGGTGACCATCAGTGTGCCTGGAATGACCCTTCAGTGATGGAATGTTTTCTAGATTGAAATGGAAACATCATGGTGAAGTTTCTGGTTTTTGTTTTTGTTTAGTGTTTCTTCCTCATGCCATCGTTGAATTTTTTAGGTTTTTTTCTACTATTTTGTTTGATGAGGTGCCGATTTTCTTCTGGTCTTAGGTAACATTTGTTTATGGTTTTGGTGGAGGATATTCAAGTTATCTAAGACAGTGAGTTGATGTTGGTCATGTTTTGATGAGGTTGGTTCTTCTGTGGTGGTGGTTTGATAAAGTAGAGAGGTCAGTTCTAGTGGTGGCTGTCAACTGCTCATGATGGTCATGGTTCTGATTATGGTGCTGTTTCTGCTTTTGGTTCGATTGATTGTTCGATGTTTCTTCCTTAAATGGTGATATGGGTGACAATGGCACAATGATGTTGATGAAATTATTCAGATGGGGATGATAATGACATAGTGTATGGATGATGAAAAGGGTGAAAGTTTTTTCTATAATTATTTTTGAAGTTGCGACGGTGATGGATGGTGGGTTCTTTCTGGTGATGTTTGATAAAGGTGATGAAAGTGACAACGAGGTGGTTTGATGTTGGGGGTGTGGATTGAGGAGGCTTTCCGATCAAGGATCAACGTCCCAAGGCATTATAGTGTGGCTATGATTACAGTTTTTCATTGATTTTTAATTTTGAATCAAAAGTGGGTTTCATCTTAGTAGTTTTTTTGAATTTGGTGATTTGGTAATCTTGTGTGTGGCCCATTTCCTGCTCACCCGAAAAGAGGATTTCAAAAATAAAATAAAAATAGAATTTTCATTCATGAGATGGGATAGGGTAGGGACTTGAGCTAGGTGACAGTTTTATTATTTCAATTTATTTTTATTTAGGTTAAGTTTTAATGATCTACCAATGAGAGATATTGTTCATATATTCCTAACTCATGTGCCATTTTTATATAGTTTAGTTGTTATAACATGGATATGTTAGTTGTTTTTGGAATCCTGGATGTGTCATGTATTTATTATTTTGGGATGTTTTAATAACTAATTGTATATTATTTCTACTATTTTTCTTTACTATGATATGAGGGTATAGTATCCCCATGGTTACCTCAAACCCTTTATACTATTCGATAGGCTCTTGCATACAAGGTGGTGTACCTAAGGTCGTGTAATGAACCGATCTGGTTACAATAGAGTGAACTATGCTAGGATATTATGTCACAACCCATCCACTGGGGCCTGTGTTGTAACATACCCTAAGCCCGCCACCTGAAGGCCAGGGGTTGGTGACTAGCGCCGAAGGCATCAACCAGCAAGTGAGAGGCATTTTCCTGAGTACCTGTATATATGTACACACAATCACATACCAATGTTGGATAAGTAGACATGCATTCCACTAAAAGACCACTGAGTAAAATTACAAACTGTAGGTAAAATGGGCCAGAATACAAACCCAACAAAAGATTAACTGGAAAATGGGAAAGTACAAGGAAAACTCTAAAATCCATCTGTTAGAAAACCCACTTGATGGGTAAGTACAAAGTATATGCTAGAAGCCGTAGAAGTATGACCTTCCTGCATTGTCTCACTGGGCACCACTGGGTCATGGGCTACCAAGTCCTCAGTCAAGGCAGTAGTCTTCTGCACCAGACACAACACGTGCGGGTGAATCCCGTACAGGGATGAGTAAAAAATACTCAGTAGGGACCCCAAAATAACAAGAAAATACCAAAAATAAATAAAAAAAAACCATGAATAATTATCACCAAGCATGATCATGAAGTAAGACAACTCACACTAGGAATATTCTAGAGTAGGAAAGTAAAACCATCAGTCACATCATCAAACATTTTGGGATGCTTGAGAACTCCTCCTCAATGAGTACAGTGGTCCTTCCAGGTCACACAGAAGCCGCTTCACTCTAACCTAGGGACTGCTGTAGTAGTCATCCCTGATGAGTATCATAGGTATGCTGGGTCACACAGAAGCCACTCCCCACCGTGGGTATGCCAGGTCACACAGAAGCTGCTTCCCACCTTGTCCATACTAAGGTACTCCTCCTATATAGTACCATGGTTCTACCAGGTCACACAGAATACGATCCCCACCATGGTATTTCTGGGTCACACAGAAGCCGCTTCCCACTGGGCTATAGTATCCGATCCACACAGGGTTTCTTTTCGGTAGTCTTTAGGTCTCATCCAACCATAGGGTTTCCATAGCTTGATTCCCAGAGAACTGATCCTCAAGCCAATAATCGAATTTCAACTTAAATTAAATCCTATATAGAGTATTCCAAAATATCCTCGTTGTCTTTAGGGTTTCAACGCTGCAAATGGATCGTCAAACAGATTCCCGATTTGAAAGATATTGGTGTTTTTCCAAAAAGGGACCGGTTGGGTCTGGGTCCGATCTGACCCAGCCCAGGGTCCACCGACCTGACTCGGGTCTGCTGACCTGACCCAGCCTAAGACTGACCCACTAGGGCAGGCTGCACCCTGCCCGGTCCGCCTGGTTGGGACATGGCTGGAAGCCGTGTCCGACTTCCCCTCAACCTGCGGGTCATCCGCGGGGCCATTCCCACCCACCGCCAGTCACCTAACAAGACAATGGATCCTCCCAATTCACCGCAGCCTGAGCCGTCCATGATAACCACCTACGGCGTGCTACTACCTACCCTTGGCCATTAGCACGGGCCACTATCAATAGTTTTTGGTGTTGTAGTTGAGTCTTTCTATGGGTTACTGGGTCCACACCGGTGGTCCATTCTTTGCACTGATTGTGGCTCCAGCCTTCGTGGGGTGTCAACTTCCCTATGAAGGCCTAAAATTTTCCTTACCACCATTTCTAATGTTCTTCCACCAAGAACACACAATGAGGATGGGGGTTTTGACTTATTTGTGTTGGCCTGCACCCTCTACGTTAGATGTTTAAAAACTGAGGAGGCATGAGATCATAGTTTTATCAACAATAATTTAATACCACTGTAGAAAACCCAAGAAGAACACCCTCCCGCATGAACGAAAAATACATGGATCAACTTGTTCATGGGTTGATCCAAGTTCTTCATTTTATAATAATAATGGGGAAAACTTAAAACAAAACAAACCCCTACCTCAAAGCGTTTCGACATTGAAGTGGTCCGCCCATGAAGATTCAATAGGTCGAAGGAATTCGTCACTCACCGATCCCATTATTAGAGATGCGTCGAAGTTGTTAAAGATCACCCGACATTATTCATTCCTCATTGGAGAGGAATTTCACTGTAGGTTCTCCATATTAATTACATGTTTGATTCCCCAACATGTTATCTCATTAATAGAGAAACGCGTTGCAACATTTCTCTTACACTATTTCATTAATGAGACAGTGTGTCTGTTTCACTCCCATTAAGGTGTCCCATTAAAGGGGATCATTGCCGCCTCATCGATGCACTGTAGTGCTGGCATGCCACTACTCAATGGTGAGAAAAGAAAAGAAAATAACTTTTTAAGTTAGTTTATTATTTTCTGAAAATTTCAAAAACTATCTTTTCCGGTCGACCCTCACTGGTCAAAGTTAAGTCCTTTCTAGGCGAATCCTGATGTTTTGAGTTCAACAGTGCCCTTGGATTTTTGATCTAAGCTGTAAAGACCCAGATTTTCCATGCAATTTTTTTAATTATATGGAATTATTAAGAGTATGAAAAAATTGATGGTGTGTGATTCTGAGGCCCGGTGTGCCTAAAATGAATTTCTGATCTTTTTTAAGGTATATTCAGTAAACGCATGAGTGAAGTTTTCTAACTTTTGAACCGGTGCTTGGATTAAAAATCCGAGAGCATCATTGAATCCGTAGTGCCAGGATTTTTTTAAGGAAGGATTCAATTCAACTTCCGTAGGTCAGGAGAAAAAGATATATTTTTGGACTTTTAAAATAATAATAAAATAACAAAGTTATTTTATTTCTCTCTTTTCTTTTCCTCTAACGGAAAAGTAGTAGTGGTGGGACCAATGAAATGTCAAACCATTAATTGGATTGACTCCTCAATGTTTGTAACCGTACCATTGGAATTAGGAAGGTTCATTATTGAACCTCATAAATTCCCAACAACGTTACTCACCCTCCCCCTCACCAATTTATATAGAGCTCAAGGTAGAGTATTGGCACAAATTCACCAAGCAATGAAGCTCTGAAAAAGTACCGTGATTCCAACCACTTGGAGGATGGAACTGGTTCCAGTGAGTAGTGATGAGCACCATCAAATCACAAATTGACAAACACCGACTCTTCTTCAAACACAGACATTCTCCAACGATATTGAGGTATGGTTTATTTTTTCTTGTCTAATTTAAATAGTTGTTGAATCATCATAATGCCCTCTTGATATCAAGCTATCATGGAGGGTGGGGCTAAACAAACAAGGCCAGGACCGTCCGCCTTTTATTGAAATTTGAAATTTTCTTCACGAGTGATTTATTTGGGTTGGATGAAACCCAGAACAGAGGGTTTGGTAATGAAGAGGGCATCCCAGGGAGTCTATTGGCACCTTCAGATAGAGAAAGGGGCCACTGAAGCTCACCCAGTGACCCATGGAAGACTGCCGACAATCAGAACTGGTGGAGGAGGTTATGGTAGCATCTGGCACTGGACGACCACAAAGGAGATGGCGGTGCGCTGTCACGTGCCGCCGGTGAAGAATGACTCAGATATAGCTGCAGTGGGTGATGACAGTGGCTTTCTCGGGCCAGACACGGAAGGTGGAGTGGCGTGAAATGATGTGCCACTGGAGAAATTGTCGCGACATTTAGCCACAACGGACAGTAGTGGCCGGAACCGGTCATCCAGAAGCGGAGGCGAGCAGCATGTCGTCGCGCGCCACTAAATACCGTTGCAACTCATAAGCTGCAGTGGAGTGTCAGGACCCGCTCTGACTCCGAATAGAGGGAAACACCCCCCGTGTCAGCTAGGGCAGCCCCTGCTCCAGCGGGTCGAACCTCTAGCAGGCCGCACCCCTCCGCGGGCCGTGCCTCTAGTTGGCCGCACCCCTCCGCGGGTCGGTTCGTGTGAGCCCAGCGGGCCGCGCCCTTCGCGGGCCGGGCTGCGCCCTCCGCTGGCCGGACCGTGCCCCTATGTGGGCTGGGCCACGCCATCCTAGCGGGCCACACTGCCCAAGTGGGCAGAGCTGGCCCAGGCCAGTTAGGACCAGGCCGGGTCAAACCCGGACCAGGTCTGGTTGACCCAAACTGGTTCGGGTCAGTCCAGATTGGTTCGGTGGGGTGGATCCGACCGGGTCGGATCGGACCCCGACCCTTTCAGGCCCAGTTTCGTTAGAAGAGCCATAACTTGTGAACCAGACGTCTGTTTGATGAACCATCTATGGTGATGGGATCCTTGGAGCGATACTGTCCTTTTGGTAAACTCCAATTGAGTTTTGAAGAAAGTTAAATTATGGCCAGGTTGGATTGAACCTGAATCCAACCGGGCCCTCGGTATTAAAATGCTTATAAGTCACAGACCGGGCGTCCAATTGACGCGCCGTCTGTCGCGTTGGAACCCTTAATACATGGAGGTACTTTGGAATACTTATTTTTGTAAATTCATGGTGGTTGAGGTATTACTGATTTCTTGAGGAGTAGATCCTCCCAGAATCAGGCATGCTTAGTGCAGGAATCTCGTGGCTGGCTGTAATGTAAAGAAAGAACATCGATCCTATGTGGGTCAGCATCTATCGATCCTATGTGGGTCAGAACTTAGCGATCCTGTGTGGGTCGGTGTCTATCAATCCTATGTGGGTAATCTCCTAGATATCCTATGTGGGTCAGCATCTATTGATCCTGTGTGGGTCAGTAGCAGAGCCTCTCGACAGAATAAGATGATCTAGATTTACTATTAATCATCTGTACTTCTGTACTTGAGTTATATACCTAGTGTGAGCTGATTCTTTACCTTTTTGGTACTTTTACCTTTGCGGTTTTACCTTCGTGGTGTTAAATTTTTGGTACTTTTACCCTAGTGGTGTTACCTTTGTGGTACTTTTACCTTCGTGGTGTTAACTTCGTAGTGTTACCTTTGTGGTATTCTTCCCTCATGAATCAGTTGTGCTAAAGGCTTAAAAGTTGGAGCCTTATATTTCTTCATGTATGAGATGAGTATATATTGATAACTTAGGTATATGTATGGGAATATACCTAAGTAGAGTTTATGACTGCTTCGTGCTCTGCGATTGAGGTCTTGCTTTGTGGTTTTTCCTTTGTGGAAATCTAGGAGAACTTCATGGGTCTCGGGGTCCCTAATGAGTATTTTTATACTAACCAATTTATGGGCTATGTACAAACCTTGATATGTCTTGTGCAGATGATGGACAATGTTGATTGAGGCTGAGGGAGCTAGGATGGACGGTGCTCAAAGGTGGACCATTTGATGTGACGTGACGCACTGACAACTGATTGTGACCTATACCTACCCTTTAGGTAGGATCCTCGGTGGATGTTACAGGAGTCGTTTTCTCTATCAGTTGTACTTGTACTTTTCAGTTGGGCTTGTATTCTGGACCCTTTACTTTCATTACACTTTTTACTACAATAGTTTACTTTGTGGTTGCTTCTTGTTGTGCTCTTGGATTGTGTGTTTGTACAAGTTTAAAGGCAATGCCTTCCCGTTACAGGGATACGCCTTTTCAGTGCTAGTCACCATCCCTTGGACTATGGAAGGTGGGATTGGGGTAGTCATGACATAGGCCTCGGGGGATGGGTCGTGACATAAGAACCGATTTAAAATTTAGAAAAACCCGCTCACAAATTTACTTAAACGAACTTAAAAAAAGTTCAAAATTCCATTCCAGGCTCACCGAGACTCAGAATCATGTGCCGTTAAAGCGTTTTGTCTTGAAATAATTCCATAAAATTTAAAAAAAATTATATGAAAATCCTAGGACATTACATATTAAAAATTGGTATCAAATCATTATTTTATTTTTCTTACTATTTGGGAAATAGTAAATAAAAGATAGAATTGGTCAGAACTTGGTATGAACGCTATGTTGTGTGCCTAGAAAACACCAACTTGATCTAAAGTCCAAGTTACCAGGAAGTTGGGATCAAAATTCTTAGTTTTTTCTATTATAGTTGAGTTTATTATTTCTAAGTGTAGTGATTATGTTTTTGATTTATCTATCTATGTGTTTTATCTTAGCGTGGTTTAGTAAGAGGTTATGCACATAGGTTCACATGACATGTGCATTCTTGGGTGTTATTATGCTATGAGTTTTGGAAAAATAAATCGATTCAATCACATAAAGTGTCAACAAAAACCTATATGGTGTTTTTTAGATAGATTCTTGGTGGAATTACACTTAACTAAACCACATGATTATATTTACTAAGAAATATATTCTTGTTATTTAAAGTGTCAATAATAACTTAATTTTTGTTTTCCCAAATAATTTATTGGTGGAATTATATTAGAAAAATGATTATGATTTCCTCAATATAGATCATTATAGGGTGATGTTGTTATTTTCATATGGATACGACCTTGGTTCTTGAGGTGTAGTCTAATATGAGGATTCCTAATGATTATTAGGACACTAGAGTTGGTAATTGGATAAGTATGACATGCATGATATATGTACATATGATAAAACTATCATGGGTGTGTCTGCAAGTGATTTTCCTTGTGATATATAAGATGGGAGCACATATGTTGCTTCATGAGATATGACATATGGGATAGGTGAGAGAGCCTAGTTATATTGAGATGTGACTTAGGAAACTGGTGAGTCAATTTTATGATTGAGTAGTAGGACACTTTCTTTCTACTTTTATAAAAGAGCTGTGATATATGAGGGTAACCCAAGATATGGGTTATTCTAGGAGAAAGAGTAACTTTATAGATAATAATCATATGTATATTATTGTGTTTTAGTTTATTACATGATAAGTACTATTGAGTTTGTGATATAAGTATTGAGATGCCTTAGGTACTGTGGATGTGAAAGCATGGGTAGTGCCTATATTGTGATAGGTCTGGCATACATGCTAGGCATGGTTAGTAAATTAATTAGGATATAGAGATTAAGATTGATTAGATGAACATGAGTAAGATGCATGGTTTGTGTCTTATTAGGCATATGATCTTAGGACTGATGAGATATGGCTCGATATGTGTAAGATCCCGACCTTTTCTGGAGTCAATATCAGGCACGTTTTCAGGTACTTTTGTTTTTTTAAGTACCTCTGTTTTGGAGTAGTGACTTGAGGTGCGTTTGGGTGAAATTTTAAGTAAAACAAAAGAGAAGTGGGTTGTTCACGGTTTGCACACGGTTTGACAAACCGTGCGACCAAACCGTGCCAACCAAGCAGAACTGGGCAGAGTGGTACACACGGTTTATGCACGGTTTGACAAACCATGCGACCAAACCGTGCAGACCGTGAAAATCTTGACAGTGAGGTCTGCATGGTTTGCACACAGTTTGAAAAACCATGCGCCACTGTCCAGGAAACCGTGCACGTGGTTTTTAATTTCGAAAATCCTTATTTAAAACCACCCAAAACCTAGGATTTCCTTATTCTAACCTTGGATCGGGCTTCTCAATTTCTAGGTGTTTCGAAATCCTCTTGGAGAGATTACAAGGTGATCCGAACACTTTTTCTCAATATTAAAGGCTCGAATTGAAGATCCACTCTCCTTAGGTAAGTGGATTTCATCCTGTTGTTATTCCGTTCTTTCCTTTAACTTTACTTGATCTTTTCATGGGAGATTTCCATCGTTTCCATGGATATATGAGTTAAGGTATAGATCAAGGGTTGTGGATCTAGATCTATTTTTTCAAGATCTTGATGCCTTTGATCTTATTTTTTGGTTTTAAGGATTTAGATCCAGAGCTTGATCGACGACGTTATGCCGCTCAGATTTTGGGGTTTTTTCTTTGGGCTAACTTCCATCAATAAATCAAGGTAGGTGGTCTAAATCCAATCCCATAGTCTCATCTTGTTAGGAAAATGCAGTTGTATAAATGTCATGGTATAAATAATTAATTGGTGGTTTGGTTATGTGGTTCTTTGTGAATTGTGAATCTAGTTGAATATGGGTGAGAGTTATGATAGAGGGATAAAGATGATTAAACATTAGAATATGGTTGTATATGTGAATTAGATATTTGATTTGAAAAAGGGTTGTGGGACACAGAATGACGCTCCAAATACCCACAGAGGTTCTAGAAATGGCATTATAGAACTAATGATATGCATGAAATTGATATTTTATGGGACAAGGACTGATGCTCCAAATACCCATGGGGTTGTGAGATAGGGACTGATGCTCCAAATACTCACATGTGTGCTAGACATGACATTCTACACTCTTTCATTTATGTTATACTATGGTTCATTTGGCTATTTCATAAACTTAATATTGTGACATAGTAATTATGAATTGAACAAGGGAAATGGTTTAGGCTCCTACACGGTCCAAAGAAGGCATTATATTTTGGGTGTTCTCAGGAACCTGGATGGTTAAAGTTTTAAAGAAAGGTTAATTGGATAAATATAATTGTCTTACTTATTATCTTTCTTTATTATTAATGCAACTACATAAACTGCTTATGACTGTATTTGTTTTTTCGAAACTGTTGGTGGTGATCTACTGAGTTGTACTCACACCCTACTCGGGCCACCTGACTGGTACCCGAATAAACTTTGTTGTTGCAGGACAGGACAAGGGCAAGATCCCTGGTTAGAGTGCTATTAGGGGTTGGAGCATGGAAGAGGGAACCAAATGTGGGTCGGGACCCGTTTGGAGACATTGTGTCTTTACTTTCATTTTCATTATAGACACTTGGAACTTTCATAATCATAGAATGTTTTACCTTTCAGTCGAGTATTTTATTTCCTGTCTTGGTTATTCTTGCTACATTGTACCGTTATAATTGTATATGCTTCCACTATTGCTTGTTTACTTCTGCTGGTATTTTATTTTGATAAAAAAGGGGATAGTCTCCCCAAGACTGACTTACTAGACCCTCGCTGCTAGTCATCACCCTCTGGTGTATGGGGTGGTGCGCTTGAGGGCTTGTGACCAACCGGCTAGAAGCACCGTACCGTGGCTCCCGGGTCGGGACATTACAAAGTGGTATCAGAGGTGGGTTTTCTTTATTTTTTTGTCTTACTATTTGGGGAAGGTAGAAAGGGGACTAGGGAATGTTGGGGCTTGATAATGAGCTCATGTATGGGAGTTTCAAACCCATGTACATAGGAAAACTCAAGTACTCAGGGTGGGAATTCTGTTATTGCTTTTTGTTGTTATAGTTGAATATTATTTCACTTTGGGTGATGCACTTGTTGTGTGATTTGATTATTATTTCTGGAATTTACTGAGTATTGATTCGTGGCCCAGAATGGCTTGAGTGTTCGTCTGCATGCATCATTCTAGGCACTCAGGATTATTGTGACATGCATCATTTTAGGCACGCACGGGAAATCAGATAATGGGTAGATTATTGAACTTAAACTATTTATTTTCCTTGCTTATGAAATTTGAAATGAAAATGGTGTCTAATTTTGTGATTTAAATAAATAATTGTGAAGTTATATGGATAATTTGGTTGTGTGTAATTGTGATAACATTGTGAACTGTTTTCTAATATGTATCTTTGGATTTGTAGAATTATGCCTCCAAGATTCTTGTTGAGAGGACGAGTGGGGGGTATAGTTAGAAATGGTCCTCCAATGGGTGAACATGAGGCACCAATAGTACCAACTGAAGAAGCGGGGTAAAATTTTCGAGAGAACCTCACCCGTTTCATGAAAATGATGGAAAGAGACCTAGTGCGGGTTGTGAAAAGTATGTCTAATCTTACGAGGGAGTTTTAGTTACAACACCCTCCGACTTTTACTGGAGAGGGTGGTCCAGAGAAAGATGAGTTCTGGATTGAATCAACCTAGACTATACTTGACCACTTGGAGACACCTGTTGAGAAGAGATTCAAGTTGGTAGCTTACATGTTGCGCGGTTAAGCGAAATGTTGGTGGGACATACAGACTCAGAATGGGCAGCTGGAAACTATGGAGTGGAAGGAATTTCAGGAGAAGTTCTTTGAGAAATTCTATCCAGAGATTCTTAGACATGAGAAAGTGGATGAGTTTATGAGGCTAACTCAAGGTAATATGTCTGTAATGGACTATGATGGATGCTTTACTGACTTGCAACGTTTTGCTCCAACATTGGCAGCAGACGAGGATACTTCATCAAGATGATTTCAAGATGGACTTAAATTTGAAATTAAGTCTCAAGTGAATATTTTCAGGCTAAAGAAGTTTTTGGAAGTGGTAAATCAGACTCTCATCTCTGAGGGGAACCTAAAGGAGGCTTCGAGTGGCAGACAAATGTTTTTTACTGGACGGTCAGGTGATGCGACTTTTTAGAGCAGGAAGCGACGTTACGAGAATGTCATCCAGGGAGGTGGGAGATAGAGTAACCTGTTAGAGGGGTCGGTTACATAGGAACTTACCCGAGTGTTTTTCCACCAGTGTGGAAGGCTGGGACATTATCGTAATCAATGTCCCCGACCCCCTATTGAATGCATATCCTATGGTAGGATGGAACATCTCTATAAGTTCTGCAGGAACCCAAAGGAGACAGGTGGTGATGGATTAGCTAAACAGAGTCAGAGTGTGGGAAGGGGATTCTATGCACCCTTTTAGTCCCAAAGTTTTAATTCTATTGGCCTAGGTGGTAAGGGTGAAGGACGTGGTGATTTTGGGAAACAATGCCCATATCAGAAAAGTGGTACAAGTCAAGGGAGTCAGATGGCATCACAGGGAAGAGGAACAACACAGTTTCATGCGGTAAAACCTACACTTGTGGATAACGAGGCTGGACCATCGGCAGTGAGAGGTACTATTCTTGTGGCTTCTTCCTTATCTAGTGTATTATTTGATACTGGTGCCTCACATTCCTTCATATCTACAAAACTTGTTAATGGTTTGAGTTTGGCGGTGGAGTTTGTGAGCGGGGCTATAACGATAGTCACACCTTTATGGGTATAGTCTAGAGACATCTGTATGTGCAAGGAATGTTCTCTTGAGATCGGGGAGTTCCATTTCCTATGGGATCTCTATATCCTTGATATGACAGGCTTCAACCTAATTCTAGGTATGGACTAGTTAGTCACATACCTATCCCATATTGATTGTTATCATCGGAGGGTGACATTTATGTCACCTGCGGATGACCATTACATTCACCATGGGGAGTGGAATATCCAGGTAGGCCGAGCAGGGCCAATTACTCAGCAACTAGGAGAGCTCACAGCCCAAGTTGCTAGTCTTTTACTAGATGACTAAGGTGTTAGGCAAGATGTATTTCCACCAATGGTTGATTTGTTTCAGGATGTATTCCTAGAAGACTTCTCAGGGCTACCACCTAAGAGAGATGTTGAATTTACTATTTAGCTCATTCCAGGAGTTGAGCCAGTATCTATTCCACCATATATAATGGAACCAAAAGAGCTTCAAGAACTCAAAGATCAGCTGGAAGACTTGAAGGATAAAGGATTTATCCATCCAAGTACGTCGCCTTGAGGATCACCTGTGCTTTTTGCAAATAAGGCTGATGAGAGTTTACATTTGTGTGTCAATTACCAGAGGTTTAACAAGATGAATGTGAAGAACTAATATCCTCTACTGCGTATTGATGATCTGTTTGACCAGTTGAAGGGAGACTGTGTTTTCTCAAAGATCGACTTAAGATCGGGGTATCATCAGTTGAGAATTCGAACTTATGATATACCGAGGACTGATTTCAGGAGTAGGTATGAGATTTATGAGTTTTTTTAACGCCTTTTGGGTTAACAAACGCACCAGTAGTGTTTATGGCCATGATGAATAGGATCTTCCACCCGTACCTGGATCAATTTGTGGTGGTATTTGTGGACGACATCTTGGTGTACTCCAAGACTCATGATGATCATTACCAACATCTTGACATCATCTTGAGTACACTGAGAGAGCATCGGCTATACACCAATCTATATATGTGTCAATTTTGGATTAATCAGGTACACTTCTTGGGACACATTATCTCGAAGAATGGTGTTTTAGTGGATCCAGAGAAGGTGCAAGCAGTGGTTTCTTGGGAGCAGCCCAAGAATATTTTCGATATTCGAAGCTTTCTGGGGTTAGCTGGATATTACAGGAGATTCATCCAAGACTTTTCCCATTTGGCAGCACCACTTTAGGGCTTGACCAAAAAGGGAGTAAATTTTGAATGGTTAGAGGCTTGCGAGACATCTTTTCAGAAGTTAAAGAAACGTTTGATGTCCGCACCAATTTTGGCTTTACCTAAGTCATGTGAAGAATACACAGTGTATTGTGACGCTTCTAGGATGGGACTCAGAGCTATGTTGAGGCAAAGAGATAAAGTTGTGGAATACGGGTCTCGACAGCTGAGGCCGCATGAATGGAATTATCTAACACACGACCTCGAGTTGGCAGTGGTAGTATATTATTTGAAGTGTTGGCGGCACTACCTCCTGGGTGAAAGGTTTACAGTTTATACTGATCACAAGATCTTGAGGTATGTCTTTTCTCAGCGTGATTTGAATCTTCGACAGCAGAGATGGGTTGAGTATATGCAGTCTTTTGATTTTGAGTTGGTATATACACCTAGAAAAGGAAACGATGTGGCTGATGATTTGAGTAGGAAGAATCAGACTCAGATTGTTCAAGAATCTAGTGCCGAGTGGAGGATGATGTCGTTGCTAGCTGAAATGCACGGTGTGGTTCAGGAGAGACAGGAGGAAATGGCACTCGTGTTGGTTGCAGTGGAGTCTACACTTTTGAGACGAATCAGGGACAAGAAAAATGGGGACATAGAGTGCTTGGACTTGAGGGAAAACTTTGAAGGTGGGACGACACCTTTGGACTAGAAGATAGATGAGGATGATATCATTTATATGAAGAATTAGGTTGTGGTTCCTATGAGCATGCGAGAGGATCTCATGTGGGAATTTCATGCCTCAAGATGGGAAGTGCATCCTGGTGTGACAAAAATGTACCATGACCTATGACGATAGTTTTGGTGGCCAGGTATGAAGTAGGAGATACAAGGTTTGTGACACGATGCTTTACCTGTCAGCAGGTGAATGCGGAGCATCAACGACCTGGAGGTTTACTACAACCTTTTTCCATTCCAGAATGGAAGTGGGATAACGTAACCATGGACTTTGTGATAGGTCTTCCAAAAACACTTAGGAAAAATGATGCTATTTGGGTTATTGTAGATCGACTAACAAAGGTATCACATTTATTACCTATAAGAGAAATTTTTACAGTTGAGAAGTTGGGAGAGATGTATTTACAAAAGATAGTTCGATTATATGGGGTGCCAAAAACTATAGTTTCAAACCATGATTCATGATTTACTTCGCACTTCTGGAAGGGTTTGCAAAAGGCACTTGGTACGCAGGTTTTATTGAGTATGGCTGTCCATCCGCAAACAGATGGACAGTCAGAACGTACTATACAAGTGCTTGAGGATATGTTGAGGGCATGTGTTCTTGACTTCTATGGATCATGGTAGAAACACCTATATTTAGTGGAGTTTTCTTATAATAATAGTTATTATGAAACTATACACATGGAACCATACAAGGATCTTTATGGTAGGCCATGCAGATCACCGCTATGCTGGATGGAAGCAGGTGAGTCAGAGTTATTGGGACCAAGTCTCGTGCAATAGACGACATAGCAGGTTCATATGATTCAGAAACGTATGGCTACAGCTCAGAGTAGGCAGAAGTCAAACACTGATAGACAAAGACAACCCTTAGAGTTTATAGAGGGTGATCATGTTTTCATTCAGGTGTCACCTAGGTTGGGTCGCTGCAGGATAGAGAGGTAAGGGAAGTTGGCACCCAGGTTTGTTGGACCTTTTGAGATCGTGAAGAGAATCGGGATGGTAGAGTACCAATTGGATCTTCCACATAAATATAGTGCTATGCATGATGTTTTACATGTATCACAACTACAATGGTATCACCTCAAACCTTCTCATGTGATTGATGTGGATGATGTTGAGCTAGAGATTGATGCGTCCTTTGAGGAACATCTGATACGTGTGTTGGATCGCAGTGAGAAGGTGTTGAGGGGAAATACTGTACCGATAGTTTGTGTTTTATGGTAGCATGGATGTGTACAGGAAGAGACATGGGAAAGGGAGGCAGATATACAGACTCAGTGGCCCGATCTTTTTAGCTCAGAATCTCAGAGAAGTTCAGGAGTACAGCTCAAGGATGAGCTATTATAAGGTGGGGAGAATATAAGATCCCGTCCTTTTCTGAAGTCAATCTCAGGCACGTTTTCAGGTACTTCTGTTTTTTTAAGTACCTATATTTTGGAGTAGTGACTTGAGGTGCGTTTGGGTGAAATTTTAAGTAAAACAAAAGGGAAGTGGGTTGTGCATGGTTTGAGCACGGTTTGACAAACCATGCGACCAAACCGTGCCAACCAAGTAGAATTGGGCAGAGAGGTACTCATGGTTTATGCACAGTTTGACAAACCATGTGACCAAACCATGTGGACCATGAAAATCTTGATAGTGAGATCTACACAGTTTGCGCACAGTTTGACAAACCGTGCGCCACTGTCCAGGAAACCGTGCACGTGGTTTTTAATTTCAAAAATCTTTATTTAAAACCACCCGAACCCCGGGATTTTCTTATTCCGACCTTGGCTCAGGATTCACAATTTCTAGGTGTTTCTAAATCATCTTGGAGAGATTCCAAGGTGATCCAAACACTTTTTCTCAAGATTGAAGGCTCAGATTGAAGATCTTCTCTCCTTCAGTAAGTGGATTTCATCCTATTGTTCTTCCGTTCTTTCCTTTAACTTTCCTAGATATTTTCATGGGATATTTCCATCATTTCCATGGATCTAAACCTATGTGTTAAGGTATAGATCAAGGGTTGTGGATCTAGATCTACTTTTTCAAGATCTTGATGCCTTTGATCTTATTTTTTGGTTTTAAGGATTTAGATCCAGAGCTTGATCGACTACATTGTGCTGCTCAGATTTTGTGGTTATTTCATTGGGCTAACTTCCATCAATAAATCAAGGTAGGTGGTCTAAATCTAATCCCACAGTCTCATCTGGTTAGGCGTATGTAGTTGTATAAATGTTGTGGTATAAATAATTAATTTGTGGTTTGGTTATGTGGTTCTTTATGAATTGTGAATCTAGTTGAATATGGGTGAGAGTTATGATGGAGGGATAAAGATGATTAAACATTATAATATGGTTGTATATGTGAATTGGATATTTTATTTGAAAAAGGGTTGTGAGACACAGACTAATGATCCAAATACCCATAGAGGTTCTAGACATGGCATTCTAGAACTAACAACATGCATGAAATTTATATTTTATGGGACAAGGACTGATGATCCAAATACCCATGGGGTTGTGAGACAGGGACTGATGCTCCAAATACTCACATGTGTGCTAGAAATGATGTTGTACACTCTTTAATTTATGTTTTACTATGGTTCATTTGGATATTTCATAAAACTAATATTGTGACATAGTAATTATTAATTGAATAAGGTAAATGGTTTAGGCTCCTATACGGGCCGAAGCAGGAATTATATTTTGGGTGTTCTTGGGAACCTGGATGGTTAAAGTTTTAAAGAAAGGTTAATTGGATAAATATAATTGTCTTCATTATTGTATTTCTTTATTATTAATGTAATTGTATACACTGATTATGACTGGATTTGTTTTTTTGACACTGTTGGTGGTGATCTATTGAGTTGTACTCACACCCTACTTGGGCCTCCTGAATGGTACCTGAATAGACTTTGTTGT
Source organism: Viscum album (assembly GCA_963277665.1). Taxonomy (NCBI): domain Eukaryota; kingdom Viridiplantae; phylum Streptophyta; class Magnoliopsida; order Santalales; family Viscaceae; genus Viscum; species Viscum album. Next base: position 249,034,785 of record OY728133.1, read on the forward strand.
TGTAGGATAGGACAAGGGAAGAAGCCCTAGTTAGAGTACTATTAGGGGTTGGAGCATGGAAGAGGGAACCGAATGTGGGTCGGGACCTGTTTGGAGACACTGTGTCGTTACTTTCATTTTCATTATAGACACTTGGCACTTGCATAGTCATATCATGTTTTACCTTTCATTTGAGTATTGTATTTTCTGTCTTGGTTATTCTTGATACATTGTACCGTTATAATTATATATTCTTCCACTATTTCTTGTTTACTTCCGCTGGTATTTTATTCTGATAACAAAGGGTATAGTCTCCCCAAGACGGACTTACTAGACCCTCGTTACTAGTCGGCACCCTCTGGCGTACAGGGAGGCGCGCCTGGGGGCTTGTGACCAACCGGATCGGAGCACCCGTACCATGGCTCCCAAGTCAGGACGTTACAATATGGCATGAGTCAAGTGGGTTTGAAAGGTATCCCCAGTGTGTACGTTTTCTTATATGTGTTTTATTTCGGTAATGGTAGCTGTTGAACACCTTTATGATATTGGTTTAATGGATAATCTCTTACCATGGGTCAAGGGAGAGAGATTTTTCTTAACCTATATGGTTGGTGGATTGGAGAGACCTAATATAAGCTTAATATAGGTAATCATGGTGCTTATTAGGCATTGTGGACTTGAATGACATTTAAGACATGTTAATGGGTGGAAATTGGGAAGTCTCTAGGATAGAAAGATTCAGTTGTTTGAGTTATGTGACTCTTGAGGTGAGATCATGATGATGGATGAAATTGTATAGTGGTTTAATATGATGCCTTCTTAATGTGTGGGTTTGAATTTTTGTGATATACATGTTTGGTTCCTTAAGACCCATTGGGGTTATAACCTTGATAGGTGTCAGTATATTGTGATGGGGTCCAGGATGCCTCAGTTCCTCATCATGGGTTACTGATGGGATTGGTGAATGATCATGTGTGGATGGTGGTCAGATATGAGATAATAGTGGAAAGGTGTGAGACACCTTGTTGAAATTTAGGAATACAAAAGGGTGTTAAACCTTGATGATACAACATATATTTCTTAGAGAAGGGGATTATCTAGAGTATGGTCAAGATTGTGACTAGTCAAAACCTTTTCTTTAGGGTGTGACTGACATGAAAGACGAGATCTCTATAATATGATAATAGAATAACTATGGGATCATGAGGTTATAGATATGTAGAGATGGTTAACACATGGGAAATATGATTCATGACCTTTTGTTAGATGTGTGATGTGGTGTGATGATCATTTGGTCTTGTACAACACCAATGGGTTGAGTGGCTTAGAAGGATGATTAAGGAGTAGGGTTATGCCTCAAATTTAGTGGGTTGGGTACCATTGCGATTGTGAGTTACTTATGAGACTTCGTGGGACCCATTTCTAGATGAAACACAAGAGTCATGTTATGGTGATCAATTTCGAATACCTTGAGTTGGATATATTGGTATTGGGTGTATGGTGAACAATTATCAATTGTATTGGGAATCAGTTGTGTGGGGGTGTTGTGATATCATTGGAACCTAGAGTGGTTCTTAGTATGTGGACCTGTTCAATAAATATGAGTGGGGATCATGGGTGTCAGTGTTCATATGGTAGTAGATGTCAAGAATGATCATTCTTGTAGATTGATAATAAGTGAAATTTTATGGTATAAAGATTTCCATATATGATCTAAGTGTGTGATGATAATTTTGATAGTTTATAGTAAATGTTGGGAGTAGTATGTTAATGGACCCAACCCAGATATGGTTGTAGTTTTGGGATGAAACTTAGATGAAAGCATTCAATTTATATGGGGTAGATATAAAATACCTAGATGGGAATTAATTGATAGAAACAAGATTGAGTCAGTACATTTAGATAATGATAAACACTAAATATAGGATGATAGTTGGGTGGTATGATTGAGGGCGTGTTTCAAGAAACAAGATAGTGGAGTGACTGGGTATATGGGAATGTCAGTGCTCATGGGTAGTATATAAACATGTGTAATAAGGTGATGCATTATGATATGGATATAGTATCATAAGTGAGACTGCATGTTTTGATAAGAATGGTCGAGTGATGGATAGGTGTAGACTAGTGATTTCAACCAATGAGGTGTAATGTAGGTAGATTGGGAATTTACGAATGCCTCTAGAAATAGGGTATTTTCTAGGATTTGATTAAAATAATAAGCACCAAAATTCACAGGTTAGCAAGGTTTTGAGTAGTGGATATGGTTTTGGTGTAGTGTTGGCATGACCATAACCAACAAGAGACATAGGATTTGGGCCATGCATTAAGATTTGGTAGCTAGAATGGTTAATGGAGAATACACATGAAGACTTAGGGATATGAAGTGTTATGGTGGGGATTTTGTAAAAATACATGTCATATAAGTTGGTGAAAATAAAAGAAAATTGTATTTTTTTGGTCTTGGAGTAGGGAATATTTTTAGAATTGGATTTAAAATTAGGATTCTGAGAGTTATAACACCTGAAGGAGGTGTTTTGGATGTGTTCAGTGGCATGGGAGGGGCCTCAGGTTCTCAGGTGATCACTAAAGAAAGGTTGGGGTGGACTTGTTATAATTTTTTTCTATAGGTGGATCATCATGCTATGATAGGAGATGTTCATCTCATGAATTAGGGTTGATCTAGGTCACGTTATATCCTAGGAGGGGCACCATAGTGTAAAGGCTGAGAAGGAAATAAGGGTGTCATGATGTGGAATCCTTATGTGGGATTTTCATTAAGGAAAGGACCCTTATGTATGGGGGGAAACACCGTGGTTGGGGAATCATGTTGAAATGACCCTTATGTGATAGATTTTTCAAAAAGGCAATAAATCTTATATATAGAGACTTAGGACCCTTATTATTTTCCTTGATAGTTTTAGGTGAGGAAAGTAATCACACAGTGACCCTTGGTCCATACCATGAAATATGGTCTAAGGGAAGGTGTTGCACCATGGATCACAGAGGCCACACTATGAAAACAAAGGTCACACCATGAGGGATTGAGGATATTGGATGATAGTTCTTCCTGGTGGATGTGAATCATGTCGTGACCCAAGGGGCATGTTGTGATGGGTGCTTGGTAGAGTGTTCCATGTTGTGATTCATAATGGTCACTCCATGAATTGGCCCTCTTACTACTTTTTATTAAGGGTAGACCCATAATTTCAGGGTAAACCCCCTTAGTGATTTAGGTTAAGTAGACACATGGGGAATCCATTTCAACCACCTCCTATACCTTTTATTCCCCTATTTAATTTCCTTTTTGTGGGGATGATTTTTAAATGAATCCAAAAAAGATTTAAGGCAATTTATCCCCTATCCTTAATTCATTCCTTTTAACCTTTACATCCCTCAAATTTGTGATGATCTAAGATAGTGTTTTAAAGTTGATTCTAGTAAATCATGTTGGATTTGAGATGATTTGATAGGAATTTTCTCTTATTTTCTAGAGGAGATCCTAGGAGGGTAAATGCTCAAGGTTTGGTGTAGTTTCTATAGTGAGACATATACCTATGAGTTTTAAGTGAATTTATATCTTTGGATTAAATTAATTAATTAATCGTAAATGGTTATAATTAATTATTATGGATGACATGGCTTGTTAAAGAAGCTTAGGCATTGGTATGAGCTTAGATGAGGAATGAATATGCCTAGTTGAGGATGTGTGGAGCATTGCAAGGATGGTAACTCTATGACTGAGGTATGTGGTCCCTAAACACATCATTAAGGTTTATGTATTTTTTATATGTATATAATATGTGGTCTTCACACTTATGTGTGATTGAACTTAAAATTGAAAATATATTGTTTCTTAAAGAAAAATAGTATGAGTAGAATTGAGGTTTTTTGAGCCACAACAGACCGTTGGCCACTAATATGATGCCTTTTTCATTGATGGATAATGGATTGATTATATATAAATGTTCTAGGTGATATATGAACACTATATAGGAATAAATAAAATGAATAAAACATAGTTAACCTGGAAATAAGTGTCCTTATCTACCTCCAATCAGAGGAGTGTTATGGGTTGAAAATGGTTAGTTTAGAGATATACCATGGGAAAGATTTATGTATAGGTTTGGTGTGAGAGGACCAACCTAGTTTGAAATTGAAAGTGAGATGGTATTTATGCTATATCTCTGTAGATACCACTTTGTGTATAGATTATATTTATTGTAAAATGATTGTAATTGGTGGAAAAAGATGATTAGTGAAATAGGGAGATTAAATTGATGTCAATATGATGAAGAAGTTGCAAAGTTTTAAATTTAATGGAGATTGGATTAAGTCCTCAAGTCTTGATATTCCAAGAAATATGTGAATGATTTGAAGGCTTTGAGTTTCAAGGTGATTCCTGAAGAATTTTTATGGATTCATTTTTGGAAATTGGATTTCAGGGTTTAATAATTATCCTAGTTAAATATGGATATGATTTACTGATTTGTATTTCAAAAATATCATTAGTTGTTTGGAGAACTTGTGATTCAATACTTATGAAGGAAAGAGTGAGTAAAGTTGTTTTCAATCATATTCATGTTTTATTAGAAAGAATGATGTTGCTGGAAGGCATGGAAGTTATAATAATTTCCTTTTTAAATCTGATGATGCTAAAGGTGACCAATAAAAGGTTAAAAATCACAACAAAAAATGTTCATGATAAAAGAAGATTACCACAAATCAGTATGGTTGTTTTTGACAAAGAATATTTTTAAGGTTTATCCATTTCCCAGTGTTTGCACAATTTTGGGCCACGAAATTGGGAATCTGGTTTTTTGAAAAGGGATGCTTTTTTTGCAAAGGAGTTTGAAAAGGATAGGTCATGGACCATGAATGAAAGTTCTCAAACCTAATAGGAGGTACATGGAGTAATTAAGGAAAATTTGCAAAGGAAGGATTCCATGTAGCAGTGCTATGCAGACCACAAAGCATGGTATGCAAATTGTGTAATAGAAATGGTTCATGGGAGGACCGTAGTTCATAGAAGGATTGAAGTTTGCGGTGAAGGTTGTCATTCCTAGAATGGAGGTGGTGATCCATTCATGGATGGAATCATCCTCCACCAAGGAAGAAAGGCGATACACAAACCATGTAGGAAAAATGGTTCGCAGGAAGCGCATAGTCTGCGGTGAAGGCTATACCACATTGAAAATTTGGGTAAATCAGATCAGTAGGATTTGTAGATTTATTTGCCTATATAAAGGATCCTAATCCACTCATAAAAATAGAGTGAATTTTATTAGAATAAATCATCACTTTTGGAATAATTTGACTAAGTCTGAAAGTGTTTGTGAGGGAGAATTCCATGAAGGGAAGTAGTTCATGGAGGAAAGATTCCGCAAAGGATGAAGTTTTACATATAAGAGAAGATGGGTTATAGAAGCAGGGGGAGTCTGAAAAAGAGTAGATAGTCCACATAAGTGGAGGTAGTACACGAAGGAAAAAGCGGTATGTGAAATGAAATGCATACAGTGAAGAAAAGGTCATCCACAGAGTAGGGGTGGTCTATGGAGCTTTGAGAGTATGCAGGGAATCGTTTATCTGTGAAGTAGAGATAGTTCACATAAGGGAAGGCCATCTATGAATCACTCGAATCACATAGTGTATGGCAGTAAAAAGTGATAGTTTTCCTCCATAGTTCGTAGGAATAGTTAACAATAACAATTCTTAGGGATAGTTTGTGAAGGGAAGACAGTCCGCAGAGGATAAAAGATAGATCACAAAGTATAAATACCATGTACATGTGAAGTAAAACCATATGTGTACCTGGTAAATACACAATGATCAAGAGTAGAGAAATCACACATATTTTTTTTGTTAAGAAGAACCTGATGTGCACCTAAACTCATATCTTCACTAAGGAAGAATAATGTTGTAAGAAGAAAGAGTGGCCAATTTATATTCATCTATTCAGTCCGTATTAATTATGATGATACTAAGATGAGAGATCATCATTGATTTAATAATAATAAAGGAATTTTTGTGATTCTAGTAAGAATAAGAAGAAGATATCTCAGTTCAGTTAGAATTTCAATGAAGAATAAAGAGAAAATAATAGAAGAAGATCTGGTGACCAAATTGACATCATTTGATTATAATTTGGGTCTCGTAGAATTTAGTATTAATCAGTCCACAACATATTCATATTATTGCAACTGATAGAAAAATAATATTGTGTACCTATCAAGTTTGCTTTTGGAAAGATAAAATAGGAGTTTCTTGCATGATACCGTGCGAGTTGTAAAGGGAAGAAGAAGGTTGTGGAAGAACAAAGAAGATCTGTGACATCGGACATGACTCAATAGGTGGAGGACTTTCTTGGTATTACAAACCCTCATAAATAAAGAGAATATTATCTTAGAAGTTAGTATAAAGATCCATCCAAGAGCTCTAAAACTTGAATTATTGGATTGTTTTCAAAGTGCCTCACAAGTGTAAGGTAATATCTTACTCCTTGTAACCACATTTAAAGGATTGTTTTCTAGTGGTTGTGTGGTCATGATTATTTATGAACATTCCAAGGACGTAGCTTCTCTTGTTGAGTAATGAACCTTGTAAAAATATAGTGTGCTATCTTTAATGATTTTATATACTTGCATGTGATAGGAAAAGAAAATAAGAGAATCAAGATCTGAACAGGTCTAAGAGTTATAGGAATAAAATGTTATAATTGGTTTAAAAAGTCCCTAACATTGATTCACCCACTCTTAGTGTTAGGCATATCCAAAACCGGTCCTCTCATTTGGTATCATAGGAAAGGTTTACCTCTATTAGATTCTCTATAGTAGAGATATTCTATTTTTAAGACTTGAGTCTCTTTCCTAAGTCAAAAACGAAGTAAAGTTTTGGTGAAAATTCATTTACCTATGAGCAGAAGTCTATATCTACCAATACTATGATGAACAAGAAAAATAAATAGAAGAAAAATATGAAGAATAATCCACTTTTATCTAAAGAAGTAGAAGTATCTATTTCTCCATACCCTGCTGAAAATTAATACATATCAGATATGGAAAGTAATGAGTAAGTGGATTAAGTTTCCACTAAAAATATGGATAACCTTCCTACCTATAGTGACAAGAAGTCATGTCTTGGTATATTTAAAATCATTCATGAAGATGAAAATGCTATCAAAAGTGGTGATTATGATCAATCTACAACTTCTCAAGAGTTATCGATTGATAGATTAAGATTTATTCTACATGGTTTTCTAGAATAAAGTGAATTCCTTGTTTGATTATTTCAATGTATGCAGGAATATATCACCCAACTTGAAGAAGAAACTGATGTTTTGGAGAAGGGCTTGTAAGAAAAAATTGTTGAATGTTTAAATATCTCCAGATAGGTTAGAACCTTTAAAGTAACAAAAATGGAAATTTAAATAAGTTCCTCAAAATGGATCAAAGAAGTTGGGGCTAAAGAGGGATTCCATAAGAATTTTTAAGAATATATCCATGCACTTGAAGAGAAATTTAAAAATAGCACTGGTGTCAAGGGTTTATAATTAGAATAAATGTCCAAGAAGATCAAGGAACTTGAATCTTTGATTCAGTAAAAAGATAATATGCATGAAGATAAAGTTTAAAGAATAAGGAATACTTATGAATAAAAGATTAATTTTATTTAAGATCAAAAAATAATCTTCAATATGAAATGTCTAGATTTTGAATCTCAGTTGGCCAATCTTGAGAAGACAAATATTGAGACTTCAAAAAAGAAGGAGACAATTTATAATGGTACTCAATGTTCATTGGAGGATTATAAGGTTAAAATACCTCCAATATGTGATAATAAGATCATGAATTCACTCAATTATCTATCACAAGCATCTGAGAATAATTAGGTACCATCCACACTATCTTGTACTAATGTTTCTAAACCTATTATCATGAATAGTGTAGGATTCAAAAAAAAATTGAACAATTATGGCTGAATAAAGTTGAGAAGAATCCTACCACCATGAATAATGTGGATAGGAAAAAGAATGTGGAAGTTGATTCCCCATATAAAGAAAAAAAATCATGAATAAGACCCAATAACCTGGTATATAAAATATTAGGAAATCTATATTTATGGGTCAATGTTGGTGCTGCAATAAATTTGGTCATTGTGAATTTAATTATTGGTAAAATTATTAAAATGTAAAAGCACAAAAGAAGATTATCTCAAGGGGGAGAAATCTAGAGAAGAAGAAGAAAAATCCACTGGTCTAGAAGCATATGTATACCACAAAAGATTGTGAATTCTTGATAACATCTATGATTTATGAAATGGTAGTGGTCACAAGGTTGGTACATTCTCATATCAACATGTATCTAAACCTGATAAGAAAATAAGAACACATAAGATGTCCTAGAATAAAGAAGCTACATTAGGAAGATATCAGAAGAATGTTGTAAACAAAAATCGTCCTAGGAAGGTACCAAAGAAGAATGGTGAGAACAACATGGATTCTAAATCCAAGAAGTTGAAGGGTAGTGCATCTAAAAGAACTAATAAGAGGGATTGAAATCGAGATAATTGATGTGTAAGATCCAAACATGCTGCTATAGTTCCCAAGAACATGTTAGTTATCTGGATTGAAGATATGGAAAGGATGCGAAAAATGGATGATGCATAAGATAAATATGGTGAAAAATGGGAATAAAATATTCCACATGAAGAATAGAAACTACATGGGGGTTTGTTAAAAAAATGGAAATCTTGTGTTAAAGAGGTTTGGTGTGATAGATGCAGGAAATCTAGTCACATTGAAAAAGGTTGTTTAACCTTAATAACAGAACAAGAAGTATTCCTAAAAAGGAGTAATTATGAATCATCCATGAAGAATGTTAAAAATACAATTTCTCCACAAAAATCATAATATGATGTGAAGGGATCCATACTTCCTCAACATAAATTAGAACAGAAGTTTATATGTGAAAGAATGAATATTGGATCAAGTGGAGAAACTTGGTTAAGAAAAAATTACCAACCTTTCTGTTCATATTAATGAATTAAGGAGGATCTAACTTATTCCCTTAAATCACTGTGTATTGTATTTTTCTCTATAATATAGAAAATTTAAGGTGAAGAAAGTTCTCATAGGTATAACCTAAGAAGTAGTGAGTGCTATCAACTCTTGATAGGAAAGCTGAGGAAGATACCATCCTTAAATGATTCCTTAGTTGACATTCAAATATTAATATGATAGAGGATCATCTTTGATGAATATGAATAATGTGATGTCATATTCTAGATATCTAGGATAAAGAATATTACATCTTGTTTTGATCATCTCTTGGTATTCTAAAGAAAAAAGTTTTTACAAGATCATCCTTGGTGAAGTTGTGAAAGTTTTCCAATATGGACAATCACAAGTTGAAGATCCATTCTGGTGTATTTTCTATACTGTAATTTCTTAAAATCTATTCTTGGTGAGATCAACCATTATAAAGATGATGATAAGTGTTTCCATTGAGGTGGAGACAAATGATGAAGCTTTTAGAATTATTATTTCAATTTGTATAAAATATGATTATTTTGGAAATTGCTTGAAGATCATGTCATTGGAAAAGGTATGTATCTTAATCTCTCATCCTTGGTTATTAGAAATAACAAAATTTTAAGAAAGTGAGATAAATTGAATTATTCAGCGACATAATAAGAATGGAAGTGCCCTAAGGTCACTTATCCTGCCTATTTTACTTGAATGATTTTGATCCATTTTTTGAAGTGAGTGCAGGAGTTTCAGGTTGATTGTTCTTAAAATATTCATCTCACATTTAACAATTTCAGCCTAGAATTAAATTGAATAATCCTTAAAGACAAGTATATGAGTTCTCATTTCATAAGGTATCATGATTAATTGGTAATGGATAACTTTGTAATCTAAATCAAATCCTCTTGTTTTCTACACTGAGTAAAACTAAAGTAGACTTAGAGTGAAATGATGGATGGCACATTGCTTAAGTATGGACCGATACCCTTTTTCCCATGAAATTTTTTTCTTGTCAATAAGGGGGAGAGAGAGTGAAGTGAATGTTTTAAAATTAAAGGGGAGATAGAAGATAATATTTACATATATTGACACATTCATTTAGAAAGATCATTGAAGGTATTTCCAAAAAATACAAAGGGGGATATTGTAGAGTGCAGTTAGTTTATGGATTATATTTGTTGTCAAATGATTTTAATTGGTGGAAAAATATGATCAATGAAATTGGAATATTACAGTGATGTCAATATGATAAATAAGTTCCAAAGTTTCAACTTTAATGGATCTTGGATTAAGTCCTCAAGTCTTGATATTCTAAGAAACATGTGAATGATCTGAAGACTTTGAGTTTCAAGGTGATTTCAGAAGAATTATTATGGATTCATTAGATGACATTAGAATTGATGTTTTAATAATTATCCTAGTTAAATATAATGATGATTTTCTGATTTTTATTTCACAAATATCATAAGTAGTTTGGAGAACTTTTGATGAAAGCCTTATGAAGGAAAGGAAGAGTAAAGGTGTTTCCAATCGTATTCGGGTTTGATTGGAAGGAATGATATTGATGGAAGATAGGGAAGTTATAATACTTTAATTTTTAAATCTAAAAATGCTAAAGGTGATAGATACAAGGTTAAAAATTACAATATAAAAGGTTTATGATAAAATAAGATGACCATAAATCAGTATGGATGGTTTTTCCGAAGTATATTTTTATGGTTGTTCCATTTCCCTGTGTTTTCCAAATTTTTGGGCCACAAAATCAAAAATTTGGTGTTTGGAAAATGGATTTTTTATGAAAATGAGTTTGTGAAGGATAGTTTACAGACCACATTGGAGGTACATAGAGAAATAAAGGAAAATCCAAAAAAGGAAGGATTCTTCAAAGCAGCGCTATACAGACTGCGAAGCATGGTATACAAACCGCGTAGGAGAAACGGTTCATGGGAGGACCGATGTTTATGTAATAAATGAAGTTTGCGGTAAAGTATATTTTTCATGGAATGGAGGCGGTGATCCATTCATGGATGGAATCGACCACTGCAAAGGAAGAAAGGTGGTACGTAGACCGCGTAGGAAAAATGGTTCGTGGGAAGAGAACAGTCTGTGATGCAGGTTGTACCACATTGAAAATTTGGGTAAACTAGATTAGTAGGATTTGTGGATTTATTTTTCTATATAAAGGAAACTAATACCATCATAAAAGTAGATTGAATTTTATTAGAAGAAATCATCGCTACTGGAAGAATTTAGAGAAGTCTGAAAGAGTTTATGAGGGATAATTCCACAAAGTGAAGTAGTTTGCAAAGGAAAGATTCTGTGAAGGAGGAAGTTATTGATGGAAGAGAATATGGTTTGAAGAATAAGGGGGATTTAACTGAAGATTATATGGTCTGTGGAAGCTAAGACAATCTATGGATGAAGAAGTGTTACACAAAAGGAAAGGAGGCCTGCAAAGAAAAGGTCATCCACGAAGTAGGGGTGGTATGCGAAGCATTGACAGTACGCGGGGCATCAGTTTTCCATGAAGGAGAGGTAGTTCAGGGAAGGGATGGGTATCCAAAAATAACTTTCACATGCAGTTCAATGTAGTATGTAGTGAAACTTTTCTGCCATAATTTACAGGAACAGTTTGCGGGAAGAATTCACAGGGACAGTTTGTGAAGGGAAAATAGTTCGTGAAGGATAAAAGATAGACTGAAAAAGATAAATACCATGTACACACAAAGTAAAACCATGTGTATACCTAGTTGATACAAAATAGGCAAGAGAAGAGCAAGAACACATAGTTTTTTTGTGTGTAAATAATAACTATATGTGCACCTAAAATCATATCTGTACCAAGGAAGAAGAACATTGAAAGAAGAAAGAGAGTGGCTAATTTATATTCAGTTATTCAGGTAATATTAATTCTGATGATGCTAATATGAGCTGATATTCATTGATTTAATAATCATGAAGGAATTTTTTTTATTCCAGTAAGAAGAAGAAGAATAGATCTTAGTGTAGTTGGACTTGAACTGAAGAAGAAAGAGAAAAGAAGAGAAGACGATCTGGTGACCAAATTGATATCATTTGATTATAATTTGGGTATTAGAGAATTCAGTATTAATTAGTCCACAACACATTCATATTATTGTGACTAATAGAAAAAGAAGATTGAGAAGCTATCAAGTTTTCTGCTGGAAATAGAAAAGATAATTTTCTTGCATACTACTATGTAAGAAAAAAAGTGAAGAAGAAGGTTGTGGAAGAACAAAGAAGAATTGTGACATCAAACAGAACTCAATAGGTGGATGACTTTCTTGGTGTTAAAAAACCTCATAAACAAGGAGAATATTGTATTGGAAGGTAGTATAAATATCCTTCCAAGTGCTTTAAAACTTTCATTATTGGATTGTTTTCCAAATGCCTCACGGGTGTAAGGGAATATCCTACCCATTGTAACCACATTCAAAGTATTATTTTCTAGTGGTTGTGTAGTCAGGATTATTTCCAACCATACAAAGGATGTAGATACACTTGTTGATTAGTGAAACCTATAAAAATATCATGTTCTATATTTACTACTTTCATATAATTTCATGTGATAGGAAAAAAGAATAATAGAATCAAGATCCTAATAGGTCTAATAGGTGTAGGGATAAAAAGTTACAATTGGTTTAAAAAGTACCCAACACTGATTCAAGCACTCTCTCACTGTTAGGAATATCCAAAACTGGTCCTCTAAATATTTAGTGTGATGCCTTGTTATATCGCTTGTATGGTCAGTTTGAGCATGGTTGTGTTGAGAGACACCATGAGTTAAGTGAAAATATTTGACCATAGAGAAGAGAACAAGATAGAGGAACCCATTAGGGGTGTACAGGAATTGATGTGACCTAGGGGACCATGGAGGGTTTCCTAGTATTATGTTAACCCTATATAGGACTATTACATGAGGGATGGTAAGACTGTATCCTAGTATGAATTTAGTAACAGGTATAGGTTTTTAAGTTGAGAGGCCTACCTAGGAATGCTAATTAGTTTTGGGTGAGTTACCAACCCATGCGATTATGATATATATACATAAATAGTTCTAGGGAGAGATTATTCCCAATGGAATATTATAGATAAGGTTTTAGAGAGAGATTATGCCCCTAGGTGCTTGTGATATGAGCTTCTAGTAAGGGTTGTCATCCCCCCTGATGTGATATGTGTTTTGGAGAGGGGAAACATTCAACCTAATGATGATGATGATTTATGGTATTTTGGGAAATGATGCTATTCCCTTGACATTATATGAGATATTTTGGGGGTTGGAAACTCTTCCCCTGATGTGACACAATATGTTTCTAAGGTGGGAAACTCTTCCCTTGATGTGATATGAGATATTTTTGGGGTGGGAAACTCTTCTCCCTAATGTGATATAGGATGTTTCTAGGGTAGACCATTCTTCCCCTGACATGACATGTGATATTTTTGGGGTGGGCCTCTCTTCCCATCGATGTTATATGAGAGGATTTTGGGTGGGACCCTCTTCTCCTTTATGTGATATATAACATTAAATTTGATCTGATATTCCCCTTGATATGATTTATGGCGTTTTGAGTGGGTCATACTTCCCATGATGTTATTATAATTGGGTGCTATTACAACCCTTGGTTTTGATGTGAGAATTAATCAGAGACATTCATAACTAGTTAAAGAAGGTATGGTCAAACTCAGGTGTTACTTTAGAACCCGAGGATTGACTATGGTTTATTTATTGCCTCCGAATGGCCCAAAGGCCTTCTTTTTTTATTTTATTATAGATAATCCCCCTTTTAAGGGTTTAAGAGGAACCCGTACATGACCCGTAGGCCCAAGGAACAAGGCCCAACATGACCCGCAATACATGACCCGAAGGCCCAGAGACATACCATGGCCATTACATGACCCGTAGGCCCAACCCACTAGAACTGCCCCTCCCAAGTGTCTTGCATCATTGATCACCTTAGCTCCCCACCTTGCATTTCTGATCATCTAGCATTGCCCCGTACAAAGCTGCACGGTGCCTGGTCCCAATGGCGGCTACCATACCCTCTCATTCTTCCAATTCAGTTAGCTCTGCATCTGGTGGCTGCTACTCCTGTTACTCTAATCCTCTTTTGGGGCCTATTCTGTGTGAACTGGGTAATTCCATGGTCTACGTGACCCAAAGGCCCAGTGGACCAAAGGCCTTTGATGACCCGAAGGCCCTGGAGACCCATAGGCCCAAACCGATGGCTCGAAGGCCCAAATATGGTGAATAGTTCTGGCTGCTACAGTACCGAACAGTAACTGCTATAGTACTACTACAGTACTACTATAGTGACTACTACAGTACTGCTATAGTACCCCGGAAATTCGCCTCCACCCGGTTTTGAACTCGGGTCTCTTGGATGCCAAGCAGGAGCCCTTACCACTCGGGTACGGGCTCGTTGGCATTGGGATCCCATACTTTATTTAATTATTTTGAGCATATCACACTATGTATACACTGTATATTTTGGTCATTTTAGGAACACCATTGGTGGTGGCCTATTGATTTTTACTCACACCCCGCTCAAGTAGCCATAGGACTTTAGTACTTGAGTAGACCTCATGACCGCAGGTGTAGGTTGGGAAGAGGTCCATAGTTCGATGGTTGAGCTAGATAGCTTGGATAGAGTCAGGAGATGAGACTGGGTAGGGACTCAAAATTAGGTAGTGATTTTCATGTTTCAATTTATTTTCATTTGGGTTGAGTTGTAAATGATCTACCCATGAGAGATCTTGTTAATCTCTTCCTAACCCAAGTGCCATTTTTAGAAAATTAATTTGTTATAACATGGGTATGTTATTCATTTCTGGTGGAATAAATATGTTGTGTATTTATTATTTTCAGATGTTGTGATGAATGATTGTATATTATTTCTAATATTTTTTTCTTTGAAATGAGGTTATAGTCTCTAGATGGTTACCTTCAAACCTCACTACTAGTCAGAAACCACTAACATATGGGGAGGCATGACTAAGGCCATGTAACGAACCAATCCAGTTACTATAGAGTGAATCAAGATGAGCTGTTTTAACATCAACCATGTCATGGTTTTGGTAAAATTTATATCTTGAAGAATAAAAATAACCTCTAAAATTTTAGGATGCTAAAGATTTTCAACTGTTCTTTTTCAGATCTATTACATTTTGGTCTATTATAACATGTCATGGTTTTAGTTTCCCATTAATAAAAGTGGATATTCACTTTGAGAGATGTGATGAAAAAATTTATAGCCTCCCATATCATCTTGAGATAATTCCAGTGACTATTTGGGTCATGTTTGAGAGAAGAAGAAAGTTAAAACATCATCTACAACAAATTAGTCCAAACTACCTAAAAGTCAATCAAACCTATGGTGCCACTTGACCTCAAGTGTGCCTCCCCATATGCCAGAGTATACTAAATATTGGTAAGGGTCTATAAGTAAAGTGGAGAGACTATAACCTATGGATAAGATGCCTATTAATAATAGCAAAAACAATAATAATAAACCATCATCATAATGTAGCATCATTATATGGAAATTACTTCTATGATCTAACTTTATAGGAACACATCACATGCTATAACAAATTATGAATGGTAATAAGAACAATAATAATAAATACCCATTACATCCTTGAGTTTTAACAATTCACTAAGGGTCGACCATACCTACTTTGACCAATGCTGGTGTCAAGTTCGAACATATCAAAAACCTCCAAAGACACAGAAAACTTTACAATAAAGTGGTCTCCCATGGTTATTCATTCACTAAAGGAAAAACAAGATTTTATAATGGGTTATTTGTGATAGAATGAGTATCCATCATAAATAATCAAAATTATCAAGTTATATACAATAGAATGAGAATCTCATCAAAAATAACTCTAGCTCTCATGGTATTTGTGACAAAATTTATATCCACTCACAAATTGTATTGGTGACAACGCATGCTATGTAGAAAGGAAAGACTTTGTGATGGAAGGTCTCATTCCACTAAAAATAGTATTATATTAAAAATACACTATTATGATGAATAACCCTTCTGCCGAAAATAATATTATTTGTGACAAAGAGTGGTGTTCGTCGCAAATAATTTATCGACATGGTGAATAAAAAATAAATATAGTGCGTAGCATTTGTGACAGATTTGGAGATCTGTCACAAATGCCTTTTCATCCGCCACTATAACTTTTTATGGTGGACAATATTTGCGATGTATTCTATCATAAATAGACTACCACAGCTAATCTAACCAATATAAGGCATGAACCAGTATTCTCCCCTCACTTGACTTCTCATACCCTCTTCAATTCTCTCAAATTTCTCTCATGTATTCATTTAAATTTTTACAGGAAAGTTTTTAGAGGCACATCAATATATCTATTTCTAAGAACAAGTGTCGGCTTTAAGGTATTTATTTTATACTTTTTAAATAGTTAATTTATTTACTTCATTTTATATTAGGAATAAATGGTAATAATTATGAATAATTACTATTAACTTGTAATAATTACTAATAATTATAAATAATTAGTAACAGTTAGTAATAATATTTAACAATTAGCAATACTTATGAATAATTAATAAGAATTAGTACAGATTCATAATAATTCAAAAAATAGTGATAATTAGTAATAATTAGTCATAATTAGTAATAGTTAGTCATAATTAGTTATAATTAGTCATAATTAGTCATAATTAGTAATATTTAGTAATAATTATCAATAAATAATAATAATTATCAATTATTAGTAATAATTATGAATAATTAGTAATAATTCATAATAATTAGCAGTAATCCATAATAATTTCCAGTAATTGGTACGGATTACTAGTAATTCCTAATAATTACCTGTAATTCAAAATAATTACCCATAATTAGTAATAATTACTGATAATTAGTAATAATTACCATAAGTTATAATGATTGCCTGTAATTAGAAATGATTACTAGTAATTTGTAATAATTACCACTAATTAGTAATAATTACAAGTAATTACCAATAATTTAGTAATAGTAATTAGTATTAATTAGAAATAATTACAAGTAATTAGTATTAATGAGTAATAATTATTCTTAATTAGTAATAATAAGTAATAATTATTAATAATATATGTAATTAGTAATTATTAGTAATAATTAACAACAATTAGTAATAATTAGTAATAATTAATAGTAATTTATAATAATTAGTAATAATTTCCATTAATTAGTAATAATTAGTAATAATCACCAGTAATTAGTAATAATTAGTAATAATAATCTATAATCAGTAATAATTAGTAATAATTATTGGCAATTGGTAATAATTTATAATAATTACAAGTAATTAGTAATAATTAGTAATCATTACTAGTAATGAGTAAAAATTAGCAGAAATTTGTAATAATTAGTAATAATTACCATTCATTAGTAATAATTAGTAATTATTATATGTAATTATAAATAATCAGTAATAATTACCAGTAATTAATTATAAATAATTAATAATAATTACTGGTCATTAGTAATAATTAGTAATAATTACTGGTCAGTAGTAATAATTAGTAATAATTACCATCCATTAGTAATAATTAGTCAAAATTAGTAATAATTTGCAATAATTACTAGTAATTTTTAATTATTAGTAATAATTATTATTAATTATTAATAATTAAAATTCATTGATGAAATATGGTAAGTAATTTTATTTAATTATTTATATATAATTTAAATGTAAAATTTTTATTTTATATTTATATAGGTAGTTGAGAATCCTGATGTTACATAATTCGATGTTTTTAAGAAGATGGACACTGATCATACCATTGGGAAACTGTTAGCATCAGATTATGGTTAATATATATATTTTTGATTTTTAAAATTAATTTAAATTAATATTTTAACTATTTTAATTTCAAATTGCATTTGAAGAAGGTATATGAGGTAGTGACTTCACACACACATGAGAGTTAAGTTGAGATTGAGGGCCATGGTACCTATGAGTTTGGTTTTAATGAGGCATCTTAGATGTAAGTAACCCAACATGGCATCGAGAAAGGCCGAGTGAGTGGTATTGATTATCGATTTACACATGCTAATTATTACGATACTTCTATGTGGTCATTATTCAACTTGAGAGGAGATTGTATAGATTCTTCATTATCTGTAGTGTATGAGGAGAGGTTAAGAGATCATAATGAGATTATAGATAGTATTCATATAGAGTAGGAGGATCATTATCAATAGCAGGTGGAGAAACATCAATGATAGAAGTATCATTATGAGAAAATGATGAAGTAAATGTGATGAGTTATGCATGGTTTAGGGATGAAGTTCCCTATACTCGATCCTCCAGCTAATCCTATTCCTCCATAATGATTGATGATACTTTTTTGATAAGCATATTATGACAGTTTTTTAGATGGTAATATTTTACATAAAATGATTATTAATTTACATGTGATTTTTTTTATATATTTAGGGTTTTAAAAATTTTTTAATATTAATTTTTATTTTTTTTGTTTTGATATTAATATGACTCCATAATGAATAATAATTTATTTATGTTTTCCAATGGGTATGATATCTATCACAAAAAACTATTTATGAAGGGAAGAAGTATCCATCATGATTTTTTATGAGAGTCTGGCACAAGAAAAGGATTTTACAATTCCATTTTCTTCTATGAGTTAATTATGATAGATTCCCCTCAAAATTGACCCATTTAAAATTGGTAAAAGTTTTGTAGTTATTTATTTTTTCCCCATGCCTTGAATATTAAATTTCTATCATTACCATGTTGGGTTGAGTTACTTCTAGAATAAAATATAGGATAAAAAAATCTAGTTGATCAACCACCCCTAAGATACCCCCTTTGGGTAGTTAAGAAGTGTTAATGGATCAATGGATAATTATCATGGTGATATTATTCAACTTATAAATTTTTGATTTTGTAGGATTGTGCTAGTATTTTTTGTCTCTGGTTAATTATATTCATTTGAGGAAATTTTAGTTTCTTTTGGGACCAAGCACCAACTTGGTTTAAGAAATGAGTGAAAAAATATCTATGAATAAATCCTGGATTTCACTATAAATTTGAAAATAATCAACTTGAATAGATTATCCCCAATAAAATAAAAAAATTAAACCGATCATAAGCCATGAAATTAAAATATTTAACATAAATTTCTTATGAGTATCCTCTTGTACTTATATAACATTCTTTAAATTTAAATCCACTAAATACTCCCACACAATTGTATCCAAACAAATTTGACTAAAAATAGTGGGATTTAAGATCTTAAAACTCTATTTTTTATACAACCACTAGACCAAGTTCCTTCCAACTGGATACCTTGATGAATTTCAAGCAGTGATGCACCATTGATGGATTTGATCCTAATAAATCTCTATAATCTCCTTGAATGGATAAATATAATGAATTATATTTCTTTTTTTCTTGGTGGTTATTTTTAGGTAGAATAATTTTGGGTTAGGCATAGTTGGAAGGTGTCTAAATTGATTATTTGTCTTTTGGTCGGTGGTTTAATTGGGGGTTGGTTAGTAAAGTGGGATCGCTTGACTGGTGATGATAGTGGAGTGACTTTACTCTTTTTAGATGTCCATTGGGATATATTACTTCATGAACCTTTTAGAAGTATTGGGGGGGTTATTACGATAAAATAAAGTTTTTATGGGGTTTAAAAAAGGGTTTGTGTGAAGGGGTATGGTATCAGTTCAAGAATATAAAGGGTTTTGGGTTTGTAAAAGTGTTAAAGGAGGGATTAATCAGGGAATAATGGATGAATTAGGGCTATAGGGATGAATTTTTTAATGATAGAGGCTAGGGAAGATGAATGAGAAATATGAGGCTAGGGTTAAATGGGTGTAGCCCTTTAACCCCCTTAAATTTTTATAACCTAAAAAACCCATAGCATGGCTTTCTCAAAAACATGATGTATTTTTTTAATTTAAAATTTGGGATTTTGGATTATTAAGAACCAACTAAGACATGGTTTTAGAATTATCATCATTGAAATAATCAGGTTTTTAATTTAGGGGATTTGGTTAAACAAATTATGATGTGTTTTTCTTAGTATGTCATGGTTTTCATGGATTCAAGGAAAAAAATAGAAAGTGAACTGATACATAAATTTAATTAATCATGGTTCTATAGAAAAAAATGAAAAATCCCAATATTCCATATATTAGGGGTAAACAACCAATTTTTTTTATGTTTTTTCTTGGTGGAAATAAAATGGGATAGGTGAAAATATTATAACATGGTTGGTTCCCATGGTCACTAGAAGAATAAAGTGGTTTATTTGTGAAAAAAGGTCAATGAAACTGAGATTTGTTATTTCATAGTAATCATAGGAGGGTGGGGGATATTAATTTATTGATCAAACATGCAATGTTTATCATTGTGGTTTTGGGAATAATTTTTCAAAATCCATGTATTCCATAGTTTAGAATAAGAACAACATGTTTTTACTGGTTTTTTCATTTTTAGGCTTGGTAAGGAAAAATGTATAAAAATAGTAGTGGTTGGTTTGGTAATGGTTTTGGGTTTGGAGTGTTTGGGAAAAGGAAAAAGGGACTATGGGGGTATCCCTTATCACTGTTTTTATGAATTTATTGTAATATATTAAAAACAGGGACCCAAATTTGATCACAACATGATCATTACCCAGGGTTTTGTTTCAACAAAAAAAGAAAAAAATGAATAAATTTAAGGCGTTTTGGTCATTTTCCACCCATGGTTTGTTCTAATCCTTCACTAAAGTGTATTTTTTTGTGCACCATATCACGTTTCAGTTATTCTTCTTAAAACTTTTATTTCACTTATCCTGTTTGAATTTATTTGATTTCAAAACCCTTAAACCATTTTATTTTTTCAATTAATAGGGTTTATATAAGGTTTTTTCTAGGATTATATTTGTAAATCCATGTCCTAGGTTACCCAAATGGTGATTAGGTCGAGTGACATTATCTGACCTTAGATGTTCCTCCAAATATACTAGAGGCTACCGATTAGAAATGAGAGTATATTAAAAATGTTTGGATAAATATAATATTGACATCACATTATACAATATAACATAAATAATAAAAACATAATCTAAAAAAATAATATAAAAGTGTACATTTGGAATTAAAACTAAATGAAAACCATATAATAAATATCAAACATGATATAACAAATGAGGAACCTATAATGTCTTACATGGAATACAACAATGGGATCATCTATTGGGATAATAAAAAAACTATTGATAGCCTCCTTGGACTCATATCTAAACCCCATCTAGATACTCCATCCTAATCACTTGTATATCTTATGACATGAATATCAAACATAAGGTTTACACATCTATTAAGGTTCATGTGAATGATGTGAGAATAATTCTTAGTAGGGTACCACTAACGAGGCCCCTAATATATTATACAATATATCCGGTGTACACATGAGAAAATAAATAAATATATAATATAAAATAAGAAATAAATCATGAAAATTCATTGTTTGATAACCAAGAAACCACAACACCCAACCCACTTGCTTTAATATATGCTGGTAAATATTATTTTTTTATAATATTAAAAATAAATAGGTTTTCCAGATAGTTTCCTCATCTCTATCGATCTATCAATCAGTAGAAAAGAGCATATAAAGTCAGGAAATGCATCCAAATAGTGGGAATAGTATAACATATCTAATACCTTGAAAATATTATGGATGTGGTGTAATATATTTATCCTCTAATATAATCACTACTTTAGGGAATGAAATAACATAACTAGTCATATAGGAGAATCAAGGATGTGGTGAAACATAAATGACCTCTAATATAATCATTGCATTATGGGAAATGCATAACATAACCAGTCCTGTAGAATAATTGAGGACACAACACAACATATCCATCCACTAATATATTCATCCCATCATAAAAAATGTTAAACATGGTGATTCCCATGGAAAAACTGAGAAATATAAATAACATAGTCGACCTATAATATAATCACCACATCTTGGAAAAGGATTAACATAACTAGTCACATAGAAGAGAATCTAGGCGATAATCCTTGACACACCATTTCCTTCAAAAATCTAACCCCCTTCATAATGTTAGTGTTTAAACACACACACACACACACACACTATATCAACATAGCCTAAATAACAAACCAATACACAATGACATATACACTCCAAGTCACAGTTGTCAGAAAGTTTCCTACCAAATTCTAAATCTTTATTAGCATCCATCACATACTATTTATTCCATATCCCAACTCACCAACTAGGGATCAAGAAATCCTTGATATATCCCATCTTACCCATGAAATATTAAGTCACAAAGTATATATTTACCATAACACACACTAACTCATAAGTAATTTAACATAAACTAATCATCAATTTCATCTCACTTAATAGAATCCATTCCACTTGGTTCCCTATGAATTACCATGGGTCCTTATTTTTTGATATCAAACCATATATGTCACATCCCAGTTCATTATTAAGTAGACTTTCTAAGACTTCCTCCACTAGGATAGGGGTTAGTAACTAGTGCTGAGGTATCCACACATCAGGGGAAGTATTACCACTAATAAATCCATCACTTACCATCATACATCTAACATACACTATACATGAATAATATATAAGACTGAAAAACCTAAAAAATGCATATATATAACAAAAATATCATATATAATGTAAAATAATACAAATTATACCACAATACACAACCATCGCATCCCAAATATATTCCATCCCAAATAATGAAGACACGAGAGTGGTTATCATCAACCATCTTGTAATGACCCGCCAATTCTCATTGTCTTGAGAGTACAACGAGTCATTACTAGGCCTTAAGAGACATCCCCAAGATGCCAAAGGCTAGAAATAAATGCCGAAGGGTTTCAAATAAAAGTTGGGGATGATTTACCCTTTAATAAATAAACCAAATAATAGACCAACCATAACAAAAAATTCACTATATGATGCATGAATGGATGAAAGATAACTCAACAACTTCATGTATCTCAAAACCACATCAAAATAAGCAACATCAGAAGAATAACCGAGTATCAAAGTACACAATGGATAGACTACACAAGAATCTCCAAAGACCTCAAGACTCCATGATCTAAAAGCTCCATACTCCACAATATACGAATATCCCAAACATCATGAGGTAGTGCTAAACACGTGTAAAACATTACCTTTTCCCTTGTCCCGAAAGATAGCATCTGAAAAAGCACCAAAGTGCCAAAGCAGGGGTGAGTATAAAACTCAGTAGGTTTTCCCCAATGACTTCCCCACTCACGACACTAAGATAGAAGAGTTAGAAACAATTATAAAAAATGGTTTATATAAAAAAATTTCTCAAAAGTAGTTTATAACTAAATATAAACAAGTTTCCAAAACCATTCATTACCAAAATCATACAGGTGCAATTGAAACCAATTTTCCCAGTAAGATATTTTCCAAAAAAATAACTAAACAATCTTAACAACCATTCCCAAATATCCCTACATCGGCATACCCAACCATTTCTCAAACCCATGCTACCAACCATGCATGCAACATTATGATAGTTCCATATTCATGAGTGGTTTCTCTTCGATCTACCAAGTCGTCACAAGGTAATTGTTTCCCATGTTCCATTAATCTTTTGGCACCAAGCACAAGGTCATATTTAAAACATGCCCTATATATGAAATTCCCATGTGCCATTAAACCTTTGGCACTGAGAATAAGGTCATATTTCAACCAAGCCCCGTATATGCAATATGAACACATAATACATATACCCAATGATCAAGCCAAAATAAACCTTTCAATAAAAACACCTTTTTATAGAAAATTATTTCCATAAAAACCATTTCAATGCCAAACCATTTCAATAAAACTCCATTTTTATTTAAAAACATTTCTATTGAAAACCCCCTTTTCATCAACCATTTTTCAATTCCATAAAATCCATAATTTAAAATCATCATTTTAAATAAAACCCCCTTTTTCACAACTATTCACCAAGATCACACAATCTCACAAAAACCATAAATCATAACAAATGAATATTTTCCATTAATTTCACAATCAATAAACCAATTTGATTCTAATCCAATCAATTCTATCAAGAGTAGATGAGAGTGAAGCCACCTACCTCAAAGGTTTTGACAAAACTTTAATAATAGATGAAGAACGTAGAAGGAAGCGGGTCGATTATCCAAGAGTGGACTTAGATCTCTTATCCTAGAAATATCACAACTCAACATTGAAATATTTGGCATCCAAAAATGTAGATATACCCACTATAGGTTCATATCTGAGAAAGAATGGAGATCGGAGAATTAGATCTAAGCAGATCTAAGAAAACATGACAAATCCGTAAAGAATGGTGACATACCTCAAAAATTGGACTCAAAATCACCAAGGGAAGGCTCTGGAATGGCTTCAACTTGTGTGGGGAGGGTTCTACAGCCTTCTAGGGAGAATAATCTAGAATTAGGGGCATTTTGAATCCAAAAAAAATAAATAGAGCAAAAATGAGTAAACACCTAGAAAATAGGATCTAGATTTGACCTCTGCACAAGATTTTACCACATGGTTTGTGCCAACCGTGTATGGATCATGCAACCTTCCTTTTGGTCCGAACACTCCCTAAAAAAACCCTCAAATTCTTCCATCCTTCACCTTTACCCCTTTTTATGGAAACATCCCAATTTATGGAATCACCCCACTTTATGGAAACACCCCACTTTATAGAAACACCCCACTTTATGGAAACACCCCACTTTATGGAAACAACCCACTTTATGGAAACTATCTATTATATAGAAACTCTCTATTTTATAGAAACTCTCTATTTTATGGAAACTCTCTATTTTATGGAAACCCAATCAAAGACACACCAATTAAAAAAAATGTGAGGAAAGGGGGTTATATACCTGAAACCAGGGGTACTACATTCTCCCCTGTCACGAACCAACCCGGGTTGACCCTGAACCGGTCAACCGAGATGGTCCGCAACATGTCCCGAGGGGAGTTCCCGATCCCCCTGGGATGACAACCAGTGCCGGGCATCAAAGTATACACGAGGGAACGATTTAAGCCCAAGATATAAAACCAGGACCAAATAAATAAATAGAACAAACAAAGCATGCAGCAAAACGACAACTAAAACTTAAATAAACAAAGAACCGATCCAAATACAAAGTATCATTAAAAAGAAGGAAAAAAATGGAAAGAAGACCCCACTACAATGATCTCCATGTGACCCCTTGGTCACCTCCAAATAAAATCCCAAAACTGCTCCCACATGAGCAGCCACTCAGGAAAAAAAAGCATGAACAACAGCTGAACCTGCAACTGAAATGTTAAAGGATAGGCGTGAGCACAATAATGCTCAATAGGGATGCCAAAAGTAAACCACTGAATCCAAGTGTTTTCTAACCCAAAGTTGTCCGATGACACAAGTTTGGAAATATAATTATAAAAATAAGGTTTTATCATTTAAACAAAATAACACATATTTCCCACTATGAGAACTAACCCATGCCATATATTATTTCAAAAACAGTTTACCATTTTATAAACAAAACCAAACCAGTAATATTAGAGCTGTGAAAAAGGGAGACAGGTAAACAATACAAGCTGAAAATAGACTAGTGTATCAGAAAAACAAACAAGCAATACAAGTTGTATATAAACCAATGTAGAAGAAAATAAACAAGCAATACAAGCTATATATAAACTAATGTAGCAGAAAATAAACAAGCAATACAAGATGTATATAAACCAATGTAGCAGAAAATAAACAAGCAATACAAGCTGTAACCATGGGCGTTCCTGAACATCCCTAGACAACCCCTGGACGCACTCGGTTCGGAACCACTTGTCGGCGTATAGTGAAGCCCCATAGTCTATAACCCACTGATCTCCCTCACGACAAAATCAGCAGAAAATCCCATCTGGACTCTCTATCTACCAGGGGGCACTAACCCGTCTAATCGAGGCTGGTGAGAAACCGTCACTCGATAATCTATAAGACGCCCAGGAACCCATGGTGGTTATAATTATAATGTGTAGGTAGGAAGGCCCTCGCATGCATGAATCATCTCACCGCACTTGCCTTCCTCAAACACGGACGCTTCCTATACGTTCACCCATAAAGGGTTACACTAGACAGGAGCACCTCATATATGTGTTCAATCATTCACATTCAAGAAAGTGCCAACCGGTCTGCTATAACATGTAAACTTTAAAACATTTCAGAAAAACGTTTACGATTTCAAATTGATAACACACATTTATTCAAAATATCTTGCAAACACCACTCTTACATTTACAAAACCAATGAGCTCTTAAGTTCTAAACACACATTCAAACACTTCACAATTATCAAACATGCTTTTACCCTTTTCCGACCCACACCAAAACATGTTTTAAAATGAATGGTCAAACCTTAAAGAACACATTATAAACCATGATTTCCAAAATACTTAAAGCAACACTTTACAAAACCAAATTTAAAATACTCTTTAGAAACCACTCAAGGGGACCAAATTTATTTGAAAACTAAAATCCATTTATAAGATTGAACTTCCAAGAAAACACCAATTACCTTAAAACCCTAATTGGCCACCTACTTTATTTATAGAAAATAAAACAATTCAAAAAAATAAACATTAAAACCTTTCCAACACATTTTAACACGTTTAGTATGTTACACCAACATCAAACCATACACACCCAAAATCTTCTTTTGAAATTAAATGCACACCAAGAACAAATTTTAAAGTCTTTCCTCAAAAACCACCACTTACCCACATTATTTTAAAGAAACGCCAAATAATACATTGAATTCATTAAACCTTTACAAAAGTGTTTTAACATAATAACTAAGTCATAACACAAACAAGCCAAGTTCATTAATAAAAAAAGGTCGTTGCAACATAATAATGGTGATACATTTCATAAGGGATCAATTAATTCTTAATGAAACATAAGCAATTCAAACAAGGTTTCTAGATATCATAAAGCTACACAATTTACACTAATAATCATTTAAAACCTATTTTTAACAAATCAAATAAATTCCAAACTACTATAATAATTTAATTAAATGTTCCATAGAGCTGAGAAACTATTTTATAAATTTATTTAAAATGGAAAGCATCAAAGGAAAGACTTTAAGATAGAAAAACTTGGAAACACCTACCGAAGGCTCATGCGATTGGAATGAAATTTCAACAGAAAGGAGAACGACGCCCCACGGACAAAACGCACACCCTAAAACCAAAGAAAATCCGAGATACACATTAACCCTAACATTTAGGGTTCGGCCAAAAATAAACCCCACATGAAAACCCAAAAAAAAAATGATTGAGGAGAGGAGAGAAAGGGAAATAGAACTTACTGCGCCGGAGGGAGGAGCATCCGCCGGAAGAAGCACCGGATGAGAGGAGGCGTTCTTGAGAGCGCAAGGGGAAGAGGGCTGCGTGAGGGAAAAATCGGGGAGAGAGGGTGTTAGGGGAGAGTCGGATGGAGTGTGGGATATAAAAAAATTGAAATAATGGGGTGAGGGGAATGTGAGAGATAAAATAAAAAAAGAAATTAATTAGTGGGGACATGTGGTGCGTGATGGGTAATATAAGAAGGGGGTGTGATTGGAGAGAGGAATTAAAAAAGAAGATAAATAAATGGGGAAAGAGGGATGAGTGGGGAGAGGTAGCGCATGAGACGACAAAAGAGGGTGAGGCGTGATGGATGAAAAAAAGGGGTGAGGCGTGGAAGAGGTGAGATTGGAGAGAGGATTACAAAAAAAAGATATTAAATGGGGGAGTTAGGTTGAGGCGTGGGAAAAAAAAGAGGGACTAAAACCCCTTAAAAAAAATAAAACAAAATTAACAACAATAACAAATAAAAAAAAAATGTTAATAAAAATAATGATAATCATAATTTTATTTATGTTCTTTTAAATAATAATAAAATTAATAACACCTAAATAATAATTATATTTATAACAATTTATTGATAATAAGATCATTAACAATTTTAATTAAAAAAACATTTTTATATACACAATAATGCTATTATTATTATATCTTAAACATTTAATTTATTTCATTTTCATAATATTTTATTATTTTATGTAATGGGTAACCGCAAGGGTATCCGGGCCAGTTACATGGTTATGGCCAACCTTGCGGTGTCCGTGCATCAGTCCAAAACCCACCAAAAACATCAAATGTCAAAAAAAATTTAATCACGCACTCAACCCGCACCTTGACGAGGCTATCCGAAGCCATGAAATTACAAAATAAAATAATTTAAAAGGTCGGGGTGTGAAAATTATCCCCACCACAAAACTTTCTGCCCCAGAAAGTCACCCAGCTAAAAAGCAACCAAAACTCAGGTCAATGCCCAACCAAAACTGTTGAAACAAAAATGAGCATCGAGCTGACTATTCTCTCAACAAGTTATAACCGACCGACTCAAAGAGAAACCAGAGCAGAAAACAAAGGGAGAACACGAGAGGGTTCTCCCCACCACAATAATTCCCCTAACGTAAGAATTTGAACTAAAACACCACCCTGGGGGGGGGGGGGTAATGCGGGAACTCCGAACTGAACCTACCGACTTCTCCACATGTGTTGAACCGGACCGCTGAGACTTAAACGGAAAACCACTACAAGGCCACCCGGTATACTGGGGCACCAGAATAAGGAATTTCCTATAACAACACCACCGGAACTAAGAATTCTCCACACCAATCTAAAACTCCTCAACACCTCACATTTCCAAACGATCACTAAAAGAAGGACCAACCCACACAAGGGCCAAAACACTATTAAGAAAAAAAAATAACGATTCTAGAGGTCACATTCAGAAGAAAACCACTACCATGATCATGAAAGGATAAGTTCATCGCACTTTCACCACAAAATATGAAATTGTAATAGCATGAAAAAAAGAACAAGGGAACCTTGAATGTCTCTATTTTAAGAAGAAAGATAATGAACCAAGAAAAGGTCTTAAATGCCTCTGACACGCTGGCTGTGCGCGAGCTTCACCCCGAGACCTGAGGTTGGGGCTCTGATGGCTGAAGCATCTTATGCCTCACAGTCAGACACAAGAATCCCCCAATCAGAACTCCTTCCTTAAATGACACTTCCCACAGAACTTCCCCTAGTGACCTGAATGGCCACAACGATGTCAAGACTTAGGAAGGATGCGGACCAATGACTTGGAATGACCGAACCAGCTATATTGATGACATGCCTGAAGGAATCCTGATGAACTAGGTTCCAGGATCAACGAAGATAACCTCTTAGGGAATGTTCCACATGCACACACTCCTCACCAGATAGAAAGCCTTAAAAAAGAAATCACCAACTACTCCCCAAACTCCAACGACGATAAGACAACCAACCTCCACTAGTCCCAAACTTAAACCTTAAACAAACCTGAAACGACATGAACCTTAACAACCTAGGGAGTTCCCAAACACCCAAAGACATGCTACACTTCCCTCAAGTCATTTCCCCACCTCTACCAGACCTCCAACACCTCAAAGGGTGTTGACACTTAAAAGAACCGAAACCAGGACATGACTCATCAGCAACACTAGGGACCTTTCTGGGCAACATACTCTGAACAACACAAGAGACACAAAACCAAAACTTTCCTCAAGCCAAAACACAATAAAAAAAGTACACCCCAATCAAAGAAAACAGGACCAGAAGCCAATCAAATATAAACACAACCAAAACCCTCTTCCAAAACCACCATTTTCATTTAAATTTTAGAACTGTCTTATCCCACGATCATTTTTAAAATTCCAAAACCACTTTTCACAAGCCAAAAGTCCACTCAAGGAATTTTTTTCCAAAACCTTTATATATATTAAAACACACTCAAGGAATCCTATAGACCATCACATGTGTGTCCATCCATTTCCATCCACATCATCCATAAACAAGTTCCCCCACACACTTACCATACACACCCACACACATGTGATATTCCACAAAGAATACCAAGGGCCACATCCTTTACTCATCAAAACCCAAACATTTACTAAAACGCTTTCAATTTTAAAACTCCATTTACTAAATTAAAATAATTTTAGAGAAAACATTTTCATTTAAAAAAACTCACTTCCATTTCCAAAAGCACGCTTTCAAGAACCGAAACCAAACTGAGTACAACTTACACAGGACCACCGGAATGAGGAACTAGTAGTTACACTAAACCCAGTGACATGGTAGTGAGCCACGCCCCAAGTAAGCGTCAACAACTAGGAGGAACTTAAACCATGCACTCAGACTCCACATGGGTCACTACTCCATGTGAAGTCGTGACGTGACATCGTCTTGCCTCCGTTGTCATCCCTAAATCCAAAAACAAAGACACAAGACTCAAATCCCGGACTAAACCTGGCAACTCAAGGTTCAGAACGAGAAAGGGTTCATGACGCCCTTCCTGCACCTACCTCTCGAGTCCCGGCAGTCCTAATCTCCATCTACCAGACACCCCAAATAACAAGAACCTCCTCTGATACCATTTTGTCATGAACCAACCCAGGTCGACCCTAAACCGGTTACCTGAGCCGGTCCGCGACATATCCTGGGGGGATCGGGAACGCCCCTCGGGACATGTCACGGACCGGCTCGGGTGACCGGTTCAGGGTCGACCCGGGTTGGTTCGTGACATCCCCACTATTGGTATTTCTGTCCTCGGAAAGTAGAAAACCCTTACTGGAAAAAAAGAGTTCAGGACGAGGCTCTTTTATTTACTTATCACGTTTCCAAGTCTCTTCCTGAATCTGACCATGTTTCCATAAAACACACACTAGGCCGATGGTTTTCCCATGCAAGACTTTCTCTTGTCTATCCATGATCCACACTGGGATGTGAACCAGTGATGCATCTGGTTCTAGCTCAATGTGATCTCATCTTATCACATAGTCAGGATCAGGGTGATACTTTTTCAACTGGGATACATAGAACACATTATGCACCAAACTAAACCGTGGTGGTATTGCAAACCGATATGCCACCTCTCCAACCCATTCCAGTATCTCAAAAGGGCCAATGTATCTAGGAGATAACTTACCCTGATTCCCAAAATGATGATGTCCAAGCCTTGGAGAGATTATCAAGAAGACATGATCACCCACAACGAATTACAACAGTCTTCGATGGTGATCTGCATAAGATTTATGACGATTCTGATCCATCTCTATCCTCTCTCTAATCAACTGGATATTCTCTATTGTTTCTTGGACAAGGCTTGTCCTGACTAGTGATGTTTCACCCATTTCCACCCAACATAGTGGAGAATGACAAGGATGCCCATACAATGCTTTAAATAGAGCCATGCATATCGAGGCTTGATAACTTTTATTGTATGAGAACTCCACTAAGGGTATATGATCCTTCCATGAGACACCAAAATCCATTACACAATCCCGTAACATGTATTCCAATGTTTTTATCATCCTCTTGGATTTCCCATCTATTTTAGGATGATACGCGGTGCTCATAGTCAACTGAGTTCCAAGGGATCTCTATAATGATTTCTAGAAACGAGATGTGAACCTTGGATCTCTATATGAGAATATTGACACTAGCACACCATGCCTCTTTACCACTTCTCAGATATAGATTTTTGAAAGATCCTCCACCGTATGAGTTTCATGAATAGGGATGAAATGGACCGACTTGGTTAGACGATCCACTATCACTCAAATGACATCGTGTTTCTGGACCGTTCTTGGAAGACCTGTAACAAAATCCATTACCATTTGATCTCATTTCCACACTAGGATGGGAAAAGATTGTAATATACTAGCTGGTCTCTGATGCTCTGCTTTAACCTGTAGACAAGTTAAGAACCGCAAGAAGAACTCGGCCACCTTTCTTTTCATGCCGATCCACCAAAACTGCACCTTCAACACCTTATACATCTTCTGTGTACCTGGATGTACAACCCATATTGAATGGTGGTAAACATGAAGGAGTTGTTCCGGAAAAACCATAGGTACAACCATTCGATCTCTGAAACACAAAAATGAACCCCCATCAAGTTTACATCCCTCAATGGTCTCCCCACCATTGAGTTCTGAACTTACAACCAGACATTCTGCATCAGATGTTTGTGCCTCTTTGATCATTTTTGCTAAATCAAAAATAAGCATAGCAGAAAAGAAAACCGCAACATCACCTCAGTCTTAACATTCCACATGCATGTCGGCTAAGACCTACATCAACTGCCATTCATCTGAAGCTTCTTTTTCCAACTGAGCATATGAATTTCTACTCAATCCATCCACTACCGAATTTCCTTTCCCTGGTGCGTACATCAAGTCAAAGTCAAACATTTGGAGATACTACATCCATATTCTTTGCCTCAAATTCAAATCTCTCTATGATAAAATGTGTTTCAAGATTTTTTGATCCATAAACATAGTAAATTTCTCACCAAAGAGATAATATCTCCATGTTTTCAAAGCATGGATGACTACAACTAACTCCAAATCATGTGTTGGGTAATTCTTCTCATGCACCCTCAAATTCCTTGAACCATAAGCAACCATGTAATCTATTTTCATGAGAAAAAACCCGAAACCTGATATCGAAGCATCACAATACACCACATACCCTTGTCCTGATTCTAGAAAGATTAGGATAGGTGCCGATGTAAAATGAAATTTTAGTTCCTGGAAAGACTTCTAACATTCTTCCGTCCATTGTAATAAAGCATTATTCTTTTTTAGAGCTATCATTGGTGAAGCTAGTCATGAGAAATCATGCACAAAAAGTCAGTAGTAACCAGCTAGACCAAGAAAAATTCGTATCTCGAACACATTCTTCGGTGGTTTCCAAGAGATAATGACTTATATATTT
The DNA here is from genome assembly GCA_963277665.1 of Viscum album. NCBI lineage: Eukaryota > Viridiplantae > Streptophyta > Magnoliopsida > Santalales > Viscaceae > Viscum > Viscum album. The sequence goes on from OY728133.1 coordinate 249,067,728, forward strand.
TCCTGATCAACATAAATGCCTTTCTAAAAAATGAAATGGCTAAGGAAATGTACTTCCTGTATCCAAAAATCAAACTTTGATAATTTGAAATACAAACTATGATCTCTCAATATTTGTAACACTGTTTCCAGGTGGACCTCATGATCAACCCTTGTCTTTGAATAGACCAAAATGTCTTCCAAAAACACCACGACAAAAGAATCCAGATATTGTTGAAATATATAATTCCTCAATGCCATGAATACTACTGGTACATTCATTAGACTGAAATGCATGACTACATATTCATAGTGGCCATATCTACTTTTGAAAACTATCTTTGGAATATCCTATTTCTGAACTCTCAATTGGTGATATCCTAATCGCAAGTCAATCTTGGAGAACCACTGAGCTCCCCTTAATTGATAAAACATATCATCAATGCATGGAAGTGAATATCTGTTCTTTATAGTAACTTGGTTAAGCTTACGATAATCAACACACAACCGAAGAGTTCCATCTTCCTTCTTCACGAACAAAACCAATGCTACCCATGGAGACGTACTTGGTCAAATGAAACCCTTGCTTTCTAGATCCTCTAAATGCACTTTCAATTCTCGTAACTTTGTTGGTTCCATCCTATAATATGGAAGGGAAATTAGACTGTTCCCTAGAAGGAGATCAATTGTAAACTCCACTTCCCTTGGAGGTGGTAACCTTTATAAGTTCTTGGGAAAGACATCTGGAATTTAATCCACAACAGTTGGAAAAATATTTTCCTCGATCTATTCCATTTATGCGAAAGTCAACACTTACAATTGGTAAGATATCATTCCCACCATTTGTGCCAACAAGATCTTTTCACCTTTCTTTACAATCCTCTCTCCTCTAAAGAGACGCTCGATGCCATCGTCAGTCATGAAACTAACTGTTCTCCTATAACAGTCGATTTGAGCCATGAACTTTGTCAGCCAATCCATACCTAGGATTACATCACAGACATCCATATCCAACATTTAGAAGTCCCATTTTAGCTCAACTCCATCAATAGTTATAACACATGCTCTACACACAAAGTCTTGACATTCTCTTTCACCAAGAGGATTTTGCAGTTTCAAAATAGAAGGCATCATTTATAGTTTTAAACACAGGAAGTCAAAAGCATGAGAAACAATGAAGGAATGTGATGAACCAGTATCAAACAACACTTCTACAAGGGTATAATTCAAAATAATTGTACCTCTCACTATAGATGGTCCAGCCTGATCATCGGTAATCATCTGCTCAGCTCCATATAATTGCTTCTTCACTATACTGTTCTCCTTATTTCCTTGCTGAGGTTGCCCTGGTTGATGAGTTATGGTATTTCTAGAATCACCATTGCTATCTCTACTCTTCTGAAAAGACTGATTCTTATGTCCTCATCTAGTCAAAGAATACGATGCTTGTGATAGATGAGAAGTGTCTCGAGCACCTGACCTTAGAGCACTATGACAATAGCGCTGAAGGTGTCCCATATTGTTACAATTATGACATGCTCTAGGTTGTGACGTACAATCTCGCTTTTTGTGGTCAAGCGAACCACATTGAAAACAACCTTATTTACTCTATGGTTGTGGAGGAAGGTTTACTTATCCAACCATCTGGTTCTGATTTCCACTTGCACGATGGAAATAGGTTTCCCTTTTCATCTTGTTCTCAGTGGTTGAGTTCCCACCATTTCCTGTAGGTATCATCATGCCTTCTCCCATAGATCCTGAGATATCACGTTCAACCACAGCCACTCTGTTCACCATCTCTATATAGTCTGTAATACAAAGTACTACAATATTTGACCGAATCTCCTGTCATATCCCTGATTCTAAGATGCATGCCTTCAAAGAGGCACTTGCTGCAACTTCTAGTGCAAAGCATACTAAGTTCATGAACTTAGCCATATACTCTGTGACAGAGAGACTCCATTGTTTTAGGCTGGATAAGTCCATTGTTTTTTGGATCTTAAAAGTGTGAGGGTAGAATTGTTTGTTGAAAAATTCCTCAAAATCCTCCCATGTAAGTCCTTCATCCAATTTAGCCTGCACTGCTAAATCCCACCACTGATGTGCAAGATCCTCGAGAAAATACATCACCCGTTTGACCTTTAGCTCTACTAATGTGCCGATTAATTCTAAGATACGATTCATCCTACATAGCCACACCTCCACCTTCTCGGGTTCGAAGTCACCCTGGAAATTAGGTGGATTTTTCTACATGAACTGGATGGTATGATCCACATGTCATTGCACATTCCTTCAGTTCCCCATGTCCACAGCTTGAAAAGCTTGGACAATACTCTGAACCAGCTCTTGGTTCACACATGGTTTAGGTGCAACCACATTCTTCACAGCTTCTTTGGGTTGGTTTCGACGACACCTGCTAGGTGCCATTTTCTAAACTAACAAAAAACTCTATTAATCGCACTCTCTAGCAACTATTGGCTTATCATTTCAAATTCTATCGCATAAACTATCACAACATTGTTTTCCAAAACATCATTTTTCCCATGTTTAACTATTTTTGAAACCACTTCACATGCTTTTGAAAATTAAACCATTTTCAAAATATGATAATTATTCACCTTTTAAAAATCTTTCATTTGAAAACCAATTCCATACTTTTAAAAAATGATCATTTCTCAAAATGATGTATGCACTCCTAGTGGGAAGTCATTCCAGTGTAATGCATGTCATGCTCATCTCATTGGATAAACCCATTAAAATGAGATTTCAAAATCCTAGAAGTGTCTCCAAACACTTATTTACCCAACTCTTTGGTAACTTCAAGTTCAACATAAAAGGGTTAGCTATGTCATTTTATGCTATATATTTCATGTTCCAACAATCCTAATTTTTTCCAAGATTCCCACCCAAGGAATAGACAAGAAGGGATTTCATCTCCAAAACTAGAAAAATTGATGACTACTTGTTAGGCAAGGACCGAACAAGCTGATACCATTTGTAATGACCCGCCAATTCTCATTATCTTGAGAGTACAACGAGTCATTACTAGGCCTTAAGCGACATCCCCAAGATGCCAAAGGCTGGCAATAAATGCCGAAGGGTTTCAAATACAAGTGGGGGACGATTTACCCTTTAAGAAATAAAACAAATAACAGACCAACCATAACCAAATATTCCCTATATGATTCATGAATATATGAAAGAAAACTTAACAACTTCATGTATCTCAAAACCACATCAAAATAAGCAACAACGGAATAATAACCGAGTATCAAAGTACACAACAGATAGATTACACAAGACTCTCCAAGGACCTCAAGACTCCATGCTCCACAAGATCCATGCTACACAATCTATGAACATAAAAAAAATCATGAGGTAGTGCTAAACACGTGTGAAACATTACCTTTTTCCTTATCTCAGAAGATAGCATCTACAAAATCACCAAAGTGCCAAAGTAGGGGTGAGTATAAAACTTAGTTGGTTTTCCCCAATGACTTCCCCACTCACACCACTAGGATAGAAGAGTTAACAAAAATTATATAAAATGGTTTATATAAAGCAATTTCTCGAAAGCAATTTATAACTAAATATAAACAAGTTTCCAAAACCATTCATTACCAAAATCATATAAGTGTAATTGAAACCAATTTTCCCAGCAAGATATTTTTATAGAAAAATAACTAAACAATCTTTACAACCATTCCCCAATATCCCTATAACGGCATACCCAACCATTACTCAAGCCCATGAAACCAACCATGTATGATACGTTATGACAGTTCCATACTCATGAGCTATTTCTCATCAATCTACCAAGTCGTCACAAGGTAATTGTTTCCCATGTTCCATTAATCCTTTGGCACCGAGCACAAGGTCATATTTCAACCAAGCCCCATATATGGAATTCCCATGTGACATTAAACCTTTGGAACTGAGCACAAGGTCATATATCAACTAATCCCCATATATTCAATATGAACACACAATAAATATGCCCAACGATCAATCTAAAATAAACCTTTCAATAAAAACACCTTTTTATTGAAAACTATTTCCATCGAAACCATTTAAATGCCAAAACATTTCAACTAAAAACCATTTCAATAAAACTACATTTTTATTGAAATCCAATTCTATTTAAAACCCATTTTTCATCAACCATTTATAAATTCTAGAAAATCTATAATTTAAAATCATCATTTTAAATAAAACCCCCTTTTGCACAACTATTCACCAAGATCACACAATTTCCCAAAAACCATAAATCATCACAAATGAATATTTTTCCATGAATTTAACTATCAATAAAAAAATTTGAATCTAATCCAATAAATTATATCAAGAGGATATGATAGTGAAGCCACCTACCTCAAAGGTTTTGATGAAACTTTAACAACAAATGAAGAACGCACAAGGAAGCGGGTCGATTCTCCAAGAGTGGCCCTAGATCTCTTATCCTATCAAGATCACGACTCAACATTGAAATATTTGGCATCCGAAAACCTATATCTACCCACTATAGGTTCAGATCTGATAAATAATGGATATCAGAGAAGTAGATCTAAGAAGATCTAAGAAAACATGACAAATCCGTAAAGAATAGTGACATACCTCAAGAATCAGAATCGAAATCACCAAGGGAAGGCTCCAGAATGGCTTCAACTTGTGTGGTGAGGGTTTTACATCCTTCTAGGGAGATTAATCTTGAGTTAGGGGCGTTTTGAAGCCAAAAAGAAATAAATAGAGAAAAAACGAGTAATCTTCTAGAAAATAGGATCTAGATTTGACCTTTGCGCAAGATTTGACCACACAGTTTGTGCCAACCGTGTATGGATCATGCAACCTTCCTTTTGGTCCCAAAACTCCCTAAAAAAACCCCCAAATTATTATATCCTTGACATTAACCCATTTTTATGGAAACATCCCAATTTATGGAAACACCCCACTTTATAGAAACAACCCACTTTATGAAAACACCCCACTTTATAGAAACACCCCACTTTATGGAAACACCCCACTTTATGGAAACTCTATATTTTATGGAAACTATATATTTTATGGAAACTATATATTTTATAGAAACCCAATCAAAGACACACCAATTAAAAAAATGTGAGGAAAGGGGGTTATGTACTCAAAACCGGGGGTACTACACATCTCCACTCCACTAGCTATCCAAGTCAACCACCATCAATCAATAGGTTCCAAAATCATCCATACTTTAAATTTATTAATCTATAAATACAAAAGGTAAATAAAATGAAAGTTCATATGCCGGGGTGAGTATAATAATACCCAGTTTTTTCATTTCGTGTTGTGAGACAACCCTATAAACATCTAGTTTCTATATTCATCAATAAAAGAGTAGATAATCTAACATCACTCAAAATCATCAATAATAATAGACATAAACCATCCCAATGAATCAACTAATAGCTCAATTTGATCACATTGGTAAAATAACAATGTTTCTTAACAAATAAGAAATATTAATATCTTTCAACTCATCAAAGACCCCTTTCCCAATAATTCACCAAGATGCACTAGTTGTGAGATAGTGGAGGAAATAAACATCTCCAACCATTTTGTTAGTATTAGAGGAAATAAGTATCTCTAATTATATCATAATTACTATAGGGAATACACATCTCAACCCAAGGAAATTCACATCTTTATTTCTTGCAACAATATAAGTTCTGACACTGGAGGAAATACACATATCTAGGGATAAAGATATGTAATTCCATACTGGAGTAAATACACATTTATAGGGACAGTATTGAATATATTTTACTCCCAATAAAAGAACAATGGGTGTGGAGTATAGATAGTATCAGGTGCATCATAGTCTACCTTGACCCCAAAGCTGTAGGTGAAGAAGAGAATCACTACTTGGGTGAATTACCATTTATTGTATTCTTATATTAAGAATTATATCAAAATTACATATCTATAACCATCCCACTCATTATGTTCTCTTATCAAGGATACTAGAGGTATCATACTTATCTTACCATCCCACTCATCCTGTACTTGTATTAGGGATACCAGGGGTATTACTCATCTCTATATATTTTAAATCAGAGATGTTAGATGTATTTACTCATCCTTAACTATTTTCTATAAATATCTGAACAATCTCATCCTAGAGTAGTGGGTGAGTGGTAGAAGATACATGTAAGTGTCATCATCAATCTCTATCCATATTGGTGGGTGAGAAAAGATATGGTATATTTCATCCTACTCTAAACTTAGATAGATGATGATCATAAATTATATCCATCTTCATATACCATTTCCATTGATATCCATCCGTATTAAGATGAATCATATCTCAAGGTAATTAATACACATAGTAATAAGCTAAATCATAATTAGATATCCTCCTATAAATCTCATAAGACCCCTGTATAACAATCTAGAGCTCCTATATCATCCCTATCAAACTCCCACAAACCAAGCTCATAGAAATCCAATGACAATTAAATAACAATTGAATGTTAATTATTAATTATCTATCTAGTAATATCATAGTTTAATTGATATTAATATCTACACGATCATTTATAGATGGCACGATAACCCCATTAGGTTTCCATATACACATCTCACCACATGCTAGTGATGAAAATCCAATAATGATAAAGATTTTTATTGAGTTATTTTACTAGGCACATTAGAATTATGGTGATACTACATTCTTAACTTAGAGTTCCATATGCATCATCCTAATTATATTGAGTTATTATAATACATTACCCAACAATCCTCATAGATTATTAAATCTTTATGATAAAGATTATACTAACATGGTCCCTAAGGTTTAAGTCACCATTTTTTATTAAATTTCATTGATCATAATTCATTCATTAAGTATCGTTTACCTACTTTGTAATTATGCCATAATATCTAAGTGAAACACTATCCCCATTGTTATATAATTATCCAATTCCCATTATTGTATTATCAAATTAACCATCACTATCACCCTTTACATATCAATCCTTTTATGTATATTTAATGTTCAAATAATTCTCTTTTATCTTCATAATCTATGTTATTACGCTATTCTCATTCATTTTGATCATATATGATCACCATATAGAATTCATTATTTCATAATGAATTTATAATATACATAAATATTTCAAACAAATTAAAGATAACACACTATTATTTTCAATTATTCTCTTTCCTTTGTATATACTCTAATCACATCCATTGATCTTCAACAAGATTCATTCACCACCTCTCATGGTTAAGGAACTTATCTAAGTAAAGAGTTCCAATTTTATTTTTATGACTGAAAAAATTTCTTTTAATTATTATTATTTAAAGAAATAATAATATTTTATGTGATCATCTCACAAAACCATGACATTCCATTCCTATAATTATTTAACCACCGAATTGAAAACAAGAATCATGATTCAAACTCTAAGTACCTCAAATATTATAGAAAAGTTTAAGAACATAGAAACTTCTCTATACAATAACTCTCAATCCACAAATCCTATAAGAGTTATTAATAGGGAAGTGTGTTCATCTCCTAAATGTATTTCCAACCATGTATCATAGGACTAGTGAATCAATAAAAAAATATTATCAATAGTTCTTTAAAAATTACCTTATAAATTCTCTTGAAATTTTCTTAAAATCCATTCATTATATTTTTTTGAATCTAGTGGAAGTGGATTCATTATGGAACATGGAATAACATACTTAAATTTCAAATTTAAATTAAATTATTTAGCTATAAAATAACCAGAGAGAAGTTTAAGCTCAATTAAAAGAATTTTAATGAAAATAACCATACCTTTTCAAATATTTCAATGATCTTCCATCGAAAATCCTACAAAATTAGTGGAATCCCTCCATGAAAGATTCCCCCTTTTCTATGAACCCTAAATATCTTTTCCACATGTATAAAATGTGATTTTAAGGGGGAGAGTTGGGTTAAATGATAAAATGAACATATTATTTATATTAAAATAATGGCTCACCACTATAACACAACACTGAAATCTTGCCTAAAATCTATGAAAAACCACCCTATTGTTGGATATGAACTAAAATAAGGATATAATATTATATGAAATCCATTATGTTATATCATATGATATGGAATGTTAATTCATTTCTTATAGCATAGAATCTGTATATATCATAATGTAGGATGGGTTTGAAGGATGGGTTGGTTCAATTATGGATTTAAAAACACATTGTGATCTTCAAAATATTCTATGATCACAAAGCCCCAATGAGCATACATTATAGGTAACCGATGTCAAATGATATCACATGCCAAATAACTCCCAAATCCCTTCATTAAATGAGGATAGATTATATAAAGAGTGGATAACCTCTTATTGGGGTTGTGGATGTATACTCGATACTAATGATCCAACAACAAAGCTCTATCTTTCTACTCATTCACTATTTATCTTTGCAGATAATGTATTAGTACACATTTGGTGTTCATGGGTCCTCTCATTTGGAATAAGGATCCCATTGGTCGATGTTATACTTGTATTGTAAAGAGGCATATAACTATTTGTTGGTGATTTCCATCAATCAAACTTCATCATGTATGATAGAGATAAGCCTCATTGTGATAAAGGAATGCTTATATATTTCATGTTCTACACACTGTATATTGGTTTGGTGGTGACAGATCATGAAATTTAATGGGGTTTTCCATCACCATGAACACAATATGATCCTATAAAACCCATCATTGGTATCAAATCCATGATCATCATTAGATCAATATGTTTTCTTTCTGATTTTTTGAAGAAAATGTGTATCATAATCTTCTTGTGGACATATCATAACGTATGACATGGCATGGCTGAATGTTAGCCATCAAATCATCAGATTGCTCTATATAACATTACATTAAAGGATAATATAATGTTAATTTATTAGTCATAGGGTATGACTAGTGTGTATTTTAAGATATGATATAATGAGGAGCCATGGTTTTGTTCTGTACCATAATCTATTATATAGGTTATATTGTAGGCTATGATTAAAAATCAAGTTGCCTGAAAATAGAGCATCAAATCATAATTATGATATAGGTGATATCACCAATTATGATTTTCCCATATGTAAGGGTAACTTTACAATACATAAGGTTTACTCTAAAATTCATAAGTTTCTATGAGCCCAATGTATAAAATCCAATTTACCTATGTGTATGAGTCTTTCTTTTTCCATATAAGCAAAAAGCTGATATGTAAGGGTTATTCAATACTTAAGGGTTACTCAATACATAAGGGTTACTATTTAGCGATAGTGTTAATCATAAGAACCAATTCCAAAGCATTAATTAAAATTGATAAAGATCATATTAATCACAAGATACAATACAAGCGAAAAATGAATACATTTAATATTTTTTTCTTATTTTCTCAAAGTTTAAAAATTGTTTATAAATGATAAGTATTAGGAATTTCAAATAGAATATTTTCATTCCTAAATTAAATAAGAAATACTCATAATTATATTACATGTTTGGAAAATAAATAAAATGTTTATTTGTTTAATTATTACTTTTAATTATTCGTATATATATATAAATTGTTTATATAATTTGAATATTACATATGTCTTAATTTAATTGAAAATTTAATATTTTTATATCGTTAAACATTTATAGAGGAATAAAACAAAATATAATAAATATTTCATGATATACAACAATTAAAAATTTAATATGCATATTATGTATATTAAATTGGTGATACTTATATGCTATGATTTATAGTTTAGATATAAAGTTTTTCTATGGAAATTATAAGCTTGATTTGTAAAGTGTTTATACATTACAAAATAATTCAAAATATAAAAAGTGTTTATATTTAAAATTATGAATTTTTCATAATTATTAATTTAAATTGTTCAAATTAAAGGTATTATTTGAGAAAATTATATAAACCACATTAAAAGAAGTTTTTATGATTGTTTTGATTATAGTTTTAATAATAATTAATATGTGGTATTTATATTTTATAAATAGTTAACAAAATATAAATTAAAATAAAAAATGGTTATATTTCATGTAATATCATATATTTAAATTAAATTCATATAATGAATAATATGAAAGAGTTAATATTAGAAAATTAATATAAATTTATTATATTAAAAATTATGGACTTTCTACAAGGTTAGATAATTTATAAAGCATTTTTATCTTTATTTATGAATTATTAAAAAATGATTATCATATGATTAAATATGTGAATTGTTTATTTAATTAAAAGGAATTTTATTCTTTATTTATAGATATAAATTTTTTATTTTATGAATATATTTTTATGCTTTATTTTAAATTGTTAAACTACTTCTAGTGATTATTATACTTGAATTTAAGGAGTTACATGCTAGGTATGATAATGGATTTAGTAATATTCTACCTTCACTTTGGCTTGCATTGAGTTATGATCTAGAATTAAGTATTTAATTATGATTTAAACATATTATGTGTTATATTTATGATGGAATTGAGATCTATATTGAGTAAAGTATCTATAAGGGCCCAAATTTTCCCAAACACTTCCATTTGCCTTTTCTCAGGTGTTATGAGACTCCAAGGATTTTTTATAGCAGTTTTTGTGGTTAGGGAATGGAATTGTCAATTATAAGTTGGTATTTTAGGTATATATACATTTTTGAGTTTTTTTTTATGATTTTTGGATAAGTTTGAAAATACCCTTATGTATTGTCTAGTTCATGAAAATGACCCTTATGTATCCCCTTTTTCATGATAATGACCATTATATATCACACATTGACCTTTAGGTATTTACTTGATCATAAATAACCCTTATTTATTGTCTTTGTAATGGAAATTACCCTTATGTAATCCCAATATTGAAAACTAACCTTTACATATTGACATTTTCACATGGAAATGACCCTTATTTATTGAGGAGTTTATCAAATTTCAATACATATAAGTCTTCCATATATACACAAGCATCATTTTTTTGATATTTAAAAGTAACCCCTTTACCAAGTTTCAATATGTAAGATTAATATATTCAATACATAAGAGTTATCCCCTTTGTTAATTTTTTAAAATGTAAAAGTAAAACCTTAATTAATTAAAGTAACATTGAACATAATTAAGAAATCAAAAAAGTGAAAACCTCTTAGTAATATATAAGAGTAAGAATTCAATATGTAAAAGTTATATATTGATACATAATAATCACCCCATTTGAATTTTAATACATGAGATTTATTTCCTTTGAATATAAGATTACTTTCCTTCATATGAAAAAGTTTTTCCCTCATGGGTAGGTGTTATCCCATTACTAATTCTCAGAGCCAGACTTATCTTCCAAATGTTTTTTCTTCCAGTTAATTTAATTTATATACTCAGCCATATATTTTTCTTTAAGCATACAAAAAGTTATCTTATGGAACATCTATTACTTCTGGAAAATATATAACTTCTAGAACATCAGTAACTTCTAGATAACTCAAATTAGTAGAAAATTATAGATTCCAACTATCAATTCTAGAACTATTTTCTCCTAGATATATGAATAGTTTTAACTTCAGAAAAATATTAAAATTTAATTTTTTCCCTATTTGGATTGAATATTATTTTAGGATTTATAAGAGAATTATCAATCATAAAACATAGGAATCTAGGGTTTCAATTTATAATAAAAATTCATTTTTCATCTATAATATATGAATTTTGATTTCTAGTGTAGTGACATAGTGATATTGATTTTTTTTGGATACCATAATTTATATCTAATTAAGAGAGGTATTCATTGTGTTTTAAATGAAGATTATTCAGATGTATTTGAATAAACTTATCATGATATAAATTAATATAATCTATAACTTATAATAAATTTAGGGTGTCACATCCCTCTGGTTTGACTCTCCCATTTTCACAAACCATAGGTGATGTTTTTGAAACCCTATGTTTGGAGGTTTGTTTTTACTTCAATTTGTGGAGTTGTTATCCTTACCTTTATTCTTCGTAACTTACTTTATTCTTTCCAAGAAGGTTGAAATAGTTCGGTTATTTTGTATTGGTGGGTAGTGTTTTAGATTAACATCAAACAGGATGGAGGAAGCCTCACATAGATTCATAGGTGCTCGAATTCAATCCTTTTGATGTTGAATTTATTATATTTATTAAGGTTGGATATTTATAATACTTTCTTATATATTATATAATATCTATCACTTAATATGTTATGTGACTATCTAAGTTATTCTTGTTAAACTTTAAATCCCTTCAATTATTATCCCTTGAAAACAATGATGCCAAATCTCTTTGATTGATATATCCTTTGAAAAGAATGATTGAAATCATAAATATAATTCTTATTAATTGAACCCACCATTAAATCCTATAATATTTGATTTCTTTTTACCATTATAAAATTTTATAATATACTATTAGACAAAATCTAGAGAATAAGGTAAGTTCATACTCTTCCCTCAAGCTTGGTGGAGAAGGTTAGGTCTAGGGGAAGAGATTATTATCTAATTTATACATTATATTATTATAATTTTATATTAGTATTGATATTATTATTTTTGGTATAGGGTAAGGGTAATTTTATTCATTATTTTATCTTATTTCTATATTATTTTAGTTTTATCATAGTTGCTGACCTCAGTATTTTCCCACCTTACTTAATTTCTACTACAGATTTATATTATCATTATTGCATGGAGTTATAATGATTTTATGATATATACAAGCTATTGATATGATGTAGTATCCCTTGTATCCTAGGAAGTGTTCCAAAAAAATAATTAACAAGATAATATAGAATAGTAATGAACAATGTGGAAGAATAAACAGTTTCAACTATTTCTTCGTTATACTACATTTATTGATTATGTATTGAATATATTATATTGTATTATATTGAATCATATTTCTAAATGGAAAATTAATTGAGGATGTTAATATGATAATAATACTTAAATTAATGGTTAATGAATATTGAAATAATTTAAGTAGTATAATTAGTATTTTTTGATATATTATAGGATTTTCATATTGTTGCAACCTGATACATCTATAGAGGTGAGGGTGAATCATTGTGTTTTAGGTTGTAACAATTGGTATCAGTGATAATAAGTTTTTTTATGGAGACATACTGAATTTTTTTTGTAAAGATTTTAATCTTATGTAAGATATGGATTCAATAGTGAAAATAAATTTATTCAATAGAAATCATTTTTATAATTGGAATAAAGTGTTCATGTCATATTTTGAAGCACACATTTTAATAACTCGTGATATATTGTTAATTGGATTTGCTTTATTAAGTTAGCATAGAATTATATTTGATAAGGGTCAAAGAAGTTTGGAGAGTTATTCTTATGCTCACAAGGCCTTAAGTAATTCATTTGAAGACAATGTATCCAAGAAGATAAGACACTAGAAATTTTCTCAAGAAATATAAATGATGTTGCAAGAGTTTTATATTAAAGAATAAATGTTGAAATAAGAGTGTCGACTTTCTTCTACTAGTGTAAAATAAAAATTAGTTGAATATCTAGGTTTTAATTCTGTTAAATAATAATGTTATATTTCTATAATCAAGAAGATTAACAATAAAAATATGACTACCAAGAAATTGGGTATTCCCATTAGGGTGAACAAAATTGATTCCTAATGTATATCTAAATCTAACTTTGTAGTAGGTATTTCTTGTAAATATGAAGATATAGGTATACATAACCTGAAAGGTTGGAGGCTAAAGTTGAAAAGAACTATGATTATATAGTATATTTGGAGGAAACTAACAAGAAATTGATGTAGGAGAGTTTAATTCAATGGATACTATTAAAATATTTGAAAATAAGATGAAATAAAAAATTTATAAACTTAAAGAACTTTTTAATGAGTTGAAGTTAAGCATGGAAAATGAGAAACTTGATAATGAATCAATATTAGAACTGAAAATTATAGTGAAGATTGTACATAATAAAAATAATTCTCAATTTGAGAATTTATAAATCCAATTAAAGGGGAATTATTTGAGGATTAAAAAGCTTTAGGGAGAGCTTCGTACTAGGAGGATGAAGTTAAACATTGAAGCTTCTCTCATAGAGACTTCAGTCAGTAACAAGAAAAATAAAAATATAGAATTAGTAAATGGATAGAAAAAATATTCTTATAACTTATATAAATGGTTCTAAAAGAAAGGTAACATTATAATGTGACTTTTTTGGAAGTTTGGGACACATAATAGACGCTTTCAAGAAGAAATTTGAGATGTGAAATCCTAGGAGAACTACTAATACAACTCATTTATGTATACTTATTAAAATAAAAAAATTAATATAGGTTATAAGATGAGGTTCCACACTCCAATCATAATTAGGAGAAATAAATTAAATAAAGAAAAATATACTTCACTTAGAAATAAATTCATGGCGTGGGATGATTGTAAAGAGAGAAGTAAAAGAAGAAATCCTTAAGTATCATTGTTGGTTTATTAATAGTAGCCATTATAGAGAGAAAATAATAGAGTAATTTAAGTACAAAAGATTTTTTACTCAAACAAACCATCCTATAAATAGGATAAACAATAATTAAGAGACAAAATAAAGAAAAAGATACAGTTATGGTTATCAAAGAGGATATTGAAGAAACACCATCAATTTCAAAGTTGAATAAAACTGAATTAATAAAATAACAAGTGGATAGATGTTTATAGAAAATTTAAACAAGGATAAATTGATCTGAATAAGATTTAACAAATTTAAAAAAAGATATAAATGAGGCATGCTTAAGTAGTTTCCTATATACCACTAAAAAACAAGAGTTTAAAACTGGAATAGTTTTCCTTTCATGGAGAAAGAAGTATGTACAAGAATACATAAATGGTTCATTAAAGGAGGAAAATGTCACTAGTGATATGATTATCATAAAGGAGATGAATACTAAGCCATGTAATAAGAATAATTTGGGTCCATACATTTGGATAAAATTTAGAACCTGTAGTGTTATCCAGAGAATGGATTGTAAGTACATTAAAAGTAAAGGGTTGGTTTATAATGACTAACTACACTTCTCTACTTGAGGATATTAGAGGTAATCCTCTCCTCATGTGTTAAATATTTTTAAATATAGTTTAGAGTGATGAAATATAAAGGGATAAATATGATCCATGGGGTGATTGTTCTTAAAGAAGACACATGTATAATCTATTTAATGTTTTACATCTTATGAAAATAGATATGTGTATATGTATGAGTTGAAATTAGATATGTTTTTTCTACAAGTAGATAAATAAAAAAAGATGAGTTAGAAATATTTATGTTCCTCAATTTCATCTGGCCTATACAAAAAACTATAATGGTATTAATACCTGATCTATGTCAATAAGTGGCATAGAGAATCCATTTTGAATTTATAATCTAAATCTGGAAGTTTCATACTGCGATGAAGAAGTTAAAATGGAGAAGATACTAATATGAATTATTTAGTGGATTCAATCCAACTGTAGTGATCAATAAGTGATCTAAGGATATATATCATGTCACGAACCAGCCCGAGTCGACCCTGAACCGGTCACTTGAGCCGGTCCGTGGCAAATCCCGAAGGGCTTTCCCGATCCCCATGGGCTGGAAACTAGTGCCGGGCATCAAAAGTAAATAGGTGGAAATGATTTAGCCCAAAATAAAGATAAATTAAGCAACAAAAAAAATGGTACAAAAGCAAATAAAGAAAGAGCAGCCAACAATGCCACTAACCTGACCACGACTAAAACTCCACGTGACCCCTTGGGTCACCTTCCAATACCACAACCAACATCGCTCAAGGCGAACAACAGAATCTGGAACCTGCAACAGAACTAAAAACAAGAAAAACACTATAGGCGTGAGTATTAAGACTCAGTAGGTAGGCCCGAATAATTCTATTCCCAATGCACATACCAATAAATAAAGAATTTATCAATTCCAGGTTTGAACTAAATTATATAAAATATGGTTTCCACACACATTCATTTCTAAAACAAGTAACAGTCCATTGCCCTTTTTAATTTAGAACAAGTTTAATGTTGAAAGAAACAGGTGCATTGCATTTTTAAAACATTTTTGCAAACAATTTAGAAATCCAAACATTAGTTTTTAGTCAAAAGGAGAATCACACACAACACACACTAAGGGAAATGGTAAAAGTGGCACACATGGGTTAGCAACCGAACTCGACCTCTCAATCATCCGCGACACACAAATAAACACTAAAAGAAACATGGGTTGAACCTAAGAGATCGTGAACAATCCAGAACGTACTATACATGTGACTCATCCTGAAGGCATGCCCTATCTCGATGACGTCATAACGCCCATAATACTACCCGGCATAGCCCTGAATGGCCTAACTGAGGGGCCCAATCCCCATAGCAGCAATAACTCAGTATTCCCCTGCTATGGGGCCACTAGCCAGTGCGTGGTCTAAACTAGTGCAGCAATCATTCTCAGAAAATTCACTCAATATGCCAGGTTCCCATGTCAACACAAGAAATACAAGAGGGGTGCGTCCACAATGTAAATCAAGCAGTCACAATGCACTAACATCACATACAGCTCATGCAATCAACACACACAAAAGATCACCCCTGAATAGGTTTTCCAAGACAATCCATTTCATTAAAGTGCCAAACGGGCCTTCACCAATTTTAAAGTAAAACCTCATTTCTCAAAAAGATCAAAACACTTGTTCAGAAGAAATTATTTATCTTTAAAACTAGAAGCACATTTGAAGTTCCGTGAATTATGTTTAAAGGCCAAACGGGCATTCTTTCAAAACTGGGTGTCCGCCCGTCAAGAAAATGTCACAAGTGTTCGGTATAAAATAAACACCTCTTTTCACACTAAATAATAATTTAAAGTTTTATTATCTAATATTATTTCTAAATCATTAAAAATTAATAAAACAACAAGAAATTAATAAATTCTAAATCTAAAGGTAAGTGCAATGGGGGACCTACCTCGGCTCGCAGGTCGAACGCGACAACACGACAACGCGACACACCTCACACAGGCGCACAAACACGCACAAACCGTAGATCGCGGTAATGCAAGGTTACCCCGCCAACGCACTGTAACCGCAAAGATAAATAAAATAAACATGATCACAGACTTATAATAATCTAAATGAAAAATCAGCAAAAAATAACTTGTTCGACACGTCTTAAAAAAACCACATCCGAAACACATATCAAAACACAATCGAACTCTATATTTGAACCTAATCACGACCTTTAGAGACACTAACCCATAAAAAATTTTATAAAACAAAGCACCCATTTGCACACACAAAACATCACCGCATTTTATAAAAACCCACTTTTCAGTTTACACACACCAAAACCTGTTCAAAAATATCTTTTATGACTCTTTGCACATCGACGCTAAACCAAAACACAAACTGCAATTTTTGTGAAATGAAAATAAACAATTATGCATGGTTGTTCACAGAAAACACGCACATACCATATATACATATCAACTTCAATTAAAAACTTGATCTGCATCAACAAACTAATTAATATAAATTCTAAACTAATTTAAGAAGAAATTAATTCATAAAACGATCGCTAAATGCATAAACATGCTTCTTAACAAATCAAATGCATATTAAATATTAAAGAAACCAGATTTGCAACACACAACTAATAAATAAACATGCTATAATAATTAAAATCATACCTTAATTCGTTAAAAAAAAAGTTATACACGGAAACACCTACCTCGGACGTTGACAGACCACCCGAAAATGGTGCGAACCCTTGTTCGCACCGCAACCGCACCTGCGGGAAGCCAAAACCACCACACGCAATTAACACGAACCATTTGCACACCATAGACAACGAGCAGAACTTGCAAAACACCTGTAGAGGTATTACGATTTAGCCAGAACAGATGAAAAAAAAACACCACGGATGAAATAAAATTAATTAATAAATAAATAACAAATAGAAGATTGATTAACTGATTAAATATACCAAAATCGAAAATAATTTGTCATCAAGGAGGGATGAATGAGCCGAGGGTGAGGGAAACAAGCGGGAAGGAGCAACCGGATAGGGGGGGTTGCGCCGGCGAGGAGAAGCCGGCTGGACTTGGATGCAGGAGGAGGTGGGGTGTCCGATAGCGGCCGGACAGGCAGGAGGAGGTGAGGCCGCTTGCGCAGGACAATGAGAAGGAGACCAGGTGAAGCGCTGCCACGCGGAAGGGAAAAAAAATTGGGGCGGATGGCTCGTGATTAGGGAAGCAGGGTGACGGAAAAAGGGGGGTGTGCGGGGCGCCGGATCGCTGCAAGCAGGATGGGAGGCCGTCAGACAGGAGAGGCGCGGTTGGGGTGCGCTGGTTAGGTCGCGTCGTTGAGGAGGGGGTGGGGCGAGGTCGACGCACTTGCAGCGGACAAAAGGGGGGAGCGGCGCAGGCGAGGGGGGGACCATGGAGACAGGCCGGAGGTGCGGCGGCGTGCGGGGTTGATGGCACGCATGGGAGGGGCCGGGTAGCGCTGGAAGAAAACGGGGAAGGAGGGGGGGGGGGGGGTTTGCGACCCGCGGCGGAACAGGAAAGGGAAGGGGTGGGCTTTGGGTACCTAGGGTTTCTAGAGTTTTCTTGTTTTTTTTCTTATAATAATATTATTATTACAATATTAATAATAATAATAAACACAGTAATAATAATAATACAATAATAACATTAATAATCTTTATAATAATAATAGCAATAAAGCAATAATAATAATAGTATACCAGAATAATAATAATAATAATAAAATAAAAATTAATAAAAATTAGTAAAAATAACCATTTAATAATAACGTGAGCTAAACCAAATTAAAATAATAAAACAATGTTATAAAAAAAACACTTTCCCGAAACCCGGGCCAACTGCGCAGCAACCGCCAAGCACGCGGCGGCCGCGCACGGGTCCAAAACCCAAAAAAAGCATCAGACGACAAATATTTTAATCGGGGGCGCAACCCGTATAGCGGCGCGAACACTCAGAAACAAGAAATAATAAAAATAAAATAAATAGAAATGACGGTTGTGACAATTCTCCCCACCACAGACAATTTCTTCCCCCAGAAAGTCACCCAGCTGAACGATGGACCAAACAAGAATCCCTGCCCAATTGTAACTAAAAGGAACATCACCACAAGAGAACATGAGAACACGAGAGGGTTCTCCCCACCACAAGAATTCAACTAGCACATAAATTTAACACCTACACATACCACCTCGGGAAGGGGGGGCGACACGGGAACTCCCAACCGATCCAGAGTAACCTCTATAGCACGAGCGAAACAGCACCTCCGCCAAAACTTGGAACTCTCGACTCAGACCAAAGAAAGCCCGAACACTGGATAAAAACCTCCATGAAGAACTTAACCTGAGCATAACCTTAAATCTAGACTCCTCCATAGGCATATCTCCAAACGAACATCGCCAAACCAAGATTAACCCATGCAAGGTCCAAACATACCTCTAAAAAAAGCGCACAATCCTAAACACCATAATCAGAAAAACGAGACTGTTTGGATTACAAACGAACACGTCTATCCCAACCTCACGACGGCATAATGAACCGACAACAACGCCAAAACTTTAACAGTGAAAGAACGAGAACGAAAGGACATTAAATGTTTCATTGGAAACACTAAGCACCCAAACCCGAACTGAGGCTTCACACCCCCGTCAACTCCTGATTGCGCGCGAGCTTCATCCCAAGTCCTGTGGTTGGGGCTCTGATGGTTGAAGCATCTCCTGCCTCATAGCCAGGCACTAGAATCTTCTAGTCACAGTGTCTTCCTCAGGCGACGCTTCCTACAAAGCTTCTCTAGATAATCTAGAAACCTGCAATGATGGCACATCTTCGGGGGGGGGGGGGGGGTGTGACATAACGGATCGTATTCCCTAACCGTCCATACTGACGGTACACCATTAGACGGTCCGACGAACTGGGGGTTAGAACCACTACAAAGAAATATTTAGAAACAAATTTACCTGACACACTCTGCTCATCAGATGGGGTACCTTCACGCGCAACTGGATACAGTGGATTGTCAACTGTTTGCGCTCCAGAAACCAACTCAGCTAAGAACACCTCATGCACCAACTTCTCAAAAGTGATGCTCCCAAAAAGGGAGGACTCACTCCTTGATCTCTGGAAGAAGAACCCTGATGAAGGGATGAGTCTTCACCCAGTCCTGCAACACTACCCCTGGAAAAATAGACACAAGATCCTTGAAATGGTTGACATATGCTTTCACCGTCTGCTAGCCATGTTGAGCACGCATGGGCTCTTCTATTTCCTTCATCCTCACCTCCACAAGTATAAACCATTGAATGAAGACGACATTAAAGAAATGTCACATCATCCCAAATTGCAGAAACGGCGGGCGTGCAACTCCTAATCATCCAGAGCTGGACCTTCAAACAGACCCAAAACAATACGCACTCAGATCGCTTTGAGAGTTCCCAATACCCTGAAGACACGCTCGACTTCTTAAAGCCACTACACAGTCTCTAACAGACTCCAATCACCATGAAGGATAGACAACGTCCAAGAAAGACCAAAAACTGGGCATGACTCATTAAAACACTAGGGATCTTTCTGGGCAGCATTTCTGAATAAGATATATAACACCAAGACAAAACCAATATCAATCGAAGCAACATCAAAGAAATTGGCTTCATCCAAAACAACCAGCTCAAAAGAAACAAACAACCGCAAACATAACCGAAAATTCCCTGTCCAAAATTCCTGTTTCATTTTAGGTTCCAAAATCACCTCTTTTTAAATTCTCATTTCAAGATCAGTTTCCAAATACCAAATCCATTTCAAACCAAAATCACTTTCCAAAACCATTTTCCTCTTTAAAAGCCAATTTAGAAAAACATGGTCAAGCCTTTAATTTCAAATAAACACCCAGGTAATCTCATGACCCGTTGCACATGTCATTATCCACATTCCATTCATACACGCACCAACACGCAATTTCTATGCATTCTCTCACATGTGCAAACGTTCATAAGGAGTACCTGCGGTTTCACCCCAAACCATTCTCGACCAATTTCCAAGCAAAACCCAGTTTTTTTCCAAACCAAAGGCTTTCAGTTTTAAAACTCATTTCATAAATTTAATGTCATTTAAAATAAATCAGTCCCATTCTTCAAAAACCCTTTTTCACTTCCAAAACGCACTTACACTAACCAAAACAAAAACGACACTCAACTCGCATCAAACCATCAGGGTGAGGGACCATCGGTCACACTTAACATGGCGACATGATAGTGGGTCATGCCCCAAGTAAGCGTCAACTACTAGGAGGAATTCAAACCGTGTACCCAGACTCCACATGGGTCACTACTCCATGTGAGATCACGATGTAACATCAGTTTACCTCTGTTGTCATCCCTCAATCCAAAACAAACCAGAACGAAACAAGGACTCAATCGCCGAACTATCCCTGGCGACTCGAGGTGCGGAACGGGCGAGGGGTCATGACGTCCTTCCCGTACCTAACTCTCGAGTCCCGACACACCTAATCTTCATATATTGGACATACCAAATAACAAGGGACTGCTCTGATACCATTTTGTCATGAACCAGCCCGGGTCGACCCTGAACCGGTCACCCGAGCCGGTCCGTGGCAAATCCCGAAGGGTGTTCCCGATCCCCACAGGCTGGAAACTAGTGCCGGGCATCAAAAGTAAACAGGTGGAAACGATTTAGCCAAAAATAAAGATAAATTAAGCAACAAAAACAAATGGTACAAAAGCAAATAAAGAAAGAGCAGCCAACAACGCCACTAACCTGACCACGACCAAAACTCCACGTGATGCCCTGGGTCACCTTCCAATACCACAACCAACATCGCTCAAGGCGAACAACAGAATCTGGAACCTGCAACAGAACTAAAAACAAGAAAAACACTATAGGCGTGAGTATTAAAACTCAGTAGGTAGGCCCGAATAATTCTATTCCCAATGCACATACCAATAAATAAAGAATTTATCAATTCTAGGTTTGAACTAAATTATATAAAATATGGTTTCCACACACATTCATTTCTAAAACAAGTAACAGTCCATTGCCCTTTTTAATTTAGAACAAGTTTAATGTTGAAAGAAACAGGTGCATTGCATTTTTAAAACATTTTGCGAACAATTTAGAAATCCAAACATTAGTTTTTAGTCAAAAGGAGAATCACACACAACACACACTAAGGGCAATGGTAAAAGTGGCACACATGGGTCAGAAACCGAACTCGACCTCTCAATCATCCGCCACACACAAATAAACACTAAAAGAAACATGGGTTGAACCTAGGAGATCGTGAACAATCCAGAACATACTATACATGTGACTCATCCTGAAGGCATGCCCTAACTCGATGACGTCATAACACCCATAATACTACCTGGAATAGCCCTGCATGGCCTAACCGAGGGGCCCAATCCCCATAGCAGCAAAAAATCAGTATTCCCCTACTATGGGGCCACTAGCCAGTGCATGGTCTAAACTAGTGCAACAATCGTTCTCAGAATATTCACTCAATATGCCAGGTTCCCATGTCAACACAAGCAATACAAGAGGGGTGTGTCCACAATGTAAATCAAACAGTCACAATGCACTAACATCACATACAGCTCATGCAATCAACACACACAAAATATCACCCCTGAATAGGTTTTCCAAGATAATCCATTTCATTAAAGTTCCAAACGGGCCTTCACCAATTTTAAAGTAAAACCTCATTTCTCAAAAAGCTCAAAACACTTGTTCAGAAGAAATTATTTATCTTTAAAACTAGAAGCACATTTGAAGTTCCGTGAATTATGTTTAAAGTCCAAACATGCATTCTTTCAAAACTGGGTGTCCGCCCGTCAAGAAAATGTCACAAGTGTTCGGTATAAAATAAACAGCTCTTTTCGCACTAAATAATAATTTAAAGTTTTATTATCTAATATTATTTCTAATTCATTAAAAATTAATAAAACAACAATCAATTAATAAATTCTAAATCTAAAGGTAAGTGCAATGGGGGACCTACCTCGGCTCGCAGGTCGAACGCGACAACACGACAACGAGACGCACCTCGCACATGCGCACAAACACGCACAAACTGTAGATCGCGGTAATGCAAGGTTACCCCGCCAACGCACTGCAACCGCAAAGATAAATAAAATAAACATGATCACGGACTTATAATAATCTAAATGAACAATCAGCACAAAATAACTTGTTCGACACGTCTTAAAAAAACCACTTCCGAAACACATATCAAAACATAATTGAACTCTATATTTGAACCTAATCACGACCTTTAGACACACTAACCCATAAAACATTTTATAAAAAAAAGCACCCATTTGCACACACAAAACATCACTGCTTTTTATAAAAACCCACTTTTCAGTTTACACACACCAAAACCTGTTCAAAAATATCTTTTATGACTCTTTGCACATCGACGCTAAACCAAAACACAAACTACAATGTTTGTGAAATGAAAATAAACAATTATGCATGGTTGTTCACAGAAAACACGCACATACCATCTATACATATCAACTTCAATTAAAAACTTGATCTACATCAAAAAACTAATTAATATAAATTCTAAACTAATTTAAGAAGAAATTAATTCATAAAACGATCGCTAAATGCATAAACATGCTTCTTAACAAATCAAATGCATATTAAATATCAAAGAAACCAGATTTGCAACATGCAACTAATAAATAAACATGCTATAATAATTAAAATCATACCTTAATTCATTAAAAAAAAGTTATACAAGGAAACACCTACCTCGGACGTTGACAGACCACCCGAAAATGGTGCGAACCCTTGTTCGCACCGCAACCGCACCTGTGGGAAGCCAAAACCACCACACGTAATTAACACGAACCATTTTCACACCATAGAAAATGAGAAGAACTTGCAAAACACCTGTAGCGGTATTACGATTTAGCCAGAACAGATGAAAAAAAACACCATGGATGAAATAAAATTAATAAATAAATAAATAACAAATAGAAGATTGATTAACTGATTAAATATACCAAAATCGAAAAGAATTTGTCATCAAAGAGGGATGAATGAGCCGAGGGTGAGGGAAACAAGCGGGAAGGGGCAACCAGACAGGGGGGTTGCGCCGATGAGGAGAATCCGGCTGGACTTGGATGCGGGAGGAGGTGGGGTGTCCGACAGCGGCCAGACAGGTAGGAGGAGGCGAGGCCGCTTGCGTAGGATGATGAGAAGGAGACCGGCTGAAGCGCTGCAACGCGGAAGGGAAAAAAAATTGGGGCGGCTGGCTCACGATTAGGGAAGCAGGGTGACTGAAAAAGGGGGGTGTGCGGGGCGCCGTATCGCTGCAAGCAGGATGGGAGGCCGTCGGACAGGAGAGGCGCGGTTGGGGTGCGCTGGTTAGGTCGCGCCGTTGAGGAGGGGGATGGGGCGAGGTCGACGCACTTGCAGCGGACAGAAGGGGGGAGCGGCGCAGGCGAGGGGGGGACCATGGAGACAGGCCGGAGGCGCGGCGGCGTGCGGGGTTGATGGAACGCATGGGAGGGGTCGGGTAGCGCTGGAAGAAAACGGGGAAGGAGGGGGGGTTTGCGACCCGTGGCGGAACAGGAAAGGGAAGGGGTGGGCTTCGGGTACCTAGGGTTTCTAGAGTTTTCTTGTTTTTTTTTCTTATAATAATATTATTATTACAATATTAATAATAATAATAAACACAATAATAATAATAATACAATAATAACATTAATAATCTTTATAATAATAATAGCAATAAAGCAATAATAATAATAGTATACCAGAATAATAATAATAATAATAAAATTAAAATTAATAAAAATTAATAAAAATAACCATTTAATAATAACATGAGCTAAACCAAATTAAAATAATAAAACAATGTTATAAAAAAACACTTACCCGACACCCGGGCCAACTGCGTGGCAACCGCCAAGCACGCGGCGGCCGCGCACAGGTCCAAAACCCAGAAAAATCATCAGACGACAAATATTTTAATCGGGGGCGCAACCCGTATAGCGGCGCGGACACTCAGAAACAAGAAATAATAAAAATAAAATAAATAGAAACGACGGTTGTGACATATCAAGTGGTGTGAGACCACTAAAATAATTAGAAAATAAATTAATGGATGAAGCAAAAATTATAACTAGTTTCATGTTTATTTGTTTATGTACAAATAAATATAGTATTAGTTGGTTGTTTTTTAGGATTATAAAAGTTGTTGGGGGGAAATATCCACGGAAAACAAGTGGAATTCCCATGCTGAATATTATCTAATTACATGGAGTTAATAACTAAAGGAATTTAAGGGAATTTTTTTGATGAGTATACAAAGGTTTTTTAGCCTTATCTGAGAAAGGAGAAGCCCTATGAATATTACATGAACATGAATATCTAGTGGCATCACAAGTTTATAACAAACAAGAAATATCGATTTGTTTAATCTATGTTATGAATCACATACTCAATATTTTATTGATTATTTTTGATGGTTTTTTGTAAGATTGATTAAGACTAGATAATGTGTTGTTGTAAGAAGTATAAGATCAATCTACACATTTTTATTAAAGTAGGTGAATGACATGGACATCAATGAGATTTTTGACTCAAAATATTATTTACTACACCGATTTATAACTTATTAGGATTAGATCACTTTTAAATGAGTCTTTTATAAGTGGTAAATTAACTCAATAATTTTTTTTTTAAAATTTAGAAAGAAACAAAAAATGTTTCGGAGCTTGAAAATTTAAAATATGAAATTGTTTTATTCAAGAAGTGAAATAAATACTTTAAATTACTGATTTTCTTTCAAAAAAGCAATACTAATAGGTGGTAAAAGTGCCTAAGGTATAATAAAAAAGTGGTTAATATAATATAATGGTTTGAAGGTGGAAACCAGATAAAATAGTTCAAATGATAATATTAATCTAAAAATGGTAAAAGTAACCTAATGTTTTTAAGGTAAACTTAAATATGGTCGATAGAGCCATGAAATTTAGATGATAACTACTGGTATCAAATGGAATGAGAAATAAATTTTATGATAAAGGGGGAGAAAAAACTCTTATAATCTAAATAATAGATGTTTAGGAATCAGATTCCCCAATAAGATCTTTGTGTAACATGTTTTGTATTGAAAATGGGGGAGTGAGTAGAGTGGGAGAATAATATCTCAAAATCTAGAGGTTTCTAGATTAATTACAAGGTGGTGACCATCTTTTAAAAATACGGAGATAATTTTTTTATGGATGAAGTAAGAGTAGATATAAGAAGGTACCCCCATGGAGTTCAATGATATAAGGGGATATAACTTAATGGGAAATATAGAGAAATGAAAAAGGGGGAGAGTTTAAAAAGAAAAATTTGGATCAGAAGACCTTTTTTATTTTATTGAAAAGGGGAAAGAATGTTGTAACTAATAGGTTGTGTTGTATTTTTTGACAATAACTATTATATTTTTTGGTAAGTATATTATGAATGCAATATACATAAGGAGATAGGGTGAATGGATAAACATAAAATATATAGGTTATTATATTTTTGAAAAGATTTATTAAGGGTGTATTTTTGTAAATGGAAAAGGATGGAGGTCATGGATAAAATTTTTAGAAGTTGTTAAGAATGTATAACAAGACCTTACATGGATTTAGAATTTATATTTAGAGTTTTTTCAAAAGATAAATAATTTCATATTTGGAAGTTATATAAGAAGAGGATATAATAGAATATATATTAATTAATTAATTTTATATCTAAAAGTTGTGAAAAATAATCTAAAGATGTTTAAAAATGGATGGAGTAATCTTTTGATGGTTTCTGGAAGTTAAAGATAATTTGTACGTAGTTACAAAAATTAGAAGTATTGAAGTTAAGAATAGAATAAATTCAATATTTTTGGTAGTGTTATAGAATAATTTTAAAACATGAAAAGTTTAGAACCTTATTTGGATATATAAGAGTATTTTTGGAATAATATTCTAAAATATGTCTAAGTTATAGGACATCAGAGTATGTAAAAGTAACATTTACAGTATCTGAGAAAAATAGAAAAGGGTAGGATATGTTTTACCTATGTATGTAAAAGTAAAATTTTAGATGATGTAGAATAATTAGACAAAGTCCAAAAGAAAAACCTATATAAGTAAGAGTAATTTATACTTATATTTAAGAGTCATTAACTTAAATAATGATGAGAAATATCAAAGTCATGGAATATGTAAGAGTATTTTTCATGAATAATGGAATACATGAGATTTATTTCTAGATCAAGAAAGTGAAATGTATGAGTATTTCCCTTTTATATTTGAGTAAAAGGGTGGGCTAATGTTTTGGAAGTGATATCACACCAAAAATAGTTTTAAGATTTGGAATACTTATAGGAGGCCACACTATGGGATGAAGAGATGCGTCATGAAGTGTATTCAGTTAGCCAATTATAATAAACTTAGAAAATTTGAAATAGGAAGATAATGAAGGCCAAATTATAATAGAATATAGGGTGTTTTTGAAATAGGGATGAGATTTGTACCACAACATGTAGCTTGATATTTTTCTTTGGAATAATCCTCTTGAAAAATGGGGAGTACCTTTAGGGGCATTGTAAAGGCTATGAGAATTTTGTATAGTGATTTTTTATAAAAAATTCATGGAGAACACTATGAAATACATTTTCATGCCATGATAGGTTTTTGTATTGAGAAAAGTTTTATTAATCACACCACCATGTATATATTCATGTCTATATTATCAATCACATTCTATGATTAATAATAAATTTAGGAGAGATTAATGAATCCAATGGATTTTTTGGCTGAGTGAAGACCACAATATTTGAGGGAGATCATAGAGACTATGAAGAATTAAAAAATAGGATTTATTGATGCTAATTTCTTGGAATTTATATATTATAAATATTAAAATTATCAAGAATGATCATTATAGAATACATAAAGTGTAAAACTCTTCAGTTACATAGAGGTACAAATTCCTGTCAGTTATGTTGAAATCCCATTACTTTTTTCCTTAAAAGAGACATAAAATGGGGTTTAAGAGGGTTTTTAAGGCATTCAGGAAGATCATGTGGAGGCTGGTGAATAAAAACAAGAGGCTAATGTAACACCCTCATATTTTAAAAAAGGAATCTATCCTTGACATCATACAAGACACAACTCCAAGCTTAATCAAACCATAAAATAATAGTATTTTAAATATGACCATTATAACCTAGCCATTAAATTGGTGGGTATTAATAATATTTACTAATTTATAAAAAATATATATTAATTTTCTAATAAATATAAATTTATTTACAAATTATTAGTAAATAATAAATCAATTTTTAGTAATTTAATTTTTTTCATAAAAAATATGTTTTCTTCAAAAAAGATTTTTATTTATTTTTATAAGGAAATATTATAACTAATTTATCGATATTTTAAAAAACATATTTGATAAAATGAAATTAATTTTTTAAATCATAATATCAAAATTAACTTAGAATGAAATTTTGGGATTTTTCAAAAATATTGATTTTTCAGTGAATAGTGAAAATACCGATTTTTGTAAAATAATCATTTATTTTAAATAAATTAAGTAATTTAAAATTAAAATTGTAATTTTAATTTGATTTAAAGTAAAATAAGTATTATTTATTTATTTTTAATACAATTAATCACTTTTTAATCATAATTATACCATATTTTAGTATAATTTTATTTTTGGGTTTAAAAATATTTTTTTTCTTCTAAAAACTGTTTTAAAGTACATAATGTTTCTCCATTTTAATTAATTAAAAAATCTCTAAAGAGTAATGATTTAAATAAATTTAATATTATATATATATTAATTTAAATTAATATAATGATGTTTATTAGTTTTAAATTTAATATAAAATCATTTGATGCTTGAAAAACACATCTCATGAAAAACTACCTTTTGATAGAGTCTGTGGGTTTAATTTTATATTAAATTCCACCAATTATGTAAATTTAATTTAGTAAGATGGATTTCATATTTTTAGTGAACATAATTTATATTATATAATAAAGGAAACTTAATTTTTGGTCTTAATGAATATTAAAAATAGTTAAAATATTTTATCGTTATTAGTGTAAAAACCGATTTACCTAGGGTAAAACTAAAAAGATAAGGGTAAAAATGACATACAAATTTATATAAATTATATTGGATGAAAAACTTTATACCTTATATCATATAATTATTTATAATGGTCTATTTTTGAACCTTTTTTCATGTAAAAAACATGGGTATCACTTTTAATTTTCAAAAATTACAAGTGTTCAACTCTCCTCACTTATAAAAGGCCACCCCTCTCCTCTCCTCTTCATACCTTCAAATCTATTTTGGTTTGGCCAAAAACTAACCAAATACATTTTTTAATTCACACTTAATATCCTAGATTACTTTTTTTTATATCATAAATCCATTCTAAGAAGGGTTTTGGTGATAACCTTAGGAGGTTGTCCAAAGAAGAGGTATCATGCTTAACCGAGCATTTTTATTTTATTTCTCATTCCACATACAAAAAATATTAATCAATTATGATGATATATTTAAAAAATTATCTAATATATATTGATATGATATTATATTAATATAATAACCTAAATCCATGTTCTATTCCATCAAATGGGAAATGAAACCATCATTCATGTGTTTGACAGACTACCGCCTCATGAACCGATGCAATTCATTCACCTATAACTGATTATTATAATGATGTATTTAAAGTATATATATATATGTTATTTTTTAAATAATTATACTTATGTAATTATTATATTACACATATCTTCTTACTTTCCATTCTTTGATGGATACGATTGCGTCGCTCACATGTACGACAAACTATTACCTTTCGAAGCGATGTTATTTAATTTTCACCAATGATTTTCATGGAAGGTAATAAAGATAAAGTTAATGAATGTATATGATATATATTATATAATTATGTTATTCATGACATATTTATCATACTGAAAATATGATATATTTTATAATTTTTACTTTTCCATTCACTAAAAAATGACAACGTCGTTCATGCGTACATGTGGACTACTGCCTCTACGAAGCGATGTGATTATTTTTTCATCAAAAAAATCACATGGATGATATATATAAGTATATATAATTAAATAATATTATATATATGATATTATTTTAATTATATAAAAATTAAATAATACTTACCTTCTTTACATAATGATCGTTGAAATATGAAAACGTTATTCATTTGTACATACAACCTACAGTCTCCATGATTGTAACATTGTTAATTTTTCAGAAGCATCATTAATGATTTGTTTTCAAAGTATAATTTATGTATAAATATGATATATATTTCATTATTATTATTCTATAGATTATGGAAAAATTACCCCTTTCACCACGGTCAACACATCGAAGCCGTTTTGAAACAATGAACCAAATATCCTCAGAACACCTAATGTGGACGTAACTGATTAAGTATTTAAATATGTAATAAAATATAATAAAATAAATGATTTAAGTATAATTTATCAAACTTGGAAAGGTTATTAATAAATAAAATAATTGATCTAATCTTATTATACATGATTTAGTGACATAAATGGAAAGTCTAGGCTCATGGTAAGGGACTTCATCTCAATTTTCCTTCACTAAGAAATATTTTAATGTTATACACATAAATTATTTTATATGGTGTATATACTACCCCATTTTAATGTAATATCATGAATCCTTATTACATAATAGTATTTTAAGATTCAATTCTAATTATTTTATGCAAGGTAATTTGACTTCAATGTTACCAAGTGTTAAAGAATTTCAAAACTCAATTTTATTTCATTGGGTTACATTACATCTTCATTGTCTTTGATATTATAAGATTATATATGTAATTAATTTTGGTTATATTATGTTTTATTTAATTTTTTTATTTGGATTTATATTTGATATATATAATTGATTCAATGATTAAATCTCACTTCAACGTTCTTATCATTTTAAAGGTTGCTCGTCTCAAATTGTCCTCTTTGGGGAATACGTTATGTTATACAACTAAATTATTTTATGAGGTGTATCTATAGTACATTTGACATATTATATAATGAAAATATCTATATTCATGATATTTAAAGTATCATTTTAAATTATTCTTTCATGTAGATTATGATTTAAGAACTAATAAAGTGGAAAACACTTTATGATACAATCTCATTTCTTTTGGGATTGTTTATGTTGAAGGTTATTTTAGAAGAAATAATATGATATTATTTTATTAAAACAAATATATTTTATTTTAATGTGGTTATGAATGAGGTTTACATGTTTAATTATAATTTCCTCCTTTATTTATTGAATAAATATCAATAAAGTCATTTGTAATTGATAATGATCTTGTATCTTTATTTTAGATCAAAAATCATTGTCTTCCATAATAGTGTTTTATAATTTTTTACAAAGTTTTATTTTATAAACATAAAAAATTTCCTAAATTTATTTTTCATTTTCTTTTACCATATTTTAAAATTTTTTAAAAAGGAAATTTCTTAACATTTTCTAAATGGATCACTTTTACTGCCTTTACAAAATATTTAAAAATTATGTTTATTTTTAACATTTATAACAATAATGGATTTTCCCATTGTTATGACCAAATTAAATTTTAAAGCTTTATTTTTAAGTTTCAAAGGTTATTTTCAAAGAAAAAAATTTATTTAATTTTTGAGAAAGTTTTATATTTCAAATAATTTTTTTTCAAAATGAAAGGATATTTTCCTCAAGAAATATTCCAAGTGATATTTAAAAATATTTTTCCATATAAGATGAAATCATTTAATGTTATTAAAAACTAAAATGTTATTTTCTTCAAGAATGTTTTTAATGATATTTTATAGGTATTTACATTCATCAATGTCAACAAACCTTGATATTACTTATTATCCAATAGGATATTTTGAAATGATAACATCATTATTCTTTCCCTAGATGGATTATGATTATTTTAGGTGATTTTCATGGAACCTATTTCTCTTGCATGGGTTAATGATGTTATGAAAGGAGAAATGTTTTTTTCTTTGATTTTTATGATTAAATTAATGTTCTATGTACTTTATTCATGAAGTGGTTCTTGTAAATTGTTTATATGATGGGTTGATCCCCGTTATAGCTCACGAGTGAGACCAATATAGATTATATAATGGGTGATCCCAAATAGAATCAGGTGATCCATATATAGATTATATGATGAGTACACTCAGATAACACTACAATGCATTGGGTAATGATTATATCCTCTGGAGAATTATATTGGAATTTGTTCGTATTTTTATTCCAATTTTTAAGGTTTATGAAAGGGTTCTATGATGATAATTTTCCAAGATCCCAACACATTTTTCATTATGCTTTCTATGGGTCATAAATGTTTTCTTTGATCAAGATTGACATCACATGGATCATGATTATTGATTCTTATGACCCTTGCCTTTGTTAAAGATTTATTACATGTTTAATTATTGATTGTCTAGGTATTGATGGGTATGATTTGTTTTATGTTATGCTCATACACTTTTATTATTTTTTCATACACTTATACTCATTTTATTCTCACTAATAACATTCAGTTGTTAATTCTTATGATTTCCCTTACTGAGAATTTGAGCTCAACCTTCTTATGTTTAATTTTCCACAATTTATAAATAATAATGTTAAATTAGTTATGCCTATAAGGGTTTTATTTGGATGATAACAATGACCTAATATGGAATATAAAAATTTGGGTATAGTGGGAAATATAATCTTTTGAATCAGATATTTTTTATGTAAGAGTTTTTCCTAATTCTATAAAACTATAAACCTAAAAGTTCCTTGGGTATGTAAGTGATACAATATTTCCATTTTATGTTATAATGTTTTTATAGAAAAAATTGGGTCACTTTTATTAGTATCAAATCCAAAACTATGAAGTTCACGTTCTTTGCACCAGATCTGGGAGTGCAGGTTCAGGGTTGTTATAGTTCGTATCATATTAGGGTTTTGATAAATTAGGAGATTATGATGTTTTAATGTGTGGTTATCTTATGATTTATGGATACTATCGTAGGTATATAATATTAAGGTTTATCATCAGTTCAAAGTCTTAGATACCCCTTTTGTGGTTTTAAATGGCGAGATCCTAAAGTGATTAATGATATTTAGAGAGACATTTTATTTGGTTGAAGTATATGTATAACTTTGGTTTAATGAAAATTACACCTTTAAATTTTATGGAAATGTATTTTAAGGTATTTATAACCCTTAGGGTTTATATTATCTTGGATATTGAGGTAATTATGGGGACACATGTTTTATCATACAGATGACCATGAGATTGAAAAGTGATTTGGTGACTAAGTGAATAATATTATTTCAGAAGAAAATAGATATATTTAGGGTATTTTAAGGTAGGATATAATCTTTGAAGTTAAAAAAATCTTTAATGTTGTGGATATTAAGGTTATTTGGGATATAGGGTTATGTAATGATTTATTTTGAACATTGGGAATTACTATTGAATTTTAGAGATTGATGTATTACTTATTCGTATAAAGGTTTATTAATTTTGGAAAACATATTTCTATATTATAAATTTTTTGGTTTTTTTAATGTATAAAGATAGGTGTAATATATTTTTATCCCTTTTATTGTAATGTGATAATTTAAAAGTTTATTTTAGTTCTTCAGGTTTGAAAAATTCACCTTGAATACTCATTATTTGGAACAAAAAATGAGATTGTGGGGGAAATTTATTAAAGGATGTTATTAAACTTATCAAGTAATTATACTTCCTCATTTTATTAATATATATGATAAGAAATTAAAAAAATTGAGGAAAATATCTTTAAAATGTAATTTCTATCCAATTACATTCATTTACAATGAAATGATGATCTTTTCACACCTCTTTAGTTTATGGTATTGTGGTTGCTAACTTTCTCATGACCATAAAATCTCTCATGACCAATGATCTCTGTCAATCTCCATCATTATTTGGGAATTATATTTTTCTTCCATTTTCACATCTTAACTTCTCACTAATGTTATCCTACATGGAAACCTAGTTTTGTGCTATTGTAGATAACTTTCACACTTCTCTCTTTCTCTCTTTTTAAGTGGAATATTTATTAACCCTTTTTACGACGTGGGATTTAAGCAATGGTATTTTGAAATTTCAAATGCTTGATTAAAAATTTCAAGTTAAAATTATGAGGATAAAAGTTTTTAAAGGGGGTATAATTTAACACCCCTATATTTTAAAAAAGGAAGCTATGCTAAATAGCGTACATGAAACACAACACTGAGCTCAAATAAACCATAAAATAATATGTTTTAAATATGGCCGTTATAACATATCCAATAAATTGTTAGGTATAATTAGTATTAAATAATGTATGATATATATATATATATATATATTAATTCCCTACTAAATATAAATTTCTTGATAAATTCTTAGTAAATAATCAATCAATTTCTAGTAAAGTAATTTTATTCATTAAAAATATATTTTCTTCAAAAATGATTTTTATTGATTTTTTTGAGAAAATATTATAATTAATTTATATATATTTTAAAAAATTTATTTGATAAAATTAAAATAATAATCCTATCAAAATTAAATTAGGGTAAATTTTTTAGTTTGTTTGGAAAATATTGATTTTTCAGTGAATAGTGAAAAATATTGATTTTTATAAAACTATCTTTTATTTTCAATAAATAAAGTAATTTAAAAGTCCCATTGTGATTTTAATTTGATTTAAATTAAAATAATAATTATTTATTTATGTTTAATCCATTTAATCACTTTTTAATAATCTTCATACTAGATTTTAGTACAAATTTATTTTTGGGTTTAAAAATAGGTTTTTGCCTTTCGAAAACTATTTTAAAGTGCATAATGTTTCTCCATTTTAATTAATTAAAAAAAACCCTTAATAAGGAATGATTTAAATTAAATTTATATTATATATATATAAATATTAATTTAAATTTATATAATGAATTTTTCTAGTCATAGAGTTAATATAAAACCATATTATGCTTGAAAAATACATCTCTCAAAATGAAACTTTTTTATCATGTTTGTGGGTTTAATTTTAAATTAAATCATTCCAATTATGTGAATTTAATTTGGTAAAATAGATTAAATATTTATAATAAAAATAATTTATTTAATATAATAATTTCAACTTAATTTTTGGTCTTAGTGAATAGTGAAAATGATAAAAATCTTTTACCATAGTTAAGGTAAAAACAAATTTATCAGGGGTTAAACTAAAAATATAAGGGTTAAAATAACATATAAATTTATCTAAATTGTATTTTATGTCTATATTTAGACCTTATATCTTGTAATTATCTATAATGTTCCATTTTGGAGCCTTTTTTCTTGTAAAAAACATGGGTATCGCTTTTTATTTTCAGAAATTACAAGTGTACCACTCACCTCACTTATAAAAGCCACCCACCCCTCTCCTCTTAAAACCTTCAAAGAGATTTTTTTTCTAGAAAAAACTACCCAAATACATTAATTAATTCCATTAAAATATCTTATAGTTCTTTTATTTTAAAAAAAATTCATCCTAATAAGGCTTTTGGTGCCAACCCAAGGAGGTTTTCTAAAGAAGAGGTATCGTGCTTTATCAAGAATTTTTATTTTATTTCCTCGTCCACATTCTTCAAGTATTATTAAATTATTATGATATAATAAAAATAATATATACCTTATAATTATATTCTATTATGTCAATATAATAACCTAAATCTATCTTCTCTTCCATAAAATGAAAAAAACCATCATTCGTGTGTACGACAGACTACCGCCTTGCAAACTGATGTAATTTGTTTTTCATAATTGAATCTCACAAATTTTTATAATGAAGGATTTAAAATATATATATTATATTTTTAACATAATTATACTCCTGTATTTATTATATCACATATAATTTATTACTTTATATTTCATGGGGGATATGATAACGTCGCTCGTGTGTATGACGAACTACTGTCTCACGAAGCGATGTGATTCGTTTTCCACTAACTCTTTTCATGGAAGGTAATAATGATAATATTAATAAATATATGTGATATATATGACATAATTATGATATTAATTACATATTTATCATGATAAAAAACAATTTATTATTTAGTTTACTTTTCCATTCACTAAAAAATGATAACATCGTTCACGCGTACATGTGGACTACCGCCTCCACGAAGCAATATGATTATTTTTTCATCACCACATTACATGGATGATATATATAAGTATATTTAATTTAATAATATGATATTTATGATATGATGGTATTTTTATAAATAAAAATGATACTTACCTTCTTTCTATAATGATCGTTGAAAAATGGAAACGCTACTCATGTGTACATATGACCTAATGTCTCCATGATTATACCATAGTTATTTTTTCATAACAACCTTTATTTATTGGT
Source organism: Viscum album (assembly GCA_963277665.1). Classification (NCBI taxonomy): domain Eukaryota; kingdom Viridiplantae; phylum Streptophyta; class Magnoliopsida; order Santalales; family Viscaceae; genus Viscum; species Viscum album. Next base: position 249,104,287 of record OY728133.1, read on the forward strand.
TTTAAAATTATAATTTATGTATAAATATTATAAATATTTAATTATTACTATTTTTTATATGATTAAATAATAAACCCTTTGACCATGGGAACACACCGAATCCGTTTTGAAATAATGAACCATACATCTTCAAAATACCCAATTTCAAATTAACTAATTAAGTATTTAAATATGTAATAAAATAAAATAAAATAAATTACTTAAGTATAGGTTATTAAACATGTAATATTTTCTTAAGAAATAAAATAATTTATATAATATTATTATATATAAGTTAAAGTAAATACATTTAAAGTTTGGACTCGAGGTAAGGGACTTCATTTCAATTTTCCTTTATTGAGGCAATTTTAATGTTATGAACCAAATTTATTTTATATGGTGTATATAATGAAAATTTTACATGTAATATCATGAATCCTTCATACTTAATACTATTTTAAGTTTAAATTTTAATTATTTAATCTAAGTGGATTTGAATTGAAAGTTTCCAAGTAGTGAAAAATTTCATAACGTAATTTATTTTCATTGGGATATATTACTTCTTCATTTTATTTTATATTATAATATAATTCTTGTAATGAATTTTTATTATATAATCATTTATTTCAAATTTTTCTATGTGTATTTATATTTTATATACATAATCTATTCATTTATTAATTCTCACTTCAATTTTATAATCATTGTAAATGTTTCTCATCTCAAATTGTCTTCTTTGGGAATAAATTATTTTATAAAGTGTATATACTACCCCTATGGAATGTTCTATCATTTAAATACTTATTATAATTACATTTAAATTATCATTTTAAGTTATTATTTCATGGGGATTATGATTAAAGAATTACAAAAGTAGTAATGGATTTATGTTACAATCTCATTTATTTCAGGATTGTTATGTTGAAGGTTATTTTGGAGGAAATAATATGATATTATTTACCTAAAACACATATAATTTCATATACTTTGGTTATTAATGTGGTTAAAATGTTAAATTTCTATTACCTCCAATATTTATTGAAGAAATATCAAGAATATTGTTTGTAAGTGATACCAATCTTGTATATTTCTTTTATATTGGGAATCATTTTATTACATCTCAATGTATTATAAAATGTTTTCAAAAGTTTTATTTTCTAAAAAAATGATTCCATAAATATTTTTTTCATGATCTATTACCTTATTTTAAAAAGGAAATTTCTTAACATTTTCCAAATGGGTCACTTTGACTCCCTTTACAAAATGTTTGAAAAGAATGATTATTTTTAACATTCACAACATGAATGAATTTTCACACTATCATAACTACTCAATGTTTTGAATCTTCATTTTCATGTTTCAAAGGATATTTTCAATGAAAATTATTTCTTTAATGTTTTAGAAACTTTTATATTTTAGATTAGTATTTTCAAAATGGAAAGAATATTTTCCTCAAGAAATGTTCCAAGTGATATTTAAAAATCATTTTCCATACAAGATAAAATCATTCAATGTTACTCAAAGTGAAAAGGTTATTTTCCTCAAGAATTGTTTTAATGATATTTTCTTGTAATTTCCATTCATCAACATAAAAACCCTTTATGTTACTTATTCTCCACTAGGATATTTTAAAATGATACTATTCTTATTCTTTCTCTAGATAGATTGTTATTGTGTCAAGTTATTATCCTGAAACCCATTTATTTTCTACAGGTTAATGAAGTTATGAAAGGAATAATGATTTTTTCTATGAGTTTTATATTGAAATTAAAGTTCTATATACTTTATTCATGTATTAGTTCTTGGAAATTGTTTATAATATGCATTGAGCCCCATTATAGATCATGTGTGAGCCTGATATATACAATAAAATGGGTTCACCAAGATAGAATCTAGTTATCCATATATATATATATTATATGATGGATGCATCTAGATAGAGATCTAATTCATTGGGTAATGATTATGTTATTTGGAGAATTATATTAGAAGTTGGCTGTATGGTTATTTCAATTTTTAAGGGTTCTATAAAGATAATTTTCTAAGATACCAACACGTTTTCGTTATGATTACTATAGGTTATAAATGTTTTCTTTGATAAATATTGACATCACATGGATCATGATTATTTATTCTTATGAATATTTCTTTTATTAAACACTTATTACATATTTTATGATTAATGATTCAAGTATTGATGTGTATGGTCTTTCTTATGTTATGCTTATGAAATTTGATTATGTCATCATGTCCTTATACTCATATTATTCTCATTTGTTACATTCACTTGTTAATGCTTATGTTATCCCTTACCGAGCATTTAATATCACCCTTATTATGTTTCCTCTTCCCTAGGTTATAAATAATGATTTTAAATGAATTATTCCTAGAATATTTTCATTTGGATGATGAAAATGACCTAATATAGAATATGAAAAAATGGGTATAGTGGAAAAAATACTCTCTTGAAGTCATGGGTATTGTTTATGTAAGAGTTTTTCCTAATTCTCTAAAACTCTAAACTTAAAAGGTTATTGGCTATGTAAGTGATCCAATATTTCCTTTTGATGTTGTAAGGTTTTAATGGAAAAAACTGAGCCACATTTATCAATATCAAATCTAGAAATGTAAATTTTATGTTCTTAGAATGATATCTAAGAGTGTGGGTTCTAGGATAATATAACTACAATGCCACTAACTTACTATTGGCCTTCAATTAGTTATGCATAGATACCTTAAGAAAACTAGCAAGCAGGTGGGTTATAGACTTCTTTTTAATGGGACTATTGTTTCATATGGAATCTTCACATGGAATTCCTATAACAAACTAGATTATTTAGGGATTCCATTAGTGGTGGAATACTAATTCATACTTACACTCTACTCAAGAAAATGTTTATTACCCAAGCATATTTTCATGGATGTTGGAAGGGACTATGGAAATCACCCTATGACCCATGCATGATTGCATGTTATTACTGAGATGAGGATAAGTTCTATGATAGATATCATGCCACTTTTGAGTCTTTAAATTTTTAGTTTTTCCTTTTTAACATCTTTTACCTACTGTATATATCTAAAAAAATCTATAAACCTTAGCTATTTTGTGGTATCGTTTTGTATATTGCATGGGTTATGTTAGTTTTAGTACTTATATTGATATTATCCTATGATATTTTGTGATATATATTATTTAATTTATTTATTGATATTTTTTCACTTTGATCATGAGGATATAATCAACCCAAGGAAACTTATTAGGCCCCCACTACTAGTCAATAACCTCTGTAACATAAGGAGGTGTTCCTAAGGTTTGTAGCATGCTGCTAGTCTAGAAATAGATCACTGGTCTAGGGCAGAGGGATGTGAAAAAGCGGTATCAGTGCATCTTTTATTTTGTAATACTATTTGAGAAGAAGATAAGAAAATATGAATGTGTGAGAGATGGTAATGATACTTACCTAGGAGTTACTAACCCATGCATGAGAAAAATAAAGGTTACTAGGGATGATATTGTTGTTATTGCTATGTTCTTTTAATATACTTTCCACCTTGGGTGGTGCACATGTTTTTTATTAATATTTATTATTGGGATTCTATCTCTTGGGATGGTATGATAAGAGATTGGGTGTGAATTCATGAATTATGTTATCCACATAATGTTACCAGTTTTCTATTATCATTTTGATTTGGTGATATACATGTATGCTTATTCATCTACCTGTGGATAATTGGGGATGACCATTTAAAGTGTTAAAAACATCTTATATAGTGTTTTACCATATATATATGGTGGAATCTTATATATACAATTACTAGGATGATACCTTGACATAAAAACATATATAATTGGACTGTTAAATGATGGTTGGTTAAATAATGCATCAGTGAGTAACCTATAAGGTTCTTTCCCTTATAGCTAGTGAATATAACTCTATTTTAATTTACCTTATAAATTAAAACCTTGAGATAAAAAATTAGATACTTAAAATTTTAAATATTTGGGAAATGGGTTAATGGAAAAATTAGGGGTATAACATACAAGGACATATGTTTTCATGTCCGTATCATTTTATCTGAAGCATAATAAATTCTTGTTATGTGTATCATTATGATATCTTGTGTTTGGACTTATAGAGTTATACCACCATAGAGTTTTAGGGTCATAAACCTAGAGGGTTAGGGAGATCATGCCCCTCTAGTGGGTGTAATAGTACCTTTGATAGATCTTAACCCATATGTAGATGATTGGATCCATGATTTCCACTTGCATGTAGTAAAATCCTTAGAGAGGGAACCACATAAGACCACTCCGACTATGTATGATATCACCCATGAGTTCTAATGTTAGAACCCTCCAGTTTCAATAAGTGAGGTTGATCTAAAGGTGGTATAGCTATGGATGAAGTCCATGAGGACTATTCTTGAACACTTAGAGACCCTAGAGGATAGGAGATTGAATTTGGTCATATACATATTGCATGGGGCGACACGTCGATGGTGGTATGTCTTTGTCCAGGGTAAAAAATATGTTGGGATGACCTGTAAGGATTTTTAGACCCTGCTTATTTAGAAAATTCTTTCCAGATACCCTATGATTGGTTAGGGACTGTGAATTTATGAGGTTGGAGTAGGGTGATACGATAGTCATAGACTATGATTCAAGGTTTATAGATCTTCAGTGGTTCACTATGACTTTAACTAATGATGATACTACTAGATCTAGGTTCCTTGAGGATGGGATGTTCTATGAGATTAAGTTTCAAGTGAACATGTTCTTTTTCACCTATTTTATTGATATCGTGAACGGTTCATTGATTATAGAGAGGAATATTAATGAGGGTCACCATACTAGAGGACTATCCTCATCAGGACCAAGTGGTAGTGTTGGTGGATATTGTAGTAGCTAGAAGCAGTAATCAGATAACTCATGACAAGGTAGTAACGGTCAGTCTAGGAAGACCATAGAATCTTATTTTACTTTTCAAGGGAGCAGTGAGGTTTAGTGTTATCAGTGTGGTTTCTTAGGGAACATGAGATATCAGTGCCCCCAAAATACTATGGAGTGCCACCTCAGTAGGAATATGAGGCATGCGTACTGAATTTTTAGGGATTATTTGGATGAAATTAGTAGAGTATTAAGACTAGATCAAGGTTCAGGGGACATGGTGACTACCACACCATATTAGTCAGGCTGTTAGGCGTATACTGACTGATCGGGCTATGTTGGTAGCTTTGGAACTCGGGAATGAGGGAAGCAGGGTCAGTCAAGAAGTATGTATTAAGGTAGTTAGATTTTATTATAATGATATGGGGTAGGATAGTTGTACGTAGTAGAGTCTACATAAATATAGCAATTTTCAAGTCCATTGAACATTCAAGGTACAATTTTTGTTGCACATACCGTCTCTTTTTCCTTGTTTGACACATGGGACTTACACTCTTTTATTTATAATTATTTTATTAGAGGCATGGGATTTGTAGTGGTGTACCTATACGATGTTCTCTTGGTTGACACACCCTTGGGAATTATGTCATAAGGGGTTTATAAGTGTTCTAGTTGTGTTCTGGTTTGAAACAATTTCTGTTTCCTTTAGGACTTCTTTATGCTGGAAATGGGTGACTTTTTTGTGATTCTTGGAATAAAATGGTTCATTTTTTATCAATATTAGATCAATTGTTATCATATGAAGGTTTATTTTTCATCCATTGAGGGTGAAATATGTGAGTATATGGGAGAGTTGGATATCCGTGCAGGTCGAGCCAGACTAACCTTCAACGACTAGGTGGCATCACTTCTCAAGTGTCTAGTCTCATCTTGGATGATGGAGAGACTCATTAACCTGTCTTTTTTTTCTTATGGTGGACCCATTATAGGACATATTTCTTGATGAATTATTTGGGTTACCACCCAACTATATAATTGAGTTTACAATTGATCTTTTACTGGATACAAATCCTATTTATATCCCTCCTTACAGAATGGAACTAATAGATATGTGGGTATTAAAATATCAGTTGGAGGATTTGAAAGCAAAGGGATTTATCTATCCAAGAACGCACCCTTGGGATTATTTGGTTTTATTTTCCAAAAAGGATGATAACACCTTGAGACTGTGTGTGGATTATTGGAGGATTAAAAAGGTGATAGTCAAGAATTAATATCCACTCCCACAAATCAATAATTTATTTGAATAGTTTAAAGGCATACAGGTTTTCTCCTAGATTGATCTACGATAGAGGTACCAAAAAATTAGAGTATTATCATCTGATGTTCCTAATACTTTATTTTTAATTAGGTAAAATCTTTATGAACACCTCTTTAGGATATTCAAGATGAAAAAAATTCCTATGGTCTTCATGGATCAGATGAACAAAGTCTTTCACTCATATTTGGTGTAAGAACCCAACCCAAATCATCAAGTATAAGATGAAATGAAACATTACCTCAGGTGTTCCTCCACATAAACAAAATGATACTGATTAGAAGTGAGAGTCTAAGGTAGAATTTTGGGTAGACTATACCCTCATTTAGAGTAAATAATAATAGATAAATAACCAAAAATATAAAATTTATACAATCAGAGTAAGCAAAAAACCAATAATATACCACCTGTAAGTATAAATACAGAAATAATATACTTAAAAATCACAACTGAAAACATGTCACTGATCATCCATAGGGATGAAAACATACATGAAATGAAAGAAAAAAATTAAAATAATAATTTCTCCCACTCCAAGACACATCTCATCCTAGTCACTAGACTCATAACGAGCTATCCCACTAGACGAACAAACTTAGGCCTCAACCTGACATGTAGCTATAATAAGTGAGGGATTATTGGGTACCTAATTATCATGGTCTCATGAGAAGGGTGTGAGTATAACTCTTAGGTTACCACCCACATGATCTTATAACCAACTAGTAAAATGTAGTGTACATTCATGTGATAATATCATCATAAGTAAACATACAACCCATAAACTGCATAAGCATAACATATAATAACCAATGCGTAATTAAGTAGTTAAAACCAATATTTTGAGAATTTATACACTCACTATGATGATAAGAACCCCAATCAAACCTGCTTTGGATCCATGCTAGAATAAAATTACATCAACATCCTGACACATTCCCTTCACTGGGATAGTATAAAAGGACGACTGACATGCATCCCCAGAAGGGATAGAATAAATAACATCAATCAGGTGTTTGACACATCCCCCTCAGGTGAATATTCCATGAGGATTAACCTATATTCTCAATAAAAAGATATAATAACTACACAATATGATATGAGATACAATGGAAGATAAAAAAATTCATCAAATAAGAAAGTATCATAACTAGCACAATCCACATGAAAGAAACAAAAGAATAGGTTTCATTGGGATATGAATGTACACCACATGTGATCAAGTATAAAACATAGGTATTTAAGGGATAAAAATGAATGCCAACAAGAATTACAAGAACCCATATAAAACACGAACTAAGGTAAAGGGATTCCTATACCCATATAATATTCCATTACTTATTTCAGGTACTCCTTTCTCTACGTTTTATTTCATCATCCTTGTATGTGTGTGTATGCAGGTTCCTCAAGGATAGAGAGACTTTTTTGGAGTTTGTGACCTAAAGTTCATGGATGTATGTTTATTTGAATTAATGGGGTCTGAGTATAAATGTGTTAAAGGTCTTAAAAGGTTCTCCTCATGTCTAGAGAATGACAATGGTGGATTTGAGATTTTTGTGTAGAATCTAGGCTGTTAGCAGTCTGCTAGGTGATTACATGTCTTTTAATGGAATTACATATTCTATAATGGTTATTAAGTATATATTGTAAAAATTAATAATAATTAAAGGTTTACATTATGTGTATTTGGAATACACATCATGAAATGAAAAAATTCAGGTTTTATAAAAAGGCGATACATTTTTCATTATTTTCAGGATTTGTGTAATTAATGTCATGTAATGGTATTACATGATGTGTAATTCTCACAATTTTTGGTTTTAAAGAACCATACAAGTGATTAAAATTTCATTATACCGTGAATACTATCTCTCACGACCCAAATCTCACTCGAGGTGATTTTGGAGATCTCTGTTCCTTTCAGATCATTTGTTCGAAAATTTATCATCATTGTGATTGTGGTGTGACTCTTTGGTTTCATGAACTGTATTATCTTTTGATAGCCTATATCTTGGTTTCCAATCACCATAATCAAAGGCATCTAGGTTTATACTATTTTGAGTTATGTGTTTCTATACAATGGGTTAATTTGATGAATTTCTTATCATTCTTGATAAATTTTGTTTGGTTGTACATTAAATTGAATTGATTTTTTGTTTCAATTAATTTATTAGAAAGATAAATTCTTTTAAAGGATTTTCTTTAAAAATGGATTTGTTTTGATTAATAATGGGGTTTTTCAAAAACTAAATTGGATTGTATTGGATTTGAAAATGTTTTATAAATTGCGTGCATAGTTTTGAAATGTATTTTTACAATTAATAAATTTTGAACCTTGGGTGCATTGACAAATATAAAAGGGTATCCTTTTGAGTGTGGAACCACTAGGATGTAACCTTTGGGATATAGATGGATTATGATGGGACTTGATATTGTTTGGTACCAACATATTCCCTTTTAGGATTTTTTATGTCTAGCATGTATTCCCATAGGCTAGGTCTCAATATGAGGTGATTTTTTTTTGTGTTTTATTTATTTAATGATGTATTTTTAGTCATAAGTTTTTGTATGAGGTTGTTTCACATATCTTCTCATGATAGGTTATTTCATGTATAATGTCGCAGGTTCTTAAATGGGTCAAAAAACCTCTTCCTTTTTCAATTTTTAATTTAGTGGGTATGCATTTTTCTTTTTCGATCATCAGAACTCAATTGTAAGTTTTCCATTAACCCAATATCTTGTTTTTGGATGGGTTTAGAGGCTTAGAAAGTTCCTCAAGCATTCGAGTGGTGTTTGGGTGCGTCAGAGGCCCAAAGGCCTATTTTGGAGGTTCTGGGTCAAGGTTCATGATTTGGGTAATCCGTGCGGCCTCTTCCAGCAAACAGTGTGGCCCATTTTTGTAATACTGTATGGTTTGGAGAACCATTCAGGTATGGTTGCACCACTATGTATAAAACTATATAGTTTTTGCAAAGGGATTTCATATGGATTTCATACGGTTTGGGAAAACCATGCGTAATCCACATGGTTAGTGACACTTTGGTAGTAACCATGCACTATAGCATGCATGGTTTGCGTATGGTTTGGAAAACCATGTGATCTAACCATGTGGCCTTTAAAATGGGTGAAAATTTGGTTTTGAACTCCTCCCTATTTATTCATTTTCTCCTTATTTTCACCTCTCTAGGTCACGTACAATAGTGGGGGTGACTCTTTTATTCCTCCTTTGGATTTCGATCAAATATCTTCATCTTCCCTTAATTTTTATATTTTTCAGGTGTTTTGGAACCATTTTAGTAAGGCTATCCTCACCCATTCTTATCTTTCATTTTTTTTCTTCACCTCATGGACCAATAAATCCATTTGATTCATTTTTCCCTATTTTTAGGGCATTCAACGAAAATGACAATTTCTTCCAAACCACTTGAGTTTATAGGTTAATATTGGATGTTACTATGTATACAATTACAAGGTAGGTGGTTTATATATTCCTTATTGTTTTTGTAGTCGTTTAGGGGGCACATATTTTAATGCACTATTTCATAATTGAGTAAGACCATTTTTAATTTTATTTATTGTTGTTAAATTGATTGAATGACCTTATAGGATGCCATTGAGAATTCCCAAACCATATTCGCATGTTTGAAACTGGGTTAGAGGCTGTTGACCACTTAGGTAGCTAGGCTCGGTGGGTTTCTTATACAAATTGAATTGTTTTATTTAATTAGAAATGTAAAATTCACTTACGTTGAATTATTTTGTTAAATTTTTGAATTATATATGTGTTTTATTGTGATATGATACTATGATTCATTGAATTTTAATAGGATCGACTTGAGGGATTGAGGTGGCATGACTATTGGATTGAGGTGACGTGGTTATCTGGTTGGGCTTAGGACATATTTTTTGAGTGATATTGATCACATGATTGGGAATTATGGATGTTGGTTGAGTTGTCAAGGTCGTAAAGTTGAGATCATGTACTATGATATTAGATGGTATAACCATCATATTTGAGCGACATTGTTACAGGGGCATGAGGTGATGAACTTGGCGTGGCTTAGGTACTAAATTAGTGACTGCCACTCACCCATGATGGCCAAAGTGCTGATTGGAGTTGTGTGCACACAAGTTGACTCAGTGATGAGGTGGTTTTGACCACTCGTGTGGACAGAGTCCCCTGGTAGTGTAGATTAGGTAATTGGTTTGGGGTTCTTTCCATAGAAATCCACAGGGAAGATGAGGAGCCTTTAGATGATAGTGTTGAGGATATCAGTTGGGAGGCTGAGAATCACTGTATTGAGGATGTTTTCCCTAGTATATTTTGGGAGAAAAGAGATTTATGTTTCTTGGGGAATCATTATATGAGCCTATGATGATTTTTATTTTAGGTTAGATATCACTGTGCCTTAGGATGTTAGGTTTCAAGCCAATGAGTGGTCACAAGAAGTGGTCTAAGGGACCAAGGTTCTATTTTCTTAGGATTTCCTTCAGGATGTTGATGAATTGATTTGGGACACAAGGTGTTGGTTAGAATGAGGTTCTAGGTTACTTATTTGAAGTTATAACTTGAGGGTTCACCTGGGATACTTGACATCAGGGGATACCTTGGGCTATGGGCCAAGGATCCTCTCCTCTTCAGTGATTTCAGAGTTGGCTGAGGCAGGTGACAACTTCCTGGTGGATTTTGAGAACCAATGAATTGCAGGTTTAATTATATATGTATGTTCCACTATTTTATTTATTTATTTATAATTCATAAACCTTCTTAAACACTTATGTTGGGTATGAACACTTGGGTGGTATCTTATCGAGACTCATTCTCACACCCTACACGAGACCTTTAGGACACATGTAGACTTATGATTTTTTATTTAGTTAAGGGTTCAGGCTATAAAGTTGGATCTTAGGTTGATTTAGCATGGATGGTTGGAAAGGGACCTTGAGGTCTTTCCTCAACTGGAGTTTCATTTTTTTTATCTTTCATTATCATCTTGATTTATATGTATGTATATTATGTGGTCAGTATTGGGATACCCCTTAAGGATGTTGTACTATATTACCTATATTGAATAAATGTTCTATTTTAGTAGCTAAATGTGATATGCTGGAATATTTATTTTATTTCACTTATATTGATTATTATGCTTTCTCTATTTTCTAATATTGAATATGCTTCTTCCATACGTGAGTCTGGTTCGAGTATGCTAATTCTTTTCTTCCACTGGATGCTATATATATCAACATGGACCATTATATTATCATCACTTAAGGGTATATCCTCCCCACTATTCCCTCTTACACCTTATATTTTAGTTGAAATCCTTTGGTGTTCAGGGATTCATGCTTAAGGACCAGTAGCACCCACCCTGATAGCACTGTTCGAGTGTATAATCGGGTTAGGGATGCTATAAGTGGTATCAGAGCTATTCCTGACTGGTATATAGTAGCAGTACAAGGCTGGATACTAACGATATTAGGATTTCTATTCTTTTATTATGGACTTATTACTTTGGCTATGGTAGACTAGATATTAAGACTAGTTATAACTAGATTAATAAATCATTCTTGGGTGCCTACAACCCCATGTATGAGGGACAAAACAATTTACCATGGGTGAGAATTTCTATTCTATTTTTCTTAGTTATGGTTTATATGATTTACACATTGAGTGGTATTCTGGAATGGGATTGTTATTGATTGTGATATGTGGCCCTTGACTTGGTAAAGTAAGGTAGAAATATGACCCTTGGCTTGGTAAGAAAAGGGGTGATACTTGTTTTTTTCTTTTGTCTAGGCACATGATAGGATGTTTTAGTTATTTATAATCATGAACCTATGAAAATTTATTGTGAAATACTGATTGAATCTGGGTATATGTTGTGATATATATATATATATATATATATATTTATTATGCTATGTGATATGGTCATGGATCTTATAGGAGTAGGAAGGTATGATATAAGGTGATGTTGATCACCAGGTTGGGTGATGAGGTCATCGATTTGAGGTGAAGTGGTTCATTAGGATGGGAATGACCTAAGGAATATATGATACTTACCACTATTAAGGTTGGATAAGGAGGAGTCTGGGATGCCGTGTGTCATGGTTGCGATGGGGGAGAGTAAGGGTAGTGAGAGGACACTTCCTATTAATGCTTCCCCTATCTGTGATATTTATATATGTGTTATTGGGATGTGTGACCCCGTTGATAGTATTCAGTGGGATTCCACCTAGATGGATTTAATGGACCATTAGGTAGGTGGTGATAGGGTACCTCAGGAGAAAGAGTAGGTTGAGACCCTTGAGGTATAGTCTTAGGTACATGCCCAGGTTCAGGCTCAGGAACAGGTTCAGGTGAAGGCGGGGCAACTGCTAGTATTGATATCTTTTGGGACATGGCTTGCTGAGTAGTTTAGCGAGCATGGTACCTGTGATACTGGGGATCAACATGGGTTCTTAGGGATAATATCTTTCATTGGTTTATCTGACTCATGAGTTCCATTCATAGCACCCAACACTGTTTCAGGGCGAGGGTGGTCCACAAGCAGCTAAGAATTAGATTGATTCTATGCAGATGATTTTTGAGTAGCTGGAGATGCCTCCCAGGAGGAGGGTGAAACTGGAAATATATATTCTTATAGGGATATAAAATCACTAGTGGGATATTTGGGTTCAATCAGGTATACCTAAAGATCTGTCCTAGAATGATTTTGAGGCCAGGTTCTTCAAGTATTTCTTTCCAGGGACGCTGAGGGTAGAAAGATATTAAGAGTTCCTAAGCCTTTACTAGGTGACATGTCAATCATATACTATAAAATTAATTTCACCGAATTGTATCACTTTTTACCTGGCATGGTGAGTGATGATACCTTGAGGGTGAGTCATTTCGAGTATGGTTTATGACACACCATTTGGGTGTAGGTAATCATATTTATGTTGGAATCATTCTCAGAGGCAGTGAACCATGCACTCATAGCTGAGGTAAATTTGAGGGACAGGTCTTACTCAATCCAGGTGAAGCATTCAGGTTTTTTAGTGGTGATGCTTTAGATGGAAGGAATCAAGGTCGGGATGAGTTCTAGTAGGGAATTCAGGCCAATGACTCAAGAAAAACATCTTGAAGTGGGTCATATAGAGTGTGTTTCTAGTGTGGGAATCCATGACATGTTCAGAATCAGTGAGAGTGGCCTCCAAAGGAGTGATGAGCATGTGGATAGGTTGGGAATATTTATATGTTCTATAGTAATCCTTCTTGGATAGCTGGTATCTAGGGAATACGGTAGACTCAGGTTTCTGAGATCGAATTGGGAGTGGTACTAGGTGATGGAAACTGAGATTCAACTTCACAAAGAGGTTGTGGTAGAGATAGTGGGACCCAATAGTGGGGTTAGTGGCTGGTGGATGTTGTAGCACCACAGTGAGGTCAAGATTTTGGTAGTGAGGATTTATTCCAGGTGCATGTGATGGAGATGCTAGTTTCTGAGCAGGCTGGTGAGCCAACAATGGTCATAGGTATGCTGTGGGCATAACCATGCTTTTGTTTAATTTTGGAATGTCCTTTAAGGTATGTACATTTTTTCATGTATGAGGTGCACTATATATATGGATGAACTAACCAGATTCTAGTTAGTAGGTTGTCACAATTGGTTTTGTTATATATATATGAGGTGCGTGGCATCGGGGCTTGTATACGAGCATCGAGGATGAATATTTATTGAGGTGTGTTTGCTTTAGGGAATTGATGAGATGTAGGTTACTTGAGGTGCGTAGGCATCTACGGACCATTGAGGTATGGTACTTGATTGAGGTGAATGTCACTAGGATTGTTTTGGGAATCTATTGAGATACATGACCTTGTTGATTCCATTTGTGACCTAGGCATGAGGTGGGCATCGATACGATGTAGAATTATGATGGGTTTGGGGCATGAAACATGAGCACCTGATGAGGTAAACAAGTGATGATGCATCACCAGAGGACTTTTGAGTCCTAGTATAGTTGATGGACTATCAATTTGATTTGATTTTTTCTTAAGGATACCACCGGGGTAGGTCACTCTTAAGGTGGGGAGCCCCCTTTAGGTAGTTGACATGTTCCCTTGAGATCGAGGTAGTCTGGGTTAATTTAAATGGTATGGGTATGTTTGGTACCATCTTTGGGTTTGGTTTTATATCTTGTGGAGGATCTATGTTAAGGTAGTGAGATTTTAACATCTTGGGTTCTTGAAATGGGTTGAAAACCTATCCATTTTTGAATTTTTAATTTAATGGGTATGCATTTTTTTTTCCGATCATCATAACTCAATTATGAGTTTTACATATACCCAATATTTTTTGGATGGTTTTAGAGTCTTAGAAAGTGACTCAAGTGTTCTAATGGGTTTTAGGTTTATCAGAGGCCCAAAGGTCTATTTTGGAGGTTGCAGGCCAAGGCACATGATTTGGGTAAACTGTGCAGACTCTTCCAGCAAACTATACGACCCATTTTTATATTTCTGCATGGTTTGGAAAACCATGAAGGTAGGGGCACACGATTATGCGTGAACTTATACAGTTTTCACAGAGATATTTTTCAAGTCTTGTGCATGGTTTGGACAAACCACATGCAAGAAAAATGGTTAGTTCCACTTAGGTAGTAACCATGAACTGTAGAACACATGGTTTGTGTACAGTTTGGAAAACCATGCGAGCTAACCATGAAACATTTAAAATGGGTGAAAAGTTAGTTTTCCCCTCCTCTATATTTCTTTCTTTTCTCATTTTTCCCTTATTTAGGTCATGTATAGCATTGGGGGGCACCTATTTTCTTTATTATTTGTATTTTTATCTAATATCTTTATGTGACCTTCTTTTTTAGATCCTTCAGGTGTGTTAAAACTGTATCAATAAGGATCTCCTCACCCATGCTTCTATTCCTTTGTTTCTTCACCTCACAGACTGCTAAATCCGTTTGGGTCATTTTTCCCTATTTTCATGGAATTCAATAGAAATGATGATTTCTTTTAAAATGATTGAAGTTAGAGGCTAATACCAGACATGAATACTTCTATGAGACCAAGGTAGGTGGTGCAAACCTTTTATTTTATTTTCATGGATGTTTGGGGGGAGAATATTTTAGATTTCCATTGGGTAATTGAGAGAGACCCTTTTTAATTTGATTACTTGATGTTAAATTTATTTCATGACCTTATGGGACACCATTTTACATTCCCTAACCTTATTCACTCATGAAGGGCTGGGTTAGAGGCTATTGATCCCTTGTGTATCTAGGAAAGGTAGGTTTCTTATACACATTTAATTGTTTTATTTAATTTGAAATGTACAATTCAATTACATTGAATTGTTTTGTTAAATTGATTTGAATTATATATGTGTTTATTTATGATATGTTACTATGATCCATTGGATCGTGATGGGCTGGGCCCAAGGGATTAAGGTGGAATAACTATCAGGATTGAGGTGATGTAGTCATCAGGTTGGGTTTGACCCAAATTTTTTAAGTGATATTGATCACAAGATTGGGCATTGTGCACATCGGTTGAGGTGGAAAGGCCATCATGTTGAGGGAATGGACTGTGATATTGGATGTAATGACCATCATATTTGAGTGACATGGTCATATGGGTATCAGGGTTAAGACTTTGTGTGGCTTAGATACTAAATTGGTGATCATTGCCCACCCCTGATGGCCAAATTTCCGATTAGAGTCATGTGCACATAGGATGACTCAGTGATGGGGTGGTTTTGACCAATCATGTGGGTAGAGGAACCAGGTAGTTCATATTAGGTAATTTGTTTTTAGTGCTTACCATAGAAAGCCACAAGAAAAGCGAGGAGCCTTCAGATAATAGCATTGAGGCTATCAGTTGGGGGGATGATGCTTTCCATATTGAGGCCGTTGTCCCTAAAATATTTTGGGAGAACAGATATCACCATTTATTAGGATGTATTTCTATGATCTAATAATATTTTTTATTTTAGGATTGATATCACTATGCCTCCAGATGTTTGGATTTGTGCTAATGGGTGGTCTCAAGTAGGGGTCTAAGGGAACCTGGTTCTATTTTCTTGAGAATCCCTTCGGGATGTTGATGACTTGATTTGGGACATGAGGTGTCATTTGGATTGAGGTGTCATGTTACTTATTTTAAGGCGGAACCTGATGGTTCACCTAGGCTACTTGACATCAGGGGATACCTTGGGCCAGGGGCCAAGGATACTCTCCTCTTTTGTGATTCCAACATTGGTCGAGGTAGGTGACAACTTCCTAGTATCTTTTTAGGACTAGTATAGTGTGGGTTTAATTATATATGCATGTTATACTATTTAATTAATTTATTTATAATTCATACACATTCTTAAACACTTATGTTGGTTATGCACACTTGGGTGGTATCCTACTGAGACTCATTCTCACACCCCACATGGACCCTTCATGATGCCTGTATACTTTTTGATTTTTCATTCAGATAAGGGTTTAGGATCTGGAGTTGGATCATAGGTTGAGTTGTCATGGATGGTTGGCAAGGGTCCTTGAGGTCTTACCTCAGCTAGAGTTTCCTTTTTTATTATATTTCTTTATCATAATGATTTATATGTATGTAGGTTCTTTGGTCAAAATTTAGAAACCCTTTATGTATATTGTACTGTATGACCTGTGTTGAATGCGTGTTCTATTTTAGTAACTGAAAATGGTATGTTTTCATGATTATTTTATTCCACTTCTATTGAATATTATGCGTCTGCTATTTTTTTTGATATTGATAGTGCTTCCTCCATGCGTGGGTCTAGTTTGAGTCTGCTGAGTCTTTTCTTCCGCCACATGTTATATATATATATATACCTGGACCATTATATTATCATCACATGAGGGTATGACCTCCCCACTATTACCTCTTACATCCTCACTACTATTCATTATAATCTGGATTTTAGGGAGGCTCACTTAATGACTAATGGCACCCGACCTGATAGCACAATTTAGGTTGTTAATCAGGTTAAGAATGCTACATCATGGATATGTGTTTACCTGATTACCTTTTTATGTATGGATTAGAATCCATATTTTATCACTTATACTTTTCATATTTGTATATTTTTAAATATGAATGGATTTTACTAAAACCAAATCCAAATGATTTACAAATGTATTGGATTTATGAAAATGATTTTTAAAATAGTTTTTGTTTTAAAAACTAAAACTATTGCATTTTTGATGTTAGACCTTATATAATTTATGGTGGTATCCTAATAGGATTTTTGATTACAACATACTTTTTCCTTTAGGTAGTTGTAGATTATTTATTTTAAGATCAAGGTAAAAGGAAGAGTATCTTATATAATTTTGGCTTCTCCTTTCATCTTTGCCTTCATAGCAGGGTGGTTTGAAGGTGACTGTTGGTCACATAGTGACTTGTAATAATTTATGGTTTATCCTTATTTGGATTGGATCATATGGTTTTTATTGTATATATTTTCTTACTCATTTTTACTCTGGTTGTATGTATTATTTTGGTTATATTCAATACTTATTTTCATTATCTTTGTTTCACCTCACCATGTGAGGGTTGGATTGGGGGTATGGTTTGGTTGAACTTGGTTGGTCTATTACAATTTGGTATCAGAGGGAGGCTTAGACTAAATTTTATTAACACTATATGAGTTTGGTTCTATGTCATGGGTAGATAGGAGTTAGGACCATCAGTATTCAGATAAAAAGTGCGGAAAGGGGCCTCACCATCTCACTTCTAGGACTGAACCTGAGTTACCATGGGCGGTCAAGGACTTTTTCAAGGTTTTATACTTTTATTTTGAGGTCATTTGAATGAAATATATAGGATGATTATTTAAATTGACATATTACATTTTAGTTAGCATATTTTGTTGGTAGGATTCATAATTTCTTTAAATTCTTATTATTTTAAATCATTGGTTTGAATTATGAATGTGGTCTTATGTTTTTGGATTGTGATCATGATCTATTTGGTTATTATCTTTTGTTTATTAGATAATGAATACAAGAATAGATCTTTCAAATCTAAGAGATGGAGCTGTGATATTGGCTTTATAAGAAAATTCTCTAGTAGACCCTTCCTTGGTTGAAGTAGTAATCCATACTATTCAGACTCTAAGTCAAGTGGGTGCTGGAAACCTAGGATGTGTGGTGGATCATGGATCTGAATTTACTAAGTAGTATCCATCCATCTTTAATAGTATAAAAATAACACAATAATATGAGGATTTTCTTGAGTGGATTGAGAGTATATTCAACTTCTTAAAGACTCCTAAATATCCTAAGGTGGGTTTTTCTAGATACATGCTCAAGGGTCCAACTAAGAGATAGTGGGACTCTATTATGAAAGATAATTTTCATGAGGACATTACTTGGTATTAAATAAATAAAATATTTAACCATTAGTTTTACCCTGAGATATTACATTTGGTGAAGACTCGAGAGTTTTTGACCTTGGAGAAGGGGGAGTATACCATTCTAGAGTATTCCACTTATTTTTCTGAGTTAGTGCAACTAGAACCAGAGATTGTCACTAATGACTACCTAAAGGATCAGTAGTTTGAGTTGGGATTAATGCCAAATATTTGGTCGATGTTGATTCTCATGTTCCTTATAACCTTTGTGGAATTATTTGGAAAATATTCTTTGGATAAGGAATACATATCTAGGAAAATAGGTTTGTTTGGAGTTTAACTTAGTGTTGTTGTTATCCTGGGTGTATCTTCTGGCCAGAAAAAGAAACACAAGAGTGTTTAGTTCTCTTAAAAATTGGTTTGAGGGGATTTATCAGGGAAGCATCAGGTTCTCTACTACCAGTGTGGAAGGTGAGGTCATACCAAGACTAACTGTGTGGAGGATCCCAATACTTTCATCTTTTTGGATGATATAGCCATCTAAAACATTTTTGTGATAGGATATCCCAAGGAAATAAGAAAAGATACACATTCACTAAGGGTTGAAAGTACAAGAAGACGCTTCCATGGGTGGTGGGTCCTATCCTTAGGATAATGGGGATGTTCATGTGTCTAAGAAATCTCAAGGAGGATCTGAGACTATACATTTTTATGTAGTTGAGTATGCACCAGAGTAATATGAAGCAGGGATGACTAAAGTTATAGGGAAAATGTTTATTTCATCTTCTATAGTGATAGATTTTTTTTGATATATGTGTTACTCATTATTTTATATCTTAAAAGATAATTGAGGAATTTTTATTGCATTAAGATCTTATACCATTATTTTTGGATCTTTCCAAACCTTTGGGAAATAGATATGAACAATGTTTGACGTGTCACACATGTCGGGTGATGATAGATGAATTTTAGGTAGAGTGGGACTACTTAGTGATCAATATTTACATCATAAATTTGATTATTGACATATATTGTATGATTAGTGGTAATAACTAGATAGACTATTATTATCATTGGGTATATTTATTATCTCCTGATGTGGTCACTCATGTTTTTCAGGGTGAGTGAGACTCTAGATCGAGAAGGTAAGGGCTTGTTGTACCATATGAAGGGGTAATATCATGATAGTTTTAAATATATTTATTGATGTATTCTACATTTTATTAGAAAATTAGCTACCTATGGTGGTGTGTGTACCCCGAGGCCTTTTTGGATGATATTTATAGTTTACCACCCTAGAGAGAGGTCAATTTTACCATAAACTTGATCCCTAGTATAATTACCATTTCTATACCATCTTATTGAATGATACTTGATGAGGTTATAGAACTTAAATTTATGCTTGAGGACCTAAAGGATAATATATTTATTTATCCTAGCATTTCACTATGGGATTCACCTATCCTCTTGGATAAGAATGCATATGGGAGTCTCATAATTTTTAGGGATTATCAAAAGTTAAATAAATTGATCGTAAAGAACAAATATACCTTTCCAAAGATTGATGATCTATTTGATAAACTTATACTGGATCATTTTTTTCCAAACGTTTACATATGGTTAGGGTACCTCCAATTGTGATTCCAAGAGGAGGATATACCTAAAATAGTGTTTAGGAGTTGGTATGGTTATTTTGAGTTTCTTGTTATGCTATTCGGTCTCACTAACATGTATGTGGTGTTTATGGAATTGATGAAATAGATCTTTCATCATTTATTGAACTATTTTTTTATTGTGTTTGTGGATTATATTTTGGTTTCATCCAAGTCAGGTTAGGAGCATATAGACCATTTGGTTATCATTCTTAGAACCTTGAGAGAACATCAACTATATAGTAGATTTCCAAATGAGAGTTTTGGATCCATTAATTAAATTTTCTAGGGAATGTTATATCTAATAGAGGTGTCTTAGTGGATCATAAAAAATTACAGGTATTTATATCTTGGGAGAAACCTAGAAACAAGTTTGAGATCTGAGGTTTCTTGGGGTTGTCTGGTAATTACATGAAAATTTTTCAAGACTTCTCTAAGATTTCATTTATGATGATTTCTTTAAAACATAAGGGTGAAATGTTTGAGTGGAATGAAAAGTGTCAAAGATATTTTGAGGAACTGAAAGTTAGATTGACTTCAACACCAGTTTTGATTTTTCTAGAACTAGGTTTGGGTTATGATGTTTTATCTGATTCTTCTAGTATGGGTTTGGGATGTATCTTAATGATGGAGAAATAGGTGGTAGCCTATATCTCTCACCAATTATGAACTCAAGAGAAGAAATACCCTACCCATGATCTTGAGTTATAAGTGATTATGCATGAACTCAAAATCTGATATCACTATCTCTTTGGGGAGAGATTTATAGTGTATTATGATCATTAGAGCCTCAAGTATATATTTACTCAGAGGGATCTAAACATGCGACAAAGATACTGGGTGGATCACCTTCAGACATAGGATTTTAAGATTGCATACATACCTAAGAAAGGGACTTTGGTTACCAATGCATTAAGAAAAAAATTATCAAAACACTATGTGAAGGAATTAGTTGAGGAGTGGTCTCTGATGAGTTTTTTTGCTGAGATTATCTTGGGAGTAGAATAGTTTGGTGGATAGGTGTTCTTTTCTTTGATGAAATCATATTCATATTTTTTTGATAAAGTTTGTATTGAATAGGTGATAGACACCGAGTTCTAATGCTTGGGGTAAAAGACTTTATGGTGTGGAGACCTTAGGTGGGTAGTCTCGATCTCCCAATAGTGCTTTGTGATTTCATAGTAGATTTGTTGTTCTGTTTTCCCTGAGGTAGTAGTTGATGAACATTAGTAATCATTCTTGTTGGTCCATTCACCATGGGGATACCAATATATATAATGATTTGAGATATCAATTTTGGTGGATATGGATTAGTCAGTTGATTGTGGATTTTGTATTGTGGTGTCTTACTTACCAGAGAATCAAGGCAGAACACTAGAGGCATGCAGGTTTGTTTCAACCCTTACCCATTCCAATATGTAAGTGAGATGATATTTCCATGGATTTTATCATTGTTTTTCCTTGGAATCCTAATGGAAATGATGTGATTTGGGTTATCATTGATCGAATTAAAAAATTAGTGCATTTCCTCCCTATCAATGAGATGATGAAGGTGGAACAACTTGTGGGATTGTATATCCGGGAGATTATGAGGATTCATGGGGTTCCCTCTGTGATTGTTTCTGAAAGGGACCTAAGGTTCAGATCTAGGTTATGGAAAGGTTTAAAGGAGGTTATGGGTTCCCAAGTGAAATTGAACATGGATTATCATCTTCATATGGATAAACATATGGAGAGGGATATCTTGGTTCTAAAGGATATTCCCTGGGCATATGTACTTAATTTCAGTGGATATTGGGAAAATAATTTTTCTTTGGTCAATTTTTCCTATAAAAAATAGTTATTAGACCTTAATTAGGATGGAACACTTTGAGGCTTTGTATGGGTGTCCACGTAGATCTCCCTTGTGATGGGTAGAGTTGGGAGAGTGGTCCTTTGTTGGGATGACTCTTGTTTAGGAGATGGTGTAGTTTATACAAAAGATATTGATCATGGCATAGATTCATCAGAAATATTATGCGGACCATCATCATCATCCACTGGAGTATAAGTTTTGTGATAGGGTTTTTTAAAGATTTTTACCTTTATTGGTACATAATTAGTTGGGTAAGCAGGGTAAGTTAGAAGAAAGGTTTGTGGGACCCTTTGAGATCACTGGATGACTGGGAATGGTGGCCTATCAGCTGGACTTGTTATCTAGTTTGAATTATATACATGATGTGTTTCATGTTTCCCAGATGAAGAGGTATATATCAGATCCTTCCCATGTGATCATGTGGGAGGATGTTACTCTTGAGGCCAACACCACTATGGTTGAGTAGCCAGTTCAGATTATGGATCTCCAGGATCAGGTACTACATGGTAATAAAATTCCTCTAGTTTGGGTACTGTGGTAGTGTGTATGAGATAACCATGAGACGTGGGAGTGGGAATTATTGATAAAGTAGTAGTGACCTTATATTTTGAAGACCCATAATCTTGAGGACTTTATAGGGACATAGATCTTGTATGGTGTGGATACTATAACATTTCATTACTTCTTTTAGGTACTCCATTGTCCATGTTTTATTTCAGTCCATGTATGGGTGCATTTGAAAGCTCCTTGGGGATGGAGAAACATTTTTGGGGAAAATGGCATAAAGTTTGGGATAAATTTTTGTTTTAATTAATGGATTATGGGTATACATTTTTCAGTGGACTTTCAGGTTTCTCCCTAAGTTTGGAGAATACCAAAGGTTATTTTGAGATTCTTGTGTAGAATCTAGGATTTCAGTAGTCTACCAGGTGATTACATGCCAAGTAATGGGATTACACATCATGTAATGGTCTTTAGAAAGATGTATTAAAATTTTATAGGGTAATAAAGTTTTATAAACCATTTATTTAGAATTAAATTCATTTAATGAAAAAATAATGTTTTTTAGAAGGAAATATATTTTAAGTATTTTCATCCTTCATGGAATTCATGTCATGTAATGGTATTACATGATGTCTAATTATCATGTTTTTTAGGGTGTCTTATGAGTGATTAATATTTCATTTGACTATGCATCCTCCATCTTGTGACCTATAGCTCACCCCAAGCAATTTTTGAAATCTTCATTCCTTCTGAATCATTTTTTTGTGATTGATTATAATTTTGATTGTGATGTGCCTATTCAATTTCTTGAAGTGTCTTTTCTTTTGAAGGACAATCTCTTGGTTTCTAGTAACCAGTTTTGAAGTCTACTTGGTTTATACCATTTTTAGGTAGGTATTTCTATATAATGGGCTAATTCAATGAATTTATTATCATTGTTGATAAACTTCTTTGGGTTTTTCATTGAATTGAAGTGATTTTTGGTTTTAAGGGATTTTTTGGAAAGATATAAGTTTTTAAATGGGTTTTCTTTAAAAAAAATTTGTTTTGATTTAGAAAGGGTTTTTTCAAACACTGAAGTAGATTTTATTGGATTTGAAAATGTTTTATAAATTTTTGGAATGGTTTTGAAATTTATTTTAGAAATTGGAACATTGGGAACCGTGGCTGTGTCAGGAAATAGACATGGGTAGGATTAGTGAGTGTGGAACCACTAGGAGGTAGCCTTTGGGATATTGATGGAATATGTTAGGACTTAATATTGGTTGTTACCAATATATTCCTATTTAGTATCTTTTATGTCTAGTGCATATTCCCATAGGCTAGGGACCAGTACGAGGTGATTTTTCATTTCTGTTTTATATATCACATGATGTGTTTTTATCATGGATTATTTATCATAGGTTTTATATGAGGTTATATCACAAAGATTCTAATGATATGTTATTTTATGAATATGTTTTTAATTTATTACCTCTTGATGTATGGATTGGAATCCATATTTTATCACTTATACTTTTCATATTTTTGGCTTTTTAAATATGATTTTTTATGAAAACCAAAGTAAAATGATTTACAAATAGAATGGATTTATGAAAATTAGTTGTAAAACAATTTTTTTAAAATATATAACCATTGAATTCTTGATATTAGACCTTGTATAAACTCTATGGTGGTATCCTACTAGGATTTTTACTCACACCCTAATTTTTCCTTTGGGAGGTTGTAGATGTTGTATTTTAGGATCCAGGTAAAGTAAAGGACATCTTGTAGCATGTTGAATTATCATTTTGTCTCTGCCATCATAGTGGGGTGGTTTGGAGGTGACTGTTGGTCATATAGAGACTTTCATAATTTTTGGTTTAGCCTATTTTGTCTTGGATCATATGATTTTTTATATCACTTTTCTTATAATTTGTACTCTAGTTGTATGTATTGTTTTGGTTATATTCAAGGCTTATTTCCATTATCTTTGTTTCACCTCACCATGTGATAAACATATCATGTGTATGGTTTGGTTGATATAGGTTGGTCTATTACACACACCTCATGTGACAAAGCATCAACATAGGTCACACACACAAAAAATGTGATAAAGGAATTAAACATGGGATCTTAAGTACAAGTTTATTGGAAGCACACAGCTAGTTAAGCCTCATCCATCATTAGATAAGAATAATCTAGAACACTAGGTTCAACATGTCCCTTAGAACCTTGTTAATTTATTAATAATATTACAGTTAATTAGTTAAAAAATAGAGTTCATTAATAAAATAATTATAAAACTTGGTCTATCACCTTAATTTGTTTTTCTAATCAATTAAAGCAGATTTCATCTTATTCATCACCCAATTATGAATTTAGGATAAATTTAACACCGATGAGAATCTCATGTTGCATGCCAATAAATGGTACATAATACCACATGGTAGAGTACAGAGGACCACCTACCTCAAATAAAGCTAACTCCCATCTAAGAAAATCCCAACATCTTTGCTCGATTCATTTAAGACCATTCATCTTTTATCTATCACCACAAAGTTCTACCACATGAAAAGCATTCCAAATAACTAATTATAACTAAATTGTATTGAATTATATGAATATAAGGAAAACCCATAACCAATGGAGAAATACATACATTAAAAAATACTTAATGGATGTCATCGCCTAGCTAGAACCATGACCAGTCACCCATGGAAGGTCTGTAACATACTTATGACATCATTCCAAGAAAGATCCCTATCATGTGGTAAAAAGACATAGACCAATTTAATAAATTTAAATAGGATATTATAGATGAATTCAACCAGGAAACATACCTTCACCGAAACAATGTGTGATGACATGTGGACCTCGTTTTAGGTCATAATCTATCTAGGATGTGTGAAAACACCATTAGATAAATTTGATTCTATGATACTTATTTGAATCATAAAAAAACTAAAATAGAAACACCTAAAATTAAAAATGATGCGATAAAAGTAATATAGAAGGAGGGAGGAGAAAGATGCTTACCTCCAATACCATTGAATCATATCTGGAACCATCCAAATAAGAGAATAAATGAGGGAGGGATGCTCTAGGAGACACCTCCCATGCATTTCCAATACATCCAATATGGGGGGGGGGAATCCCCTCCTTTTAATTAAAAAATTCATCATGAAAATATGTCGCTGTGTGATTCCCGCTATCAAGTTGTGACTTTTAAGGTCATGATCCTTGACCCCATTTTCACATCCCAAAACTTTTTTACCACCCCTTGAAGCCATTTAACATCATGAATACCCCATTAATGATCTTAATAGGTAGCTGCAACACTTTTTATCAATATCGATCCCCTGACCAATCCTTCTATGGCCACTTGAACCCACAGGTTATCACATAATTAATCCCCATCCCAAAACACCATTTTGGGATTCTAAAACTCTTAAAACCTTATTCTAATTCCCAATTATCAAAATAAAACATATAGAAAAACTAAAATTCAAAATTTATATAGAAATTTCCAATCCATAATGATGTGGGTTGTTACAATCTCCCCACTATATATTTTCTCATCCTTGAGAAGTTTTGGTAGAACGCAAACCATGATTCCTGACCTTCCATGATCGTCTTTCACAAGGATTTAATTGGTGTCCTAAATCCAATTATGCTCCCACTACATAAGTCTAAGCATTACCATCAGAAGTTGAACCATATACTCGTTATTTTCCAACATCAAGACTAACATCACCACACCCGTCTAACTTGACATACAACCGTTTATTACACTAATTCCTTATAAATCATCATGGTTCTTTTCAAAATAAGAATCATTATATAGAACAATACTAAATCTATCTATTTACACACTTGTTCTTAAATTCCATCACACTCGATAAAACACAAGACACAGGTTAAAGATCAATTTCAACACCTTATTCCTAGATCTGAGCCAATATGACGTGTCTCCGTAAATCAATGCAACCCAATTCCATTGAACTCTCTTGAAAGGACTCGACCAATTATAAAAACCTAATTTGTTTCCAAAATGATGATCTTGAAGCGGTCAAAACCCACTTCATTTAGGTTCATACATAAAACACCATTCAATACATTTCCAATCATCTTTCTATAAAGGTTCTCAACCTCAACATCTAAAACTCCATGGAGGATTGATCATGATACCTCAAGCCTCAGAAGAATAATTAAATCAGTTCAATATACTTAATAATGTTTAAATCAAATAGTTTTTTTCCCCAGTTGGTTCATCAACCACTTTCACAAACCATAAGGCTATCAACCATTCATCAACACACGAATGATCTGAAACTCTCTCAAATGAAACCAATTTCCTTCTAATTACGAAGACCAAATCTGGTCTCCATCTGGAAATACATATAAATCAATATTAGACATTTAATATGGAACTAGATACTCTTGGTCCATAACACATTAAATTCTACAGAGTAACTAAGATCATCCAACACCGGTCTTATGAAATACCATGACACTTCCCATAGAGACATCAGTAACACATGACCCTATCGATGCTCCCCACCAAGGGAGTATCCTTATTTTCATTAGAAAACAACCTCATCGATCTACCTGAACCATGAATAGTTTATTACCAAATGTGATAACTACGTGTGACCACCCATTCATACCCATTTTTCAAGAAATCACCAAGATTTCACACACCTAGACACCCAGATCACAGTCTAATACATTAAATGATTCATTCTTGATGTGTATAACATCCTCCTATATCCTAGGAAAGGGTTATGAATTCTTTTTAGACAAATATCATTCCGTCATAAAAGATTATACATGAACCATAACATTTCCATAGATGAAAACCTTTGGTATACCACACAATGATACCCTAATCCATTATCAATACTATTATCTTCCATAAAGACAAATCCATAAGCATTAACCACTGGTCTAACAAACCCTATGAGGTTTATGTCAAACACGATGGTTTCTAACACCAAGGGTGATCCTGAACTGATAAAAATGTTAGTGACCTACCGTCAAAAACTCTACCAGTATCATCTATAGAACCAAGACTTTGTTAATGGTAAATACACCATACATACTTTACTAACCTATTCTTAACCACTAAATGAACACTCACACATCAAGGTCTTCCCACCAAGGCATAAAAACACCACTATTTCCTCTAAGAGAGTGATTTTTCCCATTATTAATGGACCACTGGGAACATAATAACTCACATTTTTAGATTTATATACACCAAAAGACCCCATATCTCTACCAAACTCAAGCACTCCTAGTGATCCTTTTGAAAAAAAGAAACTACATTATACAAAGATTAATAGAGAAAAACCTAAATTCGGGTGTCATTTCAATCCATTGATCATCCAACCATGCTCTAAACCTCCTACATCCAACCACCTAGTATCCTCACATGGAATTTAATGAGAGTTACATTCTAAACCAAGAGGCCAGATAACCCCTAGTCCCACCCTCAACACTACTAGCATCTGGGAACTCCAAAACCCAACCCTGTATCATGAAAACCAGAACTCTATGTTCTTCTTACTACTAGGCTACAAGGAAACTTTCAGAATATTACCTTAAGGCATTAACATTGACTATTCCCTCACAAGGAATATTCCCACTCAGGATACTTTTTCATAGCATGAGACACCAACTCACTAGTAACTAGAGTCACATTTATAATCCAAAAAGGTCTTATAAATAACTAACACAAGTTTCAATAAGAGATAAAACCCATTGAAGGTCATTTAGAAACATATATACCAATATTACACAATGAATTCTCCCTTAAAACAACCATACTAAGTCCAAAGACTTATTTTGGTTAAACAGAATTCCATTGGGTGTTAAATAGAAAACTTTACATAGGATATAGTTAGAACCTTAATTAACTAAACTTATCCAATGTATATCCATACAAGGTTCTTTAAAAAGTAAATAAATTCTAATAAATAACCCAAACAGTTGTTATGAACCATTTGTTTACTGTATGATTGAATTGTCATTTTTATCATCATCGCTACAATAATCATCGCTTAGGTGCACCACATCATAGTATCCCATGACTTTCTATCATAAGTAGACATTAATAGGGTTTCAAAAAATAGAATATCACTAAGAAATAATATGTGAAAACATAGTACAAGTTTTTGACACTAAAACAGTTGATTCTTCCATTATAAGTACAATCACACACAAGAAGCATATATGTTATGATAAACCTACATTCCCAATATAATGCATATGAAACCTCTTACCAATATGGAAAATAGTCAAATCCATGGAAAATAACAACCTAAAAATCCATGTGTGTAAAATTAAGTGAAAACATATGATCGTAACATTGGAAACCAAGAATATCAATCCCATGCCCTGGTAACCTAGAATTCACTTAGAAAAGGTGTTCACAACACACCAGTTTGAGTTTCATCACAAGATCTGACACATTCCTATGTAACATTTCTACCAAATCTGGAAAATAGAAAAAACAAGACAACTCTAACACCATTTTGTAAAATCCTGACCCGAATCATCAGGCCCAAGAAGGAATTCTACATGACCTCAAGCACACCTCCCCATACGTTAGAAGTTGCTAACTAGCAATGAGGTTATAAGGTGTTTTCATGGGGAGACTATACCCTCAATTAGAGTAAATATTAATATATAAAAACCAAACATGTAAACAATATATAATTATAGTAATTGGGAAACCAATAACATATCATATATAAGTAAGAATTTGGAAGCGATAGACTCAATTCTCATAACTATAAATAAGTCACTAATAGTAAACTATGCCAATAAATTTCATGATCGGAAAGAATAAAAGTGAAAGTGTTTTTTTATCTCACTACAATACACATCTCATTCTAGTATCTAGACTTAAAGAGAGTTATCAAACTAGAAGATCAAACTCAGGCCTTAACTCAACCTGTACCTGCAATAAGTGAGGGATTTTTAAGTACCCAAGTTTTATGGATGCTCGAACAGGTTATGAGTATAAATCAGTAGGGAACCACCCACATGGTCCTATTCCCAACCAGTAAAATTCAATGTACATGCATGTGATATGATTAGAATAAGTAAATAGGAAATACAAAAAATTGCACAAGAATAACTTATAATCACCAATGAATAAGTATGAAATAAACACCCATATGATGAGCAATTGTACACTAAATAAGTCTTTATAAACCCCAATCATACATGATTTGAATATATGATATAAATAATGTCCACTGGAAACCTGAAACACCCCCCTCAATGGGATCATCAAAAAACACAACTAACATATCACCCTTGAAGGGATAGTCCAAAGTATATCAACAAGGCGTATAACATATTCCCCTTAGGGGAATAGTCTATGAGACTCAACCTTCTCTCTTAACTACAAGATATAATAATAGTACAACATGATATGATATATAATGACATATCAAATATCACATAAAAAACAATTATAACTAGCATAATCCACATGAAAGAAACATAAGAATAGGTCTCACAAGGCTATGCATGCACACCACATGTGATCAAAAATCAAACATTATTATTTAGAGGATACACACTCAAACCAAAAACCCATATAAAACATGAACTATGGTCAGGGGATTCCTATGCAAACCTCATGGGATCAAGCATCAAAAACAGGTCTCATGGCTACACATGCATGCAGATGTGATCATGGAATCAAACCTGGGATCAAAAGTACAAGTAGATATATAGTACATAACTAGTCAAACATCAGAAATTTGTGGATAAGTTAAAGACAACAATCAAGTTCCAACATGGCCCTTGGCACCTTTTGAATTTATTATTCATATTTGAGTTAATTTTTTAAGACATTACATTCATTAACTAATTAATGATGGAACTAGGACTCTCTATTTAATTAGTTTGGTTTATCAATTAAATCATATTCCATTTTATTCATATACTAATTATGAATTTAGGATCAATCACCCAAGGTAGAGAGAATCATATCACATTCCAATAAATGGTACTTAATACCATAGGATAGAGTATACATGACCACCTACCTTAAACGAATCCAACTCATATACAAGAAATTTCCAATAGATTCGTTTAATTGATTTAATACCTTTCAACCTTCATTGACCACAATGAGTTTCTAACACCCACCAAGAATTTAAAATAATTAATTATAACTAAATTATAATTAATTAAATGAATACAAGAAAAATCCACAATTGAGGGTGAAGGAAATACATACTAAAAAACTTACTAGATGTCACCGCCTAGATAGAACTTTGACCAACCACCCATGGAAGGTCTATTACATACTGCTAATGTCATTCCTAGAAAAATACTAATCACGTGACAATAAGACATAGACCAATTAAATAAAATAAAATTTTAAAATCTATATGAATTAAACCAGGTGACATACCTTCATAAAAATGACATGTGATGACTTGTGGAACTCATATTGGGTTCCCTATATCAAGTTTGAGTAAAAATAACATCATACTTGTTAAATTCCATGATACCTGATGGAATCATAAAAAAACCCAAAAACAAAAATTTCCAAAATAAGAAATGATGGGGGAAAATAAATACATAAGGAGGGAGTAGGAAGATCTTTACCTCTAATGTAATTGAATCACGCCTTTAACCATCCAAATAAGAGGATAAATAAGGGGGTGGTTCTCCATCTGGGCCCTCCCATACACATCCATTTCATCCAATGCACGTGGAGGAAAATTCCCTCCTTTTAATTTTAAAAAAACCATTCTAGACTTTATGGTGACCCAATATAGTCATACATAAATAATACATTGATTTCATGTTTTAATTAATACATTCCAAAAATATTCACACAAACTAAGGATCTAAAGTTTTAGTGTCTTGGATACTTGCTACATAAACATCTTAATTTACAACACTTATGAACATTTATCCTTATACATTATCCTTAAGACCATATTCTAGGAATATCATATGAAAAAATCATCTTCATAACCTAATAAATGAAAACATAATAAGGGGTGAGTTTAAATGGTCATTAAGGGAAACATATCAATTATTCATTACAGTTAGATCTAAAATTTGATGTAAAACATTAGAAAAGGATTAATATTTGATAAAAATATCATGATATCATAAGTGACACAAAAATTTTATTGATCATTAAGGATCATAAAATAGGAACATAGAAACAAATAAATTCCATAAAAAACATGGATTCGAAACATATAACGATCATGAAATCAATACCTAAGAAAGAATAATATCTTTATAACATAGAATATAATAAAAAATTGGTATAGTTTTAAAAGAAGTCACTTGTAATAGAATTAGTAGCACAAACATCATCATAGGAACAAATTATGAAGAAATACAACTATGTACACCCTTTATTTTTGTGAATAAATCCAAGTAGGTACATCCTATAGTTTTATGAAAAAATATAAGTATGTAAACACATTATTATCTCATGAGATATAAAACCATAAAAAATAAAATGGATGGAGATATAATACCCCTCTCATCATCATCCATACATATGAGTGCCACTTAAAATCAAATCAATCATCTTATCATAAATTACTCATGAGAAGAAAAATGAATTTCATAACTTTTCCCAATGGAATCACATAAAAAACATGATCATTTGATACCAAAAACATGGTAACCCCAAAAGAGAATATATCAGGTGATTTATGAACCATTACATTATTAGATAATAATCCTTTGAAAATGAATGATAAATCACAGAATGATTTTATTAAAAAACCTTTATTAATATCATATTTAAAAGACATGATTTTCAAGTAACATTCATTTTTTTTAAAATGAATAGGAAACATAATAAAAAATTTCTTTGAAAAAAATTACAATAAAGTGGAATTGAAAATAAATAAATCATATTTAAAAGTGTGGTGTAAAATAGAAGAATATATGATCATTGAAATGGGAATCCTTTAAGATATTTGAAAACCCCTTTATTGAAAACCCACATCATTAAAAATACATAGAAACATTAATTTTAAAATAAATGTAAATATAAAGAAAATTGGAGATAAAAACAATTTTATTTTCCAATATAGAAAATATAACATTGGTGGTAAATGAAAATTTATATATGGAGGGAATAATCCTTTAAAAGATACAAAAATTATTCTCAAAAAAATTTAATTTCTAGAAAATAATAGATTCATTTTTTTATGAAACATGATTTCCTAATAAAATAAGGTTTATATAAAATTAAAATTATTATAGGTTAGATACAATCATTCATGAAATGGTTTTAGACAAATAGAAGTGATTATGACATAAGGGAATGACTTGAGTAATGAAAACCCCTTACCTTTACTCATGCTTAGTTGAATGAAATATAACCTTATGTATCGCAAAAAAAACTATTTTGATAACCAATTTAATAACCTTATTCATTTATATAACCTTTTATAATATTTATTTATAAATATTAAATACATGTTTATTAGTTAGTTATCATATATTTTCAAATTCTGGTGTTAGAAAACATGATTTTTTGAAACTAGGTTTGTAATGGAGTTGTTGTTATTCATTATTATAACAATGTTAATTATTATTAGATCATACTAGGTACTATAAAATATATTTTAAAATAATTTATAAATGATTAATTTCATTTTTTAAGTGTAATGGAAACGTTTCATGACAACAAAATCAAAGACTATCCCATTTTGTTGAGTTTAATGAATAAAAGGCGATATATTAATAACATCATTAGATATTAATATTATGAATCAAGAATAATTTAAAAATATTTTATAAATTATTATTAATTTTTTAATATAATATAATATAATATTCCTTAATCATCCATGATATAAACATTACAACATTAGTCATGTTGGTGGTAAAAACAACGTTAACAGGATTTTGTTATAATGATTGAATGAGTAAGAGTAAGTTACTATGTAATATTAATATAACATTTAAATAATCTTTAACATGTAATAAGTATCATAAATATTCATTAAACTCATTATTATAACTATCCAAGAAGGGTTTTTTCCGATAAACAAAATTTACTATTCGTGGAGGTGGTGGTCCACATGTTCGCATGATTAATGATCACATTTCTCAATGAATGAGAGGAGTGATGGTATATAAAAAATGATTATTTAAAAATTTTATTGTGAAAAAAACCTTTTTATGTTTTTAATTCATAATTGGTACCATCCTCTAGTGATGGTGAGGTAAAGCAAACCACATTGTGTCATGGATGTGGTAGTCCTCACATTTACACAATCAATGTTATTTTGTTTTCTTAGTGGTTGGAAAGGAATAAATATTTGTTCTATAATTAACATAATTGAATTTAAGTATAATAACTAAACTTATTTAATTATTTTAACATGGTTATAAATTATTTTAGGAAGTATTATAATATAATAAAAGATTAAGATAAGGCAGTACTCATGTTGGAAGCTTGAGTTTTCTATTAGAAAAATATTTGGAAGTGAAGGCCTTAAGAAAAATTAAGGTGAATAGAAGCTTATATAGGTGAGAGTGGTTTCTATGAGGGAAAAAATTCACAGTTTCAAGGAGGAATTTTAAGGGTAATAGTAACTTCAAAGGTTAGAAGTGGTGTCCTTTAATAAGAGAAGAAAACAACATTTTTGGAAACACATATCATTTTTTAATAACTCCACGACACAGTTCAAGGTTTAATTGTTCAAAAGTGGCAAAATAGGGAGTGTGGGATAGTTTAAGGTCTAATATCCTCTCATGTATTCATTTTGATACAATTTGACAGTGATTTAATGATTTTTTTTAAATTCTAACCTTTTACTCAAATTAACTTTTACCTTGGAAATTAATTATTAACCTTAGTAACTAACATTAATGAAAAAATTAAGATTGAATCCTTTTAAATAATTTTAATCTTTTTTATTTCAAATTTTGAAAATAAATTTAACACATAAAATTTCTAAAGTTTTGAAAATTCAATTTTAAAATACACACTTAATTGTATAAAAATAGTGTTTAGAAAAATACTGTTTTTAAGATTTCAATTTATATATAGGATATAATTATCTTGGGTAGCAATTTTAATGAAATAAATTTAAATTTTATAATACTAATAAATTTTAGGAGGCTTTATAGTTAATAGAACACCTAATTTCACCATCTAAACACTTCTTAATAGGAAAAGACCGAAAACCATTTTTATTAAAGCAATATTTTAATTTAGTTTTAAAAATATTGGACATAGTATTATAAGTTCATAAAATATTTTAAAATGCATAATTTTATTCCTTAAATACATATTTTATTACTTGAAAGCTTTTTTTAATATTCTAGGATAAGATTACATAATTATAAAATCATAAAAATTATAATTTTCATAGAAACATTATTTTTTGAATGAAAATAATCTGGTTTATAAAAAAACTCAAAAATTAATAATAAGTAAATTTGGATGTGAGGAATTCAAAAATTAATTTTATATTATAAAATTTAGATTCTAAAAATTTTAAATTTATTTCTAAAAGAAAAAAATAATACAAAGAAAATGGATTTTATTAAAAATAACCCTTTTCAATATTAACTCATATTAATTATTTACCTTTTAAATATTTAATTGTTTACCATATTAGTAATTATTATAGATTTATTAATAATTTTATCTTAATAGGTTTTGGTATTTTTTTGTTAGGTGTAGCGGGTAACATAAGTTACTGAACATAACATCATTTTTATAAAGTCTAAAATTTAGGGTCATTACATTCTACCAGCCTTAAAAGTATTTTTTCCTCCAAATTTTATTACATAGAGGAAAAAAATATTGGGTAATTTTATCTTATCACATCCTTATGTTCCCACATAAATTCCTCAATTTTATAATTCCTCTATGTAACTTTGATAGATGAATGGTCCTGTTTAGTAATACCTTATCACTTTGATGTATAATTTCCACTAGTTGTTCCTCATATGAGTGATCATGTTCCTGTTCCATTACATATAAATTTATTACATGTGATAGGAATGATATATAATTCCTCAAAAGTGATACATAGAATAAATCATGTACTTTGGAGAGGTTAGGAGGTAGTTCTACTACCCAGACACAATCAAGGATCTTAAAGGGATAGATGTACCTAAGGATCATATTTATTTTATTCCCAATTCTCATAACACATGGCAGGATAGCAGCTTGCTCTCCTGGTGGCTCTCTCCCGTCGCGATGTTCCTCTGGGTATGGAGCTGCGACGCCTCTGGATCGGGGGTTTCTTTCCCCCTTGGTGGTTTTAGCTTGCTCTGGCAGATCATGGCGGTGTCGGTCCTTGGCGGTGGCGACTTTCGACTACTCAGTGGTGATGTGGTCCCCTCGGAGCGGGATGGTCTTCAGCATCGGTCTTCGGTAGAGATCTAGATCTGGCTTTCAGCGGGGCTAGTATATGAAGTTGAAGACATATGTAGGGTGGTTTTGACGTTGGATCGGGATGGATCCAAGCGTAAACGATGTCACAGACGATGGAATTCTTTGCGGGTGCGCTTGGGTTTCGTCGGGCTTGGATCCTGTACGGGCTTCTCCGGTATTAGATCGGTCATATCTGGTTTGTGGCGAAGCTGATGACTACATGGAGGTCAGAATCCTTTATGGGAATCAGCCTTGGTTAGAGGTTGAATTTGCAGATTTGGGTTTACCTTGGGCAGATTGGAGCTGGGTGCCTCAACGACGATGTGGTCTTGGCAAGGAGGCACAAACAAGTTCGAATTGGAAGCGTTTGGCACAGAGGATGAATTTATGGATCTTATGGATTTGCGATCATTGGATGTTGGTCAACTATGATGGTTTACTGCCTCGGTTCATGGATTTTACCTTGATGTTGATTCAAATCTACTTTTTTATGCTTGATTTGGCCTGTATGGAAGTGGAATGGTTGGGTGGTTTTTATTTCTGTGAAGAAAATGATAGTTCCTGGATTGGTTATGATGTTGGACATGGCTGGATGTTTGGATATGAGTTTCTGATAGGGAAGGCTTACTGCGGCTGGTTTCATAGTGGGCATTTTCTTGTGCTGGCTATTGGTAGGGAAGAAGAGTTGCTGGGGTCTGGAGGTTGGTTGGTGCTATGGCTGCTTGTTCTGTTTGGATGGATGATGCTGTTGGAGATGCTACTGAGGGATTTTGTGGCTGTGATGACTAAATTTTGCTGGATAGTGGAATTGGTGAGATTGAAGGCTGATCGTTGCTGGGTTGTGAGCTGTTGGATGCTGGTTGATGCTGGTGATGATGATGGTGATGTTGTGTTTGGCTTTGTGTGTCTTTTTTGTCTTTTTTTGATTTTTCTTTTTTGGGGGTCTTTTGTGTCTTGGGTTGTAAGGGTTTTTTGGGAGCGGGTCGTTTGACCACTCCCCTCCCTTGTCTGCTGTGTCTTTTTTCATGATAATAAATTTTGGGGGGTCGGGAATAGCCCAACCTCACACGTCTTCTGCCAATTCTCATAACACAATTCCACAAAAATATCTAGAGGAATAAATTATATCCAACTTCAATATCTATATCTAATAAATGATCATTTTCATATCTCTTTTATTATGTTTTTATTCTTTCATTTTCCACTAAATGTTTTAAACCTTATCCATAATTTATTGGAAAAGTTCAAGTCCTATCCGGTTCCTTTCTCAAAATTCACCCTAGCATGTTTGAGTCCTAGATCTATTGTAATATAGAGCCTCATATAATTCCATCTGATTTCTGTAATGTAAACTATTTATATATGATAACTCTACCAAGGTAAGGTGTTGATCCCAACATCCTTGTAATTCCATCAAACAAAATCTCATCATTTCCTCCAGAGTTTGGATGGTCCTTTAAGGCTAAAAATCTATCTCAAAGTGATAAGTAGTTCTAAAACTCAAATATGAATCCAATGATTTCTAAATAATTTACCGGAATCTTATGGTAAACCTTGGATATGTATCCACTATATTGGAAAGTGTCACCCTATGCAGTCTTACAACTTATCTCATGTATATCTCAGAGAGTTGGTCAAGAGAAAAAACTTATTTGATGGTGATAAAATGTGAAGAATTTTCACGGTGATCAAATACAACCCAAATAATATTATGGACCTTTGATTTTTGTGGAGTCTAAAAAAAATACATGGGAATTTTTTCCCATTTTAATACTAGTATGTAAAATGGTTTCAATATACTCTTATAATTTTATTATTCAGCCTTAACTCATTGACATACCAAGCATCAAAATGTGCAATATGTGATTTCACTCTTCATGTTATCCCACAAGAAGTTTTGTTTCATATCTATATAAATTTTTGTATTTCCTATATCAATAGATAAGGATGATCTATGAGCATCATCTAAAAGTTCATTCTTCAGTTTTGGTTTTGATGGGACACATATCTAGGTTTCAAACCTTATAACTCCGTCTTTATCAAGGATGAACTTTGAAACACTCACTACTTTTTTCTATAGCTACACATCATATTTCTAGGATTCTTTGATCTACTCATGAATGAATTATTGAGAAGTAATTTGGGAAAGATAATATTTTTCTCATTCGAATAATATTTAAAGATTTATCCTTTTTAAATCCATGAATATTGAATATTTTTAAATCCTCATCATGGATAATATATAATGACCCTTGCTTATGAGGTAATCACCCACCATGTTCAACTTTATAGGGTGGTAATGTATTGAGTAGTCATAGTCTTTTATCTATTATAACCATGTCCTTTAGTGCATGTTTAACTCTTTTTTTTGTGAATATACACTTTATTCTATTATAGTCAGTATAAATATTACACTTCTCACCATAGAGATGATTCCACCAAATTTTCAATGAAAATACTACTACTACTAGCTCGAGATCATGATTGGGTAGTTTTTCTCATGAGTGTTTAATTTTCATGATGCATAAGAAATTAGATTCTTGTTCTACATAAGAACACATCCCAAAACCTTTAAAAAAGCATTACTATATATCATAGACCCTTCTCAACTATAGGGTAGTGTAAGAATCAATTCCATGAATAATATCTTATTAATATCCTTGAAACTTTCCTTATGACCCATTGTCTAAAGGAACTACACTCCCTTTTGGGTCATCTTGCTCAGTGGATTGAATATTCTTGATAAGTTTCTTACAAAAAACCAGTAGTATCCATCTAATTTAAAAAAAATTAGATCTCAATCACAAATGTTGGTCTCAATTATTTTTCAATTACACATATCATTGATATTTCCACAAATATACCCTAACTAGTGATAACATGACCTAAAAAGGATACTCTTTACAACCAAAATTCATACTTATTAAACCTGGAATATAGTTTATCCTTTCATAATTCTATTAGTATAAATCCTAAATTCTCTTTATGTTTTTACTTATTCTTAAAACATATGTGAATTTCATCAATAAATACTACCACAAAATTTTTAAGGTAATCTATAAATACTCTTTTCCTAAAATCTATAAATTTAGTAGGATCATTTGTAGGAAAAAATGACATCACTATAAATTCATAATGTCTATACCTTACATAGAAAACTATATTGGGTATAACTTCTCTCATTCCCCTTAATTGATGATATCTAGATTAAAGGTCAATATTTAAAAAATATTGAGCTCCTCATAGGTGATTTAACAAATCATCAATATAGGGAATGGTGTATTTTTTCTTATTCATGATCTTGTTATGTTAATTATAGTTAATGAAGAGTCTAATTGATCCATTATTTTTTTAAATAAAAATCACCGGTGTACCCCAAGATGAAGCACTAGGGAATAAAAATAACTTATCTAGATTCTCTTGTTGTTGCTTCTTTAATTATTCCAAATCAACGGGGGCCATTATATAAGGACTATTTGATATAAAAATAGATTCATGTATGAGCTTGATTGAAAACTAAACCTCATAATCTTGGGGAATTCGATACACTTTATCCAGTTTTACATCAGTACACTCACATACAACATGAATTTCATTAATTCTGAATTCATCCCTGATCATTTGAACTAGGAGTCCCTCATTACTGGGTATCATAACCTATATTATAAAATTTTATTCTAAAGGGATATCACAATCATCCTTGCATTTATATTTGAACACATGATAGTTGGGGATATAAAATGAGATATTCTAATCTTGATAATTGATATGTTATCTATGTAGGTATAACCAATACATACCTAAAATCACATCAAATTAAATTAATGGACGAATAACTAGACCTGTAGGAAGCGTATTCCCATAAATTTCTATCACATAAGAGTTATATATATTAGATGATATCATCATGTTGCTAGGGGTTTTCAAATATAGTTCATGACCCAAGGCTTTATAAAATAAATCAATATTCTTAGAAAACATATGTGATATAAAATAATGTGAAAAACCAAAATTAAATAAAGAATTTACAGATCTTTAGTAAAGAATGATTGTACCTTGCACCACTTCATTATCATGCTCCACCTCATAAGTAGTGATATCATATGATCTCTATTTATATATTGGTTTAGGAGGTTTCTAAGGTCTATTTTATTTAATATCTCTAGGGTTTGGGTCTTTATTTGTGTAATTCCAAAACTCTTTTCACTTGAATATTAAAGTGTGAGTGGTGCATTGTTTGGATCCTTCTTATCCTCTGTTGTGTTAATCAGCCACTTATCACCACTTTGATAGTTTTTTTGTAATATGGAATACCCTAATACACTTAAAACACTTCCCAAATCCCTTAAATAAACTTTTTGGGTTCTTACCCTTTCATTTTTGACATATAAGAAGTTAGATATTCTTCCCCACATGTGGATTATCATTGAATCTTCCACGACACTCAACTTTCCTTTTCTTGTCCCCAAAAGAAAGTCAGTCCCTACTTTCCATCTCCACATATAGAACACATCAAAAAATCTCCTCTTATCTTACAAAGTTTATTATGGATAATTCCCATTTAATACTTGGTTTTAATCCATCAAATAAATGAGAAATCATTATTTTAGATCATGATATATAGCTAGAGGCATACCTTGTGAGCTTCATGAGGTTTTCTTTATAATTACCAATATATTAATCCTCCTTTTGTTTCATATCAAGTAATTCCCATTGTATCTTTGGGTATAGAGTTTTAGGAAAGTTCTTTATGAAGAATTATTTCTTAAAATACTCATATTCTATAGATTCTAATTCCTAATTTTCCATTGTATTCTTAATGATACTCAACAATTGGTCAACCTCTCTTTCTAGACGATAAACATCCAAAATGACCTTCTTGAGATCTGAGTACTAGATGAAAGAAAATAACATTTCTATCACATTTATCCATTTCTCAACAATAATTGGATTATAAGAGAAATTGAGGTTGGGTGGATGTAGATGCATAAAGTATTAAATATTAAGCTTCTACCTGTTTGGTGGATTTGGGATCTCAATGTGATTAATGTTATTATTCATATATTATGATAGTTTTTTGGGAATTTATATGATGTTTTGTACACCAACTCCCATCCCATTTCAAATCTCATTAGGAAGATCTTTGTATTAAACTCCATAATCATTTTTATCTTGGTTCCTCCTTGTTCTGTCTATTACTTAAAAAAATGTTTTGGGATATAATTTAGAAAATTTAGTGAGTAAAATCTATGAGTTTAGAATAAATAAATCATAAATTTTGTACATATATTTACTTAAAAACCTCTAGGATTTAATTTTGGTTATCCATGTTAATTTCCTTTTTTATATTCTCTAACATAAAAATATTAAAAACCCTCATCATGGTTCATAAAGAGAATATGAATCAATCAAATCATATCCCATATGAGTGTATAGGTAGTTGTTAAATCTTAGCCCCACACATCAAGAATCATGGTGATGATCAATTAAACTTCCAACCAACCCTTTTTGGTGTGATTACCCATAGGTTCATCAATTGTATAGCCACATCCACTTTCCAGTATCAATTAATAGATGTATTGATATGAAAACCAAATAATCTCTACTTTACTGAAACATCAAGATGTTATCCAATACTTAGAATCATTCCTATAGTTCTCACTAAAGTTCTATATATTAATCCAAAAAGTAACTAAAACTTCCCATTGATACCAAAAATGGGAACCTGAGATAATCATTCATAAATAATATAATGATTTTATGGTTTAATTAATACATTCCACAAATAGAAACAAAAATCTAGGACTAGAAGGTTTAGTGTCTTGGATACCAAGTACATAAAAATATTATTTTATAGAACTTATGAACATTTCTCCATAACCATTACCCTCTTGACCCTCTTATATTCATCTCATATGACATAATCATCATAACATGGGGATTGGAAACATAATAAGGGGTGAGCTCAAATTCTTAGTAAAGGAAACATATATACTAGTCATAATGGTTAGATCTTAATTATGAGTGAAAAAATGAGTAAGGGAGTAATATAATATAAAAAGATCATGAGACCATAAGTGAAAAAAAAACTTGATTGAACATTAAGGATCACAAAATTGGAAAATAATACCAAAGAAAGGTTATAAAAATATGGATAATAAATATATAATGAACATGAAATAAATATATAAGAAAGCATAATATCTTTAAAACATGGAATATCTTGAAAATTTTCCATAGTTTGAAAATAAGCCACATTTTTGAGAATTAGTGTCATAAAGAAAAGTATAGGAAAACATTGTAAACAAATATAAGTTTGTATACCATTTTATTTTGTGAACATATCCAAGTATGTTAACCCTTTAGTTTTGTAAAAAATTCTAAGTATGTAAAGGAATAATTTTCTCATGAGATATAAAACTAAAACAAATGAATTAGCGGGTGATATAGGATCCTACCTATAGATACCCAAGCTTGACATACATGGAAATTACATTAATTTTGTGGAATAATTAATACATAACAAAAAAATACACCTAAGGACTGTAATAGTTTAGTGACTTTGGAAACTTGGAACATAATCTTCTAATCACGGTGAAAGATCTTCAACATCTCCCATAAAGATATTCCCCTTTTTTTCTTACCTATAACGTTTATTTATATCCTGGGGAAAATAAAACATTTAAAGGGTGAGCTTGAATTCTCAGTAAGGGTAATCATGGAGAAAATATAACAAACCATATACATTTGAACTTCAAAACATGAACATAAAGTTTAAACATCAAAATCTTGAGTTGTGAAATAAATATTGGATGTACGTAAGGCATAGATCATAAAGGAACATCAATCATGATAAAATAGAATGGGAATAAAACATGTAATTGTGTCAAACCATTAAGAACATGATATTATTTCCATAGTATCCAAGGCATTGCTGCCAAGACCATCATAGTGGACAAAGTCCATTACTAAACCGGGTTTACTTGCCGTTCCAGCCCTGTATTACTAAACCATATTTACTTGCCATTATAGCCATGTTTATCTCATGAGATATAAATCATTACCCAATTCATTGGAGGGAGATATAGGTCCCACCCTTTTCATATTGAAATAATTCTTACGTGTGCCACAAAAAAATCATAAATCATTCATCATAACCCAAAGAATAAAATGAGTTTCATAAACATCATCCCATTTTAACGTAATCCATATAAAACAAATGGATATCATTTCATCATAAGAAAAATAAAACCATATAAATAATAGAGACATTATACTTGAAACATAATCATATTAAATAATGTCATCTTAGATGGTAAATAGTTTTGATTAAACACTTGAAATAAATTCTTGAGAAAAATATCATTTCTTCTTCAAAATCATTTTCTTTTCAAAAATTCCATGTAATTTTAAAATAAAAGGAATTTTTTGAAAATAATCATGAAATAATGTAGAGTAAGCTTCATGAAAATAAGGCGTTATGAAAGTATAAAAATCTATTCATTCCGTATAATTTAAAAAAACATTCTCCTCGTACTTTTTCCGGAAAAGACAAAAAGTACCTCGTATGGTAAACAAATAAAAGATCCCTTCCATACCTTGTGGTAAAAGTCACAAATGGGTAAATATGAATTTAAACATACATGGAAGAATATTAAACATTTTATGATTTTTTTTGAGAAAATAGGGACATGGATGATAAACATAACCCTAGTAAATACTTACGAATAAACAATCTCGGATAAGAACGAGATTGGAATAATTATCCCTTACCTTAGGTCCAATTTCTTCTGTACATGTCCTAAACTCATGTATAGTGGTTTTAAACATATTATTAACTTGTAATAGAACCATAATAATATTTATGATATCATATATGATTCAATTATGACTTTATATTACCCATTCTTTTGTTAATTCCATGTTAAAGTAGTGTTTTGGGTAAAATCGTTTCATTTATCATACATGTTTGGACTTGTTGTTCTTAATATTATTACTTATATCTTGATTTAATTAATTACATAATGTAAAACATGATTTATATATAATATTTACCCAGAATATAAATATATATGATAGATCTATAATTGTAATTGAATACTCCGTTCATGGAGATGGTAGGCGGTACTTACGCATGAACGGTGTTTTCGTTTCCTTATTGAATTGAATGGAATTAAGTAAATGAAACATATATGTATATAAATAAATTATAATTATTATTTAATATATTTCATTATTATGTATTATATATACTTTATAATCATTCTTGAATGGTTAACATGGAGAATGAATCTCATTGCATCGTGGAGATGGTAATCCGTACGTACGCACGAGCGAAGATATCATTCCCATAATTGTTGAATGGTATTGGAGTGGATTATATAATATCTCAGAATTAGTATCACGTTATAATAATAATATATAGTTATTATTTCCACCATTATACCCATCCAAGTAAGGTGGTGGT
This sequence comes from Viscum album, assembly GCA_963277665.1. Classification (NCBI taxonomy): domain Eukaryota; kingdom Viridiplantae; phylum Streptophyta; class Magnoliopsida; order Santalales; family Viscaceae; genus Viscum; species Viscum album. The sequence continues at coordinate 249,148,705 of OY728133.1, forward strand.
GGAAAAACAGATTACACCACGACGTGGAGACGGTAAGCCGTACGTACACATGAGTGGTGATTTCATTTTTCGTAGGATGGATAGAAGGTGAAATAGGGTTGTTTCATATTTATAATAACATATCATCATATTAGTGATACTGATGTTATTAATTTATTATGAAACAATAAAAGAAGAGGAAGTATAAGAAGAAATGAATTTGAAAGAATCAGTAAAGGATATTACCTCTTCTTCGACGCGCCTCTTCTAAACCTCCTCTTAGGGAACTAAAGTTGGTATTTGAATAAGAACAGGACCTATAGTATGCTTATAGGGAAGTGGATAAGAGAAATTTACAGGTTTTAGCTAAGATAGAAGGCTCAAAATGTTGTGAATAAGAGAGGGAGGAGGTTCCCTTTTATAAGAGTGGAGAGGGGCACTTTTGGAAACCTCTAAAATATTAATTTATAATAAACTCAAACCCCACCTAAAAACCTATAAAATGACTAAAATTTTAATATGTGATGATACAGGGTTGTAATATCCTCAGAAAATAAAATTTATACTTGTTGGGAATTTATTTTAAACCTTATCAACTTTATTTATCATTATTTAATCTATTTAATCTTATTTGTGGTAATAATTTTCTAAATTTTAAATTGTTATAAATACTTACTTATGTGTTATGAATTGTCCATAATTGGATAATTTATGAAATTTTATACCATATAAATTTCAATTTATAATTTTTAAACATTTTTGTGATTTTTAAATCATGTAATAATATGTTATTTTTATAAAATATCAATAGTGTCAATTTTTAAACAATTCATTTATTTGAATTTAAATAAAATCCACACAGAAGATATGTTCGAAAAAAAATATTTAATATATTCCTAACATGTAATATTCATCTTTAAAATTCGTGGAGAAGATTAAATAGTTCATATATAATTTATTTTAATATTTTTAAAACCATTTATTTGATATTTCAATCAATAAAATAATTTCTACATCACTACTGTGTCACCATTAATGATAATTATTTAATCCCTAAAAATTATAAATAAATTCAAATGATTTATATAATTTTATTATATTTCTGTTGACTATTTATTTTTGAAGTTTTATGAAGTTTATCACTAAATTAAAATTATTACACTTATAAGATATAAGAGATTGACATGTTGTCACTTTCTTTGGTTTTAATAATAATTACATCCTTTTCATTTTAAAAAGTCCATGAAATGAATCTATTCAGACCCTTAGGTGATATGGGTCTATTTTTATCCATCCAATAGAATTTTGGTAGGTGTTAGGGTAATTTTATAATCTTATTTTTACCCTTAATTACCCGATTTACCTTTAACTATAGTAAATAAAATTTATCGTAGTTACTATTCATACTGTCTAAAAATAAAAATTATATTATTAACATAATTTGAACCTATTGATTCCAAATATGTAATACATTGTTCTAAATTCAATACATAGAAGTGGAATTATTTAATTTAAAATTAATCCCGCTGTTTAGAAAACAGGTTTTAAAAGTTAGGACATTGCAAAAGATTGAAATGTTTTTACCTATGAATTCAATGTAAAATTTATGATAATGAAATAAATTATATTAAATGGTAAAACTATATTCTATTTATATTTTAAAACTATAAAGTATTATAATTTATCCATATAATTTATCTCGATGAAAAAGTTGTTTTTAATTAAAATTTAGCGTATTTTTACTATTCATCAAAATATGAAGGTTATCAGAATAATGTCAAAAATTTATACAATTTAAATTTTAATGTACTGATTCAAAATAATAAATTTAATTTTTCAAATTGAACTTATAAATTTGTCAAAAATTATATTTAAAATGGGTGCTCCATCAAAAGGCGACAAAACTGCATTTTTTGAAAAATACCTCTTTTATCCAAAAAATTAATTTTGTTCTAATACCATGTCCTAGAATATGTGTAAGATGAATGATAATGTTACAAAATTCAAAATGTGGTTAATAATATTCATAAAGGTTAGTTCGTAATATTATTATAACAATATATCATTGTTTAGTGAAGCTCGGTATTGCGTACAACACACACTATTGAGGAAGGTCGCTCTTGCGTGCAATACAAGACATCAAAGAAATTAAAAATAATATTTCTCAAAAAATATTGGGGTGTTACATTCTACCCCCCTTAAAATGAATTTCTCCCTTGAAACTCATTGGGGTTATAAATGGTTTACTACTTGAAAGTTTCTTTCAAAGAAACACACATCGTAAAAAGGAATACTAAAACTTAATTTTAAAAACTAAAGTATGAAACTTAATGGTTACCCAAATTAACTCATAACTAGGTTTCCAAATAGGAGAAAATAGGTGAAAATATGGATATTGAAGAGAAATCTAACCATCATGTTCTGATGGAGAGTGGTAGAGAACATGGCTATAAAAAAGTTAACAACCACAAAGCCAAAAATTTGTGACGATCTAAGGTACAATCTGATTCATCGGATATGAGGGTACTATGAAACACTACTGGTAAGACGACTTACACCCACGGTTCAAAACCATGGGTATATCCTCCAAAACCGTGGGTATAGGCTATACCCACAGTTTTGGTAACCGTGGGGCTGAGAGGCGTCGCAATAGGGGTCTAAGACTATACCCATGGTTTGGCAGAACCATGGGTATAGGGGTGTCAAGTTTTGGAAAACTGCTGTACAACGTGGCACACACTACCCCCACAGTTTTCAAATTGTAAGGATTTATATTGTAAAAATAGAGACAGTGGGATTCGAACACGGGAGACCCCACAAGAATGCCACCCTCACTGATCAACCGAGCCAACCACATGTTCAATATATATATATATACATATATATATATATATATACATATACATATATATATATATATTAATATAGCCGCTTATCTAAAAGTGAGGAAGCCGATAATCGAACACGAGACCAGTGGGAGGGGAAGACGTTGCCAGACCAACTGAGCTGTGGAAATTTTGTATCGATACAGCTATTTACTTATATTAATTATAACTCATTTATTAGAAAAAAACTCGTCTGGATTCGAACATGGGACCGCATTCAACAATACGAACTACCCGACCAACCTACCTACAGATATTACTTGTATTTATATGTGTATCTTTGTAATTATATTAATCCAAACCGTGTTCTCGCCAAATATTTTTGTTGCCCCGCATAAATTTTTTTCCCGCAATAAATCTATTCCCACGGTTTGGCCAAACCATGGGTATAGGTCTTCAAAATAAAACCCCCAATGCCCACAGTTTGAAAAAACCATGGGTATAGGTTTTCCGAAAAAACCATATTCCCATAGTTTGACCAAAACTGTGGGTACACATCTTGTAAAAAAACACCTATACCCGTGGTTTTTCCAAACCGTGGGTATAGGTCTGTAAAAAATATCTATACCCACGGTTTTGGAAAGAACCGTGGGTATAGATGACCTATACCCACAGTTTTGGAAAACTGTGGGTATAGGTCCCCATATTATCCCTATACCCACGGTTTCTTGAAAAACCGTGGGTATAGGCCCATTTTCCAATAGTGACGACTTTTTTGGTTTTCAAGATAATTTCCCTAAAGTTGATGAATTTTTGCATAAGGAGAAATAATTACTTGATTTTTGTGTAATATCATTGTTGGGCATTCCATGAAAAATTTCCACTTCATCTCTTATTTAAAGAAATGAAGTTGAATTTTTCATTCTTGAAGTGTTAGTAGATCATGTGATAGAATGATAAGTCATTCCATCTGTCTCTATCATAAAAATTTTAACACAAGTTATTAAATATACATAAGTCCATCTATGGTGAGATTAATCATATATGGTTCCTAAAATGGACTTATACTTCATCTATCATATTACTTAATAAAATAAAACTAATTTATACAAACCAAGGACTTCCTGTAGGCCAGTGGTAGGCAATAAAGGCCTGTCGCACTTCAGTTGTGGGTTCATTTCCCACAACCTTGTTCATCGCGACAGGTTGCCGCCCTTCCTTCAGGTTGTCCTTTTTCTAAAACTACACCATTATAACATTCAAAAAACAATATCAAAAAGTTTTAGCCTTAAAAAATACTATCTGATGTCTAACTTAATCCATTCCAAACTTTAGGCTTATCCAAAATACTTCTGTCCAAACTCACAATATAAACAAAAGATTACTAGAGAGTTCATATACAAAGCATGTGATTACCATCATTTATCCCCCATATATCATAAGATATATCTTGTTGGTCATATTCCAAACATGTGAATACCTTAATCATGTATTCTCTTGAAACATGAATTACCATAGAACCTTAGTGAAAACATGAATTCTATCAAAAGTTTATTATTTCCACATACCAAAATCCCAAAATTTCTATATACTCAAACCATGATGTCACTTTGTCCTTATATCATTCATGATCTCATTAAAACTATTATTTTATCCGCATCCCTTCATTATGAGCATATCATCTTCTTTCCAAAAATATTTCAATAAATTTTCATGGTTACTGGTACCATACAATTATTTAAAACCAATAAATAGATATTCCAATATTCCATAATACTATAAATGATATTCCACAACACTACTTTGGAATCTTGTTATATATACAATTAATCATTCCACCACTTCATTGTCATATTCAAAATCACCAATAGTGATCGCATGAGACTTTGATTTTTCCTTTGCCTTAAGAGGTTGTTGATGTCGATCAACATTAACCCTTGGATTAGGGAATTCGTTAGGATAATTCCCCATTTCCTTGCACTTGTAGCATTGAAGTGTTGGTGGTGTGTTCTCTGTAGTATTTTCCCTATTCACATCATTAGCTACCCTTTTTCCATTACTTCGACACTCAGCTTCTCGATGACCTTATTTTCTACACTTAAAAAATTTTCTAGTCCCATTAAGACAATCTCTACCATGCTTCTTTCTACACTTTGAGCATAACGAAACATTCTTCTTCTTTTTACCATTTTTTTTGAGATTTTCCTTGAACTCCATCATTCTTTTCTTGTAAAAACCATGAGATGGATATATAACACCAACTTCCAGTTCTACCTTGATAGCACAACGCACAATTTTTTCATAGCTACCGAAGTCTGTTATAGCTAATTCCCTTCAAAGACTTGGTTTTAAGACACTGAAGAATCAATCAACTGTAATTTCAGGTTGGATGATAAAGAAATATTCAAACCTTTCAAGACTTGTAAAATTTTCATCGTATATACCAGCAAATTCATCATCATATTTCTTAATCTCAAGGAACTCGTTTTCCATTTTTGTTTGAAGAATAAGAGGGAATTACTTATTGAAAAACAAGTTCTTTAAGTCATCCCATTCCATGGATTCAATTTCATCTTGGGGTCTTGTATTCTTAATTAGAGTTCACCACTGGTCTGCTTCACCTTCTAAATGGTAAACAACCGGAATTAATTTTTCATGTTCTGAACAGAAAAGTATGGAAAATATCTTTTCAATGGTACTGATCCATTTTTCAGCAACAAGTGGATCAGAAGACCCACTGAAAGAAGGTGGACATTGCCTCATGAATGACTCAACAGAATATTGTTCCAATATCTTCTCATTTGGAAGTCCAGAATGATTCATAGCTTGTGTAAGTATAGCAATAATATTTTTCACTCTATCTCCCATAACATTGGTTTGTTCATTTGGAAAATCATTGCATTGTCCATTACATTGATCAACACGGTTCCTTAGGGTTCCAACCATCGTCTAAAACCCAAAAAGAATAGTGTGAGAGGCAAAAATCATGCCAGGAAAACAACATAATAAATGGGGATTACCTTAAATATCTAACATCTTAGGTTTAATTCTAAGATCATTACCATAATCATAGGACTATAACCTATACTTATACTTAACCTTATGGACATCCCTAGACATACCTTTGAAATATCTCTAGGGATCTCACTAAAGTTTTTGCATCCAAGTTTCCAAAGGTTAACTAAGCCTTTCCTAGGATACCAACTATAGAGAACCAAGCTTGACATACATGGAAATTACATTAATTTTGTGTAATACTTAATACATAACAAAAACAGACACGTAAGGGCCATAATAGTTTAGTGTCTTTGGAAACTTGGAACATAATCTTCTAATCATGGTGAAAAATCTTCAACATCTCCCATAAAGATATTCCCCTTTTGTTTTCTTACCTATAACCTTTATTTATATCTTGGGGAAAATAAAACATATAAAGGGTGAGCTCAAATTATCAATAAGGGTAATCATGGAGAAAATAAAACAAACCATATACATTTGAACTTAAAAACATGAACATAAAGTTTAAACATCAAAATCTTGAGTTGTGAAATAAATCTTGGCAGTACGTAAGGCATATATTATAAAGGAACATCAATAATGATAAAATAATACAGGAATAAAACATTTAATTGTGGAAAACCATTAATCACATGATATTATTTCCATAGTATCTAAGGTATTGCTTCCAAGACCATCATAGTGAACAAAATCCATTACTGAACTGAGTTTACTTGCCATTCCATCCCTGTATTACCGAACCAAATTTACTTACCGTTCCGGCCATGTTTATCTCATGATATATAAATCATTACCCAATGAATTGGAGGGATATATATGTCCCAACCATCTCATATTGAAATCATTCTTATGTGTTCCACAAAATAATCATAAATCATTCATCAAAACCCAAAAAATAAAATGGGGTTTATAAATATCATCCCATTTTAACCTAATCCATATAAGAAAAATGGATATCATTTCATCATAAGAAAAATAAAATCATGTAAATAATAGAGACATTATACTTGAAACATAATCATACTAAATAATGTCATCTTAGATGGGAAATAGTCTTGATTAAACACTTGAAATGAATTCTTGAAGAAAATAAACTTTCTTCTTCAAAATAATTTTCTTTTCACAAAATGACATGTAATTTTGAAAGAAAAATATTTTGTTGAAAATAATAATAAAATCATGTAGAGTAAGCTTCATGAAAATAAGGAGTTATGAAATTGTAAAAATCCGTTAATGCCATATAAGTTAAAAAAACATTCTCCTCATACTTTTGCTGGAAAAGTCAAAAAGTACCTCATATTGTAAAAAAAAGAAAGATTCCTTCCATAACTTGTGGTAAAATTCATAAATGGGTAAACATGAATTTAAAAATACATGGAATAATAGTAAAAATTTTATGAAAACATTTTGAGAAAATAGGGACATGGATGATAAACATAACCCCAGTAAATACTTACGAATAAACAATCTTGGATAAGAACGAGATTGAAATAATTATCCCTTACCTTAGGTCCAATTTCTTCCATATGTGTACAAAACTCCTGTATATTGGGTTTAAACATATTATTAACTTGTAAAAGAACAATAATAATATTTATGATATCATATATGATTCACTTATGACTTTATATTACCCGTTCTTTTGTCAATTCCATATTAAAGCAGCGTTTTGGGTAAAATATTTTCATTTAACGTACGTGTTTGGACTTGTTGTTCTTGATATTATTAATTATATCCTGATTTACTTAATTATAGATTTTAAAAAATTATTTATATATAATATATATTCAGCATATAAATATATATGATAGATCAATAAATTGAATAAAATACACCGTTCATGGAGACGGTAGGCCATACATACGCATAAACGATGTTTTCATTTTATTATTGAATTGAATGGAATTAAGTAAATGAAACTTATATGTACATAAATATAGTATAATTATTATGTCATATATTTCATGATTATTTATTATATATACTTTATAATCATCCTTGAATGGTTAACATGGAGAATGAATCTCATCGAGTCGTGGAGACGGTAATCCGTACGTACGCATGAGCGACGATATAGTTCCCATAATTGTTGAATGGTATTGGAGTGGATTATATAATATATCAGAATTAGTATCATGTTATAATAATAATATATAGTTATTATTTCCACCACTATACCCATCCAAGTAAGGCGGTGGTGGAAAAACAGATTACACCACGGCGTGGAGATGGTAAGCCGTACGTACGCACACGCGGTGATTTCATTTTTTGTAGGATGGATAGAAGGTAAAATAGGGTTGTTTCATATTTATAATAACATATCAGCATATTAGTTATACTGATGTTAATACTTTATTATGAAACAACAAAATAAGAGGAAGTATAAGAAGAAATGAATTTGAAAGAATCAGTAAAGGATATTACATCTTCTTCGACGTGCCTCTTCTAAACCTCCTCTTAGAGCACTAAAGTTGGTCTTTGAAGAAGACAAGGACCTCTAGTATGTTTCTATATAAGTGGAGAAGATAAATGGACAGGGTTTGGAAGATCTTGAAGGCTCAAAATGTTGTGAATAATAGAGGTAGGAGGTTCCCTTTTATAAGAGAGGAGAGGGGCACTTTTGGAAACCTCTAAAATATTAATTTATAATAAACTCAAACCCCACCTAAAAACCTCCTAAATGACTAAAATTAGAATATGAGATGAGAGAGGGTTGTAATATAATTATCCAATAATATTTATACATGTTTTAAATTTATTTTAAACCTTATCAACTTGATTTATCCTTATTTAATCTTATTAGTGGTAATAATTTTAAAAATTTTAAATTATTATAAATACTTACTTATGTGTTGTGAATTGTATGAAATTGGATAATTTATGAAATTTTAGACCATATAAATTTCAATTTATAATTTTTAAATATTTTTTGTGATTTTTAAACCATTTAATAAATTGTTATTTTTATAAAATATCAATAGTTTCAATTTCGACACTAGTCATTTATTTGAATTTAATTAAAATCCACACAGAAGATATGTTCAAACCAAAATATTTAATATATTCTTAACATGTAATATCCATCTTTAAAATTTGTGTATAACCTTAAATAGTTCATATAATATTTATTTTAATATTTTTAAAACCATTTATTTGATATTTTTTAATCAATAAAATAATTTGTACATCACTATTGTGTCACCATTAATGATAATTATTTAATCCCTAAAAATTATAAATAAATTCACATGATGTAGATAATTTTATTATATTTTTGGTTACTATTTATGTTTTAAGTTTTATGAATTTTATCACTAAATTAAAATTATTACACTTATAAGATATAAGAGAGTGACATGTTGTCATTTTATTTGGTTTTAATAATAATTACATTCTTTTCATGGTAAAAAGTCCATGAAATGAATCTATTCCGACCCTTAGGTGATATGAGTCAACTTTTATTCATCCAATAGAATTTTTTTAGGTGTTAGCATAATTTTATAATCTTATTTTTACCCTTAATTACCCAATTTACCTTTAACTATAATAAATAAAATTTACTATAGTTTCTATTCATAATGTCTAAAAATAAAAAGTATCCTATTAACATAATTTGGACCTAATGATTCCAAATATGGAATCCATTTTTCCAAATTCAATACACAGAAGTGAAATTATTTAATTTAAAATTAATCCCGCTGTTGAGAAAACGGGTTTTAAAAGTTAAAACATTGCAAAAGATTGAAATGTTTTTGCCTATGAATTCAATGTAAAATTAATGATAATGACATAAATTATATTAAATGATAAAAATATATTCTATTTATAATTTAAAACCATTAAATATTATAATTTAACCATATAATTTATCTCTATGAAAAAAGTTGTTTTTAATTAAAATTTACCGTATTTTTACTATTCATTAAAATATGAAGGTTATCAGAATAATGTCAAAAATTAATACATTGTAAATTTTTATGTACTGATTCAAAATAATAAGTTTAATTTGTAAAATTGAACTTATAAACTTATCAAAAATTAGATTTAAAGTGGTTGCGCCATCAAAAGGCGACAAAACTGCATTTTTTGAAAAATACTTCTGTTATCCACAAAATTAATTTTGTTCTAATACCATGTTTTATAATATGTGTAATATGAATGATAATATTATAAAATAAAAATTCGGTGAATACTATTCATAACGTCTAGTTCATAATATTATTATAATAATATATCGTTGTTTAGTGAAGCTCGGTATTGTGTACAACACACACTATTGTGGAAGGTCACTCTTGTGTGCAACACAAGACATCAAAGAAATTAAAAATAATATTTCTCATAAAATCCCAGGGTGTTATACTACCCATCATCATACATACATATGAGTTCCACTTAAAATCAAATCACTCATCTTATCATAAATAACCCTGGGGAAGAAAACTGGGTTTCATAACTTATCCAAATGGAATCAAATAAAAAAAGATCATTTGATAGAAAAACATGACCAATTAAAAAGATCATCTATTGGTTGATATATGAACCATTAATTTATTGGATAAAAATCCCTTGAAAATTAAAGGGAAATCACCAAACGGATTTTTCATAAAAAATGTTTGTTAATATCATCTTAAAAGGACATGATTTTTGAGTAATATTAAAAAAACCATTTTTTGGAAATGAAGAGGAAAAATATTAAAGCATTTATTTGAAAAACATTCCAATAAATAATCCCTGAAAATAAAAAATAATATGTTAAAATGAAATGTAGAATAGAATAATATATAATCATTGCAAAGAAAATCCTTCGAAATATTAGAAATTGAAAGCCAAAATCATTAAGAGGATATTAAGACCTTATTTTTAAAATAAAAGGAAATATAAGGTTCATTGGAGATAAAAACAATTTTAGTTTACACTATGTAAAGGAGAACATTGGGGGTAAGTAAAAACGTGGATATTGATGAAATAATCCATTAAAATAGATGGGAATTAATTTAAAAAAAATTCATTTCCAAACAATAATAGATTTATCAAGGAAAATACTTTGATGTGAATTTTTTTCCCTGTATAAGTATTATAAAATAAATCATAACATTATAATAGGCTATATATGATAATATTTGAAAATTTTTTAGACAAAGAGAAGTGATTATGTCCCAAGGTAAATATTTGAGTCATGAAAACTCCTTACCTTTACCCCTGCTTCGTTGAATGTGCTCTAATATCCTATTTCAAAAAAATATTTCTATTAATAAACTATTTCAGAACTTTATTCATTAAAATTAAATTTTATAAAATTCATTTATAAATATTCAATACATATTTATTAGTTAGTTGTCATTTATTTTCAAAATTAGGTGTCAAAAAACTTGATTTTATAAACTAGTTTTGTAATGGAGGTGTTGTTATTCATTTTTATCCCAAATTTAATCATTCCTAGATCATACTAGGTACTTTGAAATATTTTTTAAAATAATTTATAAATTTATAATTTCATTTCTTAAGTTTTTTGGTAATGTTTTGTGATGACGAAATTGAAGACAAGATTGTTTTGGCGAGTTTAATGAATAAAAGGTGATATATTAATAAAATCATTAGATATTAGTATTATGAATCAATAATATTTTTTTAAATCTTGAATAATTTATTTCTAAATGTTTTTAATATAATATAAAATTAATTAACCATCGAAAATATAAGAATTACTACATCACTCATGAAGGTGGTAAAAACAATGTAAACAAGAGTGTGTTATAATGATTGAACGAGTAAGAGAACATTATTATATAATTTTAATATAACATTTAAAGAATATTTAACATTTAATAAGTATAATATATCTTTGTAAACTCATTGTTAAAAAATACTATATGGGTAGTTTGAAAAAATGAAATTCATTGCTTGTTGAGGCGGTAGTCCACACATCTGCATGATTAACGATCTCATTTCTCAATGAATGATAGGAATGATAATATATGAAAAATGACCATTTAATAATTTTATTTGTGACAAATAAAGCTTATTAATTCACAAAATATATCCTAGTAATGGTCATTGATATATTCTTATGAAAATAAACCACATTACGTCATGGAGGTGGTAGTCCACATGTTCACACGATCGATGTTATTTTGTTTTCTTAATGGATGGAAAAGATTGAATATTTGTTTCCTAATTAATATAATGAAATTTATGTATAATTATGATAATTATTTAATTATATTAACATGGTTATAAATTATTTTAGGAATTATTAGAATAAAATAAAATAATAATAGAAGGCAGTACTCATGTTGAAAGCTTGAGTTTTCTCTTGTAAAAATGTTTAGAAGTGAAGGAATTAAGAAAAATTAAGGTGACACGAAGATTATATAGGTGGGATAGAGTTATATGAGGAGAAATGGTGGATTTTAAATGATTAATTTTATTGTTATGTGTAACTTAAAAGGGTGTAAGTGGTATCCTTTTATAAGAGAAGGAAATGTAACTTTTAGAAACACAAATCATTTTTTAATAATTCCATGACAGTATTCAAGGTTCAATAGATCAAAAGTGGGAAATGAGGGGGTGTAGGAAAATATAAGGTCAAAGATACTCCCAAAAATTAATTTTTTGACAAATTAATAGTGATTTTAGTATTATATTTTTCACATTTAACCATTTAACCAAATTAAATTTTACATTGATAATTAATTTTTAACCTTAGTAATTAATATTAATGAAAAAAATTAATATTGGATACTTATATGTAATTTAAACCTTATTATTTAAAATTTTAAAATCATTTGAATAATTTTTTTAAAATATTTTAAATTTTAATTTTAAAATAAACCCACTTAATCGCATAAAAACATTATTTAGAAAAATAACATTTTAAGATTTGAATTTATATATGTGATATAATTATATTGGATACTATTTTAATGAAATAAATAAAACTATTATAAAACAAGTAAAATATATAAGGCTTTAAAAGATAAAAAACCAAATTTCACCATCTAAACACTTAATTATATGAAAAGACCTAAACCATTTTTTTTATTAATGTAACATTTTAATTTATTTTAAAAAATATTTGATATTGAATTATAAGTTCATAAAATATTTTAAATTGCATAAATTTATTTATTAAATAAATATTTTATTATTTAAAAATATTTATAATCTTTTAGTATAATCTTACATAATTATAAATTAACAAAAAATATATTTTTTCCAAAAACCATATTTTTTGACTGAAAATCAACCTTTTGATAAAAAACTAAAAAAATTAATAATAAGTAAATTTTGATGTGAGGAATTCAAAAATGATTTTTTATAAAATTTAAATTAAAAAACTTGTAAATTTAACTTTTAAAAGAAAATACATAATGCAAAGAAAATAGTTTTTATTGAAAATGACCTTTTCAATATTAACTCATATTGATTATTTACCTTATAAATATTTGATAGTTTTACATATTAGTCTTTATTATAGATTTATTAATAATTTTATCTTAACATGTTATGGTTTTTTTTCATTAGGTGTATCATGTAACACAGGTTATCAAACATGACATCAATCTTACAAATTTTTGAATTTAGTGTCATTAAAACCATATGTCCCAGGGTGATGGCTATTATCACACCATGACTTTTTTAGGTTATACTTCAAAATCCTTTTTTTACTCCCTACAAATCCCTTTTCCACTCTACATAGCCATTTCATTTCATGAATACCCCATTCACAACATGAATAGGTTTTTGTATCACGTTTTATTAGCCCTTGGCCCCCGACCACTCCTCCGGTGGCCTCATAAACCCCTGGGTTATCACCATATCCTGGATCCCCATCCTAAGATGATATTATAGGATGTTCAAACTCTCGAAACCTTGTTTTAATTATTGTTTTTGAAAATGGACCATCTATAAAACTGAAATTTTAAATTTCCTCATTAATTTCCAACCCATAACAACATGGGTTGTTACATATGGAATCTTTTGTGGTTTTCTTCATAAATGTCATCTTGTTGTACTCCAAGACTAGGTAGGATCATGATAGACATATAGAGATATTTTTGAGAAAGCTCAAGGGTCATAAAATTTATGCCAAATTCTATAAATGTTAGTTTTGGTTAGATCAAGTAAATTTTTTGGGCTATATCATATATGAGGATGAAGTTTTTATGGATCTTGATAAATTTGATAATATGGTTTCTTAATATATAAACGATAATGCTTCTAAGATCTATAAATTCATTGGGTTAGTTGGAAACTATCATAGGTTTATCTTGGAATTATCCTAATTGGTAGTCCCATTGACGAGCCAGAACAAGAAGGAGGTGATGTTCATTTGGTCTGATTATTTTGAGAAAACCTTTATAGAGTTTAAGAAAAGGTTTAAATCCATGCTGATACTGACCTTACCCAATCCTAGTAAAGAGTATGCCTTATATTATGACGAGTCATGTGTCAGTTTGGGTACAATAATTATGTAGTATGGGTGATTAGTTTCTTATAGGTCCAAGTAGCTGATAGCACATGAGCATAACTACTCGAACCATGATTTAGAGTTTACTACATTAGTACAAAACCTAAGGTGTTTTAAAAAATAAATCATGGGAGAGAGGTTTTTGGTTTAAATAGATCATACAATTTTGAAGAACCTCTTCTCTAAGTGTGACCTAAATCTTAGTCAAAGAAGGTGTCTTGAATACCTAAAATATCTTGACTTTGACTTATATTTCACTCCTAGGAAGGGTAATATTATAGAATATGGTTTGAGTAGGAAAAATTAGTCACATGTAGTTCAAGAAGTCAGTTCTAAGTGGAATATCATGGCCTTTTTTTGTGGAGATGCACCATTATTTTTGGGAGTACCAGGGAAGGGTGATATTTGATTCCATATCCATTATTAATCACTCCTTGATAGAGTCAAATATAGAAAGTTATCAGATTTTGACTATATGATGATGAGGGACTATATATGGTACCCCCTCTTGATTGGTCTTTGGATAATGGTGAGATCTTCTATATTCGAGGCTGAGTGGTAGTCTATATGATCATTCTTGAGGAGATGATGAGAGATATCCACTCATTGACATGGGATGTGAATCTAAGGATTACCAAGATTAATCATGATGTGTGAAGGTAATATTGATGGCCTAGAATGAAGGACATATTCGACTTTGTTTCTCAATGGTATGTGAAGATGAAGAATCAGTTTCCTATAAGTCTTCTATAATTTTTCCCATTCTAGAGTGGAAATGATATGATGTTATGATGGATTTTATGATGGTACTATTGATGACTCCTCATGAAAATGATATAGTTTGAGTTATTATTGATCTCTTGCTGAAGGTTTCCCACTTATTTCCCATCAAGCAATACCCTTTACAGTTGACGAGCTAAGTAGGGTGTATTTCTGTGAGATAGTATACCTGCATAGGGTTCCATGATTAGTAATATTATATATATACCCCTACTTCACATCAATATTTTGAAAGGTCCTTTCATAATTCACCGAGAATACAGGTCTATCTGAGCACAACTTATCACCTACAGATGGAAAAACAATCAAATTATACCATATAGGTGCTTGAGGTCATTCTTTGAGAACATGTTCTTGATTTTGGTAGTTCCTAAAAAAGTCATATGGCCCTGAAAAAATTCACTTACAACAATAGTGTTCATGCATCCATCAATATGGCTCTATTTGGGGTCTTATATGGTAGGCCATGCTGATCACCCTTTTTTTGGTTGGAAGCTGGTGAGTCAGTGATTCTTAGGCCAAGCCTAGTGTAAGTGACCTCTACAAATGATCTAGTTGATCTAAAAGTGGTTAAAAACCATTTAGAGTATACATATATCATATTTTAACTAGAGATTACTTCCCCTAGAGTTTGAGGTTGATGACTGGATATTCTTAAGTATTTCACATAGGTTTAAGAAGTGTTGGATTAAAAGGTAGGACAAGTTAGAACCAAGTTTCATTGGGATGTTCAATTTTTTGGAGATATTTGGCCACATGGATCACCAATTAGCTCTTATATATAGGTACATTATGTTTCATGATGTGTTTCATACCTCTCATCTTAGACAATATCATTTGGATTCATCATATGTTATTGATTTTTTTGGCATTGAGTTGGAGGCTAATTCATTATTTGTAAAACATTTGGGAGGTTGTAAAACATTTGGGAGCTTGTAAAACCTTTCCATTACTGTGAGGCATATATTCCATTAGGTTTTTTCAAAAAACATTAGGTTTATCCTTAAATAGATGTATAATGGGGTTTGGGAGGTTTTGGAGGCATCTAGGAGGCTTGAGTGGTGGTCAGGGCATGAAACTAAGATGATGTAGTTCCATTAGCTAGCTGGTGGCCTTCCAGTAGATATACATAGCTATTGAAGTCCCACTAGCTAGCTAATGAGACACATTGGCCAGCTAGTGGGTTTTGTCTATGTTTTTTTAATTGGTATATATTAGTCTTATCCCCTTCTTTATTTAATATGTCTTACCCAATTAGCTTCCCAAAAATACATAGTATCCCCTATGTTCGAGAAACCATCTTTCTATCATCCTCATTGGGTGTATATCCATGAATACTTTGTGTTTTGAGATCCTGTTTAAGGTGATCAAGTTTGTGTGGTAAGTCTACAACTCCTCTCCTCTACATCCAATATTTCTTTCACCCTAGGGTTTTGTTCTACTAGATTTTTCCAGTTTCTCTATTTTAAGGCTTAAATATACTAATTTGATACCTTATATTATAATATGGATCAAGGGTTGATTTCAGATGTGTGTTCCTTACTATACCTAATGTTTGTGGTCCATAAGTATTATCCCACAGTCGTAGATTTTCTCTTAAGTGATTATGATATTCGGTTATCCAATAACCATGCACAACCTTAATTTGTATAACTAGATATTGACCATGGACTTTGAATTCTACAAAACTATTGAAAGTTTTTTCTTATTCAAGTAAAAAGGGTAGGATCATGGGAACCCTTAATTAGTATTATGCCCCATGTACTATTCCATTAGAATCAAGAACCTGGCTTAGTTTGGTGTTAAATTTTGTTAATTGAATATGGAAATTAGAATTATAAATTATCTCACATTTAATTAAGTTTTTTGAAATGTATTTGGTTTTAAATGTTTTGTGTGGTTCTTTAAATGAACCTGGTAAATGAATTGGACTTATAGGGTTTTTTTAAATAACTTGAATACGATGTTTGTGAATAGTTTTAGAAAATAGATGATGTAATTAAATCAGAATGGGAATGCCAATTGATCCCTTGTACTTTAAATGTTTGTTTTGATATTTTAAATGATTGAGTATATGGGTAAATTGTAAGAACCCGGTTCTTATTTTGAGGTACGAGTTTCTTCTTTTCTCTTTTCCTTAAGTGTTTTTGAGAAAATATGGAAAATGGGGAACAATCCTAAATTTTGGAAGTACATACCCTGTACTTTTTCCACACGTCGTGTACTTTTGGCCGTGTGGGATGAGTACACAGGGCGTGTGGCCATGCCAGGGATGAAGGGTGTAGGAACCGACTACACGCCGTGTAGTGGTCCTTCACACGCCGTGTAGTCAGTCGGCATGTGAATAGTTTGGTGGTGGCTAGCTATGCCACAGAACACGCCGTGTACTCGTGAAGACACGTCGTGTAGTCATGTCGGAAGGTGAACAGTGCCGCTCTGGTGGGAAACCGCCAGAGGAACAGTTAAAAAAATGGGAAGTACACACCGTGTACTCGAAAGTACATGTCGTGTGCTTTGTTTTTTTCTCTTAAAATGGTCAGTAGCCTCCCCTATTCACAGGGAAGGCTTAGAAACGGAGGAAGGAGTGGGAGGGGATGTCCAAACCTTTGAGTATCCTTCAATCGCAAACTGGGAATCCGTTTCTACCTCGGACGATCTCGTTGGAACCGCACGGGTAAGCCCTCCGCTCTCCTTAAGCCATTCTTACCAATTCTTTCCCGATGGAAAGTTATTTATGTTTTAATGGGTTTTATTCTTCATCAGATCTATGTCGTTCTTGTGCGTTTCTGGAATCGACATTTAGTTATATTGATCATTGACATTTAAGGTAGGTGGCTTGGTGTTTATTTCTAGCTATCGTATGTTTTTGTGTGTTTTTGAGCTACGAACCCATATTGGGGTGTCGTGTGGCTGAGGCCGTGGCTATTTTAATACCTAGAATTGTATAGGTGATTAAATAAAGTTGTAAAACTATTGTTTGGGATCAGTGCTTGGATCCAGGACCACCCCGGGGGTGCGTTCCTCTGTTTATCCATTTGGCCAGGATACCCAAGGGTATGCCATGTTTAAATTATGAATTACTTTGCCTTGAGAGGAATTGTATGTGAATTGCATGTTTATATGTTGGGCATGGCCTGGTTACCTGTTTAGCCTAAGGTTAGTGTTGTGATTAGCCTGTGGGAACTTCACTATTTAGCCTGTGGGCAACTTCTTCCGTGCCTGTGGCCAATAGACTCTGTGCCTGTGGGTGACACTTCTTACGCTTGTGGGCAATATCTGTATTCCTCTGGGCAGATTCTTGTGTTTGGTTGCTCTATACCCGAGAGTAGGAGTTTACGTGTCTGAGGACATTGGCTATTTACCTAAAATATTTACTGTGGTGGTATTTTTAATTAAATGATTAAATGGATATTAAAATGGCAATATAACTGGTTAAGTTAGTTACTTTCAGTATTGCTTACTTTATTTCATTTTATTACTGCACACTGCTGTCGCATGTTTACACACAGTTGGGCACAAGCCTTTGGTGGGTGCCTACTGGGAATTTATTTCTCACACCCTGTTTGGGTCATGCTTTTTAGCCCAAACAGATTACGTTTCTACAGGTGTAGATAAGGGTAAGGGTCCCTTTATAGTTACTTGATTGCTGCTGAGGTGTAGGGGAGCATGGGACCAAGCCTAGGCTCATGACGCCGCTGGATATTCTATTTTACTTTTTAGTACTTGTACTCTTTATTGTATTGTACTTCTATGTAACATGTTCTGGCTGTTTTCTTAGAATTTGAGACATGTTGCATCATATCTATAAATCTGTTTGGTTATATTCACTGCAGTTGTTTATTTCAATTGTGAATGGTTTACTGATTCCACTGTTTCTATATGTTTTATTATTTTCCACTGCGCTACACTTTGACAAATGAGGGCATAGTTTCCCCACTATCAGACCGTGGCCCTCACTGCTCATCAGCAGCCTCTAGCGTTTGGGGAAATGTGCTTGAGGTCATGTGGCGAACCAGGTTTGGGGCACCCGTTGTGTGGCACCCGGATTCGGGACGTTACAAAGTGATATCAAAGGGGTTTATTTTCTTTGACTTACTATATGGATCCCTAGTCAAGGATAGGATGGGAATGGTAGTTGATAATAAGTTATTCCCGGGCATAGCTATCCCATGTACAGGGAAAAGCCAATTTACCTCGTATTGCAATTTTACTGATTTTTCAATTTACAGTTGATTTGACTTTCACTGTTGGGTGACACACTTGTGATTGTGCTGTTTATATTTTATCGGTGGGTTCTATTTAGTTTCAACCTGATGAGATGAGTGTATGACATCTCATGCATCATTTAGGCACATTCTAGAAATCACATGCCATGCATAGTTCCATGCCATGTAGGTGCATTAGAAATTGCATGTTGTTGTGATAGTTGTTGTGCTAGTAAAGCATGCTGTTGTGATAGCTGCTTGATAAATACCTGCTATGTGATAGGGTATTTTTTTATGAGCCTGTTAAAATAATGGATGCCAAAATTTGGTTTTTGGGGAGTATGGACCCCCATTGACTGGAATTTGGTGGATCATTGACTGTTTATATTGTTATAACACAGATAAGATGTCAAACTTTGGTTCGTGGGGAGTATGGTCCCTCACGGGTCGGAATTTGACACTTAGGTGTTATTTTTTGGTATTTTCTGGGTTTCAGGGATGTTTTTGAGGCATAATTTCCGGAAACCCAGTATACACGCCGCGTAGTACTTCAAACACTCTGTGTATGGCCTTCTGTTCGGGAAGAAAAATGAACTTTTTGAGTACACACCATGTACCCTGAGTACACGCCGTGTAGTCTCTTCCCGTGTCACAAACCGTGTGGGCGGCGACACGGGGAAGAGAAGATATTGATGCGAACACGTGATGTAGCTTCTATACACGCTGTGTAGTGTTGACCCGGTGTCCGCCGTGTAACTAAAAACACGGGCGAAGGAAACCTTAAGACATACACTCCGTGTCCACTGTGGAACACGCCGTGTAGTCCGACCTGGGATTCGGCCATGTAATTAACAAACATGGGTCGGTGAAATCCTTTCATATACACGTCGTTTGTATATAGAACACGCCGTGTAGGTTGAGCTGTGTATCCGGCCGTGTAACTAACAACACGGATTGGCGGATCTCGTCTATATCACTCTGTGTACCTATGAGAACACGCCGTGTAGTCTTGTTCGAGGAAAGACCGTGTGGAGTTAGCCGAGTGGCTGGGAAACGGGGTGGAGTACACACCGTTTGTGGGTGTAACATGCCGTGTAGTGTTAAGCTGAGTAGTCGGCCGTGTCACAGATGACACAGGTAGTTAGAAAATAACATCATACACACCGTGCATCACATGGACATGGAGTGGGAAGATTTTCAGGAAGTCTTCTATGGCTTCTTCTTTCTGGAGACGCTGAGGGTAGATAGAGCTCGAGAGTTCATGAATCTGCAGCAAGGTGCTATGTCTGTGATTGACTATTATGCTCGCTTCACCGAGCTTCACCAATTTTCACCCGTTCTGTTGGGAAATGAGACGCTGAGAGCCAGACACTTCATGGATGGTCTTCATTATGACATCCGAGTGCTGGTAAATGATTTCAGGTTTCCTACTGTACATGCTATCATGAATCAGGAACTGATTATAGATAGGAACCTATGGGAATCTAGTGGTGTGGGCCAGGGCGGTTCAGCACCAGTTACTGGTACTATTTCTGCTGGTAAGAGGAAGAGATAGATGAAATTATCTCGAGGTGGGAGTACCAGTCTGAAGAATGCTTTATGTGGATAGGTCATGTGCTACCAGTGTGGTAGAGAGGGGCACAAGAGGTCACAGTGTCCACAAGACCCCGTGGAGTGCCGAGCTTGCGGCAAGATGGGTCATCTGCAACGATTTTGCAGGGCGTTTCCACCAATGTCTAGTGAGAGGGGTTCTGTACAGACTCTGCATGCGGGAGAAGGACCAGAAGCTTCTTACCAGTTAGGGAACTGGAATACATCAGGGCGTGCATGCAGAGATGGTGGTCATGGTTTTGGTAGCCAAACACCAGGATCTCAGATGCAGCAGGGCGGGACAGCTTAGGGTAGTCAGGCTGTGTCGCAGGGCCGCGACACTGGGTAGGAATATGCAGTGCAAAAAACCTAGCAGGAGCAGGATCCTGGACCTTCTACAGTCAGAGGTACTATTCTAGTAGATTATGTCTTATCTTCAGTGTTTTTTGATATGGGTGCTACACATAGCTTCATATCTGTACCCATTATGGAGATCCTTGGGCTCTGTTTTTCTACTTCTTCTGATATCATGATGCTAGACACTCCGTTGGGGACTAGAATAGCTGGTGTTTGTCAGTTTAAGGAGTTCCCCCTTAAGGTTGGTGGGTGTCACTTCCTTTGGGACCTCTATGTCTTAGAGATGATAGTTTATGACATCATTCTCAAGATGGACTGGTTGGTTCCCTTTCGAGCCTTTGTGGACTGCTATCGTCGCAGGGTGCATTTCACATCACCATAGGGCGGAGAGTTTCTATACAAGGGCAAATGGGATGTTCAGGAAAGTCTAGCTAGACCAGATCATCGTGGGCGAGGTGGAGTCACAACCTAGATTGTGAGCTTATATCTGGATGATCAGGGGACTTTTCAGACAGATTTCCCTCCAGTGGTTGATCATTTCAGTGATGTCTTCCCAGATGAATTTTCAGGTCTACCTCCAGAGCGAGAGGTGTATTTCTCTATTGAGCTTGTGCTAGGAGCAACACCAGTGTCCATTCCTTTTTATAGGATGGATACGTCTGAGTTGCAGGAGATCAAGAGGCAGTTAGAGGAGTTACAGGAAAATGGTTTTATCCGACCCAATACTTCTCCTTGGGGTTCTCCGGTCCTTTTTGTGAAGAAGGAAAATGGTACTCTCAGACTCTGTGTGGATTATCAGAAGCTGAACTAGTTGACAGTTAAGAACTGATATCCCTTTCCGAGGATCGATGATCTTTTTGATCAACTTAGTGGAGCACGAGTGTTATCGAAGATTGAATTGAGATCAGGATATCATCAGCCGCACGTTAGACCATCTGATATACCTCTCATGACTTTTAGGAGCATGTATGGTCTATACGAGTATACGGTTATGACGTTCGGACTCCCGAACGCACCAGCGGTTTTCATGGCTTTGATGAATCGTGTGTTCCATCCCTATCTGGATTATTTTGTGGTAGTATTCATGGATGAAATCCTGGTGTACTCTCACACTCGACAGGACCATGCAACCCATCTTGAGATCATATTGAGTACACTGAGAGAACATCGGCTATATGCTAAGCTCTCAAAGTGCTACTTTTGGATGGACTAGATTCACTTCTTGGGTCATATCATCTCAGAGGCAGGAGTTGTCGTGGACCCATTGAAGGTGAGAGTAGTAGTTTCCTAGGAGCATCCAAATAATGTGTTTGAGATACATAGTTTCTTAGGTATGGATGGTTACTACAGACGTTTCATCCAGGATTTCTCCTGCTTAGCAGTGCCGTTGATGAGTTTGACTAAGAAGGGTGTGAAGTTCGTTTGGACTGAAGCTTGTGAGACAGCCTTTCAGGATCTGAAAGGAATGTTGACATCAACACCGATCCTGATACTCCCAGAGAAGGGGAAGAGATATACAGTTTACTATGATGCATCCGGTATTGGGCTGGGAGCAGTGTTGATGCAGGGCAATCGAGTCGTTGCGTACGGGTCTCAGCAGTTGAGGCCACATGAGAGGAATTACCCGACACATGATCTCGAGTTGGCTGCAGTTGTTCATGCATTGCGCTGTTGGAGACATTATCTTTTGGGATAATGTTTTGTGGTTTTTACCGACCACAAAAGTCTCAAGTATATCTTTACTCTGCGTGACTTGAATCTGAGGCCGCAAAGGTGGGTTGAATACCTTCAGTTCTTCGATTTTGAGCTTGCCTACACACCTAGTAAAGGTAATACAGTAGCTGATGCACTAAGCAGGAAGGCTCAGATACAGGCTATGCAGGAGGCCAGTGGTGAGTGGCAACTTATGGTTTTGTTCTCTGAGATGCATCTGGAGGTGCATGATAGTCAGGGGCAGACTTATCTTTCCTCTTTAGCTATGACTTTTACCCACCTGGATAGAGTGAGGATGAGACAACTATATAATTCAGAAGGCCTAGTTCTACGGGAGTCGGTGGAAGGTGAGGACCCTCCTTCTAAGTGGACGATAGGCGATGATGAGGTATTGCGTTTCCATGGACGAGTGTGGGTTCCAAGGGATTTACACGAGGAGCTGATGCGGGAGTTTCATGCTTCATCTTGGGCAGTTCATCCCGGGGTTACCAAGATGTATCGTGACTTGAGACGTCAGTAATGGTGGACGGGTATGGAGAGAGATGTAGCTAGTTTTTTTATGATGTGTTCCACCTGTTAGCAGGTGAAGGTGGAGCATCAGAGGCCATCCGGACTGTTACAACAGTTACTCATTCCGGAGTGGAAATGGGATGATGTTGCGATGGATTTCGTGACTGGTTTGCCGAGGTCACCTTGAGGAAATGATGCCGTGTGGGTTGTTGTGGACAGACTCACGAAGGTAGATCACTTTTTTCCGATCATGGAGACCTTCGGTGTTGACGAGATCGAAAGGTTGTATATCTGAGAGATCTTACATCTTCAAGGGGTTCCTCGTTCTATCATTTCGGATAGGGACACCCGTTTTATGTCTCATTTCTGGCAGAGTTTTCAGAGGGCACTGGGTAAACGGGTGCTTCTGAGCATAGCTTACCACCCTCAGACTGATGGCCAGTCAGAGCATACGATACAAGTGCTTGGGGACATGTTGTGAGCATGCATCCTAGACTTTGGGGGCTCTTGGGAGAAGCACATAACCCTAGTCATGTTTTCCTACAATAACAGTTTTCAGGAAACTATTGAGATGACACCATACGAGGATTTATATGGTAGGCCATGCCCATCACCTTTGTGCTGGTTAGAGTTAGGTGAGGCAACTTTACTGGGAAAACGTCTCGTTCATGAGACTTCTGAGCAGGTCAAGTTGATTCAGAAGCGGATGGCTACCGCACAGTCTCGTTAGAAATCATATGCTAATCGCCACAGACGACCTTTAGAGTTCGTGGTCAGGGATCAGGTTTTATTGCATGTTTCTCCGAGGCTAGGATACCTACAGATCAGGAGACAAGGTAAACTTTCACTGAGGTATGTGGGTCCATTTGAGATTATGGAAAGAGTCGGGCTGGTTGCCTATCGGTTGCAGTTACCTCAGAGGTACCGAGCCATTCACAACATCTTCCATGTATCTCAGTTGCGCCGCTATCATTCAGACCCATCTCACGTCTTTCAGCCCAAGGAGTTTGAGCTCGAGGTTGATGCGTCCTTTGAGGAGCATCTGATTCATATCATTGATAGGAGCATGAAGGTTCTCTGAGGCCGGTCAGTTCCTCTCATACGGGTGCTATGGCAGTATGGCCAAGTGTAGGGCGAAACCTGGGAGTGGGAGACCGACGTACGTGCTCAGTGGCCAGAGTTGTTCTCAGCTATATCTTCTCCACCCTTGGAAGGGAAATTCGAGGACGAATTGCTTTAAGGGGGGAAGTTTGTAAGAACCCGGTTCTTATTTTGTGGTACGAGTTTCTTCTTTTCTCTTTTCCTTAAGTGTTTTTGAGAAAATATGGAAAATGGGGAACAATCTTAAATTTTGTAAGTACACGCCCTGTACTTTTTCCACACACTGTGTACTTTTGGCCATGTGGGATGAGTACATAGGGCGTGTGGCCATGCTGGGGATGAAGGGTGTAGGAACCGACTACACACCGTGTAGGGGTCCTTTACACGCCGTGTAGTTAGTTGGCAGGAAAATAGTAAGGCAGTGTCCAGCTGTGTGACAGAACATGCCGTGTACTCATGAAGACACGTTGTGTAGTCATGTCGGTAGGTGAATAGTGCCGCGCTGGTGGGAAGCAGCCAGAGGAACAGTTAAAAAAATGGGAAGTACATGCCGTGTACTCGGAAGTACATGTCGTGTACTTTGTTTTCTTCACTTAAAATGGGAATTAGCCTCCCCTGTTTATAGGGAAGGATTAGAACTAGAGGAAGGAGAGGGAGGGGGCTGTCAAACCTTTGAGGATCCATCAATCGCAAACCGGGAATCTGTTTCCGCCTCGGACGATCTCGTTGGAACCGCACGGGTAAGCCCTCCACTCTCCTTAATCCGTTCTTACCAATTATTTTCTGAGGAAAATTTATGTACATTTTAATGGGTTTTCTTCTTCATTAGATCTACTTCGTTCTTGGGAATTTCTAGAATCTACATTCACGTATATTGATCGTTGGCATTTAAGGTAGGTGTCTTGGTGTTTATTTCCAACTGTCGTGCATTTTTGTGTTTTTTTGAGCTACAAACCATATTGGGGTGTCGTTTGGCTGAGGCTGTGGCTATTTTAATACCTATAATTGTATAGGTGATTAAATAAAGTTGTAAAACTATTGTTTGGGATCAGTTCTTAGATCCAGGACCACCCCGGGGGTGCGTTTCTCTGTTTAGCTGTTTGGCCAGGATACCCGAGGGTATGCCATGTTTAAATTATGCATTACTTTTCCTTGAGAGGAATTGTATTTGAATTGCATGTTTATATGTTGGGAATGACCTGGTTACCTGTTTATCCTGAGGGCAGTGTTGTGATTAGCCTGTGGTCACTTCACTATTTAGCCTGTGGGAAACTTCTTCCGTACTTGTGGGCAATAGACTCTGTGCCTGTGGGAGACACTTCTTACGCCTGTGGGAAATATCCGTATGCCTATGGGCAGATTCTTATGTTTGGTTTCTCTTTACCCGAGGGTATGAGTTTACGTGTCTGAGGACATTGGCTATTTACCTAAAGTATTCACTGTGGTGGTATTTTTAATTAAATTATTAAATTGATATTAAAATGGAAATATAACTGGTTAAGTTAGTTACTTTCAGTATTTCTTACTTTATTGCATTTTATTACTTCACACTATTGTCTCATGTTTACACACATTTGGGCACGGGCCTTTGGTGGGTGCCTACTGGGAATTTATTTCTCACACCCTGTTTAGGTCATGCTTTTCGTCCCAAACAGATTATGTTTCTACAGGTGTAGATAAGGGAAGGGTCCCTTTACAGGTACTTGATTACTGCTGAGGTGCAGGGGAGCATGGGACCAGGCCTAGGCTTGCGATGCTGCTGGCTGTTCTGTTTTTCTTTTTAGTACTTGTACTCTTTATTGTATTGTACTCTATTTAACATGTTCTGGCTGTTTTCTTAGAATTTGAGACATGTTGCATCATGTCTATAAATCTGATTGGTTATATTCACTGTAGTTGTTTATTTTAGTTGTGAATGGTTTACTGTTTCCACTGTTGCTATATGTTTTATTATTTTCCACTACGCTACACTTTGACAAATGAGGGCATAGTTTCTCCACTATCAGACCTGGGCCCTCACTTCTCGTCAACAACCTCTGGAGTTTGGGGAAATGCGCTTGAGGTTATGTGGTGAACCGGGTTCGGGGAACCTGTTGCGTGGTACCCAGATCCGGGACGTTACATAAACCTATGGTGAACATATCCCCCAGGTGGATGTGGATACTTATGGGTAAACCTGGGGTGAACATACCCCCTGGGTGGACACATAGACTCATAGTTATGCTCGGGGTGAACACGACCCCCAATTGAATATTTGTGCTTCAAGGATGGGTATATTACCCCTGAGTGTGGTTTTGGATTATTAATGGGTATATCACCCCTGGTCAAGAGTTTTTTAGGTTGGCGTGGTCTTTATAAGACACTTAGATACATCTGACATTGGATAAAGAAGGCGATTCTCACCTCAGGTGTCACCAAGGAGCCCATGTTCAGATTTTATTTATTTATTTATTCTTCTAATTATTTGTATTATTTAACATGAAACCTTTTAAAAAATTTGTTATACCAGACTAGATTATTTAGGGATTCAATTGGTGGTGGCATACAAAGTCATACGCGCACCCTCCTCAGGTCTTCATTTGATAAATGAGAGGATTTTTATGTATGGACATAGGGATAAGGAAAAGAGACCTATGACTGATGTGTGATTTTATTCTAGGATAGAGTTGGGGATAGGTTCTGGGATATATTTTGGGCCACTTTTGAGTCTTATATTTTTTTGTTTTTCCTTTTTTATCTTTTTTTTACCTATTATATATGACTGATGATATGTATGACCCTTGGCTATTTTGGGAATTGTTTTGATATTACATGGGTTATGTATGATTTAGAACTTGTGTTGATGTTAGCCTATGATATTTTTGATTTATTTTTTATCACCATTATTTTACTCTGACCACGAGGGTATAATATTCCTAATAAATCTTATCAGATAGTCATCACTAGTCAGCATCATCTGGTGTTTTGGGAGGCACACCTGAGGTTTGTTTCATGTCCTTGGTCCAGGTTCCAATCACCAGTCTGAGTTAGTGGGACATGATAAAAATAAATGATGAAATAAAGAGAATATATCACATTATTGTTTTTGTGGAGTTTTCATATTCAGGCTATAAAAAACATCTCATGTGATTATTCTATAAATTTATAAGAAAAAGAAGAAGAAGAGCAGTGATATAGAATTTATTATCTTATTTTTGAAAGAAAATAAGGATGTTTCTGATAATATTTGATATATTTAGTTTATAATAAGAATAATAATAAGTGGATATCCACAAATTAATCCATTTTGATCTGATCAATTTTTTAATGTAGAAGGCTCAAAGGTTATGCAATTTATATTTTTTACATTCAAATTTCCATGGAGTGTAACATGAAAATTCTAGTGTGGATTATCTTTATATGGAGAATAATTATTGCTACTATGATCATTTGGATGGTATTGAGTAAATCATAAAATAAAGAGGATACTCTCATATAGCTTTTGGAAAAGATTCTATGAGACTCAAATCACTATAAATAGTTGATCTTATCTGACTAGAAGGAGAATAGTGAAACGATCATGGAAGAAAACAAAGAATCCATCTAGATTTGATGATGAAATTTAATATATATTTCTATAATGACCATGGATAGACACTCAAGTCTATAAACTTATTAATCCTTCACCAAAGTTTTTCATGAAATAGAAGAAGAAGGAGTTCCCATTGGGAGAGGAGTGACTAAAATATAAAAAATATAAAAGATGTGATCCTTGGTATGGAGTGACCCTGATTGAACTTGTATACACCAAAATATTCTAGTAGTGGATTCTATTACACTAGAGCACCACTATATGTACAATCCTTGGATTATCCCTTTATGATGAAAAAATTAAGATTCCCATGTCCTATGATTGCTTTACATTTTTGAATTCATACTTGTGATTCAGTGAGGTTGTGTACTAGTATAATTAATTAACAAGTTAAAATTTTTTATTGATAACATGGGAACCAAATCCTAAAGAAAAAACAAGCAAGTGAAGTAAAATATTTTAATTGGAAACACCCTAATTCACCCCCTATCAGGGTATCTTGGGTGGAAACTTCATTCAAACCATAGTGTGATATATTATCTCTATTTACTTGTTTCTTTAATTCCTATTAAATGTTCATTCATGATAATTTATATATTTTTAATATATAAATTCTATAAAATCAACACTAGGAAATCATATTTTATAATTCATTATAGTCTTCCCGATCTCCCTTAAATATCACAGTCTCCACTCCTCTACAAAATCCATTAGCTTACATGATATTTCCTAACCATATTTTCAATAATATAATATGATTGATAATATAACCATGCATGAAGACATCATTGTGTGATTATTAAAAAAAATAAATTCAAAAAACCCATCATGGTGTGATGGTGTGTTTCATGGTGTGCTCCACACATTTTACATAAAATAATGGTGAAAAAATATTCTCACAACCTCTACAATTCCCATGATGGAAATCCTCATTTTTCATAGGGATTCTTCCAATTCAAAACCTCATACTTCATTGCATAGTAGAAATATTATCCTTATTTCACAATCACCATGACTTATGATATAATTCAACCTTCATCATATCCACATTTCAAATTCTCCAAGTTTATCATAATATTATATTTTAATACTCTTCGTTGTTCATCTCTTCATTCCATGGTCTGGCCTCTTATAATTATTCTCAATCTTAAAACTGGTTGTGGAACAACATTTCTTCCATAGATGGAAACTTCAATTTTCCTCAAATTGTAAAGGGAATGACCCTTAAGCTTCACTAATGTCCTCTAGAAATTTCTCTTTTGTATTCCAAAAGTCACAAAAATAACTCTTATATTTTCCATGAATTTTCTATTTCTTATAATTCTATAAGGTAACGACTCTTAAGAATGTGTATGAATGAATCCTACATATATGTGGTGTGCTCTAGGAATTTGTTTCATTATACTTCCTCATCCATAATTTTAATTTTATGTACATAAGGAAAATATGTTTTTTCATTTTCCATTTTTCATGGATACCATAAATAATAATTTTACATAATCTAGTGTCCCAACACTTAGTCACATCTCTAATACTTCTTACCAAAACACTCTTACAAATCCTAAGAGGGTTCCATACATAACTACATTTTTATTCTTCTAAAACACTCCCAAAACTCCCAAATTTATTATAGACTTAACTTTTGGAATTCTAATTTTATAACACTATAAAAAACATATTTAACTTCTAAAAACAATTAGAAAATTCTCGATCAATTTTCAGACATCTTCATCTTCTCTTTTATAACTTTCATATTTAAAATTCATTAATTATTAGGCATCTACTAAGCTCATATTCCTATAAAAATTATGGATGTTCAATTAATCATCTTTTGAAGAAACTATAACTGCAAACTCTAAATCCATGTATAGGCCTATTATACATTCCCAAAAACTTTCAGAGTGTTTCTTTCAGACCTTTTCTCTTTTCCATTGACAAAACTATACTCTCAACAAAAATTTCCAAAACCAAAATAATCCACATTCTAGTTGTTCATCCATTCACTATATCTCCTCAAGTATATCAAATCCTTTGTATACTTGTAAAAAAATACAACAAATATTGTTAAAAAATACAACACAAAACCTCATAGTTTCAACATATCTTAAGATAGATTTGAGGGATGGTTTGTGATAGAGTGATTATTCTTCCCTATCATTTTTGGAAAGATAGTTTATATATGTGATGGTTATATTATTTAAGAGATAAAAGACATGTTATTAGTCTCTTGATAGTATTCAATTACCTCCATAGTATTTTACCTTCCCTATAATTATGATTTGGGGTTTTGAGTAGGGTAGTGGGAAGTAAAAATAAGAAGAGAGTTCGGTATGTCCTACATATAGTTTTGTTTTAAAAGTTAGATTTTTGGTGTAGGGTAGTTGTTTCTATTTAGTTAGTATCCTCTTAGGAGGATTTATGTGGGGTTGTAAGGTTAGTTCATGGTTATGTCATAGTTAACATAAATATATGGTTTTGGTTAATTAACTTAATAAATAATTAAATAATTAGTTAACTGGATAATTATTGTGTAAGATAAGAATTTGTCATGGAATTTATATGATATTTGGTATTAGTATCTTTTATGATGTTGTGATGTTTATTAGTGAATATATTTTTATAGTTAATTTATTAACTATTACAAGATGTTGTCTCTTTTGGTACCCCATGATGTAACATTGATCTTTATTAATGTTTGTGGTTGTCCATTATCATTATATAGTTTTCTATTTATTTTCTTGTTTGTCTATAATTCTATGTTACTATTAATGCTGGATATAATGCCTTCTAGTTATGTTTATACCTATATGATATATAATGGATTAAGGAATATTTTATTTTTACATTGGCTGTAATGGCTCTTAGTTGTCACATGTATAGTCCTTACAGGCTGTAATGGATTATAGTTTCGATATGCATTTATATTTGAACATGATCTATAATTAATTTAAGTGTAGTGTGTTTGTATATATATATATATATGTATTCTATAATGGATTAAGGTTATGAAACCTGCACCTATTCATGGTCTATAATGGATTTAGGTTATGACATATATACATATCTCTAGTCTGTAATATCTCAAGGTTATTTCATGTTCTTAGGTTATGAAGACTCTTAGTTATAACATGATTCAATTAGATGATAACTTGGTGATGTGGTGGTTATTATATGGATATGACTATGGTGATGTGGTTTTGTGGTAATGATATGGTGGATATGGAGATGTGGTAGTTCATGTGATGTGAAAATGATGGATATGTGGTTGATCAGTTATGATCAAATGAGAAAATGATATGACATATTATTATTGATTTTATGAATTTATTTTAATGATTGAAAGGGTGGTGATTAATTTTTTTATGGTATAAATTATTATTATATGAATCCAAAAACTTTATATTACCTTAAATTATTTATATTATTGAAATATTAATATAATGCAATATGATTGTTTAGTTTGATGGTGATATGATTCTGGTCATTCTATTTAATTATTATATAGCATCAGAAATCTGAAATCACCACCATTTACTTATTTCTTTATTAAGTTATTGATATGATATTATGATTCCAGGTAATACAATTAAATGTGACAACTAAGTGATTCTATGATTATTTCTTCCAATATTTCTTACTTTCTTAATATTTATACCTTATTTAACTCCTACCTCAATTTAATTGATCTCACACATGTCTATCCAGACACATTTATTTCACATGGATATATAATTATTTATAAATATGATCCTACTAAGTACTCAAAAGTTCTCACCCCACTATAGATTTTGGAGTTGTTTTATAGTACTATTTGATCATGATTTTAGGATTCTATTATTTGGGAAGCAAGAGTGTATTCTAGGAGGTTATCCTTGTATTTTTTTCATTATATACAGTACCATATAGTATTAGTTTAGGATTCTAAAATTATATCTTTTTAGTTTACATATATATGGACTTTATTAGTGGTTTGGTTATATTTTCTAGGATTTATAAAGGTAATTCCTACCATATGTGTGGTAGATTCCCTTAGTGAAATTCTCCAACCCATATCCTATTAGTGGCAGACTTCAGAGGTTACACTTGTTTTCACTGCCAACTCTAGTGTAGTTTTATTGGGTTTAGGTCATGAAAAAGTGTTATCAAATATTTATGTTGAGATATATGATAGATTTTATAGTTAGGAATAGGTGAGGCTTGTATGGTTTTAGTAGAGAAATAGTTTATTTAATCTTAAACCATGATGTAGGTGGGGGAATATCTAAAACACATAAATTTTAGGCTCCTTAAAAATGTTTTGAAAACCCCTAAAATCAAGTAGAATGACTATGAACCAAGTATCATAGCCCCTTAGGATCTGATGAAAGGACCATTATAGAAAACAAAGCATGTTTAGGAGAAAAATGGACTAATTATAAGAAATATAATTTAGTAAGGGTGCATATATCATTTTCATAAGTTGTATTTCATTTAAAATTTTGATTTAAAATAATGTTTTGTTTGCTAACATATATTTATATGATGTATAATTTATAATTATATTTCATTCATTAGTAATAAATTAATTCATATAAGTTGAAACATTCTTTATTATAAAAACATGACATGACATGATGTTTTATTTTCTTAATATTCCATGTTAGTTTTAAAATCCAAATATTAAAGAATGTTATTGAACAAACTTGTAACAACATGTTATGAACTACAATTTTTATTTTAAAGTATAATGCTTATATATTTTCATGGATAGTGAGACATGTCTAAAATATTTTTATTTTCATCAAAAACGTTTCTTAATTCTTTGTTATTAAAGAATGTATTTTATGAAATATTTATTGAGTTAATAGATTTTTAAGGAAATGGATTAGAATCATCTTTTAAATTATAATGTTCCTTAATATGAAATGCTATACCATGTGATAAACTGAACTAGTAATTCAATTTTTGTTGAAATTAAAGTAAAGATGTAAGTGCAAGTTCATTTAATTAAAGATCATGCTTGAATTATGAATTCTTATTACATAGAATGAATTAAATAATGAATTAGTCTTAAGCATTCCTAATATGTATTGTGTTTTGAATGAATTAATGACACATGATTTTAAATTGATAATTAATGTGATATGTGTGAACTAAATATTATATATAGCATGTGTGAGATTTTTAAATTATGTAATATATTTATTATACAATAATAATAAAGTATAAAATAGATAAATACTATTATGAAATGTTAATAATTGCAAGATCTAGTTATTAAAATATACTCTTAATTTTATAAATGAATTATTTTTCTATGTTTTGATTAACTATAAAACATAAAAAATAAACTTCTAGAAATTAAGTAATGAATTAAAATCATGATAAGTCATTAATAAATAAATATAGTGCAAAAATTATGATGTTTTTATTACAAGCATATAGAAAATATGAAATAATTAATAAGAATATTCTATGTTCACATCTCATAAACTATTTATTCTAATGATGATTAATAATATGTGATTGATTTTTTGACCTTTTTTGATTAGTTAAATATTTACATGCTATGTCGATGATATTTCTTTAAGAAATAAACTTGATTATATATAATTTTATTTAAGATATCAAGTTAAATATTTATAAATTAAAGAATTATAAAGTTATGCATGGCCGCACATCATTGGGAACGAGCAACAAACTAAAATTTATAACCTACTTACTACTTAGGACAGTGGCAAGACAGGGTCGAACCACAGGGAGGCCTCAAGTTGTGTTTGGTGATATAAAAAAAATAAACTAACCAAAAACACACACACAAGAATAAGTAAAAATATATGGTGATGGTGAAGTGGAGTGAGTGAGAATCAGTGTGTGAGGGAGTAAAGGTGAACTGGTAAGTGCAAGGAAGGTAGACAAAGCAACAAGGGAAATTGTGGTGAGAACATCCAATAGATGAGTATGGGGAGGAAGTCCACTGGACGATTTCAATATTGCCTACTCTCATTATATCAATGAAGTTTAATAAATATGGATATGAAAAAAATTAACTGGCCAGATCTTTTGTCTGGTCAGTTTGTGATGAAAAAGCACTAACAGTCCTTCGACTATAAAAGTCATTCCATCCAATGGCGATAACAAGTCAGATGTCACTGGACTCAACTTTTCAGTTGAGTTCAGTGTGTCTCTCTCATTTGATCATGACTCATTTGTCAATGAGTTCCCTCATATTTAAATAGTTTTCATTAATATTCAATCAAGATCGGTTTTCACTCGACCTTGTTGTTTTGAAAATAAATCCATTCTGAAAACAATGAGAGAGACAATATAGAAAATGGTGCAGTGCATAAATCAGAATAAGAAAATCTAATCAACTAGCTTATCCCCCCCACCCAAAGGAATTTATATAGAGATAATGGTTAGTTTTAATGAAAAAAATAGAATAAGAAATGATGAAGTTCATATTAAAATAAGTCGCAGAAAAATAGAGCACAGGGAAAAATAAAGATGTTCAACTCCCTGCTCTATCTTCAGAAGGTTCTAACTCCTGGTGGTTGATGGTGGATGCAATGCTAGAATCCTCTTGATGTCCTGCCTTGGCAATCGAGGTATGAAATGATCTAATTCGCCGCTCTCAGAACTCCAATCTATTCATGATCGAAGATGCTGTATGTTCCTCTTTCTCTCCTCCCGGCGTCAGGATCTATGATTCACCCCTTGCTAGATAAATCCTCTCCCCAGTATCCTGACCTTCGGGTCCCCATGATATCGTTCCCTTCTTGAATGCTAATGACCTAGTAGAAGACTTTGGAATCTCGCCTGAGTTGTTCCTTAGCCTTTGCGTGTAGCTTTCACCGTGCTGCTTCCTCCCATGCTGGTCACTAGAGCAGTTGCTCCTAACTGAATGAAATGATGCGCGCTCGGCGTGCAACAATCTTACTACTAAAAATCAGCAGATCCACATGGTGCAATTTTATGTGCACATCACCAGCTTTTTTAGTGAACACTGTGTAAGTGCATACAACCCCCTGAAACGAAACAATAGAAAACACAACAAACGCACGTGAGTCCAATAAAAAATAAAACTTCTATGTATAACTAAATATATTTATACACTATATATTAATATCATTACTTAAATTTAATAATAATAACAACTTATTAACGTATATATATATATATTATAATAACTAAATTATTAGTAATATATATTTAATAATGATTTTATTTAATTAATACATATATTATTATGATATATAAAATATTATATACTATTTATTATTAAACCTATTATTGTTGTAGTGTTGTATATGATATATAATACATTATATAGTATATTATGTTATATGATATAATAATATAAAATAAAAATTAAAAACAAAGAAGAAATAAACAAAGAGGGGGGGGGGGGTCGACACACTGGGTTTTGTGAAGGGGTAGGAGGGGAAAATGGGTTCGGTCAGCGGTGGGGATGTAGTTGTGAGGGTAGTGAGGTTTGTGTGGCTAAGGTGCAACACATCAAGGTGAGGCAGCGGCTGTGGGTTAGATAGCGAATGGTGAAGGGTGGAGCAGCGGTGCCAGGTGAGTCTGAAAGAGGAAATGGGTTCGGTGTTGGCGAAGCAGGGAATGGAAAATGTGAGGTTGGACCGCAGAGGATGGTGAGTAGGGAGGTTGTGGAGGTTCTCGGCTTGGAGGACTGGGGTGTGGTTGCAGCATGACAAAGCTCGGTGCGGCGCTGTGCTTGATGGAGAAAGCGGTTGGAGGTGGGACGACGATACATGACTTGGGTCGGTGGAGAACAGCTGGTGGCCCAATTAGGGCAGCAGGGGTTTGGATCTTAAGTTTTCCAAATATGTTGTGAATTTGTTTCTTTGAATTTGTATTATGACGTTCCAGTGAAATTCTTATTTTTAGATTCTGTGATTTTTTGGATCTGTTGTGCTTGCAACTGTGATGTTGTTGCATTGTTGTGTTGCTACTGCGATAGAGGATGTGACTGGAGAAAATGTGCATGGAGATGGTGTGGAGGAGGTTGGGAAGAGGAGTGTGGCAGGGGATTATAGTGAGACGGGCATTGTGAAGATTGCTGTGAGACAACAATGTGGTGGAGCGGTGGACGACGAGGATTAGAGAACGATGGTAGGGATTGGGTGTGTCACCGTGATTGATGCTCACGGTGACACAATAAGGTGGAGGATATGGTGACAGGCTTGAATGAAATGGTGTGAGGGGAATACGGTGGCACTGTGTGTGAAGCTCCCGGCGAGACTGTGAGTGAAATAGTGGCACATTAAGCTTGAAGAAACCATGACACAACCACACCTGCAAGTCAAACAAACCAAACAAATCAAAACAAATAAAAAAAATTAAAAAAATGAAGAAATAGATTTATAATTTAATTAATTAAATTAAAATGAATAAAATAAAAAACTAAATAAAACAGATCTAGATAAAAAAATTAATTATGCTTTATTTAAAAGCCTTAATTTATTTGGGTTTAGTAAAATAATTTAAAAAAAATTAAAATAATACTGTTACTTGCTTAAATTATTTAACTAATTAATTAACCAATTAATAATATAAATTAAAGAATAAGAAATATTAATTGAATAAAAATAAATTGTTAAAACTAATTAAATTATTAAATTACTAAAAACTAAAATGAGTTATTTATTTACAATTTAAATAATAAAGAATTAATTAATTTAGTTAATGAATTAATAAACTAACTAGAATTAAAATTTTGTAAAAAAAAGGATAAATAAATAAAAGTCAAATTCAAAGGAATTATTTAATTTAAGAATTATTTAAAAAGACAATAATGAATACTAAAAACACATGATTTAAACTAAAAATTAATATTTTACATAGAAAAGTACAAAAATCACAAAAGTTATCAATTATTTACTAAAAAACAACATTTTAAAATAAAAAAGTCAATAAAAAATACAAAAAGGATGTGGCAAAGAGTGTGAAAACACTGCCACATCAATCTACCCCACACTTAAAACTTTGCTTGTCCTCAAATAAATACATGCCTTTAACTTTAAAATAGAAAGATGGTTTGTGAATTACAGTTCAAAAAGTGCATGATTAAACTTTAATACCCAGAGGAGTAAGAACAAACAATGAGTCAGGCTTTTCAAAGGTGTTAAAAAATGATGTCCTGTCTAGCTTCAAAAACCCACTAGAAGTCAAAAGCATCACATATTCATACACTGTCAAGTATATCATGCCTTTTATCTGTACTTATTAACTATCCTACTTCACCTTCCAATTCAATTTCTAATTCAAGGAGTGTTGACAGGTTAGATGAAGTGGAATTAAAAACTTAACCAAGGGCACCTTCCATTCTCATCTTCCCCTAAGTTCAAAAAATTAAAGTTCATAAATTTTGTCACTTTAATGATTCAATTCAAATGAAAATTAACCAATTAAATTTCCACCTTCTTCATCTAGGTTCAAAATTCCCCTCACCTTAATGAGTTCATTTTTGACAAGGGCACTTTATTTCCATTTTTCCCATCTATATTCCATGTGCAGAGCACTGTGCATAGCACTTATTAAGATTGAAATTGGATTTATTTATTCACAGAAATGCACCCAGTGCACCTTGTCTCAAATACTCACTGTGGGATCCCATTTTCCAATTTTACTCCAGTTACAAAGGACTTAACTTAAAAAAATTTGAGTTGACTTCCTAAAGTGACTGAATATTATTTAATAAGATTGTGAGTCCAATAGGTTCTAGTGAGAAATTCTTGTTACTCTAAGTCATGATCATTATTTCACAAAACCTATCCTATCACACTACCATCCTTAGTTCCTAAACAAACAGGTTTATTAAAGACAATGAACAATTCCACTCAGCAATCATTCATGCTTAACCATTTCTAACTAAGTGCCACTCTCAACAACTAGTGACCAGTTATCCACAAACAGGACATAATTGAAATACCAATGAACCTCCAATGACCATCATGTAATGAAATAATTTGATTTTTTTTGAATAATTTTGAGAAAATTTTGAAAATTGTTTACCATTTTTTTTAAAACAAACACAAACTCAGGTTCAAGATGGGGGAATTCAAAATGACACTAGAATGAATAAAATGACCCCTCTCCCCCACACTTAAAACCCAACATTGTCCCCAATGTTTAATATCAAGGTAGGAGATAGTTGAATTTCATGATTTATGGACATTTCATCTTAAAAAGGGTATGGAGGGGTAGCAATGAGGTTCAAAAATTTGCTTTTCCACACAAAAGGATAGAGAAAAGAAAAACACAAACAAACAAAAAGAAAAGGATCCAACCTCACCAACCATCACTAGAAACCAAGTATAGTTATTTTACTAAATTGTTCATTCTTTGAATCATTATGAGTAGACAAAAGATTTTATCAATAACATTTAATTAGAAGCATTATGAACAATGATGTGAAAAAATAGCATAATGAAATTGAAAGGAGTGGGTGAAAGCATGTTTCACAAATCAACTCAAAATAATTTTTCAACCAAGTGGATACTACAAGATAAACACCCGTGAAAGAAAACACATTCATTTTTCACAGGTCAGGGGGAAGTCCCCCTCACATAATTCACAGTGAAGATTAAGCAGGTAATGAAAAGTGAAAAAGGGCAGAACAATACTTCCCTGAATTATTGGAGCTTTAATACTAAATTCCAAAGACATATCCTCATCAGTAGCACTGGGTTGTTACTCCTATTTGTTAACCTACAAGTTCAAATAACTAAAATAAGATTTCAGAGTTTTAAGTTAAATATAAGTAACCCAAGAGAGTGAGTAGAGAGCAATGTTATCCATATAATGCAGTGGATTTCTCCCTTGGGTTTTCTAGGCCAAGTTTTTGGTAGCAACAACTCTCTCTCTAAAACAACAACAGATCATGAGGCACCATATAGTAGTTAATAAATTGAACAGGAGAACAAGAAGAATTGATTACTTTATTGAAGAACAAAAATAAAAAGAAAACAACTAAGCAACCATGGGTTAGTTCCCATGCAACACTGAGTTTATAGTCCTCAGTTAGAATTGAATCAGTTCATTCTTCCAACAGAGAGATGGTAGCCAATACCTTTGGATGACATTAAAAGAAGTGATTTATTCTTTGACCATTGACTAAGAAAGGTATATTCTCTTCTCCAACTAGATCAACAGCTCTATTAACCAAGACTCCAACAATGGTAAAGGGTCCTGACCATTTGAACTTAAACTTTCTTGGAAACAGCTTCAACCTAGAATTGAAAAGAAGGACCCTCTCACCAACCTTGAAATTATTATTTTAAATTATTGATTCATGAAAATACTTTGTTCTTTATTTTTAAATTTCATCATTCTCATAGGAATCTCTTCAAATCTCATCCAGCTCACTCAGATCTAACAGTATCCTCTCTCCAGCAGACTTAAAATCAAAGTTAAGTGCCTTCACTGCCCAATAAGATCTCTACTGTAACTCAACAGGTAGATGACATGTTTTCCCAAAGAGTATCCTATATGGTGACATACCTATAGGAGTATTATAAGCAGTTCTATAGGACCAAAGGGCCTCATCCAACTTCCTTGACCAGTCCTTCCTAGATCTAGACACTGTTTTCTCTAAAATCTGTTTGAGCTCTCTATTTGAAACTTCTTCTTGCCCACTGGACTGTGGGTGGTAAGTGGTACCTATCCTATGTGAGCACCCATACTTCTCCATTAAACCTTTGAACTAATAATTCTTTAAATGAGTCCCATTATCAGTGATAAATGCTTAA
This sequence comes from Viscum album, assembly GCA_963277665.1. Lineage (NCBI taxonomy): Eukaryota > Viridiplantae > Streptophyta > Magnoliopsida > Santalales > Viscaceae > Viscum > Viscum album. The sequence goes on from OY728133.1 coordinate 249,188,580, forward strand.
CGCACACCAAATCTGGAAAATATGTTTTTCTTGATGAATTTCACAACACCAGCAGCTGAATTGTCGAGCAGGGCTACTACCTCAACCCACTTAGACACGTAGTCCACAACAAAAAAATATACTCATTCCTATAAGAGTATGGGAATGGTCCCATGAAGTCCAGACCCCACACATCAAAGATTTCGAACTCCAAAATACCTTTTTGGGGTAGTTTCTGTCTTCTTCCAACATTTCCCAACATTTTACATTTTTTACAGCCAATAAACAAACTCCTAGCATCTTTAAACAGTGTTGGCCAGTAGAAGCCAGCCTGTAAGACCTTTTGAGCAGTCCTTTCTCCTCCATGGTGGCCACCCCAAGGTGATGAATGGCAGATCTCAAGTATGGGAAAAATCTCATTCTCAATCACACATCTTCTCAAAATCCCATCAGCAAACCTCCTAAAGAGAAGAGGGACATCCCAAAAATAATATTTCAGTTTAGATATAAACCTCTTCCATTGGTTGTGTGAGATATCCTTGGGCATGACTCCAACTACCAGAAATTTTTCATAGCCTGCAATCCAAGCAGACTATTGCATAGAAGCCGCAAACAATTTTTCATCAGGGAAAGAAGTGTTGATCTCTTTTGGTTCCTTACTTAGGGAATTGGGTAAATAGAACAAGTGTTTTGTAACTAAATTCTAAGCCCCTTTCTTATAATTAATCACTAAATCAAACTCCTATAACTACAAGGTCTACCTCATGAGTCTGGGATTTGAGTCCTTTTTATCTAGAAAATACTTGAGGGCTGAATGATCTGTGAAAATTATTATCCTTGATCCTATCAAGTACTGCCTAAACTTTTCCAAAGAAAACATCACAGTAGCCAAATACTTTTCAGTGGTAGAATAATTATTCTGAGAATTATCCAATAGATTTATTTCATAGTAAATAACATGAAGTTTCCTATCCTTTCTCTTTCCTAAAATAGCTCCTATTGCAAAGTCACTAGCATCACACATAACCTCAAAGGGAAGATTCCAGTCAGGAGCAGTGATTACAGGTGAAGTAGTCAACTTTTCCTTGAGCGTATTAAAGGCCTATAGACATGTCTCATTGAAGAAAAAGGGTATATCCTTAACCAGAAGGGAGAACATGGGTCTAGTAATCTTAGAAAATTCCTTAATGAACCTCCTGTCGAACCCGACATGACCCAAAAAACTTTTGATTCCTTTGACATTTTCAGGTGGGGGAAACTTTTGTATGACCTCAATTTTAGAATTATCGACCTCCATACCCTTATTTGAAACTTTGTTTCCCAAAAATATGCTTTCAATGGCCATGAATTTTCATTTTTCCTAGTTCAAGACTAAGTTGGTCTCTTGGAACCTTTCTAACACTAGTTCCAGATTTTTCAGATAGTTCTCAAAGGTATTTCACACAATATAAAAATCATCCATGAACACTTAAATTATCCTTTCAATCATATCTAAAAAATTTCCATCATGCAACTCTGAAAAGTGGCAGGAGAACCACATAGGCCAAAGGGAATCCGCCAGTAGAAAAATATCCCAAATGGACAGGTGAGGGTGGTTTTATCTTGGTACCTAGGTGCAATGGAAATTTGGTTGTAACCAGAAAAACCATCAAGAAAGTAGAATAATTCATTGCCTACCAATCTCTCTAACATTTGATCCAAAAAATGGAATGGTAAAGTGATACTTTCTTATGGAAGTATTCAAATTTCTGTAGTCGATATAGACTCTCCATTTATTCACTGATCTTGTTTGGATTTTCTCATTCTTTTTATTAGTGACCACTGTCACTCCACTCTTTTTTTGTATCACCTAGATAGGACTGACCCAAGAGCTATCAAAAATTGGAAAAATTATTCCATCATCAAGAAACGTAAACAATTCTTCTCTCACAACTTCCTTCATGTTGGGGTTGAGTCTTATTTGGGATTCTACTCTGGGATTACACTCATGTTCCATGGGAATTTTATGTATGCAGAATGATGGACTTATCCCCTTTATATCAGTAATCGACCAGCCTATGACTGACTTGTATTTATTCAAAACACTAAGTAGATATTTCTCTTGACTCACCTCTAGGTTAGATGAAATAATCACAGTAAGGGTGGAAATTTCTTCTAAAAAGGAATATTTGAGGTGGGTAGGGAGGGGTTTGAGTTCAAGGGTGGGTAGTGAATAGCTTGAGGGAAGACACTTGGGCCTGGGTGGCCCAAGGTCTTCATGCTGCCTCTTTAAAAAGGCAATAGAGAAGTATTTTTCCTCAGTGCTATAGCTTCCAAAAGATATCTCCTCAAACATAGACTCCTCTCTCGAGGTAAGAATGTGCTCCAAAAAAATCTCATCTAGGTTCTCCAAGAATTCTCCGTCGTACTCATCAAAAAATTATCTCTCCTTACTTAAGCTAATCCCCATGTAAGCAGCAGCATGGATTTCAGGTTTACTATTGATTTCATCTATCATTATTAGAAACTCTTATTCCTCCTTATCAACACTACTATCAGTAACTAACATCTCATCTTTTAGGAAAATTGGGTAGGTGGGTTCTTGGATTTTCTTAAACACATTGAATTATTCTTTTTGTTCACCCAAATTGAAAATCAGTTTCCCCTTGGATATATCTATCACAGCTCCCCCTGTGGCCAAGAAGGGACTACCGATAATGATAGGAACCTCTTGGTCACACTATATATCCAGGATGAAAAAGTGAGCAGGAAAAAAGTGTTTTCCTACTCCCACTCACAGATCATCGACCCTACCCACTGGATGAGTAGTGGACCTTTTAAAAAGCTATAATACAACAATAGGTGGTTGGGGAACTCCTAATCTCAGTTACTGAAAAAGTGACAGTGGAATCAGATTAATACTAGAAACCATATCACACAAACAGTTGAACTTACCACCTCTATCCCCAAAAGTGCAAGGGATGACAAAGCTTCCAGGGTCTTGAAGCTTAGGAGGTATCCTATACTGCAAGACTGCACTACACTCCTCTGTTAAACTATAGGTGGAAAATTCTTCCAATGTATTTTTGTTTGAATAGATTTTCTTGATTGATTTTAGATATGATGGGATTTGAATCAAGGCTTCCAAGAATGGGATATCAATGTTTATATTTTTAACCACTTTAAAAAATTTCAACAGTTTAGAATCATGAATTGGTTTCTTAATTATTTGTGGGAAAGGGATTATAGGAGAAAAATTCTTCACAATTAGGGGAATATCTATAGATTCTTCTTCAAAAAATTTCTTTCCTTTATTGTCTTTGTTTTTCAAGCCATTTGCTTTGGGTTTTTGAGTTGGAACTGTAGAAATTGGAGAGATTTTAGTGGTGCTGTCCAGTTTTCCAAATTCTGGGTTTTTCATATTTGAGTTTCCAGCTTCATCCAGTTTTTTATTTTCAGCATTTTGGGGTTCTTTCCTAGTCTCTTGGTGAGTTTGGAGACAACTTTTTGTGGTCACAACCATGGAATTCTCCCTAGGATTGGATTTAGTGGTGCTAGGAAGCCTACCCTTTTCTCTATTACTAGTATCCTTAGCCAACTTCCCCATCTGAATTTCCAAGTTCTTCATTCTAGCATCCATTTGAACTTTACCATAATCATTTTTGGTCTTTTTTTCATCAAAACTCCCTATAAACTGATGAAACATGTCTCTCAACTCATCTTTAGAGTTGGATGACTCAACATTAGGTTGAGTTTTGGGAAGGAATTTCTATCTAGGGTATTGCTTGAATCCAGGAGGGGTAGTTGGTCAGAGGACTCCCTGCTCCCTCCATGAAAGGTTCAGATGGTTCCTATACCCCTGATTATAGGTGTTGGAGAAAGGATCATCCCTAGGCTGCATCCAAGGTCCATAGCCAACAAATCTGACACTCTCATGATGTTGAACATGCATATCAAAGTTTGGACAATAGGTTGGATAATAGCCTTACATGCCATAGTGGTGGCACTTCTCTTTAAGGGTTCGATGTGGGTTCTCATTAAAGAAGCCAATAGCTTGGGATTATGCTTGAAGAGTCGGGGAAATTAACTTTCACACAATGGTTCTCATCCTAGAGAATTTGTGCTAGGAATTTTGACCTAAGGTATTAAAAATTTGTTTGAGATCCTCAGCAGTCCTATCACTAAAGTCTCCTCCAGAAGAATGATCCACCAAGGTTTGGTGGTAAGGGGTGAGACTATTGTAGAAGGTGTCCATATGCAATTGGGGTGTACATTTATGGTTTGAACACTACCTAAGTAACCCTATAAACCTATCCCAGGATTCATGAAACAATTCTCCTTCATCCTAAAGTAATCCAGGTATTTTGTGCCTAATTTCAGATGTCAACCTCCTAGGATAGAACTTCACTGTTTGAAAGCATTATAAACTTGATCCCAGGTGACAAAGATTTCTTCTTCTAACTATTAGAACCAAGACCTAGAATTTCCCTTAAGGTAGAAGGGGAACACTCTTAGTTTAAGATCTTCCTCAGTGAGACCCCTAAGTGGTAGCTTCTAGACACTACATTAGAAGTCTCTAATGAAGTCAAAAGAGTTTTCACTAGGAATTTCATTGAAGGTGGGCAGCTGACTAAGAATGTATTGCTTGATTTTGTAATTCCTTGACCTAGGAGAGAGTATAATGCATGAAGGGTTAGTAGACACTGAAGGTAGCAAGAACTCTCTCAAACTGTGCCTCTCAACTATTTCATTATCAGGTGGGTTCAGCATTCTAGGTTGGTTCAAATTCTCTGGAAGTTGGTTGTTTAAGTTTTCATTTCGGTTATCTTCCATTTTTATCTTGTATCTATTATTTTTCACTTACTTGAGGTGTTTATCAATTTCAGGATTACCAAGTACTAAGTATTCAGACTTATACCTGGTTTGCATGCAGCAGGTTCACTTTTTTTTTTGAATTTCAAATTTCATTTTTTGCAATTTTTTAAGTGATTTTTTTGATTTTTTATATGTGAATTTTTGTTTTCTTTTTTTAAATCGCACCTAGTCTCCCCGGAAACAGCACCAAAATTTTCACATCCAGGCATCGTTGGGAACATGCAACAAACTAAAATTTATAAACTGCTTACTACTTAAGACAGTGGCAAGACAGGTTCGAACCACAGTGAGGCCTCAAGTTGTGTTTGGAGATCTAAAAAAAATAAAATAAACAAAAACTCACAAACTAGAATAAGAAAAAATAGTTGGTGATGGTGAAGTGGTGTGAGTGAGAATCAGTGTTTGATGGAGTAAAGGTGAAATGGTAAGTGCATGGAAGGTAGACAGAGCAATAGAGGAAATTGTGGTGAGAACAACCAATAGATGAGTAGGGGGAGGAATTGCACTATCCAATTTCAATATTGACTACTCTCATTCTTGCACTGAAGTTTAAGAAATATGGATTTGACTAAAAGTAACTAGCCAAATTTTTCATCTGGTCAGTTTGTGATGAAATATCTCTTATAGTACTTCGACTGTAAAAGTTATTCCATCCAATGATGATAACAAGTCAGATGTCACTGTACTCAACTTGTCAGTTGAGTTCAGTGTGTCCCTCTCATTTGAGCATGACTAATTTTTCAATGAGTTCGCTAAGATTTAAACTATTTTCATTAATATTCAATCAAGATCCGTTTTCACTCGACCTTGTTGTTTTGAAAATAAATCCATTCTGCAAAAAGTGAGAGAGACAATCCAGAAAATGATGCGGTGCATGAATCAGAATAAGAAAATCTAATCAACCAGATTATCCCCCGCAAAGTAATTTATCTGGACATAATGGTTGGTTTTAATGAAAAAATAGAATAAGAAACAATAAATTTAATATTAAAATAAGTTGCTGAAAAACAAAGAACTGGGAAAAATAAAGATGTTTGACTCCCTACTCTATCTACCGAAAATTCTAACTCCTTCAGATTAATGGTGGATGCAATGACGGAATCTGCTCGATGTCTGGACCTAGGAATCGAGGTATGAAATGCTCTGATCCACTACTCTCGGTACTCCAATCTGCTCATGATTGAATATGCTGTATGTTCCTCTTCCACTTATCCCTGCGTCTCGATCGATGATTCACCCCTTGCTCGATCAATCCTCTCCCCGGTTTCTTTACCTCCAGGTTCCCATGATCTCGTGCCCATCATGAATGCTAATGACCTAGTTGAAGACTCTAGAATCTCACCCGAGTTATTCCTTACCCTCCACGTGTAGCTTTCATTGTGCTGCTTTCTCCCGCGCCGGTCACTGGAGAAGTTGCTCTTAACTGAATGAAATGACGCGCTCCCATCGTGAAACAATATTCCCTATACAAATCAGCAGATCTGTAAAGACCCGTAAAATTCAAGGGAAATTTTTTCTGAATTTTCTTTAGAATTTTACAAGAGCGCGGTTTCTAACGGAGCCTGATTCCGAGGCCTGGTGTTCCCGGAATCATTTTCCGAAGTTTGGCTTGGGTACGTTCAGTGAACGAACGAGCGGGAATTTCTAACTTTTGAACCGGTGCCCGGAATCGAATTCCGAGGGCACCGATGGAACCGCAACGCCGATAATTTCTTAGGAATTCCTGTTCCGGAGTTGCGTTTGCACGAATGTTGATAATAAAAATTGTGGAAGTTTATTATATAATTACACTACAATTTTTATTATTTTACTCTAGGTGTAAGCTCTTGATGGAAGTTGGGTAACCACCCAACCTCCCTTGGGAGGTTATGAGGGCGGTGGGGCCCACACAAACCCCAACTCTTCATATCCTCTAAAACCCCCCTCAACTCCCACTTTAATTAAGTTAACTTAAGTTATAACCTATGACTTAATTGTTATGAGTTTAATGAGGTGAGTTGTGTGTGGTTATTGAATTTCAAACTCTTGAAATTCAAATGTGTTTTTGTGTTAATAAAATAAGAAAGAGTCTTATTTTATTTTTGTTAGAGTTTTGTCTCCTTGAGAGAGTTGGGAAGCTTTCTTTATCTTCTTCAAACTCGATGAAGAACGCGAAGAACACCGTTCTTCAATGAATAACTTCTCCGCCGAAGAACACGGTTCTTCCACGACGCCGTATCCGTGACGAGACGTTCTTCTTTCGCGTCGTCTCTTCCGCGACGGTTTTCTGCGACGAAATCGCCATCAAAGAACTTCGAATCCTCGCTTCTTGACGTCGACGTTCTTTCCCCGTGACGCCCGACCTCCGTGACGCTCATCTTCCGCGGGTCGTTGACAAACACCGCTCTTGAAGCTGAGGTAGGGGAATATTGTTATTTTATTAAATCTTTTCCGTTCTTGATTCTAGCATGTTGAACTTCATGTTTAATCGACTAAATGTTATCGTTTAACGAGAGGGGGCCAGACCGCACAAACACGGCTTAACCCCATCCTATGTTCATGTTTGTTCCCTTGCGGATGGAACGGGATGGCGTGGTGCCATCGCACCACGCGGGAATCACACGACAAGTATTGCGCGGCGCCGTCGCGCCGCACCGTGAAAAGAAAATCAAGAACGCGACGCCGTCGTGTCGCGTCGAAGGAAGTCGAAGGCGCCACGGCCGGAGAGAGGCCGCGGCGGAGGGGCGCGGTGCCGTCGTACTGCACCGGACGACAAGGGTCGCGGCCGGTTCCGGGCCGCGGCGGAGCTTGGTGACCGGCGGCCAGCCAGGCCGCCGTTGTCGGAGCCGGAAAGGGACCGGCCACTGCCGGTCCCGTTGAGGAGGAGCCGGCCGGCCACGTCGGGCCGACCGGAAAGGAGAAAACCGGGGGAAATAAATTCCCCCGGCCAGCAATCAACGGCCCCCCATTAAGAGGGGGGGGGGGGTTACAAAGGGGGGCAGGCGCCCCCCGTTTTTCCAACAGCTCGGCCGAAGGCCGAGCTGGCAGCGCGCCCAGCGCGCTGCGCTGAGCCGGACCGGCACCTGGCCAGTCTGCCAGGCCGGGCCGGGCCGTGCCGGGCCGGGCCGGGTCGACGCTGTCCGGGGCGTGTCGACCCGGTTCGGGCCGACCGGGGGGTCTCGGGCCGGGTCGGCCCGGGCTCGAACCCCCGATACCGAACTGTTTGGGTTCAAATGCCCATAACTCGGGCTACGGACCTCCAAACGACGCGCCGTCAGTGGGGATGCGATCCCTGGATCGAGATGGTCGTTTCGGTATATTGCAATCAAGGTTTAGGGATACTTTGAGTTCGTCCGGGTTGGTTCGTACACGAAACCAACCGGGCCCTCGGAGCGGAAATGCTCATATCTTGAGCTACGGACGTCCGATTGACGTGCCGTCAGCTTTGTTGAGTTCCTCTTAGTGAGACGGATCTTCTGGCATACTCCGCACAAGGTTTGGATGCAGGTGGAGTATGGTCGGGTTGGCTTTTCCTTAAAAACCAACCGAGCCTCTAGAACGAAAAAGCCAATAACTCTCAGACCGGACGTCCGATTGACGCGCCGTCTGTTGCGTTGAGTTCCTGTTGACGGTACAGAACTTTTGGATACATCAACTCTGGACTATGTGACAGTTGATGTATCAGCCTCTCGACTCGTGGAGCGTACCCTCCCGAACGAGCTTGCTGTGTGCGGGAACCCTAGAGCTGGCTGCGGCTGCTACTGTGACTGCGACGAAGACTGTGCAGAGATCCTCAGTGGATTCGACGACGACGAATACAACACTCAGCTATCCTGTGTGGATCAGTGCTACCGATCCTGTGTGGGTCCGATCCTGTGTGGGTCAGCGCTCAGCGGTCCTGTGTGAACCAGCGCCTACAGATCCTATGTGGGTCCGATCCTGTGTGGGTCTTTGCGGGGGTTAGTTTCCTACCGATCCTATGTGGGTATTTGCGGGGGTTAGTACCTATCGATCCTTTGTGGGTCCGACGACTTAGATGGATCAGTGATCATCTCTATCGTCTTCGAAGATGTATACCAGTGTGAGCTGAATCCTGTTTACCTTCCTGTGTGGATTGTGTTGTGCTATCCTGTGTGGATTACGTTTTTCTTTCCTGTGTGGAATATGTATACTTTCCTATGTGGATTGAGTTGTACTTGGGCTCGGAGGTTGGATCATATTGAAATGATGACTTAGGTATATGTATGGGCATATACCTAAGCAGTGTCAGTTGTTACTTCGTGTTTGTATCTTTCCTTTGTGGTTTATCCTTTGTGGATTTTGGGAGACCTTCGGGGGTCTCGGGGTCCCTACTGAGTAGCTTATACTCACCCCTGCACGGGCTATGCCCGTACTACGTTGTGTTGGTTGCAGACGATGGACATCGTTGATCGTGGTTGAGGATCGCAGAGCAGGACGGTACCTGGAGGTGGACCACTGGGCGGGACGTACTCGGAGCGGACGACGGGACCCGAGGAGCAGTGGAGCTATCTGTACCCACCCTTCAGGTGGGATTCCCAGTGGACAGCTCAGTGTAGCGGTTTTACTTTATAGTTTCTGTTTTCCCTTTCGAGTTGTACTTTACATTTGGGCATGTATTTCCGGCCCCTTTTACTTTCCGTACTTATAGTTGTACTCTGTTTTCACTTAGTGTTTACTTCTTCCGCTTGTACTCTGTGGTGCTTATTTACTTTACAAAGGCAATGCCTTCCCTTTTTACCAGGATTTACGCCTTGGTGCTAGTCGCCAGCCCCTGGCCTATGGAAGGCGGGCTTGGGGTAGTCACGACACGAGCTCCGAGGACGGGTCGTGACAAATTGGTATCAGAGGAGTTTGGTTCTACCGTGAACTCTGATATTTTCTATGTGAAGCAATAGTGTTTAGCGTATTGAGTGTGGTTATCAGTCCAGGGAGTCCAGTGTTGGTGCGGCGGCCGACGTATCCGTACACCAGGACCCTGACGTCTGATTTCTGACTTAATGCACGAAAACATTGATTGCGTGTGTGTTTAATGTTTTATTTGTGATTACTTTGTATCGGCTCACCAGGTATACTGTTCTGACCGTGGCGCACCTGTTTCCTTTTCAGGATGGCCCCACGACAACAGCCAGCTAGGGTTCCAAGAGTCGAGCGTGATGACAGCCCACCGAGCGACGAGGCCTCGGTGTAGGGCCCTTTGTCAGCAGTGGCACCGGCGGTAGCACTACCCGCCAAGCCACCGATACTTCCAGCACCAGCCGCTGATGATGCACGTCGCCTCAGCGCACTGCATGAGTTCCAGCGCCAGCGACCGCCCAGGTTCCGTGGGGAGATGGACCCCCAGGCAGCCGAGGACTGGCTGGAGGCAGTCGTACAAGTTTTCAGGCTAGTGAGGACACCAGCAGACCTCATGGTGATCCTCGCTGTGAGCCTACTGCACGCAGCAGCGGGACGATGGAGGAGATTGATGCTCCAGGTGCACGATGAGGCATCTCTACTTTGGAAGGACTTTGAGAGCCTCTTCCGCTCGGAGTTCGTCCCAGCCACCCTCCGTGCGGTGCGTATTCAGGAGCTTCTTCAGCTGCGGCAGGGCAGCATGACGGTCGCTCAGTACTCGGCGAGATTTACCGATCTCTCACGCTACTCGACCGACATGGTACTGGACCCATTCTTCTAGGACCGGACCTTCGAGCAGGGATTGAGACATGAGATCAGGGCATCGCTGATCTCCCTCAGCATTTCGACTCAGACAGGAGTACTGGAGCGGGCCCTTTTGATCGAGAGCTTTCTTGCTGAGTCTACACCAGCACCGAGACCCACTGCAGGGCGGCACATAGCAGAGTCTTCTGTAGTAGGCAGTCGACGGATGAATCAGGGGTCTAGGCAGACCAGACCCTCAGGCAGACGACCTCAGGACACTGGTTCAGCAATGCGGGGCACACAGCGCGGAGCCAGTCTTTCGAGAGGCAGACAGTGCTACTCGTGCGGTGGGCAGGGCCACATGGCTCGTGACTGCCCGACCCGCCGTGCCGAGGAGTAGCAAACGGTTGAGGGACCACCGAGGAAGAGACAGAGGGTCGACCATGGCGGTCCGCAGGGAGGAGGCAGACGAGGAAGAGGAGCTGGCCGAACAGGAGGTGGTGGGCGACGCTTTGAGGCTCTACCACCACCACCACCAGGAGGTCCGCCCTGACCACAGAGATCTGGCAGGCAGAGACAGGCACATCTCCAGGCAGCCGAGGCCTTCGACCACGGCGCGCCCAAGATGATTCGAGGTACTATCTGTGTCTATTCCACCCTTGCTGCAGTACTTATAGACACATGAGCGAGTCACTCTTTCATAGCCACTGCCCTTGTTCGGAGCTCGGAGATTCCGATAGAGCCGTTGGCTCGATCCTTACGGCTAGAGACTCCTACGAGAGTAGACTCGACGATTACGCACTGGTGCCGGCAGTGTGAGCTTACTCTAGGAGGCGAGAGCTTTGGCTGGGATCTTCTTGTAGCAGTGTCGAGTCCTTACGACGTCATCTTGGGCATGGATTGGTTGTTTATGGTCCATGCACAGATTGACTGTTTTAGGCGCAAGGTGCGATGTGTACGCACTGACGGGAGCAGGTTCACCTTCACCGGCGAGAAGGGAACCTTTGCAGCACAGGATGGATTTCCGCGGAGGAGAGGACAACCCATCACTCATCAGTTGGCTAGCCTCATACAAGGAGCAGTTGACATGCAGAGTCCTGGTTTTCCTGCAGTGGTGGATCAGTTTGTGGACGTTTTTCCCAACGACGTTCCAGGGTTACCTCCTCGCAGAGAGGTAGACTTTTATATTGACCTATACCCCGAGATAGCCCCGATATCGACTCCAGCATATTGGATGACCCCCGCTGAGCTTCGAGAGCTACGGGTATAGTTGGAGGACTTGCAGGGCAAGGGGTTCATCCGACCCAGTGTTTCACCCTAGGCTTCCCCGATTTTGTTCGCCAAGAAGGCGGACAGGAGCTTGCGACTTTGTGTTGACTATCGTCGCCTGAACCAGGTGACAGTGAGGAACAAGTATCCGCTACCGAGGATTGATGACCTCTTTGATCAGCTCAAGGGAGCACGGTGGTTCTCGAAGATAGACCTCAGGTCAGGCTATCATCAGCTCAGAGTTAGAGACGAGGACGTGCAGAAGACGGCCTTCAGATGTCGGTATGGACACTATGAGTTCTTGGTTATGCCTTTCGGTGTAACCAATGCTCCATCAGTGTTCATGGCCCTCATGAACAAGATCTTTCAGCCATAACTTGATCGATTTGTGGTGGTCTTCATCGATGACATTTTGATATACTCGACGACTGAGGAGGAGCACGCCTACCACTTGCGGGTTGTACTAGACACACTCCGAGAGCACCAGCTTTATGGTAAGCTCTCGAAGTGCCAGTTCTGGATACGTGAGGTCCACTTCTTGGGGCACGTCATCTCTGAGGTGGGAGTTGCAGTGGATCATGCGAAGATCGAGACAGTGTTAGCTTGGGAGCCACCCAGGAGCGTGACAGAGGTGCGGAGTTTCTTGGGACTAGCTGGATACTACCGAAGATTCATGCCAGACTTCTCTAGAGTTGTGGCACCACTCTCAGCTTTGACGAAGAAGGGGAAACCCTTCGTGTGGTCAGACAGATGTCAGCAGAGATTCCAGGAGCTGAGACAGAGATTGACCAGCGCACCTATCTTGAGGTTGCCTGAGGAGGGAGTTGGATACGTAGTTTACTGCGATGCATTAGGGACCGGACTCGGATGTGTCCTGATGTAGGAGCGGGCAGTGATCGCCTATGGATCACGTCAGTTGAGGCCGCATGAGAAGAACTACGCTACCCATGACCTGGAGTTAGTAGCAGTGGTCTTCGCTCTGAAGACATGGCAACACTATCTGATGGGCGAGCGGTTTACAGTCTTTTCTGATCATCAGAGTCTCAGGTACATCTTCTCGCAGAAGGAACTGAACCTGAGACAGCGGCGATGGCTCGAGTTCCTCTAGGAATATGACTTTGAGATAGTCTATACTCCTGGGAAGGGGAACGTAGTAGCCGATGCCCTCAGCAGGAGGATGGGCATTCAGCTACTTGAGGAGGTGACGGAGCAGCTAGCCTCTTTGCAGATATCCTTCGTGGATAGAGATGGAGCAGCCTTCCTTCAGTCTCTCACAGTCACTCCTCCACTTCTACAGCGGGTCAGAGAGGCATATCATGGGGACACTGACTGTGAGAAGCGGCGTGCACAGATATCCTCAGGACAGGCACCTGATGGTTTCTCCTTTGGAGCAGAGCACGAAATCCTTTTTAGAGGACGTACCATGGTACCAGTTGCTTTACGGGAGGAGGTACTGAGAGAGTTTCACACTTCTCCTTTAGCGGTACATCCTGGAGTGGCGAAGATGTACTAGGATCTCAGACGATAGCACTGGTGGCCAGGCATGAAGAAGGCTGTAGCAGAGTTCGTTTCTCGATGCCTCACCTGCCAGCAGGTGAAGGCAGAGCATGAGGTACCAGCAGGCTTGGTACAACCCTTGGAGGTCCCGAAGTGGAAGTGGAACGAGATATCTATGGACTTTGTGACCGGACTTCCACACACTGCCAGAGGTCACGACTCCATCTGGGTGATTGTCGACCGACTCACCAAGTCGGCTCACTTTTTACCCATCAGAGAGCAGGGCTCAGTGGAGAGCTTGGGACGTCTTTACATTCAGGAGATTGTACGGCTTCACGGTGTGCCATCATCTATCGTCTCCGATCGAGATGCTCATTTTACTTCCCGGCTATGGAAGGGATTGCAGGAGGCGTTCGGGACGCAGCTACGTCTGAGCACAGCCTTTCACCCTCAGACGGATGGTCAGACGGAGAGGACTATTCAGACTCTTGAGTACATGCTCCGTGCATGTGTCATCGACTTTGGTCGTAGCTGGGAGGACCACCTACCCTTGGTGGAGTTTGCATACAACAACAGCTACCACTCCACCATCAGGATGGCACCGTACGAGGCGTTGTACGACCGACCTTGCAGATCTCCTTTGTGCTGGACTGACCCTGGGGAGTCAGCACTTGTGGGACCAGAGATGGTTCAGGCCATGACAGAGAAGGTCCAGGTCATCCAGGAGTGGATGAGGATAGCTCAGAGCCGGCAGAAGTCTTATGCTGACAGGAGGCGGAGGCCACTGGAGTTTGAGTATGGCGACCACGTCTTCTTGCGGGTCTCACCTCGACGTGTTATACGGAGATTTGGTCGAGGCGGAAAGTTTTCTCCACGCTTCATCGGACCTTTACAGGTCCTCAGTAGGATAGGCGAGGTGGCTTATCGCCTGGCTCTACCACCTCAGTTGCACCGGGTGCATGACGTCTTCCATGTATCTCAGCTGAGGAGATACGTGCATGACCCGACGCACATCATTGACCACGAGGAGCTTGACGTTGACGATGTGGTGAATTTTACGGAGGTCCCAGTGGAGATCGAGGATCGACAGGAGCGGGTCCTACGTGGACGGTCGATTCCTCTAGTGCACATCAGATGGTAGCACGGGAATCTCCAGGAGAGCACTTGGGAGCGGGAGGCTCAGATGCGTGCTCAGTACCCTCATTTGTTTCCCTAGTTTTGATGTATCTTTATGGGGACGTAAAGCCATGAGGTGGGAGTAATGTAAAGACCCGTAAAATTCAAGGGAAATTTTTTCTTAATTTTCTTTAGAATTTTACAAGAGCGTGGTTTCTGACGGAGCCTGATTCCGAGGCCCGGTGTGCCCGGAATCATTTTCCAATGTTTGGCTCGGGTACGTTCAGTGAACAAACGAGCGAGAATTTCTAACTTTTGAACCGGTTCCCGGAATCGAATTCCGAGGGCACCGATGGAACCGCAACGCTGGTAATTGCTTAGGAACTCCTGTTCCGGAGTTGCATTTGCACGAATGTTGATAATAAAAATTGTTCAAGTTTATTATATAATTACACTACAATTTTTTTTATTTTACTCTAAGTGTAAGCTCTTGATAGAAGTTTGGTAACCACCCAACCTCCCTTGGGAGGTTATGAGGGTGGTGGGGCCCACAAAAATCCCACCTCTTCATATCCTCTAAAACCCCCCTCAACTCCCACTATAATTAAGTTAACTTAAGTTATAACCTATGACTTAATTGTTATGAGTTTAATGAGGTGAGTTGTGTGTGGTTATTGAATTTCAAACTCTTGAAATTCAAATGTGTTTTTGTGTTAATAAAATAAGAAAGATTCTTATTTTATTTTTGTTAGAGTTTTGTCTCCTTGAGAGAGTTGGGAAGATTTCTTCATCTTCTTCAAACTCGATGAAGAACGCGAAGAACACCGTTCTTCAACGAATAACTTCTCCGCCGAAGAACACGGTTCTTCCACGACGCCGTATCCGTGACGAGACGTTCTTCTTTCACGTCGTCTCTTCCGCGACGGTTTTCTGCGACGAAATCGCCATCAAAGAACTTCGAATCCTCGCTTCTTGACGTCGACGTTCTTTCCCCGTGACGCCCGACCTCCGTGACGCTCATCTTCCGCGGGTCGTTGACAAACACCGCTCTTGAAGCTGAGGTAGGGGAATATTGTTATTTTATTAAATCTTTTCCGTTCTTGATTCTAGCATGTTGAACTTCATGTTTAATCGACTAAATGTTATCGTTTAACGAGAGGGGGCCAGACCGCACAAACACGGCTTAACCCCCTCCTATGTTCATGTTTGTTCCCTTGCGGATGGAACGGGATGGCGTGGTGCCGTCGCACCACGCGGGAATCACACGACAAGTATTGCGCGGCGCCGTCGCGCTGTGCCGTGGAAAGAAATTCAAGAACGTGACGCCGTCGCGTCGCGTAGAAGGAAGTCGAAGGCGCCACAGCCGGAGAGGGGCCGGGACGGAGGGGCGCGGTGCCGTCGCACCGCGCCGGACGACAAGGGCCGCGGCCGGTTCTAGGCCGCGGCGGAGCTTGGTGACCGGCGGCCAGCCGGGCCGCCGGTGTCGGAGCCGGAAAGGGACCGGCCACTGCCGGTCCCGTTGGCCGGCCGGAAAGGAGAAAACCGGGGGAAATAAATTCCCCCGGCCAGCAATCAACGACCCCACATTAAGAGGGGGGGGGGGGGTTACAAAGGGGGGAAGGCGCCCCCCGTTTTTCCAACAGCTCGGCCAAAGGCCGAGCTGGCAGCGCGCCCAGCGCGCTGCGCTGAGCCGGACCGGCGCCTGGCTGGGCCGGGCCGGTCCGGGCCATGCCGGGATGGGTAGACCCTGTCCGGGGCGGGTCGACCCGGTTCGGGCCGACCGGGGGGTCTCGGGCCGGGTCGGCCCGGGCCCGAAACCCCCGATCCCGAACTGTTTGTGTTCAAATGCCCATAACTCGGGCTACGGACCTCCAAATGACGCGCTGTCAGCGGCGATGCGATACTTGGATCGAGACGGTCGTTTTGGTATATTGCACTCAAGGTTTTGGGATACTTTGAGTTCGGCCGGGTTGGTTCGTACACGAAACCAACCGGGCCCTCGGAGCGGAAACACTCATATCTTGAGCTCCGAACGTCCGATTGACGTGCCGTCAGCTTTGTTGAGTTCCTATTAGTGAGACGGATCTTTTGGAATACTCTGCCAAAGGTTAGGATGCAGTTGGAGTACGGTCGGGTTGGTTTTGCCTTAAAAACCAACCGTGCCCCTGGAACGAAAAAGCCAATAACTCTCAGACCGGACGTCCGATTGATGCGCCGTCTGTTGCGTTGAGTTCCTGTTGACGGTACGGAACTTGTGGATACATCAACTCTGGAATATGTGACAGTTGATGTATCAGACTCTCGTCTCATGGAGCGGACCCTCCCGAACGAGCTTGCTGTGTGCGGGAACCCTAGAGCTGGCTACGCCTGCTACTGTGACTGCAACGACGACTGTGCAGAGATCCTCAGTGGATTCGACGACGAAGAATACAACACTCAGCGATCCTGTGTTGATCAGTGCTACCGATCCTGTGTGGGTCCGATCCTGTGTGGGTCAGCGCTCAGCGGTCTTGTGTGAATCAGCGCCTACAGATCCTGTGTGGGTCTTTGCGGGGGTTAGTTTCCTACCGATCCTGTGTGGGTCTTTGCGGGGGTTAGTACCTATCGATCCTTTGTGGGTCCGACGACTTAGATAGATCAGTGATCATCTCTATCATCTACGAAGATGTATACCTGTGTGAGATGAATCCTGTTTACCTTCCTGTGTGAATTGTGTTGTGCTATCCTGTGTGGATTACGTTTTTCTTTCCTGTGTGGAATACGTATACTTTCCTGTGTGGACTGAGTTGTACTTGGGCTCGGAGGTTGGAGCGTATTGAAATGACGACTTAGGTATATGTATGGGCATATACCTAAGCAGTGTCGGTTGTTACTTTGTGTTTGTATCTTTCCTTTGTGGTTTATCCTTTGTGGATTTTGGGAGACCTTCGGGGGTCTCGGGGTCCCTACTGAGTAGCTTATACTCACCACTGCACGGGCTATGCCCACACTACGTTGTATTGGTTGCAGACGACGTACATCGTTGATCGTGGTTGAGGCTCGCAGAGCAAGACGGTACCTAGAGGTAAACCATTGGGCGAGACGTGCTCAGAGAGGACGACGGGACCCGAGGAGCAGTGGAGCTATCTGTACCCACCCTTCAGGTGGGATTCCCAGTGGACAACTCGGTGTAGCGGCTTTACTTTACAGTTGCTGTTTTCCATTTCGAGTTGTACTTTACAGTTGGGCTTGTATTTCCGGCCCCTTTTACATTCCGTACTTATAGTTGTACTCTGTTTTCACTTAGTGTTTACTTCTTCCGCTTGTACTCTGTGGTGCTTGTTTACTTTACAAAGGCAATGCCTTCCCTTTTTATCGGGATTTACGCCTTGGTGCTAGTCGCCAGCCCCTGGCCTATGGAAGGCGAGCTTGGGGTAGTCACGACACGGGCTACGAGGACGGGTCGTGACAAGATCCACATGGTGCGATTTTATGTGCATTTCACCAGATTTTTTAGTGAACCCTATGCAAGTGCATACAACCCCCCCTACAACGAAACAATAGAAAACACAACAAACCCACGTGAGTCCAATAAAAATAAAACTGCTATGTATAACTAAATATATTTATAAACTATATATTAATAACACTACTTAAAGTTAATAATAACAACAACTTATTAATATATATATATATTATAATACCAAAATTTTTAGTAATATATATTTAATAATGATTTTATTTAATTAATACATATATTATTATGATATATAAAAGCTTGTATACTATTTATTATTAAACCTATTATTTTTATAGTGTTGTATATTTTATATAATAAATTATATAGTATATTATGATATATGATATAATAAGATAAAATAAAAATTAAAAATGATGAAGAAAGAAATGAAGAGGGGAGGGGGGGGGGGGTTGGCACGCTGGGCTGTGTGAAGGGGTAGAAGGGGAAAAGGGGTTCGTCTAGTGGCAGGGATGCAACTATTAGGGTAGCAAGGTTCGTGCGGCTAAGGTGCGACACATCAGGGTGAGGTGGCGACTGTGGGTTCGATAGCGAATGGTGAAGGGTGGAGCAGCTGTGCCAGGTGAGTCCGGTAGAGGGAATGGGTTTGGTGTTGGTGAAGCTTGGATTGTAGGAGGTGAGGTCGGACCGTTGAGGATGGTGCGTAGGGAGGTTGCGGTGGTTCTCTCCTTTGAGGACTGGGGTGCGGTTGTGGCACGACGAAGCTCAGGGCAGTGCTGTGATTGAAGGAGAAGGCGGTTAGAGGAGGGATGGCGATGCGCGGCTTGGGTTGGTAGAGAATAGCTGGTGGATTGATTAGGGCAGTAGGGGTTTGGATCTTGAGTTTTCCAAATATGCTGTGAATTTTTTGCTCCAAATTTGTATTCTGTTGTTCCGGAGAAATTGTTCTATTGAGATTCTGTGATTTTTTGGATCTGTTGTGTTTGGAACTATAATGTTGTTGCGTTGTTGTGTTGCTGCTGTGATGGAGGATGTGACAGGAGAAATGGTGTAGGGAGATGGTGTGGAGGAGGCTGGGTAGAGGAGTGTGGTAGGGGATTACGGTGAGACATGCACCGTGAAGATTACTATGAGACAACAATGTGGTAGAGAGGTGGATGAGGAGGAGCAGGGAATGATGGCAGGGATTGGGTTTGTCACCATGAGTGATGCTCACGGTGACATAATAAGGTGGATGATACGGTGGCAGGCTCGAATGAAATGGTGTGAGGGGAATACAGTGGCACTATGAGTGAAGCTCACGGTGAGACCATAAGTGAAGCTCACAGTGTGACTGTGAGTGAAACGGTGGCACCTTAAGCTTGAAGAAATCATGACACAACCACACCTCCAAGTCAAACAAACCAAAAAAATCAAAACAAATAAAATAAATTAAAAAAAACGAAGAAATAGATTCATAATTTAATTAATTAAATTGAAAAGAATAAAATTAAAAACTAAATAAAACAAATCTAGATCAGAAAATTAATTATGATTTATTTAAAAGAATGAATTTATTTGGGTTTAATAAAATAATTTAAAATAAATTAAAATAATACGGTTACTTGCTTAAATTATTTAACCAATTATTTAACCAATTAATAAATTAAATTAAAGAATAAGAAATATTAATTATATAAAACTAAATTTTTAAAACTAATTAAATTATTAAAAGACTAAAATCTAAAATGAGTTATTTATTTACATTTTAAAGAACAAAGAATTAATTAATTTAATTAATAAATTAATAAACTAACTGGAATGAAAATTTTGTAAAAATAAAAGAATAAATAAAAAAATTAAAATTCACAGGACTCATTTAATTTAAAAATTATTTAAAAAGAAAATAAGGAATATTAAAAACACGTAATTTAAACTAAAAATGAATATTTTACATAGAAAAGTAAAAAATCACAACAATTATCAATTATTTACTAAAAAAACATTTTAAAATAAAAAAAGTCAGTAAAAAAATACAACAAGGATGTGGAAAAGAGTGTGAAAACACTGCCACATCAAGTTATTATTAATATCATTGGTAATATTTTATATGATATTATGTGGAAGATATGGTCACCATAGAGATTTTTTGAATATGAAGGTGATGTATAACTTGTTTTCTTTTTTATTAGTGTTTTTTGTTTATTTTATTTTGTTTAATTTCTTATTTAACAACCAATACTTTTAAATTAAATTATATTTTTGAAATTAATAATAGTGATCAACTATATTATATCTTTAACCACTTAATTTTTTCATGATTTTGTTAAAGTGGTGTTATATTTTTTTTAAATTTTTTCCATTATTATTATTATTATTTTACTACTATATATACATATCTTGAAATTTAGATCCATTACTATGATTTAAAAACAGAAACCCAATTCTTGGTTAGTTATAAGGATTTGATGTTTTTTATTATTGATATGATTCATGAATTATGTTCTAATATTTTTTGTTTTCTTAAAAAAAGGAATGGATAGGATGGTTGATGCAATGATTCCATCCAGATGAGGTGACCTAGTCAAATATTCTTAAAATGTTCTAGATAATTTTATTTATCTTATGAAGATAAGTTTTTTTTAAATAAAGTGACTTGTGTCAATGGAAAAGTTGTTAAAATTAAATAAACAAATTAAAGTAGTATGAAAGAGGGTATTTTACAATAATATATTTGATATATAGAAATAAAATCTTCAGGTATCATATTAGACCATGTTATGCCATCACTATTTACCCCATTATTTGCAAGATCATTGGTGAGATAATTTGCTTCTCTAAAGGCATGTGTGATGAGATGGTTCATGACTGAAAAATTCCATTGAGATTTCATTTTCCATGAATGGTGAGGCTCACCATGTAAAACAGATTGCATAATAGTGGTGGAGTCACACTCAAACCAGATGTTGTTCCAACCTTTGTGTCTTTCCATTTTAACTACCTTGATTTTTCCCATCATTTCCGCCTCCCGGATGACACAATGCCACAAGGTCCATAAATGAAACTCATGACAGTGCCTTTGTGATCTATAAACACCACCCCAAATCTACCAGGTCTTGGATTCTGTCTTTGGGAACCATCAGTGTTACATTTAAACCATCCATTGGGAGGTGAATTCTAAAAAGCTTCTAGAGTGCCTTTAGGAAGGAAAAATTTACATGCAATGTTAAATCTTTTTAAAATAGAAAATTTGTGGATGGAATTATTGAAGTATCTTTTTTGTATCTCATTTTCATCCATCATTTTTACAAAAAATTGGGAGATGGATGATTACAGATTAAACCTCTATTGATCTTGTCTACATCAATTTATACTATTCCAGATGACATAGATATGCACCGCACTTGAAACCATGAGTGATTTTGTTTTTTTTCTGTGAAATATAAAGGATATAGCACACATAAAGTAGATCCAGAGAAGAGTCCACAGGCCGAAAGGGAACCTCAAACATGTGAAACAGATCCTTTCATAGGGATAAAGATGTGTTACATCTTAAAAATAGGTTATTAGTGTCCTCTTTTTTCTAATTTCAAAGATTTCATTTGGAACACAATGATATGCCAATCGATTACAAGAAGGTGTTAACTGGGATTTTCGAGTGTATTAATCTCCATCATAACATGTATCTAGAAGGGTGAATCCATTTTTTGTTCCATTTTTTAATAAAAAATCTTGAATAGATTTGAATTCCATTATTATAGAAGAGTTTGGAAGTTAGTATGCCGTTAATAGCAGGTTCCCAAATTAGCATGTCATTTTGCTTAATGAAATTGTAGTTCCTGACTACATTTCTAACAACCTCTGGGAGGCTATATAGATTTTTTACCTAAACTCTGATATCAATGATGCTATCAAAAATATTATAAATAGAATAAATCATGTCCATGAGGGGCATAACTATCTATTTATCCAGCTTGGATTTCAAAGTGGAGTCCCTGTTAACCAGCCAACGTGCATCTAAAGAGATTCAAGTGAACAATTTTTTGAAGGCTGGCCAGACTGAGGACCCCACATATTTCATGTTTCTAGTTTTTATTTTGCTAATAAATCTCAGTCTAAGGAATCCAAGAGAACCAGAGTTATCATTTATAAGTCTCTAGATAAAGTGTGCTTGAAGAAATTGATTTAATTTTCTCATATTCTTTATCCCAATACCGCTAAGGGCCTGAGACATGTAGTAGTGTTTCCACGACATCGTGATAATTTTCCATTCCAGAATGGAGACACTCCATAAAAATTTCATAACAAGAGTATTTATCTATTTAATCAGGGAGGTAGGCCATTCATATACCATGAAAGAGTAAACAAGTTTGAATAAAATAATGTGTTTAACTAGGAAAACTCTTCCATCTATTGATAAAGAATTACCTTTTACATGATGTGAAAAGTTTCCTGATTTTGCCCAAAAGATGAATGAAATGTAATTTTTTGGATTACCCCAAAATAAAGGGACTCTAAGATTGTTAAAAGGAACCTTTCCTTCTCTAATACCCAATTCATTTGCAGTGCTCAATTTTCTGGCACTTGAAATATTGTTACCAAAGTAAGAAAAAGATTTTATCTAGTTTATTATCTGTCTCATGACATCTTTATAATGCATAAGAATATTCTTTATATTCTTTATGTTCATTTTATCCCATTTGGTAAAAAGTATGATGTCATCGATGTATAATAAATGAGAGGGGGAAGACATGACTCTAGTAGCACTATTGGTTTTAAGATTCCCATTCTCTACCATATCAGGAATAATTCTGCTGAGATAATCCTCCGGGATGGAAAAAATAATGGAAAAAAGAGGCTCACCTTGTCTAAATCCTTTAGAGCAAGTGAAATATCCCTAGGGATGCCCATGTAGAAGAACAGAGCTGCTTGTAGTGTCCTAAAATAGTTTACTTATTCTATCTTCATTTCTTTGTGGTTATAAATCATTAATATGAATGTTATGAGGTTATTATGCCTCTCAGTCCTCTCATTATTTAGAAATATCTTTCATAGTTTCATACCTATACTCTTTTCTTTAAATAACCTTGAGATTATTTTAAAGTTTATTTCAATTTTTTTTTAGATTTTGGTTTTAAAAAAAGGGTTTTACATTGATATGCAAATTCCCACCTTATTAAAAATTAATTAGCAAGTACTCTAAAATTATTTAAAAGGATTTTTAGTACTTTATTGTTTTTTAAAAAATTAAAACATATTCTAAATTAGTTTATATTTTGAAACATGGTTTTTTGAAGTTATCTTATTGAATGTAAGTTAGATCCATAGTTTAATTTTTTCCTAAAGAGTGTTGGTAGTGCATCCATCCTATTTGAGAGGTACCTATCCCTGGATATTATGTTTTTTTTATTTTTTTTGGATTTAGTTTAGATTCTTAGGGATTAGAATTTTTTTAGTTTATTTAATTTGAAGACCCAATTTAAAATCCTCATCCTAGTTCACTCTGAATCATTAACAGATTAAGTCTCCACATGACCTTAGGCCTAGCTCTTTATACACCAGAGGTTGTTGACTAGTAGTGGGGGTCTAGGGTGTTACCAAATGGAGAATATAGTTCCCATAAAATAGTGTGAAATTATATAAAAATAACCAACATCAATGTAATAATAAATAAATAGAGTATTCATAAGTAATTAAATATAAAACAATGCTATATCAAATATAATTCAAAAGAATATAGTCATATAAACTCATGATCATGCAAGCACATAACGACAGATTACCCACTAGTATGGTCATAAATACAAGAAAATAATATAAAAATGCAAGGATCTACTACTATACCCAATCCATACCTCATCTATCACTTGACTCTGTATGAGTAATAAAGCTAAAAGATCCAATTCCGAGCCTCTATCCAACCAGAACCAATGAATAGTAAATATCTACTCAGGTACCCAAGTGGAATGGCTACCTAAGCATGGTGTGAGTATAATTTTTTAGCGAAACACCATTGTGGTCCTGTACATAACCAATAAATACAATTTATATGCATGTTTCATTCTTAGATGAATAAATAAATAAACCATATAAGCCTAAATAAATAACCACAGCTGATCCTCATGATCTAATGTGACACCTTAGATCGACCAAAACCTACTTCATAATTTTCATAGTGACTTTAATCATGCCATGAAACTATAAAACCAATATCATCCCCCCAACCAATTCCCATGTGTAATTACTAAAAAGTCTTGTAGTATCAGGCTCAATGAACTATTCCTAAGAGCATTTCCTAAGAAATAAAAATCAATTCAAAGGCCACTTAGGAGGGTTGTATACCCTACCCCAATTCCAAGTATAAATCCCAAGGTAATCTAAATTATCCTAGAGGCTACCTTGGAGGGTCATGTCCCCTACCTCAATTCCAAGGAGCAAGTCTAAGGCAATCCAAATATCAGGTTCAACATCTGAATCCTAGGTGAACAACCATTTGAATCCTATAACATCATGAAATAAATACATATCCAAAGAAAAATACAAGGCATACCATTAATCAATATACATATAAGTGGGTAGTGCATCCCACCTAAATCATCCCATTATAAAAATATCATATAGGTTAGACCATCATCCGAACCTATGCCACATAATCTTGGTAATCCTCTGAAGTGAATGACCTATCCCCATAACTACAAACATGTTTGGATCATAGTGGATTCAGGTTCTTGGGTGACACCCACAATCATCACTACCCATTCCCACACCAACCTTATTAGGGAAACACAATATTGGGTCACCTATCAGGGTCCCCTAAGTCTAATCATAGAAAAAACACCCAATATGGATCCTCAATCGAAATCTAAATATTTAAGGCCAATCCCATTACTCAAAGAGAATAACATCCCTCAACACTATCATAATCATCTTATAACCTCACTCGCCTTATAGAATAATCCCTATTAATATCACTTTAAGAAGATGACAAAATGAACATCTCACATTCCAAGTCATCCCAAGTCATTCCTCATGAAAAACCTATCCATAAATCTACATAGGTTCTACCTTCCCCAGTAATCACATCTCAGCATGGGAGGAGTGCTCTCCCCACACTCATCTCAGCCAGCCTGAAGGTATTAAGGCATATCAAGGTTTTATCATGGACAATTCTAGAAAATTGCTTCAGTCTATCACTCAAACCTATTAAAGGGAAACACAGAAACATTTTCAAGGTTCACTACATTAGTTAATTAATTTAGAACTGACCCCTATGGGGTTTTATATCACAAGGTATACAATTATAATCAATACCTTAGCTCTTAACATTTGAAGCATCCAACCAGTTCAAAAGGGTACATCATAAAAATCTAGAATTTTTTTTGTCTTGAAAGTTGTTTTAAATAAGAAAATTTATATCAATTTAATAGGGAAATAGTTCTCTCTGGTGAGAAGACATATCACACACAACATAAATAAAATGAATAAACCATAGGGAAAGTAAAAGGGAACTCAACATCAATTCAAGAGTTATCACCTTTTAACCCATCCTTTACAAATACCATCTATGACCAACTGACCATAACCCATCCATATGAGGCCTTATCTCATGAAAAACTTCTAAATTAATTAATTATAATCAAATGATAATCAAATAAAAAATTATAATTAATTATTAAAATTAATTATAATAGGCATAATTTCTTAAAAGATTATCAGTAAACCTCAGTGTGATGAAACCGTGACCAACCATTCACATAAGGTCCACTGCATTCTCCTAAAACCATATTGAGGAAAACACCTAACACACAACACCGATTCAATCACTATTTTAAATAAATTAAACCAAAAAATTAAATAAATTTCTAAAGTGATGTAAATTCATTGAAAAAACATGTTATAGAGTTCACTCTTTATCTTAGTTCATCCATTATCCATTTCACACTAAAGACCCATCATATCAAGATAATTACACAATAATCTGGTGGAATCATCAATAAAATATAAAACTGGGTAGCTCAAAATTAAAGAGAAGGCAAGGGAAAAGAAGAATGGAAAGTAGAGAGGACATATCACCTTAAATTCTATCCAAAATCACAACAAAATACACCACATTTATAGGGGGGATCAAGAAGAAGAAGGGGGATATGACCCTCTAGTCTTGGTTGTATGAAAGAGGATAAAGAAGAGGAGAAGTATTAAAATCTAGTGGGGGAAAATTAATTTTTCCAAAAAATTAAAATAAAAAAAGGTAGAAAAAAGTATTACAAAAAAGTATTTCTAATTCCATGGTGCATCCCTAGGTAGGCCTGAAGTATCTCTACATGCCCAAGGATATAATTCCCCCTAGTCCTCACTGTTTCCCACTATGGTTCCTACCTCACCCCATGACAAAAATCTATGGTAGGGTTGAGTTTCCCTCATATTTTCTATGTTTCATATGATTTACCATGCATATTTCAAGCTCCAAGTTTCTAATAGGTGGGCCTCTCAGGTGCCATGATCATACAGGGTTAAATTCCATCCTAGTCACAAGTTCTTTCTTGACTTTTTCCCACAAGTGATGCCCCTCAACACCACAATATTTGCAATTTTTAAACACCAGGCACTAAAGAATGGTAGTTTTCCCAACCACCACACCCAACCAAAATACTTAAACCTCCTATATTGTTCATTTCACTCTCCACTATAGTGATCCCCACACCATGGTGCTCTTTATAGTAGAGTACCTACAACTAAATTTAATGACGGTATACCCTAGTCTTGGAACGATGACCCCTCGAGTAACCAAAACACCTCTCGATCCTTCAGAAAATTCCAAGAACCCAAAATATTTTTCTCAAACCCATATTCTCACCAAAATCAATAATTTCTATTTTCTCTGAAAAATAAAACTTATACAAGTGTATGTATTTATAACCTCCCACCATAGAACTTCTCCTCATCAAGAATCTTTTATAGTATTTCAAATATTTACCTAAACCCATCACAATCATCAATTTATATATAACTTTCCATTTTCTACTAAAAAATGACAATTGAGTTTTCACGACATGACTCTCAACATGTAGTGAACTATCCATTAAAAGATGAGAAACTCACTTACCATCACCGCAAGTAGCAAGAAAATTACTACCCATACTCATTGATCATAACACACCACAGTTTCATGGACCAGTTCATATACAGATTTATGGTGTTATCCACCATATTACATATATCAAAAGGGTTGATTTTGAGCTATGATGATCCCCACTATTAGAATCACATTTTGAAACACAATTCTCAGTGTTATAACAGCACAAAAAATGTAGTTTCTATCTCACCACACCTAATTACACATTAAAATACCATTGGAAGCTCCTTTGGTTGACTATTCTTAGAAATTATCAGCCTCGCCCTCTGATGCACTATTCCATCACTCAATCCTAGTGCCTTAACTCCCAAAAAAATCCTAAGATCATACAATAACCATCATTGAAGTTTATACCTGACATTAAATGTATTTTCAAAGCCGGTTCCTCAAATAACTGAATCTGTTTCCATAATCTCACCTTTAGAACCTACATACCACTAATCTGAATCTCACTCAGATCACATAAAAAAATCATGAGACCACTAAAAACACACTAACTCAATCCAATACCTCATCCAAATATCAAATATAGTATCCAACCAAGAACTAAATCACCTCAGATCCATCTACTCACCAATATTCTAGTGCTATATTGACTTTCCAATTACCAATATTACCTCAACCATGACCCTAATCACATGGGGTTGTACCTCCATGGACCATGCTCTATCCATTACCATACATAATTAATGTACATGGAAATCCTACTCATACTTGGTTTCTAATGTGAAATGTCAACCATCACCCATTCCTGGCTCATGGAAACACCATCCTTGACAACTATTGAAATTTATCCAATAATGAGGGTCACAACTTCCAATAGACAATGGTAAACTCCCCACCATATATATTTCCTCAGTGTAACCGGAATAGGTTTTATAATCATGCACAAGTTTCTCCTCTAGATCAATACTCATCCAAATTTCCAACCCATAACATTGTCTACCCATGATATAATCATAATCATAGGGGAACATTTCTCATCAAAACCCTAGACAACCAAACACACAACAAAATATCCCAATATCACCAGATCCATTATCTATTTTAAGTGAAATTGACTTATAAATCCATTTTATGCACACACATGTACTCATATAATTAATCATAGGAATACATTCCTATTTAATCATCTAACCGTTCCTCTTGCATGTCAATCACATATATCAATAAAAACCCTTGGTGATCCTCTTCAAATTCATGAATTTAACCTATTCCATAGTCTAACGCATGATCACCCAACAATCAACATCGTTTATAAAAATAGTATCATCTACCCACACTCTCATTGAGTTAGATAATATGAATCGTAAGTACATAGGGCCAGGAATTATATTGACCATGCCCTCAATACAAAACCTTGATTCACAAGTACCTGATGTTCCTTTAATCACGAAGCTCAAGACATTATCATGCTCATATCATACACCCGGTAACACCTCCCATGTATTGATCTCATAAGTAAAATAATCTACCCATACTTCCTATCTCCAAGGAATTCACAAGTCTAGGATAACCCCTCACTCAGGTTACCCACATATAACATATCTCATATAAACTATAATACCCATATCACTAATATTTTGAGCCACTTATCTAAGTACTAGACTACCCCACCTAGCCCATGTATAACATATCAAATAATCCACAACTAATGAGAAAAACCTCTTTGTTACCATATCAACTATATTATGGAAAATAATGTTCTAAAACACCTACTCTAGGGATCTCACACTTATATACCACGCATCTCATGCTGAAACACAATATTACTCATGATCACTAATTCTATCTAGGCATATACATCCAAAACTACCACTTAAGAATCACATTATCATTTATATATATATATATATATAAATCATCTTATAGTAGCCTATATCAAGTATACCATAATCATACGTTTTAGTTAAGTAGAATTCCACCAAGAAACTATTTCAGAAAACACCATATAGGTTGTTTTTGACACATTAAATAATCCAATAACCCACAAGGGGTGTATCACTAAGGCAGTAAATTCATATTATAATATACTGAGGGAATATATACATCCATCACATCTAGGGATTGTATAGTAATTAAGGAGCACCTCATCATATATTTACATGATCAGCCATCAGAGAAAATATACTGTAGTTTAGTCGATTAGAATGACACCATCAATTTATATGGGAAAACACCATATATATTGGTGTTTTCATTTTAAACAATAGAGAAACCATCACCAGTGATACCAATAAAACACAAGTAGGTGTATTTCATTTGAATTATATGTGAAAAATATGATATATAAACACTAGACTCTTGATAACAAGTTATGAGATAAAAACAATAATAAATATTAAATCTCAAATCT
Source organism: Viscum album (assembly GCA_963277665.1). NCBI lineage: Eukaryota > Viridiplantae > Streptophyta > Magnoliopsida > Santalales > Viscaceae > Viscum > Viscum album. The sequence goes on from OY728133.1 coordinate 249,217,857, forward strand.
CAAGTACGTCAGACTAGGTGAAATAATAAAACCATAAAATCATAAAACAAGAATAACAACCCCATATCCTTGGTAATATGGACTTCCTATTAAAAAAAGTTTTCATGATGTAGTAGTTTGATATCCATCAAAAGCACTGACACATTCTTATTTTTTATTTACCATCTCCCCAAATAGTAAGAAAATAAAAATAAAAAACTATTATACACTCTATGATCTCAGTCATATAAAATATTTGATACCACTTTTTAATATCCCCATCATAGTTTACACTAAATTGTAACCAGACTAGAAGTATACAATCATACAGCCTCGTGGTCATTACAACACATATTAACAGATCACCCATTAGACCTGTCACAAATATATATAAATAAAATAAAATTTTAAGGCTCTATTACTATCACCAAGACACACATCATGAATCTCCTAACTCCAAATAAGCTAACCATAAGAATTATCCAATACTGAGCCTTTGATAAAACTAAACTTGAGAATAGTGAAGATATTCTCAGGTACCAAAGTGCCATGACCACCCAAGAATGGTGTGAGTAAAACTCAGTATGGAACCAATAATGTGGTCTCATAAATGACCATTATATATAGTGTATATGAATGTGACATGATAATCTAAATAAATAAATAAATAATCCATGTAAGCATAAATAAATAACCAATGGAAACCCTTGGGATCTAACATGACACCCAAGATCAATAAAAGCATGCTTTGATCAGTGGTAGAGCATCTCTAAGCATGTCATAAAAACATGAAAACCAATATTAGGCCCATAATTTATTCCTAAGAGGAAGTCATAGGAAATGAATTAGCATCAGTCTCAACATATGATTATTAGGATCATATCCTAAGCAATCAAAATAATCCTAGTGGCCACCTTAGAAGGCCACATCGCTACCTTTATTATAGATATCATGTCTAAATAAATAAAAATTAGTTTGTGGGCCACATGGGAGGGTCACATACCCTAATCCAATTCCTAGAGAAATTCCAAAGTAATAAAAATCTCAAGGTCAATAGCTGAATCCTAGGATACCATCCCTAGGCATTCCATAGTAGTAAACATGAATTTTGGGTCTATGGAAAAAATCCAAGGTATCCCATGTATCTGTATAAATCTTGTAGGGGCATTGAGTCCCACCCAAATCAACCCATCATACACATCTTATAAGGACTGAACCAAAATAAAAACTCATCTCACACAATATAGGTAATCCTATCAAGTTCATAACCTATCTCTATCATTAAAACCATTCTATGATTATCATCGACTCAAGTTCTAGGGTAACACTCATAATCATCACTACCCATTCCCATGATAACCTCCTTGATGTAAACACAATACTGTGTCACCCATTGGGATCTCTTATATATCATCATATCATGGGTGCGCTATGTGGATCTTTGATCACAATATCAATCTCTTTATCCAACATCATAACTCATAGGGAATACCATCACTTGGTTTTATCATAATCATCTAATTATCACATTGGTTTCATAGGATAAGAACTACTTTCATCACTCTAGAAAGATGGAATAATGACCATCTCACATCCCTAGTCATCTGAGGTTGTTCCTCACACCCAACTTACCCATCAATATTTATAGGTTCTACTTAGAAAAGTAATCACATATCATTAGGTAGCAGTGCTCATCCCATGCTCATCTCAACCAGCTCAAAGGAATTAAGTAATCTCAAAGTTCCATCATGGATTACTTGGGATAATTGTCTCAATCCATCACTCACCCCTACTCAAGTGTACTGTAAACACCATTTCATGGTTTACAATGTCAATTAATTTATATATAAATCACCCCTTTGGGTCCATATAACAGAAATTATACATTTATAATCAAGGATTCAACCTTTAGTGGATGAGGTGTTTTGATAGTTCACAAGGTTCAATCATGTCCCTTGATACTTTGTTCAATCCAAGTATTTAATTTAAATAAAAAAATTTATATCATTTTAATAGGTTAATATCCCTTGGTGGTGAGACTACATATCAGAAAAAATATAAATAAAATGTATAAACCATAGGGCAATGTAAAAGGGACAACCCGCCTTAATATAGGAGTTATAACCTTATAAGAATCTCGACCATCCTCACTGAATCCCATCCATGAACAATTAGCCATCGAACATCCACACGAGGCCCTATATCATAAAAAATAAAAATTAATTAATTATTACCAAATCATAATTAGTTTAAAAAATTTAATTAATTATTCAAATTAATTCAAATAAGTATAATATATTTAAACCTAATTGAGAAACATAATCACACTGAACCAATGACCAACCACTCATGGAAGGTCTATAACTTCCTCTCAGAACCATCCTGAGAAAAAACCCTAACATGCAACACTGATTTAATCTCTTTTTTAGTTTAATTTAACCAAAAACATTGAATAAATTCATATGAAAATGTACCTTCATCCTAATGGTGTGTGATGACATGCATTTATCATCTTGATTCATCAACTATTTATTTCATGCTAAAGCTCAATCATATCTAGATGATTCCAGTATACTTTGAAAAAATCATTAACAAAAATCTATTCTAGGTGGAAAAAAATTAGAGAAAATTTAAGGGAAAATAACTAAAGGGTTATAGGATATAATACCTTGAATCATCAATATAATAAAAATAAAACCCACCACATTCAATGGGGTTATCAATGTGAAGAAGTGGGGAGAGGACCCTAGGTGTTTGCCACATGTTAGAGGAGAAGGAATAGGGGGAAGTATTAAAATCAAATGGGAGGGGTGAATTTTTCCCAAAATTGTAAACCACACTGAGTATAAAAATGGCATGCACCAAGGCATTCCCTACACTATGGTGCATCTTCGTGCAACACTAAAGGAACTCAACATGACCAAGGCCACAAAAATCCCACTTAAAACTATCCATTTTACACCATGAATTCTCCCTCACACCAAGATCTATATTTAAGACATGTTGGATTTTTATTCATCATTTATAGGAACCATAGGATCCACCACACCCATTTTTCATTTCCTATTTCTAAAAAGAGGGCCTCCTGAACACAACACTCATCTAGTGAAAAAACTCTATCTAGTATAGTCATTTCACCTTTCCCTTTTCTTATAGGTGGAACCCATCAGCACCATGATCAATAAATTCCTGACCCCGATCCCTACCACATGGTGAGTTTCCTATCCACTATGCCTAGCCAAAACACTACACCCTCATACGTTGGGTTTCTGACCCTCCACCATGGTGACCTACATGCCATGGTTCTCCCTATGGTGGAGAAATTTCAGTTAAAAACTGTTGGTCGGAGTGGATACTCAAGAGGGGGGTGAATTGAGTTCCAATTAAAATTTTCTGTTAAAAAAAATGTTGATTAAAATCCCCCTATTTCAAAAACAGATTAAACTGTAGTGAATTTATACAGATTATAAAGGTTCAATTAGTTTCTCAAAGATTGATTAGTTCTCAACTAACTTAATCTTATGATTAAATTAACCTTTGAAACTAACTTACTGGTCTATAATAAATATAAACACTTGCGAGTTTAACTATCAAAGTAGCTTTGAAAATAAATTATATTTCAAAGTAATAGCAGCGGAATATGAAATAAATATGTAGTATGGATATAGTATGTAGCTACAAACACAGATAATTAACCAAGAGGTTCAGTCTCAAGCCGAGATTTAGTCCTCTCAAAAGTTTATATAAAAATGATCCACACCCTGGATCGGGGTTAACAACAGTGAACACACTGTCCAGGTCACAAGACCTCTACCACAGTTTTGTGTGGGAAAACAAACAACAACTTAGAGCTGTCCAGGTCTCATACGACCTCTACCACTATCCACAGTGGGAAATGAAGTGAAGAAAGGTTTGCTGAGGATTTACAGATCCTCCAGTGAAAGTACAGGAGTCAGTGTGTGTGTTTAATACAGCAGATAACACACACTGCTCAAAATGTAAAACAAATGTATCACTGAGCAGAGATGTAGAGTTTAGAAATGGCTCTGGTGATTTCAGTGTAGCTCTGGACTCTTTTGTATTTGGTCAGAATTTATTCTGAGTCCTCTTCTCGTTTTTGTTTGAGAGGAAGAGTGTCGTATGCTTCAGGCTCAAAGACAGTGAGATGTAGTCGATGAAGTTCTTCAATGTTCTTTTGTATGCACAGAACTCTTCTTGAGTAGGCTTGATTGTGTATGAGGTTCTGTTCTCCTTGGTTCTTCCTTCTCTTTCTTTTTACTCTGTATCTCCCTTGTGTTCTTCTATCAACACCCTTGCTATCTTCCGCGGAGTCTTCTTGTATTTATGTCACGTGCTTCAGAAGACAGAAAAAGTTTCCTTTCCGCAGGTACGAGGTACGGTTTCCTGACATCCAACAACCTTTATTAATAATTTGACAGAGCATTAAAATATACCTAATATGACAATTGGTTAGATTAAATAAAGATAAAGATAAATAAATTCAAATAGTTGTTTATGACTATTGGAGAATCAAGTGATCGGTAGGTCATCAGCATTAGTGAGTAATGATCGGTGACTCAGATAGATCAGCATCGGTGAATCAGACTGATCAGCATCGGTCTGCCATCTGATCGGTGAGTCAGTTTGATCGGTGCGTCATTTGATCGGTGGCTCATTTGATTGGTGGCTCATTTGCATCGGTGAGTCATTTGATCAGCATCGGTGAGTCATTTGCATCGGTGACCCATTTGCATCGGTGAGTCATTTGCATCAGTGAGTCATTTGCATCGATGAGTCATTTGATCAGCATCGGTGAGTCATTTGCATCGGTGAGTCATTTGCATCGGTGAGTCATTTGCATCGGTGAGTCATTTGATCAGCATCGATGAGTCATTTACATCAGATCGGTGCGACCGTTGTCTTTTGATATGCGATCAGTGCTTCCGATGTCTGTTGATATTTAATCGGTGCTTCCAAAATACTTTGTACATCAATAAGCATAGACAAAAATGTGGTAACAGATTCATTAATAGATTGTAATTAAGTTTATGAGAAATCAAACCAGATTAAGCATTAATGGTATGTGATGATTTGTGATTATTAAAACATCAATCATAGATATGAAATCAACAATCTTCCAGAGGGCTCAACAATCTCCCCCTTTTTGATAATCACAAATCTTTATCATTAAATATAAATAATATGATATATCATTAATAAAAACATAATGAGAATTAAACCATAAGAAGAATAAAAAAATAAAGAGATATATAAATCTCCCCCTTAATTTAGATTACCCATATATATTATACAGATTTATCCCCCTGAGATATATACATATTTTCTCCCATAAAGTATTCTTTTTCTTCTCCCATAAATTTTCTTCTCCCACATAAAGTATTATTGTTCTTCTCCCCCTTTGGGATAATCAAAAAGGAGGGAAAACAGAAAAGAGAAAGTGAAAGTAAAAGCAGTCTACAGAGAGTATATATAGAAAAATATTTGAGAAAGTACAGACTATTACAAGTAGCACATTGTTCACCCCATCAAAAACAATACACAACTATTTGTTGGGATACAAAGGGGCTTTGCCTTTGTCTTTGGGATCAATAGTGGGTAAGTTTGAAGGCTTGGTGGCAGGCTGGTCTTGGCGAATCTGAAGTGGTGGTAGGACAACTCGGGCAGGTGTAGGAGCAGGTACCACCGAGGGTTGTTGTTGAGAAACAGGAGCTGATTGAGAAGCTTGCTGAGGAACTGGTCTTAACTGAGAGAGAGCTTGAGCAACAGAGAGCTTATTTGGAGCTATATCAGAGTCACTGAGAGGTTCAGAAGTAGGAAGTACTATGGCAGTGGCCTGTGCATGCAAATAGGGCTTCAAAAGATGAATAAAGTCCAGAATGACTTCTGCTCCATACTTCATAGCTTTTTCAAAATCATCTTTATTCTCCATGAACTGTGCCAAGGAAGGGACAAAATCTTGCAACTGATGAACTTGAGTTTTGAAGGCCTGAGTGACTGGAGGTAATTTCAGATTCTCTGCCAACACCTTGAAGCTTGTAGTCATCTCATGTTTTGTAGAAATCTTAGAAAAGTAATTATCAACTTTCTCTTTGATCTCTTGCAGAGCTTTCTTAGCATCTGCTTAATACACCAATGCCATCTTATGACTGTTATCACAGAGCTCTTTCATCTTCCTCAAAGATTCTAAATCAAGAATTTGTCTTACAGCAGCTAACTCATCATGCACAACTTCTCTTAGAGCTTCTATCTCACGGGTAGTGATCTTGGTTACCTTGCCTGTTCAATCAAATTTCTCAAAACTTCCATCATACCAGATATAGTTGATCGAAATTCGCTTGATAGAGATACCAGGCCAGTGTGAAGATCCTTCATAGTCTAATTCAAAAAGGCTATTTGCCTGCCAATAAGTTCACCAGTATTGGCCAGGTCTGGCTTCACAGCTTTAGATACTCTTTGTGAGAAGGCTTCCAATGAGTGTTCAGAAACTTGGAGAGACACTTGAGTAAGAGCATTAGAAATTTCTTCTCTAAATGTGGCTCTCACAGCGGTTAGCAATTCAATCTTAAACTTGTCAAGATCAGCTTGAGAGATTTCTGAACCAGGGAAATTATTATTTGCAGGATCAACAGCAGGAACAGACCTTGCTTCTCATGGGAGGTTCCTCTTCACAGCTGCAACAGATTCTGGCATTGCTTCTTCATCTTCAGAATATTCTAAGCCCAACACAGCATAACCAGGGTAGTCATCCCAAACAGCAGCACAGAGGGTGTATTTTGGTTTCTCATAGCTTGTTGTTCCACTGATTTTTGGTGAATCATCCTTGCCACTGATATGTATTTCTTGTACTGATTGAGGTGATTCTATTTGATCTTCAGAAAGACCATCCACTGGTCTGTTATCACCATCAGCAACAGACTCAGCTTCATCAGCACGTCCATCATCACTCTTCTCAGAAGCTTCACTGTGATATTCTTCAGTGTTAGAATCTTCTTCATCACCAAGAATAGGTTCTGATTCTAGTAGGGCTAAGGGTGGACTAGCAGGTCCAAATTCTATTCTTCTTTTGGGACTGGCAGTGTCAGGATCACTCCTATCATCAGGAGATGACATACTTCCTTCCTCAGTCGCAGCTTCTTCTTGCTCTTGGGTTTTGGTGGCCTCATCCTTTCCTTCTTCTTGCTCATCATCATCAGAATAAACTGGTTCCTCATTTGGTTTCAAGCCAGGGTCTCTCAAATCCTTTGGCCTCTTGCCATGATCTATGGGATTGTAGGCTTCATACAATTTATCTTCATCTTCAACCCAGCACTTCTTCTATGGATTCCAATTTATCTTCATCCTCTTGCAGATCTCTTTGTTGAGACAGAAGGTATGATCTGTTTCATTAACTTCATCATCTTCATCAATACAATCTAGATTCTTGAGCATGGTAGATATCATCTTTGAATAAAACAAGGCAGTGGCTTTCTTGGATGGTTTTATCATTCCAGCTATGTGTACCATCACATATCTACACAAATTGATTTTCTCATGTGTTTTCAGAAGAAACAACAGGAAAACATCCTGGTACTTTACAGCAGCAAAATCTCCTCTCCTAGGGCAAAGTTGGTGCTGAATAAACTTGAAAAGAAGTCTGCATTCACCATCTAATTCTGAAGCTGTAATTCTCCGTGACTCTCTGTTTCCTGTCAGAAGCTCCAGAGCTAATTCATAAGAGAAGTAATCAGATGTTGGAGGAATATTCCCAGCATAATCCTCATACCGACCTTCATGAGGTACGTTCAAGCACTCAGCCCACTGCTTAGATGAGAAGGATATTTTCTTTCCTTTTACCACAGACGACATCCTGGCAGCCTCCACACCATCTAAAGTGATTTCCAGATTCATATAGAACTCATGTACCAGCTTCGGGTAGTCTATTCGAGAGTTGTCAGAAAACCAGTCTATCCATCCTTGCGATTCAAGAACTTGCAGCAACAGTGACTTACTTGACAAAATCCACGCAGAGCTTACTTCTTTTTATACAGCAACAATCCGAGTTTCCAGGTTCGGATTTACTGATCGTTGAGAGGTACTACTCGACTCACCTCGAGCACCCTTTGAAGGTACAGGGCTATCCGGTCCTTTGCTCGGTCTTTTTTGCTTAGCCATTCGAGGATTTTGGGAAGGCAGGAGTTCAAAGGTTCGAAGTAGAGGGGAAGAGAGGTTGAAATTTTCGGCGGGAAATGAAAGGTCAAAGGTTTAGGGAGGATAAATAGCCGCGTATCATTTATTTTATCATTTAGGGTCCCATAAAAATTATAAAAGAAATTTACTAATTAATTACAATATAATAATAATAAAAAAAATCGGTATGACAGATCAGTTGCACAGATCAGTTTCACAGATCGGTTTCACAGATCAGTTTCACAGATCGGTTTCACAGATCGGTTTCACAGATCGGTTTCACAGATCGGTTTCACAGATCGGTTTCACAGATCGGTTTCACAGATCGGTTTCACAGATCGGTTTCACAGATCGGTTTCACAGATCAGTTTCACAGATCCGTTTCACAGATCGGTTTCACAGATCGGTTTCACAGATCGGTTTCACAGATCGGTTTCATAGATCGGTTTCACAGATCGGTTTCACAGATCGGTTTCACAGATCAGTTTCACAGATCCGTTTCACAGATCAGTTTCACAGATCAATCATACACAACTCTTGTTTAATAAATTTCATTCTTTCAGAGCATAAAGGCTTTGTGAAGATATCAACTAATTGATGTTCAGAACTAATAAATTTCAAAGAAATATCACCTTTCTGATAATGATCTCTTAGAAAGTGATGTCTGACATCAATGTGCTTAGTTCTAGAGTGAGACACAGGGTTCTTAGATATATTTATTGCACTAGTATTGTCACAGTTAATTGAAACATGTTTAAGATCAAATCCATAATCCAATAGAGTGTGTTTCATCCATAGAATTTGTGCACAACAACTACCAGCAGCTATGTATTCTGCTTCGGCAGTAGACAATGCAACTGAGTTCTGTTTCTTACTACACCATGATAGTAGGGATTTTCCAAGCAAATGACATGTTCCAGATGTGCTCTTCCTATCTAACTTACATCCAGCAAAGTCAGCATCTGAATAGCTAGTTAGGTTAAATGATTGTCCTTTTGGATAAAACAAACCTAAATTTATAGTATACTTAAGATACTTAAAAATCCTTTTAACAGCCAGTAAGTGTGATTCTTTAGGATTATCTTGAAATCTAGCACACATACATACACTGAACATAATGTCTGGTCGACTAGCAGTAAGATAAAGTAAGCTCCCAATCATACCTCTGTAATTGGTTTGATCCACTGGTTTCCCAGCTTCATCTGTATCCAATTTACAGGTAGTACTCATAGGTGTATCACTTTCCTTAATACTATCCAATCCAAAACGTTTTAAAAGATATTTTGTATATTTACTTTGATTTAAAATAATTCCATCTTTAGCTTGAAGAATTTGAAAACCAAGAAAATACTTAAGCTCTCCCATTAAGCTCATTTCAAATTCATTTTGCATAACCTTTGAAAAATCAGTACATAAGGAATTTTTAGAAGATCCAAAAATAATATCATCAATATAGATTTGTACTATTAATACATCTTTTGAAATCCTTTTTATAAAAAGAGTGGGATCAGCTACTCCTTTTGTAAATCCTTTTGAGATAAGAAAGTTTGAAAGCCTTTCATACCAAGCTCTTGGAGCTTGTTTTAAACCATATAAAGCTTTAGAAAGTTTAAAAACATGATTTGGAAAATGAGGATTTAAGAAACCAGGTGGTTGTTCTACAAAAACATCTTCAACAATAAAACCATTTAGAAAAGCACTTTTGACATCCATTTGATATAGCTTGAAATTCAGATGTGATGCATAGGCAAGTAAGATCCTAATAGCCTCTAATCTAGCTACAGGTGCAAAGGTTTCCTCATAGTCAATTCCTTCTTCTTGATTGTAACCTTGTGCAACTAGCCTAGCTTTATTTATAATGATGTTTCCAGATTCATCAACTTTGTTTCTAAATACCCATTTTGTGCCTATGGTCAAAAAGTCCTTAGATCTTTCTACTAATTTCCAGACTTTGTTTCTTTCAAATTGATTTAGTTCTTCTTGCATAGCCATTACCCAAAACTCATCATTGATAGCATCATTGATATTTTTAGGTTCTGACTGTGAAAGAAAAGCTTGATGTTCAACCTGATTTCTTAGAGAAGCACTAGTCTGTGTTCCTCTATCTAGATTTCCTACAATAGCATCTAAAGGATGGTTCTTTAGAGTCCTAGATGGTCTTGAAAAGATAGGGCTAGAGATTTCAGATTCATCTACAGATTGAGGTTCAACAGAAGCAGGTTCTGGAGAATTTCCAGAGCTGGATGCTTTAACTATAGGTCCATTGTATTTATCATTGAGATTCAATCCAGAGAGATCATCTTCAAGAGAGATTTTAGGTTCATGTGGATCAGTTTCATCAAATTTGATGTGAACAGATTCTTCCACACATTTGGTTCTTTTATTGAAAACTCTATAGGATTTACTAGAGATAGAGTAACCTAGGAAAATTCCTTCATCACTCTTGGATGCAAATTTGTCAAGATTGTCTCTAGTATTGAGAATGAAGACTTTGCAGCCAAAAACTTTGAAGTAGTTAACCTTAGGTTTCCTATGGTTCCACAAATCATAAGGGGTCCTCTTAAGAACTGGTCTGATCAAGACTCTATTAATGACATAACAAGCTGTATTTACAGCTTCATCCCAAAAGTAAATAGGCAGTTCATATTCATTGAGCATGGTTCTAGCTATTTCTTGCAGGGTTCTATTCCTTCTCTCTACTACACCATTTTGTTGGGGTGTCCTAGGGGTAGAGAAATTGTGACTATAGCCATTGTGTGAGCAGTAAGAATCAAACTCATGATTTTCAAACTCACAACCATGATCACTTCTCAGGGTCTTAATCTTGAGTCCACTAAGATTTTCTACAGACTTGGAGTATTTAACAAAGTAAGAACAAGCTTCACTTTTGTGAGCTAGAAAATATACCCAAGTATATCTAGAAAAGTCATCTACAAGAACATAGACATAGTGCTTCCCATTTAAACTAGAAACTCTAGAAGGTCCAAATAAATCCATGTAAACCAACTCGAGAGGTTGAGAAGTTAAAACTTATTTCTTTGATTTAAAAGAAACTTTATGTTGCTTTCCTTTTTGACAGGGATTACAAACTTTGTCTGCTGGAAATTCAAGTTTGGGTAAGTCTCTAACTAAGTTCTTCATAGAAAGTTTTCTAAGTGAGTGTACATTGCAGTGTCCTAATCTTCTGTGCCAAAGCCAAGACTCTTTATGAAAAGCATTTAAGCAAGGAATATTCTGCTTAGCTAAGGAATCTAAATCAACAGCATAAACATTTTCATTTCTTAAAGCAGAAAATACTAAAACATTTTTAGAGTTAAAAACATTGCAAGAATCATTTTTAAATTTCACATAAAAACCATCATCACACAATTGAGAAATGCTTAACAAGTTATATTTAAGTCCATCGACAAATAAAACTTCAGAAACCAAGATTGAATCAGTGTTACCAATCTGGCCTAAGCCGATGATTTTTCCTTTTGAATTATCACCAAAAGTGACAAAGCCTCCATCAACTTTTACTAAGCTCTTGAAACATGAAAAGTCTCCTGACATATGTCTTGAACATCCACTGTCTAAGTACCATATCTTCTTGTGACAGCTCTTCAAGCAGGTCTCCTACAAAAAAAATTTAGATGGAAGATGATTTTGGTACCCAGATCTTCTTGGGTCCAGACATGTTAGCCAATGATACTTTAGGTACCCATATTTGTCTAATGGGTCTCATATAATTTTTAGAATTAACATTCTTTGAAAGATAAACCTTATTAGATCCATAACTATGAATATAACTGGTTGAGGCATATGAAGTTCCAGAATTAACTATCTTCTGTCCAGATTTAGGAATGAATCTAGTTTTGGAAACTTTTCTTTGTCCAGGTTGGTATCCTATACCAGTAGTATATCTAGGTGCAACTTGATTTCCCAGCATTTGTGTTAGAGTATTTTTTCCATTTGTGAACTTCTCTAAGTCTTTTATGAGTTGTTCATTAGACAATTTTAGTTCAGCATTCTCTTTAAGCAACTGAGCATTCTTTTCTACTTCTATATCCAGATCAGATTTATGCTTAACACTTAAAGCATACTGTTTCTTTAAACCTTTATATTTATCTTTAAGCTCATTACAGGTTTCTTCAAGCATATCACAGTATTCAAACAGTTTAGATTTAGACATGTTATCACCTTCAGAATCATCTCCAGAATAATATGAATTTGAAGCAGGAGTTTCTGATGTTACCTCAGAAGTGTTTGTCATAAAACACATGTTGGCTCGATTCCTTTCAGAGTCTGAAGATTCAGCTTCACTTGTGCTGTCTTCTGAAGCACTCCAAGTAGCCTTCATGGCTTTCTTGTACTTGTTATCCTTGTATTCATACTTCTTTCTGTATTTCAGCTTTGGAAAGTCTGTTTTTATGTGTCCTTTTCTTTTGCATTCATAACAGACAACTTCATCTGATTTATCAGACTTCTTCCAATCCTTCTTCCAGTGTCCTTTGTTATCATACTTGCCTTTGTAGTTTGACTTTTTGAAAAACTTATTCTTCTTATAGAATTTCTTAAATCTTCTAGCAATGTGTGCCATCTCAGCATCACTATCAGAATCATTCTCACTTTCCTCACTACTTAAACTTTCATTGATAGCTTGAGGCTTTTCCTTATCCTTATTCTTTGAGGTTGTAGTCTTGAAGGCAATAGACTTCCTTTTAGGTTCATCATCATCATCTTTATTTACTTTAAGCTCTTCTTCATACATCATCAGCTTACCAATTAATTCCTTGACAGGCAGTGTTCCAATGTCACAGGATTCTCTAATGGAGACAGAGGTTCCTCTCCATATTTCAGGTAGACATCTCAAAATTCTCATGATTTGCTCCTTTGCTGGAACATCCTTTCCCAGAGAAGTCATTGTGTTGACAATTTCATTGAACCCGAGATACATATCAAAAATGGGTTCATCAGGCTTCGTCTTAAAATTATCATACTTAATAGTATAGGTATTCAATCTCATCTCCTTAACATTAGTTGTTCCTTCATGAGAAACAGCTAAGGTATCCCAAATTTCATATGCAGTTTTACATGCAGAAATTCTATTAAATTCTTCATCTCCTAGAGCACAGTACAGAGCATTCATAGCTTTACAATTATTATTGTAAGCAGTCTTTGTAGGTTCATCCCAAGTAGATCTATCAGTACTGGGAATTTTATATTCAGCCTCAATGACAGTCCAAATATCAAAGCCCATACTTTCTTAGTGAATTTTCATTTTTAGCTTCCACTGAGCATAGTTGTTTCCATTAAAGAAAGGTGGCTGGTTAGTAGCAGCACCCTCAAGTCTATTATCCATGATATTACAAAAAGAATTTTAAAGAGATAAAAATTTAGAAATAACAGAAATTTTAAGAACTTTAAAATACAACTAAAATCACAGTTGAAAACAGAGTACTTTTAGAAAATATTAACAACCTTTGATACCAAGTGTTGGTCGGAGTGGATACTCAAGAGGGGTGTGAATTGAGTTCCAATTAAAATTTTCTGTTAAAAACAATGTTGATTAAAATCCCCCTATTTCAAAAACATATTAAACTGTAGTGAATTTATACAGATTATAAAGGTTCAATTAGTTTCTCAAAGATTGATTAGTTCTCAGTTAACTTAATCTTATGATTAAATTAACATTTGAAACTAACTTACTGGTCTATAATAAATATAATCACCTGCGAGTTTAACTATCAAAGTAGCTTTGAAAATAAATTATATTTCAATGTAATAGCAGCGGAATATGAAATAAATATGTAGTATGGATATAGTATGAAGCTACAAACACAGAGAATTAACCAAGAGGTTCAGTCTCAAGCCGAGACTTAGTCCTCTCAAAAGTTTATATAAAAATGATCCACACCCTGGATCGGGGTTAACAACAGTGAACACACTGTCCAGGTCACAAGACCTCTACCAGAGTTCTGTGTGGGAAAACAAACAACAGCTTAGAGCTGTCCAGGTCTCATACGACCTCTACCACTATCCACAGTCAGAAATGAAGTGAAGAAAGGTTTGCTGAGGATTTACAGATCCTCCAGTGAAAGTACAGGAGTCAGTGTGTGTGTTTAATACAGCAGATAACACACACTGCTCAAAATGTAAAACAAATGTATCACAGAGCAGAGATGTAGAGTTTAGAAATGGCGCTGGTGATTTCAGTGTAGCTCTGGACTCTTTTGTATTTGGTCAGAATTTATTCTGAGTCCTCTTCTCGTTTTTGTTTGAGAGGAAGAGTGTCGTATGCTTCAGGCTCAAAGGCAGTGAGATGTAGTCGATGAAGTTCTTCAATGTTCTTTTGTATGCACAGAACTCTTCTTGAGTAGGCTTGATTGTGTATGAGGTTCTGTTCTCCTTGGTTCTTCCTTCTCTTTCTTTTTACTCTGTATCTCCCTTGTGTTCTTCTATCAACACCCTTGCTATCTTTAGCAGAGTCTTCTTGTATTTATGTCACGTGCTTCGGAAGACAGAAAAAGTTTCCTTTCCGCAGGTACGAGGTACGGTTTCCTGACATCCGACAACCTTTATTAATAATTTGACAGAGCATTAAAATATACCTAATATGACCGTTGGTTATATTAAATAAAGATAAAGATAAAGAAATTCAAACAGTTGTTTATGACTATTGGAGAATCAAGTGATCGGTAGGTCATCAGCATTAGTGAGTAATGATCGGTGACTCAGATAGATCAGCATCGGTGAATCAGACTGATCAGCATCGGTCTATCATCTGATCGGTGAGTCAGTTTGATCGGTGAGTCATTTGATCGGTGGCTCATTTGATCGGTGGCTCATTTGCATCGGTGATTCATTTGATCAGCATCGATGAGTCATTTTCATCGGTGACTCATTTGCATCGGTGAGTCATTTGCATCGGTGAGTCATTTTCATCGGTGAGTCATTTGATCAGCATCGGTGAGTCATTTGCATTGGTGACTCATTTTCATCGGTGAGTCATTTGCATCGGTGAGTCATTTGCATCGGTGAGTCATTTGCATCGGTGAGTCATTTGATCAGCATCGGTGAGTCATTTGCATCGGATCGGTGCGACCGTTGTCTTTTGATATGCGATCGGTGCTTCCGATGTCTGTTGATATTGAATCGGTGCTTCCAAAATACTTTGTACATCAATAAGCATAGACAAAAATGTGGTAACAGATTCATTAACATATTGTAATTAAGTTTATGAGAAATCAAACCAGATTAAGCATTAATGGTATGTGATGATTTGTGATTATTAAAACATCAATCATAGATATGAAATCAACAATCTTCCAGAGGGCTCAACAAAAACCATTGAAGGATCACCATTAGATTTTCCATATTACCCTTAGAGAACCCACAACACCTCCTAGGTTTTAATACAAATCCAAAAAATATCTCCTTGAGATATTCTAATCCCCAAAAACTCAAACAGAAATATTGTTCTCAAAAAATCCTCTAACCAAAATAAAAAAATAAAATTTTCTATAAAAAACACAACTTGTGAAAGCATGATTATTTATAGCTAGGATTCCATACCCTTCACTAAGGTTGGATTATATTTTCCATGAGTTTTATTTTGATTCACGAGGATGATAATAATTTGAGAGTTATCCAATATAAGGGTCCATATTTTTCCAAAACCTTCAATCTATAATTCATTGGGTATTGTGGGAGTATGAGGATATTTTATTGTAGTTTTGGTGGTTTAGTATTTTTATTTTTGATTTTAATCTATTATTTTAGTAAAATATAAATTTTTGAGTTTTTATTTGATTTCTGGCTAATTTGGGAAAGTCCCTTATATATTTTCCATGTTATTTAGATTACTCTTATATATCCCCTTTTTCAAAATAATGGAATTTACATATCACCATTTTAACTTTGTGTATTTTATTTATCACAAAATGACCCTTATATATTGTTTTTTTAATGTAAATGAACCTTATGTATTCTCTTTTCAACAAAATTACTGTTATATATTGAACTTTGTTATTGAAAATGGCCCTTATATATTGAGGAGTTTGTCAAATTTTTAATACATAAGATTTTTTTTCTATATATGCAAGTGTAATTCCTTTTATTATAAAATTAATAATTTTTCTGAATTTCAATATATAAGAGTCACATGATCAATATGTAAGAGTCACCCACTTTACCAAATTTTCAAAACTTAAAAGTAAAAATTTAATGTATGAAAGTAATTGTTAACATACATGAGAAATAAACAAAGTCTAGAATCTCCCTATGATACGTATGAGAAAAATTTTAATATGTAAAATTAAAATATTGAAACATAAGAATCATCACCTTTGTTTAATTTTAATACACAATGAACATTTTATTCAAACACAAGAGTCTTTACCTTGATATGTAAAAGTTCTTCCCTTATGCATTAGAGGTATCCCTTTACCAATTTTCAGAACCAGACTTTTCTTATGGATGTTTAATATTCTTATTTAATTTTCATACTAACCTATATTATATTATTTGAGAAATCATATAGTAAACTTCTAGAACACCTATAAATTATGAATAAATCAAAGAATCAAAAAAATTTGGATGTCAACTAAAAATTATCAAACTATTTTTTTTATGTTTTATTAAATAATATCAACTTCATTAAAACTTATAACTTCTTAAAATTTCCCTATTAGGCCTAAATCATATTTTATTTTTGATATAAAAATTATAAATTTTAAAATATGGGAATCAGTTCTTCCGATTTTTAATAAAACTTTCATGCACCTATGGAATATCTACACCATTATTTTTGGCACCATAACATAGAGATAATAAAAGTGTATTTGATTTCATCATTTATATTAAATTAAAAGAGGGATTGTCTAATTTTTATAGGGGGTTACTGAGGTGATCACTCTAGATTCTTTTGACCAACCCTATCAAACTGTAAATTAATGGCATCTATAATTTATAATAAACATTAGATTCCACCTTCCCTTTGGTTTGACTTTCACATTTTTCTTAAACCTTAGGTGACATTTTTGAAGCCCCAGATTTAAAGGTGGGGTTTTCTTAAATTTGAGGTTCTCCGAACCTTCTCTATCTTCTCTATTTCTTACTTAATTCCTTCTAGTAAGGTTACATTTACAATGGTATTTTTTATTGGTGGATAATATTATAGATTGAAATCAATAAGGATAGAGGAAAACACACATGGATTCTTAGGTTCTCAAATTCTATAATTTTGATGTAAAAATTTTTAGATTCATTATGTTAGGAGATTTATAATACTTTATTATATCTCTTAGAATATCTATTGCATGATATGATATGAGGATATCTAAGATTTTCTTATAAAACCTTAGAACCCTTCAATTGTTAGCCCTTGAAACCAATTATTTTGAATCTATTTTATTTATTTCCTATGAAAAAGGAATTATTAAAATATATTGAGTCATAAAATCACTTTATATTTAGTTTTTAAACCCTAGAGTCCTCATATTTTAATTCATATTAACTTAAATGTTTTTTTTGATTGTTGTTATTGCGCAGAATAAATTTTCAGTAACTTTAATTCCAAATTATGAAAATATAGAGATCTATGTTTTCTATATAGATTATATTCACTGGATTCACAAGAATTATATTATTCATAGATTATATTCATTGAAAGATATATAGAATTATTTTTTTCATTGAAATATGGTGAAGCTACATCAAATATATTTAAAACTGATCCCGAATAATGAAAATTTTGAACATTAAGGGTTTGCATATAAATATGATCATAACATCAAGTCTGGAAGAACATAAATTTACAATATTACCCTATAATATTTTAATTGCTTGATGTATAAAACATCTTGTTTCTGAGAGAGTATTTATAATTTTATTTATTTTTAAGTTTTTCTGCTAAGCGATACCACCATGTGAGGCTTTCATTATAAATATCTTAGTATCTCATGTTGTATTATTTTTTTTTGTTTACAATCCTTTGAGATCTATGGATTCTAGTAGGAATGTAGAGATTATTGTTTTTGGAAGTAGAGGTACATCTGATTTTGTTGATTATGTCCTGAGGAGAAATATAGAGTGTCATGGGTTTAACACTAATACCTTTCGATGGGTTAAGCTGAGAGATTCTAAGTGACTGGAAGACCATCCTTGTGATAGATTAAAGTCAAGGATACCTTGAATAAGGTATATATATTCTCCTTATATTTTTGATAGAAATATGATTTATAATATAACTTAGGGGGACATTATTTGTGAATTGTTACTCTATGTTTTGTTAATTTCTAATGTTCATAGAAGTCCATTACTTGTTTTAATTTATTCTATGTATTTTGTTTTTTTATAAATTTATTAAATTATTACAAGTTTATTTTTTTCATGAATATATATTTTAATATTATTTTATATCGGTTGATCAAAAGCTTATATATTGCATTTGTTTTAATACTCTAGGTGGAAAAAATTATAAGTGTCATTGTTTACTATAATTCAACCCCCTCTTGTAGTTTACTAGCTATGATAATCAAGGAAAACATTTGGTATTAGAGTATCTCTCTAATAATTTGTGGGAATAAGTTTTTTGACTAATACCAATATTTGGCATCATATATAAGCCTAATTTTATTATTTTTATTTCCATTAGTCTGTTATAATTTTGTTTTTTATTTTCCTTGCACTTAACTGTGTAGTAAAGAAAAGTTTTTTTGATAGAAGGAATACATGTATGAAATATTGATAATATTAATGTCAATAGATCTAATATATTTGATGGAAATGACTATGGAACTGGAGAGATCATATAGATACTTTTATAATTAATATTAGATTTAATTTTTTCTAATGTTGACAAGTAGTTACAAGATTCCAAAATAAGAAATTTCTACTTTTTATAGAGAAGAGAAATAGGAATTTTAGTTGAATGTTTTAGTAATGAATTCATATTATGTACTATTTATAAGAAAATATCTGGCCAATTTTCATATTGTTGAACAAAAAATGAAATTTTTAAGAAACTAAAGGTTACACACTTCAAAACTTTGAAGGTGTTAGAGACTAAGCAAGTCATACTAAAGGATATTATGAATTATTTGATTACATATTTGGTGAGAGTGTCGCCCAAATGCAACAATGGTTAATTATGATCGTAGATAATATTCAATATCTTAGAGAGATGTAGTCCTCAAATGAACAAATTTTTAAAAAAATTATTGATGTAATACCTAAGGAGTGGGAGTCTAAGAGGACTTCTATTAGCGATACTAATAATATTTCCAAGTTAAGTCTTGGTGACATTATTATAACTTTAATGTTATATGAGAGTCATTTAAAGAGAGATGTTAATAAGGAAAATAAGAAAAATATATTTTCCTTTGATTATATATCTAGAGAATTAAATTATAGAGAATGAAATGATAAAACAAGTACATATAGAGGTAATAGTTGTGCTATGTCTAGTGAGGGGGAAATCACTAAATTTTATAAAAGGATGAATCAATAAATAGGAGAAATGAATTTCCAGAGAGATAATTGAAAGGGAAGGAATAAAAGTAATGATAATAAATATTGTTCTAAACCTATTTTCTAGGAGTAATATAACAACCCAAGATTTTATGGTATGTATTTATTTAAATTTAATCTTTTCAAAGCTAATATTGCACACCCAGCTTAAACGAACGATGAAATATTATTAGAACCTACCATTTAAGTTAATTAGAATGAATAGTATTAAAGAAAATTAAAGAAATTATATATTATATATTAAATCAAGTAGTTTTACATCAATATATATGATTTTATATGCATAATATAAGAATGGATCAAATTTTATACATTAAAAGGCCATATTTTTCTAAAGACAGTTTTACCACCTTTTGATGGCACACTTATTTTAAATCTAATTTTGACACATTTATAAATTATATTTGAAAAAATAAACCTCTTATTTCATATTTTAATATAAAAATCTACTTTGGTTTAAATTTTGGTATTTTTATGATAAGTTTAATGTTTTGAGCAATAGTTAAAATACTGAATTTTAATTGAAAATAGATTTTTTTATAAATAATTTATAGTGTTAAATTATTTTTTTAATTAGTTTTATTGTATAATTAGATCAAAATTATATAATTTAATCCAATTTAGGTCATTTTAATCAATCTCACATTGAATTTGGATATAAAAAGTTTTTAATTTTTGAACATTTTCACTTTAGAAACCCATCTTCTCATTCTGTCTATGGGATTAATCTTAAATTAATTTCAGAAAATTATGTGTTTTGATTTTAAAAAAAATGTATTCCACTTTTTAAATCATATGGTCAAAATTTAGTACATAGTTCCATTTTATTTTTAGACAACATGAATGGTAACTTTAATACTTTTTTATATTACCACGGTTAAAGGTAAATTGGGTAATTAAGGGTTAACATAATATTATAAGTATCAGAAAATTAACTTAAAACTTGTATAAATTTTATTTCATGATTTTTTTAATAAAAATATTCCTTGATCCAATTTTATGTCTTCTTGGTGCCACTTGGATGACTTTAAGCCTTATAATATTTTTTTATGGAAAGTCTAATATGTCATACTCATGTTTTTAATGATAATTAACTTTTTAATATACTGTTATTCAGAATATATATTTGACTATAAATATTAATTTGAAATATAAATTTTTTATCTTCACCATGATAATTTATTTTTAATTTTTAGGGAATAAATAATTAAATTAAAGGATTGCACAATGATGAGGCAGTAATTGTTTAATTAACATAAAAATTAAATAAATGTAATTAAAAATATTAAAATAAATATAATTTGATATAATTAATGACATAGAAGAATTTTTAAGATTAATTAGAAATAATAGGGATGTATTAGTGGTTTTTTTGAAATTATCTTGTATATTTATATATTTTAAAAAGTTAAGTAATGAATTGTATCAAAATTGACATTACTGATATTTTAAAATAAATAATATTTTATTAATTGATATAAATTTCATAAAAATATAAAATTTGACCAAATGATTGGGATAAGGTTTAAAATTTCCTAAATGACACATTTATGGTTATTTTTAAATTTTATACTAACTATATTAACCCTTAAGGAGTAAAAACACATTTTTGTCATGGTAAGAGTTAAATGGATTAAATAAGGATTAAAGCCAATAGATAAGGGTAATAACATGAACTAAAATTTTATAAAAATTATTTTATGAGAGGATTTATACCCATCATCATATTATATTCTAAATAACTCAATTTTCATTAATTTTTAGTTTAATGTTAATTTATATTAATTTAATATTTTGTGAGTTTCTAAAAGTACCCTCACCTCATTGTAAAGGGGAACCTCATCCTTAACTTAATCACACAAAATTGATCCTTATATATCGACCAAAAACTACCCATTTATCTTCCCAAAATTCTTATCCATGTTATGTAGGTAATTTTATTTTAAAAACACCATCCCTAGATCCATTAGGAAGAGATCAAAATGATGTTCTCTAAAGAAGAGGTAATCGTTTTTACCAATTCATCCAAGTTCAATTGTTCTTATAATTCCTATTAATTTGTTTTTTACATGATAAATTAATAAATATAATATAATACATATATACTAATATGTTATTATTATTATGTGACAACCATATTCTACCTTTTATCCATCTTATAAAAAAGGAAAACACCACGCACGCTTACGTATGACTTACCGTCTCCACGCTGTGGTGTAATATGTTTTTCATCACAACTTTACTTGGATGGGTAAAATGATAGAAATAATATATATATATATATATGATAATTATGAAATTATATTTATTATTTAAAAATTAATATACCATTCACCTCATTACCCTTTCAGTATTAAAGTAATGATACCGTCGCTCGGGCATATGTACAACCTAGCATCACTACAACATGATGTGATTCATTTTCTATATTAACCATTAAAACATGATTATAAAAATATATATAATGAATAAATATGATATATATGAAATAAATATCATTATAAATATGAAATAAATATAAATTATGCATAATAAAAAAGAATTACATTATAAAACATGCGTAGGAAAATGAAGCAGTTAACACCCAAAAGAAGGATAATAATAAAATATTATCAACAAATAGGTGATAAAATAATATAAAAAGATCA
Organism: Viscum album; assembly: GCA_963277665.1. Classification (NCBI taxonomy): domain Eukaryota; kingdom Viridiplantae; phylum Streptophyta; class Magnoliopsida; order Santalales; family Viscaceae; genus Viscum; species Viscum album. Next base: position 249,240,182 of record OY728133.1, read on the forward strand.
TATATGATATCATGAATATGAAAAATATTAATATATAAGTTAATAACATGATTAAAACTTTTATAGACAAGGTTAAATAATGTTCTACTAAAGGATGTGTAAGGTAAGGGACTTCGTCTTAATCCCCTTTCATTGAGACATAGTTTGATGTTATACACCCAACTTATTTTACGAGGTTCATATACTAACCATTAGACTTATAATGTAATTAATTAATTTATTATCATGTTATTTAATGCCAATAATAGAAAAAACCCTATACTAATGGTTTAGAACCATTGGTATAGGTCTCCAAACCATTGGTATAGCCTATACCAACAGTTTGGAGGGTCGTTGGCTATTATGGCATTGGTATAGACCTATACCAATGATTTTGGGAACACTGTCAGTATATACCTATACCAATTATTATGTAAAACTTTTTTATAGGTCATTTAAAAAACCTTTACCAACGGTTTATTATAACTATTGGTATAGGTAATGTAAAAAATAAAACTCGGCTTGGTTTTGATCCCAACACCTCCCATTTATAATCCAACGACCTAACCACTAACCTAAGATGAATTTTGTGAACATAATTTCATTAATATATATATGTATATTCATATGTATTTTAAGATTTGATTTATTTAATATTATTTTAATGAATAATCCATTAAAAATATGGGTACCTATATCGACGATTCTCAAAACCGTTGTTATAGGTTATTTGATATTTTGAGCTATACCAATAGTTTTGGTGGAACCGTTGGCATACAGAGGACCTATACCAATGATTTTTGGGAAAGACATTGGTTTAGGGTCTCTATAATGGACCTATACCAAATTATTTGGATAAACCATTGGTATAGGGCCTCTCCTTGGTACCTATATGAATGGTTTCTCCAAAACTATTGGTATAGGGTCTTTCTAAGGATCCTATACTAATGGTTTTTAAAAAACTATTGGTATAGGTATATTGTTATAGATCATATTTCTAGCAGTGTGTTTTTTAATTTTTTTTCATAGGGAATATGATTTAAATGTTCAAAGTTGTATGGGACAACTTGAATGTTAGAAGATTTAATTATCAAATAATTTTCTCTATGTTAGTATTCTTGATATTATTTTACATATTTATTTATATGAATATAAAATTATTATAAAGGAAATTTTATGTTTATTTTTAATTTCATTCAAAGGTTTTAAAAATAAATCTTTTTATGTATTTTATATGAAATGTTTTTGACAAATGAAGAAATTAATGTTCTATTATTAAACGTACACAGTGACACCAACTTTCCCACCACCATGACTATTATTAAATTTATATATTCATTTGAAAGATTATATATTTTATTAAATGAAAATAACTCTTCCCTTATTTTTTTGGATATTTATTATTGAAAATGGTTGTTTTTAAAAGAAAAAGGTATTTTTATACAAAACTTTTTTTATATAGGTTTAAATAGAGTTTTTCCTCAATAAATTTTCTGCAATTTAATTAGAGCATTTTCATCTATTTCAACACCCTTTTTCTAAAATTATTTTTAATTGAGGTTAATATCTTATTATATCATCTATAAAATTTTATTAAAAGGTTTATGATCCGTTTGACCATGGATGTGATATTTTGATACCATTTATGATTTATGGTTAAAGTGTTGACATTTCATATGCCAGTTTTTCAATGTGAATGTTTATGTTGTTTATGTTTCACCCCCTTCACATGAGGAAAGTACTGGACTAATTAAGTGATAGTTGGGGCCCACTATAGCCACTTGATGCTTTAGTAGGTATCATGAGACAAACTAGTTTGGTTATTGGCTGAGGACTTACTCATTTATGTATGGTGTCTTGGCCGAGGCCTTGATGGTATGTTTATGATGTCTGAAATAATGAATTCTATCACTGTGAGATAAGTTATTTATTTCCATATGATTATTTTACTAGTGGAATATACATGGTTAAGTTTCCTAGATCATGTGATTATTTAAATAGCATGTGTTTTAGTTACTTACCTTTCTATATTGTTTATTCCATTTTTACTCATAGTTTCTGCTGTATGATTATCCTTATTGAGAACTTGATCTCAACCATTTGATATGTTTAATTTTCGCATATGATTATAATAAGTATTTTAGGAATGATATGTAGGGTTATAGGAAGGTGGAATAATGGGAGACTCAATGAAATTATCTTCGTATTTTATTTTTTAAAATGTAATATAAATTTCAAGTATATATCTAGTTTACAAAGACTAATAAACTATTTGGTCCTTTGGGATGTGATTCCTTGTATCTTATGATAATGTAATAAAGTAAGGTACCAAATCCAGACTACTAGGGTCAGGGTATTTGTAATTAGTATCAAATAAATTTTAGTAGAAATGTTGGGAAATAGATTTATGAAAATATGTATTAGATAATATAACCCTATGACTGACTTTGAGGATAAGTTTAAGTATATGATATCATCCAATAGATTTATTAATACCATGTATAACCTAGGATAAACATATAAACTCATATATTAAGAAGAATATGTCATGATTTAGACATCCTATAAATGATTCTTTATGGATGTATCAATATGATTTGTGTTTCTCGTATTCTGATTTGGGTTCAGGTCAATGGTTAGAATCATGAAATTTATAAAAGTATTGGTTATACTACTAATTATTAAGAGACTACAAAAGAAAAATATAATAAAGGAGTTATTTTAGAATAATATCATTAATCTTAGTTAATGGTTTCAGAATGAAGTAGAATGATTAATGTTATTTTGTATTTATATTCAAAATTATTCATCAATCATGATATTGTTATTAAAATCATGAGATATATAAGGATTGTACTATCACACTTATTTTTTAAGTATTTTGAATCAGGAATGTTTTAATTAAGGGTTTTAAGGTGATAAAATATTTTTTATGTTAAAATAAGAGCTACATTATGATGTTTAGGGAATATAATGTTAAGTTAATTTTTTAAATTTAGTGACCTTTCTTTTAAATCCTCGGTCATTGAATTTTGGTAGACATATTTTGGATGAGTTTTAAGGTAACTACTTATGGAATAGATTAAGTTGAACTTTGGATATTATTGTTTGAGGTTAAATTATGATTTTTCATATTATAAAACTTATGATAACCATTTTGGTTTTGATAATATTTAGAGGATAAAGGAATTACTTGTCGAACTTATGACTCATTAAAGTGCTTCAAGAATGAAAATTCATCTTTAAAAGCCACAACTTGGTACAAAAGATAAAGTGAAAATAGATAAAAGTATAACTAAAGAATGAGATTATGATTATGACATGGAAATTAATCAAGTAAGTTTATTTTATATAGTGATTATCTTGATAGTAAATTAATCCCTCAACTTTAGGAAAAATATTTTGGAACAAAAATGTTATCATATAATTTTCATACTAAGAAATCAATTATTTTTTAACCAATCACAAATTTATAATTTTGTGATGGTTAACTTTATAATGACCATATTATCTATCAGTCCCCATTAGAAATTGATAGTTATATTTGTCTTCCATGTCCATGTTTTTACTTTCTTCTAATTTTATCCTATTCTAAAGCCTAATTTTGTGGCGACCTTCACATTTACCTTTCCCTTTTATTAAGAGGATATTTTATTAACCTTATTTCTAATGTGAATTTACCATAAAGGAATTTTGAAGTATAAACATTTGAGTTTTGAAGTTTAATTTAAAATTGTGAGGAAACAATTTACTAAAGTAGAGGAGAATGTAACACCCCAATATTTCGTGGTTTTTCTCTTTATAAATTTAATTTCAAAACATACATTGCACACCCAACTTAAATAAATAGTGAAATATTATTATAACCTAGCCCTAAAGTTGGAGGGAATGAATAGTATTAAAAAATATGAAATTTATAGACCATATATTTAATCAAATATTTTTACATCCATGAAAATTATTTTATAAGCATAATATAATAATGAATCTAATTTTATGCATTAAAAATATATATTTTTTACAGACATTTTTACCATGTTTTGATGGAGAATTTGTTTTAAATATAGTTTTTGAGACTTTTATAAATTATATTTGAAAAAAATTTATTATTTGAAATAGGAATAAAAAACAGTTGGTTGAATTTTTGGTATTTTTCTGATAAGTTTCATGTTTTGATGAATAGTGAAAAATACTAAATTCTAATTTAAAAATGTTTTTTCATCTAAATAATTTATAGTGTTAAATTATATTTTTAATTAGTTTTAAAGTATAATAAGATCAAATTTATATCAGTTAATCCAATTTATGTCATTGGAATCAATTTAAAATTGAATTTGGATATAAAAACATTTCAATATTTTGAAAATTTTCACTTTAAAAACCCATCAAATAATTCTGTCTATGGGAATTATTTTAAATTAATTTTATCCAATTAGGTGTTTTAAATTTTGAAACATGGATTTGAAATTTTGGATAATAAGTTTGAAAATTATTAAATAGGTCCTTTTTATTTTTTGAAAATATGAATAGTAACTTTAGTATTTTTTTAATTACCACGGTTAATGGTAAATTTTCACGACCCATCCCCTCGGGCCTGTGCCGCGACTACCCCAAGCCCGCCTTCCATAGGCCAGGGGCTGGTGACTAATACTGAAGGCATATTTTCTAAAACTGGGAGGGCATTTCTTTTATAACCTGTAGCACACATAACCAAGCACACAACAAGATAAAGAACACAAGTAAACTGAACTGTAAACAGAGTGAGTGTAGTAAGTTAAAGGGGCCAGAATACAAGCCCAACTGGAAAGTACAAGTACAACTGTGATATAATACAACTGAAGAAAAGGGAAAATCAGCTGCTAGGTCATCCTCTGAGGTTCCTACCTGAAGGGTAGGTACAGATCGCCTCATCATCACTCCACGTCCACCCGTCTCCTCTGCGTACCGACACGCCGTATGGTCAACCTCTAGGTACCATCCAATCTTGGTACTCTAAGCCTCAGTCAGTGCTGTCCATCGTCTGCATCCAACACAACAAGGTGCAGGCATAGCCCGTGCAAGGGTGAGTATAACGATACTCAGTAGGGTCCCTAATACCCTCTAGGTCTCACAAAATCCATCAAGAATAAATCACAAAGTATGAAATCAACATATAACCATACTTAGGTATATGCCCATACATTTACCTAAGTTATCAAGTAATCTATCTCAATCATTAGGAAAACAAAGAGGTACTAAATCAGATCACATCAGGATTTATTCTAGGGGTAGTATCAAGTAACATTCCCAGTCACAACATCGAACACCTCTGCTGCTGGAGAACTCCACCTCTATCGAGTACAGTGGGCCTGCCGTGTTACATAGAGGTGCTTCCCACTAACCTTGGACTGCTGAGGTACTCCTCCTGTCGAGTACCATGGGGCTATCACATCACCAAGGTGCTCCCCACCATGGGTCTGCCGCGTCACCAAGGAGCTACCCCTCGTAGCCTTCTGAGGTACTCCTCCTGTCGAGTATCGTCGGTCTGCCGCATCACTAAGGTGCTCCCCACTGTGGGTCTGCCACATCCCCAAGGTGCTCTTCACTAGGCCAGTCGAGTCACTTCGAATCAGAATAGTCAGCAGTCATCAAGTCTCATCTAGTCATAGGGTTCCATACATATCGTGCTTGGGAAAACCGCTTCCCAAGCCACAGGTCAATACTCCAACTTCCACAAAGTCCCACAAAGAAGTATCTAAAAGGTCTGTCACGTCATAGGGGTCTCAACATAATAGACAGCGCGTCAATTTGATGTCTGATCTGTGAGTTATTAGCCTTTTAGTCTCGGGGGCCCGGTTAGACTCATGCTCAATCCAACCTAACTATTCCCTATCTCAAACCAAATCTCAGTGTGATATATTCAAAGGGACCGACTCATTCCAAGATTTCCAGTGCCACTGATGGTTCCTCAAACGGACGTCTAGTGCCAAAGTTATGGCCAAAAGAAAGTAAATGGGTCGTAGTGGGCCCGGGTCCGGTCTGACCCGGTCAGACCGACCCAGCCTGACTCGGCCTGGGACGACCCGATCTGACCCACTAGGTCTAGCCTGGGCTACATTGCGGCCCGTACCATAGTGCAGTCCGGCCCACAATGCGGTCCGGCCTGCTGGGCGGCCAGAACTGCTAGGTCCAGCCTGGCCTGCTGGGCGGCCCGGCCCGCTGGGCGGCCTCGCCGCGTGGGGCCGCAAGGTCCACGAGAAGCACAGAGGCCGCCGGGTGGCATGGACTACCGTGGGGTGGATCGACAAAAGATGACAGCAGCTCAGATGGTGGCGGTGGCACCTCGACGGACGGTGGCTTGGCGCGACGAACGACGACGGCCCAAAAGATGGTGGCTCGACTTAGTGGATGGCGGTGACGGATCAACACGATTGGTGGTGGCAGATCAGTGGACAATGGCGGCGGCTCGACCCGGTCTGCGGCAGCTCGACAGACAGTGGCTCGGTGGAAGACAGTGGTGGCTCGGCCTGGTCGACGGCAGCTCTGCAGACAGCGGCAGCGGCTCGACAGCTCAGAGGTGCGCGGTGAGGGAGGCTCAACCCGGGGTAGCGTGGCGAGGGAAGTTTGTCCTCGGGCAGTGCGAAGAAGGAAGTTCATCCTGGGGTGGTGTGGAACAGCGGAGGTCATGGGTGGCAGTGTCGTTGCCTTCATCACCTTCGTCATCTTCATCCATTGTGATGAACACACAATTAAACACAAGAATTACGGAGAGGACGAGCCATGTTAGTTTGGCCCAAACTCTCCTTTTTAGAGCGCTAGAAAGTGACTATTATACTTGAATCAAAAGAATATTAAGAACGGGTAAGGTAAAATAATTCAAACACCCTTCCTTCAAGCTTCTGTAATTTAATCATTTCCAATCCCGCAAAAGAAAAACATTCGCAGATCAATCTAAAATAGATAGTTGATCCGCATTCATTGTTTTAGAAGAGTTGAACATGGGAATATAAAATCACTTATAAATAAACCCCTATCTCGGGTTGTTCGTTGACGTAGATCACGAGGGAGGAGACGACATCATTGGGGTGGAAAAGACGATCATCGATTAAAGACGTCCCATACCGGAGGATGTCCCAAGGAAGAATGTCGAAGTCGAGGTCGGCGTTCTTCGTTCGGAGAAGAAGTTATTCATTGAAGTTATTCCTCCAAGAGCTCCTCCTCTCCCCAATTCCACCTAAATGAAATGATAGCCCCCAAAATAATAGATTATGAGAACTATTATGTTTGTTGACATAAAATTCAAATTGGGTTAATTAATTACTTAGCATAATTAAGTGGGGGAGGGTTTACATAATAAATTAAGAAGGGTTGGCACAATTAATGTGGAGGAAGCTCAAGAGGCTCCTCCACATTAATGAAGGAGTTGAAGAGGTTTAGGCCTCAGGTGGTCCCCACCACCATAACCTCTCATGGGCGGTTATGATCGGGTGGCCCAAACCACCATAACCTCTTATGGGAGGTTAAGGTCTGGAAGTTCCCACTTCATAACTTCCACATGGAGGTTTTAACAAATAAAATAAAAATAAAATGTGGTACAATTTTATTTTTATTCAATTATTTCATGAGAAACCCAAAATCTAACTTCCACCCTTGACCAAATGCCGTCAAGGTGAAAGTATCTTTAAGAGAATATCAGCGCTGTGAGTTCAACGGTGTCCTCATATTTCCATTCCGATCACCGCTTCAAAAGTTAGAAAAACCCGCTCGCACGTTTACTGATCATACCCGAAAGAAAAGTTCAGAAATTCATTCTGAACACTCTGGGCCTCGTAATCACGCACTGTCAATTTTCACGGACTCGTAAAATTCCCATTTTTTTTAAAAAAATTTATATGGAAATTCCGTGTCTTTACATTCTCCCCACATTAGGTATTTATGTCCTTGTAATCCACAACTCAAACTAGGTAAACAATTGGGGTTACTGAGCATGTATCTAAGCCTCTTGCTCCCATGTGCTCTCCTGGAGGTTCCCGTGCTGTCATCAAATGTGCCAGAGGTATCAACCATCCACAAAGGACCCACTTCTGTCGATCCTCAATATCTATTGGAACCTCCGTAAAAATCACCCCATCGTCGACGTCCAGCTCGCCATGGTCGATGATGTGAGAAAGTTCGTGTACATATCTCCTCAGCTAAGATACATGGAAGACATAGTGAACATGATGCAACTGAGGTGGAAGAGCTAAGTGGTAAGCCACCTCTCCAACTCTGCTAAGGACCTGAGAAGGTCCAATGAACCTTAGAGATAACTTTCCGGCTTGGCCAAATCTCCGCAAACCTCATCGAGGTGAGACCCGTAAAAAGATGTGGTCGCCATCCTTGAACTCCAGAGGTCTCCATCTTCTGTCAGCATATTACTTATGCCTTCTCTGTTCAGTCTTCATCCACTCTTGGATGATCTGCACCTTCTCTGTGGTAGCCCGTACCATCTCTGGTCCCACTAGTTCTGACTCCCCTGGGTCAGTCCAACACAAGGGTGATCTGCAAGGTCACCCGTACAATACCTCGAAAGGTGCCATCCTAACGGTGGAGTGACAACTGTTGTTGTATGAAAACTCCACCAAAGTCAAGTGATCCTCCTAGTTTCAACCAAATTCGAGGACGCATGCATGTAGCATGTCCTCGAGGGTTTGAATGGTCTGCTTAGTCTGGACATCCATCTAAGGATGGAAGGTGGTGCTCAAACAAAACTATGTCCCGAATGCCTCATGCAATTCCTTCCATAGCCCGGAAGTAAAATGTGAATCATGATCAGATACAATAATCAAGGGTACTCCATTTAGTCGCACAATATCTTGAACATAAAGGCATCCCAAGCTCTCTTCTGAACCCTGCTCTCTGATCAGTAGGATGAGGGCCGAGTTGGTGAGTCGGTTGACGATCACCCAAATCGAGTCATGACCCCTGGACGTACGTGGAAGTCCTATTACGAAGTCCATGGATATCTCATACCACTTCCACTCTGAGACCTCTAAATGCTGAACCAAGCCTGCTGGTACCTGATGCTCCGCCTTCACTTACTGACAAGTGAGGCACCGAAAGACAAACTCTGCAACTGATTTCTTCATTCCCGGCCACCAGTGCTGTCGTTGGAGATCCTAGTACATCTTCCCCACTATTGGATGTACCGCAAGAGGGGATGTGTGTAACTACCTCAACACTTAATCTTGAAGTGACACTGGTACCATGGTACGCCCTCTGAAGAAGATGACATGCTCCCCACCTTCAGAAAATCCATCAGGTTCCTGCTCTGTGGATATCTAAGCATGTCAAGCCTCTCAATCGGCATCCTCACGCTGTGCCTCCCTGAATCACTGAAGAAGTGGGGGAGTGACTGTAAGAGATTGAAGGAAATATGCTCTATCTCTAACCACAAGGGATATCTGTAAAGCATCCAGCTGCTTCGTTGCCTCGCCTAGCAGCTGCATACCAGATCTCTTGCTGAGTGCATCTGCAACAACGTTCCCCTTCCCAGAGGTATAGACTATCTCAAAGTCATAGTCCTGGAGGAACTCAATCCAACATCACTATCTCAGGTTCAGGTCCTTCTGGGAGAAGATATACATAAGACTCTTGTGATCAGAGTATACTTTAAAACGTTCACCCATCAGATAATGTCTCCACATCTTCAAGGCGAAGACCACTGCTACTAAATCCAGGTATTGGGTAGCGTAGTTCTGCTCGTGATGTCTCAGATGTCAAGAACCATATGCGATCACTAGTCGCTCCTGCATCAGGACACATCTGAGTCCGGTCCCTGATGTATCACAGTAAACTACACACCCTACGCCCTCCTCTAGAAGCCTCAAGATCGGGGAACTAGTTATCCTCTGCCTCAGCTTCTGAAATCTCCATTGGAATTTCTTTGACCAATCGAAGGGTTTCCCTTTCTTCATCAAGGCTGATAGTGGTGATACAATTCTGGAGAAATCTGGCACAAACCTCCAATAATATCTAGCCAAACCCATTAAACTATGTACCTCCGTCACACTCCTGGGTGGCTCCCAAGAAAGTACCGCCTAAATATTCACTGGATCTACTGCAACTCCGGCCTCTGATATGACATGTCCCAAGAAGTGAACCTCTCATATCCATAACTGGCACTTTGAGATGTTACCATAAAGCTGGTGCTCTCAGAGTGTGTCCAGTACTACCTACAAATGATAGGAATGATCCTCCTCAGTAGTTGAGTAGATCACAATGTCATCGATGAAGACCACTACGAAGCAATCAAGGTATGGCTAAAAGATCCTGTTCATGAGTCCCATGAACACTGCTGGAGCATTGGTCACGCCGAATGGCATAACCAAGAACTTGTAATGGCTGTACCAACCCCTGAAGGTCGTTTTATGCACATCCTCATCTCGTACTCTGAGCTGGTGATAGCCTGATCTGAGGTCTATCTTTGAGAACCACCACACTCCCTTAATTTGATCAAAGAGGTCGTCAATCTTTGGGAGTGGGTACTTGTTCTTCACGGTCACCTAGTTCAGGTGCCGATAGTCAACACAAAGCCTAAAGATTCCATTTGCCTTCTTAGAGAATAGAATTAGGGCTGACCAGGGAGAAACACTGGTCCGAATGAATCCCTTACCCTATAAGTCCTCTAGCTATACCCACAGCTCACGAAGCTCTGCAAGAGCCATATGATATGCTGGTGTAGATATCGGTGTCATCCTGGGGGTAAAGGTAAATGTAAAAGTCCACCTCTCTTTGAGGAGGTAGACCTGGGACATCATCAGGGAAAACATGTGCATACTGGTCCACCACTACAAGATAGCTCGGACTCTCCACATCAACAGCTCTGAGGGTAAGGCTAGACAACTGATGAGTGATCGGTTGCACTCTCCTCCGAGTAAGTTCATCATGTTCTTCAAAGGCTCCCTTCTCACCGGTGATGGTATACCTTGTCCCATCCATGCGGACACACCACACTTTTCACCTAATACAATCAATCTATGCATGGACTGTAGATAACTAGTCCATACCCAATATGACATCGTAAGGCCTTGACGCTGCTACTAGAAGATCCCAGCCGAAGATCTCGCCTCCTAGGGTAAGCTTGGACTGCCGACACCAATGTGTAATTGTAGAATCTGTTCCCGTAGGAGTATCTAGATGTAAGGATCGAGCCAACAGCTCTATTTGAATCTCTGAGCACCAAACGAGGGTAGTGGAAATGAAAGATTGACCGACACCTGTGTTTATAAGTGCTACAACTAAGGTGGAGTAGACACAGATCATACCTCGTATCATCTCTCAAGTGCCATGATCATATGACTTGGCTGCCTGGAGCTGAGCTCTCCCATGTACACCTGCTCCCTACGGTCAGGGTGGACCTCCTGGTAGTGGTGGCGATAACATCTAGAATCGTCACCTACAGCCAGCTGCTCGGCCAGCTCCTCTACCACGTCCGCCAGCTCCCTGTGGACCTCCTCAGTCGAATCTCCATCTCTGCTTGGGAGGTGCTTCGACCATATTCTGATCATCCGTACGAAGGTTCAGACAGTAATGAGCCATGTGACCCTTACCACCGCATGAGAAACATTGCCCACTCTTGGTATAACTGGTTCTGCCTCGGGTGCCCCGCACAACCGAGCCTGAGTCATGCGTTTGTCCACCTGTAAGTCTGGTCCCCTTGGACCTATGTGATTACTATTTTCTACCAGCTATAGAAGACTCCGCTACGTGATGACTGGTAGTGGGTCTCGCTATTGGTGGCTTCCCAGCAAAGAAACTCTCCACCAAGAGGGATCTCTCTAACACCCCCGCCTACATCAGGATGCTGAGTGAGATCATCAAAGCCCTGATCTCCCGCATGAGCTCCTTCTCAAAGTTCTGAGCCCTGAAGAATGGGCCTCACACCATATCTATGTGGTAACGTGAGAGGTCAGTGAAGCTCACTGAATACTGAGCCCCAATCATGCTTCCCTACCGTAGATGAAGTAGATCATGAATGCGCACTCTGTGAAGAGTCGCTGGAAAAAACTCTTCCCAAAATAGGCTCACGTAGTCTTCCCAGAGAAGCATTGCCTCATCGTGAACTAGGAGCATCAAGCTCCACCATCTGCCTGCTGCTGCCTATTGAAGGATGGAGACAAGAATCACCATGAGATTGGTTGGTGTCCCTATGAGTCAGAAGACTCTCACCAAAGCCTCCCACCAATCCTCAGTCGCCTGTGAGTCTGTCTCTCCCCTGAACCTGGGTGGCCTTTGGTGCTGGGACTCATGCAACACACTCAAGTGGCATGCATTGTCTTCTACTAGGGTTAGTGGCTTAAGTTTCCCAATGGAGAATGGTAACGCTGGTTCCTCCACTAGTGCCTCTACTAGAATAGGGCCCTGCACTGAGGCCTCATCGCTCGGTGGTATATCAGTGCGTGCTACTCTCAGAAACCTAAGTGGCTATCTTTGTAGAGGAATCCTGAAAAGAAACAGGTGCACCACAGTCAATAAATTATACTTGGTGAGTTGAAAGTTATACCTGGTGAGCTGACTCAAAATATCACAAAGAAAACTTTTGAAAACACACACACAATCAGTGTTTTCATGCACTGAGTCGAAAATTAGAAGTCAGGGTCCTGGTGGATGGATACGTCGGCTGCCGCACCAACACTAAACTACATAAACTGAAAACTCCTCTCATTACCCTTAACAATATTGTTTCACAGAAAATATCAGAGTCCTAGTAATTTGGTAGAAATAACTCCTTTGATACCAATTTGTCATGACCCATCCCCTAGGGCCCGTTCCGTGACTACCCTAAGCCCACCTTCCATAGGCCAGCGGCTGGAGACTAGCACCGAAGGAGTTTTCCGTAAAACTGGGAAGGCATTGCCTTTATAAACTGTAAGCACACGTAACCAAGCACACAACAAGATAGGAACATAAGTAAACTGATCTGTAAATAGAGTGAGTACAGTAAGTAAAAGTGGCCAAAATACAAGGCCAACTGGAAATTACAAGTACAACTATGATACAATACAACTGAATAAAAGGGAAAATCAACTTCTGTGTCGTCCTCCGAGGTTCCCACCTAAAGGGTAGGTACAGATCGCCTCCTCAACACTCCACGTGCACCTATCTCCTCTGCATACCGACACGCTGTATGGTACACCTCTAGGTACCATCTAGTCTTGGTACTCTCAGCCTGAGTCAGCACTGTCCATCATCTACATCCAACACAACAAGGTGCGGGCATAACCCATGTAGGGGTGAGTATAACGATACTCAATAGTGTCCCCGAGACCCTCTAGGTCTCAAAAAATACATCAAGGATAAATCAAAAAGTATGAAATCAACAGATAACCTTACTTAGGTATATTACCATACATATACCTAAGTTATCAAGTAATCAATTTCAATCATGAGGAAAACACAAAGGTATTGACTCAGCTCACACCAAGATTTATTCTAGGGGTAGTATCAAGTAACATTCCCAATCACAACATCGAACACCTCATCTACTGCAGAACTCCTCCTCTATCATGTACAGTGGGCCTGACACGTCACACAAAGGCGCTTCCCACTAAACTAGGATTACTGAGGTACTCCTCCTGTTGAGTACCGTGGGTCTACCACCTCACCAAGGGGCTCCCCACCGTGGGTCTTCTGCATCACCAAGGCACTCCCCCTCATAGCATATTAAGGTAATCCTCATGTCGAGTACCGTGGTTATACTACGCCACCAAGGCGCTCCCCACTGTGGGTTTTCCGCGTCACCTAGGAGCTCCCCACAGGTCCAGTCGAGTCACTCAGAGTCGAAACAGTAAACAGTCATCAAGTCTCAGCCAGTCGCAGGGTTCCATACGTATTGTGCTTGGGGAAACCACTTCCCAATCCAAAATTCAATACTCCAACTACCACTATGTCCCACGAAAAAGTATCTCAAAGGATTGACTTGTCATATGGGTCTCAACATAATAGACAACATGTCAATTGGATGCTAGGTATGTGAGTTATTATCCTTTTAGTACCGGGGGCCTGGTTGGATTTGTGCTCGATCCAACCTGACCGTTCCCCATCTCAAACCAAATGTTAGTGGGGAATACTCAAAGGGACCAAATCGTTCCAAGATTTCCAGCGCCGCTGATGGTTCGTCAAATGGATGTCCGGTGCCAAAGTTATGGTCAAAAGAAATTAAATAGGTTGTAGTGGGTCTAGGTCTGGTCCGACCCGGTCAGACCGACTCAACCTGACCTGGCCTGGGCCGACCCACTGGGCGGCCCCGCCCCTGGGTCCGGCCGGACCCATGCTGGGCAGCCCGACCCTCGCTGGGCAGCCTGGCCCACTGGGCGGCCCGACCGCGAGGGGCCGCGGGGTCCGTGAGGGGCGCAAAGGCTGAGAGAGCTACAGGGCGATGTGGCCGCTCGATGGCATGGTCGCAGGGCGGTGCTGATAGTCGTGGGGTAGAGAGGATAGCCGTGAGGAGGCTCGTTGAATGGAAGCGGCGACTTGGAGGGCAGCGACAGTGGCTTGGCGGATGACGACTCGGCTTGGTGGATGGCGGTGGCCCGACAGATGGTGGCTCAGATCGTCAGATGGCGATGGAGGCTCAACCCGGTCGGCGGTGGTGGCTTGGCAGAAAGTGGCAGTGGCTTGTCCCGGTCAGCGGCGACTTGGCGGATAGCGGCACGATGGGTGGGAGGGCAGCGGCTCCACCCGGTCGGTGGTGGCTCGGCGGGCAGCGATGGTGGCTCGACAGATCAGAGGGGAGCGACAAGGGTGAATTGACCTTGGGTGGTGTGAAGAGTGCGGTTCGGCCGGGGGCGGCGCGACGAGGGCGGTTCGGCCTGGGGCGGCGTAGAGCAGCGGAGGCCGCGGGTGGTGGTGCCGTTGCCTTCGTCACCTTGGTCATCTTCATCTATTGCAAAGACCAAAAAATTCAACACAAGAATTACGGAGAGGATGTGCCATGTTAGTTTGTCCCACACTCTCTGCATTAGAGCAGTAACGAGCAGCTATTATACTTGAATCACAAGAATATTAAGAATGGGTAAGGGAAAACAATTCAAACACCATCCCTTCATGCTTTCGCAATTTAATCATTTCCAATGCCGAAAAAAACATTCATGGATCAATCTAAAATAGAGAATTGATCCAAATTTGTTTTTTTAGAAGAGAAGAACATGGGAATATAAAATCACTTATAAATAAAACCCTACCTCGGGTTGTTTGTTGATAGATATCATGAGGGAGGAGACGACGTCGTTGGGGCGGGAAAGACAATCATCGATTGAAGACGTCCCACGCTGGAGAATGTTCCAAGGAATAATGTCGAAGTTGAGGCCGGTGTTCTTCGTTCAGAGAAGAAGTTCTTCATTGGCGTTCTTTCTCAAAGAGCTCATCCTCTCCCCAATTCCATCGAAATGAAATGATAGCCCCCAAAATAATAGATTATGAGATCTATTATGTTTGTTTTCATAAAATTCAAATTAGGTTAATTAACTACTTGGAATAATTAAGTAGGGGAGGGTTGAAATAATAAATTAAGGAGGGTTGGAACAATTAATGTGGTGGAAGCTTAAGAGGATCCTCCACATTAATGAGGGAGTTGAAGAGGTTTCGGCCTCGGGTGGTCCCCACCAACATAACCTCTCATGGGAGGTTATGTTCGGGTGGTCCCCACCAAAATAACCTCTCATGGGAGGTTAAGGTCTGGCGGTACCCACTTCCCAACTTCCAAATGGAGGTTTTAACAAATAAAATAAAAATAAAATGTTGTACAATTTTATTTTTATTCTATTATTTCATGAAATACCAAAAAACTAACTTCCACCCTCAACCAACTGTCATCGAGGTGAAATTCTCATTAAGCGATTATCGGTGCTGCGACTTCAACGATGTCCTCAGACTTAAATTCTGAGATCCTGTTCAAAAGTTAGAAAAACCATCTTGCAAGTTTACTAAACGTACCCGAAAAAAAGTTCAGAAATTAATTCTGGGAACTCCAGGCATCAGAATCATGCGCCGTCAATTTTCGTGGACTCGTAAAAATCCCATTTATTTTAAAAAAATTTTACATGGAAATTCCGGGTCTTTACATAAATCGAGTAATTAAGGGTAAAAATAGTATAAAAAATATTAGAAAATCACCCTAAAAATTTTCATAGTTTTATTGGATGAGTTAATTTCGACCAAAATATTCATTGGGACTATTTAATGTCCTATTGGAGCAACTTTGATGACTTTAAGCCTTTTATTGTGTTTCATTTTAAAGAAAGTCAAATATGTCATACTCATGTTTTTAATAAGTTTTACATTTTTAATATATGGTTATTCAGAAGATATATTAGATTATAAATATTAATTTGAAATATAAAATTTTTATATTAATCATGATTTTTTATTTTTAAATTCTAGGGAGTTAATAATTAAATTAAAGGCTTTCACAATGATTATGCAATAATTATTTAATTAGTAGACATATCAAATAAATGTTATTAAAAATATTAAAATAAATATAATTTGATATAATTAATGTAATCCACAAATTTTTA
Organism: Viscum album; assembly: GCA_963277665.1. NCBI lineage: Eukaryota > Viridiplantae > Streptophyta > Magnoliopsida > Santalales > Viscaceae > Viscum > Viscum album. Next base: position 249,256,699 of record OY728133.1, read on the forward strand.
CATGACCTAGACATATTCGTTATGTATTAGAGGTTTTGGTTCGAATTTATCTTGTGTATTGATATTTTTTAAAAAGTCAAGTAATGAATAGTATCAAAATTGACATTAATGATATTTTAAAATAAATAATATTTAATTAAATGATATAAAATTCATACGAAGAATTGGGATAAGGTTTAAAATTTCATAAATTATCTGTTTATGATTCGTTTGATATTTTATAGTGACTATATTAACCTTTAAGGATTAAAAACACATGTTGTCACGGTAAGAGTTAAATACATTAAATATGGGTCAAATCCAAAAGATAAGGGTAATAATGTGACCTATACTTGTATAAAAATTATTTTTTAAGAGTATTTAGAGCCATAATTATATTATATTTTAAATAATTCAATTTTGATCTATTTATAATTGAATATTAATTTATATTAATTTAATATTTTGAGAGTTTACAAAAGTTCCCCTCACCTCATTTATAAAAGGGCACCTCCTCCCTCACTTCCTCACTCCACTTTGAACCTTTTATCTTAAAAAAACCCTAAAAATTTCTATTTCCAAAATACTTATCCAATTTTTGGATATTTTGGTATTCCAAAAAGACCCAACCTATATCCCTTAAGAAAAGATCAAAAGAAAGCCCTTAGAAGAAGAGATAATCGTTTTTACCAACCCATACAAGTTCATTTATTCTTTTACTTCATATTTATGTGTTGTTTCCATGATAAATTAATAAATATAGTATCATATATATTATGATATTTTATTATGATTATAGAAAAACTATATTCTACCTTTTATCTATCCTATGAAAAATGAAAACACCACATGTGCATACGTACGACTTGCCGTCTCCACGTCGTGGTGCAATAATATTTTCATTACCAATTTACTCCGATGGGTATAATGATGGAAATAATAGATATATATATTAATTAGAAAATTATATTTATTCTCAAAAAATTAATATACTTTACACCTCCTTACCCTTTCACCATTAAAGGAATGATACAGTTTCTCGTGCGTATGTACGACCTACCGTCTCCACGATGCGATATGATTCATTATCCATGTTAACCATTGATGAATGATTATAAAAATTTGTAGAATGAATAAATATGATATCTATGAACTCAATATAATTATGTATATGAAATAAATATATCCTATGAATATGAAACAAGATTTTCATGACAAAACATGCATAGAAAAATGAAGCAGTTAACACCCAAAAGAAGAGTAATAACGAAATATTATCATCAAATGGGTGATAAAATAATATAATAACATAATATATGATATAATAAATATGAATAAGGTTCAGATATAACTTAATAACATGCATAAACCATTATACATGAGGTTAAATCACATTCGACTAAAGGAAGCATAATGTAAGGGATTTCGTCTCAATCTCCTTTCATGGAGACATAGTTTAATGTTATAAACCCACCTTATTTTATGCGGTGTATGTATATTATATTTTAATTATCATGTAATTAATTAATTTATTATCATTTTATTTAATGTTTTTTTAAATTCTATTATTTCTTGGGGCTTATGATTTATATTTTCAAAGTTTTCTGGGCCTCATTGAATGTTTAAATATTAAATTAACAAATATTTTTCTCCATGTTAGTATTCTTAATATTATTTTAAATATTTATTTATATGAATTTAAAATTACTATTAAGGTAATTTTATATCTATTTTTAATTTAATTTATTTATTTTATAAGGAATTGTTTTCTTGTTTTATACTGAATATTTTGACAAACGACAAAAGAAATGTTCTATTTTTAACCATACACGACAACAACGACTTTCCCACCGCCACGACTATTATTTAATTTATAGATTAATTTGAAATATTACATATTTTATTAAATTAAAAAACATATTTCCTTCTTTTTGGGATATTTTTTTATTGAAAATGGTTATTTTTAAAAAGAAAAAATGTATTTTTATACAAAACTGATTTTCATATGGATTTAACAAGAGTATTTCATCAATATAAATTTTATAATTTTATTAGAGTATTTTTTTCTATGAAAACTACCTTTTTTGAATCTTATGATTAATTGAGGTTGATCTCTTATGATATCATATACCATATTTTATTGAATGGTTTATTATCAGTTTGACTATAGATGTTCTATTTTGATACTATTCCTAGTTTATTGTTAAAGTATTCACATTTTATATGCTAGTTTTTCAATACGAATGTTTATGTTATTTGTGATTAACCCCATTAAAATATGGAAAACATTGAACTTAGTAAGTGATATAAGGGACCTAATATAGTCCCTGATGCATTGGTAGCTCTCATGGGATAAACTAGTTTGGGTATTGACCATAACCTTACCTGTTTATGTATGGTGTCTTGGTTAAAGCCTTAACGACATGTTTATGATGTACAAAATTATGAATTTCATCATTATGAAATTATTTATTGATTTAAATGTGATTATTAAACTAGTAGAATATCCAAGTTTAAGTTTCCTAAGTCATTTTATTATTTAAATATCATGTGTTTCAGTTATTTACCTTTCCATATTGTTTATTCTGTATTTACTCATAGTTTACACTATATGATTACCCTTAATGAGCACTTGATCTATCCCCTTTCATATGTTTCATTTCCCATAGTATTCTAAGAACTGTGTTATGACTGATATGTAGGGTTACACAAAGGGGTAATAATGGAAGACTCAATGAAATTATTTGTGTATTTCATGTTTTAAAATGTAATTTTGATTTTAAGTATGTTTTTATTTTACCAATACTACTAAAATATTCAGTCATTTTGGATTCAATTCCTTATATATTATGTCAATGTAATAATTTAAGGAACTGGATCTATACTACTGGGGTTGGGATGTTTATTTATATGAAAAAACATACCATATTACTCTAGATAGTCCAGAGTTGAAAAGAACAGACAAGTTGACTTAAAGTAAATATTATAATCTAAAATAAAAAAGTATTAATGCTCTGGATATGTGGAGTGAAATTTGAGGAGACACTACTTTTGAAAATTCTTTAGGATATCGTTATAATAAGAGAAAAATTCCTAGTTTGTACTCCAGTGTTACAAAATTTGAAAACCATTTCATGGGAAAGATGACCACCAAATACCTTACTAATATAACTCTTGACTCAAAATGTTTTTATGATTAATATAGTAGTGGAACTAAAATTAAAGATTAATTTTGTTCCCACAATATCGAGGAAATGGATTTTGATGTTACAAGACTTGAAAATTATGAGAAAATAATAAAAGTTGAATTTGAGAATGATAAAGATAATTTTTATAGACTTACCATGAAATATAGTGGACTCAAAACTAAATTAATTCAACACAAGGAGGTATTATTTATGAATATTTATGAGCTTTCTAAAATGAAGAGTAGGAATGAGAATTTTAATTTTGAGTTGGAATATTTTAAGAGTAAATTTTATAAGGTTACTGATCATGTGAAAGGAAAAGGAATGTTAAATCATCATAAAAGTTTTATATGTATAATGATTAGAATTCATAAAATACTAAGAATAAAGTACAATTTTATACAGATAAATATGTGATTATTATGTTGAAATATGAAATTTAAAGATTGAAGAAGTTATTGAATAAAGTTTCCACAAGATGAAAATAATTTTAATAGTTTTATGGACAACTTATATTGAATATATCTACATCCAATATTGGTAGGAAAACCATCAGAAGTTCAGTGTATCAATAGAATTACTTTGTGTGAATATGAGAACGTTTTTGTACCATATTTTAAATAGTAAGACATCAAAGAATAAATAAATTTATAAACATAGTTTATTCATTAAAAATAACATGAGACTTTATCTTAAATAAACTATATTCTTACAAATATTAGAGATATATACAGGTTTGGATTTCAAAATTTATTTCCACAAATACTCTAGGACCTAAGAAATTATATCTTCTAAAGAATTAATTTAAAAATACTTTAATTCATTGTGTACTAGTAGTTGAATAATTATCACCCATACCTGGTAACTATTTCTTTATGCTTACATGGACTTATTTCTTCAATGAGTTGGTTAATTTTTATGTTTCAAATCTCTTTAAGTTTTTCTTAATATCTAGATTTTATTACTTTATTTAGGGGGAGTTAGATTTTATGTTTTTAGATAACTTTTTTAAGTGATATACTTTTAATTTATAGTGAGATAATAAATATAGGTACACTTTTTTCTTGAAATATCTTAAAAATAAGAAGATCAAGATGGTACATCTAAAAAATAAATTCCAAATAGTATTATTCTTTTGTTTTTTATCTATGAATTTAAAAAATAACAGTTATTTTACTTTGAAAAGGATTTCATTTTTTTCTTGTGAATTTTATATTTTAATGGAATAAAATAAATTCATTTTTTAATAAGTTGAGAACCTGAGAATTTTAAATTTTAATTATTTTAAATAATTTATTTAATCATATGTTTCTTTGGGAAACTATCCTGATTATTAGATATTGGATGATTGACAATTATTGTAAGCCTCACCTAAAAACTATATTAAGGAGTGGACCAAGAAATGGTTGGATATATTTAATTCTAAGATACTACCATATCCTTTTTGAAATTTTTTGAATCACTATTCTTTTTCTGATTGATCAATAGCATCATATTGAGATACCTCAAGAAGAGAAATTGTTCATGAAATGCTGGTAGATAAATATCCATTTTCAAAGTATAAGTTTTTGCTAAAGTATATAATTATATTTTTAGGACTAAAATATTTTTCTACTCAAAAATAATATTTTGAGCTATTTTATCCCTCAATTATCTGTGAGTTTTAGGGGACCATTAGATTTATTAAATAGAGAGATGAGAAATGAATATTTTTTACTCGTTTTGAGAATCCCCTAAGCCTAAACTTCGATAGGTTTTCCGAGATGCTGGAACATCTATTAGTGGGGAAGTGATTTTTTATTTTTTACAATATTAGGGAAGTATCATGATCTTTTGTGAAGATCAAATTTTAGTAAAATTTAATTTAAGTGGAGAAATATCACAATATAAACCACATTTCACCCAAAGTTTGAATCATTTTTCAGTTTTGTTATTCATTTTCTTACCGAAGATGTATTAAAAGAAAACAATGAATTTGATGTATAGTTTTTCATTTTTCTTGTCAACATGATGAATATAAATCATTATATGTTTTATGGAATTAAATCAAATATATTTTCATGGGAAATGTGAATCTGAAGATTATTTTTATTCTTTTGGGTAGTTAACATGGATTTGGTGAAGTTTTTGTAAGTTGATGGATTTAAAAATGATGATCATATTGAGAGGGTGAATAATAATTTTATTAATGTTGAGACTATTTCTCAGATGATTTAGATTTATTATTTTATTTAAAAGGTGTTTGTTGAGAAGTAATTAGATGTTATGACATCAGATGCTCAAAAACCCATCAAGAAGAAATCCAAGGAAAAGGACACAAATACATAAAGTGATAAGTGGAAAGAATAAAGATTTCATCCTATTACTAATCCTAAAATGACTAAGAATAAAAATCTGAAGAAGCTCAAATTTCATAGAATGTTGGAAAGTGGCACTCAAAGGAAGATTTTTATAAGTTGTTGGAAGAGTACAATGAATCTTGGAGACAAAATTCTAAAGAAGATAGGAAAAAGAAAGATGTGAGGGATACTAAAAAGTAAATATTTATTTTGGAAAAAGTGAAAGCTAAGTCTTTGATGAAAGAGACTCATTAGAATTTATTGATGGAGATGATGAAAAAAATACCCATAGAATTTGAGAGACTCTCAAGTTACGAGAGAAATATTATATTTCATTACAATTCATGAGCACATTATTACTGAGACACCTATTCATAGGAATATATAATTTGAAGGAAAATGGAAGGATCTAGTGATAGAAGTTCAAGAGAAATATTCACCACTCTCATGTATTTATCATGAATTTTGAGAAGGTATTTATAAGGCTAAGGAAGTCATTCCACTAAAAGTCATTCCAATGGATGTTAATATATAAAAAATTCAACTTATGGAAATTTATAGTCTATTATCAAGGGAATTATTCCAAGGGGAGGGGGGGGGGGTGAATTAGGGTTGCACATATTTTAACCCTTTAATCCCTTATCATGATCTTGTTCTCTCAATATGAGGAACACTTCTTTTTCTCTCCCTTACTTTATATTGATAAGTGATGAAATTAGTAAATGTGAACATATATAATTTTAATTGCTTCAACCTAAATGGTATTGTACAAGGAGAATACAATTGATGATGTGTAGATGCAGCAAAGAAAAATATACCACACTATTCCATTTGGTTTACAAAATGGAGAAGTCTCACTAAGCTTCCAAACTCACTATTCAAATAAGATGAGAAATCTCACAACCTCTTGAAAAAGATATAATATCACAATTCCATTTATAGACTACTTTGATATTCTTTATAAGATTAATATTTTGTTAATAAAACAAACGTGTTTCATATATTATAAACCCTCTAATGATGATCCAATGAGATAAAGCTCTTAGAATTCCCTTCTTATTTCTTTTTCTCAAACTTCCAATCGATTTAAAAAAACCTCTTTTCTATCATGAGATCATCTGCTCTATTATATTTTAAAATGAATGGTTGGGATTGAATCTATATTCTACAAGATTTCTCCAAGTATCCCTTGTGACTAATGGGATTAAAATGTGCCATTAAATATGAATTACACACCTGAAGATTCATGTAATAACTCCCTATCTTAGTTTCTAGATGAAATTTCCAGCTAACTGAAACTATCTAGATATGAGATGTTCTATTATTGTATAGAATATAAATATACTTTTTTCATATAATACCACAATGTTTAGTGAAATATATTTTGGGAACATGTAGTTGACCAAATCCAAAAAAGTTTCACATTAACTCTTCTATTACTCCACATTCTTCTGCATTATCTTCTTCGAACTCATTGAATCATTGAACTTACTACAACATGGACACTTATGAAGTGGAATGAACTCTTGTAAATAATTAGAGTTATTAAAGATCACTTATTATATTAACTTTGGACCCTCCATGATTCAAGGTGTTACTGTGGCATATGAATATCATATCATAAAAGGATTGTAACATAGATATCAATTGACGATGTGAACTCCTTGAATTTTATAGTGGAACCAAAACTCATTGAAAATTTATTTTAAAGTAACCTATTTAAAATATAATTTTATTGTGGAATGTATTAAAAACTTTGATTACAATATCATAAATTCCTCTAAAATTATAGCACTATATAATAAACCACCTTTCACAGCGACTCAGTCAAGTAATGCTAGTGTCGATGATTGACTGCTACCTCCTATTACTTCCCACACGTGTGAGGCTAAACACCACCTCTCATAGCCTCACATTATCCATGGACCTCTATCACACACACATGTTCCTATACAAATGGGTGCTCACAGACATGCCCCTTATAGGCCCACTCAGCTATGTGGAACCTATGATCGACCACTATCATTTCTGGAGGCTTCTTAGGTGATAACTCTAGACTTGGATGTGATTTTATAATTTTTTAGACTTTCCAACCATCATTTAATCATAACTAAATTCACTACAGTTTATATTTCAAGAAGATATCATATCTTATGATGCTAAGTAGTGTCTCTGACATTGAGACTATATTCCAGATAGATATCTTCTTCAATAGATTTAAAATACATTAAAGTAAGGATTGATTAACATGAATCCTTCTAGAAATTTTCAACAAAAAAGACATTCAAAAACCTCTAAATGGGTCTTATCTAACAAACTTTCACTTTGGGTTTTTTGAATATTTTAAACAAAACATAAGAAATAACTACACTTTTGTCATTTCTCACAACACACCTGAATAATGTATTGATCATTTTCCTCAAAAGAGTGCACCACTGTTAAATAAATAACATATTTTACAGGTATTTTTATTTTAATTTCCAATATTTATTTTTTTGGGGGTTTCCCATGCTTTTATGGAGGAATGAGCGAGTTTTCATGAATTGGGCCAAACCGTGAGGCCAATTCTGGATTTAAAAATAAAATTTGTTTCTTCTATAACTCCTTTATTTTTCAACATTTTTCATCCATTAAAATTTCTAATTGTCCTCCCCTGACCTATTAACACCAAAATGTCAATTTGGAGCCTTTATAAATCCATAACCAATGTGTATTGGGGTTTTTATTTAAGAGATTAGGCCTTCCTAGAAGCTCATTTAAATTTTTAAAAATCAATTTTCTTTATTTAGTAAAATATTAAATTTTAAGGATTTTTTAGTGATTCCAAATTTCAACCAAGACCACTGAACCTATACACACGCCTAGACACTTTCGCCTCTCTTTGGAGCTCTTGTTCACTGCGAATCAGTGAGGAACATTATAAAGTTTATCAAATCGGACAAAATTGAAGAGGTAACTTCATTCCTTCTTAACTCTATCAATTGTTACTTCTTTTCCCCCATTACAATTCCTAATTCGACCCTTAATCATCATCTTCAAAACTAAAATCCATGATAGTCCTTAAAGTCTCTCAAAAACCCTTTGGAATCCCATTTTAATGGAAATTTGTTGGTGGAACTTCAAAGAATATCAATTAAGTTTCTCTCCTCCTTAGTTCCACCACTTTCCATGAAGTTTCGTTAAATTTAATTGATGTTACAAATTAATAGGGGGTAGGTTTTAGAGCCTAGTTTTGAACCTTGAGTTTTATTGTTCACCTATTTTGTTTTTTGGTTCGATCTAATTCCCTCTTGTTGCGGCAGTGGTGCGACTTGATTTTCGTACAATGATTCAAGGGATTCCTTTGTTTTGGTAGGTGATTCCAATGTTTATGAAATATTTGCGTAGTATAATGATGTATTTATAAAATTTTAAGGTTTATATCATTTTATTATTGCTGCAAAAATTATTTTTAGTGGTGTTTTTATTGCAATTGAATTTTACATGCCAATTTGGTGTGAAATTATGGGTTTTCCAAAGAAATGTTTTATTGGTTTTTTTGGGATTACCTATAAATATGTAGTTTTTTATATTGAATGGTAATAAGGATGAAAATACTATTTTTAATATTTATCCCCTTTGTTTGTTGCAGAAAAAATGGGTTTTAATGGTATTTGTGGAACATGTGAACGTTAAGTGCCATGTTTGTGTGTAAATCGAGGTTTTACAAAGTTATCATTTCTTGGTTCACATGGGGAAGCCATAAAATTGATTTTTTTTTGGTTTCATTGAAATTTATTAGTCTTAATTTTATGTTTTGGTAACTTAAAAGTGTGCATATAGTGTAAAAAGTGGGGTTTTTAATGAGTTTTTGGTTCAAAACAATGCGAGATTTTGAGAACTTGTTTCATTTAAAAATAAAAGTTTTTTGATGTGTGTTTTAAGTGTTTCAAAATGTGTATAGATACTATACTAATTTTATGTGACAAGTAGTGGTGTTTTATATGAAAATGGATTTATGTGTAATTCTGAAATTGTTTGAGCATAAAGGGGGAAGCCCAGGTACCTTGGTGGGGCGGATGTGTACTAGTACGACCAGTGGACCAGATGTGTTTTGTCCCTCTTTCACTAGAATTTGGATAATGAAAACTCTAAATAACCTATATGGATTATTATTGGGTACCAATAGGTGATGGGTATGTTCCCTACTAGTGGCTTGTGCATGAGAATGGTTTTTTTCTATGGTTACTTTACACCGATGTACGAGATACACGGGACCCGAGACTATCTAGTGCCTAGGGGTGTTCTCGATTTTGTTTCTAATTGTATTTGGGGTATTTAATATTTTAATGGGGTGTTTTTGGAATTAATTTAAAATATCTAAAATTTCTAATTTAAAGTGTGAACATTCTAAATATTTTATCTTGAAAACTATTTTCAATTGAAGGTTGCATTTCTTTGAATTTATCACTACTTTTCTTTGCATATTAAAATTGCTTTCTTTTTCATATTGTATTGCTTGATATTTGGAATCTTTGGGTGGTATACTATTGGTATTATTATCACACCCTACTTACACCCCTTGGGTGTAAGTATACTTTATTATGCTTGACTCAAGTAAAGGGAAGGCTATGAGTGATGGTAGTTTAGGGTGTTAATTCTCACCCCTGGTGCGGAGTTGTAGAGACATCTTGTGGGTGATGACCCCAGGTCATGTGGAGTCCTTGTGTCTATTTTTTTGTTGTTTATTTTTGTCTTTGGGCCTTTTTTAGTGCATTTGAACTTATGTATTCAGTTCTGGATTTTTTTTGTATAAACCTTGTTTAGTATGAATTTTTTAGATTCAGTTTATCAAATGTTTTTGGTGTTTTATGTATACATATTTGGGTAAATTGTTCCCAAAACAAGATAAATGATACCTGGGAACTTGTGCCATCCCTTTGGGATAGGGAATGACCTTCATAACTTTTCACAGGCCAGGTTTGGTGTTGGTAATAATGGTGACCAGATTCAGTTCGTGACGAAATGGTATCAAAGGAGGGTCAGGTTAACTCTTTGGGTCATGTTATTTGCGGAAGAGTAGGGATATTATGGAGTTAGGATTATTGGGACTTGGTATTCCAGTTATGGGTAGTGTTCCTGAACACCACACCTCATGATGGGATTCAATTTTCCGAGGGAAGTCGGGATTTATCAAATTCCTTTGGTTTTCTTGGTTTGATGATGATTAGTGGAAATGAAAAGAGAGTTGGGTTAATGATCTCAATGAGCTCATAAGGCCTAGAAATCCATGTGGAGCTGGGGATATTCCCAAGAACACTCTTTGTGATGGTGAAGTAATTGGAATATAGCCTCTAACCAAATGTATAACTCACCCAATTAAACTAGTTTCCTATCACATTGTCTTGTGTTATTTAGTTTTGAAATCTTAGAACTTTGGTTTTAAAGTGACTTGGTTTTAAGAAGCATAAAGTTTTTGAGAAATGATTTTCAAATAAAGGGAGAATGGTTTGATTTATGAAATGGTGGAACTGAATTTTCAGAATTTTTTTGAAATGGAAAATGGTGTGCTTACATCTCTTTGGAAAGCAGAAACTATATTGAAGTTGGTTATGAAAAAGTGTTTCCAATAGAGTTTTCTAAACAATGAAAGGGTGTTTTGATGGGTTGATATTTTTTTGAAATTAATTTTTATTAATTGAAAGTGATTTTTCATTTGAATTATTGTGCATTTATGAAATGTTTTTTAAGCGGTAATTTCGGTTTGATTTTGTGGTTAGCGGTATTGATAAAAAGGAAGTATTGGCTGATTGTTTTGGTTTTGAAAAGTGTAAATAGTTTTTGTTTTATCCTTTGGTATTTTCATGAGAGACTACATGCATGGAATTATATGGTATGATGGATGGTTAATGTAACATCTAGATGAGTTCCAAGATGGATATGAGGAGGGTGCCTGGTGTGGCACAGAAACATGCATGTGTGGGCCCCATGTGGTACCATAGTTGGTTACGCTAACCGCTAAACCGTTTGTTTTCAAAGAAATGATTTTAAAATAAAAAAAATTATGTCTTTATGAGTGTTTTGGGATGGTGTGTATTATGTGTTTTTGGAAATGTTGATTTTGTAGAATGTTTTGAGTCTGAGAACCCCTCTTGTTTGAATGGTGTTTTGGGTTTGTGTTTGGTTGGTAAGATGGGTTGAAGGGATAGTTTGTGGTCTCTTCTGAGAAACGTTTGGGAGGCCTTTATGGTGGTTCCCCTCATCTATTTGGATCTGGTTGCGGTATTTCTTAACCAATTTACCAGGTTGGTTGGGTCCTTGGGTTCTCTCATTGGATAAGGTATGCCCTCATTAAGGGTTGTTGCACAATTAAAGTGAAATCCAGATTGTTTTGCCATTAGAAAATCCTATAGTTGATCTATGTTAGAATTATTTTCTCGAGATCTGTAGAATGAGTATACACCCTTTCCTATTTTATTTTGAGGATCCTCTTGTAGGGGGAGAGTGCTCATGGAATGCTGAAAGAGGCCATAGTTTCTTATGTTTCCTGATTTGTCAAAGGTGGAAGTGGTTTTGGGTTATTAGTGTGGATGAGTGTTTGGATGGTGTCTAAGAGGGCCTCTAGGTCCTTTGTAGTCTCTATGAATTAGGAGTTCATGTTAAACCACCAGTGCAGGAAATCTGGTCATGAGAGGCCATTATAGACACCTTATAGAATTGTGTGTTGTTTGGGGATGTTGCATAAGGTCTCTCTCCATGCATTGCTTCTATCAGTCGCAATGGTCATGATTGGTGACGCCATGTGATGTCATGTGTTTGTTTGACTGTAAAGGTGAAGGTTGTAAAATCCTTTAAGAGTCTCCTTTATGTTGGGAGTATTCCTCCCTAAAAAAACATCAAATCTTCTGTCTTAAAGGAAGGTGTTTATATGTGTCCTTTCCTTCTATTCTTTCTCACCCGAAGAAATAAGGTGTGATGTGTGTGAATCCTCTAATCCCTTGTTTCACTAAAATGTCAGGTTTTGGTATAGTGAGTTCTTGAGTGTGTTATATCTTGGTGAACCCATCTTGGATTGAAGTGTAGTTATTTGTAGCACTTAAAGGATAATTTCCATTCAGGGGGTTTCCAAAGCCTAACTATGAGTCCGAAGATGCTTCAATCCATTAAGATCCAACTATAGGTCCTGAAGTGAAGCTAATATGTATTCAGGGGAAATCCCAGTGTCTATACCCTTTTACAGGGTCTTGTCCTCAGTATGAGTGATGTGAATAGTTTAAACATCTGGTGTTTTCATCTTTCTTCTGTTGTTCCCATTCAGTGGGAAGAGATAGAGGGCCTTGTGCCCATGTTATCTCTCAATGTTATTCCTCCCCCCTTCAGTTTCCATTGAGTTTTTGGAGAAAGAATTAAAATTTGGATAGATAGGTTGAGTGCATGGTTTTCATATAGTTTTTTTATAACCATTCCCAAGAAAAAAATATAGATATAAGGATTTACATGGTTAGAGCATGGTTTCCCAAACTGTGCGGACTAACCGCCTGGTTGTCCCAACTCTTTGAGTTTTGGGATCTTTCTATGCTGGCCCATGTTGGTCGGTTAAGATGGTTGGTTCCTAGGGTAGGGGGACCCACCATGGGTATCATTCATATTCTTTTGGAAATGTCTAAATGATGTTTACCCCTTGTACTAGGGAGTCAATTCGGTCCTCCCCCTATTAGTGTCCCGATTATGTCTCGAAAAAAATTTAAGTTGTCTCTTATGGTGGGGAGACCATTTGTGTCTCCCCGTACCAGTAACTTAGATTAGTCCTTGGTCTTGGTCTGGTGGGAGGTAGTCTCATTCAGAGCTATCTAACTACCAACATCTTTCTGGGGTAAAAATTGAGTTTGGAGAGTGCCCAATGGTTTAGTTATAGTAGGGTATGTGTAACCTTGTTTGATATTGTTGTTTTCTTGGGTAATTGCTTGGGTCTTATTCAGATTGTGTTTGAGGAGTTTTTATTTGGGATAAAGCCTGAATGTGATTGATTGTTTTAGGAAAGTGGTGTAAGTTTGGTTTGTGAGATTATTCCTTTCTTAATTGATCATTGGAGGTGTTTTGGCCTTTGGGGGCGAAACTTGGCAAGGGAGTACCTCTTGGATTCTCAGTTGGGTTTGGTTGTTTCTTTGGACTTACTGTGACTTTATGGGGAAAAATTTTTAATGGTGGGGATAATTTTAACATAAAATACCTATTTTAAAGGTATTTTTACTTTAATTTACATTATTTCTTTGTTTTTGGGGTTTCCCATGCTTTTATGTAGGAATGTGTGAGTTTTCATGAATTGGGCCAAACTGTGAGCCCAAATCTAGATTTAAAAATATTTTTTTTTTCTTTTATAAATCCTTAATTTTTCAAAATTTTTCATACATTATAATTCCTACTTGCCCCCCTGACCTATTAACACCAAAATATCAATTTGGAGCCTTTATAAATCCACAACCAAGGTGTATTTGGGTTTTTATTTAAGGGATTGGGCCTGACCGGAAGCCCATTTCTAGTCTTAAAAATCAATTTTATTTATTTAATAACTTATTCAATTTTAAGAATTTTTCTGTGATTATAAGTTTCACCCAATCCCACTGAACCCAGACGCTCTCCCAACCTCTTACCCCCATATTTTGAGCTCTTGTTCATCGTGAATCAGTACAGAACTTTATAGGTTTTATCAAATCAGCAAGAATTTAAGAGGTAACTTCATTCCTTCTTAACTCTCTCAATTATTAATATTTTTCCTTCATTGAAATTCCTAATTAGACCCTTCTTCCTACTCTTCAAACATAAAATCCATGAAGTCCCTCCAAGTCTCTCAAAACCCCTTTGGAATCCCTTTTGAAGAGGAATTTGTTGGTGGAACTTCAATGAATCTAAAGTAAGTGTCTCTCCTCTTTAGTTCCTCCACTTTACATGAAGTTTAATTCAATTTTTTTGAAGTTAAAAATGATCATGGGGTATTTTTTAGAACCTAGGGTTTAACCTTGGGTTTTCGTTGTCAATTATTGTGGTTTTTGGTTCGATCTAAGTCCCTCTTGGTGCAACGGTGGTGCAACTTGATTTTCGTACGATGATTCAGAGGTTTTCTTTGTTTTGGTAGGTGATGCCAATGTTTATGCAATATTTGTGTAGTATCATGATGTATTTATCATATTTTAAGGTTTATCTTATTTTATTATTGCTACAAAAATTAGTTTTAGTGGTGTTTTTATTGCAATTGAATTTTAAATGCCAATTTAGTGTGAAATTGTGGGTTTTCCAAAGAAATGTTTTATTAGTTTATTTGGGAAATCCCTATAAATAATTATTTGTTTTTATAGAACTTCAATAGGGATGAAAATACTATTCTGAATGTTTATCCCTTTTGGTTATTACAGATAAAATGGATTTTAATGGTATTTTTGGAACATGTGGACATTAAGTGCCACGTTTGTGTGTAAATGGATGTTTTATAGAGTTATCATTTCTTGGTTCACATGGGACTGACCTAAAATTTATTTTTTGGTTTCATTGAAATGTATTGGGATGACTTTTCTATTTTGGTAACTTAAAAGTGTGCATATAGTGTAAAAAGTGGGGCTTTTAAAGAGTTTTGGGTGCAACACAACGCATGATTTTGAGAAATTGTTTCATTTAAAAATGAAAGTGTTTTGTTGTGTGTTTTCAGTGGTTTAAAATGGGTATAAATACTTTACTAATTTTATGTGATAGGTAGTGGTGTTTTATATGAAATTGGTTTTATGTAGAATGATGAAATTGTTTGATCACAAAGGGGGAATCCCGGGTACCTAGGTGGGGAAGATGTGTACTAGTACAGCTAGTGGACCAGATGGGTTTTGTCCCTGTTTCACATAGCATTTGGATAAAGACAACTCTAAATAAACTATGTGGATGATGATTGAGTACCAATAGGTGATGGGGATGTTCTATAGTAGTGGCTCATGCACAAGAACCATTTTTTACTACGATTACTTTACACCGTGGTATGAGGTACATAGGGCCTGAGACAATCTAATGCCTTAGGGTGTTCCCGATTTTATTGCTCATTGTATATGTGGTATTTTACCTTTTAATGGTGTGTTTTTGGATGTAATTTATAGTATCTAACATTTATATTTAAATGTGTGAACATTCTGAAAATTTTAGCTTGAAAACTGTTTTCAATTGAAAGTTGCATTTCTTGGAATTTATCACCCCTTTTCTTTACGTATTAAAACTGCTTTCTTTTTCATGTTGTATTGAATGCGCTTTGAAATATTTGGGTAGTATCATATTGGGATTAGTCTCACACCCTACTTACACCCCTTGGGTGTATGTAGACTTTATTATTCTTGACTCAGGTAAAGGGAATGCTATGGGTGACGGTGGTTCAGGGTGTTAGTTCTCATCCCTAGTGCAGAGTTGTGGAGACGACATGTGGGTGATGACCCCAGGTCATGTGGAGTACTTGGGTATATTTTTCTGTTGTTTATTTGTGTATTTGGACCTTTTATAGTTTATTTTATCTTATTTATTCAGTTCTGGATTTTTTTTAAAACTTTGTTTAGTATAAATTTTTCAGATTCAGTTTATCAAATGTTTTTGATGTTTTATGTATACGTATTCGGGTAAATCATTCCCAAATAAAGGTAATTGTCAATGTGAGACACAAGAGTTAAATGCAATAATTCTCATATTAACATCATTTATTCCTCAATCACATGCCTTTAACCCCCAAATTTTAAAATAAATAACTCTCCCCTATGTGGTGATTCTTCCCTAAGTCACTAGTTAAACATATGTTCTCTTCCTTTGTAAAAAAACCTAGAGATCACTTACTGTTGGAAATAAAATGGTGATTTATAAACACTTAACATGATAAGAGGGAAGAAAGAAAATCTTTATCATTAAGAAATTTCTACAGGGTAGTGGGGGTCTCATCTCTGAGTATATCTAAAGAGATGAATTCATTTGGAATATAAGTCCCAACCGATATAATTTAAAATCTAGTCTTGGTTATGCTTTTGTCATGATATCTTCAATTTTATATCATTTTAGCACATAATTCATATTAACAACTTTTCGTTACACATTCTCCTTCTATAAATGGTACTTTATTTTGATAAAATTTATCCTCAAGTGTTGAATGGTATTTTTGTTAATATTTATAGCACTAGAATTGTCACACATAATCAAAATTAGTGATACCACATCAATACCAATGTATTCAGGATATTTTTTTCATCCAGATCAGCTATGTATGAGATTGAGTTACAGCCGTATATTTTACCTCTACATTTCTTAAGGATATGAAGTCCAATTTATTACTTTTCTAGGAAATGAAAGATCTGTCAATGTAGAACAGACCCCCTAAGGTATATTTTCTACCATCCATTGAAATTTACCAATTATCATCCGTATATCCCACCAATTGTTTCTACAAATTATAATAACAATACAGTCCATAATCCATTTTTATGATATATCAAAGTATTCATGTCATAAATTCCACATGAATTTCCTTGGGACAATATTAATATATTTCAGCTTGAAATGTGGAAAAAACAAATTTTATTCGAGTGGATATCAAGTAATGTGGGTTGTCGATAATTTTACTATAAATTATCACATCCACTTTCAAAATATCACCATATTTATAAAATTTTATCCGAGTATCGATCAGGGATACCATTAGTTTGGAATCTTCTGTTTGAAATCATTTCAAAACCTCATGGTCATATTCAGTTTGGTATATAAATATTCCATAATTCTTTCAAATCACCTAATGCCCAAGGAAGAATGAAAATTCCCCAGTTAAAGACATTTCAAACTCTAACTTCATCAAATCTAAAAACTAATTGAATTATACACCATCTAATACTCCAAAAATGATATCATACAGATATATAAGAATGAAAATTGACTAACCTTGCTCATTTTTAATATATAGGCTGTGATCAACTCCTCCTCAATAATAACCAAGCTTCCTTAGGTATTTATATAGCCTTTAGTACCAAGTATTTGGTGCTTCGTTTAACCTGTTTAAATCTTTCCTCAATCAATAAACCTTTCTCTCATCGTCATCCATGAGAAACCCATCCAATTCATCAATTTAAATTTTACATTGAATGGCTCCATTCATGAATTCTTATTTAATTTTCATTTGATAAACTTTAAACCCTTCTGTATAGTCATTCATAGAAATAAGATAATAGTTTTAATTTGGTCCATTAGTGAAAATATTTCATCAACATTGATCCTATTGATTTGGGAATATACCTTGCATATGAGACATCTTTTGTTCCGTGTAACTAATATATCTTCATTGAGTTTGACTTGAAAAAACCACTTGGTTCCTATCACATTTTTGTTTTTTAGGTTTGAAAAAATTTCCCAAGTCTAATTTTTCTCAATTTGATCAAGTTTATCATTCATGATCTTGAACCAAATTGAATCTTGAATAGCATCAGCAATTGATTTTGGTTCTACCAGAGATAGTAATGAAGTTTATTAATCCACCTTCACAATTCAAGTTTAAACTAAGGCTATCTGGTCTTATACTATATTGCTATTTTTTATTTTATCTCTCCTTGAGTATTTACTTGAACTTTCTATTCCTACTACATTTCCCTAATTATTGGAGACATAATAAATGTTTTTTCTTCCCTATGAACCCTACTGAGTTTAACACATTATCTTGAGTATCCATCTCACATTACATACTGATTATATAAAAATTACTCTCAATGAAAGTTGAAATATACTCTCCAAAATCCAAATTATTCTCATTTTTAGTCATGGTGACATAAAAAATTTCCACCATTTTTATATCCATTTTTTTTATAAATGATATTACTTAATTTAAGACGAGTATCCAAGGAACATCCCTTCATCTCCATGCACTTATAAATACCATTTTATTTGTTCAGTGTGAAGGGATTACTTATAAATAATCAGAATTATTTTTGTGTGGGATTTTTATATACCATATTTCATATGACGTCTTGTCTTTATTTGGACATAACAATGCCTGATTGTAGATGTACACTTCTTTTAAGAGCATTTCCTTCCAATATTTTTCCATTAGGGATTTTTTAATGATCATAATTTGAGCCATTTTGTTAATGTTTTGATTTTTTATTTCAATAATAATGTTTTTTGAAGAGTTCTCACCACTAGATTTTTTTTGTATTCCACATTTCTTCATATAATTATCCACTTCAGCATTTGTGAATTCCATGATATTCTTAGTAAAAACTTTTAAATTTTCACCCTAATAATTATTCAATATTCTCTTCAATATCAAGTGAGAAAATTTTATACTTAAATATTATTTTTAATCAAAATTAACTAAGATATCCTACTGAAATCATCATAAAAAAACATAACACCATTTTCCCTCATATTATTTAGGAGTAATTGGCCTGTAAACATCCACATGAATAAGCTCCAAAATTTTTTATGACTTACATATATTTGGATTTTATGTCTTCAAAAATATTTTCAATTTTTGACAAGAGTGACATGTATGTGTGTAATCACATGTGATCTTGTGAAAGTCACGTTTTCCCATAGTCTTCAGTAATTTTTCTAAATATCTTTGGCTTAATTTCGAAAGTCTCTTATGCAATATTTTTTTTCATACTCTTTGGATAACATGAACCATTTTTCTTCACTGATCAAGTAGAGATTTTCTTTGGTTCATCATCCTTTTAGAATAGGTGATACATTATTTTCCTTAATAGTGAACCCCTTCTTCCAAAGCTCCCTAACATTTCCTAAGTCACACAATTGGATCATAGTCAATATGTTTTTTATAATCCCTTTTACAAAGTAAAAATATATGTTCTAAATATCTTTTCAACAAACCATTTCCTTCCCATAGCCTATGAGTTTGAGTAAGTCATCATTTCCAAAGTGAACTACTCAATCTTTTTAATATTTTATATTAGTAATAATATTTTTATTCTCGATCATATGTGAGGTATATATGCTATCTAGAACCCATAATATAAACATTTATGTTGTTATCAAATATTATTTAGTAAAATTTTCCTTCTTATACAATTTATTTTACTTTCCTAATCATTGAGGAACTTATTTTGAAGATTGATACCCCATCTACTCTTACACTTCAATACTCTCCCTTTCATCTTGTAAAACTATAAATCTCTTTTCAATATTCATTATGTTGGATGAAATTCTTAGCTAATAATATCCTCATTTCTGAGTCTGAGGATCCATATCTCATTATATACTTTAGGCATAATAGGTATCTTTGTGTCCATAACCTTCACACCAAAAATAATAACCATTAAAATCATAATAATATGATAGAATTTTTTTTTCTATTTTTTTGTTGTTTCTCTTTGAAAAATATTTTTTCAATGGAGAAAAATTATTAGATATGTCTTAATTTTATACATAAATAATACCTAATATTTGGTTCCATTCTACCATTTCTTTTTTACTTGAATATTAGTCTTATTTGATTTCCCAAAAATCACTTTCCTTTAGGTATTTTATGCATATGGACTAACATGAAGCACAAATTTCATTTCTATTTAATTATTCTCCATAATAGTTTTCCCTTTTTTTAAATAATTTCACCTTTGGAATGGAAATATGCTCTTCAATATTTACTCCCAGGACTTTATTAACTTCAACCAGAAATAGTTTCTTTGAGCTACTCAATATCATGCCAGGTGTAAGAATTATTTATTATTCGTCACAATTACACCAATAATAAATGAATTCTTCTTATATTCCTTCATTACTCTTGACCATTTCTTTCACTATTTTGGTCAAGAATTTATTGATTTATTCCAATTCATCCACTTTGATTTTGATATCCACTTCCTTTATTTAGTTTACAAAAATTCTAGATTTTAATTTTTCAATGAAATATTTTAATTATGACTTCTCTTCCTTAAAATTTTATATATACAACATAGATTGATTAACAACTACATTTTCTTTCTTATTTTTATCCCTCAATTTGTCAAGTTCTTTGAGAGATGTCTCAAGCTCAACATTTAGATCAAATCTCCCCATAAAAACATCATTTTTAGTATCAATATCATCAATTTATATTATTTCTATAAAAAACTAAATCATATTCACTATAGTTTCCATAATCATAAAATGTTTTCACTTAGGGCTCATCTGAACTTACATCTTCATAAGATAGAAGACTTTTCTTCTTAAAGAATTAATTTTTTTGGTTTTATATATATTTTATCATCTTTAAATGTTTTTTTCCTAGATTCCTTCACATTATTATTTTGAAGGTTTTTAAAACTCATAGTAATGAGATAACCTACCTTTCCACATTTGAAGAAAGAAAGTAGAATATTGCCTTTGAATTTACATTTAAAAATTTTAAATAAAGAAGAAATAAAGTCCATCACACCATAAAACTCATATTCATCTAGATCTTCCTTAATAATGAGAGTATTTATTACCTTTAAAGAAACTTTAGGTGATTTATCCTTCTCTTTGTACTCATTTTCATCATTTTTCATTTCATATGTGAAAAGTTTGCTATAAAGGCTGTCCAACGATGCATAATTTGGATCCTTGTCTTTATGTATGGAAACTTTGGAATTAAACCATTGGGTTAGTGTCCTCAAGATTCATTTCCTTATATTATAATCATTAATATCTTATCCACATCCTCACATATATTTAGAAAGAACATTCATGATATCAAAAATTTCATCAATAGCCTTCGTTGGACTTATGCTTAGGACTTTATATTTATTCTATAACACTTACAAATTTTCATATTAAACTTTGGAATCACCTTCGTAAAAAATCAAGAGTTTTTCCCACATGGAATGAGAAGTTTTTTAGAACATTACCTTAGTGTATATAGGATTGATCAAGGCTCCCCTAATTAATTGATTGCTATTTCATCAACATCCAGTTCCATGTGGACTCTTATGATAGGGCTCCAATTTCCATGTTCACTATAATTTCATAAATATATACTGTATAAACTTCCACTCCCAACAATATAAAGTAGTGTTGCATATTATTCTTCCTTAAATGGAGGTTGTTACCTTTATATATTGGTGTTACTTTTTGATTCACCACTATTTCTACTACCTTGATCCTGTGAGAGAAAAAATCACCCCAAGAAGTTTTCCTTTGATATTAGATGTTGGTATCTTATTAAGGTAATTACCCTAGGTGGGGGGGGGGGGTGAATCATGATAGCATAAATTTTAACCCCATAATACCTTGATCACAATCTTGTTCTCTTGAAATGTGGAAATCATTTTTTTCTCTCCCTTACTTTCTCTTAATAAGAGATAAAAGTAGTAAAAGGGAATATTGAGAATTTTATGTGGATCACCCTAACTAGGATAGTATAAGGATCATTTAATCGATTATGTTTCGAAACAATAAAAATCACATAGCACTGATTTATTTGATTTATATAATGAGGTGCTCACACTAACCCTGTATACTCACTATTCAAAAAAGATAGGAAAGATCAGTAAACCTCAACAAAGATATGAACTCACTATTCCCTTTGTATCCTCTATGTATTCTTCAAAAGATTAAGATTTGGATAATAAAAACAATCATGATGTATTTATTTCATACCCAATGACGATGTTAAAATAATATAAAGATCTCAGTATTCCCTATTTATTTATTTCTCTCAAACTTCTTGAAGATTTTAAAAAACATATTTTATTTCTTAAGAGGCTCTCCTATATTATATTTTTAATTTAATGGTTGGGATTGAATTTCCATTTTCCAACATTATTATAAGTATCCATTATGATTAATGGGATCATAATGTTTCATTAAATCTAAATTAGACACTTAAAGATTCACATAATAAATCCCACTTTTAGTTTCTTGCTGAAACTTCTAACTGTCTAAAATTTCATAGATGAAGCATGATTTTTAATTATAAAGAATATAATTCTCCCTTTTCATATACTATTCCATGGTCTATCACAATGCGTCATGGGATTTGGTAGTTGAAAAGATCCAAAAAATGTTCATATTAAATCTTACATCACTTCACATTTTCCTACATGATCTTATTCAAACTTATTTACTCACCAAAAGTGTTGTGGGGTAGCATATTATTATGTGTCATAACATCCTATAGGAACTATAGATCCCTGATATCCTTTATTCTTCTACCTTTTGACCCTATACAACATAAGGAATAGTTTCGGTGTAGGTATATCATCATCCAAAAGGTCTATGGTGTAGCCATCAATCCATGACATGGACTCCTCAAATTTTCATTTGGAACCAAAACTCATCAAAACTTCATTTTAAAGGTCCCTATGTTGTGGTTCATTTGACTATGGAATATAAAACAACTATGAATCCCACCTCATAAAATACTCTATAATTACAGAACTATATAATAAACCACCTTAATTAGAGACTCATTAACATTAAAATGGTGCTGATGCTCATCTACTAGCTCCCATAATACCTTGAACATGAGGGGATAATGAACACCAATCATGAACTCACTTGCACCATGGTCTACCTTCGTATGCACCTATTCCTTCATTAAAGATTGCTCACATGCATGCCACTTACTGGACTACTCAATAATGTGGCACTTGGGCTCAGCCACCATCTTGTCTGGATGCTTCTTGGGTGGCGTCCCTGGCCTTGAGTAGTCTTAGACATATATTTGGAGCTTACAAAATTCATTGCAGTGCAAATAACTTCCCTAATGCACACATTTTCATAAGACAACACATCCTATGTCATGATTTATGATCTATAATGTGGGGTCTCTATCTTTAATAACTTCCAATCACTTCATATTAAGGATGGATTAACCTGAATCCTTCTTCAACTTGTCAAAAAATACAACCCACACAAACCTCAAAAGGTTTTTTGGACAATATAAGTTTATTTAGTTCCTTGGAAGGGAAAAATTTGAGATATAAAATGTTTTTGAATAAATTGGGGAATTTGAGGGAGTTAAAGTTAAATAAGGGAAGGAAATTGTTAATGGAACTTCAATAAAATACCTTCAGTCTATACTTATATAGAACATACTTCATCTCTATCTATTGGTATTAGTTCACCAAAATTTTATAAAATTTGTAGATTTAGTTCTTGATCATTTAAGAAAATTGAAAGTGATGAAAAGATAATACCATTGAAAGAAAATGGTTGAAATATAATTGTTCTAAGAAAATATTACTCCATCCATATTATTGAAAATGATATTGAGAAAAAAAATTCCAGAAAATCAACCTAAAAATTTTAAAGGTAAAGAACTTTGGATAGTTCATCAGAGTATGCTTCTAGTACAAGATCATAAAGAATAAAATATAAGTTATACTTTATATATAATATGATAAAGATGTTAGACACTATCAAATAAATATTTTTGGAACTTAACCCTAGAGTGAGTCTAATACAAGAGCATATTATCTATACTTGCTATGTGGAAAAAGAAAATGGTTGCTGAAGTCAATGGGTACTTTATGAATTTTAACAAATAATGATATTTTAATAGTTATAACATGACATAAATTTATAAGATCTAAAGTCTTAGGATAAATATCTCAATTTTATAGACAAGAAAAGTACTTATTTTTATTATAATTTTGATTCTATATGCAAGGGATCAAAAGGAATGGAAGAATTTGAAAATAATCTTAATGATAAGGTTAAAGGGATTTCTAAATTGGTCTATGAGTCAAAGTAGCTAGTTTTTTCTCAGAATATTTAATTATAATATATGATTCAAAACTCAAAGTTTTAGAAAGGGGAGATAATAGAGCTAAAATATAAGATAACCACTCATGAAGAGAAGATTAATGCTTAGGAAGAGAAGTCGATTGAAAAGCACAAGAATCTTAAAAATCAAAAGCATATGATTGATAAAATTCTAAACAAATATTATAATTTTAAATTTTGTTTGATAATTTTTAAATTATAAAATTAAAATTAAATCACTTTTTACATATTATGTTATATATTGATTAGTTCAATTATCATTATTTGCATGATTTTCAATTTCTACTTTTTTAATGTTTATAGATTCTTTTTCTTAGATATTTTTTTCTCTAATATTTTTAATTATATTACAAAGATATATTTTTTTCTATGAATTTTCTATTTTTATTTTTCACTATGAATAACCCAAAATAAGAAATAAGGGTGTTTTTTTCCAATATCTCATTCTAAAATATTAAGAGGGAAAAGTTCCTTGAAGACTATATATTCTAATAAGAGAGTTTTATTTAAAATTAAAAAAAATTACTACTCTTGTTTCTTTTTATTCTTATGTTTCTTTTTAAAAATAAAAAAGGGGGCTAAATTTTGAGAAAAGTTATATAATTAATGTTTTGATAATAACTATGTAACCACCTTATTTCAAAAATGAGTATAATTTTTTGATTTTTTTAGTTGTCTTATTTAGGGAGAGTGACATATTTTTATAAAGGGGGAAAATATGAAATATTTTTATAAGACTTGAGAAAATTGATTTTATAAAAAATTTAATAAAATTATGTAAATCTAGAGAAGAATAAATTTAATTTCCTATTAAAAGAGTTGTTTTTTTTTAATTTTTATTTTAGGTTTGTGATTTTCAAAAAGGGGGAGATTTTTATGTCATAAAAAAACATTATCTTTATTTTTGAAAACCACATAGTAATCATGTTTTAATTCTTATTAACTTGAAGGTTTTTTGGACTCTTTTTTTTGTGGAAAATGAATTTCATGTGACATTAATTCCAGAGGATAAAAATTCAATGATAAAAGTTTTCTCTTTAGAATATATTCACTATATTCAAAAGATATATAGTGGGGATAGACTAAATTTATTGGAAGATATAAAGATTTTATGGGTTCATTATGATATGACAAAGCTACTTACGATGCAATTACAATTGATCTAGAATAATGTGAATTTATACCTTTGAAGTATTTCCTAAAAATATGACCCCAAATTCAAGACCAAAAGAATAAAAATTTATAATATTATTCTGAAATCATTCAATCAATTTAAGTATAAAATATATTTTTTTAATAAAGTATTTATTATGGTATTTTTTTGATTGTTTTTTCTATGAGGTAACACTTTGTGAGACATTAATTTTAATGATTTTAGCCTATCATGTTGTAATCATTTTTTTGTTTCATATCCTTCAGTATTGAGAGAGTTAGATAGGAAGATAATTATTATGGGTTTTGAAAATAGAGATACTACTTATGAGGATAATTAAGGGAATCCCAGGAGAATGATAGGGTGTCTTGGTTTGGACAATAATACCTTTAGATATGTTAAGTCAAGGGATTATGAGGGATTGAAATATAAATTTTTTGGAACCTTAAATCAAATGATACCTTAAAATAGGTATACATATTTATCTTATACATTGGATAAAATTATGTTTTATAATATCCTTTTAGTGGTACTTGATATTTTAATTAGTACTCTATGTTTTTTTAATTTATTTTGTGCATACAAGTTCATTATTTATGTTTAATTTTCATGGTGTATTTGATTTTTTGAGAAGTTCATTAAATTTTTACAAGTTTAATTTATATCATGGATATCCATTATAATCTAATTTAACATGGTTTGATTATAAGTTTAAATCTTACATTATTTTTAATAATTGAGGTAGAAAAAAATGTAAGTCATGTTTTTTACTACAATCAACCCCCATCTTGTCATTTACTCACCTTGATAATCTCTATAATAACCCAAGATAAAAATATATTTATTTTAAATAATTAAATTAATTTATACATTACATCTCAAAATAATATTACATATCTCATAGAAACTTTTGGTTTAGTGTCTTTGAGGACTAGTTATAAAGGAAATATATTTTACAAGTTTCTCCCTAATAAAACTCTTTAAGACCCCTTTTGAGACTTCATATAAGGTGTTCTTATCTTCATAACATAGGGGAGGGAAACACAGGAAAGGGATGAGAATAAACTCTTATTAAGGGAAAAATTATCAACATGTAATCAAGGTTTAGATCATATACATACAAGAAAACATTTTTAGGGAAAAAAATTATTATTAAAAAGAACCTGGAATAATAAGAGTTATCCATAAATCTTGAAGGAAGGACATGTGATTATAAAATAAAAAACATATCCCATTAAATAATAGTTTGAGATAAGAATAGAAATAAGGTGTTAGGAAATGATATCATAAATTCAAGGAATAATAAATATGTGGAAATAATATAAAATAAGACATCACAAGCATAAATCAGGGCTCACTTCCAAGACTATTATAGCGGAAAGAGTCTTATCGAGGACTGAGTTCACTCCACATTCTTATAAAGACAGTGGAAAGATTCCCCTGGTGGATTAGGTTCACAATACATTCCCATAAACATATTAGAAATGGTACTATGGTGGATTGGGTTCAATCCCCATTCTCTTTCATAAAGCCTCATGAGATAATAACCTTTTCCCAATCCATTGGATGGATATATAATTTCAGGCCCACCCTAATATAACATTGTGTGATTAGGCTAACCACCTGTGTACCAAACATGGTATCTTATGATATGAAATAAATACCCAATGAATTTAGGGATATATAAGTCTTTATCTAGCTGTTAAATAATAAAATCCTTAATATGTATATGCATACATGTGCCACATGAGAAATAAAAACCAGATATAAATCATAAGCATGATAAAACCCATGATAAAGAAGTGGGTTTTATAATCTTATCTCAATGAATAAATGAAGGATATATCATAATTATTCTTAGAAAAATAAGGAATTAAATCATTTTAGATGTTCATATTTTACTATAAAAACATTTATATTTAACATTGAGTTTAAGTTTAATAAAATTCATGAGGAGGATTAAGGAGAATTAATAATAAAAATGTACCACATAACTCATGTTTTTTGAAATGAGCATAGGGTATTTTGAGGAAGTAAATAGATTATTATTTTTCTTTAAACCATAATTTAAATAGGATGGTTTTACATTAAATAATGAGTAATTTAAAAATATATTCATGGTAAAAAATATTTTATGTATGTGACACTTGTCATAAAATAATAAAATGGAATCATCTTTTATGGTAGGTTTAAGTAAAAGCGGTAATTTCAAAGGGAACATAAAACATTTATTAAACCCAAAAATAAAGTTATAAATTACTAGGTATATATTTAAGGGACATATATACAACATATAAAATAAAAAAATGAGATTAATAAAGATATAAAGGGAGAAAAATAAATATAATGAATTATGCAAAAGAGATGAGGGAGATTTCAAAAAAATTCCTTTTTATATTTGAAAACACTTTTATTGAAATCCTATATTGTAAAAAGTATAATAAAAATTTATTTTAAAAAAAGGGAAATATGAAGTTTAGATGAGATAATAAATAATTATTTTTCTAATTTAAAAGGGGAATAGTGGTGGGAATTGAAATTACGTTTAAGGGGGGGAAATTATACTTAAATAGTATGGGAAATTTTCTTAATAGTGATATAATATTTGAGAAATAAATTCATCAAGGTAAAATCATTTAATTAAGATGGAATTGAAATTATATAGAAATATAAAGAAACATAAAATAAAATCCTAGTGTGGTAAAAATCCAATCTTGAAAGAAATAGGTTTATAAGGAATCATTTTAACTCAAATAAGGGAGTAGAGTTAACAATGACACTTACATCATCGTTATTTTTTGAATTTAAAACTTATAAAGGTAGCACCTGATATGGGTTTTTAAATGCCCTAAATTTCATGAATATTATGAAAAAAATAAATCCATATAAAATAAATTCACCATAAAATGAAACAGGTGGTGAATATTAATCATGTCTCAATGAAAGAATAAAATAGAGATAAAAAACCATTTCCTTTTATCTTTTTTTCCTCAAACATGATCTACATCATTTTGAATTTGGATCTTCTCTTGATGTATCATTTGGAAATAGAATAAATAAGGAATATTGTTATTGTTAGAGGTTTCTAAAAATATATAGAGGATTTAGAATAAGTAAATTCGGTAGAATTTCATGAGAATTTTGAACTAGGGGTGTGGATTGAAATGTGTGGAAGTGATATCCTTTTATAGGTGAAAAAGAGGGAAAAATAATTTTAGGTATGGGGAAAGAATGTAATTTCATAAGAGTTAGGTGATTTAGGTGGATAAATGTTGGTGAGACATGTATGTATAACTTTAGAACCTAATAAAGGTATTCTATAAGGTCCAATTATCAAATTGATTTAGTAAAAATCGAGCCACATTAGATCACATCATTTAGCACTTATTAATCTAGATTAAATTTCAATGATGATAATTATTTTTTTTAAAAAATATAATATAACCATTGGTACAAAATTTTAATGAAATTTATCCAAATTTATACTCCATTTAATCGAATTAAATTTCTAAATATGATAAAATTAACAATTAAATTAAAAATATAATGTGTTGATTTTTTGGAAAATTCCATTTTAATTATTAATTGTTCTTAATATTATTTAATATTTATTACCAATTAAATTATTGTTAATTTATTTATATATATGATAAAGCATCATATTGGATTATTTATTTTAAAATAGATCAATTTAATTTAAATCACTATATATAGAAAAGTATCATTCCTTGAAAAATAATTATTTTTCCATGGTAACTAATATTTAACTTTCTAACTTGATTTTATACCTAAAAATGAAATTAATACCATTAACTAATTTGATTTTTTTTTAAAATATTCAAATAATTTTATATTATTCAATTTATAAAAGTGTTAAAAACTAAATTTAATATAATCACTCAACACATAAAAATAATTTTAATAAACATGTATCTTCTAAGAATAAAATAAATTTATTACTTTCATAGTAGTAACTATCGTATGTATGTTAAATTATTTTATTTTATATATTATCTATAATTTATATTTAAAATATCATTCAATTATAATATATTGATCTTCATATTACATGATTTTTTATGAAAATGTAAAATGATTTTATTTTTTATTTATCTTTACTAATTGAAATTTATCAATACATTAGTATTGAAAAATGAATTTCTTCTGAATTTATAAATATATTTAATAATTCATTTACTTTTATATTTACTTACCAATTAATTGAATACATTTTTACAGGTATATAATGTTCTACTATTTGTTTTGGTTTGGTGTTCTGTATGAATAAATCTATAAAACACATCTGGTTTTAACAGAAAATATATAATTTAAAAAATTAGGGTTTTATATTCTACCCCTTAAATAATTTCATCCTTGAAATTTTAATTACTATCTAAAAATGAAAAATTTATGATGTCCCTATGATAAATATGACTTAGGAATTTATTTCTAATGATTCATTAAACATAGTAACTTGGGTAATTTTTGGAAAATAGTTTATTCCTTCATAATGGAAATATCATAATATGGGGTTTCTTTCGAACCATTTAAGGTAAATACTCTTCATGATTATGATTATGGCCTATATAATGGAATCAATTTTCCTAGATAGTTCATCATCATCCTTGTAGTGATAAGTGTTCATAAGTTTATTTGAGACTTAAAATATGATCTCTCTATTTCGTTATAAGGGAGTATATGTAGAGATAGATAATTAGTTTAAAAATCACATAAAATTATTATAAAGGAAGGATAATAAGACATTCATGGATCATAATCCCACACACCTTTAAGAATATTCATATACATTAGACATAATAATTATATCGCAAGGTGTTTTTATTTGAACAAGTAATAGTTAGTGAAAAATTACATACAAAAAAATAGTTTGATATATAAGTGTAGCTAGAAGAACTTAATCACGACTATCCACTTCAATAGTAGTATTCTCATAAGCATTACCTTTTTCCCATAGTATAGGTGGATTTTGGTGCCAATTATCATTTTAATCTTTTGGATTAGTGCACTATTTTGCACAGTTCTTAAATTATTCACATTTAAAACATAAAATTTAAAGTGGATTCTTAGGGAGAACATTATTTTTCCACATCATGTTAATTCAAATATTCCTTTTTCCTTATCATATTACTACTTTATTCCCTCATATACCGTATATCAAACATACTCTAGTTCCTTTAATAAATCCCACCTGGTTTCTCCTACCATATTTTTCACATAAAGTAGATTTAATCTTCTTTAATTCACCATCTTAATCAGCTAAAATTCTAGGAGAATATATTGTACTCCTCTTTAGTGAATTTGGAAACTCAAATTAGTATATATTTTTATTCACAATTCTTGATAGATGGGTTTTCATAATCATAATATTTATTACTCTTGTTCTTATACTATTAGGTTTCTTATTGGTACAATCTATACATTGTCCATGAAATCCATTGTTAACTTGGTTCCTTCAAGATTCATCCAGTAATAAAACCAAAATAAGAAAATTAGATAAATGAATGATTAACATCATAATAGGATTATCATAAATGATCTTATGAAAACTCAACATCAAAATGTGTTACTCTTTAAAACCACCACCTTAGCTTTTAGTTCAACCAAAATCACTCTTGGTTCAATCTAAGCTTCTTTATATTTGGTTCTATCAAATTTCTTCACTTAATTCTTTAATGTAATAAATAATTCATAATGAATTGTAAAGATAGTGTGATTAACGAAAGAATATCTCCCAGGAGTTTCAAAATAGGTGTGAAGCTAGTCCTCTTTTCCATTTACCAAATGACAGTTCATTTAGTACCTAATATACCATTTTAGGGATATTACCTCTAGGTACACCTGTGTTCGACCAATATCTTCTAGTAGTATCTAGACAAATATGTAAATGATAGGGAAATAAGACACTCAATTATTTTCCAAAAACTCATGTTGTTTTCCTATACTTAGACTTATACATTGGGATTTAACTAATGTTATACAGTTCTAATCTCCAAAATAACTAGACTAATCCACAAAAATTAATTAAACACTCCAATAATACTAACTATAATGAACCAAGAAAAAATATCTTTATTTTACATCATTACCAACATTTAAACATTACATCTCACAATAATCTCACCTAGCATGGAGAAACATTTTTCTTCTTATCTTTGAGGACCACTTTGTTAGGTAACTTATTTTATAAAACATTTGTACATTCATATATAATTGGAAACTTCTATAAATCATTGCATAATTCTCAAATTTTTACTTATCTTCCTAATATTAGGAAGGGAAAGATACTAAAGGTGTGATCTCAAGAACTTGATGATGGAAAATCTATCAACATTTCATCAAGGGTTATATCCTAAGAATATATGAAAACATGAGTAGGGGGAAATTAATTTTTAAAAATAATCTAGAATCATTATACTTTTATATGAATAATTATAGAAGGAAATATAATCACAAAAGAAAAATAATGTACCATGAGATAATAGTGTGAGATAAGAAAGGAAGCACATAATAAGGAAACTATATCATAATTTCAAGGAATCATAAATATATGGAAACAATATAAAACATGTCAACATAATAATAATTCAATGATAACTTCCAAGACTATCGTATTAGATAGAGTCCCATGGTGGATTGGGTTCAAACCCTTTCCTATAAACATAATGTATAAAGTCCCATGTTTTATTTGTTTCACTCTTAATTATCATAAACATTGTGGACAGGTCCCCATGGTGGATTGGGATCACTCTCATTCTGTTTCATATAATCTCATGAGATGTAAGTTTTTACCCAATTAATTGGAGTAATATATAATTTAGTTCCCACCCATCACATAATGAAAATAATAATACATGCATGAATACACATTCCACATTAGGAAAAGAAACATACATAAATAATAACAATGATAAAACCCATGAGAAAGAAGTGGGCTTTAGAATATTATCTCAAAGCATAACCAAAGGCTATATCATAAGGATTCCCAAGATAAGAATTAATTAAATCATTTTTATGGTTATATTTTAATAAATAAACATACTTCCTAAACCTTGGGTTTTAATGTTTAAAAATTCATGATAACGATCAAGTAGTTCTTTTCAAAATGAGCATAGATTCTTATAAGGAAGGAAATAACTAATTATTTCCATTTATAATAGAATTAAACTAGGATGGTTTTCCATTAAATAATGAGGGTTTTAAAAAGTATTCATGATTAATTTTTTTTTGGAGGTGTGAATTTCTATGAAATAATAAAAAGAAAGTTCCCTTAAGTTGGGTTTACTTAAAAGTGTGAATTTCAGAGGGAACTTAAAACATATATTTACTCTATCAAAGAAAGGTACAATTTAGAAGGTATATATGTAAGGAGTATATATTCAACATATAGAATAAATAAATTATAATAATATGTAGAAAAATGGATACAAAAAGGACAATGCATATCCTAAAAGAAATGCGGGTGGTTTCAGAAGATCCATTTTTATGTTTAAAAATATATATTTAAAAACAACATCGTAAAAAGGATAATAAAACATTATTTTGAAAAGAGGATAAGATAAATATTAAGTTCACATGAGATAAAACATAATTTAGTTTCTATTTAAAAAGGAGATTGTTGGTGGTAAGTGAAATGATATTCACGGAGGGGGAACCATCATTATAGAGGATGAGAGTTGTTCTAAAAAATGATATACTTTTTTTAAAAATAACCTCCTCATGGTAAAATAATTTAATTAATTACGAATTATCTCTATATATGAGTATAAACAAACATTAAATAAAATCATAGAGTGAAAAATATCCAATCATGGAAGAACTAAGTTCAAAAGGAACTATTTTAACTTAATAAAGGGAGTAGAGTTAACAATGACACTTACATCACCATAATTTTTCAAAGTGAAAACCCATAAAAGTAGATCATGATATGGGTTTTTAAATTACCTAAATTTCATGAAAATTATGACAAAATTAAATCCATGTTCATTATGTAAAAAAATAAAAATAAAAAAGTGGTGAATATGAGTCATATCTCAATGAAACAAAAAAATTTAGAAAAGAATAGATTACCTTTTATCATGATTTCCTTGAAGGTGCTCCAAATTAATTGAAAATTTGGATCTTCTCATGATATATCCCATATAAATGAAAAATTGAAGCACTTTTTTGTATTTATAGGTTTCTAAATGTGTATAAGGGATCTAGATTAATTAAATAAGAGAGAGCTTCATAGGAATTTTGAACTCGAGTTATGGATTGAAATAGGTGGAAGTGATCACTTCTTATAGGTGAAAAAGTGGGATAATATTTTGAAAAATATTATTAGGTAAGGGGTAAAAATGGAATTGTATAAGAGTTAATTGGGTAAATATTTGTGAGACATGTAGGGTTGATTTTTCAACATAAAAAAGTCATTTTAGAAGGTCTAAGTGTCAAATTGTTTTAATAAAAATCATACAAAATTTGATTACACATTTATCACTTATTAATCTAGATTAAAATTAAACTATGGTAATTTTTTTATTACTAAAAATATAAGATGTTTCTAATGACCAATTTTTTACATATTGAATCCAAATTTATATCTATTTATTCAAATTCGATTTCTTAATATAATAAAATTAAGTTTTAATTTATAACATATAATGATTTGAAAGATAGTCTTTGTAAAAAAATATATTTTTAATCATTAAGTGTTCATAATGTTATTTAAAATTTATTACCAATTAAATTAGTGTTAATTTATTTTTATACATGTTTAAACATAAAAATCAAGTCTTTATTTTTAAATATATAAATTTTATTTAAAATAATTTTATTTAGACAAGAATCATTAACTATAAATTAATTACCATTTTACATACAATATGTCCATAAAAAAATTATCATAATATGTTTATCAAAAAAATACCATGGATCACTGTGAAGGAGGAGGATCAACTGAAGGATCATGAAGAGGGAACTATATACCTAAACCATTTGAAAGTTATTGCTTATACTCCATATTTTTCTCATGTTGCTACTCCTACCATCAACACTCCTCCTCCTCCTACTATACTTGCTATCAGTGCTCCTATTTCTCTCTACACATGCTCTATATATTCTCCTTATCATCTCACATAATCTCCGTATAATCTATAGATGATGATTACTATTTATAATCTCCCCTCGAGATAGATGATGCCCTCACAACAGTACCATAATAAATGGAATACATTAATAAAGAAAAAATACTAATCACCGAGCCTTTCACGATATCATGATGAGTCACCAACATCTAAGATGCCTCATCAAAACCGGATTCATAGGTTTCTTGACCCAAATTCTTGGCATGAATATCTTGTGTGTGAGAATTAACGACCTCATTTTAATCCTTCAAATTAAATTAGAAATAAAAAATGTTAAAATATTAATTTAAGTTAATTTTCAAAATCAAAAAAATTATATCAATCACAATCAGACATTGTCGGTTACCAGTAATCTCTCAAGTGGTAGGATCTGTATACATCCTCTTTTAAAAATAAAATTTCATAAAATATTAATTATCAAATAAGTATATGAATATAAAATATTTTTTTACATTGAATGTATATTTAAATTATTAAAAAATTACCTACTATATATTGTCAATGAATACTGAAGGCATGAATCCCAACTTGGTGTATGAAATATTGTATCCCCTAATTCTGTTAACTTGATGATGATCTCCTCTAAAAACATTCATCTATTCAATATGATCACAATTTATCCCAAACATAGGATGAAATGTAATAAAGTGGATGAATACAATAAGAATGATAAAAAACCGTGGCTCTAGATCTCTTTCTTAGATTGTGTAAAAACTGATGATAGCACTCATACATACAAATCTCTCATGAATCCTAAACAGAGACTCATTCTATCATCAATGGGATAACATAACCCTATAAATAATTAATATTATCAAGTTAATAATTAAATAAATATCTAAATAATACAACTTATTTACACACCTAACTTTTTTCAACCATTAAATGATGAATATCAATTAAAATATGATCCCATGCCTCCCATGACCTAAACGAATAATTACATAGAATCACAAATGCCTTTCCAAAAACTATATGTGAAAAACGTTGGAATTGAAGAAAAAATAATCATAAATTTATTATATAAATATATTAATGAAAATTAATTAAAATACACAATTGAACATACCTCTGCAAGAGTGGAAATAAATAAAGGGGTGGACGTCACTCATGAATAGTTTCTAGAACTATCAATCTGACTAGACTGTTACCCCTCTATGTCAATAATATAGTGGTAGAAACTGGTAGGTCAGGTGATGATTCATTAGGATCATCACCAGGAAGGTCAGCATCTACGAGGGCATGAAAAAACTCATCCATATCTTCTTCAATCATCTAAAACATGAAAAACAATATTGTATAAAAATAATATAAAATAGAAATTATATATTAATTATAAATTTGAAAAACATATAATTGCATAACTCTCCATCTTTATCCTCAGATTCATATTCATTGGTTTCAATATTTCATTCTTCCTCTTTAGTATAATAAATTTCTATATAAGATTCAACTTCATTATCCACTGATATTTTAAATTCATTGGTTACACCAACAAAAAATTCAATATCATTGACTAATAATTATGGGGTTTCACCATCAATATTTTTATATCATTGAGTAATAGATGTATTTTATGTTTTATCTTGAAAAATTTAATTTTTTTTCACTTCTACTGAACAAATTTTATTTTCCATAAACTAATTTTCATAAGATTTCATTTTTATTACACTCTAACTATCAATTAATCTCTTGAAGTAGCACAATAATTTTCATAATAAATTTGATGTGTCAAAATAACTGGTTTATTTACTGTAATAAGTATTTTATATTTAATATAAATGATTCCATACCGGGGTTGAATGGACAACCCTCTATCAACATCAAGATGATGATATTTAAACATTATTACATAAATGTTCATAGATAACATAACTCAATTATTTCATCCACCTTGTCATAAAAGATTGCTTCACATTCTTTATAATGATATCCTTTCAATTAAATAACACTATTCATTTTTTTATTCAATATATATGCATATATGAAACTGAAATCTATTAATATCATATACATCATAAGATTTAACCAATTTAAATGGAAAGTCACTCAATACAAAAAATCTATTATCAATTTTATCATCATGTTGTGATACCAGGAAAAATAAAAAAATAAAAAAATAAAAAAATATATTAAAAACAATAAATTTATTTCATTTTTTCAACCATAAACAATTTTCTTTACCCGTATTTGAACCTAATATAAAAAATTATGTTGTCGGTTTTTTCAAGAGCAACTGGTGTAATTTATGCGAACTATTTCTTGATATGATCATCATATAATCAAAAAATTAATTAATATAATTTTAATTTTAGAAAATAAATAATAGGTGAAATAATAACACACTACACAAATTGTATCATTTCTTCATAATTTATTAAGAAATATGTATTAGATTTGTGTTTTTCATCATCTAAAACCTATCTTTCATAAACTCCACAAATAAAAAGTTTATCATAATTAAATACTAATAATTTATAGTACATCGCATCATCAAAATTTCATACATTATTACCCATTCAATTATGTTTGGAACAGTATTCAGATTTAAAATAATAAAAACATAAATTTAAAATTTTGTCTTGCAAATAAAATTATAGAATTTTCTATTCAACTGGTGCTTTGTTATGTACATTTTTATTCAATTTATATATACATATATTGTATGGGTATATTAATCGTATCTTTACTAGTCCTATAAATTTTTATATATTTTGAAATTTTTTTATTTAATATTACATTTAATCAAATAAAGTCGGTGTATTTTTTTGACTAATTGCATAGAATTTAAAAAACATCTTGTTTCAGCCTACCCAGTGCAACATAGTCTGCTGTCACCACAGTAGTGTCTAAAAAATATGGTATTTCTAGAAGCACATCCCATGTAAAATAATTCAATAACTCTCTAAGTCTAATCTTCAGTAATAATTCCATTACAATATGACAATCAGGGATTTTTAATTTAGTAATATGACTATTTTTGAAACATCAAGCCAAATTGGATATATAAAAATTAGGTAACCTCAAATATATAATCCACTAAGAGAATAATAAATTATTTTATTTAAAAAGTACAAAATATGACTTAGTATTCATTATATTTTATGCTTTTACATTTTTAAATTACTCATGCTCCAAATGCCTTAAAATTTGTGCAAGATCTAATAATTCCATTATATTATATTTAGTCTTACCAAGTACATCAAGAACTATATAAAATATGTTATCAAAATAGTTCTTATTAATATGCATGAAATCTAAAATCTGAAATATAAAGAAACCAGACCTATATGGTAGGTCCCAAAAAATGGTCATCTTTATCCAATTTTGATCCTTTATAGAGGCATCTATTTTTTTCAGTTTATAGTCCATAAAAATATAATAAGAGGTAATAAAGAGATAATATATTTTACATTAATACCAAATATCATTTCTATAGGTATATCTATTTCAAATTTACATTTTTTTAAATTTTTTTTGTTCCGTTAGAATGGATGGTCAGTAGGGTATAAATACGAGATGATAGTAAAAAAATAAGGTTTTATTCCATTTACATGCCTAACTTCTCTTCTTTCACTATTAAAATACATATATGATTATGTACCATGTGTAATCCATCAAAATAACATGTTATATATTATAAAGTCACTAATTTTCCACATTAATGAAACTTCCAATAAAAAATTCTAATTTCCAACCACATCATATATACATGCACTGTTACTCGATAATAAATTAAACCCATCTATCAATGGATTTAAATAAAAAAAAATATTCTTTTTTGGATGTCTTGGATTTAGTAATGTTTAAAATAAATATGGTTCCTTCATCCAAATACAAGTAGATAAGTTATATAGAGTTATAAAGATAGACCAATAAAAATAATGACCACCATAAGAAAAAAATGGACATAAACCATCAACATAAATACCCAATCACATGTCTTGAGGTTCTAAATCAAAATATGGATGCACCGGATAAAAATAATTCCTTGAATCAATATGAAAATTATAATTTAAGCTATTACTGATTTAAATAATGTATTTTTACCATGTTATCATAGATACTTTGTTGTGAGACATAAATAAATACTGTGATATTGCTGTAATTAGGAAATATCTCATCTATTTAATAGGGAAAAATTTGTACTTTTTTTCTTATTGTACCTCTTTGAATCATGATTTTTCACATATAACATAATTAAATTACAACTAATAACCATCATAATATAAGATGCTATCATTTTATCATGCATGTATCTTTTGATAACAAAGACCCAAATTATAGGATAACATAATTCTTTTATAGAAATTTGTCGGCAACACATTTCCCTCAGTTTACAATTATTTAACCAAAGAAAATATTTGATCTAAACATCTATTTTAAATTCCATTATCTGATTTAATATCCATAAATTTTATAACTAATTAAAACTTTCTTATCTGGCAACCAGGATATAATTCCTCCTATGTAGATTTCAACAACTCATAAAACTGAGATGGTTCCAACATAGGATTTGAATTATCTTTCAAAGTTTGTATTTATTAAAAATATGGGCCATAGATCTCGTGTACTCATTTTTGAAACCATGATCGGTCTGAAACCAAATTATTAATATCTTCTCTTAAATTGCATTTGCTATATTGATACCGAAACTATAATCTTTCTAAAAATAAAAATAAAATAGATGAACCCCATCACTACCAAACACTTTATATCTCCTCAGACCACATTTTCTACATGGACATTTAATATCCCCTTCTGAAAAAATTTATGAATTTTATGATGAAAATGATAAAAAATTTTCAACACTCTCAGTGTATATAGGATTTATAAGAAAATCACATGAGTTTCTTATTAATCTTAGTCATTTACAATTATCAATAATTATTTCTCATTACCCATAATTAATGATAATTAGTGGTAATTATTGGTAATTATTGCTTAAAAATTATTAAAAATTATTGTCAATTATTCTGAATTATTTATAATTATTACTAATTAATGATATACATTTCTAATTATTATTAATTATTGATAATTACTTCAAATTATTGGTAACTATTCATAATTATTTAGAATTACTTATAATCAATACTAATCATCTGTAATTATTTGTAGTTATTGGTAAATATTAGTAACTATAAATAATTATTAATAATTATTAGTAATTATTACAAATTTGTTGATAATTATTCATAATTATTACTAATTACTGGTAATTGTTACTTATTATTAGTAATTATTAGTAATTATTACTAATTATTGGTAATTAATACTAATTACTGGTATTTGTTTCTAATTAGTGGTAATTATTAGTAACTATAAATCATTATTAATAATTATAGGTCATTATTACTAATTACTATTAATCATTACTAATTACCAAAAATCATTACCAATTACCTAATTACTAATTACTAGTAAATATTAATAATTATTTGTAATTATTACCAATTAATGATAATTGTTACAAATTATTACTAATTATTACAAAATATTATTAACTATTACCAAATAGGCACAATTATTATCAATTAATGATAATCATAACAAATCATTAATAATTACTACTAATTATTGATAATTATTATTAATTATTGATAATCATTACTAATTATTAATAATTATTACTAATTATTTGTAAATATTACTAAGTATTACTAATTATGACTAATTATTACTGATTATAAATTATTATTAGTAGTTATTACTAATTAGTACTAATTATCAATAATTATTACTAGCAATGACTAATTGCATATAATTATGACCAATTATTAATAATTATGACAAATTATTCATAATTATGACTAATTTTTAATAATTATGACCAATTATCAGTAATTATGTCTAAATATTACTAATTATGACCAGTTATCACTAATTATTGCTAATTATTATGAATAAGTGAAAATGTTTACAAATTATTTGTAATTATTACTAATTATTTATATTTGTTTATAAGTTTTTTAATTATTACTAATTATTTATAATTATTTGAAATTATTTGAAATTATTTTAAATTAATAATATTTTTTTTATAATTATTACTCATTATTACTATTTATTCCTAATATAAAATAATTAAAATAAATTAACAATTAATTTTTTTTGAAATAAATACCTTAAAACCGATTCTTGTACCAAAATAGAGATGTTGATGCAGATATTAAAACTATCATGAAAAAATTTAAATGTATGCAACATAGAAATTTAAGAGAAGAAAATAGGATTTGATAAGTTAAAAGTGTTGGAGAAGATACTCCTTGGGGCCATATATAGGTTGGATAATTTTCAATGACCTATTTGCAAAGAATTTTACATCCCAAATATTTATAATTTCAATGGATTCTATCACAAATACCAGCCAACATAAAATGTAATGGCTTTAAATGAAAACAAATTTGTGATGGATCTAGAGATTCATCACAAATTCTACCCACCATATTTATTTTTTATTTACTCTTCCAATAATGTATTTATGACCGGGAGCACTTTCCATCACAAATAACATCATTTTTGATGGAAGTGTTAATCTGGTGAAATTGTTTTTTAGAAAATAATATTATTTGTGATGGAATGAGATCTTCCATTGA
Source organism: Viscum album (assembly GCA_963277665.1). Classification (NCBI taxonomy): domain Eukaryota; kingdom Viridiplantae; phylum Streptophyta; class Magnoliopsida; order Santalales; family Viscaceae; genus Viscum; species Viscum album. The sequence continues at coordinate 249,297,838 of OY728133.1, forward strand.
AAATAGTATTTTACCTCTATATGGTGCATATTGATGTTAATAATATTTTTGATTGAATTATCATTCCATCACAAATAAATGAAGATATGAAGTTGTTTGTGACAAAATTCCTTATCCATTTGAAGTAAGTTGGTATTTTTGAATATTTGTGATGGGTACCAATTATATCACAAATAACCAATTGCAAAAAACTGTTTTTCCAATATCCATTCCTTGAAAAATAGTAGTTTTACTATGGTAACTAATATTTACCTTGATAGCTTTGTTTTATGCCTAAAAATGAAATTGAACCCATTTCATAATTTAAAAATTTTGATTAAAAATATTCAAATCATTTTATACAATTCAATTTATAATAGTGATAAAAAATGATTTTAATATAATCGTGTGTACCACATAAAAATAATTTTATGAAACAAGTATCTTCTAAGAATAGAATAAATTTATTAGTTGTCTAGTAATAACTATTATATGGATATTAAGTTATTTTATTATTTATATTATCAATTCATTACATTTAAACCACTATTGAACCATAATATATTAAACTTCATAGCACATGAAATGTTTTTTTAAAGATAATATAAAATGATTTTATTTATTTTTTAGTTATATGTATTGAATTTTATCAAAGCATTAGTATTAAAAAAATAGAATTTATTTTTATTTCTATATATATTTAATAGTTTAGTTACTTTTATATTTACCTTCTAATCCAATGAATAAATTTTAATATTATATAATGTTTTTTTGTTTCGTTTTAGTTTGGTGTTGCGTGTGAAATAAACTATTTAACACATTATGTTTTAATAAAAAATATATAATTTAAAATCTAAGGATGTTACATTCACCCCCTTAGAAAACTTTCATCATAGTAATTTTAATTAATACCTAAAATAAAAAATTTATGGTTTTCTTTAATAAATACATGAATTTGTATTTTATTTCTAATGAGGTATCATCCTTAGTACCATGGGTAAGTCTAGGAAACTCATTAATTCCTTTATAATATTCATATCACAATATGGGTTTTTTTCAAACCATTTAATCCAAATACTCCTCATGATTGGGGTTAAGACCATTATAGTTGAATTAATTTTCCTAAAGAGTTCCTCATGAGCCTTATAGTTATAGGTGTTCAAAAGTTGATTTGAGATATGAAATATGATCTCTATATTTCTTTACGATGGAGTCTATGTGGAGATAGCTAATAAATTTCCAAAATCAAATCAAATTCATTTAAATGATAATAAGACTTTCATGGATGATAATCTAATAAACATTGAATAATATTCATATACCTTGGATACAATAATGATTTCATAAGTTATTTTTATTTCAATAGGTAATAGTTGTAAAAAAATTACACCCACAAATCTGCTATGATGAATGAGTGTACCCAACACCACAAAATTATCACTATTCACTTTAATAGTGGTCATTGCATAAGATTTTACTTATTCCCTTAGTTTATTATGTTGTTGATGTTTATTTTCATTTTAATCCCTTAGATTAGTGAACCATTTTTTATAGTTCCCAAATTCCTCACATCTAAAGCATCAAATTTCTAGTGGGTCCTTGAGAAGAGCATTATTTTTATGCATCATGTTAACCGAACTATTCATTTTTCCTCCACATCTTGTTTCTCAATGCCCTCCTTTACAATAGATCAACCATCTTCTAGGTGCTTTAAGACATTCCCCTAGGTGTATCTTCCCACATTTTGACATAATGTTGGTTGAATCTTCTTTCCTTCATCAATTTCATCACCTGAAATTTCATGAGACTCCATCCTCCTCCTCTTTGGTGGGTTTGTAAATTAAAATAATTACATTTTGTTAATCATAATTATTGATATCAGGTTTTTCATAATAATAATATTTATTACTCTAAATCTTATCCCATTAGGTTTCTCTTTAATACAATCTACATATTCTCCATAGAATATATTATTAACTTGGTTTCTTCAGGATTCATCAATTACTAAAACTAAAATAGGTTAATGTGAGTGATAAATAATTATCATCATAATAGAATTATCATAAATGATCTCATAAAAAATTAACCTTGAAATTTAATACTCTGAAACCATCATATTAGCTTTCAATTCAACATAAATCACACTTGGTTCAATCTAGTTTTATTTCGGTTGGGTTCTCTTATAATTTTATCATAATTCATTAACATAAAAAATCCTTCATAATAGATTGTAACGAGAATGTGATTAATCAAATCATATCCCATGATTGTGTCAAACATGGTGTGTAGTTATACCTCTTTGTCATTCACCAATTGACGATTGAGTAAATTCCCAACATGCCCATTTTAGGTTTATTACTTATAGGTATATCTATCTGAGATCTGGCATCCAATTATAGTATCAATATAGTGATGTCACTATTGTGAAAATGACACACTCCCAATATTTCCAATATTTCATGATGTTATCCTACACTTATACTTATCTCTAGGGTTTTCACTAATGTACTCTAGTCATAATACCCAATATAACTAGACTAAACCCCAAAAAATACTATACACTCCTTTAATATCATATATAATAACCCAAGATAAACACATATTTATTTTACATCATTATTATAATTGAAACATTATATATCACAATAATCTCACCTTGATCAGAGATCCATTTGATTTAGTATCTTTGAGGACCAGTTACATAGACAACTTATTTGAAAAACACGTGAATATTTCTCCATAATCAATCTTTTCTAGATCCCATTCTATAACATGGGGAAAAAAGCATAAGAAAGGGGTGATCCTAAATGATTAGTAAGGGAAAACATATCATTATGTCATCAAGGGTTATATAATAATAATATGATAAAACATGAGGAGGGGATAAATGTATTACTAAAAATTGGAATAATAAAAGTTTTTTTTTCAAGGCTAGAACTATAAGAGTTATCCACAAATCATGAAGGAAGGACACATAATAAAAAATTAAAAAACATGCACCATGAAATAATAGTATGCGATAATAAAGGAACTAAGTAATAATGAAATGATATTATAATTTTGAAGAATGAGAAATATATAGAAACAACACAAAACATGACATCATAAACACAATTCAAGGTATCCTTTCAAGACTATTATAGTGTACGGAGTCCCATGTTGAAGTGGGTTAACTCCCCATTCCTATAAAGATAACAGAAAAGTCCCAAAGTGTATTGAGTTCAATCCCTATTACCATAAAAATTGTAGAAGAGGTCCCATGATAGATTGGGTTTACAACTCATTCCATTTTATATAATCTGATAAGATAAAAAGCTTTACCCAATTAATTGGTGTGATATATAATTCTGGTCCCACTCATCACATAAGATAGTGTTCTTAGGCTAACCGACTGTGCGCTATACATGGTATATCATCAGATGATAACATTAACCAATGCATTGGAGGGATATATAATTTTTTTGGCCATCTTTTACATATTTAAAATCATAATATGTACATTAATACCTATTACACATGAGAAAAATAAACTATACATAAAGCATAATCATGATAAAACCCGTGATAAATAAGTGGGTTTCATAATCATATCTCAAAGAAAAACCAAAGGATATATCATAAGGATTAAAAATAGAAGAATGAATTGATTCATTTTTTTATATTTTAATAAAGAAACATAGGCCTTAAACATTGAGTTCCAAATTAAGAAAAGTCATAATAAGAATCAAAGATAAGTAATGATAAAAACATACCGCATGAGTAATGCTTTTAAAAATGAGCATTGGGTTTTTTAAAGAACGAAATGTATTATTATTTACATTTAGACCAAAATTGAACTAAGATGGTTTTAAATAAAATAAATTGGGGTTTAAAAGATATTTATGGTGAATCTCTTTGATAGAGGTGACACATTTCGTAAACTAATAAATCTAAAAGTTCCCTTAAGTTGGGTTTACTTAAAAATGGGAATTTTGATGGGAACTTAAAACATGTATTAACCCCAAAAAAGAAAGGTATAATTTACTAGGTTATATATGTAATAAAAATATATAAAACATATTGTATAAATATATGAGAATAAGATAGATAAAAAGGTAAAAAATGAAATAGAATACATCATCCAAAAGTATTGAGGGTGGTTTCTGACGACCCCTTTTTATGTTTTAAAACACCTTTTTTGAAATCAAACATACTAAAAAGAATATTAAAAACTTATTTTGAAAAAGGATAAGGGTAATATTTAGGACTCAATATGTAACACAAAATTATATTTATAATTAAAAAGGATAACATTATATGGAAGGGAAATTATGGGCAAGGAGGAGAAATCGTCTTTAAAGAGGATGAGAATTATTCTCAACAATGATATAATTTTTTATCTAGAAAATTATCATGGTAAAATCACAAAATTAAGAATTTATTATACCTAGATGAGAATATTAATTATCCTAAAATAAATATTAGGGTGAAAAACTTATAATATTGGAAGAAAAATTTAAAAAGGAATTATTTTAACTTAATAGAGACAGTAGAGTTAAAAATGAACCTTACATCATCATTATTTTTGGAATTGAATACCCAAATAAGTAGAAAATGATATAGGATTTTAAATGTTAAATAATTCACGATTTTTTCAAAAATAAAGCCCTGGACAATAAATACACCCAAAAAGCAACAATTAGTGAAGACGAATCATATTTCAGTGAAATAAAAAAAATTCTTTTCTAAAAAAACCCTTACCTATTATCTATATTTCCTCCAATGAGATATAACCACATTGAAAATTTAGATATTCTCTTGAAGTATCCATCGTAAATAAAGGGATTGAGGAATGTTTTTGAGGATATAAGATATTAAATTTTTATAGGGTCTCTTGAAGAATTAAATTGGGAAAATTTTCTTGGGAATTTCTAACAAGGGTTGTGTCTTTAAATGGGTGGAAGTGGGCTCTTATTATAGGTGAAAAGGTGGGGATTTTTTTTAAAATGTAAAGTAAGTGTTAAGAATGGAATTTCATGAGAGTTATATGAGTTAGGTTTGTAAATGTTGGGGATACCTGTGGGTATTACCTTCTAACTTAAAAAAGGTATTATATATTTTATAAGCGTGAGATTGATTTTATAAAAATTGAGTGACAATATATCACCCATTTTAACACTTATTAATGTTGATTAAAATTTAACCATGGTAATTATTTTTTTACTAAAAATATAAGATGACCCTTCTTAACAAAACATGAAATTATGAATCCAAATATTGTCTCCATTTAATCTAATTAAATTTCTAAATATGAAAAATTTACTTTTAAATTAAAACATATAATGTGTGGGAAAATTATTTTTTGTAGAATTTTTTTGTTTTAATCATTAAATGTTCTTAATAATTTTTAATATTTATTACCAATTAAATAAGTGTTAATTTATTTATATATGTCTAAAAATAATATGAGAATCTTAATTTAAAATAGTTCTATTTAATTTAAAAAATACACAATATTTAAAAATGTATCATTCTATGAAAAATAATAGTTTTACCATGATATCCAATATTTACTTTGGTAACATAATTTTTATGTATAAAATGAAATTTAAATATTAAATAAATTTAAAACTATTATTAAAAATATTCAAATCATTCTATACAATTCAATTTCTAAAAGTGATAAAAACTCATTTTTATATAAGTTTTCATAGTGCATAATAATAATTTTTAGAAATATATATCCTATAAGAATAAAATAAATTTACCTTCATAGTAATCACTATTTTATAAAGGTTAACTTATTTTATTGTATATATTATTAATATTTTCCATTTAAACCATTATTTAACTATAATATATTAAACATCCTTATATATGAAAAGACAATTTTTGTATGAAAATATAAGATGATTTGATTTTTTATTTAGCAATATTAATTGAATTTTTTCAATAAATTAATATTAAAAATGGAATTTATTTTTATTTCTATAAATATTTCATAATTTTTTTACCTATATATTTAACATAAAATTTAATGGCTACTTTTTAAAAGATATATAATATTCCTCGTTTTTTTGGTTTTGTGTTTCATGTGAGAGAAGCTATTCAACACATTAGTATTTAAAGTAAAATATATAATTTACAATATTGAGGTGTTATAATATGGGACAATAAAACCATAATCATAATTATTCTTAATTTAAACCCTCCTTTTAAATACTATAACCTGAGACTTATTCTACCACTTCAATATTTTATAATCTACCATTGGATAAACTCTAGAGAACAAAGTATGTTCATACTCTTCCCTCTTTCTTGGTGGAGAAGGTTGGGTCTGAGGGAAGGGGTTATTATTTACATTATACATTATATTTTTATACTCTTATATCAAGATTGTTATTTTTTTTAGTATGGGGGAAAGAATTATTTTATTAATTATTTTATTTTTTTCAGTAGTATTTTATTTTTATCATGTTTGTTGACCTAGATCTTTTCTTTCCTTCCTTGATTTTCCCAAAATTTTTTATTATCATTATATAAATATGTTATGAGGATTTTAGAATATATGTGAGGTATATATATTATGTTTTTTCATTATAGAATTGGAAGTATTCCCTAAATGGAAATTAAAGGAGAATCTGGAATAACAATTGAAAAATTGGAAGAATAAACATATTCATCTATTTATTTATTATACTTCCATTTATTGATTATGTATTAATAATATGATACTATATTATATTAAATCATACATATATATAGAAAATTAATTTTAAATAGAAAATTGATAATAATAATTGATTTTTTTAATTAATATAGAAATAAATTTTGTTGTATAATATGGGTTCACTGATTCGTTATAGGATTCCCATGTTAAGATATATTTAAGGCCTTCTCTTTGATAGAGTGATTATTATTACTTATAATTTTTTAAATATAGTTTAGATATGATATGGTTATATTGTTTAGGAGAGATAAATTATGTTTTTTTATCTTCAAAGAATTCAATTTACTTGTTAGTATTTCTCCTTACCAAGAATGATGGCTTGGTGTTTTGGGCTAGGTAGAGAGAAGTTAAAAGGAGTAGAGGGTTGGTTATATCCTAGATATGGTTATGTTTTAAAATATGGTTTTGGGGTGTAGGATAGATTATATAATTTTATTAGTATACTATTAGAAATTGGTATGTGGGGTTGCGAGGTTTGGTTATTGTCATTTCCTAGTTAACATAAATATATGGTTGTGTTTAATTAACTAAGAAAACAATTAAATAATTATTTAATTGATAATTATTGGGTAATCCGAGAATGTTACATGTTGATTATATGAAAATTAATAGAGGTATCTTATATGGTGTTGTGATTTTTATTAGCCTATGAATTGTTATAGTTAATTTATTATCTATTGCATGATGTAGGATCTTTTAGTACCCTGTGATGTCACACTAATATTTATCAAGATTTGTTCTTGTTTATTATCGTTGTCTAATTATTTTTATGATTTAATACTTTTTTTCTTGATTTTAGGTGATTATATGTTTCTATAAATGTAGGATGTAATGGATTCCAGTTATGTGTATACTTTCTTAGGATATAATGTCTTTTGGAATACTATATCTATCGACAGGTTGTAAGGGGTCATGGCTAGCACATGTATAGTTTTTATGGTCCTAATGGATTATCGTTGGGGTGTTAATTTATATAGTTACATGGGGTATAATTAATTTAGGCATAGTATGTGTATATATATATTTGGGATGTAATGAACCGAGGTTATGAAATGTGCACCAATTCATAGGCTATAATGGATTTAAGTTATGAAATTTTTTTGGGCTATGAAGGTTAATATTCCATTACATTTTTATATTTTATCATAACTAATCAACCACAACTCCATCAGAATCACATCACATCTGCCCAAAAACATTATATGATGAATTGATTATGTTGAATGAAGGAGTGATGATTTTTTCTAGACATTAGACATTATTATTTTATGAATTTAGATACCTTATATTACCATCAATTATTTATACTAATTAAACATTAATCTTATGTGATATAGTTGTTCAATATGACAATGATACGATCCCAAGATTCCTATTTAATTTTTATATGATTCAAAAAATCTGAAATCACCATCATTTACTCATTAATTTATAATCTTATTGATATAATATGATGATTACAAGTAATATAGTTAAATGTGACATATAAGGGATGCTATAATTATTACTTATGATCTTACTTACTTTCTTAATAAATATTCTTGATTTAAATATTACTTCTACTTATTTGATTTCACACATGAATATCTTGACACATTTTGTTAAGAGTTATGTAGAATTGTTTAAAAATATGATAATACGAAGTACTACCAAGTGATCATCCCTCTATAGTTTCATGATTTGTTTTTCAAAACATTTTGATAGAGATTTAGTGATGTTTCAGTTTGGGAAGTTGGATTAGAGTCTAGGAGGTTGTACTTACATTGAATCTTTTTGATTGTATACAGTACCATGTAATTTTAGTTTGTTATTGGTAAAGTTATCTTTTTTACATATATATGATGTTGATTTGTGGTTTGGTTATATTTTTTTTGGGATTTATGAGGCTACTGACTCCTATAGCTTTGATAGATACCCTTGGTGCTAATAGCTGACCCATGGACTACCGAGAGATTACTTTTAGGGTTACACTTGTGTTTACTACCTACTAGAGTAGGGTTCAAGTAGGGGATGATCATGATAGTATACCTAAGTAGAGGGACTTTGGGTCATACTTACCACTAGCCTGGAAGTTTAAGCATTATTCTAGAAAGGTGGAAGTCAACTATTTGTGGCTCCAAGTATACTCATGTAGTGATTAATAATTTCATATAATTATAATCCTTTATATGAAAATTATTCATTTATAATATGCATAAGATGTATTTAGATTTTCTTGAATATATTTGGACTCTAATTTGGGTTAGTAACACAAGCTTGGAGTTGTGTAATGAGTTTCACATCAATATGGTTTAAACTTACTAGTTTGGTGGAAGGGATATGATTCCAAACTAAGTAACTATAATTATGTATACATATAAAGGGAATAGTATGAGATAGGTTAGTGAGAATTTCAAAATAAATCATCTTAAAATAATAAATGTATGATTAATTCCCATGTTTGAACGTTTCAAGACCTTGATCATCCAAACTAGAAGTTTCATGATAAAATTGGTTGCCCATGGATTATATTATGTAAGGCATGGTGGTAATGGATAACCCTAAGAGTTAGGTAAAAAAATTACATTGTAATATTTGGGTGATTCTTTTATATGAAACCCTTTGAGACAAGATGCCAGAGAAAAAAATTTGTCTTTATGTCCATATGATGGATTTCAGAAATAGTTGTTCCATTTATCTATCCAAGAATCATATTTGATATGATTGAAATGATATACTACCAAAATAAATATTTTTTTAGATGATAAATAATGTAGACTCAAATCCTAGTGAACTATGGATCATATCCTACTAAAATAAATGATTTATGGATTCATTATTTTAGTGGGTGTTCTTTCATAAAAAGTTACTATTGAAATAATGAAAAACCAGATACTCATCTAAGAAAATATTTTTTTATGGATAGATAAAATCACTATTATCAAGATAATATTTTAGATTAAACCTTGATATGAAATATTTTAATGTAAGAAACACATAATATTAGAAACTTAAGAAACGTTCTTAGGTAATAGAAATTCTATATACTGAAGTAAACCCTTCATGAGTAACCAATTATTAAAGTAGTTCAACAAATGAATATAAATCCTTATGAAAATAATAAATTGATTCAATTAAGGTGTAAGTACCCAAAATTAAACATAAACTATTCTAGTGTTTTTTAACTAGAAGTCACAATGGAGGATCTTTTCAGTTTAGAGTTTTAGAGAATTAGGACAAACTCTTACCAGTAAACCAATACATTACAAGTGGAAAATTATACCCATTGTATATATTTTCACAATATAAAACTCTTTATAATAAAAAATGATTTCTTTTTAGGAAAAATATTCATAGTTATCCCATTGATATAATATTTTTCACTATTCCCCATTAAACCCTATGAAAGAAGTTTTAAAAACATGGGATGAACACATAAATAGAAAGGGATAAATAAAGAAAGGAAACTGTTAGTTTAGTAAAAACATGAAAAATAATATAAAGTTTACTTTTGTCTTCAAAGTTATTTGAGAATTTTAAATAAAACATTTTCACATGAAAAAACACATTATTCTCTAAGAAAATCATTAAAACCCATAAATTAAATTTAAACTCATTTAGGTAACTTAGACCATAATATACATAATACCCTTTTAAAACCCTTTCTATTAGAATAACCATATCACTAACTTCCAATTAAGTTATTATGGGATTACCTGAAACTATCTGGTTCACCCCATGTTAAGCTATAACAGGCATTCCTGGTTCTATTTGGGTCACCCATATTAAGATATAACAGGCTTTCCTAACGCTCTCTATGCCACCCGATGTTAATCTATAACAGGATTTCCCATTACTATATGGGCCAACCCATGTTAATCTATAATAGGATTACCCATTTACTAAAATTCTTATTTACCATATCATTAGTAAAACAATTCCATCATAAAAACCTTTAAAAAAATCTTTTAATCCCATATAAAATCACTTTTGGATAAAATTAACTTTTTCTTTCAAGAACCCATTTTCAATACCCAAAACACTCTTTTTATTGAAAAAACATTTCCAATACCAAAATATGTAAAAATATTTTTTTTATTTTAAGGAAACATGAAATATTTTAATGTAATATGATAATAAAATAATGGCCATGACGGTGGAAAAGTATTTGTCATCGTATATGTTAAGAATATAACATTCTTTTTTTCATTTGTAAAAACGTTCCATATAAAAACACGGAAAAATATTCATTTTTGAAAAAATTTGATTGAAATTAAAAATAGATATAAAATTTTAATTATATTAGTTTTATATCCATATAAATAAATATGTAAAATAAAATCAAGAATATTTACATGGAGAAAAATATTTAATAATTAAATCTTTAAACATTCAAGGTGTCTCATACAACTTTGAACATTCAAATGACAATCTTCAGGAAAGAATACATTTACCAAAACATTAAATAAAAATAGTATAAATAAAATATGTATATTAAATGTCACAGCTACTGTATATACACCTTATAAAGTAATAACTGTTCATTTCTTCGAGAAATGTCTCAATGAAAAGAGATTCATGGAAAATCCCTTACCTTGAGCCCGAATCGTCACGTACAATATTTATCTTGTTAAAAAATAAAATTAGGTTAATTATTTAATTTATTGAGACCATTTTTATTATTTATTATTCCATTTATATAAATTATCATTATGTTATAACAATTACTTATTTATTTAAGTTTATGTCGGAAATTTTGACGATATTCGATACTTGAGTCTAAAATGAATTTTGTACGATGTCAATAGTCAAAGTGGTTCTTAAAACATCATCTAAAGAATAATATTAATTAAATAATAATAAATGTTATACGTAAACTATAATTTTAAATCCATCCATTAAATATTTATATTAAAATGAATGACGTTACAATCACGAAGACTGTAAGTCGTATGTACGCATGAGTAACATTTTCATTTTTCAATGATCATTATGGAAGGAAGTTAAGTATAATTTTATCTTTAAATAATGTTAATAATATCATTAATATTATATTAATAATTTAAATACACTTATATATTAATATATATATAATTCATGTGATGTGGTGGTGACAAATGAATCACATCACTTCAGTGAGGGGATAATTCACACGTACACACGAATGGTGTTATCATTTTTCCATGCATTGAAATGTAAGAACCTAAATTATATATTATCATTTTATAATTATAAATATTTAATTAATATCATATATAAATATTAGTTCCATCATTATAAATAGTATTTAGAGGTGGTGGTGGAAAATGAATTATATCAGTTCGTGGAGGTGATAGTTCACACGTACACATGAACGATTAATTCTTTTCCCATTTGATGGAAGTTGAGATAGATTTAGGTGTTTATATTAACACAATAAAAATTAATTATATTGAGGATATTTTAGTTATTAGAACATCATGGTTGAATAATATTTGAAGGAGGTGGAAGAAGAAATAAAATAGAAACATTTAATTAAAAATGATACCTCTTCTTCGTGCGATTTCCTTTTATTAACAACTTAACATCTCTAAGGAGGGTTTTCTACCTAAACTAAGAGCCCTATAATGAGAGAAGGAATTATAGGAAGGTATTTTGGAAGATATTTGATGAACCAAATATTTTTTTAGTGTATTGAAATGAGAAAAATGGGTTCCCTTTTATAAGAGTGGGAATGGGCACTCTTGTAATTTCTCAAAATATTAAATTAATATAAATTAATTTTCTATTAAAAATGGGTCAAAAGTGATTTATTTCAAGGATATGATTATTTTTGGTGGAATAATCTTAATAAAATTAAAATTAGATAAATTTTGAATATTTTTTAATCCCTATCCTTTTGCTTTAACCACAATTAATTCTTACCGTGATATTATTCAATTTACAATTTGAGTGTTAATTTAATCACTATAACATGAAAAATGACCAATAAATGAGTCATTTATGATATTTTTGGACCTATTAAAATTATATGTATTAATATTAGATATTTATAAATTTTATATCATTTAATAAAATATTATTTATTTTAAAATATCATTACTGTCTATTTTGACACTACTCATTATTTGAATTTTTATAAATATCATAACAACTTTATATCTTCGCAAAAACTCTATTAAATAATAATTAAAATGTAAATTTGATCCAAAAAATCGTGGATGTCATCAATTATATCAAATTATTTTTATTTTAATATTTTTAATATCATTCATTTGATTTTCCCATTAATGAATCAATTATTGCATCATCATTATATCACCATTTAATTTAATTATTTATTTCTTGAAAACTATAAATAAATTACCATGATATAGGTAAAAATATTAGAGTTCATAAGAATATTTATAGTTTAACATATCTTTTATAAAACTACATATTGAAAATATTTTAATTTTTAAAAACAAAAGTGTGATATAATTGACTTTTCTTTGAATATAATATTATTAAGGTTATATTATTATGAAAAAGAACATAAATGGTCTAATAACTGATCATTTAATTATTATGTATCAATAAAAATCATCAAAAAAATTATAAAAAGTGTTAGGTTAATTTTATAATATTTAAAATATTATTTTTACCTTTAATTACCCTATTTACCCTTAATCGTGGTAATAAAAAAATTATTAAAGTTACTAATACATTATCAAAAAATTAAAGGGACCTATTTAATAAATTTTTACATTATAATTTAAAATATAGAATCTATTTTTTAAAATTAAAAACACATAAATTTATAAAAATTAATTAAAAATTAATCATGCTGATGGATCGAGAAAACATGTTGGTAAAGTATATACATTCAAAAGTTCACAAAATTTTTATATACAATTTAAATGTGAAATTTATTCCAATGGACTACATTGGATTAAATTATTAAAACATGAAATAATTAGACTTTAAAACGATTTAAAACATAATTTTACACTATAAATAAATTTTATGAAAAAGTAATTTTCAATTAAAATGCATTATTTTTGCACTATTCATCAAAACACGAATCTTATAAGAAAAATATCAAAAAACAAAGTAAATTTTGAAATTACCTTTTGAAAAAAGATGTTAATTTTTTTAAATATAACTTCTAAAAGTGTCAAAAACTATATTTAGAACAAGTTCACTATCAAAAGGTGGAAACATGCCTTTTAAAAAAATCCTTTTTTATGCAAAAATTGGATTTATTATTATATCATGTGTAGAAAACACATAATATGATTTTACAAAATTATATTAAATACATTAAATTAATATAATCCAAAAATAATGAAGTTTTATTTATTTCTATAAAACGCAATTATGCACATTTAAATAGAATTTTAGAAAAACATTTCTTTTTATTTTAAATAAGGGTTTAAATAAATTTATAATTAATTTTTCACAAAATAATTATTTATACATGTGTAAACCATATTTTCATAATTAAGTTAATACTGTTCTTTCCTACCATTATAACAGTTAAGTGATAACTACCATTTTAAATAATAATATTTATTTGTTCATTTAATCTAGATGTGACATATCATGTACGATATCGAATATAGTGTTTCCTTTTTAAAAACTCAAGATGTAACATTCTCCACCCTTTAATAAATTTCAGCCTCACAATTTTAACTCGGGATTCAAAACTAAGTGTTTTACTTTTCAAAATATATTTATTGAAATCCCATATCATAAAAAGTTTCAATGAAACTTTTTCTGTAAAATAAATGGAAGTATGAAGGTCGCCGAGATAACACATACCAGGGTTCCATGTAGGAAAATGTGGAAATTGAATAAAATTATATCTATCATATTCTGATGGAGATTGATAGAGAACATTGTCAAAAGGAAAGTTAACAATCACAAAACCATAAATCTTTGATGGGTATAAATGTCATTAATTTGTTAGCAAGAAAAGTACATGGATAACATTTTTGTTTCAAAATATTTTTTATAGAGTTGATGAATAATTTTAATATATGGACAAAGAAAATAAGTAAATATACTTACTTTATATTTAGTGTTTCATCCATTAATTAAATTCCACAAAAAATTATCTTTTTCTATAAACGATGATAATTTAAGATGATTTTTCACACCTCAAGCACTCGAATCATGTTTTAGAGAATCACATAACCAAAAAGTGATTAACTATATATTTCCACTATCATGAAACATTAAATAAAACCAAAATGGTTAGAAAAATATAAGATAATTCCCAGAAATTAATAATCCTTTATATGATTAAAAGCTACATTAATCTGCAAAATTTAACAGTAATAACTAAAGTTCAACATAGACCATTCAACAAATAACAATACTTAATTTTTTTCAAAAATAATTTAAATAAGATTAAGAGCCAAAAAAATCCTAGGGATTTGATCACATAGTATTCTAAGATAATTTTATTAATTATCACCAAATAACATCAATTACTATTGAAGTCTCACACTAAAAAGTATTTTTCCATATAATATTCAAGATATTGTAACCATTTCTATAAATAACCTAAATCAACATAAGTCCACAATAAAATCACAGAATCTTCAAAAATATAATTAAATATTTACTTATCAAATAAAATCCCATAGTAATTTTTTTAACTTGATCATATAGGGTTCCCAAAATAGCGAACGTCTCTCGAAATAAAATCAATCACTTAATCCCCAAATCACCGTTCCACTCTGATAAAAATAATTTTATTCTTGTTCCATCAAATCATTTAACTAAATAGAAAATTTATACTATCCCAGGACTTCGTAGGCTAGTGGTAGGTGATAAAACATTATCACCCTTTAGTTTTGGGTTCTATTATCATGGCCTTTACAGACATGATGGGTTTTCACCCATACTATGAGTTTTTATGATTCTAAAACTCTATAATTCATATAAATTCTTAAAATCCGATAAATTACTCCAAAACAACCATAACATGTTTTAACCTATAATATTATCTTATAACCTTCCTTTTTGACCCTAAAAAGTAATAACCCATAATTAACTCCAAAAATTAATGTCTCAAAAAATACAGTTAGTCACCTTAAAATTTTCCTTACAAAAACCCACAAAAAGCGTTTCAAAGTCCTCAAATATATGATCAACCTTAAGATTATAAACCCATGATGATATACTTAACTTTACCAAAACATCCTAATATCCAAATTTTTCTAAACCCCCCTTGGACACCAACTACAAGGATCTGACCTTAAACATAACTTATTCTAGTGTTTTTGAAATAGAATTCACATTGGAGGATATTTTTAGTTTATAGTTTTAGATAATTAGGAAAAAATATTACAAAGTAGAACTATATATTACAAATGTCCACTTATACTCAGAATCCTTTTTTCAAAATATAAAACTCTTTAAAATAATACATGATTTCTCTTTATGAAAAATCTTAAAAGTTTCCCCCTTAATGTAATCCATGTATCTATTACCCATTAAATCCTATGAAATAAATTTTCAAAAATTGGTATGAACACATAAGCTCTGTAAGGGATAAATAAAAAAAAGAAACGGTTAGTTTAGTAAAAACATAAAAACTCATTAAAATTTTAACTTTATCTTCAAAGTTATTTGAGAATATGATATAATTTTTTTTCACATGAAACCGAACCCACATTTCTCTCAAAGAAAATTATTAAAACCCACAATATGAAATTAAAAAACCATTAAGTAAATTAGAGGATCATGTACATAAAAAACATTAAAAACTATTTCAATTCAAATAACCATATTTATGAATTATAATTAATCTATTATGGGCTTACATGATTCTATCTGGGCCACCCCATGTGAATATATAACAGGCCTTCCCATTGTTATCAGGGCCACCCCATGTTAAGAGATAATGGGATAACCAATTTCCTATAATTATCAAGTAACATATCATTAATAAAACACTTTTATCATAAAAACCCTTTGAAAAACTCTTTTAAATCCATATATAAAAACTTTCAGATAAAAATACCCTTTTCTTTCAAAAACCCATTTCCAATATCCAAAACAACATTTTCATTGAAAAAACATTTTCAATACCAACATTACTAAAAATATAAATATGGTTTTTATTTAAAGGAACAATTAAATCTTTCAAAGGAGGATGACAATAAAATAATTTCCATGGTGGAAGAAATGTATTTGTCACCATATTTATTGAGAATAGAACATTATTTTTGGTTTTTTTCAAAAATTTCCATATGAAAACATATAAAACGATTCCTTTACAAAAAAAATTAAATGAAATGAAAAATAAACCTAAAATTTCCTTTATATTAATTTTATATCAATATAAATAAACATGTAAAATAATATCAATAATATTTACATGAAGAAAAATATTTGATAATTATATCTTTAAACATTCAAGGTGTCCTATACCACTTTAAACATTTAAATCATAATCTCCATGAAGGAATATATTTACCAAAAAAGTAAATAAAATGATTTTATATAAAATATTAATATTAAATTTCATAATATCTATATATACACATTATAAAACAATAAATGTGAATTTCATCAAGAAATTCCTTAATGAAAGGAGATTGAGACAAAATCCCTTACCTTATGTTCAAATTATCATATATAATCATTATATTTAAAAATAATAAACTTAGGTGAATTATTTACTTTATTGAAACCCTTTTTAAATCTTATTATTCCTTTTATATAACTTATTATCATGTTTTAACAATTACTTATTTATTTAAGTTTATGTCGGGTGTTTTGAAGATATTCAGTACTTGAGTGACAAATAAACTTGGTATGATGTCAATAGTCAAAGTGGTCATTAGTCCATCATCCATATAATAATATTATTGAAATAATAATCAATTTTATACATAAATTTTACTTTTAAATCTATATATTAAATATTTATATGAATGATGAACTAAGTTACAATCATGGAGATGGTAAACCGTATGTACGCATGAGTAACATTTTAATTTTTCAATGATCATAATTAAAAGAAGGTAAGTATCATTTTATATTTAAAAAATGATAATAATATCATTAAAATAATATTAATCTTTTAAATATATTTATATATATCATTCATGGGATATGGTGGTGAAAAACGAATCACATTGCTTCGTGGAGGTGATAGTTCACATGTACGCATGAACGGCGCTATCATTTTTCTGTGGATGAAAAAGTAAGAAATTAAATAATATATTATATTTTTATAATGATAAATATTTAATTCATATAATATATGAACATTAATTCCATCAAAATATCTAGTATTGAGAGATTGTGATGGAAAAAAATAATATCGGTTCGTGGAGGTGATAGTTCACACATACACATGAACGATAAATTATTTTCCCATTTGATGGAAGGGGAGATGAATTTAGATGATTATATTAGAATAATAAAATATAATTATATTTATTATGTTGAAGTTATTATTTCATCATGGTTGAAGAATATTTAGAGGAAGTGGAATAATAAATAAAATAGAAACATTTAATAAAAAATGATACCTCTTATTCAGGTGGTTTCCTTTGATTAACACATTAACACCTCTAAGGTTGGGTGTTATGAATAAACTTTGAGATACAAAATATGGGGAGGTATTATATTAATGGATTTAGGATGATAATTTTTGAACCAAAAAGCGTTTTAAGTGTATTTAAATGATAAGAATGAGTTCCCTTTTATTGGAGAGAGAAGGGGTAATCTTGGATTTCTTAAAATATTAAATTAATATAAATTAATTTTCTATTAAAAATGGTTCAAAAGTAATTTATTTATAATATATAATGATTTTGGGTTGAATATCATTCATCCAATTAATATTTTATTTTTTACTATTTTTTAATCCTTATGTTTTTTTAACCCTTATTAATTCTTACCATGATATCATGTAATTTACATTTTGGTGGTTAATATAATTACTATGACATGAAAAAAGTCCAATAAATGATTAATTTATGAAATTTTATGACTTATCCCAATTATTTTGTCAAATAATTGATTTTTAGAAATTTTATATCATTAAATAATTTTTAAAAAAAATATGATTAATGTAAATTTTAACACTATTCATTTTTTGACTTTTCAAAAATATCATAACTTGATATATCTGAGAAATATACACAAAATCACAACTAACATGTCAAATTAATGCATAAAAATCTTGCATGACATCAATTATATCAAATTATAATTATTTTAATATTTTTAATATCATTTATTTGATTCATCCATTAATGAATGAATTACTGCATCATTATTAGGTCACCATTTAATTTAATTATTTATTTCCTAAAAATTAGAATGAAATTACCATGATGTAGGTATATTTTTTAGCTTTTATATTATTATTTATATTTTAACATATATTTTATATTATCCCATATTAAAAATAGTTTACTTGTTAAAAACAAGAGTGTGATAAAATTGTGTTTTATTTGAATATATATATATTTAAAAACCAAATAACCATGCCCATATTTTCAGATTCCAAATTCCAAATTTCAAACCGAAACAACACCAATCTCGGGCAATGTGCCCGCCCACTTCACGTGCCCCGTAACTTCCTACCACTATCCATCATCGTTGCCATCACTTCCTATCCCCATCCATCATCGTTGCCATCGAAACTACACCACGACAGAATAAGAACACAACCAACCAGTCGAAGTGGGTCTAAAATTACACCAATACCACAAGGATCAACCGTAGTAGGAATCCAAAGTTAGAGATAAAGCCACCACTAGTGACGATTTTTGAAATGCTGACGATCGCTCGAACTACACATCCCAAAACACCATAAAAACCACCACTAAAATCCGACTAGGAGAATAGTGTTGGGATCTTGATGCTAGAGAAGAGTAAAAGCATCGACACCCAGCAACAATCGTTGTCGTGGCTAGAAAACTCTACCATCAGAACCACCACGGGCACCACCGTTAGTGACTTCATCTCAACATCAAAGCGAAGGAGTGTGATACCGTCATGAAGCAGAGATCCAGACATCCTAATACCACCACAACCATTAGACTCTAAGAGACGCCGCTGTGAGAGTCAAACCACCACAATCTACCACTGAACATCCACTGAAAACACAAAGAAAAACCAGAAGGGAACCACCAGCATCCTAATGAACAAAACCCATAAGAACTCTCACCCACTTTTCCTTCTTGAAGACATGACCACAACGAAGCATTTGATCAACGCACAAACCAGGGGACCAGACCAACGCCGCTACGGGCTGGAAGGACCAAAAACCAATCAAAAAAGCCATAAATAATCTTATAATCAATCCTCTAATTCTTATTTAATAAAATTAATCATTAAATAAAATACAGAAAAGTGTTTGGGTAATTTTATAATATTTATAATATTTTTTTTACTTTTAATTACCAAATTTACCCTCAGTTATGTAATAATTTTTTTTACTAAAGTTACTATTCAGATTTTACAAAAATGAAAGGGACATATTTACTAAATTTTGGCCTTATTATTTGAAATATAAAATCCATTTTCAAAATTCAAAATAAATAAATTTTATAAATTAATTAGAAATTAATCTCGATGACAAATTGAGAAAATGAATTTTTAAAGTAAAATCATTCAGAAGTTCAAAAAGATTTTATATCCAATTTCAACATGAAATTGATTACAATGAACCAAATTGGATAAAATTATAATAGAATGATCTAATTATACTATAATACCATTCAAAAATATAATTGAACACTATAAATAAATTTGATGAAAAATTAGTTTCAAATTAAAATGCATTTTTTTATTATTCATCATAACATGAAACTTATCATAAAAATACAAAAAAAATGAACATAAGTAAATTTTTATACTAATATTTCAAATAATATGTTTATTTTGTAAAATATAGCTTTTAAAAGTTTCAAAAACAATATTTAAAACAAGTGCACCATCAAAAGACGACAAAAAACCTTTTTTGAAAAATACTTCTTTAATGCGTAAAATTTAATTTCTTCTTATATCATTTCTAGAAAACACATAAGATGAATTTTAAACATTATATTGAATATATTATATATATATTTCTTTAATATAATTAAACAATATTGATTTGTTTATTTATTGGTATAAAACACAGTTGTGCACATTTAAATAGTTTTTTAGAATTTTTTTTATTTTAGAAAGGGTTTACATTAATTTATAATTAATTAGTCACCAAAAAATTAATTATACATGTGTAAACCATATTTTCATAATTTATTTAATACTTTTCATTCGTTCTATTCTAACAACTATGTGATAAATACCATATTAAATAATAATATTTAGTTGTTCATTTAACCTCGATGTGGAGTATCATCTATGCTATCGAACATAGTGTATACTTTTAAAAACTCAGGATGTTACATAATGTTTCAAGGAAATTAGATAAAAAATAACCTAAGTAATTTTATTATTTGCTCATATACTCAATATGATTGAGTATGCCAATGACTAAGTGATACTAGAGGTTTTTATAAGGCTATATTTAGTTTTAGAAATCATTTTTTTGTCCTCAATGGAAATGGTTCATCAATGTGAATAATTTCAATAAAATTTTACCTGATATTATCTAAGTGCAGGGAATAGATGAACCATACATTATATGTATAGGTTATGATGTTGTGTTGAAAATAAAAGTATATTAAAGTTCAAAATTGAAGGGAAAAAGTTAATTGGAAAGTCTATAATGTTTCTTATAGTTGATAGTAAGTCCAGTGAAAGGTGTTATTAGAAAGGAGTAATGATTCCATTGGATGGAATTGTATGGAATACTGAATAAACTTAATAAACTCAATGGAATGTCCATTCTAGGTATCAATGTTATGGAAACCAAATATCTATTTCAAAAGGGTGTGTGGTGCCAAATGTATACTTTACTAATGTTGTTGAGCATTTAGGAGTTAAAAATCAAGGGAATAATTGATCAAGCTTGTAGTTCACTTTTAATTGATGAATCAACGAGTTTCTATATAAATGATTTTAATGTTAAGGAATATAAAAAACTCAAATACATTTTTCATAATGGATGTTGATAATCATCTCATTTATATTATATGTCAAGAGAATTTGATTACTAAAAAAAGTGTTATTTTGAACAATATGAGATGACACAAATGGTTTATGATTCATTAGACTCTATAATAAGTTTGAAAGGCATACAAGGATAATTTATTTTATCTTGGATAAAAATTACTATGAAAATGTTTTTTAAAATATGAGGAATTGAGATTATAGCATCATCCGTGTTATATTTTAAATAATAAATTCTTATTATTATTATAAATTCCCTAAATATATCAAATAACATGTAATATATAGAATAATATTTTATTTGATAAATATACATACTAAAAGGAATTTAAATTTATTTCTTAAATTTTTTTTAGTGTGACATAGAAAGTTGTTATGTAGAGAATATATTATGTCTATGAGGCTAGTAGAAGTATGTTTGAACTTAAAGAAGTACACAGTTAATAGATAAAGGATTATAAAAGTAAAAACTTAAATTGAATGTAACTTTGTATTCAAAAACTGTTTAGAATGTGTTGGTAAGGAAAAAATTTAAATTGTAACTTTATTTTCCAAAATATTTCAAGGAAAAAGTTTAATGGAAGGGGTTATAAGAATGATGAATATGTACATAGAAAGAGTTATAAGAAGAAAAAAAATTTATTAACATTATAAAATTTGATGTTGTATATTTAAGAGGTTTGAATATATTTAGGGAATTGGATATTATATATATGATTACAAAATCTCACCATTATTCAAATAGGATTTCTTCATAGATTTTACTCACAAAAGAGTTTAGTGGTAAAGTTTTATTAGATGATCAAATAGAAATGACAAAAGAATTATATAGAGATGTAGTAAGTTTAAAAAAACCACTAAAATTGGAGAAAAAATAATGTTGATATAATTGTTTGTCACATATGATATATTATTAAATAACATATGTATGGTTTTTTATGTATTGTAACAACTTGAAGTTTTATATAAAAAATTACCTTTTCAAATAAATAAATTCAATAGTGCAAGAAACGTTTTTTATGTCAGTTATTTTTTATTTTTTACATCAGTTTTTAGACGATGTTATTAAAGGAAATGTTATTATTTTTTTTAGGTGGGGTATTTTAAAAATGACATAAAAAATCCGAAGTATTTTTCATGTCGGTTATTTAAGAACATAAGTGAAAAATTCTTCAAAGGATCGATTTATTATGTAGATTATTTAAAAATTGATGTGGAATATAGTTTATTACATCGGTTATGTAATTATAAATGTAATATATTATGCCTCCGAAGCATTTTTCACATCGGTTGTACAATAACTGATGTGAAAAATTATATATGTCTTCGGTTATTAAATAACCAACATAAAAAACCATTCTACATGAATTTATTATGTTGATTATGAAATAACCGACATAAAAAACCATCCCCCAAGCATTTATTACATCATTTATAAAATAACTGATGTAAAAACCAGTCGGTAAAGTGATTTTCACATCAGTTATACAATAACCGATGTGAAAAATGATATATGAGTTTGGTTATTAAATAACCGACATAAAATACCATTCCCCAAGACTTTATTATGTCAGTTATTAAATGAATAATGTAAAAAACCATTCCCCAGGAATATATTACGTTGGTTATTTTATAACCGACGTAAAAAACCAATTTTTTTTAAAACCATGAAACCATTACTATGATCTTCCAAATTAGACCTAAAACAAGAAGAAACCAGACCAAAAGTAGACCAAAACCATACCAGAATCCATACCAGAAAAACATCAAAACTAGACCAAAACAAGAAGAACCAGAGAAAAATTAAACATTCACATTTATAACACTCAATACTTACAATTTAAACTAAAAAAATCTAAATCCAACTAAAACAACTACCAAATACACAATTAAAATTATAATATTCAAAATTACATTTTACACTACAAACAAACTAAAATCCAATCAAACCTATAAAATAATTTTACCATTCAACTTGTAAGTGTTTGACCTCTTGAGCACTATAGGGTTGAGGGTCATCAAATAACTATAAATTAAAAGGAAATTTGTTAACATGTATACTAAATAAATCAAATGAAATATTATGGTAAATTTTATAAAGAAATATAACCTGGTCAAACTTTAAAAGTGTTCCAGTTATAATTATTTCATACATAAATCTTAACATATAATATCTGTATTCGATGATCCCGATTTTTCATGACAGTTCTATTTAAATGTGTGTTAATTAAAAATATCATTTTTATATAATACATCGAAAAGTACAAATTATAAACAGATATTTACCTTTAATTTTACATATTCGATCTTTGATCTCTTTCTCTTTGTGTTTTTTCGAAAGTAGGCCCATTTCCTTTTAGAAAATAATATGAATGGCAATAATTTAAAATTTATTAAAAATATAAACAACTATTAATAAATTTTAACTTAATTTTCAAACATATTCTTAAAACTTCCCCGCACATCACCCTAGACAGAGCATATCCAATAAAGTGATTTTTCCCTGGGAAAAAACACCAAACATCCAAGGATCACTGATATAAAAGAAAATTTAAGGTTAGTGGTTTTTTATATTAAAATATAAAGAACAATTTTCCAGATATAGGTTTCATACCTACCACAAAAGGCATCATCCAACACTGTGTGATTATATTCTGTTCAAATCTTTTGGAAATATAAAGTGTTCTTTGTTGCTCATCCAATGCATGTGCTTTGGGGGAAATCATATGTGGGTCCATGAATCCATATACATCTGTTTTCTCATTCTTCTTACACATGTTATCAAGATACCTAATACAAAATAGACACAATTATATATTTTTAATAAATACATCCTAGGGATAGGTGTTAAGAATTACATGTAAAAAATCTACACAACATTGATGCACAACTTATCTCCAGTAACAAGCTCCATGATATCATTTTTCACAATACCCACATTTATTACATGTTTAAAAACATGATCTTCCATTGGAAATGAATAATGATCTGCAAAAAAATTTAAATATCTTGGCAATCTATAAAGACTACTAGAATCTGTATCTGATGTCATAACCATTTGTATTTTTTTTGTCTATATAGTATTTTTTACCTTTGAAGTATTACTGTAAATAAATAGAAAAATATATTAGTTTTCAAATGTTAAAACCACTTTAATAAAAATTAAAAAAAAAGATATAACATACATATCTCTATGGTAATTGTTCACAGAAGTCTGGATGGCCAAACTAAAAAGTGGATGATACCATGTCCAACTATCTTCACCTCATATGTAGGTAATGGTACTCAAGCTGATATATCTATAATATTTTTTACAGTGACCCTATGATGCTCTAACTTTAACTAATAATGATGAAATGTATCTCCTATACAATATACTATCCCATATGAAAATATATGATGGTGATGATCATCAACATACAACTCACAATAAGTTGGAAGCGGTGGTAGAGGAGTAAGATAAAAAATGGGGTCCATAGGCTGAGGTGGAGGATAAATAATGGGGTCTGTAGGTAAGGGAGTGGGAGCTACTGGCAAAGGTGAAGGACAAATAATGGGGTCTTCAAGGTGAGGGGGAGGAGTGGGAGCTGTATTATGAAATTTTCTTTGCATGTCTTTTAATAGAGACTGTATTGATGCTCTAATATTTTCCTCCATCTTCACATTAATATTTTGAACTTCATCCTCTAAGGATTCTATTTTTTTATAAACACCCTCAATGGAAGAAGTTGAAGAACATGACAATAATTTTCTTACTGATAAACCCAACCGGTATCCTCATATAGGACATGAGTGTTTAGGCTTTCCCAATGCTGTAGATAAAATATCTTTCCTCCCAGAAGCTGTAAATACACCCTATTTTCTCTGATCCTCAAGAGAATACTATATTAATTAATTGAACATTTCTTTAATGATATAAAGTATATAAAGAATATAATTAACTTAAATAAATAAAATAGATATCTTACAATCCTATAAGCTACGATTCTTGTTTCTTCTGAAAGATATTTCCCCCTTTTCCCATTTGAGATCTCTTCCATTTTTCTTGTCTAGATGGAGGGGATAGAGGGGAAACCTCTCCATATCTTGAAGAATCAGCTCTAAGTTTTTGTATTTTTCCACCATTATTTGTTCTTATAACATTCTATACCCTCCCCGAGATAAAATATGAGGGTATAAATCTTTATATTACATCTCCTTATGATATGTCATTGTTTAATGTAAATTAAGATGAAGAAATTATTAACAAAACATTAATAAGATCATTTATATAAGAAATCTTATAAAATATTACATTTCCCTTACCTAAAATGATTATTTTCTTCTACTTTGAACAAATTTTGTCCATATATATTCATATATTAAAGGATATATATGACTTGGATTTTCATGTTGCCTTTGACCAAAAATGAAATCAGATGTGAGGGTTGATTTGAAATCCCTCCATCATCCAACAACCATCGATAATAATTTCCCCTGACTCCTCCAGTGTCAGGAATATCAAATGTAATCTGATAAAGAAGAGGAAAACATATTATACTATAAAAATTTAAATATTAGTCAAACAATAGAAAAATATCATACAAAAATTTTCTCCCACAACTAAGATATTATCGCTTTGTCCATACTTCTCCAATCATTATAAAAAATGATTACTTTTATTTTTCCCTGAGTTGATACAAAACTCTTAAAATATTTTTCATTTGGAGCTCTAGGAATATCATTCTCATCAATCTCAATGAGTATCCTCTGGTCCTGGCTATGAGCAAGTAATAATTTTGGTAAATGCATGCAGCCACATTGGCCAACTATTGAACTCTTGTTGGTCATTATGGGATCACATGAGGAATATTAGGGAACATCAAGAGGAGAATGTGAATGTTCTTCCCCAGAGGTATGATCATGATGCACTTCCATAGAATCATGTGGTTGATCAACTAATTGATCTGTAATTATCCTTCAAATCAAAAAAGAAAACATTAGTTCACAAATATACAAATTCAAAAATTACAATATCAATGTAAACAAAAAATGAAAAACTGAACTACGTTACGTAATAGTAAACATGGTAAATATGGTAATCATGTTAAATAATGGTAAATATGGTAAAAATGGTAAACATGGTAGTGTAATTTTCATTCAACAAAATCAATAAATATATAAGTTACGTAAAGGTAAACTATGCTAAACTATGGTAAACATGGTAAACATGGAAAACATGGTAATGTAATTTTCAATCAAAAAAATCAATAGATATATAAGTTACATAATTGTAAACATGATAAAATAAACTAAACAAAATTAAAATAAACAAAAATTTCTACTTATCTATTTTAATATATGTTTTAATAAAGAAAAAAATTACAATATCTAACATTTTATGAAAATAATAAATTTAAACAAGAAATAAACATATGTTACCTATAATGTTAGGACTGTAAAAATGGATTTTTTTTCCAAAATTCCTTGTCCATGATTGTTCCTTATGGAAAAAACCATGTCTTCAACATGATCATCATTATTTTTTGATAATCTTTCCATGTAAGTAGGTATATCACATAAAAAAACATCTTCATTAAGTTAATCCTCACAAACATATTATTTTTTCCTTATAAAACAATAGATCACATCATATCGGATTAATCAAATACATAGAAAATTTGTTTTGCATGTGTTTCCATTATAAAATAATCTATTATGTATTTCAATCTATTTAGATTAACAATTTTCATTCCAAATTCATTGTGTCTCACACTATTGTTATTGATAAACCATTTTTATTTTAAAAACAAGAACTTTAATTTTAAACTAATCAACGTCCCATATTTCTTCAATGACTCCATAATATGCACTTGATGAAAAAATTGGGTTTTTGTCTTTAGAACTCGAAAAATGAATTGTTTCTACAAACACCAATACACCACTATTCTGAACTGCAGTTCTGTTGTCTTGAGCTTTCATATGAAATGTAAATTCATTAATGTCATACCTGGACCATGTTATCACATTTAAACTTGGACCACCCACTAACCATATTAATGTCTATTATACGTCTGATCTACCAAGATAGGTCTTTTTAAACCATGGAAAAAATGTTTTGTTGTGCTCATTCAAAATACACATTTTTTTCTTCTTTGGATGACATTGTTTCAACTCATTAATATACAATGTGATATACAGTTGAGCATCATATATGTTATTCAAGATGTATAAATATACCTTCTTCATCTATTCAGCTGACAATGATTTGAATTTCAAGCCACGAATCTTGTTTCCCTTATTATTAACTCGTTCATGGTGAGATGGAGGCAAACTTATGTGTTCCAACATAGCCATGTAGCTCAATCAAAACTCCACAACCTCCTCAAAAATATACTTTCAATAATTGAGGCTTTAGGTAGATATGGATCCTTAACATAACCCATCAATATTTTCATATACCTTTCAAAAGGATACATCCAACAAATATATAAATGTTTATAAAGCTTTATTTTTTGAACCAGATGAACCATTAAATTCCACATTATATCAAAAAAAGATAGAGGAAAATATGTTTCCAATTGAAAAAGTATATAAATTGCATCGTTTTCCAAAATGATCAAATCATTCAAATCAATCACCTTATTACAAATTGAATTGAAAAAATAACACACCTTCATTATAGTCTTTGTGACACAGACGATCAATATTCCACCCAATGAAACTGGTAGAATTTGTTGCATCATGATGTGAAAATCATGATATTTTACACCTATAAACTTCAAATACTTCAAAGAGACAAATTTTTTATATATTTGAATAATAACCTTGATGCACTTTGATGTCATGAAGACACTGAAAGAAGAAAATTTTCTTACTCTTGGATAATATATGACAAGATGGGGGAAGAAATGTTCATCTTCCATTAGTTGTGGGAGCGAACTCTAAATGCACTCCCACTAATAGTAAGTATAATCTTGCATTCAAACCATATTTATTATTTTCTTTAATATCTAACAATGTTCCAATCAAACTGTTGCATATATTATTCTCTAAGTGCATGACATAAATATTATGTTTCACTCCATGATATATCCAATATATTAGCTCAATAAAATATTGACCATTTCTTCCAAATATTCCTATCACTACCAGATTTATGTGCCTTTCCCAATGTCACATCATGGTTTTTCACCCTTTCAAAATACACATCAGGGGATAATTTTTTTGGAGCAATATCAAATTCTCATGATCCATGGAATTCCTTTTTAGTCTCATATAATAGTGATCTATAGGCAATAACTTTTGATGACCCATGTATACTGTTTTCCTACCATTATGCAATTAACAATATGAATTCTGTTGTTCACAAATTGGACATACTTTATGCTGCTTAACACTATATCCAGAAAAATTTCCATACGATGGGAATTCATTTATAGTTAACATAATCCCTGCATGCAATTAAAATATTCCATTTTATAGGAATCATACACCCTAATACCATCCTCCCATAAAAGGTTCAAATCATCAATCAATAGTGACAAGAAAACATCAATATCATTTTTGGGTTTTTTCAAACCAGAGATCATTATACTCAACAGAACATATTTTCGCTTCATAAAAACTTCAAGAGAGAGGTTGTAAAATACCAATAAGTTAGTCTATAAACTATGTGTTCTATTAAGGATTCAATATGGATTTATTCCATCTGTGCACAACCCAAGTCTGAGATTTCTAATTTCATTTCCAAATATAGGATACTGCTCATCAACTTTCTTCCTTTATAGAAAATCAGCTGGATGACTTATTTTTCCATCACATATCCATTCATCAGTATGCTATCTTAACCTTTTTTCATAATGTGAATTAGAAAATAAATGTTTCAAATGATAAATTATAGGAAGATACCAAAATACCTTGGCAGGGATCTCTGTAATCTCAACATCAACTTGTGATTTTTCTTCCAACATATACTGTGATGTCTCACATTTAGGACACTCTGATAGAAATTCATTTTCCTTTCTATATATTATACAGTCATTTGGATATACATTCATTTTCTTGTATCCCAATCCCATCAGGATAATATTTTCTTGGACTTATAATGTGAATCTGGAAGATCATTGTCTTTTGGAAGAATGTATTTCAATAATTGTAGTAGCTCTATAAAACTTATGTCACTCTATCCAAGTTTCTCCTTCAGCTTAATAAATCTTAACAACACTAACACTACTATAAATTCCATACAACCATGATACAATGGTTTTTCATAATCACCATATAGATGCCCAACTGTTGGTTCTATCTCAATTTTTTCTACTGCAATATCACACATCATTTTTTCAATTCTATCGGAGTTACCATCTTGCAAATCATCATCATATGTAGATCTAACATTCTATATTGTTTCACCATTCCAAATCCAATGGTTGTAACTTAAATTAAAACCATGACAAATCAGATGATCTTGGATCTCTCTACTTTTCTACATCTTCATATTCAAGCATTTTAGGCATAGACAGAAAAAATGTCATTTCTTGGAACATTTCATTTAGAAAATTCAAAAAAGGCATCAACATCTTCCTCATATTAATTTCTCATTCTATGTGTCATAATACAACTATGACTCATTTTCACATATAAAAAATATCAAAATTATACATATTTTTAAGATAATCCAATTTTAGATTTATTTGAAAAATATCATAATTTGAATGTAAAATAATTTTGAAATGTAAAACAAATATATCCGTATTTTAAAAAATATGAATATAAATAATTTTGAAAATAAAATATAGTTAGATATAACAGTTTTATATTTATATGAATTATTAACATAATTTGAAAGTAAATTTCTTTTTGTAAAAATAATTGGGAATATATGTGTTAGTAATCAGGGATTGGGGAACAATCAAAGGAAATATTCTACTTGATTTCTATTAATATAGAAAATTTAGTCATATTATAGAAAGGTGTCCAATGAAATAATTATATGATGATGATAAAAAACCCATGAGAAATTTCCAAAGGGTGTGAATGGAAAGTTTAATATAGAATGGGAATCCTTTAGAAAGAAGAACTTTATTTCCCAAGAAGATGTTATCACAAAATAAGTTGAAGTGGAGGAATTGAAAAACTATAAAATTCTTATGGTAATAATTTATTACCACTATCATAAACAAAAAAACCTTTAAAAAATTAATTATGAAATCAGTGATGTTGATAGAAGAAGAAACCTTATTGTTAAATTATAATATTCTCTTGAATAGATCAATACTTGGAGGGATAATATGAAAATCATTTTAGGATTACATATCTCCCTCATATGGATCATGATATAACTGTATAAATTCATCTTGGATCCTTTATTCTTAATGTACAAAAAGAATACATCCTAGTGAAACTGGATACCAAATTCACCCTTCTTTAAACATGAAATATGAAGTATAAATATTAAAATATATATACATTCACCATATTGATCCAAAGCAATAGGTATTCAAGGGTTAACATCTCTAGTGATCTCTCAAAGAGATTCCTCAATAATAATACTTGTATGTACAATAAATAAATAACTATGTAAATCTTCATATACTCCTTAATTAAGAATTTAAAATCACCTAACCCATTCATTCGATGATATTATGAGCTCTTATATACAAAAAATACATTATTGAAGTCTTTAACTTCTCTAAACTCATATTAAACATGTAAATTGAAGTAAAACATAATCTAGGATAGAATGGGATATCATTATTAGAGAAAAATATACATATCCTTATCATTGAATGACTACCCACATAAGCAATATTTACAATCATTCACCTTAAATTTATTTTTCTTCAATAGATCCTAGTGACAACAAGAGAAGATTACATAGTTCAATATAATGACTATATTCACCTATATATCTCTTGTGTCCAACCAAGTTTATTTTTAAATAGAATGTTAGAGTAAGTTAGTTTAGATTCAAAAACTTAATAATTTTTTTTATCATATAATGAAAAATAAAATATTGAATATAAAAGGAATTTTAATTTGAATATATTACCAAAAACAAGAATTAAATAATGATACAATTATTGATGATCAAAAAATGTATTAAATAACTTCCTTGATTGTAAGGTTATATTGAAGAACATTCACAATAATGATTTCATGGTAGCACACATGTGGAAGTATATACACACACACATGATAGAACTCACATGGTAGCAAAAAAAATTGTAGAACTTGCATGATATCACTCCCATGGTTTATTTTACTTGAAAAAACTAAGCATGGTATAAAATTACACAATCACACTTACCATGATAGCAATAACAATGACAGAAAAATAATATCTCAAAACATAAATTTAGGCCATCATGAAAAATAAAGAATGAAACTGAGGCGTGTGAGGCTTACTTGAGTGTTGTGAGTCAACCTAATTGATCTGGTGATAATAAAGATGATGAATGATGTTGGAAAAATGAGGTTGGAGGGCATGAATTCAAATAATCATTTTTAGGTTTTCCATATGAGAGAGATGAGTCGCAGGTCGTCCAATCGATGAAAACAGCCCGACAAAATATGGGGCCCGATAAATCATTTAAAAGATTTATCAAGTCAGTTATTTTTGTAACCAGCATGATAAACTTTTTTTATCAGTTATTTTATAACCGATGTGATAAATCACTGATATTTGATTTATCACATTGGTTATTTTATAACTGATGTGATAAATCACCGATATTTTCTTTATCACGTTGGTTATAAAATAACCGACATGATAAATCACCTAGATTTGATTTATCACACCGGTTATAAAATAACTGAAGTTATAAATTGATTCTCTTCATTTATCACATCTCTTAAAAAATAACAGATATGATAAACCAATTTTTAAAGCTTTTCACGTTGGTTATATATAATCGACGTAAAAAGCGCCGACATGGTAAATGTTTTCTGCACTAGTGATTCCTTATTAAATAATGATATTTTAGAATACACATGAAATAATTTGGTTACTTTGGACCATTATAAGTTATATCTTGTTAGATTTAAAATATGGTTATCCATCATAACCATTGATAATATAGATGTTGTACAATGACCATTATGATAGGTATATATTATTGGTTTTTAAAAATCCAATTGATATAGATTAAAGAAGAAAAAAAATGGACTAGTAGGATCGTACCCTATGATGACCATTTATTGAATATTTTGGGGGAGATGGAATCACTTGTATTTTTCCTTGAACAATCCTTATCCATGATTCAACAAGTAAATCATGAGTGAAACCATTTATAGGAGAAGTTCAAGCTTATCGAGACCTTGACCCAAACTATGTTCGCGGAACCACCCCACCTCACTATCGCACACCTTACCCTTATGAAATTATTTAGTGTAATATTGACCCTAATAGTGTGTTTTTTAATAAATTAATGATTATATTTATCTTTTGTTACATTATAATGATTAAATAAAAGGTTTGATAAAAATTAAATTTTGATATGATGAAACACAAATTTTATTTTTAAGAAATATATCATTTCAATCAAGACACTCTTTTGATGAATTCAAGAATTTTTGAAATAAATTACATTTTAGTAAAATATTATTTTTAAATACTATTAGTTAAATATAAATGATAATATAATTTAATTAACCCAAATGCAATTTTTGTATGGGCCAAAAATATATTATTGTAAAAAAACATAGAATTTTTCAATAAATAGGGATTTTTTATTTAATAGTGTAAATTATCATATTCAAAAAATTATTTAGATAAAATAAATATTATTTTTTAAATAAACATTTATAAATTATCCAATGGTTAATTTTTTAATTTTCTGAGATGTTTAAATTTTTTAGTAAAAATTAAATATGATATAATTACAAAATATGTTTTATGGAATCATAAAAACCAAAAATTGATATAATAAATACTATAAAAAGTACCCAAGATAAATATTATGTTTCCAATTAAAAATAATATGTTTTTAAGTTATTTTATTAATTTTATAAACCCTTAATTAATCCTAAAAAACCTATATTTTATTTTCAGGTTATAAAATCAATTATTTATAAACATGACTCACTTCCCCATCACCAAGGGTATTATTTTAATTCATTTAATTATTGGAAATATAAAATAGTGAAATTTAACCATAATTTGTATAAACCATAGTCAAGCACCATGGGATGTTTTGTGGTTTGAATTAATATATTATGTAGAGTCCAAAACCTATGTTTATAAATTAATAAATAATTACCCAATATTTTTCTATATAAACCTATCCAAACTCTCATTCATATTCACTAAAAACCCTTGGAACATGAATTTTATCTTACCTTACTTCTATAGATCCATCCAAAGGTTTCAAAAGCTCTTGAGAAGCTCCTCCAAAGATTTAAGAGGAGTTCTCTCAAGGTAAGGGACCCTATCCTTTTACTCTTTATCCAATTACCTTCTTTATATTATAATTTGTTTTTCAATTTTTAATGATAGGAAATGTTTTTACAGACCCCTATTACTTTTATTATTATTATTTAAAAGTTATTATAGAATCATTTTACTCTCATTTAACCCTTCCATGAATCTTTATGTACCCCCGTTATGCTGCTGTAATTATCTTATGATTTTTCATCTCAAACTTTTCTTTAGTGAATACCCATACTCATTTCTACTCAAGGGTATTCAACTATATATACCTGTACATCATTTATTGAGAAATTATTTGTCCTTAACCAAAAATACATAATTTTTGGGTTGGAAATTATGAAATATATCCTTATGTTGTATAGAAAATGTGGTACACCTATGCATGTACATGATATGAAAGTGACGGTTGGGCCCAAAATTATATAGCCCTCTAATATACTAGGTAATGTTTTTATAAAATAATATTCCATGAATGGTGCATATTAGGTTATCCTAAGCACACTACAATTTTATTTCTTGGTATTTATCCTTGAGTTTTGTTTATGATGTCACATTTCACGTTTTTTCGACATTCCTATGTTTCCTTTGTCATGTTTTATATTGTTTAAATATTCTTATGTTTCCTTCATATTATTATCATATATCATGATTTAATATTTATGTTTATTATTATCTACACATTTATCTCCATTGATAAGAATATTGTCTCACATGTATTATTTTCATCATGTTATGATTGATTATTCCCTTACTGGGATTTCTGTCACACCCCTTTCTTATGCACGTCCCTAAGTTATTCCATGTTATTTTAGAAGATTTGAGGAATATAAGAGAATGTTTCAATGTTTTTAAATAATTATGTTGTACACATGTTTTACGTTATTATGTCATGTACCTAATTTTACAAAGACACTAGGCCTCATGATCTTCTAGGGATGTGTTAAGTGTATATTTATGTAATAAATCATTATGTAATGTTTATTAAATATATGGGTTTTTATAGTTGGTATGATAGAAATTCCTTGTTATTTTTGGGTATTATGATTATACAAATCTAGTGAAATACTTATCGATATGACTAAACATATGAAAACCTTCCTAATTTTTGGTAAAGTATAGGCTAAATGGTTTTCAAGAAATTACATCCCATTATGAAAACTATAAGTAGATGTGGATTTGGAACAGTTGTACCAAGGGGTAATAACCCTAAAAGGGGTACATTGATATTTACTCGATCGTCACCTGGTACATGAAAATGATCCTTAATATGCAAATATTTTTATAATCATGAGGGATATTCTTTGGAAAATTCACATGCTCCTTATAAACCCTTATTAAGGGAACAAAATTCCCAAAATATTATATAATAGAAAATAGATCATGGATAATTTAGATTAAAACCTTGAAATTCATAGGTGGAGGAATATATATACTATTTATGAGTTATCCCTTTAATGGTCATGATTTCTCATTTATGTGTTTTATAGTTTAAAAATAATCATAACTAAATTTACTTTCATTTGGAGTCAATAGATGGAAATAGGAGAAACCAAGTCAACAACCAATATGAGGGGAAATGTGATGACTTCCCAATTGAGATGCCAACCCAATGGAAGAAGGAATTGGGAAATTTATCAAAATAATTTATTCTTTAACTCATGTTTTGAAACAAAACATTAATCAAGATGAATAATCTCAAATATCCCCAAGAAAGAACAATTTTTAATTAATAAACTATGTGATAAAGTAATTAAAATTTCAGTGGGTCTTAAAATTCATTAATAATTGAACAATGGATCAACTCCATTGAAATTACATTCTATATTATCTAATTATCTGAGAATGATATGGTCTCACTTTATGTTTATCATATGGAAGGAGAAGGTGATAATAATGGACTTTGGTTAAGAATACGAAGCCTGAGGAGAAGATAGAAGTGATGGAGTGGACACAATTCTGAAAAATGTTTGATGATAAATATTTTACCTGCATTTTATAACTTTAAACAGAGAGGGAATCCTTGGTATCAATAAAAAAGATGAAAAATCAACAGGGGTGTGTAGAGAAAACTTCACAAGACATTGAATATACACCTTTGTCTTTGTCATTACCCTCGAATTAAAGACGATCACTTATTTGGTGGACTAAAGTTGAATCTACAAAAATCCTCAGCCATTCAGGACTTTAAGATCTATAATAAGATTTAATGATGTTACCTAAAAGTTAAAATATAGATCAATGGATCTAAACGTTCTAATGGGGAAAATTTGTTTAAAATAGAGTTTAATTTTGGGTGTATTATGGAGAAATATAAGATTGGAAAGAAATTAAAAATTCTTGCTTGTCAAAAGTGTGGGAAGAAATATCCCAAGAATATCCTAAAGGGGATGAGGAAATGATTTATGTAAAGGAACAAATTTCACCTAACTATGAATTTCAGAAAGGATAAAATCACAAATGTGATAAAATAAAGGAATGAATGAATTCCTTTGGGATGCAAATAATACCCAAACATGCCCTTGGGAATCATGTAATTTATTAGTGAGACTGATCGATGAAGGTGGTATTAATTTACATAGTATATCCGAAACCATACACACCATGTAGTCTTGAATGGAATGGAATATTATGGAAGGAGGCTCCCTTTGTAAAAATTTCATGAAATATTGATATCGAGAAAATTGAGAGGATTGTTTAGAATGATATATAAGGTTATCAAACCTAGCTCGATGCATGATTGAATTTTTGGAGGAGTTGAAGGAAAAATGTCAATGGGTCATGGGTCATGGTGATATCAACATATAGAAGGAAAATTAGGTTGGTGAAAAGTTCTAATTTCTAGGATTTATATCCCTGACTATATCATTTAAAGAGGTGATAAAGTTCTTGTAGTTCTTGGAGTATATTCTTAAACATGGCCATAAGGATCTTTATTGAAGTATATGATTAGTTGATAAACTAGATAAATTGGTTTTATTATGCTTGACTTTAGGGAATATCAGAAGTTTATATTTTAAAAACACAATCCATGTTTGGAGTAGGGAGAACATCTAGGAATCCAAAATTTGGTGCAAGTAGATTCCTGGTAAAATAAACTTTTTGGTTTAGAGAACATGGAATAACACACTCCAAACAAATGTAAATGTTAATAATGGAGTGGTCTGATCCCCTCTATTTTATTGTTTCACTTCTACCAATCAAAAATAAACATGGAATGTTTTTCTTATGGGAGAGTTACCTAAGGCAATATGGAGTTATATGGGAAATGATTTGTGTCTTGAGGGAGGCATCGATTCAATGTAGAATGTTTTGGAGAACTGGTTTTAGTGAGGACACAAATGATCCTAAATAAAGGTGTGGTATATGTTTTTTATCATTATTTGTTTGTATCTATGGGAGGATATAAATAAGGAAAGAGACAACACATGGTATTCAACCACACTTCTATAGGTGAAATTCAAGCCTGTTATGGTAGATCTTAGAATTTTGCTTCGTGGAGGGGTGTTATCTATCACCTTATGAAGATTTATTCAAAGATCCCAAAAACAATATGGAGAGTGGATGGGGAAATTAGGGTAAATGGATTAAATGAAAACCTCAATGTATTGGATTAAAATTAAATGTGGATAGATCATTCATTTATAAGGAAAAGAAAGGTGGAAGATTTTTAAGAGGTAGCAGGGGTCGATGATTTTGGGTTTTAATGCCTTCTATAGAACATGTAACTCATTTGGATCTGATGTATGATCCATGGTCACTGGTTTCATACTATGTATAATTCATAATATCTAGATTATGGAAGTCGAATATGATTCATAATTACTTCTCCGATTGATTAAAGGGTATGATAAAGCTCCCTGAGAGCTGTCTTATCTTGTTAGGATCTATGGAATTTTTTTCAATCAGGGTATTCATGTTAGTAACACATGGAGGGAAGATAATTTCACCACTGATTATATTATTATCAAAGGGATCCTAGGAGATATGATCACATTATTCTTGGCTTTGGTGTCTTTTCCAAATGATTTTAAACTCATTGTTATAGGTGATTTCCTTGGTCTTCATAATTTTCACCAACTATGAGTTAGAGAAGACATTGTTGGTTTGATTTATTTTCAAATATAAAGTTCAATTTTTTCAAAAAAAATTATAGTCAACCCTCATCCTATTATCTAATATTTAATCTATTAGGAACTAGGACATTATGAAAATCAATACTCTAAGCCAATGGTTGTCAATGATAACTGATGACGAAAAACTCTATAGCCTATAGAGAAAGGGTGATCTTATTCCACCAAAACTAATAAGGTAGAACCTAAAAATGAAGTGGTGATAGGTATAATAGTCATTAATTTAATAATAATTAATGTACTTTTTAATCCAGGTTCTACACATTCTTTTGTATCATGAAATGTTAGTAGAACTATTCAAACACCACATTAAAACATTGAAGTTGAGTTATTAGTTAAGATGGTGAACGAGTCAATTATTATATCCCAAGTACAAAAATCATCCCCTATCTAGTTTTTTTGAGTAATTTCCTAGTAAACTTTCTGATACTCCATTTAGAAAAATTTTATGCTATTATAGTCTTGGATTGGATTTCTTTATATAGATCCGACATAAATTTCCAAGATAAGGAAATAACCATCTCTATCAAGAATCATAATCTAATTCAATATATTTTCAAAGAGGAGGATTATTATCCTTTAGTATCATCATCTCAAGCATGGATATTGTTTCCATAAAAAAATATCTCTTTCAATTTATTGGTACTAATGAAAATATCTCCTTGAAGTGATGCCCATTGTGAGGGAATTCACTGATGTGATTTCCTAAAAATTTTCTGGTCTTCTTCCTAGTTGATAAGTTTAGTTCTAAATCAATTTTATACCTAAATATTTGAAAATATGTAAGAGTCCATGTAGAATAGAAACTATTTAACCTGATGATCTAAAGAAGTAGCTTCAAGATAATTTTGATAAAGGGTTTATACAACCAAGTGCTTCATTATGGGGTGCATGAGTCCTCTTCATCAAAAATAAGGATGTGTCAATGATCCTCTATATTGATTATCTTGAGCTCAATAAGATATTGATAAATAATAAGAATCCTTTACCATAAATTGATGAATTTTTCAATCAACTACATAGAGAAAATACATCTCTAAGGTGGATCTTTAGTTGAGATATTATCAAGTACATGTGAAGAAGGATGATATCCCCAATATTTCCTTTTACAAAAGTTACGGGAACTATGAGTTCATAGTGATTCAATTTTGACTCACTAATTATCTAAAATATTCATAGACTTGATGAATAAAATCTTTATATATTACCTTGAAATTTTTTTGGTTGTCTTTATTGATAATATTTTTATCTACTCTAAAATTAATTATGAATATTAAGAGAATTTGAGTTTTATACTCAAGACTATATGAAAGGAAAATTTATTTGTGAAGTATAGTAAATAAGATTTATATATATAGAAATTAACTTTCTTAGGGAATACTATAATTTTAAAATAGATATCTATGGATCCTTCAAAAACTGATGCAATTTAAGGATGTCCAAGACCAATATCTATGATGGAAATATATAGTTTCTATATATTAACTTTGTACTTTCATCAATTTTTGAGAAATTTATCATGATTTTTAGGCCCAATAACCAAGATGACTCAAAAGGTAGTCAAATTTGTCCATATTGATGAATGTGAAGAGAGATTTAAGGAGATAAAGAAAAGGTTAATCACTACACCTGTACTCACATTACACATCAATGGAAAATGATTTGTGATCTACAGTGATGAATCTAAAAAAGGATTTGTTTTTGTAATCAATCATGATGATAATAGGATAGTCAATGCTTCTTGATAATTAAAGATCCATGATAAGAACTACCCAACTCATAATCTAGAATTGAATGTAGTGATCTTTACATTGAATATTTTAAGATATTATCTATAAGGAGAAAAGTGTGACATATATATAGATCATAAAAACCTCAATTATATATTCAAAAAATGGGAGATAAGTATGTTTCGAATTATTTGGTTACATATGATCAAGGATTATGAATTTTCAATCCATTACCATCATGGGATGGTGAAAAATGTGGGAGATGCTATAAGTAGAATTGATCTTGTAACTCTATCAAGGATGAGGATTGAAAGGGATCCAATATTCTTGGACATATTAAGGATGGAAATGGGAAGAATAAATGGATATTCATCTTACCTTGATCACATAACTTCTCAACCATCGATTCATGAGAGTAGAAAGGGGTCTTAGAAATATGATGAGGTGATATAAAAAAATATAACAAATATTTTGGAGTTCAAATTTTCTAATGATGGATTAAAAAGGCTTATAACCTAGATATATGTCCCATTAAAACTATAATTGAAGAGGAAAATTCTAGATAACGTGCAAAGAGCATCCTTAAATATTCATCTAGTAAGTACTAATATATATAGAGATTTTCAAAAAAAACTTATGGTGGGATAAAATGAAGAGGGAGATCGTGGAGTTTGAATCTCGATGCTTGGTATGACAACATTTTAAGGTAGAAAATTATATTTATATTGGTATGATGTAACCATTGACCATTCCAAAATAGAAATAGGAAAACATAACCAAGAATTTCCTCTTATTACTCCATAAGAAACATAAAAACAATAATGATATCTATGTGGTTGTCTATCACCTTACAAAGGCAACAAATTTTGTAGCAATCAAAGAATATTTAACAGTCAAAAAACATTCCATGATATATATAAGAAAAGTGGTACGTTTTCATAGAGTTATACTCTATATTATATTTCATTAATATATGAGGTTTACATCATGTTTTTGGTGAAGTCTTTAGGAATAATTGGATACAGAACTGAGTTTCAGTAATAATTGTCACCCTTATATGGATGGTCAGTCTGAAAGAACCATTCAAAATCTAGTGAAATATTGAGATAACTTCCATGGATTTCCAAGGATGTTTGGATCAATACCTACCAATATTAGAGTTCCCATATAACAACAAGTATCCTTATAGAATTCAAATTTCACCTTATGATTCTTTTTATGGTAAGATGTGTCAGACTTCGACATACTGGTATGAAGTTGGAGAGTGGAAGCTGATGGGACCTAATATTGTTCAAGAGATGGTAGAGAAGGTTCAATCCATTAAATGATATAAGAAATATGAAAAAACTAAACAGAAAATCTATATAGATAATCATTGATGAGAAAAGGAGTTTGTGGTTCTTGATAAAGTTTTCCTTCATATATTTATGTGGAAGAAAGTCATGAGGTTTAAGAATAAGGTAAATCCTAGTTCAAGATACATTCTCCCATTTGTGATCCTTAATCACATTGGAGTGGTTACCTATCAACTAACACTCTAAGATAACCTATCTCATGTACATGATGTGTTCTATATATCCATCTTGAGGAAGTATATACCAAACCCTAACATGTAACAAATATATAGGTGGTACTGTGGGATAATGATATTTCATATGATGAGGTAGTGGTGAAGATATTAGATCATAGAGGTAAAGCTCTATGAAACCAGACAACTGACCTGGTCAAAGTATTGCAGAGGAACCAAAAGTTTGAGGAAGTGACATGGGAACCATAAGATGAAATAAAATAGAATTACACTAATATTTTTTAGTGTATGAAATGAAAATTTTGATTGAATTTTTTTTGGAGGGGGGAAGAATGTAATGACCCAAAGTATTATGAGTGAAATTCTCTTTTCAAATGAATAAATTCCTTATTCTATAATGAAATTATAGAAAACAAATGTAGTAATTTTGGTTATTTTGGACCATTATAAGTTATATCCTATCAAATTTAAAAGACCATTATATTTCGTAACAACTAATAATATAGACATTATACAATGATTATTATGATTGGTATATACTGAGGGTTATGATAAATCCAATTGATATAGACAAAATAAGTGACGAATATGACTAGTAGGACCATACCTTATGAACCCCATTTATCAAAGTCTCAAAGGAAGATGGAATCACTGAGATTTTACCTTGATCAATACCAAGACAATTTTCAAAAACTGAAGCATGAGAGAAATATTTTATGGGATAATTTCAAGCTTATCGAGATCAAGACCCAAACCTTGTTTTTTGAACCACCCCATGAAAAGCTCACAACTATACACATTACTCTTAGGGAATTCACTTGTGTAATAAAAGGATATGTATCTAGACCCTAAACGGATGAATTTTTAAATTTTTATAAAATAATGATTATATTTTTCTTTTATTACATTATAATTATTAAATACCAAGTTTGATAAAAATTATATTTTGATATGATGAAACACAAATTTTAATTTTGGGAAATATATCATTTCAACCATGACACTATTTTAATGAATTAGATAGTTTTTTTAAATAAATTATATTTTTTTAGAATATTATTGTTAAATAATATTTATTAAATAAAAATTATTATATAATTTTGTGAAGTCCATTGTAATATTTATAAGGGTTAGACATATATTATTAGAAAAAAACTAGTATTTTTCAATAAATAGGGATTTTTTGTTTAAAATTGGAAATTATCTTATTTTTTTATAATTATTCTGATAAAAAATTATTTTTAAATCATCATGTAGA
Source organism: Viscum album (assembly GCA_963277665.1). Lineage (NCBI taxonomy): Eukaryota > Viridiplantae > Streptophyta > Magnoliopsida > Santalales > Viscaceae > Viscum > Viscum album. The sequence goes on from OY728133.1 coordinate 249,340,617, forward strand.
AATATTCCAATTTTTAATTTTCCATATTTTTTCGAGATAGTTGAATTTTTCGACATAAATTAAAATATGGTATAATTATGTTGTATGAATTATGACATCCTGAAAGCCCAAAAGTGATGTAGTAAATACTATAAAGAGTATCCATGACCAAAATTTTGTTTCCTATTCAAAATAATATTTTTCTGAAGTTATTTTTTCAGTTTTTTAAACCCTTATTGAATCGTCCACAACCTATTTTATATTTTAAGGTTTTAAAATAATTTATTTATAAACATGACTCACTTACACATCACATTATGTATTATTTATAATTATTTTGGTTCTTAAAATTATAAAATAATTAAATACAACCATATTTGGAATAAATCATGGGAAAAATCCATGGTATGGTTTTTGGTTTGGATTGATTTATTATATATACTTGAAAACCTATATTTAGAAATTAATAAAGTATTTCCTTCTCTTTTGTTATAGAAACCCACCCAACCCCTTATTCTTCACTCATAACACTTTAATCATGAATTTACTATAAAATTATCTCTATAAATCCCTCCTAAGGTGATTTTAATCTCTTAAGAAGATTATCCTAAGCTTTAATAAGTTCCCTCTTAAGGTAAGGTATCCTCTTATTCTTCTATTTATTCAAAAACCTTCTTTATATTATGAATTTTTTTCCAATATTTTATTTTATAAAATGTTTTTAAACATACCTATTACTTTAATTATGATCTTTAAGTGATGAGAGACCCATTTTAATCTCATTTTACCTTACATGAATATTTTTGTACCCTCATTATGTTGTCGAAATTGAATTTCGATTTTCCATACTAATCATTTCTATAGTGAATAAATGTACTCATTTAAACTCAATGGTATTCACTTAGATGTACCTATAATTAATTTATTTTGGGCTTATTTCTGTTTAAACAAAACTCCATAATTGTGGGGTTGAAAATTATTAAAATATCATTAAGTTGTGTGATTTTTGTGGCAGATTTATGCATGTACATTATATAAATGTAATGGGTGGATCCACAATTATATAGCCCTACAATGAAATGGGTAATTTTTTTATATCATGATATTCTATGACTATTTAATGGGAGGTTATCCTATGAACACTATGTTATGATGTCTTGGCAGTTATCCTTGGGTAATGCTTATGATGTCATGTTTTATGTTGTTTCCACATTCACATGATACCTTAATGTTATCATCATATGTCATGATTTTATGTTCATGTTTATTATAATAACCTATTTTATATCCCATTAATATGGTTATTGACTCACATGTATGACTTTCATAATGATATTATCTATTATTTCCTCTCTGAGATTTATAGCCCTCCCCTTTCTTTTGTACATCCCATGTTATCCCATGTAGCTTTAGAAAATTCAAAAAAATAAGAGAATGTATTAAAGTTTTTAAATAATGTTTTTACCCATGTTTTTAGTTATTATGTAATGTACTTAATTTTTTAAATACCAAATGACTCATAATTTTATGGGTTTTATTAAGGGTACCTTTATTTAATAAACCATTTAGTAAAGTGTATAAAAATATGGGTTTCCATTTATATTCTTAAATGAGTTTAAGAATATAAAATGTATCATGTTACACTAAAGAAAATATCCACTTTATTATTATTTAACACAATTTTTATATTTTTTATAGATTTAAATGATAATTACCCCCTTAAAGTTCAACTTTGAGTTATCCCTAATTAGTTATCATCACTAAGTATTATTAGTTGTGATGATATGTTATAGTTAACAAGCGTAATATCTTTTTATAGATAAAAATAGTTGTATAAAATATAAAATGAATAGTATCATGAGAGAATAAGTTAATATTTTATATTTGGAGTCACCTATAAAATTATATAATATGAGATTTCATACTATCAATGATAAACTAAGGGGTGTATACTTATTATGAATACCCATTAACCGAGGTTGGTGATATACCTATCATGAAAACCTTCATAATTTGATACATTAACATACACAAGTCTTGATGCTTAGATAATCAGGGTTGGTTGGGTATGTTTCTGATCATGTTATTAGTTGGATCATAACCATGATGATATTTTTCAACTTGTATAACGAGTTAAAGACACATGGTCCCTTGATTGAATTAGAGTAATGAAATGCATGTCCATGATTAGTTGAGTGATATGTGATGTGATCAACTACTTGGATGAATTAATTATATTGTATTCATTGAAATTGGATAGTTTATTTTGGAGAATCATGAATATATGAAACTTCCTATAGTAGTTTTCTGTCCCATCCCAGACAACCCGTTCAACTACAGTTTGAACTAGACCATAGAAAAACTCAAATGAAATTATCGAAACCCATAGGTTAGTGACTAGAACATGAGAATATAACTATAAGTAGGGGAATGCTTCTATGAAATAGAAACAAGATCAGTGACATATATATATAGAAATATAACCCAAAAAATATTATTCTATAAGATAAAATAGTGACAATAGTAGCGATACAACTGAATTTATCTAGATAAAACCAATGTATATTTCCATAAAACATCCATAAATAAGGTAAATCCCAAGATGCAAAATGCTACCCCATGTGATACGTGGGATCTATCCCACTGTTTCACCATAAACTACTCAATACCAGCTGACCAAAAATCTCACCACCTCACTAAGATGCCTTTCCCTTTTTCGCATCAGATAATGAAAGGTCTACACACCTTGAGGGAGTGTGAAAAGTGTGAGGTAAAAAGGTTTAATAAGATCCCACCCAAGTGTTATTTAATTAGTCTCTATCAAATAACCACAATATACTCAATTTAATAAAATATATCAAGATAAGTAGTAATATACTTTTATATAAAAGTCATGCTAAACAATTACCTATTTTCAGAGTTTAAAAAGATCATGGTAATATAATTTCAAATTGTAATTTCAATAATGAATTTACATTTATCAAATAATGAATCATATCATAACAAATCCAAAAAATTAAAAAATTTATTGTTCAGTGGTAACCACCCCTAAGATAAAAAAGGTTGGGCTTTCTAGGTCACTCGAACGCAAATCAAAAATAAAGAACAATGCACACTCAAGTCCCAAGTGTCAATACATCCATAAACTAGTGGTGGAGGAACACCATAAAAAATGAACAACCAACACTATCAAGACAAAGTTTTTAAAACTAATTCATCTATGATCTAGATTCATGTATCATCCTAGAAATTGAAATCCCTTATAATTTCAATGGTAATGGCCCAATACTAAACCCTATACTTAGGTACCCAAGGCTCCTATATGTGGAATATATCAAATCAATTTCAAACGGATATAACATTTCACAAACAATTCCAAAAAACCGTTTCATCAAAAAATGATTTGAACTCCTATTTCATGATCTATATCATAATACTTTTAAAATACTTATATTTTTTCCAAAATAAGTGGAAAACCATATTTTCTCAAAAAGAAAAAAAATTCACATGCATATAAATAAATTCCAGGATCTTTCCAATTTATTAAATTTTTTTTTCTAAAAACTAGAGAATTCACTATTAATATAATATAGTCTAGAGAAGGAACCACCTACCTCAATTTCAGGCCACTCACTACCCACTACAGGATCAACACATAGAAAGGAGAAACAAATTGATAGAAAGGAATAAAAGAACCTATACCATGATTCCCACAACATAGAATCATTTTTATACAAGAAAAAAAGGATAGATGAGTATCTTTATCAAAAAATACATCAAGAGTCACATGATACACCACAAATGATAAGAGGAAAATATTCTAGAAGATAATCACATGGGGGATATAGAAGAGACTGGATAAGGATCATAAAATGATCAATATATCTGAGAAACATAGTCTAGAACCACTATAAATTCCTATAAGAATGGAAGGGAGAAGTGAGAATGAGAGATAGTTATCTAAACTAACTGATTTATTAAAAACCAATGAATCCTAGAATAAAATTACAATGATATAAGTTCAAAGGATCTATAATTCCAAAGAAGATCTTCTCCAAAAGAAATGGTAAGATTAGGTTTAAAAATGAGGGATTAGGGGATTAATTAAGGGTTTCAGGGCATTTAATTATAATTATACCCCTATTTACCCAGACTAGCCTAATGCCACCGACTAGTTTGTGACCCATACAACCATATAATGGATATGGGTTAGCCAACCATTGGGCCACTAAAAGTCCACCGGTGAGATGGTGGAATTAGTAATCTTTTATGGTTTTGTACAAAGCCACTAGTTGGCTGGTGGAACCATGTAGCCACTATTAAACCCAATCCCTTTATAAAACCTCCCAAAATTCATCCAAAACCACTTGGACATGAAAAAAATAAACATAAAAACATACACACATGGACCTTATATGTTACAATTCTCCCAACCAAAGTACTCTCCTTCCCAATAAAGTCACACGGAAGAAAGATGCTCTCAAAATAGGTGACACCATTATTTCCTCTCTAAATATATATTAACCCATGTCTCATGATAATCTTATATATTACACCAAAAACCATTGAGAAACTAAATAGACTTCCCATGAAAGACTCTCATCTAATAATTAATGATATCCACTGGTTTCTCCATAATATAAACATCTAGATCCAATTAAATTTCATCTTAGAACATGGGAAGGACTAGGGTGGTCCTTTTTGAGATGAGATATATTGAAAACATAATGATTACCGATAAACAAAGAAGGTAGTGAAATTCAATATGGAAATAGTCAAAAATTTTAGTGATATCAAACAATATAAAATATATTAGAGCCAACTTCCTATATTTCCCAATCCAATGATGACCTAATAGAGAAGAAATCTTCTAGAATGACCGATCACTAATAGATAATTGCAATGGCCGACATCTATGGTCCACATATAACATATTATTACTATGAGATGTAACTAATCCCTGATGTATATTTTGTATCCTCACCAACTTCTCCCAAATAAGACATGGTCCCATAAGAGTGGCCTCACCCACCTTTAAACAACAAATATTTTAACTTTATAGGTGACCATACAAAGTCTCTAAGTGGGTCATTCTAATCAATGATTGGTAAATTTTGTTATAATAAAAATTTATTACTACCAGTTAGATGTCACATGATAAACTGAAACTAAGGAAATATGCATAGAGCATATCATCTAAAATATATATAGAATGCTACATCTATCTATTTTTCTATTTATGGTAAGCCATAATTAGTCAAACCCAAGTCCCCATAACTTTTTAGTGACTATTACAAAATATAGAAGTAAACATGGGATCCTTGTTGGAGACAATATTATAGGGGACCCCATGCAACTTTTAAATCTCCTACACATATCCAAATATTCCCCCTTGGTTGTGTCCTTGATCAGAATAAAATGAGCCAATTTGATCAATTGATGAATCACCACTCATATAAATTTATTTTTTGAAGAGTTTATGGTAATATATTAAAAAATACATAGAAATATCATCCCATTTAGAAACCAAAACTAGAAGAGGCTTTACTAGATCAGAAGGCTTCAGGTTCTCTACCTTTATTTATTGGTAGGTGTAATATTAGGGTACATAATCAGAAATTACACACTCTATACCTAGTCACCAGAAACACAACCACATGTAATAATACATATATATAGTTCTAGGATGAAAAAACCACGAAGAAATATGAAAATAATAAAACACTTAATTATTTATAGATTGTGGGATGAAAAGAAATTTCATAAATAAAATAATCCCATCAATGGAGAGAGATCAACTAGGAATGGTCTTACAACCATTTATGGTTTCCATGATTCCTTTGAACTCATCATCCTATTATTGGTACTTCAGAATAGAATCAAGGATCGATGAGTACATATAATAACTTGTCATAATAATACATGAATCACCCCCACTATGCATCTATATGTAATTGGGATGAAATACCCATAAGCTTCTACTCCTATTTTGATTCCAAGAAAACTTGAGAAGGAAATTTCTTACTAAGAGCATCAGTAACAATGTTTCTCTTCCTTAGAGTGTAGGTGATTTCAAATTCAAATGTCCCGTGGAATTACACCCATCATCTCTGCCTGAGGCTTAGGTTTTTATGATAAAAGACATATCTCAGGATCATGTGATTAGAAAATACTGTGAGCCTATCCCCAAAGATACAGTGTCACTAATACTTAAGTGTATGCATAACAGTGCAATACTCTAAATCATGAGTGGGGTAATTATTACCATGTGTCAAAAAATGATGAGATCTATATTCCAAAACATGATCATCCTATATAATCACATAACCCATAACATTATAATAATCATCACAATATACCATGTATAACATACCATGTTCTGGAAAGATAAGAATAATAGTTGATGTTAGAGTCCATTTCAACTCTTCAAAAGAGGTTCAAAACATAGAATCTGATAATAACATCACCCTTTTCTTAAAAATAACAGTCAAATGCGAGGAAATAAATAATATATCATTGCCTTATTTCAAGTATTTCTAATCTCCCTTTTTGTTTCCCTTTTTCTTGGGAGAGTTTTAGACTTTTTTAGGACAAATAATGTGTGTTGGGGAAAATGTCCTAATGTTTGGAGATGTATGTTTTTTTTAAATTAATAGAGTCTAGGTATAAACATGTAAAAGGATTTTAATATTTCTCCATGGGGTTGGAAATCATCATAGGTGTTTTTATTTTTTTTGTAGAATCTAGAGTGTGAACTACCCGCTAAATAATTTTAAATTGTGAACTTTTTTCATAACATGAATATTTTCGGAAAAATATTCCATGAATTGGTTCAGAGGATAAAAATGTTAAATTCCATGAAAATAGTTCATGTTATGAAAATGATGATCAATGTTATTTTTAATCTGAGGTGATGCATTTTTTGCTTATCTTTTAAATCCTTAAATTCAAATCATGATAGGGGTTCACTTCATGAATGGTTTAGAGCAAAAAATTTTAACCACCCTAAAAAATTATTTTATTTTCATTCAATATTTAGGATTATATCTCAAAACCAAAGAGTTCTCCCATGAAAATTTTGGGACTTCCTTTCCTTTTAGACCATTTAATTTGTCAATTGATCTTCAAGGTGGAAGCGCCGTGTATATTTGAGAAAGTGATATTTCTCCTTATTCATCACTGTTGGTCAAAAAAGACACCGTTATGCTACATTTCCAAATAAATTGATCATATGGTGATGTTATTTATTAACCTTTTCTAGATTAGCTATGTGATCTTCTTCCAGTGACCAGTCTTTTTTTGGTTGTAGTGTAGTTTGTGTGATTTTTTTGAGGTATGTGTGACCTAACCTGTTTTCTAACCATGGTTATTGTGGAATTATTTTATGATGTGTGGGAATCATAGGTAGGGCCTTTTAATTATTATTTATTCTTCTGGTGGTTGTGGATCCAGTTTTGGGCATGCATGACTTGAGATTAAGATATGTGGTTTTGTCTCTAGTCTGTGTTAGATGAAACATGATTTATTTAGTTTTATAATTTTTTTATAAATTAAATTATATTGTTGATAGATATTTGTGTGTGTGAAAATAGGTTTTGAGAAAATATGGTATTCCCCTTATTTTGGTAAAATAAAAGGTTAATTTTAAAGATGTGTGAAATGGGTTTTCGAAATGGTTTTTAAGAAGGGTTTTGATGAAATTATTTAGAAAATTTAGTACATGGGAAGCATTGGTTACTTAGGTGGAAGGTGTAGTAATAAAAATAATCCATTGATATGATTATGGCGTTCACTCATGGGGTGTTCTTATAGTGTCTAGGTCTTATATTCTAGGGATTATTAACACTGTTGGGAGGTTCACTTTTTGGGGTGTTCCTCTGCTCTCTAGATTCGATGCACATGTCTATAGACTTGTTTCATGTGTTTTTGTATGTATGGATATGAGTGCTCTAGCTATCCTGACCTGTACTATTATTTGGAATGTTGTTACCTGTGATTTTGAGTTATACTTCTTGTATTTTATTAATTTATTTGATATATCTGATATTTTTTGAAATTTTTATACTTGGATTATTTGAAATTATGGAAAAAGAGGAATATTTTATCATGATTTTGATATAAAAACTGTTTAACTGATTATCATGATTTTTTTATTTAAAGTTGAGAATGTTTGGATTTTTATTACAGATACTTGTTATGAAATAGATGGTTGGGACCCTACTGTGCCTATTAGCTCACACCATATGAACCCCTTTAGTGATGTGTAGACCTTGTTATGTCTTTCAATGTTGGGAAATACATGGTGCTGTAGTGAGGTAGTGAGGTTTCTATCAGCTAAGTTGGATAGTTAGTGGCGATATAGTGATATGTTATCCAATCATCACATGGAGTAGCTATTTCTCATTTTTTGTTTTTCTCTTTTTTAGACTCATACCTTGGAGTTTTTAGATACTTTTGGGTTGTATCACTTCTATTGTTTCATTTTTCATGATATATATTTATTTTTTTATCTTCAATTTTTTCTTACTTATATGTATATATATATTCCATGTTGTATGATTCATATTGAGTGAAATCATTCCCTCTAGTTATTGTTGATGCCCAGGTGTAATTTTTTAGCCCATGGGGGCCAAGAACAGCCTTTTGGTTTGTGATTAGTCAGGTCGATCACTGAGTTGTGTGGGTATTCGAGTTGGTTTGTTACACTATATTTGAAAAATACTTAGAGAATTGTTGATAATATATAGCCATACCTAGGAATATTTATATCTCAAATATGTTCTATCATTATTCCCATGAAAAGTCAACCTTCACCTCACTAGGACCATATTAAAGGACATACTCTAAAATCACATTATCTAAGAACATCACTTCTTCAATCCAGAAATTTCATTTTGATATCTTACCATAAAAGTAGTGACTACTCAATATTTCCAAAAAAAATTCATATGGGGCTCATGCCCATGTTCATATCATGAATTAACCCAAATGTCATCCAAAAATACCAAGAAAAATGTTTCTGGGTATTAATGGAATATATAGTTCATCAAATCCAAAAACACTACAAGATATTTAGTTAGAACAAAACATATTTCAAGGTATTAATAATGGTTATACTAGATCATGAAGGTGTTCTTCAGAATATATTACTCCCAAACACAGAGTTTATGATACCCTGACCAAAGATTGATTTTTGAAAACCACATATCCCCCTTTAACTGTTAAAAAAATTAATCTATATAAAGTAATGGGTCCTTATTTTTTACATTCACCCTGTTTAGTTTTCAATTTTCCTCACCAATATATGAATAACCAATAAAATTCTTTTAAAGAGAAGGGGGAAACCCATAGAGAATCACTGGGATGAATAAATCCATTCTTTACTAGATTATCCAGCTATATTTTGATAAATTTTAGCTCATTAAGTTCCATATGATAAGAGGTTATAGAAATTGGATGCATACCCAGCACTTGATCAATAGATAACTCTACCTGCCTCTTCATAGGAAGTCTATAGAAGTCATCTGGGATAACTCATGGAAACTCTGAACAACCAAGGGAAGATAAAAAGGAGAAGAAAAATCACCAGGCTCAACTGTAACGATATAAAATTGACTTTTATGCTTTGGGTGAGAGGGTACCATTTGACCAGACCTAAGATCCTACTCTCCCAGGAACATCTAAGAGTTTTCATTGAAAAAAGAATACGACATGCCGATGATGACAAACAATCTCATCCTAGTGAGAGACCAACCAATCCATCCCAATGATGGCATAAAAAAAATATCCAAATCCATAACTAATAAATCCCATACCAACTATGGACCAGCTATCAAAAGTGAACAAGATGGATATTGAAACCCTTTCTCTTTTATCATTCCAAGAGGCATTTCCATTATAATAAAAAAGGACATGAGATCCATTGAAAGTTTTAGCACATCAAAAAAATGGGTTGATATAAATAAGTTCAAGGTACCAATATCAAACCGAGTAGTTGATATAGAATATTAAATAGATATGTTACATATCACTATACTAAGTACCACATCAACCTTTTATAGAAACTCATCTAGTACATTAGGGTGCTTTATTCATAAAAAATGTGACTAGAGTCCTGTGTACTTTGAATCTTCTGATTATGACAAGATAAAAATTAGAGATAAAGATTTATGGCCATAAGGGGGCATCAAAAAATCCTATAAGAACATCTATATAAGGCCTCAATAGAAACAAACATAAAAATTAATTGCAGGTGTGGGACAATACCATTGGGTGTGACCCACCTATCCACAATGATATCAAGATAGGGGCAAACCCGTAGCTCTTAATGATCGTGCAGATGAATAACACTACTAAGAACCACATCCTCCAACATTATGGTTATCATGACACTTCCTCTTCTTTCCTTATGCACCACTAAAACTAACACTAGGTGGAAGAGAAGATCCAGAAAATCAATTATTTCCATTCACATCTATTTTCACCATCATAACCCTATCGACCATCTGAACATAGGTGGTGAGCTTTGACATGTATATCTATGATTAGACGTCAGGTTAAATACACTTCAAATATTTTTGAGCCTTCAGTAAATAATTCATCACTACCTTCAGATAAAAATGAACTAAATCCACAAAATGGTTGGTGTACTCCAAAATTGAATGCTTTCCCTACTATAAAGGGAGAAAATCCAAGTACTTTAATATCACAAGATATTATGGATATAAGTTCTAATGTAAAAGGGTATTTATTCCCTTCTACTATAATAACATATGTCAGTTTTCTGGAACCACAGAATCCCATCATCATTTACTAGGACCCTCAAGCTTAAACATTGTGCATTTTACCTTAAAAGACTTAAGTGACTCTAAGAAGTCATATAATAGATCAATCTTTTCTTGATAGTCATTTACCACATGGGGTGTATTCATACCCTTAAAGGAAAAGTGATTCTCATGTAGGAACTCCCACACTCAATCCTTATCTCCTCTAGCTTCTATTGTGCCTCAATAGTTTGGTTATGAACACGTGGCATGTTCTGGTCTAAAAAATGAATTGCCCATATGATAGCCTCTAATAGATTCTAATCCATAGGAGGATTTTCTTGAGGAGTATCTCCCACTTCAACCTCCTGAGGAACCCATATAATATGTTTTAGAAGCATATTTCTACATAAAAAAGAATAAATAATTGACCAAATAATGAAAAAATATCAGTTTAAACCAGAAGAATATAAAAAAACAGATATCAATGTTAAAACCCAACATAGGAGACCCACTTCCCATTATCCCATGGTGACTTAAGGATCGTCACTATAAAATATGGCCACAGACTCTCTACAACCTATCCCTGATGTCCCGATAATGTTATCTTTGGTCCACCAACTTTCCAAGATTTAGCATAACCATGATCTAAAACTGAATCGTGACATTTAAGAAAGAAAAACCATCCAAAAATGCTTCAAACTAGACTATGACACATCCCATAAGGTGTTCTTGATCCCCATGGAATGGAGACTAACACCAGGGCATAAAAAAATAAACTGAGAGAATTATTTTTCCAACCTTAAACAAGATACATGAATTACATATAGAAAGATAACCAAAAAATAAATATTCAATAAATTAAATGAGTGACAATAATAGTGATAAAAAAGGTATCAAGATAAAACCAAGGTACATGTACATAAAAAACAAAAAATAAATGACATCCAATGAAAAAAACTACTACTCCATGTGATATATGGGAAACATCCTACTATCTAACCAAACATAGCTAATCAAAAACCTCACTACCTCATGTAGTTCATTTAAATTTTGTACAACAGATAGGATAAGGTCTACACACCCCAGAGGGAGTGTGTAGGTGTGAAATAAACAATCATAGTAGGATCCCACCTAGGTGTTCCAAAACAAGTCTCTGTCAAATAATCCCAATATGATCAATTTGAAAGAAGACATGGAATTTTAAGAAATTACAAAGTTTTATATCAAAATCATGTTAAGGGAAAAAATTCAAAGTTAAAAAAATTTCACAGATAAAAAAATTATAGCTAATAAAATTTGAAAGAATAATTTCAATAAACCAATTAAATTTATCAAATAATGAATCATATCATATAAAATCCAAAATAGTAAAAAAAAAATAAAATCAAAATGGTAATCATCCCTTTGATATAAATGGTCGCCAATCTAGGTCACTCAAAACCAAATCCCAAACAATGACTTGTACACACTCAAGTCCCTAGATTCAATCCATACAAAAACTAGTGGTGAAAGAACACCCTAAAAATTGAACCCCAAACAATATCAAGATCAGGTTCTTAGAACCAATGTATCTAGCGTCTAGGAAGAGAGGAGTACCCCATACAGTGACCCCCTGATAATTTTAATGGATAAGGCATAATACTAGACCCTACACCTAGGTATCCTAGGATCCCATTTGACATATATAAAAAATAAATATCCAAGGGATTATCACATTTTACAAACAATTACAAACATTCATTTTCATAAAAAAATGATTTGAAAAACCATTTCATAATCTATTTGAAAATTCTTTGAAAACACATTTATTTTACTAAAATGAGGGGAAAACCATATTTTCTAAAAAACTATTTTTACACATTCATATAAATCTATTCAAGGATCATTAAAATTCATTTAGAAAATTATTTATAAAAACAATATCTTTCATGGTTCATAGAACATTGGATACAGAAGGAACCACCGACTGAAAATTTGGGTTACACACCAACCACAATGAGATACACCCATCAAAAGGAAAGGGTAATAAAAAAAGTGATAGGAGGACCTAAATAATGATTCCTGCAATATATAATTTTTTTACTTAAAAATGGTAATTATAGAAGTTTTATATACACATTCCTCAATAATAACATAACACACCAAAACCAAAAAGAAAAAAAGACTCCAAAAGATAATAATATGAGGGATCTAGAAGAGATTAGAGAATGATCATAATGTGATCAATAGATCCAGAAAAATTTCCTAGAACTACTTCCAAATCCCATAAGAATGGTAGAGAGAAGCAAGAACAAGATACAATTAACTAAATTTATCTATTCACTGATATTTGATTGAATCATGGTCCCAACACTAAGAGTATAATTTCAAAGGAGCTTAAAACTCAAAGGGAAAGCCTCTCTAGGATCACTTGTTTGATTAGGTGAAAGAATGAGATAAAATGGGGTTAATTAAGGGTTTTGAGGGAATTTAATTATGATTAGATGCTTTTTTACCTAGCCTATACTAACACGACTAGATACATAGTGGCCACTTCAACTGTATAGTGGTGATCAGCTGACTGGTGGAATCCCAATAGCTAGATGGTGGTAGAGGAAACCATTCATGGTTCTGTCCAAAGTTACTGATGGGATGGTGTCTTCCCACTGATTGGTTGGTGGCTCCATGTAGGCACCCTTTAGTCCAATCCCTTTAAAAAATTCCTTAAAATTCCTCTAAGAGTAATTGAACCCAAAAAATAGCCTCTTATTCCTAAAAAGAAACATTCTTGGACCCGTGATGTTATATATATATTGAAATATCCCATGTCTAGTAGTGCATTTCTATCTTTAAAAAATGGTTTATATAGGAATACATATGATGTATATGATGAAACTTGTGGTGGACATGTTCATATGGAGATAAGATTAAGTTTTATCAAGATCAAGATAAACCTATTTTTATCTTGAGGATAATTGAAGTTATTTTATAGGTATATCTTTTTTTATATCTATTAAAAAATGATTTTATATTTTTTCTCAACACACAAAGGCCCTTGATATCAACTGTTTAGTCCTTATAATAAAGTTAAAATTTTCAATAATTTTTTTGTTACAAAATAAATAGAGTTTGATAAACTATATCCAAAATGGATTGGATAGGTTTATAAATAATTGAGATGTTTTATATAAATCCATTATGAGATTTTAGTTTGACTCTTATATTGTTGGATATGCACTAAAACTAGGATACCTTTTTATACCATATCCCCTAAGTTATATCATATGATATGGCATGTAGATTACTTTATCATGAAATTAAGTCTATATATATCATAGTTTATAATATATTTGTGATAAGGGATATAAATTGCATGGATTTGGCCATTTGTTACACATGGTTTACTATGGTTATGAATCAATGGGTTGATTCATTTATGGATTTACAAATACATTGTGATCTTTGAAACATTACAGGGTCCCAAAATTCCAATTATCATGCATTATGGGTAAATCATGTCAGTTTCCATGTGTTGGAAGATGAATCCCAACTCACTTAATCAAATTAGGGGTGTATATATAATGTACAAAGACCCTTTTCATTGGGTTTTTGAATCATACATGATATTGACAATCTATATCAAAATCTCTCTCATCCTTTATATTCACTATTCTTCTTCACAGAGAAGGTGTTAGGCCACCTTTGGTGTTTAAGGGTCCTCTCATTATAAAAAATGATTATAGTGGTACGTGTCAGACCTATGGAGGTAAGAGTTCATCAACTATTACTTAGTGATCTTCATCAAGATAACTCTATTGTTTTTGATAGAGATGGAGCTTGTTGTGATATAGGAATGCCTATATTTTATGTTCTTTATAATCTTTTTGGTTTGGTGATGATAAATTGGGAACTTTAATGGGTTTATTCCTTATCATTGACAATAATATTATCTACTAAAACCCACCACATAGGATAAATACCCCATTCTGGAATCAATGGAATAGTATATTTTCTAATATTATACCCTAAACATGGTGAATTTACCATTTCTCCATTTTATTCAAAAAATTTATATTTTTACTAAAAACCACTCATGATGATCTATGAAACCACTAAATCAAATCATTGAAAATTTAATTATGTGTTAATTAACCTATAAAAAATGAGTCAAGCATCAGATTATATTCTTAGGCAAAGGCACCCTCAGGAAAATTCCAGGGAAACTATATCCACCCCACCTCAAAACTTTTAATACTTGATAAGAATCTACCATAGATGACTAGATCATTATATTCCAAAAATTTCTATCTTAGAATACGGAACTGTCTAATTGTACATAACATGCAAATGTGATTCAAAGAGTAAACAAGTTATCAAAAAGGACTACTAAAATACCAAAATCTTGAGAGAACATAATAATAATCACACATTTATCCTTTCTAGGATAACTATATATAAGGTTCCTTTCAATAAAATTTAAATCTCCAAATAAACTTACAACTATCAAAAAATTAAAAAAAACATGCCCACAATGGGCATATATATCAATAATATCAATTGTGTTGATACTCACACATGAAGGAATATTATGAGACACTAATACAACTACTCAACTATTAGTATAATTATTTGTGTTATCATAATTTGAAGTCATGTTCCTTTCCTAGAACATTCCTTCATACCTCACTATTATTAAGCATCCATCCTTGAGAGGAATGTCAAGGAAAAAATCTTAAATAAAGTCTTATGTTATCTTATAAAAATTAATCTAATTAGAATTAATCCTTTCATCAACAAATTTTCTAGAGTTAAAAAAAAAATCAAAGTTTCCCAACACTTGATGGAGGCTAGTTTAATGAAATAAAATAATTCAAACCACACTCAGCACACGGAAAACCAAAAATTTCATCAAATAAACTATACTCTTCAAAAACCCAATGCTAAGGGTGTCCAATGGTTCCCAAAGGGGTGACCAAGAAGAAAAAAGGATATATTGTAAACATTATGATGAAACCACTGATCAAGGGCCCAAAAAGATCATCATATAATCCAATTATAGGTGTAGATGATTAATGATATAATCACACAAAATCACTTTTTCTATTTCACCACTACAAATTTACCTAAAATAATAACTCCCCATAATAATGATAACCAATCGAGCTAGTGAAAAATATTCTATTTTAGATCATATCAATGATACATCACCCAACCACATTGAATAATCTCATCACATTATGGTCTTTAACCTACTTTAAAATCACTTCCATCTACTAATACCCTCTATAGTTAATAACTCACATGTACCACTAAGCATGATAATCAATCTCACCATATTCATTTACATCAAGAATAAAACACCAACCAACCTTTCTCTTTACTATTATTATAATAACATGCGATGACTCAAATATTTCTATCATGTTATCTATTCTGGCTACCCATAGAATTTTTCAACCACCTAAACTGAACAATAAATATTTAATCAATACCCAAATAAATGATTTGTTCCAAGCTCTAGAATATGTACCAAATAAATAAGGATGAAAATAATAATTTTACTTAAAGTCTCACTATCATTACTTTTACAACCCCTAACATAAACCCCCGTTGTACATTATTATTAATATACACGAGACCCAAATCAGTATACATATTTATCCTAAATGAGAATCATCCCAAAACATTCCCATATAGAATATAGTGGTCTAGAAATTACGTATAAATTAATTATTATATTCATTTAAAAAAATTAATGTGTTTGATATATATAACAATTCCTTTAATGGGATGAATCCTTTAAATGGAAATCCATCACTACTAAAAAAATATTATCTCCCATTATAATTCAAGTGCACTAGTTCAATAAAAAGGATTCCTTGACATTAAAACACCCACTGGTGGAACTCTTATTAGTGTAAACCTAGGGGGTATAACTCTTAACTTATCATGAGAGTCCACAAAGTCTCAAAAATATCATAAGAAAGAGTTAAAGATTTCAATCAACTAATAAAAAAATAGAGGAATTTAGAAAATATAATTGAATTATTTTATCATCCCAAAAGGATTAAATACCATCATGAATAAAGACTAATATCGAAGTTTACTCAGTTCATATAAAATCCATTATCGAGAGCTTTTCCACATCATACCATATATTATATTGATCTTATATCATTATCACAACCAATAATGCATAATAAAATAACTAATATTTGAATTCCCTACCCACTATCTCTTAGAAAATATTTCAACCATGTACTCATAGAAAAAGATAAGGATGTTGGTAAATCCATTTCAAGTTCAACCAACATAGACTATCCAAGGAATAAATTAAGTTAACAATTTAATAAAAAATAATGACATGTATCTGCATGATGAATTATACCCTTCTTTACCATCCTAGTTTACATACTAAGATCCCATTCATGTATCATAAATATTTGTCATTCTTAGATATATGTTAGTTACTACAAAAAGTAAAAGTCCTCTTTTGTGAATGTGAATACTAGTAATCATTAATAAGATTAACAATTCACTACCAACTAACCCAAAATGTGACTAACTACTTACTCTTAACTATCAATTTGATGCAAATTAATATTTTATGAACTCACTGGTATGTGAACACCCAAATCTCACCCCACTAGGATAGGGCTCAAAAACCACACAAAAGACTCCACACATCATGTTAGGCATTACATCTAATCAACCTATCACCCATTATCATGAATCAAACAGCCACCATTAATTCATTAAATATGAAATTGAAAAATATTATAGATACATATATGTTAAAAAAATATTTTATAAAATTTTAAATAATATAAAACTAACCACTGAGTATAACCATATTATACTAAACATATACCATCCCAAATACTAATGAAATTAGAGTGGTTGTTATCAAGAGAACCTCCATTCCACCAATTATCCAAGTCAATCATCATCTGTCACCAGGTTCCTTGATCAACCATCCTCTTCACCTACTGATTTTCATACATACAAGACAAAAAACACACAAGTGAGTTTATAGGGGTGAGTATAAAAATACCTTGTATGATTATCCCAATAAATTATTTTACCCGATAAACATATATTTTTAATGTGAATCAGTAAGAAACAATTTGTAGATAATATAATATCATTTTACATCATCAAATAACATAACCATTTACCATACTGATCAATCAACATATAACTAACATTGATCACACTTTCCAAATAATAATGTTTCTTGACATAGAAACAACAATCATAGCTCATAACTGATCAAAGATTCCCTACCCATTAATTTACCCCCTGATTCACTAGTCATGATATGGTAGAGGAAATACATATCTCCACCTATGTTAGTAGCACTGGAATAAATAATCATATCTAATTATCACAAAATATTTGTAAGAAATGCACATCTCCATAAGAGAAAATACACATCTACATAAATATTAGTGTATACATGTCCTAATGCTATATGAAATACAAATCTATTGGGATAAAGCTATATATTTTCATAATGGATAAAATAAATACCTCTAGGGTTAATACTAAAGATCTCTTACTCATAATCCTAGATTAGTGGGTGAGGAGTAGAGAAAATATCTAGTGCAACATTATCCACCTAGAACCTAGAGCCATGGGTGAGGAATAACATCACCACTTGAGTGAATTACCATCCATTATATTCCTATATCGTGGATTATAGAGGAATTACCTATCTCAAACCATGCCACCCACTATATCCTAATATCAATAATACCAGAGGTATTACCCATCTCTAAACTTCTGGTCTATCGTTTCCTCATCTTTGGGAAACTATATGTATTACTCATCTCCATATATTTTTAATCAGATATGTTAAAGGAATTAACCATCCCAACTATCTGTAAGAAATATTTGACTAGTATCATCCAAGTATAGTGGGTGAGTGGTGGTAGATATAAGAAAATGATATTATTGGTATCAACCATGATTGATGGGTGAGATAAGGTATAGTTAATGTCATCCTACTATAACCATTTTAGATGGTGATCATAAAGAATATTCATGACTATATTTTATTTCCATCTATATCTACTCATTAAAAGATATATCACATCTCAAGGTAATAAATATAGTTGATAATATGCTAAATCGTAATCACAGATCCTCCTACCAGTCTTGAAAGACTCCCAATTTAGAGATACTACATCACCCCCCTAAGACTTATACTGACCAATCTCATATAAATCCAATTAAAATTTTGTGATAGTTGAATGCTAGTTATTAATTATTCTTCCAGTCATATCATAGAACAATCAATATTAATTTCCACATGATCATCTCTGGATTCCTCAACATCTCAACAGTGATTTTATATGCACATCTCATCCCATGATGGAAATGAAAATATATAATGATAAAGGTTGTTATTGAATGATTTGGATGGCTATATAAATACCAGGATGATAACACTTTCTTCACTTAGAGTTTCATCTTTGTAATCCCATGTAACTAGATTTACTCTAATTTTTATCCAACCTTACCCATAGATCCTCAAATATTTATCAAATGGATTATAGTAATATAGTCCATGAGGTTGAAGTATCCCTTTATTTTTAAATTTCAATGATTGAAAGACATTAATTAATCATTTATTACCTCCATTGTAAATATTCCACACCATCTGGGGGAAACCCTATCTTTAACATTATATCTTTATTTCATTACCATTATTTCCCTACCACATTAACAATCAATATAAACATTTAAATATCAATAATTTTATCAATATTTAATGTTCAAATAAATCTATTTTAAAATTATAATCACATATCATCATTTTTTTTCCTTTTTACTCTTTTCACATTAATTTAATTAATATATGATAATTATCTAGAATTAATTATTTCATATTGAATTCACAATATCCATAAGAATTTATATAATATTTAAAAAAAACATTATTAAGTTAAATATTTTTATTTCAGTAATATAACCTCTAACCACATCCACAAAATTTCCAACAAGGACTATTCACCAGCTCCCATGGTTATGAAACTTATCTAAGTAAAAAGTTAAGGTTCTTTTTTCAAGTTTGAAAACATTTATTTTATATATTTTTAATTAAACCAATAACATTATTTTATGTGTCCATCCTATAAAACTATGACATTATGGATATGTAATTCTCAAATAATAGGATTAATAACAAGAATCATGATTCAAATCCAATGAATCTCAATCCTTAAAGAGATGTTAAATAACATTTAAAATTATCTCTCTAATAAAAATCAATCAAAAACTCCAATTGGAGTAATTAAAAGAGTAATGTTTTTATATAAACTAGTAATATATAACCATGCATTATAACCTTGGTTAATCAACCAAAAAAGTATCAAATATTTTATGAAAAAACCCCTAGAACTTATATTTAAATTTTTAAAAATTTAGTTCATTGAATTTCATAAAACCTTATGGAAGTTGATTATTTATAGAACATAGAATAACATACGTAATTTAACAATTAAATTTTAATTTTTTTCTATAAATTAAGCAGATATATTTTTATACTCTATTAAATTATGTTCAGTGTAAAAAACCATTCTTTTTTGACATTCAAATAATCCTTCGGTGATGATCCACTGAACTCTTATGAAATCCCACCATGAAGACTTCCCCCTTTTCCATGAACCCAATTTATCATTTCATATTGTATACAATTTTGTTATAAGGGGAAGATTTAGGTTAAATGATATCATGGATATTTGTTTTAAATAATAGCTTTCCACCACTACGCACCACCGCAATATTACCCATAAATTACTCAATGACCACTATATTGTAAACCCCCCAATTTGGACTCAATTTCATAGTCTTTTTTCAAATATGAAACCCCTAAAAAAGTAAATTTAATATTTATACATTTTTAATAAACATAATTTTTTTTGAAACCATATATGGTGATTATTAAATCCACCAAAGTACACATTTAAAAATTTCAATGAGTGATAACAAACCCTTAATCACAGAGTTGGGCATTACATTCCATTTATAGTAAAAGGAATACTTGAGAGGAAACCAATGATATTTTATCTCATCACCTCGATTGTGATTTCATAGCCCATACGATCTATCTAATTGGTATAAAGATATCTATCTATCTCTCACAATTAATCCAACCCATTTTAACCACTTCAAGATTGGTTAAAATATCGAGGGATGGTTTCTTATTCAATTAAACATTAAGTGTGATGGAGAACCTATCATAAATCCAACCGATCAACCAAAACCTAGGTAGGGGGATCACCCAAAATATTTAAGGTATATGATTAAGGCTCATTCCATAAATTTTATAGAAATTCCCTATAAAGGGGACTTAAGTCCCTAGAAATCAAATTCTACCACTCATCACTAGTTATGCGTGTAATGTGGAACCATTATAATTAATCAACCCTCAAACCTTTTTAATGGTATTCCTATAAATGATACACAAACCCATAGAGGAATTATTCCACATCAGAAAAAATTGAAACATCAAATCATCCCTGAAAGGAGGGGTTTTCAATGTCTCACAAAAAATCCAGACACCTTACCAACTAACTATAAGGTTAATTACTAATAAACCCTTTATAAAAACCAATGGGAATCTATATTAGTATACTCATTAAATATCCCATACCCAAATAAACATTCAAGGTCCATATTACTTAATTATTTCTCACACCCCTTAGAGACATAGTCATTAGGCTCCCCCATAATACCCATTGTGATACCCCAGGCCCACACCCCTAGATCTGGTGCCATAAACACTTAATTTACATACCTTCTCTGACACCATCTATAAAATACCTGATATAATCATTCTTAATTAAAAAATAAATAATTATTATCAAATCTATTACATCCCAATGATATTGTTGTTTTTAGAGATTTAGAGAATTTGTAACTAAAAAAGTCAATGTTCTTTGTATCAAAAAAAATTTCATTCCACTATATACGAAACTACTTAATCCAAAATAATTCCTCAACATATCTAATAAATTATTTCACATGTTATATCCTTGTAAACATGTCATGTTTACGACTTTTATTCAAAACCTGGGGAAATGGAAATATAATAAGGGATGATATCAAACTCTTTAAAAGTGAAACATATAATTGAAGATATTAAAAACATATATATAATATGGTAGGAATAAATAATCTAAATAATGATAGAATCAACTTAAACCAAGAGCATTTTATATCCATAAAAATTAAACAAATGATGGATATCAATAATATGGATCTCATACTTATGAAATACATAATATTAGGCATAAAAAACATTTTGTAAAGGTATCATTCTAGGACACTATCCTATTATGGGAAGAGGTATACACCAAAACAAAACCTATTTTTTCTCATGATACCTATCAATGCATCAATAGGATATATAATTCCAATCCCCAACCATAACATGATTAAGTAAATTGTATTAACCATAAGAGTCAACAAGAATTTTTATTTCATTACCTAAGGAACCAATGGTTGAATAAAACATGGTTTTCCATATAATGAAAGACACAAAATGTCAATACCTAATCAAATTATGATAGCATTTAAAAATCATCAAGAATATCAATAATTTTTCCCATGTGAATAAAAGGGATAAAATGATGATAACCTATCTAGAGAAAGAATGTTAATGGTCAAAAAAATGCATAATAAACATTCCAATAACCATCCATATTATAATAATAATAAATAGAATGCCAATAATTTTCCCCATGTTAATAAATACATATTATTTCATGGTGAACATCCTCTAAACATAATTTTTTAAATGATATATTTACCCCATAAAAGGTAATGATCATACAATTAGCTAAATGTGAGAATAACATAATCACAATATATTAATAAAAATAAATCAAATGGTTTAAAAAGAACTTATCTACAATGAAACCAAGGAAACATAGGAGGTTGATGAAATAAATGAGAAACATCATCACAAAAAGAATGGTTCGAATGATATAACAATAGAAGGTATCATGAATAAAATTGGTTGACACCATGAGCTCAATCCCATAAATGATAATATATATATATATATATATATGAGGATAAATCATGAAACATATACCCCATTATTGTAAATACATTTGAAAATGATAAGTTAAATGGAAATTAAAACTTAAAAAATCTTTTAGAAAATATTTTTTTATATTGTCATTAAATAAAAATTTAAATATCACTCTCAAAGGTAACTTTTGAAAAGGTGACATGAAACCATTTTAATAAATTTAATTTTAATAATAATCTCTTATAATGAAGACTTGAAAATAAATAAATTTTACCTTGAAAATATGTGTAGAGGATGAAAAAACATGTGAAAGTGAAAGGAAGAAAGCTTTTAATTATTTTTAAAATATCGTTGTTTAAAAAAACATTGTAAGAAGAGTTAAAAAACATTAATTTGTATTAAAAATTCATTTTTCAAAGTAGTATTTTAAAATTCCATATAATAAAATATTAATGTGGGAGAACAAAACAACGGTGAAAAAAATTCAATATGCAACATTATAACTCAAATAAATGAGATTTGAGTTGTTAATATCACATATAGACAACATACTCCATGAAACATGAAAAAATTAAAAATGAGTTAATGTGGTAAAATTTTATACAAAGATATAATACCAAATAATATAATCAAAGGTCATCATTTACCCAACTAATATCAAATTTGTTGAATTTAATGTCCAAACTCAATGAATGAAAATTGAGTTGCCTAATTTTTTTTTGACTAAGGTAACACTAGATTCAAAATAAATTTGAAGAAAAGAACTTGATTTGGATTATTTTATCCCATTAATTAAAAGTAAAATATTTATATAATATAAATGGGATAATAAATAAATATAACACTGTACAAATCAAATATGGTGCATAATATGTAACATGTCCCAAAGAATCAAAATTGAGACTAAAAAAACCCTTGTGGATTGAGTAACACTTTAATCAAAACTATTTTAAAGAGAGGGATTGTAATTGATATTAAAATAAAATTATTAAAAGATAATTTCTGATATGATATATAATATTATAAGTATATATAACACCTAAATTTAATTAGTTTGATAATACTAAACATGTATCAAAGAGAGGAAATTTAAACGAGAACCCTTACCTTAGTCATAATTCATTATGAAAATGCCCCAAATATCCCAAGAAATTTAATTAATTTCATTAGAAACATACCCAATAAACTTATTTGTAACTATAACAATTTTTAACCCTAATTTAAAATAATTTTTTACATGTTAATATTGGTTAGTTTTTACCTAATTTCAACATTGTGTGTAAGTAATATTTACCACTTTGGACAAGATTCATAAAACTGGTGTTGGTTTTAATTATTGTAAAAAAATTAATGATTAAAATATAATAAAAGGAATTATAATATATTTTCCATGATATTTATAAAGGGGATCATTTAATTCAATCTTAGTTTTAGTTACAAACCATGAAATTGAAATTAATGATGATCATGTTTCAGTGATTATTAATGATCAAAAGGTTTTATTTTAATTAATGACTTAAATGTTGTTATAACCTTACTAGGGATTATTCTTAACATTTTATACTCTTTATTCATGTTATAAATTTATAGTATTGTAAAATTAGGTGGTTGAACTGACCCAAACATGAACCTACCATGACTAATGGATTATTATGAGGTAGTTAAGTTGTAATATTATTATAATAGAAGAATAATGATATTATTTGTTGTAATTAGTGTTATTTATAAAAATATTAAAGAAATATAAATATAATATAGGTTATAAAAAGTCATTATTTGGAATCAAGAAATCATCCTACTCTTAGTTCACTCGTTTTAAATGATTGGATTAAGAATAATTATTTGTCGAGAATATCATTAATTAGTTATAAAAAGTGTCATACCAGAACCTTAATATTATAATAGAAACACTATTCATACTTTAATAACATCATAGTGAACATAAATTTAAGACAGTGATGAAAATAAAATGAAAATAAATCGTTACATGGTTGCGGTTGTCTAAATGTATGTTTGGTTGATGATTTCATTTTCCATTGAACGAGAGAATATAGTAATATAGTTTAATATTTCATACTAATAAAAATGATATATATATATAATAATTATTTATTAAAATCCTATTTTATACCATTCTTGTAAGGTAGTTAAAAAAATGGAATACGTTTCATTGTGGTGGCGACATTCCGCACAACGCATGAGTGGAAATTATGATTTTCTTAATAGAAAATGGAATATGTGATTAATGATTATTATCCTAGCATAATAAATTTAAAAATATAACAAATGATGACTTAATTACATAGGTATTTTAAAATTATAATTGGAAAATAAAAATTTAAAATAAAAAAGATAAGTAAATATGATTACTCACAAAGATCACTTTGAGATGTATTTGGAAGATCCCTTGAAAACTGATGGTTCAGGCTAATATATTATGAAAATAATATTAAAATATTATTATATAAGAAGGATAAATGGTAGGGTTTCTGTTGGAAACCTATTTTTTAGTAGTTTTTTGATGGGGCGGTGAGCGGCTCCTTTTTTATGCGGTGAGAATAGAATATTTGTAAATATTTTAACTTAATATAAAGGGAGCACATGATTAAAATGTAAAGTGGCTCCAAAATTGATAAATAATATAGTGGTTATGATATATGGTCTATTAAAACCTAATAAACTCAATTATAGACATTTTTTTATCTTATTTCAATCCTTTTAACGTTGGAATTATTACTTTTACTATTTTAGATTTTATTGTGGTAATTAGTTTTTACCTATTGTAGATTAATATTTATGACCAAAATAAAGTTTTTCTTATTAGTTTATTTAGAACCAATGAATATAAATTTAAAATTAATTTCATTTGATTTATGTTATAAAATTTATAAAAATTTAATTTAAAACATAATTATATAATGTATTAAAAATAACTTTTGAGAAAATATTACTTATGTTATGAGATATCAAATACGGGTTTGTAAATCAAAACCAACATATTTAAAATTATAAATTCATATATAAAATAAATATTTGGAATTATAAAAGTTTTTCATTAAATTATAATTCATAATTTTATATTGATAATTTTATTAAAGTCATGTTATTTTTAAAAACAGTATTTTTCATTACTTACCAAAAAATAATTGTTTTTAGAAAAAACCTGAAAATTAATCTTAATATTATATTATTTTTCTTAATAAAAAAATTATATTAATTTTTAAAAACTAAATATCAATATTTTTATAATATAATATTTAAATAAAATCTTGAAATATATTGAAAACTATTCATATTGGAAAGTAGTTTTTTCAAATTATAATTATTCATTATTTTTATTTCCTATTATTTACTTATTAAATTAGTATTAACCAATTATTCATGTTGAATATATTTTATAAAAATTAATAAAAAGTCTCTTTAATTAGGAATACATATCTCATACATTAATAATATCTAAAAAAATCTATATCTAAGAATAAAATGACCGTATTAGTCATTTTAGCGATACCAATTGAATTTATGTCATATTAAAAGCTGGATTTATTTTCATTCACTATTTTTTTTTGAAAAAGTGGTTACACTTATTAATTACCACTAATTCAATTTATAGGTTTTAATAGTGTAAATATATCATGGTTCCATCTGACTTTTGTGTTTTGTGTGGTGCAAGATATCATACACATTAACTTATTTAGAGGAACTGATATATTAAAATCTCAAGGTTTTACATTCTCCTCTCTTAAATAAATTTAGTTCTCAAAATATTAATTATTAATCTTTTAAAAATAAGGTGAGGGTTTTCTTAAAATACTTATTATTATATATATAACTTTAAATGTGACTTCTACAATATTCTCTTAGGCTATATCAATTTACTTATCTTACTTGAAACAAATTTATCCATTTATACAATTATATAATGAAGTATGTAAACAACCTAATAATATATTCTTCATAACATACATTTACAAAAACCATTTTAATTTATAAGATAGTAAATCAAAAAAGATCATATATTCCTTAAAAAATTAACTCTTATCTTTAATCACTAGTTTATAAAGTCACAAACTAGTCTATATATATCATAAACAGAAAAATATGATAAAAATCCAAAAAACAATCATATAATACCTTTTCATTAAATGAGTAATCAATTTAATGGCTATCAAACCTATCTAACCCACTTTTCTCAAAATCAACAAACCCTTAATTAGCTAAACATAAAGAATATATAAATCCTAATTTTTACACATACCATATCCATTCATTATTCAATCATTATCCTAAAAATATAAACTTGTCATAAAATAAAATTTTAAGGTTATCAACACCATTTAATATATATTTTAAAACCATTAATGAAAAGATAATGAATAAAAATTATTAGATATTTCACATATTAATCATAAATTTTAGAATATACCGAAGTATCATCGATAAATATCATTCACTTATGAAAATAGTAAATGGTATCAAAAATTAATTTATATTATGATATCAACCTCACTACCTTGGGTAAGACTAGGAGACCCACTATCTCCATCATAAAAATAATATAATAATATTCTCAACCATCTAAATATACACACTTAATATTTTATAAGACATAGTGGTTTCTGGATACATTCCTTATTCAGCTTCATTTTTTCTGATCCTATTTCAACCAAATAAAAACAATAATGGTTATTATAACATTAAAAATATGAATTTTAAAACATCGATCTGAATACATATTCCCTTATGAAACCTTTTTTTAACATATGATACATTCAGTTCAACCTAGGAATCTATTTATTCAATCCTTAGTCATCCATAGTATTTTTCCTCTTAGGTTCTCTAACTTAATTTGTTAACATCAAACTCAATTCATTTAGAATGTTTAATTAGTGAGAATGTGAACAAACCATAATAAATCATTGAGAGTGTCTAGCTAGGCGTATAGTCATATACTCATATTCTGTACATGAGATTGAAGATTGAGTTAAAGATCAATCAATATTCTTCAGGATGATTAACCCCAAATGTATCTATACCATAGCCATATTCACTTGATAGTATATATAAAAGTATTTAATTTCTAGGAAAACCACATACTTAAGAATTTACCAAAACTCTCATATGTAATCCTATACTTATAATTTTTCTTAGTATTTTCACTAATTTTCTCTCATCCTAATCCACAAATAAAATGTCCATTATTTCCTTATCATTAAATTATATACCATTCTAAAGGGTTATCTATACCTTTAAAATTGTGATCAACCTTAACTTATCAGTCCTTAAATTATCCTCAATAAAAATAATAATCTCTAAATTTTTCAAAACATTCCCTTTGATAATGACTATGACTCTTTGAACTCATATTCCAAGTTCTGATGCCATAAAAACTTACTTCACATGCTTTCATTGATACCATCTATAAAAGCCACAATATAACCATCCTTTATTAGAAAATAAATAGTGATTATTGAATCTCTATATATCGAGGATAATTTTAGGTTTATATTTTTAGATAATTAGTTCAGAACAATAACTAAAAAATCCCTTGTTTTTGTGTCATCCATACATTTTTTACCACTATATATGAAACTAAATAATTCATAAAGATTATTCAACATCTAAAACAAATTATTTCACATGTTTAAATCTTATATAAATGTCTCGTATACTAAATTTATTCATAACCAGGGGAAATAGAAACATAAGAAGAGGTGATCTCAAATGTTCAGTAAGGGAAACATATAGTTGTCGTTGTAAAAAATAAGCATATTATAGATAGAATAAATTAATTAAATAATTACATAATCAACTAAAACTAATAAAATTCTACATCCATGAAAGTTAATAAAAAATGGATCTAATTAATAATAATCACAAAATAATGTATTGTATATTTCTAAACATAAAAAATATGATTTCAAGGCCTTAGGTTATACTACAATCCTATTATAGGAATAAGTATACACCAAAACCCCAACTGTTTTATCTAACGAGACCTATTAATGTAACAAGGGGATATATAATTCTATGCCTTACCCATATCCCAATTAAGTATAATGAATTAACCATAAGATTTAACAAGACTTTTCATACAATTACTAAAGGAAAATCTTAATAAATAAAACATGTATATATATATAATGAAAGATAAAAAACAACCATACATAACTAACCCTTGTTAACAATCAAAAATCATCTATAATATCAATACTTTTCCCCATGTCAATTCAAGGGATAACATGATCATTACCTGTACAGATAAAGAAGGTGGACGATTAATTAATACATATTCCACTTTCTAATAATCAACCATATTTAAATAACAATATATGGAACATGAATACATTTCCTTCTCAATGAACATCCTCTAATATAATTTTGTAAAATGAGATGTTTACATTTTATTAGGTAATGGGCATATAGTTAAATAAATTATAGGATAACATGATCATAATCCATATAGAGAAATAAAGTGTATTTTTGAAAATCAACTTATCTCTAGTGCTATAAAGGAAATATAGGAGGGTATTGACATAAATGAGAAACAACCTCATATAAATAATTCTCCGAATGATATAAAAAAGGGATCAAGAATCAATTTGTTGACACTACATGTAAAATATAACCAAATTATTAATATATATATATATATATATAATAGAGTATAATCATGAAACATAGACCCCATTAGTGTAAATCTCTTTCAAAATAATAAGGTAAGTGAAAGAGAAAACTTAAAATATCTTTTAGAAAACATTTTCAGCATTGATGTTAAATACAATAAATAAAAAATCACATGTTCTTTATATCACACATTATTTTTTCCCGTTATATAAGAAATTAATTAATCTATAATGACCCTTCAAAACACCCCATAAATTCTTTCACATGAGTTATCATTATAATTATTCCATGTGTATGAGTTTTCTTTAGAACATGGGGAAATAGAAACATAAAAAGGGTGATCTCAAATGATCAGTAAAAGAAACATATAACTGAAGCTATAAAATAATAATAATAATATGGCATTAATAAATAATTTTAATAATTCCACAATCAACTGAAACTAAGAGCATACTATATCCATGAATATAAATGAAAACATGGATATCAATAATAATGATCTCATACATATATAATTCATAATTAAAGACATAAAAAACATGATTTCAAGGTCCTATACCCAGACACTATCCTATTATGGGTAGTGGTATACACCCAAGATCAACCTATTTTATCTCATAAGATCTATCAAAATATCCAGGGGATATATAATTCCAAGACCCACCTGTTACCTGATTAGTTCCAATGCATTAACCATAGGAGTGAACATGACTTTTTACATCATTCCCTAGAAACATAATAAAGACTAAAATATGATTATCCGTATAATTAATGATACATAATTTTAATACATAATCAACCTATTTTAATAGTTAATAATACTCAAGAACATCAATACTCTTTACCATGTTTACAAAAGGGATAACATGATTATAACCCATATAGAAAAAGATGATGGGTAGTCAAATAATACTTAGTCAATTTTACAACAATCATTTATATTAAAATAACAATATACAAAATGAAAATAATTTCCCCATGTTAATAAATAAATGTTCTTCCTAGGTGAACATCCTCCAATCCAAATATATGAAATGAGATGTTCACACCATATAGGGTAATGATATGATTAACTCAATAATGGAATCACATTTTCATAATCCATATAGATAAATAAAGTAGGAAATTACAAAAGATCATATACCTAGTGAAAAAAGGAAACATATTATAGTATTTATATAAAAGAAAAACAATAAATAATTCTTCTAAATGTATCACAAAATAAGGGATCAACAATCAAATTCTTTGATACTATGATTTAAGTCCCCCAAATGTTAATATATATATATTATAAGATAAATCATGAAAAATAAACCCTATTAGGGTAAATAAATTTGAAAATGATAAGGTAAATGGAAGGGAAAACGTAAAATATATTGAAAAGACATAAATTTTATCTTGGGGAAAAAGAGAGAGTAGCAAAAAATATTTAAAATGAATGTGAAAAACCTTTTTATTATTTTCAAAATAATTTTTTTAAAATAATTTTTTTAGATGAGTAATAAAACATTCATTTTTTAAAAATTCATTTAAAAAAAATAGAATTATAAAAGATAATATAAAATAATATTATGTTGGGAGAACCCAAACACAGAGAAGAAAATTTCAAGATGATATATTATAACTAAAATAAAATATATTTGAGTAATCAATATTTCTTATGGGAAAGGTACTCAATAAAGCATGAAAAATTTGAAAAGGATATTATGTGGTAAAAATGTATAAAATGATAGAATCCCACATAATATAATAAACTGGTTTAATATAACCAACTTAAATGAAATAATTTCAAGTTAATGATAGTAACTCAGTGAAAAAAGTTGAGTTACCAAAAAATGATTACCACTAGGATAACACTTGATTCAAATGAAATTTGAATAAAATAAATGTGTTTGGATTAATTTATCCCATATATTATAAGTAAATAATTTATAAGAAAATCATGGCATATAAAATCAATAGAATATTATAAAAAGGAAACATAGTTCATAACATGTTTCATGTCTCTAAGAATGAGAATTGAGACCAAAAAAACCCTTTCGGATTGAATAAAACCTTAATAAAAACCCATTAAATTATAGGTATTGTAATTGAACTAAAAACATTATTAAAAAATAATTAATATTATTATATCTAAAAAAGTTATCATATACTCCTCATAATTGAAATTAGGTGTATAATACCAAACATGAATCAAACAGATTAATTTGAGATGAAAACCCTCACCACGACCGAGATTCAGTCTTCACTTGCACCAAACAACTGGATTAATAAAATTATTTTCATTAAACAAATACCCAAAAAACTTATTAAAAATTATAACCATTTTTACTACTCATTTAAAATCATTTTTACATATAAATATTAGTTAATTTTTTCCTAATTTCAACTCCCGGTTTATGTAATCTTTATTAGTTTGAATTATTTTGATAAAGAATAGTGTTGTTATTCATTATTGTTACAAATTTTCTTAATAAATATCTAATTTAAGGTACTATAATATATGTTCCATGATATTTAAAAAGGTGTATAATTTCATTTTAAGGTAGTTTTAGTTAGAAACCATGAAGATGAAATCAACAATGATCATGTTTCAGTAATTCTTAACAAATGAAAGGTGTTTAATTAACTAAAGAGTTAAATGTTGTTATAAAATTAACAGGAAAAAAATTTCTTTACTTATTTATATCATATTATAACATTAAATATATTCTTTAATTCATTCATGATATATATACATTGTATTGTTTAAGTAGGTTGTTAAACCAACGTAAACAAGAACCTACCATAATTAATGGATGAATTTTTTGTGGTTTAGTTGTAATTTCATTATAATAGAAGAATAATGATATTATTTTGTGTTTATTTGGGTGATATATCATAATTATAAATAATTATATATATATGATAATTTACATAAAGTCATCACTTAGAAAGAAGAGATGATTTTTCTCCAAGTTCTCTCATTTTAAACAATTAAATTAACAATATTTAGTTGTTCATCATATCACTTATAGGATAATTTTTTTTGTCATACCAGAACCTTAATTATATAATAAAAATCATATTTTTCCTTTAATATCATCCTCATGACCTCAATCTAAGTTGGTAATGAAAAGAAAAAGGAAAATCAATTGTTTCACGGAGGCGATAGTCCACATGTATGCATGGTTGATGATTTATATTTCCATAGAATGGTATTATAGCAACCATGGTATTTATAGAATAATTATATTCATACTTATTAATATATAGTAATTAGAAGATACAATATGTTCAATAACATATATGATAAATCGTGTTTTATGGTTAAAAACATTGTTTTCAAAAAATATATTTACCGCCATTTGATATAGAATCCATTTTAAATACAGTTTTGACAATTTTAAGGTTTTATTTGACAAAGTAAACTTATTATTTGGAATAGGGACATAAAAATTTACTTTGGTTGTTTTTTGGTATTTTTCTGATAAATTTCATATTTTATTAAATATTGAAAAATATTTCTTTTTTGTCTAATTTATTTATATTGTTAGATTATAATTTTAATTGTTTTTAAATTATAATTAGATTAAAATTTTATCATTTAATAAAATTTAGTTCATTTTAATCAATTTTACATTGAAATTGGATATAAAAACTTTGTGTACTTTTAAATGTTTTTACTTTTCAAACCCGCTTTCTCGTTCTGTCAATGAGATTAATTTTAAATTAATTTATTCAAATTATTTATTTTGAATTAAAAATATGGATTCCATATTCATAATTGGAAGGTCCAAATTATTTAAATAGGTACCCATTATTTTTGGAAATTATGAATTAAAACTTTAGTAATATTTTTATAACCACGGTTAAGGTTAAATTGGGAAATTAAAGGTCAAAATAATTTTCTAACTAATATAAAATCAACCAAACAACTCCATTAAGTGATGTGATTCATTTTTATCCACCACATAACAATTATGATATATATAAGTAAATTTAAATTATTAATATGATATTTAGGATATTATAATCATTCTGGAAGTATAAAATAATAATTACATTCTTTCCATAATGATCATTAAAAAATGGGAACTTTATTGATGTGTACGTATGACCTATCGTCTCCATAATTGTAATTTTGTTTACTTTTCATAACCATGCATAAATTTTTTGATTTAAAATTATAATTAAGGTTTAAAATGTATTATTATGTCAGGAATATTATTTTGGGGATGACGGACTAATGATTAGTTTTGGCTATAAACATCATACCAAGTCATTTGGGACTCATATACTGAATATCATCAAAACATTAAATGTGAACTTAAATAATTTAGTAATTTTTATAATATGGTGATAATTGATATAAAAGTAATAATAAACATGAAAAAGGTCCTCAAGAAAGGAAATAATTAACATATGTTTATTATTCAGGAAGATAAAGAACATACTTGATGAATCAGACTCGAGGTAAGGGACTTAATCTCTATTTACTTTCATTGAGGTATATTTTGATGTTATACACCACCTTATTTTATGAAGTGTATAAACAACACCTTTACATTTTAAATTTTATTCAAATGTTTTCAAAAAGGAATCTTTTTATTCTTTCTATACAAAGGATTTTACTTTCTTTAAAAATGAAAAAAGGAATGTTTTTTAACATATATAACGACAATGAATTCTCCTCCATCATGATCATTATTGATATTAGGGATTTATCTTTAGTACTTTATGTTTTTAAATGGAAAATAATCCATTTTCCCTTTTTGGGTATTTTTTTTTATTGAAAATGGTTTTGAAAATATATTTATTATTTCAATATCATTTCAATATCTTGAAATGATTACTTGGGATTTCTAATGAATTTTTATGAGTAAATTGATGAAAATTTCAATATTTTTGTGTTATGATTTTATAATGGTATGTTGATATTCGAAAAGTGGTTACATGACAAACTAAGGATGGGTGGTTACATGATAAACCAAAGAGGGGTGGTTATGTTATAACCACCAATGCATTGGGTATGGGAGTCTACTGTATGACTATTCCCTTTGTAGGAGTGACATTTATAGAAGTCTACCAAATGGTTATAAAATTTAAGTATAATTATGTCCCAAGTTACCTTTATGTGTTATATATGATTTCTATGGGTTTTATGTTATTCTATTGATTACAAAAGAAGTGTAAGGAATGATATTTTTCTAGAGTATTTATGACTTTTTAAAGGTAAAAAGTATTAGTTTATGATAATGTATTCATGGTTTATCTATTTCAAAAAGACTAAAAGTTATTATTATTTTTTATCCCTTATTTATATTTTTATACTCATCCCAGGATTTGAATTATTTTTCATAGGATTTGAGGGATAATAGATACAAGGATTAGATCAAGGTAAAAATTGTGATGATTGAACATAAAAAGAAACCCTGTTTTATTTTAAATGTTTTGGTGTTGTGAAATAATGGATAGTGAGTAGACATATCTACATTGTAATACCAGGAAAGTTCAGTTAGAGGCAGAAACCCCTGAACATTTATTAAAAATACAGAAAAATTATAGTTGACAGGAAAGAGGATAAGTGCGTGCAACTTACACAGAGTTAAATTACAAATCCATCAAGAGAATAAAACTATATATCATAGTAATAGTGACCCTCAACACCACCATCATAAGGGTCTTCCTCTGAAGTGGCTGATTCCCACTCATATCTCGTTTCATAATACTTCAGAAGCTTGACATACTGCTTTTGAAGCCTCACTTGTTCCAGAGAGGGCCTCTTCGTGAAATGTTTTTTAGGGGAAACATCCCCTCCTTCCCTCTTGGAAGAAGACCTTGGGCTCATTGGCTTCGGTAGATAAGAATAGTCCTTCCTCAGGCGTCTCTTTGGTGGAGTAGTAAAAAATCCTTCACTCTCATATACATTAGTCCTCCCACCAATAACACCATCACTGTACGAAGGTCTGGTAGCCCCACTATTATTCTTTTTATTGCTATTAGAAACATCTCCCCACTTGTCACTAATAAGAACAGAGCTATAACGCCCGCATACAACACTTTCCCCCAACATCTCATCCTCTGAAGCAAGCAAAATCCCAGCTCCCAGCAGCTGGGGATTCCGATTTATATCTATCGGTGCTAAGTTTGGAGAGCACGCCACACTCACATGATCAGGATGAGATTACTTACCCACTGCATCCTCCTCATACACTACATCCTTATTATTTGAAATAGCCTGCATGCTACCTACCTCAATCAAATGAG
This sequence comes from Viscum album, assembly GCA_963277665.1. Classification (NCBI taxonomy): domain Eukaryota; kingdom Viridiplantae; phylum Streptophyta; class Magnoliopsida; order Santalales; family Viscaceae; genus Viscum; species Viscum album. The sequence goes on from OY728133.1 coordinate 249,376,263, forward strand.
GACTAAGGTCTACCAACTACTCAAACCCCTCAAACCTATTATAGATAGGAACATTCACATGCACCTCCCTACCCAAGGTATGAATGTCAACCCCTACTGAACCTTCTTCACAAGGCATATTACCCGAGGGATCCACAGAACTGGTATCCAACTTCAAAGAGCAGGGACCCGCAACATCTTCCAAAGATGGTTGGTTCCCAATATCAAGATCACATTTTAGACGATCAAAAACTTTCCTTACAGATGGATTTTCTGGTAACCATGCCTCTTTCATTGGAACTGGAGGCACAAAGACTCACTTGGATTAGAATTCCCTGCTTCAGTCACTACACACCCAAAGGGAACAACCCCCATATGAATTCCATGCTTAGAAGAGATGCCAGGCACAATAGAAGATACACCCCCACTCCGTTCCTTTTCGAGAATGTCTTGGCCCACATTTTCATTCCCTCGCTTAACCAGAATCTTCTCAGTGTTAGCCTTCAATATCATATGATAACCGACAGAGTCATCACATCCATTGACTCTCGTCCTCCCCACAACTTGTGAGGTTCCATTAACCCTTCTGCTACGACAAACCGATCCCAGATGACCCAAACGGCTGCAAGTAATACAAAAAATCATCCACGACTCAAACAGAACCTCCTGCTTCCAAAGAAATTCTCTCCCATCTGTGACCCATACCAAACTCACCAGTGGCCGGGCAACATCAACCTCAATAGAAATTCACGGAAAAATTGGGTGACACATAGCTTCCATTCGGAAATACGAACTCATGTATCTTCCTATCATATTTCCAAGAGCACATAGAATGGTTGGGTTTTGAAAGGAAAGAGGTAGGCTAGAAAAGCTTATCCATGTCGTAATTGTCGAAGGATCCCGTCACATATGAAAGTCAATGCTCCATCTGAATAGGTAGAAGGTTGAGCCATTGCATCTTCGGGAATCCCTAGACCAAGCAGAAATTAGGTCCTCCTCCAACCCAAAGCAGACCATGATGTGCCTCCGGTCAAGTAAAAAATGACCACACACTCCTGTAGCTCCCAGGATTCTGATATAAGCTGATCAAACTCATAAATCTAGGGGCGGTGAGGACGAAATTGAGCCACCAGCGTGAGCTTGCAGAGGTCCGAGGGACCATTGAAGTCCGCTGGGAAGAGGGTGAGTTGCAGAGCTTCCAAGAAGAGATCTGCAACCTTTGGAGAAAGATATATCCTTGGGAATAGCGAAAGAGGATCTAGAATTGTAGACAGCATGATGGAGTTCCCCTTCTCAGACAGAGGAGGATGCGAGACTCCCCCCTCCAATCAGGAGTGGGGAGAAAGGCCCCGATGCATTAGGGTTAGGGCATCACCGAAGAGAGAAACCAGATCGCCATTTCCTTCCCAAATGATCATATACATTGTAATATTTGAGTTTTTATGTATGAATTATAGCCTAATTATATAAATCTATAAACTTGAAAATATCCTCAATGTGAAATAAAGTAAAATTATTTACTTAAATTATGATTATATAATTTTTTAAGGTCAGGTCCTTATTGGTTTAGAAGATTAATGTGGTTCAATATATAATAATAATAATAATAATGATATTAATATATTAATTATTTGTTAAATTTTTATTTATATTGCAATTGAATCATGTTTAAGGAAAACAAAACATGTTGCATCGTGGAGGTGATAGTCTGCACAATGCAAGAGTGAAAGGTTCATTTTTCCTAATAGAAAAATGAAAATGTGAATAATGATTATTAGAATAAAAAAATTCTATATATAACCAATAATAATTTAATTACATGGATATTTTAAAATTATAATTTTAAAATAAAATTAGAAAATAAAATAGTTAATTTAAAATGATTACTCACATTGTGATCTTTGAGATTTCCCTAGAATATCCTTTAGAAATGGATAGAATAGGGTAATCTATTATGAATAGAAGATCAAGAGATTGAAAGTGTATTATAGGGGAAGGAAAAGGGTATAGTTATAGGAGAAAAAAAAATTTATGAGTGAATTGAAGGGGTGGTGAGATGCCCAATTTATAAGTGGTGATAATGAAATGGTTGAAAATATTTCAACTTAATATAAAGGGAGTAAATGTTAAACATATCGTGTGGCTGAAAAATCAAGAAATAATGGTTTTGGTAAGAGATAAGGTTGATTAAAACCTATTAAATTAAATTATATACATGTTTTTATCATTTTCAAGTCTTTTACCCCTTGAATTATTATTTTTACCATTTTAGACTTTATTACGGTAACTAGTTTTTACCCATTATATTTTGATCTTTAATCCTAAAATAAATTAAAAATTATTTGAAAATTTATAAAAATTATTATAAATTTTAAATCTATTTAATTTCCTACAATTTTTGAAATTTATAAAAATTAGCTTGAAAACCAAAATGTATAATGTATTAACTTTTTTTGAAAAAATATTACTTATGTTCTATAATATCAAATATGGGTTTGTAAAGTAAAAAAACTAATTCTGAAATTATAAAGTCATATATCAAATACATTTTTTTTCTTATAAAACGGTTTCATTAATTTTAAACTCATACTTATATACTAATAATTTCAAAAAATTTATATTCTTTTGTAAAATTTATCCTGCACTATTCACCTAAAAATCATTCTTTTTAGAAAAATCCCAAATTTTTTTCATAATATTATATTATTATTCCTAATCAAAAAATTATACTCATATTTCCAAGTTAAATTTCTTTAATTTTATAATTAAATATTTAAATAAAATTCTAAAATATAGTATAAAACAGTTTATATTGGAAAATAGCTTTTTAAAACATTAACTATTCTTTTATTATTATTTACTATTATTTACTAATTAAATTAGCAATAACCAATCGTTTAGGTTAAATATATTTTATCATAATTAATCACAAGTAACTTTAAATATAAATTAATATATAATAAAATGAAATATATAGAAAAATATATTTCTAAGAACAAAATGACTGTATTAGTCATTTTAGCTATACGAGTTTAATTTCACTCATATTAAAAAAGCCTTTATTTTCTTTCTATAAATATATAATAACGTGACTACTCATATTCATTCCCACTAATTGAATGGATATTTTTTAATAGTTTAAACATTTCACAATTTTGTTTATGTTTGGTGTTGCGTGTGGTGCAAGCTATCAAACACATTTCCTTATTTAATAGAAGTTATATATTAAAATCCCAGGGTGTTATAACCAAATATATAAAGTAAAACCCATTATGATTGTATTCAACTCTATTAATCTCAAATCATATTTTTAGAACCCTTTCATCCCATATTTAGGTTTGTTAAACATAACCCCCCGACACACACAAACATACATAAAACTCAAAACATATAATATTATATTTTTGAAACCACCTTCTTAATTTATTGGAGTAATCCCTTTAAGAAATGATCGTAAACTTATTTAAAGTCTACATAATCTATATTACTCACCACTAGATCCTCTCTCACATCACATAAACAAACCAAATAATTATAATAATTTATATTTAATTAATCCAATAAATCATAATTAATTTAATTAGTATAATCCAAGAAACTTTCCAAGTGGAACCATCCAAAATAAACCTTGAATAATAAATTTCCCACAACCTAGGTCATGTCTCCAATACTCCTACATGAAAATACTCATACTTTTCAGATAATTGAATATCCAATTTCAAAAAATAACATACAAAATCTATAAAAAACTCATTGACAACATCCCTTCATTAAATCTGCCAAATAAGATATGATTTTATCCTTACTAAGCCTCTTATTTCCACCATAGATAAAATAACTTTCATAGGATTTATATTTCACCATTATCCAATGATATATATCTAAAATGATAAACCATAACTAACCTAGATCAAATGGAAAGTTGATAAAAGGGAGAGTAATATAAGGGGTGGAATGAACTTACCAAAACCACTGAACTAATGCAACTTAAACCACCTCAGATCAATGATTGAGAATAGATGAGGTAGGGAAGATAGATATTCCATCCCCTTTATTTAAGAATATCCATGCCAAAACCCTCGAAGGGGTTTTAAATAAACCCCATGTAAAGTTAAAAAACCCCCTTACATAATTGGTGGTGGTGGTGGTGGTAGGGGGGGGGGGGTTGGGGTCATCCACTAGACTCTGAGTGGGACCCCAATGAAATTCCAACAGACTACAAAGTTATTAGTGGTATGGTTAGAGACATTTCACCCCTACCAAGCCCACAAAACTCCCAGTGGGTTTCCACTAGGAATTAAATGGGTTCTACTATATACTATTAAGTCTGAGCTCTTCACTCGATGAATTAGAATCCCCTTATGAGTTTTTTACCAATACATACACCTTTGAAACCTTTTTTTGGAATCCAAAACATTACCTATATATCCTTTCTTTAATTATAATTCCCAAAACCTGACATACCCTTACTTTTAGTTCTCTAAGATCCAATTTTTTTGGCTCCACCAATAAATATTGATTAATTTCATTACAAACACTAAAAAATATAACTTTTCTTCCATGAGAAATATTTTTAAACATCTCCAAATATTTAATATATTATTAGAATCTAAATAGATTTACCATTATAAATTACAAACATAATATAGTTAGGTGATTGTTCACCTTATCTTTACTAATTATATATCCTTTAAAAACTACCACTATAATATTCAATATGAATAAGTCATTATATAATACTTAATTTAATTAAAATTACACTTCATGATGTCCAATTAAATATTAAAAGAGTTGGTTTGTACTTTTCTTCCCTGAATTCCTTTAAAACATGTATTTTACTATCATCACTATTCCAGATTCGTCGTCTCATTCTTGGTGTCTTAACCCTGATGATATCATGAAAATTATTGATAATTTATAAAATATTTCAACTCAAAATGATTTATATCATATTACATATGTTAGCATAAGAATATACAAATCACAAGAAACACCCAATCCATCCATTAAAACCTATACAACATTATTAACCCAAATGCACTGAATTCAGTCCAATTTCTCCATGGAATCCTCTAATCAGTAATGCTTTGGAAATAAATATGAATCATATAATCCACACCCTATATGGATCCCCAAAACATATATCTAGTTAGTAGTTACCCAATATCCTTGCTAAAAGTTATTTAGCCACTCACACTCAAGCACTCATGAAAACCATTATCACTATTTTTATAAGCTTACCTGACACGTGTCAATCTAGGTTAACTTATTAAAAATTGGGAGTTATTCAATAATACTATTTGAATTTATGTTATATTTATCATCATTATTTATTTGTTTTGATATCTTTCGATACATGTAACCCGAAGTATAAACAAACCATAAAATTGTTTACCATTATAATATTTCAATTAAATATGTAGATTGAATAGAGAAAAATAATTATTAAAAATTTATTATTTAGATATGTATAAAATAAATTCATTTCCTATAAATGTGTTACAAATGAAAATAAAATCTTTTAAAAGTGAAAGATTTATTTTTTTTTAAAAAAATTATGCATACGATGTGTATTATCTTAATTAATTTAATTAATCACTATTGGTGAAATATTTAAATGAAATTAATATATTATATATTCAATAATTTTTATTAACATTAATGATATGTTTTTTGGGAATGGGATAAAAAGAAATCTTATTTTACAATGAAACTGTATTTTTCTAAAAGCAGTTATTATTACATTTTTCACGTATAATTTTAAAATTTTTTTTTATCACTTATAAAAATATAAAAAAATTAAAAATGTATATCTCATTTTTAATTGGGTATATTTTTTTAAAATATACCCTCTATATTTTTTTGGTCAAATGAATAGAAATTATAATATATTTTTTAACCTCGGTAAGGGTAAAATGGGTAAAATATGGTCAGATCTTTAGGATAAGGCTTTTAAATTTCTCTAACACATTTATTTATCTTATTAAATGAATTGATTTCAACCATTTAAATCTTGGACTTGAATATATGGACACTTGATTGCATTTTTATTTTAATATGACCTTTATATTAATTTTAGAAAAGAATAAATACAAAATTTCACACTCTTGACTTTGAAATCAATAAAATTATTACATAAGGAAAAAATGTGGATAAGTTTAGTCTTAAATGTAAATTTAAAATTTAAAATTATTTTTTATCATTTATTTTTTGTAATTTTTAATTATTGAATAATATCATCAAATTCTTACATGACACTTACACAAGTATTTATAAATATAATTGTAAAAATAAAATAAATGATATTAAAAACAACACAAGTATTTTTTTTGATAAAGTATTATGTTACAAGAAATTTAAAAGATAAATATAAAATATTTTGAATGTGTTAAAGTTTTATATTCAAAATACAATACTATATTGATGTATTTAAAGTCTAATTTAAAGAATTGAGTCGAAAGTGACATTAAAGATATTTTATGAAAAATAATATTTCATTAAATTATTTAAAATTCAAAAAAATATTGTTAGAGGAAAAATACGATAATATATAGTGAAAAGGTTCATCCATAGTCCTTTTAAGAGTGATTTTTTTTACTTATAGGTAAAATTATAATCCTTTAATATTGAAATAGTTGTTACCATAGTTTAGGTTATAAATGGTTAACGAAGGGGTTAATACAAAATATAAGGTTTAAAATGATATATAAAACTATTTAAATTTCTTTAGTTGATTATATTTTGACATTATCCTATTTTTACTTGAATCTATGTCCATTTAGAATCATTTTTCTTGATAATTAATTAATTTTATTTTAATATTTTTTGTCATTCCAAGTGTGTCCTTTCCCTCCATTATAATAGGGAACCCCTTATCTTTTTTCCTTTACACCTTCTTGAGAAACATTGATTAAGAAAACACAACCTATTTCCATTATAAACATCAATATCCATGAATTATATCTTTTAGCCTTCCTAAATCACCATTCAATGGATCCTTAAGAAAGGGACTAAAGGAGGCCTATCAAAGAAGAGGTAATCATCCTACATGACCGATTTAAAGTTATTTCATATTTTATCGCCCCTAATTATTTGGTATTCATCATAAAATAAAAACATAAATATCTTCAATATACTGAAATGTTATTATTATTATTCAACCATTACTATCCTTACTATAATCCTTCAAATGAGATGTGAAAGTATCGACCATGAGGACCTGTGGTCTACCACCTCCATATAGAGATACAATTTATTTTATATTACCACATTTTATGGATATTTATTATGTTGATTTTAAATTTTACATATGATATTTATTAAATAATTGTTCTTTTGGAAATATAATATCACACATACCTTCTTACATTACAATCCATTGTAAAATGATAATGTCGCTCGTGCGTACGTGTGGATTACCACCTTCACAAAGCGATGCGATTTGTTTTTCATTTACATTTCTAATTGGGTGGTAATAAGAATATATTTAAAGAATATATATATGATATATGTGGTTAATAATGGTTCTATAAAGTTAAATTATTATTTTCCTTTTTTTTCTATCCATCAAAAAGAGAAAAAAACATTCATGCATACGTATGACCTACCGTCTCCATGAATGATGTAATTCATTTTATTATCTAAATTTTTTATGATGGATTATAAATATGTATATAATGAATATATATTATATTTATATAATGATTTAAATTATTTATATGATGGACCATTATCAAAGTAAAATTAACAGAAATACCAAATGAAAATTCCCAGGAATAATGAAACAATTAACACTAAGGAAAAACAATTTAATAATGAAATACTAATAAAAAGGTATTGAAATGTTATAATGGGATCATATATGACTTTATAGGTACGTTAATTATTATGGTATATAATTATTATAAATTTAAATTTATTATAAACGAGTCTAGTGGAATTTTGAATCAAGTCAAACTCAAGGTATGGATTTTATGTTATAATCTCATTATTTACCAAGATTGTTATTGATTATGTTTTAAATAATGAATTTAATGATATAATTCCCATGAATATCATGAATTTTCTTATACTATGGTTATTTTAGTGTAAACCATTTTTTCTTTTTATTTTACTCTCTTTAAGTACTCAAGAGCCCAAACGAATGTTTTAAGGAAAAATCACCTTTATTCCTATTTTTAGTAAAAAACATTTTTATACCATTTCTATATTTTATAAAAATGTTTTTATGAATATTTTTATTCTCCTATTATTTTTTAAATTCATTTTTATACATTGCTTAATTTTTAAATAATGTTTTAAAAGGAATATTATTTTCAATTTCCGAATGAGATACTTTTGACTTTTCACTTAAAATATTAATGGAATATTTTTTTAACGTACATGATATGAACCAAATTTCGATCCATCATAACCAATAAATGATTTAAGGCATACATTAAATGTTTGTAATTTTATTTTTAATAAAAATTCATTCCATATTATTTGGGAAATTTTAATATTTTAAATAATTTATTTTGAAATGAAAATTATATTTTCCTCAAGAAATATTCCAAAGATATTTTAAAGGGATGTTCATATAAAGATGTTATAATTTGATGTTAAATATGTTTTAATGAGGATATGATTAAATGGTAACATCTTGATTCATTCTCTATATGTTTTATAATTATGATTATGAGAGGTTTATGAAACTTGCTAACTTTCTATTGGTCATGCAATAATGAAATGTTGAACTGTTTATGAAACCTATTTATTTTCTATAGATTATGATATATGATGAATGATTTATAAAATTTTAGAATAAATATGATTGGATTATGATTATGTTATGGTTGGATACATTAAATATCCCAGATGCATTGGGTAAAGATAGATAACTCTTGATCCAATTTTGTTATGAGTGATCTAATTTTAATGTTCTCAATTTTATGCATGGACTTAGATTCCATGTCCATAAGTTTATGCATAGAACTAGTTTAATTTAAATAAGTTTATTAATGTAATTGATTTAATGTCCATAAGTATATGGAAGGGTATAATTTTATGTGATTAATTTAATGAGTGAACCTATTTCTATTTAAACATGTTCACAATTTTATTAGGTTATGTTTTTTTTCATATTTATATTCCAATGTTATGCTATCATGGATCGTGTTAATTGATTCCTTTATGAATCATTTATTATGAACTACCAAGAATTATTCCATGAATCATTATTATGATCTATGATATGATCGGTATAGTTTTTCAAATGATAAAATCATATTCTCATACACCTATGCACATTTTATTCTCAAGTGATCATTAATATATCTCATGTTTACTCTTAACGAGCATATGATCTCACCCTTTCTTATATTTCCTTTCCCTAGGTAATGAAGAAATGTTTTAATGAGGCCATTCCTAAGATGTATACTATGTGGGAAGATCCTTATAGGATATTTTTCGAGATATTTCATGAAATAATAAGATTATGTATATAGTATCCAAGGAAATAAAACCTATATGAATATGGTGTAGATATTATTTTTATATAATGAATATTCATCTAACAAGATATAATATATGTGCGTTAAAAATATGGGTCACTATAGTTTGTATTGGGTTAAGGTTTAATAAATATTTAGATATTAGGATTAGAGAACTTTATTGAAAACTCTAGGGATAAGTCTAAGTATAGGATAAAATACAATTGTTTTTATTAGGAAGATATTATGTGGATTTCCTTACGATACATCCATTTATGGATACTATAAGGGGATGTAGTTTTGGATCATATGTATTTAGGTTTAAGAACCCCATAAAGTGATGGTCGAGTATATCTTGACCATCATTCTGGTTAACGATGAGTGTGCCCTTACTGTACACCTTGTTTGACATTCTGAAGGGATATGCTAGGCTCAAATCACAATTTATTTATAAACCATTATAAAGTATTTTAATAGATAATGATCATTAATGAACTATTTTAAATCTAAGGTTTGATATATTGAAAAGAAGGTGTTATGATTTAGCCATTCTATAAATGGGTTTTCAATATTATATAGTTTCCCACTATGATTATTGTAGCTCACTATATTCTTTTTGGTTTTAGACAATGGATGTAACCTTAAGGATAATGGAGTTTGTGTCCTAAGACCAACTATTTTTACTTTATTACATATATATTCTATGTATTAAATATTAAGAAAAAATATTATTAGAATTTTTTTATTGCTTTGGATGAATATGATATAATAATTTCATATAATATACATCACATTGGTAAGGTCAGAGCAGTTCCATGCTTTGATGAAAATCTTTTTGTGCTAAGAATATATTCTTAAATAATGTTATAGTGTTAGATAACACACTATGATGAAACACATATTACATACTGTCAGGTGCGAGTACGTGAAAGTGGATGTGGGTTCTTCTCATGAACTTTACACTTAGTTATCTCCAAGATGGGATATTATGAGAATAAACCCACCATTATATATTCTACATGTTTTTGAGTCATCAAATATTCTTATTTATGAGTAATTGTTTTGGAACTTATAATTTAATATTATTATTAATACATGTTACGACTCACATACTAATATTTATTTCATAAACCACGATGATAACATTTCATAGAGAAGTTTAGTACATTGGGTGTGTCATGAGTGACATGTTATTAATGAATAAAATAGGATGGATTTATCACTTTCATCTTTATGGATGCTAATATCTCAACCCTTTGATTGGAATAAAATTGTCACCCTAAATTCTATGGACATGGTGTAATGAAATGTTTATTTTATATAGTCAATGAAAAACATATCGAGCATATAATTTGATTACACAGATGCGAAAATTTCTTGATGATACATTATGATAAAGGGATTATATGAAATAATGAGTATTCATATATTGTTTTATTTTCTCAATATTACATTATTTACCTTGGGTACCTTGAAATATTTCTAGATAGTAATCTGAGACTTCAGGCATGACTGCCTAATTCTAATAGGAAATAATCCTAGAGGTTCACACACTAATTGTTACCAATAATCTTGATTAAATTCTAAGAGAATTTAATTTATGTGATAAATATTATTCTCAATATTGAAGAATTGTTTTTTCAAATTTTGTCGATTGCAAATATTTATTGGTGAATACATTTTTTTGTGAATAAAATATTTATTATGGTGTAAAATAAATGTATAGAAGTTCAAATAGAACAATATCAGTTATGATGATAGATATTATTTACAAGCTGGTAAATAACATTTATTGTATGTGCATGTTGGCATGCTTTAAAAAAAAAATTAATAATAATAATAATAATAATATTATTATTATTTGGTATGGGGTGTATTAAGAATATGATATTATATTAAGGGATGACATGCAATTAAAATATTTCTTAACTTAAACCCTAGCTATATAAATAGTCATATATTCCTATTATGTAGAAAAATCAAAAATAAATAATTGTTGTGCACAAAAAATTCTCCCTCGACTCCTCCTTCTCTCTCCCTCAAAAGAACAAGAAAAACAAGAGATATTACTTTATAAATGATGGAAGATCAATAAAAAATACAACAAAATTGATTAACTATGATAGAACCCAAAGAAATAATGGCATTTCATCGATATCTAAAGAGCACATGTGGATCACTTGTAGAGGGTTTCTATCCTTGGATAATCACGATGAAGAGAAGGTAGTCTGAAAAGAATTTCCAGATGATAAATATACACATCAAATAAAAATACTATTAAAAGGTATTTACTTTCTTCTGATCTATATAATTTGATTATAAATTTATCATGAAATATCCTCTATTTAGGTTTTGGGCATAAAAATATTAAATGGAAATTTAATATATCACGCTTTAACACATGATTTATCTCTACCAAAAACCTTAAAATGATATTAGAGCAGTCAAGTTTTAAATTTATAATTATTTTTTTGATTTTTGATTTATTCAAAATCACAATTTAATGTTTTCATTTCATAATATTAATTCTTTATTTATATTTGAATTAAATTTTTATCGACAAATTTATCTTCCCTATATAGTGTTTATTTCTTAAAGGTCTAAGACTAAATGAATAATGACTAGAGATTCCATCGATAAGATCCAATTTTTTATCCAGTAAATCTGGGTTACACGACATGGAATTGTAGTACACCCCGTGTACCCATGTGCACTACACCTGGATGTATCGACTGATACATGAAACACTAAGTAGTTAATTGCATCTGATTCATTTTTTACACATCAAGTGTTAACCAGGACAACCTAGCACACAAGATTCTAGATTACACGAAACGTAGCTAGCGTACATGCCATGTTGTCTATACGGGTTAGTGGCAAAAATCACACAATCCATGTGGTCATTATATATTATCAAACCACATGATATTGTCAACCTAAAAAATATGTGATATAAACGATGTGTATACGGTGTATACTCCTTGTATTTCATCATTTACCTTGTCATAAATACAGAACAATACATATAGTGAGAACAACAAAGACATGACATAAGGTATACATAGTATGTAGCTGGCTTGTACACACCGTGTGATCCTGCCAAGATACAAACCAAAGACCCAAGAGAGTATCTTAGTAACAAATAAATTTGATACACTATGTGTAGCTATCACGTACACGCCATGTATTATAAATGATTCAACTTGCTAAAGCCCATGATGTGTAACCAGAATACATGAAAAACAAGGTGGATAGTACATGTCGTGTAGTCTCCAAATTAATAGAATAATTAAAAGTTACATTAAATTAAAAAATTCTGTATTAAAACCTTATTAATTTGGTTGTAACATTAAGTGTTTGATAATTTAATATATAATTTAAAGAATTTTAATTGCCCAATTAATTTATTATAATAAATTTGAAACTATTGGTTCTACTGATTAGTTTCCATTATAGCATTTATTATGGTTATCACCATGTGGATTCAGTTGGCTATTGAGATTAAAGGGAATTAATTAATTAATTAATTAATTAACTAATTCATGAAAACACATTTATATTAATAATAAATAAAGAACAAGAAATAAATGTTATCAATTTAATTTTTTTATATGTTGCATTTATGTCTATTGATGAGCCTGAACAAGACCCGTGTATGTTTTGGATGTTTTAATTTAATTTATTTCTTATGTTTGAGATTATTTATTATTAAATTAAATATTAGGGCCTACGAGTCATCCCTCCCTGCATTATTATGCAGGACCGACATGTCTATGGTTATTTGTTTAAACCTCCTTAACTAATAATTTGGTTCCCCTGACTTATATGTGAGTTAGAAATATATATAATTAATGGAGTATCCGATGGTGCATGGAGGAAGTTCAAGGTGGAACCATAATTATGACAACTGAGGTGATCATAGGTGGATAGGTGGAATGTTGTAACTCATGCTAAGACTGAAAGTTGAAGTAATTTACCTTAGTATATAGTCTTAATTAATGTCCGATCATTAAATCAACCATTAGATAATATCATTATCAGTCCATTAATTTATTTATTTTTATTTATGGATTATTTATTTTATGGATGCAAGATAATGATCACTTAAATAAATAGATTAATGTCCAATGATAGAATTTGAATAAATTTTTTATTCATAAAATTTTTATCCAACATGGACAATTAATTGAGTTACATCTACTTAATATTAACAATAAATTTAAAAGATAAAACATAATAAAATTTATTCATAATTAATTAAAATCCATCAAATAAATATTAAGTTAAACTAAACATTACTTTACGTGATTATGAATGAAGCCATAAAACTAAGCATAGTACATGGCCAAAGTATAAACTCTTATATTTATTAGGGAGTTCACTGGAGGGTTTTGGGTTGAATTAAATAAATTTATAATGAGTTTAACAACCAAAGTATGCTCAATAAAAATTAGGAGGAAAGTATTAAGGAAATTTAATTCATAATTTTAGGATAGGGGAATCCACACAATGGATCAAGGTGTAGTAAAATCATAGTAGGAAATATGTCCCATATAATTACTTTATTATGGTTTTTATGGAGTAATTATAGATCATTAAAAAAATTAACGGGGTTTCTTACTACTAGAACATCTTAGAAACTCTAAATTCTGAGTTCAACAGTGAATCCTATTGAGACATGATAAAATAGTGGAATATTTAATAAAAACCAATTAATTTATTATTTCACACAATATATGAAATAAAGAAAAGTAATAATAATATAAAACCTTGAAAATTATAAAATAATAATATTTTATATGATAACATCTATGATAAGCAACACCAAGCGTAGAAAGGAATATAACCTCTCAAGACTTTATGATATATATACTATTTTAAATAATTTCAATACTTTTTATAGGTTGAAATACATAAAACATTGAGTTTATCTTTAATTACACAAAACACTAAGATTATATTTCTCTACATGGAACCTTTAGTTAGTTTTTATTACATGAAAAACTGACTTTCTTCAATGGATTTCTTTTCACACATGACCAAGTTTTATTGATCAAAATTATATTATCAAAATATTATTATTTATTATAATAAGAAATAACATAGCCATTAAATTTAAGGTTGTGAATATTATTAACAAACTTATAAAAATATAAGGTTTAATTAATTGGTTACTAATTAATTAGATATTAATATAAAAACCAATTGAATATAAATGAAATGTTTTTATAAAAAACTATTTTTATGCTCACAAAGATATTTTATCTTAATAATTTAATTTAATTACTATTAGTGAATGATATAATAAAAATTATATATTAAATATTAAATAAAATCTTTTTGACATTCTTTAAATATATTTTATATACATAATATAAGATCAAACCTAATTTTACGCATAAAAAACTATATTTTTATTACGGTTGTTTTGCTTCCCTTTAATGGTACACCTATTTTAAAACTTTTTTTCAATTTTAATTGTTTTTAAAATAAAATTTATTTTGAAATTGTAATATTAAAATTATCTTAGGTTTGTTTCTTTATTTTCTTTGAGAAGTTTCATTTTTTGATGAATAGTGAAAAATATTGAATTTTAATTGATAACTATATTTTTATCTATATAATTTATAGTGTTAGATTATATTTTAAAATGGTTTTAATGTTTAATTAGTTTAATTTTACATCTATTAATACAATTTAGTTCATTGGTTTAATTTTTAATGAATTTAGATATAAGAACATAGTGAACTTTTGAATATTTTTAATTTTAATAACCCACTCTCCTATCCCATACGCGGGATTAATTTTAAATTAATTTTTGCAACTTATGTGATTGGAATTTAGAATAAATGATTCCATATTGGGAAGAAGAATATTTTTTAATTTATATTATGGTGAAATTATTTTTTGAAAAAAATTATTAGTGAAATTAATTAGAATTGATTACATCGATTAATAGAAAAACTAGCTTAACAAGGGATTAAACCTTAAAATTAAGGTTCAGAATGACCTAGAAAATTTTAAAAAACCCAATGGATGTACATATTTAGACTGTATACTCTATTTTATCTAAATTGGGTTCATTATTGGAGGAATTTTACGTATGGTATGCCTTTCAATAGTACTTACCTTTTTATATTTATGAGAATTCCACTCCTCCTATGATATAAAAGGCCCTCACCCCTACTACTTATTCAAACCTCTCAAGACCTTTATCTCATAAATAACAGAACAAATAATTTACAAACATCCATATATTAATAATAGAATTCTAAATTTGGGAATAAATTCATGAAAAGAAGTATTTTGGTATAAACCAAAAAGAGTTACCCAAAAAATAGGTAACAATATTCAACGAGTAGTTTTGTTTTGTTTCTTTATCCACTCCTTAAATTATTACTATATATTAATTATATAATAAAAGAAATATCATAAATATAATTATATCTTTTTATCTTAATGGTATGGCCAAAAAATACACACCCTTATATAAAATGGGATACACAATCATTATTTGTGTGTGCGGCATACAACCGCCTCGTGAACCGATATTGTTCGTTTTCCATTACCACCTTAAAAGGATTAAAATTTTAATGTATTTGTAGTTTATATATTTTTTATATGATATTAATATTGTATTAATTCTTATTTGATTAATATATAATATATAACTTCACCATTTCCATTTTTTGGGAATACGATAACATTGTTTGTGGACGTGTGGACCGCCACCTCCTCAAAGCGATGTGATTCATTCACTATATACATGAAATGTATAAAGGATAGGTTTAATAAAAATAAGTGATATATATGGTAAAAATAATATAATTTAATTATAATATATATATATATATAATATTTAAATTTTATTCTTTTAATAATACAAGAAAATTAAAACAATGTTCATGTGCACGTACGACTTACTGTCTCCATGAATGGGGCATTTCATTTATGTCTCCAAATTTTATGGCTTATTATAAATATGTGTATAATGAATATATATTATACTTAAATAATAGTTTAAATTCTTTATATTATGAAATCATGATCTCTATAATAGGAACCAAAAATAACAACTCTGAACATACTCCAAAATAGTCAATTAACACCCAAAATATTGAAAATAACGAAATATTTTTAATGAACGAGTTATAATATGTTATAAAAGAACTATATATGACATAATAAATATTAATATGGTTTTGGTATAAGTTAATAACATTCTGAAAACCAGTATACATGAGTTTAAATAGATTTTAATCAAATGGAAGCGTAAGGTAAGGTATTTTGTCTCAACTTAATTTCATTGAGGTATATTGTAATGTTATGCTCTTAATTTCCTTTATATAGTGTATATACGGTCCCTTTTAAATTTAATATAATGAATAATTAATTATTAATGGTATTTTGAGTTTTAATTCTAATTATTTCATCTAAGAGTATTTTAACTTAAAGTTACCAAGTGCCAAATAAATTTCATAACTCAATTCCTTTTCATTAGGTTATATCACGTTCTCATTATCATTAATGTTATAAGATTATATTTATAATAAATCAGAATATATAATTATTTATTTTCACTTATTTTATGTGTATTTAAATTTTATATGAATAATTAATTTATTTATTAACTCACACTTCAACGTTATGTTCATTTTAAGGGTTTATTTCACAATCTCATTCTAATAATGATTGTTCATTCTTGAATTTCCATTAAAGTAAATTACAAAATAATTTTTTAATTAAACATTTAATTATCTTATACTATAGTTATTCATGATATTAATCAATTAATAGTATAATTTTTCCACTATTTGGTACTTAAAATATATTATAAAATGTTTTTAAAATAAGCTCACTCCATTTATCTCTTTGGTCAGAGATAATTTTTCTCTCAAAAACTTGTTTTATAAAAATGTTTTTGGAAAAGATTTAATATTTTAAAAATGATTTACTAAAGAAATATTTACCCATTTTTCTTCTACATATGTTTGAAAATGAATATTCTTGTAACTTTCTGAACACGTTACTTCTCGAACCATTCTACCATGAAAAATGAATGTTCTTTTTACCCTTTATATAATTACCCAATATCATTTCTTTGAAGCTCCCTTTGAAATTTTACAAATATATTTTTATAGAAAATGTTTTAAAAGTGATTTTCAAGGAAAATTATTTTCAAAATATTTTTCAAAGTGAAAAGGATATTTTCCTCAAGAACATTTTAATGATATTTTCATGGTATTTTTATTTCACAATTGACAACAACCCTAATTCTTACTCCAATGGTTATATGGAATATTGATATTTTTTTTATTTGGATAGATTATGAATATTTTTAAAATGGATGGTGTGAACATTAAATTCCTTGAATCTTTTTAGTTTTCCTTAACCTCCCTTGAAATATTCACTTTCCTACAATCATTGTACATTAAATTTACTCTAATTATCCACATAATTTATCATGGATATTTTTATTTTTTAAACTATATACCAATTTTTATACGAGGTTTGCTCTGATTGTTATTTGATTAATTGGGGAAATAATGACAAATATATATCCTTTATACAATATATACATTTGATGATATGTTACATTGTTTGTTAAATAAATAAATTATTTAATACATAAGAAATGTATTGAACATGTACTACATGGGATGTGGACCTTTTGAAATAAGCCCCTCGATGCATCAGTAGTCTTGTGATATGAAATAATTTTGTGACAAACCCTTAATGTTTGTTTCCAAGTAGAACTATATGGGTTTCTACCCATAGACTTGAACTATCTTAAGAATAGGTTTTGATGGTATAGTGGTTCATATTCCAGATACATAACTTCTAATATTTTTGTATTCCCTTCATCCAGTATTCAGTTATTATTATCTAGAATATTTTCACCATGATAATATCTATGGATGAATTTTATTTTCAATATATTGTTTAAATGATATGTGTGCTCAATTATTTACATTTACATATTATTTAAGAATTTCTTTCTCGGTTTATTGATTATATATCATTTGTGTTTAGTTATTTACCTGGTGATATTGATTATTCTCATTTATTATTTCTATCATACTTAAACCTTATTGAGAATTTGATGTCACCTTTATTTATTCCATTTCCCCAAGATCCATGATGTTTGCTAATAATGATATATAAGTATATTCTAGATGGAACAAATTTATTAGGCTTTTAAAAAATTGTTTTCTAATTAGTGTATTAAAATGTAATATAATACCTATGTAAGTATCTAGTTTAATAAGACTACTAAACTGATTATTCATTCAAGATTCC
The DNA here is from genome assembly GCA_963277665.1 of Viscum album. Classification (NCBI taxonomy): domain Eukaryota; kingdom Viridiplantae; phylum Streptophyta; class Magnoliopsida; order Santalales; family Viscaceae; genus Viscum; species Viscum album. Next base: position 249,395,012 of record OY728133.1, read on the forward strand.
TTTCCTTGTATCTTATGCTAATGTAATGGTAGTGGACAACAACTGTTGTCTTATTGGGTCCAACTCATTATAGTAGTAATCAAAGTAATTTTAGTAGAATCCTTAGGAACCATATTTAGGAAACCATAAATTAGGGAACATAATAACTATAATATAGAATTTGAGGATAAGTATGGAAGCACATCTTAATTTTTGGTAAGTTAGAGATTATGTGGAATTAATTAATAATAAATCACTATCTGGATAGTATCATGGGTTTATGAGTTTAATATTAACGATAGGTTCAAAGACTTAAACAAATATTTTAGGTTTTATGTAATGAGGGTCTATCAAGATTAAAATCATTTTGGATAAATTTATGGAAATTATATATTTTAGTGGAAAATTTATTTTAGTAATAATTCCTTTACATTCATTAAACAAAATTTTAAAGTTATTTATTAAATTTTTTATTGATATAAAAAATAAGATTATTAAAATTTGTAAGAAAAAATAGATTGTATCGAAAGCCCTAGTATAAATTTCATTTAATGATTTACTTTATTTCAAGGATTTCAATAATGGTTTTTAAAAATATTATAGGATTTAAATTAATGTAATTTAGAAAAAGGATAAACTGAATGCAGGTTAAAAACCATTGCTTCAGGTGAGGTGGTTGGTCTTGAAGCCATGACCAAAGGATGATAAAGGTTTCACACCAACCACTACTCTACATGATGTACTAGTTTGTATGTCATTGTTAAAAAATTTGATGAATAAATATCAATGATAAACTTGTAGTATCACTTTTGAGGTTTTGATATTAATGTATTAAACATACTAGTTTTTGAAAATAGTTAGAGACAAATGTAAGGACTTGTTTTATAGATTTTATGACCCATTAAAAGTGAATTATAGTGGTTTAGGCATAAAAAAATAATTTTTGAATATTCATTTCTTAATGTAATGTTTTAATTAAAAATTTCTTAAATGACAACCAAATAATGAAATTGTGTCCATGGAAATGTATCAAGTAAATATATTTTATTATATTTTAAAGTAGTAAAAGAATTACTCATAATTAAGAAAAAGATATTGAATGAAAATTTCATCTTAATACCTTAATTTTTTTTTGAACAGATGGTATTTTAAATCATCACATATTTATAGTTTTGAGGACATCAATATTACATTAATCATTCACTTTTTTTGTGTTCAATGACCTCATTCACTCCTTATAAATATTAACACTAATAATTTAAGTCCATATCTTCACTTTAAAATAATTTTCTACTAATTATAAATCTAGTTATATATTATTCTATGTGAAATTTGTACATTTGATTATCTCTTATGAGGATGATATTTTGTTATTCTTTTTACAATGTGGGATTTCAATAAAGGAAATTTCGAATTTCAAAAAAAATATTATAAAAAACGAGTTTAAATTGTGAGGGAACAATTTATTTAAGTTGGGGAGAATGTAACACAACAAAAATTATAAAATAATAAAAGATTATTTTATATCATGTATGACTCACAACACCATGTGTAGACATAGCCTCTTGATACTTTTTGGTATCTTTACTATTTTATATAAATTCAATACATTATATAGATTAAAATACACACAAAAGTGATTTTAGATGGTGTTATATAAAACAATAAGCTTATATTTATCTACACAGAAACCTATGTTATCTTGAGTTACACAGAATAACATCTTTCTTTAACAGCCTGCATTATACACATGTCCATGTTTTACCAAACAATAATAAATTATTATATTATTATTAATAAATATAATAAGATATAACCTAGAATTTAAATTAGAGGTTATGAATAGTATTAAATAACTTATAAAAATATATAGTCAAATTCATTGGTTACCAATTAATTATAGATTAATATAAAAACCAATGGAATATAATAGAAATATTTATATAAAAAACTTTTTTTATGCTCCCAAAGGAATTTTGTGGTAATAAATTAACTTAATTACTATTAGTGAATGATATTAATGAAATATATATATATTACTTATTGAATAAAATATTTTTTATATTCATCCAATATATTTGATAAACATAAGATAACAATAATCCTGATTTTATATATAAAATATATATTTTTACAAATATAGTTTTACTGCCTTTTAATGGTGCACCTATTTTAAAAATAATTTTCTAAAAATTTAAAAATTTTATTTACAAAAATAAACTTCAGTTTTTAATGTGGAATGTAAAAATTATCTTAAGGTAAAAGTTTGGTATTTTTATGAGAAGTATCATTTTTTATGAATAGTGAAAAATACTGAATTTTAATTTAAAACTGTATTTTCATATATATAATTTATGTTGTAAAATTAAATTTTAAATTGGTTTTAATGTTTAATTAGTTCAATTTCACATATATTAATACAACTTTGGTAATTAGAATCATTTTTAAAATAAATTTATATATAAAAACATAGTGAACTTTTGAACATTTTCACTTTAAAAACCATCTTTCCTATCATGTCTATGGGATTAATTTTAAATTCATTTATGATAATTGTGTGATAATAATTTTAAAAAATGGATTAAATATTTAAAATAATAATAATTTATATTTTATATTAAGTAAAAATTATATTTTTTAAAAAAACTATTATTGAAATAAATTAAGCTTAATTACCTTGATTAAGAGAAAAACTAGCTTAACAAATGACTAAACCTTAAACCTAAGGGCCAAAATGACCTAGAAACTTGTCCAAAATCCAGTTTATGGACATATTTGGACCATATACTCAATTTAATATAATGGTTTTCAACATTTAAGGAACATTATTTAAGTGAGACATGTCAATATTGTTTACCTTTTTATAATTACAAGAATGTCACTCCTCCACTATAAAAATGCACTCACCCTCCCACTTATTCACACCTCTGAATAAATTTGTATCATCTATTACATGAAAAAATAAGCTCCCAAAATAACTCCCATTATATTATAATCCTAACTTTGGATATAATTCTAAAAATGGAAGTATTTTGGTATAAACCAAAAGGAGTTAACCAAAATAGAGGTAACATTATTCAACGAGCACTTTTGTTTTATTTCCTTATCCACTAATTAGATTATTATTATATCTTGATTATATAGTAAAATATGTATAATAAATATAATTATATGTTTTTATCTTAAGGTTATTACCTATACCTACACATAGTTCCATCAAATGGGATACACAATCATCATTTGTGTTTGTGGCGGATTACAACCTCAAGAACCGATGTGATTCTTTATTCCATTACCAACTTTTAAGGATAGAAATAACGATGGATTTAAAGTTTATATATGTTATATATTATATTTTTAATTTATTTATGATTTTTTAATTTTTATATAAGACATATCATCATGATTTACATTTTTTGGGAATATAACAACATTATTTATGGACGTGTGGACTACCGCCGCCTCAAAGCGATGTGACTCATTCACTCTATACATGGATTTCATAAAGTATGGTGGGAATATAAATATGTGATATATATGATAAATATTATAAACTAATTATATTATAAATATATAGTATTTACTTTTATTTCTTTTAATATGATAAGAAAATGAAAACAACATTCATGCGTATGTAGGACCTACCATCTCCATGAACAGTGCATTTCATTTCTATATAAAAATTTTATGAATTTTTATAAATATACAAATAATTAATATATATGATACTTAAAAAATGTTTTAAATTCTATATATTATGAAATCATGTTCTATGTAATAGGAAAAAAATAATATGATAAAACATAATTTAAAAACAAGGCAATTGACACCTGCAAAGATGAAAATAACAAAATATTTTTAATGAAAAGATTATAGTATGTTATAAAAGAACTATATATGATATAATAAATATTAATATGGTTATGTTATAATATAATTACATTCTTAAAACCATTATACAAGCGGTTAAAGTGCGTTCAAGAAAAGGGAAACATAAGGTATTTGATTCGGTCTCAATTTCATTTCATTAAGCCATATTGTAATGTTATACACATAGTTTCTTTTATATGGTGTATATACCAAAATTTTGAAATTTAATATCATTAATAATTAATAATTAATTTTATTTTTAGTTTAAATTCAAATTATTTCATCTAAGGGATTTTAACTTAAAGTTACCAATTGATAAAGAAATTTCATAACTCAATTCATTTTAATTGGGTTATATTACATTCTCATTGTCATTAATATTATAGGATTATTAATATAATGACTCTAACTATATATTTATGTATTTATTATTCCTTTATTTGGATTTATAGTTTATACACATAATCAATTCAGTGATTAGTCCACACCTCAATGTTATGTTCATTTTAAGGGTTTATTTTATAATCTAATTATAATCGAGGTTGTTCATTCTTGAATTTAAATTAAAGGAAATTATATAATAATTGTTTAATAAACTCTTTAATTACATTATCCTATGTTTATTTATGATATTTTTCATGTAATATTGACATTTCCCACTCTTTAGAACTTAATATGTGTTAGAAAATGTTTTTATGAAAAGATAACTCTATTTCTCTCTTTGATGAGAGATCTCTTTTATCTCAAAACCATGTTTTATAAAAATGTTTTAAAAAATATTTTTATCCATTGAGAAAATATTTATTAAAATAATATTTACTCATTTTTTATTTCAAATTTTTTTTCAATGGAATCTTTGTAACGCCCTGACCTCAGTTACCCAGAGTCGGTCCATTATTTTGATACATTGGCATGATTACAAGGAATCAAGTCCCAAAAGACCGATCGGTTTAGCGGTATTGGAAAATAGATTACATATATGAACATGACATTACACTTTCTAACATACCACATATGAAAAAAATAATCCTTTGAGAATTCTATTGTCCCCTTATCATAACGCTGCATGTCAAAAATAAAACACTTCTTGGGATCCTGGGAAAATAAAACATAAGAAAGAGGTGATATCAGATGCTCATTAAGGGTAAATAATTTTGTGTAAGCTATAAAATTTTAAGGAAAAATGTGTAATAAAAACAATAGCCTTTTAAACATACACATTTATATAATATTCCAAAAATAAATCAAACATTACCATATAAACCTACACATGGATATTCTACTAGTCGAATAATCACATGTAATAACTAATTTCATAATGAGGGAATGTATAGTACCAAACTTTAATTTCTGTTTCAAGTCCTCGTGCTAGGACCTAGGGTCTAACTATAACCATACCCTAACCCAGGGATCCTCTATAACTATACTCAAACCCGGAGCGCCTCTGTAACCGGACTCCAACCTGGAGAGCCTCTGTAACCGGACTCCAACCCGGAGAGCCTTTGTAACTGGACTCCAACCCAGAGGGTCTTCTGTGACTATACCCTAACCCGGAGGGCTTAATTTTACCGGTCCCTAACCCGGAACATACTTTTCCAACACATTCATCTTATGAAGAGGTTGAAATATAACATAAACATTCGTATTAAAACTAGAAAAGGAAATGTAAATAATTTAACCATAAACCATATAAGGCATAAAAATAACTCATCCACATTCAAACATATCACAAAACCTTAAATAAAATATGGAATATTTGAATCATAATAAATCAAATTCAAACAAGTGTAAAATTTTTCAAAGGATGTTGACATAGATGAAATCAATACTATTTGAGAGAAATATCTCTTTCTATTTTTAAATCATTTAAGAGTCACATAATTATAAATAAAACATTTATTTTGAAAACATTTTATAAGATTTTAAGTGAAGTTTATACAATGTTATAATGGCGGAAAATAGCCGCACCCTCTCTATAAGTTAAAAAAACATTTTTACCTTAATTTTGTGGAAAAGGTCATAAGGTACCTTGTTTGGAAAATGACGAAAATATTCTTTTCAAACTATTTTATAAAAATTCAAATAAGGGTATAAATGACTTTAACTCATAGTATAGTAAATATTAATTTTTTTTGGAATACATTTTTTAAGAAACATGTATGTGGATGATAAAGAGGTCCCAGTAGATACTTATGTAAAAACAATCTCGAATAATAAAGAGATTGTGAAATTAACCCTTACCATGTTGTAATAAATCGAGTCGTATGACCAAAAGTTATTAACCACCAAATAATTCAAAGAATACCATGAATATAAAAATAATCATGATAATATATATCAAATGGCAGTACACAATACACCACATGAAATAAGTGGCGAACAATTGAAATCTCATAGAATTAAAAGAGAGATAAAAACCCCTTACCTTATAATTTTCCTTGGTTGAGGGTTTTTTAACCTCCTATATAGTAGTTAAATCATTGTTACTAAATTATACAAGAACTATATACATAATTATGATATCATATATAATATTCTAATAATTCTTTGTGAATGATATTTTAATATTATCATCGTTTCGGGTGTTAACTGATTAGTTTTCCTTTATATTCATTGTTACATGAGTCATCACGTTTGTGGAGACGGTAATCCGTACGTACGCACGAGCGAAAATATCATTATTTTGATATTAAAACCATATACAATTAGATGGTATATAATATATAAATAATCATTATCATGTTATATTTATTATTTATATTAATTAAACATCATTATTATACCCATCCAAATAATAATGTATTGAATAACAACTACACCACGATGTGGAGACGGTAAGTCGTACGTATGCACGTATGGTGAAACTTAATTCAAAGGATGGATAGAATAATGAAATTGGTTATACCATATTTATAATAACATAACAGTATATAGAATGTACTGGAGTTATTATTTTATAATAGAAACAACAAGTAAAGAAGAAGTGGAAGAAGAAAAAACATGAAAGAAGTGCCCTTTTATAAGTGGGGTGAGGGGAACCTTAGGAAAAGATTGAAATATTATTTTATAATAAAATAATTTTAGATTTCTAATGGATCCAAATGAATTATTTATAGGATAAGGTAGTTATGGGTTGAAAAACACTAAACCAATTGGTTTTAGATAGTATTGGGTCACTATATTAACCTTATATTTAAGATTTAACTCTTAGTTAAATAGTTTGACATTTACCATGCCTCTTTGTATTTTTATATTATATGGTTAATAAAATTACTATAAAATTCCAAGAGAACCCAAAGTGGTTCATTAATGATACAACTACCATTATATAAGTCTTTTGGATAAACATTATATTTTTTAGGATTATTATATCAACCAATAATATTGTATTTGTTTTAAAAACACATTCATCTCAATTTTGACATTATTTAATAATTGATTTTTGTTAAAGTCATAACAGCTTTATTACTTATAAATAAATATATTTAATCAACCCTAAAATTTTATAGTCACATATAAAATTTTTGTATGGAATCAAAACTTTAAAATTATATTTAGTATAGTATTTATAATATCATTTATTGGATTGTTTTATTAATAAAGAGAATACTACATCATTATTGTGTCATATATAAATATATTCATTTTATGTCTAAAAATTATTAATAAAATATCCTGAGGTATAAAATATTTTTATATTTCTAATTAATATTTTTATTCTAATAGATAAATTATATAACCTCATATAAAAATTGTTTTATTAGAAGATATTCGCTTTTGTTATTTTTTTATTTACTTTAGATTATTTAATGTAAAATGTCATTATCACTCCCAAGTGGCTCCATGGGGTCCCAAAATTGACCCATGGATGCCCATGGTCGGAAATGTATCATCCAATAGGGTCATAACACGTCTTAAGGTAATTTAATATTATTATAATATTATTTTTATCGTTATTTACTGGATTTACCTCTTTAACAATGATAAATAAAATATTTACTGAAGTAAATATTCCTAATGTATAAAAATAAAATTTACCTATTTACACAATTTTGACCTTCTAATTCCAAATATGGAATCTATTTTTCTAAATTCAAAACACAGAAGTGGAAGAAATTAATTTAAAATTAATTTCCATTGTCAAAACAAAAAGCGTGTTTTTATAAAATAATAAATATCAAAAGATTGACACTTGTTTATGTCTAATTTAAAAGTGAAAATACTTAAAATGACCATTATTGGATTAAATGTTAAAAATATAATATATTTATACTAAAAAACCATTAAAATTTATAATTTAACACTATAAATTATTTTTATTAAAAAAGTTGTTTTCATTTAAAATATAATATTTTTCACTATTCACCCACATATGAAAGTTTTCAGAAAAACACCAAAAATTTATTGAAACTAAATTATTTTGTCTCTATTCTAAAGAAGAAGTTAATTTCATCAAAATAAATATATAAAAGTCTCAAATATTGGATTTAAAAAGGTTTCTCCATTAAAATGAGGAAAAATTGCATTTTTTGAAAAATACTTCTTTTATTTGAAAAAATGAATTTGTTCTTACATTATGTATAAGAAACTCATAATATGGATTCTAAAATTATAAGGATTATATAAAGTTCAAAATTCAGTTAATACTATTCATAACCGCTTTTGAACGGTTAGTTTGGTAAGTCATAGTGCGCTTGAACTCGGTGTTGCGTGTAGTGCAAGTTATTGAATTACTTTGAAGAAATAACATACTATGAAATCTTGGGGTGTTACAATATTATTATCTATTTATGTACAAGGTACTTTTCTATCCATTTAAACATGCAATACGAATGTTATTTTTAGCTTGTATGAAATTAATCGTCATCATTTCATTGAAGATTAATTTGTAATTTTAAAAGAATATTTTTAAAGAAAATTTTTTAAAAGTGATTTTAAAAGAAAGAATTTTCAAAATGTTTTTCAAAATAAAGAGGTTATTTTCCTCAATAATGTTTTAAAGGTATTGTTTTGTTATTTTTGTTTCATCAGTGAAAAAACCCTATTTATTACTCGAATGAGTATATTTCATATTGATAACATCTTTATTATTTTTTTGAATATATTATGATTATTTTTACAAAGGATAGTATATAAATTTACTTGAGTCATTTTTGTTGTCATTAAATTCGATTGAAATATTAAGTTTCTTATTATAATTTCACATTAAATTTTCCCTAATTATCCATATCATTTATCATGGATGTTTTTATTTTTTAAACTATATACAATTTTTACATACGTTGTCTAATTTGATAGTTATTTGATTAATTGGAGAAATATTGATAAATATGTATCCTTTATTGAGTAAAAATATCTAATGATAAGACACATTGTTTGTTAATTAAATCTATTATTTGATATATGAGGAAGGATTTGGATATGCACTATATAGGTTGGGGACCATTAGAAATAATCTCCTCGATGAAACGATGTCCTCATGAGATGAAATCATTTTAAAAAAACATTTCAAATTTGTTTCCAAGTATAATTAAATGGGTTTCCACCCAGAGACTTAAATTTTCTTTAGAATAGGTATTTACAATATAGTGGTTCATGTTCCAGATACATGATGTCTAATATTTAAGCATTGCCTTAATTATGTACTTAGTTATTATTATGGAGAGGATTTTAACTATGAAAAGATCTACGGTGGATGCATTTCATTTTTTGTAAATTGTTTAAATGGAACATTTGATAAGTTATTTACCTTTATATATTACTGAAGCTCTTCCTTATTTATTTTTTGATTATATGAAATTTGTGTTCAGTTAATTACCTTCCCTTACTGATTTCTCTCATCAATTCATTATCGTTTCCATTTCACATAACCATTACAGAGGATTTAAGCTTAATATTATTTTGTTCCCTTTTACTAAGATTCCATATAGTTTAATAAGAAAGATATATAAGGATATTCTAGATGGAATAATGTTATTATGATTTAAAAAAATTATGTCGTAATTTTATGCATTCTAATGTAATTATTCTAATGTAATGGTAGTAGACACCAGCTCCAGGCTTACTAGGGTTTAGTCTCTATAAATAATATAATTTTTTAACTGTAGACTAAAATGGAAAGTTCATCATCCACAGCATACCTTTGATCTATATTGGTGAAAAACAATCTCTTCATAGGTAGTAACTCCCAAGAATGGTTCAGATTATTTTGGGTTATACTAATATGTGAATTCAAAATCTTACATGATAGGGCCCTTAATGCCTAATCCACTATCCAAAGAGTAGAGTGATGAGTAGTTATTTATCTAAAAAAACATTTGAGTGATGTGGTCAATGTTCAATATTTGATGCTTTTATCTATGTTTACTAAATGGATGAATTTTCATGAAAACATGGATGCATATAACATGCTTGGATACATCTGATGCTTATATCAGGAGAGATTATACAAGAATAATTTTAAATCTCCAAGGCTCTTTTTTAGAGAAATTTTGGAGAGGGTGGCCTAGATGGGCCTTAAAAAGTCCAGCTTATTGGCTATATTGAGTGCCTAGAAGTTTTAGGGTTTAAAATCACAAAAGAGCTGGGCACTGATATAATTATTTCATCACTCCCTCAAGTATTCTCCAGTTTGTTTTGTAAATTTTAATATAAACAAAATTGAGTAGTATCTCCTAGATTGTATTACTCTCATTCACCAATTATATAGGCACATGAATTTTGAAAAGAATTACGTCCTTATGGTGAGAAAATGTAAAGGCCAAGAAAAAACCCCCAAGACCTATGATTATTTTTAACACCCTTAAAAGAAGAGGATGATCAAGTTGAAATCTAGGGTACACAATGATGTCTGTTTAACATATAATAAAAGAAACATTAGAAGATAAAATGCACCCAAAAAAATAAGCAAGGGGAGGATTCAAGTGTGTTTGTTATCGAGTGAAATTTATCCATTCTTATAAATTGGGTATTATATATATCTTGTGGTTCTCATATATGTATAAAAATATAGAAACCATGTAGATTAAAGAAGATTGAATAAGGGAAGGTAGGTATTTAAGAATACAGTAGAGATAAACTTGATGTTGTAGCTATTAGAGACTTCTAGATCACATTTCCAACTGGGATGATCTTGGTTTTGAAATATTTTTATTCTGTAGATTCTATTAAAAAAAGCATGATATCAGTATCCAGACTAGATATATATGGTTTTATTTAAATTTTGGATATAAAATTTTCTTTTTTATAAATATAGAATTTTTTATGGTAAGACATTTTTGGATAACGGTCTTTATGTGTTGGATTACATGAAACATATAATGGAAATTTATAATGAAGTTACTTCACATAACTCATACCACAACTAGTGTTTACATCACTAGACAGGTCATGTTAAAAATATAATTAACGAAATTATGTCAAGATCTAAATTTAGATTATTTTGAACTAAAAACACCAAATGTATTCCACACTTATTTACAAGTAAAAATGACAAAATCCCCATTTATTGGGAATGGTGAAAGGGCTAAAGATCTTATTGAAATATTTCATACCGATGTGTTTGGAATATTTCCTATTAAAGAAAACAGTGTGTACTCATAATTCATAACTGTTTCTGATGATTTTAATAAATATGGATATGTCTCTTTAATGCGGTATAAGTTATATTATTTATATAAATTCAAGGAATACAAGAATGAAGCTTAGAACTAGCTTGGTATGAATATTATGAAACTCTACTCATACCATGGTGGAGAATATCTTAATCTTGAATTCATTGATTAATTATTAGTGTTCAACATCCCATACATACTCACTCTTCCTTATATATATCAGTGGAATAGTGTAATAAAAATTAGGAACCACCAATTATTGGACATGGTGAGATAAATTATGAGTCATGCATTTCTTTCATTATCCTTTTGGGGACATTCATTACAAATGGAAGCATACATATTAAACTGAGTTCCAAAAAAAGTGAAAGATGATATACCATACCAATTAGGGAATTGAAGGAAACCCATTTTGTATTACTTATATGTGCAGGGTTGAGAAGCATTTTTAAAGCCTATTTAGGTAACAAAATTTCACCCCAAAGCACAAAGTGTATCTTTATTGGATATCCCAAAGAAATATAGTGACACTACCTTTAAAATCTTTCAGAAAAAGGTTGTGGTTGATAGATGTAGCACATTTATTGAGAAGGATCTTATATCCACAATAGATAGTTGGAGTGAGATATATTTTGATGTAATTCAGGCTCAAGATACACATGAGTTGGAACAAGAAAAAATTACACAAAGTCACATGGATGAAGAATATGTTTATGAGACACAAGTAATTTCTAAGAGTACTATATAGGTTCGAGAACCTAAATATTATGGAATTTCAATCATCAAGGATGGTGAATCATTATTAGTTGATAATAATGATCCTGTAACATACAAGGAATTAGTTAGAAGCCCATATGTTTCGAAGTTAAAAAAATACATGAATTGAAAAATGAATTTCATATACCAAAAATAGGTATGGATTTTGGTAGATCCTATAGTAGATGTTAATAATTTAGTTTTCAAATGGGTATTAAAGAAGAAACTAGACATAGATGGATAAGTTAGTACCTATAAGGTACAACTGGTTTCCAAAGGGTTGAAACAACATCATGGAAGTGGATACTATAAAACTATTTAGAAGTATCAAGGATAAAATTCATAAAAATTATACATTCCATCATGAATTTTTATGACTATGAGATATTTAAAATTAATTTAAAAACAGGCAACCTAATGAGAAACTTCATGAAGTTTTCTATTTGAAACAACCTGATGGGTTTTTGACTCCATAATTTGGCATCAAGATATGAAAATTACAATAATCCATTTATAGATTAAAGAAAAAATATAGATTAAAATTTATTTTGATGATGCCAAAAAAGGGTTTAGTTTCATAAATAATGAATTTTAACCTTGTGTCCACAAATGTTTTATTAAGATTCCAATAATGTTATTAATAGTATACACTAATTACATATTAGTCATTAGAAATGAAATACTAGTCTTACAGTCTGTTAAGGTGTGGTTGAATAAATTATTCTCTATAAATGACTTGGGTGAGATGATATATATTTTTTGGATAAAGACCCATCATGATATATCTAATAGTCTTTATAATCTAAGTCAAAGTACATACATTAATAAGATATTGAGGGGATTAAATATTGAACAATCCAAGAGGGGATTATTTTGAGAATTAATTGACATTCATATTTACAAGAAAATGTTTCATCAAACACATGATGAAATAAATAGAATATTAAGGATTCCGTACACATCAACGATTGAGTTAGTCATGTTTTATATGATAATTAATATGCTAGATGTTTCCTACACATTGCCTGTGGTAAGAAGATAACAAGGTGACTTTGGTGATCTCCAATGAATGATAGTTAAAAATGAACTTAATTTTATGAGGAATAATAAGGATATGTTTTATTAAGGGAGTATATTTGGAACTAGTCACCATAGGATATGTATATGCTAGTTCCTAAACTAATCAACATGACATAAAGTAACAAAAAAGACACATCTTCACTTTCAATGTTTGTGTTGTTATCTTGAATATCTAAAAGAATGTTATAGTCATAGATTATTCAATATATTCTAAGTATATTATATATTTATAGGTAGTTAAAAATTAGCATGGATGCATAACTTTATCAAAGAGCTTAATGTGGTGCCTAGCTATAAAGATCTTATTACACTCTATTATGATAAAACTGTAACGGTGGTTCTCACAAAAGAGAAAAGTTCAAATCAGTATATGAAGAACATACTTTAGAAGTATAATATAACGATGAATGTTTCTTAGAGTAGTGAGGATACAATGAGAATTATTTCCATGGAAGACAATGTGACAGATCACTTGACTAAATCCTTTACTTATAAAAAACACAATTTTTATGTGAGGTCTAGTAGAATGAAAGTCATAGGCTGTTGTCTCTAGTCCAAGTGGATGTTTTCTGGTGTTGGTTTCCCAGTAAAATTTTTTCACTTTAAATAAACATATATTTAATGTATTTAATATTAATGAAACAACTTATTACATATTTTTCATTGTTATCCATGAATCTGATGTAATAATGTTCTAAAATATACATCATATTGATATGGTCATAACAGTTCTATAGTATGATAATAAAATTTAAGGGCTATAAGAATATTTATAAATAATGTTCTTTAGTTGGATAATGTACTATGATAGGACATATAGTACATTTACTATCAAGTATGAGAACTCGTAAGTGGTTGAGGATTCATCCCATGAAGTTCGTACTTAGAAATCTCCAAGATGGGAGATCATGGGAACATACCCGCCGGTAGTAATTCTTTATGTTTTGGTTCCATCAGATACTCCTATCTATGATTATGTGTAATGGTCCTTATACTTTAGGATTATTATTAATGTATGTTATAGATCATTTACATAGATTTATTTTATAAACTATGATGATAGTAGTTCATGGAGAAGTTGGATATGTTGGTTGCATCATGGTTGGAATGTTATTAATAGATAAATCAAGGAAGGATTTATCCCTTATATATTTATGGAATATGATATCTCTTCCCTTATATTGGAAAACAAACATCGACCTAAATTCCATGGACATTGTTTCAGGATGTGTTTATTTCATATAGTCAAAGAAATATGTATCGAGCATATAGACTGGTGATACAAATGTGCAACATGCTTGATGAGATATTGTAAAATAGGGATTATATTACACAATGATAATTCATATGTGGTTATTTTCATTGTGATATTATGTTCTTTATATAGGATGCGTTGACCTGTTACGAAACAATAATCATAGACTCAAGGCAATTTGACCTAATGCCAATGAGAAAGAATCACAGAGGTTCATACACTAAGTGCTACTGATGATCTCGATTAAATTTTAATTGAATTTAATTAATATAATAAATATTCTCCCAAGGTAGAGGAATAATTTATTCATGTTTTATTGATCACAAATATTTAAGGTTTAATAAAACATTTATTTGTGAATAAAATATTGATTCAGTTATTCAAAAAATGTCAAGGATTTTGAACAGACCAAGACTATGTCTGGTGATTGATATTTATTTACAAGCTGGTAAATAATATTTATCATATGCACAATTTTATCAACACCATAAAATAATAATAATGATGATATTATTTTTTAGTATGGGGTTTATTAACAATATGATATTGTTTTAAGGGCCTGTATGCAATTAAAATATTTATTAACCTAAACCCCACCTCTATAAATAGACTTCTATGGATATTGTGTAGAAAAATAGAAAATAAATAATTTCTATTCATAAGGAATTCTATCTCAACTCCACCTTCTCTATCCCTCTTGAGAATGAGAAATACATGTGATATTCCTTCAAGATCGAAGACCAAGCGATGAACACAAATAAAAAAATACAATTGATTCATTGTGCTAGCACCCTAAGATTAATTGACATTACTTAGAGATCTCAGAAGCATGTGTGAATAATCACTATAGGGATTCTATCCTTGGATCCTGATAACACAACGAAGGAAATACAAAAGGTACTTTTTGTATGATCAACATCCACATCGAAGAAATATCCTAATCCAAGGTATTTAATTTGTTTCTGTAAAAACAAATTGATTATAAATTTAATGTGAAAGATCCCATATTGGGGTTTTGGAAATCAAAATATTTAAATATATTTTAGTATATTTCCCACCATGTTAGCCTTCTTCTATGCCCAAAACCTTTAAAAAAACTATGATAATGATGAATGTGACAGATAGTGAAATTATTTTACACAAGAGTAACCAAATTCCATGGGAGATGTAATGAAGAATATTATTGCTAAACTCACAAAACATTCTCAAGATATGAATCATAATAATATTAGAAATGATAAAATTATAGAACAATATAATATTAATCCTTTCATGAGGAAACATCAACCTTTTTTAGTGGGTCTCCAAATCCACAAGTTACTGAGAAATGAATCAGTATGTTTGAAAAAATATTTTCTATTCTCTAGTATTTGGAAAATGAAATAGTTATTTTTCTTTTTATCATTTGGAAGATGAATCATATTAATGGAAGAATATTATCAAGAATTTTAGGAAAAGTGAATAAATTGACTCCATAGAGTGGGATTAGTTTAAAATCTCATTTTTCAATTAGTAATTTCCATGTATTCTTCACATGAAAATGTTTAAGGAATTCCTTGAGATAAAGTATAATGATGATGAATCTTTTGGTACTTATGATGAAAATTTTACATGAAATGTGAGGTAATATTCTAGTATTACCATCTAACCTGAATGTAGGATTGATCTATTATTTAGCGCATATAACCAAATTTATGATGGTTGTTATCCATAAAGTACTTATAAATCTATGAATAAATCATTCGATGTAAACTCAAGGTGGAAATAGAATTTAGAAACACTAGTGGTTCCAGTGATTAGGAATTGAATATGAGGTTTAATGGAAACTCCATTGGTATGTCACATAGAGGGAAGAAAAAATTTCAACCTCGTACCTATAAAAAATTTGGGAAAGAACACTCAGGGGAATTCCTGAATGTAACAATAAGAATTTCCAGGCATGGGAAGCCTAGATATTGAGAAAAATAATTAAAATGTGATGTTAAGATTCTAGATAACGAAATAAATTGATAAATAACTCAAAAAAATGAACCACCCACAATCCATTATTTCACATGCAAGGAGTATTTTTGTTATGTTAACTAGTACTAAAAAATTGAAGTTAACTACAATGATATTAACTAGAAACCTATTAATCTTAATGATAACAGAAAATCTCATATGATAACTATTTATAATATAGAGCATGATAATGAATTGGTGAAAGTTACACTTACCATCCACTCTAGAATTGTTATTGTCTATTTTTATTGTAGATCTAATTACTCTTTTATATCAAAGGATATTGATAAATGTATCACAATACCAACACAATGATTAAATGTTTAATTAGAAATTAAAACTCTTAATGGTATGGTGATCACATATCAAGTATATGAATATTATTTGGTTTATGTTTTTTGTAATGTACTTCCTGGAAATCTTATTATTCTCCCTCTAGTTGAATTTTACTTTATCTTAGGATTGAATTGGATTTATATATATAAACCCACATCAATTTCCAATGAAAAAAGTCACATTTGATATTCCAAACCAACCTATGATATTCTATGGGTGAGATGATAAATATAAAAATCCAATAGAAACTGCATCCATTTTATGGGTCCTGATTCCTATACAGAAGGGGTGTTTTTCTCAAATGGTTGGGAAGAAACATAACATTTACGATATGCCAATTGTATTAGAGTTTGTTGGTTTTTTAGGAATAATTTCATAGACTTTATCTAAAACATGAATTGGGGGTTTTAATAGAAATCATACTGGGTGATACACCTATTTCATGGAATCCCTATAGAATGATCCTAATTGAGTTGTTGGAATTGAAGAAGAAGCTACATAAAAATATTGATGATGGATAAATTTGGTAAAGTGTTTCACCAAGGGGTGAATTTATTATTTTTGTTTAGAATAAATATGGATAAATGAGACTATTCAATGATTATCAGGAATTTTAAAAAATCACAATCAAGAAAAAGACTCCCTTATACAGTATTGATGGAATTTTTATCAATTATGATGTGTACACCATTTCCATATTTGATCTTTAATTTTGATACTATCAGATGTGGTTCAAAAGTGAAGACATACCCAAGATATCCTTTCATACATGGTATGCACCCTATGAATTTATAGTGGTTCTTTTTTTTAAAAAATTCCTCCACCATGTTTGTGGATTTAAATAATAGATTCTTTAGAGATTAAATTGATCATTTTATGGAAGTGTTTATCAATGATATTGTTATATATTCAAAGGTTAAGGAAGATCATCAAGTTCATTTTAGAATTATTATAAATACCCTGAGGAATGATAATCTTTATGAAAAATTTACCACATGTGAATTTTGGATAGAAAAATTTACATTTTTTGGTTATATAATATCATGTGAGGGTATTTCAGTGGATCCATAAAAGATAGAAGTTATTTAACATTGGCTTAGAACAACCACTATGATAGAGATATATATTTTTGTTGTTTTGGATAGATTTTATTGATTCATTATTATGAATTTCTCATGGATGTATAATCCGATCACCATGTTAACTTAGAATGGATAGAAGTTCCTTGTGATAGATAAATGTGAGAAAAATTTCAAGGAACTGAAGTGAAGTTTTGTTAGGAAATTTGTGCTTACACTAACCTATAGTGGAGAAGGTTTTGTGATGTATAATTAATCATCAATGTAGGTACTGAGATGCATCATCATGTAGAATGATATGGTTATAGCATATGAATCATGAAAATTGAAGGTTTATGAGAAAAATTTCCCAAATCATGATTAAGAGTAAGATATTGTAATTATTTTATTAAAGATATAGAGGAATTATCTTTAAAGGTAAAGGTGTGAATATTTAATTATCATAAAAGTTTAGAGTATATATTAACTCAAAAAGAGCTTAATATGAGATAAAGAATATTGTTTGAGTTTATTAAATATTATGATTGTTCAATACATTTCACCCTCGGAAAGTGAACCAGGTAGAAGTTTCTCTATGTCAAAAGGATCATGTTATCTTATCTATGATGTTGACTAAAAAAGATATAAAGTTTCTATATTTTCATAGGGTAGATCTGAAAATCATGAAGGAAGTGGAGAAATAATATCTATATCAACTCAATGTCCAACCATCTATCCATGAAAAGATAAAATAGGTGAAAAATGGTATAATTATTAAAAATAATGTGAGAAATATTCCTATGTTCAACCTTGATTATGATGAAATGAGAAGGATTAGGAACCATGTATGTGTTACGTCTAAACCATATTTAAAAATAGAGCTACTGAATAAACTGCATAGTTCAAATTTTTTTTATTTATTTTGAAATTACAATGATGTATAGATATTTGAAAGAATATTTCTGGTGGGACAACCTAAAAAGAAGATATTTAAATTTATGTATCACAATTATTGGTATATAAATAAGTTAAGGTTGGGAGAAAAATGTCTAAGGGGATGTTAAAACAACTACCCATACCAGAATAAACATGGGAAAACATCACTATGGATTTTGTTGTCAGGATCCCCAAAACATCCAGAGGTTATAATGTTATTTTGGTTGTAGTCAACAACCTTATAAAGTCAAAAAACTTCATTAATATAAGATACTATTTATCTCTTGATTACCATGTCATAATATACATTTAAAAATTGTCAAGGTTGCATGGAGTACCAAATTATATTGTGTATGATTAGGATCTAAGGTTTACCTTGATGTTTTAGAAAAGCCTTTAGCTAGCTCTAGATATAGAGTTGAGATTCAGTTCCCCTTATCATTCTCATATCGGTGGCCAATCTGAGAGAAATATTCAAACCCTAGAGTAAATGCTGAGGTATTATTCTATGGATTTCAAAGGTTTTTGGGATTAACCCCTTCCTCTAGTTGAGTGTAACGTCCTATGCCATGTTTCAGGAACTAGTTCCACACACCGCTGCCCTGAAATGGTCGATCAAAACACTTCAATAATATCTGCCCATACTTCAGAGGCTTTTGACTTGTAGTGGGAGGTATAATATCAGTCATGGGGATAATATACCCACTTTTTTAGCATAAAACACTAGAGAAAAATAAATAAACAATAACCAATTATATAAACATGACCATAAAGATTCCAATTTCACACGATGACCAAAATTCGAAACAAAATATCAAAACTGAACAATAGATATTCCATGCTAATATACATTCCACGTGTAAAATGATGTTCAAATTTAAAGACACTGAAATCTCTCAAGAGGGTCCCAAACAATTTCCAGTTCCCTCATCCATGCTCTATCCCAACTCAGCTATATAATAAAGGTACTTTTCCCTTAAATTTTCCTACAAACATGAAATCTATTAAGGTACAGATTTTGTATCCTGAGTAGGGTGTGAGTAAAACTTTGTAGGTCATCACCAACAACATCCAAAACAATATTCAATGAATATAAGTGTATGAGGTTGTATAAAAAAATAAGTATTGTGCATAAGTAAATAGTTACCACCTTTTCAATTATTCTTTATTTAACCATATAAACCCCCAGTTTCCCGGGGATACCAAAACCTCAATGCCTACTTAGGCCCTTTCTAGAGTTTAAACCATGTCACATTTTCAATTTACAATTCATTTAACAAATGGTCTTCAATTATTCGTTTTATTTCAATTTATAACATGGTTAACTAGAACCATAGTCCAATGCCAACTATTTGGGTCTAGGTTGTCATGCCTAAGACCCCGTGTGATTTGGAAGTAGCAGGTCATGTCCCACACACATTTAACATATAGTTTATCACTAAGGGCTTTGTAGGCAACAAACCATGTCCCACAGACATTTATCAAAATATTTATCACTATTGGATTTAGAAGTAGCTGACCATGTCCCACACATGGTTATCAAATCAATCAATGTTATTAAACAATAAACTTACTATCACATTTCAAAATCAAATATCCAATTAATTGATTAATTTCAATCAATTGAATAAATCACAACCATTTCCATTAATTAATCTGAAAATTAATTAACCAATTCACAATATCAATATACCATAATTAATTTATAAATTAATTATTCAATTCAATTAGTTGAACATATCCATAAATAATTCAACAATTAATTGTCCCAATCAACCAATTTCAATATATCTATAATAAACTCAACAATTAATTATCTCAATTTAAAAAATTCAACATCCCTATAATTAATTCAATAATTAATTATTCAAAATCTATAATCTAAATGTCACATATTAATTCAAAAATCAATTATTCAAGAACTTCAATCTCAATATCTCATAATTAATTCAAATATTAGTTATCTTAAATGAAAAATATCAATATCTCATAATTAATTCAACAATTAATCATCACATAAAATTTATCAATTAATTAAACAATTAATTGATCACAACAATTTGATTAATTAATTAATCACATCCAAATCCTTCAATTAATTAATTAAATAATTGTTCACATAAATATCATTAATTAATTAAAAAATGAATTAATCATATTAAATCCCTTCAACTAATTCCACAATTAATTATTCACGTCAATTTCATTATTTAATTCCAGAATTATTTAATCACATTACTTACATTAATTAATTAATCAGTTAATTAATCCCGTCAATCCTATTATTTAATTCAACAATTATATTTTCATATTAATTATATGAATTAATTAATAAATTAGTTAATCCCATTATTTAATTCTACCATTAAATAATCACACACTCACATTAATTAATTCATTAATTTATTAATCCCCTCAATCCCTTTATTTAATTCAAAAATTAAATAATAATATTACTTATATTAATTAATTGATTCATTAAATAATCATATTATTTAATTTTACCATTAAATAATCACACAATCCCATTAATCAATTCATTAATTAATTAATATCACCATGTAGAGACCCAATTTTTACCATATAATATTTTGAAATATTTATATATATATATTTTGAGCTAGGTGCTGAGACGGTGTGCGATTATAAGGCCTGATGTGCCCAAAATTAATTTTATAAGAATATTAAATATATTTTATATTGTGCACAAGTGGATTATTAAATAAAATGGTATAACACTTAAATGGTTGATTAGATCCAAAATCTAATTCCATGGTTGATCCTATAATGAGGTTTTTACCCTAGGCGTAACATAAAGTTAGTCAGTACGAGATGTTTGGACCCCTCACTCATTGGTGGTACACTAAATTGATTTATTTAATTATTAAATTAATTAAATAATTCATTTAACTTAATATAAAATGTTTATAAATATATCATTATGGAATCTTGTCTAGGTTTGGTCTCATAACACTGGAAATCACCGATGAGCTTTCCATCCTCCTTTCATTGTAGAATCGAATCCAATGATGAGGAAATGTTAGATCGAATCAGATCAAGATGCAGTGAACACAACTGCTCCTCCCACATAGTTGGCCAATGTGTTCTTCACCAAAAAGAGATCCAATGTTGAGGTAGGTCTCTTCAATTGGTGTTTTTAAACCCCTGATTCAACTATTGATTAGATATTTTGTTGTTCTTTTATCTACACATCTGTTTTAGCATTTTCATGTTCCTATTTACAGAAATATCAATTTTTGTAGGTTTTTTCTAATCCAAAATCCCAGTTCTTCATTGTTGTCTAAGAATTCTAGGCCAATTGTATTTATACTTTGGTTTTTGGTGGTTTTATCCCTTGATTCTTTGCATTATTCACCGGTTGGATCCTTTTGGTGTCAGATCAACATTTCCGTGAGGTACCACAAATAACTAAACCATTGAATTCGTTTCAAATTGATGAAACGATATCATTTTGATGAACTGAGCATACATACAAAATCGTTGCAAGGAAAGGATGAATGTTTCAGTGATTTGAGAATTTACAATGATAGATCATAGGTGGATCGTCATGAAGAATGAACAATGGTTCCCTGAATCTTCATCAGAACCAACTTTTGATGAATAATGGTGGGCAAGAATGAGATCCATCTAGGTCTATGAGTTTCAAGAGAAATCATGGAAAAATCTATAGTGTTGTGGCCTGACTTGAGGCGTGAAGACCTGATTTGGAGATCTAGGATATCTAGAAAAATCTAGACTACACACCATGTTCCAAGATGCACACATGACATGTATCCTTTTCCAGTGATGACATTTGTGTTTTGGAAACCCATAAGGATAGTGCTAAATGTACATCTCCAACACGCTATGTACCACCTTCCCGTGTGAGTTGGCCATGTGACTGGTCACATGGATAGACATATGACATGTTCCAAGTACAATTCATGTGCATATCACGTGGGTTGTACCCCATGTGGACCGACACATTGTGTACTAAAGTACATAGACATGGGGTTCGGTACATGGACATGGTGATTAGTTCACGACCTTGGTCTCGATTAGCCAGGACACACTATGTAGTCCACTTACACAGTGCGTAATGCTACATGGGATGAAGTCATGTGCCATCCAAATACCTGACCAAGCTATGAAGTGGGTCCACATGCCATGTGGTCCCCATCACATGCCATGTACACCTTGGTTTCTTCTCAGGAAACTTCAAAGTCTTATATATCCATCGTTTGAACTCAATTTCTTGCCTACAAGTATCCTATCACAAGCGTGTTTCTATGCAGAACATGACAATACCCTCAGTTGTGGATTTTGGGATACGATGTGAGATATTATAGGAACAAAACCTTATGAGGTGACCCTGATGATAGAAGTGATCAGGCAAGATCACCGTATGCTAACTCCAGAGTTGAACCCTCCAGCTTGGATGGGCATGGGTCTTCGATAGATTCTAGAGTAGAACCCTCTTGCCTGGATAGGAATGGGTACTCTATAGAATCCTGATTGGAACCATCCATCTGGGTTGGGCATGGGTCCACGATGTCTATTAGAGTAGAACCCTCCAATCAGGATGGGAATGGGTCATACACTTCCTGATTAGAACCCTCTTTTACTATTAGGCCATGGGTCCTTGTTGACTATGAGTGGAACCCTCAAGCTGGGATGGGCATGGGTCCTCGACCATCAGAGTGGAACCCTCATTCTAGGTAGGATATGGGTCCTCCATTTACTATCATAGTGGAAACCTCCTGTTTTACCATGACATAGGTCATTGTTCTAGAAATTTTGGCCCCTCGACTATGTGAGATAGTGAAGAGATATGGTTTGTTGTAGCTTTGGACTCACAAGGAAGAGGGACACTTTCTCCACTCAGAATCATCATTGTGACGTGATCAAAATTGTGTGGGTGAGTCAGTTCCACCCAAAGAAGATAATATCAAAGTGTGGTGAATGGTTCCCTTAGACTTGTGAGTTTAGGGAAGACATGTAGGATTCTAGGCATCATTGTTGGACATTTGTAACTGATGGTTTCTCTTCTTCTTAGGTTGAGCTGTGAGACAGAGATCCCATAACTCTCTTATTTTGGATTTTTTGACTTAGTGTATATATACATTTACATATATATATATATATATCCTTTTTACTATATACACTCCTGGGATTTGGTTACTCCCATTCTAGGAGAGGCGAAGACGTGTAGATTATTCCCTGCGCTTTCTTTGTCTCATTTCTCATGGTTGGATGAGTCTACTCTCCTACATTAGGTGGTGAAGGATTGACTGGTAATTCATCTTCTCACCATGTTTATCCCCTTTTTCTTGGATGATATTACCTTCAATATTAATGGGTTGAGGTTTACAGTTTCTCTAACATCCCAGATCTGGGTGCCACACAACGGGTGCCCCGAACCCAGTTGGTCACATGACCTCAAGCGCATTTCCCCAGACGCCAGAGGATGCCGACTAGTAGTGAGGGCCTAGGTTTGATAGTGGGTAAACTATGTCCTCATTTTTCAAAGTGCAGCATAGTGGAGAAATATAAACATACCCAAAAGCGGAAGCAATAAAAAATACGAAGCTGAAATGGGCAACAATACAGAAGTAAAATATGACAACAATCATATATATGATGATGCAATATGTCCCTAAGTCTAAGAAAACTGCAAAAATAGGATACAATGCAATCTAAAACAATACAATACAAGGTACAAGTACAACATGGAAAAACAAATTAGTGCAGCAGGAACTCAGCAGCATCGCAAGCCTAAGCTTGGTCCCATGCTCTCCTACTCCTATGAAACAATGAAGTACCTGTATAGGGACTATTTCCCTTATAAACACCTGCAAAAATGTAGTCTGTTTGGGACCAATACATGACCCAAATAGGGTGTGAGAAATAAATCCGAATAGAAAACCACCAAAGGCCCATGCCCAACTCATAGTGAAAATGTGCAACAAATGTGTGTAATAATGAAATGTAGTAAAATAGGAAGTACTCAAAATTAAACATTCCTACCAGTTATATTTCCATTTTAATAAATATTTAACAATTCCAATCCTATGATTTAACTTGGTAGATATAACACAAGAAATCACCACAATGCATATTCAAAGCAAACATTGTCCTCAGATATACAAATCCTTATCCTCAGGTAATCAGAACCAAAAATCTTAGGTGATTGCCCTCAGGCATAATGAATATTTCCCTCATGCATACAAGATGATTCCCTCAGGAATAGAAGATACTATCCTCAGGCATAAGAAACATTGCCCTCAGGCTAAACAAAACACTACCCTTAGGCTAAAAAGAACACTGCCCTTAGGTTCAACAAAATACTGCCCTCAGGATAAACAAGTAACCCGTCAAGCCCAATGCAGAAGAATGAAATTTTTATACATTTTCTCCCAAGAAAACTCAAAGTGTAATATAATCATGGCATACCCACAGGTATCTTGGCCAAACAGCTAAACAAGGGAAACGCACCCATGTGGTGGCCCTGGATCAAGTCAATGATCCCAAACAGCAGTTTATACATATTCATTAAATTATTTATACAATTATAGGTATTATATCTATCAAGGCGTCAGCCATACGATAACCCAAACATGGGCGCGTAGCACAATGATACACAAAATCAACTCAATAGTTGGAAATAAACACCAAACCACCTACCTCGATCTCCTCTGATCGATATACATGAATGACCCCTCCTGAATCAACCGAGAATAGAGCAGATCTAGGATAAACGTTCACCCATTCAATCATAAATAACTTCCACTCGGGAAATAATTAGAAGAAAACACTCAAGAAGAGATAATAACTCACCCGTGTGGTTCAAATGAGATTGACGACAGAAGAATCATAGTCCCGATGTACGATTGGGAGCTCCTCCAAGTATCGGTTTCCTCCCCCAAAGCTCCTGGTGTGTTCTATGCCTCCTCTGCTGAAAGAGGATGTTAATTCCTATTTTAAGTGAAAAAACATAACTACACAGCATGTACTCTCAAGTACACGATGTGTACTTTCCATTTTTTTAACTGTTCCTATGGTGGTCACTTTTCACCACATCACTGTTCATCAGTCGACTTCATTACACGACGTATATTACTGATTACATAGCGTGTACTACTGTTCCCCTGGCGGCTACTACCATCTCCTTACTGTTCACCTATTGACTGATTACATGGTGTGTATATACTAAATACAAGACATATAGTTTGTTTTTACACCCTTCATCACCGATAGGCCTACACGCCCAGTGTACTCATCTCACACAGCCAAAGTACACGACATGTTGAAAAGTACATGGTGTGTACCCACAAATTTTGGAATTTTTCCCCATTTTCCTTATTTTCTAAAAAATACTTAATGAAAAATGGAAAAGTAGAAACCTGTACCTCATGAATAAGAACCGGGTTCTTACAAACTTCCCCCCTTAAAGTAATTCATCCCCAAATTTCCCATCCAAGGGCGGTGAAGAAAAAGATAATAAAAACTCTGGCCACTGAGCACGTACGTTGGTCTCCAGCTCCTAGGTTTCATCCTGCACTCGACCTCACTGCCATAACACCCATACGAGAGGAACTGACCAGCCCCAGAGAACCTTCGTGCTCTTATCAACAATATGAATCAGATGCTCCTAAAAGGATGCATCAACCTGAAGTTCAGCCTCCTTGGGTTGAAAAATGTGAGATGGGTCTGCGTGATAACTGTGCAACTGAGATACATGGAAGATATCCTGCATGGCCCGATACCTCTGTGGTAACTGCAACCAATAGGCAACCAATCCAACTCTCTCTAGAATATAAAACAACCCTACATACCTCGGTGAAAGTTTACCCTGTATCTAGATCCACATGTGTCCCAACCTCGGTGAAACACACAAGAAAACTTGATCCCCGACCATAAACTCCAAAGGTCATCTATGATGATCAATATAAGATTTCTAACAAGACTGTGCAGTAGCAATCTGCTTTTGAATCAACTAAACCTAGTCTGAAGTCTCCTACACTAGACGTGGTCCCAGTAAATCTACCTCACCTACCTCGAACCAAGACAAAGGTGATCGGCATGGCCTACCATATAAAGCCTTGTAAGGGACCATCTCAATAGTTTCCTAAAAACTATTATTATAGGCAAAATTGACCAGGGGTATGTGATTCTCCAAAGAGACCCCAAAGTCAAGGATGCATGCGCGAAGCATTTCCTCTAGCACCTATATCGTACGCTCTGACTGGACATCAGTTTGAGGGTGGTAAGCTATGCTCAGAAGCACTTGTGTACCTAGTTCCCTCTGAAAGTTATTCCAGAAAAGAGATGTAAAACATGATTCCCTATTTTAAATGATATAACGAGGGACCCTATGAAGATGTACGACCTCTCGGATATAAAACTTATTGAGCTCGTCAACACTGAAGGTCTCCATGATCGGAAAAAGCGAGCTACCATAGTAAGTCTATCCACAACAACTCATATGGAATCATTGCCTTGAGGTGACCTCGGCAACCCAGTCATGAAGTCCATCGTGACATCATCCCATTTCCACTTAGGAATGGGTAACTGTTGTAATAGTCCATCTTGCCTCTGATGCTCTGCCATAACTTGCAGATAGGTGGAACATCTCGTAACAAAACTAGCTACATCTCTTTTAATACCTAGCCACCAATACCAACGTCTCAAGTCACATTACATTTTGGTAACTCCAGGATGCACTGCCCAAGTTAAATCATGAAATTCCTACATCAACTCCTTACGTATATCCCCTGGAACCCACACTCATCCATGGGTACACAGTACCTCATCATTCCTATCATCCAACTAGGAGGAGGGTCCTCACTTTCAACTGACTCCTGTAGAACTAAGACTTTTGAATATGATAGCTATCATATCCTCACTCTATCTAAGATGGTAGAAGACAAAACTAAAGATGAAAGATAGGCTCGCCCCTGACTATCGTCCACCTCCAAATGCATCTCAGAGAACAAGTCCATGAGATGCCACTCACCATTGGCCTCCCACATTGCTTGTATTTGATTCCTCCTATTCAGTGCATCAGCTACTGCATTACCTTTACCAGGTGTATAGGAAAGCTCAAAGTCGAAGTACTGATGTTATTCAACCCACCTTCGCTGTGTCAAATTCGAGTCACACTGGGTAAAGATATATCTCAGACTTTTTTGGTCCTTAAACACCACAAAACATTCTCCCAAGAGATAATGTCTCCAATAGCGTAACGCATGAATAACTGCATCCAACTCGAGATCACGCGTCGGGTAATTCCTCTCATGTGGCCTCAACTACCAAGACCCGTATGCAACTACTCAATCACCTTGCATCAACACTACTCCCAACCCAATACCTGATGCATCATAGTAAACTGTATAGATCTTCCCTTTCTCTATAAGTATCAGGACTGGTGTTGATGTCAACCTTACCTTCAGCTCCTGAAAGTCTATCTCACAAGCTTTTGACCAAACGAACTTCACACCCTTCTTAGTCAAACCTGTCAACAGTGCTGCTAAGCAAGATAATTCCTGTATGAGGCACCTGTAGTAACCATCCAGCCCCAAGAAACTCCGCATTTCAAACACATTCTTAGGCTGCTCCCAGGAAACTACTGCTCTCACTTTCTCTGACTCTACTACAACTCCTACCTCTGAGATGATATGACCCAGGAAGTGTATCTGGTCCATCAAAAAGTGGCACTTTGAGAGCTTAGCATATAGCTAATGCTCTCTCAATGTACTCATTATTATCTCAAGATGAGTGGCATGGTCGTGTCAAGTGTGAGAGTACACCAAGATATCATCCATGAAGAATACCACAAAAGAATCCTGATAAGGGTAGAACACACGATTCATCAGATCCATGAAAACTGGTGGTGCATTTGTGAGTCCGAACGACATAACCAAGTACTCATATAGACCATATCTGCTCCGAAAGGCTGTAAGTATTACGTCTAATGGATTAACGTGCAATTGATGATATCTGGATCTCAAGTCAATCTTAGAGAACACTTGTACTACTCGAAATTGATCAAAAAGCTCCTCAATCCTCAGTAAGGGATATCGATTATTAACTTTCAACTAGTTCAGCTTCAAATAATCTACGCAGAGTATAAGGGTACTATCTTACTTCTTCAAAAATAGGAAAAACAAACTCCAAGGAGAAGTACTAGGTCAGATGAAACCCTTTTCCTACAACTCCTCTAACTGCCTCTTGAGCTCCGACAATTCTAGCACAGCCATCCTATAATGAGGAATAGACACCAGTGCCTCTCCTGACACAAGATCAATAGATAAATCCACCTCTTTCTCAGGAGGTAGACCGGAAAAGTCATCCAAAAAGACATCCATGAAATGATCAACCACTGGAGGTAAATCCTTCGGACAAGTTCCCCCATAATCCACATATAAACTCGCAATCTGGGATGTCACTCCACCTCACCCACGATGCTCCGGTCCAGCTTGGCTAGCTTGGACATCCCATTCACCCTTGTATAGAAACTCTCAACCCTCTGGTGACGTAAAACTCACCCTGTGACGATAGCAATACATAAAGGCTCAATAGGGTACCAAACATTCCATCATGAGAATGACATCATAGGTTGTCATCTCTAAGACATAGAGGTCGCATAGAAAGTGACACCCACCAACATATAGGGGGCACTCCTTGCACTGACGCACACCTTCCGTTCTAATCCCTAATGGAGTGTCTAGTGTCATAATATCTAAAGAAGAAGAAATACAGAGCCCAAGGATCACCACAATAGGCACATATATAAAGCTATGTGTAGCACCAGTATAAAAAAGTACTGAAGAAAAAATAGCAGAAACTAGAGTAGTACCTTTGATAGTGGAAGGTCCGGAATCCTAATTATGTTGGGTCTGTTTCACTGCATATTCCTGCCCAGTGCTGCGACCCTGTGGCACAGCCTAGTTACCCAAAGCTGACCAGCCTTGATGTCTCTGAGATTTTGGTGTCTGGTTACCAGAACCACAACCACCACCTCTGACTGAATGTCCTAATGTATTCCAATTCCCTGAATGGTAAGAAGCTGCTGGCCCTTCTCCTGAACGTGGAGTTTGTACAGAACCCCTCTCACTATTCACTGGTGGAAACACCCAAAAAAATGCTGAAGATGACCCATATTGCCGCAAGCTCAGCACTCCACTGGGTCACGTGGACACTGGGGTCTCTTTTTCCCCTCCTTACCACACTGGTAGCATATTACCTGGCCACCTGAAGAATATTTCTAGCTAGTACTTCCACCGTGAGAGAAATCCATCTGCCTCTTCCTCTTACCAGTAAAAATAGTACCAGAAACTGGTGCTAAACCGCCCTATCCTACACCACTAGCTTCCCACAAGTTCAGTTCAGTAATCAACTCCTCGTTCACAATAGGATGCACTGTAGGCAACCTGAAAACATTCACCAGTGCTCAGATGTCATATCAAATACCATCCTCAAAGTCTCTAGCCCTCAATGTCTCGTCACCCACCAGAACAGGTGAAAAACATTGTAGCTCGGTGAAGCGGGCAGAATAATCCATCACTGACATGGCTAACTGCTACAGATTCATGAACTCTCAAGCTCGATCTTCCCTTAGTGTCTCCAGAAAGAAAAAGTCATAGAAGACTGCCTGAAAATCTTCCAATTCCATGTATCGGTGATGCTCGGTCTAGGTGGTAACATCCCACCATCTCTTAGTAGAATCACACAACATATAAGTAGAAAGCATGACCCTTTTTCTGGGATGTGTCTCGAGATGCTCGAAGATAGTCTGCAATGAATCCAGCCAAGACTCCACAGCCTGTGGTCCACCATCCCCTAAAAACATAGGGGGATGTTTCTTCTAGAATATCCATGTCATCTCTGAAATAGATGTGGCAGTCGGAGGTGCTCCCTGGAAGGTCTTTATAAACCGCATGAAGCCTTCACGGAACTGTGCGTCTGCCCCTGTGTCCGGTATAATGGCTGGCACCACATCTGGCTCTGCTAGAGGATCCACTGGTAGCCCATGGCCTATCATCTCTGGAGTGTAATCATTGCTGCTATCTTGGAAAATAACTCATGTTCATCTAGGTGGCATGACTCTACAAGGTCATACACACGCCTTAGATTAAGATCGTCAAATACTAAGAACTATAAACGTATGAAGGGAAAAGGGGGAATAAAACATTCAAGTTTTGTAAAACAGGACTACACGATATGTATAATAACTACACGGTGTGGTTCTGTAAGTATTTCACATGGGCGTGTACTTCTTCCAGCACTGGTCGTGTAACACTCCATACACATGACATGTTGTCTACACACATGGCATGTACTTAAATTTTCTTCCCCTGCCCGAGTCCTTCTGCATGGCTAAGCCACACGGCTCGCTTTTGAACGACACTACACATCGTTTATAAGGTCTACAGGGCGTGTACCCTTAAGCCCTTACATGGTCATGTTCTGATGCTAGCCTGGGCATGTCTTAACCCTAGGTACATGACGTGTTACACCCACACATGGCGTGTACACCACCTCGTCTTCCCAGCCACATGGCTAAGTCTACATGGTCTCTCACCGGTCAAGACTACACGACGTGTCCCACAGGTACACGATGTGCACTAGAAAAGGAAACAATGACCCATGTTTTTAGTGACATGGCCAGTATACCCAGGTTACACTACACGACGTTTTCCAGATGGACACAGAGTGTACTAAGAAAGGATAACACCGACCCGTGTTGTTAGTGACACAGCTGAGCACCTGAGTTAGACTACACGACATTTTCAAGGTAGACATGGCGTGTATAACTTAAGGTTCCTCCATCCGTATTTTCAATCACACGACGAACACAAGATCTATGCTACATGGCGTGTTCAACTGGTCCGCGGTGTGTTCATGAAAGAAAATCCCTATCCCGTGTCTCTATCCACACATCCTATGACACTGTTAGAAAGTACACAATGTGCAATCAATTTTTTTTCATTTATCCCCAAACAGAAGAGTACATGGCGCGTGTTTATAGAACCACACACCATGTTGTCTTGGTTTCCAGACAATACACCTTAGAAACTACTAGAGAGCCCCTTTTATTTTAATTTCAAGCGTCAATCTGTCAAATTTAGATTCGTTGGGCCCATAGTCCCCACGAATCAAAGTTCAACACTCGATCTTTCACTTTATAGTACAAAACAAAACAAAAGGCTGGATCATGATCCACTAAATCTCGGTCCAATAGAGCCCATACTTCTCAAGAACCAAAGTTTAGCATCCATAAACCCAACCATAACATGAACCAATACCCTATCAATAACAGGAGTATCTAACAAGGTACCTATCACAACATCATGCATTTTATAGCACATCATCTATCACAACAACATGCAAATTCTAACGCACTTATATGGCATGGAAACTATGCATGACCTGTGATTCTAATATGTTTCTAATGATGCATGAGATGACATACCTTCATCTAATCGGATTGCGACTAATTAAAACCCAGTATATAAAAAAAATATAACATCACACCACAAGTGCGTCACCCAACGGTAAAAATAAAGTCAACTATAAAATTTCTAAACTAGAGAAATCACAATTCAACAAGGTAGATTGGCTCTACCCTATATGCGGGTTAGCTACTCTCGGGAAAAAAATATTACCAAATACCAATTCTATCTTATCCCTGACTATAGGCTCTAAACAGTATGTCAAAGAAAAGAAATTCCTTTGATACCACTTTGTAACGTCCCAGATCTGGGTGCCACACAACGGGTGCCCCAAACTTGATTAGTCACTTGACCTCAAGAGCATTTCCCCAAATTCCAGAGGCTACCGACTAGCAGCGAGGGACTATGTATAATAGTGGGGAAACTATTCCCTCATTTCTCAAAGTGTAGAATAGATGAAAAATTTAAACATACCCAAAAGCGGGAGTAGTAAACATTACAAAGCTGAAATGGACTACAATACAAAATTAAAAGATGACAACCGTCATATATATGATGTTGAAATATGTCCCTAAGTCTAAGAAAATAGCCAGAATAGTATACACTACAATATAAAATAATACAGTACAAGGTACAAGTACAGAAAGGAAAAACAAATCAGTGCAGCAGGAACTCAGTAGCATCGCAAACCTAAGCATAGTCCCATGCTCTCCTACTCCTCTACAATAATCGAGTACCTATATAGGGAATATTTCCCTTATCAACACCTGCATCAATATAGTCTGTTTGGGCCCAAGGCATGACCCAAACAGGGTGTGAGAAATAAATCCTAGTAGGCAACCACCAAAGGCCTGTGCCCAACTGATAGTGAAAATGTGCAATAGTAGTGCAATAATGAAATGAAATAAAGTAGGAAGTAGTCAAAAGTAATTATTACTACCAGTTATATTTCCATTTTAACAAATATTTAACAATTCCAAGCCTGTGCTTTAGCTTGGTAGATATAACACAAGAAATCACCACAAGTAATATTCAAAGAAAACATTGTCCTCAGACATAAAAATCCTTACCCTCAGGTAATCAGAACCGTAACCCATAGGTGATTGCCCTCATGTATAACAAATATTTCCCTCAGGCATGCGAGATGTTTCCCTCAGGCACGAAAGATACCATCCTCAGACATAAGAAACATTTCCCTCAGGATAAACAAAACAATGCCCTCAGGCTAAACAGAACACTACCCTCAGGATAAGAAAGACACTGCCCTCAGGCTAAACAAGTAACCGACTGAGCCTAATGAATAATCAAGAAATTTTTATACATTTTCTCTCAAGAAAACTCAAAGTGTGCTATAATCACGGCGTACCCACGGGTATCCTAGACAAATGGATAAAAAAGGGAAACACACCCATGGGGTGGCCCCATATCAAGGAAACTATCCCAAACAACATTTTATGAATATTCATTAAATTAATTATGCAATTATAGGTATTATATCAGTCAAGTAATTAGCCATACGACACGCCAAACATGGGAGTGTAGCACAAAGGTACACAAAATCAACTCAACAGTTGGAAATAAACACCAGACCACCTACCAAGATCTCCTCTGATCGATATATGTGAACGACACCTCCTGAATCAACCAGGAATAACATAGATCTGGGAAAAACGTTCACCCATTCAAACATAAATAACTTCCTCTCATCAAATAATTGGAAGGAAAATCTCAAGAAGTGAGAATAAATCACCTGCGTGGTTCAAAAGAGATCGACTACAGAAGAAGCAGATTCCCAGTGTATGATTGGGAGCTCATCCAAGTCTTGGCCTCCTCTCCTACATCTCCTGGTGTGTTCCATGCCTCCTCTTCCGAAAGAAGAGGCTACTGCCAATTTTAAGAGAAAATACATAACTACATGGGATGTACTCTCAATTATATGGCATGTAATTTCCATTTTTTAACTGTTCCTTTGGCTGCCACATTCCACTGCCTCACTGTTCATCATTCAACTTCGTTACACGATGTGTATTACTGAGTACACAACTTGTACTATCATTACGTTGGTGGATACTCCCACCACCTTACTATTCACCTACTGACTGATTACATGACGTTTATATAGTAAATTCATGACGTGTAGTCAGTTTTTACAACCTTCATCACTGACAGGCCTACACGCCCTGTGTACTCATCTCACAAGACCGAAGTACATGAAGTGTTGAAAATTACATGGTGTGTACCCACAAATTTTGGGATTTTTCCACATTTTCCTTATTTTCTCAAAAAAAATTTAGGAAAAAGGGAAAAGAATAAACCCGTACCTAAATAATAAGAACAGAGTTCTTACACTTTCACTGTAACTTGTGCATATGCTATGTTTGTCTTATATTTTATTTATAAATGATCCCTGTCAGCTTTTGAGGCATCCTACTAGGTATGTTTATAATCAACCATGCATGTGATTTTCCCGCACGTATCATGTCTTATGCAGAAGAAGGATATGATGAAAATGACTATAGAGGACCATTGGGATATTGGGTACTCGGATCACATACAATGGTCATAGCTTGGGACTTAGGAGCTGGGATCTCTCAACTATTTTACTTTTCCAATTTTCTTTTAGGTTGTGATATATTTTTGGTTAGGCATGTAATTTTCTCTTGTACTTTTCAGTTTACACTACTGTACTTTTTTACTATCTAGAGGTTCATGCATTCTTAGTTTATGTTATAGAAGTTTTATATATTTTCTTCTTTCCTCTACACTTTTTCATTGAGTTTTCTATGTGCATGCATACAGGTACTTAGGAAAATGACTCCTTGATCTAATTATGCCTTCATCGCTTGTAACCACCCCTAGCCTATAGTGGCATGATTGGGGTATTTGTGCCACAAGCCCAGACATGGGTCGAATCATGATGGATTGGTATTAGAAAACGTTCATTCCTTGGGATTATTTTCAGACATATCTCCTTAAACTTGATTGGTTGGGTTTAGGGAAAGAGTGTCAATGTTCCTTGAGTGTAGCTCTTTGAATAGGGAATCCAGTGATAGTGCAATAGCCAATGTAGCCATTCACCAGGACCTTAACTACCTACTTTTAAACTAGGTATTCTGAGACAATTGATTCAGGGTTGATGGTACATGTGTCATATAGGATTGAGTCCTTGATTTTATTTCTTATGTCAACTCCCCATTTTTTGATATATATATATTTATATATATATTCTAATCTATCTGTTGTACTCCTTGATAAATTTCAGGATACATCTGGCATGAAATTGAACTTGGACACCAACTTTGGTTCATAAAGACGATTCAAGGGGTGACAAGACCTCTGTTCAAGGTCAGTATCATGACCCCATTTCCCCAGGTGGGTAGGTAGTATCACCTCCACCTATTGAGTAGCAGATCATCCTAAAATAGTAGGGTGAGGACATGCATAGGCTTAGAAAACTCCGAAGGTTGTAGCATCAAAGACCGTAGAGGTTCCCCAACATGAAAAATCCATAGGTAGTAGGGGATTGTCTAGAGTTAGTGGTCTATATCTTCAAGCTTATTTAGACCACAAAAATCATGTGGTGGCACTGGTAGTTAGCCTTTTATATAGAGAAGATGGTTATTGGTGGGGCCTTGTTATGTATATACATGATGAGTCGAAAATCTCTTGGGATGTATTCCAGTAGTTATTTCATGAAGTGTAATACCCCTCTTGTATATGATCAACCCATATCCAAGAGATTCTAGAGATGAATAGGGGAGGGATGATTGTGTCTGAGAATACAGAGAGGTTCACACACCTTATGTGTTTCTCCCTTGACATGATCTAGGATGGATACTTCAGAGCACACAAGATTTATAATGGACTCCTTAGAGAGATATGAGTGAACATAGTGCCCTTTGGAGTCCATGCATATATTAGGGTTCTAGAGAAGGAACTTGTAAAATATATATTTCTATGTGATGGATTCTAAAAAGTTGGAGCTGGTAGTGGATTCTAGAGAGATGAGTCGTCTACAGCAACTAGAATACATCGGGTGCCAGGATCTTAGAACATGAGATACTTACACGACTAGACTCAGGCGTGTGGTCAGAGGAATCACATAACACCAGAGAAACTTGGAGAGGGGTGGTGCTTTAATTTTGATGGTCAAGGTGACGTAACATGAGACTACCTGACCAGGCATGCAGAGTAGCCCATAATGATAATTGACGGACTACCACGGCATAGGAAATGTCATGATCCGAGATCTCGAAGGCATGAATAGGATGGTCTCCTAGGAGGAGGAGATGGTAGAGGAGCATGAGGATCTATGGTTGGTGGACTCCTTTATGAGGTACTTCCACCACCACCACCACCAGGCGACCCACATCATGCACAAGGAGCTTACGACCAGGGTCGCAGATAGTTGCATCCTTTGGATGTCTATAATCCTGCAGTCCACAAGATGATTCAAGTTATGATTTGTGTTTGTTATAAACATTAAACAATGTTAATAGACATAGATTACAATTATTCCTTTGTCTCTAAACTCATGTTGTGAGAGATAGAGCTTCCAGTTGAGATGGTAGCACAACAACTTTATCTTGAGGTTCCTACAAGGAACACTTCTTATGTATCTTTCATCTACCAGTAGTGTAAGAGATAAATTAGAGGAGATAGGTTCAAATGGGACCTTTATGTCATCCTAATGGAACCCTATTATATAATATTGGGTATAGATTGTTTTTCCATTATTTGAGCCAATATTGGTTATGATTGCAGACAAGTTAAATTCCTACACACTAATGGAAAGAGATTCACCTTTTCTTGAAAGAGAAATCTCATGGTAGGACAAGTGGATGATACGATAATTAGGCTAAATCCTATCAATTATCAACTAGAGAATGAATACCTTGGTATATGAGGATCTTCAATCGTCTAGATTCTTTCAGTTGTGGCGTATTATATAGACATCTCCCCCGAAGAAGTTACACGACTACCTCTGAGGTGGGAGATGTAGTTTTTCATTAAATTGCAACCTAGGATTTCCCTGATATATTTAGAGAAAAATAAAATGGTACCAACTAATTTTCAGGAGATAAATTTGATATTTGAGGACCTCCATGAGAAAGGTTTCATTAGAACCAATGTGTCCCCCTGGGCTACTCCGGTCCAATTCATATACAAGGCATATGGGATATTACCGTTTTGCATGAATTATCATCGGTTGAAAGAGTCCATGATAAAGAAAAAGTACCCATTTTTTAGGATTGACATCCACTTTGAACTATTGAAAGGTACACAATTGTTCTCAAAGATCAATCTCAAGTTTGACTACCACTAGTTGAGGGTTTTGGAGGCTGATATTCCAATGATGGAATTCCGATGTCACTATAGGAACTATGAGTTTTTATTGACGCCCTTGGGTGTGAAAAATTCTCGTGTTGTGTTTTTGTATTTGATGAACTTGGTTTTACATTCATACTTGGACCAATTCATTATTTTCTTCATCAATGACATACTCGTCTACATTGCAACATAGATGGAGTATGAACAACACTTGAGGATGGTACTTAACTTTCTTTGAGAGTACCAGTTTTATGAAAGTCTCTCAAAGTGCTAGTTATGGATTCATGACGTTCACTTTCTGGAGATTGTAATTTATAAGCATGGTTTATCCATGGATCCAGTGAAAATCGAAGTAGTGCCTACTTGGGAGCCACCCAAGAATGTGTCATAGGTTTGGAGCTTACTTGGCATGGTTGGATACTATAAGAGATTTCTGGAAAACTTCTCTACAATAGAAGCTCATTTAGCCACCCTCACATGAAAAGGGTTGCAATTTACGTAGTCTGAGAATTTACAAAGGTCGTTTAATGAGTTGAGGTAGACACTGACAAGTGCTCCACTGTTGAGACTACCAGAGGAGGGCATGGAGTTTGTAGTGTATTGTGATGCCTTAGGAGATGTTCTCAAATATGTGTTAATAAAGCGAAAGGAAGTTATTACATTTGGGTTGAGGAATTTGAGACCACAAAAGAAGGACTACCTAAGACATTAACTAGATCTATCCATGGTAGTCTTCACCTTGAGAATGCAGAGACACCATCTTCTAGGGGAGAAATTTTTGGTTTACTCAGACCACTAGAGTCTTAGGTATGTATTCCCTCCGAGAGACCTAGACCATAGATAATGATTCTGGTTGGATTTCATAAAATAATATGACTTTGAGATAGTATATACTCCAGATAAGGGAAATTTTGTAGTATATTTCCTTAGTAGGAAGTCCTAGGATCTCCAAGTGTAGGAAGCTTTAGTGTAGTTGGATTCCCTGCAAATGATCATGATAGAGGAGGAGGGTACAAAATTTCATTAGTTGATGGTGTTGAGTCATTCACTTATCAATCCTATGAGAGAGTCCTAGCTAAGAGACATCGAATATGAGGTATTTCATGATCATATATTGATGAGAGAATCACTATATAGATATTATGAAAGAGGTAATCATGTCATCTTATTCCAGGGGTTAACAGTGGTTCCAATAATGTTGTGGTTGGAGGTGATGCGAGAGTTCCACACTTATACCCTAGTTATAAATCACGATGTGGGTGATGATGTATAGAGACCTACAGTAAGAGTTTTGGGGGTCCAAAATGTGATGAAGCATAACTGAGTTCATATATCGGTGCCTCACCTATTAGCAGGTAAAGGCTAGGCACTAGGTTCTGGAAGGTTTGTTATAGCCTCTTGAGATGCCATAGTGGAAGTGTGATGAAATATCCATGGAATTTGTCATAAGGATTCCATGTAAAATAATGATCCATGATACCATCTGGTTGATAGTTTACCAAATCATGAAGTTGGCCCACTTCCTTACTATTAGAGAGTAGATTTTGAAGGAGAGTTGGGACAAATGTATGTATGTGATATTGTTCTTCTTCATGGGGTGGACTCAATGATTTTCTCTGATCATGACATGTGGTTTATATCACAGTTATGGAGAGGCCTGCATGAGGAATTTCAGATCCAATTGTGGATGAGTACCACATTTCACCCCCAGACCAATGGGCATACCAAGTGTATTATCCAGGTGATGTAGAATATGATGAGAGCCTTCATGTTGGACATTAGTTAGAGTTGTACAGATCACCTTCCATTGGTGTAGTTTTCTTACAACAATAGATACCACTCTACCAATGACACATATCATTTTGAGGACCTATATTAGAGAACCTACAAGTCACCCTTATAGTGGATAGATATTGGTGAGTCATCTCTAGTGGGCCCAAAAAAGGTGAAAGTGAAAATAGAGAAAGTATAGATCATCCGTTAATGGATGAGGATGGACCAAAGTCGAAATAAATAATCACTGATGAAAAAATTACCAATACCAAGAGTTTGGATCTATTGGTATAAGTCCCCAAACCATTGGTATTGGTAAATTAAAAAAAGTTATAGCACATGTTTGAACCCACAACTTGTGGGTTAAAGATC
This sequence comes from Viscum album, assembly GCA_963277665.1. Lineage (NCBI taxonomy): Eukaryota > Viridiplantae > Streptophyta > Magnoliopsida > Santalales > Viscaceae > Viscum > Viscum album. The sequence continues at coordinate 249,434,826 of OY728133.1, forward strand.
AAATCCTTTTCCACTATACTGAAATTATCTTTGTGAATATATTTGGATAAATATATAAATATATATTTATATGTAATTTATATATTGATTTATTTAACAATATTTGACAAAATAATTCATAAAAAATAAGGGTACCTATCCCAATAGTTTTTAAAACTGTTCGGATAGGTATATACCCTTTCCCAACGGTTTAGCCAAACCATTGGGAAAATTGGTATAAATGTATACCCTTTTCTAATGGTTTGGCCAAACCATTGGGAAAAGTGGTCTAAAATTGGGCTTTTCCCAATGGTTTGGATAAACATTGGGAAAGGGTATGGATTTCCCAATGGTTTGGAAAAACTGTGGGGAAAGACATACCCTTTCCCAATGGTTTGGAAAAACTTTTGGGAAAGGTGGTAAAAAAGTGGGCTTTTCCCAACGGTTTGGCAAAACCATTGGGAAAGCTATACCCTTTCCCAATAGTTTGGCCAAACCATTGAGAAAATTTTTCTAAAAGTGGGCTTCTTCCCAATGGTTTGGCAAAACTATTGGGAAATCCATACCCTTTCCCAACAGTTTGGAAAAAATGTTTTGAAAAGTGGTCTAAAAGTGGGATTTTCCCAATGGTTTGGAAAAAAACATTGGGAAAGTCATAACCTTTCCCAATAGTTTGGCCAAACTGTTGGGAAAAGTGGTCTCAAAGTGGGATTTTCCCAATGGTTTGGCCAAAATCGTTGGGAAAGGGTATACATTGATATAACTTTTAGAAAACTTTCCCAATGGTTTGGCCAAAACATTGGGAAAAGTTATACATTGAAACCACTTTTCCCAATGGTTTTTCCAAGCTGTTGGGAAAAGTGGTGTCAAAGTTGGATTTTCCCAAATGTTTGGAAACACCATTGGGAAAGCCATACCCATTCCCAATGGATCAGAAAAACTGTGTGGAAAGGTGGTCTAAAAGTGGGATTTTCCCAATGGTTTGGGAAATTCGTTGGGAAATCCATACCCTTTCCCAACAGTTTGGCCAAACTATTGGGAAAAGGTTCTAAAAGTGGGATTTTCCCAATGTTTTGGATAAACTGTTGGGAAATCCAGACCCTTTCCCAATGGTTTGGAAAAACTGTTTTGAAAAGTGGTCTAAAAGTGGGATTTTCACAATGGTTCATAAAAACCATTGGGAAAGCCTTACCCTTTCTCAACAGTTTGGCCAAACTGTTAAGAAATGTGGTCTGAATGTGGGATTTTTCCCAATGGTTTGGAAAAACTGTTGGGAAAGGGGACCTATACCAACACTTTTTAAAAACCTTTGGTATAGAATGTTTGTATAGGTAGAATTTCTAGTAGTGATTAGGCGGATCACTCTTATAGGTCCTTGGTGTTCGAGTAGGGAGATTGGGTTTTCTTGAGAGTCTTCCCATAATGAAGAATGCATAGGTTTTTCTAAGGAGGCAATCTATCCTCAATGTTAATTGGGCCATTCGAGATCTTGCATATGGTTAGTAAGGTTTCCTATCACCTCGTCCTACCCATAGAGCTGGAGTGGGTGCACGATGTATCTCATGTGTTGTATTCAATGAGATACATGCATGACCACATGCATGTCATTGACTAGGGGACCTAGAAATTGAGGATATATTGATTTTTTCATAGCACCCAATGGAGATCGAGGATTTTCAGGAGTATACCCTTTATGTATAGATAATCACTTTGGTTCATGGGAAATGGTAGCATGGAAACATGTAGGATTGTTCTTGGGAGCGGGAGAACCAAGTACATGATCATTATCCAATTTTTTTTCTTCCAAATTTTAGTTTTCATGAATAAAAATCATGAAGGAGGGAATGATTTAGAGACCCATTTTTTTCCATGTAAGAATTTGAAATACTTATATATATATATTTCACGAGATAGGTTCTAAGACGACGTGTGATTCTGAGGCCCAGTGTGTCCAGAATTAATTTTATAAGAAAATTAAATATATTTTATATTATGTGTGTGCAGATTCTTAATGAAAATTGGACAAATCTTAAATGATTTCTTGGATAAGAAATATCAGATGTTGGTTGGTTTTGGAACATGGTGTTTAATCTAGAAATGACATAAATTAAGTCGGTGCAGGACATTCAGATCCCTCCCTCATTGGAGGTAAGTTAAGTGTATTAATTTAATTAATTAATTAAATTATTCATATAATCTAAAATAAAATGTTTATAAATATATCATTATGTAATTTTGGCTAGGTTTAGACTCATAACAATGGAAATCACCGGTGATCTCTCCGCTCTTCCTTTTTTTAGTAAATCGAATCCAATGATGATAAAACACTAGACTAGATCGAATCAGTACACACCTAATGTAAGGGATCTTCCCAAATCATTTTCATGAATGTTCTTCATTAGTGAGAAAACCAATATTAAGGAAAGACTCATCAACTATTGTTTTTATTACCGTGACTAAACAATGGAGGAGATCGTTAGTTGTTCTTGAATCTAAGCCTCTATTGCAGCCTCTACATGTGCCTAGGTACTTAAATCTCAATGTTGGTTAGCTATTTTAAATTCCAAAATCCGTATTCTCAGTTTTTAGCTAAGAATAATTGGAAAATGATGTTTAAACTTTGGTTTATGGTGATTTCATCCATAGTTTCTTGATGTTTTAACCAGTTAAAACCCCACGACCCCAAATAAACCTTTTTGGGAGGTACTAAGCTCGATCAGACCCATAGATTCACAAATAATTGATGAAATACAAATGTTTTGATGAACTGATCATAGATCCTGAATCGTTGTGTGGTGAGGATGAATGTTTGGGTGATTTTAGATTAGGGAATCGTGGATCATAATCATGTGAAATGAAAGGGGTTTTTACAAAATATTCATTAGAGTTGATCTCCAGTAAACGATGGCTGAAAAGTGTGAGATTCAGTGAAATCCATGAGTTTCATAAGGAATTATAGTGGAATCTATGGTGGTGTGGCCTAATTAGAGGCATGAAGACCCGATATTGAGATTTGAGATTTTTAGAAAAATCCCAACAACATGCCATGATCCAAGATGAAAAAATGACATGTATCCTTTTTCAATGGTGCTGTTAAGGTTTTGGAAACCCATAAGGATGGAATGACGTGTAAATCAACAACATTCCATGTACCACCTTACGGTGTGAGTAATACATTTGATGGGTCACAGGGCTTGGTACACACCATGTTCCAAGTACAAAAGATGATAAAATCACATGGGCGGAACCTCATGTGGATCGATATGTTGTGTACGAAAGCACACTGACATGAGGTCTGGTACATGGATATGGGGTCTTATATATGGACACGATAAAAAAAACATAGCCTTGGTCCTAACTAGTGAGGACATACTATTTATTCCACATATACGACATGTAATGCTATATGGGATGAAGCCGTGTGTTGGCCAGGGATAAGACCAAGCTGTGAGGTAGGGGCACACACCATTGGCCCCCTCACATGCTGTTTACCCCTTTGTTCCTTTTCCTGAAACTTTGAAGTCTTTTATATCCCTTTTTTGAACTCATATTTTAGGCCACAATTAGCCTATACTAAGTGATTTTCTGTGTAGAATATGAAGGTACCCACAATTGTGGATTTTGAGATATGATGTAAAATATTGTAATAATTTCACTATATGTGGAAACCCTGATGTGGGAAATGATCAGGCAGGATAACCAGATGATTACTTCCATGTGGAACCCTTTAGTTGGGCCAAAAATGGGTCCCCTATGGCTTCTATATTGGAACCCTTCAGCTGAGCTGGGAATGGGTCATATACAGACTCCTGATTGGAAACCTACAGTTGGGATGGGCATGGGTCCTTGGTGACAATTAGAGTGGAGCTATCCAGCTAGGATGGGCATGCATCCTCAACTTCCCGAGTGGAACCATTATAAAATATTAGGTCATGTGTACTCATTGAATTAGAGTGAAACCCTATAGATGGGTTGGGCATGGGTACTTGACCATCAGAGTGGAACCCTACTACTGGGTAGAGAATGGGTCCTCCATCATCTATCAGAGTTGAACCCTCCTATATTACTGGGGCATGGGTTCTTTATCTAGAAATTGTGGGCCCCAAACTATGGAATAGTGAATGGATGTGGTTTGAAATATCTTTGGACTCATGTTGAAGAGGGATGATTTCCCCACTAATACCCATTTTTGTAATGCATCCAAAACCATGCGGGTGAGTCAGTGCATCCCAAAGTAGATAGTATCAAAGTGTGGTGAATTATTCCCTTAAAATTGTGTGTTCGAGGTGGAAACATGTAATGCATGGTATCATTGTTGGACTTTTGGAAATACAATCTAGTCTTATTCTTGGGATGATATGTGAGATGGAGATCCCCTTACTCTATCATTTCTTATTCTTTGACAACTTATATATATATATATATCCTTTTTCTGTATCCCCTCCTCGGATTTGGTTACTCTCCTTCTCAGAGATGTGAAGACGTGTGGGGTATGCCATGTGCTTTATGTGTCTAGCTTCTCATGGTTGGATGAGTTTACTCTCTTGCTATAGTTTCCAAACACTTTACATGTAGTTCATCTACTCACCATGTTTATCCCCTTGTGCTTGGATGAGATTACCTACACTCTTTCTTGGATGAGGTGTTCTGTTTCATTGTACCTTGTGCATCTGATATCTTTATCTTATATTGTATCTCTTACTGTCCCCCGTTAGCTTTTGGGGTGTCCTATTGGTTATGTTTATAGTCACGCCTACATGAGATTTTCTTGAATATGTTGTGTCTTATGTAGAAGATAGAGAGGTTAACCATGACTAGAGATGAGCATGGGGATAAATAGTTCTTAGACCGTGCATGGTGGTCATAGATTGGATTCAGGAGTTGGGATCCCTTATATGTTCTACATTTTTAGTTTTTTGTCCGGTTGGGACATATTTCATCTTTGGAATGTATTTTTCCCTTTAATTTTCAGTTTACATTACCGTAATTTTGTAATATTAGGAGGTTCATGCATGCTTGGTTTACTTTATAGTAGTGTTACATATTTTCTTATTATCTATGAACTTCTTCTTTGGGTTGGATTTGTGTGTGCATACAAGTACTTAGGCAAAGGCCTCTTGTAGTTAGTTATGACTTTGGTGCTTATTGCCACCCCTAGCCTATGGAGGTGGGATTAGGGCAGTTGTGTCTCGAGCCCCGACATGGGTTGGGTCATGACACATTAATGTTTTTTAAAAGGTTGGGGCCGAAACCTCATTTATTATTAAAGCAAATCAAAGACCACTTCGATTGGGTAGAGGGAGACCCCTTACATAGCCCGAAGGCCCAGTGGGCATTTAGAACATTACATAGCCCGTAGGCCCATTTTTTTGACCAAAGGCCCATTATGTGAATTGTACTACTATAGTACTCGCCATTGCTATAATGCCCTGTAGCCGCTACATGGCCCTGCTACCGCTGCAGTGCCCGTCATTGATACAGTGCCACCAATGCTACAGTACGCTATAGTACTACTACAATACCTGCGCCCAATGGGTTTTGAACCCCCATTTTTCATGTAGAATTATAGGGTCATGACAATATAATCCCATTATTTAAATTCAAAAATTAAATAATCACATTACTCCCATTAAGATCAATATCTTCAGTTAATTCCTCAATTAATTGTTGTATCACAATCAAATCAATATTCCCAATTATTTGACTAGTTAATTTTTCCATCTCAATATTTTGATAATTATCTCAATAATTAATTATCCCCAAATCCCACTTAAATAATATGAAAATTTACTAAATAATTAATTATACCTAAATTGACATTCTCAAATCCCTTATAATTAATTCAAAAATTAATTATTCATAATCTATAATCCCAATATCCCACATTTGAGTATTTTCCTTAATTAATAAATTCAAAGAATTAATTAGATTGATCAGGAACATAATTTCTGAACATATAATAGCAATTTTACAATTACATAAAAATAATTACTATTAAGACTTTTAGATTTAAATTATATACCACCTACCCTAGGATAGAGGAAGAAGGTTTTCTAATAGATATCCCCAAATTGAACGAAATTAATAAAGAACACACTGATGAACATGATTTAGATCCAAATCCTAAATCCAAAATTAAACAAATCAAGAAATAAAAATCCTAGATATAGATCTAGAACTGACAATGGATAAAGATCCTTGTATTATCCTGTAAGAGGATCAAGATAGAGAGAGAGAAGAACCATGGAGAGACCACATACCTAGTGAGGTGTAGATCTTCAATCTGACCTTCAATTTTCCCAGAATGGAGGTCGAGAAGGCTTGGAATCTGTCCAAGAGCCTCCAAAATTTTGAAATAGAGATTAGCATCAAATTAGGGTAGATTAGAGGATAATATGGGGAGGGGGGTTTGGGAATATTAAAAACTAATCTTCGGGTTAATTAAATCATGTGCACATTTTTTTGTGATAAGGCGCATGGTTTCCCCTAACTGTGAACCTTAACCATGTGCATATTCTAAGAGGGGGGGGGGGGATTTCTCCTTTTAGGGTTCATGGTTTGAAAAACCATGTGTAAACCACATGAATCACCTCCAAATGAGTTTGTACGGTTAGCTGGATTAGGTTGAATGGTTTGAGAAAATTGTTGACCAACTATGAACTTTCCCACTTCCTTCCAAAAATTAATACTTTCACTCCAAAACTCCTTAACTAATAACCCAACAAAAATTTCATAACACAAGGAAAATGAGTATTTGTAAATGAGCCTGAGTCATATCTTCAAAAGTTTGGGGTTTTTAAATATCCCCACCTTATAAAAGTTTATCCTCGAGCTGTACTCCCATGCATCTCTAATATTTTGAGTCAAAAATATTGGGCCACTAGGCCCTCATATATGCTTCTCTATTCGATTTTTCCTGCTCAATATATCCATGTTCCCAAAAAACATAAACTATCAGCATAGTCTTTCCTCGTAAAACATTCTCACTATGATCCAACACACATATCAGATGATCCTAAAAGGATGCATCTATCTCAAGATCAACACCATCCAAACATACCTAACATGTTTCTCAACTCTTCACGCACAAGAACTATAAGAAAAACATCCATAATTGGCACTAAACCTTTCCATAAAAACTTACTGGAAAGGATGTACATCATGAACCTCTAAGACCTACTTGTAATTTTATTTTGGAATTAAAAACATGAACCTTACAGTCCCCTCATTGGCATTCGGATGCCACTACTTCCAACCTATGATCTTTATCCACACAAATTCTACTGAGACATCACTCCCCACCTTTGGAGCATCATTAATATTGTTTTTTCAAGTAACTCAACCACCATAGTATTTATAAACTTGTGGTCCATTTCTAGAACCTCATCCATAAACTATTTATGGAATACCTCCCACTATCTAACTCCACATATACTACTTTATAAGAACAACCTCTAAGAGGCCCCATATCTAACCAAAACACATTTAGGTAGCTAGGCCTAAATCCATATATTTATCATCATACCTGGGATGATGTTAAGATATGGGACATTATCATCACTAATTAATGGTACACTAATAAATCATTAGTGAACATGATAAAAAATCCTCCATCATTGATGCAACCTTCCACTATGGGAACACCTTAATCTGTTGAAAGTTTCAGGGTTTCCTACCCACCAACATCTCACCACATCGATCCAGAACAAGATGGTCTCTCACATAACCTATAATTGAATTCTGAAACTAGGAAATTCTCACTGCCCAAACCACCAAAATCAATGAAAAAATAATAATAATAATAGGATTATCAATTAAAAACATTAAAATGGTTAATAAGATGGATTAAAAAAACCATAACAAGTATTTCTCCCTTATTCCCATTACATGGTCAAAACCAAGACACTATCTCTACCAAGCCATGAGTCAATTATAAAATAAATCATGTCACAAAATAATATTGAGTTCTTAGAATGATTGAAACATACTTATATCTCATTCCATACCAAGCCATGAGTCAATTCTAAAAAAAACTCAGAAACAACAATCATATCACACAAAAAGTGCATCAACCAAGGTGAAATAATATTCAACAATGATAGAAAACAACAATAACAACAATACCACCCTGGGTACTTGGGTTCTTCTCTGTACATGGGTTAGCTATTCCCAGGAACGAGATCATAAACAAGGCCTAAATATTTCTAGTCTCCTATCTACCTTTCCTAAATTGTAAGATAAATTAAAAAGACAGAAAAACTAGGATCTGATACCACTTTGTAATGTCCCAACCTAGGTAACACACACCGATTCTCCGAGCCATCCATTCACATAACCTAAATTATATGTCCCCATACTCCATATACTACCAACTAGTTGAAAGGGTCTAATATCAGTCATGGGGAGTCTATAGCCTCTTTGAAGGAGTAAAAAACTAGTGAAAAATAAATAAAAAATAACTAATTATATAACCATAACGAAAAGGATTCTAAAATTACATGATGAACAAAACTAGAAATACAATATCAAAATTGAACAATAGATATTCCGTGATAATTTAAATGCCAAGTGACAAATTAAAGATCAAGAGTAAAGACACTGACAACACCTAAGTGGGTCTCAAACCATGTCTGGTTGCCTCATCCATGCTCCATCCCAACTCAACTATCTAACATAGGGCCTTTTCCTTTAACCTGTCTTGAAAACATGAAATCTATTTGGGTACCGATTAGGAAACCCATGTAGGGTGTGAGTAAAACTTAGTAGGCCACCACCATTGACATCTAAAATAATATCCAGTAAATATTAGTGTATACAGTTGTATAAATAAATAAGTACAGTTCGTAAGTATATAATTATCACATTATCAATTATTCTTTATTTAACCACATAAACCCTTGGGTACTAGAGGACACTCTAACATCAATACTTTCTTCAGCCCATGCCAGAGTCTAAACCATTTCATATTTTAAACTTACAAATCATTTAACAAATTGTATTCTATTATCCACTTCTTTTCAATTTATAATGCCCCTAATTGGAACCATATTCTAATGCCAAAAATTTGGGTCAAGTTCATCATGCCTAGGACCCATTGAGATTTGGAAGCAGCTAACCATGTCCCACACACATTTATCAAAAAATTTATCACTATGTTATTTGGAAGCAGCAGACAATGTCCCATACACATTTATCAAACAATTGATCACTACAAGCTTTGGAAATAGCATAACATGTCCCACACATGTTTATCACATCAATCAAGGTTAATCAATATTAACCTTCTTATCACATTTTACAATAAAACAACCAATTATTTAATTCAATTTTTTTTTTATTTATTTCAGTCAACTAAAAAATCACAACACTTCCAATTAATTAATCTTAAAATTAATTAATCAATTCACTATCTCAATATCCCATAATTAATTCATCAATTAATTATTCAATTCAATAAATTCAATATCTCCATAATTAATTTAATAATTAATTATCATAATTAACCAATTCAATAACTTTATAATTTAATAAACAATTAATTATCACAATTTAAATAATTCAAAATCCCCATAATTAATTCAATAATTAATTATTCATAATCTATAACCTTAATGTCACATAATTAATTCAACAATTAATTATTCAAGATCTACAATCACAATATCACATAATTAATTTAACAAATACTAATCTCACATCAACAATCTCATTATCTCACAACTAATTGAATAATTAATTAACATATCAACTAAATCAATTAATTCAATAATTAATTAATTATAATAATTCCATTAATTAATTCAAAAAATTATTAATCACAATCGACTCCTTAAATTATTCACTAATTAATTCTTCAGGTCAATCTTACTAATTAATTACATAACTAATTAATCACATTCAACCCATTTAAATTTATCACCAATTAATTATTCACCTCAATTGCATTATTTAATTCCACAATTAATTAATCACATTACTTACCTTAATTAATTAATCAATAAATTAATCCCATCAATAACATTGTTTAATTAAATAGTTGAATAATAATATTACTTCCATTAATTAATTCATCAATTAATTAATTCCCTTATTTAATTCAACCTTTAAATAATCACATACTACCCTTAATTATTTCATCAATTAATTAATTCCACCATTCAAATTATTTAATTCAATAATTAAATAATCATATTACTTCCAATAACTAATTCATTAATTAACTAATCCCATTATTTAATTCAACCATTAAATAATCACATACTCCCATTAATTAATACATCAATTAATTAATACCATCAATCCCATTATTTAATTCAATAATTCAATAATCACATTATTCCGATTAATTTATTCATCAATAAATTAATCCCACAAATTCCATTATTTAATTTATTAATTAAATAATAACATTGCTTTCATTAATTAATTAATTAATCTGATTATTTAATTTAAAAATTAAATAATCACATTAATCCCATCAACCACATTATCTAATTCAACAATTAAATAATCACACTAATCCTATTAATTAATTCATCTATTAATTAATCAGACCCACAATCACAAAATTTCCCACCATTTATTCATGAATTAATTATTCCAACTTAAAGAATTCAACAACCCCAATTAATTCACCAATTAATTATTCCATATCAATCAATTCAATATCCCTAATTTATTCCTCAATTATGTTTTCTATCTCAATCAATTAAATATCTCCAATTAATAGTTCAATTAAATTTTATATCACAATCAATTCAATATACCCAATTAATTCTTCAATTAATTGTTCTATCCCAATAAACTCAATATCTTCAATTAATTGTTCTATCTCAATCAAATCAATATCCCTAATTAATTCACTAATTAATTATTCCATCTCAATGTTTGGATAATTTAGTCAAAAATTAATTATCCCCAAATACCAATTCAATATTCTGATAATTAACCCATCAACTACTTATCCCAAATTATCAATATCAATTCCATAATAATTAATTCAATAATTAATTATTCAAAATCTATAATTCCAATATCTCTAATTAAAACATTTCCCTAAATTAATTAATTGACCAAATTAATTAATTTGATTAATATTGAAATTTATAATCATCTAATATAAATTATAAAATTACATACACATAGTTATGATTAAGAATTTGGGATTTGAATTATAGACCACCCACATAAGGATTGATGTAGAACATTCACCAACATATATCCCCAAATTGAACAACATCAATAAGGAACACATCAGAGAACATGATTTAGATATGAATCCTAAATCCATACTTAAACAAATCAAGATATAAAAACCTATATCTAGATGTAAAATCAATAACAGATAAACATTTGTCTTTTATCCAGGAAGAGGAGTGGGAGAGAGAGAGAGAAAAAAAACAACTTTGGAGAAACTACATACCCGATAAAGTGAAGATCTTTAATCCTCCCTTTGATTCGCTAATAACAGAGGTCGAAAAGTCTTGTAATATGTATGGGAGCCTCCAAAAAGCATGAGAAATAGATTAAGGTAGAACTAGGACTGATTAAGGGTCGATATGGGGGTTCATGAATTTTAAAAAAAAATTCTCAGGTTAATTAAATTATGCGCACAATTTGTTGAGTTGTGGCACATAGTTTCCCCTAACCATGGTCCTTAACCATGAACCACTTATACAGGGGGGTTCACTATTTGTACTTTTATGGTGAATGGTTTGATAAATCCTGAACCAATCATTTAAATCCTCTCATTTTGGGTTCTCAAAGATAAAAAGGCTATGATGAATGGTTTGGGAAAATCATGCCCCACCCGTGCACTTTCCCACTTCCAAAAATTCAAAAATTAACCCAAAAAATCCACAAATAATAACCCAAAAAAGTACATAACACAAGGAAAAATAGTAACTATAAATGAGCATGAGAAATCTTTATAATAGGTCGGGGTTTTACACTGAGTTTCATTACATAAATATCTTTTACTTAATCATTTAGATTTTACCTTATGAAGCCCTATATGGAAAGAAGTGTAGGACTACAATGCTACAGGATTAACATAGAGAAAGATATCTATTTGGAATTTATTGTTCTAAGTAAATAGATGAAAAATTTAAATTCACTTAGTAACACACCAAGTATTCTCAAAGTTGATATAATAGTTATACTGAAAATTATCAGTATGATTAAAAATTTGAGGTTGTTGAGATGGTGTTACTTCAAATTTCTCTACGGAATAAGGTTATGAGATTTGGAAATAAGGTAAATTTTATCCCTGGGTATATTTCCCCCTTTGGTATTCTTAATCAAATAGGGAAAATAGTTTATCTCTTGGTGCTCCCATTAATCCTCTCTCAAGTTCATGACGTGTTCTATATATATATCAATAAGAAGTATATGCATGATCATTCAGATATACTAAACTAAAAGTTCATTCCAATAGAGAATGATATTCTCCAGTAAGAAAAACAATTATAAATCACGTTGTTGAGTCAATAAGGTTTCTTTACGACTTTTACATTCCTCCATGTTTTGAAAATCACAAACACATTTTCTAAAAGAAAATTATCATTCACTAAGAATTATTTTCTTAAGGAAAATGTTATTTCTCTAAGAATTGTTTTATCTTTACCTTTGGTTTTAATTGTCTTATTTAATGTCTTCTCAAACCAAGTTTATCAATTTTTTCTTAAGAAAAAACTTATGATCCTTATTTAAAAACCTCAGAATATTACAACACACTAGATAGTTATTCATTCTATTTTTAGTCTCTAAATTTTCTGAAATTCAGATTCCAAATTCTCTGAAATTCAGACCCTTAATTCTCTGAAATTCAGATTCCAAATTCTTTGAAATTCAGACTCTGAATTCTTTGAAATTCAGACTTTGAATTCTTTGAAATTCAGATTCTGAATTCTTTGAAAATAAGACTCATTATTATCTAAAATTAAGACTCTAATTTTATTAAATTCAGACTCTGAATTATGTGAAATTCAGACTTTGAATCCTCTAAAATTAGAAATTTTAATTATCAAAAATTCAAACTCTGAATTTTTTGAAATTAAGACTCTGAATTATTCATAATTCAAACTCGAAATTATTTAGAATTCAGACTCAAAATTTCTTATAATTCTGACTTCTAATTCTTTATTATCAAGACTATAAATTCCTCATAATTCTGACTCTGAATTCCTCATAATTCAAACCCTGAATTCATCATAATTTAGAATCATAATTCTATATTTCCTAGATTCTGATTATTTATATTTTTTTAAGAAACATTAATTTATTAACATATTGTTTCAATTTTATCAGATCCTAATTTTTTAAAAATGATATTGTTTTTTCTTAGATATTATTTGTTCTTAAGAATGATAATGTTTCCCAAGTTTTTCCTACATAAAATAACTTAATACAATTTGTTTCTAACTAACCATTTGTTAAGTAACACATATACATGTCCCTTTTAAAATCAAGGAAAAATATGATCATTGGAGGATAGAGCTAACCGTTGGAATCCTTTCTTATAAATAAGAGCTCATTTGAACGAGCTCAATACATTAAAAAAGATATTACATGTTGTGATGGTATGAATTGATTTATAGAGAGAGAAAGACTCTTGTGCCTTGTGCGATTTGTGAACATCTTGTTCATCCATGAAAAACTTGTTCTGCTTGCTTTGTGCGACTCCGATTATTATTGTGTACAATAGAGGACTTCCTAGGATAGGAAGACCGAGGTGACAACTAACATAATGTTTGAGGACTTCTGGGGATAGGAAGACAGAGGTGCCGACTACCTTAAAGTAAGAGGGCTTGTAGGGATAGCAAGACATAAAATTATATTCTTATAAAGGTCTTACCCTGGTGTGGGTAAGAAAAAATTTCTTGAATGTATAAATCAAGGGACCTTTATCCAAGGATTTTAGATATCCTTCTCTTTGGGTTAAAATATTTCCTACTTATTTAATTGCTTTTTTACAAGTTTTATTTCAACTGTACTCTATTAAAGAAAAAAGTATGACTTTATTATACTTTATTGTACTTATACTTACTCTGATAAATTATATTCTATAGGATTTAAGGTAGAATATTTCCTTAAGATAAACTTGCTTAAGTTTTCTTAAGTATAACTTGTTTAATATTAGGTTTATTTTAATTGGACCTCGACCCTTCTAATTATCCCTTTAATTGACAACAAATGAGGGTTTCTGGATTTACCCTCTTTAACATTGTTCAACATATATTTCCTTAAGGTTAAAAATGAATGTTTTGAAACTTAAAAGTCACCCCCTCTTGTAATTTAGTATCTACATATACTATTTTGATCCTAAAATTGATATGAGAGGAGGCCTATGAAATACTTATACTTACATATAAGTTTTCTTGCTCAACTTTTCTTTATTAACATTAATTTTTCAAGTTTTCCTTATATATTTTATCTATAAAATATTTTTTTACTAATATTTTTTGTGGTAAAGTATTTTTTTCTTATAGAAATGGTAGGTATGAATGTTGGTTCTATAGAAAACCTTAATCCTACCAGACCACCTATCTTTGATGGTAATGATTATGAGTACTAGAGAGATCAAATGAAGACTTTTGTTATTAATAGTGGAGTGTGCAATTATTTTATGCTCATTGGATATTACCAAATTCCTAACAAAGAAGTCAAAACATTCACCAAACAAGAAAAATAAGAATATCAATTAATTTACATGGTATGAAACACTTTTTGTATTATATGACTAGGAATATATATAGTATGATATCATTATGTGAAGGAACCAACTATCTTTGGAAGAAACTTTAAGTCGTACATTTTGGAACTTCTAAAGTGATAGAAACTAGAAGATCTTTATTTTGAGATGAATATCATGGATTTTTATTTCCCTATGGAGAACCTGTTTGCAAAGTGAAACAAAGATTTATGACCATTATTAAGAATATTTAATCTATGGGAGTGAATGGTCTTGATGATTAAGTTCTTGTGGAAAAGATAATTGATATAATTCCCAATGAGTGGAAATAAAAAAGGACAAATATTGATGAAAACAAGAAAGTATCAAACATTACTCTTGAGGAGATATTTGGAAATCTTATTCAACATGAAACAAGAATGAAGAGAGATGAAAATTTCAAAAAGAATAATAATGGTAATGGATGTGTATACTTCACTATTACATCTAATTTTATGACTCAAAAAGAGTTAAAAGATATAAAGCTAAGAATGCTGTTGTGATATCTGAATCAAGTGATAATGATCAGTCTGAGAATGAACTTTCCAATCTTGCTCAAAAAATGAACAAGATTTGGAGGAAGAAAGATTTTTAGTATATATATAAGAAGAAAGATAGAAATGATAAGAAAGATTCTGATGTAACTTATTACAAATTAAAAAGTGCTGGACATATTAGACATGATTATACTATGATTAAGAGAATGGATAGAAAAAAAAGCATTCTGAAAAAAAAAAAGAAATAAGTACTACAAGTCTAAGGCTTAGAATGTCTTAAAAGATAATTTCACCTAGAGTGCCAGTGGTGGTGACTCTTTATATGAATCCTTATAATATTAATCTTTTAGTCATAAGAATATTGGTCTTATATCTAGATTACCTATTGAAAATCATTTTCTTATAGCTAAGGTACACAATACTGAATCCTTAACCAATATATCTTTTAAAGTATTTCTTAATGATGAATATTATGGATATTTGGACGAATAACATTCTTCATTAGAAGATAATACATTACCTTCATTTGAAGAAGTCTCTAGATATGCTAAATTACTAGAGAATAAAAAATTAAAAAAAGAAGAAGTTAGAGAAAGAAAATTCTTGAATTTCTATTTTAACTAATGAAGTGTAAAATATTTTTAAAGATCATGATAAAAAAATCTTGATTTTTAAAGTGTTTCTAAAAAACTTAAGGAAGTTTGTTTTTAATAGTATAAACTTCTAAAGGAACTTGCAAATGTTATTCCTATGAAAAATGTTTTAGAGACTAACTCAATTTATAAAACTAATGACTACTAGTAGAAGAATTTAGTCATCATAATAAATTATAAAATTTTTTCCTTAAAGAAACTTTTATCAAATTTCACTTATGGATGGACAAAATTTGATAAAATATATTCATAAATTTGTCCTCTTAAAAATTGTTCAAGATCTGGTTATCCTGACTCAAAATTAGTTTTTAGTAATAACTATTTTGTTCCCCAAAGTGATCCCTTTTCACTAATTGTAAATTTGTATAATATTGGGAGAAGATTTTTTCTTTAAATAAAACCCAAGACTTAGGTTTTTATAAGGCTAATATTTCAATGAAAATGTGGATTACTAATATTTTATTTTTTGAAATTTCTGGATCTAAGAAAGTTTGGATTCAGAAGGTATAAATCTTTTATTTTTAGGAAAATAAAGGAAGTACCAACAAAAATATATCATACATGGATAGTGGATGTTCCTGATACATGACTAGTAACAAAAACTTCTTTGAAAATATTATTAAGACAAAAGGAGGAAAATTAACTTTTAGAGATAATGCTCAGGGAGAAATTTTTGGTAATAAAAAATTGTTATTCTTGGAAAAGATTTAATTTAATTTTTTATGTTAATTGTCTTAATAATAACCTTATAAGCCTAAGATAATTATCTTATGTAGGATACCTTGTGAATTTTAGGAATGATAATTTCCAAGTACACAATTCCAAGGATGATTTTATTCTCTCTGCCCATAGGCATGAGAATGTTTATACACTTAACTTTGAAGACCATAGGAGCCAATCAACCATGCCTTAGTGTAATGAAAGACCAATCTTGATTATAGTGTAGAATACTAGGAAAATTTAATCTTAGGAACCTTTGAACAATCTCCAATAAAATACTTTTTAAGGATCAATAAGAGCTTGGATTTGATTCTTCAAAAGTTTATGATCCTTATCAATATGGAAAGAAACATAAGTCAAGCTTTAAATCAATCGTTGAAGTCTAAACATCTGATGCATTATAGCTAGTGCGTACAAATATTTTTAGTCCAACACAAACTGAATGTATTAAAGAAAAATACAATGTATTTGTTTCAGTTGAGGATTACACTTGATTTACATGGGTCTATTTTCTTTCAATGAAAATTTAAGTCTTTTCTTATTTCGAAACTTTTAGAGCCCTGATTGAAAATGATAAAAACCTTCCATTTATAACTATCTATAGTGACTATGGAGGATTATTTCAAAATATAGATTTTGATAGTTTTTGTAGAAAGAAATGCATTACTAATAAAAGATCATCCCTGAGCACTCCTCAACAAAATGGCCTTATTAAAAGTAGAAATTGAATTCTTCAAGAGATAATTATAACCACGCTGAGTGAATATTATACTGCTAAACATTTTTGGGCTGAAGCTATTAGTACTACTTGATATACTATAAATCAAGTTTTAATCAGACTTTTTCTTAATAAAACACCTTACGAATTTTGGTTTGTTAGACAATCTATACTTTCTTACTTCAAAGTATTTAGATGCAATGTATTAATCTTGAATACTAAAGATAACTTACAAAAATTCACACACAAATATGATGAAGGAATTTTCATAGGCTAGTCCACTACTTCTAAGGCTTTTAGAGTTTTTAAAAAAAATTCTTGTACTATTGAAGATACAATGCATGTTAGATTTGAGGAAACTGATCCTTCTGGTTTTAAACAACCCCAACCTATATCTTCATATGTGTTTTCAAAAATTGATTATCAAACTTTGTTGGAAGATTATTCAAAAAAGGAACACACTCAAGAAAATGTTTCTGAAGTATTTACCCCATAATATTTTCTACATTATATTGATGGATAGGTTTTACAAAACCCAAATAAGTTGTCTCTTAAGAATCATCCTAGTGATAGTGTAATTGGTGATGTAAATTTATCTTTAAGTACCAGATGTTCTTTAAGAAATGAAGTATAACATCTAGAATATCTTTACCAATTGGAACAAAAAATCACTGGTGAAGCATTAGGTGATGATGATTGGATTAAAGCTATGTAAGATAAACTAAATGAATTCTAAAGGAATAAAGTCTTTACCTTGGTTGAGAGACCTAAGGAAACTTCTATAATTGGAGTAAAATGGTTCTTCATAAATAAATGTGATGAAAATGGAATTATAGTAATAAATAAAGAAATATTATTTACTAAAGTCTATAATCAATAAGAAGGAATATACTATAAAGAAACCTACTCTCTAGTAGCTAGAATTGAATCAATTTGAATACTACTTTACTTTGCATCATTCTTTAATTTCAAACTTTTTTAAATGGACGTGAAATGATATTTTCTTAATGAATATGTTCAAGAGAATGTTTATGTTGAACAACCTCTTAGTTTTGAAGACACAAAACATCCGGAACATGTTTTGAAACATCCCAAAGCTTTATATGGACTTAATCAAGCCCATATAGCCTAGTATGATAGAATTATTGGATTTTTGTTACAAAACGATTATGTTAAGGGAGTTGATAATCTAACATTTTGTATAATGAAATAAAAGAAATTTTTTTATTATTCAAATTTATGTTGATGACATTATATTCAGATCATCTCAGAAATATTTAACTGATTCGTTTGCGAATCTAATGAAATCTGAGTTTTAAATGAGTATGATGGGTGAGTTAACATTTTTTCTTTGTTCTAAAATTTCCCAAAGACCAGAAGAAACTTATATATATAAATATTAGTATATTAAATATCTTCCTAAAAATAATGGATATGACAACACTAAAAGTATAAGTACTCCAATCTATACCTCAATTTCTCTTGATCATGATAATGCTAAGAAACTAGTAGATCCATCATCTTTTAGAGATATGATAGTAAGTTTATTATACATAATGGATATTCATCCAAAAATAATTTTTATATATGATTATGTGCAAGATATAAATATAATCCAAAGGAATCTCATTTAAAATTAGTTAATTTTTTTTATTCTATTTAAAGGGAACTATATATTTAAGAATTTACTATTCTTATAGAAATCATTTTATCTTAAATTTTTTTAGATGTTGATTTTGGTGGATGTAGAATGGATATAAAAATTACATAAAAAACATTTAATTTCTTATGAGATTAATTAGTTTCTAGGTCATGTAAGAAGCAACACTCAATAGCACTTTCCAATGTTGAAGTTGAATACGTAGCAGCTGGAAGTTGTTGTGCTCAAGTATTGTAGATGCAACACACAGTCACAGACTATGGCATGAATTTAACCAAGAAAAATATATTGTGTAATAATACAAGTGCCATTGCTCTAAGAAAAAACCCTGCACATCACTCTCATGTAAATAACAAAGATACTAGACATCACTTTCTTAGGGATCACACACTTAAAGGAGATATCATTCTTTAATTTATCATAATGTTACATCAAATGGCTGACATTTTTACAAAATATTTACCCTCAGTTAGATATAAATACATCAAAAGAAAGTTATCAATGATAACCATAAGTTAATATTTCATATTATTATTTTTGGGAACTCATATCCTTACATTAGAAAACTCTTTTTCATAGGGTGAGTTCATTTTTTTAAGTTATTTTTGGAATTCAAAATTTTTCCCATATTTAATAATTTTTTAGGATATCAAATTTCTTTCAGAACATATTTTTTTCCATTCCATATTTTTTTGAACCTAAATTTTCTATTTTTATTTAAATGTTTCATAAGCTGAATTTTTTTAATAAAATTTTCAAAACATAAAATTTTCTTTTCTTAATAAAAATTACCAGAATCCAAGTTCTTTAGGAAGGACCTTATCAATACAGAAAATTATTTCTAAACAATCCAGAAGTTATATTTCCTTACTTAATTCTTTGAAATTGAATTTTTACTTATTAGTATTTCAAAATTATTTTAAGAAAAAATTTCTTTCAGATTGACTTTCCTTAATTATGTTTTTTTCCTTAAAATCTCAAAATATTGGAACCTTCAAAATCCTTCTTCAACATTGAAATAAACCATCAGATCAGATCAAGCTTGTTTCAACCATTTGACTGAATTTTCAATTTCAACCATCACCTATAATCCTATATAAATTCCCCTCTTATCGGTGTACCAAATCAGTTTTTCAAGATTTTTTGCACCGAAAATCTACCTCACTTCAAATTAGACATTTAGTTATCTAAATTTCCTTACCTTCAGATGCCACTTGAAGTTTCCTCATATAATTAGATGGATTACAACAAGGAAATAGAGGATTATAAAATTTACAGAGAAAGGTTGTTTAACCCATATTTCTTTTCTAAGTATAATTCTTTGATTATGAAGAATATCAAGCTGAATGGATGGTATAGTTTATGTGTATCCAAGCTGGAGAATTAGGATCCAGTCTATCATATTCTTCTTATATAATTTTATGATTCATTATGTTTTTATAAATAACGAGGAAGATAAAAGTTTTCATCTAAGAGATATGGGAAAACCTATTCATTATCCTTCAATATGGATAAAAAAATTCTCAGTATTCTATATCAAGGTGAAGAAATAGTTTTCTCTCACAAGCTTCCAGAAAAGGAAGGATGTATTGAAAATGAAAAGGAAATTAAGTTTCATGGACTAAAGGGAGTAAAATCACCAAAGATCAACCATATTACAACAAAATTCATGTTGTTAGCTTTGGGATTAAAAGGATTTCTTATTCTAAGAAAGGGATATAAGAACTATCTTAAGAAAAGAGATATATTTATGATAGAATTTTTGGTTAATATTATAAATGAAAAAAAAAATCAATTACATTCTTATGAACATCAGTTATATAAATAATGGAACCATCAAGTCTCAGATAATCATGTATCTAATGACCTTTTCAAAGATCATCTCTCTCTGTTTAAAATTTATTAAAATTCCACACAGTTCAAAATCCATAATCTTTAGATCATGTTGTTGAGTGATGACACTCTGAGGAGGATGAAAGTTGGTTTCAATGTCAAGTTAGAATATTTTTATAATCTTTCTGAATGTGAGGTTCAAGATTTAACCAAGAAAGGAAAAGTATGATAAAATTTCACGAAAACCCAGTTGAAAAGAAAGTAAAAAGAACTAGAAGACAAAGAAAAAAAAACTATTTTGGAAACCCAATAAGCTTAACCCAAACTGAAAGTGAAAAATAATTATTCTGATTAATTGATACCATATTAGATAGATAAGAAGAAAAAAAAGAAGAAGAAGGGTGATTCTAGCTTTGGTCAAGAGCATGCTGAGGCAAAGGCCTTGAAGATTCAAGAAGCAGAAGAGATTGAAAGGTAACAAAAAGAGAAGAAGTTAAAAAGATAATTTCATAAAATGAGATTGTTTAAGACCTTCTCAAAGATATTGAGAAAGAATCCAAATAGATCCAGGTACCCGAATCCCTCCTTCAAGAGTCAGTTCCAACAGAAACACCAAGAAATAAAATTTCAATTCTGGAACCTATTATCGAAGGAGAGATAGATTTGTATGATGAACCAGAATAAGAAGAAGAATAATAAGAAGAATAGGAAGAATAAAAAAGTGAAGATATGATTAAATAGTTAGAAGAATACCATGAGAAGGAAAGTACTTCAGATAAGTTATCAATCAAAAATTCCCAGGTTGAATAAACCAAAATAAAAACTCAGTGGAAAGATGATGATGAACAGAATGAGGTTGATAAACATTCTAATGATGACAGCATCAACCACGATTTAATTAATCATGATTATATTAAGTGATATGATGAGAAAGAAGATGTTGCTGAATTAAATATAATCAAATTCTTAGAAAGTGAACATGAATCTCCAACAGTTGGAATAGAAATATCTAGATATAATAAAGGAAATAATGTGGTTGATGATTTTCCCAAGAATGTTGATCTTGTGAAATCTAAGAAAGATGTTATTGGAACATCCAAGATGAAAGATAAAGATCTTGAAAAATTTTCCTCACCAAAAAATGGAATCAGCTTCCAAATCATCATTTCCATGGGTCACGATTTTGTTGTTCAGTATTTTGCGTCAATATTCTTTCAATTAGAAGTCATATTTGATAATCATTATCATGGAAAAGTTTATCAAACTTGAAATGCAGTTCAATAATTTTCATATTGGTTATGATGATCATAAGAGATCATGTAAGAAAATAACCAAATAGTATAAGAGAATGATTGATGATATGAAAATCATGGATGTCTTCCATGATTCAGAAAAATATTCTTTTGATAAGCCAGACAACATAATAAAAAACCCAACAATATGTTTTCAGAGAAGTTGAATATCTAGAACGTTTCCCAGATGGAGAGGATAGAGATCTGAATGGAAAGTTTAATTTAGTTTCTATAAATTTAAAGAGAGAAAGGGAACTTAGGGAAGATATGGAAGAAAAGTTCCAACAACAAGAAGAGGTGGTAAAGTCCTAGGTAGAAATTCTAAATTCCCAAGAAGAAATAATAAAGGTCCTAAAAGAAACATGATTTGGATTATTTGCTCAAAAGGTTTTATGATGATCACAAAGATCTAAAGAAATTAAAGGAAACCTTTAGAAATATCATGCCAAAGGAAAAGAAGGGTCAATGATTTTCTTGACAATCCAGTCTTTTTTTGTATTTTTCTCTTTAATAATTTTTCATATCATAATGAAGTTTTTCCTCAATTATTTTTTCTTGTATATTTATAATATTTCATGTACAATTTTTTATTCATTATCTCCATTCCTTTTTGAAAATCAAAATGGGGGATAAAATAATGATCAAAAAAATATTAACTAAAAAGAAGGGAATGTCCTATGTAAGGTGGAGTTTACTTAAAGAATATTTTCTTAAGAAAGAAAAAGTAACATCTTCAAGAAAAAATAAATTCAATCCTTAGAGATTTCAAAACTTATGGGGGATTTATTTCTATCCATCAAAAGTCATAAATAATAGTAGATAAGTTTTCTTTTAAAGATCAAAAGGAAAAATACTTATTCCTTATATTATTTTTTGGAAGGTTGATTGTGATTTCCAAAACAATGGAGATTATTTAGTCAATAGGGTTTCCTTATGATTTTTCTATTCCTCTATGTTTTGAAAATCACAAGCACATTTTTCTAAGGGAAATTTTATTTCTCTAAGAATTATTTTCTTAAGTAAACTTTTATTTCTCTTAGAAAACTTTTAAATTTACATTTTGTTTTCATTGTATTATTTAATGTCTTCTCAAACCAATTCTTTTTTTTTATAATATAAAAATTTGGATCCTAATCTAAAAACTTAGGAATCTTAGAGATCTCTAGATACTGAGTCTTTCACTTTTTAGACTCCAAATTGTCTGAAATTCATATTCCAAATTCTTTAATATTCAGACTCCCAATTCTATGAAATTCAAATGCTGAAATATTTGAAATGTAGAATCTGAATTCTATGAAATTTAAATTCTAAATTCTCTAAAATTGAGGCTCAGAATTCTCTAAAATTCAGACTCTGAATTATCTGAAATTCAAGCTCTAAATTTTATGAAATTCTGACCCATAATTCTTTAAAATTATGACTCCAAATTCTTTAAATTTCAAACTCTAAATTCCTTGAAATTAAGACTTTTCATTTTTTGAAATTCAGACTCTAAATTCCAATGAATTTATACTTTTAATTACTTATAATTTGGACTCAAAGTTCCTTATTACCTAGACTCTAAATTCTTCACAATTTAGACTCCGAATTCCACAAGATTCCCACTTCGAATTCCTCATAATTAAGACTCTTAATTAACAAGAATTTAGACTCCGAATTCCTCAGAATTTGGACTCTGAATTCCTTAGAATTTAGACTCTGAATTCCATAGAATTTAGCCACCAAATTCATCAGAATTTAGACTTTGAATTCTATATTTACTAGATTATTATTATTCATATTTTTTAAGCTACTTTACTTTCCAAACATATAGTTTAAATTTTATCAGATCCTAGTTTCTTAAACCTGATATTATTTCTCCATACATATTATTGGTTCTTAAGCATGAAAATGTTTCCCATGTTTTTCCTACACAAAATGATTTCATACAATTTGCTTCTAACTAACCATTTGTTGAGTGACATATGTACAAGTCCTATGAAATGCAAGGAAAAATATGACCATTGGAGGAGGGATTTTACTGTTGTTATCCTTGCCTATAAATAATAGTCATTTTAATGAGCTCAATACATTAAAAAATATATTTCATGCTGTTATTCTTTGAAGTTATTTCTAGATAGAGAACGACTCTCATGCCTTGTGAAATTTGTGAACATCTTGTTCATCCAAGAACAAGTTATTCAGCTTTCTCTATGTGACTCTGATTGTTTCTGTGTACAATCAAGGGCTTATCTAGATAGAAATATAGAGGTTCTAACTACCTTAAAGTTCACGGTATTATTGGGATAAGAAGACAAAGGTTCCAACTACCTTAATGTTTTAGGGATTTTAGGGATAACAAGATAGACTCTAATATTCTTATTGAGGGATTACCCTAGTGAGAGTAAGAAAAAATTTATTGAAAGTATAAATCAAGAGAACATTATAAAAGGTTGTTTTATACCCCTATCTTTAGGATAAAATATTTCATACTTTTTTACCTTCTTTGTTCATGTTTTATTTCTTCTGTATTTTATTAAATAAATAAAATATAACTTTCTTATACATTCATGAATTTATACTCACTCTGAAAAATAAGATACTATACAATTTAAGGTAGAATATTTTATTAAGATAAAATTCCTTAAGTTTTCTTAAGTATAACATGTTTTATTTAAGGATTATTTTAATTAGACCAAGGCCCTTCCAATTATCCCTCCATTTGAGAAAAAAATAGGGTTTGTGAATTTACCTTGTTTAACTTTGTTAAACATAGATCTACTTTGGGTTAAAAATGAATTTTTTTAAACTTAAAATTCACCCCCTCTTCTAATTGATCATTTACATATTCTATTTTGATCCAATACATGTATCATTGAGATAAAGATTGATGAAAAATCACTACTCACCTGGTTAATCTTATTTGGAGTAATAAAAAATTCTATGAAGCTACATTGGGAATCGAGGATGTGATGAAAAAAATATATCCAATTTTTTTTTGTATTAGAGTGAACAAAATTTGCGGGGAAAATTCATTTTAATGTGGGTAGAATGTTACAGACTAAAACATTATGTTATATTTCTCTTTATTTTTTTTATTTTTTTGATGGATAGTGGTACATGCAACCTAGAGTTTAATTAATATGTTATATAGTGTATCATTATAACCTTTACATTAAATTAATGAGTATAAAAATGAAAAAATGAATTGTGAAAAATTTATCATTAAAACATGTATAAAATTAATCCATTATATCAATTGATTAGAAATGAAAATAAAATATTTTCAAAGTTAGGGAGTTGTTTTTCAAAAATATTATTTTTATACATGCATTGTGTTTTATATAATCTAATTAAATTAATCACTATAAGTGAATTATTTTAATAAAACTAATATATGATATACTCAATAAATTTTTTTAACATTCAGATATTTTTTTGAGATAAGAATAAATCTAGTTTTATGATGAAAAACGTATTTTTCTAAAAGTGGTTTTTGTCACGTTTTGTGTGCTTATTTTTAAATAAAATTATTTTAATTATAGAAATATAATATTGAAAAATATGTTTCATATTTTTAATCAAGTGGATCAAATTTTTTAAATAGTTCCCTTTTATTTTTTGTTCAATATATATAATATCCATAGTAAAATTTGGTCTACTCGTAGGGGTAAAATGGGTAAAATAGGGTCAAACTTTGGAATAAGGCTTTAAAATTTATATAAAACATTAATTTATCCTATTATGTTATTTTAGTTGGGAAAAATTCTTCCAAAACCCAAATATATGGCCCCTTGGTTCCATTTTTATTTG
Source organism: Viscum album (assembly GCA_963277665.1). Taxonomy (NCBI): domain Eukaryota; kingdom Viridiplantae; phylum Streptophyta; class Magnoliopsida; order Santalales; family Viscaceae; genus Viscum; species Viscum album. The sequence goes on from OY728133.1 coordinate 249,460,701, forward strand.
AATATGACCTTTATATTAATTTAAGAAAAGAATAAATGAAAATGTTCGCTCTATTGACTTTAATATATCAAATATTATTACATAATTATAAATGGGTGTCAATATTAGTTATAAATATTTATTTGAAATATATATTATTTTTTTATCATTTTAATTTATCTATAATTATTTTTTGATTTAATATTACATTAAATGATTATGTGATACTACCACAATATTAATTCAATTAATGGAAAAATAAAACAAATGATATTAACAATATTATAATTTTTACACATTTCATGAATTATTATGTTGAATGAATATATCATATTAATATAACATAGTAGGAATGTGTGAAAGGTTTAAATTCATATGAAATTACTATCTTTATTTCAATAATGTCCAATTTAATTAATTGTTTAAAAAATTTTGTTGATGTTATTTTATGAATATTTATAGTTGGTTAAATTTTGTAAAAACAATTAAAAAATATCAAGAGGGAAATTAAAATAATATGTTGTCCCAAATTTCATCCCTTATTAATTTAGAATTCAATTTTTACCTTATAATTAATATTATAACCCTTTAATATTGAAATAGTTTTTACTATGGTTACAGTTAAAAACGGACAATGAAGGGTTTAAACAAAAATAGAAGGTTTAAAATTAAACTAAAACATATATAGATTTCATTGGTTGATGATATTTTGAACTTGTACTATTTCTATTCTAAAATTTTGCCATTTCTAACCGTTTTTATTAAGAATTACTTAATTACATTTTAATAGTATTTTATAATTCCATGTGTCGTTTTTTTATCCCATGTTAAAGGGAACCAATTCTATTTTTTTTCTTAACACCTTCTTGAGAAACCTAGCTATACCAAACCAAACCAATTTACCATTTCAAATGTCCTATACATGAATTAATGTTTCGGGTCTTCTTAAAATACCATTCCAAGGATACATAATAAATGGTATAAAGGAGGATTATTGAAGAAGAGGTAATCATCCTACCCAAGTTCTGTCTATTTATTTCTTCTTATACCTACTCTAATTATATGGTATTAATAGAAAAATGACTTAATTATCATAAATATATTAAAATATTATTATTATTTTAAAAATAATAATATCTAAACTCTATTCCATCAAATGGGACATGAATGTATCGCTCGTATGTATGTGTAGACTACCACATCCATGCAACCATACAACTCATTTTTCATCACCATCTTTTATGGATGGTTATTGTGATATGTTTAAATTTTATATATTATATTTTTGAAATAATTATTCTTCTATAATTATAATACCATATCTACTTTCTTACATTCCAATCCATTATAAAATGATATTGGCACTTGCACGTACATGTGGATTACTAGCTCAACAAAGCGATGCGATTTTCTTTATTTCCATTTTTTACATGGATTGTAATAAATATATATTTAAGGAATATATATGATATATATGATATAATATTTATTCTATAAATGAGAATTATTATTTTCCGTTATTTCTTTCATCAATAATTGAAAACATTGCTTATGCATACATATAACCTACCATTTCCATGAACGGTGTATTTCATTTTTATATCTCTACCTATTATGAATTATTATAAATATATGTATACTGAATATATGTGATATTTATATCTTGATTTAAATTATGTATATAATGGAAAAATTATCAAATTACAAGTATCAGAACTACTAAAACAAAATTCTCATGAAAAATGAAACATTTAACACCCAGAAATGGAAGTTTTAATACGAAATTATTAATAAATGGGTGTTGAAAAGTTTTAATGGGACCATATATATGATATTATAATTATGCACAAGAATATATTTTTTATGTTTAATAAATTTAAATTCATTTTTTGTGTATCTATAGTTCTTTTGAAATAATTCAAACTCGAGGTAAGGGTTTTATGTTACAATCTCACTGTTTTTTAGGATTTTTTAACGATTAAGTTTAGAATGATAAATTTCATTATATAATTCACAATAATTTACTGAATTTTATTCTAATATGTTTCGTTATAGAGAATATTTTTTTTACTTTCATTTTAATCTCTTTTTGTACTTAGGGGACCGAAATAATTTTTTAATGAAAACTGATCTTTTTTTATTTTTTTAGTCAAAAATCCTTTTTCATTGATGTCTATGTCTTATAAAAATGTTTTCAATAATATTTATATTTTCATATGTTTTTAAATACATTTCTTTCCATTATTAACTTTTTAAAAAATGTTTAAAAATGAATAATATTGTCTTTTTTTAAATGAGGTACTTTTTAATTTTTACCAAAAATGTGAAAGGAATATTTGTTTAACATACAAGGCCTGAAATGAATTTTTTGTAGTTCTAAAAATTCAATATTTTAAAGGTTACATTAAAATTTTACAAGGATATTTATCAAATACCATAATATTTTTGAGATATTTTGATTTTAAATAATGGATTTAAAAATTAAAAAGATATTTCCCAAATAAATATTCCAAATATCTTTTAAAGTAATTTTCATCTAAAGATTAAATTATTTGAATCCATATATATAAGGCCCCAGCCTTAAACCTTACTTAATATTTAATTAAATGAATAATTCATATTGAGAATCTTTTCAGGTTTAGAGTTTTAGAGAATTAGGACATAACTATTACATCTCAAAAGATTACAAAGTAGTCACTTCTACTAAATTTTCATAAAATAAAAAAAACTCTCAAAAGGAAACATGTCTAGTTCCATGTTTTAGGTAGCATGACTTTCCCTTGATCCCATTCTTGACCCTATTCCATGTTAAGTCCTGTGAAAAACATTTCAGAAACTTGGGATGAGCCTAAAAAGCTCAGTAAGGGATACACAAAGAATGAAAACTGTTAGTTTTTCAAAACAACAAGTAAACCATGTATACTTTATCAAAGTAATACTTTTAACCTTTTCAAAGTAGTAAAAACTCTTCACTGAATAAAATTTCATTACTTACCTTTCTGTAACCAAAATATTACCATAAAAACCTTATAAATATCACATAACATATAAAGGTAACTTGGGACATAAACATACTTAAGTGGAATAACCTTAAGGTAGACTTCCACACATATCACTTAATGGAATAGCCATTCGGCCAACTTCCATACATACTTAATGGAATAGACATACGGCCGACTTCCATACCCAATGCATTGGAGGTTATAACGTAACCACCAGTCCTGGTATTCACGGCACCACCCATCATATGGTTTATCACGTAACCACCTGTAAAATGTCCAAGTACCATTATAAAATTATAACACATAAAACCAATATAAAGGAATAATAACATTTCCACATTTCAATCACAATATATCATTTAAATATATTGAAAAAATAGAATCCTTTATCAAAACCATTTTCAATACCAAAATACATAAAAGGGTATATGGTATTTATTTTATTTTAAAAATATTATGGCTTGTTGAGGAGGCCAAAGATCAAATAATACTCACGGCGGCGGAAAAGGTCATTGTCAGCGCGTACGTTAAAAGAAACATTCCTTTTTGTCGTTTAGTAAAAATCTTCGTAGAAAAATATTAAATTTGTATAAAAGTAAAAGTCAAAGGGGTTTACACACCGTGTAAAAGAATGTTGTGTATAAAACGAAATATGCCTCAATAAAAGGAGATTGAGACGAAGTCCCTTACAAAGACTATATCCATGGTTTAAGGATAAATCAATTACATAATTATGTGTGACAAATGAATACACCAAATATAAGTGGATATTAAGTGTAAAAAAATTATAGGTTATTCACACATATTCATAGAACGACATATTCAAGGAGTATAAGTTTATCCCAAAGAATCAAATTTGGGTTAAGAAGTTCCCTTGCAAAAATTTGACAGCCTAATGGCGTCACTAAAAAATTCAAAAAATGAGTTGATGAGAGATAAAAAGGGTATCTCATCACTTGGACATAAAATTTACATCAATAAGGATATAGAAGAACATATCCCAACATAAGAAGATGTAATTTAAAATACATAACAAAATAAGTCTTTTTTAAAAGGAGGAGGGTGAAAGGTTCCCTTACCGACATGGGTATCTTTCGAAACATACACCCCGTGAAAGAAGGACAATAAAAAATTTATGTAAATACTCATAAATGAAATTATATTACACAATGAGTAAAATAATGGGCATTACATACACCACTCAAAGGAAATTGTGGCAAATGTAGCATAAATCCCATTGGAATAAAAGTGAGATGAAAAATCCTTTATGAAAACTCGGCAGCCTAACGACGCCACTTAAAACCTACAAAAATGGATTGATGAGATCAAATAGGGTTTCTCATCATATTAATATAAAGTTTACAGAAATATGAATATAAAATAACATCCCCCAACATAACAAAGAGAATCTTAAAATAAGTGACATAAAGGAGAGTACTGAAAAAAAGAAAGAGGTTAGATCTCTTACAAAAATTCGGCAGCCTAACGGCGCCACTCAAAATTTCCAAAATGGATTGATGAGAGAGAATAGGGTCTCTCATCATATGAACATAAAAATTACAGTAATAGTAATATAAAATAACATCCCAATAACAAGAAATATGATCTTTAAAAGGAATGACATAAAAGAGTGTACTTAAAAAGAAAGAGAGGAGTAGGATCCGTTACCTCGGGTCCGACTTGACTCGATCGTTCGTTAATCTCCTGAATAATAAACTTGAGATAATTTATACTTGCTTAAGAACCTTTTTCAAGTTAATTATTCCTTTTATATCAATTATTGACATGTTATAAACATTATGTAATAATTTAAGTTAATAATGTTTGTTTTGTCGATATTTGGTTCTTAAGTCAAAAGTGGACTTCTTACAATTACATGTTGTTCGTGTGGTGAATGGATTATTATATACAGAATGATATTCATGATTTGGTTATCATATATATCATATAGATCCAGAATATACATGTATTTATAATATTACATAATCATTTAGAGGTAAGAAATGAAATTCACCGTTCATGGAGACGGTAAGCCGTACGTACGCATGAACGCTACTTTCATTTCTATGTCATATTAATGGAATTAAAACTAAATGAGAGGTATGTATATTTTAATTACAGAATTATATTCATCATTTATATGTAACATAAATCTTATATAATAACTTTAAATCCATCCTTTATACATCCCACCTATGGCATTAACGAATCAAATCACTTTGAGGGGGAGGTAGTCCACACTTCCTAAAATAAAGATATCGCGTATACCCATAATGGAAGCCATAAAGGTATGGAACAAATGAAAAATACAGAATCTTAATTAAAACATAAAAAAATTATATATCATATATAAAAATAGTGACATCTTAATGGACACCTTTGAAGGTGTTATATGAGTGTTGAACAATCTTCGTTTCGTGAGGCAGAAATTTGTCATCCACAGAAACAGTATGTTATTTAACCATTAGATGAAGGTTTGTGTAAGTGTAGCTAGAATAATTATTATAAAAAAATCATAGTACATTGAATATACTAAGTTTTTTACAAAAGAAATGAAAAAAAAGAGTTTATGGGGTTGGAGAAGCAAAATAAAACAAAAGAGCACATGTGAAGACGTTACCTTAAAATCGGGTAGCTCCCTTTGGTTTGAACCAAAAGGGTTATTTGAGGAGATTCCTGCCTATTTTAAGGCTTCTAAGATGAGGAGAGGGATTTGGAGAGACATAATGATCAGATCTTGGCCGAACCAAAGGCTTTAGAGGTGTGGGTAAGGTGGTAGAGGTGGGGGCCTTTTATAATAGGAGAGGAGGGGCACTCTTGGAAAAGTATAAAATGTTACTTTATTTTCAAATGGTATTCAGATTTAAATGGTCCCAAATTGATATGTTTCGAGGATAAGGTGATAAGGGTTCGAAATCCACCCATACAATATGTTTTGGACATGTGTAGGTCTTAGAATTTACATTATCTTTCCATTTTATTTAAATCCTTTATTAATGAGGTAATCGCTGCATCATCATGATGTCATAAATAATTTAATTTATTTAATGTCTAAAAATTATAAAAAAACGACTATGATTTAGGAAATCTCTTTAGATTTCCAATGAATATTTATAGTAAAAATTATGACTTGTATAACCCCATGTAAAAATTTCATTAGTAAAACAACTCATGTTTGTGACATTTTTATTTTATCTTTAAATAAAAGGCATAAATGTCATTATCATACCCAAGTGGCTCCATGGGGTACCAAAAATCGACCCATGGGTTGTCTTGGTAGTCCATAACTCATCAAATAGGGTTTGGACAAGTGTCTATATATTTTAATTTTATTATAATATCATTTTTACCTTAAATCACACTCATTACCTTTAATCACGATTAATAAAACTTAAAAGTTACTTTTCATCAAAAATTATTTTCATTCCATTGAACCAAATTTTACTTAAAAATTAAAATAATTTAAATTGGATTTTTTAAATTCAAATCAAAGAAGTGATAAAGTCCCATTTAAACGAAAAATCAAAATTTGGAACCACCACTTTGTGGTTTCACTATTCATCAAAAAATGAAGATTTTTAGAAAAATACCAAAAATTCACCCTAAGCTATATTTGATATTCCGAATTTAAAAATGATGTCTATTTTACCAAATTCATAACATAGAAGTTGAATTAATTAATTTTATAATTAATTCCCACAGTCAGAGCAAATAGCGTGTTTTTATGAAACAATAAGTATCAAAAGATTGACACTAGTTTAAGTCCAATTTCAAAGTGAAATTAATTCCAATGACCACTATTAGATTAAATGGTAAAAATATATTCTAATTTCACTTTAAAAACAATTCAAAAGATAATCTAATCATATACATAAATTAGATTAAAAAGAGGTTTTGAATTAAAATACAACATTTTTCACTATTCATTAAAAATTGAACTTTTTCAGAAAAATACCAAAAATTTAAACAAAGTAAATTTTGATGTCCAGATTCTAAATAATAATTTTATTTTGTCAAATATAACACATAAAATTGTCAAAAAGTGGATTTAAAAGAGGTTCGCCTTCAAAATGCGGTTAATCGACCTTTTAATGAATATTAGAATGTCTACGCTTAAAATTGGATTCATTCGCATTTTTAATTCTCTAACATTTATTGTAAAGAGTAAAAATATTTGAAAAAAATATATAATCATTTTTTAAGTAGTTCTGTTCATTCCCGCCATTACAACGACTAGGCGTTAATTACTATTTAAAATAATATTATTTTATTATTAGAGTGCAACGTAAGATTTCCAAGAAACTCGTTGTTGCGTATTGGGTACGCCATCGAGCATAGAATCCCCTTTAAAGTAATATTAATATTTTATTCCTAAATATGGATAAATATAAAAATGTCATATTCTTTATTTACCTGGGGTGTTACATCCTTCCCCCCTTTTGGGAATTGCGTCCTCGCAATTTTAAAATTGGGCTTGGAAATATCCTTGAAAGTCCCACATCGGAATAAGAGTCGGTAAAACAATCACTTTAAAATAAAGAAAGATAAGTACAGAGGTCACCCGAGTTAACCCATACTAGGATTCCATGTAGGAAAACATGGACATGGGGGATAAACCATAGGGTCATGTTCTAATAGAGAGTGATAGAAAACATTTTTAGGAGAAAGTTAACCACATGAAAATCACAAACTTGTGATGGGTTAAACGGTATTCGATTCCCCAGTAGGAAAAGTTAACATACAACATTTTTGTTTTAAGTTACTCTTCATTGAGGAATTTATTTTTGAGCTTAACTAAATCAAAATGAAACATACTTACTTGTCACGTAGACTTCCAACTTTTACTAGATTCCTTAATCAAACTCATATTTTCTTCAAAAGATGAGTATTTAGGAAGACTTGTTCACATTAAGAGTAGTATAATCAACTTATAGACAATCAATTAATCCACAAAAGATGACTATATATTTCCCATGTCTTTAGACTTTAACCAAAACCAAAACTAAAAAGGTTAGTACAAGATCAGATAATCCATAAAAGGATAACCCTTTATAAAAAGAAAAATATATTCTTAATCTCCAAAATTTGTCCAACAAAACCCAAAGTTCTACGAGGACCATTTGATAAACAATTTGTCTATAAAATTATTCAAAGTAAACAAAACTAAGATTGAAACCCAAATATTTGAAGGATTTAGTCACATAGTCTTCTAAGTTAAATCGTACCATTTATCTCCAAACAACATCAGTTTCGCTTAATGTCTCGTATTGAAAAGTAATTAACCTAATCACATATCCTCCATGATAGGTTAATAAATTTCCATAGATAACCCAGAATCAACTTACTCTTAATTCATAAAATCATCTAACTAAAAAGAATCATTCAAACTAACCATGGTCTTCACGTAGTCCAGTGGTAGGCGATAAATACCAGTCGCACTTTGGTTGTGGGTTCGATTCCCGCAGCTTTTTCCGACGCGACGGGTTGTCACACGGTCTACATGTTGTCCTTTTTATAAAACTCCAAAAATAACCCTAACATGTTTTAACCTTAATATTTTCCTTATACCTCTCATTTTCATCCAAATTCATTACGATCTCAACATCATAATTCTTGAAGTCTTATTTCACCACAATAAGATAAAATAAAACGATTCCCAAAATGAATAACATCAAACCTTGATCATGGCGTCCACTCAGTTTCATCGTCATCTTGCTCACGTAGTTAGAAGTCCCATGCATTACAACAATGATTTAGAGATCCTTCAAAATAATTTGCTTCCTCCATCCAATTACACCTTGTACAACATGGGTCATATGGGTGTTCACAGAAAAACCGTTTTGGAAAATAATCATGTATGACATATAATTCCAAAACATCTGATAAAATATGATTTCTATAAAATAGTATGACAGAATTTGAGTTGAAACTTTCTATTATTGGAACTTTTAAAATACCATAAGTATGTGATGAGAGACTATATTTTAAAATCAAATATAAATAGGTTGCGCAAGGGTCTCCTTCCTCAGCACCATCCTTAAAATCATAATATGGTTCAAGTTCTTGTGATAAGGTAAAATATTTGAAAATACCTTGATAATATTTACCTTTCTAGAAAATATGAGAATATTGTGAAAATAGTATTTGTCTAAAAACAACCCATGATCCACGATGATAACGAAGTATAGTGGAGGTGTTTGATATCTCAAACAACTTCTTTCAAGTGAGTTGTATGCTAGAAAATTTTTCACAATCATCCGAACATGACTTTGAAATAATTATTGCAAGCATGTCATCAGGAAGAGATAGGAATGTAGTTTGAGATCCTTCTCCTTCCATTCGTAACTGACTTTAATTGACCTAAAAAAAGTTATAAAACAAGGATTTAACTGAAATAATAGGGACTAATCACGTGTCTAACAAAAACTCCTAATCCCTGAAGTTGTCTAAACCGACCTCTGATACCAAATATAAGGCCCCACCCTTAAACCATACTTAATATTGAATTAAATGAATACTTCACATTGAGGATCTTTTCAGGTGTAGAGTTTTAGAGAATTAAGACATAACTATTACATCTCAAATGATTACAAAGTAGTCACTTCTAATAAATTTCCATAAAATAATAAAAAACTCTTAAAAAGAAACATGTCCAGTTCCATGTTTTAGGTAACATGACTTTCCCTTGATCCTATCCTTGACCTTATTCCATGTTAAGTCCTATGAAAAACATTTAAAAAACTTGGGATGAGCATAAAAAGCTCAGTAAGGGATACACAAAGAATGAAAACTGTTAGGTTTTCAAAACAACAAGTAAACCATGTATACTTTATCAAAGTAATACTTTTAACCTTTTCAAAGTAGTAAAAACTCTTCACTAAATAAAAGTTCATTACTTACCTTTCTGTAATCAAAAGGTTACCATAAAACCCTTATAAAGATCACATAACATATAAAGGTAACTTGGGACATAAACATACTTAAGTGGAATAACCTTAACGTCGACTTCCACACATATCACTTAATGGAATAGCCATTCGGCCAACTTCCATACATACTTAATGGAATAGCCATACGGCCGAATTCCATACCCAATGCATTGGAGTTTATAACGTAACCACCCGTCCTGGTATTCACGGCACCACCCGTCATATGGTTTATCATGTAACCACCCGTAAAATGTCCAAGTACAATTATAAAATTATAACACATAAAACCAATATAAAGGAATGATAACATTTCCACATTTCAATCACAATATATCCTTTAAATATATTGACAAAATAAAATCCTTTATCAAAACCATTTTCAATACCAAAATACATAAAATAGTATATGATATTTATTTTATTTTAAAAACATTATGGCTTGTTGAGGAGGCCAAAGATCAAATAATACTCGCGGCGGCGGAAAAGGTCGTTGTCACCGCGTACGTTAAACGAAACATTCCTTTTTGTCGTTTAGTAAAACGCTTCATAGAAAAAGATTCCTTTTGTATAAAAGTAAAAGTCAAAGGTGTTTATAGACCATATAAAAGAAAGTTGTGTATAAAACTAAATATGCCTCAGTGAAAGGAGATTGAGATGAAGTCCCTTACAAAGATGGTATCCTTGGTTTAAGGATAAATAAATTACATAATTATGTGTGACAAATGAATACACCAAATATAAGTGGATATTAAGTGTAAAACAATCAGAGGTTATTCACACATATTCATAGAACGACATATTCATGGAGTATAAGTTTATCCCAAAGAATAAAATTTGGGTTAAGAAGTTCCCTTGCAAAAATTTGACAGCCTAATGGCATCACTACAAAATTCAGAAAATGAGTTGATGAGAGATAAAACGGGTATCTCCTCACTTGGACATAAAATTTACATCAATAAGTATATAGAAGAACATATCCCAACATAATAAGATGTAATTTAAAATACATAACAAAATAAGTCTTTTTTAAAAGAAGGATGGTGAAAGGTTCCCTTACCGACATGGGTATCTTTCGAAACATACACCCCGTGAAAGAAGGACAATACAACATTGATGTGAATACTCATAAATGAAAGTATATTACATAATGAGTAAAATAATGGGCAGTACATACACCACTCAAAGGAAATTGTGGAAAATGTAGCATAAATCCCATGGGAATAAAAGTGAGATGAAAAATCCTTTACGAAAACTCGGCAGCCTAACGGCGCCACTTAAAACTCACAAAAATGGATTGATGAGATAAAATAGGGTATCTCATAATATTAACATAAAGTTTACAGAAAGAGGAATATAAAAGAAAATCCCCCAACATAACAAAGAGAAGCTTAAAAGAAGTGACATAAAGGAGAGTACTTAAAAAAAGTGAGAGGTTAGATCTATTATGAAAATTCGGCAGCCTAACGGCGCCACTCAAAACATCCAAAATGGATTGATGATAGAGAATAGGGTCTCTCATCATATGAAAATAAAAATTACAGTAATATTAATATAAAATAACATCCCAATAACAATAAATATGATCTTTATAAGGAATTACACAAAAGAGTGTACTTAAAAAGAAAGAGAGGAGTCAGATCCCTTACCTCGTGTCCGACTTGACTCGATCGTTCTTTAATCTCCTGAATAATAAACTTCAGTTAATTTCTACTTGCTTAAGAACCTTTTTCAAGTTCATTCTTCCTTTTATATCAATTATTGACATGTTATAATCATTATGTAATCATTTAAGTTAATAATGTTTGTTTTGCAGATATTTGGTTCTTAAGTCAAAAGTGGACTTCTTACAATTACATGTTGTTCGTGTGGTCAAAGGTTCATTATATCCATAATGATATTCATGATTTGGTTATCATATATATCATATATATCCATAATATACATGTATTTATAATATTACATAATCATTTAGAGGTAAGAAATGAAATGCACCGTTCATGGAGACGGTAAGCCGTACGTACGCATGAACGCTACTTTCATTTCTATGTCATATTAATGGAATTAAAACTAAATGAGAGGTATGTATATTTTAATTCCATAATTATATTCATCATTTATATGTAACATACATCATATATAATAAATTTAAATCCATCCTTTATACATCCCACATATGGTATTAACGAATCAAATCACTTTGAGGGGGTGGTATTCCGCACTTCCTAAAATGAAGATATCGCGTATACCCATAATGGAAGCCATAAAGTTATGCCACAAATGAAAAATACTGAAGCTTAAGTAAAACATAAAAATATTATATATAATATATAAACATATTGACATCTTAATGGCCACCTTTGAAGGTGTTATATGAGTGTTGAACAATCATTGTTTCGTTAGGCAGAAATTCGCCATCCACAGAAACAGTATGTTCTTTAACCATTAGATGAACGTGTGTGTAAGTGTAGTTCGAATACTTATTATAAATACATCCTAGTATATTTAATATACTGTATTTGTTACAATATAAATTAATAAAAAGAGTTTAGGGGGTTGGAGAAGCAAAATAAAACAAAAGAACACAAGTGAAGATGTTACCTTAAAATCGGGTAACTCCCTTTGGATTGAACCAAAAATGTTTTTTGAGGAGATTCCTGCCTAAGTTAAGTCTTCTAGGATGAGGAGAGACAAAATGATCAGAGAATTTCTGAACCAAAGGCTTGAGAGGTGTGGGTAAGGTGGTAGAGGTGGGGGCCTCTTATAAGAGGATAGGAGGGGCACTCTTGGAAAAGTATAAAATGTTACTTTATTTTGAAATGGTATTCGGATTTAAATGGTCCCACATTGATGTGTTTCAAGGATAAGGTGATAAGGGTTCAAAATAAACCCATATAATAGGTTCTTGATATGTGTAGGTCTTAGAATTTACATTATCTTTCCATTTTATTTAAATCTTTTATTAATGAGGTAATCGCTGCATCACCATGATGTCATAAATAAATTAATTTATTTAATGTCTAAAAATTATATAAAAATACAATGATGTAGGAAATATTTTTATCTTTCCAATGAATATTTATAGTAAAAATTATGACTTGTATAACCACATGTAAAAATTCCTTTAGTAAAACAACTCATGTTTGTGATATTTTTATTTTAACTTTAAATAAAAGGTATAAATGTCATTATCATACCCAAGTGGCTCCATGGGGTACCAAAAATCGACCCATGGGTTTTCTTGGTCGGCCATAACTCATAAAATAGGGTTAGGAAAAGTTTCTATATATTTTCATTTTATTATAATATCATTTTTACCTTAAATTACACTAATTACCTTTAATCACGATTAATAAAACTTAAAAGTTACTTTTCATCAAAAATTATTTTCACTACATTGTCCCAAATTTTACTTAACAATTAAAATAATTTAAATTGGATTTTTAAATTTAAATCACATAAGTGGTAAAGTCCCATTTAAACGAAAAATCAAATTTTTTAACCACCACTTTGTGGTTTCACTATTCATCAAAAATTGAAGATTTTAAGAAAAATACAAAAAATTAACCCTAAGATATATTTGATATTATGAATTCAAAAATGATGTCCATTTTACCAAATTCATAACATAGAAGTTTCATTAATTAATTTTATAATTAATTCCCACAGTTAGAGCAAATAGCGTGTTTTTATGAAACAATAAGTATCAAAAGATTGACACTAGTTTAAGTACAATTTCAAAGTGAAATTAATTCCAATGACCACTATTGGATTAAATTTTAAAAATATATTCTAATTTCACTTTAAAACCAATTCAAAAGATAATCTAATCATATAAATAAATTATATTAAAAAGAGGTTTTGAATTAAAATACAACATTTTTCACTATTCATTAAAAATTGAACTTTTTCGGAAAAATACCAAAAATATAAACAAAGTAAATTTTGATGTCCCAATTCTAAATAAGAATTTTATTTTTTCAAATATAACACATAAAATTGTCAAAAAGTGGATTTAAAAGAGGTTTGCCTTCAAAAGGCGGTTAATCGAATTTTTAAAGAATATTAGAATGTCTACGCTTAAAATTGGATTCATTCGCATTTTTAATCCCCTAACATTTATTGTAAAGAGTAAAAATATTTGACAAACATATATAATCATTTTGTAGGTTGTTCTGTTCATTCCTTCCATTACAACGGCTAGGTGTTAACTACTATTTAAAATAATATTATTTTATTATTAGAGTGCAAAATAAGATTCCCAAGAAACTCGTTGTTGCGTATTGGGTACGCAATCGAGCATAACATCCCCTCTAAAGTAATATTAATATTTTATTCACAAATATGGATAAATATAAAAATGTGATATTCTTTATTTACCTGAGGTGTTACAAAATATGTTCTACTTTGGATATGATCCAATGAAACCATCATTATGATTTTTATGCGTGGTTTATAATTATGATAATGATATATTTAGAAAACCCATTTCCTTTATATGGGATATGGTATGTAAAAAATTTGAAATGTTTATAAAACCCATTTCTTTTTCTGTGTTTTATGATATACGATGAATGATTTAGGATCTTGTTGTGTAAATATGACTGGATTATGATTTGGTAATAGTTGGCACCATTATATCCCTCCAATTAATTGGAAAAAAATGGATAACTCATGTGTTAATTATGTTATATGTGATCCTAATTTCATGTAAACATTTTTATGCATAGACCAAGATTTCATGTCCATATGTTTATGAATGGAATGAGTTTATTGTTCTTAAGCTTATGAATAGGCCTACATTCATGTCCATAAGTTTTTGTGAGGTCCTAATTTCATTTCCTTAATATAATGAGTGGACCTGTTTCTAGTTAAACATGTTTATAATGTTGAATTGTTTGGTTTTTCCACATTAATTTTCTAGTGTTATGTTATCATATATCACATTTATTTATTTATTTATGATTCATTCCTTATATAATTTGTGTTGTGAAATAGTTATATTCATATAATGTTTCCCTATTATATCAAAATATGGGGTCTTAAATTCTATCCTCCTTAAATAAATTTTCCCTCAAAATTTATTATATTTGTTATCTCATAAAAAATGTGGGCGGTTCTTCATCATTTTTAATTTAGGTTCCCACATTACATCCTTAAAATTCTCATTCCCCTAGAGTAATTTAATAATCTGAGTTATCTAATTTTACAATACCTACTATCTTGTTTCAAGAATCTAGATATAATATTCATTAAAAAAATATTTTGGTTCAAGATCTATTTTCTCAATCGTAAAAAAATGTATAGGGTATTGAATTTAATTCATTTACATTAAGATATTAAATATTCCATTTACTTTTGAGAGGCAGGATTGAAAATCCAAATCATAACCCACAACTCCAATTATCTCTAAATTATAAAAGGCCCAATAGACATTAAACTTAGCTTCCCCCTTTTACCAAGCCTCCTGACTTACTTCCATGGGGGGATTATCAATAATACATGATCACAAACTTTGAATTTAAATTTCATCATTTTATTATCATCATATATTTTGTGGTCACTATGAGAAGCCTTGATATAATTATAGATAGATTTCATGTTCTCAGTTACCTCCTCCATGGGTAATAGACCAAATAGACTCCTTCCCTTATAGTCATCATAGTAGGTTAGAGTATAAAATATATTCCCATAAAAGGACTCATAAAGTTCGATTTATATACTTTAATGGAATATATTTTATTTGAAAACTCCAAAAAAGTGGATACTGGTATTGTTTTTCTTGGAAGTAAAGTGATCATTATCTGAATATATTTTTTAATGTTTGGATAATTCTCTCAAATTTACCATCTATTTTAGTATGGTAAGTGGGTCCCAAGTGTATCACTATGTTCAAATACTTTTGAATAATCTTATAAAATTTAGATGTGAATAGATGGTAATGATCAGATACAATTGATAGACGTACACCATTAAGCCATAAAGATTTATTAATATAGAGACACGAAAAATGTTTTAGAGGAAAATCATACCTTATTTCAAGAATGTGTAAAAACATGGAGAGTCAATAAAAAATGACCCAAAAAGCATCCTTCCTCTTAAATGTCTTATGACTCATAGAAATAAATTCCATTATTACATTGTCGCACTTCTACATTCTCATAGGTTGGTTCTATATTACACACATACAAAGTTATCTCTTAAATTTTATTTATTAGTATATCAAGCGTCTTGATTCATAGTTATAAACTTTTCACTTCATTTTTTATTACCATATGTTATCCATTAGATTCTTATACATATTGGTGATACTTAGGTCTATACATAAATTCAACCAATGACATTCATTCAGCAATTCTATCTTTAGATAAGGCACTAATGTTTTACATAGTCTCTTTATTAATTTTGTAACACTATCTTCATAGGTGAATTATTATTATCTACTATGTTTTCAGGGTTTAATCTTATTTTTTAATCCATTTTTATCCTTTTAAAAATTCTTTATCTTATCTAGTAAATGTGGTTTGGAAAATACTTAGAAAAGTAATGATGTTCACCTTTATTAATAATTTTAATATCAAAGTTTACTAAATTCAAGAATATTATATCCTTGTACATCCTCATAATTTATATAACTCTATTATACTTTATACTCAATACATCTTCCACCTTATTTTCCTTTACAGGGTGGTATTGTATTGCACATTCATAATCCTTGGGTAGTTTTATCCATTTCCTCTGTCTCATATTGATATTTTTCTATTTGAATATTTAATTAGTTTTTTTGATATGATATATGTCACATATTTCACTATAAATATAATTCCTCCACATCATCAATGAAAATATTATAGCTACTATCTCAATAACATGAGTTGGTTAATTTTTCTCATCGGTCTTTAATTTCCGTGATTCATAAGAAAAAAGTTTATCTTTTTTGTAAGTAAACACCCTAGTAATTTATTTGACACATAACTATATATAAAAGGTCCTTCCTTTTCTATCAATATAAGTTCATTGATCAATATCACCTTTAGTTGTTCAAAACGTTTTTCACATTCCATTGACTATGTGAATTCAAACCCTTTACATGTAAACTTAGTTAAGGAATTACAATATTTTGAAAGGTGTAAAAAATCACTAATAGTAATCTAAAAAACCAAGGAAACTATGTTTCTCCATTATATTCACTTCCATGGGCCACTATTTGACAACATTTGCCTTTGTGGTATCAATATATATTCCATAATTAGGGACAATATGACCAAGAAAAGAGACATGCTAAATCCAATATTCACACTTATTGAATTTATCATATAAATCCTTCTTTAGAGTTGTTAGGATTATTAATTAATGGTTTTCATACTTATTATAACTCTTAGGATAGATGAACATATAATTAATAAAGACCATAATAAATTTATCAAGAAAATCCTTGAATACTCTCTTCCTCAAATCCATGAACACCAAGGGTTCATTAAATAACCCAAATGTAATTACTATGAACTAAAAATTTCCATACATTATATAAAAATCCATCTTTCTTATATCATTATTCTTGAAATTTAATTGTTGATAACCACAAAAAAGAACAATCTTCATGAAGTATTTATCCCCTCTCAACTAATCAAAAATATCATCAATTTGAAGTAAGGAATACTTGTTCTTTATAGCGATGACATTGATATATCTATAATCGATGCCAAAAATCATATATAAATCATTAATTATTTTATAAATAATTGAGTTTTTCTCCAAGTTGTAACACTAGGGAATATGAATCCCTTATCAAACAACTATTGGTATTATTTCTTTAATTCCACAACTACCATTAGACCCATTCTATAGAGAGGATTATATATGGGTTATGAATTAGTGATAAGATCAAAAAATAATTAAGGTTAAATATTAGGTGTATATCTAGGAAATTACATTCAGAATACAATGTCATGAACTATTACAATAGTGAGATCCCCTATTATAAGGATACTTTTCTCATTAATTGATTCATTTTCCCCTAAAATTTAATTGAGAAGAGCCATTAGAGGTAGTTAAAAACATGTCTAAGGAGATAATGTCTATCCAAAAAACATGGGATTATATGCCAGAATTAGATATTATAATATCATTTATAATATTTTAATTTCTTTCATTATACATTGAAATAAAATACAACCCGAAGATTAAATCAAATTCATCCATTTCTATAATAACTAGTTTTGCAATCAAGGAGCCTCCATTAATTTTAATATATAAAATCAAATATAATTTCATTTATATAATACGTACACTAGTATTTTTTACTAGAAAATACTCTATTAATGCATCATGGGATGATTCAATGTTCAAAGCAAACATGTATGACATAAATGATTATATAGATCCAAAATCAAATAGTGTTTTAAAAAAATTCATGTTTATGAATGAAGTAATAGGCATGACATTACTTGGGATGTCACATTCTACTATTTTTATAGAATATGATCATTATTTTTCCATTATCTTCTTCTAGTGGGGATTCCTTCAATTTGTGGTGCACTGATTTTAATAGTGATCCATCTACTTGAAAATGAATCATTAGACATTCTTGGATTCTTTATTTCCTTTTCACTCATGATATTGATAGATTTTATCTCCACACTAATAGAATAATCTCATTCAATTCAAGAAATTACCAATGACTTTCTTCCCATAGTTATTTAATTATAATAAATTTACCATTCCCTTCTCACCCTTTCCAAATTTCGTTTAATATGGTTCATAGTTTCTCTTTTATTCTCTTTACTTTTTTTGAATGTAAATGACCTATTGAATTAATTCTTTATCTTGATAAAACTTTTCACTGTCTACTCATATAATGAAAATGATTGAGTCACTAATTAAATTCTAATACTTGGCACTAGTACATGAAATAAGTGATCAATATTCATTTATGGTTTGTGTATATAATTTATATCATTTTTTTGTTAATCCTGTAAAGTTAAACTCATATTTAGCTACAAATTCCTCTTCCTTATATATGAAATTTAGAAGTTACCTTTACATGTCATCTCTTTCCTCATGAGGAAAATATTTATCAGGGAATATAGCATTAAAATAATTTCATTCCAGGATTTAAAACACTTCATATTTTATGGGGTTTTTGAAAAGACCACTATTAATAAACTCTCCTTTTAGTTAGTAAAATATCACAATAAACTTATCCCTTCGAATATTTTACAAAGCAAGGAATATATTTTCTAAATAATTGATAAATTTCTCGACCACTAATGGGTTAGTGGTCCCTTTGAATTCATGGGGTTGCTACCATATTAAGTGATCCAATATTATTATACCCTAATGATGTGTAATAAATTATTGCATAACAACATGGTTATCATTAAAAAAACTAATTTAACTACCCTATTATATTCATAATATACTCATAACCAACAACAATATTATTAATTTGATCAGTAGGTAAATCTCTACATTTATTATTATATCTGACACATTTTTTACATTCCATTTGGAACCATTTCGGAATAATGTAATATTAGTTCATGAAAAAAACTATGAATTATAAATAATAGTATATAAGTATAATTAATTTATTAGAAATTTTTTCCACTTAAGCTAGTAATATTTCAATAATATTCCATGGGTTTCTCATAGGTTTATGTTTTCTAATTATGTTCTTCTAAATCTAGTTACCATGGTTTCTACTAAACCTGATTTGATACAAAGTTAAACAAACTAAAACCATTACCTTGAATTAAGGTGTTTATTTTTTTATGTTGGTACATAGATCAAAATACACAATATCCAATATTTCATAAATCATAGGAAACTAGATACCTAAATTAGCATTACATTACATTCAAAACATAAGATACATTATTTGAATATGTGGAAACTTTATTATCTACCCTTATAATTAAATACACCACACATAGTAATCTTTATGATTTCTTATTGAATTGGGGGTCGATATAAAGGGGGGGGGGTCTTAGATGATTAGCAAGGGGTAGTTTACAACAGAAGATATCATATCATAAGTGGGGTATAACAAATATGATAGGAATTTGAATAATTCCATAAATGAACATAATATATATAGATAACTTATTAATAAATAAATACATATATTTAAATAACTAATATCATTATGAAGGAATGTATAATTCTGTACATGTTAATCTTATTGTTAAGGCCTCATGCTAAGACATCATGCATAACCGATAAGCAAAATTCCAAATTACCAAAGCTAGTTTGTCTCATGAGACCCACTAATGCATGGAGGGAATATATAATTCTAGGCTGCACTCGCCACTAATTATTTTCAATCCATTTAATATGTGATGGAATGAACAAAAAATACATATCATATTGTTCCCTATAAAAAATAATTAATAAATTAGGGCTTTGTATTCAACAGTATCCAATTTAGTAACTTAGATATATTGGATTTCAATATTTTCCTATTCAGCGGAATAATATGGAAATCTTGGTGAATATCCCACAATAAACATTTAAATAATAAGATATTTACAATGAAATGGAAAGAAACCTTATCAAATTAATGATAACAAAGAATATGTTTTGATTATTTTCATGGTGTATGGATATCAACAGGAAATGATCCATTATTATGGGTTGTAGAGACCTCATGAGTTATTAAAAGAATAATCCTGTAGGAGTGTCAAACATGGTTTGTAGTTAGGCCCATTAGATTTACAATGAGTGAAGTTCAAATTAATACCCAAAGAAAATTCAGGGTCATTACCCCTAGTTGTATTTTTTAAAGCCTACATCTACTTGTTTTTATCTAGATAGGGATATCCTTGTATGGAAACCTCCAAATATTTACTATACCAGATTTCAGGATGTTTTATGCCTAATTGAGTGTTTGAAAATTATAACATATTTTTAAGGTTGTATAAATAGAGGTATTGGTGCTATATAATTGATAATATGACAAGTAATTTTTGTAAATGGATCCTAATAACTTTTCCCATTGAAAATAAAAGGAAATGGAATGATTGAAAAAATAAAGGTTAGGAAACCTTACTTCGTCATAATAACATCTTAGGGAAAGGATACAATGAGGGGGAATGACTAATATATAATTAATAATATATCCAATGGATGATATTAACCTGGAATAACATGCATTAAATTGTTTGAAAAATAATTTTGAATAAAATTATTAAAATGAAATCAAATTGAAAAGGAAGGAGGATGATTAGAAACATTTACATGCAATGTAGCTTCATAAAGAATGAGAAGAACTCATTAGAATATTTTAAACTCTGTAGAGAGACCATTGAGATGAAAAATGAGATTCAATTTATTATCAATATCTTTACAGAGGAGTTGGATGAAATAATGGGTGCATCTGTGATACTTTTATAGGTGAAAATGAGGAACATTTCCTTGGAAATAAATGTTAGGTGAACAATGTAGATAAAATCACATGGGAGTTAAGTGAATTAGGTAAATATATGTTGTCACTATGTGTTTGATTTAATTTAATACCTAAAAAGTAATTTTATAAGGTGTATGTATCATTTTAACATTTAAATTTTGTGACACTTTACATTATCTATATTACCACCATTAATCATGATCAAATATTTACCATAGTAATTATTATTTTACTAAAAATATAATATGAGTCTTCTTACCAAAATTTAAGGTTAATATTCTAAATTTTGACTCTATTTAATTTAAATCTATTTCCATGTATGAGAAAATTATGTTTTTAATTAAAACATAGGATATAAAAAATATATTTTTTTTTATAAAAAATGACTTTTTATAAATTAATAATTTTTATTCTTATTTCATATCACTAACTAATTAAATAAGTTTTAATATTTTTTTATTATATTGGATTCATCATTTTAAATATTAAATTTATTTTATTTTTATAAAATACACAACACTTAAAATAAGATATCCTTAAAAATAACACTTTTTTTAGAAAAATCCAAAAAAATCATGTTAATCTAATTTCAATATTTATAATCATAAAATGTTGTTCATTTTATCAAATATGAATTTTAAAATTTATAAATATAACATTTCAATATGTCTATTTATAAAATCTCTTTCTACCGTACTATAATGATGAGGTAATATAATGGGTGTTGTGAAATATTTATAGGCATATAGAGTTTACCAATTATAATAGAATCCAAATTATTACATCTTCCAATACTGGCCACTTCTTGAACACCAAGGTTGAGTTTCCTTTTATAATTACAACATTTAGTCTAACTGGTATAGAAATTTAACATTTTTCATTCCTAATAGTGTCTCACTTGAAAGATGCTTCAAGGAAACCATGTAAATTATATAACAGTTACGCACATAATTCCACTTATGTAGTTGTTCACCCTTTCTCCTTCCATTCATCCAAGTCACACTAAGGCACACTGTATCCTCAAAAGTTCATGAACTAAAGTCTTGTTTATAATTTTTTATATATTATACTTTATGGATATCTTCCATAACTCCACACCTTGTCCACTAGAAAATTATGAATGAAGTAATATTTCAATTTAATTTGTTTTATCCTTTCTCAAAACATTGGATTTTGAGCTATGTGAATTACACTATGCTATCAAAGAATTACACTACACCTTCCTGAATCCTTTAATATGCCTCTAGAATATGAATCAACCATATCAATTCCATACCCACATTCATTGTTGCAACGTAATCCTATTTCTTTATGGACCATGTAACCAATGTTAGTAGGCATGACAACTATCTAACCGATGCTCCTCTACAGGTGGATTGAAACCCTATGGTTACCTTCAGGGTTTTAGTATCCCGAGTAGTTTTTACTCTAACATAGTTATTTAATGGATCATTTTTTTCAAAGTACATGGATGTATATTTATATACCATCAATTATTGAATGATCCACTTCATAGGGTCCCAATGTTCCCTTCCCAAATTCGACATGATTAATCTCACTACTCTCACTAAAAATACAATTCACAGTTAATTACATATCATGAAGTACACTAAGATACTTACCACTGATGTAAATAGAACATTACCCATGTAAGACTACTCATATCTTCTTTTAGGTGAATTATCTTTGGTTTGTATAAAGTTTCCATCCAATGATATTAAGAAAAAATATCATCTTGTCATCCCATCCATTTTTATGACTTTCCTAATGTTGTCTCACTAAGATTGGAGAAATTTCCCAACACCACTATTTATTTCATTCTTCATTCCCAAAATATTTTTAGCCTATTTTAGATCCTACATTTCAAACCTATAGGATAAATAAATCTTTAAATTCCAAATACTCTTAATTTTTAGTCCAATCAAAAAAACGTCATCCTTATATAGAAGGTTTATGAGGAGACTTCCCCCATCCCACAACTTTTGGTAGAAAAAGTGATCTGTGTGTAACCATGTAAAATAGTCCCAATACAAAGATATGATGAATTTATAATTCCATTTCATTTTTTTATTTAATACATAAAGGATTATTTTTAGTTTACATAGTTATTATTTGTTTTTGTCATCATAAAAAACCACTAGTTTTTTCATGTAAATATATTCCTCTAAGTCACCATGAAGAAAGACACTTTATACCGATCTTATATACGGGAATGTTAAGAAATTATCTTAACTCAACACCATCTAGATGGTATCCTTCACAATAACCTATGAGAAGTATTTTGATAATTCAATTCCCTCCTTCTATTGAAATCCCTTTACCACTAGTCATGACTTATACCTATTCCTTCTGTCAACCTTCTCCATCAAATTGAACACCCAATTATTCTCAAGTTTTCTTTTACCTTATGGAAAATAGTCATCTGCAATGTCCTATTGGGATAAAACAAAGAAAGTTTCATTTTTATCACTAACACCCACTTTATTGAGCCACCAAGACTAGTTACCTTTTATGGGATTTTTTGTTCTCCTCTATTTGTCAAGATTACAATGTTTATATCATCCCTAAATCGTCAGACTATCAACATGACTCTAAAATGTCATTAAATTTTACTTAAGAACCTAATCCATCTAGCTCTGAAATTTATAGTGATCATACTTTTAAGAAACCATATTCCAATCCTCCAACTTCTAGAGAATTCCCTCATGATTTAGAAGTCAATGACCATTCTAGAATATTTTTTTCTTATCTTACATTTAGTCTTCTAGTGTAACTATTTGAACCCTCCAGAACTTGTTCGCTTCTGCGGTCACCATTCAAATAAACTTGGACTTGACCAATTAATCCCTTACTATCAATTTATGATTTATCCCAGTTCTGGTTTTACCTTATAACCATATCAAAAAAGAGATAATTTTGACTCTTGACGACTTGTCTCTAATCATCATTCTGTATATGAAATCAAATGTTTTCAGCTCCATATCCAAAAAAGAAAAAATATTTGTATTTTACTCAAGTTTATCTCAATCCTTAGAATCCACCTAGTCAAAATAAAGACCACTGAAATCTTTAAGGTTTCAAACTTATAATTGTTTACTAGAAGCCAGATGTTTCAAAACGTACTATACCAATAGAGTAGATGGGCTTATGTTTATCATGTGTGCTACCATATTCACTCCTTTTCTGAAATTGACCTGGAAATTCTAAAGTGTACACATATAAATCACAACTACTCTATTAATAGTCAATCTATGTGATCTAACACACCATTCTGATATGGTTTATGGGGAATAACTATCACCATCTTGATCCCCTTATTCTAACTTTTGTTTCAAAAGTTTATTCAGTTATACTCAGTTATATTTTTCAATATTAGGTATTTTAACTTCTTATTTGTTTTCCTCTTTACATTAGACTTCAATTGAATGAATTTTATAAAGAAATCATAGTTATTCTTTTGGAATTGAACCCATAATAATATGATTGCATCATTAATGAAATTCCAAAATTAAAGTAACCTAATGTGAGTTTTTACTAGGGTTGGAAACTAAAAATATGAGTGAACCAATTAAAACTTCTAAGATTTAATATTTATAACATGAAAGTTGAATGATACCCTATTACAATTCAAAAGAACACAACTCTCTCAATTTCTAAATTCATTGTTATCAATATTATACATGACATTTCTTATTAAAATTTTTAGATTTATATCATTAAGGTATCATATTCGGTGATTCAAAAAGATTTAATTACAAAGAGATTTTATTTCTCTAATTACAACTCCATATGATATTTTAGTAGGACTAAGGGTATCATCCTTTAATATTATAACCATCACTAAGGAACCTCGAGTCACCTTGCAAACTCAATTGCTGAAACTAGTTACCTAGCTTTCCTCATCTAATTGTCCTATGGAAATTTGGTTCTTTCATAGTCTCGAGTGTGTCTAACATATTTAAAAATCAAGATTCATGTATTATTAATTTGGAAATTTCCATTCCATTTCATGATGATTAATATAGCCTCACCATATTCCAAATGCACTTTAATAAAATTCCCATGCACATAGTTAACTATGAAACCATTCACCCCCATAGAGTGAAATGATGATCCTGAGTCAATCACCCATGAATCCATAAGAATGTTGAAATCATGTAATAAGTTATTTCCTCCCAAAACTGTACATATAGAAATTGAAATTTGGGAAGTCTTTATTTTGGTAGTTTTTCTATGACTTTTATAATTATTCTTTAGAATCCCCATATTTACAAATTGTATAAATTCAGGGCCTAGATCAGTCTATTTACTTTATATGCTTTCATAAAATGTATATTTTGATTGTTTCCTCCAATTTCTATATTTGTGTGAATTCCTCTTCCTTTGAAATTTATCATGATTCTTGAATGTTACTAGACTTCCATTCATATAATATAATCATTCATAATCAATTTCCTCCCATCAAAAAATAAAAATATAGTTTTTTATACAAAATTACATACAATAATTACCAAGATAAACTATGAATTCTACAGTAATGAAAATAGTAGAAATGTCCAAAAACTATCCCCAAAATTTAACTTCTCTGAATAATGTTTTTTTGATCACGATGGAGTCATTCATGAAATCTTATATATGTCTACCAACTATTAGCCTCATGTTAAATAACTTCTACATCATAAGCAATTTTTTATATTCTGTTGTATTCTCATACATGTCTATTATGGCATTCATAAAATGCACTATCGTTTCCACTTCTTAGATGTTAAATGAAATTTTCAGTGTTTATAACATTATAAAAAACCAAGAGACCTCCGATATATATCCATTCCCATTCTTCCCAGTATATATTCTCTTGTTTGAATCATAACAATGGAACATCAAAACCCTTATTAATTATATAGTCCTCTATCATTATTCTCGAGAATCGAAAATATATTCCATCGAAATTATTTATATGGTCCTTAACATTTTCAACTCTATACCTTTCTATTATAGTAAAATGCCACTAAAACCAGAAACATTTCTTAGAAAGGGGGTGAAAATTACATGAGTTTCAATAAAGTTTTCTAAGGTGTGGAGAAAATGAACCAAAATATTTGATACCTATTGTTGGGAATCTATAAACTTCTTTTTACCAGAAGTTATCCTCTAGATGTCGCATCTATTAGAACATTTTGTATTCAAGGAATCCCTCAATCTTGGTGTATATGAAGACAAGAAGATATAAAAATATAATCACCACGTCGTCTTA
Source organism: Viscum album (assembly GCA_963277665.1). NCBI lineage: Eukaryota > Viridiplantae > Streptophyta > Magnoliopsida > Santalales > Viscaceae > Viscum > Viscum album. The sequence continues at coordinate 249,487,269 of OY728133.1, forward strand.
ACCTCATACACACTCAATAAAAACTAATGCATAAAATTCAAAAAAAGAAGAATTAAAGAGAGTTGAACACTTTGTTTTACATGGTTCAAAAATTATGTTATACAACCATGGGATAAACAATAATAAATTCCATTACCATAAAAATATAATAATATTTATAAAAAATTTATAAATTAATGATACATGAAAACTTTTCTTCTTATCGTAGTCATGCGTGTATAAGAGTTTCTACAGAAACTTTATAGCGGGGCCTGATCGGTAATCCAATTGCACCAAATTCTGAAATATCTAGAAGTACCCCTATTTTCTTTAGGGATTTTCAATCCCTTATAGTAATAAAAATTTTGACCTCTATTAAATTGTAGACGAACATATTACTCATATATTCCATCCTTTTCTACAAAACATAATAGGATAACACCAACAAAAATTCTGGTAAAATATCAAATGGTGAACTAACCCTTGCACGTGACCATCAAAAGAAAACCATCTTCCGATCAGTCTACGAGTAATGGATATTTTTCACTGATGATAATTAAAATCTAATTCTAAGCTATATTTTAGTATTCCTAATTCCATTAAAACATTTATAGAACTTCAAAAAACATCATTACTAACAATTTTATATTAATTGTTTCGCTTTTACTATTTGTTAACATACCTTTAAATTTATAAAATTTTAAACAATATATATCTAATATAGTTTTTACATGATTACTCAAAAAATGAAATTAATTTTATTAAAAATGATATTTAACAATTAAATATGAAATTTTAATAAATAGCTCAAAATATATATTAAATTATTAGATTAGTTTTTTTAAAAAAAAATAAAGAAAAATCTTTTAACTTAAAAAAACATTCCTATTTTAGACTGTGCCATAATTAATTCTATATTTACCATAATAATAAATATCATTTTAAATATATAAATATCTATTTATAAAATAGGAAATAAATTATTTGAATATACACTTTTAGAAATATTATTTAAATTTTAAATAAATTAACTTTTATATCGTCAAATTAGAAAAAACATTATCTTAAATAGATGTTTTAGTGAATAATTATAACATATATAAATTTGTATAATATATATTATAAAACCCCTAATAAAAATTATTATTTAAAAAATTTGGAAAGTACATTCTCCCTTATAAATGAATTACATCCTCATAATTTTTATTACATAGTAAATAATTTGGTATAAGTTTATTTTACAGTTTCTTCTAGTTTCTATGTTTCTTCTCGAACCATATGTTTTCTTAATAAACCATTAAACAAAAAATTTTACTTATTTCACATTAAATTATCTATATGACCAAGAATATGAACTAGTTTTTTCTCATATGGAATATTATACTTCACCTAAATTACATCCGGTCTTAATATTGGAGGTGCATCATATAAATATTTCTCAAGTATTGAAACATTCAAATATTTTGTACTTCAGATAAAAATATATGAAAAACCACTCGATAATATGCTAACCACACTATATCCAAAATCTCACATGGAAATATAAATGAAGGTATTAATTTCCATTTCTTAAAAAAACACATAACACATTTGTATGAATATATTTAAATGATCTTTTACCTTAAATGAATGATCCTTCCTTTTATTATCTGTATAACTCTTTTACCTACTTAGTGTTACCATCATATGATGTTGAATAAATTTCATCATTTTAACTATCTATTTCACCAATTTAGGTCTTAAAAGGTTACTCTTCCTAACTTCATCAAAATAAACTAGAGTTTGAAACATATTTATATACAATTATTCATAAGGTAAAATCTATATATTAGAATTGAAACTATTATTAGAATAAAATTAAACTAATGAAATATATTTATTTCAACCTCTTTTATATTCGAATTTAAAAACCTATAGAATATTCTCAATTTTTTTTATTTTACACTCTAATATTATATCAGTATGAAGATGAAAATATATGCTAAAACATAGCTCACCACCTTATTATTTTTGAAGACCCTTTAATAAATTGGATGCGAACCTCAAATCCTGATTAGGCACAATATAGAGTAAAAATCCATGTAACATTTTTATATATTTATGATAGAGTCCTGAAAGATGATCTAAAGACATACTGTTATTAATAGAAATAAAATTAAAATATTTAGTGTAATGATAAATAATCCTTACTTTTAGATATTTCTATTTTACTTTAAATTATTGACAGATCAGAAATTAATTGGTAAAATTAGTAATATATTTATTTATTCCTTCCCACCAGAATATTCACAAAGATATCTATAAATCTTTGTGATTATTGGATGAATATAATATTTATATCTATTAGCTATATTCAATAATTATTTTTTTAGATAAAATTCATTAGGTACACATAACGTTTTCCAAATATTATAATGCAATATTAAACTCAAGTAACATTCTATCTTTTTTCAAATTTATATTCTCTTAAAATACATATTATTTTATTCGAGGTATTCTTAAATATTTTATAAATATATTATCATATCACTATTTTTTCCAAATAAGGAAATTTTTCTACCTTTATAATTTTCATTACAATTTTCATTAAATCATTAACTAATTGATCATGATCCAAATGTGACATGCCTAATGTTTCATTATCATTTTGACTCATATAATCTACTCCCTTTTTTACCTTAATTTAATGATAATGAATCATACAAACAAAATCTATTTTAAATTATAACCACTTATATTTATTTATATTAAATTGTTTTTAGTAAATAATCCAAAATTGTATGTTATATATATATATATCATATTTTTTCCATATAAATATTTCCATTAATTTTTTAAATAAAACATTACTTTTTCACGATCAAGGAGATGATTTAGATAATTTCTCTCTTGGGGTTTTAATTTACATGATGCATATTTCATCATCCATTAATTTTTCATAAATAAACAAAGAGCCTTTGTTGAAGTATCAATGTAAATAAAAAATTACCCATCTTTAAATGGTAAGTTTAATAATAAAGCATTAATAAATATTTTTTAAAATACATGAATTTTTTATATTACTTTATCTAAATTAATTTAACACCCTTTTGAGTAAATATGGATAATGGGATAGCTAACCAAGTAATGTTTAAAAAAACTGTCAGTATTACCTTGTAATATAAGAAAGCTATGAATATCTATGATTTATTTTTGTTCCGGGATATTATTCCACTACATTAGTTTTTGAAGAATCAATTATTATACAATATTTAGTTACAATATTCCAAAGGAATAAATTTTTTTGAAATCAATACACACATTTTCAAAATTTTACTTATAAATTCATTTCTCTTAAGGACTAAAGAAAAATTATCAAATATTTTTGACGATTCTTATATATTTATGCATATACCAAAATATCATTAATAATTATAACCATGATTTTATATAAATATTCTCTGAATAATCAATTTATCAAATCAATAAATACATCATGTGTATTGATTTACATAAATGGAATAATTATATTCTCACAATGTCTATAACTAATTTAAAATGTTGTCTTAGTAATATATTCTTCTTTTTTCTTCCAGTTAACAATATCCATACCTGAGATTTATCTTCCAAAATTACTAAGCTCCAAAGAGATAATAAAAAAATTCATTAATATGAGGGAATCAATACTTATTCTCAATATAAATGTTATTTACTATTATATGATCATTGAAAAACCTCAAAGAACCATCTTACTTATTAACAAATATAACTAGAGAAGCTCGAGGTGTAAAAAAGGATGATCGAAAACCTTATAAAAAAACTATTATAATTTCTTTTTTAATTCCAATAGCTCTATTTGTACCATTTTATAAAATCATATTAATTAATTTAATATCATATTTGAATCCAAAGTTGAAATTCCATGTCTAGGGTATTCAAAGTTTTTGAAATTTAGTATTCATTATGGTTTAGAATTACATGATCATGAATTTTTTTTCATTATAGATTAAGAGAATATATATATGAAATGTTTCTTATCATGTTAAAATTTCCAAATTATTCACATTTTTTCTTTATTATTAAAATATCATCACCAAATAAATTATTTATTAATAAATTAATATTTTTTTAAATTTTATATTTACACTGATAAACATATATTGAAGCTTATATTTCATTTGTGGAGATGATACCAAAATGAAATGAAAATATACTTATATACACGTAATAGTCCACAATCATGATAAATTTTCCTCACATGAAAGTTGAATAAATTAAAAATAAAATGACTATAGATTGAATAAATATATAAAATAACTAATTGGATACTTCCTCAACCCACTGTTATAGGTGACTATATAATTATATATACATTATGGGGAATAATTCCAATATCACATGAATTTTAAAAATGCAAATAAATATCAATAACGTATCTATAATAGTAATAACTATCATAGATATAACATATAATAAGAAATAAAATAAAATAAAATAAAATAGAATAAAATAAAATAAAATAAAATAAAATAAAATAAAATAAAATAAAATAAAAGAAAAATGTAATGGAAAATAAATTAAAAATAAAAGTTTTGTATAGATGAGTTATTATTTATTCGTTTTATCTTGTATGAATAAAAAGTTCCTAACTAAAACTTAATTCTAGACATCATAGATGTTCCAAATATTATTTATCCCTGTTGAATAGATTTTTAGAAAGGAATATATAATTAAAAATAAAGGTAAATCATAAATTCATTAATCATTAAACAACTGTTTTTGTTACGTTTTTTGGTTAATAAATGACTTTATAAGACTACATGGAATGAAAGGATAGAAATATATAAAGTATACAGGTATGAGAAAATATATATATTCATTAAAAAAATTATTATTTTTATAAGAGTGAATAAAACTTCTATTTATAGAGTTCTAGAGGGTTAATTGTGTAATTTTTGTTTTAAAATATCTAAAAAATATTGAAATTTAGATTTTATCATTTATATCATTTCTAACCTATCATAGAGAACCTCAAAAACCTATTAGTACTCTAATACGCATAAAAATTATTACATTATATATTTTAAGGCCTCCATTTTTTACTTTTCTGTGGTTACACAATTACCACATTATCATTATGTAATAATTTTATGTAATTATAAAAATATATAATTTTAAAATTAAATTATTAAGATAATTTTTTTATTAACCATTTTTATCCTCTTAAATTCAGCAATAACCGTATCACTTCACAATATTATCTTTAAATATTTATTTTTTCACTTTGATTATGTTGTCCAAGTATTGTGTATGCATTTCATAAGTATATGGATAACTATATTGAAATATGAATTATTTTTTATTAATAAGATATTATTTTTTTGATATTTTTTAATCATGTAAAACAAGTTCAATATATTTTGTAAATGTTCCAAAACACTCTGGGTAAATATTTAATTATATATAGTTGAACTCAAACTCTTATTTGAAAGAATAGTTTTAGCCAACCTATGACAAATTCAAATTCACATATTGAATATAAATATAATTATATATATATATATAATTATTTTAATATATTTCATATCATTAATAATTTATTTATAATGATTTAGACACACACATAATTATGATTTATAATGTTCTATTTGGACTTGTGCTCTATTTTTTTTAAAAACCAAATTAAAATGTATCATTCAAAATTAATCCAAAATGAATTATAATACTAATTTAAAAAACAAAATCTTTGAATCCTCAAAAGAATAAATTTTAATTATGATATCATTTATATAATTTTACCCTGATTTTTTATCAAAATATTTAATTATAAATCAATTTTACCATATTTTAACATACCTTTCTAATAATAACGTTTTTTAACAAAATAAATTCTATAAAAGTTTGACATGATGATTCAAAACATGAAATTAATTTTAATGAAATCAATATATTATTATAAAATATTAAATATTAATATAAAACTCATAACATATTAAAATATTGTATATACATATATATATATATTTAAATATGAAATGTATTTTTTAACTAAAAATCATATTACTATTTTATATCATGAATTAATTAATTATAAGATTTTAATAATAATAAATATTATTATATGTCCAAAAAGAACAATTTAGAAACATCAAATAAATAATTTAAATTGATAATATCAATAAATCTACTTTTATTCAGAGAAATAAAGACACATACACAAATATATATACATATATACTCACCCATATATATATATATCATCTTAAATATATATTTTTAAATAAATAAAAGTTACAATAATAAGTATATGGAATATATATTAAAAAAATCACCACTATAAAATATGATTGAAAATATTTTGATACCACATTTAGGGTAACCTTATGGGTTCTCCTTGGGGATGACTCTTCTAATGCTCAAAATTCGATGACGATTTTATTATCATAAAATTTATTATCACACAGTTTAATTAAATGATGTTCTTTAGTGGTTTAATTATTTTGAATGGGAAATTTAAGAAGAAGTATAATTTTTCCTCATAAAAAGTAAAATATTAAATTCCTCCTTAAAAATAGTTAGATCAAGGAAAATACTTCTCTATAGAATCGTTAATTTGAATTTTCACTTAGAATGGCATTTTATTAATTTTTTGGTGATGTTAAATTGTTACATCATTGGTAGAAAGTATTTTTAGTGATTTATTAAAAATAAAAAATATTCTTCGAATGAAGTTTTTAGCTATATAACCCCATTATAAGAATATTTTTGAGGTTTTTGGGATATTAAAGGGTTTAAGGGATGATTTTTTCCAATGGATTCTTCCATTGGAATATATAATCGTCATTGGAGAACACTGAATCATTCGGGGAAAGTTATGGTTCCTTGATATGACAAATCATTTATATACATAAAATTATCTATTCTTGTAATATTTATAAATATATGAATATGGATATGTGATTTAATTAAATTATTCTATATATAATTATGATTCTAATAGCCCAAGATTCCCATAATTCCACTGTACTGATTGTGAGGAATTAGGGAAAATGTTTTAGAGTGAACATCTTCTCCTTTAAATTTAGAAAACTTTTTTTTTCTATATTTTAGCAAACCCCTATGATTCCATGATCTATATTTTCAATTGAATATAATTTATTAAAATTCATTTCAACCCAAATAATGTATTTCTAGATAACCTAGAGAGAGGTTTCGGGAATTATTTTGATAATATATTAATAACATCATCATATGAATGATTTAATAAGCCTAAAATAAATTATTAAAAATTAATTGATGAGAGGAATCTAATATATTTGGAATCACTTGAATTATAATTTTTGAGAGAAATCAGAGATAGATTTTTAATAATTTCATCTACACTTTTAAATTTGTCATATTAGATAATGGAATTATGGGAAAATGATGCCAGATCTTGCTTGAGAAAGTGAAGATCTATCGACCTATGAATTATTTTTCTCGTCAGATTATGAGAATGATGGTTAAACCACTATAAATGGAAGTTTATAGTGGATTATATGACAGTCAAGTGAGGAAATAATGGATAGCATCTGATCAATGATTAGAGAGGGGTATACACTCTCTATATCCCAATCAAATATGTTGTGGTAAAGAGTACCATATATAATATGGTCTGTCTGATATATATGATTATTTGATATTTAAGACATCATGTTAAGCCTCGGTGATGTGTTTAATGTAATATCTATGTTCCATAACTGGCCCTTCAATCCATCTGATCAAATGACTACCAGCTGAAAACATAAGGGGAGAAGTTGCGACCATAATCCATGATGTCCTCAGCCATTTGGTCATCTTTCTAGATGGATTTAATCAGGTGGATATTAAAATGTGTAATACCCAGAGAATTTAAAAGAACATTATGTTTGACACCATATACAACACCCAACACCAAGCTTAAACAAACCATAAAATATTATTATATTTTGATCTTAATAATGTATCTATTGAATTGGATGGTATGAATAAAAGTACCGAAATTATGAATTATATATAAACGTACTAATAAAAAAAATTATTGATAAATTATTTGGAATTAAGAACTCGTTTTTAGTAAATTTATTTTATTCATAAAATTATTTTTTCTTCAAAAATATGTTTTATTTCCTTTTGTGAGATAAAATTTGGATTATTTTTTATAACATAATAATTCTAATTTTATTAAAAGGGTATCATTTTTGAAATCAACATATCAAAATTAGCATAGAGTGAGGATTCCATCTTAGAAATAAACATATTATTTTAATTTAACATATGTATCCTTTAATTATAAATAATCTACTTAATTATATAGGAATCATTTTTATACATCATTTTCATATAATTTCATTTTGGGGGGTAAAAAATACATTTATCTAAAAATGATTTTCATCACGTTTTTCATGTTTAATTTTAAATTAATTTATTCCACATATGGAAATTGAATCAAGAAAAATTGATTTAATATATTTAATTAGGAGGTTAAAATTGGGGAAATATTTCTCATTTTTTTGTAGTCATTAATAATAGTAACTATAGAAAATATTTTTCACCTCTCTAAGGGTAAATTTTGGTAATTAATGTTAAAAAATATAATAAGGTATCCAAATCAACCAAAAAAATTCCTATATTTCATTGTATGAGTACAAAACATCCCTTATTAGTAGAAACACTAAAATGGTGCAATTGGTTGACACTTTCTTTTGATTATGACATTTATATTATTTTATATAAATATAGGTAGAAAATGTCACTATTTTACTTTTAATATCTAAAATATTTTGTGATAGGGATAAAAAAATACTTGTTTAGTTACAAATGGTTATATAAAATATGAATATTTTTTATCATTTTAATTTACTTTAATTTCTAGTTATTAAATAATTACCTTAAATGCTTATGCAATGCCGACATGATGTGCTAAAAATACAAAAAATAAAGAAAATGATTTAAAAAAACAATAAAATAAACTTTTGTTTGTGATTTACTATAAATAATTAATTTTAAAGATAAATATAACATATATTATATATTTTATATGTTTAAATTTAAATTCCATTCCAGGGATGTTTTTTTCAAAGTAAAATTATGTGAATAGTTTTTTAAATGATGTTAATAGTATTTAATGTTTAATATATACTATTAAATTATTTAAAAACCATAAAAATATTGAGAGAAGACAATTTATAAGAAAAATGGTCAGTTATTTTATCTCTAGTCCATTTACGATACAATTTTTATCTTATAAGTAAAATTATAACCCTTTTAATATTAAAAAAAGTCAGTACCACGTTTAATAATAAAATTGGTTAATCAAGAGGTTAAACCAAAAGACAATGTTTAAAATGATATATAAACAAGTAAAAAATTTATTGTATGATTATATTAATACTATATATTTCTCATCATTAAATATATTTAATTTTTGAGCCATTTTACATGTGTTTCACACATATTATATTATAATATTTCATGTATTTCCCAAAATTAAATTAATGATTTTTTATAATAGACAAAATATTATTAAATAATATAATTTTTTATTAAAATATTATCATTGGACATGTGAATTGGATATGGTTTATAATATCAATAATAGTATATTTATTTGTCACTTTTCCTTTTATAGTGACCTTATTGACAACTAAAAAGAAAAAAATATTGATATAACCTGACTTGTCAATGGGTTTAGCGAAGGGTTAAAACCAAGAGATAAGGGTGAAAAAATAAACAAAAATTTTCCAATTTTTACTTAATTAGTGTATTTAAAATCAGAATCATTTTATTATTTAATTAAATAAATTTGGATTCATTTTCAATAAAAATAAATTTATATTAATTTGATACTTTATTTAATTCTTTGAGTACCCCTCCTGTTAGTTATAAAAGGAAATCTCTAAATTTTTTTCTTGACACCCCCATGGGACATATATCATGGCCAAATCCAACCCAATTATCTTATAAAATTACTTATACAAAAATTTTAGGTACTTTTAGTCTTGAAAGGCCAATAAATGTGTCCTTGTGGTGGAATTTAAAGGAGGCCTACTCAAAAAGAGATAATCATCTTATTCGACTTCCTTCAATTTATTTATTATTATACCTAATATAAATATATGGTATTAATTATTAAATTATAATTTTAGTATCCCAAATATAGTTAAATGTTTTTATTATTATGTAATTACCAATATATTACCTATATTTAATCAAATGGGAAGTGAAAGTATCACTGTGTACATGTGGACTACCGTCTCCACGTAGCAATACAATTCATTTTACTTGATCATATTTAATGGATGGATATTACATGAGATTATTGTTTATATATGATATATATATATGATCTAATTACACTTTAATAATTACAATATCATGTCTTTTTACATACATTCCCATTTTTTGGAAATTAATAACGTTGATCGTGCGTATGCGTGGAGTACCACCTCCACGAAGTTATGTGATTCATTTTTCCATTATGATATACATGGATTGAAATAAGGATATAATTAGTAAATAGATATTTTATATATGATATAATAATTTTTATATAATTGTGAATCCTTATCCACCTTTTTTCATTCTATCCATCCAAAAGTGAAAAAATGTTCATAGGTTCATATAGCCAAGAGTCTCCCTGAATGGTGTAATTCATTTTTAAAATATACATTTTATGGATGAATATAAATATAAATATAATGAACATATATAATTTTTATATAATTACTAAATTTATAGATATTATGGAACCATGATCAAAGTATAAATGTTTAGCATTCTGAGCCAAATTGTTTATGAAAAACGAATCAATTATCACCCGAAACAAGTGATTTTAATAAATAATTTTGAAGACAATGCTAATAAAATGTTATAAGTAAATAATATATGATAATATATATATAATTATGATTATATAATATATTTATTCTTAATATATACTAATTATATATGAATTAGAAATGCGTACAAAGAAAGAAGAAACATTAGATAACATATTTTCAGCTCACTTTTACTTCTTTGAGACACATGTCATATTCACCCCTTCTTTATTTTTGGTTGTCTATATAGAAACCATGAATTAATTTTATGATCATTATCATGAAAATTATGTGGATATAAATTTCCATATATAGTTATCTCATTCATGAGGGTTTCATTCGAAATTTTAAAAAGTGGAAAGATATTTATGTTTCAATCCCATTTTAATCAGAATTATATATGTTTGAATTTACATTGAGGAAATTATATGATACTTATCCGATAAATGCCCTTAAATTTTCTTCTTCTCCAGTAATTCATGAAATTATAAATTAATGGTATCATTTTTCTCTATTTGGTAATTAAATATACACGAGGAATGTTTTTATGAATAAATTACTTATTTCCTCTTTATATAGGAATCTTTTTCTTCTATGTCTATGTTTATTTTAAAATTTCTTCATAGATTTTTTACTATTATCATATGAATTTTTAAATTAATTTTTAACCCATGATTTATTTTTTTATAAAAATATTTTAGAGGAATATTTTTTTTTCATTTTTCCAATGAGGTATTTTCACTTTTTACTTAAAATGTGGAAGGAATATTTGTTTTAACATATACTACATGGAAAAAAATTCCCACAATCAGTAATTTTCAATAATTTAAAGGTTATTTTATAATTTTCCATTGTTATTTTTTTAAAGGTTTTCCAAAATATTTTATAATATTTTATATTTTAAATAAGTGTTTGGAAAATGAAAATTTCATTTTCCAGAAGAAAAATTACAATGATATTTAAAGTAATTTTCAAATATGATAACATCCTTTGATGTTAATTATGATTTATTAGAAATATGATCTAATAATACCATCAATATTATTCCTATTAATGGTTTATGATTATGATGTTGAGATTTTCATGTAACCTTATTCATTTTCATGGGTTATGTTGTGATGATATGAGGAATGTTTTATCATATTGTGTAATACATGTGTATAGTTTTGATTATGTGATGGGTGGTTATATTATAGACCTATAATAAATAGAGTAAATATGGATAACTCATGAGATAAACATGTTATGCGTGAATTGGATTTCATGTTCACAATTTTATCCATAAAATTGGTTTTCATGTTCATAAAATTATGAATGGAATGGATTTTATTGTCCATAAGATTTTGTATGGACATGGTTCTCTTGTCTATAATATTATGAATGGACCTAGTTTTATGCTCATATATTTATAAAAGGGCATTATTTAATGTCTTTAACTTTATGAGTGAAGCTATTTCTATTTAGACATGTCCATAATGGTATAAGATTATGTTTTTTAAATATTCTAATGTATATAATATAATATCATGGACTATGAATAATCAGTGATGATTCCACACTCTTTTGAATATTTTTTTATTATGATAAAATTTTATTCCATGATTTATGTTTATGATTTATGACTTATTGGGTATGAATATTGTAATCTTTGGTTAATATCTCATACCCTTATGAATATGTTATGATCATTGATTTATATCTCCAACGATTACCATTATTGATCATCAAAGACAGGCCATTATTTTTTCCTTCCCTGGGTTGAGAAGAAACATTTTATGTATGGTATATGAAAGAAGTGTTATATGGTGTGAATGTTGAATATTATTAAATAAATAGGATAATTATGCATTTAGTATCCACGTAAACTAAACCTATATGGTTTCAAGATGTATTGTAATGTTATGGATTTAATATTCATCTAAAAATGTTAAATAATTATGTATGCAAGGCTTGGGTTGATATAGCTTGTATCAGAGTAGGGTTGAGTCAATATTTGAACAATATTATTAGTAGACATTGGTTAAAAATTTGATATAATACTAAGTATAGGATAACCTCATAATGTTTTCTTAATATAGATATTATGTTGTTTTCCTTGAAATATATCCCTATCTAGAAACTAAAAGTGGACATTGTTTTAGTATAGATTCATCTAGGGGTAATAATCCCAAAAAGTGTTGGTTATAGTATATATCGACTATAATTCTAGCGTATAGTGGGTGTTCTATTACTACTCACATAGTTGGAAACACATAGTGGATATTCTTGGGTAACTCATAATTTTCCTTATAAACCATTATAAAGGATTTGAATAGATGATAACTGAGAATGGATTAGGTTAAATTTAAGATGTCTTAGATTGAAAAGAAGGTTTTAGGATTTGGATATCCTATGAATGATTTTGCATTATTATATGATTCCTCACTATGACTATATATTTTAGCACTATAATTTTTAGTTTTTATCAATGGATGAAACTATGAGGATTTGTGTTAACAAATAATGTGCTGGATAATGGAATGATTGTCCTTATAAGAAACCAAATGAAAAAAACTAGATATTGAAACCTTATGATTATTCCTAATTAGATATATTATTATAATATTATCAATCTCATCTTGTGTGAGTTTCCTCTCACACCTAATAAGAGAAAATTGAGTTTTAAAAATACCATAGAGGGGTGAATATTCAGCTTCCTACATATCAAGTATGTGAGAAGAACTTGGGAAAATGTATCAGATTTATTAGAATATATTTTATGTGAGTAAAATAAGTTTATAGAGTAAGTAATTATTTAAGAAAAATGAAAAGTTCAATGGAGGGAAATTACGTTCATTGTAAGGTAACATTTATGGTTCAAGGTCTTATATATGGGGAATATGTGCATTATCCGAGCCAATTCCATAATCCTTGGGATAAATCCTAGTACAAGGAAGGGAATATTCTATGTTTATCATTGAAGTGTAAGTATTTTAGTGTTTATGTATATGAATTTGGGACTTATGTTATTAAAGTGTTAAATCAATGATATCTTATTTATAAGAACAATGAAACATATAATTATTACTCTATAGTAGTTTTCTTTAAGGATTTGGAAATATATGTAGAGTGGTACCAATAAACAAGAAAAGTGATTTAATGATAAGGTGATAATATTTAGTTGGAATAAAGTAATGATTTACATTGACGAGGTAAATGGGATAATAATAGTGACTATGAAATTGGTTAGTTATTTTATGAAAAAGTGATTTAGTTCGTCTTTGATGAAGTTTATTACATTTTTAGATTTATAGATTATGTTTAATAGTATATTATATTATTTTAAGTTTAAGTAATGTGCTAATTTTTTTGAATAATATATGTTTCCATTGAAATTTTATGGTTATTTAGGTTATTATTACGTTTTAAGAGAAATTATGATCTTGGTATTCAGATGTTTGGTAGGTGTAATTTTGAATTACTTCCTGTTGTTTGAGGATAAATGTTAACATTGAACTTGGAAAGAAATGTGATAGAATTATTCATATTTTTGGGTTTTTAATTTGGTTAGACATATTTTGGAGGAGTGTTATGTTTAATTATTTATGTAATGGATTAAGTTTAACTTTTGTTGTTTTTGTTGAGGGTTTTAGATATCAATGTATTTTATTTATTCATATTTAATAACTTATACTAATTTTATTTAATATTTATTTATGGGAGGAATATATTTTTATGCTTTTGTATAATATTTGATCCATTATATGTTGATTTTAGGGCTTCAGTTATAATAAATTCATCTTGATCACCTATCATTTCAGAAAAAATAAGATATTATGGGGCAAATTAATATAAGGATAAAAAGAAACTTTTCAAGTAATTATTTTTTCTTATTATTTTAGTATATATGGTAAAATAATTCTTAAACTATAATAAAATGATCATGAAACAAAAATTTTTCCCCATTGAATTCATTTTAGATGTATCAATGGTACTTTTCACACCTTATTGATTTATGGTTTTATGCTCATTAACTTTCTCATGATCATTCAAATTATTTTGATCAATGTTATCTTCACTATCAATCATTATTTGGACATTAATATATTCCCCCATGTCCATATTTTTACTTCCTAATAATTTTCATCTATTTTGAAACCCATTATGTGTTATTCCATATGACTTTCACATTTCCCTTTCACTATTTTCAAGAGGATGTTTTATTAAAACTTTTACGATGTTGGTTTTCAATAAAGGATGTTTTTAAATATGAGACCATTATTTACCATGGAAAAGATAAAATATTGATGATGTAATTTTTTAAATAGGCAGAGAATGTAACACCATGATATTTTAAAATAACACTATGTTCCATATAGAATACAATATGAAACACCGCACTTAAAAAAAATGCATTCTTATTTTATGACTATATAAAATATCAATTTAATTAGAAATTATGAATACATGTAAATAAATTTTAAAATATATATAAATCTCATAATAAATAAAAATTTATAATAAATTTCCTAGGAAATAAGAACTCAATTGTTTTCATAAAGTCATTTTATTTTTAAAAATACATTTTCTTCAAAAATGTTTTTATTGATTTTTGTGAGAGAATATAAGAATTAATTTCAAGAAATTTTATAAATTTAATTTCATAAAAAGTATACCATTTTAGAAATAATAATATCAAAATATTCATTGGGTTAAATTTTGGGACTTTTATGATAATATTTATTTTTTCAATAAATAGTGAAAAATAATGATATTTATAAAACATTTATTTATTTAATTAAATAAAGAAATTTTAAATTAAAATATTATGTTAAATTAAAATTAATATTATTTTATTAAAAATAATATAATTAATTACATAGGAATCATCATTACTCCTGATTTTGGTATAAATTTATTTTTGGGCATAAAAATACATTTTTTCTAAAAATAGATTTTCTTCACCTATTATGGGTATAATTTTAAATTACTTTATAATGTTTATAGAAATTATATATTGAGAAATTTATTGTGTATTTTGAATTGGGAGTTATAAATTTTGTAAAGAAACCCTATTTAGTTTTGGTAATTACGAATAGTAACCATATCAAATATTTTTCACCCCGGTAAGGGTAAATCAGGTAGTTATGGTTAAAAATAATATGATAGGGTATCAAAATCAAAACAAAACATGTCTATATTTAATTTTATGATTATATTTATTCCATAATAATTTAATACTTTTATTTGGTGAAATTTATTTCCACTTTCATTTGATTATAAAATTTATATTATTTAATGTAAATATAAAGTAAAAAACTTTCACCCTCTTTATTTTATTATTTATATTATTTTGGGATAGTTATAAATAATACTATATTTGGTTATAAATATTTATTTTTTATATAAATATTTTTTTATCATGGAAACATATTTTTAATTTTTAGTTATGAAATAATACCTTTGATTGCGCGAAGCCGACACTCTGCTAATGACAAAAAAAATAAAGTAATTGATTTTATAAACTCATAAAGTAATATTTTTTGGAGATTTAAAGTTTCCCATGTATTTTTAATATTAATATAACATATTATATGAATTTTTATGGTTTTAATTCTAATTATATTATGATCATTCTATTTTAAAAGTCAAATTATGTGAACATTTCTTAAAATTACATAAATAGTATTTTATGTTAAATATATTTTATTAAATTATTTAAAATAAGAAAATAATTTAAATCGAATATAAGGATGATAAATAGTGAAAATGTTAATACATGGGACAATTATGATCCAATTATTACCTTATAAGTAAAATTATACCCCTTTAATATTAAAAAAATCATTACCACTTTAAAAATTAAAATTTGTTAACCAAGGGGTTAAACTAAATTAAAATGTTAAAAAAGATATATAAACATATAAAAATTTTATTGGATTATTATATTAAGACTATATCATACATATATTAGAATCGATTTCATTTGTAATCCATTTTAGATGAGTTAGAAACATATTATATTATAATATTTCATGTATTTCAAAAATGACATTGACAATATTTTATAATAAAAAATGTGTTAATAAACAATTTGAAACTCATAAAAAAATTTTCTTGGAAAACTATAAGGGGATATGGTTTATTATATAAACCATATACCATTTATGTGTCACTTTTTGTTTCATAGTGACTTTCTTGATCCCGGAAGAGTAAAAAACTTTGATATCATAGTAATTGCCAAGTGGGTTAATGAAGGGTTAACAAATAAGAGATAAGGGTGAAAAAATAAACAAAAATAGTGCAAATTTTATTTTATAAGATAATTTTAACTCAAAATATTATTTTATTTTATATATATAAACTTTTTTCAATTTTCACAGTAAAATTAATTTATATGAATTAAATGTTTTCAGTAAATCCTTGGGTATGCCTATCGTCACTTATAAAAGGAAACCCCTTACCTCTTATCTTTAAAATTCCTTGAGCCATATATCTCAAACAAAATCTACCTAATTATATTATAATATTCACTTGAAAAACAATTATAGGTTATGGTAGTCTTAAATTACCAATCAATGGTTCATGAAAAAGGGATCTAATGGAGGGCTACTAAAGAATATGTAATCATCTTACCTGACCAATTTCAATTTATTTATTCATATAACTGTACTAAATCAATGATATTAATCCCAAAATAATAAATTAATTATCATAATTATACTTAATTTTTTTTCATTATGTCACCACTAATATCCTCTCCATATTCAATCAAATGGAATGTTGAAGTATCGCTTGTGCGTATGTATTGACTACCACCTCCACATTGCGATACAATTCATTATCATTTATCATCTTTTATGAATAGTTATTATGGTACGTTTAATTTTTATATGTGATATTTATGATATAGTTATTCTTTTCCAATTATAATATCATATATTTATTCTTAAATTCTCATCTATTGAAAAAGGATAACAATGCTTATGCATACATGTGGATTTCCACCTCCACGAAGTGATGTGATTCGTTTTTAATTTCCACTCCAAATATATGGTAATAATAATATAGTTAGTTATTATATTGATAAATATTATATAATAACTATTAATTAATTTTGAACTATTATTCACCTTTATTTCATTCAATCCATTGAAAAGTGAAAATAATGTTTGTGGGCACCTATGACCTACCATCTCCATGAATAGTGTAATTCATTTTCCATCCAATTTTTTTAATGAATATAAATAAAAATATAATACACATATTTTATATTTATATGAGGATTAAAATTATCTATATTATGTAACTATGATATAATTATAAATATCATTACTTCTATAGTGCAACATGTATGAAAAACGACACAGTTATCACCTCGAACAAGTGATTTTATTAAATAACTGTTAATAAATGTGTGATAAAATATTAGAAGTAAGTCATATATAGTATGATATATAAAATTATTTTTTAAATATATGTTTAATAAATATATACTTAATATATATGAGATTCAAACATGTATGTAGTAAGATGAGACTTGAAGTAGAGGATTTTTGTGTGACTTTTACTTCTGTGAGACACATGAAATATTCACCACTTTTTTATTTTATGTGGTGAATATAAAACCAATAAATTTAATTTAAAATTGTTATAATGATTGATATGTCGTTATACAAATCTATATAAGGTTATCTCTTTCATGAGGTTTTTTATTCGGAATCTACTAAAGGGGTGAGGGATTTATCTCTAAATACCATTTTAATAGGGAGAAACTATACATGAATTTATATTTAGGAAATAAGATGATCCTGATCTAATATATATCATTTAATTTTCTTATTATATATATATTCATGAACTTTTTATATAATAGTACCATTTTCATATATTTTGATCTTGAAATGACCGATAATTTCTTTTTGAGAAAAACAGACTTTATTTCCCCATTGGTTAGAAATATTTATCTTTCATGTCTATGTTTTCATTAAAATGTTTTCAACAATGTTTTAAAATTCTCATATCATTTTTTATCCAATTTTGTTTTATTAAAATATTTAAAATTAATCTTATTTTCATTTTCCAAATGAGGTAATTTTCAATTTTTACTAAAAATGTGAAAGAAATATTTATTTTAATATATTTGACTTGAAAAAAATTTCCCAACATCATAACTACTAGATTTTTTGAAACATATTTTAAAATTTTCCAGTTTTTGTTTCAAATAAAAATTTTCCATAAAAATTTTGAATTTTTTATATTTTAAGGAAGTGATTTTAAAATGAAATCAATATTTTCCTCATGAAATATTCCTATGATATTTTAATGGAATCCTCATATATGATGAATTATTTTGATGTTAATTATGATTTACTGGGTATATGATCAAATAATTCAATTATTATTCATTCCCTTTATGGTTTATTCTTATGATGATGATATTTTTATGAAACCATCTTTATTTCCACGGGTTATTTTGTGATGATATGGTGAAATTTGAATGATATTTTGGAAAAAAGATGTATGGTTTTGATAATGTGATGGGTGGATATGATTTATCCCTTTAATGTATTGAATAAATATTGATAACTCCTCAGATAAATATGTTAAGAATGAACCTGATTTCAAGTTCAAAATTTTATTCATGAAATTGGTTTTTATGTCCATAAGATTATGTATGGGCTTGATTTTCATGTCCTTAATATTATGTATATACCTAGTTTTCTTGTCCATAAGATTATTCATAAACCTAGTTTCATGTCCATAATTCTATGAGAGGTATTTATTTCCAGTATTTAACTTTACGAGTGAACCCGATTCTATTTATACATGTTCATAGTTGTTTAGAATTATATTTTTATAAATTACTATGTATTTTTTATGCTATCATAGATCATGAATAATTATTTATGATTCCACACTCTTTTTAATATTTTCTTTTATTTTGATAATGTTTTATGACATGGATCATGTTTATGATTTTTGACATATTGGGTATGAATATTTTAATTCATTATCATAATAAAATATCCTTGTGATTATATTATTCTCATGGATTTATATCTCTTCTAGTTACCCTTTCTGAGCATTTTATGTCACCATTTCTTTTGTTTCTTCCTTCTTGGGTTAAGAAGAAAAGTCTTAAGTAGGGTGTACAAATGAAGTATTCTATGGGGGAAAATTGAAAATATTTCACTACTTGAGAAATTACCTTTATTCATTTACCTATTTCCACATTTTAGTTGTTCCTTGGATATAACATGAGATATAACTATGGTTATATAAACCCATGGATAAATTTTTTCTTAAGAAATAAGAAAAGAATCTTGTGGAAATAGAAATCACTATTTTTTCAACACCCCATGCAATGTCCATCTCCTACCCACCCACATGATGATTTATTTCCACAATCCCTTATCCAACACTAATCATTTCTTGACCGATCCCCAATCCTCACTAAATTCTTCATTCTATTCCTCCATCCCTCGCACAATTCCTCTCATACCCTTTATTTCACGTTCCTCCCCTCTATAGACTATTCTTCACATGTTTTTCCTCTATTTGGTTCATTAGACAAGCCTTATTTCTTTTATGATTGGACCACGCACCACTTCTATAGTGGGGACTTCCTCAATTCAATACATTGGCTAATCCCTTTTCTTTATGCGATTGTATCATACATAAGTGTTATAGTTGAGACATTCCACAAGTTGGACCTACACAATCCAAACTCTACCTTTTGTGTGAACTGTACTCATCAAGATTCTCACAATAATTATTCTTCCTTCATCTACATGATTCTGTGAGAAAATACAGATTTTTTTAAAGGATCATTTTATTAATCCAATGTTCAATTTGATTTTTATTTGTTCATATTTTATTTAAATTTTTTAGTTCTTTATTTTTATATTATTCCATAATAATCATTCCATAATTGTAGGCCATAGATAAGTGTTTTTTATGTAGATTTTGGATTAAATATTACATAATTTTTTGAATCCATGATATGATAGTAAATTACATTTCAATATATAATTTTTTATTTTTAAAAATATTTATAGTTATCAACCTTTTGATTTCAAAGATATCATATTCAAAGAAGTCTATAATTTTTTATTGACTATGTGACAGAAGGATGTTACAACACGATTAGATGTTTCACATTATAATTATATGGATTGAAAAATATTTGGAATGTTTTAATAATTTTATAATTTATAAAAGTTGTATTCATCTTTGTGGTATTAATTCAAACCTAATGGATATATTTAAAGGCAAATGATTACATGTTATGTTTTTTTAAAGAACGAAAATTTTGGAAGATTAATACGATGATGTTAAAAATAGGGTGGTTATAGTTATAGAATAGGAATATAGAAGGTTATGAAATATTGAAGACTATTTTTTCCATATCTAGATTACTATTATTGATTTATAAAAAGATTTAAATAATAAATAAATATCAAAAATTGATCAAAAAGGTTTTAGAAAAATGGAAAACACAAAATATAAATGGGGTATAAAATAATTTGATATTCATTTTGAATGAAATGTGCATCCCAAATTATTGAATCTATTATTGTAAGTAGTGAATGGATAATACGATAAAGGTACTGGACCTTGGGTTGATAAATATTCATACTAAAATATTTTTATTTTTTACAATGAGATGTAATTTGGGGTACACCGACATATCACTATGTGTATTCGCCTATGATGTATCCGTTTGTATTGAGCCATATAAAATTATCATGTAACTGTATTTATTTTATAAATTTTTGATGATTTAGATATGTTTATAGTGTTGATAAGTATGAACAATACAACATATCACATGATAATATTTATTCCATGAATCCAAATAAAAACAAGTAGTGGTGGATCAACCATTCCTAGAATTATTTTTTCTCTCCCACCTGCAATATCGTTGTCTTTTCATACATCTTTGGATATATTTATTCTAATTCATATTTTTGAAACAATTTTTTTCATACTGATGATTTAATATTTGAATTTAAATAATTCACTATGTAATATTATTTTTTATATATATGAATTATATGTTGACATAATTTTCTATATATTGGGATAAATAACGGAATAAAAAATGAGAATTCATACCATTTTATGTTGAATCATTTGAAGTAGCATTGAATTCATAAATAATCCTACATAAAATTATCCTACCAAACATAACTATAATATTCAAATACAATGGGTCTCATAGTACATAAAAAAATATTTTTAGAATATTTTTATCACATTTTAAATTAATGATAATAAAATCACTAAGAATGATGATTTTACCAATTCAGAGTAATAAAAGAGTAATACTCTAGTAATGTTTTTAATTAATGGGTTGAATTACTAAAATAATTTTGTGGTGGGATTAAATTCTACAAAAAAAAAAATAACATTTTGAAAATAATGATTCAATAAACTATACAATATACTTCTCAATTTCCATACTTGACTACCAATAACCTTAGACATGTTCCATGGAATGTCAATGACTAGTGATTGAAACCATATGTTTACACATAGTTTTGGAGATTTTTTTTATCCAAACATAAAAATTATGGAAATGATAAATACCAACTACAAATTTGGCCAAGTCTTCTATACATAGAATAGTCAACTAAAGATTCTAATCATAAATAAAATCTCCCTAATATGGATCCAATAATTCAAGAACCATAACTATTTCATAATAAAAACATCTTACTTGTGTAATTTATATTCAAAATATATTGAAATCAAAAATAGGCGATATCTCTTAGGAGTGTGTATATATAGGTTCGAGTATAATAACCTAATAATATATTCTAAAAATATGTACTTATAGTGAATACATTAATAAAATAATATGTATTTCTAAAAGTGTTTCAAAAAATTATTATTGATGAAGTTCTAATATTACATATATGAAAACTATAAATAAATAAATACTATAGAGTATTAATATAAAATTGACTATAAATTAATATTTAACAAAATATAATATGTTATTTTAATTTCCATATATGATATTTTTTATGTTTTTTTAAACATGTTATTAATGATTATGTTTTATCTCATAAAACAATACTTATAAAGATAATTCATTTTCTAAAATATTTATTTAATGTATGTTTATTTTCATCAGAATGGTTAAAAGTTAGAAGAATAATGTTCAATTAACCATTGATGAGTTTCAGATGGATTTTAAATATTTTTAAGACTTTTCTTCAATAATGATTCAAATGGTGGAATAATTTGATGCCCATATTCTGATTATGCTGGAAGAACCTGGCTAACTTTATCAAAGTAATTTAATATATGACTAAATATATTTTCCAAAAAATAAATATAACATATGTTATAATAATGGTAAAAATTACCAAGTGGATAATGACATTGATTCAACATAATGGATTGGTATAATTTTTTTTATTTTTCATCAGTTTAGATTTTCTTCTCATGATAACTACTTATTTAGACCAGTGAAGGGGGAAATGAATATATGAATATATTTTTTTGTTTATTTATCATAATTATTACTATGTGAGTGTTAGAAATATTATGGAATATATTAATACCCTAGTATGTAAAGTATGTGAAAAATATGGAAAATTAAGTTTTAATGTGATTATATCAAGGGAAAGAAATATATGGATTTATTAATACTAAGATGACAATATCCTTACATTTATGAAATATTTACTACCAGATGATATATGTATTATATAAATTGAAAACCTAGAATCAAATTTGTTTGGAAAATTTGGATTTCTATCTACTAAGATCCATGACTCGCCATAATATTTTTGTATGTTCTAGAAGGAAAATGAAGAGATGAGTCAGTGAAAACATTGTATTAAATTGAGGTGGAAGAATAATATTGAAGGAACTAAATTCTACATACCAAAAAAAGTAATATTGAAATTTACTTTTTTTTATAGACTTCAAAAACTTTTTATGTGAAAACAAATAAAAAGAAATAAGAGATGGAATGATGATGAAATAAATAACGATAATGATGAAATATCTGTCATACTGATGAGATATATTTGAAGAAATTTTATAGTTTAAATATTTATTTTGAAACTGAACCCTAAAATGTTAGAATGGGATTATCATGTGATAATTAAAAGCCATTTCAAAAAATGATTTTTTCACACAGTACATGACATGTTTACATTCATGTTTATAACTTTATATCATGGATGTGTATGATGAATCCATTTACTATCATGAATATATTGATATCTAGACCCAGTAATCTTGAATATGATATTTAAATATAATTTCAACCATTAATAGATGAATTAAGGGATATTTGGATTATTGTATTGTAAGCATATGATACATTTAGGAAGGAGTATGTTATGTTTCATGAAAAATTATTATGGATGATAAATTATTTCCAACTTATAGAATGATGTATTTTCTAATTAAAAAAGGTAAATTATCCACCCAATTTTTTTTAAAAAACGAAAATTCTTGTAAATTAATAATTTGATGAACATTGTGTTTTATATATGATTGATTATTTATACAGATAGATCATCTATATAACAAAAATTAGGGATAGTTAATGTAGTACACCATTAAATTTATGTCAGGTAAGTTCTCAAACTTTTTTTGTTTTTTCCTTTTTCATTAGATGGGTAATTTTGAGAAGGAATTGAGAGGATACCTATAATGGTCAATTTAGGGATTTGTTCGAATTTTTAGCTTAAAAAATGTAATTTTTGTAGTTTGATGGGGAATTACACTTTGTGTAATGGGTTTACATGACATGTAATCATCTATTGAAACATTCCATTATATCAGTACACAATGGGAAATATTACACACCATGTATAGAATACACATCTTGTAAATATTAAAGATCATATTTTTAATAAGAGTCAATGTGTTTTTCAATGTATTTTGGGTTCGATAATTATATGAGGTTTAATTGGGTTAGATGCCATATAAAATCACGAGTACCAGTTTTAAGAAGAAAGATAAACTAAAACTGTTATTTCCCCCAATATATTTCCTTTCTCTTAACAAAGAGGCTCTTCCTAAGTGATTTTTGAGATCACCAATCCCTTCAAATCATTCTCTCAGGGATTAATCATCATGTTTGTTATGGCTCCTCTCTAGGTAAATGGTCTCACTGCCTCTTCCATCTCTCTCTATCTACCTCCTTGGACTTTGATAGATAATCATCCGATTTATGGATCTAAACTTAATGTTGTTGGATATTAATTCTATATTGTGTTTCTATATATTTTGTGTAATTATTCATCATTTGATAGTTTCATTTTGGGTATTGTTATTTCATAAAAATGTAGGTGGTTCTATTTAATATTAGTCAATCTGGTAAACCTTGATTTCTTATTTTTCAAAATGTCTTTTAATTGAATTGTGAAAACCTAGTATGATGTGAATTAGGATTGAAAATGATATGGTATGGATTTTGTGAACCCCCCCCCCCAAATTCAAGGGAATTGATAATTGGGATTTATTTGGAAATGAATGTATTTTTAATTTATTTGTAGGAAAAAATTAATTAAATTTAATTGATAAAAACCTATGATTGGTTTTTGGTTTAAAAAAGAATAAATTGATGGAAAACTATTTTTTATGTTTTGAAATTAAATTACTATATTAAAAATTAAAATGGTTAAATTTTATTTTAAACTAATTTGAAATAATTTTAACATTTTTGATTGATTGATTTGGAACATTTAAGCCTAGGAAGTTAGTGGGAAAATTTGGACAAGAACATTAGTATGGTAATTCCATGGTAATGGATTGATGATTATAATTATAAAAAAATTTATTTTGAAACATATTATCCCTATTAGGATGTTGATGGGTCCCATTCAGTGTGAGATCGAGGAATGTTTGTACACATACTTTCTCTGATCACCGATATGAGATGTCTGATGATCTTACAACTAAAAACTATCGTACTATAGAGAAGATGACCATGATGATATTATGATTATTTTCATATATAATCCATTGATGTATAATAGTTTTACTCATGACTATAGATTCATATAAAGTGTTTTATATAATGTTTTTATTTAATAAATGTTGAAATATTTTCCCATAAATTTGAATTGAGGAATGGTTTTTTAAATATTAAAATGTAACTCCATGCTTATTTTGATTAAAATTGAAATCTTGATTTGGTTTATTTTTATGTAATCTTATTATGGGAGACTTGGTGAGACCTTGTTGGTATTTTTATCTCACACCATACCATTTCCTTAGGGTGTTTGTATATTTTCTTCTTACATGCCTGAGTAAATTGAACACACCTCTTGGAGGAGGTTGATGTTCTTAACCCCTTGGGTATTAGAGTGATGTGTACTTTGGGACATTGGTTATCATTTCTATTTTTGATTGTTTGATGATGTAATGTTTGGATTTTTGATATACGTATATAGTTTCAATTATTGTCTCCCTTTAGAGTTTTTAGCCTATTGATATGTGTATTTTTTTTCTAGATGAGTTTGTGGAAAAGTCATTCCCACCATTATATTGCATGATTCCAAGTTCTAGTCAACATCCCATGGGGATAGAAAATTCTCATTGGGAAATATCGGTGATGGATCAGGTATTATGGTACGATGATATTTGGGGTGGTTTGTGACAAGGTGGTATCAAAGGTACAAGTTAACAATCTTCCCATGATGTCAATATGCAATTGATAATATTATCAAGAGTAATGGGGTAGTTGTAAGTGAGTTCCCATCTATATTTCATCATGATGAGCCTTAAGTCACTAGGGGTGGTTCGGGAAATATGTGTTGAGGATTAGTTCTATTATTTCCCATAATTTTGATTTGGATAGGTTGAAATACTTATCGTTTTTATACATATGATGGGATTAATTTCAATTATTGATCTTTTTTGAGTGACTATCTTAGTAATCTTATAATGTATTCAATGTTTTTTTCGATGTTATTCTCCATCATACCTCCAAGAAGGAATGTGAATAAGATATAGGAGGAAACTACTTATGAAACACAACAAGATAATATTCTCATGGACCAGAATATGGTTGAGGTTGTTGTGTGTTTTTTCTAAGCTCAAGGACCGAAACCTGTACCCAAACCCACTCAGGCTATAGTTATGGAATAGTAGGATGATGATTCTCGGAATTATGATGAGTAATTCCTTCTTCAAAAACCACATTCTTTCTATGGATCCAATGATCCTTAAGATGATAAGGAATGTATGAAAAATATAGAAATTATCTTTTATTTCTTGTAAACACCAGAAGTGGTTAAGGGTAAAGTGTGATACCTTTAATCTCAAGGGACCCATAAAAAGATAGTGAGAATCAATGGTTATGATAATAAAGCATGATTTTTTAGAGTGTAATGACTTTAAATCTATTTTCACCAAATATTTCTATCCAGAGTCTATTGTGGTAGCTAAGGCTATATAGTTTTCCAAAATCGTGAAGGCTGAAAGGACCATCAAAGAATACATGAACCAATTTGATAATATTGTGGATTTTAAACCTGAGACTGTACCAATTGAGAAGATAAAGACCCAAAAGTTTGAGATATGACTTAGATCTTTTATTCTTTATTAGTTTTTCTTTTAGAAGATCCATTCTTAAGCATACATTATGGATAGGGTGTTGATGGCCAAAATTTATCTAGATGGTAAGTCAGGTTTGATGGGATTTCATTTTTCTCCTAGTGGATGTTATATGAGTACCCATAAATAGAAGAAAAATCATGATAAGTATTATGGTGGATCTTGATAACATGGTTCTTTTATACCTCCTTAATTGACTAACATAGGACATTTGACTTGATTCTAGTGTTGAAAGCCTTGTAATATGAAATGGGTTTCCACTAAGGCACCCAATATACGTGGTTCCTATATTCATTTAGAAGACCAACATAAATTGTGTTATATCTATTCTGATCCACATAGTGGAATGGGATCATCATCACCAAAAAGTATTGGGGTATAATTATATGGTTCAAGATCAAAGGTATTCTAGCCACATGCATTTAAAAGGAATATTCTTCATGCAGTGGAAGTCTCTCGAGAGGAAGCATATATGGGTCCAATAACTGTGAGGGGTACCATCACTATAGATTCATCATTAGTGGTTACTTTATTTGATTTTTTTTCATATCATTTGTTTATTTCGACTTTTATTTTGAATATTCTAAATCTTACTATGAATCTTTTATCTTATGGGATGGATATTACTACTGCCTTAGAATGAAGAGAGAGTAGGGTCTTTGTTGTACTACTTGATATATCTTATTATCAGATATCAAGATTACTTGGGATTTTCTTTTTCTTGGCATGGAACCTATTGATGTTATCTTTTATATGGCTTGTATTATTTTTAATAAAACCCTAATTGACTGTTATCTTTGACGAGTATCCTTTATGACACCCAATGGGGTGTTCCATGTACTTTAAAGTGGAATGAGACCCTAGGTTGAGTAGAGAAAATTTTTTTTTCTAGAGTTGGGGAATGTGATATCCATGTTTTAATTTGAAATAAAGCATGAATCCTTTAGTAGTGATATACCTCAAGTTTTCCTCGAGTTTCCTGACAATTGTCTTTATGAAATCTCTGGTTTCCCCTGATATGGTAGGTAGAGTTTTCTATTTATTTAGTTATTGGTACTCAAATAGTATCTTTTCCATCTTACCACATGACACCTACTAAAATAAAAAATTTAAGGACTCAATTAGATGATATATTTGAGAAAGGATTTATATGCACAATTGTTTCACCTTGGGTGGTACTTGTTCTCTTTGGTAAGAAACCCGATGGACCACTTCACATATCCGTTTATTAACAGAAGTTCAATCAATTCATTATAAAGTAAAAGTATATATTTCTAAAAATTGAAGATTTTTTTGACTTGTTAAAAGGGATAGAGTGGGTTTTGAATATTGATCTTCAATTTGGTTATCACCAATTGAGAATAAAAGTATCTAACATTTAGAAAAATTTATTCTAGATAAGGTATGGCCATTATGAGTACCTTATCATGACATTTCTTCTAACCAATGGTCCTTCAGTCTTTATGTTCTTGATGAACATGATTTTACATGAGTATATTGATTCATTCATGGTGGTATTTTTGGATGAAATTTTGATTTACTCCATGTCCGAGGAGGATCATGTGCATCACTTGAGAGTAGTTCTGGAATTGAAGAAAAATCTCAAAATTTATGCCAAGCTATCAAAATGTAATTTTTGGATTTATGAATTGATTTTTTTAAAAAACACGGTCTCATAACATTGTATTTATGTTGATCCTAAGAAGGTGAAATCTATTATGATATAGGAGATACAATAAAACGTTTTCGAGATTTAGAGATTATTGGGTTTAGATTAATATTATCACCGATTATTAATGGATTTCTTGAAGTTGTATTATCTGATGACCACTCTAAATTGGAATGGGGTAAATTTCTCTTGGGATGAGAAATATTAGCATTCTTTTATTGAGTTAAAATGTATTTTTAATTATGTGTTGGGGTTGACTCTTCCATAGGTTTGGTAGGGCTATGTGGTCTTTTGTGGTGCATTAAGTTAGGGTTTGGATTGTGTTCTTATGTAGAGTTATCACATCACTTATTATTTACCATGAAATCTTTGGCCACACAAGAATAATTATCTGACCCATTACTTCAAAATTGAAGCTATGATCCATGAACTTCAGAGCTGGGTGGATTACCTTAAATATTTTTATTTATATATTTCATATATCCTTGGGAAAGGGAATTTCATTATTGAATGTTAGGTTGGAAAATTCTGGCCCATGTCATGAAATAATCATCATAAGAGTGAAACTTGATGACTCTTTTTTTTATAGTTACATATTAGAGTTTAGGAAAAAGGGGCCAAGGTTGTCTTAGACCATTTTCATTTGGCTTTTACTCTTATTGAGATGTTTCATTAGGAAAAATCGATTAATGATTGAATTTTTAGCATTATAAACTATATTTATAGCGCGGATACCATTATTGAGTAGGAACTCTCCACTTAGGGTATCCTATTCTTTTGTAACCGATATGTTGTACCATTTTATGTAAGAAAATACGTGATGGGGGATTTCCATAATTCCCAGTGGGCAGTGCACCCAGAAACCAAGAAAGATGTTTTATGACATGCAGTGATGATTCTAGTGGCTGGGTATTAGATGATACATCACTAAATTTGTTTTTCACTAATATAATTCCCAAATATTGAAGATCGATAATTAGAGATATTTATGTTTGCTTCAACCACTTTCAGTTCCATATTGGAAGTGGGATGATATTTCTATAGACATTGTTGCTGTACTTTTGTGCACCAAGAGAATGAAAAATGCAACATGTATTCTAATTGATAGGCTAACCATATCTGCTCAATTTATACCCATTCTTATTGATACCAAATTTAAGGAGCTGGGAAACCTCTACATGAGAGATATTTTTCATTTACATGAAGTTATATCTACTATAGTCTTTGATAGGGATCATTTTTTTACTTATCACTTTTGGATAGGCCTTCTAGAGGCACTATGATCTAATGTTTGTTTGAGTATTCCATTCTATCTACATATGGATGGTCAGAAATAGAGGGATATACCGATTATCGAGGATATTATTTGTGCATTTATCCTCGATTTTAGTGGAGATTTCGATTACCATTTGGGACTGTTTGAGTTTTCTTATAAGAATAGTTACTATTCGAGAATCAGAATGGACTATTTTGAGGAACTGTATGACTATCCTTGTAAATGTACTTTTGTTGGTTAGAGATTGGTGAATGTTAATTTGGCTGTCCAAGACTGGTTAAAGAGACGACACAAAATTTTTGGTTGTTTTTTAGATGTTGTGGATGAAACTAACTGGTATAAATATTATAATGATCGATAGAGTAGATTATTGGAGTTTTCAGTTTTTGTTCAGGTAATCATGAAATTCTCACCTAATGTAGGTCATCAGCATCTTGGGAGGTAAGGGAAGATTGATCCTCATTTTGTAAGACCTTTTTAGGATATTGAGAAGGTGTGGAAAGTTTCCTAACATTTCCACTTCTTTTACAATTGGAATTGATAAAGAACATTTTCCATCTATCTTAGCCTCCAAAATATCTTTTAGATCCATCTCATATTTTTGTGATGGAGTGATCTTGATATTGTGTATGATTTGTCCGTGACTAATCATTGAGTCAAGATAGTTGATTCTGAGACCATGGTTTTTCTGGGGAGGATAATACCTTTGGTTTGGGTGAAATGTGACCATGGTTGTGATTCTGTTGAGAGATGGGACCATAAGTCACTAATGACAGAGGAGTGGCCTCACCCTTTTGATATGGAATCTTGTTGATAGGATTTCATGAGATAGAAATTTTTTATGGTGGGTAGATTGTAAAACCCTATTAACATTCTATCAGGTATGTTATAATTCTTTTTTTTGGTTTACTTTTTCATTGGATGGGTGATGCCGATAAGTATTTAGGTGGAAAACTTTATTGGTAGAGTCAGTGATTTATTGGAATTTTCATCATAAAACCTACAGTTTTTTTGTGGAATGCTTGGGATTTACACATTATGTTACGGGTATTCATGATG
Organism: Viscum album; assembly: GCA_963277665.1. Lineage (NCBI taxonomy): Eukaryota > Viridiplantae > Streptophyta > Magnoliopsida > Santalales > Viscaceae > Viscum > Viscum album. Next base: position 249,518,644 of record OY728133.1, read on the forward strand.
TGTAATCATTTCATGGAAGATTCCATGAAATCAGAAAAAAATTGTGAATGATTGCACATTTTTTATTGGTTACATACCATTTAAATATTAAAAATCATATTTTTAATAAAAGGTGATCGATTTTCCATCATATATGGGATGCAACTGTTAAATGATGTTTCATTGAGTCACATGCCATGTAAAATTCCAAGTGTCAATTTTAGGTATCCAGTTCTTCTAAAAATATTATTTCCATCATGTATAGTTTCTTTATCTCGACCTTGAGTTTCTTCCAAAATGATTTTGGAGATCTCGAATCATTCTGTATAAACTTTTTGTCGATTGATTATTTTGTTTTCTATATTTCTTCTCTCCGGGTAAGTGGTATCTCTGTCTCGTCGATCTCTCTCTCTTTCAGTACTCAAAGCTTTCTAGATCATCTTGGGGTTGATGGATCTAAAATATATGTTATTGAATATTGATTATTGGTTGAGTTCTTAGATCTCATGTTCCATTGTTCTTCATTGGCATGTCATGTTCTCGGCTTTACAATTTCATAAAGAAGGTAGGTGGTTCCATTTAGGGTTGGAATATTCGTTAAATCTTTATTTTATCATTGTTTAAAATTTCAATATATTTAATTGTGAAATACAAATTTGATGTGAATTAGGATTTAAAGAAATATGATATGGTTTTTGGGGAATCCCCCAATTCAAATAGAAATGGTGATTGGGGTGTATTTTGAAATTGATGGACTTTGAATTGATTTTGAGGGGAAAATGGATTACATTGAATTGCTAAGAACCAATGACTGGTTTTGGTTTTAAAAGGCATGAATTGATGAAAAACCTATGTGTTGGTTTTGAAATAAAATTGACATATTGAAACTAAAATAGGGGAAAGTGTATTTTTTTAATTGATTTGAAATTATTTTACCATTTTTGATTGGTTAATTGAGGACAAGAAAGCCTCAGTAGTTAGTGGGTTATTTTGGGAAAGCATGTTGGGATGGTATTTTCCTAAAAATTTATAGATGATAATAACTCTGACAAAAAAACCCACTTCAACATATATAATCCTTGATGAGATATTGATGGGTCTTATTCAGTGCGAGCCAAAGGGACATGTTCACACATACATTTCATGATTACTAATTTTATAAGTATGAGTATAATATTACGTGAAACTATAGTAGCATAGGGCATATGAACATAATGCTTTTGGTGATTACATGTATATATATATATCATTGATGTTGAACTATTTTACTCATGTTTATTGATTTATATAAATTGTTTTATACAAAATTTTTATTTATGTAATGTTAAAATTATTTTCATTCAATTTTTAATGAAGCATGTTTTGTATAAAATTTGAAAATATAAATCCATGCCTCCTTTGATTTAAATTAAATCATGTTTATTTATTATTTAATCTTATTATTGAACACTTGGTAAGACATTGTTTGGAATTTAATCTCACACTATACCTTTTCCATCGAGTTTTTATAGATTTTATTCATCTAGGTCCACATAAAGGGAAGCAACCACTTTGAGGAGGTTGACGTTTTTAATCCCTTGAAGCTTGAAGTGTCGTTCCTTTGGGATGTTGAGTATCCTTGCTTGTTTTCTAAAACATTGATGATGTATTTTTTTGGGTTTTTTATATACCTTTTTGGTTTCTGGTAGTGTCTCCCTTTAGATTTTTGAACATACTGATATGTATATTTATCTTCCACTATATTTTTGGTAAATTTATTTGCACATTTATATTACATGATGCTAGTTGATAGTCAATAGCCCATGACGATCAAGAATGACCTTCGACCTATATCAGTTCCAACTCAATTATCGGGGTACTAGGGTATCCAAGCTAGTTCCAGATAGTTCAATATTTCCATAGATAGACATGAAACACCTCAACATATTTTGGATATTGGTATTGTTAATGATCATAATGGATTGAATTATGTTCTTAAAAAAGTCAATCATATTCCAGAAATCAGATGAATGTTAATTCAAATTCAAATAGAAATTAGAGAATTTTTTTTTATTCATTGTGTTCTCGTATTAGTATTCAAATTAAATGTGTCATTTCCTTGACATAATTCATATCATGATGTTTTTGAAATTTTACTTAATACTCTTTTAAATGTAATAGAAAAAAGGATATTTTTCACCACATCATGATTTGATGGATTGGGGTGTTGTATAAAGACTTCATCTTGAGTTAATTGGCTGGAATAAGTGAGAAGTTTATTTTTCCTCTTATTTAGTGAAAAATAAATAGAAAACGAAATTATTTAGGTTTTAGAAAGTTTTAAGGTTATATATGGATATTCCTGTAACATTTTTAATAGGGTGAATGTATAGTAAGTCAAACTTAATTCTCTTAAAACCCATGATTACCATTTATTTTTTACATGAGTTGATTCCCACTTCCATTCAACAATTATTTTAACATAAATTTATAGTTGTTGTGATAAGGCTATTTAATTTTTATTGAGACTGTTATCCCATAAAATAGAGAAGAAGTGTTGTTAAAAAATTGAAGATAGATTCACATATTATTTTTATTGACTTATAGTAAATTTTCCCACCATCATTTTCACATATATTTTACATCCGACTATGCTTTTTCCAATACAAGTTGTTTTAAGTGGCCCTATTTGAAGTTTCTAGATTTATATGATAGAAATAACGATGTGTATATTGAAATCATATGTAATAAATAATTATCATACTAAGGGTTCTATTATGAAATAATATTTAGTATAATAATTCATCGATTTAGGTTCATTTTTCCTAGTCAATATCTATATGAGGTCTAATTGAATAATGATAACTGAAGATGATAAATAATATCTCATTGAGCCTATATTTCCTTCACGAACCCAAATATGGGGGATATCTAGATCATACTCATTAGTTACTTTAAGGAGGTAAGAGTGATAAATATCACATCGTATAGTATTATTCAACTATGGTGTTCTTGGTGATTATAGAAATTAAATAAACTAATAAATATGTAGTTTCTTATTCTATGATTTCATTATAATTTTTGACATTTTTAAGCATTCATATTTGTAGATAAAATTTAGAGGAATAAACAATTTCACTGAAAATAATTTAATTCTTTGTTAAATCAAAAGGTAACAGATTCCATTTTTTACATAATTTAATCACATGTATTTATTTTATATTCAATATAGGTATCATTTAGGTTCTAAGTTTACTAATTAATGGTGTATCTGATGAAATAAGAGTGTTGTCATTTAGTATAAACGATGTTGTTTGTGATTGTATAGAAATGGTTTCCAATGAATTTAAATTCATTATAAAATGATAGGTCACAAATATTAAAATGTAAAATGATGGTGTCACGATATTCACCATAACATATTATTTTGTGAATGCATTAGACAAGAAGTCTTGATATGAAAATATATCATATTTTGGTGTTGTTGAAAGAATCTTATTATTAGATTACTACACACATGATATTGTATCAATAATTAAATTCATGTTGTTTGATTCAATGACATGACAAGGCATCAATATAAATAACTGTGGATTTAGAGTGATTGATATGAAACATCATCTTCACTCATATGAACCCTATATTCTAACATCACAAGCTAGAAAAGTTTTTTTTGTAACTGACCTGTTAAAATATAATTTGTTGTTATTTTTGATATAATTACATGAAATGATTTTGACAAAGTCATTAATGATAAGGATTTTTTGAATGAAACCATTGGAATTAAATTTAATATTTCATTGGATGATACTAATGATTTAATATTTAGAACAGATCATGTACAAGAAATTGTAACAGATCAATCATAGTGTTGACACATTTGTAAGCATTTACAAGATATTATTAAACTACTATATGTTTTTTTTGTAAAATTACTTACATTATACCAGATTAATTTTGTCAATTACATTTCACAAATTTCAAATGAGTAGACATTGTGGTAACTAAATTTGATACTGTAATAAAATTATTATTTTTAATTTGATTAATCATAGTATTAAATTTTGTTTTGTGTCTTTTAATTTTTTTTGAAGGAAAATAGTTGTATTATTTAACATTTACAATATTTTTATTTATTTTTTATTACTATTTTTAATTTGGATGTCAAAATTTCAGATTATAAAGAAGTTATAAGGAGTAAAATGCTGAGAAATCACTAGCGCATTGGTAGTATAAGCGTGTGTCCTATGATCACCATTGTAAGTACATTTTATAGTTTGATATTAGGTTGTTTGATATTATTTATCTTTTTATAATTCATTTTATTTTATCATATATGATATTTTAGGCAACATAATTTGAAAAATTATTATATTATGTTGTAGGGGATGAAGGTGTGGTAGGGGTACTGGTATGGCTAATTCTTATATTCATCCTACCACCATGAAACTTCAATCACCACAAGTTCATCTATTTCATCCTTTATTCATGCCTCTTCAGTCACCTGAAGGCCATCCTATGATTATTCCATCTCCTTATTCACGATATTCAAATTTTACATATCGATTTGTACTCACACCCATTGAGGAAATTAGTTATCAGGATCTTATACGTACTTATTACCCATTTCCACCATCCACTATACTTTCCACTATTACTCCATATATACCATCACCATATCCATATCCATATCCACCTTCATCTATATGGGGATATCCATCAAGGTTTTCCCTCAACAACTACATTTATCATTATCAATTATATAGAGTAATCCTACCGTAGATTCCCCCACCACCCATAGAGGATACCCCCTCCTTCTCTAGTCATAACACTCCAAGGGTCAATAGATCCCCCATCTACTGGTATATGTTTAAACATTAATGATAGTGATTAATGAAAAATTCATGTATATTATTCTTCTTTAGTAAATATTTTTGATTATTATCTTCATCCTCTACCAGGTGATGAGGTTATTCAAGAATACTAGAGATTTGGATTTTACACATGTAGATTTTGGTTCAATACAATGAGGATGACATGATAATTGAGAAAAATTGTAAAAAAATGATTTTTTGGGAACACTTTCTACAAATAGAAATATCATTCTGGTTAAACCAATAAGTCCGAGATAAGTTGGAGACCAAATAAATATCAATGAAAGGGAGGACAATTGGGTAGATAATATTAATCAACTTATATATATATCTATTAATTAATAATATTTAGTTGAATTTTTTTCCCAAAGTACCTGGGATATAATTTAAATGATGGAAAAGATTTCAAGGATGCATGTTTAATGGAGTTGAGTGATATGTGACAAGAATACAAGTATAACTTATACACTGGTTATAAAGAGAGAGTTGATACCATGCTTAAATAAATAATAATCATTCTTGATTACACAATATCATAATTTAATTATATGATCAACAATTAGAAGAGTCTAATGTCTAAGGAATAGTTTAATTTTTATATATAATCACTTATTTATTTGAAAATTATTTTTAATTATAAATTAATTATTTTATTTATGATAATGAATTTATATCATTTCTTTTTTATTGGAGAAATATGATTTAAATAGAATAAATAAATGTTCAATAAAACAGTTTCACACTCTTAGACACACATCAATCAATGATTATGAGTAAAAATAGGTAAATAAAAATTTAAAATATTCAAATTGTTTTATTGAAATACTGATTTTTTAGCTTTAATGTTTTTTTGGTGTCACAAATTGGATTTCATATTTTTATTTTTCAGATTTTGGACATGACAATTCTCAAATTTCTTTATAATCAAGTTTATTTATAGATCAATATTTATTATTATGTGGGAATCATTCCTTTGATTTTATTCATACACCGATCCCCTTTATTCTTACATATCTTATTACCTAACAAGTTTATTATTATATAGGTTAATCCAATTTTTACATATCCCATTGAAATTATTATTTAATTCTATGAAACTTGACCATTTCAAGATTTTTTGTATGAATATTCTTTGGGAATAATTATTGAGTTTGATATTTTATTGGATGATCATGAAATTTCATTAGATCCAGATTTTATATTGGGTCCTGAGGTTTTCTTTTGTGGGTAAAGTTTTTTTTTCAAGAACTAATTAGTTTCCTCATAAGAATATCCTTTTTATAGACTTTCCCAAAATTATTCTATTTAGTATTAACCAAATTCCCATGGAATGTTTTATTATTTTTTGGGAATATTGGTGTATTTCTATGATTAATTCCCCTTGGATTTCAAATAAATCCAGTTCTATTATATATTTTCTAAATTTATCCCCTTGTGTATACACTTCTAGAATGAATTTTTTTCTCTAATTCATCCCATATTTAATGTTAACACACTCATTGTAAAACTAACATTTTTTAATTTTATATATTCAATCTTGTTGGTAGATTTTAACTCATTATAAATATATTTATTTTTGATCCTTTTATTTTTAGCTTCAACATATAAATTTATCTTTGCTTCATATCCCTCTCTTTAAGAAATAATTTCCAATTATTCATATAAGTTTATTCCTCTTTTTAATTTTTAATGATGCATTCAAATATAATTTATACCTCAGGATTCACTATCAAGTCTCTTCTAGTTATAGGGAAAAGTTCCCCAAAGCATTCCAAATCTTCTAAAAATCTTCAAATATTTATTAGATATTTTGTCTTTGTTATTAAAATGTAATTATTATTGAACATTACCTTCAGAAGATTGTTTAAGATTTTAATTCATATCTATATGATCATTAATTTCATATTCATTAATATCTTTCCCTAAAAATATTTTTTGTTAGAATCCCACTTATTCTTCCATACATTATTGGGATGCTGATTTTTTTGATTGAATGTGGTTTTTAGTTGTTTTAATGGAGTAACACACTCTTTGTTCATTTCAAGACATCATAGATTAAATAATATCAAAGTTCTCTATGATAATTTCAATTTGATTATCATTCTCTGTTGAAGTTGTGTTTTCTTCCTCAGTAATACCAAAATGGATTTACCTTTGTTGTATATGTCGCACCCGGACTTCACGTACGATATGATTTTAATTTTAATTTTAATTTTATAAGTTCATTTTCCCTTTTTTTATTTATTTAATTGGAAAACACATCGAGCCTGATGTGTGGTGCGCTTCTTGTGCTGGTCAGTGAACCTTTTCTTGGCAACGTTCGACGTGAGGGCAGGGCACAGGTTAAGCCTCGCAGCCCGCCCGACGCACGAGCAGACGTTTTTACTTATACCGTTTAAAGCTAGTTTTTATTTATTTATTTAAATTTAGTTATTTTATTTTATTTTAGCTTGTTTTATTATTTTCTCTTCCTCATATCTTCCCCCATTCCTCTCTACTTTATTTTATTTTATTTTATTTATCTTTCTTTTCTATTCTATTTATTATCTTTCTTTTCTTTTTTATATTATCTTTTTTTCTTTTTTTTCTCTCTCTCTCTCCTAAACCCTACCATAGCTACCACCTCCCCCTTTATTCTGTTTTCCTTTTTTTCCTCCCTTATCTTCTCTCCTGAGGCCTCCGTTTTCCCCTCCACTCATTCTTATCCTTATCTCCCTCCCTTATCTTCTGTCCCGCGACCTCCCTTTTTCCCTCCTCTCTTTCTCGCTCGGCCATCCCTCTCCCTCTCCCTCCTTTTGTTTTTCTACCCCTCATCTATCGCCCCCCTTCCTCTCCATCCCGCTCGGCCTCCCCTTCTCCTCTCCCTCATACACGGTTCCCCATTCCTCCTTATCCCCCTCATCCACTCTGCACTCCCTTCTCCTCCCGCTAACCCAGGCTGGGGCCCCTCCTTTCGGGCATTAGCGCCCCTCCTTCCTCTCACCGGACAGCAGCACCCCTCCTTCCTCTCACCGGAAAATAGCACTGCAACCCCCTTCGCTCACCGGACAGTAGTTCCAAAACCCCCTCTGTTCGGCAGACAGCTGCCGAAACCCCCACCGCTCACAGGACAACAACTCTGCTCACCGGACAGCCACCGCGCTGCCCCTTGGTTTTCATTTTGATAATTTCCATGGTCAAATGTTTGTGTTTAATTTATTTAATTAATTTGATTTGTTTAATCATTAATTAATTGAGTGAATTTGTTTAAGTTGTTAATCAATTTATTTAATTGATTTTATTTAAGTGTTAATTAATTAATTTAATTATTATTGAATTTCTTTATTTGTTAATTAATCAATTAAATTTCTTTAGTTATTAATCAAATTATTTAATTGAATTTGTTTAATTTTTAATTAATTAATTTAATGATTATTGAACTTGTTTATTTAATTAATGATGTTTATTTTTATGGACTGATAATGTTTTACTGGGTTGCCATTAAGTTTACATGGTCTATTGTTTTAGGACCTTTTTGACGGATCCGTACAGTGCGACCGTTACGCACCGGGAGTGTTGCGTTGCATCACTGTTTCATACCAACTTAGAGGTTGTTGGGTTCGCATTATTAGGTTATCTAATCAATTAGTCTACTGGTTTAATTAAATTGATATATCTTTTATTTACCTGCTGCTGTGAGTTGTTGGTTTTGGTTGGTAGGATTTAGTGTTTTATTTTTATTAACAACATGTTTAGGTTGTTTAGTTTTTACTATATTGTGCCTTTGGTCCTTGAAAAAAATGCTGCAGTTGAAATTTTATTCATGTTACAGTCCTAGTGTGCATTCAAGTGAGTTTTGGCACTGATGATTATGTTTTTTTATTTTCATTAAAACTACAAGACCACTTGTTTTCAAATTCCTGTTAAATTTTAGTTTGGTTCTTGGAATTGTGTAGTTTATTCGACTGTGTAGTTCTTGCACGTTGTGTTTTGGTTTCTGAGGATCTTTGTCGTGTGTAATACCTTTAATGGTTGTTTGTTAATCCATGTATATTGAATGTCTAAGTGTGATGGTTGACTTATTTGACATCCTAGGTGTATGGTGTTTGACTTAGTTGACATCCATGTGTGTTGTGTCTTGACTTTGATGAGTATGGTGAACTTTGAACATTCAAAAAAAGGGGAAGCCTGGGTACTAGGTTGGCGGACTAGACTAGCGTGCTAGTGTTATGGGAGTGGCTCCGGCCCAGTTTCACTTAACTAGATTGACACTTACAACACTAACTAAACTTTGGATAATGATTGGAGACCACTAGGTTATGGAGGTGTTTCCCTACTAGTGGCTCGTGCACGACAACATATGATATGGATTCTTTGGTACACCGAGACGTGAGGTTCTAGGTCCCCACATAGCTTTAGTCACTTTAGGTCCCCTCCCAATTCTGTTTCTCCTATGCGATTATATACTCATCACTGGTTGATTGTGTGACTTCTGTGGTGTAAAAAAGCGAGAACGTTTTTATTTTCTTTTAGAACCAAAAACCTCATTTCCTATTTAAAATTGTATTTCTTTAAAAACTATTTTCATTAAATTGTTAGTGAATTTATTTATTTTCTATAGTTTGAACCTGCAATACTTTTTTGGTCACCTAACCTTTACATGCTGAGTATTTTCTTTGGTGCCAACGTATTGAGCGATTGCTCACACCCTACGTACACCCTTTGGTGTAAGTAGATCTGATTATGTTTGATGTAGGGAAAGACAAAGGTTTTGAGAGCGATGGTCCAAGTTGTTAGCTGCATCTTCTGACTTAGCGTTGGTTGTGAAGGCTAGACAGTGGTATCCCTCCATCAGGTGATGGTTGCTGATTTGGTTTTTGGTCACCACTTTTTTGGAGTTAGTTGTGGTTGGGTTGTAGTTTTTTTGAGACTCACTTTTTTTAAGGACTTGTGGATGCAACGTTGTTTCTTGAGTTTAGTTTTCTTGTTGTTATTTCTGGTTGTTATAATGGTAAATCGTTCCCAAAATTTCAATTTGATACTCGGGAACCTGTGCCAGCCCGTGGGGATTGGGAACGCCCTTCGGGCCTTGCCGAGAGCCGGGTAGGGCCCCGGGTCAATGAAGACCCAACTCGGTTCGTGAAAAAATGATATCAGAGGGAGGTTCAGCTCTTTGTTTATGTTATTTGGGATGAGTCTGGATAGACATGATTTAGAACTATTCAGGCTCGGAATTCTGGATGTGAGTAGGGTGCCTGGCCAGCACACCTCATGACAAACACTGAGTCAACATGGGATATCAGGATGCCTGTTGACTTCTTTTCTAGGTGGGACATACAAGCTGCAGACTGTGCGTGGACACCAGGCATAAAAGTAGAGTTTTGATACAATGTTATTTTTTTGCAATTTTGGTTGATTGATGATTATTTATCTTGTTGAAAATTTGTTTTCTTTTGAGATATGAGATATTGATGGTGTTCTTTTGTGACAATTGCTCATTGTAGCAAGATGCCTCCCCAGAGAGCTCCCATGCACCCATGGGAGGAAACCAGAGAGATTTCTTCTATGCCGCTTGATCAGAGATTGGTAGATGCCGTGGTCTGAGCTATTTAGGCTTTAGTAAAAGGGGAAACTCCTGCTCCCATCCCTATTCCAGCTAGAGCGGATCAATCTGTCTCCAAGAAGGATATAGCTCATGAGTTTTTGAAGAATAAACCTCCCTCTTTCCAAGGTAGTTCAGCACCTCAAGAGGCATAGGAATGGCTTGAAAAGATAGAACGCATGTTCAAATTCCTTAACATGCCCGAGGAAGTCAGGTTAAAGTGTGCCACTTTTCAGCTAGAGGGTTCCAGTTGCAAATGTTGGGAATCCGTGATTCAAGATGGGAAAAATGAGCACTTGAGTTGGAATGATTTCAAAGTAATCTTCAACCAGTAATACTGTCCAGAGTTCTTGGACTACGCTAGATCCCAGGAGTTGATGGATCTTTCAGAAGGGAATCCAACAGTGATGGAGTATGCGATTTGCTTCATTGAGCTAGTGCGATACACACCTGAGATTGTTTCAAGTAAATTCCTGAAAGCTGAAAAGTTCGAGAAGGGCCTTCAACCAGAAATCCACTCTCAGGATTTCTTATTCAAGCTGTAGACTTCTTCCAAGGTGGTCGATCGTGCTTGCATGGTCGACATTGACCAGAGAGGAAGGTCTGGTTTTTTAGGATCAATGTCAAGTTATGGCAGTGAATGTTCTTCAGAAAAGAAGAGGAAGCAGGATGAGCAGTGAAAGAAGAGTGGTGGCAGCTTAGGTCATCCCTCCGGGCAGAATTCATCTGGGGAATCTGATACGAGGGTCTTTATGTGCCATCAGTGTAAAAATTCAGGGAACTTGTGATCTACATGTCCCACCCCTCCCAGGCCTTGCTACTGGTGTGGGATCATGGGGCATGTACAATGATTTTGCAGAGTGACGTGCCCTTTTTAGAGTGGGACTAGATCTGTGGGTTCCGGGGGAATATCAGTGCAGTTAGATCCGACCAAGATGCCGGGATCTTGGTTTGGTGGTCATGGTGGCAGGACCAGATCGTCTTTAGGGCATTGCCAGATCAGGGTAGAGCCTCAGGTGAGCGGTCGTTCCTAGGTAGGGACCATACATTTGCATGTTGTGGATGAGGCACCCGTGGGATCTTTTGCAGGACCTTCGACAGTTCGAGGTACCATTCTGATTGCATCTTCTATAGCTGCAGTTTTATTTGATACCAGTGCTTTAGTTTCTTTCATATATACCCGTCTTGTTAACTTGTTGAGCCTATCGATTGAGATTTTATGTGTTGCAATGGAGTTAGTAACACCACTGGGTACGAAAAAGGAGCAGGGCCTTAGGTGCCCGTCGTGCGCACTCTCTGTGTCAGGAGTTGAGATGGAGTGGGATTTCTTGTTCCTTAATATGGACTTTTTTGATGAGATCCTCGGCATGGAATGGATGATGCGCTTTCAAGCGCATATTGACTTCTATCAGCATCGAGTCAGCTTTATGGAAGCATATGGGAGTCCTCATATATTTCTTGGAGAATGGGACCCTCGGTCGGGTCACGCGGGACCTCCACTCCCTGAATAAAGAAACCTTGATTACCAGTTGTCATCGCTCGTATTGGAGGATGATGTTGGTGTTTCTCAGGGAGGGTCACCTTGTGTAGTGGATGAGTTCCCAGAGGTCTTACAAGATGATTTTTTAGTCTTACCCCCAGAACGGGACGTGGAGTTCTCGATTGAGTTGGCGTCGAGAACACAACCTATATCTCTTCCCTCATATCACATGGCCCCCACCAAATTTAGGGAATTAAATATACAGCTGGATGATTAGGAATCCAAAGGATTCATTTGCCCGAGCATCTCTGCTTGGGCCACCCCAGTTTTATTTGCGAAGAAGGCTGATGGAACCCTCCGGCTGTGTATCGATTAACGGAAATTGAATAAGGTGAACATCAAGAATAAATACCCTTTGACCAGAATTGATGATTTGTTCGACCAGATTAAGGGTAAAAGTGGTTCTCCAAGACCGATTTGCATTAGGGATACCACTATCTCAGGGTGAGAGAAGAAGATATCCCAAAGACAGCTTTCCGAAGCAGGTATGGTCACTTCGAGTACGTGGTCATGCCTTTTGGATTGACGAATGATCCTGCAGTTTTTATGGAACTCATGAATAGGGTGTTCCACCAATATCTCGAATCATTTGTCGTGGTATTTGTGGATGACATCCTGGTTTATTTAGGATCTAAGGAGGAGCATGAGCATCACCTGCGCATTGTTTTGGGCACTTTGAGGTCCATCACCTATATGCCAAACTCTCGAAGTGCACGTTCTGGATTAGGGAAGTGAAGTTTCTAGGGCATGTTGTCTCAGAAAAAGGGGTTTCAGGGGATCCTGAGAAGATCAGTGTGGTGATGTCGTGGGAACAACTGAGGAATGTGTTTGAGATCAGGATTTTTCTTGGACTGCCAGGTTATTACAGGCGTTTTGTTCAGGACTTCTCACGACTCACCTCCCCCATGACTGCAGTCACCCGGAAAGAGGTGAAGTTTGGGTGGATCCCACATTGTCAGACATCCTTTGAGGATTTGAAGCGACGGTTGACCACCACACCTATTTTGACCTTACCAGAATCTGGAAAGGGAACTATGGTTTATTGTGATGCATCAGGTATGGTCCTTGGGTGTGTGCTCATGAAGGATGACCATGTGGTGTCTTATGGTTCTTTCCAGCTTCAGCCGCATGAGAAATATTATCCAACTCATGACTTAGAGTTGTCAGTAGTGATGCATTCCCTGAAGACTTGGAATCACTACCTCTTTGGGGAGAAATTTGTGGTCTATTTTGACCATAAGAGCCTAGCCTACATTTTCTCTCAGAAGGATCTCAATCTGAGGCAGTGCCACTGGATCGAGTACATGCAGGGTTTTGAATTTGATATTGTATATACTCTGGGTAAGGGTAATGTGGTAGCTGACACTTTGAGCAGAAATGTACCAGTGCATGCATTGAGGAAGTCCAACGATGAGTGGACTTTGATGGGGCTCTTTGCCCAGATGCACTTGGAGAGATGGGAGCAAAACAGAGGTACTTTCATGGCTAGCATTCAGTTGACTCCCGCTATTCTGGAGTTCATCCAGCAGGAGCAGCCTGGTGATGAGCTGTGTCAGTGATCCATGCAGTTTCTTCATGGTGGAGAGAGCCCATCCGATTGGTCTTTGTCTCCTGAGAGGATCTTGTGCTTCAAGGGCCGTGCTGTGGTGTCGTTGCCTCTGCAGAAGGTGGTGATGTAGGATAACCACCAATATTAGTGGGCCATCCATCCTGGTACCACCAAGATATATTATGAAGTTCTCCATTAGTTTTGGTGGATAGGTATGAGATGGGACAAAGCCAACTTTGTTTCGAGATGCTACACTTTCCAACAGGTGAAAGCAGAGCATCAGAGACCATCTGGCCTACTCTAGCCATTACCCATTCCTACCTGGATGTGGGATGATGTCACCATGGAATTCATTATTGGATTGCCTCGTACACCTCGAGGGAGGAATTCTATATGGGTAGTGATTTACCGCTTGACCAAGTCAGCTCAGTTTATCCTGATTAGAGATACATCGAAGGTGGAGGAGCTGGGCCGTTTGTATGTTCATGATGTGGTCAGACTTCATGGTGTGCCGTCATAAGTTGTTTCTAATAGGGACCCCCACTTTACATCTCAGTTTTCGGGTGGCCTCTAGAAGGATTTGGGGTCGCAGATTAAGATGAGCATGACATACCATCCTCAGACCGATGGCCATATGGAGTGGGTGAATCAGATTCTGGAAGACAAGCTTCATGCTTGGGTGTTAGATTTTGGAGGCTCATGGGATAGCCATTTGGGATTGGTCGAGTTTTCTTATAATAACAATTACCACTCTTACATTAGAATGGCACCCTTTGAGGTGCTCTATGGCCGACCTAGTCGGTCTCCTTTGTGTTGGGCCGAGGTAGGCGAGACATCACTATTGTGACTGAGCCTTGTTCGGGAGACATCTGAGAAGGTCAAGCTGATTAGGCAGTAGTTGTTGACAGCGCATAGTCACCACAAATCTTATGCAGACTAGAGGCTTCAGGATATTGAGTTTTTAATGGGGGACAGAGTGTTCTTGAGGGTGTCCCCTCTCTGGGGTCACTGCCACTTGGGGAAGTAGGGAAAGCTAACACCGAGGTATGTTGGGCCTTTTCAGATTACTGGGCGGATTGGAAAGGTGGCTTACAGGTTATATTTTCCTTCTCAGTTCATGTCGATTCATGATTTATTTCATGTCTCCCAATGGAAAATGTATAATCCTGATTCGGCTCATGTGTTGAATTGGGAGGAGTTGGAGATTGCACCAGACTTATCAGTGTTTGAGAGACCATTGTGGGTAGTGGATTATCAGGAGAAGGTTCTTCGTGGGAAGTCCATTCCTTTGGTTCATATTCTATGGTAGAACGAGAATGAAGAGCATGAGACTTGGGAGTGCAAGTCTTGGGTTGAGCAGGAGTACCCTTTTCTATTCTCTGATCAGGCATCGAGCTGACTTTCTGAGGGCGGAAAGTTTTCATAGTGGGGAGAATTGTCGAACACGGATTTCACATACGGTATGATTTAAAATTAAATTTAAATTTTATAATTTCATTTTCCCTTTTTTTATTAATTTAGTTGGAAAGTGCGTTGAGCCTGACGTGTGGTGTGATTCTTGCGCTGGTCAGCAAAACTTTGCTTGGAAACGCTCGATGTGCAGGCAGGGCATGGGTGAAGCCGTGAAGCCCGCCCGACGCGCAAGCGAACCTCTTTACTTATACCATTTAAGGCCAGTTTCTATTTATTTATTTAAATTTAGTTATTTTATTTTTTTAGCTTGTTTTATTATTTTCTTTTCCTCATATCTTCCCCAATTCCTCTCTACTTTTTTTAATTTTATTTTATTTTTCTTTCTTTTCTATTCTATTATTTATCTTTATTTTATTTTTATTTTATCTATTTTCATTTTTTTTTCTCCCCCTCCTAAACGCTACCCTAGCCACCACCTCCCCCTTTACTCTCTTTTTCTTTTTTTCCTCCCTTATCTTCTCTCTCGAGGCCTCCCTTTTCCCCTCCACTCATTCTTCTTATCATTCTCTCCTATCCTGCGGCCTCACTTTTTCCCTCCACTCTGGCCCACTCGACCATCCCTCTCCATCTCTCTTCCTTTTCTTTTTCTCCCCCTCATCTACCGCCCCCTTCCTCTCTATCCCGCTCAGCCTACCCTTCTCCTCTCCCTCATCCGTCGTGCCCCCTTCCTCCTTCTCCCCCTCATCTGCTTTGCACTCCCTTCTCCTCCAACTCACCCAGGCCGATGCCCCTCCTTCGGGACAGTAGTACACCTCCTTCCTCCTGACAGACAGCAGCGCCCCTCCTTCCTCTCACCGGACATCAGCACCCCTCATTCCTCTCGCCGGAAAACAGCACTACAACCCTCTTCACTCACTGGACAACAGCTCCGCAACCCCCTCCGCTCGCCGTACAACCACCGAAACCCCCACCGCTCACCGGAAAACAACTCCGCTCATCGGACAGTCGCCACACTGCCCATTGGTTATCATTTCAACAATTTCCTTTGTTGGGGTTTTTTTAATTTATTTAATTATTTTGATTTGTTTAATCATTAATTAATTGAATGAATTTGTTTTAGTTGTTAATCAATTTATTTAATTAATTTTTTTTAAGTGTCAATTAATTAATTTAATTATTATTGAATTTGTTTATCTGTTAATTAATTAAATAAATTTGTTTTGTTGTTAATCAAATTATTTGATTGAATTATTTAGTTGTTAATTAATTTATTTAATTATTATTGAACTTGTTTATTTAATTGATGATGTCTATTTTTATGGACCACTGATGTTTTACTGGGTTAGAATTGAGGTTACACGGTCTATTGTTTTAGGACCTTTTTGACTGATCCGTATAGTGCGTCCATTGTACAGTGGGAGTGTTGCGCTGTATCACCGTTTCGTACCTACTTTGAGGTAGGTGGTTTCACATGCTTAGGTTATCTTATCAATTAGTCTGCTGGTTTAATTAAATTGATATGTCTTTTATTTACCTACTACTGTGAGTTTTTGGTTTTGGTTGGTAGGATTTAGTGTTTTATTTTTATTACTAGCATGTTTAGGTTGTCTGGTTTTACTATATTGTCCCTTTGGTCTTTGGACAAATGTTGCAGTTGAAATTTGATTCATGTTACGGTCCTAGTGTGCGTTCGAGTGACTTTTGGAACTGATGATTGTGTTGTTTTATTTTCTTTAAAACTACTAGACCAATTGTTTTCAAATGCCTGTTAAATTTTAGTTTGGTTCTTGGAATAGTGTAGTTTATTCGACTGTGTAGTTCTTTCACATTGTGTTTTGGTTTCTGAGGATCTCTGTCTTATGTAATACCTTTAATGGTTGTTTGTTTATCCATTTATATTGAATGTGTAAGTGTGATCGTTGACTTAGTTGACATCCTAGGTGTATGGTGTTTCACTTAGTTGATATCCAGGTGTGTTGTGTATTGACCTTGATGAGTAGGGTGAACATTGAACATTGAGAAAAAAAGGGGAAGTCTGGGCACTAGGTGGGCGGACTAGACTACCGGCCCAGTTTCACTTAATTGGATTGACACTTACAATACTAACTAAAATTTGGATGATAACTGGAGACCACTAAGTTATGGAGGTGTTTCCCTACTTGTGTCTCGTGCACGGGAACGTATGATATGGATTCTTTGGTACACCGAGACGTGAGGTTATGGGGCCCCACATAGCTTTAGTCCCTTTAGGGCCTATCCCACTTTTGTCGCTTCTATGCGATTATATACTCATCACTGGTTGATTTTGTGACTTCTGTGGTGTAAAAAAGTGAGAACTTTTTCATTTTAATTTAGTACCAAAAACCCCATTCCCTTTTTAAAACTTCATTTCTTTAAAAACTATTTTCATTAAATTGTTAGTGAATTTATTTATTTTCTATAGTTTGAACCTAGAAACTATTTTGGTCACCTAACCTTTACATGTAGAATATTTTCTCTAGTGGAAACCTATTGAGTGATTCCTCACACCCTACGTACACCCTTGGATGTAAGTAGATTTTATTATATCGGATATAGGGAAAGGCAAAGGATTTGAGAGTGGTGGTCCGAGTTGTTAGCTGCTTCTTCTGACTTGGCATTGGTGGTGAACGATGGACGGTGGTATCCCTACATCAGGTGATGGTTTCTAACTTGGTATTTGGTCACCCCTTTTTTGGAGTTAGTTGTGGTTGTGTTGTTGTTGTTTTATGACTCACTTTTTTTGTTTAAGTACTTGTGGTTGCAACGTTGTTTCTTGAGTTTTGCTTGTGATTATTCCTGGTTGTTATACAGGTAAATCGTTCCCAAAATTTAAATTTGATACCCGGGCACTTGTTCTAGCCCATGGGGATCGGGAAAACCCTTCGGGCCTTGCCGTGGGCTGGGTAAATGGTGACCCAACTCGGTTCGTGACACTATAAGTCTTGAATTAATCTAATTTACATGAACTAGAGTAGTGTTAAAATATCTTGGTCCTTCAAGGGAATGGAAATATGTTTTCTTTACGAATAATGGAATAAATTTTAAAATGTAGTATCCCTCACTTGATTCTCTAGTTGAATGTTATATTTTTTATATTGAAATTTTTTATTTACATCCTTCCTGTGTCTATCATCATCCCACTAATAAGTATTGACTTGATACATCCTAAATGGTTGAAATTTCTCATTAATTATAAAATTTAAAAAATGTTAGAGTTTTTTATCCCTCAAATATGATTAAAAATATTCCCTTAAAAATTTATTATACTGATTTTAGATTGTCACATTTCTTAAGGATTGAATCACAGTACATTCTGTGAGGCTTTCCTCAAATTTTTAATAGTCAAAATGGTGCTGTAAATTTTGAATTCCAACTAAAACTCCCTAAGTGAGAAACATTCCATCTTCACCCCGGTGTTTTTTTGAACAAAAATTCCAATGCTTAATTCTTTTAATTATAAAATATATCCAAGAAATTATTTTGTGTTTTGAATTAATGAATCATAAAAAACATTTAATTTCAGTAGTGTTTATCTTAATTATATTGGTTAACCTATATGGTTTTTATAATTTAGAAGCTGTATGATTGATGTTACTATTATATGAACTTTTTTATAATTTAATGGAACTTTATGTCATAGTATGTCTTTAAACAATGTATAAAATGTATATAATGTGTGTATAATCATGAATAGTATGTGTCATAACCTCTTCATGAATTGGAATCACCAATTTTTGACAACCTATTTTTTATTTATTGAAAATTATTAAAATTTTTGTATGACCAATTTTTTATAATTCTTAACCTTTATATGAAATTGAATATATAATATAATTATATTAATTTATTTCGTATAATATAAAATTTTTACCAAATTGAAATTGAAATTCAACAATATATGTATAATAAAAAATAATAATTATGTATTTTAGTCTGTGAATCATTTATAATTTCAATCAGTGTATCAATTAATTTTAATGTCATAATATATTTATAGTTGTAAATATTTGTTTTACAAATCTATAATATCTATAATATGACCTAGAATCATAAATATCAATGACATAATAAAATTTATATTATAAACTAAAATGAAAAATATGGATTGTATGTTTGTTCATTATATGAAAACATTATTTTATAATCATTATTCCATATACAACCAATGTTTTATAATATGTAATTTTTCATAACATATGTGTGCTTGTCTCATTTAACTATTCCTTAATTTTTGTATCGTAACATATGTTTGTTTGTCTCACTTTTTCATCATTTTCACCTATTACATCTATATTACATTAGAAAATTATATCACTTAATACCACAATTTAAAATGATATGAATTTTTAAAAATATGTTAATGCTTATATAATAAATCAATTAAGTTATTTAAATCCTTCTAGATAAATCAAATTGATCCAATGATTGAGAAAAAAATCATATAGTTGAGTTCATGTAGTAAAATAACCCCATCAATCAATGTAAGTTATTTATGATTATTAAAATAGAAATAATTTATTAAAATAGATAAATGTACGAATTAAAAACTGAATTATTAGTACACATCTCTTTCCCTATCTATATTCTAATGTTTCTATAGGATTTTACAAAGATATATATATATATATATATATCATGTCCATTTACACCTTGTTATTAATGTTTTATTTACTAATATAGACATTGTTATAAATTATGGATATTGATATTTTAATGTTTATTTATTTCACTGTTTTACTAAAAAATGAATTGAATATAACAATTTTGTTCCTCACACTACCCTATTTTTTACAAGTAGAAAAAAAGATATTGTTCCATTGTAAACAATGAAAACTAAGAAGGTATTATAAGTATATTTCATTTTCATTATTTAATATAATTATTTGATTTATTTTATCATTCTAATTTATGTTATATATTAATCAATAGATTTATATAAAGGCATTTAATGAAAATGATCCAGACCATTTGGGTCCAAAGGTTCATCTACATCAGGTATTTGGTGCTGAATATCAAGGATGGTGAAATTTATACCTGATAAGAAGATTGTACGACCTAGTTTTTCATCATCTGGTATTTTTTCTTTGTGTACTATTTCTAGTGTGTTCATTGAGAGAAAAAATAATGCCACAATCAAATAAGAAACTCAAAAATAGGAAGAAGATACACAACATCAAAAGTTGATAAATGAATAGATGATGAAAGTCATTTCTTCTCTTTCTTCTACACTTCCACGAGAGGCTACTGTAGTGGTTGATTCTTGTTTGAGGATTATGTGTTCTATTTATGAGGATCCATCAATTCATACTAATTCTAGTACCACTGTCAGTACCCATACCGCTACTTTTATCATAGTCATTGCTAATACAAATACTAATACTAAAGTTGATGCCCATTCTTATACCCATGATTATGATGATGATTGTGGTGTGTGAGTTGGTGATGGTATTTTTGTAGGAGGTATGGATATGGGTTATGATGGTTCTAATAATACTAATATTGCGGCTCATTTCTGATGTAAATTATATTTTTGGTTTACTTATAGGTTTTATTTTATTATGTATTTTAGTTTTATTATAGATTTATTGTTTTTTATATTTATATTTTATAATTTTATATTGGAATGTGGCATCTTTTTACAAGGAGTGGAAAAGAAGATGCATGTTTTAATTATTGGTGCAGAAGAATAAAAAAATGATTTGAAACCATGGAAATTGACTATTATCCATTGTTACAAACCTTGGCTATATGATTTTAAGTAAGAAGAAATATCCATAGTTTCCAACTATTTCTATAGGTGTACTTCCACAATTGAAATTATGGCTACATGTGGGTTATGATAGTGGAAACCATGTCTATTTCCTCATTTCCATAGTTTGAACCATGGATACAGGTCTATATCCATAGTTTGAAACACTATAAATATCCTTAGACCTGTTTCCCCACCAATAGGATCCATGTCTATACAAACCATGGATATTGCCCGTAGACACAGTTTAGGGATCTATAACCACAATTATAAATAGAAGATATATCTTAATTGATTAGTAGTGTTTCATAAAATAATTGTATTGTGTATCTAGTCTCCAAAGATAATAAATCATTATTATTATAGTGTTGATCATAGGTTATGCACTAACTATTTATCTACAATGATGTAATATTTATATATGTAATGATTAGGTCACAATAATAAGACAGAGGTGTGACAAGGTGTAACATCCCTACCTGGGTAGCACTATAGCCATTTCCCCAAGCCCGATCACCAAATGAACTCAAGTGAACCTCACCATATTATAGAGGCTACCTACTTAGATCATGGTTCTTTGGTGATGTAATTGGGATACTATACCCACTTATCGAAGTAAAATAATAATATAAATAATATTAATAAATATAACAAACAGTATAAATGGGAAATGTAATAAAACATGGAAATTGTTAATAATAACCAAATGGAAGCATGATATAATAATGATATGTGTACTCTACATGTTAGGTAGTAATATAAAAAATATCCTTAAATACGAAACAATAAAAAACCCTAAATTAACTCCTTGGTGAAAACCTGGTCATGACATCCCATGATCCAACCCATTAGCCCATGCATAAACAAAGATTCAGGTCCCTATCATGAACCTTCACCTAAAAAAATTAGCATCTTCTCAGGTACCCCAGTGTCATGGATAATAGAGAAGGATACAATTAAAACTCAGTAGGCCACCACAAACAGTGTCTAAAGAAAGAACCAGACTAATAAAATTACATGCATTGGTACAGTAATCAACCGAAAAATTATAGATAAATCAGTTTTAATTATTTAACAATATTTAAATTCACCAAAACTATTCTCAGTTTAAGGACATTTTCAAACCCATAAAATCTAATTCACCCCATTCCAATCATCTTAAACATATATCACACAGGTCATAGTTTGGAAAATGAGGAGCATTAGTCCAAGTATCCAACTAGGATTTAGAACATCATGTCTGGATATCCCAACCATTTATTATAGGGGACACAGGTTAGAAAACACATAGAATTAGTCCAGTTATCCAAATTGGATTAATAAATTCCTATCTAACTATCCCAACTAGAATACGGTACACCATGTCTATACCCTTGGAGTCAGGGGAATCAATCTATCCTCTAAAAACTACAATGCACAAGGGAACCTAAGGAATTAGTATGGCTGGCCCAATACTAATGAGTGGAGTGTTGATCCAACATCCCAAAACAATATCATTATTTATCATTTCTTTATTTATCACATCATTAATCATATACCACAGTCCTAACAGACCATTAAAACCAACAATGTCTTAATTAGTACCAATCCATTTTTCACAATTTAGTAAAATTCCACCTAAAATATTTTGAGAGTCTTAACAAAACCACTCACTACTTACTTCATCAAAACATTTAAAAAAACCCTTCAATAATGGTATTTCTCTTTGAACATAAAAAAGTCCAAATTGCATCAATTCCATTAAATTCATATAGAGGAAGCCACCATGACATTTTCACAAGTGGTAAACCACACAAACAATTCAAAATATCATTTTAAATCCAATAAAACACCTTTGTAATCAATTGGAGTTCAACACCATTTTTTAAAAACATTAACAACTTTAAAAACATATTTTTCTTTCATTTAAAACCATAAATGGATCAAAATACAAGACACATAATTTAAAATTTTCCAAATCATCTTGGGAATTTCAAAAAAAGATACCATATAAATATTTCAAATATCCCTTTAACTATGACCATGTACAAATTAATAATTACAACCCATTCATGTTCATAATTACCCTATCTCAATTTTTACCAATTTATTTCACCATTTTCAACGGTTTTTCATATCCCATTTGTATCCCTAGGCCCAATGTTAAGTAATATACAGAATCAATCAGGTCTATGAAGGGCCTCAGACCTCAATTTAGTGCACAAATTTAAATCCCTTAGTAAAAAAAACAGAAAAAAACAAGGGATAAAATAGAGACAATTAAATAATTGTATTAAACCATCAGGATTGTGGGATAAAACATATATACCACATACCTCGTGCCCATAGAAAAAGACTCATCCAACGTCAGGCCTTGATTCGAACTAGAAAGGCCTAAAACAAAATAGTGAAGAACCCCTATAAATAGAGTTCATGCTCTTTTGGAGAGAGAGGAGAACACTAAAAAAAATTCTCTTTTAGGAAATGGAAGGAAATAGAGTCGAAGATGTACTTGGAGATTTGTTTAACATCCCGAATTGGGTTTCACAAAGTGGTGCCCCGATCCAATGGGTAACATGGCCTAAATCACACCTCCTTGTATGATAGTGGCTTCTAACTATCAATGAGATCCTAGGGTGTATCTAGAGACTATTAGATCATGTTGGAGTGTAACATAGTGGTATAAACATATCAATCAATATAATAAGTATAATATAAAACTAAATAGAAGATAAACATACAAGATAGAAATAAATAAGAAATGCCAATGGAAATATCATTTACAAAGTGATGTCTCATTTCCTATCTCTACAAAGCAAGAAAATTGGTGTACATACATCCAGTACAATACATGTATCAATATAGAAAAAAAAAATAACTATCCCAACTAGCATCAGAATCATAGACCGGTCTTGTGCTCCCCTACTCCAAACTAAGTATCATATCAAGAATCACACAATGGGAACTTTCTGTGGTCCCTACCTGCATCCATGAAGTTTTTTTGGGTACCCAAAAAAGGTCCAAATAGGTTGTGAGATAACACATACTAGGACACCACCAATGACGTCAATAAAAAATATCATATGTGTAATATAAAAAAAATAAGAGTGTGGTATATCATAGGTATACCAGTAATGTAAATAATGTGACCCAAGTCAACTGGTACTATCCAACCCAACAATGCTCCTTACAAACAATATTCAATATCCTATAAACAAGTGCAACTGTAAATAAATAATAAATAGGTGTGATACTATCTTGTCTAACAATTTTTATTTCATAAACTTACCAGATAAATCTATAAAACATTCAAATATATACATAATGGTCTTTCTAGGTAATCTAGAGTATAACAACCATCATACCCACACCATGTAATAACAATTTTCCACAATAACCATCCCACATAATCATAATTTTCAGACTAAATTGGGAAGAATCCAAGGTATAGTAGACCAAGGAATCCATGACAAGTCCAAGGAGAATCTCAATGAAAGATCAAAAATGAATTGGGTGGAGTATAAGGAGAATTTTAATAGACCATGTCGAATGTGGGTCCAAGAAAGCCGAATCCAAGGTATAATAAGGCCATTAGAATCTTACTGTATCTGTATACAAGGAGAAAAAAGACCATGGAATCCAATAATATAAACAAGATCCTAAGGGGAAATGTCCATGAAATCTTGGGAATCAGGATCCCATGAGATCATCCGATGAATCCTCTACCATTTGAATCCATCAATAAAATCATTCATCATTCAAAAGTAACATGTTCTTCCAACTCATTCAACATTTTCAAATTAATCCATTTATCCATTTTAATCATATTCTATAACATGAAAACGAGGAAACAAACATATATTATTTATTAAATCCAATTAAATCCATTAATTTAAAAATTAATAGGTAAAAAGGTTCTAAAAACATTAATTAATTCATTAAATTCACATTAATTCTGCCACTATAATTAATGATCTCTCACACACACAATGGGGTGGTGAAATAAAGGGAAGATACAAGAGAACACCCCATGGATTTCCTTGGATGAGGTAATAAACCTCTAACTGTCAAAATGAAAATAAAAGGGAGATCTAATAGGTTATAATTCATCCAATTTAATTAGTAAATTAATTTTAGGTGCACCTCTGGAAATTTTGGAATAAAAAATGGAAACTATGATTATAAAACAGCAAACCTTAAGGGAAAGGTATAAACCACCTACCGTAGGTCCATAGTAGAGTAGTCATCCTTTACCAACCTCTGATTCAGTCTAGATTAGAATAAAAACAAAGAACATATAAAAATATCACAAATATGGCATATCATCTTGCACCAAAATAACTCCATCAATAAAAAGATAAAAAAAAATAATGACACAATAGGAATGAATAACTCACCGACATGAATCCAATGAGATTGATGGTGGAGGAATTAGATACCAGATCAAAGAGTTATTGAAAATCCAAATCGTAGGATTTAAGGGAGTAGTCAACGAGAGAACTGGTGTCCACTACTAGAGAAATTATTAAAAATAATGAGAGGGTTAAACATTAAACAAATTAAGGGATAATAGTTATTTTACCCAAACATATAGGATCAAAGGGTTTGGCCAGATAGTTATCCAAACAATGCGCCAACTGTGCACCCTTATCTATGACAAAGGGGACCTCCCATGATTTCATGCATGTGGTTTTAATAACCTTTCAAAAAATATGATCCACACATATTCTAATAATTTCATTCCCCCTCCATAGGTTTGATCCTTTAGCATCATAGATTCCTCAAATCATTTGGACTTTGGAGACCCAATATCAATCCTTCCACGGTTACTCCTAACCATGTGGCTTGGGTTGCATGTTTTCTCTTAACCATGTAACCCTGCTATTTCTCAACAAAAGTTGGGCTCTAGGCTCCGAAAAATCCCCATACACCCCCGAAACTACCATGATCTTCTTGGGAATTTATATTCGGTCAAAAAAAAATAATTTAAACCCAAAAGAGATCTATAACTCATAGTAAAAAAAATTTAATCTTACAATATTCCCCCTTAAAGAAATTTTACATTGAATTTAACTTCCAAGGGTGTTCAAGAGTTGCTTAAGAATAATTCTAGACACTTAGAATGTACATCAGATTGCCGCTCCAAATTATCATCCTATAAATGTCTATACTACCATTTCACATGTACTCATGGAACTGATTGACCTCAGAGAGCCTTTGTAATTTTATCAATGAAATCAATATGATGCTTCTCAAAGGACTCATAAACCTATATGTCCAACACATACGACAATAGATTATGAGATGGTTCTGAGTGATAAAACTGAAGATAAGATACATATAAGATGTCGTGCATGGATAGGTATATTTGAGGTAACTTAAATTGATAGGCTTCCATCTTGAATCTCTCTGGAATCTCAAATGATCTGACATATCATGGTGAAACCTTACCATGTCTCATAATTTTTCAATGTACTAGCCTATGTGAGATATGTTAAAAGGCACAATCCTTGACCTTAACCTCTAGAGGTTGTTTATGATGATCATTGTAAGAATTCAATCTAGGCTATGTAGTAACCATATGTTTTATTTTCATATGGACCTTCTCAAAAATTCTCATACGCATGACACAACCCTATGAAAACTACCACTCTTACCTCTTATAAGCATAAAGGTGATTGGCATGGCCTACCATAAAAAGCCTCATAAGGTTCTATATATATAGTCTCCTAATAGTTATTGTTGTAGGTGAACTCAAATAGGGTTATTTTTCTCTCCCAGGAGCCCCCAAAATCTAGGACCCATGCTCGCAGCCTTTCCTAAAGAACTTGAATTATGCGATTTAATTGTCCATCAGTATAAGGGTGGTATGTTGTGATCAGAAGAATCTATGTTCCCATATACCTATGCAAACTCTTCCATAAAAGAGATGTAAACATGGAATCTCTATCTAATAAAATATTCCAAGGAACCCCGTGATGTCAAACTATCTCATGGATATACAACCACCCCAGTCTATCCACTAAGAAGCTCTCACCGATCGATTGGAAATTAGAAATATTCATGATCCTATCCACAAAAAACCAAACAAAATCACTACTTTGAGGTAACCTCAGAAACCTGGTGACAAAATACATCACAAAAAATTCCCATTTCCACTGAGCAATGAGTAACTACTATAAAACCACAAATTGTTATTGGTGTTTCAGTTTCACCTATCGATAGGTGCAACACCTTGTTACAAAACTCGCTACCTCTCATTTTGTACCTGGCCAGAAAGACTGATTATTTAAATTATGATACATCTTGGAAACACTTGGATGTACTATCCAAATAAAGGAATAGAACACTACATCTTCTCCTCACGAGTGTTTAATGAAATCAATACACAACCATGAATATGTATAATTTCATCATCTCGCATGGTCCAACCTGGAGGTGGGTCCTCACCCACTACACTCTCCCATAGGTCTAGGCTCTTAGTAGAAGATAATTGCCTCATACCCACTCTATCCATAAGAGTTTAAGTAACTAATGAGGATAAGATAAAATTATTCCCTTAACTATCCTACACCTCCAATTGCGTCTCAAAAAACAAATCCACAAGATTCCACTTACTACTGGACTCCTAAAATTCCTATATTTGAGTCTTCCTTCTTAGTGCATTAGCAATTACATATCTTTTACCAACCGTATATGAAAGCTCGAAGTAAAAATAATATAGGTACGAAACCTATACTCACTGCCTTAGATTTAGATCACTTTATATAAATATATGCTTGAGGATTTTGTGGCTATGAACACAAAAAAATTCACTCATAGTAAATAATGCCTCTATATGTTCATGGAATGTACAATAATAGAGAACTCCAGATCATACATCAGGTAAATCCTCTAATGTGGCCTCAACTGATGAGACATGTATGTCATGACTCAATCTACCTGCATCAGAACTACTCCTAGAATGATACCTGATACATCATAATATAGAGTGTATCTCCTTCATAGATCTTGTAGAATTCGGACCAACAATAAATTTAATCTCCCTTTTATCTCTTGAAAGGCTTCCTCATAGATATCTATCCATAAAAACTCTACACCCTTTTTGTTCAAGCATGTAATAATGAGTTATAAAGGTGAAAGGTCTTGTATGAAACTCCTATAATATCAATCTAACCCCAAGAGACTCTATATATCACAGAATCAATTCAAATTACCCCAAGAAACTATAGCTATCACTATCTCTGGGTCAATCGATAAACCTATCTCTGAGATATTATGACCTAAAAAGTGAATATTATCCATCTAGAAGTGAATCTTTGTGAAATTAGAATATAGCTAATTCTATCTATGTGTATCCAAAAAGATCTTAAGATATTCGGCATGGTCACATCGATTGTGATAATACGATAAGATATTGTCCATGAATACCACAAAAAACAAATCCAGACAAGGATAAAAATATAGGTTCAATAGAGCCATGAAAAATTATGTTGCATTAATGGACCAAATAGAATATATCTATAAAAAATTAGACCATACCTACTATGAAAAGTTACTGTGGTATGTTTGTGGGTCGAACAAACTCCTAGTGATAACATAACCTCAAATAAATCATTAAGAACACCCAATCTCCTGAGATTTGGTAGAATATTTCATCTTTCCTGAACCTTCCCTAGGGGCCCATTTTGTGACTACCCTAAGCCCACCTCCCATAGGCCAGGGGATGGAAACAAGTGCCGAGTAGATATATCCCACAAAGGGGAGAGATTTTCCTATGTACCTACACAGACACACACACCCATCAATAAGAAAAAGTGCTGAAACTAAAAAAAACCAAGTAGACATGTATTCATTCCAATTAGACAACAACGTAGAGTAACAATACATAACAGAAAAGTAAAAAGGGCCAGATAAAGGCCAACCAAAACTGAAAATATGCAATCTTGTGAAGTCTATCAGTAGAAAACCCTACCTTAAGTGTAGGTATCGTAAGATATATGAATGCCATTAAAGTATACAACATCTTTCAGGTCACCCAGAAGCACCACCAATCTCCGACCCACCATGGAATCAATAAAAGATGTTGATCGTCTGCACAAGACATGACATGTGCAGGTGAATCCCATTTAGGGGTGAGTAAAAAAATACACAGTAGGGACCCCGAAACCAAAAAGGAAAAACAAAAAAGTAAGATTCCTTTGATAGAGACACTAGAGTTAGATCACACATGTTAAAAGTCTACACCATGAATATACTTAAGAAATTCTAGGCACATTCAAATCCAATAAGACATACACTCTCTATAGGAGACTCACTATTCAAATTCATAGGAGAAATACTCTGCGTTTTCACAGGAGACACACTTCACGTCTTCTCATGAGACCTACTCTGCAGCTTCACAAGAGACCTACTACGCTTATTCATAGGAGACGTACTCATCATCTTCACTGGAGACTTACTCTACATATGTCACACTTTACAGGAGACTTACTCAGCATAGGTCCAGGCCAGAAGATTCCAATCTCAGTGTTGTCCTATTAGGAGCACTTACTCTTCAATCCAATAGTTCATACTCTAACCTCTATTAAAACTGAAATAGAGTATCTAAAAATTACCACCTCATCTCTATGGTCCCAAGGCCCTAAATGGCTCTTCAAATGGATTCACGATTTGAATATTATGAGAATTTTAATAAAATGGGGTCGGTGGGGTCTGGGTCCATCCAGAACCAACCCGGTCGGGTCTTGGAATGCTCGAACCAACCTGGATGATAGGTCAAGAACATTGGACCACTAGACCATGGAACACTAGTCTTTGCGGTAATTCCTGGTGGCCCGATATCCCTCCAACTGTACCCACCTATGCCGGTCGGTTCATCCATCCGGCCACGACACCGCTGGCAGATCCTCTTCTGTGGGCCGAAACCATCGCTATGGTGGACTACGTTTCAAACTGAGATTACATTTTCTGTCCTTGGGTCTCCATAATCACTACCATGGGCTCCAAATCATCTTGTCATATCTCTGGGGGTCTTTCCACATTCATAAGAACTCAAAAAAACATTCCACGACCACAAGGGTCCGATGATGAAGAACGAAGAATGAGGATAGATAAATAAGGGAAAAAAAATCTTAGAACCAGATGTGGCCTTGTTCATGTCAGACATGTTACATTCATTCCAGTAGTATTATAAAGAAGAATAATCATTAGTCTACTCCCTTTAATTCCATAGTTTATCCATCCTGAAAGAATGATCGAACCACAGATCAACCTGTTCATGGGTTGGTCATCATTTGTTGTTGGAATCAAGAATAAAGAAATAAAATACCAAGAATAAATAAACCCCCATACCTCGAGGTTTATATATGTCATTGGTGAATAAAATAACTATTCCCTCATGATTTATCGATCCTTGATCTGTGATCCGCGATTCGCTGATGTTCATCATCAGTTTTCATTCGGAAATAGGAGGGAACCACCAACGCCTTTCTCCACTATTTATAGGGTTATGACTTAACCCAAAATTCTTGTTTAATTAGGGATAAAATTAAACACATTGGCCCATTGTAGTGTTGGATCATCACTATGCTGTTTCATTTAAGAAAAAAAATTGGCTAACTCATTGCTGTGTTGAAGCGTCGTTACATTTATGCGAAACATTTGAAAATAAATAATATATAATTCCTCAAGTCTATTTTATTCATCATTAAAAAATCCAAAAAATTAACTTTAACAGTCGATCCATGTCGGTCGATGTTGGGCCCCACCTATGGAAAAACCACATTATAAACTAGACGGTGGTATCAAATTTCCAATCTGAGTCACTTTTCATAAGTTATTAAGATTTTAAAATTAAATAATTTTCTTTTATTATTTTATTTAGGGTTACGTCTTTTTCGTGTTTTCTCACAGGATACCCATGCTGACTAAAGTCAAGTCGTGCCTAGGGTTAACCCACTATCCTAAACGCATTGGTTCCATTTGATTTATGATCATGGAATCCATTTAAATGTTAACTCACTTATCCATAAAACCTTACAGAAAATCCATTTTAATTACTTAATATAGTTCAAACATTTATTATAGGCCCCCCTGGGCCTCAGAATCACGTTCCATATCAACATCTGGTCTTGAAATAATCCCACATAATTTTCAAAAAATTTATATGAAAAATATTGGAAGTTACATTCACCCTTGCTTAGGGCGTTATGTCCCCAAAATCCAAAACAAGATACAAAAAACAAATGGGGATACTGAGCATGAACTTGAGCCTCCTGCTCCTATGTGATCTCTTTAAGATTCCTGATCTACCACCGAACATGAACATGAAGAATAGACCACCCAAAAAGGGTCTTCTTCTATCGATCCTTCATCTCCACTGGGTACTCCACGAAATTCACCCCATCGTCGATGTACAACTCTCCCCATTCAATGATGCGAAATGGGTCATGCATGTATCTCCTCGGCTAGGATATGTGGAAGACATCATTCACCCGATCTAACTATAGAGGTAGGGACAAATCGTATGCCACATTGGAAACTCTATCAAGTATTAGAAAAGATCCGATGAACCTCAAAGATAACTTGCTGGCCTAGACAAATATCTATATCCCACATCAAGGACAGACTTGAAGGAACACATGCTCCCCCACCTCAAACTCCAAGGGCCGCCATCACCTATAAACATAGGAATTATGATTTCTTTGTGAAATATTCATATGCGCCTGGATGACATGCAACTTCTCTATAGTCGCATGCTCCAACTTCGGGCCCAAGAGTGCTAACTCTCCGGGGCCCATCCAACAAAGTGTTGACTTGCACGGTTGCTTTTAAAAGGCCTAACACATTACCATACCAATGGTGGAGTGGTAGAATTTATTTTATGAAAACTACACCAAAGGTTGGTGATCCTCACAACTACAGCTAAAATCAAGGATTCAAGCACGTAGCATGTTCTCTAAGACCTGAATTGTTTGCTCCATCAAGCTATCTATCTGCCGGTGGAAAGCTGTGCTCAAGGGCAGCTGAGTTCCAAATGCCTTCTATAACCGATTACATAAATGGGATGTGAAATGAGCATCAAGATCTGATAATATCTTCTATGAGACTCAATGAGGTTGAACTATCTCTTGTATATAGAGGTGTACCAACCTCTCAATTGAACCATGTTCTCGAATCTCTAGGAAGTGGGCCGATTAGGTGAGTCATTGAACGATGACCAATATGGTATTGTGGCCTTGGATGGTTGTGGTAAACCCATCATGAATTAAATTGATATTCCATCCTACTTTTACTCTGAAACCTAAATGGGTTGATCCAAACCCACTGGAACCTGGTGGTTGGCCTTCACTTGCTAATAAGTGAGGCATCTATAGAAAAACTATGCCACTAACTTCTTTATCCCTAGCCACCAAAACTGATGTCAGTGGACCTAGTAAATATTTTCCACCCTTGGATGTACCACCAAAGGGTATGTATGGAACTCCCTCAACCCATCCTCTCGTAACATCACCAGTACAACCGTTCATCCTTTAAAAATAATGACGTGCTCCCCAATTTTGGAATATCCATCTTGGGAATTCCCTGTAGACATCTGAGCACATGTAGTCCCATAGTTGGTATCTCCGAGTTGTGCCTCACTCACTCGTTGTAAGGGTGGACAGGTAACTACCATTGAATAGAGATAATCTAATCTAGCTCCATACATTAAGGATATCTTGAATGAGTCCAACTGCTCTGATACCTCATTCAGTAGCTGCCAACACAATCTTCTATTGGGAGCATCCACCACCACATTCCACTTCCAAAGAGTATAGACTATCTTGAAGTCATAGTTCAAGAAGAACTCTATCCAACACCTCTCTCTCTCGTTCAGATCCTCTGGAGAGAAGATACACTTGGGAAATTTGTGGTCTGAGTAGGCGATAAACCACTCACCCATAAAGAAGTTTTTTATCATAATAAATACAAAGACTACCACAACCAAAACTAGATCATGGTTCTCCTACTTATGCTCAAGTGGTCTCAACTACCACGAACCATAAGGAATCACTGATTTCTCATACATCAGGACACAACAAAGACCAGTTCTTGATGCTTCGTAGTACACTATGTACTAATCACCCTCTTCCGGCAATTTAGGATATGATCACTTGTCAAATTGTTCTTAAGATGTTGAAAACACTCCTAGAATTTCTATATACACAAGGAAGGATTCCCCATTAAAGTTATATCCATAAAGGGTTATGATAACCTAGAAAAGTTGGGCACAATACTCTGAAAGTACTCAGAAAAACCCAAGAAACTCCTCACCTTGGTCACACTCATGGGTGGATCCCAAGAAAACACGACCTCTATATTCACTAGATCCCCTGTACCTCCATCCTTTGAAATGATGTGTCCTAGAAAGTGGAACTTTAGAATCCAGAATAGAAACTTTGAGAGATTCCCATTAATATGGTACTCTCAGAGTAAGTCCAAGACCCTCCTCAAGTGTATTACGTGCTCCTCCTTGGATGCCTAGTACACAAGGATGTCATCTATAAAGACCAATACTAACCGTTCTAGGTAAGGCCGGAATATCCTATTCATGAGTCCTATGAACACTTCTAGGGAATTCATCATCCCATAAAACATTCAGTAAATACTCGTAGTGGCCATATATTGGAATGTCCTCATCCCATACACGAAGCTGATGATAGCCCGATCTAAGGTCTAACTTTGAGAACCATCTCACTCCCTTTAGCTGATCAAATATTTCATCAATACTCAGTAGTGGATACTTGTTATTCATGGTCACCTGGTTCGGGTTCCATAAGTCCACACATAGCCTTAGGATCCCTTCTTCCTTCTTGAAAAACAAAACTAGGGCTTCCCATGGTGAAACACGGGGCCTCATGAAGCCATTCCCCTAAAAGTATTCCAACTGTACCCTCGGATCAAGAAGCTCTATGGTATCCATATGATATGTTGGTGTAGATATTAGTGCTGTCCAGAGGTAAAATTAAATATATTATTCTACCTAATTTTGAGGAGGTAGTCCTACAACATATTTTGGAAAGACATATTCATACCCATCCGCCACTTTTGGAATCTTTGGACTCATCTCATCCAATCCACTAAGGATCATGATGGACAACTGATGTTTGATTGGTTACACCCTCCTACGTGCGAGTCCATCCTACACTTCTTGTGTTTCCCTTTCAACAAAAAAGGAAAAATTTATCCCATCTCTCTAGAAACACCACATTGTGTGCCTAAAACTATTGATATGCCCATGAAATATTGATAAACATTTTATACCCAGTATGACATTGTAAGGCCTTGATGCTACCACCAATAGATCCCAACCAAAACTATTAACCCTAGAAGTAAGGGCACATTTTCAGTTCCAGTGTGTGATCATTGAATCTCCTCCCATAGAAGTCTCTAAGAATAGGTACTGAGTCAATAGTTACACTGTAATCTTTGTGTCTCAAATAAGGGTCATGGTGAAAAAAGAGTGACTGGAACCTATATCTATCCAAACTGCCTCTATGGTGGAAAAGACATAGATCATAAATCTCATACAACTCTATCATGAACCATCCCCTAGGTCCCATGCTGTGACTACCCCAATCCTGCCTCCCATAGGCTAGGGGATGGCGACTAGCACCGATTAGGCATATACCACAATGGGGTGGCATTCTCTTATGTACCTGTACACACCCACCCATATCTAAGAAAAAGTATTGAAACAAAAAACAGTTAGTAAACATGTATCCAACCAACTAAGAAAACCACTGAGAGTAATAGTAAAAAACCCAAAAGTAAACGGGGTCGGAACTAGAAAAACCAAAATTGAAAAGGTGTATGTTCTTGATGTCCATCAGCAGAAAAACATACCTAAAGGGTAGGTACAATAAGATATCTGAATGTCGTTGAAGTGTACCACTTCTGTCGGCTCACCCTGAAACACCACTTACATCTGGCCTTCCAAGGACCCCATCAAGGATGTCGATCATCTACACAAGACATGAAACATTTCAGAGAAGCCCATACAAGGGTGAGTAATACAATACTAAGTAGGGACCCTAAAACCACTAAGGAAAAACCACAAAACAAGATAAAGTCGACAAAGACACTAGAGTCAAATCATACTAGGTACATGTCTATAATAATAATACACTTAATAATTTATAGGGAAAATCAAATTCGGGAAGACATACAGTCTCTGTAGGATACTCACTCCGCATCTACGCAAGATACCTACTTCACATCTTCACAGAAGACCTACTACACGTCTTCACCAGAGACCTACTCTGTGTCTTCTCATGACACCTACTCCATGTCTTCACAGGAGACATAGTCTGTTTCTTTGTAGGATACCTACTCTACATCTTCACAGGAGACCAACTTTGAATCTTCACGGGAGACTTACTCTGTATATGTCACAATTCACAGGAGACATACTCCCCATAGGTCTCATTCACATGATTACACTCTTATCACACTCATTTTTGGAGAACCTACTCTTTAAGAAAATAGTTCATATGCCAACCTATAGGAAAGATCATGTATAGTATTTTAAATGGACTACTCATCATGAGGATCCCAACGCCGTAAATGGATCATCAAACAGATTCTTGGTTTGAGAGTTATGTGTATTTTAAAAAAAAGGGGTCGGTGGGGTCTGGGTCTGACCAAAAATTGTTCGACCAACCAGACTAGACCCAGCCTGGTCTAGGATGTCCCTAATAGACATGGCCCAAAGTCCAGGTCCATTTGGCTACTTGACCATGGTCCACTAGGTCCTGCAGACAAGCCCATTCAGTCACCCGCTAGCTCAGTTTCCCTCAAACCTAGCCAACCTGTGTAGGATTATTGGTCTATCCTGGTATGAAACATAGGTCATGACCCTACCACTGGGAAGAGGTAGTCGAGTAACCACAGGCTGTCGGCTCCTCCTATTCACTATCCGTGAGACTGCCTTCCAGTCAGCCAATATGATGCCCCATTATGTCGCCAGTCCGCGCTGCCGTGGACCGCAATGGCCGTGGCTCATGTTCACCACCCACAACTAAACTACTGCGAGCCCATACACTTTATAAGTCCCCTCTACTTCCTATCATTGAGATGGCATCTTCCACACACCGTCGGCAATGTCTCCTATTCTACGGGCCGCCACTGTCACTATGGTGGTCCATTTTTCGAACTGAAAATGCCTTTGTGATCTTTGGGTCTGCACCATCACTACCATGGTCCTCAAATCATATTTTAGTATCTCTGAGGTTTTGACCACATTTGGAACCACTCAATAAAACATTCCTTGACCATGAGGGTCTACCAAAGAATAATGAAGAATTGCAATAGATGAAAAGTGACAAGAACACCCTCCGAATAGACCTTCACATTTTTCGTTTCGTCCTTGGTCCGTTATTTTCATTAGGATTATAAAGAGGAATAATCATTGGTATATTACCTTTGATCCTGCAATTTATCCATACCACAAGAAATATTAAACCATGATTCAACCTATTCATGGGTTGGTCTACGTTCGTTGTTGGAATCAATAATGGGGAATGAAAATACCAAAAATAAAAAAAACCCCTACACCGAGGTTTGAATCTATCACTGGTGAAGAACTGAGCTACACCACCGTCATTCGTTGATCCTCGATCCATGATCCATGATCTTCTAGCATTCATCATCATTTTTTGTTCACCAACAAGAGGGAACCGCTAACTCATTTCTCTAGAGTTTCCAGAAAATTCCAAGGTTATGCGTTAACCATAAATTCATGTTTAATTAGGGATAAGAGAAATTGCATTGGCCTATTTCCACATTGAAGTGTTACCACACTATTTAATTTAAGAAACAAATTAGGCTAACTTGTCACTAAGTCACTAAAAAATGATTAAACAGAAAGAAAATAAAATTTTTTATGTTTTTTTATTCTTATTTAAATTTTTTAAAAATTAACTTTCACAATCTACCCGTGCGGATCGATGTTAGGCTCCACCTATATAAAAAACCACATTAAAAAATCTATGCTGGTCTCATATTTCTAATATGAGTAACCATTCATGATTTATTAAAATCTTAAAATAAAATAATTTTATTTAATAATTTTATTTATGGTGATGTTCTTTTCATTTTTTCCCACTAGAGTCCCATGCCGACTAAAGTAAATCACGCCTAGGGTAAACTGGCCATCCTGAATGCCAAAGTTCCTTTAGATTTCGGATCCGAGCACCCGTTTAGAGGTTAAATCAGTTTTCTAGAAAACCATACAGGCAGACTATTTTAATTACTTAAAATAGTTAAAAAATTTATTTTGGGTACCCTCGGCCTTGGAGTCATGTGCTGTCTCAGTTCCTAGTCCCAAATAATCCCATATAATTTTTAAAAATTTTAAATGTAAAATCTATTACATTAAATCATCTTTCTATGACAAAAGATTCCATTTCATATCAATCAATTGGTTCAATATCTAATAATCCACACATAGCCTAAGGGTATCATCCTATATTTTAGAAAAATAACCAGAAAACCCAATAGAGAAGTAATGGGTCCTCCAAACCCCATTTCTCCCAATCCCTCTACCTACCACTTAATCCCCTGTAACTCTATAATAGCCATCATTGAAGGAGGAATGAATACTGATACTGATCATGGAATTAGATCAATATAAAAATAAACCTATATCTTAGTAGGTAAACTAGAAAATTCATCTGAGAAATATTCCCTGAAATGATCAACCATTCGATGAAAGTATGCTTAATGCCTTCCCTAGTCATTCATATATAAACTAGAAATCTTGGATGTCATCCTGTAACACCATGGAATTCTAAATTAAGAACATTTTATTTAATATAAATGTGATATTTAATACCAAGAATATAAAATAATACAATGTACCAAGACTTTATAATATATTTAAAAATCTAAATAAATATATTATATATCTTGTAATGAAAACAACACTGAGTTATCTTATGTTACATGCCAGGATGGGTTTTACCGAAAAAAATAATATATTATCAAAATATTATTATAAGATATAGACTAGAAATTAATTTTATGATTAATCATATTATGAAAATTTTATGGTTTAATTCATTGGTTAAAAATTAATTAGAAATGAATATAAGAACCAATAGAATTTACAGTTAATGTTTCTATAAAAAACTATATTTATGATCCAAAGGTGTTTTATAATAATAAATTAAATTAATTTCTATTAGTTAATGATATTAATTAAATATATATATATATATATATATATATATTATATTCAATCAAATACTTTTATATTTTTCCAACGTATTTGATAGGCATATGATAAGAACAAACCAAATTTAACACATAAAAACTTATATTTTATAAAGGCAATTTTATAGCCTTTTAATGGAGAACCTATTTTAGCGATTTTTTTGGATTTTTTTTTGATTTTATAGGTTAAAATTAACTTCATATTTGAATTAATAACATAAAAAATATCTTAGGTATATTTTTTTGATATTTTTTTGTGAATTTTCAATTTTAGAGGAATAATGAAAAACAATCAATTTTATTTCAAAACTGCTTTTTCATATAATTTATTTATAAAGTTGAATTATATTTAATTGGTTTTAAAAATGTATTAGATAAATTTTACTCCAATTAATATAATTTAGGTATTTGGAATCAATTTCATCTAGAAATTAGATATAAAAACTTAGCGCACATTTGAACTTTATTTATGTAAAAACCCGTATTATAATCCCATATGTGGGATTAATTTTAAATTAATTTCTACCAATTATATGATTAGAATTTGAAAAATGGATTCCATATTTTGAATCATCATTATTTATAATGTATAATGAGGTTTTCTTATTTTCTTTCAAAAAAATATTAGTGAAGGTAATTAAAATTAATTACAATGATTAAGGGAAAAACTAGATTAACAAGGGACTAAAACTTAATATTATGAACCAAAATAACCTATACACCTGTAAAATTTTTTTATCCATATTTATAACTTATACTCTCTTTTACACAATTGTTTCTATTATTGGAGCTAATTAAAATGAGAAAAATGTGGGTAAAACCCCATTTAAAAAAATTTACAAGAATATCACTTCTCCTCCATTATAAAAAGTAACTCACCCCTCCCACTTCTTCACAAATCTAAAGAAACATTGACTAAACCAATATGTACAAAAATATATCTTAAAAATACATCCCATAAACCTATAAGAATAACCTTTGGAATAAATCAATACAAGGAATCCCTTTGGTGAAAACCAAATGATGTTACCAAATTAAGTGGTAACATCCATCCTCAAGCTATTTAGGTTTTTTTTATTTTTACAATATTTTAATTATACTTATTATTTGATTATATAATAAAACCATAATTTTCAATATATTTATATGATTTCATGTTAAGGGTTTAACCCACACATACACATACATCCATGCAGTGGGTAACGTACTTACTGTTCTTGTGTACGACGAACTACGACCTCACAAAACAAAGTTGTTCATTTTGATTAACCACCTCTCATGGATTGGAATTATGATAAAAACTATGTTTATATATGATATATATGATATTCATAATGTATTTATTCTTATTTTGTTTTTATAAAACACATACCCTTATGCTTTCTGTTTTTTATAAATATGATAACTTCATTTGGAGAAGTGTGGACTACCACCTCCTCAAAGTGATGTGATTCATTCACATGATAAATGAAATGAAAAAAGGATGGATTAAATTTAAAATATGTGACATAAATTAAATATATAATAAATATATATTATATAATTATATTTCTGCAAATAAATAAATAAATAAATATAAATAAATATATATATATATATATATATATATATATCATTTTCTTTATTACCCTTTCACACACAAAAAAGTGATAACGTCGGTCTTCGACATGTGGACTACCACCTCCTCTAAAGGATGTGCTTCATTTTATATCACAAGAATTATATACATAAGTATATATTTTTTTAATAAAATATAATTTATGATATAATTATAATTCTGAAAATATATAATGTTACTTACCTCCTTTCCATAATGATCATTGAAAAATAGGAACGTTAGTCATGCATACGTACAACCTACTGCCTCCATGGTTGTTACATTAGTTCTTTTTTCATAA
Source organism: Viscum album (assembly GCA_963277665.1). Classification (NCBI taxonomy): domain Eukaryota; kingdom Viridiplantae; phylum Streptophyta; class Magnoliopsida; order Santalales; family Viscaceae; genus Viscum; species Viscum album. Next base: position 249,558,462 of record OY728133.1, read on the forward strand.
CTATATTTCGTGATTAGTTTTAAAAGTATAATTCATGTATAAATATTATAATAATTTCATGATTATTATTATTTATATGTTTATATAATGACTCCTTTGACTATATTTGACCTACCAAATATATTTTTTACACATAAAAAAATATGGGCAAAACACTTGATGTAAATTTAATTGTATAAGTAGTTGTATACAATGTGGTAGTAAGTGAAATAAAAGTTATGATAAGCATGAAAAAGGATCTTATTAAAGTAAAAAATTTACATAATTTTATTAATTATTAGTATGAATACAGATGAGACAAATCAGACTCAAGTTAAGGGATTTTAATTTCACTTTTTACATTTATTAGATAAATGTCATATTCAACACTTACTTATTTTGTGTGGTGTATCTATTAACCCTTTTGATATATTATATCATGAAATATTTTATCTTCATGGTTTCCAAAACATTCATTTAATTTTATTCATTCATTGGGATTAATATTCAAATGATTCAAAGTGGTATGAGACACTCTACAATGTTTAATGATTATTCTTATTAATAAGGTGTTTAATGATTACCTTTGAAACCTCTATTTTGTTTTGTGATTGTTAATTTTCCCTGGAAACAATCACTTCATTTTAATCATTTTTATAGTTCTCTACATTTATCTTGAATATCCATATTCTCATGAAATTGATATTATTATTTCCTAAATAGTATACCATTTTTTACATATCGTGTTTTCCTTGATAATTATTTGATTAGATGTGGATTTATTGATAAATCCATACATTTTTTTAAATATGGATATTTGATAAGGAATTACATATTTTATTTAAGTCTATTATTTAATATGTGATGAAATCATTGGATATGTATAATATAGGTGGGGGATAATTACAGATATCCCCTCGATGCATCAACAATCTCATGAGATGAAATAGTTGGCCAAATTAGATGGGTTTTTACTTGATATGTTAAAACATCATGTGAAAGGTCTTGACGGTAAATGTTTCATGTACCTAGAAAAAGTCGCATCAAATAACTAAGAATCTCACTCATTTAGAATAAGTTATTATTTATCCATGATATTTTTCATTGACATATCTATGGATGCATTTAATTCTTTTTTTATTGATTAAATGACATGTGTTCCTATTACATACTTTTCCATATTTATTATTACTTATCTAGTTTTTTAAATTAAACGTGTGTTCAATTATTTACCTTTACATATTGACTTATTCTTTATTACTTCAATTTTACTTACCCTTTCTTAGTATTTTATCTCACCCAAATTTTTTGAATGTTCATGATTCTCGCTCAAATTTACCCAAGAGATGAAGGTAGAACGGTCTTTGTAGTTTAGCTTGGGTTATCGAATCCTCAGAGACCTAAGAAGAAACCTATAGACACGTACATTCTATGGACTGTCTTTGGCTATGAAGTGGCCAAAATGGGTTGATTTTATATGGTTTTAAATTATAACTAACATATTTAAGTGAATTCAATTTAAAAGAATGAGTTGATCCTAGGTTATCGCTCGGGGTGGATTGGACGTATTTTCTTTTTAATGATTTCAATTTCTTAAATTTGAGATGGGTTCATTTAAGGAGATAAAACAACATAATCACTTACAGGTTTGAGGCCTAAAACCTTTAATACTAATCACCCATACACTTGAAGGATCAATTTTTTGAGCACTTCAAGGTAAAGGTTCGTATTAGCACTTGAAGTGTGTGGCCTTAAATTCAACAAGGACGATGGAGTTTAAAAATAATAAAATAAAAATCTCAATTAAAGAAGTGATTATACATTAAGGAGGTGATAAATAACATCCAATACAGCCCCTTGATACCCCCTTGGATCAACCCATAAGTGGGTTAGCCCTCCACTGAATATATATTTTCAATGGAAGCAGAAAGTAGACTCATGAGGGAGGAAATGGAGAAGTAAAAAAAACGCAATAAAATAACAATCACTCCACCGTTGTGTGATAATCTCACAAGGTTTGGTATGAAAAAGTTAAATCCCTGAACCAATTGTATCAAAGTTAAAAATATAATAACAGAATAATAAGAGAATAAGAACTTTTATTAAGAAACAAGGATGAATTAAAACAACTTACATGTGAAGGAAGAACATTACAAAGAGAAATTGGCAGCATAACATTAAGATGAAAACAAGATCAAATATTCCTAAATACTCCAACACCACTGCCTTAAATAGGAATTTTTGATACCTTGGGTCGAGCCTCCAACATTACAAAGCATCTCAATTAATTTTTTTAGGCCATAGGTGGTGGAAATCTTGTGGAATTTGGACTTTTCCACATTTGACCCGAGGTGGCAGCCAGCTTTCATCCACCGAACAGACACGCTTGAAAGATCTTCTATATGACCGAATCAGAGTGGGACATAGACGAATAAAATGTAGCCTCAGATGTCTTATAACCACCTGTAAAATCTCAGCCCAAAAGAAGTTATTGTTTTAGCGATATGGTTTAAGTTGTGGGATGTTTTTCTGGGCCGCAAAATCTGGCCCATAATTTTACCTCTAACTTGGGCTGCCTAAATTAACACCATGGAGGCCGAATTATCATTGGATCCTGAAGAGTTATTTGTTACTCTACATGTCATATAGAATAAAGTGAAATTTGGGATTCATTGGGCCTTTATTTGGGGCCCCACAGTCTCATCAGTGTGCTGGTGTCCAATCTGCCTTCTCCAGAATTGCTTCCTTTCATTGACAAATATCTCCATCATCCTCCATGAATTCTCCATTGATCCCTGAATGAAACATGTTAATATTTGAGTGTAGATAAATTTACAAAAATATAAAATTAAAATATGTATAATGAGATGAATCATTTGGTACTTTAAATGATGTTAAAAAATGTACCACATAATAGTGAATTTTAAGAAGGTATTACAATCATAATGTGAAATGATGTTCAAAGTGTAAAATGCACTAAAATTGTGTTTATGAATAATAAAGAACATGAATATTATACATATTACCAATGAATATTATCCTCATTTAGTGGCTAATCACACCCCAACTTGAGTTTTTCTAGTCCCGAGAAAAATATATCTCAACAATATGAAATTCGAATTACCATTTCCAAAAAACATTTTAATACACAATGATCACCAAAAAATCCTTATACCACCAATCATGAAACTCATAAAAATATTTTAATACAAGATAGTTTCATAAGTAGATCCCAATCCCAAGCCCATTACTTTGTTGAAATTCATTGCCACATTTCATCTAATGTCAATTAAGTATGAGGATGTGTTGTGCATCACAATAGACATGGGGTTCATCTTTATTCAAGGGGGAAATTACAGAAGCGCTAGGTGGAATCACATTTCAATATTAAGATGAGTATTAATTTTTTTGTATATTTTTTGTTTTGTTTTTTTTTTGTTTTTGCAATTTTTCCATGGTAATTGAAGTTGCATTCAAAAGAGTCAACCCCTGTAGCAAGACTGTGCCGATGACTCCCAGGCTCAAAGACCTTAGGGCACCAAGTGAAGCCCATATACTCAGGATTCATCTTGAGTTAACTCAGTCAAAAACAAATTCAAATTACCAAAAATAGAGATAAAATTACTAACTCTCGGCCAGGAAACTATGGAGTCAAGATCCCCAAGTGTTGAAAGCCACGCATTAGGTCATTTCATTGCTCTACGCGCAATTTTTTTATAATTTTTTTAATACTCATATTAAACTAAAATGATCAAAAAAACTATGATATATATTTAGGGGACCCCATGAACTCAAACTAATACCCCACTATCCAAAGGACGTGCATTGCGATCTTTTTTTGGATGAAAAAATAAATGATGAAATATCATATTGGACAACCACACTTTCCAAAATCAATGCTCATGAAACTATACAAGGATTAAAATCAAAATTAGGGTATGCTAAATTATTTGATATTCAGTTTCAAAGTGTGCAATGTGTATTACCATGTTTAAAGTTAAAGGAAATTTTCCTTCCATTTTCACAATTTGTTTTCAAATCATTTATCATTTTTTTGACACAAAAGCATTTTTTATTTTATCTCCCCCCAAACATAAAATAACACTGTCCCCAGTGTTTAAATAAAAGAAAATTTAGAAGGGGGTAGAGGAGGAGAATTAATTTTCAAAAAGGAAATTGAAAATGAGGGTCATGGAATGAAGTCACCTGGTGGTTGAAGTTTGAAGTTCTTGCTGCTCCAATTTAGTCCTTTGATATCCATGTCGCTTGCAGAGTTCCCTAGTGGAAAAAGGAAGACAAACACAAAAAAAGAGTCTATATATATATATATATAAGTAAAATATAAGTATATATATAAAATAAAATAAACTGATGATACATTGTCTTCTTTTTAAATTTCTGGGTAAGGTATTACTCAAGGATCACACCACGTGACACAGATGAATATGGTGTTCCCCTTTCATACCCATCCATACTCATAATAGAAGAACATGTCAACAGTCTATTTTTTTTAAATATAAAAATGATTAATTAAAATATAAATTTTATTAAAACAACAAAATGATAGGAAACTTGAAAACCATGGGTTGCCTCCCATGCAATGCTTTGGTTAACTTCGTTAGCTCGACTTGAACCCTAATTCTATCAATTTTTTCTTGGTTCATAGGTTGGCTCCTTTAACTCAACCTCTATTTCCTGTTTATTTAATGATTCAATGAATGGTTTTAACCTTTGACCATTGACCTTGAAAATGTAACCACTTTTGAGATCTTGAATCTCTACTGCCCCATGGGGGTACACATGATGCACTATGAAAGGTCCTGACCGTCTAGACCTTAACTTTCCTCAGTGTAAATGAAGTTTTGAACTATACAAGAGCACAAGTTTTCCCAGTTCAAAATGTTTGACCTTGATATTCCTAGATTGTCAGGATTGAACTCTAGCTTTATTGATCCTTGAATTTTCATAAGCCTCCATCCTTAGTTCCTCCAGTTCATTGAGATCTAATTTTCTTTTTGTTCCGGCCAATGAGAGGTCATAATACATTTTATTAATTGCCCAAAAGGCCTTATGATCAATTTCAACAGGTAAATGGCATGCTTTTCCAAAAACCAACCTATATGGGGACATTCCTAAAATGGTTTTATATGCAGTTCTATAGGCCCAAAGAGCATCTAAGAGTTTCTCAGACCAATCTTTCCTAGAGGGTTTGACAGTTTTTTCAAGAATTTGCTTAATCTATATATTTTCTAACTCCTCTTGACCATTGGTTTCAGGATGGTATGCAATGGAAACATTATGTGAAATACCATACCTAGACATGAGTGAAGAGAATGGGCGGTTGTAGAAATGGGTTCTCCGATCATTGATTATAGCCCTAGGAATTCCAAATCGAGAAAATATGTTCTCTTTCATAAATCGAATAACAACTTGATGATCATTGGACTTAGTGGGAATGGACTCAACCGATTTTGAGACATAATCAACAGCTAAGAGTATATATCGGTATCCCCGAGATTTTGGGAAGGGACCCATGAAATCAATTCCACAACAGTCAAATATTTCATCCACTAAGATGGGAGTGAGTTGCATTTTATTCCATTTTGTGATGGACCCTACTTGTTGACACCTAGGACAGCTTTGACAAAATGTGTAGGAGTCCCTTGAGAGGGTGGGCCAGAAGAGACCACATTGAAGAATCTTAGCAGATGTTTTCTTAGAGGAAAAGTGACCTCCACATGCCTCACTATGACAGAATTTAAGGATGGACTCTTGTTCAGATTCTGGAACACACCTCTTAATGACTTGGTCAGGGTATAACTTATAGAGGTATGGATCATCAAACACATAGTGTCTAACATCATAAAGGAATTTCCTTTGATCTTGAGTCCCTAAGAATTTTGGAATGACTCCTGTAACTAAGAAATTGGCTATGTCAACATACCAAGGGAAGCCACTCACAAAGTATAGGTGTTCATCAGAAAATGAATCAGACACAGAAAGGTGATTTGAGTTGTCTTTGAATTCCATCCTAGAGAGGTGATCAACTACAACATTTTCAACACCCTTTTTATCCTTGATTGTGAGGTCAATTTATTGTAAGAGAAGGACCCACCTAATCAGTCTAGCCTTAGCATCTTGTTTTTGGAAGAGGTATTTTAGTGCAGAATGGTCAGTGAACACCATGATGGGGGATCCTAAGAGGTAGGACCTAAAATTCTCTAAGGAAAACACAATAGAAAGTAACTCGTTTTCAGTGGTGGTGTAGTTTATTTGGGCATCAATTAAGGATTTTCTTGCATAAGGAATGACATATGGATTTTTATCACAACGTTGTCCTAACACAGATCCTACATCAAAGTCACTGGAATCACACATAAGTTCAAAAGGAAGGTTCCAATTTGGATATTTCATAATGGGAGGAGAGGTGAGAGAGGATTTGAGGGTTGAGAATGAACCCTCGTAGCTTTCTTTCCAAACAAATGGAGCATCCTTTACTAGGAGAGCACAAAGGGGACAGGATATTGAACTAAAGTCCTTGATTAATCTTCTATAAAAACCATCATTTCCTAAGAATGACCTCACTTCCTTGACAGTTTTGGGTGATGGAAGGTGACGAATGATGTCAACCATTGCTTTATCAACTTCAATCCCCCTACTCAAGACCATATGGCCTAGAATAAGTCCCTTTTTAACCATGAAATGACATTTTTCCCAGTTTAAGACTAGATTCTTTTATTCACATTTTGACAAGACTCTCTCTTCATTCTGCAGACATCCCTCAAATGTATCCCCAAACGCAGAGAAGTCATCCATGAAGACCTCTAGAAAATCCCCTACCATGTCCGAGAAGATTCCCATCATGCACCACTGGAAGGTTCCAGGGGCATTGCATAACCCGAAGGGCATGCATTTGAAAGAAAAGGTTCTGAATGGACATGTGAATGTAGTCTTCCCTTGATCCTATAGGGAGACCTCAATTTGATTGTACCCTGAGTACCCATCTAAGAAACATAGAAGGCATGACTTGCCACTCTCTCAAGGACTTGGTCAATGAATGGTAAGGGGAAATTTTCCTTCTTGGTGAATGAGTTTAGCTTCCTATAGTAAATGCAGACCCTCCATCCACTACTCACCCTTGTTGGAAGAATCTCTCCATCCTCATTTGTTATCACTATGATTCCAGAATTTTTTGGAACCACTTGAATTGGGCTCACCCACTCACTCTTAGATATGGGATATATGATACCAGCTTTTAACAATTTCAGAAGTTATTTCCTTACTACCTCCATGAGATTTGGATTGAGTCGCCGTTGAGGTTGAAGATATGACATTGAATCAGATTCCAGAACAATGCTATGAGTCCCGATAAGTGGGCTAATCCCAGGAATATCAGACAGGGTCCAACCAATGGCTTATTTATGTTTCCTAAGGACATCTAGAATCATCCTCTCATTATTGGTTTCAAGAGAAGAAGAAATGACAATAGGATGTGTTTGATTGTCCCCTAGGAAAGAAAACTTGAGTGTAGCGGGAAGTTCCTTCAATTCAAGATCATGTTGGTTCAGAATTTCAGCAGAATATTGGGACATTGGATCAAGTTCAATTTCTTTTTTTAGATTTTCAGATAAGATTTATTCCTCACATGTAGAAGTTTCATCTACTAGATTGGCTTGATCAGATTTAGGGAAGGAAGTTGGAGTGGTCTCCATGAAAGTGGTTTCTTGAAAGGTTTCACTGATTGTTGGATCAAAGACTTCATCATAAGAGCAATTTGAAAATGATTCAAGCCAAGGAGATAAACATCATTCATATAAACAAAGGAAATAAATCTCATATTGACTTAAACATTCATCAAATATTCCTTGATGTTATATGGATTCATTATCAATGTTTCCTATCATGTTTACTTCATGAATGTCCTCGTCATCCCCTATTTGTGAGCTTGCATTATAGATGTTCAAGTCAAGACTCATGTTCCCAAAGGTGATGGTCATGTTCCCATTTCGGACTCGGATAACAGAGTTGATTGTTGCAAGGAAAGGACGACCAAGGATGATTGGGGTTTGTTCCTTATTTCCAAAGTTTGGATGGTTGTCAAGGAAAATGAAGTCAGCAGGGTAGATGAAGTTTTCAACCTTTACCAGAACGTCCTTTAAAATCCCCTTTGGACCCTAATGCTACGATCAACAAGTTGAAGTGTGATAGATGTGGGTTGGAGTTCTTCTAGGCCTAACAGGCAGTACATGGAATAAGGGATGAGATTGACACTAGCACCTAGATCACACAAGGCCTTGACAACTTTGCTTTCTCCTAGGTCAACATTGATGTAAGGGCATCCTGGGTCTTTCAACTTGGGAGGAATGGTCCCTTGAATGGTGGTACTCACATTAGAAGCCAAAAGGACTTGGTTTTTATTTGAATATTTTCTTTTAAAAGTGAACAAGTCCTTAAGGTACTTTGAGTAGGCATGTATAGTTTGGATGGGTGCTTGAGTAGGTTGGTTTATCCCAGGGGATATTTTGGAGGTGGGATGATTTGTTGAAAATGGACCAGTGGATGTTGGTATTGGATAGGTTGGGTTTGGAACTGGTTTTGGGTTTGGTAGTTCTGATGGGGGTAATGATTTTGTCCCTGTGGTTGGCTAGGTTGTTGGTTATCTTTCTAGCGGAAGCCTGGGTGGTCGTTATACCTTGGGTTGAAGGTGTTTTGGTATTAAGGATTTTGAAAGTTTAGAGAATTTACTTCTGCTGGGGGTCCTACTAAGATAACATCCTTGATGGATGGAACAATTGGGCAGTTGTCTATCTTATGGTCATGTTTGTCACAAATTGTGCAAACAGGGTCTACAGTTTGGATTTCATGGACTTTCCTAAGGTCTACCTCTTCAACCTTCCTAGAGAGTGCTGCGAGTTTAGACCTAAGGCTTTCCTCTTCTCTAAGTGTATGAATTCCAGTATTTCTTTGTGGATTTTCAGAATAAGGTGATGTTCCCCGTGTTTGGTTTTGTTCAGAAAGGATTTCTAGACACTCGTAAGCATAATTTGGGGCTTTGTTTTTAAAGGTTCCAATACACATCATGTCAATGAATTGTTTATTCCCTGGACCCAACCCTTCATAGAAAATTCTCACTTGTTCAAGTATAGAAAAACCATGGTGTGGAACCATGTTTATAGTGTCTTTGAACCACTCCCAAGTTTCATAGAATGACTCTCCCTCTTTTTCAAAAAAGATTTTGATACTCTTTTTAAGTGAAATTGTTTTGTGGTGGGGAAAGTATTTTTAGTAGAATTCACTTTGTAGTTGGTACCAAGAGTTTATGGATGATGGTCTCAAATTGTTTATCCAATTTTTAGCTCAATCCTTTAAAGAAAAAGGAAATAGCCTCATCTTAGATGATTCTAGTTGATGTGGGGGACACATGGTTTCGACAATGTCATTGAACTCCTTAACGTGAAGGTAGGGCATCTCGGACTCCATTCCATTGAATGTGGGAAGATGGTTTAGGAAATGAGGTTTAAATATGTAGTTGGAATATCCTAGGGAATTGTGTCTAATGCATGAGAGAGAATTGGTCCAAGAAGGTGTGAGGTAGTCATTCATGGTTTGATCAATTATATTCCCCAAGTTTGGGGCTGCCCCCTTTGGGTTTCCATTTTGGTTCCCACCCAGGTTTATGAGTTGGTTTCTTTGAAGACCATCCATTGAAATTGGATCAATTTTGGAATCTAGAGTATTAGGAAGGTTAGGATCTAAGGGAATGAGTTAACTTGGTGTAATTGACTCCCCAACCCCAGGACTATTGAAACGCACGGCCGATTGTCGCCTATCGACCGGTCAAAGTTCCGGTGCTCTGGTAATGTGTATAGCAGCAATCGGGTCGAATCCTCGGCGATGATACTTTGTAATAGTCGTTTGTTTTTAGTTAATTGTATTCTGATTGGGGGGTTTGTTTGCAGAGCTTATGAAATAATTTATGGATGATGTTTGATTTAACAAATTGATGAATATTTTTGTGAGTTCATCATTAGGATAGTTAAGCTTGTGATATCCTTGAGCTTTGCTTTATATTGCAATTAAATTAACACCCATGTCACAAGATGATGTTGATTAGAATTACTAAGTGTTAAGGATTTAAACCAAGCCTTATCTTAACATAAGGTTATAATCTCAACCAGATATTATTTATGGTGGTGTATTTATGGTTTCAATAATCCATGGAAACCACATGTTAAACAAAACAAGTCATTAATCCATGACATGTTAAGTCCAACATACACAATGTTAATTCAAAGAATATTCATCGAGCAGAAGCTCTCAATCAGCTAACATACCTAAATTATAACTCACCCCAATGAGATATTTACTCAGCCATTTGGGTGTTTAATATTCTGGTTATAATAATTATGATGATAAATTAAGATTAGAAGAAAACGAAAGGGATTAGAAAAGAGGTGTATGTCGACACACACACACGAATGATGATGATAATTAAAAACAGATTTTCGATTGAATGAGGATGAAAAAGAAGGGAAGGGGATTCAACTTAATTTAAACTATTTTAGGAACATAAATATTAAACTACAGAATTTGGAGGAGAATAAGAGATATTGAAGAAGAAACTTGCATTAAAACAGAATTACAAAAGAAAGGACTTACAAAATTACAAAAATGAAGAACACAAAAGTAAGTGAAAACAAAGAGAAGAGGAAAGGTATATCAAGTGAAAAATTGAGTATAGAAGGTCCTCCCAAGCCTTTTGCAATGCTTTGGTCGTGCCAATATGTTCTCCTCTCTTCTGAAATTCCAACCCCTCTCAAGGAGAGAAGGGGAGAGTATTTATAGCCCAAGGAGTGGACTGTTTGCATTCCCAATCTGTCCCTCCACTTTCATCGCCAATTTGGCTATTCCGACAGCCGAATATTCAAATATCTCCTTCTTTAAAGTTGTAGAAAATAATGTTGGCCGACAACTCTCAAAATTTGGAGTCATTTGGACTTACGGATCAAAGGGTATGGCCGGTTGATTAAACAAAGTTAAACTGTCCATTTCAATCCAGTCTTTTTGAAGTCCATAATGTGAAAGGGTTTTTGAATATGAAGATGCCTTCCAATCCTAATTATTTCTTCAACAACGTCGGCCGCAAATATCTTCTATTTCAAACTAAAAAATCTCATCTCTATTTGATACATACATCATGAGATATGTCATGCATACTATACTGATTTTAATTCTCAGCCAGAATGGTGGGATGGACTTCAATGCTTTATTTGGTCCCCTTGTACATGGATTTGGGCCTTGAAATTTTTATCCAAGATGAAATGTAGTGTCACCAGAATTATGGTAGAGAGTTAATGTTTGTGGACTTTTGTATTGATCCCAGTAAAACAATCGTCAAGGCTGGTCCAGTTTGTTCACAGATTTTTTTGGTCTTGATTGTGAGGACCATATGACCCTTCAAATGGAAGAATTGTCTCATGGTACCTTCTAATGAAATGTTATATATTGAAATAAGAATCCTAAAAAACAATAACCACACAATTTGGATCAGTATAGTGATAGTTATTATTAAAACATTAAACTAATTCAATTGGACTACTTCTAAAAATGCTCAAAAATTATACTTAATATTAAAACATTAATATTTCACAAAACTTATGCACATTTCATATAAAATCAGTAAATGGGGAAATATAATAAGTCATGAAAATATTAATAACATCAAATCCCCCACACATAGATTTGTTCATGTCCTCATGTGCAACAAATTTAAAAACATGACAAAATCATTTTTACTCACCAACAGATATTAAATTTTTTTTTTCTCCAATCAGGGGAGGTTTAGACTATTTCACTCATCCATTTTGAAATCCACCACAAGTCGTTACAGAAAAAATGTTCCAAAACTAATTCATTTTTCCATGCTCAAATTTAGAAATGGAGAATTTGGACACTCAAAACTCACACCTCTCAAGATGATAAAATTTATTTGTGGAGGTTCACTCTTTCACCAACCAAAAGTGAAAATCTTAGAGTTTAAAAAGAGCTCTCAGTTTCCAATCCCTATCCAAAGTTCACAAGAATCAAGATGTATTTTTAAGGGGGTTTTCTGTGGCTATGGGACGGTAGGAATATAATGTCCAAGAGAGAGAAAAAGAGGGTTAAAATACCAACATAGAAAAACAATGCACATTTTTTTGAAATAAAACATGGAAGGAAATGAAAACACATATTTACAAGGGAATTATTGTGTGAATAAAGGCAGAATAGATGAAGAAAATATAAAGGGGATGAGAAGATGAAATATTTACAAACCACTAAACATCTCCCAATGATATAAGAATATAATGCAAGTGTTCTTTTTTTTTCTTTTTTTTTTCAAAAGTTGACCTTGAAACAGATCTCACACTCATATCCCAACCCATGTTTGATCTCCTAATGACAATAATTGTAATAGTTATAACAAGATCAAAGGTTTAGGAAGAGTGATTTTTGACCTACCCAAGACACAACCCATTTTTTCATTTTTTTTGATTTTTTTTGATTTTTTGTTTGATTTTTTTGAACACTTTTCAATATCATTTGTACAATACATTCCCAAATCCCACTGAATGACAACCTCCCACCCACACTAAAATTGATTCTTGCCCTCAAGAAGATGATAACACACCAGAAAGTAAGGTAATGATACCCAAAAATGAAATCCATTCCCCCCCCACACTTAAATTTCAAAAACTTATGCAATGAAAATCCATGTTGATATTGGGTGGGATAATGTATTAGGCTTGTAATGCGGATATCAATGAAAAGGTTTTCATAGGCTTGAAGGGGATTTCAAAATGAGGATTAATGTAAGGGTAATGAGAGGATATTTGGCTATTGTGATTCTCATGTGGGTAAGAAAATGCTTCTATCATATTAATGCACACTAAGGCAGGAAATTCAGCTCGAAGGTCCACAAACTCAAGACTCACAAATGGGGGAGAAAACACACATTTTGAAAAGATGTCCATAGGTGTCCTTGGAATGAAAGCAATTGTTTGTTCTCACGGTTTGGGAAAAGCATTTTCCAAATCAAAATTTGAGCATTCAAAATTGCTAATTTTGACACAAAATTCTTTATCCAAAGTCATGATGAAAATACATTTTTTTGGGATGAAAACAAGTCTGTTAACTCCCCAAAATGGTTGGACAAAATTTCAATACTCGATGGTGAGTAAGCATGACTCTTATTTTGTAATTTTTTAAGTAATTGTGTTTTTTTGTTTTTTTTAGTTTTTAAGGTTTTTTTTAAAATACACACCCACACAAGAAAGAGAAAAAGAAAGGGTTTGATGAATAAAGTGGTAAAAAAATGAAAGAGGGAAGAAGAATAAGAAAGAGGTAGAGATAGGAAGAGATTGAGAGAGAGTTAAAGGGAAAGAGGTGCCCCTAGTTTGGATTTGGCGGGTTGCCTTCTCCATCCAGTGGTAGGTCGGCTAGATAATTTGGGGATTCAGTGGAAGTCGAGGTTGATCCAAGATTGTGGGATGTTACCTGAAAATGAAAATTCATTATTCATATAATGAAAAACTAAAATGAAAATGAAATTTCACAAAAGTAAATGAAAACATGGGTTGCCTCCCAAGAAGCGCTGTATTTATTTGTCTACAGCTGGACAATTGCAGTGGACTACCCATAGTCTGATGGTGGCCATCATATTTTCTCAACTCCACTGTTCTTCCAGAAGAACTTTTTCTTTGGAAGGCCTGATGATTCATTGGATAATTTCTTCCCATTCTTTTTGGTGTACTTGAAATTCAATGGGGTTGGAAAGAGAATATTTCTATCCTCACTTTGGTCTTCATCCTGAGGAATGATGTTATCCACAAAGTGCTGGTTTTAAATGCATGGAAATTCAAAAAGATTCCTCAATTCTAATGGTTCATTTTTGTAAGGATCAGATAACACAGTACCACAGTATGAGATCCCAATTGTTTTTGACTCATTTATTTCATCACTTACTGATGTAGAGTAATGAGGATCAATGGAGTCATAATACTTAATAAAATTTTCAATATCCTTTATTTCAATATTGTTCTCCAAATAATTTTCAATTTCAACCTCACCAGTGATCACTTTATTAATTAGGGAACAAATGTCACAAATATCACTACCATCAGGACAATATAAACACATTAGTCCAGGGTTCACATCACATATAACAGAATTTTTAGAATCATGTATAGGAAAGGATGAATGTGGGATAATCATATTTGAATCAACAAATGAGAATTCTAGTTCATTTTCCTCATTATCATCTATGTTGGAGCATTGCAGGTTAGGGGTGAGATGATATTCCAAAGAGTTTTCAAGATCCTTTAGATCAATGGAGTTTTCATTTGTAATGTCAACATCAATTTCACCATTTATGACTTTGTTAATCATGGTGCATATTTCACAAGATCCTTTGTCATTATAACATAAAGAACATTGTGGATTGGGGTTTGATTGACTCTTAGAAGTGTCCTCAGAAGCATGGATTGAGAATGTTGAGTGATCCTCAGATGGGTATCACATGACTTGGAAAATGTTTAACTTGACCAGTTGGTCACCAAATTCCATGGATAAGATGCCAGCATGAACATCAATTTTGGTTTTAGATGTCATAAGGAATGGTCTTCCTAGAATCAGAGGAGATTTGCAAGAAGTTGTTTCACCTTCCATGTCAAGGACATAGAAGTCAGTTGGGAAGATAAGATCATTTACATGAACAAGGACATCCTCAATTATTCCCTCAGGACTGGTTGTGCTTCGATTGGCTAACTGAATGACTACACCCGTTGGGTGCAAGGGACCTAGACCAAGGTTGGAGAATATGGATTTGGGCATTACATTAATTGAGGCTCATAGGTCTATGAGTGCATCATCAAAGTTGGAACTTCCAATTTGGCATGAGACTATAAAGGTCCCTGGATCTCTTCACTTTATGGGAATAGACTGCTGGGTGGAAACATTTTCAAAGGTTATAAGTTGCCTTTTATGGGTACACAACTCCTTGAGAAACTTGGCATACTTAGGAAATTGTTTTATGTCATCTAAGAGGGGAATGTTGACTTCAACACGTCTAAACATGTTGAGCATTTCAAGATCAGGTTCAAAGGACTTCCTTGGTTTAGAAACAGCTTGTGGAAAAGGAATTGGGTTCCTAAGTGGAATGGAAGGAGGTGATGGAATGGATTCAGATTCCTTTTCAATTTTCTTTTTCTTTTCATTTTCTAGGTCAACATTCAAAGGAGGGTTTGAGGATTTATCTTGAGGCATATCAAGTTGCTTTCCTGATCTAATTTCAATTGCACTTATATTACCCTTGGGGTTGGGTAATGGTTGATCTTGGATTTGGGAAGAATTTGATTGTTGTTGCTGGCTCAGGTGGGATGCAAGTTGACCTATTTGAGTTTCAATGTTTTTAAGGCTAGAACGGGTGAATGAGTCAAGATCTTCCACTGCACTTTCCCATGGTTTCTTGGAAGAAGAGTCTTGTCCCAGATTGGGATTACCTTGATTTTGGTTCTGGGGAAAGAGATTGTATTGGGTTGGGAATTGGGAAGGCTCATTCAGATAGTGGAATCCAGGAGAAGGATTGTTCCTTTGAGGTTGATGAACAAAAGGATAATGTTGATGGATGTTACCACCACTTTGAGCATATTGGAATTGGTTTGGGTTTTGAGGATGGAATTGAGGGGGATGAGAGATGGTATTACCATACCTCAATCCTGGGTTAAAGGTAGAAGAGAAAGGCTCAGAGTGTGGTTGGTTGAAGTTTCCAACAAACTGACCTGATTGTTGAGGGTTGGGGTTCCACTGAGCATATGCTGCATTGAGCTCCGTTGGTCCAGATGAATCAGATTGAATCTCTTGAAGTTGTGGACATGTGTCATTTGGATGAGATGGAGAGTTGCAGATTCCACAGTTTTTGATTGGTCCAGGAAACATTGATTGCGGAGAAGATGAGGTTGGGGATTTGGTATCCACCTCTAGTTGACGCACAAGACCTGCAAGTTCACTCATCCACTCGGTCATCTTGTTTGGCTCAATTGATTTATTATCTTGGGCTTGTTTGACTAGAGCATGAGCTCGAGTATGGAATTGTTGTCTGTTTTCAGCCATGTTACTTATGAGATCTCTTGCAGCTGTTGGAGTTTTGTCAACAAGAGCACTGCCACTTGCGGCATCAATGAGGGTTCTCTCCATAGCCAATAACCCATCATAGAAGTAATGGATCAAGAGTTGGTCAGGGATTTGATGATGTGGTAAGGTTGCAATAAGCCTTTTGAACCTCTCCCAGTACTCATGGAGTGATTCATTTGGGAATTGACAGATAGCACTTATTTCCTTTCAGATGGAAGCGGTACGAGAAGCAGGAAAGAATTTTTCTAGAAAGAGACGCTTCATGTCATTCCATGTAGTTATGGAACCAGGAGGGAGGCAGTAGAGCCATGACTTGGCAGAGTCAGCTAGGGAGAAAGGGAATGCTCAGAGTTTGATTTGTTCTTCAAAAACCCCTTGAGGCTTCATGGTAGAGCATACTACTTGGAACTCTTTAAGGTGAAGATGTGGATCCTCACCAGCTAGCCCGTGAAAATGAGGGAGAAGATGAATCAAACCCGATTTGAGTTGGAAATCAGCTTCTATGTTTGGATATTGAATACCAATGGGTTGGTAATTCATATCAGGGGCAGCGAGTTCTTTTAGGGTTTGTTCCCTAGGATTGGCCATTTCAAATTCAACTGGTTGGATGAGGACTGGTTCTTGAATTATTTGAGTATCTCTTATGTTCCTCCTAAGTTGGCGAAGTGTTCTCTCAATTTCAGGGTCAAAAAAGTCTGAGGGATTGTTTGGAAGTCTACGGGGCATTTAGAGAGATTTTGGAAGAAAGAGGAATATGGGTTTGTCTTTGTATTTTTTCAGTTTATGATTTTTATGAGAAGATGGGGTTTTCTTTGTGATTTTTTTTTCAATTTTTTATAAAATTTTGTATTTTTTGGGGTTTTTTTGACAATAACCAGAAACGAATGACTACTTAAACCACCATCCCCGGCAACGTATCCATTTGAAACGCACGGCTGATTGTCGCCTATCGACCAGTCAAAGTTTCGGTGCTCTGCTAATGTGTATAGCAGCACTCGGGTCGAATCCTCGGCGATGATACTTTGTAATAGGCGTTTGTTTTTAGTTAATTGTATTCTGATTGGGGGGTTTGTTTGCAGAGCTTATGAAATAATTTATGGATGATGTTTGATTTAACAAATTGATGAAGATTTGGGTGAGTTCATCATTAGGTTAGTTAAGCTTGTGATATCCTTGAGCTTTGCTTTATATTTCATGTAAATTAACACCCATGTCAAAAGATGATGTTGATTAGAATTCCTAAGTGTTAAGGCTTTAAACCAAGCCTTAACATAACTTAAGGTTATAATCTCAATCAGATATTATTTATGGTGGTGTATTTATGGTTCCAATAATCCATGGAAACCACATGTTAAACAAAACAAGTCATTAATCCATGACATGTTAAGTCCAACATACACAATGTTAATTCAATGAATATTCATCGAGCAGAAGCTCTCAATCACTTAACATACCTAAATTATAACTCACCCCAATGAGAGATTTACTCAGCCATTTGGGCGTTTAATATTATGGTTATAATAATTATCATGATAAATTAAGAATAGAAGAAAAAGAAAGGGATTAGAAAAGAGTGGTACGTCGACACACACACACGAACGATGATGATAATTAAAAATGGATTTTCGATTGAATGAGGAAGCAAAAGAAGGGAAGGGGATTCAACTGAATTTAAACTATTTTAAGAAGATAAATATTAAACTACAGAAGTTGGAGG
The DNA here is from genome assembly GCA_963277665.1 of Viscum album. Classification (NCBI taxonomy): domain Eukaryota; kingdom Viridiplantae; phylum Streptophyta; class Magnoliopsida; order Santalales; family Viscaceae; genus Viscum; species Viscum album. Next base: position 249,576,328 of record OY728133.1, read on the forward strand.
AGAATAAGAGATATTGAATAAGAAACTTGCATTCAAACAGAATTACAAAAGAAAGGACTTACAAAATTACAAAAATGAAGAACACAAAAGTAAGTGAAAACAAAGAGAGGAGGAAAGGTATATCAAGTAAAAACTTGAGTATGTAAGATCCTCCCAAGCCTTTGGAAAGGCTTTGGTCGTGCGAATATGTTCTCCTCTCTTCTGAAATGCCAACCCCTCTCAAGGAGAGAAGGGGAGGGTATTTATAGCCCAAGGAGTGGACTGTTTGCATTCCCAATCTGTACCTCCACTTGCATCGCCAATTTGGATATTCATAATGCCGAATATTCAAATATCTCCTTCTTAAAAGTTGTATACAATAATGTTGGCCGACTACTCTCAAAATTTGGAGTCATTTGGACTTACGGATCAAAAGTTATGGCCATTTGATTAAACAAAGTTAAACTGTCCATTTCAATCCAATCTTTTTGAAGTCCATAATGTGAAAGGGTTTTTGAATATGAAGATGCCATCAAATCCGAATGGTTTCTTCAACAAAGTCGGCCTCCTATATCGTCGCTTTCAGAAAACAAAATATCAGCTCTATTTGATGCCTACATCATGAGATATGTCATGCATACTATACTGATTTTAATTCTCGGCCAGAATTGTGGGCTTTACTTCAAAGCTTTATTTGGGCCCCTTGTACTTGGATTTGGGCAATTAAATTTCTATCCATGATGAAATGTAGTTTCCCCTGAATTATGGTAGAGAGTTAATATTTTTGGACTTCTGTATTGAGGCCAGTAAATCAATCTTCATGGCTGGTCCAGTTTGTTCACAGATTCTTTGGTCTTGTTTGTGAGGACCATATGACCCTCCCATTGCAGAATTGGCTCATGGTACCTTCTAATGAAATGTTCTATATTGAAAAGGGAATCCTAAAAAACAAGAACCACACAATTTGGATCAGTATAGTGATAGTTATTATTAAAACATTAAACTGACTCAATTGGACTACTTCTAAAAATGCTCAAAAATTATACTTAATATTAAAACATTAATATTTTACAAAAATTATGCACATTTCATATAAAATCAGTAAATGGGGAAATATAATAAGTCATGAAAATATTAATAACATCAACTATCCACCCTAACTAGACAGTTTGATTGATCACAGGTGTAGGCAGACATGCGCCAAAAGAAAAAAAAACGAGAAAGGGACAAGATAAGAGAATTTGGATGAGAAAAGAAGAAATAGGGGAGAATAGAATGGGTGTTTAGATTACCTACATGGGTCCCTGGAAACAGCACCAAAATTTGATTCTCTCTCAAATTTACCCAAGAGATGAAGGTGGAATGGTCCTTGTAGTTTAGCTTGGGTTATCGAATCCTCAGAGACCTAAGAAGAAACCTATAGACACGTACATTCTATAGACTGCTTTTGGATATGAAGTGGACAACTTGGGCTGATTATATATGATTTTAAATTATAACTAACATATTTAAGTGAATTCAATTTAAAAGAATGAGTTGATCCTTGGTTATCGCTCGGGGTGGATTGGACGTATTTTCTTTTTAATGATTTCAATTTCTTAAATTTGAGATGGGTTCATTTAAGGAGATAAAACAACATCATCACTTACTAGTTTAATGCCTACACCCTTTAATACTAATCACCTATACACTTGAAGGATCAATTTTTTGAGCACTTCAAGGTAAAGGTTCGTATTAACACTTGAAGTGTGTGGCCTTAAATTCAACAAGGATGATGGAGTTTAAAAATCATCAAATAAAAATCTCAATTAGAGAAGTGATTATACATTAATGAGGTGATAAATAACATCCAATCCAGCCCCTTGATACTCCATTGGATCAACCCATAAGTGGGTTAGCCCTCCATTGATTCTATGGTTTCAATGGAAGTGGAAAGTAGACTCATGTGGGAGGAAATGGAGAAGTAAAAAAAAACGCAAAAAAATAATAATCACTCCACCGTTGTGTGATAATCTCACAAGGTTTGGTATGAAAAAGTTAAAACCTTGAACCAATGGTATCCAAGTGATAAATAGAAGAACAGAATAATAAGATAAGAAGAACATTTATTAAGAAACAATGATGAATTAAAACAACTTACATGTGAAGGAATAACATTAGAAAGAGAAATTGGAAGCATAACATTAAGATGAAAACAAGCTCAAATATTCATAAATCCTCCAACAAAACTGCCTTAAATAGGAATTTTTGATCCCTTGGGTCGAGCCTCCAACATTACAAAGCATCTCAATTAATTTTGGTAAGCCATAGGTGGTGGAAAGCTTGTGGAATTTGGACTTTTCCACATTTGACCCGAGGTGGCAGCCAGCTTTCATCCACAGAATAGACGCGCTTGGAAGACCTTCTAGATGGCCGAATCAGAGTGGGACATAGACTTATAAAATGGATCCTAGGATGTATTCTAACCTCATGTAAAATTACATCACAAAAGGAGTTATGGTTTTAGAGATATGGTTTAATTTGTGGACTGTTTATCTAGGCCACAAAATATGGCCCATACTTTTATCTCTAATTTGGTCTGCCTAAATGAATACCATGGAGGCTGAATTAGCATTGGATCCCGAAGAGTTATTTGTTAATATACATGTTTTCTAGAATCCCATGAAATTTGGGATTCTGTGGGCCTTTATTTTGGGCCCCATAGTCTCATCAGTGGGATGGTGTCCAATCTGCCTTCTCCAGAATTGCTTCCTTTCATTGCCAAATATCTCCATCATCCTACATGAATTCCCCATTGATCCCAGAATGAAATATGTTCATATTGGAGTATATATCAATTTACGAAAATATCAAATTAAAATATGTAAAATCAGATGAATCATTTGGTGCTTTAAATGATGTTAAAAAATGTACCACATAATAGTGCATTTTAAGAAGGTATTATAATCATAATGTGAAATGTTGTTCAAAGTGTAAAATGCACTAAAATGGTGTTTATAAATAATAAAGAACATGAATATTATATATATTACCAATGAATATTAGCCTCATTTAGTGGCTAATCAGTTCCATAGGTTATAAAGAAGGAATCTTTGAATAAGATTTCATGGACGTATTTTATTTTATTTTATTATGTATTATTTATTATTTTCTTTTCCCAATGTATTATGGGTATCATGTACACAATCGTAATTTCAAAAAACAACTTATCTAATCGATCCTTTGAGATTTTAATCCTTGAAATAATGCCAATGTAATAAAATAATGCACCGACTCTGGGATTCTGGGGTCGGGAAGTTATAAATCCCAACCGTCCTACGATGCTCTAGTCTAACTCGACTCTCTAGGAATTATCATTCACCCTTGGGAATAAAAAACTTCAACCCATGGTGATGTAAATTTCACCCTTTCGTGATACAAGTATATATGTTATGGATGAGAAACTATCATTTCCATCTCGATTATGAAATCAAATCCTGTCATATTAAGGAAAAAAGATCTCATATGATATGAAACCCACCAAAATTAAGGGGTCACTCACTGTACTGAAGCACACCCTCTTTTATGAGCCCTAATAAATTATATAGTGTCATAACACCAACAAAAAAAGTTACAACAATACCATATTTTTTCAATACAGTAAAAAATATAATTCTATGATAAGAACCTATATAAAAAATAGAAGATACTTGCATAGAGGCTAGTAAAATCACACCTCTCAACATAGATGTCTTAACACTCTTCTCTATATGGGTAGGCTCTATAGATTATATATGGCCTAAATTGTGTCCCTATGAAACAACCTCACATTCTAAAGTAGGTCCATTATACTGTCAAGGTACAACTAGTTCCTAGATTCCTCGACCATGACCACCACATCATCTTGAATGATTGGTAATACTCCAGATCCTAACTTTATGTAGAGTTTTGAATACCACTACTAAACTTGAATTTGGATTAAAACCCCATACACTGATGGATAGATGGAATATGATATAAAAACGTTGTATGTAGCCCATCCTGCCACAATCTCGGAACACAATTGGGTCTTGATAAAACTGATTCCACATATATTCCTATATCACACACTAATGATAGAAAAAAACAATACCTGCACTAAGAGCCTAGTTAGAAGTCACCTAATGAGAGGCCTTAAAACAAACTTCCTACCATCAGAAGCTAAACCATTAGGTCAAGAGACTGAACATTCCTTTTTTGAGCCCCCGACTTCACTCAGGATCCACTCAATAATAACATACCAATTCACTATCTAATTAATACCAGTAAACTAAAACACAATTACTTACTATCAAAAGACATGATTGATACCTTCCTCGAAGCATCTTTCCCTCGATGGCTCGTAAAATAGATAAATCAGTGTAAAAAGATTAATCTCTGTAAAGTGTGTTGAATACTCCATAATAGTCATCACACCCTATTCCAGATGGATAAAGTCACTGTACCATTCATCTATTAGGGTCTTGGAAAAAATTTAGTCGTAAAAAAAGGATTATAAATCACTCCAATCCATATCTTGTATCATATCATCCTAGTTAAAAACATCCCACCGGCACTTAGTTTCCCCCCAAAGCATATATGTTGCGATATTTAATCTCCGATGAGGATGTGTCTCTAGATGCTTAAAAATTGACAAAATAGTTTCTAGCCACAAATAAATAGCATGTGGATAGACATCCCCCAAAACATTGGTGGAATATGCTACTGGAACACACATGTCAGCTCTTTTATATGTGAGGCAGACTTCGATTCTCCCTGAATGGTCTACATAATGTTAATATAACTCTCATGAAACTGTGCCTCAATTACCATAACTAATACAACCAACAGTTCCTCGTCTATAATTTCATGAGGATCCAATGGTAGCCTATGGACCACCACCTCTAGAGCATGGTCTTCACCACTATCTTGGAACACAATTGGAGGTTATCATGGTTTCATGTCTTTATATTACCAAACAAATTCCTCTGAAAATATAGATAAGGGAAAAATAATAGAAAAAAGTGTAGGATTGGTCGAATAATTCCTATAAAAAATCCATACCCGTCTTCCAACTCCAAAATCTAGGACTGGGAAACACGACCAACTGTAGAAATTACACGAGGCATTTCCTACTACCCACTCTAAAGCTTGGTCTAGGTCAACTTCTCTTTTTCATAATTTCATTTTCATTTTAAATTCATTTTTATATAAAAAATATCCTTAAATGGTTGAACCAAGGGGCTAACACTTTCAATCCATAAGGGCCCATACACCTCATTAATTGAAATTTGGCATTTACTAAATCCATACCATAACACGTTCCATTCTATGCGATTAATGGTCCCCGAATCAATGTGCCATTATTAAATGCTTAGAGTGTCTTCTGTAGCTTAAGAAGGAAATCACTTTTTAGGTTATGAAATTCAATCAAATTACTAAGTATGTTTATCAATTCACTACACCAAAAATTTATCAAATAATTGGTATATCACTCAATGAACATGTAAGGTGTAGGATTTCAAGAAATACATCCTATATGGCCTGACATAATGCTTGGAATGTGAATATAATAGGTTCTTAAAATGATTCATGAGATGAAAATACATCATATCATCAGGCCATGATGAAATAATATCCTCAATAATAGAAATATTAACATCATAATTCAATTAAATCACCCAACTATGGAATCAAATCCAATATAATAAGAAAAATAAAATAAAAAACAACAATTTCTGTTCTTGAAACTTTAACCTTTTCCTCTATATAGGTTAGTAACTCCCAGGAACAACTCATTAAAAAAAATTCCATTACCTTTCTAACCACATTATATTATCACAAAATATTAATACTAAAAAAAATAATTACTCTAAAACCACTTTGTAAAATCCTAACCAATGTTCCATTAAACAGTACCCCGAGTTGATGGGTCACATGGCATCAATCGATCATCCCCTTATTCTAGAATCTTCCAATTATAAGTGAGGGAATAGAGTGTGTCTATTGGGAGGCTATTCCATATTTTTAGACTTTAATGTAGTGGTATTAACATATCAGTCATTTTTTGAAGCATAATATAAATCTTAATGGAAGATAAACATCCAAGATTGTAATAAATAAGAAATTACAAAGTAAATCTCATATAAAAAATTATGTGTCACATCATGTCTCTAAAATTATATTAAAAATTTATACAAACATCTATTAAAATAAATGTTTCAATATAAAAAAACCAAAAATGAACTATCTCAGTGAGCATCATGAGAAAATCTCAATCCAATGATCACCTACCCCTAAGTAATGATCATATCAAGTATCTTACAATGAGAGGATACCCTAGTCCCTACCCATATTCATGATGTTTGTTTGGGTTCCCAATGAAGGCCTGATTAGGGTGTGCGATAACACTCAATAGGCCACCACCAACCATGTCTATAAAAAATTTAGTATGTGCATTATAACCAATATATGTTTATGATATATCATAGTTATAATGTTAATGTAAAAAAAGTGATACTTTCTCACCTAATAAGGCTCCATGCAAAAAATATTCAAGCTCCCTTAAATAAAGGAATTGAAGATAAAAAATAAATAGGTGTGATACAGTCTATTCTAACCACTATAATCTAATACCAATAACATGGATATGTGTAAATAATTCTAAAATATTCACAATGGAATTTATATGTAATCCTTTGTATAATATACATGAGGATCATGTTGTGTAATCAAAAGATGCCACAACATACATATAGTGTAATCAAAAGTGTTAGATGATGAATTGACCGATCTGATGTATAGAAGACCAAGGCATCCACACTGAGTCCTAGGAGAATCTCGATGGAAACTCAGTAATGACTTGGTTGGATTCCATCGATCATATCAATATAATATATCCAACATGTGTCCAAGAAATCTAGATCCAATGGGCAGTAGGTCCCTTGGAATCCTATGAAATCAGGATGTAAGGAGAAAACAAGGCCAAGTCGTCCACTATCATAAAAAATATTCATGGGGAAACATCCATGGAATATATAGAATCATTATCCAAAGTGCCATACAAGGCATATATTACCATTTGCATTCATCATTCAAATCATTCACCATTCAAAAGTAATTAGTTCTTCCAACTAATTCACAATTTTCCAATTAATCCATTTATCCATTTTAAACACATTCCATTACATGAATAAAAGGAAACAGCCATATCATATTGATTAAATACAATTAATTACTTTTATTTAAAATTTAATAGGTAATCAAGGTGACGAAATCCATAAAAGAATCATTAAATTTACATTAAGGAATCCACTATAATTGGAGATCTCACATGCACCCAATTGGGTGGTACAGTGAAGGGAATATACAATGGAACACCCCATGTGTGGCCTTGGATTAGGTGAACAACCAAAAACTATCAAAATGGTACCTAAAGGGAATACTAACAGGTTCTAATTCATCCAATTTAATCATTTGATTAATTTTAGGGGCACTACTGGAATGTCTGGCATGCGACATAATGGAAAATATAATTATAAAACACCAAAACATGGGGGAAAGGTATAGTATACCCACAATAGGTTTATAGTAGAGAACTGATCCAGTATTGAACTCTTATTATATCTTTATTAGAATAAAAATAGAATGGATATAAATCCTAACAATGGGGAGCATCATCTTGCACCAAAATAACTATGTTGATAGAAAGAAGAATGAAGAATATCACAAGAGGAATGAAGAACTCAACAAAATAGATCCAATGATACTAAAGATAGATTAATAGACACCATATTGGAGATTTTTCATAAATACCAGGCATAGTATTCGAGGGATCCCTCAATGAGAGAATGCATGGAAACAACATTCATGCATATGTACGACCTACTGTCTCTATGAACAGTGTATTTCATTTCCTGTCACTAAATTTTATGAAATATACTAAATTCATATATAATTAATATATATGATATTTATATAATGGTTTAAATTATTTATATGATGGAATTGAGATCAAATTATGAGTACTAAAATAAATAATCAAAATATATATGAAAAACAAAGCAGTTGTTACCCAAAACACGAGTTTAACATGGAATTTTTAATAAATCGGTAATAAAAGGTCATAAGTAAATAAAATATTGTATGATATATATAATTATGGTTCCATAATATTTTTATAATAAAATTATATTTATTATACAACTGGATTAAATGAGTACGAAAGTAGTTGAGGTTTATAATAAGGGATTTCAATCTCCATTTTTTATTTTGTGTGATATATGCCATATTCAGCACCTATTAATTTTTTGTAGTATATATACTTCCAATGAATGTATTTTATTACTAATATACTTAAAATTATTAAAATTTACATATCCATTTTATGATATCTCTTTCTTGGGGTTTATGGTTCAAAAGTTACCAAAGCGGTGAGGAATTTTGGTATCGATTTTCTATCATTAAAACATATAGTTATGTTATGTACCTTTTATCTTTTACAAGGTGTATATATAGATATTTAACATATAATATCATATATTTATTTATCTTCATTATACTTTAAATATATTTTAATTATATTCTTCTATGGGACTTATGTATTAAAGCGACCATAGTAGAAAATATTTTATGACATAATCTAATTGTTTATCCAAATTGTTTTTGAATACATTTACAATGATAATATATTACGATTTATCCCTCAATAAACTCATGGATTTTATTATCTACTGGTTACTTCATTAGAATAATTTTTTCCATTAACTTTTCTCTCTCTATATTCCCAACAGTTTAAAATAATTTTTAAACGAAAAAAATCATAATTTATCTCTTTGATTGAAAACTATTATTCCTCCAAAATTGTGCTTTCTAAATTTTTTTAATATTTTTTAACATTTTTCAAATGATTTTAACATTTTTCAAATGATTTTGTTAATAATTATCTACCTATGTTTTATTTTTTTATTTTTATTCAAAGGAATGTTCATATCATTTTCTAATAATTTTCCTTTTTTATTTTACCTAATATGTGAAAAGAATTCTTCTTTTTAACATGCATGACATGAAATTTATTTCCCACTTTCATGACCACTGAGTTATTTGAAACTTATTTTATTAGATATCAAATTTATTTTCAAATAAAATTTTTTCCTAAATGTTTGTGAATTTTCTAGATATTAAATAAATTAAATTCTAAGAGAAAAGTATTTTTAAATGGTTTTTTGTTTTAAAAATATTCTTTCAAGGTAGAAATAATATTTTTCTCAAGAAATGTCTAAATTTATTTTTAAATATCACCTTATAATTTTTCATTTTTATTTGCAAAGACATTTATTTTAAAAAACGTTTCATGTTTTAAAACCTTAATTCCAAAGAAATTATATTTTCCTTAATAAATGTACCACGTAATATTTAATAATTATTTTCCATATAAGATTCCTTCCATTGACGTAATTTATTATTTACTAGGGATATGAACCAAGGATAACATTATTATCATTTCTATGAATGTTTATATGATGGAAATATTTTTATGAAACATGTTTCTCTTCCATTTGATATATAATGATGAAATGATAATGAAAACCACTTATTTTCATGGGTTACACTGATGAAATTATGAAGTGATTATGAAACATTTATCTCTGTTACAATTTATGATATGATATAATTTTTATGAAATCCATTTCATTTCATGGGTTATTACATGATGAATGTTTTATGATCTTGTGTAACACATATGTATGATTTTCATTTTCTGATGTGTGGGACCTATCTATCCCTCTAATGTATTGGGTAAAGATTTATATCTCATTAGATAGAATTTAGTGGAATGATGAGTGATCCTAGTTTAACAGGGGACCTTGTCCGCTATAAATGTCTTGGGAATGAATTGTGACTTACATTATGGTTTCGGTAGTGAACCCATTCTACTATGATAGCCTTAGAAATGATCCTTCACAACTATGGAAGTTATTTTCTATGCATATGTGTATGAAACAATACTATGTATTATTCTAATGTTATACTATCATGGATCATGTTATTTTATTTCCTTATGATTCCTGTCATATAAAAAACAGATCCTTTTCCAATGTCACAAGATTATGATCATTGATACATTTGGTATAGGTTCAAAATAATATAATCATGTTCTCACACCCTTATGTTAATGTTACTCTTATGTATCTCCCTTATTTTACTCTTACTGAGCATCTGATCTTACCCTCTCTTATGTTTCCAATCCCTAGTTTATGAAGAAAGGTTTTATTGTAGGAGTAATAAAGGGGAATATCTTTATGCGATACATTGAAAATATTTCAAGAATTAAGAATATCATGTTCCATGATTTCCAATGCACATAACTGTTTTGATCTATTGGATCATGTTTATGTAATGTAATGTATATTCATCTAAAAAATTGTAATAAAAATGTATGAGAAGACTAAGTTATTATAGTTGGTAACAGAGTAAATGTTTAGTTATGATTTTGAATTTAGGATGAGAAAAATTTATATAAATTTCTAGGTGTATTTCTAATGATATGTCTAGGGATATATCTAAGGATATGTCTAAGGATGAGTCAGTGTGTAGAAAAGATACTATATTTTTTGTAAAGCATATATAAAGTGGTTTCAAATCAATTACATCCCTATTTAGATACTACATGTGGATGTGGATCTAACACAATGTTACTTAGAGGTAACATATATTAAAGGGGAATATTGATTTGGAGTCAATCATCACCTCGGGCATAACAATGAATCTTGTGGCACACTTGATTCGAGACTCTCAAGGGATATGATTTAGTAATTCAAAAACTCTTTATAAACCGCCATGAAGAATTTAAATAAATTGTTACTATGAATGAATTAAGATAAATCTAAGGTGTCATATATTGTAAATAAGGTGTCATTTTTTAGACACCCTAAAAGTGATTTTCATGATTATTTTCATTCCCTTTATGATTAGCATTGCTGACACTATGATTTTTTCTTTTATTCAATTGCCAAAACCAAAAGGAACTCAGTTAACATTGAATCTGATGGACAATTTTCTGACAAGAATTCAAATGGGATGATTACTAGAGTTAAGGTTGTTGTGATTATTCCCAATCATCTATCATGAAAGATGATTTTTAATGTCCACCATAACCAAAAATCAGACTCACCAAAGAAGATAAGGATATATTTTGTTAAGAGTTTTGGTCATAGAGACCAAATAGGAAATAAGATGCAGTTTTATATCTGTCAAAAATGTGGGATGAATAACTGAAGTGAATGTCTCATAGGGAAGACATGATGTTTTAGGTGTTGAAAAGAAGGAAATAAATAAATTAACAGAAAAGTAAAAATGAAAGGTTTAGAAAATGAAATGTATGAGAATAATGGTCTCACAAAGGTATCATTGATGGTTGAATGTTCCAAATTTGGATAATATAGGAATTAAACAAATAGATGACCTAAAAGAAAATCTCATGAATAAAATAAGTATGTTTGTATGAGTAATGGTTATATTGATGATGATGAAGACACTAGAAATGATGAATGAAAAGAATAATTGTTAAGAAATAAGGTAATGAATCTTGGTCAATGTTGTATGAAGAAAGTCAAATTATTGATATATTTATGTATTGGGATTCAAATAATTATATTTTTTTTCTCAATAATAACTTCGTTATTTGAATCATGAAAATTAAATGGATTTTTCCATAGTAGTTTTTCATTAATAATTTTCAAGAATATGTTAAATAGTACTGATTATATAGAAAAGTGATTTAATGGAAATTTATATCTTTATTAGGAGAAGGTAACACTAATTATATTCCTCTTGCTAAGAAAATAGTTTTTAGTTTGGATAGATAGATGATTGATATGGATAAAATAAACTGAATTGTATTGATGACCCCATAACAGATAATGTATTTTTTCGACAAAGTGGTTCATTTTATCATTGATTAAGTTTATAATTTTAATGGATATATGGAATATTTTTCTTAATATATGGTTTTATTCAATGAATGAATAAGTACACATGATTTTATTAAGGTTTTATATTAACTTTTGGTATTTCCAAGAACCAAGAGAATATATGATGAAGGTATTAAAATTTTTGGTACGTGAAAATCACGACCCACTTTATAATATGTGGAGGATTAATGTTAATTTGATTTTAAGAAATTTAGTGACCTTACTTATAATGTTTTGGATTTTAATCTTTTGTAATTTTTATAAGTCCAACCATTTATGAAATGGTTTAAGTTGAAATTTGGACAAGGATATAGATAGTAATTTATTACATTAACATATGAAGATTTTCTATATTGTATAACCTATTCTAACCATTTTTTGGTGGATTAATATAGATATATAAAATGAATTTTCATTGTATTTACAGATCTTATGATCCATTAGTTCTGCAGGTACAAAGAAATCAAATTTATTTTGTAGAGTAAGAGATGAAGTGGAAATTTATCAAGTCATAATAAAAAATGAAATTGTGCCTATGAAAAATAAATATTTCAATTAAGTACATTTTCATATGTTCTCATTCTAAATGGGAAAGGAATTCCTAAATATTAGAAAATAAATAATGAAATAAAATTTTATTCTCTTATCCTAATTTTTTATGATATCAATGGCCTTTTTATGAATCATTGGTTTATGTATTTTTTTCATTTACCTTATCTGGATTATCAACTTTCTAGTGATCAATGTTATATATCACTATGCTCTGAATTTAGGTGTTTGTTTTTCTTATATTTCAATGTTTTCACTTCGAATCTATGTTATACTGTTTGGAAACCAATTTTGGATTATTCCAGATGATTTTTTCAAATAAATTAATCCTTTTCTTGTGGATTTTTTATTATGCCTTTTTTATGATGTGGATTTTGAAAATAAATTTTCAAATGTTAAACCTGTTATTATTATGGGGAATTTCAAGGGATAAAATCATTGGGGGGGGGGGGGGGGTAAATGTAACACCCAATGATTTTTTGAAATAACATTTCAAATAATTTAATATGTTATATATATTTCATTACATGAAATTTTCTGTATAAATTCAATTAAATTTAACACTGAGTTTCATTGATACTGTATTAGTCACAGAACATCGTGCTTCAACAAACCATGAAATGGTGTTAATTTAAATATAACCATTATATACTCTCCATTAAATATGATGGTATAAATAGATTTAGAAATGTTATGAAATATAAATGTAAATACTCTCCTCAATATAAATTTATTTCATTACTCTTAGTAAATAATCAATGAATTTCTAGCAAAGTGATTACATTCTTCAACTATATGTATTCCTAAAAAATAATTTTAAAATATTTTTATGAGAAAAAATTAAAATTAATATATAGATCTTTGGTAATTTTATTTTATCAAATTAACTTAATATTATAGAATCATATTATCTAAATTAACTTATGCTGAAATTTAGGGATATTTTGTAAAATATTTATTTTTCAGTGAATAGTGGAAAATAATTTTTTTTGTAAAACAATCATTTATTTTCAATAAATTAAGTAATTTAAAGGCTTAATTATGTTATAAATTAATATAAGTAATATTTATAAATATATAATCTACTCAATTAATTTTGAATCATCTTTACACTGGATATTAGTATAAGTTTATTTTAGGGGGTTTAAAAAAAGGTTTTTTTGAAAACTTTTCCAAAGTGTATTATGATCATTGGTTTTAATTATTTAAAATAATTCCAAAAGAGGAATGTTATTAATTAAATTAATATTTTATATAAAATAAATTTTCATTAATATTCATACAATTATTATTATTAGACATAGAGTTAATTTTAAATCATATTATGTCAAAATATACACCTCTCAAAAACCCATTTTTTCGTCATGCCTGTGGGTTTTTAATTATATTTAATTTTTTAAAATTTTATAATAATTTTTTTGGAAAAATAAACATCATTTTTTAAATCAACCTTTCAAAATTATATTTGGATTAAATTATTATATTTTTTTCAAAAGGATTAATTTTTTTGATTAATAATTTAAATACTGAATTTTAATTGAAAAACCCATTATCATTTAATTTAATTATAAAGATAAACTATATTTTAAATAGGTTTTAAAGTAAATTTAGTTTAATTATACAACCATTAATCCAATTAATTTCTTTCTAACAAATTTTATATTAATGTTTGATATAAAAATATTATAAAATTTTAAACTTTTTCTTTTTAAAAACCAACCTTTCTGTCACATATGTGAGATTATTTATATATTAAAATTTCCCAATTATGTTAATGAAATTTGAAAAAATTTATTCCATATATATAATAATCATATTTTATATTATAAAATAATTTCTACTTAATGATATATTATTGGAGCCTTGTGACATGAAAATAACTTATTTGAAATTCTTTCTTTCAAAAAATTACATGTGTGCCACTCACCTCACCTATAAAAGGACACCCACCCCCTTTACTATTAAAACCTTAAAACCCAATTGGTTTAGACAATAACTAATCAAATAACATCCCAAATTCTATAATATAACCCTATAATCATTATTTTGGATATAAATCCAACCATTGAATGATTTTTGTCAAAACTTAAGGATGTTACCTAAAGAAGATGAAACTTTTATCAACCAATGTTTTTGTTTTATTTATTACTCAACCTCCTTAAATTCATATTTTACCTTGATTATATAGTTAAATAATTTTCTTATATATAATTAAATGTTTTTATTTCATGTTAATGATTTACAACCATCTATAAATCCATCAAAAGGGGTATGAGATATTATTTCGTGTGTACAGAAGACTACCATCTTGTAAACCAATATCACTATTTTTTTCCTTTAACACCTATAATATTTAAAAATAATGATGTATTTGTTGTTTATATAATATTATTATGATATAATTATTCTTATATAAATATTATACCTCATATAAATTCATTCTTTTCATTTTTTTGGGAGTACACGTGTGTAAGGGGGACTACCGCCTCACGAAGCGATGTGATTCATTCAAGCATTACATGGAAGGTTTTAAGGATTAGTTTAATAAAAATAGGTTATATATATGAAATAAAATTTATTTTATAAGAGTAATATATCATTGATATTTCTTTCTTTCAATCTGTTAAAAAATGGAAACCACGTTCATTCAAACATATAACTTACCATCTCGATGAACGATGCATTTTATTACCCATCACAAAATTTTAATGATTACTATAAATAAAATTTGATGAATGTATATGATATTTATTTCAAGGTTTAAATTATGGATATTATAAAATGAGTATTATATAAAGGGTGATAAATATAAAAAGTTAAAACATATAAAAAAATAAATTTTCTATTACTGGAAATGTGACTTCAACATGGAATTATTAATGAAAGTATAATAAAATGACATATGTAAAAAATATAGGGTATAATTTATATAATTTTGTTTCTTTAATATATTTATAATAACTTATATTTAATATACAGGATAATATAATGATAATTATGCAATTCAAGACTTTAAGTAAGGGATTCCCATACCACTTTTTACTTTTGGGAGACACATGACATATTCCCCACATATTTTTTTAGGTAGTGTATATACTACCAATAAATATTTTTTAACCCTATTATACATAAAATTATGGGGATTTATGATCTATATTTCATGGGGTTTAGAGTTTGAATGTTTCCCAAGTAGTAATGAGTTTTTTTCTCAATTTTCCTTTTTTGAGACATATGGAAATGTTATGCACCTATCTTTTTTTGTGAGGTGTATGTATAGTAATTTGAAATTTAGTATCATGAATTTATTTATCATAATGAAATTTTAATTTTTCTTTTAATTAAATTCCTTCTTGGGTATTATTTTTAAAATATTAGAAAGTAGTAAATATTTTATGTTATAATCTCATTATTTATTAAGAAGGTTTTTGACTATGTTTCCAATTGTCAAATACAATGATCCACCCCTATAAAAGACATGAATTTTATTATCCTCTGGTTATTTTATGATTTTAAATATTTTAACTTTTTTTCCTCTCTTACTGTAATTAATATTTGAAAATAATTATTTTAATAAAATTATCTTTATTTCTTTTTTGGCTTGAAAAATATTTTTATTCCAAAACCAGGTTTTCTAAAAATGTTTTCAGAAAATGTTTTTAAATTTTTTAAAATGATTTATTAAATAAAATTTTACCCAGGTTTCAATTTTTACACTATTTTATGAGTGTTATCTTCATTTCATTTTCCAAACAATGCACCTTTGGCTTTTATAAAAAATGTGAAAATTGTCCTTATTTTTAACATAAACAACATGAAATGTATTTCTTGCTATTACGACCTTTCAATGATGTGAATATTCCCTTAGAAGTATTCAGATTCACTTTCAAAGAAAATTAATTCATTAATATTGAGAGATTTTTTATATTTTAAAGTTAGGATTTCAATGTGAAAAGAACATTGAAAGTGTTTTTAGAATGTTTTTTTAAAATTTCAAATTTTATTTTCTTTAAGAAATATTTTAAATGATTTTTGTAACTTTCGTTATGTGATTTCAAGGTTATTATTTATATAAATCAATTTTCAAAATGTTTTATGTTTAAAAAATGTATTTTTAAGAGAAAAGATATTTTCCTCAATAAAAATAACAAGTAATATTTCAAAATTATTTTCCATCTAAGATGACATCCTTCGGTGTTTGTTATGATTTAATGTGGATATGAACCAAAGATACCATTATTATTTTTTATCTAAATGTTTTATGATCAAAATATGTTTATTAATCCTATTTATCTTTCACAAGTTATAACATGATGTAATTCTTATGAAAATATCTTCTTTTAATGGGGTTTTCTATAATTAAATGATGAAATTATTATGAAACATATATTAATTCCACATGTTATGATATGATAAAATGTTTATTTAACCCATTTCATTTCATGGTATATGATATGATGAATGTTTTACGATCTTGTGGAACATATATGTATTATTTACAATATGTAATGGCTAGGACCTATATCTTCATCCAATGCACTGAGTAAAGATTTATATCAAGGAGATTGATAGAACCGGAATGGGGTGTTAACCCCATTAAGTAAAGGAATTTGTTTACTATGATGGTCTTGTGAGTGAAACTTGAATACTATGATGGTTTTGGGAGTGAACCCATTATGGTTTTATATCATTAGAAATAATCCTTGACTACCATGGAAATGATTTTCTATTCTTATGTGTATACCACAATACTATGTCTTATACCGATATTAGGCTCTCATGTATCATTTTCATTGATTTAATTATGATTGATGTCTTATAAAATACCAATATTTATTCCATGACTCAAGATCATGGTATTTGATATGAAATGTACAGTTTTCAAATGTTATGCTCATGTTTTCATACCATTATGCTCTAGTTATGATTCCATATCTACCTTTTTTACCCTTACTAAGCATCTGAGATCACCCTTTCTCATGTTTCCTTTTCCCAGGATATGAAGAAAGGTTTTTTTAGTATGAGTAATAATGTGGTAAATATTTATGAGATACACTAAATATTATTCATTAATTGAGACAATTGTGTTCCATTATTTTGGTGGCGCTAAAATATTATGGTCCTTATGTGTTTTTTCATGTAATATAATTAATATTCATATAAATACATGTAATATCAATGTATGAGAAGATTGGGTTTTTATACATAAGGCATAAAACCATAATCAAAATCTACTTACTGGATTATATCCTCTACTTCTAGTGAAATTCCACTATCAATGTAGGAAATGAACCCTAAAACATCATCATTATCTACTGCACCCACTGATATATCTATGAAACAAGAACCCTATATTTGTTTTAGAACCACACTGAGTTTGAAGAAAATGTTCGGCTTGATCAAATACCACACCAAAGGCCCACCTAGCCTTCACTAATAAGTGTAAACATGTACCTCACAGTTCTCTTTATTCCATATACTAATCACTGTCAAATCCACACACCCATAAAAAATAGTTAAAGGGTAATAATCATATTACTAACATATCACTCCATACCTTAATTGTTTTTTTAACAACACTTTATTCATGAAATTTTAACCACCACAACTTATTATCATGTCACTAAAAATAATAAAATGTGAAAATTTATATCTCACCCTTAATTGAGTGACAAAACTAAACATTAAACATCACTCATTCCAAGATTCTAAGGATGGAATATTGATAATTTTCTGATCTGGAAACCACAACCTAAAACTCACTTGGATAGAGTCAGTGGTGCACCCCCACCACATGATTTCAATTATATTTCTCCATGGGCATAACCATCAGGAATAATCTTCATTTAATGAGAATAAATACATTATCTTTCCAAAGATATAGCCAATTATCTGTAAATTTACTCAAGTTGATGTCAAGATATTTGGAATTATCATCATTAATTGGAGAGTTAACTAACATTTCATCAATCAATACAACTAAAAAAGATTTAGTTCTGATGTCACTAATCACTATAGGGAAACCTTAGACCACTTGTGAGTCTTGAGCTTCCTCACCTAAAAACATCTTATAAACACCTAACCATCACAATCATGTTGTATTTCCAACCAATATTCTCCACCTCCTAATGGATATTTTCTAAGTATTCATGACCCTATATTCCCTTTGGCTCTACTACCACCACAAAAATCATTATCTTCCATATCTACCTTAGTGATTAAAAATGGAAACACAATGGTCCACCACACAAATAGAGAAAAAAATACTACCCTTTATTACCAATGATTCATACAGTGATTTCAAAGAAAGAGACATGTTCTTGCTCCCAAGAAACATATCCACCTATGGTGAGTGACATTACGTGTCTCCATAACTTTCCTAATAGCTTTAACTCACTAGAAACATAATGCCACGTGCCTTCCTATGATCCTTTATTGAACCTAAATTTTGATCCCATGAGTTTTACATTAATAGATCAAGGCTCAAGCTCCCACTAACACATCCAACAATGCCTTCTGGTACATCTTCTACATCGGACTCAAGGAATTAACATTGATTCCATTCGACCACCCAAACTTCCACACAACCATAAAAACCACGTAACCACCAATCCCCCAAGGTTTCACTTCCATATCAAAATTTTCATCTATAGTTCAATTTGATCTCTATATCAGACAACGTAAGAAAAACAAGACCAAGCACTTGAACGATCAAGCCTCTTTTGAAAATGATCATAAAGACAACTGTATGAACTCAAGGTACTTCCCTAAAGAAATAAACCATGCTATATCCATATCATTTACAGAAACTTGATGGAATATACCATGCATTGATTCCACTTATGGAGCATCCACACATGATTTATATTACAATGCACCCGCAAAACTGGGCTAACCTCTATCATTGTCACCTTTGATTTCCCAAAAATTCTATCTTTCCCCTTCAGAAAATAGGAAACAACCACACTAGGAAACACTCTTTGTGTTCCACTATCAAAGTCCAAAACTTATACCTATACCTAATGCAATTAAATGCACTCCAAACTCAACTAAACCCTCTCTTGGGTCACCCTTGAAGGTAATACAATAACAACTCCATAAACTAGAGTCATCTATAGAAATGACCATTAGCTCTCCCTCTAATCCATACACGTCAATCCTCAAACAAGTCACTACTCATGGGTGTAACTCATGCCCTCGTTCTAAATCAAACTATGTTTAACACACCAAGAAACCATTTACTCTAAGCCCCACAACACATATATGTGCCCACATATATAAGAAATATGAGACAATTACACACTCTAGGGTCCAAAAAATTGCTTGAAAGGTCTCAACCCTCAAGTCTCACAACATCTATACTAATAGATGACATTTCAAAAAATTAAGGTCACAACATAACAAGAGGTACAACAAGAAACATTCCACCATCCGGAAAATCCAAACCCATCAGGGTCTCATAGTCTGCAAAACAAGGTACCATATATATGGAACTATCACTGGCCAAATCACCCATACATAGGGTTCTATCACCACCATAGGAATACCCACACTAGTATCCCTAATGGTCCCATCAGTGCACATTACCATTTAATTAACATTATCATTCAAAATAACTAATAATTCACATTCGAAAACATTATTACCCTCTTTTAAAATACAATATTTATTCAAGATGAAAAAGAATGGGTTTTGGTTAGACATCATTTCATTCAAAAGTCAGTCACATGAACCATATAGATTATGTACCAATCCGATATTCCTAGAATGATTCCTGAACCTACACACCATCTCCTTCCATACCCGGACAGGGGATACAACCTCATAAATCAATAAAATCACATCAAATTGCACAAATCAAGGAGTAAATACCAATAAATGGTTAAAGATTAAAATATAACATTAATTATCACCTTATAAACTTGGGTTTTCCCTCGTATATGGGGTTGAAGGAACCCAGACATGAGATGATTACCATTCCACATGAAGATCCTAGTCTACTGTCTACCATTCCCAAAATAGTAATAAAAAAATACAACAACTATGCTACCACTTTGTACCATACCAGATTTGGCACCACTATAATTTACACCTTGAGCTGGATTTCCACATGACCTTAGGCACACCTCCCTATTCTCTAGAGGATGCTGACTAGAAGCGCAGGTCTATTGTGATGCAATAAAGAGACTATACCCTCTCATTATAGTAAAAATTTCAAATCCATGGATTATTTTAAAGGTAAATTTCATTTAATTTCTAGTCTTGATTTGTTTTGGGGGGTTACCAAGCATTATTTTAGGAAAGAGTTAATTTTCATGATTTGGGCCAAAATGTGATCGCATTTCCATATTTAAAAACCAATTTTTTTTATTTTATAACTCTTTTATTTTTCAAAATTTTTAACCCATTACACTTCCAAAATGGAAACCCCTAACCTATTAACACCACCATACCAATTTAGACCCTTTAGGAATCCATAATCATGTTGGATTTGAAATTTTATTTAAGGAATTGGGCCAGCCCAGAAACCCATTTCCAATTTTTTTTAAAAAATTGTTTATTTAATATATTTTTCAATTTTTATGATTTTTTGGTGATTCCAACTCTCACCTAATCCCACTAACTCTAGGTGAGACCCCGTTTTCCCCCCTCTTTGAAGCTCATATGGATCATGAATTAGGGAAAAAATTCATAGGAATTCTCAAACCATCATAATTAGAAGAGGTAACTTGGTTCCTTCATAAATTCGTCAATTATTACTCTTTTCCCCCCATTTTAGTTATCAATTGACTTTATCAGCCTTATTTGAACCCCAATTGCATTTTTGGCTGTTTGAAAATTCATCTACTAGTGTATTTGGGGAAATTTATTCAACATACCTCAACTAAGTGGGTCTCTATCTTTCTTCATCCAATTTTCGTAGGGTTTCTTATATTTTCTTAGTGTTTCATCCATTTATTCATGACGTTACTAATTTAAAAAAGTGGGGTTTAAAACCTAGAGTAATATCATGGTTTTCTTGGTCTACTCTCGTGGGTTTAGGCTTGATCTATGTACCTCGTGGTGTGGCGGTGGTGCGGTTGAAATTTCACACAATGAATGAAGGGTTTGACACTTGTTGTAGGTGATTACATGTTCAATCAATGATACATGAATTATATTTGAATAATTTTCAATTTTATCACACTTCTCCTTCATTTTACTTTATGTGAAATTTGGTTTCCATGATGTTTGTTAAGCTAATGGTTTTTGGGTATCTATTTTGTGTTAAATTGGGTGCTTTACATGTCTATTTTATGTTATACCAATTGGGGTTGTTTTATAACTCATGTAATGGGTTTAAAAAAAGGTTTTGGGTGGTGATGATTTTTTTTGGTGAATATGGATATGCCCATGATTTTCAAAGTGGGATTTCTAAGGTATTTTGTGTGCAAAACATTGTTAAATATTGTGAAGTTATTTTACTAAAATCCTATAGGTTTTATTGTGTGATATAATTGGTGAAATGAATGTGCATGTACTTTTATTTTATAAATAGAACTGATGTGTTTATATGATAATGGATTTTGGTATCATGAGATAATGGTTTGAGCGCAAAGGGGGAAGCCCATGTATTTAGGATGGAAGTTATGTACTAGTACTGTAGTGATCTAGAGCGGTTTTATACCTGTTGCAATGAGAAAAATGGGTAAGGAAAAAACTAAAAAACTACAGTTATGATAATTGGGGACCACTAGATTATGGGAATGTTACCTAATAGTGTCTCATGCATGAGAAATTTTTGTTCTATGGTTACTTTACACCGAGGTACGAGGTACATGTGGCCTGAGACTAACTAGTTCCTAGGGTTGTTTCGAAGATTAGTGATCAATGAATATTGTATATTTTTCATTGTAATATGGTGGTTTTGGATGAAAAAAAGTATCTGACATGTTTTATTGAATTTTTTTCACTCATAGAAAATTCCCTTTGAAAACCTTTTTCATTTAATAGTTTCATTCTTTAGAAATTATTTCCACCACTTCTTGCTTATCAAAACCGGCATGCTTTTTATATTGTACTTCTAACTCTATAGAATATCTTGGTGGTATCATATTGGGATTAGGGTCACACCCAAGTTACATCCTATGGATTTAATTAGACTTTATAATGTTTGACACAGGTAAAGGCAAGGCCTTGGGTGATGGCGGTTCCGGTTGTTGGTTCTCATCCACGGTGCAGTATTGTGGAGATGGCTTGTGGGTGATAACCCCTTGTCACGTGGAGTCCTTGGGGCTATTTTTATACTGGTTTTATATGTCTTTGGGCTTCTTGATTTATGTTTAACCCTATGTATTCAGTAATGGATTTTTTAAATCTTTCTTTGGCATTAATTTTCATATTCTGTTAATCAAATGTTTTTGATGATTTATGTATCCATACTCTGGTATATCATTCCCAAACAAAAATCAATGAAACCCAAGAACTTGTGATAGCCCACGCGGATAGGGAACGACCTTTGAGGCTTGTTACAGTTTGAGTTTGGTGCCGATTTTTTGGGCAACCTGATTTCATTCACGACAAAATAGTATTTGAGGAGGTTAATGTTTGTGGGTTGTATTATTATATTGGGATGAGTTGGGCTAGAAAAGAGCTAGGACTGTTGGGGCTTAGTGTTTCGGTCACGAGTAAGGTTCTTGGCCTGTACCTCTCTTGGAATACCTCAAGTCACTATAGGAAATTGAAATGGTTTCTTTGACTTCACTTCCATGTGAGATGTGTAGGCTGTAGACTAGAAGTGGACATCAGGTGGGGGTGGCGTAGTTGTTTCTTTTATCATAGTAATGTGTTTGTATTATTTATATTAGATGTTATTGATGAAATTTTAATAATTTTTGTACTAATTTGTTTCTTGTGACTTTTTTATTTTGTAGCAACATGCCTCCCCGAAAAGCACCCATGCACCCACAGGAGGAAGCCTGAGAGAGTTATGCCTCACATCTTGATCAGTGCCCAGTAAAGGCCGTGGTTCAGGATTTCCATGATCGAGAACATAGAACAAATATTATTCCATATCTTGTTAGAAATGATGAAATTGGTCATT
The DNA here is from genome assembly GCA_963277665.1 of Viscum album. Lineage (NCBI taxonomy): Eukaryota > Viridiplantae > Streptophyta > Magnoliopsida > Santalales > Viscaceae > Viscum > Viscum album. The sequence continues at coordinate 249,599,905 of OY728133.1, forward strand.
GGAATGATGATGCCTAGGAGTTCTGAAAAAACAAGACTCCTACTTTTGGAGGTAGCATAGAACCCCAGTGATAAGTAGAATGGATCGACAAGATAGAGTGAATATTCAAGTTCCCGGAATCACCTGATGAGGTCAGGGTGAAGTGTTCATCTTTTATATTGGAGGGTCCCAGACGTAGGTTATGGAAATCTATAATTTAGACTAGAAATAATGAGAAGATGAACTGGAGAAATTTCAAGTCCACCTTCAATGAAGAATACTGCCCTAAAGTCTTGGCATACACTAGATCCCAAGAGTTCATTGATCCTGTTCAAGGGGATATTTTTGGGATGGACTACACCAACCATTTCACTGAGTTAGTTCAGTATGATCCTAAAATAGTCTCTAATGAGAAAGAAAAATCCCAGAGGTTTGATAAAGGCTTACGACTAGAGATATAATCCCATATTTTCTTATTTAAGTTCAGGACCTATGCTGAGGTGGTTGACCGGGAGTGTATGGTGGAGATTTACCGAAAAGGGAGGGATGGTTTCTCTTTGATATTTTTAGTAGTGGGAAGTGAAAACTCTTTAGAGAAGAAAAGGAAGAGAGAGGAGCAGGGGAAAAGGGAGGTTGTAGTTCCAGCCACTCTTCAAGGTAGTTTTTATCTGCGGCTTCTAATGCGAGATTTATCATGTTCCTGTAGTGTGGGAGGTTAGGGAACATCCGACCAGCATTCCCATTTTCTCCTAAGCTCTGTTATCTATGTGGAGGTATGGTCCACTTTTAGAGCTTTTGTGGGGCGTCACATCCACTTCAAAGTGGGACATGATTAGTGGATTCAAGAGGAGTACAGGCTCAGTCAGAGACGTCTAGAACTGGGGGGATCTCGATTTGGTGGCCGTGCTGGTAGGGATATTTCATATTTTGGTAAGAGATAGTTTAGGTCACATCCAAATACTAGCAGTTGTATTCAGGTAGAGATTAGACATCTCCATGCAGTGGATCAGGCACTGGCAGGATCGGAGGAAGGATCGTCGACAATTCGAGGTACCGCTTTGATTGCATATTCTATAGCTTCTGCTCTTTTGATACTAGTGACTCTATTTCATTAATTTATACACTTTTGTGACACACTGAATTTTAAAACTGAGTTGTTATCTTTTTTGATGGAGTTGGTGACACCGTTGGGAAAGAAGAAGAAGTAGGGTCTCTGTTACCCGTCATGTGCGCTTTCCGTGTTAAGGGTTGAGATGGAGTGGGACCTCTTAATATAAGATATGGATTTATTTGAAATAATACATGGGATGGATTTTATAGTACCCTTTCCGGAACACATCTATTTCTATAGGAGGCTGGTCATTTTCACAACACCTTATGGGAGTCCTATGGTTTTTCCATGGGGAATTGTATCCTCGGTCGAGTCGTATGGACCCTCCACTCCCACAGTTGGGAGAGCTTGATTTTCAGTTATTATTTCTCATGATAGAGGACAATGTTTATATTTCTTAAAGTGTACAACCTCATGTAGTTGATGAGTTTATGGAGGTATTTCTGGATGATTTTTTAGGTTTTCCCTCAAAGTGGGATATGGAGTTCTTTATTGATCTGAAACTGGGAACACAACCCATATATCTTACCTCTTATTGTATGGACCCCACCAAGATGAGAGAAATATAGATACATCTATACGAATTATAATCCAAAGGGTTCATTCACCCAAGTATATTTCCTTGGCCCTCTCTTGTGTTGTTCACAAAAAAGGCTGATGGGTCCCTTTGGTTGTGAATTGACTACCAGAAGCTAAATGAGGTAACAATCAAGAAAAAATATCCATTGCCCCGAATAGATGACTTGTTCGATCAGTTGAAAGGGGAAATGTGATTTTTTAAAATAGACTTGTGTTCAGGCCATCATCAACTCTCGGTGAAAGAGGCAGATATTCCAAAGAGAGCCTTCCGTAGTAGGTACAACCACCTTGAGTACTTGGTCATGCCCTTCGGATTGACCAACGCTCCAGTGGTATTTATGGAAATAACAAACATTGCGTTCCATTAGTATCTTGATTTATTTTTGATGGTATTTTTGGATAACATCATAGCTTAATCGTGATCCGAGGAGTAATATGAGCATCACTTGTGGATCGTTTTGGGCACTTTGTGAGATCATCACCTTTATACAATGTTTTCCAAGTGCAATTTATGGATTAGGGAAGTGAAATATCTGGGGAATGTGATGTCAGAGTAGGGGTTTTGGTGGACCCCAAGAAGTTCAGTGCAACTATCTCATGGGAGCATCCAATGAACATGATTGAGAAAAGGAGCTTCCTCAGCATGGCTGGTTATTATGGGCAGTTTGTTTGGAATTTCCCTCGGCTTGCTTCATCGATGACCGCACTCACCCGAAAAGGGGTGAAGTTTGAATGGGGCCTAGAATATCAAGAATCCTTTAAGGAGCTAAAGAGGTGGTTGAATAATTCCCTAGTTTTTATTTTTTCAGATGTTGGAATGGGGTATGTGGTGTATTTTGATGCTTCAATTATGGGTCTTGGGTGCGTGCTTATGTAGGATGATCACGTGGTGGCGTATGGATCTCGCCATCTCTGACCACATGAAAATAATTACCTGACCCATGACATGGAGTTAGAAGTTGTGATGCACATGTTTTAGACTTGGCATCACTACCTCTTTGGGGAGAAGTTTGTGGTCTATTCTGATCACAAAAGCTTGGCCTATATCTTCTCGAAGAAGTACCTCAACTTGAGGCAATGTCGTTGGATCAAGTACTTGCAGGGGTTCAACATTGAAATTTTCTATACCCCAAAAAGGGTAATGTGGTGTGTGATTTCTTAAGGGGAAGAGTCCCTGTACAGGCTTTGAGAAAGTCCAGTGATGAGTGGACTCTGATGACACTATTTGCTCAGATTCATGTGGAGACCAATGAGCATAATGGAGGTGCGTTCTTGGTGACCTTTCAGTTGGATCATTCTCTGGTGGAGATAATTCATTGGAAATAAACTAGTGATTATATTTTTCTGCGGTCATAGTATATTCTTCATGGTGGGGAGAGGTCTTATGATTGGATTTCATCTCCTGATGGAATATTGTGCTTCAAGAGCCGTTCAGTACTGTCACTATCTCTGTGGAAGGTGGTAATTTAGGATAGCCAATGGTCTCAATGGGATGTTCATCCAGGTTCCAACATAATGTATTATGATTTTGGTCTGTAGTTATGGTGTCCTGGTATGATACGGGACATCACAGACATCTTGTCGAGATACTACACATGCTAGGTGGTGAAAACAGAGCCTTAGATGCCCTCCGATTTTCTCCAATCTTTACCCCTTTCTACCTAATAGTGGGGTGAGGTCTCCATGGACTTCATTATTGTCTTTCCTCATACACCTATGGGTAATAATTCCATTTTGGGTGGTGATTGATGGTCTGAAAATATCACCCCACTTCATTGTGATCAGATATGCATCTAAAGTGGATAAGTTGGGCCTTTTGTATCTTCAAGAGGTGGTAAGGCTCCATTGTGTTCCATTGGTAGTTGTCTTAGATAGAGACCGTCATTTCACTTCTCGGTTTTGTAAAGGCCTTAAAAAGGCCTTGGGGTCTCCGATTAATTTGATCATGACATACCAACCTCAAAAAGATGGTCAGACAGAGCAGGGGAACCATATTTTGGAGGACATGCTCTATGCATGTGGTATGGACTTTAGAGGTTCATGGGATATCCATTTGGGATTGGTTGAGGTTTTTTATAATAAAAACTACCAATCCTAAATTCGAATGGCTATTTTTGAGGTGCTCCAGGGATGGCCTTGTCGGCCCCACTTGTGTTGGGATGAGGTAGGTGAGACCTCACTGTTGGGGTCGATTCTAGTGCATGAGATGTCTTAGAAGGTCTAGTTGATCAGGAAGTGATTATTGAGAGTTCATAGTTGCAATAAATCATATCCTGACTAGAGGCGTTGAGAACTAGAGTTTTATGTTGGTGATAGGGTATTCTTGAAAGTGGCCCCTCGTCTGGGCCATCGTCGATTGGGAAAGCAAGGGAAGATTGCACCATGGTATGTCAGACATTTTGAGTTCCCTGAGAGTAATGGAAAGGTAGAAAACATTTTGGACTTACTTTCTTAGTTGATATCCATCCATGAAATCTTCTATATCTCCTAGTTGAAGAAATACAACCAGGATCCTTCCCTTGTACTGAATTTAGAGGAGTTGGATATAGATCCTGACTTTTTTGTTTTTGAGTGGCCAGTGAGAATAATGGAATTCCAAGAAAAGTTTCATTGGGGAATGTCTATTTCAATGGTCCGGGTTCTTGTCCAGCATATGAATTATATACATGAGACTTGGGAGCAGAAGTTGGGTGTTGAGAAAGAGTACCCATTCTTGTTTTTCAATCCTGATTCAAGATGACTTTTTTGGGGTGGAATTTCTTTCACGGTGGGGAGAATTTCCACACCCATGACTTATATTAAAGATAAATTTCAATTAATTTCCCTTCTTTCTTTTTTTGGGGATTTCCCAAGCATTTTTGGAGGAAAGGGTGAGTTTTCATGATTTGGGCCAAACCATGAGCCCATTTCCAGATTTAAAAACCAATTTTGTTTCTTTTATAACTTTTTAATTTTTCAAACTTTTGAACCCACTAAACTTCCAAAATGGCATCCCCTTACCTATTAACACCACCATATAAATTTGGACCCTTTAGGAATCCATAATCGCGGTGGATATAGATTTTTATTTAAGGAAATGGGTCATCATGGAATCCCATTTCAAATTTAAAACAATAGTTTATTTAATAAATTATTAAATTTTTATGATTTTTTAGTGATTCTAACTCTCACCTGAGCCAACAAAACCTAGGCGAACCCCCATTCTATTTTCTCCCTCGTTGGAGCTAATATGCATTTCGAATTAGGGAAAAACTACGTAGGATTTCTCAAAACATCCAGATTTGAAGAGGTACCTTGTTTCCTTCCTAACTCCTCAATTTTTACTCTATTCACCCATTTCAGTTCTCAATTGACATTATCATCCCTATTAGAACCTCAATTTAATTTTTTGCTATTTGGAAATTCATATAATCGTGTATTTGGTGTGATTTATTCAAGATACCTCAAGTTTGTGGGTCTCCTTCTTTATTCCACCCATTTTCTTTGGGTTTCTTACATTTTCATAGGGTTTCTTCAATTTCTTCTTGATGTAATTAATTTAATGAAAATGGGGATTACATGATAGGGTTTGATCTTGGGTTTCTTTCTATATTCATGTGGGTTTGGTTGTGATCTGAGTCCCTCGTGGTGTGGTTGAACTTTCATACAAAGATTCAAGGGTTTTGACACTTGTGGTAGTTGATTCTGTGTGTAATCAATGATAGATGAGTTATAATTTCATAATTTTCATTATTATCACAATTATCCTTCATTATAAATTTTGGGATATTTGGTTTCGGTGACGTTTGTTTATAAAATGATTTTATGTTCCAATTTTGATTTAAATTGGGTGTTTTACATGTCTATTTTTTTACACCAATTGGGGTTGTTTTATAAATCATGCAATGGGTCTATAGAAATTTTTTTGGTGCGAAAAATTATATTTTGGTGAATATGGTTATGTACATGGTGTTAAATGTGGGGGTTTTAAGGGATTTTGTGTAAAAACATTGTTAAATTTGGTGAAGTTATTTTATTGAATTCCTAAATTTTTTATTGAGTGGTGTAAGTGGTGAAAAGCATGTGTAGATAATATTTTGGAGTTAATTATGACCGGAACTAATGTGTTTTTGTGCTAATGGGTTTTGGTATCATGATATAATGGTTTGAGGAAAAAGGGGGAAGCCCGAGTATCTAGGAGGGTGGATATGTACTAGTACGCTAGTGATCCAGAGCGGTTTTATCCTTGTTTCACTGAGAAAAATGGATAACAAAAATAGTAAAAAAACTATATTTAAGATTATTGGGAAATAATTGGTCATTTTTATGTTCCCTACTAGTGGCTCGTGACTAAGAACATATTTTTCTATGGTTACTTTACACCAAAGAATGAGGTACATGGGGCCCAAGACTTACTAGTACCGAGGGCTGTTCCCGAGATTCATGCTCATTGAATCTTGAATATTTATCTTTGGAATATAATGGTTTTGGATGGAAAATAATTTATCTTAAATTTTTTATTAAAATGTTCTCACTCATGATATATTCCCTTTGAAATTGTTTTCATTTAAAAGATTGATTATTTAGAAATTATTTTCATCATTTCTTGCTTATCAAAACTGGCATGTTTTTTATCTTGTATTTCTTACTATATTGAATATATTTGTGGTATCCTATTGGGATTAGGCTCACAACCTAATTAAACCCCTTGGGTGTAATTATACTTGTTCACGATTGACACAGGTAAAGGAAAAGACTTTGGTGATGGCAGTTCTAGTTGTTAGTTCTCATCCATGGTGCATTGTTGGGGAGAAAACTTGTAGGTGATAATCCATTTCTGTGTGGTGTCCATGGGGATGTTTTGATGATAATTTTATGTGTCTTTGGGCCTATTGTTATTTGTTTAAACCTATGTATTCAGTTCTAGATTTTTTTAATTCTTTTTTAGCATGAATTTTCAGATTCAGTTTATAGATAGTTTTTTATGTTTTTTTGTATCCATACTCAGGTAAATCATTCCAAAACCAAAATATATTATACCAGGGAACTTGTTCCATCCCGTGGAGATAGGGAATGCCCTTTAGGACTTGTCATGGACTGGTTTTGGTATTGGTTATATTGGCGACCAAATTCAGTTTGTGAAGATACCATAATATAAATAATATCGATAGATATAACAACTTGTATAAATGAAATAATGAAATAAAAAATGGAAATTTCCCATAATAACAAATGGTAAACATGATACAAGAATGATATGTGTACTATACATGTTAGAAAATCATACAAAAAAACCTCAAATACTGAACTATAAGAATTTTTTTTTGTCATGAGTCCAAACCTAGTCTTAACATCCCATGATCCAACCAATTATCCCACACATAAAAGAAGAACCAGGTCCTTATCATGAACCTAAACTTGAATGAAAGTAGAATATGCTCGAGTACCCAAGTTATATAGCATCCCAAGTGAGGTTTGAGTAAATATTAGTAGGCCACCACCAACTTTGTCTATGGTAATAACTAGTATAATAAAAGTACATTAATAGCTACAAAAATAACCTAAAAAACATTTGATAAACCAGGTTTCATTAATTAACAATATTCAAATTTACTATAATTATTATAGGTTTCTAGGGATTCTTATTCCCATAAAACATTATTAAGCCATGTCGATCATCTGAACCGTATATCATAGAGATAAAAGATGAAAAAACAAGTAGAATTATTCCAAGTATCATACTCGAATTAAGACCATCATGGCTAACCATGCCAACCCTTTATGATAGGGGTCATAGGTTGATAAACAAGAAGAATGAGTACATGTTTCCAAAATGGATTTAGAAAATTATATAAAAAAATCCCAATAATGATATAGAATACCATTTATATATCCTTTTAGTCAGGATCATCAGTCTACCCTCTAAAAACTACAGTATGAAGTTCCTAGTCGGGATGCAAGTATCACTGAGAGGGGGAGGGGGTGAATCAGTGATATCTTTTCATTTTATGTTTCCTTCTTTTTGAAATAACCTTAGCCTCCTATTAAAGAGTTTCTTCCCTTTTGAATACACACAACCATAGGAACAAAATATTTACAAGGTTCACTACTCAACAAGAGTACCTACGTCCTTGGTATGGTACAGAAATAATCCAGTACCACACAATCCACTCGAAAACAATCCTTTGAAGTGGAATAAAACTAGTAGGATATACCCTCACAGTTGTGTAGCACTTGGAAAACAATTCGCAAGCACCTGTGAACCCTATTACCACAAATAGGGAATTGCAGTATTTCAGTGCTTCTTTAAAATAGAATAGTTGTATTATCTGAAGTACAAATATTCACTTTCCTACCCAGAAGATTGTAAGAACTCCCATGCGCACAACTGAATATGTGCGAAGACACCAAATTTTTCACAAAGCCTTTAGGTTTTCTTTCACACAATTCAAAAGGCTTGCGCGTAAAAATTTCCTTTTGGCCCAAAAACCCTTTTTCGTGAAACTTCCTTTTTTCTACACACCATTCCACTTTACGCGCAAATCTCTTTCTTTTCTCACAACTCACTTAGCATAAAATTTTATGCACACTAGAGCTCAAATTTTTTTTAAGTGTCAAGCCACACACAATGAGAGGGGGCCACCTCATATTTATAGGCCTTTTTAACTCAATGAGAAAAACACTAATCTACGCATAAAACCCCCTTCTTGCGCATAAAAACTATTTCATGAAACTTCATATTTCGCGCAATGCTTCAATATTTCATGAACCTCATGAATTTTCCAATTTTCAAGCTTCTGATCTCGAAACACCTTTTGCGCGAAAAACATCATTCCTCTATTTTGCGCACTTCACCAATATTTCGTGTAGCCTTTATTTTTCGTGAATTCCACTGATATTTCATGCATCCTGCAAGTATTTCACACAACCTTTTTATTTTTCATGCATCCTGCTCATTTTTCGCTCATCCCGCTACTATTCCACGTTACCTTCATTTTTTCATGCACTCAGTCCATTTTTTCACTCACTGCATGCCTTTTTCATTTTTCGATGTTCTGACCTTAGATCATGCCTTGCGAACAAAAATATAAACTATATTCAATCTTGCGCGCAATATCCATTTCCAAAAACACATTTCTTCATTTATTTTTTAAACTGTTCTTTTTTTCCATCTCCATATTATATATTCCTTTGTTATTTCATTCTTCCACTGCTTCCCATAACCATTCTTCAGCTTTCATCATGAACTCCACTATCGTGATATATATCCTTTGATAGACCAGATTTGGCATCGTTATAATTATAATGTAAAGTAAAAAAACATCCCTATCTTCCACCAGTATCACTTCTTCTAATCAAAACTTTATATGACTTGAATCATCATTTCTCTCCCTTTCCATCATAAGGCATGAATCACAAGTTCTCCTGACAAATGATATTTTTGAAATACATATTAGAATAACTTCATTTGGATTATGATTTCTTTACAAGGTGAATTTATGTAGCTTCTTTGACAAAAAAAATAACACTCTATAACAGAAAACTCTTCATGCTTCCTTATCCGTCCAACTTGGTCCCAACATAGTGAAAATGTCTGTTTGGATCATTAGTATGTCATGCCCAAAACTAAGAAGTGGAGTGGTAGTCCTATATTTCCAAACTTTATCATTTTCAACTATTTAAATCTTTATCAAATTAGTTATTATATATCAAGGTCCCAATAGACATTTACAAAAAACTATGTCTCAATTAGACCTATCCCCGTTTTTACAATTTCATAAAATACCACTTAAACCATTATTCGAGGATTAACAAAACCAATAACTTCATGAAAATATTTCCAAACTACCCTTCAACAAGGTTATTTCTCATTTAACATCAAAATAAGGCCGAAGTCCATCCATTACCTTAAAATCTTTTACAAGAAGCCACCATGACAATTTCACAACGGGTTAACCAGACACCCAATTCAAAATATCATTTGAAATCTAATAAAAACCACCTTATAATCACATTGAGGCCAACGCCACCTTTTTTCAAACATTACCCAATTTCAAACAATTATTTTCATTTATCGAAAATCATAACCAAATTAAAATAAAAAAACACATCTTTTAAACCATTAAGAAATCCTCTTGGTAATTTCACAAAATCTACTAGATAAACATTTCAATTCTTCATTTAACCATGCCGAAAAACAAATTTACAATTTCAAAACATTCAATTTCATAAATACCCTATATAAATGTTTTCCAATTCATTTCACAAGTTTAAAGGGTTTGAAATAACCCATTTTTAGCACTAGGTATGATGTAAAATCATCAATAGACCAGAATGGGTCTATGAAGGATCTCACACCTCAATTTAAGGCCCAATTTTTTATCTATTCGTAAACAAAAAAATAGGCAGGTAGACAATCAGAACAAAAACACACACCTTTTAAACCATCAATACTATATTCAAAAAATTATATACCACCTACCACATGCTCATATACAAACACTTATCTATCCTCAGGTCTGTATTCGAAATAAAACAGCCCCAAACACTAAGGTGAAGAACCCATAGAAATAGGGTCAATGAGATTTGGAAAGAGTGGAGATAAACAAAAAAGAATCTTTAATAGAATGGAAGTAAATATATTTTAATACTCTTTGGGAGACTCAATTAGTAACCAATAATACTATATATGTTTATGAATCAATAGATAAATGACCATGGACAAAAAGGGAGCTTATAGTTTGCCACCTATGATGACGGGGGTCGAATGGGGTAAATATTGGGGAAGAAACATTTATAGTTGGGAGAAAAATAGTAAAATGAAACTTTTAATGAGGCACATGGTTTTGACACGTAGTTTTGCAAATATTTCACCATCTATGAGGTTCCCTCTATTTAAGATGAAACCAAGTCACACTGTTTTATTAGTCACCTTAATGGTTTTAAAAACGTTGTGGTGGTTTTATTCTCACCACTGTCCAAGGGTAATATGACATATAGTCTCTGGGAGGAACCCACATAGTATAACAACCCATGAATCCTCTAATTTAAGCTACACATTTATTTTGAACATTTATTAAAAACCATGTTCCATCCATGATCTCAACACATACTTGCCTCTTTTCTATCTTTTCTATGCTTGAATCCCCCAAGATACCACTGAGGCCTTCCCTAATCAAAGAAAATATTAAATTAATAAATTTAGGAGGATCTTAACCAAAATTTAAATATAAACACACCCCATAAATCATTGTAACCTTATACATGGTGGGATTTTGGCCGTTTGATGCCCTGATCGGATGAATGATGTTTATTGAAAGCTATAAGGGATGTGGGTGTGAGTGGTGGAATGTGAGTGTACAAAATCCACCCAAATTTTTTCAGTTGGTTATTAGAATGAATATTTTTGGCATAAATAAAACATTAACTGGGGAGTAACTAATATGAATATGGGTGTATGGTAATTAATTCACTAATTCACATTTATGTGATGCTAAATGAGGAGTCAATTAAATTGTGATGTTTTGTGTGTATAATAATAAATAATTATAGTGTATTTTATGGGTTTTTATGTTTTTGTTATCTAGTATCATAGGAATATATAACACTTATATAAGGTAGGAGAAACGAGTTAGAAATCAAAATCAAGGAACACCATGCTTGATAAAGAAACTCATGCTACTATATAATAAAGAAACTTCTCCTTGTGTAACTTTACGCTATAGTGTTACTGCTGTGATCTTTAACTAAGTGGGTTTGATTATTCCCACTAAAAGTCATTCATAAGATTACCCTCTCTGTGAAATATCCCTAGGATGAGATGGATCTCGCATTACAGGGGAAGGATTCCCCTACCTTTAACAGCGTGTTGGTGTGTTATAGAGAAAAGGAATGAGAAGAGAGGGAGAATTTTGGTTGAGGTAGATTAGGCAGTCTATATACTGGAGACTCACATACCCATCAAATGTGTATATCTTCTTTATATAGGGACCTCTAGGACAATCCTCAAGTGAACATTCATTTAATGACACATTATAATACATGAGTAAATTCCCCTCTACTCTCTCTTGAAACCATTGTATGGATATTCTACTCCCTTGATGGTTTCATTATATGAAACATTTATTTAAGGATATCCGTAAGTGGAAGATTCATTATCGTTAACTTTTAATGTTTGGGTTTCATGCATATCTTAGAGTATGATATCTTCAAATCCTAATAAATGATATTCCTATCATAGAATTTTGAATTTTCCTGATATAATTATATCATCTCATATGATAACCCACTATTATAATTTATGAAATAGGTTAATATAAATCATATACATTCTAGAATTTAGGGTATATCTCCTTCAATCTCCCACTTGAATGAAGTCCTCATAGACGTTGTTCCATTTCACCTTATATGGTTTCAAATATAATAACCTGTGAATCCATATCCATAAATAATTTAGAATATCTTGAAAAATACTTTTGTAATTCAACCATCAACTTCATAGTATATCAAATCATACAAAATAACTTGCAGATATCCATCAGAAAACTCTTTTGGATTGGATCTAAGACACTTTTAGAACAGATTGTTGAGCTGATCTCATTCCTCATTCAGTAAACTAAAAATTGTGACACCATGGACCATTTTATAATTGAAAAAATTTATATTAATCACTATTTATATAAATATAAGTGAGGAGTGGACTCAAACAGAGCATCAATGTTACGTAATCTATTAAGGGATCTGACATGATCTCCATCAAATGCATGTATCTCTATACTTTTGTCTAGAAGTTGTATCATATAGAAGCATGCATTTTCATATGATCCACATTTCCAAGACATCAAGTTACCATGATATATATATTATTTCAATCCCATATATGCCTCTCAAACCATTATCCCCACAAGGTTGTTTTAGTGAACGAAACTATAATGAACTATGATTTTGGATCCATTAAAATAAATACTATATGCTATAACTTGTGTCACATGATACACCAATCATATAAAGGCCACGATATATTAAAATAAATAATAAATAATTGTACAATAAAAACTAAAATAGTAATCCATTTTTAGTTATTACCTTTAGAAGGTAAATAATTAATATGAGTTAATATTGAAAATGTTATTTAAAATAAAATTCATTTACTTTATATTTTTGATTTTCCTTTTAAAATATAAACTTTATAATTTTATAATTTAAATTTGAAAAATTAAAATTCATTTTATAATTACTCACAACTAAATTTTCTTTGGTTATATTTTTGATATTTTTTTAAAATAATTTTATTTTTAGGCGGAAAGTGAAAAATATCAATGTTGATAATATTCCCACTTTTATATGGATTATAAGTTTTTGAAAAAAGTTATATAAAAATATTTATTTATAAATTAAAATAATTCATTAAATTTAATTTTTTTCAATTTATAAATCCCCATGAATATGATTTAAGAATGTCAAGTAGTATTTTATGGAAACTATTTTTCATTTATTTCATTAATTAAATTTACTAATGGATAAGTTCGTTTTAAGACATATTTTAAGTCACATAAATATTATTTATAAAACAACAATCTTCTTAATAAAATTAGAATAAAAAAAATTGAATATTGTTTCCTATAGAAAACATTATATTAAAAATACACTTTTCTTAATAACATGTTTTTACACATTACATGCAAAAGGTTATGAAATATTTCCCTACACCAAGAAAGTTAATTTGATAAAATGATTCCAATATTTGAGATAATAATATTTCTATCATTTAATAAGTAAAATTTCATTTTCGGCATAAAATTTAAATAATTAGGATAAATACTAGTTACCTTGATAATTTTTAAACGATAATGTTAAAATTATGGTTTTATTAATATCAAATAATTCATATAGAATCAATTAAATTAAAATAATTTAAAAAATTAATATAATATCACTTATATAAAAATTAATAAATATAATAACACTAATTTAGTTGTTAATCATTACGAAATAATATTATGAATCCATAAATGTCAAAATGTTATTTTTCTACCAAAGCTGTTTTTCTATACTTTATCAGTTTTAATTTATAAGATAATTTTTGAATTTTTATAAATTTCATCGAGTAAAATATATCTTAAATTTAGTTCCATCACACTAAAATTTTGTTATATCTATTATTAAATATTTTAATAAAATATTAATTCACTTAGTTAAAAACTAGTTACCTTGTTTTAATATAAAAGAGTAAAATGTAAAAAATTAATGATGAAATATATTTAACATGTTTAATGAAAATTTTAAGGGTGTTTTTGAATATTTTTTTATATAAATACACCCAAAAATCCATTATTATGAATCATTGTATCCATTGAGCATGAAATAGTGTCATGAAATTATTAAAATATAAATGGTGTTTCCAAATGTTCTCTTTTCCTCTCATATGAAATGGGTTTCATTGAACCCTTTAAAAAACAAACCTATCATTATACATTTCCTTTATAATATTCCAAAATATGATCTCCAATATGTAAAATAGACATTATAAATCCAGTGGTCATTCTTTATTTTCCCAAGACCTTTAAATATACGGATTTTTCTAAGTAAAAAATCAAGTCCCCAACATAATTGTTACCCAATTCATAATTTTTTATCCTTAAAAATACAATTACAATTATATTAATATACATAAAATAAAATTAAAAATTATATTTATTATAATTATATTTTATTATATAAATTTACTAACCATTATTTATTAATCCTCATCTATTAAGAAAAACAAAAGTGTTATTATTATGTTGCACGAACTACCAAATACACAACGTGATGTCTTCTATTTTTTTTCACCGCCCTTCATGGATGATAAAAATGATGTAAAGGATGAAAAAAATATGATATCATTAATTTAATAAGGACTATAAAATTTCTAACTAAAATTTACCTTATTTTCCTCTCACTCTTTGAGAAATGGAATCATTAATAGTATGTATGTGAGAACTATATGCTCCATGAGTAATGAGTTTCCTTTACCATCACCGCCCATCAGGGTTGGATTTAAAGATATATTTAATTTATTAAAATTATTTCCATTATATTATTAATATTAATGATAATATGAAACTATTTTATAACAATTTCTATCATGATCTACATACATAAGGAGTTACAAAGAAATTGACCGAACAACCTAAAGAAACCGATGTAGAAAGGAAAAATATATTATAAATTAATAACATATAAAGGTTAAAGGAACATGGAATATTCAATATTGAATAAAAATTATCTTTGTATATATCTAATTAACTTAATTTAATTATCTATATATTTTATTGTTAGGGAAGAATGTTTTTAGACACAGGTAAGGGTTTTTTCTCAAAACATTCTTCTTTGAGACAAATGTTCTTTTATACACATAATTCATTTAAAATGTTTAATATTTTTATTAGTTGATATATAATATAATTTATTATATTTATTCATGATATTTAAACAAAAAATTATATATTTATTTCTTTAAAGGGGTTCTATAATAACGTCTTTTAATTCATAAGGGGTTTTCATCACAATTCCTCTTATTTGAGAAATGTTTGAATATTATGAACAAAATAATTATTTTTAAATTTTATATACTTCCCACAAATTTATTTTGGAATAATATATGATTTATATCATATTTATTACACAACCATATGATTTTCAAGATTCTAATGACCATTGATTTTAAAATTACTAAAGCAATAAGTGTTTTTCATCGCAAACTCCTACCTTGGAGACATGTATGTGTTATATGCCTTATATTCATTTAATTTTCTTAATTAATTCCAATTTTAAATATTTTTTCACCATAAATTTAAATTTTATGGTATTAAATGTTATATTTAAGGTTTTACCGCTCTTGGGGTTTTGATTCAAAAGATACAAAGGTTATATGGTGTTTTCATGAGTTAAAATATTTTTGTTGTGTGATAATTATTCTTTTATCACTATTGTCTTAAAATAATTATATATTATAACCTAAGATGATATTATGTTGTATTTTTTACATTCTATTAAGGGGAAATATTATTTCTCACCAAATAATTCTTTATTAATTATTCCTTTATTTCCTTAAAATTCATTTTTCTAAGAACAATTCACATTAATTATAATGGGTTTTCTTCCAAATTTATGTTTTTTAAATCCTACAAATGATATCCTTTTACTAATAAAAGATATTTTTTTATCCCCATGAATCCCTTTTAATTCATTTTAAAGAAATTATTTCACTATCCTTTTAATTATATGGGTTTTCAACAAGGTTATTTCAAAATGATTGAAAATGTATGATAACCTTTAAAAATAAATCTTTTATTGTCCAATAAAAATTTTCTTTTTATAAATTATATATATATTTTAAGGTTTCATTATTAAGGATTATTTTTAGAATCAAAATTTTTCACTGTATTTTTACTTCCCCTTTTTGAAAACATTATTTCTTTTTCAAGTCCCTATTATTAAATATTCTTTTAAAATAAATAATTTAAAAAGTATTTAAACTCATAATTTTTAGAACCATTTTTTATTTTTAATTCTATTTTATTAGTAACTCTTTATAATAATGTTTTAAAAATTCATCTCATTCCCTCCATAAAAAAGATTTTAATGTAATTTAATCTTCATCTTTTACAATAATGTATAAAAGGTTTTGGAGAAATTTAATATTTTTACATATATATACCCTCATAGGATTATGTTTAATGAAGTGATGTTTTGGTAACCATCTACATATAACCATAAAATTATTTATTATGGAAAATTAGAGTTTTATATTCTATTATTTTTAATTTTTATGTTATGTGATGTTTTTGAAGGGTTTTAGAAACCCATTATTTTTTACATGGGTTTTTTATGAGATAATGAATGCTTTATTTTCATATGGAACCCAAGTATGTAGATTATGAGATGGATGATACCCATATGTCCCTCTAATTCATTCAGCAAATTATTATATATCGTGAGATAGAAATGTTTCGTGAATAAAATGGTGGGTATTCAGTTTCACATAGATATGAAATCCTCTGTTTATGGTTATGCCACATTCATTCCTACATTCTATGGATCATGTTTTGTTATTCATGTCTATTGGATAATGTTTCCACACTCTTTTGATGTATCTCTTATGATATTCCATGATTTATGATCTAAGATTTTTCATTTATATATTTTCTTATGTATCACGATTATACCCATATGACTATCTTATACTCAGTTACGATATTGTATTATTATATCTTATGTTTACCATTACTAAGAATCCAATCTCACCCCTTTCTTAATGTTCTATTTCCCCTAATTATGAAGAAAATTATTATAGATTATGTGTCTCAAAGGGTATCTTATGAGGATAATTTTTGGTGGATAATAAGTATTTTTAGAGATGAAGTGATTTTTTGTAGTGATAAAATTTCAATGGATTGGAAAAGACATGAGTTTTTCAGGTGAATATTTTTTTCCTAGTTCTCTAAATATCTAAAACTAAAATTTATTAGGAATGTTTTATATGGAAATATTCTCTTTAGGTCACATAATTTTCAGATGATTAGGTATATGAAATTATTGATACCATCGGAGGGAGGAGGGATGAATTAGTGTTTTAAAATCATTCCCTTTTCACCACTTTATCCTCAAACTATCTCGGCTCTCAATGATCTTGACCTTGATGATAATATGGTATCTATAATGTTCTTCATTAAAGGATTATGTTATTGATGAATTTCTTATCATTGCCTTATCTTGTTTATATTGATGATTTCTTAATCACCATGCATCAACTGATGTCTTATAGGGAATATAAAACCTAAACATGAGACATAAGAATTTTTATTGCTTCACCCACACTAGGTTAATCCAAGGAGCACACATTGAAACTTGATAATATTACAAAATACAAAAATAATATTTCTTTATATTGAGTTTAGGATAGTTTACTCCCTTAAACTAGGTTACTCTTCATTACAAGATTTAAGGATGGATCCTACCTCCCAAGGGTCACTACCTTTTATTACTATTTGGGGTTCAATCACTTGAAAATAAGGGGAAAATCCCATTTCTAAACCATATCTCACTAATATTTGAGGGAAAACATTTTTACACCATGTAAAATGAATGATTCTTATCAATTTATTTGTTTTACCGAGTATAGGGATATTCTTATTGATCATCACATTGATCTTTCTAAGTATGACTTAAAAATTATTCATAGTAGTAGCTTTAGATTCCATGATGATCTACATTGAGTCTTCAAGGAATAACTTATAACATTATTAATGCCTTTAATGAGTGCCAAAAAACTTCACTCATTGTCCACTTAGCATGAATGTCCAATACTTACTTTCACACAACTTCTTATTCACATAAGTATGTACTCATAAGTCCCTATACGAGAACCTTATTAATTTTAGTCCATTAAAAAAATAATATCCTTCACACCAGACAAATGTTCATGGAAATAATATGTTCATCGAACATTATAGTTTACTCATGTCACTCACAAAATAGTGTGGTTCATGTAGCCCCATTCACACAACATTAATTTAGTGAAATCAATGTGTTTTGGTCGCTAAAAATATTATATTTCAAATTATCTCTTACTTATTCTCTAGGAATAAGGTATTTATAGGTAAATATCAACCCTTAAGGTAATTGAAATACCCCTTGTTCAAATCAACCCACTTCAATTAAGTTTGGAATAATTTATTCCATAGAGTAACTCTTCTGATCACAACTATACATTTCCATGTCACTATCATCATCATAATGTAATTTTTTTTATTGAATGAATGGATGAGTATAATGAGAAAATAAAAGAAAAAAATAAAAGAGAAAATAAGAAAGACACGAGGGAAGACCCCCCAATAAATAAGGAACCAAAGGAGGCCTGAAATGATGAAGACCAAGGGAATATGCTTTAATACATTCAATCCCATTAGGCTGGATACTTACCAAAATGGAAAGAAACACCTCCACCATGCTATTTAATCCCCCTGAATCCAAGTGGACCCCAACCTAATTACCCTCTCTCAATGTGTGAATAATAATCACATTGGAACTAATCATTCTTTTACATTTTCTGATGACATAGAAACTCTACCAAGGAGATTCACTATACTCTTTCAAAGAGTTATGCATAATGATGGAATCAATTTGGATTTTAGAGATTTCTAGACCCTTTTTCATGAAAAGGCTGCGCCCGGTGAGTATTTCCTTTGCCTATGATTGTAGAGAAGAACCCTAGACTAATCTGGCAGAGAAATCAAAGTAAACTGAACCATTGTGGTCCTTTACAACTCCTCCTCCGAACATGTTCCCTTAGATACACGAGACTTCTGTATTGAGTTTTAATTCCACTAAGGGACGATGCCATCATACCCAATAGCCTTTTCTACTTCTAGGTGACACGTCCACATTGGAGCCTTCTTGGAACTGATGGAGAGTAGGAGCTGCCTTCCAAGTACTCACTGCCATGTTCAGGTCTAGTTGAATATTTTTATCCAAAAATATAATGATACGAGCCGACACCCCCTTCCCCTTGTGTTTCAATTTGTTCCATTCCTACCAGATGGTCCATCACCCCACATGCAGTACAACTGCTCGGGACACCCTCTCCAGGCCTCCTCCTTCAAAGCCTTGGAACCACTTAACAAGAAACTCGAGGGTAGATCCTTCCGAGGGAAGGGTCATAGAGAACTCCCCCATGAAATTCGACACCTCACGTGCCGAGTCACTACCGAAGAATAGATGGGCGGTGCTCTCCTCACAAGTAACGCTATAGTAGACTCACCTAGACACAAGATGGATACCACATCTATGGATATTATCATCAGTTAGAAGGGCTCTGTTACGAATCCTCCAGGTGAGAAAATTGATCTTCACGGGGATGTTTTTCAACCAAAGAAGATCATCCCAGCCCTCCACTTGAATCTTTATGTTATGGATGCGACAAAAATCCTTCAAATATAGAAGTCCCTTGGAGGAGGCCGTGAAAACAATTTTGTCCTCATATTCATTAATTTCAACAAGTTTAAGGCTCTCCTATTGTTGCTTATCAAAAACTGAGTTGGTGAAGCTTGGGAAGAGACTGGACTCCTTGAAAAAAATATAAGTATTTGAGCATTCGTGGAATCCCAGTACTGTAGCACACAAATACTGATGCCAAAAAGATAGCTCACCATTTCCCACCACCCATCAAGAGAAGGTATGAATTGTGTCAATAATATGAGCTGTAACTGACCAAAAAAATAACGATTCCCCCATCCTGAGTCACAGAGTCACCTCGCTCATGCCTTCATGGTAGTCCTAGATAGGGAACGTCGTTCCAGTATGCTCCATACAGGCCTAGAATGCATGTAGTATAGGGTATCCACTAGGTTGCATATGTCTATACCTAATTCAGTCACCGGTCGTGCCATTTTCCCCTAGGCTACCCAATTCTTATTCCTCTTCGATAATAGATCGAAAATGATATTGGAAAGAATCATGTCGATCATTTTAATAACCCCTTAAGAACTTTGATGGAGGGTAGACCATGGATCAGAGATACCACCAGAACACTGTTCACTAGGGAAAAACTTCTGCCAAAGGACAAAATTTATTTTTCTAGTTAATCACTCTATATAAAACCCTAGTGCGGAGTGCATCTAAGTCACGAATCCAAAGCATCCCAGGCGAGACAGGAGCACCTAGATAGACCATAGGGATCTCATCCCTATAGAAGCCAAGTTGACTACTAACAGTTTGCACTATCTCCACAGAGCACCTCTTGGAAATAAATAAATCACTCCTTCACTTGTTAATGGTCTTACCACTCCAACAAAAACAATCTTCTAGAACTCTATTAAGGCTACATATTGATCTACACATTCCATTCTGGAATAAGATGGTATCATCAACAAACATAAGGTGAGATATTCTTGGGACCCTTGACCAACATCCATACGGTAGGATGTCTCCATTATAGAAGCTCCTCTATATGAGCCGGCTTAGAATGTCCTGAATGACGATAAACAACGATGGTGATATTGGGTCTCCTTGCCTAATGCCTTGGGTAGACATGAATAATATCTCATAATTTTCCATGAAGTTCACTGAGAGCTAGGATGAACTGAAGCAATAAAAGATAATATCAATGTTCAGGGATTTGAGAACCATACCTAACAATGCTCTATTAATAAATCTCCATTACACCCGATCATATGCCTTGCTCATATCTTGTTTAATGACCAAGTTAGATTTGCGGGTTTTGAAGATGATTTCATTAAGCATCTTCTGGGCAAGGGAGATGGCTTCTTGAATCGAGTGACCTTTAATAAACCTGTGCTTCTCCAAATATTTCCACCAAGGATGATGCACCGCTAGCCTGTAGTTAATAATACTTGCGAAGGTCTTGTAAGCCACATTACACATACTCACAATCCAGTAGTGCGATATTGAATAAGGACTCTTGGTATTTGGAAGGAGAACGAGGGTGGTGGTGTAGGAAACTCTGGGTATACACCCCCTCAAAATAAATCCTGAATATCAGCGATATGATCATCCTTAAGCATATCCCAATAGGTCCTCTAGAAAGAAGTAGGAAACCCATCATGCCCTGAGGTGTTATCCAGGTTCAAATGCATGAGTGCATCCTTAATCTCAGGCTCCTCCGGCATGCCTTCCAGGCTTTCATCAATATGGTCATAATAAAGGATGGGGATCACGTCAAAGTTGTCTGAGGCCTCCAAAGGATAACCAGTTGGAAAGTATTCATTGGGACTGGCTAGAAGGTCTTGGAAGAAAGAGTTAGCCATACCCCTACCTTGTCCTTGTCATTTGTGAAGGAACCATCCTCTAGCATGATGTTCGACTTGACCCGCTTCCCCCTCTCCTTAATGCATGCATGAAAGAAGGCTGAGTTCCTGTCTCCCTCCTTTACCCACATGATCCTTGACCTCTCTCTGGAAATGCATTTCTGCTTCAGAATTATTCTGGACATGATACCCTTCTTTCCCACGAGCTCCTCATAGACCTGATCATCCCACAACTCATCCAAAAACTTCTCCAGGCGCTCAACCTCATTCATCACAGTTTTTAATTCCTCTTCTAGGGAAGCGAGTTCTCTATCCCTTGATTTTAGATTAAGTATCAGCCTACGTAGCCTATAGTGAATGGTTATACATTTGTTTCCTTGATGAGGGGAGTTCCAAATAGAATTGACTAGTTCATGGTAATCCGACATATCTAACCATAAATTTCTATACCTGAACCGCTTATGAGACTTGTGCGAGGAGTGTAAGGAGACGAGAAGAGGTGAGTGTTCTGAGATCCCCTGCACCATATGGGTGACCGTAGTGATGGAGAAGATAAATATTGCATGAATGTTGACCAGAAATTGGTCCAAGAGGCCCCACAAGTGGTATGTCCCCCACTGGTTATTGCACCACGTAAATTTTTGTTCCATGAATCCCAAAACCAAAAGGCCCTTTGTAGACATGAAGCGGACAAAAGAAAGGATGGATTCCCCTGTAAAATGGCTTATACCCTTTCTTTCATCTGGTCAGACACAACATTAAAATCCCCCCCCCATAGATCACATATCGGTTCTAGGGTCAAACATCAGGAGCTCCTCCCACAAGGATTCCCGTGTGTGAATGTTGCAGCTCGCATACACAAAGGAGACATAAAAGAAAATGAGCCCAAGGGTTACCTTAACAGTGAGGAACTGGTCCCTGGCTTGGATCATACCAATAATAGACCTCCTCTAATAAAAGTTTCAGATATTTCTCTTAAACGATTCATTCTGCATGCTCCCATGAATGTGAAGATTCTTGGAGAACTCTCTGATTCTGATGGGGTTATGTTTGTGTTCACGGACGTCTACCACTACCGATTTGTGACTAGAGATTTAAGAGGATAGAAAGTCTGAATTTTTCCGTGCACCTATCCCCTGAGCATTCCATATTATTAAGGGTATAATTTAAAAAGAGAGTGCCCTCAGACTAGATCTATAGTGTTTAGCCTTCTCAAAGAGGGATACAACATTCCGTTGATGTCACTTGACTTTAGATCTCGTACACACCCCTGAATCCTAGGGCTACAACACAATGGGGGATGTAAAATTATCTGGCCTAGACACGTTTTTTCTCCTAATACGAGTCGTAGGGAGATCTCCGCCTTCCCTGGAGTCCTCTGAGTAGGGGTAAGGTCCTACCGAGTATCGCTAGTGGATGGACATTGAAGGGGGAGAAAAAAATCCCCCAAGGGGATCATCCTAAACCAAGAGAAAATAGAACCATGGACCATTGGATCTGCTCTGAATCTCTAACTGAATTAACTAAAACCATGGATGGAAGGAACGATAGTCCCAGGACCATCATCCTTGAATGACTACCCATAAGAGGGTATCTCAAGTGGTAGACAAGAGTTAACAGAGAAAAGGAGACCCGAATAGAAGATACACTCCTCAGGATGTGAGGGACGAGAGAATTTCCATACATGGAACTGGATACAACCCCCATATCTTGATAGTGCTCTAGGATGGCCTTGGACAAGGTTGAATAGGGGGGACCTGAGTGATCCAGAGAGTCAACCGGTCCCGTCACTGAAGCAACTGAGGGAGGATCACATCTACATCCACTGCCCCTACTGTCGCACCAAGATCCCTACTACGACCCTTAAGACCTTACTGATGACATACCTGGATAGAGTGTCATTGCAGGGTGCAGTGTGAGAAGAAACTGGGGAACACCAGGAACACTAGATCTTTCACCCAGGTGAAAGAGTTCTCCAACTAAAGGTCTAACATATCCGGTATAAGACATGCGATGATGGGATAAATAATTTTTCGTGCTATCATGGATGATAGACTCCCACTCTAGTGTCTTTATTAGAGCACAAAAGACCCTAATAGAGTCACCTATCAACTTCAAGAAGCCCTCATTATGAAATAACAATGGAAACCCCAGGAGAAAGATCCAAATTGCCGCTTGCGAGCTTTCCTTTCCTCTGTGAGCTTCCATGGAACACCAGGTCAAGTTAAAACTCCAATAGCCCTTGGTCTATGAAATCTTACAACAAACCTTAAAGAAATCCTCCTCCGAGCAAAGAACAATATAGAAGGATCTCCTGTGGAGGTCCGAGACCAGCACCGACTGATGTATACCCCATGATTCAACCCACCACTAGAAAACTACATGTGTCAGCTTTGATGCTCTGACGCGAGCCACAAGAGTCAATTTAGGGTAGGATTTGGCCTCCTCAAAAGCAACTACTGACACATTCAGCTTCACCAGATTTCCCACTCTCGATGACTGAACCGATGGAACATAGATTTTTGGAAAACATGGAGGGATAAGAGTCCACATCGAGCTGTAGAGCACCTCTTAGAAGGAAGCACCATCACCGAAGGGATGAGTTAATCCAGTGGGACACAGAAACATGAGATAGATCTACCATGTAGTCATCTAAGAGGAAGGGGGAAGATCTTTGGTCAAATACCGTTAGGGGAGGCGGCAGAGGTCAAGAGGGGACAAATGTGACGGTCGAAATGTTTCAAAACGGGAGAGGCGCATGGGGTGAATTCTTCATGTTTGATCCCCATTGCAGCTCATTACCAATCTCTCTCACTATCTTTTTTGTAAATGATAAACTAATCCACCATGTGTAAAAATTATTCATTTTCTTATAAATGTGGTTCTTTATTTTCATAAAATTTGTAAAACTATACACTTTTTTGAGAATTATTCCATTTTATGATTTCCTATGAAAACCTCCAAAACTCATGAATCATTATACTTGCATTAGTTCACAAATTCCTTTGCATGAGAACAATATATTTTCTATATTTTCCAAATCAAATTTCATGAATGCACTCAAAAATGTAAAACCCATTCATTCATGAATATATTAATGTATTAACGTTCCTAGAATGTCATCATCAACTTTTCTTGATGTAAATATATTTCAATGATTGTCTTTCATGGTAAAGTCTTCACATGTGTCAATAACTAGATATTTCTCATATATATGTCCTTAGTCATGGATTAGATAAACAATTACTATTGGATACTGCCTAAAACTCCTTTAGATTACTTCAATCCTTTTCTTTATAAAATGGTATTGATATATATTTCAATATCACACTAGTTTTTTGAAGTCTCTATTTATCAATGATATGAATAGGGACATTTATACTTCTCTCACATATTCATTAAACTAGATTAAGAGAGACTATTTGTAACAACTAGATATTTTATGAGATATATTATTTTTAATTTATTTGATGTGTTCTAGTATACACTACACAAAGATTAGCATGTACTATACGCAACACCGTATTAGCTTGCAGTATACACAACACTATTCTTGGCTCGTGTTACACACAATTTCATGTTCGTTTTGTGAAAATTATTCTACGCAACATTATGTATAGATTTTGTTTAATGTATAAATGAAATATGTTTTGATTATGTTATACGCAACACCAGATAGAGCTTTCACTACACGCAAACCTGACTTGGATTGCATTACGTGCAATCAATACCTTCCATGATAGCGTGTCTAGTACGCAATACCGAGTTTCACTAAATGAGATATTATTATAATATTTTTATGAACTAGCCTTTATGAATAGTATTACGCACTTTTTGAAATTTTATAAATTTTATCTTTCAAAATAGACTTCATTTTTGGATTCAGAATATCGAAATTATCCTAGGGTGAATTTTTGGTATTTTTCTGAAAACATTCAATTTTTGATGAATAGTGAAAACACTGGGTTACTATTTAAAAACTGACTTTTTATAATTTATTTTATTTAAATTTATTTTAAGTCAAAATTGATACATAATAACTATATATTTTCAATGAAATTCATTGGAGTCATTTTATAATAATTATATATATATATAAAAAAATTTTATTGAATTTTTCACAGTCTTTTACCCACCTTGTAGGAAAATTTTGAAATTCACACAAAACTTAATTTTACCGCTTCTGTGAGTGTAATTTACAAAATACGAGAGAAACTGTTAATATCAAGGACTAAAATGTGGTTCAATGAGATGAAAATAATTTTTGGTGAATAGTAACTTTTTACTTTTATTTACCATTGTTAAAAGTAAATAGGGTAATTAAGGGTAAGAATGATATTATTATTAACATAAAATATGTCCTATTTCTATTGGATAAGTGTAATTCGACCAAAAACAACCTTAAGAATAAAATATGACCATTTAGGTCCACTTGGATTATATTAGGACATTCATTATTAATTTATTTAAACAAGGGTTAAAATAGTTAAAATCAAAGTTTAATAACTAAATCATTTTTAATATTGGGTTATACATAATATAAATTCTTCTATAATTATTCATTATACAGATAAAAAAATTTCCTAAATAATGGTGTTTTATTTATAATTTTTAGACATTAACTAATTTTATTTAGTTATGACACAATGATGATGCAGTAATTATCATATTAATGAAATATTAACATAATTGATGTTATAAATACCCAAATAAATGTAATTTGAGACTTTTTATGAATTAAACTAATTTTATAGGATAATATAACATGTTATTATTTATTTAATTAACTTTTTTAGAACTAATAATGCTGTTATGAATTTCACAAAAATCAATTACAAAATAGTGTCTAAATTGACATAAAATAGTTTTTAAAACAAATATTATATTATTAATTGTTATTATATTCCTCAAAATATATGTTTTTGCAAAGATACTTATATCATGATAGGTGTACCATTAATGGACCACTTGGGGGGTCGCTTGGATTTATATGGTAAGTTTATTAACTATATAATATAAAAATACAAAGTGACATGGTAAATGTGAATCTAATTAACTAAGAGTTAAAACTAAAAGATAAAGTTAATATAATGACCCAAACCTGTCTAAAATCTATTGGTTTAGAATATTTAGACCCATACCTACCTTATCTTAGAAATAAATCAATTTGGAGCTATTAAAATCCGAATATGACTTTATTATAAAATAATATTTTATGTTTTTCCAAAGGTGCCCCTCTCCTCCCATATAAAAAGGGC
Source organism: Viscum album (assembly GCA_963277665.1). Lineage (NCBI taxonomy): Eukaryota > Viridiplantae > Streptophyta > Magnoliopsida > Santalales > Viscaceae > Viscum > Viscum album. Next base: position 249,626,619 of record OY728133.1, read on the forward strand.
ACCCCTTCCATCTTCTCTTCACACACTTTTGAGCCTTAATTATTTTCCAAAACCTGACCATTTATCTTATCCACTTCCCTAGAAACATTTTGTAGGTTCTAGTCTTCTCATAATACCAACTCTACTTCCTTAAGAGAAGGCTTAAAGGAGGTGCGTCGAAGAAGAGGTAATCTCTTCTTCTGATTCTCCCAAGATTCTTTCTTCTTCAACTTCTTCTTATTTAGTTGTCTCATTATAAAGTAATAAAATCATTATTACTTATATAATTATATGTTATTATAAATATTAAACAACCATATTTCACCTTCTATCCATCCTATGGAAAATGAAATCACCGCGCGTGCGTACATACGGAATACCGTCTCCACACCATGGGGTAATCTATTTTCAACCACCACCTTACTTGGATGGGTATAATGGTGTAAATAAATAACTATATATGATTATTTTAATGTGATATTGATTATGAAATATTATACATACACTTAAATACAATTCCATGATCATGGGAACGGTATCATCGCTCATACGTATGTACGGACTACCGTCTCCACGACGCGATGAGATTCATTATCCATGTTAACCATTCATGAATGATTATAAAGTATATATAATAAGTAATCATGAAATATATGAAATAATAATGGTACTGGATTTATGTATATATATATGTATGTCATCTACTTAATTCCATTCAATTCAATAAGGAAACGAAAACAGTGTTCATGCGTACGTACAACCTACCATCTCCATGAACGGTGTATTTCATTCCATTTATCGATCTATCATATATATATATATATATATGTATATTCGGAATATGTATTATATATAAATAATGTTTTACATTCTGGAATTAATTAAATCAGGATATATGTAATTATACCAAGAACAACAAGTCCAAACACATACGATAAATAAAACGATTTTACCTAAAACGCTGCTTTAACATGGAATTTACAAAAGAATGGGTAATAAAAAGTCATAAGTGAACTATTTATGACATCATAACAATGAATATGATTCTTTAATAAGTCAATGACATTATTTAAATCATTATACAGGAGGTTTGGATACGTATGAAGCATATCGGACCTAAGGTAAGGGATAATTATTCCAATCTCATTCTTATCTGAGATTGTTTATTCAAAAGTATTTACTAGGGTTATGTATTTCATACATATCCAAATGTTCTCAAAATATGTTCATAAAATGTTTACTATTCTTCCATGTATGTTTAAAGTCATTTTTACCTTTTTTTTACTTTTACCACATCATTTGGATGGAATCCTTCGTTTGTTTACCATACGTGGTACTTTTTGGCTTTTCCGACAAAAGTACAAGAAGAATGTTATTTTTAACTTATACGGCGTGAAATGATTTTTACGGTTTCATAACGCCTCATTTTCATGAATCTTACTCTACAATATTTTATTACTATTTTCAACAAAATAATTTTCTTTTAAAATTGCATGGAATTTTGTGAAAATAAAATGATTCTGAAGAAGAAAATATATTTTCCTCAAGAATTAATTTCAAGTGTTTTATCAAAACCATTTTTCATCTAAGATGAAATTATTTCATATGTGTATGTTTCAAGTATAATTTCACTATGATTTACATGGTTTCACTTTTCTTATGATGAAATATCCATTTATTTTATATGGATTATGTGATGATGGGATGATGTTAATGAAACCCATTTTATTCTTTGGGTTATGATGAATGTTTTATGTTTATTTTGTGGCACAAGTAATAATGATTTCATTATGAGATGGGTGGGACCTATATATCCCTCCAATTAATTAGGTAAAGATTTATATCTCATTAGATATACAGGGCTAGAGCGGTAAGTTAACCTGGTTCAGTGTTACAGGACTAAAATGTGGAGTGAACTCGATTCAGAAAGGGACTTTGTCCACTAAGATGGTCTTGGCAGTAATGCCTTGGCTACTATGGAAATCATATCATGTGCTTAATGGTTTTCCACAATAACATGTTTTATTCCCATGATATTTTATCATGATTGATGTTCCATTATGATCTAATCCTTACGTACTGCCATGTTTTATGTCATTGCTCATGATTTCGATGTTTAAACATTATATTCATGTTTTTAAGTTCAAATGTTTATGGTTTGTTTTATTTTCACCATGATTACACTTACTGAGCATTTGAGCTCACCCTTTATTTGTTTTCTTTTCCCCAGGATTTCAATATAGGTTTTAGGTAATAAAAAAAGGGGAAGATCTTTATGAGAGATGTTGAAGATCTTTCACCACGATTAGAATATTATATTCCGAGATTCCAAAGACACTAAACTATTACAATCCTTGTGTGTCTATTTTTGTTATGTATTAAGAATTCTGCAAAAGTAATGTAACTTCCATGTACATATTGCTTTGGGTCTCTACTATTGGTATTAGAGGATAGGTGTAGTCAACCTTTGGAAACTAGGATGCGAGAACTTTAGTGAGATCCCTAGAGATATTTCTAAGGTATGTCTAGGGATGTTCCTATGGTTAAGTATAAGTATAGCTTATAGTCCTAGAATTATGGTAACGATCTTAGAATTTAACCTAAGATGTTAGATATTGAAGGCAATCCCCCTTGATTATGATTTTGTCCTCTCAAACTATTCTTTTTGGGTTTTAGAAAATGGCTGGGAATGGGAAGATTGACGATAATAGAGGATATGATGGACAATGAAATTATATTCTTCATGAGAAACTGAATGAAATTGGATTTGGAGGTCCACATATCGTTATTATGCCTAATCAGCAATCTCATAATATGATCAATAATCACAACTTTGGTAAGCTTTCCCGACTCAGCTGATAAGAGAAAGATGGAGTTTCATGATGTTCATAGAGGAAGGAAAGTTCAATTTTTATTATGTAAATCATGTGGGAAGTGGTATCAAGTAGAATGTTTCAATGGAACTGGAAGATGCTTTGGGTGCGGAAAAGAAGGACACAAATCCAGTATGTGCAAAGGAAAAGGTTCAGATAACACCATGGATAAGGATAATGGTATTTCTATGACATCAATAATGATTAGATGTTTTAAATGTGGAATGTTTGGACATTATGCAAACCAATGCCCTAAGGGAAAATCTCATGAAGTGAATCATTATAGTTGTATGGGTAGTATTTATATTGATGATGATGATGAGACTACAAATGATATATGAGATAAAATAATTGTTGAAGCTCAGTCAATGGTTTAAGAAGGTAGTGGAAGGATTTATGTTTATCAAAAGTTATATTGTATAGGTAATTTAATGGTACAATAGAATAAAGAAAAATCTAAGGATTGTTACACTATTGTTTTTCCTAAAGTATTTAAATGTATATATTGAATGGTACTGGTAACCATGAAAGGTTATTCAGATATTTTTGGAAAGAAGATGATATGCACATAATGAATGGATAAGGAAGAAATAATATGTTTGATATTATTCATGAGATCATGATTGTTATAAGGACTAAGTGATATCATGGTTTGAGTACAGAATTTTGGGATTTTGGTATGTGGAAAGAGTTAACTTTTGACAACACTCATGTTTCAATGGGTATTCATTTTTTAAGAGAATACATGATTAAGGCCTTTGAATGTTTGGAATGTGACCAACATGACATATATTACGATATATGGGGATCAACTATGGTATTAACATGATTGTTATATGAACTCTATGGTAATCATTTTCCCAATAATATGAGATTGGACAACAGTACATTGGATAAGCCTAAGGATTGGAATGGATTATGTTGGACATAATTAGTATTTTTTAAGGCTAAAACTTTTTTCGATATTATTTCTGGAATGTTATAATAGTGTAGTTTTAGAAAAAGGACAACCCATATGATGGGAAACAACATCCCGTCGGACAAGGCTGTGGGAATCAAACCCACAACCGAAGTGTGACAAGCCTTTAGCGCCAACTACTAGCCTACAGGAAGTCCCTGGTTAGTATAAACTAGTCTTATTTTATTCACTGGTATGATAGATGAAGTAGAAGTTCATTTTTGGAATCATATACGATTAACCTCACCATAAATGGACTTATGTATATTTGATAACTTTTGCAAAATTTTTGATTGAAACAGATTGAATGACCCATAATTCTATCACATGATCTGCTAACTCTTCATGAATAACAAAATCAACTTCATTTCCTTAAGAGATGAAGTGGAAATTGTCTAAGGAACGACCAACAGTGAGATTGTACTAAAATCATGTAAGTATTTCTTTTAATTCATCTACTTTAGAGAAATGATCTTGAAAACCAAAAATGTTGTCCTAGTTCCCTCATATTTGATGAATCAGATGGCACCCTAGATCATCACAAATTTATGGCTTTGTGATTATTGGATTTTTCATAGCCATGTTCTCCACCACTCTCCATCAGAACATGATGGTTATATTTCTCTTCAATATTTATATTTTCACCTATGTTCTCCTACGTGGAAACCCAACGATTAGTTAATTTGGGTAACCATTAAATTTCATACTTTAGTTTTTAAAGATAAGTTTTGGTATTGATTTTTATGATGTGGGTTTCTATAAAATAAACTCTCAAGTAATAAACCATTTATAACCCCGACGAATTTCAAGGGAAGAATTCATTTTATGGTGGGTAGAATGTTACAACCCAAGATTTTATGAGATATATTATTTTTAATTTCTTTGATGTGTTCTATTATACACTACTCCATGACTAGCTTGTAATATCTACAAAACCGTATTAGCTTGCAGTATACACAACACTATTCTTGGCTCGTGTTACACACAATTTCAAGTTTGTTTTGTGAAAATTATTCTACGTAGCATTAAGTATAGATTTTGTTTAATGTATAAATGAAATAAGTTTTGATTATGTTATATGATACACCAAACAGAGCTTTCACTACACGCATCCCTGACATGGCTTGCATTACACGCAATCAAGACCTTCCATGATAGCGTGTGTAGTACGCAATACCAAGTTTTACTAAACAAGTTATTATTAGAATATTATTATGAACTAGCCGTTATGAATAGTAATACCAACTTTTTCAAATTTTATAAATTTTATCTTTCAAAATGGACATCATTTTTAGATTCGGAGTATCAAAATTAGCCTAGGGGGAATTTTTGGTATTTTTCTGAAAACTTTTAATTTTTGATGAATAGTGAAAACACTAGGTTAGTATTTAAAAACCAAATTTTTATTATTTATTTTATTTAAATTTATTTTAGGTAATAATTGATACATAATACCTATATATTTTCAATGAAATTCATTGGAGTCATTTTATAATAATTTAATATATATATATATAATTTATTGAACTTTTCACCGTATTTTACCCACCACCTAGGAGAATTTTGAAATTCCCATAAAATTTAATTTTAACGCTTCTATTAGTGGAATCTCAAAAATCTGAGAGACACGGTTAATATCAAGGACTAAAATGTGGTTCAATGAGATGAAAATAATTTTTTGTGAATAGTAACTTTTTTACTTTTATTTACCACGGTTAAAAGTAAATAGGGTAATTAAGGGTAAAAATGATATTATTATTACCCTAACACAAGTCCTAATTCTATTGGATACGTGTAATTCGACCAAAAACAACCTTAATAAGAAAATATGACCATTTAGGTCCACTTGGATTAGATTAGGACATTTATTATTAATTTATTTAAAGAAGGGTTAAAATAGTTAAAATCATGGTTTAATAACTAAATCATTTTTAATATAGGGTTATACATAAGATAAATTCGACTATAAATATTCATTAGAAATATGAAATTATTTCCTACATAATGGTATTTTATTTATAATTTTTAGACATTAAAAAAGTTAATTTAGTTATGACACAATGATGATGCAACAATTATCTTATTAATGAAATATTAACATAATAGATGTTATAAATAACCAAAAAAATGTAATTTGAGACTTTTTATAAATTACACTAATTTTATAGGTTATTATGACATGTTAGTATTGATTTAATTAACTGTGGTCGAACTAATCATGCTGTTATGAGTTTTACAAAAATCAATTACCAAATAGTGTCTAAATTGACATAAAATAGTTTTAAAAACAAATATTATATTTTTAATTGTTATTATATTCCTAAAAATATAATATTCGGCCATGATACTTATATCATGAAAGGGTTATCATTAATGGACCCTTTGGGGGTCTCTTGGATGTATATGTTATGTTTATTGACTATAAAATATAATAATACAAAGTGACATGGTAAATGTCAATCTAATTAACTAAGAGTTAAAACTAAAAGATAAGGTTAATATAATGACCCAAAACATTATAAAATATATTGGTTGAGAGGATTTCGACCCATACCTACCTTAGCTTCTAAATAAATCTATTTGGAGCTATTAAAAACAGAATATGTCTTTATTATAAAATAATATTTTATGTTTTTCCAAAGGTGCCCCTCTCCTCACTTATAAATAGGGCACCCCTTCCCTCTTCTCTTTACACCCTTCTGAGCCTTGATGCTCGGCCAAAACCTGACAATTTATCTTTTAAACTTCTCTAGAAACATTATGGAGGTTCTGGTCTTCTCAAAAGACCAACTCTACTTCCTTAAGGGAAGGCTTAAAGGAGGTGTATCAAAGAAGAGGTAATCTCTTCTTCAGATTCTCTCAAGTTTCATTCTTCTTCTACTTCTTCTTATTTAGATGTCTCATCATAAATTAATAACATAAGTTCTACATATATACTAATATGTTATTATAAAAATGAAACATCCCAATTTCACCTTCTATCCATCCTACGGAAAATGAAATCATCGTGCGTGCATACGTACAGAATACCGTCTCCACGCTGTGGTGTAATCTGTTTTCGACCACCACCTTACTTGGATAGGTATAATGGTGTAAATAAATAACTATATATGATTATTTTAATTTGATATTGATTCTGAAATATTATACATACACTTCAATAAAATTCCACGATCATGGGAATGGTATCATCGCTCGTGCGTACGTACGGACTACTGTCTCCACGGTGCGATGAGACTCATTCTCCATGTTAACCATTCATGAATGATTATAAAGTATATATAATGAGTAATCATGAAATATATGACATAATAATGATACTGGATTTCTGTATATATATATGTATGTCATTTATTTAATTCCATTCAATTCAATAAGGAAACGAAAACATCATTCATGCGTACGTACGACCTACCGTCTCCATGAACGGTGTATTTCATTCCATTTATTGATCTATCATATATATATATATATATATATGATGAATATATATTATATATAAATCATGTTTTACATTATGTAATTAATTAAATCAGGATATAAGTAATAATATCAAGAACAACAAGTCCAAACACGTACGATAAATAAAATGATTTTACCCAAAACGCTGCTTTAACATGGAATTTACAAAAGAAAGGGTAATATAAAGTAACAAGTGAACCATTTATGACATAATATAAATGAATATGATTCTGTAATAAGTCAATGACATTATTTAAATCATTATACAGGAGGTTCAGATACGTACGAGGCATATCAGACCTAAGGTAAGGGATAGTTATTCCAATCTCATTCTTATCCGAGATTGTTTATTCAAAAGTATTTACTTGGGTTACGTTTTTCACCCATGTCCATATGTTCTCAAAATATTTTCATAAAATGTTTACTATTCTTCCATGTATGTTTAAATTCATTTTACCCTTTTTTTACTTTTACCGCGTAGTTTGGAAGGAATCTTTCTTTTGTTTACCATATGAGGTACTTTTTGACTTTTCTGACAAAAGTACAAGAAGAATGTTATTTTTAACTTATACGGCGTGAACGAATTTTTATGGTTTCATAATGCCTCATTTTCATGTATATTACTCTACAATATTTAATGACTGTTTTCATCAAAATACTTTTCTTTTAAAATTTCATGGAATTTTGTGAAAATAAAATGATTTTTAAGAAGAAAGGATATTTTCCTCAAGAATTAATTTCAAGTGTTTTATCAAAACCATATTTCATCTAAGATGAAATTATTTAATATTTGTATGTTTCAAGTATAATGTCTCTATTATTTACATTGATTCAATTTTCTTATGATGAAATATCCATTTGTTTTATATGGATTATGTGATGATGTGATGATGTTTATGAAACCCATTTTATTCTTTAGGTTATGATGAATGTTTTAAGTTTATTTTGTGGGACAAGTAAGAATGATTTCATTATGAGATGGGTGGGACCTATATATCCCTCCAATGTATTGGGTAAATATTTATATCTCATGAGATAGATAGGTCTGGAGCGGTATGTTAATCTGGTTTAGTGTTACAGGACTGAAACGAGGAGTGAACTCGATTCAGAAAGGGACTTTGTCCACTAAGATGGTCTTGGAAGTAATGCCTTGGCTACTATGGAAATCATATCATGTTCTTAATGGTTTTACACAATCACATGTTTTATTACCATGCTATTTTATCATGATTGATGTTCCATTATGATCTATGCCTTACGTACTACCATGTTTTATGTCATTCCTCATGATTTCAATGTTTAAACATTATGTTCATGTTTTTAAGTTCAAATGTATATGGTTTGTTTTATTTTCTCCCTGCTTACCCTTACTGAGCATTTGAGATCACCCTTTATATTTTTTCTTTTCTCCAGGATTTTAAGAATGTTTTTATGTATGAAAACAAAAGGGGAAGATCTTTATAGGATACGTTGAAGATATTTCACCACGATTAGAAGATTATATTCTGAGCTTCAAAGACACTAAACTATTACAGTCCTTGTGTGTCTGTTTATGTTATGTATTAAGTATTCTGCAAAAGTAATGTAATGTCCATGTACGTCACGATTTGGGTCTCTACACTATTTCATAGATGATATGAAACTTGTATCATATTCTACTTATTAGGAAAAAATATTAGGTTTACAACCTTTCTTATTCTACTATATAATTTCATCATATTTTACTGTATGTTTGATGAATATCACTATCTCAAAAACTTATTTCAGAAGTATCTACAATGTCAAATATTTTTAGTGGGTGACCTTACTACTTAAAAAATATCCAAAAATAAAACATCAAATCTTATTGATTCAAAACTCATTATAATAAATAAGAGATAAATTCAAGAAAACCATTCATATCTATTTAAATCACTTACTTCCATACATCTTGAGCAACCATAAGACATTAAATTTTCATAATGAACTATTCCTATAATCTCAATCACAATTTCAAAAAATAATTAATGAATAAACATATACCAATGATAATTTTAAGCTTATCAGATATCATTTTTAGTTCAACTCTAGAAAACAGCCTAACACCAACTATTGTAATTAAAACACCCTTTCAAAATTGGTTTCTTCTATCATACACTAGATTTATTTCCTTGGTTCCATGGGATACCACATTTCATATCATTATTTTAAAACTTCCGTTGAATATATCTGATTTATCACTAAATATAAAATTTTTGTTTAATGGAAGTGTTATCCACCTACACAAACTTTTTATATCATGAGAATAGAAAGATGATATCATATGTTTGATTAAAATAAATAAATCATGAGAACTCATTTTAATTATACTTCTTCATCATCATTTTCCATCTTCAAGGACTAATTATAATAGATAATCATTTTCACTCCAACAATTAAATTATACCTTGATATAAATTTTGGTAGAAATTTAAATTTATCCAATTCTTTTTTGTGTACTCATGTGAATTAAAAACTATCTTCAATAGGATACCACTTGTATATACTAAGTGCTTGATTTTATATAAAATTCACCTTTTAATGAACCTTCCCCAAGGATTTTAGCTCATCCAAAACCAACAATACTTTTATAAACAATTATAAAATTTAATTACATGGGTAGAGTTGACATTAAAATTAATAGGTTAAGGAATTCATTTAGCCATATTAAGCTATCCCTTTTCTTTTTAACATCAAATGTTCCCTTTTATATTTTAGTATAGGAATAAAATGAACTCCTAAAACTCCTCTTCATCCAATTCATTATCCATGTTAATATTCTTTAACACATTTATAATGTCTCTCCTTTTAGTGATTCCAAATATAACAAATTTATATTAAATGTTTTCCTTAGACTTATCTTCTCTTGGTGGGTATTTTTCTATTCATCAAGGCCCAAATAAATGTTTTTATTCCTTGTGTAATTTTATGAGAATGATCTCGATAAAAATAATTGATTATAATTTTCTAATAAAGTAATCATTTCCACCTTCTTTATACCGACAATACATCTTATATTTCATAAACAATTCCTTATTTAGTTATACTTATTTAACCTGAGAAGCCTTAAGAGTCCTTTATATTTTTTAAATTTTATTCTTGTATTTTCAAGAACCCTTCTATGAAGCACCAAATTTATATTTCTTCTTTCAAAAAATTTAGTATTGTGATATTCTTTAAATATCCCCTGAAATCACATTCATTAATGAAAATATTTATCATTGAGTGTAAATCGATTTTCCCTATTTATTCTAGTTAATATTTTCATGCTACCCATACCTTTATCCTTATAACTTGTAGAGACATTATTTTGGATGTTTTCATTAAATGAATTACTCTAAATTTTATTTAGAAAACATAAATCTTTATTAATATATTATATTGTGGTGTATTCAGTGAAAAAAACCATTTATTATTGATTTCATCCACTTTAATATCCATTTAGTCTATCTTATAAATTTTAGTCCTTGGAATGTCTTCAATTATATGATCATCCACCTTTCTCATTTATAGGGAAGAATCCTTGTATTTCATCCAATTTTTTTTGTATTAATTCCAATAGATATTATATAGGAAAATTCATGTTTTCTCTTGGTTTAAGTTTAATTAAGTTTTATTCATTTCCTCTAAAGTGGTAAATATTTCTTCTTTCTTAACAAAAAATATTTTTGTATAATTTTTTTCTCATTATTTGAGAATTGGAGGAGTTCCTTATATCACATTGAGTGCCTCTCTTGTTTTAATTTCTATCTATATATCAATGGGTATCATTAATAAATAATATCGTAGAAAATTCATACCTCATATAGTCACAAAATTATTAATATTTTCTTTTAGAATATTTCATTTTTCTCATTATCGATTGATCTTCTTAGAAAACACTTAGGGCATGTACCATGACTACACAATAATAACACATTATTGTTACCTTATAATATTATTTAGATATTATAGATTCAGAAGTAATATTTTTTTGTCTCACTGAATTTAGATTTATTTATTTTTGGACTCATTTTATTGATGCTACCATGGGAGAGATCATCTTCTTCTCTTTAGAACGTTTTTACCTCTTCATATGATTATCAATTTTCTCATACGTCTATTTTAGATGGGTAATCGTCACTTTAAAACCTGGGTCAAATTTATCCGAAGATATTATCCTATCCTCAAGTTTTGTTTTGAGATGAAAATGATGGCTTATGGATCTTTCTGTACGGCTAATTAATTGTCACCTTCATGTGAAAGTTATTCAATTATATCACTTTTCACCTTTATTTTTACTCCAATTTTTATAATTTTATCTTTCAAGGGAACCTTCTCTCACCATATGCTTTGATTCTACACAACCAAATATTCTATATGTGAAAGAAGCTCATCGTAATTGGCCTTTATTTCTTGATCCTCTTGTTATCCAAGAAATTTATTTTTGAAACCATGTTTATACTCTTTAACTTTGTAATACATATTATCAAATTCATTTTCGTGTGAATTATTATTTTAATATTGATATGTAATCACTTTAATATATTATGCATTTATTATCTTTATCTTTTAAACCCCTATCATTAATAATTAAACATAGGGTTTTGAGACTAATTATTCCTTATCAGCTCCATGATTCCTTACTTAAACCTAAGATCTAGTTCCCTTGAAATGTGGGTAGTTAACACTTTTAATTCATTTGGATATTATCATCATTCATAGATCTAATATCACTTTCAAAATCTAGAAATTTATTTAATCTCATAGAATCATTTTATAAATTAATAAATTCAGAGTAAAATTCACTCATACGTTCTTTTTGATAGTTTCTCAAAACATTCACAAGAATCACACTATTCTTAAAACCTATTATACCATATATAATTATATCTTATTTATTTTTCCTCTTCATATTATTTCAATTATCCACATCATATAAGATGAATATAATTTATCTCAAATGAACCCAAAAAATAATTCAAAAATAAAAAATAAAAAAAGAAAAACATTTCTCTAATAAAAATTAATTCCCCCATAATGAGTTTTTCATGAGACATTACCTAAGAGGGGGGGGGGGGGGTGAATCTGGGTAAACAAACTCATTACAATTTCCCCACTAAATATAAAAACTCACTCTACCCAAATAATATTTTCTCCAATGTATGTACGAAAATTTTTATGTTCTTCATTATATAATTATATGTCTAATTATTTACATATCTTGGCCTTATCTAGATGAGATTTATGATCACTTACCCAAACACATTTATTGAATTCCAATCAAGAATGAAAACATGAAAAAAACACACTAGAAGTTTACTTGGTTCACCTACAATTTTCTGATCTATGAACCATACATTGGAACCTACCTATATAACATAATTCACTAAAGTGCCTTCTAGATTTTGGATTTTTGATAGATCACTCCATTTCTTTTTTTATCTCCCATTTATAAGAATTTTAAAAGGATAGTACATTTGATGGTTACGACCTTTTATAATGTCTTTTGGTTCAGTTAGTCCCCACCCAAGGGTCACTTACTTTTACTACCCCTTTACTCACTTCTGTAGGAGGGATAAATCTTTATCACATAAGATAATCCTAGACTCTTATACCTTTTTTGTCTCAATAATTATTTGTAGCTACCCATTGATCTTTACTTATCATTCAATGGATAACTGCAAAACTATTCATAATAGCATTTTCACTTTCTTTGATGATCGATCCTATGTCTTCAGGGAATAACTTATTCCTTTGGGGAGGTATTAAATGAGTTCCAATACCCTTATAATATTTATCACATGAAAAAAATATTTGTATGAATATAAACTTACTTATCATATTTCAATAAATGGACCAAATATCATACTCTTCATATTAGAGGAAAAATATCTTCTTGGATGGTCTCCAACCGATGGCAGGACCAACAAAAAAACCCAAATACACATGATTTGCTAACATTAAATGATTATGTAAGAATGGTTTCTAAGAGTAAAATCTCTCATTAAATATATCACACTAACCTCAATTAGTGGGGACTCCAAATATAACCTAATCACTCATATTATATGAAATACACTGTATATGATATTGTATGTGGTATACTTCACGGGGTTTCAAGTGAACAAAACACATTTTTCACCTCATGAGAATATCCAATATCCTAATATAAGAATCATACGAATGGAAACCTTAAAAGTTTATTATAGTCTATAATATTCAATAAAGAACATCAATTAAGGATAAATCAAATTCATACTTTGATAGGGTAATTATCATTTTACTTTATGAAATATATAACTATACATACACATATGTAGCCAAAATGAAAGAATGATAATGCATGGATTGACTTTTGTATAACTTGACACATTTTTTATTTTTAAATTACTTTAAGAATACTTAACAAATCCATAAATAAAAACCTATCTAACAAATCATATTTGATAGACTACCATATCATTCTTTTAATTGTTTCACTTTCAAAGGATTTTTTAAAATCATTATATCTCTATGAAATTCCTACCATATATCTATGTGAAAATCTGATAATACTCTCCAACTAAACACTTTAGTGACAAGTATCTATATGAAAATACAGTTTGAATAATGCTGAGACTTAAGAATCATATTTTTAAACTAATTGAACATATTTTTATTCTTTATCTCCAAAACATTAAATGATATGATTTTAATAACTCGTGTTTTCTAATTATAACTCTTTATAAATACATCATCATCATTTTTGGAACCATTTACACCAAATATATCACTTGAATGATTTTGTTACCTAATGTAACTATTTAAAATTTACTTCACCATCACTTATTAAAGTCATTTAGGATATTAAGTGAAATTCACTTGGAATTTTAAATAAAATATTTTTTATTTGTTAAATTTGATCTTATCTAAGTCCAAACATACTAAAACTTACCTCCTAGACTCTATGTTCTCCTTACAATATCATTTTAATAAAAAAAACTCTTTTTTATTAAAGAAATAAATCTTATTTATTATAGTTTAAAGACTTCACAAAAGAACTATTGTACCTATATAATATCTTGTATTCTATGCATTTCTAGATTTTTTTGAGAATAACATCATTGTTTAAAATATTCCATAGACAGCGGTGGAATCTCAATTATCTATATTTTAACAAACAACAAGATAAAATACTTTATCCTAGATACGATATTTTATCCTTATCTCATTTTTAAACATTTTATATAATCTAATGATTCATAAACCACATGTACCATCTCATATTGTTCATAAAGACTCTTTGTTAGTGTATAATGTCTCTTATCATATAAGAGAAATGATTTGATTTTACACTTCATTTACTAAAATCTACTTGAGATTGATAAATTCATTTACATCCACTCCATGATTAAAAAACCCATTTCTTCCATAATTTAATGAACATAATAATATATATCAGTACTTACATTGATTTAATTATCCTATATACTCATAACATTTTTATATTATACATTTGGAACCAAATACCCTTCACCACTGAAGTATTAATTTCTATAACACTGATACCTATAATGAAAATTCCATGTAGTTTATTTTCTAGTTTAGGTGTTCTATATAATTTCATCCTATTGAATCTTTACTCCTACTTCCAGAAAAACTAGGTTTCTATGATTTTTTTGTCTACTTTAAGAAACATTATTGGACTCTCAAACTAATTTTTATTCTTCTTGTTTGAAATTTTATCAACTTGTACAATTGATATAACACAAAAAACTAAACAACATAATCCATGTTTATATATTCTAATACTTTTATAATATTTATTAAAATTTCCTTGAACTAAAAAATATTGCTGTAATATTTCGATCATTGACAAAAAAATGAATTGAATAACCATAATAAGACTTATAGTAATCCTTTTATCATATTAAGTCATTGATATAAATATTCACACTAAGTACATGAGTGAAGAATAAAGTTATGTAAGACATATTTTCTTTGAAACCTTTGGTGAATCATTTTTCGATTTTGATAAGTATACATCTATTGAAGTGTTAAAAATATTCAACAATTATTTAGTCATGAAAGTGTTTTCTAAAACACATATAATTTAATTTAATTAAATATTTTCACAAGTTACCAGTCATATGTGTATCTTATAATAAGTTTATTCTTTATAGATTTTTGTGTCAAGATTATTTTGGATGATGATGATTCCATTTATCTATAAAAAATGTTTTATCAGATGACTATAATGTTTTAAAAACATTTAATAAGGGATTTTATTAAATGAACTTTCACAAAAATGATGACCCCATTTAAATTCATCTTATCCATTAGTTATAAAAGACATATATTTAATCATAACATACGTTTTCAATCACATAAATAAATAATTATTATATCTTCAAGATAATTATTATCAACCATTTCATATATGACTTTTAGAAAACTGAGTAGATAACTCTTTATCCCAATCCATCATGTGGATTCACTAAACTTGATTCTTCTTTTATCATAGAAATTATATTTTTTCAGAAATGTGTAAATCAATGAAAATACCAAAAAAGAACCTAATGGTTAGTGATTCTCATTAATTTGTTCCCTTACATATGATAACATAGGGGCACCCATATTTTTCATGACCTACAAAATATGAAAATCGATGTCTTGATAAGTTCCACTTTGGAAGGAATATAACACATTGTAATTTAAAGGGTATTTAATCTCACTATATTATATCATATTATTCCCTTTATTATATGCATGATTCTATTGATTTAGTTTTGAATCCTATTTATTCCCCCAACCCAATATGTTCAAACCATATTGATGTGTGACTCTTTACACAACTCAAGGCTTGTGTTACTAACAAAATTTAACAGCTAACTATATTTATAGATATCCAAATGAATCTAAAGCATTATACACAAGAAAATATTTCTTATAAAGGATTTGAATTAAATTAAATCAATAATATAAACATGTGTAATCATGGATCCATATATAGTGAACCCCTACTTAATATGTTTAAATCATAATGAACTACTAAATTCAATAACACAACTCAATAAAATCCAAATTCGTAGTAGAATAAAAAGTAAATTCATTATCATACCTAACATATTACTCCTTAGATGCATGCATGATAACATAAAATTTGTTTACCAAATTGAAACTAAATTATAGATAATAATTTATAATATAAATATTTTATCTATGAATAAAGTAGGGAATGCATTTTTATTAAATAATAAATTCACATATTTAAACATGAGATAATTTTTAAAAAAATCATAAATAAAGAAAAAAAACTCTATAATTTGTCTTACATTAAGAACATTGATTTATTTTTAATATAAAAACATGAAATTTTTTTCCTAATACAAACAATTTTATATTATTAATTATATAACATATAATTTAAATTTATTATGAAACAATAAATATAAACATTTTATATTAAATTTAATTTTATTGAAACTATTTAAATAATCCAAATATCACATATATAAATTATTATTTAATCCGTTATTTAATCAATCATCAAAACTCATTTTGATGTGGTTTAAATAATTTCACCCAATAAGCCATTTAATTTGAACAATAAAAAATAATTGTTAAACATGATTCATAGTTTTAAATATAAAATATTTTATATTTTTCTTTATTTTATAATTTATAAATAATACATAAATCACTCTTATAATTTCAAATTATATATACATATTTAAACAATAAGTTAGGGAATTTATGTTTCACTAATTCAATATACATCATATGCATAATAAATCCAAGACCCTTTCATACCATAAAATCATTACTTTATAATGTTTTATTCTTAGATGTAGGTTTAAAAAATATATATGTATTAAATTTTCTATTATATTAATCAATAAATAATATTCAATTTATATAATTTTTTTATATATGAATATTTAAAAGGAATAAACAAATAAAAAATATTTTATTTATTTTCAAAAAACTTGATATTAATATGAACATTTCATATTTCATTCACGCGTGAAAATATTCTATTTTTAATGCATAATAACTATTATTTATGAACATAATATAAACTATAATCATTTTAGCCAAAAAAGTTATTTTTTACATTTTTTTGAATCCAATTGTATTGTTGATTGGGGCATTAGGTATCATATGTCATGATAAGAATTAGTGATTATGATAATATCTCTTAAAAATTAGTAACTATTATATATAATAATAATCCTTATGTATTGAGTAATTTACTTATGTGTATCTGGATGCCCACAAGATCTCCCACCTACTTCCCACTTTCCTACCTACCTTGTGGAATGATGATGGAAGATAATGTGTGATTTCTTGATGTATTATACCTAACAATCACCAACTATCCAAGTTAACTTGAGACAATCATTCTTTGTGGAAACATGCTCAGTTAGTGGGATTAGTGTGATCAGAAGCATGGTGAAGGAACCCTAAAGTTTCACACCCCCAACTTTATGACCACCTATCTCGGGAAAATCTTTACTCAAAAATTTCTTATAAATACCAAGGGGTTCTATTTATAGAAAATAAAAATAGTGACTTGGATGAAAAAGAGGGAAATGAATATTCAATATGGAAATATTCAAATATGTGAGTCATGTGAGGTCATTTTCTATAATAACATTATTCCTTGAGGGTTGAATTTATTAACTAGTGTGTGGGAGTTCCCAGTCTATTCACTCATCAAACTTCTATCCAACATGTAATAATCCTCTATGAGGCTTCAACCACACAGGCTCACTCCCAATCGTCTACTACTTGAGCCTCTTTTACCTCACACATCTTATGAATGGGACTAACCCCATGCCAATTGTTCAAGTGGGATCACCTCCCTCAAATGGTCCACTCATAAAATAAACCTCACCCACCCACCCACCCACCCACCACATGGTTCGCCTTTTCTCTACACATATACTTAGCTGATCAGAACTCCTTTGTGAACTAACCTAGTGAAGTAGCGACCCACGTGAGATCACTATGTGACACTACCTCTCACACACCCACATACCGTGTGGGATGATTCCTCCTTATATACCCTGATTGGGATAGTTTTTTTGCGAGGTCCCTAGGCCAGATATTGATTCCTATTCCAACATTACATAAAAATGAATTCCCATCAACTTCCAACAATGTGGTTGAGTCTACCCCACATACTTTCCAAACAAATTAGGATCTATTAAGGGTGTCCAACCCCCTCCTTCCATTAAGGATTTTTCATGGGGTATCCAATCAGCCTTTGGGAATGCTTCACCAAGGGAAACATGAGAAGGCTAATTGAATTTATCCTCCAAAACCACTAGACTTATCTGATCATGTTTTTAGGAACTCTAGAGTAACCCTCATTTGATATTGAACTACCTTGATAAAATGTGTCTCTTTTTTATACTCCCAAACTGATAGGTACCCCAACCAATAATCAATCATGAATTCCTATGATAAAGAGGTTCCGAATCATAGGGCCATCCATGATACCATCCAATGTCCATGAAATATAATCTTACCAACCAAAACCTGAATTATATTATCCCGATTGTTTGGTGAATGCCTGATTTAACTTAGATAGGGAAGAAGATAATATTTGTATATGAAAAACCACAATATTTCTAGTCCCTTGACTGGGAGTAGTTCTCCTTTATGTGTCACTTTCTACCGATAGGTTAGAAGATTGTAGGTTGAGAAACCTTATATGCATAATCCCCATTTAGTTCTCTATTGTCTTATATTTCATGACCTACATTTCCCACAACATGATTTTAAAAGTTCATGGACAATATCCTAGTCACATGCTGTAAAACTTCATGCTAATATTTTCACTAGAAGATATTAAATAGCGTGGCGTGGTCCTATCACATGACCACAAATTGTGTCACATGAACTACATGGGATTTGGTTCCTATTAAACATGATATTTTTTAATCCTCCCATAGGTTCAAACCCAACACCATAAACTTTCTATTTTCATCCTCATGGGAACCTATTCCTTTTGAATATATTTACATAATTCCACACTAGGTTATATCCAACCTGAGATCAGGTGTACCATTCAGTAGTCCCATATTTAATGGGAACTTTTATAAAATTTTCACATTCTTGATGAGTATATCTACTACCTAAATGAATATATTTCTTTTAATAATCACTATTTTCTTTCACTATTTCATATTCCTAATAAAAATGACATTCTTATTAGGGGTCCATATTTGTACCAGCCATAACAACCCTACAAATCATAGAGACATATTCCTTCTAAAGACCATATAATTTCATTTGGTCATATTCCCTTCGAGGCCTATCAGAAGTGTTGTTCATTAATAAGCCACACACCAACCATTACTAGACACATATCACCTAATAATCCTTATCGCAACACGTCAATCTGTAAGGATTTATCCTTTTCACATGACTGTAAAATGTATGATGTGTCCTATTAAGTGGAACTAAATATATGGGTCAATATTTATCTCACAAGGATAATTAAGAATCCTTTATTATGGGCCTGATATCAACATCATAAACATCTAAAATGTCCTCGGATGGAGCAGAACATTAGAGTGTCAAGTGGTGTGAATTTAAACTATAATTCCTTATAATTAATCTTAATGATTGGGTAAGGAACAAAGATAGAAACCTATAATAAATATTGATGGTCACATCAATACATGTTAGTGATCAAACATTGAAACATGGTTATCCTTTATCATGTTGGGATTTTGGAAGGATTTATTAAAATTTATTTTTTAAAAAGGTTGGGGTCGAAGCCTCATTTATTATTAAAGGAAAGCAAATACCTCTTTAACTAGGTAGAGGGAGACCAATTACATACCCTGAAGGCCTGGTGGGAAATAATATACTAAAAAAGTTGTGATGATCCAAAATTCACACCCTCTTTTAATAACATTTATTTTAATGTGTCACCAAAAAAACACCCAATCTATTGCATGCTAGTGTAATGTAGGTCTACATCGATGTTCACTCCAAATCACTGTGGATATGGAAACATGTTAGATTTTTCCATCTAAAAATGGTGAAACTAATGTTAATTATTAAACAATGATTAGTCTTTCACAACCACACAATAGTAAATTTTGTTTTTCATGTCTCAAAGAAACAAAAAGTTTGATGTAATGTGAATATTTTAATAATTAAAGTGATTGGTTGAGCATGTTTTAACTTTTGGTATGATATTGATTAGTTTTCATGTTCAATTTCTTAAAATTCTCTAGATCAAAACGAAACTACCTTCAATCCAAACCACAAAAATAACGTAAATGGTAGACATATTCCTCTCCTACTACCAATGTTATCACCTCTTCAAATAAAAATATTTTATCTACAATATAATGTCTCCAATAGTATGTGAAAATTCATTAGTGGGGGAGGACCACTACATCAGAACCATCATCACCTTGAAGTATGTATATGAAGTAATCCTTGACATGAATCCTCAATGAATATTAGATAAATGATGATTTTTGATGGAGCTAGAAGCACCTACCACTAACTCAAACAATTTTTGGACCGTTTCCCCAAAATCCTACAACAGGTTCCTCCCTTGTCATAGGGTGGTTGATTAAGATATAGAATAAACCCTCACCTTAGTATTTGAGTCTCATAAGAGGGATCCTATTGGGTTTTTCCGACACAAATTCTATTAAGAACTAGTCCCTCAAAAACTCACTATTAATTCCACCTAGTCGTACCCAACTCTAGTCACTCAGACATGAAAATATATGAGATCTCACTTGGGGAGGTGAGATACCAACTATTGGGAGTGGGATCGTATATATACTCCCAATTTAGAATCTGACTAGAATAATATAGAAATAACTAGCATGTATTCTAATATTTCTGTTTACATCCAAAAAGTCACCCAGTATACATTGGTAGCACAAGAAGAACCACATATACATATCCTATCATCTATGAGGGGAATGAATATATTTTGACTCCAACCCATATTGAGTTGTTGTTTAAAACATCCCCGCTGCACTATTTAAATGGTTTATGAACATTATTAGTCTTGGAGACCCATTAGGGTTGTCTCTATCACCCACTGTAAGTTTGTGAATTATGACTATAAACTATGTGATATCATTTGAGATGGTATGTAGAGGTATTTGGATCTCCATTCACATTGGGTATATATTAACATTACCACCAATGGGACTGTCTTGACCCACTAAGTCCATCGATCAAGGCGATAAATATTATGCAACATAGTCAAAGTTGTAAAACATTAAAATCTCACAATTGAAGGTTTAAGAATCTTGAACTTAAACTATTTTCCCTTTATTTTAGATAATCTATAGTGGAATTAATATATCCTTTAAATGATGGTCTTTCCTTTCTCAAAATATATAAAATTTCAATCTTATTGGTCTAAGACGTATGAACTTATAATTTGAACTTATGGGCCAAAACCTGTAGGACCATAAAATCTATACCATATTGGTCTACATCACAAGAGCCTAAACTGTAGGTGAAAATGTTTTAAAACATTTCTTGTTCGAAACTAGTAAAGAGAATCCTAAAAAAATTAAAATCCTCACTCGCTAATCCTCCAAATTTTGGGGAATAAGAAAAAATAATGTGGAAACATAAACGAAAAAATGCTCATAAGACATACCATATGGCCCTAGAAAAATCCAAGCCTTGCTCGATGGATCTACTAAAAAAGGAAAATTTTAATGTGATCGAGTATTATATCTATTTGCACTGATTTTTTCCTCACATGGAGTTGTAATATTTATGGTTCCAACAGCCCGATGGAATATTCTTTAACTTCTATAAACCTACTTTATTTCATAAATGTTCGATTCCTCATGAATCTTCTTGGATACAGATAATGAGAATATTCAACTCCAAAGGTATATTTTACTTGAATATCCATACATGACCCTAATATGGATATGCATATGCACCCTTGATAGGGACTTTCATCCAAATGGGTTTTCAACCTAAAGAAGAAGATCCTCTAAACTATATACACCCATACACCATTGAAGTAGAACCCTTTATTTTAATCTTTCCATTGGTCATCCCTGGCATACAATTTCATCCCATCATTATTGATTTAAATTTCGTGAGTTATTATTTACCCAACCCATAATTCAAATATTAAATTAGATTTATAACCCTAAATGTTACACACTTGTGCATCACACTCCCCTTTAGATAAGGGATTAAATAAATCACCCTTTATATTTTTCTTGGTCCTCATCATGTGACCCAAAAAATACATGAAAAAACTATCCCAGATTTATAACCATAAACTGAATGACCCTTACTATATAAAAACTATTTATGGGAAATGATAACTTTATTTATTTCGAGTTATTTTACTTTCCCTAGCAGGATGAACTATCTAACATATATGTTCAAATATTTATGACCTTAAAGTATGAAAATATATGGTCAAACTTTTTTGACCTTAAACGTTTGAAAATTTTTGTCAAAGCACTATTAAATTAGAAAATATATACCATTCTTGAAGTCTCTCCACATTTGTAACATTGAGATCTCTAGTCACATCAAGAATTAATTTTCCATTTTTTTCTATTTATTCCACTATGAATTTTTTTCAAGGTTATCTGACTTCAAATAGTAGTTACATTGAAAAACATGAATAACCAAAAAAACAAGAGGAAAGAGTCCCATAAATCTCTTGGAGAAAGACCCATAAAAGGAATCTATATTTTTTCATTATATTCTCAAAAATCACACACCATTCATGATTTAGAGAAAATTGACTATTTGAAGTTGAAAAAGACAAAAACTTATTAGGTAAAAAACCCATAAAGGGAGGTCAAAGAAAAAGGTGAGTTCCTATCCACTATGACATCCCTACATAAGAATTTGGTAAAGATTAAGGAAATAAAATTATAAAAAAAATTTATGGGATCCCAAATATAACCTTAGTAGATGCTAAGATGTTCTCACTAGGCCCCTTGGCTATGAAAAAAATTATATCATTATTTTTATTTACCACCCCTCATATATCATCCTAGAGGGTCAATGAGAAATGAGTAAATATATTACTTTAGGGCACTCAAACACTTATGATCATTGGAATTCCCATTCCAAATTCCCCGTTTTCAAACCTTATCACATCGAGTCTTATTATCCATCAAAATGAACCAAGTATAATGTTATTATGATGTAATTTCTTACTATACCAATCAACGAGCAACACCTTAGAAGAAATAATCCATCCATATTGACAATCTCTAGTGTTTATTTGATTGAATTTATACCAATACCCTTCCTCCAAACATTCCTAGGAGGAAATCATTCTAAAAAAGTGTTTGAGGTCCATGATTAGATTTTTTACATTTCAAATTAAATGTCTAAATGATTTTAAGTTATCTTAATGATTATTTTATATACCATTATATTTTATTATGAGGAAATAATTTTACTTGAGAATAAAAATTGAAATAGAAATCATATAATTGAAAAATAACCAAGAGAAAAAATATTCTTTATTAATCATCAATGAAAGGAACATCTATAGTTCAAAGTCACTCACTGTAAAAAATGGGAAGGCTTAATTCATCAGAAAATATTATCATCCAAGATAAAAAAATTCCAATGTCTAATGGATAATTTTAATAGATCTATGATGGTCCTTGCATTTGGTTCCTTCAACGTCACTAATTGAACACATTTCCTCAATACAAGAAACTAATTCTTGATTAATTTGATTAAGGGTCTTGAGCTCTATAGTGGACACTAATAGTTGTGAATTCACTTTTTATAAATGATTCATGTACTCTAAAACCTCTATAGTCAAATTATAATTTTATTTTATGAAGATGTGATTTTTAAATTAGTAATTGATTCAGTTCCCCCATATATTCCTTTAGATTATCTTCTGGTAATTTATCACTATCAATTGATTTTATATCCCTCTTTTGTGTCTCTAGTTCCTCTTGGTTGAATTTAATTATTCAATTGAGAGAATAATTGCATCAGTAATAACATTAGATCACACCCAACCAATGAAAAGTTGGAGATTTATTTTTGATTTGTTTCTTATCTATTATATGTGAGTCTTTATAATGACTGTAAAGGCTTGATTCAATTACCACTTGCTAATAAAGCATTATTTGGATGAATTTTTGAGGTTTTCACAATGCTCAGTTGCCACCACTATTATATATAATCATGGATTTATTCCCTAAATTTTCAGAAAAATATGGTTATGGGTATATATGAGTCATTAGATATGACCTCATGGATGGTTGCATCAACCAACAAAATAAAGGCAGTCTTCAAAAAATGTTTAATTCCTATAAAAAAACACTAATACTTGTAGTTTATTTACTAAATTTTGTCATTTCACTAATCCTAACACCTCTTTGATGTGAATGGGACATAAATAAGGAGGATCTACATGATGATTGGAGTGAATAGTCACAAAATCCACTAGTTCAATGATTTGACCAATGGTAGCATTAGGGAAATGGATGTGATAATGAAATATTTTATTCACCTATTGGATGGGAAATCCAATAATCCCATCAAGTTATCTCTCAAATCATTCCCTAACATAATCCTAGGATATGTTATTTGGGGATCCCATTTGGGGAAATAGGATCTTGTAATTTGTATCCTCTTGTGTCACAATTATCTTGATTTAGTGGATAAAAATGTTATATAATTTACTCCTGACCATGGAAGAAGGTAGATGATAAAATTTATATAAAAAATTGAAATAATTCATAAATATATATGGAGAATAAGGATTTTTGATGAATCACTCTTCCACTAAATCCACCAAGATAAAATCAAAATAATAAACAATGAAAGGGAATTATTATCAAGCACAAGCACCAATGTCTATGGATTTACTAGAAGACATTTCACTCTAATGAGTAGGGAAGAAATGTGAATTATTCCACAGTATATCGATGACCTTATAAACATTCAAATACATCATCTAAATTCCCATAACATTGATAAATTTTTAGAGAGAATAATAACAAGGTTTTGTTGGTGTATTCTAGGATATATAACAATGAATGTTTTGTGTGATCTAACAATAAAAAAACTATAATGGGTTAATAGTTGGGTAAAATATCTCCCCTTCATTCATGTGAAAAAAAATATTTTAGATTTTAGGAATAACCAACACTTCTAGATTGATTGGTAAACCTTGAAATACTAGGGATCCCATTATTTGGGTATTGACCTTGACATCTGAGTTGGCATCCAAAATGCTAAATATCCACCCTCCCAAAAACATTAATAAGAACCCCGTTATCCAAATGGAAGAGTCCACATCCGGTCAAATCATTTTTCCCGAGGAATGGTTCTATCCCTCATCCATGAAAGCGCAATACGAACATTGAATATTTATAGACTATTGTCTATGGTAACCCCATGGAAATTTTACTCCTAACATTGGTTTTTTATATTAAAGGAAGATGATAAATAATTCAATAAATGGGATAGTCAAATTAATAGAGATCCCCCACCATATTATTCTCTTTTATTTCGTCATTAGATATCATTTTAATGGAAGGGAATTTCCTGCTTCTTCAGTGGAATTAACTGTAGGAAAAATTCATAAAAAATTCTTCCAAGTATTTGGATTCCACGCAACTAATGAATATCCCATAATATTCTTAATAAATTTCTTGGTGCTAAATAGAAGGCATTAGTAATTGAACACCAATGACTAAGAAACTCTTAAAAAATATATTTTTCCCTTACACTAGATTCAGAGAAACCCATGTTTCCTAATATAGATATACCACCCACAATTTTTTGGTTAACTAAAAAAAATAGTGATGTAACCAGAAGGCCCAAGACCACTCTACAGAAAATATACTTCCCAGTCATAAATCTCACATTAGACTACATCCAAAACAAGGATTTTTTTAGAAAGTGATAAGAATAGATAAATAGTTTTGAGAAGTTGGATTTTTTATTCTGATCCTGATCATCCAAATTTTGAGGGGAGTGTCTCAGAATGTACGCAATTTCTTATTAAGATAGTTGAATAAGTTTACTCTCACTAGAGATTTTATCTTCTATGATTCCAGATAGGATATGAACATTTCCAATAGCCTTTTTATTTGGTACAGGGATGATGGAATCATCTTCAAAATCAAATTATTATTTGGGTAATCTTTCAGATAATGGGAGCCCATAAAGTTTTGGGTTAATATGATTAATCAAGACTTTGTTTTTTGGAATGTTATGATACTAAGGATCTTACTTGATAATTTCTACAATGGTGAGTATCTTTTTTACAATAGTAACTTTATGAAAATTTGATATGGAAAATAGTTAAAAAGATAAAAGACTAGAAAATTCTGATCCTCTGTGTGGTAACTATATGAATGGAACATAGGTAAGACACTAAAAACTGTAGTCCCTTTTATTAACTATGTGAATAGAAAAAATTCCTCATGGTAACTATGTGGCTACTCAAAAAACCACCTAGTCTTATGTGACTATATACAACAGATGCACGATAAATCTAGAATTTAATAACATTTATGTGAAGTTAGGAACAACCACATAAGAATTTGGGGACTTCAAATTCAATAGCATAAAGTCAAAACTGACACATTGTTATGTGATGCCACTTACCAATTTCATATAGGACATCTATTCCCATGGAAGGTTGGTGGGATAGAGTACATGGTTATTTGTTTGTTCTTGATGAATCCAAATCCCAGACGAATCATGTGAAAATTAAAGGGGGTATTACCCAATTCTAAGAGTGAAAGTGAAATTTTGGATACCCAATTTTCACCCACATTGTGAGATGTGATCCTCACCACATAGACTACAGACTTTCCAAGTGACCATGCAGTAACCAATTTAGGATTTAGTTGACTTCCAAAAAATGAACCCCATGTTGTGAAATAAGAATCCATTCTGATGGTTGAATTTTTAATGACTAAATGATCTCCCATATATCATGTTTTATCCTA
Organism: Viscum album; assembly: GCA_963277665.1. Classification (NCBI taxonomy): domain Eukaryota; kingdom Viridiplantae; phylum Streptophyta; class Magnoliopsida; order Santalales; family Viscaceae; genus Viscum; species Viscum album. Next base: position 249,653,855 of record OY728133.1, read on the forward strand.
CACCCATGTGAATGGATGATGGAAGAAACTACTTTGTCACTTGACTCCCACGTAGTAAGATAACAAGGGTAACAAAATAAATGATTTCCCATTGTGAAACATATTGATCATACATGATTTTGAAGAATCACCTGTCATGATATGCCATATACCATGCTTCTATAAAATTATCATTCCATATGGCTAGAAACCCAGTTAGTGGAATTAATATGCATGGAAGGGTAATGAAGGTACCCCATGATCCCATACTCCAAACTATGTGACTGCCTATCTCGAGGAAAAAATTACCCATACCTTACCTATAAATACCAAGGTTTTCAATTTATAAAAAATAAACCACTACATATATAGGACAATAGGAGAAATTATTTTTCTATATGGTAATTACAAAAGCCATGATGATTCCTCCATGAGGTTTGGTTCTCCAACCATTGGCATGAAAATTCCCAGATTGCATGATTTTCACACTTTTAGAAACTATAGAGGAATCCTATGTTAGGATTGAACCACCCAGGCTCACTCTTAATCAGATACTATATATTCCTCTTTAACCATGATCCTCATACACACCAGATCATCACCTTAAAAATTCTGACAGATGATCTTACCTCCCATACATAGTTCATGAAAAGAACAATATTTTCATGCCATCTCACTACACAATGACCCTTTTCTCCATGCATCTCCTAGGATTATCATACATATTTTTGAGATAACTGGGTAGAGTATCCTACCATGCAAGGTAAATATATGAATCAGCCCCCCCAAAATGTTCTCCTACTATGCAGGATGAGTCTGGTATATGTCTCTAGGACAGACTAGCATTTTTTTACGAGGTCCCCAGGAGGTCTAACCATCCTCATGCTTATATAACACACCAAATAGTTTCTGTCACAGTCCTACCATGTGGATGAACCCCCTTATATACATCCTATGTGGTCCAGTCTCCTTTTATGTAATTTAAACCCCTCCTTTCAATAATAAATTTGTGTGGGGTATCCAATCAAGCAATGAGAAAATTTTACATGGGGAATCCTCAGAATTACAAATTATATCCTCCTCAAAAACCACCAGACCTTCCTTATTAAAAATTTGAGTATTTTATAGTGATAATACTTAGATCATGTATTACAATAATAAATTGTATCTCTTTAATTTCCTCTATAACCAATTGGGTCTGTAGGGAATATACGATCTTGCATTCTCATGAATAAGAGGGTTCTCTTCATATGGATATCAATGAGACCATCCCGAAGCCATGTAATCTAATTCAGATGAACATGGACTGAATTTTATTTACCTATGTTCTTGGTTGAAACTTAAGTCCACATAACAAGGAAGGAAGCCAAAGCTAATAATAACCCCTACATCTACCCTTACAGTCTCATAACATTGAGTGGTCCACCTTTATCTATCCTCACCGATTGATAGAAAATATGATAAGTGAATGAGAATACCCATTTATGTAAGCCACATTCAATGAACTAATTTCATACATTTCATGATATATATAACCCTATAGTATATTGATTAAAATTAATGCACAACATCATAGTTTCACATTATAAAAACTACATGATATTTTTCTCACAACCAGATGTTAAACTACATGGTATAGTATTATCACATGACCTTAAAATATTTCAATCTAACTACATGTGTATTGATTCACATTAATGAAATATGTTGGAATCTTCTCATAATTTTAAACCCAACACCATCAACCTTCCATTTTCATCATCATGGGAATCTATTCCTCATAAAACTGTTTAAATATTTCTTCATTGGGATGTATCCCCCATTAGCTCATACTTCCCTTTAATTAAGGATATATTCTCAAAGAACTCTATATAATGATATATATTTCCTATGGAGATACCTCCAACCTATAGGGAAATATTATTTTTAGGAATCACCATTTTCATTCATTATTACAAATTTGTGGTAAAAATTGAATTGTTCTCAATGGTCCATATTCACTAATGCGGAACCAACTACACATCTCATGTGTTTATATTCATAATGAATAAAAACTAATATCCTTGAGGAAAATTCCCTTAGAGTTTAACTAGAAAGGGATTCTCATGTATAATTGTCACACTAACTATCTCTAAGAATATTTCACTTAATTTTCCTTAGAGTATGTTGTTAAACAACATGGATAATTCTTAATCGAATTAACATAAAAGGTAAACTGTGTAACATTATGTGTCACTAAAATACAGATGTACTAATTATTATTATAGTGAAATATAGGAATCCCAAATTATGGGTTTACCAACTCCATAAACGCCCACTTCTTCCTTGGATGAAAATAAATTATAGAGTTTTCTACTATGGGAATATAAAACATAATACAATAAAATTAAGAATAAATAATGATTGAATAACAAAGATTGATAACCTTGAAACATTGAAATTTTCAAATTGATATAATCTAACAATCAATAACTGGAATAGGGGAAAAAATTACTATACTATGATTTGAGAAGGATAAGTGAAATCAAATTAAATCTATTAGAGAGTCCAAGAGTGGGAATAATCCTCTAAAAAAGGTGAGATGATTCTAAAATCCCACCCTATAAACCAACACACATTTTGAAACAATACTAGAAAAAAACCTCATCTACCTTTTTCCTTAGGAAAGATATTCTGTATTTCTGTTTATGCTGAACCATCATCGACCTGGGAGAATATATCATTTTAACATTTAAAGGAGTGAAAAAGGAATACATAAAGGTTATTAGGTCACATAAAGGAATATTTAAAGGTTAATAGGTAGTGGAAATGAATACATAAAGGTCACTCAATCAAAAAATTTGATACATAGAGATCACTATTAGTGTAAACCTTATGTATCAAAGAGTGAAGCTTAAGTATCAAATAATGTGATTTATGTGTCAATATATATAGTGGTCATATCCTTATGTATGCTCCTGTCATATTTAACAATATATTATATATTGTTATTATGAAATCATTCAATATTTTTGTAAAATTTAGATTTTGGTCATAGCCTATGAAATTGTTTGTATCATAGCTTATAAAGAAAAATAAAACCATGGGTTTTTATTTATCATACTCTATGATATACAATTGTTGTACCCTATGAATAATAAATTGTCATTATTTTATCATATAATTCAATTTTAGTTATAAGAACCAGACATTATTTTATTCTATAATGAAATATTCATATATCAGTTTGGATTGTGTTATCTCATAACATAATTTTATTCATATTTATTCATTTTAAAGAAATGATATCATGAATACAATTCATGATAATTTTTTAATTCCATCGATGGGGGTTAGGATCACTGTCCCTCAAATAACCACATCAAACATGACATCCAAATAAAACTATACAATCACTTAATTAACCAAACACTTGGCCTACACAACTATTTTCACTAGTAATGGTTCCCATAAGATGAGATCCTCTGTTTATAAAATCTCATGTGTGAGATTTCCTAGAAATAAGATTACCATTTATCCCTTTCATTGATACCATTTTTAGGGTTTATATGACCATATAATAGTTATTCAACGTAGTGTAAATAAGTTAGAAAACCAATTATATGAACACCACTCTTGAAAAATGAAATAAAAATAATGTAAACTGGAGAATGTGATATATGAGTACCTATACACCATAACATTGATACTGTGATCTTTGAAAAAATAGGATTGATAGAGAACACTAAAATGTTTTAATTAGACTCCCCTCCCCATGATTTATTTGTGGGATGAGATCAATTGGCCATAACATGTTTGAGATTCTTCTTCCATCCATGACATGCTACAATCCTAATGAGAAAAATAATGAAGAGAGAGAGTGTTTGGGATGATGGTGATTAAAATAGTATAAAACTAGAGTCTAAAATACCCATATAATGAGTAATTTGTCTTTATATAAATCTACCAAGGATACTCTTTAAGTGAGAAACAATATTATGATTTGTTATTCCACATCAGAATGTTACACAAGGCCAATTGATTCTATTTTTTACTGAATACACTAATCTCATGACTGTTTCATCATGTGAAATGTTAATTTAATGATAAACATAATTGGAAGATTTCTAAACACTAACATTTAATGTTTGGTTTCCATGTAGATCATAGGAAACAATATCTCCATATATTAAAAAATGATACACCAATCATGGAATTTTTAATTTCCATGAAATTAAGACATTTTCTAATATAATAAACCTATATCATATACCACCATATATGAAAATATGTATCACATACATGATATTATTTGTCACATATATCATTTATTTATGTTTGAGTTTTTGGGTGGTAAAGTTAGTTTGAATTGAAAAAAACCTAAGGTGTTTTGATTGAATTTGATATGAGTAGGAAATTCAGGTTAGTGATCTCTATCATGATTTATGTCAAGTCAATAAAACAAAATAATTTCACAAGAAACATTATGAGATACAAATAATCTAGTTTTTTTAGTAAAATAACTTTCCCATAATTTTTAGAGTCTATGTAAGGTTTTTCCTACAAGTCGTGAATAGATATTATGTCCATTTTTTATGGCTGGGTTTCCACAATTTCCTAATAACTCTCACATATTACCAAGATATTATCATAAATTAAGTGAATAGTTTTGTATTTAGATATTCTATATTTTAAATCACAATAAAATAATCTAAATAATATCCAATTAGTGAAATGAATTCATAAAAAAGAAAAAAATAATGTCAAATCCATGTTCCAATAGACATACAATTGAAAAAATAATCATTCCCCCCCCCTCACCCCCACAAATTATTTATCCAAGAATATTAAAATAAATTAAAAAAAAATAGAGAGAAGATCAGTCATATGTTGTTACTAGAAATATGTCCTCCTTAATTACTATTGGTTCACTACTAAATGAATAAATGATATGGTTGAGAAATGTTTAGAATGGAGGATGTAATGACCAAAAGTGTATTGGTTGGTGAAAATCATGAATTTTTTTGGGTCCCAATGTATATGAAATTGCAAGAATGTGGATTTATATTTATATTTCAATGGGTTAAACTTAAATAAGGGATGATTTTGAATGTGTTTAGAGGCTTGAGAGGTGTTACAGTGCTCTGCTGAGCACAATAGTAGGGTCAGTGTGGGTTTATTGTAGATTTGTTTTTTCTATAAATGACTCATTATGCAGTAGTAGGTGAGATACATTCTAGGTGAGGGGATGGATAAAAAATAATTCCATAACTATAGGGGAGTCGCTTCTTTTGGTAAATAGGCTATTCATTAATAGTGGGTCTCAAATGTTTTGGAATTTTATGTTTTAATGTTTTCAAATGAGATATCCTTACATATGAGGGTCACAACCAAGCTAGGGGTGTCATGATTTTATGACCCTGACACATTAATTTTTTTATAAAACTAATGATTCTTATATATAGAGGTCCCACTCTACTGATGTAAGTCACTCCAGAACCACATGTGAGAATAAATCCATACATATTGTATTTATGGATTTTTATATGAAGGGATGGTTATTTAATAAAACCTAGGGACACACTATAACCCCTAGTTTCACACATGATGAGATTCATGGTGTGGTAGTGTTAGAGGTTGGAGGCCATGTAGTCAGTAATTTTCCATCAGAGTTGTTATTCATATTGGGGTAGGGTTCCACGTCTTGGGCAGAGGGATCACACCGTGGAGTGGTGATCACGGGTGTGGGGTTACATCCTGGAGGGAGGAATCCATAATATATTTGTAGGTGAATAATATTTTTTTCTTCTTCTTGAAGTTCTATGCCACATCATGACTACATGTATCACATCATGATGGGTGACCATTATATTTTCGGTTCTACTTTGGGGAGGGTTTCCATGTCATGACCCAAGGGGCCACTCCATGATGGGTGACTAAGGTGAAAACATTGTTCTAGGAACAATGGGGTCACATAATGGTGGGTCTGTCCTTCAGTTCTAAAAAACATAGGTTATAATAGTCTTTTCGGTATTTTAAATTAGAATCCCCTCCATGTTTCCTCACATTTCAGTCATGTGAGAAATGGGAGGCCTAAACCTCTCCCATTTATTTTTACTATTTTGACCTCCTTGATTCATGTTGATGAAAGGTTTTTTTCTTTATCATTTAGAGGTAAAATTTTATGATTTTAATTAATTATTCCTCCTCTCATGTTACAACTATTTTTTGCAGTTTATATAGGGTTTTATAATGATTTCACCATGATCATGGAAGAATCAAGAAAATATAATGGGGTAATAACTTGGATTTTATAGATAATATATTTTAGAGGATAGATTCACTAGGTTTTGGGTAGATTCATATAGTTATGTCATTGATTTTAATTATTAATTCGTTTCAATTTATTTTGGTGAAATCGAACGTCTCATTTAGATGAGAATTGGGTTTTTTGTAACGCCCCGACCCTAGTTGCCTAGAGTCGGTGCCTTATTACATAACATTGGCATGATCACAAGAAAGATCAAATCTCGAAAGACCGATTGGTTTAGTAGCCTTGGAAACACTAGATATATTCATAAGTTTTACATTACATCATAAAATCAAAAACTACTACAACAACATAATGTTTCCACAGTCCACACTACAATCCCCTCATAATATCCCTGCAGGTCATTCATAACTTACATCTTCACTTCCTGAGAAAAATAAAACATAGAAAAGGGGTGAGCTCAAATGCCCAGTAAGGATAACAATATGGCAGAAACTTTCATCAATAAGAATAAACATTTAAGGAAATGTATAACTAAAACAAAAGCCTTTTAAACATGAACTTTCAACATGGTATGGCATAAATAAAATGAAATAATGCCATTTACTTATTCACATGGATATTCCACTAATCGAATAATCACATGCAAAAATAAATAACCACTTTCATAATGTTGGAATGCATAATGCCAGACTATCATAACCACATAGCCAAGGCCTCGTGCCAAGACTACAAATAAGATTTTGTCAAGGCCTTGTGCCAAGACACTAGTTTGTCTCATGAGACCTACCGATGCATCGAGGAGCTATAGCGGGCTCCACCCGTCACTTATTAAGTCCAATGCATTCCCATATGAAAAGGTTTAAACATAACATAAACATTCGTATTAAAACTAGCATACGAAATGTCAATAATTTCACCATAAACTATGAATGGTATAAAAATAGCACATCCATAGTCAAACATATCACAAAACCTTCAATACAATATAGAAGTTTTGTATCATAATAAATCAACTTCAAATAATCTTAAAATCCATCAAAGGATGTTGACATAGATGAAATCAAAATTCTTTTTAAAGAAATATCTCCTTTCATTTTGAAACCATTTAAGATCCATATAAAATAAAACATTTTCTTTGAAAATATTCTTATAAGCTTGTAAGGAAATCTTTGAAGATTTTATAACGGCGTAAAATAACCGCACCCGCCGTATAAGTTAAAAAAAACATTCTTACCTCAATTCTATCGAAAAGGTTAAAAAGGACCTTGTTTTGAAAATGACAGAAAGATTCCTTTATAAACCTCTTATAAAAATTCAAATAAGGGTATAAATGACTTTAACCCATAAAAAATGTTTTGAAATACATTTTTAAGAAACATGGATGTGGATGATAAAGATATCCCAGTAGATTATTACGTATAAACAACCTCGGATAATGAAGAGATTGTGAAATAACCCTTACCTTGTACTTTTCCTTGGTTGGGGTAGGTTAACCTCCTGTATAATGGTGAAATAATTGTTATTAAATTATACAAGAATCATATATATTAATATGATATCATATATGATCTTTTAACATTGATTTATTAATAATATCTTAGAATTATCATCGTTTCGGGTGTTAACTTACTCATTTTCTTTTATATGTTTTGTTACATAAGCCATGTTTGTTGTATCTTATTCATATCCAGAATGATATCAAGTCCTTAAACATCATTTTTAAATCATAAAATGATAATTATACTTGAATGGATACGATGGAGAATGAATCTCATCGCGTTCGTGGAGACGGTAGTCCGTACGTACGCACGAGCGACAATATCATTCTTTTGATATTAAAATAATATATAAATGGATGGTATATCATATATACAGAATCATTAACATGTTATATTTATTATTTACATGAGTTACACATCATTATTATACCTATCCAAATAATAATATATTGAATAACAATTACACCACGACATGGAGACGGTAAGCCGTACGTACGCACGTATGGTGACATGTTATTCAAAGGGTGGATAGAATAATGAATATGGTTGTGCCATATTTATAATAACATCACAGTATATGTAAGATACTGGAGTTATTATTTTAGAATGGTAAGAACAAAGAAAGAGGAAGTGGAAGAAGAAATGAACTTAGAAAAGGGTGGTGAAATCATTACCTCTTCTTCGGGTTCTTTCTTTTGATTTGATCAAAAGGGCTCCTTAGGTTGGCTTTCTGATCAAACTAAGGCCTCTAGGTTGTAGTGAGGGATGTTGGGAGAGTATTTGGGTAGAGTTTGGCCGAACCAAAAGGCTATGAAGGTGTGAAGAAATGAGAAGGAGGAGTGCCCTTTTATAAGAGGGGTGAGGGGCACCTTTGGAAAAGCTAGAAATATTAATTTATAATAAATTCATATTCGGTTTCTAATGGCTCCAAAGTTGATTATTCAAAGGTTAAGGTGGGGATAGGTCGAAAACCACTCAACCAATAGAATTTAGACAGGTTTGGGTACTTATATTAACCTTATCTTTAAGTATTAACTCTAAGTTAATTAGTTTCACTTTTACAATGTCTCTTTGTATTTTTATATAATATGGTTAATAAACTTACTATATACATCCAAGCGACCCCCAAGTGGTCCATTAATGATTATCCTATCATAATATAAGTCTCTTGGCCGAACCTTAGATTTTTAGGAATTTAATATCAATTAATAATATAATATTTGTTTTAAGAACTCTTTTATGTCAATTTTGACACTATTCAATAGTTGATTTTTGTGAAACTCATAACAGATTGATTACTTCGAACAAAGTCCATTAAATCAATCATAATATATCATATTATCCTATAAAATTAGTTTAATTCATTAAAAGTTTCATATTATATTTATTTGGGTATTTATAATATCAATTATTTTAATTTTTCACTATTATAGTAATTACTGCATCATCATTGTGTCATAAATAAAATAAATTATTTAATGTCTAAAAATTATAAATAAAATATCATTATGTAGGACATCTTTTTAGATTTCTAATGAATATTTATAATCTAAAATCCAACATATATAACCCTATGTAAAAATTGTTGTTCTAAAAGATATATGCTTGTGTCATTTTTGTATTCATTTTAACTTAATTAAAATAAAGTGTCATTATCACTTACAAGTGGATCCATGGGGTCCCAAAATTGACACAAAGATGCCCATGGTCGACCATGTATCAACCAATAGGGTTAAGACACGTTTTAGGGTAATTTAGTATTATTATAATATTATTTTTTAACCCTTATTTACCGGATTTACCCTTTAACCATGGTAAATAAAATATTTACCGCAGTAATTATTCAAAATGTGTAAAAATAAAAGTTACCTATTTACACAATTTGAACATCCTGATTCCAAATATGGAATCCATTTTCCTAAATTCAAAACACAGAAGTGGCAGAAATTAATTTAAAATTAATTCCCGCTGTCAAAACAAAAAGCGTGTTTTTAAGAGATAATAACTATCAAAAGATTGACACTTGTTTATGTTCGGTTTAATTGTAAAATTATGTCCAATGATAAACATTAAATTGAATGGTAAAAATATATTCTAAATATACTTTAAAACCACTAAAATTCATAATTTATCACTATTAATTATTTTGATTAAAAAAGTTGTTTTTAATTAAAATTTAGAAATTTTCACTATTCATCAAAATATGAAAGTTATCCGAAATGTACCAAAATTTCACCCTAGGCTAATTTTGATATTCCGAATCCAAAAATGAAGTCCATTTTGAAATATAGAATATATATGATTTCAAAAAGTAGGTATTACTATTCACAACGGCTAGTTTAATTAGTTGTGGTGTGTGTTAGAACTCGAGGTTGCGTACAACACACGCTATCGCATTATTCGAAGGGAAACGTACCGTAGAAGCTTGGGGTGTTACATTCTCCCCTCCTTCAAATAATTGCGTCCTCACAATTTCTAGGGTATTACTGCATAAAAAGACTCGGGTGGTTCTTCATCATAAGTTCCTCGGGTTCCCACGTTGCCTCTTCCATCTTATGATTTCTCCACAAAACTTTTACCAGACGCGTCGTCCGGTTTCTCAGCACTTGTTCTATCGTATCAAGAATCTTGATGGGCTCTTCACAATAAGACAGATCGGGTTCCAGTTCTAATTCCTCATAGGTGAGTACATGCGTCGGATCAGGTATGTATTTCCTCAATAGAGATACGTGGAACACATCGTGAACTTTGGAGAGACTTGGCGGCATTGCCAATCGGTAAGCTACAACCCCAATTCGTTCTAGAATTTCGAAAGGTCCGATGTACCTGGGACTCAATTTACCTTTCTTACCAAAACGTATGACTCCCTTCCACGGAGATACCTTCAGAAAAACATGATCACCGACTTGAAATTCCAAATCCTTCCTTCGATTATCGGCATAGCTCTTCTGCCTACTTTGAGCTGCTTTGATGTGATTTTGGATTACATTCACCTTTTCCACCGTTTCCTCCACCAGTTCTGGGCCTACAAGTTTTCTTTCACCAACGTCATCCCAACCGGTTGGTGTACGACATCTCTTTCGGTATAACGCTTCATATGGTGCCATCTGAATACTCGAATGGAAGCTATTTTTATAGGAAAATTCTACTAGTGGTAAATATTGATCCCACATACCCTGAAAATCAAGTGAGCAAGATCTCAACATGTCTTCTAAGGTCTGAATAGTCCGTTCTGATTGTCCGTCTGTCTGAGGGTGGTAAGCAGTGCTCAAATGAAGTTCAGTATCCAGGGATTTCTGAAGACTTTTCCAAAATCTTGAAGTAAAACGGGGATCACGATCAGAAACAATTGATAGGGGTACTCCATGAAGTCTCACAACTTCATTAATGTATAGTCTTGCTAGACGTTCCAGGGGTAGATCTTCTCTTATAGCAAGAAAATGTGCTGACTTGGTAAGACGATCAACAATAACCCATATTGCATCGTTCCTTCTAGGAGTCTTTGGTAGCCCCATGACAAAGTCCATCGTAATATTGTCCCATTTCCACTCCGGTATGGGAAGAGGTTGCATGACTCATCCAGGCTGTTGCCTTCCAGCTTTCACTTGTTGACAAACCATACATCTTGATACAAAAACAGCAATCTCCCTCTTCATGTTGTCCCACCAAAAATGTTCCTTCAAATCTCTATACATTTTGGTGCTCCCAGGGTGTATAGAGAAATTGGAACTATGAGCATCATCCAGTAATTCCCTTTTCAGATCAGGTAAATCGGGAACACAAAGTCTCTTTCCAAATTTCAAAGTTCCATCTTCATACACAAAGTCTCTCAATCTCCCATCATTCACAGCTTTAATCTTCTTCTGAAATTCTTCATCATCGGTCTGGGAACTCTTAATCCTTTCTAGTAAAGATGGTTTGGCAACCATTTGAAAAAGCATTGATGTTTCACCTTCCCTGGTTATTCCCATGTCCATCTTCTCTAGATCCATGAAAATTGGATCCCTTTCAATTCTCATCATGTTCAGAACTCCATGGTCTTTTCTACTCAAAGCATCTGCCACCTTGTTTGCCTTCCCCGGGTGGTAGTGTATCGTGCAATCATAATCCTTGAGTAATTCAAGCCATCTACTTTGCCTCATGTTGAGTTCTTTTTGTGAGAAAATATACTTCAAACTCTTGTGATCAGTATAAATCTCACATTTTTCACCATAGAGGTAGTGCCTCCATATCTTCAAAGCAAAGATCACAGCTGCTAACTCAAGATCATGAGTAGGATAGTTTTGTTCATGAATTTTCAACTGTCGTGATGCATAGGCAATAACTCTATCATTCTGCATAAGGACACAACCAAGTCCTTTCTTTGATGCATCACTATAAATAACGAACCCATCATTCCCCGATGGTAGAGTCAATATAGGAGCATTGACTAATCTTCTCTTCAGTTCTTTGAAACATTCCTCACACTCTTTTGTCCAAACAAATTTAACCCCTTTACGTGTGAGCTTCGTTAATGGGTTAGCCAATCGGGCAAAATTCTGGACGAAACGTCGATAATAACCTGCCAAACCAATAAAACTACGTACCTCAGTTATACTTGTAGGTGCTGGCCATTCTTGGATTGCCTTGGTCTTAGAAGGATCAACATAGATTCCATCTTTAGAGACAATATGGCCAAGAAAAGAAATCTCCTGAAGCCAGAATTCACACTTGCTAAATTTTCCATATAATTCATGCCTCCTCAGAGTCTTCAAGATAATACGCAAGTTATTTTCATGATCTTTGTAGGTTTTGGAGTATACCAAGATATCATCAATAAATACCACCACAAATTCATCGAGATACTCCTTGAAAACTCTATTCATTAGATCCATGAATACAGAGGGTGCATTAGTCAATCCAAACGGCATTACAGTAAACTCGTAATGCCCGTACCTGGTTCGAAATGTTGTTTTCGGAATGTCTTCCTTCTTCACACACAACTGATGGTATCCAGATCGAAGTTCAATCTTTGAAAAGTATTGAGCTCCATGCAGTTGGTCAAATAAATAATCAATACGAGGTAGGGGATACTTGTTCTTTATCGTTATAGCATTGATCTCCCTGTAGTCGATACATAACCTCATAGATCCATCTTTCTTTTTAACAAAAAGAACAGGGGCTCCCCATGGAGAAACACTAGGGCGAATAAATCCCTTATTACTCAATTCCTCTAGTTGTTTCTTTAGTTCGACTAACTCTACAGTGGCCATTCTATAAGGGGTCTTCGATATAGGCCTTGATCCAGGAATCAAATCAATAGAAAACTCAACTTCTCGTTCTGGAGGATGTCCAGGTAAATCTTCTGGAAATACATCTACAAATTCTTTCACAACAGGTACATCCTCTATTTGAACATTCCTTTCCTCACCCGCAGTTATTTCATTCTCTTCCTCCCCAATAATTGAATTTAGTTGAGCTATTGAGGGTGGATCTAAATAAGAATTAGGTGGTGACGATTCTGCTCTAAAAATAAGGTGTTCCTTATCATTATCATCAAGAATCGTAACCTCTTTCTTCTTACAATAAATCTTTGCATCATAGTCCGAAAGCCAGTCCATACCGAGGATTATATCAAACTCGATCATAGGTATGACGATGAGATCAGCAGATAAAGAAAATTTATGTGCTCTAATGGGGACTGATTCACAAAACTTTGTTGCAACGATACTTCCCTTAGGAGTTTTAACTGACAACTCCCTTATTAAATCAAATTGGAAATATCTAATTTTCTTAGCAAACTGGGAAGATATGAAACAATGCGATGATCCAGAATCAAATAATGCATTTGCTAAACTTTAGGAAACCATTAAATTACCTGCCACCACGTCTTTCGGAGCTTCTACCTCAGCAGTAGTGATAGCATAAGCCTGGCCTTGATCCCTTGGCCTTTTCTGAGGTAAGTTCTCCTGACGCTTAGGACATGCATTTGCATAATGCCCCATCTCCCTGCAATTGTAGCACTGAACGTTGGTAGCTTCCTTCTTCCCCTTGCAATCATGAGCTTGGTGGCCTTTTTCACCACACTTGTAACAGACTCCCATTCCCGTCAAGCAAGTACCAGGATGTTTCTTCCCGCATTTACCACAAGATGGATATTCAACCTTTCCCTTCTTCCCCTTATTTCCATTCCCAGATTGATCAGCAGGTCTCTTCTTCTCTTGCTTTGCTTTAAAGTCATAAGACTTAGAGAATTCCTTTTCGGTATTTATAGCACATGAGACAATGTCTTCGTACGATGAAAAGGATTGTGAGACTAATGCTCGACGGAGAAATGGTTTTAACCCATCAAAGAAACGATCAATCTTACTTCTTGGGTTGCGAATATAATCTCCTGCATACCTCGCTAACCTTGTAAAGTTAGCCTCATATTTTGTGACATTCTCATCCTCCTTTTGTCTCAGACTCAGAAATTGTCTTTCCATATCCGCTCGATGGTCGCGAGGGAAGTATTTTTCTAAAAACAGATCTTTGAATTCCCTCCATTCCATATTTGATACTTCATCATCTTCCTTCGTATTTTGAATCAATGACCACCATTGATCAGCATCTCCAGTGAGGCGGTAAACTGCCATGATAACTTTTTCCCTTTCACTGCTCCCCAAAGCCTGAAATATTTTCTCTAGGGAAAATATCCATTGCTCAGCTACTAAGGGATTTGTATTCCCATTGAACGTTGGTGGTTGTTGCCTCATGAATCGATCTAACATTGATCCTCCACGCTGCGGATCAGGGTGCTCCATACGGGTAAGGTTATTATTCATAACCTGAGTAAGTTGTCCCAGTACGGTGATTAGCTGATCAGCACCAGTTGCATCACCAGCCCCACTATAATTATCTTGAGCAGGAGGGAAATCCCTACATGGAGTGCGTGCATTGATACGGTTTCCATTTCTTCCACTAGGTGCCATTTCTAAACAATGGCATAAACTAGATCAGTTTATGAATCAAAATACATAATCCCATACTTATAAAACACTTAACATAAATTGAACTATTTATGGATATAATCCATAATCATAAAAATTTTTTCTTTGAGGAAGTATATACTCATAAACCCTTCAAAATGATTTGTAAAGAAAATGAGAGTTATCCTAAGCATATCCCCCGGGAGTGTCGTAACCAAGAGTGCAGCAAGGCCCGTTGTCGTGCACCAGTTCCCGTTCGAGTCTAGCTCAAAGCGGTGTTTTCGGGTTTTACCCCTAGGTACATCTGTGCCAGAGCCGCGTCTACCTGCTCGTATCCAGACAGGGATGTATTGCTCGGAAAACTCACAAAATCTCTACAATACCAAAATTCTAGGAAGTTCTTCTATACTAATCCTCAAAGTTCATCTTAGGTCTACGTGCTCTAATCAGAGTTTATCTAAATCTAGCTTCCAAGGTTTGTACTAAACTTCCTCTGATACCAACTGTAACGCCCCGACCCTAGTTGCCTAGAGTCGGTGCATTATTACATAACATTGGCATGATCACAAGAAAGATCAAATCTCGAAAGACCGATTGGTTTAGTAGCCTTGGAAACACTAGATATATTCATAAGTTTTACATTACATCATAAAATCAAAAACTACTACAACAACATAATGTTTCCACAGTCCACACTACAATCCCCTCATAATATCCCTGCAGGTCATTCATAACTTACATCTTCACTTCCTGGGAAAAATAAAACATAGAAAAGGGGTGAGCTCAAATGCCCAGTAAGGATAACAATATGGCAGAAACTTTCATCAATAAGAATAAACATTTAAGGAAATGTATAACTAAAACAAAATCCTTTTAAACATGAACTTTCAACATGGTATGGCATAAATAAAATGAAATAATGCCATTTACTTATTCACATGGATATTCCACTAATCGAATAATCACATGCAAAAATAAATAACCACTTTCATAATGTTGGAATGCATAATGCCAGACTATCATAACCACATAGCCAAGGCCTCGTGCCAAGACTACAAATAAGATTTTGTCAAGGCCTTGTGCCAAGACACTAGTTTGTCTCATGAGACCTACCGATGCATCGAGGAGCTATAGCGGGCTCCACCCGTCACTTATTAAGTCCAATGCATTCCCATATGAAAAGGTTTAAACATAACATAAACATTCGTATTAAAACTAGCATACGAAATGTCAATAATTTCACCATAAAATATGAATGGTATAAAAATAGCACATCCATAGTCAAACATATCACAAAACCTTCAATACAATATAGAAGTTTTGTATCATAATAAATCAACTTCAAATAATCTTAAAATCCATCAAAGGATGTTGACATAGATGAAATCAAAATTCTTTTTAAAGAAATATCTCCTTTCATTTTGAAACCATTTAAGATCCATATAAAATAAAACATTTTCTTTGAAAATATTCTTATAAGCTTGTAAGGAAATCTTTGAAGATTTTATAACGGCGTAAAATAACCGCACCCGCCGTATAAGTTAAAAAAAACATTCTTACCTCAATTCTATCGAAAAGGATAAAAAGGACCTTGTTTTGAAAATGACGGAAAGATTCCTTTATAAACCTCTTATAAAAATTCAAATAAGGGTATAAATGACTTTAACCCATAAAAAATGTTTTGAAATACATTTTTAAGAAACATGGATGTGGATGATAAAGATATCCCAGTAGATTATTACGTATAAACAACCTCGGATAATGAAGAGATTGTGAAATAACCCTTACCTTGTACTTTTCCTTGGTTGGGGTAGGTTAACCTCCTGTATAATGGTGAAATAATTGTTATTAAATTATACAAGAATCATATATATTAATATGATATCATATATGATCTTTTAACATTGATTTATTAATAATATCTTAGAATTATCATCGTTTCGGGTGTTAACTTACTCATTTTCTTTTATATGTTTTGTTACATAAGCCATGTTTGTTGTATCTTATTCATATCCAGAATGATATCAAGTCCTTAAACATCATTTTTAAATCATAAAATGATAATTATACTTGAATGGATACGATGGAGAATGAATCTCATCGCGTTCGTGGAGACGGTAGTCCGTACGTACGCACGAGCGACAATATCATTCTTTTGATATTAAAATAATATATAAATGGATGGTATATCATATATACAGAATCATTAACA
This sequence comes from Viscum album, assembly GCA_963277665.1. Classification (NCBI taxonomy): domain Eukaryota; kingdom Viridiplantae; phylum Streptophyta; class Magnoliopsida; order Santalales; family Viscaceae; genus Viscum; species Viscum album. The sequence continues at coordinate 249,670,745 of OY728133.1, forward strand.
TGTTATATTTATTATTTACATGAGTTACACATCATTATTATACCTATCCAAATAATAATATATTGAATAACAATTACACCACGACATGGAGACGGTAAGCCGTACGTACGCACGTATGGTGACATGTTATTCAAAGGGTGGATAGAATACTGAATATGGTTGTGCCATATTTATAATAACATCACAGTATATGTAAGATACTGGAGTTATTATTTTAGAATGGTAGAAACAAAGAAAGAGGAAGTGGAAGAAGAAATGAACTTAGAAAAGGGTGGTGAAATCATTACCTCTTCTTCGGGTTCTTCCTTTTGATTTGATCAAAAGGGCTCCTTAGGTTGGCTTTCTGATCAAACTAAGGCCTCTAGGTTGTAGTGAGGGATGTTGGGAGAGTATTTGGGCCGAGTTTGGCCGAACCAAAAGGCTTTGAAGGTGTGAAGAAATGAGAAGGAGGAGTGCCCTTTTATAAGAGGGGTGAGGGGCACCTTTGGAAAAGCTAGAAATATTAATTTATAATAAATTCATATTCGGTTTCTAATGGCTCCAAAGTTGATTATTCAAAGGTTAAGGTGGAGATAGGTCGAAAACCACTCAACCAATAGAATTTAGACAGGTTTGGGTACTTATATTAACCTTATCTTTAAGTATTAACTCTAAGTTAATTAGTTTCACTTTTACAATGTCTCTTTGTATTTTTATATAATATGGTTAATAAACTTACTATATACATCCAAGAGACCCCCAAGTGGTCCATTAATGATTAGCCTATCATAATATAAGTCTCTTGGCCGAACCTTAGATTTTTAGGAATTTAATATCAATTAATAATATAATATTTGTTTTAAGAAATCTTTTATGTCAATTTTGACACTATTCAATAGTTGATTTTTGTGAAACTCATAACAGATTGATTACTTCGAACAAAGTCCATTACATCAATCATAATATATCATATTAGCCTATAAAATTAGTTTAATTCATTAAAAGTTTCATATTAAATTTATTTGGGTATTTATAATATCAATTATTTTAATTTTTCACTATTATAGTAATTACTGCATCATCATTGTGTCATAAATAAAATAAATTATTTAATGTCTAAAAATTATAAATAAAATATCATTATGTAGGAAATCTTTTTAGATTTCTAATGAATATTTATAATCTAAAATCCAACATATATAACCCTATGTAAAAATTGTTGTTCTAAAAGATATATGCTTGTGTCATTTTTGTATTCATTTTAACTTAATTAAAATAAAGTGTCATTATCACTTACAAGTGGATCCATGGGGTCCCAAAATTGACACAAATATGCCCATGGTCGACCATGTATCAACCAATAGGGTTAAGACACGTTTTAGGGTAATTTAGTATTATTATAATATTATTTTTTAACCCTTATTTACCGGATTTACCTTTTAACCATGGTAAATAAAATATTTACCGCAGTAATTATTCAAAATGTGTAAAAATAAAAGTTACCTATTTACACAATTTGAACATCCTGATTCCAAATATGGAATCCATTTTCCTAAATTCAAAACACAGAAGTGGCAGAAATTAATTTAAAATTAATTCCCGCTGTCAAAACAAAAAGCGTGTTTTTAAGAGATAATAACTATCAAAAGATTGACACTTGTTTATGTTCGGTTTAATTGTAAAATTATGTCCAATGATAAACATTAAATTGAATGGTAAAAATATATTCTAAATATACTTTAAAACCACTAAAATTCATAATTTATCACTATTAATTATTTTGATTAAAAAAGTTGTTTTTAATTAAAATTTAGAAATTTTCACTATTCATCAAAATATGAAAGTTATCCGAAATGTACCAAAATTTCACCCTAGGCTAATTTTGATATTCCGAATCCAAAAATGAAGTCCATTTTGAAATATAGAATATATATGATTTCAAAAAGTAGGTATTACTATTCACAACGGCTAGTTTAATTAGTTGTGGTGTGTGTTAGAACTCGAGGTTGCGTACAACACACGCTATCGCATTATTCGAAGGGAAACGTACCGTAGAAGCTTGGGGTGTTACATTTTTAGTTTTCTAATGGATTGGGTAAATTCTAGGGGTGGTATACAACACATTTATTAAGGTTTTGGCTATAAAATGTTTCCCATTAATTGATTATTTAATTATTCCCTAATCTATAATTATGGAGTTAATATTGGTTTTATGTTAAATTATTATAATTATTTGATAATTAAATTGAGATGACATAGATGGATTTAGGTAATCCTCTTGATGGGTGATAAAAGATAAGGGTTAAATTAGCATTGGTGATGGTTTCTGAGCTTTTCCTAAAGGAAAAAACATCCTGAATTTGGTAAGTAGTCCATAAAAATCTCCCTAATTATTATTAATTTTTTAGTTGAATGTTTATATAATGTGATTAGGGTACTAATATATAATTATTCACATGTTATATGTAGAATAAAAACTTGTGTACGATAGTGTTCAAATTGAAAATGAATTTTATACCTTGAACACACATGAGTTGTATAAAGGTCTCTTGGTCCAAGAATGACCTTAAACATTAAATTAACACCTAAATCACTAATTTTAATGTTATGGAACATAGATGTGCAATAAATCATATATTTAACCTGTGGGGATGTAAAATTAAATTAAAAAAAACTAATAGACCTTAAGATGGGTTCGCATGGTTCAATTTGAGTAAGGTATTGTAATGGATGGGAAATGCATGGCCTAAGAGTAGGACTTATAAAAAATTTGGATACATTATATCCTTCTAGATGGTAGATTATAGAGAAGGGTGAGATTTCTTATACCATTATTAATTGTTTACCCAAGTGCGTTTATCTTGATTAAGAATTAAGTGAAGGTTGGGTGTGATAAAATATCCCTAGTGCGACTTGGAAGTGAAAAGAGTGTTATAGATTACTTCTATGTGATTTATAAAGTGTATTTTTGATATGTTTTTTAGGCTATGATGTGTTTATAGTTATGAATAGATATATTATGACAATGTGTAATGGGATTGAACTTACAGTTAGGGATGAGATATGGTAAACCATGTGGGGTGTCCAAAGATTGATGTGACCTAGGGAACTCAAGAGGGTACCCCCATATTTTTATTAAATGTGAGGAGGACTATAAAAGGGGATAAGTTGGTTGTAACCTATTATGAATGTGGTTATGTAAATGTGTTATATGCATGGAATCCCAATTAGGGAATATTTTTCAAGTTTAGACTTATTTCTAACCATTTTTTTGATATATGTGATAGTTCTAGGGAAAGATTATTTTCCCCTTTAGTGTATGATATATGAGATGGTTATAGGGTTGACCAATATCCCCTAGATCATATGACATACGACATGGTTTTATGGTGCCCCCTTGAGTGTATGACATGTGATATGGTTTAAGGGAAGACCACTCTTTCCCCCTAGGTGTGTAATATATGTATATATATGAGGATATACTGGGAGGGGATTGTATCACCCTAATCAATTATGTTACATGGATATATACAAGGAATAATGTGTATATCCCTAATTACTTATGTTATACGAGGATTATAGAGTGGGAACTATTTCCTCTTATTTTGATATATTTATGATATTATGGGGTGGGTTTTATTCCCCCCAATGATATATGATGGTATCACACGGAGGGTATCATTCCCCCAATTGATATATGATGGTATTTTGGAGATAACGTTGTTCCCTATGTCGATATATTATGGTATAAAAGGTAGGATTTAATCCCATGATGATAATATGTGATGGTATTTGAAGGTATATAGGGTAGGTGTTATTCCCAATGATGATATATAATCGTATATAGGAAATGTAATATTCCCTCCCAATAATATAAGCTATATATTATGGTATACTAGGTGTGCCACAATTCAACCGAGATGCTGATGTATCATGTTCATAGACACTTTGTCACATGATGAAGTAGATATGGTCAATCCGGGGTATCACAATAGAACCCAAGATCATTTGTTTTTATTACATTTCATATTTTTAATGATTGTTTTGAGAAAATGGTACTGTACATACACTTTATTTACTAGTTATGCTAGGGACATCAATAGAGGTGGGTTAGTGAGTCTTACTCACACCCGTCTTAGGTGGCGTTGGAACATTGGAACCATGGAATACATCAAGGAAGAAGCCCAATATTTGTTTGTTAAGCTAGATAGATTGAACAGATTCGGGAAAAGAGACTAGTATGTGACTTAAAACCAAGTGGTTGTTATTTTTGTCTATATTCAATTTTTTATAATTTTATTTGACTAATCTATATGAGATCTTATTGATGTCTACGTGACTCGTGTGACATTTTAGATAGTTCAATGTGTTATAACATGTGCTTAATATTTATTTCTTGTTGCATGGTCGATATTGATTCTTTATTTCAAAACATGTTATGATAATGGATTATATGATATCTATGATATTGGTATTACCATAAATTTATGGTATGGAATCCCTATGGAATCACATTATACCCTTCTTGATAGTCGAAAACCGATAGAATATGGATAAGTAAACATGAGGCCATAAATAAACTGATCCAATTACTGTAGATTCATTCAAACTAAGATGTTAGAGAGGAGATCCATTGTTATATACCAAGAGAAAGTAATTGAATAAAAAAAACCAAAATTACCCCACTATTCATAACCCAAAATCATCTTGATAAGGCCGTAAGATATTTCCCAATCCCCCGAGGTTGCCGACAAGCACCCAGAAATCAATAACCAAATTTTGGAATTTTTTCCTCAAAGAACCTGAAACAAGGTGTCAATGATACAAAATAATGTTGGTATTCCCAAAAAAATAAAGTATAAGAAAATAGAAAATAAATTTGAAGAAAAATAAGTTCAAAGGTACATAAAACAACCAAAAAAATTAAAATTTTCTAATTAAAAACTCCATGTGACCTGACATCACCACTTGATATCCACACCCTGTTAAATAAAAAAATCACAAACACTCTGTAATGTCATACACATTCCTTAGTAAGATAAAATATGATCAACATACACCCAAAGGTATAATAAGGTTTTAAGAAAAAGAGCTCAGTAGTATCCCACCGAGTGTTTCATAAGAACACTCTACAAAATAAGCCAATTCTACTCATGAAAATAATAATATGGCATGAGATACAAATATATAATTTTAAATATAAAATATGAAAAATAATCACTTTTCCTAGTTTACAGAACATACCAATAACCCATTTTTCATGTATTTATATAAACATATCAAATCTTAATTTCAAGGATAATCACTAGAGAAAACAAAACCATGGGTATTAATAGTTCCAGATCAATAAGGATCCAAATAGTATTATCATGATGGGTAGTCCACATATTGTTCAAATTATCCCAATAGATAAGATCTATGGGGTTTCAGTTTACTCCTAAGCTAGGATCCATTATACAACTTAGACAACCTAGTGCACACACAACCCTAGGAGTAAAGTTCTTGGTTTAAAGATTTCATCCCTAAGGAAGTCCCCTACCTCATCATTGACCACATTTAGGATTTCCAATTTTCCATTGAAAATAATATGGGGGTTTTTCCTACTCAATTGGAATGAAATGGTCAGATAATAATTTGGATTACACTAATTCCAAAAGTAATCCAACGTCATGAATCCAAAAACACCAAAAAAATGTCATTTCCATGATGAACCATGTACCTACTTTCCAATAGTAAAATTTTATTGGGGAACATTTATAATGACAGTAAAGAATTCACATTGTTCAAGGTGAAGGGAATTCGGGCTCATCAAACCCTTTTGGTGGAAAGTATTTCCAATTCCGATACTTTATTACAGATATAAGATATTTTCAAAAATCGTTTGTTTAATCCTAAGTATGTATTAAGATGATTGACCAAAATTAATGATCAATTATGAACACACATGGGTTCAGAATCATCAGTAAGTATACGAGGTTCTCTATAAATGGTACCCATCTTGTATAGGGATCAGAGATTCTTTAGCCATTTATTAGGACAATACTCATTTTAAGATATGGGGTGGGGTGCTCCAGAGTTTGTTATCATCTTGGTAAACAAAAGTTGTTTTTATTTTGGGATCTTACATATAATATAGGATTCTTACATATCCTCATGAGAGAAATTTGAACCCACATAGGTCAGTTCAACTTAACAGAACACATCACCATTTATTGTCATGTGGCAAGGAACAAACCATGTAGTTTAACATCATACAACAAGGACATCCATGCATATGGTGCCTAGTAAAATTGTGATGTGGGGATTACACCAAGGAAACATCAGGGAACCAGAAAATATGTGGTCTCCCATGAAGATACGACCCTGTCGGGAATGTGGCTTGGAGAACATTAGGGTGAATTTGGGTGTTGGGTTTGGACCTTAGGGAGGCTTTTTTACATATCATAGTTAGTTGGAAGTCAAAGCTCACATAGTTTAGTATGGGATTTAGATTACAACACATAAAATCCATTTGAGGTTTGGTATTGTGTATATTTCATGATCGCTACCAACCTTTAATCCCATGTGAGTCACGATCGGTGTGAGAAATAAGAGGATGAAGTAAATCTAAAGATCACATGATCCACTTTACCTTCTAGTTGAAAAGTTTTAGGACAAAATGGAGAGAGAAAATGAATTTAAAATCCCATATTCTAACTTTTTTTTTGGTTTCCTAGGTAGTAGAAGAGGAGTGAGAGTGTCCCATATTACAATTAATACAATGGTCTTACTCTTGGAGGGATGCCCTGCAAGTTATTAGGGAGTGGAGGAGTGTCCAACATTGGACCCCATCCGATGGAAAGGATAGTGGTTCCCCTAAATCCCTATAATAGGGAGGTTCATGTGAGAACCTATGAGGCCATGTTCACTTCCCTAGTAGGTACCATTGTTTCTACTGGAATGTTGAATTTATATCATTATGCGGAACTTCCCTATCATAGAGCCTACCAACATGACTCCACTTACCATGGCTATATAGACTAGAGAGGACACACTGATGAGTTTGAGGATAATTTCATAGATTTTAGGTGGATTTTAAAGATTCCTTGGCCTGATTCTGTTAAAATAGTTTACAGATAGACCAAAGAGGGGCCCAATTATAAGATAGAAGGAAGTAATGGGAGGTGGAGAGTAGAATTCCATAGGATTCCCCATTCAATGTTGCATGTTCTTATGGGTGATGTGGTTTTCTCTACATGACATGTTTCTATTTGGGTGAGGGTACCACCCATGTATAATTTACTATGTGGACCATGGTTATTCCAATATAGTGTGTTTATACATGGGACTGTGTTCCACCCATCTAGCATTTTTCTATATGGGGACAACTTCCAACTACATAACACACTACAATACGGGGCATGGTTCTACCTGCATAGTATTTTTCTATGAAGTGTGCTGGTCCACAAGGGGGAAATCCCTTTATTAATCATGTAATTATTTACTATAAATGATTTTATGTTTGTGGTTGGACGGATTATTTTTATTTCCTCTTTAAGGCTATATGGTCAGTTTACTAGTTTGGAATCAACAAATTTCTCCGAATTCGTCTCTGAGGCTCCAATGTTTTTGGAATATTCTCATTATTGGTCCCTATTTTTGTCCACCCTTGGTGGTATTTTATAGGGGAATGTGGGGCCTATATACAGGCATGGATGGTCATCCATGGTTGGCTATGGTTCTTCTTTTGCAGGAGCGCAAGGAGATGCCTCAGTCCGGGAACAACATTGTCTGTTGGTGAATGGTTTCTCATGGGATGAAACCACCATTCAATCCCAAAAATGAATTGATTTTGATTTTAGACGCTGATGGTAATTCCTCATCCTGTAAAAAATTACATTCATGCTGGCGAACATTACAACTCAGACCCTCAAACAACCAGGTATCAATTTCAGGCACTAATGGTACTGCCTTATTCCTTGAAAAATTCGGTTTTAAAGTATGGAAATCATCATCCAGACCCAAAAACTACTTGGTTTGGATTTTTGGGCATCAGCGGTACCACCTCATCCCATGAAAGATTTCATTTTCATGGGATTTATAAAGTGACTGAACGCCATGTGGAGCGATGGTCCATGTATTGATTTTTTCTAGGTGGGCCTGAGCCATTATTCACAGCATCTTCCACATTGAACATTTTTCCATTAGATATATTATTTTCCGTTTCCAACGTTTTGGATTATTTCCTTTTTAAATTTAATGTTTTAGACCCAACAACCCCCCCCCATCAGAATGGGTTTTGATCAAGATGAAGAGAAGGGTATTTTGATGTAGAAATTGGCCTTATTTTGATCCGGTTTGTGGTTGCATGTTGACCTTCATAAAGGAACCATTCCTATAAATAGTGGGCCTAAGTAATTTTTCCATTACTGATTTCTCTACAAATTTGAGATCTCCGTGAACACTCAATCTCATACTGCTTCCGCACAACATTTCTACTATGTTGATAGATTTGATGTGAATTAATCATTTCCACCTATTAATAGTAATTTGTTGATTTCCTAATATAAAGTAACTAGTTTCTTTATAGACTGATCATCCCCCATAATGAATTCCTCATAGGACAACACTGCACTGGCTAGTACTTTACCTGTCACCACTTCACAGACTAATTAACATCATTCTTCAAACATTGATATGCACTGTTTTAAATGATATTCACCTAATTTTTCTAAAAATCATTAAATAAATAAATCATATTTGGATTTCATTATGGATACCGTGATTATGATATAAAATTCCTTTACTGGTAATATTGAATAAAATATTCAATATCACATTATCCCCTAGGATGGTATTTTCAAGAACCTCCATTCACTATAACATATAAATTACCCATTTTCCAATCTACTACCATTTGAGAACTTCAGATTTTAAGATGATGCTCGTCCTCCACTAGTTGATCAAAATCTACCATCTTCTTGGTTTGATATTTCTCAGGATCATGCCCAAGTGAATTTCATTATTATAGGGAATATCATCTTTAGGTCAGGTAAAGAGAAATCATTTTTTAAATGGTTCTGTATGGACCCAAAATAACTAAAACAATCAAGACATATACATTCAATCCTCAATTTGATATTATCCTTTAATTTACAACCTCTCAAAAGGTAATCCTAATAGAGGATAGATCTACAAGTAGGACATTCAATAAAGAGGGATTTTCTCAAATGAATGAGATTTATAATTCTGGGGCAATATAATTTTAGGGAATTTCACAGATTATTAGAGGTTGTTAGATTATGTCAAGAAGTTTCGGTTTCTTAGTTTTTGGTTTACTCACTGATCTAGGTATTACCTAAATTTATTAGTTGCTGGTTTTCAAGAACTAATACTTTTTTATTCTTTCATGGTGATGTAGGGGTCAACATATGGGATCTCTAAAAATTCTAGGCAATCCTCATTCTCAGTAATATGTATGATGTGTTCCTACTTGTACCTAATACCTCGGAAAACACTGAGAAATTATCACTTCTGGAAAAGGACCTGCTTACCGTGCAAGATGAATTTATTGGTCACCCCCTCTATACCAACTCATTCATTCCATTCAATGGACGGATAATGTTTATTTGTAAAGTTAGACGAACAAGGAAACAATTTATCCATAGCCAATCTAATTTAACTCAACAGTCGTGTGGTATTTAGAGTTAATATTGGGATACTATTTAAGTATTATAATATTCCATGTTGGGATATCGAATCTACCTAGAAATAACTTATAAATTTAGGTTGGAAGGATTTTTATACCTATTTTTGATCTGATGTATCTTTTTATCTCATGATGTCTATAGTAGCGTCTAAATCCATACCTTAATAATGGTGGCCAAATTAGTGGAGGGAAAATCTATCAACATGGTTATACTGCCCCTTTCTCATATTTAAAATTTTTTGGGTCAAATATTGTAGGGTATATCTCTACATCACATTATTAGGCCATTTCAATTCTTTTACAGTCGGGTGTTGGACCACTATTGATTCTATGAGTATCATTACACTACAAGAATCCCTTGTTCAAACATTCACCATACCCGACTCAATATATCCACTATTAACCTAAAAAACCTAGGAATCCATAGTGTTGTTGAGATTTTAAATGCTTTTTCCCAATTTTATTTCATGCTTTATTCTTCACCCTATGGAGAAGTGGTGGATGAGGTAAGGGGTTATCTAGAAGATTATTCCCAAATCATCTCTTTGCAAGATGGGATTCTAACTGCTTGGGTGGATAGGGTAAACATTTGAGAACCGTACACTCCTTATAGGTTTTAACAACATTTTGGATGCCAATAATATGTTTCATATTTTTTAATTACCTATATTGAAATTGAATCACTCTTGATAATTCCTCTTCAATTGTGTATGCTGATGATACATGGGGGTTCAGGTAAAGAAATCCATTTACCTACTATAGTAGGGTCAACTAACCTATCATGGGAGTCTACCCAAATTTTGGTGGAGTAATATAGCGATGGAGTTCTAGGGAATTATATTTGATAGGTCCATAAAATGTTGGACACCCATTGTAATTTACCACTATGCTATCTATACCCTCATCTATGGGAGGAAGACATTCATCCAGTCATTATAATAATTTTGAGGGAGCTTCAGCCACAAGCCCTCCTTTTGTGGGGAGTAGTGAAAACCATATACTCTTTACCAGTATTGTTGGAACTTCAACTAAGGATGGTCTAAGCAAGAAAACATCAAGCATTCTAGTGACAAATTCCAATCCTATTAGCTCAGCTACTGAGAACGAAATGGCAGTAGAGATGGAGGAATTTCTTAGCCAGGATTCACAATTTAGAGTGAGATTGTCATCTGTTGTTGTAATCCCAAACTATATATCAATGGGGGCGAATGAACTAGGCCAAGATCCTGATGCCACCATCAGACATACGGCTATGTGGAAATGGTCTTGGCACCAAATTTTCTCTATAATTATAAAGACCTCCTTATCAAAGTTCACTAATAAGGTGGAAACCCTTCATCAACTTTTCATTGTCCTTGGCATGGGTTGCATTGATTAATATCCCTTAATAATTTTCCCCAAAAAGTTATCATTTCTCAATAATAATTAGCTAAAAACAAATGTACACTTTTCTAATTTAATAACTCTATCTATCAAGTTTAATTTCAAATGTATACAAATACTGATATACAATACTTAGATACTGATGAAGCACAAGTTTATGATCAGATGATTTCACCAAATGTGAATCTATAAGAATTTGAATTCACATAGTTGGATTAAAAGAACATTTATCACCAACAATTTTAGAACATGAAGCCACAAAATAGGTAGGTCAAGAGTTAATGGCCTTCATTAGAAAAATGAGTCTAGTAGCTGAATATGATGTAGGAAGAAGAACCCACATTGAGAAAGATCTTGATTTCTCGCATAAGAGACTATCCTATCTACTAAATAGGTAAGGTCGAGTTTCATTATATCCATTGTTTCTTCCTTCCATTTTTTTTTGTTTTAGAAACACTTAGGGGAGACTCCAGGATTTGGATACTCCTATCTTCTCAAAATGAAACATGTTTTACCTCTAATTCTTATACTCTATCGAATCACTCCATTAAAATTAATCATAAGAGGTAAAATTTTGAAAGATAATATCCATTGGATATCAAATTCAATCACAACATGAGATAACCAAATTAACATGATCATTGAACCCTTTAATTTTTCTGAAGATGGGGGACTGAATGAGAATAGTTTTGACTATTTATAGGGTTACATGAAAACCCTAAAAACATTGTGTCTTCTATATTACCACCCTAATTTTTCATAATTCTACTATGGTATGGGGTTAGCAGGATTGACCTATCTTTTTATTAGGCTTCCATTTATTGGTTTTGGACCTATGATGTTTTTCACATTTTTAATTTTCTTTCAACTATGCCATTTTTTACCAAAACATGCAAATAATTAGTTTAGCGAGCTGGTACTCGACATTTTACCAGGGTTTCCAATGAGTGCTTTAAACCGAGATAGTACCTTGTGTCCACTTGTGGGAAATAAAGTGTCTTGTTAATCAAAAAAGTAAAACTAATGTTTTTTATTGAACAACATTGACCCTGAATCATGGGGTAAGGAGCCCAATAGGGATTAATTGCTAAGAATGTCCCCATACTCATTATACATGAATGTGGGATTCTTGGACCCTGTTTATGTGATTTCAGAATATAATAAATGATGTTGAAAATGTATGTGAGGAGTGACTATAAGAACAATTGCTAATATGATATTTTCGGTGTTTACGTACATAGGAAAGGCCTCCCTTAGGGATAAATTCTCATTTGGTTGACAATAGTTTTGTGTGTGGGTGACATATGTAGATCCAAATAAGGCAAATTATTCAATATCATACATAGGATTACATAAGAAACTAACCATCCATTTCTAAATTCCTTGTAATTTGTGAAAATTGAGATTTCTCAATACCACTAAGGGAGACATATTAAGGAAATGATTTCTAAAAAATGATGAGGGTGTCTTTATTGGCACTATCCATGAATGAAAAACCCATCCTACATGAATTTTTCTTGTGTAATGGAGTGATGAAGCATGGTGTTGTTTAATGTCATGAATCATAGATATAGACCATATAGTTTAATGTATTATAGAATTGACGTTGGAGTTATAAGATCTAATGTCACATAGATTTGACTGAGGGATAAACAATTTTACCATTTCATTGAAATTTTTCCAAGAATATTCCATCATCCTCAGGCATGAAGGGGAAAGGATTTGGGCTATAATCTAGTGGTTTATGAATTTTTGGAGCTATGTGGGATATAAAATTTCATTGGGGCATACAAAGATAGGAAAATACACAACATGGAATGATTTTACATTTCTTTCATAGGCCTTTTTTTGTGGGATACTTTTGGAGAGACAACTAGGGAATATTGTGAAAAATCTACAATGGTGTCCTCAAGACACAAAATAAACATTTTAGATTGAAAAGGATGTTTTTGGAGATTCAAAAATCATTATAAATGGTTTTTGTCTTGTGATAGGTGAGTGCCTGATCCTGAAATGAGAGTTTCATGTATAAATTTCCCAGGAGTGGGAAGAAATGTTTCCATTATGAAAGTCTAATCAATATGATGGATGGATTTTTTTATTATAGATAGGGGTGAGATTGAAGGTTAAGGAATTAATATGTATCTCATAAATTTTTTAATTAAACCATAAGTATTTTTAGGATGTTTCCCCCATGCATTGATTGATCTCTTGTGTGGGGAAAGGAAATTTCGCTTTGAACACTAGTTCATTTATGGGGAAAGACATGTATTGGACCATCCAATACAGATCAAAATTATTTTTAGGAGATAAAGAGGGCATTTTTGTGGAAATACTGGGATATAAGATCTATTTTTCACTATATATCCTCTAGTGGCATGAATTGATCCATATATAGTTCCTAACATCATGTTATTTAGTGACATGTGACTAGGAAAGAAGGAGTGCAGTTTAAAGTTATTCAGTGAGGATGACATATGCTATTTCCATTTTAGGTCATACAACCAGGAACATTTTTCATAGAAAGGATGAGTATCAGGAGGCTCATCGGGGTAGGGTAATCCGACATGCCTCATATGTGAAGGAGAAAGAATGTATAATCCATGACTCTACAGATTCTTGTATCTGGGGAAATGATATGGTATGAAAAATCTATTGAGGATTATTGATATAGAAGAGGCCTCTCATGGGGGAGAAATTTCCTTTATTTGAAATTCATTTCTTGTAGGAAACTTATGGAGAGACGACAGGGGCATATTGTGCACAGACAAACAAAGGTTTACTCCAGACGCTAATCCACCATTTATAATGATAAGTTGAAGATTTTGGAGATCTTAAATTTATTTGGGGACAAAATATTATGGGAGAAGGACTATATCTATATTTTGGAGAAACATTATGACTCTTATAGACCATGGTGTATGAATTTCTGTATATAGATATGATTAATATGTGTGTCTGTGTGGGGGGGGCGGGGGTACATCTCTATTCCTGGATAGATCACTGAAAGAGGAACCCAAACTTAAGATCTCCATTATAAATATTTTTTAGTATGAAGAAGATGGGGAATTTTTTTCTTTAACCATGGCTATGACTAGGACACGAGTTCCATGCATCACTACGTATCTCGTTAACACAGTAATCAAGATACACTTAGCTCTTGAGGTACCATTCAGTTTAATGTCGTTCAAAAATGATAGTCCCTATAATGTTTAATGTCATGAAATGAGGACATAGGTTCACCAACATGAAAAAGGAAATATTTTGGCTATACCCATGATTAATGACTTGGGTTTCCCGACATATCATGTGATGGTGGGAATAAATCCATACATATTTCATAAGGAATTTTTGATCATTCCCTTTAACATCATGTAGTAAGGACATCTGGTCTACCTTTTATTCTCTCGTGACCCAAACCCTAGTAACACTAATGTGAATTTATATTCTTTAGACATGTATGGAATCCCCTAAAACAAATCTAATCCCACATGAGTTGTTCTTGGTGCAAGAATCCATGGGTGAAAAAGTTTTATTCTCCCCCACAAATAAAAGATAAAGTAATGTATAGGGGATTTTTTATTTTTTCATGGCTAGACCTGGATATGAAATATAGGTGTTCCTACATTTCTCATAAAAATGAGAATCAAGCAATATGATGTTGGACAACTGGTTCCATGTGTATTTTTACACATATAGGAGGCACTTTCATTGGATTCGGTTGGACCCAGGTTCGGATATATGGGCATCACTACATTTCCTGTGTGAAAAGGAATATATCCATATATAGTTCTGAATATGGAAGATCCCTACATAGTTCTATCCCATAGACATGGAAGATCCTTTTTTGGGGTGTATAGACTAGGGTGTAAAATCATGGAGTCTCTATGTATCCCATTGGAATGAGAATCAATTTTTACATCATTACCAAAAGAATCACTTTATAGATATCTACCATATAAAGGGAAGAGGTAATTATTTACCATTTTTTGTGGATAGCCTCAAGATTATAGTCCTATAATCACAACATATCTTGCGGTTGCAGGAATCAAGGCACAAATAGTTCTTCCAAAAACATGTAGTTTAAAATCTTGAGAAAGGACATTGGATGTGAAATTTAACATTTTTTAGTAAGGACACTGGTTTCTCAATGTGAAATAAGTATCATCATGTTTGGGCCCACAAAATGTGATATGGGTGTGTCAATTTGTCTTGTGTGGATAGGAATCAAGCCTTATATCAGTCTTGAATATGTAAGGGAAGATGAATGATGCCAGGGGCGATGACATCTCAGGTGAGAACGTTATGTTTTTTTTTTCAATTTAACATTATACAATGAGGAAAATAGTGTAATGTAGTTTATATTCTTGTTTCGTGGATGTTTCACCATGCTTTTTATGGTCTTGTGACTAAGACTTTCCATACAGTTTATTGTCAGAAAATCGTGATGATCTACCCTACAGTTTAACATCATGCGATCCAAACGATTACCACGTGATTACACAAAATACTTATTTAGGAACCTCATATTTGTTGGAGTAGTGGTAAGATTATCGTCTTTTGATATCAAATAATTACTCTATTGGAATATAATTTTTGTATCAAATAAGGTTCATTCCACATTTTCTCTAACTTTAGAGGCTTCATCTTTTGTATCATCAGAGTCCTAAGGATAAGAACCATTTTTCCACCAAGCAATGGTCAAATGTGAACATCATTGTTAATGGCTAATGAAATTCAATTTTGGTGGACTTCTAAATGATGAAAGTTTTGAAATATATTCCGATTCTGCCTATCTAATTCATCCACCTATTTCTGGGAGTTCTCTTCTTTGGATAACTGATTTTAGATAGAAATGGGTAGATATGGTTATTGAACATTGATGGGAATGACCGCCTCTATCCTGTATATTATGACTATGGTGTCAGCTTTGTGGCAGTGTAGGTTGTAGACTAGTAAGACCAAATGAAATGTAAGACGTTGTCTAGATAAGACCTTTTATCTTTATCTACCATCTTCTAGATTATTTTAGATAGGGTATTGTGGAATGCCTCTATCCATATGTCGACCATTTCAGGTTTTTTGTATGAATGGTTGGACAATAAATAATAATCCTGAAATAGATTTTCTTATTCAAAAGAATAATAATTAGTGTCATTATCTATCAATATTGAATGAGGGACAACAAATACAATGATGAATTTGGATTTTATGTTGTTTAAAATGCTCTTTTCTTTAACCTCTTTACGGGTTGTTTCTTTGTTCCACATGGAGAAGAATTTAGTTTCAATAAGCATGAACTTAAATTTCATGGATTTAGTGTTAGGATATAGTCCAATGACTTCCATCCCCTATATGGAAATTTCCAGAAGTATATTTTATGTGAAGAAACTCCAGGTTTTGGTTAATGAAGTTAGCATGAAACTAAATGGAATAAAACTTTTTGGTGAATTTAGTGCATTCTTGCTTTATATTGGGCCAATAGTACCCAAGCCTTCATAGTTGGTGGGGAATCATGGATCCTAACTAGTGGGAACCATAGGCTCTAGTATACACTTACATCATGACAGAAGTGGCCTCTTCTCCATCAATACCCATGAGAATAACCCCATAAAGGGTTCTCTAATAGATGACTTTTTTGTGATTCATGTCATCTTATAGAACAAATTTAATTTCTTGTCTTTAGGTTTTCTCTCACCTATATTTTTCTAGTGGTATATCTCAATTTTGAAGGTAGTAAAAAATGGGGTTCATCTATCTAGTGGTTAGACCATATGGCTCAATTATCGGGATAATACCATATATCTCTTCCATGTTAGCTCAGACAAAAGGTGAGACCATCCTGTTATAAAGAATATTGGTGACTGTCTCATCCTAGTATTGATATGCTAATTTGGTGGGTACATTTTTCAATTCATTTTCCAAGGAATTATGTGACAGTGGGATGTGATTCAATATCATATTCATAGGTAATTATTAAATTATTCTCATAACATGGTTTAGTAGGGGATTATTTCTTCTTTTTTACTGGAATAATACTCATTGATATACTTGATGTGCATCTGTAAATAGCCTTTTATCTTTAAGTGGTTGGATTTTTACTAGAATTAAAACTCAACTATAACAATGTGATACTCTTATAATACATCATTTTTCATGTAACATGTCAAAAATAAGAAGGGGTATTGTAGGAATTCATTTGTCGGGGAGATTATAACGACTTCCATTCCCACTTTGTAGAGCATGGGTTCTGCTATCCACTTCACCGTTAGACTTCTGGATGCACCGTCGAAATATATATCCCATATATTGGGGACATTTTGAATAGAAAAAACCTCTTTATAATGTAGTTTAGTTTCCAATGAAGTCATTTCTACTGAGGGGTTCTCTTTCAAAAAATATTTCAACACCTATATCTTGACCACTTTTTGAGGCAAAACTGAATGTCAAACTACTACAGGATGACCAACCGCTATGATAGACCTTTGGTCAACATTTGATGGCTGATAATATATTTGAGTGGGTTTCTATGAGACTCTAAATATACTTCATGATGCTTTAGGTATCACCGTATCATATAGACTTCATATATTAGCCGTCGACCGATCCTATAAATATGTGGATAATGAGTCTCCACATCGATCATTGTTTGACTGAGAGAGTAAAGGCTATTTTCACCACCTGCAACATTATTTAGTGTGAGTATGGAACTCAATGATCACTTTAATGATGTTTCATACAAAATAAGAGACTTTCCTTCAACTTCAGTCACACCAACTGGTGGACTTGAGATATATTTCTTGAGACTATTGAGTGCTTCATGAAAATCAACAGTCCACTAATATGTAACCCCCCTTTTCATCAACCTGGATAATTGAAGACATTTACTTGCAAGGTTGGGTATTAAGTAGAAAATATATGATAAGTACACTTTAATTCCACTTAAATCTATGAGGTTTCACATAGGTGAAATTTGAAGGATATACTTTGTCTTGTGAAGTTCAACTTTTATGCCTCAATGGAATATGAAGAAGATAATAAATTTACCTGAGGTAACATCGAAATAACATTTCAAGGGGTTTATTTTAAGTCTATGTTGTAGCAATTTATTGAAGAAGGTTTCAATATCCTCTAGGTGGTCAGTGAATTTTCAAAATTTAACCACCAGGTCCTCAACATATAATTCGATCAAATCTTCCATGAATGGTTTGAAGATGCAATGCATGGAACTTTGGTACGCATCACATGAATTATTCAATACAAATAGAATTACCTAATATAAAAATACTCCCTCGGTTCAATGAAGGTGATTAATTATTCATCTACTTAGTCCATTAAAATTTTCTTGTAAGTTGAATATCCATCCATAAGGGAGAGATCATGTTAACTAGTTTTAGAATCGATCTGTAGTTCTGTGATCGAGAGTGGAAAACCATCCTTCATGAAATGTCAGTTGAGATTCCTCAAATCACTGAAACCATTGAACCATTATTTTTTTTTTGATGAGGATGATATTGTTATTCCATTTGGGATATTGTACCTCCATAATGAAGTTGTATCTGATGAGCTTGTCATCTTCAACGTCAATGTTTACAGTATGTGTTGGGTGTATCCTTATAGCTCATTTTTATAGCCCCGGTGGTCCTATGGAATTCCTAGGTGGTGAGTGGACACCTTGAGATCGAGGCCCAACAGTTTTGTTTACTTCTTGGTTAACACATCCTAATTCTATTTTTTTAAGAAGGTATATACCTCTTCTTGATCATAATACATGACTTTACTGATCAATTTGGTCCATGGGTCCTTTATTGTTCCCAGTTTTATTTCTCTATGTTCATCAATGGTGGTAGAGATTCCCTCATCAAATTCTATAGTATCATACCTAAGGTCCTCCTCATTTTCTTATCCCTCATATTCATATTTGTCCACTTATTTCATATGGGGATAAAGTAGTTGGACTAGTTCTCTAAAGATGGGATAGGAATTGATATTATGACATTTCAAAGCTACTGTGACATCTTATGCCCCAGTTGACAATAAGAGAATTACATGACGCTCTTCATAAGATAGGGTGAGATATAGAGGAGTGAATTAATTCTCTTTGAGTGATGGGGAAACCTATTGAAACTCAGTTTGTGAGGTAGATATTTCTTAGATATTTAGGGATAGATTGAAGGAATTTATATCCAACCTTTCACAATTGTCTGAGAAGTCATCAAAATTTTCAACACTACTTGACAAAGTGTCTATGGATAAAGCCACGAGGATTTCTAAATATGTTCTTGAATTTGGGATCATATACTCAACCTGATTGATGGGTATCAAAAATTCTCCTCCCAGTGGTCTAAAGTGGTTAATCAAGATCATTTCTAGACCATTCGGGGTAGTGACCCAAGAAACACCATTAACTAGGGGTTGTTTTACTTCCCTATAATAGAAACTTGTTTCAATATATTGAACCTTATATAACTCAAATGTTGCCTTATCAACATGAAACATCTAGTTTTTTCCACTAAATTCATATTTACAGAATTGATGTTATGATACTGATATTGCTTCATGTTGATGAAACCAAGGCCTTCCATGGAAGACATTGAATGATGTGTTCTTCCAATCCACAAGAAATTATGAGTCAGTAATGAAGTATTCAATTTGCATCTTGATTTTATTTTTCCCAATGGATTATTCCAAAATTTTTCATAGTTGTGCATTTTTATGGTGAAATTTTCTAGGTTATGGTAGTTTTAGCCTATCTGAAAAACTATTCATACTGGAATGAGGTTAACTCGAAAACCATTTTCAATGAAATTTTTTCGAACATCATCATCACCTCTATATTTTTAAACAAATAAAAGGGGTTTAAATGTCCTTATATAATGACATATTCATCTTGATATGGGAAGGATATAACTGTGTGTAATTCCTTTGGATCATCCTCTATTATATAGGTCTTGGCCATGGCTACCTCAGTTTCGTACTCCTAGATACATGGAAAAGCCTCTTTGAGTGATTCCATGAAAAAAATATGAAAATATTATGGAATTTAGGATCAATTTTTTAGTGGGTACCTAGGAAAACTGTTTTAGGATGTCATACTTCTGGTCTAAAGGCCTTCAATTCCCCAGGTGGGGATGATCTTTTATAGGATCTTTAGGAGCTTAAGTATTTTATATAGATGGATTGGACCTCGATATTGGATTTGGAGGTGGTCGTGTCCTTGAGGGATTGGGTTGGGATGGTCTGCATATCCATAGAGGGTGATCAAATGCATGTACACCCCCTTATTGATATTCTAATGTGATTGGGTTTGGGAGGTTTCTAGAAGGTGTAAGGGAATGTTTTTACTCTTGTTTGACCTGCTGATGGGATCTTCTATGAGATTCTACAACATTGACCATCAGGGTAGGGATTTGGCTATAATTATGGTTCTTATTACAACCGTTCCTTCCCCGATATCCTCGGATCATGCAGCCTCTTCCTCTGGTTCCCCAATTATATGTGGGGAACTCTGGTCAATATCCATACTCATCATCAGAGAAGGGATCCACTAACTAAATGAAATTAATGGAACTGAAGATTAACTCCTAATTTGATGAGGAATATGTTTGGTTGACCATTTTTAGTGGTACTATTAGAAGGTACTGTGCATGTTGTTTCAAGTATGAGGGCATAATCTCAGAGAGAGTCAAAGGAAACTTATTCCTTGATGTAGGTTCATCATCATTCACTTCCTTACTACCTTTTCATTCATGCCACTTTTCAAAAGAATATCTCATAGGGGTTTGTGGGGAATATGACCTTGGTTGTGTCACAGTGGAAGCAGATTTGGGCATATTTGTTTATTTCAAATGTTCTTATCGAATACCATGTGTTTTATTGATGATATATTGAGTAGTATAAATATAAAACATATGTACCCTTTGTTATAGTTGGTTTCCTATGAACCAACTGTTTGTAATTTGATTACATGAATGTACACATATTATATATTGTTCATTATTCTGTATGACTATAATATAATAATGTCCTAGAATATTTGTTGCATTAATAAGGTCATGGAAGATCCCTGATATGATGAGAACCTTGAAATGATATAACAATTCTATTAAATAACATTCTATAGTTAGATGATATACTATGACAGGACACATAGTATATAGAATGTCATCTGAAAGTACTCGTAAGAAGACGAGACACTCTCTCATGGAGTTCTCACTTGGTAATCTCCAAGATGGGAGATTATGAGAACAAACCTTCCATTAGTAGTTATGCATGTCTTGGTGTCATTGGATATTGATATCTGTGAGTATGTGTAATGGTCCCTAGACTAGAAGATTATCATTAACTCATGTCAGGACTCGCACACTTAGATTTACTGACAAAAACCGTCATGTAGATAGTTGATGGGAAGTAGGGTACGTTGGGTGCATCAGGAATGACAAGTTGTTAATGGATATGTCGAGGAAGTATTTGTACCTTACATATTTATAGAATTAGATATCTTGGGACCTTTGATTGAAATAGAACTATCACCTAAATTTCATGGCCATGGTGTAACAACGAATTTATTTCTGGAAGTCAAAGAATGAAAGATCAAGCATATAGGATTATGAAACTACCATGAAACATTCTTGATGAGATATTGAGACAAAGGGATTAAATTACACAGTAAGAATTCATATGAGGTGACACATTAATACGACATCAACTTCCATCTCTTGGGTGCCTTGACCCGTTGCTAGATAGTAATCTTGGACTTTAGGCAAGCCCGCCAAATGCCAATGAGAAAGAGGCTGAGAGGGTCACACAGTAAGTATATAAAAGTATCTTAAGTAGAATAAATATTATTCCCGTACGTGGTTTAATAATTACTAAAGGAAGCCTAAATCGTTTTAATGTTGGAGTAAGAATAAAATTAAAACAAGTAAATGCCGTGTATTAATTATTACACACCGTGTAGTTTTTATTTTGAAAAAAAGTACATGCCGTGTATTAATGATTACACCCAATGTAGTTTTTATTTTGAAAACAAGTACACGCCGTGTATTAATGATTACACACCATGTAGTTTAATTTTGGAATGGAAATGTAAAACAAGAACATGTCGTGTATTAATGATTACACGTCGTGTAGTTTAATGAAAAACAAGTACATGCTCTGTATTAATAAATACATGATGTGTTCTTTTTCCAGTCGTGATTTTGAGGATATAATATTGTTTTATTAAACGGTATTTATTATAATCAGTGTGGGATCATGTTAAAGAATATAGAATTAGACATTGGGGTTTTCAATAATATTTAATGAAATAAATAAAATGCGTAATGCGTTTATTTATTGTCATAAATCTATAGCCTCAAACCAGATTATAAATATCCTCACAACCCCAACAATTTTCCCTAATCGTTGTGCACAACAATTCTAGAGAATTCTTTCAAGGCCGAAAGAACCTCTTACTCTAAGAACGCTGTAAATACCAAGGGAGATCCTCTTGCATCGGATCAATACGATCTAAGGCGGACAATGCAAGCAAAGGTTTCTCCATTCTAGCACCTGGAGACTCCTTTGGCGAAGTCCATAGATATGAGGTGCACATGTGGATCATAGCTAGAGGAAGTCTACACATGGATTCTGTGACAAAATGATTAATCACATCGGAATGTAATCAAGAATATCAACGAAGAAAAAACACCAAAAGGTACTTCTGATCAATCAATTAAATTAATTATAATCAACCTGTGGCGATCCACTTTTGTCGTTACGAGACCTTTCTTCTTCTTGTTCTATTTCTATGAATTGATCCGTGGTGAATGGCATTTATCATCGTATTGATCCCAGACTGATCATTGTTATTGACAAAAACCCATGTGGGCACATCCACCCACGAGCTTCCGCTGTGTCTGGAACCTTCAATTGGTATAAAAGGGAGGTTACAACGTTGATTATAGTTATTTAGTTTTCATTGATAATTTACGCATTTATATTTGATTCAATTCAAGAAAAATCATTCTATAAAACTGAATGAACGATATCTGTTTTTCCACCTTCGTTTATTGATTCACATGATAGAAAAGATTTTTTTTTAGTTTTGATTAAATTAAAAAATGTGGAACTCATCCAGAGGAGCTACTCTTTCTATCTGTACAACACAAGAATACACGGTGTGTAGTGAAAACTACACGTCGTGTACTTAGGATCAACTAACTGGTACTGGTCTGCCAAACCATGTCGTGTGAATTGGGTATACCTTAGTTTTTTTTACATCATGCTGACAAGAATTGAACGACGCATGTTAACTAGAATAAATGGTGTGTATGTTAAATCAACACATTGTGTAGTCCGATCCGGTCCAGTTGAAACCATTTACAAGGAGAAGCCGTGTTTCTTGTACATGGTATTGCCAGGATGGTAATTGTGTAACAAGAAAGTACACGCTGTGTTAGATTAATTTACACGCCATGTAATCCAAAACTTCCAAAGTGCAGAAAACGCGCCAAAGCCCCCGACGTGTACTTTGGATAAAGGGTGAAAAATACACGTCGTGTAATATATCCTACAAACCGTGTACTTTACAGATATGGGAGTTCACCATATTTCCCCCCAAAGTACAAAGGCATGTACAAGGAATATGGATGAGAATAATCGCAAGGAAATTCAGAAAAGAATTTATGATAAATAATTGTTCAATTATAAGATCATAATTAATTGAATTCAAGCATGACTTATCTTGAATAAATATAAATATTAAAAGAATTTGAATGCTAAATATGTGTAAATGTCATTTCATTCTATGGATGATCATGAGAAACACCAAATACCCTTTTTATGTGTGTATGGTTTCATTTAAATTTGTTTAATTTAAATTCATTGGCATGTGAGCCTTCTTCCAATAAAATGTAGGGCCTTCATGCCCATGGTTTCTTTAATGTAAACCCCATGTAATGGAGGATCTCCCAAGCCAGAGGAGATGGTTTAAAACCTGAAGCTAAGGTGAAACCAACCCAAGAAGATAGAATGGTGGACATGTGGGAGCTGCAAAACATGAACCATCCATTCAAGGTGTTTTTCCCTAGGTTAGGGTTAGCTTATCAAACTGCTTGATAAGCTAAACAATAAAAGCTCATGATCATGCCATCTTATTTTATTTCTGTCTGATTTCATGGTTTATTTATTACGTATGTGTTGTCATGTTCACATAATTAATGAAATAAACAAGCTCGCAAAGATGGAATAAAATAAAAACCGAACTATGCGTAAAAATTATCAGAACATGGTTAATAACATAAGAAATCATCACTTAATATTAAAAAGCATGTGATAATGAAAAACTATTCATAATGAATAAAATCCCTCACATACCATATTAAGTCAAACCAAACCTTCCATTACCTAATTAAGTTAAAGACTCAATAAAACTATGTGTTTGACCAACCCTTATTGGGACACTTACTTTTTTAAAATAAGCTCTTATGGATGTTTTGGGTTGACATAAACATTTTACATCAAGAGGAGTAGCCCTAGCTAGACATGTTGTAAAATGGAGGCAAGTGTTGAGGAAACTCAAGTCAAGATTTCAGGATTGGGGAGTCCACTCAATAGATCATGGAACTGTATGCTCACAGTAGGCAAAGACCTGCCTACTTAAATAACTTCAAATAGCTTGAACAACCCTTGTTGGGGTTATGTGAAGGGGAATATGGATCCTTGCCACTAGAATGTCAAAGAAACTGGACATTCCTAGTTCTGTGGTGTGGCCATTGGGACTTGATAAAATACTGGGAGGATTAATAAATTCATTTATTATTTTTTAATCAAAAGGTAATGATAAATCTGCTCTTTTACTTTGTAGAATCAATATGAAATGCTTTTCAACCACATTTTCTCTGCAATCAATTCAAGATAATGAGAATATCATCACTGGCAGTAACTTTTAATAATGGTTTAGGTGCCTTGAGATTATTCTATTCCATGAACGAAAGTTTTATATGCAGGAGTCCTCACTTCCTGATTCGCCTCCCCAAGGGGAAAGTGATGAAGATTTCCTGGTATATGATCATCATTTGAACAATGCACTCAATATTCAATGTTTGATGCTGTCATAAATTTATAGTGTGCTCATGAAGTCTTATGAAGACATGGATGCCTATAGCATGATTGAGAACCTCCGTGGTCTATACCAGGAGAGAGAAAGACATGAAAGGTTTGAGATCTCCAAGTCTCTATTTCAGAAAAAGCATGGAGAGGGCTCCCCAGATAGGCCTCATGTCATTAAGCTCATTTGCTACATTGAGTTCTTGGAGGTTATAGGTTTTAAAACCCATGAAGAACTGGGTACTGATCTCATTCTTGCATCACATCCCCAGAGCTTCTCTAAATTTGTTTTAAATTTCAACATAAACAATATTGAGAAGTCTCTATCCATTCTTCTCATCCTTATTCTCCTAGTGGGAAATGATATAAAGGGTGAAAATCCATATATCCTTATTGTGAATAAAAGGGAAGAGAATGAAAAGATCTTTAAGGCCTTAGATTCTTCAAGGCCTTCCATGAAAAGGAATACCAAAGGGGAGGCAAGAGAACAAGAGGCTATTTGTTTCGCATGTGGCAAGAAGGGACACTGAAAGAAAAACTGCACCCAGCCAAGGAAGCAGGGGGAACCATCAGGTGGAGTTGTTATTGAATGAAATCTATCTGTTTCTACAATTTGGGTTTTAGATACTGATTTTTGTTCTCAAATCTATATCCAAATATAGGAACTAAGTAGATTCAGAAGGATTGGACGAGGTGAGGTGCATCAGTGAGCAGCCAACAGAGCTAGACTCACTGCTGTAGCTATCAGAGACTACCACCTCACATTGCCTACTGGGATGGTCTTGGTTTTGGAAGGATATTATTATGTAACCTCTATAACTGAAAACATTACTTCAGTATCCATATTAGATACTGATGGATTCATCTTCATGTTTGTAAGTGGATATGGCTACTTTTATAAAGATGTCATTTGTTTTGGTAGGGAACATTAATATAACAGCCTTTATGTGATAGACTACACAAAACAAGTATTGTAAATAGATGAAAAAATTAATTCACATGACTCATACCACACCCAACTTTGGCATCACCGGCTAGGTCTGTCAATGAGAAAATTTTGACAAAATTATATCATGATTTGTATTTAGATTCTTTCGAACTAAAACCACTTGGTGTATGTCATGCGTGTCTACAAGGAAAAATGAACAAAGCCCCATTTAGTGGGAAAGTTGAAAGGGGTAAGGATCTTCTAGAATTAGTTTACACAGATGTGTGTTGACCATTTCCAGTTGAAAAAAATGGGTGGGTTCTTGTACTTCATAACTTTTACTAATGATTTTAGTAGATATGGATATATTTACCTAATGAGGTATAAGTCATATTCTATTGATCAGTTAAAAGAATACAAGAATGAATTATTATGAAACTCTGCTCAGAAAGAGGAGGAGAATAACTTAATTCATACTTCAATGATTTATTACGGGAGTTTGGTATTCTATCTCAACTCACTCCTCCTTACACACCTCAGTGGAATGATGTGAGTGATTGGAGGAACCACACTCTGTTGGACATTGTGATATCAATGATGTGTCATGCGAGTCTTACTTTATCCTTTTGGGGATATGAATTACAAACAGCAGCACACATACAAAACCAAGTACCAACTAAATCGATAAATGGTATTCCATACAAGTTATGGAGTGGAGGCAAAGACATGTTATCAAATTTACATGTGTGGTGTAGCAAATCATTTGTTAAGGCCTCTTCAGGTTACCTACTTGCACCTTGAGGCACAAAGTGCATCTTCATAGGATATCCCAAGTAAAAAAGGGGATATTACCTATACAACCCCTTAGATATAAAGGTTACAGTGGAATGACACACCATATAATTTGAGATGGATCACATCTACAAAAGATATAGTGGGAGCGAGATAGAATTCGATGAAGTGGAGGCTCAAGATACATAAGAGTTGGTACAAGAACAGATTCCACAAAGCCCCGTGGAAGAACAATCTATTCCAGAGACACAAGAACTAAGTAGAAGCACGAGAGAGGTGAGAGAACTAGAACGATATGGTTTTCTTGTCACCAAGGATGGTGACTCATTATTGGTTGACAATGATGATCTTCTTACCTACAAGGAAGCAGTTGAAGGCACAAAAATTTCCATGTGGTAGGAAGCCATGAATTCTTAAATTGATTCCATCTACCAAAACCAAGTATAAATTTTGGTAGATCCTCCATTTGATGTAAAGCCTATTAGTAATAAATGGGTATTCAAGAAGAAACTGGACATGGAAGGGCATGCCAACACCTATAAGGCACGACTGGTTGCAAAAGGTTTTAGACAACATGAAGGAATTGACTATGATGAAACTTTTTCACTGGTTGTGAAGATGAAATCCATCAGAATCCTATTGGCCATTGCTGCTTATCATGACTATGAAATTCATAAAATATATGTCAAAACAACATTCCTTAAGGGGAACCTCCAAGAAGTTGTGTACATGACACAATATTAAGGGTTTGTGACTCCAAAAGAAGCCAACAAGGTATGCATGTTGTATAAATCCATTTATAGATTAAAGCAGGCATCAAGGTCATGGAAAATTCATTTTGATGAAGATGTAACGGAATTTGGATTTGTTAAGAATGAATGTGATCCTTGTATCTAAAAAAGGTTTAGTGTAAGTGCAATCGTTTTTCTAATAGTATATGTTGATGACATATTACTAATTGGAAACGAAGTACTTGTCTTACAGTCAATTAAGGAATGGTTGGATAAATGGTTCTCTATGAAAGACTTGGGTGAGGAATAATATATTCTTGGGATCAAGATCCATTATGATAGATCCAAGATAATGTTGGGCCTGAGTCAAATTACATACATTAACAAGATACTGAAGAGATTCAATATGGAATAGTTCAAGAGGGGATTGTTGCCAATGTCACATGGAATTCATCTTTCCATGAAAATGTGTCCTCAAACACATGAGGAAAGAAAGAAAATGAAAAGGATCCCTTACACATCTGAGATTGGGTCAGTCATATATGATATTCTATGTACAAGGCATGGTGTTTCTTACGCATTAAGTGTAGTAGGCAGATATCAAGATCTTCCAGGAGACCGCAATTGGATGGCAGTCAAGACTATCATTAAGTATTTGAGGAGTACTAAAGATATGTTCCTGGTTTATGGAGGAGATGAGGAACTAGTCATCAGAGGACATGAAGATGTTAGTTTCTAGGTGGATCAAGATGACATGATGTCACAGACTGGATACATATTCAGTTTGAATGGAAGTGTAGTGAGCAGGAAGAGTTCAAAGATAAGTGTGGTCATAGATTCTACAGCAGAGTCCGGGTATATTGCAGCTTATAAGGCAACTAAAGAAGTAGTATGGATGTAATGCTTCATCCAAGAGCTGGATGTAGTACCTAGATGAAAAGATCCTATCACACTCTATTGTGATAATAATACACCGGCGGTATTTGCAAAAGTGTCAAGGTCACATTAGCGGACAAAGCACATACATTGGAAGTAACATCTCTTGAGGGATTTTTCTCAAGGAGGTGAAGTTGACGTGAGCAGTATTTCCATGGAAGACAATGTGGCAGACCCCTTGACTAAAGCCTTGACATAGCAGAAACATGATCATCATGTGAGGTCTAGCGGACTAAAAGTCATAGGCAGCTGGATCTAGTCCAAGTGGTAGTTTGTTAGAGTTGGTGTCTTGAGAACCAAATTTTTGTACTTTTATTACATGAATGTACACTTATTATATATTTTTCATTGTTCTGCATGACTATAATATAATAATGTCCTAGAATATTTGTTGCATTAATATGTTCATGGCAGATCCCAGGTACGATGAGAACCTTGAAATGATATAACAATATTCTTAAATAAAGTTCTATGGTTGGATGACATACTATGATAGGATACATAATATACAGACCGTCATGTGTGAGTACTTGTAAGAAGATGAAACTCTCTCTCATGGAGTTCACATTTGGTATTCTCAAAGATGGGAGATTATGAGAACAGACCCACCAATAGTAATTCTGCATGTCTTGGTGTCATCGGATATTTCTATCTGTGAGCATGTGTAATGGTCTATAGACTGGAAGATTATCATTAACTCTTTTCATGACTCGCACACCTAGTTTTTTTGACGAAAACCATCACGTAGACAGTTGGTGGGAAGTAGGGTACGTTGGGTGCGTCACGAATGACATGTTGTTAATGGATAAGTCATGGAAGGAATTTTCCCTCCTATATTTATAGAAGTATATATCTAGGGCCCTTTTATTGAAATAGAACTTTCACCCAAATTCAATGGCCATGGTGTAACGACGAGTTTATTTCAGGAAGTCAAAGAATGACAGATCGAGCATATAAGTTTATGACACTGCCATGAAACCTCGTTGATGAGATATTGAAACAAAGGGATTAAATTACATAGTAAGTGTTCATATGTGGTGACACATCAATTTGGCATCAACTTATTTCTCTTGGGTGCCTTGACCCATTGCTAGATAGTAATCTTGGATTTTAGGCAAGCCCGCCTAATGCAAATGAGAAAGAGGTCTAGAGGGCCACACACAAAGTGTATCTAAGTGTCTCAAGTAGAATAAAGATTATTCCCATACATGGTTTAATAATCATTCAAGGAAGCCTTAATGGTTTTATTGTTGGAGGAAGAATAAAATGAAAACAAGTACATGTCGTGTATTAATGATTACACGCCGTGTAGTTTTTATTTTGAAAAAAAGTACACGTGGTGTATTAATGATTACACGTCATGTAGTTTTCATTTTGAAAACAAGTACACACCGTGTATTAATGATTACACACCATGTAGTTTTTATTTTGAAAAGGAAATGTAAAACATGTACATGTCATGTATTAATTATTACACTCCATGTAGTTTTATGAGAAACAAGTACATGCCGTGCATTAATAAATAAACCCCGTGTAGTTTTTCCAGTTGGGATTTTGAGGATATAATATTGTTTTATTAAATGATATTTATTATAATCAGCATGGGACATGTCAAGGAATTAATAATTTGACATGAGGGTTTTCAATAAGAGTTAATGAAATAAATAAAATGCATAACGCGTTTTTATTGTCACAACTCTATAGCCTCAAAACTGATCATAAGTATCCACACAAATACAATAATTTTCCCTAATTTTTGTGCACAACAATTCTGGAGAATTTTTTTAAGGACTAAGGAACCTATTCCTCCAAGAATGCTCTTAAGACTGAGAGAGATAATCTTGCATCATATCAAGACGATTTAAGGCAGAAAACGCAAGCAAAGGATTCTCCATGCTAGCACCTGGAGACTCCTTTGGCGACGTCTAGAGATACGAGGTGCACATGTGGATCACCTCTAGAGGAAGACTACACTTGTATTCTGCGATGAAACGATGAATGAAATCAAAACGTGATAAAGAATATCAATGAAGAAATAACACCCAAGAGGTACTTCTTTTCAATTAATTAAATTAATTATAATCAACTTGTGATGATCCACTTTTTTGGTTCTAGGACCTTTCTTCTTCTTTCACTATTTCTGTGAATAAATCCATGGAGACTCAAATTTATCATCGTATAGATCTCAGATTGATCATTTCTAATGCAAAAAAGCCAAGTGGGCACATCCACCAACGAGCTTCCGCTGCGCTCCGAACCTTAACCCTTATACTAACAAATTCTTTCCACTCATCTCATTCCTAGGTGGCAGTGGTAGAAACACACGCCACTTGCGTTGGAGAGCTTTGGAACTTTAATTTCTTGTAATATCTCTTTTTTGTGATGGATGTATTAAAAATTAAATCATTCCTAAATAGTGTTTCCTAGTATTTGGTGAAAGGGATGAAAATATAGTCATTTTTTGAGACCTACCTTTTTTGGACTCTAAGGCTCTGGTAGACTGAGTAAATCATTCTCCATAGAGGCTATAAAATAGAAATTGACTTAATCATTTTGGATCAAGTAAAAATTTTTCCTTTTCCACTAGAATTGACATCCTTGGGGTCATCTCCACACATTCTATGATATTGGGGCTTAATATTGATGCAATGTTTTCCGCATGATACATTTCAGGTTTTAGTGCTAGAGATGACATAGAGGATGATTAAGATTCATGGATGTTATCCCAACCATTATTTCTCTTTTTCTTAGACTGGTGGAGTTATTTTGGACTTAATATTTATCCATTGTATGGAATTTTTAGGAAATTGAGGATAAATCCCAAGACCAACCTATATATTTCACCAGGATGAGCGGTGCTCAAAGCTCATCATGAAGGTTCTCAATATAGAGAGAGCTAGTCTTCTTGGGGAAGTGGTAGGTTCATGGAGTAGGACAATCTTTTCAATCTGGAAATGAAATATAAGTCTTTATCATTTTCTCACTATTTTTAATTCGAGATTTCACTAATTATTTTATTTTTCATCATTGAGATGAACTAAAATATTATCATTCGATTGAGATCTTCCCAACCTATGATTTATTAAGCTGGAAAACTAGTGTACCATATAAAGGTTGGCCCTTGGAAGGTTGAACAAATAATTGGAGTTTGAATACTACTTAGTTTTGAGGAGATCCAATAATGGTATCCTAATTGGATGCATAGTGTGTGAGATGTAATTCTGGATCACGTAAGAAATTGAATATCAGAAATGTTGGACTATCAAATTTTAGAGATAGAGGGTTTCTCTTAACTAGAAAGTGTAAGGATTCTATTCTAGCTGCACTAGTGCAAAAAGCTTCTCCATGGCTTCCAATCCAGATTCCAATGCATTGGTGGTGCAGATAAGCCATTGATGAGTGTTTGGGTAAACACGAGCATGGGATTGTGTATATATGAGTAAGATTTATTTTCCTGGTTTTTCCATTATTTGAGGCAGATATCTGGATGAGGAAAACTTTTAGGGGTTCACCTGAGCTCATTTAGTTTATCTTTTTAATAGATGGAAATATTAATATCCTTCTATAATTGGGTCCATGTGAACTTATGGTCTAGGTTTTGAGTTGGTCAGATGTCTTGGTGTTGCTTTAATCACCCGGATGAATCCTTTGTGCTGAGGTACACCTACTAAACGTGTACGTTGTGGATCTTCTTAGGGAGAATACTTGATAGGAATGATACCGTAGAGAAAATAAGCATTTTTTTACCCAAAAGATTTCATTTCCTCCCCATTACAAGTGAATATTTATTCATGCATAGGGATATTTTTATCATCAAGAGGAGGAAGATTGTCGGTGGCCTTGACTTTTTTCATGTTAAATATTTATAAAGGATGAAGTTTGAGATTGATTGCCAGAACACCCAAATTTAGGTTGATTCTCTAGTTCCAAGTATATAATATTTCTTAATTTATCTTAGTGTGGACCATGTTCTAGATAGATCCATATTCTCCATTAAAGTATTCATTTTCATCATTTCTAGTTCCATATATAGGGTTGAAGTCTATGATGTTTACTAATGCATAATTAATTGTAGTCATAATACATGTTTTCTAATTATTGGAGGGGTCTTTGTGCCACTTACTGGACCACTCCCATACTTTTCTGATTTATCTTCAGGATTCTTGTTGAAGGGTTACCCAATATGAACCTATATGTAGCCTGTTCAAATGCCTCTGTTCTGGGGTAAATGGGTCACGAGATGGGATAGATTGTGAGACCTTACCTCTTTTCATCCTCCCTAAATGGGAAAGACTAATTTACATTGAGGGTTAGTTGAGGTAAAATTGTCTTGATCCCTATAGGATGGGGTTTCTTCCGTTCTGTTATTATTGTGACTCAGTCTATGTTTGTAAGCCTTGGGGGGGGGGAGATATTGTTAAAAATTTCCCTCACCCTACGGGATAGGGATGATCCTATACTATGACGACTGATGATTTGGTCACTATTCTCTTGATCTTACACATCCCTATTTATGCATGAGTCAAATTCAATAACGAATTTGCAAATGAAATTCCTTCTTCTGAGTACATTAGTAGTTCTTGATGATTGTCTGATGTTAAGTGAGAATCCTATTGAATGTTCTCAGTTTCTTGGTTCATGAGTTTTTTGATAAATTTCCCTCATCAGGACTATAATATTAGAGAATTATTCAAGGTCAAATCTTGTAGAGTTTTCCATATTTCATGATCTGGTATCTTCTTAATGGATGCCTAGGAATAATGAAATTATAATATTTCATTTCCAGTTCATTTAGATGAATGGTGCATGAGGTGAAATAAAAAGATTCATGTTCTCCCCATTCTTGGATGCGAACACTAGGAATGGAATTGATAATTATATTACATAACTCATTAAATGCATTAAGGCATGTCAATTGTGGATCATTCCATCACTTCTCTGATGTTGGTCACCACATAGATGGAAGGGCTTCTAATTCAATTTGACGATGAAGTCCTCCCAATATTTTGACAGGGACTGTATACCCTTAGTGAGGAAAGAAAGGTTTTTTCGGTGGACAAAAAGTTGTACAAGGATTTAGAAGGATATTGCATATGAATTGTTTTAAAAATTATTCTAGGATATTTAACTGAGAAGTGACTGTGAGCAAAAAATGGTGGGTATGTCATCCTAAGACAATTCTATTCTATTGAGAAACATGTCATTTTCTTCTTCTTTGAGAGGCAACTCTAATAGATCACCCCTGGAAGAGAACTTATTGAATATTTTTTTACAAGCAGTTTGACTAGTGGGGGTATCATTTTCGTGAAAACAATTCAGGGTTAGCTCGATGGATGTGTGGTTCCCTAGTCCTTCTTTGGGTATATAAAGGATATCACAGGTTATTGATAGGATATATACCATGTCTAGACCCATATTTCGAAGAGTCACAAAAGAAGTGTTATTTTTTATATTTTAATTATGAAGGGTAGGAATTCCTTTCTTAAATGAGATGACAATGTAAGAGGACCTTTATAGTGAATACTATCATGGTGAGGACTACTATCATAGCTTAGAGTCTGCCTGTAGGGAGTATTTCCACTATTTATACCATGGGGAGGACCATCATAGAAGATGATAGTAAGTGGATGACCACATTATATTTAATATTTTTGAAACAATGAGATATTCCATGACATTCATCAAGATATATTCCCTCATGATTGATTGAATTGTGTTCCCAAAGGAAGCCTTTGTGGTAGATTCTCCATGGAGGACCTTCAGAGATACTGGTAATAATGCTGAGGTAAGAACCATCAAAACTGCTACTACCACACTCGTAATTTGGAAATAGATTAGAAGGATAATGGTACACTAGTGACAGGTGTTTTATGGCCTCATGAACTTTAGATTCTAGTAGAGAATAGTTATGATTTTTCTCTTCATTTTCTAGTTTCCATTGAAGTGATTTATTTTTGGGTTCCCTTTTTTGGGTGATTGGGGATACTTTCTGTAAGTGATCATCTTCCAATATATGTTTTAATTAATGTGTATCATGTGGTGCTACTTGGATATGTCAATAAGATTTTGGAATTTCGAAAGGGATATATTCTTTCCCTGGAGTGGCCACTGAAGTAGACTAGAATCCCACAGTTGAAATTGATATTTTTTCCATATCATATTTTCTATTTATCATGTAATATTGGCTAAAAACCTCTTATATGGGATCAAGGATTCATGTATGATCTTTAGTGACCACCCTATTATATAGATGAGTCACCCAACTTGAGTAGGTGGGGTTTTGGGCCCAAATCCTTACTATTTTTTAGACATGATTAAATCTTTGAATGTTTGAAGGATATTGTCATGAATTGATGTATGACCCTCCACAATTTGTAGTGTGTGTATAGAAACATAATTTGTGGGAATTTTATTATAAAAAATTTAGTTTTTAGGGACGGATCATGAGTCTGTCCCTGATTTGTAGCTGAGATGTGTCAACTATGTTCTCCAATTGCCGCTTTACTTCTATTGATGTATTGATGCAATGGAGTAGTACTTTTCATCTGCCTATAATATGATTCCATATTTTCATGGTATGTTTGTTGTGATGGAGCATGAATTTGAATATTCTTATTTATTTCCTTCATATTTTACTGATGGGATTGATATTAATTTGTTGGAATTTGCATCTACATCTAATTTTCATCCATATTTGATTGGAAGGGCACATGAGAGTGAGCAGGAATATACATGTGCTTGTAATTAGTTGTCCTATTTTTAAGGAAAACATGATATTTATTTGTTGTATTTTTCATATGTTCATACATTTATTCCAAATTTGAGTGACGATATTCTTATTTTTGAGTATGTATATTCATATGCTTACTTTTCCCTTTATATTTGACCGATAGGATTCGTGAGAGTGAAAAGGAATATATATATGATGTAATTCCCCATCCCTTGTTACCCAAAGTCAGTGAATTATTACATAAAATTGGAATGATTTTAAGAGATCAAGTCTCGAAAGACCGATAAGTTTAGTAGCCTTAGAATTACTAGATACATACATAAATTTTACATTACATAATGAAATAAATAAAAAAACATTGTTCCCCCTTTGAACACACTCATATCCGTTGGCCTATCGCTGCAGGTTAAACATAATATAATTTTTCACATCTTGGGAAAAGAAACCATAAGAAATGGGTGAGCTTATATGATCATTAGGAATAAAAATATAGTGGAAC
Organism: Viscum album; assembly: GCA_963277665.1. NCBI lineage: Eukaryota > Viridiplantae > Streptophyta > Magnoliopsida > Santalales > Viscaceae > Viscum > Viscum album. The sequence continues at coordinate 249,706,502 of OY728133.1, forward strand.
AATAATAAATAATCAAAAAAATTTAAGGCAATGCATAAGACTAAAACACAAGATTTTAAATATAAAATTCAATATAATATTGAAAAGATAAATCTAATAATGAAATTTACGTATTCACATGGATATTATACTAGTAAAATAATAAAATTAAATATCAATATCCAATTTCATAATGATAGAATGCATAATTGAATACATCATAACCCATAGTCCAAGCCTTGTGCCAAGAACAGAAATAAGATTTTGTCAAGGCCTTGTGCCAAGACACTAGTTATTCTCATGAGTCCTACCGATGCATGGAGGTGCTATAGAGGGCTCCAACCATCACTTACTAAGTCCAATTAATTCCTCATATGAAAATGTTGAAATAAAATTTAAACATTCTTATTAAAACTAGTATAAAAAATGTCAATATTTTAACCACAAACCATGAATGGTATAAAAATAGCATACCCACAGTCAAACATAACTCATTAAGTACAATATGTTAGATTGTATTATAATAAATTAACCACAATTTAGAATAATGAATGATATTTCCGTAGATGAAAATAATCATCTAAACAATTTGAGAGAAATATCCCCCTTATTCTTGAAAACATTTATAAGCCTCACTATTTATCAAGAAGCCATATAAAATAGATTTTTAAATCAAAGTTTCACGTACTACATTAAAACATTTAAAAGTAATTTTATTTTTAAAACATTAATGTTCATATTAATAAATCTTTAAAACCATTTTTAAAACATGTACATTAATGGGGAACATTTTGAAGAATAAATTTTCAAAACATTTAAAATGATAATTTAGTTAGAATTCCTTAACAAATGAGAGATGATTCAATAAAAATAATTGATTTAATAAAAACATTATAAAATCATGAGAAAAAATGGATTCATGATATTAAATGTCAAATTAGAGTATATACACCTCATAAAAGTGAATTGGTGAATAATAACAAAAAAGTCTCAATGGAATGTATGTTGCGGTAAAATTCCTTATAAAGATCGTATCCTTATGTTAAAGATAAATCAATGAAAAAATTATGTGTAAAAAATATAAATAAACTCAATATGATTGTTTATTCACAATAAATCAATCAGAGGACATTCACACATATTCTAGTAAAAACAACACCAATAACATGTGTGTTTAACTCAATGAATAGAAATAGTGTTAAAAGTACCCTTATCAAGTTCATATAGATGACTAGAGAATTTATAAATGGACTGATTATGTGTATCAAAAGTATATTAACAAATATTAGAGTGAAAATAACTATATATTTAAGTAAATATTGATTTCACACAAAATGTTGTATTAAAACAATCAATGAAGTTTGCGTAAAACCGAATGAGTAGAAATAGAAATTTTAAATTCCCTTACCGATTTGGTAACATTCAAAACATACACCCCATGAAATAAGGATCATAAAATGATGATTTAAATACCCATAATTTAAACTATATTACAAAAATAATACAATCATGGATAGTACATACACCACACAAAAGGTAATAATGGAAAATATAGCATGAATCTCACGGGAATAAAAGTCAGATGAAAACCCCTTACCTTGTAATTTTCCTTCATTGAGAGTATGTTAACATCCTATATAATAGTTAAATAATTTTAATTATATTATACAAAATAAATAAATAAATTTGATATCATATATGATCTTTTAATATATCTTTGTTAATAATATATCAGTTGTATCATTGTTTCGGGTGTTAACTGATTCATTTTCCTTTATATGGTTTGTTACGTAAGACATGATTGTTATGTATAGGATGTATTTGATTTATATCCACAATGATATTATGTTATTAAAAATTATTTTTTAATCATAAAATTAAAAATATTCTTGAATGGTTGTGACGGGTAATGAATCTTATCGCGTTTGTGGAGACGGTAATCTGTACATACTCACGACCTACAATATCATTCAATTGATGGTAAAATATTATGTAATTGGATGGAATATAATATATAAAGAATAATTAACATGTTATATTTATTATTTACATCAATTTTACTCATTATTATACCCATACAAATAATGAAGTGTTGAATAACAAACAACACCACAATGTGGAGACGGTAAGCCGTACATACACACGTATGACGACTTTGTCATTCATAGGATGAATAGAATAATGAATATTGTTTTATCGTATTTATAATAAAATAACATTACATATAAGGCAATGGATTTATTATTTTGGTATAGAAACAAATGATTAATAGGAAGTGGAAGAATAAATGGACATTGAACGAGGTGGTAAAATTATTACATATTCTTTAGGTGATTCCTTTTGATTTGATCAAAAGGGATCATTAGGTTAGAATTCAGAACAATTTAAGGCCTATATGTTGAATTGGTGGTAGTTGGGAGGATATTTTAGTAGGTTTTGGGTGATCCAAATGGCTTTGGAGGTGTGAAATTAAGATAAGGGGAATACACTTTTATAATAGAGGTGAGGGTCACTTTAAGAAAAGATTGAAATATTATTTCATTATATAATAATTTTCTATTTATAATGGCACCAAATTAATTTATTTTAGAGATACGGTGTGGACGGATCAAAATATATCCAACCAATATGTTTTAGACAAGTTTTTGTCACCATATTAACTTATCTTTTATATTTAACTCTTAGTTAATTAGTTTAACTTTTACCATGACTTCTTGTATTCTTACACTATATGGTTAATAAAATTAATATAAACTACCAAGAGAACCTCAAGTTGTTCATCAATAATATATCTATAATTATATACCTGTTTTGGCTTAACCATATATTTCTAGTAATATTATATCCTTTAATAATATAATATTTGTTTTAAAAATTCATTTATTTCAATTTTGACACTATTTAGTATTTAGTGTCTGTGAAAGTCATAACATCATGATTACATTGAAAGAATTTAATTTAATAAATCCTAAAATGTCAAATTAATATATAAAATTCGTGGAATGCATCAAAATTATCAATTTACATTTATTTTGATATTTATAATATCAACTATTTTAATCTTTCATTAATAAGGTAATTACTGCATCATCATTGTGTTATAAATAAATTTAACTATTTAATGTCTAAAAAATTATAAATAAAATTCCAAGATGTAAGAAATATTTTTATATTTATAATGAATATTTATTGTCTAAGTTATCTTATCTATGAATTTATATTAAAATGGTTCAGTTATTAAACATTGAATTTAACACTTTTAAATCATCTTTAAATAAAATAATAATAAATGTCCAAATCTAATCCAAGTGACCAAAAGGAACATATTTTATTCCTAAGGTTTATTTTGTTATAAATACACTTATCAAATATAATTAGGACATGTTTTAGGGTAATTATAATATCATTTTTTTAACTATAGTTACCCTATTTATTTTTAACCATGGTAAGAAAAGTCAATAGTTACTATACACCAAAAATTATTTTCATCTTATTGAACCGCCATATACTTAGTGATTTCAACTGTGTGTCTCGAAATTTTTAAATTCAATTCACAGAATTGGTAAAATAACATTTTATGAAAATTTTCTAACGTGCCTAGAAGGTCGGTAAAAAACATTAAAAAACATTCAATAAAATTTTATACATTTAATTTTATTATAAAATGACACCAATGAATTAAATTGAACAAATATAGGTATTATGTATCTATTTTTAATTAAAATTAATTTAAATAAAATAAATAATTATTTAAATAAAAACTCAGGTTTTAAACAATAACACAGTGTTTTTCACAATTAATCAAAAAACTGAATGTTTTTAGAAAAAAAATACACTCTATTCTAATTTGGATACAGAGAATCAAAAAATGATATATATTTTACCAAATTCAAAAATAAATAAGTTGTATTAATTAGTTTAAAATTAATTCCTATTGTCAAAACCAGAAAACGGGTTTTTGAGATGTTAAAACTATCAAAATGATTGATATGAGTCTATATGCAATTTAAAAGAAAAATTACTTCCAATGACAAAAATTGGATTAAATTATAAAAGTATAATCTAATTATACTTCAAAACTATTCAAATGTATAATTTAACAATATAAACTAATTGGATTAAAAAGATTTTTTAAAATTAAAATTTAGTATCTTTCATTATTCACCAAAATATGAATCTTATCAGAAAAACACAAAAAATTTATCGATAATAAAATTTTATATCCTTCTTATAAAAGAGGATTTAATTTCCTAAAATTTAATATATAAAAGTGTCAAATATTGGATTAGAAAGGCTTATCCATTAAAAGGTGGAAAAACTAAACTTCTTTAAAATACTTACTTTAAATAAATAATTTAATTTGTCCTTATATTTTGTCTAAAAAACACAGAAGAATAATGTTAAAATTATATTTGATATATATAAAATTCAAAATTTAGTCATTACTATTCATAATGGCTTTTTGAACATCTAGTTTGATATATAGTGGTGTGGTTGAACTCCGTGTTTCGTACAATGCACACTATTGTATTATTCAAAGAGAATCTTATCATGGAATCTTGGGATGTTACCTTCTTCCCTCCTTCAATAATTTTTATCCTTGCAATTTGAAATTGTTCATTAGCAATAAAAGGTAAAATATAGAAAATACCATTGTGGAAAACCCACATCAGAAATAGAGTTAATACATTTTAGTCTTAATAATATGGAAAGGGAAATGAAAATGTTACACCAAATTAGGATTTGTAATAGGAGAACATTGGTGGAAATTATAATTGGTTGAAAAACATAAATATTTATAAGGAGTGATTGAGGTCATCAATCACAAGTAAGTGAATGTAAAATTGAGGGCCTCAAAGTGATAAATCAATGATGAATAACGTATGGTATTAGGATAACACATCTTTGATTTATGATCCTTCCCCTAAAGTTTACGAATTAATTTACTCATAGAATAAGAAAAAAATACATGATAAGTAGTGTTCTATCCTTTAACTAATTTTTAACCCAAACTCATCTTTCACTCCAAACTATGAGTATTCATGATTCCTTAGTCACACCTGAAGCACTAGAATAAACTTACAGAGAATCACATAATCCACAAAGGATGAACTATATATTTCCCCTATCTTTAGAGATTAAATAAAACCAAAAGGGTTTGTACAAGATCAGATGATCCCTAAAAAGGATAAATTTTTAGAGAAAGATATACTAATATTAATTTCTAAAATTAAACAAAAAATACCCAATGTTCAATAAATACCAATCAATAAAAAATTATCCTTAAAATCCTTTAATATAATCCAAAATTAGATTGAAACCCAAAACTCAGAAGAATTTTATTACATTGTCTTCCACATTAAATTGTATCTCCAAATTACATAGACTACTCTTAAATTCACATACTTTAATGTAATTAACCTAATCACATATTATCTATGATAGGTTAATAATTTCCATAAATAACCTAAATCGCTATAATCCGACAATAAAAACATATATAAAAACCCACCATTACTCATCAAATGAAATCCCGTAGTATTATATTTTTCTTAGGCATATAATGTTTCCAACAGAGTAAACATCTTCTAAAATAACATTTTTCACTTAATCTCCAAATCATTTTATTATACTAAGGATATAAATTTGATAAACATAAGATACCAAATAAACTTATTATTGATCAAATAAAATCATTTAACTAAAAAGAATTAGTCACACTAACAAGGGACTTTACATAGTCCAATGGTAGGCGATAAATCCTAGTCGCACTTTGGTTGTGGGTTCGATTCCCACATACTTTTTTGATACTGCGGGTTGTCACATGGTATAAATGTTTTCCTTTTTCAAAATCTATATTTTATAACATTCCCAAAATGAGATAAATTCCTCAAAATAACCATAATATAATTTTACCACAAATTTTATTTCATACCTCACATTTTCCTCCACAAATATTAATAACATGTAATTGCCTCAAATTCAAGGATAATATAAACCCAAATGGTTATTTATTACAACATCCACAATAAAAAAGATTATTCTTCCTCAAATAACACATTCACATAACAAACTGAAGAGTTATACATACAAGAGAAAATCATTCCAAAGTAATCCCATCAATAAAGATCACTAATACATGTTAACATTTCTATATCCATTTATTTCCACACAGGTTCTTCCCTGAACAAGAGGTTATCCTATAGAATATGTCATTCACTCGGGTGATTCCCAGGTCCCCTACATTTATGAAAAATTACTATAAATGGATTCTTGGGATCATTTTTATTTTCTTTCATAATAACCTTTATTTTTCTTTGGCAATTATTTACTTTATGTTCTTCTTTCCCACACATAAATCATTTAGTAGTTCTATTGAGACACATTCCTAGGTGTCTCCTTCCAGATTTACTGCATGATGGAAATTAAGATTTTGTGTTTTCCATGGTCTCCACTATTGGAGCTCTTATCACTCACCCCTTTCTCTTCTTTCTGGAGTCTAGGAGTTGGTTAATATATATGTTTTGGATCATATTTTTGTAAAAATTATTTGGCATGAACATGCTATATTTAACGCCTATCAATATTACATTTCTTTACTCATTTCCACCACTATTCCCACCTTGTACATCATGTTCAATGTTACTATGACTTCCTTGTTCTCCACCCATTGTCAAAAACCAGAAAGTATTGTGTGAGTAACAATAGTCATAAAATCATTTAGTGAATATCATGACCCCATATTTTCAATTTAAAACACATTAGGATTATCCAAGGTTATTTATTCTCATCTTATATTAAAATACTTTAAATTCATTCGTAAATAAAATGTGAATTATCCAAATCATATCCCCCAAAATTGTTGTAACCAATAGTGCAGAAAGACCTGTTGTCGTGCACCAGTTCCTATTCGAGTTTAGCTCAAAGAGGTGTTTTCCTGTTTTAACCCTAGGTACATCTGTGCCTGATCTTCCTCTACCTTATCATATTAGATAAATATGTATTGTTTAGAAAACCCACATAATAATTACAATACCAAAATTTTTTTATGCTCTTTAATACTAACCCCCAATGTCGATCTTAGGGTGATTTTATTTAATAATATTTCTTCTAAATCAATTTTCCATGGTTTGTTCTAAACTTCCTCTGATACCAACTGTAACGCCCCAGCCCTAGTTATGAAGAGTTGGTTTATTATTACATAACATTGGCATAATCTCAAGAGATCATGTCTCGAAAGACTGATTAGTTTAGTATCCTTGGATGTACTAAATACATACATAAATTTTACATAACATCATGAAATAAATAAAAATAACATTGTGCCTCACTTTGAACCCACTCATTTCCATTGTCCTATCCTTACAAGTTAAACATAATATACTTCTTCACATCCTGGGAAAAGAAAACAAAAGAAATGGGTTAGCTCAAATACTCAGTAGGTATAACAATATAGTGGGAACAATCATAAATAATCATAAACATTTAAGGAAATGTATAAGACTAAAAAATCATTTTAAAAATAAACTTCAGCATAATATGGAAATGATAAATAAAATAATTCTATTTACTTAATCACATGGATATTATACTAGTTGAATAATCACATGCAATATCAATAGCCAATTTCATAATGACAGAAGGCATAATTCCAGACCTCACAACCACGTAGTCAAGGCCTCGTGCTAGGACTATGAATAATATTTTGTCAAGGCCTTGTTCCAAGACACTAGTTTTCTCATGAGACCAACCAATGCTTCAAGAAGATATATCGGGCTCCACCAGTCACTTAATAATTCCAATTCATTCCTCATAGGAAAATATTGAAACATAATCTAAAAATTCGTATTAAAAATAGTATAAAAATTGTTAATATTTTAACCACAAACCATGAATGGTATAAAAATAGAACATCCATAGTCAAACATAACTCAATAAATATAATATGGAATATTTTATTATAATAAATTAACCTCAATCGAGAATAATGATGTATATTAACATACATGAAAATAATCATCAAAACTATTTGAGAGAAATATCCCCCATTTTATGAAAATATTTAAAAGTCCCAATATTTATCAAGAAGCCGTTTAAAATATATTTTTGAATCAGAGAGTCCCATACAACTTTGAAACATTTAAAAATAATTTTAATTTTAAAAAATTAATGTCGATATTAATAAATCCTTAAAACCATTTTTCAAACATGGAAATTAATGTGAAAGATTTAGAAGTATAAATCATAAAAACATTTAAAATGATACTTTAGTTAGAGTTCATACCTAAATGAGAGATTATTGAATAACAATAATTGAGGTAATAAAAATTTTATAATATCATGAGAATAAAGAGATGCATGATATACTATGTCAATGTATGGTATATACATCATATAAAACTGAATTGGTGCATAACAACTAAGAAATATCAATGGAATGTAAGTTGAGATAGAATCCCTTATAAAGACTATATCCTTAGGTTAAGGATAAATAAATGACATAATTATGTGAGAAAAATACAAATACACTCAATATGATTAGATATTAATTGGAAATCAATCATAGGACATTCACACATATTATGAAAAAAAACACCAATGGCTTGGATGTTTAACTCAATGAATAGAAATTGAGTAAAAATTACTATTATCATGTTAATTTCGATGACTTGAGAATTTATCAATGGATTTATTATATGTATAAAAAGTATATCCACACAAATGGGAGTAAAAATTACTACATAAGTAAATATATAGTGATTCCACATATTCTTGGAGTAAAATAATCAATGATGTTTGCGTAAAACCAAATGAGTGGAAATTGAAATTTGAAATTCCCTTACTGATTTGGTATCTTACAAATCATACACCACATGAAAGAAGGATCATACAATGATTATGTAAATAGACATAAATTAAACTGTATTACACAAATAATTAAATCATGGGCAGTATATACACCATAGAAATCGTGAGAGTGGGAAATATAGCATGAATCACATGAGAATAAAAGTGAGAGGAAAACCCCTTACATTGTACTTTTCCATGATCAAGGGTATGTTATCCTACCGTATAATAGTTAATCATTTTCATTATATTATAAATGATCCAAATACATAAATATGTTATTATATATATTATCTTTTAATATTGATTTTTAAGAATATTTCAGTAGTATCATTGTTTTAGGTGTTTACTGAGTCATTTTCCTTTATATGTTTTATTACATAAGTCATGTTTTTTATGTGTAATAAGTATTTGATTAATATCAATAAATATATAATGTTCTTAAAAATTATTTTTAAATAATCAAATGAAAATTATTCTTGAATGGTTACGATGAAGAATGAATCTTATCATGTTTGTGGAGACGGTAATCCGTACGTACGCATGAGCGAAAATATCATTCAATTGATGAAAAAATGGTATGCAATTGGACAGTATATCACATATAAATAATAATTAACATTTTTTATTTATTATTTACATAAATTTTTCTTATTATTATACCCATCAAAATAATGAAGTGTTGAATAACAAACTACACCATGATGTGGAGACGGTAATCCTTACGTACATACGTATGGTGACTTTGTCATTCACAGGATGGGTAGAATAATGAATATGGTTGTACCATATTTATAATAACATCATAGTATGTAGAAGTTACTTGATTTATTATTTTGGTATGGAAACAACAAAGAAATAGGAAGTGTAAGATGAAAATAACATTGAAAGAGGTGGTGAAATTATTAACTTTTCTTCAGGTGCTTCCTTTTGATTTGATAAAAAGTGCTCCTTAGGTTGGATTTGTGATCAAATTAAGGCCTCTAGGTTCAATTTAGGGTAGTTGGGAGGATATTTCATTAGGGTCTTCCTGAGCCAAATTGCTTTGCAGGTGTGAAATTAAGAGAAGGGGAAGTTCCTTTTTATAATAGAGGTGATGGTCACTTTAGGGAAAGCTTGAAACATTATTTTATTATATAGTCATTTTCGGTTTATAATGTCTCCAAATGAACTTATATCGAGGATAAAGTGGGTATAGGTCTATATAAATTCAACCAATAGGTGTTATAGAAGTTTAGGTTACTATATTAACCTTATCTTTGAGATTTAACCCATAGTTAATTAGCTTAACGTTTACCATGTCTTCTTGCATTCTTACACTATATGGTTAATAAACATACTATAAAATAACAAGAAATCCTAAAAGAGTTAATTAATGATATATATATTATTATATATGTCCTTTTTCTGAACCTTATATTTTTAGGAATATTATATAATTTAATAATATAATATTTGTTTTAATAAACCATTTATGTTAATTTTGAACCTATTTAGTATTTGGTTTTTTTGAAAGTCATAACAGCATGATTACTATGAAAAAAATTCATTTAATTAAACCTAAAATGTCATATTAATATAGAAAATTAGTGTAATTCATTAAAAGTATTAATTTAAATTTAATTCAATATTTATAACATCAACTATTTTAATTTTTCATTAAAAAGGTAATTACTGCATTATCATTGTGTCATAAATAAATTTAATTATTTAATGTCAAAAATATTATAAATAAAATACCATGATGTAGGAAATATTTTTAGATTTATAATTAAAATTTATAGTTAAATTTATCTTATTTATAGCTCTATATTAAAAATAGTTTAGTTATTAAACTTTGAATTTAACACTTTTAACTCTTCTTTAAATAAAATAATACTAAATGTCATAATCTAAACCAAGTTGACCAAAAGGATCATATTTTGTTACTAAGGTATATTTTGGTCAAAATAAACTTATCTAATAGAATTAAGACATGTGTTAGGGTAATTATAATATCACTTTTTACCTTTATTTTCCCTATTTACTTTTAACTGTGGTAAATCCAAGTCAAAAGTTACTATTCAAAAAAATTATTTTCATCTAATTGAACCACATTTTACTTACTGATGTCAACCATGTGTCTCCGAATTTTCAAATTCAATTCATAGAAGTGGTAAAATTACTTTTTATGAAAATTTTATAACGTTCCTAGAAGGTGGTTAAAAAACGTTAAAAAATTCAATAAATTTTATACATATAATTTTATTATAAAATGACACCAATGAATTATGTTGAACTAATATAGGTCTTATTTATATATTTTTTTCTTAAACTAAATTTAAATAAAATAAATATTTATTTAAATAAAAAGTCGGTTTTTAAACAATAGCACATTGTTTTTCACTATTTATCAGAAATTGAATGTTCTTAGAAAAATACCAAAATATCTCCCAATGATAACTTTGATACTCTGAATCAAAAAATGATAACTATTTTAAAAAATATAAAAAATACAATTTGAATTAATTAATTTTAAATTTATTCTCGTTGTCAATACCATAAAGTGGGTTTTTGAGAAGTAAAAACTTTCAAAAGATTGATATGTGTTTATGTCCAATTTTAAATTGAAATTACTGAAATTGACCAACATTATATTAAATGATAAAAATATAATCTAATGATACTTCCAAACCATTAAAATTTATAATTTAAAACAATAAATTATTCTTGATTAAAAAAGTTGTTTTTAATTATAATTTAGTATCTTTCACTATTCATCAAAATATGAAATTTATCAGTAAAATTCCAAATATTTATCAAAACTAAAATTCTATGTCCTGCATATAAAGAAGAATTTCATTTCATAAAATATAATATATAAAAGTATAAAATATTTTAATATAAAGGGTTCTCTATTAAAAGGCGAAAGAACGACATTTTTTGAAAAATACTTCTTTGATCTGAAAAATTGAATTTGTCCTTATATTATGTCTAAGAAACACAAAAGATGAATGTTAAAATTATATGGGATAAATATAAAATTAAAAATGTGGTTATTACTATTCCTAACCACATTTTTAAATGGCTAGTTTGATAGGTCATGTTGTGCTTCAAATCGGTATTGCGTACATCACACGCTATTGTATTATTCAAAGAGAAGTGTACCATGGAATCTTGGGGTGTTACATATGATTATAAGTTTTTACCATATTTACCTGGAGATATTCTTCAATAGTAATAGGGAATATGGCATGTTTCATAATTATTGATCCTTTCCCTCCGTGATCTACCTTGGGGACCCAGTCTGTAGGGCATCAACAATAGCCCATAGGGCGGTATCCTCTTCATAGAGAGGATACTGGGTGACATGATGTTGGTGGTGAAGATTACCAATAATTTCCCTGAGGGGGGAATCTTGTGCTACTAGGATGAATTTTATGACAACCACTCCATAAGCCTCCATAAGTTAAGGGATGTATTAGTAATCAAGTTCAAAGGGCATTCCCACAAAATGGTTCGAGGTAGCTATCACGGTCGTATAGTTTTGACCAATAAATGTTTCTAGGATGATGTCTAGTAGGTATTCATGGACTGGAGGACCTATTGAGCTGCATTCAAATTTTTAAGAGTACCATTCTGGTGATACTCTCATACCAATGCATTTGAATCCTAGCATTGAAGATGCTGGGTGGGAGACGACATCCCCTATTTTGTTAAGACATTCCCTGTATAGTGGTTAGTGCACATGTTTGTGAGAACTAGTGAGATGCTATTAGAATGAAGAGATTTTTTTTAATTATTTCTCCAATATACATGAAAAATAAAAAAACCCCATCAAAATATCAACTCACGATCACAAGAAAAATTGATAGTCTAGTTTGGCACTCTTCTGTTTTGGATGTGAAAGGGTCCTGACATGGGGTAACACCACCACATTAGTTAAGGATTCATGTCAAGTTCACTATTTTGTTTTTGAATAAATTAATTTTGGATTTTCCCCTTGTGACATTAATGGAATGGTCTGAAAAAATTGTTCTTACATAATTTATGAACGGTCTCTAATCGATTTTCTTCCAAGATCCAAAAAAACCCAATGAATTTCATTTCCATGATGAATCCTACACCAACTTTCCAAAGTAATTATTTCATTGGGTAACCTATATAATGAAACTTAATAACTCACATTGGTTGATATAACGAAAGGTTAGGCTCATCACACACTTTTTGGGGGAACTATTGAGTCTTCTGGGACTCTCTTATAGACTTAAGATATGTTTTTGAATAATTTTTCATTAAAAGTATGTATTACATGGATCACCCTGAATTTAAATCAATTATGAATACACATGAGTTTTGATTCACCTATATGTATCTATGGTTCTTCATAAATAATACCCTTTTTTTACATGGATTGTAGACTATTTGGTCTTTCATTATGACGATGCATGTTTTAATTCATACAGTGGTGCACTCTAAAGTTTATTATCATCCAATGAGACCGAAGTTTTTTTTGATGTGAGGATTGAAAACATAAGATGTGATTATTATGTATCCTTGTGAGATAAATCTGAACCCACATAGTCCGGTTCCACTTAACATGAAAAATCACATTTTAAGGCCATGCAATTGTTATCAAACCATGTAGTTTAATGACATGTGAAATGGAATTCTAGGAGGAATGTTCGTTGTCAATGATTGATGTGGGACTAATGCCGAGGTAGACCAGGGGACCCAAAAGTGATGTGGTCTCCTAGGTAGATATGAACCTTATGAGAATGTGGCCCAAATAATATTAGGGTGAATTTTGTTGTTGGGTTTTGAGATTAGGTAGGCTTCCAATATATCCCAGTTAGTTGGCAATCAATTCTCATGTTGTTTGGTATGGGATAGGGCTTATACTGTATAAGAGTCCCATTTGATGTTTGGTATCATGGAAATTTCATGATTGTCGCTAACCTCTAATATCTAACAAGTCATGCTCGATGTGAGAAATAATATAAATTAGTAGACCCTATGGTCACATGATCCACCTTGTTTGCTGAAAGACAAGGGATGGTCCCAAAGGGAGAGAGAATGAGCATTGGATTGCCCATCTCCTCACCTTTTTTTTTGTTTTATGGAGAAGTTAAGAGAAGAAAGTGTGTCGACTCTAACAATAAAGACTAGGGGATTACACCATGGTGGATTCCCAACTGGTTCTTAGGGAGGGGATGATTGTCCATCACTAGCACCCTTTAGGGAGAAATGCCTATGGTTTTCCTTAATCCCTAAAACTAGGAGGTTTAAATGAGCACATTGGAGGCCATGGGAACATATAAAGTTGGTACCATATTTACCACGATAATGTAGACTTTATGTCATTACCAGGGTCCTCTTCTTCATGGAGGTGACTAATATGACTCCACTTACCATATGTATATAGACTCTAGATGACACACTGATGTGCCAGATGATCAGACCATACATGTCAGGTGGATTTGGAAGAGTCCTCAGTCTGATTCAGTTAGTTTGGTTCATTTAGGGGATAATATAGGTCTCGATGATATGATGGAAGAGAGTAATAGGAGGGTGAGAGTATAATCCCTCAGGATTCCCAATTCTACATAGGATGTTGTTATATAGGATGGGGTTCCCTCCAAAAAGCATGTTGCTATGACAGTGAGGGTACCATCTTCATACCATTGTGCTACATGGGATTGGGTTCTAACCATGTAACATGTTTCTATATGGTACTAGGTTCTGTGTGTGTGGCATTTTGGTACACGGGGTCATGTTCCTTTTGGGTATCACTTTGCAATGCGGGGTAGGGTTTCACCCTATAGTGTTTTTCTATATTGGGTGTTGGTTTGAAAAGGGTCCATCCATTTGTGCCCCACAGAATGGTGTCTGGTGAGGCATTTTAATATTGCATGCAACAGATTGATTTTTATTTCCACCATAGGGAAATGCAGTGGGTTTACTTATTAAAAATAAATGGATCTCTACCAACCCATCTATGAAGGTCCACATTTTTTTGGAGACTCTTAATTTTTTTTCCCACCTTTTGGTCCCCTTATAGGGTCTTTTATAGAATAATGGAGGGACCAGATACCAGCATGGACGATCATCTATGGTGTACATAAAAGCATCTTTTTCGAGATCCCAAATAGGATGCACCTACCCTCAAATGACTTCATTTGTATAGGGGAATGTTTTTTGGGGTTGAAATAACCGTTCATCCCCACAAAATACTAGGTTTCATTTTATAACACTAGTGGTACCACCCCATTCCACAAAAAATTTCATTCAGGGGGAAAAATAACCATTCAGCCTTACAAAAAAAATGGTTTAATTTTTTACCACCATTGGTACCTTTTTGTATTGTGAATGATTTCATTCTTTGGGGATATCGATCGTGGTGGGGGGGATCAGTGCCTGTACCCAAAAACAACTTGGTTTCATTTTCAGGCACTAGAGGTAGCACATCATCTGGTGAGTGATTTCATTTGTGGGGGGCTTCATGAAGTAGAAGAATTCCATGTAGATATGTGGTCCATGTAGTAATTTCTACTATGTGGACTAAAGGCTTCCCTCACGAATTCTTCCCCTTTGATAATTTTTCTGTTGGATATATTGTTTTCCTTTTCCAACCTTTTTTATTCTTTATTCCTTCTATACAGTGATTTTCGGTCCCAACAACCATATAAAAATCAGTCAATGAAAATTTAATCTTTGAAACCATATAAATCATTTTTAACACCATTTTCATTAACAATACCATGGGATGAATCCATTTCACAAACTTTACTCAAAACCAACAAATTTTATCAAAACATTGATACTTCCTTTTAAATCTATTTCAAAATGATTTCAAAAATAAATCTAGAAATATTTATTTGAGTCCATTTTAAAATCCAAATTGAAAGGGAAAGTAATTATGTTTTAACAATAAAGCCAAATCATGAAACCAATTACATTTAAACACATAGAATATCAATAAATGTGTAGAAACCATATGAAAATATGGGTCAAGGATCCTAGGAATCAAGGTAAGGCCCAAAATCAAAATTTTTGAATTATATATTTCCAAAATTATCAACATAATTAATAAATAAAACTAAAGGGAACACTTATCAACATAATTATAAATAAACCCCAAGGAGGAGTGGACATCTAGATAAAACCAATTAGTTCTTTAATGGATCTAGAAGAGATTATGACATTGATAGAAACTAGTAGAACCAATAATTGATTCCCCAACATCCGAGATGAAGACAAGGGATTGAGGGATCATTGTTCTATTAAAAAATCCCTTAGTCTAGTAAATTTTTATGGGAAGGTTTGACAAATGTCTAAGTTCAAGTGTTTCTATAATTTATAGGGAATACTAAGATACATTACACCATAGTGCAAGTCTAACATCATGGAACAACAGGGGCTGACATAGACCGAAACAATGACACAAGGTAAGGGAATATGATGCAACATAGCCTACTAAATTTTTTTATAGAATCCACACCAGGGTTAATGGGGAGATCCTCTAAACTAGGAACAATGGACCATACCACACGAGAGTAGTCACTCATATAATTTTGAATCTAAGAAGAAGGCTACACGATATCCTAGATTCAATAGTGTAGTGACCTTGAAATTGAATGAAATAATAAAGTCTCTCCTTCGAATCCTCCATGACATATCCCTCACACTATGGAATAATAATTACAATAAAAGAAGGACCACTAAAACTATTACTATTATTTTTTTACACCTACCACATCACCACCACATCCTCTACTATAAAAAACTAGTATGACACTATAGAACTAAATTATACCTTAATCAAGAAGGGATTAACAAAGTAAAGAAGAAAGTAAAAAACAATGTTTTTATACATGAAAAAATGTTGAGATGTTATAGTAAATGATATCTGACCCTAAATGTGTGTGGAATATAGTCCCCCCCCAAAAAGTGAGAGGGAATGAGGTGCCTCAAACCCACACTCCTGGATATGGTGCTAAAATTAATTTCTTTAAACACCATATTTGATACATTCTGATATGATAATAACTTTATTTTATATCATTTTTATATATTAAACATTATATTTCCAAAATAATGACACAAACATTAAGACATAAGTATTAGTTTTGTTGCGGATCACCAATATAAGAAACTTATTTTATGCGCCTTTTGGACATTTCTCCATAATAAAACCACACTTTTTCCCCTTAAATATTACTCAAAGGATATATTTATCTTTATAACATTGGGAATGAAAATATAAGAAAAGAGTGAGCTCAAATAATCAATAAGGGGAAACCCATCAAAATCCCTCCAATTGTTAAATAATTAGAGTATGAGAAAATATAAGTAGGGGAGAAATATCTTATTATTAGGAACATCGAACAATAAATGTTTCCATATGTTCTCAGATAAGAATATGTGATATCAAATAAATAAACATTTAACATAGAAAGAAGAGTGAAACATAATGAAATAATAAACTTGTGTCATGTATCATAATCATAGGAATATGATATGGAAATGTAACATTCCCTTGAAATATAACATTTCAAATAACTTTGGTACATATATAAGCACCTGGAACATCACCCTATTGAGTCATTAATCACATCCATAGTTTCCATGAAAATATTATTATAACCATAAATACAAATCTCATGAGATATAAACCTATAACCAGTTTATTGTAGAGTCTTATCAAACAAAAAACATCTTTAGGATTTATTATAACTAAATCACCTTAATGATTTAACATTTGTGAAGGAATGAAATTAATCCATTCCATAAAATTAATCTCTAGAAGAGATTTCACTCTATTAAATTTGTGGATTTTCCGGTTTAGAGTTTTATATAATTTTTTCATAAATATCCCATAACAAAACCCATATATTAAAAAGCGGACACTTCTATCAATCATCCAATTTTTAACCAATAAAGTTTTTTTAAAACTAAACATGTTTTATTATATTAACAAATCTTCATGACTTTCGACATGCCAACTTATTACTCTTACCTATTATTAAAGCATGTGAAAATCATTTTAAAATGCGGCATGTGAAAAAAATATATGTAAAGGGCATAAAAATAATAAAGAAACCACATAGTCCATTTTAAAACCATAATATCAAAAAAGGGATTTCCTTTATCATAATAAACCTTATATTTAATTAATCATTTACATATAAATGAAAAATGTATTTCATACGAAATATTTTCAGAAAAATTATTTTTATGAAACAATAACAAAAAAATTATAATTAAGAGGTTTCTTAGAAAACATGAGAACCCATGCAAAACATTTTCTTAAAAGCATTCATTTTTACCTTGAAAGGGAATGACCATTCCTGTACACACATTATTACTAGATTAAATTTTGAAATCAAAACATTTTCACAATAACATATCAGAATGAACAGATAATTTATTTTGGTTCATTAGGATATAATCATTATAGATTCCTTACAAAACATTTATAGAACCCATATAAATTGAAACAATCAAACCAACAACTTCCAATATAATTATCCAATCTATTAGAGCACTATATGAATTTTTTGTATATGTTAAAAAAGGAAATTTCTTATTTTATTTAGTAATGAAAGTCAAAACATTCAGTAAATAGATTTATTTTGAAAAAAATTGAATAAAATTAAAAAGAGAAATAAAATTTAATTTATAATTATTATATTTACTTATAAATGCATTAATAATATACTTCAAAAATATGGAAAAAGAAGAAAAATTGTTTTAAGAGAGGAATTTGAAGAATATTTTTAGAAGAAGGTCCCTTACCGAGGAGATATAAGCCTTTTAATGTTACAATTCACATTGAAAAAAATAATAGGGACCTATTTATATAATTTATACCTCCTAATTAAAATTGTTGAATACATTATTCATGATTCAAAGAAAATAATTGAAAAAAATTACTTTAAAATTAATCCCAAAAAACATGACAATTTTTTTCCTTCATAAAAATAGATATTTAAGTATAATGATATTTTTTATATTAAATGAAAGAAAAAAATTCATTCCAAAAGCTATAATTGTATTATTTTTAATAAAAAATAACTAATTAAATTTTGAAACTAAAATTAAGAATGTTTCTTTATAAATAGTTTAAAACAATAAATTGTTTTTAATAAAAAATAGTATTGTTCATTATTCAATGAAAAATAAATCTTTTTAGAAAATTATCATAAATTAATAGTAGTATAATCTCAAAACTGATAATTCAAATTCAATAATTTGGAATTATTGGTTTTATATAAAACCCAATAATAAATGGAAACCCAATTTAGCATGAAATAATTTTTTTTCTTAGGACTGAATATTACCTATCATTTTTATAATTATTATCACTCTATAAAATCTAGTTAAAGAATATAAACTAGACATGAAAATGATTTTTATTGATATTAACAACATTTTTATATTCATTCCCACTTTTGGAAATCATATCCTTACAATTTTATTCTCTTATTAAACAAATGAGGATATAGTTCCTTAAATAAATTTACAAATTCCCACGTAGCTTCTTCAACCATATGATTTTTCAGAAAAACCAAAACCTGCTGAATTTTATTGTTCCAAAATATTTTCTCTTTTCAATTAAGAATCAAAATAGGTTTTTCCTTATAAGTAAATTTCTCTTAGAACTAATATACTTTAGGGATTAAAAAATGATATTAATCCAGAATATATTTTCTTAATATTGAGGCAAGAAATATGTTATGAACCTATGATAAACAAAAAGGAAATTACACTTAGTAGAAAACTTATCCATCTTTCTCAAAGAGTTAATATAGTTCAATACACTACAAACATAGTTT
Source organism: Viscum album (assembly GCA_963277665.1). NCBI lineage: Eukaryota > Viridiplantae > Streptophyta > Magnoliopsida > Santalales > Viscaceae > Viscum > Viscum album. The sequence continues at coordinate 249,726,145 of OY728133.1, forward strand.
AACATTTTTTTTCAAAAATGAATAACACATTTCTATAGAGGAAATTTATTAAAGACATGATCACCACCCTCAAATGAATGATTTTTACACGAATTATGTACATAAATTTCCTACCTTCTTTGAGCCATTATCATATATTATAGAATAATATTCACCATCTCAACCATTTCTTCTACCAACTCTAGTCCCATCAACTTCTTTTGTCTTACTTCATCCCAAAAATTAGAGTCTGGAAAAACTAACATATATTTCTTTAAAAGGTTCCATTTATATAATGGAATAATTTTTTTATAAGAATGATCAAATAATAAAATTTATTGATCCCAAATTCCTTGGTAATCCCTTGAGAAACCACAAATCATGCATTCTAAGGTCTGAATTGTTCACTCGGTCACTTCATCAGATTGAGGATGACAAACTATACTGAAATTTAATTATGTACCCAATAATATCTAAAGTCCATTGTGAAAATTATAGGTGATGCTGGGATCATAGAAAATAAAATGAAGAAATAGGAACTCCATATAATCTTAATATATTGTCAAGGTATATTAAATAAAGGTTATCTAAAGTCATAATATCTTAAATAGGAAGGGAATTCATATATTTAGTTCATTGTTAAACAATTACCAAAATACCATCAGTACCTTGAGATGTATTTGGAGTTCCCACCATGAAATCCATATATATATATATATTCACATTTCCAATCAAGCACTATCAAAGGCTGAAGTATCGCCTACAATGATTAACATTCATATTTACCATGTTGGCAAGTTTGATATTTCTTGGTAAAGTTGACAATATCTCTCTTCATTCCCTCCCATTAGTAATACTCCTAAATCTATTCATAAAACATAATGATTCCATGATAAATAGAAGAAGGGGAATTATGAGCTTAACTCAATAATTATCTCTTTAACTATGAGTCACAAGGAATATATAATCACTTTTGAAATCTCAAAACACCTTCTATGTCAATAATAATTTCATGAATCTTATCATTATTAACCTACTCTCTGTTTTCCTATAAATCATGATCTTTCATTTAATATTTCATAATTATTTCCAATAGATATCGTTATACTAACAGCTAAAATAGATTAACAAATGTTCATTGATGCATAATTTCAAGGCCAAAATTTATCAAATCATAAACAAAAAGAGGATATTCCAAACATAACATGTTTAATGTAGCATTATGATTGAAACTCAAATAATTAGCTACATTTTATAATTTTCTATGATTTTAATGAATCATTCAACTATAATCAATAATTAGTTCGAACCATATTATCTTCTTAATGTTCAAATCTTTCTAGTTAAATATATACTTCATTTTTTTAATCAGTATATATTTCACATTTTACTTCCTATAAATGGGGTCTTCAAAATTTTAAAGAAAAAACCTCATCAATTAATTATATAATTTTTTTTAATAATTTTACTCTTGATGTTTCATTTTATATAATGAAACAACTGTTACCTAAATAGCCTGCATTGGAACAAAAAATTCCATTATATGAAGAATCACTATAGGTGAAAAATTCACCATTTCTAAAATATAGGTAAAAAAGCAGATCATTAAAAAAATCACATTTTCAGTTCCTAAAAAAATAATCAAATTATATAAAAAAGATTAATTTATCACCTTTATGAGTTAACTTAGTTAGTGGGCTCGATAAATGAGAAAATATTACAAAAAAATATTAGTATTAAACAACTAATAGAAGAAAACTATGAATCTTGATGAAATTTTCTAGCATTTTTCACTATTTAGAAACTTTATTTTTAGTAGGGTCTAAATTTATGACATCTTTATAAAGAATATAACCAAGGAAAGAAATCTATCGTAACCAAAATTCACACTTACTAAATTTTCCATATAATTTATTTCTTTTAATGTTTCTAAAAAAATCCATATGTTTCTTTCCTGGACCTTATGAATTTTATAATATAATAATATTTCTTTAGTACATACTATAAAAAACATATCTAATTGGTCATGCAGATCAGATCTTTATAAGATCCATAAATACATCAGGTGCATTAGACAACCTAAAGGACATAAATATTGACTTATAATTACCATACAAAGTTCTAAGTACTATCTTTAGGATATCTTCATTAACAAACATCAACTAATTATATCCAAACTGTAGATATACTTTAAAAATAACGTTTATCCTTGAGAAGATTAAAAATATCATATATATGTGAAAAAAATGATAATTATGATTAACAATGACATTATTCAAGGTTTTATAGTCAATGAGAAATCTAATCAAACTATATTTGTTTTTAAAAAATAAATCCGGGTCACCCCATAGTGGTGTTCTTGGAAGAATTGAAAAATTATATAGAAACTCTTGAAAATAGATTTTTAATTCCACAATTTCATCTTGATCCATTAGATAAGGTGTTTTTAAAAATGTTTAGCATTAGGAACCAAGTCAATAGTAAATTTAATTTTCTAGATCTGGAATAACACTGACAAATAAATCCCAGTATTTACTTTATACTATGACATTAATTATAGAAACCGTTTCGTTATTTTTAACCAAATTTTCTACATATCTTTGAACTCTATATATAATCAATTTCATAGCGTATTTACTGGCTATAAAATGTCTGAACTTTTTAAATTAAACATTTTTGGATCTATAATATATATTAGAATGATAAACTGAAACTTAATCCGTACCAAAAATAATAACAAACTCTAACATGGGAAATTCAAAAAAAATTGATGGAAAGTCCATACCACCAATAATTATAGAAATATTATGAAAAATCATAGCAGATTTAATGTTTCCTCATTGTGTTTTCACCAGAATTGCAATCTTCTTTTCATGAGGTGATATAAAAAATTTTCTCAAAAATTTATTTGAAATGATGGAATCAAAAGATCAACAGTCAATCATATTATCGGAATAATTCGAATCAACAGGTAACATACCTTTCAACAATTCATTAGATGACTCAATATAAACTATATTAGTATAAATGTTTTCCCACACCTTATTTCATCCAATATTTATGATTTCTAGCACGAGTTACTAAATTTATGAACATGTTACCATAATTATCCAACTCATTACAATGATGGAAATATTCTGTTAGATTTTGATTATTTTTCTAAATTTTTTTATTATACTCAAGAGACACATGTCTATATTTTCCACATAAAAAACACTTCCAAAATTTTATATTACATTATCCAAAATTCTTTTTACCACACTTATCAAAATATGGGAACTCGATTTTATCAACATAATATATCTTTGATGGATTATTTACCATTTCATTCCATTTAATTTTTTTATAATTGTTGTCATGTGGTATATATTTGTTGATAAACTCTTCCTTTACCTTTTCAACACATTAAACATGGTTCTTATATCTTTTTAATTATTGGGATTCTAATGCAGTAAAATATTTTTTCTTCAATATTGAATAAAATATATTAATTTTCCTTTCAAGGTTCACTTTAAAATATGTTATACATATGGATAACCCTGTAAAATTTGATTCATATATTGATATTTAATATTATTACTTTTCTCTAAATTCAAAGAATTGGTTTTCTGTCCTTTTTCTAAAAAAATTAAGAAAGTAATTATTAAGGAAAATAATCTTAAATGTTTCATATTCCCTGGAATTAAGACTATATTAGGCATTGAAATTATTAATCTAAGACTACCATTAGTCAACGTCACCTAAAAAATGATAAACAGAAAGGTATACCTTTTAAAATTCTAAATATCCGATTACTTCAAATATCTATTCCAAATAATTAATGCATCCTTAATCTACCACTATATCTAAATTCCCACCAAAAGACATAATTTTTTCATGAAATACATATCTATCATTAAGATCCTCTTTAATTAACATGGTTTCTATCTTAAATGGATTCCAAAACCATTTATATCATAGTTGAATATATCCATTACTATAATAAACAACTTTTATCCCATTTCATCCACTCTAGGTTGATGATTTAGATGGTTTTTATCTTTTAATTTCCTTGTTAATTAATCTTACCTTTATCCTTTTACAAAAACTATTCTTTACAGACATAATTTAGAGCAACAAGAATGGAAAAAACCAAATTTTATATCTTTTTGACATAATAATATAGTACAATATTTCATTGAAACTCTGTTATCATTATCCTTATATCTAAATTTATATAAAACAACCCCTATAAAAACTTTAATAACTATAAATTTAAAAATTCATCAAATTGAATCTCTAATAGATAATTCACTCTATTATATTTGATTTATTTTTAAATTTATAGTTTTAGAAAATTAATTCATTAATGTTTCATAAAAAATCAAACATATTAGAAATTTTAATATTCTATTCAGTATATATTCTCCCCAGAATGCAAAATGTTTAAAAATATACATGTTTTATTTTCTTGAAAAATATTCATGAATTTCAACATGACTTTTTCTTTGTTCTTACCCATCAAAAAACCCAGTGAAAAATTTCAAAAAATATGGTACGAGGCCAAAAATATAATTTAAGGACATAAAAGGAATAAATAATCTTATTTTACTTTTTAAAATAATGAGATAAAAATGGAGTTTTCTATGATCATAATAAACTTTTAACTCAAATAATTATTTACTTACGAATCAAAACTATTTTTATACCCCATGTTTTTCATAATATAATTTGTAAGAAAACATAATGGGAAAATAACAATGATTAGTTTTTCATAGAAAACATGAGAAACCATGAATTTTTTTCTTGAAAACAAACCTTTTAAACCGAAAGTCATAATCACTGTTTTAAAGAATGTATTATTATCATAACTTTTGACATATATTAATTTTCATAAAAACTCATTAGTAAGAATAGAAAATTCTTATATGTTAATAGTTAAATAATATTCATAGATCCATTATAAAACCATTAGATAAACCTAAAAAATTGGAATAACAATACAATCAACTTTCAAAATAATTACCCAATCGACTATAGGGACATCTGAGAACAACCATCGTATAGGCTATATTAGGAGCATTCATCATCATGAGCTATATCGAGCTCAGCCATCATAATAACCAATTTCAGTGTACCATATGAAGAATAAAATATTTTAATATTATATTATTTCACCCTAAAACCCTTAAAAAAATCTCTTGATCCCAAATGAAAAATAATTTGGATATCAAAACACACTTTCCATTAAAAAATTTCAAAATATAAATTGTATTGAATAAGAAATTTAGTTTTTATATATAGATAAATGGAAGCCTATGAATGAATCAAAATATAAAATAATGGTTATGGTAGTAGGAAATGTCATTGTTTCCATATGTCTTATATTATAACATTAATTTTCTCCTTTGTAAAGAATGTTAAAACATTTCATAAAAAGATTCCTTGTATAAAGATTTTATTGAATGTAAAAAGAGAAATACAATTTAAATTATAATTATTTTATGTATATAAAAATATATTAATAATATATTTTAAAAATATTTAAATGGAATAAAATGAACTAGAAGGGAAACAATAAAAGTTGTTGTTTTAAAATAAATCCCCTTTCTATTGCAATATAAATTTACTAAGATAATTATTCATAATGACAAAAAATAAAAGGAATATATTTACCAAATTTTGACATATTTATTAAAAATATTGAATCATTTTTTGATTATAAAAATATTATAATTTGAAAATTTTATTTTAATATTAAACATGATAAAAATGAAATATTTTTTTAAAGAAATTCCTTTTTATGTACAAAATCTTTTTATACTAAATTGAAGCATAAAATTTATTCTGAAGACTATAATTGGGTTATTTTTAATAAAAATGAAATGATAAAATATTAAAACTAATATAATATAAAAAATTAATTTATAAATACTTTAAATTAAAATACATTATTTCTTAAAATTAGTATTTTTCACTATCAATTTAAATTCAATCTTTTCAAAAAATTATCAAGAATTGCATCATAAGATAATTTTTACATGATAAATTCCAAAGAAAATTTAATAATTTGGATATAAATTTATTGAATAAAAGCATATAATTCATGAAAATCAAATTTGGTTTGAAATAAGGATTTTTTCTTTTGACTGAAAATTAAATGTTATATTTTTAATAAATATAACCCTATAAAATCTAATTAGTGGATATTAAAAATATAGGAAAAAAATTACATAGAAATTACCTAGATTTTTAAATCATATGTATTTTCTCTAAGTTATTTATTTAAACAAAACAACATCATAATAAAAATGACACATAATATTTCTAAAAGATCATAAAAAATTCAACATTCTATCATATCTTAACTAACTATGGGAAAGAAATAGTCTTTATGGAAACATTATTAAAAACTCATCCACACAAACCATCCATTGAAAAGGTTTATGGTATCATAATAATATATCCCAAGTGTCATATAAAGAACAGAAAATGATGCTTATATATATTTAAAACACCATTTTTAGATTATAGGTTAACAAATTTTGAAAAAAATGAGGCGAAAAATCCTTGTTTGAAATTCTTTAAATATAATTAAAATTTTAATATTTAAAATGGTGTATCATAATATTGAATTTTTTTAACATTATCCTTTATACCCAAGTGTTTTTTAGAACAAATTTTTTAAAAATGAAATATGATTTTAAAAACATTATTTGAGAAGTCAAAAAAATTCAATGATTTATTTATTAAAAAAACAACAAGCCTTAAAAATAAAATTTTAAAATAAAAATTAGATTTTTAAAATATAATTTTACCTTCGAAAAATATAACAATATTTATTTTTTCTTTTAAAATAAATAAAAATTATAATCGCATGTAAAAACATTTTAATACATAGAATGGATTCTTTATAAAAGAATAATTCTAATAATGATGAAATAAGCCATAAAAAGTCTTTATAAAATTTTATTACAATTGTTATAAAATATGAAGTTATGAGTCACATTAAAAAGAAATTTTAAAAAAGTTAAATTATGTTTGTTTCAAAAAATCTTTTAAAACGAATTTTCAATAGTGGAGTGTTAAAAATGATATAATGTTTTTTCTAGGGAAGTGTGTAGTGGATAATAAAAAAATTTATTATAAAATGATAGAAAACATTTTTAAACGTTAAAATACCTATGTTGAAAACCCACATTGTAAAAATAGTAAAAAATCATTCATTTGAAAAGAAGTTGAGTGATATTTTAATATCTTCTAAAAAAATTATTTGTATTTCAAAGTAGGAAAAGGGATGGTTTTCACAAAGTGTAAACATGGATATAAATGAAAAGTGATTGTTTGGAGAGGATGTGAATTATTATTATTACCAATTTTTTTAAAAAGAAATAAATAAATCATTTTAATGACCCAAAATAAGGATTAAATTCATTATAATATAATTATATAGTATAATTAAACCATATGGTATAATCATAGTAAATGAGTAATCATTATTACTCAAGAAAAAAAATTGAGTCAATAAAACTACTAGCATCTTAAGAAACAATTTAATAGAAACACCTTGAAATTAAAAGACTGCAATTATGCTTACATTACCATAAATAAAATTATATACATTAAAATATATTTCTTATAGGTATTATACACTTAAATTAAATTAAATTAGGCTAACAAAAAAGCATGTCACATGGAACAGAAATTGATATGAAACAACCTAAAATCATCATTATTTTTCCAAATAACAACCCATGAAAAGTATAAAATGAGGAAAGTTTTTTTAATTATTTATATTTAATAAAAAATAATTATAAAATAAATCCCTGTAAAATATATACACTGTAAATAGAAAACTTTTATTTTTATACATTTTGAATAATTACATCTGTAAATATTTTATTTTTCATGGTTAAAGGGTAAATCCAGTAAATAAGGGTAAACAATAATATTATAATAATATTAAATTACTATAACACGTGTCCTAAAACTATTGGATTATTCATGTCCGACCATTGGCATATTTGTTCAATTTTTGGACCCCATGGAGCCACTTGTAAGTGATAATGACACTTTATATTAATTAAGTTAAAATAAATACAAAAACGACAAACGCAAATATCTTTTAGTAAAACAATTTTTACAAGGGGTTATACATCTTATCTCTTCGAATATAAATATTAATTAGAATGATAAAACTATTTCCTACATAATGGTATTTTATTTATAATTTTTAGACAATTAATAATTAAATTTCGTTATGACACAATGATGAGAAAATTTTTTATTAATGAAAGAATCAAATAAATGGTATTATAAATGTTAAAATAAATATAATTTGAATGGTTTGATGCCGTAAAATAATTTTATAGGTTAATATGACATGTTATGATTGATTATATTAATTTATTTTGAATTAATAAAGTTGTTAAGAGTTTTAAAAAAATCAATTAATAAATAGTGTCAAAATTGGCATAAAGGAGTTTTTAAAACAAATATTATATTCTTAATTGATATAAAATTATTAAAAATGTATGGTTCATCAAAATGAGTTATATAATGATGGTTTTGTCATTAATTAACCAATTGGGATTCTCTTGGAAGTTTATAGTATGTTTATTAACCATATAATATAAAAATATAAAGAGACATGGTAAATTTCAAACTATTTAACTAAGAGTTAAATCAAAATGATAAAGTTAACATAGTGACTCAAACCTATCTAAAACCTATAGTTTGAGTGTTTTTTGACCAATATCATACTTATACTTTAAATAATTCATTTTTGAGCCTTTAGTAACCGAAAATGATTTTATTATACATTATTTTTTCCAGCTTTTCTTAAGGTTCCCCACACCCCTCTTATAAAAGGGCTCTCCCCATACTCTCTAATTCACACCTTAGAAGACATTTTGATCGGCCAAAAACCACACAAATACCATATAAACCGTCCTCAATTCATCTTAGAGGCCTTAATCTAGTCATAAATGAAGCCTACGAGCCCTTTTGATCAAATCAAAATGAAGAACCTGACGAAGAGATAAATATTTCATTACCTCTTTCAAGTTCTTTTCTTCTTCCAATTTTTCTTTATTTGTTGTTTACATTATAAAATAATAACTCTAGTATATTATATATACATTGATGTTATTATAAATATGGTACAACCATATTCACTATTCTATCCATCCTTTGACAGACATGTCACCATACGTGTGTACGTATAGCTTACCGTCACCACGTCGTGGTGTAGTTGTTATTCAATACATTATTATTTGGATGGGAATAATAATGATGTATAATTGGTGTAAGTAAAAAATATAACATGATAATTATTCTTAATATAATATATAACATCCAATTATATATGATTTTAATATCAAAAGAATGATATTGTCACTCATTCTTACGTACAGATTACCGTCTCCACGAATACGATGAGATTCATTCCACATCGTATCCATTCAAGAATAAATTTTTTTGATGGTTAAAAATAATTTTTAAAGACATGATATAATTATAGATATGAATAAGATAAATACCATCAGTAACAAATACGACTCACACAATAGAGAATATAATGGAAAACGAATCAGTTAAAACCCGAAATGATGATACTACTAAAATATTATTAACAAAGAAATATTTGAGGATCATATATGATATCATATTTATGTATATAGTTCTTGTATAAATTAATAAAAATTATTTAACTATTATACAGGTGGTTAATGTACCCTCGAACAAGGAAAAGTACAAGGAAAGAGGTCTTTATCTCCCATTTATTCTCATGAGATTCATGCTATATTTTCCACTACTACCTTTTGTGTGGTGTATGTACTATCCATGAATGTATTTTTTGCGTAATATAAATTACATTATGAGTATTTACATCATCATTGTATGATCCTTCTTTCATGTGGTGTATGTTTCATATGTTACCAAATTGATAAGGGAATTTCAAAATTCAATTTCCAATCATTCGATTATATGCAAACATCATTGATTTCTTTACTTCAAGATTATGTGTGAAATCACTATTTATTTACTTATTTAGTAACTTACACTCCACTTTGTGTGGATATAATTTTGATACACATAAGCACTCCATTGATAAATTCTCAAGTCATCGGTATGAACTTGATAAGAATAATATTAACTCAATCTCCATTCATTAAGTCAAATATCCAATTCCTTGGTGTTGTTTTTAAAAAAATATGTGTGAATGTACACTGATTTATTTACACCAAAGATCCAATAATATTTAGTTTATTTATATTTTTCACACATAATTATGTCATTGATTTATCCTTAACCTATGGGTACAGTCTTTATAAGGGATTTCATCTCAACTTACATTCCATTGAGTCTTCTTTGTTGTTATGCGCCAACTCAATTTTGTTGGGTTTATATACTGTACTTTGAAAAAGGTTATCATGAATCCCTTTATTCTCATGATATTATGATGTTTTTATTACCTCAATTATTTTTATTCATGTTTCTCTCATTTGTTTATGATCTCTAACTAAAATATCATTTTAAATTTTTTAATGATTTATTCTTTTAAATCATTCTCATTAACGTCAAAGGTTTGGAAATGTTTTGAAGGATTTATTTATATCAACATTAATGTTTTAAAATTAAAATTACTTTTAAAAGTTTCACGTGGTATAAGACACATTGATTCAAAATTATATTTTAAATGTCTTCTTGATAAATAGTGGGACTTTGTAATGATTTCAAGAAAAAGGGGGATATTTAACTCAAATAGTTTTGATGATTATTTTAATCTATGTCAATATCCCTTATTATTCTTGATTGAGGTTAATCTATTATAATACAATCTTCCATATTGTATTGAATGAGTTATTTTTGACTGTGGATGTTTTATTTTTATACCATTCACGGTTTATGGTTAAAGTATTGACATTTTATATTCTAGTTTTAATACGAATGTTTATGTTATGTTTCAACATTTTCATATGAGGAATGCAATGGGATTAGTAAGTGATCGGTGGAGTCTTCTATAACTACTCGAGGCATCGGAAGATCTCATGGGACAAACTATTGTATTGACATAATGCCTTGACAAAATGTTATTTGTAGTCTCGGCACAAGGCCTTGACTATGTGGTTATGAAGTCTGGTGTAAGAACTCAGATCTTCTTTTTTCAGGTATGCTTTCCTTTTTCTGATGTTTTTGAGAAAAAATGATGTTTTTGGAAATTTTGGAAGTACAAACGATGTACTTTCTTAGTACACGTCATGTACTCTTTTCCCACTCGAAGCTATGTGCTGGCCATGTCCGGGAAACACATACGATGTGTAGGGGTGAGGTGGAGGCCGAATTAAGTGGATTATAGAAAAAACCTAGTACACGCCATGTACTCAAAAATTACACGCGGTGTACCTTTTTTCATCAAATGGATAGGGGTCGTGCGTGATCGCGATAAACGTATTCTTCTAGGTCTTGTTCATCCAAGAGTGCCAGGAATCCGCAGATATTCAAAGAGACAACGTTCCTCTGTCCGTTCTCTGATTTGAGCACTGTTGATTACATTAGAATTGCAGCTGTGAGTTCTCCGTTCTTCTTGAGCCATGTTTTCTAATTCCTCCTCCTTCTCAAGATATCATGGGTTGAGAAATTTGCGTGTTTTACCAGATCTACAAAGTCCAAGGGAGAATCATCCATCGTGGTTCAAATATATCGATCTCCTAGGATCGAGGTAGGTGGTTTGTGCCTTATAGATCATAGTCTTTGAGTTCTATGTGAAAATTCCACAAATACCTGTGAATGGGGTATTGCGTGTTTACCGTTTTACCCCTTTTGTTTTCCTGCCTGGATAATATGCCTGTGTAGAGGTAAATTTATCATGTTAGAGGACATTTTGTTATGCTTGGATGTTTTTCCCTTGATTTGATCTATTTTCAACCTTTGGGTCTTGTTAGCCTTTGGCCATTGTGACTGTTTCCATGCCTTGTGTCTATAGGATTAGGTGTTTTGCATTGCATGTTGGTTTCATTGTAGACTGTTTAGACAAGTAGCTCTATAGGTGTAATTTGGTTATCCAAGTAGCTCTATATGTGTACTTTATCATTATAGCATTATTATGAACTAACTAGCATGAGGCTGAGAGAACATGGTGCTATAGATTATAAGGGATAAACCAAGAGAGAATCCCAAAGAGTCTTTGACATTATAGACTACAGGATGGTAGACCGAGTGAGCTTCCTCATCGAGTCTTAGATATTATAGGCCATAAGGGATAGACTGATTGAGCATTCAAGAGTGCTTTCAGATATTATAGACTACATGAGGGTAGAACGAGTGAGATTCCTCAGAGAGTCGTACTTTGTTTGAATCATTTTAAGAACCTTCCCAGGGTAGAGGAGGAATTGACCGAGTGAGCTTCCTCAGAGAGTCTGTGGTATACCTGTGGCTATAGGAGGAATTGACAAAGATAGCTTCCTCAGAGAGTCTCTAGACCTTGGGTCTAAGAGGGTTAGACTACATGATCTTCCTCAGAGAGTCCTTGAATACCCTAGACTATAAGGGGAACTGGCTGAGTGAGCTTCCCCAGAGTGTCTCATAAATTCGTATGGCCAAACCATAGGGGTTAGGCTTAGTGCACTGCCTAGAGGGTTGTGGTACTTCTTGGATAGTACCAGAGGGGATCGCTGCGATTACTTTACAGAGGGTTTCCTGCTTGTTAGCTGTTTTCTTCACTGCCGTTGTTAGTTATGTATTCATTACTGTTATGTATCATCCTGCTTTACTGCTTACTGTTTACTGCCTACTGCTTTTCTGTTGGTGTTTAGTACTTATTGTAATTTTACCCACCAAATACTCACTGACTATTAGGCACAAATCTTCGGGTGAATGCCTACTGGGATTTAGTCTCACACCCTATATGGGTCATGAATTTGGGCCCAAAAAGACTATGTGGTTGCAGGTATAGACAATGGAAAGTTACCTTGGACTTTTGGCACTTGATTTATTGGAGCAGGAGAGAAAGGGACCAACCATTGGCTTGCGATGTTGAGGAGCTGTTTACTTTTCTTTTGTACTTGTTTTGGAACTATGGTGTTTTTCATAATTGTGACTTGTTTGGCTGCTTCCTAGATATGCATCTTGCATCATTCCATAGATATACATATGTGCTCCAATTTGTTGATTTAGTCTTCCACTGTTTATTATTGTTGGTTGTTTACCACTGCCTCTATTACATGTTTATATATTTCTGTTGTTTACTCTTCCAATGAGGGCATAGTTTCCCCACTATCACACCCAAGGCCCTCGCTGCTAGTCAAAAGCCTCTGGCATTTGGGGAAATGCGCTTGAGACCATGTGACCAACTGGGTACGGGGCGCCCCTGGGAGGCTTCCGAAACCGGGACGTTACAAAGTGGTATTAGAGGGTTTCTTTTCTCTTTATTTAATATTTGGAGCCTTTATCTAGGGATATGACAGATTCGGTACTTGGTATTATGTTGTGTTAGGGATTAGATAACCTGTGTACATGGAAAAGGCATATGACCTCGTTTATTGCAGTTTTCTTGTTTTGAGATTATATGGTTGATATGATTTCACCTAGAGTGATTCACATGCTTTGTGTTGTTATTGTTTTTACTATTGCAGTTCTATTTTGATCGCAGCCCAATGAGATGAGGGTATTCCATCTCATGCATCATATACGCCCTTGTACAGATCACATTCCATGCATTCTTGCCATACCATCTAGGATGCATTAGTGATTGCATGCTATTGTGAAAGACTTTGTGTAGATTATGCATTCTGTTGGGATATATTCTTGATTGAATATCTGCTGCTTTGTTAGAGGATTTTTTGTATTGTACTTTGATTAAATGAATGCCAAAATTTGATTCATGAGGTGTTATGGGACCTCTTGAATCGGAAATTGGTGGATCATGATCATTTTTTCTCTTGTCTATGACTATAGGAGATGGCATGATTAGATTTATAGGGAGTATGGGACCTCATGGATCAGAAATTGACACCTCTTTGCCTTGTTTTCTGTGTTTCTTGGGCTTCTATGTAGTTTTTGAGCTACTACTGAGAAAACCCCAGAATACACAGTGTGTAGTTTTTACTACACACCGTGTAGTTTTTAGACCGTGTCACTGACTATGTGAGCAGGGACATACTGTTATAGAAATTCCTTCAGGAATACGCCGTGTAAGGTAGGTACACGACATGTAGTTTCGAGCCGTGTACCCGGTCGTGTCACTAACAACATAGGACGGGGAAGCTAGAGTAGAACATGCCGTGTTGGTGAGGAGCACGCCGTGTAGTTTTGTTCAGGTACCCGGCCGTGTCACGAACAACACGGGTTGGTGTCACCTTCTTCCATACACGCCATGTGGGTAAAGAACACGCAGTGTAGTCTTGTCCCAGGTACCAGGCCGTGTCGCAAACAACACAAGTTGGTGTTAACTTCTCTTATACATGCCATGTTTGTTCGGAACACGACGTTTAAGGGTCAACCATGTATATGGCCATGTAACTAACAACACCGGCCGCATAGACCTTGACTAGAACACACCGTGTCCGTAGGGAACACGCCGTGTAGTCTGGGGTTAGTCTGGACCATGTGGGTTAGCCATGTACGGGGACTCGGGCATGGGTTTAGATTTCAAGTACACGCCGTGTGTGGGGATGACACACCGTGTAGTTTCGGTGTTACAAGACCATTAGTGGCAGGAGTACACACACATATTAATGGATTTAACGGAAAAGCCGTGTAGTTTTTATACACGCTGTGTAGTCATGTTTTGAAAAAAATTAATGTTTCTCCCCCGGTTCCCATTTTGTACTCCTGTGTTTTCAGTCCTTTTTAATTCTGATCTAAGGTGTGCTTTTGATCATTCAGAGCTATGTCTCCGAGATTTCCTCCATTTGTACATCAGTTTCCCGATGGTGATCTGACACTAGATATGGCCGATTAGGGACCTCCTGTTGATCCACTTGTAGATCCTCCAGCTGTACTAGCCTTGTCACCAGGAGTTATACCCGTCGCAGGCACCTATGAGCAGTTCAAGAAGTATTTCCTGAGGATGATTCAGACTTTTCAGGGAGATCCACCTCCTGCCCCGTCGATGGATGAGTTGACAAGTGTTTTCAGAAGTAGCATCCTCCTACTTTCATAGGGGATGGAGGACCCCAGGCTGCAGAGTCATGGTTTGAGGCCACCCTGACTATCTTTGAGCACCTAGAGATACTTCCAGAGAAAAGGGTAAAGCTGGATACTTATATGCTCCGGGACACCGCCAAGAGGTGGCGAGAGGTGATCTCATAGTCAGGGCGCCAGTAGGGTATGTAATGGGATGAGTTTCGACATACTTTCTATGACTACATCAATCCGGAGACCCTGAGGGCTGATCGAGGCTGGGAGTTTATGAGCCTGCAACAGGGTACTCTTTTTATCATGGAGTACTCATCCCGTTTTACTGAGCTGCAGCATTTCACACCGATCCCAATAGGTGATGAGTTGTTACTTGCTAGAATGTTTGAGGACAGTCTCAGGTAGGAGATCCATTCCCAGGTGAATATCTTCCAGTTGACTTCGATATCTTCTATCGTCAACTAGGCGCTGATCACAGAGCGCAATCTGAGAGAATCTTGGGAAGTGAGCCATGACGGTTCGTCATCCAGAGCTGGCGTTCCTCCTACGGATAGCAGGAATCATTGTATAGAGCCTTCTTGAGGAGATCGGGGTTTGTGGGATGCATATTCTAGCTTCCAGGTTGTATGCTACCAGTGCGGTAGGAGTGGGCATACTAGGCCTCAGTGCCAGAGAGATCTGATGGAGTGCCGATGTTGCGGCAAGATGGGCCATTTGTAGTGTTTTTGTCAGATCTTCTCACCTTCAGCTGGTGGTAGGGGTTCCTCTATGACCCTACATTCTAGAGATATGTAGAGTCCCAAATCATGACATACATGGACATTACATTATTTTTGAGGAATACTTAATACATAAAAAAAATAGACACACAAGGACCATAATAGTTTAGTGTCTTTGGAAACTCGAAATATAATCGTCTAATCGTGGTGAAAGATCTTCAACATCTCCCATAAAGTTCGTGCCCTTTTTTTTCTTACCTAAAACCTTTCTTGAAATACTGGGGAAAAGAAAACATATAAAGGGTCAGCTCAAATTCTCAGCAAGGGTAAGCATGGATAAAATAAAACAAACCATATATATTTGAACATAAAAATATGAACATAATGTTTAAACATCGAAATCTTGAGCAGTGACATAAAACATAGAAGTACGTAAGTTATAGATCATATTGGAACATAAATCATGATAAAATAGAATGGGAATAAAACATGTGATTGTGAAAAACCATTAATCACATGATATGATTTCCATAGTAGCCAAGACATTACTTCTAAGACCATCTTAGTGGACAAAGCTCCTTTCTGATTCGAGTTCACTCCTCCTTTCAGTCCTGTAACACTGAACCAGATTAACTTACCGATCCAACCCTATCTATCTCATGAGATATAAATCTTTACCCAATGCATTGGAGGTAGATATATGTCCCACCCATATCATAATGAAATCATTCTTACTTGTTCCACAAAATAAACTTAAAACATTCATCATAACCCAATGAATAAAATGGGTTTCATAAACATCATCCCATCATCACATAATCCATATAAAACAAATGGATATTTCATCATAAGAAAAGTGAAACCATGTAAATCATAGAGAAATTATACTCGAAACATACACATATGAAATAATCTCATCTTATATGAAAAATGGTTTTGATAAAACACTTGAAATTAATTCTTGAGGAAAATATACATTCTTCTTCAAAATAAAGTTCTTTTCAAAAAATTCCATGAAATTTTAAAATAAAATTATTTTGTTGAAAATAGTTATAAAATCTTGTAGAGTAAGGCTCATGAAAATGAGGTGTTATGAAACCATAAAAATCCATTCAATCCGTATAAGTTAAAAATAACGTTCTTCACGTACTTTTGTTGGAAAAGTAAAAATGTTCCTCATATGGTAACCAAAAGAAAGATTCCTTCCCTACGATGTGGTAAAAGTAAAAAAGGGTAAAAATGACTTTAAAAGTACATGGAATAATAGTAAACATTTTATGAAAATATTTTGATAACATATGGACATGGATGACAAACATACCCCCAGTAAATACTTTTGAATAAACAATCTCAGATAAGAATGCGATTGGAATAATTATCCCTTACCTTAGGTCCGATATGCTTCGTACGTATCCAAACCTCATGTATATTGATTTAAATAATTTCATTGACTTATTACAGAATCATATTCATTGTTATGATGTCATAAATGGTTCACTTATGACATTATATTAACCGTTCATTTGTAAATTCCATGTTAAAGCGGCATTTTGGGAAAAATTATTTTATTTATCGTACGTGTTTAGACTTGTTGTTCTTGATATTATTACTTATATTTATATTTACTTAATTAAAGAATGTAAAAAATGATTTATATATAATATATATTCATTATATAGATATATATATGATAGATCGATAAATGGAATGAAATACATCATTCATGGAGACGGTAGGTCGTACGTATGCAAGAACGCTGTTTTCGTTTCCTTATTGAATTGAATGGAATTAAGTAGATGACATACATATATATAAATATACATAAATCCAGTATCATTATTATGTCATATATTTCATGATTACTTATTATATATACTTTATAATCATTCATGAATGGTTAACATGGAGAATGAATCTCATCGCGTCGTGGAGACGATAGTCCGTACGTACGCACGAGCAATGATACGATTCCCATGATCGTGGAATTGTATTGAAAGGTATGTATAATATTTCAGAATCAATATCACATTACAATATTCATATATAGTTATTTATTTACACCATTTTACATATCCAAGTAAAGTGGTGGTTGAAAACAGATTACACCACGACGTAGAGACGATATTCCATACGTACGCACGCGCGGTGATTTCGTTTTCCATAGGATGGATAGAAGGTGAATTAGGGTTGTTTCATATTTATAATAAAATATAATTATATAAGTAATAATGAAATAATTACTTTATAATGAGACAACTAAAGAAGAAGAAGTATAAGAATAAAGAAACTTGAGAGAATCGGAAGAAGATATTACCTCTTCTTCGACACACCTCCTTTAAGCCTTCTCTTAAGGAAGTAGAGTTGGTCTTTTGAGAAAACCAGAACCTCCAGAATGTTTCTAGGGATGTGGAGAAGAGAAATGGGCAGGTTTTGGCCGAGCTTCAAGGCACAAAATGGTGTTAAGAGAAGATGGAAGGGGTGCCCTTTTTATATGGGAGGAGAGGGGCACTTTTTGAAAAACTTAAAATATTATTTTATAATAAAGTCATATTCGGTTTATAATAGCTCCAAATTGATTTATTTCAAAGATAAGGTAGGTATGGGTCTAAATACTCTCAACCAATAGATTTTAGATAGGTTTGGGTCATTATATTAACCTTATCATTTAGTTTTAACTCTTAGTTTAATTAGATTGACATTTACCATGTCAATTTTTATTTTTATATTATATAGTTAATAAAAATACCACATACATAAAAGCGACCCCAAGTGGTCCATTAATAATACACCTATCATGATATAAGTATCTTGACCGAAATATAAATTTTTATGATTCTAATAACAATTAATATTATGATATTTGTTTTAAAAACTATTTTATGTCAATTTAGACACTATTTGGTAATGGATTTTTTTGAAAATCATAACAACATGATTAGTTCAAACAAAAATAATTAAATCAATAATAACATGTCATATTAACCTATAAAGTTAGTATAATTCATAAAACGTCTCAAATTACATTTATTTGGGTATTTATAACATCAATTATGTTAATATTTCATTAATAAGATAATTACTGCATCATCATTGTGTCATAACTAAATTAAATTATTTAATGTATAAAAATTATAAATAAAATACTATTATGTAGGAAATCATTTTAGCTTTATAATAAATATTTATCATTGAATTTATCTTTTGTATAATCCTATATTAAAAATGATTTATTTATTAAATTTTGATTTTAACTGTTTTAACCCTTCTATAAATAAATTAATAATAAATGTCCTAATATAATTCAAGTGCACCGAAATGGTCATATTTTATTCCCAAGGTCGTTTTTCGTCGAATTAAACTTATCCAATAGAATTAGGACATGTGTTAGCATAATAATAATATCATTCTTACCCTTAATTACCCTATTTACTTTTAATCATGGTAAATAAAAGTAATAAGTTACTATTCAAAAAAAATATTTCCATCTAATTGAACCACATTTTCATCCTTGATATTAACCGTGTCTCTCGGATTTTCAAAATTTCACTCATAGAAGCGGTAAAATCAAGTTTTATGTGAATTTCCAAATTCTCCTAGAAGGTGGTAAAAGACGGTGAAAAGTTCAATAATTTTTATACATATTTATAATTATTATAAAATGTCTCCTATTAATATCAGTGAAATTATATATGTATTATGTATCAATTTTGACCTAAAATAAATTTAAATAAAATAAATAATAAAAAGCCAGTTTTTAAATAGTAACCCAGTGTTTTTACTATTCATCAAAAATTGAAAGTTTTCAGAAAAAAACCAAAAATTGACCCTAGGCTAATATCAATATTCCAAATCCAAAAATGTAGTCCATTTTGAAATATAAAATTTATAAAATATCAAAAAGTGTGTATTATTATTCATAACAGCTAGTTCATAATAATATTATAATAATATCTTTTTTAGTGAAACTCGGTATTGCGTACTACACACGCTATCGTGGAAGCTCTTGATTGCGTGTAATGCAAGACAAGTCAGGGATGCGTGTAGTGAAAGCTCTGTTTGTTGTTTCATATAACATAATAAAAACTTATTTCATTTATACATTAAACAAAATCAACACTTAATATTGCATAGAATAATTTTCACGAAAATGAAATTGTGTGTAACACGAGCCAAGAATAGTGTGGTGTATACTGCAAGCTAATTTGGTGTTGCATACAGTACAATCTAATCCTGGTGTAGTGTATAATAGAACACATCAAAGAAATTAAAAATAATATATATCATAAAATCTTTGGTTTTTACAACTTGCTTCAGCTGTTCCCCACCAGTATGGGAACTGGAGTTCTTCTGGCTGTTCGGCCCGAGGTGGAGGTTGCGGCCGTGGTGTTTAGTCACCAGGACATCAGAGACAGCAGAGTGGATCAGCTCAGAGTGGTCAGCCAAGGGCGCAGGGCCATGGTGCATGCCATTCTTTCGCGATGGAGCAGACCTATCAGGTGCAGGATCCCGACCCTTCTATAGTTCAAGGTACGATCTTAGTAGCCTCAGTTTTATCATCAACACCTTTCAATACTGGTTCTTCCCATAGATTTATCTCTATTGCGGTTATGGAGAGCCTTGGGCTCTGTATCTTTTGATCTGCTGACTTGTTAACTCTTGACACGCCGTTTGGAACGAGGATATCTAGCATACGTCAGTGCAGAGAGTGCCCCTTGAGGTTGCGGGGTGTCACTTCTTATGGGTCCTCTCTGTCCTAGAGATGTCGGGCTATGACGACATTCTCAGGATGGACCGGTTGGTTTCTTTCTAGGCATTTTTCGATTGTTATCACCACATGGTGAGTTTCGTATAACCAGAGGGCAGATCTTTCCTTCATAGAGGTGAGTGGGATGTCTAGGTGGGTAGAGCTGGACTAGAGCATCATGGGCTAGGGAAATTTTTAGCCTAGATTTCCAGTCATTATCTGAATGACCAGGGGACTTCACAGTTAGACTTTCCCCCATTGGTGGATAATTTTATGGATGTTTTTCCAGATAATTTTTAGGTTTTCCTCTGGAGCTTGAGGTAGACTTCACAATTGAGCTTGTGCCAGGAGCAGCACCGGTGTTCATTCCTCCTTATAGGATGGCTACACCTAAGTTTCAGGTGCTCAAGAAGCAGTTGGAGGAGTTGCTTGCAAAGGGTTTCATCCATCCTAGTACATCTCCTTGAGGTTCGCCTATCCTATTTGCGAAGAAGGCAGACGGTACCCTTTGACTTTGTGTGGATTATCGGAAGCTGAACCAATTAACATTCAAGAAATGATATCCCTTGTCGAGGATAGATGACATATTTGACCAACATTGAGGAGCCCAGGTGTTCTCGCAGATCGATTTGAGGTCCGTTTATCATCATTTTCATGTTAGACCATCATACATACCTCATACAGCCTTCAAAAGCAGGTATGGTCTATACGAGTATACAGTAATGTCTTTCGGTCTCACGAACACGCCATCCGTTTTCATGGAACTGATGAACCAAGTGTTCCATCCTTATTTGGACTCCTTCATCGTGGTTTTCATGGATGGTATCTTGGTGTACTATTGTAATCGACATGACCATGCCACACATCTTGAGATCATTCTGAGTACACTGAGAGAGCATCGGCTGTATGATAAACTCTCAAAGTGCCACTTTTGGATGGATCATATTCACTTCTTCGGTCACATCATCTCAGAGGCTGGAGTATCTATGGACCCAGAGAATGTGAGAGCTGTAGTTTCTTGGGAGCAGTCGAAGAACGTCTTTGAGGTACAAAGTTTCCTAGGGATGGCAGGGTACTACAGACGCTTCATACAAAACTTCTCGCACCTAGCAACACCGTTGAGAGGTCTAACCAAGAAGTGGGACATGTTTTTATGGTCAGATTAATGTGAGTCAGCCTTTTAGGAGCTGAAGGGGAGGTTGACGTCCGCACCGATACTAGTCTGCCCAGAGCCAGGCAAGGGCTACACTGTTTACGGTGATGCTTTAGCTATCATACATGGAGTTGTGCTTATATAGAGATATGGGGTCATTGCTTACGAGTCTCATATGTTGAGGCCACATGATAGAAACTACCCGACAAATGATCTGGAGTTGGCAGTAGTTGTTCATGCCTTACGCTGTTGGAGAAACTACCTTCTAGGAGAGCACTTTGTAGTTTTCACTGACCACAAGAGTCTCAAGTATATCTTCACTCAGCGTGATCTGAATCTGAGACAGCATAGGTGGGTTGAGTATCTTCAGTAATTTGACTTCGAGCTCGCCTATACGCTAGGAAAGGGAAATGTAGTGGCAGATGCGTTGAGTAGAAGAACTCAGATTCAGGCAGTTCAGGAGGCCAGTAGTGAGTGTCAGCTTATGGCTCTATTCTTTGAGATGCACTTAGAAGTTTACAACAGGTAGGGACAGACTTTACTATATTCTGTAGCTATTACCTCTACAGTTATTGATCGTGTACGGATGTGGCAGCTATCAGATTCGGAGGCCTTAGTCCTATGAGAGAGTGTGTTAGGATGGGACCCGCTTCCTGGATGGACAGTGGGTGAGGATGAGATCTTGGGTTTCCTAGGAAGCGTATGGTTCCAGAACCATACGCGAGGATATGATGTTGGATTTTCATTCATCAATTTGGGCACTTCATCCTGGGGTCACCAAGATATATCATGACCTACACTACCAGTACTGGTGGCCACGTATGAAGAAAGATGTTGCTGGTTTTTTCGTGAGATGTTCTACTTGTCATCAGGTGAATGCATAGCATCCGTGACCAGTAGGGATTTTACAACAATTACCCACTCCCGATTGGAAGTGGAACGATGTCGCGATGGACTTCGGGACCGGGTTTCTGAGGTTACCTCACAGGAACAATGCTGTTTGGGTTGTCGTCGACAGACTCATAAAGGTCTGACACTTCTTGCCGATCCAAGAGACCTTCCGTGTTGATGATCTGGGACAGTTGTACATCAGGAATATCATACGTCTACATGGAGTTCCAAACTCCATTGTTTCAGATAGGGATGTTCTCTTTACTTCTCAGTTCTGGCAGGGACTTCAAAAGGCTTTGGGTACACAGGTACTGTTGAGTACAGCATACCATCCCTAGACAGATGGCCAGTCTGAGCGCACGACCCAGGTGCTTGAGGATTTTCTCCGAGCATGGATTCTAAACATTGGAGGTTCTTGGGAGAAGCATATACCACTTGTGGAGTTGGCCTACAACAACAGATTTCAGGCGACCATTCAGATGGCACCATACGAGGATCTCTATGTTAGGCCATCCCGATCACCCTTATAATGGCTAGAGGCAGGAGAGGAATCTTTGTTGGGACCTCGTCTTGTTCAGGAGACCTCTCAGCAGATAGATTTCATTCAGAAGAGGATGGCTATAGAATAGTCTCAAAATAAATCTTATGCTGATTGGCGGAGATGAACTTTGGAGTTCGAGGTTGGGGATCAGGTTTTCCTGCATGTCCCACCGAGGTTGGGACACAAGAGGATTTAGAGACAGGGTAAACATTCACCGTGGTACGTCGGGCCGTTTGAGGTTTTGGAAAGAGTTGGGCTGGTTTCCCATCAGTTGCAGTTACCTAATAGGTTCTGGGAAATGCACGACATCTTCCATGTCTCTCAGCTCCGACATTACTTTTCAGACCCATCACATGTATTTTATCCTGCTAATGTTGAGATCGAGGTGGATGCATCGTTTGAGGAGTATCCCATCCGGATATTCAATCGCAGTACAAAGGTTCTCCGTGGGCAGTTTTTTCCTTTAGTACAGTTGCTTTGGCATCATGGGGGAGTACAAGGTGAGACCTAGGAGAGGGAGGTCAATGTACGATCACAGTGGCCTGAGCTATTCGCGGTTTCTTCTTCTATGCCTCACTAGGGAAATTCGGGGATGAATTTTTTTAATGGGGGATTTTTGTAAGAACCCAAATAATCATTTTTCAGGTATGAATTCCATTTTTCTAGAGGTTTTGAGAAAAAATGATGTTTCTAGAAATTTTTGAAGTACAGTCTGTGTAGTTCCGAGTACATGTCGTGTACTCTTTTCCCACTCGAAGCCGAGTGCTGGCCGTGTCCGGGCCACACACATGGTGTGTATGGGTGAGGTGGAGTCCAATTTAAGTGGAGTATAGAAAAACCTAGTAAAAACTGTGTACTCTAAATGTACATGCTGTGTACATTATTTTTTATTTATTAAACGGACTAGGGTCATGCCTGATCGTGATAAACCTCTTCATCTAGGTCCTGTTCGTTTGAGAGCATCGGGAATCCACGAATATTCGACGAGCCACCATTCCTCCGTCCGTTTTCCGATTCGATCACTGTCAATTGCGTTGGAATCACAACGGTGAGTTCTCCCTTCTTCTTGAGCCTTGTTTTACAATTCCTCCTCCTTCTCAAGATATCGTGGGATGAGCGTTTTGGGCGTTTTAATAGATCTATGATGTGCAAGGTAGAATCAGTCATCGTGGTTCAAGTATATCGATATCCTAGGATCAAGGTAGGTGTTTTGTTCTATGACATTCAAAGTCTTTGATTTCTAAGTGAAAATTCCACCAATACCCGTGAATGGGGTATTGCGTGTTTATCGTTTTACCTTTGTTGTTTTCCTGCCTTTCTAGTATTATTGTATAGAGGTAAATTAATCATGTTAGATTATATTTTGTTGTTCTTGGATGTTTTTCCCATTCTTTTCTCTATTTACAACATTTAGGTCTTGTTATCCTTTTCCCGTTATGACTGTTTCCATTCAATGTTTATATAGGATGGAGTGTTTTCCATTACATGCTTGTTCCCTTGTAGTCTGTTTAGACAAGTTGCTCTATAGGTGTACTGTGGTTATCCAAGTATCTCTATAGGTCTAATTTGGCCTTATAGCATTATTATGCACTGACTAGCACAAGGATGAGAGAACCTCGTGCTATAGATTATATGGGATAGACCGAGTGAGCATCCGAGAGAGTATTTGACATTATAGACTACAGGAGGGTAGACCTAGTGAGCTTCCTCAGTGAGTCTTAGACATTATAGGCCACATGGGATAGAGTGGGTGAGCATCCCAGAGTGCCTTCAGATATTATAGACTACAGGAGGGTAGACCGAGTGAACTTACTCAGAGAGTATTACTTTGTTTGAATCTTTTTAAGAACCTTCCAAGGCTAGAGGAGGAATTGACCGAGTGATCTTCCTCAGAGAGTCTGTGGTATACCTGGGGCTATAAGAGTAATTGACGGAGATAGCTTCCTCAGAGAGTCTCTAGACCTTGGGGATAAGAGGGTTAGACCACGTGATCTTCCTCAGAGAGTCCCTGATTACCCTAGACTACAAGGGGAAATGACTGAGTGAGCTTCCACATAGAGTCTCATAAATTCGTATGGCAAAACCAGAGGGGTTAGGTTGAGTGCACTGCCTAGAGGGTTATGGTACTTCTTGGATAGGACTAGAGGGGATGACTGAAAGTACATTCCAGAGGGGATCGTGCTTGTTAGCTGTTTTCTTCATTTTTGTTGTTGGTTGTTGATTGATTACTGTTGTGTATCATCCTAATTTACTGCTTACTGTTTACTTCCTACTGCTTTGCTTTTTCTATTTACTGCTTATTGTACTTTTACCTTCCATATACTTACTGACTATTAGGCACAGATCTTCGGGTGAATTCCCACTGGGATTTAGTCTCACACCCTATTTGGTTCATGATTTTGTTCCCAAACAGACTATGTTGTTGCAGGTATAGACAAGGGAAAGTGCCCTTCAACTTCTGGTACTTGATTTCTTGGAGCAGGAGAGCAAGGAACCAAGCTTTGGCTTGGGATGCAGAGGATCTGTTTACTTTTTTTTTTACTTGTTTTGGTATTGTGGTGTTTTTCAGAATTTGACTTGTTTGGTTGCTTTCCTGGATTTGTATCTTGCATCATTCCATATATATATACATATGTGCTCCAGTTTGTTGATTTATTCTTCCGCTGTTTATTATTTTTGGTTATTTACCGCTTCCACTATTACATGTTTATTTATTTTCACTATGTACACTATCGATGAGGGAATATTTTCCCCACTATCACACCCATGGCCCTCACTGCTAGTTGGAAGCCTCTGGCATTTGGGGAAATTTTCTTGAGGCCATGTGACCAACTGGCTACGTGGCACCCATGGATGGCTTCCAGAACCAGGACGTTACATCTGGCATTATGCAATCCATCATTATGAAAGTGTCTATTGATATTTCATGTTATTATTTGACTAGTATAATATCCATGTGAATAAGAAAATGGAATTATTTGATTTTATGTTTGTCATACTATGCTAAAGTTCAAGTTTAAAAGGCTTTTGTTTTTGTCTTATGCATTTCCTTAAATGATTATTCTTATTTATGAAAGTTTCCTCTATATTGTTATCCTTACACAGCATATAATCTCACCCCTTTCTTTGTTTTATTTTCCCCATATGTGAATAAATATTTTATTAATGACCTTTAGGGATTGTCTGAGGGGATATGAGTGTGGACTTTGGAAACAATGTTGTTGTATCTTTTAATTTTATAATGAAATGTAAAACTTATAAATGTATCTAGTACATCCAAGGATACTTAACTGATTGGTCTTTCAGGACATTATTCCTTGTATCATGCCAATATTATGTAATAATGCACCAACTCTGGGTATCTGGGGTCAAGGATTTGCAATCTAGATGTAATTGCTATTATTATATTATGTGGATACATTAGTGCTAGTTTTTGTCCCCTATACTAGTGGAGGTGATCCCAGGGTGTTCACTTACCTGTTTGTCAGGATATAATAGATTAGTGTCTGGGAATATAATTGTGTTTAGAGTTATGAACTTGTGAGTATTTGTTGGGATAGTTTATTCTTATAATTTCCAAGGATATCTAATAAATAAAGTCAATATAGAGGACTTTGTACAGAATATAGTGGAAAATGTATTCTTGAGGATGAAACTTATTGATAATATATGGTTGATTCCTTAGAATATGAACTAAGTTTGCAAAGGAGGGTAATATACATCATTTATAAAAAATTTATAATATTTTGATTGTATTTATAAAATGCATAGATATTTCGATGAGATAGATCGATATAGGATTTATTGACCTCTTCATCATTTGATAATATCTAAAATTCAATATGTTTCCTCAAAGAGAGTGGGTATGTTTTTTTAAAATTGGGATATATCATATTGGTTGAGAAAATGATACGAGGTAAGGAAAGTAGTTGAGAAACTATGTCAAAGCTATAGATAAAGAATTTTAGGAGACTTAAAAAGACTATTATAATAGTCTAACTTCAATGTTGTGTTGATTCCATATAACATGATAGTTAAATTTAACAATGTTCTCTAAATTTATCATTTTTGGTATAAAAGATGATTTAAACCAAAAATTTATACCCTTTGTGATATTTGAGACTTAGGAGACATTTTTAGTTAAATTTATTAGTATACCATTTATTTTACAATTATTAGAGTGCCACCATTGAATGTTATTCAATTGTTATCTAATTGTGATCA
The DNA here is from genome assembly GCA_963277665.1 of Viscum album. Classification (NCBI taxonomy): domain Eukaryota; kingdom Viridiplantae; phylum Streptophyta; class Magnoliopsida; order Santalales; family Viscaceae; genus Viscum; species Viscum album. The sequence goes on from OY728133.1 coordinate 249,753,516, forward strand.
AATTAGTGTAATAGTTCCTTGATGGAGTTGTGATCTTTCTAGTGGTGAACGAGGAACATATAAGGATTTCATTTTGATATAATTTCAAGTGGATAATAAAAATGTAAAAATTTATAAAGGGAAGGAAATATATCATTTATTCTTAGTTTCTAAGAAATGGGACTCCACAATTAGATTTAATATAATTCTTCACATTCACGCCAAGGAAACCTATTGATTTAGGGGTTTTCATTTATTTTGAATGTAATATAGAGATTAGTGTGTGGATAATTAGATTATGGATTCCAATTATTTTAGTAACATTATTAACATCACCATAATCTAGTTATTTGTTCAACTAGAACCTTTGTTGGACACCTTTTGGCCATTTTTACATTGACATAACCATCTACTTTGGATATTTTCGCATGAATCCCAACAAAATACCATCAATTATGTAGAATGTTTGTGCATAGATGGGTGTTGATGTGATCAAACCTTGATAGTTGATTCTAGATTTGAGTGATGAGTAACTGAAAACTGTTTCCTCTAGGTATTGAGAAAATATATTCTAACCAAATTTAGTGGTAAGTAATTTCTATAGGAATAAACTATTAACGAGTGTTAATAGGACTGGATATATCAATTATTTCTCTCTTAAAACTAGAGAAGGGATGTGGATTATTATTTCTATTAAATATAAATTAATATATGTTCTGTGATCATATTTTATACTGTGCATATCATCATGTGTAGCTAAAAATAAGGATTTAATTTTGCTAATAAATTCTTGAACATTATGGCCTACAATTGTAATGAAAATATTGAAATAATATACAGAGATACAAGAAATTATTGTTATGGTAATTTCATAGTAGTTGAGTGATGCATCATGGATATAAGTAAAAGATGAGTAAATATTATCATTTTAATGAGTGATAATCTATGCTATAAATGGTTTTCATTCAAATAGTGAGGTTTCGATGAGATAAGAAAAATTACTATCAAGGTTTATATTATTAATAATCCTCATATAGAATTGAATTATTCGACATTTATATTTTATATTTATCATTGTTTATATTAAAAATCAATATATTATTCTCATTTCTACCAAGGTTGACCTTTATATAAGGGATTTAACGGTGAATGAATGTTTAAAATAAGGATAAATGATGATATTATTGACAATTTTTTAATATTTTTTTCAATTTAAATTGGTGTTCAACATAGAAAATGAATAATCTATTATTAAATGCGATTACGATGCTAACCTAAGAGACATTATTTGTTTTAAAGGATGTGATTTTTATGTAGTCGTGATATCTTCTTTAAGGGTGGGATATTGACTCTCATTATTGGTTTCAATGGTTAATTTCAGAAATAGACGAGGGATATATGTAAAAAATCCTCACACATTATATAGAGTTATCCTTGATATCATAAATTTTTAGTGATTGAGTAGTTGTATATGTGTCTTATGGTATCCTGCCATGTGAGAATACCTTTTTGGTTATGCTTTGTACATGATAAGTTCATTTATAAGCATGATTTTGAAATGTGAGGAGATACATATTTATAGTATTCTATAATAATATGTTGGAAGGTATTGTGATAGATATAGTTGTATAACTTTTTTACCATTAATATCTCTTTATTAATTAATAATTTTATGGAATAACTATTGTTTGATAATGAGAGGAATGTGTATAAATGGTTTTATTGGGATGTCTATCGTTATATGATATTAATGTATGGATTGTTTTATGGTGGAGAAGATGTAATAGTACATATTTCCATTGAGAACAACTTTTAATGTACTCTTAATTCAATTATTTTTTTAATTTCATTGAATTTACTATCACTTATTTTAGTTAAATTTTGTACTCTAGTAGCTTAATTTATTTTCATATAATTAATTAAGAAGAATTATTAAATTTTCCCTTAGAATAGATAAAACAATATATACATTATTAAGAGAATTTTGGATGAAGAAACTGACCATTCCATTGATTTTGGAATAGGATGTTTCCCTTTTGATAATATGTTTTTGATTTTTGGGAGATTTTAGGTCATTGTTCCATTAGTGGTAATCGTTCTTATTAATTAATGAAAATCAATAATATGCATTAAATGAGATACTGACTGAGATAAACCACTTATAATCATATTTTATATGATTTAATATATTTTTACGGTTTGAACGATGACATCTACCTTAGAGGATACAAGTTGAATAAAGAATAATTACTAAAGGACAATGGATCATTGGTGTTATGGTATGTTTCATTTATCAGACATATTATTTTTATACCTAAACGTATCTATTCTTATTCCATTAAAAAATATTTTAATATAGATGTGAAATTGATGTATTTATTTATACTTATCATTTCAATTATAATGGTACAAGAATATCCTAATTATGATTCCCAAATTACGATGGATCAGAGAGAGAATATTTAGAGTGAAAATCTTCTGTATTTATTTCAATGAAATTTTTAAATTTTTTTTCAAACCCATTAAGATATGATATATATATTTTTAAATTAAATAAATGTATTCTTATTCCTAAAAATAAAAATCAATGATTTCAAGATTACAAGGATAAAATTTTGATTCCTAATTTTGATAATAAATTTATAACATTTTCTCATAAACATTTCAATATACCTATAATATATCAATGGAAAGATCTTGATGAGAAGAATATAATTGTTTTGGATTATTTTTTCTAGAACATATAATTAGTGTAAAATATTAAATAATTTTTTTTAACAAATTTAATTTTTCTAAAAATTTAGCCGATCAATCAAATGAATTATGTGAAACAAAATCCATATATAGGTTAATAAGGATAATATCCATCAACCTATGAATTTTGATTTTCATATATTAAGGACCAAAATGATGAAACAACTATGAGCGGTGATGGATGACGGCGGTACTAGAATAATAAGTTCCTTAATTATAGAATGATATTCACTAACAAATCCATAATTGGATGGAGGGATTCAAGCCATGTAATGCTACTCAAGCGATTGAAAAATAAAATTCGTTATAATATGAGAACCATGTTATTATAGAGATTAGATAGTCGATAAGGAGCCATGTCAAACATATATTACAAGGGGATATGATCTTTGTAATCCCCCACTGGCTGTTCAATATATTTAATCCAATGGAAATAATGTTGTCATGTAGTGAGATAATATTTGGAGATGAGGCATGAGATCCTCATCCATCTTTTCATCTGATCAGATGACTATAATTGATGGGGGGGGGGGGGTGTAGCCATGGTTTAGTGTTGATAGATATGATATTTCTAATCCATAGTTCATATATCCAACTATGTTCAGTATATTTCAATTCCATGGGCGTCCATAGTATAATTTACTGATTATATGTAGACCCCCTAGTTGGAAGGAAATACATTGAATGTGTGGGAGCATGTGGGGACTCATAACTCGGTAATCTTTTAATAGACTCTTCTTGAATCCCTGATTTTAATAGAATCATCTCTTAATCAATAAAAAGATATTTTATAGATGAATTAATATAATTATGTTGATATTAATATCAAAATTATTAGTGAAAATGTAATAATAACTGATCAATTTTGAACAAGTGGTCACATGAATTAGTTCTATTGATCACTAGGAATTAATAGAATGAGTAAGATGAACTTAGTGGGATGACAATAATTATATTAAGATATTATTATTCCTATGATTTCATTAATTAAAATATTATTACTAATTGATAATAATAATATTTAGGTAAATGTTAATAATCTTAAATTAAAATCTCCAATTAATCAGCTGAATGAAGTTACTTAACCAAAAAAGGATAGTATTGTCACAAAATAAAAAATATTGGTTATGGTATGTTTTTAATATAAAATAAATGGAAGTCATTATACATTATAGTGACTCTTCCTAGAATTTTTAATACACCGAATAATTATTTAAAATTCATTTCAGTCAAATGATTTTTTAACAATGATGGTCATATAAAAATTGAATATATACGAGTAATGTGTTGAATTAAGAAATGATATATATATATTAATTGAAATTAATAGATGTTAAATAATGTGTACATATTTTAATAAAACAACTTTATTGGAAAATTCATGGTAAAGAGAACTATTGAAAACTTTACATTTTTTTCATAGATAAATTTTAACAGAGTTTAATGAAAGATATAAATTTATTCATTCATATCATTGAAATAAAATTATTATATCCAATAAATGTTGAAAATGATATAAATTTATAGATATTTATAATAATTATTTATTAGGAAATAAATTAATGAAATTAAATAATTAGCACATGTCTAACCAATAATTTCCTCACCAATGGTGAAATACATTAATTATGATTTCTGAAATACATAATTAGAATTCAATAATTAATGGGTTAATGATTATTTATTCTAGAATGATCTCTAAGAAACATATGTATTGTAATATTATTTTTAATAATTTATAAAATCAATGAGAATAATGGAACGATATAACATAATTTCTACACGATACATTTTCATATAGAAATTTTGTAACACCATGATATTTTATATGAATAAAATTGTGTTCGATAGCATATATTACATGAAACATTAATATTGGAAGGGAAATTATAACATGATACTTTAATTAATCATTATTTTTAAATAAATTCAATCTATTAGATACATTGAAATTCATGAAACACTAGGATTAAAGAAAACAAAATACACTATTAAAATATTATTATTTTAAATGTGACCATTATAACATATAATTTAAGTTGGAGGGTATGAATGGGACTAAATAAACTATGGAAATGTATGGTCTAGACATGTTCATTTGTAATCTATTGAATAAAAATAAAAATAAAAATTATTTTAATGAAAATGAAATGTTTTCTGAAAAAAATTCATTTATTAAAAAAAGTGGTTTAGTCATGTTTTTTGAAGATAGTTTAAAATTAAATTTTACCTATTATAGAAAATTTATTTTAAAAAATAAGTTTACTTTTTAAATCATAATATAAATATTATCTTCAACTGAATATTTGGAATTTTTCTAAAATATTTCATTTTTAATAATTTGTGAAAAATATTGATTTTTTTATTAAAAACCACCTTTTCATTTAAATTATTTATAATGATAAATTATATTTTAAATTGGTTTTAAAGTATTTTTTTAAAATGTCTAAATTTAATTAATTTATTCCAGTTGAGTCAATTTTATATTGAATTTTGATATTAAAATATTATATAATTATGAGAATTTTCTCTTTCGAAGCCCACTTTTTCATGACATATATTGGAATACATTTAAATTGGATTATAACACTTAAATTAAATGAATTTGTAAAACTAGATTCCATATTATTGATTATCATAATTTATATTATCTTATAATTTCAACCTAATTTTTTACTATAATGAATAGTGGAAATAGTAAAAATTATTTATCACGATTAATATAAATACTGATTTACCAGGTTTGAAAAAAAAGTTATAGGTTTGAATTACCAACCAACTTGTCCAATACGAATTTTATTGTCATATTTAGAACTTATCACCTCTAAGGGTATATAATGAATTATTTTGGAGAATTTTGACATGATAAAAATATGGGTGTAATTAATTTTTTTTTTAAAATTCCATGTCAATCCTCTCCCTAACTTATAAAAGGCCACCATATATTTTTCCCCAAACACCCATAAAAATCTATTTGGATCAAAAATTAGAAGAATAAATTACCTTATTTAATGAACTGAAAACATCTTTGATCCTTTAGATTGATCATAATACAATCATATGAATGATTTGGGGGAAAACCTAGATAATTCGTTCAAAGATGGTGTTTTAAACGAGCATTTTTTTTTGTTTCTTTTCCCATGTCATTAAATTCTTATTAAACCACTATAATATAATATTATCAGATTATTAAATATAATAATATTTTATTATGTCATGGTAATGAACTATATCCATCCCCACTTCAATCAAATGTGAACAAACCGTCGATCATGTGTACGATGAACTACCACCTCACGAATTATTTAATTTGTTTTACATAGCCACTATTCAAGGAATGATATAATGATAGGTTTAAACTTAGTATATTATATTTATCATATTATTTTAAATATTTAATTATATAATCATATATTACTTCTTACATTCCAGTTCATTTAGAATACAATAATGTTACTCGCGTGTATGATGGACTACGACCTCGAGAAGCAATGTAAATTATTTTTCATATACACTTTCCATGAACATTAATAAGGATAAATTTAATGAATATATATGATATATATATCAATCTATTAATTATTAAATATTAATATATAACACAATTTTTAACCTTTCACTCGTTAATGGTATGATATCGCCACTCGCGAGTACTTATGACCTACCGTCTCCACGAAGCGATGTGATTCATTTTCCATTTACAACAGTAAATAGTGATCTTAAAAATTTATATAATGAGAATATTTGATATTTATAACATTAATATAATTATATTGATCATTTATTTATATCATATCCCCAAGAACCATAACTTTAAGGCCAAAACACACATGAAAAAACAATGCAATTAACATAAAAAATAATTAAAATAATTAAATATTATTTATAAAGGAGTGGTAAAATGATATAAGTGGATAAGATATTATATTATAAATATGAATATGATTCTTTTAAAAATTAATTAAATTTTTAAAACTAGTATACAAGATGTTAAATCATTTTCAATGAAAATGAAGTATGAGGTAAGGGACTTCACATTAATTTCTCTTCATTGAAGCATATTTTAATGTTATGCACCTTAGTTATTTTATATGATGTTTATATTTTCCTATTCTCAGGTAATATCATGAATAAATCATACTCCATTGAGTTTTATATAATAATTATAATTATTTATTCAGTGGTTATTTTAATATAAAATTACCAAGTGGTAAATAATTTCATAAATCAATTTCTTTTAATCAAGTTATATTACCTATTTACTGTATTTTAAATTCTATGATTATGTGTGTAAATATATTTTAATATATTATGTTGTAATTCCAATTGTTCTCTTTGGACTTAACATTTATTCACATAATCAATTCATTAATTAATTCTCACTTCAGTTTCATGATCTTTGTAAGGGTTTGTATCTCATTCTCATATTAATTGAGATTATTTATGCTGAATTTACATTAAAATGAATTATTTTATTATTGTATAATAAAACCATTTTATTTTATTACCCACCATTTATTCATTAACATTCATGAAATTTTACTATTTTCCTCCATTTTTTACATAAAATGATTTAGAAAATGTTTTAAGAAAATGAGACTTTATTTTTCTCTTTTTTCGAAAATCCTTTTTTATATAAATCAATGTTTTTAAAAATTTTCTGAAAAATGTATTATAATTACAAAAAATGTTTATTAGTTAATGTTTTACTCATTTTTAATGTTTACATATTTTTAAAATAAATATTCAAGTCATTTAAAAATAGGTCTTGTATTTATTTTAAAATAAATGTTAAAGAATATTTATTTTAACGTAAAACAAAAGTATGGAATTTTAAACCATCATGTTCACTAAATGTTTTAAAACATAATTTTTTATGTTTCAAAAATTATTTTCAATTAAAATTATATTCAAAATATTTCGTAAATTTTTTTTTATACAAATTCAAAGTGAAAATGTTATCTTCCTCATGAATGTTTTTGTGAATTTTTATGGGATTCCGAATCACCAAAGACATAAAAGCAAAATTATAATTATGATGAAATGGGGACATGTTGTATTGATACCATCCATTTCATTTCATTGGATAGATTTTTATTAGTTTGATTAGAGAAACTACTAAAATTCTCTTTCTTGATTAATTTTTGAAATCATTATCGTTCCCTCAAAATATTCACTTTCATGTAATTATTAGACATGAAATTTCCCCAAAATATCCATATTATCTATCATGGATATACCTATTATTTTAATTTTTTTATCATTTATATATACTTTATTTTAGATTGAATTTTTTATTATTGACCTGGGAAATTATTGTAAATCTATATTCCTTAGTCAATAAATAATTTTTTTGAAAATGCATATTATTAATGAATTAAATATATTATTAAATATATGAGGAATGATTTGCAAATTAAGATATGGGAGTTTCATAGTTATAGATATGATTATGATGAATTGGTAGTATAATGATATGAATTAGTTTCCTAGCCTTAGTTTAACAGGATTCAAGTGTATAGACACCAATCGATTTTAAAATGTCTCTTGAAAGGTCTTGATAGTAGAGATATCATGATGATTGAGATCATGACCTCCAATAATTAAGATTTTAACGTATGAGAAATTTAGTTATTATTATCCATGAGAATTTCATACTGAAATTATCTTTTTATACTTTTAATTATTAGTTTATTGATTAAATGAGATGTGTGTTTAGATATTTACCTTTCCATAGAGATTATGCCTTATCTAATCATGATAGAAAAATTTTATAAATTGAATGTGTGTTTATTCATTTACCCTAACATGTTGATTAGAAATATTTATTCATGATATCTTATGCTATAATTATCATTTAATGATCATGTGTTCACCCTTAATTTTCCCATTCCACTGAATCAAGTAGTATAATATGAATGATATGAAATGATATTATAGATCGAATAATGATATTCTCAAAAAAATTTATGTTGTGTTTTTTTATTAAAATATAATATGATAATAATAAATGATTTTAATTTACCGAGACTACAAAAAATATTCAGTGATTTGGGATGTGATAACTTCTATAATAGTGATAATGTAATATATTATACACCTTCTCTGGGCTATTGGGGTTTATAATTATGTAACTGGTATCCAAGAAATTATATTAGATATAATGGTAACAATATTTATGAAAGGATAGATTATATAACATAAATCTATGATATTATTTTATGAAAAATATAAGAATAACATCCTAGATTTTTTAAGGAAGATATTATGTTGTTTTACAGGAAATACATCCCAGTTGGAATACTATAAGTGGGTGTGGATTTAACACAAACGTACCTAAGGGTAATAAAATAAAAAAGGTATGTCAAGATTTACTTGAGAAATACATGGTACATGACAACATTCTTTACAATGCACTTGGCTCGAAACTACCAGAGGACATACTTTGAATAATTATCATATTATTTATAAACCTTTATGATAGAATTTAATACATAAGGACAATTAATTACCTAGGTTAATCCTAATATTTTCCAAATTGAAATGAATAGTTCATGATTTAGACATCCAATAAATGATTATATGGATTTCCCAATAATATTATTATTTCTCACTCTATTTTTTGGTTTTAGTAAATTTCTATAACTTGAAGGAATCGTGTAAAAATTGAACATGACAAAAAATTTGGTGACTATGAATGAAAAAATGGGATGATGATATGATTAAAAATATAATGATTTTTCCTAATCGGTTATCAAAAATTTGAATAAGAACCTATAACTTAACCCACTAAAACACTCATGAAGGAAGAGAGGTATGAACTTAACTAAGATCTTGAGTGGTGTAGAACACAGAGGAAAGATGGATTGATATTATTCATGTCAGAAATGTAGAAGGATACACCCAAGATAGTGTCTCAAAGGAATAAGAAAAAAATTTTGTGTGTAAAAGAAGGTCATAAAGCAATGAATTTTTGATAAAAACTAAATACTTTGTTGGACTAAAATAAATCGCATACTAGATATCTATATGTAGTTTGTTTTCTTAAATGTGGGAAAAATAGGAATTATCTGAGTGAATTCTGTCATATAAAGGTTAACCCTTATTCTGAGGAATAAAATTTGTTGATATGAATTTGTTGTAGTATTTATGTATTGGGATTGAAAAACTATATTATAGATGTGTTTTTACCCATGGTATTTTGGTCATAAAAATCATGAAAAAGCTATAGATTGTGTAAAATTGTAAAAGAATATATGCCTTTATTTACTTAAGATTTATGGATACCATGATGATTTTTTGATTTTAAGGTTTATTCTGAATTCAATGTATTAAACACCCCATTTTAATTTTTTTGGAGTGAATATAAAATGATTAAGAATATATTTAGGAAACATTTATTGGAATACAACACATTAGATTAGTATAAGAAAAATCTATTTGAGGAGGAATTCATCTATATTTTTATAAATAAGATTAAAGTGTTTGGTAACCTTTAATGTTATTTTATATTTAAAATTATAGTAATTATATGTCATTATAATTAGGGAATTTTATATGAATTATATTAATATGGTTTTAAAAAAATGAAAACCAGTATACCGTGTGACAACCTGTCACATTTGGTATGGTCATAGAGATTGAACCCATAACCAAAAGGAGACAAGGGTTCTATTCCTACCACTTACCTACGTGTTATTATAGTTAATATTCTGTTGATTTTTGTTAAATTTTATAATGAATAAATATTAATGATAAACTAGTTATGTAACTATCAAGGTTTATATATTAATGTATTATTTTGGATAAATTATTAAAACTCTATTGGTTTTGAAAAATATTACAAAACAGTTGGAAAGACATATTATTATTTTATGTATCTTACATTACACTAAACCTTAACTATAGTGCATCATGTATAAAAAAAATTCAATTTGGATATTCATTTATTGGATTAAGAGATGAAGTGGAAATTGATTATAGGAAAACCAAAAGATGAAATTTTTTTTATGAAATATAAATGTATCATGTTATTATATTTCCTTATATTATTTCTCAGTGAAATAATTCTTTAAATTTAAGAAAATGATCTTGAAATAGAAATGTTATCCTACTAAATTAATATCCAATGAATCAATGATATTTTGACACCTCATAGATTTATGGGTTTTTGGTAGTTTACTTTCTATTGATCATCCTAATTCATGTGATCATTGACCACTATCATCATTCATCATTATTTGGGAAATAAATGTTTCTTGCATGTCCATTTCTTACCTTCCCACCTATGTTCTCGTATATGGAAACCTAGTTAGTTGTTTTTTTGGAGGACATATCATATTTATCTTTCACTATTTTAAGAGGATGTTTTTTGAAATTTTTATGATTTGGTTTTTTCAAAATGTAATTTCCAAATGTTAGAATCTTGGTTGCCAAGATGAAATTTAAATTGTAAAGATGCACAACATTAAAGGTTGTGAGAATATTTCACACTGAGATTTTAAAATAAGAAAATTGGGATCAATAACATATATTACCTGAAACATGGATATTGGAACAGTATATAATACCTCAATAATTTGAAATATATTTCTTTATAAATAAATTAAATATCTTCAATAGCATATGATGCATGCAACACTGGGTTTAAAGGAAACAAAATACTCTATTAAAATATTCTTATTTAAAATGTGACCATTAGAACATATAAATTTAGTTGGTAGGTATAAATAGAAATGCATAATTTATAAAAATAAATTTCTTGCACATTTAAATAGGTTATATATTAAATTTAAATAAAAATTAATATCATTTGAATGAAAATGAAATGTTTTCTAATAAACTATATTTTTTATAAAAGGAATTTTAGTCATCCTTTGCACACAAAACATAAAATTATTTTTTCAACATTTGTAAACATTATTTGATAAAAAAAATAAATTTTTTAATTAATAATATCAAAATTTTATGAGGGATTTTTTTTTGGATTTTTTAGAAATGTTTCATTTTTCAATAAATAGTAATAATAATAATTTTTTACTGAAAACTTCCATTCCATTTAAAATATTTAAAATGTTGTATACATTTTAAATTGTTTTCAAAGTAAAATTAGTTAAATATAATTGAAATTTAACTAATTTATCACAATTTAATAAATTTAATATTGAATATTGATTTTAAAACATTATATACTAATGGTAATTTTCAATTTGGAAACTTGCTTTTGCGCCGCGTCTGTAGGTATAATTTTATATAGGATTCTTCCACATCAGTGAACTGAATTTTTAAAAAGGGAATAGATATTTCTAATAAGAATAAAATATATTATCTAATATGGTTTAATTTATTTTTTACAAAATTTAACAATGAAAATAATAAAAATTAATTATCATAGTTAAAGTAAAAAATGATTTACCGGGGCTAAACTAAATATATGACTATAAAAATGACCAACAAAATTGTCAAAAAACCATTTTATGGCCATATATATACATTATATCATATAAGGGTCACAAATGACCCATTTTATAGGATTTTGTCTTTCTAAAAACGTGGGTTTAATTGACTATTTTAAGATATTCTATGTGTATCCTCTCTCCCATTTACAAAGGGCCACCCCCTCTCCTCCCGTCTATATGAAACAAAGAAAATTAATTCATCCAATTACATAAAAAATAACTTAATTAAATAACTAAAAAAATATTATATCCATTGGTTTGATCATGAATCCAACCTATGAGTGCTTTTAGTAAAAACCTAAAGAGGTTTTCTGAAGAAGTGTTAACATTCTCAAATGTGCATTTTTATTTTATCTCTTATTACTCCTCCTTAAAATATTATTAAACCCTGATTATGTAAAAACATAATTATATTACATATATGGAGATTTTATTGTGTTAATTTAATGATCTATATACATCTACTCTTCAATCATATGGGGATGTAAACCGTCAATCATGTGTATTTCAGACTACTACCTAACAAACCGATATAAATTTTTTTATCCATCACAACATTTAAAGGATGGATGTAATTATGTATTAATCATAGGAATATGATATCTATGAAATAATTATACATATTTTATTATATTATCCTTACCCTTTCTCTTATTAATGGAATTATACTGTCGCTCCTGTGTATGTACGTCATGTCGTCTCTTTGATTCGAAACGATTAATTTTCCTTATAAAAACATAAATAATGATTTTAAATAATTATATTATGAGTAATTATGTATTTTTAAATTTTAATATCATTCTGTAGATTATGGATCTATATCATATACCTATGAACCATATCATTCATGACAGAACACACATGAGAAAATAAAGAAATTTACTCATGCAAATATGAAAATAATGAAATATTATTAACGAAAAATCGGTAAAATGTTAAAAGAGGATCAAATATGATTTCAAAAATATGAATATGGTTTCGGAATAAATTAATAACATTCTTAAAATCATTATATAAGAGATTAAATCGTGTTTAAACAAAATAAAGTGTGAGGTAAGAGACTTTATTTAAATTTCTCTTAATTGAGGCATATTGTAATGTTATACACCAAATTTATTTTATATATTGTATATATAGAAAATTTTTAATTTAATATCAAGATTAATGAACACTTTAAGATATTTTTGGTTTTAATTTTAATTATATCATATAGTGGGTTTTGACTTCAAAATTACCATATGGTAAATAATTTTATAAATCAATTTCTTTTCATTATGTAATATTTCTTCCACACTGTCTATGAAATTATAAGATTATTTGTGTAAATATGTTTTAACATATTATTTTTTAATTAATATTGTTTTATGTTGTTTTTCACTTCATACACAAATTTTATTCATTTATTAATTCTTTATTCAATTTCATGATATTTATAAGGGTTTGTTCCAAAATCTCATTTTAATCAAAATTGTTTATATAGGAACTTCAATTAAAAGAAAAACAATCAAATATTTTCTAATAAAACTGTATAATTTTATTCTCTAGTGGTTATTCATGTTTTTTTCAAGAAATATTACCAGTTTCCTTTCATTTTTACTTAAAATTATCGAGAAGATGTTTTTAGGAAAATATGACGTTATTTATCTCTTCGGTCAAAAATCCTTTTTCATCAAAATACATGTTTTAATTTTTTTAAAATTACAAACAGTATTTACTATATACATTTTTACCCATTTTTAAATTTCTACAAATTGTTTTTAAAATAATATTCACATTTTTTCTAAATAATGATTGTTTGGAATTTTTTCAAAATGTGTCAAAGGAATCATTGTTTTAATATATATAGAATGTATGAAATTTCCCCATATAATAAAAATTTATTGGTTTAAAGAATGATCTTTATATTTAAATTGTTAATTTCAATGAAAATTATTTTAAAATTATTTTGGGAGTTTTTATATAAAATAAATTTAAACAGGAAAATCATATGTTTCTTAAGAATATTTTATGGATAATTTTTATAATATATCTATTATTAATGGGATTAAAACATTATTTTATTTATTAAAAAATCGGTATATGTTGTATCGATACCATAAATATTATTTCTTCTGATGGTTTACAATTATTTTGACCTGGTAATGTAATGACATTCTCTTTTTTGATTAAATTTTGTAATCAATATCATTCCCTTGAAATATTGACATTCTAGTTATCATTGGAAAATAACTTTCCCTGACTATATATATTATTTATCAAGGATATACTTATTACTTAAAACATATAAAAATTATATCTAAGGTATTTTACTTTAAAAATTTTATGGTTGAATTAGAAAATTACTGGTAATCTATATTCCTTATTCGATACAATTTTTTTTGGTAAGGATTATTGTTCATGAATTAAATCAATTGTTCAATATATTTAGAATGATTTGATAATTAAGAAATATATATGGGTCCTTGTTATATATATCCCCTCAATACATTGGCAGTTTCAGGTGGAGAATCAATTTTCTAACCTTTGATAAATGTTTTTGTGGTTTATACCTACCAATTAGTTGTATATTGTCTTATTAAAGGTCATGATAATAGAGGTATCATGCTATATGAGACCATGATATATAATAATTAATAATTTACTTCATTAATAATTAGGTTATTATTATCCATCATATTATTATAATTATATTATATTTGGATGCATTTCATTTTTAGTTTATCAATTAAATGACATGTGTTTTCAGATACTAACCTTACCTTATAGATAATGTATTATCTAATCATGATAATCATATTATTTAAATGAAATGTGTGTTTAGTTATTTAACATTATGTATTGATTATTATTATTGATTCATGGTATATTCTGCTTTATTATCCCTTAATGACTATTTGAACTCAACCTTATTTTTTCCATAGAATATTGGAAGTGTACTATTAATTATATGTAAGGATATGATATAGGGAATACCATATTCATGAAAAAAATATGTTTTAATATTTATTCAAATGTAATATGGGTATCATATTTGTGTCTAGTTTAGTATTACTACTAACTTATTGAGTCCTTTTGGATGTGATTTATTTTATCTATTGCCAATGAATAATGTAGACACCAGATTCAGGCTACTTAGGTCAAGGTCTTTAAAAGTTGTACTTATAATATGTAAAGGGGTATATACTGAGTCATTATGTAAAAGTTATGGATTACCATATGGAATGCATTGTGTGACTGATAGTAGAATTATTAACTATTTTGAGGTTATTGTTTTGTATACTCATCTAACTTATGATATGATATTACTTATAATATATTGATATCAATGGTGACATGTTGATTAAATGATTTACCTTACCCTCAACATTTAATCAGGAATAGAGTTGGATGAAAGTCGTTATTCCTTTCTCGTCCATTGATCATGGTAGAGATAAATGATTAATTATATAAATATCGTCTTACAATCACCTATAATATTGGGATGAGACATAAGAAATATCCTATAGGATATTGGTGGAGATTGGTAATTTCACTAGAATCTTCGATATAATATTTATGATGATGGAGTATTTCCCTATTATCCCTAATATAAGATCATGAAAGATTACGATTCACCTTATTAGATACACTCTTCCTCTTCTATGACCATAAGGTTGAGGTGGAAAATGGTGCACTAGATGTCCTATCCTCTCTTACCCACAAAACATGTATTTGGAAAATCTGATATACAAATGCAACCCTTGCGATGTGTGTTTCCACTTATTTTTTAGTATATAGATATATAATGAGACACATGTATTCACTCTAGTATATGGTTATTTATACTATTTACATCTTTAGAGATATATATTTTATCTAAAACATCATAGATAGATGAAGATTAATATTTCCTATAGTATCTTTGGATTAGTGTTTATAGGGTGAAATATCAAGTGGGAATTCAATGAAGAGATGCGAGATCAAATTAGTATGTTCATATGTATTATTTAAGTAAAATTTATTAATTATTTAGAGTGATTAGAGTGATAAATTTGATGTTTGATAAAAATTTATCATGAATATAAATATTCTTGAGGATGGAATCTGGTGACTTTTGTTTATCTATATTGTACTTATTATTGATGCATATAAACACTCGATGTTTATGGGGCCAACTCACTATTTTTGAAAATCATACTGAGTATTATTACAAACACCCCTAGATGAAAACATTTATTTTTTCCTTTTGTCTCTAAATATGAAAATATGAATTCAGAGGAGGATCACAAAGGCTAGAGATGGGTGGTAGATGTGGCAGCTGTTGGCATGGAGTTGTCACTAAGAATACCACATTCATGTTATAAGTACATGGGATGACATATATCCAAGATTTTATGTTTCTTTAGATACTTCATTTATATAATATTATATTTTATATGGAGTTATTTATTTTTATGTATTTTTATATTTCATATTTTTTTTATATTTTATTCAGTGAATGATCTTCAATGGCTGTAGGTGACATGTTATATATAGAGGAAATTCTTCTAGTCATCTAATAAAGATACCTCAACACACGTTTCTATCCATAATCATAATAGAGTTAGCATTGTGGATTTAATTATTTGAATGATGTGATGTGACATAGTGAACCTGCACTAGATGTCTAGTGATCCACTAGGTACCTCGAATCCTATCATTGGTTTCATACTGATAGGAGTAGGGGAACTGAACCCATGCCTAGGCCATATAACTATTGGTGGTCTTCAAACAAGAATAATGTGGGCCCTACTATACTCCATAAAGTCCCAACCATTCATCTAATGTTTATAAACATTCATGGGAACTTTTTTACCAAGCCTTCCACACCTAGACACTGTATTTTTATATACTAAACTTGGCCCAAACATCCTCCCAAAAAATATGAATTCCAAAAATTCAAAATTTTCTATGTTTTAATTCTATAAGACCCAATATCTTCTCAAGTTATAAAATATTTTAAAATGTCAATCAATACAACCATTAAATGGATTGAAAAAACTATACTCCTAAAATAATTCATAGGTTGTTTTTTTAAAATATTATATTAAAATATTTTATGATTTAATGAAAACATACTCTTGTTTCCACACATTTTAGGATTAATTTAATGTCTAAAGATAGATATAAATTTTCTTATTTAATTTAATTTAATGGAGAAAAAAAACAACATGGAAGTACCCTATCTATAAAATTAACCATTGTATTTTGAACATCAATGAGGGGTTATACTCACTTTGAATCTGAATATCTCCAAGATAGTGAATTTTGATCACTATAGAAGAAACTAACAATACCTATATCAGTTTATGTGGTAAAAATTTTAAAAGATATTTAAACAAAAGTATCATGTATTTAGTCATTAATTATTTTATATGGATTCATCCCATATTCATCTTTTTTCAATTTTCCTTACAAATTCTTTTATTCTTATAGAAATACATGTCGGTTTATTATAATTAATATACCTATAACAATACCATTTTCTGGCTTGTTATATGTCCATTTTAGCTTTTTATTATCATCATTATATGACATGTATATATGTTTAAAAATAATTTCACAAGGATTCTCATAAAATGTCTAAAATTGGGATATACCAATGTATGTTTTAAATTATTTCCATTATTGTAAGATCCCGAACATTTTAGAGAGGCATTGTACTCATTTTTAGGTATTAATTTACCTTGTTTTGAGTATATATTGGTTGGGTTTTTCTTTTGGGTTGTTGTGGGTGAAGCTTGAGAAAATTGGAAGCCCATAGGGTTGTTCATAGTTGGAGTATGCTTAGGGAAAATTGTGTGTTTTCCGTAGGAAACCATGCACCCCATTTTAGTGGCATAGGAGTTGGTGTATGGTTAGTGCATCGTTTGAAAAAACTGTTCATAATCACTCCCCAAACCATGAACTTTCCTATATTGGTTATTTACATGGTTGGTACATGATTTGTCAAATGGAGCACCATTGAGGAGTAACCATGGGTCCCTTAAGTAGAGGTACACAATTATGGTGAAAATATTGGAAAATCATTCACCTCTACGCAAAAAATCACGCACATTGCTTTTAAATCCGGCTAATTGTTTTATTAAAATCCCCTAACCCACTAATTTTTATTAAAACTTACCCTATATAATTTCTAAACAATTTCTATTGATTTTAGAATTTACCAACATTATTAAAAGGATCATTTAACCCATTTCTTAGAATATTGGAGATCCAGTTTAAGTATTAGCTCCTTGTTGGTATGTGATTTATTCCCCAATTGGTTTCCTCTAACTTTTCTTTATATTCCAATAAAGTTGGATGTTTTTTCTTCCCTAAGTTATTGTTTAGATTTAGGGTTTAATAGATCTGGCCCCTTTAGAACTTTAACATAGGTATTGGTACTAGATCTTTCATACAATTTTGTTTTCTGTATTTCTGTATCAAATTATGGAATTCGGTTTGGTAAACATACATAAAAAGACTTGAGATAGGTGGTATAATTGTCAATTTCTATAGTATTGATTTTATTTGGGTGTATATAATTATGAAATTTTATTTTCCATATTGGAAAATTTTATTCTAGGTTTAAATAATTAATTTATTGATTAATCAGATTATATAATTTATGAAATAACAAGATTATAAAATTTACAAATTAATGGGATTGTGAAATAGATTGATTAATTGGATTATGAAATTGATGTAGACCCATGGGGTAGGACTATATGGTTGGAATGATGGTTTATAAATTATTTATTTTTAATAAATTAATTTATTAATTTAGTTGAATATTGAATTATAGGATTGGTTGATATATGGTTGAGAATGTGAAACCATAAGATGTGAATTTTTTTTGATTTAGTTGTGGGACATGGACTGTAGCTTCAAATACCCATGGGGCTCCATAAAATTTCTCTATACCATTAATAAATATATGTTTTTCAAGTGATCATGGAGTTGTGTGACATGGTCTGCTACTCCAAATACTGACGAGGTGCTTGACCAATACTCTAGGAATCCACTGTATGAATGTGAATTGGAATTGTATGACAAATGAAATCTCATGATGTATTGAAATGTGATATCCCTTATTGGATGGTTCATAAGTTAGCATGGGAAAAAGTAGGTATTGATGGTTCATGTGTCATTGTGAACCAAAGAATTATGTGGTTAATTAAACAATAATTTAATGTGAAAAATATTTACATTATCTTTTTTAATTTATTCATTATACAAATACATAAACTATTATAGACTAGATTTTTTAAATTCCATTGGTGGTGGCCAATAGAGCTGTACTCACACCATACTCATGTTTCTTGATTGTTACCTGAATGGACTTCATGTTTATAGGACATGATAACGGTAAGATCCCTATGTTAGATGGTTGAGTTGGGGTGGCGCAATGATGAGGGAATAATTCATGACATCATGACCCACATGGTTTGTTGTTAGTGTTTCTTTTGTTTTGTTTTTAAATTAAAATTTTACACTTATATTATATAACAAATCTACATATTAGTTTGTAGTCATTTATTGATGTTTTGGGATTATCATGTGATTTTTGTTTTTATTCATTATGGTATTATTATTTTTATTATTTATTATCATTTGGATATATTTTATATATTTATACTATTTTGATGCTTTGATAAAGAAGGAATAGCCTCCCCAGGATATATCTATGTGATAATTGCTTCTAGTTGGCATCCTCTAACATATGGTGAGGTGCACCTGAGGTGACATTACCAACCGGCTCAGGTCACCAGTATGTGGCACCCGATTTGGGACGATGCAATGTGGTATCAAAAGATTCAGTATTTAGTATTTAATTTTTTTTACTATTAATGTTTAAGTAAAAATATTTAAACATATATTATTCTAGTGTTTTTGAACTAGAATTCACTTTTTGTGATCTTTTAAATTCAGAGTTTTAGAGTATCAATAAAAAATATTACATAGTAAAATAATCCATTATAATTGGAAACTTATACTCATTATGAATTTTTTCACCAAAGGAAACCCTTTTAAAATAAAACCTGATTTCTTTTCAAGACACATATGTAATAATTTCATCATGACATCTTCATTGTCCTTACCAATATCAAGACCTATGAAAAACATTTTAAAATATGGGATGAGAAAAAAAGATTTGTAAGGGACTTAAAAAGAATGAAACCATAAGTCTAGTTAAAACATGGTAACCCATTTAATGTTCATTGAGTGAATGAAAGAAAAAAATATCACATGAATTACAATCGTAATTGTTTCTCAAAGAAAAACATTTAAACTAATAGAATAAAATTAAAAATAATTTAGGCCAATTTAAGCATCATATACATAAAACCGTCTCTAAAATTTTCAAATTAGAATAACCATACTGTTTAATTTTAAATTATAGATCTTTATTTTGGATCAACATTTTCATAAGCTATATTGGGCTCACACAGGATCTATAATGTTCAACCATTCATATAATCTACAACAGGCTCACTCGGGGGCTACAATGTGGCTCAACCCTTTTTATTAGCTATGTTGGGTACACCTGTGAGAAATAATGGGGATCAAACCTTCATATATGCTATATGAGTCTCACCCATTTAATATAGTTATCAACTAACATTTCATGACTTAGAAAACCCTTTTGGAAACTTCTTCTAATCCCATATGAAAAACATTTCTGTATAAAAATACCATTTTCATATAAGAACCCTTTTTCAATACCATGATACTCAAAACAGAATTAAGGAGTTTCTTTTCCTTTCAAAAGGATTAAGGATTATAGAGGAATTCATGTGTTGAATAATAATTATGGAGGTGTAGAATTAATTGTTTCCATATACATTAAAACAAAAATAATTAATTTTGTTATATTATAAAAATAGTAAAACAATTTGTATAAAAATATTCTATTTTGAAATATTTTAATGAAATTAAAGATAGTTATAAAAAGTATTATGTAATTATATTATAACCATATAAATAAATATGTAAATTAATATCATGAAGAAAAGATTTGATAATTAAATCTTTAAATGTTCAAGGTTTCCCAAACTGCTTTGAACACTTATATATTAATCTCCATGAATTAATACATTTACCATAATAATAAATAACATTAGTAAAGATAAAATATGTATATTAAAAGTCATAGTGACTATATATACACCTTATATAAGAATAAAGTTTTATATTATAAAAAAATTCCTTAATGATAAGAGATTGAGATAAATCCCTTACCTTGAGTTCGACTGTTCACGTAAAATCGTTATATTCATCTTATTCAGTTGATCACCATTGAAGAACACCTTAAAATCTCTATAAATGGTGTTATTCCAAAAATAATGCCGCAAGAATGTGGGTAGAATGTCTAGTAAGTGTTTTGGGTATATATTTCCTAAACCAAATGGCTTTAGAAGTGTGAGCATTTGGGGAGAGTGGGTACCTTTATATAGAATAGGGGAGGGGCACCATTGGGAACTATTAAAATATTAAATTAATATAAATTAAATATTAGTTCCAAATGGTCCCAAAATAATTTAGTTATAAAATAATATGATTATGGGTCAAATCCCCATCATCGAACTAAAATAAGACAAGTTTTGATTATTTTTTAATACTTATATTTTTGGTATAAGCCTTAATTTATCATTTTATGCTTACTATGATATTATTTTATTTACACATTGTGTGTTAATGTAATTACTATAACATGTAACAAGGCCTATAAAAGATCAATTAATGACATATTTGGACTTATCATAACATTTTTTCGGAATGTAAATTTTTTAGGAGTTTAATATCATTTAATTAAATAATTTATATTTTAAAATACCAATTATGTCAATTTTGACACTATTCATTAGTTTACGTTTAAAAATATCACAATAAAAAGATAATTTCAAAATAAATCCTCTAAATCATAAAAAATTAAAAATTATCCAAAATTTTTTTAGATGGAATAAATTAGGTTAGATAATGTTTATTTTAAAATTTATAATATCATTTATTTGATTCCTTCATTAATTAAGTAATTACTACATCATTATTGTGTCATAATTAATTTTAATTATTTAATTTTGAAAAACTATAAGGAAAATAATACAAATTAGGTAATATTTTTATATTTCTAATGTCTATTTATATAAATATAGATCCCATATATAAATATATATTAAAATACTTTACTTTTTTTTTAAAAAAAGTGCATCAAAAATGACTATCCGTTGAATAAAATTTTATAAATACATTAAAAACATATATGTAGCTTCAAGTGGTTTTAAAATAGATACAAGCATTATCATGGCCAGGATATACTAATCAAATTAAATTTGGAAAAGTGTCTGGGTAATTTTATATTGTTATAGTCAATTTTTTATCTTTAATAACCCGATTTACCCTTAACCATGGTAATTAAAATAACTGCTAAAGTTAATATTCATATGTCCAAAAACAAAATATTTACATAAAATATAAATTATTATTATAAATATTGAAACATATATTCAAAATTCAAAACATAAAAGTTACATTAAATAATTTAAAATTGATCCATGTTTTCAAAATGAGAAAACTAGTTTTTTAAGGTAAAAACCATCAAAATATTGACATGTGTTTAAATCTAATTTTAATGTAAAATTACCTTTGATGAAAAAAATTTGATTAACTAACAAAAATCTAATCTAAAAATACTTTAGAACCATTTAAAACTATAATTTAGCAATATAAACAACTAACATGAAAAATAATTTTTGAATTAAAATTCAGTATTTTTCACTATTCATTAGTTAAGAATTTAATGAGAAAAATACTAAAATTTCAACCAATGTAAATTTTGATGGCTCACATGAAAATTAAAAGTTTAGTTTTTCAAATATAACATATAAAAGTGTAAAAAAAACTATATTTAAAATGGGTTTCCATCAAAAGGTGGTAACCAATATTTTTTTTGAAAAATAATTCCTTTATTTGAAAAATCAAATATGTTCTTATATCATTTATATAAAATATATAACATGAATTTTAAACATCAAGTTGAATATATTACATATATATTTTATTAATAAACTCTACAAATAGTGAATTTATTATTTTATAAACTCACTTATTTCCATTTAAATCTTTTTTTTTCAGAAAAAGGTTTCCTTTTAATTAAAAAGCGTTTTTTTCATGTATAAATAATTTTTCACAAAATAATTAATTAAATACATGTGTAAAAAATATTATCATAATCAATTAATTATTTCCATTATCACCTTTTTAATATCTTGGTTATAGGGTAACATAACAATATTTAGTTGTTTTCTTTAGTTCAATGTGGCATATTATCTATTTTATTGATCATATGGTCCCTTTTTAAAACATGAGATGTTATATTATCCCCGATTTTGAGAATTTCATCCTTAAAATTCGAATTTGGGTTTGGTAATAACATGTATGACTCTTAAAAATACATTTATTGAATTCCCTCATCACAAAAAGGATTAATAAAACGACCACTATAAAAGAAAGAAAGGACCGTACAACGGTCACTGAAGATAAAACATACTAGGATTACTTGTAAAAATGGATATAGAAGAAAAACTAGCCTTTATGTTCCAATGGAGAGCGCTAGAAAACATGATCAAGAGAAAATTAACAATGATAAATACAAAAACTTGGGATGGGTTAAACTGTCTTTGATTTCATTGTAGGAAAAGTAAACTGAAAATGTTCTTTTCTTAAGACCCTTTTAACAAAGTTGAGTAATTACTCTACTAATTAGAATAACAACATAAGGAAATATACTTACATGAAAATTAGTGATTTTTATATAAATAAAAATACCCCAAAACACATATTTTTCTCATAATGGTGGGTATTTAAGATGATTTTTTCACACCTGAACCACTATAATCAACTTTTAAAAACTCACATCAACAAAAAAGGTTAACTACTAATTTATTTTCCCTTAAAATATAAACCAAAGCCAAAATGGTTAGTAAAATATTTGATAACTTCCCCAAAATATAATAATCCTTTACAAAGGGAAATAGTACTTTTAATCTCCAAAATTCAACAGTAATATCCAATGTTCAATAAAGACCATTCAACAAATAACTTTCTATAAAATTTCATAAAATTATTTAAAACAATCCAAACTATGATTTGAAACCAAAAATCAGAAGAATTTAATTACTTAATCATCCAAAATAAATTTTTACATTTATCTCCAAATAACATCAACCACTCTTAATGTCTTATACAAATAAGTAATGAAACTAATCACATATTCTCTAAGATAGGTTAATCATTTCCCAAAATAACTGAAATTTCAATAAGTCAACAATAAAAACATAGATTCTTCCAAAATAAAATTCAACCATTACTCCTCAAATAAAATCCTATGGTATTTTATTTCTCCTAGGCATATAGGGTTTTCAAAATAATGAATGTCTTCCATAAAAATAATTATCACTAAATCCCTAAATCATTTTCCTACACCAAGGATATACTTTTGATAAAACATAAGTTCCCCAAATGAAATCCTTCTTATTCCATACAGTCATTTAACTAAAAAGGAGAAGTCATACTAACTAGGGAATTCACATAGTATAGCGGTATGTGATAAATCCTTATCACACTTTGGTTGTGGTTTTGATATCTTCATACTTTTCTGATGCGATAGGTTATCACAAGATCTATGTGTTTTCATTTTTCAAAAACTATATAATTTTATAACATTCCCAAAAATGATATTGAATCTTCAAAAACAACCAAAACATATTTTAACCACAAATTTTATCTCATTACATTCATTTTACATCCGAAAAATTAATAACCCATAATATCCTCAAAAATAAATGTCTCCAAAAAAATTGTAAATCACATTAAAATATTGGAATATAATGCCTAAAAAGGGATTTATAATAAATTTTAAATATGTTCAACCTAAAAATTATAAACTCATATGATATAACTATATATTATAAAGACATCCTAATCTTTATAGTTTTCTATACATTCCTCTGATACAAAATATAAGTACCCGACACTGAACATATCTTATTCTAGTGTTTTTGAACTAGAATTTACTTTCAGGGATCTTTTAATTTAGACTTTTAGAGAATTATGAAAAATGATTTTATATTAAACTCATATACTAAAAGTGGACACTTATACTCAATATTCTTTTTTTAGAAATTGAATCCATTTTAAAAAAACATGATTTTGTTTATAGACACATCATCAATATTTTCATAATGGAATATTATTTATACTTACTAATCTTAAGACGTATAAAAAACATGTTAAAACTTTAATGAGCACAAAATATTTGTGAGGGACATATAAATAAAGAAACCATTAATCTATTTAAAAAATGGGAACCCATTAAACATTCTTTGAGTGAATGAAAAAAAAATCACATGAATAACACTCAAAAAAAATTTCAACGAAAAACATTAAAACCAATATAAAGCAATTAAAAATCATTTAGGTGTCTTTGAGCATCGTATATGTAAAACCCTTTAAAAACTCTTCCAATTAGAAAAATCATATGGTTTACTTCAAAATTGGAGATCTATAATGGGGATAACCCTTCTTATAAAATATATAAGGCTCACTTATGTTCTATAATGGGGCTCAAAACTTTATATAAGCTATAACAGGCTCAGCCGTGAGCTAAAATGGGGCTCAATACTTCATATAAGCTGTGTCAGGCTCACCCAATAGCTACAATGGGTCTCAACCCTTCGTATAATAAATAACAGGCACACCAGTTTCATAAAGTGCTCAAGTACCATTTCATGAATCACAAAACCCTTTTGAAAACTTCTTCTAATCCCATATGAAACAAAAATCCATATAAAAATACAATTTTTCATTTAAGAACACATTTTGAATACCAAGATACCTAAAAAAGAAATAATATATTTATTTTAATTTAAAAACATTAAGGCTTATAGAGGAATGCATGTATCAAATAATGTTTATAGCGGTAGTGAAGTCCTCGTTGCCATATAAGTTAAAATAGAAAACATTAGTGTTGGTCGGAGAGGAAAACTCAAGACGGGGGGGGGGGGGGGGTGAATTGAGTATTTATTAAAATTTATTAATTAAAACATTATATAAAAAAATCCCCCAAAGTAGATAGCATGCTAAATTCAAGTGAAAGTTTAATACTCTAAAGGTTCAGTTAGATCTCAAGGTAGTGATTAGTTCTCAGTTAACTCAATCAGAATATTAAATTATATTTTGAAACTAACTTACTAATTTACAATAGATACAAACAAATTCTATTTTAACTCTCAAAGAAACATTAAAACAGATTTATATTTAAAGTACTTATCATCCGAATATTCAAAATAGTTTCAACAAAGGTAAAATGTATAGCAGTTTTAAAAGAACAGGTTCAGTCTCAAGCTGAGACTTAGTCCTCTCAAACAGTTTATATAAACTATGATCCATAGCCTGGATCAAGGTTTTATAATATTACTCAGTTTGTTCAGGTCCTCAGACCTCTACCACAATTCTAGGTGGGTAAGAAACAACAACAACACTCAGGCTAACCGGGTAAAACATGACCTCATCCACAATTCATAGTGGGATACAATAAGGTATAAAAAGTTTGGTGTGGGGATTTAGTATCCTCCAATTCATCCCAGGATTAAGTGTGTGCCTAAATAGATAGATACACACACACTGCTCAAAAATTTAAACAAAAGTATACTACAGTGGAAATAAATCGATAATGAGTTTCGAATGAATTGAGGGATTGTAGATGAGCTCTGGACTCATTTGGATGTCAAAGATGTTATTCGAATCCCTTTTGGTGAAAATGACACAAAAATAATTGTCTTTATTCTTCCCAGCTACAGTTATTCAGCCTAGTGCATATGATGTTCAGTAAGTCACACCAACTCGGCTTCAGTGTTTGTTCCCGGTGAATGATCTTCTTGAAGATCTCTGGTTTTCACTGGTGTTCTTCATGTTCTTCTTCTGTTTCGAGGACCTTCACACACATGTACAATCTGCTTCTTCTTGTGTGTCTCTATCTGTGTATATTCATGTGTGTCTTTCATTGTAGATCGATCATCCTTTTTATTCCTTGAGATCTGGTAAAAATAATGATTACTTTTTGACAGGTACGAGGTACGGTTCCCTAACATCCAATAATCAACATTAATTAATAACAGGAAAATTAAACTATGTAAATATGACCGTTGAAAATAAATAAGAGTTAATAAAAATTCAAACAGTTTTCATGACAATCTGTGAGTCATGAGATTGGTAGTTCATTTGAATTTGCATCGGTATCAGAATGTCATTTGATGAGCATTGACTTCGGTAGGTCATTTGATCAGCATCATCTTTGGTGGGACATGTGATCAGCATCGGCTTTGGTGGGTCATGTGATTAGCATCAACTTAGGTAGATCATATGATCTGCATCGGCTTCAGTAGGTCATTTGTTCATCATCAGTTTTGATAGTTCATTTGATCAGCATGGGTTTCGATAGGTCAATTGATCAACATCGGTTTTGGTAGGTCATTCGATCAACATCCGTTTCAGTGTGTCATGTGATCAGCATCGGCTTTGGTAGATCATTTGATCAGCATCATTGAGATAGTTGTATCATTGATGGGACCATTTTCATCAGTGTGACCGTTGTCATTGGTGCGAACATTGTCATCAGTTTGACACATCGGTGACACCTCCATTAGTTTGTCAAATCGGTGTCTCATTCCTTTAATTATCGGTGACTCAAGAATATAACTAACAGTGAGTCAAAAACATAAAATTCTCATTAAGTGTATGTTTAATCCAGAATACTTCTTGATCAATAGTAAACCATGAATAATCATAAATAAACTTATGTAGACATGATTAAACATATAAAAATACATTTAAGACAGATTGAATAATTAACTAAATAGACTTATATAAAAAAACAATGATTTGTGATTATTAAAATAATTATCTCATAGAGGGTTCAACAATCTCCCCCCATTTGATAATCACAAATCTATGGCATAAATGAAGAGGGACGACGATATAACACTCAGTATGCTCCCCCTATGTAAAAAGAATATATGTCTAAAGGTAAAAATATCATCAGAGAATGGTAACAGATCATAAGATAAGTAGAGTATATCAATATAGAATTAGATCTAGAAAACATGACATCAGTGCTAAGAATAAATCACGGCTATATGCCTATTGGATCTTATATAATCTATATCATGACATTAGAGCATAAAGATTATTTAGAGATTATATATTGGTCTCCCATTAAGATATTTATTATACTTATATATTCTATTCTCCCCCTTAGATATATATTTATACAATTCTCCCCCTTTGTGATTATCAAAAAGAAAAAGCGAAAGTAGAGGGATAAAAAAGAAGGTTTCATTGAAATAACATCTGAAAATACACATGGAAAATACACCCTATCAAAAATAATAGACCCAACTATTTTTGGGGGTACAGAGGTGCTTTCCATTTAGAAGATGGAGGAATGGATGGCCCAGAAGGTGGTTTGGTGGAAGGTTTATATAGGCTAATGGAGAGAGGAGGTAAGACAACTCTGGATGGAAGTAGACTAGGTGCTAAGGTTACATGCTGGTGAATAGAAGATTGTCTAGAAGATAGATACTGAATGACTAGCCGAATATTGGATAAATATTGAAAGACTGATATCTGACCAGGAGTAACACTGGATGGAGTGAGAGGCTCAACAGTAGGAAGAACAATTTCCTTTGCTTGCACATGAAGATATGGTTTGAGAAGATTGATAAAATCCTGAATTACTTCACCACCATATTGCATGGACTTCTCAAAATCATCTTTGTTCTGCATGAAAATCTCTAGAGTGGGAGTAAAATCCTTCAACTCTTGGACCTAATCCTTAAAGGCCTGAGTGACTGGAGGTTGCTTCAAATTCACATCCAAGACTTTAAACTGATTATTCATCTCAAGCTTGGTATAAATTTTAGAAAAATAGTGATCTACTTTTTCTTTGATCTCTTTATGAGCATTAGTAGCATCATCTGAATACAACTTACCCATCTTGTGAATATGATCACTATTTTCATTCATCTTTTTCAAATAATCCATGTCTAGAATCTGTCTAATGGATGCTAACTCTTCTTTTATGACATCTTATAAGGCATTACTCTCATGTTCAGTTAGCTTGGTCACTTTGGAGGTGCTATCCTGAGCAACAATCTAAGTTATCTCAGCCTTCAATCTTCTCAAATCATATTTCTTTAGGTGATCTATCTAGTTTTTCAAAACATTCATTATACCAGTGATGGTTGATCTAAATTCTCCTAACAAAGATATGAAGTCACTGCTCAAATCCTTGAGCGATTGATTCAGAGAGTAAATGTGTCTACCAATTATCTCACTAGTATTGGAAAAGTCTTACTTAATATAATTTACCAATATTTGAGCTATATCATTCATAGAAGCCTCAGATAGATTCACAGAATTAAGAGCAGAAGCATTAGATAATTCCTCTTTCATTGTTTCTCTGACTGCATGGAGCAAATAATCTTTAAACTTGTCAAAATCAGATTGAGAAATAGAAGAAACAGGTCTTTCAACAGTCACTTTAAATTCCTCAGTAACTGGTCCAGCCTCAACAGGATGGATTACTCATTAGATATTCACTTCTTCTTCCTATTCCTCTGGATAATCCAATCCTGGAACCAGAAAACCTGGATGGTCTTCCCATTCAGCTGTACAAAAGGTATACCTAGGATTTACAAAATCATCTTTACCAGAATTTGCAGAATATTCTTCCCCATCAACATCAATCATAGTTTGCACTGTCCTTTGACCCTCATGACCAATTTCTTTCTCAACTGATTATGGTTGTGGATCAACTTGAATCATATCATGACCATCCACTAGTAGAGTACTTGAAACATCATCACCATTATCTCTATTACTATTTCCATTATTGTTTACTGAAGACTCATTGGTATTGTCTTTCTTACTAGATTCATACTGTTCAGAATTGGATACTTCAGGGTCAACTTCTTCTTTATCACCTAGAAGAGGTTTTGACTCAAGGTAAACAAGGGGTGTAATTTCTGGCCCAAATTTCATTCCTTTTTAGGAAATATTGTATTAGGGTCACTCTTGTCATGAAGAGGTGACTCAGGTTCCATTTCAGCATCGAGATCATCATCAGCTTCAGCATCCCCTGTTTCCTTCCAACTGGGCTCTCCAGTGTCCTTAGAAACTTCTGTCACTTCATCCTCCTCAGAATAAACAATTTCCTCATTAGGTTTTAACCCAGGATCTCTCCTCCCCTTTGGTCTCTTAGAGTGGTCATAAGGAATATATGATTCATATAACCTATAAGAATCAGAAACCCATGTCTTCATCCATGGATTCCAGTTAATTTTCATTCTTTTATCGATATCCTTTGTAATACAGAAACCACTACTAGATGAGATACACTCATCTCCATCTTCAACACATCCAAAACCCTTTAGCATGGTAGAGACTTGATTAAAATAGAATAAGGTTGTAGTATTCTTGGATGGCTTTACCATCTCATAAATATGAAATGTAATTTATCTACACAAGTTTATATTCTCATCATTTAGATATAAAAATAAAAAGAAAACATTTTGATACTTTATAGAATCAAAATCACCCTTTCTGGGATAGATTTGGTGCTGAATAAACATAAACAAGATTCGACTTTCTCCATCTAACTCATCAACTGTTATTCTTCTGGATTCAGATTTTCCAGTCAACATCTCCAGAGCATACTCATATGAAATATATTTAGTGGTAGGAAGAATATTACCAATTTAATCCTCATATATACCTTTATGTGGTACCCCCAAACACTCAGCCCATTGCTTTGATGAAAAAGTTATTTTTTTTTCCATTGATCCCTGAAGATAATCATGCATCTTCTGCTCCATCCATATGCAGTACTCAAATTTAAAAAACACTCAAGCAGTAACTTTGGGTAGTGGAATCAGTTGTTATTATAGAACCAGTATTTCAATCCTTGCATCTCCAACAATTTTAAAAGCATAGACCTACTGAATAACACCCATTCGGAACATACTTCCTTTTCTGCGGTGACCACCCGAGCCTCCAATCTCAGGTTCACAGACATTTGAGTCGTGCTACTCGATTATCCTCGAGCGCGTTTCAAAGGTGATGAGTTTTCATATTCATCCCCTTGCCACTCTTTCTTTTCCATTTGGAGGTTTTAGAGGATTGGGAGGATTGAAAATTCTGGATTCATAAGGTTTGGAGTTCAGCGGGAGATGGAAGGTCAAAAGTTCTTAAGAATAAAAATAGTCACGGGTCATGAATTTTATCATTTAGGGTTACAATATTAAATTTAATATCGATTATGTTAAACAACTTCATTTTGATAAACACTAATAGTTTCATATGGATTGTATAACACAATCGGTAGAATAGAATGGTTTCACTGATCGGTTTCATTGATCGATTTCACTGATCGGTTCCACTGATCAGTTTCAATGATTGATCATACCTAACTCTTATTTAATAAAATCTTTCCATTTAGAGATTAAAGGTCTGGTATGATGTTCATAGTCAACAAATTCTAGTGAAATATCACCATTTTGATAATGATATCTCAAAAAGTGATGTCTGACATCAATGTTCTTAGTCCTAGAGTGAGACACATGATGCTTAGAGATGTTAATTGCACTAGTGTGTCACAATTTATAAACACATGTCTAAATTGATATCCATAGTCTAATGAAGTGTGTTTCATCCACAGAATCTATCCACAATAACTACCAGCAGCAATGTATTTTTCTTCAGCGGTAGACAACGCAACAGAGTTCTGTTTCTTACTACACCATGATACCATGGACTTTCCGAATAGATTACATGTTCCAGATGTGCTCTTCTTATCTAACTTGAATCCAATAAATTCAGAATCTGAGTAACTTATTAAGTCAAAAGGTTGTCCTTTTGGATAAAACAATCTTAAATTGATAGTATGTTTAAGATATTTGAAAATCCATTTAACATCAAGCAAATGAGATTCTTTAAAATTAGCTTGAAATCTTGCACACATGCATACACTAAACATGATATCTGGTCGACTAGAAGTAAGGTAATGTAAGATTCCAATCATACCTCTATAATTGGTTTAATCAACTCGTTTCCCAGTTTCATCATTATCCAACTTACAAGTGGTACTCATAGGTGTATCACTTCACTTATTACTATCCAAACAAAAACGTTTTAAAAGATACTTTGTATATTAAATTGATTTATAATAATACCATTTTTATTTTGAAATATTTCAAATCCAAGTAAATAATTGAGTTCTCCCATTAAACTCATATCAAATTCATTATGTATAATCTTTGAAAAATCAGTTCCTAAATAATTTTTAAAAGATCCAAAGATAATATCATCAACATTGATTTGTAAAATCAAAATATCTTTTGAAATTCTATTAATAAAAAGAGTGGGGTCTTCAATTCATTTAGTAAAACCTTTAGAAATAAGAAAATTTGTAAGTCTATCATACCAGGCTCTTTGATCCTGTTTTAAAATATCTAAAGCTTTGGAAGTATTAAAAACATTTTTTTTGAAAATGGGGGTTTGTAAATCTAAGTTGTTGTTCAACAAAAACATCTTCAATTATAAAACCTTTTAGAAATGCACTTTTGAAATCCATTTGATATAACATGAAATTAAGAGGAGATGAATAAGCAAGTAAGATCCTAATGGCTTCTAATCTAGCCATAGGTGTAATGGTTTCTTCATAGTCTATTACTTCTTATTTATTGTAACATTATACAACTAATCTAGCTTTGTTTCTAATGATGTTTCTAGATTCATAATATTTATTCATGAACACCCATTTAGTACCTATGGTCAAAGTGTATTTAAGACTTTCTAATAATTCCCAGACTTTGTTTCTTTCAAATTGATTTAACTCTACTTGCATAACCATTACCCAAAATTCATCATTGTTTGCATCATTGATATTTTTTGGTTTTAGCTATGAAAGAAAGACATGATGTTCAACCTAATTTCTCAGAGAAGCTATTGTTTGGGTTCCTTTTTGTAGGTTACTTATAGCTTCATCTAAGGGATGGTTCTTTAGAATCCTAGATGATCTAGTAAAGGTAGGACTAGAAATATCATGTTTTTCTCAAGGTTCAGGTTCAACAGAAGCAGGTTCTGGTTTATTTCTAGAGCTGGTTGTCTTTACAACAGGTCCACTATCTTTATCATTAGGATCCAGAATAGACAAGTATTCTAAAAGATTTTCAATAGCCTCTTTAGGTTCATGTGGATCAGTTTCATCAAATTTGATGTGAACAGATTCTTGCACACATTTGGTTTACATATTGAACACTCTATAGGATTTTCTAGTAATTGAATATCCTAAAAATATTCTTTCATCACTCTTGGATGAAAACATGACTATATTATAATTTGTATTAAGAATAAATACTTTTCAACCAAAAACTTTGAAGTAAGTAATTTTGGGTTTCCTATTATTCCAAATATCATAATGAGTTTTTTTAAGAACATGTCTAATAAAGACTATTTATAATATAACAAGCTGTATTGACAACATCAGCCCAAAAATAAATAGGTCAATCATATTAAAGTAGAATAGTTCTTGAAATTTACTAAAGGGTGTTATTTATTTTTCAACTACACTATTTTGATGAGGTGTCCTAGCGGAAAACAGTTGTGATTATAACCATTAAGTGAGAAGTAAGATTCAAACTCATGATTTTCAAACTCATGATTTTCAAAATCACGACCATGATCACTTCCCAAGGTTTTAATCTTAATTCTACTCAGAATTTCTACAGACTTGGAGTATTTAATAAAGTAAGAGGACGAATCAATTTTGTGAGATAAAATGTATACCCAAGTATATCTAGAAAATTCATCTACTTGAACATAAACATAGTGCTTCCGATTTAAACTGGAAACTCTATAAGGTAAAAAAAAGTCCATGTGAACCAAATCGAGAGGTTGATAAGTTGAAAATTATTTTATTGATTTAAAAGAAACTTTTTGTCGCTTTCCTTTTTGACAAGGATTAGAAACTTTATCAGTTGGGAATTCAAGATTAGGTAGGTCTCTAACTAAGTTCTTCCTGGTTATTTTTCAAGGTGAATGAATATTATAATGTTGTAATCTTCTGTACCAAAGCCATGATTTGTTATGGAATGAATTTAAATAGGTAACATTCTTCTTAGCTTGAGAATTAGAATCTACAGCATATACATTTTCATTTATTAAGGAAAAAAATAATAAAACATTTTTAGAATTAAAAACATTAAAAGAATCATTTTCAAATTTAACTTTGAAACTATCATCACATAACTGAGAAATACTTAACAAGTTATATTTTAATTCATCTTCAAATAAAATTTTAGAAATTAAAATCGAATCAGTGTTACCAGTTTGGATTAAGTTGATAATTTTCCCTTTTGAGATAGCACCAAAGGTAAAATATCATCCATCAACCTCGGTTGAGATTTGGAATTATGAAAAGTCTCCTGTCATGTGTCTTTAACATCCACTATCCAAATACCATGTCTTCCTATAGGATCTTCTTAAAAAAGTTTCCTATAAAACAAATTTTTATGGAAAATTATTTTGGTACCAATATTTTCTTGGGTCCAGGCTTGTTAGCATGCAAAACTTTCGGTACCCATATTCGCCTAATGGGTCTCAAATACTTAACAGAATCAAGAGATTTTGATAGATAAACCTTTTTTATCTATAACTATTTGAATAGCTAGTTGAGGCATAAGAATTTTCAGAACTAGAACTAGGAGCATAATGTCCAAATTTAAGAATAAATTTATTCGTTGTAATCTGTCTTTGTCCAAGGTGAAAACCTAAACTAGTAGTATAATTTGGTGCCACTTGTTTTCCTAGAATTTGTGTACGTGTGTCTTTTCCATTTGTAAAATTTTCCAAATCTTTCCTAAGTTTCTCATTTAAAAATTTTAGTTTAGTATTCTCTTTGATTAGTTGTGAATTCTTTATTTTTCTACTTCAAGTACAGATTTAATAGTGCTAGCTAATGGATGCTGCTTATTTAAGGATTTATACTTGTCCTTCAGCTCATTTCATGTATCTTATAACATGGTACAATATTCAAATAATTCTTCACTAGAAATGTTTTCAGAATCAAAATCATCTTCAGAGTAATAAGAATTTAAGGTAAGAGTATCTGATATTACCTCATAAGTGTTTGTCCTGAAACACATGCTAGCTTTTTGAAAATTTTCATCCTGAGTAGAATCAAGATCACTTCAACTTTCTTCTTA
Source organism: Viscum album (assembly GCA_963277665.1). Lineage (NCBI taxonomy): Eukaryota > Viridiplantae > Streptophyta > Magnoliopsida > Santalales > Viscaceae > Viscum > Viscum album. The sequence goes on from OY728133.1 coordinate 249,789,031, forward strand.
AGCACTTGAGGTTTTTTTCATAGAATTATTGTACTTGTCGTCCTTATAGTCATAATTTTTCTTGAACATTAATTGTGGATAGTAATCAATGACATGCCCTTTCCTTTTTCATTCATAGAAGACTATGTCATCATTATTATTAGTCCTTTTCCAATCTTTCTTCTAATGACCTTTGTTTTCATACTTTTCCCTATAGTTTGATTTTCAGAAAACCTTCTTCTTCCTATAAAATTTCTTAAATCATCTGGCTATCTAAGCCATCTCATCATCGTTTTCTGATGCACTTTCATCACATCTTGAGATATCACATTCACTTTGAATTTTACATTTTTCCTTATTTTTTGAAGTAGATGTCTTGCAATCTACAGGCTTCTTCCTTGGTTCATCATATTATTCCTTTTTTACTTTCAGTTCTTCCTCATACATTATTAACTTACTAATGATTTCATTGAATAGAAAATCACCAACGTCATAAGATTCTCTAATTGAAACTGATGTGCCTCTCCATCATTCTAGCAGGCATCTAAGTAATCTCATAATCCGCACAATAGTTGGAACCACCTTTCCATGTGTGCTCATTATATTTACAATTTCAATGAACATGGGATACATGTCAGAAATAGGTTCATTAAGCTTCATTTAAAAATTATCATACTTAATAGTGTAGGTATTCAATCTCATTTCTTTAACATTAGATGTTCCCTCATGGGAAACAGCTAAAGTATCCCAAATTTCAAAAGACATTTTACAAGCAGATATCCTATTGAATTCCTCATCTCCTAAAGAGAAATAGAAAGCATTTATAGCTTTAAAATTATTTTTATACTTAGTCTTCATGGATTAATCCCAAGTATCTCTAACAGAAGTAGGCTTTTTATGTTGAGATTCTATAGTAGCCCATATATCAGAACCCATTCTCTCTACATTAATTTTCATTTTAATCTTCCACTGAGCATAATTTACACCATTGAAAAAGGTGGTCTATTGGTAGCAACCCCATAAGGTCTATTATCCTTAATGTCTAATTTTAAGAGACAACTTTAATGAGATAAATTTTTAGAAATAATAGAAATTTTAAGATCTTTAAGATACAACAAAAATCACAGTTGAAAATAGAGTAGTTTTGAAAATTTTTAGTTCCTCTCATAATAAATGTTGGTCGAAGAGGAAAACTCAAGAGGGGGGGGGGGTGAATTGAGTTTTTATCAAAATTTCTGATTAAAAACATTATATAAGAAATCACCCAAATTAAATAGAAAGATAAATTGAAGTGAATTTGTAATACACTAAAGGTTTATCTATATTGTGATGAGATTGATTAGTTCTCAGTTAAATAAATCAAAAGACTAAATTATCTTTTGAAACTAACTTACTAATTTACAATAGATACAAACACTTTCTAGTTTAACTATTAGAGAAACTTTAAAAGAGATTTTTATTTGAAGTACATAGTAGATGAATATTATAATTAGTTTTAACATAGGAAAAATGCACAATAGTTTTAAAAAAAGAGGTTCAGTCTCAAGCAAAGACTTATTCCTCTCAAACAGTTTATATAAACTATGATCCACACCCTGGATCGAGGTTTTACAATAGTAATTAGACTCTTGAAGTCCTCATACCTCTACCACAATTCTACGTGGGTAAACAACAACAACAACATCACTCATGCTATCAAAGTCACACTTGACATCTTCCAAAATTCAAATTGGGATAAAATAAGTTATAAAATGTATGGTGTGAGGATTTATAATCCTCTAGTTCAGCCTAAGAGTTATTGTGTTTCTAAATAGATAGATGCACACAAACTGATCAAAAAGTTAAAACAATGGTATACTATAGAGGAAATAAATGGACAATGAGTTAAGAATTCTATTAGTGATTTTAGATGAGCTCTGGAGTCATTTCGATATCGTAGATGTTATTCGAATCGCTTCTGGTGAAGATGACACAAAACAAAGTTTCTTTATTCTTCCCAGTTATAGATATTCAGCCTTGTGCATATGATGTTCAATAAGGTACTACAACTCAACTTCATTGTCTGTTCTAGGTGAATGATCTTCTTGAAGCTCTCTGGTTTCCATAGGTGTTCTTCATGTTCTATTTTTTCATGGACCTTCCCAGACACGTACGATCTGCTTCTTCTTGTGTGTCTCTGTCTGTGTATATTCATATGTGTCTTTCACTGTAGATTGATATTCCTTTTTATTTCTTGAGATATGGTAAATGGAATGATTACTTTTTGACAGGTATGAGGTATGGTTTCCTGACAACCAATAAACATCATTAATTAATACCAGGTGTATTAAAGTAAGAAAATATGACCATTGGAATTAAATTAGAGTTAATAAAAATTCAAACAGTTTTCATGGCTATCGGTGAGTCATGATATCGGTAGGTCATTTGAATTTGAATTGGTATCAGTAGGTCATTTGATAAGCATTTGATTCGGTAGGTCATTTGATCAGCATCGACTTCGGTGGGTCTTGTGATAAGTGTCGGCTTCAGTGGATCATGTTATCAACATTGGCTTTGGTAGATCATTTTATTAGAATCGACTTTAGTAGGTCATCTTATCGACATCAGTTTTGGTAGTTCATTTGATCAACATCGGTTTTGGTAGATCATTTGAACAACATCGATTTCAGTAGGTCATTTGACCAGCATCAGTTTTGGTGGGTCAAATGATCAGCATCTGCTTCGGTAGATCATTTGATCAGCATCGGTGAGACAGTTGTATCATCGGTGTGACCGTTGTCATCAGTGCGACCGTTGTCATTTGTGCGACCATTGTCATCGGTTTGAAACATCGATGACTCGTCCATCAATTTTTCACATCAGTGTCTCATTTCTTTAACTATTGGTGACTGAAGAATATAACTAATGGTGAGTCAAAAACATAAAATTCTCACAAAATGTCTATTTAATCAAAAATATGTCTAGATCAATAGTAAACCATGAATAATCATAGAAAAACATATGTAGACATGATTAAGAACATAAAAACACATGTAGAGCAGATTGAATAATTGACTAAATTGACTTATAAACAAAAACAACAATGATTTTTGATTATTAAAATAACTATCTCACAAAGGGTTCAACAATTTGTTCTATCATTTTGTAATGAAAGTAAATTGCTTTGTATAAAAAGATTCCATTTAGAAAACAATGAATGAAATTAAAGATAGACATAAAATTCCTTGTATAATCCTTTTATATCTATATAAATAAATATTTAAATTAAAATCATGATGATAATATTTCATAAATAAATCTTTAAATGGTCACGGTGTCCCATATCACTTTAAATATTTATACATTAATTTCCATGAATTAACTCATTTACTAAGACAATAAATAACATTTTTATATATAAAATATGGATATGAAATGTCCTAGTGACTCTATATAAACCTTATAAAAGAGTAAATGTGTAGATTATCATGAAATCCTGCAATGAATGGAGATTGAGACAAAATACCTTACCTTGAGCCTGACTTTCACATACAATCATTATATTCATCTTCTTGAGTTGATCACCTTTTAAGATAACCATACCACCTCTTAGAAGGGTGTTATGCCTAAAATAAGGCCTAAAAAACATGGGAAGCTATTATAGGAATAAGTCTGGATATATCTTGGACAAAACCAAAGACTTTGGAAGTGCGAGTATAAGAGAAGAGTGGGTACCTTTTTATAGGAGAGGGGAGGGACATCTTTATGAACTCTTAAAATATTAAATTAATTTAAATTAAATTTTGGTAACAAATGGATCCAAAATCATTTATTTCAAACATAAGAAACAATTTGGGTTGAATAAACATCATCAAATTAAAATTATGCAAGTTTTTAATATTTTTTAATTCTAATCTTTTTTAACCGTTAATTTACCCTTTTTAATCTTACCGTGATATTGTGTTATTTTCACTTCATGGGTTAATTTAATTATAATAACATGTTAAATACCCAAAAGGTAAATTTAAGAGAGATTTTGACTTATCTGAACCATTTGGATGAGTATTAGTTTTTATGAATTTAATATCCTTTAATAAAATATTTTATATTTTAATGTATAGAAAATGTCAATTTTGACATGATTCATCATGTGACATTTAAAAATATCATAACAGGATGATAAGTTCAAAAAAAATACTTTAAATCATCAATAAAATGTAAAAATTATACAAATGTTTTTTGTATCACATAAGTTACGTCATAAAATATTTATTTTAAAATTAATAAAATTATTTATTTGACTCTTTCATTAATTATGAAATTACTACATCATCAATTTTTCATAATTAAATAGAACTATTTAATTTTAAAAAATTATAAATAAATTAAAATTATTATGTAATCTTATTATATTTATAATAAATATTTATAGTTTGAAAAATACCATGTACAAATCCATATTAAAATTATTTACATTTAAAAAACCAAAGTGTAACAAAAATGACTATTCATTGAATATAATATTATAAATCTACTAACATCATCCAAGTAGCTCTAATTGGTCATAAAATTGACACAGGGACTCTCATGGTCAGGATACACTCATCCAATTAAATTAAGAGAACTTTTACAAAATTTGTATTTTATTATAATAATATTTTTACCTTTAATTAAAAGATTTTACCTATAACCATGATAATTAAAATAATTGAAAAAGTTACAATTCATAATGTCAGAAAACTAAAAAGTACATATTTATAAAATTTGGATCTTTTGATTCCAAATATGGAATCCATTTTTTGAATTCAAAACCTAAAAAAGTCAGTAATTAATTTAAAATTTAGCCTCGTTGTCAAAATGATAAAATTAGTTTTCTTAAAGTAAAAACCATCAAAATATTGATGTCTGTTTATATATAATTTTATTGGGAAATTAATTAAAATGACCAAAATTGGATTAAATTATAAAAAAATAATCTAATTATACATGAAAACAATTTAAAAGATAATCAAACAATATAAATAACTTAGATGAGAAATTTGTTTTGAATTAAAATATAGTATTTTTAATTATTAATGAAAATATGAATTTTATCAGAAAAATATCAAAATTTCAATAAAATTAAATTTTTCTGTTTTTATTATAATTATGAAATTTATTTTTTCAAATATAACTTTTAAAATCCTTAAAAACTATATTTAAAATCAGTTCACCATCAATAGGTGGGAAACATTTATTTTTTCTGAAAAATACTTATTTTATTCGGAAAAGTGAATTTGTTCTAATATCATATGTAGAAAAAATATGAAATGAATTTTAGAAATTACATTCAATATAATAAATATATATTTAATTAATAAAATCCATAAAAGTGTGTTTTTTTATAAACTCACTTATTTTCATTTAAATAGTTTTTAGAGAAATAAATTTACTTTTAATTAAATAGGGTTTTTTCATTTATAAATATATTTTTTCAAATGAATTAATTAAATTCATGTGTAAAGAATATTTTCATAAATAAATTAGTAATGTTCATTCCCTCCATTTTAATAGATATGTTATAAGGTAACATAATAATATTTAGTTGTTATCTTAAGTTCGATGCAGTGTATTATGTATGTTATCGATCATATTGTATCCTTTTAAAACCTAGGGATGTTACATAAGGAATGGAAGACTGAAATATAGGGTGAGTTGGGCTCTACTCATGAGCTCCATTATGGGAGTAGCCAACCCATGTATGGGGGAACACCCAAGTACCTGATGTGGGATTGATGTTCTCGGTTTTTGTAGTTACAGTTGAATGTTATTTCACGTGGAGTGATGAACTTGTTGTTTTATGTTATTATTTTATGATATTGTTTCTTATATACTGGTATGAAATGAATGTAAAGTATACATTCCTCATACAAGGTACTCCAGATTTCTTATTAAATGATTGATTTTATGCATGCATTAAAAAGTAGGTTTTTGGTGAGTCATTAAAATTAAATGATTTTATTTGTTTTATTAATTTAAGATAAATAGGTTCATAATAAGAAATAGAAAATTATAAAGTTGAAAAATTGGTAATTGAAAATTTATAAATTGGTGTATAATGGGAAAAATTTAAGTATGAAAATGTTTTACCCTATGTAAACCATGACTAAGAGGAGGTATGGTTGAGGGCAGTGTTAGTGCCACAATTTGGACTGTGCGGCAGGTTATGAGGCATAAATTTTCAATGTTTTATATGAATCCATTTTATCTAAATGTGATAATGATGTGTTTTGTGTTCTAATTTGTGTGTGTGTAATTTTAGATTTCATCCACTATTACAACGCTTGTTGATTGGATTCAAGGATGAGATAACGGGAAATTTATATCCGAAAGTGGAACTAGAGGCCCTAATACTTTTAGGTGAACGGTTAAGAGAGAAGTTCCATGAGAACATTGATATATTTATTGCATATATAGAATTTTTCATATTGAGTGCTATGAAAAATATGTTTATCCTGACATGTGATCTCCAATTCCTACACCCTTTAATGTTCACAAGAAAGGGTGGCCTTATAGTAGCTGAGTTCTGGATTGAGCCTATCTAAAAAATCATTGAACATTTGGAGACTCTTGATGAGAAGAGAATCAAGTTGGATAATTATATGTCACATGGTCATGTGAAGAGTTGGTGGGACATTTATACTTGGAATGATCATCTAGATGAAATGTTATGAAAAGAATTTTAGGATATGATCCCAGAACACTTTTAACCTATGTTAATAAAGCACGACAAGGAAGTTGAGTTTATATAGTTAACCAAAGGGAGAATGTCTATGATTTACCACTCTAGACACATCATTAATTTACAACAGTTTTTTTATAATTGGAATGAGATGAAGAATATATAGAAAACCATTTTAAAGATGGGATTTAACATGATATTATGTCTCAGGTTAACATCTTTCAGCTGATGAAGTTTTTCAAGGTAGTGAATCGGGGTATCATTAATAAGGTGAACCAAAAATATTCTTCTAGTGGAATGCATGTGGTTTTCAATTGATATCCCGAAGGTAGGTGTTCCACAGTTGGAAGCATGGATATAATAATTTCAAATAGGTAAATATAAACTAGGGTGCCTAGGGGGAAGGACCAGTTACTCACAGGTGTGGTAGGTTAGAAAACATTCATAGCTAGTATCCTTTACCACTACTATAGTTTCGAAACGGTGACATTATTGGTCACATTAAAAGGTTTTTCAGAAACCCTTTACTGATGGTAAATGATGGAGGATCCATGTATATTTATAGTTCTATAATGTGTTTTCAACAATATTTTAGTTGGTAAGTGTGATTTCTTATTTATATGGTTGTAATGGTTGTGGACATGGTAAATTATGGAAAGAGAACCAATATTATTTGAGTGGTGTATTTTATAGGAATCATACTACCATATATGAAAGAGGGGCATGATAGTTGCATGAAGTTCAACATGTAATTTTCGATAGATAAGCTTGACCAATGAAAATCAGTGGTACTATTCCTGTAGATTCTATTATTTCTACTTCTATATTTGATACTTATGCCTATCAATATATTATATCTGTAAACCATATGAATGGTCTGAGTTTGGATGTAGAGTTTCTCAGTGGATTTATGATTATCAACACACTATCGGGAGCACGGTTTAGGGACATCTGTTTATAAAAGGGGTGTTTTTTAAATGTTTTTGATAATTGTTTCCTTTAGTATCTATATATACATGACATGTCATGCTTTTAAAATATTTTTGGTATGGATTGGTTTGAAGAGAAATGACCCCTCAGTGATTTTCCCTAATGGATACTATCTTGTTAGACTCTTGAGGGTAATTTTATATTTATCATGCAGAGTGGGATATATAAGAAGGATGGGAAGATCTATTTCATCAGAAACTTGGGGAGATCATAACCCAGGTTGCAAGTATTTTTCTAGATAATAGGGGTATGAAGCATGTTGTCTTTCGAGTAGTAGTAGACTGGTTCTTTGACGTGTTTCCTAATGACTTATTAGGGAATCTACATGAGAGGGATGTTGAGCATACAATTCAGCTCATTACTAGATCTGAACTCATTTCTAATCCACTATATATAATAACACCAAAATAGCTTCAGGTAAGAATTAATAAACATGAATAGTTTATAGATAAGAGATTTATCAATTCGAGTTTGTAACATTGGGGTTCTCTTGTCTTTCTTGATAAGTAGGATGACAAGACCCTTTATTTATATGTTGATTATCAAAATTTGAAGAAGATGATTGTAAATAACTGATATCATCTTCTATGTTTCAAAAATCTATTTGAAAATTTGAGAGGATCTTGTGTTTTCTCTCAGATTTACTTAAGTTCATAGTATAATAAGTTGATATTTAGACCTTTTGATATATGAAAAAATACAATCAAAATTAGATATGGACTTTATGAGTTCACCATGATGTTTTGCGTGCTAATTTATTCACTAGTTGTGTTTATTTACTTGATGAACCAAATCTACCACCTGTACTTGGATAATTTTGTTGTAGTTTATTTGATGAAATCATGGAGCACTCAACGACACATAATAACCATCCTGACATCATCCTGAGTACACCGAGAGAGAATCAAGTATATTCCAACCTATCTAAGATTCAATTATGGATGGAATGTGTAAATCTCTTGGGTTATAATATCTATATAGAAGGTATGTTAGTGGACCCAGAGAAGGTACGTACATTGGATTCTTAGGAATAGTTTTTTATATGATTATTTATAAGGTTAGATCGATATTATTAAAGGTTCTTCTAAGAATATTCCTAATTATAAGAACCTATTTTATTCATGAATAGAAAATTGATTAATTTTTAATGGTTTAGAGCATGTGAGTATGCCTTTTAGGAGATATAGAAGTGTTTGACTACTACAATTATTTTGATCATACCTAAGGCGAGTATGGAGTATAACATGTTTTGTGACAATTATGGGATATGAGTTTGAGTTGTATTGATGTATTAGGATTTAATTGTGGTGTATGGGTCATGAAAGTTAATGTCACATGGATGAAATTACTCCATGCATAGTCTCAAACTGGTTTTAGTGCATAATACTTTAAAGTGTTGGCAACATTATATGTTGGGTAAAACGTTTACTATGTATACTTTCCACAAAGGATTAATGTATATCCTTTCATAAAGAGATTTGAATATCTAGAAAGGTAGATGGGTTGAAAGTATGTAATATTTTTTACATTGATCTAAAATTTTCACCTTCCAGGAGAAATAATGTTAATAATTCCTTAAGAATTAAAATAATGACTCAGGAAGTTTTGGATTATAGTTAGGAGTGCAAGATTATTTACTTGTTTGTTGAGATGCATACTGTGGTTCTATGGTGATAGGATCTGATGAATCTTGTATTCTTATCTGTTGAGTCCACACTTTTGAGTCATATATGGGAATGTAAATTTGAGGATGCTGAGTGTTTGTCCTTGAAGGAAATCCTTGATGGTGGGGAGTCACCTTGCGATTGGACTATAGATTTCGATGAGATTATCTATGTGTGGAGCTATGTTGTTTAACCTCTATGTTTGGTAGAAGAGCTCATTCATGTTTTTCAATCCTTGAAGTTGGTAGTACATCTTTGTTTGAGCAAAATATTCCTTGTCCTACATTGAATGTATTGGTGGTCCTGCATGAAAAAGTAGAGTATAGGTTTCATGACATGATATTACACCTTTCAATAGGTGACAAACTAACATCGATGACCTGGTGGTTTACTATAGTCATTTCCCATTATAGAATGGATGTGGGGTGAAATTACCATGGATTTTATGGTGGGTTTTACAAGGATTCCTTATTATAATGGCGCTATATGGGAAATTATGGACTGATTGGTGAAGGAAGATCATTTCCTACCTATCTAGGAGACTTTAATAGTGGATCAATAAGGATACTTTTTTGTTTGGGTGATATTCAATCTGCATGACATGCCAGGGAGTATAGTTTTAGACCATAACTCCTGTTTCACTTCATTATTCTGGAAAGTCTTGTAGTAGGTTCTTGGTATTCAAGTATTTTTGAGTAGGGATTTCCACCCATAAAAAGTTGGGATATCACAATGTTCTATATAGGTGTTGGAGGATATGGGATATGAGTCTATCATAAACTTTCTGGGATCTTGGAAGAATAACTTCGCGCTCAATATATTCAATTATAACAATATTTATCACGTGACAATTCATATGGAACCATTTGAGGCACTTTATGGTAGGCTATAAAGACCACCACTATAATGGATAGAGATAGGTGAGTCTGAGTTTTTGGGGCCACGTCTCATGCAAGAGACATATAGTTTGTCTAATTTATTTGGATATGTATGGCTGTGGATCATAGTAAAAAAGTTCATATGATAATAAATGTCGATGACCCATTTAGTTTTCAATGGGTGATCATGTATTACTTTGTTTTTCACCTAGATTGGGTCAATATAGGATTCAAAGGTAGGGAAAGTTGGCAGCCATGTTTGTTGGAACTTTTGATGTTGTGAAGAGAATCAAAATGGTGGCATACCAATTAGATATTCCATAGATGTATAATGTTATACATGATGTTTTTCATATGGAAATGATTCAGAATTATCACCTCGAACCTTCTCATGTGATTGAAATAAATTATGATGAGTTTGTGGAAAATGTGTTCTTTGAGGAGAATCTAATTATTGTTATAGATCCTGTTAAGAATGTATTGCAAAGAAACACCACAATGAAAGATCTAGTATTATGGGAACCTGGATACATTAATGAGGAAACATGTGGGAGGGAAACAGATATGTGGGCTCATTGGACCGACCATTTCACCTCAAAATCTTAAAGATTCATGGGAGTAAAGATTGAGGATGATTAGTTATATGGTTGGGATATTGTAAGATCCTTTCCTTTCATTATATTACATATTATCATATTCAAGAACTCTTTAACCATGTTTTGTGTATATCTTGGTAGGGTTTCACATTGTGGTTGTTTTAGGTAAATTTGGAGAAATTTGGAAGATCATGGTGCTATACATGGTTTGTTCATGGTTAGATAGAATCTTGTGGTTTTCCTTAGGAAAACGTAAACCCCATTTTTGAGGCACAAGAGGTGGCACATAGTTGGAACATTGTTTTCCCAAACAATACGACCTTAGTCCCTTAAATATTCACCCTCCTAAAGAAAGGATTTTCATTATTGGAGCATTATTTTTCAAATTGTGTTCCACTTAGGAGATACTATGAACCCCCTATGTAGAGACAAACAATTATGGTGCACAACTACGAAAACCATGAGCCTCTTCCTCGAAAATCCGGGTTGCGAGTTTTAGTTCCTCAGATTTTTATTAAAATTCTTCAACCCCACCAATTTTTATTCCCATTCCCTCTAGATCAATCATATAAAATTTTCTTTTATTTAGAATATCTTGGGAGGATTCTAAGACTCCTCGAGCACCTTTTTTGGTGAATTAAATATTTGGTTGAAGGATTGCCTCCTTGTTGGTTGGTGATTTATTCCATTGTTGGTTACCTCTGTATTGTCACTCTTTTATAATAAAAAGGGATGATTATTACTCTATTGGTGATTGTATAGATCTATATTTTAAAAAATCTTGTCACTTTGGATCTTGGTCGTAGGTATTAGTCCTATATTGTCCATGCTATTGTGATTTCAATTTTTCTACATCAAATTGGGGATTTCGGTTTTGTGAATGTCCATCAATGAACTTGAGTTTGGAGGTCTAATTTTTAATTCCAATAATTCTGATTTTATTTGGGTCTATGAAACTGTGAAATTTCATTTACCACATTGGGAATTTCACTCTAGTTTAAATTATTTAAGCTATTTCTTAATGAAATTATAGAATATATGGAATAATGGGTTTATAAAAATTATTGATTGACTGGATTATAAAATTGAAGGATTAATGAGATTATGAAAATGATGCTGACCCATGGGGTGTGAAAATATGTTAGAAATAATTATTTCTAAATTATTTTTGGGAAATAAATGAATTTATGAATTGGGTTTAATACTAAATTATGGAAATGGTAGATATAATTTTTATAGAATGTGAAACTATGATAAGTGATATTTTCGACTGAGTTGTAGAATAAGGAATGCTACTACAAATAACCATAATGTGATAAACTACAACTATAGTCTTAATATATATATATATATATATATATATTTCATTTGATCACAGAGTTTTGGGACAAGGATTTTTTCACTGAATACCAACGAGGTGTCAGACTACTGCTCTTGGCCCCATTTTTAGAATGCGAATGCAAATGTGAATTGAATTATTAATGAATAACCGTGATGGAATGAAATGTGACATACCTTGGTGGATGGTTCAGACTAAGATATGGTATGAAGAAAGTATTTTTGGTTTAGGTGTCATCGTGGAATCGAAAATCATATTCTTAATTAAAGAATAATTTAATGTGAAAAATATTTATTTTTTCAATTTTACTTTCTTATTCATAAAGAATCATACAATTTTATAGAATATATATTGTTTTAGACATTTTTGGTGGTAGACTACTGAGTTGTATTCACACTGTACTCAGATTGAAAGATCTATATCCGAATAGAATTCATGTTTGTAGGACTTGATAAGTAAAAGATCCCTATGTTAGATGGTTTAGTTGGGATGGGGCGTGGATAAGGGATCCAGACTTGTGTTAAGACCCAGTTGGGTATTTTTCTGTGTGTCTTTATTATTGTTTTTCATTTCATAGTCAACACATATGTGGCATGAAATATCTACTTCTTTGTTTATAGTCATTTAACCTTATTTTTATATTATCATGTGATGTCGGTCTTTATTTTTCAAGGTATTATTCTGGTTATTTTTTATTATCATTTGGATATGAATCAATGATTTTCACTATTATTCTACTTCGATAAAGAGGGTATAGTCTCTCCACGATATATCTATTAGACCCTAACTACTGGTCGACAGCCTTTGGTACACATGGAGGTAAGCCTATAGTCATGTTACAAATAAGCTCAGGGAACTATTATATGGAACCCAAATTGAGATGTAACAATTATTTTTATAAATAATGATCAATATTATCACTATAATATATCTATTTTTTCTCAATGCATTCTTGAAATTTTCATAAATTTATCAGTTTGATAATTCCACTATTTCAATTATTGTGGGTGATAAATGGTGATTTAGTTGTGTCATACTCGGTATTTTTTAAATAATCCTTGATAAAAGTTATCATTAAAGTGATCATTAATGAGTAAATGAGTAAATCTATGCCATGAAAATTCAAAATTACTTAAAAATGAGATCAAAACACTCATGATATTCTATATAATTTCAACTGATTCTACCCATTCAGAAATTTAATCCATAAACGCTAGTACATATGCGTTTTTAAAGGATTACATGAAGGGGAAAATTAAATAAATTACGAATATGTTAAACCAATCATCCTTTGAATTGGGTTTTTTTGAATATCAATTTTTTTTATAATATTAGTAGTTTATTAGCATTGATCACATTTTATCATGTATTCTCTTAAATATTTTTAAAGAGTGAAATGAAAGAATCCACTTTATAATATTTTTTACACTATTTTATCAGTCTTATAGTGTCCTATTGTAGAATATATGTTACGTCCACTAGGCTTGATACCCTGAGAGGGGGGGGGGGGGGGGGTGAATTAGGGTATAAAAAATTAAAACAACTGCCCCTTTTGATCATATTTATTTGTTAGAAAAAAGTCTCTCATATCTCTATTTTTGATTGTAAAGTATGAATAAAATTTAAAGCACGCAGAAGACACACCAATATTATGTGGTTCACCCTCACTAGGCAATGCTCAAGGAGCATACACCACTGATTTTCCAATGTCCCAAATCCACTATTAGAGCACTGCCATTTACATGTTTGATGTGGAATCACTACCCCTCCTTGTATACAACCATTTAAAATTTCAGAAATCATTTCTCTCTCAAATGAAATGATCTCACGACTTATTTAGAATATATACTCATAGTTTATATACATGTTAGTCTCTTCATTATCACTAATGAATACATAATCTATTATATATAGATTCTCTGTTGAATTCCAAATTTCATCCACTTATTAATACCCCGTTTCTTCTGATCACATGGAAACAACCTTTGGATATACCTTCACAAATCTCCATAGACTGTGAAGCTCACAATTTATCAAAGCTCAAACATGACATCACAAAGTCCCTACCTCTTCACAAAGAACACCAATTCACAGAGCTCCCTACTTCACATAGCACACTGCTTTACAAAGATCAAGCCTTCAAAAAGATCCATCCTTCTCAAAGAATATACCATCATAGAGATCAAGCCACCGGAAAGTGACTTCCTTCGCGAAGCTCACATAGCCAACCTGTAACAGAAATCATTCATGGAGCTAGATTAGCTGACACGAAGATCCTATTTTTCATGAAGCACATTTCCTTGACGAACCTCTTTTGTTATTTGAGAGGTATAATTTTTTATTGAAAAAATATCTACTTCTCTTGAGGGGGTTGAGGATTATTTATAGGCGATTCCACCGACTCGAGAACCATCTGTGTGAAGCCAGCACCACGTCAGCTCAAATCACGAAGCTCTGAAATTCCTGCTGAAATTCTCTATATACTACGAAGCACCACAAATATTTTTGGATCGTGGAGCTCATCAAAATTGCGATGTGTCCCTTTAATTCCTTTGCACCGTCACCACAAAGATCCCTCACAATTCCCTTCATCTCTTCCATTTACAAAGCTCTTTTTAATCTCAATGAACACCATAGAAATTATTTATGTCTTCATGAAATCCACATCAAGAAGCCCATATTTTCAAAACTAACGACTTTTCCATATTTTGATGGGAACTTCATGGTAATCTCCATTTCATGGAAAATAGTTCCACCTTGTGTCTGCTATTTTTCTACCACCTCCAAATATTATATTCTTTGGTCATTTCTCTTTTTTAACATGTATTGTCAACAACATCTCTCGAACTCAAAATTTGACCATGGAAACATGTATTTTCAACAAACAAAAGCAAACCAAAAATGCTGCAATGTTACCTTCGTGGATTTTTTCCCAACAATATATTTCAAAGAATTATAAAAACTATTCAATTCAGATTTAGTCATACATATCCTAATGTTATCTATAATATATTTCTTATATAACAATGTCTTATTTTAATAATGATGTGTTATATCATAAAAAAGGTGTTTCTTTTATCGATATATATAGTGGGGATAAATGGATTCATACACCAAATAAATTTCAATATCTATCACATATTGACGTTCTTTATAATAAACCACAATTTTTATGAATATACCTCCTTAAAATAAACATTGAGTTAATGATTATTTTTCTCATGCAACAACAAACCAAAACTATGTATGACATATTTTATTTGGATTAATATAATTGTTATAAAGTAGTCATTGAATTAGTTTGGGGAAATAAATGTTATCCAATAATGAAATATACATAAAATAAAAAACATTTCAAAACTAATTCAGTTATAAAATTAAATTATTATATCTAAACAACTAATAATATTATTTTAGGATTAAAAAAGTAAATTTTCTTTAAAAAAATAGTTTTTTATCCGTTCTGTATTTTTATTTCAAGGAAAAAAGTATATTATGATTAAATTATGTCAACAAATATTTTTTAACCAAATAATAACATAACATACATTTAAATAAAAATTTATTGGAAATAAGAATAAAAATAGTTAATATTTGAAAAAAATCATTTTCCTATAAAAGAGATTTCATTATAATTTATTTTTCCATTTAATAATTAAACTACTAAATTTTATAATATTAACATTAAAAAACTAACTTCATTTTTTTAATCATCATAAAAATATAATCTTAGAATTAATTTTGGGAATTTTTCTAAAAAGATTGATTTTAGGTGAATAATGAAAAATAAATTTTTATAAATACCTTTACATTTATCACATCTTTAGCATATAAAAGTAAATTAAAATTTATTAAAGCTCTTCCATTAGAAAATATGTAATTTTTAATTAAAATTATACATTTTAAATTTTAAATTTTAATTTACATACCAATTTATGACATTTTAGAACATGATTCTATTTTTCTCTAAGGCAGTTTTTAACGAGTCATTAATTTAATCTTTTAAGACTAATTTTTATAATTTATAGAAAATTTATATCATAAAAATGAATTCATATTTTTTACCATATGTTTAAAATAAGGTAACATTGCCTATTTTAATTATTAGAAAAAATTACTTAGGTAAAGTAGAGATAGAACAGTAAAAGTAAATTGGTAAATGGGTTAAATCTATAGAAAAAAGTCCCAAATTTGATTAAAAACATGTCTCCAAATGAGTGTTTAAAGGATTTAGTGACCTTACATCATCCCCTCTCTATTATTGTGAACTTTTGGATCAACTTTCATTTAAAAGTGAAACTCTTATTATAATAAATCCATTCTTCTCACAAATAAATTGATACCTTCACCACCAAAATTCTCCTCACAAAAACCCCCCAAAATAAAAAAAGCCATCCAAATCCTTTTCAAAAAAATATATAAATTTTATAGTTTTTATTATCATAAAAAAAACATCAAATTATTAAACCAATTTTTAAAGGATATATATTTAGGAGTATGAAAAAAATTCCTAAATCACTCATTTTCATTCCATTTTTATTGAGTCTTATTCTTATTCATTAATGTCTATTAAACACTTATAAAATAATAAATAATATAAATAATATAATTATTTGATGATATAATTATGGACAAAATATTTTATACCTTCTTCCCTTCTCTATAGAAAAAGGAATATGTTGTCCATGCATACGTGTAGACTACCACCTCCAAGAATGACATATTTTATTTTCATCTCTTCTTTGCATGGTTGGTTGTATGAATTAAATTCATTAATAGATATGATATTTATGAGTTACTGATGTTTTTATATGAATAAATTAGGTATTCTGTGAATAATATCATTCATTAGAGAATGAAAACTTCACTTATATGTATGTGCGGACTACCGCCTCTGTAGATGTTGTTTTTAATATTCATCAAGAACATAAATGTCTAGTTTTGAATATAAATTTGAAAAATATAAGTAAAGTTATATGATATTAAAATGTCGTATATATTTTGAATATGATTATAATGGCTATAAGTAAAGTTATTGACATTATAATGTAATCTATTTCTATTGGTAAATTACATAAAAAATATCATCATAGATCCCATTATCTCAAACCATGGACATTACTTTCGTATAATGAACACGGAGATGTATAAATTATTTGAACAAATTTATTTAAAATTAGTTTCTAAACTATGAATTATTAACTTGGTACTAAATAATTGGTTTTCAGTGCCTCGATTATGAAACTTTTCCAAAAATAGAAATTATCAATATCCAATTGAATAAATAATTGATTACTAACTAATGAACATATAGTGAGTGATTATAATTAAATAGTATCATATTGTATATACATATAAATGTTATTATATATTTATTAATATGGTTATGTATATTAAAAAATAATTTAATGATCTTTCATGGATGTTTGGACTAAAAAGGTATTGTTTTTTTCATTACTTTCTCATTTTGGATTCATCATTAATATGACTAAATTATCATTTAGACTAATATGTTATGTATATATCTAAAATCCTATTAATTTTATTATACTATTATTTTTAATTTTTATTACATATTTCATATCCATTTAACCTCCCCTTTTGGATCATAAGTCATAAGAAGTGACACTTTTATGAAAAACCGTACTCACCTCTTCATTACTGTTTATATTTTTTTTTACTTTTGGTCAATATCATTTATTTTTTATTATATATTTTATTATACCTAATAATAATACTTATTAAGAAATTGATTATTAATTTTATTTTTAAAAAAATTGTATCTACTTTTATCATTTTCCATATGGTTGTTTTCCATAATCTTCGACTCTTTACAGAAGTGAAGGAATCATTTTTTTTAAATTTTCCATAAAAAAGTATTTTCATACCACTTTCATCAAATATAATTAATTAATTTCATTTAAACGGTTTCATGATTTAAAAAAAAAGTTTCTATGCACTTTTATTAATAAATGTTTTCTTAAAAGAGACAAAAAACATAAAATTTATTTATTCTCCTTTATCTATGAAATTCTTAATGCTCTTATAAAAGTGTTTTTTCATATATCTCAACATCATTTGAGGTTACATATCATACAAATTGGATTTTTTATTATGATACCATCCACCATATTTATATAGATAGATTATGAAATTATATGTGTAAATTTTAAATAAACTCATCTCTTTTCCATGGGTTAATTGATTGGTATTTGAAATAATTTTTTTTTTCAAGTTATCTTTACACTCAGATGTATTATTTATAATTATTTGATATGTGGTCTCTATAAAGAACTTTAATTAAAAATCTAACATTTTATATCTCATGAGATAAAAATGAAGATAAGAAAATGAAATATTGACCAACTAGGTTATGAGTGACAAGGAAATGAATTAATATCCATCTCTGATATGGGAGAAAAGGATGTGAATTCTCGACTCACTATGTAATATTTTGTATGATCATGATTTCACCATGTTAGTATGTTTTTCAATTTTATCATATTTTGATGAATAATGTTTTATGTTAGTATCAGATCCTTATGCATTAATTTATTATTTTCGATCCATTTTTATTTGGGGTTTATTTCCCTAATGTTATGTTTATAGACCCTGACTATGCTCTCATAACCATTTTCTTATATTATAATCCGATATGATCATAAATTTTTTTATTTTATGATTTCTATTACTATGGATCAAAGCTCATCCCATTCTTATATTTCCATTATCTAGAAAATAAATATTAATACTACTTATAAGATCTCGATAAGGTGGTTTAGAGGGGTATGATTTTGGTGGAATGTTCACAAGTGCTATAAAATAATTTATTCTTGTTCATAATCTCAAAATACACCAAACCATTATGTTATGGGATTATGTGATTATAATCTATTAGAGTTTAACATATGAAAACGATATAAAATGAAGTTATGATTATATTGTTTCTCCTAAGTTGGTATCATAGATGGCTTTATATATCTTTAAGTATTATTTTTGTTATTATTTCGGATTGGGACTAGATAAAATTAGTGGAAAACCCAGGGAAATGTTAAAATATTGGAAAAAATCCTAAAATTTCAGTATATTACTGGGTGTGTAGTTTTTTATTAATTGCATACCTATTTAGATATATATATATATATGGGTGATTCTGCCAAAAATTCACTTAGGAGTAAAAACCATGAAAAATGACAGGTGGAAATAAATTCAATATTCACTCAATACATAAATCTAAAGCATAACATCTAACCTAGTTTGGAAGCCTTGGGTGATATTATTTGGAAATTCATATCCCCTTTATACACCATTATAATGGATGTAAATATATTTAGGTTAGAGATTCTAATATGAAATAACCATGAAAAACATAGACTGAATCCTATAAATTTGTATATTAGGGTATGTATCTCATTTGTTATTTATTTATTTTTAAGAGAATAGTTTTCTATATGCTTATTGAACCATTTATTATTTTACCCAACATCCATTTATTTAAACGAGTTATTTGATCAAGGAAGACCTGAGTAACAGTGTATGTGATTGTAAATGATGTGATTGTTCTAATGAGAAATCTAATGTTATGGGAGTAGGATTGAGAAATATTATTGGGATTCTTACTCAACACTCTTGGGATTTGAGTAATAATGAAAACCATGTTGATATCCAAAATTCACTATGGAAGAAGAAACATTATATGAAGTAATTTATAAAAAAACATCAACACTCTTTTAGTGGGTGTTCAAACACCCTAATTACCAATTAATGGATTAATGATATAGAGAAGAATTTTTTTACACTCTTTTTATTTAACTATGATAAGGTTATTTAAGATATGTATTATTTTCAGTGTGAGGATGACCAATTGTAGACCCACATAAATAATATAATGAAAAAGGAATAAGTTGACAAACATGGATGATGGGAGATCATTATTTTTTTCACTAAATATTTCCATTGAAATGTTCTAATGATAACACAATGAAAATATATAGAGATGAAACAAAAGGAGGATGAATCCATTATAACTTATGAGGACAAGTTTAAATTAACTTCAAGGTATGCCAACAGTTTTATTATTTACGCTGAATGTAATAACATATAGTTCTTTAGTGGAAAAAAACTAAGTGTTCATAAGGAATAAATTATAAGAGTCTTTATTAGAAATGAGAAATTTTTTTGATCTACACATAAAGTGGAAATGGAAACAGGAGACTCTTGTTATTCCTATGGATCCGAAGAACATAAAAGGTAAACAGGGATTCATGAAAACATGAATGAAATGACACATGGGGTAATGAAATTCCAACCACCCATTTTATATAATAGTGGCTAGAATACATCATATAATTGTATCTTATGGTTAGTAAAGTATGTTAACTAATGTAAATTAAGAAATCATGCATGTGATTGTTGAAAGGATATAAATTAATTAGTTAGTGAAACATAGGAAAAATTCTAATATCTATTGCCCCACACACACTCTAATATTTAAAATGAATGTATTTCTAACATTATGTGGATTAATGGTCCAATATAAGGGTTGATGGAAATAAAAAATATAAAAAACCTATTAAGATAATGGATTAAGGGATGTCAAATTCTAGGACAACTATAGAGGTGGATCATGAAAATGACGATGTGAAATGTAAACTAATCATATCATTTAGAACTGTGAATGTTTTATTTGATTATGGTTATACCCAATTCTTTATATTTGGATAATTTTCTAAAGGTTCCAATTGACCACCCCAATGAAAAGATACGTAATTTTCTAAAGGTACCAATTGACCACCCCAATTGAATTGAATGGAATTAAGTAAATGAAACACATATATACATAAATCCAGTATAATTATTATGTCATATATTTCATGATTATTTATTATATATATTTTATAATCATTCTTGAATGGTTAACAAGGAGAATGAATCTCATCGCGTCGTGGAAACGGTAATTCGTACGCACGCACAATCGGCGATATCATTCACATAATTGTTGAATGGTATTGAAGTGGATTATATAATATCTTAGAAATAGTATCATGTTATAATAATAATATATAGTTATTATTTACACAATTATACCCATCCAAGTAAGGTGGTGGTTGAAAAATAGATTACACCACGATGTGGAGACGGTAAGCTGTTCGTACACACGCGTGGTGATTTTGTTTTTCGTAGGATGGATAGAAAGTGAAATAGAGTTGTTTAATATTTTTAATAACATATCAGAATATTACTGATACTGATTTTATTACATTATTATGAAGAAAAAAAAGAATAGGAAGTATAAGAAGAAATGTATTTGAATGAATCAGTAAAGAATATTACCTCTTCTTTGACGCGCCTCTTCTAAACCTCCTCTAAGGGAATAATGTTGGTATTGGAAAAATACCAGGACCTATAGTATGTTTCTAGGAATGTGGATAAAATATATGGACAGTTTTTGGATGATATTGGAGGCTCAAAATGTTGTGAAGAAGAGAGGGAGGAGGTTCCCTTTTATATGAGAGGAGAGGGGCACTTTTGAAAACCTCTAAAATATTAATTTATAATAAACTAAAACCCCACCTAAAATCCACCAAAATAACTAATATTCGAAGTTGATATGAAATATGGTTTTAATATCTTCATAAAATTAAAATTTAGAAATTTTTGAAATTTATTTTAAACCTTATCAACTTCTTTTATCCTTATTTAATCTATTTAATTTTATTTGTGGTAAAAATATTCTAAAATTTAAATTGATATAAATAATTACTTATGTTTAGTGAATTTTCCATTATGGAATAATTTATGATATTTTAGATCATATAAATTTTAATTTAAATTTTTTAACTATTTATGTGATTTTTAAACAATTTAATAATATGTTATTTTCATAAAATATCAATAGTGTCAATTTTGATACTAATTAATTATTTGAATTTAAATAAAATACACACAGAAGATATATTCAAACAAAAATATTTAATTGATTCCTAACATGTATTATTTATCTAAAAAAGTCAAATAGAACCTTAATTTTTTTATATAGGATTGGTATTATTATTTTTAAAACAATGTATTCGATAGTTCTCTTAATAAAATAATTAGTACAACATTTTTGTATAATTATGTAATATACTTATTTGTTGTGTAAAAATTAAAAATAAAATACTATGATTCAGATAAATCTATTATATTCTATAATAAGGCTTTTAATCTAATTTATTTCCTTAAAATTACAACATTTGAATTGTTATATTTATTAAATTATGATATGGACAACTTTGACATTATTTAAAATTAAATAATATAAATGTCATAATCGCTTTTATAAGGCTCTAAATGTTCCAAAATTCTACGATTGGATGAATATGGTTTAGATATAAACAACCAATATTTTTTAGTCAGGTGTTTGGGAATTTAATTGGTAATATTATATTTGAATAAAATCTATATTATTGATTTTTCAAAAAATAAATAATTTCTCGACGATTAATGTATAATAAATTTAGGTAGTTAAATATTTCTTAAAAAATTAGAAGAAAATTACCATGAAAAATAAAAAAAATTTATCTTCAAAATGAGTGTTTATAATCGAATTTATATTATGTGAAACCATATATTAAAAATACGTTGATTATTAATGATTGAGTTAGACTTATTTCACTTTCTTTAAATAAAATAAATTAATGGTCTTAATCACATCAAAGTGGGTTTCAATAGATTCTATTTAGACCCAAGTATGATTTATTGCAAAATATTGTCATAAAATTATATGAACACAAGTGTTAGTGTAATTTTATAATATTATATTTACCCTTAATTACACGGTTTACCTTTAACTATGTTAAATAAAATTTACTGGAGTTACTATTCATAATGCCTAAAAATAAAAAGTATCCTATTAACATAATTTGGACATACTAATTCCAAATATGGAATCCATTTTTCCAAATTCAATATACAGTAGTAGAATTATTTAATTTAAAATTAATCCCGCTGATGAGAAAATGGGTTTTAAAAGATAAAACATTGCAAAAGATTGAAATGTTTTTTCCTATGAATTAAATGTAAAATTAACGATAATGTCATAGATTATATTAAATGGTAAAAATATATTCTATTTATACTTTAAAACCATTCTATATTATAATTTAACCATATATTTATCTCGATGAAAAAAGTTTTTTTTAATTAAAATTTATCGTATTTTTACTATTCATGAAATTATGAAGGTTATCAGAATAATGTCAAAAATTTATCCAATGTAAATTTTTATGTTTTAATTCAAAATAATAAGTCTAAATTGTGAAATATAACTTATAAAATTTTCAAAAAGTAGATTTAAAATGGGTGCACCATCAAAAGGCGACAAAAGTGTATTTTTGGAAAAATACTTCTTTTATCTGAAAAAATAAATTTGTTCTAAAAAAATGTTTTAGAATATGTTTAAAATAAATTATAATGTTATAAAATTCAATGTGTGGTTAATAAAATTCATAACAGTTAGTTCATATTACAGTCATAATAATATATCGTTGTTTAGTGAAGCTCAGTATTGCGTACAACATAGGCTATTGAGGAAGGTCGCTCTTACATGCAACAAAAGACATCAAAAAAATTAAAAATAATATTTCTCATAAAATTTCAGGGTCTAACATTCTACCCCCCTTAAAATGAAATTATCCATCAAAATTTTTTGGGGTTATAAATGGTTTACTACTTGAATGTTTCTATCAAAGAAACGCACATATTAAAATGGAATACTAAATCTTAATTTAAAAAAAATAAAGTATGAAATGTAACGGTTACCCAAATTAACTCATAACTAGGTTTCCACATAAGAGAAAATAGGTGAAAATATGGATATGGAAGATAAATCTAACCATCATATTCTGATGGATAGTTATAGAGAAAATGGCTATGAAAAATTCAATAATCAAAAATCCAAATATTTGTGATGATCTAAGGAACCAATTGATTCACCAGATATGAGGGTACTAGGACAATGTTTTTGGTTTTCTAGATCATTTCCCTAAAGTTGATGAATTTTTTATAAGGATAAATACTTACTTGATTTTAGTGTAATATCATGGTTGTTCATTCAATGAACAATCTCCAATTCATTTCTTATTTTAAGAAACGAACTTAAATTTGTCATTATTGAAGTGTTTGCAGATTATGCGATAGAATGATTGGTCATTCCATCTGTATCTATCAAAAATATAATAACAAAAGTTATTAAATATACATAATTCCATCTATGGTGTGATTAATCATATATGGTTCCTAAAATGGACTTATACTTAATCTATCATACCACATAATAAAATAAAACAAATTTCTACAAACCATGGACTTCTTATAGGCTAGTGGTAGGCGATAAAGGCATGTTGCACTTTGTTTGTGGGTTCGATTCCCACATCCTTGTCCAAAGCGATTAGCTATCACCCATCCGGTAGGTTGTTCTTTTTCGAAAACTACACCATTATAACATTCTTGAAATAATATCAAAATGTTTAAACATTAAATAATACTATCTGATGTCTAACTTAATCCATTCCAAACTTTTGGATTATCCAAAACACTTGTGTCCAAACTCACAGTATACAGAAAAATATTACTAGAGAGGCCATCTACCAAGCATGTGAATACCATCATTTATCTCCCATATATCATAAGATATATCTTTTTGGTTATA
Organism: Viscum album; assembly: GCA_963277665.1. Taxonomy (NCBI): domain Eukaryota; kingdom Viridiplantae; phylum Streptophyta; class Magnoliopsida; order Santalales; family Viscaceae; genus Viscum; species Viscum album. The sequence continues at coordinate 249,813,868 of OY728133.1, forward strand.
TTCCAAACTTGTGAATACCTTAATCATGTATTCTCCAAAAACATTAATTACTATAGAACCTTAGAGAAAACATGAATTCTGAAAAAATTAATTATTTCCACATACCAAAATCCCAAAATTTCCATATACTCAAACCATTATGTCACTTTGTCCTTATATCAATCATGATCTCATTAATACTATTATTTTCTCTGTATCCCTTTATTATGCGCATATCATCTTCTTTCCAAAACTATTTCAATCACATTTTATGGTTACTAGTACCATACAATTATTGAAATCTAATACATAGATATTCTAATATTCCATAATACTATAAATGAGATTCAACAACACTATTTTTGAATCCCGTTACATATACAATTAATCATTCCACCAATAGTGATCATATGTGACTTCCCTTTTTTCCTTTGCCTTAATAGGTTATTGATGTTGACCAACATTATCTCTTGGATAAGGGCATTGGTTAGCATAATGCCCCATTTCATTACACTTGTAGCATTGAAGTGTTGGTGGTGCATTCTTGGTAGTCTTTTCTCTATTCACATCATTAGCTACATTTTTCCTATTAATTCGACACTCAGCTACTTGATGAACTTCTTTTCCACACTTAAAACATTTTTATTCCCTTTAAGATAATATCCACCATGCTTCTTTCTACACTATGATAATAATGAAACATTCATCCTTTTTTCACCATTTTTTTGGGATTTTTACTTGAACTCCATATTTTAATTTCTTATCAAAACCATGTGATGGATATGTAATAGAAAATTTTAGTTCATCCTTGATAGAACAACACAGAATCTCTTTATATCAATTAAAGTTCCTTATAGCTAATTCCCTTCGAAGACTTAGTTTTAAGCCACCGAAGAATCAATCAATTTTACATTCAAGTTGGATGATAAAGCCAGATGCATACCTTCAACGCCATGTGAAATTCATCATGTATATTCCAACAGATTTTTTATCCTTTTTCTTAAGATCAAAGAACTCCTTTTCCATCTTTTTTTCAAATAATACAAGGGAAGTACTTAATGAAAATCAAGTTCTGGAACTAATCCCATTCCATGGATTCAATTTCATCTTGGGGACTTGTATTCTTAATTAGAGTCCACCACTAGTCTGCTTCACCTTCTAAATGGTAAACAGACAGAATGCATTTTTTATGTTCTGAACCAAAAATTATGGAAAATATCTTTTCAATGGTACTAATCAACTGTTCAGTAACAAGTGGATCAGAAGACCCACTAAAAGAAGTTGGACGTTTCCTTATAAAGGATTCAATAGAATATTGTTCCCTCATCCGTACATTTAGATGTCCATAATGATTCATAGACTGTGTAAGTATAGAAATAAGATTTGTCACTCAATCTCCCATAACAGTGGTTTTTAGGAGGACAATCATTTCATTTTCCAATACATTGATCAACATTGTTACATCGGGTTCCAGCCATCGTCTAAACCCCAACAAGAATAGTGTGGGCGGAAAAAAATATTCTAGGAAAACAACATAATAAATGGGGAGTACCTTCAATATCAAACATATTAGGTTTAATTATAATATATTTAATGTAATTATAGGACAATAAACTATACTTATACTTAACCTATGAGACATACCTAGACATACCTTAGAAATATCTCTAAGGATCTCAATAATGTTTTCGCATCCTAGTTTCCAAAGGTTAACTAAACCTTTCCTCTGATACCAACTGTAGTGACCCAAAGATTTACATACATGGACATTACATTAATTTTGAGGAATACATAACACATAACAAAAATAGATACCCAAAGACCATAATAGTTTAGTGTATTTAGAAACCTATAACATAATCTTTTAATCATGGTGACAGATCTTCAATATCTCCCATAAAGATATTCCTCATTGGTTTTCTTAACTAAAACCATTTTTTATATCATGGGGAAAAGAAAACATATAAAGGTAGAGCTCAAATGTTTAGTAAGGGTAAGAGTGGAGAAAATAAAACAAACTATATACACTTTAACTTAAAAAACATGAACATAAAGTTTAAACATCAAAATATTGAGTCGTGAAATAAATATTTGCAGTACGTAAGACATAGATCATAATGGAACATCAATCATGATAAAATAGAAATAAAATATGTAAATGTGGAAAACCATTAAGCACATGATATGATTTCTAAAGTATCAAAAGCATTGCTACCAAGACCATCATAGTGGAAAAAGTCCATTTCTAAATCGGGTTTACATGTCATTCTAGCCCTACATTACTGAACCATATTTACTTTCCATTTCAACAATGTTTATCTGATGAGATATAAATCATTACCCAATGCATTATAGGGAGATATAGGTCCCACCCATCTCATAATAAAATCATTATTTTGTGTTCCCCAAAATAAACATAAATCATTCATCATAAGCCAAAGAATAATATGGGTTTCATAAACATCATCCCATCATAACATAATCCATATAAAAAAATAGATATCATTTCATCATAAGAAAAATCAAACCATGTAAACAATAGAGAAATTATACTTGAAATATTGACATACTAAATAATTCCATCGTAGATGGAAAATTGTTTTGATAAAACACTTAAAATTAATTCTTGAGGAAAATATCCTTTTTTCTTAAAAATCATTTTCTTTTCACAAATTGTCACCTGATTTTAAAAGAAAATAATTTTGTTGGAAATAATCATGAAATTTTATATAGGTAGTATCATGGAAATAAGGAATTATGAAACTGCAAAAATCCATTCACGCTGTATATGTTAAAAACAATTATTCTTGTGCTCTTTCCAAAAAAGTCAAAAGTACCTCGTATGTTAAACAAAAAAAAAGGTTCCTTTCATACTACATAGTAAATGTCAAAAGAGGTAAACATGAAATTAAACATACATGGAAGAATAATAAACATGTTATGAAAATATTTTTATAAAACACAGACATGGATGATAAATATAACCCCAGTAAATACTTACGAATAAGCAATCTTAAATAAGAATGAGTTTGGAATAATTATCCTTTACCTTAGGTCAAATTTCTTTTGTACATGTCTAAAACTCCTGTATTGTGGGTTTAAATATATTATTAAATTGTAACAGAACCATAATAAAATTTATGATATCATATATGATTCAATTATGACTTAATATTACCTGTTCTTTTGTCAATTCCATGTCAAAGCAGTGTTTTGGGTATAATCGTTTAATTTATCGTAATTGTTTGGACTTATTGTTCTTGATATTATTAATTATATCCTGATTTAAGAAATTATAGAATGTAAAATATGATTTATATATAATATATATTCAGAATTTAAATAATAGATAGATCGATAAGTGGATTGAAATACCCCGTTCATGGAGACAGTAGGCCGTACGTACGCATGAACACTATTTTCGTTTCCTTAGTGAATTGAATGGAATTAAGTAAATGAAACATATATGTACATAAATCCAGTATAATTATTATTTCATATCTTTCAGGATTATTTATTATACATACTTTATAATCAATCTTGAATGGTTAACATGGAGAATGAATCTCATCGTGTCATGGAGACGGTAATATGTACGTACACACAAGAAATAATATCATTCCCATAATTATTGAATGGTATTGGATTGGATTATATAATATATTCTAATTATTATTATGTTATAATAATAGTATATAGTTATTATTTCCACCATTATAACCATCCAAGTAAGGCGGTGGTGGAAAAACAGATTACACCATGGTGTGGAGATGTTAAGCTGTACGTACGCACGCCTGGTGATTTCATTTTTTGTAGGATCAATAAAAGGTGAAATATGGTTGTTTAATATTTATAATGACATATAATCATATGATTTATAATTATGTTATTACTTTATTATGAAACAACAAAATAAGAGGATGTAGAAGAAGAAATGAATTGGAAAGAATCGGTAAAGATATTACCTCCTCTTTGATGCGCCTCTTCTAAACCTCCTCTTAGGGAACTAAAGTTGGTCTTTGAAGAATACCAAGACCTCTAGTCTATTTATAGGTAAGTGGAGAAGAGTAATGAAAAGGTTTTTTTTAAGCCCGAATTCTCAAAATGTTGTAAAGAAGAGATAGAGGAGGTTCTCTTTTATTAGAGAGGAGAGGGGCACTTTTGGAAACCTCTAAAATATTAATTTAAAATAAACTCAAACCCCACCTAAAAACCTAAAATATGAATCATATTCAAATATGAGATGTTATAGGGTTGTAATATCATAAAACAACAAAATTTAGACATGTTGGGAATTTATTTAAAACCTTATCAACTTGATTTATCCTTATTTAATCTATTTAATTTTATTTGTGGTAATAATATGAAATTTTTTAAATTGATATAAATAATTAAGTATGTGTTTTTAATTGTACATAATTGGATAATATATGACATTTTGGACCATATAATTTTCAATTTATAATTTTTAAATATTTTTGTGATTTTTAAACAATTTAAAAATATGTTATTTTCATAAAATATAAATAATGTCAATTTTGAAACTATTCAATTATTTGAATTTAAATAAAACACACACATAAGATATATTGGAAAAAAATATTTAATAGATTCTTAGTATTTCATATTCTTCTAAAAAAATTAACGGAGAACATTAATTTATTTATATATCATTTATTTTAATATTTTTAAAACCATTTATTTGATATTTTTCATAATAAAATAATTACTACAACATTTTTGTATAATTATTTAATATAATTATTTGTTGCATAAGAATTAAAAATAAAATACCATGATGCAGATAAATGTAATATAAACAATAAGAATACTTTTACTCGAATTTATCATCTTAAAATCACAACATTTAAATTGTTATATTTATTAAATAATGAAGGTGAGAACTTTAACATTATTTAAAATAAAATACTATATGTGTCATAATCACTTTTATAAGGCTCCATATGGATCTCAATTATACCATTGGATGATTATGGTTTAGATATACACGACCAATATGTTTTTGTCATGTGTTTGGGCCTTTTTTGGGTATTATTATTTGAATAAAAACTATATTATTGATTTTTCAATAAATAAATAACTTCTGCATCATTAATATATAATCAATTTAGGTAATTAAATATATCTTAAAAAATTAAAAATAAATTACCTTGAAAAAGGAAAATAATTTATATTTCAAATGAGTATTTATAATCAAATTGGTATTCTGTATAACCATATATTCAAAACACTTTAATTATTAATGTTTCAGTGAGACATATTTCACTTTCTTGAAATAAAATAAATTATAGGTCTTAATCACATTCAAGTGGGTTCCAATTGATTCTATTTCGACCAAAGAATAATTTAATGAAAAATATAATCATCAAATTATATTAAGAAAAGTGTTTGGGTAATTTTAAAATATTATATTTACCCTTAATTACATAATTTACCTTTAACTATGTTAAATAAAATTTATCGTAGTTACTATTCATAATGCCTAAAAATACAAAATAGCGTATTAACATAATTTGTACCTACTGACACAAAATATGGAATCCATTTTTCCAAATTCAATACATAGAAGTGAATGTATTAAATTTAAAATTAATCCTGGTATTGAGAAAATGAGTTTTAAAAGTTAAAACATTGCAAAAGATTGAAGTGTTTTTATCTATAAATTCATAGTAAAATTGATAATAATGAAATAAATTATATTAAATGGAAAAAATATATTATATTTCTAATTTAAAACTATTCAATATTATAATTTAACTATATAATTTATCTCGATGAAACAAGTTGTTTTTAATTAAAATTTAGCGTATTTGTACTATTCATCAAAATGTGGAGGTCATCAGAAAATTGTCAAAAATTTATCCAATGTAAATTTTTATGTCCTAATTCAAAATTAGATGTTTAATTTGTCAAATTGAACTTATATTCATGTGAAAAATTAGAGTTAAAATTGTTGTGCCATCAAAAGGTGACAAAATTGCATTTTTTTTAAAATTAATTCTTTTAACATAAAAATTAATTTTTTATAATACTATTTTATAGAAAACATGTACGATAAATTATAATGTTATAAAATTCAAAATGTGGTTAATACTATTCATAACGGCTAGTTCATAATATTATTATAACTATATATCGTTGTTTAGGGATGCTCAATATTGCGTACAACACAAACTATTGAGGAAGCTCGCTCTTACGTGCAACATATGACATCAAAAAAACTAAAAAGAATATTTCTCATAAAATTTCGTGGTGTTACAGAGATGGTATCGATATATTTTATTCTAGTGATACACACCTAGGTATAATTATGTAGTTATTGAGATGTGGTTGATGATGATATTGGATTATTGGAATCACCTTGAGTGAAAAATTTATTGTAGAAACCTCCCTCATTGAGATAGAACTAATCCAAGATATTATTTGGGGTGTGGGATGTGACAAGATGGTGATACCTTACCTGAGTGAGAGGATAGTAGTCACTGTTTTATAACCATAGAAAAAAATATAATGCTAAGCTTTAGTGATAGGGTTGTGGTGTGGTTGTGATATAAGGTGGAATATGAGATCATGGGTTGGATGGGCCCTACCTTGAGTAAGATAGTATTGTACAAGAATAGTATGAAATCTTATGAGGAATATTTTTGAATGAGCTATGATTATTTGTATGGGGAAACAAGCACCTTTACCATTGAATATATAGGGAAGGTTGCGATTCAGGGTGAAACTTCACTTAGATGCATTTGTCACAACCAATATGGGATCCATGTAGTACATGCATACCTTACATAAGCTATACATGTTCAGAACATGTTATTCATTGGAACAGTATAAGTAGCTCTATGGGGATTTAGATATGGGTTGGAGGTGAGGGTCAATGATCGTAGTAGAGCCTCCTTATATATTTTTCATTTTTTTTGGTGATCAGCTAGGTTAGGGATCAGTTGGAACATGTGATTGTATGAATGCATTTAATATTTTATATAAAGGTTTCATTATTGATTTTTTACTTTAATTATTCAATATGGAAGTTGATTTTTTATTTTTATGGTATTTATGTCCATTATATTTAGGTAATAGTCTCTCTAAAATATTATTCAGTACCTCAGCATCAGTATTCAGCCACTTTCAAATGAGGAGGCATGCCTAAGGTGATATAATGCTCCAATTAGGATAATTTTGAGTGATTTAAGATGGGGAAATATAAGGTGACCTCAGATCATATTTTCCCATGTCTTTCTATTTTGGAACTAGTAAAAGGAGATAAAAAATTGATGGATCTTATGATGGACCTCTGTTTGGTATGTTTTGATCACATTCATTATGGGATATCTTGATTACCAGGGTTGTGTTCTTTCAATTCATTAATATTTGCATTGAGATATTTATTACTGTATGATTTTAATAATTTAAATAATTACATTTGGTTTTGGATCTTGGTCGATAGTTTAAAAGGTGTGTATATAGGAATCGTACATGGAATATATGATTCATAAGAAATTTATAATCTTGTGTGATATTGATTTTTATAATGATAATGGTCAAATTGTTCAACGTGTCAATGAAAAAATAAATACTAGTTTCCTAGACAAATTTTTGTTGATATTCTACTCAGATAGATGGTGTTTTTTTGAATCATGAAAATTATGGATCTTATAATGGTGTATTCTCTTAGGGTAGTTATGTTGTCCCTTTATAAATTTCTACACCCAAACCCATACTCCCAAATATGACGATCAAACATATTTCTTTCATGATGGTTTGATAAAAAATATGTGACCCAATATTAACAATATATAATTATAGTAAAAATAAAAACAGTTAGTTATATTTACTCCCAAGATGTTTTATGTTTAGTTATTTTGACAGTAATTAAAAATGAATAACTAAAAAAATCATATCTTTCCCATCAAATGATATTTTTAATACAATAAAAATGACTCCCTGTTTAAAAATATTTCTTCAATATATCCCAAAAAATTATTTAAACATGATATACATTCAATCATATCATATGTAATACTCTTCATCTTAATTTATGGAGATGTGAATTTAATAAGGGTGAGATAATATTCACAACAAGGGATAACATACAATTCAATATATCATGGAATAAATAATTCATGTGTAATAGTGTTGGACTAAATAATAATCGAAAAAATTCATAGAAATGATGGCTTAAGAATATAATATATTTCCATAGATAACCAAAAATTTAAAATAATCACATAGATAATAATATTTATTTTCATAGTGATGAAATTAATAATGTTTAATTTCATAATCATATTATCAAATCTTCCTTCGAATCCATAATATGTAAAAAAGTAAGGATTACTCTAAACATTTAACTATTTTATATCATGATATCTAATGAGGCTTTGACGAGATATATAATTTCATTCCATACATACCATCAATCAATTAAAATGCATTCATAATATGATGAAATGAAAAAAATACATTACATGACCAATATTCCATAATAATTAATAAACATCATCAATTAAATTACAAGCATACAGATTTCCCATATTTCCTTATTGAATAAATTGAATAACAATCATACAAAGAACAATTGAAATAGAAAATGTATATATTAGTTAGTATCAAATATTTTTTATATTATAAAACATTATATATATGTATATTGTCAGTGATGTAAAATATATCGAAGAAATTAAAGAATTTTGGCATGATAGATAACATTAATTCCAACATAAATATATGAATAATTATAAATAACATAAGCCTTAAAAACATGGTTATGTATGAATTATAAAATCAAATGTTAATTTAGAGGGTAATAAAAGAAAAAAAGGATATATATTTTTTAGAGTTTGAGAGGAAAATAATAGAAAAAATCCAAAAAAATCATATAGGTTTTGAAAATTTTCATAAAACAAAATAAAAGTCACTTTAAAAATCTATTTCATGGGGTGAAAATAAGAAATTTTAAACCATAATTTTAAATGAATTCCAAATATTTGAACCTTTACATTAAATGAATTTATATATAAAAATGTGATATATAAGATAAATATAATCTTCATATGAAAGAAATATTATTATTTATTCATTTAAAATATTAAATTTTTAAAATAAAACATTCAAATATAATGGGAATAATATTATATTTGAAATCCCTATAATTTTGAATAATAAGACTTCTTATTAATAATAAAAAAATGTGAAAAATTAATCATTTGGTAAACGTTTAAAATGAAATTTTTTCACAAATTTTTAATGGAATTAAAAATAATGTGTGTGGTAAATGTTAAAAATATTCCTTTAAAATATAGATAATTAATGTGAAAGGAAACAAAAATTGAAATTTATAAATAATTTAAGTAGATGTGAGAAAAATTTTATAAAAATAAAAAGAATGTGGACATGGGGAAAAAATATTCCCAACTATAAAGAAGTGATAAGTTAGTGTAAAAAAAATAAAGTGTCCGGTTGAATTGTGACTCAAGGGGTGGTGAAATGTCAAGAAAAAAATTTAAAAATAAGAAAATAAAGTGGGGATATAGTATAATAAATTCAAAATATTTTTTAAAACAAAAAAAATTATCATGTTCAATAATAAAGGTTATACCTCAACGAAATTAAATTAAGTTGACAACTACCCTTATGTCTTTGGTCGTGTGTGAATCAAAGGACATGGAAAAAGAGAGATTAAATGAATATAAAACTCCTAATAGTAATAAATAAAATATAATATATGATTTTATATATAATTAATTTAGTAAATAAAATTAAATTAGTGTATAATTAGAAGCATGCTTCATGAAATTAAAATTGAGATCAAGAATGATTACCTAAAGTCTCGATATTCTGGGTGTCTACATCTAAGATTTTGAATAATGAAAAATAGTTTATTAAATACTTAATTATTTTTTTCATTTATATTTCTTTTTTGGAGGTCAATTTATTATCATATATCCTTAATTATATATATATATGTATATTTAAATTATCATTATAGTGGAACAAAAAATATATCATTCAATGAGTTTTCTAAAATACATTAAAATTAAGAAAAGTGTCTTAGAATGGTCATTTTATGAGGCTAGTTTTTCAATGACTATTTATTATTAATATTATTATTATAGTGAATAAATTTTCATTCATGAATACTAGTCATGTCATAAATTTAATTTATATTTCTTAAATCTACCTTTATAACTACCCCTAAAAATAAGTGATTAAAAATAATATACATAATTCATGGATGTGGTGGCCTGACCATTACACTAATGGTGTTATTATTTTAAAATTAATGGCAGGAAGGTAGATAATTGTCATCCTATTATAGTAATAAAATAAAATAATTCTAATTTTACTTTTATCATTATATTAAAATGCATATTGATTATTTGAATGATATAGAAAAAGAAAAAGTCTTGAAATAACTCTGTTAAAGCATTCACTTCTTCCTTGTTATCCCCATTTAGACCACCCCTTAAGTTATCTTAGATTTAAATGTTTGTTAGAAAAAACTAATATAATGGTGTAAAAATTGTTGGGTATGGGTTTCAGAATTTTTTGGTTGATATTAGAGAATTTAGTTGTGAGGATACATGTGTTGGTGAAGGGTTCCTTTAATAGATGAGAGAGATTACATTTTTGTAAATATTAATTTCATAATATTAAAAGTGTTTTATTACTCAAGGAATGGTAAAATAATTAATAATTAGATGGTAATATATAATGTGTGGTTTTTAATCCCTTAAATACCCATTTATAGATGATTTTTTTTAATATTTTCAACTTTATCAACTTATTTCCTATTTTTTCTCATTTTAACCTTTACCATATGAAATAATTATTACACTGGTTAATTATTTTTATTAAAATAATGAAATTCTCCTTACTAACTTATTGGAAATTCTAATTCTAAATATTTAATCCCTTATAATATATTTAATTTATTGAAGGTATACAATTTATTTTTAATATAATAACAGATAATGTAGAAAACCAATTAATAGAAAAATGTGTTGTCTAAAAATAAAGTGAATTTAATATTATTTCATTCTATATAAAATTCATTAAATAAAAAAAAATATATTTTTAAATATATTTTGAGTACATTTTACTAGTTTAATTTTTAAAAGTGTTAAATTGAATTCCCTATGATTGAAATACTTAATTTATAGAAAAATAATTTTTCTTAAAAAATAGTCTTTCTAAGAATAAATAATTATAATGAAATGACATTAATCTTTTATTTATTAATGATTAAACATGTTAAACTAATTTTTACTTAAAATGTGAAATTCTTATTTAAAATAATAAATATAAAATATATGGAATTAATATAATTCATTTTAACTATATTTTTATTTACATGAGGTTTTGGCCTACTTAGAATTTTCATAATGATATTTCACATTTTATTCCTATAATGTATTAATGATTTTGTTGAATTATTAAATATACCACAGTTTATTTTTGATTGGATTTCTATGTAATAAAATATATTTTACATAGAATTTATTTAATGGAAAATATTTTCTAAAATTTCATTGTGTTACATCCTAGCCCGATAAATAAATTACATCCTTGCATGATTCAATTTTCTCACTGATGAAAATAATAAGATAATGTATTTTAATCCTTTAAAATATTTTTATAAATATACTACGAATCATCCATATAATTTCCCCTACGATGTCAAACTAGATATACAATTATACTCTCTATTCATGCATTCATATGAGATCAAGTGAAAGCATAAATTCTTATTTCATGGTTATTAACCATATTTTCCTTATATAAATATCCAGTAAAAACTTATTGTATCTATATCAGAATTTAATTTCCTAGAAACCACATACTATTAACATTAATAAAATTATAGGATATTTTTTCTATAGTTATATTTATTACTATGGTTTCCACTAATGTATTCTAGTTCCAATTTATAATAATAATAATAAAATAAAATTCTTTATTACTATGTACCAACCCCAAAATTATGGAAATAAATACACCCATAATTTAATAATCACTATTATCCACAAACAGTTTTGATTGCATACTCATCCATATATTCATTAACAATATATACTCCCAAAAAGATATTAATATTTTCCCAAAATAACATGATATTACCTAAAGAAGTATTATATATGACCGTAATGGACTACGTATGTAGAGACCCGTATCTTGACGTACATGGACATTACATTACATTTGCGGAATACTTAGTATATAACAAAAACACACACTAAAGGATCGTAATAGTTTAGTGTCTTTGGAAACTCGGAACGTAATCTTCTAATCGTGGTGAAAGTTCTTCAATATCTCCCATAAAGGTCATCCCTTTTTTCTACCTAAAACCTTTCTTTATATCCTGGGGAAAAGAAAACATAAAAGGGTGAGCTCAAATGCTCAGTAAGGGTAAACAAAGGAAATATCAATCACATAATTTTCATAAGGACATAACATTTTTGGAAATCTTAACCTGCAAAAGAGAGCATAATTTCATAACATGGGATAAATCATAGTAGTGAAATGAAATCATAACTTAAAACATTACTCATTGTGGCATACACACATAATCATAGAGAATCATTTCTTGTTAGTCAAGACTCATTGCCAAGACTATCTTAGTGGACAAAGTCCCTTTCTGAATCGAGTAATCCTCGTTTCAGTCCTGTTTCACTGAACCGGTATAACCTACCATTCCAGCCATGTCTATCTCATGAGATATAAAATCTTTACCCAATGCATTGGAGGGAGATATAGGTCCCACCCATCTCATAATGATACCATTCTTATGTGTGCCACAAAATCATAAATCATACATCATTTCATAACACATGTAACAAAAATGGGATTCTTGAAACATCATGACATCATAAATCAATTCATATAAGATAAAGGAATTCATAAACATAATTCCATCACAACATAGTCAAATCAATGTAAAAATATGGATATAAACAGAACTCTTTATTATCTTAGATGGAAAATAATTTTGATAAAACACTTGAATTGAATTCTTGAGGAAAATATCCTTTCTTCTTCAAAATCAATTTCTTTTCACAAAACATCATGCAACTTTAAAAGAAAGAGATTTTATTGAAAATAGTCATGAAATCTTTTAGAGGAAGCTTCATGAAAATAAGGCTTTATAAAACAGTAGAAATCCGTTCGTGCCGTATAAGTTAAAAAAAACATTCTTCGTACTTTTGTCGGAAAAGTCAAAAAGTACCTCGTACGACAAAAGATTCCTTTCATACATATTACTAAAACTCACCGAAGGGTAAAAATGGATTTAAACAATTGTGGGTGGATGGAAATAATATTACATTTTGATGAAACATGGATGTGGATGATAAAATACACCCCAGTAAATACTTACGAATAAACAATCTCAGATAAAAATGAGATTGTGATATTTCCCTTACCTTAGGTCCAATTTGCTTCGTATGTGTCCGAACCTCCTGTATAATGATTTACATAATGTCATTGACTTATTACAGAATCATATTCATTGTTATTATATCATATATGGTTCACTTATGACATTATATTACCCGTTCTTTTGTAAATTCCATGTTAAAGAAGCGTTTTGGGTAAAATCGTTTCATTTATCGTAGGTGTTTTGACTTGTTGTTCTTGACATCATTATTACTTATATCATGATTTACTTACTTCCAGAATATAAAATATGATTTATATATCATATATATTCAGTATATATATATATATAATAGATAGATAAATAAAATGAAAAACACCGTTCATGGAGACGGTAGTCCGTACGTACGCATGAACGCTGTTTTTCTTTCCTTATTGTCTTGAAATGGAAGTAAGTAGATGACATACATATGTATATATATATACATAAATCCAGTAGCTTTATAATGTCATGTATTTCATTATTATTTCTTATATATACATTATAATCATTCTTAAATGGTTAACATGGAGAATGAATCTCATCGCGTCGTGGAGACGGTATTCCGTACGTACGCACGAGCGATGATATCATTTCTATAAATATTGAATTGAATTGGAGTGGATTATAAAATATATCAGAATCATTATGATGTTGTAATAACTATGTATAGTTATTATTTACACCATTATACCCATCCATGTAAGGTGGTGGTGGAAAATAGATTACACCACGGCGTGGAGACGGTATTCCGTACGTACGCACGCGCGGTGATTTCTTTTTCCGTAGGATGGATAGATGGTGAAATAGGGTTTTTTCATACTTATAATAACATATCAGTATATGAGTGATACTGATGTTATTACTTCATAATGAAACAACCTAAGAAGAAGAAGTGGAAGAAGAAATAAAGATGAAAGAATTGGTAACGGTAATTACCTCTTCTTTGAAGTGCCTCTTTGAGACCTCCTCTTAGGGCACTAGAATTGGTCTTTGAGGAAGACCAGAACCTCTAGGATGTTTCTAGGGAAGTGGAGAAGGGATTTTGGCAGGGGTTGGCCGAGCTTGAGTGCTCAAATTGGTGTGAGGAGGAGGGGGAGGAGGTGTCCTTTTATAAGGGAGGAGAGGGGCACCTTAGGAATTCTTAAAAATATTAATTTATAATAAATATAACCCCACTTAAAAACCTCCAAAAATGACTCATATTCGAAGCTTAGATGAGATAGGGTTGTAATCTCATCAAACAATCAAATTTATACATGTTTGGATCTTATTTTAAACCTTATCAATTAGATTTAACTCTAAGTTAAATAATTTAACTTTTACCGTGTCTTTTTGTTTTCTTTCACTATATGGTTAATACACTTACTATAACATGCCAAACGAACCCCAAATTGTATATTATTAATACATATATCCTTATCTAAGTCATTTGGCCGAACCTTAGATTTTTAGGAATAAAATAACAATTAATAATATAATATTTGATTTAAAAACTATTTTGTGTCAATTTTGACACTATTTGATATATGATTTTTTTGAAAGTCATAACAGAATTATATATTAGAACCAAGTTGATTAAATCAACACTAATATATCATAGTAACCTAGAAAATTAGTGGAATTCATAAAAAGTCTTAAATTACATTTATTTTGGTATTTATATTATCAATGATGTCAATATTTCATTAATAAGATAATTACTGCATCATCTTTGTGTCATAAATAAATTATATTATATGCTGTCTAAAAATTACAAATAAAATACCATCATGTAGGAAATCTTTTTAGCTTTCTAATGAATATTTATAGTCGACTTTAGCTTATGTATAACCCCATATTAAAAATGATTTACTTATTAAACTTTGATTTTAACTATTTTAACCCTTCTTTAAATAAATTAATAATAAATGTCCTAATCTAATCCAAGTGGGCCTAAATGGTCATATTTTATTCCTAAGTTTGTTTTTGGTCGAATTACACTTGTCCAATAGAATTAGGACATGTTTTAGGGTAATATTAATATCATATTTACCCTTAGTTACCCTATTTACTATTAACCGTGGTAAAAAAAGTAAAAAGTTACTATTCACCAAAAAATTATTTTCATCTCATTGAACCACATTTTAGTTCTTGATATTAACCGTGTCTCTCGGATTTTCGAAATTCCATTCACAGAAGCGGTAAAATTAAGTTTTATGCAAAATTCCGTTTTTAACCTACCACTTAGTGGTTTCACTATTCATCAAAAATTGAAAGTTTTCAGAAAAATGCCAAAATTTCATCCTAAGCTATATTTCATATTCCGAATTCAAAAATGAAGTCTATTTTACCAAATTCATAACATAGAAGTTGCATTAATTAATTTTATAATTAAATCCCGCTGTTAAAACAAATAGCGTGTTTTTTAAGAAACAAAATCTATCAAAAGATTGACACTTGATTATGTCTGGTTTAAATGTGAAATTACAAACAATGACGAACATTGTATTAAATTGTAAAAATATATTATAAATATACTTTAAAACCACTCAAATTAATAATTTATTACTATTAATTATTTCTATTAAAAAAGTTGTTTTTAATTATAATTTAGTAATTTTCACTATTCATTAGAATATGAAAGTTATCCGAAAAGTACCAAAATTTCACCTTAGGCTAAATTCGATACTCCGAATCCAAAAATGAATTCCATTTTGAAAAATAAAATTTACAAAATTTCCAAAAAGTGGTTATTACTATTCATAACGGCTAGTTTTAATAATATTTTAATAGCATATCGTTGTTTCGTGAAACTCAGTATTGCGTACTACACACGCTATCGAGGAAGGTCGCGATTGCGTGTAACGGAAGGAAAGTCAAGGATGCGTATTGTGAAAGCTTCTATTGTTGTAGCGTACAACACAAGACATTAATGAAATTAAAAAGAATATTTTTCATAAAATCTTGGGGCGTTACATTCTACCCCCCTTAAAATGAATTTCGCCCTCGAAATTCGTCGGGGTTATAAATGGTTTACTATTCAAAATTTTCTTTGATAGAAACCCACATCGTAAAAAGGAATACCAAAACATGGATTTAAAAACTAAAGTATGAAATGTAACGATTACCCAAATATACTAATCACTGGGTTTCCACATAGGTGAAAATATGGATATGGAAGAAAAATCTAACCATCATGTTCTGATGGAGAGTGGTAGAGAACATGGCTATGGAAAAGCCAGTAATCACAAATCCATAGATTTGTGATGATATAAGGTACCATCTGATTCATCAGGTATAAGATCACTAGGACAACATTTTTGGTTTTCAAGATCATTTCCCTAAAGTTGAAAATTTGCTTAGAATAAATACTTACTTTATTTTGGTAAAATCTCACTTTTGTTCGTGCCTTGAACAATTTCTACTTCATCTCTTAAATAAATGAAGTTGAATTTGTTATTCGTGATGTGTTAGCAGATCATGTGATAGAATGACAGGTCATTCCATCTGTCTCAAACAAAAGGTTAGCAAAACTTATATACATAAGTCGATCTATAGTGAGATTAATCATATATGGTTCCTAAAATGGACTTATACTTCATATATCATACTGCTTAATATAATAAAACTAGTTTCTACTAAACAGGGACTTCCTGTAGGTCAGTGGTAGGCGATAAAGGCCAGTCGCACTTCGGTTGTGGGTTCGATTCCCACAGCCTTGTCCGAAGCGATGGGCTGTCGCCCGTCCTGCAGGTTGTCCTTTTTCCAAAACTACTATAACATCCCATCAATAATATCGTCCAACACAATCCATTCCAATCTTTAGGCTTATCCATAATACTGCAGTCCACTCTCATAACATAGTGAAAACAATTACCAGAGATTTAATATCATCGTTGATCCCCATATATCATAAGATATGTTTTTTTTTGGTCACATTCCAAACATTCAAAGTCCTTAATCATGTATACTCATGAATACCCATTGAACCTTAGTGAAAACTTGAATGCAGTTAAAAGTTAACACTTTACACATACCAAAATCCTCAAAATTATTTATACTCAAACCATGATATCACTTAGTCCTTATATCAATCATGAGCTCATGAATACTATTAAACATTTCATTTTCTCGTCTTCATTATGCGCATATCATCTTATTTCCAAAAAAATATCTCAATCACTTTGAATACCACATCAATAAATATTGCAATACTCAATGATACAACATTATTTTGGAATCCCATTACATAAACACTTAATCATTCCACCACATCGTTGTCATATTCAACATTGCCAATAGTGATCGCATGTGATTTCCCTTTGTCCTTTGCCTTCAGTGGTTGCTCATGTTGATCATCACTAACCCTTGGATTAGGGCAATTATTAGCATAATGCCCCATTTCCTTGCACTTGAAGCATTGAAGTGTTGGCGGTGCGTTCTCTGCAGTGTTTGCTTTATCATTAGAAACCCTTTTTCCATTACTTCGACACTCAGCTGCTCGATGACCTTCTTTTCCACACTTTAAACATTTTCTAGTCCCTTTTAGACAATCTCCACCATGCTTCTTTCCACACTTTGTGCATAAGGAAACATTCATCTTCTTTTCACCATTATTCTGAGATTTCTCCTTGAACTCCATCTTTCGTTTCTTGTCAAAACCATGAGATGGATATGTAACACCAACTTCCATTTCTACCTTGATAGCACAACGCACAATTTCTTCATAGCTACTGAAGTCTCTTATAGCTAATGCCCTTCGAAGACTTGGTTTTAAGCCACTGAAAAATCGATCAACTTTACTTTCAGGTTGGATGATAATTCCAGAAGCATACCTTGCAAGTCTTGTAAAATTTGCTTCATAGGTACCAACAGATTCATCGTCCCTTTGCTTCAGTTCAAGAAACTCTTTCTCCATCTTTGTTCGAAGAATACGAGGGAAGTACTTATTGAAAAATAAGTTCTTGAACTCGTCCCATTCCATAGACTCAATTTCATCCCTTTGCCTTGTATTCTTAATAAGATTCCACCATTGATCAGCATCTCTTTCCAAACGATACACTGCTAGGATGACTTTATCATGTTCAGAACATTGAAGAACTGAAAATATCTTTTCAGTAGTACTAATCCATTGTTCAGCAACTAATGGATCAGTAGACCCACTGAAAGAAGGTGGACGCTGCCTCATGAAGGATTCAACAGAATGTTGCTCCTTCCTTTGCTCGTTTGGAATTCCTGCATGATTCATAGCTTGAGAAATTTGTGTGAGCATGGCTACAAGATTTTGCATTCCAGCTCCTATATCGTTTGGTTGCTCATGGGTACAATCATTGCATTGCCCATCACATTCCGCATTAACACGGTTCCTTCGGGTTCCAGCCATCGTCTAAAACCCCAAAAGAATTGTGTGAGAGGCAAAAATCATGCTAGGGAAAACAACATAATAAAGGGTTAGTACCGTCAATATCTAACATCTTAGGTTAAATTCAAAGATCGTTAGCGTAATTCTAGGACTATAACCTATACGTATACTTAACCTTAGAGACATCCCTAGACATACCTTAGAAATATCTCTAGGGATCTCACTAAAGTTCTCGCATCCTAGTTTCCAAAGGTTGACTAAACCTTTCCTCTGATACCAACTATAGAGACCCGTATCTTGACGTACATGGACATTACATTACATTTGCGGAATACTTAGTATATAACAAAAACACACACTAAAGGATCGTAATAGTTTAGTGTCTTTGGAAACTTGGAACGTAATCTTCTAATCGTGGTGAAAGTTCTTCAATATCTCCCATAAAGGTCATCCCTTTTTTCTACCTAAAACCTTTCTTTATATCCTGAGGAAAAGAAAACATAAAAGGGTGAGCTCAAATGCCCAGTAAGGGTAAACAAAGGAAATATCAATCACATAATTTTCATAAGGACATAACATTTTTGGAAATCTTAACCTGCAAAAGAGAGCATAATTTCATAACATGGGATAAATCATAGTAGTGAAATGAAATCATAACTTAAAACATTACTCACTGTGGCATATACACATAATCATAGAGAATCATTTCTTGTTAGTCAAGACTCATTGCCAAGACTATCTTAGTGGACAAAGTCCCTTTCTGAATCGAGTAATCCTCGTTTCAGTCCTGTTTCACTGAACCGGTATAACCTACCATTCCAGCCATGTCTATCTCATGAGATATAAAATCTTTACCCAATGCATTGGAGGGAGATATAGGTCCCACCCATCTCATAATGATACCATTCTTATGTGTGCCACAAAATCATAAATCATACATCATTTCATAACACATGTAACAAAAATGGGATTCTTGAAACATCATGACATCATAAATCAATTCATATAAGATAAAGGAATTCATAAACATAATTCCATCACAACATAGTCATATCAATGTAAAAATATGGATATAAACAGAACTCTTTATTATCTTAGATGGAAAATAATTTTGATAAAACACTTGAATTGAATTCTTGAGGAAAATATCCTTTCTTCTTCAAAATCAATTTCTTTTCACAAAACATCATGCTACTTTAAAAGAAAGAGATTTTATTGAAAATAGTCATGAAATCTTTTAGAGGAAGCTTCATGAAAATAAGGCTTTATAAAACAGTAGAAATCCGTTCGTGCCGTATATGTTAAAAAAAACATTCTTCGTACTTTTGTCGGAAAAGTCAAAAAGTACCTCGTACGACAAAAGATTCCTTTCATACATATTACTAAAACTCACCGAAGGGTAAAAATGGATTTAAACAATTGTAGGTGGATGGAAATAATATTACATTTTGATGAAACATGGATGTGGATGATAAAATACACCCCAGTAAATACTTACGAATAAACAATCTCAGATAAAAATGAGATTGTGATATTTCCCTTACCTTAGGTCCAATTTACTTCGTATGTGTCCGAACCTCCTGTATAATGATTTAAATAATGTCATTGACTTATTACAGAATCATATTCATTGTTATTATATCATATATGGTTCACTTATGACATTATATTACCCGTTCTTTTGTAAATTCCATGTTAAAGAAGCGTTTTGGGTAAAATCGTTTCATTTATCGTAGGTGTTTTGACTTGTTGTTCTTGACATCATTATTACTTATATCATGATTTACTTACTTCCAGAATATAAAATATGATTTATATATCATATATATTCAGTATATATATATATATAATAGATAGATAAATAAAATGAAAAACACCGTTCATGGAGACGGTAGTCCGTACGTACGCATGAACGCTGTTTTTCTTTCCTTATTGTCTTGAAATGGAAGTAAGTAGATGACATACATATGTATATATATATACATAAATCCAGTAGATTTATAATGTCATGTATTTCATTATTATTTCTTATATATACATTATAATCATTTTTAAATGGTTAACATGGAGAATGAATCTCATCGCGTCGTGGAGACGGTATTCCGTACGTACGCACGAGCGATGATATCATTTCTATAAATATTGAATTGAATTGGAGTGGATTATAAAATATATCAGAATCATTATGATGTTGTAATAACTATGTATAGTTATTATTTACACCATTATACCCATCCATGTAAGGTGGTGGTGGAAAATAGATTACACCACGGCGTGGAGACGGTATTCCGTACGTACGCACGCGCGGTGATTTCTTTTTCCGTAGGATGGATAGATGGTGAAATAGGGTTGTTTCATACTTATAATAACATATCAGTATATGAGTGATACTGATGTTATTACTTCATAATGAAACAACCTAAGAAGAAGAAGTGGAAGAAGAAATAAAGATGAAAGAATTGGTAACGGTAATTACCTCTTCTTTGAAGTGCCTCTTTGAGACCTCCTCTTAGGGCACTAGAATTGGTCTTTGAGGAAGACCAGAACCTCTAGGATGTTTCTAGGGAAGTGGAGAAGGGATTTTGGCAGGGGTTGGCCGAGATTGAGTGCTCAAATTGGTGTGAGGAGGAGGGGGAGGAGGTGTCCTTTTATAAGGGAGGAGAGGGGCACCTTAGGAATTCTTAAAAATATTAATTTATAATAAATATAACCCCACTTAAAAACCTCCAAAAATAACTCATATTCGAAGATTAGATGAGATAGGGTTGTAATCTCATCAACCAATCAAATTTATACATGTTTGGATCTTATTTTAAACCTTATCAATTAGATTTAACTCTAAGTTAAATAATTTAACTTTTACCGTGTCTTTTTGTTTTCTTTCACTATATGGTTAATACACTTACTATAACATGCCAAAAGAACCCCAAATTGTATATTATTAATACATATATCCTTATCTAAGTCATTTGGCCGAACCTTAGATTTTTAGGAATAAAATAACAATTAATAATATAATATTTGATTTAAAAACTATTTTGTGTCAATTTTGACACTATTTGATATATGATTTTTTTGAAAGTCATAACAGAATTATATATTCGAACCAAGTTGATTAAATCAACACTAATATATCATAGTAACCTAGAAAATTAGTGGAATTCATAAAAAGTCTTAAATTACATTTATTTTGGTATTTATATTATCAATTATGTCAATATTTCATTAATAAGATAATTACTGCATCATCTTTGTGTCATAAATAAATTATATTATATGCTGTCTAAAAATTACAAATAAAATACCATCATGTAGGAAATCTTTTTAGCTTTCTAATGAATATTTATAGTCGAATTTATCTTATGTATAACCCCATATTAAAAATGATTTACTTATTAAACTTGGATTTTAACTATTTTAACCCTTCTTTAAATAAATTAATAATAAATGTCCTAATCTAATCCATGTGGGCCTAAATGGTCATATTTTATTCCTAAGTTTGTTTTTGGTCGAATTACACTTGTCCAATAGAATTAGGACATGTGTTAGGGTAATATTAATATCATATTTACCCTTAGTTACCCTATTTACTATTAACCGTGGTAAAAAAAGTAAAAAGTTACTATTCACCAAAAAATTATTTTCATCTCATTGAACCACATTTTAGTCCTTGATATTAACCGTGTCTCTCGGATTTTCGAAATTCCATTCACAGAAGCGGTAAAATTAAGTTTTATGCAAAATTCCGTTTTTAACCTACCACTTAGTGGTTTCACTATTCATCAAAAATTGAAAGTTTTCAGAAAAATGCCAAAATTTCATCCTAAGCTATATTTCATATTCCGAATTCAAAAATGAAGTCTATTTTACCAAATTCATAACATAGAAGTTGCATTAATTAATTTTATAATTAAATCCCGCTGTTAAAACAAATAGCGTGTTTTTTAAGAAACAAAATCTATCAAAAGATTGACACTTGATTATGTCTGGTTTAAATGTGAAATTACAAACAATGACGAACATTGTATTAAATTGTAAAAATATATTCTAAATATACTTTAAAACCACTCAAATTAATAATTTATTACTATTAATTATTTCGATTAAAAAAGTTGTTTTTAATTATAATTTAGTAATTTTCACTATTCATTAGAATATGAAAGTTATCCGAAAAGTACCAAAATTTCACCTTAGGCTAAATTCGATACTCCGAATCCAAAAATGAATTCCATTTTGAAAAATAAAATTTACAAAATTTCCAAAAAGTGGTTATTACTATTCATAACGGCTAGTTTTAATAATATTTTAATAGCATATCGTTGTTTCGTGAAACTCAGTATTGCGTACTACACACGCTATTGAGGAAGGTCGCGATTGCGTGTAACGGAAGGAAAGTCAAGGATGCGTATTGTGAAAGCTTCTTTTGTTGTAGCGTACAACACAAGACATTAATGAAATTAAAAAGAATATTTTTCATAAAATCTTGGGGCGTTACAACGTATACCTTCATAATGTATTCTTTATAAGACCCAATAAACATATTCCATGATATCATTGATATCCATAAAATTATATCATATGTCACCTCGAAAGGTAAATATATTCTTTACGATCATCCTCAATGTAATTAACCAATAACTAGATCCATAAATCTTACAATAACCTCTAAAGATATCTAAACACTAATTTGATAGAAACTATGACACCCTAATCCCTCACTCTTTGATCTGGATATACAAAAATATTCTTTTTATACTGTTTTGGTATTGAATAAAGTGATCCAAACATAACCATCTATAGTTACAATAAAAGTAAAAAATATTGACTCCCTTACACAATAAAGGCCATCTAGTTTAAGAGTTTTATATTGCTGTAAAATAACAACAAAAGTAAAACCCATATATTTATCATAAAATAGACAAATTTTTCTTACTAAATTGAGGGGGTCCTTATTTAACAATATGTTTTCACTATCACCAGAAAAATTCTCCACAAATAACACTCATCTCGATAGATCGTATGTAAAAAATTTATTAAAACATAGGGAAATGGAAATATAATAATGGTGATATTAAATTTCATATGATGGGTGGAACACAATGAACGAAATTATAGAATAAAAAATCCATGAATAATATAATGGAATAAAAAATAATCAAATCACTTCATAAAACTAATAATAAGGTCATTTAAAATATATCCATGGATAACAGAAGTGTGTAAATAGTCACTAGTATAATAATAATTAATTTTACAATTAAGGAATTAATAATGATGAACATTATAAGTATATGTTTGATGCTTGTTTCCTAGATATCATACAAAAATATGGAATGTTTAAACCAAATAAAAAATTAGTTTCTCCCATCACACCTATTGATTCATATAGAGGATAAATAATTTTAGGATCCACCTATCACTAATTATTTTTAATCGTTTCATCATATGAATGAATTAATAAATAATAAAATATATAAAAAATTCCTCAGTGATCAATAAATATTCATAATGAAATAAATACGTCACTAGTTGTCAATATTTCCATAGTTATTAACTTGAATAAATTTCAATGTAATAACCTTCCATAATGACACCATATAGAGTATTGGGAATACAATTAAATAAATAATACAATCTAATATATTAAAATTATAGAATTAACATAGAATATATCCCTAAAAAATAAATAATATGGACATAAAGAAAGAAACTAAAATCAAGGGATGAAGAGATACATGTAGAGTGATAGAGAAATCAACCCTTATGAACAAGTTGGGGGATGAACTATAATTTCATAATATAATTTAGTGGTTTATACATGAAACCTAACTCCAAAGGAAATTTATCTTTTAATGTCTCTTGGGAAAATATAAGAGAAATTAAAAATTAACTTTCATACTGATTTATAGAATTACTGTAAAAATAATCTTTTAAGTCACATTGAAAAATAAATTTTATTAGAAAAAAGGTGTATATTAAAAACTATCATTTTAATATAATTCAAAACATTTAAATCTTGAAAAAATAAAGTTAACAATAATAAATATTGAGTGTATGATTAAATTATACATAATTAAATGAAATCCATTTATTTATTCTTTTAAAAATTTTTTATTAAAATATAAATTTAAAAGAATAATGGGAATAGTATTTTCATTAAAAAACTCAAAAACCCGTATAGGAAGTTTTATAAAGTAAAAATGTACTAAAAATATAAAAAAATACCAATATGGTAAAAGTAAAAAATGATATTTCTTTAGACTTGAGTTAATAAAGTAAAAAAAACTTTTGTGGAAAATAATAAAAAATCCTTTATAATCCTTGATAAATGATAGTAAGAAAAACATAAAATGATCTTTTGTAATAATTAAATTTAGGGGAAAAAAATATTGTAACAATATATAGAATATGAACATGGAAGAACAATATTCCCATCCTTTAATAAGAAATAAAGTCTACTCCACATATAAGAAATTTTTTGGTTGAATTATGAAAAAATGGTAGGAGAAATGGCAATAAATTATTTAAACCTCAAAAATATGAAAAGAATATAATATAATATAGTTATAGTGTGATTTTATATGAAAATTGAATGATATATTTTAATAATAATGTTTATATCTCAATGTTAGTAAATTATGTTAACAATAACCGTTACAACTTACATAATATGTGAATAGAAGGACAAAGAAATATGAGAGATTTAAATAAAGTGAAACTAAATAGTTTAGTGAATGTTTTAAGATATAATAAATCAATAAGTTAGTACATACACCATATAAAATTAAATTGGGGTATAATAAGTATCTTGTCTCTAGGAATTGAAATTAAGACCAAGAATCCTTACCAAAAGTATTTGATCGCTATGTGAGTGCATCTAAGCTCAAGAATTACCAAATTAAGTTAATGAAATACTTTAATTAGAAACTTTTCAGGAATATATCATTTTCAATGTCCATTAATTGTTATATTCAATTACATTATTGTACAGTTCTTTCTCTCATCATCCAGTAGGGGTTGTTTGTTAAATTTCTCAATATGCTGATTTAGTACATTGACTATAGTATTAGGAGTAATAAAATAATATGTTGATACCGTAAATTATAGAGATATATTTTATTTATTAATATACTAAAAAATTATATAGTTTTATATTATTTCAAAAATAGATACAAATTATGAAATGTGTCTGGCTATACTCATTTTATGAGGTTAAATTTTCCTTGTCTATTTATTGTTAATATTATTAATAGAGTTATGGATTTTTATTAAAATAATACAAATAATTTCCGAAATTTAATTTTTATTTACTAAATTAAATTTGAGAACTATCCATGAATGGTGGTGATAAAAAATAATATATGTTGTTCATGGAGGAAATAACTAAACGGTAACATACGTGACATTTTCATTTTGAAATGAATGATAAGATGGTAGATAATGGTTATTAGTTAAAAATAATAAAATTTTAGTATAAAAATGAAACTAAATTCATTATATTAGTATATGCATAATATATTTGTAGGATGTGGAAGAAGAAAGAATCCTTAATGTACCGATTTAAAATAATTACCTCTTCCTCTGATATTCTACATTGTAACTCTCCTAAGACGTAATATATTTTTACTATGTTAGAACAGATCCTCTAGGAAATGATAACAAGGGTTTTATAGGGGTTTTAATAGAGTTTTTTTGACATAATAGGCTTTATGTGGGAGAAAAATCGGTGCGTTGAAGGGATACTTTTATTTGTGAGATGGGTAACATTTTTAGAAATATTAATTTTAAAATATTTAAAATATGACGCATTCATGGAATGTGGATGGAAAATTGATAATTTGAGGTTAAATATAATTTATGGTTAATAAATCTGTCATCCACCCATTTATATATGATTTTTTTCTTATATTTTGAGGCTTTATATCTCGATTTAACATTTTTACCCCTTTCTATCCTTTACCATAATGATTTTCTTTTAAATTGCAAACATTTTTTTAAAAAAAAATTAACTTTAATGCATAATTTGGATATTTTTATTCCAAATATTAAATCATTTATACTTATATCAAGCATTAAAATTTATAAAAAAAATATTTCAATTTTATAATGTATAATTTGGAAAAAAAATTATTCAAAACATTGTTTTAGGAATAAAGTGAAATCATTCATATAATTTCCTATAAAAAATCATTAAATGACTGTTAATTTTTTATATATAATTAATCGAAAAATCTCATTAAATTTATTTATCAAAATATATCAATTTAGATTGTTATGATAAAAATATACAATATATATATACATACAATTCATAAAAAATGGTGCTTTTAATAATAAATGATTTTAACTGCATTATATTAATTATTTATCTTCTAGCCATTAAATTTATACAATACATTGGTATTATAAAAAATTAAATATTCTTTTAATATAATTAAAATAAAATGAAAGGAAATAATATAAACAATTCTAACTACCCTTTTATGTTAATGGTGTTTTATGCTTCCAGATATTTTCTTAAAGGAAATTAACATTTTATTACATTGACATATTAATGTTTATATTCAATTATAAATCATATCCAAATTCATTTTAGATTGGTATTTTGAGTGATACAAGTTATTAAATATTTTATTTATTTAAATGAGAAAACATACTAAAATATTGGGATATTACATCCTACCCCCTTAAATAAATTTTAACATCATAATTTTAATTTCTCTCACTAATGAAAATTGTTTATAATTTTATTTATATCGCCATGAATTGGGATATAAAAATACATTCACATTATTCATAAAGGTTCATAAAGAGATTATGAATCATCGAAAAAATATCATCACTAGAGAGTTAAACTAGGTGGGAAGTTAGCCCCTCTTATCATGTATTGAGTGAATATTGAGTTAATAAATATATATCATTTGGAAGACTTATTACCCCAAGGTACATCAGATTCAAATCCAACAACCAGTTATAATATTTGGAATTTTATTTCACTTGTAGGAAACCACTGACTCTATACATTACTAAAATTTTACGATGTTTTCCTATATAAATAATTATACATAGGGGTTCCACTAATGTATTATAGTATTATTTTACAATAATAATTAAGTTAAAATCGTTCATACTATATAAGAAATGCAAAATTCACTGAAACTGATTCTTCTATAATATAATTTTATCCCATTTCCCAAGAAAACAATAAATTCATATGAACCAACACATACATTAGTTTTCTATAACACCATAATTTTATTAATATTTAACATATATAAAAAAATTTCATTGACATTAAATTACATATATATTGTAAAGGATACTTATACCTCAATCATGTATTATTCCCAAAATCAAATAATTATCTACCAAAATCTCATTAATAACCTTGAAATACAATCCCAAAAGACCTGAAATGGGGTATCTATACATTTAAACCTATGATCAACATTAAAATTATTTAATCAAGATGATGAACATAACTAATAAAAAATATTCATATAATAAAACCCCTACATCTAAAGACATCTATAAAATTATTTAAAACTAACTATGACACACCACACCCACACACATAGATTTAGGGATAAAAAATAAATGGTTTTAATACTGATTTGATAACATCTAAAATGAACCAAACATAAAAATCCATAATTAAAACATTAATAAAAAATATTGCGTCACTTTGAAACCAAATATATTTTTGGTTTATAGTTTTATAGTGTTAGAAAAAACAATAACTAACAGAAGCCATACCATTCCAATAAAATATCATTTTTCCATTCTAAATCAGGGACTCCTTATTTAATAAAAATTATTAATCATCCCTAACAAATTTCTCTAAACACGAAAACCATCTATATATTTTATATGCAATACCCATCTTTATAACCAGGGGAAATGGAAATTTAAGAAGGATGAGCTCAAACACTCAGTATGGGGTAACATACAACAGAATCTATAAGAAAATAAATAATTTTTGAATAATATATTACAAATAATAATAATAAAATATTGTAATATAATTAATAATATGATAATTTAAAATATATTCAATGAAAACATAAATATTTAAATAATCACATCGATAATAATGGATAATTTATTTATTCTGAAATTAAAATTATTAAGGATTATAAACAAACTATCAAGGATTTGTCCCCATAAATCATAAATAAATAGGCATGGTTTTCACTCAATACCCAATTATTATGTCTCGTGAGAACTACTGAGTTATTAAGGGGTCATATAATTATATTACCTAACTATCGCTAATTAATTCCAATGCATTAATCATAAAATTTTATGGATATAAAATGAAATTAATAAGATAAAATTTCATAGTAAGGGATAAAAGCTTTTTTTAATTACAAGTTTTTGAATTGTCAGTAATTCCCTAGTCAATAAATGGAATAATTGTCTTTGTAATGAACCATAAAACATACACAATATATTTTAATGTTTATATGTTATGTAAATAGATGAATAAAAAACATAGAAATATTGGATGTGATAGATAATATATCCTGGAATTTAAAGAATTTGAATATGGAAGAGAAAAATAAATTCAATTGAGAGAGACACAACATGATAGAGAATAATACCCTTATGAACAATGTGAGGTATGAACTACCAATTTATATGATAATGGTTTGTGTAAAACCTCAAACATAACTCAAAAATAATATAGAATTTTTATATTTTGAAGGGAAAAAAGAAAGAAAAATAAAAAAATCAGCAGTGTTTTGGTATTTGATTTGGAAAAAAAACTTTTTAGTTTCTATAAAATTTATTTTACAAAGGTGTTGAAAAGGGACATCATATATAATAATTTCAAAATAATTTTAAATATTTAAAAGTTTTAAAAAAATTCTCTTATGATAGTAAATGTATATTAGAAGAGAAAAATATACATCTGTGGAATGAAATATATTTATTTATTTATTTAAAATAGTTAACATTGAAAAAAATCGATAGAATAATCAGAATAATATTTTCTCTGAAAACCCATAGAAACATGAAAAATAATATTTATTAAGAAAAATAATTATAATAGCAAAAAAGGAACTTATTATTATAATAGTAAAAATGTTATTATTTTCACTCTTTTCTAAATAAAGTCACAAATTACCTGTGTATAAAGCATAAAAAATGTCCATTTTAATGGTTAGAAAAGAAATTCAAAGGAAAAAATTACTTTTAGATATTATTAAAGTGGGGAGAAGATAATTTTAGGAAAAATATATAATATATGTAAATGGTGAAAAAATATTCCTGAATATAAAGAAGAGATAATTTTATATCTGTATAGAAGAAAGCGTTTTTTTGAATTTTGAACTAAAGGGATGTTAAATAAAAATAAGAAATGTAAAAATATGAATATAAATAAGTAATATAGTATAATACAATCATAGTATTTGAGAAAAAACATATATGGTTTAATTTTTTGAATAATTTTTACAAATAAATTAATCTAAATTAAGTTAACAAAAACCTTAATGCAATATAAAATTTGTGAATTAAAGGATTAAGATAATGACAATATTAAATAAAAGTTAAATTTTAAGAAATTATAAATTATTTAATATATAAGAAGTCAACAAGGTATTATTTACACCATATAAAAATTAAATTTGGGCATAACAAGATGCATATCTCAAAGAATTTTGATTAAGACTAAGAACACTTAACTCGTGTCCTCACTCACATGGTGTATGCATAAAACATGAGTGATGTTTTAGATTTATAAAGAATGGGAGGAACGTAGACTTTGGTTATCCAATTAAGATACTAAAATTTTACTATTTTAAGGATACTAATGTCCTTCCACTAATTATTTATATTCTAATAATTAAATTTATATAATTAATTGGTATTAACACATATAAAATTATTATTTAAATCAATAATAATATTTATGAAATTAAAATAAATCAATTTAAATATAATTTTATTTTCATTGTTTTTTACATATATTTAAATTTTATTAATAATATTTTACAATTAATTCATTTTATTTATTAATATTTAACCTGAATTTTAAAATATATCATGATTTATTTTAGTTTGGTGTTACATGTAATTCAAGATATTTAACCCAGAATTTGTTATATCACTTGAGGGGTTATACATAATAAGAGGGTGTGAATCAGTGTGTACATATTTTTAATTTCCATTATATTGTAATTCTTATTGAACAATTATCAAACCAAATATTCATGTCTTCCAAATTAAATTGATAAAGTATGTTTTTAATGTGCGTCATCTCTTTTAGAGATAACTATGTCCACAGTGTGTCATGTTTGTTATCCAAGACAAAAAATGTCTTTATTATTATCAAGTAGAGTTCATGAAAGGGATTGACATTAAACCCATACACAACCTAACATTTAATAGTAATGTTATCACACCATCAGAACAATCAAATCCATTTGAAGAATAATTGATGATGAGTGTATCAGCCTCTATAAAAACTCAAAGTTGATATATTCTTCCTCTTCCTTACAAAAATTATCATATAACAATTCTTGGTTAATATTTATTTTATAGATACCACAATATATTATATATTATTCTTATAATTCTCCACATTGTTTCTTTAATAATATATATTTATACTCACCAAGTTTCATGAGAGTAATATTTTAATATTCTTTTATATATACCTCTATTGATTATTGGTGGAAAATATTTTATCATTCCAAAAAATTAAAAACCATGTCAAATAGACTTTAATTGAATGTTAAGAATTAAAAACCTTTGATTATTACAAATATTAGAGTAATCATGGGTTTCTTTTTTTACTTTTGTTCCCTATTATATCCATAGCATTTAGTTTTCTAGATATTTTCACATTGGTGGGCAGACATGGAATCTCATTCTATGGTATAAAACTCTCACAACATGAGTTTCATCTCCTTCTTCTGATTCATCCCCTTCAATCTCATCTAGTATCATGATAATTTATGATTATGACATTTTATACATGGTAAACATCATACTTTCATCAAATTAAATAAATATTCCATTCTGGAGAGTATATAATTCTACCCTTCTAAATTCTTTCTTCTGGATTTAAATAATTTATATTATTTAAAATATATTATAATCTCTGTAAATCTATAACGCATTAGTTAATTCTATTACAAAATACTCGAACACACTACACATTTGTAAATTTAATAATATATTTTACATCATCCAGTACATAAGCTAATTCTCCTATGAGGTTCTATAAATCTTTTCATATGTTGATTTTATTATCCATTTTCTCTAACATAGAAAAATTATCATATATGGATTCAGAAAATCAAACATATATCATTAAATGATATGTTAATATTTTAAAATAATTTCATTTAAAAATATTTAAATCTTAGTGTATTAGCTATAGGTGCAATACTATTGTCCTTGTAGATCAAACACATGTACAATCTATCCATTGTGTAGTGCGAATCATCACAATGAATCTGTCTACATGAATCCTTTGATCTAATGTTCACACAAATATTTTCATTATTTTACATTATTAGCATATTAATTTAACATGAATGGATATTCTCTATATTTTAGACTTTACATGTAATGAAAAAATACAACACCATCCACAAGAAGGTTTAAAAATCTCTCCAATTGGATATATTATCAATACCTCAAAGTTCATACCCCCTTATAGAAAAAAATAATCAGGGGAACAGAAGAATCATAACAAATAAAAATAACTAAAAGTAAGAGTTTATGATATTATCATATAAAATCTACATTTGATTGATATTTTTGGATAATAATATTTATTAAATTAGTCATCAATCATATATATAATGTAATATTCTTCTACCTAGTAAAATTTTAATTCATGAACAAAAAAAGAATTAAATTATTTCCAAATATTCCTTCCTAAAAAAATCAACACACACTTTAAAAAAACTTAAAAATTTGGGGTAAACTCTCTCACCATATAATATTTTCAATATTATAATTAATAATTGATATATGGGGAATCTAAAAAACATACTTTAGTTAGAGGGGGTTGGAGTCACCCTCATTTATATCTTTATCTTTAATAAATTTTCAGTTTAGAGCGGTAATGTAAGAATATATGAAATTTATTCTTTATATGCAATAAATACTCACCTAAAAATAACCTTTTCAACGTTCACCTTTATAAAACGGTAATTCAAATTAATATTATTTGATTGGGAGTATTAATCTGGATTTTTGATAGATTTATGGAACTATAATTCTCACAAAAAAACAAGAGGGCAACTTTATTCAACCCTAAGTATTTCAATTATGTCTTTATCTAAATCATATATGTATCTACTTGTACGTAGTAACATATTTAACATCATAATATATTAGTGTTGTTGAGGGTTTCTTCCTGTAATTCTAAGAAATCAAACTTATTCTAATATGAAATACTCCACCTGATTGAGATTTATTATAATTAAAACCCCCTTCCCAATCAAAATCAATAAACCCCTTTAGTTTTTTCTCAACTATCTTCATATTCACTAGCCCATAATTGAGTGTTTTTTAAAGGTATCTAAAGATTAAATTTTCCACAAAATGTTGAGTTTCATTTAGATTGAATTGATATCAAGAAAAAGTGTGACAATATATACAATGTTAGGTATCGATTGTACAAGGTACATATTAATTCCAAAAATAATTTTGAACTTATTATCATTAAAAGTGTTCCATTTTTCAACTCTTCTCATGTTTATGCTAATAAGAATTAGTTTCAACACTCTTATATATTATTACATACCAACCTTCTTCATGGAATATTTTTCATATTATTCTGGTGAAGAAATAATATAACTTATAGCTTCATCAATTTGTAACCCAAATAAAAATTTCATTTATCTCATCTTTGACATTTCAAATATTTATTTAATTATCCTTGAAAAATCTCTACATAGTCCTTCTTCATTACTATAAAATAAGTAATCATAATCTTACTCAATTCTGAAGTGTGATTTTTTTCTGTTTTTTATTTATAGAATACTTTATACAAACCCCTTATAAAATTCAAACCATTTTATATAATTATAATTAATAAAATTTAATTCTCTTGGATAATATGTAAATAAAAAGAGGTATATATTCATCTTATATAACATTTTCTATATGAAAAAATAAAAAAAAATATACTGTTCTATGTAGACATCCTCCTGAAGACCAGAAATTAAAAAATTATTTAATGTCCTTTTGAAATATTTTCACTATTCTCTAAGATATTATAGAAAGAATAATCTATTATACTAAAGTATATCCACTAGCAAATGGTTTTATAAGCATCAAAATCATCAATTTGTGAGAATCTCTTTCATACTATCATGGAATTATTTCTAGTCACTTCACTATTATCATCATGTTTATTTTTTTAAATCCATTTGTATATAATCAAATTATTTTTAGTTGATCTAGGAATAAGTTAACAAGTTTTATTATTTTCAATCTATCCCATTTATTCACTATTGGTCTAAAACCACTCCTTATGTTCAAAATCACGCTCTACCATCCGAGGTTAAATCTATAAAAATTCATAGTATGGAAAATTTCTATGACCTTCCTTATTGTATGCACAAATTGATTATTACCTCCAATAATGTTCACATGATCAAAAATATTTTCACATCAATTGGTTTTTCTCTTTATGATTCAATTATAAGGTGACACAAGCATTTCAATCAATTATATTACATAATTTTAGAAGAATATTTTATACATCACCTAGTAATACATGCCTTTAGCTGTAAATGTTTCATTTCATTGGATATTAGATACATAATAAAATTATTTCATCAATAATCTTCAAAATCAACAAAACATTTCTTATAAATTAGTGACATTTTCTAAAATACCCTATTTGAAACCATTTTTCGAAAATATGGTAAATTGACACATAAGTAAGTTTGAGATTAGATACCCATTAAGGGTATACATATTGGATATTAATCATTAATCACATGTGAGAAAATGATAAATATAATTGTATGATAACATGATAAAAACATAGTAAATTCATACATAATCAATCAATGATCATTAATATTTAGTCATGGAATAAATATTTTCCTTAATAAAATATGTAATTTTTAAGTGTGTGGAATCATCAACAATAAATCATAATCTAGGAAATAATATCATAAGAATAGGACATAAGTCCATGGAATACCCATAATAATAAAAAATCATACCCATAGTCAAAACTCACTATAATGACTATCACAGTTAAACTTACCACATAATGGTTTGGGTTTATTCCATATTCCATTATTTCATTATTCTAGGATCATTTCTAAGACTACAATAGTGGATGGATTCTAATAGGGGATTGGGTTCACTCCCCATCCGATAATTTCCTTTGTTAGTGATCGTTATCAATACTATCATTGTGGGAAATGTCCATTACTTTAATTGGTTCACTCCCCATTCAATTTAACATTATCTCATTATGTAGCATTTTTTACCCAATGTAATAAAGTGGAATATAAATCATGTAACACACATTAGATAATGAAAACCATATATAACTATGTGATAATAACATGAAATCATTCATAAATTAATTATATCAAATCATATGAATGAAATGAGCTTCATAAATATTTAATCATCACATAATTATAAGAAATTAAAATCAAAAATATGAATTTTATCATTATTTAATATCCATTATAGATCATAAGAAACATGTAAATATGTTAACATAGACAAAATATAGTTTTAAAATAAAATTTGAACATTTTTTTTTTATTATGGGAAAAAATCCTTCTCCATCTTCAACTTTAAAATATAATAATTTCTAGAATACTGAGAAATTTATTTTATTCTAAAATAACCATTGTAACTGGAATAATATATTTCAAATAAAAAAATTTCATTAAAATGGTAAAATACATTCTTTTGATAAGCATTTAAATAAATATTCTTCTCGCACTTTCAAAATGAATAAAAAAAATTGTATTGAAAAAATTATTATGACTAAATAAAAACTATAAGAATTATGAGATATGGTATGAAAATACATTTCTAATTCATTTAAGGGTAAATACAAGTACATATATAATAAATCAAGAATAATAACGTGGAAGAAAATATATCCGAGAAAAATTGAAATAAGGTCAAATATTAATACAAATAATTTATGGATCACATTAATTACCAAAGAAATGGAAATATAAGGAAATCATGGAAAATACAAAAATAACAAGAACAAAAAAATATATATGGGGTTTTAAAGAGAAGTTTTATAATTTTTCTTTTAATGTCAATTTAATATTGGCAATCCTAAAATGTTTTTTTTGATACATAAATGCTTACCAATTTTGTATCTATTTAATCATAACCCATTGAAATAAATAAAATAAAATAGATCTTTAAATAAAATTAATATTAAGGTAATCATTATAGAATATAATATGTGTCTATATATACACTATATAAAAAAATATGGGCATACTATGAAATACGTCTCAACAAAAAATTATTGACTTGAAGAACCCACACAATTTTAGTAATTGATGAATCAAAACCAGATAAAAGGGGGATCCATATATGGATTGTAAAATACCCAACCATTTCACGAATATAATAAAAAAATACATTCATAGTCTATGTATACACCACATGAGAGAAACAAATAGTCAATATAGTATATGTCTCATAGAAATAAAAGTGATACTTGTAACCCTTAACTCAAATATTGAACAGTTTTGTATGTAGTATTGAACTCCTATATACTAAATATTGATATATAATTAATATATAACATACAAATTTTCATACTTATCATAACAGATATGATTTTATTATAATAATTATCACCCACTTATTAATATTTTTCTATTAAAATTATTGTTATAGGTGTTAACTATTTTGTATTTCCTTTATGTTTTTGTTATTTAGTTATTGTGCTAAATTTTTTTTCATGATTTCATCATAAAAATAATAATTAATTTTATAAATAATTTAATTTTTCATTATATATAATTTTATATCCATACATATATGGTAATGGTGAAAATTGAATTTAATCACTTCATGGGGATGATAGTCTGTATGCATGCTCTAGTAATGTTTCCACTTTTCATGGGTTTGAATGAAATAGTGGTAAATAGTAATTAAAATTTTAATAATAAAAATTATATCCTTTATATCATTTATATTAATTATACATATCCTTATTACCATCTATCTAAATAAAAATTGAAAAATTAATCACATGGCTTCATGGAGGCGATAATCCATAAGTGTTCATGAGGGATGTTAGGATTTTGCAACAGGTGAGAGAGTATAAATATATATTTTATTTTATTTTAAAATATTAATATATATGGTATAAAAATTACATATATCTAGTAAATACAACAATATAACTATCCATGATAGGCGGCGATGAAAAAAAATTCATTTCTTCAGGGAGGTGGTAGTCCACATGTAAACATGAATGATGTTTTCATTTCCCATAGGATGCAAAAATAGGTGAAAATGGTTTATATCATGAACATAAAAATATTTTCGAATATTATATATTTTTTAGTTATTATACCATCATTTTTATGATAAATTTTAAGGAGTTTTGAGAAGAACTAAACATTAAGGTACATGGTTTATAATTATACCTCTTCTTTGGAAATCCTCCTTTAGCTTAAAAATTTTGCATTCAAGGTTATTATTTTGGATGGTACAAGACAAAGATTTCATTATAAATATTGTTGGAGTGTATTTATGAATATATTTTTTATGATAAATTGATCAAGTTTTGTGGAAAAGTGGGATGATCTAGTTATATTTGTTATGTGTGTGGAGTGTTGCAATTGTAATTAATCTCACATTTTAAATATTATGTGTCTTACTCATTATTAGGTGATATTAAAATAATTAAAATTAAAATATATGGTGATAATGTTATAATTATGTAGGTAAATTAATAATTAATATGAGATATTGTGAGTTTATTACAAATTTATAACATTAGTTAACCCATTTTTCATATTTCCGAGTCAACAACATTTTTTCAAGGGTGACTATTCATAATGATAAAAAATGAAATGGTAACCATTGGTAAATAAATTCTTCATTATTATAGAAATTAAAAACATTTATCAGGATATAGTTTTTATAATATTCAAAAATTTAATTTTATAATAAGTACCTTGAACCCAATGAAAACTGTTTTTAATAAAAAATTTAAAAAATAAAAACGAACTCATACCAAATTAAACTATAATATTTATTAATATGGAAATAATTATATTATTTCTACTAAAATTAATATTTTATTTATTGAAAACTAAATCTAAAATATTATGTGACATTAATATTACTTGATTTATTGAAAAAATAATGATAATTTTTCAAAATTCTACATTTTTTACTATTCACTACAAAAATGAATCTTTTTATAAATTATTAGAATTTAAATCTAAGCTAATTTTAAAATTATATTTTAAAAAATAATACTCTTTTTTCATTTAAAATTTAAAAAGTGGTATAATTTAATTACAATATTCACCCACAAAATTCAACAAAACGGTTTTGATGGATATGAATTTTGGAACCATATAATGACTTTATTATAAATATATAATTAATTACAAAATGTAAATGAAGTTAGGTTAATTTTAATGGATATAAACTGTTCATTAAATTTTAATCATTTATAAATATTTATTAATTTATCTTATTAATATAAAAACACATTATCCACATAAAAATAGTTTTATAAAGAATACCTCTTTTACTTTTATAAGATTTTATCATCATTTATAACAAATTTGAAATTAATTTATAGGTGTTTATTAATATTTTTACGTAACAATATTCTAAATATATATAAAAAATATTACATGGTTCTTCTATTCTAAATATTGAATTTAAAAAATACCATCAAACACTTAATATTCAAAAACATAAATATATATACTTTAAAAACATGCGGTGTAACATTCTAACCCAAGAAAATAATTTTTCACTTAAAATTTGATTAAGTGAACAAAAAAAATGAGGTTAATTATACCCCATCACATTATTGGGTTCCCATTTTTCTCCCTAAAATTTATGGTTTAAAAAAAATATTACCAGGTGAGTGATATTCTTTTATAGAACTTTATTTCTCTGCTAAAATATATTCACCAGCTGCTCCAAATAAGTAATATATTGCTTCAATGGTATAAAATATTAGTTTATTACAAGTAAAATATTATGTATGTACTTCATCACATGTAATACATGGAACACATTCTAAACATTAGTGTGCTTTAGTGTACGTTCCAAGTGACAAGAAACCATACTTATATGATCTAAAATTTTGAATGGGACTATTCTTCTAGGGAATTGATTTCCCCTATTTATAAAAATTATAACCTTATTAAAGAGATATATTTTTAGGAATAAATTTCCAAAAATATTCTAGATCTCATAAAAAACAATCAATAAAACACTTCTATAGTCTATGAGCTACTATAATGTGTTTCTAAATAGATCTAACATTCTCTATAACATCATCATCTAGATCATATCCCAATTGAATTAATTTTCTATCATTGTAATAGCTAATTATAATTATTAAATGATTTCTAGATAGGGTTTCATAAGGATCTATATGAATGATCTATTGAAAATTATTATTTTATGATAATTCATGTATAACCAGGTGTTGTTCCCAACAACCTTTGAAATCTATTGAATTATCTATCAATATATATTCTAGGGTTTGAATGTTCCAATCATACTAAACATATCTATAAGGATGAAATTATGTGCTAAAGCTCCATATTGTATTAAATTATGGATGAAAACCTCACCAAGAACTTCATGGAAATATCATATCATGATCAGACAAATAAAATTGTGATACTCTATGAAACCTTATGACTTCTTTATTGTATGTCTTGTAAAAAAATTTTCAGGGAAAAGTCTTCTCTAATAGAAATAAAATATGATTATTTCAAAGGTGATTGACTATAATGAAAATTTTATTAGGTCCCGTAGATGTTCTACTGAGTTCAATGATAAAATTTATTTTGTTATTTTTATATTTCTATTTTGGTATGGGAAATGGTCCGACTAAATACTTAGAGTTAGGTTTCTCTACCATATATTTCTAACATACTAGGCATGAAGATACATAATTTTTAATATCCATTTTTCTGTTCTCCCAAAAAAATTGATCATTATGATCTCCACATCATCGTATTTCTGGGATGAGTAGTT
Source organism: Viscum album (assembly GCA_963277665.1). NCBI lineage: Eukaryota > Viridiplantae > Streptophyta > Magnoliopsida > Santalales > Viscaceae > Viscum > Viscum album. The sequence continues at coordinate 249,853,851 of OY728133.1, forward strand.
AATGTTGAACTCTGATAATCATCCATCAAATCATTCCTCAAGTATATTATTGATGAGACACATTCTCAGTTCCTAACCAGATCATCCCATTACTATCATGATCGAACATTGGTATATTCTATACCTTATTCTATAGTTTTACATCCTCAATTTTTACCTCTTTAATCCATACATGGATAGATGGTTGAACACTCCCCTAAGAAAGATTAGATCAATACATTTTCATCACTATTTCAAGATCTAGATTATAAAAATCTATTTGTATTAAATATCTGTCAACATTAATTGTGGATAAATTTGAATAGTCATTCTATGTTATAGAATCGTCCAACATATTATTTTTCCTAGGGTCGTAGTATATTGGGCAGTCATAATCATTATTCAACTCTGACTATCTCCTTTGGTGCACGTTCACCTCCTTCTATGAGATTATGTATTTCATGGTTTTATTATCATTATACATATACTTCCTTAAAAAATACAATGACATTATATTTCAAATTTTGGGACTATAACTAACCATTTAGGTAAATAACTCTTATGAGTATCTAGTAAATCCCATAAAATAGAACTAATTTCAATTAAAAGTTCATGTTCATCCTAGCACCTATAGGCGATCATATGAATATTTGGAATATAAAATGTGTGTTATAATATTTAATAATTAATATAGAATCTATGTAAATAGATATAATCCACACCTAATATCATAAAAAATTATACTATTGGGAGAATAAAAATATTTATAGGAAGTTCATTCCCATAATCTTATATCAGATAGAAGCTAAAAACATGAAATAAAATAATTATACTACAGGAAAGTATTTTATTTATAAATCTAAAACTAATCATCATAGATGAGATTTGATTTTCTTTTGAAACAATTTACGTACAGATTAAGGTTTTAACCAAGAACCAAATTTAAAAGAGAGTAATTTAGTGGATGATTAATAAATTTTACTCCACTTCATTTTTATGACATAATTCACTAGTTTTGATTACATAGGATTTACTTTATTCTATTGGTCATGATATTTAAAACGGATTATAACCATTTTTGTCCCCAAGATTTGGGTATTAACTTGGATTTTCCTATTTTTCCTATATTTATGACATTTAACTATTAACAATATCTAAGGAAGAACATAATTTCTTAACAATGCATCAGCTGGTATCTTTATTTTTCAATAGTAATTTGCTACTTTTCCCCTCCTCTTCTACACAAAATACATCTCCGTATAAATTATGATATCTAATTGGGTTATTCTTCCCACATTATTGACTCATTAGAAATTATATATTTTTTCCTCTATAGTCTTCATCAGTAGAAATGTACTAAAACTCCATTTTTCTATTAATTTTAATTTCATTATGGTTTGAGAATTTATTTTTATGTTGATATAATTAATGGATAACGTAGAGAACCAAATCCGAGCCTACATGGATATTACATTTCTTTTGCAGAATACTTAATACAGACAAAAACAGACGCCCAAAGACCGTATTTGTTTAGTGTCTTTGGAAACTCGTAACGTAATCTTCTAATCATGGTGAAAGGTCTTCAACATCTCTCATAAAGATCTTCCACTTTTTAGTTTTCTTACCTAAAACCTTTCTTTATATCTAGGGGAAAAGAAAACATAAAAAGGGTGAGCTCAAATGCTCAGTAAGGGTAAACATATTCAACATAAAACAATCCATAAACATTTGAATGGAAAAACTTGTGCATAAAATCTAAACATCAAAATCTTGAGCAAAGACATAAATCATGGAAGTAATTAAGGAATATATGATAAAGGAACATCAATCATGATAAAATATCATGGGAATAAATCATGTAATTTTGGAAACCATTCAACACTTGATATGATTTCCATAGTATCCAAGGTATTGCAGCCAAGACCATATTAGTGGACAAAGTCCCTTTCTGAATCGAGTTCACTCTTCGTTCCAGTCCTGTATCACTAAACCAGATTAACATACCATTCCATCCATGTCCATATCATGAGATATAAATCATTAACCAATGTATTTGAGGGAGATATAGGTCCCACCCATCTCTTAATGAAATCATTCTTACCTGTTCCAAAAAACAAACATAAATCTTACATCATAACCCAAAGAATAAAATAGGGTTCATAAAAATCATCCCATCATAACATAATCCATATAAAACAAATGGATATCATTTCATCATAAGAAAAGTGAAACCACGTAAATCATAGAGATATTATCCTTGAAACATACACATATGAAATAATGTGATCTTAGATAGAAATTTTTTTTGATAAAAAACATTAAAATAATTCTTCAGGAAAATATCCTTTATTCTTAAAAATGATTTTATTTTCAAAAAATGCCACACAATTTTAAAAGCAAATAATTTTATTGAAAATAACCAGAAAATCTTGTAGATTATATATCATTAAAATAAGGTGTTATGTAACTGTAAAAATCCGTTCATTCCATATAAGTTAAAAATAACATTCTTCTTATAATTTTTCCGGAAAAGAAAAAAAGTACCTCTTATGGTAAAAAAAAGAAAGATTACATACATGCCATGTAGTAAAAGTCAATAATGGGTAAAAAGGACATTAAAAATACATGAAACCATTTTTAGAAAACAAGGACATGGATGATAAATATAACCCTAGTAAATACCTACGAATGAACAATCTCGAATAAAAAAAGATTGGAAAATTTGTCCCTTACCTTAAGTTCGATATGTTTCATACATATCTAAACCTCCAGTATAATGATTTAAATAATTTCATTTACCTATTACAGAATCATATTAATTGTTTTGATATCATATATGGTTCACTTATGACTTTATATTACCCTTTCTTTTTTAAGTTCTATGTTAAATCATCCTTTTGGGTAAAATATTTTTATTTATTGTATATGTTTGGACTTTTTGATTTTGTTATTTTTAATTATATCATGATTTACTTAATTACAGAATGTAAAAAATGATATATATGTAATATATATTCAGCATATACATATATATATGATATATCAATAAATGGAATGAAATACACCGTTCATGAGACGGTAGGCCATACGTACGCATGAACGATGTTTTCATTCATTTATTGAATTGAATGGAATTAAGTAGATGAAATACATATAAATATATACATAAATCTAGTATCATTATTATGTCACATATTTCTTGATTACTCATTATATTTCCTTTATAATCATTCATGAATGGTTAACATGGAGAATGAATCTCATCGCGTCGTGGAGACAGTAGTCCATACGTACACACGAGCGATGATAGCATTCCCATGATTGTGGAATTGTATTGAAGTGTATGAATAATATTTCAGAATAAATATAACTTTACAATAATCATATATAGTTATTTATTTACACCATTATACCCATCCAAGTAAGGTGGTGGTTGAAAACAGATTACACCACGATGTGTAGACGATATTCGGTACGTATGCACGTGCGGTGATTTCGTTTTCCGTAGGATGGATAGAAGGTGAAATAGGGTTTTTTAATATTTATAATAAAATATAAGTATATAAATAATACTGATTTTATTAATTTATAATGATACAACTAAAGAAGAAAAAGTATAAGAAGAAAGAAACTTAAGAGAATCCGAAGAAGAGATTACCACTTCTTCGACGCACCTCCTTTAAGCCTTCTATTAAGGAAGTAGAGATGGTATTATGAGAAGACCATAACCTCCAAAATGTTTCTAGGGTAGTGGAGAAGTGAAATGGGCAGGGGTTGGCTGATCTTAAAGCTCAAAAGGGTGTGAAGAGAAGAGTAAAGGGGTTCTCTTTTTATAAGAGAGGAGAGGGGCACCTTTGGAATAACTTAAAATATTATTTTATAATAAAGTCATATTCCATTTATAACAGCCCCAAATTGATTTTTTCGAAGCTAAAGTTGTTATGGGTATATTTAGTCTCAACCAATAGGTTTTAGACAAGTTTAGATACTATTTTAACCTTACCTTTTAGATTTAACTCTAAGTTAAATAATTAAACTTTTACTGTGCCTTTTTGTTTTCATACACTATATGGTTAATAAACAAAATATAACAAGAAAAACGAACCCCAATTGGCTCATTATTAAAATATATATATCCTTATATAAGTCATTTGGAAGAACCTTAGATTTTTTGGAATAAAATAACAATTAATAATATAATGTTAGTTTTAAAAACTATTTTATGTCAATTTTGACACTATTTCGTATTTGATTTTTGTGAAACTCATAACAGCATGGTTAGTTCAAAAAAAGTAAATTAAATCAATAATAACATGTCATATTAACCTATAAAATTATTTTAATTCATAAAAAGTTTAAAATTATATTTATTTGGGTAATTATAACCTCAATTATGTTAATATTTCATTAATAAGGTAATTACTGCATCATCATTGTGTCATAAATAAATTAAATTATTTAATGTTTAAAAATTATAAATAAAATATCATTATGTAGGAAATCTTTTTATATTTCTAATTAATATTTATAGTCGAATTTATCTTATGTATAACCCAATATTAAAAATATTGTAGTTATTAATCATTGATTTTAAGTATTTTAGATCTTCTTTGAATAAAATAATAATAAATGTCCTAATCTAATCCAAGTGAACATAAAGGGTAATATTTTATTCCTAAGGTTTTTTTTGTCGAATTACACTTATTCAATAGAATTAGGACATGTGTTAGGGTAATAATAATATCATTTTTACCCTTAATTACCCTACTTACATTTAACTGTGGTAAATATAAGTAAACAGTTACTATTCACCTAAATTTATTTTCATCTCATCGAACCACATTTTAGTCCTTCATATTAACCATGTCTCTAGGATTATCGAAATTCCACTCATAGAAGCGGTAAAATTATGTTTTATGTGAATTTCAAATTCTCATAAGAGGTGGGTAAAAGACGGTGAAAAGTTCAATAAAAAATTTTATATATTTAAATTATTATTAAATGACTCTAATGAATTACATTGAACTTATATAGGTATTATGTATCAAATTTGACATATAATAAATTTAAATAAAATAAATAATTATTTAAATAAAAAGTCGGTTTTTAAATAGTAACCCAGTGTTTTCATTATTCATCAAAAATTGAATGTTTTCAGAAAAATACCAAAAATTCACCCTAGGATAATTTTGACATTCCGAATCCAAAAATGAAGTCCATTTCGAAAGGTAAAATTTATAAAATTTTCAAAAGTTGGTATTATTATTCATAATGGATAGTTTATATAACATATCGTTGTTTAGTAAAACTGGGTATTGCATACAACACACGCTATCGTGGAAGGTCACGATTACTTGTAATGAAAGACAAGTCAGGGATGCGTGTAGTGCAAGATCCTTTTGGTGTAGCATAAAAAACAAGACATCAATAAAATTAAAAAGAATATTTTTCATAAAATCTTGAGGTTTTACATTCTACCCCCCTTAAAATGAATTTCTCCCTCAAAATTCATCGGGTTATAAATGGTTTACTACTCAAAAGTTTTCTTTAATAGAAACCCACATTGTAAAAAGTAATACCAAAACCAAACGTTAAAAACTAAAGTATGAAATGTAACAGTTACCCAAATTAACTAATCATTGGGTTTCCATAGAGGTGATCATAGGTGAAAATATAGATATGGAAGAGAAATCTAACCATCATGTTCTAATGGAGAGGGGTAATGAACATGGCTATGAAAAATCCAATAATCACAAAGCCACAAATTTATGATAATCTAAGGTACCATCTAATTCATCAGATATAAGAGCACTAGGACAACATTTTTGGTTTTCAATATCATTTCCCAAAAGTTGAATAATTTTTGAATTAAAAGAAATACTTACTTGATTTTGGTACAATATCAACGTTCCTCATGCCTCAAACAATTTCCACTTCATCTTTTTAAGAAATGAAGTTGAATTTGTCTTTCAAAAATTGTTAGCAGATCATACCATAGAATGATAGGTCATTCCATCTATCTCTAACACAGGGTTAGAAAAAGTTATATAAATAAGTCCATCTATGGTGAGATTAATCAGATATGGTTTTAAAAAGGACTTATAGTTCATCTATCATCTTTCTTAAAAAAATAAAACTAGTTTCTACTAACCAGGGACTTCCTGTAGGCCAGTGGTAGGTGATAAAGGCCTGCCGTACTTCGGTTGTGGGTTTGATTTCCGCAACCCTGTCCGACGCGACGGGTTGTCGTCCGTCTTACGAGTTGTCCTTTTTCTAAAACTATACTATTATAACATAACAAAAGTTATAGCCTTAAACAACAATATCTGATGTCTAAATTAATCTATTCCAATATTTAGGTTTATCCAAAATTCTTCTATCCAAACTCATAGTATAAAGATATTGATTACATGAAATGTCATCTACCAATCATGTGAATACCATCATTTATCATACGTTATATCTTATTGGTCACATTCTAAACATGTGAATACCTTAATCATGTATTTGCGTGAAACATGAATTACCATAGAACTTTAGTGAAAACATGAATGCTGTCAAAAGTTAAGTCGTTCCCCATACCAAAATCCCAAAAATTATATATACTCAAACCATGATATCACTTAGGCCTTATAACAATCATGTGCTCATGATTACTATAAAACACCTCATTATCTCCTTATCCCATCATTATGTGCATATCATCTACTTTCCAAAAATATCTGAATAACCTTTCATGGTTACCGGTACCATTCATCGTGTACTTTCCAATACTCTTGGAAAAACAATAGTGTCACAATCCTTAGATGCGTCTTTATTCCATAGTAACATTACCTATACAACATAACTCTTGATAAACATAAATCATTCCACTACCTTCATAAACCATTAACTATGATTCAACAATTCTTTCATCTCACATATCATTTGTAGTCTCTTTATCATCATCAACATAAATACTACCCATACGAACATGCTGATTCCTTTCATGAGATTTTCTCTTAGGTAATTGATTTGCATAATGCCCATACATTCAAAATTTAAAACATTTAATCTTTGTTGATGTTGTATCAATACCATTATCCTTGTCCATGGTGTTAACTGAACCTTTTCCTTTGCACGTATGGTCTTTGTGTCCTTATTTTCCACACCCAAAACATTTTCCAGTTCCTTTGAAACGTTCTCCTTGATGGCTCTCCCCACATGAATTACCTGAGGGAAATTGAACTATCTTTCCTCTATAATCATCATGAAACTCCATCTTTCTCTTATTAGATGAGTCAGGAAACATACCCAATTTGAGATTATTGATCATATTATGAGATTTATGATTTGGAATAATAATGATGTTTGGACTTCCAAATCCCGTTTCCTTTGGTTTCTCATGAAGAATATAATTCTATTTTCCATCATATCATCCATTATCTTGAATCTTCCTGTTTCCAGCCATTTATAAAACCTAAAAAGAATAGTATGAGAGGAAAAACTCATACAATAAAAACAACATAATCGAGGGGGAGTAATTTCAATCTCTAACATCTTAAGTTTACTTATATGATCGTTACCATAATTCTAGGACTATAACCTATAAATATACTAAACCTTAGAGACATCACTAGACATACTTTAGAAATATCTCTAGGAATTTCACTAAAGATTTTTCATCCTAGTTTCCAAAGGTTAACTTCGCTCTGATACCAACTGTAGAGACCCAAAGCCTGGTGTACATGGACATTGCATTACTTTTATGAAATACTTAATACATGACAAAAATAGACGCCCAAAGACTGTATTAGTTTAGTGTACTTAGAAACTCGAAACGTAATATTCTAATCATGGTGAAAGATCTTCAACATATCCCATAAATATCTTCCCCTTTTTAGTTTTCTTACCTAAAACCTTTCTTTATATCCTGGGGAAAATAAAACATAAAACGCATGAGCTCAAATACTCAGTAAGTGTAAACATATTTAACATAAAACAATCCATAAACATTTTAATGAAAAAATTGAACATAAAATCTAAACATCAATCATGATAAAATATCATGGGAATAAATCATGTAATTATGGAAACCATTCAACACTTGTTATGACTTCCATAGTAGTAAAGGCATTTCTACCAAGACCATCTTAGTGGACAAAGTCCCTTTCTAAATCAAGTTCACTCCTCGTTCCTATCCTGTATCATTGAACCAAATTAACTTACCATTTTGCCATGACTATATCATGAGATATAAATCTTTAACCAATGAATTGGAGGGAGATATAGGTCCCACCCATCTCATAATGAAATCATTCTTACTTGTGCCAAAAAATAAATATAAATCATACATCATAAACCAAAGAATAAAATGGGTTTCATAAACATCATCCCATCATAACATAATCCATATAAAACAAATGGATATCACTTCATCATAATAAAACTGAAACCATGTAAATCATAGAGATATTATAGTTGAAACATACACATATGAAGTATTATCTTCTTAGATGGAAAATAGTTTTGATAAAACACTTGAAAAGAATTCTTGAGGAAAATATAATTTCTTCTTAAAAATAATTTTCTTTTCAAAAAATGCCACACAATTCTAAAAGAATTGAATTAATTTGAAAATAACCATGAAATCTTGTAGGGTAAACTTCATGAAAATAAGGCATTATGAAATCGTAAAAATCTGTTCATGTAGTATAAGTTAAAAAAACATTCTTCTTGTACTTTTGCCAGAAAAGTCAAAAAGTACCACTTATGGTAAAAAAAAGAAAGATTCCTTACATACCATGTAGTAAAAGTAAAAAATGGGTAAAAAGGACTTTAAAAAACATGAAACTATTTTTAGAAAACATGGACATGGATGATAAATATAACCCCAGTAAATACTTACGAATGAACAATCTCAGATAAAAACAAGATTGGAAAATTTATCCCTTACCATAGGTCTGATATGCTTTGTACGTATCTGATCTTCCTGTATAATGATTTAAATAATTTCATTGACTTATTACAGAATCATATTAATTTTTTTGATATCATATATGGTTCACTTATGACTTTATATTACCCATTATTTTGTAAGTTCCATGTTAAAGCAGCGTTTTGGGTAAAATAATTTTATTTATCGTACATGTTTGGACTTTTTGTTCTTGATATTATTACTTATAAACTGATTTACTTAATTACAGAGTGTAAAACATTATTTATATGTAATATATATTCATAATATACATATATATAAGATAGATCGATAAATGTAATGAAATACACCGTTCATGGAGACGGTAGGCCGTACGTATGCATGAACGTCGTTTTAATTTCTTTATTGAATTGAATGGAATTAAGTAGATGACCTATATATATATATATACATAAATCTAGTATCATTGTTATTTCATATATTTCATGATTACTTATTATATATACTTTATAATCCTTAATGAAGGGTTAACATGGAGAATGAATCTCATCGCATCGTGAAGACGGTAGTCCGTACGTACGCACAAGCGATGATATCATTCCCATGACCGTGGAATTGTATTGAAGTGTATGTATAATATTTCAGAATAAATATAACTTTACAATAATCATATATAGTTATTTATTTACACCATTATACCTATCCAAGTAAGGTGGTGGTCGAAAACAGATTACACCACGGCGTGGAGACAGTATTCCGTACGTACGCACACGCAGTGATTTTGTTTTCCATAGGATTAGTAGAAGGTGAAATAGGGTTGTTTCATATTGATAATAACATATCAGTATATAAGTAATACTGATGTTATTACTTTATAATGATGCAAATAATGATGAAGAAGTAGAATAAGAAAGAAACTTGAGAGAATCAGAAGAAGAGATTACCACTCCTTCGACGCACCTCCTTTAAGCCTTCTCTTACGGATGTAGAGTTTGTATTTTGAGATGTCTAGAAACTCCAAAATGTTTCTAGGGAAGTGTATAAGAGAAATGGTATGGGGATGGCCGAGATTCAAGGCTCAAAATGGTGTGAAGAGAAGATGGAAGGGGTGCCCTTTTTATAAAGGAGGAGATGAGGACCTTTGGAACAACTTAAAATATTATTTTCTAATAAAGTCATATTCGGTTTATAATAGCTCAAAGTTGATTTATTTCTAAGATAAAGTTGTGATGGGTCTAAATCCCTTCATCCAATTGGTTTTAGACATGTTTAGGTTACTATTTTAACCTTATCTTTTAGATTTAACTCTAAGTTAAATAATTTAGCTTTTACCGTGTCTTTTTGTTTTCTTACACTATATGGTTAATAAACATACAATAACAATCCAAAAAAACCCCAATTTGTTCATTATTATAATATATATCCTTATATAAGTAATTTTTTCAAACCTTAGATTTTTAGGAATAAAATAACAATTAATAATATAATGTTAGTTTTAAAAACTATTTTATGTCAATTTTGACACTATTTGGTATTTGATTTTTGTGAAAATCATAACAACATTTTTAGTTCGAAAAAAGTTAATTAAATCAATACTAACATGTCATATTAACCTATAAAATTATTTTATTTCATAAAAAGTCTAAAATTACATTTATTTGGGTACTTATAACATCAATTAGGTTAATATTTCAATAATAAAGTAATTTCTACATCATCATTGTGTCATAAATAAATTAAATTATTTAATGTCTAAAAATTATAAATAAAATATCATTATTTTTTAAATCTTTTTATATTTTTAATTAACATTTATAGTGGCATTTATCTTATGTATAACCCAATATTAAAAATGTTTTAGTTATTAAACTTTGATTTTAACTATTTTAACTCTTCTTTAAATAAAATAATAATAAATGACCTAATCTAATCCAAGGGGACCTAAAGGGTAATATTTTATTCCTATGAGTTTTTTTGGTAGAATTAAATTTATCCAATAGAATTAGGACATGTGTTAGGGTAATAATAATATCATTTTTACCCTTAATTACCATATTTACTTTTAACCGTGGTAAATAAAAGAAAAAAGTTACTATTCACCAAAAATTATTTTCAACTCATTGAACGACATTTTAGTCCTTGATATTAACCGTGTCTCTAAGATTTTCGAAATTCCACTCACAAAAGCTGTAAAATTATGTTTTATGTGAATTTCCAAATTCTCCTAGGAGGTTGGTAAAAGACGATTAAAAGTTCAATAAAACTTTTTATATATCTAAAATTATTATAAAATGACTCCAATGAATTACATTGGACTTATATAGGTATTATGTATCAATTCTGACCTAAAATATATTTAAATACGATAAATAATTATTTAAATAAAAAGTTGGTTTTTAAATATTAACCCAGTGTTTTCACTAATCATTAAAAATTGAAATCTTTCAGAAAAATACAAAAAAGTTACCCTAGGCTAATTTTGATATTCCGAATCCCAAAATGAAGTCCATTTCAAAAGATAAAATTTATAAAATTTTAGAAAGTGGGTATTACTATTCATAATGGCTAGTTTATATAGCATATCGTTGTTTTGTGAAACTCGGTATTGCGTACAACACACGCTATCGTGGAAGGTCACGATTGCATGTGATAGAAACCATGTCAGGGATACGTGTAGTGAAATCTCCTTTTGGTGTAGCGTACAACACAAGACATCAATAAAATTAAAAAGAATATTTTTCATAAAATCTCGGGGCGTTACAGATAATAATAAAAATATTTTTCTTCTAAGGTACAATTCCAATTTTTCATATGAGGATGGAAACTTCATAGTCCATCACACTAATTTTTCACACAAATCCTCCTTGTTAAAAACATAGAATAAAAGAGAAATACTTAAGGTGAGTATCAAAAACCTAATTAAGAGTATGATTTTATATAATAATGAATATAATTTAAAACAATTCCTAAATTAAAATATGTTCTCGTCAAGCAATGACAATTTAATTGAATTTTATATAATTTAGTTTTATTATACATTTTCATATGTTTAATCTTCATGGTATTCGTAATATTTAATAGAGAGAAGGTGAATTAAAAAATGAAAATCATTTGAGAGTGTGAGACTAGGCACATAGTAAGGATTATTTTTCATCAACTATGTTTCAAATGAATTAATTTCAAATTAGTATTTTTAAGGTTATTACGCATATTGACATCTATGAAACATGCTGAATATATTTTTTTTGTATCCATATAGGGATTCTATATTCAAGAAAGTACACAATGTAAAATATACCAAAACATAAGAATTTTATCCTATACATATACTTATTGTTATGTTTTCACTATATTTTCTAATACTAAAATCGAAAAATAACTAAACTCGACTCTAAATACAATTGTGTTGAACCTTGTATTTCTTACATAAATATGAAATCTTTTTAAAAAAATATTCAATAAATCACACAATAATACATTCTATTTAACCATAACGGTTTAGCATATTGGGAGCTTAGATATGAAATAAAACAATTTCATGAATAATCTTCAATATATCCCACAATTTTATACTCAGATAGTACCCTTATTATACAGATCTAGTTAATAATTTTCATAATAATTTGTGGAAATAAAAATATAATAATGGGTGGTATCTGATTCTCAATAAGGATAAACATAGTAGATGTAAATATTTTATCAAAAGTGACCATATTTTGTGAATTAGGGTATGATAATTTGATTATAACATAAAAAATTCTTACCCAGTTAGTTAAAAATCATTATTCACAAGTCATGGATAAAGGATTTGTCATAATATGATAGATTGTTAATACAAATGTGGAATCATCAGTAATAAAAAATGATCCATGAGAATATATCATAAGTATAGGAAATATGTTTTTAGCATATATATAAGATTAGAAAATGGATTCTTTATTAAAGGATAACTACTTAGACTATCGTAATAGAAAAATTAACATAGGGGATTAGGTTTTCTCCACATTTCATAATTTATTTAGTCAAGGATTACTTCAAATATTATTTTATTTGATAGAGTTAGATAATTTATTTTGTTCACTCCTTATTTAATCATTTACATCGTCATGACTCACTACCATGACAATCTAAGTGGATAGAGTTCATTAAGGAACAGGGTTCACTCCCTATCCGAGTATATATTTTCTTATAAGATATCATTTTTATCCAATAAAATATAGGGATATTTATCACATAAGCATAACACAATCCATGAAAAAGAAATAGAAGTCATAAATATTTCATCATCACTGAATCATAATACATATATATAAATAAAATTGTTCGTATAAATAGGATATTACCAAGTGAAGTTTGAGGAACATTGATGAATGTTTACATAGATAATAATATATTTAAATGTGATTTTGAAAATTTCATTAAAATCACCAGAAAAATGATATTTTCCTTTAATTATATTTAAAACAAATACCAAAAAATGATGAGAAAATATTTTCATTTAAAATTTACATGGTAATATGTAAAAGAATATTAAAGTAATATAATTTTTAATATATAGGGGTAATGAATTGTTTTTGAAAATGTTTATGAACTGATTATTTCCTGAATCTAGTAAAGAAAGTAAAAACTCAATCATATAGAAAATGTTAAAAAGATTTCTTTTTAAATTTTTTAATTATTATCATCAGTGTGGGAAAAAGGAAATTTGAAGGAAAAAATTATTCTTAAATAAGATATTTTATAAAAAAATTCGAACCATGGGCATGGAAGAGAAATATTCCCAACAAAAAATATGAATAACTTCAAGTTTTATTAAAATAATTTTTTTTAATTTTTAAAACCAAAGAGAGGAAAGACCAAAGAGAGGAAAATATAAGGACAAATTTAAAAAATATGAATATATGTAGGAGATTAAAATATATGGGGTTTAATAGATAAGATTTATATAATTCCATTTAAATGAAAATTTATTATAGACACTGTTGAAAATAAATGAGTTTGTAACATAAACGTTTACCAATTTTGTATCTTTAGAATCATAATCCATTAAAAGAAATAAAATAAAATTTAACATTATATAACATGAATATGATGATATTAGTAAAATTATATTTAAAAGAGTAATAATAAACATAATGAAAAAAGTAGATAAATATTGAAAACTTATCTTTATGTAACAATACTGAGTTGAATAACCCTTACAGTTTTGTTAATAACTGACTCAAAACCTAATAAAAGTGAAATCCATAGATGGATTTCGAAATTTTAATCAAATTCATGAAAATAATAATAAAATATATTAATGGATTATATATAAACCAATAAAAATAACTAATTGGTGAATATTTCAGATGTCTCACGAAAATAAAAGAGAGATAATTACCCCTTACCTGAAGTCATGATTTTCATTGTCTGTGATCCTAAATGAATTTTTAATAAATATATATTTATTAAAAGAATTAAAATAAATCTGTTAATAATTATAATTCAATATATTAATCAATTATAACATAATATAACCATTTTTTAATATTATTTAATTAAAATAACTATTCAAAATAACTAAGTGGTGAATATGTCAGATGTCTCAAAATAATAAAAGTGAGACGAGAACCCTTACCTCAAGTCATGAATTTCATAGTATGATCCCCTAAAATAATGTTTGACAAATATATATTTATTAAAAATATATAAAATAACTATATTAATAATAATAATAAAATATATCATTCAATTATAACATATTATCACCCATTTATCAATATTTCTTAAATAAAAAAATTATTAAAGGTAATAATTGTTCCATATTTTCTAAATTTTTTTTTTCAATGGATCCAATAATTTATCTTTCTTCATTTTTTAATCATATTAAAAATATAAATAATAAAAAATATATAATTTTTATTCATTATATACACATTTATAACCGTACATATAGAGTGCTTTTGAAAAATGAATTAAATCACTTCATTAAGAGGGTAGTCCACACACACACACCCACGAGTAATGTTTCCATTTTCAATAAAAGGAATAAAATAATGATAAAAAATAATTAGTATTTAAATAATCATAATTATAACATAACTATGATATATATTCCTTAAATATATCATAATTTCCCACCATGTTAAACATAAATGAAAAAATTAATTACATTTCTTCATGGAGGTTGTAGTCTACTCATACGAATGAATGACATTATGAATTTTGAATGGATAATAGGTTAACAAGATAAATTTTATTTTTCAATATTTAATCATAAAATTTTTATAAATTAAATGAATCTATCTAACTATCAATGATATATAGTGATGAAAAATAAAATCAATCTCTTCAGGGAGGTGGTGGTCCAAACCTGTAATGAACAAGGGTTTATAATCTATAACGATTAGGAAGAAACAATATTAGGATGCCCCCTCATGTAGTATGATATTGTTATAGCTTATGACTAATTAAAATTAAAGGTCCATGAGAAAAATTACTGAACTCATGGTTTGGAGTTAGCTGTGATATTTATTGCATTATACATATTGGGGAATTATCTCAATCAAGAAAGCTGTGAAAAACATATTGAAAAAAATTTTAAATGTATAATATCACTCAAAAAGATATAAACATGTTACAAGTAATATGGTAGGTTATAGTTAATTATTATTACTGTTCAATACATTTTCACCCTCAAAAAGTAAACTAGGTGGAACATGTTTAGGATAAACGGATCATACAATCATATGTATAATGGGGATTACAAAATTTCCAATATTTATGAATGTTTAAATTATTTAATGATAATTATTAATTTATGTATAGAAATATTATGGGGATTAAATGGGTGAAAACCCATTTATTCTAGTCAATATTAATGTGGTGTAGAAGGAAGTTATTGAGCTGAAAAATGAGAAGATAAATTTTTCGTATTTCAACCGTTATTTTGATGGAATTATTATATTTAAAAACTATGAATGAGTCCCTTTAGAACAAGATTCATTGAAGGAGAATATGGATAAATCCAATAGTTCTTCATTGTCTATTCATCGTAGATGTATGAAGATGCATTGGGATTTGAAAGTGTTTTTCTAGTGTGATAACATGAGGATTGATATTGCAGAGTTTTTTTCTCAGTTCCAGGTATTTCAT
Source organism: Viscum album (assembly GCA_963277665.1). Classification (NCBI taxonomy): domain Eukaryota; kingdom Viridiplantae; phylum Streptophyta; class Magnoliopsida; order Santalales; family Viscaceae; genus Viscum; species Viscum album. The sequence continues at coordinate 249,869,884 of OY728133.1, forward strand.
CAATTTATGGTGGAGATATAGAATTATAAGGGTTTGTTACAACTATTACACATACTAGATTAGAACTGAGAAAAATCGTCATGTATTTTTTCATCATATATTCAAAAACATCTAATGGGAATAATTTTATTTGGGTTATAGTTGATCAAATTAGGAAATTAACTATCTTCCTCACTATTATAGAATATTTTCCTATTAATAAAATTACACTGTTATATATTTAGGATGTGATAAGATTGTTCTGTGTACCACTATCAATTGTATCTGATCGAGATATGAGTTTTACCTTGATGTTTTGGAGAAGTATTTATTAGATCTAGATATATAGTTAAGTATCTATAATTCTTATCAAACTCAGACAGATGGTCTATATGAGAGATCGATTGAAACTCTTAATGACATTTTTATAGCTTAATCATTGGTTTTCAAAGGTGTTTGTGATGAACTAATTCCGTTTTTGGAAATTTCTTCAAAAATATATTTTACTCCTTTATTTAGATGGATAATTATAAATCCCTATATGGTAGGATGTGTATAAGTCAGACATGCTGGAATTAATTTTGATAAATAAAGATATTGGGACTTTATCTAGATAAAGAAATGGTAGAGAAGTTTAGTTCCATTCAATATAATATAACAATACCTCAGATTCGATAAAAAATTTATTATTAAAATTTTCATAAAAATATATATTTTGAAGTTAGTGATAAGGAACTCTTACAAATATATCCCTATAAGATAGAGATGATATTTGTAAAGAAGGCCATGTTAAAACCTAGGTATATTATTCCTTTTGAAATTATTGATTGTATTGGGAAGGTAGTTTATCAATTGGGGAATGTACCAAATCACTCTAAATTTCATGAAATGTTCCATGTATCTCACCTATTGAAGTACATAAATGATCATTTACATGTATTGAAATTAGAGGTCATAACATTGGAGAAATTCTATTCTCATAAATAACTACTGATAAAATTTTGGACTATAGAGTGAAACAACAATGGAATATAACCACTCACTTTGTCAATGTTTTTTGGTGGAACCACCAATTTGTGGAGGATATATGGGTACCTGATGATGTGATGACGTAGAAGTATCCTTATCTGTTTGTATCAGAGTAAAAAATTTAGAGGATTAAATGAATTTTAAGGGGGGGGGGGGTATAATATTACACAATTTTATTATTTATGAAATATTCCTCTTTAAATAATTTTATTTATTCGGTATCTTATATTACAAATAATATCCAGTCCAAAATAACCACATAACATTATTAAAATATTATATATTTTTTTATTTCCTAGCTAATGGATTATCAGGTATGAATATTAATAACATAATTTTGAAAAATATATGATCTATAAATTTATAAAAATAATTAATTAATTATAAAATTAATGTAATTGATAACAAAATTATTTGAAAACAATGGTGGTGTTTGTTTTTTAAAATTGATTTTACGAAAGTAATATGTTTTTAAAATAATAAAATCAATTAATCAGTATTGGTAAATTATTTTAACATAAATTATATATAATATAATTTATAAAAAAAATTAGCTTTTAAAAAAATATTTTTCTAGGAATTATAAAACAATAAATCTATTTTACTGTTAAAAATGTAATTTTTTTAAGAATGTGGTTTTGGTCACATTTTTTACACACAATTCAAAATTAATTTCTACCATTTTTATTAATTAGAATATATAAAATTAAATAATTTTTTATAATAATTATGTTCAAATTTGGTAAAATGGAACCTATAATTTTTAAAAAATATAAATAGTTACCAAGGTAAAACTTATCACCTCGTTAAATGGTAAATTGAGTCCATCACGATTAAAAAAATGTGATAAGGCTCTTGTATTTCATCCTAATTGATTTTTTATAAAGATTAATATACCTTAATCACCATAGGATATAAATTTATTAGTTTAAGGACACTTCTACAGGAATATTATTTATATTCTATTTAAATTAATAAATGTTTCAAAAATTCACTCTTTTAATTTTAAATATATTTATGTGTTCACAGAGGGAAAAAAGTAATTATGAAATAATATTAATTGTAATTTTTTGAGGATTAAAATATACTAATTATGGAAATTTATTTATATTATTTAAATATTACATAATTATTATAAATGCTTATAAAATTTGAAAATTGTATTTATTCAATTAATGGAAAAATTAAATAAATGATTTTAAAAATATTAAAAGTGATATAATTTTAGTAATTTTTAATGTTCCATGAATTTTATAGTTTAAAAGGACAAATGTTTTTTGTTTGAAGATATCATATTTCAATTAAAACTTTACATTTTTGGTATTTAGTTCAAATTAGATGAATAATGTCCAATCAGGCAATACAAATATTTTATAAAAATTCATAAAATCAAAATAATATTAAATTAATAAAAGGTGGACCTCAAATGGTATAAATTTTATAACTTTGAAATTAATGGTCCAATTTTATCCTTATAAGTACACAAATTACAACTATAAATATTGAAAATGTTGTCATTGTATTTAAAATTATAATTGGTTACCTAACAATTAATCAGAATTATATGGGTTAAAATAATGCCAAAAAATTCATAAATTATATTTATTGTTGGTATTAAAACCTAGTAGTACATTAAATTATAATAAATTACCATTTTTAAGGAATTTTTCTTGATAATTAATTGATTATAATTGAATCCCTTGAGAAATTGCAATGGTTACCCTTACCCCATGTACAAAAGGGAACATCCTCAATAAATTCATTACACCACTCTTGGATATATATCTTGACCATAAAAATCAATTTTATCCTCTTTAAGTTCGTATATAAATTTTATATTTGTTTTCTTCCCAAAATACCGTCCCTAGATCCCTTTAGAGGTTATCTAAACAATTCATTTCAAATAAGTTTTAATCAACTTACTATATCACATTCTCTTCTTCTCTTATTCACCACTTTAAAATATATGGTATTTATCATAAAATAGAAAATTCATTATACTATGTATTTATAAATTTTATTATGATTAATAAAACACCACTATAGACCCTCTTTCATATAAGAAAAGAATTGAAAGTAATAATCATCTCTATGTAAGACTTACCATCTCCGCGTACGATAGAATTTTTTTCATCAACATATTTCATAGATGGTTATTATGATATATTTAATGTCTATATATGATAAAAATCACATAATTATACTTCTGTAAATATATTATCACATATACCTACTTATAGTCCAATATTTTGGGAAATGATAATGTCGTTCGTGCGTACGTGTAGACTATCACCTTCATAATGTGATGTGATTCAATTTTCATTTATATTTTAATTGTATGGTTATGAGGAATAATTTGACAAATATATATGAAAAATATTTTATAATTATTATCTTGCAATAGTGAATTATTTTCTACCTTTTTTCATCCATCAAAAAATGAAAATAATGTTCATGCGTATGCACGACCTACCATCTACATGAAAAGTGTAATTCATTTTTCAATATTTAAATTTTATGCATGAATATAAAAATGTATCAAATGAATATATATGATAGTTATATCATGATTAATATTATTTATATTATTGAATCAATATAAATATAAATAGATAGTGTCTACTAAACAAAAATAATCATAATAAACGAAATTGTTAACACATAAAAATAGAAATTTTAAAAAGGAATTATTTATAATAGGGGGTGTTAAGTTTTTTATGATGATATAATATATTATAATATAATTTATGAAATAACCAGGTTATATAATTATAACAAATTTATATTTTTTATGAAATAGATTATAATAATTTTCATGAAAGGAGAACTCGATGTAAGTGGTTTTATGTTACAATCCTATTATTTTCGATATTGTTTATGAGAATGTTCCAATAATAAAATATTATTATCCATTTATCAATAAATTAATGAATTTTATTACACTCTATTTACTTCTATAAAATATATATATTTACCAAAAATATTCCTCACATAATGTACTCAAGATTCCCAAAAATATGTTTTTAAGGAAAATAAAATTCATTTCTCTTGAGTCAAAAAACATTTTTCCTAGAAACCTGTTGTTTCTAATACTATTTTAAAAAGTTTTTTAGAATTATAATATTATTTTTTGAAGTCATTTTTTTACTTTTTGACTTTTTACAAAATTTTTGGAATGGAATATTTTATAGATTTTCTTAAAGTGGTTCTTTTTTACAATTGTTACAAAATTATTGAAAGAATGTTTTATAACTTATATAGAGTGAATGGATTTTCCTTCCAAAATGAATATTATTTTCATAGAATCTTCTGTTTAAATTTTACATGTTTATTTTGAAATAGAACTATTTTCTTTTATAATTTTTACTTTTTTTAAATAAGTGATTTAAAAAATAAAAAATTTATTTTCAATAAGAATGTTTTAATGATATTGTATTGGTATTTATATTAATTGAATAAAAAGAAATAGATTTAAATTATGAGTTATTAAGAATATTATATTATGATACCATCATTATCCTTTCCCTAGATGATTTCTGTTAATCATAAATATATTTCGTTTAAAACCATTTTATTTCCATAGGTTATTCTATAATGATATAATGATATGTTTATGAAACCCATTTCATTTTAATGGGTTTTTCTATGCGGGTATGTTTTTGAAACCCATTTATTTTCATGATTTTTGATATTATCACTGTGTTATGATCTAGAGCAACACATATATAATTTTTATTATGTGATGAGTGGGACCTTTGTCTACATCCAATGCATTGGGTAAAGATTGATATCTCATGAGATAAATAGTACTGAAATGGGGAGTTAATTTAATTTAGTAATAAACAATGTACACAATAATAGTATTGAGAGGGAACATTGACTACTATAATTGTTTTGGGAGTGAAACCATTACACTATGATATTCTTGGAATAGATCCTCAAATACTAAGGAAATTATTTTCTATTCATATATGTATGTAATAAACAGATGTCTTTTACCTATCTTAAGTTGTTACGGTTCATGTTCATTGATTCCATTATGATTCTTGTCTTATACACTTATAATATTTATCTCATGAAATAATATAATAATCGTTGATATTAATGGTATGGGTTTAAAACGATAATATGATTTTATTATACCCTCGTGACTATTTTATTATTATGTAGTCATTGATATATCCCTTGTTTACCCTTACTGAGTATCTGAACTCACCCTTTTCATGTATTACTTTTCCCTATGTTATGAATAATGTTATTAAGTAAGATATTTATAAGAAGTTTATATTTATGAATAATTATGTGGGAGATGATATAAATATTTTCTAAAACATGTTTTTATTTTTCCATGTTTCCAAAGATTAAAGAACTAAACAATTATGGTGTGGATCAAAATGTTATATAAGGAATATTAATATATTAATATGTAATATATATGAATGAATTTATAGTATATTATATCTATATTAACCAAATCCAACCCAATTATTCTATAAAATTCCATGAACACTAATTTATAAATATAGTATTATTAAAATAATATTCCTTAGGTCATTACAAATGTATTTATAAGAGGCCTATCAAAGAATAGGTAATCATCCCACTGAACCACATTTTTTTTATTCTTATACCTATTATAAATCTATGGTATTCATCCTAAAATAATAAATTATGTAATCTGAATAAATTTCCTTATAATTATGTAACCACCATTAATATCCCACTTTTTCAACAAATGGGAAGTGATGGTATCACTCTTGAATAAGTTTGGACCACCACCTCCATGGAGTAATATAATTAATTTTCCATAACCATATTTCATGGATTGTTAATTTGAGGGTTTTAATGATTATATTTTATATTTATGAGATAAGTATGATTCTATAATTATAAAATCATATATATCTCCTTATATTACAAAATATAGGAAAATGATAATGTATCTCAAGCGTACATGTGGATTACATCCTCAATGATGAGATGCGATTCATTTTTCAGTTTTGAATTAAATTAATGGTAATAAGAGTATTTAAATATATTGAATATATATGATATATATAATATAATAATTATTATTTAATATATAATTATTATTTACATTTCTTTCATTCCATCTTTTGAAAAGTGAAAACAATGTTCATGCATATGCACAACCGACTATCTCCATGATAAATATAATTCATTTTTATACCTCTATATTTTATGTTAGAATCTAAATATATATAATGAATATATATGGTATTTATATAATGATATAAATTTTGGAACTTATGGAACAATGATAAATGTTCAAGGACAGGATCAACCAAAAAAAATCTCAAGAAAAATGAAGTAGTTAACACCAAAAAACAACAATTTAAATAAAAAATTATTAATAAAATAGTGTTTCAATATTATAAATGGATAATATATGATGTTATAAGTATTTAAATTATTATATGATATAGTTTTAATAAATTTAAATTAATTATATAATAGTTTAGATAACTTTTAAATATATTCAAACTTATGGTTAGTGATTTTTATCTCACTTTCATTCCCAGGAGACACATGGCACATAGATATCTTTTTTTAGTTATATGGTGTATATAATTACCATTAACTTAGTATATCATGATTCTCATGAATATCATTGGGATTTAAATATCCATATAATATAATCCCCTTCATGTTGTTTTTATTCAGAAGTTACCAAATTGGTAAGAGATTTATGTTACAATCTCCGTATTTTTCAGGTTGGTTTTTGATTATGTTTCTGATGAGAATGTTTTATGAACTATATATGAATAATAAAATTAATATTATTATAATGTGGCTATTTATAGAGATTAAATTCTTTAAATTCACTTTCACATCTTTAATAACTCAAGATACCATAATATTATTTGAAGGAAAATATACTCTATTTCTCCGTCCGGTCAAAATTATATTTTCCTCTATATTAATGTTTTCTAAAAATATTTTAATGAATTTTTTATATTATTATATGATTTTTTAATTTCCTTTTACCCCTGATTTAATTTTCTAAAAAAATAATAAAAAAATTAATTTCATTATATGAATTATTTCCTTTTGATTTTTACCCAAAATGTAAAAGGAATATTTTTTAACATAAATAACAAGAACAGAATTTAATACCTCCATAACTAAGAAATTATTTAAATATTATTTTAAAAGTTTCCAGTTTTATTTTAAAATAAAATAGTTTCCTTTATATTTTGTAATTTTCATGATTTTAAATAATATATTTAAAATGAAATTGTAAATTTATACAAGAAATATTCCTGAGATAAATAAATAAAATCTTCATATATGATAACATCCTTTTATATTAGTTATGATTTAATAGTGATATGACCCTATTATACCATCTTATTTAATTATTTATATGTATTATGTTGGTGAATATATATGGATGATTATTTAAAACCCCAGTGTTCCACATGGTTTAATTAAGTTTTGATGAAACCCTTATGAAACAAGTTGTTTCTCACAGGTTATTCAATAATGAAATGAAGAAATGATTATAAAACCCATTTCTATTCCAAGGGTTACTCTATGATGAATGTTTTATGATCTATTTGAAAAAATATGTATTATTTTCATTAGGATATATATGCTGAAGAATTATATATCCCTCCATTTCATTGGGAAAATATGGATATCTCATGGGATAATATAGACTGGAATGTGGAGTGAACCCAGTTTGGTAAGGGACTATATAACCTATTTTATTATTGAAAATGGAAATTTTATAATGATATGATGGTAGGGGGAGGGAACCTAATGAAATATGATAGTCTATGTAGTAATCCTTAACATATAAATAATTATCCATGCTTATGTGTCTTCCACACATTTATTTCTTATCAAAACATTATGTTATCATGAATAAAAGTATTTAATTCATTTATGATTCATGTATTATGAGTTACCATGATTTATTATATAACTATGTCTTATGATCTATGATATGTTTGGTATAGTCATAAAATTCTAAACTCATGTTCTCATACCATTATGCTCATGTTATGATTAAATTTTCATTAATTATTAATTTTTTACCCTTTTTGAGAATCTTAGGTCACCCTTTCTTATGTTTTCTTACACCAGGATGTGGAGAAAGTTTTTACGTTGGATATGTTTCAGAATGATTCATGTTATGAAGAACATAGTGGGAGATAATTTAAATCTCTAATAAATAATTTGATTAAGTATCCATTTTTTTGAATACCATAAATCTATATGATTCGGGAATGAAACATAATGTTATGAATGGAATATTAATATAATAATATATAATTTTTTTTAAATTATGAGTCTCAATAGTATGTATCATAGCTGGTTTTAGTATCCTTTGGAAAGAAGGAGGATAAAAATTTATTGGGAACCCTTTAGATGATCCTATGTATAGAAGAAAATCCCATGTTATGGAAAAAAAATGAGTTTGGTTTCGCCATAAAAAATTTCTATTTATGATAATACAAGTGGAAAAAATATTGGATGATATCCATCTGTGGGTATTGACCCAAAAAAGAGCTGGTCTAGTATATCTAGACTATTTTTCTGGTATATAGATAGTGTTCCTTTACTATGCACATGGGTTTTCACTCATGGGGTTTTTATTTTGTTAATTCACATTTTAATTACGAACCAATATTAAGGTTTTTAATAGATTATGAACATGGATGACGTTGGATAATCCTAAGGCTTCATGATTTATATATACTATGAATGTTTTTTCATGGTTATGACAATGATTAATGATGTATGATGGTCATCCTAACCATTTTGGTTTTAGTAAGACATTGACGATAGAATGATAACGTTGAGGTGGTTATAGGTGTTGTAAAATGTTGATGTATCCTATTTGGGATTAATTATATGTATTACTATATATTTTGAAAAGATACAAGTAATATTAAATCATATCCTCAATGATTGGATATTTAATTAGCATTGAAAAATCTAAATTGAAGGATATTCATATATCCTTTTTATTATTCTTCTATAATTGGTTTTTATTGTAATGTTCTCCCTTAAAATCTCAATATTATCCCTCTTGTTGAATTCTGTGTTATCTTATCTTAGGTTGTTATTTTTTGAGATTAATCCAAAATATATTTCCGTGGATGGTCAGTCATGTTTAATTTTCTAAACCAACCTCTTTTCATCTATCAATGTGCTTACAAATATAAAAATATAATAGAAATTACATCCATTATATTGTTATTTATTACTTTTAAAAATAGTTCTTTATCTCATTGGGTTGAATAAAACTCAACATCAAAGTTATTTTTATTTCAAACATGATTATTAATGTTTTTCTAGAAGAGTTCTGTAGTCTACCATTGAATAATGAAGTTGAGTTTTCTATAGAACTAAATCATTCTACTAAACCTATTTCAATGACCCCATATAGAATGTACCTGGTTGAGTTTCATGATTTAAATATGAAACTCTAGTAAAATCATGAAAATAGATTTATTCATCCAATTTTGTTTCCGTGGTGTGAACCTAGAATTTTTGTTATGAAGATAGATGGATTAATATATCTATGCATTGATTATTGGGAACATAAGAAGAACACAATCAAGAATAAGTATAATTTAGTACATATTGATGACTTTTTTGAATAATTAGAAGGATCTAAATGTTTTTCAAGATTTACCGTAAATTTGGAAAATATCATTTGTGGGTAAAAATTGAAGACATACCCATGACAGACTTCTATACGAGTTATGCACACTATAAATTTATAGTGATGCCATTTTTTTTCCAAATCCCAGATTATCTTCATGTTATTAATGAATAGAGTCTTTATAGATTACCTTGATCAGTTTTTGAAAGTCTTTATAGATGATATATTTATTTGTTCTAAAATAAATTAACATCACAAAGAATAATAATTAATTATACCGAAGACCCTAAGAAATGATAATTTGTATTCATAATTTCCAAATGTGAAATTTGGCTCTAAAAAGAATTATTTTTGAATTATATAATCTAAAAAGAGGTTATATCGGTTGATCCATCAACGATGTAATTTTTTGAGCATTGACCCAGACCAATAGCTATTACTAATATCCTTTATTTTTATATTTGGATAGATATTATAAAAAATTTAAGGAAAAGTTTTCATAGTTTTCTAATCCACTCTCCAAATTAACATAGATGGTATCCATGATTATTTGGATAAATTAATTTGAGTAAAATTTAATGGAACTGAAGGTATAGTTATTTAGTGCACCTGTGCTTACACTACATTATAGTGGAGAAGGGTTTGTGATCTATGGTGATGCATGAAATAAGGTATTGGTATGTGTCCTAATGCAAAATAATGTGGTTATAGATGATTCAAAATGAAAATTCAAGGATCATGTGAAAATATTCATAACTCATTATTTGTAGTTACCAAATTTATTTTTTTTGTTTTAGATATATATATGCTTTATATTTATAAGAAATGTTGTGATATAATTACTAATTGTAAAACATTAATGTATATATTCACTTATAAGGAGTTGAATATGCGTATAGAATATGTATGAAGTTGATTAATGATTATGGATGCTCAATAAACTACCACCATTGGAATGATAACATGGTTAAGGATAATCCTATAATTTCTATAATGATGGTAAAAAAGACACAACAATTTTAGATTTGAAAAAGATAGACCTTGACATGTTGAGGGAATCATATAAATGTTATATTTCTCAAAATAGCGTTTAACCATACATCTATGTGAAGATTAAAGAGGTGCATAAGGAAAATATATATCTAGAAAAGAAGGTGAGAAATTTTCATGAGTTAAACATTGATTGAATTCAAATTATAAGGTTTGAAAATCTTCTATCTGTTTTTTCTATACCATATTTGATGAAGTATTTGTTGGATAAAAATCATAAATCATCATATTATATTAAACTATGAGGTATGATGATGTATAAATATCTAAAAGAGTATTTATAGTTGGAAAACCTGATGATATATATTAGAGATCATGTATCTCAATGATTGGTATGTCAAAATCTTTAGTTTGAGAGATATAATCCTATAGAGATGTTAAAAACATTGCTTATACTTGAATGGAAATAGGAAAACATCAAAATGGATTTTGTCATCAGACTCCTCAATACATCTAATGCCATAATGTTATTTATAATGTAGTCAATCTCAACATAAATTCTTCACAATTCCTTGAAATCATATAATATTTATCTCTTGATAATATTTCTAGAACATATATTAATGAATTTTTATGAATGCATATAGTACCACATTATATGATATCTCATATAAATTTGAAGATTAACTTGATGTTATGAAGAATTATTTAGAAATATACAGATTTATAGTTTTGTTTATTTACTTCTTATCATTATATACTTGATGGTAAGACTGGTGGAACCATTTATTCCATGGAGGATATACTATGGTCTGGTTCTATATATTTAAAATGTGGTAGGTGTAAATACATTCCTCTAGTCTTGTATTTAGTAAATAATCACATTCTCTTGAGAATTCAAATGTCTCTTTATGATGCCCTTAATGAAAAGATGTTTAGAACTCCAATATGTAGAGAAGAAGTTGGATAAGGAATGTTTTTAGGACTTTATCCAGTTGATGAGATGGTTGATATATTCAGATCCATTCAACGACATATCATGGCACCCCATTGTCAATAGAAATGTTAACAAAAAATAATATATGAAATCTAGAATTTCAATATGGTAAGAAGGTATTAATATATAATTTATCCAATTAAATAATGTTATGAGATTCAAAAATAAGGAAATGGAAATCCTTTGGATTATTGGCTCATTTTAGATGCTTGATCAAGTAAAAATGTTATCATATCTCTCAGTATTTCCACTAAACCTCTTTCAAACTCATGATGTGTTTCATGTTTCTATCCTAAGGAAGTATATAGCTAAATCCAAACATGTATTGAACTCAGATGATATAAGAAAAGATCATGATTATTCCTATGAATAAAAACCATTATTAATCATTAATTATAGTGATAAAGTGCTATCTAATATGACTAATCACCTGGTTAATATTCTCTATACGAATTATAAATTTGAATAAGTTACACAGGAACCTAATGATGTGATAAAATAAAGATATCTTTATTTTTTAGTATCTTAATTTTGGAATATTGATGAAAGAATTCATTTTATGTGGGGGTATTATCTATCACCCCTATATTTGATGATATATTTCTATTTAAATAAATATAATTTCTTTAATAGCTTGTGATACACACACCAAAAAGTTTAAAAGAACTATAATACAATATACCATTATAAAATAGCCACAAATTTAGTAGAGTGAATAGAGATACATTTGTTTTTAAAAAATTATGTATAAATGATTTATAGAAAGATAATATATTGAAAACAATTACTCAATTTTTGGAAAACCCATGATATATATTAAAAATACATTTTCCTAAAAAATGGGTTGTATTAATCTTTAGGAAAAAATAATATAAACAATTTTTTTTCCAATTTTAGAAAATAAATATGTAAAAAAATATATTTTTTGAAATCATCTAGTAAAATTTATCTTCTAGTAATTTTCTAATAATTTATATAACATATTGATATTTCAATGAATATCAAAAAATACAAAAATTTATTAAAAACATTCATTTTAATTAAATCAAATAAATATATTCATTTTATCTTTAAATGGGGTTTAATGTAAAACTAGTTCATTTATATTATTATAAAGAAAATTTAGTTTATTTGTATTAATTTTATACTAGACTGTGGTATGAAAACTATTTATAGTCATGATTCTTTCTCTAGAAAACAGCATTTGAACGCGTTTTGCAAGTATAATTTTAAATTAATTATTTTCTAAATTTTTAAATTAACATTCATAAAATGGATTCTATAATTTAAATAATAATAATAAACATTTGTTTTAATATCAACTTTTTTGGACATCATGAATAGAAAAATTAGTAAAAATATGATGCAATGGTTAATGTGAAAATGTATTAAACGAGGGTGGTTAAACAAAGAAATAAGGATAATTTTCCAATTAATCTTGTAAAAATAATATTTTATGGACATATTTGAACATCATGATATAAATTATTTTAATATATGTCCATTTGGAATCATTTATATTGATTATGACATTATTATAATTTAATCATTTATGAAATTTCAAGTGTTCCCTCTTCAGCACCTATTAATGGGCACCACTCCTTTATCTTATTTACCCCATTATGAGATATCTAATTTGAAAAAAACTTTAAAATTATCTACTTAAATTCAATAAACCTTAATGATATGTTCCATTATTCCTAACATACCATTCTGAGGGTCCATAATAATTTATTCAATAGAGGCCCACTAAAGAAGAAGTAACTATCCTACACAACCTATATCAAATATTTCAAATTATACCTCTTATAACTATATGGTATTCAAAATATATTAATAAATTTTATATCCTAAATATATTAAAATGTTATTTTGATTATTTAAGAACCATTATTCATCATCTTTTCCATGTAAAGGGAAGTGAAAGTATCTCTTGTCTTTACGTGTAGACTACCATCTCCAGGTAGAATACAATTCATTTTTAATTACCAATTTTCATGGATTTTTGTTTATAATTGGTTAAATAATTATATATTATATTTATAATATAATTATTCTTCTATAATTATAAAATCATGTCTACCTTTTTACCATCCAATCTTTGGGAAAATGATAACATTTCTCTTGTGTATGTCTGGACTACAACCTCCACATAACAATGTGATTAGTTTTTCATTTACTATTTAAAAGTATTATGATAAGGATATATTTAATCAATATAAATGATAAATATGATATCATAATGATTAAATAAATGTGATTTATTTTTTACCTTTATTTCCTTACATCTGTCAGAAAATGAAAAACGTGTTTATGCATACGCATGACCAACCATCTCTAGGAATTATGTAATTGATTTTTATAACTCCTCCTGTCATGGATATAAATATATATAATTAATATATATGTTTTTATTTCATGATTAATATTTTTTAGATTACATAACTATTATTTACAGACTATAACTACAAAATAAAAAATATCATAAAAAAGGAAATAGTTGACAACAGAAAACAATGATTTTAATAATGAATTATCATAAAATGGGTGTTGAAATGTAATAAGTTGATAATATAGGATATTATTACTATTTAAATTATTATATTAAATAAATAAAATAATTTTTAAATTATTATACATGAGTTTGGAGTTCATTCTAAGGAAGTGAAACACGAGGTACAAGATTTTCATCTCACTTTTTTTATATGAGAGACATGCCATATTCACTACTAGTTTCTTCTATGTTCTGTATAAATTAACCCTGAATGTATTTAATGAAAATTATACTGAGAATTATATATATTTTCATCACGATATATTTCTACCTATTTCATTATGTTTTTATTCTAAAGTTATGAATGTTGCAAAGGATTTTTGTTACAATATCTTTGTTTTCTATAATTATTTATGGATAAGTATTCAATGATGAAATTTTAGTACCTATCTAAAATAATTTAATGAATTTTTTAATCCAATTGTTAATTCTAAATATTAAATTTATTTCTTTTATTTTTCATCTTTTTAATATCTCAAAAGATTGAATGAATATTTTTATGAAAAACTATCTTTATTTATCTCTTTGATCGAAATAACATTTTATTATATATCTATGTTTTATAAAAATGTTTTAATGAATATTGTTCATATTATTCAATAATTATTTAAATTAATTTTTAACCATGATTTATTTTTTTAAATTAATAAATAAATGAAATATTTTTGTTGTTTTCCAAATGATATACTTGGGAATTTTACATAAAATTTGAAATGAATCATTGTCTTAACACAGAGGGAATGAGTGGAATTTCCTACCATCATCCCCACTTAATTGTTCAAAGATTCCTTTGCTTGTAATTTTTGTATCTTTTCTATTAAAATTTTATCAATAATTTTTTGAAAATTTTAATATTTTAAATAAGTTGTTTCAAAATTAAATGTTTATTTTCATCATGAAATATTATAGAGATATCTAATTTTTTTTTCATTTATGAAAACATTTTTTTGATTATGCTACACTAGGGATATGATCCAATTATATGAGACAGTTTTTTAAATATATTTTTTATAATTAGAATGATTTAAATATGATTATTTGAAACCTATTTATATCTCATTGATTAATTTAGTTTTGATGAAACCATTATGAATCCTAATTCTTTTCGATGTGTAATGTTATCATAAAAAGAGAAATATATAACAAACACATTTTCCTTCTGTGGGTTATGAAATGATGATGATTTTATGATCATTATGAAAATATATTTTTTTATTTCCCAGTGGATAATGTAGGCACACTAAGAAGAGCTAAATCAGGTGTGACTTATTTTACTAAATTCTTTTCTTCATTCTTTTACACCTTTTAAATCAAAACTCTATCACTTAGTTGGATGAGTGGATCATATATGAAATGTAGAAAGTAAATTTCACACACTAAAATATATTTTTATATGGATTGGTACTAATAACTACAATTTGTTTCAACTATTTATAAAACATGGTTATAGATTATTCGTTATATATAGGTTGTTACATTTAGGGAAATTCACATTCCCACCAACACTGATCCCTATAGTGTTCCACTCTAGAGTGTCACCAGAGATCATAAATATCTTATCTATGCAAGTTTATCTTGAGTCCCAAAATATGATATTAATACCACATCCTACAGTTTCACCACCATCCCTCTGACCTTTTCCAATGTCCTACTAGGGACTTCCACAATCTTCACTCTCACTAGATAAACCCTATAATAGAAGGATCTATTTTGACTTAAGAATACTTCTTCACTACCTTAATATGATATCTTCTTAAAAACATGGATCTCTCAATCCTATCATGTATAATATATCATAAACTTCATAAGTTAATAAACAACTGTCTAACATTTTTCACTATCTACTTATTATAAAATGATATGGACCTTCTCAATACACTGATGATACAAAGAATCTCACAAGTTCATTTCTCAATGTTTATACACATATAATAAAGTTCATGGTTATATAAATTTATACCTGTGTTATTTTATGTGCATGAAAATACACAGGTTGTCTTTATTATAGGATCACTGACTTTCCACTATTTCATTTTAACTTTATATTATGAAGACAACTCTTCTTCATGGGTTTTAGATCTAACATCTTCCTTTATATAATAATATCATGTAATTCATTGATAAGTGAAAATATGAATTTCTTTTTAATAACCTAGACTATATAAAAACCTCACTAATTTCATATATAAGTATCATATCACATGAATACAACTCAAACTACATTACGTAACTATATAGGTGGAAACTTTAAATCTTCTACTTCTCAAAACATAGTGTCTGTGTGTATTCACTATCTCAATGAATTAATACAACATCATTTGAATGAGATGCTCTAGAATTAAATAGTACAAATACATATAAACCATACATGAATATAAAAAATTATTTTTTCTCATTTTCACCCTCGACTCTCTCAGATTCATCCTTAAATACGCGTTTGAGTCTTACTAACAAATTATTATATATATGGGAATTTATAGAGAAACCCCATAACAAAACTCCACTACTTCAACCAGTATTCCCACCACCTTTCATAAATGAATAATGAATTATATAATGTTTCATGGCTATAAAAAATACCATCATCACCAAAATGATATGTATCATCATAAACATTCCTGATACACATCAAAATAATGTGCAATGTTTTAAAGAAAGATGTAAACTCATGTGATCATCTACATCACTGACTCAAACCCAATTCAATCATGGGTGGATCTGCCATGTATATCCTAACAAAATAAAATCCTCAAGTAAATAATGGAAGAATATTAAGACCACAAAACTGGTAAAGGGATTTGGGAGATCTCATAAGAATGAGAGAATTATTTACAACAGTTTTTGGTAATGATGAAAAATAACCCTCTTGTACTATCCCACATATTTTTTTGATTATTCAGAAACTCCATAAAAATAAAAATATTTTAAACATCCTTTCAATTGTGAACTTGGTTTAGTACTTAAATATATTGCACAAAATATGGGCTCATAGGCTTCACCTCACCTATGAAAGCTTATTTACCACTCCATGTGCACCCTCACACTCATCCTCTTATGGAACCTTATATCCCACAATTCTCATATGAAAAGCCTTCCTTATATGATGGTTCTCTCTTAATACTGTATTTGGGTAATTTTGTGGTTGATCCTAGTTTCCACCACATTAGTTGCTATATATGAGTCCCATATATGGGTGGTTGTTGGCCAATTTGTTCTGAACACTATGAAATTAACCATGTGAAAATCGATATGTTTTCAAATATTCATCGTGAAAAAAATACATTTTTCATGGTAATTATGATTGGCCTTTACTTTTATTTTAGAATTTAATTAAAAATTCCAAATATATTAAAACTAAAATTATCTCCACATATTTAAATGTAAAAGATAAACTTATCCTTGTGAAATCAACACATGTCTTTATCATGAATAATGTTTTAAAAATCTTCAATTTGGAAACCCATTGAATTTTCATCTTCCCACCTTATTGAAAATAAATTATTCATCAAAACAATCTCAATAAACCAAATGGTTTTTTAGGTATGGATTTTGTTATGTGATGGGTGGGACTAGAATAATATAGTCCTTCAAGTCATTAGGTTTTGATGGATATGTCATTTGATAATAAGAGATAAAAATGGGATTGAACTCAACTCATTAAGGGACTCTGTACACTATGATAGTCTTAGTAGTGAACCTTGGATATTTACAAGATAGAATGCAGTGTTAACACAATACACTATGATATTAATAGAAGTTATCCTTAAATAATTTAATGAGTTTCTATGATTATTTTTATGCTGAAAACCTATGTCTTATTCCAATTTTATGCTCTCATGGTTCATGTTCATTGATTCATTTATGATTTTTATCTTATTAATATCCATGAATAATGAAATTGATCTTTATAATGACCTATTATATGGTGTGTATGGATTTAAACTATTAATATCATGTTCTCATATGCTTATGATAATGTTATTCTAAATTGATCATTTATAAATACCTTATTTATCCATACTGAGCATTTGACCTCACCATTGTTATGTTTACTTTTACAAGGTTGTGAATAATGTTTTTAAGTATAATATGTCTTATAAGGATTATATTTATGAATACCATAGTGTATGATGATGTAGATCTCTTATGAAAAAGATATTTATGTATCCATGTTTCCAAAGACACCAAACCTATATGATTAATTCAGGGATCATATTGTTATGTATTGAATATTAAAATAATAAGGCATAATTCTTATGTTTGAAAATTATGGGTCCCAATACCAGGGCCAAGTCCCAAAAAATTCCCATGACCCACTCCTGGATTCCATATCAACTGTCACAAGGGAAATATTTCATCTTTCAATATAGTGGAAATAACATCTATTAAAATTTATCTTATCCAAGAGGGTAGATGCCACTCACTATATTAAATAAATCCTCTGACCGTCCTCAATATGGTGTCACTCATTAGTCACAATATGTATCTTCATCTCACATAGTGATTGTAGGCCTTATCCTCTAGTACATGCATCAACAGATTTAGGGGAAACTACTTAGGCTTTTAAAATATCATCTCACATCCCACGACCACACAATATCTATATAATACTCCTCTAGAACCTTTTGTATTTATATAAATAACAATAATGTGATCCAAAATTACTAAATTGTTAAAATGTACTTTCCTTGATCATATGAGGGCCAATATCATCCTATCTCTTCCACCCAGTTCATCATCGATCCCTAATTCCCTTTTCAAAAATCCATAAAACATGCATGTAAGAGAAAATCATGTAAAAACGCATATAATTTTTTTAAAGGGATCACCTACCTTTATATCACATAGATTAGGACCATGAATCATCCAAGATTGTACTACCACCCAAGACCTTGTATTACACTATACAAAAAAAATAATTAGTCAAAAACATTTATAACAAATTATTTATATTAAATCAAAGGGTTATAAGAAATGTGAAGCTCACATGGTTTAATCATTGCATAAAATCATTGACCAACCATGTATAAAAGGTCAATGGAACATCCCGTAAACCATATTCAGAAAAATACATAATGACTAACACCCTATGAACAAATAATTTTTTTAAAATTTCATAAAACCCAAAATAAATTTTATAAATAACTTACATACAATGAAAACATAAAATAGGAAATGTAATCACCTCCATGGGGTAATCTCTCACCATTGGATGTTAAATAAACATAAAATCGAGAAGATTTCACCTTTCATGGGTGAAATCATCAATGAATACCATGGAAAAATTATAATGATACCACTATAATGGGAAGTAAGAAAAGGGGAAGAAATAGATGATATTACCTATGGTCACAAGTTGAATGCGCATAATACCATCCACTCTTGAGAGTTATTAAGGCCGGGTTATGGGAGTGGAGAATCGATAGAAAATAGTTTATGTTGTTCTCCCCAACTACCACAACCATGAAACACCCCAACATGGAAAATATTGTGTTTTCCATATTGACTGAAGAGATAGTCAGGGACTATTCATGACATGAATAGTTTTTCATGGTTTGAATTACCAATAAACCAATTATTTCATGTCCTAAACTAATATTTTACATTATGTATCTTTTGAGTAGAGGTATCCTTTGCTTAAATAACCCCATTAATGGTATGAAGAAAGGTTCAAAACCTAAATGATTTTTTTTAGGGTCTTGACCCCATTAATCTCCATTTGTGGAATGACCCCCTCCGCTATAAATATTTATGTTGTAATTTTTTTTCACAATAACAACTACCTTAAGATACTGTATTTAAACACTAGGTTCAGTGGAACCTTCCTACAATTCCCACTTGAGCACTTAAACATTTATCTAGCCAATATTCCACATCAAAAAACAACATTTTGATATGTTCTAACACTTAGATTTCTGATCCAAGCCGTAGTTCTAAAATTCAACCCATCCCCAAAAAAAATTCAAAATTCATCCAAAATATAACTATATAAAGATATATAATGCATTAAAAACTTTTCAGCATAAATTATTAAATCATAGGAAAGAACTGATAGTCCTCCTTTCGTTAAACATGACATATCATTGTCATAAATTTGTTGATAATTTTTTTGCGATATCTCTTTGAAAACCAAATATTATTCTACTACACAAGTCCAAACATGAGTTCACTATTCCAAAAAATTCATTCTACCTTCTCAAAAAGAGCATTAAAATTGAATTGACACACACTACATACATAACTGATACTTCTATAATGATATGAGATTTTGAATCTTTAAGTTAATACTATCCTAAAATAGCATTCTCTACATCTAATAATGAACTAAAACGAGTCATGAAATATTTATTATTATGAAAATTCATGAATCAAAAATCCTTTATCAAAAAATTCTATAATAAATTTGAAAAATTATATAAAATATTATTAGAAACATAAAAAGTTTCAAAAAGTTAATAAATATATTTTTATTTATAATTATTAAATTTTATTTAAAATACTAACTTTATGAATATTAGAATTTTAATGTTACAAAGAAAAATAAATTTTTTTAATTCCATATAACAAAATGATCCTTTGGTAATTTTTTTAATATTTTTTTTTAAAATATAATATATGTTGAATAGTAATAAATATAGCTTTTTCCAATACCATCAATTTTTTTGACATTATCATCCTATATGAATGAATTAAATGTTATTGAACAATATACAATTTAAAAAATTTAATATTTAATAATTAAAAATAAAAATTTCCAAACACTTTTCTGAATTTATGAATTCTATGAGAAACATTTTAAAACATAATTAATATTTTACTCTAAAAATAGTTTTCATAGATTTTAGAAAATAAATCTATTAAAGTGTGATTTTTATTTTATATCAAAATTATCATATTGTTTTAATAATTTCAACTTCATATTTAATGATAATATTATGATTACTATAATTAATGTTAATAACCACGATATTGGTAAAACTGGAAATTTCAAAGAATTGTTTTGCCTATATTGTTTAATTTTTATCTAATAAAATATATGAAAATATTCTAAAAATGAATTTACTAAAAAAATTATATTATATATAAATTTTTTATTATTAATTAAATTGTTAGTTAGTATTAAATAAAATTGAAAATAATTAGTATTAAAAACAATAATTTTTTACAAAATAGATTTTCAATAAAATGAATGTTTGAATTAAATATATAGTTTAATTTTATTTAGAAATTTAATTTTATTAAATAGAGGTTAAATTTAGGTTTATAACACCCAAATTTTTGTGATAGGGTTTATTTTATATTTTTATTATGACAGACATTACTTCAAATAAAATTTGATAGCAATGAAAAAAACAAAAAATGGTAAAATACATTAATGGATAATGACCTGAATATTTTTAAAAACATGTATTAAAATGATTGTTTGAGGATTTATATACTTTATTCCACCACAAATTCTATTATTTAACACTTTTAGAGCCTCTAAACCTTGAATGGTGTCATTAAAAATTTGAATAATAATGAGTATTCTCAATAGTTTCCCTACCTTCACATATAAAAGGCAACACTTCTACCCATTCATTCCACACTAAATAATTTAAATTTATTTCTAAAATTATAAATTTTTTATCTTAATATAATGATACCTCAATAAGATAATCCAATAGTCTCGATTATTTATTATAACCCATTTATTTCCAAAGAGTATTTCAAGAGAATGTTTAAGGTTCAAAAGTGAGTATAACTTAATCCTTATCCTTTTGTATTCAACCATTATCTTACAAGCTGACCAAAACCATAATTATATTTTTAATTATGTGTCATAATTAAAATTAATTAGTAATATATTAAACTATCAACATTTATTTATTCATTTCCAACCATTTAGAAAATGATAAAAAGACTGATAATTAATTATTGTGAACTATTGCCTCCATAAGGAAAAGTATTCCTTTATTCATCATCAATTATCTTCATTGGTTATATTGATTTAATTTAAGAAAAAATTTAAAAAATATAATATAATTATTATATTTAAGAGAAAAATTATAATCCACCTTCATTCCCTCTCATTAGTTGGTAAATGAAAACATTAATTGTGCGTTCTGTGCACAACTGCCACCCCGAAGTACCATTTTTTATTTTTTCAATATAATTTTCATTTTTATTCAAAAATCACAAAATAAGATTCAAAAAATAAAAAATTATAGATAATATCACTATTATTCCTTAATAATGATATTATGTTAAACTAAAAAATTTTATAACTTTACTCACCCATAAAATTATGTTAGGTCCATGGTTGGGTCAGCCAGAACTCATAATTGAAAAATAATATAAAACACTATCATGGTTGAATATGGGAACTTAAATAATAAAATTATTATAATATAATAATAATATAATTATTATTTTATGGTTCTATAAAGTTTATATAATTTATTTATCTTATTGATAAAATAACATATTTGATCGATAAATTTACTGATATAAACCATTACTGATTCCATTTTCATGCAACATAAATAAAATATTAATCTAATGAGATAATAAATTTTTAAATAAATATAATATATAATAAATTACACTTAAATTATATTTTAATTTTTAATTTTCGGTGAATAATGGAGTAGAAAACCACTATTATAAAATTAAATAAAAAATAATTAAGATAATTTATACATGATATTGAAAATATATGAAAACTAAATAATATAATAATAAATAATAATTATAAATGATGTTTGTAAAAGGTTATAAATATGGAAAAGATTATAAATATATTTAATTAATATTGTTATTTTTTTTAAACAGGTAATTCATGTGATTTTATGAAAGTCAGGAATAATGGTAAGGGTTTCTTTGTCTGATTTTCAAATCCATGAGACATGTTTATTATTATGAAACATAATTTATCTTTTTTTTCATCCCCCATTAAAATTAAATTATAAATTAGTATATTATAATTCATTATATTTTCATTTTCATTTCATGGTATCTCTAATATGTTTTTTATTCGTATGTTATTGTTAGAGTGAGGATTTTCACAAATTGAACTCCATTCATTAAGCTAAAAGGATTCTTCATGAAAATGTTTCTTCCCATTTGGGTTCCTTACAATCTAGGATTTTATTAAATGTTAATTTATCTTCATTTATAAATAAAATTACACTTTCTATTGAAATATTTATTCTCATGGAATTTCACCTCCATAAAAAATATATCATTGTTGAGAATAATTTTTGTCATATTTAATAATTATTTACCACATTTTCCTTATTTTGTTTCCCACCAATGTATTAATTTATAATTGGAATCAAAATCATGTTTTTTATAATGTTAAATTCATATTTCCTTATTTCTATTCTATAAATTATCTTTCATTTGTTAATATTTGGGTTTTCCCTAAAAAGTTTTAAAGGTATTCTAAATATTTTATATCATTCGAAAATTAAATTTATTATCTTCTAATCCATATTTATTTTTATAACCATTATTTATTTTCAAATATATATTATTTCACAATAATCTTTAATTTAATTTTTTCCAAAATGTTCCACATTACATTTTTGAAACTCGTCTGACATTTTCAAGGCTCTGTTTTTGCATATTATTTTTAATAGTAAATGTTTTCATATAGTTTCCACTAACCTTTATGAAACCATTATTTTATTTTCAAGGATAAAATATTTAATTCTTCATTTACATTCAATATTTTTCAAATTCATTCACATTAAAATTTTAACATTAATTTTTCAATTTAACCGCAACTTCTTATTTTATACCAAATATCAAAACATTTAAAAAAAACTCATTTATAATTTCATTTCAATTTTAATTATTAGTAAAGTCCTTATTTAAACAAAAGTAATTTTTTAATCACCATTTAAATATACAAATTAATTACTATATTAAGGTGATAAAATTATGGATATCATTTTTTTACATTCTTGTATCCAATTTTGGTGATATGATCTAGAAATTTTGTAAAACCCATTTTTATTTCCGTGGGTTATTTATAATATAATGATTAATTTCAATCATAACACATATTATTGATGATTTATGGTTTGGTTAATATATTTTCCTCCACTTTGTTGGTTAAGGATTATATATCATAGGATAAGTTTATTAAGCATGTATATTTTGTTTGTTAATAATATGAAGTGTTGAAATTTCAAATGTTGACAACATGAGGTGTTGAAATTTCAAATGTTAACAACATGAGGTGTTGAATTTTTTTGTTCACACCATTAGGCATGGAAATGTTTTCTATTAAAAAATGAATCATGGTCACTTTTTTATTTAATATACAAAACATTAAAGTTTCTTATTCATAATAAGAATCTTGTACATTTTTTCGTGATGTCATAATTCCCACATGATAATGTTTTTTCCAAAGTTCTTTTTTATAAGGTGTTTTAAGGTTTTAGTCTATTTCATTATCAGGTTTTGAAAATTTTTATCCATGTATCATGTTTATCATATGATGATTATTTACTCTTTATCGATGGTATATGTTGGTTTATTTGAGATTATTCAACCTTCTATCATGATTGATGGATGAATTTTGTTGTTCCATGTTCCTTTTAATTGGAAATTTCTCCACATACCATGTTTTCCCATATTAATATGATCTTAACCTAGATGACATGTTGATATGTTTTCATCAAATTGTAAATTCACCACCATATTGCTTTGCTTACACCACTTCTTGTGTGTCAAACTCAACATTTCCATCACATCATGTGTGTCTCTCTTCCCGAGACACTCCCACCAATATTGTGGATCCCCAACAATGATAAAAACAATGGATAGATAATACCATAGTACCCTGATCCATTTAATAAATCACACCCCACAATTGGGGGACATCTCAAAAATTAATGAACCTCATGTCCTAATATCTATGAACGTTACACCACTGCAATATAATTGTTATTCAACATTCGTGCATCTATATCGTAAATAAACACTGAATAGAATTGAACATTGACCATCAACTAATCAAAGAATAAAATAGGAACCTCATATAACCATCATGAAAATATCCCCACAAACTGATAATTTTTTTTTAAAAAAATCACACCAATACTCACTCTCCTCTTTTGGTAGAGCGATGGACCATTTACCCTATCATTGGATATTAGCCACAACCCAAATTCATCTCACCCAAAACCAATTATTGAATTCTAACAACCAAAATTGATTGCATAACCCAAGTAACATTATCATAATTCACATCCCATATGAACTAGGATCACATGCATATCCCACTAGCTAGGCTTCTTACACATATTTGAACATCCCACAGATGAATCATTTATTCATTCCATAATATGGGCCCATGTAATATCACTAATGTCACAAAATACTAATGGTCACCTTCCACATGGGTATCTTTCCTAAAACCATGAGTGCCTACCCACACTCTCAACGTACCACCAAAAGCATATGAAAATATGGGACCATGTATCCTGCCATCATTTCCATCTTGAAACCCCAAGTTGACACTATAAATTCTCCATGTTATTTACAATCTATACACAATAAATTCAAATAATTCTTATTAAATCCAATAAGTATTATCTTCATAACCACCAAATTTAGTTAAATACAATTGTACTAAGAATATAAATGAGAAAATAATATATAAGTTTTTTGACAGATTAATTAACAAAACAATATGCTCAAGGAATCATGTACCAATCCTCGAGTCATTTATTAGGAACTCAATGCCTTTATCGAGGGTTTATACACTTACCTTACAAAGAGGGTCTATATATCCATCACCAAAAAATTACATGTACTGGGATCCATATGATTTAACACAATAAAAAATATTTTTTTGGATGATTATAATGACATCAACATGTTATATGAGAAAAATCCATATAGGGTTTTCTCAAAATATTAAACAGATGAGCCTATTATTAGTATATAAAATCATGAAAAAGTATACATATTCCATGTCAGTCATTTTAAAAAAAATGATTCAGGTACATAGTAATATTTTCAATAATATAATATCCAAAACTATAAAACTGAAACCTCCAATGAAATTTCATATTGATCAAACATCTCATCCATAATAATGGTAATGAAGAACAAGAAACCCATAACCCAATTTACCGTATTTTCCCTCCAGAAATGTGGTCCTACAGAACTATTATGGGGTCCATCAAAAGAATCATGACATTTATAACACAACATTATACTATCTCCCAAAATAATATATATATATAATCATTTATATGATACTATTTTATAATACTTTGGCTTATACGGAACTCGGTAGTTCCTATAGATATTGATCCTACATGACCTCAGGTGCATCTACCTTTATGGAAGAGGCTACTCAAAAGCATGAGGGAATAATCCGTAGAGTGGGGATAATATTAATTAGAATTATAATATAAAAATGGAGAAAAATATCCAAAAAATAGAAAAACATTATCAGAGATTGTATAAATCAATAAACAGTTATACAATAAAAATATACTATGAAAAACTCATATAATCATACAATAAAAAACACACACTAGGATGCTCTTATATTGGAAATTAAAAAATACATGAGATAAATAATACCAACCTTGAGTCTCAATAACTATATCTCTAGATACCTATCATGTTACTCTATCCTGATCCAATACTCATCTCGTGCTCAACTTGGGAGCATAAATACTGTTTGGAAGCATATAAATTTTCCCTCATGGGGTGTGAGAAATAAAAATCATTAGGTTATTACCCAACAACCCAATTATTATTCATCATATATATATATATATTCATGTAAAAGGTAAGAATTAATTATAAAAATTACAGGGACATCCCATGCTACAAAGTCTACAGTGAAAAAAATGTACATCAGTACACTATTTACTAACTAGGCCACCGTAACACTTTAGCATACCTGATTCAACACTACAACGAAATCCCATCATTTTTTATCTCATTATATAATACCCAATACATATCATGTATGTGATGACTCATGTCATCTGTCATCCAAAACTTAACCCACTACTCGAAGGATGAGGGAATAAGTATACATCCACTTCTATACCCCCTACCTTGTCCCTTAATGTAGGGTCCCCTAGGCATGTATCCCATCACATCATAACCCAAACCTCTCATGGGACATCCTTGACCGAAGAATAAATAAAAAAAATTACATCATAAAAAAACACAATCCATTCAAAAACTACAATTAAAATATATATACCACTAAATGTTTTGGGAAATATAACACATCTGTTGTTAAATGTTAAAATTCCCACAAATATTATTTTTTACTAGTTTTAATTTCATCTACCAGCACTTATTGTTACCTATAGTTATAAAATTTTATATTAATCACTAAAAACAAATAATTATTTTAGAAATAACAAAATATATTACTTTACCATACCAAACAAATTTCTAGTAAACCATGAATTTATTATTAATAATAATAATTACTGAAAAATAATTTTCCATTAATAAAAATTTATTATATGGAAACATTTAATTAAAAAATTATCAAAAAATAATTGATAGAAAATAGGTTTTTAAAAATGTATTATTATTTTTACATCTAATGTAACCATATATTTCACTGGGTTTTATTCAAAATATATAATGAATTAAATTAAAATTAAAATTTCAATTAAATATTAACATTCATTTTACTTTTCTATGTATTCATTTAATAAAACATTAATTATGGTTTATGAAAATAAATTTAAAATCATTCTAATATTTCATATATTTATTTATAAATTTAATTTATTTCTTCCTCATCATCCTACCCTACCTCCCAACAAACTAAATCACAAACCCCCCAGTGATTATTGTCCCCACCCCCAGATTAGATCTCAAATCCCATTTCCAATTTCTATAGCTAAACCATTATGATTGATATCCCTAGAAACAAAGAAATTTTGACCCACCTTAGAACTCTAGGTTTTTCAAATGCCATTCCTCAAACTTCCCCTCTACATGATCATTTTTAGGGTACATTTAATGACCATAAAGTTTACAAATAAAATTCCCCTTATGATTAAGTTAAATGAATTAGTATATTTCATTGATATATAATACGAATTAACTTATTCGGTTTTATTATATCATATTGTATTTATAATACAATTAATTATCATTACCCTTGATTACATAGGCATTGAACAGTGATGATATGATTAGTTCAAATTTAGGGTTTTGCAAAATCCAATTGAAAAAAACAATGAAGTGATGGACTCAACTAGTAGAATCATACCCTATGAAGACTATTCATTAGAGATTCTTTGTGAGATTGATTCACTAAGATTTTCCATCAACCAAACCCAATATGAGATCCAATAACTTAAGCACAAGAAAAATTATTTGTGGGGGAAGCTCTAGCTCATTGATATCATGACAAGAACCTTGTCTACCGAACCACCCCATAAAAGTATCACCATTATAAAAATTACCCTTAGGATATTTTAGGGTACAATAAAGGAATATTTATCATGATCATAATAGTATCAATATATATATATATATTATAAGAATGAATTTAGTTTCATTTTACTATTTTTACTTTATAAATGATTGTGATTTTGGTATAATAAATTGAAAATGGTATCTTTAATTCAATTTCAATTAAGATATCTATTTTGATTAATTTATATAATTTTTTAGATGAATTATATATTAGTAAAATATTATTATTAGATATTATTTATTAAATTTAAATGAACATTTGATTTTTATAAAGTTATGAAAATAATTATGATCAAAAAACCAATCATTCCTTAGAAAATGTCGATTCTTATTTTATAATTGAAAATTAATATATTTTGAAAATTATTTTGATTAAATAAATATTATTTTTGGAGTCAGAACATTAACATTATATAAAGGTGAATTTTTTATAATTCTCAAAGATAGTTCATTTTTTGGGTAAAATATATATACAGTATAATCATATGATATGTATTATGACATCATAATACAACAATTATGATGTGAAAAATATATAAATAGAATCCATAACCAAATATATTTTTCCCCTTAAAAAATTGGATTTTTTTATTTTTTTTAATCCTTTATGAATCCTCCCAAACCTATCTTATATTTTATGGTTTTAAAAACATTTCATTATAGGAATTACTAAATTCTACATCTAAAAGAGTAATATTTTAAAATTTTCATAAGGTATCCCTAAAAATAATGAAAAACACCCCTATTTTTTTATAAAACATGGAAAAACCCCATGGGAATATTTTATTTATTACATTATTATATAGAGTTGAAAACCTATGCTTGAGAAATAATAAATAATTCCACACTCATGTCATATATAAACCCACCCACGTACCAATTGATCTTCACTAAAAACATTGAATCATGTACTTAAACTAACTTCACCTATCTATATTCCTCCAATGAAACCCCCAATATCTAAATAAGCTCCTCCCATGCATGTGTAATCACCCTCCCAAGGTATGGGATCCTCTCCATCACCTCTTTATTCAAGTTTCGTCGTTACACTTTTACCTCAAATTCCTATCGATAGTAAATGTTATTCCATATGCCCATTAATTTATAATTTTTTACTAAATTATGATAGTCCCCATTCACTATCATTAATCCCATCCATGTGCATATATACACTCCCATTATGTTTTCAGAATTTCTCCATGATTTTCCTTGCCAAACTATTTTTTAGTGAATACTCGTACCCATTTCCTATCAAGAGTGTTCAACTTTATGGAGTTATAATTTTATGATTTTGGACATAAATGTATGTATTTAATATTCCTTGATCATGGAATAATTTTTTTTGATAAATTATTCCATGTTTTATGAACTATGTGGAACAATTAAGAATGATAATGAAATAAAAATGATGGGTGCATCTAGAATTATATATCACTCCAACACATTGTGTAATATTTTAGTCTCCTAAGATGCCATGAAAGGGATTAGTATGTGAATATAATCCTTCATGACACTTTTCCCATCTTTATGTAGTGGCAGTTATAATTATCCTATGTTTATAATATAGATTTTAAAGTTTTTTCCACATTTCCCATGTTTCATTTATGATTATCTTGCAATATCATGCCTCATTGTTCATGTTTATGATTCTCACTACATTATTCCACATAGATATTATTATTCTATAAAATTCGTTATTTTTTTTAATGTTATTCAATTTTAATTCCTTTACTAGGAATTATAGATATCCCTTTTCTTATGTACATACCTAGGTTATCACATGTAGTTTTGAGTTTTAAGGAATAATATGAGCATGTTAAAGAAGTTTTCAATAAAGATTATGCATTCCTTATTTTATGTTATTGTGTGTTGTTCCTATTTCACAAATATAGAATACTTCTCAATCTTCCATGTTATATTATGTGTAATCTTATGTAATAATCCATGAATTAATGTGTAATAAAGATAAGGGTTTTCATTGTTTTTATAAGTAGAGTGTTTAGTTATTCTAGGAATAGGATTAAATAACTCAAGGAAAATCTTTTGGGAAGAGATTAAGTATAATAAAACTTCCCTAAATTTGGGTAAAATATAGATTAGGTGGATTGTTATGAAAATACATCTCATATGGATACTACAATTGGATGTTTCTTTGGCATATAAATACATAGGGGTAAAACATGAAAACACTGTGTTGATCTAGGATTGACCAGAAACTAATGTTTGACTATGGGTTTTTCTATTGACATGGTTTACCACATCCAGTGGATATAATTTGGTAAATTAAAAATATCAATGAGAACCATTATTAGGAGAAAAAAATCCCATAAGTGTCTATGATAGGAATTAGATTATGGATAATATAGACTGAAGCCTAGAAATTCATAAGTAAATAAATTTATTTATTTTATATGTTACAAAAATAACATAATTTGATTCATGTTTACAAGTTTAATAGTTTACAAATACTCATCAATAACTTTCAATTTATTCTATCAAATATATATAAATAAGATGAATCAGGTAAACAACTAATGTGTAGGTAAATGTGATGACAACCCAAATGAGATTCCAAATCCATTAAGATAAGAATGTATGAACATTATGATAATACTTTCTCAACTAACCTAGGTTCTAAATATAAACCGTGATTATTGGAATTTATTTATTCTCATAATAATGAACAATATGTAATTCAAAACATTATATGATAGAGACCTCTAACTTTCAATTGATCGTTTGATCCCTTAATCACATAACAATGGATCAACTCTATTTAGAATATCTTATCCACCCTTAGATGATCCGAGTAAGAGAACAATCTACTATTTTTAATTATTTGGAGGTAGAATATGATTATTAGTGTACATTGAACAAGAATATTATGTATGAAGAAAATATCAAAGCGATAGTGTAGATGGAATTCCAAAAAATGTTTTCCGATAATAATTTTCATCACACCCCCTGACATTAAATGGAAATGGAATTACTTTCCCTAAAGAAAAAAATATGATTAATATATCACAGTGTATGAGGAAACATAAAAATACCTGCACAATAAAACTCTGGATTTGTTCTCACCCCTTAATTCAAGGATGACAGCTTCTTTGGTGGGCTAAAACCATGTCAATAGAAAGCCCCAGAGATTTGAGACTTTGATAGCTATGAGTAAATTTCATTATGTTAAATTAAAATCAAAATCAATATTGTTGAATCTCAAGGGTATTATAGTGATAATATTTTGAAAGTGAAGTTTTATTCTAGTTTTCCAAGGGGGAAATCTTATGGTGTTAAGTAATTTCTATATCTCACTTGTCAAAGGTGCTGAAGGAATATCCCCATAAATTCTCTATGGTTGATGATGAAATTATTTATGTGAATTAAGGACACCTTGATTGAGATTATCGGTGGGAGAATCCAACTAATGCAGTGGTGTAAAAGAATTCTCAAATCAACCCTCAACACAATTTTCATTGTTACACTTTATGGAACCAGATAAATTTGAAAACCAATGCACTAAGACAAGGGCTTTTAGAGAAATCCATCAAAATCTATGGCAGCAAGGGCGAACATCCGCCATCACAACCACTGAGGTGGATCTCGAAAATGAAGTGATGACAGGTATTCTATCAATTTCTTAATATCCCACATTCTTTCATGTAGTTTTTTAAAATATGATATTTATTATTTTTAAGACCAGATGCTGAGATATAGTCTCATTATGAGTCCGAGTATTCCTAGAATAAATATCTGAAAAATATTAATATTTTTAACAGAAACCTTGCACAGATTTCTAAAAAAAAGCGGAATATCATCTATAAGTGTAAATTGATTAGAAATATGTGGAAGTCGTTGAATTCTGAATGGCTGTTTTACCCTAGAATCTATCGAACATTGGTCTGCATGGGTCATTTGTGAAAAAGGCATCACAATTGTAAAATGAATAAAAATATTTAATAATTTTTTTTATTTTTGTGTTAATGAAAAAAATTTATTTTAATAAAATATATCCTTCTTTTAGAATTATAGGGTTATCCACATAACCTAGAATCATCTGGAGGATCACAAGAGGGAGAGAACTGGTAATCATTTTCGTCGAATTATGACAGATCATGGATCAACAATTGAAACAAACAAAATTTTAAGTATCTATCCAAGGAACATATTTTTTTCATAACCAGTGATCGATTTAAATCAGGGTTGGGCATGTGATTTTAATTTTAATTTTGTTATTATTCAATTACAAGATCAACACAGACAAATAAATGAATAGATTGATCTGTGGTTTGATCATATTTGCGGGATGAGTTGTTGTTGTAGGGTTTTTATTGATGATTAATGAATGGTATTATTTATTAATTTGATTGTTATTATAATGAAGACAAAATGATATTTACATGATAATCAATCAAGGATCATTCCTCTCTTTGGTTCAGTTGCTTTTCTACCCCCATTAATCCTTCGTTGTGGGAGTTCTTCGCTTGGACCATGACTCGATGCATCCAAAAAAAATGATCACTGCACACCTAATTTTTGGAACAATAATCTGATATCACAAATCTAGGATTAAAATGACACAATTAAGGTGTGATGATTGAGACTGAGTGATTCATGCTATACTGGATCCTCGAATTTGTGTTCCTCGGTGTTCTTTAGCATGGAATGAAGAACAATAATTTAATTCATTATGCAACCATATTAGAAGAAAAACATTGATTTGTTGAGAACATGACTATATGACCTTTAATATTTAGTTTTGATGAAAAATGACCACTGAAACAAAAGCTGGAAGATCAATTGGCATGAGCCGGTGGAAGAATAGGGGTTCTACAAATTTTTTGATACACACAGCATGTAGTCATTTACTATACGATATGAATCCCCCATTTTAAAGATGCAACATGTACATGATGGACTACATGGACATGGGATGTATTATATGGGGTTCATACAATGTGTGAACTCCCCCACATGGAATATCCTAGACCATGTACATAGGCTACCCCATGAACTAGAACATGGTAATAGATACACAATATTTTTCCATGTACCGACACATGGCTGGTGTACATAGGTGGACTTCGAATACAAATACTTGATGTTTAACCCTTCCATTTGTCTTGTACTCTTATACATGATATTGGATGAATAAAATTTGTTGGTTTACACATGCAGTAATCAAGGTTGAGGTACATAGAATGTACTCTTAATACCTGCAGTGTACCCCTTTCTACATCGAATGGATCTCTTATCCCCCATATATTGGACATAATTACTTTGGTTTCATTCTTTTTATTGTTTCCCAGAAGGTTGGTGTGAATCATTTCTTACTACCAGGACTAAAAATAATTATGTAGGTCTTCATAGATAGAGTTGTTGGAATCCCCCCCCCCCATTGAGAGGCCCTATGTGGGATTTTATACATATATTCGTTCCCTTGGTGGATTTCTTGGTATAGTCGTGAGAAAAACTACATGGGTGTTGATCCCCTACATAGAGGCTTAATTGAGTCTGAGTTGTTGGTATCACCCCATGTACCAAGTTGTGATCCTCATATGTGTATCATATTCTTTTTATACTATCAACATATCATCCTCATAGATAGATCCAACAAGAAGTACCTCTTAGATGGACTTCATTAGTGCTATCAGACTCTAGGGTTTGTTTTCCTAGATGAGTTCTTCATGGAATATTGGAGCTAAAATCCTATGGTGAGTATAATATAGTTTTGGATTACTACTGGACTATGTGTCTTTGATTTAGTATATCTCCTCATTCTTGTTATATGTGATGTAGAAATATAATTGTACATCGATTATTGTACTTACATTTTTTTTTGTTTCTTTGTTATTATGGGTGGTCCTAGGGGGTATTATTATACTCACCTCGACATGGGAATTTCCCACACATTTCATGTATTATGATGAAAATTGACCTTTTGATTGTGTCCTACAGGGATAAAGACCAGATGGTGCTTTGTTAGACCATACAGACTAACGTGTGGCATGCTGATTTCCAACAACAGTCTCAGTACCTTTACATTCAGGTTGGAGTTGTGCTACTCACATATTTTTAGTGGACTTTTATTTGGCCATGATTACTTTCTCTATTTCTTATTATACTCTACTTGTGGGATATAGTTGTATGCATGCATTGGTTTTTCAGTTGGTTTTTCATTAAGTATTTGGTTGGATTGGAGATGTTTTTGGGTGTACAGGTACTTATGAATTGCCACTCATGTCTGTGATATGTCTACATAATTATACTCACCAGCCAATTCCCTATTGGTGGTGGTCTTGGGAATTCATGACACAAGCCCCACTAGGACTAGTCCTTATGTAGTGGTATCATAGGTGGTTGGTTATACATTAGGACTAGAAGTTTGTGATATTTGTTTCCAGAAACACTGTTAAGTGTTTTTAGTTTGGATTTTAGGCCATGGAATCCAGTGTTGGTGTAGTGGCCAACATATCTATACAATAGAACTTTGACCACCTGCTTTTTGACTTGGTAAACAAGAACATTGTTTTTAGAGAAAAATATGGAACATGCATCATATAATAATGTGTTGTGGTTTCCATTTCCTTATTTAGTCATATCTCTAGCAATAATCATTGACTGTGGTACATATTGTTTACTTTAAAGATGCCTCTGTGATGTTGGTCGAATAAGATTCAATAGATTGATCATGAGTATGACCCCCCTCAGTGATGAGGATTTTATACAGGGACCCATTTTTGAGATATTACCTCTAGGTGGTTCACCAGCCATACCGCCACCTGTAGAGAAACTCATGGTAGCTACAATACCAGAAAATTAAGTATGTAGGTTGAGCATGGTTTATGATTTTCATAGGCATATACCCCTCAGGGTCAAAGGTGTTACAAACCCACAGGCAGTTTAGGTCTGTCTTGAGGTAGTGAACCGTGTTTTTTTATCCTGTCAAGAAACCAGTAGATCAGATAGTGGTCTGGGTGGAGAGCCTTCTTCATGGATTAGAAAGATAATGGTAATGTTTGGTTACCGAGAATTATGATGATGTAACTATTTTGTTGAAATAGTTCTAGTACCTATTCATAGAGGATTTATCCACATTTACATTGAGTGATTTGCGTATCCTGGAGATTCTACTACTGTAGTAGGTCATCCTCTTAGTGGATGATTATTCATCTATCTTCACCATCCTTTCTAGGTACTCGATAGATATGGTTCTAGATAGTACTTCAAGGATCATAATTTCATGTGAGGACTACGTAGAGACAACATATATATTCTTATCCCTCTATGGATTCTTATTGGGTAGG
This sequence comes from Viscum album, assembly GCA_963277665.1. Taxonomy (NCBI): domain Eukaryota; kingdom Viridiplantae; phylum Streptophyta; class Magnoliopsida; order Santalales; family Viscaceae; genus Viscum; species Viscum album. The sequence continues at coordinate 249,905,847 of OY728133.1, forward strand.
CTTTGGTGGTTGAAAGATTTTTGGACAAGTTGATACAAATGGTGATAGTCAGCAGTGGGAATGTATAAGAAGTGACCTCAGTAGGAGGGATGCAACGTCAGTATCAAGGACTTAGATGTGGGAGAAGTTATAGGAGTCATTCCCAGGACAATGGATAAGCAGTTCAGGGCTCACAAGGTTGGTAGAGTCTACCTAGAGAGAGGTGGTATTATTCATTTGATGGAAGGGGACATATCACTTGAGATTGTCTTACCTACCGTACTGCTGATAACAAATCTCTGGATGGACCACCAAGGTAGAGACAATAGAAAGAGTAGGTAGATCCATATAGTTCTAGACATGGAATAACGGATAATAGAGTAGTAGGAGGTGGTCAACATTTCGACATCTTATGACCACAACCCTAGGGGGTCCACACCAAGCTCAGAGAGAAAGAGGACGAGGGAGGGGAAACTACTGTCAATCAGGGATTATGACCCAAGGGATCCCATAATGAGTCAAGGTATGATCTATATATTTTCTACATTAGGTGAATTAATTACATCCATAAGAGATATCCATTCCTTTTTTTCCACATACCTTTTATGAGACATAGATATTCTATTTGATTCGTTTACTCAACCCATATGTTTGGAGACTCCTTCTGGAGAATGCTCATGGATCATGAACATATACTGATAGTGTAACCTAACATTTATAGGTTAGAGTATATGATAGACTCTATTGGTAGTAGTGTCTAGCCTTAAGAAATAATTCTTGAAATGGATTAATTGGCTTATATTTGTTGACTAGATTGGTGGTTTTAGGTTAATGGTGGGGGTTTCCATAGTAAAAAAACTAGGTTTTCTTTATTCAGTGAAAAAAAACAAGAAAATGCTGTAGGGACTCATGTGTATGAGGGTGCATACAATTACTCATAAGTTTGATATACTAACACTTTAATCAATGCATTTTGTGAGTTACCGGTTTCTTGAAGTGGTGGGGAAGTACAATGATGTATTTTCTAAAGATGGTCCAGGTTTAACTCCCTGCAGAGATGTAAATATTTTCATTGATCAACATCTTGGGACAACATTTATATCTTCACCATCATATTGGATGAATATTGTAGAGATTAATGAGATAAGGGTTCATTTAAAGTACTTACAGATGAAGGGATCTGTGGGGCCCCGTGTTTCACCCTGCGTAGCACTATGATTATTTTCCATGAAGGCATATGGGAGCTTGATGTTGTTTGTGGACTATCATCACTTAAACCAGGAGATCGTGAAGAACATATATCCACAACTAAGGATCGATGACCTCTTTGATCCAATGTGAGTTTCATGATGATTCTCAAAGGTTGACCTCTGATCAGGATATCCCCGACTCTGAGTACGAGACAAGGATATACTGAATATGACATTACAATGTCGCTCTAGTCACTATGAGTACATAGTGATTCTATTTGGCATGAAAAAGAACCTACATTTTTTCATGTGACTCACGAAGTTGATCTTTCATCCTTCCTTATACTATTTCATTGTAGTATTTATCGACGATATCCTTTTGTAATCAATGTTAAAGGCGGATCACATGATACACGTAAAGATGGTTCTAGGAATACTATGAGGGAACTTGATTTGTGAAAAGATATTGATAAACCAATTTTGGATTTAGGAGGTCAACATTCTAGGACATGTTATCTCAGCAGATGGACCAATAGTGGACTTGGTCAAGGTAGAGGTAGTGTTTTCCTGGTAGCCTCAAAAGAGTGTGACAGCGGTGCAGATCTTCCATAGGTGGTAATTCTATTACAAGAAATTTATACTTTATTTATCTGGCATAAGAACACCCATGAAATCTTTGAATCAAAATGGGTATGATTTCATGTGGACAAAAATTTGGAAATAGACTTTTTAGTAGTTAAGGTAGATTTTCACGAGCACTCTAATATTGGGATTTCCATATGAAGGTATTAAGTGTATTGATTTCAGTAAAGTCATTTGAAACCGAGCTTAGTTTGTTTCTGATTTATAGGTAAGAAGCGATTGCCTATGGTCTATGCCAGTTGATACCACATGAGTAGAACTACCTGACCCATGATCAAGAGTTTTCAACGATAGTCTTATCTTTGATGATATGGAGAAACTACCTTATGATCAAGTGGATTATTATCTACTCTGATCACAAGATTCTCAAGTATATTTTCTCTAAGAAGAATCTCAATTTTGGATAAAGTTGATAAATAGAGCTCCTCTAGGTCTATGAATTTGTGATTTTCAATTCCCCTAGGAAGGGGAACATGGTAGAAAATTCTCCCAGCTAAAGATCTAGTTAAAAATTGATGAACGTGGAATACAAGAAGTTATCGTTGTTGTAGTTATCCTTTTTGGTTGGAGTTTGAGCTGCTTATCTTGAGTCAATGGTTGAAACCCCTCCACTCTTATAGTGAGTCTAGGAGGCACAACATGGGGATACCATCTGTGAGACCTAACGTGTTCATATGTCCATAGGGCATGTTATTTATGGATTTTACAAAGGTTTTAATCAAATATTTATTTTTAGAAGATGCATGATGGTACTAGTGATGTTTCAAGAGGGGGTTCTAGTGGAGTTTCATTCACCCCGTTAGGTGGTACATCCAATTGTGGAAAATATATTCCCAAACCTCCAAAATCACTTTTGGGGGCCATGGATAAATAAATCAGTTACCCAGTTTTTCTATAAATTCATTACTTTTTATCATGTGAAGGCCAAGAACCATGTTCTGGTGGGTTTGGATCAACCCATTGAGGTTTCAATGTGGAAGTTATATGGGGTGTATATGGAATTTATGGTATAATTACCACAAACATATAGGGGACATGATTGCATCTGGGTGATTGTTGACTGACTCACCAAGTCATTCCACTTCCTAGATATTTGAGAGAAAAGTTATGTGGAATGTTTGGGAAACATCTACATATAGAAGATAGTTAGAATCTATGGAATTATATATAATATGTTTTTTGATTATGATGCACTCTTTATTTCCCATTGTAGAAGAGATTAAAAGAGGAATTTGGGACCCAGTTACTATTGAGCATAGTGTTTTAACCACAAACTGACAACCAAACGGAGATAAAAATTTACGTTCTTGGGAACATGCTGAGAGCGTGGATGATAGAATTTGACCATATTTTAGAGCATCACCTACTGATGGTGTAGTTTTCATACAACACCAACTACCATTCCACCATCAATATGGAACCATTAGAGGCTTTGTTCGAGAGACCCTTAAGGTCACCACATTTCCAGAATAACTAAAGAGAGTCATGTTTCATGGTCATGGAGTTGTTATGAGATTCAAAAGAGAAGCTATAGATCATACATGAGTGGATGAGGAAAACGTAGAGTCATCCGAGGACTTATGATGATAGGTGATGGAGGCCCTTCGAGTTCAAGGGAGGAAACCGTGTGTTCTTATGGGTTTCACCTCAACATGGGTTAATGAGATTTGGAAGACATAGGAAGTTATCCTTGAGGTTAATTGGCCCTTTTTAGATACTGAATAGTGTTGGGGAGGCTGTGTACCTCTTATCTCTACCCCCATTGCTAGACATGGTACATGACGTTTTCCATGTTTCACAACTAAGGAGGTATGTGCATGACTCATCGCATGTTATCAACGAGGGAGAGATGGATATTGCAGATGAAGTGAATTTAATAGAGTACCTATTATAAATTGTGGATCTACAGGAGATGATCCTTCTTGGGTGATTGATTCCTTTACTGCGTGTCCAGTGGAAGCATGTGAATCTCTAGGAGAGAACATGAGAGTGAAAGGCTTAGATTCATGATCAATAACCATATATTTTTGAGTAGCCACTGTTTTCGAATTTTAGGGGTATAAATCCCCATGTTGAGGAGAATTTAATGTCATATATTATTTTGGGTATTATTTTAAAATATTATAGAGAATAATTTTGAGACCAAGTGCTAAAAGGGGTGGGATTACTAGGCATGGTGTGCACAGAATAAATGTTTGAAAAATATTAAAATATTAAATAGCACACACATGTGGTTTTCATGAATACTGTAATATCTTTTATATAGGTTCATGGATCATAAATATAATGGAACTTTTTAATTAAATATTGTGTTTTTCCCAAGGTTTTATAGAACATTGGCCGAAGTGATGTTTTTGTGAAAAACTCATCACAGGTGTTAAATGATTAAAATTATTTTAATTCATTGTGTTACTGTAGATAATTGGTTTTATTTATATGTATTCTTATTTAAGAATTATAGGGTAATCCACATAACCCTATAACTCTTAAATGATCATTCGATATGGATCTCTTGAAATATTTTCCGAGGAATGTTGACAGATTATGGGTTGACGATCAACACACACCGATTTTGAAAGATCATGCCAATGAAAGCAATGAAAATTATTTCTCCATCCACGATTGATCCAAATCAAGGTAGTGAATTTAATTTTGATTTGATTTACCCTGTTATTGATCTACATGATAAACTCGGACAAATCAATGAACATATTGATCCCCTGTTCGATCAAATCAATGAGATGGGTTTTTTTGTTGGGTTTTGATGGGATATTAATCTTTGTGATTATTTGATTATTAAGATGTGGTTATAATGAAACTGGACTGATATCTACATGAATATTAATTCAGGTTCATTCCTATCTTTTCTTTCTTGTTCATTTCTTCCCTTGTTCATTGCTCATCACTGGCATTCTTCGCTTTGCCCCTGACCCGACACATCCCATCCAGTTGCTCTTTGAACATCCAATTCTTGGAACAACGATCTGATATCACAGATATAGAATTGTAATGGAAAAAAGGAGGTGAAATGATAGATATTAATAGATTTAGATGAAAATGGATCCTTGAATTCAATTTTCTCCATTCTCGTTGATGAGTAATGAAGAACAATGATTTAATTTTTTTTGTAGCCATCATGAAATATGATACTCCTTGATTTTGAAATTTCATGTCTTGAAGACATTGGATTTTAAAATTTTAGGCATAAAAACCACCAAAACTGAATTCACAAGATCGACTAGCATGAGTAGGATAAAGAAGATAGGTTTAGGAAAATACCAGACACACATGACATGTAGTCCTTGACTTTATGGCATGTATCTACCCCTTTGAATGACTGAGAGTGTACTTGAAGGAGTACAAAGACACGAGGTGGAATAAATGGGCTAAATATATGACATGTACTCCCCCCACTAGCTATATCCTAGACAATATACATGGGATACCCCATGTACTGGTAAACATACATAGAGACATAGGATAACATCTTGTACTGATACATGATTGGAGTACATAGGATGAACCCAGATATAGAGACATGACATGTAACCCTTCTAGATGACATGTACTCTTATACAAAAAATTGTTTGAATGACTTGGGTTGTTCTAAATGAGTAGTACCGAGGGTCAAGGGATACAACTTTTTCGCTTCCTATATGTCAAGAATCCATTTTTATATGCCTTGGATTTAGTATCCAATGTATATTGGACATGTTTAGTTAGGGTTCATTCGCTATATTTTTTCTTGAAGATTGGTGGAAATCATTTTCTACTTGTTGGAATATGATATATTCAGTAGTACTTCCTAGATAGAGTTATTGGGATCCCCCTGAGAGGGATTGAGTTGGATCCTCTATTCATCATTGTTATCTAGGTGGAGTTCTCGGTATCGACCTGACCAACACTACACGGGTGTTGATTCTATACATAGTAGCTTAATCAAGATTTATTTTGTGGTATCACCCCATGGCCTTGGATATGGTCCTCATTAATGTATCATAATCTTTTCAGACTATCATCATATCTTACTCATGGTGAGACTAGACGAAAATTACCTCTTGGACGGATGTGATCAGTTCTATTAGCCTCAATAGTGTGTTCTCTTGAAGGGGTGATTCATGTAATCTTCAAATTGAAATCCTAAGGCAGATATATTGTGTTTCTTTATTACCTCTAGTCTATCTGTCTTGGATTAATTATGTCTGGATATTCTTGTTATATGTGTTGAATACATATACATGTGTAGAGTTGACTATAATTTCCTTTTTATGTTTATTTTTGGTTGGGGGGGGGGGGTTTACTGAGTATTGTATTACTCAGGACAACATTGAAATTTCCCACAATAATTGTGTCTTGTGCAGATGATCGAATTTTTGACGGAGTCCTAGGAGGAAAAGGTCTATATGGTGATTTGTGAGACCTGACAGATTGAGGATTATTCCTATGGATTTCATAGAGTATTCCTAGAACCATTACATTTACGTTTTACTTTTGTTATATACCTCTTTGTTGTGGGCTTGTATTTGGACATCTTTACATTCATTACATCTTTTCGTACTCTAGTTGTGGGCTATATATTTATGCATGAATTAGTTGTTCAATGGTTTTTACATTTCATCATTTTGTGTGATCATAGATGTGTGTGGGTTTAGAGGTACTTAGGAAATGCCTCCCATGTTAGTGATAATCGTACTTGGTTTTAGTCACTAGCGTATGGTCTATTGAAGGTGGGCTTGGGGAGTCGTGTCACAGGACCCACTAAGACATGTCATGACATATTAATTCAAGAATAGAGAATGTTCCTTTTCATTATATTTATATTCATTCCTTCATATCAAGAAATTTTAGAAGAACTATTCTAACACCACCACAAATCATGGAATTAGAGTCGTCAGTGAAAACATCAAATGTGGTAATAATTAAATCTTAAGTATATAACTCCACCCGGGTCAATATTTTTAGGATGGACTTCCATGAATACCATGTGATAGACCCTTTAGTGGAATTTAATTAAATTATGGGTTTGTATTGTCTTCATCTAGATGAAGAAAACCTGAATTTCCCTGACAAATAAATCACTATTCTTATTGCAAATCATCTTCCAATTATATAGAAGTGCAAGGAGGAGTATAAATCTTCTTTAGCACCAAAATCTCAAGAATGGATATAATTTTAATATGAGTAAGTGTATCTATCTCAAATGATTGAGTCTATGTAAAATATCATCCTTGATTACATTCCCATTATAAGAGATTACATTGATGTGTTTCCAAATTAATTTCCTAGTCTTCCTTATAGCTAAGAGGTTGAAATATAAATTAAGATTATACCTAGGGAATTATAATTATCCAATAATCTATATAAAATGGATGTTGTAAAAATAGAAGAGTTAAATAAGGAACTATATTAGAATCTAAATAAAGGGTTCATATAACCAATTGATTCACCCTAGGGTGCACCACTCCACTTCATCATGAATAAGGATAGGTTAATGCGTCTTTTCATTGATTATCATGAGCTCAACCAGATCATGATAATGAAAAATTATACTCTCCCATGGATTGATGGATTGTTTGATTAGCTATGTGGAGAACAATATTTATCCAAGGCAGATCTTCAGTAAAGGAATTATCTTTTAAGGGTGAAGGATGAGGAAATTCCCAATGGTACTTTTTAATCAAGTTATGGGAAATATTAGTTCCTACAAATGCCATTCGGACTCACTAATGATATATTAATATTCATGGAATAAAAAAATAGAGTCCTAAGTTATTACCACAAACATTGGTGTTCTTTATAGATAATATTCTTATATACTCAAAAAGAAAATATGGGCATGAGGAGAATATGGGCACTGTGATAAAGGTCATAGAAAAGGATAATCCCTATGAAAAGTACAAAAAATGTGATTTCAAGTTGATATAAGTCTAATTATTAGAAAATATCACCATAAAGAACATTTTATATATGTATAATATAAATCATAACGAACTTATGGATGGTTGATGACAAAATTCATGAAATATATTTGTAGTTTCAATGGACTAGCTGGTTACTATCATCAATTTTTGAGAAATTTCACTTGATTATCAAACCGTCTAACCAAAATAACTCGAAAAAGAGTTAGGTTTTCTTGAAATGATGAAGATGAAGAGATATTCAATGTGTTTAAAAAGAGTCTTATCAATGCACATATACTCACTCAACCCATATGTGGAAAACGTTTCATGGTATTTAATGATACTTTAAAAAAAATATTGGGTTATGTGTTAATGAGGAAGGAAATAGTGATGGATTATGCCTCAATGTAGTTTATAATGCACAAAAAAACTAACCAAACCATGATATGGAGTTATCTATAGTGGTCTTGACTTTGGAAATATGGCGAAATTATTTATTTTTCTAGAAGGGCCAAATATATAAGTATCCTAAGATCTTCATGTATATATTCACATAGTAAGAGATGTATATGATTTAATGAGGATAGTTAGTGTTGGTTAAGGACTATGAATGCTCAATCCACTACCATCCTGGGAAAGAAAATAAAGTGGCACATTCTATAAGTAGAAATAATAAAATAATTTTATTATTATTGATAATTAAGAAGGATATAATATTCTTAGACTTGAAAAGGATGAACACAGTAATCATAAAAGAAGAAGTATCATCAATACATTCAAAAGTGATTTTTAATCATAAGTTTTTTAGAGGATATATAATTCTCAAAGAGATTATACAATAATTTAGAATAATGTGGATTATATATGAAATGGAAAATCCCTAGAGTTAAATGTTAACGAAGAGGGTGTTCTGAGATTTCAGTCAAGACATTGTGTACCATCAAATCCTGAGTGAAAGAAGATTTTTTTTGGATGATGCACACAGCTCAATGTTCTCCATCCGTCTAGGAAGAAAACATATGTATTGAGATCACTAAGATAACTATGTTTTGGAAAATATAAATAATTAGGCAATAAAATATACACCATGATGTATTGTATGTCATCAAGTGAAGGATGAATGAGAAAAATCCAAAGGGATTATGCAACCATTACCCATACCAACTTGGAAATGGGAAAAAAACCATGGAATTTGTTAATGGTATTTTGAATACATCAACAAGAAATAATTCTATATGGATTATGGTGGATCATTTTAAAAATAATGGTCACTTCAATGAAATTCTATTGGACTTCTCACTCGATCAACTTACAAGGACATACATTAGAGAAGTGGTAAGCCTGTATGGAACACCACTATTGATTATATCGATTGAGACCAAAGATATAACTCCATGTAATGGATGATTCTTAAAAAATAACTAAATAAATAGTTGAACATCAACATGGCCTACCACCCCCAAACTGATAGCCAATATTAGTAGACTATCCCAAAACATGAGGACATATTGAGAGAATTTTCAATTGACATCAAAGGAGGATGGGATCAACACATTCATCTAGTACAGTTATCATATAATAAAATTCTTAATAAAGCATCCAAGTGTCTCCCTATGAATCCATTTATGGGAAGAGGTGTTGAACACTTCCATTATGGGATGATGTTGGGGAACAAAAAATTTATGCTCTTGAAATGGTTGAGGAAATGGTGGTAATGTTCGAGACCATTTAAGAGAACCTCAAGGATCCTTAGAGTGAAAAAAGAGATATGTTGACAATCATCAATATGTCCTAGAGTTCAACGTTTGAGACCTGATATTCCTATGCATATCTCCATGGAAAATTTTCATGAGAATTGGGAAGAAGGGAAATCATAGTACAAGTTACATCGTTACTTTTGAGATCATTGATCACTTTGAAGTGGTGCCTATCAACTATCACTCCCACCTGAAATATATCATGTTCATGATGTGTTCCAAATATCACTATTGAGGAATTACATTCCAAAACCCTCACATGTATTCAATCTAGAGGTGGAACCATTGGATAATGATAGTTCCTATGATAAGAATCCAGTTAAGAGCATAGATTATAGAGAGAATGTTCTATGAAATAAGACATGGAATCTAGTGAAGGTGATGCAAAGAAACAAACATATTGGAGAAGAAACTTGGGAACCAGATGAAGTGATGAAATATATTTACCCTCGAATGTTTCAATATGTTAAATCAAATTTTAAATGGATAAATTTTTGAAGGGGGAATATTTTAATTACCTAAACTTTTATAAATAAAATCCCCCATAGGATTTAATTAAATGAATTATTATATATTATGGATATATAAAACGAATGAAATTATTTGGTTTTATTATATATTATTTGAATTTAAATACTTTTATGTATCATTACTATTGATAATATATCCGTTTAATAGTGATCAAATGGTTATTATAAATATCAGGCTTTGACAAGTCCAATTAATGCAGACAAAGGAAGTGGGGGCCTCCACCAGTAAGACCGTACCCGATGGAGACCATTCATAAGATATTTTGAGGGATAGAACAACAATATGATTTTTCATTAACTAACCCAAATATGAGATCTAAATTCATCAAAATAAGAAAAACAATTTACAGGAGAAGTTCAAGCTCATTGGGATGACATCCCAATCCATGTATGCCAAACCACCCCATGAAAGACTCACCATCACACACATTACCATTAAGTAGTTTGTGTATGTAATAAAATGATATGAATCATGACCATAGTAATATTAAATATATATATTTTTTATTTAATAAATGAGATCATATAATTTTTATAAAGACAAATGTAATTTTTATAAGGATTAAAAAACTGTTATTATCAAAAAACCCATTATTTCTTGATGAAAGTAGACTCATATATTAAAAATGATAATTCAAATTTATATAAAATTATTTGAGTAAAATAAATATTATTTTTTTAATCATAACTTTGAAATTATCCAATGGCGTGTTCTTCATAAATTTCTACAACATTCAAATTTTTTGGTAAAAATTAAATACGCTATAAATATACGTTGTGTATTATGAGATCATAATACCTAAAAATTGAAGTAATAAATACTATAAATGGAATACATGACTAAATATATGTTTCCCCATTATAATAATGTAATTTTATGTTTATTTAATTTATTTCATAAATCCATTATGAATTCTCCAATACCTATATTATATTTTGAGGTTTTAAAATCATTTATTTTTGGACATGACTCACTTCCACACAAGAAAGAGACATATTTTATAAGATAATCCCATTTCATTGTAAAATAATTATAAACAACCCAATTTTTTATATACCATTGGAAGAAACCATGGGAATGTTTTTGGTTTGGTTACATTATTATATAGATTCCAAAACCTTTGTTTGATAAATAATAATGGATTACCCATCCATTTCATATATAAACCCACCAAATATCCCATCATTATTTAATAAAAATCATTTTATAATTTATATACTATACCCTCCCCTCTATATATTCCTCCCAAGGTTCCCCCAAGCTCTGAAAAATCTACTCTCAAGCATTTGTAATCACCCTTTCATCGTAAGGGATCATATCCTTTTCCTCTTTATTCATGATTTTTTATTACCTTATGTATTTTTCATCTAAAATATTGGGATGGGATATGATTGTTTAAATACCCCATATTTTAAATTTTATGACTAAATGATTAGAGGCCCATTTTAGTCTCATTAATCACTTCCATGAACATTAGCATTCCCCCATTATGCTACAGAAATTTCACTAGGACATCCCTTGCCAAACAATTGAGTATTGAATTTTTGTTCCCATACACTATCAAGGATTTCCACCTTTATGAACTTATAATTATTTTTTTTGGGACCTGAATGTGTTCATTACGTACTCCTTTATTGTGGAATAAAATTTGATGATAATTGATTCCATGTTTTATGATATTTGTGGTGCACTTAAGCGTGATGATTAAATTAAAGCGACGGGTGCACCCAATGTTATATATAACTACAATTATATGGGTAATTTATTAGTCTCACTGAACCTAATACATCAAGATTGTAATTGGTCGGACCTATCCGGTACATTAATTTTTGGAAATGTGTTGTTAGAGGTGTTCCAGAATGTCAAGCTTACTTATCCCCATTGATTTTCCAAAATCATCCTTTTCGATGAACCGTTCTAGAGGTATATAGTTGTTAACTCTAATGTCATGTTATGTTTTTAGGTACTTTTGATGTTTCTAACTACCTTTGGGTTGTATTAGTGAATTTGGGGGTGCGTTTGGGAGAATATTTAAGGAAAACTAATAGGCAATAGCTTTTGCACGGGCTGTGCACGGTGTGTCTAAACCATGCGGCCAGACCATGCGTTATTAATCTTAGAGGTAGTGGCTAACGCATGGTTAGCGCACAGTTTGTCTAACCATGCGGACTAACCATGTGAGGTGTAATGACCCAAAGTTTCATTAATGGAAAATCACTCTTTATCTTATTAAATGACTCTTTATATAAATTGTTTTTATAAAATGTCAACATCATTGGTTTTATGATAAGAATTGTGACCGTTACTTTTATAGTCGTTTAAATGTGAACAGATGATTAGTATAAATATATGGCTTTAACACATCCAATTTTAAATAGACAAAGGAAGCGATGGCCTCATCCAGTAGAATTTACCCACACAAATCCCATTTACCGGAGCTCGGAAAAGAGGTGGCATCCTTGGGCTTCACCCTTGACCAAGCCCAAGCTGAGCATCATTATGTCAAGATCGAACGTGACCATCTACGGGAAAAGTGGAAGTTGATTGAAATTACCACTCGACCGATGTTATTCAAGCCATCCCAAGAGTCTATCACCATCATAGACCTTACCCTTAAGTCTTATGTGGTTGTTTTAAGGGGTTATGTAACAAATAAGTAGTACTATGTTCATGTACATTATTTTTGTATATAATAATGAATATAATTTCTAGTCATTTTTGATACATTGTAAATAGTTTTTAAAGTACAAATGGTGTTTTTAGTTATTATTTAATTAAGAAATATATTTTTATTAAATTAAGGGATTTTTTAATTAAATAATATTTTAATAAAATAAAATTATTATTATTAAATTATTATTTATTAAATATTAATGATCTTATAATTTTATGAATTCAATTAAAATGTTTATTAAGGTTTGAAACCCATTTCTGTCAAAACCCGTGAAGTTTTGATAAATGTCAGATTTTATTTTAAAAGTTAAAATAAACATATTTAGAAAATTGTTTAGATAAAATAAATGTTATTTCTGGAATCAGGATGTCGAAATTATCCAACGGTGAATTTTTCATAATTTTCTAAGACAGTCAAATTTTTTGGTAAAAATTAAATACTGTTAAAATATATAATGTGTTTTATGACATCATAATGACCCAATAGTGATGTCATAATATACTATAATTTTTATTTTCTGCCTATATATGCTTTATCATTAAAATAATGTGATTTTGGGTTTGTTTGACTTACTTTTCAAAGCATTAATGGACCCCTCAAGACATATTCAACACTTTGCCTTTTTAAATTAATTTCCATGGGAGTGTGACTCACCTCCACATAAGAAACCTTATTATTTTAAGACGTTAAGATATTGGCCTTATAAAATATTGTCTTCCACTTACCTTTTCCAAAAACCATGGGCAAAAACCATGTGATGGTTTGTGGTTTGGATTAATTTAATATAGGGGGTCCCAAACCTAAATAATAAAGAATTCCCTCACCCTTCCTATATAAACCCACCCAAGCTCCCACTTCCTTCTCACTCAAAGCCCTTGTAGTTCGTCCAAACTCTGCCATACTCTCTCTAGTATCCTCCCAAGGTGCCCCAAGCTCCCAAGAATCCACTCACAAGCCTCTGTCTAGCCTTTGGAAGCACACTTCCAAGTAAGGGTTTTTTTTCTTCCTTTCTCTTTTTTGTCCAATTTTATTTAAGTTGTTTTTCCCTTTTAATTGCAATGATTAATGTTGGGGTATGGTTTCACACCACCCTCATACTGCCCTCTTTATGTTTGAATTATGGGAGACCCCTTTATCTCTCATTAAATGCCTTCCATGTACACCTGTTACTATGCCGAAATTCCGAAAGGAACTTCTCTCTCCTCATTTACATTCAAGAAATACTTTTATATCATGAATCTAAATACCATTAAAATTATTGGGAAATGTATCTATATGACCTTCTTACTATCCATTACATTTAAATATGATGAGGAACCCATTTCTCTCTCATCAACCGTGTTTATGAATTCTTATGTCACGCCGTTACACTGCCGAAATCGCATTGATTTTCTAAGCCAATGCCATTGTATAGTGGATATCATGACCATTTCTTTATCAAGGTTATCCACCTTTTTGAACCTTTACTTATTGATTACAAAGTTTCATGTCTGAATTCCACATTCCTTTATCATGGAATAAATGATTATGTTTTATGAATCCATGTTTTATGATCCATGTGGCACACTTATGCATGAAATGAAATGTTTTACATGGGTGCACCCTTATAGCGCTCCAATGCATTGGGTAAAGTATAGTATCATGATAGGTCATGTGAAATGAGTTTTGAATCGTGCTAATTCAATTGCAACGAGGGTTTACTCGTTCTTTATGTGCAACGAGGATTTACTCATGCTCCATGTGCAATGAGCCTTGGCTCATGCTAATCCCATGTTAAGTGTTGTTGCCACATTTCCATGTTATGATTATCACGCTTTATCATGCCTTTATGTTCATGTTTTTATTATTCTCTATTGGTATGCCTATTGTCTAACATGTATTTTACTCCTCATGTTATTCCATGTGTACTCCCTTATTGGGCTTTATAGCTCACCCTTTTCTTATGCATGTCCTCAGGTTATCCCATGAAATGCTAAGTACGAAGGAATGTAGTGGTCATCTATAGTATGTTTTTAATAAAGATGTTGTATTTCATGTTTTAAGTTTTTATTTAATGATCCTATTCCCTAAATACACTAAACCTCTCAATATTCTTTTTTGTATCAAGAGATGTTTTATGTAATAAATCATGTTTAAGTTTGTAATAAAATAAGGGTTGTCATAGTTAGTATCGGAGGATAGGTTTAGTTATTTTTGGGATTTGGAAACCCTAGTAAAGCCTTATATACAATACTAAGTATAATAAAAACATACCTAAGTTTTGGTCTGTACTGAGTAAGTGGTTTATCAAATGAATAAATCTCTGTCTGGATACGATTAGGTAGAGGTGGCTCTGGCACAAATGTATGATAGGGGTAAAACCCGAAAACCCGTTTTTGAGCTAGACTAGAAAGGGAACTGGTGCATGACAACGGTCCTTGCTACACTCTTGGTTACGAAACTCTCAGGGGATATGTTTTGATAAATTCAAAAGCTTAGTATTAACCCTTATTAAGGGAATTAAAAAAAATTCCCCAACGAATATATGTTAGAAAGTAGATCATGAAAATCCATGATTGAAGCATATAGACTCTTGAGTAAGGAAATAAAAGTTTATTTATAAGTCATCAACTTTTGTCTTTAGATTACCCTTTATGTGTTACCCCTAAATTTTCTTTTATTCCAGCCAATGGCCGGTAATAGGAGGACTCGGGCTAACAACTATTGTGAAGATCAATGTGATGACTATATTAATGAGATTCCCAATTCAATGAGAGCGGGAATTGTGAACTTTGTCACGCTTCTGTCTCAGCTAACTCAAGTTTTGAATAGAAACATGGGTCAAGAAGAACGTTCAACCCCACCTAATAAAGAAAAAGTCACTATTGAGAGCTTCATGAGACAAAGGCGTCCTACTTTTAGTGGATTATCCCATCCCACGATCACTGAACAATGGGTCAACTCCATTGAAAATATATTCTCCATCCTCCAATGTTCTGAAAAAGAGAAGGTTCTCTAGGCGGCTTATCATATAGAGGGTGAAGCTGATCAGTGGTGGATGTTGATAAAAAATACGAAGCCTGAGGAGGAGATCGAGGCGTTAGAATGGAAGGATTTCCAGAAGATGTTTTTCGATAAATATTTTCCGCGCACCCTCCGACATAAGATGGAAAGAGAATTCTTTTCCCTCATGAAAAAACGATGAATAATCTGTTGGAGCGTACGAGGCAAACATCACAAAGCTTGCAAAATATGCTTCCGGCTCTGTAGTTTCCCCCGAATGAAAGGATGACCACTTCATTGGTGGGATGAGGCCTAGCTTGCAGAAAGCATTAGCGATCTGTGTCTTCGACAGCTATGAGGAAATTGTCCGATGACCTAAAGGTTGAAATGGAGATCAGGGAATCATAGGGGTATCATGGGGACAAGAAGAGTAAGGTGTATTTCAATGTTGGTGGGCCGATGGATAAATACAGCGGTTCTAAGAAGATCCAGCACCCCACTTTCCAATAGTGCAGAAAGAAGCACCCTCGAAATTGACTTAAAGGGACGAGAAAATGCTTAAAGTGTGGAAGAGATGGGAACCTACCTGTTAACTATCGGCAAGAAAGACCCACAACTACGATAGAGGAGAGGAACACTCCGTTCGAACCTCAACGCTTTGTTCAATGCTAAAAATGCAAAGAACCGGGTCATTTTTCAAATTAGTTTCCTAATCCAAGGGTTTTCGGAGACAACCAACAACCTCCAAGGTAGAAAGGAAGAGCTTTTTCCATCACTTCTACCGAAGTGAACCCCGTCAATGAAGTGGTGATAGGTACTCTAGTTATTGATTCAAGAATAGCGAATGTACTTTTTTATTCAGGTTCTACAAATTCTTTTATGTCGGTGAGAACGGAAAATGGGGCAATCATTACATCCCATGAATATAAGTCCTCCCCTGTTATAGTCTATGTATTTAATTTCCCAACGAACCTCGTCATACTCCCTCTCATGAAATTTGATGCAATTCTTGGCATGTATTGGCTTTCCTTATATAGAGCCAACATAAATTTTTGGGAGAGGGAAATTACACTCCATATGGAGAATTGACCCCCGATTCATTACAAGTGTCAGGGGGAAGATGAATCTACTTTAGCTCCATCATATCAAGCATGGATATTACTGCCTTATGAGCATGCGTATCTGGCTTAGATGATTGAGTCCAAGGAAGAAACCATCCTTGAAGAAATGCATATTTTGAGGGAATTTGCTGAATTGTTTCCTGAGGAATTGCCTGGTCTTCCTCTTAAAAGAGACAATGAATTCTCAATTGAACTTATACCAGGGGCGCTGCCAGTATCCAAGACTCCAATAGAATGGCTGTCTTGGAGCTTGAAGAGCTGAAGAAGAAACTATAGGAGAATATGGATAAAGGGTTTATATGACCATGTGCTTCACTATGGGGTGCACCAGTCCTCTTCGTCAAGAAGAAGGATGGGTCAATGCGGCTTTATTTCGATTATCGTGAACTTAAAAAAATCACGATAAAGAACAAGTATCCTCTCCTAATAATGAATGACTTGTTTGATCAGCTGCGTGGAGAAAAATACTTCTCTAAGGTGGATTTGCGGTCGGGATATTATCATGTAATGGTGAAGAAGGAAGATGTCCCCAAGAATGCTTTTCGTACAATGTACGGGCACTATTAATTCATAGTAATGCCTTTAGTATTCACTAATTCTCCAACAATATTCATGGACTTTATGAATAGAGTCTTTAGAGATTAACTTGACAAATTTGTGGTAGTCTTTATAGATGATATTCTAATATACTCTAAATCCAAGGAGGATTATGAGGAGAATTTAAAAACTGTACTAGAGACTTTGCGCAAGGAGAAGCTCTATGAAAAGTACAACAAGTGTGAGTTCTTGTTGAAGGAGGTCTCATTCTTGGGCCATATCATCACATGCAATGGGATATCTGTGGACCCCTTCGAAATAGATGCAATTGGGGGATGGCTGAGGCCAAAAATGGTAACAGATATCCGTAGCATCTTGGGGTTAGCTGGATATTATCGACGATTTGTGAGAAATTTCTCACGATTTTCCAGCCCTCTTACCAAGCTTACTCGAAAGGGAGTAAGTTTTTCTTGGAGTGATGAATTCGAAGAAAGCATCAAGGAGTTGAAAAGGTGGATTATCACTGTGCCCATGCTCAGTTTTCCCACATGTGGGGAACTTTTTGTTGTATTCAGTGATGCGACAAAGAAGGGATTAGGCTGTGTGCTGATGCAGAATGATAAAGTTATATCCTATTCATCAAGGCAGTTGAAAATCCATGAGCAAAACTGTCCAACACATGATCTGGAGTTGGCGGCGATGATATATTCCTTGAAAATCTGTTGGCATTATCTATATGGAGAGAAATGTGAGATATATACTGACCACAAGAGTCTTAAAAATATATTCACCCATAAGGAGCATAATATGCGCCAGAGAAGATGGATAGAGGTAATCAAGGATTATGAATGTTCAATACATTACCACCCTGGGAAAGTGAACAAGGTGGAAGATGCCCTAAGTAAAAAGTACCAAGAAATTCTATCAATGATGAGAATTGAGAAGGATCCAATCTTCTTAGACATGATGAAGATGGACGTGGGAATCATAAAGAAGGTAACATCATGAATCCTTTCACAAATGATTGCTCAACTATCTCTTTTGGAAAGGTTAAAGGATTCTCCAAAGGATGATGTGGGAATTCAGGAAAAACTGGAAGCTATCAAAAAAGGGGGATCCTCATAGTTTAATGTTAATGAAGAAGGAATTGTGTGATTTGGGAAAAGACTATGTGTTCCATCAAGTCAGGTGCGGAAGAAGGAACTTTTGGATGATGCACGTAGTTAAAATTTCTTTATTCACCAAGGGAGCACAAAGATGTATCAAGATCTCCGAGAAAACTTTTGGTGGGATAATATGAATAAGGAGATCACTGAATATACATCAAAGTGCCTGTAGTGTCAGCACATGAAATTAGAGAGGCAGAAGTCTAAGGGGATGAAGAAACCATTGCCCATACAATAATGGAAATGGTAGAACATCACCATGGACTTTGTCACTAGAATTCAAAGGACATGCAAAGGCAACAATGCAATCTGGGTTGTTTTGGATCGTCTTACAAAGACTGCACAATTCATTTCTATTCGAGAGGATTTCTCTTTGAATAAAATGGAACTGATATATATCAGGGAAGTGGTAAGGTTGCATGGAGTACCACATTCTATTATGTCTGGCCAAGATCCAAGATTCACCTCTTTGTTTTGGAAGAGTCGTCAACATACTCTAAATACTGAACTGAACTTCAGTACGACCTATCATCTTCAAACTGATAACCAATCCAAGCGGACTATCCAAAAACATGAGGATGTGTTAAGAGCGTGCTAAATGGACTTTAATGGAGGATAGGATCAACATCTTCCTCTGGTGGAGTTCTCTTATAATAACAGTTTCCACTCGAGCATCCAAATGGCACCATATAAAGCCCTGTATGTGAAAAGGTACAGAACACCGACATATTGAGATGAGGTCGGTGAACGTAATCTTCTTGGACTAGAAATGGTCGAATAAATGGTGGAGAAGGTGAAAAACATTCAGCAGCATATCAAGGCTATAACACCCCAAGCTTCCATGGTACACTTCTCTTTGAATAATACAGTAGCGTGTGTTGTACGCAACTTCGAGTTCTAACACACACCACAACCGATCAAAGTAGCTGTTATGAATAGTAATACCTAATTTTTGAAATATTATAAATTTTATCTTGCCAAATGGACTTCGTTTTTGGATTCTGAAGATCAAAATTAGCCTATGTTGAATTTTTGGTATTTTTTTGAGAACTTCCAATTTGCTTTGAATAGTGAAAATTACTTAAAAACAACTTTTTTAATCAAAATAATTTATAGTGATAAATTATACTATTGAGTGGTTTTAAAGTATAATTAGAATATATTTTTACAATTTTATCCAATGGTGTTCATTAGAAATAATTTCACTTCGAAATTGGACATAAACAATTGTCAATTTTTTGATATATATTGTTTCTTAAAAACACACTATTTGTTGTGACAACGAGAATTAATTATAAAATTAATTAATGAAAATTATATGTTTGTAATTTTTTAAAATAGACATAATTTTTGAATTCGGAATATCAATTATAGATTAGGGGGAAATTTTGGCATTGTTCTGAAAAACATCAATTTTTGATGAATAGTGAAACCACTAAGTGGTAGTTAAAAAACTGATTTTTCGTTTAAATGAAACATTACCACTTCTGTGATTTGATTTTCAAAAATACGACATACATGGTTTTCATTAGGAAGTAAAATTTGGTTCAATGGGATTAAAATAACTTTTTGGTGAATAGTAACTTTTAAGTTTAATTAATCACGATTAAAGGTAATTAGTGAAATTTAAGGTAAAAATAGTATTATAAAAATATGGAATGTCCTTTACACTTGTCCTAACACTATTTTATCTGTCATGTCCGACCAAGAAAATCCATGGGTCAACTTGGGGACCCCATGGATCCACTTTGGTAGGAAAATGGCATAATTAACTTTTTATTTAATGTTAAAATAAAAATGTCACAAACAAGAGATGTTTTACTAAAACAATTTTTAAATGGGGTTATAGAAGTCATATTTTTTACTATAAATATTCATTAGAAAGATAAAAAGATTTCGGACATCATGATATTTTTTTATAATTTTTAGACATTAAATGAATTAAATTATTTATGACACTATGATGATGCAGTGCTTACCTCATTAATTAACGATTTAAAGAAAATGAAAAGATAATGTAAAATCTAGGACTTAAACTTGTCAAAAACCTATTTTATGAGTAGATTTCGAACCCTTATCACCTTATCCTCGAAATATATAAGTGTGGGTCCTTCAGAATACGAAAAAAGCATTTCATAATAATGTATCATTTCAATCCTTCCAAGAGTTCCCCTTCTCTCCTCTTATAAAAGCCCCCCACCACTACCACCTTACTCACACCTTCAAAGCCTTTTTGCTCGGCCAACCTCTGCCCAAATACTCTCCCAACTTCCCTAAAATACTCCTAGAAGCCTCACTTTGGGCATAATTCTTCCCAAGGAATCCTTTGGCTCAAATCAAAAGAGTTACCCGATTTTAAGGTAATGTCTTCTCTAATGTTGTTTTGTTTTATTTTCCTTCTCCAACCCCTTAAACTCTTTTTATTCATAACTTTTGTAACGACAAAAGTATCCTAAAAATACTAGGATGTTTCTATAAGAATTATTCGAGCTACAATTACACACATCTACATCTAATGGTTAAAGAACATACTGTTTCTGTGGATGACAAATTTCTGCCTCACGAAACGATGATTGTTCAACACTCATATAACACCTTCAAAGGTGGCCATAAAGATGTCACTATATTTATATATGATATATATTATGTTTATGTTTTTCTTATGCTTCTTTATTAATCATTTATGTCAAACCTATATGATTTACATTATGGGTAAACACGATATTTTCATTTTAGGAAGTGCGGACTACCGCCCCCTCAAAGTCATTTGAATTGTTAATGCCATATGTGGGATGTATAAAGGATGGAGTAAATGGTATTATACATTATATTATACTAGAATTATAATATACCTTTATATAATTATAACTTCATTCCATTAAATATGAAATTGAAATGAAAGTAGCGTTCATGTGTACGTACGGATTATCGTCTCCATGAACGGTGCATTTCATTTCTTACCTCTAAATGTTATATAATATTATAAATGAATTTATATACTGGATATATATGATATATATGATATCTACATCATGAATATAATTCTGGATATAAATGGATATTTCACCGCATGAACAACTTGTAATTATAAGAAGTTTATTTTTGACTCAAGTACCAAAGATCGACAAAATGACCGTTATTAACTTATATAATTACATAATATTCATAACATGGTAATAAGTGATATAAAAGTAATACTGAACTTGAAAAAGGTTCATAAGAAGTTAGATATTAACTCTAGTTTATTATTCAGGAGGTTAAAGAGCGGTCGAGTCAAGTCAGACACGAGGTAAGGGAACTTCTTAACCCAATTTTCATTCTTTGGGTTAATCTCCTACTTTCAAATTATGTCATGATATTATTACGTCCTATCTTGTATTTGTACTTTATTTATGTGTACTTATAGTAAATACACAAAATAGATCTATTTTATTTAAAAAAATGATCTTTGTAAAGACTTCGTCTCAATCTCCTTTCATTGAGGCATATTTTGTTTTATACCCAACTTTCCATTATACGGTGTATAATACCCTTTGACTTTGACTTTTATTCAAAAGGAATATTTTTATATGAAGTGTTTTTACTAAATTACAAAAGGAATGTTTTTCTTATGTATGCGGTGACAATGAATTCTCCACCGCCAGGACTATTATTTGAGTTTCAGATTCCTCTATATGCCATAACTTTTTTTTAAAAGAAAAATAAATACCAGGTTTTATTTTTCTTTTATTTTGGTATTGAAAATGGTTTTGATAAAGTTTTTATTATATAAATGTGTTTTATTGATATCTTGTGATTGATGTGTGGAAATATTATGTTTCCTTTATGCATGTTTTATGTGATACAATTATGTTATGTTTTATGATATGTTTAAACCTGTTCATATGAGGAATGCATTGGACTTAATAAGTGACGGGTGGAGCCCGCTATAGCTCCTCGATGCATCGGTAGGTCTCATGAGACAAACTTGTGTCATGGCATGAGGCCTTGACAAAATCTTATTTGTGGTCTTGGCATGAGGTCTTGGCTACGTGGTTATGATAGTCTGGCATTATGCATTCCATCATTAAGAAAGTGGTTATTTATATTGCATGTGATTATTCGACTAGTAGAATATCGATATGATTAAGTAAATGGAATTATTTAATTTTATTTTTTCTATATTATGTTGTAGTTAAAGTTTAAAAAGGCTTTTGTTTTAGTTATACATTGCCTTAAATGTTAATGTTTATTTACGAAAGCTTCCGCAATATTGTTATCCTTACTGAGCATCTGAGCTCACCCCTTTCAATGTTTTAATATTTTCCATATGTGAAGAAGTATTTTATGAATTACCTGCATGGATTGTCAGAAGAGGATATGAGTGTGTACTATGGAGACTTTGTTATTGTAGTTTTTCACTTTATGATGTAATGTAACATTTATGAATGTATCTAGTGTTTCCAAGGCTACTAAACAAATCGGTCTTTCGAGAATTGATCTTTTGTGATCATGCCAATGTTACGCAATAACACACTAACTCTGGGTAACTGGTGTCGGGGCATTATAGTTGGTATTAGAGGCAGTTTAGTACTAACCTGGGACGCTAGATTTAGGTAAACTCTTATTAGAGCACATAGCCCCAAGATAGACTTTGAGGATTAGTATAGAAGAACTTCCTAGAATTTTGGTATGATAGAGATGTTTTGAGTTTTCCGAGCAATACATCCCTGTCTGGATACGAGTAGGTAGAGGCGGCTCTGGCACAGATGTACCTAGGGGTAAAACACGAAAACACCGCTTTGAGATAGACTCTAATGAGAACAGGTGCATGACAACGGGCCTTGCTGCACTCTTGGTTACGACACTCCCGGGGGATATTCTTAGGATACTTCTCATTTTCTTTACAAACCACTATGAATGGTTATGAGTATATACATCCTAAATTTTTTTTTATGATTATGGATTATATATATAAATAGTTCAATTTATGTTAAGTATTTTACAAGTATGGAATTATGTATTTTGATTCCTACACTAATCGACTTTATCCCATTGTTTAGAAATGGCGCCTAGTGGAAGGAATGGAAACCGTATCAATGCACGCACTCTGTGTAGGGATTCCTCTCCTGCTCAAGATAATTATTGTTTATCTAGAGATACAACTGGTGATGATCAACTTATCACCATACTGGGACAACTCACTCAGGTTATGAATAATAACCTTACTTGTATGGAGCACCCTGATCCGCAACGTGGAGGATCAATGTTAGACCGCTTCATGAGGAAACAACCAAAAACATTTAATGGGGGTACAAATCCATTAGTATATGAGCAATGGATAAACTCATTAGAAAAAATATTCCATGCCTTGGGGAGTAGTGAAAGGGAGAAGGTTGTTATGGCAGTCTACCACCTCACTGGAGATGCCGATCAATGGTGGTCGCTGATTCAAAACAAAAAGGAAGATGATGAAGTATCAAATATGGAATGGAGAGAGTTCAAATATCTTTTCCTAGAAAAATACTTTCCACATGACCATCGAGAACATATGGAAAGACAATTTCTGAGTCTGAGGCAGAAGGAGGATGAGAATGTCGCAAAGTATGAGGCTAACTTTACAAGGTTAGCGAGGCATGCTGCAGATTATATACGTAACCCAATAAGTAAGATTGATCATTTCTTTAATGCGTTAAAACCATTTCTCGGTCGAGCATTAGTCTCACAAACCTTCTCATCATATTAATATATTGTCTCATGTTCTATCAAGACATAAAAGGAATTTTCTAAATCTTATGACAATAAATTAAAGAAAGTGAAGAAGAGAATGGTGGAACAAGAGACAGATAAAGGGGAAAAGGGAAAGAAGGATTTTCCATTATGTGATAATTGTGGGATGAATCACCCTAGTACTTGCCTAAAAGTAATGGGAGTTTGTTATAAATGTGTGGAAAAAGGTCACCAGGCGCGTGATTTAAAGGGAAAGAAAGAGGCTATCAATGTTGAATGCTACAATTGTAGGGAAATGGGGAATTATGCAAATGAATGTCCTAAGCGTCAGGGAAACTTACCTCAGAAAAGTCCAAGTGATCAAGGACAATCTTATGCTGTTACAATAGTTAAAGTGGAATAATTAATGTATTGGTGCTTTTGGACTCAAGGATTATATTCTGGTTATAATAATAATGTGATATATATAAGGATTGTACTACAGTACTTGTTTTTTTTCATTAAGGTTTTAATATGATGAAGGTAATCATATTTTTAGTATGTGATAATAAGAGAAACATTACTTTGTTTGGGGAATCTAATAAATTGATTTTGGAATTAAGAGACCTTTTAGAGAAAGTCTGGACAAAGGTATTTTGGATACCTATAAAGGTTGGGATGGATTAAGTTGAACTTTCAATCGTATTGTTTACGGTTAAAACATTTCTGAATATTATTTTTGGAATATTATAATACTATAGTTTTAGGAAAAGGACAACCTGTAGGGTGGGGCATAATCCGTCGCGTCGGACAATGCTGCACGAATCGAACCCACAACCATAATGCGACAAGCCTTTATTACCTACCACTAGCCTAAAAGAAGTCCCTGGTTATTACAAAATATTTTTCCCAATATAAATGGTATGTGGTGATATTTATAACCTTATACAATTTGGATAAATAGAATATTTTTGAGTTCTGTTACCATTTGGAGTGAAAGATGGGTTTGTGGTAAAAATTTATTAAAGAATGAAAGTCTACATGACAAGTATGTATATTCCCTTATATTCTTAGTAAATCTCTTAAATAAATTCTTCAACTTTATAAAAGGTAACTTAAAACAAAAACATTGTCGGTTAACATTTCCAACTGGGGATTCAATGACCATTTAACCAATCACAAGTTTGTGATTTTCTTATGGTTAACTTTCTCCAAATCCTATTTTCTACAACTCCCCATCAGACCTTGATTATTTGTTTCTCCTCCATATCCATATTTTCATAGAATCCTAGTATGGGCTATCTCTGGTGACCTTTGTACTTCTCTTTCTTTATTTGAATGTTATATTCTTATTAACCCTATTTCCGATGTGGGTTTTCCACAAAGGTATTTTCAATTTTCAAACTTTTATTTTCGAAGAACATTTTCAAATTGCGAGGATGCAATTTATTGATGGAGGGAGAATGTAAAACCCCAAGCTTCCACGATACACTTCTCTTTGAATAATACAGTAGCGTGTGTTGTACGCAACGTCGAGTTCTGACACACACCACAACCAAAGTAGCCGTTATGAATATTAATACCTAATTTTTGAAATATTATAAATTTTATCTTTCCAAATGGACTTCGTTTTTGGATTCAGAATATCAAAATTAGCCTATGTTGAATTTTTGGTATTTTTCTGAGAACTTCCAATTTGCTTTGAATAGTGAAAATTACTTAAAAACAACTTTTTTAATCAAAATAATTTATAGTGATAAATTATAATATTGAGTGGTTTTAAAGTATAATTTGAATATATTTTTACCATTTTATCCAATGGTGTTCATTAGAATTAATTTCACTTTGAAATTGGACATAAACAATTGTCAATCTTTTGATATATATTGTTTCTTAAAAACACGCTATTTGTTGGGACAACGAGAATTAATTATAAAATTAATTAATGAAACTTATATGTTTTGAATTTTTTAAAATAGACATCATTTTTGAAATCAGAATATCAATTATAGCGTAGGGTGAAATTTTGGCATTGTTCTGAAAAACTTCAATTTTTGATGAATAGTGAAACCACTAAGTGGTAGTTAAAAAACTGATTTTTCATTTAAATGAAATATTAACACTTCTGTGATTTGATTTTAAAAAATCCGACTTACATGGTTGTCATTAAGAAGTAAAATGTGGTTAACCGGGATTAAAATAAATTTTTTGGTGAATAGTAACTTTTAAGTTTAATTAATCGTGATTAAAGGTAATTAGTGAAATTTTAGTTAAAAATAGTATTATAAAAATAATGAATAACCTTTACACTTGTCCTACCACTATTTGATGTGTCATGGACGACCATGACAATCCATGGGTCAGCTTGGGGACCCCATGGAGCCACTTTGGTAGGAAATTGACATAAATAACTTTTTATTTAATGTTAAAATAAAAATGTCACAAACAAGAGTTGTTTTACTAAAACAATTTTTAAATGGGGTTATACTAGTCATATGTTTGTCTATAAATATTCATTATAAAGATAAAAATATTTCCTACATAATGATATTTTTTTTATAATTTTTAGACATTATATAAATTAAATTATTTATGACACCATCATGATGCAACGATTACCTCATTAATTAACGATTTAAATAAAATGAAAAGATAATGTAAAATATAATACATACACTTGTCATAACCTATTGTATGAGTATATTTAGAACTCTTATCAAATTATCCTAGAAATATATAAGTGTGGGACCTTTAGAATCCGAAAAAGCATTTCATAATAATGTAACATTTCAATCTTTCCAAGAGTTCCCCTTCTCTCCTCTTATAAATGGCCCCCACCACTACAACCTTACTCACACCTTCAAAGCATTTTGGCTCGGCCAAACTCTGCCCAAATACTCTCCCAACTTTTCTACCTTACTCCTAGAAGCCTCACTTTGTGCAAAATTCTTCCCAAGGAAGATTTTGGCTCAAATAAAAAGAGTTACCCGATTTTAAGGTAATGTCTTATCTAATGTTGTTTTGTTTTATTTTGCTACTCAAACCCCTTAAACTCTTCTTATTCATTTATTTCGTAACAACACCAGTATCCTCAATATACTAGGATGTTTTTATGATAAGGATTCGAGCTACAATTACACACACCTACATCTAATGGTTAAAGAACATACTGTTTCTATAGATGGTGAATTTCTGTCTCACGAAACGATGACTGTTCAACACTCATATAACACCTTCAAAGGTGGCCATTAAGATGTCAATATATTTATAAATGATATATATAATGTTTATGTTTTTCTTATGCTTCTGTATTTCTCATTTATGTCATACCTTTATGATTTCGATTATGGGTAAACATGATATTTTTATTTTAGGAAGTGCGGACTACCGCCCACTCAAAGTGATTTGAATCGTTAATGCCATATGTGGGATGTATAAAGGATGGAGTAAATGGTATTATACATTATATTATACCGGAATTATAATATAACGTTATATAATTATATCTTCATTCCATTAAATATTAAATGTAAATGAAAGTAGCGTTCATGCGTACGTATGGCTTACCGTCTCCATGAACGGTGCATTTCATTTCATACCTCTAAATGTTATGTAATATTATAAATGAATTTATATACTGGATATATATGATAGATATGATATCTATATCATTAATATAATTCTGGATATAATGGATATTTCACCACATGAACAACTTGTAATTATAAGAAGTTTATTTTCGACTCAAGTAACAAAGATCGACAAAATGACCGTTATTAACTTAAATAAATACATAATGTGCATAACATGGTAATAAGTGATATAAAAGGAATAAAGAACATGAAAAAGGTTCTTAAGAAGGTAGATATTAACTCTAGTTTATTTTTCAGGAGGTTAAAGAGTGGTCATGTCAAGTCGGACATGAGGTAAGGGAACTTCTTAACCCAATTTTCGTTCTTTTGGTTAATCTACTACATTGAAATTATGTCATGATATTATTATGTCCTATATTTTATTTGTACTTTCATTATGTTTACTTATAGTAAATACACATAATAGATCTATTTTATTTAAAAAAATGATCTTTTTAATGAATTCATCTCAATCTCCTTTCATTGAGGCATATTTTGTTTTATACACACCATTCCATTATACGGTGTATAAAACCCTTTGACTTTTAATTTTATTCAAGAGGAATATTTTTATACAAAGCGTTTTTACTAAACTAAAAAAGGAATGTTTTTATTACATATGCAGTGACAACGACTTCTCCGCCGACGTGACTATTATTTGAGTTTGGGCTTCCTCTATAAGCCATAACATTTTTTTAAAAGAAAAATAAATACCATGTTTTACTTTTCTTTTATTTTGGTATTGAAAATGGTTTTTCTAAATTCTTTATTATATCAATGTGTTTTATTGATATCTTGTGATTAGTGTGGAAATATTATGTTTCCTTTATGCATGTTTTATGTGATACAATTATGTTATGGTTTATGATATGTTTAAATGTGTTCATATGAGCAATGTGTGGGACTTAATAAGTGGCAGGTGGAGCCCGCTATAGCTCCTCGATGCATCGGTAGGTCTCATGAGAAAAACTAGTGTCCTGGCACGAGGCCTTGACAAAATCATATTTGTGGTCTTGGCATGAGGCTTTGGCTACATGGTTATGATAGTCTGGCATTATGCATTCCATCATTATGAAAGTGGTTATTGATATTGAATGTGATTATTCAACTAGTAGAATATCCAATGTGAGTAAGTAAATGGAATTATTTAATTTTATTTTTTCCATATTATGTTGAAGTTAAAGTTTAAAAAGGCTTTTGTTTTAGTTATACATTACCTTAAATGTTAATGTTTATTTACGAAAGCTTCCGTAATATTGTTATCCTTACTGAGCATCTGAGCTCGCCCCTTTCAATTTTTTAATATTTTCCAGGATGTGAAGAAGTATTTTATGAATGACCTTTAGGGATTGTTAGAAGAGGATATGAGTGTGGATCTTGGAGACTTTGTTGTTGTAGATTTTCTCTATATGATGTAATGTAACATTTTTGAATGTATCTAGTGTTTCCAAGGCTACTAAACTAATCAGTCTTTCTAGACTTGATCTTTTGTGATCATGCCAATGTTACGCAATAACGCACCGACTATGGGTAACTGGGGTTGGGGTGTTACAAAGGCAGCCCAGAGTCGACAGAAGAGTTATGCAGATAATCGTCGATGAGACCTTGAGTTTAAAGTTGGAGACATGGTGTTTCTACTCTTATCTCAGTGGAAGAAGGTCATGCGGTTTGGAAGGAAAGGGAAGTCAAGTCCAGGGTACATCGACCCCTTCGAGATTCTTGATCATGTCGGGGCTGTTGCCTATCGACTAGCACTTCCACCTGCCATCGCCAAAGTACATGATGTCTTTCATGTATCTCTCTTAAGGAAGTAAATACCGTACCCTTAAAATGAACTCTCTTCCGAGGTGGTAAAACTGAAGATGATATTTCTTATGAGGAGCAACCAGTGAAGATCTTAGATTGTAGAGAAAAAGTTCTACAAAATAAGAAAATTCCCCTCGTTAAGGTGTTGTGGAGAAACCACAAGTTTGAAGAAGCAACTTGGTAATCTGAGGATATGATGAAGCTGAGTTACCCACATTTGTTTTAGTGTGGGAAAAGGATAATTTCGATGGTGAAATTTCTTAAGGGGGGAATTTTGTAACAACCCAAAGATTCATTAATTGAAAATCCCTCTTGATCTTATTAAATGTATTTTTATGTAAAATGTTTTTATAAAATGTCAAATTAATTGGTTTTATGATATGAATTATGACCATTACTTTTATTGATGTTGAACGGTGATCATATGATTAGAATAAATATAGGGCTTCAACACATCCAATTTTACTTAGAAAAACGAAGAGGTGGCCTCATACAGTATAATTTCCCCATATGAAGCCCATTTACCGGATCTCGGAAAAGTGGTGGCATCCTTGGGTTTCTCCCTTGACCAAGCCCAAGCTGATCTTCATCATGTCAAGCTCGAACGTGACCGTCTATGGGAAAAGTGGAAGTTGATTGAAATTACCACTCGGGCGATGTTATCCGAGCCACCCCAAGAGTCTGTCACCATCGCACACCTTACCCTTAGGTCTTATGCGGCTGTTTTAAGGGGTTATGTAACAACTAAGTAGTACTATGTTCATGTACATTATTTTTTTATATAATAATGAATATAATTTTTAGTCATTTTTGATACATTGTAAATTGTTTTTAAAGTACAAATGGTGTTTTTAGTTATTATTTAATTAAGAAATATATTTTATTAAATTAAGGGATTTTTGAATTAAATAATATTTTAATAATATAATAATAATATTATTAAATTATTTTTTATTAAATATATATAATCATATAATTTTATGAATGTAATTAAATTTTTTATTAAGGTTTGTAATCCATTTCTGTCAAAACCCGTGAATTTTTGATAAATGTAGGTTTTTATTTTAAAAGTGAAAATTAACATGTTTAGAAAATTATTTAGATAAAATAAATGTTATTTCTAGAATCATGATGTCGAAATTATCCAACGGTGAATTTTTCATAATTTTCTGAGACAGTCAAATTTTTGGGTAAAAATTAAATACCGTTTAAATATATAATGTGTTTTATGACATCATAATGACCCAATAGTGATTTAATAAAATACTATAATCTTAATGTTTTGAAAATATATGTTTTAAAATTAAAATAATGTAATTTTCGGGTTAGTTTGACTTACTTTTCAAAACATTAATGGACCCCTCAAGACATATTCAACACTTTGCCTTTTTAGAATAATTTCCATGGGAGTGTGACTCACCTCCACATAAGCAACCTTATTTTTATAAGAATTTCAGACATTTCCCTTATAAAATATTATTTTCCACTTCCTTTTTCCAAAAAACATGGGAAAAACCATGGGATGGTTTGTGGTTTGGATTAATTTAATATAAGGGGTCCCAAACCTAAATAATGAAGAATTCCCCCACCTTTCCTATATATACCCACCCATGCTCCCACTTCCTCCTCACTAAAAGCCCTTGGAGATCATCCAAAATCTTCCCTACTCTCTCTATAATCCTTCCAAGGTACTCCAAGCTCCCATGAATCCTCTCCCAAGCCTCTCTCTAGCCTTTGGAAGCACACTTCCAAGTAAGGGTTTTTTTCTTCCTTTCTCTTTTTTGTCCAATTTTCTTTAAGTTGTTTTGCTCTTTTAATTTCATTGTTGAATGTTGGGGTATGGTTTGTAACCTCCCTCATACTTCCCTTTTTATGTTTTAATGATGTTATAACCCTTTCTCTCTCATTAAATTCCTCCCATGTACACCCGTTACTATGCCGAAATTCCGACCAGTACTTCTCTCTCCTTATTTACATTCAAGTAATACTTTTGTATCATGAATCTAAATTCCATTACAATTTTTGGGAAATGTATCTATATTACCTTCTAACTATACATTACATGTAAATATGATTAGTAACCCCTTTCTATCTCATCAATTATTTTTATGAATTCTTATGTCACGCTGTTACGCTGCCGAAATCGCACTGATTTTCTAAGCCAATGCCATTGTGTAGTGGATACCATGCCCATTTCTCCATCAAGGGTATCCACATTTATACACATTTACTTATTGATTACAAAGTTTCAGGTATTAATTCCACATTCCTTTATTGTGTAATAAATGATTATGTTTTATGAATCCATGTTTTATGATCCATGTGGCACACTAATGCATGAAATTAAATGTTTAAGAAGGGTGTTCCCTTATAGCACTCCAATGCATTGGGTAAAGTATAGTATCATGATACATCATGTGAAATGAGTGTTTACTCATGATAATTCAAATGCAATGAGGGTTTACTCATGCTTTATGTGAAATGAGGATTTACCCATGCTCGATGTGCAATGAGCCTTGGCTCATGCTAATCCCATGTTATGTGTTGTTGCCACATTTCCATGTTATGATTATCATTCTTTATCATGCCTTTATGTTCATGTTTTTCTTATGCTCTGTTGATATTCCTATTGTTTAAAATGTATTGTAATCCTCGTGTTATTCCATGTTTACTCCCTTATTGGGCTTTATAGCTCACCCTTTTCTTATGCATGTCCTCAGGTTATCCCATGCAATGCTAAGTATGAAGGAATGTAGTGGTAATGGAAAAGAAGTTTTCAATGAAGATGTTGTATTTCATGTTCTAAGTTTTTATGTAATGATCCTAAGCCCCAAAGACACTAAAACTATCGATCTTATTTTTTGTATCAAGTGATGTTTTATATAATTAATCATGTTTAATTTTGTAATAAAAGTTTGGTAGTCATATGAGTAGTGTTTGACGAGGCAGTAGTGACCTCACGGTTAGTGAACGGTTTGTATAACCGTGCGAGCAAACCGTGCGGGCACATAAATTAGATCCTAAAATTGTAGATATAACTCATTTTTCCTCTAAAGGGGCTCTTTTAAGCTCCTAAGTGGCCATAAATTGGGATTACCCTGCCTTGAAGGTAGGAGAACCTCTCTGAAGAGTTTTGGAGGCGATCCGAAGGCTTCTCTAGGAGAATCAAATCTGGTTTCTTGAGGCATGTGATCGTTCTTGTTTTGTTTCTTAGATCTACTTAGATATACTTCTCCATTTCTCTCAGTTTCGTAGATATACCTCCATTATGGGTAGATCTAAATGTGTGGATGTCATATATGAAAAATTTTGCCCTTAATTTTCCTAGTAGAAGTGATCTAAGGCGGGTTTTGGAGAATGGACCTGGATTTCTTTTGCGTTCTTCGTTTGTCGGGGTTTTCGTCAAAACCATTGAAGTATGGGATTCATTGCTTCTCTTTCTTTTAGGTGAAACTGTATTGTTAGCATGATTAATCCCACTGGATGACAATGAAATTGACGTAATAAATATTTTAATCAGATAAATAAATTGATATCAGTCGTATTTTATTGCCTCATGTTTTGAAATATATTGTTATATCTATGATTCCATTGATTAGTTGTTCGTTCTTGATGGAAATCAGTAATGAATGTAAATTGGAATTAATTGATATTTGTTTGGCTAAAAATAAAGAGGCATGTCATTGAATCTAGTTCTTGTAGTAATTTTATGTTAATCAAATTGGAGAAGTAATCATGTTTGATCATTTGTGAAAACTTACTGGTAAGGTTACCCGATGTTAGAACCAAGGGCCTATAAATCCATTAATTCAAGATGGGTTAAATAATTTGATTGTTTAATAATTCCTTGAAGGGTTCTGAGTTACCCTATTGTTTGTTAAAGGGCCATAGCCCAATTGATGTGGTGTTTTTTTTTCCTGCTGCTTGTGCTGTGACGTGATCTAGGATGGGTGTTGTGATATGTGGGGGGCATAGAGGCCTTTTGGTTGTGGCGGCGGATGATTCCTAGAGTGGCGAGATGCATCGGTTTATGCATGTGGGTGTCAGGGAGGACACCAGCAATGATGCAATGGGATGGATGTGATTGTTAGATGATTTATGGTTCTGTGGTTGTTTATCATCATTACTTTTACCCACTTCTCAAGGCAGTAGGACTTGGGTACCCTTCTTTCGAAAGCGGATAAGATACATGGGGTATGACACGTGTTTTCAATGTTTAGCTTCTCAAGGGGAAATGGTTTTACGATCTTTCTATAGGAGGAAAAGACTCGACGAGTAGTACATCTACTCACCGTTTTGATACCCTTTTTGTTAGTAGCATAGAATACTTTTCTATAATTCCTGGGAATATGGAAATGTGTTTATGTTTAGAATTTTTAATTAAATGGTGTTAACCCATGGGGTTGGAGTTGTCAGAACATAATGATGAGGTTGAAAACCCTTTTAAGGAATAGTGGATTTTGGGTGTGATGCTAATGGAATTTTTAATGTGGAACTGTTCATGGTAAATTAATGTTTAAAGAATTAATTAATATATAATGGAACTGATAAAAAAGTCAATCAAGTAATCTAATAATTATCTTAAAATTTTGCGTGCTTATAGGATACCTAGTCTCAAAAATTTTAGCCTGGAGTCTGAGAGAGATTGGCTGCAGTTGTGTCTAAGACTAGGTTATTCCCATAGTGTGGTTTTGAGATATATTATATTCTATACATTTTTGTGTTTCTATACACTTATCCACCCTGTCAGTAAGGGAAAATAACACCCCGGGGATTATGAGCACTGGGGGGGGGGTGTCTTACCCAACATTCCAGTGGGAGGATGAATGGATGACTACCCCCTTTGGCCTCGCTCTCTTTTATTGGTAGTTTCATATTCCATTAGGAAAATTGGTTAGTTTTCCCCATATATGTGTGTAGAGGGATATAATGGCTTGTAGTTATTCACAAACATATATTATGGATATATTATCCTATGTACTACTATTGGTGTAATGTGTATAGGCTGTGATGGCATGAGGATACTTACTCTGAGTATGGGATTTAATTGCTTGAGGTATAATACCCGACTTATGATACACGTTATGTAACCTGTGGTGGCTCTCGGAAACTACCTAGTTACTTTTGGTTGTGAGGATGGTGTGGTTCTTCGCCCAGGTGTCT
Organism: Viscum album; assembly: GCA_963277665.1. Taxonomy (NCBI): domain Eukaryota; kingdom Viridiplantae; phylum Streptophyta; class Magnoliopsida; order Santalales; family Viscaceae; genus Viscum; species Viscum album. The sequence goes on from OY728133.1 coordinate 249,940,615, forward strand.
GCAGTCAAGTCTTCGTTTTGCAAGAGGTGCATATTGTGGTGCTTCTCATAGGTGTCTGCGGGAAAGCCTTTTTGGAGAGAGATTCTTAGGATGTGTGATGTTGGGGATAAGTGGAAATCCAGTTGGGAAGTAGTAGTGGGGTACACTTGATATTCTTTACTATATGCTAATTCTTGTATGGGTTACTTGGTGAGAGTAGCCATGTTGAGTTTGGGAACACAGTATACCTACTTAGGTAACAAGTTAGTTTCACTTGTTGCTCACAATGCTTTAACATTATCTCTTTAATTTTGCATGAGAGGATTTGAGGAGGATTCTACTGAGTATAATGTTATACTCACCCTATTTATATATCAACTGTTTTTCATGTCACTTGGAGAGGGTTTGAGATCTAGCTAGTTTCTACTAGCTTGGGGCTGCAGGAGATGTTCGGGATTGCGGTTGTAGCTGTTTTTACCTTCTTTTGGGTACTTTTAGTTTTTCCCTTCTTGTTGTAGTACTTTTTCATGACATTTCATATATGCACTTGGGTTTATTATATATTCCATTTCTATGTTGGAGTTTATTGGTGTATATCTTATCTCTCTCTTCCGTATGTAGTCTCTTAGAGTGTAATTCCTCCCATTTGTGTGTTTACTATACCCTCGGTGCTAGTCTCCAACTTGGGGCCTACTGGAGGTGGGACTCGAGGGTCATTATCTCCTGTCTCACATTGCCGGCCCAGGTGGGGCACATTTTGTTGGGAGGGGGTCGTGACAGAGTGGTATCCGAGGTCTTTTTGAGGGATAGGATGGAGTTTGGAGTTAGGCACAAGGTAGGTTTCATGGGTTTGTAGGGAAATAGTGTCATTCATGTTTAGAAAGTGAGGTAAACACTGGAGACCAGTTGAGACATAGGCGTTTAGGGCCCCCTATGATCTAATGTACGAACCATTAAGTTTACAATGTATACTAAAGATGGTGATACTAGTTGTAGGGTAGAGACCTAGGAAAGGATCATGCATCATTCTTCTTTGTGCCGGTGTTTGAATGGGTTGACCATGGGTTAATTTAACCTAAAATTAATAAAAGATAACAATTAATTAATTAATCTTTAGTCTTCCATATTCCAGGTTTAGGAGATCTAACGATTTGTTATTTTACAGGTATGGATCCAGGTCGACGTCCTCATCAGGTTTGTGCAGAAAAGGTCTAGCAGGCTATTCCAACCGGACATTGTTGGGTAGAGGTTGACGGTGATGACATTTGGAAGAAGACACTCCGAGAGTTTCAGTGCCAGAGTCTACAGAAGTACGAGGGATCTGTGTCAGATGTATTCACAAAATACTGGTTGGAGGAGGTCGAGATAGACTTCAGTTTGATTAGTGCTCCGAAGGAGCACTGGGTGTCCTTGGTTGTGATGATGCTACATAGACCTGCAAGGCAATGGTGGTTCTTGTTCCTCGGGGATCATGGGGAGTGTGCGATCTCATGGGAGGAGTTCCAAGATAGGTTTAGAGTTGAGTTTCTTTCATCCACTGTGAAGGCGTCCAGTCGCTAGGAGCTTCTTACCCTTCGACAAGGGAGCTCTAGTGTTTGAGAGTTTGGAATTCATTTCAAGAACCTTTTACGATATGCTTCATAATTGTTACCAGATGAGGAGGCCAGGGTGAGGCATTTTGATGAGGATTTTAATCTAGTGATCCAACACTCGGTCAACCCATTTATTCTGAAGACATATCTTGAGGTACTTGTGAGGGAAGATGTTGTTGAGAGGAATTTGTCCATGAACTGATCATCACGAGAGCGTAATTGGAATGATTCCTCACGAAGTAGAGTGGTGGTCTACGGTTACCTGTTTTTAGGGTAGAAGAGTTTCCATTCAGCCGGGGGTAGGTCCCAGCCCTACACATCTAGTTTCTCCAGAGACAACAACTCTCAGACCTATCCCAGGGGATCAGGCACTTGTTTTTCTTGTGATGGTCATGGTCATCAGCATTAGGAGTGCCCGACCTTTCAGAGTGGTCATCGTGCATCAGGTGCTATGCTCTAGCTTCCTCATTTGAGGCAGTTGTAGCCAAGGAAGTAGCAGCTGGTTGCACAAGATTTAGATCAGCATAGGGTAGATGGGGCAGGCAGAGGAGAGCTCAATGACGCCCCCTTCCTCAGAGAGCAGAGCATAGCCGTGGTGGTGGTCATCATCAGGGTTAGAGAGGCCATGGAGGAGGCCATGGTCAGCTACATGCTCTAGCGTTCCCAGCTCCAGGCGAGCCAGATGTCATTCGAGGTACCCTTTGCTTGTTTTTTACCTAGTTGTATGCCTTGTTTGATTCAGGAGCAACACACACCTTCATATAACCTACCCTTTTCCATGCTTTGGTACTTTAGGTAGAGAGGCTTCCAGTGCCATTGGCGATGACTGCACCATTTGGAGGTCAAGATGACTTGTTTGAAGTATGTAGAGATTGTGATATTGTTTTGGGGAAACACCACTCTTGGGGAGATTTCCTATGTTTACGAATACAACCATATTATGTCATCCTCGGCATGGATTGGTTGCATTCGGTGTAGGCTATCATGGATTGCTTTAGGAAGAAGGTCATCTTCATTAGTGCGGATGGAGAGCAAGTGGTGTTTGTTGGTGAGTGAGATCCTCACATGGTTCATAGGCATGTTCCATCTTTATCATCCATGATGGATGAGATGATGATGATTTATTCTGAGGTTTAGTAGTAAGAATTTCCTAGGGCCACAGAGGAGTACCCTGATGTCTTTCTAGAAGAGGTTGTAACATTTCCTCCTCGATGATATATCGAGTTTGGGATCAAACTATACCCAGGAGAGTATCCTATATCTATGTCTCCATATAAGATATCCCCTTCTGAGTTATGGGACCTACGTATACAGATTGATGGTCTCTTAAATTGAGGTTTTGTTTGGCCAAGTGTGTCACCGTGGGGTGCACCAGTTTTGTTCATGAAGAAGTCTGATGGCAGTTTGTGGTTGCTTGTTGATATCGTCGCTTGAACAAAGTAAAAATAAAGAATCGCTATACTCTTCTGTGGATTGATGAATTATTCGATCAACTGAAGGGTGTGAGTTGGTTCTCAAAGATCATCTTGCAGTTAATAAATCATCAGATGCGTGTAAAGGATGAGGATATCTAGAAGACTACTTTCTATTGTCGTCATGGGTATTATGAGTTTGTTGTAATGCTGTTTGGTGTGATGAATGCTCTAGCTGTATTCATGGGATTAATGATTGCTGTGTTCCAAGAGCTCCTAGAAAATATCATGGTAGTTTTCATCGATAACATCCTTGCGTACTCCACATCTGGAGAGGAGCATGCAGAGAATCTACGATCCATTTTGTGAGTTCATCACCAACAACAGCTATTGAAGAAGTTGTTGAAGTGTGTGTTTTGGGATAAATATGTCTGTTTCTTGGGGTATGTTGTGTCCCAATAGAGATTAGCTATATATACATCGAATATTGAAGTAGTTGTGTCTTGGGAAGCCCCAATTACAGTGTCAGAGGTGTGAAGTTTTCTTGGTCTCGCAGGCTACTATAGGAGGATTGTAGCCAATTTCTCACGAGTTGCGACCCCTCTAGCATATTTTACCAGGACGGATCATGAATTAATATAGACTGATTATTTCCAGGAAGCTTTTGAGTATCTAAAGGAGATGTTAGTAAGTAATCAAGTCCATTGTCTTCCAACTGAAGGAGTTGAGTTTGATGTTTTCTGCGATGCTTTACATTTGGGGTTAGACTATGTTCTCATGCAGTAGAGGTCAGTTGATTCTTATGGATCTCGGTAGTTACATCCCCATGAACACAACAATTGCACCCATGATATTGAGTTGGCAGCCATGCTGTTTGTTCTGATGTTGTGGAGACATAACCTCATTGGTGAGCGCTTTGTGGTTTTCACTAATCATAAGAGTTTGAGGTATGTTTTCTCCCAGCGTGACTTGAACTCATGACAACATTGGTGGATGGAGTTATTACATGAATAATACTTTGAAATATCATATACACCTAGAAAAGGGAATTTTTTAGCTAATGCGCTGATCCTAAAGTCACGTAGTGACGCTTTGCGTGAATCTGGTGATTCCTGGGGAGTAATGGAATAACTGTCAGCATTACATCATGATATGGGAGAAGTTGGGGGTAGAGGATGACTTTTTCAGACAACGATACAGTCATATATAATGCATAATGTAGAAGAGTCCGAGTTGGGAGATCTAGAGGTGGAGGTCTGGAGAGATAGAGTTGTTTGTGGTGAGGCCCCTAATGGTTCGACTGAAGGTGAAAAACACCAATTGCTGTATCATGGAAGGATTTTTGTTCCTTTGTTAATGCATGAGATGGTTCTCATAGAGTTTCATAGTTCACTATTAGTGGTACATCCTAGCATGACAAAGATGTACCAAGCCTTAAGGAGACAGTTTTGGTGGTCTGGGCTGAAGTGTGTCATTCTGGAGTTTGTGTCTCGATGTTTATTCTTCCAGAAGGTGAAGGCCGAACACCATGTTCATAGTGGTCTTCTCGAGCCATTAATGATTCCTCAGTGGAAGTGGGAGGATATCTCAATGGAATTTGTTACCGGTCTACCTTGAGCTCTAGGAGGACATGACGCTATTTTGGTGGTAATGGATCATTTAACAAAATCCGCCCACATTATAGCAAGCAAGGAGTCATGCTCAGTGGAGGTTTTGTCGAGGAAGTATCTAGAGGAGGTGGTGAGACTTCATGGAGTCCTTGGGATGATCATTTATGATTTAGATCCTCTTTTTACCTCCAGATTGTGGAGAGGTCTGCAACATGCTTTCGGTTCTCAACTATGCTTTATCACTGCTTTTCATCCTCAAATGGATGGTTAGACAGGGCGAACCATCCAGAATCTTGAAGAAATCTTTGGTTATTGTGTTCTTGATTTCATACGTTCATGTATAAGGCACATAACCTTGGTGGTGTTCGCTTATAATAATAGTTTTCACTTCACCATCGGTATGACGCCGTTTGAATCCTTGTATGGTCGGCCTTGCCGTTCTACATTGTGTTGTACTAGGGTCGAAGAGTCTGTAATTCCCGGACCAGAACTAGTGCAGAATATAACTGAGATGGTTCAGGTGATTCATGAGAGGATGAAGATAGCACAAGATTGCGAGAAATCATTTGTCGATCAAAGAAGGAGACCCTTAGAGTTTAATTTTGGGGATCCTGTGTTTCTGAAGGTGACTCCCCATCATGGGCAACAATGGTTTGGACGAGGAAGTAAGCTTTCTCCCTAGTTTTTTGGGCATTTTGAGGTGTTAGATTGTGTTTTATATTTTGCATATCGAGTTTCACTTCCCCCACATATGAGTCATATATATGATGTTTTCCATGTATCGCAGCTCCGTCATTATCTTTATGACAACTCTCACATCATCGATTGGGGAGAGATTGATATTGATGATGGTGAAAACATTGAGGAGCGACCAATGGAGATACAAGACTGCAAGGATAAGTTGTTGCGTGGGCGTTCTATTCCTTTAGTTTGTGTCTTATGGCAACATGATGGCTTGGAGGAGATTACCTTGGAACGTGAGTCACAGATACGTGCTGAGTACCTAGAGTTGTTTGATGTTTAACTCTTTTCATGTGTCGATATAACATTAGTGGATATGAAACTTTCTTGTTTATGAGATGGATTCCTTTGTTTCTTTTGTGGCTTGCTCTCTTTTAACAGGTAGATCCATGGGTGGTTGTTCGAACCCTGTTTTTTTTTCTTTAGGTTGGTTTTTGATTCTCGAGGACGAGAATGTTTTGAGAGGTATCTGATGTAATGGCCCGGACCTCTCCGATCCATTACTTTGTGGAAATGCGGTGTTGGAGGAGTTCTGGGTGGTCAGGGTTACTTATCCCCAGCACTTTTCCAAAATCTTCCTTTTCGATGAACCGTTTCAATGGTAGAATGATGTGAAATATAAAATTATGTTATTTTTAGGTAATTTTGATGTTTTTAACTACCTTTGGTTTGAAGTAGTGACTTGGGGGTGCATTTGGGCGAATATTTAAGGAAACATAAAGGGCAGCAGCTTTCGCACAGGCTACGCATGGTTTGTCTAAACTCTGCGGGCTAACCATGTGATGAGTGTTTGAAAAGGAAGTAGCGACCACATGGTTAGCGTACATTTTGTCTAACTGTGTGAGAAAACCATGTGGGCACTTAAGCTAGATACTAAAATTGTGGATCTAACTCGTCTTGCCTATAAAGGGGCTCATTTAAGCTCTTAAGCATCCATAACTCGGTATAACCTTCCCTTGAAGGTCGGAGAACCTCTCCCAAGCATTTTGGAGGCAATCCGAAGGCTTATCTTGGCGAATTAAAGCCGGTATCTTGAGGTATGTAATCATTCTTGTTGGGTTTCATAGATATACTTAGATCTACTTCTCCTCTTCTCTCAGTATCTTCGATCTATGCCTGTTATGGGTACATCTAAGTGTGTGGATGCCAAATATGATGAGTATTGGCCTTGATCATTCTAGGAGAATAGAGTTAAGGTGGGTTTCAGAGAATCGACTCGACGTTATTGTGCGTTCTTCATTTGATGGGGTTTTTCTCAAAAACCATTGAAGTAGCGGATTCATTGATTCACATTCTTTTACGTGAAACTGTATTGTTAGCATGTTTAATCCCACTGGATGACAATGAAATTGACAAAATAAATATTTTATATGGATAAATAAATTGATATCAGTTGTATGTTATTGCCTCATGTTTTTCTAGATAGTATGATATCTACGATTGCTTTGATTAGTTGTTCGTTCTTGATGGAAATCGGTAAAGAATGTAAATTGGTACTAATTGATATTTGTTTTTCTAAAAATAAAGAGGAATGAAAACGAATCTACTTCTTGTTGTAATTTGATGTTAATAAAATTGGCGAAGTAAGCATGTTTGATCATTTTTGATAGCTTACTGGTTAGGTTTCCTAATGATTGAACCAACGAATTATAAATCTGTTAATTCAAGATGGGTTAAAGAATTTGATTGTTTGATAATTCCTTGAAGGGGTTTGAGTTACCCTCTTGTTTGTTAAATAGACATAGCCCAATTGATGTGGTATTTTTCCTACTCTATGTGTTGTGAAGTGATTCTAAATGGTTGTTGTGATATATGGGGGCAGAGAGGCCTTTTGGTTGCGACATTGGATGATTACTAAAGTGGCGGGATGCATCGGTTTATACATGTGGCTTTTAGGGAGGACACCAGGGATGATAGAATGGGATGGATGTGATTGTTAGATGCTTGCTGGTTCTTTGGTTTTTTATCTTCTTTACTTTTTCCCACTGCTCAAGGCAGCTGGTCTTGTTTACCCTTCTTCTGAAAGTGGCAAAGACACACGTGGTATTCCATGTGATTTCCGTGTTTAGCTTCTCTAGGGGAAATGGGTCTACTCTCTTTGTATAGGTGGAAAAGACTCGATGGGTAGTACATGTACTCACAGTGTTGAGACCCTTGGTGTTATTAGCATTGAAATATTTTCTAGAATGCCTGGGAATATGGGAAAGTGTTTCTGTTATGAATGTTTGATTAAATGGTGTAAAACCATGAGGTCAGAGTTGTTGGAACATAATTATGAGGTTGAAAACTTTTGAAGGAGCATTGGATTTAGGGTGTGATGCTAATGGAATTTTTAATGTGGATATGTTCATGGTTAATAAATGTTTAAACAATTAATTAATGTATAATGGAATTGATAAAAAAGAGAATGAAGTAATCTAATAAGTCTCTTAAAATGTTGTATGCTTATACGATACCTAGTCTTATAAATAACAGCTCAGAGTCTGAGAGACATTTGCTGCAGTTGTGTCTAAGACTTGTTTATTCCCATATTGTGGTTGAGAGATATAGTATATTCTATATTTTTTTGTTTCTATACGCTACTCCACCATGTCAGTAAGGGCAACTGACACCCTAGGGATTCTAAGCCCTGGGGGGGGGGGGTCTTCCCCAACATTGCAGTGGGAGGATGAATGGCTGACTACCCCCTTTGGACCCGATCTCTTCTCTTGGTATTTACTTTTGTCATGAGGCACATTAGTTAGTTTTCCCCATATATGTGTGTATGGGGTTGTAATGGCTTGTGGTTATTCACACACATATATTCTAGATATAGTATCATATGGACTACTATAGGTGTAACGTGTATAGGCTGTGATTTCTTGAGGATCCTCACTCGGATTATAGGCTGTGATGGCTTGAGGTATAATACCTGACGTATGATACACGTTATGTGAGATGTAGTGGCTCCCGGGAATTAGATAGTTACTTTTTGTTGTGAGAATGGTGTGGTGCTCTGCCCAGGTTTCTGTGGGAAAGCCTTTGTTTTGCACGAGGTGCATATTGTGGTGCTTCGCCCAAGTGTCTGTGCGAAAGCCTTTTTGGAGAGAGATACTTAGGACGTGTGACGTTGGGGAAAAGTGGAAAACCAGTGGGGAAGTAGTAGCAGGGTGACCTTGATTTAATTACTATATGATATATTCTTATATGCATTACTTGGTGAGAGTAGTTGTGGTGAGGTTGAGAAGTTAGTATACATGCTTAGGTAATGAGTTAATTTCACTTTTTGCTCACTGTGCTTTAGCAAGCTCTCTTTACTTTTGCACGAGAGGATTTTGGGAGGATCCTATTTATTATACTGTTATACACTGCCTATGTCTATATATACTATTTTTAGGTCTCTTGGAGAAGGTTGGAGATCCAGCTGGTTTCTACTAGCTTGGGGTTGCAGGAGAAGTTCGGGCTTGTGGTTGCATCTGTTTTTACCTTCTTTTGGGTAATTTTAGTTTTTCCCTTCAATCTGTAGTACTTTTTCATAACATTTCATATATACACTTGGGTAGATTTTATATTATAGTTCTGAGTTGGAGTTGATTGGTGTTTATATTATCTCTCTCTTCTGCATGTGTTCTCTTAGAGGGTAATGCCTCCCATTTGTCTATTTACTATACCCTCGGGGCTAGTCTCCAACCCAGGGCCTACTGAAGGTGGGACTCATGGGTTATTATCTCCATTCTCACATATCTGGCCCAGGAGGGGTACACTTTATGGGGAGGGTGACGCGATAAAGAAAATTTTTCAGTCATTATTTCTTAGCAGTCATACCTGATTTATATTTATAATGCAATGTTTTATGTTTTTTCCAAATATCCCATGATGCCTATATGATTATTATGTTATATAATGACTATTTGTTCATGTTTACGATTATCAATACTTTTATTCCCCATTAATAATTTTATTTCCTAGTATGTAATATATACATCATGTTATTCCATTTTTATTCTTTCACTAAGAATTATATATCACCCATTTCTTATGCATGTCCCCTGGTTTTCCCTTGCAATTTTTTGTATAAAGGAATAATATGAGCATGTTAAGGATGTTATCAATAAAGATAATTTATTACCTATTCTAATTTGTTATGTAGTGTACCTAATTCCCAAAGACACTAGACATATATTTCTTATGTGTTTTATTATATGTAATGTTATATAAATAAACATTAATTAATGTGTAATGAAGATAAGGGTTGTGATACTACCAAGGAATATTGACTCATATATTCTACTATTCACTAATTTTGAAGCTCCTCCAGAATATACAATTTCAATTGTGGCTACCCAAAAATCATAATTCCTCTCTCCAAATCCCTAGTTTTATCTCAGAAATTTTCCTATCTATGAATAAAAATAAATATAAGGCACGTGATTTTAGTCTTTTATATTCCAACGATAGAAACCCATTCTCATATGAAAATTTCCATCTTTTTGTATTTTAGTGACTAATATTTCATGTTATAGTAAATAATTTCTTAAAATAAATGTTTAAAAAATTTAGTTTACATATTACATGTAGAAAATCCAAATCCTGGAAACAATATATATTTACACAGACTTTTCAAATTATGGATTCCCCTAAAATAAAAGGTATATAATTTTTAAGTGATTACTAAAAACTATTATCTAAATTATAATATCGGATTCCCTAAAATCTAATAAATATATTATTCCCTATATATTTCTACCAATTTCTGTTCATTTTATAGAACTCATAATATATTAATTAATAAAATAAATGTAATTTCCATTTTACATTTCCAATACTATTCCCTTATAAGTGTTTTAATCTTGCGCATTTTTTAATTTTATTATGTTCTTTTAAGTTGTGCCATTAATATTATCTATTTTATCAATATCTAATTTATATTTCACTTATATGAATTATAATAAATTCTTGTTTAAAACAGGTATTGTGTTTTTTATATAATTATTATAGTTTAACTGGACCCATTGATACATTTTACTTTCCTTTTATAACTCATAATATATTTCTCGATTCTCCATTAGAATGTATGAAAAAAAATTAATTCCAATTTGAATATTTTATTTAATTTAATTGATGTTTCCTTTAATCTGAATCGGGATTATTCTAAGAATTTATTTGTAGTAATTGAGGGGAATTATAAGAAATATTAAATCCTTGTCATGTAGGTACAATAATGAATTTAGTGGTTTTTAATAACAAATTTATAATTCAATTTTTTTCATTTCATTTCATGTTCTTATTTACATTCATTTATATGGTAATATTGATACTATTTGAATATTTAGCGGTTCTTCAGATAGATAACGAGTTCACAAATCTATCAGTTTTCCTATTCTTTCATAATTATCACATCCCATTTCATAGATATCATTGATTTAACTTATACAACTCTAATTATTGTGAAAAATTTGACTAGGTTTATTCTACTATTCATAGTTATAGCTTATGGTTCCACTCTCTATTGTTAGACTTACAATCTGCATTAGTTTCACTTCATCATGAAATCATATTTTAAACTCACATTAAATATTTCAGGAATCAGTAAGGTTTTCATTTATTCTATTTTGATTCATTCTATTCTATCTATATTATAGTTTTATTTTATTACATTACACCATGTTAATATTTTTATTATTTCTCAAATTTAATTGACAATTGACAAAAATTTATTTTTTCCCATTTACCATCCATTTTTAAAATATACCTTTAATATATTATAATACATTCTCATAATTGGGTGTACATTAATCTATTAATAATCTGAAATCATTATGTTTAAACTAGTTGGTATAATGCAGAAAAGTATCTTATATAGATATATAATATTTAATAATCCATATTTTTTAGTATATCAACTAATATTGTTCCTTAATCTGTTAATATTTTGGAATAACCATGTGTCAACTAATAGGTATTATTCTTGAAATTTTCCACAATTTCACCAAAAATAGATAATAAACCATTATTTTTATTACTTCGTTATCTAAGAGTATTCCATTTTAAAAAAATAAAACAAAAAACAAACATATAATTTAATATTATTTCATATATATACTTTTAATTGACAAGTATGTAATGAATAAATTATATGACTATTCTAGAAACCCCATGATCTCAACTAAATATCCAAATGAGATAAAAATAATATGTATTTAACATAACTAATATGTATTAATCATAAAATTATCTTCAAAAATAATATTACTTCAAACAATATATGTTATGTGATAAATATATATCATCAAAATTTATACTTTTCAATACATGCCAGGGCAAAAATAATATTATAAAATAACTTATAAGATAACAAATATCTATATAATAAAATGACTCATATATTGTGATCAATACATGTATTAGAACTGATATTAATTTTTCTATATGAAAAATAAAATATCATATTAATTCAAAACTAATATTACTTATCATATATATGTGTTTCAGTTGAGAAAAAATATTTAATATTCATAATAGATATGTATTTTTTAGATATATATGTATTGATCACACTATTAATTCATAACTAAGATATGGTCAGAACTATTATTAATTCATAACATATATGTATTTTGACCGATAAATATTATAATGAAGGGTTTTTATGATTTTTTATCTCTACCAATTAGTTCAGAACTAACATTATGATCTGAAATATATTAAAGGTACAATGAATTTATCAAAATATATTACATATATGTATTTCAATGAACATAAATTTGATCATAGTATTTGTTTTATTATTAAAATATGAAAGATACTATTAAAATATATGAATAATTGGTATTATTTCATAATATATATATAATTAACTAGACTTTTCACACTCAAATATCATATATTTTTAGATTAATATTCAATAGATTTTATTAACACGCATCCAGTCAGTATAATGGTTTAGTGTCTTCTAAAATTAGAAACATTGTCTTCTTATTTATTGAAAGGTCCTAAAGATCTACAAATAATATTTTCTATCATAGTAATTCAATTAGGAATAACCAAACTAATCCATTATTCATAACCAATGGATGGAATTTTGTTATTCATATGTCCATGTATTAAAATACAAGGAGAGAAGTTATTTCAATTCACATATAAATGGGAAAATAATTATTTTATATAAATATGTAAACTTTTAGAAAATTTTTAAAAGTATTGGGCCATAATAAACGTGGGAAATCCTCACATTCTGTATTATTTTGAAAGAAAATCAAGCATATTTCTGTAAAAAAATTTACATAGTGCCTCATTGGGAGAACTAAAAAAGATACCATTAAACCATTTTGTTAAAAGTAAAACATGGGTAAAAAAGATTTTTAAAATTTTAAGGATAACTATAAAACCCTTTATGCTTTTTTTAGAAAACATGAACATATAGGACCAATATTTCTTAGTGAATACTTAAGAATATAAAATATTGAATAATTATTGGATTTCAAAATAAACCCTTAACACTTATATAATCTTTTGAATCATAAGTATCCAAAAAATTACTATTTTAAGACAAACTATGATCGTTCCCTGAAAGGAAAGTCTCCTATATTAGTAAAACAAACTTATAAAAGTTTGAAAGTAGATGATTTCCGGAGATTATTCCTAGAGAGAGTAATGAGATCAGCTAGCATATGATCCATAAAAAGATAATAATTACCATTCAATCTATTATTATCAAGCCTATTTGCCAACACATTTTCCTCTCTATAAACATGAGTAAAAAATTGATCTTTTGAGTAAAGACAGTCCAAGAATCTGATCCAGTGATTATTGAGACTCTATGAAAGATTACCAGACCCTATTTGTAACGAAAAAAATAGCTGTAGAATCACACTCAATCAAAATCTTGTTCAAACCCCATTTTCTTCTTGCTCCACTACCACTATTACACCATGCATCTCTACTTCAAGAGCGGAGGAAATACAACCTGAGCCAAAAAACATTGAAGATAATTTCCTTAATAATCACTAAAGATATCCCCAAAACTAGAGGGACCCAGGTTAACCCTTGAAGCAGTTTCAGAGGTAACTTTAATCCACCCACAAAAAGGTTTCTGCAAAATGAATTCTATTGTACCAAAAGGAGGACAAAAATTAATTTTAATCTCGATCCTGTTCAGCACAGAGAAATCATGGATTGAATTGTACCAAAACAAAAATTTAGGTGTTTATAACTCAATCACATCCAAAATGATCCCTTCAAGACCAGGGCCTACCCAAAAAGTCTATAACTCATGTCTAAACATGTTCCTCGAAGACTAGATGAAATGAATAGTTTCTTCCGTAACATCTTGAAAAAAATTCCATATTTGCAGTGAAAGTTTTAGAAAATTCCAACTCATAATAAAGTCACATATTGAGTTGGTTTGAGGCATAGAAACTTCAAAAATATATTCATGGGTCGAATATACCCCACAAATAATAAACATGCAGTGTATAAGGCATAAATCTCAATAAAATATAAATATGATAAAATCCCTTACCATAGGTTTGACTTTCATTGAAAGTTATTAAAACATTTTTATTTTAAATTTAACTTTATTATAAATGTATACCAAAATAATTAGATTTATTATTATATAATATATATTCACTATATATATATAAATTAATCCACATTGATATAGATATAAAATAAAGTACACCATTTGTGTATAGAATAAGGCTATGTACACACGAATGTTGTATTAAATTTCTAAATTATGGAATTAAATAAAAGTAAATAATAATTAATTAGTATATTATAAATATTAATTAATGTATTACATATATATTAATCATAATAATTTAATTTCAATGAATTTTAAATTGAAATGGAAAATGAATTACATTGCTTTGTGGAGGTTGTAGTCCACTCGTACACATGAAGGAGGTTATAATTTTCCAACAGTTTTAAGGTGAAGAGGCAGAGATTATATTTTAATTAAAGAATAATTATTATGTCATAAATATAAAATATAATCATTAAATCGATCATATTATCCATCCATTAATGATTATGATTGAAAATAAATTGTATCGCTATATAGAGATGGTAATTCGTAGGTACGTACAAGCGACACATTAATTTCTTATTTAATAGGAAAGAGGGTGTATAATGATTATTTACTAATAATAATAAAATTTAAAAGTATTTAGGATATTTTATTTATTATTTTATGATAAATATCATATATTTATAAAAGGTAACAAAAAATATAGAAACAAAAACAGATCAATTATGGTGGTTACCTCTTCTTTGAGACAACTCCCATAGATGGATTTTTAAGGGATCTAAGGTTAGTACTTTGAGAATACAATAACTTTATAATGTAGTTAATGATATTGAGAAAATAATTGGTTCTGGTTTGTTAAATCTAGAACGACCCAAGAGGTGTAAATAAGAGAGGGAGGAGGTTCCCTTTAATAACTGAAGTGAGGGGCTCTTTTGAAAGTTCTCAAATATGTAAATTATAATAAGATCATTTTAGATAAAAATACTTAAAAATACACTACAAATGTATATATGATTACATTTTCAACCATATAATTTTCTATTTTATTTTTATAAAGAAATTAAAATTAGATTATATTCAAATAATATCGTTATTTGTCAATTTTGACCGTATTCATTAGTCTGGCATTGAAAATAATATAGACAATAAGAAATATTTGTGGAAAATAATTTAACATGTCCCTAAAATGTCAATACCATATTTTAAATTTATATATGAAATTAATTACAATAAATTATATTTATTTTATTGTTTTTAATATCATTTATTTTATTTTTACATTAAATGAATAATTACTACATAAGTGTAGTGTAAGAATTTATTTTAATTATTTACTAAATAAAACTATAAAATAAAACAAAATAATGAAGATAAATATTTTAAATAAGAAAATAATATTTATAGTCGGTCATATCATATAAATAATTCATATTAATAGTATTAATCTTATGAATACAAGACTGTGATATGCGTGAATTTTCTTTATATAAAATATTATAAAGGTCTTAATATTATCTATGTGGTCCCAAAAGGTCATTAATTAAACCCTTGGACGATTATGGTCGCTATATAAACAACCAAAAAGACATAGGTAAGTGTTTTTTTATTTTATATTTATTAATATTTTAATTTTAGACTTTTTAAAATCATTTTATTGATTTTTCTACTGATTGGACAAGAATGACTCTAGTGTCGCATAAGAATATAAGATAATTATGTCATCTAGAAAAATTAAAAACAAATTAATATCATAAAAACAAATTAATTACACTATATATAATCATTTATATTCATTCATTACGTATCTTTTCTCGTATCCATTTCAATAAAACTTATTTAATTTGTTAATTTGTCTTTTCTAGACTTATACAAGAATTGAAGAAGAATTTGGATAAGATTCATGTTATATAAGTATAATATTAAAAAAATAAATCCATATAAAAATTTATGATATATATTTAATAAATAACATGCTAAAATTCTTCTTCCCTCTTAATTAGTATCTATAAAACACAAATTTTGATATTTCCAATGTTGGGTAATCACTACATTGACACTAAAAATTATTTTCATAATTATCATGAAATAATTTATAATTTCTATTTTAAAAATTATTTTGGGATGATATTTTTATTATATTACAATACACAATTCTTTACATTCATTTAAATTTTTTATTTTGATACTTATGTTATGACAATATCACAGAAGTTATTATATTAAAAAATTATTTCATTTTTACTCTCCAACAAACCATTAAATATTTTAGAAAAATATGATAAATTAATCTTTGTATCAATTTTACTTTAGAAATTCTGTAATTAAATTAAAATTTTCAAATATACTATCTAAAAAATTCCTAATTTAATTTTATTATTCACTCAAAAATAAACAATTTTTGATGAAAATTTATTTTTGAATAATAAAATGAAATTACTTAAAATTGAATGACTATTTAATAAAAATTTATATAAAAATTTATTTTGAGTAAGAAATTTAAATAAATTATTCATTCATATTCATACCCAACAATTTAATGGATATGTTATATCTATCACATTAAATAATGGTATTTTAATATTGTATTGTGATTTGATTAAACTCCATGTTCTGTGTAGTGAAATCCATCAAAATAATAAAAATACTTAGAGCGAAATATTTTCTAAAAAGCATGTGTTGTTACGTTCTACCCTACTTAAAATGAATTTCAACCTATAAATTAATCACTTGGACACAAATAAGAGAGGATACCACTACAACATCACATCCTCATGTTCCCATGTAACTTCCTCAAATTGGTGGGTTCACGATAAAACATTAACCAGATGATTCATCTTGTTTACTAAAAATTTCTATCTCTCATCCATAATCTCTACTGCTTTTTGTTCATAAGAGATATCATACTCAAATGGTATTACATATAAGTTTTGTTCATATGAAGCATATGGTATGTACTTCTTCCGGAGTGGTATATAGAAGATACCTTGAACCTATGATAGGTTTGGTTGAAGTGTAAAATGATAAACAACTATCCTGATATGATCATGTATATCATACGAATTGATATACCAAGATTTTAGTTTCCTCTTATCTATTCCTAGGATAAATTATTTGAATGAACTTCTCACCAACTTTTAATTTTATATCTTGTCAATGATTATCAACATACACTTGTATCATCTTTTTATAGTCATTACATGTTTTTGAATGGCTTTAACCGTACCTTCCATCTTATTTGGTTTCTAGTGTCCCAATAAATTTCCATCTACAATGTCATTATAGTACGTTGGATATCTATACATATTTAAATAAAGGTATTTCTAAGGATCTATATAAATACCAGAGCTAAAGTTATGATTTCAAGAAAACTCAACATTAGGAAGGTTTTGATCCCAAACACATCTCAAATCCGTAGAAAATGATCTTATCACATCCTATAGTGATAGAATTATTCTCTAAATATGTCTATATTTATATAGACAAATGAAAATTATAAAGCAAATCTCTTTACTAAAATCATGATGTATTTTTCTCAAAAATTGAGGAAAACATTGGATCACAATTAGTTAAAATTAAATGTGCTACCCAAATTAACCTTACCACATCCTTAATGTGTATTCTTTGAAGTGGATCTAGATATAAGTGATATATTATAGAAACAAAGAGTGTTTACTTCAAAATTTTATTAACTATAACCCCAAATTTACTCAATATCAAAGATAAGATATACTGTAATGGTTTTTTATTACCATTAATCATATTTAACAAAAGCGTAAAGATATTTTAACTTAGAAAATGTATACAAAATAAAATTTTTGTATTTAATTAAATGTCTCTTAATATATCCCTCATCTTTATAAAATACCACCTTATAAAAACACTAATGCGGTGTCAGTGAAATTGATATTATAATCAATATAAAACTCATAAACTATTTATGGTATCCATAACTCTCAAGTCAGTATTACATGGAGAAATTTATTCTTCCAAAAAATATTAAATCCTTTGATGTTTCATGATTCTTATAACCAATATACCATAGGTAAAATACATTTACAACATAATTCATGAATACATATATAAAAATACTTCAATCCTTCCACTTCTATAATTTCAATGGAATAGGTAATTAATTGATCTAGATGTTAATTGTTAGGTTGTAGGATTTATTTGGATAATTACCATGTCCCTCACATAAGACCTTGAACTCATCAAAAAAATTTCACACTATGAACTTCTTTTCCACACAAAAAAATTCTTTTTCTCCATTTGAGATATAAGTATAGGTTATTTTTCCCACCTTATTAACATCTTAGAGGACAAATCTTATTTCTTTTATGTTTATTAACTATTGAAATTTCATAAAAGATCATTTTACACTTATTTTTTTACTTTATAAATATCATTGAAGTTCATGTTTTTAATCATACATCATTGTATATGAATAGAAATAATCACAATATATATAACTATTATCATTATCAAATTTGGTTGATCCTATGAAAAATTATTACATTATCCCACACAATCAATATTAACATGATTCCATTGAGTTTCATCCACTAACTAGGACAAAAAACTAATGATTATGAAAAAATAATCTTAGTGGTATATAACGTAATCATGAAAAAATAACATTTAGGATGCTTATATTGTGACACATTCTTTTAAATCTATCATACCATAGGCCTATATGTGTTCATTACTTCATTTTCATATATAATAATTGCAATAATTTACATAGCATATCCACTCGGAGTGTCAATGTTATTTTATATAATGGCACATTCTCATGAACCCTGTGAAAATCGAGTGCATATCAATGCACCCAATTTGGTTATATTACCCCCATGTAATTCAATTTTTCAGACACATACAATTTTAGTATTCAAACATGTCTTAAATTTCAAGCAATACCATTACTCTATCAATAAAAAAATTAAAATATAAATTCATATAGAAATAGTTATCCATAGAGATATCCCTATAATATCCCTTGAAATAAACTTAGGCATATAATTTAACATATCCCAAAAGAGGTCACTAAATATTTTCTAATCCCCATCTCAAAAGATTTAAACCCCATTCCTCTTACACAAAATATAATTATCTCACCATTTCACACATAAATATCACATATTTTTAGAATAATATTCTATATATTTGATAAACACATGCTTGAAGACCATAATAGAATAATGTCTATTGAGACTAGAAATTAAATATTCATATTTCATTAAAGATAATGAACATATCCCCCGAATAACTTCTTATATAGTACTCAAATTAGGGATATGCTACATAAACCATTATTCATAACTTGGGGAAGGAATCATTATAAAGGGTGATGTTAGATGATCATTAAGGGTACATGGGGGTGGTATCAATGATTATCATGAGCATAAGGGAATATGAACATTGACATGACAATTTAAAATTATAACCTTTATATCAATGATCATAATATTTAGTCATGGAATAAATCTTTGTAGTTTATAAGACATGAATCATAAAAGAAGATTTTCAATGATGTAATAATTTTTTTAAACTTGGAATTTTGGCATACACATAAACATATAACTCCATGAATGTGTATTAAATGAAACATGTTCAATCATTATATTAAAGACATGAAATCAAACCATCCCAAAAACATATGAACATGAAACCATCTTCAATGCACGATCATATAGAGATTAATTCTAGGTCTCTTAAAAAACATAGGGATATGATAATCAAGTTCATGCATAAAATTATGGACATAAAATACAGTTCCAAACATAAAATTTTGACCGTGAGATCAGATTCATTCATAACATATGTACCTCATTACTTATCCACCAATACCTAATAAATTGTAGGGATATATATTTCCTACCAGCCACAAAAAGAAAATCATACATATGTGTGTCAAAAGATCATTATAAATTCATCATCACAGAACTCTTGAAAAGAATATAATTTCATATACATTTTATCAAATTATAATCCATGGAAAAAGGGAATACGGTTCATCAAAATCATATCCTTATAATAATATACAATTAGGAGAAATAGTAATGATGAAATTCTTGGATCATATCCTTAATTGAATTTAAGTAATATAGAAAGATGTTATATTAGATGAAAAAGGATTTTGAGGGATCATTGTGAATAATTATTTTTAAAAATAACATTTTTATTTTAAAATTACATCTCTTTATTTTTCTAAATAATACATAGACTTATACCTGAAAATATTTTATTTGAAAATAAACTTCTAATCCTTTAAAGGAAGTATCATATTATTTAGGCATCCTAAAGGTGGAAAAATTCGTTTTTGTAAAATAAGTTAAAGAACATTTCTTCAATATTTTGGTTGAAAATTGAAAACATGCCTCATTTAAAAATTAGAAACATGATTAATTTAACTATCTTTTTTAATATTAAAACATGGGAAAAATAAATCTAATTTTTTTAGAAGAATAGAAATAATCTTTTTGAAGTCTTTTTAGATAACAATTACAAGTAAGGTAAATATTTCATAGTGAAAGTTAAACATAAACAATACCAAATAATGATGATATTGTGAAGAAAACAATTATCGCTTTGGAAACATTTGAGTCATAAGTCTCAAGAATGAAAAAAAATTATATGGATATGTATTTCTGATAATATTTTTAATATGAATTAAAAAATTCATTCATTAAAATTATATACACTACAAAAAAATAAAAATGTTGTTTATAAGCCATAGATTCTTTAGATATAAACGTGAGATGAAATCCTTTACCTTAGGTCAAACTTCCTTTAAAAGTTCTTTAACCAACTATATAATGAATTTCACAATATTATAAATATACAACAAAATATTTTACATGATTATAATATCATATATAATTATTATATTTATATTTATATTTATCCATAATTATATAGATATAAAATGATTTACACCATTCATAGAGAGGGTAGGCTGTACGTACACATGAAAGATGTATTCGTTTTTTGAAGGATGGAAAAAAAGAAATGTATATATTTAATCACCTTCAAAGTACCATTATTTTATCATCCATGTTATATAAATTCAACATATCTATCATCCTTACTATCCATGTATAGTAGTAATGAAAAAAAAATCAAATCACTTTGTGTATGTGGTAGTCCACATGTACGAACAAATTACATTATTGTTTTCAAATGGTTTGGAAGGTAGGAAAAGAGATTTAATATTTTCATTTCATAAGAATAATTATTTCATAATTATCACATATAAATATTAAACCCAACATATTAAACATCCCTAAAATATGGTGATTGAAAATTAATTGTTTAACAACAGTGAGAGGTTAAGCATTATGTATGCATGCATGATATTTTCAATTCTTATTTGATGGTAAAGAGGGTGTATAGTCATGTTTTAATAATCATAATAACCATTTATAATATTCATGATGCTAATGTTATTATTTTATAATAAATATCAAATATTTGTATGAGGTAATTTAATTCTGAAAATAAAAGAGATCGAGTAGAGGTATTATATCTTTTTTGAGATGACTCCTTTAGATCACATTTTAAGGGATGTAGGGTTAGTACATTGAGAAGACCAGAAGCTATAGAATGTTGCAATGGATTTTTATAAGAGGATTTTTTTAGGGTACGGTTATGCTAGATGGATTTAAGTGGTGTAAAAATATAATGGAGGATGTTCCCTTTTATAATTGAGGTGAGGGGCTCATTTGGAATTTCACAAAAGCATAGTCTATAATTAGACTATTCTCTAGACAAATTATTCCAAATTGAAAATAAATGCACATTGAAAAATATTCTAGACTATACAATATCACTTTTTTCCATATTTAATATCTTTATCATTTTTAAATAGCTAATAAAATATTATATTAATAAAATATCATTATTATCAATTTTAACACTATTCATTAGTTTGAATTAAAAAATCAATAAAAAAGGATAACATCAAACCAAATAATATAATACTTCCAATATAACAACCCAGGTTCTTATAAAATAATTTTTTATCATTCTGGAATTAAATGGTCAAATACATTTTAAATGTCTAATGAAATAAAGGGTATTTATTGAATTTAAAGATTCTATATTAGTAGAATAGTAACCCCATATATGTGAGTTCAAATAAAATTTATGTATATTATATGTGAGAATATGATATATTAAATCATTTATTATGTAAATAATGTTTTGAAATTGATATATTATGTGTCGGTATATTTGTGACACAAAAATAATAATTTACATTTTTATAATTAATTTAACGATTAAAAAATTATTTTCATAAAATATAATCATAAATTAAGATGTTTTTATATTATAATTATAATATAATTTTATGAGTCATTAACTACTTTTATATTGTGTTATAAAATCAATTATAATTTTAAAATAGGCATTTTTGGGAAAATGATGATTTAAAATAAATTAATATTTTCTCATATTTATAAAATTATTTTCATAAAATAGAGTTTATTTTTAAATACTAAATTAATGAAAATGGTTAGGGTAATGTATTAGGGGATTTCTGGAAAATTTGAATTTTTTGAATTGTAAAAGAAGATAATTTATGATATAAGATAAATACAGAAATTAGTGATTCATATTATATAAATGGGGATGTAATCCAATATTATAAAAATTGACTAGATTATTTTAGTATATTTAGTGGTAATGCTCAAACACTTCATTTTCATGAGCCAATATAATACACCAATAAATAAAAAATGATAAGAAACCTCTCTTCTCCATTTTAAATACCACCCTAACCACTTTGTTCCTCACAACCCAAATCCTTGTAGCTTGTTTAGTTTCTAATTAAATCTATTACTGATCCTCTACCACACAAGAATTACTTTTTCGTCTAACCGAATTTTAAAAAATGAAGTGCATTAAGGGGGTTTTCAAAGTGAATAAGTCAAGAGGTAAAATCATATTTTATTTTATTTTTAATTTATTTTACATTTGTATTGGATACATTACTATTATCATACATGTTATATGATAACTATAGTATCTTAAATATACTATAATGTAATTGTGTTAGGGTAATATACACCATCAAACCTCTTATCTTCTCCTCCTGTTCTAAAGAAATAAAAACATTGTCTATGATCTGTTGATATACATTCATCATCGATGGTGTGTTTTCATTTTCTTTTACCACCATCAAGGATAGTCATAAAACCATTATTACTATTAATTTAAATTATATTATAGACATTATATGTTATATACTATTCTGGAATGAAAATACAATCATGATATAAAAAATGATATAGGTTCTTTATGGTCATAAAAACACCCAAAATAAATTAAATCATTTCCATTATTGTGTTATCTAATGAATCAACCTTATATAATAAAGAATGTTATATGGTATCATTTTAAATTATGTAAACATATTAACAAAAGTTCATTACAATTCTAAAGTTTTTATTCAACTCAATAAGAAAATCTATAATGAGCCGACCATGGAAACCATAAAATACACACACCTAAAACAATGAAAATAACAAAATACTATCAATAAATAGGTAGAAATGTGTTATAAAAAAATCATATAAGGTATTATAAATTAGAATAGAATTCGTTAATATATTAATAATTCTATTCCAACCATTATAAATGAGTTTTGAACACATTTTATGTATGAAGAACCTGAGGAAAATGACTTTTCTTTAAAAACCCTCTTTAAAATTTCTATTTTTACAAAATTCAAATTGAATGTCTTTATGATGAAAGTGTACATATTTTATGATTATGGTTTAGTTCTTGGGAAATTTTTATGATTAATTTTTGGACCTATATATCATGTTGATTCATTGGGTAGGATTATGTATCAGGTTAACCATATGGTTACTCCGAGTGTAAATACAATTGTTGCATCATAATGTTGTCATGAAAGTTACATTGAAAGTAGTTGTGAGGGTAAAAAATTACATGGTTCCCATGAGGGTCATAATATGAAGCAATTAATTTCCCAAGTTACCATTATTATTTTATTTATGTTTTCTATGTTTTAGGGAAATTGCATGCTTTCACAATGTATGTATGATACTTTATGGGTGAGAAGTATGTATTTATGAAAATGAGATCATATATTTATATTTATTCATGGATTAATTTTTTGTTTAATTCTATTTATATACCTGAATAATATTTCATTCCCATACCAAGTTATAAAATGTTTTACATAGGGTTTATTGATGGTTAAGTGAAATGAATTTTCCAATCTGAATGTTGTGTAGATTTCACATGAAAAGATTTCATGTTTTATTAAAACAATCTATTGTGTTATGCAAGAAATGGATACAATTTTTATAGTAACCACTTTTTATTCATGTGGGATGATATGTATACATTATTTCATATTTCCCTAATACTATAAAATTAAAATATCTTATGGAATGATAGAAAGTAAATTCTAAAATAATTTTTTAGTTAATGTAATGTTTAAGGATAGATATTTATATATTATGTCAAATCATAGTTTAGATCAATATAGGGGTTACAATATTGTTAATATAATTCTATAAATTATTTTTACCTTATGTTGAAGTTGAAATTTTACATAATTTAATGATTTCCATGTTTCTCTATATACATTCTGTTTGTTCAAAATGGATTCCCATAGAAGAAAGAGGGAGGCTAATATATAAAGGCACATATAAGAAGATATATTTTTTAATCTGAAACCTAAAATGGTGGTAACTAGAACTGAGTAGTTTGTGACAATAATGGATAAGTTTACTCATGATATTAATGATATTGGACTCTATGTAAGAGAATAAATAGATATACCAAAAAAGAACATGACGATAATATAACATTTCTTGAGGCAATGCCATCTTAATTTTAGTGGATCTTCCTACAAAATGGTGGATAAAAATTTGATTTATGCCATTGAAAATATATTTGATATCATGGGGTGTTCAGTTAATAAAAAGTATAGTCTTTATATTTATTGTTTTGAAAGTGATTTAGAATTGTGTGGTTCAATGTTTGTGAATATCAGGGATAATGAAGAGATTAATGCCTCAAAGTGAGATTAATTTAAGAATACTTTCTAGGAATTTATTTACTTAAGGTGGTTTACATTATGATGGAAAATTAATACCTTGAATTTAAAAAAATGTAGAATGATTCAGTGTTCTTGAATGAAGAAACATTCAAATGATTGGAAAGGTATGCTCCAAATCTTATTTGAGAACATTATAGTAAAATCAATCATTTTTTACTCAGGATTTTAGCCAATATATCGAAGGGAATTTGATTTCCATGAATTAAAATTGTATGAGAAACATTTTTGATATGATGGGAGTGTAAAAATAGATTTTTATAATGATCATGAGTACTTTTACAACATAAAAATTGAAAAATTATAGATGGAAATAAATATGGAAGAATTGATTAAAAAAATCTAAAGGTAAGAAATTCTAGTTTCCATTTTGTGGAAAGTGTTGTAAAAATAATGCTGGGGAATGTATTAACAAGTTAGAGAAGTTTTTTTAATGTGGTAGGTTTGGAAACATGGCCCAAAATTGTAACAAAAAATTACATGGTGATGATATGTTTAATTTTGATAAGAAGACTATAATGGGATTTAAATGTGGTAAAATTTGGAAGTATTAAAATATCTTGTCAAACAATGATATGAATGAAGGAAAGGAGTCCGATTATAAGTAGAATTGCGTACTGAAATACATTTAGAATACTACATATGATGTTGGGCCATCAAATGAAGTGGTATCATGTAAATTGTTTCATTAATCAAATTTTTCTATGGTCTTGTTTGATATAAGGTGTACAGATTCTTTTATATCTATTTTTTTTTTTCAGAAAACTGGAAATATAAACTCAGGAAATGAAACAATAAATTATTTTAAAAAATATAGGGGAAATATTAAGGAAAAATACATTATAATAATCTTGATTTTTTTTCTATAGAAAAACATTACCAAAAAATTTTATTGTTTTTCCTAATAGGGTGTAATGTTATTCTGGGTGTGGATGGGATTTCAGCTTCTCATGATAAGACTAATTATAGAGCTAAATAAGTCTTTTTCAAAATATATTTTGTTTTTACACATGAATATTCCCATACCATTCATAAAAAATCATGAATATGAGAAAAAACATAAATATAGAAATGATATTTATATTGCACATATTGTAGAAAATAAGAGAACTATTCAGATTAATGAAGTACCGGTTGTAAATAAATACTTGGATGTATTTCCTAATGAATTTCTTATTGTAACACCCGATTGAGAAGTAAAATTTACTATTTATATAGTTCATTATTCTAATAGAATCTAACAGAACCCCTTATATAATGGTTCAAGTTGAAATTTTAAATTGAAAAAGTAGTTGTAGGATTTTTTTTGATAATGGATTCATTTATCCAAACACTTTACCATGTAGTGGTCCTATTATTTTCCTTAAAAATAAATATGGTTCCATTATATTTTCACTGATTATAGAGATTTAAATGAAATAAATATTATTAATAAGTTTCCAATGCCGCATATCAATCACTTATTTTATGAGCTCTAAGGAACTCAATATTTTTCAATATTGACTTGAGATCTGGGTACCATTAGTTAATATAAAGGATGATGACATTTTGAAAAAAAATGTTCCGAACTAGATTTGATAATTATGAGTTTTTTTCTATTACCATTGCTTGAAAAATCCCACTAATATATTTATAGATATTATTAATAATACATTTTTTTGATATTTGGATAATTTTGTTTTTTTATTGATGATATTTTTGTGTTTTAAAAATTTTATGAATGTCATGAAAATCATTTATGGATTATCCTGAAAAATCTCAATGAAAATAAGTTATATGGTAAATTTAGAAAGTGTGATTTATGGTTCCAAAAAAATTATTTTCCTAGTAAAATTGTAAATAAGGAGGGGATAACAATTTATCGCACTAAAAAAAACTATTTTATGAATGAAAAATACTTATAGATTTTACATTGATTTGTATTTTTCGTGGACTAGAAGGTTATTAATGATGGATTTTTAAACACACTTGATTGTTATCTAGACTCCTAATTATGTAAAAATAAGGAGGTGTTAAATTTCTTTGAAAAAAATATGGGGATGTTTGTTTTTAGGAACTGAAAAATGTATTGCTCAATTTTATAGTTTTGGATATTCCTTACCGAAATGGAGAGTTTATCATATAAAATGATTCTTCAATGAAGTAACATGGATGATTTCTGATGCAGAATGACCAAGTGATTTATTATCCATCACGAAAACTTAATACAACTGATTTAAATAGTCTTACAGATGATATAGAATCAACATCTATTGTTTTCTCTTTATAAATAAGAAAAAATAATTTATATGGAACCAAATGTGAAATATATACTTATCGTAAAAGGTAGAAATATATATTCACTCATAAAGAATTTAACATGAGGAAATGATGATAACTTCAATTGATTACGGATTATGATTTCACTATTAATTACCATCTTAAAAAAAAAATAATATGGTTGATACCTTGATTCAAAATCATCACACACCCCTAACCTTGTTACGTTTTTAACATTAACCATTTTCTTATGATTTGATTAGTTGTCTCTTGGATTTTTTTGGGGCATAAGATTTCTCTATTTTTTATGATTAATACAGTTGTCTCAATCAGAAAAAATTAAGCAAGCACTAAAAGAATAAGGTTGTAAAATTGGGGAAAAAGGTAAGTTTCCAGAAATAAATTTTGGTAAAGATTATGTCTTTAGATTTTTAAAGATATTATTTGTGACTTATGTTTCATAGTTTAACAAATATTTGTTAAGTGAGCCTCAAAATTATTCATTTTTAGTTCATCCATGTAGTAGTAAGATGTATTGATACCTTCAAGAGTATTACTATTGAGATGGAAAAAATAGATATTGCTAATTTTACAATATTTTTTTTGACATTTTAATAAGTCAAAGAAGAGTGAGAACAACCAAAGGGTATGATTCATCATTTTCCATTGCTATATTGAAAATGGGAAAATATATCCATTCATTTCATTGTGGGGTTACCAAATTCTTCTCCCGGTAAAAATGTCTTTTGGTTTATCATTGATCAATTTGGAAAAATATTAAAATTTTATTCCTATTCTATATACAATTTCATTGGATAATCTTTCTCAACTCAAACTCAATAAGGCATTAAGGTTACATGGAGTTACACACTCTATTATATCTGTCCGTTGTTCTAGGTTCACTTATTATATTCGAAAATTCTTTTAGAAGTTGTTGGGAACTAAAATAGATTTATCCACAAAATTCTATCCCCAATCTGATAGATGGACAGAGTGAACAATTCATTCCATTAAATATATGTTATGTTCTTGGTCAATTTATTATCATGAATTAAAGGATCATCTTGTTTCTTTAGATGAGTTTTGTAATTTTAACAATTTTTATTCTAGTATAGAAATGGTACTTTTTGAGGTATGGTAGAAAATATAGGGTCAAACTATATCATTTTGGGATGACTTTGGGAAAATTATGTTCATCGGACCATAGTTAGTAGAATAATTTATTGAGAAAGTGATGATGATCCAGAAACACCTGAGGGTAGCTCAGAGAAGGAATAAAATTTATGTATATAACAGGAGGAAACAAATTTATTTTTAGTTGGGAAATCATGTTTTCCTTAAAATATCTACATTGAAAATTTTTATGTATTTACAGATAAGTACAACATTAATTGGACCATTTTAAATCATAGGTAATGTTGGGGTAGTTTCATAACGACTATTTGTGTCTCTGATTTTATCTTGGGTACACAATATTTTTCATTTGTCAAAGTTAAAAAAGTATTTGATTGATTCATCTATTGTTTTGATCCCAAAAGTATTTTAGATATAAGAGAACCTTTCATATTAATAGAAACTAGTTTATTTCTTGATCATAAGGAGCACATATTGCAGAATAAGGTCATTGATCATGTTATGGTTTTGTGGAGAAACCAAATCATTGAAGAAGAAAAATGGGAATATAAAAATGATTCAAGGGAAAGGTATCATAACTTGATTAATAAGTAAATAATAATTGTTTGTATGAAATTTATAGAAGTGCGGAGAATGTAACAACCTAAGTACATATAAAATATTTTTTTTTCTTTTTGGAATTAAATTGTTAAATTCATTGAAAATGTATAATTAAATAAGTGGTATTTATAGAAAATAATGAATCTATACTAATAGAACAGAATCCCCATCTATAGGGGTATAAATATAATTTATATATCTTATAAGTTAAAGTATGATATATTTATATCATGGATTAAGTAAATAAATATTCTAATAATGATAAAATAACTGCTTGTATTTGTGTGCCACGTAAATATTCATTAAAATTTTTATAATTAATATAATGATTTAAAAAAATTTATTATCATAAAATTGAATCATAAATTAATCTTTTTTGTCTTGTGATTATAAGATAATTTAATGGGAGCATAATTTAATATCAAATTGATTTAAAATCATTTATAATTTTAAAATTGGTATTTTTGAGATAAATAATATTATTATTTAAAAAATAAAGGTCTCATATTTTTAAAATTATATTCATAAAATTTAGTTCATTTTTTAATTCCACACATTGAAAATGGGTTGGGTGAATTTTGGGGATTTTTCTGAAAAAAATGATTTTTTGGTGATTAGTGAAATATGATAATTTACTTTGTAGGCTAAATACGTGAATTATTTTGACATTAATGATTTATGGGATATGTAAGACCATAATATTGAACTATCCATAATTATTTTAATATATTTAGTGATAATTAAAAAACAATTCATAGTCTTGCTCCAAAATAATATATTAATGAATAAAATAATGAGAAACACTACTCTCATCCACTATAAATACCACCCTCACCACCTCTTCTTCTCCAACCTAAAAGCCTTTTAGATAATTTTATTTCAATTAAATTCCCTTCCAAAGACACCTCACCACATTCCGGACAAAATGGTCTTATCAAATGTCCAAAACCATGTGCCTTGAGGTGGTTTTCAAGGAGAAGAATTCGAGTGGTAAAATCCTCTTTGATTTTCGTTTTAATTTTTTTATTCTACAGTAAAATTCCGTCATCCCAGTGACATGATGACTCTAGTATCTCAAATATACTAGAAATAGTTTTTGTGTTAATGGAATATCTATCATCAAACCACTCCCCTTTTCCTCAAATTCTACAAAATGAAGACATTTCTCGTGATGTGTCTATTTACCTTCATCACAGATGATGTGTTTTTATATTTTACCACCTTCAAAGCTAATCATATAACCATTATTATGGTTAAATCATATGTTATTATAAAAATTATATGTTATATAATTTTTTAATCCAATCTATAATCATCATATCAAATATAATGATATAAGTTCGTGATGGTCGTAAAAACCACCAAATTAAATTACATCAGTTTTATTAATGTTATATCTTATGAAATATACATATATGAGAAAAAATGATATATGGTATAATTGAAAATTAACAAAACATATTGACACCATTTCACACAACTTATATAGTTTTTCATATATTTGATATGAAAATCCATAATGTACCAACCATGGAAACCATGAAATAAACACACCATAAACAATGAAAATAAAAAAATATTTCAATAAATGGGTGGAATGATTTTATAAAAAAATTATAAATGTTATTATATATATGAATATAGATTTTTATTATTTTAATAACACTCTTTGAAAAATTATACTAGAGGGTTTAACACATCTGATGTATGAAAATTAAGGTACAAGATATTTCTTTAAATATCATATATTATATTTATATGATAAAAAAATTCAGATGGAATATTTATATGATTAAGGTATTAATGTTTTATGATTATTTTATAGTTCTTGGGAATTTTTTATGATGAATGGTGGGACCTATATCTTTCTCATATTCATTTGGTGTTTTTATATTGGTGGTCAACCATATAGTTAGTCTCAGTGTAACAATGATGGTTACATCATAAGGTAGCTGTGAGGGTTACATATTAAAGTATCCAAAAGGGTTACAAATGATATGGTATACATTAGGGTTACAATATTATGTATGTGATTACACATGTTAATTTTATGGTTTTATTTGTGTTTTGTATGTTTTATTGAAATCGATCTTTTTCACAAAGTTAGTATGTGATACATAATGGGTGACAAGTATGTCTTTGTGAAAATGATTTCATTTGTTTATAAGTATTCATCAACTAACAGTTTTTCCATTGTTTTTTGTGCATTGCTGAGATTTTTGGACTATCCCATGTTTTAAAATGTACATCACATTGTTTATGGATGGGTAAGAGAAATGATAAGGCCAAGATGAATGTTGTAAATATTTCTCAAGAAAATATTTCTTGTTTTATTAAAAAAGACTTTTATATTTTTTAATAAAAGGATACTATTAAAATAGTACCCATTTTTTATTATTGTGGGTTGATATATATAAATTATTTCATATTTCGCTTAAATTATAAATTTAAAAGATCTTTTGGAATATAAGAAATACAATAATAAAACAATTTACTACATTATGTAATATTTAAGGCTTGGTCCTCATATACATAAAATGTCGAAATAATCTATAAAATTTTTGGATTATATTTATTATCTCAAATCATATTTATTTTAATATTTTAAATATCATTTATTTGATTTTTCTATTAAATGAATAATATCTTCATCTTCATTGTGTAATAATTGGTAGTAGTTATTTGTTCACTATAAATTTAAAAATAATATCATAATGTAGGTGAATATTTAGTATTTAAAAATAATATGTATCGGAAAACATATCCTCTGAGTAAGACAATATTAAAATTATTAAACTTATTAAAACAAGAGTGTGAATATTTTTACTTATAATTAAATAAATTAAAATAAAGGTATTAATCTCATCCACGTGGTCCCAAATATTTTTAAATAAGACCATTGGATGATTATGTAAAAGATATAGTCGTATAGATATATTTAGTTAAGTGTTTGGGTTATTTAAATTTTCCTACCATTTTAATATTTGAGTTATTTAAATAATTTTGTTGACTTATCTTCTAGATTCAGAAGCACTATGTTAGTGTTTCATAAAGAAATAATATAATTATTTTATATATAAAAATTAAAAATATGTTACTACCAAGAAAAAAATTAATTTGACTCAATATGTTCTTTTAGATTGACGAATTATGAATATTATTTCTTATCCATGTTAAGAAAACTTATTGAACTTTTTAATTTGATTCTTCCACCCCTTTGAAGCATTACATAAGCATTTTGTCATGATTCTTGTCATACATGTCCAAAATTCAAAAATATATTTCAGAATAATCATTTATTAATTATATTTAATAAAAAATTCATAGGAGGACTTTTTATCTCTCAATTAATATCTATAATGTCTTGATTTTTAATTTTATATTGTTGTGTAATGACAACATTGACATAAAGTATACCATATTTCATAAAAAACTACATTACTTACTATTAACAAAAAATTATATTTTTCATAAAATTACAAACAATTCATCCTATGATAAATTTGAAATTATGAATTTAAAAAAAATCATATTTTCGAATAAATTTTTTAAAACATCGTTAAATTTCTTATATTATTTACGCAAAAAAAATCATTGATGGAGATAATGTTTTTTTAAGAAATAAATGACTTTAATAAAAATTGAATGATTATTTATCAATAATTTATCAAGGAATTTATATTAGGTAGTAAATTTACATAAATTAGTTAATCATTCTCAAAACCTCCAAATTAATATCTAGGATATAACCATCCCATTAATTAATAATATTTTAATAGTGTATCACGATTTATTTAAACTCTATGATGTGTGTAGTGAAAGCTTTCAAAATAATAAAATTATTTAAAGAGAAATATTTTCAAAAAATATTTAGGTGTAACAATATATGCATAAAAACTAATATTATATATACATTCCATACACACATATGTTCTTTTAGGTTTTATGATTCACTGCAAATCTCTATTTTATACTCCCTGAGTCGTTGTATAATATACTACAAATCACCAACTATTTTGTGGGATTTTATACTCATATATGTCCTATGGTATCTTTTAAGGTTCAGAAGCCCAATTCAAATGCATGATCACCATTTACTTTGTATAACATAGAATATTTTGTCCAAAAATTTACTAGTACTCTATTTTAAATTATTTCAATGGGATAATGTGGATATTCGAAAAAATGATTTAGTTTTGAACTGAAATATAAAACAAAAAAAATCTAAAAATACATTATATTATTAAATATATTATTATATTATTTGTTATATTACCTATATATATATATTCTCATTCCATTACTTTATAAGGTATTGATAATCTAAATAGTGTATTAATTTCAATTATTAATCCTTTTGTAGATTTAAAAATAATATGATACTATATTAGGTATCGTTCCCTATTAGTTAATTTTCATCAAGTGTGTATCATCCCTGTTATCTATTACTTTATCTGGTATGTCCACATGAGCTATGAATTTTCAGTTGATATAGATGTAATGTGAAATAGTTATTCTTCTTAGTCATTCTTGGAAAACTATGAGATGAACGCTATGTATAATTAATGTATAGTTTTATATTTTGTATATTGATAAAAATTAATGCATGTTTGTATATTAAAAACATTAAAATGGATATATTATTTCCCATAATTTTTATTTCTATAAATAGAAAATCAGGGGGTCTTTGATTCCCAATTTAGGTGAAAAAACCACACATGAAGGACATTCCTCTCATAATTTCACTAAAATTTCAAATTTAAATATAATTGAAATTTTTTACCAACCACTTGATTCTTTATATTGTATTATCATATAGAAGTTCCAAAAACACTCATAACAACATGTTAAAATATAATATTTTTTAACATATGTATTATATCACCATAAAGAGCTTCGACAGATGTTTCATGTGGTTATAATCATTCTTTATGTATTTTAAATTTTATATTACAACAACTATAGTATTTTTTATACTACTTGATATTTCTTCATTACCACTACTAAGAATAAGAATTGAAAAAATCCTCAAAAAAAACCTAGTAAATCTCACATTATATGTTTTTATGCAAAATAATCATTCATTATAAAATGTAACATATAACTATCAGTATATAACAAGTAATCATGGTAACTAATATAAAATAGAACACCTATCACTAATTATAACTAAACTAGAAACCCAATTACAGTTTATTTCCCCATCTTTTATAGTTTTACATGATGTTTCATTTATAGTAGATATATTGTTTTATAATGCATCATGGTTTATTTACTATTTATATTGATTTCATTATGTTTTAAGAAAATGTAAAATATATTATTTTATTATTTTTTGGTATCTTTCCCACCTAGATGACTATAAAATATTCTTTTTAAAGTATTTTTCATTCCTTTGGTAGAATTTCCATATTTTAATACCTTGTTTTCAGTTATTATTAGTGTTTTATGATTTAAATTTTTAGATGATGATCATGAAAAAACTCATGTATTTTGATTATTATTATTTATTTTTTATAAATTCCATGGTTTTATGTATTATTCTACTCATTCATGTGGATTTCATTTGGACTATAAAATTTTTTCAATAGAAAAATACGGGAGAAATTTATTTTAAAATAAGTATTTTTTTAAAAATAGAACCAGAGTGTTATAAGGATTTTGAAAAGTATGTATCTTCTTATAAACAAAAAATAGGTGATTTGACATTATTCAACATTTTTTCTATAGATAGACTAATTTTCATAGTTTATCGGCCAATTTGGTTTTTGATAGTTGATGTTATGTTAACATAGATATTGTTTGGTTTATAATTATATTTAAATCCATATTACCTTCTTTTTATATATACATTGTAGGAAGAAATGTTTATTTTAAATAAAAAATACAACTGAATATATTCTTGGCTGATCAGTTAATATATTTTTACTATCGAATAATATGGTAATTTTTATACGTCATGTATGTTTTTTATCAAGGGGATTCTAAATTTACCACAATTTATTATTGTTTTATTCCATTTTTTAATCTAAAATAATGTATTGGGGAAGTATGAATATATTTTTCAATGTTTATTTTAATATGGGGTGTATGTTTTTAACATTGAGAAATTCATATATATTAAAAAGTATTTATAATTCCTTAGATATAATTCATTAGAATGTTTCCAAATAATCAATGAATTAAACCGTTAAAACTATTATCATCATTGATCATTATATTATATAATTAAATAGTTTTATTCAATATTATTTTAATATTCCTCTACGTTTACAAAATATCAATAGTGGGTTAAATGTTTTATCAATTTTGGAATGTAATTCTCTATGTTATTCATTTCAAAATCTATTTTTAATCTACTTGAAAAAAATTAATTTCTTGTTTAATTTTTTTGTGAAAGATGAATTTAAAATGATAAAATGTATTATATGTTCTATATGATAACATATATTTAAATTATATAATGTAATTACCACTACTAATAACATATTATGTGTATGTTTCCTTTTATTAGTTATTTGAAAAAATACATTTGAAATGATTTTATTCGAGAAACAGAACATGTGGTACCTAATTTTTAGTACTACTTTATTTATATATCGATGAATTTAAAAAAAAAATCTAGAATGATTAATAAGTTCTATAATCAATTCAAATAAGTGTTGTAAAAAAAGACCCAATTAAGGTGACTCATATTTCAAGAAATAATTATTTACTTGCTAAATTTTTTTAGGGAATTTTGAAACTATTTCTTTTCATAAACTATGAATGAAACCTATATGTATTTTTAAAGTAATTATTTTAATTATTTTAACTCTTTTATATCCCTACGTGTTTTTTATATTATAATGATATTTAGATTAATAAAATTAAAACTACATGCTATATATGTGAAATTTTTATATTTATAGTTTATCTTCATGTTTCTAGTTTGATTGGGGATGAAAACCTTCAATATAGAAATGTATTAAAGGGGACGTGATTACATTAGTGGGGATGATCAGCTTCATCTAGATAATAACATCCAAAATTGAGGATAACCTACTTCGTACTACCAATGTGTGCCTAATAAAGGGTAATAATTATATTGTGTCCATGTTTGGACAGGGTGGGTTAACATCGTACATAGACCCCACCGATAGTGTGAACCACGACGGTGATAACTAATGTTTGATGGATTTTTATTTACTATAACATGATCATTTGTAATCATTTTGAAATTGTTTCATTGAGATTAATACCTTTTATTAGTGTGTGCACATATTTTTTAAATTTTGTTTGATCATGGTTTTTTAAAGTAATCTTAAAATTATTGGAATTTAATATAAGTTCATTTTTTAAATATTATATAATATTAAAAATGGTAATATTGGTTTTTGGGAAAAATTGGAATACACATTTATTAAATTTAATTTAAAATATAAGTTACAAACATATATTAATTATTGGTAATTCTTGTACATATTGATAATAATGTTATCAAAAAATAAATTCAGCCTATGAATTTGTTGATATATAATTTATATAACATATATATTATTATTTAGTATTATTGTAAATAAAAAAACAATTTTTTTCTATCATAATAAAGTTAGAGATATTGTTTATACAAACAATTTATTAATATGGACATATATATTGGTAATGAAATTACTATTATAAAATGTTTCTTTACCGAAGATGTGCCCCTATAGAAAAGAGGAAAAAATTTATAATGAAGTTAAGGTCCAATAATAAGAATTGTAGGATCCCATAACCCCCAATGTGATCCTACTAGCCATGTCACTCATTTTTAAGCCATGAATAATGATCCCCTCCCCCACTGATATATATTACCTAATACTAGCACAAGTACACATATAAACATGTGACAACAGATATGGACTATAACATATCACACATCTCACTAACATAAATAAGGGTGTGAGTAACTGATGATCTATACCCTCCTCATGAATGAATCTCATCTCACCAAATGGGGGTGTCCAATGAGTTATTTAGATCATAAATGGTATCTTCTCATCAATACCATATCTCATATATTACTCATCAATGACATAACATTTCATAATCTCATCCCAACCCAAACCCCAAGGTATTTTCTAACCCCATCAAGAACCCTCAACACTCTTGGTCCTGAAACCCAAGGACCATTCAAATACATAACAATCTAATACCTCTATACATGGATTCCAATTCCCAAATAATTCACAAATCCCACAACTTGATCACA
The DNA here is from genome assembly GCA_963277665.1 of Viscum album. Taxonomy (NCBI): domain Eukaryota; kingdom Viridiplantae; phylum Streptophyta; class Magnoliopsida; order Santalales; family Viscaceae; genus Viscum; species Viscum album. The sequence goes on from OY728133.1 coordinate 249,977,779, forward strand.
TCTCCCTTACACTAGGGGAGATCACTCACATTATCACATAATTTAAACCCACCCTTTCACACTCTATCTCATCCCAAGCTATACACCCACACACAAGGCTCACCAAGTCTCAGACCACCCTTAGGTGGGTGGTAGTCATCAATCATGATATTTATGACCATTTAAATCATCATCAGTAGGCCTAATAATCTTCTACCTTTTCCTCTACAATTTTGGAATCTAACCTAGGATACCCACATCTCATCTCACATGATAAGACCAACCAAGGTTTCTCTTCATATCAACAAACTCCATTGGGTCTTGGTGACAAAGCATCCATGAGACTTGAAATAATACAGTGATAAAATTAACTCCCCCCAATCAAAAGAGGCCCAACACCATCCTATCTCATCTTCCTAGAGAACCCTCAGTTCCAAGTACCTATACTGAAACACATTAAATATAAAAGAAGTATGAAATCATACATAAATATGATTATGTGTATATTTTAAAAGGACTATCTAACATTGTTAAGGATTTAACACATAAGAGAAACTTCACATCACCATAGTCATGCTCATCCAAGCCTCGTCCCAGATTCTAACCACCACCCATTCTCATGTGTTATGTTATACACCAAAACATACTAACTATAATCATTTTTAATTAATTATTTAATTTAAACCAATGAGGAATAATTTAAGAAAAACTAATTTGGAATTGTATTAATACTGAAACCTACACCAACCACCCATGGAATATAGTGACCCAAGACTTTTAAATATATTGTAACATGATTTTCGACATAAGTAACCAATATGTACTACCTAAAGATCATAATGCCTAGTGTCTTTGGAAGATTATGTTCATTATAACAATCATGGATTTTCATAGATAGATATTTATTCTTTTTAGATTATTATTCAATATAATTCACAAATATATTCCGAAGGACCATTCATGTTTACTGTATTTGGAGACTAGCTAAAGAAACATATTATTTCATGAAATATATTCAACATAACCAATTAATATCTACCAAAAAAGAACCCATGTATGTCATACCATATTTAATAATTTTCTTTATATCTCAGAGAAAGGAAACATAAAAATGGGTGAGCACATATTCTCTATAATGGAAAACAAGGGAGATATCAATGATCCCATAATAATAAGATGAGTATAAGGGTATGTGAAGATGAGCATAACATTTGAATAACATAACCTGCAAACCATATATCATAATCTAGATTCATGGAATAAATCTTGAAGGATCTTAAGCCATGAATCAAAATGTAATTGAAATAAAATGAGCCTTGTGAGTATAACATAGCAATAGTAATTTGGAAAAATCAGAATTGATATAATATTGTCAATATGTATTAATATAAATAGGTTGACTCAATATGTTAATGAATTAAGGACACCCATTATTTTTTGGACAATAAAACAATGTTCACATATAATATTAGAGAAATTAAATATAGGTTCACACATAAACTTGTGGATAGGAAAACCATGTCCACACTTAATCTTATAGACATGATAACCAGGACCAGACATGAAACTTCTAATATAAAATTTGTTTCACACAAGAAAAATTTACCTCATTAGTTATCCATAATTACCCAAAACATTGGAGGGATATTTAATTACGGTCCCACCATTTCCACAATGAAATAATAGATATTCGTTAAAACATATTACACAAAATTTGTCATAGAATAACCCATTGATTGGGAATGGGATTCATAAATATTTAATTATGATATAATATAAGGAAAATAAACATGTTTCAAAATCATTTCATTAATTCATCACAGTATAACACATGGAAAAAGAAAGATTTTAATTAAATTATTTTCATAACAAAGATAGAGAAACTTAAAATAATAACATGTATGATATCATTGGATAATATTCCTAGTAGGTCATATGTTGAATCAAGGGATGTTGTTGTTGATTAATAGAAATACCGATATAAAATCATTGAAAATTTGTTAAGGTAAATAAGTTTCCCACTTTGGAAATAAATTTTTCAAAAATTAGAAGCATGGAAAAAATAATTCAAATTTTTTCAAGAAAATATATTTACCAACAAATAAATTACGTTTTAAATATTTTATCATTCATCATTTTGGATAATTTTATTCACATAGAACATGTTAAAATAATGCACCTTTCATATTTTTGGGTAAATGTCAAAAGTACCTTATTTGTAAAAATACGTGAATATTTATTTTAAACACTTATATAATAATTCATACATATGAAGAAATTTCTTTGAAAATTTATTGGATAATACTAAAACATTTTTAATTTTTTTTTGAGAAATCATGCATATGAAAAAAAAACATTTTTTGGACTCAAGAGAGAAATAAGGCTGACATTACTTAAAACTATTCTCTTTATTTAATAGCCCATAAAGAGAGAAAAATGATGTAAAATAATTTTTCTAAATAAATAACCATAATATAATAAAATTCGTGAGTAAATTTAGAGTTATATCACACTATTTAATCATCATAAACATAATCATAAAAAATATCAATAAATAATAAGATTGTTACATTAAATATTTTACATTGGTAAAGATTAAAAAATAGGCCAAATGAATGAAATGAAAAATAATTATATTTCAATACATATAATATAATATTATGCTTCATAAAATTAATTAATGGGAATTATATAAACCACATCAAAAACAAGTTGGGAATATGGCATGTGCCTTACAGAAATTAGAGTGAGACAAAAATGCATTACCTGAGCCCAAACTTCCTGAATAATTGTTACTAAATCATGTATAATTAATATATATTTATTATAAATATATTAGAATATAATTAAAATATATATAATAGATCATAATACTTAATTATAACCTTTTATCGCAATTTATTAATTTTTTTTATTAAAATCACTATTGTGGGTGAAAACAATTTAGTTTTTCATGTATGTATTGGTTCAGTAGTTTTGGTCCCTTTACATTGATCATGGTTAAATAATTAATATATTATTAAACATGATATAAATATAAATTAAATTCATTATATATGTATTTAGAGTCAACCATAATATTTCTAGTTGGAGAAAATGAATTACACTGTTCATGGAGACGATAGGTCATACGTATGCATGAACGTGGATTCCATTTTTAAAAAATAGAAAATAGAATAGAAAGAGTTATTAATATTTTTATAATAATTATAATATCTTATATATCACATTTATTCATTAAATATGTCCATATTATCATCCAAGTAAAAATAAAATGAAAAATAATTCATATCACTTCGTGGTGGTGATAGTCCACACATAAGCACATGTAACATTATAATTTTTCTTCATATTGGAAGATAATAAGGTAGATGTGATATTAAAATTAAACCATCATAATTATTTAATTTATATCAAATACATATATTAAAAACTTCATTATAACCAGCATTAAGAGGTGGTGATGGAAAGTGAATTACATAGTTTCGTGAGGTGGCAGTCCAAAATACACATGATCAATGATTTATTTCCCGTTTGAAGTTAGTGGATATAGATGTAGAATTTTAAATAAACTTAATAAATTTTCAATATATTTTAGACACTATTGTTACTATATTTTAAAAATTATTACATGAGTCATGGAGGTAATAGAAGAAGTAATAAAATAATGTTCATTGTAAAGAGAGTTATCATCACTTAAAAGAAATTATTTTATATCACTAATTAAGCAACCTAGTGTTTGTATTTTTCAGAAGATAAAGAACTATATAAAATTTATATGGAATTTGGGGTGGGATTTTTTCAGGTTTTGGTTGAGATAAATGGATTATTATGTGAGAATAAGTGAAGTGATGATGTTTACGTTTATAATTGAGGGTGGGGGAGTGACACTTCTATAAATTCCAAAAACTATTAAATAACGGGAAGTAAATCTAAACCTAAGTGACTTCTAAATTTATTAATAATATATTTTAAAAAATATATGGTCTATAAAAATTCCCACAAAAAAATAAACATGTTTTAAACATTTCATTCGCTTATCCTGCATGTTTACTAACTTTTACAATTTTAGTTCTCACCACAACAACTAGATTGTTATTTATTTATATAGGAAATTTAAAATTTAAGACAAAAAATAAATGATCGAAATGATATATTTTTTACAATATTATTTTAAATAAGAAAACCAATTTATAATATAAAATTTCTATGTGTGCGAAAATAATTAATTTTAATAAAAGCATATGTGATGTGAAAAAGTCTGTATTGACCTCAATCATAGTAATTTATTTTTATTGGTTTTTACAATCAATTTGGGAAAAAGTAAATTTAATTATAATAAATTATAGAAATTATTCATTTTCACAATATGGAATAAATTTCATTAAATTATATTCCTAGAATTTTTAGAATTTAATATACAACTGAACATATAGTGCCATGATAACCCATTTTGTCAAATAAAAAAGATTCTATAAGTATATAATTTATTTATAAAAACAGTCAACATTAAATTGATTATAATGACTTAATTTGGATAAATAATTAGATAATTTAACTTATTTTAACTCTAAAATAGAATTAATTTTTGTTAATTATTTAAATGAAAAGAAATGTTTTTACAAATATTAAATTTTGTAATATTTATCAAAAAATTAGTCATTTTAAAAAATTAGAAAAATATTATAATGTCATTATAGATGGTAAATTTTGAAATTTATGTTTATTTGTTATAATAAATATTTATAAATTTTAAAAAAAATAATTTTAAAATAAAGGCATAAAGCACAATAAAACCAATTTTTAGATAAATATAATTTTTAAGCAGAAAACATAATATATTCATATCTTAGGCCAATAAAATATTAAATGATCAGTACAACTTTATTTTTAATATATAATTAATAAATTTAATTTATATACTTCAAAAATAGTGTATAACACAATTTATTATGATTATTAATCTTTATTCGCATAAAAATAATTTTATAAAAAAACATTTCATATACTTTAAATGATTTTTTATTTTGATTTCTAATGAATTAATCATCAATTAATATATTATACGCATTTATAAACCATATAATTTTTAAAATTAATTTATTCACATTTATAATCATCAATTTAACTACTAGGACATAGGTGTCAAAATAAATAAAAATATTTAAATAGTATATCAAACTTCGTTTCATCTCATTATTGTGTGTTAAAAAATCTATAAAATAAATTCATGTCTTTTTGAAAAAATATATTTCAAAAACTTTATAGGTGATACATTCCCCCCCCCCCACATTAATAAATTACATAATTACAATTTAATATTATTCTATATGATCAAGGCTGAAACATTTAAAAATTACTTTATGGAAAACCCCCATTATAAAAATGGTTAATAAAACATTCTATCAAAAAGAGGGAAAAGGAATAATGAAGGTCACCTAGAGTAGCACAAAAATTGTGTTTCCAAATATGAAAAATTAGTGTTAAGTAATAATATAAATTTCATAGAAAACAAATTTTAATAGATCATTGATCAGAAGAAATTAAAAGATCATGAAAATCTAATAACCGCAAACCAAAAAAAAAATAAATTGTGTAAAATACAATAAATTCATCAGAAATAATGGTAATTTGATAAATTTTTTATTTCATGATCCTCTAGCTAATTTTGAGTAATTTTCATGATCAAATAAACTTACTTTATCTAATTCAATTTTATAAGAAGAATCTCATTATTTGGTTGTTCTTTAATAAATTTCCACTTCATCCCTTACTCTAAAAAAAGTATTCATGATAAATTTTTAATTTTTGAATAACTAAAATTAGCATTTAATTTATAATATGATCTTAAAAACGATGTAATGTTATTCTTCATATACCTTTATATTTACCAAAACCAAAATGGTAAACACAAGTAATCCAATATGGATAAATACAAAACATTGTGTTATAAAATGATGATAATAACACCCAATGTTTATCATAACCCATTCCTTATATAGTTATCCTTAAGTCTAATCCAAAATATGTCAACTTAAAATTGAATTTGAATTATTGAAATGACTTGATCTCATATACTTCCATTATAAAATTGACAATTATCCAAAAATAATTTTAATTACTCATATAGTCTCCTATCAAAATGTATATATTCTTGTAATTTTCCTGATTAAAACCATACGAAAATCCTACATTCTTATAAAATTTAATTCACCCTTTATCCCATATATATGATCCTATATAAGATAATATAATTTCAATTGAAATTTTAGATTCATTCTTGTACTAATAGATTATCATATGTGGATTCATAATTTAAAATGGGAATCCAATATTATGGAATCTATGTAGTGGGAGGTAATAAATTATAAAATCGTATAATATTTCACTAAATTTTGAATAATAAGATTTTCATAGGGCTTATTCATATAAGTTTCAGTAAGAAATTACTATCTATGTAGTGATGGAAATGTATTTATTAATTATCACGATTCATTTTAGATATTGTAATTTCATAATATTTTTATTTGTTCATTGTCACTAGTGGTTGATGTGGCTTATTATCCTCATTAAAACTTATATTATAGAATGTATTCACATATTTCCCATAATCCTTGCATTTATATAACTTATGTCTGAGTGGTGTATTTGGTTTATATATCTATCTATTTGCATAATTATCTACCTTATTCTCATTATTTCAGCATTTTATTAACTGATGACCATACATTACAAACATAAAATCATTTACCTATCTAGTTAAGACAATTTCCATCATGTTTCTTTCCACACATTAGGTGTAATATATATGTAATATTATTTTCTCTATGGGTTTTAGTGTTTCTAATACACTCCTTTGTTCTTTTCTTAACGAAACCATGATACTTATGGGTATCTAAAATATCAATTTTCACCTTTATAAAATATATAAAATCTTTTTAATCTATATTTAAGTAATTTATATTCAATAACCTTTAGATACTTGGTTTTAATCCATTAAATTAATTTTGAATTTTTATTGAAAGGATTATGATTAAACAAAATCATATCGTTCAAGTCCTGTAAAAGATACCGCATGGTTACCCATGGATTCATTATCCTTCTTATTAACCTTTTGTAATTTATTCAATATTATTGGTATATAAAATATGTGGGATGAAATTAGTGAAAAATATCATCTCAAACTAATCCCATTCCATGGAGTTAATTTCATCACCTTTCTTCATAATATTTTTAAGGTGTCACCATGGATATTTATCATAATATAAAAGTTATGTTACTAAGATAGATTTTTTATTTTCCAAAAAATGAAGAAAAAATTATACATTTTCAATCGAATTATTCTATTTCTTATAAACTAGTGAACAAATGTTCTCATAGATGAAGGACATATGTTATTTCATAAAATATTCAGAGGCATGTTTCTCCTAAATGAATTAGGACGTTCAACAATACACATGTTACAACATAAATCTTGAGGGAGTTAAGATAGAAATGTCCCAGATTATTTTATCCCAGTATCTGAGCCATTTAATTTATCATCAGTATAGTCATTTCCTTAACCCCCACAGACATTTTATATATGATTATTTTGGGTTCCTGTTAATGACAAAATCCAAAAAAGATAGTATGAGATACAATATTCATATCGGGAAACCACATAATCATGGAAAATCATTTATAACATATCTAAATCATGAAACACTATATTTAGCCATTTAATTTTTTTTGTTAACCTATGTCATTCATGGTCATAATATATTCCAATAAATCATATTTTTTCATAAATATTTTGTGTATTTCTAAATCATATCCACAAAGAGATTCTAATGAGTTGTGGATAAATAACTATTAGTATGCACTAGTTGGAGATTGAATCAAATCCTAATACACCCTTTTGGTAATTTTTATCCTTTGGTGCAAATGTTTCATAACACTATACACATGAAGTATCGAGATTGGGATGAAATTTCTTGGAAAAGAATCACTTTATCATTCACCAAAACAATTGGAAAACTTAATATACTTTTACTTATAACTAGCTTGTTCCTTAATTTTGTTCTAACACTAATATATAAAAGTTCACTAAACACTATTTTGATACAAAATATAGAGAAATAGGATTTTTGAATATATATATTATATATATTTTGAGGAATATTCAATAAAATTAAAAAATTCATGATGGAGGACTATTAAAGTATGGTGTATTTGGATAATAGATACAAAATATTCTTATTTTATCAATGATATTCATCATCTCCCATAAAGATATTCCCACAATGTACTATTCTTATATGTTCCTAAAAAAATACTTTTTTTTCATGATATGGGGAAAAGAAACATAATAATGAAGGATATAAGATGATTTGTAAAGGTAAATAGAGGAGATCTCAATGGTAATATAAGAATAACATTAGAATAAGTGTATGATAAAATAAAAATAACATTCGGATACTATACCCAACTTGTCATAAATCATAATATCGAGACATTTCATAAATCATATAATCTTATATGAGAAGAATCATAATTAATTCAATGGAGATGATCCATGATAGAATAACATACACATAATAATGTTTCTAAATAATAATCTTATAAAGTTAAAAATATGTATAAATAGAAACATGTTCACCCAATAATAAATAGACATCAAATGAGACCCTCACATAATCTTACATACATGAAAATTAGGTCCATGCATAAAATTATGGACATAGAATCCATTTCCATGAATAAAAATAAAGAAATGAAAAACAAATCCACACTAAACTGTATGAACTTGAAAACCATGAAAACACTTTAAATTGTGAACATGAAATCAGGTTCATGCATAACATATTTACCTCATGGGTTATCCATATTAACCCAATATAACAGATTTCCATTTAATTTGTAGCCTAGCACGAAAATAACGAAAATAGTACATTTATGTGCCACATGTTCATAAACAATTAATCATCTGATAACCCATATATTGGAAATGGGGTTTATAAACAATTCAACATGGTATGAAACAAACTAAAATAAATAATTTTCCTAACCATTTCTTTAATTAATCATAGTATAACACTTGTATAGGGAACTAGTTTCATTGAAATATTATTATCATAATCATAAACCATATATTAAATGAATAAGGATGGTATTGATGGTTCATATTTCATGTATATCATAATAAAAATAAATGGTTGTTTTCATTGATGAATATAAATACTGTTGTGAGATCACTAAAAATTTATTGAGAAAAAACACATTTCCACTGAGAAAATAAATATTAAAAAATTAATTATAAAAATAATTTCATTGAAAATAACATTTTAAACAAAAAAATCATGTATACAATCATTTATTTTTCATAGTTCTGGAAATTCTATTCATGTTGTATGAGTTGAAACAATGATTTCATTTACATTTCATATAAAAAGACAAAAGTAACTCATTTAGAAAATAACGATAAATTTAACTTTAATTTTTTTTATAAAAAATAAAACATGGGTAAAAATTAATTTCAAAAACCACAGGATAATATTTAATTTTTTTAAAACCATGTTAGAAAACTGGTATATTGAAGAAGTGGGATTTTCAAACAAAGGGAGAAATATAGTTGGTTTTCCTTAAAAATATTATCTTGGTCACTTGAGTACATAAAAAGATAAAAATGAAATGAAAATAGTTATTCTCGAGAAATAACCATATGACAATAAAATACTTGAGTTTTTGATATGTTTTCTTTATCATGAACATTATTTTAAACAATACCCAAAAAATTGATTGTAACATAAATCCCTGACCAATTTGGTAACTTTTGAATCATAAGAACCATAAAATAAATAACAATATATGGATATGTATATATCAATAATTTTCAAAATGAGAATTATTAAATATATTTATGGGAATTATATACACCACATAAATGAAACAAGTGGTGAATATAGCATGTGCCTCATAAAAGTAAAAGTTAGACAAAAACCCCTTACCCAATCTCTAAATTAATTTGTATGTGTTCAAACCCATTTTATATTAAATATATATTTATAATACATATTTTCAAGAACTATAATCATATATTTCATTCCATAAATTATATACTAATTTCATTTTATCAATATTTTATTTATAATTCATTATTGAAATAAATGTTCGGTGTAATAAGCACTTCATTTTTCAAGAATGTTTAGGTTTGGTAGTTTTGTTCCTTGTACATTGATAATGGTTCAATCATATAATTAATTTTAATGATGATATAAATATTATATAATTTAATTATTTTAATATTTATTGTCATTATTAAAAGTTATAGATAGAATAATGAATTACAATGATCATAGAGATGGTAGGTCATACGTACTCACGAATATAATTTATAATTTTAATGGATTGAAATAAATAAAGTTAAATAATATTTATATTTTTAATAATAATTATAATATCATATATATCATATATATTTATACAAAATCATTTTTTTACTATACATATAAAACTAAAAGGAAAAACGATCCTTGTCGCTTCGTGGAGGTTATAGTCCACCAGTATGCACGAGTGATGTTTCCATTTGACAATATATAAAATAGAAAAAATGTATGTGTAATAATAAAGATATATAATTATAATTATTTCATATGTATAATATAATCACCTTAAATACATCATTATATATATCTTAAATATATGGTCATCAAATATGAATTACATCAGTTCACGATATGGTAATCCACTGCTCACACGATTAATGATTTAATTTATCATTTCAAGGAATAGGAGAGGGATATATGTTATTACATAAACACACTAATATATCATACTTTTTAGTTACTTTTTTTATATTTAAATCACTAATCCATGATTTAATATAGAAATATAAGATGTAAAAATAAAAGATATTATTGAAGAAAATTATTGAAAATCCTCTTTGGGATGTCTTATTAAAGACCATAGTGTTGGTATTCTTTGAAGAAAATAAGACAAGGAAAATAGATAAGGATAAGGGGAGGGATTTTTGTTGGTTTTGTAAATGAAACATTTCTCATGAGGTGTGAAAAATTAATGCGGGGAGGATGCTTTTTATAATTGGGGATGAATTACATTTTTTGTAAATACCCAAAACAATTCAATAATGTGAAGTCAAGAACAACCCATGTTCCTATAAAATTATAAATAATGAATTTTAGGGAATTTAATTTGTATCAAAACCATAAAATGGAATCACTTTTTAAAAGTGTTATTCTCTTATCCTTTATATGTTTACATTGTTTTACCATTTTTATTTTCATCATAGTAACAAGTTTTCTACTTATTTATATAGTTAATATATATTTTAAGATTAAACATAAATGATTGATGATAGATAATTTCTAATCAATTATTGTAAATACGAAATCTCATATATCAAATAAATGTCCAATGTATGTGGAAAATTAATTTTGACATGGGTGCATTTAACAAACAATACTATTTATTATTTTTTATAGTGGTAATTCCTCTTTACTGTTTTTACTACTCATTATGAACAGAAATTAAGTTGAAATTAATATATAATATATATAATATATATTTTAAGTATTTAATAGATTTATTTCAATTAAATTGATATATTTTTATGCATTTATTTTAAATTAAACCCTTAAGCATTCTTGAGAAAATCACTTTCCCAAAAGAAAATATTTTCAAAAGTTTAGAATGTTTTTATTACGAATTTTAACATGATATTTATTTCAATGAAGTAAATTGGATTAATAATATTAATGTTCAAATAATTTTAATATTAAAACCATTTTAATACAAAATTGAACTTCGTAAATTCTTTAAAAGGAATTACTTTTTAAATAAAAGTTAGTATTTTTTACAATTCATTAACAAAATAAGACTTTTAAGAAAATTTTTAATTTTTTATCTAACATAATATAATAATGTTTATCTAAAAATAATTTAAAAATTTCAAATCAAAATAATAAAATAAGATAAAATAATTATAAAATAATTGTGAAAAACACAACGAAACACCATTTTAGGAAAATACTATTTCTAAGAATAAAACATGATCAATTATTATCTGATTCCTATAAATATATGTTATGAATCAGAAACGAATTGATTAAATATATAATATATAAATTCTATTTATATCATTCACCATTTTTTTTAATTTAATTTATAAATATAAAGGCACATTGTGTGAATAAAAAAAATTTCTAAAAAACATTTCTTCTTATTTTTGATGATTTTTTATTTTTATTTTTAATAACATTATATCCAACGAATTTATTTTATACATACATAAAATATATACTTTTAATAATCTAATTGGTCATATTTATACCCATTAATTTAAATTTCATAATATAAAATTGGTATTAATATATAATATTTAAATATTATATCTCCGGTCTATTTAAACTCTTACTTTCATGTTCCAAAATCTATAAAAGAAATTATATTTATTTAGGAAAAATATTTCCTTAAATATCTGTGTGTTACATTCATAATACATTTAACAGAAACTAAAACATGAAATCTGTATTTTATTCTCCATAATGAGACCCTAAATCTATTTGTGCTTCTAAAACAAAAAAATGATAACATGGAGTTTACTTGAAAAAGAAGTGAGATAAAAATCCAATTATTGGAATAAACATAATAATAAAACAGAACTTGTGTGTCAAAGGTATAACATGATATAATAAAAGATAAGGCCTAAGACTAATCACATGGATGAATAAAATAATTAATATGTTACCTTAATATCATATCAACAGAGGAAATTTTTAAGCCACAAAATACATGAAAAATGAATAAACAAAGGATAACTACTAAGATAAAATCATATGTTCAACAAAGACCCATAATGGATTAGGTTTACTCCCAAAATCCAATACAAAATTTATCATGAGAAAAAATAGATTCCCAACTAATTGAAGCACTATTTGGGCATACCCAAAATTACATGTTCAGGATTATGTGTTACATAAAATGGAAATTAATCAAAAACAAAAAAACATATAATTAATAGTGGAAATAAAATAGATTTCATAACTTTTCCCGATATCATAATCAAAAGAAATTTCAAAATTAAGGAATTCTTGAATTGAAAATAAGTCATTTATTACCCAATAAAATTAACTAATAATAAAAAATTTATATACATGATATACCTATATATTTAATTTAAAATAATTTCATAACATTAAATAGAGATATAATGTTAGTTAGAAAGAGACTGGTCATAATCGGAAGAAAATGCTGGTTTAGAAAGATCTGTTACCTTGAGACTGACTTATCATGTATGATAGTTATCTTGTATAAAAATAATGATATGTTAATTATTTTCAATATTATGAAAATTTTTCATGTTTATTTTTTTTTAAATTTATTAATTATTATTTTATATTTAATTATATAATCATTTTTGTTAATCTATTACATTTTGTGTGATATTCATATCGTATGTCCAAAATCAATTAGTTAAGTCAACTAAGGTAAAAATGATTATTATTTAATCTAATAAATAATAATAATAATGGAAGAATGAAAATATTTATATATCAAGTATAATTTAAAAACAAACCATTACATATGCGAATGAACATTAAACCATGTTACAATAATAGACATAGTAGGCCGTAGGTATGCATGGGTAACATTTCAATTTTTCAATGATCATAATGGAATTAAGTTAAGTGTTATTTTGTATTTTATGTATTATTATTATATCAGAAATATAATATTATTTCTTTAAATAATGTTATGTATTCTATCCATGTGATGCGATAATGAAAAAAATCATGTCACTTTATGGAGTTGGTAATTCAAACGTGAGAAGGAATGACATTTTAATCTTTTAATTAATTGAAAAGTAATAAAATATTTGTTATATAAATTTAAAAGAATTATAAATATTTCTTGGATATAATAAATATACATTAAATCCATTAAATAAACATCTTTGAGAGGCGATGATAGAAAATTAATTACATCGATTGGTGAGGTGGATTTTTGTAGTACAAATGAATGGTGGTTTTATTTCTCATTTGATGGAAGTTGTGATGGATGTAGGTCATGAATTAAAATAATTAAATATTTTTATATGTGATATAGTTATGTTATTATATCATCATGGTTAAATAATATTTTTAGGAGCTGGAGAAATACAGAAAATAAAAAAACATTGTTAAGAACGATACATCTTCTTCGGACAACCTCATTATGTTTAAACCAATATCCATCTGAGGTGGGTTTACTGAACCAAAAAAACATCTAAGACATGTAATTATAAGTAAGGGACAAATTTTTATATAATTTTATGAACCAAATGTCTTAATAAATATGGAATGTACAGGAGATGTGGTGTCCTTCTATAAGTATTGCAGAGGACCCACATGGAATTTTTCAAAACAATAAGACATTAAAATATAGTTTTTATCCAAGATTAATAAAAAATACAACATTATAGAATAATATATTATATTTGGTCTAAATATTTCTATTAAATTTAAATTAGAGATGTTTTTTATTTAAAGCTTATCTATTTGGTTTAACCCTTATCAAACATGTTTTAACCTTAACGGCAATAATAAATTTTTTATACTTTTATTATTCATTTTGAAAATAAATAAAGTTGACCTTATTTCCTATAATTAATTATGATTATCAAAAAACATTATTCAATTTTATCATTTTCAATTCATAGATGTTTCATAATTTAATTTAAAATTTAACCTATAAAATGTGATGAAAACTTGTTTTTTCAGAAAAATGCATTTTCTAGAAATAAATGAATGAAAAAAACCATTTATTATGAGAAATAATCATTTTATGAATTTAAATTCAGATAAATAGATATATAATCTATATATTTCATTTAAATGTTTCTTTATTAGTAGTTATTTTTTTTTAAAATTGATAATATATATACACTGAAGAATTGTTTTAAAAAAACCATGTTTTATGTATAAAAATAAGCACGTACAAAATTAAATAAATATGCTCATTAAAATAAATTTAATTATATTATTATAAATAAAATTTTTAATATTTAAATTTAATAAAAAATTAAAATTATAACTGGACATTGAAATTAATTTATTTAATAAAAATAAATTGATATATTTGTAAAATCTATAATATTTACTATTCACTAAGAAATCAATCTTTTCAATGAAATAACAAAATTTCATCATAATTTAATTATAATATATTGATTTTATAATTGAAATTAATTTTATCAGTTTTATTTTCTTGAATTTCTAGGCATTAATTAAATTACATCCTCACAAAAAGAAATAATAATATTTTTTTGATGAATAAAATGTATTAATTAAATATTGGGTTCTTATATTAAAAGAAGTTATCAATACATCTATAAAGTGTATTAAGTTTATATATATATTTCATAAATAATTTAATCTTATTCATACATATAAATTTAACACATAGGTTATGAAATTCATTTTTAAATAATCATGGCTCCTTTAAGCCTGGTATTGCATATTGCATATGTTATCGAAAATAGTTCTATTAATCAAATTTATTGGTTTCAATAAGAAGTTATATTGAAAATATTGAAACTGCCCTAATCAATTTCCTTAATAAATATCACTCAATAAACATAAATTTCATTGAGTTTTATAAAAATTGAAAATAAATTATGGTTGTAACTTACAACTGATGAAATAATAAAGGATTGTTTGAGATCATATCTAGAGGGAATTGTCTCACCACTGCACATGAAAGACCCATCAAATTAGGGTGATATTATCATGCTCTAGTGACATCATCACCAAATACCACGCCGAAACCAAACTGAAAAGAGATGGCTACAATGAGATGGGTGAATAGTGTAAGAAATAATGGATCTAACCTGATACCTCCATTAGAATAGACTGAAAACCACCACCCATAAAGGGGTATTGAAGAAGGGATGTGGGATGGGATAATTTTCTAAAATATCTTCTCTTGAGATCTCTATCACCTTAAATCCTGGGACACCTAGACCCAAAAAAATATAGAGTATCCATTTATCAAGAAGGAGACAACCATGAACCATTCACGATGTGAACATGGATTTACTACATGAATTACATATTTTTTATAGAATTTCATGTCCTGAAATTTGTGAGAAGTGGGACCCTTCCCTTAACCAAAATCATTAATAGTGTAAAATAGGGTTCATAAAATAAATGTCTCTTCAGGAGTTTCTTAACCCCATTATGGTTTTTACACCATAAATTCCCCAACAATGCATGTATCCATAGCATGAAACATGGTTCAGTACATAAAAAATTACCTGATATTGGAATTCAACTCTTAGGTCCCTCAACCCTTCCTCCAATTCTTACTTATCACCTGAAAAAATAATTGAGCATTTTTTAACACCGTAATATTCAGAAAGGATAACATTTTATTCAATAGAATGTACGAAACAGAACAAAAAAAATAGAATGTAATATTAAATCCAATGAATTTACTTTATATTTATTATTTGTTTAAAAATCCATCTATTTTATACCTTGTAATTAATTAGAGAAATGTTTTAGTTTGTGTTGCACATGATAATGCTTTTTTCAATAGCTTGTGTTAGAGGCAAGAATAAGTTTTAATGAATGAAATTAATATTATTACTTAAATTGTAAAATTTTAGTTGTCATTAAATTGGATATTATTAATAAAATTAATTAAATTATGAAAATATATGTTTTAATTCATTGGTAACAAATTAATTAGAAATTAATATAAAATCCAATCTGATATAAAGAAAATGTTTTTATAAAAAAACAATTTTTATGTGCTGAAGGAATATAATATTAATATATTAAATTATTTATTATTTTTGGATGTTATTAGTGAAATTTATATATTATACATTCAATAAAATTAGTTTAAATACATCCAATATGTTCTATAATCACGAGATAAGAACAAATATAATTTTACTCATAAATGCTATATTTGTCTAATGGTAGTTTTGCTGCCTTTTATTAGAAAATATCTTTTTAAAATAAATTATTAGAAATTTATATATTTTATTTTATAAAATAAACTTTTTTTAAATTATAATTTTAAAATTATATCTGGGTGTGTTTTTGGTATTTTTATGAGATGTTTCATTTTTTGATGAATAGTGAAATATATTAAATATTAAATGAATAACATGTTTTATACTAAATAATTTATAAAGTTAAATTATATTTTTGAAATTGGTTATAATGATAAAATAGTTTAATAATATGTATATTAATCCAATTTTTTCATTATATTCATTTTTATATTAAATTTATATAGAAAACATTGTTGTTAGTTCAACTAGGCTGGATACCCTGAGAGGGGGGTGAATCAGGGTATGGCTAATTAAAAATTAATGCCCGTTCTGATCTTGTTTCGCTGTTAAGCAAAACACTCTTCTCTCTTTTTCCTGCTGCACGATATATATAGAAATTTAAGCAAGCATAGGACACAGCAATTTTACTTGGTTCACTGCTAAGGGCTACGTCCAAGGAGCATACGCCGACAGGTTGCCGGTCGTACCAAATTCCACTAATCTTCACTAGCTGTGGATAACAAGGTTCGGGCAAGATCACTTCTATTCCCAGGCTCACTGCCTTTACAATGTTTAGGGTCAGCTCACTGCTTTCCCAAGGGTCACTCCCTGTTTCTCTCTCTCTGGCTCACTGCCGGTGGAGAGGATCACCTTCTTCCTCTTCCTAAGCTCACTGCTCTTGGAAGGGATTCACTCACAGTTTATAGACCTGTAGGTCTCTTCATTTTTATGAACGAATGCATCTTTCTCTGTATGTAGATGCTCTGTTGAAGTTCAACTTTCACCCGTAGATGAATACCCCTTTGCCACTATCCATTGGGCAAACGACCTTTGGAAAGACCTTCGCAAAGCACCCTACAATGCGAGGCTGCCAATTTCGCGAAGCTCAAACAAGCCTTCGCGAAGCTCCTGTCTTTTCGCGAAGCTCACTCGCAAAGCTCCTTCGCGAAGCACTCTCGAGATGCTCAAGCCGTCGCAAAGCAACGACCCTCGCGAAGCTAAGTAAGCCAACGCGGAGCTCGCAGGTTTCGCGGAGCTACAATAGCCGCCGCGAAGCACCTCTTTCGCGAAGAACACTGGCTCCGCGAACCACCTTTGCAAATCGAGAGCAAAGTATTTTCTCTGAAAATTCTCTCTACTTCTCCCGAAGGGGTCGGCCTCTATTTATAGGCGATTCCACCGACCCTCTAACTTTCCGCGCGAAGTCAACGCCACGTCATCTCAAATCGCGAAGCTCCAAAGTTCTTGTCGGAATTCTGTCCAAATCGCGAAGCTCCACGGCAATCTTCCATTCGCGGAGCTTGACGTAGTCGCGATGAATCACCGTCAACTTACCTTCGCGGCTCGCGCCTTCGCCGCGAAGCTCCCTCGCGAAGCCCAACATTCCTTCACGCCTTCGCCGCGATGTTCTCTCGCAAAGCCCTTCTCCGCCGCGATGCGCTTCAGCATCTGCCGTTCGCGAAACTTGACGTAATCGCAAAGCATCACCGCCTCCATTCTTCTGGTCTTCACGATTTCCAAACTATTCATCCTATCTTCGCGAAATTCATGCCTTTGCCATATTAAAATATGATCTTCATGGAAATCCACTTTTCGCGATGCTCACCAAACTCCAAATTTTGGACCCCAAAATTTTTGCAAACACTGGGAAACGGCGCCACCTTGTACTGTTCTTTTTGTACCGCCTCCAGATCGCCCTTTCCTTTGGCATCGTTATTTGTCAACAATGATTGTCAACAACATCTTGGGAACTCGACAAATATCTATGAAAGCCTGCTTTGTCAAGAAACACAATCAACCAAAAACACTGCAATGTTACCTTGAGGTATTTTTGCCCAACAATCTCCCCCTTTGGGTTTGTTGACAACTCTTCACAATTCTGCTCAGGATGAGTTTCTTCACTTTGGTACCTCACTGAGTCTTCTTCCAGCTGCTACCACCATTCGCCTCTTGCGATTCTGATAGCGTTCAAGGATTCACTTAACACGTACTCTAAGCCCACATGAGCAATGCTCGGCGTGAGAAACAAGAGTAGTATGAAAAGTTCATCAATGAATCACTTCATGTCAGAACCCAATTGTCGATTCCACCCTGATACCAATTCTTAAAATAAAACCAGTTGTTGAACCACACTGATACCAATTGGTGAATTCTTAAGTTGATACCAATTGTTGATAGCTGGACACCGTCTCACACCATTCCAACACCACTGTTCTGCTTTTATCACGATCCTCAGCTGTCGTGATTTCTATGATTTGATTGATCACTTCTAGCATCGTTAGATTTAATACACTCCCCCTTTCTCATTGCTCCCCCTTTCTGGCTGCTCCACCTGTCAGCTTCTCCCCGAATCAATTATGATTTATCAAATCTCCGCACTATTTTCTCCCCCATTAACAAACACTTTTCTCCCCCTTTGTCAACGTACCCAAAGGACACTCCTTTGTAGTCTGTAACATAGCAGAGAACACAGATCAGCATATTAGGGAAAAACACATCATACCTCGGGGAGAGGGGGGGGGGTTGGGTATTCCACATCCACACTATTTTAAGTGCGGGGAATCGACTGAACTCCCAGAGCTAGTAGATGCCTTTCAAATGCTTCCTTGGGTAAGGCCTTTGTCAGAATGTCTGCAACCTGTAGTTCTGTAGGCACATACTCCAACTTCACGATCCCCTGCTCAACTTTTTCTTTGATAAAATGATACTTTATCTCAATGTGCTTTTTCCGAGAGTGATGGATGGGATTTTTGCTGAGATTTATAGCACTTGAGTTATCGCACTGGATTCCGATCGGAGACTTCACTTTAACTCCCATATCTTCAAGCTGCTGCTTCATCCACAATAACTGTGTGCATGCTTGAGTGGCCGCAATATACTCAGCTTCTGCGGTGCTTAATGAAATGCAATACTGCTTCTTGCTTAACCAAGCAATACATAGTCCGCCAAGATAAAATGCACCACCTGACGTTGATTTTCTATCATCTGCTGAACCGGCCCAATCTGCATCAGTATATCCCAATAACTCTGTCTGAGATTTGTCGTTGTATGTCAAGCCGAAGTCCACCGTGCCCTTGATATACCGAAGTATTCTTTTCACTGCAAGCATGTGACTTTCCTTGGGATTACTCTAATATCTCGCTGCTTGGCATGTGGTGAAAACAATATCAGGCCTTGTTGCGGTTAAGTACAACAGACTTCCAATGATTTGCCTGTATTCTGTGATATTAACTGCCTTTCCATCCTCATCTTTTGATAATTTCATCTGGGTAGCAACTGGAGCCTTCATTTCCTTGGAATTATCCATTCCAAACCTTCTTAGAACCTCCTTGGAATATTTTGATTGAGAAATGAAAGTTCCATTCCTTCCTTGTGTCACCTGTAGACCAAGGAAAAACGTTAGCTCTCCAATCATTGACATTTCAAACTCATTTTTCATGAATTCGGAAAACTGTCTGCACTGAGCTTCATCTGATCCTCCAAAAATTATGTCATCGACATACACTAGCACCATCATCCTTTGATTATTGTCATTGTTGAGATAGAGGTTGTAGTCAACTCCTCCACTCTGGAAACCAAGCTTCTTCAAGTACTGATCAAGCCTTGAGTACCATGCCCTTGGTGCTTGTTTCAGCCCATACAACGCCTTCTTCAGCCTGCAAACTTTGTTCTTATCCTCATGAATGAGAAAACCATCTGGCTGCTCAATATACACCTCTTCTTCCAGAACCCCATTCAAGAATGCGGATTTGAAATCCATCTGGAACACTTTGAACTTTCTTTGCACTGCTATGGCCAAAAATAATCTGATTGTCTCCAGCCTTGCAACGGGTGCAAATGTCTCATCAACATCTATTCCCTCTATCTGAGAGTATCCCTTGCACACTAGTCGTTCTTTGTTCCGAATCACTGTGACATCTTCGTTCATCTTGTTGCGATAGACCCATTTAGTCCCGATGACATTCTTGTCTGCTGGCCTCGAAACAATCTCCCATGTCTGGTTCTTCTCAATCTGATCAAGCTCTTCATTCATGGCCTGAACCCAGTTTTCATCTTCAGCTGCATCAGAAAAACATTTCGGCTCCACTTGAGACAAAAACGATGCTTGCTGTGATGATTTCATTCTTCGAGTCTGAACTGGAGCTATTTGATCACCAATGATATTCTGCCTATCAATTTCATCTCGACTCTTTGTCTTTCTCACAGACACCGACTTGACACTTTCCTCTTCATCATCAGTATCTTCTTCTGAGTCAGCTTCTGCCACTTCTACTCCCCCTGGGTTGCTTACCTCATCATCACTTTCATCCAGGAACTGTTCACTGGATCATTGAGTATTGTACTCATTTTCAACAATAGTGACATCATTGCTTTCAATGATTTTTCCCAGCCTTTTGTTGAAACATTTATACGCTTTGCTTTTCCCAGAATAGCCAAGGAATATCCCTTCAACTCCTCGTGCCTCAAACATCCTATGATGTTATTTGTTTAGAATGAAACACTTACTTCCAAAGATTCGAAAGTACTTCAACGTTGGCTTATTTCTGTACCACAGTTCATACGGAGTCTTCCCTTGCTTCGGACATAACAGGGACCGGTTTGAAACATAGACCGATGTCAAAACTGCTTCCTTCCAAAATTTCTCTGGCAGGTCCTTATCAATAAGCATTGTTCTGGCCATGTTGTTGATGATCCGATTTCTCCTTTCAACTACTCCATTCTATTGGGTAGTTCTTACCGATGAAACTTGATGCCTTATCCCATTTTTCTCGAGATAGTTTTCAACCTAACTGTTTGTAAATTCCGTACCGTTGTCAGTACGAAACTTCAGAATTTTCTGCCCAAGCATATTTTCTGATTCCCTCCTGTACTGCTTTATGCAACTGAACACCTCTGTCTTATGGGTAATTATGAATACCCAGGACATTCTACTATAGTCATCAATGAAAAGAACATAGTACCTTTGCCCATTTATAGCTCGTGGTGAGATAGGTCCACATACATCAGCATGCACCAATTCAAGCACTCTAGTTGATTTCTGTTCCTTTGGCCTGTATGTCTTTCTGATGATTTTCCCTTGTTGACAAGCATCACACGTATGAGTGCGATCACGTGATAGTTTGGGAAGGTCTCTAGCAGCATCACATTTAACGAGATCCTCCATAGATGGTTGGCATAGATGACCGAGTCGCTTATGCCACAGCTGGTTTTCTTCCTCTCTGGATAAAAGACAAGTATCTTCTTCTCCACCTACAAGATAGAGATTTCCCTTTGACCTTTTTCCCTGCAGAACAACTGCTCCATCTTTTCCTTTTACAACACACATCTTCTTGGTAAATTGGATAGAGTGCCCAGAGTCACATAGTTGACTGACACTGAGTAGGTTATGACTGAGACCCTCTACTACCAAGACATCAGCACGTCTCATCTCTTTGCCCCCAAACTTGGCTTTCCCTGAGCCAACAATTTTCAGGCCTTCATCATTTCCAAATTTGACAACTCCTTCTTTGTCATATTTGATGCCTGTAACAAGATCCTTATTACCCGTCATGTGGGATGTGCAACCACTATCAAGGATCCAAACACCAGATCGATCTGATGCTTTAAGGGCAATCTCCGCCACCACAGCCTTCTCATTTTTCTTCTTCTTGGTCCATACTTTTTCATTCACACTCGGCATGGATTGAGGCTTCTGTTCTTTCTCAGAGTATGATGGACCACCCTCTTCTTGCAGAGCTACAAATCTGTTCTGAACTTTTAACTCACTTGTTGGTTTATTGATCTGCTGCTTGCGAACAATTTGATTATTGTTTGACACATTTCTCTGAATGGTTGAAGTGCAATACCTAGCCATGTGTCCAAATCCTCCACACCAAAAACAGTGTCCTTCAAAATGTTTTCTGGAAAACCGTTCTCTGTTTGGTTGCCATCTCTGTTCATGTTCCCTTCTATATCTCTTGGATATGGAACACACATACTGTGAATGTCCCATTTTCCCACAGTAATAACACCTGATATAGGATGCATTCCCTTGTGATATTTCAGCACTGTGATTTCCCCTTTGGGATCTCTGAATATTCTGATTCTGTTTTGTTCCCAAATCATCCTTCACTTTCGGGATGAGTGCTTGCGGTCTGACTGCAATTGTCGCAAATTTTTGTTCTTGACTAATCCCAGAAACGACCTTAACATCTGAGCTCAATTGCTGTTTCTTTCCTACTGCACTGCTTGGCTTCGCTTTCATCTTCTCTGTTTTCTGAATAGCCTGCTTTTCGGATATCACATTGGGGGTCAAGAGTTTATCTTGATCCTTGAGTTTTTGTCGCAGACTGACCACTTCTTCTTCAAGCTCTTTGATACATCTAACCTGCTCCTTTCCTGTGTTAGTCAAACAATCAATTTCCTTCTTTTGTTCCTCAATTTTAAGCTTATACTCGACAATATTTTCTAATCTCTCTGGTGTTGAGGATTTTAGTCTTTCAATTTCTTCTAACAGCTAAGACTTTTCTTCATCCTGTTGTTGCATATAGAGTTTGGCATCACGAACCACTTTATTGGATTTCTTCGTTTTGGCTCTCCAAACGTCTATCTCCTCAAGAGTTGCTTCCAATTCGGCTTCCATATCAATTCTCCCTTCAATTTCTTCTTCTTCTTTAGCATCAGCTTCTTCTCCCTTTTGAGAACTACCAGCAATTGCCACCAAGGCATTTACCCCACGATCTCTGCAATTTTATATTTCCTCAACTTCTTCATCCTCAGACTCATCTGAACTTTCATGTTCTTGTGAAAGAAGATTCTTTTTCTTGAAGAAATTTCTCTTGAATTGTTTCTTCCCTTTCACAAAAGTTGAAGCCTTCTTTTTGGGAATTTCAACGTCATCATCATCATCATCATCTTGAAACTTCTTGGGGCATCTTGCCGCAAGATGACCAACCTTTCCACATCTAAAGCATGCTAGTGGAAGTTTACCTTTAAACTTTCCTCTTCCTCATTGTAGATTCAAAGAAAGGAATGACATCACCTCATCTGTCTCTTATTCTTCATTAGAATCTTCAATGGTGAGCTTCTTCATGGCCTTAAATGCCACCTCTTTAGACTTCCCCTTTTCCACAGCCTCATTATCATCGTTACTCATTTCATATGCAACCAAGGTACTGTGCAAATTGTCCAATGTCAGCTCTTTTGGATCTTTATCTTCTAGCACTGAAACTTTCGGATTGAACCGAGGTGGAAGTTTCCTTAAGATGCGCTTTACAATCTTTATGTCTTCAATGACTTCTCCAAGACCTCGCATATATTCCACAACAATGTTTACCCGGTCAAAGAATGCATCAACAGACTCATTCGGGTTCATTTTCAGATCTTCATATTTGTTCCACAGCACCTGCAGCTTTGCCTCTCTGACTTTTGTGTCCCCTTCATATATATTCAAAATCTTTTCCCACATGGAATGTGACGTTTTGCATGACATCACTTTTGTGTAGATGGGATTGGAAAGGGCTCCCCCTAAGGCATTGATTGCTTTGGAATCAACATCCAACTCTCTATGCTCAGCTTCTGATAAAGCACCACTGTTAATATCAGCTGTGATACCATGCATAGCTGCTGAAAACACATCCATTCCCAAGGATCAGAAATAGTGTTGCATCCGATTCTTCCATATCTGAAAATTATATCCGTCGAAGATCGGAATCCCTTTATGATTGGTTACCTCCATTGAGAGAAGAACAAATTTTCAACCTCTTCCTCTGATACCACTTGTTAGTTCCACTAGGCTGGATACCCCGAGAGGGGGGGTTAATCAGGGTATGGCTAATTAAAAATTAATGCCCGTTCTGATCTTGTTTCGCTGTTAAGAAAAACACTCTTCTCTCTTTTTCCTGCTGCACGATATATACAGAAAGTTAAGCAAGCACATGACACAACAATTTTACTTGGTTCACCGCTAAGGGCTACGTCCAAGGAGCATACGCCGACAGGTTGCCGGTCGTACCAAATTCCACTAATCTTCACTAGCTGTGGATAACAAGGTTCGGGCTAGATCACTTCTATACCCAGGCTCACTGCCTTTACAATTTTTAGGGTCAGCTCACTGCTTTCCCAAGGGTCACTCCCTGTTTCTCTCTCTCTGGCTCACTGCTGGTGGAGAGGATCACCTTCTTCCTCTTCCTCAGCTCACTGCTCTTGGAAGGGATTCACTCACAGTTTATAGACCTGTAGGTCTCTTCATTTTCCTGAACGGATGCATCTTTCTCTGTATGTAGATGCTCTATTGAAGTTCAACTTTCACCCGTAGATGAATACCCCTTTGCCACTATCCACTCGGCAAACGACCTTTGGAAAGACCTTCTCAAAGCACCCTACAATGCGAGGCTGCCAATTTCGCGAAGCTCAAACAAGCCTTCGCGAAGCTCCTGTCTTTTCGTGAAGCTCACTCGCAAAGCTCCTTCGCGAAGCACTCTCGCGATGCTCCAGCCGTCGCAAAGCAACGACCCTCGCGAAGCTAAGTAAGCCAACGCGGAGCTCGCAGGTTTCGCGGAGCTACAATAGCCGCCGCGAAGCACCTCGTTCGTGAAGCACACTGGCTCCGCGAACCACCTTCGCAAATCGAGAGCAAAGTATTTTCTCTGAAAATTATCTCTACTTCTCCCGAAGGGGTCGGCCTCTATTTATAGGCGATTCCACCGACCCTCAAACTTTCCGCGCGAAGTCAACGCCACGTCATCTCAAATCGCGAAGCTCCAAAGTTCTTGTCGGAATTCTGTCCAAATCGCGAAGCTCCACGACAATCTTCCATTCGCGGAGCTTGACGTAGTCGCGATGAATCATCGTAAACTTACCTTCGCGGCTCGCGCCTTCGCCGCAAAGCTCCCTCGCGAAGCCCAACATTCCTTCGCGCCTTCGCCGCGATGTTCTCTCGCAAAGCCCTTCTTCGCCGTGATGCGTTTCAGCATCTGCCGTTCACGAAGCTTGACGTAATCGCAAAGAATCACCACCTCCATTCTTCTGGTCTTCGCGATTTCCAAACCATTCATCCTATATTCTCAAAATTCATCCCTTTTCCATATTAAAATATGATCTTCATGGAAATCCACTTTTCGCGATGCTCACCAAACTCCAAATTTTGGACCCCAAAAATTTGGCAAACACTGGGAAACGGCGCCACCTTGTACTGTTCTTTTTGTACCGCCTCCAGATCGCCCTTTCCTTTGTCATCGTTCTTTGTCAACAATGATTGTCAACAAATCTTGGGAACTCGACAAATATCCATGAAAGCCTGCTTTGTCAACAAACACAATCAACAAAAAACACTGCAATGTTACCTTGAGGGATTTTTGCCCAACAATTGTAAACTATTAAACATTTTCACTTTAAAAAACCATTTTCTTGACATGAGTGTCAGATTAATTTTTATTTAATTCCACCCACTTTTATAAATTTAATTAATAATAATGGATAATATATTTATAATCAGAATTCTTTCTAATTTATAATAAGTTGAACATAATGTTTGACCAAAATTATTTGTGAAAATGGTTAAAATTAATTACTGCGATTAAGAGAAAAAACGAGTTTACTTAAGAGTTAAAGTTAGAATATATGGTTTAATAATGACATAAATTTTTTACAAATCCCATTTTATATGATTGTTTAAAAAAATCATCAAGGATCAATTTTTTTATTATTTAATACTATTCTTAGGTAATTGTGTGGGTACAACTAACATCATTTGAATTATTTGTAGTGTTTCCTCTCCCTCACTTGTAAAAGGCCACACCTCTCTCACCTTCTTTAAACCTATCAAAACAATTTGTTTCAAAAAATCCCCACAAAAATAATTGATGACTAAAAAATAATTCCATAAGCCTTATCATGTGAATTAATCCAACATAGGATGTTGTTATTTGAAACCTAAGGAAAAATATCAGAAGAAGTTGTAATGTTTTTATAAAATAATTTTTTTTATTTAATTTATCTACCCCATTATGTTTTTCTTATATAATTTTTATATAATAAATAAATTGTATTAAAAATACTAATATTTTTTACTTTAATTTTATGACCTTCAACCACACGCACTTCTATCAAATGGTATAGACAAGCATCGTTCGTGTGTATAGTGGACTACCGATTGGGGAACTGATGATGTTTGTTCTTACATTACCACCATTCAGAGTAGGTATTAATTATAGATTTTAGATTATATATGATATTGATAACATATTTATTATTTTTAAATTATGTTATAACTCATAACATCATGCTTTCTATTTTTTTTGAATATGATATCGTTGTTCGTGTGTACAGCGGACTACCGGCTCACGAAGCGATGTGATTCATTCACATGTTACATTGAATGTAATAAGGAATAATTTAATAAAAATATATAAGATATATAAGATATATAATATACTTGAATGATAATATACATTTATATAACTTCATTTTAATTATTTTAATATGACATGAAAATTGAAGCAATGTGCATGAGTACGTACAAACTACCATCTCAAAAAACGGTGTATTTCATTTCCAATAACAAAATTTTATGGAATACCATTAATAAATATTTATAATACATATATGATAATTTCTTTATCATTTACATTGGGGTCATTATAAAATTATGATTGACATAAGTGAAAAAAACATAACAATTAAAAACATACTTGAAGAACAAGGAAATTAACACCCAAAACGGTGAAAAAATGAATCATTGACAAAAAACAGGTGATAATTTGTTATCATGTTTTCTTATATGATATCATAAATTTTTTTATTTTTATGGAATAATTTATCAACATTGATGGTACCACCATAGAAAAGGATAAATCATTCTTTAACAAATAGAAAGTGTGAAGTAAGGGATTTTTCCTCAATTTCATTTTATTGAGGCATACAATAATGTTTTCACCTGATTACATTTATATGGTGTATATAATATCAATTGATATATAATATCATGAAAAATTATTTATTTATGGTAATTTATTTTTCAATTTGGATTATTTCATCTATGGGGATTTGAATTAAATGTTATACAGTGGTAAATAAGTGTATAAATAAATTTATTTCCATTGGGTTATATTGCTTCCTCAGTGTCATTAATATTGTATAACCATGTGTATAATAAATTTTTATTATCTTATGTTGTATTTAAAATTATTTATTATGATTTATAGTTGTTATACATAATCCATTTCTTAAATTTCATTTCAACAATATGACCGTTTTAACGTTTTATTTAATAATATCATTATAATCAGGGTTTTTTATTCTTGAATTTACAGTAAAAGAAATTACCAGATCATTGGTCAATATAACATTTCTATTTATTCTCCCTTTTTTTTTAAAATGTTGGGGCCGAAGCCTCATTTTTATTAATAATGAAAAGAAAAGACCTCTTTTAACTTGGTAGAGGGAGACCCATTACATAGCCCGAAGGCCCAGTGGGCTTGAAGCCCATTACATAACCCGTAGGCCCAAATTTTTGGCCAAATTCCTATTCTGTGAATAGTATCCTAGCTGCTACAATACCGCACAGTACCGCCGCCTCTACAGTGCCCTGCCTCCGCTATAGTACCCGTCGATCAACAGTATCGCCGCTCCTATAATACCTGATACAGTACTACTACAGTCCTGCTACAACACTGCTACAGTCCCTGCGCCCAATGGGTTTTGAACCCCCATTTTTCAAGTAGTATTACGGGGCGCTTACCACTAATCCAAACCCCCACTAATCTTTGGTGCTTAATAATATTGAGTAAATATTTTAATAAAATT
This sequence comes from Viscum album, assembly GCA_963277665.1. NCBI lineage: Eukaryota > Viridiplantae > Streptophyta > Magnoliopsida > Santalales > Viscaceae > Viscum > Viscum album. Next base: position 250,006,583 of record OY728133.1, read on the forward strand.
TGACTTAATTTCACTCTTCAGTCAGAAATCCGTTTCCAGATGATACCATGATTAATAAAAATATTTCTAAAAAAGATTTATTTATAGTTTTTATAATGAGTTATTAAAAGTAATTAGTTACCTTTTTATTACTTCACATATTGTTTTCAAAATAATATTTTTTTCTCCTTCAAAACAAGACACTTTCCTAGATTTTTTACTTTGTATGAAGGAATGTTCTTTTTACCTTTTAAATAATTATTGATTATCATTTATTTGAATATAGTCTTTCAATTTTATTAAAATATTTTTAAGTAATTATTTAATGTTATTTTAAAAAAAGTGATATTTAAATTTTTTTCAAAAATGAAAAATATATTTTCCAAAAAAATTTCATTATATATATCTTTATTTTATTTCATTTCATCAATGAAAACAAACCTTATTAATTCTCTAATGGGTATAACATATTTATTCTTATTTTGGATGAACAACATTTTTTGACCAAGAATAGTTTTGAAAATCAAATCCTTGAATTATTTTTGTATTCATTAAATTACCCTTCAGTCAATCACTTTCCAATGACCATTGAACAAAAAAATTTAACTAAATTATTACATTATTTACCATGAATATGATTTTTTCCAAAACCATATACCATTTTTACATAAAAATTTTACTTTTATATGTATTTGATTAATTGGGAAAATATTGATAAATTTATATATTTTAATCAATATGGATATTTGTTGATAAGACACATTTTTCATTAATTAAATTGATTATTCAATATATGATGAAGGTTTTGTACCTGAATATATTTGTGGGGGCCAATTAGTGATTTCCCCTTGATGCATCAATATACTCACGAGATAAATCCGTTGGCCAAATCAAAGGGAGTTTTAACCATTAATTTTAAACTTTCATGATAATATATCGAAGAGGTTATGGTATTATGTGCCTCAGAAACATAATGTCCAATAATTTAGTATTTGTTTCATTTATAATTAAATTATTATTATTCAAGATATTTTTACTATGATAAATTCTATGAACAAATTTAACTCTCAGATTATTGATTAAAAGGAACGTGTGTTCTTTTAGTAACCTTACTATATTAATTTTTTCTTATCTATTCATGTAGATAAGTTATTTAAATAGCACGTGTTCTCATTTATTTACCTTACCATATTGATTATGTCATATCTTGTTATTTAAATGGAATGTGTGATTAGTAATTTTCCTATCTATATTGATGATTCATTATTGATTTTGGGTAGATCCTGCTGTACTTAACCCAAATTGAGAATTTGAGATCACTTTTATTTTTTCTCCTTTACCTAGGATTCCATAATGTGTACTAAGAGATATATGAAATGATATTCTGGATTTAATAAAATTAATATCAATGATAATTATGTTGTAATTTTTATATTCATTAATATTACAAGTCTCATGAATGTATATAGTATGTCAAGATTACAAAATTGTTCCATCCTTTGGTATTTGATTTTTTTTGTATCTTATGCCAATTTAATCATAGAATTCATTGAATCCAGGTTTCTATAGTCAGGGTTGTTACTGTTTTTATTAAAGAAATTTTATTATAATCCTTGAGAAATATTTTTAAAATAACATAGGTTAGATAACCGAAATATATGATAGAATTTGAGTATTAGTATATAAAAACATCGTAATATTTAGGTACGATGGATATTATATGTTTCTTTCTAGAAATATATACATATATAGATGCTACAAGTTGAAATTGTTCTGGAATAGATGTAATGAGGGGTAATAACTCAGAAAATGGTGGGTCATGATAGAGTTGAGCGTAGCATGGTACATGAAAATGGGCCTCACCGTACACCTCATTTGAATCTCCGAAGGGATATATATGGGATAATTAACATTTTATTTGAAAACCCTTATAAATGATTTAAATATATAATTATAATTAATGAACTAGGTTATTCCCTAGATCAATGAATAACCTATGTCGAAATAAAATAGATTAAGTACTTATGTATTTGGAATAAAAAATTAAATTATTGAGGTATTTTTACCAATGGAAATTTGGTTGAAAGAATAAAAAAGCATCAAAGTATGGTTTTAAAATTTTGAATCATATATGATTTAAATTAAGATCATGGATACTATCCTAGATATAAGTTTAATTTTGATCCCATTTTCAATGTCGTAAAAATCTATTTTCAGGTTTTATGTGTTGAAGTCTACCAAAATTAATGAAATGTAGGGATAAATTTAGTGAAGGTATATTTTTTTAGACAAAAAGTAATTTAAGGAAAAATTCATTTACATGTTAAAGACATATGTTTAATAGTATTAATAACCTTGATGTTTAATATGATTATTAACAATAATATAGTAATAGTCAAATAAGATAATTATGCTTTCTAAAAATATGTATTGAAATCCTTCAGATAAGGGTTATTAAATAGTTCCCAATCATATTATTGGGAAATTAATTATAATTATATAGTTTCATAAAAGGAAAACCTACATGAAGGGTAATGACAGATCATAAATGGAAAGGTGGTGGGTCTTGATCCCATGACAAAAGGAAGATTAGGTTTTCTCACTTACAAATAGATAATGTGATATCAACGTTAATATGAAATTGTTTTTTGGTAAAAAATCTAAATTAAAAGTATTAATGATGAACCAATAGTACTACATTTTTGGCCTAGGGATTAATGTAATAAAAACATAGGTTTTTGAAAATACATAGAGATATAGAAAATAATATCACTCTTTTATGGATCTTATGATCATTTCAAATTGAATTTTAGAGATTTAGGAATAAAAAAATAATTACTAAATTTTCATTTCTTAGAGTAATAGGATAAATTGGAAAATGAAAAAATAAAAACCGAATGATGAATTTTTTTACATAAAATATAAATATATCATGTAAATATATATTTATACATTCTTTGGTTGTAAAATAATTACATAACATTAAGAATGTGGATCTTGAAAAAAAATGTTATCCTATTTAATTAATATTCCAGGAATCAAATGGTCATTTAGATCATCAAATATTTATGGATTTGAGGCCCTAAATTTTCCATTGAAAATTCACTTTCTTTTGATCAATAACCTCACTCACTTCCCATAACTATTTACACTTTCCTCCATGTCCATATATTCAATTTCATTTAATGCTATCCTATTTAGAAACATTATTATATGTTATTTTATATGACCATTATACTTCCATGTATCTCTTATTAAGATTATAATTTATTAAACCATTTATGATGTAAGTTTTACAACAAAGGAATTTTCAAATGTAAAACCCTATATTACTGAGATCAAGTTTAATTGAGAGGAATCAATTTATTAAATGTGGGGAGAAAGAAACGCACCGTAATTATGAAAGAATAGCATTTAATTCAATAGCTTGAATGAAATAAAAAAAGATTCTTTGAATGGGATATAAATTAATAAGACATTAAGATATAGTTAAAATTTTAAATAAATTCAATTAAATTTATATCTGTAAATACATGCAATATTGAGATAGCCCACGTTTCAGGAAATAAAGAGTTTCTATGATATATTGTGTTACACAAAATACTGAGTTTTACCAAATATTATTAATATAGTTATATAAATTGAAAATTATAACCTAGATGTTAAATTAGTTATTATTAATAGTATTAAATATTTTATTAAAATGTACTTTTTAAATAATTTATTACAAATTAATTATAAATGAATATAAAAAAATCAAATATAATTTTTTTTAAAAACTTTTTTTATGCGTCGATGGAAGATAATGTTCATAAGTTATATTCATTAATATTATTTGATGATATTAAGGAATTTTATACAATATATATTAAATAAAATTATTTTAAATTCAACCAACATATTTCATACTCATATGATAAGAAGAAATCTAATTTTACACATCAAAAGTTGTATTTTAAAAAAATCCATCTTTTAATGGAGAAGTTCTTTTAAAACTAAATTTTTACAATTTTATAATTCTTATTTTAAAAAATAAATTTAATTATTATAATTTTAATGTCAAAATTATCTTAGGGTGGATTTTTGTTATTTTTTGAGATTTTTCATTTTTTATGAATAATGAAAAATATTGAATTTTATTTTAAAACTATGTTTTCATCTATATATTTTATACCGTTAAATTATATTTTAAATTACTTTTAAAGTCATAATAGATTAATAATATATATATTAATCCAAATTTTTTCACTAGAATCATTTTCATATTGATGATATATATAAACCTAGTAAAAATATTAATATTTTATATTTAAAAAGAAGTTCTCTTGTGACATCTACATGATAAATTTTATTTTAATTTATAAATATTATATGATTTGAATTTGGAAAAAAGAATCAATATTTTGAATCATAATAATTATAATTTATACTAATTTAAACATTAATTTTTACAGAAATTATTTTTCAAACTAATAAAAATTAATTATATCGATTAAGAGGAAAAAGAGTTTACATAGTTGTTAAACATAGAATATAAGGTGTAATAATACCCAAAACATATCAAAAAACGATTTTATGGTAAATGTTTTATCACTAAACCTATATTAATGAATTATTTATATTATCCCACCCTCTTTTAAGGTTAAAACATGGGTATATCTAACATCTTTTAAAAATTGCCTTGTGTTTCCTGTCCCAGGCTTATAAAAGTGTACCCGTCTCTCCTTCATCACACATGTCAAAAAAAAATTTATTTTTCAGAAAAAACTATCCATAATAACACAACAACTTCACCCCTATTAATATAATCCTTATAGTTGGAGTAAAAAAAATATAAGAAGGAATCAGTGAAAATCTATAGAAGATACCTGAAAAAGTGCTATTGTTTTTCTAAAAGAATTTTTATTTCATTTCCATATCCACATACATAAATTTTTCTTATATAATGATTATCTAATAAAATATTTACCTTTAATATATTGATATATGTTTATGCTAATTTTATAACCTACAACCATACACACTTTTATCAAATGGTATACACAATAACCCTTCTTGTGTACGGTGGACTATCACCACACAGACCAATGTCATTTATTCATCCATTACCACCTTTCAAGGTTGTGAATAATAATGATGTTTATAATTTATATATTATATATTATATATTTATGATTTATTTATGTTTATAAATATTTAATAACACATACCTTCATGATTTACATTTTTTGAAATACAATAATGTCATTCATGTGGGTGGCAGACTACCGCCCCACGAAGCAATGTGGTTCAATCACAAGTTACATAAAACGTATTAAAGAAGAGTTTAATAAAAATATATGATATATATATAATAAATATTATAATTTAATTTTAATAAAAATATATTTCTATTCCCTTCTATTATTTTAATACAACAAGAAAATGAAAGTATTGTTCATGTGTACGTACGACCTACCATCTCCATGAAAAATTCATTTCATTTCCCATAAATAAAATTTATTAAATAATTTGAATACACATATAATAAATTTATATGACATTTAAATCATTATTTACATTATTAAGATGATAGAATCATGTAATAACTAATAGGAACAAAAAATAACAAGTCAAAATGTACTAAAATACATGGAAATTAACACCTAAAACAATCTAAATAATGAAACATGATTAAAAATGTTATAATGTGATGTTATAAAAGGATATAATATGATTCCATAAATATTAATATGTTTCTATAATAAGTTTATCACATGTTTAAAAACAATATATTAGTGTTTAAATATTGTACCACAAAATGGAAAGTGCGTGGTAAGGGATTGTGACTCCCTTTCATTTGATTGAGTCATATTGTAATGTTGTGCACATAATTACTTTTGTATATTGTATATACATCCCCTTAAAATTTAATATACTTAAAAATTCTTAATTAATTATATTTAATGTATCAATTATATTTATGTTGTCAATGGTTATTGAAATTAAAAGATACCAAATGTTAAATAATTTTATAACGCAATTTCTTTTTATTGGGTTATATTACTTACTCATTATCATTAATATTATTATTTTATTTGAATAATGTATTTTGGTTATATTACATTTTATTTCTAATTGTGTTTTTTATTTTAATCTTTTACACATATGAAATTAATTTTTTAAGTCCATCATCAATGTTACAATAGTTTTAAGGGTATATTTCACAATATCATTGGAATTGAGATTATTTATTCTAGAATTTACATTTAAATTAGTTATATGTCAATTTTTTTTAAAAATCCTTTAATTTTATTCTCCTCAAGCCATTCATGATCTTTTTCATGTGGTATTATCATGTTATCACAATTTAGAATATAAAAATATTGGGAAAATGGTTTAATAAAATCCAACATCAATTCACTCTTAGGTAAGAAATCTGTTTTCCTAAAAATCCATGTTTTCTGAAATTGTTTTCCTTAAATATTTAAAAAATATGTATGAAAATACATATTTACCACTTTATTCTGTTTAAAAAATATTTTACAAATAATAATTTCCCTTTCCAAACATGGAAATTTTCAATCATTTTCATAATTTAAAAGGAATTTTCATTCTACCGTGTATAGAATTACCCACCATTATTAATTTGAAAATATATATGTAATTTTTTTGAATATATTTATAAATAAAAGTATTTTTTAAAATTTATTTCAATATTAGAATGATTTTTTCCACAAAAATGTTTTTAAATATATTTTTATTGTATTTGTACTCATAAACGACAATAACCATTATTCTTACATCAACAGATTTTAATTTCATGACTAGGGTGCCACATACAAGTTCCCCAGTCCGATTCATCGAATGAAATTATGCATGACTCCCAATACACCATAGGTTTTCAACTTGTAGTAGGGGTCTAATATATAACATGGAGAGACTACACTCTCTTCATCAATGAAGCATAATTGTGAAAATAAATGAACAATTTCAAAATGATAATAAAAAATAACCAGAATAATACCATAACCAATATAGACCATTATCATATGATAAACATAAATAAGAAAACAATTTCTAAACAAATTCTATGAATATGTCATGCCATTTATGTGTCTAGTGTTAAATAAAAACCAAAATAAAATGTTCACTGAAAACCCCAAACGGATTGCAAACACCATGTTTGGTTCCCTCATCCATGATTCATATTGAATCATCCATATTACATAAGGATCTAGAACTTATAATATCCTATATAAATTAAGTCTATTTGGGTACCTATAAAGCAGTATAAGTAGGTTGTGAGTACAATATATTTGGACACAACCATGGATGTCTAAAAAACTATCCAATACATAAATGTGTATGATGTCGTATAAGGAAAAATGTAAAAAATAATAAAGTAAAAAAATGTAACAAAAAAAATTCTTTAATTAACCACATAATTTTCTAGGTTCATGATGAAACATAAATGATTGGAACTTGTTTCATTCTATGTTGGAGTCTAAACCATCACAAAAGTGATATCCAATTTAATTTCATCACATTTTCCCCTTAATTAAATCATTCCAATTTATCCTTCAAAAAATGGGGGCCTAGAGTAGTATTCTGACACCCTATTGGTATTTGGAGTGTAAGTCCCTTTAGCAAAACATATTGATCACAAGTATACATAAATATATTGGGGGACCATAGAAATAGTCTGGCACCCCATGTGTATTTGGAGAAGCATTCCTTATTCCACAAATCAGTCTTATATATCACAACAAATGGTTTCATATTTCCAACCATTTATCATTAATTATCATAATTCATTATTCACCCAATTCAATATTTCATTTATCAAGAAATAAAAAATTACAATCATTATTTTCATCTTATTGTCACACCCCAACGATGGATACCCATTTACAAATTAAATTTCTCAACCAATTTCATTAAAAAAATTATAATTCAATTACAAAATCACTATATTCACCAATTTCATAATCACATTATTTCATTAATTCTATATGCACATTATTCCATCAATTTAATATTCACATTATTCAATTAATTTCTTAATCCCATCAATTAATTAACCAATTAATTAATTCAATTCAAGATGTTATTTCTAAATATAGAATTTAAAATTTCCTAATAACATACATGGAAGGATAATTAGGAGTGTGGGAATTAAAAATTAAACCACTTACCTCAAGGTCATTACAAGATATTCTCTAAATGAAAATTCCCAAAATTAAAGAAGAACAATCACGATCAAATTGGAAAAGAATATCTAGGACTAACCTAAGATCATGATAAAATAGAAAAATATCAATGGAAACATTGATTTAAACCATCACCGATGGAGGAAAAGTCACTCATCATCATCAGAAATGATATAAGAGAGAGAGGGAAAACCAATCGATGAAGAAATCACTTACCAACAAGAATCTGATTATTCAATCAGAACTTCTATTCACTAGGATAATGGTTCGATGGACCCTATGATACAGATAAGATATTTAAAAATTACAATAATATGTCTAGAGTTGAGTGGGGGAAAATATTTGTAATGATGGGGGTTTAAGGATTTATTATATTTTTTTTGTGATTAAAAACTTGTGCAAATGGTTTCCGAGGATGAGGCACATAGTTGTCCAAATTGTGTGCCATAACAGTGCATAACTCTTTAGGGATGCATGAATTCTATTATGTGGGTTGTAAATTTGATAAATCATGTTCCAACCATGAAACCCTCTCTGTTTTAGGATACAATGTCTGTTGGGGGTGGGCACATGGTTTGGGAAAACCATGTACCAACTCTGCACTGCCCAAATCCACTAAAATATCTAACAAAAAATGTCCAAAATTCTCCAATTTCTCCTAAAAATACACAAAGTAAAACCCCAAAAAAATATAATAAAAAAATGTAACAGAGTACCTAGAAAAGGTCCATGAGACATCTCTACAAAATGATAGAATCTTTTAATCACCCCACCTTATAACAGATCATCCTCAAGATGTACCCCCCAAGAATCTCTATGATTTCAAGGTAAAATTTTCACACCATTGAGCCCACGTATCTTATTTTCTCTCACAGGATTCCACCTAAACATAGTCTTGTTAACACTATAATTAAACTATCAGCATGGTCGTTCCCCAAAACACATTCCAACAGTGATCTATAACATATATTAGGTGCTTCCCAAATGACACATCATTACGTAGCTCAACATCTTTAACATTGGTCACATGAGAATTGTTGGGGTTATAGCGATGAAGATGTGACACATCATAAAATCATTCATAGTATTTTACCTCTATGAAGAAACAAAAAAGTACGCCACTATTTTGATCCTCTTCACAAGGGGTCATCGATCATGATTAAAATATGACTTCTGTCTTCTCTAATCCGTAAACATAAATTTCTGAACCATTATAACTTTCTCAATACTCTCCTTCATTAGAATCAGTCCCAACAAATCGAAATCACCTACCATAATTTAGTATAGATGTTATTTACATGGGTTAGCATAAAGTACATCATATGTTTCTATTCAAATAGTATCTTGATTACTATTTCTATAGGAAAGATCAACAAGAACTAAGTGATTCTTCTAATACCCACCAATGTGTCAAAAATATACCCATATCATATCCTTAAAATCCTATACAGTACACTCCGACTTCCCATCAATCTATTACTATGAAGACTTAGTCATAATACTTATATACATTGTACATTCTGAAAGACTTTCTAGAAGTGCGAAGTGAAATGTGAGACGTGGTCTGAAACTTAGCTCTGTAGCCCCTTTTATAGATGGAATGTCTCCCAAATGTACAAGTCTCTCAAATGATCTACTGAGAATGTCTCCTGTGTTATAAATAAATGAGCTAATTTTGTCAATAATTCTATAATCACAAAAATAACATCATTTTCTGGAGACATCCTTGTAAGATCCACCATGGAGTCCATAGTAACATAATCTCAATAGAATTACAGAATGAGAAATGTCTATAGTAAACCACCATGTTTTTGATTCTCATCCTTCATCTATTGGTAGGTTTGGCATCATATCAAAAACCATAAAATCTCCATGTTCATGTTTGGACACCATTACATTCAGCAATGGTCATGAAATAGTTTGGTCAAACCTGTATACACCACCAACTTCAAGGAATGAAACACACTCATCACTCCTCTTACATACACCTAGGAACAAAAACATGGTTCCTGACATAGATGATCTCATCCTCTAATACAATCAATTGGAATGTGACTCCCCACATTCAAGGATTTCATTCATATCTGAACACTCTAGATCCTCATACTTTCTCTCCCTGATCCATCTCAGAATTGTGGACTTGATGGATACTCATGTGAGGGTTATATGAACTTGGCCCTCCAGATCCACAATATAAATCTACACTATTATAGTTATCATCATACACTCAATACTAGACCCTTCAAATATCTGATTCTAACTTTTATATCTCAATTTATCTCCAATACTTTATAACTTCCTAGGTGTATATGACATCTCAAAATCAAAATATTGTATATACTCAACACATCTCTATAGAATAAGATTAGAAGATTATTTCTAAAATTTATAATTTAAACTCATGGAATCATTATATAGAGTTGAATTTTCCCTCAACATATAATGACACCAAGACTTGAAGGGATAACCAATGATAGGTAAAGTGGGGTCATTCCATGGGTAGTTTTGTTTATGTCACTTAAAATGTTGTGACCCATATAATAAATCTCTTTATACCTACATTAACAAAACCCTAAGACCTATCCTAGATGAATCACAAAATTCTACATACTCTTCACCTGGTATAGGTATGATTAAAATTTATGCATTGGTTAGAAAAATTTTTAACTCCCAAAAATAATTCTAACATGGTCTAGACCAATCCAAATTAATTTCCTTCTTATAAAATTCAGAAATTGTTGGATCCATTAAAGGAAATTCCCAAATTAAGATCCCATAATTAAGCAGAAACCCCTATACATATTTAGATTTCAAAAAAAAATTGGATGTTTCTAAGAAACCATTACATGTACCTTCTTTGGGTCTACTACAACACTTTCCTCTAAGATGATGTGACCTAAGAAATGTACCTATTAAAACCTAAACTGACACTTAGATATCGTGGAATATAGAAGATGATTTCTCATTATACAATGAAATATGGCCGTATTTTTGAAATGATCTTCATGAGTTTTAGATTATGCTGGTATTTCATCCATAGAAAGGTGTAATATTGAGTTCATCAAGTCCATAATCAAAGTCGAAGCTTTTTTTATCTTGAACAAAATCAAGACTGACTCATATAGGCTATACCTTCTTCTGAAATATGTCTATGTTATATAAGAAGGTTTAACTATAAATCGATGAAACCATGATCATACGTAAATATTATAAAAAACAAATTCTCCACTCAACTAGTATAATAGATCATCTAAATGTGTAAAATTATACCAGTTCTTCACTGTCATCATGTTCAACTTCAGATTATCAATACATAAGCACAAGGTACCATCCGCTTTATTGGAAAACAAGACCAGTGTATCCCAAGGAAACATACATTGATGGATAAGTCATTTATCCATCATCTATTATAGATGAGTATTATGCACTTGGAGCTGCATCGGTTCGGTTCTATATGGTTGAATGGAAACAATGCCAGTTCCATGCATGAGATCAATCAGAAACATAAAATCCCTCACATGTGGAAGACCTAATAATTTCTCTAGAAACACATCATGGGAATGGTATACTATGGGTGGAATGTAACATGGTTTTACACCCCCTTCATCTAGAAAAAGAATATCATCCTCGGAGGTAAACTACCATAGTTTCTAATGTACAGGAACTTTACATCCTTCTTGGATATCCCAATCTCCAAAATTTACATAAATATCTTACTCAGGAGATATAATAGACCTATGCTATGTTAAAAATCAATTTGGTTTTGCTATTATACTAACTAATCCATACCCACAATCAATTAAAAACTTTAAATTTTATGTTTATAAGGATCCCAACCGAAATGATACATTCAAAGATCTAGAGAACACCCCTTATTAAATAGATATAAATTGACTATACTGTTAAATATATATTGATTATCCCAACCCCACATTGACATTCCACTACCGGAATAAAAAAACTCACAAGTTTTGTTATTATAAAACAATGTGAGGCACATGATTCAAATAAGGAGCTAGCAGGGATTTATGATACAAGAATAGTACCATTAATTATCAATGCTCCATCCTTTCTATCTACAAGTATAGGTTGAACAGAATGAAACTTTCCTACAACTTTTTCTAGTGATGTTGTCTAAGTCCCTTGAGTTATACCACAACACTGATATGGGTGATCATTTCTTGATGTACCACATCCACTGCCTTGAATACCCCATCCAGTAGAACTCCAACATCCAGACAGATATGGTGTAAAATACCCCCTTCTAGTATTATAAATCTACTTGGCTTGTCTATCACCACCCATCAGTTAAAACTTCTTGCAATATCTCTATAATTCACCCATCCTACAGCAATCTAGGCTCTACAGTGGTGTTCATGGACACTACCTATAAGTGTTCCCCTGCCTACCACATAGGTGGAATTATATTTGGATTCTATTTGAGTAACTAATCCTTCTCCCAAGAAAATATAGTTTCTATTTCCCTTTTTACCATTTTGAAATAAACACTATATAATCATGGAAGACGTACCTCATTATCATCCTATGGAAAAAACTTGAATTCAGCTACAATCCTCCTTCTGGTTCCCCTTAGAAATGAGTTCCTAGTTCACTACCTATAAAAATTTCATCACCTTAATGAAGTTAACCTAGGACTTAATATACCAGTTAAACCCATCTTAAAAACTCATTACTATCATATTCTTATCTCCCAAATATTCTAGGATAATTCAAATTAAATATATAAAGATACCACCATTTTCCATCACAAACATACTCTTCTTGGTCAACCTAATAATATCATTTTCCCTTTCCTACATGAGAATCTTAGGGTAAATGTGCTCCATAAACATCTCCTAGAAGTCCTTAAAATCCATATTTTCTCTCTTTCTATCCCATGTACGGATATCCCACCAACACATTGCTTAACCATGTTATATATTAGAATAAAAAATTAATCACTTTTTAGTAAGATCCTCTAAATGACAGAGGATCATTTGGATACACTAAATCGATTACATATCTACCGCAGGTCCACCCCCTCTAGGGAATTTTTTTTCGATGGGGGGGGGGGGGTGGTCCTATAATTGTAACTCTCATGTAAAGTAACACTTGTTTCATACAACCCTCCATGAGTATATTTAAATATGTTTAGAAAAGTGATAACTTTATCTTACAGAACTAATAACTAGATCCATTGACTAGAACTATCAGATTCACTAGTTCCACTACCAGAGGCTCATTTCTAGCCATGTCATCCTATCATCCAATCAACATGTATCATCATAGAGGCATATATCTACAACACCAAACACACGTCACATGAAACATTACACAACATTATAACATTTATATAATATGTATTCACATATTTAAATAAAAATTCATTCCCCATACCCCAATACATTGTCAAAACTGATATGCTAATACTACCCTAGACCATCCTTCATCTAGTTGATGGCTAGGATAGGGTAAACAATTTCATATATCCTATTTATCATTAGACACCCATTTATCCAAATTATTTTTTTTAATTTATGAATCATTTAATATTTTCAATTTCATATTAGGAACCTATTTCATTATAATTACACAAGTGAAGAAAAAAAATCACTCAAACAACTCACCCCAAATCCCGATTTTTTGTGCATGCCTAAAATTATTAATGGAATAATAAATCATGAAATCTAAGAATGATGTATTTATACAAAACTATCATTCCTATCATTCCATGCATAAAATATCAAATGAAATAACAGTACACAAAAGATGCATCACGTGAGGTTAAAAACATTCAACTAAAATAAAAAACATTAATAACAACAATCCCAACATGGGTACTAGGGTTCTCCCCCATACATGGGATAGCTACTTCCATGCACGAGATCATCAATAATGCTTGAATCATCCAAGTATTTTATCAAATTTTCCTAAATGTTAAGAAAAAAAATAAAATAATGGAAAATTACATCTTATATTACTTTGTTACATCCTAACATAGGGTTCACATACCCTTCTATGAGTTGGTTTGTCATATAACCTCATACAGACCTTCTCTTATGCAAGTGGCAACAGACAAGTAGTGAGGGTCTAATATATTAAATCGGAAGATTTTACACTCTTTATCAAATAAAAAAACAATAGAAATAAATGATTAATTAACAAATGATAATAAACAACATACTGAATAATACCATATCTAATACATGCAATTATGAGATGATAGGACAGAAAAGGAAAAAAATATCCAAATCAAAGGTGTAAATATGTCATGCCTTTTATTTGTCTTGTGATAAATGAATGAACAAATAAAATAGACACTAAAAACTACCAAAAGGCTCTGGATTCCGTTTCTGGTTCCCTCATCCATGTTCTATCTCAACTCAACCTTCATAAATAGGGAGTTATCCCTTATAATTTCCCATAAACATGAAATTTATTTGGGTTCCAATAAGGCATCACAAATAGGGTGTAAGAACAACTCTAGTCCACCACCAATGACATCTAAAAAATTATCTATTCTATAGAATGTTATGGAGTTTTATAAATAATTATCTATAATAAATAATATAAACAAATTTAACATTAAATTATTCATTAATTAAACACCTAAATTACCAGGTTCTTGATGAAAACCAATCCATCAATACGAGTTTGAGCCTACACTAGAGTCTAAAACATCCTAATAGGGATATGTTTTTTATTTTATTATGGGTATCTCTTCATCAAATCATTATAATTTAAAATTCAAATAATGGGGCCCTAGAGTAGCAGCCCCTATCCCACAACAAATGGATCATTGTATACATAAATATATTATGGGCCAATAGAACAGTATGGAACCCCATGTGTATTTGGAAATGTAGTCCCTATCCCACAAGTCATTCAAATATATCAAAAAATGTGGTTCTATATTCCTAAACATTTTTCATCAATTATCATAATTTATAATTCACCAATTTAACAAATTCCTTAATCAAGAAAACCCATATCACAATCTCTATTTTCATCTTATCGGTACACCTGAAGGGTGGAAAACCATTTCATAATTCAATTGGTCAACCAATTTCAATAAACCTTTTATCAATCAATTTAAGAACTATGATATTCACCAATTTCATAATGAAATTATTCCATCAATTCCATATTCCTGTTATTCCATTAATGCCATAATCCCATTTTTTATTTAACCAATTAATTAGTTCAATTAAATATATGATTTATGAACATGGAAATTTAAATTTCACTATCTAATACATAAAATTATTTTCAATAATATTGGAATTGAAAATTATTCCACATACCTCATGGATAAATGATAATTCTCAAAATTGAAGCAGAGAAATCAAGATAGCAATGATGATATGATCTTGGAATAAAGTATATAATCAGTATATAATGGATTAAGATCCAAAAAAATTATATATCTAAACCATTTACAATATAAAAAAATCATTCATTTTCATGGATAAAGAGATATGGGAAAGATGAAAAACCAATATGGGAAGAAACAGCATACCAATGGGAATTAGATCCTTCAATCAGATCATTGATTAAGAAAAAAAGGGTACTATATGAATTAGAATACTCTTAGTGGATTTAAAAATCATTGAAATCAGTTTAGGTTTTATTAGGGCAGAATAGGGGTTAATACCAAGAGGTTAATAATTTTTTTATAAGTTTTCAAGGGATTAAAAACATGAATTCATGATTTCTTGGGCTGGGGCACATGGTTTTCCAATCCCTTCACCTTAAACATACTAATCAACTTAGGGGTTCATGTTTTATCCTATGTGGGTGTGTGGTTTGAAAAACTATGAAACAATCATAAAAACCCCCTCTGTCTGAAAGTGTATATTATTCCAGGGGTAGGTTCACTATTTTGGAATACTGTTTGCCAACTATGCAGTGCCCAAAACTCCTAAATAACAAAAACATTATCCAATTTCACCTGAAAAATCCCCAATGTAAAACCCGATCATGTCATAATCATCAAAAGGTAAAAGTGTTCCTAAAATGAGCATGATAATTATACTTAAATTTTTGGTTTCTTACATGGGTCTATGTTATATTTACACCATCCTTATTCTTCTTTTATATGGTTATGATTTTTCGGTTCAATGATAGAATTTCCATTCAAATCATGAATCATTTTTGTAGCTATTAAATTATTATTGGTTTATTGAAATTCATGTGACATTTTAAAATTAAATCTCCCCTAAAGATCCACATTATTTATCATTAATATAATTAAAGCTTAAATAATAAATTATTTTCACATATAGTGTTTACATTGATAGTTATTTGATAAATTTTGGAAGTATTTATAAACCCATATCTTTCACACAATATAGATATTTGATGTTATGGAATATTTATCATTAAATAAATTTATTATTTGATATATGTGTAATTATTCATAATTGCATACATTGGTGCGGTTTTGTGAATGATAGCCCTTCGATGCATTTTTTTCTCCCATTAGATGAATCAATTTTCCAAATCCGATGGGTTTTTACCCAGTATTTTTAAAATCTCATCGAATATATTTTTATGGTAAAGATATCATGTTCCTAGGGAACATGATATTCAATAAATAATAATTTAATGTATTTATAATTCAGTTATTATTATCAAAGATATTTCTACTGAAACAAAATTTATCGGTGCACTTCATTATCGTCTTATTGATTAAATGAAATGTGTGTTTAGTTATTTATCTATCCATTTTTATTTTTCTATATATAATCACAAATTAAATTTATTAAAATATCTTGTATACAAAATTATTAAACATACAATATTTATTATTCTATATCTTATTATTTAAATGGCATGGGTGTTCTATTATTTACCATCCAATATTTATAATTCATTAATGATTTATGATATCTTCCACCTTACATAACCCTTACATATCATTTGAGATAACCATTATTTTTTATTTCTCCATGATTATGTAAAGTTTTGTAAGAATTATAATCATGGTTATTCAAGATAAAATTAATATATTCTTGAGAAAAATTACATTTCAATTTTTGTATTTATTTGTAATATATGAATCTTGTTTGTATCTAGTATACCTAGAATAATAAAATAATTGGTCTTTTAAGAGGTAATTTCCTAGTATCTTATGCTAATTTAATTGTAGGATGATCCATCTCCAAGTTCCTAGGGTATAGGTTATTACATTTTCCATATAAAAACAACACTTTGTGATATTCCAACAATTATGTTCCAAATATGAGTTTTAATTCTCAAAACATACCTCCCACATAATCCAAATTTTAAACTTCCTCCAAAACACAATCACCTAAAAATATATTTAGAATAATATATAAATCCTCTTCTCTTTTCTAAAAATCATCAAAATATTTTGAATCCATCAATGTATTTTTATTTCTGTGATATGAACATAATATATTTTGTCATTGTGAAAAAAGTTATGAATATGAAAAAATACATTTCTTAATTTGTTTACATCATTGTAATTGGTTCACATACATTTGAGTGAACTAGTTGATGTGTTTATGAGGTATAAATTTCAACTCACTCATGAATGTTTTTCACAATTATCACAATATTAATATTTTTAAAACATTAACTATGTCTTGTATAATAAGGGGAAATTCCATACAACTTTTTTAAATGAAATTATTGATATTCTATTGTCCTCGGTTACCCATAATTATCTTTCATAAATCATTTTGTTCTTATTTACATAATTAAAATCATATGTTCTCTTCACCAATATGGATCAAATTTCATGGGGTTCATAATCTTCTTGAATTAAAAAACCTCTGTTATTTGGTTTTGATAATGACCAATTTTTTTCTAAATTTTAACACATTCCAGTCATAACATAGTTGGGATACCCTCATCAAATTTTGTTTTTTTCCTTCAATAAATATACCTCTATCTAGAATAGATTTATTTTTTCAAAAAAATTATATTACATTATATTTGATCATCAAATATCTTTCATTACCATATGTAATATCTCCTCCTTTATATATCTCAAAAATTTTAATTGTTTTTTAGTTAAACTATGATATGGTATGAACACTCAATGACCAGGACCTAGGATTCTTAGATTTCAAAACATTTAATGAAAATTCAATAATGTTTTCTAATTACCTTATCTAACAAAAATTATGATTATTCACAAACCTTTGATAGATATGTGGATGATAATGCATGTGTAAAATGGAGACATCTAATGTTTTCCATTCTTGATCACTCCTCACACAAACCTCTTCCTATTATTTAAAAATATTTCACACTATATCATTTTTTTAAAAAAATTGATGCCCTTTATAATTTCTCAACAATTATTTTCATATCTTCATTTATTTTGTCCCTCTCATCAATCTAGAAAAGTATGTAATATATACTTAATTAAAATCATTATGAATAGAATTCTATAACACTAGTTGTACCCCAAAAATATTCTAATCTAATTAAAATTATATTACTAATTGGTTTGTTATATTTCTCTATTATTAACCCTTAAATGTGAATATATCATAAGGTTTAATTGTGAAGTTATTAATTTAATATATGTTACTAATAAAACCCCCATTTTTTAATTTTTTAATTTTTATATTTTTGTATATTTGATTCATTATTCCAAGTAATGACCTATTATATATTGTAATCCAGCATATGATTCATTAGTATAACTGGTTATTAATCACACAAGAATATCTATGAAATTTCAATTATGATTTAATGTTTATTTCATTGAATATATACTTATTATAGGTTTATTATATTATTATCCTTCTTCTCTAATAGACTTTTCATTGTTAAATTAAAATTTAACATAATAAATATAGCTTCCTTCATTATACCTTCTATGTTTGTCAATTTCAATATATTCTACGAAAATGTCGGTAGTCATGTCAACAAATATTTTTCACTTCTTAGAAATATCATGCTTCAACATCTCAATTTATTTGAAAAGACTATATTTTTCATATATATTTTTTCTTATATTCTGTGATCTTATTTTTTGTTGACTATTATCTTTTTAAATTCATCTAATTTCATTCAAACAAATCTTGATCTCCATTCTCATGTAATATTCTTAAGATGCTACTCTATCCCTTGGTTCAAACTCACTATTGTATTGATATTAATATTAAATGGTTTCTCATCTTCTTCCACTTATTCCATGTACTCTAATTGAGTAATATTCCTAGGAGAATTCTCATAAAAACATTCTTCACTATCAGACACACATTATTAATGTGACACAATGTTCCTTCTAATGAAAAAGTTGAATTTTTTATTCTTTCTTATTGATTGACTAAATGAAAGATATCTCGTAGTGTTATTTTGGAATCATACACAATATCAATTTCACTTCCAAATCTCATAGTATATTTGGTATAAAAATCGATTGTAATTCTATAATTAAAAAATTTAAACGGTACTTCACCTCTATACATAACTCTTCCTCCTCGTGAAAAATTTTGTGACATGAGAAAAATTGTAAAGTACAATCATCTTTTTTATCCTTCATTTAATATATCTGTATTCTCCTCATGATTTAAAATTTTAATGGAATTAGAATAAATTTTTGCATCCTGATTTCCTTCTCATTAATGTGAACGTCATCATATCATTTATTAGTTAATGAGATAATTTTTGAGTTCATCAATGGTTATTTCATCAAGATATTCATATATTAAAGAGTATAAATATTTGAAATGAATTTATAAAAAATTATACACATAGGTTTTATTTATAATAGTGGAGTATTCAATAGTTTATTTGAACCGTATAAATGAGGTGTCTAAAATATTAATCATGTTAATAAATTCATCATCAATTTCATCCTCTTTCATTCTAATATCTTCTATAATTTTTCAACTAATTTATAATTTTTCTTCAATAACATTCATATTTTCTTCATACATTTTTTTATATTCTTTGATATTTATTTTTTGTTTCTAGAACGCATGACATTTTTCATCAATTTTATATGATATAGAAGATAATGGATATTTTTTAACCTTACCATCATTTAAAATTATTCTTTTATTTATTAGAGACCATTATTAGGATTCAGCTAATAAATTAAATCAATATTAAACTGAATTGAGATCATATATCCCTTGAGAAATAATATACGGTTTCATACTCTCTTTTCAATAATGAAACCCCATCCCATCACACATGGGGATGACTTTTCTATTTACTAAATTATGTTGGTCCATAATTTGTGCTTTATAGAGATGACATAAGATAGAGATATTATCTGGTATAATTGTTGGATCACTCGAGGGGTGATACACACATGGGGTGGGGTGAATAAGTGTGTAATATTATTAAAATACCCTTATATTTGCATTCTTAATTAGTAATTATGTTACTATATTCTCACTTATTTCTAATGAAATGGATATTGAATGTTTGTTAAAGTGGTTCTACACTATTAAGGGTGACTAAATTAAAAGTATTTCATGGTTAATAACCTACACACATAGTCACCTTCTTATTATATTTTGAAACTAGAGAAAGTGAAAAAACATGAACTCATAAAAATTATACAACCAATTATTTAGAGTTCTACACAAAAGAAAAAAGCATGTACTTCTAAATAATGATCTCCAATGAGTGCACGCCTTTCCACAATGTATCTATATAGTGATATTATTTATCTTACATTCACATCAATATCGTAGGATGGTTCTTAGTGTTTCTTATTGAATTTTGAAAAATATTGTAATATTTCTTCTACCAAAAATTCTCCATACATTATCATTATGAATTAATAGATATTTATAATCATTGAGTATTGTGAGAGAAATATTTCCATATTTAGTTTCAAAAACCTCCCCTGATTTTTCATGGAACAAATTATATAATTAAAAATCATCCACGATTCATTTATTTGACCACTTTTAACATATCTTTAAGACTCTAGATTATTAAAATCTCAAAAAATTAGAATTATCATGGGTTCTTGTTTTAATTAATTCCCCCATAAATCACACAATTTAGTTTTCCTGACATTTCCATGCATGAAAAAAGACATAATATCTCATTCTATGAAATGGAACTCTCTGAAAATTATATTTTATTATTATTATTTGTGTTTATGAACATTGAAATTATTTAGTGTCATAATTATGTATAATCATAATGTTTTATCCTAGAGTAACATTGTAGTTAAATCATCTGAATTGAATCCACTAATATTCAGAATATTATAGTCGATACTTCCAAAATCTAAAAAAATCATTTTAAATGTATAATTTCTTATTAGACATCCAAATATACAACAAATTAGTTAATTCTCATAGAAACACAATAAAAAAATTCATGTAATGACCTATGTTTTTGGATTAAATGCAATTTTCTGATGGAATTTGAATATTTTAGTTCGGTGGAATGACTATATTTTAAACCCGATATTAGAATTATTTTTGGGATGTTTGACAAAATAAATGTTTTTTAGACTTGGTTTGAGGCCCAAGTGGTGGACTGGGTATAACATTGAGTTTTAGGAGTGTTGGCCACTGAAAAACCATAACCCAGGATAGATTGGTAATGGCGTACAGTTTGTCTAAAATAGGGTATCACACTAGGTAAAACCATGAGGGTGATCTAGTGGAGCTATATGTCTTCTAAAGATTGGTTTAAAATTTTGTGGGGATACATATATACCTAAAACTATTGTAGGTTTATTGAACGAGGGGAAGTTCATAGTTTAGACATGTTTTCTCAAACTGTACACATGAACTGTGTGAGCCTCTGTTTCGGTAAGTGGGTAATGATCGGTTGGAACATGTTCTGTTCAACAATGTGTCCAAAATATGCACCTCATTCCATGGTGTGAAATTATAATTTTCCCCCTTCCTTTTTATTTATTTTCCATTCATCATTATTATCCTCTTATCTATTCACCGCAGCCTCCAATAATGATCCTCCTTCCCTCATTTGGGAATTTATGGACCACTCTATCGAGTATTATATTCCCCTACCATTAATAATTTTGGAATCATATTAGTGTTCCTTCAAATAATCCTTAATTCATTATTTTTCTAACTTCTCTTCTCTTACGTTATTTTCATGTGATCTAATTCACAATATTTTTTTAGTGTTTTTCATTTCATCTATTTCTATATAACTGAACTAAATAAATTGATGATAGTAGATATGTATGAAGGACCTTAGACCGCCATTAAAGGGGAGTGAATCAGGGTGTTAACATTTTCTCTTATTTACTGGATCTTTTTCCCACATTGGTAGGAAGTTGTTTAAACCTTTATGATGTATATGTGTATTAATTAAAACATTCACGGGTAGAAGAAAAACACAGTGATTTTACATGGGTCACCACTAAGGGATACGTCCATGAGGAATACACCGATATGTTGTCACTTGTACCAAATTCCAACAATCTTCACTAGTTGTGGGTTATAATGTTTCGGGAATAGTAACTCTGTCCTAGGTGAACTACGATTATAAAGGTTCAATTATAGCTCAATGAATACCATGAATCACTTCCGTAGACTCCCCCAGGATCACATCCTTAGAGAGGTCTTCACTCAGTTTATCAACTTGAAGGTCGCCTCATCAAATTGGCATGAAAGTGTTTGTCTCTGCTGAGCACAAGACACTACTTGCATAGAAGTCCTAAATTAATGCTCTTTTATATCTAGTTTTTTCCTTTAGTGAAATTCTTAAATTAACTAATATTTATTTTTTTTTGTAGAATTTCATACTCCCTTTAGGATGTTTTTCCCTTTTCAAATTGGCTATGATTATGTGGACTGTTTCTCTAGACTGTTTCTGAACTACATACCGTGCCTACTCTGCAGACCGCACCTTCTCTATGCACTGTGCCTGCTCCACTAACTGTGTATTCTCCATGCACCACCTCCATGTACTACCTTTACGTACTGCCTTTTTGTACCTCCTAATCCTACCACCTCTGTGTACCACCTTCGCGTTCTTCCTCTACATACCACCTTTGCGTACTGCCTCTGTGTACCACCTTCACATACCACCTTCACGTACTGCCTCTGCGTCCGACCTTGGTTTACTGTTTCATCCTTTCATAGAGTTCATCATCAAATTCTACAAATTATTTTGTCTCTTGTATTCCACATTTTCATATTCAAAATCTCTTATGCAGACTGCTCCTGATTTTTTGAATCGTTTTGACTCTGGCATACCACTTAATCCTATGCATAATTTCTCCATCATACCACTTTCGGACATTGCTGGGATCTTCTACAGTGAGGATATTTTCTTTTTGAATTTTCTCTACTTTAATTAATAGATTATCCCTATTTATATAGAAAAATAACTCGAACATTTCAATAGCCTGTTTTACTCAAATTTTCAATGTGGGACAAACATTATTTTATACTTAACTGTGTCTGCATACTGTGGGCCTCCACCACATATCCCTCATATTTCGGCAATCGAAGCAATCTTAAAAAACATTATCTACATACTGTCAAACCTTTCCATACGGTAATCTTACTGGTCCATGAACTGTATCTATTTCCGCAACAATGAGCTTTACCGCGTACCACATCTCCTTATACCATGAACCATGTTCGGTACTGCGACCCATTATATGAATTGTTCCATGTACCTTTCCCACTACATGGAATGCATCGTGAACTTATCCCAGAAATGGTACGTGGTCCATGGTCTGAGGTACACAATTTTCATCCTTTTCCATTTTCCTTCACTATTCCACATCTCGTTCATTCCTATGTAGAAACCCTTCCTTTTCTTAAAACAAAATTTTAATTTTGAGGTCCAACAATTGGGAAAACACTGAGAAACAACACCACCTTAAATATCTTCATTGCCAAGAACACCCATATAATTCACTACCATCTTTCTTCTTTAAAAATCATTTGATTTAATCATGATCCAGATATGTCATGATATATGGTATTTGATCGATCACCTTATGCATCGTCGGATTTTTTTAAGGAATGTACTGAATGTTCTCTAAATTCCAGCATCATCAGTATTTTCAGTCATCACTGAATATGACTAGCATCATCCTCTTATCTTTTTATGATGATTCATAAATTGTAAAATATCTACATGATCCCTCATTCAATGATTCATGTATCTTCAGGTAGGCTATTGCATGATCTGTTTGAACAGTGAGATGTTTCATGAACACTTTATAACATGAATCCCATCAAAACACTCTAAGATAGATTCACTATTGTATACAATGTATCAAATTTGATACGTGTATTTTGAACTTAAGATCAACCTAATAATCATTTGAATTTTTACCTCTCAATAACATGGTATTTCTTCATATCTTCTTCATCATTTTTATCTTCATTGTCAATGGTTGACAAAAATATAACTTTATTCACAAATTGCTCCCAACAATCGCCCCTTTTTTATTTTTTTTCAATACAGTAATGTCCCTCTCAAATGAATGTGTCAATATAAAAATGAGAGTCTTCTCTCTCCAAATTTTTTTTTTCTTTATTTCCACCTTTCAAACATTAATTTCACATTCTCTCCCCCTTATTGTTAATAAATACAATGTTCATGGGAAAATAGTTTCAATCATCTCTAAAGAAATTTCCCGAAAATCTATTTCACTCTTAGTCTAGTTGAACAATTCTCAGAATAGAAAACAAAAGGATTTGATTTATACAACAAAGATATCCATTATCCACTGATCATGATACCTCATGAGATGAGAACTCATGTACATTGACTTCAAGGGGGTTCCACTATCATTTTAGGATGAATAAATTTAATGTGATTGGGTGTAATCATCCTTAAATTCTTCCACTCACTTTAAAAAATATATCAAAAACATTGAAGTGAAATTGGTGGGATAAGTGGACTTGGGGGACTTCCATTCTCCTAATATAATTTATTAATTCAGTTACTCCCGCTTTGTGAAATGATCTTCATTCTGAGTAACCAAGGATGAGAAATTAAGAAATGATATACCTTTTCCAATGACATGTTCTTCAAGCGATTTCTACAGTAATTGAATTTAATACCAAATAAAGGTGATAGTGATTTAAATACTAACCTTGGAAGCTTCTTCATTTATCTCCTGCTCAAGGTAAACACTCCTCATCATATTCATCAAGGGTGATCAATCAACATTTTAATATTTTAATATCAATTGAATAATATTCCATGGATGGAAACATCTTCATCTTAGATATCATGATTTGGAAGAATTCACTACTTCTTAGGTTCTCCCACCCGAGATCATGCATAAACATTAATTACCTATATTATTATCACAAATACTATAAACAAATGATTAAGAGAATAAGTTGGTTCCTCTTTACTTTATCAATGTGAGGATGAAGGCTGTGATAGTTTTCTCAACCGAGATGCCCTGTATTCCATAGTATTCATGCATGCACATGTAAACATATTTTCTGATCTATGAGAATGTGACATGGATATCTTCACATTCACTTCTTCTTTGCGAGGAGAGTTGTTATTCTTTACATCTATCATGTATGTTAAATTCTTACTCCATTTAAGGACTGATTCTTACTCTAGTATTACGGTTAGGAATACTTTTTAAATGTGACCAGATTTCATACATATATCACACATAACATCATTAACATGTGTGTTTCCTATGGTTTCAAATCTCTCATACACATTATCTTCATCACATGAATGTTTTCATTTTCCTTTAGCCCCATATTTATCTTTTTCATTTTCATGTTTCCTGATTCTTGCAAAATATTCTGGCCAGATGACCAACATGTCATTTTTAACTATTGTAGTAGATTTTGACCTTCAATGTGGGTCAATATTATTTTCATCCCTATTAGTTTCCCTTTGGGATGAATTTCCCTTCAATTTCATGGATTGAAAATCTAGGGTATTCTCAGCATACCTTCTTGAGGTCCTCTTGGGGAAATTTGTAATCACAATATCTGTCTGTCTTATTCCCAAGGAAGGTTCTTCATACTTAGCTGGTGTCAGAGGTCTTCTTTTCTAATCAATGATGTATGCATGTTTAGAAAATTATATATCTACCCTGTGGCAACGAGCATTGCATATATCACAAATGTTATCCGGAATTCCAAATCTATTTCTAGTAAACAAATGATTTTGGACCCAAGAATGTTTCTCTATTTCCTTTTGATTTCTTCCCTGTGAGGTTTGCTTCCTTTGTTCTTTTACATTATGAATATTTTACCAATAGTTTATTGCACAATGAAAAAATCAGTTGCGGCACAAAAATTGGCCCACTAATCCAGATTTCATTGTATTATGTTGTTGATCCACCTTCTTTACTTGGTGATCTCTTTGTGGAGAACCACCTTCACATTCATTTTCCTATTCACCTCAGGCATGGTGATAGGAAACTTTTCACCTTTCCTCAACCAATTTTTTTTTGAATTTCTCTTCCATCATACAGTACTTATAGAATCATATTTAGAAGTATGAGTGAAAGATGGTTCAGATAGTACCTTATTTATCTTAACTACTTTTGGTATATCATTGAAGGATTTCATGATCATAATGTCACATGTTAGAGGCCATTCAACTTTAGATCCTCCTGTGATCATTGAGTCTAAACAAACATTGTTTATTGAGATATATCATCGAAAAATGTCATGATTATATTATAATATGTTGAAGGTCTTCCAGCTTTAGAATCCTTCAATGAAAACTAAGTACCAATAGAAAATATTTCATTCTTTTGGAAAGTTTCAATATGTGTCTTCTCAATATTGTTCAACTGAGCTTCTAATTGGGGGATTTCCTATTGAGGATGGATTTTTTTATCGTCAATAATTGTCATATGTTCTTCACAAGGCTTCTTCTTTCCAAAAACATCTTCTTCAAGCGACAACATTTTTTCTGAATGAAATAGTCATGTTACTTTATCTTCTTGAATATACCTTATAATATAGACCCTTGATATTTGTGTCATTTTCCAGTTTCTCTTCAAGCACACATATACTTTCTTTAAGAGAATAATTGGCTCACTCTTCCTATTCTACTTATTTTACCCATTTTGATGTATTTTTTTTTCATGTTTCCTCATTTCTTCATCAAATTATTCAATATTTATAGAGATATTATAACAATTTGATATTTTATTTACCATGAATTCCTTCATATTATCAATTATCTTCCTAATCAGGTGATCTCGACCTGCCTATATTGAAAAATTCTACAAACAGTTTCCACTCTTTCTTAAAGAATATCAGGCATATAGGATCATAATTTCTACTGATCACTTGATAATGAGATATAATTTTCGTACATTTCCCTGGTTGAAACATCATCCACCTGATCTATAAGTTTCAAGCCTAATATTTCTTCATTATCAGAAGGACATGGGGAACCCGAAACTGAATCTTCTATGAATATGAGGGAATTCTCCAACTGATTATTCTCTTTCTTTTTCTTATTTGACAAGGTCTTTCATGATGTAGACTCCTACCCAGAGATGTCGAAATCTTCATCAACCCATTAATTCATTATTAACTCAGGAAAGAAAACTAAAATTGTCTTCTGTATAGAATTTCTATAGATTATCCAACATATGTGAATGACCATAGACCATTATGAGGGGGGGTGAAATCAGGGTGTCAATGCTTTATATTCATTAATGTATCTTGTTCCCACATTAGTAGGAATTTTATTAAACCTATATGATGGATATGTGTAGAAATTAAAACATTCACATGTAGAAGAACAGAACATCACTTTTACTTGGTTTGCCACTGAGGGATACGTCTAAGGAGCACACACTAAAAGGATTTCGGTCATTCTAAATTCCACTAATCTCCACTAGCTGTGGATTATAAATGTTCAAGAATAATCACTATGTCTCAGGAACACTTCCATTACAATGGTTCAAGGATCGCTAACTGATTCCCTCAGATCACATATGTAGACTCTTCCTGGATAATAGCCTAGGAGAGGTCTTCACTTAGTTTATCAACTTGAACATAGCTTCAAGATATTTCCATAAAAGTCTTGGTATCTATTTAGCTTGAGACATTTCTTGCAATGATGTGACGAACTGATCCACTTTTATATTCAGTTTTCCCATGTTGTGCAATTACTTAATTCAATGACACATCATCTTCTTTTCTCTATAATCACACACTCTATTTAAGACGTTTCTTCTTCTACAAATTTTCCTTGAATCTGTGGACTATCATTGATCTGTGTATCACACCAACTCTATATACTATGCCTGCGCTGCATACTAACCCTATTATACATTCCACACCTACTCCATGTACCACACATGCTCTGGGCACTACTCCTTCTTCGGGTACCATGCCTGCTCCGTGTACTATTCCTTCCACGAATATCGTTCCTACTCCGCGCACCATGCATGCTCCATGCACTGTTCTTACTGCACACACCACCTCTATGTACTACCTCCAGATAATACCTTTGCGTACTACCTCTGCGTACTTCCTCTATGTATTTCCTTCACGTACCACCTATGTGTATCACCTTCTCATACTGCTTCTATGTACTGCCTTCACGTACCGCCCTTGTGGACTACCTTTGTGTACCACCATCGCACAGAGTTTCTTCTTTTTTGCATACTTATTTAAATTATATGAATTATTTCGACTCCTACATACCCCTTTTCCGTAAACAAAATATTTTTCATGGACTAGTCCTTATAATTTTGTGAATTGTTTCATCTTTTGTGTACCACTTCATTATATGCAAAATGTCTCTCGTATACCTCTTTCAAGCTTAGCCATATTCTTCCATAGTGATGATATTTTCATATTGAATTCTTTCTACCTTAATAATGGGAGTAGAAATATTTATATATGAATATAACTCCATAAATTTATCTATAATATTGTACACAAAATTTTAATTGGGGAATAACTAAATCATATATTGAAATCCATCCACGTACTGTAAGCCTCCACCGTGTACCACTCCTAATTCGTGAACCGAAGCAATCATGTGAAACTTTATCCGCAAACCATTAACATTGAATATACCATATGCTTGATGTTCTGAATACTATATTTCTGCCGCTAATGATGAGTCATCCTAAATAGCATATCTCCTTCTACTAAAAACTATTTTGGGTACTATGACCCATTCTGCAAAACATTCTGCTTAACTTTCCAGCTACTTGGTACGCCTCCGCAAACCTTTCACAAAAATGGTATGTGGTCCATTCTCTAGGGTTTGTGGTTTTCTTCCATTATTAAATTCCTTCACCATTCGAAATCATTTTCACTACTATGTATAAATCCTTTCATTTCAAAAAAAAATCTTAATTTTGAGGTCCAAGAATTTGGAAAACACTAGTAAATGACACCACCATAAATATCTGCTTCGGAAAGAACATTCATGTTAATTCAATATCATCTTTATTCTTTAAAAATCATACAATTTCGTCATGAACCATATATTTTGTGATGTATGGTATTTGATCAATCAACTTTAGCATTGTTATATTTTTATAAGGAAAGTACTGAAACTACTCTATCTTCTAGAATCATCGGTCATTACAGTCAACAATGACTATGACTGGCATTATCTTCTCAGCTCCGTATGATCATTCTCAAATCTTCAAATCTCTACATGATCCATCAAAAAATGATACATGTATCTCCAGGTAGTCTCTTGCATGGTCTCTTTTAATAGTGAGATGTTTCATGATCACATTATGACATGAATCCCTTCAATACTCTCTGAGGTAGTTTCATTGTTGTATACAATGTATCAACTTTGATAAATGTATTTGAAACTTAAGATTAGTTCAGCAATTTTCTAAATATATGTCTTCCAATAAATTGGGATTTATTCTTTATCTCCTTCTTTGTTTTAATCTTTATTGACAATTGTTGACAACAAATACAATCTTATAAACAATGTAATCCCAATAGTGTGGACCATATATCATATATGATATGTGGTCTATATATTTTCCCCCAACAATTCATTTATTTCTACATTATTACATTGTTATTCACATTTGCTTTCCATGTGATGCTTCTCAAGTGTGAAATTCAATTTTGATAACTAAACACCTTAAATTTAGTATCCCTTTTATACCAAATTTTCATTGTTGATGGGCATGAACTAGAAGATTTAAACACACAGTAGTGTGTGTCCTATAAATTCAATTAATTAATTAACCGTTTTTAATAAAATACCACACATAGGTGTGTTCCCTTATAAAATTCCATAGATTAATTATGTAGAATAAATGAAGAATAAGATGAATTTGTTTCACCATTATATCTTCTCCTCTTGATCGTATACTCACTAAAGGGGTTTTGGCCTTCTCTTATTTGATGAACATGATGACTTGTGTGTGGATGCATGTTAACATGGAATATTTTATACCTATCCCATGTTTGGTGTTAACTATTATAGAAATTTCAACAAGACCTCATATTTTCAATGATATAATGAAACATTTAATGAAAAAAGGCCTTGTGTGGAAATGGTATGTGGGAATGCCTCTCTTTATTGGCACGTGACCTGTGTATTGGAATATTTATAATCATGGAAACTATTTTAATTTATACATGGAATGAAATAATGGAATGAATTAATAAATAGTGTATTTATAAATAATAAATGAATTAAATTATAAGTATCTAATTCACCTAAAGAGATTCATGTTTAAATTCCCCTCGATTAGGTGGCTGGGTATAGACCCCATCGCCTTATTTATGATACTCAGCATGATGACCTGAATTCATTGTAATAATCCCCAAGGTGGATTATATTGATTTCGATCCGTTGGAATAACGACCCTTATACATTATCCTAGTATTTTTGTTGTTAGTATATGTACTATTATGCATTTATTCCTGATTTACTCATCAAGTCATGGATAATACTAGATATCTATATATATGGATATAATAGTCTCTATGTTTATATTGAATATATATGTAGACACACAGACACAAATATATATATATATATATTCACATATATTATATTTAGAGGCATTCCATATTAGGTCAGATCAGGTATGGTCGAAAAGGTGTCCTTGATAAACTTGAGTTTGACATGTTATGTTTATTCAATTATTCATCTTCGTTGATTTATTGTCCATACACACTGTTATATTTATATTCATAGACTAGATCAATATTTAATAATTATTGTTGGGGTCTTCTGATTATATCTCACACCCTTCATGAGACTCAATTTCAATGTTATACCCATGTAGATCTCATGATCACTAGTTTGTGAATAATTTCTTATCATGTGCATTTTACTTATGAGTTAGGATTATAGAATTGAGCTTGAACTCATGATGCTTATGAAGTTATCCCTTGGTTGTTTTGTTCATTTTTTATAGCTTTTTTAATTATTTATAAACTAAATCTATATTATTACTTATGTTATATATTCACACTTGAACATGCATTCATGATGATATATTTCCCATTATCTGTTTTTATTCTTATTTTTTATTCATATTCTTATGATTTGTTCCTTATTTATACTTCATTCGTCATTGGGTGATTGGATTATTATCTTGTAAATCATTGTGTTACTATGATCTTCAGGGTATAGTCTTACCATTGTACCATCGTTGGACCCTTACTGTTAGTCAAAAGCCACTTGTGTATAAGGATACATGCTTGACATTATGTGGTGACCAGTCTGGCTACTAGTTT
This sequence comes from Viscum album, assembly GCA_963277665.1. Taxonomy (NCBI): domain Eukaryota; kingdom Viridiplantae; phylum Streptophyta; class Magnoliopsida; order Santalales; family Viscaceae; genus Viscum; species Viscum album. Next base: position 250,038,402 of record OY728133.1, read on the forward strand.
CACAATCAGTCAGGATGGGATTTTATGAAGTGCTACCAAAGATACTTCTTTTAAGTTTTTCTATTAGTTTTTGGATAGTACGATGGATAATATGAATTTGTCGATTCTTTGTAAATAGATGCATCTAAGAGTGATTAACCCACAGATTGGAAAAATTCCTAGTGGCAATGGACAAGATTCTTATTCATACAATTAATCATTACCGTTGATTATTATTTGACCTTGAGAGATTGGGGTATTTTTCACTACCTACTGATTTAGAAGATTAATATTATTTAACCCACATCCCAGTTTAAAAAATAAGTAGCAATAAATTCATCATTTTGGGACTGTAGAGATTCACATTTCATGTATATTCCATCCCATGTATATTGTTTTTTTTGGATTTATGATAATTGTGATTATATCCATTTAGTATTATGACTTGAAATCAGGTATCTCATTTTTTTTCATGTTTAGAATGATTTTATATGTTACATGTTTTGGTGTTTCTCTTCTTATATTGTAGTTTCCCATGTTTAATTTTTATGATTATATGATTATTTATAATGATTCCCCTATATTTAGAACTTGTGGCAGAATAATTGTTTTTATAATTTTAATAAAAAATGGATTATTATAGTTCTAAGATCAAATTAAATGTTTTTTTATTAAATATATTGATATTAAAACCTTAATTAACCAATCCTAACTTGTTTTAGTTGTGTTCCTTTGGGTAATGGGATGAAACATTTGGATTGTGATTAAATGAGAGCTAATTTATGATTTATAATGTTTATTGGAACATTAAATATTGGGATATTTCAATCCATATAATCAAACCAATATATAATAGTATGATATGATTTGAGGTCATTGTAAATTTTAGTTCATCTAAAAATTAGACATTAATATGAATTGGTTAACATTATAAGGACTTGAATCACTAGATCATGGGCATGATGACTCATCTGACAAAAATTTTAAATGAAAAACTAGACTCAATTATATCATTTATGGTATGTTTCATATGATATTACCCACAAAGGGTGTATAATATTTAATTAATAAATGATATTATTTGATTTATAGAACAAAGTTTGATATGAAGGGACCTTGTAGGTCACGTTTATTTTATTATACCTTTATAATTAACCCCATGGGGGTATGTTATGTAATATAGGGATGGTTATTTAATGTGTCTATAGTTTCATATATGGGGTTTCATATAAACATATTTTTGCATAATATCTAAAAAATATTTTTCAAATAAATTATAAAGACCCTATTATCTGCTTTTGAAATATACTTATATAAGGTGATAGTTAATTAAAATTCCAATATCTACCTGGAGGGTGTATTCCTCTATTTATTCGAATTGAAATTTTCATTAAATAAGTCAAATATTTATTACCTTATAGAAAAATAAAATATATAAAAGTAAATTTATATAATAATTTTCATAACTATAAAAAGACACTAGTTAAAAAATTAATTTTCCAAAGGATGTTTGATTAAAATTTACAATGTTCTATGTGGTTTTGGCTAAATAAAATACCAACACCATTTCTCCTCATGACTGATTATTGTAAGTCATTAAAAGATGATCTTTGTAACTTTTAGATAACTAAATGAGAATTGTTTAATTCCTTAATTGAGTCAACATTTTTTAATTTTAGATTTAACCATATTTTAAGGTTGTTTAAATGTTACCATGAGTGATTTCTTTAAAAAGGGAATGTCAGAATTTATCGTGTGATTCTGTAACGTTTTTAGGTTTCACTAATCGTAAATTATAGTCCCTTATGCCTAGTGTCCTTATTTTTATATGTGACCTAGTTTTAGGTTCAAGACCTTATGATTTAGTACGGGCTAGAATGAGGTAGGTAGGATTGTCCTAATTTTTAATAATGGATAAATGTATGTGAGATTTCAGATGTATGGAGCCCTTTGGGAGTCATTTTTCTATAGGAATCTTAGTTTCTAAAATCAAACCCTTATCTTAACAGGAGTTCATTTTATAAGATCATATTTGTTAAATTAATAATATTTATATAATTCCCCATTCCAATGGGTTAGAAGTTCTTGTGGTATAGTCAACCACTTAATAGGTATTGTGACCCTTTATCTAATTCCTTTTTAATGTTGGATGACTAAGGAGGTCATCGGCCTATTTTTTTAGTCATATCATATATTAAAAATATATATTAGTTCTTTATACATGACACCTGATATCGGGATTACAAGTGTTATACGATTATGGAATGTGTCAAGGAGGGTCCATCTTTATAGTGAAACCATATAGCAGTATGTGTTGAAACACACAGTATCCATCGAGTTGTTAAAATTGTACCACGAACCATTTGAGTTTTGAGGTAATATTTAATTCATTGAGCTATTACTTTACGTTCTCGGTCTATCTTTAAATTAGAAAGATGTGAACACTAATGAAAATCAGACTCAACCCAATTTAAGGGAAGAAGTCATAACTAGATATTGTGTTTTAAAACATTGGTTAGTTGCATTAGACTTTATGACTGATGCTACAACATGTGTGGACATAACTCAGAGGGAATGTGATGTGTTTTTATAATGTCAATCTAGCCTTGTGAGATTTTATGGTTAAGTTTATCTCTCTTTTTTGTTAAAACTTCATAAAAGAAAGTTAGCCAGATCTAGGACACTTGGTTAGTGGTTAATAGAGCGTGCTCCATGCGAAGAGTTTCCATTTTCATTAAATATAATGATAAAGAAAACTATTAAAGTGTATAGAATAAAATAGATCATATAAAAGTTTGTATCTTCTTGTAGAATAAAAAAACCATGGTGGGCCATTAGAATATGGTCGGTGAATATTTCGAATACTGATGAGGCTATTAAGATTTTAGATGCATTAGTGCAAGAAAAAAAGAATGATGATGACATGGATGGATAAGTATGAAACCCCTGGAAAAAAGGTAGTTAGGGAAGGACATTTTTTTCATGATTAATCATGAAATCACTCATGAATTAAATTCATCGTGGTCAGGATGTTGAAGTTTTAGAAGCTGAAGCCTAGATCCTCCAAAAAGATTTAACTTAACAGGTTTGACAGATATTTATATATGTGATTAGATGCGGTAAGTTCGAACCTATAGTGAGAACATTGTCACATATATAAAGAAAGTGTCTTAGGAATTTTTTCTAATTATCAATATACTCTTAGTTTACTCTTATCGTAGTGATGATCATGTCCCATATCTTGACATTATCTTGGGCACACTAAGTGAGCATTAGTTATACGTATTTCTAAATTTATCTATTATTGGGCTTGATAAATTGTCACATTAAGAGTTATATTCATGCAAAATTCATTCATATAGAGGCGATGTTATTAATGGGTGATATTTTCATTCCAAAATAATAATTCCTTGGATTGACTCATAGACAGTAGTTATTGCACATCTACTGGACCACTTGGTGGATGCTTCTATTGGATCAGTTAGTGTTTATGTAGAGCATATGTTTACCCTTTTGGTGATTTATCACTTTTAATTGATGAGTATGGACTTCCATATATGATCCACATAGACTCCATTTGATGATTCTATGGTTACATGAAATTTATTTGGGCTCGAATTGGATGCTTTATGGATGTCAATCCCAGTGTACTGGATTAGGTATACACCCTTGTTCAAGATAGAGAACAACCATTAAAAGGAGTATATATCCTAAATATGTCACTGGAAGCTGAATAAAGGTTTTGGATGGAATTATATGAGAAAATTATAGGGTATCATATTTTAAAGGAATCATGTTTAGATTTTTAAATGCATCGGTCCTCTAAACTATGTTTTATTGGGGTTAGTCAACATGAGGTGGGTTGACATGATTTCTCACTCTGTCCCTCTCTTTTGTTTCATGTTGTTGGTGAGGATAAATTCAAGAATTTCATCGGTATGAGTCAAGTGAAGTAAGGGCCTTTTGGTCCTTTTATAAAAATCCATCATAACAAGGCTATTTGAGGTTGATTAGAATTTGAAAATCTGATCGAGTTGAGAGTCATTCCAAAATCGATATTTGAATACTAAAAGGATTATTTTTTGGACAATTTCAATGATATAGATACCATGGCACTGAATTGGTCTTGGAATTCTAGATCCTTTGGTGGGATGAATTATAGGTTGGTTGGTCAAAAAGTTAATAAAATTATTGTTTCTTCAGTTAGATAGGCTTGGACAAGAGCCATCTCAATGTTATGTCTTGGGAAACAATCATTTTCTCACGCTTCTACAGCTTATGTACCATATTCCTAAAATTATTCTAGGTGGTTTATTATCATTTAGAAATGAAAAGTGTAAATTTGGAGAAAAAATTATGAACATATTAGTTTACATATTTTAAGGTTTTTTCAATAAATCTTCTCAGGGACGAGAAGTTCTAATGTGTGGAAGTTGTAACAACCCATGTTTTTTTGGAATGGATGGAATATTAAATAGAAAATTGATTTTTTTAATTTGGTGGATGGAAAAAATTGTAAAAAAGGCATTATAATGAAATTTTGGAATTTCAAGAACTTAAATATGTAGTTTTTAGACTATGTTGGAGGTCAAAGAGGTGCCTCGATTTGTTTATTTAGTGTTGGGAGAATCATGCTTTGGAACAAAAAATTGGGAATTACTGGTAATGGAGTACAATTTTTCTAAAACCACATAGCCCACAGGGGGAAATCATGTGACAGAACTTGTGGATCTAGGGACACTTCAATATTTTTACTAACCATGGGATTGGAGACACGCCGTTGTTAAACTCGTATTGGCATTTTTACATAAGGTAAGTTAAAAGTTTTTGCATAGTTTCCTAAAATGTGTGCATGAACATTATGTGCATCCTTCTTGTAATGTACCTCATGCATGGATAGTACATGAGTTGGGAAATCTTACAGTCAAACCATGTTCTTATGTAATGGGTAAAATACCATTTTCTCTCTTCATTTTTATTTCTATCATCATTTTCTTTCTTCTCCTCTTACCCACACACAAGATCCTTCCATATAGATTTCTATCTCTTTAACCAATCCACATATATTATCTATTTGGGATCATATTTGAAAAAAAAATCATGTTGTATGTGTACCAGTGAGTCTAAATATCCTCCTACAACAATTCATTTTTTAACTTCCCATATCAAGAAATACATTCATGCAATCAAATTGAAAATATTTTTTGGGTGTTTATCTATTTATTTCATTTCTCATGAACCAAACCAAATAATGACTCAATATTGGATTTGTGGACTGTCTATGGTATAATTAATGTTGTATGTGTATTTTCCCTTAATTTTTTGTTTATTTATAAATTATTTCGTTGTGATTCACATTGGTCTTTTCATGCGATGCCTCTTATATTTAAAATTTAATTTTTATAACCTAATGCCCTAAATCTAGCCACCCCTGTATAATAAAATAGGCATTTTTAATGGTAATAGACCACATTTTTTAAACACCCTTTAGGGTATGTTCCTTAAATTAATTTAATTAATTAATCATTCTCTAAAAAATAATTTTTCAGGTGCATCGACTTATTAAATATATTAGATTAATTATATATAAGAAATGAAGAAGGAGGTAGTGATGTTAACTTTTATATCATCTACTCATGATTGAACCCCCTCATCAATGTTGAAACATTCTCTTATTGAATGAACATGATGAATTGTGTGTGGATTCATGTTATCAGGTCCTATTTTATACCACTTGTGTGAATAGTGTTGACCGCTAAGGATATTTCACCTAGCCCTCATATTTACGATGATGGAATGAACCAAAACATGAAACCAATGTCATGTATTGAAATAGTTCATGGGAATGACCTTCTTTATTTGTAAGTGACTTATTTTGTGGAATGTTTATAAATTCGAATCTTTTTTAATTTATAATTTCAATGTATTAAATTAATTAATGAATACATGAACTATTTCAAAAAATTAAATGTATTATATTAGAATGAACTGATTTCCCTAAATGATATTAGTTTTATCTTTAGAGAACATCGGGCTAAGGAATAATAGAGAAAAAATATTACTCTAGGTTTATTAATGATTAAAGGGATATCATGTATGGTTGTTGTTCGTGACATGTCACACACCTTGGAAATGCATTTTGGCATGTAATCCACATCACATTGTGTTTATAGGCATGATGTTCCATGCCCCATTTATTTGGAGGTTGGGTATTACCATCCTCATTGTATTTATATTACTCACCAAGACATATTTCCATATTTATGACACTCAACATGACTTCCTATATTGATTATAATCCTCAGGCATAATTACTCTTGTTTAATATTATGAAAGTATTATTATTAGTATGATTAGTATTAGGTATCTATGCCTGACTTATGGATCATGTCAAATTTAATACTACATATCTGAAAATAGGGATGTAAATATCAATATGTCTATAGTGAATATATAAGTATATATAAGTATATATATTATATTCATAGGAATTCTAGTTTAGGTTGGAGCTATTATGTCAGTCCATATTCCCTCGAGAAAACATATCATGACTTATTATGTTAATTATGTTATTTTTCTGTTGTTGATTTATTAAATTTTCACACTACTATATTTATGTTCATAGACTAGATCATTCTTTAGAAAATGTTGGTAGTTTCCTACTTAGTATACATAACACCCTACTCAGGCCACCACTGTAATGGGGTACCCAAGAAGATCTAATGTTTTTAGGTCCATTGATTTTTTGTTATGTAGTGTATTATACCTAGGTATTAATTCACAGGACTGAGATGTAGCTTAGGATTCTCATGAAGTTATACCTTTGGGACTTCGTTCTTTTTTTTTCATATGTTTTACTTCAATATCACATGTTTTTTATTTATTTCCTATTTTATGTAGCCTCACTTAGACATGCGTACATTATGATATATTTAGCATTGAAAATTTTTAGTCAGTTATTATATTCATGTTTTACTACTATGTTCTTTATTCAGATTGCATCCATTTTTTGGTGTTTCATTTATTATATTTTATACCACTGTTTTACTCTAATCTTCAGGGTATTTTATACCCATTGTACAATAATTATACACTCATTTCTAGTTGAAGACCTATGGATTATGGGGATATGTGCTTGAGGCCATAGAGTGATCTTTCCAATTACTGGTCTTATCGTCATTTGGGCTAGGATGTTACACTACACATAGTAAAATACTACCTATTCAGTTTTTAACAACTTGTGTATAAGTTAATTCTCTTATGGGGTGTCGTTAATCATGTCATATTATTTTTTATTTTCAATTCATCACCTACCTAGATTAATTATAATACACAAATCCAAAAAATTATACACAGTTCAACAAATGATATTTTCCCATCATAAATTTTTTTTCATAATATATTGAAATATTAATCTATCAACCAGAATTAAAAATAAACATACCATGAAAATAGAATATATAAAGTGATTATATATACACTCTATCAACCATGTCTTCCATACCTTCATCATGAATCACTTAGCATGAATCCTCTGATCCAATCTTTAAACAACTCTCGTTAGCACAACCACATTAGTGGTATATATCATTAACATCAATAAAAATGCATTAAATGTCACAAATAACATGTATTTAAAAAAATTTAATACCTTCATCAAGAGGGTTCAATCGTTTTTATCTTTAGGAAAACTCTTACTAAAATATCATGGTGTTTCATTATTCACCCATTAATAAATTGCATCCTCAAAATTTTAATTTCTCTCATAGATGAAAGAGATTATGGTTTAATTAATATAATTTTGACCTATGATATAAAAAAATATAGAAATAATTTATAATAATTTATAATGTTATTATAAATCACCCAAATTATTTCCCATGAAAGTGTCAAACTAGTTTTCAAATTATTCCATCTCTTATGCATTGCGTAAAGATCAAGTTAATACTCAACTATCCATTTTGAGGTTATTACCAATATGTTCATTGGTACTAGAGCCTAAAAAAATTGTAGTATCTATATAGGGTTTTCATTGTTTTGAAACAGCATATTAATTACTTTTGTAAAATGTTAACATGTATTCTTAATGTTATATTTTTACCTAAGGTTTCTACTAATTCATTCAATTATTAATTTTTCATAACGTTTTATCTATATCATTCATAATATATACTAAAAAAATTCATTGAAACAAATCCTCTCATAATTAAATCATTACCATTTCCCAAAAAAATTATTGGTTTAATACTATTCAATATATTCTTTAATCATGTATATTCCTAAAAAGATATTTATATTTTCCCAACATAACCTAATTTTTCATAGAAAAAAATTCTATACCCACATTATTGTATATTGACATCTTGATCATGTCTAATTTTTAATACCCAATAAAGATATCCCAAAATATCATTGGTCACCCTAATATACAATCATATAAGACCTAAAATCTGTATTTATTACATTAAAATTTTAATCAACCACAAAATTATTTACCCATGATGGTATTTGTAAAACATTAAATATACTCATCTAAACAAATCCTAAACCATAATGTTATCTACTCCATTTTTCATAACAATTGTGATTCCCTCATCATATACTCCATATTTTGATACAAAAAATAGACTTTTTTATACATGATTGATACTGACTAATGTGGGAAAAACATTTCCATCCATATATATAATTTTAAAAATAATTGATTCTCATAAAAAATATAACATATAGGTTTATTTTATAGAGAGTTAGAGTACATATTTAACTAAAAAACTCATATACTTCCCAAAAAATGTTCATTATTCAAAAAAACCAAGGAATCATTATTTAAAAATATGTCTTCAAATTATCCCCCATAACTCCACACACATGACACCCATAATTTTTTATATATGTTAAAATATTATTTAAAACATTGGGAAATTGAAAAATAATAAGGTTTATCTATAAAACACAGTAATCTGTAGTGTACAATAAAATATCATAAGGAATAAATAATGCATGATTAATAGGGAATAGAAATATAATTGGAAAATAATTCCTTATATAAATGATAACCTGAGAATGTGATATATGTCTATTAATAATACGAAAATAAAAAGAATCACATGGATAAGAATAAATGATTTCATAGTGGTGGAATATATAATGGTAAATTCAATAAACACGGCACACATTATTTTTTATAAGACATTATACATTAACATGTATGGTTTATAATAAATTACCAACTAGTTGGTATCATGAGATCTAAGAATGCATCTAGGTCCTAAAACATTATATGCCCATCTATATCTAATAAAGTTTAACATATTTATCATACGATGGAATGAATAAGAAATACAATACATAACCATTATTATATATTAATCAATTAAAAAAGTGTTGAAATAATAAGTGTATGAATTTTAAATATTTCTCTAGTCAATAAATAGTATAAATTTCCTAATAAAAACATTTGAAATATAAACCATAGGGAGTATTGGGTATACAATTATATTATTAAGAAAACAAATTATATAAATTGAATAGGTGATATATAATTTTTCTGTGAAATTAATAAATTTCTACTTAAAGAAGAAAAATAGAGCCAAGAGATAGAGAGAGAGATGAAGAGTTATGGAGAAAAAAGATCTTATGATGAAGGTCGGTTATACCATATAAATTCATAATATTATTTATACGTTAAGGAATGAAAAATAAATTTAGATCAAATAATAATTTATTGAGTATTATAAGAAAAATAAGATAAATTATAAAAATAAATTTCATAAAACAATATAACATGGTTGTAAAAACAATCCTCTATGTAAATTTTAAAAATAAAATTCAAGAGATGAAAAAAATAAAATTTAGACCATATTATTAAAAAAAATGAAATACTTATACCTTGAAAAAAAATTAATGTAATGATATTTAGAATAGAGTTGAAAATAAAAAATTTAAATAACTGTAATGATATCCCATTATTTGTAGGGACGTATTGGGTGATATGGTATTCATCAAGGTTTTACTTCTGAGACGCAACACATGTGAGGTTTGTGGTTAGTGGGATGTGGTTGGTGAATGAAAATAAATTTTAGATACACCTTAAATGAGAAGTTACTAACATGGACCAATAAATGTGATAGTCAACTTATCCATGATTAGCAATGTGATTTGGGATGGGTTGTTATGGTGATACCCACCTTTAGTGATGATTGTGGGGGTAACTTTTTATGGACTTATATGATATATAGAACTCACCCCAAGCTAAAATTGGGTAGGGAATTTCTGGTACTAGCTGAAATATGAGACCAACTGTTGGATGGGACCTACCTTTGGTTGGAGGGAAATGGGAAGTCATGGTGTGACAACAAACCCTAATCCATTATTCCTAGGTTGATATTTGTGGAATGAGGTGATATCTTATTTTGTAATTGACTGAAAATATAGTGTTGGGTGATGAAGTGGCTGAGTTTTCACAAAATGATACAATTTTTATTCTAATGTATAGTTTATTGTTATTATTATTTATTTTCATTATCTATATATATATATAATGATGATGTATATTTGGGGAACAATATTACGACATACTAAGATTTATTTCTTACACCATACACTAGAACCTCATTTCATGTGAAGATGTTATGTATTTTGTATATTTTTGAGTGCATATTGTGAAATAGATTGGGATAAGGTAGCTCAATAAAGATTCAAATATGATATGGAGCTGAGGCTTACATATGGTAGTATATAAGTATACATTATTTATTATTTGGTTTATTTTATGTGTTATTTTTTTATTGTTATATTAGGTGGGATATATGACTGTACGACTACATTTAATTTGTTATATAATGGTTATATTATTGATCTTCCTCAATCTGATTATTTTCTATGAATGATTCATAGTTATTTGGTTAATGTTTTTCATTATGATTTCAAGGTCATAGTCTTCCAAATGTATCATTTAGTCCCTCATCGCTAATATGTAGCTTGTAGTATGCATAAAGGCATGGCTAAGGCGTCTTGGTTCTCTATCTAGGATACTATTGATTGATTTTAGTTAAATAATTGCAATAATACTGATTCTTAATCCAAAGTAAAAAAATTATTCCCAAAACATGCGTAATAAAATTATAAAATAGAGGTAGAATATTCGTAAATCCATAATCATTGAATGAATTTTTCATTGAATAATAATTGAACACTTCTCACATAAAGAGATTACTATATGATGTAATAATTTAATTTTATCGTAGAATATATCGTTTAAATTCATTCATCTCTTTGAATTAAATGGGTATATTTTTTTGCAACAACATAATGATCTTGAAGATATCATTATATTGTGTTTATATTCTTCTTTGGACCTCCCTATTTGAAAATGGGAGGGGACTATATAAATATACCGTTGTTTAATTTTATTGAGTTTCCACTTTTTCATTTAAACATGTTTCCTTTTTTTGAGTTTACTTATACTCTTACATTTTATCAACCCGAAATCATTTATTTTTATCTTTACCTACCACATTATTCCCCTCACTTTTCATTATTTTCTCCAACTCCCATTCATTTATATGTTTCACTATCTTTAGATATTCCCTTATGATATTTCCTCATTACACGGTAGTCTATTTATTAATATCATGAATTAAGTTATAAATTGTTTCCAAATTTGATTTCAATATTTAAAAGATAAAATTTCTATTGTATATGATAATTCTCAAGGGTTTTTATTCAGTGATATTATTTTAAATTATATGAAATTATTATGTATTCAAGATAAAGTTTTACATGTTTTTATTATGATTAAATCTGTTATGGATGCTGATTAAAATGAGTATCAAAATGAGGAAATGATTTTTTTAATAGACTTGATTTTTTTGTTGGGGGTTCATATAGATGTAACTTGGTTTTAGTTAATTTTTCATCCGTGAAATTTTATAATTATGTCCCATATTTAGATGTAGATTCATTGAGCCCTCATATGAATTTTTAAAGTTTTTAGGAGGTAAATTTTAATTCACATAATTGGAATCGAATGTTTTGAATATTTCATACCATATTGACATTATCGGTAATCTAGTTCCCCTCTATACATCTCAAAAATTATGAACCTTCATTGGGTGTTGGATGTCTATGTTCCACTTATTAAAAAACTAATTTTTTTTATAAGGCCTCCACATGGGTAGAAAGTGAGCATTAACCTCCACATGATTTATTTATTTCTATGTTGTTCCTATCTATCATTCTTAAAGGCTATAATTGTGATAGATTTTATTATGAAGGAATTATTCAAAATCTATATTTTTTAGAATAAATCTCCAATCCATGTAGGCTTGAACTATATAAAAAGATATAAATTTTAAATTGTAGTGTAATATTTTAATTCAAGTCCAATTTTTTATTCATTTCCCCTATGCGTCTTGAAAATCTCGTTAAATATATCACAAGCTTGGAATATGAGTACTCTATATTGTTGACATTATTTTGAATTTCATTCCATAGATTCTTATTCATTCATATTGTGAAATATTTATGTAAAATTTAATTATGCAACATGTAAAAAGTGGAAATAGGGAATTCCAAAACCTTTTAAACTAATCCCTTACCTAATACTTCAGTGAAAAAGGAAATTCCCTAAATTTTTTGGTATCTATTAGGTCTTAGTTATAATTTAATGTATTTCATATCTATATAAAAATTATAAAAGTGGATATATTTATCATTATATTACTTGCCTCAAAATTTACCATATTGTGAGTTGTCACGACCCGTTCTTGGGGCCCATGCTGTGACTACCCCAAGCCCGACTTCCATAGGCTAGGGGCTGGGGACTAGAACCAAATGCGTAAATCCTGATAAAAGGGAAGGTATTGCCTTTATATAAGAAAAAAATCACTACAGAGTATGCAACCTAAAGTAAACACTATGTAAACTGAGTAAAAAAGTAATTGTTGAAAAGTAAATGTGCCAGAATACAAACCCAACTGAAAGTACAGTAAAACTGAAAAGAAATTACAATAGTTGTAAAGTAAATTAGCTACCACCGAGTTGTCGTCTGGCAATCCCACCTGATGGTTTGGTATAGATGGTCTCCTCATCTCCTAGGGTTTGGTCATCCGCATAGTGTATGTCCCACCTGATAGTCCACCTCTGGGTACCGTCCCGCTCCACAATCCTCATCCACGGTCAGTGTTGTCCATCGTCTACAACCAACACAATGTAGTGCAGGCATAGCCCGTGCAGGGGTGAGTATACGATACCCAGTAGGGACCCCAAGACCCCAAAAGGTCTCCTAGAATCCACAAAAGATAAAACACAAAGGAAGGGTACACACAAGAAGTATCAACAAAATTTACCTAGGTATATGCCCATATATATACCTAAGTCGTCATTTCCATTTCGGCTCCAACTCATGAGCCCAAGTACAACCCAGTCCACACAAGAAAACACAACACAATCCACAAAGGAAATAAAGTCAATAATATCGATGATAATGGTTGAAAGTCAAGAATCAACTCACACAGGTATACTACTCAAGAAGAGGGGTGGAGATGATAGATGTAGCTTCTGAATCATCTCCCCTACCGAACCCACGTAGGATCAAAGAACAGAATTCATCACTGCCGAACCCATGTTGGATCCTAGTACAGTAGCCATCACTACCGAACCCACGTAGGATCCATGGAAAGTCATCCTCACTGCCGAACCCACGTAGGATCGAAGTACAGTCATCATCACTGCCGAACCTATGTAGCATTCAAGTACAGTCATCATCTTCATAGAACCCACAGAGGATCCCAGCACGGTAGTTGTCGCAGTCGCAACCAACTCTATGGTTTCCACACACAACATTCTCAATTCAGGGAGGGTCTCCTCCTCAAGTCAAAGGGGTGTATACATCAACCACCACGAAGACTAGAGTTAATGTATCTCGTAGTTCTATCTCATGTCATAGGGGAAAACTAAGAAAAACGTGACCAAGTCACGGAGAACAAGAAAACCAAGCCATTTTCAAAAAGTACACGCTGTGTAGGTATGCGATACATGTCATGTCATCAAACACTGGGTACTGCCTGTGTGAAACAGACCGTGTCACAGGACTGGTCATGTAAATAAGTAAGTACATAGAGTGTGGTATGGTTAGATGTCCTGTCATCAGTCCACGGGTACTGTCCGTATATCACAGCCCGTGTCGAAGGGCTGTCCATGTAAAAAGTAAGTACATAGCCTGTGGTATGGTTACACGCCATGTCTAAACTTCTGGGGTCAGCTCCGTGTACGCTGGCCATGCCGGGCCATGTGGTGGAGTACATGCTTGTGTACTGCACCCATGTCCGTTTATTCCTTGAATACACACCGAGTCATCACGAAGCCACTTCTGCCATGGTGAAGGTAGTACACACCATGCATGTTGGCCATGTGGTTCTTCCCATGTCGGTGTATCTCCCAGATTACACGTTGAGCCTTGTGATTCCGATTCTGCCTTTATATGAAGAGAATACACTCCCTTTTACATGGTCGTGTATAGCTGTCCGTGTCCGTGTATTTTCCCTAAATACACGCCATGTCCATCAAAGTCTCCATTGTCAAACAGTGTGAAGAGTACATGTCGTGTGAATAGAGTCACATGTCGTCTGTTACTTTTATAATGTCCGAATTGGAAGCCACAGTACACTTTTACTATACAATGTGTTCTCCTGGAGTACATGCCGTGTATTCTGAAATTTTCCAGAAAACGACGCCTCTGGCCCGCATGCCTCCCAAGGTGTCTGTTCGTCCTTCCAATGATCCGATTTCTATGAGACTTCCGCTTCCAGGTCGCCCCATTACCCTGAGGCCATTTATGATGTTTTCAGTCCTCCGATTGGCTCTGAAAACATATCTTGATTCACCACACAAGAACAGAGGAGGAATCAGACCGTGTTCCTTTGGTCCTGTCCCTTCTGCATTATTCCGTTAACAAGCGGTTTAAGAGGAAAAAAACATGGAAATAAAAACAATAATTTCTCAATCCAAACACACCCATACCTCGAAATAAGTTCACGGTTGTCATGTACCACAGATGAGGGCGTCGTTTCCATCATCGAAGGTGTCTCCTCACTTTTCATGGTGGAAGAAGAGGATGGAGAAATCGGGGCTGCCAAGCCGATGTTATTCATCAAAGAGTTGGTGTTTTTCGTTGAATATGTAGTTATTTAAAAAGGATTTAGAGCTCTATCCCAAATTCCTCTCACAACAAGCTAACTCCCCCAAAATAAAATAAGTCTCATCTTATTTTATTAATTCATCCATGCATTTAAATTTTAAAATTCAAACACATAACTCTCTTAATTGATTAAGTGGGTTAGCATGATTTATTTTGGGGACGGTGGGGAGAGGAGAAGTCACCAACTTAATTACAAGGGGGTTTAACAAGTTTAAAGGGGGAGAGTTAATGGGTTAGGGAATGTGATGAGTTGGGTCTCGTGTGGGCCGTACCTCACAAATATCATAACATGAGTAGTTATAAACATGTGGGTCCCACCACAACTTCCCCATATAGATTAAAACCAGCAAAGAAAAAGAAATAAAATTGTAACACAATTTTATTTTATTTTAAATTTAATCCACTTTTTTTACAACTCCTCCCAAGCAAACACACCTTTAGTAAAGGTCCTCTTAATCAATTACCGGTGTTGCAGTTCCATCAGTGCCCTTAGATTTCAATTCCGAGCACCAGTTCCAAGGATAGAAATACTCGTTCATTCATTCACTGAACGTACCTGAGCTAAACTTTGGAAATTGATTTCGGTCACACCGGCCCTTGAAATCAGGTACCATCAGAAACTGCATACTCGTAAAATCCCATAGAATTTATAAAAAAAATTTCTTGAAATTTACAGGTCTTTACATTACTCCCACCTCCAGGCTTTACGTCCCCATAAAGCTACATCATAAACTCTGGAAACAAAAGAGGGTACTATGCACGCATATGAGCCTCCCTCTCCCATGTGATATCCTTGAGGTTATCGTGCTGCCACCTGATGCGCACTGGAGGAATCGATTTTCCACGTAGGACTCGCTCATGTCGATCCTCGATCTCCACTGGGACCTCTGTGAAAGTCACCCTGTCATCAATGTCAAGCTCCCCGTGATCAATGATATGTGTCAGGTCATGCACGTACCTCCTCAGCTGAGATACGTGGAAGTTGTTGTGTACCCAGTGCAACTGAGGTGGAAGAGACAGGCGATAAGCCACCTCGCCTATCCTACTGATAACTTGGAATGGTCTGATAAAGTGCGGAGATAACTTGCCGCTCCAGCCAAATCTCCGTAGTCCATGTTAATGTGAAACCCATAAGAAAACGTGGTCACCATCCTTGAACTCCAGTGGTCTCCGCCTCCTGTCAGTATAGGAATTCTGTCAGCTCTGAATGGTCCTCATCTGCTCCTGGATGATCTAAACCTTCTCTGTCATGAACTGGACCATCTCTGGTCCTACAAGTGCTGACTCCCCGGGGTTAGTCCAACACAGAGGTGATCTACAAGTTCGGCCGTACAATGCCTTGTATGGTTCCATCCTGATGGTGGAGTAGTAGCTGTTGTTGTATGCAAACTCCACCAATGGTAGGTGATCCTCCCAGATGTGACCAAAGTTGAGGACAATGCATGGAGCATGTCCTCGAGAGTCTGAATAGTCCTCTCTGTATGACTATCCTTCTAAGGATGAAAGGCGGTGATCAGGCGTAGCTGCGTCCCACACGACTCCTCCAACCCTTTCTAAATCCAGGAAGTAAATCGAGTATCTCGATCGGAGACGATAGATGATGACACACCATGAAACTGTACGATCTCATGAATGTAGAGGCGTCCCAAGCTCTTCACTGAGCCCTGCTCTATGATAGGTTGGAAGTGCGCTGAATTAGTGAGTCGTTCTACAATCACCTAGATGGAGTCGTGTCCTCTGGAAGTATGTGGAAGTCCCGTCACGAAATCCATAGATATATCATCCCAATTCCACTCCAGGACCTGTAAGTGTTGTACCAAGCATGGTGGTACCTGGTGCTCTGCCTTCACCTGCTAGCAGATGAGGCATCGTGAAATGAACTCTGCCACAGACTTCTTCATACCTAGCCACCAGTGCTGTCATCTAAGATCCTGGTACATTTTTGTTACTCCTAGATGTACCACCAAATGGGAAGTGTGAAAATCTCTCAGCACCTCCTCTTGTAATGAAACTGGTACCATGGTACATCCGCTAAAAATAATGACATGCCCTCCTCCTACATAAAATCCATTAGATGCTTGTCCTATGGATATCTGTGAACATCACGTATCATAATCAAAGTCCCCACACTGTGCCTCCCTGACCCGCTAAAGTAGTGGAGGAGTGACTGTGAGCGACAATAGAAAGGCTTCACCATCTCTATCCACGAAGGATATCTGTAACGCGACTAGTTGCTATGTTTCCTCTCCATGTAGCTGAATGCCCGATCTCCTACTGAGTGCATCAGATACTACGTTACCCATACAAGGAGTATAGACTTTCTCAATGTCATAGTCGTGGAGAAAACTGAGCCATCGCCATTGTCTCAGGTTCAGGTCCCTATGCAAGAAGATGTACCTGAGACTTTGGTGGTCAGAGTAGAGTATAAAGTGCTCGTCCTTCAGATAGTGCTGCCAGATCATCAAGGAGAAGACCACTACCGCTAACTCCAGGTCATGGGTAGAGAAGTATTGGTCGTGCTTCCTCAACTGTCATGAACCATAAGTGATCACTTCCCGCTCCTACATTAGGACACACCTGAGCCTGGTCCCTGATGCATCACAGTAAACTATGTACCATACACCCTCCTCTGATAGCCTCAAGATGGGTGCACTGGTCAATATCTATCTCATCACATGGAAGCTCTGCTGACAACTATCTTACCACACAAAGGGGTTCCCCTTCTTCGTCAATGAAGAAAGCGGTGCTGCAACTCTGGAAAAGTCTGGCACAAATCTCCTATAGTATCCCGCCAGACCTAGGAAACTCCATAGCTCAGTCATGCTCCTGGGTGGATCCCAAGTTAGTAATGTCTCGATCATCACATGATCCACCGCAACTCCCACCACAGAGATGATGTGCTCCATGAAATGGACCTCCCGAATCCAGAACTAGAACTTCGAGAGATTACCATAAATCTGGTGCTCTCGGAGTGTATCCAGTACAATCCGCAAAGTGGTAGGCGTGCTTCTCCTCAGTAGTTGAGTAAATCAATATGTCGTCGATGAAGACTACGAAAAATCGATTGAGGTAAGGCTGTAAGATCCTGTTCATGAGACTGATGAACTCTACTGGAGCATTGGTTATGACGAATGGCATAACCAAGAACTCAAAGTGGCCATACCAACACCTGAAGGCCATCTTATGCACATCCTCATCTCGAACTCTGAGCTGATGATAGCCTGACCTCAGGTTTATCTTTGAGAACCAGCGTGCTCCCTTGAGCTGATCAAAGAGGTCGTCAATCCTCGTAGGTGGATACTTGTACTTCACGGTCATCTGGTTCAAGTGACAGTAGTCGACACACAGTCTCAAGCTCCCATCCGCCTTCTTAGCAAACAAAATTGGGGAAGCCCAGGGTGAATCAATGGGTCGAATGAATCCCTTTCCCTGCAAGTCCTCCAGCGGTACCTGTAGCTCATGATGCTTAGTGGGAGCCATCCGATATGCTGGAGTAGATATCGGGGTTGTCCTGGGGAACAAGTCAATATAGATGTCTACCTCTCTGCGAGAAGTTAGTCTTGGAACATCGTCAGGAAAAACGTCAGCATACTGATCCACCACAATAGGGAAGCTTGGAATCCGCACATCAACTGCTCCGAGGATGAGACAAGGAAACTGATGTGTGATTGGCTACCCTCTCCTCTGCGTGAGTCCGTCCTGTGCTGCAAAGGATTCCTTCTCACCGATGAAGGTGAACCTGATCCCACCGGTGCAGACACACCGCACCTTGCACCTAATATAGTCGATATGAGCATGGAACATAGATAACCAATCCATGGCCAAGATGTCATTGTGAGGCCTTGACACCACTACAAGAAGATCTCAGCCGAAGATCTCACCTCCTAGAGTAAGCTCACACTACTAGAACTAGTTTGTAATCGTCGAGTCTGCTCTTGTAGGAGTCTCTAGCTGTAAGGATCGAGCCAAAAGCTCTGTCGGAATCTCCGAGCTCCGAACAAGGGCAGCGATAATGAAAGAATGACTCTCTCTTGTGTCTATGAGAACTGAAACAATGGTGGAGTAGACACAGATAGTACCTGGAATCATCTCAGGTGCGCTGTGGTCGTAAGCCTACACTGCCTAAAGTTAAACCTTCCTCTGTCCTCCAGTTCCATATGGTCGGGGTGGACCTCCTAGTGGTGGTGGTGGTAGAGCCTCGAAGCGTCGTACACCACCTGCTGCTCAGCCAGATCCTCTACCTCGTCCGCCTACTCCATGCAGATCGCCACAGTCGAACCATTTCCTCTACCTAGGCATCCCGTAAATCGTCTGCTGCTCCTCTACATGGCGGGTCAGGTAGTCACGAGCCATGTGGCCCTGCCCACCGTATTCATAGCACTATCTGCCACTCGTGTGACTGGCTCTATTGCGTGTTCCCCGCACATCAAAACCAGTATCCTGAGTTTTCCCTCCTGATGTCCTAGTCCTCTTTGACCTCTACGACACCTATCTACTGCCGGCTGCAGAAGAATCCGCTACGTGTCGCCCTGCGCTAGGCCTCGTTGCTGGTGTATGCTCATCAAGAAATCCCTCTACAAGAAGGGCTCACTCTAGTACTCCTTCATGCGTCAGAATGCTGAGAGATATCATCGTAGCCCTGACCTCATGCCTCAGTCCCTGCTTGAAGGTCCGGGCCCGGAAGAATGGGTCCCGTACCATGTCCGTGGTGTGGAACCAGAGGTCAGTAAATCTCATCGATTAGTGGGATACTGTGATGCTGCCCAGCCGCAGCTGCAGTAACTCCTGAATGCGCACCGCACGGAGGGTGGCTGGAACGAACTCTGAGCGGAAAAGGATCTCGTAGTCCGTCAAAAGCAGTGATGCCGCGTCGTGCACCTGGAGCATCATGCTCCACAATATACCTTCTGCTGCATGCATGAGACTCACCACAAGGATCACCATGAGGTATGCTGGTGTCCCTACTAATCTGAAGACTCGAACAACAGCCTCCAACCAATCCTCGGCTGCCTGAGGGTCCATCTCTCTACAGAACCTGGGTGGCCACTAACGCTGAAACTCATGCAGTGCACTCAAGAAATGTGCACTCTCAGCTGTTGGGGTTGGTGGCAGCGCTGGCTCAGCAGGTAGAGGTACCAACGATGCCTCCGTTGTAATGGGGACATGCACTGAGGGCTCGTCGTTTGGTGGGCTTCCATCTCTCGCAATGCTCGGAACACTAGCTGGCTTCCATCATGGGGCCATCCTGAATGAAACGGGTGTTCCATGGTTAATACAGTATACCTTGTGAGATGACACAAAGTGATCACAAAGAATACTTTTGAAACACACATGCAATCAATGTTTTCGTGCACTGAGTCGGAAATCAGAAGTCAGGGTCCTGGTGTATGGATACGTCGGCCACCACACCAACACTGGACTGCCTGGACTAATAACGACACTCAATACCCTAAACACAATTTCTTTACACATAAGAAATTATCAGAGTCCTGAGTTCTATGGTAGAACCGACTCCTCTGATACCAATTTTTCATGACCGATTCTCGGGGCCCATGCCGTGACTACCCCAAGCCCACCTTCCATAGGCCAGGGGCTGGCGACTAGCACCAAAGGTGTAAATCCTGATAAAAGGGAAGACATTTCTTTTATATAAGAAAACAAACACCACAGAGTACGAATGTTGAATTAAAAACAATGTAAACTAAGTACAAAAGTAAGTGCTGAAAAGTAAATTGGATAGAATACAAATCCAACTGAATGTACAGTACAATTGAAAAGAATGTACAACAACAGTAAAGTAAATTAGCAACCACTGAGTCGTTCTACAACTATCCCACATGAAGGTGGGTACATATGGTCTCCTCAGCTCCTCGGGTCTGGCCATCTGCACCATGTACATCCCGCCTAATAGACCACCTACGGGTACCGTCGCGCTCCACAAGCCTCAACAACGATCAACACTGTCTGTCGTCTGCAACCAAAACAATGTAGTGCGGGCATAGCCTATACAGGGGTGAGTATACGATACTCAGTAGGGACCCTAAGACCCCCGATGGTCTCCCAGAATCCACAAATGATAAACCACAAAGGAAGGGTACAAACAAGAAGTATCAACAATCTCTACTTAGGTATATGCCTATACATATACCTAAGTCATCATTTCCAATTTAGCTCCAACTCACGAGCCCATGTACAACCCAGTCCACACAGGAAAACACAACACAATCCACACAGGAAATCAAGTCAATCATATCAATGATAATGATTTCAATTCAAGACTCAGCTCACACAGGTATAATACTCTCGAAGTGTAACGCCCCAAGATTTTATGAAAAATATTCTTTTTAATTTCATTAATGTCTTGTGTTGTACGCTACAACAAAAGAAGCTTTCACAATACGCATCCTTGACTTTCCTTCCGTTACACGCAATCGCGACCTTCCTCGATAGCGTGTGTAGTACGCAATACTGAGTTTCACGAAACAACGATATGCTATTAAAATATTATTAAAACTAGCCGTTATGAATAGTAATAACCACTTTTTGGAAATTTTGTAAATTTTATTTTTCAAAATGGAATTCATTTTTGGATTCGGAGTATCGAATTTAGCCTAAGGTGAAATTTTGGTACTTTTCGGATAACTTTCATATTCTAATGAATAGTGAAAATTACTAAATTATAATTAAAAACAACTTTTTTAATCGAAATAATTAATAGTAATAAATTATTAATTTGAGTGGTTTTAAAGTATATTTAGAATATATTTTTACAATTTAATACAATGTTCGTCATTGTTTGTAATTTCACATTTAAACCAGACATAATCAAGTGTCAATCTTTTGATAGATTTTGTTTCTTAAAAAACACGCTATTTGTTTTAACAGCGGGATTTAATTATAAAATTAATTAATGCAACTTCTATGTTATGAATTTGGTAAAATAGACTTCATTTTTGAATTCGGAATATGAAATATAGCTTAGGATGAAATTTTGGCATTTTTCTGAAAACTTTCAATTTTTGATGAATAGTGAAACCACTAAGTGGTAGGTTAAAAACGGAATTTTGCATAAAACATAATTTTACCGCTTCTGTGAATGGAATTTCGAAAATCCGAGAGACACGGTTAATATCAAGGACTAAAATGTGGTTCAATGAGATGAAAATAATTTTTTGGTGAATAGTAACTTTTTACTTTTTTTACCACGGTTAATAGTAAATAGGGTAACTAAGGGTAAATATGATATTAATATTACCCTAACACATGTCCTAATTCTATTGGACAAGTGTAATTCGACCAAAAACAAACTTAGGAATAAAATATGACCATTTAGGCCCACTTGGATTAGATTAGGACATTTATTATTAATTTATTTAAAGAAGGGTTAAAATAGTTAAAATCAAAGTTTAATAAGTAAATCATTTTTAATATGGGGTTATACATAAGCTAAATTCGACTATAAATATTCATTAGAAAGCTAAAAAGATTTCCTACATGATGGTATTTTATTTGTAATTTTTAGACAGCATATAATATAATTTATTTATGACACAAAGATGATGCAGTGATTATCTTATTAATGAAATATTGACATAATTGATAATATAAATACCAAAATAAATGTAATTTAAGACTTTTTATGAATTCCACTAATTTTCTAGGTTACTATGATATATTAGTGTTGATTTAATCAACTTGGTTCGAATATATAATTCTGTTATGACTTTCAAAAAAATCATATATCAAATAGTGTCAAAATTGACACAAAATAGTTTTTAAATCAAATATTATATTATTAATTGTTATTTTATTCCTAAAAATCTAAGGTTCGGACAAATGACTTAGATAAGGATATATGTATTAATAATATACAATTTGGGGTTCGTTTGGCATGTTATAGTAAGTGTATTAACCATATAGTGAAAGAAAACAAAAAGACACGGTAAAAGTTAAATTATTTAACTTAGAGTTAAATCTAATTGATAAGGTTTAAAATAAGATCCAAACATGTATAAATTTGATTGGTTGATGATATTACAACCCTATCTCATCTAAGCTTCGAATATGAGTCATTTTTGGAGGTTTTTAAGTGGGGTTATATTTATTATAAATTAATATTTTTAAGAATTCCTAAGGTGCCCCTCTCCTCCCTTATAAAAGGACACCTCCTCCCCCTCCTCCTCACACCAATTTGAGCACTCAAGCTCGGCCATCCCCTGCCAAAATCCCTTCTCCACTTCCCTAGAAACATCCTAGAGGTTCTGGTCTTCCTCGAAGACCAATTCTAGTGCCCTAAGAGGAGGTCTCAAAGAGGCACTTCAAAGAAGAGGTAATTACCGTTACCAATTCTTTCATCTTTATTTCTTCTTCCACTTCTTCTTCTTAGGTTGTTTCATTATGAAGTAATAACATCAGTATCACTCATATACTGATATGTTATTATAAGTATGAAACAACCCTATTTCACCATCTATCCATCCTACGGAAAAAGAAATCACCGTGCGTGCGTACGTACGGAATACCGTCTCCACGCCGTGGTGTAATCTATTTTCCACCACCACCTTACATGGATGGGTATAATGGTGTAAATAATAACTATACATAGTTATTACAACATCATAATGATTCTGATATATTTTATAATCCACTCCAATTCAATTCAATATTTATAGAAATGATATCATCGCTCGTGCGTACGTACGGAATACCGTCTCCACGACGCGATGAGATTCATTCTCCATGTTAACCATTTAAGAATGATTATAATGTATATATAAGAAATAATAATGAAATACATGACATTATAAAGCTACTGGATTTATGTATATATATATACATATGTATGTCATCTACTTACTTCCATTTCAAGACAATAAGGAAAGAAAAACAGCGTTCATGCGTACGTACGGACTACCGTCTCCATGAACGGTGTTTTTCATTTTATTTATCTATCTATTATATATATATATATATACTGAATATATATGATATATAAATCATATTTTATATTCTGGAAGTAAGTAAATCATGATATATGTAATAATGATGTCAAGAACAACATGTCAAAACACCTACGATAAATGAAACGATTTTACCCAAAACGCTTCTTTAACATGGAATTTACAAAAGAACGGGTAATATAATGTCATAAGTGAACCATATATGATATAATAACAATGAATATGATTCTGTAATAAGTCAATGACATTATTTAAATCATTATACAGGAGGTTCGGACACATACGAAGCAAATTGGACCTAAGGTAAGGGTAATATCACAATCTCATTTTTATCTGAGATTGTTTATTCGTAAGTATTTACTGGGGTGTATTTTATCATCCACATCCATGTTTCATCAAAATGTAATATTATTTCCATCCACCTACAATTGTTTAAATCCATTTTTACCCTTCGGTGAGTTTTAGTAATATGTATGAAAGGAATCTTTTGTCGTACGAGGTACTTTTTGACTTTTCCGACAAAAGTACGAAGAATGTTTTTTTTAACTTATACGACACGAACGGATTTCTACTATTTTATAAAGCCTTATTTTCATGAAGCTTCCTCTAAAAGATTTCATGACTATTTTCAATAAAATCTCTTTCTTTTAAAGTTGCATGATGTTTTGTGAAAAGAAATTGATTTTGAAGAAGAAAGGATATTTTCCTCAAGAATTCAATTCAAGTGTTTTATCAAAATTATTTTCCATCTAAGATAATAAAGAGTTCTGTTTATATCCATATTTTTACATTGATTTGACTATGTTGTGATGGAATTATGTTTATGAATTCTTTTATCTTATATGAATTGATTTATGATGTCATGATGTTTCAAGAATCCCATTTTTGTTACATGTGTTATGAAATGATGTATGATTTATGATTTTGTGGCACACATAAGAATGGTATCATTATGAGATGGGTGGGACCTATATCTCCCTCCAATGCATTGGGTAAAGATTTTATATCTCATGAGATAGACATGGCTGGAATGGTAGGTTATACCGGTTCAGTGAAACAGGACTGAAACGAGGATTACTCGATTCAGAAAGGGACTTTGTCCACTAAGATAGTCTTGGCAATGAGTCTTGACTAACAAGAAATGATTCTCTATGATTATGTCTGTATGCCACAATGAGTAATGTTTTAAGTTATGATTTCATTTCACTACTATGATTTATCCCATGTTATGAAATTATGCTCTCTTTTGCAGGTTAAGATTTCCAAAAATGTTATGTCCTTATGAAAATTATGTGATTGATATTTCCTTTGTTTACCCTTACTGAGCATTTGAGCTCACCCTTTTATGTTTTCTTTTCCCCAGGATATAAAGAAAGGTTTTAGGTAGAAAAAAGGGATGACCTTTATGGGAGATATTGAAGAACTTTCACCACGATTAGAAGATTACGTTCCGAGTTTCCAAAGACACTAAACTATTACGATCCTTTAGTGTGTGTTTTTGTTATATACTAAGTATTCCGCAAATGTAATGTAATGTCCATGTACGTCAAGATACGGGTCTCTACAGTTGGTATCATAGGAAAGGTTTAGTCAACCTTTGGAAACTAGGATGCGAGAACTTTAGTGAGATCCCTAGAGATATTTCTAAGGTATGTCTAGGGATGTCTCTAAGGTTAAGTATACGTATAGGTTATAGTCCTAAAATTACGCTAACGATCTTCGAATTTAACCTAAGATGTTAGATATTGAGGGTACTAACCCTTTATTATGTTGTTTTCCCTAGCATGATTTTTGCCTCTCACACAATTCTTTTGGGGTTTTAGACGATGGCTGGAACCCGAAGGAACCGTGTTAATGCGGAATGTGATGGGAAATGCAATGATTGTACCCCTGAGCAACCAAACGATATAGGAGCTGGAATGCAAAATCTTGTAGCCATTCTCACACAAATTTCTCAAGCTATGAATCATGCAGGAATTCCAAACGAGCAAAGGAAGGAGCAACATTCTGTTGAATCCTTCATGAGGCAGCGTCCACCTTCTTTCAGTGGGTCTACTGATCCATTAGTTGCTGAACAATGGATTAGTACTACTGAAAAGATATTTTCAGTTCTTCAATGTTCTGAACATGATAAAGTCATCCTAGCAGTGTATCGTTTGGAAGGAGATGCTGATCAATGGTGGAATCTTATTAAAAATACAAGGCAAAGGGATGAAATTGAGTCTATGGAATGGGACGAGTTCAAGAACTTATTTTTCAATAAGTACTTCCCTCGTATTCTTCGAACAAAGATGGAGAAAGAGTTTCTTGAACTGAAGCAAAGGGACGATGAATCTGTTGGTACCTATGAAGCAAATTTTACAAGACTTGCAAGGTATGCTTCTGGAATTATCATCCAACCTGAAAGTAAAGTTGATCGATTTTTCAGTGGCTTAAAACCAAGTCTTCGAAGGGCATTAGCTATAAGAGACTTCAGTAGCTATGAAGAAATTGTGCGTTGTGCTATCAAGGTAGAAATGGAAGTTGGTGTTACATATCCATCTCATGGTTTTGACAAGAAACGAAAGATGGAGTTCAAGGAGAAATCTCAGAATAATGGTGAAAAGAAGATGAATGTTTCCTTATGCACAAAGTGTGGAAAGAAGCATGGTGGAGATTGTCTAAAAGGGACTAGAAAATGTTTTAAGTGTGGAAAAGAAGTTCATCGAGCAGCTGAGTGTCGAAGTAATGGAAAAAGGGTTTCTAATGATAAAGCAAACACTGCAGAGAACGCACCGCCAACACTTCAATGATTCAAGTGCAAGGAAATGGGGCATTATGCTAATAATTGCCCTAATCCAAGGGTTAGTGATGATCAACATGAGCAACCACTGAAGGCAAAGGACAAAGGGAAATCACATGCGATCACTATTGGCAATGTTGAATATGACAACGATGTGGTGGAATGATTAAGTGTTTATGTAATGGGATTCCAAAATAATGTTGTATCATTGAGTATTGCAATATTTATTGATGTGGTATTCAAAGTGATTGAGATATTTTTTTGGAAATAAGATGATATGCGCATAATGAAGACGAGAAAATGAAATGTTTAATAGTATTCATGAGCTCATGATTGATATAAGGACTAAGTGATATCATGGTTTGAGTATAAATAATTTTGAGGATTTTGGTATGTGTAAAGTGTTAACTTTTAACTGCATTCAAGTTTTCACTAAGGTTTAATGGGTATTCATGAGTATACATGATTAAGGACTTTGAATGTTTGGAATGTGACCAAAAAAAACATATCTTATGATATATGGGGATCAACGATGATATTAAATCTCTGGTAATTGTTTTCACTATGTTATGAGAGTGGACTGCAGTATTATGGATAAGCCTAAAGATTGGAATGGATTGTGTTGGACGATATTATTGATGGGATGTTATAGTAGTTTTGGAAAAAGGACAACCTGCAGGACGGGCGACAGCCCATCGCTTCGGACAAGGCTGTGGGAATCGAACCCACAACCGAAGTGCGACTGGCCTTTATCGCCTACCACTGACCTACAGGAAGTCCCTGTTTAGTAGAAACTAGTTTTATTATATTAAGCAGTATGATATATGAAGTATAAGTCCATTTTAGGAACCATATATGATTAATCTCACTATAGATCGACTTATGTATATAAGTTTTGCTAACCTTTTGTTTGAGACAGATGGAATGACCTGTCATTCTATCACATGATCTGCTAACACATCACGAATAACAAATTCAACTTCATTTATTTAAGAGATGAAGTAGAAATTGTTCAAGGCACGAACAAAAGTGAGATTTTACCAAAATAAAGTAAGTATTTATTCTAAGCAAATTTTCAACTTTAGGGAAATGATCTTGAAAACCAAAAATGTTGTCCTAGTGATCTTATACCTGATGAATCAGATGGTACCTTATATCATCACAAATCTATGGATTTGTGATTACTGGCTTTTCCATAGCCATGTTCTCTACCACTCTCCATCAGAACATGATGGTTAGATTTTTCTTCCATATCCATATTTTCACCTATGTGGAAACCCAGTGATTAGTATATTTGGGTAATCGTTACATTTCATACTTTAGTTTTTAAATCCATGTTTTGGTATTCCTTTTTACGATGTGGGTTTCTATCAAAGAAAATTTTGAATAGTAAACCATTTATAACCCCGACGAATTTCGAGGGCGAAATTCATTTTAAGGGGGGTAGAATGTAACGCCCCAAGATTTTATGAAAAATATTCTTTTTAATTTCATTAATGTCTTGTGTTGTACGCTACAACAAAAGAAGCTTTCACAATACGCATCCTTGACTTTCCTTCCGTTACACGCAATCGCGACCTTCCTCGATAGCGTGTGTAGTACGCAATACTGAGTTTCACGAAACAACGATATGCTATTAAAATATTATTAAAACTAGCCGTTATGAATAGTAATAACCACTTTTTGGAAATTTTGTAAATTTTATTTTTCAAAATGGAATTCATTTTTGGATTCGGAGTATCGAATTTAGCCTAAGGTGAAATTTTGGTACTTTTCGGATAACTTTCATATTCTAATGAATAGTGAAAATTACTAAATTATAATTAAAAACAACTTTTTTAATCGAAATAATTAATAGTAATAAATTATTAATTTGAGTGGTTTTAAAGTATATTTAGAATATATTTTTACAATTTAATACAATGTTCGTCATTGTTTGTAATTTCACATTTAAACCAGACATAATCAAGTGTCAATCTTTTGATAGATTTTGTTTCTTAAAAAACACGCTATTTGTTTTAACAGCGGGATTTAATTATAAAATTAATTAATGCAACTTCTATGTTATGAATTTGGTAAAATAGACTTCATTTTTGAATTCGGAATATGAAATATAGCTTAGGATGAAATTTTGGCATTTTTCTGAAAACATTCAATTTTTGATGAATAGTGAAACCACTAAGTGGTAGGTTAAAAACGGAATTTTGCATAAAACTTAATTTTACCGCTTCTGTGAATGGAATTTCGAAAATCCGAGAGACACGGTTAATATCAAGGACTAAAATGTGGTTCAATGAGATGAAAATAATTTTTTGGTGAATAGTAACTTTTTACTTTTTTTACCACGGTTAATAGTAAATAGGGTAACTAAGGGTAAATATGATATTAATATTACCCTAACACATGTCCTAATTCTATTGGACAAGTGTAATTCGACCAAAAACAAACTTAGGAATAAAATATGACCATTTAGGCCCACTTGGATTAGATTAGGACATTTATTATTAATTTATTTAAAGAAGGGTTAAAATAGTTAAAATCAAAGTTTAATAAGTAAATCATTTTTAATATGGGGTTATACATAAGCTAAATTCGACTATAAATATTCATTAGAAAGCTAAAAAGATTTCCTACATGATGGTATTTTATTTGTAATTTTTAGACAGCATATAATATAATTTATTTATGACACAAAGATGATGCAGTAATTATCTTATTAATGAAATATTGACATAATTGATAATATAAATACCAAAATAAATGTAATTTAAGACTTTTTATGAATTCCACTAATTTTCTAGGTTACTATGATATATTAGTGTTGATTTAATCAACTTGGTTCGAATATATAATTCTGTTATGACTTTCAAAAAAATCATATATCAAATAGTGTCAAAATTGACACAAAATAGTTTTTAAATCAAATATTATATTATTAATTGTTATTTTATTCCTAAAAATCTAAGGTTCGGCAAAATGACTTAGATAAGGATATATGTATTAATAATATACAATTTGGGGTTCGTTTGGCATGTTATAGTAAGTGTATTAACCATATAGTGAAAGAAAACAAAAAGACACGGTAAAAGTTAAATTATTTAACTTAGAGTTAAATCTAATTGATAAGGTTTAAAATAAGATCCAAACATGTATAAATTTGATTGGTTGATGATATTACAACCCTATCTCATCTAAGCTTCGAATATGAGTCATTTTTGGAGGTTTTTAAGTGGGGTTATATTTATTATAAATTAATATTTTTAAGAATTCCTAAGGTGCCCCTCTCCTCCCTTATAAAAGGACACCTCCTCCCCCTCCTCCTCACACCAATTTGAGCACTCAAGCTCGGCCAACCCCTGCCAAAATCCCTTCTCCACTTCCCTAGCAACATCCTAGAGGTTCTGGTCTTCCTCAAAGACCAATTCTAGTGCCCTAAGAGGAGGTCTCAAAGAGGCACTTCAAAGAAGAGGTAATTACCGTTACCAATTCTTTCATCTTTATTTCTTCTTCCACTTCTTCTTCTTAGGTTGTTTCATTATGAAGTAATAACATCAGTATCACTCATATACTGATATGTTATTATAAGTATGAAACAACCCTATTTCACCATCTATCCATCCTACGGAAAAAGAAATCACCGTGCGTGCGTACGTACGGAATACCGTCTCCACGCCGTGGTGTAATCTATTTTCCACCACCACCTTACATGGATGGGTATAATGGTGTAAATAATAACTATACATAGTTATTACAACATCATAATGATTCTGATATATTTTATAATCCACTCCAATTCAATTCAATATTTATAGAAATGATATCATCGCTCGTGCGTACGTACGGAATACCGTCTCCACGACGCGATGAGATTCATTCTCCATGTTAACCATTTAAGAATGATTATAATGTATATATAAGAAATAATAATGAAATACATGACATTATAAAGCTACTGGATTTATGTATATATATATACATATGTATGTCATCTACTTACTTCCATTTCAAGACAATAAGGAAAGAAAAACAGCGTTCATGCGTACGTACGGACTACCGTCTCCATGAACGGTGTTTTTCATTTTATTTATCTATCTATTATATATATATATATACTGAATATATATGATATATAAATCATATTTTATATTCTGGAAGTAAGTAAATCATGATATAAGTAATAATGATGTCAAGAACAACAAGTCAAAACACCTACGATAAATGAAACGATTTTACCCAAAACGCTTCTTTAACATGGAATTTACAAAAGAACGGGTAATATAATGTCATAAGTGAACCATATATGATATAATAACAATGAATATGATTCTGTAATAAGTCAATGACATTATTTAAATCATTATACAGGAGGTTCGGACGCATACGAAGCAAATTGGACCTAAGGTAAGGGAAATATCACAATCTCATTTTTATCTGAGATTGTTTATTCGTAAGTATTTACTGGGGTGTATTTTATCATCCACATCCATGTTTCATCAAAATGTAATATTATTTCCATCCACATACAATTGTTTAAATCCATTTTTACCCTTCGGTGAGTTTTAGTAATATGTATGAAAGGAATCTTTTGTCGTACGAGGTACTTTTTGACTTTTCCGACAAAAGTACGAAGAATGTTTTTTTAACTTATACGGCACGAACGGATTTCTACTGTTTTATAAAGCCTTATTTTCATGAAGCTTCCTCTAAAAGATTTCATGACTATTTTCAATAAAATCTCTTTCTTTTAAAGTTGCATGATGTTTTGTGAAAAGAAATTGATTTTGAAGAAGAAAAGATATTTTCCTCAAGAATTCAATTCAAGTGTTTTATCAAAATTATTTTCCATCTAAGATAATAAAGAGTTCTGTTTATATCCATATTTTTACATTGATTTGACTATGTTGTGATGGAATTATGTTTATGAATTCCTTTATCTTATATGAATTGATTTATGATGTCATGATGTTTCAAGAATCCCATTTTTGTTACATGTGTTATGAAATGATGTATGATTTATGATTTTGTGGCACACATAAGAATGGTATCATTATGAGATGGGTGGGACCTATATCTCCCTCCAATGCATTGGGTAAAGATTTTATATCTCATGAGATAGACATGGCTGGAATGGTAGGTTATACCGGTTCAGTGAAACAGGACTGAAACGAGGATTACTCGATTCAGAAAGGGACTTTGTCCACTAAGATAGTCTTGGCAATGAGTCTTGACTAACAAGAAATGATTCTCTATGATTATGTGTGTATGCCACAATGAGTAATGTTTTAAGTTATGATTTCATTTCACTACTATGATTTATCCCATGTTATGAAATTATGCTCTCTTTTGCAGGTTAAGATTTCCAAAAATGTTATGTCCTTATGAAAATTATGTGATTGATATTTCCTTTGTTTACCCTTACTGAGCATTTGAGCTCACCCTTTTATGTTTTCTTTTCCCCAGGATATAAAGAAAGGTTTTAGGTAGAAAAAAGGGATGACCTTTATGGGAGATATTGAAGAACTTTCACCACGATTAGAAGATTACGTTCCGAGTTTCCAAAGACACGAAACTATTACGATCCTTTAGTGTGTGTTTTTGTTATATACTAAGTATTCCGCAAATGTAATGTAATGTCCATGTACGTCAAGATACGGGTCTCTACACGAAGAGGGGTGGAGATGATAGATGTAGCTTCTGAATCATCTCCCCTGCCGAACCCCCATAGGATCCAAGTACAGAAGTCGTTGCTGCCGAACCCAAGTAGGATCCTAGTACTGTAACCATCGCTGTCGAACCCACGTAGGATCCAAGTACATTCGTCCTCACTACCGAACCAACATAGGATCCAAGTACAGTCATCCTCATTGCCGAACCCACATAGGATCCAAGTACAGTCATCATCTTCGTCAAACCCATGGTGGAAACCAGCACGATAGTCATCACAATTGCAGCCAGCTCTATCGTTTCCGCACACAACATACTCGATTCCAGGAGGTTCTGATCCTCGATTCAAAGGGGTGGATACATCAACCGTCACAAATACTAGAGATAATGTATCATGTAGTTCCATCCCGCATCATAGGGGAAAACCATGAAAAACGTGCCCAAGTCATGGAGAACAAGACAACCAAGACATTTTCCGAAACTACACAGTTTGTAGGTAAGAGATACACACCGTGTCATCAGACACCGGGTACTTCTCATGTGAAACGGCCTGTGTCGCAGGGCTGGTCATGTAAATAAGTAAGTACACAGAGTATGGTATGGTTACACGTTGTGCCTTCAGTCCACGAGTACTTTCTGTGTACCACAACCCTTGTCGAAGGGCTGTTCGTGTAAAAAGTAAGTACACGGCGTGTGGTATGGTTACATGCCATGTCAAAACATCTGGGGTTGGCTCCGTGTACGCTTTCCATGCCTGGCCGTGTGGTGGAGTACATGCTCGTGTACTCCACCCGTGTCCGTGTATTCCTGTAATACACTCCGAGTCATCACGAAGCCGCTTCTGCCATGGTGAAGGTAGTACACGACGTGCCTCTTGGCTGTGTGGTTCTACCTGTGTCCGTGTACCTCCCATATTACACGCCGAGCCTTGTGAAGCCGCTTCTGCCTTTCTATGAAATGAATACATGACGTGTTACCTGGCTATGTATAGGTATTTGTGTCCATGTATTTCCCATAAATACATGCCATGTCCATCGAAGTCTCTATTGTCAAACAGTGTAAAGAGTACACGCTGTGTGACTAGAGTCACATGCCATGTGTTAATTTTCTAATGTTCGAAACGGAAGCCACAATACACTTGTACTACATGGTGTGTGCTCTTGGCATATGTAACAACCCGAGATTTTATGAAAAATATTATTTTAAATACTTTGATGTCTTATGTTGTACGCCAAACCATGATTATCTTGTACTAGATGCAACACCGTATTAGCTTACAGTATATGCAACACAATTCTTGGCCAGTGTTACACACAATTTCTAGTTCTATTTTTGGAAAGTATTCTACGCAACATTAAGTTTCTCTTTTGTTTTGATTATGTTATATGCAACACCGAACAGAGATTTCACTACACACAGCCCTGACTTGGCTTGCATTACACGCAATCAAGACCTTCTTTGATAGCATATGTAGTACGCAATTCAATGTTTCAATAGACGAGATATTATTATAATATTATTATGAACTAGCTGTTATGAATAGTAATACCCACTTTTTGAAATTTTAGCTTTCAAAATGGACTTTATTTTTGGATTCATAATATCGAAATTATCTTAGGGTGAATTTTGGGTATTTTTCTGAAAACATTCAATTTTTGATAATAGTGATAACACTGGGTTACCATTTAAAAACAGACTTTTTATTTAAATAATTATTTATTTTATTTAAATTTATTTTAGGTAAAAATTGATTTATAATACCTATATATGTTCAATGCAATTCATTGGAGTCATTTTATAATAATTTTAGATATATAAAAATTTTATTGAACTTTTCACCATCTTTTACCCACCACCAAGGAGAATTTCCAAAATCACATAAAACATAATTTTATAGATTCTGTGAATGGCATTTCAAAAATCCGAGAGACATGGTTGATTTTAGTAAGAAAAATGTGGTTCAATGAGATGAAAATAATTTTTGGTGAATAGTAACTTTTTACTTTTATTTACCACGGTTAAAAGTAAATAGTGTAATTAATGGTAAAAATGTTATTATTATTACCATAAAACATGTCTCAATTCTATTGGATAAGTTTAATTTGACCAAAAACAATATTAGGAATAAAATATGACCATTTATGCCCACTTGGATTAGATTAGGACATTTATTATTTTTTTTTTAAAGAATAGTTAAAATAGTTAAAATCAAAGTTTAATCACAAAAAAAATATTTATATTGGGTTATAAATAAGATAATTTCTACTATAAATATTCATTAGAAAGAAAAAAAGATTTCCTAAATAATGGTATTTTATTTATAATTTTTAGACATTAAATAATTTAATTTATTTATGACACAATGATGATGCAGTAATTATCTTATTAATGAAATATTTACATAATTGATGTTATAAATACCAAAATAAATATAACTTGAGACTTTTTATGAATTCCACTAATTTTATAGGTTAATAAGACCTGTTATTATTGATTTAATTAACTTTTTTCTCACTAATAATTATGTTATGATTTTTACAAGAATCATTTACCAAATAGTGTCAAAATTGACATAAAATAGTTTTTTAAAAAATTATTATATTAATAATTGTTATTTTATTCCTAAAAATCTAAGGTTCGGAGAAATGACTTAGAAAAGGTTATATATATTAATAATAAGAAAATTGGGGTTTTTTTGTCTTGTTATAGTAATTTTCGTAACCTTATATTGTAAGAAAACAAGAACACACAGTAAAAGTGAAATTATTTACCTTAAAGTTAAATCAAAACAATAAGGTTAAAATAATTACCTAAACTTGTACAAATTCAATTTTATGAAAGTATGTCGACCCATACCCACCTTAGATACGATATAAATCAATTTGGAGCTATTAAATACCGAATATGACTTTATAATAAAATAATATTTTGAGTTTTTCCAAAGGTGCCCCTCTCCACCTTTATAAAAGGGAACCTCCTCCCCATCATCCCCACACCACTTTGAGCCATTGAGCTCGTTAAAAACCTGAAAATTTCTCTTATAAACTTTCCTAGAAACATCTTATAGGTCCTTGTATTCTTAAAACACCATCCCTAGTGCCCTAAGAGGAGGTTAAGAAGAGGCGCGTCAAAGAAGAGGTAATATCCATTACCGATATTTTCCAATTTCTTTCTATTTAAACTTATTCTTCTTTAGTTTTTTCATTATAAAGTAATAACATATGTATTAATAATATAATGATATGTTATTATAAATATCAAACAACCCCATTTCACCTTCTATCCATCCTACAGAAAATGAAATCACCGCTCGTGCATACGTATAGAATACCATCTCCACGCTGTGGTGTAATATATTTTTCCTATACCACCTTACTTGGATGGGTATAATGGTCTAAAGAATAAATAAATATGATTATTATATCATCATACCGATTCTAAGATATTATATCATTGACTTCAATTAGATTCAATAAATATGGTAACGATATCATCGCTCGTGCGTACGTACGGATTACCGTCTTCACGGCGCGATGAGATTCATTCTCCATGTTAATCATTCACGAATGATTATAAAGATTATATAATAAGTAATCATGAAATATTTGACATAATAATTCTACTGGATCTATGTATATGTATGTCATATACTTAATTCCATTCAATTCAACAAGGAAACGAAAACCACGTTCATGCATATGTACGACCGACCATCTCCAGGAACGGTGTATTTCATTCCTTTTATCGATATATAATATATATTATATATAAATCATGTTTTACATTCTTGAATTATGTAAATCATGATATAATTAATAATATAAAGAATTAAAAGTTGAAACACATACGAAAAATGAAATGATTTTTACCCATAACGCTGCGTTAACATGGAATTTATAAAAGAACGGGTAATATAAAGTCATAAGTGAAACATATATGATATCATAACAATGAATATGATTATTTAATAAGTCAATGACATTATTTAAATCATTATACATGAGGTTAGGATCCATACGAAGCATATCGAACCTAAGTTAAATGATAAATTTTCCAATCACGTTCTTATCTGAGATTGTTTATTCGTAAGTAATTGCTGGGGTTATTATTCTCATCCATGTCCATGTTTCCTAAAAATGGTTTCATGTATTTTTAAAGTCCTTTTTACCAATTTTTGACTTTTAATACATGGTATGTATGGAATCATCCTTTTACGAAGTACTTTTTGACTTTTCCGGGAAAAGTACGAGAAAAATGTTTTTTTAACTTATATGGCATGAAAGAATTTTTACGGTTTAATAAAGCCTTATTTTCATGAAGCTTCCTCCAAAAGATTTCATGAATATTTTCAAAAAAATCCTTTTCTTTTAAAAATTGAATGGAATTTTGTGAAAAGAAAATGATTTTCAAGATGAAAGGATATTTTCCTCAATAATTCATTTCAAGTGTTTTATCAAAGCCATTTTGCATCTAAGATGACATTATTTCATATGTGTATATTTCAAGTATAATGTCTCTATGATTTACATGGTTTAAAGTTCCTTATTATGAAATGATATCCATTTATTTTATATGGATTATGTGATGATTGGATGATGTTTATGAAACCCATTTTATTCATTGGGTTATTATGAATGATGTATATTTATTTTGTGGCATAATTAAGAATGGTTTCATTATGAGATATGTGGGACCTATATCTCCCTCCAAAGCATTGGGTAAAGATTTATATATCATGAGATAGACTTGGATGGAACATTATGTTAATCTGGTTCAGTGTTACAGGATAGAAACGAGGAGTGAACTCGATTCAGAAAGGGACTTTGTCCACTAAGATGGTCTTGGCAGCAATGCCTTGGCTACTATGGAATTCATAACATGTTCTTAATGGTTTCCACAATTACATGTTTTATTTTCATGTCTATTTCATCAGGATTAATGTTCCATTTTGATATATTCCTTACGTACATCCAAGATTTATGTCTTTTCTCATGATTTTGATGTTAAAATTTTATGTTCATGTTTTTGCATTCAAATGTTTATGGATTGCTTTATGTTCCTTATATTTACCCTTACTGAGCATTTGAGCTCACCCTTTATATGTTTTCTTTTCCCCAGGATATAAAGAAAAGTTTTAGGTAATAAAACCAAAGGGGATGATCATTATGGGAGATATTGAAGATCTTTCACAACGATTAGAAGATTTTTGTTCCGGGTTTCCAAAGACACTAAACCATTACGATCCTTGAGTGTTGGTTTTTTTATGTATTAAGTATTCTGCATAAATAATGTAATGTCCATGTACGTCATGTTTCAGGTCTCTATAGTATGTATTAGAGGAAAGGATTAGTTAACCTTTGGAAACTAGGATGAAAAAACGTTAGTGAGATCACTAGAGATATTTCTAAGATATGTCTATGGATGTCTTTAATGATAAGTATACGTAAAGGATGAAGGCCTAGAACTACAGTAACGATCTTAGAATTTATCCTAAGATGTTAGATATTGAGGGTACTCCCCCTTTACTATGTTGTTTTCCCTAGCATGATTTTTTCCTCTCACACTATTCTTTTTGGGTTTTAGAAAATGGCTGGAAACAGGAAGATTCAAGATAATGGAGGATATGACAGACAATGGAATGATATTCTTCATGAGAAACCAAATGAAAAGGGATTTGGAAGTCCAAACATTGTTATTATGCCTAATCTGGAATCTCAGAATATGGTAAATAATATCAACTTTGGTAAGTTTCCCAGCCCAGATAATAAGAGAAAGGTGGAGTTTCATGATGATCATAAAGGAATGAAAGTTCAATTTCCCTCATGTAAGTCATGTGGGAAGAGGCATCAAGGGGAATGTTTCAATGGAACTGGAAGATGGTTTGGGTGTGGAAAATAAGGACACAAAGCCAGTAAGTGCAAAGGAAAAGGTTCAATTAACACCATGGACAAGGATAATGGTATTGCTACGACATCAATAATGATTAGATGTTTTAAATCTGGAATGTACGGGCATTATGCAAACCAATTCCCTAAGGGAAAATCTCATGAAGAGAATAAGCATGGTCATATGGGTAATATTTATGTGGATGATGATGAGGAGACTACAAATGGTATATGAGATGAAAGAAGTATTAAAGCTCAGTTAGTTGTTTATGAAGGTAGTGGAATGATTGTATGTTTATCAAGAGTTATGTTGTATAGATAATGGTACTATGGAATAATGAATCATCTATGAATTGTTACACTATTGTTTTTCTTAAAGTATTTGAAAGTATATGTTGAATGGTATAGGTATCCAAGAAAGGTTATTCAGATATTTTTGGAAAGTAGATGATATGTGTGTATTGAGGGGATAAGAAGATAATGAGATATTTGATTGTATTCACGAGCTCATGGATGATAAAAGGACAAAGTGATATCATGATTTGAGTATATAGATTTTATTTGGAATTTTTGCATGTGGAAAGAGATAACTTTTAAAAGAATTCATGTTTTCTCTAAGGTTCTATGGTAATTCATGTTTCAAGAGAATACATGATTAATGTATTCACATGATTGGAATGTGATCAACAAGATATATCAGGGACAAATGAAGGAATTCACATGCTAAGTAGATGAAATTTCTAGTAATTGTTTTTTTATACTATAAGCTTGGATATAAGTATTTTGGATAACCATATATATTTGAAATGGATTATGATGGATATAATTTATTATTGTTTAAGGAAATAACTGTTTTTCAATATTATTGACGGGATGTTATAGTAATGTAGTTTTAGAAAAAGGACAACCTGTAGGACGGGCGAAGTCCCATCACGTTGGACAAAGCAGTTAGAATCAAACCCTCAACTGAAGTGAGACTGGCCTTTATCGCCTACCACTGGCCTACAACAAGTCCCCAGTTAGTAGAATCTAGTTTTATTATATTAAGCGGTATTATATATGAAGTATAAGTCCATTTTAGGAACCATATATGATTAATCTCACTCTATATGGACTTATGTATATTTAATAAATTTTACTATCCTTTTGTTTGAGAAAGATGGAATGACCTATCATTCTATCGCATAGTCTGCTAACACTTCACGGAAGGCAAATTCAACTTCATTTCTTTACAAGATGATGTGGAAATTGTTCAAGGCACAAAAAACAGTAAGATTGAACCAAAATCAACTAAGTATTTCTTTTACTTCAACAATTCTTCAAAATTAGGGAAATGATCTTGAATAAAAAAAATGTTTTCCTAGTGTCCTTATATCCGATGAATCCGATGGTACCTTAAATAATCACAAATTTATAGATTTGTGATTGTTGGCTTTTTCATAGCCATGTTCTCTACCACTCTACATCAGAACATGATGGTTAGTTTTCTCTTCCATATCCATATTTTCACATATGTTCTCCTATGTGGAAACCCAGTGATGAGTTAATCTGGCTAACTATTAAATTTCTAACTTTATTTTTTAAAATAATGTTTTAGTATTTCTTTTTTATGATGTGGGTTTCTATGAAAGAAACTTTCATGTAGTAAACCATTTACAACCCCAACGGATTTAGAGGACGAAATTCATTTTAAGGGGGGTAGAATGTAATATCCCGAGATTTTATGATAAATATTCTTTTAATTACTTTGATGTCTTATGTTGTACACTAGAACAAGATTATATTGTACTAGACGCAACGCCGTATTAGCTTGTAGTATATGCAACACTATTCTTGGCTAGTGTTACACACAATTTCAAGTTCGTTTGGTGGAAATTATTATACGCAACATTAAGTTTAGATTTTGTTTAGATTATGTTATATGCAACACCAAACGGAGATTTCACTACACGTAGCCCTGACTTGGCTTGCATTACACGCAATCAAGACCTTCTTCGATAGTGTGTGTAGTACGCAATACCAAGTTTCACTTGACGATATACTATTATAATATTACTATAAACTAGCCATTATCAATAGTAATACCCAATATTTGAAATTTTATCTTTCAAAATGGACATCATTTTCTGATTCAGAATATTGAAATTATCTTACCGTGAAATTTCGGTATTTTTCTGAAAACATTCAATTTTTGATGAATAGTGAAAACACTGGGTTACAAATTAAAAAAAACATTTTATTTAAATAATTATTGATTTTATATAAATTTATTTTATTTACAAATTGATACATAATAACTATATATGTTCAATGCAATTCATTGGAGTCATTTTATAATAATTTTAGATATATAAACTTTTATTGAACTTTTTACCGTCTTTTACCCACCTCATAGTAGAATTTTTAAATTCACATAAAACATAATTTTACCACTTTTGTGAATGGAATTTCAAAAATACAAGAGACACAGTTGATGTCAATAAGTAAAATGTTGTTCAATGAGATGAAAATAATTTTTGGTGAATAGTAACTTTTTACTTTTATTTACCCCTGTTAAAAGTAAATAGGGTAATTAAGGGTAAAAAGGATATTATTATTACCCTAACACATGTCCCAATTCTATTGGATAAGTTTAATTCGACCAAAAACAACCTTAGGAATAAAATATGACCATTTAGGCCCACTTGGATTAGATTAGGACATTTATTATTATTTGATTTAATGAATAGTTAAAATAGTTAAAATCAATGTTTAATAACTAAACCATTTTTTATATAGGGTTATACATAAGATAAATTCGACTATAAATATTCATTAGAAATATAAAAAGATTTTATAAATAATGGTATTTTATTTAATATTTTTAGACATTAAATAATTTAATTTATTTATAACACAATGATGATGTAGTAATTATCTTATTAATGAAATATTGACATAATTGATGTTATAAATATCAAAATAAATGTAATTTGAGGATTTTTATGAATTAAACTAATTTTTTAGGTTAAAATGGCATGTTATTATTGATTTAGTTTACTTTTTTCTAACTAATAATTCTGTTATGATTTTCACAAAAATCAATTACCAAATAGTGTCAAAATTGACATAAAATAGTTTTTAAAACAAATATTATATTATTAATTGTTATTTTATTTCTAAAAATATATGGTTTCAAAAAATGACTTATAAAAGGTTACATATATTAATAATAAACAACTTGGGGTTCGTTTGTCTTGTTATAGTATGTTTCATAACCGTATAGTGTAAGAAAACAAGAAGACACGGTAAAAGTGAAATTATTTAACTTAATGTTAAATAAAAAACATAAGGTTAAAATAATTACCTAAAGTTTTTAAAATTATAATGGATGAGTGGATTTCGACCCATCCCAACCTTATCTTAGAAATAAATCAATTTGGAGCTATTAAAAACCGAATATGAGTTTACAATAAAATATTATTTTGAGTTTTTTCAAAGGTGCTCCTCTCATCCCTTATAAACGGGCACCTCCTCCCCCTCTTCCTCACAACACTTTGAGCAATCAAGCTCAGAAAACCCCTGCCAATATATCTTCTCCAATTCCCTAGAAACATCTTAGAGGTCCTGGTTTTCTTCAAAGACCAACCCTAGTGCCCTAAGAGGAGGTTAAGAAGAGGCGCGTCAAAGAAGAGGTATTATCCATTACTGATATTTTCTAATTTCTTTCCTCTTCAACTTCTTCTTCTTTAGTCATTTCATTATAAAGTAATAACATCAGTATTTCTCATATAATTATATGTTATTATAAATATTAAACAACCCCATTTCACCTTCTATCCATCCTACGGAAAATGAAATCACTGCACGTGCGTACGTATGGAATACTCTCTCAATGCAGTGGTGTAATCTGTTTTCCACCACAACCTTACTTTGATGGGTATAATGGTGTAAAGAATATATAAATATTATTATTATAACTTCATACAGATTCTAGGATATTATATCATTCACTCCAATTCGATTCAATAAATATGGGAACGATGTCATCGCTCGTGCGTACGTACGGAATACCGTCTCCACGACGCGATGAGATTCATTCTCCATGTTAACCATTCACGAATTATTATAAAGTTTATATAGTAAGTAATCATGAAATATATGACATAATAATTCTACTAGATTTATTTATATGTATGTCATATACTTAATTCCATTCAATTCAATAAGGAAACGAAAACAGCGTTCATGCGTACGTACGGCCTTCCGTCTCAATGAATGGTGTATTTCATTACTTTTATCGATATATAATATATATTATATATAAATTATGTTTTACATTATTGAATTATGTAAATATGGATATAAGTTATAATATCAGGAATGACAAGTCGAAACACATACGATAAATGAAATGATTTTTACCCAAAACGCTGCTTTAACATGGAATTTACCAAAGAATGGGTAATATAAAGTCATAAGTGAACATATATGATATCATAACGATGAATATGATTAATTATTAAGGCAATGACATTATTTAAATCATAATACAGGAGGTTCAGATCCATATGAAGCATATCAGACCTAAGGTAAGAGATAATTTTTCCAATCTTGTTCTTATCTGAGATTGTTTATTCATAAGTAATTACCACAGTTATTGTTCTCATCCAAGTCCATGTTTCCTAAAAATGGTTTCATTTATGTTTAATTTCCTTTTTACCCATTTTGACTTTTACTACATGGTATGTATGGAATCTTCCTTTTACTAGGTACTTTTTGACTTTTCCGGCAAAAGTACGAGAAGAATGTTTTTTTAACTTATACGGCATGAATTGATTTTTACGGTTTTATAAAGCCATATTTTCATGAAGCTCCATCCAAAAGATTTCATGACTATTTTCAACAAAATCCTTTTCATTTAAAAATTGAATGGAATTTTGTGAAAAGAAAATGATTTTCAAGATGAAAGGATATTTTCCTCAAGAATTCATTTCAAGTGCTTTATCAAAACCATTTTTCATCTAAGATGACATTATTTCATATGTGTATGTTTCAAGTATAATGTCTCTATGATTTACATGGTTTCACTTTTCTTATTATGAAATGATATCCATTTCATTTATATGGATTATGTGATGATTGGATGATGTTTATGAAACCCATTTTATTCGTTGGGTTATTATGAATGATTTGTGTTTATTTTGTGGCACAAGTAAGAATGATTTAATTATGAGATTGGTGGGACCTATATCTCCCTCCAATTAATTGGGTAAAGATTTATATATCATGAGATAGACATGGCTGGAACAGTAATTTAATATGGTTAAGTGTTACAAGACTGAAACGGGGAGTGAACTCGATTCCGAAAGGGACTTTTTCCACTAAGATGGTCTTGGAAGAAATGCATTGGCTACTATGGAAATCATAACATGTGCTTAATGGTTGCCAAAATTACATGTTTTATTTTCAAGGCTATTTAATCAGGATTAATTTTCTTTTATGATATATTCCTAACGTACTTCCAAGATTTATGTCATTACTCAAGATTTTGATGTTTAGATTTTAAGTTCGAGTTTTTTCATTCATATGTTTATGGATTGCTTTATGTTCTCTATGTTTACCCCTACTAAGCATATGAGCTAACCCTTTATATGTTTTCTTTTCCCCAGGATATAAATAAAAGTTTTAGGTACTAAAACCAAAGGGGAAGATCTTTATAGGAGATGTTGAAGATCTTTCACAATTATTAGAAGATTTTGTTTTGAGTTTACAAAGACACTAAACCATTACGATCCTTGAGTGTTGGTTTTTGTTATGTATTAAGTATTCCACAAAAGTAATGTAATGTCCATGTACATCATGGTTCGGGTCTCTACAGTTGGTATCAGAGGAAAGGTTTAGTTATCCTTTGGAAAATATGACGTTAAAAGGTTAGTGAGATCCCTAAAGATATTTCTAAGGTGTGTCTAGGGATGTCCCTAAGGATAAGTACACATATAAGATATAGTCCTAGAACTACGGTAACGATCTTATAATTTAACCTAAGATGTTAGATATTGAGGTTACTCCCCCTTTACTATATTGTTTTCCCTAGATGATTTTCTCCCCTCACACTATTCTTTTTGGGTTTTAGAAAATGGTTGGAAACATGAAGATTCACAATAATTGTGGATATGACGGACAATGGAATGATATTATTCATGAGAAACAAAATGAAATGAGATATGGAAGTCCAAACATCATTATTATGCCTAATCAACAATCTCATAATATGGTCAATAATCTCAACTTTGGTATGTTTCTCGACTCAGATAATAAGAGAGAGATGGAGTTTCATGATGACCATGAAGGAAAGAACGTTCAATTTCCCTCATGTAAGTCATGTGGGAAGAG
This sequence comes from Viscum album, assembly GCA_963277665.1. Lineage (NCBI taxonomy): Eukaryota > Viridiplantae > Streptophyta > Magnoliopsida > Santalales > Viscaceae > Viscum > Viscum album. The sequence continues at coordinate 250,083,246 of OY728133.1, forward strand.
GCATCAAGGGGAATGTTTCAAAGGAACTAGAAGATGCTTTGGGTGTGGAAAAGAAGGTCAAAAATCCAGTAAGTGAAAAGGAAAAGGTACAGTTAACACCATGGATAAGGATAATGGTATTTCTACGACATCAACAATGATTAGATGTTTTAAATGTGGAATGTACTGGAATTATAAAAACCAATGCCCTAAGGGAAAATCTCATGAAGAGAATCAGCATGGTCATATGGATAGTATTTATGTGGATGATGATGATGAAATTACAAATGATATGTGAGATGAAAGAAGTGTTGAATCTCATTCAATTGTTTAAGAAGTTAGTGGAATGATTGTATGTTTATCAAGAGTTATGTTGTATAGTTAATGGTACTATGGAATAAAGAATCATCGACGGATTGTTACACTATTGTTTTTCCTAAAGTATTCGAAAGTATATGTTGAATGGTAGTAGTATCCATGAAATTTTATTCATATATTTTTGGAAAGTAGATGATATGAACATAATGAAGGGATAAGAATATAATGAGATGTTTGATTGTAATCATGAGCTCATGGTTGACAAAAAGGCAAATTGATATCATGATTTGAGTATATAGATTTTATTTGGGATTTTTGTATGTGGAAAGAGTTAACTTTTGACAGAATTCATGTTGTCTCTAAGGTTCTATGGTAATTTATGTTTCAAGAGAATACATAATTAAGGTATTCACATGATTGGAATGTCATCAACAAGATATATCGGGGACAAATGAAAGAATTCACATGCTCGGTAGATGAAATTTCTAGTAATTGTTTTCATTATACTATAAGCTTGGACAGAAGTATTTTGGATAACCCTAAAGATTTGAAGTAGATTATGATGGATATAATTTAGTATTTTTTAAGGATATAATTTTTTTTGATATTATTGATGGGATGTTATAGTAATGTAGTTTTAGAAAAAGGACAACCTGCAGGACGGGCAAGAACCCATCGCGTCGGACAAGGCTGTGGGAATCAAAACCTCATCTGAAGTGCGACTGCCCTTTATCCCCTACAAATGGTCTACAGGAAGTCCCTAGTTACTAGAAGCTAGTTTTATTATATTAAGCGGTATTATATGTGAAATATAAGTCCATTTTAAGAACCATACACGGTTAATCTCACTATATATGGACTTATGTATATTTAATAACTTTTACTATCATTTTGTTTGAGATAGATGGAATGACCTATCATTCTATCAAATAGTCTGATAACACTTCACAGAAGACAAATTCAACTTCATTTCTTTACGAGATGATTTGGAAATTGTTCAAGGCATAAACAACAGTAAGATTGTACCAAAATCCAGTAGGTGTTTCTTTTACTTCAATAATTCTTCAAAATTTGGGAAATGATATGGAATACAAAAAAATGTTTTCCTAGTGTCCTTATATCTGATGAATCAGATGGTACCTTAAATTATAAAAAATTTATGGCTTTGCGATTATTGGCTTTTTCATAGCCATGTTCTCTACCACTATCCATCATAACATGATTGTTATATTTCTCTTCCATATCCATATTTTCACCTATGTTCTCCTATGTGGAAACCCAGTGATGAGTTAATCTGGGCAACCGTTACATTTCTAAATTTCCTTTTTAAAATGAAGTTTTAGTATTCCTTTTTACGATGTTGGTTTCTATGAAAGAAACTTTCAAGTAGTAAACAATTTACAACCCCAACGAATTTCGAGGGAGAATTTCATTTTCAGGGGGGTAGAATGTATCACCCAGAGATTTTATGAGAAATATTCTTTTAATTACTTTGATGTCTTATGTTTTACACTACACCAAGATTATCTTGTACTAAACGCAACACCGTATTGGCTTGCAGCATATGCAACAATATTCTTGGCTAGTGTTACACACAATTTCAAGTTTGTTTTGTGGAAATTATTCTATGAAACATTAGGTTTAGATTTTTTTTTGATTATGTTATATGCAACACCAAACAGAGATTTCACTCCATGCATCCCTGACTTCACTTGCATTACACACAATCAAGACCTTCTTCGATAGCGTGTGTAGTACGCAATACCAAGTTTCACTAGACGATATATTATTATAATATTATTATGAACAAGCCGTTATGAATAGTAATAGCCACTTTTTAAAATTTTATCTTTCAAAATGGAATTCATTTCTGGATTCAGAATATCAAAATTAGCGTAGGGTGAAATTTTGGTATTTTTATGAAAACATTCAATTTTTGATAAATAGTGAAAACACTGGGTTACCATTTAAAAACAGACTTATTATTTAAATAATTATTTATTTTATTTAAATTTATTGTAGGTAAAAATTGATACATAATACCTATATAAGTTCAATGCAATTCATTGGAGTCATTTTATAATAGTTTTAGATATATAAAAATTTTATTGAACTTTTCACCGTCTTTTACCCACCTCCTAGGAGAATTTCCAAATTCACATAAAACTTAATTTTACCACTTCTGTGAATGGAATTCCAAAAATCTGAGAGACATGGTTGATGTCAATAAGTAAAATGTGGTTCAATGAGATGAAAATAATTTTTGGTGAATAGTAACTTTTTACTTTTATTTACCACGGTTAAAAGTAAATAGGATAATTAAGGGTAATAATGATATTATTATTACCCTAAAAAATGTCCCAATTATATTGGATAAGTGTTATTCGACCCAAAAAAACCTTAGGAATAAAATATGACCATTTAGGCCCACATGGATTAGATTAGGACATTTATTATTATTTTATTTAAAGAATAGTTAAAAAAAGTTAAAATCAATGTTTAATAATTAAAATATTTTTTATATAGGTTTATACATGAGATAATTTCGACTATAAAAATTCATTAGAAAGATAAAAATATTTCCTAAATAATAGTATTTTTTTTATAATTTTTAGACATTAAATAATATAATTTATTTAGGACACAATTATGATGCAGTAATTATCTTATTATTGAAATATTGACATAATTGATGTTATAAATACCCAAATAAATATAATTTTAGACTTTTTATGAATTACAATAATTTTATAGGTTAATATGAAATGTTATTATTTATTTAATTAACTTATTTTTGAACTAATCATTCGGTTATGATATTCAAAAAAATCAATTACCAAATAGTGTCAAAATTTACATAAAATAGTTTTTAAAACAAATATTATATTATTAATTGTTATTTTATTTCTAAAAATCTAAGGATCTGAAAAATGACTTAGATAAGATTATATATATTAATAATAAACAACTCCGGGTTCGTTTGTCTTGTTATAGTAAGTTTCTTAACCTTATAGTGTAAGAAAACAAGAAGACATCGTAAAAGTGAAATTATATAACTTAAAGTTAAATAAAACAAATATGGTTAACATAATTACCTAAACATGTCCAAATTCTATTGTATGAGAGTATTTCAACCCATATCCACCTTATATTCGAAATAAATTAATTTGGAGCTATTAAAAACCGAATATTACTTTATAATATAATAATATTTTGAGTTTTTCCAAAGGTTCCCCTTTCCTCCCTTATAAAAGGGAACCTCCTCTCCCTCTTCCTAACACCACTTTGAGTCATCAAGCTCGTACAAACCCTACCAATTTATCTTATACACTTCCCTAGAAACATCCTAGAGGTCATGGTATTCTTCAAAGACCAACCCTAGTGCCCTAAGTGGAGGATAAGAAGAGGTGCGTCAAAGAAGAGGTAATATCCATTACTGATCTTTTCCAATTTCATTCTTCTTAAACTTCTTCTTCTTTATTTGTTACATTATAAAGTAATAAAATAAGTATTTCTCATATACTGATATGTTATTATAAATATGAAACAACCCCATTTCACCTTCTATCCATTCTATGGAAAATGAAATCTCAACGTGTGCGTACGTACGTAATATCGTCTCCACACTGTGGTGTGATTTGCTTTTCCACCACCACCTTACTTGGATGGGAATAATGGTGTAAAGAAGAAATACATATGATTATTATAAAATCATACTAATTATAATATATTAGACCATTCACTCCAATTCAATTTAATAAATATGGGAACGATATCATCGCTCGTGCGTACGTACAGACTACCGTCTCCACGACGTGATGAGATTCATTCTCCATGTTAACCATTCACGAATGATTATAAAGTTTATATAATAAATAATAATGAAATATATGAAATAATAATGCTAATGGATTTATGTATATGTATGTCATATACATTATTCAATTCAATTCAATAAGGAAATGAAAAGAACGTTCATGCGTACGTACGACCTACCGTCTCCATGAACGGTGTATTTTATTACTTTTATCGATCTATAATATATATTAAATATAAATAATTTTTTACATTCAAGAATTATGTAAATCAGGATATAATTAATAATATCATGAATGAAAAGTCGAAACACATATGATAAATTAAATGATTTTTACCCAAAACGCTACTTTAACATTGAATTTACAAAAGAACGAGTAATATAAAGTCATAAGTGAAATGTATATGATATCATAAAATTGAATATGATTATGTAAGAAGTCAATGAAATTATTTAAATCATTATACAGGTGGTTCGGATCCATACGAATCATATCAGACCAAAGGTAAGGGATAACTTTTCCAATCTCGTTCTTATCTGAGATTGTTTATTCATAAGTAATTACTAGGGTTATTGTTCTCATCCATGTCCATGTTTCCTAAAAATGGTTTCATGTATGTTTAAATTCATTTTACCCATTTTGACATTTACTACATGGTATGTATGGAATCTTTCTTTTACGAGGTACTTTTTGACATTTCCGGCAAAAGTACGAGAATAATTTTTTTTAACATATACGGCATGAAAGGATTTTTACTGTTTTATAAAGCCTTATTTTCATGAAGCTTACTCCAAAGTATTTCTTGACTATTTTCAAAAAAATACTTTTCTTTTAAAAATTGAATGTTATTTTGTGAAAAGAAAATGATTTTCATGATGAAAGGATATTTTCCTCAAGAATTCATTTCAAGTGCTTTATCAAAACCATTTTCCATCTAAGATGACATTATTTCATATGTGTATGTTTCAAGTATAATGTCTCTATGTTTTACATGGATTCACTTTACTTATTATGAAATGATATCCATTTATTTTATATGGATTATGTGATGATTGGATGATGTTTATGAAACCCATTTTATTCGTTGGGTTATTATGAATGATGTATGTTTATTTTGTGGCACACGTAAGAATGATTTCATTATGAGAAGGGTGGGACCTATATCTCCCACCAATGCATTGGGTAAATATTTATATCTCATGAGATAGACATGGATGGAAGGGTAAGTTAATCCGGTTTAGTGTCACAGGACTGAAACTAGGAGTGAACTCGATTCAAAAAGGGACATTGTCCACTAAGATTGTCTTGGCAGCAATGCCTTGGCTACTATGAAAATCAAAACATGTGTTTAATGGTTCCCACAATTACATTTTTTATTTTTAAGGCTATTTCATCAGGATTAATTTTCCATTATGATATATGACTTACGTACTTCCAATATTTATTTCTTTGCTCAAGATTTTGATGTTTAGATTTTATGTTCAAGTTTTTCCATTCAAATGTTTATGGATTGCTTTATGTTCTCTAGGATTCCCATTACTGAGCATATGAGCTCACCCTTTATATGTTTTTTCCCTAGGATATAAAGAAATGTTTTAGGTAATAAAACCAAAGGGGAATATCTTTATGGGAGATTTTAAGATCTTTCACAATGATTAGAAGATTTTATTCCGAGTTTTCAAAGACACTAAACCATTACGATCCTTGAGTGTTGGTTTTTGTTATGTATTAAGTATTCCGAAAAAGTAATTTAATGTCCATGTACGTCATGCTTCGGGTATCTATAGCTTACACACCGTGTATTCTATAATTTTCTTGAAAATGACACCTCTGGCCTGCACGCCTCCCGAGGTTTCCGTTCGTCATTCCAATGATCTAATTTCTACGAGACTTTTGCTTCTAGGTTGCCCCGATGCCTTGAGGCCATTTATGATGTTTTCGGGCCTCTGATTGGATCAAAAAACATAGCTTGATTCACCGCACAAGAACGGCCAATGAACTCCACATATATTCACAAGAATGGCAGAGGAATCGGACCATGTTCGTTTGGTCCGGTCCCTTCCGCATTAGTCTGATAACAAGTGGTTTAAGAGGAACAACAGCATGGAAGGAAAAACAATCATTTCTCAATCCAAACACACTCCAACCTTGATGGAAGTTCATGGTTTTCAAGCACCACGGATGATGGCGTTGTTTCCGTTGTCGATGGTGTCTCCTCCCTTGTCGCGGAGGAAGAAGAGGATGGAGAAACTGGGGCCACTGAGCCGACCTGATTTATCGTAGAGTTGGCGTTCTTTGTTGAAAATGTAGTTCTTCAAAAAGGATTTAGAGATCTATGGAAAATTACTTTCAGAACAATACAAATCCCCAAAATAAAATAAGTCTCATCTTATTTTATTAATTCATGTCATGCATCTAAATTTTAAAATTCAAACACATAACTCTCTTAATTGATTATGTGTGTTTGCATGATTTATTGTGAGGAAGGTGGGGAGAGGAGAATTCACCCACTTAATTACAAGGGGGATAAACATGTTTAAACAGGGAGAGTTAAGGGGTTAGGGTATGTGAAGAGTTGGGGCTCGTGTGGGCCCCACATCACAAATATCTTAACATGAGTATTTAGATACTTTTGGGTCTGACAGAAACTTCCCCACATAGATTAAAACCACATAGAAAAAAAATTAAAAGTGTAACACAATTTTATTCTACATTTCATTTAATACACTTTTATTTACAACTCCTCCCAAGAAAATGCACCTTCGGTAAAGGTCCTCTTAAGAAATTACCAGTGTTGTGGTTCCATCAGTGCCCTCAGATTTCATTTCCGAGCACTGGTTCAAAAGATAGAAAAACTCGTTCGTTCGTTCACTGAACGTACCCAAGATAAACTTTTGTAATTGATTCCGCGAACACTGGGTCTCGGAATCAGGTACTGTCCGAAATTACGTACTCGTAAAATCTCATAGAATTTAAGAAAAAAAATTCCGTGAAATTTACGAGTCTTTATATGGGTTATTTAAAGCATGCATAAATTGATTTTAATTTTATCTACCTGAAAAAATGGTCAAAAAAGGTTTGGGGTTATCCCAATCAATGGAGGGTAATTAATAGTACTAAATGGTTCTATGACATAGAAATTGTAAACTCCTTGATGGACCTATAAGAAATAAAATTTAAATAATGATTCATCAATATTAGGGATATTCCATTCTTTTAGATTTATATATAGTGATAAAAAATATACTCCTCAATATCATGATTATAATACCATTTGTTTAATCAAATCCATGTTCCATGATTATGTGATTTTTTTGCCTTTTATTAAAATAAGAATCCAATAATGTAAAATCAAAAAACTATTACACTTAAAAATAATAAATAATGAAATATATCTGAAAAAATTTATATTAACCAATTAATAAAATATATTCTTATGTTCACTGATGAACCCAAAAAATATTGTCAAAAACAATGTGTGGTAAGTGGAATTATTAATTCCAATGGGTATTTATGTTTAAAAATTTATTATACTCAAAATCACAGTTAAAAATATTAAAAAATAGTATAAATGGTGTATGAGATAGTTCCCACAAGGACAATGAAACAAACATGACTTTTTTTTAAAAAAAATTATTAATTGTTGATTATAATTTTAAGAAGTCCACAAATAATGAAAAAAAACTAATGTTGTTGAATAGATATTAATTAAAAAATAAATAAAAAACAATTTAAAAGGATTGATTTTCAAATAAATATACTATATTATTCATTTAAAAATGATATGAATAAATTGTATCAAGGTTATTTCAACATCCATGTGATTAAATAATTTAATTATATATAAATTAATATAATTTTTGTACAATATAAAAAAACTAGATATATGCATTAGATTTAAAATTACAAGAAAAAAAATGAATCAATTTTATCACAATTTAATATTGTAAACCATCTTGAAATACTTAGTTAAAAATTATCTCTGTCCAATAATTATTAAGGAATAATATCATAATTAAATATAAAATTATTCCAAATTAATGTTATATATTTATGAATTTGTTCTACATAAAAACTAATTACCATTTTTGAATCATTTCTTCATAGTTTATAAGTAATTGGCCACTCATTGTTGAATAATCATCTACCATAAATGAAATTATCATTTATGAACTAATAATAATGAATAATGTAAATTAATTAATATTTTCAAATCTTAAACAAATAAAAAAATGATATAATTTCATCAAAACTATGTAATATTAAATCTAGGTTTTTATAAAGATCTTTTGCATGAGAAATGTGAAAAAAATTATAAATATGAAATTTATATGATAAAAAATATTAAACACAATTATTTATAAAACATAAGAAAATGAGGAATTATTGACTAAATGATATCCTCTCTTTTCTATATAATAAAAAATTGATGGATTTTTTGATTACTAAGTACAAAAGGTGGAATATCCACTTATATACTATCTGGGAGAAGCTAATACATTGTGGTTAAATCTTAATATCTAGATTTATTTTAATTATTATAGCTATTTTGAAGTATAAACATGGAGATATATTTAATAAACACTATTATATATGTTAAAAATGTGAATTTTGGAAAATAGATTATTTATTCACACCATTACATGGTTTCACTAGTTATTGTTCTATTTTTTCATCAAATTTAATATATCCCCAGCACTTGTAAAATTTCATCAAATTGAATTTTATGAATGGATATAATCATGGATCTATTTATAACATGATTTTTTTCAGAAGTTTTCTTTTAATTATTATAATGTTGTCCAATGTTTTCTAAAAATTGAAACTACAAAAAAAATCATGAATAACAAAATTGAGGTTGAATAAATTTCATTTAATAAAAAAAATTCAATGATTAAATAAAAAAATTTATTCCATGATATAAATGTAAAGTAATGAAAGAAATTTTATGAAGGTTACCACATCATGGTTACACTAATGATGATCATGTCATATTTTAGTGTATTTTATCATGGTTTAGTGTTTAGAAGTGAATTTTTTTGGTGATATTGGAATCCTAGTTCTTATTTAATATTGTATAACACACATGATTTTATCAATATGGTATAATGATATAATGTGCATAAAATTTTAATATCAATTTTTTACTATTAAACTACTATTTATAAAGATTAATTTAAATTATACAAAGAGTTGTAAAAGATATGAAATGTTTATTGAAATTTTATATTATGAATAATTTTTTTAAAATGTTTTGAAAAAAGGAATATCCTTATAAGGACATATATGTGGTTTCATATCTTTAAAAATGGCTGTTAGTTAATCATTTATTTTATATGAATGATATTTGATCACTGTGAAAGTCTCCAAGTTATAACTCTTATTTTATCTTATTCCTATAAAATAATGAATATAACCTGAGTTTAATTAATAATGAATCCTTCAAAAATATTAAGTAATTGATAAAACCCATAAAATATACAAGGAATAAAGTGTATATCTAAGGATTCTAATGTATTTGCAGAATGATGATGTAGAAGATCCTGAAAGGATTATCTTCAAACAATCAGATATTCTACTTATTCATTTTTTTCAATTGAAATGAATTGTTGAATATTATGAAATAGGGTTTTGTAGTTTATTAAGTTTTTTCTTTGAAAAATTTAATACTCAATAAATCCCAACAAATGGAATCATTGAGATTTTTAGGTCATTTCAATTTTAGATCAAATAGATGAAGAATCTAGAAAAATGAGTTTCACAGAACCACAATGTATTATATTTAAAAACATATGTTATTTATTAAAACATATCGAACCAATACATGATTTATGAAACATCTCATTTATAATGTTGAATTTATTAAATTTATTCATGTTTTTCATAAAATGATCTATGTGAAATTTTTCCAAAAAAATGGAATCATACATATTTTATTCTTATATATTGGGTTTAATAAAAAAAGAGAATGGTAGTATAAGAAAATGTTTTTCATATTATATTATAATAAAATGGTTAAATTAAACCATGTCATGGATTAACAATATGAAATTTGAAAGATATATATGAAATAGACCTAGTAATGTGAAAACATTTTGGTTTATTTAATGGTGGTCATATTTGATTAGAGATATCCATGTTTTTAAAAAAAATGTGGTTTTATGATTTATTTAGTATTTTTTCCACAATATATGAAATTATCCCCAATTTTTAGTGAATTTACATGGTTTATAAATTTATTATGTTCTTATATATTATAAAATAATGTCTAATATGAAATCTTTTTTGTTGTTTTTAAAAATGAACATAAATTATAAAATGAATTTATTATTTTAAATATATAATTTTAAATTTATTTAAACCACGAGAAAATGGTTTAAGTGGACTTGATTTGATATTTTTAAATAACTATAAAATATATTATATTAAAATTATATAATGTTTTTGCATTAATTATAAAAATTTTCATATATTATAAAATTTATGGGGTTTATATTTATTAGAGAATTTTATATTTTTATACGATAAAATTCATATAATTGTCTTGAAAATGATAAATATGTTTTTTTTAAAATTTTGGAAATAAATATAAAGTGATTAAATTTATATGTGATGGAATATCTAAAAAGTTACATCGAGATTATAAATTTTGGTAAAATTATATTTTTATTAAATGTTTATAAAATGTTATGTCATGGGTAAATTTATTAAATTTTTGTTTAGTTAGTGACTCCCAGCTTATTCATCATTAATTAATATAATGTGTTTAAATTAAATATGGGTACATGCATTAGTTTTTTTATTAAAAAATTCTTATAAATATTATATCATACTTATAAATAGTTATTTTATAAATAAAATTTTCTATTTTATTACACATTCATTTATTTGTTTGTTATTATGAATTAAATAACAATTCAAGACTATGATTTATACAAATTTAAAATTAATATTTTGATAATGGTCATGGATCTCTTAAGTATTGATATATGAATGGGGGGACATTATTTTTGACATCTTAGTAATCTGTGAGATTAATCCCTATCATGAAATGTAGGGATTGACCACCCATCTCACCAAACAATCTCTTGTGGGTATTTTAGATTTTTATGGTTTTAAATCATTAAATAAAAATTATTTATGTTATATATTCATTAGATATATTTAGAAATGATTAGATATAAATAATTTTAGAAATTTGGATTATAAAAAATAATGGTTTCTATAAATTTTTATAAATTAATATTTTTTAAAAATATAAACCATATTTATTTGGTTGAGGAATCGGAAAAAAATTTAATTTTTATAATCATTAAAACATTAGGAGACTTCTTGAGATATGATATTAAAATGATAAATACCCCCAAAATTTTGTTATTTTTTCGATTAATTCATAATAAAACACTTATCTATTCATTGATCATATACATGGGCTGCTCAAGCCAATCCTAGGTTCCCTATAATTGTCTTATATGAGAAATATAAAATAAGGGTGTTCTTAATATAATTATATTCTTATATATGGAATTAAATTTTTGGTAATGTTACTTGGGTAACACAAATAGGATTAGGTTCCAAAGGAATATATTTGGGATAAATAATAAAACAAATTAATGGAAGGAGGTGTTTACTAAACTATTTACGATGTTTATATGTTATTATTGACATGTGGGTAACAATAAAAACTATATTTTAATTGGAACTCCAAAGAGACTCAGAATATAGTAAGATATAAATTTTTTTCATTCTAATAAATATGATAAATATTAAAATGGGTTCGAATTTTAATATGATAAAAATTAATGAAATTAATTATTAAATGTTGCTAAAATATGATATATATCTAATAAAAAAAATTATTGTATTTAAAAGTATATAATAATCATCAAAAATAAATTTGAGATTAATTTTGGAAGGAAATATTCTTAATTTATTTAACATACTGGACTGATAAAAAGTATATGAACAGTTTTTAAGTGGAAATTATTTTTCACTATAGAAATATATTTTTATCAAATTGGCTGATAAAGCTATTAAACTAGAGGATCTATAATATTACATAAATAATATGAATAAATAACTTCATGTAAATACTCACAATATTGTATAAACAGATTCTATTTTTTAAAAAAAGTGAAAAATTATGTGTTGAAGATGATAGATAACATGAAAATTATTTATAAAAACTATTTTTACATGATATATACAACTTCTTAATTAAAATTTTAGGATAAAAATAATTTATGTAACATTACCCTCTAATCATGTAATCAATAAGATTATGTATGTTAATCACTATAAGGGGTCTTGGTCTCCTTTAAATCTTGATCTTTCTATGAAACTCATTCTATAAACATTTTCATAATGTTCCTAAGAAGTTATTATAAATTAACATGTGAATGAGTTCAATAGGTATTTATAAAATCCCCTTAGATTATATAAGATAAATGAGATGTACATTTAAAGAATATTAATTGGTGTTGTGATGAATATAAAGACGGGTAAAACATTAATCATGAATAATAAAAGAAACAGACTGTCAAAAAGTTAGTATGTGCCATTGAATCCCTAAAGAAGTGCCAAGATCGAATGAGAATGATTCCCTTATGGGAATACTAGAAAATTTTGATGTAATTTCACAAAATAACTAAAGGGGTATAATATACTCCATATAGATTCCATGTCTGTTATTAATGAATATCAATTCTATTATTTTGAATGGTATATGACACTAATTTCAAATTAAACTATTATTTTGAAAATGAATTTGAGTTAAAAATTAAGGATGAATTGATTAATGATTTTTTATTTTATTTCATCCAAATAAGCTGGACAATCACTACTGTATGGAAATAAAATTTAAATGGATCACTTTAGGATTTCTGAATTTGGATATTGTAAATGATGTGCATTTTCTTCTCATTTTCTCATATGTGATAAAAAAAAATATTTTAAAAAATTATTTTTATCAATAAATTAGATGATTATTTTTTACACACAATTTATAATTTATTTCATTTAAAAGTATGGTCTACAAAGAAAAAAAAATAACTTGAGTTATATTTAGGATAAAAGCGTTTTATCAAATAAATTTATAAAAATTTTAGGGAGAGATATCCCAACAATCATAAGTTTTGTATTTTAATAAATAAAAACTTTTATTTTAAAGATTATTTTTAAATAAATATGGAACTTCATATGATATATGATTATCTTAATGACTATGGTTTTTTGATCAATCCATTGAATATTTCTTTATATATAGATATATTTTTCCTTAGAGTTGGTGTAATCTTAAGGTGTCTCTCAACACGAAAAATAATATATTATCAATAATATTATATTTTAATTTTTGTACAAGAATCATTTTGGTTTAAATGGTTATCCTTATTTTATATGTTTGATGGGAAATCAAATACCGCGATCCTTTGTAGAACATTGGTTTAAACAATGGTTCATCTAACAGTTCTCCAACGATAGATGTTTCATGGAAGGTAGTTGTTTGATATGCATTTAGTAAAATAAATAAATAATTTATTTATTTTAATTTATATTCCAAAACCTTACCCTCCTAGTATAAATACCAAGTTATGGAAAGCCCATATGGTTAGTTTCATAACATATAGAATTGGAGAATGAGAGGAAGACAAATTGGTCAACAATAAAGATAATGGAGTGATGCAAAAAGATTATGGGATCATAAGGCCAAATATTAACACAATGATTTATTCTTCTATATTACTAGTGGATGTGTTCATCACTAAATATCAATAACTATTCAAGGTATGGTTTTTTTATTATTTTTCCATCCTATTTTATCGATGAACATAGATTCATATATATTCTTCTTTATGGATATATAATTATCCATCCATCACATGATCGTGATTATATGAGTTGAGTTTTAAACACTATAAATTTTTTTCCCTTGATTACACCCATTGATTCAATATATGAGGACATTTGTCTAGGTTCACATCAGTAAAAAAAACATTTATAACCATGATTTAAATGCTTTTCGACCCATGTTTCTTTGTGTTCTTCATTGTTGGACCATGTGGTTCTAGTTCAATATTTCAGGAATGGCTAAGAGAGGGTACAAAATCCATGATTCATAGTGGATTCATAAAAGATATAAGTATTAATGAAATTTATATTAATCTTGATGGATTCACAGTTGTGAGTAATGGATATAAGATTCAGAGAACTATTTTACAGTGGTTACATGACATATCTTCACACGAGATATCGGAATTCCGATTTACAACCACTAGAGGTGGAAATTGATGGTCAGATATGTTTCCATTTCAATTATGAGTATTTGGGAAGTAAAATATGAATTCTAAAAACTAAAAAGGGTGTATATAGAGTACGTTTAAAGAAATAAATTTCTTCAAAAAATCATAATGACACATTTTATATCATAGAGGAACACATTCTATATAGTCTAGGTTCTAATAGAGGATATGGTTTTGGTTACGTTAAGGATCACATGCCATGTGGATGGGCCCACATCTAGTATGTCAATACTTGGGTGGCTTGGCTTTGTTCCATATGCACACACCCATGAACCTGTGTGTTCTAACATGTCATGCACCATGGGGATCACAACATTTATATGTACATGGACAACCAAGCCGTATTCGAAGTGTACAAGCCCAAGAACCAGGGTACAAATATACAACATGTTCCTATATGGACACACCATATATTATTACATTATAACGACCCAAAATTGAATGAATAAAAATTCCTCTAGATCTAATTAAATGTATTATAATGTGAAATTTTTATATATAATATACACTTACTTGGACTAATGATTTTGGATTTTAAAATACCGTTATGAATTATTACCATTGCTAATATAGTCGTTGAATAGTGATCACATGGTTGGTATAAATATAGGGCTTTGACAAATCCAATTTACCCAGACAAAGAAAATGATCACCTCATCCAATATATTTGGTCTGTACAAAGCCCATTTTATGGACCTCAAAAAGGATTTGGAATCATTGGGATTTTCTATTATCCAATCCCATGTCGATCCTGAAATGTTTAAGCTCGAACAAAACCTCTTATCGGAGAAGCTAAATTTGTTAGAGATTACCACCCAAGCGATGTTATCCGAATGACCTTAAGAGTCTATCACAATCACACACCTTATCCTTCGGTCTTATAAGGGGTTTACACAAGGTATTGTTACAATAACCTAGAACTATGATTACATGCATTATTTTTGTATTGAATAAATAATATATTAATTTTATTATTGTAAATTTTGAAATAGTTTTTAAGGAACAAATAATATTTCTATTTAATATTAAAATTAAAAATATATTTTGATGAATTAATAGAATTTTTAATTTAAACATATTTTAAGAAAATAATATTAATAAATTAGTTTTTATTAAATATAAATGATCATATATTTTATATGAATACAATTTTGATTTTTATAATGGTTTTAGAGCTGTTTTTATCAAAACCGATAAATTTTCTATAAATGTCAGTTTTTATTTTAAAAGTGAAAAATCAAATATTTTGAAAATTATTTAGAAAAAATCAATATTATTTTTAGAATCAGAATGTCAAAATTATCCAATGGTGAATTTTTTATAATTTTCTGAGATAGTCGAATTTTTGGGTAAAAATTAAATATTGTTTAATTATATAATGTTCTTTATGACATAATAATTAACCAGTAGTGATGTAATAAAATTATAAAATGATATGTTCAGAAAATATATGTTTTAAAATTAAAATAATATGATTTTAGGTTTGTTTGATTTATTTTACAAAGAATTAGTAGACCCTCTAAGACTTCTAAAACATTTTAATTTTTTAAATTGATTTCTTTGAGAGTGTGACTCGCCATCACATAATCAAGCGTAATATTTTAATATGTTCGGCCATTTTCCTTATAAAAAAATTTTTTCCACTCTACTTTGGAAAAAACCCTGGGAAAAACCATGGGTTGTTTTGTGGTTTTTATTAGTTTAGTGTGTGGTGTCCAAAACCATAATAATAAGAATTCCCACTCATTTCCTAAATAATCCCACCCATAATCCAACTTATTATACACTAAATTCCTTTAGTGTTCATCCTGAAACATCCCTCCTCTCTCTAGAATCTTTAAAAAATGCCCCAATTTCCCAATAATCCCCTCTTAAGCCTCTCCCAAACCATTGGGATCAAATTTCTAAGTAAGGGATTTATTCTTTTCTCATTTTGGTCAAAATTTATTTATGTTGTTATACCCTTTTATTTTAAATTAAAAATTTTGGGGGTATGATTTTGATCCTCCACCATACTTCCCCCCTTATGGTTTAATGATGATATACCACTTCTATATCTCATTAACACCTCCCATTTACACCTGCTACCATGCTGAAATTCAGTAAGGAATTTATCTATTCTCATTTACATTCAAGCAATTATTCTGTATATTGAATCTAAATTCCATTACATATGTTGGGACATGGATCTATATGATACACCTTACAGTCCATTTAATTTAGATATGATGAGACACCCCTTCATCTCTCATCAAACATTTATTAATAATTCTTATGTCACATCGTTATACTGTCGAAATTTCACCACGTTTTTCCAAGCCAATGTCATAATGTAGTGAATACCATTCCCATTAATATATCATGGGTATTCAGAATTATTCATATTTACATATTTATTATATAGTTTCATGTATGAAATCCACATTACTTTATTGTGTATTAAATTATTTTGTTTAATTAATTCATGTTATATGATCCACGTGGAACACTGTGCATTAAATGAAATGATTAAGAAAGGTGTGGCCTGATAGCACTCCAATGCATTGGGTGAAGACTAATATAATGATACATCAAGTTAAATGATGGTCTACTCATGCTAATTAATCTAAAATTATGGTTTAATCATGATTCATGTTCAATTATATCTGGCTCATTCTAATATCATGTTAGGTGTTGCCGCCACATTTCTGTGTTATAATAATCATGTTATACCATGACTTCTTGTTCATGTTTAGCATATGCTACATTGATATGCCTTTTTCCTTGAATGTACTATATTCTTTGTGTTATTCCTCATTTAATCCCTTAAAGGGCTTTATAATTCACCCTTTTTATGGATCTCTTTAGGTTATGCCATACAATTCTATTTATAAAGAAATGTGTGTGGTCATGTAAAAGAAGTTTTCAATAATGATGTGTATTTCATGTTTTATGATTTCATGTAATGTTTTTAAAGACCAAATAAACTATAACTATTTATCTTCTAATTTTTATCAAGTGATGGATTTATGAAATAAATTATGTTTATGTGTGAAATAAGTAGCGTGGTTGTTATAGTTGGTATCAGAGGATCAGTTTAGTTATTTTTGGGATTAGGATTAGAAAGCCCTAGTGAAAGCCTAAGGGATAAGACCAAGCATAATAAAAACATCCCTAAATTTTGGGGAGTATTTAGTAATTGGTTTATCAATAAAACACATCCCTTTCTGGATATAAGCCTTTAAGGGAGGCTCTTTTAGTGATGTATCTATGTGTAAAACATATAATCACCACATGGATCTAGACTCGAACGAGAACTAGTGCATGACAATGGGCCTTGATACACTCTAGGTTATGACATTATCAAGGGGATATTCATTGGTAAATTCACAAGAATAGTATAAATCATTGTTAAGGGAATAAAAAAATTTCTCTTTGAATATATTTTGGGAATTAGATAACGGATAACATATATTGAAGCCTCTAAATGCATATGTCAAAGAAATAAAAATAATTTATAAGTCATTCGTTTTTGTCTTTGAATTTCCCTTTATGTGTTACCCCTAACATTCTCTTTATTCCAAAAAATGGATGGTAATTGGAGGACTTGGGCTAACAACTAATGTGAAGATCAATATGAATATTATTATAATGTTATTCTCAATACTATGAGAGCATGAATCGTGAACATTTTCATGATAGTTTCTTAGTTAACTATGTTTTGAATAGAAACATGGGTCTAGAATAATGTTCAACCCCCCCCCCCCCCAAATAAATAACAATTTGAAATCAAGGGTTTCATAACACAAAGGCCTCTTAATTTGAATTTATTATATGATCCCTCAATCACCGAACAATGGATCTACTCCATTGAAAAAATACTCTCCATCCTTCAATGTTTTGAACAAGATAAGTTACTTTTCAATGATTATCAAATATAATGTCAATCTGATCGATGGTGGACATTGGTAAAACAGTCAATGCCTGAGGAAGAGATCGAGGCTTTGGAATGGAATGATTTATAGAAAATAAAACTGAAAAATATTTTCCTCACACCCTCCAACATAATATAGAAAGGGACTTCCCTGACCTCAAGAAAAAAGACAATGAATCCATCAGAGCATATGAGAAAAAAATCCCAAGGATTTGATGATATGGCTAAGGATTTTTCATTTCCCCTTAATGAAAGGTTGTACGCTTCTTTGGTGGGATAAAACATAGCCTACAGATTGTCCTAGCAATCCGTGTCTTGGAGAGTTACGAGGAAATTGTCTGATGTGTCATAAAAGTCAAAGTGGAGATTAGAGAATCTCAAAGGTATCATGTGGATAAAAAGTGTAATGTGGAATTTAATTCTAGAGATCTGATGGATAAATCCAATGGTGCTAAAAAGTTCATCACCCCATTTTCCAATGGTACAGAATGAAGCACCCTGGAAATTGCCCAAAGCGGATGAAGAAATTATTTTGGTGTGAAAGAGAAGGACACCTAGACATTATCTACCAACAAGAAAAATATATTTCTATGACATGGGAAATTCCCACTCTATTTGATGTAAAATTCATTTTTAATTTCTTCAACTGCAAAGAATTGGGGAACATTGCAAACTATTTCCCTATGCTAATGGTTTTTAGAAAAAACCAACAACCTCCAAGGTAGCAAGGGCTAGCTTTTTTCCATCACTACTGCTAATGTGAACCTCGACAATTATATGGTGAAATGTACGATATCTATTCATTCAATAATATAGATCATAATTATTTACTCTGTTTCTACACATTCTTTTATATCTGAAATATTTAGTAGAACAACACAAACACCACCACAAATCATGGAAGTAAAGATGTCGGTGAGCAAAGAAAATGAATAAATCATTGAATCCCATGAATATAACTCATCCACTGACATAATTTGTTGAATTAACATCCCTGCTAACCTCTTCATACTACCTCAAGTGCTATTTGATGCAATTCTTGGCATGAATTGGATTTCTTTATATAGAGCCATCATAAATTACCTTGAGAGGGAAATAACACTGCATATAGTGAATTTCCCCTGTTCTATACAAGTGCAAGGAGGTGGATGAATATTAATTAGCGCCATCATCTCAAGAATGGATATAACTTCCATATTATCATACATATCTAGATCAAATGATTGAGTCTATGGAAGAAACCATCTTTGAATACATCCCTATTGTGTGAGAATTTGTTGAAGTTTTTCTGGAGTAATTTCTTGGTCTTCTATCTATAATAGATGTTGAATTCACAATTGATATTATACTTGGGGAATTTCTAATATCCAACAATCCATATAGAATAGTTGAAGAAACATCTATAGGAGAATCTGGATGAAGGGTATATATGCCCATGTGCTTCACCATGGGGTGCACCAATCCTCTTCTTCAAGAAGAAGGATGAGAAAATGCGCCTTTACATTGATTATCATGAGCACAAAAAAATCACGATAAAGAACAAGTATCCTCTACACAGAGTTGTTGATTTGTTTGATCAGCTATGTAAAGCCCAAGAATTCTCCAAAGAGGATTTCATGTTGAGATATTACCACAAAAGGGTGAAAAAGGAGGATATCCCCAATACTACTTTTCGTACAACATAGGGGCGCTATGAATTCATAGTACTGTCTTTCAAACTCATTAATTCTCCAAGAATATTCAAAGAAATGATGAATACAGTCTTTAGAGATTACCTAGAATTTTTTTGGTAGTCTTTATTGATGATAATTTAATATACTCCAAAACTAAGGATGATCATTGGGAGAATCTAAGCACTATACTAGAGATCATGCGACTGGAGAAGCTCTATGCAAATTACGACAATTGTGAGTTCTAGTTGATGGAGGTCTCATTCTTGGGTAATATCATCCCAAGAAATGTGATATCTATTGACCCTCCAAGGCAGATGGAATTTATGGATGGTCGAGGATAGCATTGGTAACAAATATTCATATCTTCTTGAAGTTAGCTAGAAATTATTACTAATTTTTAAGAAATTTCATATGATATTAAAACCCTCTTACCATGATAAATCAGAATGGAGTCATTTTTTCATGGAGTGATGAATAAAAAGAGATCTTCATGGAGTTGGAAAGGTGTTTTTTCACTATTTATGTTCTCACATTACCCGCAAGTGGAGAACTTTTTGTTGAATTAAAAGATTATTTAAAGAATATCATGGGCTATGTATTGAAGGAAAATAACAAATTAAATGCCTCTGCTTCAAGGATATTGAAAGTTCTTGAGAAAAAAAATCCTACATGTGAACTGTAGTTGGCTGCATTAATCATAAATTTTTAAAAATAGGTAGAATTACCTCTTTTGGGGGATGTGTGAAATATATATGGACCAGAAAACCCTCATGAATATATTCAAACAGAAAGATTTGGACATACACCAATGAATATGGTTAGAGGTGATCAAATATTATTACTAATCAATCCATTACATCCATATGAATGCGAACAACGTGGAGGATTCTATATGTATAAAGGACCCACTGATTCTATAATTGATGATAATTTAAAAGGATCAAATATTGATAGATTTGATCAATATGGACATGGTAATCATAAAAAAGAGAACACCATAAATCCTTTCACAAATTATTTCTCAACCGTATCTTTTAAAGACGTTAAAGGATCCTCCAAAGGATGATGTGAGAATATAGAATAAAGTGGAAACAATCAAAAAGGTAAATCTAATGAGTTCAATTGTAATGAAGTGGGAATTATAGGACTGAGATGAAGAAAATGTGTTCCATCAAATCCAGAGATAAATAATTAACTTTTTGATGATGTACATAGTTAAAATTTCTCCTTTCACTTAGGATACATAAAGATGTATTGAAATAGAAAATAGAATTATTTTTGTGATAACATGAATAAAGAGATCACTGAGTATACATAAAAGTGCCTACTATGTCAGCAAGTGAAGGTTGAGATGAAGAAGTCTAATGGGAGGATGAAACCATTACTCAAAACAAC
Organism: Viscum album; assembly: GCA_963277665.1. NCBI lineage: Eukaryota > Viridiplantae > Streptophyta > Magnoliopsida > Santalales > Viscaceae > Viscum > Viscum album. The sequence goes on from OY728133.1 coordinate 250,104,640, forward strand.
ATGGAAATGGGAGAACATCACCATGGAATTTGTCACCAGGCTTCAAAATACATCCAAAGAAAACAATGATATTTGGGTTTTTGTGGATCTTCACATAAATAATTCACACATCATTGAAAATCTAGAAGATTTATCATTGGATCAACTAGCATGGATATATATCAGAGAAATGGTAAGGCTGCATGGGGTACCACAATATGCTGTATTCGATCGAGGTCCAAGCTCCACCACTTTGCTTTTGAAGATTCTTCAACATGATTCGAATACTGAGATGATATTTAGTATGTCTTATCGTCCTCAAATTGATGGTAAATCTGAGCATACTATCAAAACAATTGAGTATATGTTAGTAGCATGCTCCCTGGACCTCAAAAGAGGATGTGATAAAATCTTCCTCCTGTTGAGTTCTCGTACAAAAATAGTTTCCTCTCAAGAATACAAATGTCTTATTATGAATCTATTTATGGGAAGATTTTAAGAACACCAACATGATGGGATGAAGTCAGGGAGTGAAAACTCCTAGGTCTGTAAATGGCTGAAGAAATGGTGGAGAATGTTAAGACCATCCAGTAGCACATAAAGGCTGACTAGTGTCGACAAAAGTTCTATGCAGATAATCATTGATGATACCTAGATTGTGATGTCAGGGACATGGTATTCCTCCACATATCACTTTGGAAGAGAGTTATGGGATTTTGGAAGTAGAGAAAGCTTTTTTTAAGATACATCGGCCCTTTTGAGATATTTTATCACTTTGGAGAAGTGGCCAATCCACTAGCACTATCATCTAACCTATCTCAAGTACATGATGAATTCCATCTATCACTATTGAGGAAGTACAGACCTAACCCATCGAATGTACTCAATACATAGGTGGTACCATTGTAAAATTACATATCCTATGAAAGGAATGTAGTGATGATCTTAGATTGTAGGGAATAAGTTTTATGTAATATAACAGTGCACCTCATCATGGTGTTGTGGAAAAACCTAAAAATATTTTGAGGAGACGTGGGTATGAAAGGAAGTGATGAAGTAGAGTTACCTACATCTCTTTTAGTGTGGGAAAAAAATATTTCGAGGGAGAAATTTTTTAATGGGGGAAGATTGTAAAGACCCAAAATTATATTAATTATAATTATTTTTTATCTAATTAAATGTCTTATTATAAAAATTGGTTATATAAAATATGTACCTTCTTGGTCTTATGGTTTTGGATTTCAAAATACTTTTATGAATTTTTACCATTTCTAATATAGCCATTAAATAGTGATCACATGATTACTATAAATATATGGCTTTAACAAATCCAATTTACTCAGATAAAGGAAGTGATGGCCTCATCGAGTAGATTTTATCTGAACGACACCCATTTTTCAGAGCTCAAAAAGGAGGAGGCATCATTGGGATTCGATCTTGACCAAGCCCAATCCAAGATTCAACACATTAATCTCGAACAAAACTGCCAACATGAGAAGTAGATGTTAATTCAGATTACCACTTGAGTGATATTATTTGACCCACCCAAAGAGTCTGTCACAATCGCATACCTTACCCTTAGGTCTTATGAAAGTGTAATAAGGGGTTATGTAACAAGACCCTAGCACTATGATTATGTGAATTATTTTTGTATATAATAATGAATATACATTCATTTTATTATTGTTACTTTGTAAATAGTTTTTTAAGCAAAAATATTATTTTATATAAAATGAATACTATTTTTTCAATTAGGACGTCAAAATTATCCAACGGTGAATTTTTTATAATTTTATTTGACAGACGTATTTTTGGGTAAAAATTAAATACCATTTAATTATATAATGTGTTTTATGAAATCATAATGTCCCAATTGTGATGTAATAAAATAATATAAATGCGATTTTCAGACAGTATTTGTTTTAAAATTTATATAGTTTTATTTTACATTTGTTTGATTTGTTTTACAACGATTTAGTTGACCCTCCAAGACTTATAAGTCATTTTACTTTTTAAAATGATTTTCTTGAGAGTGTGACTCACCTCTACATATGAAAGACTAATATTTTAAAAAGTTCAGACATTTTCATTATTAAATAATGATTTCCACTTCACATTGGCAGAAAAAATAGTAAAAACCATGAGATAGTTTGTGTTTTTGATTAGTTTCATGTGTAGTGTCCAAAACCTAAATAATAAATAATTCCCTCTCTTTGTCTATATAAACCCACCCAAGATCCCACATCCTCTCGACTAAAAGGATTTTGAATCATGACCAACCTCTTCCATCCTCTCTTTAGAATCCTCCCAAGGCAACCCAATACCCCAAGAAGCCTCTCTCATTCCCCTCACATGCTTTTGGGATCAGAAATCCACGTAAGGGATTTCTTCTTTTCCCATTTTGACTAAATTTCATTAAGTTGTTGTACCCTTTTATTTTAAATTAATAATTTTGTGGTATGATTTAACTCCTCCCCCATAATCCCCTAATTATTTTTTCATGACGAGGGACCCCTTTTCTCTCTCATTAATGCCCTCCATGCACACATGTTACCATGCCAAAATTCTGTAATGAATTTATCACTTCTATTTTACATTCATGAATTTATTTTGTATTATGAATCTACATTAATTAAATATGTTGTGACATGTATCTATATGATCCCCCTTACTGTCAATTTTATTTAAATATGATCAGACACACCATTCTCTCTCATAAAACTTTTTTATGAGTTCATATGGCACGTCGTTATGCTGTTGAAATTGCACTACAATTTTCCATGCCAAAGTCATTATGTAGGGAATTCTATGACCATTTATCTATCAAGGGTATTCACCATTATAAAAATTAACTTAATTGATTATTGATATTCATTTATGAATTCAAAATTTCTTTTTTATGTAATAAATTATGATGGTTAATGAGTCCATGTTATATGATCCATCTGGAACACTTATGCATGAAATTAAATGATTAATAAGGGTGAAAATGATATCACTATAATGCATTGGGTAAATACTAGTATCATGATACATTAAGTTCAATTTGGGTTTAATCATGATAATCCAATTGAAATTATGGTTTACTCATGCTCTATGAGAAATTAGCTACAGCTCATACTGATGTCATATTAAGTTTTGTTTCCATGTTTCCATGTTATGATAATCATTCTATATCATGCCTTTATGTTCCTGTCTCTATTCTGATCCACTAATATGCCTATTTCATAACATGTACATTATTCTTCATGTTAATCTTTGTTTACTCCTTTATTGGACATTATAGCCCAACCTTTTCTTATGCATTTTCTTAGGGTATCCCATGAAATGCTATGTACGATGGAATGTGTGTGGTAATGTCAAATACGTTTTCAATAAAGATTTCAATTTCATATTTTATGTTTTCTTGTAATTTTTCTAATACCCAAAGAAACTAGACCTCTCAATATTATATGTTGTACCAAGTGAATGTTTTACTTAATAAATTACGTTTGAGGGTGAAATATAGTGTACGGTATTCATAGACATGGATTACTAAGCTATGTACATTAGAGAAAATTCACAAGTAGTGAGGTGGGGTCACACACCATGTGACCCCACTAACATTCTATGTACATATTCCAAGAACTTCTACCTTCCATATATTCTTCTTCAAGACTCAGAACTGGTCCCATATGTAACTATCCAGAGTATTTTTAAATATAGAATGAAATGATAGCATTTTTTCAAGAATAAGATATATGATTTTAGGTTCTCTATGTATGACACATCATCAGGAAATGCTTGAGAGATGGTAGTTGTTAGGTTGAATCACCATGGAGATAATGGTGTTAAAAAACCCCTTTCTTAGTAGGGAGTTGTTCCCCCATTATCTTTACCTAAGTAGAGTGGAACCCCCTCTTTCTAGTAAGGGTTGAGGTCCTCTATCTTCTTAGATGTACCCCACAGATTCACTAGGGAAGGATTCCTCTATCAACTATGTGGAAACCTATGATGATCTAGGGTTAAGGCCCTATACTTATCAAGTGGTATATCCTAAAACACTAGGGAGAGTCTCCTATACTCGATATTGAACCCCCTAAATTTAGGAGAATAATTGGGATGTGTGGATCCTCTAGCAGTTTTCATGTATGAATACACATTATTTTGGTAATGAGGGATAAACCTTTGGAGCTGTAGGTTGAATTATAATCCTTGGCTAGGATATAGAGATATGGGTCCCCTTTCACAGTCTCTTGTCTTTCATTATGAGATTATATGTTTATTGGGATAAGATGACTATTTTATCATTCTATTACTCCATTCATGGTTTTTAGGGAATCCAACTGTTTATGTATATACATACACATGCATTGACTTTTAGGACACATGTTATGTATTATGAAAGTAATATAAATATTGGTTTCGAATTTAGTTGAGAATATTGTTGCTTGCATTAATTTAACTCATTTAGGAGTTGGAATTGGAAATTAAGAGACTATATCTCTCTTGACAAACATCATTCTAGTTTTTACCATATTGGGAATTTATTTATGGTTTGGCATGTATTTTCCACCTTTATTCTTTTTCTATATTTTTTAATACTCTGATGTATTCCCAAAGGGTAATTTCAAGAATGGTTATACCATATATGTTGGAATCATTTATTATTCCATTACAATTTTTCTTGGAGATGGTTTTTAGAATGCATTCACATATACATGGATAAGACATCCTGTTTTAGTTTATGTCTTCTTGGTATTTTTCACCATCCCCTAGCCAATGGGTGATGAGCTTAGAGTTTTAAACATTCCTTCTAGAAGAAAGTTGGTCCCTAGTATGTTAGGTCATGACAGAACAATATAAAAGGTGTTCTTCTTCTTGTTAGTGTCAGTGTGGGACTCATAATAACGATTAGTTGGGAACATATAGAAATCATATATCTAATATATCGTTCAATCTAGGGAAACAAGTATTGGTGTTGTGGCCAACATATACATTAAAAAAGACAATGAGTACCTATTATCATCATGGAATATTGATACATCCATTTTAGGGAACCAGGGATATATGCATCATATAAGACTATTTCATTTGATTTTCATACTTGGGTAATATCCCCATATATGAACGTCTAACCAAGGTGCTTCATGATAATTTTTTGGATGACTTGATAATGAAAGCTATCTAGGATGCTAATATGGGACCGGGAAGACAATCATTTGAGTAATCAGGCCACAAATCAAGGGTTTTACCTTGAGGTGATTTGTACGTGAAAACTGGGAGTAGTTACACATCCTACTAATCATTAGATAATCCTATTAGTATAGGATGAATATGTGAATTAGATTAAATGGATATACAAGTACAAGAGATAGTGACCACTGATTTTTTTTTGTGAGCCATATCCTCATTCTATGGAGAAATGGATTGAGTCTGTGGTCAAATAATTAATTCTAGTTTGAACCATAACCAATTAGATGGTTTCACTTGTGATCATTGTTCTTTAATGATTATCTTTGAAATGGAGGTGTCTAATTAAAAAGGAACATGATGAGATGACACTATCATGGTCAGACATTAAGTTGAAAATCCTCAATTAGTATCTCCCCAGGATCTTAATCTCTATAAAAATTCAAAATCTTCTCATGTAGTAGTAGTATGATATGATAGTTAATGAGTAAGCTATGAGGTTTATTGACATAAAGCATTAATCTATTTATGTGATGATAGATGATTTCTTCCAGGTATAAATGTTTTATAATCTCCTATATAGAGAGATAAATTCTAACATTGTATCCTTATGAATTCATATTTATGCTAGTAATATAGAGGGGATCTGGTAACAGATGTCTTTTTAGTAGAGGTTATTTAATATAATTAAGAAATCAATGTAAATCATGGGGTTGAGTCATCTTCTATAGTCATTAGACAACATTTATTATGGTTATAGCACATAAGACCCCCCATTAATGATTACAATCATTTGGGTCAATAGCTCAGGGATTGTGCTTGGGATCTAGTTAGCCATGAAGGGGGGATTCTATATTTGTAATAGGAGAGGTCAAATGGATCATGATTTCTTGACACAACATACTTTTTAGGGGATGGATTTAATGGATGGACCGCTATAATAGAGGAAAAATAATGATCATGGATATCACATGTGTAGTCAGGAAAGCCTCCTGGGAGGTCATGTTGGAAGAGGGGTTGGTGGGGCTTCATTGGGTGGAGCTATTGGTGGAGGCTGATGCTATGAGAATATCCCACCAGCACCACCAGCTAGTCCATTCTCAGATTTGAGAGCTAGTTGTCGGGGAAATGGGAAGGTGTAGACTATATAGGGTTATGACCTACCTGCACATGATTTGATTCAAGGTATGATCTATTTCTTTTATACACTTCATATAGTAATTATAGTAACCAGTTCAATATATTCCTTCATCTATATATTCATTATGTGGGAGATGGAGCTTCCAGTTGATACCTTATTCCTATAGCTACAACTAGAGGTTATAATTGGGATTAATTATTTTATATTACATATCCTGTGATAGTGTGAGTTAGTATTTAATGGATAGAAATTCTTATGGGACCTCTTAGTCATCATGATGATACCCTATACCATTATCTTAGTTGTGGACAGATTTTCCATGGTTTGGGACTAGATTAACTATAATCACTGGTGAGTTGTATGAATTTAGAATGATGTGATCAGATTCTATTTATTGGTTGAGAGATATCTCTTGTATGGTCGAGTGGTATTTATGAGTAATAAAATGAAACCCATCATCAATCAGTTGGTGAGTTTATCCCTTGGTGTTGTAGGCACTTCATGCATCTTTTTTCCTTCAATAGAATAAATCTACATTGATGTATTCCCTAATGACATTTTGAGACTACTTATGAGATGGGATATGGACTTCTGCATTGTATTTTACCCAAAGACTACATGGATATCTTGTGAATCATTTTAGATATCCCCTATCGAGATCTAAGAGGGGAGAGTGCAGTTGGAAGACCTTTGAGGGAAATGTTTTAATAAGACAGGTGTGTCATCATGGATAAATCTAGTTTTTTTGAAAAATGTAAGCATAATACTGAGGATTTGTGTGGATTATTAAAACCTATATTTGGAAATGGTAATTAACAAGTAATGATTTCAGAGAATTGATGAAATTTATAACAGTTTGGAGGTGTGAGTTGGTTCTGAATGGTCAATCATAGGTCAGAAATTCTAATGTCACTACAGACACTATGAGTTCTTAATTATTCCTTTCAAAGACTGAATTCATTAGTTATGTTCATGGATCATATGGGTAGGGTCCTCTATCCATACATGTATTGATTCATAGTCATCTTCATCAGTGACATACACATTTAATATATGTCAAATGAAAAGCATGTAGAGACATTGAGGACTATCACAGACTTACTCTAGGAGTACCACCATCATGGTAAGATCTCAATGTGTAAATTTATGATCCATGAGTTTAACTTTTGGGGGTATTATATATCCGATCATGGGTTTTCCATAGACCCAACAAACATTGATGGGATACATTTCTCATGAACCACCCAAGTGTGTGATGAGTGGGTCTTGTTTCATTGCATTTTTGGGGTAATAATGTTAGTTCATGATACAAAACAATTGTATTTTAGTCCCTTTTATTACCCTGGAATTTAAAAAAATTACCTAGACTGAGAAGTGTCATAGATTCTTTGGGGAGTTATGTTGAGATTTACCAGTGCCCTTATTTTGAGACAACCAAAAGAGAGTGTTATGTTTGTATTTTTTTTATGCATATAGATAGTGGCTTAGTCTAATATTGATTAATAAGAAGATAGTTATCATATATAGGTCTAGGCAATTGATTCTCCATGAGCATAACTATTCAACCCATGAACAAGTTTTGGTGGTAGTATTCTTCACTCTGATGCTCTAGAGGATCTATATTATGGGTAAATGTATCATTATTTACTTAGACCACTAGAGTCACTAGAATATATTTTCAGAATGATATACTAACAAGAAATAGAGTTTCGTGTTCATGTTATTATATGAAAATGAAGGAAAGATATTCTATGATCCTAGGAAAGGAAATGTGGTGATAGATTCCCATGATTAGAAGTCACATTCATTCATGGTTGAGGAGGCAATTGAGAAGTCGACTTCATTACTACCAACCACTAAAGAGGATAGAGGTTCCATTTTTTTATAGATGTTAGTGAGTCTAGCTCTACTTTTGAATGTGAGAGAGGATTAGTTGGGAGAAATAACCTTTGTGGTTAATCATGACTAGAAATCATTAGGAGATACAACTGATGTATTTTAGGAAGGAAGATAGCACATTCTTTTTTTCTTGGTATGGATAGTGGTTTTGGTCACATTACAAGTGGATGTGATTTGGGAGCATCAGAATTATTCCTTTAATATATATCCGAGTATAGAAAATATTTGCATGGTCCGTTAGTGATAGTGTTGGTGGTATTTCATGAGGTGGATTATTGTTGAGTTTGTCTCTCGGTTTATCACATGTCAGTAGGCTAAGGATGAATGCCAGGTTCCAGTAGGTTTTACCTCGCCTCTCATTATCCTGAATTGGAAGTGGGTTGACATATGTTACACTTTATGATGGATATTCAAAATATATTAATTTTACATGATTCTATCTCGGTGATTTTTGATAGGTACACCAAGTCAGTACACTTTCGTTCCATTAGGGAGTATAGTTCTTTTGAGAGTATGGGGTAGTTTTATGTGTGATATGTATTTTGGATCCATTGGGTACCTACAATGATTGACTATGACTATGATTCATAGTTCATGTCTTGTTTGTGGATATTATTACAATAGGATTTGAGGATAATGTTATGAATGACGTGGTATTTTCACCTACAGATGGATGGGCACAATTATTAGACTATCCAAGAGTTAGAGGATACGATGAGATCCTACGTAATGGGATTCGATTGGAGTCGGGAGGATAACTTTTAATTGTTGTATTTATCTTATAATAATAACTATCACTCTAATATTAGAAAGAAAACATTTAAGGACCAAAACGAGAGACCCTATAGGTCACCCTTCTACTAGACTGAGATTGGCTAGGAATCACTTTTTGGTATAGACATAGTTCTAGCGATGATGGATAATATTCATGTGATCTACAAGAATATAAGGATAACTCATAGATGATATAAATCGTAATATTTTCAAAGAATAGGCCTTTGGAGTTTGATCATAGAGACTACGTTTTATTTATATTCTTCCCATAAAGGGTATTTTTGATATTTTTTTATGGAATCAGGCTATCTCAAAGGTTCATCGAGCCATTTGAGATCCCTTTGAGTGTTGGTGAGTTTTTTTTACCATTCAGTCATTCCTCCCAAAGTTAGCCTGATTTTCTAATGTATTATATGTCTCATAGAATAATGACACATTCATGATCCTCTTCATGATATTGACTAGTGAAATATGGACATCAAGGTTAGACATGAGATGATCCTACATGGAAAGAATATTTCTTTGGTTTGTTTCCATCGGTAGCATGAGAGCATCTTAGAGAGCTCTTAATATCATGTGAGTCAAATGCTAAAACATTAAGATATAATTTTTTATAACTTGTACATTATGGAGAAAAAAATGTGAAGGTGGGAAATTGCAACAACTATGATTTTATTATATTGGTCATTGGAATATTTATATATATATACATTTAATTTACATATGATTTTTATTTGTATTTGGGTGTCTTGGGATCCCTGAATTAATATGTTAAAAATATTTATTTATTTTAAATAATATACATTCATCATTTTCTTGAAAGGGGTTTCTCATTGTTTGGTATACCATATGGGAAATATGAACCCATAGTTAATTTAAAAACAAGTGTTTCATCCTAGTTTCATCATAAAGATGATTAATTTTTATCGTATCATCGAAGTCATCCTTTTCCAGTTTATTTAGTAAAATTAATAAATAATTTTTTTCTTTTAAATTAACTTCAAAAACCCAAAACTTTCTTTATAAAAACCTTATTATTGATGATCTATAGGGTTACCCTTTTTAGAATAGTAAAATAGAAAATTAATGGAGGGTAGGTCCATTGGAAACTAGGTGCAGTATTAAAGATGAAGAACTGCAGGATGATGTGGTAGAAAACCAATTCAGGGAGATCTTATTCTACATTTCTAAAGAACATGTTATTCATCAAATATCGATCAATAATATTGGAATGGATTGTTATATATGTTTTCGTCCCTATTTTTCTAATGAAAATAGATTAGAATATAAAATTTATTATCGATCTATGATTATCCATTGTCACCTGATCCATGTTTAGGAATTGAGTTTTCAACCTAGTATATAAATATATATATATTGACATCGTTTCAATATATGATTCCACACAAAAAGTGCATTTTCCTGGATCACACATTCTTCATCATTGGCCAATAGGGTTTCATATTTTTCATTTTTGGGGTAGCTTCGAGTGAGATGAAACCCATGGATTCATGGTTATTTTGTGAAATATTAAAGAATCAATGATATTTGGATGTTTCAATATGGATTCATGGTTTTAGGTGATGGAAACTGGTTTTAAAACCTAAGAAGTCTTAGTTGCATTATGGATTTCTATATCTATGATAGTGGTTTGGATTTTTGGCCATTGGAGGTTAGAAATCAATTCCTAGAGATTCTTTAGATTAAATTTTGGGTATCGGGGTAGTATAAAAGGTATATTTAGTGGAAAAATGAATAAAATAATGTCCTAGTGAAGAAAAAACGTTACAAAAAAATTCTAAACTAAAACCGATATATCCTAAAGGAACACACATGAAATGGTTTTGTTTCTTATGGAGGATAGGGTTTTGAAAGAATTAAGGGCTACACAACTTCATTCCTGGCCCACTATCCATGTGACCATACTCGAGTAGCTAAAGAATGTGTTAGCTGCACAAGTCCAGTACCCATTGTGGCTAGACATGTCGTCTTCCTTAGGGGATATACTGTGTATTTGAAAATGGATAGATTATCCATGTTTTAGGTGTACACTCCTAGGAACCAAGTTAGAAATACATGCCATATCCCCATGTAGAGACACAATGTTTTATTACATGGTTTCCAACAATATACAGAAGGGATAAAATTCCCACATAATGAGGTGAAGTTACATGTCATGTGACCCCATGCACACATAGTTACATCATCCAAGAACTACAACCTTTCATATCATATTATTCTAGAATCAGATTTTGGACTATGAGAATCACATCATAAGAAAATTATTGTTTAGATCACAATCATAGTTTTAATTTTTTTCATGTGAGATACAATGTAATATTATATATTCTAGAAAATTCTTCAGGTGATGGTTGAGTGATGTAAGTGATTGGGTAGGATCAAAATGGAGATACTGGGGCTGGAAACCCCCTGTCACATAAGGGCGTGAGTCCCCCATACCCATTAAATATGTTTTGTGGAAAACCCTAAAGCTATATAGTGTGCATGTCCTATATCATCCAAGTGAACCCCCCAGACACACTAGAAAATGGATCCCCTATCAACCAAGTGCCACCTCCAAGACACTCTTGGGCATAGGTCCTCTACTTATCAAGTGGAAACCCTGACGAACTAGGGTGCATGTTCTCTATTATATATTATGCCCCTTCGAATGAGGAGTGTTGTTTTGAGGTGTGGGCTCTCCACACAGATTCATGTATGGTTATTCAGGATATTGGGAATCATATATCGACCTTTCTATCTATAGATAGTCTGATAATCCTAGGATGAACTATAGAGATAGAGATCCCCTTTTTCCCTTCATGGGTATCATCATGATATTATATGTATATTGTGTTGGGATGGCAATTTTATCTTTATATTTATGATTTTATAACTTTCAGGTTGTGAAAGGGGTATGTATATACTCACCCCTATATGGGATATTCCCACACATGTCGTGTATTTTGCAGATAATATTATATTGATAGTGACAGTTTTTGCGCATTTGGATACTTTTGTGAACTGAATGCTTTCAGTGGTTAGACTCAGAGATCAAGAGTCAAGATCTATTTAGCATTCATTCATTCATAATTTTTAAGTTGGAACTTTATTTCTTGCTGGGATTATATTTTTCACCATTATTATTTGGCAATATAATTTCATACTCTAACGTATTATATAGAGGTTATTTCATGCATATTTATACTATAGATGTTGTAGTATTTTTTTATTCGTCTACACGTTTACATGTATATTTTTGTGTGTGTGGATTCAAGTACATTAGGATAAGACCTCCCAATTTATTTTATTCATTCAGGGTGCTTTTCTCCAACCCATATCTATTTGAATCAATCTCATGGTGTGATACTCTGGTTTTCACCAGCCAGGGGGGCCCCGATGGGTCTAGTCTTTCCAATTATTAAAAATTTATTAAATAAATTTCAATAGAAAATAAAATAAAAGTTATTTTATTTATAATATTTTTTTGTGTAATGGAATTATATTTGGGGGAAAATATAATATCAAAGATGATAGTAGTAGTATTTTTTGATTTAGATATGCTAAAAGTGTAACAAATAAATTATTATATATGTCCAATTCAATGTAAAAGTCTCCTTTAATATGAAAAGTTTTTATGATTCATTATTTAACTTTGACATAATATAAATATACAAATTAAATATGATATCAAATTATCTCAAATAAAAATTTGAATTAAAAAACATTAATGATGATGATATTATAAATATTAGAAATTATATACAAAATTAACACAATATAAGTAGTTAAGAATGTATTATAATATATAATGAATAAATAATTTTTTCATATAATTTCAATTTGATGAAAAACTAGATTATTAATATCAATTTCAAAATTAATCATTAAATACATCAATAAAGATGTTATCTAAGTAATAGATTTTAGTTTATGGTTTTTATCTGATGGATTCATTAAAATGCTGTTGATGCCACATAAATAAGAGATAGGTTTTACAAATGATGTAGTATGCTTAATAAGACTAAGAAAATTTTATAAATATAAGGTCTTTAGGGATATTTCATATTAGTTATTATAAATATTATTTCTTATGTATGGTTTTAACAGTGTTGTTAAAAGATCATAATATTATAAAAACCCATGACGTTTTAAATAAGGACTATTTACATAACCATTAATATATTAGGGATACATATTTAATGGAATAGATTCCCATTATATAACTTTGAGGTATTTATAATTGATGATAATAATTGATAATTATGTGTTATAATGAATTGTAAAGATTATATTTATCCAGTGCTTGAATTAAGATACAATATTTTTATTCTAAAGAGGTAAAAAATGAGTTTTATGTTGTCATTAAACCTATTTTTATACTACATGAATTTTCTTTCATTATATCATTAATATTAACGAGGTTAATGATTTATATGAATCCATATTACCTAAGGTTAAAAATAAATCGCCCTTTTACACCATTATACATTGATACCTTACGTATACATGAGGTTGAGGTAATGAGAGATTGGTCAGGTATGTTAATGATAACGTGGTAGGTTTCTATTAATCAAGAAAGAATTTTTCCCCTATGTAATTTGCATGAAATATACGAACTAAATAGATAATTACTATGTAATTTTATGGAAATACCTAGATGAGTTCCATACATTGTTCATAGGTGAGATACATGTTATGTAATCATTTATATACATGAGTGACATGAGATGCATTCATATATCTTATTTAGTGTTTATTAAAAAACGTGATTTCCCAAGATTATGTATGATATATAATTATGTCATGTCTTTTTTACAAAATTTATTTTAAGAATTAATTATATTATTATCCATATTGTATATAATAAATATTGTTGAAATAGATATTTTAATACACACATTCAATGGAGATCACTCCATATCCCTTTAAATTATCAAGGGCACTAAATCATTTCAAGAGGATCTACTTGGTTACATTTATAGATTGTAGAACATATAATTGATGTAAAATTTATAAAGGATTGTGGGGTCAGAATTAGTGATTATATAAATGAATATTTCTTTGTTATGACGTTTCTTTATATGTCATTGAGTTAATAATGAATTATTTTAAAAAATTAGTTTTTGAGGATATCTAAATAATGTTTTTTGATATAGTTGAATTTTTTCCCCATATGATGTACCATAAAGTAAAAAATTAATTAAAACATGGTGTATTTATTTAATTAAGAGATTTATAAAAATATATACTAATGGAAAACAATAATTTTATGAATTCCACAACATCTTGGTTTGTGGAGAATTAAACCATTTCCTAGTAAAGGATATTATGATACAAAAAAGTATGTGGTAGTAAATGAGTTTGGTGAATACACATGACTCGATATTCTTCTATTTAAGAAATAAAAATTAATAATATTATTAGTGGATAATTATATCTGTTAGTTTAGTAATCCATATTATTATTTTAATAGCGAAATAATTATTTATAAAAATGATATCGATGTTTTAAAGAGCTATATCTTTATGAATCCTTTATGAACAATTCAGTAATATCCCATAATTTATAATACATTTAATGATCTATGTATTATTATTTAAATGGAATGAAAAACTATTCACAGATTGTGAAATAATTTAAAAATAATGTAATTATTATTTATAAATTTGGGTTGGTTACAATGTATTCTCTCTATGACAAATATCTCTTTTTTGATTATTTATTTGATTTCATAGTTCTTATAAGATTTAGATTAAAGCGTAAACCTACCTTAGTATTATTTAATTCATATTAGACATTAATTACCCATATATTAATATATATATATATTTATTGATTCTATGGGATCTTCATTAAGCTTGTATTGAATTGTTTGATATGATTGACATTAAATGTGGGTGTATGTTCTTTATTTAGGATTTAATAAATTAAAACAGTTGTTTGGATATTTTATTACCAAATTATATTTATTTTATTCATAAAATATGTCTAGATAGGTGTTCTACCATCTAAAACAAATTATATCAACGAATTATAGTGTCTGACAGATCATATTTAATGATGAAAGATTCTTTGAAGTTTTAAAGTTAGGAAAATATAGGACATACAGATGTTCATGAAAGGAAAAACAATATTATTTTTCTCTATCATTGTTTCACTCTATCTTAATCCCTTGTGGCTAAAGCTTTCTATTATGTATTTTGTATGGTGAAATTCATATAGATTAAAATGATCTATGTGACATTACTTTGATGAATAATAATACTTATGCAAACAAATCATGTTAAATCCCACATATTCTGGTCTCATGATTTTCACTAGAAGTGGTCATAATAAAACATCAAATGAATTAAGGAATGAAAACCAAAATGGTGGTTAGGTAATAACAAATGACATCCATAGAGATAACAAATATATAATTAGAATTCTTTAATTATTCAATGAAATAAAATTAGTTAAATAAATTATTTACACCAAAGAACATTTTGGCCTATTATAAATAATCAATGAAAGGGAACAAAAAAATTATTATTTATAAATTTATATGATGCCATAAATAATGATGATGATATAATGAATTTTTATATATCTAGTTGATATTTTTTATTACATGAATAGAATTTTACATGCTCCCAATGTATAAATTATCATGATGTATATATTATCTGACATTGTAATTTTTTTAAATAATATATTTCGTATGTCTTAATTTATCTCGTTTTTTATTTCCATGATTTATAAACACACACATATATATATATATATCACATTTAATTTATAAAAGATTATTTTTGATCAATCTACTAACATTAATTTTGAAGTAGATGATATTTTTTGTATGATTGACCTCACACTTCTTCAAGGATTGAACCAATACTTTCTATTATAAAATAATTCAATGTTTTTATTGGATTTAAAATCCCAGTTTTCCAATAAGAACGAGCAAGTGATCATATGACCATTGGTGTTATTAATGAATATGGTCAATAAATATTAAACCATTTTATAAATTTTTTATATTCAATTTTATTTATATTTAATATCCAATATGAGGTAGAACATGTTCTTTTTAAATTCGTTAATGTATTATTATTTTTTTAAATATCCATATACCATGTAATGTTCACTAAAAGTTCTAATATTTTTAAAATGATAAAAATATAGAACAATGATAACAAATTCTTGTCCATTTTTATTTATGAAAATTGATGACATTTTTATCAGTTTTGTTGGGCGGAGAAAGAAAGGAGAGTGATGGCAAGAGGGGGGGGGAGTGAATTGCCTTTTAATAATTAATTAACAATTTTAAACAATTATCAAAGTGCAGCGGAAATAAAAGAGGCAAGACACACAATTGATAATGGAGTTCGGCTTAAACCCAAGCCTACGTCTCTACTCCCAACTCAACCGTTGAGAGATTTACTACCGCTTGCTTTTTAATGGTTTTAGCAAGAAACCCACTAGACTTTAAGGTAGTCTAGAACCTATTACAGCTTGCTTTTGATGGTTATGCAAGAACCCACTTGCTTTCAATGGTTGAGCAAGAACCCACTAGCCTTCTTACAGGTGAAGGCTAGCTCACCTTTGATTCAAGCCTTTTAAAAGGGAATGCTTGACTAACCTCTTCACACCTTGAAGGTGGTGTGAGAACCCAAATGAAAAGGAGATGAGAGAAAGAGGGGTTTGTAGGCACAAACCCAAATTGATGCTCAAAATAAATAAAATAATGAAAAACTGTAATGGAGGAAGCCTTGGGTGCCAAAGGATTGATTGGAGTTGATGAAGGGCACTCCCAAGCTTCTTTGGTAGTGCTCCTTGGATGTGGAAGTGTGTTGGAGCAATTGGGGGTTCCTTGGAGGAATCCGCCGGAGGTTCGCCAAATGATCAAAATGTGTCCCGTGAGCTTCCGTATGGCTTGGTTAGGCTTACTTAAGTTTACGGGGCTTCCTAGTCCATTATTTATAGAGGTGGAACCCTCAAATGGCCTTTGGGGGTCTTCGGAGCCGTTGGAAAAGGCTTCGGAGCCGTTGGGAGGCAAGTGGACAAGTCTGGTCAAAGGCCCAACGGCTAGTTTGACTGGGCTCACCGGCTGACCGGTGGAGAGCCACCGGTTGGCCGGTGCTTGAAAAATGGAGAGGCCTTCGGGCTCAGGCACCACCGGCTGTCGGGGAGGAGGCCACCGGTTGGCCGGTGCTGAGGTAGTATAAAACACTATTCAATCTAGGTGCCACCGGCTGGCCGGTGGTGGGACACCGGTTGGCCGGTGGTCTGGACAGAGGGATGCCTTCTGTCCAGGCCTCCATCGGCCGGCCGGTGGTCTTCCACCGGCTGGCCGGTGGTCTTCCACCGGTTGGCCGGTGGACTGATTTTCAGTCCACTTTTCCTTGTTGCTTTCTTGGCCCAATTCCTTGGCAATCTATCATCCAAAAACACTTAAAACAAGATTAGATAAATAATAGAGTGATTGTGATCATGAAAATTAAACCACGAGGGGTACGAGAGGTACAACAATCTCCCCCTATTTTGATGATCACAATCACCAAAACAAGCAATGTAAAACCATATTGAAAGGCATGATTTAGAAGATAAATTGAGTTGAAAATCAATGAATGAGAGAAAAATTTCTCCCCCAATCAACCAAAAATTTCTCCCCCTTTGTGATTATCAAAATAGCACGGGGCATAAAACTTGATTGAGGGAAAGGTTTGAAAAACAAGATATAGATTTTAAATCAATTGAAATTTTTGAAATTTGAATTGAAAGTTTTGAATTGAGAATTTTTAATTGAAAGTTTTGAAACAAAAACGATCCTAACTCCCCCTAAATAAAAAAAACAAATCACTGGGGAGAGGTTTTTGCAACCGAGACAAATTTTGGCCCGGTGAGACTCGCTAGAAGGGATTTTTCAACCAATACTTCTCTAGTGGCGGGTCTTCTCCTATAAAATTCATCATTAAAAGAAATGGTTTTGGGCCTTCCATACCGGGCATTTTTGCAATCACACTCATAAATTAAGTGCCCGGGTTTTTTACAATAGTTGCAAAATTTAAATTGAGAGCTCCCCCTTACAAAAATAGTTGGAGCATGGGAAGAGGAAGCTTGCTTGGAATAGCCAAGCCCTTGGGTGGTTCTAGAAATGCATTGGGAACCTAGCAATTTCGTCAAATTTTCTTCACCTTGGGTGAACTTGTCAAGAGATTCCCTTAAATCTTTGATTGTTGATTCCATAGAATCAACATCGGGAAGGTTTTGGATCCTGAGGGACAACTCCTCCTTTTCTTTGAGAAGTTGTTCCTTTTCGGAAGAAAGTTTTTTGAAATTCTTTTTTAAAGCAACAAATTTGGAAGAAAGTTCGTAAAAACCTTCCTCCAATTGATCTCTTGCATGTTGGAGATCCTCATAAGATAAAGGATTAAATGAATTTAAAGAACAAGAGGATGAGGAGTCGGAAGATGTTACCTCATGGAATGCCATTAGGCATTTTTTACCGTTGTCACTTGAGGAGGAGGAGGAGGAGGATGTGGAGCTATCACTCCATGTGGCCTTGAAAGCCTTCTTCTTTTCCTTTTGCTTGGCCTTTTTTTTGTTGAGTGGACAATCGGGCTTGTAATGGCCTTTCTTGCCACACCCGTAACATGTTACCTCGGGCTCGTATTTTTCGTTGGGTTGAGCTTTGCGGGATTTCTACTTTTTGTGCTTCTTCATGAACTTGTGCATCTTGCGGGCAAGATTCTCCATTTTGGAATCGCCGCTTGAAGACGAAGATGATGAGGAGGATGAGCTTTCTTCTTGTTGAACTTTGAAGGCGATGTTCTTTGGAACTTTGATTGGTTTTCCTTCATTTTGATCTTGCCTCCTCATAGTGATCTCATAAGCCATGAGGGATCCGATGAGCTCTTCTACCAGCATGTTCTTGATGTCTTTAGATTCTTGGATTGCCGTTACATTTGGTGCCCATGAGCTTGGTAGGATCCATAGGATCTTCTTGACCATCGTTTCTGCAGACACATCATCTCCAAGAGACTTTCTACCATTGCAAACGTCAGTAAAACGTGTAAACATTTCAGAAATAGATTCGGATGGATGCATGGTAAAAGACTCAAAATCTTGACGGTACATGTCCAATCGAGTATCCTTGACTTTGTTGGTCCCCTCATGGGTAACCTCCAATAGTTTCCAGATTTCATGTGATGAGGTGCATGTGGAAACTCGATTGAACTCATTACGATCAAGGCCGCAATGAAGAGTGTTCATGGCTTTGCCATCAAGCTCGAAATTTTTAATGTCGGTTTGGGTCCATTTGGATTCATCGGGAGAAGATAAAGAATAACCCTGCATGACAATTTTATATATAGGATAACCTATACTTCTAAGAAAAGTGGTCATGCGGGTTTTCCAATAGTTATAGTCGGTTCCATAAAAAAATGGAGCACGACCCAAAGAATAGCCTTCGGGGGCAAAAGAGGTTGAAGCCATCACAAAGGATCTTGAATTTGAAACCGGTTAGGGTGTTACTCAAACTTTCCTCCGATACCAATTGTTGGACGGAGAAAGAAAGGAGAGTGATGGCAAGAGGGGGGGGGGGTGAATTTCCTTTTAAAAATTAATTAACAATTTAAAACAATTATCAAAGTGCAGCGGAAATAAAAGAGGCAAGACACACAATTGATAACGGAGTTCGGCATAAACCCAAGCCTACGTCTCCGCTCCCAACTCAACCGTTGAGAGATTTACTACCGCTTGCTTTTTAATGCTTTTAGCAAGAAACCCACTAGACTTTAAGGTAGTCTAGAACCTATTAGAGCTTGCTTTTGATGGTTATGCAAGAACCCACTTGCTTTCAATGGTTGATCAATAACCCACTAGCCTTCATACAGGTGAAGGCTAGCTCACCTTTGATTCAAGCCTTTTAAAAGGGAAGGCTTGACTAACCTCTTCACACCTTGAAGGTGGTGTGAGAACCCAAATGAAAGGGAGATGAGAGAAAGAGGGGTTTGTAGGCACAAACCCAAATTGATGCTCAAAATAAATAAAACAATGAAAAACCGTAATGGAGGAAGCCTTGGGCGCCAAAGGATTGTTTGGAGTTGATTAAGGGCGCTCCCAAGCTTCTTTGGTGGTGCTCCTTTGATGTGGAAGTGTGTTGGAGCAATTGGGGGTTCCTTGGAGGAATACGCCGGAGGTTCACCAAATGATCAAAATGTGTCCCGTGAGCTTCCGTATGGCTTGGTTTGGCTTACTTATGTTTCCGGGGCTTCCTAGTCCTTTATTTATAGAGGGGGAACCCTCGAATGGCCATTGGGGGTCTTCGGAGCCGTTGGAAAAGGCTTCGGAGCCGTTGGGAGGCAAGTGGACAAGTCTGGTCAAAGGCCCAACGGCTAGTTTGACTGGGCTCACCGGCGGACCGGTGCAGAGCCACCGGTTGGCCGGTGCTTGCAAAATGGAGAGGCCTTCGGGCTCAGGCACAACCGGCTGGCCGGTGAGGAGGCCACCGGTTGGCCGGTGTTGAGGCAGTAGCAAACACTATTCAATCTGGGTGCCACCGGCTGGCCGGTGGTGGGACACCGGTTGGCCAGTGGTCTGGACAGAGGGATGCCTTCTGTCCAGGCCTCCACCGGCTGGCCGGTGGTCGTCCACCGGTTGGCCGGTGGACTGATTTTCAGTCCACTTTGCCTTGTTGCTTTCTTGGCCCAATTCCATGGCAATCTATCATCCAAAAACACTTAAAACAAGATTAGATAAATAATAGAGTGATTGTGATCATGAAAATTAAACCACGAGGGGTACGAGAGGTACAACAAGTTTTACATCATTCAATCATTGTATATTCACTCATCTGTCTATACCACATATACCATCCCTATTTTTCCATAAAATGACTTATTTAGATTAATTAAATAAATATATGAAAATCGAGAGCCTTCTATCAAAAATTTTAATCCTTTATAGATCTATAAATAAATACCATTATCAATATAACAAGATATGTGTGTAGTCAAGACACGCAGAAAGAGTAATTCATAGTGTCCAAGTATAACCAACATAATTTGATAGAAAAAGTGATATTATCAATAATTGAAGAATATTTTTTTCATTATAATCACAATATTATTTGTGAGAAACCACTAAGATATATTTATATACATGTGGAAAATATGGATTCCATGAAAATATTTCCTTTTCAGTTGTTTTATAAATGACATGTGAAATATTTTTTATGTTATTTAAAAAAATTAACATGAAAATGTGTTAATTCATGGTTTTAAAAACATTTTCCTTAAGTAGAAATTAAAAAAGATATTTTAAATTTATTTTTTTTAGACATGATATCATACACCTTTAACAATTTTGAATCCAATAAAACCTAAACAATCATTCTCAACAAATTCATCATTACTAATGCTTTCCAAGTCTCAATTTTTATAATCCCACTCCACTAACACTGCTCCTACACTTCCTTATTTGTCAATCTTGTTGCTCTTGAACTACTCTCCCTCTTCTATGTCCCTCCACTACTAGTCTATCCCCACTTCCACATTCATGTATCCCTACTCCCTTACTCCTTTTACCCTTGGGTACTTCTTCCACATTCCTTCTTCCTTATATCGTCATTCCATTGACCATGAACCACCACACCCTCATCCCTGAACATTCACTCACATTTTTCTTTGATGAAAGATTCTATTTTTATTCTTATAATTTTTGAGTAATAGAATATTATTTCAATAGTTGGAAGGTTTTAAATTATAGGTTTTGTTTTATATTTATATTGATTCACTAATAAATTTATAGAAGTTTCTAATTTTTTCATTCATCATAAATATAAATGAAATTTTTCGTATTTATGTCATTTATTTATATATAAAATTATATTAATGTAGTTAATTTTTTTTTGTAAAAAATATTTTAGATAATTTTTGGATTCCTATTGATTTATTTTTTACATTAACTTAATTTGAAATGATTACTCAATTTTATATAGCTATAGTAGTTTGTCGACTTAGTTATTCCCTTTAACCACTATATTATTACCACTCTTCAGACTTCTCATTCTCTTATATTCATTGTATATATTTTTTGATTAATTTTTATTATAATTTTATTTTTATTATGAATTTGAAATGAGATATATCTGTGGTATACATGAATTTTATTATTAAAGATTACTTTTATATCATAATTTTTTAGAATTATAATTTTAAATTTAATATATTTTAAGGAAATTTTGATTATTATCATATTAACTGTTATTTTGAATTCATTGTATAAAATATCACGCCTTTTCAAAATATGTATTCACATATATTCATGTAATTGTGATATGTGATTGTAGAAATTATATTTTCTTGTATTAACATATATAACATGAATTATACCAAAGTAAATATATTCCATAATGTTTATAATTATAATGAAAAAATGATGTATAATTCAAACTAATAGATGAATACATAATCTAATTTTCTATATCATCTCTTTACATTTTTAAAATATTATATAATCACCTTTCATATAACCTCACAATAATTTTTGGTTTATTTTTGTTGTTGTTAAATTTATTTTATTTTTATTTAGTGTGTATAAATATATTCATAATTTTTTTATTTGGAAATTTATAGATTCTAATAGGATAAATGCACATAGAACATGTATTGAATATAAATAATGGGTAATGAATTTTTGGATTTTAATAAATATAGTCATGGAAATAGAGACATGTTTTATTGTAAATGTTTGAGACATTTGTATATGAGAAAATTATCAAAAAAATAAAAGAAATGCAATTTAATTTTCAATATTTATAATACAATTTATTAATATTGTATATTTCTTGGGGAATTAAAGTAGGATACTAGATCTAATGCTAATGAAATTTTTTAGTATAAAGCAAAACAAAATCTTAAAGAATTAGTTCTTACTATAGGGTTCAAAAGCATTGATAAGTTATTGTCTATTGAATCATTATATGGAGAGGATGAAAAACCACAGTTAGAAGTGTTTAATGAATTTATGGTGTAATAAATAGTACTAGAACTTGTTAAATTTAAATTATGAAATGGTTAAAGAAAGAAAAATTTTATGAGATTTATTGATCTTTAGAAATAGATACTTCA
Source organism: Viscum album (assembly GCA_963277665.1). Classification (NCBI taxonomy): domain Eukaryota; kingdom Viridiplantae; phylum Streptophyta; class Magnoliopsida; order Santalales; family Viscaceae; genus Viscum; species Viscum album. Next base: position 250,127,722 of record OY728133.1, read on the forward strand.
TATAAGGCAATAAAATTTTTAATTCTAGTTGTGATAACAACATACTATTTTCACTAGGATATGGGTATAATAATACATATTTTGGATTCAATGAATGTGTGAAGTATTGGATGAAATGTAAAGATTTTTCAAAAAATTTTAAACAAGTGGAATCATGATATAAAATTAATTGATGATCCAACTCTGATTCACGCACAAGGATAGGAACCAAACCTCCCATTATGAAAATATGATATTTTTCAATAATTTTTTAATTATAGACAGTAATATCATATTAAAATGAGGAAATGATAATGAGATGGTATGAAAATGAAAAATATCTATTTGAAACCTATGACATCCTTTTGATCTACTACAATATTTTCTATTTGATAAGATTTTTTTTTTGTTTTTTGAAAAACAAATAAAAATAAAAAAATCAAACTATGCATCAATGGAATAAATCCATATTGAAGTCCCAATAAAAAACAATGTTTTTACACTATACCCACAGATATATATAATGTGAAAATATTATCATGATCTTTGTAATTCTAGGACTGAAATAACATATAAATGATATTCATGTTTACCAAAACAGTTGATTGAGGATTAGAAATACTTTTTTGGGATAAGTTATGAGTTCATTGATGAATACATAAAATATAGTTTCATTATATATTATAAGATAATTTTTAAAATAAATAAATTTCCTTAATTTGTTAATTTATCTAAATTAATATTTAATAGATATAAATCTTACCCAATTTGTGAGGTTCGTTTTCCAGCCTATTGGTTGAAGAATGTGAGAATTACAATGTACAAGGGTAATTGAAGTTTTTTCCAATAGATCACACTTATAGATTATTGAATAATGTATATAATAGTATATAATAGTTTTATTTTTCCCCTCATTTGATTAATAATAAAATATGGTGAAAAAACAAGATATTATGTTAGGAAATAAAATATAATCATGTAATAAAAAATGTGAATGGATGAAAAGGTCCATTTTTTTATATTCAATACTATATTTTTTATAGGTAAATCATTACAATGATGTTGTGTATATTGAAAAATAATTTATGATAGTTTGATCATATAATTATAATATTAAAAAGAAATGAGTAAATATGGATAACATTTAATATTAAACATTCTATGTACAGGAATGTGTTTGGTGTCAGCTCCCATAATAAAATAAAAGGGAACATACTTACCTCTAACTTTTCATATGTTATCCATAGTCAAAAAAATTAATTCTTATAAATTAATTAATTATATTATAATATATATTGGGCATTATTAAATATATATAATTTTTTTTTCATCAAATAATTTAAAATTAATTGGCCTGAAATATCATAACATCCATGTATTTATGTAATAAATTCTACTAATTTCACTTAATGGAATAATATTGATGCCCGTAAAAATGAATATAATCAAGTTCGGTTACTTTCTCAATTTCATTTCAACAAATCTATGTACCTTAATTTTTTCAATATTACATATGATGATGCAATCCTCATTCTTTTTCAAATAGAGATTTATTTCATACTTTCATTTTTGATATAATTGTTTATATTATGATTAATTTGGTGTGAGATATAAAGTTATATGTGCGAATATATTTATTTTAGATGTATAATTTTAAATAATACATCAATATTTTAAAGGGATATATTAATAATCCATATCTACTAGAGGCCTCTATTTTTTGAAATATATTTTTATGGATTTTTTTGAGATCTATATTAACGAATTGTATGAATTTGAGAATGTTCACCATACTTGAACTCACTATCTGACAGTATGAGGTGAAAGAAAAGAGTTTTACCAATTAAAATTATAATTAATTACACATGATTGAATAATACAAGAATATTTATATATTTTGAACAACATAGTTGAGGTTTAACCATATATATCACCACATATTTCTATATTTAATGTATTTTATTGAAAAAAAATAATTTTTTTATGTTTTAGTGTAAAAAGAAAATGTATTATTATATTATAGTTATTTGTTGTACTCATTACTCTTCTTTAAAAACCCAGATTTGGTTATATGGTGGATTGTATTCTAATGTGATCTCATGGTTTCTTTTTGATATTAATATTTTTATTCTCAAAATAAGGATAATAAAAGTTATATAAAAAATCATGGAGTAATGGTAATTTTTTATGTAATGTATTAATCAAGTGAGAAATATAAAAACCTAATTTATTCATTAATTTCATTTTTTGGAATATTGAGGATACTTGAAAAAAGGATTGTAATGAATTTTGGGTACCAGTATTTCTTTGTAACGAAGATGGAAATAAAAATAGTGTGAAACATATTGATTTTGGATTTAAACTTTTACATTTTAATTATTTAGAAATAAAGAGGAACCATTTATTAGGGAGGCATATATTAATCAATTATTTTATCGTACTGGTCTATAAAATTATTTTTGATCTATCATTTTGTTTGGGAAAAATGTTTATTTGTGTAATTAAAATTCCAACGATGACATGGATTGGTATGAGACTCATTTATATATTAAATGATTATTTGAGGATAAATATTATAATAATGTAAAAATGCTCTAAGATATATTAAATGACTATATATATGTGATATGGTAAAAAAAATCTATATATCTCCTTATCATTAAGGCAATCATAATTTTTAATTTTTTTAGGATCTATATTAATGTGTAACAAGAATTTATTTTATTAATGTTAATATTAATGTATATTTATATTAATAAATTCTATTGTTTTTATATTTAATTTTATATTCATCAATTTAGGTATGAATTTAAGGTTGAAGAAGCCTAACATCATCATTATACACCTGTTATATCTTTGTATTCGTTATTTTTAGATACATTTTTTCTACTATATTAGAAAACATAATATTTTTATATTTCTTTTTATTATTATCATTCACAGATTTAAAAGATTTTAATTTTTTTTATATTTTAATATAGATATATTACACTAAATTTCATTATATAAGCATACATATATCTAACTAAGGTAAACAGAGGAAGTGGTAAATCCACTGAGTTATTTATGTATGTTTTCTATAAATATCCCAATAATTGTGGAATTAATTCATGAAATTTAAATAATGTTTCTTTAAATTATTTTTATCACTATTGGAGACCCTAATTCCATTTATTTTTCTTATTATCTTTATAAGATGACACCCAATGTTAATAAATATGCTATTTCAAATTTATAAAAGAATTCAATTAATTGTGTATAAGAGTATATAAAACATATTTAATTTGATGAAAAAAATACCCAATAATCCCAAATGTGAATCCTTTTAAAATATTCCTATCCTTGAATAGTTGAGGTAATATTAGAATATATTATCCAAATTGAAGGTGAGTTAACTAAGTGATGAGACATTAGATATTGGACTATATAAATGTAAATTACATCAACTGTTATTTTTTTTTTCAACTTATCAAATATTTTATATTTTATATAACAAGAGTTTCTTTGATTTAATTATTGATTTCATATGATATTCCTGATATAAAAGTGATTAAGAATATTTTAAAGACTTATGAGAAATTATATTAAGTTATTTTTTATAAAAGAAAGGTTACTTTCCATTATATTTTTTTGACGAATAAGAATTTCAATTCAATCCATAAATTTATTTTTTAGATGCATAAGCATGAGAAAAAATAATCATAATTTTCCAAAAAGAATCTATTTCGGTATGAAAATATATTTTTTCAATTATTCTTGAAATGCATAATGACTTATTTATTTAATGTTATTGAACATGAATCCATTACACATTGCCAAGAGATTTATCTATATAATGTATTCCCTTTTTAATTTTCCATGTGGAGGGTACACTTTACTACATACGAAAATGATTAAAAAAAGTTCATTGAATCATTTAAAATCTCAAAACTGATTCAATTCCGTCCTCCCTCTCCTCCAATCACAATGAAATAAGAAAAATAAGATAATGAAAAAAGGAAATCAAATTTGAATTAATGAAGCAATTTTGTGGATAATATTGTGAGTAATTAATCATTATTATAATTTTTTATTTTTTTTCTAAATTTATCACATTATTATAAAATTAATTTATTTCATTTCATGATTATATTTTGGGGAAAGTGACACTATGAAACATCATAATTTACAGTAAGAAGCTAATTCTTATGAATTCTTGATTAATGAAATAACTCCTGGGATTTCTATAAGGATGTTAGGTGGGTGTTAGTATTTGTTTTTTCCCCAAACTCATAATATATCAAAGAAAGATTATTGTAGAGGATAAATTGATTCTTTAATGAATCATATTCAAGAAATTATTTAATCAATCAAAGAGAATGTTAGATTATCTGTATATTATTTTTTGTAGATTTATTTTGATATATTGAACTTTTATATCTAACTCATCCAAATATTATCTTGTATTTTTCTTTTTTATATGTGTTTTATGCTAATAATACCCATTGTAAGATATTAGTTGAAAAAAATAAACCATAATCTATGGTTTTGTGAAAATCAAGAAGTTTGGAAACTAGATAAAGTATGAAAAATGAAAAATGATTTCATTTATGCAACTTACCTAGTATTATTCTTCTTAATGAATGGATACCAGTTTAATAGAGTTTATGAAATTTTATTCCAAGTTCATCTATCCTTGTTCACAATTGGACATATTAGTTATTTATTTTTTTTATATTTATTATCCAGGTTTTATTTATATTACTTAAGAAATATATTACATGATTCTTTTATATGCGTATTAATAATATATTGAATCATTAATTAAGAAATTTTTTTCCCAGAACCACCACCATCATATACTTCTCAGTATCACCAGGGGAAAATACAATTTTCTATGAATTCTGTATTTTTTTAAACTATATTATGAGTTTCTAATGACTGATGACATATATGGGTGATACCGTGATTTACGAATATTTAATAACAATACCATGGATGTATTTATTTTTTTCTCTAATGGTAGGATTTTTAGAATTGATTAATATGTATGAAAAATTAATTTTTAAATTTAATCTCTTTATTTGACTTTAATTTATAATTATTTATCTTATTACGTGTCTATTTAGGTATCTTCATTATCATTTCATAGAAAATGAGAGCACAATAACATATGGGTCTACAAATCAAAAGTAATTTTTAATGGATGGGAAATACATTGAAAAGTATAATAATGTTGAATATATATATTAAATATTGAGTAACGAATATATTCAATGTTGGATGTTAATAATTTGTGAGGTGTATGAAGACTTATTTAATTATTAAATACTATTTTAATAATTTATTTCTTATATAACATTTTTATTTTAGGGGATATATGTTTTTATTCATATTTTACCCACATTAAGTCACAACATATAGGTTCTTCTCTATTTCAGGTGGAGTGTGTAATGGTTGTAATGATTTTTTAGAAGGATACATTTTATTTACTCTATTGGTACATGAATCATAATTTTTATTTGTTACATATATTTTTCTAATCTGAAAACCCAAGAAGTCATGGAATTTGTTTCAAATGGATCACATAGGGAAAATGATATCAAATAAAAATAATTTTATAGATCTTCTGATGAATAACATTTACACTACTTAAAATCATTATCACAAAAATATTTATACTGTATCTCAATTTGAAATAGTTTTTTCAAAACAACCAATTCATTTTAAAAGAAATAATTTCTAATTTAATTACTATTTAACAATTCATTTTTGTGATTTTCACGAATATAATAATGATAGTTTTCAAAATATTAGTTTCTATTTCTATTATATTTGAATAAAATATATTAAATATTAAATATTATAATATTTTTTAATTTTTCTATGAAACATCATTGTATTCTAAAAATGATATAAACCATCATTGTCATTTATTTTAGACTGTGTTTTTATACCACAAATTTATAGATGGATATTTAAAAAATACATGTATATGTATTGTCTTTATAAATAAATATGTTGTATTATTTGTGAATACTTTTATCTACATACTATATATTTGGGGTTACAGATGTAATATTTATCATATTCATATGGAGTGAGTTTTTCTATTGAGTCTATAATTATGTTGATTTTGGTACAACATCAGTTATTATGTTAGAAGACAATGAAAATGGTTCTAATCGTCCATTATTTTCAAAAAATAACATTTAAATCTCATGAATTCTTATATTTTATCCTAATGGAGTAGGTTTTAAATGTTGAAGATTTTTTAAAAGTTATTTAAAAAAACTAATGACAAATCTTTACTTTTAACATCATAAAAACATATAAGACATTTTAAATAATTTTAAATCATTCAAAAATCAATGTGAAAAGTTCATTTTTAGTTGGGATATCTCAAAAAATCATTATTTGTTTAATATAAGTACTTATTTTTAATCGACATGTTTAGTCCCATTATGTATTTTAATAATTAAAAAAAATATTCATATATTAGATAGAGAATTTAATTTATATTATATTACAATTTTTGGAGTAAGGTAATATGGTGTTTGTAAGGGGTACATTATTTATCATATTTTAAATGATTATCGATTGACATTTAATGATGATATTATAAAAATATTATGTGGGTAAAATATGTTTTATGTATTAAACTTAAAATATGGTAAATTGATGTTGATAATATTTAAAATATCTAACCAAATTTATTTTTTACAGATAAAACAAGAAAGAACGTTATAATTTATATATAGAAAATTAGATATTGGGATAATATAATAGATTTATTCCCAAATTCATTATTGAATAATAATTTTTGAAAAATTTAAATATAATACAAATGTGCATAATTTAAATTGATACCTTATTTTATTAGGGTGTTCGTAATCATGTAGCCTTTTCCCAATCATTAGGTTTTCCTGATAATTTTTTTAATGATACAAATTAAATTAGGCATGTAATTCAATTTTTTCAATAGTTTCCAATAGACTTTTTTATTGCTAGTTAAAATTATAATAAATATTTTACATTAAATGATGAATAATATAAATAAATGACATTATTAATGGTGGATTTCATAATTCCCATTTTTGATGATTTCCATAATACTTAGTTCCCATATTATTATATCTATTATAATATAATTAGATTAGAAAATTTTCATATGAAAATAAATATTATAATTAATCTATATCATATAGTTATGTGCCATATATATATATATATGTTTGTGTGTGTGTGTTAAAATAACTTAATTAGATAATAAATATATACCATATATAATTTCTCTAAACTCCCTTCTCTTCATTTCATATTAATATTGTAATTATTTGTTTCTGCTCATTAACCATTACATTTTATATGATAGACATCATTATTTTTTATGATTAATTTCACAATTACAATTTTAATGTAATTTATAGTTTTAAAATATGTTATGTTCGTACATTCCAAAAATGATTAATTTATTAAAATAATTCGATTAAAATTTAATTATTCATTACCTTTATAACGAACTGACCTTAAACAGAACATATTCTAGTGAATATAAAGTAGAATTCACATTCTATTATACCCAATGTTCTTTAAGGATTACATTTATGGACAGTTTACATAATATGTATATATCAGAATCATATATATGGAAAGTGCATACATAAATCCAGTGTCAATTGTTCCCATAATATACATCATTTATAATAAAAAATTATTTATTTTCATAAAAAGTCCTCACAAAATACAAATTGACTTATTAAATTCAATAAAGATCCATAGAAATTATAATTAACTATTAAAAAACATACTATAGCACAAAATTATCAAGAAAGGATATACAAAAGAAGAAATCATTTACTCTTATGTAAATTATATAAACTATTCCAAAAACATTTCTTAAAAACCTAAAAAAAATTTCTAGAAAGGGATTCATATTTATTTTAAAAATATTTTTTATCATAACCCTTGAAAATAATTAATTTTTATGAAAACTCATTAAAAGCCATAGAAATTTAATACAGGTTCTTTGGGAGATCATCATTATAAAACACTTATAACACTGTTACAATTTAAATAATAAAATGAATGACATCTGATATAAATCTCCATATAACATGATCATTGCCAAATTAATTTGAGTGATATCTTGGTGAATCCATATTATTATGTATATCAGGCTCACCCATGAGCTATGATGGCCCTTATCCCTTTATACACAATGTCAAAGGACCATATCATGAATAAAACCCTTGAAAATCTCTTTTAATCCAATGTGAAACAAAATTTTGATATCAAAATACACTTTTATATTATAGAACAATTTCAATCCCAAAAGATCCAAAATCTAGAAATAGGGGATTTCATTTAAGAAAAAATAAATTCATTAAGAGGAATCAAAACATTAAATATTGGTTATGGCACCGGGATAAGTTATTATCATTAAATATGATAAAATAAGACATTTGTTTTTTATTTTGAAAGGAAAGTCAAGACATACCATAAAATTATTCCTTTTTAAAACCATTAAATGAAATTCAAAGGAGACATAAAATTACCTTTATAAAATCATTTTTCCATATAAAAAACATAGGTAATACAATTTTTAAAAAAATATTGACATTTTAGAAAATATTTTTATGGAAAACCTTAAGAGATTTTTTTTACAATAAAGTGACATATATTGATTAAGAATTATCAAGTATGTTATTTATATTCCTAAATAAAAAAATCAGTCAATAATTTACTTTATTGAAAATCTTTATAATGTTTAATTTTAATTTTATTTCACTTTTTACTATGTGGTAATTCAATTATATAAAAATTTATGTTTATGTCAGATGTTTTGATGATGTTCACTTCAATTATCCATTATGACTAAGATTTTTTGAAAATGGCCAAATAGGTCATTATCATATGATCTTTAGAATACTTATAATGATATAATTATAACATCTATGCATAAATTATACTTTTAAATAAAAAATAATAATTATGGTTTTGAAAAATGAATTATGATACAATCATCGAGATGGTAGGTTATACATATACAGGAGTAACATTTCCATTATTCAAGGATCATTATGTAAATAAGGTATGTATTTTTTTCTGTAATTATAAAAATATCATATATCATATATTATTTTTATATATATACTTTTTGATAAAATTCGTGTGATGTGGTGATGATAAATGGATCACATTGCTTCGTAGATGTGGTAGTCCACATGTACAAACAAGTGTTGATTTAATTTTTTAATGAATAAAAAAAGGAAGATAATTTAAGATAAAATATATGCTGATAATAGTAAATATGTCATTACTATCAAATATAAACATTCATTCCATTATTATATCATGATGTTAGAGGTGTTTATTGAAAAACTATATTAGTCCGTGTGGAGATAGTATGTCGTACACACAAATGATGAAATATTTTCCCATTAGATAGAGCTTGGATATGAATATAGTTTGTTTCATTAACATAATAAAAACTCAATTTATTTAAGATATTTATGTTATTATATCATAATAATTGAAAAATATTGAATGAGGTAGAATAAAAACCACAACTAAAACATGTCGTTAAAAATTATAACTAATTATTCTAATGTCACCATTAATTAGTAGCATAAGTCATGTATTGATTGTATTATTCATAGAGAAAGATATATAATAAGGTGAGCTATTACAGAATGGAATTGGGGTAGGACTTGGCTGAATCAAAAAAACATTTTAAGTGTGATGCAATTCAAATAAGAATTATCATTCTATAAGAGAGGGGGAGTCACTTTTGGAATTTTGTAAAATGTTTAATTAATTTTATTACTCCAAATGGCTCTGAATTTATAATATTATAAAGTAATAAAAGGATTAGTCACAATCCTCATATCCACTAAAATATTTAAATGTTTGGATCAAATTTTTAGCCTTGTCTTTTTTTGTCCATTCATTAACCTTTTTGACTATTACTATGATATCACTATTTTTTAATCGTAAGGAGTTAATATTATTAATTTTAATATAATACAGAAAATGGATTGTGGTCGATTAAAGAAAAAATACAATATTACATATTCTGAAGATGATATTTTAATGATTTTTTTATCATTTAGTAAAATTTTATTTCTAAAAAATACCAATACGGTCATTTTTATAACTATTCATTTACATTGATTTTTATAATAACCAAAAAAATAGGACATTAGAAAAAATTAATTCACAGATATTTAATATATAATTTCTTCTTAAAAAACAATTAATAAGAAAAATAATTTAAAATATATTACTTTTAATATTTTTAATATCATTCATTTTTTTCTGTTAATTGAATAATTATTATGTCAATATTGCTTAAGAATTTACGGTAATTTTTTATTCTGTAAATCAAACAAATACCATGATTAAGAAAAATATTATATCTTTAATAGTAAACTGTATAATATCACATAACATTTAATTATTCTTATCTTTAAAGTATTATTATTTTTAAATGAAAGATGATAACATTTTTTAATTTTTGTTACATAACATATTATTAAGGTCATAATCTCATTCAAATTGAAAAGATCATATAGTAAAATATTTCTTGAGTATAGATGAAATATACTCATCCAATTAAATTTATGCATGTGTTAAGGCCATTTTATAGTCCTTATCATTTTATTTTTAGCATTAATTAACTTTTTTACCATTTTCTGTGGTAAAAAATTACTATTTTTACTATTAATAATAAAAAAATTAAAAGGTAAATATTTTTCAAATATAGGTCTTATTATTTTAAATATGGACCCCCTTTTACTATTTTCAAAATGAATATATAGTAAGATATATTTTAAAACCAAACAAAATAAATGAAATGTAAAATTAATTTTCAGAAAAATTTCAGTTTAATAATAAAATATTTTAATAATAAATTGAAATAAAACATTAAATTAAATATCCATAATTGGATTATTAAAAATTAAAAATAACTAAATAAAAATTAATAACAATTGAGAAATAATTTTATCTCTGTATGTAATCAAATATAAAATAATATTTTCAATAAAAATATGTTTTTTTCATTATTCATTAGAAAATACATATTTTCCAGAAATTCCCAAAAAATCCTCTTAAGATAATTTTGACATTATTAATTTAAAAATAATGTTCTTTCTTTCAAATAATTAATATTTTTAAGAAATAAATGTAATACATGAAAGTACAATTTGGTTTGAATTAATGATATTATCTAATTGACTGAAAAAATGTCTAATATTTTTTTATAATTAATATATCAATTAAAAATAGGAAGAATAAATATAAGAAAAAATTATCAATGTTATCTGGGTAGTTAAATTCAATCCATGTTTTATAAATTTCATCATTAAAATTTTATTCAATTTTTAAAATAGTGGGGATATATTTCCTTCAGAGCATTTTAAGATTACCATTTGGATTCTTCAATAATATAGTTTTTCCTAAAATCCTCATCCTAGTGAATTATCATTTTTAAAAACATATTCTCTCTATGGTATTGAATATAAAATGATTTTTTTTTTATTTTTTATCATTCAACAATACTACTCTACGGATCAATACCTGAGATGAATCGAGCACACGTTTTATTAACAGTGAAATGAAGAAGACATCATTTACTTATAATAAACTCAGAGGCAATGATAATCAGTAATAAATTAATCCAACATTCTCTAATATTTAATATGGTCTAATAAATTATAGAAAAAAATATCCCCTTTTAACAAAATGCATAACACTTTTCCATGGAGATCCATTAAAAAAACATGATCACCTACCTTAAAATAACGGTCTTTATTCAGGTTATCCGAAGAAAAATTCTGCCTACTGTGCATTATTTTAATATGGTGATGAATTACCTTCACCTTGTCAACTATTTCATCTTCCAATTATTGTTTCATAATCTTCTTTTGACCCAAATTATCCTAAAAAAATTACTTATGACAACATTTTTTATATAATTACTAAAAATAGTCTATACTTATATTAGAATAAGAACAATTATTATAAAAAAATCAACTTGTCAAATATGTTGTTTGCAACATCCATAGTAAACCTTTGAAAAATAATGACATGTATCTTGAATGTTTATAATTTTTTCTTTTTAATTTCTAGCAGACTAAAGATGAAAAGCTATATTGAAATTTAAATCATTTACCATGACATATAAAGTCACTTCCAAAAATTAGATGTTAACCTTTTATACTGAACATATACAATAGAGGGAGGAACTTCATATAACCTAACTGTATCCTTGAGTTTCTATAAATAATGTTAATTTAAAGACATAGTGTAAGATCCCGGTATTTGGAATGGTATGTTTTGTTGTGTTTTGGGTTGAACCCTTTGTTTTTGGGGATTTAACAGGTTTCTTGGAAGTGTGAGAGGCCTTGGGGTGTTCCGGGGGATCGGGCCACGAAAGAAGGGAAGTATGGGCAAAGAAGACCAAGGCGCATGGCCTACGTACGGTCATCCAAACCGTGCGGCCTGCCCAGACTAAGCCGTGTGACCCTCCCTCCTCTGGACAGAAGTGAGTGCATGGTTTTCGGATTGAAGCTTCGGGTAAGGCTAGCGTCATCCTGGCTTCTCTTTTTGGTTTAGGGTTAGTATCTTCTCTCCCTCTTTTTCGGAAGCTCTAAAACCCTAACTTTTGGATGAGTTTTAGGTTGAGGCTCCAAAGGTTGGTCGGATCGTGGTCTAAGCACTCGATTGAGAGTCCATTCAACCGCTGTTTCGAGGTAGGTGTTCTACAAGTGATATCCCATAGTAATTTGGGTATTTGTGCATTTTTAGTTGTGTTCTTTCTTTCCTTGTTTATGTTTTGGAAAACCATGAAATGTTTAGTAATAATGGAGTTTAAAATGGAAAATGTGAACCCTCACATTCCCCGCGTCAAGTGTGGGGATAGACATAACCTGATTGGGGCCATCCATGGGATGTGCTGGTTTTCCCAGATTTAGGGATGGATATTAAACAAGTGACCTTATTGTAATGAATTGTAGAACCCTTTATAAACATGTTGGCATGAATTGTTAGTTCATCAGAATGATGAATGAGTTAAATGGGTTAATGTGTAAAATGATTAAAGACCATAATGGGATAGATTATGTGTCTAGTGCTGAATGCTTAGTGGGATAGGCATAACACATGGGAATTGGGTGAATGGTTAAATAATGTGAAATGGTAATGTGTTAATGGGTTGAGGAATGATGTGAATTCTCGTGTGGTTTTTTGTGAATGGTTTGGCCAAGGAGAAATGGTATGGATGGTTGATGGTTACTTATATATAAGCATGTGCACATGGCTTCGTAGAGTGGGGTATGACCAGAGGATCTATGCCCACGGGTCGAGTGAAGACCGAGGCTCTAAACTCCAACCAAAGTTCATGTGTTAGGAAAGGGGACTGAGGGTCTATTATCTTAATGGTTGCATCCACCCTGACTGAGGCTTAGAGGTGAGGATATGGTTGCTATGAGGGTGTTATTCCTAGTGAGATAGGATAACGATGTGTTTACCCTCTTTCTTGTGATTGTTGGCCGTAGACCCATGTATCACGATGAATGTGATTAACCCATGGAAATGTGATGAAATGGTATGTTATGGTAATTGTTGGGAAATGAATGGTAATGAATGTGGTAATGGATGGGATTTGAACAAGATAATGTCACCTTAATTAATTACTAGGTATTATCGTTCACATTCCTTTTTCATGCGCTATCTTCTCTTACTGGATATTTTGTAGACACCGTTGGTGGTGGCCTACTGGGTTGTACTCACACCCTGCTCGGGCTGTCATTGGGTACCTGAGCATATTTTATCTTTGAAATTTAGGACGAGGGAAAGGTTCCTTGCTAGATAGATGAGTGGACATGGGTAGCCCTTGGTGGAGGATCTGGATTTGAGTCGGGACTATTTTGGGGATAATGGCCATTGTCTTTATTTGGGGTTATGTCCACTATTGAACATGTAGTATGACATGGCATATCTATTATTGGAAATGGTTATTATAAATGATCCTTGTTGATTGGTTATTGTTTTCGCAATTTGGTTTATTCTGTTTTGCTTACTTTGATAAAAACGGGGTATTGTCTCCCCACATGACACGGTAGACCCCCGCTGCTAGTCGGCAGCATTTGGCATATGGGGAGGTGCACTTAAGGTCATCTAACCACCCGGCTCGGAGTAAAGGTTTAGTGGCTTCATGGTCGGGGATGTTACAAAGTTTTATCAGAGGGAATTCTTTCTTCTCCTTCTATGAGGTTTTGTTATTTGGTATTGGTAGACAAGGTTTAAGATGTGTCGGGCCTTGGTAATGAGCTCATGCTTGGGAGTAGGTAACCAACGTACAAGGAATACCAAAGTCACCCTGGGTGGTAATTGTTGTTCATGGTTGTGTGATATTACAGATGATGATATTTCACCACTGGCTGATGCACATGTGGTTTGATGTGATTGTTTTATGACGTTTGGATCGTGGCCTTAACGGCACCAGGGTTTGCATTCAAGCATCATTATGGGAACCTAGGGAGATATGTGACATGAATTGAATTAGGCACACACACGGGATGGGTGTGTGAGTCCGGAAAGTTGGGGGCATTATGCATTTCATGAAACCAAGAAATAATGAGAAGAATGAAATGAAACATGTGGGTAAACGACGTTAATGAAATATAAGGTTTTGAATAAAAATTGATAAATGTTGGTGGGTTATTGTGGCAAGTAAGGAGTCTTTTGTGATAGAGTCATGAAATTTTTGGTCATATGTGTCCTAAATCTCATGCTTGACATTATGTTGAAATGGAAGCATGACGTTAGGTACTCATTGGGCAACGTGAGGATGTTGATGAGAACACTCCTCCAGTAGAGGATCAAGAAAATGTAACGATCAATGAAGGTAGAGAAGAATAGTTCTGATAGAACTTGACTCGCCTTATGCAGATGATGGATCGGGACCCAGAGCGGGTTGCACTGAGTATGTTTGAGCTAACCAGGGAGTTCCAGCCTCAACGCCCTCTGACATTCACTGGAGAGGGTAGGGCAGAGGAAATAGTTTTTTGGTTAGAGTCTTTCTAGACGATACTGGACCATCTGGAGACCCCTCTTGAAAAGAGAGTAAAGTTGGCTACTTATTTGTTGCAGGGTCAGGCTAGGAATTAGTGGGACATTCAGGCACAAATTGAGCAAGCTGAGGGAATTCCTTGCAAGGTTTTTCAGGACAAGTTTCTAGAGAATTTCTACCCAGAGACCTTGAGATTGGAGCAGGCTACAGAGTTTATAAGCCTGACCCAGGGATCGCTATCGGTGATGGACTATGTTAGTCACTCACAGATTTGAGACGCTTCTTCCCAGTATTAGTAGGGGATGAGGAAAGATTATCAAGGCATTTCCAGGATGGGCTAAGACATGAGATCGGGTCTCAAGTTAACATCTTCTACTTGAAGTGGTTTGCAGAGGTGGTAGATCAGGCACTGATCTCAGAAGGAAACCTAACAGGAGCTTCTAGTAGTGGGAATGTAGTGCCAGCGGGGCAGACGAGCGGTGTAACTACCAATGGTCGGAAGCAACACCATGAGAGCTCACAACATGGTGGAAATGTGCAAAGTGGCTGGAAGAGAGGGCCATCCTCTTAGAGTGGGAATCAGGTGTTCTGCTACCAGTGTTGTAGGCCAATACGTGTGCGTGATCAGTATCCTTGACCTCCATTTGAGTGTCATTCATGCGACAGGATGTGACATGTGCAGAAGTTCTCTAGGAACCCATGGAAGGTGGGTGAGTATGATGGTGGGAAGTAGGTACCAGATATGGGTAGGGGATCAATTTCCCCATATCATGTAGGTAGTTGGATCTCCACGGGTCGTACTGGTAGGGGCGGTGGATGTGGAACTCAAGGGGAAGATCGCTCGCGCCAGCAGGGTAGTGCGGCATAGAGTACTCAGGCTGGAGCCCAGGGCAGAGGGGCATGTTAGCTTCAGGTAGTTCATTTTGCGCCCAGTGATGGCGAGGATGGACCGTCGACTATTCGGGGTATGATCCTTGTAGTTTCTACGTTTTCTAGTGCGTTGTTTTGACACAGGTTCCACACACTCTTTTATCTATAGTGAACATGTTGTAGAACTGGGTTAACCTGTGGAGGGGGTGTGTGGATTTATGTCAATTGACACTCCATTGGGGGTGCGGTTGAGGATATAAATCAATGCAAGGGATGTTCCTTGGAAGTTGGTGGGTATCATTTTCTGTCAGACATTTTAATTCTCGAGATGTCAGGTGTTGAGCTAATATTGGTAATGGATTGGTTGGTGTTGTATCGAGCACACATAGACTGTTATCATTGTAGAGTGTTGTTCAGGTCGCATGAGGGCGACACATATGTTCACCGTGGAAAATGGGATATTCGAGCAGGACGTGTGGGGCCGTTTTGTCAACAGATGAGTGGACTCGCGGCACAGGTGGAATGTCTCATGCTTGATGATGATAAGGATGGGGAATGAACTAATTTCTCTCCTATGGTGGATCAGTTTCAGGACGTGTTTCCTGAGAATTTCTCAGGGCTACCACCTGAGAGGGATGTTGAGTTCACAATCGACTTGTTGCGAGGAGGGGAGCCAGTTTCTATTCCGCCATACCGAATGACACCGACAGATCTTCAGGAAGTGAAGTTTCAGCTTGAAGGGTTAGAGCATATGAGGTTTATCTGTCCTAGTACGTCTCCTTGGGTATCTCCCATTTTTTTTTGCAAAGAAGGCCAATAGGTCATTGAGGCTATGCGTGGACTATCGAAAGTTGAACTAGATGACAGTGATGAACCGTTACCCTCTTCCTAGAATTGATGACCTATTTGATCAGTTGAGGGTGCATCAGTGTTTTCTAAAATTATTATAGGGTCGGGTTATCACCAGTGGAGGGTGAGGACTTCCGAAATATCGCGAACCGCTTTCCAAAGTCGGTACGGGTTGTTTGAGTTTGTGGTAATGCCTTTCGGCTTAACCAATGCACCAGTGGTGTTTATGGCTTTGATTAAATATATCTTGCATCCCTATATGGATCAGTTCATGGTTTTATTTTTTAATGATATCTTAGTGTACTCGAAAACTCACAATGATCATTCCCAATATCTTGACATCGTCTTGGGTATGCTAAGAGAGCATCAGTTATACGTCAAGTTATCCAAGTGTCAATTATGGATAGGTGAGGTGCGTTTTCTCGGTCACATCATCTTGGAGGTAGATGTGTCAGTGGATCTAGAGAAAGTACATGTAGTTGTATCATGGGAGCAGCCCAAGAGTGTTTCTGATGTTCAGAGTTTTCTCGGTCTGGCCGGGTATTACCCAAGGTTCATTTCGGATTTCTCTTGCATGGCAGAACCACACTAGGGCTTTACCAAGAAGGGAATCAGGTTCAATTGGTCTGGGGTTTGTGAGAATGCTTTCCAAGAGTTAAATAATTGGCTGATGACCACACCTATCTGGATCTTACTTGATCCGGGTAAGAAATAAGTCGTGTTTTGTGATGAATCCAGAATCAGACTTGGTTATGTGTTTACGAAGTATGAGTGGATTGTGGCTTATGGGTTGAGGTAGTTGAGACCCCATGAGCAGAACTATCGCACTAATGACCTTGAGTTGGCTGCAGTAGTGTACTCTTTGAAGTGCTGGAGGAACTATCTGTTGGGGGAATGGTTTACTGTGTTTACAGACCATAAGAGTTTAAAGTACATCTTCTCACAGTGGGATCTGAATCTTCAGTAGAGAAGATGGGTTGAATACCTCCAGTATTTTGACATTGAGTTGGTGTACACTCCAGGAAAGGGAAATAGTGTTGCTGATGCTCTAAGCAGGAAGGTTCAGAATCAGATGGTTCAGGAGTCCAGCACTGAGTATAAGGTGATTGCTTTGTTTGAAAGGATGCACCTATAGGTGTAGGTGGAGAATGTTCTGGTCAGTCTTGCTTATTTAATGATGGAGTCAACACTGTTGAGTCGAGTTAAAGAAAGTCAGCTTGATGATCTTGAGTGTTAGATCATGAAGGAAAAGTTTAAAGGTAAGGACATACCTTCTGGTTGGGCTATCGATGCGGAAGGTGTTGTACGTGTTTGTGATCGTGTGGTTGTACCAAAGTGTGTGCGGTAATAGGTGATGTATGAGTTTCTTGCGTCGAAGTGGGATGTGCATCCTGGTTTGACCGAGATGTATCGTAATCTTCAAAGGTAGTTTTGGTGGCCTGGAATGAAGAAGGAAGTTTCGGGATTTGTGGCACAGTGTCTTACCTGTCAGTAGGTGAATGATGAGCATCAACAGCCAGGGGGTTTGTTGAATCCATTTCCCATTATAGAATGGAAGTGGGATGATGTGACCATGTATTTTGTCGTGGGCCTTCCGAGGATGCCATGGAATAATGATGCAATATGGGTGGTGGTGGATTGGTTAACAAAATTGGATCATTTCTTACCAATTCAAGAGAACTTTACAGTCGACCAGATTGGTGAGCTGTATGTTTGGGAAATAGTGATGTTGCATGGTGTGTCGTGGACCATAGTTTTGGACCGAGATCCATGTTTCACATCGCATTTCTGGAATGTGTTGTAGAAGGCGCTTGGTACGCAGGTACTTTTGAGTACGACTTTCCACCCGCAAATGGACAGGAAGTCGGAATGTATGATCCAAGTGTTGGAAGACTTATTAAGAGCTTGTGTCTTGGACTTTGGTGGTTCTTGGGAGAGGCATCTATCGTTAGTTGAGTATTCTTAGAACAATAGTTTTCAGGATACAACTCAGATGGAACCATTTGAGGCACTTTATAGGAGACCATGTAGATCTCTGTTGTGTTGGCTAAAGGCTGGAGAATCTGAGTTGTTGTGGCAGAGTCTTGGGTATGAGACTTCAGAGAGAGTTTAGTTGATCAGGAAGCGAATGGCTACGACTTAGAGTAGGTAGAAGTCGTATGCTGATCAGAGGCGTATACCTCTCAATTTGGGGGTGGGTGATATAGTATTCCTTCAGTTGTTTCAAAGGTTGGGTCACCGACAGATTTGGAGGCAGTGTATGTTGGGATCCCGGTATGTGGGACCTTTCAAGATTGTGAGGAGGATCGGACTGGTGGCTTAACAATTGGATCATCCATAGAGGTATTGGGGGATTCATGTTCTGTTTCATGTGTCACAGCTTCAACAGTATCACCCTGACCCATCTCATGTTGTTGATGTTGAGGATGTGGAGCTTGATGCCGATGCATCCTTTGAGGAGCATCCGGTTCGTGTGGTGGATCGTAGTGAAACAGTCTTGCGAGGTAAGTTTGTGACACTAGGATGAGTACTATGGCATCATGGGAATGTTCAAGAAGAAACATGGGAGCAAGAATCAGATATGCGGGCTCAGTGTCCCGAACTCTTCTCTTCGGTGGAGCAAAGAGGCTTGGAAGCTCGGCTCGAGGACGAGCCACTATAAGGTGGGGTGGTTGTATGATCTCGGTCTTTGGAAAGGTATGTTTTGTTGTGTTTTAGGTTGATCTCTTTTCTTTTGGGTCTTTAAAAGGTTTCTTTGAAGTTTTAGAGGCCTTGGGGGTGTTCTGGGGGCTCGGGGCATGGAAGAAGGGATGTCTGGGCAAAGCAGACCAAGGCGCACGACCTGCGCATGGTCAGCCAAACTGTGCGGCCTACCCAGACTAAGTCGTGTGACCCTCCCACCTCTGGAGAGGAGCAAGTACACAGTTTGCACACGTTTTTCCAAATCGTGTGGCTAAATCGTGCGACTCCCCCTCCTCTGGGTAGTGGCGTGCGCACAGTTTGCACACGGTTTTCCAAACCGGGCGGCTAAACCGTGTGGCCACTTAATGTTGGAAAATTTACAAAATTTCCACTCCATGCTTTATAACCCCAAATCAGGATTTTCTTCCTCTCCTCCCCTCTTCACCCAAGGTATGAACCAAACCTCCCAAGGGCTCCAAGAGATCGATATCCTTCGATTCTAAGGCGTTTGGAGTTCCAATGGTTGCGGATTGAAGGTCCAGGTAAGGCTAACCTCATCCTTGTTTCCTTTTTGGTTTTGGGTTAGTATCTTTTCTCCCACTAGTTCTGAAGCTCTAAAACACTAAATTTTGGGTGAGTTTTAGGTTGAATCTCTAAAGGATGGTCAGATCGAGGTCCAAGGACTCGATTGAGAGTGTGTTCAACAACGGTTTCGAGGTAGGTGGTCTACAAGTGATATCCCAGAGTTATTTGGGTATTTGTGCATGTTTAGTTGTGTTCTTTGATTCCTTGGTTATGTTTTGGATAACCTTGGAATGTTTGGTAATAATGGTGTTTAAAATAGAAAATGGGAACTCTCATGATCCTCGCAGGATGTGTTGGAAAAAACATGACCTAATTGGGGCCATCCATGGGATGTGTCGGCTTATCCCGGATTTTGGGATTGATATTAAACATGTGACCTTGTTGTAATGAATATTACAACCCTTGATAAACATGTTTTCATAAATGATTAGTTCATGGGAATGATGAACGGGTTAAATGGGTTAATGTGTAAAATGATTAAAGATAGAATGGGATATATTATGGGTCTAGTGTTGAATTCTTAGCGAGATAGGCATAACACATGGGAATTTGGTGAATGGTTAAATAATGTGAAATGGTAGTGTGTTAATGGGTTATGGAATGATGTGAATTCCCGTGTGGTTTTTTGTGAATGGTTTTCCCAAGGGAAAATCATATTGATGGTTGATTGCTACTTATATATAAGCAAGTGCACATGGCTTCGTAGAGTGGGGTATGACATGAGGATCTATACCCACGGGTCGAGTTATGACTGAGGCTCTAAAATCCACCCAAAATGCACGGGGTTAGGAAACGGGACTGAGGGTCTATTATCCTAATGGTTACATCCACACGGACTGAGGATTCGAGGTGAGGATATGGTTACTATGAAGGAGTTAGTCCTAGTGAGATATGATAACGATGTGTTTACCCTCTTTCTTGTGATTTATGGACTTAGACTCATGTAACATGATGAATGTGATTAACCCATCGAAATGTGATGAAATGGTAAGTGATGGTAATTATGGGGAAATGAATGGTAATGAATGACGTAACGGCTGGGATTTTAACTAGATAATGCAACCTTAATTAATTACTTGTCACTATCATTCACATTACTTTTTCATGCACTATCTGCTCTTGCTGGATATTTTATAGACACCGTTGGTGGTGGCCTTCTGAGTTGTACTCACACCCTGCTCGAGCAGCCGTTGGTTACCCGAGTAGACTTCATGTTTATAGGTCAGTACACAGGAAAGGGTCCTTGCTAGATATCTAAGTGGACATGGGTTGCACTTGGTGATGGATCCAGATTTTGAGTCGGGACTATTTTGGGGATTCTGACCGTTTTCTTTTTTTTTTGGGTTTTGTCCACTTTTGCACTTGCAGTTTGACATTGCATGTCTGTTATTGGAAATGTTTGTTATACATGTTCGTTATTTATTGGATATTGTTTTAACTATTTGTTTTATACTGTTGTTCATACTCTGATAAAAAGGGGGTATAGTCTCCCCACTTGACACGGTAGACCCCCACTGCTAGTCGTCAACCTTTTCCATAGAGGGAGGTGTGCTTAAGGTCATGTAACCACCCGCCTCGGAGCACCGTTTTTTTGGCTTCAAGGTCGGGGATTTTAAACATTATATTTTATATAGAAGGGAAATGAAAATATTTATTTTATCGATCAGTAATCACACAATTTAAATTATTACCTCGTAATGTTTTTGGAAATCCCAAATTGATATCCATGGATATATATTCCCATATCAACTATGGTACAAGAAATTTCTTTAGCACCCCCTTCGGTAATTTCCATTATATTTTGACTATTTGGCATGTATAAGATGTCCTAAAAAATTCCATAACATATATTTTCATTCCATCCCATTATTAATACTATCGATCATCTTTGTAAATCTTATAATATCTTTAATGAACAAAAAATGAGGAAATAAGATCTTCACTCAGTAATTCTCTCTTTAACTGGGAAATAATAGGCACACACAATCTATACTAAAATATGATAACACTTTTATCAAAATTATATTCAAGAAACATACCCTTCTTATACAATTCCACATTTTCGTATAAAACATGATCTTCCTTCAAAGCATTCATTATTGTTTTTGATAGATAGGACTATATTAACACTATCAAAACAACTGAGGAATTTTATCCATAGAAAATTTTTAGGAAACAATCCATCAAATTATTATCCAAAGTTTCATGATCTAAATATAGCATCGTTAGTGCAGAATTTAATTTTTGGATCTAATCATTTTCTATATTACCTTAGTTTCCAAGATGGTAAGACATTCTTATGTAATAATCCTTAATCAGTTTCATCCATGTTCTTTTCAACATGATTAACTCTTTTTGAGTAAATATATATATATATATATATATATATCAAAATTTTATAATTAGAAAATATTTCACAATAGGATCTATATAAAAGCTGTCTCTAAAATTGTAATTAAAATACTATATATTCTAGATCAAGATCATGTTTTGGATTATTTTTATCATGTGGTTTTATTTTATGTGAAGCATAATTATTTACATGATTATTCTACACCATGAAACAACTAATTCCCATTTAAATAATCATAATTATATATGAAGAAATAACCACTTATTGAGGGAAAATAGAAAGCAAGTTCATTCTCCAATATTATTTTTAGTTCGAAAAAATAATCATCACATTTTTTTCCATATGAATTTAACTCTTTTCTGAGTTAACATTGTTTTTGGGCTATAAAACTGATTAAATTTTTCAATAAAATTTCAATATTATTTTCCTAAACAAGGATATCTATGAATATATGTTATAATTTTGGTCCTTGTACATTTTTCTAAAACCTTATTTTTCACAGGTTTAAATGTAATTTCATCTTTGGAAACAATATTTCCATGGAAATAAATTTGTCTCAATGTGATGAAAACTGTAAACATATTGAAAAATTTAATTCATGAAAAATGTTAATAGAGAAATATTATCATTATAATTAATTGGAAAAATAATGATTAAGAACCGAATTTTGGGGTATATATATATCTATAAATTCAAAAAAAAATTGGACAATTGAAGGTGAATATCTAGAATAAGATAAGGAAATAAAGATAATGAATATTAAAAGAAAGGGTATAAATTGAGGTCAAATAGTAAGTATATTAATACCACACTCCATAATTATTCATAATATGGAAATATAATAAAACATATATAAACATAAAGACATGAAAATATAATTTAGGTAATGAAATTAAAACAATGTTATGATGAATAGGATATAAGAAATGATAAAAAAGTTTGTGAAAAGAAACATATTGTACCTAATTTTGTGTGTGTGTGTGTATCTGTATAATGTAATTTATTATCTATAAAAATTCATATCATTTAACCTAATTATTAATGAATATTTCATGGATAGATCTAGAGAACACTAAATGCATAAAGAACATAATATTTTTGTAATTGGTTTGATAAAACATTGTCTATATGACTTCTATAATTAGATTATTGGAAGATAACAAGTCATTGTCCTTATGAATCATTCCTTCATAAGGAATAAATTATGTAATATTGAATTTAGATAAAGGGGGACCTTATTATGTTTTGAAATTAATACGAAATAAGAATAGATAAATAATATGGGATAAAATAAGGGGTGTTTGAAAATAAATGATATTGCTTTTGATATTATATGATCATCTTTTCAATCAAATGATAAAAATGATATATTATTCAAAGGAGTTTTCATCGAGGATTCATTACCAGTATGGAATTATATTTTTATATAATTTAGATATTATTGATGATATTTATTTTATTATGATCATTGTATATGCCAACATTATATATCACATGACTTATTTACTGAAAGTTTCTATTTATTATTTATGTATTAATGTAGAGATTTTTTTGGCTTATTATAATATGATAATTTGATGATTCAACAAAATTATATGTTGAAAAAATAAACCTATTTCAATATTGATATATTTATTCTGATGGTTTCATAAATCTTCATGAATCATTAATTAATTGTAAATAGTTTAGTTATTATATGACTTTTTGTTTTATAATTTTTCAAAAAATTCAAGGATAATATTCAAAAATATCATAGATTATTTGAGATTCATTCATTCTACTTCATCCTTTGTTTTTTACTTTGGTGAGAGAAATCTTTATGATTTAGTATATTCCATAGAATTTGTAATTTAACTATTGATATATTTTTAGAAGTTTCATTTTCTTAGTTGGTGTTACATGAGTGTTTTATAGATAGTAGGTTCATCTTCCACAGTCTTTAATTTTTATTCATCTATTTTGTCATGAATCTTACCTTTTATCATTATATATATATATATATATATTCTGTAGAAAATATTTATGAATACTTATTACATAAAATTTTATATTAATTTTAATCATCAGAACATGGAAATCCATATGATTAAACTATTTGTCTCTAGAGGATAACTAGATAATCATCCTCTATTTGATGACTACATGAAAAAACTTAAAGAATAAATCAAATAGAGAATATGTTTATTGAGTTTTATTGGATAATTAGTATACCATTAGGAAGCATAAGTATGTGGAAGGATGAATATTCCATTTACTATACCATTTAATGTAGGTTTCAATGCATACTCTATACCTTTATATTAATTTATGTTTCATCTCATTCTCCCTACATTTTAATTATCAAAAATATTAAAAAAATAAATGATAGGAAGCAAAAAAGCATAACCTCATATAGACACAATGATTTATCCCCTCAATAAATATAATTAAAAAATTATTGTATGAAACATTTGAAGAGTTATATATCCCCTTTGTAAAAAAATTTACCTAAATAAAGTACATTTCACTCAAATTATGGATAATATACTTTTTATAGTTAACTTAGATGGTTAAAAATAAAAATATTTACTAAATAAATATTTGATAAAAAAATAAATTGAACTTATATAATGAATTAAAAAATAAATTATATGATTTAGTTTTTTTTATAAAATGAAAATATAAGATTCATAGTTTCACCTATATATACCCATGATATATAGTGTAAGAAGTTTCTTGTAGTGTAGATTTGGTTATCGAATGCATATGGACCAAAGAATAAACCTATAGAAACTATGATTTGATGGAGGATTGAATTTAAATTGAAAAACATAAGGTTTTGTTTTAATTGAATAAATAATTATTTAATTTAAATAATAAAAAACAGATAATTCATTTATATTGAACAAGTAATTATAATGATCTGATCATAATATGTCTATGTGGGTGTATTGGATGCATTTTTTTCTTAGAACACTTGAGATCACTAATTCAAGATGAAACTAGGAAATAAGATAATTCCACTACGTCATTCACCAATTTAATCCCTACACAATTTTGTGTCTAATCACCAATGGACATATAAGATCACTATCATGGTCACTTCAAAAAACTAGATTGTACTAACGCATAGACTGTTTCATTATTAAAGATGTAAATGATAAAGAAGAAAATAACTCATCGAATGGAATTCATAAAATTATGAATTGATATTTGAAAACATAAAATGAAGTTCAATACCCCCCATGAAACTCAATAGGATTAACTCATGAAATTTTTTATCTCCATTTCGGTTATTCTATTAACAGAAGCTTGACGTTATCTTAACAAAGAAGGATTAAATAAGTAAAAATAATGAAATAAAGAAAAATACACCATTGGGATAACAATTTATATATTTTTTAGTTTGAATAAATTCAAACCCTGATTCAATATTATCAACATGTTAATTGATAGGAAAAAAAGAAAATAAGGAGGATATGATAAAGAAATTTAATTAAGATATGAACATGAATGAAAAACATTCATGAGATAAATTGACAATGTGATTACAAAATGAAAGCAAGAAATAAAAATTGAATGAATAACATGGATACTAAATCCCTTCACCACCATATCATTATATAAGAATACTATGAGCCTTATCTTTAACAACCAAAAATCAATTACCTCCCCATTAATTTGGAGAGTAAAAATATGGGTGAGAATAAATGAATTTGGATGTTTCAAATTTGACCCCAAAAATAGGACCTCATTTATCCCCCCTCTTGGCGTAAAATTAAGTCATTATAGATGGACTAATAATTGATGGACATAGAATATAAAAAACTTATTTCAAGTTCCCTACAACATCTATCACAATTTAATAATAATTAGATAATCCATTTGAATGTTATACTTGAAATGGTGGACTGATTTTATGGGCCTTCAAATCTGGCCCACAAATTTATTGGTAACTTGGGCTCCATGAATATCCTAGAAAATTTTAGAATTATATGTTTCAATAGTTTAATGAAATAATACATATAAATTTCTTTTCTAAAAGTTAAAATATGATCTTAATTGGCATTGAATTGTGGGCTCCACTTTTACATAATGGGCATAAGGCTCATTATGGTTTGTCTAGAAATTTCTATATTGGTTTCCCATCTATCCTTGGGATATATCTATAAATCCTAAAAGGTAAACATTTCCAATATAATTCATCAATCATATCCGAAAATATAAATGTAAGATAATAATTATAATGTTTTCCACTAATAGATGATTTATTAGGCCCAAATTTATAAATTAAACATGAATTACTCATGTGATGGGTTATGAAATTAAATTTATAAAAAACACTAAAAATTATTTTTATGGAAATTTAAACACTTGAATATTATAATATAATAAAGGAATATTAGCTAATACCAATGGCTAACCACACCCCAAAATATGATTTTTTTCTAGTAAATGGAAAAAATATCTTCAAAATATGAAATGAAATTCCATTTTCCAAAAACATTTTAACATAAACTGCTCAAAAAAAGGAATCTTAATGAAAAATCATGGAACCAGTCAAAATAATTTTACAAATTATTGTTTCCCCGGAATATTCCAAGCCCAAGCCAATTCGTTTGTTCAAGTTCATCAAAACATTTTATCGAATTTCAATAAAGCATGATTATGTGTTTTGTATCTTAAAATACATAGATCCCATTTTATTGTTCAAGGGGATTCAAATGAAAGTGAAAGGTGGGAATCATAATAAACCGTAGGATGTGTATCCAATTTTATCATTTATCTTTTACCTTTTTTCTGGTTTGTTTGTTTTTTAATTTAATCACAATAGACATGAGAACACTAACTTTGGATAAGAAAATAATAGAATCACAATATGAATGTTTTGGATGCCACAAATTTTTTCAATTACATTATATAAAATAGATATTTAAATCCCAACATTGGGTAAGAAAACAATGGATTCACAATCCCCAAGTGTCGAACATGGTGACTTTGGTAAAAGAATATCTATATGATCATTATTTTAATTTTTTATGGATACATAAATTCTGATTATAGTGTGCCTAAACTATATGCTAATGAATGGGAACTAAAAACTCAAACATATACCAAAAATTAAAAATACATGAATTATGGAATTTTTATTTAATAGATAAAAATTTTAGTAGAGAAAAATCACATCAAACATCCACACTTTCCAAGAACTATTCTCATTAACATAATCATGAATTAAAATCGCAATCATGGCATTCAAAATCATTTTTTATTCAGTTTTCATATTGAAAAATATACATTAATTCAGGAAAGGAAATATAATTGAATTGAATTTTTTCATTGAATTTATTTTTGATCATAAAATCCCATTATTCCAAAATACAATATTTTCACACCACCGACATTGGATGACAATGCCCTCAGTGTTTGACAGAGAAGAGAAAAGGGAGTTAATTATATTTAAAAAAGATTGTGCGTGGGGATTTTAAATTAAATCATGGAATATAATCACTTGGTTTGATATTTATGACCCTTTAATAAGAAATTGATCGCTTTTTCTTCAATTCACACGTAAACTCATTTGGGTGATTGAAGGATGTGTTTTAACTTTGTAATTCATGTATTGTATTTGAAAATACTAAACTTCTTCCACTAAGAAATATGACTCATACGAAACATTATATAAGATTGGAAATCCCAAGGGGTTCCCTTAATAGAGAAAAAACTAAGATAATAAAACAAAAACATTTTAGTATCCAGGATTCCTCCAGGGAAGCGCTTATTTTAAATTCATTAGCTTGAAATAAACCCCCCGCATATATAATACCAGCATTCAACATTTTGAGAACCATATTTGTTACCCTTAAATTTTAATTTTGATTAAGTATCCAATCTTATTATCATGAAGGTTTTAAAATTTATTAAACGAAAATCATATAGCTTCCAACGAATAAGCTAGACTCGTGAATATCAATATATTACCATGCAATTAAATTCATAATATTGTATAGGAAATACTGGATAACATTCAATTTATTAGATTTAATAGATAATGAAATTATGAGACAATGTTTGTGATTATCGACAACTATAGAAGAGTTAAGGGAGGATGTGTGGACCCTTAATTCAAGATGGGGATGGATAACTCCTTCAAAAAGTGGTGGGAAATTTGAATCGTAATGAGTTCTATTTTTACAATTTCATAACTGAATTCGTTCCTTTTTAATTGATGTTTTAATATTTAAATTTCTTAGATGACTATCAAGAATGGGCATGTAATTGAATTTTGTGATTTACCCTAAGGTTTCATTCAGTGGTGATCCTGGAAAGACACTATTTCAACAATATAAAACATATTTATTCCATAGATACAATTTTACATCGTATGAATTTAGAAAAAAAAATTATTTTGATTTTGACACCCTTTAACAATTACCCTTGGTTCCACATGTTGAATTTTTGTATTAGCTAACAAAATCAATTAATTTTCCATCTCTAATTTTATAGATTCTAAATTTCGTTATTTAGTAAATTCATGAGTAGCTTATAAGAGATAATATTCTTCTATAAATGATGAGTAACAGATTTCCTGAGTGTGCATGGGCTCCATAACGATTTCAATTCTTTGTTGTTCTAATTTCAAAAGTGAAACATATGAATTCAATTTATCCATTTTGTCACAAAATTATTGAAGACACTTTTGTTGATTTGACTAGATATTAATTTGGATATCATGGAATTCCCCATGATTGATCTCTTTAATCATACTTGAGAGGGATGGAAAATAAACCTTTAAATAATCATCATCCAAGTGATTGTATATTTCATTGTGTGCGGGTTAATCATTTATAGATTGATCAAATATAGTTTATACGTTAGGATCATTCTAATATAGGTTTCCCATTTTATTCCCACTTTGGTTTGTGATGGTTTAATGTTCTAGATACTCCATTGAAGCAGACTAAAATTGGCATTTTATATTTTTCAAACATGCAAAAACAAAAAGGGGAAGAGAGAAGAGAAATGAGGGTGGGAAAAGTAAATTTGGGGTAAGAATATAACGTGATTTTATAATATACTTACCGGGGTCCCCAAAAACAATGCCAAAATTTGATTGTTCCCAAATTTACCAAATTTATATGCTATAATGTGTTACTTGTAGTACAAAATTGGTAATCAAATCGACATGAACTGAAGAAAAAACCTATAAGAACTATGATTTTATAGAGGATTGTATATGAGGTGACCAATATGGTAATTCATTGTAGTGAAATAAATAATGACATAATTTAACCAAAAATAGAAAAACACATAATTACTTAATCTAAAACAAATAATTATGACGAGTCGATCCTAGGATGTCACATGAGGCAGATTGGATGTGTTTATTTCATAAAATGATTGAGACAAATAATTCAAGGTGAATCCAAAACACTAGATAAAATCATATAGTCATTACCCAATTTAATACCTACACAATTTCTGGCTAATCTCTAATGCTATTATATTTTCACATTCATTATCAATCCAAAAAATGGATCGTAGTCTAACATAGAATTATTCATCATTATCGTTTCTAAAATTTGAAGAAGAAAATAATGCATCAAATAGAAGTATTATAATAATTAATTGATATTAATTCACATGAAATAAAATTCAGTACAATCCCATGTAACTCCCAATTATTAACTCAAAAAAGTTTATCCCTCCATTTATTCTATTCTATCAAATGAAGTGATAAGTCGACTAAATGATGTTGGATAGAAGAAGATAGAACAATAGAATAATGAACACTCGAAAACTATGTGAGGAATTTCACAACTATTGGGCTGAATAAAATCAAAACATGGCTCAATGGTATAAAAATGTTTATGGAAAAGAAAAAAATAAATAAAGGTGAAGAATAAAAAAAATTATTAAGAAATGAACACGAATGAAAAAACATACATGATAGACATTGATGGTGTTATTAAAATATTAATGTGTGAAATTAAAATTGAATGAAAAATAGAGATTTTAACCCCCTTAATCACATGGTCATTAAATTTGAATATTACTATATTTAGGTTGGGACCCCAATAATAAATTCCCTCCCCATTAATTAGTTCAGTCAAAAGGTGTCTTAGAATAAAGGAAATTTGACGTTTCAAAGTTTCCCACAAAAATATGACCAAATTCATCCCCTATTGGAGTGAAAATAAATCCATATAGATGGATGAATCATTGATGGTGGAAGAAGATAAATATATTATTCTTAGTGTCCTAAAATATATGTCAAAATTTCATAATAATTGGAAAATATTTTTGAATATTTTGACCAAAATGGTGGGTTGATTTTATGGTCCATCAAATCTAACCTACAAATTTAATGTCAACTTAGGATCCTTAGATCTCCTAGAATACTTAAGAGTTATCTCTGAACACAATTGAATGAAATTTTATAAAAATTCTCTTTATGTTGTTAAAATATGATCATTATTGATCTTTAATTGTGGGATCCAATTTTATGTGATGAGCCTAATGCATGTTATTCTTCTTCCATAACATTCTATGTTTGTTGCCAAAGTATTCGATCATCCATTAGGATTCACCCATCGATTCAAAAAGAAAACATTTTCTAATAAAATTGTTTAATAATATCAGAAAATATAAAATTCAAATAATAAATTAAATGTTTTACACAAATAGGTGACTGATTTGGACCAAATTTTTATTTTAAACCTCTATTACATATGTGATGAAAAATTAAGTTCAATTTATAAAATGAACTAAAAATTATTTTTATTGACATTGAAACAATTAAATATTAAAATATAGCCAATTTCAATTTTCCTATTTTAGTGGATTTAGTAAATTACCATAAATTATTTTTAAAATTAATTTTGTAAAGAAAATGAGGAATTAAAATAAATAATTAAACCAAAACAATTTATGATATTGTTTTCCATATATCAATGTGTGAAAAATAAATAATTTTGACTAAAAAGTAATTAAACAATTTAACTAATTATTATTTAAGAAGAATAACCTTAGTGGGTGTATATTTTAAGTTATTGTATTTTTATAATTTGATTTATCCAGAATAAGATGTTTGAAAATGTAAAGAATAAAATATAGGTAATTTACTATATAATATAATAATTTAATTTAAATAAAATTTAAATTGTCTAGTCACTAATATCAAGGGTATGGAATAAATAAAATAAACTAGAGATAATAAAATATAATATTTATCAATTATGAATAAAATTTCCAGAATGTATAAACTAGATACTAACAACAAAAATGAACTTTAAAAAAATCAAATATATGATGAAAAAATACTACTAAAAACAATAATCAACCAGAATTGATAACTAAATTTCTATCCACCACATAATCTCTTATAGATTGGTCCCTAGGGTATAAGATGGAGGAGGATGCAACTGAAACTGTGGTTGATTGATTTTCTAAGGACAATTTTTTTTCTTGATTTAGATGAGGAAAATAAATGAAAATTATTATTTAGTGGCTCACAAGAATTTCTTTATGAGGTCAAACTATTATATAAGTTTTCAATAATTTTTTTAATATGAATGAATATGAGGAGCAGTATGAGAAAATGGAAAGTAATAAATATCATATTTTAAAAAAGAACAATGAATGCATAGATTTATGAAAGTAATTTCTAGAGAGAGAAAGAAGTGATAAATGTGAGATTTAATGTTTTGATTTTCAAATAAAATATGATATATATTTTTATATGATATGTATCAAATTTTTTAAAACATTTTTTTAAAAAGTATTTCATTCTTAAAAAACACAACACAATATCCAACATTTATTTTTGACTATCACTAATCCAACTTTTAATATAAATAACCACCATGGATTTTTTTATATCAATTCTCTATTTTAAAACTGATAATTTATATGGGAATATGAGTGTTACCTCATCAATTTTAAATTTTTATGAATTAAAAAAAATTAATTACAGAGTGACCTTTTACTATTTTTCTCTATCAATCATTTTCTTATTTTTTTTGGGGATTATTTTTCTTCTATTATATTTCTTCATAATAAGTGTTAGATAGGATGAACCTAAGCACCCATAGGTTCATTATCAATGATATTATATTAAAAATTTTGTTTATAGTAATATTTTTATATGATTGTTATTATTAATACTTATTCATATATTTCTTCAATTATTTTAGTATATTTTTCTAGGTTATAACTAGACATTGAGTTTTGATTAAAGAGAATTTTTCATTGGTATGACAAAAAATATTGATGTTTTCCCATAATATTGATCATTTTTTTAATCAAATAAATTAGTAAAAATAGCTATTTCTTTGATTTTACTTTATATATTTTTTTTGTATTTCAAATTCATAAAATCAGGACTGAAATAGGATTTCATAATTCTAACATCTATATATAAATATAGACAGAGTTTTATTGAGATTTAATACATTATACTTGTAAATATATAATTCTATTCGATATTACTGTGATAGAATTACATATAATTTCATGTGAATATATTTAATTAAAAATTAGCATTTTTTAAGTAGATGGTTAATCAACAAGAGTTATTATTAATGGGATGGTATATATATCATTAGATAGATACATGATTTTATAATATACATATTTAAATTCCTTCAACATAGTAAGACTACATTCTTTTACGATCTCAATTTTGTAAATTTGAATCCTGAGTACATCTATTTAGCATCAACATAACATGTTGTGAGTGTTCATTTTCATTTATTTTGATGATGAATCTTCAACAGATGACTCCAAAAATAAAATTTATTATTCTTTTAAATTTTAATCACGAAAATAAATATAATCATATGATATTTATGTATTATCATTTAAACTATTATAACCCCTGTTTCACGAATCAAACAATCATTTTTAGAACTATAAAAGAAACTACATGATCCAAATATAACATTCAACATTTTCCACAAATACTCCTAATAATATTATTATATATATATATTTTATGTATTAATTTTCTCCAAAACCTATGTAAATGGAATCATAAGAAATTTGTGAGCCTAGACACTCTATAGGTGTAAATATAATCATCAACAATCAAAGAACATAAGATATAATAAGATGATAATATGGGTATAATCATGATATATAATCACGCTATAGAAAATAAATAATAAATTATAATTCAAGACATATGTTTTAGCATGATATAATACATAAATCAAAAGAGTGTGTAAACATGAGATAATATAAATTATACATGTGTCCATAAAATATTCAATATAACAAGAAAAAAACTATTAAACAAATATTAGAATAAAGAAAGCTTGTGAACAAACTCATTATACCCACACATATGTGATAAATCTAATAATTTTTCACACATGAAAATGGAAGAAAAATAATTATTCACATGCGTATGTGATCAAACACATTAGATCCAGGGTTAAATATCTCATGGGATATAAACATAAAACAATGCTTTAGAGAGAAATATAGGACATCACTAGTCATCATAAATACATATGTCTGAAACATAAAATAAATTATTTCATATATAATCCATTCAGATAAATTTTTTTGTAACCTCTTAAAATGGAATCATATAAAGAGAAAATTCACAATTCCAATAATTTTCATTACATTATATTCCCATGGAAAATAAATCAGTATCCATAAATATTTAGTAACTGTACCTATAAATACTATTTAATCAATATTATTGAGAATGTGGTATTTAAGATTTATAGATTAAGGGTATACATCTATGTTAAAAATTGTATGAAAACAAATAGATTCATGTCATATATGTGAACACCCTTCAAATAGAGTAAAAAATAGGGAAATCGTAGAGGAAAGTCATTAGAAGAAGAAATATAGCTATACATCAATGATGATTAGGAATGGAAAAGGATATGATAGATCATTTATCTCATGGATATTAATGGTTTCTCATTTTCGAAAACCCAGGTAATGCATTAAAGCGTAGATGAAGATTACATTTAGAATAATATTCAAATTTTACAATAAAAACTAATTAAAAACACACTTTTTTATGAAAACATTTTTAAATAATAATTACAGAATGATGGAATAATAATTTACTTTGTAAAACCTTGAACCATGAGAGTTTAGATTAAAAATTATGAGAGATTCATTCTTGTTAAATCATTTTAAAAATATTTTTTTATTTTTATAAATAAGGTCTATCAAAAAATGACACTAGTTTCATTTGATCAATAATTAAAAAAAATGGATGGAAAGATAATTTTTGAGATATATTAAAAAATTATCCTTAAAAAATCATCAAAATTGGATCATTAAAAAATAAATAATGATTTTTTAGAGAAAAAATTCAAACGAACACAAAAAGATTTATTTTTAACTATCGAAAAACATTTTGAATATTTGGAAATACCAATGTCAAAATCCAAAATTTTATAAAGATTAATAAAATTTGAATTTTAACATTTGATAATTGAAATATTATGGTCAATTGAGATGAATTTTTTTCCATTTATAAAAAGTCTATTGGTTAGATATAATGTATAGACAAAGAGGTGAAACCATTATTAAAGGGTAGTATAGTTATCCTCAACAATGATATAATTTTTATGGTTAATAAAATTTCTTGAGGATGGATATTTGAATCAAAATTTTCATTTTACACCATAGAGAAGGATAAAATACTATGAAATAAAATATAATGGTCAACGAAATCAATATTGGAAGGGATAATTATATGAAAGACTGATTTAAATCCATTAAAAATTTTTATGATTATATTTTTAAAAATCCATTTTAGGATTATGTAAGATCCCAACAGATTTTGGAAAAAAAAAATTCCTCCCTAAAAAACATCCCATATTCAAATTTTAAAACCCTTAATGGAAAATTTAAAATTCAAATAGTTACATACATCTACACCACGATGTATTCATCTATTTTAACATGCCACAAATAAAATGAGGTCACATCACCAATCTGAAAATATTACACACTATCGTGGTCACCAAAAGCAATATATGATTTCATCATTGTACCTATTAACATGGAAACTACCATCTACAGTTATTGCAGACATCATATACTAGCTTACAAAAATACATGAGAAAATCTAATAAAAGACCTTCTGATCTACCTGAAAAAATCCACCATCACCAAAATAGAAACAAACAACCCATGTATGGAAATAATCATGGAACTAGGAACCAATAAATTCATGTATGAAACACCTTGGGTAACAACTTGAACCATCAAGAACACCAATTAATAAAACTCAGAACCATTGAAAATATAAGAAATAAACAAATTAGACTGACCTTTATCATGAAGGATGAATCCCATCGAACCTCAAATGCCAATCCAATATGAATATTTGGAAGAAATCACCATCAAAAATCCAAAGGAACCAAATGAAGTTTGCACCACTTGAAATGGAAATCAGAAAACATGAGAATCATCTTCCCTATCCATATACCAATGTATTTGTTTAATATTCACATAAACTATCACCAAATGAGGATATCCAAAAAAAGGAAAAGGAAAGATACTAATCATGGGTCTCACTCATATGAAACCATAAACAGATCAACCAACACAACCCAAAATACCCCAAAGAAACTAGTACATGAGACCAAGAATGGGTCCAAAATGTGATAATAAGGAAATAAGAGAAATTTAAGAATAAATGAAATCATCAATAACGATCTGGAACTGTATAATAAATCCATGAGGGACAACTAAAACAACTGCACTGCAAGAAATTTCATAAACCCAATAATATATAAAAACGATTAGCTATACCTTGGATGGGGTCTAGCGCAAAGGGAAGAGAAAAAAGTGTAGAGGGGAAACGAAGTCAATGAAATGAAAACTCCAAGAGAAGAAACATAGACCGAAGTGAATGAAAAACTAAAGAATTGTTATAAAAAATAAGGGAACCAGTGATGTAGGCCAATCATAAGGGAGGAGTGAGGATGGAGTGGTGGGAAAGTGGGAGATGACACTGAAGAAACGACCCTCGGACCTCCCCCTTCAAATCACTAATGAAGGAATTCAATAGTCTGATAAGGGGAATGATTATATTTCATATAAAGGCTTCTATATTTAAAAAATAGTTTTATTTCAACTATGGGAGTTGATTTAATAGAAAAAATCTCACAATAACGGTCACATAAGAATGAAATGAACACAAGAGAGTAATCA
This sequence comes from Viscum album, assembly GCA_963277665.1. Classification (NCBI taxonomy): domain Eukaryota; kingdom Viridiplantae; phylum Streptophyta; class Magnoliopsida; order Santalales; family Viscaceae; genus Viscum; species Viscum album. The sequence goes on from OY728133.1 coordinate 250,164,276, forward strand.
TTACAATATTATACTTAAAGCATATAGATTAGTCAATGAAACATGTAAAAACCCATAATTTTACCATTGGATTTTAACTTCTTATAATTATGTCATATAGTATAAAACACATATTCCTCTTTTATATCCTAATAAAATCATTATAAAAATTAATGTTTAACTGGCATTTATAGAAATTATGGAACCTATATTGATGAAAGGGTAACCTGACCATTGGAATATAATATTAACCTGACTAAGATAATAGAAACTAAACATATGAATGTATAAATAAAATTTAGGCATCTTATAAATGAATATATTATATAATTACATCATGGAATATGTAAATAAATATTTTAAAATTGTAAATGTAATTTTGGTATTTTATTGAAATGTAAATGGTTATTTATAACTACAGAATTATTATAATGATTTAAAATAAAATTTCCTTCAAAAAATAGATTCATAAATTAATATTTTGTTCTATTATAAAATTAATATAATTTTAAGAGACATTAATTAATTTCTCAATGTTTCATAAAATTTGTTATATTATTAAAATTTGTACTTTTTTTGAATAAATAATAATTTTGATTAAAAATGAAATTTATTATTTTAATAAAATTATTTTCATAAAATATACACAATTTTCTAATCTATGAATCTAAAAAAGTTAGGGTGTATTTTTATGTATCGTTTTAAAATAGCTGAATTTTTGGTAACTAGTGAAAAAATAGTAATTTATGATATTTATCATTTCAATCCAAATACATGAGCTACTGATTCATGGATGATATAAGCATCATTATCATGAACTCTAATTCCCTATATAATGTATTTAGTCATCATAATCATTACAATTTACATTAATGATTCAAAATCCTTTGACACCATCAGATGGGATTTCATTTTCAATGTCTTGAACATGCATGGCTTCTCAGATAAATGTATTGGTATGGTGCGAGGCATTTTGGAAAGTGCTAGGTTATCTATTCTGGTCAATGGATCACCCAGGGGATTTATTCACTGTTTTCGGTGTGTTAGCCACATTGACCCATTATTTGGGCTACTGTTCTCTTTGGGTGAAGACTACCTGAGCACATACCTTCATGATCTTGTCAATTCTGGGATCTATCAGAGGATGACATATGGGAGGGGTAGTTTTACCCCTTCACACCTATTCTACGCTGATGATATTCTTATCTTCTCCAAAGATGATAGGAAAACCATATATTTTTTAAATGATATTTTCAATCATTATGAGGAAGTGGAAGGCCAGGAGAAAAGATGGACAAAATCTTTTGTTGTCTTTGGGGAAGAAATTAGAATAGTGAAGCAAAATAGAATAGCTAGAAGGCTCGGTGTTAAGAGAGGTGTACTGATATTTAATTATCTTGGGCTACCTTTGTTTAGGTGGAGAGTGAAAAGATTATACCTGGAGGGCATTACACTTAAAATCACAAATCAGTTTTTTAGTTGGAAATGGAAGAAGAAAATGTCTCAAGCTGGTAGGATATGTCTTGTGAATTCTGTTATCACTTCAATGTTTGTTTATTCATTTTCACTTTATAAATGTCCAGCTGCTCTACTCAGGGAACTTAGTTGTATGGCCAGAAATTTCTTTTGGACTGGTTCGATATAGTAGAGGAAACTTATAATTGTGGCACGGAAGGACTGTATAAGGCCTGTGTCTATGGGAGGTATGGGGGTGAAAGATGTCATGATTTTCAATGATGCATTACTTCAAAACATCACATGGAGACTTTTATCTGGTATTGACCCTTCTTTAGAATTTATGTCTAGTAAATTTGTTTGAAGGTTGTAGAATAATTCCAATGTGTATATGAAATCCTATGTTTGGCCGTCAGTCAGAGAAGCATGCTCCTAAATCATAAAATAAGCTAAATGGATGGTTTTTGTAGATTCTCAAATGAATTGCTGGAGCACTCAGTGGTTGTCCTCCCCAATTAATCATTATACCATCATTCCTTTTCGTTTAAGAAGTCTTTCTATTTCTTATTTGTAGTGGAATTCAGAGGTTTATGAAATTATTCCTACTCACCTACAGACAAATATCTCTATGTATGAATATGTCGACTATGACATCATTATATGTAAATCGGCATCTAGTGGCTACTTCTCTAGCCGGGACTTGTATATTCTTCAATGTGGAAATGTGCCTGGTGTACCATCTTGGGTGGAAGGCGTGAGGAGTCCTTACATTGCTCCTGCTGATACACTTCTAATTTGGCGGATATGGAAGCGGCGACAACCGATACAATCTGTACTATAGTGAACCAGAATGACTCTTGCACCGGTATGCTTCATGTTTATGGATTCAGATGAAACCGTTAATCATGTGTTTATTTGTTGCCCTTTTTCTGCTCGGCTATGGAGTTATTTGAATATCATTTTCCAATTTTAATTAGCCTCTCAGTCGGTTAGTGCATTGCTAACCTCAGCCATGCAAGCTGATCACAGTGAGAAGGTCAACTCCCTTATCATTACTGCTACTACTACTATTATTTCTTACATTTGAAAGGCCCGCAACAATATTGTTTTCAATAATGGAAGGCCCTAAATCAAGGAGAGTATTATGATGATTCACTGATACATTAAGTCAGCCTCGGTGAATCAATCTGGTTCAATGAATAATGACATTTCTGATTTTCTTCTGTTGCGACATCTTGGTGTAAGTGGCAGGGAGTGGAGGCCCAATGTGATGAAATATATCATGTGGATTATGCCAATATCTGATTAGATAATGGTTAATGTGGATGGGGTGGCTACCGGTGCGCCTGGACCTGCTGGATGTGGTGGTGTGTTCAGGACGTTTCGAGGATTTTTCAAAGGATGCTTCTTTCCTTATATATGCAATGGCAATGAAATCGAGGCTGAACGATGGGAAATGATAAAGGCGATCATATATGTGGCTCGATATGGTTGGTGGAAGCTATGGCCTTAATGGGACTCTTCTATTGCAACACTGATTCTGATGGAATGATCTAGGAATGTGCCATGGAAGATGCTTGCTACCTGGGTAAATTCTCTGCACCATGGAGAGTCGATTTCTCTGGATGTGTCTCATGTGTATAGAGAGGCAAATCTAGTGGCAGGATCTCTCTCAAAAAGGATAATTATGGAAGCTAGATCAAGTTGGTCATTTTTACTTCCTGATTACTACAATGAGCTTATCCACAATGATAGGATTGGAACTTCGTACACAAGGCTGTCTAAGGCCACCCTTTTCGGAGTAGTCTTGTAATGTTTACTATTTTTATATATATTTTTTCAGGAGCAGGTGACCAACCTGCTCTCATACTTTTTGGCTAATAAAAAACACCCCTCCCCCTACAAATACCACCCCCACCACATATTGTCTTCATACCTCAAAATCCTAGTATCTTGTTTAAATTTTACCCAATTTCCATCCAAAAAATCTCCCCCATTTCCATGATATTATCTTCACATATAAATACCAAACCCAGGTGCCTTAAATAGGACCATAAAACAAACATAGAACTTATAAAATAATTTTTTTCATTCAGAAATTAAATAGGTTAAATCATTATAAATGTTTAATTTAATTTGTGGTCAGAATAGAAATTAAAGAATCTATAGTAATAAAATATTAATAAAATATATTAGAGTATAAATTATAGTTATGTATCTTATAAGCAAAAATATGATACATTTATATCTGGGATTAATTAAATAAATATTTTGAAAATTATAATTTAAGCATTGATATTTATATGGCACAAAAATTTTTATTTTCAATTTTATAATTAATATAATAATATAAATGAAAATTTACCTTTATAATATATATTCATAAATTGATATTTTTTTTATATATTTATTATATAATTTGATGAGACCTTAATTAATTATTCAAAGAGTTTTAAAAACTGTTATAATTTTGAAATTTGTATTTTTGAATATATGATGATTTTAATTAAAATATAAATATAATATATTTAAAAAAATTAATTTCAAAAAATATAGTTCATTTTTATATTTCAAAACATTGATAAATGGTTAAAGAGACTTTTTTATTTTTTTATAAAGAAGTTGAATTTTTTGTCAATAGTGAAATATTGCAATTTACTGTATATATACATTATAAGTTAAAAACAATATTTATTGAGTCATTAGTAATGTAAGTATCATAATATAAGATAATCCTTGATTATTTTAATATATTTAGTGATAATTATAAATCTATTGACATTCTTAAACAAAAATAACAATCTAATGAATAAAATAATCAAAAATAGTAATCTCTTCCACTAAAAATACCACCCCTCTTCGTGTCTGCTCCTAACAATTGAAAGCCTTGTAGATTATATAATTTTTATTAATTTACCTTGTCATTCCTCTTCTCTACATCCAAAACCTTTTGGTATCAACAATAGATAAAAACCAAGTTCATTAAGGAGGTTCTCAGGGTAATGATTTCAAGAGGTAAAATACTATTTCATTTTCTTTTAATTTTTTCATTTAAATTATGTTAATTTTCGTATTGTATCCTATAATACCATCATACATTTAAAATTATAAATAAATAATATTATATATTCTATAATTTAATTTGTTTTATGGAATATTTTTTATCTAACCTCTCATCCTCTCTTTTTATTCTAAGAAAAATGAAAACATCGTCCATGATGTGTCAATTTATCATTATCATGGACGATATGTTTTAATTTTACATTAATGCCTTCGAGGATAGTTATAAATTAATAATTATGGGTAAATTAGAATTTATTATATATATTAAAAGTTATATAATGTTTTCGAACCAGTATATAACCATGTTATTAATTAAAATGGTACATATTGTTGATAGTCTTAAAAACATAAACATAAATTTAATTATTTTTATTAAAGTTTTATCTAATGGATCATCCGAATATAAAAAATGATTTATTTGATAACTTAAAATTTTAGAAACATATTAATACTATTTATTTCCACTTCAAGATTTTTCCTTCATTTCTGAAATAAAATCCATAAAGAACCTACCATAGAAACCATGGAATAAATGCACCTGAAACAATGAAAATAAAATAAAAATTAATTAATAAATATGTGAAATGATGTTATAAAAGGATCATATAATGAATTATAAATATAAATATGGTTATTTATTTTATTTTAAATACACTTTAAACCATTATACATGTGTTTTGAACATGTCTGACATAAGACAAACCTGAGGTAAGGGTATTTTCATTAAAATCATGTCTTAAATTTCTATTTTTAAAAAATTCACAATGAATGTTTTTATGATCAATGTGTTCATTTTTATGATTATTTTCTGGAAAATATGAATTATTTTTTATTAATGGTGTTAATTTTATCTCCCTCTAATTCATTGGGTATGTTTATGTTGGAAATTAATGGAAATGGTTATTCCAAGTGTATCTCTAATGGTTACACCATAAGGTATCCGTTAGGGTTAGAAATCATATAGTAGCCATGACAGTGACAATATTAAGTATGAAATTTGTGAACATACCTAAATTAATTTATTTTTTTTCTATGTTTTATGTAAATAACTTATTTTCACAAATTAACTCTATGATACTTTATGGGTGGGAAGTAAGTCTTTGTGAAATTGATTTCATATTCTTATAGGTATTTATCGACTAACAATTCCTTTCCTTTTATGTACCTTAATTATTATTTTTATTCATACCAAGATGTAATTTTATTTAATGGTATTTAGTATTTGTATGAAAAAAGAAGAATCCAAGATGAATTTCTGTGATACTTTTTCATGAAGATAACTCATGTTTTTTAAAAACACTTTTATTATGGAAGAAATGAATAAAAAAAATTTAGTATCCAATTTTTAGGATTGTGTGTTCATATGAATGAGTTATGAAAAAATGTATAAAAATATAATCAGAAAAGGTCTTTGGGAATGTAAGAATGGGAATTATAAAATAATTTATCGTATTATGTATTGTTTACATCTAGGTCTTTATAGTTGGTATCAGAGTGCAGTTTAGATAACATAAGAGGTTATAATGATGTTAATTGAATACTATAAATTATTTTTAAATTACAGTTATGTTGAAATTATATAGAATTAAAATATTACCCTAGTCCATCATCTTAGATATGTCTATCTAGAATGGTTCTCCACAAAATAAACATAGAGGCGTAAGTAGGAAGGCTCCAATAGAATGATATCATTCCAAATATTCAACCCAAAATAGTGGGAATTGGATCCCAGAAGTTTTTAAAAATAATGGATCAGTTAAAGAATGAAATAAATTGGGTTGTAATCCTTTCAAGAGAAAAAACACACTATAAAAAAAAGAAACATGACAGTTGTGGAATGTTTTATGAGGAAAATGCCTCCTCCTTTTAGTGGAACTTCTAACCGAATAGTGGATGAAGGGTGTATTACAGAAATTGAAAAGATATCCAAACTATTTGGGTGTTCATATAATAAAAAGTAAATTAATTATATATATTTTTATCAAGGTGAATCTAAACAGTGGTGGTCAATTTTCACGAATATTATGGGTATAAACGATATTTATTCCTAGGAATGTGATGAATTTAATAACATTTTTCATCAAAAATATTTTCCTAAGGTTTTTTGACATAGGATAGAAAAAGAATTCCTTGAACTAAAAAAAAGAAGAAATATTCCGCAGTTGTGTATGAAGAAAAATTTATCTGATTGGAATTATATGCTCCAAATATTATATAATATCTGGATAATAAAATAAATCATATGTAATTTAGATTGAAGTTAAGATATCAAAGGGAATTGACTTCTGATAAATTATAATGTTATAAGAAACATGTTTTATGTGTGGAGAGTGTATAAATAGAGTATGTTAATGATCATTTACACTTTGAAAATAATGTGAGGAAAAGTTATAGATGCAATGAAATGGGTATGAATCAATCAATGAAATATAAACGTCAGAGAATCTCATTTATTGATTGTGAAAGGAGTGGTAAAAGAAGGTATGGTGAATAGCTTCACAAAACCTGGATGTGTTTCTAATGTAGTAAGTCTGAACATATGGCCTGAGATTGAAATTAAAAATATATTTTTATTGGTATGATTAATTATAATAAGAAAACATTAAAGTGTTTCATTTGTGGTGGGATGGGACATTCTGCAAATACCCATAGAAATAAATGTTAGATTGATGGAAAGAATCCAGCCTATAAGAAGAATGATATAGTGAAATCCTTTGTGACTACTTCCACATATTTTGGGCCACCCAAAAATGTGGTTTGAGGTACTTTATTTGTTTACTGAGATTTTCCTAATGTATTGTTTGATACATGGTCTTCACATTCCACTATTACTGAAAAACATTCTACTAAAGTAGAAACGTCACTTCAACAATTTAAATTAAAATCTAAACAATAGGAAAAATAATAATAAAAAATAATATTTTAATAATATTCTAGTTGTTTTCTATGGAAATACATTGCCTGGAAATACTTTTATTCTTCTATTAATAGAGTTTAATGAATTTTTTAGTATGAAATGAATGTTTATTTATCATGTAATGATATATTATATAGCTAAATAATTTTTTTAGAATTTTTTTTGGTTTGTATACAAGAATAAAACCATACCATTAATAACATATCACGAATATAAGAAACTATTTAAATACTATAATTAATGTTATCTTGAATATATTTTTGAAAATAATGGAAGTGTTTAGATTAATTTTGTTTTACATGGTAAATAAATACCTGAATTTTTTTTAGACCAGTTTACCAATTTTATACCATATAGATAATTTGAAATTACTATTTAACTAGTTCTTGATGTTAATCCAATCTCAAAGCACCTTTATCAATTGGCTCAAGTAGAACTTTTAGAATTTAATATGTCGTTATAGAAGTTTCTTTATATTGGTTTTATTATTCCTATAACTTCAACATGGGGTGCTCTAATTTTTTGTAAAAAAAATTAATGTGGTTTCATGAGACATTGCATTGACTATAGAGCTTTGAAAAACATTACTGTTAATAATAAGTATCTATTTTCCTATATCGAGGACATATATTATCTGCCCCAGGGAGATAAGTATTTTTACAAGATTGACATAAGATTCATATACCATCAGCTGCAAGTGATGTAGGATGACATTCTAAAAATAGAATTCTAAACTAGATATAGGGATTATTAATTTGTTGTTATAAAGAATGGTTTGAAAATTTTCAATACTATATTTAGGGATCTTATGAATATAATCATCTATGAATGTTTGGATATGTCTTTTATTGTTTTTTTGATGATATTTTTTGGTTTCCAAAAAGTTATGATGACCATGAGAAACAATTTAGGACTTTCATCAAAACTCATAAATAAATGAAGTAATATTGAAAATTTATAAAATGTGTATTATTTGTTTAAATTGAGTTATTTTATTAGGAAAATATTAAAATAGTTTGTAATAATAATATATCATACCAAAAAAAAGTTTTTGATGAATGAATAATCCCATAAAATGTTACTGATATTTGTTATTTTTTGGAATAGTAAAATGTTACCAATGGTTTCATAAAATAATGTCTTGGTTTTATTTCCCACCACCTAAGATAACATGTAAAGGGGATAAATTTATTCATATAGAAGTCTTTGATTTTTTTTCAAGAACTAAAATAGTAGATTGGTGGATACTCCATTTTTGGACCTGCCTTCCAGAAATGGTAATTTTTTCATCTATAGTGATTCTTAATTATATGGAGTTTGTTTTGTTCAGATGCAAGATGATTAGGTTATTGATTATTCCTCCAGACAACTAAAAACTCATTAGTTTAATTATCCCTCGAATTATTTGGAGTTAGTAGCTATATATTTTTCTTATTGAATTTGGAGGCATCATTTATATGGATCCAAATGTGAAATAAAAACTAATGATAAATTTATGAAGTATATATTTAATCAAAAGGAATTGAAAATGAGGCAGAGATTATGGGAAACTGATAAACGATTACTATTGATCGATCAATTACCATATTGGAAATGTAAATAAAGTGGCGAATTACATTGTTTGAATACATAAGGCTACATTAACTACATTGTATAAAGAATATGATCCCTTGATTATTGATTTGATGAATTTTGTCTTACAAGTTGTTGGTGTAGGATAGTCCTATGTTTTTCATCAGTTGTTAGATCATTCCACTCTCTCATTTATAATTATGAATGTTTAGATGGAATATCATGAGTTATAAATAAGGTACGATTGGATAAGAAAGTTAAATTGCCTGAATTTAATGTTTATAAATATTGTTTCTTGATATTTGGAAAGAGATTATGTCTTCCTTGTGATTTAGAACTGAATAAATAATTATCAAGTTAAGATCAAAGTAATATATTTTTAGCTCATCTATGATGTAGTAATATGTACAGAGACATTGAAGAGTAGTACTTATGGGATGGAATAAAAATAAATATTTTGGATTTTACCATGAAATATATGACTTTTAAAAATGTTAAAGAAGAAAAAGATACCAAAGGAGATAGTTATTAATTCCTTGGTATCAGAGTGGAAATGGTGGTGGGACTACCACAGACTTCTTGAGGTGAAAATGTGATTTGGTTTATTATTGATCGACTGACTAAATATGTATATTTTCTTATTATTTGAGATATTATTCCTTTAGATTTGATTTATGAAAAATAACTAAAAGATATCATCAGGTAACATTTAGTTCCTATCTCTTTTGTATCTAACCATGATCTTATGTTCACTTATAACTTTTAAAAAGCTCTTTATAAGTCATTGGGATATAAATTTAATTTTTGTAAAACATTTCATCCTCAAAATGATAGATAGAAATATAGAACAATTCATATATAGAAGGATATTCTTTGAGATAGTTCAATTAATTACCTAGGATGATGGGATCAACATATTTTCTTATTTTAGATTTCCTATAATAGAAATTTTCATTCCAGTATATAGATGACACCTTCTGAGGCATTATATGGAATGTGGTGTCGAACTCCAGAATTTTGGAATGAATTCATGGAAATGAATTTTATGGGGATAAAATTAATTGAGAATATATCTAAGTGAGTAAAGATGATCCAGAAACACATGAGGATAGTTCAGAGAAGGAAGATATTTTTTGAATATAAGAGGAGGAAATACATATCTTTTGAGGTCAGAAAAAATGTTTTCTTAAAATATCTTAATGGAAAATTTTTATTCATTTTGGTAATAAAGGAAATCTAATTAACAGGTTCTTTTGACCTTATAAAATCTTAGATAATGTTGAACTCTTTGCCTAAAGAGAATGTTTTTCTTTGATATTATCTCAGGTACATATTTTTTTTCATGATTCAATGTTAAAAATGTATTTACATGATTCAAATCATTTTTTATCCCATAAGTAGTTCATCTTCAAGAGAATTTTCATATGAATACAAAAATGTTCATATTCATGATTGTAGAGTGAAAATATTTAAAAATAAGGTAAATCACAAGGATTATGTTTTCTGGAGAAACCACAAGGTTGGACATGCTACATGGGAATCTAGAAATGAATTAGGGAAAAGGTATAATCAATTTTTTAATAAATTAATGAAAATTTCAAGCATGAAATTTCTAGAAGGGATGCTATGTATTAACCCAAGTAACTAGAAAATATTTTTTTATTCATTCTATTATTAAATAGTTAAATTCATTATTAATGTATCATGAAATAAGTGGTGTTAATAGAAATTAATGAATCGATATTAATAGAATATTAACCACATATATGAGATTTTAAATAAAATTTATGTATCTTACAAGTGAAAAAGTAATATATTTATATCATTATTAAGTAAATAAATGTCTTGAGAATTATAAACTAAGTGTCAAAATTTTTGTGACATATAATTTTTTATTTAAAAATTTATAATTAATATAACCATTTAAAATAAAAATTATCTTCATAAAACAGATTCATAAAATAAATTTTTTTACTATATTTATATGATTATTTTTTATGACCTTAGATAATTTTTTAAAGTGTTATAAATTAAATTAAAATTTATAAATTTATATTTTTCAAATAAGTGAAGATTCTAATTAAAAACTAAATATCTCATATTTATAAAATTATTTTCATAAAATGGATTTCATTTTTTAATTAAACATGTAAAAAAAATTATAGGGTGATTTTTTTGGGATATTTATGAAATATTTTAATTCTTGTTGAATGTGGAATACGATAATTTTCTGTATATATACATTATAATTAAAAAACAATATTCCTTGAGTAATAGATGATGTAAGAACCATAATATTGAATCATATTTAATTATTTTAATATATTTATTAATAATTAAAAAACTATTTATAGTCGTGATCAAAAATAATAATGTAATGAAAAAAAATAATGACAAAACACGCATCTCTTACTCTATAAATACATCCCCTCAATACCTATTATTCTCTCAGCTCAATTATTTGTATGATGTTTAATTTATACAAAAATACATTCCCATGACACTTACCCACATAAAATACCTTATACATTCACAAATAGGAAAAAACAAATTTCCTTAAGAAAGTTCTGAAGGAAAATAATTTAAGAGGTAAAATCATCTTTCATTTTCATTTATTTTTTACAATTTATTTTATATTTTAAAACTATCCTCACCTCCCCTCATCCATGTAACATAATAAATCCAAAATCCTATATATAAAATAATTTAATTTTGTTAATACAATATCAGTAATCAAACCTCTCCTCTTCTCCACATATTCTAAAAAAATGAACGTATTGTCTGTGAAGTTTTAAATTACCATCATCATGGATGATGTGTTTTCATTTTCCTTAAAATCCTTAAATTATGGTCATACAACCATTTTTATGGTTAAATTTAAATTTATTATAGATATTATAAGTTATATAATGTTTTAAAACCAATATATAAATATGATATTAAATAAAATTATATATGTTTGTGATGGTCGTAAAAACCGCCAAAATAAATTAAATCATTTTTATTAATATTTTATATAATGAATTACCCTCATATTAAAAAGAGATATTTTGTATCCCATAAAATTATAGAAACATATTAATACCAATTATTTTAACTTCTATATTTTTTCTTCTATTTGACAAAAAAATCCATAATAAATCAGCCATGGAAACAATGGAATAAATAAACCAAAAATAATGAAAATAACATAAAATTATTAATAAATGCATGGAAAGATGATATAAGAAGATAATATTAATAATTATAAATATAAATATATACATGTAATATATTAACAAAACTCTCTTTAAACAATTATAAAATAGGTCAGAACATGTTTTATGTAAGACGTACCCGAGGTAAGGAATTTTCTTTAAAAATCATCATCTAAATTTCTATTTTTACAAAATTCAAAATAAATGTTTTTAGGATTCATGTATTCATGTTTTAGAAATATTATATGGTTATTGGAAATTTTTTATGATGATTGGTTTTCCCTATATCTTCCTATAAATCATTGAGTATTTTTATTTTGGGAGTTTACCATAATATTTATTCCATGTGTAACTGTGGTGGTTACACCATAAGGTTGCCATGAGGGTTACATTGTAAGGTAGTCTTGATGGTTACAAATCATACGATATATATGAGGGTTTCAATATTATGTAAGTAATGTCACAATTTACCTATATTGTTTTTTAGGTTTTCTATGTTTTATGGAAATATCATATATTGACAAAGTAATTATGTGATACTATATTGGGGTGAAGTCTGCCTTTGTGAAAAGTGATTTCATATGTTTGTATGTTTTCATAGACTAACAATTCCTTTCCATTTATGTCCCTTACTAATTTTTTGTGATTATCCAATGTTTTAAAAAAATCATAGAATTTAAATATTGTTAAGAAAAAATAATAATCCATGTTTAATTTTAGGAATGGTTTTCAAGAAGCGAAATTAGGTTTTATTAAAAACATTTTAATTATGGAAGCAATGGAATATATATTAGTAGTATCCACATTATATGATTTTGGATTGATATTTTTGAGTTCTTAATTAATTATTTAAAACTACAAACTGAAATGTTATTGGGGAATTTAATAATTTGAATTCTATAATAATTTTCTCTATTATGTAAATTTTAAGGCCACATCCATATAGTTCTCAAGAAGAACATATTCAAAATAAAAATTCCTAATTATTTCTCTTTTATTTTATTTTATTTTATTATCCTCTACTCAACTATCATATATTAATTTTCATGATAACTAGAGTATTATATTTAAATAATAAAATTTTATTTTTTTAATGCAATATTCATCCTTAAATCTCTTATCTTCTACTTCTATTCTATATATGAACACATCATTCGTGATGTGAAAATTTACCTCCCCTATGGAAGATGGTTTTTTGTTTTCCATTTCCACCATTACGGATTTTCATAAAACAAATATTATGGTTAAAATAAATTTTAATATGTATATAATAACTTGTTTATTTTTTTGGAACTAATTTATCTACAAATTAAAAATTAAAATGAAAATTGTTCATGATGGTTTTAAAAAATGAAGAAATTAAAACAAACTGTCTCATTAATTTATTATCTAATAAATCATCCCACTATAAGAAAAAATGATATATATATATATATATATATATATTTACATTTAAACATTTAAATTTTCATTAATATCATATAATTTCAGTATTGGGGAATTATTCCCATTTGTCACAAACTTTCATACTACCATACAAGTGAATTGGTCATGAAATCCAACAAAACTAACTCTCCTAGAATGATGAAATTGAAAACTATAACTCATCATAGTGGAAATAAAAAACATAATAAAATTATAATAAATAAATAAAAATGTATAATAGTATTTTAAAAATTTAATTAATGAATATAATTTTATTTTCTTGGATATGAATTGCAAGTGTAGAACGTATTTAGACAAAGGTAAGGGTAATCTCAAACCTAACTCTTTTTATTTGTGTTATCCTTCTTGCATGACATTATTTTGAATAAATATTCCTATAATATTCCATAAATATAATTTCATTGTTCTTTCCTTTTCGTTTTTACGATATACAAGTTTACAACTTGGTTTTATGACAAATATAAAGAATTAATAGATGAACTATTCTTTACAAAACATATTTTGACTCTTCTGGATATTGTTTCTTCTTCACTCAAGATTTACAATTCTTATACCAAAAATTACATTTAAATTTTCATTTTGGAACCCCCAATTTTAATTAGTGAATTAATCATTTATTAAATTTGTATTAAAACCATTCCTTTTAATGATTTATTTCATGGATACAATTGTTATATGTTACGCGTGGAATGCATGATTATATAAACATTGTGATGTGGTGTGTGTGTCCAGAATAATATATTCCTAAAATGAATTGGGTAATGTTATTTATATCAAGATATAATGCATATTATGTTTGATCATGATGTTATATTCATTCACAATTATGTTTTTGTTTTAAATATTAAGACTTGATGTTTCATTTTTTTGCATGCCCACATTCCATGTTGTTATCTAATGTTTCTTCTGATGATTATGATGATGATACTATGATTAAGTTATGAGGACGATGACTATGATCACCAATGTTATATTGATTTACATAATGATCTAGGCTTAACATACATGGATATTACATCTATTTAGATAAATATTCCGAACATTAAAAAAGTGAATGCCTGGGGACCATAATAGATTAGTGTCATTATAAACATGGAATAAATTCATTTAGTTTGTCAAATGATCTTAAATATATCCCGTAATGATATTCCTCTTTATTACTCATACATAAATAATTTATTCACTGCCCAGGGAAAGGAATCATAAGAAATGGTTGAGATCAAATTCTTAGTAAGTGTAAATAAGTTGAATACATAAGCATAACCTAAAAATAAGGGTATTAGAACATGAGAATAATATTTCCAGATCAAAAATATATTAAAATGAAAATAAACGTGAGATGTGTCATAAATATTGGTAGTTCATAAGACATGAATCAAAATATAATCATGAATATGTACCATTTGAGCTTATCACAGGCATGAGACATTAAATTTTTGTCAAACACATAAACATGTAACAATGTTCCCTATAAGAAAAAGTGCATTTCCAAAACATAATAGGGAACTACACGGGTACCACACATACTAGGAGAGACACAAGACCATTTCAAGTATCTTTTATTTCCTTTTAAGAGATCCGGATTCCCCATTTCTCAAGAGTGGATTGGGTTGTTCCATATTCCCATAGTAGATATGCTTTAACCATTTCTATTTTGGATCAATCCCATAGATATGAATCCCATAAATATACAATGATATATAAATCATTACCCAATTCATTGGAGGGTGATATATGTCTCACCCATAATAAAATAAAATCATAAATACATGAGACATAAGATAATAAAATTTCAATATATCATGACCCAAAAAAATAGATGGGATTCATAAACAACATAATTAAAACCATGAAATGGATTAAGTGTCATTAAAATTTAATAATATCATTACCTATGTAAAATATATAGGTCTCATAATAATTTCATCACATTATAACATGCGAAACGAAGTGGGTTTCAAAAGAATGTAACACATGGGAGATAAATGGGTGTCATAAACATCATTCTATATACCATTTGAGAATGAATATTAATTTTATTCATTGATAATATCTCAATTAAATAATAAAATATAATAAGCCATATCATATTATTTGGATAGTGATTTTGAATGATCATATGAAACATTTCTGCAGTAAAATGGACATTCTTTAAATTTTTTATCACATCATTTGATAATTCTTTTCTTATAAAGAATGCATTAAAATTTCATTGAAACCATTTATCAAGTAAATATTATTCTTAAAACATAAATCATATTGAAAAAAATAATATTTTAAAAACATTATTTTAAAACTTATAAAGGAAGCTTGAAAATATTTTAGAAATGTTTTTATTTTAAAACACCTTAAAAACTCTTAAAGAAATATTTTAAAAAAATTCATTTTTTTATTTGTGAATCACATTAAATTCAAAAAAAGTCCATAATATTATGAACTAATTTTACATAAAAATAACTTTGTAAACATATAATAATTATTTCATGGAAATCACGGCCAATAAGGCAGGAAAGTCGGTACATACTAAACATTCCTTTTATACCCTAAAAGTTAAGATAATTTACTTGATCCGAAAAATACAAGAATATTCATTTTAAAATTATTCTATAAAATAGTAATAAATTGTAAAAATGAAACATAAATATCATTGTATAATAATTTTTCTAACATTTTTAGAAATCTTTATTTTTAAATGACTTAGAATTCTGTCTGAAAGGAGAAATTGTGGAATATTTTCCTAAATTTTTTTTTGTAATTATAATAAGTAAAGAATAGGGTTAAATGCATATAATTCATTAAAATATCATCTATATACATATAATTACAAATTACCTGAGTTTTATTGAGATATGTTTCATATGATTTCATCAGTGGAATTATAATCATAAAAAACCATGATAAAAGATGAGATTATAGTAATAAATTGTTACAACTTTCGTAAGTTTAACATATAACCCCTATGAAAGAATAAAACTAAATTCAGATTAAACTTTAATGAATGGAAGGATGTATATTAGATAAACTATAAAAATGAGGTTTATATACCCCATATGAAAATATAAATGAATAACATAGCATGTATTTGAAAGAAGAAAAATTGGGACAAACATTCTTTACTGATTTGGTATCTTTTGAACCATAAAACCCATGAAAAAATATCATAAATTGGATTTTTAAATAACCATAAATTTAAGTATAATTATCATAGAATACATTGAGGGGATATATATACAACACATAAAAGAAACGAGTAGCGAACATGGAATCTATCTCATGAAATTAAAAAATTGAGATTAAACATTCTTTACCTAAAGTCTTAACATTATACATAAACATTCTAACCACCTATATAATAAATATTTGTTTATTATAAATATAAAAAACCTTAATATTATACTTTATACCATATATTATTTGGTTATGACTTCATATTACAGATTTATTAACAACTCCATGTTAATATTATGATTCAGGTAATATCTATATTATTTTTCATATATATTTTGGCCTGTTATTCTTGAAAATCTTAAATAGATAATTAATTAATTACTACCATAACATAAATAATTATATAAATATAATAAATAATAAATATTTATTTATTTACAATTATCAATAAAATATAGAAATATGAAATGGAATACACTATTAATAGAGAAAGTATGTCGTATGTATGCACGAATGTTGTTTCCATTTTATAAATATATGTAAATATATTTATAATATAAATAATTTTTCATTATTATTTTATATTTATCATATAATTTCACTAAATCCATCTTTAATAAATTCCATGTAGAGTGTGAATGAATCACATCTCTTTGAGGATACGCTAGTCCACACTTCCCCAAACAAAATTATCATAGTTACAAAAAGTGGATATCATAAAGTTATGAGTTATATAATAATTATAAGAAGAAATAATACATAAAAAATATAATATATATCATAAAAACATATTTTTAATCATAATTATCACTAATTAGAGTTGGTAAATCAAAAATGAACAACATTGTTTTGTGAGGTGATAATTTTCCATACAGAAGAATGTTTAGTATGTTACCAACTAGATGGAAGTGTTTGTAAGTGTATGTCCAATACATAAAATAAAAACATAGAAATATATTTATTATAGTGATTTTATTATATAATAATATAATAATACGTTTTTATGTAGTGTAAAATGAAAATTAAAAAAAGATCTTGAGGAATGATGTTACCTCTTCTTTGGGTAAACTCATTTGGGTTGCACCAAAGGCATTCCTTGGAATGAATTTTTGTATAAATAGAGGCTTATTGGAATAATTTAGATATTTTGGGAGGAGATTTAGTAATATTATTTCTGATCCAAATTTCATGAGAGGTGTGAATAAGTGGAAGGGTTGAGTTCCTTTTTATTGTGCAGGTGGTGTGACATTATTGTAAATTTTCGAAAAAGGGAATTACAACCGTGTTTTTTCTATAAAAATTTGATCAATAAATGGTAATAATTATTTAAATGGGAATAAAAGATTTTAAATAATTCTATAAAATGGATTTGGAAATGTTTTCAGGTCATTTTTTCCCTCATGATTATGGTCAGTAATTTGTGAAGATAATTTTTCTCCTAATCACTGTAATTAGTTTTAAAAACATTGACGACTATTTTTTGTAATAAAATAAGTAGAACATATTTAATATAATAAATCATTCTAATTAAAAATATTGAATTTATTTTTCCAAATTACAATAATCAAATTGGCTGAAATTAATTTAAAATTAATCCCATAGATGGGACACCGTAGGGGTTTTAAAATAAAATGTCTAAAAGCTTGCTATGTTTTTATATATAAATTTAATGTGAATTATTTAAAATAAAATAAATTGGATTAAATGATATCAAATCTATCTAATTATTCTAAAAATTCAATTTAAAACATTATTTAACTATATAAATAAATTGGGAAAAAATTCAATTTTTAACTAAAATTCAATAGTATTTTTTATTCATCAAAATATGAATTTTCTCAAAAAAGTATCAAAAAACACCCAAAATAAAATTTTACATTTATCATTAAAAAATGAATATTGTTTTTTGAAATAAAAATTATAAAACATTAAATAAATAATTTAAAATTGTTTTCCATTAAAAGTGGTTAAATTACCTTTTAGAAAAATACATCTTTTTATTCATAAAAATGGAATTGTTCTTATCTTATACTTATAAAATATATTGCAAGAGTGTCAAAAATAATAATTGAATATATAATATATTAATATTATTTAAAAAATTAAAAAAAATTAGATTGTTTATTTTTTTAATATAAAATTGTGTTTGTGCATAGAAAAATATTTTTTAAGAAAAGTAATTTCTATATTTTCATGTAGTTTTTTCTATCATTCTACTAATTTATTAACAAATGATTAATTTTTTATAAATTTATAAAATATATTTTCACAATTTCGTTAATATTATTCATAACATCCATTAAAATGGATAGGTGTAAGGTATAATAGTATTCTAATAAAATTATTTATTGTATGTCACAGTTCGGTGAAAAAACGTGACCTTGTGTGAAATGCAAGATATCAATAGGACTTGGTATTGTGTGCAATACAAGAAAACCATTGTGTTATGGGTATTTAAATCTAATGTATGTGTTTCTTGTATGGAATTATTAATTGGGAATTGCATATAATAGAAAGAAAACATAGTGTTTTAATATAACAAAAGTTATATTTACTATTTAAAAATATCAAGAGGATTAAATTAATTGAGTTTTTTTTCAAAATCATACACTATACCCCTTAAAATTAAATTATAACTTGAAATTACTCTAGTTTATTAAAGGTTTAATAGTTTAATTTTTCTTTCATTGAAACCCACATTGTAAAAATTAATAATAGAAGATTTTTTAAATTGGAATATTAAAAAAATTATGGTTACCCAACGCAACTGAAAACTAGGTTTACACGTGGGAGAATATAGGTGGAAAGATAAAACATAGACACATAAGGGAAATATAAATATCATGTTTTGATGGAGAGTTATAGGGAACATTGTTTAGATTATTTGAACAATCACAAAACCATAAATATGGGATGATCTAAGGGTTCATTTGATTCATAAAAAATGTTTGCACTAAGATAACATTTTTGGGTTTCAAGGTATTTTTTCTTAATGTTTAATTGATTTCATAAGAAGATACACTTTCTTCATTTTATTACATTCTATATGCACAATATCACCCTTTTTTCACCTTGATCAATTATCACATCATCTCTTAAAACAATGAATGATGGTGAAATTATTATTCATAAATAACTAATTGGCCATTAGATAAATAAATAGAATGATAAGTCAATACATATGTATTTTTTGTCGCACAAAAATTGTTAGAATATTTTATTTAATATTCCAAAATACTCAAATGTAGAGATAATACATTAATCTCTAAAACCTCATCTGATGCTTAACATAAAAAATTCCATAAATAGTTAACCTGGTAACCCTTACAAAAGATGAAAATAAAAAACATTATATATACAGTCACTAAATAAGCTTAACAATACTTATCTATGTATCATAAATAATCCATTATTTTTGAAATACCAAACATGTGGATATGTTCATCATGTATTCTATTGAAACATGGTAATAACCAAAATTACTCTAAATCCATACAAAAAAGATTCATGTCTTTTAAATTCATTTTTTATAGGATATATTCCTTAAATAAATTTTTTTTGGTAACTCTATCTATGATAGAATAAATACATTGTTTACAAATCAATTAATTGTAACAAGGTAATCTGTATTATCCAAATTTCTTATTCTTATCAACACATTTTATTTCAAACATCATTATCAGAAAATTAAGAACATGTTAAGGGATATATTTCCATTAATATTGTATTTATAATTAATATAACCATTATTTAAAATACCATTTCTATTCTATCAAAATAATTAAAGATTTTCCTATAAATTTATTGTAAAAAAACATAAACTTAGAAATAATTATATATTTTACCATTGTTAATTATTGAATCCAAAGACATCAAAAACATGATTATTATAATTCACCCTAAATCCATTAACAAGGACACACTATCTATGACATAATAACACGTTCCTTTCACATTTCACTTAAAGTCTCATCATAATACATTATATAACCATTAACTATACCACCTTATTGATTCCCATTGATGTATTTCCTCTTCGGACATTGGTTTTAATAATTCCCATTCCTTAAACACATCAAAAATTCAACTACTAATAATACCATTGAGAGGATAATATTTTATTATATTGTGCTAAAAAAAATTTCATTTTCTATTTGTGGTTACTTACTTTTTTCATTATTTTTTAGATTCAATGCATCTTCGTGTTCCTATAATAAATTCACTTTGGTGTTTCTTCCCACTTTCTTAACATTTAGGAAACATAATATTCTTTATTATGGGGTCTCTATTACCAATATTGTTAAATAATATTTCATTATCTTCCTTGGCGAGTCTGAGTTTTTATTACATTACATGTTGTTAATCATTATCTGTGAAAAATGATTGGGAATGATCACAATGTCCTTAAAACCAATGATCATCTCATTTTAATGATCATAAAATATTATTTTCATTAAATTTAATTTTAACCCTTTTATTGTTCTCACCATTGACTGAAATGATAAATCATACTATTGAAACATTTATTAATGCAAAAAACCTCATAATAATGAAAAATAAATTATATGATGTCTATATCATGACACTGTCTTCTTTAATCTATGACATGATTGGTTTTTCTAAGGACATTAATAGTAATCTTTTATCTAAATCTTCCATTATTATTTGTAAATTTTTTTCGAATTCCTAAAGCATATCCCCCGAGAGTGTCCGACCAGGTGTGTAGAAAGGGTTATTTTCATGCACTAGTTCCTGATTGAGTCCATCTCAATATGGTTTTTTTGAGGCTGTTACCCCATGTACAAATGAAATATATACACATAGTCATATAGTATCTAGAAACTAATATATTTATAAAAAACTACTCACTATATCCTTTTCAAAAATTCCAGGACATTTTCGTAATCATAAACTCATCCTTTGAACCATCCGTAGAGACATCGCTTGACATATCCTTAGAAACATTACTTGAGATCTCACTAAATATTTCGAATCATAGTTTTCAAGGGTTGATGAATCCATTCCTTTGATAACAACTATAGAAACCAAGGCTTAAAATACATGGACATTAAATCAATTTAGATGAATTTTCATAAAATTATAAAAGTACTTGCTTGAGGACCAAAGTATGTTAGTGTATTTGTAAACATCTTACACATTTTTATAATTTAGAGAAATATATTCAATATTTCCCTTAATGATCTCCCCCTTTAGTACACATACTTAAAACCTTTTTTCATAACATGGGGAACTAAAACATAATAATTGGGTGAGGTTGATTTCTCAATAAGGTAAAATAATGAAAATATGTAATCATAACATAAACATAAGGGTTTGAGAATATGATCATAATATTTGAAGATCATACTCTAAAATTTTAAAATCAAAACCATAAAACATTAAATAAATATTAGTTTTTCATAATACATTAATCATATGATAATTAACAAAAAATAACATCTAATAATATTATAGGAATAAGACATAGAATTATTGGACAACACATAAACATGTAACATCATTCACTGTACATCAAGATGCATTACTAAAAAATAACATGTAACTTCATAAGGACTAAATCCATTGGGTGAGACACATCACTATCCCCATTCACAGTCCTTTCCTTGTATGTTATCAAGTTTCCCCATCTTCCCATAGTGGATCGAGTTTCCCTATCTTCCCATAATAGAATAGGTTACTCCATATTACATAGAAGGTCATGAACATCAACTTGAATACCATAATTATATCAAGAGACATAAATATTTACCAAATTAATTAGAGGGAGGTATAGTTCCAACCTGTCTATTAATAAAATCATATAAACATGTTCCACAAGATAAAAAAATCTACATCATATCCTGGCCCATAAAACAAGATGGGTTTTATAGAAATCATTTAATAACCAATGAAATTAAATTGGTCTCACATATATTTCATTATATCATTAACTTTTGGAAAGAGGTAGATCTCATAATAATTTCATTCAATCATAAACCATGAAATGAAGAGGGTTTCAAAAGAATATAACTGATATAAGATAAACTTGAATCATAAACATCATTACATTAACCATTCAATAATGAATTTGAATGGTATTGTTGGATCATATCCCTAATAAATCATAAAATGTAAAAACAATATTCCATCTTAGTTGGATAAGGATTTTGAAATATCACATGAATCATTTATTAAGGAAAATACATTTTATTGACAATCATTTTTACAAAAAAAAATGAAAATATTTTTTATAAAGAATGATAAGCAATTAATTTTAAATAAATTATTGGGGAAGTAATATTAAAAAAATAATGAATTTTGAATACATTTTTATTTTAAAATATCTTTTAAAACTTATATATTAATTTTGAATATATTTTGAAACCATCTTTCATTGAAAACCACTTGAAACCTCGTAAAGAAATCTTGAATGTATTTTGGAATCATTTTTCATTGAGAACCACTTTAAATAATAAAATCAATATAATATTAGAAAAAAATATTTAAATATAACCTGTAAAACATACAAAGGAATCTTCATGGAAATGACACTCATGATAATGGGTATGTTCGTACTTGCTGAACATTTTTTTACACTATAAATGTTTAAAAAAGTTCTATTTATCAGAAAACAAGAAGAATATTTATTTTCAAACCATTTTTGAAAAAGGTAAAACATGGTTAAAAATTTCTTTTATACATCATAGAAAAGTATTTTATGATTTTTTTATAAAACATGATTTTTAAAGAACACAAAATTCTAATTGAAAGAATAAATAATATCAAATTGTCAAAAAAACAATTATTAATTATATTTAGTACTAAAGTGTGTAAAATGGTAATAATACATTAATATTTCCGGAATATATATAAGATGATAAATTTAGTGATTTCTCTTGAGATATGGATCATAATAGTTCTTAAATTTATGCATTTTCAAAAACAATTCCGATAAATTTTGAGATTATAGCAATAAAGTGTGGCCACTTTGGTATCATTGAATCATAATAACCATAAAAGAATAAAATTCCATGAAGCTTGAAATATCCTTAATGTAAGGATATTTATGATATAATTTCTCAAATGGTATTTTATATACCCCATAAAAATATAACGGTGCATAACGTGGTATGTGTCTCCAATAAGGTTAATTGATACAACATTATCTAACTGATTCATTAATTATTTATCCATAAAACCCGTGAAAGAAATATAATCAAATTGAAATGTAAATAAAAATAAATTTATTCATAATAATCAAACAATATATTATTTATCTATATATACACCATATAAAAGAAATAAGTGCTGAACATGGCATGTATCTCACGAGAATAAAAAGTAAGATGAAATTACCTTACCACAAGTATTGAATTTATTCGTTAACATTTAAACCTCAGGTATAGTAAATATATGTTTATTATAACTATAACATAGAACCATATTATTATATCTCATACCATATGTGATTTTTTAGAAACTTATATTACACTTTTATTCTGTTTTTATATTATGTTTTAAGTAATATCTCATATTTTTTTCATATATGTTTCGGCATTTTATTCTTGATCCTCTTACATAGATCATGATTTAATTATTTATAGAATGTAAATAATGATATAAATATCAAAAAAAATCAGTAAATATTTATTTAAAATAATATATAATATATATATATATATGATTTTGAATACACCATTTAGGGATATGGTAGGTCGTATGTACGCATGAACTCTATTTTCATTTTATTTTCAAACTAAAAGAAAGACGGTAAATGACATATATCAATAATATAATTAAAATATAGTTATTATTTCATATATACTTAAAAAATCACTAAACCTATCCTTAATACATTCCATTTAGTTTGTAAATTAATCGCATCTCTTTATGGAGACGGTAGTCCACACGTCCCAAAACAAAGTTACCATATTTATAAAAAATGGAAAGAATTAAGGTATGTGTTAGATAATAATTTCCGAAGAATAAATAAATATTATATATCATATAAAAAAATATTTTATATCATAATTCTGAACCATTAGTCATCTTAAAGGGAAAAATGAACAACATCGTTTCGTGAGGTGACAGTTCACCGTACATAAGAATAATAATTTTGTTTCCCATTAGATTGGAGTGTGTGTAATTTAAGGTTAAAACATTAGAAGAAATAAATATCATTATATTTGTGATTTTTATGTTATTATATATTAATATAATAAAAAAATTAGGGGGTGGATAATAATAAAAAAAAAAGATCTTGAGGAAGGAGGATAATGATTCTTTAGGTAACTCCTTTCAGTTGTCACCAAAGGGCTTCCATTGAATAGTTTTATTTCAAATGGATGGATTATGTGAACAATTTAGGTATTTTAGGAGGATATGTAGTTATATTGTTTCCAATATAATGGTATTGATGGGTGAGAATAAGTGGGAGGCATGAGTTCTATTTTATAGTGGAGGTGGAGTGGTATTATTGTAGATTTTTGGAAAGGGAATTCCACCCCATATTTGTTCATATGTCAAGTGGATCCAATAATGATAAATATCCTAGAAAATTGAGTTTAATGTATAAATATTGCTATAAAACCGATTTTGGGATTGTTTTTTGAAAATTATGTTCCCTAATCTAGTGGTTTAGTCCTCTGTTAAGCTAATTCTACTCCAATTGAATATAATTAATTTTAATCACTTTAACATATATTTTTTTCCAAAAAATAAGTGGAAATTGTTATATATAATAATTTATTCTGATTTGAAATATTAAATCCTTTCTTCCAAATTGAAATTATTAAGTGAAAAAATAATTTAAAATTAATATCGCATATGAGACTACAAAGCAGGTTTTTAATGTAAAAATGCCTAATGGTTTGCAATGTTCTTATATATAAATTTATTTTTAAATATTTTAAAATATCCTAAATTAGATAGAATTAAGTTAGTTGATATAGTTATACAGAAAAACTTATAATTTTTTTTACTCTATAAATAAATTTAAATAAAATATATTTTTGAAATGAAATTCTGTATTAGTCATTATTCACCAAAATATAAAAGTTCTTAGTAAAATTCCAAAATTTCACCCTAATTAAATTTTTATATTTAAATTTCAGTAGTGAAGTTTATTTTTCAAATTAAATACATAAAAGTATCAAATATTATATTTAATATGGGTTCTCTTTTAAAAGGTGGTAAAATTGCCTTTTTGAAAAATACAAGTTCATATCCATAAAAATGGATTTATTCTTATCTTATACCAATATACTCTATTAGATGAGTATAAAAATATTTTTATAATATATAATATAATAACATTATTTATATTATTTATTAAAATTTGTTCATTTATTTTATTGAGATAAAATTATTGGGTATATAGAAAAATATTTCTCTTTGAAAAGTTATTTCATTGTTTTTTAAGTATCTTTTTCATTCACTTCTAGTAAATGATAAAAAAAGAATTGATTATATATATATTTAAATAATATTTTCAAAATTTGGTTAATATTTTTCCTAAATTCAATTCCAACGGCCTGGTAGTATCTATAATATTATTTTAATAACAATATTGGTAGTATAGTATAGTTTAGAAAAAAACACATCCTTGTGTGAAACAAAAGATATCAAAGGGACTCATTATTGTGTGTAATAAAGAAAATGTATAGTGTTTTACTTACCTAAAAATAATATAAGTGTTGTGTGAAGTTCAATATTAACATCATGTTTCATAGAATGCAAGTGAAACCTTGTTTTTTTGTATACAAAATGTATATTTAGTGTTTAAAAATACCTTAAAGATTAAATTAATCCAATTTTTTTCACAAAAAATTATGGTGGTACAATTTATGTCTTTATTCAATAGATTATTGTGCTTTTATGTCAAACATTATTTGATATATATCCTCATGTGACAACATGTACTAAGAAAAACCTGATCTTTAGATGGATAATGTAGATGATTTTAAATATGTTTTTATGTTTTACATTCAAGTTACACATGAGTCTAATTTTCCTAGAAAAATAATAATTTTATCCTGGTTTTGTATCTATATTATTATTTTATCATAAATATAATGTAATATTTTTGTAAAAAAACGTGTTTCATTAGTTGGTATTAGAGAACAGTTTAGTTAATTTTTGAATTTGGATTAAAAAATGTTAGTCAAAAACCCAATCATATTGCTAAGTGCATGTATATTTTTTTAAAAACATATTTTTATCGTTAACCCATAAGATATTATTTGAATATTATTTATGTAAAATAATAAATTATCCATAAATGTTTTACTTACTTTTTTTTCAAAGCATTTATAATTTAAAAAATGGTGGGAACAAAGAGAATGTATGTTAAAAACCCATGTGAGGGACAATGAAATGATTATACAAATTAAATCCCCAATCCCATGGTAGGTGGAGTTCAAAACCATATTATTATTCGTACCTAGTATCATCAGGCTAGCAACAATAACATGAACCACATGGAATGTTTTCCTTCACCCAGGAAGAAGTTGTTTGACATTGATTCCTTTTTAGGCTAATGACCACTAATATTTAGTGGATCTTCTGATCCACTTATTTCACAACATTGGGTTATCACAAAGGATGATATATTTTATATTATCCAACATTATATGGAAGAGAAGGTGAATCTAATTTTCTATCATTTAGATTTAGGGTTCGATTAATGGTGGGTGTTGATAAAGAACACCAAGACAAAGGATAAAATAGAAGAGATGGAGTGGGAAGACATTAAAAAACTATTTCTTACCAATTATTTTGACTGAAATCACTATAAAAATATGGGGAGAGAATTCATAGTGTTAAATCAAAATGAAGGTAATTCTATCAAGGTTTATAGAAAAACAATCACAAGGCTTGGAAGGTACGCCTCATGTTTTTCTATAAGAAATGTTAGAAATAATGATAAACACTTTTTTGGTTTAAAAACAATCCTTAGAAATAAACTTTCTATCTAATTCTTTTTTAGTTGTGTAGAAGTGGATTTATGTTCCCTTATAGCAAATATAGAGTTCAGATAATCAACCCATGGTTATTATTATAAGAGGAGAACATTGGAGTTTCAAGCATGTGGGTCATATGATTAATGGGGAAAAATGATCCAACCACCAATGTGTCAAAAATGTGGGATGAAACCTCATGGGAACTACCAAAAAGAGATAAGGAAATGATTTAAGTCCTGGATAGAAGTACACCAATCTAATAAATGTTTAATAGATATGAAGAAAGTGGACAATGATATGGAGGGAAAGAGATCAACAACCATGGATCAATACATCAACTATAGGGATCAAGGAAACTATGCACGCCAATACACTAAACCTTGAGTCCATGATGGTAACTAGAGAAATTTTCACCAAAGACAATGAGTCAAGTGAAAGTAAATGATTTCGTACAAGTTACCCTTCCTATTCACTCAATAATTGAAAAGTATTATTTGATTCTAGTTCTATTAAATCCTTTAAATACTACATGTTTTCATGAACTATTGAATTGGACACTCGATACCTTGAATTACAAATATCTGTAAAAACACCTTGTAGTTCTATAATTTTTACCTAAGTGTTGGAATGTTATCCTATTAGAATATGTGATAATATTCTTCCACTAATTCTCATAATAAATTACATAATGGATTTTAATGATATACTAGGAATATATTGACTCTCTTTATATAGAGCACACACAAACTATCGTGAAAAACAAATATATTTTCATATTCCAAACCATTATATATTTCACTACAAATTCATGGAAGATCACAAATATCCTTTTGAAAATCCATCAATTGTGTGGGTGTTAATACCCTATAAATAATTCAACCTTGGTCAAAGGATTTAGTCAAAGGACTGTATATAGTTGGAAGAGATTCTCATTGATAAGGAGTACACTTTTGAATTTCTTGAAGAGTTTCCCAGACACCCCCAAGATTGTGAGGTAGATTTCTCAACAGATCTCATACCGGAGCCACTCCCATCTCAAAATTACCCTACAGTATGGCCCCATTTTAACATGAGGATTTAAAGAAAAAACTACAGGAGCACCTAGACAAAGGGTTAATATTCCCAAGTTAATCACCTTGGGGTGTGATAGTTCTCTTTATAAAGAAAATGGATGGATCAATGTGGTTGTGTATTGATTATTAGGAACCAAATTAGACCCCCATATTGAACAAGTGTACTCTTCCAAGGATTTATGACTTTTTGATCAACTATGAAGAGCGTAGTACTTGTCAAAGGATGAAATTAATTATATATATCATCAACTGGAGGTGAAAAAGGAAGATAATCAAATGAATGTTTTCTATACGAGGTATGAGCATTATGAGGTCCATGTGATTCCCCTAGAACTTACTAATTCCCCTATGATCGTCATGGATTTGATGAATAGTGTCTTTAGAGACTACCACCAATTTGTTTTGTTTGTGTTTATCGAAAATATTCCCATCATC
The DNA here is from genome assembly GCA_963277665.1 of Viscum album. Classification (NCBI taxonomy): domain Eukaryota; kingdom Viridiplantae; phylum Streptophyta; class Magnoliopsida; order Santalales; family Viscaceae; genus Viscum; species Viscum album. The sequence continues at coordinate 250,193,542 of OY728133.1, forward strand.
TCCAAGAGAAAGATGGAACCTGAAGAACATGTAATGATTGTGTGGGTGACATTATAGAAAGAGAATATGTATTCCTCATTCAGAAGTTGTTACTTTTGTATGTTATGATTTACATTTTTGGGTCACCTGATCACATGTGAGGTAATATATGTCAACCCTTACACAATAATGGAAATTGAGGAATGGATCAGACCCACTAGTATCATATAAATTCGTAGTTTTATTATCTTAGAAAGGTATTACAGATGTTTGGTGGGAAATTCCTCAAGATTTTCTAGACCTCCAACTAATTTAGTATGGATAGGGGTAAAGTATGTTTGGATGGATGAATTTGACAAATGCTTGAAGGATCTCAATAATAGGCTAATCAATGCATCTATACTCACACTACCAAAAAGGAGAGAATATATACTGTGACATAATGTGATGCTTCATGGAAGGGATTAGGTTGTGTAGTCCTTCATAATGATAAACTGATGGCCTATGCCTCACAGTAGTTAAATATCCATGAGTAAAACTACCCATTGCATTATCTAGAGCTAGAAGATGTTATTTTTTCATTGAAAAATTGGTGTCACTACCTCTATGGGGATAATTATGAGATATATACAAAAAAATGAGTCTACGGTTTATATTCAATGAGAAGGAACTCATCATTCATCATAGAATATGGTTAGAGTTTATAAAAGACTAGGATTTCCCTATTCATTACCATCTAGGAGAGGAGAAAATTGTAGCTTATAGTCTTAGTAAAAATACCTTTTATCCTTATCCATGATACCAATTGAGAAATACCATATCTTTATAGATATGTAAATTATGTATTTTGAAATAATAATGGATGGGAATACATCATACATTGAAAAAATGATTTCCCAACTATATATATATGATAAAATCAAGTAGGCGCAATGGATTGATCTGGAACATCAAAAGAAGTTGAATGATGTAAAAAAGGGAAGCTACATAAGTTCCACAGAAATGAGGATGGTTTCATCCAATTTGGATCAAGGCTTTCAGTTCATTTTTCACATGAGAAAAATAAAGATCCACTAGATAATTCACATAGATCAATATTCTCTATCCATCCTAGATGTACCAAGATGTACTATGATCTTATAGAAATCATCTAGTGGGACGACATGGATATAGAGATTTTGGAGTATATCTCAATATGATTTGTATATCAAAAATTTGAAGTAGAGCCACATATGTACAAAGGGTTGATGAAATCATTAAATAATCCAACGTTTAAATGGTTGAATCCAACCATGTACTTCTTCACAGATCTCCTAAAATAAAAGCGAACAATTTGATATGGTTTTTGGTGTATTAACTCACCAAGAGTGCCGACATTATCACTATTCGTGAAGATTTCCTGATTGAAAAACATTCCAAGATATATGTTAAGGAACTAGTGATGATGCATGGTGTTTCAATTTAGATCGTCTTTAATCATGATTCATGTTACACATCTAAATTTTAGAAAACCCTTCAACATGCTTTGGGTGCTGAAATGAATTTTAGAACAACATATCACCCAAAAACTGATGACTGATCTAAAAGGATGATCCAATTACTCAATGAAATGTTAAGATCCCTCTCAATAGATTCAAAATGGGGATGGGATCTAAAACTCCCATTAGTTGTGATCTTATACAATTATATTTTCTACTCGAGTATTCAGATGGCTCGATGAGAATCTCTATATGTGATGTGACGTAGAACACCTTGTTATTCAGACGGAGTTGGAGAATGAATGCTACATGGACCTGATCTTATGAAAGAGATTACAAATAAGGTTCAATCTATCCATCAACACATAAAACATGGCCAGTGTAAGAAAATGAGCTACACTGACAACCATCGATAGAAATTGGATTTTTATTTTAGAGACAATGTTTTCCTAAAAATGTCACTACAGAATTGATTCATGCTATTTTGAAAGAAATGGAATCATAGCCTAAGGTACATTATCCCCTTTAAGATCCTTGATCTCATAGGAATATTGTTCTATCAAATTTTACTTCTACCAAATATGGCTCTGGGTCATAATTTGTTTCATGTATCTATCTTATTAAAGTACATACTAATCCCCTCACATTACAAAATCAAGAGGAGGTATAACTAGAGAACGACCTATTTTATGAAGATGATCTACTGAAAATCTTGAACTTTAGATAAAATTACATATGAAATAAGACTAATCACATTTTCAATGTGTTATGAAGGAACAATAATTATAAAGTGGGAACATGGGAATTGGAGGAAGTGATGAAGGTGAAACACTATCAACTGTTTTCAACTTAGTATGTAAAATTCAATTTTGAGGATGAAATTTCAAAAGGAGGGTAGAATGTAATGACCCAAAATTTTATATTGAATATTTATTATTATAATTATATTATACAGTATTAAACCTAAATATCACATAGAGAACCCAATAAAAAATATAAATAAAGAATGAAATAAGTTGTATTTATAGAAATTAAGGAATTGATACCAATGGAATAGTAACATAACCCATGGAATATAATAGTAACATAGATGATAGAAATTTAAGGTTACTTATTAAATTTTAAAAAAATATCCATATTAAAAATGAAAATATCATATAATTATATCGAGAAATAAGTAAATAAATGTTTTCAAAATGATAAATTATGTGTTGGTATTTTTATGAAATTTAAATGCTCATTAAAAATTTTATAATTATTATAATGATTAAAGAGAAGATTATTTTCATGAAATAGATTCATAAATTAATATATTTTTTTTATTATACAATAAATTTATTAGACCTTAAATAATTTTTCAAAGTGTAATAAAATTGTTTATAATATTAAAATCAGTAATTTTATAATATTTGATGATTTTATTTAAAAATATAATTTATCATATTTATAAAATTATTTTCTGAAAATGGAGACTATTTTTGAATTATAAATGTTGAAAAATATTTAGGGTGAATATTTTAATTTTTTCTAAAATTGTTGAATTTTTTGTGAAGAGTGAAATATGATAACTTACAATTTTAACATTTTATGCCATATACAAGAATTATGTATTCATGGAGGATATAAAAACCATTTTCTATAACTGTAATACCATATTTACTATAATTATTCATGTGAATAAATACTATTTATACTCATGATCCAAAATAATAAACTGATGAAGAAAATAATCAAAAAACACCGCTCTCCTCCCTTATTAATACCACCCATAAAAACCTGTTCTCCTCACACATAAAAATCCTTGTATCTATTTTTAATTCTACCCAATTTCCATCCCAATCCCCTTCCCTATTTACAGAATTTTTTTCTTACTAAAATACCAAAACCAAGTGCCTTAAAATGGATCTCAAGGAGAGTATATTCAAGAAGTAAAATCCTTCTTCTTTCTCTTTAATTTTATTTTATTTTCTTATCCTCTCCTCACCCCCTATATTAAATGGAATGATAAATAAATTATTACATATATACATTAATTATATTATTTTAATGGAATATACATCATCAAATATATTCTATGCTCCTTTTATTTTGAAAATGAACACATTGTTTGTGATGTGCCTATTCACCACCTATTTGGGATAAGGATGTTTATTTTCCATTACCACTTTCATATCTGAACATAAAACAATTATTATGATTAAAAATATTTTAATATGTATCTTATAGATTTTATACAGTTAAATAACTAATTTATAGACATAATATAAAATAAAATGAAACTATATATTGATGGTTGTAAAAACATACAAAATAAACTAATAATTTATCATTAACATTTTATTTAATGAATCAGTATTTTATAAAAAAGTGAAATATATATATGTAACCATTTAAACTTATTTAAGTTCATTAATAAATTATTATTTCAATTTTAGAGAATTATTCCACTTTCACATGAACTTACATACTTTTATACAAGTGAACGGATCATGAAAAACCATAAAATGAACACTCTCGAAACAATAAAATTTAACTCTATATCTCATCAAAATATCCAAATATGAACTTATATAAATTATAATTAATAAAACACCTCTATAAGACATTTTTAATAATGTAATTAGTCAATATAATTTAATTATCTAGGATATTAAGTGCAAGTGCAGAATAACTTCAGACATAAGATTAAAGGATTCTCAAATCCAACTCCTTTACATTGGGTGACCCATCATTCATGACATTATTTTGTATTATTATTCCTATAATTTTCATTAAAAATAATTTCATTGTTTGTTACTTTTATTTTCTATGATATAAATGTTTCTAACATTATTTTATGATGAATATTAATATCTTCCAAAAGAACTCTTCATTCCAAAACACCTATTGAATCCTCTTGAGATTATTTCTTCATCACTCATGATTGATGATTTTTTACCAAATATTCCTTTCCCATTTTTTATTTTGGAACCCCAATGTTTATTCATGAATTTATTATTCATGAAATATTTATGAAACCCATGCCAATCCATTTGATATTTCAAGAATATATTTTTTTACATTCTATGTGGCATTAATTGTTTTCAAAATGATATGATGCGATGGGTGGGACCTGTAACGCCCCGGAACCAGTTACCCAGAGTCGGTGCATTATTACATAACATTGGAATAATCACAAAAGATCAAGTCTCGAAAGGCTGATTAGTTTAGTATCCTTGGAAACACTAGATACATTCATAAATATTACATTACATCATAAAGTGAAAAAATACAATAACATGGTCTCCATAGTACACACTCATATCCCCTTAAGACCATCCCTACGGGTCAGTCATAGAATATATCTTCACATCCTGGAAAAAATAAAAGATATAAAGGGGTGATCTCTGATACTCAGTAAGGATAAAAATATAGCGGAAACATTCCCAAATAAACATAAACATTTAAGGAAATGTATTACTAAAACAAATGCCTTTTAAACATGAACTTCAACATAATATAGAAAAAATAAAATGAAATAATGCCATTTACTCATTCACATGGATATTCTACTAGTCGAATAATCACATTCAATATCAATAACCATTTTCATAATGGTGGAATGCATAATGCCAGAGTATCATGACCACATAGTCAAGGCCTTGTGCCAAGACTACAAATAAAATTTTGTCAATTCCTTATGCCAAGACACTAGTTTATCTCATTAGACCTACCGATGCATCGAGGAGCTATAGCGGGCTCCACCCGTCACATACTAAGTCCAATGCATTCCTTATATGAAAATGTTAAAACAAATCATAAACCATAACATAATCGTATCACATAAAACATGCACAATGGAAACATATCATTTCCACATTTCAATCACAAGATATAAATACAACACATTGATATGATAAAACCATTTTCAATTCCAAAATAAATGAAAAGTAAAACATGGTATTTATTTTCCATTTTAAAGAAAGTTATGGCTTGTAGAGGAATTTGAAACTCAAATAATGGTCACAATAGTGGAGAAGTTGTTGTCACCACATACGTATGACAAAAAAACATTTCTTTTTGTCATTTAGTAAAATTCTTCGTGTAAAATTATTCCTTTTGAATAAACGTAAAAGTCAAAGGGGGTTATAAACCGTACAAAAAAATGTTCTGTATACAACAAAATATGCCTCAATGAAAGGAGATTGAGACGAAGTCCCTTACCTCATGTTTGACTTGATTTGATCGTTCTTTGACCAACAGAATAATAAAAAAGAGTTAATTTATACTTTCTGAAGAACCTTTTTCAAGTTCATTATTCATTTTATATCACTTATTACCATGTTATAAACATTATGTAATTATTTAAGTTAATAACGGTCGTTTTGTCAATCTTTGGTACTTGAGTGAAAAATAATATTCTTATAATTACAAGTTGTTCATGTGGAAAAATATCCCTTATATACAGAATTATATTCATGATGTATATATCATATATATCATACATATCCATTATATACATTCATTTATAATATTACATAACATTTAGAGGTATGAAATGAAATGCACCGTTCATAGAGACGGTAAGCCGTACGAACGCATGAACGCTAGTTTAATTTATATTTCATATTTAATGGAATGAAATCATAATGATATAATGGTAAATTATAATTCCAGTATAATATCATATATGATATCATTTACTCTATCCTTTATAAGTCCCACATATGTCACTAACGATTCAAATCACTTTGAGGGGGCGGTAGATCGCACTTCCTAAAATGCAATTATCGCGTTTACCCATAATGGAAATCATAAAGGCATTCCATAAATGAAAAATACAGAAGCATAAGGAAAACATAAACATAATATATATCATATATAAAAATAGGGACATCTTAATGGCCACCGTGAATGGTGTTAAAAGAATATTTAACAATGACCATTTCATGAGGAAGTAATTTTCCTACCACAGAAAGAGTATGTTCTTTAACCATTAGACGGAGGTGTGTGTAATTGTAAATAAAATCCATCTCATAAAAAATCCAAGTATATTGAAGATACTGTTTTTGTTACAAAATATAGGAATAAAAAATGTTTAGGTGGTTGGAGAAGCAAAATAAAACAAAAGAACACAAGTGAAGACATTACCTTTAAAATCGGGTAACTCTTTTTGATTTGAGCCAAATGATTCCTTGGGAAGACTTCTACCCAAAGTGAGGCTTCTAAGAGTTCTGGAGGGATGTTTAGAGTGTATTTGGTAATAGGTTGTCCAAGAAAAATGGCTTGAAGGTGTGAATAAGGCGGTAGAGGTGGGTGCCTTTTATAAGAGGAGAGGAGGGGCACTCTTGGAAAGTTATGACATGTTACTTTATTATGACATGTTTTTCAGATTTTAAAGGTCCCAAAACAATATATATCGAGGATAAGGTGATAATAGTTCTTAATATACCAATAAAATAGGCTTTAGAAAAGTTTATGTCTTATATTTTACCTTATCTTTTCATTTTATTTAAATTAGTTATGAATGAGGTAATTGCTACATCATCATGGTGTCATAAATAAATCAATTTATTTAATGCCTAAAAATTATATAAAAATTACCATGATGTAGTAAATAATTTTAGATTTCCAATGAATATTTATAGTTGAAAAGGTAACTTATATAACAACATGTAATTATTGTTTTAGTAAAACAACACATGTTTGTGAAAATTTTAATTTTACTTAAAATAAAAGGTTATTAATGTCATATTCTTAACCATGTGGCTCCATGGGGTCCCCAAGTTGACCCAAGGATTTTCTTGGTCTTCCATGACTCATCCAATAAGGGTTGTACAAGTGTAAAGGTAAATTAATATTATTATAACATTATATTTACCTTAAATTACACTAATTATCTTTAACCACGATAAATAAAACTCAAGAGTTACTATTCACCAAAAATTAATTTCATCTTATTGATCCAAATATTATTTAATCATGGAAACCATGTATTTAATATTTTTAAAATTCAATTCAAAAAAGTGGTAAAGTTTCATTTAAATGAAAAATTAGGTTTTTAACTACCACTTAGTGGTTTCACTATTAATTAAAAGTTGAAGTTTCTCATAACAATACCAAAAATTCACCCTAAGCTATAATTGATATTCCGAATTCAAAAATGATGTCTATTTTAAAAAATTCCAAACATATAAGTTGAATTAATTAATTTTATAATTAATTCCCGTTGTCAAAACAAATAGTGTGTATTTATGAAACAATATCAATCAAAAGATTGACAATTGTTTATATCCAATTTCAAAGTGAAATTAATTATAATGACCACCATTGGATAAATTGGTAAAATTATATTCTAATAAAACTTTAAAACTACTCAATAGTATTATTTATTACTATAAATTATTTTTATTAAAAATGTTGTTTTTATGTATTTTTTACTATTCATCCAAAATTGGATGTTCTCGGAAAAATACCAAAACTTCAACATAGGATAATTTTGATATTCCGAATCCAAAAATGAATTCCATTATGAAATATAAAATTTATATAATTTCAATAATTGGGTATTACTATTCATAATGGCCACTTTGATTTGTCACAGTGTGTTAGAATCTCGAACTTGCGTACAATGCACGCTATTACATTATTGAAAGAGGAGTGTACCATGGATGTTTTGGGTGTTTCATTATTCCCTCCTTCAAATAATTTTGGCCTCAAAATTTATAGAATATTACAGCATAAAATGACTTGGGTAGTTTTTCATCATATGTTCCTCAGGTTCCCACGTTGCCTCTTCCATATTATGGTTCCTCCATAGAACATTTACCAGACGAGACGTCCAGTTTCTCATAGTTGAGTACATGTGTTGGGTCAGGCATGTATTTTCTCAACAGTGATACATGGAACACATCTTGAACTTTAGAGAGACTTAAAGGCACTCCCAAACGGTCAGCTACAACCCCAATTCATTCTAAAATTTTGAATGGTCCAATGTACCTGGGACTTAATTTTCCCTTCTTACCGAATCTTATAACTACCTTCCATGGAGATACCTTCAAGAAAACATGATATCCTACCTAAAATACCAAATCCTTCCTTCGGTTATCGGCATAGATCTTCTGGCTACTTTGTGCTGCTTTGATGTAGTTTTGGATTACCTTCACCTTTTCCATCTTTTCTTCAACAAGTTATGGTCCTATGAGTTTTCTTTCACAAACATCACCCCTATAGGTTAGTGTGCGACACCACGTTTCATATAACGCTTCATATGGTGCCATCCGAATACTTGAATGGAAGCTATTGTTATAGGAGAATTCTACCAGAGGTAAATATTGATCCCACATACCCTGAAAGTCAAGTGATCATGATCTGAACATGTCTTCTAAAGTTTTAATTTTCCATTCGGATTGTCCATTTATTAGATGGTGGTAAGAAAAGCTCAAATGAAGATCAATTTCAAGGAATTTCGGAAAAATTTTCTAGAATCATGATGTAAAATGGGGATCACGAACCGAAATAATCAATAGGGGTACTCCATGATGTCTTACAAATTTGTTAATATACAGTCTTTTTAAACATTCAAGTGGTAAATCATCTCTGATAGCAAGAAAATGTGCTGACTTGGTAAGATGATCAACAATGACCCATATTACATCATTCCTTCTAGGAGTCTTTTGTAGTCCCATGAAAAAGTCCATCTTAATATTATCCAATTTCCACTCAGGTATGGGAAGAGGATGCATAACTCCTCCTGGAAGTTGCCTCCCAGCTTTCACTTGTTAAAAAACCATACATCTTGACACAAAATCAGCTATCTCCCTCTTCATGTTGTCCAACCAAATATGTTCCTTCAAATCTCTATACATCTTAGTGCTACCAGGGTGTATAGAGAAATTGGAACTATAAGCATCATCTAATAATTTAATTTTTAGACCAGCAATATCGGGAACAAAAAGTCTCTTCCCAAATTTCAAATTTCCATCTTCATACACAAATTCACTAAATCTCCCATCTTTCACAGCTTTTATCTTCTTTTGAAACTCTTTACCATCGTTCTGATAACTCTTAATACTTTCTAGTAATGATGGTTTGGAAACCACTTGAAAAAACATTGATGTTTCACCTTCCATAGTTATTCCCATGTCCATCTTCACTAGATCCATAAAAATAGGATCCCTTTCAATTATCATATTGTTCAAAACTCCATGATCTTTTCTTCTCAAAGCATCGTCACCTTATTTTCCTTCCCCGGGTGGTAGTGTATCATGCAATCATAATACTCGAGTAATTCAAGCCATCTACTTTGCCTCATGTTGAGTTCTTTTAGTGAGAAAATATACATCAAACTCTTGTGATCAGTATAAATCTCACATTTTTCACCATAGAGGGAGTGTCTCCATATATTAAAAGCAAAAATCACAGCTGCTAACTCAAGATCGTGAGTAGGATAGTTTTTCTCATGAATTTTCAACTATCGTGATGCATAGGCAATAACCCTATCATTCTATATGAGGACACAATCAATTCCATTCTTCGATGCATCACTATAAATAACAAACCCATCATTCCACGATGGTAGAGTCAATATAAAAGCATTGAATAATATTCTATTTAGTTGATCAAAACATTCTTCAGACTCTTTTGTCCAAACAAATTTAACCCCTTTATGTGTCAGCTTTGTTAATGGGTTAGCCAATCAGGAAAAATTCTTGAAAAAACGTTGATAATAACATGATAAACCAATACAACTGTGTACCTCAGTTATACTTGTCAGTGCTGGCCATTCTTGGATCGCTCTGGTCTTAGATGGATCAACAGAGATTCCATCCTTAGAGACAATATGGCCAAGAAAAGAAATCGCATGAATCCAGAATTCACACTTGCTAAACTTCCCATATAATTTGTGTCTTCTAAGAGTCTTTAGAATAATGCACAAGTGATTTTCATGATCTTCATAGCTTTTGGAGTATACCAAGATATCATCAAAGAATACCACTACCATTTCATCAAGATATTCCTTGAAAACTCTATTCATTAGATCCATGAAAACTGAGGGTGCATTAGTCAGCCCAAAAGGCATTACTGTAAACTCGTAATGCCCATACCGAGTTCAAAATTCTGTCTTCAAAATGTCTTCCTTCTTCATACACAAATGATGATATCCAGATCGAAGTTCAATCTTTGAAAATTATTGAGCTCCATGTAGTCGGTCAAATAAATCATCAATGTGAGGTAGGGAATACTTGTTCTTTATTGTTGTATCATTGATCTCCATGTAGTCAATACATAACCTCATAGATCCATCTTTCTTTTTAACAAAAAGAACAGGGGCTCCCAATGGAGAAACAATAGGGGGAATAAATCACATATTAATCAATTCCTCTAGTTGTTTCATTAGTTTAACTAATTCCACAGTGGCCATTATATATGGGTCTTCAATATGGGCCTTGAACCGGGCATTAGGTCAATAGAAAACTCAACTTCTTGTTCTGGAGGATTCCAAGGTAAATATTCTGGAAACACATCAACATATTATCTCACAATAATTACATCCTCTATTTGAACATTCCCTTCCTCACCCATAGTTATTTCATTCTATTTCTCACCAATAAGTGAATTTAGTTGAGATACTGGGGGTGGAACTAGGTAATAATAAGGTGGTGATGGTTTTGAACTAATGATAAGGTGTTCCTGATCATCATCATCAAAAATCATAACCTCCTTCTTCTTACAATAAATCTTCGCATCATGGTCTGATAGCCAATCTATATAGAGGATTATATCAAATTCAATCAGGGGTATGATGATGAGATCATCAGATAAAGAAAATTTATGTTATCTAATAGGAACTGATTCACAAAAACTTTGTTGCAATGATATTTACCTTATGTGTTATGACTAAGAACTCCCTTGTTAAATAAAATTGGAAATATCTAATTTTCTTAGCAAACTGGGAAGATATGATACAATGTGATGATCCAGAATCAAATAATTCATTTGCTAAACATGAGTAAACCATTAAATTACCTACCACCGTGTCTTTTAGAGCTTTTACTTCAGCAGTAGTGATAAAATATGTTTGTCCTTGATCCCTTGGCCTTTTCTGAAGTAAGTTCCCCTGAGGCTTAGGACATTCATTTTTATAATTACCCATCTCCCTGCAATTGTAGCATTGATCATTCGTAGCTTCCTTCTTCCTCTCATAATCATGAGCTTGGTGGCCTTTTTCACCAGACTTGTAACAGACTCCCATTCCTTTCAAGAAAGTACCAGGGTGTTTCTTCCCACATTTACTACAGGATGGATAATCAACTTTTCCCTTCTTCCCCTTATTTCTATTTCAAGAGTGATTAGCAGATCTCTTCTTCTCTTTCTTTTCTTTAACGACATAAGACTTAGAAAATTTATTTTCTGACTTAATATCACATGAGATAGTGTCTTCATATAATGAGAAGGATTTTGATACCAATGCTCGATGGAAAAATGGTTTTAACACATCAAATAAATGATCAATCTTAATTCATGGATTACGTATATAATCTGAAACATACCTTGATAACCTAGTAATGTTGGCCTCATACATTGTGACATTCTCATCCTCCTTTTGTCTCAGACTCAGAAATTGCCTTTCCATATCTACTCGATGGTCATGAAAAAAGTATTTTTCTAAGAAAAGCTCTTTGAACTCCATCCATTCCATATTTTATATTTCAATATCTTCCATTGTGTTTTGAATCAATGAGCACCATTGATCCGCATCTACAGTGAGGCGGTAAATTTCCATGATAACCTTTTCCCTTTCACTACTCCCCAAGGCATGGAATATTTTCTATAAGAAATTTATCCATTGCTCAGCTACTAAGGGATTTGTACTCCCATTGAATGTTGGTGGTTGTTTTCTCGTGAATTGGTCTAACATGGATCCTCCATGTTGCAGATCTGGGTGCTCCATATGAGTAAGGTTATTATTCATAACCTGAGTGAGTTGTCTCGGTATGGTGATAAATTGATCATCAACAATTTTATTACCAGGTCCACTATAATTATCTTGAGCAGGAGGGAAATCCCTACATGGAGTGCGTGCATTGATACCGTTTTCATTACTTCCACTAGGCACCATTTCTAAACAATGGCATAAACTAGATCAGTTTATGAATCAAAATACATAATTCAATACTTCTGAAATACTTAACATAAATTGAACAGTTTATGCATATAATCCATAATCATAAAAATGTATTCTTTGTGGAAGTATATACTCATAAACCATTTATAATGGTTTGTAAAGAAAATGGGATTTATCTTAAGCATATCCCCTGAGAGTGTTGTAACCAATAGTGCAGCAAGGCCAGGTTGTCGTGCACCAGTTCATGTTTGTGTCTAGCTCAAAGCGGTGTTTTTGGGGTTTACCACTAGGTACATCTATGCCAGAGCCGCCTCTACCGGCTCATATCCAGACAGGGATGTATTGTTCAGAAACTCACAAAATCTCTATAATACCAAAATTCTAGGAAGTTCTTCTATACTAATCCTCAAAGTCTTTCTTAGGGCTATGTGCTCTAATCAGTGTTTTTCAAAATATAGCATCAAAGGTTAGTACAAAACTGCCTCTGATACCAACTATAATGCCCCGCCCCAGTTACCCAGAGTCGGTGCATTATTATATAACATTGGCATGATCAAAAAAGATCATGTCTCTAAAGACCGATTAGTTTAGTAGACTTGGAAACACCATATACATTCATAAATGTTACATTACATCATAATGTGAAAAACTACAATAACATGGTCTCCATAGTACACACTCATATCCCCTTCAGACTATCCCTGCAGTTGAGTCCTAAAATATTTCTTCACATCCTGGGAAAAATAAAACATAGAAAGGTGTGAGCTCCGATGCTCAGTAAGGATAACAATATAGCAGAAACTTTCATAAATAAACATAAAAATTTAAGGCAATGTATAACCAAAACAAAAGCCTTCTAAACATGAACTTCATCATAATATGGAAAAAATAAACTGAAATAATTTCATTTACTTATTCACATGGATATTCTACTAGTCAAATAATCACATGAAATATCAATAACCACTTTCATAATGATGGAATGCATAATGCCAGACTATCATGACCACATAGTCAAGGCCTTCTGACAAGACTACAAATAAGATTTTTTCAAGGCCTTATTCCAAGACGCTAGTTTGTCTCATGGGACCTACCGATGCATCAGGGAGCAATAGCGGGCTCTACCCGTCACATACTAAGTCCATTGAATTCCTTATATGAAAAGGATTAAACATATCATAAACCATAACATAATCGTATCACATAAAACATGCATAATGAAAACATAACATTTCCACATTTCAATCACAAGATATCAATACAACACATTGATATGATAAAACTATTTTCAATACAAAAATAAATGAAAAGTAAAACTTGGTATTTATTTTTCATTTTAAAAAAATTTATGGCTTGTAGAGGAATCCGAAACTCAAATAATGGTCATGACGGCGGAGAAGTCGTTGTCGCCGCATACGTACGACAAAAAAAATTCATTTTTTTCATTTAGTAAAACTATTCATATAAAAATATTCCTTTTGAATAAATCTAAAAGAAAATGGGGTTTATACACCGTATTAAATAAAGTTGTGTATAAAACAAAATATTCCTCAATGAAAGGAGAATGAGACGAAGTCCCTTACCTCATGTCCGACATGATTCAATCGTCCTTTAACCTCCTAAATAATATACTAGAGTTAATTTCTACTTTCTTAATAACATTTTCCAAGTTCAGTATTCCTTTTATATCACTTATTACCATGTTATGAACATTATGTAGTTATTTAAGTTAATAATGGTCGTTTTATCGATCTTTGATACTTGAGTCAAAAATAAACTTCATATAATTACAAGTTGTTCATGTGGTAAAATATCCATTATATCTAGAATTATATTCATGATTTAGATATAATATATATCATACATATTCAGTATATACATCCATTTATAATATTACATAACATTTAGAGGTAAGAAATGAAATGCACCATTCATGGAGCCGGTAAGCCGTACGTACTCATGAACGCTACTTTCATTTCTATTTCATATTTAATGGAATGAAATCATAAAGATATAAAGGTATATTATAATTCCAGTATCATATCATATATAATATCATTTACTATGTCCCTTATATATCCCACATATGGCATTAACAATTCAATTCACTTTGAGGGGGCGGTAGTCCGCACTTCCAAAAATGAAATTATCGCGTTTACCCATAATGGAAATCATAAAGGTATGCCGTAAATGAAAAATTCAGAAGCATAAGGAAAACATAAACATAATATATATCATATATAAATATAGTGACATCTTAATGGCCACCGTGAATGCTGTTAAAAGAATATTGAACAATCATCATTTCATGAGGCAGTAATTCGCCAACCATAGAAATAGTATGTTCTTTAACCATTATACGTAGGTGTCTGTAATTGTAAATAAAATACATCTCATAACATAATCCTAGTATATTTATGATACTGGTGTTTTTACAAAATAAAAAAATCAAAAGATTTTAGGGGGTTGGAGAAGCAAAAAAACAAAAGAACACAAGTGATGACATTAACTTTAAAATCGGGCAACTCTTTATGATTTGATCCAATGACTTCTTTGGGAAGACTTATGCCCAAAGTGAGGCATCTAGGAGTAATAGAGGGAATTTTAGAGAGTATTTGGGAATAGTTTGGCCAATCCATAGGGTTTTATGGTGTGAATAAGGTGGTAGAGGTGGGGGCCTTTTATAAGAGGAGAGGAGGGGCACTCCTCAAAAGTCAGGAAATGATAGTTTATTATGAAATTATTTTAGTATTTTAATGGTCCCACAATGATATATTTAGAGGATAAGGTGATAAGGGTTAGAAATATACCCATCCAATAGGTTTTAGACAAGTTTGAGTCTTAGAATTTACCTTATCTTTTCATTTTATTTAAATTGTTCATTAATGAGGCAATCGTTGCATCATCATGGTGCCATAAATAAATTTATTTATTTAATGCCTAAAAATTATAAAACAAATTACCATGATGTAGTAGATACTTTTATATTTCCATTTAATATTTATAGTCGAATGGTTATCTTATATAACCCCATGTAATAATTCTTGTAGTAAAACAACACTTGTTTGTGATCTTTTTATTTTTACATTAAATAATAAGTTATTAATGTCATTTTCTTACCCAAGTGGATCCATGGGGTCCCGAAGTTGACCCATGGATTTTATAGGTCGGTCATGACTCATCAAATATGGGTAGGAAAAGCTTAATAGTAATTTCATATTTTTATAACATTATATTTACCTTAAATTACACTAATTACCTTTAATCGCGATTAATAAAACTTAAAAGTTATTATTCATCAAAAATTATTTTCATCTCATTGAACCTAATTTTACTTACTAATGGAAACCATGTATGTCGGATTTTTGAAATTAAATTCACATAAGTGGTAAAGTTTCATTTAAAAGAAAAATTAGTTTTTTAACTACCACATACTGGTTCCACTATAAATCAGAAATTGATGTTTCCCAGAACAATACCAAAAATTCACCCTAAGATATAATTGATATTCCGAATTATTAAATGATATCTATTTTAAAAAATTCCACAAATATAAGTTTCAATAATAAATTTTATAATTAATTTCCATTGTCAAAACAAATAGCATGTTTTTAAAAAACAATATCAATCAAAAGATTGACAATTATTTATGTCCAATTTCAAAGTGAAATTTATTCTAATGACCCCTATTGGATAAAATGGTAAAATTATATTCTAATTATACTGTAAAACCACTCAATAATATAATTTATCATTATAAATTATTTTATTAAAAAATTAGTTTTTAAGTATTTTTCAGTATTCATCGAAAATTCGAGGTTCTCAGAAAAATTAAAAAAATTCAACATAGGCTAATTTCGATATTCCGACTATAAAAATGCAGTCAATTATGAAATATAAAATTTATATAGTTTCAAAAGGAGGTTATTACTATTCATAATGGCAACTTTGATTAGTCGCGGTGTGTTAGAATCATGAACTTGCGTACAATGCAAGCTATTGCATTATTGAAAGAGGAGTGTACCATGGAAGTTTTGGGTGTTACATCACCAAAATTATATATCCCACCAATGCACTATGTATTGTGATTTATCTCATGAGATAATTTTTATTATTTGTTAACATGATTCTATAATTGTTTAAATATATTTCTTGTATTTTACCATAAAGACATTAATTTTCATTTTTTTCATTTCCACATTCATGACTTTATGTAATGTTTCATCTCATGATTATGATGATGATCCTATAATTATGTTATGATGATGATTATTTTGCTCACCATTTTTATATTTATTTTTGTTGTTATCCATCCTCTTAATTTGATTATATATCACTCATTCCATTGAGGTATATATTTATGTTACAACATATACTAAATGGGAAATGAGCATTAGAAGGATAAAGTAGATGATTTTAAATAAATATTTATTTTTTATGTTCAAGTTACGTATAAGACTAATTTTTCAAAGACACTAAATATTTTGATCTTGTTGTGGTATCTATATTATGTTTTTGTATTATAAATTATTTAATAGTTATGGAAATAAATTAGGGACCCTTTACACTATATAAAATAAATTATGGTGTGCAATGACATCCATGTTTCGTAGATTTCAAAATGAGACAAAGAAACTCATTGGAAATTAGAAACATTAAAATCCAAACCCTTTAAAAGATATTATTTAAAATAAAAAATTAAATGTCCCTAAAAATGTTATGATCATTATATAATATATTTAATGGGATTTAGATACACCATTCCAATGAATGTAGTGTATAGTAAGAAAAATGTCTCAAGGGGTGAAATTTTGTGACAAGAAACCCTTACATTTTTTCCAATGTTCGATGAATACACTCTAAGATCATGTATAAAAAACATAAATATAATAATCATCAATTTAATAACCTTTTTCATATACATAAATATTTATGAACTTCATTTATTATTATTTTTTATAAGTATTTTTTGGTCATTATCTTTTCTAAGTATCATGTTTGAGTAATTTAGAACATTTTAAACTACTTTGAAATATAGGTTTGGTTGTTAATATTCCCCCAAAGATAATAATTAATATATCATACAAGTTAGTATAATTTATGATTTTTAATTTTCAATAATTTTATAACTTCATTTTGTTGTTAAATAGGTTATGATCAATAAAGACAAAATAATTGATTAGAATGTTTCAACGATTTTTAATGATTGAATTTTTCTATCTTAATTTATGAGTATAATAATAATTTTAAAATTAATAATCCAAAATAAAGTACTTATTTACTTATTTTTTCATATATTATAAGAAATTAATTTATCAAATTCATCTATGAAGTTATTTTATAGTATCATTATAGTAGTTGGTTAGAAAAACCTAAACATGAACATACTCTAATTAATGGATGATAATGATTATGAAATTTCCTATTTTGGAATAATATAACAATTAAATAGGAATAATGATATTCTAAAGATAAATTTTATTTTTTCGAGCATATTTCAATTGATTTTAAAAATTAATAAATAAATTAAATAAAAATGAGGCACCATACTTATTCGAGGAGATATTTACACAACACATGGTAATAATTTTAGTTAATCAATGATTGAGAGGGAAATAAAGAGGATTATAATTTTCCTCTTAATAATTAAAATTTTATTATATTTTTTGAACTTATTCTTAAATTTCATCCTTATAAAAAGGGAAATGTGTCCAAATGGACAAAAGGCATTCTTTTCATAGATTTTTGACTACCCTCCTTTCAATGGATGAGGGGAAACCTTACAAAGACCTTTGACAGAGAGATTACAATAGCCATAGGTCATAGGAAATATACATACTATAATTTGAACTCCTCCACCTAGCTTATTTGTTGTGATATCATCTCTCCACCTTCGCATGGATTGTTCGGCTAGGCATCCCAGGAAAGCACCTGCTGGTCCTAATGGAAAATACATACCCTCTCTTTCTGAAAACTCCACTTAGGTTCTGCCATAACTAGGGATGTAAGGCATTGGACAAAATATAAGTCGTCAATTCATGGCGGTTGTAGTCTTCACAACACAAAATACCAATATTTTATTTCCAAATAGAAAAGAGAAATGGTGGTTAATAGTTATTCTCTTAAAATAATAAAAGTAATTAATATAAATAAATCACAATATTCACATTTCACGAAGATAAAAAAATAGATAATAATGGGTTTTATTATCAGATGAGGTTGATAATAACTCAACCATTAATTTTCACACCTTTTTCAAATATATTTTTAAGACCTATAGTCTTATAAATAAACTATTTACAATTTTTTATACACCCCTTATAAATAAACATCCATTATTATTTAATAAAGAGCATGGTACATGGAACAAAATGAATAGACCAACTTAAGGGGGTAGAAGAATTGTATGTGAAGAGGATCACCCATAATGACATTAGCACATACCATGGGGAGAAACCCTAGTCCAACATACTCAATGAGAGGGATATCATGGGAGGACTAGAAGGCTTGGAATTCAGTTAAACGGTTACCATTGTTCCAGTTATAATGAATATCACTCCCATTAGAGATAATAAACATGCATTTTCTAACCCGATAGGCGATCTTCTAGGGGTGGAAGTGATGTAATTAAGGGAGATCTATATAATTATGGAGTCCATATCCATTGAGTTCATAGTAATCTAACGAGTATAGAAAATATTTAGTTCACTCATTATATACTTCGCTTCATCCTTCAAGTAGTCTACTATAATAGAGGATGCACTAATGGTGTACATCACCAAACCCATGGAGTCCCAGACCACTCCCCCCATACATAACCCCTACCTATATGCACCATCTATAATGAGTTTTAGGTCTTGGGAATGTTGTTACCAACACACCCAATTCCCTAGAGAAGTATGTCTAGGTGTATTAGAGCCGTGTTCACAAGACATATATTGTCTAAGGCATGAGGCATCGATGAAAAAAATTTGAGATCCAAAAATTCATCCATGGGAGATATTTCCTTCACCACCACTTCCATTCCAAACTAAAGAGAGTTGTTGTGTTGGGCATGGTTCTGAGCAGTTAATATGGACCAGCAGCCAACCACAAAGTGGATGGTCTAGGCCTTATTCTCTTGTAAATTCCTATATGAACCACCTAGCCAACCTTGAATGAAGTCTATAAAAGAAATCACAAACCCATAGAAGGTAATAAATTCCTCCAAATCATGCCAAATTATTCTTGCAAAATCATCAAGAAAGAAGAGGGGAAAGGTGGTCTCTTCTTTTTTGGTTGATCAGCATGCACATTTTGAAGTAATTTGTGCCCCTTTTCACCTCACAAATGCATTAGTGGGGATGATGTAGTTATGAATTATCCAAACAAAGAGGTTAGTCTTGGATGGGATGAATTTTCACCGATGTTTGGTCCCCTAGGGGTCTCTTGCATGCTCCATTTTTACAAACAATTTTTAGGATTTATATATGAAATGAACTATTGAGGAGTCTATGAAGACACGCTAGTCTGGATCATACTCATGTCCAATGCCATCAAATTAAATTTTTTTAGAGGTGTTGAGAATAAACTAAATTATGGTTGGGTGTTTGTAGGTCTTCTAGAAATTCATGTATGTCAAGATGAAATTGGGGATGTAAAAGATCTTGCCTACCTAGTTTCACGCCCATAAATGGATATCTTCATTACCAATGATCCCTTTGAATTATTTTGGAGGGTAGGGATATGTTGTTTTATGGTGTTCCATAAGGGGAAGGGTTGACTTCAAGATGAACTAATTTAGAAAAATATTGATTTATTTGAGTTTTTAAATGGGTACCTTGAGTACTAAGATAATTTGAATGGGGATGGAAGATAAATCACTATTGACGAGGGTAATTCTCCCACTAAACAAGAGGAAACAGTTCTTCCAATTTGTGATGTGATTAGTGAATCTAGTTACCTATCCTTCAATGATTCCTACTAGAACTCTACCATGTGAAATTGATCCTACCAAAATACTCTATAGGAATTCTCATGCCATGGATATCCAACATAGATTCACTGTTGTTCCTCCTACTCACTGAGCATTTAAATGAAAATAAGATATGACTTTTTCACTATTAGTTATTTTCCTACTCAACTTAGTATAGTTCTCCATCATTTAGTTGAAACCCCTGACCGAGAAGTTCTGACCATTGATGAAAAAGATTAGTTCTTCAACATATATATAGTGAGAAACCCTTAGGAAGTGCCCACCACATTTTTAGTGCTTGATCTGGCCATGCTGCAAAAAATAGGCCACATATCTAGAAAGGATGTCTTAGATCATGATGAAGATATATAGGGAAAGGAGTTCACCTTGTCTGAGGCCCCTGACAGATTTCATGAATTCATAGTGTATCCCACTAAAAACAATGTTAAACCAAGGTGAACTGTAACAAGAGAACAACAAGTTGGTGGCCCATTGTGAAAATACCATACATCTCATGACCTGAAGAATAAATATCCAATCCAAGTTGTCATAAGGCTTGTCAATTTAAACATTAATGATGTGTTTAGAGACTGAAACATTAGTATTAATATCCCTTACCATCTATTGTCCAATTCATTTTGCACCATGAATAGACCTCCTTTGGATGAAGGCATGTTTTTCCTCTGTAACCCAAGAACGAATGAATGGATCCAACCACCTGTTGATTATGGAATCAAGAACCTTAAAAGATAAATTGCACATACTGATAATGAGAAACTGATTAACTGAGTATGGGTCCTTTCCTAATGTATTAAGGACCAGGTTAGTGGCCCAATAAAATGGGGAATTGGACACCCAAAAAATAAATCTTATATGACAGCAACTAAATCCCTCATGAGGATATTCCAGGTGCCCGTATAGAAGGATCCCAGAAAGATCTCAAGTCCTACTGAACTATCCTAGTTGAGTTAACTAATAAATTCCCACACCTAATTCCCTTTTGGGA
Organism: Viscum album; assembly: GCA_963277665.1. NCBI lineage: Eukaryota > Viridiplantae > Streptophyta > Magnoliopsida > Santalales > Viscaceae > Viscum > Viscum album. Next base: position 250,215,066 of record OY728133.1, read on the forward strand.
ACTCACTAATCACATTATTGGAATGGGCAGTGACTACCATTTGGATCGAGTTAAAAATTTATTCTTATCCTATAGGGTAACCATCCTGCATATAGGGGTTGAGGGCACATAGAAAAGAGTTAATGCAGGCATTAACAGTCCCTCAAATCCACTCCATGATGTTTTTAAATGAAACATCATGGTGAAGAATGTTTGGGACACTAATCTGTTGTTTCCCCTTTAGGAAATCATGTAAATAGGTCATGTTTTAGTCTCATTTTTGAGGCAAGTGACCCAGAACCTTTCGTGTAGACACCTCTCAAGTGCGAGGATTATTCCACTGAACTGTTTTTTTATCACCGAGGGAATCAATGAGGTAATCATCCCATGTCCCTTCCAACCTTGTATCCAGATATTCTATTTATCTTTTATTGGTTTAAATGTTTCCATTGGCTATAGGGAGAGATGTGAACCTCGACCAAAGGTTTTGTTTCATGGTATGAATTTTGTTATGAAATACTGTCCACCCTTCCCTAGGGCTATCACCTCACTAGAATATTGCACCGTTCGAAGGAAATCTGGATCCTGAAGCCACCTATTAGAGAATAAGAACCATTTCCCCCCATATAAACATATATTATGGTGAAGAAAAAGTAGAGAATGATCTGATAAGGTCTACATGAGATGAGTGACCCTCACATTTAGGAACGAGGAGATTTCGTGGAGGTTACCAAACTAGCGATCTAGTCTTCACCACATCCATCAGTCTCATTTTTTATTGTTACACCAGGTTTACCTGTTTCTTGATAACCCCATGTACGTGAGGCTTTTATAAACTCCAAAGTTATTAAAATCCAATCTATCACAATGCAGAGATGCATTTCCTCTATTTCTCTCCGATGAATCCATGGTCATCTTATTATCTCCACCCCCAAACTAGGAAAAGTCTCCAAAATTAAAAGACTTCAAATAAATCCAAATTTGCTCCTGAAGTATTTCCCCAAATTTGGCATACACAAATGAACGGAAACAATAAGTTCTAGTAAAATCCCCTTTGACCAAAATATGCTGGTTAAACAAATCCAAAAAATCCAAAATAGTGTAGATTCTCTACCACCAAAATAGTGTTCTCGAAAATCTAGATTTCATGATTAGATGGACCTCCATGCATATAGTTCCCTAAAAAAATCTATTGTAAAATTCCTTTAGTTTTGTAGGGTTCTGTTTCGGTTCACGGATGGCCATAAGGGGTGAGTGATTCTCAGACGCTTCTTGAGCAATATAGTTTGTCTTTGTTAGGGAACCAAGGCCCCAATAATTCTAAATTATCAAAGATATCATTGAGAAGGAGGGTACCTTGAACTAGTAGTAGGCCCTGAAATCCACTTACCCTACACTCTTGAAGAGGAAGTCTCTCTGGACAATGACCTCGTGTCAAACCTATTCCAAAAAGCGCACGAGGAAGATGAGTGCCCCCCATCTACCAAAGATGATCGATAAATGGATGTGCTCCCTCTGAGAGTTGGTAGAGTGTCCTCGATCATCTCCAAAAAAAAGGTTGGTGCTGAAATGGAACATCAATAATGGGACATTGTGAAAGACATCTTTAAAAGAGTGGCCTAGATGCAGAGGCAGAGCCGATGGGATAAGGAAGAAGGTGGGAGATGTATAATAAGACATCAGTAAAGAAGGATTCTAGGGATCTAATGACACTAGAGATGGAAAGACTATTGAAGTGGTAAATTGGTATGAATCCTAGTGAGGCACATTCAAAAGGTGAGAATTATAATCTATCCAAAATCCCTTATAAATTGGTAAATATTTTTACCCATTATTTTTACTTTTAATATATATAAAAATATGGAAATCATAATTTTGAAATAATGAGTCCAAATATAAACTCCATTTTATTAGATATATTTTTTATGTGTAAGAAAAATCAATTATAACATTAGCGTATGTAGCGTTTAAAACCCCATTTTTCTAAAAAAGTATATTTTTTTAGCTTAAAAAATTTTTTGGGTAGAATTGTAAATTTATTTTATTTAAAGTTTATAAATTGTATTATTGAAATAAAATTATGTAGAATTTATTTTAAGACAATCTTCTTTTCAAAAAATATATTTCATTATAATAATATTATAAAAATATTACTTAATTTTGTAAAATAATTATTTTTTAAATTCATAATAATATTATGAAATGTATATTTTTTCTCATTAAATATTTATATTATAATGAAAAATATTTTATATATTTTTAGGTTATACTTACTTTTTAATATAGTAATAAACTATATGATTTTAATAAAAAAATATAATTTAGAATATTCACCTGAAAATAATATTTTTAGGAAAATTGGAAAAATTAACCATAAAATAATATTGAAATTATATATTAAAAAATTAATTTAATTTTAACAAATTCCAATAATAAAATTTATATTTATAGTTATGGAAAATACAAAGCTATTTTAATGGAATAAAATTTTCAAACCTCAAGTTTGTTTAATCCTATCTAATATATATCTTTACATAAATGAATGAAATAATATTATTTTAGTAATATAAATATTACCTATTATAATAAACATTTAACTGTGTTCGATTTATTTTTTTAGGTAAAATATAATACGTATTTTAAATTGTTTATTAGGATTAATATTTACTAAAATATTAATTAAACAAAAATGATAATATGTAAATTATTTAATATATTATTATATTTTTTTCTAATGATTATATTATATATGTAATTTTAATATGGTGTGTTTCATTTTATTTGGGTGTTTCATTAGTTTAGTATTTTGTGTGACATAGGCTATGAAATAAATTTTTAATTTAAGGTATCTAGAAACACATCCGGATTCATTAGTAACCTAAAAATATTTTAAATAATCATTATTGTACATGTTAGTGTATCCATCTTGAAATTCTATGGAAAATAGAATTGAACAATTCTAGCAAATTAATATCATTTTTATGATGTCTGAAAATAAATACATTTACTACAATAATGATATTATCCTCATTCTCAATAAAATGAATCCACATTTAGTACAATAGGGATTCTTAATGAATTTTTTTTAAGAACTATCATGGTTATTGATTGTCAGAGTGTTGTATCTTATATTGATATACCTTTTTATTCTCTTGAAAAAAATCATTTTTTACTATTATCATTAGACTAAATTTAATTACACGGTGTATATTATAATTCCACGATTATAGATATTTGGTTAAAATTAACACATACACACACACATAGACACTTGATTAAGTACATTGTTGGTAGGTCATATGAAAAAGTAAAATTGAATACATTTAAATTGAGACCTGGAATCAAAATTAAAAATCAAAATTTTAAATTTATTAAATTTATTTTAGATTTATTTAATACTGAAAAAAAATTATAATGAATGTCAGGATATAATTTTTTAATTTTTATTATAATCCTTATATAATATTTTATGGTATATCATAATGTATAATAAAAAATGATTTACCCTAGGAGAGGTTAAGTCATGTCTGTTAACTAGGGAATTTCAAATAAAAAATTTGGCCATACATGGGGGTGAGGGTCTTAATATTATATCGAGGGATAAATAGATATGTAAGTAAAATAAAAAAATTAAAAGAATAAAAAAATAAAATCATATTCATAGAATAAGAATTATAGGTGTTATCATTGTAAATAATTTCTATCAATTAAATTAAACAAACTCAATAACATATGTCTTAATAATTATAATAAGTTTTATGATTAGTGTTTTATAAATGAAACTATGTATTATTACTAAAACTCTGGAATAAATCTAGTGAAACTGTATATGATAAGTACATTCACGACATAGATTATTATTTTCACATTTCTATAATAAATAAGTATTTCTATAAAATAAAAGAGAGTGAGGGTAAAATGTGGATTGTAGGGTGTTATAAGAATTATAAATTTCAAAATACAGGTTTTGTTATGATATATATTTATAAAAAAATCAAATTATAAATGATGATAGGTTGGTACCAAAACATATGAAAAACCTCATGAAAATGGGCATGTTTGAAAAAAAGATTAATTCCTTTATACATGAGTTGTGTTGTATAAAAATAATTTTTTTAATTTGTATTATTTATGGGCCCTAACTCCAATAATGGGTATGGATCTTCCCTAGACATGGCAATTAGATTAAACTTTGATCTAGGGTCAGCATCCTTCCAAGGGATGGTTTTAAGCCTATCACCTTAACAAGGATCCTCATTCCCATATAAAATTAAAATTATGATTCTTTATTTTCAAAAAACATTAATTGTACATTTATTCCAACATGTGATAGGTTTCTGAACATTTACAGATTGTTTGATCAGTTCTTTACTGTTTATTAATCACATTTCATGTTTGAAAAATCAATTTGTTTCATGAAATAACTATTTTTCTCAGATATGGGATTTTTTGGAATATATTTTTGAGTTTGGAAAATATTTCATTATTACTAAAAATTTTAATTCATGGAATTTCCTAGGGCTTCATAGCCCTCCAGTCATTATGATTAGGTGTATGAATGGGGAATAAATTTCTATTACCTAATTTTGTTTGGCTAAATATATCAAAATTATTAGTATTCATATTACAGGATGGTTAATTTGAATCCTTGATACAAATACCACATATAAGAAGCACTTAGGGTGAGATTGATGAGTCTCCCTCTATTTCTCCCAAATGGTCTACAAATATGACACTACAACAAGGAATAAATTACAGTCTATTTCCAAATTAAAAAATTTCATACAAATCGCGTCACGAACCATGATAGAGTGTTATCTACCCTAGTATACAACCCAGTCTCTGGCATGCCCCAAAGGATGTTCTCAATCCCCACAGTCTGGAGACTAGTGTTTGAGTATCAACATTATGCATTTGTAATGATTCCTCCCATTTACATAAGCATAAGTAACCAACAAAAATAAACTAGACATAACTGAATAACAATTACCAAACAAGTTTCAACAAAACTCTGATTCAATGTTTCACAATACTAACCAAAAACCAAAATAAAAAAGGAAATTAAAACACAAAATATCCCAAAAACCTATTTTCATCATGAGGGGAATATACCTTAACCAACCACCACCATTAACTGCAACACTAACCACACAAGAAACCCAAACCGTTGATGTCTCCTTGACTCAACTTTCCGTCACTTGGGTCATACATAACAAGTTCAACATACACATGAGGGTGTATGTAGGTAGTGAGACAAATCCCAATAGTATTCCACAAAAAGAAAAAAATTTCTTTCCACAACATTAGATTACAAATTAATAATTTCATTTATGTTAAATTATTTGAAACATTTCAAAATAATCATTTTGAAAGAAACCCATTTTTTAGCACAACACATTTAAATGTCACAGTTTAAACGAAAATCATTACTAAGATAAAAATACTTTAAAATGAAATACACTCAATTTCCAACATATACTGATGGATAACACCGCATCACATATGTCTCCTATCATAAGAGATAACCATATGTAAATTCCTAGGGGTAATCTAGCTCAAGTGAGACAATAGAACCTCATACTTTGGTTAAAGGAGGTGTAGTAAACAAAACCATCTCCTTTATCAAGAAATATCCACTAGAAGGGGACACCCCATAAGCATAGTGGTCACCAATAATCATTATAATTTCGTTTCTATTTTAATATTCAATCATTCTTTGTGAAACTGGGAATTTCTACTTCGATATTAACTAGTTTCAATCCACTAGAAGAAACCAGAACATGGAAATTTTGTAGCACAAGCTTACTATAAATAGTCATCTCACATAGGTACCCAATATTTCCTTTGTGATGAAATTATCATTCAACCTATCACAAAAAACACCTCTTTCACATAAAGAAGTCCAAGATTATAAATACACTAGGAAACCACCATTTTCCACAAAACAAACCATGTTCCATTTTCTACACACCAAACCATTTCAAATGCATTTCCACCACTTGGAAAATACATGAAACCCCTTTGAAATTGTCACAAGATATTCATATAATCAATTTAACTGTTTTTTTGGGCCAAAAAACATTCAAATCCACACACAATCCAATTTCACCATAAAACATGCTTCCCTTAATTTATAAAATTCACCAGTAAAACTAAAAGTACACAATAAGGAATCTATGTTACAATAAAATTCCATTTCATTTCAAAAACTAAATTCCAAATACATTCACACCTCATGTGTCTTTTAAATGAAATTTTAATCCCCTAAAACAATTCATAAAAAACTCCTAAGAAGAATCACAACAAGGTACACAAGAAAACATAACCATTCCCTTTATAAATCCATTTTCATCTAATAGGCATGTTAACATATTTCCGAAAAAATATTTATCACCCCAAAAATTAATCATATAACCTATTTAAAAACTCATGTAAAAAAGCTAAAATCATATAAAAATGCGAGAGCATGGAACCACCTACCTCAAGCTTGGAAGAATCTAGAAATTGGTATGAAACTACAACTACACCACCATAATGCCCCCACAAGTAAATATAAAAATACGACCATCAATATCCTCTCCAAAATCAGAATATCGAACACCCTTTTTTGCTCAAATACATATTCTAAAACATTACCCCAATATACAAGGAAGATAACTCTAAAGAGAGGAAGAAACCATGGGAGAAAACACTTACTTGATGATTCCTTGTTGAACTCACTCTAAAACCACCAATGTATTGGAGCCTAAGTTAGCCAAGAGGTAGAGAATAATGTTTCAAGGGCTGAAGAGGCCGAATGTGGAGAGAAAGTGTCAATTTGGGTTTATATACGTAGAGGAAACCATGGTAATTTTTAACCTTTTAATGACCTAGATGTCGAGCATAGTTTTTTCGGCATGAATTTACAAACAGTGTTACGACCGTGAATCCCTCTCTACCAAAGAATGAATAAGCCAGACTATTAGGCTGCATGGTTTACAAACCATTCTCTAACCATGCGATTAGCCACAATCCAAAACGCTCACTTGGCTATACGCTTATCTGGGAAAGGGAACATGATTTTCCAAACTGTACATCAACCATGGACCACCTGGTGTTAACACAAGAAATCCCATTTTTCACTATGAAATTATGTAAAACCCAAAAGGGAAATTCTATAAAAGAAATAAAAAAACTGGATTCCTCAAAATAGAGTCTAGGAAGACCCTGAATATCAAAGAAACCCAATTCCATAAGAATAAATCTGAATAAATTTTAAAATTAAAAATATGAGTGTGATAATTCTCCCCACCATGAAAACTTTTTTCTCCTATAAATTTATTTTCAGCCTTGCATCAAAAAACCAGAAAAAACACCAAAACTCACGGAAATTACTAATAAACATAAAAAATTTGGGAATGAAATAACACTATGAACCAAGTTAAATATTCATAGTATTTCACATAGGAGGTTATAAGAGAAAAAGTTCCATACACATTCGGTCCAAAGAAATCCAAAAAACCTCCAGTTGATCGATTAAAAGAAAAATAACTCTCACATCCACATTATCCAACCATCCAGTCATGAACTCTTTAGATGCTAACAAATGAAACTCATACCACTTACTTGAAAAAAAATATACAAATCCAAACCACATATCGAAGAGCATCAAAAATTAAAACCATTATATTTAAAAATATCAATTCAAACAAGATGATATAGCACACTCTGAAAAGGAACATGCTTACTTGGAAGGAAGACTCAGACCCAACTTCTCTAATTTGGTCTTTTCAATGCCAAGATACACCAGTGAGGAAACCAGATTATCAACATTAGGAGGGTAGATAAACACCCCACCATATGAATGAGCTAACAAAAATTTACTCTATATTAAATTTCAAAAAGACCCATGGTGGTTCTCCTTACCATGAGAACCACGTAGCTTAACCAATTATCATTGACCAGCATGGGATCCCGATATGGGTAACTTAAGAACTTCCCGCACATACCAAATCACCACCATAAGGGTCTTGATGAGAAAAAATCCACAAAAAATAGAAATAAATACAAAATCTACCATCCCCATGGGACATGACCACTAACATATTAGCACAAAAGAACACAAAAATGGACCCAAAAGGTTGAACACAGAAGGAAAACAAAACAGAAACTCTCATACGAAAAGATGACACCATTAGAAATCAAAAAAACAAGACAACCACACCTCTTTATAACTAAGGATGAACATTTCTACCTATATGGATTATAATAAATAAAAATTCCTTCATTCCATTGCCCACAAAAGGGACCTTTCCATGAAAATAATGTCATAATAGAGAATCTTAAAATATACCATCCAGCTATAGACCAATACATACCCAGACCCCATACACCTCCCTATATTCCAAACTATGCTCCTTGTTCACTTTAGGGCCTATGGATGGAGCCCTGATTTTTGAAGATTCTCCTTCCTCGTAGTCAGAAGTTAATGATAACTAATAGAAACAACTTCTTCTGGTGCCATTAGTATTTACACAACACCAGTTAGAACTTAAAAAACACTACACAACATGGAACTCATTTTTATTGAACAGGTCACATTACCAAAATGTATATTTAGGGTCACATGGGCATAATCCTCTTTCATATTAATGTGGAACTAAGTGAAAAAATAAAATATGGGGGACACCACCATTTAGAATGGAGGAATTTGGGATTTATGAAATAAAAACACCACTCCATTAAAATATACATTCTTGAAAGAGTCGCAATCCTACTCTTATATTTGGAGGAAAAAAGGAAACACCAAACATGACCCTTACAAAAAGACAACTATTAAAAGTAATGGAAATTTAAGCCAAGCCTCAAACAACACATTATTTTGGGAAATTGACAGAATGAATTCTTATAAATAAACTTCTCACACTAATGGCACTAAATGATTCCATGCTTATAAGAAGCTGATGAAAGATCTAAGGGAACTTAACACCACACCTAGAATTAATAGTCTCAGGCCAACTTCCACTCACCTCAATATAATTCCCTCTACCATTTATAAAGATGTTCATCAATAATGGTGGTTATAACCTTCACCTTTAATTACTCAATCAACTCAAGGAAACTAAAATTACTTTCAAATATCCACATCCACTCTTCCAATTCAAGAGAAAGAGATTGACCATAAAATATAAGAAGAATAAATATATGAATATCAAGAATAATTTATGTAGATTGATCAAATTGAGGGTCTATAGATGGTGAACCACTAGTGGTCCACAGTTCGAATATCCACTCAATCCTATGGGGGCATATTGTAGCCAACAAAGAAACATGAAATCTTGATCAAACCAGTCTATTGGCCAAAACCCAACACAAAAAAACCTCAAACAGACATAGGAACCAAATTCAAGGCTATGTAGATTTTTTTTTTAAAATAACCCATTAACCATTATCTCAAAACCAATTCATCGAAAAAATTAAAAATTTGAAACATCATTCAAACAAGAATAGTTTTCAAATTCAAAACAACATGAAAGAAAAATTCCCAAATCCCACAGAGACACACCACAAAACCACTGGTTATCAAAGAATAACATTTTTTCTTAAAATCACATTTGAAAAGAAAACAAGATTTTTTGGTTGAACGCTGAACTATGGTATCTCATGGATCCTTACTCATGCATGTTTTCATGAAAAATTGAACACCCATCCGTTGATACCAATCTAATAACTCATGCCTTCATAACATCAACCATCCACACATATCCATTCATATTTTCACTCATAGAAATACCATAAGTCAAAATAAAAATTTTCTACTTTCCAAAAGAACATAAAACCCACAATATTAGCTTCTAAATTTATTTCCCATTTCAAAAATTCATAAAACATTCAAAAAGTTAGCTAACTACCAAATCCAAATAAATATTTTGAATCTCCACACATCAGTCCCCTTTATTTATTTCAAAAAATTAAAATCCCTTGATTCCCATTCAAAACTCAACTTATCCCATTCCAAAAAATATTCACCAATTAAATAAACCACATTACATAAAAAATCCTTTGGTTGAAAACAAATTCTAAAACAAATTTAAAAAAAATTCTAATTTATAGGAAAAATGGTTTCATTAAGCACCAGATATTTATTATAAAAATCTAACCACACTAAGCTATTCTCGTTTCACCCCAATTTTAATTTCATTAAAATATAATTTCATAATATCTATATCAATGAGACTTCCAAAAATATATTATCCCTTCAAAAAAATAAAATTAGTACCACGTTAATTTTAATTTTTAGAATTCCAAAATAGGGGTCTTCAAAACAATTTTTAGAACCCATGATGTCAACAAACAACTCACAAGAGGAAACTAATATTGGTGGGTGACTTAGCCATATGGTCAGAAGCCATATTCCAATCAGACCACCATCCCAATGAGGATTATAGGTCAATTCCCCCAACACCTAATGGACTACTAGGCCCTACAGGATCACTAAGACACTTTGTCATACTATATTTTCATTTCCTAACACAAATCAACCCGCATTAACCTAGGAAACCAAAATAACCTTGACTTCCCATGGTTATTAGAGCCCTTCCCAAGGTGTTCTAGACATGTACCCTTCTCGTAACTAGAACATATATCTTCAATAGTCCTATCCCCGGTCTATTGAGAACCATCCCTTGATATGATGACCCAAAAAGAGTGTGACTTCCTCTGATACCATTTTTTCATGAATGAATCCGAAGTTCCGTCCATCTCGAACCCAACATAGTTTGTGGAGTGGATTGTAAAGAATTCCATATTCAGATGGGTTGGAAAATAGTGTATATGTATCAATATTACTCTTTTGGAATGATATCATCCATTTAAATTTTTATATGTAACCAAAAAAATAAACAATACACAACTGAATACCCATAACCAAACAAAGTTCAACAAAAATCAGATTCTGTGTTTTACAATTTTAACAAAAATCCAAAATACTAAAAAGGAAATTAAAATGAAAATGGTCCCAAAAATATCCATACAACATGAGGGACATATCACTCAATCCATTGTCACCAAAACCTTTATCATGAGTAACACTTGATACCCAAACCACTAGCATCTCCATGATACATATTTCCTTTACTTGTGTCATACATAGCAAGGTCTACATACAGTAATGGGTGTATGTATGGTGTGATCCAAAACCTAGTATGATTCCACCCAAATAAAAATAATCAATGATACAATATTATACGATAGTTTAACATGCTCATTTATGAAGAAGTCCTTGAAACATATCGATAATATTATCTTTATGGGAAATCATTTTTCAGAACAACACATTTATGGGTCACATTTCAAAAGAAATGTTGTACTAAGATAAAGTTACATTGAAATGAAATACCCTCAAGGTCCAGCATATACCAATGGATGGTACCATATCTCCTAAATCTCATGTCATAAGAGAGAACCATAGGTAGATACTTATGGGTAATCTAGCTCGAGTGAGACACTAGAACCATATACATCAGTGAATGGTTCTATAGGAACCAGAACCATTAGGTTTCTCATCCAAAGGACACATGGAGGGGACACCCAATAGTCTTAAGGGTCTCCAATCATCATCCTAATGTACCTAGTATTGTATTTTTCAATCATGATAAGTGAAACCAAGAAATTCCACTTCCATATTGACTATTTTCAATCCACTAGAGGAAACCGAGACATGAATCTTCCATATCAAAAGAATACTATATCTAGTTATCCCATCTAGATACCCGATATTCCAATTCTGATCAAATTCTAATTATATATGTCATATAAAACCCCATTTTCACATACACATTCAAAGCATTATAAATACATTGTGAAATCTCTATTTTCCACAAACCACACCACATTCCATTTTACACACACAAAAACCATATTCTAGTGCATTTCCACTACATTGAAAATTCATGGTACCCATTGAATGTATAACAAACAATTCACATAAGAAATTTAGCCATTTTCATGGACTATGACCCATTCACATCCACAGACACCCCAATTTTACCTTAAAACATGTTTCCATTCATTTATATAATTCAGACGTAAAACTAAAAATACATAAAAAGAAATCCATATTTCCACAAAAATCCATTTCTTTTGAAAAAGCATCATTCAAATACATTATCACATTATGTTATTTGAAAACACTGTTTTATCCCCCAAACATTCCACAAAACACTACCTAGAAGCGTCATAAGAATATACACATGATAACATAAGCATTTTCTATAGAAAATCCACTTTCATTATATATGAATTTCAAAATATTTCCAAAACATATTTATCAGCATAAAAGTAAATCATAGAACATTTTCATAAACTCAATAAATAAAGTTAAAACAATCTTAAAATACTAGAGCATGGAACCACCCAACTCAATCTTGGAAGCATCCAGAAATTGGTGTGAAACCGCAGATCTCCACTAAAATACCATAAGGTTGAATGATCAACCAATAACCATCAACATCATCCCCAAAATCACCATAACGAATTCCACTTTTTGGTCAATTACCTGATGAAAAAAACCACAAAAAGAGGAAGAGACACCCTAATGAGAGCGAGATACCATGGTAGAAAACACTTAATAAATTATTAATTTTTTAAACCACACTAAACTGACAAAATGAACGGACACCAATGAAGCCAAGAGGGATAGAGGGAGGTTCATAGGGCTTGGGAGACCAAATTGGGTTAGTAAGGGAGAATTTAGGATTAAACCCTCATAGGAAACTCAAGTAAGCTTATTAATTTTTAATGACTTTTACATCACACATGGCTTTCCCAAACTGTATTTAAATCCATGTAGAAACGATGCACCCCTCTCTATCTATGTAGGAGAAAGCTACTTGGTTTCAGAAACATTCTCTAACAGTGATATTAACCACTGTCCAAAACCCACCACTTGTATACACGGTTACCTCAGAAAGGTCCCACAGTTTTACTAACCCTATGCCAACCACGGGTCACCTTCTAATTATGAAAACAAATAAATTTTTTCACTAAAAACTCAAGGAAAATCCAAATATAAAATGATATACCAAAAATAGACAAGAGAAATTCCTCAAAATATAAACAAGGAAAACCCAATACTCGAGAGAAACCCAAGGCCTAAAGAATAAAGTAGATAAAATTTCAAAATTAAAAACTCTGGTGTGAAAAATGAAAATTAGTAGATTGGAAAATTGGATCTTCAATTGAACTAAATTTCTATCCAGGAAACTCCATAATTATAGTGTAAATAAAACTATTTTATGTGGAATCACTATGTTAATAACAAAATAATCATAATTTAATATACAATTCATAGTTAATAAATAATTAAAATGAAATATAGAGTCTTGAGTAATATGGAAAACTATATAATAGGATATTATTACCATAAATGAAACCATTGTTTTAATTCAGTATATAATGAGGATCTTCAAATTAATTCAAAGTATCATGTTTCCACACCTATAAGTTCCTCAACTAAAACTCATTAGTGTACCGGCATCCCTACCTCATACACTCAATTTTTCTATCCATGGAAGTACTCAATCAAGAATATCATACGAGATCTATCTTTTTAGACATGTAATCAAACAATCATTAATGATTAAAAAAATATTCTATAATTATTTCCACATAATCCCTCAATCACAATGATTAGACAAACCCACTTTAAGGTCAAATGATATTAAATCATGAAGGATAAAAAAATAATGATTACAAAAATAAAACTAAAAAATTTACACTATGTCCACTTAAATGATATATCAGAAAACTATTAGAAAAAGGTTTTCAAGAGAAATCACAAAAATTTAATGTTATTTTTCACTACTTCATTAGAAATCCAAAATACATTCTTTGAAAAATATTTCACTTTTTCAAATGAGGGTATATCTGTTGGTAAATTTTGATTTTCTATTCGTAAAATGGTTTTCCAAAAAATATGTCTATGTCACTTGATTTTCAGTAAAAACTCTATCACTAAATGATATTGCGACAGGTTAAATAATTCTTTTGCAATTATAATATTACCACGAAGTAATATATATTTTGTTTAATGTGTTTAGCAACATATTAATATGATTGATGTTTCTATTGGTAATAATATTTCAAACATATAAAATCTATTTATAAATTAAATAATATAAATAATATATATTTATTTCTCATAAAATTTTACATTTGAATTATTAATCAAAGGAATATTTTCACAAAAATTAAAAATCAATAAAAAAAATTGATTATATTAATAAGTAAATTTAATAGAGTATGAATCAATACATAGTTGAACCTGTTTGATACCTAAAAATATCAAAAACAACTCAAAAACTAGTCATCCATCCATTCCCCCCCATTCATCATGAAAAATGGGTATGGGGAAATCCTTTGATTATTCTGCTGACTGGAATCCTCTACAGCCAGGAATTTTCCACCATGATAGAATAGTTACTCAATATGGCATGTTGTTAAATATATCTTTCATCACCCCACAAGTAAGACACTATAATAATCAAATCAATCCTACTATGGTACATGTGAGGAACATAAATTTAATGTTATGTCAAACATTTATACTCCAATATCTACAAAACACAACCAAAGAGAATACCCAAAAATCATTGTGAAATATCTCCATGAATTGAAACCAAAATATAAATAAATGAAAATAAAAAAAATTACATTTTATCCACGCAAGAATAGAAATATAGAAAACTACCTATAATAAAATCCATGCTCACATATACCAGTGGGCCTTATAACAACCATACCATCTAGAAAATTAAATTCTTGTACAAATTTAGTTTAAAAAACACGTCAAATAACATGAACGAACCCAATAAAAAATAATGTATAGATTTGTAGCAAGAAAATAATGATTCCAAACGACCTAACCCTTAACTAGGACGGGTAGGGAATACGGGTTCTACAAATACTCCATAGGTGAGTAATAAATTTAATATAGAGAAAATAATTCAAACTCTATTTAAAAAAATAATATTCCTTGCAAATGACATCACCAATAATAAAATGCAGTATATAATACTTAAATCACAATATATTTTTATATGACTAGTGAAATGATATCATAAATCTCTTGATAGTACATAAAACACATTATTTTCAATGGATGAATTATAAGGAAATGAAATGGAATGTATTGAAGATTTTTTAAGTGAATTTTCATTCTTTCAATTAAAAAAGTGAACAAAAAGTATAAATAAAAGAATACCGAATGAAAATTTTCAATTTGTACACGCATCAAATTTGATATAATAAGAGTTTCTTTGAGCATGATAAAATCAGTTTATTAAAATCATAGATATTTAAAAAGGTACTCACAAAATCAATTAGACAGTGAAATCATGTCAACAATTACCATCAACACTAAAATGGATTAAGAATAAAAAAACCAGTCATGTTATGTTATTAATAATTCTTAAAATGAGAAATAAAAATGGAATATAAGATTATAAAGGTCGAGTTTATCACACCAAACTAGCAAGGCCTTCAGCTACTATGACCTCTCATCTCAGATCCAGTACACCAGCTGAATGTCATTAGAAATGATCTTCATGCACTTAGCATGAATGGAATATAGATTTTTATCTTCAAATAACCCAACATGGTATTCCTCCACTACCTCTTCAAATTCCAATGTAGCATGGCTCTAAAAATTTAAATCATTCTTCAAGAGCTGATAGATTTCATAGACCGGCCTGTGGAATTAAATATTCCTTATAAATAGTTCAGTGTGCTTCTGGTACTTAAGAATTTCACAAACAATGTCAGTTCAAAGATAATATCTATGGGGATCTTGAAGAATGTACTCAGTTTCTTCTCCCTCACATTTGATCAAAATAATAAATAAAATGTAATTACATGACCTATCGTAGGTCTAGATTACCTAAATATATATCATCTTTTCACAGAAGAAAATGAAACTAAAAATCAGGTGGGGGGGGAGACAACCAATATCTCACAAACAATATGCTCAAATTCTGCATCATGAACAATATATTAAACACAAAAAGAAATTTTTCATTCTCTAGATCCTTCGTGAGATAATGAACTAGAAATTTCAGAACTGAAGAGAAGATAATGAATCCATGAAGTTAATATTTACCTATGAAGAATGCATATTTGGCTAGAAATGTTGAACAATACACATATAGCAAAAAAAGGATCAACTCAATAAAAAACATACTTATCATTATTTCTCAGAAAGTATTGGATAATCCATATGAATTTGAGAAATGTGTAGTGTAATGAGAGACCTGTCAAATGTTGAAATGTTCTTTATAACATATATGACATTGTCCCATCTGATCTTAGAATCCCAACATTGCAAATGAATGAATGAATTTGATGAAACAATGAAAGTATAATATAAGCTCGTCGCAATTGGAAGATTATGAGCCCTATAAAATCAAATATATTTGGACTTTTAAATAAATTTCTATATATAATTTCATACTTATATTCATGTATGATATAGAAAAATGGGGGATATTTGTAACAAAATTATAAAAAATTAAAAAAAAGAATCAACTCCAAAGATAACTTACCCCATATCTTTTTCAAAAATCAATGGAAGTTGCTATGACTACATAATGCTAAATATTCCCCAGACATCTAGAGGGGTGAAGGTAATTCCTAGAAATCTAAATGGGTGAAGGTGATGTCATTTAATATCCGTTGTAGAGGGGTGGAGATGATGCCCAACCTTCTGGCTTTCTCTTTGAACACATGGTGTGTATGGTAAAAAGATTTATCATCCATGAACCTTTCATGTAGTCTAAAGATTGAATGTCGATCACAAAATATCATTAATGTTTCTAAAATATTCTCTACTATACCACACAACATATTTCTATAGTTTATGGTATTTCATTCACTTGAATTATGAAACTAGCATAATCTCTCACATCAACCCATCTATTTTTTTATTTAGAAATGTTTCATCTCTTTTTATGAGGTTCAACACTAGATCCACAATGAAATTAACCAATTGATGTATGAGAGGAATAATCACACATCCAAGATGTAGGGCTACCATGTCTATACCATTCTCATTTTTAATCTTTGAGAAACATCCTCATCTAATTTAATTAAAATAGAATAAAAACATTAATTCTATTCAAATTTTTGTATTTCGAAACTATTTTTCATAAATATCTACGATGGGATCAACAAGCTCCCAATTAAACACAACTGAATCCATGAAAGATGTTATGACTACTCTTTTATGAATAATTTTTTTGTACATTATATTATAAAATTAATTGTTTTACAAAATCGAGCTCAATGAGTTTCCATGGTGGATCAATAGCTGTGAAAAACACAGGGGATCCTCATAGAAAAACACCTTCATAGAAAATTGTATGAACTTTGGAAAGGAAACGAAAATTTTATAATTTTGAATTTGATAGGAAAATCTAGGAGAATAAATTTATTTTAATTTTAGAACAAAAAATAGGCATATAATAAAAAAATGAAAATGCAGAAAGTAAAAATAATTGTATCAAACTCAATGAAGGGTTTCAAATACTTGAATATTGAATGATATTAATAGATTAATAGACAGTCCCTAAGATAAATATGCATAAAAATTCAAATTCAAGGGCTTGGACTATTCTAATTAGTCTAATAAGGAATCCATTTTAGAATGTACATGGGAGATATGAAAAAAAGTGGTTCTAGAAATCCATACCCAATGAAATCCCTTCTCATCCAATACGTTCTTTGAAATAATAATATTATATGATTTCAATTATTTTACCCAAACTAGAGCTGATCGCATATAGTTTGGACTTGATAGTTCAATTCAAATATTTTCTTCCGTTTATCAATGATAATGGGCAAGGATTTAAAAACAATTTTTTAGAAATTATCTTTTTTATGTGTTCTAATTAAGAAGATAATAGATAAAAGTGGTTTTTCAAAAAATATTTAATGAAGAGTGTATGATTCCAAGAGTATGACATCTATAAATAACGAATGTGCTACCAAGACTCTAGTGGAAGACCTATTAGTATATTCATGAGCATTATGTTATAATAAATAGTGAATCTTATAGAAAAATGGATGGCCTATGAGTTACCCAAATAAGATTAGAGTTCAGTATGTGTCATTATTTTAAATATATATAACATAGAGATGTATAAAAATCATAAGAAAAACCACATAAAATTGGATCCTATATTCATATCCTCTCTCACATTGAAGGAATTATTCCCACTTTTTATAGTAAATTTATGTCACCAGTGAAAAAACTATCATCATTTGAAGCCAATGAAGTAATGCTCATCCTAATGTTATTTTTAATTAATAAAGTGAACTTGTGGGGAAAGTTATAACAAAAATTCAATAGATTTGAAAAATAAATAAAATATTGTATGAAAACCAGTAATGTTGATAGTTGTATGTATTGAGAAGAAGAATAATCTTTTAGGTGTGAATAAAGGGGATAAAAGATAAACAATTAACTTACCAAACATTTAATAAAACATTTTCTCTAATTCCACGAATATAACATTGAATCATACAAAATGTTGAAGCATAATTGTAAAATGAATTACAAATGTAAAAAATTATTTCTTAAAATCATGTAACTGAGAAAAAAAATGGATTGAAATGGGATGGTAAGGGAGGATCTGAAAAATAATGAAACATGATTAGTCAATTGCATGTACATCGCCTTGACACACTTCTATTAGAATATTTAGTAATTTGAAATTATGGTAACACAAAAAATTGACATGTAATGATCAAAATGGTCGAAAATTTATTTCCAAAAAATATTGACTAAATTTTATGGTGAATTATAAATTACCTACTAGTGAAAAATGAAATAAGTTCAAAGAAATACTCTAAGCCTCGAAATTATAAAAATATATAAAGGTTCAGTGTTATAGTGAAAATAATGATCCTAAATATTGTTATAAAAACAATGCATACTAAATAGGAACTAATAACTCTTAAAAATGATAGAAACCAACAATGTAGAAGACTTATTTATCACAAACAAGAAGCTTAGTCATCGAACATAACACCAGTTAGAAACCATCATGCTATAATAGTGCTTAAAGAAAGGGGGTTTATTTCTATGAAAACCCTCTAGTAAAGTAAGCATTAGACTGCATTCAGACTAGGGGTGTCAGTGGGTGAAAATGATTGAGGTAAGGGAAGGTTGTGGTAATGGAAAGGGATTCCGGGGATGAATATGGTCAGGATAAGGCACTGAGGATAGAGGGGTCAACTAAGGATACCGAGATAAAACACCATGGACAAAGGAGGCCGAGCGGGATTGATGGCTTGGAACATAAAGGATGGATGGTAAAGTGATGGGTTACACACAAGGATGTCAGATGGGAACAAAGAGTGGGGTTTTCATGATGTTTTTGTTGGGGGACGCCAACCGAGAACAGGAATGTAGTCCTTATAAAGATTTGAATTAGGAACACTAAAACAGACTAGGAAGGGGTTCATGGGACGATTTGAATGAGTAACACTGACCTACAACAATGACAGATTCTTGTGAGGATAACTGTGAGGAATTCCAGTGAGGATCCCCGATGACGAAAGGGGAGGTAGGTTTTTGGAAGGGGGGCACGGGGATGCCAGCCAAAAAATCCCTTTGAGTGGGAGATGGTGTTTTTAATTTCTATATAATTGATATAAAAAAATATATTGAATAACAAATATGTTTATATATATAATATAGTGTATTCTTATATATATTTTATTTAAATTATGATTATTTTTATTAACCATATATTATTATTATTATTAAAATGATATGATTGTAATGGGGAATATATTTATCTATATATTTAATGTTTTTTAAAATAAATGATATTATCAAATAATATATTACAATAATTTTTTATAATGGAAAAGGATTTGTTGGTATTAACAATCGACAAAAACATATTTATTTAACGGTAAATATATTGTTGGTATTGTTATGATATTCAAACAGATTTAAATGTTGGTAAATTATTTTTTGGTATTGCAATACTAATTTAAAAAGATATATTTATTGGTAAAAAACTGTTGGTGTTCGTAGTTCATACAAATAGAAATTAATATCTTTTGGAATTAATCATTTTTACCAACAAATATTTTATCTGTTGACAACTTTTTTGTTAAAAGCCACTTTATTGTAGTGATTACTTGTTAAAATACATATAATCCATGAATCCTGAAGAAATATTTATAGAAATATCTATAACTTACTCCAATAGTCAACTATTAATATTATTTAGGTTCAATTTCAATATCATAAAAAATTATAATCCATATTCCAAAAGATCCATCTCAACATAAACTACCCTATGAGTTTAAGACCATTATGTTATAAGAATGTATGATGAATAAATTATGTGTATTGGAAATAATAAGCATCATAAAAATTAAAAAAAATATGTTAAATAAAAATAATATCAATTATTTTTGGATTTTTGAAAAAATGGATACCAATGTTTTTTTTACTAAATAGCCCCATATTTTTTTAAATAAGAAATACTTTAATGATTTAGGAATTCTATTGAAAATTATTCTAGGAATATAAAACATACCTAACTTGATATAATTAAATTAAATCTCACGTATACATGGAGTATTATATATTTCCTTCCTTGTTTAGTTCTATATGGTTTTGTTGGAAGATTATACTAGAATCAAATAATAGATTTTTTATGAATCTACTGTCAAATTATGGTAACTATAGTATTAGTAGGGATATTTTATTAATAGTTATCTAGAATATTGGATAAAAACATTGATTA
This sequence comes from Viscum album, assembly GCA_963277665.1. NCBI lineage: Eukaryota > Viridiplantae > Streptophyta > Magnoliopsida > Santalales > Viscaceae > Viscum > Viscum album. Next base: position 250,235,846 of record OY728133.1, read on the forward strand.
TAATATATTTCTTGATCCTTGGGAATAGTTTGAATGATTTCATTTCCCATGAATGATATTAATTTTTGTGTTTATATTGTGGAAGATTTTCCCAATTCAATGATGGATCCTAACATTTGGGAACTTTTTTTAATCATTAAATTATATCCAATAGTCAACCCCAATGTAGTGGTTCCTAATATGGAGTATCTTGATGAATTAGTGTAGAACCATGAACTTATATGTTTTTGTGATAATTAATTTAAATATTGTTTATGGAAACTTCAAAAATAATGAAAAAAATATTATATTAACTATTCCAATGTATATGGATAAATGTTTCTGTTTCCCTAGTATTATCAAACTAAAGAATTAATGTTTTAGAAAAAAAAATTTATATATCATAGGAGTTTTCATTTTTAACAACATAATAAAATTTAATTATAAAATTAATTAAATGATTCATTAGTGTTATTTGATTTTTCGAGAAAAAGAGGGTTATCATTTATGCAGTACATTGGATTGATATTCCATCATTAGATTATTTCTCAGGGTGCAGTGATTTATTTCATAATGAAATATAATGACATTGAGCCAAAATATCAATGTGAAAACAATTTTAAATAAATTGATAAATATATTGTTAATAAATTAATTTGTCATGGATCATTTTAGATTTAATAAGATAGTTAATTTAAGGATATTATAAGATATGGTGTTCCTGCAAGATATGAACTTGAAAACTATTGTAAATTAAAAAATATATATCTTAATCATTACAGTTGATTTATATTTTATGGATCAGTTTTTTAAATCTAGTAGTTTAATTTTATTAATTTATTTAAATATTATTGATATATCACCATTTTCAAAACTTAGCATATGAATGCATACCAATAGATTATTAGGTCATAATCACCTATAATAATAGATATATTCATGACAATTTTTGATGAACATTATGGAATATTACATGGGAAACACCAAAGGATCCTCGTTCTACTAATGATAATTATATTGTAGTATATGTAATAAAATTTTTAATGGTATTCTTATATATTCATATATTGTTAAAGGAGGGAAAATAATGTATATTAGATGTTGAATCATTGAGATTCTTATCTAGGTGGCTAGAAAGATCAAGTACAAGGTCCCAGTTTGATTGTGAATGAAGATACCTGAGTTAGTGAGGTGTTGTAGATGGGGTGTGTAGTGGTTCCTCCATGATGTATAGATCAAGTGGTAGTAAGATATTGGTGTTATTATGAGAGTTAATGAAGATAATTACTTTGATTATGTAGTGTTTGAGGATTTCAATGTGATGGATAGGCTCAAAATAGACACGGTGACCACTATGTTTTTATTGAGATATTGGGGGTGTGAATGTGGAAACAATAACCACAATATAGAGTAATATCATATCAATAATTGGAATGTTTATATATCAAGTAAATAATCCTCATGAATAGGTATGTGGAGTAGGGTGCGTGTCAGGAAAAGGATAATGTTCTTGTTGGTAATGAAGATCGATGCACATACTATGAAATCCAAACCCCGCCATTTTAAAAATTTAACTAATACACACAAACACGTTTATATATATATATGGGAAATTTATGGTTTTTCAAATGATATATAAATAAAATTATAAAATTATTTACCTCACTCATTTTTCATATACGTCTTAATGACAGGGGTGTAATGGCTACAAATGTTTTTAGTGAGTGTGTTCCATGCCAGCTTCTTCATTAGTATATTAAAGGTCTTTTTCTATCATGGTATTGGTATATAATATGGTTAATCCCTCATCATTATAATTTCCTATAAATTTCTTGGTATCCTAGTAGTGGTTAGTCCCTTGGAATTTCTAGTAATGTTTTTGAGAAAACCCTCTATCTATAATTGTACAAATCAATTCCTCATTCTTAGTCATATCGGTGCAAACTGGTGGTTTTGGTGGAGTTTGTTTGCTAATTATTTTATTATATTGGTATTGATATTATGTTCAAAATTTTATTTCGTTTTTGAGTGTGTTTATAATTAATATAGTGAGGTTTATTTTAGATTATTTTTTGTGTTAGTTCAATTATATTGGTACTTATGGGTTTTTCTTTAGAACTTATAGTCATATTGGGGTGTAATTCAACGTGGTTAAGGTGTGTGGTGAGTATAACTACGAGAGGAGAAAAAATTATGTTTTTTTCAATTGAGGTTCCAACTATACTTGATCATTATGTAATTAACAACTTTTCTTCTACGGCCTCTAGATCCATCCATGTTGTGATAGACATGGCTCTCTTCTAGTATCCCAACATATTTTTTTTGGTTTTGATATTTTATAGTGATATTCCTTTTTATTGGGTTTAATGTCATTGATTGGTGGATGGGTAATTTCATTTATGTGTCACATATTTCTACATATGCTTAAAGTAGTTCGATGAAATTTAAAAATTAGATTAGATAATTTTGAGGTCAATAATGATTATTTGAAGGTTTTTTGACATTTTGAATTTATTGGATAGTAATATTGAGGGTGACTGAGTCGTAGGAAAACTAAAATATTATCCTTTTAATAAATTTTTATTCATATCACAAAGGTTCTGGTTACTTTATTGGTCAATCATTTTGTTGGGATTAAATTACTGAAATATGTTAAGAGATAGGTGTGTGTTGGCGGTCCAATAACTTTCATGATGATTATAACCCACGAGGACCTTCTAGTAGGGTTCACAATCCTGATTATAAATACAATGAACAATAATTATTTGTGATTCAAAATGACCCACTTGTTTTATTAATTTATAAATTAAAACAAAAATTCAAGTATATTTTTTTAAATAATTATGTGAAGGTAATGATGTTGTGAAATTTGAGATAGTTATTGTAATGAAATGTGTGCGTGAGATAGTGATGAATTAAAATTCAAATATTATTTATGTTCATTATTGTATCATTAATATATAAAGTGTAATTTTATGATGATTAACATAATTATTATGTTGGATTTATGGTATTTATGTTCTTATTTGATTAGTTGATTTGAAGAAAAGATTCCTATATTGATTTTTGGTTGTGCATGGTGACTAAATTTCTTATATGAGGTATTCCATTATTGATATGTTCATATCGTAGTTTACATACCTATTATATGATAACAATCCAGGTTTTCCCATTGGGTGTTGACCCAGGTATACGGAACTATTTCAATTGGCTGTTACAATATCTATGAGGACTAGTAGAACTTATTTATTAGAATGAAATATAGAATAACAATCCTAGTTTATTGGATATTCATATGGAATAGTTTATATATTTTATTCTATTAATACATTGTTTAATTTTTTTTCCAGACATCATTATATAATGAGATAATATATGATGATAATGATGATGATTTGTATGGTATATGAATGATGTTAATCATAAATATAATATGTTGATGGTGATTATTTTATAGAGGTCGTAATGAAAACATATGATAATTTCACAATTATAAGTAAGTGATTATGTGAGTTCGTTCTTATTTTATTTTTGATAACATTTAGATGATTGGGGGGGAGTTTTAAATGAATCAAAACTACATGAATTAACATCTATGGTGGAACCTAATATCTAGTCAACACATGTAAATTAAATAATAAATAAATTTTTTTTGGGTATCCCACTTCCATTGAATTGTAGATGTTGATGTCTGGTTTTAGTTACAATTTTCCAATGGAATATCAAATCCATTGGGTTGGATTAAGAATTTTAGACATTGGGGTATTAGGTAAAAACTAGTGGGTGTGTTGTCCTAGTTTTTTGAAAATAAATGCACAATAGGGGGAGAAATGACCTACTAAATTTTACCATTAATAAATGTAACATGTCCAAACATCCATATTTAAATATATCTGTCCTAATGTCTTAATTATCAGATGTGGCACCTCAATTTTAAGGTATTACTATTTGCATCTCTAACATATAATTTAAGCATATTTTCAAATGACTTGGGGTATGGTTTAGTGGTTCATGGTAGTCCAAAAATGGATGGAGGTAGATGATGGGATATGTGCTATCAATTTTAAAACTAAAATAGTAAAATTAGACAGTTGGTGGAGACCACTATCAGACCAGTTGAGATCATGGGCAGAGGTAAATCTACCCAGTGGAAACAATGTAGTTGGCACCCTTCTACAGAGACCACTAAGGATGCTTATTTAATGGGACTCTTTTAATAAACCCACCCTCTACTCACTTATATATATTATAGTGGACCCCATTCAAATACCAAGACCCTAGTGATCCTATCTAGTGATTTTTAGGTGTCTTTCTTCCTTCCAAACCCTCTATTAGACATTCTAACAAATAATCTATCCAATGTTCTTCATCTGGTTGGTTTTTCATTCTAGGTCTTCCTCCGACTCTTATCCTTGATCCAATTCAATTATATCCATGATGCCTTTATAAATTCTAATAATTGTGATGTAATATAACATGTTTTTCATTTAGTGATGATTGAATTAGACCCTATATTAAATGAATTATAATGTTTATAGATTTTTGATGAGGATTGTTGTTAATAGTATTTCATATTATGTGTGTTAAACCTTAAAAACCCATTATGGGGTTGTTTCTTCATAGAATTGATCATAAGATTCTAAATTCGGTGATTTAGGATTAGTTATAGGATGCAATGGTTTATCTGGAATTATAAATTGACCCTTTATTGTTAATAATTTTTTCACCAAAGGTTGTAATTCCATTATATTTGAATATATTTCTATTTGTTTCTTGTTGTGTTTTTTGGATTGTGTGTGTGGCCCATTAAGGCCAAATCATGATTCTTGTTAAAATGAGGTGCACGTGAGTAGCCTATGTAAACTATGTTTAATGTTTTGTTACATATTATTTCTTATGGATTATGTTTCTTACATGATAATATGGGATTTTGAGATATTATATGTATCTTGTATGATATTTAATTCTCTATATCATACACATTTGTCTTTTCATGGGTCAGTGTATTTGGTCCATCCCTTAAGATGGATGTGTTATACATTGGACAAAATATAATTAGCCTATTAGAATAATTCAGATGGCCCATACAAGTTTCAAGGCTATCTCATTGATGGGTATGTTTCAAGTGGAATACCAAGGTTTCTTCTTGTTTCGTACCAATGCTGGTAGAGCTAGTCATCCAGGACCCGGCATATATTTTGTACTCCAATTATACATTTTCAATTAAAAATGAAGAATGTATAAATTCATGGAATGCATTATTATATATTATGAGCATATGTTATGGTTCACTGGTGGTTTCCTATAGAGTCTTGTACTGAGACTAAAATATGGAACTTCATTGTTATTGTATATTTTCGGACTATGGATCCGATGAAGTGTATGGGCCCAGTGGTAGATGGTTTTGCATGTTATAATGAGGCTTCAAAAATTCTATATGGACCATGGGTTGGAAGTTTCTACTTTTGTATTAGCTAACCCATATAATATATCTTTTATTTCGTTTTTTATTTTTTTTCTTTAACATATTATATTAATACTTTAGGGGGTGAATTTTATTTTTTATTGCTGATAATCTAATGATTATTCATTAATTTATTTATTTTATTCATTATCATTCCTTGTTATAATTGGATGTTCACTAGGTACTAAGGTAACCGACTCCCCACACCATTCCTTACACCCTCAAAACAATATTTAAACATCTTATATATGGAAAGACACACATGAGGTCGTGTGGAACATCCATCTTAGACCCGATGGTTCATATCGAGGTGGTGAAAGTTAGTATCAAAGAACTAGGTTCACTGACTTGATTATTCTATCTTATATGGGTTGGGATGTGGTAGACCAGAGATGGGTTTTTTTGGGGAATTTTGTTTGGGATCTATTTCAGTTCCTAGATAAACTATATAGTGGACCTCCAAGTTAACATGAATGTTTGATTTTATATTCATGTTGTATGTGGTTACTTTTGATTAAATTCACATTGGGTGATGTACATCGTATTTGTTTACATATTTATGGGATTTTTTGTACACTCATGTTTCATGATTAGAACATAAGGTCACAATACATATAACTATTTTTGTAATATAAAGAGAGCAAATAATTAATTTCTTACTAAAATTGTGATATGTAAATTGGTGCATTAATTTTTTCATTCTCTTATTTATGTTTGATATATTCTAGGAATGTGTGTGTTTATGTGGTAATGAATAATGTATTGGTACTAGATGCGAAACATAATGTTTGGGCAGTTATTTCTAGGTTATTACTTATTCTTATGGGTATCATCTTAGGATGAACATTGTTGTGAACCCTTTTGTGTTCCTAATCTTGGTTATTGATTTCCTTTTTTAATATATTATATTTCAATAAGGTTTGTTATGGAATTTTATAAAAGTTCACCTAATTGATTTCTTAAGAAGCCTATTAAACCCATATTGTATAGGAGTATGTAGCAACACATTTTCCCTTAGTTTATCTAGTTGGTCTTAAAATAAATCCATTATAATTGGGAATCCTCCATCTAGTGCCTATTTAAGAAGGAGGATACCTTTTTGTCAAGTAGTCAGGGATCTATTACACTCATGACTTTCAGCTCCAACATCCTCCATCAATATGAGCATTATATTTCCTTAGGATGTAAAGGACTATATTCAAAATATCTAGAGTATTATTAACCTAGTAGAGACCCCATATGATTGGAAGGACATGAAAGTGTTATTTATTCTTCAAGGTGTTGTTGGAACATGTTGGGATTTCATGCCCTAGGCGGGGAGATGATAATGGATGACCTGGGTGTCCATTAAGGATATTATATTAGAGGATTATTTCCTAGATACACTTAATCTAGATCAAGATCAAGAGTTTATGGATAACTATAAGGGGTTGATGATAGTGTCTTCTTACTCATCATGTTTTATAGAGTTTATTCACTTTATCCCATTCTAGTAGTTAATGAGGCATAAGGGGATGGATTATTCAAAATTAGAAATCACCCAATGATTAATAATTTGAAATGTTACTTTGATATAATGAAATATGCTATAGTGATTTATAAGGAAATGATGAATGATAAGGGAATTGGAGAGGACATAATTACATGTATTCTTCCAACTGTTTTTGGAGTCATATGTAATTTATATTGTGTGGTCCCATTTTTCTATTATGGGATTCATAGGATAATTTTAGTGGATTGATCCATGGTTATGGTTGATTGAAAAAATAGAGCATAGGTTCCTCAACTCCCTCTAGGGGATGTGATAGTTATAGGTTTTATAATTGTAGAAATAAGGGACACATTCTATAGTATTGTACATATTCTATCATGAAATGTCATTGATGTGTATATATAGGTTTCTGAAGTGGTTCTGTGCTCAGTACTTGAGGATTTATAATGCATGAGAGATGATAAGGCCTCTGTAATAGGTATAAACTCCACATGGGTAATTAAATTATTTGATGCCTGAGCCTCAAAGGTGTCATGGACTAGTGATTCACAATGCTTTTTTAGTTGAATAAGCATCACTAAATGTTGAAGAGGGACCATCCTCAGTTTGAGGTTTGATCCGGATTTCCTATACTCTATCTATTTAATTTTTTGACATAGAAGTAATATATTATTTTATATTTTCTCAAATAGTTGATAGATTAGATTAATATATTAATTTGTTATAGTGTATATCTATTGATAAACACATAGGAATAAAATAGGGTCATATTCAAATCTAGCCATCCTTTTTTATGGTGGATTCTATATTTGAAAAAGTTTAGAGCTTTATAATTCTGGTTATTCAATGTTTTGATATGATTTATGACATGGAAAAGTTAAACATTTATCATGCACATAATGATTACCATTATATATGATATTTGATTTCATTACTTAATGGGGATGATTTTGTGTTGGTCGGTGAATGGAACATCAAGGAAGAGAGATTTGGACCATGTCCTCATCAGAGATAATTATTTTTAGTGAATGTTTCTAGTATGATCTTTATAGTGGATCTAGTGGTGGATAACTCCTCTATCACACATGTGGTAGAATTATACTAGGATGTATATTTTTTAGTATTTACTTTGGCTTCCCTCCCACATGAGTGTTGATTTTGAGATCTATATTGTGTTAGGTGAATGACCTATATTCATTTTATGATTCCTCTACATTCTAGAAGAGTTTAAATATATCATGGTGCAGTTGGAGGATCATGAGGCTAAGGCCATGATCAAACCAAGAATATCCTCTATGGAAGCTCTAGTTTTGTTCTCCACGATAGAGGATGGTAGTCATCAGGTTTGTGGGACTACCAGAATCTCAATCAAATCGTAGTGAAGAACAAGTACCTATATCCTATAATAGAAAATTTTTTATCACTTGAGGGAAATCCATTGGTTTTCTATGATCAATATAATTTTCCCTAAATAAACTTTATGTCAAAGAGAAATACATCACGAGGAAAATATTTAAGAGTATATATGGGTTGTATAAGTACCATGTTTTGCCTTTTAAGATGGTGACTGCTTGGTGTTCATCACTCTAGATAATAAGATCTTTCACACATGGGTAGATTCCCTCATCATAGTGTTTAATGATGTCATCCTAACATATTCTATGGCGTCAGAATCTCATTTTGGACACATAGAGATCATATTGAGTAATATTTGAGAACAATAGCTTTATAAAAAGTACTATAATTTTCAAATTTGTAAACTGGATTTGCGCATCCATTGGTACATGGTTTCTAAAGTATGAATATTAATTGATTAAATTAAGGTTTATGTAGTAATGTATTGGTAATAAATCAGGAATAGGTTTGATATTCAATGTTTTATCATGATGGATGGGTATTATAGGAGATTAATTCACGTTGTTTATCACCTAAAAGCACCATGTCCATAATGAATATGAAAGGAGTCGTGTTTTAATGTATAGATTAGTGTGAAGTGGTTTAAATAAAGATGAATAGAAGATTGATATTAACACAGATACTAATTATTCTCATCCCTAAAGTTGGATATTGATTTGTGCTCTCCTTGACGATGTGACAAATTATTTATTTATAAACCCTATTAAAAACTAGTATAGTTTTTGTGTAGGGTGTCAAATATTAGATAATGATGTTTCAACATTGGACCATGAAAAAGAAAATAAAACAAACAATAAAACAAGCATAAATTTAGTATTTCATTAAATAATATATAGATAGTAAAAAATTTCAATAATGATAATGGAAGGGAGCTCAATTAACTGATTAAATGGAAATTTGTTCCATTCATGCACAAATATTTCACTAGAACTGTAAATTGGGAAGTAAAAAACCATGTAGGAAAGTGAACTTATGAAAAAATTATTTACACAACCATTAATCTATAGGATTAATAATTTATGAAAAGATTAATAGTTTTCAAAAAATTAATTTGTCAGTTAATTTTACTGTGTTTCTCGCTCAAACAATCTCTTTGTTATAATATTTGAAATTTTTAACCAGTTATTGAATGAATTAATTTAAATGGAATTTTTACTAATTATTAATAAAGAAAATATATGAATTCTTTATGAATGATTGAGAGTAAAACAACCTTGGAAGAAATATTAATCCATGAAATAGATTATTTTAACCCATCAATCTTAGTCCACTAAAATATATTACCAATAAATAAATATAATTTTAATTTTACAACAATTCATAATAGATAATTTAAGAAGAAATAGAACTGAAAAATTATTTATTCTGTATCATGGATCTTTTCCTCCTACTCAAGTCACCACGTTTCCCTCTAGTTATAACTTTTGTCTTTCTACTCTCACTCTAAAAATGTGTTTCCATGAATAAATGATAGATTTTCATCCCTTAATCATTGAAAACCCCTTTAAATTCTCATTACAATATTCGAATTAATTTTATACACTCACATGTTGGTCATAAATTTCAATGGATACCTATCATTTTAATAATTAAGTTAATATAAAGAGAAAGTGAAACAATTTATCTGACACTCTGACATATGAGGTTGAGAGACAGTTCAACGATATCCCCCAATCATCCTCAGTTATGTTTTGGTTTGAGATTATCATATTTGACTCACCAGGAACTTGATCATATCACTCACATAAACACATATTGACACCATATATTTATCATATCTGAAAATAGCCATATCAGATTCTTGTCTTCTTCTATATAAGACGTTGATCTTTGTGGCATAATACCACTAGTCTTTATCTTCAATGTCAATCAGAGGATGTTTCGACATTGTGACCTTGAACTATTATGGTGTAAACCTTCACGTAATAGAGAACAATAAATAGTTCTTCTTCGTCAAAAATACATGATGAAGGTTTGGATTGTTCTTCATCCAACGAGATCTTGTGGGAATGACTTCGATAATTTGGTAACTAACCAAATAACACATAAATTTGTCAGATTCAACTGATTTTGTCAACTATCATATGACATCGAAGATTAAATGATTGATGAAATCATGATTCCTTTATAATTTGTTTGGGATTCGACATCATCCAGTCATCAATATTACAAGGAATCAACAAAAAATTATCAATTGAGATTTGGATCATTTAGATATCAACTATTCTTTAAATGAGATGTAGGTACCTCAGAGGGATCCTTGGTATTCGCATTGTTTAACCAGATTTTGAAATTCCAAACATCTAAAAATTGATCTTGAACACACTACAATATCCAAATTAGACACGATCATCAGTAGTCACCAAGAAGGGTCAAAAAGCTAATATATGTTATGAATTTATCTATAATAAGATTCAATTTTATTTGGTGTTGATGTTCTAGTTGGTTGCGGAGGCTTGAAGTTCCTCCAGTGAGGGCTTAATGATGGTTTCTTCAAGAATCAGATCCAAAAATCAGCGGTTTCTCATAGATTCTATCTTCAGTCAGCATATTGGGAATCCATTTGATCTGTTAGGGTTTATTGTCAATATATTTGGTCTTCCATCTAGTTATCTCTACTTGGTAATGGCTCGGCGTTGCCTCACCCCTTAGTTGGTTTCATCTAAGAATTTTCATGTTTCTATTTGAATCTTTGTTTCTGTCAGTATTTTCTTACTCAGTCAATGACTGTGTATGATATATTATCTTATATGAGTAACATGATTTATCTTACGCTAATGGAGTTTTGACTCAGAGACATGTATACCCCATCAGATGAAATTATCTAACATGTAAATGGTTTAACTCCTCCAATGATAGCTGAACAATTTTCTAAAACAAGAGTAAGATAATCTTATTAGGTTAGATATTTATATCTTATAAAAACATGTAACTTCTTGACACATCTGATTCAATTATGTGTAATCACCATAACAAATCATCTTATATAGAGAGGATTTAAAATGAATTAACATCAGTGAACCTGCACAGAAAATATAAGTTCAAAACAAAAATGATTTAATATCAGAAATAAAATTTACTCAAACTAATTAAATATGTTTAATAAAACTAAACACTAAAACACTAATTTTTTAATTTTTAATAATATAAAAAATGTTAATTAAATTTTAAATATTAAAATTTAAAACATAAAATTAATATTTTAAGAACAAAATTAATAATGAAATAAACAACTAAAATAATGAAGGAATAAAATAATCAATAAATTACATATTTATTAAATATTAGTCAATAATTTACCATTTGATAGTAAATAAATATTAACACTATAATTATCACAAAAAACACAAATAAACACAAAATGACTAATTAAATATCAAAATAGATGTGAAAAAACATATGAATTTGACACTACATCAATTTACCCCACACTTAAGAATTGTCTATCATAAAGAAATTAATTAATCAAGTTTAGTGGATTTAAAAAATCATATGAATGAAAAACTAGAATACCGAAAACTATGAACTTTCAAATGAATTTTCCTCAATGAAATTTTTTCAGTTTAAAAAGTACATTCAGAGTTAAAATAGAAAAAATTTAGTTCAATGTTGGTTTCTATTTTACTAAATTGATTGATATTGAAAATGTAGGAAATAATTTAAAAAATGTAAATTTAATTCAAAAAGGAATTTTAAAATTTTATTTACCTTTATGTGAGATGACCCATATAATTAAAATTTAAAATAATTAGGCACACCACTTGTACGGGTGAGATTAATAAATACTTGTGAGATAAATAAACCATCTAGAAACATAAATAATTAATGAATGAAGAAAGAAGAATTTGTGGCTCAACCTGAATTATGATGTTCATTTAATAATCTATTCTAATTCATATTTAATGAGTTTCTTTGAAATTAAAATGCCCTAAGTGAACAAATTTCTTAATAAAATTCACAAAAAGTTTACTGAAAACCAAAAATCATAAAATTTGAATGCACTGTCATTGACTAAGTTACAAATTAACTAATAAAAAAAATTAAAAACTAGTATAGTTTTTATTTAGGGTTTTGAACCTTAAATAAGGTAGCTTTAACTATGGTATATGAAAAATAAAAAAAACAATAAAATAATACAATAATTAGGCTTTCGGTCAGTAGTAGATAGACATGAAAAAATCACAATAATGATAATGGCAGAGGACATGATTAACTAATTTATTAAATATTTCATTAATTCATACAAAAATATTTCACTGGAACTAAAATTTTATATTTAACAAAAAAAATTGAAATGTTATCCTATGGATGAATTTATTCCACAATTTTTCAATGGTATAATTAATCATTCATGAATAGATTAATAGTTTTCAATAAATTAAATTGTTAATTATTTTCTGTGTGTTGCTCTCTCTAAAAAATATCTATTTCAGGAGATTGAAAGTACTGATGTAATTAATAAATTAATAAAATCGAATGAAATTTTTTTATTGATTATCAAAGAAAAAAATAAATAAAATTTTTTAGAATGATTGAGAGTGAAATAACATAGGAAAAATAATTATGCATGAAATAGAAGATTCTAACTAATCAATATTGTTTCTATAAAAGATTTACCTAGAAAAAATAATCAAAATTGAAAATTTACAGGAATTCATAATATAATAATTAGGAATAAAGAAAACGAGAAATTAAATATTCTATATCAAGGATCTCTTCCTCCTGCCCCAACCCTTTCTTTTCCTCTTAGTTCACAACATCAATCTCCTCTAAATCTCAAATATGTGCATCCAATAAAAAATGACAGAGTCTCTTCCCTTCCCTTATCAAAAATCTTTTTAAAATTATTATTCCAAGCTCAAAATGAGTTTTATCCACTCACTTTGTTTTCATTAATTACACTGAAAAACATTTATATTAACAGTTGAAGGATAGTAATGATAAAGTGAAATAATTTATTTGACACATTGACTAGTCGATCTGTGAAAAATCATAGAAACCGTCCTAGTAAAATTTTATGCCCAACGATGATGTAAAAGCTGAAACAATTATATTCGTAACACACTTATAATTTTCTTTATTTGCCTCTCATTTTTAATGAGACCTAAAAAATAGAAATCAGACAGAAAAAATATTTTCCATTCAACCCATATCATCATTGAATAAAGTATGTCATTGTAAAAATTTGACCTAAATGCATATTCTTCAGCCTTATATAAACAAATATCATCTTCCCACCCCTAGGTTCATCATTGGTGGATATTGATAAAGAATACCCCTACTCCAATGGCCCTAAGGACTTCAGTTTTTATTGATTTTTGATAATCCACCTTTCAAGGGATGAGGTGGAACCCTACAATGCCCGTAGGTGAATGATTACATGCCCGTAGGCTATAGAGGAATTCATTTCCCATAGGCACAAACATTAGATACAACCCAGAAAAACAACTTGGAACTGCTCCTCCCCCGCATCGTCATCGTGAAATCAGCTCTCCACCTTCGCATGGCTGTTCGGATAGGCATTCCCGTGCATGCACAGGCTTGTCCCGATGGCAGGTGCCATACCCTCGCATTCTTGCAATCCGTTTAGCTTCTGTTGTGGTGAAAGCTCTTTGCTTATCCTCTTTGTAGAGCTTGTTCCTTGTAGGTTTTTCTGGTTTGCATCTGCACAAAGGTGGCCCAAAGGCCTTGAAAGGGACTGAAGGCCCAACTGACCCGAAGGCCTGGGTGCCCGAAGGCCTATGAAGGACTTGGGGACCGAATCGGAGGCCCAAAGGCCCAAACAGGGGCATATTACCAGCTGCTACAATGCCAAATAGTTTCTACTACAGTTCCCGCTACATTAGCTGCTATAGTACTGCATAGTTTCTGCTACATTACCTGCTATAGTACTGCTACAGTACTGCTACAGTAACCCATAAATTCTGCCTCTGCCTGTATTTGATCCTTGGTCGCTTTGATGCACCAACAGAGACCTTGCCAACCGGGCTAAGGATCATATGCGATAAAGAATATCCCCGAATCATAATCACTTATGTTTTGTTTTGAGATCATATTATAAACTCATTGGCTCAAATTCTAGTATTCTTCGTAGTTGGAATTAGATATCATCACCTTATTACCATATGTATTCATATTCAAGCAAAATCATAGGATGGTTCTTCATTGTCATTTCAACATATTACTATAAAAACCGTCACATAATAAAGAACAATCCCAGTTTCAGTATCCGGAAAAAAAATGATGAATATTAGGGTTTTTCTTCATCCAAAAAGCTCGAGTGGTGTGAACTTCAATGATCTGGGAACTCACCGAAGCAACCTCATAGTGGTAAGATTTGACCAATTTGGTCATCTATCAGATGACATCGAATCTTTGACGATGACCATAAAATCGATTCCTTCATACTATGGTTAGGTTTAATCATTTTTAGGTCATTATTCATATATTCCATCAATAAAATATCTTCAATCAAGACATGGATATGTTGGATCTCAACTATTCTTCAACTATGATGTTGGAACCTCGGAGGTGACATTGGCCTTCACATAGTTTGACTTGATTTTATAATGCCAAACATGTGCTCGAACGCACTTGAATTCCCAACTCGGTCCACCATCATCATTAGTTACCATTAAGGGCTGATGAACTCAGATATGACAAGAATCTAATTTCAATAGCCTTCAATTAGCTTCAATATTGAGGTTCTAGTTGGGGGTGGAGGCTATGTGTTCCTCAGATGAGGGATCGATGAAGAGTTCTTCAAGAATCATGTCCATAAAAGAGCGGAATCTCATTGATTAAATTATGAGAAAGTGACTTGGGTATCACTTCAATCAGTTAGTGTTTTTTATCAATAGATTGGGAGTCTATGAAGTGATATATTCTTCCAAATGGCACAATATTTCTACACCTGTTGTTTAGTTTCTTCTAGAAATTATCAAGCTTCTCTTTGAAGCTTTGTTTCCATCGAATGTGTCTTACTCATTCTATTCTAGTATATAATATATTATCTTATGCGAAGAAAATGCGTTATTTTATGAAAAATGATTTCACAATCAGAATGAATTACACCACAATTAATACAATTCTCCCATGTGGAAATGACTTGTCTCCTATGATGATATCTGAAACAATTTATCATACATGAGTAAGATAATCTTATTGAATTAGATATTTTTATCTTATAAAAAACCTTCTGGAAAGATGTATCTTATTGAATCAAGTTATTAATTTATGTGTAAGAACATGATAAAAATAATCTTACATATATTGTTTTTAAAATAAACAAATTCAGTAAACTTGCACTAAAAATAGAATGTAAAATCTAAAATGATTTAACACCAGAAATTATAATTTTGACACACTAAATAAATACATTAAAATAAACTAAACACTAAAAAATTAATTATTAAATTTTTATCAATGGAATAAGGTAAATTTAATTATAAATATTATTTTTTAAAAATTAAAATAAATATTTTTGGAATAAAATTAACAATGATGTAAACAACTTAAATAATGAAGGAATATAAAAAATAATTAAATTGAAAATTTATTATGGATTAATCAAAAATTTACTATAGGAATACAAATAAATATTTAAAATATAATTATCACTAACAAACACAAATAAAATAAAAAAGAATAAATTATTTATCAAAATAGATGTTGGAAAAAAAGAAAATTTAATGCTACATAAATTATGCCACACCAAAAAATTTATTATCATAAATAAACTACATTATTATGTTCTTTGTAGTCATAAAAATTCTCATGAATGATGAAATTAAAAAGAAATAAATAAACATATTTCGAGTGAATTTTCCTCCATAGAATTTTTAATGAGAAAAAAAAATTTACCCTTTTAAATTAAACAAAATCAGTACAAAGCCAGTTTCATATTCTAAAAAATTGATTGAAATTTAAAATTTCGAAAATAAATAAAAAATTCGATTTTTTAATATATGTTCCAACATCTCTTTAACTATTGGTGATCCAACACATATAATTAAAATACGTAATAATTAGACACTCTTCTTGGATGAGTGGGATTAATAAATACAATAATAATAAATAACCCATCTAGAGGCATAAAAAATTAATGAATGAAAGAAAGAATAATATTTGGATCATCCCGAATTATGAATTTAATTTCACAATCCATTCAAATGAATATTTAAGGAGTTTAATCCAAACCAAAAAGATCTATTTCAATAAATATTGAAAAACTTTTCAAATAAATTTTATTAGAAATAATATATTTTTTCAGAATGAAATTAAAATATGGTTCTCAATTAAATCCATGGAGTAATTAAAATTGAGCACATAAATGTGACAGCACAATCCTCCAATTTAAGAAAAATTTTGACCAACTAATAATA
Source organism: Viscum album (assembly GCA_963277665.1). NCBI lineage: Eukaryota > Viridiplantae > Streptophyta > Magnoliopsida > Santalales > Viscaceae > Viscum > Viscum album. The sequence goes on from OY728133.1 coordinate 250,252,581, forward strand.
ATTTCAATAAAATCTTGAGAAACTCACAATTATTTAAAAACCAAAATTGGATTCTAATGGTATTTACATTAAAGACGGTTTATTTAATTAAATAAAACACTGTCCCCCACACGTAAAACTAAATTTTTTACATCAAATATAAATTAAATGGTTGAAGAATGCAATTAGGAATTTTAATTCAAAACATATATTCAATTTAGTAGTATTATGAAATGTTTTAATGACCATAGTAATGTTCAAATAGTATATGTCCCAATTTAAAGCACTATTATCAAAATAAAACTAAGGACACGCTTAAACATATTTTCACCTGACACATAAATTTTCAGTAAGGCATAAGAATATATCTTGTTTAACAATATTTTCCAAAAATTAATTTTAATTTCTATAAAATTAGAATTTCTAAGTAAAGAAATAAGAACTCTTGTGGCCATGTGAGATATCAAATGTTTAACAAGAAAATCATATAAATACACAGTGGAAAATAAAAAAATAATAATAGATAACCCAATTTTAATTGAGTTTTAAAATGATCAATGAGTTTCCCCACATTATTAATTTTATGAAATTCAAAACAATGACTATGAAAAAAAAATATAAAAAAAAACAAATGATCTTCAAATAAAAGAAACATTAATTGTTTTAGCTCATTCAAAATTTACTCCCCATAAAAATCTTGAGTTAAGTCTCCTGGGTAAAAGGTCTTAATACCTGTTTTAAAAAATCAAAATTAGTTTCTAGAGAATAGATATCCAGAAAGAATATTACGAGATATAATATGTTGGGAAGTGAAATATGTTTTTTTGGAATTATATATCGACTAAAAAATGTAGAATAATTGAATCTTCAAATGAAGAAACATCGTGCTTCTTAAGAATAGAATGATCTACCAAATAATCAATTAAAACTATCATGAAAATAAAAGAATTTTATTTAAATTAAATAATAGTACTGAACTTGGACGATGGAAAGAAGTTATTTTTTAATTATAATTAAAAAAGAAAAATGATAGAGACCATGGGTTGAATCCCATAAACCACTGAGTTTAATGTCCTCAGTTAGAATCAGTGTATATTTATCATTTTATAACTAATATGATTCCTAATCAATTGAAAACTTTTTAAGGTAATGTTTAGATCTTTGGAAATTTTAAAATAATAGTCTATTCTCACCTCTAAAAAATTCCAAATCTCCATTAGAAATAATATTAATAATAATAAAGGGTCCCTCCAATTTAGTGTTGAGTTTCCCAGGAAAATGATTCAAAAAGAAATTAAAATGTAAGACCCTCTGAATAATCCTAATGTGACATCCTGGACCCAGATACCACTTAAAATGTCCCCTGATCCTGGTTGCCCACATGGCCTCAAGCGCATCTCCCTGAATGATAGAGGTTGTCTACTATTAATGACGACATAGGGTGTGTCCGTGTGGAGGTTTTGGCCCCATAACGAGAGTGTATCACAATATATAAATATAATCAAGGAAAATAACAGAAGCAATATAAGTAAACAGAATGTGAAACAAAAAATAGAGACAATAGTAGAAATAACCAAAATAAATCAAATAACTAATGGGAATACAACAACTAGCGATGATATATAATGTAATTAGAAAACAAAAAAAACTGGGATACAAGATAGTAGGAATAATTTGTTCCACAAATGTATAACAGAAATCAAAAGACTATCCCAAGAATCCTAAGATTAGGCCTGGTCATGTGCTATTATTATCCATCCTAAACAACAATAAATAAATGGTTCAATGTTGTGTGGTTCCCTTTTTAAACACCTCCATTCATGTTGACATACTTTGGTACCAAATGAAACTTAATGAGTGTGTGAGAAAAATCTAAGTAGGCCCCACCAACAATGATTATAATATCCATCCAGTGTAATGGAAATGTAATAGTTTGTACGAATGTTTATATAAAGCAAAGTAGTATAATGTAACTAAATACCCAGGTAGCTGCTTCAGCCCTCAGCTGGTGTATGAAAATGTAAAAAATTCATTACTTTATTGTCACTAGTTTATAAATAAATCACAGATTATCAATGGTCATGGTTCTAAGATGTAAAGAAAACCTATAATAATATTTAAATGTTGATGTTCCAAGGTAATAACCAAGGAATATTAGACCTTAAGGGTCACTAGATCAATAAAAACTATATCCCAACTACGGTTAAAAGAGTGATCCAAGGAGAATGTTCCATGTCATTCTATAATAGGATTTCAACTGAAAGTATGGTGATCATCTAAGGCAAAACAAGGATAAGTAGCGACTAGGCCCTATGGGCTTTAACGATGGAACCTACTTGTTAATGTTGGATCCAAAGACTATATCTAAGGAATCCTTTAATAATATATGAGGGATCCTATACTGTTATACTAGCCATCCCAAAATACACAAGGATTGGGATCAAGGTGGGACTCAACCTAATCAAGACCCATCCCTGAATTAGAATAGGGTTACCGAGTGCTCAAGGAAAACCCAGATAAGAATCCAAGGGAAGATCGAGTCAGGACTATCCCGTATGATAATGAACTCCTATAAAATTTCATTCAGTTCAATCATATTGATTAATTAGTGTTTTAGGTTCATGTATAATGCAACACATTAATCAATTCATACTTTATCAAAAAGTCCATTTAGTTCTAGTCGTGCCTTTCATTAGTGTGGAAAGGCCATGTAGCAGGAAACCTTTATTAAATATATTAAAGAATTTTAAATAATTTTGGTTAACTCTACTACCTTCCATCATCATGGTAAGGGGTTTTACAGAAATTCAACCTATTATTCATTCACATTTATTCCATTCAAGTCAAATACGTTGTATATTTTCAAATTTCCCTTTCACATTTAATTATCAAATTTGAAGCCATACCTTAGGAAGGTCGTGTGGAAGATATGTAGAACTTTCCATTCACTATTATATGATACAACCAAAATTTATTATAATAAGGCTTACCATTCATGTGTTTATGACCATGCACATCTGATCAATGGCTCAAAATTGTCAAAACACTAAAAACGCATCTATTGCATATCATCCTACATAGGATGTTGGAAATTTTGGGAGTATACACAAATAATTAATGTCATATTTTAAATGATCATAACCATAAAATTATAATTATTATAATAATGAGACATAAATTCTATAAATGGTACTCGAAGTAATTGGTGGGCCCCACATGACAATTCCGAAATCAATGAACTTGTTGGATGAGTTATATACCACACTATGTATGATCGTACAACTATCCACATAGAGTATCATCCTTTTAGTTTGATTGGATCAGAGAAGATCTGATAATAATGGAAAACACTCACACTTTGATAAATAGGTCCAGAGCGAGAGAGATGAAGAATGCTCAAACGGACTTGAGTACATACCATTGCACATCCAACCTGATGAACATAATCTTGAACATATCCTAGATGAATGAGAACTCTAAACCCCTGTCTTAATCCTTCAAAAAGAACCAAAATGAGAGAATTAGAGTCCAATCCCAATGGAAATTAGATTAGGGAAAATTTTTATGTTAAATAGATCATTAGCGTTAAAATGGAAAAACAGTCCAAAATTTTTCCAATCCATAGTTTTTTTGGATGATTTGACCAACCGTACACAAAACATGCATGGGTACCAGTGAAAAAGGAACACTCACATGGTTAGGCCACACTGTTAGGGAAACCATGTGCCAACCGTGTGAGAGGGCTCTACTAGAAAACACAGACCATAAACATAGTTTGATCTCATCATGAGTCTACCCACATGGTTTCCTCTAACCATACAATAGACATAGTTTTCTCCAAAATTGGTATTATGTAAAAAAAATCCCCACACACCCTCAAAACCTTCATTAACTCATTAAGCATCCATATTAGGTCCAAAATAAATATTTTGATCATAATTTAATGGATCCATACAATAGTGAAAGCTTGAGTTCTTATAGTATTCCCTCTTTTAATAAACATGTCCCCATGTTCACCTTCTAATGTTGGAGAAAACCTACATGAGAACAACTCTAGCCAATGGTCATTTATATCACTGTAACACTCCCAAGTCTAATCTTCCACATGACCATTCTACCATTGATCCTTTTCTAGAGAGATCGACTAGCCTCAGAGAACATTCATGCTTCATTCCATGCTATGTACTTGATACTCATTAATGGTAGTATTGTAAACTAACTCAAATTCGTCTGGATCAAAGGTATATGATGGTTTAACATGATATTGGTGAAGCTTTGATACATGGAAAATGCCTTTCAGGGCACGATACTTCAAAGGTAATAGAATCCAATAGGCTACCTTCATGACTCTCTATAGAATCTCAAATGGCCCTAAATAACGAGGTGAAAAATTCTCTTGTTTTCATAACCATCTATTCCCTATATTGGATGATACCCACAGGAATACCTGATCCCTGAAATTGAAATCTATTTGTCTTCAACAAACATGGACATTACATTTCTATCTAGACAGAAAAGTAGCATACATTTTTTGATCTGCTTAACCTACTCCAATGTCTCCTGAATGAGATGAGTACATTGTAGGGCTTCCTCACCTAATTCTAGAAAAAACATGGGGGAACGTCATGACTAACCATATAAGGAATAAAAATAAGAAATATGAATTTTCACCTGAATGTTGTTATTATATCCGAGCTCAATGAGAGGGATATGTTTCTCCCAAGAAATACTAAAATCAAGAACACTTGATCAGAGCATATCCTCTAGAACCTGTATTTTCTATTAAATTTTTTTATCAGTATGAGGGTGAAATGGTGTTCTTAGAACCACAAGTATTCTCATATCCTTCCACAACCCCTTCTAGAATCTTCATGTGAAACACGAATCCCTATATGAATCAATAGTAAGAGTGACCACGTGTAATCATATTTTCTGACATACATACATCCTTCCCAACTAATAAATTGAGAAAATATCCCAAATAGAAACAAAGTGGGCTGATTTTGTTATTCAGTCAAAAACTACCCGTATTGCATAGAAACCCATCAGCAACCTAGGTAATTCGACTATGAAATCCATGGAAAAATATTCTGATTTAAATTTATGGAATGGAAGCGACTATGAAAATCATACAGGTCTTTGGTGCTCTAGCTTTACCAACTTACAGATGGAACACATAGTGATAAATCCTACTATCTAATGATTTATCCCATCCCACCAATACTAGAATCACATATCTCATATCATTTTGTATATGACTAGATGAAATTCCCCCAAAAAAGTGTTGGACAGTTTCATTAAATCCACTCTAGTAACTATAGTTTCCCATAAATGTCTATTTATGTGAAATATGTCATCTCTATCCATTGTATAATATAGAGTTTAGATATCTCCTGATATACTCTCATGGAGAGCCAAGCCATCGGGATATGAAAATTTTCTTCCTTTCATCTTCTCAAAGAGATAATATGTAATTGTCAACTATGAGAGGTAATACTACTTGTGGCTTTCATAAAACAATAGTTGACACTCAAAATAGAGGGAAATTATATTCTATTCATCACTAAAATCCCATAAAGCATGTACCTATGTTTTTTGAATAATATCATTTGCAAGAACATTTTCATTCCTTGGTGTATACGCAAAATCAAAATCATAATATTGTAGATACATGACCCATTCTTACTGTTTGAGGTTCAAGTCACATTGGGAGAAGATATATTTGAGGCTCGTGTGGTCCACATACACCAAAAAATGATCACTCAATATATAATATCTCTAGTAACATAAGGCATGGTCAACTGCTACTATCTCATGGTCCTACTTCGGGTAATTTTTTTAATGAGCCCTTAATTACCGAGATTGTATGTAAAGACTCTATCATACAGTATCATCACTAATTCTATGCCGATTTCTGATGCATTAAATTAGACGGTATAACATATTACTAGATCTAGAAGAGTCGTAATAGATTCTGAGACATGCTGACCTTCTAGCTCCAGAATGGATTTCTCGCAAGCTTCTAACCACAAAAACATAACTCCCTACTTAGTAAGGCCAATTAAAAGTAAAGTAAGATATCATAAATTTTGTATGAATCATCTATAATATCCATCCAACCCCATGAAATTGTGTATACCAAAAACATTCTTGGGATTCACCCAATAAACTACAACACTATCTTTTCTTAGGTAAACAAAGACTCACGATGTCGATATTATATGACCCATGAAGTGAACTCTGTTGATCTAAAAGTGGATCTTATCCCGAATGGCATAAATATGACTCTCTATCTCAGTGTACAATGGCAGATCTAAATATTTTTGGTATCGTCGTTATGTTCATGAGAATCAATCATGGTTTCATCCACAAATAACATGAATAGAATCGAGATTGGGTTGGGATACCCAATTCATTAAATCCATGAAAAATATATGGAATGTTTCTAAGACCAAACAAGAAGAAAATGTACTCATATAGACCATACCTACAATGGAAAACTATAAAAGGTATGTCTGATGGCCTGACTCACACCAGATGATATCCAAATATCCAGACGATCTTAGAGAAGACCCTATCCCTTTAGACCTAGTCGATGATTTCATCTTTTAAAGGTAGTAGATACAATATCTGGAATATAAGCTAGTTATAACTTATGTAATCCACCTGTAGACATAATGTTGCATTCACCATCTTGGTGAAAAGCACATGCGACCCCTAAGAGGATATACTAGGGATACAAACCCCTTGGCGTCTAGATCCTCTAACAGATTCTTGAGCACCTAAATCTCTAAAGGTGACATCATGTTTGATGGAATGGACATTGGAGCTGATCCTGGAACAAGATAGATTGTAAAATATACCTCCCTCTTAATAGGTAATCCCAAAATATCATCGGGAAGGACATCCCTAAAACTATCCACTACTAGAGAGAAATAATCATTTCATAATACCTCATACATCATGAAGATATTTTCAATATGGGTGTTAACCCCGCATATTCCATGATGTTGTGGTCCCTCTCTACCAGCCTAGACATCCCACTCACCCTTATGTAGATAAAGCCTTCCCTCTGGTGATGTAAATGATACCCTTAGGTGATAACAGTCTTCAAAATCATGATATTAAACCAAACAATCCACCCTGAGAATGACTTGAATCCTTTCATATTGAGAATGAGAGGCTAACTACGAAAAGGTAGCTTCCTACCTTAAGGGAATAGTCCATACATTGGAATATTTCCTCTGATTGCACTAATAATATTGTATCTATGGTAATTATACCATAGTAATTCTGTGTATAATGTTGAGACGTTCCATGATAAATATAAAGATAAGATATTTTGAAGCACCTGTATCAAATAAATCTGTTACAATAGTATAGGCTAGAATAATAGTACCCCGTACTATAGATGTCTCCACAACTTGATCCTCAGGTATCAGCTGTACTACATGCAATTGGAAAAATCCATATATTTATGAAACATTTTCACTACCATGATCCTTACTATTCTTTAGGAACTGGTGGTGATCAGGGGTCTGGATACCACAACCATGACCTCCTACTCGGCTAGTCCTTCCATGGTTATTCAAATGCCCTGCCTGATATGGTGAAAAAGAACCCACTCTTGATGGTGGAGCTGGAATAGATCCTTTACCCTTCTAAGTAGGTTGAATGGCCCTATATAACATCTGAAGATTACCCATTCATTGATAAGAAATAAAATTTAGTGGTTCTCTATCACATTGAGGCATTAGATCCCCCATCGTCTACATTGATGACACACCATGGAGTTAGAAAAATGGGTACTCTAGCTGTCCCTTCCCAAACAAGAAAAATCAAGAGAAAATTTCTGGACACTGGAAGAACTATTGGCCTGACCCGACACTAGTACTCAATGTTTTGTACTATTTTTTTCCCTCATGTTATTCTAAGTGATAATAGAATAATTGACTATTTCAAAAAAAATTAGGTAAGGGAAATACATTCACCTATGTACAGATGGCACACACACACCCATCCTTGAGGTGTCTAGAATGTGAAAGATAACCAACAACTAGAACAATTGAAAATCATTGAATCTCTTTGAGATGAACTGAATATTCCATAACTAATATAGAACCCTACTTGAGATGAATGAAATATTTATGGTTATCAACTGTCGGCATCAATGGAAATAACAAATCATAGAAGGTGGTTTGGAAATCAACCCATAACATGTCTAGATGACGAACAACAAGTGTAATCACATCCTACAAATGCTTGGATGAATCATGCTACCTAAAAGTACCAATTTTGACCCTATTCTATGGAGGTGTCTCTAGATGCTCAAGGATAGATAATGTGGCCTCGACCCAGGACTCAAAAGCTTATGGACTACCATCCCTTAAAAATTTATGATGGAGTTGCTTCTAGAACTCCCGAGTCAGGTCATCCATCGTTGGTACAAGCTGTCGAGAACCAAGAATAGACTGCATCATACATAGAAAACATTCACATACTTGGGAATAAGTGCTGATATTAGGTACTGAAGTCAGTTCCTCATGTTTCACTCATGGATTTAAGATTGGAGGCTCTATGCCAACCATGTATGGAGCAAGGAGGTTGCCACCCTCCTAGTCTATTATATGAGAACATTATGGAATTATTGGTCTATAATTCTATGAAGACAACTTAAAACACGATTAAGTAGAAATATAGCCTAAATTGAAGAAGGTGAATGTAATAAAACTCACTAACCAAAGCATAATACCCCAACTACCCGGTTAGGTGTCCACATATCTGTTAGTGGTCGAGTATAAGTTTAATTTCATTTTACATTTTATTACTAAGTTCACTCCATTACCATTCCTAAACATGAAATGGGGGGATAAGTTTGTGAATGAATTTCATATTATATGTCTTGTTTCACTTTATAATGGATATTTATTCCTATTGAATCAATTCCCATACCCATTATCAATGAAAAGAATAACCACTAATTTATAACATACATGCTCAAATCGTTAAATTACTCATCCTTACCCATGAGAGCCCATAAACCTCATGAATTGAGAAAGAAAATAAATAAATAAAAACAAAGAATAATACAATCAAAATATGACTACAAAATATCACTCAACAATCTTAGCCATATCAATGAATGAAAATTAGTGAAATGCTACTATATGGGATGACATCATGCATGACATGTGAATTCTAGGTTTATGTAATGATGCATGTAACAATGAGCCTTTCCCCAATATCATCAGTCTAAGGATAAAATGGAATCTCAATCATAAAAAAATTATACAACTTTTTCATCACCCAACGGTGATAGAATATCAACTATGATAGGAAAAACAAAATAATAATGATATTTTGGGTAACCTTGATTTTACATCGATCCTGGGTTTGTGATAACAGACCATGACTTATGACGAAGTCCCATAACATTAATAATCTCTAATATATTGTCACCAAATAGTAAATAAAGAAGAGAAAAATCTTTTGATACCATTATGTGACATCCCAAACCTAAATTCCACTTAATTTGTGCCCTGAGTTTGGTGGGCCATAAGGCCTCAATCACATCTCCCCGAACGCCAGAGGCTACTGACTATCAGTGAGGGCCTATGTGTGTCCTTGGGGAGACAATTCCCCCATATCATACTATTTCATAGTGGATAAATATAAATAGACGTAAATTGAAGAAGCAATATAAGTAAACATAAAACAAAATGAAAAAATAGAGACAATAGTTGAAATAACATAAATAACTAGAATAATGAATGAGAATAAAACATATATTGATAATATGTTATTCATTAGAAAAAATGGAAAATATTGATATAAGATAGTATTAATAACATGTTACACCAATGTATAATAGATATCAAAATACTATCCCAACCATCATAATCTCCGGTTCAGTCATCTACATTAAATATCTATCATAAACAATAAGAAATCAAGTGTTATAAGTAATATGATTCCCTTTATCAAAAACTTCATTCATGTTAATCAGGTTCCAAACGGTGACTATAGAGGGTGTGAGATAAATCTTCGTGGGCCATACCAATGGTGTCTATAACATCATGTACGTGTAATGGAAATGTAACAGTTTGAAATCATGTATATATAATGAAAAAAAGTACAATGTAACTAAATTACCAATAACCTGCTTTAACTCTCAACTAGTGTCTGAACATGTAACCAAATAATTATTTTATTGTTACCAGTTTATAAATAAATAACACATTATTAATGGTGAAGGTTCTAAGATGTATATGGAAACTTGTAATAATATTTAAAAAATGAATTTCCAAGGAAATAACCAAGGAAATGTAGACCTCAAGGGTTACTAGATGAATAATAACTGTATCTTATCTAAGGGTTAGAGTGTAATCTAAGGAGAATATTCCAAGGCATTCCACAATAAAATACCTATCGAATCCAAGGTGATCATCAAATGTAAAACAGGGCTAAGTTGTGACTGGTATCTATGGGATTTAACCATGGAACCATCATTTCAATGTTGGATCCATTGAGTGTATCCAAGTAATCCTTTAATACAAAGTGAGGGTTCATATGATGTCATATTAGGCATCTAAGAATATACAATAGTTTGGATCTAGGTTGGTCTCATCCTAAGAAATTTGTATCGTTGGATCAGAATGGGATTCTAGAGTGCTAATGGCATTCCCCAATAAGAATCCCAGGGGTGATCAAGATAAGTGAATCCTATTTGATAATGAATTCATATAATATTTCATATGACTTAAAAATTTCCTTTCATTAGTGTGGTAATTCCATGTTATATCCAACCCTTTAATCAATTCATAATTTTCCAATAAGTCTATTTTGTTTAAACCCTTCATTTCATTAGTGTAAAAAGACCATGTATCATTCATCCTTTATTAAATAAAATTATAGAATATTCAATATTTTAAGTTCACTCCAAAACCTTACATAAACTTTTTATGTGGTTTTATGGATATGAAACCTATTATTCATTCACATTTAATCTCGTCAAGTCCTATACTTAGTAAACTTTCTTATTTACCTCTCACATTTGAATATAAAATTTGATTCACATACCTTTGTAGGGTTAAGTTTAAGTGAAAGTGTACTTTCCATTAACCATTACATGATACAAAAATAGTTTATTACAATGTTTCATACCTTTAGCGTGGTCAAGCTTGAGAATATTAGAATGATGGCTCAAACTTTTCAAAACACCAAATAATCAACTATGTCATATAATGATATATGGGATATTGGTAGTTGTAGGAATAAACACCATCAAGTAATCACATATTTTGGGAGAACAATACCATATATTTCTAATGATAATAATAATGACATATAAATTCTATAAACGACAGGTGATGAAATTGATGGGACCCTCACGACAATTCCAAATCATCAAACTTGAGGGATGTGTTACAGACCAGCCTGAATAGGCTCATATGACTCTCCTACTCTAGTATTAGCCTATTATTTTTCTTGGATCATATTTTATCTAAGAAAATTTATAAAACACCAACACATTGATATCTTGGATGAGAGTGAGATAAAATAATAAAGGCTCATACAGACTCGAGTACTTATTGTTCCACAACCAATGTGATGATGGGCTGCTCGAATGGATTCTAGATCAAGGATATCACATAATCCCTATATTAATAATTTAAAAAGATAAAAAATGAGAGGAACATATGATAATCTTTCTAGAAATCATATTAGGGAATATGGATTGGTTAAATAGATCATAACGGGTAAAATAGTAAAATTACAATTTTTTTGCCTATGAATGATTTGAAAAACGACGCGCAAACCTAGCATGGGTACCTATGAAAAAAGGAAAATCACATTGTTAGACTGAACATTTAGGTATATCGTGGGCCAACCATGTGAGATGGCTCTACCTAAAAACACAGACCATCTACACGATTAGATCTGACTGTGCGACCAACCCACAATATTTGATCCAACAATGAATGAAGCCTAGTTTTCTAATAAAAATATGTGTTCAAAGATCTAAAAAATCTATTGACACCCTTATAACCTTCTCTAACTCATTAAGAATCCATACGAGGTCAAAAATAAAGTATTAGACCAAAATTTAAAGGCTATATACAAGAGTGAAAACCCACGTTCTTACACATAAATAGCATATTTTGAATTATAAAGTCCCGAAAATATTTGGAACTCTCTTTATAAATTCGAGAATTCTCATATGACTCCCTTTTAATTTAATCTAACTTAATTTACACCAAAAATATCTTTTCTCCCACAGACATGAAATCATATTAGAGGGATTTTATTGCCAATAATATTTCTTTTGGAGATCTACAAGAAAATGAAATGTATTACCAATGATAAGTATATAAAGAGACATCCCAGTTGGAGTTTTATACATGGCCATGTTGGCCAATAATTCCTTATCCATCAATAAAGACTAGTATTTTCTTGAACTAATAATAGTTTTACATAGTATTTGTATCAATTATCTATTTGAAACCTATTTTTTCCCACAAGATTGTGGGTGGTAGGTGGTACAAATTTATTTGAATACATCCATACTTTTCAATCAACGATTTAAATTTAAATTTCATAAAGAAACCCCGTTTTTGTGATAAAATATCCTAAAACACAAAATCGTGAGAATATATTATTCTTAATAAAACCCACCACACTATAAGAAACATTTTTTTGTAAGAGAAACTACATCAACCCATATTTAGATATAGTTTACATAAAAAGGATGTACTCATATCCATAAGAATATAGAAATGGTCTAATAAAATCTATCCCAAAACATGAATAATTATATCTTCTGAAATCTCTTTTTGTGGAAACTCTTATTTTCTACCCACATTCCCCAACCTTTGAAATTTATCATATATTATTACTAAACTTCTGGCATCCTTAAATGTTATAGGATAGTAAAAAACATGATTGTAGATCCTTTTGGGCTGAATGATCTACCATATAGTTTCCTCCCCATGGATAAGAGTGACAACATTCCAAACTAGAAATCATTTCATCCTCATCGACATACCTCTTGAAAATAACATTCCCACACCTTTTAAAGTGCAGAGGATCAAACCCAACATAAAACATAAGATAATAAAAAAACCACTTCAAATGATTATGTGAAGGTTATTTTGGCATAAATCCTACAATCAAGATGTTTTCAAAATCTACAAACCATGTATATTTCTTAACTAATGTAGAAAAAAACTGTTATTCAGTAAAAATGTATTGATTCCTATTGTCTCACTAGTTTGAATTTTCTTTTTAGATAATTATGAAAAAAATTATCTACCACATTTTCAAAACCATTCTAATCTAAGATATCCGAATAAAATTTTTAAAATAAAATCTTTTTCCTCATTAGTCTTGGTTTTGATTCCATTTTATCCAAAATAAATTTTAAAGTAAGATAATCAATTAAAATTTTGAGTTTTGATCCTATGCGGTTTTCATAAAATTTTCGATGGAAAACATGAAAGCAGTTAAAAGATTCTCTATAGTAGAAAAATTTTACTTGGGATCATAAACGATATACTGGTATAGTAAATCATATGTTAACACTTCTATTTTCTTTAGCCTAAGACTACCCCTACTTCCCAATCACTTTCATCACACAAATCCTCAAACAGAAATTTCTAGACAGGGGAAATAATTATTGGTGATGATGTAAGATTTTTCCTAAACAAGAAAAATGATTCAAATAAGTTATCATCAATCAAAAATGGTATATCATTAACTAAAAAAGATCATAATGTCCTATAAATTATATAATAGTTTTGTATGAATCTATGATAAAATCCAACATGTCCAAGAAAACATCTAATGAATTTTACATTTGTAAGAGGTGGATGTTTTGGAATCACATCAATCATACCATTGTTTACTTAAATCAACCTATTTGAAATTTCATTGACTGAAAACGTTTCTTATATAACCATTAATTAACATTTCTTCAAATTTAAGACTATGTTGGCTTCCTCATGCTTTTGTATAACAGTTTCTAAATTTTTCAGTAATACCTCAAAATCAAAACCATAATTAGGAAATTTATCCATGAAAACTTATATAATTCACTCATTAATATCATAAAATATATCCTTAATATACCTTTTTATGGATGGAAGTAGCACCACATATATCTAAGGGCATCATCCTATAATAAAATGTACCAAATGGACATGTGAGTGTGATGATTTCCAAGTCTTCTGGGGCTATGAGAATCTGGTTGTAATAAGAATAACCATCTAGAAAAATAATTTCTAAAAAACTATTCAAGAATTTTATCTTGAAATGGAATTGGAGAATTTTCTCTTCTTATTTTAGAGTTATGATTTCGTTAATCTATAAAAAATCTCTACTTTATTGCCTTCTTAATTTAAATTTATCTATTTTTATCTTTAAAAATGACTGTGAAACTTTGTTTTTTAGGAACAAAATGTAACATACATACCCATGTATAGTCAGAGATAGGAATTATTATTCCATCATCATGAAAATTAATTGATTCCCCTCTAACTACAAATTTTATTTTGGGAATTAATATTCATTGAGCTTCAACTCTTGCATTGTGAGTAGGTTCAATAGGTATTTTATGTAGAAAAACACGGAATGATTTATTTAATATTCTCTATGTACCATCCTATAAAAGATATGCACTTACTATAAATAGATAAAAGACACTCTTATTGAATCATAGATAACTCATTAGAGATTATGATAGGATTGGTATAATTTTTACCCAAAAAACAATATTTGAGATGGGAAGAAAGAGGCTTCATCTATAAAGTTGGTGAATCTTGACCAAAAGAAAGAACATTACTCCTAGGAGGTCGAAGGTCATAAATTTTATTCCTAACATATAATGAGATATAAATAAACCTCTACCTTAATTTGATGCAGAATTGAAAAATCCTCATAATCAGTTTCATGTTTTGGTTTTAAATTTTTTTGTATAAAAATTTTATACATTTCTTCCAAAAAAATCACCTAAATAAGAATCTCTCAGCTATATATATTTACTAAAACAAATAACCATGAAAGTATCATCTTTTGTGGTGTTTTATCTATTTCATCAAAAATTTATAAAAATTAATCTTGTTTTTTCATTAAAATAATCTTCAGATTCATGAAAATAAGCAGTTAAATAATTTCAAAAATATTTTGAATCTTCTCATTTCTCAAAACCATTAAACTCTTCACTTTTCTCTCCTAGATTTAAAATTCATTTTTTATGAGAAAAATTTAGTAATGATCCCTTTGTGGCATGGAAAAACCAACCATGAATGATTTAGACTTCTTTATCAGACTCTATATCAAGTATAATAAAATAAATAGTAAAAATAGATTCCCTACTCCTAAAATCGAATCATAATATCTTCATATAGGGTGGGTTATAGAGCGGTCTTCCAATATCAAGAAATTATTTTTGGGAAATGGTTATCTATATCTCAAATACATAAATTGTGATATGTGAATAATATTGATATTGGATTAATGGCGACATAGTAAATTGACATGCCCACTATTTCTAATACTACACAGAATAAAAAAACTACCATGATCATTAAGAGTAGAAGTTATCTTATATTGAAATACAACATTAAACTCCTTATTTAAACTATGAGTAGGAAACTCCTTTCCTATTTTCGTGTTTGAATTATTCTTTTAAGAATTTTCATATATGAAGGAACCTGGTGTAAAGCATATAAAAATGGGATATGAATTTTATTATTTTTAAAAAAATATTGAATTTTGATAAGTATAGGTTCTTGATGATTCATCTTAATTCACTTTTGGAAAAAAATTTGTGGATCCAAAATATTAAAAACCATAGACATTCATTCAGGTTAGTTTTCATTCCCTTCATTCACTATATTTTTCATAATTTTCAACTCTTTATCATCTTATTTTAATGGATTAATAACATTATTTAAAGAATATTTAATGGGGCTGTAATATTTCTAGATTTTTTCATTTCATTCATTTTATTCTATAATTTCATTTTCAGTTGGTTGAGTATCCCTTCGGGATTCCTGTTGAGTCTAAACAACATTCCTAGTTGGGATATCCATGCTATTTTCCTAAGGATTGACTTCAGTTGTACTTGGTTGTTCCCCTTTTCCCCTCTAATTTAGGCCTCCAGAAAGTTGTCCCATTTGAGTTTCTATATTTTACATTATTTTAACAAATTGAATTTTATTAGAATCAAGTTGATATTTTTTCCAACTAAGCCTGAAACATTCTATCATGAAAATCCATTCTATAAAGAATATATAATGTTTAGAGGTCATTTTTCCTTCCATATTACCTATATAATTTGAAGGTTATACCCTTTGTTGATTTTGGTATTTCTTGCGAGGTTTCTATTTGAAGTCAAGGGGAATAACAGGTTTGAAAACCCCCAGCTTCTTCCACGAACGGATGTCAGTATTTATATAACATTGATTGTAGTTAGTAGATAGTGGATCATCTCTTCATTGTAACCGTGGTGCGTAACCAATAAAACGTAATTCTCAAGTTGTTCGATAGTCATATCGATGTTTGGTAAGCAACAGTAGGAAGGAACATATGTACCACAATGGTGGTATTACTCCCTACACGAGTTTCAATCATTTTGATTATAATATGAAACTACATTGAATTCAACTTGATTGTCCTTTTTATTCACTTTCCTTACTATTTTTCTTCTACTAGAATAATTATGCTAGGAATTCAATGTAAGGGTATTGAATATTTGTTTCAATTATTCAGAAGCCTTATTATTTAAATATCCACCATATTCTTGATGAACTATTGTTTGCTGATAATCGGTCGGGCTATAGTAAGATTTAACCTATGGAAACTAATGAATACAATGATGATTTAGACATTATCTAATAAGTACTCAAAATATATCTCATGCCTCATAGAAAATCCCAACCTCATTATGTAAAAATATGTGAACTTATGCTTAATTTTAATGGTCATTCATTATGGATAAAACATCATAACAAAATCATTATACAACTGATCCCATGTATCAAATATTTCCTCATTCAAATGCTGAAACCATAATCTAGAATTTACCTTCTTACAAAAAGGGAAATCTATAAGATTTATCTCTTATTCATTCAGACCACTTAATGTTATTTGTTGTACCTTGTAGTATAAATCAGTAATGAAGTCATGGGAATATTTTTTAGGATGTCCATTGTATGATAGAAACATACAAAGATTAGACTATTTGATTTCTTTGTTCAGATCCCTATGAGTGTGTCTAATGTAATATGGATTACTAAAAATGTTTGGAACCTAAAACTCTATAATCATCAATATCTATTATAGCTAATTCCCAATATGTTTCAAATTTAGATTTTGGATTTGAACAATATTCATATTTTTTCACTTTCGATTGTTATTGTCATCTTTATATGTAAAAAATCAATTCATTATAATTATTTTTATTGTAAATTATATTCTCATGAAATGGATATTATTATTTTTTAAACCATATAAAAATTTGTATAAATACTGTTTACTTTGACAATTGTTTTATTTACTGAGGAATTGTTGATAAATATGAATATTTTATTAAATATATATGATCATTATAACATGGCTAACATTTAGGAAATAATGGTTCTATTATCAATGTCTATTGACCAAGACTACTGAACTGAAAAATTCTTCAAAAATGAAACATTCACCACCCATAATAGTGATTTCAATAACCAAAATTAATAAATAGATGATAAGTTTCTATAAATAAATAATTCACGGTTTGGTAGTTATATTGTATGTTATTGACCTTTTCTAGAGTTATATTGGTTGAAATTTAAGGTAAATTTTTCTGTACCATTGATTGGATTTATGACATGGTGAGTTTTTGGGTGGATATTTTATGAAATTTTGTAAAATAGGGTATGTGTACAGTTGGAACTTGGTTTGGGTAATTTTTGTGCCCAATCTAGCTAATCATGTGATCCACGGTAGATCGGTTTGCACAGCTAGTCTACAATTTGAAAAACTATACACCAAAAACCTAGGTAACCGTGAAAACCTACATAAGAAGGTCCATACATTTGGTATGTCATTTACCTAAACAAGCTCCCCAACCTTGAAAACTATTCATGTAGTTTATTAATCACCTAGAAAATAATTTTGAAATCCCCCAATCCCCCAAAACACCTCTTATTCGACCGATACTTAGGAATAAACATTTTTGGGAAATTATAGAGATTTCCAAAGGGGTTACAAGGCTATCTGACCTCCGTTCTTCAATATTCAATGCCTGAATCGATGATCTGCTCATCTCTCGGTAAGTGGATCCCATCCTGATGACTTCTCATTCATTATTATATCTTTCTTTAATCTTTTGGTAGAGTGTATCCTCTATTTTTGTAAATATAAAACTTTTTGGTGATATCTAGATCTATGATTGTATATCTAGAACTAGATTGATAATATCTTGAAATCCTTTATCCTAATTTGAGGATTTAGATTGTGAAATTGGATCTACAACATTGTGCTACTTGAATTTTTGGAATTTCCATTGAATAAACACCCATCATCAAATTAAGGTAAGTGGTTTAAAATTTAATTCCCATGGTCATTGATTTGATGTGTGCATATAAAATTAAATAATTTCTACTATTCTTTAGCAATTGACTTATTAAAATGGATTATTTTGGTTGACCAATTGAATTATCATTTCATTGATAAAATAGATGATTAATTAAGAAATTAATCATACCACTAAAGGGTTGTCCTATTAGATAATTAATTTTGGGGAATAAATTATAAGAGATAGGGGTTGTGACCTATATAATTAATTATGGGATTAATTATGAGATTTTGAATTAGTTTGATTGAGATAATTAATTGTGAATTATTTATGTGACTTGAAGTTATTATCTAGATAAATAATTGAAGGATTAATTATGATGAGTTGAGAATTAGAGTAGGATAATTAATTCTAGAAAATTAATTAGGGGACATGAATTGTGTTATTAATTAATTAAAGGGTTTGACATAGTTAATTAATTGGGAAATAAATTAGGGTTATTTATGTTTTTAACTAAATGTTGAATTAGTAATTGAATTAAGGTGGATAAGTAATTATAATTTAATTATGTGTGAAATAATGGGATCATGGTTACTCCAATTTGATAAGTATAAATGGTAACATTGTCATTGTTCTTATGAGTTAATGAATAGGAACATGGTCATCAAAATGGGAAGTATAAATGTTAACATGGTCATTGTACATATGAGTAACTTAATGGGAACATGATCATTCTATTGAGAAGTTATAATGGTAACATGGTCATAATAATTATGAAATTTGAACATGGTAAATTTGGATTTTATGTGTGAATTTATAGAATTATAATAAAGGCACTTCTAGATATGGCCTCACATGATAATAATTGAAACTCCCACATCAGTCGAATCAGGTGCAAAGATATCATATTACCAATGAATACATTGAACTACAATAAGAGTTGAAGTAAGTATTATGATATGATATTACCTTGGGAATGCTTTGGGATCCTATACTAGAATAAGTTAGTGTAGTGGTATGAGAGTCCCTAGGAACCCAGGAGTTAATATAATTAAATAGAGAATTAATGATAATGTGATAATGATCTATTTATGAATTGTATTCCTTTTCTTATAGAACTATATACACTATCATTTGACTGGACATATTTTAGAAACTGTTGGTGGTGGCCTATTGAGTTATAGTCAAACACTACTCAGGCTACCTGATCATTACTCAAATTGAACATTCTTTTGAGTAATAGATTATGGGAAAGGGATCTGTGTAAGATTGCAGATTTTGACTAGAGTTTGGATGGGGTAACTAGACGTGGTTCAAGACCAATTTGGGAGTTGATAGTGTCTTTATTTTTTTGTTTCTTTTTAGGAACACTGACACTTACATAAGCATAACATGTTATCTCTTTTAGTTGAATATTGTATTTTTTTATTGGTTATCTTATGAATTTGGAATTGTTCTAGTTATATATGATTCCGCATTTATTTTATCTATTTCCAGTAGTTTCTTTACTCATATAAAAGAGGGTACCGTCACCCCATGATTAACTTACTAGACCCTCATTGCTAGTCGATAGCCTCTAGCATATGAGGAGGCACTCTTGAGTTTTTTTGTGAACCGGCTCGAGCCACCATCGCATGTTTCCCGGTTCGGGATGTTACAAAGTGGTATTAGATGTTGTTTTAATTCTTCCTCTTTTGTCTTACTATTTCTTGAATGGTATACATGACACTAGGAAGAGGCATGGCTCTGTAATGATCACATTCATGTGAGTTGAAAACTCATGTACATGGGAAATCCTAGGTACTCAGGGTGGGATAATTGTTAGTACTGTTTGTTGTTACTGTTGAATATTATTTCACCTTGGTTGAATCACTTGTAGTGATATTTCATTATGGTTTATGAGAATTTTTGAAAATTGATTTGTGTCCCATAATTTCATGAGAGTTGTGTCTTCATGCAAAATTCTAGGAACTCCAGATTATTGTGACATGCATAATTTTAGACACGCATGGGAAAATTTGTTATGGGTATGTTGTCGAACTGGATCCATTTTCCTTGATTGTGAGATTAAAATGAAACAAATAACACGTAACATGAATTTATAAAAGTTATTAAAATGATGTGAAATGAGATTTTTTGGGTTTCAAAAGGAGAAAATTGATTAGGATAGTGTGATTACCCTTGTTAACCATAACCATAGAGTAGGAAGGTAAATGGTAGTAATGGCACCTCAGTTTGATTATGTGGTGAGATTCTGGGGAAATGAAACATTGTATCCTATTGTAATTATTTCCTCTTATATATGTAGATCATTTTTACGAGACCTATTATGTGTGTTTATATTGGTAGGGAATATACCTCCACGATATTTTTTGGGAGAGATAACCGAGTGGTATGGTAAGTAATTGTCTTCTAGATAAGGAACTTGAGGAATCAATAGTGCAAGATGAAGATAAACAGGAATAGTTTCAAGAGAAATTTTTTCATTTCATTCAATTCATGGAAAGATACCTAAGGAGGGTTGTGAAAAGCATGTCTGGGTTGACAAGGGAGTTTTAGTCATAGCACCCTCCACCTTTTAGCGGAGTGGATGGACCTGAGAGTGATGAGTTCTAGGATGGGTCCATTGAGACTATTCTTGACCATTTGGAGAATTTGGTTGAGAGGAGGTTCAAGCTGGATACTTATTTTCTACAGGGATCAGTGAAGTACCAGGCTGACATTCATGCACAAATTGGAAAAAAAATAACGGTATGTTATGGAATGAAATCTTGGATAGGATCATGGAGAACATTAATCTTGAGACACTTAGGCTAGAAAAATCCATTTAATTCATGAATATGATTTAGGTTATAATGTTCTTGAATTATTATGAATGATTCTGCATTGATATGTAATGCTTGGCTCCAGCGTTAACAGGAGATTAGGCAGCTACGAAAATATATCTTCAGGACATAATTTAGTTGGAGATTGAGTCCCAAGTAAATATTTTCTGATTAAAGAAGATATCTAATGTTATGGATAATTCTCTCATAGATGAAGGGAACCTAATGGATGTTTCTAGTACTGTATATCTAGTTATTACTAGATGATCCAGATGTGAGACGTTTTTGAGACGGAAGATGCATTTTTAGAAATTTAGAGAGGTTAATGGGAAGTAGAGTACATAAACAGAAGTTTCAATTAGACATCAACATACTGGTGTGATATGTCATCAGTGTGGTCACTCGGGACACAATCACTGAAATTATCCCAAAAAACCCATACAATTTTGATCTTGAGGTAATATGAGAAACCTACTGATGTTCTACTGGTCGTAGTGACAGACTCGTGTTAAGGAAGCTGCTGGGTAGAGTTAGAGTGTGGGAAGGGGGTCATTACACCCTATCGGTTTGGAAACTAGAGTTATACTCTCATATATGGTTGATGTTTTGTACATGGTACTATTGGGATAGAGCACCCATATCATCAATGTGGTTCTACATAGGTAGGTGAGACCACATCATAGACAAGAGGGGCATGGCAGTTACATGAAGTGTGACATACCCTTGTTGAATGTGAGGTTGGTCCATCGATAGTCAGAGGTACTATTCTAGTATCTTTTAATTTATCAAGTTCATTTTTGGAAACCGGTTCCTATCATTCCATTTTATATGAAAAACTTGTTAATGGTTTGAGCCATGTGGTTGAGTTCATGAGCAGAGTAATAACAATTGATACACCGTTGGGAACATAGTCTATAGAAATCTATCCAAGAACATGATGTTTACTGGAGTTCGGTGATAATATTTTTCTACAAGATTTCTATATTCTTGATAAAATAGGATTCAAACTAATTTTGGGTATGGACTATCTAGTCACATACCAAGCCCCCATTGATTGTAACTATAGGAGAGTTACATTTACATCTCCAAAGGGTGACACTTACATTCACCATAGAGTGTGTGATATCCAGGCGGGCTAGCAGGGCCAACAAATCAGCAAATGGGAGAGATAAAAACCTATATTTCTATTATATTACTAGATTATGGGGGTACTATGAAATATATTTGTCCACAAGTAGTGGAACTATTTCAGGATGTCTTTTCTAAATACTTCATTGGGATACCACCTGAGAGGCATGTTGAATTCACTTTTGAGCTCATGTTGGGGGATGAGACAATGTCTATTCCATCATTTATAATGGATCTACTTGAGCTTCGTGAGATCAAGACTCAGTTGGATGAGTTATAGGATAATGGATTCTCCCATAAATGTACATCGCATTGGGGATCACATGCATTGTTACAATAAATATCAATGTGAGTATTCATTTTTGTGTTGATTATCAGAAGTTGAATGAAATGAATGTGAAGAACCAATAAACTATTCCATGTATCGATGATCTTTTTCCCCAGTTGAAGGGATACATTTTGATCTCAAATATCTATTTGAGATTAGGGTATCATCAGTTGAGAGTAAAAACATCTAATATAAAGAGGAATTCTTTCATAACTAGTGATTTCTCTTAATGAGTTATTTAATTCTTTGTTCGGTTGATAAATTCACCAACAAGGTTCACAAATTTGAGCAATATGATATTTCATCTGTATCTAGATATGTTTGTGAAGACATATTATTTTACACCAAGACACATGACGATTGGGCCCAACATCTTGACATCATCATAAGTACACAGAGAGTGGACCAGCTATACACCAATCTATCTAAGTGTAAATTTTGGATTATGTAGGTACAATTTTTCAGAAATATAATCATGGTGTAAGGTTCGTCACTGGACCTAGTAAAGGATCAATTAGTGGTTTCTTGGGATTTTTCCATGAATTTGTTCGATATCTGATGCTTTCTGGGTTTATCTTCGTATCAAAAGATATTAATCCAAGACTTTTTCCATTTGGAAGTGCTGCTTTTGGGATTGAAAAAGAAGGGGATAATGTATGAGTGGACAAAAGAATGCAATAAATCATTCCATGATCTAAATAATTTTGTAAAGATAAAACCAATTTTGATCCAACCTATGTCTGGTGAGGACTACACTATTTATTGTGATGCTTCTATGATCGAAACAAGAGTTGTGTTGATGCAAGGGAATCGAGTCATGGTATAAAGATCTCAATAGGTGAGACCATATGAACTGAACAAACCTATGTATGAACTCAAGTTGGCAGAAATTGTTTATGACCTTAAGGGTTGGTGACACTACCTTTTTTGTAGAAAAGATTATAAATTATACAGATCTCAAGATGTAGAAGTATATTTCATCAGAGTGTGATTTGAATATTCAACCGTGGAGATTAGTAAAGTATATAAAACCTTTTGATTTAGACCTAGCATATATTCCAGAGAAAAGAAATAGTGTGGGTAATTCCATGGTTAGGAAAAATCATACTCAGATGGTTCAGGAGTCAAGTGCAGAGTAGAATATGATGATCTGGATAGCTAAAATGCATGTGGTGGTTCAGGAGATTCAGGAGTAGATGACTCTCGTTTCAGTTATAGTAGAGTATAAACATTTCAGATGGACCATGGATAGATAGTATGAGGATATAGAGTAATCATAATTGAAGGGATTATTTGAATGCTGGGAGATACCTATGGACTGGTAGATAGATGAGGATGAGATAATCTCTATGAAAAATTGAGTTGTTGTACCAATGAGCAAACATGAAGAGCTCCTGAGAGAATTTCATTCCACAAAGTGGGCGGTGCATCTAGAACTGACCAAAATGTACTATGACCTACAATTTATGTTTGTTTTCTAGACATGAAAAAGGATATAAGAGGTTTTTTGATAAGATGCTTCACCTATCAGAAGGTGAAGTCAATGTTTCAATGATCTAGAAGATCACTACTGCAATTTCTTATTCTTGAATGGAAGTGGGACAACATGAATATGAATTTTTTGTTAGTATTACATGGATTTTTAAGAATAATGATAATATTTGGGTCATTGTGGATTGAATGAAAAATTTAGCTCATTTCTTGCCTATAAGGGAAACATTTATAGAAGAGGAGTTGAAAAAAATGTATGTTGAAGAGACAGTTTTTCTGAATGGGGTTACACAGACTATAGTTTCAGATCATAATTCAAACGTTAATTCCCACTTCTGGAAGGTCTTGAAGAAATTTCTTGGTATAAAGGTTTTATTGAGTACAACTTCCCACCCACATAAATATGGGTAGTTGGAGTATATTATATAGGTGACTAAGGATATACTACGGGCATGTGTCCTTGACTTTGGTGGGTCGTGGGAGAAGACCATATCTTTAGTGGAGATTTAATATAATAATATTTGTCATGAAACTATAAATATCGCACAAGATGAGGATTTTTATGATAGTCCATGCAGATCATCGCTATGCTAGATGGAAGTAGGTGAGTCTTATTTTTTTGGTTCTGAGTATCGTGTAAGAGACATAAGAGCAGTTGATGTTGATTAAAAACCGTATGGATATGGAATAGAGCCTAAAGAAGTCATATTCTGATAGACCAAAATTACCCCTAGTGTTTGCAGGGTGTGATGGTGTGTTCCTTCGAGTGTCTCCTAGTTTTTTCCCAACAAGATACAGAGGCATAGAATGTGGGTGCCAATGTTCATTAGAGTAATTGAAGTAGTGGATAGAATTGGGCTAATGGCATACCAATTGAATCTTCCATTAAATACAACACTATGAATATTGTCTTCCATTTTTCACAATGATGATGGTATAACCTGAAACTTCTCATGTTGATCGACATAAATGAGTTGTACCTAGAGATTGATGCATCCTTTGTGGAACATTCGATCCGTGTGTTGGATCATAGTGAGAAAGTGTTGCGGGGAAATACCGTTCTGATAGTACTTGTGTTATGAATTCATGGATGCATACAAGAAGAACCACAGGAAAGGGAAGTATAAATAAGGGCGTAATGACCTGATATTTTTGGATTCTAATCTTATAATGTATAGGAAGTGCAACTCAAGGATGAGTTGTTATAAGATGGGGAGATTGTAATACCCTGAACTTTTATGGAGTTATCATGGGAAAACGATCAGGTACTTTCTGTTGTTTTTATGTGCCTTTGATTGGAGTTGTGACTTGGGGTGTTTTCGGTGGAGTTTTTATGAAATATTGAAAAAAAGGTTCTATGAACAGTTGGCACATGGTGAGGGTAAACCATGATCCCATCCAAACTAGCCATGTAAACCCGGATAGATAGGTTCACTTGGTTAGGGAAAAGTTTAAAAAACCATGAGCCCAAACTTATGTAACCATGTGATCTTGGGCAGTGAAGTCCACTTGGTTGTCACACTATTTACCAAACTATGAACCTCTACCCAGAAAACCATGCGTGTAGTTATTAATCACCTGAAAATTATATTAAAATACCCCAAACCCCTGGAACACCATTTATTCAACCTAGACACAAGACAAAACATTTTTGGGAAATTCAATATCTTTTTGGAGGGGTACCATAGCCATCTGAACTATATTATTCAGGCTTGAAATCCTGAACTGAAGATCTGATCTTTTACTAAGAACTGGATCTCATATTGATGCCTATATTGCTCTTTCATCTCTAATTCCATAATCTTTTGGTGGATTTTATCCTCTTTTTCTATAAATCTAACCTATTTTGGTGAGATCTAGATATAGTATTGTAGATATATATCAATATTGATAAGATCCTAAACTCAAATATCTTAATTTAGGGATTTTGATCCAGAACTCATATCTACATCATTATGCTACTATGATTTTGGGAATATTTTTTAAATGAACATAAATCAAATAATTGATGTAGGTGGTCTAAAATTTAAATCTCGTAGTTGTGGATTTAATGGGTGTATGAAAAATTGAAGAATTTCTAGAAATATTTAGTAGTTGGTTTCCGAAATATGGTTAATTAAATTGACTAATTGATTTATCGAAGCACTGTCGAAATAGAAAATTAATTGATAATTTAATCACGTGACTAAGGGTTTGTATTATTAAAGTATTAATACTTGCTAATTGATAATGATAGTTAGTGGGAGTGATGTAGATAATTATTTATAGAAATAATTATGTGATATTTAATTAGCTAGATTGAAATAATTAATTGTGAATTAATTATGTGTCTTGTTGTTATGATCCCAATAAGTAATTGTGGGATTAATTAAGAATATTTGAGATTTATAATCGGATATTTAATTCGATAAAGTTAAATATTTGATATGAATTTTGTTTTAAATTAAATAATTCATAAATTAATTAATGGGTTTAGCGTACATAATTAATTGGGGAAATTAAAAAAGGTAATTGATGTATTAAACAAATTTTTTAATTAGAAATAAAATTAAATGGGACAATTTATTATAAATTATTTATGTTTGAGATATTGGGAACATGGTCTTTATAAATTGGGAATTAGAAATGGTGACATGATTATTATAATTATGAGTAATGGAAGAAGTACATGGTCATTCAAATGGGAAATATTAATGGTAACATGGTCATTATAATTATGAGTATAGAAATAGGAACACATTCATTATATTTAGAAAAAATGGTAACATGGTCATATTAGTTATGAAAATTGATAATTGTAACATTGGAATTTATGTATGAATTTAAAGAATGATAATAAAGGAACTCCCAAATATGGCCTCACATGATAATAATTCGAACTCCGGCATGAGTCAAATTAGGTGCTATGATAGCATATCACCTACGAATAATTTGAGCTCCAACATTAGTTGAAAAAGGTATAAATATTCGATATTACCTATGGAATTCATCAGGATTTATTACAAGAATAAGTTAGTATTGAGGAACAAGTATCCCAAAGTACCCTAGAGTTAATATGATTAAATAAATTATAAATTAAAATTTGATATATATCTATTTATGCATTTTCTTCTTTTATATATAGAATTTTGTGTACTATCTTTTTTCTGGGCATGTTATAGACATAATTGGTGATGGAAATCATTGTTGTACTCACACCCTACTCGGGATGCCCAATCGGTTCCCGAATAAGCCGTACTATCGAAGGATAAGTTATGGGAAAGCACCATGTGTAAGAATACATATTGGGGTTTCATCATGGAATATGGAACCAAATGTGGTTCAGGACCCGCTTTGGATTCGATAGTGTATTTAATTTTTCAATTTCATTATAGGAACTTTGAATCATAGGTCGGAATATCATGTTTTCCCTTTCAATTGAAAATTGTATTTTCTATTTTGGTTATCTCATAACATTGTAATTGTTCTGGTATTATTAATCATCATTTTTAATCTATTTTTTCAATTATTTCACTTTTATAAAAGATGGTATATTCTCCCCATGACTGACTTACCATACACTCATTTCAAGTTAGCTGCCTCTAGCTTACGGGGAGGCACAATGGAGGTCATGTGTCCAACTAGCTCAAGGCACCATCACATGGATCCTTTTTCAGGATGTAACATATATAGTTATAAAATAAATAGATAATAAATCCATAATTATTATATAGTAGGTTTGACATGAAACTGTAAAGGAGATACTTGATTTGAGTGATTTTTATCTAAATTTTAATTCTGTGGGGAACATGCCTTATATTGTACTTGTTTTTTGTGTGTGGTATATATACCTCCCATGAATGCATTTTATGTTTATTATCATGAAATTTATGGTATATGAATATCAATATAAGTTATTTCATTCATGTTTATTATGATTCAAAAGTTACAATATTGGTAAGTGAATATTTAACAATCTTATTATTATTCCAGATTATTTATATTTGAGTCTCTACAGGGGAATATTAGTCTTCCATGTGAATGTTTTTTAAAAAAAATTTTAAGAATATTATTACTAATATATTACAACTGTTTTAAATAATTATTAAATGTCCTGTCGTTTTGAATAAATGTTTCAATTGATTATTTTTGTCATTTTCCAAATGAGGTACTTTGTGAATATTCTGAAAAAATACAGAATAAATGTTTTGTATCATATATGAAAGAAGAATATTTTCTTTTTGTCATGATTCCTTAAAAAAATTTATTCCAATTGAAGTTCATATTTAAATTTTCAAAAAAAAATCATGTATAAGTGAGCATCTTATTTATATAACAAAATTGTTTGAAAAAAGAAAACTTATTTTCCTGAAGATTTATTCCTTTTGATTATTCCAAATATTTTCCCTCTAAGATGTCTTCATTTTATTTTACTTATACATTAATGGGGATATTATTCAAGGATAAAATACTTATTATTTCTTTTTATAATTAATATTTATATTGATGAATATTTTCTGAAACCCATATATTTTAAAATGTTTATTCTATGTTAAATCGATGAAGTTTTTATAAAACTAGTGGAACTTTCAAAAATTAGGATATAATGATATTATGGATGTTTTGTGGTGTTATTCCACACAAAAGTATTGTTTTCATTATGATATGGTTGGAACCTATATCTCCATCCGACGTATTAGTTAAAGCATATTATCTCATGAGATAATAATGGGAAACATGTGTATCTAGATCCAAAATAGGAAATAGCTGTGTTTTGATCCGTAATGGGAACAAGTGCATATTATTCCATGTTGGGAAATAGGATCATTCTGATCCACAATGAGAAACTTGTGCATCCAGATCCATAGTGGAAAATATGTGCATCCTAATCGATAATGGGAAACATGTGTCTCATGTTCCACAATGTAAACTTGTGAGAAGTTTTGATATTATATGTTGGTATTATTCTCAGTGAATATTGATATATGGAATGGTTTTCTATATTTATTATGGTCCCACACTTTTATATATATGTTCTTGATTCATATATGATGATTTAACACTATTATAGACCATGATTTATATAATGAGATTGTTTTATATCATGAATCATGTTTAGGATCTATTGATGGTTGGGTATGAACATCATAAATTAAATTCCTGATCATATTCCCTTATGCTTACTTTATTCTATTATATTATCCTATATTGAAATCTATTATTTTTACCCTTACAAAGCACATTTGGCCACTCATTATTTTTTTTATTTTACTAGATATGATGATAGATTTTATTTTTGAATGGTTTCATATGTGAGGACTTTTTTGGGAGATATATAATACTTTTCATGGTATATGAAAAGCTATGAGTAGTGGGAAATGATCTTCATCATTATGAACTACTTATTTATGAACTAACGTTTTCAATAATATTTACTAATTCCTTAAAAATACAAACCTAAACAGTTATTGTGTATGTAATTGATCTAATAATTCCTTTGGAAGTTGTAATATTTTTCTTGAAAAAATTGGATCACATTTATCAGTCTCAATGTCATAAATTTTAAGATATTGTTTTTTCTACCAGATCCAAAAGTGTGGGTTTCAAGCTATTACATTTGTGGGGTGTTTTATTGTTATAATTGATCATAGGGCTCTAAATTTTGTGATTGAAAATTTTTCTATGATTTGATAGTGATTCTGAAATCATATAGTGATTATTTCTTCTAATTCATCGTTACACCTAAGATAGGAATCCCTTGACCTTAGGGAATGATTCATAGAGATTATATGAATGTTTTTTGTCATGTGTGTAGCATAGTGAGACTTATATTTGATGCTGGATCACATGAGATGTTCATGATTAGACTATAGAATCTATTTTTAATGATTTATAACATTTTTTATGGATTTTGATTCATTCTTGATATGATGTGATTTTGATATATCATTGGTATATTTTATAGTTTGTGATAGTCTCTATCATATATAGATGAGTGTGCTGGTAAATACTATTAGAAATATCCCCCAAGGGGAATGTTTAAAATATGTTTTAACATGTTCTTAGTAAATCCAAATAGATGGGATGTGTCTCATCTATTTCTAGGATATCTACATGTGGGGAAGTTTTTGGTAGACAATCAGTGTTTCTTTCTATATAGTTTCGATGAAGGTAAATCCAGTCTTCTAGGACCCGAAATATATTTTTTAGTTTTGTGATATAAATTAATTAAATTTATAAATTTTTTACATTCATGGTATATAATATAAAAAATTATTTTATGGGCCATTAGTGATTTCATATCAGGAAATTTAGTGACACCATACTTTTGAATTTCAGTGCAATTGTATACATCATGACTAGAAATTATGTAAAGGGAAAGAGACATGTGGTTGATAGTTTCTAATGCTATTATAAGGCTAAAATGATTCTAGAGACACATTAGGATGGATGTTACTGATTTTTATTATTATATTACCCATATTTTAGATATTTTATTTGGTTTTGTTTTATTTACCTCTGATGATATATTTATACTACATGGCATGTATAATATTTTGAAATTCTATGACTCTGATTATTGTTTATTTTTTTTGATTTAGTGGTTATCATTATTTGTTATAATCTGATGCTCTCATGGTACCGAAGGTGTACCCTCTTTTAGTCATTCATTATGTCCTATACACTAGTTGAAAACATCTTGCATTTTGATAAGTACAAATGATTTAATGTGGAACCCTAAGATCAGACCTAGTGGTTCAGATTGAGGTGTTCACTCAGATTAAACATTTCAGTGAAAATAAAGAAAATATATGGCTTGTTGCAAAATGTTTTTATAATGATTTTTGATTTTCAATTAATTTAACAACTAAACACAAATATTATCCAATTCGTGGATGGTGATTCTATTCATTTTCATTTCATTGTGATCTAGTATCTATGTAAATGAAGTTACCACATAGTTTATGTGCTATGTGATTTCAACCATGACCACCCTCTTATAATAACAATATGACATATCCTCATTAACTCAAACACACTTTTAAACCAAAGAGTGTACAATATTAAATAACTATAAAACATTTAGATTATTGGTACTCAATAGTGCATAGTTTTGTTATGATCTATAAATAATAGTAGAAAAATATTGTCCATAGAAATAATATTTCTCCAAATTGTATTTTTAATAATATCCATTATTGATTTTTACTTCATTAATGAAGACAATTTTTTTTCTATCTTGTTTATTTTTAGAATTTCAATTACATATGATAAAATAATAATTAAAAATACAGATCAAATCATACTGATTAATACTGTGATTAAAAAAATCCTTTTTTAAATCATGTTTTTTCACACAAAATATATATTTTTAATTTCGTGATAGTTATATATATTACATTTTCTCCATTATATTATTAATTAAAATCCAATGAGTAAACATCATACATTATTTTTTTCCTTGAAAGTTGTATTATTCATACCCATTGAAAATAATTTTCTCTTCCATTAAAAAAGATGAAAATAATCTTTGTTATCAATTCATTAAATAATTATGGGTATTATAACATTCCATTTCAAACATGTATAAATATTCTGTAAATTAACATTCAATAATCTCAGAAATAATTTCATGAAATATAAATCCAATAATTTTTATATATATGATTCATTTTTCATCTTTAAAAATGATTCACATAATTAATTATAGTGAATAGAAAATAATCACTTTTAAATCGATTATCTATACAAAAGTAGGCTTATTCCTACCATAAGTGTCACACTTTCCTTCTTCCATGTAACACTCCAAAACATTTTCACTTGACTATTCCTTCATTCCTCGCGTGACACCATCGGCTACCCTTCCACGCACTCTTCCCCCACTCCCCCTGAAATAGGGTTTTGCGGGTACCGATGATCATCGACATTCCAGCTACCCTACACTTTAACACCCCAAGCTTTCACGATACACTTCTCTTTCAATAATTCAATAGCTTTTATTGTACGCAACTTCGAGATTCTAACACACCACAACAAATCAAACTAGCCGTTATGAATTGTAATACCTACTTTTTTAAATTTTTTTAAATTTTATCTTTCCAAATGTACTTCATTTTTGGATTCGGAATATTGAAATTATCCAATTTTGGATTTTAGGTTTTTTTCTGAGAACTTCCATTTTTTGATTAATAGTGAAAAATACTTAAAAACAAATTTTTAAATAAAAACAATTTATAGTGATAAATTATACTATTGATTGGTGTTAAAGTATAATTAGAATATAATTTTACAATTTTATTCAATGATGGTCATTATAATTAATTTCACTTTGATATTGGACATAAACAATTGTCAATCTTTTGATTGATATTGTTTCTTAAAGAGATGCTATTTGTTTTGACAGCGATAATTAATTATAAAATTAATTAATGAAAATTATAATTTTGGAATTTTTTAAAATATACATCATTTTTTAATTCATAATATCAATTATATCTTAGGGTGAATTTTTGGTATTTTTCTAAAAAATTTCAATTTTTTATGAATAGTGAAACCACTAAGTGGTAGTTAAAAAACTAATTTTTCGTTTAAATTAAGCATTAACACTTCTGTGATTTGATTTTCAAAAATCCGACATACATGGTTGTCATTAGGAAGAAAAATGTGGTTCAATGGGATTAAAATAATTTTTTGGTGAATAGTAACTTTTATGTTTTATTAATAACGATTAAATGTAATTAGTGAAATTTAAGGTAAAAATGATATTAAAAAAATATTAAAATAAATTTAAACTTGCCCTACCCTTATTTGATGAGTCATGGGCGACTAATAAAATCCATGGGTCATCTTTGGGACCCTATGGAGCCACATGGGTAGGAAAATGACATTAATAACTTTTTATTTAAAGTAAAAATAAAATTTTCATAAACATGTGTTGTTTTACTAAAACAATTATTACATGGGGTTATATAAGTTAATTTTTCGACTATAAATATTCATTGGAAAGATAAAACGATTTCCTACATCATGGTAATTGTTTTATAATTTTTAAAAATTAAATAAATTAAATTATTTATGACACCATGATGGTGCAACGATTACCTCATCAATTAAAAATTTAAATAAAATGAAAAGATAATTTAATTATAAGACGTACACTTGTCAAAAACCTATTGGATGAGTATATTTCGAACCATTATCACCTTATCCTCGAAATATATAATTTTGGGACCTTTAAAAACCGAAAATCATTTCATAATAATGTAACATTTCATGAGTTTCCAAGAGTGCCCCTCCTCTCCTCTTATAAAAGGCCCCCACCTCTACCACCTTATTTAAAACATCAAACCATTTGGATCGGCCAAACACTAACCAAATACACTCCCAAATTCCCTCTATTACTCCTATAGGCCTCAAGTTTGGTAGAAGTCTTCCAAGGAAGCCTTTGTCTCAAATAAAAATGGGTTACCCGATTTTAAGGTAATATCTTCTCTTATGTTCTTTTGTATTATTTTTCTTCTCCAACCACATAAACTCTTTTTATTCATTTATTTTGTAAAAAAACCATTATCTACAATATTCTAGGATGTTTTTATGAGAATTATTTTATTTAAACAAACACATACTTTTGTCTAATGGTTAAAGAACATACTATTTCTGTGGGTCACGAATTACTGCCTCACGAAACGATGATTGTTCAATCTTCTTTTAACACCTCTCATGGTGGCCATTATGAAGCAAATATTTTATATATGATATATATTTTTTTTATTTTTTCCTTATTCTTCAATATTTGTCATTTATGGCATTCCATTATGATTTCCATTATGGGTAAACGTGATAATTTCATTTTAGGAAGTGCGGACTACCGCCCCCTCAAAGTGATTTGAATCGTTAATGCCATATTTGTGACGTATAAAGGATGTAGTAAGTGATATTATATTTGATATTATACTATAATTATAATATACCTTTATATCATTATTATTTCATACCATTGAATACGAAATAGGAATGAAAGGAGCATTCATGCGTACGTACGGCTTACCGTCTCAATGAACGGTGCATTTCATTTCTTACCTCTAAATGTTATGTAAATTATAAATGAATCTATATAATAGATATGTATGATATATATGATATCAAAATCATGAATATAATTCTGGATATAATGTATAATTTACCACATGAACAACTTGTAATTATAAGATGTTTATTGTTGACTCAAGTACCAATTATCTACAAAATGACCTTTATTAACTTAAATAATTACATAATGTTCATAACATGGTAATAAGTGATATAAAAAGAATAATGAACTTGAAAAAGGTTCTTAAGAATGTATAAATTAACTCTATTTTATTATTCAGGAGGTTAAAGAATCATAGAGTGAATTTGGACCCGAGGTAAGGGAACTTCTTAACCCAATTTCCATTCTTTGGGTTAATCTCCTACTTTCAAATTATTTCATTATATTATTATGTCTTATCTTTTATTTATAATTTCATTATGTTTAAATATATTGAATACACATAATAGATCTATTATTTAAAAAATTATCTTTGTAAGGGACTTTGTCTCAATCTTCTTTCATTGAGGCATATTTTGTTTTATACACAAATTTATTTTCTATGATGTATAAACCCCTTTGACTTTTATGTTTCTTCAAAATGAATCTTTTTATAAGAATAATTTTACAAAAAAAACAAAATGGAATGTTTTTTTTGTCGTACGTATGCGGCGACAACGACTTCTCCACCGCCGTGACCATTATTTGAGTTCCAGATTCCTCTACAAGCCATTACTTTTTTTAAATGAAAAATAAATACCAAGTTTTACTTTTCTTTTATTTTGGTATTGAAAATGGTTTTATTATATCAATGTGTTGTATTGATATCTTATGATTGATGTGTGGAAATGTTATGTTTCATTTATGCATGTCTTATGTGATTCGATTATGTTATGGTTTATGATATGTTTAAACCTTTTCATATAAGGAACGAATTAGACTTAATAAGTGACGGGTGGAGCCCGCTATAGCTACTCGATGCATCGGCAGGTCACATGAGACAAACTTGTGTCTTGGCATGAGGCCCTGACTAAATCATATTTTTAGTTTTGGCACGAGGCCTTTCCTACGTGGTTATGATGGTCTGGCATTATGCATTCCATCATTATGAAAGTGGTTATTGATATTGCATGTGATTATTTTACTAGTAGAATATCCATGTGAATAAGTAAATTGCATTATTTCATTTTATTTTTGCCATATTTTCTGAAGTTCAATTTTAAAAGTCTTTTTCTTTAGTTATACATTTCCTTAAATTTTAATGTTTATTTATGAAAGCTTCCCCTATATTGTTATTCTTACTGAGCATCTGAGCTCACCCCTTCTAATATTTTAATTTTTCCAGGATGTGAAAATGTATATTATGAATGACCTGTAGGGATAATATGAGGGGATTTGAAGAAAAGATGTTGTTGTAGTTTTGTTTTACTTTATGATGTAATGTAAGACTTATAAATGTATCTAGTGTTTCCAAGGCTACTAAACTAATGGGTCTTTCGAGACTTGATCTTTTTTTATAATTCCAATGTTACTCAATAATTCACTGACTCTAGGTAACTGGGGTGGGGGAATTATAGTTGGTATCAGAGGCAATTTAGTACTAACCTTGGAAGCTAGATTTAGATAAACTCTGATTAGAGCTATAGCCCTAAGATAAACGTTGAGGATTACTATAGAAGAACTTCCTAGAATTTTGGTATTCTAGATATTTTGTGATTTTTCAGAGAAATACATCCCTGTCTGGATACGAGAAGGTAGAGGCAGCTCTGTCACAAATGTACATAAGGGTAAAACCCGAAAACACCATTTTGAGCTAGACTCGAACAGGAACTAGTGCACGACAACGTTCCTTGATGCACTCTTGGTTACGACACTCCCGGGGGATATGCTTAGGATAATTATCATTTTCTTTACAAACCATTATGAATGGTTTAGGAGTATATATTTCCTCAAATAATTTTTTTTAGGATTATGGATTATATCCATAAATTGTTCAATTTATGTTATGTGTTTTGAAAGATTGTTATTATGTATTTTGATTCATAAACTAATCTAGTTTATGACATTGTTTAGAAATGGCGCCTAGTTGAAGGAATGGAAACTGTATCAATGCATGAACTCCATGTAGGGATTTCCCTACTCCTCAAGATAATTATAATGGATTTGGTGATACAACTGGTACTGGTTAGCTTATCACCATACTGGGGAAGCTAACTCAGGTTATGAATAATAACCTTACTCGTATGGATCACCCTGATCCACAACGTGGAGGATCAATGTTAGACCGCTTCATGAGGAAACAACCGCAAACATTTAATGAGGGTACAAATCCATTAGTAGTTGAGCAATGGATAATCTTTTTAGAGAAAGTATTCCACGCCTTGGGGAGTAGCGAAAGGGAGAAGGTTGTCATTGCAGTTTATCTCCTCACTGAAGATACCGATCAATGGTGGTCGCTGATTCAGAACAAAAAAAATGATGAAGAAGTATCATGAATGTAATGGAGGGAGTTTAAGGAAATTTTCTTAGAAAAAAACATTCCACATGACCATCGAGCAGATATAGAAAGGAAATTCCGGAGTCTGAGACAAAAGGAGGATGACAATTTCGCAAAGTATGAGTCCAACTTTACAAGGTTAACGAGGTATGTTGCAAATTATATACGTAACCCAATAAGTAAGATTGATTGTTTCTTTGATGAGTAAAAACCGTTTCTCTATCGAGACTTATTCTTATAAACCATCTCGTCATACGAAGATATTTTATCATGTCCTATGAAGACAGAAAAAGAATTCTATAAATCTTATGACAATAAAGTAAAGAAAGAGAATAAGATAAAAGTGGAACAAGATACATATAAAGGGAAAACGGGAAACAATGATTTTCCATTATGCGATAATTGTGGGAAGAATCACCCTAGTACTTGCCTAAAAGGAATGCGAGTTTGTTATAAATGTGGAGAAAAAGGTCACTAGGCTAGTGATTGCAAGGGAAAGAAAGAGGCTATCAAAGTTGAACGCCATAATTGTAGGGAAATGGGGAATTATGTAAATGAATGTCCTAAGAATCAGGGAAACTTACCTCAGAAAAGGCCAAGGGATCAAGGACAATCTTATGCTGTTACTACAGTTAAAGTGGAATAATTAATGTATTGGTGCTTTTGGACTCATGGATTAGATTCTGGTTATAAAAATAATGTGATATATATAAGGAATTTATTGCAGTACATGATGTTTTCATTAAGGTTTTAATATGATGGAGGTAATCATATTTTTTTATGTGACAATAAGAGAAACTTTACTTATTTTGAGGAATCTGATGATACAATTGATTTTGGAATTTAGAGACTTTTTAGAGAACATACTATTCATGTGGGTGGTGAATTACTGCCTCACGAAACGATGATTGTTCATTATTCTTTTAACATGTCTCATGGTGGCCATTATCATGTCAAAATTTTTATATATTATATATATTATTTTTATTTTTTTTCCTTATACTTCTTTATTTTTTATTTATGGAATACCATTATGATTTCCATTATGGGTAAATGCGATAATTTCATTTTAGGAAGTGCGAACTGCCGCCCACTCAAAGTGATTTGAATCGTTAATGCCATATGTGGGATATTTAAAGGATGGAGTAAATGATATTATATATGATATTATACTATAATTATAATATAACTTTATATCAATATGATTTAATTCCATTGAATACGAAATATAAATTAATGTAGCATTCATGCGTACGTACGACTTACCGTCTCCAGGAACAGTGCATTTCATTTCTTACCTCTAAATGTTATGTAAATTATAAATGAATGTATATATTGGATATGTATTATATATATGATATCTACATCATGAATATAATTCTTGATATAATGTATATTTTACCACGTGAACAAATTGAAATTATAAGATGTTTATTGTTGACTCAAGTACCAAAGATCGACAAAACGACCGTTATTAACTTAAATAGTTACATAATTTTCATAATATTGTAATAAGTGATATAAAATCAATAATTAACTTGAAAATTGTTATAAAATATGTATAAATTAACTCTAGTTTATTATTCAGGAGATTAATGAACGATCGAGTCAAGTCGGACACGAGGTAAGAGAAATTCTTAACCCAATTTCCATTTTTTGTGTTATTCCACAACTTTCAAATTATGTCATGATATTATTATGTCATATCTTGTATTTATACATTCATTATTTGTAAATCTAGTGAAAACACATAATAGATCTATTTTATATAAAAATTTATCTTTTTATGGGACTTCGTCTTAATTCTTTTCATTGAGGCATATTTTGTTTTATACACAAATTTCTTTTATATAGTGTATAAACCCCCTTGACTTTTATGTTTATTCAAAAGGAATCTTTTTATACGATGTGTTTTACTAAACGACAAAATGGAATGTTTTTTTGTCGTACGTATGCGGCGACAATGAATTCTCCGCCGCTGTGACCATTATCTGAGTTTCAGCTT
Organism: Viscum album; assembly: GCA_963277665.1. Taxonomy (NCBI): domain Eukaryota; kingdom Viridiplantae; phylum Streptophyta; class Magnoliopsida; order Santalales; family Viscaceae; genus Viscum; species Viscum album. The sequence goes on from OY728133.1 coordinate 250,291,444, forward strand.
CCTCTAGAAGCCATTACTTTTTTTAAAATGAAAACTAAATACAATGTTTTACTTTTATTTTATTTTGGTATTGAAAATGGTTTTATTATATCAATGTGTTGTATTGATATCATGTGATTGAAATGTGTAAATGTTATGTTTCCTTTATGCATGTCTTATGTGATACGATTATGTTATGGATTATGATATGTTTAATCCTTTTCGTATAAGGAATGCATTGGACATAATAAGTGACGGGTGGAGCCCGCTATAGCTCCTCGATGGATCAGTGGGTCTCATGAGACAAACTATTGTCTTGGCACGAGGCCTTGACAAAATTTTATTTGTAGTTTTGGCACGAGGCCTTGGATACGTGGTTATGATGGTATGGCATTATGAATTCCATCATTATGAAAGTGGTTATTTATATTGCATGTGATTATTCAACTAGTAGAATATCCATGTTAATAAGTAAATGACATTATTTCATTTTATTTTTCTCAAATTATGCTGATTTTCAAGTTTAAAAGTCTTTTGTTTTAGTTATTCATTGCCTTAAATGTTAATGTTTTTTATGAAAGCTTCTGTAATATTGTTATTCTTACTGAGCATCTAAGCTCACCCCTTCCAATGTTTTAATTTTTCCAGGATGTGAAGAAGTATATTATGAATGACGTGCAAGGATAATATGAGGGGATATAAAGACAATATGTTGTTGTAGTTTTGTTTTACTTTATGATGTGATGTAATACTTATGAATGTATCTAGTGTTTGCAAGGCTACTAAACTAATCGTTCTTTCGGGACTTGATCTTTTGCGATCATGCCAATGTTACGCAATAATGCACCAAATTTATGTTACTGGGGTCAGGGCATTACATACACATTCTTCCTCTCTTCATTCACACCTATATAGATGGAATCTAGACTCTTAGGTTGCACGCTCTGCCCTCTTGTAGATTGATTTAGGGTTTCGAGATACTAGGTTTCTTCGTCAAATATCTAAGACACAGTATTCCTATTCCAGTCGCTACTCCCATGATGACATTCGGTGTCCGGAGAGGTGTCTACTGTTACCTCCATATAATTGTTTCTTCCTACCGGGTGTCTTTGACCAAGGTATACCTTACATTACTCATCTTTTTCCCTTGGATGTCGGTATTGCACTGTCGATGTTTGGATTATCTCGACGTGAGCTCTCATCGATGAATAAATGCACATATTCTTCCATTCTACCATATGATGCTCGAATGAAATATTCCTGTAATTTATTTCTCCACTATTTGGTCTAATTTCGCACATCAGTATGCAACAACAATATATGTATGCATATAATAACTATACACTACTTATCTATGGGTACCTTTTACTGCTTACATATAGAGATTCCTCCATTATTCCAAATTTTAGTCCTGCTCTTGCATTTGTCTAATTTAGATATGTTACCTTGATGTTGCTATTTATTTTATGTTTCTATAACAATGGTATGAGGATCGATCAATGATATATCTATGAAGTGCTTATCTATGGATAGCTTTGCTTTCACTATGTGACATTCAAAATGAATATTTGAATTTATATTTTCTCTGTAATCTTAATATGTTTCATTGATGTTGGTATAAGTGTGGTTAATTGCAATATCAATATAATTATCGATCACTATAATTCAAAAATGTATTCTCTATCAATTTTCTTATCAGTATATTATAAATTGAATCTACGTCCCCAAAAACATCTTTTGGTTGCATTCTAAAACATTCCAATTCAATATAAAGACAACAATACAAAGATTTAGACACCGTCAACATGGAGAGATGCATGGATGCAAAGGAGACTTCGTATGAGAGAACAAAAAATCCGTACAACAGTATTGTATTTCCTTGAAAAAATTCCATAAACTTAATTACTGATTTACAGTTTCCGAACATTATAGAAAAAATAACCCATGGAGGGCCATCAACTATGATCTACTACAACATTTGATTCATTGCAACTGAATTTAAAATTGATCAGAGGAGCACACATAAAACTTTTGCCTATACATACCAATGGTAAATATATTTTCATTTTATCAACATTTTCAGATACACTCAATATATTTATTGTATATAATGTAATCTAGTTTACTCATGCTTCATTTCAATTGATAGTGGCTCTAGAGTCGGGACCCTCTATGCCAATTAGTGTTAGAACAAGCTTTAGAAAAGTTTTTAGTGATAATATTTACTATAATTATTCGAGCATTTAAATCTTACATTATATCTAATCATTTAAACTGTGTTAATGTAATTTCTACTCACCAAATGAGGATCATGCATAAAAATTTCACCTTTACCTTGAAATGGTGAGTTATATTACACTGTCAAAGAATATAGATTATATATTTATTTATTTTACTATGTCATAGCATTGTATAGTTTGTAAACTATTAAATATCACTAACAACTCAACATGGTTGTGGATCTTCATCAATAATATTTTTCCCTAGTAGCAAGTGAAAACGTATATCAACAACTAGTTAAGAAAATTATGACCCCTCTGGTAAGTACTCCTTCATCGTATAGTTCTAGAAAAAAGTATTCTCTCATATGAATTTAAGACTAAAAATAAATTTACATTGCTTTTTCTAGGTGTAACGTCTAAGAGGAATATACCCACTAACCCTTCACATGACTCATTATCAAAGTAATCACAAATCATGCCTTCAAATTATTTAGAATTATCACATAGTGTAATTTTTTGGATACTATTTTAAAACATATACTGTTTTACTTCTTCAACTACTGGTAACAAACCATATTTTCCCCACATAGGTCTGATGTATATTATAATAATGATGTATTCTCCTTTTGTATCTATATATGTAAATATCCATTCTTTCGGTATTTCAATGTAATTTGAATGCATAATTTACACTAGAAAATATGTGTCGTCTACATTGACTCATTTCATTTGATAAAGAGATGTAACAGCTGGTGAAAACAACGCTGGAATTACTCATCAAAGTGACTATTCAGGTTTGACCTACTACATAATCATTTTTTGCTTTATACGTATTTCGAATAAAATTCTTTGCAAACAAAATGAAAATACTGCTGCCGAAATAATCCAACAACTTCACCTTGTGGAAAATGTAGGTCAATGTATTCTTTTTACCTTTTTCTAGAATGTTGTTCAAGTCATTATATTTTTGTGTAATTTATAATGACATGTTTATTTAACACCAATCATTTTACCATTACTCACATGAAGAATATTAGAATAGTAGAGATCCCTCTAATGTTTTCCAATACTGTGGTTCTATCTCTTGGTTTGATGAGAGGAATATGAAATGTAGCACCAAAGAAAACCCATGATTTGGTATATGTTGCGTGCTTGGTAAAGTCTCTTTGAAATTACTACCTTCCTATCCTCTGTACCTTCAAACATTATTATACTATCAAAACTCTATGGAGGAAAGAGAATTCCCAGAATATATTCATATTTACAATTGTATGTTTTCATTCATGCCAATGGTCTCTAATGTTGACAGATCATTCAATAATGGAAGATCTCCAATTGTATTCAGATTGAATGGAAAAAACTACCATCGCATAGGTAGTCTATGTCCTCCTGAGGGACAACCACCTAAGTTTTCACAGCTATATGATTATGATACTACGAACAAGTCTCAAAACCGTATTCTGAATGTCAGGTAATATTTAACATATAGGTTTACACATTTATAGGTGAATTATATTTTCATTTCATTTTTTATTTAATTTGTTTTTCAGTTATTATGGAGAAAATTCAAACACAGTGGTCGATTATAATATTGTTGTGAACATACAAAATATGCTTCATGAAATAAATGTTTTAGCTCATCATTTCAGAAGTTCAAAGCATGTTCTTGATCGTCAAGAACATGAAAACAAAAATTTGTTCCATATTAAGATAAGACAAACATATTCAATGACATACCACATTTCTACTACATCTGAGATTGCGATGATTATTGTTGGTGACATTGATGATCTCAACTGTGAATGAGATATTATCATTCAAAGCAAAAGTGGTGATTTGCAGCGGATTGATGACCATCATCCCTTGTACCTTCCATTAAAATATCCACTTATTTTCACAAATGGTCAAGAAGGATATGTTGACCATATTTTGCATTGATCTACATCTATGAGTACTTGTAGAATGGTTCGGAAAGTAACAATGCATGAATACTTATCCTATCACTTGTAGTGTCATTCCAGTGATATGTCTATATTACAACATTCAAGAAGACTGTTGTAACAATTTATTGTTGATGCTTTTACAATGATAGATTCTCAGAGACTATCCTTCATTCTCTTCAATCAAAAACTCTTCAGGGTTGAGTTGTACAATGGGATGCAAGATGCTTTTCTTCGAGGTGACCGTGACGTGTATTAATGTGGGATGCGAATCATTTATACATATACATTTCCTGGTGGTCCCAGGTATATGATTTAAAATTACCATGATGTAATGTCAATCTGCAATTGGGAAGGATATTCAGATTTGATTTTAACGTTTACATGCAATCCCTTTTGGCCTGAAATCACTCTATTTGTATCATGTAATAATCTTTGCCCTTCGGATTGTCTGAACATTGTATCAAGAATTTTCTATACTAAGTTTTACTAGAAAATGAAAGATTTATGAGGAAGATGTTTTTTTGGAAAGTCATATGCAGGTACCTACTGTAATATAGATTACTTTATAAGACATACTTTAACTTATATAAGGAATCTGATGTGGATCTATGTCATTTATTTGATTAATTTTTGTGCAGTTGTTCATATAGTGGAATTTCAGAAACATGGACTGCCTCATATACTCATTTAACTATTTTTATGTAGAGAGAGAAAAATAGGTTCTCCAGCCTCCATTGACAAATGTGTTTCTGCTGAAATTCAAAATAAAGGTGATTTTCAAAAACATCATGAGGCTGTTAAGAAGTTTATGATTCATGGACCTTGTGGTGATGACAATTGTATATCACCTTGTACGAAAATTGGAAAATGTACTAATGTTTTCTCGAAAAAATTTGTTTAATGTACAACAGTTGATTATGAAGGGTATGTTCTATACCGACGAAGAAATGATGGAAACACAATCGTTAAAAAAGTGGTCCCATTGGATAATCTGTTTGTTGTACCATAAAATCCATTCTTCCTAATGATGTATCAAGATCATTTTAATATTGAATTCTACAATCAATATTCTTCAATCAAATATATGTTCAATTATATTAGAAATGGTAATGATTGTGTAACAACATCTTTGTATGAAATCAACACAACATCACTATTAGGAAATAATGTCAATGAGATTAAAATGTATTATGATTACTGATACATTTCTCCATACGAGGCTTCCTGGAGGATATTTTCCTATGATATCCACTATAGATATCCTCCTGTTGAAAGATTACATTTTCATTTACCAGGCCAAAATAGTGTTACGTACCCTGACACTGATCATATCAGTGATGTGTTGCATAAGGGTATCATTTTTTAATCAATGCTTACTGCATTGTTTGAAGCTAATGTTTCTTACCAGGAAGGAAGATGTCTCACATTTGCAGAATTTCCAACTAGATTTGTATTCCACCAACGTGGAAAAATATGTTGTCCATGAATGTAGGGGTTTAGTATTGGTAGACTTTATTATGTGCCACCGACAACTGGAGAGCTATATTACCTTCTATTAATGCTCACAAAGATCAAAGGTGCAACATCTTTTGACAGTATTAAAAATGTGAACAAAATTATTCATGGTACTTTTTGTGAAGCATGTTCTGCATTGGGACTTCTTACTGATGACAGAGAATTTATTAATGCAATCAAGGAGGTGTCAACATGGGCTTCAGGCCAGTCTATGCGCAGAAATTTTTCCAGCATTTTGTTCTCAAAAAATATGTCTCACCCACACATTGTGTGGCATGAAACATGGGAGATCCTCATCGAAGACATTATCTAAGTAGAGAAAAATAGGATATAGATTCCAGGTATATGTTTTCAAATTTATCAATATAAATATTTTGAACTATATAGTTTCTAATTCAGTTAGTTTTTCTTCCTCATTTAATTCAAAGTAATAATTAAATAACAATATTTCATGATTCCATTTAGATTTTTCACTCATGGATAATCCAAAATAGATGTATGATTTTATTGAAATAGAGAACCTACTACAAACTAAAGGTAGATCTCTTCATTATTTTCCACCAATGCTGGTACCTGATTCTAAAATTGTCTCTCAATGAAATCAATTGGTAGCTGATGAACATAATCATGACGGAGAGGCTCTTTGGAATGAGTATCTGAATTTGAAAATTAAGCATACTAATGAACAGAATGAGGTGATGACTACCATTATATCTTCATTAACTATATCAACTGGAGGTTTCTTTTTCTTACATGGTCATGGAGGAACATGTAAAACTTATATTTGGAAAGTATTGACATATTTACTATGGTCAGAAGGTAATATTGTTATGAAAGTTGCATCCAGTTGAATTGCTTCATTACTGCTACCTGGTTGGAGAACAAAGCATTCTAAATTTTGAATCCTGATATCTATTTCTAAAAACTCTGTTTTCAATATTCAACAAGGCAGTGATGTCGAAAATCTTTTACCGTTATCAATGATTATTATTTGAGATGAGGCACCAATGATTCAAAAGCATTGTTTTTAAGCTCTTGGATGTACTTTTAGTGATATCATGTCGGTAAAAAATGATAGTGCTAAAAACTTGTCATTCAGTGGAATAACTGTTGTTTTGGGTGGGGATTTCAGGAAAATACTACATGTCGTACCATGTGGTAACAAAAACGAAATAGTTTCTTCATGTATAGCTTCTATATACTTGTGGAAAATTTTTTTTGCTCTAACACTGACAAGGAACATGAGATTTCTCTCCAATTAATCTACAATTTCAGATGAGGTTGTTGAATTTCTTTAATGGACTCTAGATATTGGTGAAGGTCACATTGCAGAACCAAATGATGGTGGAACCATAATTCCATTTCCGGACGTATATCTTCTTGCTTGGACTAAAGATCCTATTTTTGAAATTGTTGAACAAACTTATCCAAACGTCATTTGTAACCATGCTGATGTAGATTATCTTAAAGACTGGGCCATCATAGCTCTAACTCAGGATATTGTTGATGATGTAAATGCATAAATGATGTTCCTAACGTGTTCTGAATGGAAAGATTATTTCAGATCAAATTTAGTTTGTGATGCATGTTTTGATACATATATGTTAGAAAACATTTAAACATCTGAAATGTTTAATGGGATTAATGTATTAGGGATGGCTACCCATAAAATTAAACTCAAATTGGGGATCCTGTCATGTTTCTTCGAAATATAGATCAGTATGTGGGATTATGTAATGGGACTCACTTGATTGTTACCCACATGGGTGATCATGTCATCGGAGCAAGAATTCTATGTGGCTGTAATTCAGGATATCTTACTTTCATTCCATGATTAAATATGACACATGCCGAATTTCGATGGCCTTTCGAACTACAAAGAATAAAACATCATTTGAATGTTTCTTATGCTATGACTATTAATAATATTCAGGAAAATCACTTTATTCTGTTGGGTTGTATCTTCAAAAACCTGTTTTTTGTCATGGTCAATTATATGTTGCTCTATATAGAGTCACATCACCATTAGGTTTGCAAATATTAGTTGGTGATAATAATCCCAAAAATCTGGAATCAACACAAAATATTATCTACATAGAAATATTTCATTGATTTTGATAGGAATATGTCAAATTTTATGTCAAATTGTGAATGTTTGGTTCTGCTCAGCTTATTTATGTCTGATTTTATAAAACTCAATGTTTCTGATTATGTTCTGTTCGTACAGATATTAAAACCGCACACTTTTACGAATTTATTGCAATCAATTTCCTCTTTGAATGATATCACACCTGATACTGATGAGACAATGAAGATATATGTGCGTATTTTGAATTTTTGGTGCAACACACCATCCAGGTACTCCAACGATGTTGTCGAGATTGATATGATTTTTGGAGATTTACAGGTGAATTCAAGATAAAATTATACTGCATATTATCTTTATTATTATTTATTTCTCTTATCATTTCAATTCAATTATACAATATATTTGTCAAATTCAATATAATGTGTTTCAAAATTTGACATTCTTAGATATTTACTTCTACAGAAAGAAAAGATACTTTATACTGTTACAAGGCATTAAATTATGTCTATGTTCAAAAATATATTGCGTGAAGGGATGTGCTATTTCATACAAAACATGAAGATAACTGCTAATCAAGGTACCTACATAGGAACTAGACATTCATGTCGATTACTTTTCACATCAACAACGCATGTCCGTCCATGAGATGCACTGCTACCACATTTCTGTTTCGATTTTAATTCCTTTGAAGAATTAATTCAGAGAAGGGTTCTAGAGAAAAATTTAATAGTTAAATGTTTATTGACATTTATTTAACAGTTTCTGAATGTTTCAAAAGTATCTTTCTTGTTCAATATATAATTGTATGGATTAGTTTCAACTTTTTTACCTTATATTTCACAACCATTTCTTCTTTTTTATCTGTTTTAGAAATTAGTGGATATTTATGTTGCTCACATCCTCTTGATAAATTGGGTTATTCCAATTTCAAGATGAAAATTGTCTTATAGGATGAAATGTTAGTCATTATGGCCTTTCAGTATATTTGACCCGCAGTTTAAATTTAACATTATGCAGTGCATATTTTTCTACAGAGGTTTACAAATTAAATGTTGTTTATGGGGTGACTATGATAATCAGATGTCATGTTACATGGAAGAAAACAATGGTTCTACAAATGTTTTAATATTACAACTTGTCAGAGATATGAAATTGAATATTATTCTCTCTAATAAACCAATGTCATATTTCCCTTTAGTTTATTCAATTCTTTAATAAGTTTTGAACCACTACTACAACTGAATTCGTTTCAAAATTACATTCAGTCTCTCTAATACTTACATAATCCATTAATACGACATAAATCCTTTTCAATAATGATATTGAAGATGTTGAATCATTCCGGAAAAGGTGATCTAGATAATTGATTTAATTATGATTTTTGTATATGTTGTCCAATGTTTACTATATAATTGATGTGCATATTATGCTTGGCATTTTACCGTGATGTTTCAATATTCAGATATATGTTTATAATGGCATCGGAATATCGATGTCCATCACCAACAAACCCATCTTCTTTCTCTACACCATTTCTATATTGGGAAAATAAAAAAAACAAATTTTGAAGTTAAGAATTTTTATCAGGTATGTAGTATACGACAGATTTACAATTTATTTTATGTAGTTTAAAAATATATTTGTACAAGTATAGTATTGTACTATGTCATTATCTACATTAATCTCAATTTTGGACATTTTACAAAGTGCTTGATTTCTGGGACCATAAAAAAATTCAAACAACTCACAATTGGTTCTCTGATTCATGCAATTCCTACATGAAAAATGTGTATAATGTTGACGGAAAAATTTGGTGCAACAACTGCAAGATATCTGTAACTTGCACCATTCCCAGGTTCTTATTTTTTCTTCTACTTAATAGTTTATTATATATTTTATATATCAATAGTAATTAATTTTACATATCCTGAATCTCTTGGAAATCATATTTATAAATAAAATTATTTAGAGTGTTGCAGCTTGTGAGTGATTCCACAGACTCCTTATCAGTTGTCCTATTTGATAAAAAGTAATGCAATTTGTGAGTAAAACTTCTTCAGAGCGATGAGATTATTTGATTCAGGTACGACTAGATAATAAACTATCATGATGACAAAATATGTTCTCTTCAATTAAACTAACATTTAATATTTTTTCTCAAATAGAGCTGATGATGAGTTTGGTTTTCTGACTGAATTGAATGTTTTCAAATCAAAAGAGGTTCTCTTGTCAATTGTAGTGACAAATTATAATATTCAAAATCATCATCGTTCAGTAGAACAAAACACATACAAGGTAGTATTCATTGCGGACAATGAAAACTACATCACTAAGTTCAATGATAGATTTACAAAATTTCAGGTAGATTATACTACATATTCCTATTTTCATTAATATGGTTAGATTGGAAATAGTTATTTGTTTTATTGATTATAAACAACATCATCAAAGTAGTGGTTTTAAAAATGTATGTAGTGTGCATGAACATAGTCATGAACAATATAATCCATTATCATCATTTTTACTTCAACGCTTGTAAATAACATGCAACATGATTAATGCTTTATTGTTCTATGATAAGAACATCAAAATGTTAAATCATTTCATCTCAGTGAATGGAATGAGTCTATATTTGAAACATTATCTGCAGTCTCATCCTCTATTCAGGTATATATAGATTTTTTCCCTTAGAATTTGATTTCAATGCCTTTATTTTATTCTTACATTGTAATTGCTCCTACATCTGATGATACTTTTAACAATGTTCTATAAGCAGAAAAACCTACTTAATGAATTTCTTAATGAAGATATTATAGAGAAATCTAAAAATATACCACCTATAAGTGTTGGTGGTCAAATCCAGGCAAAAAATATGGCAATCAGAATGAAGGATAAATTAAAAGACAAGGCAGAAAAGAATGACTGATATGTTTTTCAGATATAAAAGGTATTACGATATCGGGTGATTGTATCTTCTAATTTCTTTTTTGTCATGTGAGTTAGTTTATTCTTCCTGTATTACAAATCAACTATCACTTGATGTATTTTCGTGCTGGTGGGAGAAGGGGTAGGGAAGGGAGGGTGGCCTGGTGGGTGCTGGTGGGAAAGGGGTTGGGCAGGGAGGAGGGGATTGGTTGGGTTGGTGCTGGGCAAGAGGGGGGTTGAGTTGGAAGGGGGTGGTGTTGGGATGCAGTGGCAGCAGTGGCTAATAAGGGGCGAGGGGAGTCAAGGGGTTGGGCAGGGGTGGAGGGGAGGTCCTGGGCCTGGATGGGGGGGGGGGCAGGGAAAGGAGGGGGCCTGGTGGAGGATGGTGGGAAAGGGGCTGGGCAGGGAGGAGGGGCCTGGTTCGGTTGGTGCTGGGCCGGAGGGGGTGAGTTAGAAGGGGGTGTGCTAGGATGCAGTGGCAGCATACGCTGCTAAGGGGGGAGGGGAGGTGAGGGGTTGGGTAAGGGGTGTAGTGTATGGGTGGGCATGGTTGGGGGGATTGGTTGGGCAGGGAGGGGGGGCTGGTGGGGGCTTGTGGGAAAGGGGATGGGCATGGAGTAGGGGCCAGTTTGGGTTGGTGCTGGGCAGGAGGGGGTGAGTTGGAAGGGGAGGTGATGGGATGTAGTGGATGAAGAGCTCGCTAAGGGGGGAGTGTAGGTAAGGGGTTGGCGATGGGGTGCAGGGGAGGGGTTGTGAATGGGTGGGGGTGGTGATGGGCAAGAGGGACGAGGAGTTGGAGGGGGGGACGGTCCTGGTGGGGGGTGGAGGTGGGCAGGGGGGACGGGCCTGTGTAATATTTTTAATTAGGATTCTGCTTATTATATACAGGTTTTTTGATCATTGATAGTGAAAGATGTTCACTTATTAAATAATTTTAGGATTCTCTAATTTTAACTTCTGTGTGAAGGTTTGATAGCAACTTGGGGTGGGGTGTTAATCAATGAACTCCATACACATATTCGAGGAGCGTTCTTATTTGATGTAATGCATTACATTTTTATTGTCTCATTGGATGACCAATATTAATTACATTACACAACACTTGAAAATCAGTTATCGAACAACTTGATTCTATGACTACGAAAACCAATCCTGTGAGGTTATTGCTGATATTCTCTTATATATATATATCATATTTGAAAGAAGGTATTGTAGTGTGATATTTTTATTAAAATGTAATGACTTATAAACAATTCAGTATTATGTGCTACAATTGTTACTTATATAGTTGTTTTAATTTAGTCTATAGGTTTATGATTCCTAATAAATGGTTTCCATTTTGTTTTACATATAAATATAAATCGTTTGGGTAGGATGGAGGGGAGTGGAGGGGAGAGGATGGAAAAATAAGGGTAGGGGAGGAGGGGCTTGGTGGGGGAAGAGGTTGGGAAGGGGGAGTGGTGGGGGACGAGTTGGGAAGGGGGGAGGAGTGGGGCTGGGTAGTGGGTTAGTAGGTGGTGATGGGAATTTGGTGGGGGAGAGGGTTACAAGATGGGAAGGGCGGCTGGGCATGGGAATGGAGGGGAGGTACTGGGCAGGTTGGAGGGGAGGAGAAAAAATGGAAGGGGAGGATAAGGGCAGTGGGGAGGGTAACAAGCTGGGAAGGGCAGCTGGGCAGGGGAATGGAGGGGAGGGACTGGGCAGGTTGGAGGGGAGGGGAATAAAAGGAAGGGGAGGATGAGGGTAGGGGGAGGGGGATGATGAGGGAATAGTTTGGGCAGTGGGGCGGTGGGGGAAGTTGCTGGGCAGGGCGGGGGGGGGGGGGGTAGAATTGGTAGGGGGGTCTACTTTTATGGGGTTGGAGACAAGCGGAGACTGGGGAAGGGGAGGGGTAGAGTGAGGTAGGGGGTTAGAGGAGCTGCTGAAAAATTGGGGGGGGGGGTGAAAAGCTCCCAAAATAACCACTGTTATTTTTCAATTTGTTCTAACTTTTCAAATATTTAAAATATTACTGATTCTTCCTTTTCATGTTAATAAATGTTTGGTTTCACCTTACTACATTACCTAGTTTTTTTCGTAGTAATATGTCTCATTTACTCACTTTAATGTCTAATTATATATTGCAGGGATCAATATAACAGTCAACAAACATGAAAAAATTCTACTCTACAACAATGATACATGGTAGTACTAGGAGGTTGTTGACTACACATTCTGATGACATGAATTGTAATATGATCTACACAACCGTTGTTGTTGAAAATAATGCTTCCTGTAATTGTTGTCAAAAATGTATCTGTTACATAATGTGTATTTATTTTCTCTTATCATGGTTAAATAACATTCCATAGTTATTTTTCAAAAGTTACATGAAAGTGACAACTGTTGTATTTTTTGAATATAATATTCTCTTACCATGTTTGTGTTTCAATGTTTTCATATTTCAAGTATCTAGATATTAGATTTTCATACTTCGTTTCTTTTAATAGATTTATAATTTCAATACAATATTAATTATTCTCCATTGACCACTTCTAATGCATTTTGTAGTTCGTATTTCATCTATGACGTCGTGCCTATGAACAGGCGAGGTACTAGTTTTATTTAAATATAATTCTCATTAATTAAACAAATTTCAAATATGTTTAAAAATAGATGATCTAAAAAATAAATTCAAGAGAGTCATTTGTAAGTTCAATTTCATATATAATAGGGTTATATCCATTAAAAATATTTAAAACTCATTAAAATTGATGTAGAAGAGAGAGAATTATAATATTTAGGATTTTACCCTTTTAGAAATATATATTTGTGAGGATACAGTTCAAACCTCATTGAAAATATAAGATATAATACATTGAAATTCATAAAAAATTATGAACAAATAATATTCATTTAAAATGATACATTAACTTATCTATATGTATTATTATTCACATAGAAAACATTCCAGAACATAAATTTGATAAATAGGAATAAAAATTCAACATGGATGAACTCATACAATATTTATAAATGACATGAAATACAGTAAAATGATATTCATTATTAAAAAAATATTTTTTGAGCCTAAAAAGATAGAATATACGAGTGTATGTTGGAGCATATAAATTTTTCGAAGACATTCCTAGTTTTTTATGATCACATAACTCATAAAATAAAAATATAAATACTTTAAAATTACTAAAAAAATAAATAATAAATAAATGTAAACTAAACTAGTAGGGAATATTTTTTCTGTTATTTCCTTCATTCTCCCCTTATTATTTTCCTTTTTATAGTATGAAAAAGAAATTTTAAAAAAACAATACATCAAAATTAATATTATAAACTAAATTATACTATTAAAATATATTATTCAATAAATTAATAATCATCCATTATTATTTATTAAGAAAAACAAAAATGTAGATAGAAGAAATAACATTTAAATACAATAAACATAATAATCATTTAAGCAATGGGTTTTGAGATCTTATTTTATGGAATGATCAAATGGTTTTTTAACTACAACATCTAAATTTTCTTCCTCTCCAAAAAGTATAATAGATTTGGTGAAATATTATAATAATGATGTTAAAAAAATATTTATTCTCTAAAACATTGACACCATGTTGTTTACTAATATATTCTAGGAGAATTTGAAAAAAAATTCATTTATATGTGATATATTCTATATTTATTTATATTTTATTCATATTTTCTCTAGACTGATTAGGATGGTAGATGTGAGGTAGTTTTAAAGATTCTATAAGGCTTAGGGGAGACATGTTTTATGACTCGTATAATTTGTTTTTTTCTATTGAAATATCCCTTATCTATATAAAATTAGTATTTTACATTTATTTGTTATTAAATGATTGATGATATGCAAAAAAATCCATAATTAATCCCTTGAGGTATGTAGATTTTTTTTTTGATTTAATTAATACGTAGGGTTTTATTTCCTTTTAACATACATTGTTCCTTTATAAAAGTAGTAAAATTTTTATAATTTCTTCATTATTATATTTAATATGTTCATTATAAATTTTTTAAAAAATATCCACAGGATATCAATATTTCTGCTATATATTTTTTATTAAAAGAATCAACATAAAAACTACCAATGTTTTATTTGAATCTATCTTTTATCTTTTCTAATAGCTCAACCAAAAACTTTTGACAACAATGATACATTGTATATATGAAGTCAGTAAAGAATCATTCATTTTTCATTATCACACTAAAAATATTCATTTTTTATATATCTTTGTAGATCATCCTATATTTGTTTTTATATATTTGAGATATACTTAGACACATGAGGGTAGTAGTAGCTATTTCCAAAAAAGTGTCTTTGAAAACTAAAAAAACATTTTTCCTTTAAAACATCCTTCTCATCCTTATAAGTTTATTATTGGGGTTCTTATATTTCAAATTTAGCATTAGATTCCAAACTACAAATATATAGATCTTAAAACTCCTCAAGAATCTCATTCGAACCATCTATCAACTATAAAAATTTATCATTAAATTAAGTTCCCACTATTTTATCATACTTATAGTAATTTTATAATCACAAATATGTTTTCTATACAGTTTTCTTTAGTGAAGGAATAATTTCGACCATTAATGTAATGTGTTTGAATAATTTTTTATAACTTTTAGATCATAACGATTCTAATATAATTTTTGACTGAACAAACAAAGGTTCATAACATATGATCATGAAATAATTATTAAAATTTAGTTCTTCAATTCCCACATTATAAAAGAAACTAATCATCTATAAAATGAACAGTTGAAATTTTTAATAAGTAATTATCATTACATGCAATGAAAAAAGTCATATCAATGATCATTTTTAATTATAATTTGAATTTACTACATTCAACTGGTCTTATATACACTTTAGATCTATAACCAAAATTATAGTACTATTATAAACTAATTTTCGTTCCATAATAAAGATTGATTGAGATTATATCAATTAACAATGACCATTAATTAATGATTAATCCATGCCAGTATGAATAATATAAATATTTTTCATCAACCTAAATTAATATTTCAATACTTGTTTATGATTAATAGAGTCATATTTTAAAAAAAATTATTCTTTTATGGAGTTGTCATAAATTTTATAAATTGAATTATCATTTGGTTATTTCAATTCAAATCAAACTTTTTGAAAATATAATATAAAAGGTATAATTTAGTCTTTGAAATAATAAAACGTCAACAATATACTAGTGTTTAAATATTTCAATTTATTTTAAAATATATTGTTTTGTTTTGTTTTTTTCCATTGTATGTTGAATTTTCTCATCCCATAATACTTTTTTCTCTTAGTATTTTTGTCATGATCCACCCCTCAGGGCCCATGTTGTGACTACCCCAAGACCAACTCCCAAAGGCATGGGGATGGTGACCAGTGCCAATGGAAATAACCTACATGTTGGAGGAATTTATCGAATAATTATACATGCAAACAGTCACATCCCCATCCCACAATGCTGAAAGTGAAATCATGCATGCCACTAAGATGACCACTGAGTGGAAAAAGTACAAGCTGAAAGAAAAGCGTCAGAATACAAGACCAATAAAGATAAGTGTGAAACATGAATCTACAAAGGCCTCTAAAATGTTCATCCATAGAAAACACTACATGGAGGGTAGGTGTAGAGTATCATTCAGAGCCAAAGGAGTACACCTCGACTATCTGATCTCAATGGGTTCCACCTACTCCAAGACCACAAAGGTCTCCGTCAAATCATTAATCATTTGAACAAGACACGACACGTGGGGGTGAAGCCTATGCAGGGGTGAGTAACACAATACTACGTAAGATAACCAATCCATAAATAACAAACACAAAGGAAATGTGGAAATAAAAATGGACAACTCACATTGTTATAATCTAAAGCATATATATTAGGATTTTCTGTTGTAGTGCTGAACAATTAGTATTGCTGAGGGACACATCCACGACGAGTTGATGAAGTCTTTCAGGATACTAAGGTCAGCTCATCTGTCGGGCCACTGAGGTCCACATGACTACTCATCTGCTTGGACACACAGGTTCGCATAGCTACTCAACTATTGGTCCATGCAGGCTAGCATGACAAATCATCTACTGGGCCATACATGTCTTCATTACTACTGGTCAAATCCAGTCAGAGGATTCCCACTCGTAGTGTGATATATTTTGGAAAAATTATATCTCAAGCCATTGGTCGTATCTTAACCTCCATGGAAACTCACTTAGAGTATGTCAAAACGACTGCCTCTTCAGAGGGGTTCGAACTCTATAAACAGATCATCAACCAAACATATATTTTGTAGGTTCTGGCCATTTTACTAAGAAGGGGTCGGCGGGGTCTGGGTCCGATCTGACCTGGTCAGACAGACCCAACCCGACTTGGCCTAGGGTCCGCATACCCAATCTGGGACTGACTCGACAGAGATCAAACCCATTCTAGGTTCGGCCTATCTTGGCTATACTACAGGTCTGGCCATTTGGTGTAGCCCGACCCGCTAGGGTACCACAAGTCCAACCCGACTCCTACCCGGACCGTTGTGAGCGGGTTGACCTGGTTGGCCCAGACACGGCCAGTGCGCCTCGTACCCCCTGCACCCTAAGGGTCACTACTAGGTCTCCTCAAATGTATTCCTAAGGGACTACGACCTTCCAATTGTGTGTCATGGATATTTCACCGTGTTTACAAGTGCCGCGACTGGACCACTACCGACGGACGACTCCACCTCCTGGGGATGTTTCCATGGGCCCCCTTCTTACAACTACGAAGGGCCACCCATGGACTGCCACCATACAGCTGAGGTACGATCGAGGAAACCCTACTTGAATTGATAAAATTCCATGTCGATGTCATGACCTCGCACCGCCTTAGCCTCCTCTACTACGGTGCGCCACTAGCGAGCACTGCCTCCCACAAGAAACATCTGTCAAATTCCACCACCAATGCGATGCATGTTTTGGGATCATTGTGTTGAGAAATGGGCATACAACGATCTATTTTTGATAACCACCCAATGAACGTTAAGAGTGTGAGTTAAAAATAAGAAGAAAAAAACAGAACAAATTTCACAAACGAACCTCTGCCGTTGTTCGTTACAGCATTGATCCACTCCCGTTAGTGGTATCAAAAAGATAAAATAAAAAACATGAAATAATACCCCAAAATAAAACCCGATAAAGACCCTGTAGAAAGAAAAAATTATCAATGGGTCAAAATTTATTGGGTTTGGCGTGCATTCATCATTTACTCAATGAACGAGAAATAAATAAATCAATAAATACCCCCCAAATAATTGGTGGACCATTCATTGGAGAAGATCGAAATCTCTACATTCGTCGCTCATCAATACATCATTTCCTTTCCTTCATCGATCATCATTCTCCAATAGAAAATCTCTGAGGGTTTAGAGGTATTCTTCAACGTGCAAACAAGTGATCTTGGACAATCCATTAAATATAGAAAAAATGTAAGTTTTCATTTCTTTCTAGCATCTTTATACTGTTTCATTTAAGAAACAATGTTTTGGTTATGTTGTGTTTCAATTCCATTACTTTAAAACAGATTTAAAATTCAAAATAAATTAAACGTAGATTTTATATTATTTTAGCATAATAAATTATATAAATAAAATTTCTTAAAAGGTAAGAAATAAATCATTTTCTCTCAACCCCTGAGGGTTGAGGATAAGACTATTCTTAGGTGAAATCATCTGTCCATATTCAATGGTGCCCTCAGATTTCTAATCTGGGCACCACTTTAGTTGTTTCCAAAAGTGTTCACATGCACTATTTTAAATAAACCTAAACCAAGTTCTAAAAATTCTTCTTCAGCTCACTGGGCCATGTAAGCAAGTTATATATGAGAATCTAGTCTTGAAATAATCTCATATAATTTAAAAATGGCATGGAATTCTATGACATTAAATTACCCCCACCTTTAGGTATTTAGGTACTCGTAAGAGAAAACAAGGATAAATAAAAAAATGAGGTTATTGAGCAAGAATATGAACCTCAAACTCCCAAGTGCACTCCTTGAGATTACAATACTACCATTGAACATGTACTAGAGGAATCGACCATCCACGAGGTACCCGCTCTTGTGGATTTCCAATCTCTATCGAGAACATTACAAATGTCACTCCATCATGAATGTCCAACTCACCCCAATCAGTGACGTGCAATGGATCAGGCATGTATATCCTCAACTATGATATGTGGAAGACATTATACACCTGGTGTATCAATTGGGGGAGATAGGCAGTACACCCCCATGACAACTCTACATAGAATCTAAAAAGGGCTCATGAATCTCAAATAAAATACATCACTTCCACAAAATCTATGAATTCCCTATCAAGGTGAAGCTTGAAGGAACATATGGTCTCCATACATGGACTCCAAGGGCCACCAATGCCTGTTAGCATAATATTATTATCATCTCTCTACATTCCTCATAATTTCCTGGATAACCTTCACCTTCTCCGTGGTAGCCCACACTAACTCAGGACCCATGAGTTCATTCTCCCCTATATCTATGAAGCAAAACGGTGATCTACATGGTCACCATTAAATCAACTCAAATTGTGACATACCAATGGTCGAGTGGTAGTTATTGTTATACCCAAACTACGCCAGTGGAAGATGATCCTCCAAACTATGAAAAAAGTCCAATATACAAGAATGAATCATGTACTCTAAACCCTGGATAGTCCTCTCTTCCTGACCATCCTAATGAGGGTGTAAAGCTATGATCAAGAGAATCTATATCCTGAAAACCTCCTACAATCCCCTCCACATCTCGGATGTGAAGCATGTGACTCAGTCCTAGAATATTGATGACGGGACACCATGTAGTCGAGCTATCTTATGCATGTAGAGGCATCCCAAGATCTCTACAGAACCCTTCTCCTGGATGGGTAAGAAGTGGGACGACTTGGTGAGGCAGTCCAATATCACCCCAATAATATAGTTCCCCTAGTTGTATGGGGTAAACCCGTCATGAAATAATTTATGATACCATCTCAATTCGACTCTCGAACCTATAGTGTCTGAGTTAAATCTGCAAGAACATGATGCTCCTTCACCACATACTAACATGTGAGACACCAATAAATGAACTCATCTGTAGCCTTCATCATCCATGACCATCTGTATTGGCGTCGGGGATCCTGGTACATCTTTTCCACTCTTGGATGTTCCACTAAATGGGAGGTGTGCAACTCCATCAGAACCTCCTCACATGACATCCCTAGATCAACAATGTATCATTTGAAAACAATGACATGCTCCCTGCATATTAAATATCCATCATGATCTTGTCCTGAGGATAAATGATCACGTCCGGCCTCATAATCAACATCCAAAAGATGTTCCTCTTTAACTCACCGTAATATTGGTGGAGTGAAAGTCATTAACAGAAGATAATATACTCCATTATCATCCATAAAGTATATGTTCATCACTGATAACTGCTCTGACACCTCACTCAGCCACTACAAACCAGATCTCTTACTGAGTGCATCCACTACCATGTTTCCCTTACCAAAAGTATAGACTATATCAACATCATAGTCTTGGAGCAACATACATCATCACTGCCTCATGTTCAGGTCCTTTTGGGAGAAGATATACCTAACACTTTTTCGGCCGGAGTAGATGGTAAACCAATCACTCATCTAGTTGCGCCACCACATCATCAAAGAAATGACCACTACTGCTAGTTCCAGGCCATTGTTCATGTAGTTATGATCATTTTGGATCAACTATCGTGAACCTTAGGTGATCGTTGCTTCCCCTTGAATGAGGAAAAAACACATTCTGGTCCCTGATGCATCACAGAAATAAACATACCCAACGCCCTACTCTGGTAGTCTCAAGATGGAAGCACTCATCAGTCTCTACCTTAGCTCCTAAAAACACTAATGGCATATCTCCTGAAACACAACGGTCTGTCACTTCGGTTTCAGAGGTGGTATGGGTGCTACTACCCTAGAAAATTCAGGCATGAACCTCTATTAGTATCTAGCCAAACCCAAGAAGCTCTAATCTTTATTCACACTCTTGGGTGGCTCACAAAAAAGTACTAATTCTATCTTTTCTGGATCCATTTAAAATCTAGCCTATGAAATGATGTGTCCAAGATATTGGACCTCTTGAATCTTTAATTGAGACTTCATGATCATCTGATAATGATGGTGCTCTCATAGTATATCTAAGACAATCTGTAGGTGTGTATCATGCTCCTCCTCAGACAATGAGTACACCATGATGTCATCAATGAAGACCATGAAAAACTGGTCAAAATAAGGATAGAAGATCTTTTTCATGAGCCCCATGAACCCTGATGGAGCATTGGTCACACCAAAGGGCCTCCCCAAGAACTCATAGTGTCTATACCAACATCTGAAGGTTGTCTTCAAAACATCCTCATTCCATACATGATGCTAATGATAACCTTATCTGAGGTCTATATTTGAGAACCATATCAAATCATTTAGCTAGTCGAAGAATTCATCAGTCCTTGGGAGTGGATACTTTTTCATTATGTTCACCTGGTTCAGGCTCCGGAAGTCTAAACACAACCTCAAACTCACTTCTTCCTTTTGGAAAAACAAAACTAGGGCCACATACAGTTAAACACACGACCTCACAAATCCCTTCTCATGCAAGTCCTCGAGCTGTACCTCAGTTAACAAAGCTATACAAGAACAATCTAAAATGTTGGTGTGGATATTAGTGTATTATTGGGTTATATATCAATTCAGAAGTATAACTCTATATGATGAGGTAATATCAGTACAATTTTGGTAAATTAGTCCTCATACTCATCCTCCAATATAGGAATGTGAGGTCTCTTATCATCCACTGCAATGAGGGTGAGGCTATCCAACTAGTGATTGATCAGCAACACCCTCCTCCATGAACGTCTATCTCATGCTACAAGATATCCCTTCCCACCGGTGATGAAATATATTTCCCCATCCTCGCAAACACACATCTCTCTATCCCTAAAATAGTCGATATGAGCATGAATTGGGGACAACCAGTCCATACCCATGATGAAACCATAAGGCCACGAAACTACTACTAGCAGATCCTAGTCGAATCTCATGCCTCGTAGAGTAATCTCACACTACCGGAACTAGTGTGTTATCATTGAATACCCTCTAGTAAAATTATATAACTATAAGGACCAAGTTAATATTTCCACCAAAATCATTGAGCTTTGAACAAGTTATGTGGAATGGAATGAGTGACTAAAACCTATGTCTATAAGAACTGTAAATAGGGTGTAGAATTCATACATTTGACAACTAATCATCTCTGGAGAATCGTAGGAGTAGGCCTCCATCTCCTGTAGCTGGCCTCGCCCCTATCCACCAGCTCTCAGATTCCATGTTGGACCACCTGGGGGTGGTGGTGGTACCACATCAGACTTCCGCCCACCGCCATCTTCTCTGCAGGCTACCTTTCAATGTCCGACACCAAAAAAACCACCTCCATTAAACCTATTACATTTTCTTAGGTGGTCATTTGACCATCATTCGTTCATTCATATGGTGAGTCAGTAAATAATAGACAATGTTCCCTCGTATGCCACAAGAGTATCAAGTCATTCCCCTCAAACGACTCCCCCATTCCATGGGGTCTTGCACCGCTAATCCTGTATCCTAGGGTAGCCCCCCAAAATTCATATCCTTCATGGGCCCCTGTGTCTATAGCCTGCTGCCTAAAACTAAATACACTACCTTCCGGGATCTACTGGTAGTTCTTTCCACTAGCATTAGTTCTGTAAGGATACAGTCCATGAATAGGGATTGCTCCATCACCCCAACCTGAGTAGGGATGTTAAGTGATACAAAGGACTTTCTTCTCTCCTATATTTGTCCCTTCTAAAATGCTCGAGTCATAAATAATGTTTTTTTACCATGTTCATGGATTAGAAATAAAGCTATGTGAATCTCCCTAATTAGTTTTCCACACTTTCATGACTCCATATTGTATGTGCATTAGATCATGTACGTGCAATAGGTGTAACTACACTGGGAATAACACTTCTCTGAAGAGTCATTCAATGTTTTTTCAAGGTGGGGGTCTCCTCATTGTGCATCTAGATCATGAAACACCACTATTTCCCCACTGATCCCATACAGAGGCTTGCGACTAAGATCACCATTTGGTCGAGAGGCGTCCTCACTAGTTGGAAGACTCAAATAACTGTCTCAAGTCAATCCTCTACCACCTGGTGATCAGTCTCGCCCCTAAACCTGGAAGGTCTCTACCTCTATTACTCGTGTAATGAATTAAGCTTACATGAATCCTTTATCATTAGTTCCAGTAGAAAGTATTGAACAATGGTAGTGGAAATGCTAGTGCACCTCATGATGGGTCCAAATCCAGTACTAGTACATATAATGAGGCATCGTCAATCGGTGTACCATCCTTGTGGTTGTTCCCTCCAATCCTTGTTGCATGTCTATGTGGTGGAATCATGAAACCTATCAAGACAAAAACATGTTCAATAGGTTATATCTGGTGAGCTAGCTCTTGTATATGAGAAAAAAAATCAAATCATATATGATGCTTTCAACCAGGGGTATCATGTACCGAGTCAAAAAGTGGAACTCAGGGTCCTATTGCATGGATACGTTAGCCATTGCACCAACAATGGACTCCCCAATGTTGAGTTTTTAACTCAAAACATTTAACAATATCTCTACAAAACCAAACCACACAGTCTCGGACATTAAGGTAGGACCAACCACCATTGATATCAATTTATCATGAACTATCCCCCGAGGCCTGTGCTATGACTACCCCAAGTCTACATCCCAAAGTTCATGGGTTGGAGACCAGCACCAAAGGCAATAACATGAAAGTGAAATGAATTTTTTGAGTACCTGTACACACAAACACACTCACAACCCCAACCCAAAAAACTAAAAGAGAAAACATGGATGCCACTAAGAAAACCGCTGAGAGTATAATGTAAAAACTAAAATAATGGGGCCATAATACAGGCAAAACAAATAAATGATGAAAATATAAAAGTAAAAAAGGCACATGAAAAGTCTGTATGTCGAAAACCCTACCAGAAGGGTAGGTGTAAATTAGTTTCCATATCTATAGGTGTATGTATCACTTATCTAATATCACCAAATGACACCTGGTCCTGGACCATCATGATCTCCTCCAAATTGTTGATCATCTACACATGACCCAAAACATATAGGTGAAACCCATATTGGGGTGGATAACACAATACTCAGTAAGGGATCCAAAAAATAAAAAATGACCACAAATGATTATTTCACAAAAATCAATTCATATCTCACACAGGAGTAACCAAAAGTATCGGAATTAGGATTATCAGTTGTAAAGATGAACAATTTGTAATGATGAGGGACTCATCACTGATGAGTCACTGATGTTTGTCATGATACTGAGGTCCGCTCGTCTTCTAGGCCACTGAGATCCGCTAGTATTATCATCTATCGGGCCACATAGGTGCGCATGACTACTCGTCTATTGGTAAACACAGGCCCACATGACTATGCATATATCAAGCCACAGAGGTCCGCAAATTACCCTTCTGTTGGGCCATAAGGATCTGCATGGATGCTCATCTATCAGGCCACACAGTTCTGCACAAATACTCTTCTACGAGGCCACACATGTATGCACTACTACTCATCACAGTCACTCACTGGATTTCTACTCATAATGCACTTAATTACAGGATAATCTTTTCCAAAATACATCATTCATATCTCAAACTCAATGGAACCTCACTTGGAGTATATCAAAAGTACCACCACATCATAGGGGTCCCAATGCTTTCAATGACTCATCAACCAGACATACAATTTGATGGTTATGACTGTTTTACAAAGAAGGGGCCTGTGGGGTCTGGGTCTAGTCTGGTCCGGACGGACTGACCTGAGATGGGTCGAACCCTACCCGGTTCTGACCCAATTATTGTCTAGCATGATGGTCGTGGGTCTGACCCTCTTGGTCAGCCTGCCTCCTTCCCGACCCACTGTGAATGGGCTGACCTACCTGGAAAAGACATGACCTGTGTGTGACATCACCCCTCCACCCCTTGGATTTCCACGAGGTCACTACCACCATTGTGTTGAGAGGCTGTGTCCTACCACCCATGTGAGGTAGTTCGGTTTCCCTATCTGCATGTTCCTCCGCCAGCCCGATGTCAGTGCCCTGCTCCACTACTCGTGGATGATGTTGTTGGTCCAATTCTCACCGCTATGACGTGCCTTCCGCACCCCACCAATGAACTACTGGGGTCCTCTGGCTATGTCTCTCCCATTCCGATCACAACAACATTTCATCAACATGATCCCACACCACTGAGACCCTGTAGATAAAAACCCCTCTGTTGCAGTGTGTTATCGACACGCTTCGCCTCCCGCAAACGGCCGCTGTCCCATGCCACCGCTGCCGCGTCCACATTTTGGGATCCTTGCCCTGAGAAATATGCACAAAACAATCCATTATCTTTAACCCCATAAAGAATGCGAGGAATGTGTGGTAAGAGGAAGGAAAAAAATAGAACAAAGTTGAGGAATGGACCTCATATTTTTTTATTATGGAATCGATCCACTCATACTAGAAGACTCAAACTGAGAAAATCAAAAAGAAGAATTAATCCCCCAAAATCAAAGTCTATAACCCCCCCCCCCACCCCCCGTGCAAGAACTATGATCAATGGAGCAACCAGTTCATGTGTAGTCCAGCGTTTATAATTTATTCAAAGAATGGGGAAGAATATAATTGATGAAAACCCCTACCTGATTGGTGGACCATTCATTGGAAATGATTGGCATCATTGCATTCATCACACCTCAATTTGTTGTTGGTGGTCATTCATCAGTCACTGTTTGAAAATTCAAAATCTCTAAGGGTTCAGAGCATTTCTCCAATGTTCTAATGATTGATCTTAGTCAATCCATTAATGATATAAAAACATTCTATTTAATTGCATTGTAGCGTCATTAAATTATTTCATTTATGAAAAAACATTTCAGTTACATTGCATGACAACTTTGTTACGTTGAAATGAATTTAAAATTCAAAATAAAATAAACATGAGGTTTATTTTATTTTACCTTAATAAATTGTTTTAATAAAATTTATTAAAACATACAAAAAGAATCCTTTTCCCTTGACCTGCGTCGGCCGAGGTTATGTCCATTCTTAGGTAAAGTCGTCATTCCGGATGCAATAGTGCCCTCATATTTTAAAGTTGGGAACCCATTTAATGGTTTCCCAAATAGCAAATGTGTGATTTTTTTAATTAAACTTTATAATATGTTTGATAAATTATTCCATGCTCACCTGGCCACCAAATCAACTATCCTATGAGCACCTGGTCTTAAAATGATTATATTTAATTTGAAAAAAAATTACATGATATTATAGGAAATTACAATTTTGGTCTTTTAAGTCGTCATCACCATCATCATCATATAATGATTCTTCTTAAATAGATTATAATTTTTACCCATATTTGAAATATATATTTGTATTTATGAAATCTGGATAAGTAACATCCACTAACTTTACAACATCAAATACTACTTTATCTTCTTTTTCGTGAATAATAATTTTCTAAAATGTAATAGAATCACTTTTAGTGGGTTTATTAAATACTTATTTTTTATCCTCATTAGTATGAACATTGAGATTCACATAATCCTCTATAATATTAATTTCATAAATAATCTTATGGATGATTTTTTTCATTTAGATATGATTAATTTCACTCTCTTGTAGTCTCCCCATTAGAAATAAAGATTCTTTACTTCTAAGAGTCCCCCTCAATAATAAATGATACAGAATTTCTTCTGCTTTATCAATCTATTCATTAATTTTATGATATTTTTTCCCTATGAATCTAACTTATCCAAGGGAATACAGAAAAATTATCATATATTATTTATATAACTATCATTAATTGAATTGAGATGATGATAGTTCAACTCCTCTAAGTAATTATTCTCCATCTCTGATTTCATAAAATACAAAGAGTTATTATTTTTACCAAATGATGGAAATTTAATTTCTTCCACTATTTAATATATTTGAGGAGGTATCTTAATATGTAATGTGTAATATCAATACCTATCCCATTGAAAAAATAATAGATACTTATCTATGTAAAGAATATTATAAAATTTCCACAGACATTATTTTATCATATTTCTAATGAATACAGAAATAATCCAATTTTAGTATCCGAATATTTTAGAAATATCAACTCTATATGTGTAGATCCAAATAGATAGAATATTAGGTCTAAAAATGTATTGTATCCACCTTCTATAAAGGGTTTATTGATCATATATATTCACTTATAGATATATTAAAATATCTCATATAATAATAAAAGTAAATACAAAATCCTTACAACATTCTTTTAATAAAACCAAATCACTAGAACATTTAAAAACTAATGATCATTCCCATATAAATTAGGAACTATATTAACATAGAAAAACTCAATTTTACTATAATAAAAAAATTCTCAACTTTTAACACTTAATAAAATCCAAAAAATCATATTAATTTAGTAAAAATATGAGAAATAATTTACATTCCTAGGAAGAACACATAGTTCTGAGTAAACATTCATTACTTTCTCTGATTTTGCATGTGATTAAGCACATTATCTCAACTTATTATCCATGTTATAGATTTGAGATTTTAGGTTTTAGTGTTTTCATTTGAGAGTATGATTTTGGATTATTACATTGAATTTGGATTTCAAAACATAATATGAAATGGTTAAAAAAGGATAAACAGAAATAATTCCAAAGATATCTTACATCACATTGATATTTAATTATAAAAATATTTAAAACATAAGATTAGAAATATTAAACAAATGATCAATACTATTACCTTAGATGTGTATCATGCAATTTAAAATTACAAATCAAATTACATAATATTTAATAATTAATATCTATAAAATAAGAACAATTGCATACCCCAATCCCAACCACAAAATTAAAATTATTTTTATTAATTATTTATTTTCTACTTAAAATTTGAGTTTTGGCAGCTGGTGGGTCAAATTATAATATTTTTAGAAGATTTTTAGTAGTTTCACGGTTAGCGTGCACAGTTAGTAGTAACTAGGTGTTTCCTGTGTAAGAGCCAATGTGGGGAAGTGGTGTGATATATGGCATGTGCATGGTCTGTTAAAACATGTGACACATGTTTTAAATGGATCTGTAAAATAAAAATGTTGAATCATACTATCAGATCATGATTTCTAAAACCATGCAGCCAACCCTTTCATGTTCCCCTTATTTCTAGTATGGTGCACATGTTTGGAACACGATTTGGAAGACTGTGCAGTCAAACAAGGAGGCCTACCCAGTATTCAAATAATAAAATTAAATGAAAAAATATGGAAAAACAAAACAAAATTAATTTTTTAATATTAATAATGATATTAGTCATATTATTATTAATATTTCTATTATTATTATTATTATTATTATTTGTTTTTTAGTTCATTTTTCATTTTCATTTCTCCCACTTCCTAATTTCTTTATTTTTTATTTTTTTATGAATTCTCTATGCACGTCACACCACTCCCCCTCCCCTTCTCCCATAACATCAAACATCACCCCCACCTATGAGCCCTCTAAATTTAGTTATTTTACCTAATTATTTCTAGTTTTGGGGTCAATATCTCAAGCTAAGACCTTCTCTCCCATTTTCTACCTCTTTTGGACGATTTTTCTCATTCACATCACCCTGTTTGGTTCGAAAATATCCTAGGATATGGATTTAGCCGATTTTAGGTTTCTTCTATTATATTAGGGCATGGAACGGGTCTCTTAGGTTATCATCAGGAATTTTTAATGTCTTCCTCAAAAGGCGACTCATTTCATACCATTTTGGTCAAGACAACATTAAATTTGGGTATGTATTCTTATATTAATCATTTTTCTCAATTTACAAATTATTTATTTTGGGGGTTTTGACTTTTTTGTAAATATTTTAAGTGTGTTTTGAACAAATGTTGATGAGGATGACTTACACAAATGTTAGGTGTTAAGGAATATATTTATATAAATATATTATCTATTTGTATATATTTATTCATAGAAAGGGGAATATGTTTGATGGAGCTAGGGAATATATATATATATGTATAAATTCATCTGCATCTAAGAGAGAAGAGTGAGTTTAAGAGGTATTCATCAAAAAGTGCATGTTTTAGGTAGGTCACCATATGTCTGAGACATTAAATTGAAAACTATAATTTCTTAGATGTTTTATTCAGTGTTTCATTATATTCTATCATTTTTAAACTGTAGAAAATTATTTTCTTAAACACAATATATTTATTTCATATTTTTAGCACATTTCTTATATTTCACAATAGGGTTTTTATATTAAAACATGTTCTCCATTCTGGTTTTGTAACGCTAGGATTCTTCCGTGATTGAAAGGTTTTCCAAATGTATTAAATTGAGGGAATTGTAAATATCTAAAGATGAATGGCCATTGGTGTAACGCCCCGACCCCAGTTACCCAGAGTCGGTGCATTATTACATAACATTGGCATGATCACAAGAAAGATCAAATCTCGAAAGACCGATTGGTTTAGTAGCCTTGGAAACACTAGATATATTCATAAGTTTTACATTACATCATTAAACTAAAAACTACGACAACAACATATTGTCTCCATAATCCACACTCATATCCCCACATAATATCCCTGCAGGTCATTCATAACATACTTCTTCACTTCCTGGGAAAAAATAAAACATAGAAAAGGGGTGAGCTCAAATGCCCAGTAAGGATAACAATATAGCGGAAACTTTCATAAATAAGAATAAACTTTTAAGGCAATGTATAACTAAAACAAAAGCCTTTCAAACATGAACTTTCAACATGGTATGGCATAAATAAAATGAAATAATGCCATTTACTTACTCACATGGATATTCTACTAATCGAATAATCACATGCAAAAATCAATAACCACTTTCATAATGTTGGAATGCATAATGCCAGACTATCATAACCACATAGCCAAGGCCTCGTGCCAAGACTACAAATAAGATTTGGTCAAGGCGTTGTGCCAAGACACTAGTTTGTCTCATGAGACCTACCGATGCATCGAGGAGCTATAGCGGGCTCCACCCGTCACTTATTAAGTCCAATGCATTCCCATATGAAAAAGTTTAAACATAACATAAACATTCGTATTAAAACTAGCATACGAAATGTCAATAATTTCACCATAAACTATGAATGGTATAAAAATAGCACATCCATAGTCAAACATATCACAAAACCTTTAATACAATATATAAGTTTTGTATCATAATAAATCAACTTCAAATAATCTTAAAATCCATCAAAGGATGTTGACGTAGATGAAATCAAAATTCTTTTTAAAGAAGTATCTCCTTTTGTTTTGAAATCATTTAAGATCCATATAAAATAAAACATTTTCTTTGAAAATATTCTTATAAGCTTGTATGGAAAGCTTCGACGATTTTATAACGGCGGAAAATAACCGCACCCGCCGTATAAGTTAAAAAAAACATTCTTACCTCAATTCTGTCGAAAAGGTTAAAAAGGACCTTGTTTTGAAAACGACGGAAAGATTCCTTTATAAACCTCTTATAAAAAGTCAAACAAGGGTATAAATGACTTTAACCCATATTCTTTTAAATAGTAAAAATGTATTGAAATACATTTCGAAGAAACATGGATGTGGATGATAAAGAGATCTCAGTAGATTATTACATATAAACAACCTCGGATAATGAAGAGATTGTGAAATAACCCTTACCTTGTACTTTTCCTTGGTTGGGGTAGGTTAACCTCCTGTATAATGGTGAAATAGTTGTTATTAAATTATACAATAATCATATATAATAATATGATATCATATATGATCTTTTAACATTGATTTGTTAATAATATCTTAGAATTATTGTCGTTTCGGGAGTTAACTTACTCATTTTATTTTATATGTTTTGTTACGTAAGACATGTATGTAAAGGATAGGTTGTATATTATTCATATCCAGAATTATATCAAGTCCTTAAACATCATTTTTTAAATCATCAAATTATACTTGAATGGATACGATGGAGAATGAATCTCATCGCGTTCGTGGAGACGGTAGTCCGTACGTACGCACGAGCGACAATATCATTCTTTTGATATTAAAATAATATATAAATGGATGGTATATCATATATAAAGAATCATTAACATGTTAGATTTATTATTTACATGAGTTACACATCATTATTATACCCATCCAAATAATATTATATTGAATAACAATTACACCACGACGTGGAGACGGTAAGCCGTACGTACGCACGTATGGTGACATGTTATTCAAAGGGTGGATAGGATAATGAATATGGTTGTACCATATTTATAATAAAATCACAGTATATGTGAGATACTGGAGTTATTATTTTAGAATGGTAAGAACAAAGGAAGAAGAAGTGGAAGAAGAAATGAACTTAGAAAAGGGTGGTGAAATCATTACCTCTTCTTCGGGTTCTTCCTTTTGATTTGATCAAAAGGGCTCCTTAGGTTGGCTTTCTGATCAAACTAAGGCCTCTAGGTTGTATTGAGGGATGTTGGGAGAGTATTTGGGCAGAGTTGGCCGAACCAAAAGGCTTTGAAGGTGTGAAGAAATGATAAGGAGGAGTGCCCTTTTATAAGAGGGGTGAGGGGCACCTTTGGAAAAGCTAGAAATATTAATTTATAATAAATTCATATTCGGTATCTAAAGGCTCCAAAGTTGATTATTCAAAGGTTAAGGTGGGGATAGGTCGAAAAACACTCAACCAATAGAATTTAGACAGGTTTGGGTACTTATATTAACCTTATCATTAAGTATTAACTCTAAGTTAATTAGTTTCACTTTTACAATGTCTCTTTGTATTTTTATATAATATGGTTAATAAACATACTATATACATCCAAGAGACCCCCAAGTGGTACATTAATGATGAACCTATCATGATATAAGTCTCTTGGCCGAACCTTAGATTTTTAGGAATTTAATATCAATTAATAATATAATATTATTTTTAAGAACTCTTTTATGTCAATTTTGACACTATTCAATAGTTGATTTTTGTGAAACTCATAACAGATTGATTACTTCGAACAAAGTCAATTAAATCAATACTAATATATCATATTATCCTAGAAAATTAGTTTAATTCATTAAAAGTTTCATATTATATTTATTTGGGTATTTATAATATCAATTATTTTAATTTTTCACTATTATTGTAATTACTGTATCATCATTGTGTCATAAATAAAATATATTATTTAATGTCTAAAAATTATAAATAAAATATAATTATGTAGGAAATCTTTTTATCTTTCTAATGAATATTTATAATCTAAAATCCAACATATATAACCCTATGTAACAATTGTTTTTCTAAAAGATATATGCTTGTGTCATTTTTGTATTCATTTTAACTTAATTAAAATAAAGTGTCATTATCACTTACAAGTGGATCCATGGGGTCCCAAAATAGACCCAAAGATTCTCATGGTCGATCATGTATCAACCAATAGGGTTAAGACACGTTTTAGGGTAATTTAGTATTATTATAATATTATTTTTTTAACCCTTATTTACCGGATTTACCCTTAACCATGGTAAATAAAATATTTACCGTAGTAATAATTCAAAATGTATAAAAATAAATGTTACCTATTTACACAATTTGAACATCCTGATTCCAAATATGGAATCCATTTTCCTAAATTCAAAACACAGAAGTGGCAGAAATTAATTTAAAATTAATTCCCGCTGTCAAAACAAAAAGCGTGTTTTTAAGAGATAATAACTATCAAAAGATTGACACTCGTTTATGTTCGGTTTAATTGTAAAATTATGTCCAATGACCAACATTATATTAAATGGTAAAAATATATTCTAAATATAATTTAAAACCACTCAAATTCATAATTTATCACTATTAATTATTTTGATTAAAAAAGTTGTTTTTAATTAAAATTTAGTAATTTTCACTATTCATCAAAATATGAAAGTTATCCGAAAAGTACCAAAATTTCACCTTAGGCTAAATTTGATATTCCGAATCCAAAAATGAAGTCCATTTTAAAATATAAAATATATATAACTTCAAAAGGTAGGTATTACTATTCATAACAGCTAGTTTGATTGGTTACGGTGTGTTAGAACTCGAAGTTGCGTACAACACACGCTACTGTTTTATTCAAAGGAAAGCGTACCATGGAAGCTTGGGATGTTTCATTTTAAATTTTTTTATGTCTCCATTTAGTCAAAAAGTTTAAAATATTGTATTTAAAAAGGTTTCACTATCAAAAGTTGATAAAAGTGCAATACTGAAAATGAATCTGGTCTTGCATTATGACTAAGAAACTCATAATATGGATTCTAAAATTATAAATATTATATAAAGTTAAAAATGTAGTTAATGCTATTCATGACCTCTTTTAATGGCTTTTTTTTGGTAAGTCATGGTGCAATTGAACTCGGTGTAGCGTGTAGTTCAAGTTATTGAATTATTTTGAAGAAATAACACACTATGAAATCTTGGGGTGTTACATTCTCCCCTCCTTCAATAAATTGCGTCCTCGCAATTTGAAATTGTTATTCGAAAATAAAAGGTTGAAAATAGATAATATATTTGTGGGAAAACCCACATCGGAAATTGGGTTACTAAAATTTAGTCTTAATATGAGGAAAAGAGAAATCAAAGGGTCACCACCAAATTATGATCTCGATTAGGAGAACATTGGTGGAAATTAGAGACATATAATCGGAGGAAAAACGTAAATATTTATAGGTAGTGATTGAGGTCATCAATCAAAAACAAGTATAAAATTGAGGTCCTTAAACTCATCAATCCATGATGATTTGAAGTACCATCGGTTCAACAAAATATATGGTATTGGCACAACACATTTTTGACATTTCAAAATATCTTAGTTGAAATCCCACATCGAAAAATGAATTAATGAGGCCTCTATTTAAAATAAAGAGTGGAAAGTATGAAGATTACCGAAAATAACACATACTAGGGTTCCATGTAGGAAAATATGGATATGGAAGAGAAATCTAACCATCAATTATCTGATGGAGAGTGGTAGAGAACATGGCTATGAAAAGGCCAACAATCCCAAAGCCATAAATTTGTGATGATTTAAGGTACCATCTAGGACAACATTTTTGTTCTAAGTTTCTATTATTAATGTTGAGGAATTTATTTATGAGATTGGATAAGATAATAAGGAGATATAATTACTTTATAATTATAATTTTACCCATTAATAAATTTCTACCACAGACTCATCTTTCACTCTAAAAGATAATAGAACGTAATTTTTTTTTTCTATTTATACTATTCGTACAGGGTTCCAAAATAAATGAATTTATAATTCATCTACCAGATCTTTAAAAAAACAACATTATTTAATCCAGGACATCTCATGGGCCAGTGGTAGGTGATACACCCTTGTCGCCCTTCAGTTGCGGGTTCAAGTCTCGCAGCCTTGCCGGACGCGACGGGTTGCCGCCCAACCTCCGGGTTTTCCTTTTATGGTAATCCAAAATAATCCAAACTAGAACTATCCAAAATACTTCTGTCCAAACTCACAGTCCAACATTTATAAGGAAGGTAAACATAATATAGATCCTTTTTACCCCGCAATAGCATATGAATACCTTCATCTTGTATTCTTTTAATAAACTGAAACATCTTGAATTACCATATTCCTTATTGATTACATTCATGCTCCCCTATTCCATATAGAATGCTGGATATACTTCATTAATCCAAAAATGTTTTAAACCCCAACAATGATGGAATATACAAATCATTAATCAGTTCCAAGGTAGTCAAGAATATCCAATATAATTTATCCAAAACAATCACATATTATTCCAAAATCACTACCTCAGTATCAGAACTATATTATGATTTATCATTCTCTCAACCATATATTTTCCAAAAAGTTATCCTGCTATTGAGGCACTTTTCTTTGTTCCACACAATCTCAAGTCCTTAATTAAATAGTACTGCAGTACAATCCTTATATACTCCATAATTATTATAACAAGTACATTGTTGATACAACACTCAATTAACATAATCAACATAAGAACTCTAATCATTCTTCTTCATCTGTGGTAGTATCATAACTTGATTATTATCCAATAGCATCATTTGTGGCATAGTCTGATGACTGGGACATAGGTTCGCGTAGTGTCCAAACTCCTTGCAAATGAAGCATTGTACATTTGAAACCATTTTCTTACCCTTGCAGTCATGTACTTTGTGCCCTTTTCCTCCACACTTATAACAAACTCCCATTCCTTTCAGGCAATTTTCAGGGTGTTTCTTTCCACAGTTACCACATATGGGAAAATTCTTCTTTTCCCTCTTCCCTTTATCCATTTTTCTCTCTTCCATCCTTTTCTTCTCTTGCTTCCCTTCAAAGACATAGGACTCAGTAAACTCTTTACTTATCTTATCAACACATGATATTATTTCTTCATATGATGATAATACATGGGAGACTATTTCTCTTATCAATTCTAGCTTAAAACCATGAAAGATATGATCCTTCCTTCTCTTTGGATCATGTGCATTTCTGGAGTTCTTATTCCTTCTACTGGGCGCCATTTCTAAACAATGGCAAAAACTAGATCAGTTTATAAATCAAAATACATAATCCCATACTTATAAAACACTTAACATAAATTGAACTATTTATGGATATAATCTATAATCATAAAAATGTTTTCTTTGAGGAAGTATATACTCATAAACCCTTCATAATGATTTGTAAAGAAAATGAGAGTTATCCTAAGCATATCCCCCGGGAGTGTCGTAACCAAGAGTGCAGCAAGG
Organism: Viscum album; assembly: GCA_963277665.1. Lineage (NCBI taxonomy): Eukaryota > Viridiplantae > Streptophyta > Magnoliopsida > Santalales > Viscaceae > Viscum > Viscum album. The sequence continues at coordinate 250,327,086 of OY728133.1, forward strand.
CCCGTTGTCGTGCACCAGTTCCCGTTCGAGTCTAGCTCAAAGCGGTGTTTTCGGGTTTTACCCCTAGGTACATCTGTGCCAGAGCCGCCTCTACCTGCTTGTATCCAGACAGGGATGTATTGCTCGGAAAACTCACAAAATGTCTACAATACCAAAATTCTAGGAAGATCTTCTATACTAATCCTCAAAGTTCATCTTAGGTCTACGTGATCTAATCAGAGTTTATCTAAATCTAGCTTCCAAGGTTTGTACTAAACTTCCTCTGATACCAACTGTAACGCCCCGACCCCAGTTAACCAGAGTCGGTGCATTATTACATAACATTGGCATGATCACAAGAAAGATCAAATCTCGAAAGACCAATTGGTTTAGTAGCCTTGGAAACACTAGATATATTCAAAAGTTTTACATTACATCATTAAACTAAAAACTATTACAACAACATATTGTCTCCATAATCCACACTCATATCCCCACATAATATCCCTGCAGGTCATTCATAACATACTTCTTCACTTCCTGGGAAAAATAAAACATAGAAAAGGGGTGAGCTCAAATGCCCAGTAAGGATAACAATATAGCGGAAACTTTCATAAATAAGAATAAACTTTTAAGGCAATGTATAACTAAAACAAAAGCCTTTAAAACATGAACTTTCAACATGGTATGGCATTAATAAAATGAAATAATGCCATTTACTTACTCACATGGATATTCTACTAATCGAATAATCACATGAAAAAATCAATAACCACTTTCTTAATGTTGGAATGCATAATGCCAGACTATCATAACCACATAGCCAAGGCCTCGTGCCAAGACTACAAATAAGATTTTGTCAAGGCCTTGTGCCAAGACACTAGTTTGTCTCATGAGACCTACCGATGAATCGAGGAGCTATAGCGGGCTCCACCCGTCACTTATTAAGTCCAATGCATTCCCATATGAAAAGGTTTAAACATAACATAAACATTCGTATTAAAACTAGCATACGAAATGTCAATAATTTCACCATAAACTATGAATGGTATAAAAATAGCACATCCATAGTCAAACATATCACAAAACCTTCAATACAATATAGAAGTTTTGTATCATAATAAATCAACTTCAAATAATCTTAAAATCCATCAAAGGATGTTGACGTAGATGAAATCAAAATTCTTTTTAAAGAAGTATCTCCTTTTATTTTGAAATCATTTAAGATCCATATAAAATAAAACATTTTCTTTGAAAATATTCTTATAAGCTTGTATGGAAAGCTTCGACGATTTTATAACGGCGGAAAATAACCGCACCCGCCGTATAAGTTAAAAAAACATTCTTACCTCAATTCTGTCGAAAAGGTTAAAAAGGACCTTGTTTTGAAAACGACGGAAAGATTCCTTTATAAACCTCTTATAAAAAGTCAAACAAGGGTATAAATGACTTTAACCCATATTCTTTTAAATAGTAAAAATGTATTGAAATACATTTCGAAGAAACATGGATGTGGATGATAAAGAGATCTCAGTAGATTATTACATATAAACAACCTCGGATAATGAAGAGATTGTGAAATAACCCTTACCTTGTACTTTTCCTTGGTTGGGGTAGGTTAACCTCCTGTATAATGGTGAAATAGTTGTTATTAAATTATACAAGAATCATATATAATAATATGATATCATATATGATCTTTTAACATTGATTTGTTAATAATATCTTAGAATTATTGTCGTTTCGGGAGTTAACTTACTCATTTTCTTTTATATGTTTTGTTACGTAAGACATGTATGTAAAGGATAGGTTGTATATTATTAATATCCAGAATGATATCAAGTCCTTAAACATCATTTTTTAAATCATCAAATTATACTTGAATGGATACGATGGAGAATGAATCTCATCGCGTTCGTGGAGACGGTAGTCCGTACGTACGCACGAGCGACAATATCATTCTTTTGATATTAAAATAATATATAAATGGATGGTATATCATATATAAAGAATCATTAAATGTTAGATTTATTATTTACATGAGTTACACATCATTATTATACCCATCCAAATAATATTATATTGAATAACAATTACACCACGACGTGGAGACGGTAAGCCGTACGTACGCACGTATGGTGACATGTTATTCAAAGGGTGGATAGGATAATGAATATGGTTGTACCATATTTATAATAAAATCACAGTATATGTGAGATACTGTAGTTATAATTTTAGAATGGTAAGAACAAAGGAAGAAGAAGTGGAAGAAGAAATGAACTTAGAAAAGGGTGGTGAAATCATTACCTCTTCTTCGGGTTCTTCCTTTTGATTTGATCAAAAGGGCTCCTTAGGTTGGCTTTCTGATCAAAATAAGGCCTCTTGGTTGTATTGAGGGATGTTGGGAGAGTATTTGGGCAGAGTTTGGCCGAACCAAAAGGCTTTGAAGGTGTGAAGAAATGATAAGGAGGAGTTCCCTTTTATAAGAGGGGTGAGGGGCACCTTTGGAAAAGCTAGAAATATTAATTTATAATAAATTCATATTCGGTTTCTAAAGGCTCCGAAGTTGATTATTCAAAGGTTAAGGTGGGGATAGGTCGAAAACCACTCAACCAATAGAATTTAGACAGGTTTGGGTACTTATATTAACCTTATCTTTAAGTATTAACTCTAAGTTAATTAGTTTCACTTTTACAATGTCTCTTTGTATTTTTATATAATATGGTTAATAAAGTTACTATATACATCCAAGCGACCCCCAAGTGGTACATTAATGATGAACCTATCATGATATAAGTCTCTTGGCCGAACCTTAGATTTTTAGGAATTTAATATCAATTAATAATATAATATTTGTTTTAAGAACTCTTTTATGTCAATTTTGACACTATTCAATAGTTGATTTTTGTTAAACTCATAACAGATTGATTACTTCGAACAAAGTCAATTAAATCAATCCTAATATATCATATTATCCTAGAAAATTAGTTTAATTCATTAAAAGTTTCATATTATATTTATTTGGGTATTTATAATATCAATTATTTTAATTTTTCACTATTATTGTAATTATTGTATCATCATTGTGTCATAAATAAAATATATTATTTAATGTCTAAAAATTATAAATAAAATATCATTATGTATGAAATCTTTTTATCTTTCTAATGAATATTTATAATCTAAAATCCAACATATATAACCCTATGTAACAATTGTTTTTCTAAAAGATATATGCTTGTGTCATTTTTGTATTCATTTTAACTTAATTAAAATAAAGTGTCATTATCACTTACAAGTGGATCCATGGGGTCCCAAAATAGACCCAAAGATTCTCATGGTCGATCATGTATCAACCAATAGGGTTAATACACGTTTTAGGGTAATTTAGTATTATTATAATATTATTTTTTAACCCTTATTTACCGGATTTACCCTTAACCATGGTAAATAAAATATTTACCGTAGTAATTATTCAAAATGTCTAAAAATAAAAGTTACCTATTTACACAATTTGAACATCCTGATTCCAAATATGGAATCCATTTTCCTAAATTCAAAACACAGAAGTGGCAGAAATTAATTTAAAATTAATTCCCGCTGTCAAAACAAAAAGCGTGTTTTTAAAAGATAATAACTATCAAAAGATTGACACTCGTTTATGTTCGGTTTAATTGTAAAATTATTTCCAATGACCAACATTATATTAAATGGTAAAAATATATTCTAAATATACTTTAAAACCACTCAAATTCATAATTTATCACTATTAATTATTTTGATTAAAAAAGTTGTTTTTAATTAAAATTTAGTAATTTTCACTATTCATCAAAATATGAAAGTTATCCGAAAAGTACCAAAATTTCACCTTAGGCTAAATTTGATATTCCGAATCCAAAAATGAAGTCCATTTTAAAATATAAAATATATATATATTCAAAAATTAGGTATTACTATTCATAACAGCTAGTTTGATTGGTTACGGTGTGTTAGAACTCGAAGTTGCGTACAACACACGCTACAGTTTTATTCAAAGGAAAGCGTACCGTGGAAGCTTGGGATGTTTCATTTTAAATATTTTTATGTCTCCATTTAGTCAAAAAGTTTAAAATATTGTATTTAAAAAGGTTTCACTATCAAAAGTTGATAAAAGTGCAATACTGAAAATGAATCTGGTCTTGCATTATGACTAAGAAACTCATAATATGGATTCTAAAATTATAAATATTATATAAAGTTAAAAATGTAGTTAATTCTATTCATGACCTCTATTAATGGCTTTTTTTTTGGTAAGTCATGGTGCAATTGAACTCGGTGTTGCGTGTAGTTCAAGTTATTGAATTATTTTGAAGAAATAACACACTATGAAATCTTGGGGTGTTACATTCTCCCCTCCTTCAATAAATTGCGTCCTCGCAATTTGAAATTGTTATTCGAAAATAAAAGGTTGAAAATAGATAATATATTTGTGGGAAAACCCACATCGGAAATTGGGTTACTAAAATTTAGTCTTAATATGAGGAAAAGAGAAATCAAAGGGTCACCACCAAATTATGATCTCGATTAGGAGAACATTGGTGGAAATTAGAGACATATAATCGGAGGAAAAACGTAAATATTTATAGGTAGTGATTGAGGTCATCAATCAAAAACAAGTATAAAATTGAGGTCCTTAAACTCATCAATCCATGATGATTTGAAGTACCATCGGTTCAACAAAATATATGGTATTGGCACAACACATTTTTGACATTTCAAAATATCTTAGTTGAAATCCCACATCGAAAAATGAATTAATGAGGCCTCTATTTAAAATAAAGAGTGGAAAGTATGAAGATTACCGAAAATAACACATACTAGGGTTCCATGTAGGAAAATATGGATATGGAAGAGAAATCTAACCATCAATTATCTGATGGAGAGTGGTATAGAACATGGCTATGAAAAGGACAACAATCCCAAAGCCATAAATTTGTGATGATTTAAGGTACCATCTAGGACAACATTTTTGTTCTAAGTTTCTATTATTAATGTTGAGGAATTTATTTATGAGATTGGCTAAGATAATAAGGAGATATACTTACTTTATAATTAGAATTTTACCCATTAATAAATTTCTACCACAAACTCATCTTTCACTCTAAAAGATAATAGAACGTAAATTTTTTTTCTATTTATACTATTCGTACAGGGTTCCAAAATAAATGAATTTATAATTCATCTACCAGATCTTTAAAAAAACAACATTATTTAATCCAGGACATCTCATGGGCCAGTGGTAGGTGATACACCCTTGTCTCCCTTCAGTTGCGGGTTCAAGTCTCGCAGCCTTGCCGGACGCGACGGGTTGCCGCCCAACCTCCGGGTTTTCCTTTTATGGTAATCCAAAATAATCCAAACTAGAACTATCCAAAATACTTCTGTCCAAACTCACAGTCCAACATTTATAAGGAAGGTAAAGATAATATAGATCCTTTTTACCCCGCAATAGCATATGAATACCTTCATCTTGTATTCTTTTAATAAACTGAAACATCTTGAATTACCTTATTCCTTATTGATTACATTCATGCTCCCCTATTCCATATAGAATGATGGATATACTTCATTAATCCAAAAATGTTTTAAACCCCAACAATGATGGAATATACAAATCATTAATCAGTTCCAAGGTAGTCAAGAATATCCAATATAATTTATCCAAAACAATCACATATTATTCCAAAATCACTACCTCAGTATCAGAACTATATTATGATTTATCATTCTCTCAACCATATATTTTCCAAAAATTTATCCTGCTATTGAGGCACTATTCTTTGTTCCACACAATCTCAAGTCCTTAATGAAATAGTACTGCAGTACAATCCTTATATACTCCATAATTATTATAACAAGTACATTGTTGATACAACACTCAATTGACATAATCAACATAAGAACTCTAATCATTCTTCTTCATCTGTGGTAGTATCATAACTTGATTATTATCCAATAGCATCATTTGTGGCATAGTCTGATGACTGGGACATAGGTTCGCGTAGTGTCCAAACTCCTTGCAAATGAAGCATTGTACATTTGAAACCATTTTCTTACCCTTGCAGTCATGTACTTTGTGCCCTTTTCCTCCACACTTATAACAAACTCCCATTCCTTTCAGGCAATTTTCAGGGTGTTTCTTTCCACAGTTACCACATATGGGAAAATTCTTCTTTTCCCTCTTCCCTTTATCCATTTTTCTCTCTTCCATCCTTTTCTTCTCTTGCTTCTCTTCAAAGACATAGGACTCAGTAAACTCTTTACTTATCTTATCAACACATGATATTATTTCGTCATATGATGATAATACATGGGAGACTATTTCTCTTATCAATTCTAGCTTAAAACCATGAAAGATATGATCCTTCCTTCTCTTTGGATCATGTGCATTTCTGGAATTCTTATTCCTTCTACTGGGCGCCATTTCTAAACAATGGCAAAAACTAGATCAGTTTATAAATCAAAATACATAATCCCATACTTATAAAACACTTAACATAAATTGAACTATTTATGGATATAATCTATAATCATAAAAATGTTTTCTTTGAGGAAGTATATACTCATAAACCCTTCATAATGATTTGTAAAGAAAATGAGAGTTATCCTAAGCATATCCCCCGGGAGTGTCGTAACCAAGAGTGCAGCAAGGCCCGTTGTCGTGCACCAGTTCCCGTTCGAGTCTAGCTCAAAGCGGTGTTTTCGGGTTTTACCCCTAGGTACATCTGTGCCAGAGCCGCCTCTACCTGCTCGTATCCAGACAGGGATGTATTTCTCGGAAAACTCACAAAATGTCTACAATACCAAAATTCTAGGAAGATCTTCTATACTAATCCTCAAAGTTCATCTTAGGTCTACGTGATCTAATCAGAGTTTATCTAAATCTGGCTTCCAAGGATTGTACTAAACTTCCTCTGATACCAACTGTAACGCCCCGACCCCAGTTACCCAGAGTCGGTGCATTATTACATAACATTGGGATGATCACAAGAAAGATCAAATCTCGAAAGACCGATTGGTTTAGTAGCCTTGGAAACACTAGATATATTCATAAGTTTTACATTACATCATTAAACTAAAAACTACTACAACAACATATTGTCTCCATAATCCACACTCATATCCCCACATAATATCCCTGCAGGTCATTCATAACATACTACTTCACTTCTTGGGAAAAATAAAACATAGAAAAAGGGGTGAGCTCAAATGCCCAGTAAGGATAACAATATAGCGGAAACTTTCATAAATAAGAATAAACTTTTAAGGCAATGTATAACTAAAACAAAAGCCTTTCAAACATGAACTTTCAACATGGTATGGCATAAATAAAATGAAATAATTCCATTTACTTACTCACATGGATATTCTACTAATCGAATAATCACATGCAAAAATCAATAACCACTTTCATAATGTTGGAATGCATAATGCCAGACTATCATAACCACATAGCCAAGGCCTCGTGCCAAGACTACAAATAAGATTTTGTCAAGGCCTTGTGCCAAGACACTAGTTTGTCTCATGAGACCTACCGATGCATCGAGGAGCTATAGCGGGCTTCACCTGTCACTTATTAAGTCCAATGCATTCCCATATGAAAAGGTTTAAACATAACATAAACATTCGTATTAAAACTAGCATACGAAATGTCAATAATTTCACCATAAACTATGAATGGTATAAAAATAGCACATCCATAGTCAAACATATCACAAAACCTTCAATACAATATAGAAGTTTTGTATCATAATAAATCAACTTCAAATAATCTTAAAATCCATCAAAGGATGTTGACGTAGATGAAATCAAAATTCTTTTTAAAGAAGTATCTCCTTTTATTTTGAAATCATTTAAGATCCATATAAAATAAAACATTTTCTTTGAAAATATTCTTATAAGCTTGTATGGAAAGCTTCGACGATTTTATAACGGCGGAAAATAACCGCACCCGCCGTATAAGTTAAAAAAAACATTCTTACCTCAATTCTGTCGAAAAGGTTAAAAAGGACCTTGTTTTGAAAACGACGGAAAGATTCCTTTATAAACCTCTTATAAAAAGTCAAACAAGGGTATAAATGACTTTAACCCATATTCTTTTAAATAGTAAAAATGTATTGAAATACATTTCGAAGAAACATGGATGTGGATGATAAAGAGATCTCAGTAGATTATTACATATAAACAACCTCGGATAATGAAGAGATTGTGAAATAACCCTTACCTTGTACTTTTCCTTGGTTGGGGTAGGTTAACCTCCTGTATAATGGTGAAATAGTTGTTATTAAATTATACAAGAATCATATATAATAATATGATATCATATATGATCTTTTAACATTGATTTGTTAATAATATCTTAGAATTATTGTCGTTTCGGGAGTTAACTTACTCATTTTCTTTTATATGTTTTGTTACGTAATACATGTATGTAAAGGATAGGTTGTATATTATTCATATCCAGAATGATATCAAGTCCTTAAACATCATTTTTTAAATCATCAAATTATACTTGAATGGATACGATGGAGAATGAATCTCATCGCGTTCGTGGAGACGGTAGTCCGTACGTACGCACGAGCGACAATATCATTCTTTTGATATTAAAATAATATATAAATGGATGGTATATCATATATAAAGAATCATTAATATGTTAGATTTATTATTTACATGAGTTACACATCATTATTATACCCATCCAAATAATATTATATTGAATAACAATTACACCACGACGTGGAGACGGTAAGCCGTACGTACGCACGTATGGTGACATGTTATTCAAAGGGTGGATAGGATAATGATTATGGTTGTACCATATTTATAATAAAATCACAGTATATGTGAGATACTGGAGTTATTATTTTAGAATGGTAAGAACAAAGGAAGAAGAAGTGGAAGAAGAAATGAACTTAGAAAAGGGTGGTGAAATCATTACCTCTTCTTCGTGTTCTTCCTTTTGATTTGATCAAAAGGGCTCCTTAGGTTGGCTTTCTGATCAAAACAAGGCCTCTAGGTTGTATTGAGGGATGTTGGGAGAGTATTTGGGCAGAGTTTGGCCGAACCAAAAGGCTTTGAAGGTGTGACGAAATGATAAGGAGGAGTGCCCTTTTATAAGAGGGGTGAGGGGCACCTTTGGAAAAGCTAGAAATATTAATTTATAATAAATTCATATTCGGTTTCTAAAGGCTCCAAAGTTGATTATTCAAAGTTTAAGGTGGGGATAGGTCGAAAAACACTCAACCAATAGAATTTATACAGGTTTGGGTACTTATATTAACCTTATCTTTAAGTATTAACTCTAAGTTAATTAGTTTCACTTTTACAATGTCTCTTTGTATTTTTATATAATATGGTTAATAAACTTACTATATACATCCAAGAGACCCCCAAGTGGTACATTAATGATGAACCTATCATGATATAAGTCTCTTGGCCGAACCTTAGATTTTTAGGAATTTAATATCAATTAATAATATAATATTTGTTTTAAGAACTCTTTTATGTCAATTTTGACACTATTCAATAGTTGATTTTTGTGAAACTCATAACAGATTGATTACTTCGAAAAAAGTCAATTAAATCAATACTAATATATCATATTATCCTAGAAAATTATTTTAATTCATTAAAAGTTTCATATTATATTTATTTGGGTATTTATAATATCAATTATTTTAATTTTTCACTATTATTGTAATTACTGTATCATCATTGTGTCATAAATAAAATATATTATTTAATGTCTAAAAATTATAAATAAAATATCATTATGTAGGAAATCTTTGTATCTTTCTAATGAATATTTATAATCTAAAATCCAACATATATAACCCTATGTAACAATTGTTTTTCTAAAAGATATATTCTTGTGTCATTTTTGTATTCATTTTAACTTAATTAAAATAAAGTGTCATTATCACTTACAAGTGGATCCATGGGGTCCCAAAATAGACCCAAAGATTCTCATGGTCGATCATGTATCAACCAATAGGGTTAAGACACGTTTTAGGGTAATTTAGTATTATTATAATATTATTTTTTAACCCTTATTTACCGGATTTACCCTTAACCATGGTAAATAAAATATTTACCGTAGTAATTATTCAAAATGTCTAAAAATAAAAGTTACCTATTTACACAATTTGAACATCCTGATTCCAAATATGGAGTCCATTTTCCTAAATTCAAAACACAGAAGTGGCAGAAATTAATTTAAAATTAATTCCCACTGTCAAAACAAAAAGCGTGTTTTTAAGAGATAATAACTATCAAAAGATTGACACTCGTTTATGTTCGGTTTAATTGTAAAATTATGTCCAATGACCAACATTATATTAAATGGTAAAAATATATTCTAAATATACTTTAAAACCACTCAAATTCATAATTTATCACTATTAATTATTTTGATTAAAAAAGTTGTTTTTAATTAAAATTTAGTAATTTTCACTATTCATCAAAATATGAAAGTTATCCGAAAAGTACCAAAATTTCACCTTAGGCTAAATTTGATATTCCGAATCCAAAAATGAAGTCCATTTTAAAATATAAAATATATGTAACTTCAAAAAGTAGGTATTACTATTCATAACAGCTAGTTTGATTGGTTACGGTGTGTTAGAACTCGAAGTTGCGTACAACACACGCTACTGTTTTATTCAAAGGAAAGCGTACCGTGGAAGCTTGGGATGTTTCATTTTAAATTTTTTTATGTCTCCATTTAGTCAAAAAGTTTAAAATATTGTATTTAAAAAGGTTTCACTATCAAAAGTTGATAAAAGTGCAATACTGAAAATGAATCTGGTCTTGCATTATGACTAAGAAACTCATAATATGGATTCTAAAATTATAAATATTATATAAAGTTAAAAATGAAGTTAATGCTATTCATGACCTCTTTTAATGGATTTTTTTTTGGTAAGTCATGGTGCAATTGAACTCGGTGTTGCGTGTAGTGCAAGTTATTGAATTATTTTGAAGAAATAACACACTATGAAATCTTGGGGTGTTACAATTGGGCCATTTTTTTTATTAATGTGTAATGAAATGTTAGATTTTAAAATGATGTTTTGAACTTGTAAAATAGATATAAAAGTAGATTTTAATTAGAGTTGGTTTTTGTGTGATTTTAAAAATAAAAAAATTTCAAGTTTTTGTATGTTTGGAAAAGAACATTGGGTTTGGTGTAAATTTGATGTTAAATGAAAATTTTTCTTTCTTTAAGAGGTGGATTCATTTTAAATAATATTTCATGATTGTTTATAAATTTTTAGTGAATTGATTTTTTAATAGATATTTTTAATGGTTTTGGATGTTAAATGTGTTTGGTTATTTTGTGTTCTAAAATTAAACTATTCTGTGTTATATAATGAGACCATTTTGGAATTTTTATAATTATTTGAGGAAGTGGAAAACCCTTCTTGAGGCATACCCCCTTGATTAAAAAATGTGATTAAATTGTTGATGTTTGATTTGTGTCATCTACTAAGTGAAGAGGATTTTTTAGTGTTGTGTGATGTAAAAAGGGGGATGCTATCAAGGAAGTATATCGGCACTGAGATTTTGGTTATGTTGTTGGATAAAAAAATTGATATGTTCATATGTGTTTTCATGATAAAAAATCACCAAAATTTGAATTTAAGAACACGGGAAACTAAGGTACCTAGGTGGGATAACTTGAACTCAAATTTTAGTTGACACAAAAGTGGCATGGCATAGATTCATATATAATTATTGATGTTTGAAAAAAAACTATATTATTATGATGGTTGGAGACCACTAGGCCCTTAAGATGTTCCCTCCTTATGGATCATGATTCGAAAGATGTGCGGTTTAGATTCTATATCATTTTCACTTATGTATGAGATTCATAGGGTTACACATATGCTAGCTACCTATAGGGATTGAACATGGTTCTTGACTATGAAATGATCCATGTGATGTGATTTTATTTCTAGTTACATCAAAATAATCTTCTCATTTATGAAAACTATGTTTCAAACAAAACAATTAGCCTTTGATTTTAAAATGTATTTTCATGCTTTTAAACTATTTTTGAAATGTGATGGAATGAATATGTATTTTAAATTTAATCTTCTGACTTGAATTTGAAAATAATTGAAATAGATAGTAAATATTAATGTAATTTTAAACTAGAATGAATTACTTTTCTTTTTAAACGTTAAGAATGTGGAATAGTTTACTATTGCATGCATGTTGAGTCGTATTTCACATGCATATATCTTAATTTTTTTATCTTATGGTGATGCTTCCCCATTTGGTTCACTTAGTTAGTGAGTTTGATATTATGGTTGTAGGTAACCCATGAGGTCACATAGAGGTACGCGCACAATTTTATTAAATTTCCATTAGTAGATTTTAGATTTTATGTTATGTTATTATTTGTTTACTTGTTCATTTTATTATGGTCTAATTCATTCCCAAATAATTTATTTTGAAGCATGATAATATTTTCCATCCCATGAGGATCTGGAACACCCTTTGTCCCTTGTTTCGGACTAGATCAAGTGACCGTTTAGGGGTATATCCGGCTTGGTTCAAAATAAAATGGCATCAATAAATGCCTTATTATATTTTCATCAAGTAGCATGGAGTTTAGGACTACTATGAATCTGGAGGAGGGTGGAATAATGACCTCTTGAACCCTTTCTTATCACGAATCTCTAGTTACCAGGGGAATTTCATGATTTTAGTTTTTCCTTTATTTGATCTATGTGGATAAGGCATGTCAATGTGAATGAGCAGCTGTTATGTGACGATATTTCATCGAATAACGACCATTTTTTAGACCATGTTCATAGTTCAAGACACTTCATGTGGCTGATTTTCGCTTGATGAATGGTCTGCTAAGCCATGTTTCTCATTTAAGAATAACTACTATCCCCTTATTCTAGGTGATTTAGGGTGTGTGTTCTTTTGGGGTGAGTGGATTTAAAAGAATGGTTATTTGGAAAGTTGGTTTTCAAAATGGAATGTTGTTTATGGAGTGGAAAATGGTTTTTGAAGGGGAAATGGGTTTCTTTCAATGGTATGTGTGGTTCCAAATAAAAAATTGGGAGGATTTTTGGAAATCATTTTTGGACGTTGGAAATACTTTTTGTAATGTGAAATGAAATGTGCATTATAATTTTGAAATGTTTTTTTAGTGATAAAGGGTATCATTAAGTTTTTTAGGATTTATTTCATTATTTTGAATGACCTATTTAGAAATTAAATTCTTTTATAATTAACCCTTGGAACATCTATAAATGATCACATATATCAATGCATGCAATTTTAAGGTGGATAATTAGTGGTCTATGTGGATGGGTACGTGATCTAGCACAAATATATATATATATATATAGGAGACATCATGGAATAGCAATGGTAGATATTAAAGTTGTTTTTATTTTGGAAGATCTTTTTCCAAAAGGGTGATAATAATGTTTTGAAAATGGAGTAAGCAATTTTTTAGCCTTTTTTCATGTTTAAAATTCACTATCATAGAATCTTGTTTCAAATTATGACAATTTGGTAAAATGGTTATTTGATTTTGGGTATTTTTTATGTTATATAAGTAGGTACTTTTGGTTTATGTATTTTTAATTGGCTATAAGCTTCTTGTTTTTGAATATGCCCACAAAACATCTGGGTAAGGAGTGAAAAGTCATAATCTAGGATTCCTTACTCCATGTTTATGTGAAGGACAGGTTTGCGAATTGATGTTGGCCATCATTTATAAGTTTCAATATTTCAGACAGAAGTGGTTGGGGTTTTGAGGAAATTATGAATAATAATTCCGTTGAGTATTCCATTTGATAACTCTACCCAAACTCTGAATTGAGTGGTGGAATAGGAATAATAACAAACATTAGAAAACATAGAAGTATTCTTGGGTTTTTTGTTGATTCAATAAAGTTTTCCTTATGACTTTTACATTCCTTCTTGTTTTCAAAATCACAAACACCTTATCTTTAAGAAAAATGCTTTCTTAAGGAAACTTGCTTTTATAAGGAAAAATGCTTTCTTAAGGAAAATTCCTTTTTTAAGGAAAAATGCTTTCTTAAGGAAAATTGCTTTTATAAGGAAATTTATCTTTATCATTTTTTCATCCATATTTTTCCTAGGTATAAAATTCGGATTCATTTCTGTTTTGTCGGATTTGATTAATACTTTGATATAAAGTATTCTGTTTGAGGTTCTTCATACTGGATAAGAACTGTAAGGAAGTTTCACTCCGGATTCCAGATGAGAACTGTAATAATGTATCATTCTGAATCCCGTATATGAACTCTGACTAAGTTCTATTCCAAATTCAGGATACGAATTCTTATGAAGTTCGACATTGATTTCTCATTACGAATTCTAATGATCAATTCTCATTAAGAATTCTGATGATGAATTCTCATTACGAATTCTGATGACGAACTCTCATTCCGAATTCTCTTATTAAACAGAATTTGGTTATCTTTGTTTTATACACTCTGAATTAATTTAGACTCCGAAAAATATTTTGGTTAGACTCCGAACTTTTATTTCTATAATTTGTCTACTCTTTATTATTTCCTTTACACTCCAAATCGTCACACCGAAGCTTTCATTCCGATCTTTTGAGTTAGAATTAAAACGATGTCGTACATTCTGTTACACTTGTTTTGTTATAAAACGATGTCGTCCATTTTGTTATAAACTAACCATTGTCTAAGTGACACGTGTACTGGACCCTCCGATCTTTAAAGAAAATATGACCGTTTGAGGAGGAGTCGACCATACCTATAAATAGGAGCTCATTTGAAAGAGCTCAATACTGATGACAGATGAACAACTTGGTTTTGTGCATACATGCTGTTGAAGTGATTTCTAGAGAGAGAGGCTCTTATTACCTCTCAAAGCTTCGTGCGACTCCGAATGTTGGTGATTACATTCGAGGGCTTCCGGGGATAGGAAGATAGAGGTGCTGACTACCTTGATGTTTGAGGGATTCCTTGCTGAGGAAGACAGAGGTTGCCAACTACCTTGAAGTTGAGGGCTTGTGGGGATAGAAAGACAGATACTCCGATCTTCGTATCGAGGGCTTATCCTGGTGTGGGTAAGACAGACGTGCTTGAAAGTATAAATCAAGGGACCTTTATCCAAGGTTGTTGGATACCCTTCTCTTTGGGTTAAAAGACTATTATCTTGTTACTTGTAGTTTAACTACTTGTTTAATTTCTGCTGCATTCTGTATTATAAGGAAAGTGTAACTTTCTTATACTTCCTTATTTTTACTCTTTTTCATTTAGATTCTATACGCTTTAAGGTAGAATCTAATATTGTAATCTTTTATTAAGGTTTAATTTCCGGAACCATATTTCTGGAACCCACGTTTGGAATCTCTTTCCAAGTTTGCATTTAGAGTTAGAGGTGTTGTGAATTTGCTTACTTTAACATTGTTAAACGTAGCCCTTTCCTTCTTTTAAGGAAAGCATTGTTATTCATAACTAACTTTAAGGGTTCCAAAGGAATTTTTTAAAGTGTAAAATTCACCCCCTCTTGTATATTGAGCTTCTACATCACTATTTTGATCCTACAATTGGTATCAGAGGAGGTTTCTGAAATACTTATACTCACGAATAAGTTTTTCTTGCTCTTTTTATCATTCTGAACTATCTTATTCCGAACTATCTCATTACGAACTTTTCCATTCCGATCTTTGTTATTACGAATCTTTGCTACTAACAAGTTTGTGTGTCAATGGTTATTTTAAGTATGACAGGAATTAATGTTGCTTCGATTGATAATCTAAATCCTACAAGACCACCTATATTTGATAGTAATGACTATGATTACTGGAGAGATCGAATGAAGACTTTTGTTATCAATACTAGAGTAGATAACTTTTTTATTCTTACTAGTGATTATAAAATTCCTGACAAAGAAGTCAGAACTTTTACTAACCAGGAAAAGCAAGAATATCAACTCAACTATAAGGTACACAATACTCTACTATGTTCAATGACTAGAAATATATATTGCCAAATTTCTTCTAGTGAAGCAGCTAACTGTATATGGAAGAAGTTAGAGGTTACACACTTTGGGACTTCTAAAGTGATTGAGACTAGAAGAGTTATTCTTAGAGCTGAATATCATGGTTTCAATTTTCTTTATGGAGAACCAATCTGTAAAGTTCAACAGAGATTCATGACTATAGTTAACAGTCTACAATCTATGGGAGAAAAAGGTTTAGATGATGAAGCTCTTGTGGACAAGATAATTGATATTATGCCCAATAAGTGGGAATCCAAGAGAACAACTATAGATGAGAACAAGAAGGTCACCCAGATCTCTCTTGATGAGATTTTTGGAACTCTTCTACAACATGAAACCAGAATGAAGAGAGATGCAGACAACATCAAGAAGAAGAATAGAAATGGTACTGTTACTTTTACTACAACCTCAAATCAGATGAAATATAAGACTCCTGAGAAAGTAATCAGATCTAAGTCTAGGAAAGTTATTTTCCAATCTGAATCTAGTGAGAGTGAAGTCTCAGCAAATGAACTATAAAATCATGCTCGAAGGATGAACAAGATAGCTGGCCAGAGAAATTTCCAATAAAAGTATAAGAAAAAGGACAGGAAAGATAAGAAAAATGGAGAAGTTACTTGTTATGAATGTAAAAGAGCTGGACATATAAGACCATATTGCCCTATGCTCAAAAAGAAAGAAAGGAAAGAAAGGAATTCAGACAGGAATAGATAGAAATATTATAAAGCTAAAGCTAAGAATGTTTTGAAAGCAAATGACACCTGGAGTGCCAGTGGTGGTGACTCTTCAGATGAATCTTCTGATTATGAATCTTCAGGACAGAAGAATCTTGGTCTTATAGCCAGATTACCTATTGATAATCATTGTTTTATGGATAAGGTACAAAATGCTGAATCATTGACCAATGTTTCTTTAAATTCTAATGATAATAAGTATTATAACTCTTCTGATGAAGAATCTTCTTCTGATGAAGAAAATACTTTACCTACTTATGAAGAAGTCTCTAGGTTTGCTGAACTTCTTGAGATTGAGAATTCCAAACTCAATAAGAAACTTGATAAGGTAAACTCTAAGAATTCTATTCATACAAAAGAGATATCAGATCTTTCTAAAGATCATGGTAATAAAAATGCTGATTTTGAAAGTATTTCAAAAAATCTTGAGGAAGTAAATTCTGAGAAGAAAAAACTTTCTAAAGAATTAGAAAAATTAATTTCTAATAAAAATATTTTCTAGCCTAACTCTAGTTAAAAAAACTAATGATTTCTAGGATAAAAACATGGTTATAAAACTCAAGTCCGATATTTTTTCCTTAAATAAGTGTTTATCAAACATTACCCATGGTAAGGAAAAATTTGATAAGATGTATTCCCAAATACGACCTTTAAGAAATAAATCCGGATTTGGTTATACCCATGCAAAACCTATTTTCAGTAACAATTATTTTGTTTCTCAAAGTGCCCCATTTTGTACCAAGTGTCAATGTGGTGGTCACTGGGCAAAGAATTGTTCCTTAAACAAAACCCAATCTCTAAGATTTCACAAAGCTTACTTTTCTATGAAAATGTGGGTACCTAAAATTTTATTGTCTGGAAATCTCGGATCCAAACAAGTTTGGATTCCGAAAATCTAATATTCTTTTTGATTTCAGGAAAACAATGAGAGTACCAGAAACAATAAATTGTACATGGATAGTGGATGTTCCCGGCACATGACTGGTAACAAAATCTTTTTCGAAAAGATTATTAAAACGAAAGGAGGAAAAGTAACCTTCAGAGATAATGCTAAGGGAGAGATTGTTGGTATTGGTAATATTGTTCTTCTTGGTAAAACCTTGATTTCAAATGTTCTTTTTGTTAAAGGTCTTAAGCACAACCTCATTAGCATAAGTCAGTTATGTGATGAAGGTTACCTTGTAAATTTAGGAATGATAAGTGCTTAGTTCACAATTCCAAGGAAGAATTTATTCTCTCAGCTAAGAGGAAAGAGAATGTCTACACTTTGAACCTAGAAGACCTCAGAAGCCAAGATTTACCTTGCCTAAGTGCAATGGAAGATCACACCTGGTTATGGCATAGAAGACTAGGTCACTGTAATCTTAGGAACCTATGTAAACTCTCAAAGAAGAAACTAGTTAAGGATCTACTGGAGCTTAGATTTTATTCTTCTAAAGTTTGTGATCCTTGTCAATATGGCAAGCAACATAAATCTAGTTTTAAATCAATTAGTGAAGTCTCAACAACCAATGCATTACAGTTAGTGCACATGGATCTTTTTGGTCCAACACAAACTGGAAGTATTGGAGGCAAGTACTATGTGTTTGTTCTAGTTGATGATTACACTAGATTTACTTGGGTCTATTTTCTAGCAAAGAAGTCTGAAGCTTTTTCTTATTTTAAAAGTTTTAGAGCTCAAGTTAAAAATGAGAAAAACCTTCCATTGAAAATTATTCATAGTGATCATGGAGGAGAATTTCAAAATTCTGATTTTAAAACTTTTTGTAGTAAGAAAGGTATTACTCACAATTTTTCAGCACCTAGAACTGCTCAACAGAATGGTTTAGTTGAAAGAAGAAATAGAATTCTTCAAGAAATAACTAGAACCATGTTGAGTGAATATTCTATTGCTAGACATTTCTGGGCTGAAGCTGTAAGTACTGCTTGCTATCCTATAATTCGAGTTTTGATTAGACCTTTTCTTAATAAAACTCTTTATGAGTTATGGAATGGTAGAAAACCTAGATTATCCTACTTCAAGGTTTTTGGTTGCAAAGTATTTATTTTGAATACTAAAGATAACATACATAAATTCGCACCAAAATCTGATGAAGGAATTTTCTTAGGTTATTCCACAACATCTAAGGCTTATAGAGTTTTTAATAAAAACACTTGTACTATTGAAGAAACAGTACATGTAATATTTGATGAGTCAGATCCCTTTGTTTTGAAACCATCCCTACCTTCTTCCTCAGATGTGTTTTCAAAAACTGATTGTCAACCTTTGATAGAAGAACCTTTTGATAAAGAAATTGTTCAAGAAGATACTTCTGAAACATTTACCCGAGAAGACTTTCTAACCTATGTTGATGAACTGGTTTTACAAAACCCAAATCATGTGTTTCTTAAGAATCATCCCAGTGATAGTATCATTGGTGATTTAAATCAACCTGTAAGGACTAAGAGTTCCTTAAGAAATGATGTAGAACATCTAGCATTTCTTTCCCAATTAGAAACTAAAATCACTGATGAAGCTTTAGGTGATGATGATTGGATTAATGCCAGCAAGATGAGCTAAATGAATTCGAAAGGAATAAAGTCTGGACCTTGGTTGAAATACCTAAGGAAAATTCTGTTATTGGAGTAAAATGGGTTTTCAGAAATAAATGTGATGAAAATGGAATCATAATAAGAAATAAGGCTAGACTTGTTGCTAAAGGCTATAATCAGCAAGAGGGAATAGACTATGAAGAAAACTATGCTCCAGTAGCTAGACTTGAATCTATCCGTATTCTACTTGCCTTTGCAACAATCTTTAATTTCAAACTTTTCCAAATGGATGTGAAATGCACTTTTCTTAATAGTTATGTTCAAGAAGAAGTCTTTGTTGAACAACCACCTGGTTTTGAAGATACAAAATATCACGATCATGTTTTTAGACTTACCAAAGCTTTGTATGGCCTTAAACAATCCCCACAATCATGGTATGATAGACTCACTGGATTTTTGTTTCAAAATAACTATGTTAAGGGAAATGAAGATCCAACCCTTTTTATAAATAAATATAAGAAAAATGTTTTGATTGTTCAAATTTATGTTGATGAAATTATATTTGGTTCAACTCAGCAATCTTTGACTGAATCCTTTGCATGTCTAATGAAATCTGAGTTTGAAATGAGTATGATGGGTGAGTTATCTTTTTTCCTTGGTTTTCAAATTTCTCAAAAACCATAAGTAACCTACATATCTCAACATAATTATATTAAAGATATTCTTAAAAAGTATGGTTATGAAAACACTAAGAGTATAAGTACTCCTATTGGTACCTCAAATTCTCTAGATCTTGATGAAGCTGGGAAACCAGTAGATCAAACAGCTTTTTGAGGTATGATAGGAAGTTTACTTTACTTAACATCTAGTTGACCAGACATAATGTTTTCAGTATGCTTATGTGAAAGATATCAATCCAATCCTATGGAATCTCACTTAAAGGAAGTAAAAAAAAATTTCGCCACCTTAAGGGAACCATGGATCTAGGATTATTTTATACTTCTGGAAATGATTTTGTTCTAAAAAGATTATCTGATGCTGAATTCGGTGGATGTAGAATGGATAGAAAAAGTACATCCGGAACATGTCATTTATTAGGAGATTCATTAGTTTCTTGGTCCTGCAAAAAGCAAAATTCTGTAGCACTCTCCACTGCTGAAGCTGAATATGTAGCAGCTATAAGTTGTTGTGCTCAAGTGTTGTGGATGCAACGCACACTCACAGACTATGGCTTGAGTTTACCAAAACTCAAATTTTATGTGATAACACAAGTGCCATTGCCCATAGTATGAACCATGCACATCACTCCCTTGAAAAACACATTGATATTAGGCATCAATTTCTTAGGGATCAAACACATAATGAAGATATTATTCTTCAGTTTATCGGAACGCAATATCAACTTGCTGATATTTTCACAAAATCTTTGCCTTCTGGTAGATTTGAATATATTAAACAGAATTTAGGGATGATAACCGTAAGGTAATCCTCCTTAAGTAAATTTCAGTTGAAAAAACACTCCTTACAGTAATAAACTCCTTTTTATAGGGGGAGTACATTTGTTTGTTAGTTTAACCGAGTTTTTTTTAAAAAATTTTGTTTTCAAATTTTTCAGAACGAATATTTCTGGAATGGAATTTCTGGAACTACAATTTTCCAGAATGGACATTTTCCTACAGAACACTTCTGGAATGGAAGTATTCATGTTGAAAATTTCCAGAATGAAAATTTTCATACTAGTATTTTCATAACGATATTTTCGTACTGAATCTTCCATAATAAGTTTTTTTCCATTCCCGTTTTCAAAAATTTTGTAATGTTTTTTTACTACGTTTGTTTTTCATACTGAGTTTTCCGTAATAAGTGTTCTGTAATGAGTTTTTCGTACCAAGCTTATTTTCCGTAGTAATGTTTTTGCGAAATATGTCTTCTCGTAATAAAGATCTTTTTCCGTAGTCATCTTTATATTACCCATTACGAATAATCCTCCTAAGCTAATCCGAAAGGTATGATTACCTTACTCAAGTTTTCGTAGTCATATTTTACTTGCTGGCATTTTCTCGTATTATGATTTCAGAATATAGTTTTCTTAATTCCTTGTTTTAATAAAAACTTCAAAAAGATCGGATTCAAGTTTTCAACCGTCAGATCTGATCTCAGTTTCTCCAAACCGTTAGATCAACTGTGGAAGGTGAACTGTCCTCTCGTTGCCTATATAAAGGGGACCCAAATACTCGTCCCACATCGATCTCAAGCTCTCGCATCCCCAATCTCTGCTTCTCTGATTTATGGTCGTTCCGAAATTCAGTTTTCTCTGTTCCAAACTTCCCAGAGGACTTCAGATCCGAATGTCTGCGGAGTTAGCGTCTCAAGAAATGTCATCCACTAAGCCTATTTCACAATGGTTAGTTTACATAGAAAGGTTAGTCCATCTGTATTTCTTCAGCAACTACGATTCTCTCATTTCAAAGAACATTAAGTTGAATGGCTGGGAAGATATTGTTGTATCCAAACCGGGGAACCAAGATGATGTCTTTTCGGAGTTACTTGTTGAGTTATATGAAACAGTTTCCTTCTTTCAGGAAGATAATAGGGAGAAATTTTCTTTTAAGTCTTGTGGTAAGACTTACAAACTTTCTTATACCAAGGCAGCAAGCTTGGTAGGGCTGTCCTATGAAGGAGAAGCCGAGTTTATATCTCATGTGTTTCTAGACTCTAAGGGTATCTTCAGTAAGGAAAATGCATTAGAAACTCTCGGACTGGCTGATGAAAAGGCTCCGAAGATTGCAAGTCTATCCACAAATTTCCGGATTTTAGAATTGGAGGTACAAGGGCTTATCGTACCGAGGAAAGGTGATAAAGACAGCTTGAAGAAGAGTGAGATCTACTTTTAGATTTCCTGATAAATCTAAGGAAGTTTTATTTCATGAGGCACATTCTTATAACCATTGAGAATCTTAAGAAAGGAAATCTTTGAGCACAGATCGTAATGTACCCAGCATTTTTATCAAGATTGATAGTTCGGTGTCTTGAATCATTCTAGGAAGCCTGCAGATCTAATCCAAGGGTTTTCAAAATTTTGTTGCTCAGTGATGATACCCTTAAGAGGATGGATGTGGCCTTCAACAAGGAGACTGGTGAGTTCTTTGATCTTCCTAATCAAGAAGAAGCGACTCCGAAGACTACTGAACTGGAATCGTCTAAGCCAGTAAAGAAAATAATGTTGAAGGAAGTTGCAGCTGAGGTACAGGATCCAAAATCTAAGGAAGTTCAATCCGCTCCTCCCAAACCAAAGAAGAAGAAGGCATTTCCTAATGAGGTAGTTGCGAAGTGGAGAGCAGATAAAGAGAAAAGGAAAGAAGGGGATCCGCAGTTCGGATTGGACCCTGTGGAAGCTAAGGAATTAAAGGAGAGAACTGCTGATGAGGTTGAAAAACAAGCAAAGGAGAATAAGCTCAAGAAAAAGATAACAGAAGCCGAGGCAGTCCAAGCATTGTTAAAGTTTAATGAGATGGTATCCGGAAGCATCCCAGTTCCGAGATCTTTCTCCCTGGAATCTCTACCTGAGACTCCAGGAAGAAACCTTGACTTTCCGGAAGAGGTTACAACCGAACATGTTGAGAAACTAGAGCAGGCTCAACAAGTGCAATAGGAAGAACAGCTTGCTGAAGCATGTGGTGAAACAAGAGACTTATTGAATGAAGTAGATGAGTATAAGGGGTCGCCTTCCGAACACCTGTCGCTCTGAACATCAGTGGCTGAATCCTCTAAGTTAGTAACTCCAGAGAAGGATAAGAATGACGAAGATGTTGTTCAAAAAATCATTGATGATATTGTTCAAGTGTCTACTGGTGAGCAGAAAACCCCTAAACAAGAATCGATTCCGAAAAAAGACAAGGGAAATCAACTCCTTGATGAAACCCTAAAATCAGTGTCTAGCAAGAAAAGAGAATATGGTGATTCTTCTAAAGGGAAGTTGGAGATTATTAAGGAAGAAAATTCACCAAGAAAAGTTTCAGATTCGGAGTCATCCTAGGTGGGGCATGACTTTGTTTTGCAGTCTTTAATGAAGTTAGTGGGATCCATTCCGACCTTCTCAAGTATTGACTCAAAATGCCAAATGCTCCAACATGCATTGAATCAGAAAACTGACTCTGTATCTATGGTTATGGACAAGTGAGTTGAGATTGAGGCTCAGTTCAAAACCTTCTTTGTTGGCTACGAAGCTTATAGAATGTCTTGCAAGAGGATGAAAAATTGGTCGAAGAAAACTGTTGAAGAGATGAGATTATTTGATGAGTTTCAAGACAATGTTAAAGATGCCTTCGAAACTGGGGACATGGAGATAAATAAGCTAACTTACTCCTTTGAAGAGAAGCTGACTGATGAAAAGAACTTCCGAATTCAAGAAGTCAGAGATCTGAATGGGAAATTGAATTCTGTTTCTCAGAACTGGAAATTTGAAAGAGATCATCGGATTGACTTTGAACAGAAGATGAAGGCTCAGGAAGAAACGATCAAGGCTCAGGAAGAAAATCTGAAAGCCCAGGAAGAAAAGATTGAAGCTCAATCTGAAAGGATAGTGGTCTTAGAGAATCAAGCTGAAGAAGATCATAAAGACTTGAAGAAGATCAAGACTATTCTTAAGGGGATCATTTCAAAGGAAAAAAGATCCGAAATAACCAAATACGATCTTTTTGTTGTAATTTTTTTTGTTGCCAAGTTTTCAATGAAATTTGTTCTTGTCCTTTCTTTTGTTGTTACTACTAATGTTTCAGGTACTTTGTTATTTTTTTTCCCATTCATTCAATTTCTTTTTGAAAATCTCAAAGGGGGAGAAGGAAAAGATCCTTGAGAAAAAGAAGAACTCTAATAAGAGTTTATCAAATGGGGGAGAAGGAAAAGATCCCTAAGGAAAAGGAATTCTAATAAGAGTTTGTTTAAGGGGGAGTTTTTTATTTAAGAAGACATTCTTATTCATAACTAAATGTCACTCTGGAAATCTGAATACGATCCTTAGAGTTTCAAGGCCTAAGGGGGAGTTAGTCGTATTCATCAATATACTTAAAGGAAAGGGAGATAAGCTTTTTTGTTTTTTCTTTCTTCCTATAATTTACTTTTCGTAAGGATGTTTGTGATTTCCAAAAAGTGGGAGATTGTTGAGTTAATAAGGTTTTCCTTATGACTTTTCCATTCCTTCTTGTTTTGAAAATCACAAACACTTTATCTTTAAGAAAAATGCTTTCTTAAGGAAAATTGCTTTTATAAGGAAAAATGCTTTCTTAAGGAAAATTGCTTTTTTAAGGAAAAATGCTTTCTTAAGGAAAATTGCATTTATAAGGAAATTTATCTTTATCATTTTTTAATCCATATTTTTCCTAAGTATAAAATTCAGATTCATTTCTGTTTTCTCGGATTTGTTTAAAACATTGATATAAAGTATTCTGTTTGAGGTTCTGAATACTGGATAAGAACTGTAAGGAAGTTTCACTCTGGATTCCAGAAGAGAACTGTAATAAAGTATCATTCCGAATCCTGGATATGAACTCTGACTAAGTTCTATTCCAAATTCCAGATACGAATTCTTATGAAGTTCGACATTGAATTCTCATTTCGAATTCTAATGATGAATTCTCATTATGAATTCTGATGATGAATTCTCATTACGAATTCTGATGATGAACTCTCATTCTGAATTCTCTTATTAAACAGAATCTGGTTATCTTTGTTTTATACACTCTGAATTAATTCAGAGTCTGAAAAATATTTTGGTTAGACTCCGAACTTTTATTTCAATAATTTCTCTACTCTATATTATTTCCTTTACACTCCAAATATTCACTCCGAAGCTTTCATTCCAAACTTTTGAGTTAGAATTAAAATGATTTCGTACATTCTGTTACACTTGTTTTGTTCTAAAACGATGTCGTCCATTTTTTTTATAAAATAACCGTTGTCTAAGTGACATGTGTACAGGTCCCTCTGATCTTTAAGGAAAATATGACCATTGGAAAAGGAGCCAACCTTACCTATAAATAGGACCTCATTTGAAAGAGATCAATACTGATGACAGATGAACAACTTGGTTTTGTGCATACATGCTGTTGAAGTGATTTCTAGAGAGAGAGGATCTTATTAACTCTCAATGCTTCGTGCGACTCCGAATGTTAGTGATTACATTCGAGGGCTTCCGGGGATAGGAAGACAGAGGTGCCGACTACCTTGAAGTTCGAGGGATTCCTTGCTGAGGAAGACAGAGGTTGCCAACTACCTTGAAGTTGAGGGCTTGCGGGGATAGCAAGATAGAGACTCAGATCTTCGTATCGAGGGCTTACCCTGGTGTGGATAAGACACACTTGCTTGAAAGTATAAATCAAGGGACCTTTATCCAAGGTTGTTGGATACCATTCTCTTTGGGTTAAAATACTATTATCTTGTTACTTTTAGTTTAACTACTTGTTTAATTTCCGCTGCATTCTGTATTATAAGGAAAGTATAACTTTCTTATACTTCCTTATTTTTACTCTGTTTCATTTAGATTCTATACGCTTTAAGGTAGAATCTCATATTGTAATCCTTTATTAAGGTTCAATTTCCGGAACCATATTTCCGGAACCCACGTTTGGAATCTCTTTCCATGTTTGCATTTAGAGTTAGAGGTGTTGTGAATTTGCTTAGTTTAACTTTGTTAAACTTATCCCTTTCCTTCTTTTAAGGAAAACATTGTTATTCTTAACTAACATTAAGGGTTCCAAAGGAATTTTTTAAAGTGTACAATTCACCCCCCCCCTCTTGTATATTGAGCATCTACATCACTATTTGGATCCTACATTTTCATCCACCTTATTTAGCTAATATAGTTAATAATGTCTTATTTATAATGGATTTAGAGAATATGTTATGTTCAGCATTTACTATAGGGTCTTCTAAAGCAGTTCTGCAAGCTATGATTCCAGAAGAGGAGTTATTAGTCATATGTTTTCATCTCTTGAATTTATGGTAATAGATTATTCTTGACATTAGGGCTCCAGCCATGGGTCATACAGTGACGATTTTCATGTAGTCATGAATCATTGGGTGTTTAGGGGACTTTAGTCCAGGCATTGTCTCTAATGATTTAATGGGGGCATTTTATGATTCTCCCTTTTAGCTTCTTCATCTCTGAAGGTCCTTTTTATTATAGAAGGTCTAAATGCCTTATTTTATTTTTGTAGTATTCCTTCTATTTAATGTCTTTATGCTATAGTTTTTTTAGTTCACTATAGTTCATCATTGGTTGTGAAAGTTGTGGCATACATGTATACTTTCAAACCATTATATTTGTGATTGTTCCATATCTATATAAAACCTTTAATGATGGTCTATTTTTGAATTGGTTTTATTTATAAGTTCTGTTCATTTTTGAGATTCTTGTGTGTTATGGACATTATGACTTGTGGGTTGGTTCTCCGTTTAGTTTGGTCATTCTTTTGTTGTGACCCATTTGTGGTGGGGGTTGGTTTGTTCGAGATTTGATGGTATAGGTTAGAGTTTTTTTCTATAGTTCTTATTATTAGTTCTATAGTTATCCCTTACCGAGATTCCCAATGTTGGCCGTGTAAGGTTGGATTTTATGGTGGGAAAACCCTCCTGTTTTCCTTAAGGTTTTTCTCAATTCAGTTTCACTTAGTGTTGGTCGTGTGTGATTGGAATAGTGAATGTTAAAACTGAGTTCATGGTTTCATTGGCCTTGTTTAGTTTTGATCTCAAGTTTGATACCTCATTTAGTTGTATGAATTTTTTGAGGTAGAAAGTGTTTGTGAAGGAGATAATTGTAACACCCCTGAATTTAAATGAAATTAAATAATTGTTTATTTATTATCATCTCTTTATATTTTCAGTTGTTGGTGGGTCAGATTTTAAATTTTTGGATTTTTTAGCTTTTGCATGGTAATCCCACATAGTTAAGAGTTTCCAAAAGATTCATTTTTGGGTTCCCTAAGTGGGTATGTGGCGTGGAACATGGATTGTGCATGGTCAGTTGAAATATGCGAAAAACATGAAAAATTTCTCTATCAAATGAAAAAACAAGTTTCACGTTTGGTGCACAGTTTCCCAAACCATACTTCCAGCCCATGGACGAGCCACTTATTTCTAGAACTCTGTGCATGGTTGGTGCATGGTCTGGAAGACCGTGTTGCAAGACAATGCAGTTTTCCCAGTTTTAAGGATATAAAATTAAATGAAAATAAAATAATAATATAATCAAATATTTTATTAAATATTTTTATAAAAATTATATTACTGAAATTATTATTATTATTATTATTATTATGAATATTATTTTAATTATTTAGTGGTTTTTAATTTTTTTCGTACCATTTTCATTATTACATTCTTTCCTCTTTTATTTCTACTCTCTCATCCCTATGCATCGTGTGACCACACCCTCTCATTCTACCTTAGAAATGTGTTTCTCCCCCTCCTCCAAGCCCTCTCTATAGAGAAATTCCACCATATTTCATTAGATTTTATGGTCAAAATCTAGAGGTAATCCCTCCACTCCTATTATTACACCTCATTTAGATGATGTTTCTCTTATGCATCCCTCGATTAGGTTCAATAGAACCCTAGATTAGGGATTAACCTGTTTATTGGATCCTCCTCTAGTATTTGGGTGTACAAAGGGTCTCTTAGGTTAGCTTCAGGTGTTTTTAGTTGTATGAAAATCAAGAAAAATCATTTCAGAAAATTTTGGTCCACCCATCATGGATTTTGGGCATGGTTTCCTCTAGTCTTCATGTTTCTAAATTTATCATGTGGGGTTTTTTTTCTGAGTTTCTGGTAATTTTATTTAGTGAGATTTGATCATCCATTCACAAGGATGACTTATATGCATGTACATGGGTAAGGCATATTTATATATATTCCCTCTTTATAAACATTCCCTCATAGAAATGAGAATATATGAAATTCATCTAGGGGTATATATATATATATATCAATTTATAAATTATAGTGAATGTAAGTGTGAAGGGTGGTCCTAGTGGTCATTATAAAAAATAGTCATGTTTGAGGTAGGTCACCCTATGTTCAAGCCTTAAAATTATAAACTATAATTTCTTGCATGGTTTATTTTGTGTTTCATTTTTTTAATGTTAGTGAACTATGGGAAAATATATTATTGAACACATTTGGTGCATTTAATTTTTTAGCACATTTATTATTTTACACTATGGGTTTTTCAAATCAAGTCTTATTTTATGGGATAATTTTTTAACGCTAGTTTTCTTGAGTGCTTTATTGGTTTTCAATATTTATTATATTAGGGTAATTGGATGTTTCCAATGATGTTTTTCACTTTCATTCAATTTTGTTATAAATGTGTAATGATATGTGTGATTTTATAAATATTTTTTGTATGTGTAAAATAAATGTGAATGTTGATTTGAATTAAAATGGGTTTGTGTGAGATTTTAAAAAGGGTAAAATATAATCATTTGGTATGATTGGAAAATTCAATGATTTAAGTGTAAATTTGAGTTCAAATGGGGAATTTTATTTCTTAAATGGGTTTCTTCATTTCAAAAATAGTTTCAAGAATCTTTTTTTAAATGTTTAGTTAGTAGGTTTTTAATTGATATTTTTTATGGTTTCCAATATTTAATGTTTTCGGTGATTATGTTTTCTAAAATGAAATTATTCCTTATAAAGTAATGAGTCCCATTTTGAATTTCATGAATGATTTATCCATGGGGAAATAACCACATGAAGAATTCCCCCTATTTTGAAAAATTTGATGTATGTGTTGATGTGTGATCTATGATATGATTCTAGTGAAGTGGCTTCTGCATTTTAGGGTGACATAAAATGGGGGATACGATCATAGAGGAAGATCAATGGTGAGAGATTGGATAGAGTTTTTTATAAATAAAATGAAATGTTCATATCTGTTTTTTTTTGATAAAAACTCACCACAATTTGATGTAGATAACTTGGGAAACCATGGTACCTAGCTGAGCTAACTAGAACTAGTACGATTGTTTACAAAAATTAAACACAGCTCAACTTCATCTAGAAGGGTTGTAGATTATGGCACTAACAAAATATTGATTATACATTGACTCCACTAGGCCCATGGGATGTTACCTCCCAGTCAATTGGCCACAAGAATGTTGTGCGTTGAAGTTATTATACAACATTTTCAAAAGGTATGTGGTTCATAGATTCCCACATGTACTTTTTTACTCTAGGGATTTCCCATGGTTCTTTATAAGGTCATGATACTTGTTATGTTATTTTCTTTTCATTTACATAATAATTTTCTTTTCTTTTATGAAAAAAATGTCGCAAACTAAACTATTTCCCTTCATTTTGAAATTTCTATGCATTCTTGTGAACGATTTTTGAAATGTGACAAAATAAAAATGGTTTTTATAAATGAATTCTCGTGACATGAATTTGAAAAGAATGGAAAACCGATATTTTATATGGTTGTATTTTAAAACTACAATGACTTATTATATTTTAATGGTAAGGAATATGAAATAGTTTATTTAAGCATTATTAATGAGTATTAATACTCAAGAATATAGTTTTTTTTAGTTTATGGTGCTACTTCCCAATTAGGTTTTCTCATGAATTTACTGTGATCTTATGGGTGAAAGTGACCCATGAGTTCAAATAGAGGTACATATACAATTTTATTCCTTTTCCACTGCTAGAGTTTTGTGTTATTGTTCTATTTATAATTTTTTTTAATTTTTTGTTTTTTTGGGATAAATTTTTCCCAACTACATTATTTTTAATTCTGAAACTAGTTTCCAACCCATGGGGATTGGGAACGCCTATTGGTCCTTGTCCCAGATTCGCTCAGGTGACTAGTTAGAGGTTGAACTATATTGGTTTGTGACAAAAAATACATAAGACTAAAGAACTATGTATAAAAAATAATTAAAATCATGAATTATCTTAAAAAGTTATGAAAAAAACACACAAATTAAATCAAATCTATCCCATCATTAATAAGATAAAAAATAATCCGAAGAAAGGGGATTAGTGAATATATCTTATAGAATATGTATAGTGACAAAAACTAAATAGAAATATAATATTTTTTAGTAAGATATCATACAAAATGACACTGAGTATTAATTTATGTGGTTATCTAAAGGTTTAAAGGGTTTTTAAAAAAATTTATAGATATTATGCTGTAAAATTTAATAGGACCATGATAAAAAATTTAACCAAAATCCTTAAAATTTTTCTTCCAACCAAAAACACAAGAACAAATACCAACATAAATATTCTTATCTTCATTAGTAGATTTATAAATAAATTATTTTTAATAATAGACCAATAAACATAAAATTTTACTATGAAATGGAAGGTACTTGAGGAACAATTGAAATATATAATAAAACTGTTAATGTCGACAGTATAATATGAAATTAAATCAATTTTTAAGGGTTTTGAGAAAAAAATTGTTGAAGCTATTGGGTGTTGTGTTGTATTTTTATAAATAATCATAATGTGAATTATCCCGATATCAGTTTGTGTTGAAGAAGTGAATATAGGAAGGATTATGGAGTTGGATTGAATTTTTATGAGAAGAAAAGTATACTCCCAATAATGGTGTCATTATATATTTATTTTTTAATTTTAATTGAGGATTGGAGAAAAACATATAGATTTGCAGTGAAGATCTAATTTTGATTTATTAGAGATACATTAGTTTTTATAAATTATAATTATAATGTGAATATTTATATTGACAATTTATATTGCATGATATTTTGTCTCTATGATGAATTTGAGAATATGGTGGCTAAAAGATTTATGAATAATCCATCCAAGTGTTTATAAAGTACGTGAAATGTTTTTGAAATTTGTACTAAAATAGTGTAATGTGGAAGTAAATATTCTAGAGGAAAAATAATTCTAAAATATGCATAAAAAATTCATAGTTATAGAATATAATATTATTGAAGAAACAATAGGGATGCATGCATATTGGGAGATGAAGCATCATAACACTATTGCCAAAATATATATACATTGAAGATACTTCCAAAAGAACTATTTATAGAAGAGGAATATATAGAGATGAAGTTAGGAAGGCCATGTTCATAGTTCCAATAGAAATATTCCATTGTAAAAAGACTCACATTGATATATCATATCCTATGAAGCCTGAAACACATATTTTTTCCAGATAATTAAAATTTCTTAAATAAGAATAAAACATACATTCATATATAATATCTTTTAGAGTGGTATATTTAACAAACTATGAGACCCACATTGATATGTATGAGTTTTCTATTTGAGATGTTGAAGATATTTTTGATCATATACCTAGAAGTTATGATAATTGATTCCAATAATATTCTTCAATGAATTAAACATCACAATGATTCAAAAAATATATTTTGATTCAATATATGTGTTGATAACTAAAAATTAAGGTAGTGGACTATAATATTATGTCATGAAGTGGATGTTTTTTGTGTGGCCAGGGTATCCCTTCCTTGAATACAAGGATCACTATGTGAATAAATCCAACGATTAAATACATATATAAGATAGTTATAAGGATTTTGACGAATTCACATCATGGGGAGTAAGACACACAATAATACAAGATGGATAATGTTTCATATGATAAATTAATTTAAAAATAATTTCACTATATATTATCATATATATGTATAAATGAGGTAATTCTAGAATTTTTGGAATGTGGAATTTGTGATACTTTTAAAATTACATAGAGGTAAAAAAAACGAAGTATCATGGAGATATTTTATATGACCAGTTTAAATGAGTTTAAGACTATGATTATAGTATAATTTATATACTAATATTTATGGGTTTTCATATTCTATATATGAATATAATATCTATTAGATATTCTTTGAATATAACGAGACAAAAGATTTTAGTGGTGACTCTGATACAATAAGAAGCCAAAGATCAAGTCTATCAAAGAATCTAAAATGGAAAAGATACTTATTATTCTTATATATTGATATTCATTATAATCAAGTGGTATGATTTAAAACTGATAGATGTCACTAGAAATATATTTTTTGGAATACATGTTACAAAATTGTTCTTTCTAGGAATGGTGTTTCTTTTTTTGTGAAAATGAAAAAGAAGTATATAAGGAGAGACATATGTTACTCTTATAGAATATTTATAACATAAAAGACTAGTTAGATGAAAAAAATGAAATTATATATATAGTATGATCAGATTTATAATGTTACCCTAATATATATCAATATCATAAGTATTGGATTATTTTGAACGTTTTTATGAATGTTATGGAAGTGGAAACAAATTATTAACTAGTACTTTTGAAGAAGGAGATTTATTTTTTAGTCGAGTAGATTTTTTTTTAAATTCTGGATCATGATAAAAAGTAGAAGATGTTTAATCTTATATTTTTTAGAGGAATACATAGTTAATGTTATTGACTATAAAATTAATTAATTTCTTTAATTATAAATAGATGGTTTAAGGATAACATGTTTAAGGAAATACTCATATGCATGCTTCTTCCAGATAAAGAATATTTAGTAGTGTGTATATTTGATAAAAAAACTATACAATGGGAGTGTATTCACCATATTAACAGACTATTCATTTCAATAAACTTATATGTTTTATTTTATTTGATTTCTTTTTTCGTTACAGACAAGAAAAACATAGGTGAATAGTAAAAAAATAGATTGAGATACATTCATTAAATAGGATTAGGGACAAGTAAGTGGAAATGATTTAATTAGTAATAATTCAGTCACACAGTTAACAAACCCCTATTGCATGGTAACACCGGTCCTGGTAAAATAATGATTTGAATAAGAGATATATTTATGCATCTGGTTGGATTCTTATATTTTGAAAACTTTTTGGTTTTGAGTTTCTATTTCACATTTTATAATGATTTTCATATATGGAGAGTAAAATTCCTCTACTGATATGATTTTTTAAATAATATGTATAATAAGAATATGAACTTAATTAATAAGAATAATAAGAAACCCCTCTTATGAAACGAGGAAGAAAATCCATCATATATTTGATTCAATAATGATTATATCTAATGTATAATGGATTTTTGAGGTTCAGTGGAAGAATAAAATATATAAAATTTATAAAAATAATTATTTCTTGTGAGATTATATAATGTTACATTATTATGGGATAATGATAATATAT
This sequence comes from Viscum album, assembly GCA_963277665.1. Classification (NCBI taxonomy): domain Eukaryota; kingdom Viridiplantae; phylum Streptophyta; class Magnoliopsida; order Santalales; family Viscaceae; genus Viscum; species Viscum album. The sequence continues at coordinate 250,360,610 of OY728133.1, forward strand.
AGAAAATACTATCCCTTTAATGAACCAAGATCAATTGGGGAAGATAGATTTTATGATGATCTATTGTGACACCCTAGACCTACACTCATGGATCACGTGCTAATGATACATCCTTAACATACTGACTTTGAAACCAATTGTGGAGACGCAATATTAACCTTACATCATAAAATAACAACTAGAATAATTGTTTTAATTAAATAAAAAATACACTTTATTTTAGAGTTTTAGAGAGTTGGAAAAAACCTTTAAATAAAAAACCCATATTTTCTATATCAAATGGTAGTTTTTTCCTACATTACTAAGGAATCATTATTTTACAATAATTCATAAAAACCATCAAAAAAATTACTCAAATATTATTCATCATTGATTTTACTATGTAATAATATATATCATAACCTAGGTAAATAAAACCATAATATGGGTAATCTCAAATACTCATCAAGTGGGAGTATAAAATAAAATCTATCACATAATAAAGAAGTAATGAATAACATGGAAGAAATATATAATAATATTGAAATTTCCTATATCAGATAATATGAGAATTTAATATCCACTTGGATAACATAATAATATAAATAATCATTTTGACAAAAATAACAATTTTTATAGTGAAGGAATATATATTTTTAGACATTATAAACATATTGTTAAGATAATATGCTATGATATCATACCAAAACGTCTGAGGTTTAAAAAAAATTCTCAATCATGTTTGTCTTATGATACACACAAATTCATTGAGGGGATGCATAATTCCAAGCCCCATTTGTCACTAATTATATCCAACACATACAAGATATAAATCAATAAAAAAATAATAAAATAAAAATAAACAACATGTTATATTAGTAAATAAATATTCATATTGAAGTGGAAATTACATGGATTCTATATATGTATCCTGTTAATAAATAGAATAACATTCATTATAATCTATATTCAAACTAAAACTATATAATATTATTGGTATATGGATAATACAACAAATGAGAACTCAATAAAGAGATAATGAAAGTGATATAGAATAAATCCATGAAATTAACAAAAATGGACATGAAGGAAAAATTAATGTCAAGATAGATATGAAGTGTAATAGTAAACATAACAATTATGAACATGGTGGGACATGAAATAAATTTCACAATATAATTTATTGGGGAATATAAGAAACGTGACTTTAAAAGAGGTAGATCTTTTAACATTATAAAATAATATAGAAGTGAGTTTTCTTTAAAAAATCATAATGAATCTGTAACATGGTTGTTAAATAAAACATCTAGGTCACTTTTAAAAACCAATTTAATGGGGTAAAAAAATTAATATGAGATTTTAAAGATTATAAAATGTTGAATTATCCACACGAAATGATGTTAAATAAACTAAATTTAGATTGGAAGATAAAAATATACATTAGTGGAATTAGATACCACTCTTAATTACTCTATAAAATTAGCATTATTTTAAAAATGAAAAAAATAACATAATAATTGGAATATTTTCTATTAAAATCCATGTAAACATTGAATGGAATATTCATGTAAATGAATATATAAAAAACTAGGAAAAGTAATTAATGCATAAAATCATAAAAAAGATGTTCGTTTCACACAGTTATAAAGAATGTCCAAAATTACCTATATGGTAAAAATAATAAAATTCCCATTAAAATGTTTTGTAAATAAATTCAGTGATAATTGAAAATTATCTAGCTAAAAATTTGATGTGTATTAGAGAAAATATTAGAAACTGTATAAATAATTTAGATGTGGATGAAATACTCTTTAGACAGTAAGAAGGAGATAATGTGAATTCAACAAACATGAAACTGTTTGGTTGAATTGTAAACCAAAGTTATATGAAATGTCAGGTATACATAAAATCAATAAAATAAATAAGGAATATAATTTAAAACAATCATAGGGTGGAATAAAACAAATATGGAATGATAAATTTCAAAAATAAAGGTTAAATATCAAATAAATTAAATTAAATAACCTACCATTACAACATATGAAATGTATTAATTGATGGAAAATGGAGTGGGTGATATGAAATAAAATGTAAACATTAATGTTTAATACATTATTTATTATATAAATATAAAATTGTGATGTATATAAAAGAAAATTAAAGTAAACTGGTGTATAAAAATAATCATATCTCATGATATTGATATTAAGACCAAGAACTAGCACATCATGTCCTAAATCGCATGGTGTGTTCATTTAAACTCTTGAATAAAAAAATAATTTCATTAAATAAATTCTTGAGATACATTTTATTAATTAAAATGAATCTAATTACGTAGATCCAACAATAACTACATTATACTATTATAATATTTAAGTGATCAGAGTGCATATGATAGATTAGTTTACAAGTCCTAGAAAACTATATATATACATGATTATGATATTAAATTTTAAATATAAAAATTGGGAAGAAAAAAATATTGAATCCGTAAAGTCATTCAAATAATACTTCTTCATAAACAATATAATATAAAATAGATAAAGGATGATATTAGATTATCATTATGGGTTACATATAAAAAAATTTATCATGATAAAATAAGGTATAATCAATTTGTAAGAGTAGGAAATTAAAACACATGTCATTTAATCAAGAAAATGTGATGAAAGTACAACCAATCATAATATCAGCATACAAATCACAATGATAATGAAAAAAATAGCAACAAAAAAATCTGAAATTATTTACCTTCATAATTTTTACATCGAGCCATCAACCATGATATCATGAATCTTTACATCAAGGCCTAAAATAAGACATTATTAATAAATGGGTTGGTATAAACCCCATAACTATATAATATATAATTCAAATTTTTCTGTCTCATGATTCCTATCAAAATATTAATGGGAAATCTATAATTGGTCCCCACCCAACAATTTCACAGCTAATGAATTATTTATACATTTAATAATTAATGAAATTTGAAATTAATATTTCTTATAAATCAATAATTATACGTATTAATTCGAGATTATGGAATATTTCCCCAATCAATGAAAAAAAATTTAATATGGTTTATTCAACTGATATTATATATATAAACAATTTATGGTTATTAAAAAAGAAATTTTTTAGAAATGATACTATCTTAATCGATGATTTCCTAGAATATAAACATTTAGGTGAAAATAATGAGTAATGATATGATGATGAGGGATAATAAATGTGATCATGAGAGTGAAAATAAACACAAACCCATGACTCATGTAAGGATGAAGTAATACCATTAATTCATCATAAATGATGGGTTTGAAGTAAAACCAATCCTTTTGCATGAAAATTGAATAGAGAATTGAAAATACATTTCTTATAATTTCATGTAGGAATAATGTTATAAATCACATTCAAAATAATCTTCATATCAAAAAAATACCTTTTTATTTTCAATTAAAAATTCATTGAAAAGGATTTTATTTAATGAATCATAGGATTTTATAGAGGAATGTAAAGGGAGAATAATTATCATTGAGGTGGGAATATCAATTCATGAAGTATATTTTAAAAAAAATTAATTTTTCACTTTTATAAAGATAGACAAGATTAACCTTTTTGAAAAATAATTCGAAGAAAAATTATTAAACCATTATGAATACATGAAATGGTTATTGACCATTGATTTAAAAAATCATTGGATTGTATAGGTGAATATTCCTAATATTATTTTAAGAACATTGATATTGAAAGAAAATATTCCCGATTGAAAATAATAGATAAAGTTGTTATCCCTTTTCTAGTATCTTGCATGTTCATTCATGATCTAAGAATATATGAAATGGAAAACAATCATGTAAAACCCAAAAATAAATAGAGTATAATAAAAGTTTATGATCCATGTTTTTCAAGGAGTTGTCAATATATTTATTTTTTTGTAAAAAAATTAATTTTTTTATCTCAATAAATGTGAAAATGTGTTTAAGGAATGCCTCAAGAGCATTCGAGCTGGTTCAAAGTCCATAGTTTTATTTATTAGATGTGATGGTTGAGGTGTCTGGTTGGTTCAAAGTAAGTAGTAATAATGTGGGTCATCCATAAAACCCATAAATATGGTCACATAGTATTTCTAATCTTGTACTAGAGGATAAATGTCCACACAAAACCATAAAAATGTTTTAGAGGAAAAGCAGATGGTTTTTACATGGTACGTACTAACAATATTCCTAGATATATGGGGTCTGTGTCTTAGGATAGTAATGGGAAAATGGTGTGCCCCTAATTTTCAAAACTATTCACATGTACCATGCATGGATGTTGTTCGTGGATAATGTGAGCCACATGTTTGGAGAATTTTTTGGCCATCCATACCGCCAAATCATGGACCCATTTAAAAATGGTGAATTGACTATATTTTCTTTTCCTTATTGAAAAATTACCTTACTTTGATCACCCATATTCATTCAATAAGACACCTACATGATTTCACCTACTCCCCTCCACCAGGGGATGGCATGACTCAATTAAATTACCTCTAAATCAAATGTCCTCAGTAATGTTGGATAGCCCTCGAATGGTCCAAAATTCCCCTAGTTTCTTTTATTAGTTTCACTTCACATATTTGAGATGGTCTTGATGAAATGTAATATTCCCAATTTTCAATGATTTTATATATTTTATCTTTTTTTATCATCCCATCTGAAATCATTGGTCGATACTAGATGAGGAGTCTCCTACCATGATAATGTTGGTGGACTATTACTTTTCTATAAAATCCTTGATGTATAAAAATTGTGTTATTGTGTCGTGTCCTGGAATTTCTACACATCACATATAAAAAAGAAAATTCCTTCAATTTAATGTGTATAAATTTTAAATATACTCCAACAGACCCCTAATGTTTTCATAGGTTGTGAAACTATGTTTATCTAACCATTAGGTGTGTCTATTAGATACCCTTTAAACTTATACCACTATTTATATGATTAAACAGATTCTATAGTGGGTTTAACATTATTGCTTAATAAAATGGATATATTAAATAATTGAAACGTGAATGAAATAACCATTTCACTTTTACCTTTTTTAATTGTGGACAAATTCCATGCATAAATGCGACTAAATTAAATAAAAATGATATAATTTTGCCACATGTCCCTTGGAAAAGTATAAGTATGAATGGATCTTGTTATGATCAGTATATAATATTAAAGGATGGCCTGCATTGGGATTGTATTGTATTCTCTTGCAAGGATATACTTGACTACCCATATTACACGACCAAATTTATATTTTTTTCCCAGAGTATACACCCCTCATTGATTCTATCCTTATGTTAAATCGATGAATTACATTACTTGGACACAAGGAATAATTAATTACATTCTCTTGAAATTCGGGTGACTTGTATTATCATATTGGATTAATTTTTATGTATTAGGATTTGGATCACCTCAAACTATATCTTTGTTATACAATAATGTCTATACAGAGGAAACCAGAGTATTATTTATAGGGTTCATAAAATTTTTCATTGTAGAAGTGAAATTTCTAGGGTTTTGAATTACACTATGTACCTTAAATATAAGGTCACCACTGATATTTGTGACTTTGTTTAACCTTATAAATTATTTGATTTTTGTTTATGATATTATAATTTCACACAATTGTTTTATTACTTAGTTCCTTGTCAATGGTAGATAAATATATATATATATATATATATATAATGAAATAAATTTACAGACATTCTGATATTGGCTAAAGTATGTAGAGTCATATAGTTATCCCCTAGGAACCTCACCTTGGTCGGTTTTAGTTCATCTTAAATATTTCATTTATCATAATCCCTTCATCTTGTTATTTTTATTTTGAGGGGTTAGATAGTATTGGATACAATTGGTGGTGTCCTATATTGTTTTACTCATATCATTTTCAGATGTCCAATATGTACTTAAACAGAATTCATTGATACAAGTGGGGAAAAGGGGAAGTGGCAATCTATGGACTCCTGACTTCTTCTCTAGGATTTGAATTTATTGTAGATGATAGATTTATGTGATCAAGATAATCTTGAAGATAGATTTTGTTATTTTGGTATACAATTTATTTATGTATGCTCATTTCCCTATTCAATTTTCTACACTTTTGTATTGAATCATTGCGTCATCATTTTTGTATATGACATGGGATATTGTTTTTTCTATTTACAATTATTAACAAGATTTAATTTTACTTATATTCGTTATTTATATAAACTAATATGATTATTATTTTTAACCCTATGCTTCACTCTCATAATGAGGGTATTGTATCCAAACTATAACAAAATTGACAGTAGTTTATATTTGAAAAAATTAATAGTATGGGGAGGTGGGATTGAGGATAGATGGACACTAGGTTTGTACATGTATGAGGATACCTAGCTCAGAACATCCTAGTGGTTTCTGATTTTTTTGTTCATTTGTATGAATCATTTGGTTTGGTTGATAGGAGATTAAGATGTGTCAAAAACAATTTATTAGCTTTTCCATGGGAGTAGGTGATCCAAATATTGGATAAATTCATGTTTTCCTGAATGGTAATTATTTTTTAATTTTCTATTTTTCAAATTGAATTATTTTCACTATTGGGTGATGCACATGATTTACAAAATTATCGTATTATAGTTTTTTTAAATAGCTCAATATGAAAAGAAAGAATTATTCATAAATCACTATAGTCACTTGAGGATTTATATTTCATTCATTTTTCATTTCATATTTATTTTATTATGTGCATATCCTACTGAACCTCACATGTTCCTTGAATGCAATACATGTAATTTTATTAATGATCCATATAAGGAACAAGATAAATAATATGTCATATAAAGTGTCCACATTACCCAAAATATTGTCTTCCCATATATATTTAAGGTGGAACCTATACTAACTAATTTTCACACTTTTTATCCAAGAAAATAAAGATAAATGGGATGGAATGTTATTTTATTGATGTTAAATGTATTTCAATTGTAATTTTTACATTATTCCTCTATAAATTTGGAATAGTTGTCATTATAATCTAACCATATGATATGTAATCATTATAATCTAAGATAGAATATAAAATTCTAGTTGGTATTACGTGATGTACAATTTGTAACATATAATGTTATGATATTATAAGTTTGGAGTGGTAACTCGTCTAACTAAAATATTTTATTTGTATCCACTTGAATCTATTAAATTAAACTACTAATGTTAAATGTAATAATATAAATTAAAAGGGAATTCCAATTAATATTTAAAAGTATTTTTTATTATAAATTGCAACGAGCTCTTTATAACATGGAACATATATCATGAAACATAGAACATTTACATCGACCTAGCTATATTAGTTAGTAGGTAGGTTTGTCTATTGTTTCTTTTTAAACCTATCTAATTATTCAAACTAATTTTAGCCATGTGATTGTTATTTTTATATTAATTCCTCCATGAAACCCTTTCAGTTGAATGTGATGAAAGTGGTGATGACCATGATCTAAAAGTGGTGGGACCCAAACCACCAATGACACCTCTAATATTACCAACTTTGACACCTCTAGTTACTCATGATTTTTGAATTAATTCACCTTTATGGAGGGTGTCCTTTTATTAGTAAATTTCATGTGTCTAGCTCTATGATTTTCACTAACAATGTCTAGAAATTACTCAGAAGTTCTACCACCATTCCCTTCCTATCATTTCAGGGGAAGGTTTCCAAAGTGTCTCATTCATATTTTCATTTTGAGGTATTTCTTTGTTTATTATTAGAATAATTTTTATCCTCGAATTTTATTTGTATTTTTTTTGAAAACATGAGAGTTTTCTGAGTTAATAGTATGCGGAATGTGGTCGGCGCATTGTTTGGAAAACCATGCCCACTTTCCAAAGAAACTGTTTGGCCAGGTGAGATTTTTGGACATTAGATAACTAAGTGACTAGAACGTTATTTTTAAACAATGCATGATAGCCACAAATCAGGTTCCCCATGGATGGTATTGGGAACATATTTTCCACACTATTTGAATAATCATGCTTGTAAACCTAGAAACATTTAAAGGTAATTTAAAATTACAAAAATATGGTTGTTTCTTCTTAGGATTTAACCCAAAACTATTCATTTTCACACCCATTCAGAATTATCATCCATAGGATCTACCCAACCCTATTTATCACTTGTACATCCATTTGTGTGGTATATTTAGTGTGGTTTCCCATGATTCTTCAAATATGTTCCCTTCTTCTTTGGTTTGCCCTCTTTTCTAGGGTCTCACTTCTTCATTCATAGGGTTTTGATTTTATAGAGAATTGGGAAACATATTTATGGATGGATATCATTCTTTAGGGTTCAATCGTGAGTTTTATAGTTCAATAATTACTTTATAGGATTCACTTATGGTGTGATTTTGTTTTTTCATCGATTTTTATATGTTTCCACACTTGGGGTAGGTTGTTCCATCAAAAAATATTATTTTGTGATTTTAATATGATTTATTTACTTCATGTTTGTGTTCCATGCATCATGTATGAATATTGAAATATGTTTTTAAAGGTTCTAAGATGTGTATAGTTTGAAAGTGTTTATTATAAGTGTAATTGGACACATTTAAGTGAACTATTTTATTGTTCTTATTGAAGGTTTTTTTCTAAATTGTGAGTTTGGTTTGATAAATTGTGTAAGTGGTGTGAAAAAATTTCTATAGTGGAATTGGTCTGTGGTTGAATTTGGAAAAGGTTTTTATTAAAATAAATGCCGGTTTTATTGGTGTGTTCACATTTCATGTGTGCATGTGTGAGTGTGGTGATACATATATGGATTGAGAAATTTTAATTGAGCATATAAAGAAATTTATATGTGACTGGGTAGGAAGACTATGACTAGTATGAATGTTTTATCGGGGGGCCAAGGCTCCGTTATTTGTAGCGGGATTGAAGATACAAAACTAACTAAAATATGATAACTGGAGACTAGTAGAAATTTTTATAGACCCCTATATAGTGGCTCATGTAGCAGGACAATGATTATTGTGGTTTTTATAACCCTCTTCACCTAGATATGAGGTTACTAGTGCTCCTCTATAGATACTTCCTATAGAGATTTCACATAACATAATGCTCCTTATTATATCTTAAAACCATCGGTATACAATTCACTTTGATGGTTATTTCAAAAGAAGATCATGTTTCCATTTAAAGTGTTTTCTATGAATTTTTTTCAAGATTTACATTTTATAAAACCTTTCATGTCAATTTGGATTATAATGTTTTAGCGTGGAATCTATTTTATTAGGTGGAATCCAATTTGACTTTTTATCACACCCTATATACACGATTGGGTGTATTTGGACTTGGTTGTCATTTTGTAGAATAAAAAGAATGATTTATAGTGAAGATGTTTTGGGTTACTTGTGGTCTTTTATCACAGGTTTTGGTAGTGGTGCCTTAGCAGTGATGACCCCTATGTGTCATGGTAGTTATTTTGATAGTTTTTGTTTTATTTTGTTTTATTAATCTTGATTTATATCTAAAGTTATAAACCATGAATCAGGAAATTTTTATTTCTTAATGGAATTTGGTTATTTTTTGTTGTTGAGTTATTTATTTCTCTTGGTTGTTTTTTCGCATTTAAATGTCTAAAAGAAATCCTAAAAAATACATGGATACCTAGGAACCAGTTTCTAGCCTATGTGAAGTATGAACACCATTTATCCCATGTCATGGGCTGGGACAAGTTTCGGGTTGGATGGTATTCCAAGATTATTATATTGAAAGAGCTGTTAGAGTAGGTCATGCTCTTCAAGGATGAGTTATTTTGGTATTCTATTTTTATATAATGGATCTAGGAATGTTAGGTAATGAGGTTCTATTTGCGAGATGGGTTATTGTCTTGGACACCTCATGAATGATCTAGAGTCACTATGGGTTGTTGGGATTTTGTTTCACTTATCATCCATGTGAGATGTAGAGGAATCCAATTATATATGGACAATGGTTATGGGTAGAGTGGTTTTCTATATTGCATTGTTTTTTAGAAGTATTTGGTTATGTTTAAACACATTTTTTTCTATAATATTTGTCTTTATTAATGAAAATTTTCAGATTTTTATTTGACCGTTATGATGATAGTTTTCCTTGTGGTTGTTTTTTATTGTAACAAAATTCTTCCTCGAGGAATCACTGTGGAAATACATGAAGAGTTAAAATAGATTTCTCTATCAACAACTGATCAATGTCTAGTCGAAGCTATGGTTCTTATTTTTTATGATTTGGGACATAGTGAAGGTTTTGGTCCTGCTCTGGTTATGGAAGCTAAATTAGGTCTTCATGTGGAAATATCTCAAGAGTTTCTAAAGAAAAATCATTTTTCATTCTAGGGAAATGCAGAAACTCATGAAGTAGAGGAATGTATTGATATGATAAAGAGGATATTATAATTTTTTGATACTCTTAAGGAAGGTAAATTGAAATGTGATTCATTCTTCTAGGAAGGATCCAATCAGAGGTGGCGGGAATCGATGGTTTAATCTAGGAAGCACAAGCAGATTTTTTGGAATGATTTCAAGTACTGTACAGAGGTTTTAGCCTATTCTAGGTCAGGAGAGTTCAGAGACCATTTATAGGGAGACCAAAAAGTGATGGAGTATGAAAAACGTTTCATGGAGCTTGTAAGGTATGCACCTGATATCATTTTTAAGGAGAAGATGAAGGATCATCGGTTTGAAAAGGGGTTGTAGCCATATATTTATTCTCATGACATTTTTCTAATTCGAGGACCAACACTGTGTTTGTAGATAAGTCTTGTCAGTCAGAGATTGATCAAAAAGGAATGTCTAGTTTCCATAGAGTGGTATATATAGTGGGATGTGGTAGTTCATTAGGTAATAATAAGAAGAGTGATAAGTAGGGAAATAATATTGGTGTTAGCTTGGGTCACCCTTATCGACCATCATCATTAGTAGTTTCAAACACTAAATCAGTTGTGTGCCACCAGTATGTGAATTCATGGCACGTGCAGTTGTCTTGTCCATACCCACCCATATATTTCATTGGTGTATACATATAGTGTACTTGATGTTATTTTTTAGGGCCACTCATTCCTATCAGGGTGGTGTAAGATCTATAGTTTCCATGGGAATGTCATACCAATTGGAGAAGTCCATGATAGGGGATCTTAGTTTGGAAGTCATAGTGGAAGTAATAGATCCTTTTCTAGTAAAATTCAGTTCAAGGATGATTTTTAGGCTAGTGGTTATTCTCAGCCCCATACTGAGGTGAAGCATCTTCATGCTATGGAACATGCACTAGTGGGGTTAAAAATCTGATCAATAATAGTTCTAGGTACTATTTTTATTTCATCGTTCCAAGTAGTTGTTTTTCTGATACTGGTGCTTGTTTGTATTTCATTTCTTGCAATCATAGGGATGTTCTAAAATTACCAATTAAGCCTATACTATAAGTGATGGAGTTGGTAACGCCGCTTGGTAAGAAGAAAGAGAACGCGCTGAAATGTCGGACTTCTACACTCACTATGTTAGTGGTCAAACTAGAATTGTATTTAATTATTTTGGGAATGGGAATATTTGACATAATCATAAGTATGGATTATATGGAATGCTTCTAGGAATACGTCTATTGTTAAGGGTGGTGAATGGGATTGTTCCATGCGATGGCATTACCCAGGCTTATCATTATGAGTGGGATACCTGGTCAGGTCATGATGGACATCCAATCCCAAAATTAGGAAATCTTTTTTTTAGTAATCATCGACTGTGCTGAAGGATGATGGTGGTACTCTTAAGGGTGGATTACTTTCGTTGGTTGATAGTTTCACATAGGTTTTTCCAAATGATTTCACTGGTCTAGCTTTATAGGGGGATGCAAATTTTTCTATTGATTTCGAGTCAGGAACTTGTATTATATCTCATCCCATTTACCATATTGTCACTATCAAGCAGAGGGAATTAAAGCTATAGTTGGAAAATTTAGAATAAAAATGATTCATATTCCTGAGTATATGACCTTGGTCCGCCCGAGTTACATCTAATAAAAAGGATAATGGATATAATTGATTTTTCATTAATGACCATAAGTTGAATAAGGTAACAATCATGAACAAGTACGATTTTACATTTAATTATGATCTTTTCAATCAGTTTATTGGGGAATAGTGGTTTTATAAAATTTCCATTCGTTCTGTTTATCACCGTGTCAGAGTGAGAGAGGTGAATGCTATGAAAATATTTTTTTGAAGTATGCATTTCAAATTCAAATATATGTTCATTCCTCTCAGGTTGATGAATATTCTAGCTGTCTTCATGGTACATATGAATAGGTTATTCCACCAGTATCTTGATTCATTTTTTGAGTTATTCATAGATTACATCATAATTTACACGGAGGCTGACGAGTATTATGAGAACCATTTTACAATTTTTTTGGGTACTCTCCAGGATCATATTCTCTATGACATATTTTCTAAATACACCTTCTAGATTCAAGTGGTGAACATTATAGGCCATGTTATCTTAGATTTAGGGGTTTCAGTGGATCCCAAGAATACTAGTTCATTGATTTCATGGGACCATATGAAGTATTCATTTGACATCAGAATATTTTTGGGATTGGTAGGGTATTATAGTTTGTTCCTTTATTACTTCTCTCATCTTACTTCATCCATGAAGGTGCTCACTCGAAAAGGGGTGATATTTGAATGATAAATTGAATTCCAAGAATCATTTTAGTAACCTATATGGTGGATGACCATGACCCCCATATTTATCTTACTATAATCTTGAAAGAGTTATTTGGTTTACTATAATGTGCCAGGTATAGTTCATGAGTGTGTATTGATATAGAACAATTATGTGGTGGTTTATGATTCTATTCAACTCTGACCACATGAGAATAATTATCCAACCAATGACTTAGAGTTAGAAGTGGTAATTCATGCCTTGAATACATGGAGTCTTTTTTTTGGGGATAAATTTGTGGATTATTCTGATTATAAGTGTGTAGCCTACATTTTTTTCAATAATGACCTGAATCTAAGGTAGCGTTGTCTGGTTGTGTACTTTCAAGGGATTGAATTCAATATTGTTTATACCCTAGGTAAATGTAACATTGTAGTAGATGATTTGTGGTGGAATGTTTCTGTAAAATCAATGAAAAGATCGATGATGAGTGATCTTTGAGGGGTATTTTTTCTCATATACACATGGAGACCATGGAGCATAGTGGAGGTGTCTTCTAAGCCAGTGTTCCTGTGAATCATACTATTATATAATTGGTTTGAAATTAGTATCCTACTAATGAGTTTTTCTAGCAGTCAATGTAGATTCTTAATGGCGTGGAGACACCATGTGATTGGTTTTTGTCTCTCAAGGTAGTTTTGTCATTTAAGGTCCTCTTCATGGTGCTATATTAATTAAGGAAGGTTGTGATGTGAGATATACACCAATATCAATGGGAAGTTTATACTGGTTCTTCCTAGATTTGTTATGCTATTCTTTTAAAATTATGGTGTTCATGTATGGGGTGGTATATATCTAATTTTGCATCGATGTTTTATATTTGTCAGTAGGTAAAGGTGGAGAAACAATGGCCCTCAGGTATGCTCCAGCAACTACATATTCATAGTTAAAAGTGGGATGAGATCTCCAAGGAAAGTATCTTTCCTCATTCAACTATAGGATAAAATGAAATTTGGGTAGTGATTTACTTTTTCACCACATATTTTCATTTCATACCAATCATTCATTCTGTAATATTGTATGTGAGGGGCAATTATATGTCTAGGAGGTAGTGAGGATTCATTGTGTTCTATTGGAAATTGATTCTTACTGGGACCCACATTTTACTTCTCATTTCTATTAAGGCCATCAAAAGGGCAGTGAATAACTTTTTGACAAAGTATTCTCATTTCATTCCAATCATAGATTCTTCAAAATTGTATATGAGGGGCAGTTATATGTCGATGAAGTAGTGAGGATTTATGGTGTTATATAGTAAATTGGTGGTTCATGGGATAATCGTTTGGGGTTTTCTTAATTCATATATAACAATAGGTACAAATCCTTGATTCGAATGGTTCAATTTCAGATGCTTTCTTGTCAAAACTTTCAGTCTCCTTTGTGTTGAATTGAGGTGGGAGTGGCCTCACAGCTGGGACCAAACCTATTGAAAGATACATCAAAAAATTTCATTTTTATCACTATGAGATTATTGATATGTAATAGTTGTAACAATCCCTATTCCAATGAGAAATTTCCTGATTTTTATTTTCTTGTGTGACCTGGTTTTTTTAAAAGTGGAACCTCACTTGAGTCATCATCATTTGGGTAAAAATTAAAGATAATGGAAAGGTATATCAGAACTTTAGATACCAATGAGTGGGTTTTTAAAGTTTCCTATAGGTTATATTTCCATTAATAGTAAATGTAAATTCAGGATGTTATTAATTTTTCTATGTTAAAAAAATATAACCAAGGACTTTCTAATGTGTTGAATTTGGAAGAGTTTGATTTGAAGCTGGATTTGTCTATTTTTAAGCACCCAATAAAAATCCTATATTCTCAGAAGAATATGATTTTTGGAAGTCTATTTCAATGGTCCATGTTATTTTTAATCATGGAAATGCTAATCTTGAGTCATGGGAGAGAATGTCTTGGGTTGAGGTGGAATATCTGTTATTATTCACTGATCAAGCATCATGGTAACATTCTAGGGATGAAAAGTTTTCATAGTGGTGAGAATCGTGGTATCAGTGATTTCCTTTTGAGGTATTCAGTTTTAAGGTTTTTTAATGTATATCCTTGAGTTTTACCTTGTTTTTTAGTTATAAAATAGAGTTTTTGGGTTAACAGTAGATGGAGCATGATTGGCACATGGATTGGAAAACAATGCACCATTTCCATGGAAATTGTACAACCATGTGACATTTTTGGGCATTGGTTAAATGAATGGTTAGCATAGGAAACGTAAACTATTTAGGATATCCATGTGAAATGTTCCTTATTAACAACAAGGTGTTGGTGGTTGTCGCACAGTTTGGAAAAATGTGCGGGAAAATCGTGCGACATTTCTAGGACATTAAAAATTTAAAAATAAATAGTGTATCCTCTCACAATTTAACCCCAAATGAACCATTTTATTCTCCATTCAGACTTCTATGACCTAGGAACCACCCCAAATAACTCATTCTCCCTTGTAGTTCTATTTTTATGGAAAAATCGGTGTTCTTTTTCCATGATTATTTATGTACGTACCCTTCTCTGTTGGTTTCTCCACTTTTTTAGGGTTTCACTTTTTCTTTTCTTTGTGTTTTGTATTTCAAGTGGGTTAGAAAACCTATTTAGGGATGGATATTATTCTTGAGGGTTCAATATTTATTTTTATGGTTCGATTTTTCATTTTTAGGGTTTCCTTGATTTGAATTTGTGGGTTTACACCAATTTCTAGAAGTAATCAAATTTTTTTATGTAGTTCCAAGATAAATCATTATTTTTTATTTTGATATACTTTATTTACTTATTGGATTTGTTTCATGTATCTTGTATGAGGTTAGATCTGTGTTTTTTTAATGGTTTTATGTGAAATGGTGGTTTTATTGGTGAGTTCACATTTAATGTGTGTGCAAGTGATTGTGGTGATACATATATTGCATGAGAAATGGAATTTGAGAACAAAGGGAATCCCCAGTGATCAGGTGGCCAGACTAGGACTACAATTATAGTTGAATAATTAGGGTTGAGGCCCAGTTCATTCTAGTAGGGTTAATGAAAAATCACTAAATAAACTTTGATTATTGGATACCACTATAAATTTGGATATATTCCTCTCTACAGTCTCATGCATAAGGGTGATGATCAGTGTGGTTTCTATACCATGTTTCAATGAGATATGAGGTGCCTAGTGGTCCACTATAGCTTGTAACATTCTGAATTTACCATGAATTAGTGCTCCCTTTGATATCTTACATAATTTTTTCATATGGTTCACTTTTTAGGTTATTTAAAAAATAGGGCATCCTTCCCTCTAAAGTATTTTCTATGAAAATGTCTCTTGATTTTCATTTTGTAAAACCATTCTTGTTAATTTATGTTATAATGTTTTATCATGGATTTTGTTTTATTGGGTGGAATCATAATGGGAATTTAGTCACACCATGCATACACTTTTGGGTGTATCTACAATTGGTTATGATTTAATCAGATAGAGGAATAATGTGTGGTGATAGTGGTTCAAGTTTCTATCTGTCTTTTCTCGCATGTGTTGGAAATGTTGGATTAGTGGGGACAAAATCATGTTTTATAGAGGTTTATGGGATTTTTTAGTCTACTTTTGTTGTAGTAATCATGATTTTTTGTCTGATTTTGTAATCCTGGAATTGAAAAATTGTTATTCCTTGTATGAATTTGGTTATTTCACATTTTTTATTTATTTATATTGGATATTTATTCTTATGTAAATTTGTTAAACTTTTCCCAAAAAATATTTTGATACATAAGAACTAGTTCCCAGCCTATGGGGATTAAGAACACCCTTCGGGCCATGTTATAGGCATAGCTTGGTGTTGGGTTTGATGGCATCCCTAGCTTGGATCAAGAAAAAATGGTTGTTGAGCCATAGCGTAAGGAAGTTCTGACAAACATTGAGCATATATATACACCTATTAAACAGAGAGTAAAGATAAAAACATACATTATTATAGGGTTTTCTAAGAGGCTGTGGGATGTATTATTCTTGGCAGATCAGCAATAGGTTATTACCTGGAGAGATTTCCAATCTACCTTCTATGATCTTTTCATTCTTGGGACACTGAAACCCAATTAAACTAAATAGTATATGTAATATAAGTATGTAAAATTATCCATTATGGACGATTAATCTCATTTCATGGAGATATATCATTTAATTCATACTCCCATTGGTGATGATATATCTAGAGATATTCGATTTAAGGAAGAGATATTGAATGTAATATGATCATAGGTAACTATTTTTTTGAATAATATATCTAAAATTTTCATTCATGACATCATCTATGAGAACAACCATTTGGAAGTTGATGTTATGGGCTTGGATAGCTAATAATGTTAGATATGAAGTTTCTTTCTCATTAGGTATGTATAAGATAAATTATCCACCTAGGTAGAAGTATGGTATTCCCTCAGTGTGGGAGGTCATAAATAATGAAGCCATAGTGTATGTGTACACATTTGAGTGCCATGATTTTTGTTGAATGGTTCATCTTTACCAGTTTTGTTGGAATTTTACACTAAATCCTATTAAAAAGGGATATGCACCAACAATAGGCTTGGGGTAGGACATATAACTCCATGACATGCAGGATTCAGGAGGACCACTGGTTGTACTAGTTGAGAAGGTGGATGAGGTTATGGAAACCACACCCTAGATATGTAGAGCCAAAATAGCGGACTAGATCAGGGTAGTAAGTTTACACCACAAGGGCACAAATCAGGCTAGATAAATGAAGTAAAACCTACACCCATGCAGTAGAGGTCCAGACCACCTAATGTTCGAGGTGAAATTTGGGTATCCTCTACATTAGTATTTTCGTTCTTTGAAATGGGTGATTCGTATTCATTTATTTCATTCTCTATAATAGAAAGCATTGCTATGAAGATTTTTTTTTCTATGGAGTGATGAATCTTTTTAATTAATTTGGTATCATGAATTGAGAGTGTATTCCAATGCTATATTGACCCAATCCTTTAACATATAACAATACATGATTGTACGCATAAATTAACATCAGATTACACGCCAATGATCATGAATTCTAGTGTCTTTTAAGACTAGGTACATAAAAATTCAACGTGAGACTATAATAAACTTCTTTATTAAATATTAAAAAAGATCACCAAAATTACATTGACCTCATACTTCTTCATAGGATAACCAGGGGATAACATGAACAAATGGATGAGTTGAAAACCCCAACAAGGGAATACACATTAGAATAATACTTTAGCACATAGGATAGAAGGAATAACATGATAAAATAAAAAGGAATCAAACACAAGTTATCATAACATATAAACATGTAATAATAAAAACATGGTGTCAAATTAATTTGTGAGAAACATAAAACATTACTTTAGACCCATTCAAGGCTAACCTCAAAGACTACTGCACATGGTAGCACAAGCCAAGGCTGGCCGCCAAGATCGTCGCACATAGTAGAAAAAACCAAGGCTATCCACCAAGAGCGTCGCACATAATGTGTCATGATACTCTACATTACCCAATATATTGTAGCACTATTAGTTTGCGCCCATATTAAAATTTCATGAATATATTTTTCCTATAAATAATCGTAACTAATCAATTATAAATAATGAAATGTTACCCAATGGGACAATTTGGTACCATAATCATGTCATGAAGCATAATAAGTTGGTGTATCATAAATGTGTCTTGGAAATAAATGAACTAAAATATACATGGAAATTAATAAGGGAAAAGAGGCATGTACCATGCTAAGTGATTTCAAGTAAAAGTGACAATACTTTAGAGAAGTATTGATGAAATTTTAGCATTAAAACCTTTTTGTGAGGTTTTTATGGAAAATAATATAGAACCATTAAAATAGAAAAAGGAAGAATCATTTATATAAAATAAAAAGTGAAACAAGAAGGTTTATAAAATAAAAATAATGATTTTATAAGTAACATGGTGAATTAAAATAGAATATAGAGTGCACTTGAAATCAGGTAAAAATTATGGAGGTTCGCTCAAAACAAGATTGCTTATCAAGAAGTATTGAGGAGGGAATACCTTAAAAACTTGTATATCCACAAAATATAATGATGAAAGGGTCTTGATAAATGAAGTTTTTTACATGTAAACACCATTTATAATATGCACATAAAACTATGATATAACATGATTTTGGAAAAAGGATGTAAGGAAACCCGATGGCACAATAGTGGTTTCGGTAGAATCCCTTAAGGATTATCGACATGGTATCAGGCGTATTTAAGAGGGATTAATGAGAGAGAAAGATGTTTCTAATCACTTATACATCATGATGGATGTATGGGGAGGTGGATAATTATACCCCATCATTAGGTATAACACATAAAATCAAATAACATAGAGGACATTATTGAATAAAAGTAAAATTGAGAGGATCCCTTTCCTAAAGTCTGATGGTGTTATCCACTAGATATTAATCACCATAGTTATAAAATAAATTTCATTAATTAATAATTACAGTACAATTTATATATGTAAAATATTTATTATAACATTTTTATTTTCATTCATGATCTTTTTGAATGGTTATGATATTCAATTTCATTGTTCGGGTCTGTTGCCATCCATGGTTTTAATGATCGGTTCACTAATTCATGTTCATACACACTTGTATGATGAGAGTGGTTGTCCAGAATTGGTGTTATATTTTATTTTTTTCCATACAAATGGATTAAAGTTTTTATATTTAATTTGGTTACTTTGAGTGAAGTTGAATCATTATATAAAACATTAGTGACATTCTTTTGGGTTAATTGGAGGTTTTTGACCACAATGAGGACGTTTGGTTTTATAAATCAAAACCATGTGTAAAAAAAATTCCTAAACCATATATGTGATATAATAAATATTTTATGGTCTGGTTCAAACATGAAAATTGTTTAATTATTAGAATTAAATATAGTAATGGAAATTGAAAACCCATCATCTTAGAATGTGGTAAATTAACACATCTCAGATGGTGTCTTTAGTACTATTATAAAAGGCGATTAAATAAGAGATGGTAATAACATATTCCATTATCATTACAAAATTCCAGTACTTGAAATTTTATGGATTTTTATCATTTGGATGGGGAGAGGTAAGGATATAAAAGAATACAAATGAACAAGAAGAGAAAGTAAAAGAATTGAAAAGAGGGATTTACCTCTTGAATCAATCATCATTGAGATCCTTTTAAAAAGATTTGATTTGGTCTTTTTAGGAGACCCAGGGCTACTGGTCATGGGGGAGGATCCTGGAGAAATACATGGGTAGATTTTCATAGAAGAAACAAGGCTTCAGAAGAGTGAAGAGAAGAGGTGAGTGTTGGTGGTTTTTATAGTTGAGGGGAGGAGGGGTTTCTTAATATTTTAATCTTTAGATTGTTTTTTCATTAGATAAGAAATATTAATTTTTATTGTGACCAAAAATAGTAATATTTGCATTTTTATTATGAACCAATGGCCATTTAAATCATTGATGTCACTAGCATGATGCAAAAATTCAGGTTTTAGCATTTATTGTGAATTATCCCATTTTACTTTTCATAAAAAATTCATGTATTTTAGAAACGAAATCCATAAAAATAATCCTAACATGTTTTGATATGTAGAATATAAAAATTAAATCCAATTTTCAAAAATAAATTTATAAATATTTTAAATTAAATTTTTAATTATAATAATAATTTTCTTGAAAAATATAGATTTTATTACTATAACTGATTTTATACTAGTTTCAAAAATTACATAAGGTCTTAAAAAATTATCTTAAAACAAGAAGACATAAAATTGTTAATTTATGAACACCTTTTGGGAAAGTATATTTTCTTTTAAATTAAATAAATAAGTGTAATTAATTATTTATGACTTAAAATTTACCAATACTTTTACAATTTTCATATTATTAATTATAGGATGCATAAATTTTATTTATACAATCAAGTGTGAGGTTACTATTCTTTTGGATGATGTAGTATTTATAAGGGTCATATTACTATTCACAAGGGTTGGTAACTATTCATAAGGGCAGGTTACTATTTTCAAATTTTTTGATGTTATCAGAATCCAAACATCTTACTGACCGCCACTGTGTATGTCAGCTTGCGGATGTTCAAAACAGAGAAATGTAAATATTATTTTTAAAGGTCACATAGTAATTAGTAGATCATTCTGTTTTGATTTGATGTGATTATATGAAATATTTATAATAAAAAAATTCATTGATAAAAAATTGGGTCGTTAAAAATGCAATGAGTGTCCCATTGAGATATATGGTTACTATTTTTTATGTAACATTTTCATCCTTGAGATTACATGTTTTTATTTCATTCTCCATATGGTGTGGTTGGTTATTTATCGAGGCCATATCAATTTTTATCATCAATTAGTGTTTTTCACATCACCTTAGGGTGTTAATTATATAATCAATGTTGAATTTGGTTTCTAGAAAAAATCAGTTGGACCAAATCATCGAGGGATGAGTGGAGTGTTAGCCTAGTTTCCATGTATTTTTTTAAATGATTAGGAAGTACATTATAAATATTTACTCTAGTATTAGATCATTTTAGATATTTATTCCCATATGACTTTTCTGAACCACCTCTAAATAGTGGGGTAGATTATACAATAGAGATTATTCCTCGACCAATATAGGTATTTAATCTTTCTATATTGGTTATCTTCTATAGAGAATCAAGAAATCAAGAGTCAATTAGAGGAACTAAAAGACAATGATTTTAATTGACCCAGTAATTATCATTAGGGTTCACATGTTCTATTTTCCATGATAAAATTTGGGATTCTCATGCTATGTGTGGATTACTAGCAGTCGAATGAACCATCCATTAAGATCTGTGAAAAAATACCTTGAATAAATGTTCTATTGGGATATATTTTAGGATACAAGGACTTGATAAATATTTATGTGAGATTGTGTTATCCTCGTGTAAGTGTTATTTCCTTAGATATACAATGTGTAGCTCTTAGTAGTAGATATGATCTATACACGTATTTGGTAATGTAATTTGGTGTCATGAACACACTAAGAATTTTTAAATCCTTGATGAGTTGGGGTTTCCACCTATATGAAGATTCATTCATGGTAATTTTTATATATGATATCAAGGTGAACTCTTGCTATATACATGATGTTGTCAAAATCGTGATATGTTTTTAGTATGCTATGAGATAATAATATATATGGTAATCTCAATAAATTACATGAAAAGATTGATAATGATAATATTTTGTCATATAATCTCATATTAAGAGGTATATGTTGACCTAGAGAAGGTGAGAGGTATATTATCCTTGGAGAATTCCCAGAATATTTTTGATATTTGGAGTTTCATAGTGCTAGCTGGTTACTACATGAGTTTTATCTTGGATTTATTATGACTTAAAAAAATTCTTATAATAATGAACTACAATGAAATAAAATTAATATTTTCTATATATTTTAAGAAGCTCTTTCAGAAGGTTTAATGTATGTTAACATTAGTGCCAATCCTGATTCATCTAGGTAAAGGAAAATTCCATATAGTTTGTTGTTATGAATCTGGTGTCAGGTTAGGAGAAATTTTTATGTAAGAGAAACTAGTCATGGAATCAGATTCTTGACATTTGAGGCAAAAAAATCATAATTACTCAATGCATGATCTCTATTTAGAATTTGTGGTTCATAATTTACATTTCTAGAGACATTATTTTTTGTGGGAATATTTATTTTTATGAACAAACAATTATTGCAACATATATATATTAACTATGTGTGACATGTTCCTTATGTAGGAAAGTGGGTGGTATACCTTCAGTTATTCATTATTTATTGTACTTATATAAACATGAATGGAAATTCAGTTACTCATGATCTAAGTTAGAAGGCTCAGATGAAGGTTGTTTAGGAAACCATTTGCAAGTGGATGTTGACAGCTCGTATTTTTGAGTTTCATCTATATGTTCAAGAGCATAATGGACGACCTAATATAAGAAATATATTTGTGACATATTCAATTTTGGATTGCGTGAAGATGAGGAATCCTTCAAAAAAAATGTTCAGTCCTCAAGATAGGTGTTTTAGGTGGGGTCCCATTGCATGGTTGTGTTGTCAATGAGAATTAGATCTTCCAAATTCATGGTATTTTATGGGTTTCTATAGTCATGAAGTATAAATTAAGTGTAGATACTCATGGATCTAAATCATTAGTACATCTTGGACATACCAAGATGTATCATGATTTTGTCTCTTAGTGTTGATGGATTTATTAGAAGAAGAAAATAATAGGGTTTTTTATTACATGTCTCACCTATCATTAGGTAAAGACAGAAAAACTGTGACCTACTATTAATTTACAGTTGTTATCCATTATAATGTAAAAATGGGTTGACATCACTACATATGTTATTAAGTGATTACTAGGACCACTAGAATTTATAAATTCTATATTTTATATTATGGATAGTGGGTTATAATTTTCCAATTTATCTCTTCCTGGGATGACTTTTTAGTGGATAAAAATTGTAGTCTATATTTATGTTACATTTGGTGACTTTATGGAACTCCAGATTCTATCATATTATATTGTGAAAATAAATAAAAAATACTATTCTGTAAGGGTTATAGAATGTTTGGGGTTTAAATGTTATTTTTGGTACATCATACCACCATTATACTATAGTTCAGTCGGATCATACTATATAAGTGATGGAGGATATTCTTCGACCGTGTGAAATTTATTTTAGAGGTTCTTTGAAGAAATATCTACCTCTTGATGAATTTATTTACAATTGTATTTTCAAACGGACTATCTAGATGGATTACAATAAGGCCTTATATAGTAGGTCAGGATAATCCCCACTATACTGGTAAGAGGTAGGGGAGGTAGTGCTATTAAGGCCATATCTCACTTAGGAGAAATAATAGATAGTATATCTGGCTTAGAAATGTATGGATAAATATCAGTTTAGGTAGAAATATTTTATAGATCTTCACCATTAGCCTTTAGAGTGTGAGGTGAGAGATTTTTTTTCTTTTTTATTTCACTTAGAATCAGTCATCAATGGATTCAGAGACAAGGGAAATTGGAACCTTTATTTTTTTCTATACTATTGAGATATTACGATGAGACATGTTGGTAGTCTATCAGATAGAGTTACCTCATATGTCACATGATAAACATGTAATATTTCATGTTTCAATGATTCAAAATTATTATTGTGACCCACATCTTTCTTTTGATTCCAAATAAGTCTTGTTAGAGGAAAATTTTTCATTTGGTGAGTAACCAATTAATATTTGTAAATGAAGTGTAAAGAAACAATATGGTAGTGATTCTCATCTTATTCTAGTGATATGGTATCATAATCTTATGAAATACATGAAATGGGTGTATGATTCCAATGTACATTCTCAATGGACAAAATTACTCCCATATGATTCAAAAAAATCTCAGAAGGGAAGATGGGAATGAGTTGGTTTGTGGAGGGGGGTTTGAAAGATCCTTTTTTATGAGGTATTAATCCATTAAATGTCAATATAAAACATTATTTTTACCTCAATAAATGTTTCTATTTGTTTATGGAATCCTTAGTGTTCAGTGTTGTTCAGATATCAAATAATCAGTTCTTAGAAGAGAAATATGAGGCACACAATTGGTACAATGTTTGCAGTAACCTTGTGGCTCTGTAATTTGACCCATAAATAGTGACAGATTGTTTTTATATCCATTTACTAGACCTGAAATAACTATAATAAAAATAAAATTGTTTTCATATGAAAAATTCATGGTTTTCATATGGCCAGTACTGAACATTTTTCATTCCATGTGGGGTGTGTGATAGGGAACAATGTCGAGTGCATAGTGTGTTACTAGTTTATTAAACCATGTTCATAGACTGTGCAATATTGTAGCTCATTTATTCTGTGTGTAGAATGCCTAGTGATGAGTTTTGATAAGTATATGACAAAAAATTTAACAACTTTAAAAAGAGTAAAATGATGAATTTTCTCATCTCTCCATTAACAAAAAATTTCCACTTTTCTTATCACTCATTCACAAGGAATGATACTTGTGTGAGAGATCTATTTATTATCCTTTAACTTATAGAATCACTAATTCATGCATACCCATATTTTAATTCCATTAGTCTTTCTATATCACCCTTGGTAAGTCTATTATCCCTCTTGATTCATTCCTCAATTTCTATTCCCATATTTAACATGATATTCGCATGAAATAATATTCCCAAATTTCATGGAGTTTTTATATTTGATCCATTTTATTTTTTTATGCAACCAAAATGATTGAATGATATTGGATGACGAATCATTTATCATTTTATGGAATGTGTTGTTTTACTTTTCCATAAAATTATTATCGTCTATAAAGTGTTTAATTAGGAATCATGCTAGACATTTTACTTGTTTCTTCTAAAATGTAAAATTCCCTTAATTTAATGTATATACCCAGATGAGATAGTACCATTGACCCCTAATTTTTACATAGGATGTTACCTAGATACAAAACACCCCTAAGGTGTTTCTATTAGAATACATTGAAACTTATACCATTTTTTATATGGCATAACCACCTACAATTTAGGTTTTAATAGGTTCACTTAATGAAATGGCTAGATTAAATAAGCAAAACATTAATACAAATACAATTTCACTTGAAAATTATTGATTTTGGAGTGAGTAAATGACTAAATGAGATTAAATTAATTGAAAAATGGTATAATTGTATCACATGGGCCTTGATAATTTATGAGTACACATATTTTTTTATTATGGATAATATATTTTGTTATAGAATGTCTTTCCTTGGGAAAATATTATATTCCCCACTTAGTAATTATTATACTACCCAGAGTAAACCACCTGATTAATATATGTTTTTTTGAAGACATAGAAACCCTTGGATTTATTCCTTGTTTTATATTAATGACTACCACAACATGGCCCCATGGATTCATCAATTAATTTTATAGGAATTAAAATTCCTTGAATTATCTTCTTGGATTTAGATTGATGCCTTAGGACATTGGAAACCATAAATTATCTCATTGGGGTATAGTCATGTCATTCCTCAGGATACCATGTACTTATTCCTTGAACTATAAATATTTATCATTATAGAAGTTCAATACTGATGGTTCACACCTAGATTACACAGAGCCTCTTATTTTCAATGTCAACACTAATAACTTTGAGTTGTTTTTACTTTCAATGGTCATCTTTTTACTCATATGATATTCTAATTAAAATATATGGTTTTACAACATAGGATATGGCCATTAATATATATTTACATATATGATGAAATAATTTTAGAGACATTCCATTATAGGCCAAAATTGGTACTGTTGGATGAGAATCCCTTAGGTACCCAAGCTTTCTAGTATTTGGTTTGTGTTACATATTTCATTTATTATCATAACTACACACTGTTAATTTTATATTCATGGGAAAAACGTTTTCGGAAACTTTTGGTGATGACTTATTATGTTTTACTCATTTTCTATTTGAGCAGCAAATTGGTCTCTGATAAGTCTTCAAGAATGTAGGTAGTGATAAATGTAAGAAAAAACTATATATTTTTTACATATATTATACAATGTGTATTTAATATATATGACTGGTCCGTGTTCTTGGGTTCTATTAGATTTTGTTTGGTTCATTTTTAATACTTTTTCTAGAATTGTTTTTCACACTACGTAAATCTATTTCCTCTTTTTTTGTATAGCATCATGAAATCAATTTTTTTATATAGAAATGGAAATTAATTTTTATGATTATATTTTTATAGATTATTTAAATTAACTATGTTTTATTTTTCATTTTCACTACATTCATTATTATTACAAATTATATTTTGTACTCGGATAAAGTGGGTATAGTCTTACCACCTTACCACTATTGACTTCCATTTCTAGTAAGTAGCCTCTATAAAATAAGGAGGCACACTTGAGGCCATATGTTCACTTATTTGGGTAACCTATGAATTGAAAGATAATGATACATATTTAATATCAATAGGGTTTAAGCTAAAAATATCATATAATTTTCCAAAATGAAATAGGAATATAAATAATTTTGAAATAAAATGAGATTGTGACCGAAATCCCTTACCTTGGGAATTTTCTTAGTCATTTATATTTGATCCTCACATATAATGAATTAAAATTTAATAAATAAATTATCTAGTATATTTTCCATCAATATTTCATTTTTAATCATCTTTAGTTGTCTTTTTAAATCCATTCATATAATAGTTCATACTTACATCGACCACCTAAGGCTGGTTGATCAATTTATCTAAACTTAATTTGGTATATTATATGTTTTCAAATTTGTTATGAACTGGATAAACCATGTGGAAAATGTTAATAACTACATGAATATAACTTGTATTTATTAAATGAAATTTTACAATCATTCATTCATTATAGCATTGTAAAGATTAATCACATCGCATTGTGGAGTCGGTTGTCCACATGTATGCATGACTGACGTTATCATTTTCTAATGAATGGAAGTGTAAAACGTTATATGATATATTATATTTATAGAAACATAATTAGGTAATAAATGCCATATTTATTCATTAATTCTATTATTATAATCATCCATGTAATGAAGTGGTGAAAAATGAGTTACATTATTACGTGGAGACGATTGGTCGTATACATACATGGGTGACATTTTCATTTATCACAGGATGGAAATGAGATAGAAAATCTATATACCATTGAAATAAGAAAATCTTATTATGGTGAATATATTTATTTAATTATATTAAAATTGTAATTTCATATTTGTAGAAGTTTTAATAATAATGGAATTTGACAATACTTGGTATTAACATGTACTTTTTATTTTGGTATCATCCATGGGATTTCACCTTAATCTTTCTGAATGTGATATTTTGATGAGATGAGAACCTATAAGATAAGTGTATAGATATTGGGATGTTATTTGGGTATGTATTGGTTTAGAAGAGTGTGTTAAATTTTCGGAATAATATTGGATATGGGGTTCCATCTTATAATTGAGGTTGGGGGGAATCTAGTAAATACATGAACTATTGTTATATATTTTATGAATTACTCATGTTATGTGGCTCAAAATTTTATAAATTTAGATTATTAGATATGTAATGTTTATATAAAATATCCCAATTTAATTTAGACAATATTATATATCATTTTAACCCTTACCTTTTATGTTTAACTTCAATTTTATCTCATTTTATCTTTTACCATAATAATTGTAAATTTATACCTTGGTTGCTATTCATTATGACCAAAAATGATATTGATCTTTTAAAAAATGTGAACTTGTTGATTTAAAATTTGGTATCCATTTTATTAATATATATTCATATATGTAGACCAAATTAAATTGAAAATGATCCCATAAAACACAAAGAAAACTATTTTTAGGAAAATAAAATTTTAAAGCATAAGTTGATTTTATTATAACACGGCCTTGTAACCTGTAATGAATTTATAATTTAGATACTTTCAATTAATAACATATTTGATATAATTTTTCATATGTAACCCCAAAATAGTGAATATCTTGAATAAAATGAACATTCCATATTAAAATTACTTGAATAATCTATTCATTAGTAATTAAAAGTATACTAATAAATAAAAATAATCACATTTAATTATTTTTCCATGATTAATATTTAAGGAAGGATTCACATAGAAGGATTTTTTAAATTCTAAAGTATTTTAATATATTAAATCAACATGATCGTAGTTAATACTTTTTTATAATAGTCAATATTTATTTTTATAAACTAATCTATCCAAATTTTATTGTTTATAAATTCATATGATATAATATTACTGAAACATGAAGTTTAAAAAAGCTCATTTTTAAATAAAATTAGTTTTACA
The DNA here is from genome assembly GCA_963277665.1 of Viscum album. Lineage (NCBI taxonomy): Eukaryota > Viridiplantae > Streptophyta > Magnoliopsida > Santalales > Viscaceae > Viscum > Viscum album. The sequence goes on from OY728133.1 coordinate 250,389,285, forward strand.
TTATAATATTTATTTTATTTTAAAAGATAAATTTACAAATTCTATAATTTTAATTCTTTATAAGAATAGGCTTTTTTTCATTATACATATAAATATTAGGATATGTTGAATTTTTTAGATTACTTATAATATTTTATTTTAGATGAATTGTATAAAATAAAAAGATAAAAAATACCATAACATTTATAAAATTATATTAGTACAATAATGATATAAAATTTATTTTCACTTTTTTTATATAAAAAAATATATCATAATGATAATTAAGTCATTTTAAAACACAATATTGATTATATAAAACCCATATTTAATATTTTGGAAACATTAGAAATATTTTTCTCGAAGAAATATTTTCATTCAATTATATTTAAAATTATTTATCATCACTTATAGAAAATATATTTTAAAAATTATTTTTATATTTTTTATTAATATGTTCATGTTATGTAATAAGGTCAAATTTATTTTACACACATAATATTAATTAATGTTGATGAAATTGATAATACTGAAAGTTATAATTTCAATAAATATTTAAATTAGTGTTCTAAAACATTTTACTAATTAATTAATCTATCATTTATAATTATGTTCATATGATGTTTACAAATATATAAAAATATATTTTCCATCACTTAATTGGTAATCAATTTAATATAAAATTAAGAATACATAATTGTGAAAAAATGTTTTTCAAAAAAAACATCTCTTTTATATATTAAATGGTTTAATTTGGATGTGAATTTTATCTTATTTATAATTTGAGTTAGGATATATCAATTAATTTTTTTAAAATATATATTTTTAAAAGGGTAACCCTATAGATTTAATGAATTTTAAACTAATGGGGTAAAAACTAGTAACTATGTAAAAAACCAAATACTAAAATGTTAAAATCATGTTATAAAAAGTATGGAACATTTTTAAAATGTAGATAAATTTTTGGTGAGAAAATTATAAAACTTACCTCACCCCAAACTCCATTATTTTTTAATTATGTTTTCATTAATTATAGAGTAGTGCAATGATATCATTTAAAATAATGTGTGTTCACAGAAGTGCCTTTTCTTCACTTATAAATTATGATCACATCATCCCAATCAGAGTTACTCATACACATCCATATTTCTATGAAACCATGCTAAATATTCCTCTATAATATGTTATTTTAAATTAATCAATCCATTGGTCACTATAATATATCAAAATCACTTCATTTCAAGGCAGACCATATTAAGAAAGTTTAGATGCCTAAAGTGAGTACTACTTAATTCTTATCCTTTTGTTCATAAAAAATCTCTAAAAAATTACCATAACCATAGTAATATAAATAAATTTGAATTTCATTAATAATTTTGTGTTATTTTATTAATGTAACAACCCTTATTTATAGATTCCCATACACATAGAAAAATAAATGGAAATTTAATATGTGTTTAGGCAGATAACTGTCTTTACAATGCAACATGGTTTTTTATAAAAATACCTAAAATGGATGATATTAAAAAAAATTATTGTACAAAAATAGTTTTTTATAAAATTATTAATAACATAAAATTTGAATATTTATCAGTTTATATGTGAAATTGTAATCAAAATATGAAAGTAAACATTACAACCAAAAATGAAAATCTAGTAGTATATTTCCTCAAATGAGTTCATTTTAAAAAAACTATATAACCTTACAAATTTTATTATAATAAAATTTTAAATGAAAAAAACCATAAAATTAAGGATATTTTGAAGTAATTATGTGACACCTTTATCATTGGTCGGCATAACAAAATTTTAAGTAGAAATTGACCAAAGAAACTTAGATAACGAACATAAGAAAATAATTATATAATTAATTAATAAAATATAGTAATAAATAGTCCTTATTAAACGATTTATAGATTAATAATTATCCTAAAATAGCATATAATAAATTTAATTTAATTTTTCAGGAAGTTGGGAACCTTTACATTGTGAATCAGGAAAAGGAACAGGTTTCTGGAATAAATTTTCAATCTCATAAGATAAATTATTTACTATAAAACATGTCTTATTTTTAATAGTGTGCTTACGTACCATTTCAAATTTCTTTTTCCTCATTCCCTTAAATTTTATTATCTTTAAATTTGTATTCCATGTTCTTTCTCCCATTATTTTTTAATACAAATTACAATATATGTATTGGTTTTTTTGAATAATTTTATACTCCATGAGACATGTTTGATAATTAACACTATCATATATTTTATATGGGGTATTGTTTAAAATATTCAAATTATTTATAAAGAATATAATTCATCTTAGGATATTTTATTTCCCTTATAATAAAAACTATCATTCATCTTCTTTTGATTCTTATGTTATAATTACCATACAATGGTTTCTTAACTCAACTTTCTTTATTAAGTAAAAATGATTCTTATTGAGCTTATTTCATCCAAGATCATTTTATTATATAGTATTATTTTAGTTAATTTTACCTTTTATTTATATCTTTCAGAGAATTAACTTATAAAGAGAAACATTTTTCCATCATAAAATTTCATTCCCAAAATAATACCATTGTTTAGATTCTTTGTCATCATCTTTAATAAATGTTTCTCCTAATTATACATTTTTCATTCCTAATCATGTTCTCCATTGTATTTCAATGCTTAATTATGTGTTATATTATGTGACAACCTCATTTAAATTTTATTATTTCAAAAATGTTGTTTTGTTATATATTTTTATGATGTCATTTTTAAACAGGGGTATATAAAAATAATTAAAAAGGTTTTCAATTATTTCATCCAACATGTTTTTATTTTACTAGATATATATTTTTGAAAATAGCTATGTCGTCATTTAAAGAGTCCATTATTTTTTTATTCATAAAAAAATTAAATGTTTTAAAAATTTCTAAATTCACATTAAAAAACATTTGAAATTGAACCATAACCTATTAGTTTTTCGATAATATTAAATAAATTTTATAGAAAATATATTATGGTTTTATTTTAATATTTAGTTAAAATTATATTTAAATTATCAAAAATTTACTTTGAGGAATTAAATTCAACATTTTCTTATACTATTGTGGGAGATTAAACTCATATAAATCCATTACTTCATTTTTCTTTATTCATTGAATATATATGATTTATCTTCCAATTATTATTTCTTATGAACACTCTATATTTCTTTACATCAACTAAAGAGTGTTAACATAGTTCCTATTCATTATTTTACTAGTAAAAATACTAACTTATTTGTACGGCCTTTATCTATATGGTTTAAATTAAAGAAGCTCTATTATATTGATTGAAGGGTAATAACCTATTATTTTATTAAATATCATTTGATACCCATTTAAATTCTATTTGTATATCATGTAATCATTATTTATGGAATTACTATTGTTTTCCTTAGGTGGTTCCATTCGAAATGGGTTTGAAAACCGTTTTATTTCAATGGGTTCTTTATAATGATTAGTTGATCTCTAGTTCCACAAATTTGTATGGATGATGATGGATGGGGTATTATATAAAAAATGAATGATTTGGTATATTTTTATATCTTGTGAGATATTCAAGAGTGTACATATTGAGTCTTTACAAAGATATGGGAATAATGTGTTTTCTCGCATTTTTATGCTTGTACATAATAAGGTTTTTCACAAAGTCATGGGAATAATGAGTTCAATAACAAATTTTTTCATATTTTTATGGTTTTGTGATATCTTCAAGTTATTTTTAATGATATGACACATTTTAATGTTACATTTTTATGATATTTGTTTTCAACTTTATGCCTATTTTTTATGATTTTCCATGCTTTTATGTTATACTATTCATTATGACATGATTTGTAATCTATGCTTTATTGTGTATAGATTTTATATGAATCTTAATTATACCAATATTATTATATTATGATCACAGATAATCAATTAATATTCTATATTATGATTAACCTTACTGATAATTAAATCACAACCATTTCTTATGTTTACTTTTCCCCAAGTTTTGAGAAAATTTATACAACAACACACTCTTTTGGAGGTCAGATTACTCTTATCAACCAAACCCTATCCTAGATACCTATTAATATTATTTTGATTATTAATCCACTGAAGGGGTTCAATATAATAATAGAGAAGATAAAAAATATTTTTCTTTGGGATTCTCATTATGATGGTAAAATGTCATTAGGGTTCCTGGAAAAGTTATCAAGACTAGTTGAGGAGGGTGGAATTGATCTTCTAAACATTGAGTAATCTATGAATCTCATGTTGTCTAAAATTGATTGGTAAATTTTCATTTATGAATCATTGGGGGAAAAATTATGAGAAGAATATATGGGGATGATTGGTTGCTTTAGAATACAAATCATTAGAAATTGTACAACCCTGATTGTTGAATAATAAAATACCTGGAGATCTTGACTAAAAAAACTAAATGAGTTTTTATAAATGGGGTAATTAACTTCTAGGAAAATAATTTGATGGGAAAAGGCTTCTTTGTTATAGAATTTAATGCTCTTAATATCTACATCAAGGAGACATCACATCACCCATATTTTATTGATGACATTATGAATAATGTGCCAGAAAATGTGTACAATGGTGTTTTTTATCTAATGAACCAGACTATTGTTATTTCACTAATCATCATTATAAAATTTGAATTCCATGGAGTTTATAAGGTTGAATCATCATATTATTGGAGTTTAATTAATTGTATACCATCTTTGGTGAAATTAATTTCCTAGAAATATGAATTTTTTGATCTTGAGACTTTTAATAAAAGGATTGTCTATAGATGAAATTATTCAGAGAAAGGGCATTAAATTTCTTACAGATGTCAGTGATGCTCTAAAACTCAATAGGAATATTCAAACCATCTATTTTTCTATATTTACTAGTAAAATGGGATCTAGAATGTTTTTGTTATCATATTAATTTCACTCTAGATAGTGCTTCATTGTAGAAGGATGTTTTCATCTGGATCAATTTAGCCACATTGAGGAGACCAGAAAGGAGATGGAATGAAAATATTTTTCCACCATTTGCAGGGTCCTGTGGGAACAAAAAAACTTTTCAAGTTAAGGATGTTCATTCTCCCATTTATTTATCATGTGTGTGTTATTCATTTGTTGGAAAAAATCTGGTTACCTTTTTTCATTTGGGTAGTTAGTGAAAGCCTTCAACATTATCCTTCCATATCTATATTCCATGTGGCATGTATTAGATGATAGGAAAGAGATATGGCTTAATTGGAATTCTCCTATCATTGGTTTGATGTCGAATGGCGATGGTTATTACTTATTAGGGTGGATGTGCGGGGGAAGGCTGGTAGGAGAGAGACGTGGGTCAATCATTTTGGGGGTTAGTATATTTCTTTGGTGTAGGGTCTTCTATAGAAGAGGAGGTGATGAATCTTATTTTGGGATAGACATTATATATGAAGAGTGTTATTCTTATTTCTAAGGTGGAGTCTAGTTCTACCTTACTAGTGATTTTTATTCAGCGCATAATTGATCATCCTTGGATGTTAACCTATATTGTTAGAATCTACAGAAGTCATATTAATTAGGATATTCTGGTCAAAAAAATCTAGAGATAAGGTAAATTTTCATTGGATTATCTATCTTCCCAAAGAATTATTTTTCACAATGATATCATTTATTATGAGATAGGGTATTTTCCAAATACTTATATGTTTTCTGTTAAGGGATACACTTTAGGTCTCTAATTTTTTTTCCTCACTAAAATTGGGGCTTGTAAAAACTTTTATTAATAAAAAGAAATGTTAATTAAGTTAAGTATTTATAAAAATTTATTTATAATGGAATATTTCAGACATTCATTATAGGGTTATTTCAATATTATATTTTCAAAATAAAATTTGAACCTATGAAATTATAAAATGTGTTATATTAAATATAAAAATGTGAATTTTTTATAGCTTAATTAGAATAAAAATGTCACATTACACTCATACCACATTTAATACATTTTTCATAAAAAATTTAATATATTTGAGTTCTTGAACAAAAGTTAGTATTTCATTATCATTCATTCCACAGGTTCCAACTTTTCAAACAGTATTTTATGGTTTCTTTGATGTAACTTTACTAATTGAGATGTCTGATTACTCAAAAATTGTTCACTAATTCAAAGAATCAAGATATGCTCCCCATAATAAGGTAAATCAGGATCTAGTTCTCTATCTTCATAGGTGAGCACAAGATAATGGTATGATATGCTCTTACTTTTGAAATGATAAGTTACAAATCATGAATATTATGGATTCCAGGATTAATTTAAAAATGGTAATCTAGAACTCCAACTCATTATAGAAAGTCAAAAGTCTCAAAATACCTGGGAATTATTTTCCTTTTCTTTTTTAATCCTTAAAACACCCTTCCAAGTATATACGTTCAATAATACATGACCCCCACATTTGAAATTCTAAATCATTCATTCTGTTATCATTAGACATCTTTGTTTTACTTTGATGTGCCTTAATGAGATCCTAAATATCATTCAATTTAAGTATTGTATATTACATGAGATATTGCCCTATATAATTCAATTGACTATCATTTCTCAAAACATGTAGAGTACTTCACCTATTTCAATCCAATTCATCATATAATTCTATTTTAATTCATTAATAGAAGTTATTATTATATATGGATTGTACCAAAGTTAAATACTGATTCAACATACCTTGAATTTCAATTGAGCATGAACTCAATATATATTCTAATGAAATGATATTATTTTTTAATATTCCGTCTATTTAAGTATGATATATAGTTCTAAATTATATCTTGGTGTCAAGATCTATCAATAGAATCTTATAGAATTTAAATTTAAAATATGGATGATTATTATATTCAAAAAAATAGGATCACCATGAAGTCACATAACTTATTTAATATATATCCATGTGTGTTTATCAGAATTTATATTTTCCCTTATAGTAATTAAATGTTCATATATAGTTATATAATATACAATATCACAAGTAGAATCCTAATTTCTATGAGTCTTTTGAAATATATTTACTAAGAACACAGTAATATCATTCCATTTCCATATACGAATATATAGAAGTTGAATGAATTCCTTTAGATGATTTCTCTCAGTATTTATGTATTTATAAAATAATAATATTGATAAATAATATGTAATTTAATATTTCATATTATCCCACCAAATTTTTTCGTTTGAATCAAAATTTATTTTAGTTCTATCAGGGTGTATAAATAAATTTGATCTATTTGATTCACATAATAATTCTCATTTTAGCTTAGGTATAGATTGAACACATTCCCTCTTTCAAAATATCAAAATACTATCTTCATAAATTAAATCTACCAACATCCCATATTTCGCATATTTTTGTCATTTTAATATTCTTATCACCAAGTAAGGAAAATTTTATATTATACTATAATGAACTTTTTTAAATCATTTTTAATTGATGTGGTGATTTCACTTATTTAATGTTTTCCATAACCCATATTACCAAACCCATAATTAAATGATCATTACCAATATTTATTTTAGTCAACACCCAATGATGTTTCATATATAAATAAGAATTCACCTTATTAAGATTCTCTTGGTAGTATTGTTTTGATAAATAATAATACTTGAGTGATTTTAACTGTTATCTTAGTATCATGCTGATATTTTTCTTATAGAATATGTATTTTAATCTTTTATGATATATAAATATTTCACACACTTCAATATAATATTCCTCATAATTTTAATTAATATATTATGGTTTTAAAATCAAAATAATGGTTTGGATAATTATATTAATGAATATTTAACTTCCATTAGGTATTTGTGAAAACTGTTTTGTTCTATATAAGGACATATCCAAGTCTATTCTTTGATGCCTCACTATATATCACAAATCCTTACCTTACTTGAGGTTAGGTTAAATGTTCATGCATTGACCAATATCCTATCATATTATTTAAAAAATTACATTTTTTTGATCATATGATCTTAAACCCATTATGTGTCAACATGGTTAGTGGGTTAGCTAAGTGAAAATTTTTTAAACAACTCATTCATTAAAAGCTAATAATCCACAGAAACTATGAACCTTATTTATTTTAATTGGAATTGAAAATTCCACCACTTCCTTTTATATTTATGTAAAAATATATATTCCATCATTAGAGACAATATAGACATTAAAGGAAACTTCCTGATATGAGAAATATTTTTTGCTAAATTTTATATATAACTAATTTTCATAATGTACTGTGACCCAAGAAATTTATACATATTCTTACTTTATTTTTAACATAAAAATATATAAATTATAGCTGAATGATCATATAGGAAACATTATTTGGATGTACATGTTCATAATACATCAATGTAACCCTAAAATAAAACATTTTTATTTTATTCTCGATAATGATCTCATAAATCATTTTTATCTCCTTACAATGCATCATATATCCAACAAAATAAATATACAAACGGGGTTAGCTGAAAAGATCTGTAATAGAATAAACATGATAATGAAGCATTACATCTGAGTCAATATTATAACATTATTTCACAAAATAAAAGGTTCATAGTTAATAACATGATGGAATAAGATAGAGAACATGGTATCATAAGATCATTGAATCGTAGGAAATGAAGTTGTAAAAAATAACCTGAAAAAAAACACATTTAAGGGGGAAATTCCTTGATGGTATCTCAGGTAAGAAAAATTCAGATAATTGATTAGGTTTACTCCATAATCCCATACATGACATCTCCTGAGGCTAAAACATTTCCCATTGAATTGGAGATCATCAAGGTACACCCATCATAGAAGCTATATTAGGTTGACCAGACACAATATGGGAACACCCATAATAATATTTTCATCATTTACGCGTGCCAATATAGTAAACTAAATCATTCGAGAATAACATAATAATTAATCATTGAAATAAAATGGGTCGCATAATATTTTCTCATATCATAATAAAAAGATATTTTATATTGAAATAATTTGAGAGATGAACATAAAGAATGCATTATCATGATTGTTTTAAAGATAATACACTATATATATAAGATACATGAATACATAATCTACAATACATCCCAATTTTCAATTAATTTCATCACTGATTCATATTTCATTAAATATTTCTAGGAATACTTATTGATAAAAGTATCCCTTTAATATTGAATATCCCTTTTAAGACTAAAAATTTCATAATTATTAGGTAAAATACTTTCATGGAAAAGAACCTCATGAAAATGTGGAGTAGTATTTATAGAAATTGGTGGACATAATGATGTGAATGTTTTATTCATGTCATGTACAATAAAACAAATAGTCCATTGAAATTTTTGTAATAAAAGATAAAATTACCTGGTTTAAAAAATGAATGGAATATTTCCATTTAATTTTGTTATTAAAATAATATTATGGAAAAAATTTTATTTAAATTAATAATATGTGAATATTAAAAATATTATTTATATAATTTTTTGAAAATATTTATTTAGATGAAAAATCATTTGTAAACTATGGGAGAAATGAAGTATTCCTGTCTAATAAACATATAACAATAATTTTATGTAATAAAGAGAGTAAAATGGTATTATAACATGAAAATTTCATGAGTGAACATAGGATTATAAAATTAAAGTGTTTTATTATACAATAATTAAACAAAAACAAATAACAAAAAATCATGAAAAAATGTTCTCGATTAAAATTTTATTGAAACATAAACCACTACAATTTTGGTTATATTTGAATTATAACTACCATGAATGAATTAGATGAATTATAACATAAAATACCATAAATTATGTATAATTAATTTTATTATATGTATATGGCTACTATAGACACAATTTAAAATAAATAATTTTCATAAAATATTTTGTACCTCTAAGAAGGATGTTTTGAGATGAACCCCTTAACTAAATTCCACAATTTATCATGTATATATTTTATCTCTTATATAATAAATGTATATCAATTAATTGTTTCATAATAAAATTTTGGGGGTTAATCCCTTTATAATTTATCAACTTATTTAATTTATTTTAATGATTTATTTAACTACATAATCAAGGATACCCACATTGGGTTTTTTGAGGACTCTTAGTGTATAAATAAAAACTGACATTGCTGTGTTAACCATGTCAAAGGGTTTATTATTAAATCATATATTAAACATAAATAACGAAATAATTGAAATTTTTATTCATAAATTATGCATTAAAAATATCAATTAATAATGGTTATGATAAATGAATTACATTACAATCATGTAGATGGTAGGTCATAAGTTTGCATGTTTTCTTTTCTATTTTTCAAAAATCATGGAGAAAAGAAGTTAAGTGTTATTTTATATAAAAATAATGATCATAATATTATAAATATAAAATTATTTCATTAATTACAATAATATATATCATATTTTTTACACATTAATTAAAAATTCACCACATCATCCTAAATATAATTTAGTGGAAATTGTGAAAAACTAATTACATCTCTTCGCAGGGTGGTAGTCCTTCATACACACCAATAATGTTGTTATTTTTTCTTTGATGTTAATGTTAGAAGGTATAAGTTATATTATTCTTCCCAAAATATTAATATGACATAAACATAATTTATAATCACAAAATTTGTCATTATTAATATACATGAGAGATGATGATAGAAAATGAATTGTATCGGTTCACAAAACTGTAGTCGTCCATACACACGATCAATGGTTTTTTCGCATACGATAAAAGAGGAGATGGAAGAATATTATAAAATTATCACAATAACATATCATTATATATTTGTTAATGGTTTTTTTTATATTTGAAAATTTTATACTGAATTTATGTTTGAAAAGGAATATGTACAAAATATGTGGCACGATGAAAACAATTATCGTCCCGTAGAACAACCTCCTTTGGATATTTCATTATGGACCATAAGGATGGTCATCCAGTATTAATAAAATCTCTAGAAATGGTATAAGGACATTGGGGAGATATTCTTATATGGTTTATTCTATACATTTTTATTTATAGGTTTGAAAACTTTGGGGTATGGGGTTTCTATTTATAATTGAGGAGGGGTAACATTATTCAAAATACCAAAACGTATTCCACAATGGGAAGTCACGCTCAATTCATGTTCCTCCAAAAAGTAAAATAAAATGATTTTATGAGATTGAATGAAAAATAGCACAACTAACACTTAGAAATAATAATATTAGTCTTTTTAACCTCTATACCTTTTTGGATACTCACTTTTACCATTTTTTAATTTTTCTACCATAGTAACTATTTTTTCAAGCTTTTACTAGTCATTTTGAAAAAAAATTTAACATATTATAAAATATAAATTATTATAATTACAATAGTTAAATAAAATTTATAAATTACAATCCAAAATATTGGTATAAATTAATTTAGAATAAAACTCACAAGTGTGATGAAAATCCATTTTCAAAAAAATGCATTTTTCATGTAAAAGATAATATTATATTAACTATATGAATGGAAATCAATAAATATGAATGGAAATTAAAAAATATAGATATATAATATATAAATTTCATTTATTTTATCCTTCATTATAGGTTATTATTTTTTATGGAAATTTAAAAACATAACGAACTTTAAAATAGTTACCAGATAAAATTCTTTTTAAAGCCCAAAAATAAACATATATTAAAATACAGTATAAAGATGATTTAGATGAAATTAGTTGGATGAAATATAGAAAAATATTAATTATATTAATCATAAGTAATATTGAAATTATTATAGGAGTATTAAATCAATTAATAAATTAAAAATAATTTATAGTTTTACTAAAAAAATGATATTTTCTCTATTCACTAAAAAATAAATTTTTTCCAAAAAATACCAAAATTTAACCCTAAGTTAATATATATATGATAATTTAAAAAATAATATAACTTTTATTAAAAAAAATATCTAAATCTGTCAAAAAATCATTATATTATTTTCTCACATAAAATAAATAAAATACATTTTTGAAAAAAATTCATTATTGTTCTGAAGAATAAAGGAATTTATTAAAAATTGAGTTATTATTTTCAATTAATTTATAAATTGGGTAGTAATGTTATTTAAATTTCAAAAATTATATAATCCTATTCATACCTAAAATTTTAATTTCTTGGATATAATGGTCATATTTAAATATTCATTATCTATTTGAGTTTTTTATTGCCTATACCATACACAATAGAACACAATATTCAATTTAATAATTTTGTGGGATTATATAATACACCTTAAATAAATTTCATTCTCACATTTTTAATTTATTCTTAGTAATAATGAGTTTGACATTGGAATATTCTTTTGTGGAAACTCTATATCATTAAAATTGTTAATAAAAAAACCTCTTAAGAAGAGGGAAATGGAAATATATTAGTCATCAAATAAAAATGTTTCCCCAAAGGTGAAAATTTCTATGAAGTTAAAACATGGATATAGAAATAAGATCCATTTAGGTGATTACATTATTTTTCTGTTACGGAGAAGAGAACATCAATTTATTTAAAATGAATAACATTTTTTTTCTGGATCCTTTTCGTAATGTTGAGGGATACTTTTACCATATAAAAAAAGAATATAAAGATACATCATTATATATAAATTAAAATTTTATCATTTAATCATTTTAACACATGTTTTTCTATTTCTCTAAATGATTAGTATTCAGGATGAATATATTAAGGCTCATGTAGTAAAATTAAACTATAACTTTTCATATGATTCCATATAATTATATCAAGGTATTCCTATTGTGTTTATACATTTACCAAAATTATAAACAAATATTACTAGAAGGATAATTCCTATAATTAATACATTTTCATATTAATCACCACATACACATTTTATCTTAAATAATTCCATAACTAAATAACCTTACATCCCAAATTACCCCAATACTCAAAAATTGAATTATGTATATAAAAAATTATCATTTTTGATGAAAATTATATTATAAATAAGGGTTACACATACCCCCAAACCTAATGAAACGTTTCATAAAATATTAATAATCACCTCAAAATACTAAAAATTTCAATGGATTTTATCCAAAAAATATGTTTCCCAAAATCAACATAATATTTATCCATGAAATAGTTTATGTACAAAACAATTTAATACTAACCAGTACATCACATGGGATAGTGGTAGGCACTACACTCTTTTCACCCTTTGGTTGATGGTTCAAGCTATGCTATAATGCCAGATGCGATGGGATTCCACCCAACACACAATTATTATTTTTCTAAATATATAGCTAAAAAAATTGATAATCCTAATCACAATTAACCATGATCCAATAACCTTCTCAAGAATATAATCCTTAAAAATAACATTATTCATTAAATCATCCAATTTATTAACTTATATGGTTTTTATCCAGGTCATCGTTTTCCACAAGAAATTTTTTTACTTTATATAACTACATCAACATCGAGAACATCCAAAATATTACCTTTTCATTGATTATCTGTTTATCCATAAAATATCACATTACTGTCAATTAAAAATCTTAGTTAATTGGTACCATTCTATATATTCATTAATATATAAAACTAAAACCTCAATTGAATGATTTATAGAGATTCACGATAACATTATTTAAAAAACTACTATAACACGATTCATGAATTATATGTCATAAATACATCAATAAATATACATTAATGATTCTCATTTCATAGGCCCTTATGAAATAATCCTTTGGTTAGGGAATTTTCTCATATAACTACCAAGTTCCTTGAATCTTCAAAATTTAATTGTTAGTGGTTCCTTAGGTTGTAATTTATTTCCCCACATCTTGTTAACCAAAATATTCATTTTTATTCAAAAATTAGCAACTATATCTTCTCATTTTTCACATATAAATTTTATTTTAATGCCTATAAAGAATTTTCCATGGAACCTCTTCAAAAATGATTGATATATAGGAAATTGAATATTTTTCATTATCATATTAAATATCTGAACATAAATTAGATTCTATACTTATCTTCTTTTATGTGTTTGATAATTTAACATTGTTCTAGTTTTTAATAATAATTTTACATAACTCATTTGAAATGATCAAAAGATGTTTAAATATTGTTCCTATTATGTTAGGCATATTATTAGAGAAATTATAACATTTCCTATAAATTGGTTATTAGAATAATTTCTAATATTTCCCATTGTTAACTAAAAATAATAAAATAAAAAATAAGAGAATGAATTATCTTAAAAAAGTGAAACTTGTAAACTTAAAACGATAAGTTTATGTAAGATCCTGTCTTTTTTTTTCAAGTATGACTATTTTTTAATTTTTGGACAAGAGGGGTTGTTTTTAATTTAAACAATGGATTAAATTTATTTAAACATTTGAAAATTTTCACCCATAATATTTAACCATTCGAATCTTGATTTCACCACATATAATATTCCAATATGTGGAATATGATTTCACCATGTTTAATATGAAATTAATGATTTTTAAATGATTTGATAATATTTTACTCATTATTTATTAATTGATATGAAATGGGAATTCATCTTGTGTAATTTTTATGCTCAGAATTTTAAAAACTCATTTCAGTGACATATAAATCCTCCCGACCCATTCTATTGGATACAAAAGATCCGTGCACCACCATACCTTGAATAAAAACACCCCTTAGACCTCATCATTGAACTGGAACACCTCTGTGCACAAAATTTTTAACTAGAGACCCTCCACACATCTTCTACTTAACTATATGTCATATATGGTAAATTTTTATGAGTCAACAATAATCCAAAAGTGATCTCACAATGGATCTTGGATATCCACACCTAGATTTTCAAGGTATTCCTTCCAGTTATTAATTAGCTTCTAAATCCATTACTAACAAATTAACTAGTTCTTGTTGAGGGGTATCCAAAATCCGATTTCTATCATAGTCATATGCCTCTTTTCGCATCTTCCTCCATTTTCAATGAATCAGATCCAAATCATATTCTTCAACACATTATTCAGTGTTTACACTCAATTTAAGAATATTCATTGGTGATAGTTCTGCATCCCTGATATTAATGCAGTTTCTTTAAAATCTAAATCATATAGTCATTATTTTAGTTATACATTTTAAAGTTATATAATTTCTAGAGTTGTATCACAATTATAATCCCTAATTATATTAATTATTATTGTTAATTAATTAATTGATATGACGGTGAAATTTCAAGATTTTTAGGTCATTGAATGTGATAATTTATTGGAGAATTAATTATTAGATTTCATGATTTATAATTTTAATAGTTTTTTTAGGAATTAATTATGGGGGAATTTTGATTGTTGAATTTATAATTAATTATTAAATTAATTATGTGTTATAATTGTTATAAATTGAGATAATTTATTTGGAAATTAATTATGGTATATTGATATCATATTTTGAGATAATTAATTTGGGAATTAATTATTGGATATTAAAGATATAAATAATAAATAATTAACTGGTGAATTAATTATGAGGCATTGAAATATTCTATTTGAATAATCAATTTTTGAATTAATTATTGGATGTTTATTTGGGATGTGATTAATTGATAATTTAATTAAATAATTGAATTTATATGGTTAACTAATTGTTGAATTAATTTATAGAAGGGTTATGATTAATTAATTCGTGAATTAATTATTGGGATATACATGGTTAATTTATTTTTTAAATAATTAACAAGATTGTGAATGATTAATTAATTAATGAAAATAATTAATGATTTTTTATTAATTAATCATTGAGATTATTAATGTAAATGGGGTATTAATTATTAAATGATTTAGTAGTTATTATATATTGATGTAGTTAATTAATTTTTGAATTAATTCATTTAGTTGAAATGAGAAATTAATTGTTGTATTAAATGAAAGTTATTTATGATTAATTAATTGTGAAGTAATTAATTTAATTATTGTTAAAATGGAAATTGGTTGTGATTATGTTTGAATGGTGTATCACATGGGATAACTAGGCTGTGAGAAAGGTATTAACTGAGAATACTAAGAGAGCTTCTATTATTTTTTTCTGAAGGACCATGCAAGCCTTCAATGAAAAAGACTACATGAGCATCTGTTTGTTTTCTAAAGGACCGTGTGAGCCTTCAAATAAGAATATTATATGATATTTTTACTATTTTTTTAAAAAAATGTATTTGATCCTTCAAGGGAAATGATCAAGGAGGGTTTTTAATTCTTTATAGGAAGCATTTATGCTTTGTTTCATATTACTAATTTTAATCCCATGATGTTAGGACTAATAATTAACATTACTCATACCCATATAATTTACATGTTTTATGTATTTTATAAATGCCATATTAATTATGATAATAAATGGTAACATGGTCATTCGTATTGGTTATATCACTTGTAGGTGGTTCAGACTCTATCAAGGGATGAAGCAGGTATTATGGATCAGGTGGCCATGGGAACCAATGCAAAATTGTTATTAATTAAAGTGTAACAAAATAAATTTAATCTATTTACATTATTAATTTATGTAATCATTATACAATTGTGTACACTGTTGTTGAATATATTTGTTTTAGACACTATTGGTGGTGTCCTACAGAGTTGTTCTCAAACACTATTCAATCTACATTATTGGTACCCGAATAGAATTTATTATTCCAGGACATGTTAAGGGAAAGGGCCATGGATTAGACTACTGAATGGGGATAGACCATGGATGAGAAAACCATATGGGTTTGGGACGTGTTTGAGAGTCATTAGTGTCTTTACATTCTTTTTAATTTTAGAAACATTGATACTTTATTTGGCATGACATGTTCCCTTTTAGTTCAGTAATACATTTATTGTCTTGGTTATATTATGACATTGGTATTATTTTTTTATTATTATGCTTTCCCAATTTCTTGATTAATTATTATGGTGTTTTAATCTGATCAATTAGGGTATTGTCTCTCCATGAATATAATAATTGACCCTCGATTGATGTCAACATCTTCTGGCATGCGAGGAGGATCACCTGAGGTCATGTGACTAACCGCCTCGGGTTACCATTACTTGGAACCTGATTCAGGATGTTATAAAGTTCTCTCAATGGACTAGTTTTCATTTCTTCTTATTCTATCATAATGTTTGTGAAACATTATACAGGGGACTAAGAAGGTTTGGATCATGTTAATGATATTTTCAATGGTTGTTGTAGACCCATATATGGGAAATACCCATGTACTCAGGGTGGTATTGTTGTCACTGTTGTCTTCTTTTAGAGTTGAATATTATTTCACATTGGTTGAGAAACTTTTTTTTGTGCTCTGATAATTATTTTCGAGATTTCAGAGAATTTACTTGTGGCCAAAATTGGTATTTTTTTGCACTCAAGACTATTTTTTTACATTCACCATCATAGTAATGCATGAGAAAATGGGTTTTAGTAAAGTTGTTAAAACATATACTATTTTGCTAGATTATGAAATTGAACTGAAAAGGTTACTATTAAGAATTTGAAAGTTAAAAAATGATGCAAAAATATGAATAAATGTGTGTCTAAATGATAAACATGAAAAATGATAATGTGGTTATGCTTGTTAATCATACAAAGGTGTAGAGTGGTTAAGGGTAGTAATTGTCCCTCAATTTTTACAATGTGAAGTGGATTATGGAAAAAACGTGTTGTGGATTGTTGTTGTTTTACTATAACATAAATTTGATAAAGTTATGTTATGAGTCCTAATATGAGTGTTTGGAATTATACATATATTCCTCCATGATGATGCTTGTTGAGAGGACGACAGGTGGACATGGATGGGGATGATCCTCCAGTGGTGTAACCCGCGGATCTAATATTGTCGAGGGAGGAAGCGTGAGAGAATTCATAAGACTAAATCACTCATTTCATGAAATTGATTGAAATAGTACCAATGTGACTTGTGAAAATCATGACTTATAGGAAGATGGTGTTTCAGTTGTAGCACCCTCCAAATTTTACTAGAGTTGGTGGACCTGAAAAAGATGATTTCCAGATTGAGTCTATGTAGACTATACATGACCACCTGGAGACTCTAATTTAGAAGAGAGTGATGATGGAAGATTGCATATTGCATGGTCAACCAAAATTTTAGTGGTAAATCCAAACTCAATAAGGATAGCTGGAAGATATGAAATGGAAGGACATTTGGGAGAATTTCATCAAGCACTTATACCCATAGACGCTAAGGATGGACAGATTAGTTGAGTTCATGCATTTGAATCTGGTAAATATGTGTGTGATGGGCTATTCCTGATGTTTTATAGATTATCAAATTTTTTCCTCCATCATTGGCTGTATATGAGGCTACTTCAAGAAAAATAATTTATGATGGACATATGTGTGAAATTATGTCCCATGTTAATATATGTAGGTTGAAGAAGCTCATGAAAGTGGAAAATTAGGCTCTCATTTTAGAGAAGAAACTAATGGAGGACTCTAGTGGGTGAAATTTTTTTCTACTCTATGGTCTAGATGAATGTCTTCTGAGAGATGAAAATGTTATTATAGACCGTTCTCCTAGAGTCGTGGTTGGACTTGTAGGAAGGGGGGAGGTTTTTTTACAATAGACCTTACCAAGGTGGTTTTCCCCAGTGTGGTAGGATGGGGAATTTTCGGATGCATTTCCCTTGACCACCAGTGGAGTGGAAAAGTTGTGAAATGATGGGACATCTATAGAGGATCTACCGGAATATGGGGCGTATAGTCAGGGATAGTATAACTAGACAAAATTAGGGTACATGAAGGGGATCTTCCCCACTATATCAAGTGTACTACCGTAGTCATACTAGAGGATGTGGTAGAGGCAATGGATGTAGTTCTCTAAAGAAAGAGTTACCATGGTAGAAAAGTGGTGGAAATCTTGGGAGTTAGATGGAATCACATGGGAGAGGGGTAGGACTATTTCTAGTAGTGAAACCTACACTTGTGTATAGCAAAGTTGGACCATTGATAGTGAGAGGTACTATTATTGTATGTTCTACATTAACAAGTTCTTTTTTTGATACTAGTGCCTATAATTCATTTTTATTTTCACAACATGACAATGGATTGAGCATGGAGGTGGACTTTGTGAGAAGGGTAATGAATAAAGAAACATTGTTGGGAGTGCGGTCTAGAGAAAACTTTGTATGAAAGGGTTGTTCTCTTGATATTGGGGAATGTCGTTTTCTAGGGGATCTCTATATTCTTGATATGATAGGATTTTACCAGATTGTAGGTATAGACTGCCTATACACATATCGATCCCACATAGACTGTTACCATAAGAGAGTTATGTTTATATCTTATAAGGTTGACCATTATATTCACCCGGGAGTGTGGTATATCCAGACTGGCCAAGAAGGTCCTTTTACAAATCTAGTCAGATATATCATAGTCAAAGTTTCTAGTATATTAAGAGATGATGTGGTTTGTTAAAAAGTATGTCCTTCCACCAATAGTGGAACTATTTTAGGATGTACTTATTGAAGACATCTTAGGTATTTCACCTGAGAGAGAAGTGGAGTTAACTATTGAGCTCATGCCTTGGGCCGAGCTAGTATCTATTACACTATACCAAATGGAACTTACTAAGCTTCCAGATCGCACGAACCAATTGAAAGATTTGGAGGATATCTATCCATGTTTGTCTCATTAGACATCAACTATAATTTTTTCAACGAAGGTTAATGAGAGTTTACAATTTTTTTCAATTACTGGAAGTTGAATATGTTGATTGTGGAGAATACATATCTTATTTTACATATTTATGATGATTTTGACTAGTTTAATGGAGCTTGTATGTTCTCAGAGATCTACTTTAGAACAAGGTATCATAAGTTGAGAGTTCGGAAATATGATATACTGATGAATACTTTCAAGAGTAGGTATGGACTTTATGAGTTTTTTTGTAAATTCATTTGTGTGAAAAAATGAGCTAGTAGTGTTTCTGGACTTGATAGACTGAATATTCCATCTCTCCCTAGACCAGTTTATGCTAGTTTTCATTGAGTTTTTGTATACTCCAAAATGCATGACAATCATTCCCAAAATCTGGAAATCATCCTGTGTACACATAGTGACAATTATCTATATGAAAAGCAATCAAAATGTCAATTTGGATTCACTAGGTACACTTCTTATGACAGATCATCTCAGAGAAAGTTGTGTTAGTTGACCTAGATAAGGTCCAGGTATTGTTTTCATGGAAGTAACCCAATAATATTTTTGAAATATGATGGTTTTTTGAATTATCTTGATATTACAAGAGGTTCATACAATACTTTTCTGATTTAGAAGTACCACTTTAAGGCTCGATCAAAAAGGTGAATATGTTTGAATGATCAGAAGCTTGATATAATGAATTCTAGGAGTTGAATAAGTGGTCGACCATGTATTATATATTAATGCAACCTAATTCAGTTCATTATCAAACGATGTATTGGGGTTATATTGGGATTAGAGTTGGAGTTGTGTTGATGTAGAGGGATCAATTTGTTGAGTAAGGTTCTTGGGAGTTGATTCCACAAGAATAGAATTACATTAAAAACAATATTGAGTTGGAAGCAGTTTATTTAGCATTTGAAGTGTTGGTTGCACTATATGTTGGGTGAGATGTTTATCATGTTTACCAATCAAAAAATTTTAAAATATATCTTTACACAACATGATTTTAATCCGTAGTAGTGGATATAGGTTATGTATATGCACTATTATTATTTTTAAGTAGCATATACACCCAGAAACAAAATAGTGTGGATGACTCCTTAAAAAGGTGAACTCAGACACAAGAGGTTTAGGAGTCTAGTGTTGAGTGGAAGATGATGCTGCTGCTATCTGAGATGCAGTTTTTCATTAAGGAGGCTCAGGTGAAGATGAATCTCACATCAGTTTCTATGGAGTCAAATCAATTGAGATGCATCCAAGATATAGAGTACAAGGATCCATAATGATTATCCTTGTGGGAAATCATTGACTGTGGTGAGACACCTTCAGATTTGTTGATAGATGAGGACAATATCTGATATATAAAGAATCAATTTTTTGAGTCTATGAGTATATTAGAGAATCTCATGGAAGAATTTCCTGCCTGAAAGTGGGTAGTGCATCCAGGTGTGACCAAAATGTACGGTGACCTATGAAAATAGTTTTGATATATAGACATTACAAAAGAGACAACATTTTTTGTGACATGATTCTACGCTTTCCAAAAGGTGAAATTAGAGAACAAATGGTCTAGTTGATTGTTATATTCATTTCCCATTCTAGAATATATGTGAGATAATATGATTATATATTCTGTGGTATGTCTTCTCTAGACACTGGAGAAGAATGAAATAATCTGGGTTGTTGTGGAATAATTGAAGAAGGTAGAATATTTCTTATCTGTAAGTTAAACCTTCAAAGTAGAGTTGTTGAGTGAACTATATTTTTAAGAGATAGTCCATTAGCATGGGGTGAGAAAATTATAGTTTTAGACCATGATTTTATTTTTCTTCATGTTTCTAGGAGGTATTTTATAAAAACCATAGTAAATTTTTTTTATTGAGTAGAAATTCCCACCCCAAAATAGATGGGAATTTAGAACATACTACATAGGACCATTAGGATATGTTGTGGGAATGTGTTCTTAACTTCGACAAGTTATGAGAGAAACACATAAATTTGGTTGAATATGACTATAAAAATAGTTATCATTAAACTATACAGATAGAACCATATTAGGATCTTTATGGTAGTCCATATAGATCACTGTTATGCTGGAAGATGGACGGTGTGTCAGAGTTGTTGGGAGAATGTCTTTTACAAGAGACATTAGAGTAGGTGAGTCTGATTCAAAAATGGATGGTTGTAACTCAGAGTATGCATAATTCATATGATGATTTATGGAGATTAAACTTAGAGTTTACACAGGGTTATTGTGTATTTTTTCAGGTTTCTCCTAGGATGGTTCTTCACAGGATATGAATGCAGGGAATGATGGCACCCATGTTCATTGGACCATTCAAGATAGTAGAGATAATCGAATCCTTGGTATATAGATTGGATCTTCCATAGAAATAATGTGATATGCATGGTTTTTTCCATGTATCATAACATTGTAAATATCACCGTAACCATTTTTATGTGATCCATGTGGAAGACTCTGAACTAGAGATAGATGTGTCCTTTGAAGAGAATCTGATAAATGTGTTATATCAAAGTGTTAAAGTTTTTATGGTAAGGACTATGCTGATAGTTCATATTTTCTGGAAACATGGAAGAGCTTAGGATTATACATGGGAAAGCGAGGACAATATATGGGCTTATTGGGCCGATCTTTTTGGATTTTAATCATAGAGAGGCTTGGGAGTGAAACTTGAGGATAAGGTATTTTAATGCTGGGAGATTGTAATATCCCATATTTTTTTCCATTTATGACTCATTTTAAATTTATGGTCAAAATAGATTTTTTTGAATTTAATTCAGGGATAAAAATTATTTAAAACATTCAAAATTTACACCCAAAATATTTCACCACGTAAAAACATGATTCCATCATGTGTAATACTTATCCACGTGATATATGATTTCTCCTTGTGTAATCTACAATTAATATTTTTTTATATTGCTTGATAGAATTTTTCATGGGAATTACACCAGAACATGAAATGGGAATTTACACCATGTAACTTTGATGCTCAGTATTTTAAAAACATGTATCGACATCACATAAAGCATTCAAACCCATTTTCTTGGCTATAGATGCTCTATAAACCATAATTCTCTGAACGAATACATCTCAATCACCTCTACCTTGGACCAAAACACCTCTATACACCAAAACCCTCAACCGAAGACCCTCTGCACATCTCCCCCTTTAATGTAGGTCATCTGTTAATAATTTTCCGGATGATGCTTCGATCTGCAAGTGATATCACCCCAGATCGTGGATATCTGGACGTAGATTTATAAGGTATACCTTGTAGTTATTATTCTTCTTCTAAATCCATTTCTAATGGATCACCTTGTACTGGTTGAGAGTAATACATAAGCCAATTTCTATCACTGATCTATTCATTTTTTCATTACTTCCTCCATTTTTATGAAATCATATCGAAATCCTGTTCTTTGAAGCATTCTTGAGTGTTTACAATCAATTTGGGAATAATTTTTGGTGATCATTCTTCATCAATGATCATGAAGTAGGAGTTCTAATATCTAAATCCCATAGTCAAGAGTTTAGTTTAGTATATGCAATTAGTAGAAGTACTACTGTGTTATAGCAATTATAATACATAATTAAATTAATAAACTTTTTCAATTAATTAATTGAGATGACTGTGAAATTGTGAGATTTTGGGATCATTTAATATGATAATTAATCAGATAATTATTTAAAAGATTTTGATATTTTTGATTTAAATAAATAATTGTGGTAAATAATTATGATGGAATTGCGATTGTTGAATTGGGTAATTAATTGTGGAATTAATTATGGGTTTTGATTATTATGAATTAAGATAATTAATTGGGAAATTAATTATGGGATATTGATATCTTTTTTTGAGACAATTAATATGGGAATTAATTACAGGATATTAATTTTATTTAAAATGAATAATTAATTTGTGATTCAATTTTGAGACATTGAAATAGTCTATTTGAATAATTAATTAGTGAATAAATTATTATATTTTAGGTTGTAAAGTGATTAAATAATATTCTAATTAATTAATTATATTGAAATGGTTAATTAATTGTAGAATAAATTAACCGAAGGGTAATGATTAATTAAATTGTGAATTAATTAATGGTATAATGATGGTTAAAAAATTGTTGAAACAATTAATTGATTGTAAATTATTAATTAATTTTGGAAATTAATGAATGATATTTCTATGATTAATTAATCAAAACGATAATTATTAGAAATGGGTTATGTTTAATTAATTTTTGAATAAATTATTGGTAACTGCAGTGGTCAATTAATTGTTGAATTAATTTACAATGTTTTAATGACCAACTAATTTTGTAATTAATTGATGGGTTTTATATGAATAATTAATTATGAATTAATTAATGGAACGATTGGTGACATGGATATTGGTTATGATTATTTTGAAATATAGTAGCACATGAGATAATCTCTGAGTGGGAAATGAATTAACTGGGATGACCGAGAGAGATTCAATTATTATTTTTCCATAGACCGTGTGGGCTTCTAAAGAAGAAGGATGAATGAGCTTCTTCTTTTTCTAAAGGACCATGATAGCCTTTGAAGAAGAACATTGTGTGAGATTATACTATTTTTTTCTAAGGATTTTGGGTTACATTGATGGAAAAGAATGTGATATATTTTTATATTCTTCCATGGAAGCATTTTTGCAATGCTTCATATAACTCACTTTAGATCCTTAGGGTTAGGACCCATAATGGACATTAATCATGCCAATCTAATTTATATTATTTATTTATTTGATATATTCTATATGAATTAATATTATATCATTCTAGAATAAAAATAATATAATTAATATCATGTTTTTACAATAATTACTCTAACATATTGCATCTATGTGATGTGGTAATAAAAAAATATCACTTGTTTTATGAGGTGGTAGTTTGCATTCACAGAAACAACATTTCTTTTTTTTAAATGGATGTTATGGTATGAATTTAAATGAATTTTTAATTTTCAAGAGTTAATAATATTCCATGAATATCATATAATAAGATTAAATACACCATCATGACAATCCATGAGATGTAATGATGGGAAATTAATTACACCAGTTCGTAAGGCGGTAGTCTGTCATAAACATGAATGCCATTATCATTTTTCCACTCATGGTAATGTAAGAAGGTACATGGTATATTAATTTTACATAATTATTAAAATATCATTAATATAATATCTAAATACTAAATACATTTACATGAATATCTAAGATATGCGATGGTGGAAAATGAATTATATCGATTCTTGAGGCTGTAGTCTGCATTACACATGATTGATGGTTTTGTTTCCCATTTGATGAAATATGAGAGTGATGAATATTAATATATAAATATAATAGTAACTCATCATTTAGTATGAAATGGCGTTATAATTTTTATTATTTAGGACATAATTGAACATTGAAAAAGAAAAATTGAAATGAAATTGCTTAGGGAACACTACTACCTTTAATTAGATGAACCTCATTTGGATATATTTTTAAGGAACATAAGTGTGTTATTTTGGGAATAAAAGAATATCTAAAAAGTGTCGAAGAATTTTAGGGAGAGACTTTGGATGTTTTTAGTTGAGAAAAATAGCTCGAGATGTGTGATTAAGTGGGGGAAGGGGGTTCTATTTTACAATTTAGGACGAGTATTGCTTTTGTAAAGTCCCAGTCCCATTCAACAACGAGAAGTCGCTCTCAAGAAAAGTTCCACAAAAATAGTAAAATAAATTATTAAATGGTGGGAAAATTTAATACAGACCTTTACCACTAATAAATTGAATTTCTTAAATACATTATCGTATTTATATATAAGGTTACACACTTCTACCATTGTTTTACCAAGGTAACTATTTTTATGGTTTTTACTATTCATTGTGAAAATAATAAAATTTAGATTATTATATAAAATAAATTATTCTGATTTAAAATTTTTAATCCATTACAATAATTATAATTCAATTAATTTACATACTGTAATATAATATAAAGCATCCAATACGCGGGGAAAATTGGTTTTCTAAAAATTGCATTTTTTATAAAAAACGATGATATTATATTAACTATATTAACGGAAATCATAATTATATGAATTTTAATTATAAAATTAATATATAATATATAAATTATATTTAAATAAATAATAAAATGTATTTATTTTAATTAATTAAATTAGAGATACATCATGCACTATAAAACATTTTTATGAAAAAAGAGTTTTTAATCCAAAAAATAAACTTATATTAATATTTAGTATAAAAAAGATTTATAAGTAACTAACTGGATGAAATAATAATAAATAATACATATTTTATTTTTAAATAAATTTAATGTAATAATGGTTCTTTAAATTTACTTAATTTATAAAAAACAAATGATCGTTTTACAAAAAATCATTATTTTTTACTAGTTAATAAAAAATATATATGTTCTAAAAAATCCCAAAATTTTACACTAATTTAATAGCTATATTAAGTTTTTTTAATTTTATAAAATACAATTTATTATTGTTTCAGAAACTTTTTATGTTATTTTCTCAAAATAAGATTACATTTTTTTAAGAAAATAATATTTTTAAATAAAAAATATCTATTTTAAAAATTAAAATATTATTTCATAAAAATTTATAAATTGGCTATAATATTTAAATCAATATCATAAAGTAGTTAATCTAATTCATACCTATAATTTTAATGGGTATGTTATAACAATAATATTTGAATAATCATGGTTTTTTTGGGTTAAATGTTGCATTTCTCCAACACTGTCAAACATAGATTTCCCTTCTGAAAACATTGGGTTTAGATTAAGTATCTTAATAATGATTCTAAAATGAAACTTATTCTTCTTATAAAATTTATATTATACCATGTTATCAAAAATAAGTACAAAAAATAAATTATCAACAGAATACTTGAATACATTGTTCATTATATCTATAAAAATAGGGTGTTCATCAGTGAATCAAAAGTGAATTATAATGAATTCATAATGTATATACCTTGTATATGATAACACTTTGAAATCTCTTCATTCATTACATAATTTTTATGATACCTATAATGAATATCTATCTTTGATAAATGTTTATCTCTATGATTTACATCAAATAAGTCATCAATATGTTAAACATGATACTTATTTTATATAGTAATGTCATTGATATGATCAATTCAGAACCTCATAATCAAGTATTTATTCATATAAAAAAATAGGGTGCCCACATGGTGAAATGCAATGGTTTATAAATCCATTATCATGTAATACCTTCATTTGTTTCTTTTATTCCACTAATTTCAATCTGGTCATTCAATATAAAGTCATATATATAGGGTTTAGAATAGGGTTACTATAATCTAAATCCTAACTTAATGATTAGTTGGGTGTCTATAAAGTTAGTTTGGAAACACATTAAGTTATTCCTATATTATTGGTA
This sequence comes from Viscum album, assembly GCA_963277665.1. Classification (NCBI taxonomy): domain Eukaryota; kingdom Viridiplantae; phylum Streptophyta; class Magnoliopsida; order Santalales; family Viscaceae; genus Viscum; species Viscum album. The sequence continues at coordinate 250,416,489 of OY728133.1, forward strand.
TGTACAATATTTTTGGGATACTATTAAAATTTATAGGTTGGGCCAGCTCATAATTTCCAGGAATTTAATTAATGAAATCTACTAGAGGTGGTTATAAAAATGATTTATCTGATATAAACTCCACTTAGTGAATTAGAGATTCTATTTATCCATCATTAATTGTAATATTATTATGTTTCAAATACTTTTTTTTGTTATCTTATTAAATATATTCTATTATAGGGATTATCTAAAAGTAGACCATATGTATAATAACCATGTTTTAAAATAGCCTATGTATATGCATCATATTATGAGACTGAGTAATATATCCTTTTTGATATAATATTTTCATTAGGGATCATAATTTAAAAAACCCTTCTAAAGTTTCTAATGAAATATCAAATGTTGTTGGAAAACATAAAATATTAAAAAGAGTGAGAAGATATAAAATCAAGTAATGTATTGACTAAATTTGTGGTTATGATCAATGTACCAACTATCACAACATACTGAACAAAAACCTCATGTGTAGTAGTCACATAAGCTTAGTCTTCTCTCATTATCTTCTTCTATATGAGGTTCCATTATTTCTTAAAAAATTGGTTTTTATAATTATCTATCAATTTATGGCTAAATAAATGAATTAAAATTGTATATTTTGAGCCCATGTATACATATGACTTATGAATCTTTTCTCTACAATAAAAATATGCTCTTATTTTAATTAAAAAATTATCCAGATATTTTATTCTGTAATTATCACATGTTTGAAATATCATATTCCCTTTTCTTCTTTGATGAAATTATTTTTAGGGTGCTCAACCATCCTATTCTTTTCATGATTTCACTTTGAGATATAATACCTGGAAAATTCTTTCACTTTTTTGATGTCATATGATATTATATCATCATAAGATGAAAATTTTGATAAATTAGTTCTCTTAAGTGACTTTTGTTGATAACATTAAATAGATAGTCAATATTTCTCTAAATAATACATATGTAGTCCTCAACATGATTGAATATTATTTTAATGTTTGTCTCATAAATTGTTATAATCTATTCTTACATCTAATTTAATAGTGGGTAATTATCTTTCTATTTCATCTCGTTTCACTTAAGGAATATACTTTTCAATATATTTCCCTTTATAAATTCTCTATCCAAAATAATAAATTTTTCAATCCACATTATTGTTCTAGAACAATGTGCACCATTTATTACCATCAACTTTAAAAAAATATAATTTTACAATAAAATTTTCCCCTTTAACACATCCAATTGTTATTAATATATTTTTGAGTTAATTAATTCATTTTTCCATTACAAATGTGTTATTAGTTTCATTATAATATTGATTAATTTTTTTGATGAATTGATCATTTATTTGAGAATCATGACATGGAATAATATTTTCTATATACAAGATATTTTATTCATCATATCCTGAGTCATTTTATTTATTGTAGACATGATTTTCTCAGATCAAACATCATCCACATTATATTTCATTACATGAAAATATCTACATAGAATATAGGTGTTGATTCCCCTCGTAACATTGGTTTCTATCTATAAACCATGTCCCAGAATTTGTTATATCATAATCACCATGAATAATAATCTATAAAACATTATTCTAACGGAAAACGTTCTCATATATCCTAAATAATTATAATAACTCTCATATTTCTAATTTTAATTTAAAATATATTTACTTAGGTTCTTATTAAACTTACAGTGATACGAACTTTAACAACACAAACTGTTTTAACCTATAGATGTGGTTTAGTTATTTACATTAGTTTATTATACATGGGATCATACAATTCATGATTGATTAATATAAAGGTCTTGAAAAACATGATACTTACATCATCTCATATTACATTCTAAATATAAAAACATAGAATAAGTAACATTCTTACATCCTTTAAATTTTTCAAATAATCTATTTTGATATCCTAGAGAAATGGAAAAAAATAAACGGAGAACTCAAATAATCACGAAGGGTTATATAAAGTGGAACCTATCCTTAGTAGATAAGATATAATCAAAATCATATAAAGGATAATAAAAATATATGAAATTCAATGAACCAATTGACTTTAAAGTATATGCATTGCTAATATCATCACAACATCTATATGTACAACATAATATGAATTTTATAAAAAGGAAAGGTGTAATTTTATGCACATATAATCGTTATATCATGACCCTATATAAAATATAATTAATCCTACCATGACACCATAGACGAAAATATTCTTATTAAATATGTTTGGGAAAATATGATATACATATAATATCGAATAAATGTTTTTTTGTCTTATGAGACGTTTTATTGAGTAAATAGGTTACATATAACATTGAAACACCCATCACATTCACATTTAACTCAGTAATAATAGATTTATTGATTAATATGATTGATTATGAAAATTCATTATAAATCAATGAATTTCAATACTGATTCATGAATACATAATATTTCCATAGTAAATGGAAAAAATTTCTGAAAATAAATCATTCAACTAATACCATATATTATTGATATATTGTTATCAAAACACCAAATTAGTGGAAATAATTCCATATAAAAAATGAATCAGAAAATAAGGGCATAGAAGAGATAATATTATCCAATGAAATGACAAAAAGTTATAATTAACATGATCTTGAAAAATATATTAACCACTAAACCATGAATAATTATATATTGAAATATGACAATCAGTTTATAAAAAATGATAGTTGTGTAGTCAGACCAATTATTTTATATATAAAAAATACAAAATAATTAAACAATTTAAAATAAATTCCTTGTAAATATTTATAATAATGTAGTTATAAATAACATTCATAATTATTGTAATAACTTTAAGAAAATAAATATCTTTTAAAATTAAAAATTCATAGAAAATTATTTTTGTTAAGGAAAATTTAAACATGTAGAGGATTATAAATAAATGATAATTGTTTTGGAGGGATGAAATATGGTTCATGTTGTATATGATAAAAACATGCATTTCACAATTTTATAACTAAAGTAAAAAAATTACATTATTAATAAATAAATTTACGATTCCTTATTAGATTTTTTTAAAATGTAATGTATAGTTAAAATTTTCTTCAGATAATATTTAGAGTGTTAATAAAAACATTCTTGAAATATTAAGAAGAAAATAAAAGAGGTAGAAAATTATTTCTGGTCGAAATGAAACGATTAGGTTAGTATGGCTTTCATGTTATGTACATGTTGATTCTTGATCAGAAAATGAAAGAAATGGAAGATAAATATATAAATATCAAACATAAAAAATTTATAATAAAATATATAGGGCTTAATAAGTTATAAAAATATAATTTTCCCAGAGTACATATGATTATAAAAAATATTAAATTAAAATGAGATTATAATAGTAATCCATTACCTTGGGTATGTTCTTGGTCATATATTTTTGATCCCATTAAATAATAAATGAAATATATTAATTAATTTCATAATTAATTTTTATATATATATCACTATTTAATGTACCTTTTTAGTCATTTACAATGGATTCATTGATAAGTTCTTTATTACATCAACCAATTAATTTTGTTTGTTCAATTTCTATAAAATTCCACTATTATATTGGACATGGTTAAATGTGTTATGAAAATGCTCCATTATCTCTAGAATGTTAACAATGTTAAGAATAAAATTTCTATTTATTATGAAATGTTTTAAAATCATCCATTTTATGTGGTAACAGAAAAAATATTCACATTGATTTTTGTAGGTGGTATCCCATACGTACATATGACCAATGGTATTATTTTATAAAATATATCAGGGTAATATGGTTTAATGATTAATATTTCACTTGATTATGAATTATGTATTAAATATAAAAAAAATCATTAATTACATCATTAAAATCATCAAATCAAATAGGTTATGAAAATAGAATTACACTAGTACATCAAGAAATCCAATCATATATATGTACAATTGATGTCTTTATTATCTATAGTAATGAAATGATATTGAAAATGGATCTAGAAAAAAATAAAAAAATCATTTCTTTGAATAAAATGATTTAGTTATGTTAAATTTTTCATTTAGGTTTTTTAGAATTTTTTAAAAGAAAGGAACTTTAGTACAATTTGTATGAACATATTCCTCTTCTATTGGTAACCTATTTAGTTTACACCTTAATCCATCAGGATGTGTTATTTCTATGAGAGCTGGAAATATTGGATTTAGGGAGGGATTTGGGGAAAGTATATATATATGTTTTATTTTAGCTAAGTGGCATAATTTTTGTGAATGAGATTGGATATAGTATGTCCTTCTATAATTGAGGTTGGTGGAAATATAATAAATACATGATATATTATTATATATTTTATATACTACCCACGTTAAGTGACTGTAAATTTTCATCATTTATAATATTATATAGATAATGTCTAAATATTATCAACCAAAATAATTTTCAGATGTTTTTAGGTTATTTAATTCTTTATATTTTTAGGTTGAAACCTTTATAACCCATTTTACATTTACCAAAGTAATGAAATTTTATATAATTAACTATTCATTGTGACAAAAAATTAAATGAAAAATTAAAAAAAATCATATGTTTTTTCAGACATAGAAGCCGTTCTATATAAACAAATTCTTATAAGTGGATGCGGTTAATTTAATAATCAACAAATAAAATGAGAATATGTTTTTGGAAAAATTAAATTCTCAATAATAAGATGAATTCATTATAATGTTTTTCTTAGTAACTGTAATTATAAGAATTAAAATATATTTCAATTAATTTATATTAAAAAAAATTATTAAAATCCTTCATCGATAGATATTATTTTTATTCAAAAAAATATTATAGTTTTACAAAAAATCATCTTCTTTTAATTTCCAATGATTTTATGTCTCTTGATAAGAAATTCATAATGATTGTTTGATTGATTATATAAATTATATCATATTATTATAAAAAATAAAACAATTTGAATACTAAATTATCAATTCTTCATAAACAATCATTTTCAAGGGAAAATTTAAAGCATTCATCCAATTCTTATTTGGACATAAGAAGTTAAATAGTGATATCCATCTTATCAATTTAGATTTTTTTTCTATTAAATATAAAAATGTTTATTATAATATTGTTTATGTTGAATAAAAATGTTTCTTTCCGTAAATGAATCTTGGGGTTTATATTTTTCATTTATATTTCATTATTAATGACCTTTTTTATCATATTTTATCTATTTATTTTATAGTGGTTTATCTCATAGGTGACATGGTTTTGTTATATAAATTCCTTCATAATTGATTTAATGCATTTTCCATGGTCAAATAAATTATAATATAGAGTCATCATATATATAATTTTATAGATATATATTCATTATCATTTTTTGGAACAAAATTTATAAAGTTAATTGTTTCCCAAAATAGACTTAAATAATGGATAATGCCTTTTCATTCTTGGTTTATCTAATAAGATTTTAAATAATCATTTATTGTTAATATTATTACTATAATGACTAAAATGTAGTAAAATAATATTAATCATTTCATAAATATATTATTCATTCAAAATATCAACATTTATAACTAGCCATGTAAGATGGAGTTTAAAAATGATGTACATTGATTTTTGAGGCCTTAATTCGACCATAAAATGAGTGATGTCTTTAATTTATAATGAAGTGTAGGGTGTTAGATACTTCTTATCCTATAAAAATAATAAAATCCTAGTATTATTATGATACTAATTTCATTAAATGAGTTTTGGTATAATAGATTATTATGAGGTGGAAGAAGAATGAATCTTAAAGTAACATACTTAAAAAAATTATGTCTTCCAATGATATACTCATTTAGAAAACTTTGTAAGCCTGTATATAAATTTTTTTTATACCAGACTCTATATAATTTGGGAATGGGGATTGGGGATGGGTTTTGGTAGTTTCAAGTTAAGAACATAGGCTTTAGGTATAAAGAAAAGTTATATGGTAAAGGGTTCCTTTTAAAACAGATAGGGGTGGTAATTTCATAAATATTGGTTTCTTTATAATAAAATTCATTTTCTATTTAAGGAAATTTGATAAAAAATATATTTAAATATGGTCAAGTTAATTTATGGAATATAAATCCCTCACAAAATCAATTATTGTAATGACCAAATCTTTTTGAATAATAATTATTTCCATAAAATGTATGTTATATTAATTTCCACTTAAAAATAGTATATACATTTATACATAAAGTGAGTTTAATTGAAATGAGAACTTTGGGTTTTGACTTTTATATGCCCATTGGTCAATGTGACTATTGGAAACTATAATATTAATGTTAAGATCAAGGATGATAAAGAGAAATTATAATGGTTATTATGATAGAAAGAATAGTCAATGGCCTTATCTAGTAGACTCGGGCTATACAAATCCCATTTGTCGGAGTGTGGGAAGGAGGCTGCATCACTGGGCTTTGCTCTAGACAATGCCCAAGCTGAACTTAAACACATTAAGCTTTAATGGAGTCACTTATGGTAGAAGTTCATGTTGATAGAAACCACCACTTGAGCAATATTTTCTGATCCACCCTATGATTCTATCACAATTTCTCCCCACACTATTATGACCTAATCAAGAATTATATGGGGTTATGTAACTAGGACTTAGTTACATTGTGTAATCACTTTATATAAATTAAATTTTTATTTCAAAATTCTTATTTTAAGAATAGATTTTCTTAATAATTTTTTTAATTATGTAAAATTTGGTAAATTGATTTTTGATGTAAAAAAATAACTTTTCATAGATTTCTCAAACATAGAGAATTATTAATGTAAAATAAACATAATTTTTGAATTTCAAATTACAAAATGAATTTATTCCTAATTGTTAGATGTTTTATTAGAATGTTTACTTTTTAGCAATTTATGTATAGTATTTAACAAATTATATTTTTTGATTAATAATATTTTATGAATAGAGTTTTTTTGATGAATAGTAAACATATTGTATTATTAAAATTATTTTTATGTGAAATGAGTTTCAAAAATTTGACATACATGGTTGTAGTCAGGGTAAAAATTATAGTTCAATAAGATCAAAATAATTTTTTTGGTGAGTAGTAACATTAACCTTTGGAAAAGTATGTTTACTTTCATGAATGATAATTTGACCAATATAAAAGTAACCTCACATATAGAAGTATAATATTTCTTATTCATCATAAGTGGTAATGTGATATAATTATATCATTGTATAAGTAAATAAATGTTTCAGAAATTATTAGTTAAGTATTAGAATTTAATTAATTTCAATTAATTTAAAAAGAAATTAATTAATATAAAATGGATTTTACATTTAAATTCTACTTTTCCAAAAATGGTTAGGGTATTATTTTGGGATTTTACGGAAACTGTTGAATTTTCGATGAATAGTAAAAATACAATTTTGGGGTTTGAGTTTATTTAATTGTATTATAACTATGTCATAATGATGTAATAAGTATGATAATAAGATTTTCAACTCTTATGGATTAAAATATGATATGAGACGTCCTAAGTGGCCAACACTATGGGAAAATACCAGGGTGAAGTCTGTGGATTTTCAAATACCATTAATGAGGTGTCTTTTGAAATTAATAAAATATTCCGTCACATTTTCTATAAATAGACACCAATTCTTTCGGTTACATTTATTCCAAAATCATTCTCTATGAATTTTTACTAGTTAAAACTCTCAATTATTCATTACAAGGTGTCCTGAATCCCCAATGGTCTTGATCATAGTGTTTTAGAAGCTACTCTTCAAGGTAAGGGAATTCTCAAACATCTCTTTTCCTTTAATGTTCTATTTTATGAAGTATGTCTTTAATATTTCCATACCATGTTCTTATTTTTATTTTATTATATCCCTATATTGAATTTTGATTCATTTATTATTGGGAGACCCTTTTACCCTATTTTTTTAATGTTTACAAAAACCATGTTGCATAAATGTTTTGTTGCAAATTTCAATCTCAAAATATTTATCTTTTTCTCAAGAAATCATCTTATTTTATTTTTAAAAATACCCAAACCTATTTCATTTCTTGGGGAATTCATCCATACATAAAAATTATATAATTATGTCTATAATTAAAATACATAAACCCACTATTCCCTTTTCGTGGGTTATAAATGATAGAATGATCATGTTTGTAATCACTTTATAAAACATCACTAATTTGATATGAAAACCATTTATTATATTATATTTGGGTTATTTATGAACTGTTTTATTATTATCTATTTGTGACACATGAAAATAAATACATATTAATAGTGAAACCTAAAATATCACTCCGGCTATTTGGATAAATAAATTAATCTCTAGAGATGATATGGTTTATGATACCTTGGTGAATGACCTTTGTAATATTAATGTCACCTTGGGGATGGACCTTCATGATATATACTTATGAAAATTCAAATATAATGTTGTAGCCACATTTTCATGTTGTGGTTAAGGTTATTTTTATAACGATATTCCTTTTTTTCCATTTCTCATATCTTTATATTTTTCATAATGATTTTATTGATATGACAAGTAAACCATTTCCCTTGATTACCCTTACCGGGCCTTCTTCTAACCCAATCCTTTGATGTATGTCCCTAGGATATGAGATGCATTCATTATACTTAGGATGACATATGATGAAGACTTAAATATGGATAAGAATAATTACTTATGTTTTCTTATATTATGTATCTTATTTCAAGGACACTAATGTTAAAGATCATTGTCTTATAAAAATTAATGAAAAATTATGTAATAAAAAGGTGGGATCCCATAATTATAGTTGTGGTTTTGTGAATTTTCATGATTTTTCCTCTTGAATTGGCATATATAACTCAATTTATTTTTTACCATAGTGACTAATTTTTACCTTGGTGACTTATTTTGATGCGGAAAATTTAAATCAAAATTAATCTCAAAATTTAAAATGTTGATTTATAATATTAAATATCTTTTACATGAATAATTTTCCAAAAGTGATAAAAAATATTTTTAATTTAGTAACCCATAACGTATTTTTTATTTTGAAAAAATTATTTTTTAGTCATAATGTAAATTTATTCTTATTCCCTTACATGTAAAAATATTAAAAATATAATTAATTTGATTTTTTTATATTTCCATTATTTTTTTCAAATTAGTTATTTAGAAGTTATTAATTTAGATTATTATGATAAAATTCATAATATGTATAAAAATTACAATTTTTAACAAAAGGCGATTTTAAATTTGAATTCTTTTGATCAGTATTGATTAATTATTTATTATTTAATTATGAAATTTTTTAAATTTATTGGTATTATAAGACATAATATTAAGATTTAAAAAATAATAATTTTATTAAAAATTATTTTGACTATCTATTTATTTACTAGAGGTTTTACACTTCTTCTAATTTTCATAATGATGGTTCAATTTTTTATTCTCATAATGAAATAATGATTATCATGAATTATAAAAAATATCATGATTCATCTTTTTTAATGATGTATATTATAAAATCTATTCAACATAATAATTATTTATGGGATAATAGTGAATAAAATATCAAGGTGTTTTATCCTACCATTTTAATTAAATTGCATACCCAAAATTTTCATTTCACTCACCAATGAAAATATATTCTAGTTTTATTTATATAGTAATGAATCATGATGTAAAAATGTACTAAAATTCATCGAAATGGTTTATAAGGTGTTATTGAATCATCCAAATCATATTCTCCATGAGTGTCAAACAATGTGTTTAGTTAAGACCTCTTGTTGTGCACTGAGTGATGATTGATTTAATACACATCAACCATTTTTCTTTGTTGTTTCCACATGGTAAATTATATTTAGATCTTATAACAACATTTAGTATCGAAAATAGATACTTCTTATCTATAAAACTATATAGTGTATACTTTAAAAAATGGTATATTTTTCCATAATTAGATTTAACCTTAGGATTTCAAATAATTAATTTTAAGAACGATTTATAATAATTAATATATCAATATCATTATTACTATATCCCAAAGAAAAAAATCATGAAAAAAAATACTTCTGAAATTCAATATTAAATATTTATCCCCACAAAAACATTTATCATTTTCCAATCATTATATACCTTATTTATATATACTCCAAATGAGAAATTAATATTTTATCTAGAATAACTTTATTTTCATTGACCTCCAATTATAACAAAACCATAAGGGTTACATATATTTTGATCATGTATTCTTCCAAAAACTAAATAATAATATCCTAAAATAGAATTATTCAGCATAAAATCCAATCACATAATTCTTCAAAAGGGGTATATATGGCTTCAAAATCATGATCAACAATAAAATTATTATCCAATTACGGTTTATATTACTCATAAATAATCTTATATTCATTACATGTTATCCAATAATGTTATATAAACCTAAAATTGATACCAACCATGAATCACCTTACCAAAACTCTCATATTTTCTTCTAATAAAATGCATTATATAATATATTAGAAACCAATATAAGTAATGAAAACCTAACCTTCTATAATTACTATGTCTACAACTAAAATCTAGTTACATAAAAAACAAAGACCATTTATGTTTATAGTTTGAAATATTTGGAAAAAAATTAACTAACAAAACCCATATATCTCCTATAAAATGGAAACTTTTTTGCATTAAACAAATTATAGTATATTAAGTAATAAGTCTTAAAAATATCACATAAAATTATACAAACATGTTAAACATAAATACATTTTATACATAGTATTATTTTTAGTAACCTGGTGAAATAGAACAACAAAATGGGTGATCTTTAATGGTCTATAAGGGTGACCATAAAATAGAATATATTAAAGAATAAATACGATGTGATTAACATGGAAGGAATAAATAATGAAAAAAAATTATAGTTTGATAAAACAATAATTGTAACACCCGAGACTTTTATGTGAAATATTTTGTTTTTATGTTATATAAATCATCAAAGGAATCTTTCACTACACACAACACTATCTTGGCTTGCTTTACACGCAACTGTGGCCTTCCTCGATATCTTGCATCGTACGCAATACCGAGTTTCACTAAACAATGTTATGCAATTAAAATATTATTAAAACTAGCCGTTATGAATAGTAATAACCATTTTTTGGAATTTTATATATTTTATTTTTCAAAATGGACTTCATTTTTGGATTCAGAATATTGAAATTAGCCTAGGGTGAAATTTTGGTATTTTTCTGAAAACCTTCAATTTTTGATGAATAGTGAAACCACTAACTGGTAGTTAAAAAACTGAATTTTTCATAAAACATAATTTCACCACTTCTATGAGTGGAATTTCGAAAATCCGAGAGACACGGTTGATTTCAGTAAGTAAAATGTGGTTCAATGAGATGAAAATAAATTTTGTTTGAATAGTAACTTTTTTACTTTTATTTACCACGGTTAAAAGTAAATAGGGTAATTAAGGAAAAAATGATATTATTATTACCCTGACACATGTCCTAATTCTATTGGAAAAGTTTAATTCGACCAAAAACAACCTTAATAATAAAATATGACCATTTAGTCCCACTTGGATTAGATTAGGATATTTATTATTAATTTATTTTAAGAAGGGTTAAAATATTTAAAATCAAAGTTTAATAAGAATATAATTTTTAATATAGGATTATACATAAGTTAAAATCGACTATAAATATTAATTATAAAGATAAAAAGATTTCCTACATAATGATAATTTATTTGTAATTTTTAGACTTTAAATAAATTAATTTATTAATGACGCAAAGATGATGCAGTAATTATCTTATTAATGAAATATTGACATAATTGATGTTATAAATACCAAAATAAATGTAATTTGAGAATTTTTATGAATTCCACTAATTGAATAGGTTAATATGACATGTCATTATAGATTTAATTAACTTTTTTATAAGTAATCATTCTGTTATGATTCTCAAAAAAATCAATTACTAAATAGTGTCAAAATTGACATAAAATATTTTTTTAAACAAATATTATATTATTAATTGTATTTTATTCCTAAAAATCTATGGTTTGGCCAAATTACTTAGATAAGGTTATATTTATTAATAATAAACAACTTGGGGTTTGTTTGGCTGCTTACAGTAAGTTTATTTACCATATATTATAAGAACTCAAGAAGACACGGTAAAAGTAAAATTATTTAACTTATTGTTAAATCTAAATGATAAGGTTAAAATAGGAACCTAAACTTGTCTAAATTATATGTATGAGAGGAAATAAACCCATCCCCAACTTAGCTTTGAAATAAATCAATTTTTAGCTATTTAAAACCGAATTGTACTTTATAATAAAATAATAGTTTTAGTTATTCCAAAGGTGCCCCTCTCTTCCCTTATAAAAGGGAACCTCCTCCCCCTCTTCATCACTCCACTTTGAGCCTTCAAACTCGGCCAACCCCTGACAATTTCTCCTCTCCACTTCCCTAGAAACATCCTAGAGGTTCTGGTATTCTTCAAAGACCTATTTTAGTGCCCAAAAAGGAGGTCTCAAAGAAGCACTTCAAAGAAGATGTAATGTCCGTTACCGATTCTTCCATTTTTATTTCCTCTTCCACATATTCCTATTTAGTTGTTTCATTATGAAGTAATAACATCAGTATCACTAATATACTGATATGATATTATAATTATGAAACATCCCTATTCACCATCTATTCATCCTGTGGAAAAAGAAATCGCCGCGCATGCGTACATACAGAATACCGTCTCCACGCCATGGTGTAATCTATTTTCCACCACCACCTTACTTGGATGGGTATAATGGTGTAAATAATGTCTATATATGACTATTATAAAGTGATATTGATTCTGAAATATTATACATACACTCTAATACAATTCCACGATCACAGGAATGATATCATCACTTGTGCGTACGTACGGAATACCGTCTCCACGATGTGACGCGACTCATTCTACATGATATTCATTGAATAATGATTATATAAATGAATTGAATGAATTAATATGATATATATTACACTAATAAAATTCTTTAAATGAGGTATCTATAACCAAAAGAGAAGAATACGAATTTATTCGACAAAACACACATAAGAACAAAAAGTAACAAACACACAAATAACAAGTAGTAATGAAATATTATTAATAAGAAGCTAAAAATATGACCATATATGGTATCATAACAATAACTATGATTCCGGAATAAGAAAATAACATTATTTAAATCATTATACAGGAGGTTCGGACACTAACGAAGCAAATCAGACCTAAGGTAAGGGAAATATCACAATCTCATTTTTATCCGAGATTGTTTATAATTTGAAATTTGTTGGGGTGTATTTTATCATCCACATCCATGTTTCCTCAATATGTAATATTATTTCCATCCACCTAAAATTGTTTAAATCCAATTTTACCCTTTGGTGAGTTTTTAGTAAAAGTTATGAAAGGAATCTTTTGTCATTTTTCGTACGAGGTACTTTTTGACTTTCTGACAAAAGTACGAGAAGAATGTTTTTTTAACTTATACGGCATGAATGGATTTTTAAAAAATATTTCCAAGAATCTTCCTTTACATGTTTTAAAGTTTATTTTTAATCAACTTCTTTATGTTTAGAATTGTATGACATGTTAAGAAAGGAAAAGTGTTTTTGAAGGTGAAAGAATATCTTCCTCAAGAATGGAGATCAAGTGTTTTATCAAAATTATTTTCCATCTAAGATAAAATAGGGTTCTGTTTCTATCCCTATTATTACATTGATTTCATTATGTTGTGATGGAATTATTTTTATGAATTATTTTGTCTTATATGAATCATTTTATGACGTCATGATGTTTAAGATTCCCATTTTTATTCCATGGGTTATGCCATGATGTATGGTTTTTGATTTGGTGGCACACATAAGAATGGTATCATTAAGAGATGGGTGGGACATATATATCCCTCCAATTCATTGGGTAAAGATTTTTTATCTCATGAGATATACATGGCTGGAACGGCAGGTTAAACCAGTTCAGTGAAACCGGACTGAAATGAGGAGTGAACTCGGTTCAGAAATGGACATTGTCAACTATGATAGTCTTGGAAATGAGTCTCGACTAATAATATATGATTCTATATTATTATGTGTGTATGACACAAAGTTTCATGTTTTATGTTATGATTATTGGGATTATATTTCACTACTATGATATATCCCATGTTATGAAATTACGATCTCTTTTGGAGGTTAAGATTTCCCAAAGTTCTGTTCTTAAGTATATGATGTGATTGATATTTCTTTTGTTTACCCTTACTAATCATTTTAGCTCACCATTTTGTATGTTTTATTTCCCCAGGTCAGGAAGAAGGTTATTAAGTAGGATATGCCAAAAAGGGACTCTAGATATGATGAAATAAGTGGGAGGCAATGTTGATGCTTTATGAACCAGTTGTTTATGTTTCCTAGTTTCTAAAGACTCTATACCTATACGGTCCTTTCCTGGTTTTGTTAAATGTTGTAATAAGTGTGCTTCAATTTTGAAGTACTAAAAATGTATATAAAGTATGGGTCGTTATAATAATGCTATATATCTGGGTATATCATAGCAATGTAAATCACAATATTTTAAAAATTAACTTATTTCATTATGATACAATACAGAATTTCATACATCAAAAATATATCAAAAAGACCACTTTCGAAAACATCATATATAAATGGGTATATTTTAAACGAAATAACCAATCTAATGTGTATCATGAGACTTAGTAATCAATAGTGTAAAAAATACAATCTTTAAGAAAAATTTGATTTATACAGTATATATTATTAATAAAATTTTGAGGGTAAGGTATTAAACATAAATGTAAACATTTAAAATGATTATAGTTTTAAAGGAAAATTGAGGAGAAACATAAAAAAATCTTAATTTATTTAACATTTCTAAAAAAACCTAAAACTGTTTTAGAAATCCATTTTAGGGGGATAAAAGTTGACTTTGAAAAAAGTATTCTTACAGTAATTTTGAATAATAAACAAAATGAAATAATGTTGTTAAAAATATAAAAAATTTAGAAAACTATTAAATATACATATGTTGAATAAAATAAACTTATTTATTATTCCAAAACATTAAAATGTGTTTTAAAATGAAATATTCATTGAATAATATGAATATTATTTTCATTGTATATCCCCCAAAACATGTAAAAGAATCTTGATAATAAAGAAAAATCATAAAATAGAGATAAAAAATTCATGAAAATTTTATTTACAAAATCATTATATTTAATAAATTCATAATAAAATTACAAAGGAAAAGTATGGTAAATTGAAAATGAGTACTTATAAAAGTTATATAAAAAAGAATAATATATTTCAAAATTACAATAAGAAATATTTCAATTCGTCATAAGTAAATTCGTTTAAAAATATACATAATATCAATAATAAAAACATGGATGAAAATTATTCCTAACTATAAATAAATTATAAGGTCGAGTCAACATAGAAGAAAATGATTTCGTGATTTATTAACTATAGGGATATAAAATATTAGTAGGATATATAAACATTAGATAATAAATAAAGAGGGTTGAAGAAATAAAACTTATAACGATGATTTTGAAGAATAATGGTCATAAATCAATGAAATTAAATTAAGAAAACAACAACCCTTATGACTTCAGTAAAATTTAAATTGAAGGACTAGATTAAGAAAGTGATAAAATATAAGTAAAACTCTATATATTTAGATATTATTCAAGATAAAAAATTTCTATAAGGAATTATATTAACCATGTAAATAAAAATTGGATTATAATAATAATCTTGTCTGAAAGTTTTGAAATTGAGATGAAGAACCATTTCCAAAAGTCCTGACTCATTTTATTGTGAATCTTACAACCATGAATGGCCCATAGAATTATTAATCTATTTAATTTTATTTATAAACAATATGAGGTGGTTTTATTTTAATTTATAGATATGTTTTGAAAGTATTTAAATTTCTATTAAATAGTATTTTTATGAATCGATGTATTTTGGATGAAGTATGCCTCTCGGAGGTGGATTTGAAAAATGAAAAATTCCCTAAGTATTTAACTTTTCCTATATCCATATTTCATTTATTTTCCAAAAAAAAGTTTTTTAAGTGTACCCCCTTGTGATATTAAGACATCTATATTTTTATAAAGGCATGATAATGTGAATTTGATCATACATTAAGACTTTAGCGTATTAATTTGATGTATGTCCTTTACTGGTCAAAATTATTTGTGACGATCTGATTATAAGTCCTTACTGAATAATAGGTGTGAGAAAATAGTCCACCCCAATACATCTATATATGAAACAATCCTGACATACTACAAAGGGAATTCCTAATCCAAAATTCTTAGATACTATCAGATGACATCAACAAGAAGTCAAGGGAATGGTTTTTTCCACAATAATGAAAAAAAGTGAAGATAAAACATCACATAGTTGGTATTCCAAATACTCCTCAAAAAAAATTATCAAAATTAATATAGATAAATATACCACAGAGAAAATAATAAACTAATGTAAAACACTATCATCCTTAGGAATAAGTCTCATAATACTTATTCAATAAATGTACTATAGCTCAAAAAGTCTCTAACATCATTGTAGAGTACAAAAAATAATGCACAACCACCTCCACCAAGTGGTTCTTTCCCTTCTTATGGACCTACATCAAAAAAATATAGAATCATAAAATGATAAAGGTTTTGTGTGATCCAAACATCCTAGTAGGGTCTCACCAAGTGTTCCATAGGAAAGATCATTTCAAAAAACCATATATGTATTCATTTTAGATAATATACTTATGGAATGACTTTTTCATATTTTTAATCAAAACATGATTTGAAAAAAATGACCTTTATATCAAAATATGTTTCCATGAGAATTTTATATAAAAAAATTAAATAAAAAAAGTGGTATATAAAAAAATAATTTATTAAAAATGGATTGTATGATCAAGTCAAACAAAACCAATTTCCACAATCATATTCTCTATGTGTAAATACTTTTTGGATCTCAAATCATCACACTACACAATCATTAGTCACAAATCAAGTATGTGTGAAAATTTACTTTTATAGAAGGAATATATTACTAATCAATAAAAATATCCCTAGTTAAAATATTTCATAATTTTTTTTTTATTTAGAGATTTCGTCATCAAATTATTTTTAAAGAGTAAGAGCCATATATTTCTAGTCCTAAACATATAATAACATCTCTATGTAACATGTTATTCAATAAATCAATCATGAAATCTTGGGAAATATTATCCATTGCATATAAAGTCATCATTTATAGTTAAAATTCATAGTTTTTAGTTTCTATATATCATTACAATTTCAGACCAAATCATTATTTTTTATCAGTTCTATTCCATTTAAAATAAAATTTTATTTTAATAAAAATTATTCAAGAATCAATAGAAATCATTTAATCAAATTATATTTCAATTATAGATGTCATTTTATAAAAACCAACCAATTAATTTCAATGCAATTGAAATTGGGTATTTTATAAAATTTCAACATCTTTTTATATAAAATGTAAAATAATATAAAATCACTATTTTATAAATCAACAAAAAATCATTTCAATTAATCTATGAAACATAGGGGAATTCATACAATCCATATCCATGAATAAAATTTATGTAAAAATTGATATCTAATTCATAAATAATGTTAGTATTTAATATAATAAAATTTTTATATAAATATAAAAGAGAGGAAACCCAAATCATGTGAGAAACAATAAACATTAAATAAATCAAAATCATCCACATACACTTAGATTCAAAAGAGAAGATGATTAAGTTGTCATTGAATCCTCTATTGATCTTCCAAAAGCCATGTAAATTGATTATGTTTGAACGGCGTGTGATTAGAGGTTAGAATACAGGTCCAAATATTTTAATGATGTTTAATGTGTGACTAAAATCACACACACAAGGTGTCCTGGTTTCCACCCATAGTTGGTAGTAATAGTGTGACCTAACCAAGCAGCCTTATCTGGATTTTTAAAATGGTTCATTATTTTGATGAATGGTGAAACTATAATTTATTTAACTATAAAAATGTATCTGTATATGGGTGAAATGTTTGAACAGTGAGGCTACATGTTTCAGAGAAACCATGTTCCACCGTCAAATCATCATATGGGTTAATTAATTCTTGGGCTACACCACATGATTCCTATAACTGTGCAACAATTGTGCACAGTCTCCAAAACATCATTTTTTTTAAATTACCAAAAAAACAACAATGATCAAGACCCAAATAAAGATGATCAATAAATGGTTCATGAAGTAACTAAAATCATGCAATAAATGTTACCATCTCCAAACCATAAAAAATTTGATCCCCATAAAGCCTTGTCAAATATATGAGGCCACTGATATCTCATATGTGCATCACACTACTATGTATGATGTGAATCAAGACATTGTAACCAAAGAACATAGAGTCGAGGTATATAATTCCCATAAAGAACCATTCACTTAGAGTAATTATTATTTGGTGGATTCTCAGTCACAACTAAATTATGTTCTATAATAAGGATGTAATGTATCAGCTTTTCTGTGAGTTAATTTTTAAATATTATATAGAATTATTATGAGACTAAGATTTGGGATGGTGTGTGATTCTTTGGCCCAAGGTTCCTATAATAAATGTTTGAAATAGTTTTATCATCTAAATGACGCGTGTGAGTTCTTTTACAGAAAATGTGAAATAAAATTTAACTGGGTTCTCAGATCAGAAATCTGAGGGCAATATTGCATTCAGAGTAGCGACTTTACCTTAGGCGGGGCCTAATCAAGACCAGCATGGGTTAGAATAAGGTGTTAGTTTTCAGACATTTTAAAGGAAAAAAATAAAATTAAATATTTTAATTCAAATTATTTCATGACATGGAGATGAGAGATTTTAAATAAGCTATTAATGGAATCAAAAGGTTCAGACTCATAACCGTGAAATTCCCTAGATGTGTGGAGAGAAGACCCTTTGGAGAAACCTATCGATAATGAACAATGACAGATTGATTGATTGATGCACCTCAAATCTGATGTGACCTCACCAATAAACCTGACATAGTGATCGTCTTCCAACCAAATCATGGTAGGGGTTTATTATTTTTACTTCTTTACACCCTATTATTGGATTAAAACAATTAGCATGGATCAAACCATAACCATGTTGACCCACTGATCTTGTGTTCTTGAAGGATGGTGTTGTCTTCTATTTCTTCTTGTGCTTTGATTCCGGAATTGATTTTAATGTAATTTCTGAATTTTGATTTGGACTCTCCATTAATCCTATTAATTGGAGAATATCAACACTGTAATGAACGATGACAGAGATGCATTCATTCTTTTTTTATTTAATATCTACCTCATTTTCCCCCGCATTCTTCACGTTCATCATGTGGTTATATGAAATGGATTTTTGTACACCCATTTCATAGTGTGGTAATCTAAAATTTTATATCTGATTTCATGATGACTCAATGGATGTGCGGTGATGATGGAGATAGATGAATCGACATGGTTCAGAAGAAATTTTTCTTTGATCGTTATTTGGATGGGAGGATCGAATCATGTGTTCAGAGCCGATCTGATGCCCTAATATTACTGAATTAGTTTTTCTATGATGAGGCGACATTGAACCATGATTTTTGAAGCTATCAGACTGCCAGATCGAAGATTATATGATCACATGAGGCTTGGTGATGAATAATATAGACTCTGAAATGTCCTAATTAACGTGAAGTGTATTCTGAAGAACACAGCTTGTGGGTTTGTAATAGTGGCAGCAAGGGTTTCTGCACTATTAATGTGGAAAAAAACAACGTGTTCTCGGAATGACATGGTGTGTGGGCCCCATCCAGGGGTTGCAGGATTTCTGGGCGACAGGTAGAATGAACACGACATAGGACCCTTGTCAAATGGTTTCTAGGTCTCCACATGAGACTCTGAATGTGTCTTGATTGATATACCAACATGGGGATGAGTAAACACCATGTACTCCACAACACAACCAGACTTGGCCGGATATGCGGGTTACCTTGTGTACTAGTACACGGTCTGGAACGTACATGTTGAAGTTGTGTATGGGCACATGGCCCGAAAACATACTGTGGAACTCTGATACTCAGACATAGCTTGTGAACCTTTCTACATGCAGTGTATATACGTTTTTACATGATATGTTATCCAGACTCGGGCCATTGTAGACAGGTAGTACTAGGAGTCAATGGACACGGTGTGTGAACCCTTCTTCATGTTGTTTAATCCTTTCTACATGGAATGATATTCTTTACCACCATTCCATGGATAAGTTTTTTTTGGGTTAGTTCCACCCCTTTTCTCATTTCCCTAAATATCTTGTATTATTACATCCACAATAGTATGATCCCTTCAGCAGAACATCCCATGATAGAGTCAGGTATCCCTCTGAGAGGCCGATTGTGAGATCCTCTAACCATTATAGAGCATAGTTAGAGTCAGGTATTGACATGAACAATCTTACAGGATGCTGATTAACTACAAAGTAGGTGGAATCTGGGCGATTCATGATATCCACCAAGGCACTATAAGTGAACCTCAACTATGTATCGTAATCTTTTCTCACTCTAGAGTGTGTTCTCCCATAATGAGTGTATCTGTTCTCTCTTCAGATCTATTAGTGAAACTATCTATTCATGGAAAATACTGATGAATGGTAATTCTCAGAGGGACGTCATCATATATATCAGACTTAGAGAGTTAGTTCTCTCAGATGTTTGCATTGTAGAGTCTTCTAACTAAATCCCTAGCGTGGGTATGAGGTCGTGTGAGTTGTCTCTTGTCTACAGGTCTGGGATTCAAGTATATGTAGATGTGATTTTCATTTTATATGTTCATAAGACATATAATATTTAGAGTTGATTGTACCTTTACTTTGTGTATCTATTTGTTGTTTTTGGGTCCCCTACTAATTATTGTTGTACTCAACCCTACACGGGATTTCCCCACACATGTCATGTCTTGTGAAGAAGAGAGGCCTTTTGATGTGGTCCGGGGTAGACAAGGACCAGACTGATTTTTCTATGTTTCTTTTAGGCCATGGTGTTCCAACGACTATGAGAAGTAGTCCTGGTACATATTTTTTATCACATGATAAATCTTTTTGTTTGTATAATAAATTTTTGGAAGGATTTTATTCTGGAACTATTTAATTTATTCACATAAACTTCCACTATGCTCTGTTGGTTGGGTTTAGTTATATGCCTGAATTTTTATTCCTTAGTGGTTTTTTCTTTTCAGTATTTGTTGGTTTAGAGATCTGTGTGTGTAATGGTACATAAAAAATGCCTCCTACTTAAGTAGTATTTCTAAACCGTGCTAGTCACCAACCCCAAGCATATTGGAGTCAGGATTGGGGATTCACATAACATGCCCCACTGGGACGGGTCATCATATAGCAGTATCAGAGGTGGTTGGTTCAACATTTGGATCAAGAGGTTGTGATA
Organism: Viscum album; assembly: GCA_963277665.1. Lineage (NCBI taxonomy): Eukaryota > Viridiplantae > Streptophyta > Magnoliopsida > Santalales > Viscaceae > Viscum > Viscum album. Next base: position 250,438,096 of record OY728133.1, read on the forward strand.
TTGGTTTGGGGCACTAATGTTAAGTGTTTAAGCTTATATTTCAAGCTAGGGACCCCAGTGTTGGTGTGGGTGACTAATGTATCCATACACTAGGACTATGATAACCTTCTTTTCGACTCGTTAAATGAAAAAACAAGGTGCATGGAAATAAAATAATTGTACATGTATCAAATAAGAAAGGGTTGTGTTTTACATGCATGTTGTGTCAGCTATCCAGATATACTTATTGACCATGGTATGTCTTGTTTCCTTAAAAGATGCCTTCCTGGTGCATACCTGCTAGGATTCTGCATCTTGACCTCTAAGATGACCCCATAAGTGACGAGGAATCAATCCAGGGACTAGTTCCCCTAGTGTTACCTCCATGTGGTGAACCTTCTATTCCACAACGGGTGGAGCAACACATGGTACCTGCAATACCGACCGAAGTGGTGCGTAGGAAGATCACACTCTACAAGATTCATTGATAGAGACCCCTTAGGTTCTTGAGGTGAGCCTGACCCTCAGGTAGACAAGGACTAGCATGAGGTGGTGACTAGAGTTTTCCATCTAGTGAGGACACCAGCAGACCATACTGTAATCCTAGTAGAGAGCATTCTTCAGGGTTCGATGGGAAGAAAGTGGAGTTTAATCACAAAGACTCAAGACGAGGATACTCTTTCATAGACAGTTCTTGAGTGACTCTTTAGAGTGTTTTTCTCTCCTAAAACGATCAAACAGTGTTTATCCTGAAGCTTCTTCTACTCGAGAAGGGAAATTTGACAATGGATTACTATTCATCAAGGTTCAACAACCTCACCAGGTACTCAAGGGATATAGTTTGAGATCAATACTGCAGAGCTTAGAACATCAAAATTGATCAAGGACCAGACATATTATCTAGTTTATTTCATCTATGAATGTCAATTTATGATGGATTTCTCAAGCGGGCCTTGGTTATTGAGAGCTTCTTGGCGAAGCATAGACAGCCAGTGGCAGTAAGCATCAGGCAGACAGGTTTGGAGAGCTCGGTAACAGAGAGTTGATGTTAGGAAAATGATTTGGGTGATGTAAGATGTTATAAGAGGACCCAAGGAATGGGATTGATAGTCCAGGGCTCTAACGCTTTATCTAGTCATCCAAGGTAGAGGCGATGATAATCATGCGATGATTGAGTACATCTTACGAGAGACTGTCTAACCCATCGAGCTACTAACAGGGGGTCGTGCATGGACCATAGAGTTAGAGGTAGATAATGGAGCACATAGGGCCACCTAATGGTATACATCCTAGAAGAGTAGGAAGATCTATAGGTGGTGGAAAAAGCTTTGATCTACTTACACCACCACCCCCAGGTGGCCCGCACCAGGCTCCGAGAGCTGGGGGATAGGGTTGGGTCCATCTGCTTGCGGTCGAGGCGTATGACCCAAGGACTACAAGGGTGATCCAAGGTATGATATGTGTCTTTTCTACCATATCTTCCATACTTATAGACATAGTTTCCAGTCATTATTTCCTAACCACATGCATTGTGATAATCAATGAGATTCAATGGAGATATTGACTCGACCTTCAAATTTTTGAAACCAAAAGAAGGAGACTCAATGATCAGAAATATTTGCAGATAGTGTTATCATTCCCTTGTTGGAGATATTTTCGGTTGAATCCTCATGGTGGCAGTGTCATGGACATATGATGTCATTTTTGGTATGGAGGGGGAACATTTAGTCCATGCCCAGATTGACTTTTTAGGGAAAGAGTGTGGTGTGACCACAATGATGGGGTGATGTTTTACTTTTTTGGTGAAAAGGATACCCAAACAACAGAGAATGAGCTAATACTTAGGAGGTTGAAGTTAATAACTCATGATAATGCTAGCCATACCCCTGTATCAGCAGATGTTGTGATCTTAATGTTCCCATCGGTAGTGTGGGAGTACAAGGATGTCTTTATATAAGAGGTTCTAAGATTACATCCATACAAAGGGATTGAATCTTGCATCAAGTTACACCTCGGTATGGAACAAATATCCCCACTAGGGTATCCAATAACTCCCATATAGCTCTGTGAGTTGAGGGTAAAATTTGGGGATTTGTAGGGGAATGGATTGATGATTCCCAATATATCACCTTAGGTGGCCCCATATTTGTTTTCCAAGAAGGAAGATGGGGGTTGATGTTGTGCATGTATTATCGGCACTTGAACTAGGTGTTGGTGATGAACATGTATCCATTTTTGTGGATCGACAACCTCTATGATCTATTGAGAGGGGCACATGGGTTATCAAAGGATGAACTCAGGACGGTTTATCACCATCTTCGAGTATGGGATGATGAAAATCCAAAGATGACTTTCAAATGTCGCTACAGTCAATATGAGTACTTGGTGATGAATTTCAGTGAGATGAACACCCCCATAGTGTTCATGGGACTTATGTACTGTATTTTCTATCTATACATAGACCAGTTCATTGTGGTCTTCATAAAGGACATCCTTGTGTACTCATCATCAGAGAATGAGCACGTGAGACACTTGAAGATGGTTCTAGGTGTACTCCAAGAGAACCAACATTATGGGAATCTCTCAAAGATCCAAATCGAGAAACATGTGTTCCAATTTTTGGGGAATATTATCTCAGCTGATGAAGTAGAAGTGGACCCACCATGGTTAAGGATGTTTAGAAAGGGACCCTCCTCAGTGTGTAACAGAGGTTCAGAGCTTCCTTTGGCTGGAAGGATACAACCGGATATTTATCCATGAATTCTCTCAGATATCAACACCAATGATATCCATGCCCCTAAAGGGGAAACCATTTTTTATGGAACAAGAAATTCCATAACGATTTCTAGTAGTCGATGAATAGATTGATGAGTGAACCGATCTTCATATTTCTAGAAGAGGGTATTGAATATGTTGTTTGCTCTGATGCATCAGGGACCATTCTTCGATGTTTCCAAATGCAGAGACATGTGGAAGGTGCTTATGGTTGGTGCTATCTAAGTCTGCATGAGAAGAAGTATGTGACCTATAATCTTGAGTTGGAAGCAATACTCTTTTATTTGAAGATGTGGCGACACTACCTAATGGGAATAAAGTTTATCATCAACTCTGACCACAAGAACCTCAAGTGTAACTTCAAATAGAAGAATCTGAATCTAAGTTAGAGGCAATGGATAAATTTATTCCTTGATTATGTCTTTGAGGTCGTCAATTCTCTTGGGATGGGGAACATTGTGGTAGATTCTCTCAGTTGGAGATTGAGTTCACAACTACTGAGAGAGGAATCAAAGTAGTTGACCTTAATATATTTGTCCATTACGGATAGATATGATGCAACTTATCATCAGTCATTGAATGTCACCTCACCGCTCTTACAGTTATTTATGGAGGCACAACCAGGGTATGTCGTCTTCGAGAGTTCATGTGCTCAGTTATCCATAGGACAAACCCTTGATGGATAGTCGCAAGGTGGGGAACATGTAGTCTTTTTCTGAGGACACACATTTGTTCCAGTGGAATTGTGAGAAGTGGTATCATACATCTCCTTTGGCGATACATCATAGAGTAGAAAAAATCTACCATGTCCACCGATGTCAGTTTTGGTGGGTATGTATATAGAAGAAAGTAGCTGATCTCATTTCTCTATCCCTTAAATTATAGCAAGTAAAGGATGAGCACTGGGTTCTAGTTGGTTTAGTACACCCATGGAAGTACTATAGAAGAAGTGGGATGGTACATTGTTGGACTTCGTGAAGGGATTACCTCAAACATTCAAGGTACATGATTCTATCTGGGTGATCGTTGAAAGACTCCACAAGTCATCCCAATTCCTAGATCATGGGGAGAAATGTTTCATAGAGAGATTGTGACTCCTCTATGTGCATGAGATATCTTGGATTCATGGGGTCCCTTCGAAGATAGTCTCAGATCCAAATACTTATTTCATATCCTAGTTTTGGAAGGGATAGCAGGACGCATTTGAGAATTAGCTACACCTAAGCACAATGTTCCATCCCTAGTCATATGGTTCGACAGCGATAACTATTCAGGTTCTGGGGGATATGTTGAGGGCCAACATCTTGTATTTTGGTCACATATGGGAGGACCACTTACCACTAGTGGGGTTGTCGTAAAACAAAAGATACATCTCCACCATCAGCATGGCATCATTTGAAGCTTTATATGGGAGACCCTATCCACCACTACATTGCGGGATTGACCCTATAGAGTCAGCACACATGGGTCCATATTTGGTGCGAGATACCCCAAAAAGATGCAGATCATCTAAGATTGGATCAAGACTACAGAGAGTTGGATGAAGCCTCATGTCGACTAGAGTTTTATGAGGGTGACCATGTCTTCTTTTGGGAATCATCTTGATTAGGGTTGTATATATTTGGATAGGGAGGCAAGTTGTCTCTGATCTTCATCGGCCCTTATGAGGTATTGTGCAGAGTTGGAAAGGTGTCGTACTACGTAGCTCTACCGCCAATGTTTCAATGAGTACATGAAATCTTCCACATGTCATAGTTGAGGAAGAATGTGCATGGCCCATCGCACGTCATCAACTGGGACAAGATGGACATCAAGGATGTATCTTCTTTCATAGAGTACCCAATGGATATTGAGGGACGGTAGGAGAGGATCCTTCATTAGTGAAGAGTTCTCTTGGTGGGTGTTTGGTGGTAGCATGGGAATCATCAAATGAGAACGTGGGAGACTACGGCTTATATTTGTTCCTAGTACCTCATCTTTTTGAATATCCCCTCTTTTCTATTGCTTTTCAGGATGTAAATCCCTAAGGTGGAGGAAATGTAATGTTTCATATTTTCATCTTATTGACTTTTAAATATTATATAGTATCATCAAAAGATTGGGATTTATGATGGTGTGTGATTTGGTGGCCAGGGGTTTCTGAAATAAATGTTTGAAATATGTGGAACAATTAAATGACACACGAGAGTAGTTTTCATGAGAATGTGAAATAACTTTTAAGAGGGGGACCCTGATCATAAATATAAGGGTACCATTGCGTTAAGAGAAACAATGTTAAATTATACAGGGCCTAACATCGACCGACATGGATCTTCAATAGATGTTATTTTTTGGACATTATAATTGAAATAAAATAAAATTAATTATTTTATTTTAAATGTTTACATAAATGGATGATGATAGATTTTAAATAATATATGAAGCGAATCTCCAAGGTTAGTGGTATAACCCTAAAATTCTCTAGAGGCCTAGAGAGTAGACCCCTTGGAGAAACCTATAGACAATGAATGACAATAGATTGATCGATTGGAACATCTCGAATTTTACATAACTACACCAAAGAATATGAAACAATGATAATCCTCAAACCAAATCGAGGTTGGGGTTTGTTATTTTGATTTATTCCTTCCCCGTTCTTGGATTAAAACAAAAAACATGGATTATACCGCAAATAGGTTGACCCATAGATCATGCATTCTTATAGGGGGGTGTTGTCATCTATTTCGTCTGAGGATTTAATTTGGGGATTGATTTTATGGTAATTGTTGAATTGTAATTTTGAACCATGGTTAAACCTATTAAGAAGAGCAAATTGATATTTGCGATGAGTGGTGGTGGAGGTTTGTTCCTCCTTTTTTATAAAATCTCTTCACCATTTTACTCAAATTATTCATGTTCATTGCTAGGATATAGACAATGGTTCTTTTCCCAGATATTTCACAACAAAACGATCCCAAATTGGAGATCTGACATCATGATGACTCAATGGAGGTGCAACGATGGTGGCATTAATCGAATAAACACTATTCAGAAGAAATCATTATTCGAACGTTCTTTGTGAGAGATGATTGAAACATGTATCCAGGGACTAATGGATTCCTGAAACATACGGTATTTTCGTTATATGATGTGGCAACCTTGAAACTTGAGTTTTGAAGCGACCAGACAGCTAGATCGAAGATCAGGGGATCACCTGAGGCACGACGATGATGAACGAGAATTATATAAAATCCTGATGAACATGTCATGTATTTCCACAAACACGACATGTAGGCCTAGAACAGTGGAGGATAGGGTTTTTTTGATGTTGATGATGAAGAACATGACATTATCCTAGAAGGACACGACGTTTGAGACCCATCTAGTGATGAATGGAGTTTTGGCTGATAGATAGTACGAACCCAATGTGTGACCATTGTCACATGACTTGTGGGTCCTCACATGAGCCTCGACAACTATCCTGGGCAATACATAGACCCGAGTTGGAATACATTCAATGTACTCCACACACAGCCAGACCTGGTTGGATATGCGGGCCACCCCGTGTACCATTACATGATCCGTAATGCACAAGTTGAAGTTGTGTATAGGAACATGGCCATCATACATGGTGTGGACCACAGATACTCAGACATAGTGTGTGAACCTTCCTACATGCCATGTATATAGGTTTTTACATGACATGATCTCCAGAATTGGGTTGTTTTATAGAAGGAGTTCTCAGAGTCAGGGGACATGGAGAGTGAAATCTTCTACAAGCGATGCACTCCCTTCCACATGGATTGATATTCTTGTCCACCATTCCTTAGACAGGTTTCTTTTGAGTTAGTTCCAACCTAACGCGTTTCCCTAAAGGTCAAGTGTCGTTTCTATCCATAAGAGTATGATACCTTATGTATGACATCCCGAGATAGAGTCGGGTATCCCTATGAGAGGCCTAGATCAAGATCCTTTATCCATTATTGACCATAGGTAGATTCAAGTATCGTCGTAAAAAATCCTATAGGATGTTGATCATCTACATAGAAGGTGGAATCTACGTTAGTCCTGGTATCTTCCAAGGTTGTGGTCGTGATCTTCATATGCATATCATGATCTTTTCTCACTGTAGAGTGTGTTCTCTGAGAATCACTGTATCTTATCTCTCTTCAGATCTATTAGTGCATCTATCTCTCTCATGGCCATTTATAATGAACACTACATCTCAGACAAATGTTATTCGAGAAATCAGACTCGTGGAGTGAGTTCTCGTGGACTAGTTATTTGTGGAATCTGCCAACTAAATCCCTATCAAGGTATGTGGTTGTGTGACTTGTCTCTAGACTATGAGTCTGGGTTTTGAGTATATCTAGATGTGTTTCACTTGCTATTTGTTCAAAATACATATATTATATATATATGACTATATCTTTACATCCTATTTTACATTTTGGTTTTTAAGGTCCCCTAATGAGTATTGTTATACTCACCCCTGAATGGGATTTGCCGTCCGTGTTGTGTCTTGTGCAGACAAGTAGCCTTTTGAAGTAGTGTAGTGAAAACCAAGACCATATTGAGATTTTGGAGTTCCTTTCTAGATGAGGTGTTCCTATGTATATGAGTAGCAGTCCTAGTTCATATTTTATATTATAGGTTAGACATTGTAGTATGAAAAATATTTTTTTTGGGATTGAATTTTGGCCTAGTTTACATTCCACACATTACCTTCCGTTGTAATCTATTGGTTAGGTTTAGTTGTATTTAAGATTTTTTTTCATTAGTGGTTTTTACTTTTCAACATTAGTGGGTTTAAGGATGTGTATGTGTGTATAGGTTCATAATAAATTCCTCCCATGTTAGTAATATGCATACTAAGTGCTAGTCACCATCCCATGTCCTATTATAGGCGAGCCTAGATAGTCCCGACACGAGCCCCACTAGGGAATTTCATGAAAAAAGAGATCCTAGATCAAGACATTAGAAGGGTCATAAAGATAATTCATTAGATATGACATGTGACACACAATTTCAATTGACATCAACTGTTGTGGAAAGTCTAATAGGTATGCCACGTTCTCATAATGCTCTATATGCTCAAAAGGATCCAAAAATATTGGTGTAATATTTCCCTATATCACAAGTCATTGGTGTCCTTAAAATGTGAACTTCAAAAAATTTCCTTTTCACCTAATCAAAACTCTAAAGGTATACATTCACAATCAAAATATGATTTATATTTTTTTTCACAATTCTCTAATGAATCAACTGAACATTCACCATCACCTCTTAGACCAAAATCAATCCCACAAAGGAAGCTTCACCAATATACATCTAATAGAGAGTATATCAATGAGGGAAACCATAGAAGGCCTAAAAAATACCGATTAAAATTTTGGACTGGTAGATGTTGTAAAAATAATGTTCCAAATTACATAAAGGTAAATACCAATCTTTAGTAAGGTTAAGAACATGTGTACCTTGAATTTCTTCAAAGATCAGTTAAGAGTCTTCTATATAGATTTCCTTCTTTAGATGATATAACATGTGTAGTCTATCCTAGGATCCCATCATCTCAGGGAGGCCTCTATAAAAATTATAAGTGAACTAGGGACCCCTATTTGTAAATATGACAAATAGAACTATGTGAAATCTTACAATAACCTATATATATAGTCTTCATAGGACCTCAAATGTTTTATATAAACAATGGGTGTAAATTGAGCTAATATGGTCATTTGATTGATTGAAACCCATATCCCATTACTCCCTAATGGGGTACATGGAATCGAAAGCATGAAATTAAAATCAATATCCTCCCACTTCCATGTGGGTATAAGAAGGGGTTTATGAAATTTTGATAGTTTTTATACTCAAATTTGACCCATAGACAGATGAAATGATGATAAATAATGTCTTAAATTTATTGACTCATAAATAGACAATAAATTAATCATCAAATATCATCAAACATCTTCATGTTACCAGGGTGAACCACCCTCTCTGAATTATGGAAACCCCCATCATTTCCATTATTACTGTAAAAGGTATATCAGATCAATTTCCAAAATACAGGAAACCCTTAAAAGAGAACGAACAACCAGAAATTCTCTCCCCCCCCAAACCAAGTGTTGACAATTTAAAATAACTCATCACCAATATTCATCTCCTAAAACATCCCCTCAATAAGAAAGTTGATGAACAAAAAATTTTCCTAGCAAACTAGGTCCCACCCTTCTAAACTCCCAAAAGCAACTGTGTCAAGGGAGACCTCAAATTCCACTATTTGGAGGATTCTTCAAGATACTTGGTTGAAATTTTCATTAATAATTAATGAACAGTGATATTCAACTTAACAAGGGTATAGGAAATGTTAAAATCAAATGAATTTTCGTATTCTGGATAATACCTTTACCAATGGTTCAAATCATTTTTTGAGAAAATATAAATCATGATTTTTTTGGAATAAATAAAAAAACATTATTTGAAAAGGTAGTTCTACCAAGACCTATGATCATACATCACATCTCCATGTTCAAGATCATGGGTTGTTTAGTTCTTCTCATGTTTTCAAATATGTCTTGAACTATCATATGTCATATGACCACCCAACACAAGGACACATCTCAAACAAAAAATATATTCATCACAAAGGACCAAAAAACCCTACTCATCCTCTAGAATATTATCACTAGTGGATACCAAAAAATATCATTCAAAAAATAAAAACTTATGATATTTAATTTTTCCCAAGAATTGTTGAGTCAATAAGGTTTTCCTTATGACTTTTCCATTCCTTCTTGTTTTGAAAATCACAAACACCTTATCTTTAAGGAAAATTGTTTTCTTAAGGAAAATTGTTTTTATAAGGAAAATTGCTTTCTTAAGGAAAATCGCTTTTATAAGAAGAATTACCCTTATCATATTTTCATCCATATTTTTCTTAAGTATGAGATTCAGATTCATTTTCTCGGAATAGTTGAAACTTTGATTTAAAGAATTCTGTTTTAGGATTCGGTTCTGGACATGAACTATAAGGTATTTTCATTCCGAATTCCGGATATGAACTTTGACTAAGTTCTATTCCAGATTCAGGATACGAATTCTGAAGAAGAATTCTCATTACGAATTGTAATGAAGAAATCCCATTCCGAATTCTCATTACGAATTCTGAAGAAGAATTCTCATTACGAATTCTAATGAAGAAATCCCATTCCGAATTCTCATTACAAATTCTGAAGAAGAATTCTCATTACGAATTCTAATGAAGAAATCCCATTCCGAATTCTCATTACGAATTCTGAATAAGAATTCTCAATACGAATTCTAAGGAAGAAATCCCATTCCGAATTCTTATTACGAATTCCAATGAAGAATTCCCATTACGAATTCTAATGAAGAAATCCCATTCCGAATTCTTATTACGAATTCCAATGAAGAATTCCCATTACGAATTCTAATGAAGAAATCTCATTACGAATTCTGATGACGAATTCTCATTACGAATTCTGATGATGAATTCTCATTACGATTTCTGATGACGAATTCCTATTCCGAATTGTCATTCTGAATTCACCTATTAAACAAAATCTGATTATCTTTGTTTTATACACTCTGAATTTATTCACTCCGAACCTTCACTCCGAAGTTTTCATTCCGAACCTTTTTGTTATAGTTTAAAACGATGTCGTACATTCTGTTACACTTGTTTTGTTATAAAATGATGTCGTCTGTTTGTTATAAACTAACCGTTGTCTAAGTGACACGTGTACAGGTCCCTCTGATCTTTAAGGAAAATATGACCGTTGGAGAAGGAGACGACTTTACCTATAAATAGGAGCTCATTTGAAAGAGCTGATGGCAGATAGCAGATGAAAAGTGCTGAAAGGCTGAAAAATTTGCTTGAAGTGATTTCTAGAGAGAGAGACTCTTATTAACTCTCAAAGCTTCGTGAAACCCCGAATTTTGGTGATTACATTCAAGGGCTTCCATGGATAGGAAGACAGAGGTGTCGACTACCTTAAAGATCGAGGGCTTTCTTGCTGAGGAAGACAGAGGTTGCCAACTACCTTGAAGTTGAGGGCTTACGGGGATAGCAAGACAGAGACTCCGATCTTCGTATCGAGGGCTTACCCTGGTGTGGGTAAGACAGACTTGCTTGAAAGTATAAATCAAGGGACCTTTATCCAAGGTTGTTGGATACCCTTCTCTTTGGGTTAAAAGACTTATATCTTGTTACTAGTAGTTTTACTACTTGTTTTTATTCCGCTGCAATTTGTATCTTAAGGAAAGTATAACTTTCTTATACTTCCTTACTTACTCTGATTCATTTAGATTCTATACGCTTTAAGGTAGAATCTCATATTGTAATTGTTTGTTAAGTTTCAATCTCCGAAACCATATTTCCGGAACCTACTTTTCCAAGTTTAGTTCGGTGTTAGAGGTGTTGTGAATTTACTTAGTTTAAACTTTGTTAAACATATCCCTTTCCTTTGCTTAAGGAAAACATAGTTATTCTTATCAAACATTAAAGGTTTCAAAGGAATTTTTCAAGTATACAATTCACCCCCCCCTCTTGTATTTTGAGCATCTCATACTATATTTCGATCCTACAATTGGTATCAAAGGTTGGAAACCTCTTACTCTATACCAATCTTACATTTGGTATCAGAGCAGGTTACTGAAATACTTGTACTCACGAATAAGTTTTTCTTGCTCACTTTTCCATTCCGAACTTTTTCATTCCGAACTTTTGTCATTCCGAACGTTTCCTTTCCGAACATTGTTATTACGAATCTTTTTCTACTAACAAGTTTGTGTGCAAAGTTATTTTTAGTATGGAAGGAATTAATGTTGGTTCTATTGACAATCTGAATCCTACAAGACCACCTATATTTGATGGTAATGATTATGAATACTGGAGAGATCGTATGAAGTCTTTTGTTATTAATACTGGAGTAGACAACTTTGTTATACTTACTGGTGATTATAAAATTCCTGACAAGGAAGTCAGATCTTTTACTAACCAGGAAAAGCAAGAATATCAACTCAACTATAAGGTACGCAATACTTTACTATGTTCAATGACTAGAAATATATATAGCCAAATTTCTTCTTGTGAAGTAGCTAATTGTATATGGAAGAAGTTAGAGGTTACACACTTTGGGACTTCTAAAGTGATTGAGACTAGAAGAGCTATGCTTAGAGCTGAATATCATGGTTTCAATTTTCCTTATGGAGAACCTATCTGTAAAGTTCAACAATGGTTTATGACTATTGTCAACAGTCTACAATCTATGGGAGAGAAAGGTTTAGATGATGAAGCTCTTGTAGACAAGATAATTGATATTATGCCCAATGAGTGGGAATCCAATAGAACAGCAATAGATGAGAACATGAAGGTCACTCAAATTACTCTTGATGAATTATTTGGAACTCTTCTACAACATGAAACAAGAATGAAGAGAGATGCTGACAACATCAAGAAGAAGAATGGAAATGGTATTGTTGCTTTTACTACAACATCAAATCAGATGAAAGCTAAGACTCCTGAAAGAGTTACTAGATCCAAATCTAAGAAAGTCATTTTCCAATCCGAATCTAGTGAGAGTGAAGTTTCAGAAAATGAATTAGCCAATCATGCTCGAAGGATGAACAAGATAGCTGTACAGAGAAATTTTCAATCCAAGTATAAGAAAAAGGATAGGAAAGACAAGAAAGATGGAGAAGTTACATGTTATGAATGTAAAAGAGCTGGACATATTAGACCAGATTTCCCTGTGCTCAAAAAGAAAGAAAGGAAGGAAAGACATTCAGACAGGAACAGGAAGAAGTATTATAAAGCCAATGCTAAGAACGTTCTGATAGCTAATGACACCTGGAGTGCCAGTGGTGGTGACTCTTCAGATGAATCTTCTGACTATGAATCTTCAGGACAGAAGAATCTTGGTCTTTTAGCCAGATTACCTATTGATAATCATTGTCTTATGGCTAAGGTACGAAATGCTAAATCATTGACCAATGTTTCTTTAAATTCTAATGATAGTAAGTATTATAACTCTTCTAATGAAGAATCATCTTCTGATGAGGAAAATACTTTACCTACTTATGAAGAAGTCTCTAGGTTTGCTGAACTTCTTGAGATTGAGAATTCCAAACTCAACAAGAAACTTGATAAGGCAAATTCTAGGAATTCTATTCTTACTAAAGAGATATCAGATCTTTCTAAAGATCTTGATAAGAAAAATGCTGATTTTGAAAGTATTTCAAAAAATCTTGAGGAAGTATGTTCTGAGAAGAATAAACTTTCTAAAGAATTAGAAAAGGTAATTTCTAATAAAAATGTTTTCAAGCCTAACTCTAGTTCAAAAACTAATGATTTTGAGGATAAAAACATGGTTGTAAAAATCATGTCTGAAATTTTTTCCTTAAAGAAGTGTTTATCAAACTTTACCCATGGTAAAGAAAATTTTGATAAGATGTATTCTCAAATACGACCTTTAAGAAATAAATCCGGATTTGGTTATACCCATGAAAAACCTATTTTTAGTAACAATTATTTGGTTCCTCAAAGTGCCCCATTTTGTACCAAGTGTCAATGTGGTGGTCACTGGGCAAAAAGTTGTTCCTTAAATAAAACCCAATCTCTAGGTTATCACAAAGCTTACTTTTCAAAGAAGATGTGGGTACCTAAAATTTTATTGTCTTGAAATCTCGGATCCAAACAAGTTTGGATTCCGAAAGTCTAATTTTCATCTTGATTTCAGGAAAATAAAGAAAGTACCAGAAACAATACATGGTACATGGATAGTGGATGTTCCCGGCACATGACTGGTAACAAAAGTTTCTTTGAAAATATTATCAAAACGAAAGGAGGAAAGGTAACTTTCGGAGACAATGCTAAGGGAGAGATTGTTGGTATTGGTAATATTGTTCTATTAGGTAAAACCTTGATTTCAAATGTTCTTTTTGTTAAAGGTCTTAAGCACAACCTCATTAGCATAAGTCAGTTATGTGACGAAGGTTACCTTGTGAATTTTAGGAATGATAAATGCTTAGTTCACAATTCCAAGGAAGAATTTATTCTCTTAGCCAATAGGCAAGAGAATGTTTACACCATAAACATAGAAGACCTAAGAAGCCAAGATTTTCTTTGCCTAAGTGCAATGGAAGATCATTCTTGGTTATGGCATAGAAGACTAGGTCACTGTAATCTTAGGAACCTATGTAAACTCTCTAAGAAGAAACTAGTTAAGGATCTACCGGAGCATAGATTTGATTCTTCTAAAGTTTGTGATCCTTGTCAATATTGCATGCAACATAAATCTAGTTTTAAGTCAATCGGTGAAGTCTCAACAACCGATGAATTACAGTTAGTGCACATGGATCTTTTTGGTCCAACACAAACTGGAAGCATTGGAGGCAAATACTATGTGATTGTTCTAGTTGATGATTACACTAGATTTACTTGGCTCTATTTTCTAGAAAAGAAATCTGAAGATTTTTCTTATTTCAAAAGTTTTAGAGCTCAAGTTAAAAATGAGAAAAACCTTCCATTGAAAACTATTCATAGTGATCATGGAGGAGAATGTCAAAATTCAGATTTTGAAACTTTTTGTAGTAAGAAAGGTATTACTCACAATTTTTCAGCACCTAGAACTCCTCAACAGAATGGTGTAGTTGAAAGAAGAAATAGAATTCTTCAAGAAATAACTAGAACCATGTTGAGTGAATATTCTATTGCTAGACATTTCTGGGCTGAAGCTGTAAGTACTGTTTGTTATACTATAAATCGAGTTTTGATTAGACCTTTTCTTAATAAAACTCCTTATGAGTTATGGAATGGTAGAAAACCAAGACATTCCTACTTCAAGGTTTTTGGTTGCAAAGTATTCATTTTGAATACTAAAGATAACTTACATAAATTCGCACCAAAATCAGATGAAGGGATTTTCTTAGGTTATTCCACAACCTCTAAGGCTTATAGAGTTTTTAATAAAAATACTTGTACTATTGAGGAAACAGTTCATGAGAAATTTGATGAGTCTGATCCTTTTGTTTTTAAACCATCTCAACTTACATCTTCGGATGTGTTTTCAAAAACTGATTATCAACCTCTGATAGAAGAACCTTCTGATAAGGAAATTGTTCAAGAAGATACTTCTGAAACATTTACCCCAGAAGACTTTCTAGCCTATGTTGATGAACAGATTTTACAAAACCCAAATCAGGCGTTTCTTAAGAATCATCCCAGTGATAGTATCATTGGTGATGTAAATCAACCTGTATGGACTAGAAGTTCCTTAAGAAATGAAGTAGAACATCTAGCATTTCTTTCCCATTTAGAACCTAAAAGCACTGATGAAGCTTTAGGTGATGATGATTGGATTAAAGCAATGCAAGATGAACTAAATGAATTCAAAAAAAATAAAGTCTGGACCTTGGTTGAAAGACCTAAGGAAACTTCTGTTATTGGAGTAAAATGGGTTTTCAGTAATAAATGTGATGAAAATGGAGTCATTGTTAGAAATAAAGCTAGAATTGTTGCTAAAGGCTATAATCATCAAGAAGGAATAGACTATGAAGAAACCTATGCTCCAGTAGCTAGACTTGAATCTATCCGTATTCTACTTGCCTTTGCAGCTTTCGTTAATTTCAAACTATTTCAAATGGATGTGAAATGTGATTTTCTTAACGGTTATGTTCAAGAAGAAGTTTTTGTTAAACAACCTCCTGGATTTGAAGATACAAAACATCTGAATCATGTTTTTAGACTTACCAAAGCATTGTATGGCCTTAAACAAGCCCCACGAGCTTGGTATGATAGACTCACTGGATTTTTGCTTCAAAATAACAATGTTAAGGAAAATGCAGATCCAACCCTTTTTATAAAGAAAGATAAGAAAAATGTTTTGATTGTTCAAATTTATGTTGATGACATTATATTTGGTTCAACTCAGCAATCTTTAACTAACTCTTTTGCAAGTCTAATGAAATCTGAGTTTGAAATGAGTATGATGGGTGAGTTAACTTTTTTTCTTGGTTTTCAAATTTCTCAAAAACCAGAAGGAACCTACATATCTCAACATAAGTATAATAAATATCTTCTTAAAAAGTATGGTTATGACAACACTAAGAGTATAAGTACTCCCATTGGTACCTCAAACCCTTTAGATCTTGATGAAGCTGGGAAACCAGTAGATCAAACATCTTTTAGAGGTATGATTGGAAGTCTACTTTACTTAACAGCTAGTCGACCATACTTAATGTTTTCAGTATGCTTATGTGCAAGATACCAATCCAATCCTAAGGAATCTCACTTAAAGGCAGTAAAAAGAATTTTTCGCTACCTTAAGGGAACCATGGATCTAGGATTATTTTATAATTCGGGAAATGATTTTGTTCTAAAAATCTTTTCTGATGCTGAATTTGGTGGATGTAGAATGGATAGAAAAAGTACATCCGGAACTTGTCATTTATTAGGAGATTCTTTAGTTTCTTGGTCCTGCAAGAAGCAACATTCTGTAGCACTCTCCACTGCTGAAGCTGAATATATAGCAGCTGGAAGTTGTTGTGGACAAGTGTTGTGGATGCAACACACACTCACAGACTATGGCCTGAGTTTTACTAAAACTCAAATTTTTTGTGATAACACAAGTGCCATTACCCTAAGTAGAAACCCTGCACATCACTCCCGTGCAAAACACATAGATATTAGGCATCACTTTCTTAGGGATCACACACTTAAAGGAGATATTATTCTTTAGTTTATCGGAACGCAAGATCAACTTGCAAATATTTTCACAAAATCTTCGCCTTCTGATAGACTTGAATATATTAAACAGAAATTAGGAATGATAACCGTAAGGTAAACATTCTTAATTAACTTACTATTGAAAAATTCTCCTTACAGTAATAAACTCATTTTTATAGGGGGAGTACATTTGATTGTTTGTTTAAACAAAGTTTTTCAAAATTTGTTTTCAAACTTTTCGGAACGAATATTTCCGGAATGGAACTTCCGGAACTACAATTTTCCCGAATGGATATTTTCGTACAGAATATTTCTGGAATGGATGTATTCACATTGAAAACATCCGGAATGGAATATTTCGTACTAAGTTTTTCGTAATAAGTTTTTCGTACTAAGTTTTTCGTACTAAGTTTTTCGTACTAATTTTTTCGTACTAAGTTTTTCGTACTAAGTTTTTCATACTATGTTTTTCGTACTATGTTTTTCGTACTAAGTTTTTCATACTAAGTTTTTCGTACTAAGTTTTTCGTACTATGTTTTTCATACTATGTTTTTCGTACTAAGTTTTTCGTACTAAGTTTTTCGTACTATGTTTTTCGTAGAAAGTTTTTCGTACTAAGTTTTTCGTACTAAGTTTTTCGTACTAAGTTTTTCGTACTAAGTTTTTCGTACTATGTTTTTCGTACTAAGTTTTTCGTACTAAGTTTTTCGTACTAAGTTTTTCGTACTAAGTTTTTCATACTACGTTTTTCGTACTAAGTTTTTCGTACTAAGTTTTTCGTACTAAGTTTTTTTTTATGTTTGTTTTTCATACTGGATTTTCTTAAATTTGATTTTCGTATTTAGTTTTTCGTATTGAGTTTTTCGTAGTCATCTTTATATTACCCATTACGAATAATCTTCCTAAGACAATCCGAAAGTTTTCTTAACTCGTTGATTTAATAAAAACCTCAAAAAGATCGGATTCAAGCTCTCAACCGTCAGATTTGATCTCAGATCATTCTAAACCGTTAGATCAACCGAGGAAGTTGAACCGTCATCTCGTTGCCTATATAAAGGGGACCCAATTTATCGTCCCACATCGATCTCAAAGATCCCGTGTCCCGAATCTCTGCCTCTCTGATTTAAGGCCGTTCCGAACTTCAGTCTTCTCCGTTCCGAATTTCTCAGAGGACTTCAGATCCGAATGTCTGCAGAGTTAGCTTCTCAAGAAATGTCTTCAACCAAGCCTATTTCTCAGTGGTTAGTATACAGAGAAAGGTTACTCCATCTGGATTTCTTCAACAATTATGATTCCCTTATCTCAAAGAACATCAAGTTGAATGGCTGGGAGGATGTTGCGGTATCTAAAACCGGGAATCAAGATGAAGTATATTCTGATTTAATTGTCGAATTTTATGAATCAGTTTCTTTCTTTAAGGAAGATGACAGAGAGAAGTTTTCTTTCAAATCGTATGGCAAGACATATAAGCTTTCTTACACCAAGGCTGCAAGCTTGGTAGGGTTAACTTATGAAGGTGAAGCTGAGTTTATTTCTCACGTATTACCGGATTCCAAGGGTAGCTTCAACAAAGAGAAAGCCTTAGATACTCTTGGACTGGCAGATGATAAGGCTCCAAAAATTGCAAGTCTATCTACAAATTTTTGGATTCTGGAATTATGGGTGCAAGGACTTATCGTACCGAGAAAAGGTGATAAGGACAGCTTGAAGAAAAGTGAGATCTATATCTTATATTTCCTGATAAATCTAAGGAAGTTTAACCTCATGAGGCACATTCTTATAACTATTGAGAACCTTAAGAATGGAAATCTCAGAGCTCAGATCGTAATGTACCCAGCAATATTATCAAAGCTCATAGTTCGGTGCCTAGAATCTTTCAAGGAAGCTTGCAGATCTAAGCCAAGGGTTTGTAAAATCTTGTTGGTTAGTGATGACACTCTTAAGAGGATGGATGTGGCTTTCAACAAGGAGATTGGAAAGTTTGTTGACTTGCCTAATCAAGAAGAAACGGTTCCGAAGGCTACTGATCCGGAATCCTCTAAGCCGATAAGGAAGAGAAAGCTGAAACAAGTGGAAGTAGAAGCAGAAGATCCTAAGTCTAAGAAAGTCCATTCCGCACCTCCAAAGCCTATGAAGAAGAAAGCCTATCTTGATGAGGTTGTTGCAAAGTGGAGAGCAGATAAAGAAACAAGAAAAGAAGGGGATCCACACTTCGGATTGAACCCTGCGGAGGCTAAGGCTTTGAAGGAGAAAACGGCTGATGAGCTTGAAAAGCAAGCAAAGGAGAAGAAGCTTAAGAAGAAGATGTCAGAAGCCGATGCTATTCAAGCGTTGTTAAAGTTCAATGAAATGGTTTCAGCAACAATTCCAGTTCCGAGATCCTTCTCCCTGGGATCTCTACCTGAGACTCCAGGAAGAAATCTCGTTGCTCCGGAACAAGCTGTTGCTACTAATACTGAGGAAGTAGAGAAAGTGGAACAAATTGAAGAGGCTGCTGAAGGAAGTGGTGAGACAGGAGATGTGCTAAAACAAGTAGATGAGTACAAGGGAACTCCTTCGGAACACTTATCGCTCCGAACTTCTGAAGCTGAATCCTCGAAGCTTGTTACTCCGACAATGGAAGAAGAGAAAGGTGAAGAAGAAGATTCTTATCTGAGAGAAGAAGAACATATTTTACTTGATGCTGCTCAGAAGGAAAATATAGAAGTTGCTGATGAGGAAGATAATATTGTTCTAGTCTCTGATAGTGAGAAGAGATCTCCGGAACAATATTCAATTCCGGAAAAAGATAAGGGAACGAAAATTCTTACCGAGACTCTGAGCTCAGAAGTAAGAAAGAGGAAGGAAGTTGGTAGTTCTTCAAAAAGAAAGTTGGAGTTTATTGAGGAAGAAAATTCTCCTAGAAAACTTTCGGATTCGGAGTCGTCCTCTCTGGGGCATGACTTTGTTGTTCAGTCTTTGAAGAAGTTGGTAGGAACCATTCCGACCTTCTCAAGTATTGATTCACGATGCCAGATTCTTCAACATGCGTTGAATCTGAAAACAGACTCCGTATCCATGGTTATGGATAAGTGCGTTGAGATTGAGGCACAGTTCAAAAATTTCTTTATTGGTTACGAAGCTCATAAAAGATCTCGCAAGAGGATGACAAGCTGGTCTAAGAAGACTGTGGAAGAGATGAGGCTTTTCGATGAGTTTCAAGATAATGTTAAGGATGCCTTTGAGACCGAGGACAAGTAGATTAATGAGCTGACTGCATCCTTTGAAGAGAAGTTGACAGAGGAAAAGAAATTTCGGATTCAGGAAGTGAGAGATCTGAATGGGAAGCTCAATTTCGTTTCTCAAAATTGGAAATTTGAAAGGGATCATCAGATCGATTTTGAAGAAAGGATGAAGGATCAGGAAGAGAAGATGAAAGCCCAGGAAGAAAAGTTGAAGGCTCGGGAAGAAATAATTGAATCCCAATCCGAAAGAATAGTTGCCTTAGAAAAGCAAGCTGAAGAAGATCATAAAGACCTCAAGAAGATCAAGACTATTCTAAAGGGCCTCATGTCTAAGGAAAAAGATCCAAAATAACCCAATCCGATCTTTTTGTTGTTTTTTTTGTTGTTGCTGAGATTACAAATTTTAATGAAAATTGTGTTTCTTGTTTCTTTTTGTTGTCATTACTAATATCTCAGGTACTTTGTTATGTTTTTCCATTCCCTTCAATTCTTTTTGAAAATCACAAAGGGGGAGAAGGAAAAGATCCTTAAGAAAAAGAAGAACTCTAATAAGAGTTTATCAAAGGGGGAGAAAGATAAAATACCCAAGGAAAAAGAACTTTAATAAGAGTTTGTTAAGGGGGAGATTTTTCATTAAAGAAGACTTTCTTATCTATCACTCCGGGAATCTGAATACGATCCTTAGAGTTTCAAAGCCTAAGGGGGAGTTAGTCGTATTCGTCAATATCCTTAATGCAAAGGGAGATAAGCCTTAATGTGTTTCTTTCTTCTTAGAATAGCTTTTTCGTAAGGATGTTTGTGCTTTCCAAAAAGGGGGAGATTGTTGAGTCAATAAGGTTTTCCTTATGACTTTTCCATTCCTTCTTGTTTTGAAAATCACAAACACCTTATCCTTAAGGAAAATTGTTTTCTTAAGGAAAATTGTTTTTATAAGGAAAATTGATTTCTTAAGGAAAATCGCTTTTATAAGAAGAATTACCCTTATCATATTTTCATCCATATTTATCTTAAGTATGAGATTCAGATTCATTTTCTCAGAATCGTTGAAACTTTGATTTAAAGAATTCTGTTTTAGGATTCGGTTCTGGACAAGAACTATAAGGAAGTTTCATTCCGAATTCCGGATATGAACTTTGACTAAGTTCTATTCCAGATTCAGGATACGAATTCTGAAGAAGAATTCTCATTACGAATTCTAATGATGAAATCCCATTCCGAATTCTCATTACGAATTCGGAAGAAGAAATCCCATTCCGAATTCTCATTACGAATTCTGAAGAAGAATTCTCATTATGAATTCTAATGAAGAAATCTCATTCCGAATTCTCATTACGAATTCTGAAGAAGAATTATCATTACGAATTCTAATGAAGAAATCCCATTCCGAATTCTTATTACGAATTCCAATGAAAAATTCCCATTACGAATTATAATGAAGAAATCCCATTCCGAATTCTTACTACGAATTCCAATGAAGAATTTCCATTACGAATTCTAATGAAGAAATCTCATTCCGAATTCTCATTACGAATTCTGATGAGGAATTCTCATTATGAATTCTGATGATGAATTCTCATTACGAATTCTGATGATGAATTCTCATTACGAATTCTAATGATGAATTCTCATTACGATTTCTGATGATGAATTACAATACCGAATTCTCATTCTGAATTCACCTATTAAACAGAATCTGATTATCTTTGTTTTATACACTCTGAATTTATTCACTCCGAACCTTCACTCCAAAGTTTTCATTCCGAACCTTTTTGTTATAGTTTAAAACGATGTCGTACATTCTGTTACACTTGTTTTGATATAAAACGATGTCGTCTGTTTTGTTATAAACTAACCGTTGTCTAAGTGACACGTGTACAGGACCCTCCGATCTTTAAGGAAAATATGACCGTTGGAGAAGGAGCCGACCTTACCTATAAATAGGAGCTCATTTGAAAGAGCTAATGGTAGATAGCAGATGAAAAGTGCTGAAAGGCTAAAAAATTTGCTTGAAGTGATTTCTAGAGAGAGAGACTCTTATTAACTCTCAAAGCTTCGTGCGACTCCGAATGTTGGTGATTACATTCGAGGGATTCCGGGGATAGGAAGACAGAGGTGCCGACTACCTTAAAGATCGAGGGCTTTCTTGCTGAGGAAGACAGAGGTTTCCAACTACCTTGAAGTTGAGGGCTTGCAGGGATAGCAAGATAGAGACTCCGATCTTCGTATCGAGGGCTTACCCTGGTGTGGGTAAGACAGACATGCTTGAAAGTATAAATCAAGGGACCTTTTTCCAAGGTTGTTGGATACCCTTCTCTTTGGGTTAAAAGACTTATATCTTGTTACTAGTAGTTTTACTACTTGTTTTTATTCCGCTGCAATTTGTATCTTAAGGAAAGTATAAATTTCTTATACTTCCTTACTTACTCTGATCCATTTAGATTCTATACGCTTTAAGGTAGAATCTCATATTGTAATTGTTTGTTAAGTTTCAATCTCCGAAACCATATTTCCGGAACCTACATTTCCAAGTTTAGTTCGGTGTTAGAGGTGTTGTGAATTTACTTAGTTTAATCTTTGTTAAACTTATCCCTTTCCTTTGCTTAAGGAAAACATAGTTATTCTTATCTAACTTTAAAGGTTTCAAAGGAATTTTTAAAGTATACAATTCACCCCCCCCCCTCTTGTATTTTGAGCATCTCATACTATATTTTGATCCTACAAGAATTTCATTTCATTTTCAAGTGAGATAGTACATTAGAGAAGCGAAATTCTAAAAATATTTGAAAAACCTACGGTAGTACCTTACTACATCCAAGAAGCTATGAATCATGAAAACATTACACAACTTCTTCCATGTGATAAAATTGATCACCTTCTCAGGAGTGACTAGAATTTCATTTTCAAAGATAGTAGGTCAAAATAAATTCACCTTCAAGATCCATAAATTAAATTTCCATATAATGGCATATGTTTTTTGATCTAACAAAATTTATATAACTTCTCTCAAAAGACGTCCATGGTATTCTATAATTTTTTAGTAAAGAAAAATGTAATCTATAAAAACAACCATTAATGAATTGAGATATTCAGGGAATATTATATTCATCGGTGTCAAAAAAAATTCAACATCATAGTATCGAACAAGAATCATAATAAGATACTCATAATTTATTCACCTACAATCTAAGATCACCCTCAGTATGTTAGATTCTTTGATTCTTATCTAGTGGTAAATAGATTGAAGATCATTCTTCAAGAACCAATTTTCCCATTTCAAATTATCATATAGATCATCAATCCATGGAAGTAAATACATTTTATTTATTGTAATTAAATTGCGTGTTTGGTAATCCTCCCAAAGTTGAAGTGTCTAATGAGATGTTTTGCAATTAAAGGAAGCTCCACTCGTGATCATATGCTAGGGTATTTAATCACTTTATCTAATAAGTCATTTAGTGGGGACATGAATCATTCAACTTTCTTAATAACATATGTTAATAAGGAATAGGTATGGGATTTTTAGCTTGTATCAAATCAATATTGAACTCTATTTTGAGTACAGGTGGAAAACCTAAAAATCAGATGAAAA
This sequence comes from Viscum album, assembly GCA_963277665.1. Taxonomy (NCBI): domain Eukaryota; kingdom Viridiplantae; phylum Streptophyta; class Magnoliopsida; order Santalales; family Viscaceae; genus Viscum; species Viscum album. The sequence goes on from OY728133.1 coordinate 250,461,393, forward strand.
CATGTTAGGAAAATCAATAAAATCTGGAGGAGATCACAACTATATGATTTCCTATCTTTATTGAAATAAAACACTATTATTAACCTTAAAAATCCAGAAACAAATGTCCTTATATACTATTACTTAGGTCCCATTATACTTGAAATACACAACACATCCCTTTAGGCACTTTAAAAAAGACCCAATGATGATAAATTTCAACCTGAGCCTCATGAGAAATCATCCAATACAACCTGAAAATGATTTCAAGAGGATTCATGTCAAGAAAAAAAATTCCATGTGATATCAATCTGTGAATGAGAAATATTGAATTATTTACATCAATTAACCTAATCTCTATTTTTTCCAAGGGGTTTTGTAATATCAATCACATATACCAAAATCTTTATAAGAAGGTATAATTTTTTTTTATAAAAGTCTATATGAATGAGTGAGATGCACCAATATCAATAATGTAGTCACAGAATATGAATTTATCTTGATGGTACATCTCATTATCATTGAACCTGAATAAGATTCCTTTAGATACTCTTCTACTGTATGATGAATCTTAATTCTAGATGTTTGAGGTTATAACCCCTTTATTCTTTAATCATATGATTGTACCATAATAATTTTTGGAAATGATGAGGCTCAGAAATAATATAGAGATGAAAAGACATGGATGAACTTTTTCATGTTCCATGAACGAATGAAAGTACCCCATATATATGGTTCCATGGTGCAATCCTACTTAGAAATCCCTAACATTCCATGTCTAGAGTAAGATAAATAGATTCTACCTTATACTAATGAGGGTCTATATGATGTATTATATAAAAAATCACCATGATACTCATCATTATTCCTCTTTAACTTAATGGGGAATAAGAACTATAACTAAAAATTCGTGTAACTCCCTCCATCACTAAAATACAGCTAGGTCACGTTTCAATGTCATAATTTTTTCTAAAACATTATCATAAGAAATGAGATTTAGTAGTATAACCTATGATCTTATGTAAAATTTAATACACATCTCAAATCATTGTTCCATAAACTTATGATCTGACACAACATTATGAGAAAAATTAATAAGTTCACCATAATAGTTCATCTATTGAGACATGGTCTAATCCCCCTAATGGTGTTTAAGAAACTCAATATAATCATACAACACTATATAATCTTGATAATACTATTCTATAAAATCGGATATGATGTTTTTATGCTCCAAGATAACTTATTTCATTTCTATAACCATTGAATCCAACAATCGCCCACTACTCCCTTCTAACATTAAGGTGGAACATATCTCTTTGATTGAATAGGGCGATTACATGAAATAAAAATGATTAGAAATATATTTAAATTAATGCTATGTATTATTATGGCCATTTGAACCTTTGAAATATGGAGATTTCTAGTGATGAAATTATGATAATGATAACTTATTCCCTTTTAGGTTCCACAAAGGAAACCTAAAAGAGAATGACTATATTTGATAAGTGTATTTCATTCATATATTTTAGAGTGTTTGATGTATTGATTTTTGTATTTAGTTGATTAAACTTGGTAATTTTGGACTGAATTTATTTTTTTTATAATTAATGGTAAGATTCAATGTTTTTTTGGAAATAGAAAAAAATGGATAGGGACACCATATTTTTATGGAAGAAAGAAGCTTCCAAAATAGTAGCAGAATAATTACACGCTTTGTAAATACTTTACAGATCATGAAATTTTCAAAAAGAATTTTCTATAAAGGATAAGTCATGACTTCATCTCACACTGTGAAATACAATTACATACCAAGATTCTCAATTTGACTTTATGACATTTTTAGGACAATAATTCAAAGATGATTATGTTTAGATTCATGACATTGGATGATTTGAGGGTTTCACACCGTGTAACCAAGTTACACGTCATGACGATGGAAACACACTGAAAAATAAATGTGATATAGTGATGGTGTTTAGAAATTTGAATATAAAAGGATCCCCTTAGAAACTAATTTGGGACACTCTGGGATGATAGGAGCTAGATCGACACCAACATAGGCTACATGACACTGAGTGACTATCCAAGGTCCCTCTTCACCACCGTTCGTCACTTCCTTTCTTCTTAGGGTACTTGTGATGCTCATTATCATAATTCCTAACATGAGTGAGTTGTTTTATTTAGTACTGGGAGATGTGATTATTGGGAAAAGTGATTCATAAGGATTATTTTCTATTTTCTATTCTTGTTTGGGAATTTTGCAACACAGTTTATCAATTCCAATTCATTCTCTTTTCGTATTGCATGACCATTGTTGCATTCTGAGTTTTATTAAATCATTGTATGAATTAATCACCATATATTGTGTATGAAAATTATGAATTCTAGGTCTATTATATTTCGATATGGTTTTGAGTCACCTAGTGTTGAATTTTCACCAAATTGATGACCTTTCCAAAAGTGAAATCACATTATTAGGTCAAGATACCAAGGAAAAGAATCCAAGATGACCCAATTCTAACACCAAAACAATATAATACCATTATTAATTAAATACCTAAAACATGACCCATGAAATCACTTAACCTTTATTGCCACTCTCCTGATATTAAAACTGAATTCTTGCCGTGTTTTTTCTCTTTTTCCAATCAAACCTAAAATTTCAGTTTTAGTTTCATTAATTAGGTTTAAACATATGATCCACCCCTATGGTTCTGACAATTGGAATTTCTATAAACTAATTTTTTAGTTAGATTAAATTCTTTTTTAATAAATTACTAAATCTAGTTAGCCCCATAGGAATCAAGGATTTCTTGCAGCCTATCAGTAGTTAACAATTCCAGAGTATGGTCATCATGCACAAAAATCTTAACATGATTCTAGTTAACTATAGTATTATATTGCTATGATTCACCAGTATCTTCCTCATATAGTTTATTAAAATATCTCCATAAAGACTTTACGATCTATAATATCACCATTTAACGCCAAACATCGACATATTAACTCATATCATCAACTCGCTAAGAGATATGAAAATATTTATTCTATCAATAAGATTTAAGATTTCTTGGATTTCAATATAATCAAATTAAAAATTAATAGAATACTAAAATTATATAAAATTATTAATTAAGGAAAATTTTCCCAAACACCCATGAGGACTTATGGCTCCCTATGATGAGGGATGGACAAACGCTCAATCATGACTACCTCCTAAGACCAAAAAACTTCTACCTCTTATCTATCAAGAAATCCTAGATTAAATACTAACATAAATGAAATACATAAAACATCTATTAGACACTAGATTATCACGTACCATCCTGGACATCTTGATACACACGTGCCTAAAAAGACATGATTTTTCTTGATGGGACTTGTCGATCCCCATGAGCTACTAACAATCACCTTCTATAAAAAATAATTCAAGGGAATTATTTTTCCCATATTTAAAATAATAAATTGGATGATAAAACATTACACATATTGTTTGTTTCCGCGTATATCCTAGACACACATAATGGATTTGAATTTTCTCTGACCATTGCAACGGCTCTAGGAAACCCAATGGTTGTGTTGTCAGTCTCAGCATTATCTGGGGTGTCCGTGCATGATCATATTGGCCATGATCCTTATCTGATTGATCTATATAATGTTATATATATATTGATCTCCTCATATATATCATATAAATATTCCCTCCTTAGATCAGAACTGAAACATCCCAAGTAAGTAATGAATAATAGATATTTTTATCTATGTCTATTAATGAATTAGATATTGTTTTAGAGGCTTAAAATAAAAATAAATCCAATCTTAAGCATGGAATACACTAATATTTTTTAAAAGATTGTTTTACTGCCTTTTGATGGAAAACCATTTTTTAATTTTATTTTGACAATTTTATAAGCTTTTTTTTCAAAATAAACTTATTCTTTATGACTGGGACATTGAAATTTACATTGGATAAATTTTTGGTATTTTTCTAACAATGTTCATTTTTTAATGAATAGTGAAAAATACTGCATTTTACATCAAAACTGCTTTTTCATTTAATTTAATTATATGGTTAGATTATATTTTTAGTTGGTCTTAACGTTTAATCTGAATATATTTTTACCATTTAATCCGATGGTGATCATTAGGATTAATTTCACTTTGAAATTGGTCATAAACTAATCCCAAAATATTGATAGATACTGTTTCAAAAAAAACCCTCTATTTGTTTTGACAACATGAATTATTTTTAAATCAATTATTGCAATTTCTGTGTTTGGAATTTGGTAAAATGGATTAAATATTTGGAATCATAAGGTCCAAATTATCTAATCAAGACTCTTTTGTTTTAGGACATTATGAATAGTAACGTCGGTAATTATCTTTAATTATCTTGATTAATGAGTAATCGGGTAGTTAAGGATAATAAAATAATATCATAATAAAAAAAAATGATACCAACATGTGTCCTAATTCTACTGGTTGTGTCATTTCCTACCATGGGATGTCTTGTGCCAATCTTGGGGACCCCATGGAATCACTTTTGTGGAAAGTGAATTGTTTTTTTAAAGAAAGTAAATATAACCAGAATGTATCACCTGATTAAAACATTTTTAATTTTGTTTAAATAGATGATATTTTTTACTATAAATATTCATTAGAAATCTAATAATATTTCCTACATCATGATACTTTTTTCATAATTTCTAGACTTTAAGGAAATTAATTTTTTTATGACATCATAATGATGCATCGATTACCTCATTAATAAAGGATTTAAATAAAATGAAATGATAATGTAAAATATATGACCCACACATGTCCAAAACCTATTGGATGGGTGGATTTAGAACTCGTATCACCTTACCCTCAAATTATATCAATGTGGGACCTTTTGAATCCGAAAATCATTTTCAAATAAAGTAACATTTCTTTACTTTCCAAGAGTGCCCCTCCTCTCCTCTAATAAAAGGCCCCCACCTCTACCTCCTTACCCACACTTCCAAAGCCTTTGGCTCGTCCAAACCCAGCCCATTTTGTCTATCCACATCCCTCTCTTACTCCTTGAAGCCTCACTCTGGGTAGAAGTCTTCACAAGGAAGCCTTTGAGCTCAAACCAAGAGGAGTTACCCGATTTTAAGGTAATGTCTTCACTTGAGTCCTTTTGTTTTATATTGCTTCTCCAACCCCCTAAACTCTTTTTATTCATTTATTTTGTAAAAAATACAGTATCTTAAATATACTATGATTTTTTTATAAGAAGGATTTGAGCTACACTTACACAGACCTACATCTAATGGTTAAAGAACATACTGTTTCCATGGATAGCGAATTTCTGCCTCCCGAAACGATGATTGTTCAACATTCTTTTAACATCTTCAACGGTGGCCATTAAGATGACACTATATTTATATATGATATATAATATTTATATGTTTTACTTAATCTTCTGTATTTTTTTATTTTGGGCATAACTTTATGGTTTCCATTATGGGTAAACACGATATCTTCATTTAAGGAAGTGCGGACTACCGCCCCATCAAAGTGATTTGATTCGTTAAATACCATATGTGGGACGTATAAAGGATGGAACTATGATATTATATATGATATTATACTTGAATTATAATATACCTTTATATAATTATGATTACATTCTATAAAATATGAAATAGAAATGAAAGTAGTGTTGATGCGTACGTACGGCTTACCGTCTCCATGAACAGTGCATTTCATTTCATACCTCTAAATGATTATGTAATATTATAAATGCATGTATATACTGGATATATATTATATATATGATATGTACATCATGATTATAATTCTGGATATAATGGATAAATGAACAACTTGTAATTATAAAGGGGTTATTTTTGACTCAAGTACCAATGATCATTAAAACGAACGTTATTAACTTAAATAATTACATAGTGTTCATGACATGTAAAATAGTGATATAAAAGGAATAATGAACTTGAAAAAGGTTCTTAAACAAGTATAAATTAACTCATGTTTATTATTCAGGACATTAAAGAACGATTGAGTCATGTCGGACCCGAGGTATGGGACTTCGTCGCAATCTCTTTTCATTGAGGCATATTTTGTTTTATACAAAACCTTCTTTTATACGGTGTATAAACCCCTTTGACATTTACGTTTATTCAAAAGGGATCTTTTTTATACAAAGCGTTTATTAAAAGACAAGAGGGAATGTTTTTGTCGTACGTATGCGGCGACAATGACTTCTCCACCGCCGTGACAATTATTTGAGTTTCGGCTTCCTCTACAAGCCATACCTTCTTTTTAAAAGAAAAATAAATTCCATGTTATACTTTTCTTTTATTTTGGTATTTAAAATGGTTTTCATAATGTTTTTATTATATCAATGTGTTGTATTGATATCTTGTGATTGAAATATGGAAATGTTATGTTTCCTTTATGCATGTTTTATGTGATACGATTATGTTGAGGTTCTTGGGAATTATTATGAAGATGGGTGGTTCTATGATAAACTAAGGGCGGGTGAGCCCGATATAGCTCTCCAATGCATTGGGTAACGCGAAGGAGTGAAACGTTAAGGTTTCTCCGAAGAGATTTAGGGAATATACTGTGATGGGTATTCCAAACGTAACCAAGAGGGTTACTCCCTACGTAAGAATGTTATGAATGACTCAAGTTACATTTATGTCTTATGATTTCTATAATTTATTCATGATTTGATGAGGTATGTTAAAGTGCTTATGTTTTATGGGTAAAGTATGATTTCATTCTTATAAATATATGTACCCATGTTTCTTTTCCATATTTTTATTTTCCATACTAAGATTTTTATGCTCATCCCAAGTTTTTTGAAATTTTTTTCACAAGTCAAGGGAAAGGTACATGATATGATGATAGTGTCAAAGAAGTGTCAAGAAAGAATCCATGTTTTATTTTAAATATGGTCCATTGATGGGAAAAATGTATATTATCTTTATGTAACCTCTTTGTTTAAATGTGGAATGTAATGCATGTTTTATGATCTAATTCTCTAAAACTCTAAACCTGAAAAGATCCTCAATGTGTAATCTTGTAATAACTCAAGATTAAGTAAGGTTTAAGGCCGGGGCCTTATAGTTGGTCTCAAAGGTCGGTTTAGATAACTTTAGGAGTTATAATTATATTAAATAATTATCCAAAAATATTTTTTTTGAAATGATATAGCATTTGAAGATTACCATGTTGCTTCATCTAAGACATGTTTGATCAGAATGGTTTTTCGCAGAGGAAACAGGGAAGCAGTGCTAGGAAGGAATAAAGAAGGAAATAAACTTCTGAATCAGCATCCCGAGATGGTCGGAATTTGAACTGAATAGATTGTTGTAGTAATGGAGCAGTTGACTCAAGAGATAAATGGTGGTGGTATCCATGCACGAGATCAGCGAGATCAACCACAGAGGAACATGTCACTGGTGGAACATTTCATGAGACAACATCCCCCATCATTTAGAGGATCATATGACCCTGTGTTAGTTGAATGGTGGTTTAAAGCACTCGAGAGTATTTTCGATGTCATGGGGTGTTCAGACAATCAAAAGGTTAGTCATGCTATTTACCGTTTGGAGGGTGAGGCAGATCAGTGGTGGTCTATGGTTAAAAATATCAGGGACGCCGATGAGATTGATGCTCTTGACTAGGATGAATTCAAAGGTATGTTTCTTGAGAAGTATTTTCCTATGGTCTTTCGACTTAGTATGGAAAATAAATTCTTGGAATTGAGGCCAGAGGAAGAATCAGTGGCTGCCTATGAAGAAAGGTTCACTCGATTGGCAAGGTATGCTCCAAATTTTATCCGAGACCTTGATAGTAAGATCAAACGTTTTTACTCAAGATTAATGCCAAAATGTCAAAGGGCATTATCTTCTTGTGAGTTCAAAAGTTATGAAAATCTTGTTCGATGTGCTGAGAAGGTGGAAATGGAGTTTTCCGATGATCAATTGTTCTATAACAACCAATAGAAGAAGAGACTGAGGTGGCAGGAGAAAGGTAAGAAATCGTCAAAAAAGTCTGATGGTAAGAAAACTAAGTTTCCAGTTTGTGATAAATGTGGCAAAAGGCATGCTGGGGAATGTCATCTGAATTCTGTAAAGTGCTACTGATGTGGTAAGATGGGACATAAGGCTCGTAATTTCACTGAAAAAGATCAAGGTGAAGGTAAGACAAAATTTGATTTGCAGTTAGTGAAATGTTTTAAGTTCAATGAGATGAGTCACTGTGAAAACGAGTGTCTGACAAAGAGCTTGAGTGATGGGATACAGTTAGACTACAAGAACAAAGGGGTGGCGAAATCCATTGCAACTACTTCAGCAGATTTCGGGCCATCAAATGAAGTTGTATCAGGAACATTGTTTTTTCAGATTATGCATGTGTGTTGTTTGATTCGGGGTCTACACATTCTTTAATCTCTGAAACCTTTTCTAGAAAAATGGGAATACCATCTCAAGAAATGACTCCTGAACTTGTGGTAAAAACACCTGTGGGAAATGTTGAGTCAAAAAGAATTTATAAGAATCTTCCTATCCTTATCTGTGGAAAGAACCTACTTGAAAACCTTATTGTTCGACCTCTAGTAGAGTTTTATGTTATCCTGGGTATGGATTGGCTCTCTATTACCATGCTAAGATTGACTGTAGTGTTAAAGAAGTTTATTTTTAGAATGACATTCAGTTTGTGTAAAAGAATGAACCCTTACTATTGATAACATATCAAGAGGCCGAGAAACTTGTAAAAGATGGAAATGAATGTTACCTTGCACACATCATTGAAAATAAAAGAACTGTTCAGATTAATGATGTGCCAGTGGTAAATGAGTATCCTGATGTTTTTCCTGATTAGTTGCCTGCAATAATACCAGACCGGGAAGTTGAGTTTACTGTTGACTTAGTTCATGATGCTAAGCCAATTTCAAAACCCCCTTATCGAATGGCTCAAATTGAACTTTTAAAGTTGATGGAGAAATTGCAAGATTTATTAGAGAAAGGTTTCATTCGACCTAACACATCACCATGGGGTGCTCCTGTTTTATTTGTTAAAAAGAAAGATGGTTCAATGAGACTTTGCATTGATTATAGAGCCTTGAATAACATCACTGTTAAGACCAAATATCCTTTTCCTCATATCGATGATTTGTTTGATCATCTCTAGGGAGCTAAGTATTTTTCAAATATTGACCTGAGATCGGGGTACCATCAGCTGAAGGTATATGAAGCAGATGTTCCGAAGACTGCGTTTCGTACAAGATATGGCCATTATGAATTTGTAGAAATTCCTTTTGGGATAACCAATGCACCTGCTGTATTCAGGGACATAATGAATAGAATTTTCCATGAGTTCTTGGATAAGTTCATGGTGGTTCTCATTGATGATATTTTGGTGTTTCCTAAAAGTAAAGAGGACCATGAAAGACATTTAAGGGTAATCTTGCAAACCTTAAAAGAAAAGAAACTGTATGAAAAATTTAGAAAGTGCGAGTTTTTGTTGCAACAAATTTCTTTCCTTGGTCACATTGTTTCTAAAGATGGGATAACCGTTGATCCTGCAAAAACAAAGGTTGTTGAAGAATGGCCATGACCCACAAATGTAACAGAGATTCGTAGTTTCCTTGGTTTGGTAGGGTATTAACGAAGGTTTGTTAGAAATTTTTCATGGTTATTTATTTCAATGACTAAGCTAACTCGGAAGGGTGTTAAGTTTATCTGGACAAAAGAATGTGATGATTGTTTTCAGGAATTGAAAAGAAGATTGGTGAATGCTCCAGTTTTGACACTACCTTCCAGGAATGGTGAGTTTGTTCTATACAATGATGCTTCATTGAAAGGACTTGGTTGTTTACTAATGCAGAATGATCAGGTAATTGCTTATGCTTCACGTCAGTTGAAAACACATGAGGTAAATTACCCTACACATGATATGGAATTAGCTGCTATTTTTTTTGCTTTAAAAATTTGGAGGCATCATTTGTAAGGAGTAAAGTGTGAAATATATACCGATCACAAAAGTTTAAAGTATATATTCACTCAGAAATAATTGAACATGAGACAAAGGAGATGGCTAGAATTAATCAAGGATTATGATTGTACAATTCATTACCATCCATGAAAATCAAATAAATTGGCTGATGCTTTGAGTCGAAAAAGTAATGCTTCATTAGCAATGTTGCATTTGGAACGTGATCTTTTGGTTAAGGATTTGATGATATTTGGCATAGAAGTTGTTGGTACAAGATTTTCTTCTATTTTGTATAAGGTATCAGTGAGATCATATCTATCAGATAGAATCAAGCAAGAACAAAAGCAAGACTCTGAGTTGCAGAAAAAGGTAGAGATGGTTCAGAAAGGTAAGTTTCCTGAATTCAACATTGATAATGATTGTGTTTTGAGATTTGGGAAGAGATTGTGTGTGCCTTGTGATTCACAGTTGAAGAGAGAGTTGTTATGTGAATCTCATAGTTCTCCGTTTTCAGTTCATCCAGGCAGTACTAAGATGTATAGAGATCTTCGGGAGTATTACTGGTGGGATGGAATGAAAAGAGATATTGCTGATTTTACTGTGAAGTGTTTGACATGTCAGTAGGTTAAAGCCGAGCGGTAGTTACTGAAAGGGATGATTCAGCCTTTACCAGTGCCAGAGTGTAAATGGGAGAATATATCCATGGACTTTGTTGTGGGATTACCGAAGACATCGCGAGGTAATAATGCAATCTTGGTTATTGTTGATCGCTTGACTAGATCTGCTCATTTCCTTGCTATACGAGATACTTTTTCCCTGGATCAACTTTACCATTTGTATCTTAAAGAGATAGTCAGGTTACATGGTGTTCCAATCTCCATTGTATCTGATCGTGACCCCAGGTTCACTTCTAACTTTTGGAAAGGCCTTCAGAAGTCGTTGGGTACTGAATTAAATTTTAGTACAACATTTCATCCTCAATCAGATGGGCAGTCAGAACGAACAATTCAGACCTTGGAGGATATGCTACGAGCTTGTTTGATGGATAATCAAGGAAGTTGGGACCAACATATTTCATTGGTTGAATTTTCATATAATAACAGATTTCATTCTAGTATACAGATGGCACCATTTGAGGCGTTATATGGGAAGCGGTGTCGAACTCCAGCTTTCTGGGATGAAGTGGGTGAAAGGAAGTTGATGGGACCATAATTGGTAGAAGAGATGGCAGAAATAGTTCATCTGATTTAGAAACACATGAGAACAGCTCAGAGTAGGCAGAAGAGTTATGCAGACAAAAGGAGGAAGGATCTAACTTTTGAGGTAGGTGATCATGTTTTTCTCAAAGTATCACCATGGAAAAGTGTGATGCGATTTGTTAAGAAAGGAAAGCAGAGTCTAAGGTTCATTGGACCATATGAAATTCTGGAGAGATTTGGATCAGTTTCTTACCGAGTGGCTTTACCTCAGAGTTTATCTCCGGTACACAATGTTTTTAATGTTTTGATGCTGAGAAAGTACATGCCAGATCCATCTCATGTTTGGAGTACAGAGGTAGTTCAGCTGGAAGAGAACCTATCGTATGAGGAAAAACCGGTCTAGATTCTTAACCATAGGGAGCATGTGTTACATAATAAGGTGATTAATCAGGTAAAGGTTTTGTGGAAAATCTATATAATGGAAGAGGCAACATGGGAATCTTAAAATGCAATGAGGGATAAGTACCCCCATTTATTTGATAAGTAAATAAATTACAGGGACACAATTTTCTAAAGGGGGGAAGGATGTAATATCCCATGTAAGTAATGAATAATATATATTTATATATATGTCTATTAATGAATTAGATTGTGTTTTAGAGGCTTAAAATGAAAATTAATCCAATCTTAAGCATGGAAAACACTAATATTTTTTAAAAGATTGTATTAAAGCCTTTCGATGGAAAACCATTTTTAAATATAAATTTTGACAATTTTATAAGCTATGTTTGTCAAAATAAACATATTCTTTATGATTGGGACATTGAAATTTACATTGGATAAAAGTTTGGTATTTTTCTGACAATGTTCATTTTTTAATGACTAGTGAAAAATACTGCATTTTACATCAAAACTGATTTTTCATTTAATTTAATTATATGGTTAGATTATATTTTTAATTGGTCTTAATGTGTAATCTGAATATATTTTTACCATTTAATCCAATGGTGGTCATTAGAATTAATTTCACTTTGAAATTGGTCATAAACTAAGGCCAAACTTTTCATAGATATTGTTTCAAAAAAACCCGCTATTTGTTTTGGCAACGGGAATTATTTTTAAATCAATTATTGCAATTTATGTGTTTGGAATTTGGAAAATGGACTACATATTTGAAATCAGAAGGTCCAAATTATGTAACCAAGACTCTTTTGTTTTTTGACATTATGAATAGTAACGACGGTAATTATCTATAATTATCTTGATTAATGAGTAATCTGGTAGTTAAGGATAATAAAATAATATCATAATAATAAAAAAATGACACCAACATGTGTCCTAATTCTACTGGTTGTCTCATGGACGACCATGGGATGTCTTGTGCCAATCTTGGGGACCCCATGGAATCACTTTTGGGGAAAGTGACTTGTTTTTTTTTTGTTTTTTTAAAGATAGTAAATATAACAAGAATGTATCACCTGACTAATTTTTTTTAATTTTGTCTCCATATATGATATTTTTTACTATAAATATTCATTAGAAATATAAAAATATTTCCTTCATCATGATATTTTTTTCATAATTTTTAGACTTTAAATAAATTAAATTTTTTATGACATCTTGATGATGCAGTGATTACCACATTAATAAAGGATTTAAATGAAATGAAATGATAATGTAAAATCTATGACCCACACATGTCCAAAACCTATTGGATGGGTTGATTTAGAACCCTTATCACCTTACCCTCGAATTATATCAATGTGGGACATTTTGAATTCGAAAATCATTTTCAAATAAAGTAACATTTCTTTACTTTCCAAAAGTTCTCCTCCTCTCCTCTAATAAAAGGCCCCCACCTCTACCTCCATACCCACACATCCAAAGCCTTTGGATCGGCCAACCCCGGCCCATTTTGTCTCTAAAAATCCCTCTCTTACTCCTTGAAGCCTCACTTTGGGCAGATGTCTTCCCAAGGAAGCCTTTGAGCTCAAACCAAAGGTAGTTACCCGATTTTAAGGTAATGTCTTCACTTGAGTCCGTTTGTTTTATTTTGTTTCTCCAACCCCCTAAACTCTTTTTATTCATTTCTTTTGTAACAGATCCAGTATATTAAATATACTAGGATGTTGTTATAAGAAGGATTCTAGCTACCCTTACACACACCTACTTCTAATGGTTAAAGAACATACTGTTTCCGTGGATGGCGAATTTCTGCCTCCCGAAACGATGATTGTTCAACATTTTTTTAACACCTTCAAAGGTGGCCATTAAGATGACACTATATTTATATATGATATATAATATGTTTATGTTTTCCTTAATCTTCTGTATTTTTAATTTTGGGCATAACATTATGGTTTCCATTATGGGTAAACACGATATCTTCATTTAAGGAAGTGCGGACTACCGCCCCCTTAAAGTGATTTGATTCGTTAAATACCATATGTGGGATGTATAAAAGATGGAACTATGATATTATATATGATATTATACTGGAATTATCATATACCTTTATATAATTATGATTACAACCTATAAAATATGAAATAGAAATGAAAGTAGCGTTCATGCGTACGTACGGCTTACCGTCTCCATGAACGGTGCATTTCATTTCTTACCTCTAAATGATTATGTAATATTATAAATGCATGTATATACTGGATATATATGATATATATGATATGTACATCATGACTATAATTTTGGATATAATGGATACATGAACAACTGGTAATTATAAAGGGTTTATTTTTGACTCAAGTACCAATGATCGTTAAAACAAACATTATTAACTTAAATAATTACATAGTGTTCATGACATGGAAATAAGTGATATAAAATGAATATTGAACTTCAAAAAGGTTCTTAAACATGTAGAAATTAACTCATTTTTATTACTCATGACATTAAATAATGATCGAGTCAAATCGGACCCGAGGTATGGGACTTCGTCTCAATATCATTTCATTGATACATATTTTGTTTTATACAAAACCTACTTTTATACGGTGTATAAACCCCTTTTAATTTTACTTTTATTCAAAATGGATCATTTTTATAAAAAGCATTTAATAAAAGACAAAACGGAATGCTTTTGTCGTACGTATGCGGTGACAACGACTTCTCCAACGCTGTGACCATTATTTGAGTTTCGGCTACCTCTACAAGCCATACCTTATTTTTAAAAGAAAAACAAATATCATGTTATACATTTCATTTATTTTGGTATTGAAAATGGTTTTCATAATGTTTTTATTATATCAATGTGCTGTATTGATATCTTTTGATTGAAATGTGGAAATTTTATGTTTTTTTATGTATGTTTTATGTGATACGATTATGTTCAGGTTCTTGGAAATTATTATGAAGACGGGTGGTTCTATGATAAACTAAGGGCAGGTGTGCCCGATATAGCTCTCCAATGCATTGGGTAATGCGAAGGAGTGAAACATTAAGGTTTCTCCGAAGAGATTTAGGGAATATACTATGATGGGTATTCCAAACGTAACCAAGAGGGTTACTCCCTACGTAAGAATATTATGAATGCCACAAGTTACCTTTATGTCTTCTGATTTTAATGATTTATTCATGATTTGACGTGGTATGTTAATGTTCTTATGTTTCATGGGTAAAGTATGATTTCATTCTTATGTATATATGTACCCATGTTTCCTTTCCATATTTTTATATCCATTACTGAGCTTTTTATGCTCATCCTAAGTTTTTTGAAATGTTTTTCATAGGTCAAGGGAAAGGTAAATGATATGATGATAGTGTCAAGGAAGTGTAATGAAAGAATCCATGTTTTATTTTAAATATGATCCATTTTTGGAAAAAAAATGAATACTATCTTTATGTAACCTCTTTGTTTAAATGTGGAATGTAATGCAAGTTTTATGATCTAATTCTCTAAAACTCTAAACCTGAAAAGATCGTCAATGTGTAATCTTGTACTAACTCAAGATTAAGTAAGGTTTAAGGCTGGGACCTTATAAGAAACCCCATCGTGTCAGGCATCCTGGTCTTTCCTGTTGGAGATTCCCTTGCCGGTGGACTCCTTCATCTCAGAGGAGGCAGTTCCTATTCTTCATGTTCCGACCTAAGCATTTCTAGTGGCCTCATCTTTACACAGATGGACTCTCATCGATCTGTTTGGCTTGTAAAAATATCATCTTTAAATGTTTTAGACATTTTTGAACTCTTGGGTATTTGTTCACTCAACGACAATTTTAGTCCTCAGCCGCAAGACATTTTTCATAGTGCATTACACCATAGAGAGATTTGTGAAATACTAGAATATATGCCCTATATCCCTTAACAGATAGTAATTATCCCTTTTCTAGTGGTCCATGGATTTATAAAATGGGAATGAATCACCCCTGTTCATGGTTTGGGTGTCCATTTCGTGTATCTTGCTTCCATTTTAGAACCGAGGATTCATCCACATAATCAGGGACTCCATCAGTGAGTTCTTATGTGCAGAGGAAAGTTACCTTTATCTATGGGATCCTTCTATATCCTAGATCTATGTTGCTCTGGAGTTATCCCAGTATCCATCTATGTGTCTCCTTCTTTGTATTGAGGTGATGAAGACTAGTGGAATCTCTTCTTCTACACCAACCTACCTTGCTTTTGCACCTTCTATCATATCCATGTCCATTCCCTATTAGACAAAAGGTGTCAAAGATCTAATATCTTATGAAATTGGTAGCTAGATTCCTCTTCTAATAGAGGGTGGGTTTTAGCCTCAATTTATGGATGTTTTACCCAATATTTCCCTTCAGTCAATTCATTCCCCATACCTACTATTTTCTCAGTTGTACACCATCTAAGAAAATATTCTTTGGGAAAATTTCTATTACGAACCAAAAGAGAGGGGTAATTCTGGTTGAGGACCAAATACTGAGGAAATACCAATGGTAGACCTCTATTTTTAGGCCTAGTATCCAAATTATGATTATACCTTCGAATGTTTTCCCTTTCTTATAGTTTCTCCAGAACATTGCTCTTCACCCTCTCCCTCTTCATCACTCATGTAAAATGGTCCCATACACTGTTATCTGCTCACTCTGTCACCCTCCCTCCTCATCGTTCCCACACACTACACCCCATCAGTTCCACATGTTGTTCCCCGAAATCGACACCGGTTTCAACTCTCTATGTTCTTTCTCATTCCTCAATCTATACCGCCACACATCCTCTAAAAAGCATTATATTCCTGCCACACATATTCTTCGACACTCATCCACCAAGAAAATCATCTCCCCATTTCCACATACTTGACTCCACTTTTAGAAACATCATATTAGTGATTCCCTACCCCAGTTCCCAAAAATTTTATTTTCTATAAGTTTTATACTTCCTATATGTTTATTGATTTATTTTGTTAATTGATTTAAATATGAAATGATAATTAGAGGATATTATATTCATTAATGTTGTTGTTTGATTGACAGAAGACAATGGTCAACTATTTAAAAGAAGAAATGTTTTGTAATTTTCATTCCTATGGAGCACTTATTGGTGATTCACAATAAAAAATGTTGTATGAAGGTGTAATATTAATGGGTAGAGTGATAATAGATGTAATTTATTTTCATGAAATATCATGATTCGATTCATCAATTCTGAAGTGTGATGTGTAATTATTAGATTTAAAATGCATGTTAAATATTCACAATTGTACTTTATTTGACCTAACATATGATGAAGGAGTTTACAAGTGGTTTAGATTCAAGGACAATTTTTCTCATTTACAAATTATTTTGAGGTTGGATGAAATCTTTTAGTCGATAGTGGATGTAACTCCAAAAGTGGATGTAGATCAAAGGTAAAGAACATGTCAAAATTGTTTATATTAATATTTCTTTTCACATGTCATGTATTTACAATTGATATTTTATTTTTAGTGTTGAATTAGGAGGTAAGAATATAGAAAATATTTTATCAAATGATTGTGATTTTAAAATATTATCATGTCTAATTAGTAGTTTTCTATGTTGAATCCCATTGATGAATACTTGATTGTTTAATGAATTATTGGTTTATGTTGGCCATATTTTTCCTTCATCCAAATAATTGAGGGGGTTGATTTTCATGTATTGAATTTCACATGGGTTTGACTATATATATGTCAGGAATAGTCCTCCAATTATTATTTCCAAATGAAAATATGAGATATGCATGTGGAAGTTAACAACATATGGTTTGCAGAACATTACTCAATTTATTTGTGTTAGAACATTTAATCATGCTCATATGTACTCAACCCAAGATAGACTAGTAATTAGTCACAAATCAAGGGCATTATTAGGGTAATATATCATTTATAACTAGGTGAAGTATAATGTGGAAAAATATTCCAATGAATTTTATGCTAAATTCTACCGAGAATATGTTATAACACACACATAACATCATTTTTAAAGAGCCATGGAAAAAAGAAGTTGGTGGAATATATGGGGTTCTGAAGAAATCATATATGTTAATCAATTTGATTAAAAATAGCCTATGGATGTTGATCCTAAAATAGATGTTAAGTGGATATTATCCTTAAATGGTAGATTTGAAATATTATTCACTATGTATGGGTGTTGAATATATGGGATCTTATTAGGTTTTTGACCTGTGTTGTTTGTGGATGGGTGTCCCCTTAGTGGTCCTTACAAAGGTACCTTGATTGTAGTGTCAACATATGATGAAGATGACAACATTGTTACATTGGAATAATAAATTGGTGGGGGTGAAACATATGATTATTGGATATGGTTTTCAAAGTACATAAAAGAAATTACAGGTTTTAATCAACAAGTTAGTGTATTTTATCAATGAAATGCAGTTAGAGCTGTGGTTAAAAAAAACTTTTGTGGACATAGGCATGCATATTGTAACCGTCATGTGAATGAAATGTTTTACTATGAAATTAGATGATTATATAGGGTAATGGGAAGAGTAAATAATGAATGTTCAATTAAATTAGTGTATTCCATTGATAATTTTTAGTTGGGCTATGAATAAAATGTATCTATGATGAATTTGAAAATATTTTATTCAAAATTGTCCAGATGGGTTGAAAAGGATAATGATGTTGGCATGTGGGTAATTTCTCAATTTTTGCACTGTTGATGGGATCAAATTACAATGAATTTAGTTGAATAATTTAATTCATGTATTTTGAAGAATATTAGAAAAATATTTATCTGTTGATTACCAAATATCATGAGAAATTGAGTACGAAATTTTTTACCATCATGGATGACATAAAAAAGTGGAGAAATGGAGTTGGTCCTAATGTGGAGGAAAAATTGAAAATTAATGTGTTACATGCTGAATCTTTGATAGTATAGAAATATGGACATAATGTTTTCTTAGTTCGGACTAGTAATGCAGATATCACTTTACAACTGGGAAATCAAGAATGCACTTGTCAAGCATGGAAGATGAGTGGGTTCCCTTGTGCTCATAAATGTGAATTAAAAAGAAAAATAGATGGTAGCCTGTATAGATTTGAAGAATATGGTTATCTACTCAACACCCAAAAAAATATTTATATTCATGTTATGCATTCAGTTGAGACCAATGATAGGAGACATTTGAATATATTGACATATAATGATTATATAGATGAAATTTTTTTAAAGGAACCAAAGAATTCTCATCCTCCTGGTAGACGATATCATAATCGTATTGAGTCTCAATTTTAAAATAATAAGGTTTATCATTTCTTTCATAATAAATATGTTTTTCATACAAGAAAAAGGTGTAGAAATTCTTATCCATCATGATGTGGAAAATTTTTAAAGGGTGGGGTTTTTTTGTGTATGCTGAAAAATATGTTTCTAAATAAGGGAATGATAGAGTTGAAAAAGAGGTAAATTTTACGTGTAATGATATATGTTTATGTGTAATTTTGTTGATTAATTCCAATGAATTATTTTTAATTTTGGTCATATATTACTAACATAGATTTTGTGCTATAAATACCGGTTGGTGTTTATAATGTAATTAATTCATTGAGGAAGATGTAGGACATTATAATATATAAACCATTTCAACATGTTTAGATGGTATAAATTATAGAATTTAGCCTTAACTTTCAATTTTTATCATGGAGGATCCAGATTTTAATAAACCTACTGTAGGTTTTTATTATTTGGTTTTCATGAAATGTTAAAATTGCAGTCTAGGAATTTTACATAATAGACTATTTAGATTGAAACACTTTTTTACCACTGGATGTGTTGAAATATACCAATGAAATAGGGGAAGCCTATTTGATGCCACTGAAGAGTTTTATTCATCATTATAATGATTTTGGTGACACATGAGAAGGTATATATATACCAATCCATGTTTCTATATGTTTCCAAATATGTTTTTAAAAAGAGCAGTTTAGATCAGACTAAGAGGTAAATTTTTAGAGGAAAGGAATATATTTTTATGGAGTTTTATTGTATAATCCAAATTAATTAATTTTAATTTTGGTCATGTGTTAGTTACAATGATTCTGAGCTATGAATATTTGCTGTTATTTATAATGTAATTGATGCATTATGGAAGATGTATGAAATTCTAACAAATAAACAATTAAAACATGTTTAGATGGTATAAATTATATATTTTAACACTAACTTTATAGATTTTAAAATGAAGGATACAGATTTCAATAGACCTACGAGGGGATTTTTTTATTTGATTTTCATGAAAAGTGAAATAATAGTCAATGAATTTTACATAACAGACTATTTGTATTGTGACACTTTTTTATATTCAAATGTTCTGACTTATTCCAATGATATGGAGGAAACTTATTGGATTCCACTAAGAAGTCATCATTATCAATGTAATTATGTAGGTGACACACGATAAGGTGTAGAAATCACAATCCATGTTCTTGTATGCTTCTAAATATTTTTCTTAGCAATTGAATATTAGAGTGGAAAATAAGGTAAATGTTAAGTGGAATGAAATATTTTTTTGGGGACTTTGCGGTTTAATTACCATGAATTCTTTTTAGTTTTTCAAATGTGTTTCTTATAATGATATCGAAATATGAATAATTTCTGGTCATTATAATTTAATTGATGAATTCTGGAAGGTGTATGACCTTATAACTTATAAAACATTTTCCCATGTTTAGATGGTATAAATTATATATTTCCACTATAACATTCAATATTTTAGCATTGAGGGTCCGTTTTTTAACAGAACCACTACTTGTTTTTTTGTTTTTGTTTTGATGATGGTGGAAATAAAAAACTATGAATTTTACATAACATACTATTTATATTATAAAACATTTTTACATTTTAATGTGTTAACATATAACAATGAAATATAAGAATCATATTTGATGCCACAAAAGAGTTTTCTTTATCATTGTAATGATGATTATTACAGACGAGAATGTGTAGAAATCCAAAATCCATGTTTCTATATACTGCCAAATATTTTTCTTAATGAGGTAATATTGTAGATGAAAAGTATGTAATTATTATAGGAATAAAATATAATTTTTTTTTTTGAGTTTTTGTGTTTCAGTCCCATGAATTATAATAAATTTTGGTCTTGTGTTACTTACAATGTTGTTAAGAAATGAATATTTTCTAGTGTTTATAATATAATTGATGCATTGTGGAAGAGTTACGATACTCTAACATATAAACAATTTCAACAAATTTAGATTGTATAAATGATAACTTTTAACACTAACATTCGGAGTTTCAACATGGATGCTCCAGATTATAACAAACCTGCTGTATATATTTTTTTCTTTTTTTAATGAAAAGTGAATGAACAATACATAAATTTTACATTAGAGTCACATAAATAATGTAAATAAATTGATCACACTCCTCCATATAAAGTATGAAATTATTTCAACAAAAAAATGGAAAGAGATAATACGATTGATTATGTCATTGATTCAACGAATATAGTCACAATAGAACCAAAACAAATTCCCACCAACCTTAACCAAAATTTCTAAACTCACTAAAATTTTCCTTTACAACCCCTTCCACCCAAAAATTAATTTTTTACCTGGAAAATTCCTCCAAATATATTTTACTCCTTACATTGGACCCATGATTCACCAACCACCATAAAAAATAAACCATTTTCATTTAAAGTTGAGTCTATAGACATATAATGAACTATATTGTATATATTAGGGAATATATATATATCGATGTAAAATAATTACATCAATATATTCTTTCATCTTATTCATGTTTTCACATTCTTGCAGGTATATGATCATGTGAATTCCACAATCTTTACTTAAAAATAAACACACCCATTAAATAACATAACTTGATTTGGAAAATAATGATTTGTGTAATTTTCCCACCAATTAGACTACAACTCAATATATTCATACACAACATTAAATTTAAATGGGAACAACCTTCATGAACGATTTATCCACATTGTAACAATACAATCAACCTATATGAATGTCAAAAGATATAATAAATTAGTAAATTCTAAATTATTAACTATGTAAACCAAAAACCAAATAATGGTAAAGGGAACATTTAGTACTAGTAATGTAGAATGTTTTTTGTTGTTGTTTATCAGTGGAAGCAGTGTTGAGGGAGTCTAGAAAATGTAATTTCATTGTCTTTTAGCCAGTTAAATAGAAAAACCAATGAAAATTATGTTGTTTTCTATGTTGTGTCTTAGAACATTAGGCATCATATAAAGAAAAAATTTACAACTTTCAACTATTCCTTGTATGAAATAATATTATATAACAATAATATGTTGTCAAAAAATTTAAAACATAATACAAATGTTTTTTTGTACATCAATATATAAGGAAAATAAGTACCATGAATAAGGGATCAAAGATGTGTCTAGTCACTATTCCGAATAATTTATGATCATTCACAAGACTTATTGCAATCATGGTCCCCATATGTTGTTCTAATTTTTCAATTTATATGAAATTTTTTATTTATCATAAAATTGTTTATTATAAATGATACATTTACTAACCTTGTTATTGAACCATTCTATAGGTCCCAAAAAATGACACTCATGTGAAGTCAACTAGTAAATATACATCTCAATAACAAATCAGCATTTAAATCACATCTCAAAAGAACTTGTAATACATTTCAATAAATTTACATTCTATAAGATATAAATATGATTAAAGCCTTCAAATTTTCACTTCCATGCTTCCTTCTTAAGTTGTATATATCATATATCCTTTTTTAAGGTCGGCTTTACCATACATAGGTTGTTGCATGTAGGGTGACCATTTTTCAATATTTTTTCGCTATGATCTCCTAAGAACCATCCCAATAGACGAGTCTCTTGATGGCGGTTAAAAAAAAAATTTATCCACTTCCTCTTTAGGTTACTCATCATCGTTTGATCCCCCCCCCTCTTTTTCATTAATTACATCATCTCCCTCTAATAGTGTTTCCTGCTCTTCATATTCCAAACATCCTCAGTTTTATTTATCCCCTACACTTCCTCTTCAAAGACTTCTGTATGCTCCTTCAACTCTCCAACAAAATCTATTTCATCATCGATGAATTTATCAAATATATCCTCCTGAGTAGTAGAACCTATAGCTAAAAAATTACCATGATCTCATTGACACCTTTTATATATTTTTCGTAGAAAACATTGATATCATATAATATATAATGGGGATAATTTATAATAAAAAACAACAGAAAGGAATAATTCAAAGTATTAAAACAAATATAAATTAGTACAGACTTTCTAGATTTTAACACTCAACCTCTGGTTTATATATGAAAACTATCACTTTCATCATCTTGACATAAAAAATAAAATGAGGAAGTTTATTTAAACTCACATCAAAGATCCAGTTAACCCCTTATAATAAAAAACTTCATGTTTCAGTAAACATCATTCCTTAAAACTATTAAATAGTAACATAAACCTTCATAAGGGGTATAACTATTATGCAATTATAATAATGATATAACATTTCTTCAATGACATATTGGTAATTAATTATTTAAAAACATGAACAAAATTTTGATATATTCTTTAGAAATGATAAAAAATAATTCCATCAAAACAACATTGGTCATTACATGATAAAAATAACTGAATTTTTTTGATTAACTAGTGTTTATAGTAGTTTGAGAATACTTCTATAAAAAAATTCCTTGAAAATTCCTTTGGAAATTTGAAAAAAAAACAAATAAGAACATATCAAACTAAAAATGGAACAATTCAAAGAATTTTACAACAATATAAAATAAATTCACATAGGCCTTCCATATATTAAATCTCAATCTCTAGTTTTTAACCCTACCCATTAATAAATAAAAATAAATACATTCAATGAACTATGTAATTATTTGTAGTAATAAAATCACACATTTTAACAATCTAATTTCAGGTTTTTACAACTTATATTACACATCTAAACACATGTCCATTTCAATAGAGGATTACAAGACATTCAATATTAAACTATTATAAATTGACAATAACCTACTAGAAATTAACATTTACCATCATGTTTTTAATATTTTCATCCAAATGTTAACTTTAATAGTGGGAGATTAAAAGAGTAAGTGTTTTAATTTCATAGCCCAAATAATACCTCTAAAATAAAGATGTTAAACATTGTAATTCCTTGTTTTTACGTTGGAAAACAATTAAATAAGAACATATCATTATAATTAGGAACAATTCAAAGAATTGGAAAACTAATATAATGAAGATTCACACAAACCTTCCATTTTTTAACACTCACCCTATGATTTTAACACTATCTTTTAATAAATGAAAAGTAAATCACTCAATGGAACGTTTAAATGTTGGTACCTATAAAACCTCACATTGTAAAACTATAACTTCCGGTATTTTAACTAAGATTACACATCTAAACATATGGCCATTTCTAAATAATATTACAAGGAATTTAATATTAAACTACTATAAATTAACACTAACCTACCAGAAATACATTCAACATCCACATGTTGTCTTTGATAGTGGTATATTCCATCATGAAGCCTCTTAATTTAACATCCTAGATACTAAAACTAAAATACAGATCTTTAACACTCAAATTCAATGTTTTAACATTGAAAACCAATTAAATATGAACATAATAGAAGAAAGGAACAATTCAATAAATTTAACATAAATCTAACAGATATTCACATAGACCATTCATAGTTTAACACTCAGCCTCTGGTTTTTTACACTATCTTGTAATAAATTAAAATTCATTCTATCAATAGAATATTTAAATGTTGGTACCACTAAAATACAACATTATAACACTATAATTTTGGTATTTTACAACAAGGATTACATCTATAAACACTTCTATATTTCAAAAGTGGATTACAAGGAATTTAACTTTAAACAACTATAAATTAACATTGACCTAATAGAAATTCTCATTCAGCATTAATGTTTTAACATTAGACATCCAAATGTTATCTTTAACTGTGGGAGATTCATATAGGAAGCCTTTTAATTTTACAACACATATACTAACCCTAAAATACATATGTTTAGCACTCTAATTCCATGTTTTAACATTGCAAACCAACTAAATAAGAACATATCGGCATAAAAAGGAACTGTTAAAATCATTTAGTAATAATATAATATAAATACTTATAGAAATTTTATATTTTAACACTCAACCACTTGTTTTTGAAACTATCCATTAATAAATGAAAAACAAGACATCAAATGGTCCATTTAAAAGATTGTACCACTAAAATATCACAATGTAACAATCTAATTTCTTGTTTTTACCACTAATATTACACATATAAACACATTTTAACACTGAGAATGAAAATGTTAATATATAAATCCATATTTCAACACTTCAATTTATGATTTTAACATGATTATTTTTAAAGGAATCTTTCACAAATATAGAGATGAGGTTTCTATCAGATGGACGACTAAATCTTGATCAGGCAGCCCACTCCCTAATAAAGTATGAGGTGCATATAAGATGACTCTATTACATGTTTTTTCCAATATCAATCAACTTTTAATATCACCTTCTTAGCAAATTTAAAAACATTCTCTTTACACAAATTATGATATTCTCTAATGGGGAAATTGATTAATAAAATAGCTATATTGAAATGCCAACGTGTTATTATTAGTAAAATAAATTTACTAACTAATAAAAAAATCATACTTGGATAATTTTCATAAAACATACTAATAAGACAACCAGAAAAACACAAAATTCTTCTTCAATTGGACTTTTTGTATCAAATTCTTGTAGATATTTACTTCTCTAACATGCTCCCTCAAAACCAATTGGTACCTATCCCATTCTCCTAGGTTTTTTTGACAACCAAAAAAATTCCTAGTAATTATTTCATTTATAGAAGAACTAGGGAAAATATTTTACAATTTCCCCAAGGAAAAAAACATAAAGGATTTCAGAAACTCCTTTTCCTCCAAGCATTCAAAAATAATCACCTTTAACACAGTTTACTTTTTCCCCATATAATGCCACTTCATTAACTTATATTCATCACTATCCTTTTAAAGATTGGAACCTCTTTCTCTAGAATGAATGATTGACATGAAATGAACATCTTCTATAGTAATCATCATTTCCATTCCACTATGTGTCATTGTATATGTTAGAGGATCAATGGCATTTACATGATTCTCAAATAAATCTCCCAGAATTGTTGAAATATAAATTCCATCAACACAACAAATCCAACTTCTATAACCCATTATTATTCTTCTTATATATAACAACGAACCAAAATCATCTTTAAATAAAATTGGAGAACATCTACATTTTAAAATGGTTTGTGGTCAAATTTTTTGACCCACTGAAGAATTATTTTCATCATTTTCCATGACATTATACTGATTCATTTTAAACTTTTAATGTTTTTAACAAGAATATATTATTTTAGAATTTTAATCCATAGAATTATGACACACCATTATTTTTCTTAAAAAAAATTATCTTGCACATTATAAAAGAAACTATAATTCATTCACAACCTTGTTATAACATGGTTTTCTAGAAAAAATTAAAAAATACAAGAAATAAAATCATATCGAATTTTTTCAATTTTTATGATCCTATCCTCTCCATTAGAATACCTAAAATGTATACCAAGAATCAAAACTATAATGAAATTATAAATGATATATTGAATGAGGACGTTGATAAGTTAAGAAGAAAACACTATGAAGAGGACGTCACTATGCCACATAAAAATATATGTTTGGAGGAGAAAGATATCTGGAGGAGAAAATAGATGGATAGGGTTTTTCAAAGATCTGGGTGATGGTATACGAGTGGAGAGTAATTTCACAATTGTGGAGTGTGATGATGTGGGAGACTTTCCTGAGTGGAGGGCGACAATGTGTGGTAGAGGAGGATGAATGTGTGTGAGTTGTGGGCGACGGAGAGAAGACCACATGGGAGGAGCCGATGAGGGGCTTTAGTTTTTAGTCGAGGATGATGACACAGTGGGAGAGGAGGGTGAAACCATGACAGTGAAGGATGAGGGTGGTGTAATGGAGGATGAGGTGACAAACTAGGGTTTTTGGGAGAAAGTAGTGACAAGGAAGGGGAAGGAGACATCATAGGATAAGAGTGGCTTGGATTTTTTTATGGGATAATCCATAAGAGGGGGGACATGTTTTACATAATAGTCATAATTTGTATACCCTATATCATGACTGAAGTCCACCTTTGGTATATTCTCAATATTTGGTCCTTTAACTGAATTAATCCTCTCATTTGGTATGTAACTGTCACACTCTCATATTCTTCTTCCCATGCATCCTTTTACCACCCACTATGTCTTATCGAGTTCACGGGGATAATCCCATTTTTTCACTTGATGATCCCCTCTTTTAGGCATATGAGTTATTTCTCATCTCTCTTTCCTTTGGAATATTTCCACCTCGCATTGTGTTGGGTGTTTTTTAATCCTTCCCTCCAAATTATTCTGACTAGTGGGGATAATAGATATAATGATCCTATAAAATGAAGGATGGAATATAATTTTCCATAAATGAACACAATGATGGTTGAAATCATTCTCTCCCATGTCCCAAACTGAACATCTAGATCACCTATCCATATATCAAACTCGTACCGTGCTTTATCACATGCTGATAATGATGCCTTCATCCCCTCTCCAACTCTATCTGTTTCATTAATTTTCATCTGCACTATATCATGATACCGATGAGTCATCTCATGTCATTCCCATAAACATAGTTTATTATCTATACCGTGGTCCAAAACCGGGAACCCTCTCTTTAGATGATATCGTATATAGTATGTAATTCTTAGGGTCTTGGAGATTTGGTGAAGACAAACTTATTATCTTTAGTAATATCTAGAAACAATAATTATCTTATGACTATTCTCTAACATCCCAAGTAAATAAATAATATGACATTTTCATATTTAATAATACTTGTGAATAAAATATTAATGTTACTTTAAATGGGATTCTATGTTTGAGGTTGTACCCAATATGCAACAATTAGTTTATTTGAAATCTTACGTTGCACAATAATAATATAATTATATTATATTAAATGATAGTAAACACCTAGCCATTGTAATGGAGAGAATGAATAGAAATAACTAAAAAATGATTATATATTTTTGTTAAATATATTAACAATTACCCAATAAATTAAAGAGGCTTAAAATGATAATGAATCTAATTTTAAGCATAAATATTCTAATATTCTTTAAAAGATTGATTAACCGTATTTTGATGAATAAACCGCTTTAAATATACGTTTTTTCAATTTTAAATTGTATATCTGACAAAATAAAATCCTTCTTTAGAATGAGGACAACAAAATTTACTTTGTGTAAATTTTTGGTATTTTTCCCCTAAAGTTCATTTTTTATGAATAGTGAAAAATGATGTATTTTAATTCGAAGCCTCATTTTTAATCTAATTTATTTATATGGATAGATTCTATTTTTAATTTGTTTTAAAGTGTAATTAGAATATATTTTTACCATTTAATCCAATTTTTGTCATTATAATTAATTTTACCTTGAAAATGGACATAAACAAGTATCAATCCTTTGATAGATATTATTTCTTTAAAACATGCTATTTGTTTTGAGAGTGGGAATTAACTATATAAATTATTAATGAAACTTCTATGTTTTGAATTTGGTAAAATGTAACTATTTTTTGAATTTTTAATATCAAATATTGATTAGGGTGAATTTTTGGTATTTTTTTGATAATGTTCATTTTTTAATGAATAGTAAAAAATACAGCATTTTAATTCAAAATTTCTTTTTCATCAGATTTATTTATATAGTTAAAGTGTCATTTTAATTTTTTTTAAGGTGTATTTAATAATTTTTTTATAATTTAATAAATTTTTGTTCATTGGATGTAATTTCACTTTTAAATTGGATGTAAAAACAAATCAATCTTTTAATAGATTTTATATGTTAAAAACCCATATTTCGTTTTGACAATGGGAATTATTTTTAAATTAATTACTGAAATTTATGTGTTTGTAATTTTGTAAAATGGATTGCATATTTGGATTCATAAGATCCAAATTATGTAATTGAGACTCATTTTTTGTTGGACACTATGAATAGTAATGATGGCAATTATCTTTAATTACCGTGATTAATTAGTAATCGGGGAGTTAAGGGTAACAAAATAATAACATGATAATAGAAAATGACATCAACTTGTGTCCAAATCCTTTTTTTTTGATTCATGGCCGACCATGGTAGGTTTTTTACCGAACTTGAGGGCCCATGGATTCACATCGGTGTGATAGTGATATTTATGACATTATTATTAAAAAAGAAGAGAAATATAACTAAGGTTTGCATATCCTATGTAAAACAATATTAATTTTTGTTAAATAAATGATATCTTATAATATAATTATTAATTGTAATTATGAGTAGATTTTATATATAATTAATTTTTTTAATAATTTTTAGACATTAAATTAATAAATTTATTTATGACACCAAGATGATACAGTGATTACCTCATTAATGAACGATTTAAAAAAATGAAATGATAATGTACAATCTAAGACATAAACATGTGAAAAACTTATTAGATCAGTATATTTAGAACCCTTATCACCTTATCCTTGAAATATTTAATTTTGAGAGCTTAAATATCCGAAAATCATTTTAAAATAAATTAACATTTCAAGACTTTCCAAAAGTGACCCTCCTCCCTCTTATAAAAAGCCCCCCACCTCTATCCCCTTAATCACACATCTAAAGCCCTTGGCTCATCTATCATTTGATCATATTATCTCTCAAAATCCCTTTCTCACTCCTAGTAGCCTCACTTTGGGCAGGAGTCTTTCCATGGAAGCCTTTGGCTCAAATCAAAAAGAGTTACCCAATTTAGAGGTAATGTCTTCTCTCGAGTTTTTTTATTATTTTCCTTAATAAATCACCACTATCTTCTTATTATTTTATCCCAAAATAAAAAAAATATTCTCAATATACTATAATTATTCTCAGATAATTATTCTACCTACACTTAAACACACCTCGGTCTAATGGTTAAATAACATACTTTTTCTATGGGTGGCGAATTACTGCCTCACAAAACGATGATTGTTCAATATTTTTTTAACACATGTAATGGGGGATATTATTATTGAACTATATTTATATATTATATATATTATTTTTATGTACTCTCGATTCTTCTTTATTTTTTATTTAAAACATACCTTTATGCTTTGGATGTTGTGAAAATGCGATAATTTCATGTGAGGAAGTGTGGACAATCGCCCCTTCAAGTGATGTGACTCATTCATGACATACATGGAATGTATAAAGAATGTAATAAATGAACTAATGTGACCTATATAACATATATATTATACTGTAATTATTATATATTTATGTCTCATTTAGTTTTAAATTCCATTAATATGACAAAAAATGAAAGTAGCTTTCATGCATATGTACGGCCTACCATCTTCCTGAACGGTACATTTGATTTTGTATCTCCCAAAATTATGGAATATTATTAAATAAATATATACTAGATATATATTATATTTAAATAATTAACACCATTCTAGAGATGATGTACTTATAACTACTTGGACAATTCTCTTCAAACAAGTTCATTGTTGACTCATGTACCGAACAACGACAAAACATATGATATGAACTGACATAATTAATTAATTATGATAACATGATAATATGTGATATGAATTTAATAATAAAATTTCAATTAATTCCTTAAGAAATTATAAATTGACCAATGTTTATTTTTCAGGAATATAATGAAACGAACAAGACATGTCGGACTTGAGGTAAGGGATTTCTTATCTCACTTTTAATTCTGGGATATTTCCATTATTCAACACTTATTTGTATCATGTGGTGTATTGTGTACAGACATTTCATATATATTATCACGATTCTATTTATATTCATTGTATTATGTGATTAATTTTATGTTTATTATCTTTTGGTCATATAACCTGATTGATTACAATGAGGTAAGGGGTTTTTATCTCACTTTTTATTCCCGTGAGATTCATGCTAGATTTCCCACTATTTCCTTTTTTTGGTGTAATTACTACCCATGATAGTATTATTTTTGTAAAATACTTTAATTTATGGGTGTTTACATCTTCACTGTATGTTCCTTATTTCATGGGGTGTACGTTTTGAAAGTTATCTAAATCGGTAAGGGAACCTTTCACCCTCCACGTTTTAAAAGACTTCTTTTTGTTAGGTCTTTTAATTTACAACTTCTTAGGTTGGGATATGTTCTTATATATCCAAATTGCTGTAAATTGTATGTCCAAGTTATGAGATACACTTTTTATCTCTCATAAACTCATTTTTAAAATTCTAAAGTGAAGCCGTTAGACTTTCAAATTTCTTTAAGGGACCATCTTAACCCAATTTCAATTATTGGGGTTAAACCTATACTTCTTGATTATGTCGTGCTACAAATATGTTTGGATGGAATCTGATTATTTTACACTTATTATCCACTTATATTGGGTACATTTATATTTTTCACACATAATTATGTAATTAATTACCCTTAATATAAGGATATCATCTTTGTATGGGACATTGTTTCAATCTTCTTTCATTGAGGCATCTTTTGATTTCTACACGACATTATTTTATACGGTGCATAAAACCCTTTTTACTTTTCATTTCATTCAAAGGTAATATTTTCTATATGAATCATTTTACTAAATGAAAAAAGTTAATGTTTCTTTTTTTACGTAAGTAGTGACAATGACCTTTTCTACCGCTACGTGTATTATTTGATCTATGGATTCCTTAAAAATTAGTAATGTTTTCAAAAAAATGACCACCAAATACACTTTTTACATATTTTGGTAATGAAAATGGTTTTTATAATGGATTTATTATTTCAATATCTTAAAACGATATATTTTTTTGCAATATGGTAATATTATATTTAGTTTATGCTTAAGTAATGTGTTATAATTATGTTAGGGTTCTTAGCCATTGTTACGTATACGGGTGGTCCTTTGATAAACCTAGGGCAGGTGAGCCTGAGATAGCTCTCCAACACATTGGCTAACGTGATAGAGGTAAACATAAATGTTTCTCCTAAGATATTTAGTGAATATACCTTGATGTGTTTTCCAAATATGACTCCCAAGGTAGCTATGATAACTACAATGTAAGAATGTTATGTATGACTTAATTTACCTTTATGATTTGTGATTACTATGTGTTACTCATAATTATTATGATTTCAGAATGTATGAATTAAAATTATGGTTTCATTTATTTGAATTTATTGATGAGTTAATGTTTCCATTCATAATGTTATAAACCTTACTGAGCTTTTTATGCTCATCCCATGTTTCTGAAATGTTTCCCACAACACTTAAAGTTGAATAGGGTCATGGATGGGATCATGGAAGGACATGCTATCTAAACATGGAACTATAAATCTTCCTTTTTTAGAGTTTTTATTTTATGAATAAAATGGAAACTAAGTAGAAGAGTCTACTTTGTAATCTTTTGAGTTTTAATAGTTACTTCCAAATTCTCTAAAACTCTAAACCTGAAATGATCCACAATTAGAATTATTCATCTAATTCAATATTATGTAATGTTTTAAGGCTGGATCCTTATAGTTGGTATCAAATGTCG
The DNA here is from genome assembly GCA_963277665.1 of Viscum album. NCBI lineage: Eukaryota > Viridiplantae > Streptophyta > Magnoliopsida > Santalales > Viscaceae > Viscum > Viscum album. The sequence continues at coordinate 250,493,739 of OY728133.1, forward strand.
GTATTGATAACTTTAGAGGTTAGGGTATTCTTTATTCATAAGAATCATTACCATAATGGTTAGGATTTCAGAAAGAGTCATAGTTTTTTAGATAATGTGAATGAGTTTATGATAACATGAAAATTTCTATCTTAGTATTATATGATTATTTTACTGATATAATCACACAGACCTTTTTGGATTTAATAAATGGATGGATCTAGTAGGAACCAAAGTAACAATTGATGTGGTGAAAACTATAATGGTTTTTTGACCGAGAAACTTAATGATATAGGAGCTGCAATGAGAACTATTGTGGTTAATCTCAACCAACTATATGGAGTCAAGATTGACCCCCTCAACCATATTGATTTTTATAAGACATCATATATTTGAGAAAGAAACCCCGAAAGATGTTCAGGTAATAATCATAAAGGTATGTATGTTCCAAAACCGATGTGTCAAAGATATTGAAAGAAACAAATAGGAAAATGTTTCAAAGGGGAATAAGGATGCTATAGATGTCGAAATGAAGGTCATAAAGCAAGAACCTACCATGGAAAAAGGAAGCATCCATTTTAATCTAGGAAAGGAAAAGAAGTATGTTCTGAAGGATCAATTGAATGTTTTAAATGTGGTTTGCATGGTCATTATGCAAACACATGTCCTACAAAGATGTTTCAGGAATGAGATCACTAGGACTGTACATATATTCTTTTACCAATACCTAATTCCATTCCAATTGAGGATGAAGAAACTGATAATGACCAATGAAAGGTATGTATTATTTCTTAACATTTGTTTTCATGTTATTGAATCTAAGGATATGAATCCTGATTTTATTGTAGGAAAGATGTATTTCAGAATAAGTTAGAAAGGAATGGTTAATGGATCATGAAGAATGTTGAATGAGTAAGAAGTCATCATATATGGGATTCAATAGTTATGGTATATTTTAGGATTTTGAAATTCTTAAATGTATTAAGGCTCTTTTGATGAAGAGATTATATTAGAAGACTTTTTATTGTATGTGTGACCCTGATGTTTTATATATGAAAATTTTATTCAATGGATAATTAACTTTTCTGTTGTGTATTTAGTTATAATGAACCATTTGGGTTTATATAATCCTTGAATTTGTGGTAATTACTAGTTAATAAATTTTGGGATGAAAAAATAAAGTTAATAGATAACCTTTGTGGTTAAAATATGTTATGGTTATGTTTGATGAATTTTTCTATTTTTGGGAATGTTATAAAATTATATAGTTTTTGATAAAGGGCAACACATAGATCATGTGACAACCTATCGCATCAGATGAAGCTGTGGGAATCAAACCCACAACTAAATTGCGACTGGTATTTTGTCGCCTACCACTGGACTACGTGATGTCCCTAGTTAGTATAAAACATTATTCTTAGTTAGACGATTTTATGAATTAAGAATACGTTTATTTTGGGTTATCTATGGAAATGATTAACCTATAAGGGGGGATATGTGATTAGGTTAATTACATTTCAATATGAGCCATTAAGGGTAACTGATGTTATTTTGAGATAAATGTTAAGATTTATCTTAGAAGACTATGTGATCAAATGCTTCAGAGATTTGGGTTTCAATCATAGTTTGGATTACTTTGAAGAAATTTATGGATAACTGTTTATTTAATGGTCTTTCTTGAACCTTGGGTTCTTTTTGGTGAATTTTCTAGGTTAATAGTAGTAATACTTTTTATAAAGGATTATCCTTTTGGGGATTATCTGATCGTGTACTAACAATTTTGGTTTTGGTTAAGGTCTAAAGACATGTGAAATATATACTTCATATTTTTTGGGTTAGGTGATTCTCAAGAAGTTGATTATAGCACTCTTAATGTGATCAAGTCATCCTAAAAAAATCATCTTTTGGAGAAAATATGAGTTTGTGTAAGAAATCTAGTAAGAGATAAAAGTCTGAATGACATGTAATTATGTCTCCTTATGTTTTAGTTAAGCTCATAAATAAATTCCTCAATGAAAATTATCATAAAACAAAAACTTTTTCTGTTAATGTTTTCCTACTGGGGAATCAAATACTGCTAAACCCATCATAAGATTGCGATTTTCTGGTGGCTAGCTTTCTTATAGACAAATTTTCTATCACTCTCAATCAGAACATGACCCTTTTTTTGTCTTACATATCCACGTTTTCATAGATGGAATACTAGTATGGTTTAAATCAGGTGACCTTTGTACTTCTATTTCATTCTTTTAAAATGATTGTTTAATTGACTCTTTTTCTGATGTGGGACTTTTAATGAAGTTTCCGAGCCTAATTTTAAAATTGCAAGGATGCAATTCCCAAAAGGTGGAAGGATGTAAAATCTTAGGTAAATAAAGAATATGACATTTTCATATTTATTAATATTTTTGAATAAAATAGTAATATTACTTTAATGTGGATTCTATGTTTGATGGTGTAACCAATACGCAACAATGAGTTTCTTTGAAATCATACGTTGCACACTAATAATATAATAATATTATATTAAATTTTAGTAAACACCTAGTCGTTTTAATTGTGGGAATGAATAAAACAAACTACAAAATGATAATATATGTTTGTTAAAAAATTTAACAATTACCCAATAAATGATAGAGGTTTACACTGCAAATTAATTCCATTTTAAGCATAAATATTCTAATATTCTTTAAAAGGTCGATTAACCACCTTTTGATGGAAAACCCTTTTTAAATATACTTTTTATGAGATTTATATGTTATATTTGAGAAATAAAATCCTTCTTTAGAATCAATACATCAAAATTTACTTTATGTAAATTTTGGGTATTTTTCCGATAAAGTTCAATTTTTTATGAATAGTGAAAAATGTTGTATTTAAATTCAAAGCCTTCTTTTTAATCTAATATATTTATATGGTCATGTTATCTTTTTAATTGGTTTTAAAGTTTAATTGGAATATATTCTTACCATTTTGTCTAATTTTGGTCATTTGAATTAATTTCACGCTAAAAATGGAGATAAACAAGTATCAATCTTTTGATAGATATTATTTATTAAAAACACGCTATTTGTTTTGACAACTAGAATTAACTATAAAATTTATTAATAAAAACATCTATATTTTTAATTTGGTAAAATAGAAATCATTTTTTGAATTTTAATATCAAATATAACTTAGGGTGAATTTTTGGTATTTTTCTGATAATGTTCATTTTTTAATGAATAGTTAAAAAACATCATTTTAATTCAAAATTGTTTTTTCATCAAATTAATTTTTATAGTTAGATATTTATTTTAATTAGTTTTAAGGTGTAATTTAATTATTTTTTTATCATTTAAAACAATTTTGGTCATTAGATGTAATTTCACTTTTAAATTGGATTTAAAAACAAATCAATCTTTTGATATATTTTACATCATAAAAACCAGTCATTTGTTTTGAGAATGGGAATTATTTTTAAATAAATTTCTTTAATTTTTGTGTTTATAATTTGGTAAAATTGATTCCATATTTTCAATCATAAGCTCCAAATTATGTAATTAATACCCTTTTTTGTTGGACATTATGAATAGTAATGACGACAATTATCTTTAATTATCATGATTAATTTGTAATCTGCTAGTTAAGTGTAATAAAATAATATCATAATAATATAAAATGACCCCAAAATGTGTCCAATTCTCCTTGATTGAGTCATGGCCGACCATGGGTAGAGTTTTACCGATCTTGAGGGCCCATGGAGTCACATGGGTGTGATAATTAAATTTATGACATGATTTTTAAAAAAGAAGAGAAATATAACAATGGTTTGTTTATCCTATGTAACAAAAATTTAATTTAATTTACATAAATTAACTATTAGATTATAAATAGTCATTGGAAAGATAATATGATTTCCTACATCATGATTTTTTTTATAATTTTTATAAATTAAACAAATTTATTTATTTCTGACACCATGATGATGCAGTGATTACCTCATTAATGAACAATTTAAATAAAATGAAAAGTTAATGTAAAATATTAGACATAAACTTTTCTAAAACCTATTACATGGGTATATTTCTAACCCCTATCATCTTATCCTCAAAATATATCATTTTGAGTCCTTTAAAATCCAAAAATAATTTTATAATAAAGTAACATTTCAAGACTTTCCAAAAGTAACCCTCCTCTATCTTATAAAAGTCCCCCACATATAGCCCCTTGCGCACACCTCTCAAGACCTTGGTTAATCTAAATTCTACTAATATTATCCCTCCATATCCCTCTCTAACTCCTAGAATCCAACATTTGGGCAGAATTATTTCAAAGGAAGCCTTTGTCTCATATTAAAAAGAGTTACCTGATTTAGAGGTAATGACTTCTCTTGAGTTTCATTCTTTTAATTTCCTTCTTCACTAACCACTATCTTCTTATTATTTTATCCCATAATAACACTAGTATCCTAAAAATACTATGAATTTTTTATGATAATGTTTCTACCTACACTTACACACACCTCTATCTAATTGTTAATGAAAATAATGTTTTTGTGGGTGGTGAATTACTGCCTCAAGAAATGATGATTGTTCAATATTATTTTATCACCTATCAGGGTGGACATTATGATGGAAGTATATTTATATATGATATATATTATATTTATTTCCTCTCTATGCTTCTGTATTTTTTATTTAAAACATACCTTTATGCTTTTCATGTTGTACAAATACAATAATTTCTTATGAGGAAGTGTGGATAACCGCCCCCTCAAGTGATGTGACTCATTTATTCCATACATGGAATGTATAAAGAATAGAATAAATGAACTAATGTGACCTATATGACATATTTATTATACTATAATTATAATATATCTATGTCTCATTTTTTTATAGTCCATTAATATGACAAAAAATGAAAGTACCGTTCATGCGTACGTACTATCTACCGTCTCCATGAATGGTACATTTCATTTATTATATCCAAACATTATGGAATATTATTAAATAGATATATAATATATGTATATATGATATTTAAATCCTGAACACCATTCTAGAGATGATTTACTTATAACTACATGGATAATTCTTTTCAAACAAGTTCATTGTTGACTCATGTACCAAACATCGACAAAACGTATGATATGAACTCACAAAATTAACTAATTATTATAACATTATAATATATGCTATGAATTGAATAATTATCTATATATTAATTCCTTATGAAATTATAAATTGACTAAAGTTTATTATTCATTAAAATAATGAAATGAACAAGACAAGTCTAACTTGAGGTAAGAGATTTCTTATCTCAGTTTTAATTCTGTAAGATTTACATTGTTCGCCACTTATATGTTGCATGTTGTCTATTGTGTACATAAATTTCATATATATTATCATTATTCTATTTTTATTCTTGGTTTTATGTGATTCATTTTTTGTTTATTATATTAAGGTCATACGACTCGATTGATTACAACGAGGTAAGGGGTTTTTATCTCACTTTTTATTTCTGGGCGATTCATGCTACATTTGACACTATTTCCTTTTGTGTGATGTATGTAATTCCCATGATTATATTCTTTGTGTAATATAATTTAATTTATGGTTATTCACATATTCATTGTATGATCCTTCTTTCGTGGGGTGTACGTTTCGAAAGTTACCCAAATTGGTAAGGGGATCTTCCACCATCTTCTTTTTAAAAGACTTCTTTTTGTTATGTCTTTTAATAAACATATTATTATGTTGGGATTTGTTTTTATATATCCATATTGTTGTAAAAAAAATTTATATGTGATGATAATCCCTTTTTATCTCTCATCAAAACATTTTCTAAATATTAAAGTGACGTCATTAGGCTGCCAAATTTATGTAAGGGAACATCTTGTCCCAATTTTAATTCTTTGGGTTAAACCTCTACTTCCTGATTATATCATGCTATGAATATGTGTGTATGAACTCTGATTATTTTACACTTAATATCCACTTATATTGGGTATATTTATATTTTTCACACATAATTATGTAATTGATTACCCTTAATCTAAGAATATTGTTTTCGTACGGGACATCTCTTCAATCTCCTTTCATTGAGGCATGTTTTTATTTCTACACGACATTGTTTTATACGATGCATAAAACACTTTTGAATTTTCATTTCATTCAAAGGGAATATTTTCTCTACGAATCATTTTATTGAATGAAATAATGGAATGTTTCTATTTTTACATAAGTAGTGACAATGTCTTTTTTCGCCACCGCGAGTATTATTTGATTTGTGGCTTCCTTTATAAGATATAATGTTTTAAAATGAAAAATAAATATCATATACTATTTTTTGGTATTTTTTATTGAAAATGGTTTTTAGAATGGATTTATTATTTGAATATCTTAAATTGTAATCTTGTTAATGCAATATAGAAATGTTATCTTTACATTATCCTCAAGTTATGTGATATGATTACGTTATGGTTCTTGGTCGTTTTTACATATACGGGTGGTCCCGTAAAAAACCTAGGCCATGTGAGCCAGAGATAGCTATTCAATGCATTAGGTAATGTTATGGTGGTCAACGTAAATGTTTCTCCTAAGAGATTTAGGAAATATACTATGATGGGTAATCCAAAGGTGACTCTCTATGTAGCTATGATAGTTAAAATGTAAGAATGTTATGTATGCCTTAAGTTACCATTATGATTTTTGATTACTATGTGTTATTCGTAATTATTATGATTTCATAAGGTTTGATTGAAAATAATGGTTTCATTGATTTTTATTTACTGATGGGTTAATGTTTCCTTTAGTTATGTTATAACCTTTACTATGCTTTTTATGCTCATCCCATGTTTTTGAAATGTTTCCCACAGGACTTCAAGATGAATATGGTCAAGGATGGGATCATGGAATGAAATATTGTCTAAAACATGGAACTAGACATCTTCCTTTTTAAAGGTTTTTATTTTATGAAAAAATGGAAACTGAGTATAAGTGTCTACTTTTTAATCTTTTGATATGTAATAATTATGTCCTAATTCTCTGAAAATATAAACTTTAAAATATCATCAATGAGAATTATTCATTTAATTCAGGATTATTTAATGTTTTAAGGTTGTGTCCTTATATATTCTCAAACCCAAATAGGCTTCTTCTTATGTTTTTTGTTTATTAGGATGGTTTGATAACACTTAATGCATATTGAGTCCATGAATCACCATATCTATATCTTTTGGAATAATAATCTATCTATCGATATTTTATCTACTTATGATCAGAATATCATGGTTTAGGTAAATGTGGTGAGTGAATAGTGTTTCCTAAGACTAATTTATGACTATTGTACCTTGGGATCTAGAATCATATTATTGTGAAATCTAGAGAAATTTGATTCAAGGAATGATTCCTATTTTATTAGGGGGTACATTAACATGATATTTGATCCATCTAAGAATAAAGGCAAGGTTCTATATTCGAGGAAGCACATTTAAGACTTCATGTCCTTTACTGGTTATAAAGGATTAATGGATATAGGTTTTTTTTGCAATACATTTTCATGGTGTAACAAATAGAAAAATCGTACAGAACATGGAGTAGGATTGATCACTACCAAACCAACATACATACCAACTCTATATAATCAAATAATAAGGTCACCCCCTCATTCAGGCTCTATTTGATCACTCATATTTGTAGATCCAACTATCTCTTAGTGTGAACACCCCAGGTAATATCTTCTTCTCCATGAAATGTAAACGGGACCCATATTTCCAATCACATGTTAAGGTCTCATGGAACAAGCCTATTCATGACTTAAAATTGATAAGATTCCTCAAGAAACTCAAGTAGCACAAGTATGACATATAGTTACTGGTAGGGATTAGACCTTCAAAACTATAGGACATAACTTTTTAAAAGGAGAGATCGAGAAATATAATGATATTTTGGAGTCATGTTGTAATGTTAACATGTTTAACAAATTAGTTCATTGAAATAATCCTCTAACTAGAATGATGCATAAGTTGGAATGTGCTGTTTTGGATTGGTCCATGTTGTTTTACCTGAAGGATGGTGACAGAAACACCACGTTTTTTCATGATTGTATCAAATAAAAGATATAGGTCTCCCTCCTTAATAATTTTATATTGTATGGTTCTTACACTAGAAACCTTAATTTGGTTGGTCTCATCGTCAAAGATCATTTCAAATGTCTCCTTGCTGGTTCCAACCTGAACAAGCTTGATGAGTATCCAAGAGGCCACACAATTATGTAGGATTCTATTCTCATGTCCATTTCAAACACTATATACAAGGCTATGGTGAAGCTTCATAATGAGGAGGAGGTTTGGAGGGTGGTTACTTCACTTTCCTAGGAATTCTCACACAGAATAAATGAGTTTCTCGTTTCCTTTTATATATCGGCATGGAACCATATCATGTCCATGATCACAGAAATTATTTGATACATATTCTGAGGTGGTAACCTATCTAGAGTGGCCAGTGTAACTACTCTTATTATAATTTTCAATATTAAGGGCCCCACCTATATAAATTATTTTTGGCAATTAGTATTATTAACATCTCATAGAATGTTCTTGCATGTTTTCTCAAGATGTGGATGTCTAGATATCCAAATAAGTTTTTCATAATAGAACATCATGTATTAATCCTTGCAAGATCTCCCCTAGCAGTTATTTTTGACTCCAAATAGATGATTATTGACATTAACAGAAATACCTTCAGATTCAAAAATTTTATCAGTCATGACATTGAGAAATACATTGATAAAATCAAATGGGGATTCATTTTAATTGTTATATGAAATATCAGATTCTCTATATTTGTGTCTTCTCTTCTCTTCTGGTGTTTGATCTCTTCATGGATATCAATCAGTTTCATGGGTAAAAGGTTTTGTTTCTTCAAGTCAATGCAGGGCCTAAGGTAAGGTGATCTACACTCCTCAAACCTCTTCATAATGTCACATGAATCCTTTAGCAGGCTTATGCAGAACTGCACACATAATAGGTAGATCACCCCATTCATATGTAGGGGTAAATTCCACAGTATTTCACACCTTCTATTTGATGATGATATATTAATTTTTACCAATAGTATTAAAAGGTCTATTTGGTTGATCAATAATTATTTGAGGTATTATTGTATGTGGAGAGATCAATTCCTCAGTAATGAGAATAATGACATGAAACTTTCTACCCACTTCTCAGATATGAAAGACATGAGCATTGAAGATATTTTGAGAATTAATTAGAAAAAATCCCCATGGAATACCTACTAGTGATAGTTTCACTAATAGGGCTCTATACCCACCACTTTTATTATCTTGTGGAGAAAATAATAGGTCGCATTCCAAATAATAAAGGATGGTTCTTATTCATCAGAGACCATATAACTTTGATCAACTACATCATAACTTCCATCCAAATGCATTCCCTTTATCTTCTAAGAGTCCAAAAAACAATAGTTTTCAACAAGATTAAGATCATGCATGATTTTATCTTGGACTCCTAGTCATAGGGTTTCTACTGTTAGACTCAATGGGATATATGGCCAAGATTATCAATACAAGACGTATCTGGCTGAGACAAAATTCTTCCATGATCCAAATCCTTCAATCCAAATGTTATAGTATTCCATGGATGGGAAATCATGGTGGTGAAGATTTAGTGTTCTCATTTATATTGGATATTTTCCAAATCCAAGAGGTAACATCTCAAGAATTCGAGGTATCCTTGTTAGTACATTCCACTTTTCCAAAATCATTCATGCTAGATCATTGGAATTGGGGAAATTAACTACTAGAGTGATAATTAAGACAACTCCCCCCTTAGATTCTTGAGTTTCCCTTCCTTAAAAATCTCCTTCACCAGGGCCAATTCTTATCCAAATTTCATGTAGGCCACCTTAAACGAATCTAAATGATACATATTTAATGGTATTAAATTATTAACCTAACTAGATTTCCAGATCATCATGGGGGGGGGTGTATTTGGTCAATTCTAAACAGAAGAATATAAGAGGCTCTACCAAGTGGATTCTGACAATGAAATGAATGATCTTATCCACTGAAATGACATCTATGTCAAATTGGTCTTTTATATATGGCTTATATTACATAACGTGATCTAAAAAGATGTGGAAATCAGATACAAGGGTATCCACATCATGTCTATGTTCTTTTTTTTATAACTTTCCCAACATATAGAGAAAGAACCCCCTCTTTTTTAGAGAGACTGGGCTCAATAATTGTGGAGATTCAATGGAAATATTTTGTGTAGGTATACATTAATGGTTATTAGTAATGCATTTGATCAGGAATGTTTCCAGGGTGAAAACACAAAGGTTCCATAACAGAAGGAGAGAGCCACCCTTCTTATTGTGGGTTGTTGGGGGTATCTGGAGTGAAATGAATTATGCTTGGGAAGAGGGAATCCCCAGCACATGCCTTATAATTTGATTCTAGACAAGGTGAATTTATATGTATGTGTGCTTTATTTCATGCAATGGTACTTATATACTACCTTCTAGATAGTCATGAGTGGTTATAAAGCTATTCCCCTTGTCCAAAACAATTGTCTCCTAGGTAGATGGGTTTGCTAGACCCCCCCTCTAGTATTAGGATCAAAATCTTTACTGATATATCCTAAAAGTAAAATATCATGAAAATAATAGGTATTATACGAGACTCTAATGGAACATGGATCATTTTATTCAGTAGCTTCTACAACCATGAAAATTCCTTATTACTAGAGACATTGGCTGTGCTTAATGGTCTAGATATTTTCTATTCCTAAAGTACCACCATTACAGAAGTAGAAATTGACACCTCTATTATTTTATATTCTCTTAAAGGGAGGTGTTTCCCCCCTTGGGCCATAATTTTTCTTGTCAATAGATGCTGAAGTCACATGGGTTGGGAAAAGGAGATCCATACCTGCTAAGAAGGAAATGTTATGGCTAACTGTCTTACCTCCAAGTGTAATCCTCCTAAAACCATTATTATTTATCTAGATCGGGTTACCTTCCGCATGAATTTATAATTTTTATTGGGAATATAATATTGTACTTAATTACCATATGCCTCCTTGAGCTTGTTTGTACAAGTTATTTTTTATCAATTAAATTTCATTCTTTTAGAAAAAACATTACACAATCAATATGAAGAGCACTCCTCAAAGATAAACGTTCCACAAAAATATTTATAATTCTCCCAAGGTAAAAATATAAACCAAATAATAACACCACATACATCGATACAAGGTCTCAAAAATCATTTACAATAAAAGGACTATATCCCCACCAGTTACCAACATCATTCTAGGGTCACATTGATTATGACTGACCACAAACTCAAAGTTGTAGATTCCCTTTCCCAAGACATGGAACAAAAAATGCTACCAAATCATGAAGGAAAAGGTGGGGTATGAGCTAAAATCCTATTAGGGTCTCACCAAGTGTTACATAAGGAATTCACTAGAGACAACTGATATATGATTTTAATTTATAGAAAATAAGGCATTATAAAACATTTAATATTTTAAATCAAAACTTTATTTAAAATAAGAAGATGAAATATATATGAAAGTTGGTTTAAATAAAGTATTTAAATAAAAATTTATATTGAATAGTATTTAGGAAAAAATAGTTCTTTAATGAATGGCATGTATAGTAATGTTAGAAAAAACCAAGAAATCTAGTTATATGCCTTGAGTTACTAGAGTTACAGGCTCCAAGATCCACACACTACTCAATCTTAAATCATGGATAAAGTATTTTTTCAGGAATTTATAAGGATTAGTCCTTTGGGAATAAATAATCAATATCCCATTGGTGGGAATCATGTTGATATAGGATTAGTTAGAGTTGTTATCATTAATCCAATGCTAGAGAGATAGATTTCAAGAATTATTTTCCTAATCACTAATTAAATATCAAGGGTAATATTTTCTTCAGTCATTCTTTTAATCAACATTGTATGAATCCTTCATTTTAAATCAATTCTTCATTAACAGTTCAAATGCCACATTTTATGTTTCAACATTCCATTTCAATATCAAACCAAATCAATGGTAATTACCAAATTCATGCTTTTTCAAATCATCATTAATTGTTAAAAAAATTCTAAATAATTAACATAAATTAATTTCATAAAATAATCGTTCAATTAATCAAATATATTTCTAAAAATCTACACAAAAATTTTAAATCCATTAAAAAAAGTGGTTCTCAAAAATTTCCTTGAATTTTTAAATGAAAAGTCAAATAATCTCAAATAAACGTTTTAAAAATAAATTGAATACTCATTTCAATCCAATAATGTAATTTAGAGTAACAATTTTGTAAAATTTATTTTTAGAACCATGCATTTAATAACATTAAAGAATCAAAACAACACTTATAATAGGAAATGATATTTGGGAACGAAGAATTGGAGAATCAAAGTGGAATATCTAGAATCGAGATCCATCAATAAAAAATCCATTAAGATATAGTTGAAATTAAAAATTAACATGAGGATTAAATGATGTAAAAATTTATAGAATAATACGAGAGAGGTAACCCAAAAGAAGGGATAATCCCCATACTATAAAGGGATCATGATCTTTCACTAACACTTAAATTCACAAGAGAAGAGGTTTAGGGTGTCAAGGAATACTCAATAGAGAATTCAAAGGATAATGAAACCTATTATGGTCAAAAGGGGTTGATTAGAGGTTAGAAATAGGTTATTAAGTTATTAATTAAATTTTTTATCAGGTAAAAACGTTATATGCAGCATTTACAAGATTGGATACATGGTAAGTAGTAACTGTTCACCCAAACCATTTTTCATTACAAAGATTCTAGAAAGGGATGAAAATTTGGACACATGGTTCATATAATCATGAAATAACCCTAAAAAACCTTATATATAGTTTTTATAGTTTTAATGGTGAGGTTTTTTGGTTTGGACAAACCATGGCCTCTCTTTGGAGAACCAATATATGGTGAATGGTTCTTATATCCAAACTACACATTTTTCATGAATCATGTGATAAATGTAAAAAACCTCTTGAACAATAATTATATCTCTAATGTCACAAAAAGTGACATGAAATAAGGCCCACATAATGCATAATCATAAAAAAAGCCATGAAATATATGAAATAATATAACAAAATGTTAAAATATGATTTCATCATAATACTTAAAAATGTAGAAAAACATTGTTATTATCCGCAGTGAAAAATTTATTATCTCGAAATAGAATAGTCTAAATAAATTTTATCATATTATAATTTATGACTAGTTATTCATATATCATACAAAAAATGTCATGATTTAGGTAGTGGGTTTTTACATCAATCCAAAGGTGATGTTGTGAGTTGGGAATAGTTTCATGCCAAAAAAACTAGTGCTATGTGTCAGGGATGCGATCAAAAACACAATTTGAATTTGTCAAAAAAAATAAATCGTGTTTTTTGGGGATGAATTTAATAAATATACATAAATATTTCAATAAATTAATCATGAATAATTCTTAGGCGAGTTTATGAAAATTATTTAAAATCATTTTTTGACAATATTATTAGGGAGAAAAATATTGATGTTTTCAATTAGGAATCATAAGAAAGTTATATTTATGGGAATTTGTATAAAAATATATGGAAAATATATTGTAAGTATTTATAATTAGAAATAAAATAAATAATTTAATTAGGTAATAATGTTCATCATTTTTCGTAAGAGAGGTTGATGTAGTTCTACATCAAGGTGAGGGATGTTGATAAATATCTGCGAATGCCACATTATAATTCACCAAAGTGTCTAGAAAATATTTTTCATCATTTATCGACCATGATGATGATTATTTGGTGGTTGGTGAATGTCAATTATTACATACATTCTCTCACTCATGAATTTCTGTTTCTAATCAAGTCAGAGGAATGATGATCTATATCTATTTCATCCAATTTATTTAATAAATTGAGAATCATAACGAATCAGTTCTAATTTGTGATGCAGAATAATAATAATGTATATTGATCACATAATTAATATAAAAGGGAAGATAAAAAATTTTGATAAATAGATTTTTCCATCAAAAAATTGTTGAGAATTCCTATTAATATAATTGGATGACACATTCTCAACCCATGTGTGTGAGTATCATGAATTTATAATCACCACAATTCTATAGTCATCTAAAAATATGAGTACTTGATAAAATTAAAAAAAATTTGGGATTATACTCCCATAATGAGGTCAACCCTATTAAAAATATCTAGTGTAACATTTTTCTTTTATTCATTTTCACATAGATGAGGAATAAATTATATGGGATGATTCATGAAATTAATGTGTCAAATGTGATTGTATCAAAATGAATAATTCATAAAATAAAATATGCTTTATTTATTCACATCACCCTCTTTGTGATACCCTAACTAATTTAGGATGACCTTGTTATAATAGATCATGGATCCCTCATTGAGTTTGTACATATTGATGTATCATCAAAGAAATTAATTTTTTAATAGTATAGGTGTTAATTTTTTCGAGGTAAACAACTTTGACATATTGAAGAGTCGAATGGTACCATTTCAATAATCACAACGACTTGAAGAGAGTGATGTTGTCACTATGGGTTGCCCACTAATTTTCATGATCAATCAAAAATATTTTTAGATATTAGTAATCATGAAATAGATGGGCAGGAAAGAGAATAAATAATATCATCATTGTCTATGAATTTGTATAACAAGGTGTTTATTTTAGATAAAGAAATGTGGGATAATCTTGAAATAAAATCTGATGTGAAAATTAAGATAAAAGAATAAAAAATGAAAAAATAAAGAGAACTATTTAAAGATATCATAATCTATGAAGCTGAGAATATTTACTACTACTTTTATTAATTAAATGGGATTTTCATTCATATTATAGAATTTGAGGGAAATCATGGAGACTAAATTGTGATAAGAAATTATGAAATTTTACAAACGGAATTTACCCAATGTTCTGAGATCTCAAAGGGTTTCTAGATACTTCTCTTAATGTTCTTCATAATACCATAATGAGTTATGATTTGAGAAAAAAATCATATTTTAAACAACAAATCTAAATATAAAATATCATGTAAATCCATGAATAAATTTAAGATTGTGGAAAAGGATGATGAGCCTTCATATGACATAGATAAAGTAAATATTATTAATGAAATCCACTAGAAAATCATAGATCACATAACAAAAATTTAAAAGAAAAAAAATAAAAAATACCAAATAAATATTACAGTTTTTTTAATGTGGATAAATATGATACTTTTTTAAAGTGTTATATAATAATATGGTAAATATAGAATCAAAATATTAATAAAAATAAGAAACTGTACAATTTAAATCAAAAACCGAAATGAATACATCATGATATAAGAATAAACGTATATAGAAATAATCAGATGAAGAAATATCTACCTCAAGTGGGGTGTCATAAGAAAAATGTGATAGAAGAGATTGTAGCATTATAGAACATGTTAAATGAAATTAATAAAAATCAAAAACTGGGGAAGAAGAAAAATGATACGTCAATTTGATTAAAATTTTAAAGGTAGAAATAGATGTCTAAATTTAATGGAACTGTATGATAAAAATGTATCAAAATGTTTCCAAAAGAAACTAGATAGCCATAAGAAAGTTGAATATGATTTTCTTTGAAAATGAAAATTTTAAGATGTTGATATCCTACTTCTTATGGTAAAAGATTCCGAGTAATAAAGATTTATATGATAGTGTTGGATACTGTTTATCCTCAAAAAGTGAAACATATGAAGGATGATTAAATGTTTCTTAATGATGATATGACTAATGAAATGATTATTATACCATTTTATAATTCTTTTGATGTAAATTCTATTTTATGTACTTAGAATAGTTTTATGTATACTCAGGTAATTTCTAAAACTCCTAAATATAAAATCTCTTTAAATGTTTAACATAATATTTTAAGTTCCATGTATAATAATTGGAGTACATATTTTGTAATAATCCCATTGGCGTATTCTACTAATGTTAAAGTGATGTATAGAAATCGAAGGAAGACATGTTCACCAAAATCTATTTAACATTGGCCTAATTTATACTAAAAAAAATTCAATGCTGGACTCAATGATTAATAAGAAGAATGTATTTAAGAGTATTTAATTAGAACAATGGAACCAATATAAATATTGTATATGTTTACTAGTACAAAATCTATCTCTCATGGAATCATAAAAGATTAGAGTTTTGGGGAATATACATAGAATTTATGATATACTTATCTAATATAGAAAAATAGAATATTATATTTCTTATTTGATATGTATTAAAAAAGTTTATAGATATTCAATATATGTATAGAAGAGGTGACTAGAAATTAAATCATGATAAGGGATTTTGGAGCATGATTCTAGGTCAAATAAAACAAATTTATAATGGGGATAAAATTAAAAAAAGGATCAGGGATGAAAAATCCTTAATTATCAAGATATGTTTGAAATTTATCAAGTGGAATAATTCGTGGATAAGAGATAGTGGATAATCCGTAAAAATTATATGATATTCCCAAGATAATAAACTGATTTAAATAATGTGATGGTGTAACACCCCGATATTTTATGAAAAATATTCTTTTTAATTTCATTAATGTCTTGTGTTATACGCTACACCAAAAGGATCTTTCACGACACACATCTCTGACCTGGCTTGAATTACACAAAATTGCTAGTTTCCTCGATAGCTTGCGTCGTACACAATACCAAGTTTCGCTAAACAACGATATGCTATTAAAATATTATTAAAACTAGTCGTTATGAATATTAATAACCACTTTTTGAAATTTTGTAAATTTTATTTTTCAAAATGGACTTTATTTTTGGATTCGGAAAATCGAAATTAGCTTAGGGTGAAATTTTGGTGATTTTCGGATAACTTTCATATTTTAATGAATAGTGAAAATTACTAAATTTTAATTAAAAACAACTTTTTCAATCGAAATAATTAATAGTGATAAATTGTTAATTTGAGTGGTTTTAAAGTATATTTAGAATATATTTTTATAATTTAATACAATTTTGGTCATTGGATGTAATTTCACATTTAAACTAGTTATAAACAAGTGTCAATCTTTTGATAGTTATTATCTCTTAAAAACACGCCATTTGTTTTGACGACGAGATTTAATTTTTAAATTAGTTAATGTAACTGATATTTTTTGAATTTGGTAAAATAGACATCATTTTTGAGTTCATAATATCAAATATAGCTTATGCCTAATTTTTGGTATTTTTCTGGAAACATTCATTTTTTGATGAATAGTGAAACCACTAAGTGGTAGTAAAAAAATGGATTTTTCATAAAAGTTAATTTTACCGCTTCTGTGGGTGGAATTTCAAAAATCCGAGAGACACGGTTGATTTCAGAAAGTAAAATGTGGTTCATTGAGATGAAAATAATTTTTGGTGAATAGTAACTTCTTACTTTTTTTACCACGGTTAAAAGTAAATAGGGTAATTAAGGGTAAAGATGTTATTATTATTACCCTAACACACGTCCTAATTCTATTGGAAAAATTTAATTCGACCAAAAACAACCTTAGGAATAAAATATGATCATTTAGGCCCACTTGGATTAGATTAGGACATTAATTATTAATTTAATTAAAGAAGGGTTAAAATAGTTAAAATCAAAGTTTAATAAGAAAATAATTTTTAATATGGGGTTATACATAAGATAAATTCAACTATAAATATTCATTAGAAAGCTAAAAATATTTCCTACATAATGGTATTTTATTTGTAATTTTTAGACATTAAATAATTTAATTATGACACAACGATGATGCAGTAATTATCTTATTAATGAAATATTGACATAATTGATGTTATAAATACCCAAACAAATATAATTTGAGATTTTTTATGAACTCAATAAATTTTCTAGGTTAATACGACATGTTATTGTTGATATAAGTAACTTTTTTCGAACTTATCATTCTGTTATAAATTTCATAAAAATCATGTACCAAATAGTGTCAAAATTGACATAAATTAGTTTTTAAAACAAATATTTTATTATTAATTGTTATTTAATTCCTAAAAATATAAGTTTCGTCCAAATGACTTAGATAAGGTTATATATATTAATAATAAACAACTTGGGGTTCGTTTGGCTTGATATAGTAAGTTTATTAACCTTATAGTATAAGAACACAAGAAGACATGGTAAAAGTAAAATTATTTAACTTAATGTTATATCTAAATGATGAGGTTAAAATAGGATCCTAAACTTGTCTAAATTATATTAAATGAGATTATTTCGTCCCATCCTCACCTTAGCTTCTAAATATATCAATTTGGAGCTATTTACAATCGAACTTGACGTTATAATAAAATTTTATTTTCAGTTATTCCAAAGGTACCCCTCTCCTCCCTTATAAAAGGGCACCTCCTCCATCTCTTCCTAACACAACATTGATCCTTCAAGCTTGGAAATACCCTGCCAAATTCACTGCTCCACTTCCCTAGAAACATCCTAGAGGTTCTGGTATTCCTCAACGACCAATTTTAGTGCCCTAAAAGAAGGTCTCAAAGAAGCACTTCAAAGAGGAGGTAATGTCTGTTACCGATTATTTCATCTTTATTTCTTCTTCCACTTCTTCTTCTTTAGTTTTTTAATTATGAAGTAATAATATCAGTATCACTCATATACTGATATGTTATTATATGTATGAAAAAACCCTATTTCACCATCTATCCAGCCTACGGAAAAAGAAATCACCGCGCGTGCGTACGTACGGAATACCGTCTCCACGCCGTAGTGTAATATATTTTCCACCACCACCTTACTTGGATGGGTATAATGGTGTAAATAATGACTATATATGACTATTATAAAGTGATACTGATTCTGAAATAGTATACATATACTCCAATATGATTCCACGATCATATGAACGATATCATCACTCGTACGTATGTACGGAATACCGTCTCCATGATGTGATGCAACTCGTTCTACATGATCTTCATTTCATGGTGATTATATAAATGAATTGAATGAATGAATATGATATATATTACACTAATAACATTCTGCAAATGAGGTATCTATAACCTAAAGACAATAATTAGAATTTATTCGACAAAACATGCATAAGAACAAAAAGTTATAAACACCCGAATAACAAGTAGCAATGAAATATTAATACTGCGAAGCTAAGAATATGACCATATATGATATAATAACAATGAATATGATTCTGTAATAAGTCAATGACATTATTTAAATCATTATACAGGATGTTCGGACACTTACGAAGCAAATCAGACCTAAGGTAAGAGAAATATCACAATCTCATTTTTATCCAAGATTGTTTATACTTTGGCATTTACTGGGGTGTATTTTATCATCCACATCCATGTTTCCTCAATATGTAATATTATTTCTATTCACCTACAATTTTTTAAATGCTCTTTTACCCTTTGGTGAGTTTTTAGTAAAATATATGAAAGGAATATTTTGTTGTTTTTCGAACGAGGTACTTTTTTTACTTTTCTGACAAAAGTACGAGAATAATGTTTTTTTAACATATACAGCATGAATGTATCTTTATAACATTATTTCCAAGAAGCATCTTTACACGTTTTCAAGTTTATTTTTAATATACTTATTTTAGTTTAAAGTTCTATGACATATTAAGAAAGGAAAAATTGTTTTGGAAGAAGAAAGGATATTTTCGTCAAGAATGGAGTTCAAGTGTTTTATCAAAATTAATTTCCATATAAGATAATAAAGGGTTCTGTTTTTATCCCTATTATTACATTAATTTGATTATGTTGTGATGAAATTATTTTTATGAATTCCTTTATCTTATTTGAATTGTTTTATGATGTCATGATGTTTAAGATTCCCATTTGTATTACATGGGTTATGCAATGATGTATGATTTATAATTTTGTGGAACTAATAAGAATGGTATCATTATGAGATGAGTGTGACCTATATCTCCCTCCAATGCATTGGGTAAAGATTTTATATCTCATGAGATAGACATGGCTGGATTGGTAGGTTATACCGGTTCAGTGAAACATGACTGAAACGAGGGTAACTCGGTTCAGAAAGGGACTTTGTCCACTAAGATAGTCTTGGAAATGAGTCTTGACTAATAATAATATGATTCTCTATGATTATGTGTGTATGCCACAAGGTTTCATGTTTTATGTTATGATTATTGGGATTTCATTTCACTACTGTGATTTATCTCATGTTATGAAATTATGCTCTCTTTTGCAGGTTAAGATTTCCAAAATATTATGTTCTTATGAAAATGATGTGATTGATATTTCTTTTGTTTACCCATACTGAGCATTTGAGATCACCCTTTTATGTTTTTTCCCCAGGATATAAAGAATGGTTTTAGGTAAAAAAAGTAATATCTTTATGGGAGATGTTGAAGATCTTTCACTACGATTAGAAGATTATATTCCGAGTTTCCAAAGACACTAAACTATTACGATCCATGTGTGTGTGTGTGTGTTTTTGTTATGTACTAAGTATTCCGCAAAAGTAATGTAATGTCCATGTACGTCAAGCTTCGGGTCCCTACTGTTGGTATCATAGGAAAGGTTTAGTCAACCTTTGGAAACTAGGATGCGAAAACGTTAGTGAGATCCCTAGAGATATTTCTAAGGTATGTCTAGGGATGTCCCTAAGGATATGTATACGTATAGGATATAGTCCTAGAACTAAGGTAATGATCATAGAATTTAACCTATGATGTTAGACATTGAAGGTACTCCCCCTTTATTATGTTGTTTTCCCTAGCATGATTTTTTCCTCTCACACTATTCTTTTTGGGTTTTAGACGATGGCTGGAACCCGAAGGAACCGTGTTGATCAATGCAATGGACAATGCAATGATTTCCCTCCTGAACAAACAAATGTTATGGGAGATTGAGTGAAAAATCTTATTGCTATACTTACACAAGCTATGAATCATTCTGGGCTTCCAAATGAGCAGAGAAGGGAACAATATTCTATTGATTCCTTCATGAGGCAACACCCACCTTCTTTCAGTGGGTCTTCCGATCCACTTGTTGCTGAACAATGGATCAGTACCACTGAAAAGATATTTTCAGTTCTTCAATGATCTAAGCATGATAAAGTCATCATAGCAGTATATCGTTTGGAAGGTGAAGCTGATCAATGGTGGAATGTTATCAAGAATACGAGGCCAAGAGATGAAATTGAGTCCATGGAATGGGACGTGTTCATGAACTTGTTTTTCAGTAAGTACTTCCCTCGTATTCTTCGAACAAAGATGGAAAAGAAGTTTCTTGAGCTGAAGCAGAAGGATGATGAATCTGTTGGTATATACGATGCGAATTTTACAAGTCATGCAAGGTACGCATCTGGCATTATCATCCAACCTGAAAGTAAAGTCGATCGATTTTTCAGTGGCTTAAAACCAAGTCATCGAAGGGAATTAGATATAAGAGACTTATGTAGCTATGAAGAAATAGTGCGTTGTGCTATCAATGTAAAAATGGAAGTTGGTGTTACATATCCATCTCATGGTTTTGACAAGAAACGAAAGATGGAGTTCAAGGAGAAATCACAAAATAATGGTGAAATGATGATGAATGTTTCCTTATGCACAAAGTGTGGAAAGAAGCATGGTGGATATTGTCTTAAAGGGACTAGAAAATGTTTTAAGTTTGGAAAAGAAGGTCATCGAGCAGCTGAGTGTCAAAGTATTGGAAAAAGGGTTTCTAATGATGTGAATAAAGAAAACAATGCAGAGAACGCACCACCAACACTTCAATGCTTCAAGTGCAAGGAAATGGGGCATTATGCTAATAAATGCCTTAATCCAAGGGTTAGTGATGATCGACATGAGCAACCGCTTAAGGGAAAGGACAAAGGGAAGTCACATGCGATCACTATTGGCGATGTTGAATATGACAACGATGTGATGGAATGATTAAGTGTTTTATGTAATGGGATTCCAAAATAATGTTGTATCATGGAGTATTGGAATATTTATGTATTGGTCTAATGTGGTATTCAATGTTATTGAGATATTTTTGGAAATAAGATGATATGCGCATAATGAAGGGAAAATGAGAAAATGAAATGTTTAACAGTATTCATGAGCTCATGATTGATATAAGGAATAAGTGATATCATGGTTTGAGTATATTGAATATTGATGATTTTGGTATGTGGAAAGTGTTAACTTTTAACAGCATTCAAGTTTTCACTATGGTTCAATGGGTATTCAAGAGAATACATGATTAAGGCCTTTGAATGTTTGGAATGTGACCAACAAGACATATCTTATGATATATGAGGATCAATGATGATATTAAATCTCTGGTAATCATTTTCACTATATTATGAGAGTGGACTGCAGTATTATGGATAAGCCTAAAGATTGGAATGGATTATGTTGGACATAAGTTAGTATTGTTTAAGGATAGATGTTTTTCGATATTATTGATGGGATGTTATAGTAATATATTTTTAGAAAAAGGACAACCTGTAGGACGGGAGACAGCCCATCGCGTGGAACAAGGCTGTGGGAATCGAACCCACAACCGAAGTGCGACTGGCCTTTATCGCCTACCACTGGCCTACAGGAAGTCCCTGTTTAGTAGAAACTAGTTTTATTATATTAAGCAGTATGATATATGAAGTATAAGATCATTTTAGGAACTATATAGGATTAATCTCACTATAGATGGACTTATGTATTTTTTCTAACCTTTTGTTTGAGACAGATGGAATGACCCATCATCTATCACATGATCTGCTAACACATCACGAATGACAAATTCAACTTCATTTCTTTAAGAGATGAAGTGAAAATTGTTCGAAGAACGACAAACGGCGAGACTATACCAAAATCACGAAAGTATTTCTTCTAATTCCAAAATGATCTTTAAAACCAAAAATGTTGTCCTAGTGCTCTTATATCTGATTAATCAGATGGTACCTTAGATCATCACAAATTTATGGCTTTTTGATTGTTGGCTTTTCCATAGCCATGTTCTCTACCACTCTCCATCAGAACATGATGGCTAGATTTCTCTTCCATATACATATTTTCACCTCTGTGGAAACCCAATGATTAGTTTATTTGGGTAACCGTTACGTTTCATACTTTTGTTTTTAAATAATGGTTTTGGTATTTTTTTACGATGTGGGTTTCTATTAAAGATACTTTCAAGTAGTAAACCATTTATTACCCCGACGAATTTTGTGGGAGAAATTCATTTTAAGGGGAGTAGAATGTAACACCCCGATATTTTATGAAAAATATTCTTTTTAATTTCATTAATTTCTTGTGTTATACGCTACACCAAAAGAAGCTTTCACGACACACAACTCTGACCTGGCTTGAATTACACAAAATCGCAAGTTTCCTCGATAGCTTACGTCGTACGCAATACCGAGTTTCGCTAAACAACAATATGCTATTAAAATATTATTAAAACTAGCCGTTATAAATAGTAATAACCACTTTTTGAAATTTTGAAAATTTTATTTTTCAAAATGAACTTCATTTTTGTATTCAGAATATCGAAATTAGCTTAGGGTGAAATTTTGGTGATTTTCGGATAACTTTCATATTTGGATGAATAGTGAAAATTACTAAATTTTAATTAAAAACAACTTTTTCAATCGAAATAATTAATAGTGATAAATTGTTAATTTGAGTGGTTTTAAAGTATATTTAGAATATATTTTTACAATTTAATACAATTTTGGTCATTGGATGTAATTTCACATTTAAACCAGTTATAAACAAGTGTCAATCTTTTGATAGTTATTATCTCTTAAAAACATGCCATTTGTTTTGACAACGGGATTTAATTTTTAAATTAGTTAATGTAACTAATATGTTTTAAATTTGGTAAAATAGAAATCATTTTTGAGTTCATAATTTCAAATATATCTTAGGCCTAATTTTTGGAATTTTTCTTGAAACATTCATTTTTTGATGAATAGTGAAACCACTAAGTGGTAGTAAAAAAAATGAATTTTTCATAAAACTTAATTTTACCACTTCTGTGAGTGGAATTTCAAAAATCTAAGACGCATTGGTTGATGTTATTAAGTAAAATGTTGTTCATTGAGATGAAAATAATTTTTGGTGAATAGTAACTGTTTACTTTTTTTTACCACGGTTAAAAGTAAATAGGATAATTAAGGGTAAAAATGATATTATTATTACCCTAACACATGTCCTAATTCTATTGGACAAGTTTAATTCGACCAAAAAATACCTTAGGAATAAAATATGACCATTTAGGCCCACTTGGATTAGATTAGGACATTTATTATTAATTTATTTAAAGAAGGGTTAAAATATTTAAAATCAAAGTTTAATAAGTAAATCATTTTTAATATGGGGTTATACATAAGATAAATTCGACTATAAATATTAATTAGAAAGATAAAAATATTTCCTACATAATGGTATTTTATTTGTAATTTTTAGACATTAAATAATTTAATTATGACACAATGATGATGCAGTAATTATCTTATTAATGAAATATTGACATAATTGATGTTATAAATACCCAAATAAATATAATTTGAGATTTTTTATGAACTAAATAAATTTTCTAGGTTAATATTACATGTTATTGTTGATATAGGTAACTTGGTTCTAACTTATCATTCTTTTATGAATTTCATAAAAATCATGTACCAAATAGTGTCAAGATTGACATAAATTAGTTTTTAAAACAAATATTATATTATTAATTGTTATCTAATTCCTAAAAATCTAAGGATCGGCCAAATGACTTAGATAAGGTTATATATATTAATAATAAACAACTTGGGGTTCGTTTGGCTTGATATAGTATGTTTATTAACCTTATAGTATAAGAACAAAAGAAGACATGGTAAAAGTAAAATTATTTAACTTAATGTTAAATCTAAATGATAAGGTTAAAATAGGAACCTAAACTTGATTAAATTCTATTGGATGAGATTATTTCTACCCATAACCACCTTAGATTAGAAATATATCAATTTGGAGCTATTTAAAACTGAACTTGACTTTATAATAAAATAATATTTTTAGATATTTCAAAGGTACCCCTCTCCTCCCTTTAAAAGGGCACCTCCTCCCTCTCTTCCTCACACAACTTTGAGCCTTCAAGATCGGCAAACCCCTAACAAATTCTCTTCTCCACTTCCCTAGAAACATCCTATAGGTTCTGGTCTTCCTCAAATACCAATTTTAGTGCCCTAAAAGAAGGTCTCAAAGAAGCACTTCAAAGAGGAGGTAATGTCCGTTACCGATTCTTTCATCTTTATTTCTTCTACGACTTCTTCTTCTTTAGTTGTTTCATTATGAAGTAATAACATCAGTATCACTAATATACTGATATGTTATTATATGTATGAAACAACCCTATTTCACCATCTATCCAACCTACAGAAAAAGAAATCACCACACGTGCGTACGTACGGAATACCGTCTCCACGCTGTGGTGTAATCTATTTTCCACCACCACCTTACTTTGATGGGTATAATGGTGTAAATAATGACTATATATGACTATTATAATCTGATACTGATTATTAAATAGTATACATATACTCCAATACAATTCCACGATCATAGGAATGATATCATCACTCGTGCGTACGTACGGAATACCGTCTCCACGATGTGATTCAACTCGTTCTACATGATCTTCATTTCATAATGATTATATAAATGAATTGAATTAATGAATATGATATATATTACACTAATAAAATTCTGGAAAAGAGGTATCTATAACCTAAAGAGAATAATTAGAATTTATTCGTCAAAACACGCATAAGAACAAAAAGTTATAAACACCTGAATAACAAGTAGAAATGAAATATTACTACTAAGAAGCTAAGAATATGACCATATATGATATAATAACAATGAATATGATTCTTTAATAAGTCAATGACATTATTTAAATAATTATACAGGAGGTTCGGACACTTACGAAGCAAATCGGACCTAAGGTAAGTGAAATATCACAATCTCATTTTTATCCGAGATTGTTTATACTTTGGCATTTACTGGGGTGTATTTTATCATCCACATCCATGTTTCCACAATATGTAATATTATTTCTATTCACCTACAATTTTTTAAATCCTATTTTACCCTTCGGTGAGTTTTTAGTAAAAGATATGAAAGGAATATTTTGTCGTTTTTCGTACGAGGTACTTTTTTGACTTTTTCGACAAAAGTACGAGAAGAAAGTTTTTTTAACTTATACTGCATGAATGGATCTTTATAACATTATTTCCAAGAAGATTCATTTACATGTTTTCATGTTTATTTTTAATCAACTTATTTTAGTTTAAAGTTGTATGACATATTAAGAAAGGAAAAAATGTTTTTGAAGAAGAAAGGATATTTTCCTCAAGAATGGAGTTCAAGTGTTTTATCAAAATTATTTTACATCTAAGATAATAAAGGGTTATGTTTTTATCCCTATTATTACATTGATTTGATTATGTTGTGATGGAATTATTTTTATGAATTCCATTATCTTATATGAATTGTTTTATGATGTCATGATGTTTAAGATTCCCAGTTGTATTACATGGGTTATGCAATGATGTATGATTTATGATTTTGTGGAACACATAAGAATGGTATCATTATGAGATGGGTGGGAAATATATCTCCCTCCAATGAATTGGGTAAAGATTTTATATCTCATGATATAGACATGGCTGGAATGTTAGGTTATACCGGTTCAGTGAAACAGGACTGAAACGAGGGTAACTCGGTTCAGAAAGTGACTTTGTCCACTAAGATAGTCTTGGCAATGAGTCTTGACTAATAAGAATATGATTCTCTATGATTATGTGTGTATGACAAAAAGTTTCATGTTTTATGTTATGATTATTGGGATTTCATTTCACTACTATTATTTATCCCATGTTATGAAATTATGCTCTTTTTGCAGGTTAAGATTTCCAAAATGTTATGTTCTTATGAAAATGATGTGATTGATATATATTTTGTTTACCCTTAATGAGAAATTGAGTTCACCATTTTATGTGTTCTTTTCCCCAGGATATAAAGAAAGGTTTTAGGAAAAAAAGGAAGATCTTTATGGGAGATGGTGAAGATCTTTTACCACGATTAGAAGATTATATTCCGAGTTTCCAAAGACACTAAACTATTACGATCCTTGTGTGTGTGTGTTTTTGTTATGTACTAAGTATTCCACAAAATTAATGTAATGTACATGTACGTTAAGCTTCGGGTCTCTACAGATGGTGTTGTAATGACCATTCATAGTGCATCCTAATTAAAAATAAAAATTGTTGTCTCTACTATAACTAATCACAATAGGTTAAACTCATAGGTAGTTTTATTTGTTTATGGGATCTCACATAATCATTTTGGTGTGTGTTGTTTATTTTATGAGGTATAAACGTTTATTTTCAAGGAATTACTTTTTAAACTACTTTAATGTTGAAGAATTGTTATTATAGGATAAAGTAAAAAAGGAATATTTATTTTAGATAAGATATCCTAGTAATTCCTATAGTATCAGTTTTAGAGATGTGAATAATCAATGACATAGAATACATGGCCATATTAGTCAAAAGAATTTGATTAATATGTATACGGAAAATGTGCTAGAGGATATTACCCAATTGATTAGAGATGAATATTAGATTATTGTTTCTAATGAAAAGTCAAAAATAGTTATGGAGAATAATATAAAAGTAGATATATAATCATCAAGACCTTTTCAATTAAGTAACATAGATTTTTTGGAATATGAGAAAATAATCTATAATAGTGTACTTGAAATTGATCACATTAATTCATTAATATACAGTAATAAGAAGAGTGTTATTCATAAAACATAAGTCCAAAGTGGTGGACATGCTCAAAATTAACAGAATAAATGTTAAAAGAGATATTATAACTCATACCAAGATACTATGAATATATAATGGTAAGGATTACACTAGAAAAAATTTAAATTATATAATGGAAATTGTAGGATTTAACATCAATACAACTCCCCTTATACAACATAATATAATTATGTTGCTGAGAGAATGAAAAATACCATTAAGGATATTGGGGGAAAACTACTTGATAAATTTTATTGATTTCTGATCATCTAGAGGGATGATATGTTCATCGATTCACAAAACCAAAATTTATGATTTATGTCAAAAAATTCTAATTTTAACTCTTATTATGTATAAAAATAATATGAATCCAAAAGTTATGTACTTTTGAGTCTTTAAGAGACTTTTCCTCATACATTTCAATGGATTTAGTAAAGTAAAGTTTGATGAATGAGCTACTGATGGAATATTTTTGGGATACCTATATAATAGGAAATAAAACAAATGATTGAATAAAAAATCATAATGTGGTTGAGTGTTGTGATTTCAATATTATTTAAAACCAACCCCTGATGTCTTATTTTCGTCTTTCTGTTTTAAGTGGAGAAAATGGAATCAACATATAGATATCTTGACAGATTATTGGTTGGTATCTCAAAGTATAATCTATTTATAGGGGTGTTCACTCTAATAAAAATTATGAAGAAGATTTTGTTTCTATGATTGATAAATATAAATAAGAAAATATAATGAAGAATGTAGAAATAGATAAGAATATATGGAATCAATCACCACATATCATGTCTAGAATAAGGTTTTATGTTGAAGTTCAAATTTATTTAATCACTTATTTTGAGCCACATTTAGTGGATAAATCCAATTGTAAAAAATAATAGATTAATGGTATGTATGATAGATAAATCATATTAATAATAACGAAACATGGGATCTTATCCCATGAAAAATTAAACAAAATAACATTAGAACCAAGTGGATATTCAAAAAATAAATAAAATGATCAAGGTAAATTCAAGAGAAACATATCCATAAATGTATAAAAGGAGTAATATATAGCTAAATAGGTTGATTTTAAAGATACATTTTCTATTGTTTCATGATAGGTGGATTTTTTTTCTTTTTATGGAATATTTCAAAAAATATAAAAATAATATAATCGATGTCGAGTATTAAATTTTCAATATAGAACTTTATAAGGATGTACATATGGAGAAACTTTATGGTTTTGTGATTTATCTTTATGGAATAAAAGTGTGACTATTGATGAATGATGTGTATGTCATGAAATAAGGACCAAGGGATTGGTATTAAATTCTGTCGAACTGCTTGAAGGAATTGAGATTCATCCAATGAAAAGTGAAAAAAAACCTATATATAAAATAATTCAAGAGATGTAGAGTAATTAACATTTTAGTACATATCATATAATTATTGAAGGTTATAATGAAAATCTTTTTAAGGGTTTTCCAAGACAATGGGGTTCAAGTGTGAGATGTACATATTTGGTGATATGAGAAACGTCTTGGTATTACATGTTATCCAATATAAAATTTTAATTTCTTAACTACATAAAATTATTCAAGATAATTATTGATGAAGTTTGAGAAATATGGTTTTAAAATAGTCTCTACACCCATTCAAATTATAATAAATATGACTAATGATTGTAAATGTGCATACAAAAATCAACAATACTTTAGAAGAGTAATTATTTGAACGATTTATCTAATAGCTTTAATGTTAGACATTGAGATAATAATTTTTTTTATTTAATTAATTTATCCATTTTGAGATTTTTTGTTACATGAAACAATTAATATATCTTGTGTGACATGAAACATTGAGTTTAGATTGTGTTACACATAACACTGAGTTCAATGAAAATGTGACATACTATTAATAAATTATTATATTTTACGATAGTTATAGATATGCCATTGAAATTGAGAGTTTTAATAGTATTATCAAAATAATAAAATATATGGTTTAAAAATCTATATAAAATGAATTATTTGGTGACCAATTAATTAGGATTGAAAATAAAAAACCATTTAAAAATAAAGAATATATTTGGTAATGAAAAACTATTTTTTTCACACAAATGTACATACATCAATAAATTAAACGATCCGATTCGGGTGAATGATTAAAATTATTTTTTTGGTATATATTAAATGAAATAGTTATCATTCATATTATATTTTTATGCTATATATAATGATAAGTCTAATTTTATGCTTAAGCTATATTTTTTTTAAAAAGAACTAGTGTCATCTTTTTCCCAATTGTTTTGAAAATAAATTTTGATAATTATAGAACATTTATTTGATAAAATAATTTTAATTTTCAAAATCAGAATTTTAAAATTATCGTATCATGAAATTTTGAGAAAATTTTTGAATAGCTATATTTTTAATGAATAATAGAAATACTAAATTTTAATCAGAAACTATCTTTATGTTTAAATTAGTTATAAAGATAAATTATATTTTCAATTTATTTTAAAGTAAAATATGTTTTACTATTTATATTTATCTAATTTAGGACATTTTAGTCATTTTAATATTGTTTTTTCATATAAAAATAATGTAAACATTTAAAAAAAATCTCTTTGAAAACACGTTTTCGCATCAAACTTATGAGATTATTTATAAATTAAAATTTTCCAATTATGTGAATTTATTAAGAAGAAATGGATTCTATATTTGAAATAATAATTTATTAACTTATATAATATGTTCAACTTAATTTTTTACCCAAATAATAATGAAAATAAGAAAACAATTTACCATGGTTAAATTGAAAATGGGTTTATCATGGGTTAAACTAAAATGATTATTTTTAAAATTTACTAGAAAATTTCCCAAAAAATATTATATAGACATATGATGACCTTATAATGTATAAGGTTGTAGGATAATGATTTTTTCAATTTTGTAATTTTTTTTATATAGTTATACATTTTTATTCAATAAATACAATTGTGTCACTCACCTCACTTATGAATCATCACCTCCATTGTATCCTCTTCACACCTTCAAAACCTTATTTTTTTTGCCTTTACCTACCAAAAAATCAGCTCCAATCATCCCTAAACACATATTATAAGTCTTATTATGGACATAATTTCCCCCTACAGTGGATTTTGGTGCAAATCATAGGAGGATACCTAAAAAGGAGGATACATTCCTTAATGAGAATTTTTGTGTTATTTCATTCTACATTTAATTGAATTATTATTAAGAATTAATGATATAATAACAATATAATATTAAATATAATTATATTTATTCAATGTTAATTAATTAAAATAAAATAATCTCCACTTTAATCAAATGTTTTACAAAATCACGATTCAAGTGAATGGAAGGCAACCTCCATGAAAATCGATGTCATTCTTTTTTCCATTATCACCTTTCACATTTTGATAAGATGATGGATATAATGTATGTATATATATAAATGATATTTATAACATAATAATAAATTTAGATTCATAATATGATATAAATATTTATACTTTCCATATTGTACGATATATAATAAATACACTTTTGTGTATAGTGGACTACCTCCTCACAAAGAGAAGTGATTCATTAATCACTAACACATTACATGGAAGTTAATTATGATAATATTAATGAATATATGTCATATATATGAAATAATAGTTATATTAATTACATATTTTTTATTATTAAATTACAATATATCATTTTATTTCTTACCTTTTGACTAACTATGATATGATAACATCACTAGTGTATATGTGGATTGTATCCCACACAAATCGATGTGACTCAAATTTTCTTCACCACACCAAATAGATGATATGTTTTTGTATTTTAATGAAATAATTTTATATTAATGATATTATTATTTTTATAAATTAAAATATTACTTTACACCTATCCATACAAATCATTGAAAAATGGAAATGTTACTCAAGTGTACGTAAAACCCATCATCTCTGTGATCGTAACACACTTAATTTCTGTAAACCATTATTAATTATTTGTATATAAATTATAATTAATGTATTAATATTAAAATTAATTAATAATTATATTTTTGGATATTATGTAACAATTATCAAAGTTATAGGACCAAAAATTACATATCAAATCATTTACTAAAAACAATGCGGTTATTACCCAAATCATGCTATTAACATTAAGTTATTTATATTCTAGAAATTAATAGTTGTAAGGAAATCATATATTGTATTATATATATATATGGTTATGTAATATATTTATAATGAAATTATAATTATTATATAGTAAGTTAAAATGTGTTTTAAGGTAGTCAATATTTAAGATAAGATATTTGTATTCTCTCTTTTATTTCTTGGGGACATATGAAAATTCACCAATAATATCATTATTTTGGTATATATAATGAAAATTTTAGATGTTATATTATTAATATACTAATTTTAATTATATTAGAATTTTTATTTGATGTTATTCTTTATTAGGGATTACGATTTAGAAGATTATTAAAGCTATAAGAGATTTCTATCTCACTCTGTATTTATTGTGAGGCACATTCCTTATTACACACCAATTAATTTTATGTGGTGTGTATAATTTCCATGAATGCGTTTTAGGATAATTTCCCTTAAAATTATTAGAATTTAAAAATCAGTTATATTTTATCACTTTCATATGGATTATGATTCAAATGATACCAATGTGTTAGGATATTTATGTGTTCATTTTCCTTCTTTGGTATATATGTTATGTTATGAATCTATCTTTTTTAAGGTATATAAAGAATATTTAAAATATTCTAAAATGAAATTTTTTATTCTCATGATATTATATGTTTCATTTAATTTTATTCATTCATATGGATTATGATTCAATGTTACCAAATAGTTGAGAGTTTTATGTTTCAAACACAATGTTTCTTGGGGTTGTTCCTGATTATAAATCCAATAATGAAATATTATGAGACATATCTTAGAAAAAACATTTATCATATTAGACTATTATTATGTAATGAATTTTTTTCCTTCATTTATCTCTCTATGTAATCATGATTTTTAAGAAATATAATAAAAATTAACACTATTTTTTTATTTTGTTGAAAATCTTTTTTCATCAAAAACCGTGATTCCTTAAAATGTTTTTAAATTGTTTTTTTCATTCTCTCAATTATTTCACAACAAAATTTGTACAAATGTTTTACTTTTTACAAATAGTTTAGAAACGAATGTTCATTTCACTTTTCAAACAATGCACATTTTTCTATTAACATAGGTATAAAAAAAATATTTGTTTGAATGTGTATTAAATGAATGGAGTTCCACAACATCATGGACGTTATTTTATTTTATACATAATATACATATTTATCAAAGATACTTATAATGAAAATGATTTCCAAAAATTTATTTTTCTGATTTTTTTTTCAATGATGAAAAGTTATTTCAGTTTGGATAGTATTAAATGAATTTTAAAAATTACATTATAAATTTTCATGTTTATTTTCACTGAAAAGGATTTTCATTTTTTTATAATATTTAATTTTAATATGGGAATTTCAATGAAAGGATATTTTTTTAAAGAAATTTTCTAAGTAATTTTTATTTCAAAATCATTATCCTTATAAGATGACATCCATAATGGTTATTTTTTCTTTACTATAGATATGATCTAAATATACCATTCTTATTCATTCCATGAATAGTTCAAGTTTATGATTACCTGAGTTCTATGAAACCAAATTATCATTTATGGGTTATACCAAGATATAAATTTTATGAAACCCTTTGTTTTTATATGGGTTATTCTATTATGAAATAATGAAAGGATTATGAAACCTACTTTTTACATTGGTTATGATATGATATAATTTTTATATAAACAATTTAATTACACAGGTTATGACATGATGAGTGGTTAAGGATATTTTAACACACATATGTAAGATTTTAATTTAAGTGATGGGTGTGACAAATATCTCCCTCATGTTTTTTATCTCATAATATAAAAATGTCTAGAATGTGGAGTGAACCCATTTTAGTATGGGACATTGTCTGTTACGATGGTATTGGGAGTGAACCTTGAGTACTATAATGGTTTCTGAAGTGAGCATATTCCACTATTATATCATAGTTAGTGAGCCTTAACTATTATGAAATTGATTTTATATGATTATTTGTATTTCAATGTTCCATGTATTATTCCAATGTTATTCTCTCATGGATCATGTTAATTGATTTCATTATGATTAATGTCTTTTGAAATGCCAAATATTTATTCCAAGACTCATGATTACGATATTTAATATGTATGGTGTGTTTTTTATATGTTATTACTATGTTATAATTCCCTTATGTTCATGTGAGGATTATGAATCTCCCTTGTTTACCCATTATAATAATCTGAGATCACTCATTCTTGGGTTTCCTTTACCCAGGTTAAGAAGAGATGTTTCATGTAGGGTATTTTTGTGAAGATTAATAAAGGGTAATATATTTCATTGATATGTTGTATATCATTCCATAAATTATAATATTGGGTATCTATTCTCTAAATAAACTTATTTATTATGGTCCCCATGTTTATGTTTGTGAAAAGTATTGAATATTAATCAATTTCAATAGATGAAATACCAATGTACTATAAAGACTCAAAAATTTCCATGTAATTTATTTTTATTATATGGGAATTTTACGAGTCTGTGAAAATTGAAAAGCGGGTGATTCTGAGGCATGGTCTACCCAGAATGAATTTCTGAACATTTTTTCTTGTATGTACACTAAATGTATGAGTGGGTTTTTGTAACATTTAAACATGTTCTTGGAATTGAAACATGACGACACTGTTGAACTCGAATCACCTGTATTCGCTTATGGATACCTTCACCTCGACCTCAGTAGGTCTAGGGTGAAAGTTAGATTTTGTTTTTTCATGGAAAAAAAATTAAATAAATAATAACTTTTATTTTATTTTTATTGTACCCTCTCCACATGGGTTATGGAGGTGGGGACCACCTAGACTAAAAACCTCCCTAATTTAATTATAGTGGTGGGGACCACCCGAACCCTCTTTAATGGGAGAGAACATTTCAACTCCCCATTTAACAAAATTGAGACAACTAAAATTTATTAAATGTGTCGAAAATAAATTTTTAAAATATAAATTAATCTATTAAACTTATTCTAATTTATATTGGAACATTTTTCCTTTTTAGGGTGTTGGGTTTGCAAAAGAGAAGGGGAGAACATGGGATAATTGTGGAGGATCATTCTCTCCAATGATGAACACCTTCGAACGAAGATCATTCTATAATGAAGAAGACGTCAAATTATCAAATGAAGGGAATTCCATCTCCAATGAGGAAATTTTTCAACAAGGATGAACTGATGTCTCTCCTTCCCTCCTCTCCAACAACAACAAACCATCGAGGTAGGGGTGTTATTTAGATTAATCATTGATAATTTTTCATTCACGTTGAATTACCTCCTATGAGCCACTTGATACCGCTTTAATGCAGAGGGTACGATAAAAATGAACATGGCCCAAACTCTCTCTAAATATTTTTGGTTCTTGATGTGTTCTTCACATTGGCTGAGGATGACAATCGAAACTGGTGGGGCTCAGTAATGCCGGCCGGCACCACGACAAACCACGAAGAAAACAACGGCACGACTGTGCCATGCAGAGAAGGTTTGAGGCCCATCATCAGTGTGAAGGTGATTGTGGTGCACTTTTGTGCTTCCTAACAAGCAATAGCCATGGCCTAGTGCCATGATGGTGAAGCGAGGGTGGCCGGCTAGCTAGCTCCTAATGACCACGTGATGCTCGACCTTGCAGCACGGAGAAGGGGGAGGGCCGTCCGGCCTGCCGCGGTGCGACACCGCACTACAAGTCTAGCTGGGCCACTACACCACAGGCCCTCAGGCCACTGGCTGCCGCACCACTGGCTAGGCTAGACCGAGCAGGATGGGTCGACCCGAACTGGTTCGGTCCGACTAGGTCGGACAGGACCCGACCAACTTCGACCCACTTTCGTTCTTTCAAACATATCAAGAGCATCAAGCGTCTGTTTGACAAAATTTCTTCAGAACCGAAAAACATGGATTGAAGTGGTATTTTTGGTATACCCCACTTGATTATTGGATAAATTTGGTATATATCTGGGTTTGATCGAACACGAATCCAACCAGTCCCTTAGGAGAGAAAGGCCAATAACTTACATACCAAGCATCTGTTTGACACATTGTCTGTTGCATTGAGATACATTTTATTTATAGGTCCTTTAGGATACATTTTTATAGGACTTCATAAAATTTAGAGTGTCTAACTATAGTTTGAGGAGTGGACCCTCCTTTAATCAAGCGATTTTAGTACGGGAACCCTGTAGCTACCTGTAACATGAGAAAGGGGTCTTATCTGGGTCTGTGCCTAGGGATCCTTTGTGGGTATGTCTTTGAGAGTCTCACATGGATCCACTAAAGTAATCCACATGGTATTACTCTAGTATCATATGTGGGTCTGTTGTACTAGGATCTTATGCGGGTCAGATGATGTAATAGGATCTTATATGGGACTAATTATTTAGGCTCCATCACGGGTCTACCTCTTAATAGAGTAAGATAAGTTAGTAGTTACATTTAATCATCTTTACTATTGTGCCTAAGTCATACATGGTGTGAGTTGATTCATTATCATTGTGGTAATCTTCTTTGTGGCATACGGTTGTGGTACTTACCTTCATGGTGATACCTTTGTGGTAATCTTCTATGTGGCATGCAATTTTGGTACAAAACATCATGGTATTCCTTCCTATGGGGAACAGTTGAGCTTTGGGATTTTGAGTTGGAAACTTTTTTCACTCATGATTGAGTTTTGTGTGGCATACCATTGTGGTACATACCATCGTGGTATTCCTTCCCCTGGGGAAGAGTTGAGCTTTGGGATTTTTAGTTGGAAATTTTTTTCCTCATGATTGAGATGGGTATACTTGAAAATTTAGATATATGTATGGGTATATACCTAAGTAGGATTTTCATTTGATTATATACTTTGTGATTTATCCATTGTTGGTTTTTTGAGACCTTTGAGGGTCTATGGGTCCCTACTGAATATCGTTATACTCACCCCTGTATGGGCTATTCCTGCACCTTGTTGTGTATCATGCAGACAATGGACAACACTGACTGAGGACGATATTACCATGAATAGAGGTAGCTCATAGGTGGACATCAGATGAGGTATACCACATGGATGATCGTTCGAGATCTGTACCTACCCTTTAGGTAGGATCCTTGGCAGGTGTTCATAGGGGCTGTTCAGTTTACTTGTACTTACTAGTTTTGCGTGTACTTTTTAGTTTCCTTGTACTTTTCAGCTGGGATTGTATTATGGCCCCTTTTTAACTTACTGTACACCCTCTTTTTAATATAAAATTTTGTTTTGCCTGTATATTACTATGTGATTGGTTGTGTGAGTTACAGGTTATAAAGGCAATGGGTTCCAAGTTATAGTGAATACACCTTTTGGTGCTACTTGCCTGCCCCGGGCGGGATTGGGGTAGTCACGACATGGGCCCTTGGGACGGGTCGTGACAATATTGTTATCAAAGGTGTTTGGTTGTACCGAAGAACTAAGACAACGATCCTTTCTATATAGGAATAATGTTAAGTGTTATGAGTGTGGGTTTCTATTCATGGAGTCTAGTGTTGGTGCATTGGTTTATGTATCCATACACTGGGACCCAGAGTTCTTATTTCTGAATCAGTGCATGAAAACACTGATTGCGTGTGTTTTGAAAAGACTTTATTGTGACTATTTGAGTTAGCTCTCCAGGAATAACTTTTTGACCATGGCACACCTATTACATATCAGTATTCCTCCATAAAGACAACCAACTAGGGTTCCAGGTGTATTACATGATGATAGCCCACCGAGCGACGAGGCCTCAGTGTAGGGACCTATATCAGTAGAGGCACCAACGGAGGCACCAAAGGAACCATTACCATTGGGGTACCGACACCACCAGCCATAGAAGTGGAGGGTGCACGTGATTGGGAACATTGCATGAGTTCTAGAGCCAGAGGCCACCGTGGTACCGGGGTGAGACAGACCCACAGGCAGCTGGGGATTGGACGGAGGCTTTGGCGAGAGTCTTCCGACTTATAGGGACACCAGCTAATCTCATGGTGATCCTTGCGGCCTATATTCTACAGGCAGCATCATTCAGATGGTGCAGCTTGATGCTCCTTGTTCACGACAAGGTGACAATACTCTGGATAGAATTTGAGAGCATGTTTTGGGTATAGTTCGTACCAACGACTCTACGTGCAGTGCACATACAAGATGTCCTTCATTTGCATTAAGGCATAATGACTATGGCTCATTACTCGGTGACGTTCACCGATCTCTCACGCTACTGCACTAATATGGTGTGGGACCCATTCTTCCAGGATCAGATCTTCGAGCAAGGACTCAGGTAGGAGATCATGGCTTTGATGATTTCACTCAGTATCCCAACACATGCAGGGATTTTAGAGAGAGCCCTCTTAGTGGAGAGTTTTCTTGTAGAGCAGTAACCAGTAGCGAGACCCAGCATGGGGTGTCATGTAGCAGAGTCTTCTATAGCAGAAAGCAGACATATGTCATTGAGGTCCAAGAGGACCAGACCTACAAGTGGACGACCACATCATTCAGGGTCGGTTGTGTGGGGCACCGGAGACAGAGCCAATCATGTGAGGAGTAGGCAGTGGTTCGCATGCGGTGGGAATGGTCACATGGATTATGTTTTCCTGACCCACCGATTGGATGATCAGCAGACAGTCGAAGGACTGCCATGGTAGATACAGAGGTTCGACCAAGGGGGTACACAGGGAGTAGGTGGATGTGGCAGAGGAGATGGTCATGTAGCTGGAAGTGGGTGACGACTCACGGTGTTACCGCCACCCCCACCAGGTGGTCCACCCCGACCAAAGGAACAGGTGGAAAGGGGTCAGCTCACCTCTAGACAGTTGAGGCCTATGACCCTGGTGCTCCAGCAATGATACGAGGTATGATCTGGGTCTACTCTACCTTAGTTGTATAATTTATAGACACAGGTGCCTGTCATTCTTTTATTTCCACTACCCTCATTCGGAGCTCTGAGATTCTGGTGTAGCCGTGGGCTTGATATTTAAGGTTAGAGACTTCTACAAGAGATGATTTTATGATTACACACTGGTTCCCACAGTGTGAACTTACTCTAGATGGTGAGAGCTTCGGCTAGGATCTCTTAGTAGCGGTGTTGATGCCTTATGAAATCATCTCGGGTATGGGATGATTATCTATAGTCTAAGCATAGATTGTCGGTTTAGGCTAAAATTGTGGTGTCTCCACACTGATGGGACTAGGTTAACCTTCACTAGCGTGAAAATAGCCTTTGTAGCATAGGATTGACATACCTAGAGGAGAGTGTAGCTGATCACTCATCAGTTGGATAGCCATACCCTCGGAGCGATTGATGTGGAGTGTCTGTGTTATCCTGTAGTGGTGGACCAGTACCTATATGTCTTCCCTGATGATGTTCCAGTTCTATCTCCTTGCAGATAGGTGGAAATTTACATTGACTTGTACCATGAGACAACAATTACATCTAAACAAGTGTATTAGATGGCTCCTACGGAGCTTCGTGAGCTGCCAGTGCCACTAGAGGACTTGCAGGGGAAAGGGTTCATCCTGCCAAGTATTTCTCCATTGGCATCACCGATTTTTTTTTCAAGAAAAAGGATGGGAGATTGAGACATTGTGGTTACCATCACCACCTTAACCTGGTTACCGGGAAGAACAAGTACCCACTACCAATGATTAACGACCTCTATGATCACCAGAAAGAAGAACGATGGATCTCAAGGATATAAATCTTATCAGGCTATCCCCAGCTCAGATTACAAGAAGATGATGTGAAGAAGACGACATTAAGATGTCGGTATAGCTACTACGAGTTCTGGGTCAAGCCATTTGGCATAACCAATGCTCCATCAGTGTTCATGAGTCTCATGAACGGGATCTTTCAGCCATACCTTGATCTCTTTGTAGTAATCTTCATCGATGATATTCCGATCTACTCGACTATAGAGGATAAGCATTTCTATCATTTTAGGAATGTTTTGGAAACACTCATAGATCACCGGCTTTATGGTAAGCTCTTGATGTTCCAGTTCTGGATCCGAGAGGTTCCCTTTCTAAGACATGTCATCTTGGAGGCTAAAATTGCAGGGGATCAAGTGATGATTGAGGTAGTAATTTCTTGGGAGCCACATAGGATTATGACAGAGGTACATAGTTTCTTGGGTTTGTTTGGATACTACCAGAGGTTTGTGTCAGATTTTCAAGAGTTGTATCACCTTGATCAGTGTTGAAGAAGAAGGGGAAACCCCTAGGGTGTAAAAAAGAATCCAGCAGTGTTTTCAAGAGATGAAGAAGAGACTAACAAGTGCCCCCAATCTTGTGGCTTCTAGAGGAGGGTGTTGGGTATGTAGTATAATGCGAAACATCAGGGACTGGGCTCATATGGGTACTAATACAGGAGTGATCAATTATCGCATATGGTCCTCGATGGTTGAGGTAACATGAGAATAACTATGCTTCCCCTGACTTGGAGTAAGCATCAGTTGTCTTCACCATGAAAATGTGGCGACATTACATTATGGGAGAGCGTTTTATGGTTAACTCCGATCAAAATATTCTTAGGTATATCTTCTCTCATATGGTCCTGAACCTAAGACAATGACTTTGGATTTTGTTCTTAAGGACTATGAATTCACGATAGTTTATACTCATGGGAAGGGGAACATTTTATCAGATGTTCACAGCAAGAGATATGGTATATAGCTACTAGGTGAGTCGACAGAGTAGCTGGTAACATTCAATATATCCATTATAGATCGAGATGGAGCAAATTTTCATCATTATCTTACAATCACTCCCCCACATCATCAGCGACCCAGCAAGGCGCAGTATGGGGACGCTGGTTGTGATGCTCGATGTGCCCAAATATCCACAAGAAAACCTCTTGATGAATTTTTTGAAGGTGGGGTGCACATTATTCTCTTCAAAGGATGTATCATGGGACCAGTGTTTCTTCTGGAGTATGTATTGAGGGAGTTCCACACGTCGCCTCTAGCAGTACATCCAAGAGTACTAAAGATGTACCAGGACCTCCGACGACAGCACTGGTGCTACGAATGAAGAAAAAAGTAGCAAGGTTTGTCTCTGAGTGCCTCACTTATCAGTATGTGAAGGCAGAGCATCAAGTATAAGTAGGTTTAGTTCAGCCTTTAGAGGTCCCAGGGGGAAAGTGGGATGAGATATCCCTGGAATTAATTACCGGAATTTCATGTACATATAGGGGTCAAGATTCTATTTGGGTGATCTTCTACCGACTCACCATGTCAGCCCACTTTTTAATGATCAGAGAGAAGGGTTCAGTAGAGAGATTAGGGGCCTCTATTTTGATGATATTGTGCAGCAATGTGGAGTACCCTTGACGATTGTATCTGATCATGATGTATGTTTCTCTTCCTGTTTATGGAAGGGGTTTCAAGAGGCTTTTGAGACACAGCTTTGTTTGAGCATTGCCTTCATCCTTTAGACATATGACCAGACTGAGCGGACCATTCAAACCCTCGAGGACATGTTGTGTGCTTGCGTCCTCGACTTTGGAAATAGTTGGAAGAATCACCATCCTTTGGTGGAGTTTTTATACAATAAGGGCTATCACTCCACCATTGGGATGGAACCATATGAGGATTTTTATGGCCGACCATCCAGATCACCTTTATGTTGGGCTGACCTAGGTGAGTCAGAACTCCTTGGACTAGAGATGAGACGAGCTACCATGAAAAAGGTGAAGATCATCTAGGAGCGGATGAAGATATCACAGAGAAGGAATAAGTCTTATGCCGATAAAAGATGGATACCTCTAGATTTCAATGATGACAACCTTGTATTTCTATGAGTCTCAGCTCGATGAGGTTCGTGGAGATTTGGATGGGGTAGAAAGTTATCTCTATGATTCATCGGACTCTTTCAGGTCCTCAGAAAAGTTGGCGAGGTGACTTATCGCCTAGCTCTTCCCCCTAAGTTTCACTAGGTGCATTATATCTTCCATGTATCCCAGCCGAGGAGATATGTTCATGACCCCTCTCACATCATCGACCACGACAAGATGGAAATCGATGATGGGGAAACATTTATAGAGGTTCCAGTGGAGATTGGGGATCAATAGGATTGGGGTCCTTCATGGGCGATTGATACCTTTAGTGCATCTACATTGGAAGCCTAAGAATCTTTAGGAGAGAAAATGGGAGCGTGAAGCTCAGATTCATGCTCAGTACCCCCATATGTTTTCCTAGTTTTGGAGATGTGGATTTCCCAGACGCAAAGACCTAAAGTGGGGAGAATGTAAAGACGCAAAAATTTCCATGTAATCTTTTTTAATTATACGTAAATGTTACAAGTTCAAGAAAATTTATGGCGTGTGATTTTGGGGCCTGTTGTGCCCATAATGAATTTTTGAATTTATTTCATGTACGTTCAGTAAACGTGCGAGCATGTTTTTTTAACTTTTAACACATTGCTCGGAATTGAAATCTAAGGAAACCATTGAACTCGTAGCACCGATATTCTCTTAAAGAGACCTTCACCTCGACCACAGTATGTCGAGGGTTAATGTTAGTTTACTTGTTTTTTTGTGGAAATACAAATAATATAAAGACTATATTTTTTTTATTTTAATTGTAGCCTCTATACATGGGTTATAGAGGTGGGGAACACCCAAACTAAAAACCCCACAAATTGAATTCTACTGGTGGGGACCACCTGAATCTTGTTAATGGGAGAAACCCATTCAACTCCCCATTTATTTATATTGAGCGAACTAAAATTTATTAAATGTGTCGGAATTTAATTGTTCTAATATAAATTAATCTGTTAAATATATTTTAATTTATATAGGCACCTCTTTACCTTTGAGAGTGTTGGGATGGAAAATGAGAAGGACATAACTTGGGATAATTGTGGAGGACAATTATCTCCATCAAAGAACAACTCCCAATGAATATCATTCTCCAACAAAAAATGCACCATCTTCTCCAACGAGTGGTGTCTTCAACAATAATGAACCACCGTTTTTCTATCCCTCCTCAATGATGTCAACAAAACTTCAAGGTAAGGGTGTGATTTTGATTAATCATCTATAATTTTTCTTTCACGTTGAATCTCCCCGCATTAGTCATTTGCTACCAATTTATCATGGAGGTTATGGGGAGAAAAACATGTCCCGACCTCTCCCCAAATCATTTTGGTTCTTGATGTGTTCCCCACA
This sequence comes from Viscum album, assembly GCA_963277665.1. Taxonomy (NCBI): domain Eukaryota; kingdom Viridiplantae; phylum Streptophyta; class Magnoliopsida; order Santalales; family Viscaceae; genus Viscum; species Viscum album. The sequence goes on from OY728133.1 coordinate 250,537,015, forward strand.
ATGGATGAGGAATACGACCAACAATAGTGGGAATCGGGAATTGCGGCTGGCACCACGGCCAGCCGCGAAGAAGACGACGGTGTGACTGTGCATTGCGGAGAAGGTCCACGATGGAGCAAGGGCCGCAGCTGGTGGAGGTGACAGCATGAAGGGGACGGAGGCACACGTCTTCCTTACCTCACAAAGAAGAACCAATAGCTAGTGACATTGTGGTGAAGGGAAGGCGGCAGGTCGAGTTGGACGCCAGCGAAGGCGTGGTGCGGGACCGCACCTTACAGAGGTGGGTGCATGCCATCCGGCTGGACCCGGTGGGCCACTGCCCTGTGGGCCACCTCGCCCCGTAGGATGCCGCACCGCAGGCCGCCGCAACGCTGGCTAGGATAGGCTGCGTCGGCGGGCCGGGCTGCGTCAGTCTGACTGGTTTAGACGAGACCGAGACCAACTTTGACCCATTTTTACTTCATCAGCCATATCTTGAGCTTCGAGAATCCATTTTAATAATCGTGTATGGTGCTGAAAACCATGGATCAATATGGTCCTTTTGGTATACCCCACCTTAGTTTTGAATAAATTTGGTGTATTACAGGGTTGGATCAGACACGAATTAAACTGGGCCGTCACGACATAATGTCTAATAACTTACATACCGAGAATCTGTCTGATAAACTATCTATTTCATTGAGACCCCTTTTACATGGTGGGAATTTAGAATACATCTTCATGGGTCATTGTGGCAGTTGGAGTATCAACCTATAGATTGAGGACTGCACCCTCCCAGAATCATACGAGCTTAGTGCGGGAACCTTGTTGCTAGATATAACATGAGAAAGGGATCCTATGTGGGACTTTGATTTGGGATACATTGTGGGTATGTGTTAGAGAGTTTCACATGGATCCACTATAAGAATTCATGTGGGACTACTCTAGGATCCTATGTGGGTCTGATGATGTACTAGGATCTTATGGGGGTCTGATGATTTAGGATGCTTTTTGGGTCTGATGATTTTGGATCCTTCGTGGGTCTGCCTCTCAATAGAGTATGATGATTCAGTAGTTACATATAATCATATTTACTACCATACCTAAGTTATAAAAAGTGTGAGGTAAGACTTTACCTTTGTGGTAATATTCTGTGTGCCGTACATTTGTGGTACTTACCTTCGTGACATACCTTCCTTTCTGGAATAGTTGAGCTTTTGGATTTTGAGTTAGAACCTGTGTTTCCTCATGATTAAGATGGGTATACTTGATAACATAGTTATATGTATGGGAATATAAATAAGTAGGGTTGACAGTTGATTCAATGATTTTTTGTTTATCCTTTGTGGGTTTTGTGAGACCTTTTATGGTCTTGGGGTCCCTACTGAGTATCATTATACTCACCCCTGCACGGGTTATGCCCACACCTTGTTGTGTATGTTGCTGGAAACAAACAACACTAACTGAGGACAAGAGTACCCGGACTGGAGGATGCTCAAAGGTGGACATTAGATGAGTTTTATCGTAGAGACGATTGTTCGAGAGCTATACATACCATTCAGGTAGGATCCTTGGTAGAGGTTCATAGGGGCTATTCAGTTTAGTTGTACTTCCTAGTATTTCTTGTCCTTTTTTTTTTCCTTGTACATTCTAGTTGGTCTTGTATTGTAGCCCCTTTTTACTTACTATACACACTATATTTTCTATAAAATTTACATTTGTTCATATCTTATTGCGTGCTTAGTTGTGTGACTTGAATATTATAAAAAAATTCCTTCATTGTTTTAGGGAATACACATTTCAGTGTTAGTTACTAGCCTCTGGCCTATGGAAGGAGGGCTTGGGGTAGACATGACACGGGTTCCAGGCGATGGGTCATGACATGTATGAAATTAATGGGTTGAATTAGTTTATATATGTGGAAAGGCATGATTACAGTTTAGAATATATTATTATAATTCATTATGGGATCCCTAAGGATGTTTCTAATGATTTTAATAATGTTATATCTAAGGGTAATTTTATAGACGAGTGAATGTATAATAAAAAGTCCTAGAGATTTTGTAAAATATAGTTTGATTGATTTCCATGTAATTACATGCATGTCTGGATTTTACAAGTTAAAGTGGTTCTGGAATAGATTTACCGAATGGTAATAACTCCAGAAGTTTTCATTAATCCATAGTCGATCATCACCCGGTGCATGATAATGGGCCTCACTTCACACCTGGTTTGACAGTCCTGGGGAAATGATTTAGAATTTCACAAACCCTTTATGCAGATTCATGAAGAATTCAAATCGAGGATGATTATGAATGACCAAGGATAAAACTATGGTGTCATTATTTAGAGATAATAGAATTCATTTTAATGATTATTTAATTTCCCATTCTAAAGATAATTTCTAACACTATTTGTTTGGGTTTTAATCAATGGAAGGAACTAAGAATAATTGGGTTAACATTTAATGTGATAGAGAATTTTTTAATGATAATAAAAATGTGATTATAACTAGATTGAAATATAATGTTATTATTCCTAGTCAGTTGTGAAAAAACATGATTAAAACTAATCAACATAACCAACTATTGAACTAACCATAGTATAAGAGGATAGATTTCCCCGGGATTTTGGGTAGTAGAGAGGTTATAGGAATGAATATTTAATTGACTATATATAGATAATTTGGACATATGAAAACAATAGAATGTTTCATAGGGAGTTTAATATGTCATCACTATAGAAACGAATGTCATATATTGGAAAATTATAAAGGAGATGAACAGTTTATATATGGTGAAATTTGGAATAATCTGAGTCAATGAACTAAATTAATAGTTAACCCCTAAACCATGGAAATAAAAAATCTACTACATCCAATGTAGTGAAATTATTGAAATGTTTATTTATTTAAATTCATTCATTATTTTGTGGAAGTATTTCTCTCATGGTAATTAAAATATGATTTTCAAAAAAATATAAGGATTGATGAAATTTTGGAAGAATATAAGTTTTCATGTAATATTAATTTAACATGTATAGGTAAAATCACGGGTTTAATATTTTTAGGTTGATCATAAGTTAAATTTCAATGCCACTAAATTTTTTTAGGTTTTACATGATTAAACTTTTACATTATTATTGAAGTTTTAAAAGACATTTATGACATTAAAACCCTTTAAAATTGACTGTAATTTAGTGAATTTTTTATGTAGGAATCAATTAATCCTTTTCAGATGTATGATTAATGGTATTGGTAACCATTAGGGTTTTCCTGTATTTTTTATTAAGGTAATTTTGGGTTTTAGTTGATATCCTTATGAATTTAGAACTCTTCACCACTATTAGAGATGAAATATCTTTAGATCTAATAGATATGATATACATTAAAGAATCTCATACGGTTTATTGGATTACCAAATTATATTATATATGATTGGGATTTGAGGTTTACCTAACAATTCTGGAGAAATCATCTGCAGGCTCTTGATGCATATCTGAGTAATAGCAATATGTGTTATCCTTAGACAGATTAATTGTATAATATAACAATTTAAAACATAGATTATATTCTAATATATCATTATATGTATTTAGATGGTGGTTGGAATGAACACCTTACTCATTTAGATTTTTCTTACAACCAAATATTTCACTCAATCATTCAAATGGATCCTTATGAATCCTTTTATAAAAAGAAGTGATGTACTCTAACATACTCAAATATATAAGTAGAAAAAGAACAATTTGACTAGATGTAGATGAATAAATAGAATATAAAATTATAGAAATTCAGAAACACATTAAGGAATCTTAATTTCAGATACAAAGTTATTCTGAAAATCACAAGAGAAATTTATAATTTCATATTGGTGATATGTTTTTTCTTGTAATTTAACCATGGAAAATGGTTATTAGTTTCAGGATGAAAGAAAAACTAAGAACTAGGTATATTTTCCTCTTCGAAATACATTATTTTATCAAGTTATTAATTTATAATTTCCCACATCCAAAAAAACTCTATTAGGGCCAATATGTGTTTCATGTATCTCTTATGAGGATGTACATACCTAATTGATTAAATTACTATTCTAAGAGTTCATATTTCTAGAATAAGATTTTCATTATGTAGAAAAACGTGTATAGATTTAAGATCTAATATAGAAGGCTCTATGAAATATGAACACTTACCTAGCCAATATTATGTTTTAAAACCAGTATCTTGGGGAAGCTATATGGGAACCTAATGATGTAATGAAGTAGAAGTTTCATATGTTTTTATTACCAAAGTGAGTAATTTCTAGTGAGTAATTCATTTTATGGGGGTTGAAGGTGACACCATAAGATTTTGTTATTTTTTCAAATTAATATAACATTTATGATATTTTAAATTATACAAAACACCATGTTTAACTTGTATTACCCCAAAAAATATGTTTAGATTTCATTACATAGAACAATGAGTTTAAACAAAACCTGACTAACTATTAAGAAATTATAATTTTATATGTTAGATATCCCAAATAGTTTGGAATAGAGAGTATGAATATGATAAAATAATTAAGAAAATATATGGTTTACAAATGTTCATAAAATAATTATTTGGTGATGAAGTATTTAAAATATAAAATAAAACCTATTTAAAATAAGGGAAATTTTTTGTTTTGAAAAACTATTTTTTTACTAAAAAATAATTTTATCTCAATAAATTAAATAAAACACACTAAGTGAATTATATTATTGGAATATATGTATTATATATATAATTACATGTTTAAAATTTATCTTATTTTCCTTCCAATTAAGAGTTCAGAATCAATGCAATTTTATGCCCAATTATGTATTTTTCAAAAAAAAAACAGTTTTATCATGTTTTTTCACACTTATTTTTAGTCATGATCATAGTTTTTTATAAAAAATCATGTACATTTTTTAAATTTATAATTTAAAAATATATTTTGGTGAATTTTGTAAAATTTATGAAAATATTATATTTTCAATAGAGTGAAAAATACTAAATTTTAATTAATAACTAAAATTTTATTTATATTATTTATAAAAGTAAATTATATTAGAAATTATTTATAAATTAAATATATATTAATTAATTACACACACACACACACACATATATATATATCTTTTCATCCGATTTATTTCATCGGAATCATTTTCATATTAAATTTTGATAAAAAAATATTGTAAACTTTGGATCATTTTTTTTAAAAACCCATTTTCTCTTCATCTCTATGAGATTAATGTTGATTTTAAATTTTAAAATATGATGAAATAGAATTATAAATATGGATTTTAAATTTTTAATGAAGATAATTTATATTATATAATAATTTAAACTTAAATATTTAAAAAAAGTTATACTGAAAATAGATAAAATTAATTACAGTGGTTAAGGTAAAAATGATTTTACAGAGGGTTGAACTAGGAAGATAAGGATTAAAATGCCATTAAATCATATCTAAAATATAATTTATGGAACTATAACGACCCTATAATATATAAAGCTCTATTATATTACATTTTTACCCTTTTGACGGTAAAAAAAATTTGTACAACATTTTATTTTTAGAAATTTCAACTATACCACTAACCTTACTTATAAAAGGAAACCCCTCTTTTCTACACTTCAACCATTAAAACATTATTTTATGCATAAAATAACTGCCTAAAAAACTTTTAAATATCACTAATATCATCATATAGGAATTACTTTGGGAATAAATCCCACAACAGAAGAATTGTTGTGCAAATCTATGATGGATACCCGAAGAAGAGGTAACATTAATCAATGAGTATTTTTATTTTATTCCTTCCTCCAACACCATCAATAGTTATTTATTCATGATGAATTAAATACGAAAATATGATCCATATACTTATATGTTTCATTTATAATTTCATTACCTATAAAAATCTCAACTTTTATCAAATGGGTTATGAAATCATCATTTGTTTGTACGATAGAACTATCTTCTCATGAAATGATGTCATTATTTTTACCATCACCACCAATCACAGTTGAGTGTTATTATGGATATAAAGTATATATATTTCATTTAAAACATAATTAAACACAAATAGTTGTTATATAATTTATAACTTTTTTACATTTCATTCTGTATGGGATACAATAATATCCCATAGATGTAAGATGGACTCCCGCCTAGTAAAGCAATGCAATTATTTTTCACAAATACATACATGGAAGATAATATGAATAAAGTTAATAAATATATGTGATATACATGATATAATTTTAAATTTAACATTATATTTATCATTATTAAAAAATAATATCTCATTTTTATTTCTGATATTTTTAATCAATGAATGATTACAGCGTCATTCTTGTTCGTCTGGACTACCGCCTTCAAATAAGCGATATGAATCTATTTTTCATCATCACAAAAAAAGGATGATATAAATGAAAATTTTTAATGAAAATTTTTATATTTAAGATATTATTATCATTATTTAGAGTTAAAATTTCCCTTACATATTTTCTGTAATGATATTTGAAAATTGGAAATGTTACTCATGTGTTTGTACGGTCTACCCACTCCTTGATCATAACATACATCATTTCTCAAAACCATCATTCATGATGGGAAAAAAATTATAATTTATTTAAAATATAATAATTATTTACTTATTATTATTATGGATTTTATGAAACCATTATCAATGTAAGATGACCAAAAATAAGAAATCAAAATATATATAAAAAACAATGCTATTATTTCCAGAAATGTGATTTTAACATGGTACTAAGATTAAAATATTAATAAATGGATTTAATTATATTATATATAATATTATATATATAATTATATATCTATAATTTATGTATAATAATCTAATATTTATTATACAAGAGGTATGAGCATGTACGAAGGATGTCAAGACTTAAGGAAATAGATTTATATTCTCTCTTTTATTTCTGGGAGACATATAGAATGTTAGAAGACATTTAATTTTTGTGGTGTATATATAGAATAATTGACATGGTATATAATTAATATCTTAATTTTTATGATATTAAATTATTCATTTGATTTTCTCTCTATTTGGGGTTATGATTTATATGATTACTAATGTTTTAAGGGATTTCTATCTAACTTTTTACTTCTATGAGACACGTCCCATATTAACCACATATTTCTTTTAAGTGGTGTAAAAATTGAACTATAATGTATTTATTGATGATTTATATGAAGAATATTTGGATTTAGATATCCATTTTATTATATATCTTTTATGGTTTTTAAGGATGAAAAGTTATGATGGTGGTAAGGATTTTTTTTATCAATTTTCTTTTATTGAGACATATGTTACGTTGTGAACCTATCTTATATTATTTGGAGTATATAAATCAATTTTGTCAGGAAATATCATGAATATATTTCTTTTCTTGACATTTTTTATTTATTTATTGTATTCTTTCATGGGCCTTATGATTCAATGTTACTAATGTTGTAATATTTTTATGTTACAATCTTATTATTTATCAATATTTATCATGATTATTATTCCAATGATTATATAATATTATATGTATATTATTAAATAAATTTATTTTCTTATCCTCTTTTTATTTAATTAAAATAAATTTTTCTGTTCATTTTCCGTTCATTATTTACTCAAGATTTCATTATATTTTTTTGAAGAAAAATCATCTTTAGTTCCCTCTTCGATGTTAAACCAATTATCTTAAAAACATTATTTTATAAAATTAATATAAAAAATGATCTAAAATTAAAAAATGATTAATTAAATATATATATTAAAATTATTACTTTTTATAAATTTTTAAATATATCTTCATATTGTTTTTCAAACAATCTCTCTTAGAATTTTACCAAAAATGTGAAAAGAATATTTGTTTTTTTATGTATGACATGATCATATTAACCCACCACGATTACCGTTATTTGATTTCAAGTATATATTATATTTTTTCATGTATATTTTCCAACCAATTATTTATTGATGATATCTATTATGTTTTTTAAAAAAAATTCACAATACAAAAGAAATTTTCTGTAAGAAAATTTTTAAATGATTTTTAATGATTCATTTATAAGAATTCTACTTTAATATAAAATAAATGTATTTCAAAAATATTTTATGATGATTATTTTTTTCTTTTTATTTACAAAGAAAGTTTATTTTCCTCAAGAATAATACAATGTTATATTTTATTCAAGGTCATTGTCCATCTAAGAAAATATCCATTAAGGTTACTTATGCTTTACTATGGATATGATCCAAGGATACCATTATTACTCTTTTTTTTGAATTTTTTTATAATGGTGTAATGTTTATGAAACCCTTTGATATGTCATTTTTTATATCAAGATATAACTCTTATGAAACACTTTTATTTTTACATGGGTTATGCTGTGAAAAATAGATGAAATAATTATGAAATTTATCTCTCTTCTACTAGTAATGATACGATTAAATATTAATGAAACCCATTTCACTTCATGTGTTACAATTTTATGATTTTTTATTATATTATGGAACACATACATATGATTTTCAATATGTGATCGGTGTAACCTATATATCTCTCAAATTCATTAGCTAGAAATTTATATCTAATGAGATTTATAGGACTGGAATGAGGAGGGACCCTAGATCAATAATGGACTTCTTCAACTATGATGGACTTAAAAGATAAACATGACTACTACGATGGTTTATGGAGTGAAACCAATCTACTATTACATCCTTAGAAGCGAGCCTTTACTACAACGAAAATGATTTTATATGCTTATATGTATAGCACTATATCATGTCATATTACATTGTTATGATCTTATGGCCCATGTTCTTTGATTTCCATATGATTAATTTTTTGCGAGCTATAATGTAATTATTTTGTGACTCAAGAGTATAATATTTTTTATGGTTTTCATATATTATTTTCATGTTCTCAAACCCTTATATTCATGTAATACATAGGTATCTCTCATGTTTACCCATAATGAGAATCTAATCACATAGTTTCTTATTTTATTCATTTACACCATGTATAAAAAATGGTTCCATGTAATGTATGTTTCTAATGAGTACTAAAAGATAAGATCACTATAGGAGATGTAGACATTTGTCACCAAATTAGAATATTTTCTACATAATCTAAATTGAAACTAAACTATTATAATCCTCATGTGTTTTTTTTGTTTATTTTATTGAATATTTATATAAAAGGATGTAATATCCATCGAAGAAAATCTTAATTCTCTCAATTCCATGATAGATATCATTTATGATTTGAGTATCTTATTGAGATATTATAGGTTTCCAAAGGATTGCCATATTATGGATGCTAAAAGTGTTATGTGAAATTCCAAAGGGACCACCAACTATATGATGCATTTCATGAATTATTACAATATAAATACATCTACGTACACAGACTCTAATATGGAATCATATTTTGAGGATAACAGATCAAATTTAGGAGAAAGCTTCATATTAGTTGGTAGTTATGTTAATTTCCACTTGAAAACACAAAATCCTATCACACTAAGTACTAATAATGTCAAACATGTAAATTTTTCTATTTATTCTCTCATTTGATATTGAAACAATATCATATACACAAGGATTTTTTCAAATATTTTTAAATGGGTGCTTTTATGGTATAATAAGATTATGATATGTAAATATTTAGTCAAAATAATAATGAATAAGGGTATGGGTTTTTATAAAAAATTAATTTTTTCTCTCTATATTTTTTCTTGCAGACAAATATTTTAGTTCTTGTACAGAGATATCATGCAACTAATATTTTGGGGAATTTTCATTACAATATATAAAAAATTTGATTTTAAGATTTTATTTAGAAACAAGTATGTTTGAATGATGTAGAAAATGATTTTAATCTATTATTATAGGAGATATTGATATGATATTGTATTAGGTAGAGTGATATTGAGGATGACTAGAATTTGTTAAACTAATGTTTTATAAGAGGTTTAAGAAAGTGGATTCTTCTGTTATTGACCTAGAATCATGTTTATGAGGAGTAAAATGTTTATTACATACATTATTGCACTCATGAAATTATTTTTATATCATTTATATAGATTGGAAGACTGATTTAGTTCTATTTAAATCCATTTTCTAGTATTTAAGGACCTTATAAAAGTATTTATAAGAATTGATGTGGAACAATCATGAAGTAAATTAATGATCTAATTCATTAATGAGTGATGGAATAAAATTATTGTAACATGTGGATCATATTTTAAAAATTCTAAAAATTTATCTAAAAAATTTGATAAAACAATATATATCCTTATAATCCAATTTTGTGTTTCTAATTTCTATAATTATATAGTGGTAAAAAATATATGTATACAAATAAAGCAAAACATGACAAGGAGTAAGCTCTCAAATTAAGGTCAGACCATTTTAAAATATCTTGTTTGCTAATCTTATTTCAAACTTTTTCATAAAAACAAGGAATATTATATAAGGAGTTAATTTAGATATTAAACAAATATATGGTTTTGATTTTAAAGGATTATTCTGGGAAATAAAATAGGTATTATTGATTCAATCCCCTCTTAGTGATAACCAAACTCATATGAGATCAATAATACATAAACAAATTTACTTATTAAATAAATTATTTTGAATGTTTCTTAAAATATATTTTATTATTCATGTTTTATTTGTTTTCATATGACATTCAATTTTTATATAATATCTACTCAAGTTTTCCACTTGGTGTTGTTCATTAAAATCCTCAATAACCACATCCATATATTAAGCATGGTTAATAATATTATAAAATACTTTTAGGATGTAATTTTTTTGTATATATTCATTCACTAAAATTATTTTATTAAAATATTTATATAGTTTATTAGTTTGTTAAAAATAAATTAAAATTACGAAATGTGTTTCAATATGCTCGTTTAACACTAATTAATTTATTAAAGCCATTAATTGTAAAAATAATAATTTTAAGGACTAATTTATCCTCTAAAAAACTAAACAATTTCAATAATATCTTATTTATTCAATAAATATACCTTCATAACCAACAATGTATTTTGCGGATGAATAACGATGTATGAATTTTATGGAGGTTGTAATCCTACTTGATTATTGTGATGATTTCCATTTCTTATAAATGGGAGGGAGGTATATAATTTTTATAAAATCAACATAAGAACATTTTTAAACAACTAATATATTTATTTCATTAATTAATAATGGTTATATTATTTTTGGATGACATGAATTAGAAAGGAACTTGAATGTACTCGTTTAAAAAATATACATCTTCCTTTGTTATCATACGTTAGACCACTACTTATGATTTCATATATTGGTATTATAGTGGAAATATTACCTATATAATTTTATAAATATTTTTTTCAGGGGTTTTGGAATATTTTTGTTGATTTGAGATGCTTTGGGTATGGGGAAATGTGCTGTGGAAATGGGGTTCATTTTTAAGAGAGTGGGGAATTTTTTTTCTAAATTTTAATTTCTTAATGTTGAATTATTTTTCATATTCAAGGTATGTGGATCCAAAATTTATAATTAGAGGGTAATATATATTTTAATATTTATTAGTACCGAATACACCCATTTAGTGATGGGGTTTTGGGATATTTTTAGACTTCATAACTTTGTTAAACCTTTTTACCTCATTTTAACATTTACCACGATGACTAAATTTTAGCACAGAAAATAAAATTTATGAATTAAAATGGAATGAATCATATGGGAAAATATTTAAAATTTGATTCATAATATTAAATTCATTTTACATAATTCAATTTTCTAAAACACCTTAAAAAATATGTAATATATAAATTCATATCATGAGAATAATATTTTTAGAAAATTGTATTTTTAATTATAAATTGAATGTATTCTTATTCTTTGGAATTTTAAAATAATTAAATTATTGTTAATTTTTTTATTTTATAAATATATTTTAATTAAATAATTATTTTAATGTGATTAATTTAGTTTAATAAAATAAAAATTAAAAATATATAGAAAATATTCATTGAAAAATATAAATTTTGTACACTACATCGATTATAAACATATTCCATTAATTATTTGTAATCAAATAGTTAAATTTATTAAATTAATTGTTTTAATTACCAATTAAATTATTCATTGAAGAAATATTAATATTATAAAAATATATCATTTTGAAAAAAAAAATTGACACGAGGTTTTACATTACATATAATTTTCAAAATAAAATTTAACATTTTATTCTCAATATGTATTGATTTTTAACTGGCAGTATAAATTATATAACAAATAATTTTAGGTTGGTTTTTATATGATAAATACTATTCAATATAATATTTAATTAAAAGAAAACACTTAACAAAATCATGGGGTACTTACATAAACATGATAATGAATATAACTAATAATTTACATATAAATAGAGAAAATATGGTTAGATTTACTAGAGAATAAAATAAAATTAATTTTTTCTATTTCAATGTCATATATTAGTATATAAATAACTATTTAGAGGATTTTGAAATAAATAATAATTTTTTAGAACAATAATATTTTTTTGTGACAGAATCATAAAAAACATGTGGAGGAAAAGAGAATAAAGAATTTGAAGCATGAATAAAAGGAAACCAACAATAGGAAAGAGATTATTAAAACAGTTCAAAATAAGTATATATTGTTGAAATGTAATTAATAAAAACTCTATACCTTGTGGAATCTGTAAATCTTTAATTTGATGTCAAGAATCATTATTTTAATTTCAAATTTTGGAAGATAAGGAATTTTGAAGAATTATTATAATAGAAGAACTAACTAATGAGATCAAGGTTAGTTAATATAAATTGACTGTGAAGAGATACTGAATTCTATAAAAGATTTAATTTACCCCCATAAAATGACGTGACTCGAAGAATAAATGAAATGAAAAAATAGTGATGTTTTCAATATGAGTCTTTACAAGATACTCAGAAGAGACCTAATTCAGTATATTACTCTAAAGATTATATTTGTTAAACAATACCTCTATATTAGTCCAAAAAGTGATTATGATTGTTTAACTATCAATATATTATATTAATCACAAAAAAAGTACAAATTATTCTAGAAAATACTTTTTTAATTAATTATGTTTCTAAAAACAATGTATATTGTTATTAAAATATGGATATATGTGGATATAACAAAAAAAAACACCCCCATTATTCCATGATTAAAAATATTAATTTTTTGTGGAATTTTTAAAAAAAAATAAATCAAATAGATAAATTATGTATCAAAATGATAGTATGATATTTAAGCTGTCTAGATTATGAAAATTAAATTCTATGAACAAAATTATTTTTTATTAGTGATGTTAATGCTTTGGGAACTAGTAAAATAATTATTATAATAATATTTCAACATATGGATATTAAATAAATTCAATAACAATGGAGATAGATGTTCATTTGAAGAAAATTACACAGAATAATATTAAGAATGTATTTATTTCAAGAATATTTTAACGCTTTGAAAATATCTATATTACATGAAACAAAAATGGTCATAGTAGTGTTCATGATGGTTCTAATCTACAAGAATGTGAAAAATATTACTAAATGAAAATGGAAAAAAAATTAGAATAATTAAAGGTGAGTCATTATTAGGAAATAAAATAAGTATAATATTGATAGTAATACTATTAAGTCAAATAATAATACCACATATAATGAAATTTTTTCATTATGATATAAGTGTAAATTTTGTGGATATTAAAAATAATCCCAGGATATTTGGAGTTAATGGATGGAATATGATTGAATATAATGAATCAATTCATAAAATAAATAGGAGTATTTTTTTAATAGAGGGAATTATAAATAATCTATGTGGAAAATCTGAGAAAATTGATAATTATTTTAAACTATACAAGATCATTTATCCAAAGCAATAGAAAATTTAAATAATACTGGAGAAATCACTATATTGTGTATGTGACAAATGAAATGAATCAATTCTAAATGATGAAGTTCAATTTCATGATATTTTTTCTGAAAATGATAAATCGAGATCTCAGTAGATGTTGTTTTGGAGGTTCATGTTGGATGTACAAATATCAAATGATTTATTGATAAATATTCCATATTAAGTATAGATTATAAAAAATATAATGTAGACACAAAGATATGTTTGTGTTTTTAGTGATAATCTTAAGAGGGATATCATCCAAAATGAGACAGTTGAGAAAAACATAGTCTCATGTCAATAAATTTTAAAAAAAGGCCGAAGAGTTCAAATGATAAAGAACTAGAAGAGAGAAGTATATTGGTTGAGAAGAAACTATCATCCATATTTTAGATGGTTTACAAAAAATAATACTTCTTGGAAATAGGGTATTATAGAAAAGTGCATGAAAACTTCATTAAAGGGGTATGAATGCAATATATTTCCCCTTGTTTTAAAATAATTATCTATAATTTATAGGGGATTCATTAGTTTATCAATGATATTTTAAAGTAATTATTATTTGAAATTTACGGGTTGTTTTTAAAAAGTAATACAAATAGTTATTTTTAATATTTTTATTCAATTATTGGGTTGAATACTAGAATTTGGGTTTCTAATCTAATGAAAATATATTCAAAAACATTGTATCATCGTATGATTATATTTGGACACCCCATAAAAAATACTGAGTTTATATTATATTTTGGTTTAATATATAGATATTTGCCATCTTTATTAGTCTCACATGATTTTTGCCTCAATTATTAGTCATGGGTACATAGAGTTGATAAAATGATAGAATATTAATTAATGTGAATTTATACCATCCTATACCATGTTTCTTCAAATATATTCTCAATTAGGGGGGATAATAAAGACAAAAACATTGAAAGGTATTTTCTCTATTGAAATTGAAAAAAATACAGTGGGGAAATTTTGGAACCTAGTTGAAAATGAGTTATATTTGTTATGAATTATTTTTATGTAAATATATATTTATAAATAATTAAATGGAATGTGTA
Organism: Viscum album; assembly: GCA_963277665.1. Classification (NCBI taxonomy): domain Eukaryota; kingdom Viridiplantae; phylum Streptophyta; class Magnoliopsida; order Santalales; family Viscaceae; genus Viscum; species Viscum album. The sequence continues at coordinate 250,552,041 of OY728133.1, forward strand.
TGGAGTACCCAATCATGTTACTAATTTATCAACTCATTTACTAATAATGTTTTCATTAAATGTTGAGTAGTGAATAGTATATGAGGACCTAAGAAATACCTTAAATCTTGAATGAAAATGTTTTCCATTAAATTTACATAAATACACTCATAGTTAAACAATATACTATTTATATTGATATTTATATGAATTAGAGATAATACTAAATATTTTAGCTATATAAAGATTCTGAGAAGTTGAGAGTGATTATTTTGATAAAAAATCCATCCATGATTTTACAATATATTAAATCTTTTATTGAATTTTGAATTAAACATGAATAATTTTAACGGAGTAAATCTTGAGTAAAAGTGATTCATTAAGATTCATTTATAATTTAATCTTATTAAAGATACCATTATATAAGAAACTTTAATTATAAATGAATATATTTTATATTTTTAGAAACACTACTTCGATAAGAGGTATAAATTTAAGATATCATTGAATGAAAAATTTATATTACGGGGTTATATAGAGATGTTGTTGGGAATTCATAATTTCAGAAGTTATATAATGTGGTGATAATGATAAAATAATATTTACCTAGAATATTATAGATCAAGAAAGGTGTATATTCCAAATAATAAATAACTAAGACTCGATACACTTCTAGATGATGAGTTATTGTTACAGAATGTAATTGATTTGACTGTAAAATATTCTTGAGTTAAAAATTAACGGCCTTTGAAGATGAAAAATATTATAAATCAAGATGATTGAAAATTATGTAGAGTAGATTCTAAGGAATTTTAGATCATTGAAATTAAATGTATTTATATGTCATAATATATGAATAATAAAATACGCATGAAGTGAACAATGCGATAAATAATATTTTAATGTGATGTACATAAGAATAAAGGGAAAAACCTTACATAAATACATAAGATTTCACTAGTGCATATAAAATATATTTACGAAATAATATAAAGAAATTTGAAATATAGGAACCCTTATTTAAGGGTCCTATTCCTATTACATATGAAGAACATTTAGGTGGATCTAAAAAATGTAAAAGGTAAAGATATTACATCATTAAGTAAGATATCTTGGATACAAATTATATATTATATAAAAACATTAAGAAGTAAAAATTATTATATTTATAAGAAATATATTTAATTCGTCCTAGTAAAATATGTAAATGGGAAAAACCAAAATTTTATATGTTATACGATTTAAAGAATACATAATATATTTTTTTAAGGCTAACAAAAAATGTGTAAAATAGAAAAACCTAACATTGATACAAAATATCTCCTAGGGTAATATATGTTGATATGTGTCATACCCATTATGATACTTAAGATTTTTCAATTTTATAATTTGAATAAATTTAGGAAGGTAGATCTGCATGAAAAAGTTGTTGATATATATGTTATTAAAAAATGAATTATATATCCCAATGATTCAAAAAGGATATTTTTATTCATTATAAGTGTTGAGAAGATGTTCTTTTCTTCATGGAGAATAACCTCACACCAAGAAGAGTAAGGTTGTGTTGTTAGGGGGTTTTCCATGTCGTGAAGAGAAGGATCATTCTACAATATAATAAAAGGATGAAATTCTATTCAAATAATGTATTATTGAATTATGATATATCCATACCCTAAGGATAATTCTATTCCATGGTCCATGTTTAAGAGAGTATAAAGGGATAGTGCCGCTCCATGATAGTGATTTTACAAGTTATCAAGATTACATAAAAATTATGTGCATGAAAATATTATAGAAATATAATGTTATGATAATTATAGAAATCATGAATATATTTAAAAAATAATGATCATGAAAATATTTATTGATATCAGTATTAAGGATTCAAAATACTGATATTATTTAGAAATTTATATATCATGATTCAAGGGTTTTTATATTTAATTTATTAAAACAATACACATGAGATATTCTAAAAATATAAATTAAAAAATAATTAATTGAGAGATGAATATAATACAAGAAACTCATTAATATCATTATTATATAAAAAATTTAAAATATAGAGAGATGGAAACTTGAGTTTTGTAAAACATCATTGTCTTGGAGGGTCAATTTTGAGAACAATATAACTTTATTTGGAGAATTTTTCATTCAAAATAGAAGTTACATGTCGAGTTTTTTAGAAAGAGATTAATTTTTTGTTTTGAAGAAGATGAAAATGTATTGATGAATAAAATTGTTTTTTATAAAATAACCCTAGAATCGAAGAATATTTGTTATACTAGACTCAAATCTCGTACGTCATATGGCCCAATTGAGAACTCTATCCTATGATATCTCTATATTATATGGTACTATGTTTTGAGGTAGGATAATGATTTTTGTACATGTGGAAATAGATTTTGAATACCTATATTTGTATAATGTGATAATTGTTTTAATTTAGTAGAGACATTTGACTACTACCGATCATAATTCAAAGATAAGAAAGATAATCTTTGTATTATGATGATGAATACCTAGTCGGTGATAGATTATGAAATAGAATTATATTACCTATATTATATATCACTGGTGTGGGGATAATAGTATCAAAAATATAAACTTTCCTATTTCTCTTCATGATAATAAAAGGTCAATATTGTGCACATGGGATAACAACCAATAGATAATGGGGATATAGCCAACCACCATAGAGGTGAGACTTGTTAGTGAAATTATATATGTAATGTTTTTTATTTATTTCTTATATTATATTTATGAACATTGATGGTGAGTAGAAAATACGAGAGTGAGATCCATTCCTTGAATATGTGATAAGTTGAGAGAAAATAAATGTTTTAATTGGCAATAATTAACTCACAATAATTCATTCGCACCCTCTTAGAGTCGTTGTATTGATCTTAGTGGAATAACAATACTAAAAAAATTAAATTACCATAAAATTATTCAGAAATATTATATAATATATTCTATAGTATTAGTTTGAAATATATCATAGAAACATAAAACAATATTATATCTATTATATTAATAATATTATATAACATTCTTCTAATTATTTCCTTACACACCACATTATCTACTGGTCTCTATAATACATCCTTATCATAATTAATATTAGATCTCATAGAAGTATATACTAATTACATTTTAAATTTTCAACAAATTTTATTAACTTTGTTATATACAATATTAGATTCCAAACATTTCCAGATTCCTTCAAAATGATTTGAAAACCAAGGAAATTTTTTAACTTGTACATCGTGATCATTTCAGAATCTTATAGATTTCTTTAGAAAAATCCTTATATAATTTATGGTTTTTTGAACCAAACAACACATCATAAATATATAATTGAAAAAAATATATGTATAATAATATTGCGTAAAAAATTATGGTCCTCAAATCCTAAATAAAATTAATTTGTAAAAAGAAAAAAAAGTATGTTGGATAAACTGAGATTTATATTCTATTTTAATATCATATAATTATTTTCTACATTCATAAACATTGTTTGGGAAAAGTATATTTTCATAAAAAAGAAGTTATTGAACATAAAATGTATTTAAAAACCCTCTTTAAAATTATGAGTTGAACCCCGTATAGAAAAGTGTAAAATTAATATGTGATGTATTAGATATTTGAATTATAATGGTTTATAACCTAGAAATATTTGTAATGTTCACTTCAAAATCTACATTATCCTCTAGATTGAGACCTTTAACTTTTAACTTCCTCTTATTAATTGTGATCACTCCTTTACCAGATTTATTATTTATATAATCTTACTTAGTATCTATTATAAGATAATTAGAAGGTTAAAAATATAATTCATATACCTCTTTTCCATTAAACTGATTTAACTCAGCTAGTATTGGTAAAATCCTAATTTGATCACTCAACATCTTCTCTATTATTTTTTGGATAAAACACTGAAATAAAATTAGGATACTCATTAATATTTCTTGTATTTCATATAAATCTAACAAGTTTATTTAAAACCCAAATAATGGTTTCTAAAAGATGGTATTTTATGGTTATATAATAACTAAGTATCACATTGTCAATTTCTTCAATTTTAACTTTTTTATAAACTATTTTTATATAAAAACATTCATTATCACCAACATATTTAATGTCTATAGAATTATTATGTCTCAAGATGTCCAGAAATAACCAAGTTTATCAATGGATGTTATATTAAGAATTAATGGGTCACATTCAATATACATCACATGAATTTATTCATCAACTATACTTTATTTTTTATTAAAAACACTATTAGCAATAAAACTAGTCAAAAAACCCTGAATGACTTCTTTATCATCCATTGTATCAAATTTAATTGTATTTTACATAGTATTCAGGATACAAACCATTCATCCAAAAACATAAAACAATCCATAATTGTGATTTATTCCAATCCATAAATCATTGTCTTTCTTTTTAAAATAGGCACCATTTAAACTATATTTAAAATATATATATTTTTATTAATACACCCATAAAAAATGATTTGTAAAACTCTATTAATATAAAATATTTATAAAAATATCTAAAAAACTATTATCCATCTTTTTTAAAAAACAATTATGTTGTGTTATTCTTACGATGTTGAATTTAGGTTTAACAGCTTGATTTGAACAAATTGAGATAACTCATTAATATAAAATTCTCCAACATATTAAATTACAAAGGGAAGAGTTTTGTAATATTTTTCATTATGATCTATATTAGAAAAATTAATGAACACAATAAATGCCTCATTTTAATCCTTAGAAATTATACCATTGTAAATTAAGTATTATCAACATCCAAAATTAAAAACAATTTTATAAACCGATTTTTCTTCTACATGAGCAAACTAATAAATTTGGTGAAGTTACTAATGAATATAAGTAGTAAATAGGATGATTGATTTAAGAGAATAATTGTTCTTCCTACCAATTTTACATGCATCACATTTAAATTTTGGGTCAAAATATTGATAAAATTAAATAAAATTAAATTGTTACTGAACATCATCTTTAAAGAATAAATCCTAAAATTTCTTGGTATTTTATTAAGAGTCTAACATTCATTTATTTGGAAATTCATAAAAGTTAATATTTTATCAACACAATGAATTAATATCTACTGTTTGAATATTTTTAATTCTTGGTTCTCTATACTCAAGAAATCTATCACTAAAGATATGGAATGCATTAACTGAGGATAAACTAAATAATCATTATCATAAATAGGAGAGACACTTAACATATTATTATTTAACCATTCAACACATAGTAAATTATTTATAATCTTTTGTTTTGTATTTTTCTAAAAATCACTCAAATGTTTTTTTGATTATCATTGTATCTAAATGTGACACAACCACAATCAATTTTTGATAAAATAAATTTATGAAACATTTTCATATATGACATGATCTGATACTATTCGAATAAAATATATTATTTTTAATTTTCTTATTCTCATCCTATAAAAAATATCAAACAGTTATGACTATTAGTTTCAATGTACTATTCAATAATTCTATATTAGAAATAAAAATATTTGGTAACATAATATTCACACATTGATAGAAATTATGGCCTAAAATTTCAACCATTATATATAAAAAATGAAACAAACTAAGATTATTTGGTATTTATCATTTTAAATTTATTCCTTTCGGTAGCTTTTTCTAGACCAAACACCGACCTTATACAAACAATTAAATATTACTATTTAATTATGATAGTTATCACCGAGATTTTGGAATGGATGGAGGGAATTAGATTATATTAATTATGAAAAAAAAATTATACATGGTTATAAAAAGAATTAATTGGATAACAGTTAATTAGAAATTAATTTAAATACTAATTAAGCATAAAGGATGTATTTTATAAAAACTATTTTTATTCCCACAATAAAATATTGACTTTATAAGTAAAATTAACAACTACTAAATAAATATTTTAATGATATTTATATGTTATATATTAAATATTTTTTGTTAAATTCATTCAATATGTTTGATAGGATTAATATAAATATAAATCAAATTTTAGGCAAAAAAGCTATATTTTTCGAAAAGATGATTTTTTGCCTATTTATTGCGTACATATTTTAAAACTAAATTTTTAAATGATTATAAAATTACCCCTACAAAATAAAAAAAATTAAATGTGGAATATCATAGTTGCCTTTGAGTGAATTTTGGGTATTTTTCTATGAATATTTCTTCTATGATGAATAGTTAAAAATACTTCAATTTAATTGAATGAAAATTTTCATATAAATGATTTATAATGATAAATTATATTTTTAATTGTTTTTAAATTAATTATAAACAAAAAATTCACCTATTAATTCAATTTAGACCATTTTAATCATTTTAATGTTGAATTTTTATATATAATCATTTCAAAATGTTAAATATTTTCACTTTTAAAACCCACTTTCTAGTCTCGTTTGTGGGATTTAAGAACCTCAATAGTATTCATAAAATTGTTCATTTTCAGAGGTGACAGTCACAGGTCACTCCAATTAAGGACATTGATTAATGAAGAATTTGTAACAATGATATATTGTAATAGGGTAATATTTGAATATCTGGTCATATCAGTGCTATATTTCAATGTTATAAACATGTGCGTTTTTTATTAGGTTGAAAAAAGTTGAGAAAATTTTTTAGAGGTATTAGAGTTCTTTCGATTAGTAATTATATTTTTTTATAGTGTGTGTCAACTAATATAATATGATAAATTTATTATCATTATATTTTTTATAATTCAATTTCCTATAGAATTTATTTAATAGTATAGTTAGGTTAGTACATGAAAAATATATTGTCTATGATGTGATTTATGTGTGAGATTTTTTAAAATATATATACTATTTTCTGATTGATTTTGTTAAAATCTATATGATATTTTGTAACATTATCTATCAATTACACATTGAATATGTTGATGTATGATATTTTTCCTAATTTAATATGGTATCTTGTGGAAAACATTCTAACAATGTATTGATTTGAGAAGAATCGGGTCTGTTTGTACATGAGCTCCAATAATTATTGATAATGAGGATGGAATTGACATCATATTAATTTTTAATAGAGAGGGAAAAATTATTTTATACCATGTATTGATATTACTATTGAGGCTAAAATTTAATCTTTGAAATCTCATATTGATGAGGCATTATTATAGATTCATTGCATGATTCTAGAAATTTGGTGTGTTTTTAATCCCATGTGATAGTTCCCCCAACAAGATGTGATTTCCATGATTTTTTCAAGATTTATTGAATACTTATCATTGAAAATTATTTACAATGAAGTCTTAATTTTCAATTAATAGGAAGGTGGTGAAAGATGACTATCTTAACCTAGTGTGTGAGTGTCTTGAAATAGAATCACAAGTTCCTTTTGGTTTTGATTCTAGATGGTTCGAAATAATAATTATTCAATGATTCCATGATACATTTTACTTATGAAACATTAACTAATAATTATTGACTATTCCTTATTATGTGAGGTTGTTCCATTTTTTGGGAGGCACTAAGTGAATATCTCATTTGCACTTTTTAATATCAATACCGATTACTAGAAAATACTGCATGATGATGTGACATCTCAATATACATTGACATGCCATTATATATGATCCAAATTGAAGTAATTATAGTTTGTAATATATTGAAATTTTAATAGAACATATATGAATGAAATGATGATTGATTTTGTAAAAATAGTTATTATTATGGGATTATTAGATTGAAATATATGGTTAGAATGTTTTTATGAATGGTTTCATACCCATAGAGTACAATTTCTAGAAATTTTGACATAATATATATAAAGGGTACTTCAAAATATTTTGGACCAACATTAATTAAAACCACAATAATTGGTAATGAGTGATAGTATAGTCTATAAATTGTTACCCTATTACCAATACATTATATGGGTTGGTGTTTATCTGGATGGAATTAATTATTACACATCCCGTCAATTTTTTTGACATTGATGATAATTTATTTCAGTCACTTTTATGGTTGGGTACCTTCATAGAGTCTTAATAATATATTTTACTTTTTTTGAGTGGACCTTGAAATTTTTTGCTTAGATTGTGGTGTTATGTGTTATCATTTGATAATACAATTAATAATATTTGTCACATGTGTTAGATGTGTTGATAACACATTCTTCATAGTTATTTTGAATGGTTTTTCTTATATTCACATCTATATAAATAGTGATAGCGATTATACCATAATTATTTAATTAACAATGAAATATGGATAAATAATCAAATGTATTTGTGTAATATTATAGATCTATAGAAACAAAAAGATAACTAATGGAATAATATGAATTAATCTTGTGGGTTGGATGAAAGAAATTAATGGTTCGTGAATTATTGGTTGATTAATGAAACAACTATGTTGACATTCTAATCCATGCATCTTTTAATGATTTCCCATTATAGTTTATATTATAAATGGTATTTAGAATATAAGTATCTTAGAAGTTATGAAACCATATAATTATGTCATGTCTTTTTTTATATAGATGATAAAATTAATTTCAATAAATTAATGATGGTCAATTTTATTTCCCATTCACCAGGTTATGTGTATCAAATTAAAGGATATCAATTACGATATATCTAACATGAATTTTCATATTGTGGCATTCTATCAGATGAGTTTTCTCTTAATGGGTTTGGAGCATGATGTTATTTTTCATATCTAAATTGTTTCATTTATTGTGTTAAGTGAAAATGTTTTGAATCTGTTTTGTATTTCCTGATTAGTGATATAATATTTTTTTATGAAGTAGTTTCATGATCCTTTTCAATGAAAATTTTTATTGGTAATGTTCTATACAAATGTCATATCCTATTTTTAATTTCCACAAATCCATTATTCAATAGAAAATGTATACATTACTAAATTTTCACTAGATAGAATATATTTCATCCATAATTACAAAATATTACTGTAGACTTAATTATATAGAAACATACATGATTAATAATTTCCATTATATGATAAATATAAAATACATAGTAAAATTTAATATCCTACATCCTTGAACTCATTAAAATATTCCTTATTCATATCTCCTATAAAGGATATGATCCAAGAATCCCTTTCCTTTGTGATCAATTGGTATTGGAGGTTCATGTACAAGGTTCTAACATGCTCATATGGAAGGAAGTGTATTGATGTTTTACACTACAAAAAATAGAATGGTGGTAGTGTGGATCACTATGATTCACCGTAAGGGAGGTGGTTTTGGCATAGTGAATCCTAGCCATTGAATTAATGGATTTTTGGAAGATCCCATGGATACATCCCATTTAGGAAGGGCTACAATTTGGGTGTTAGGTTTTGGAATAAGGAGTCAAGTAGTTATGGCACAGATTAGCCATCTATATTGTAAGGGTTTTAGTTAGTTTATCAAATTCAAGGGTATTAAATCATGGAGCCTCATGCCATGATAAAACCTCATTCTCAGTGAATGGTTTCTATGTAATAGTGCTAAGGGTTTCTCCATATCATCAGATCCCCTTTCATATGATTTATTTTATGAATATAGTTGTGGATTCAATACACTATTAAACCATGGTGGTAGTGGCTCAATTACTTATGTTGTTTCATATTTTCTCACATGTCAAGAATAACTATTTCATGGTTTCATGTTTTGTGTCATAGTCTTCTAATTTTTTTGCAGGCTATGAATACCATGAGGGCAGTCATACCCCACATTATTTTGATTCTTTCTTATAAAACATAGGTTCGTTAGGGTATATGTTGATATCATTAATACCCTTTTTCAATAGGGTTGATATCATCTTCTTGTATTTGATCTCTAATAATCTAATGTATATTATAGCTCTTTTTCTCATAATTTCTTTATAGATAACTATTTTTTCCTCTCATTACATATTTCCAGGTGTTTTATATTTATTTCCATCATTCTAATCGAGTTCAATTTATTTTCATATCCTAGATGGGGTATGAAGTCATTAGATGGGTGAATTCTCATATAGTTCAAGTGATTGTATATCTTTTTTGGAATTATATTATCATTTAAATAAAATTAGAAGTCTAAGGAAAGGTATTTTATTTATTTTTTTTATTTAAGTGAAATCGCTAATTGACCGTGGTTTAACACTATGGAATATTTTTGATTTAACCAAATGAATATGTAATTGGATAAAATAATGATTTTTTCTATTTCATGAATTTATATTGATGTTTCCACCATGATAATAGAATGTCTATTGATTTTCTAGATACTGTTCTAGCTGAACTATGAAATTTTTTAGAATATTTTGACAATTGGTTTATCATATTGAATATGATAGAGTTAATTAAATAATATCAATATAAAAATCAATAATTAGAAAATAAATATAATTAAGAGTAATCATAAAGGAATACTAACATTCTTCTAATTGTATTTCAATTAAAATTATTTCAATGTGAATATTTAATAAAATATTCTATTTCATGCATTATTAAAATTGGTTAATGAACATAAAACTAGAAATATTATTGATGATAATAATGATTAAGGCCATGTTAACTGAGAATTGTTATGTTTTAATATTTTGATATCGATAATTCGTTACGTTACCATAGATTTAACCTGTCATAATTCAAACTACTAATTCAAAATATAAAAAATATGGGTTTTTCTAAATATAATTCTATTGGGATGAGAGATCCCATTTGGTAATAAATGATGAGTTCAATGTGTTTATGTCTAAGTGGCCCCTTGTATTTAAAGAACAGTGTCTTTGTAGGGAATCAATGCCCTACTATATATGTTAATTTTTTTCAACCATTTTATATTCCTTAAATGAATGATATAATTTATGACATGACGTGAGTCTTGGATTGATGATAAGATATCTGCATGGAGGCCCATGATTATAGTAGTAATATTTCTTATGAATATGATATTCATGGTGATATGAATGATGGTGTTGGGTATGGAACAATCATGCATGGAATGTGTTTCATCTAGTATTACCCACTAATGTGATGAAATATAGGAATATTTCTCTTGAAAGAAACCATTTAATAGAAGATGGACATGTTTTTTAATCCTCATTCCTTTCCCAAAAGCATGTGGTAGAAAAATTTTATTGGTTTTTCTTAAAATTTCTGTTATATTTGAATCTTTTCCTCGAGTACATGGAATTATGTAATCATTAATAATTTTTAATAAGTAACTTAACACATGTAATTGGTTTGGAATGAATGTAATGAAATATAGAACCCTTACTTTGGGTGCCACATTCTTTGAATGTTCTCTATCGACATATATATAAAATTAATATTTATTATAATACAATAATTAAATCAATTATATACATATAATATTATATAGGTTCTATTTATAATAGTTGATCACCCATTTATCAATAATTCCTTATTAAAACCATCATTTTGTTGTGTTAATGGTTGTTTTCTTCATAAAATTTTTGTTTAGTAGTCATGATCCTTATAATTTTTTCATTCTTCCATAATCTACGTGATATTAATCATGATATAAAGATAATATATATTCAATATTTATGTATGTATATATATCAAGAGTCATCCATTATATATATTTATTTTTGAATTACACCATTCATGGAGATGGTAGGCAGTACGTATGCATATATGTTGTCTTCACATTATGATATAATGAAAAAACGATAAATAATAAATAACCATTATATAATAAGTATTATATCATATTAATCTGATATATTCATCAAATACATCTTTATTACACTCCACCTAAAGAAAAAAATTGAAAAATAATCTCATTGCATTGTGGTGGTGGTGGTCCACATGTATGCACGAGCGACATAATCATTATATAAAAGATTGAAATGTAAGAAGGTAAATATAAAATAATAATTATAGGTAAATAATAATTTAATAAATGTCATATATAATCATTAAAACCATCATAATATCAATCCATTACATTTGGGGATGAACAAGTAAAATTATCACTACGTGAAGACGGTAAGCCTTATCCATGCATGAGCATTACATTTTACTCCCAGTTGATGGGAATGATGGTGGATAATAGTGGTTTTATAATATTAATAAAATTTCAGTATATTGTTTATATAAAATATATTATTTTATTATAAATACCACAAATCTAGAGGACATAATATAATAAGTAAAATTAATGTTATCATTTTAGTTGATCACCTCATCTTTGAAATAATTCCATTAGATCTCCTCTTAAGGATCCCCAAGGTGGTATTTTTTGGATGACTATCACATATATAATTTTGATAAGTATTTATATAATATAATTTTATATATTTTTTGAGCTATAAGTCTAAATGTGGTGTAAATAAGAGAGTAAGAGGTTCACTTTTATAACTGGGGGAGGAGAACTCATTGAATTTATTAAAAGATTAAAATATGAAAATACATTCTATAGAAAAATTATTCCAAATAGATAGGTATTTTAATCTATGGTAAGATTTGTTTTAAATACCACAATACAATAAAATTTTTACATGTTTATTTTTTTTTAAATCTCATCATTTGGTTTAACTCGTTAGTTAACCAATTTTACCCTTAAACATGATTACATATGTTTCACTATTTATGAATTATAATTGTACATATAATGTGACTATTGGATCATAAATTTACAATGTATTACATTATCAACATTATATTTTATAAATTTAACTCTTAAAATATATTTTTTGATTTTTTTTATAATTTGATAATGTATTTTTTAAAAATACCATTAATGTAATTTTTGACTCTATTTATTTAATTTTCCACTAATGACACCATGAAAAATATGGAATTTGAGTATAAAACTTTATCACAAAAAAATTATGTTATATTTATATATAAAATTTCTATGACATTATAAATCATCAATATTATATTAATTTAATTTTTTAACATAATTTACATTAATTTTCGAGTAATTGACAAAATACTACATCAGTGTTGCATGATATTTTAAGGTAATTATATAATTACTAAAAATTTGAAATGAATTAACATAATGAGAATATTTTAATTTTTATAAAAATAACCTATAATATTAATTCAAAACATTTTTCCCCAATGTGAGAACAAAATAGAATTTTTAATATAAAAATTGAAAATTGGAATTTTTCATTGCATTAAATAGTATATTGGTCATTTTGATGGTAATATATCTTTAAAAATTAATTTTATAGTCAAATGTGATTAATATTTAATTATTTCCATCCTATTTGAAATATTATGATAAATGGTGACCTTATCATTTAGGTTTAACCAATGTTATCCCAATTTAACCTTTGTTGATGTGATAAATTTTAGCATGGTTATTATTAATAATGCCTAAAAACAAAAGGCCCATATTTTACAAATTTAAATTTCCAAAATAATTAATATAGAATCCATTTTCCCATTTTAATTTTTATAAGTAATATATATAAATTTATAAATTAGTGCACAAAACATGACGAAAACTGTTTCTTAGAAAAATAGATTTTGATGTTTAAAACATTCTTTATCCGTATCTCATGCATAGAAAAGAATTAGTGGAATTTTAAAATATTTTAAGGATTATATATCATAAAAAAATCATTATAATCATTCATTATTAGTAAATAATGAAATTTATTAGGATGAAAGACTTTGTGTGCTGAAATAATGTTTTTTAGAAAAATAACTCATTGATTTATTTTATATTTCTACTCAATTGATAAAAATTAAATATAGTTTATAGAAATTGTTTTAATAAATTAGTTTTTTTACTCACACCCTCCCATTTATCAAATTGGATGTAACGGTATACTATATTAAAGTGCATTTAGACTTAGTGTTGTTTATATCACCTGCCGGTGTATAAATTAAACTTATTTGAAAAGAAATATATCATAAATTATTAGGGTTTTACACTTTGTATAACACCAAATAAGAATATTATTATTTTTAATAAACCATAATAATGATTTACTATAGAAAGATATATTAAATAATATCCATAATGTTCAAGAGTCCTATTTTATTTTAGTAATTAGATACACAGAATAAGAACAAGAAACATGGGTATAATTACATTATTGAAAAACTATAAAACATTCCATTGCACACCATTGATCATCAAATATAACACAAGATAATCTTAGGGTGTAATTAAAAATTAGGTGAGGTATAAATCTAAATATGAGAATAATAAAATAATAACATGATGAAATAAATACATGTTATTCAAGAGGCATATGAAGGTGATATAAAGAGGTGATAGTCATAATAATGAAGAAATAATAATAATATATGATGATAACGTTAAGGAAACATAATCATGTGAAAACAACAAAAATATGTGGAATCATAAGAATTAGTCAAGGGGATATTCCAAGATATGATAAAATACTATGTATAGAACAATCTATTTTCCATCATACATTCTATCTCATGAGATAAAAACATTACCAAATGAATTTTGGGGATATAAAATTATGATCCCACCCATCACATTCATATCATATAGTCACATTTGTGTGACACATATATCATAAATCCTATGTAAGCAATTTATAACATTTAATACCATGATTTAGTAGTGGGGGTTATATAAACAGGTGTCCCAAATATGTTAATTTTATGTACATCAATGTGAATTCACTTGAGTGGATAGGGTATTGGGAACAAACCACACAAATGTTTGGCATGGAAAATGATGTGATAATTTCAGAAACACAACTAGTGTAAATAAACAATTATAGATTGGTTTAATGAGAGAGAAATTTTTTCTCTCATTACTATGTAATAATAAGGTTATTAATGAGATGTGTAAAAAAAATATTCCTATATGGAGAAATTGATATGAAAAATTAAAAAAACACCAAAAATGTTCTTGAATTAAGAGTAGGAGGAGTGAATCCACTTACATTGGGAAGGTGCCTATAAAATCATGGGAGAGATTATTAAGATCATAGTAAAACCTATGGTGGGATTTAGAGAAATATAATGAGATTACAATCATTATCAGTTAGTTTATAGTGAATATGAGATGAATTTTGGGTGGGTATTAGTATAAACAGATATGGGAATTCTTTCTTAGTTTCTAATATTTTGTTTTGGGCTATAAATTAAATTATAACCAAAATAAAAATTCTTCTCATTGATTTTATTAGTATTTTATACAAAATAGGAGTGGTTTTAAATATCTTGTAAGTAAAATATCCTTAAATAATAAAATAATACATTTTTTTGTTGTGGAAGTGAGTAATATTCATAAAGAATTGATTTTAGATCCTTAAAATATAATATAGGTTATGGAGTACTCATTAACGGAATATAAAACTAATTAAATAACATAAAAAACATTTTATATTAAATTATAATCTTATATTTTTTTCATTTATTCCATTATTTCATTTATTATATCACTTTTTATCTATTATCATGTCATAATACATTCAATATACATATATCGTTTTTAATTATTATCAAAATATTCATATTTATCTAAAAAGTAAGAAAACATCAACATTGTGTTATTTTGGAAAGATAGTTTCAAATATTTTATTTAAATTATCATGAAAATTATATAAATATAATTTTTCTTTACTTTATATAAAAAATATTTTTTCATACAGAAATATAATATTTTAGAAAATTAATAACATTATGACCCTTATCAAAATTACATTGGACTTCATTAAGTTGTATTATAAATTTTATATAAATAAATTATATTCAATAAGGTTTTTTTAATATAAAATATTTCAACGATTCCTGATTTTATAAGAAGGCATTCTTATGTAAGGTAATATATATTAATAAATAATATTTTTATTTATTCAAATCAAAATATAATTTCTTTCAAACTGATTATATGGTCATTTAAAATAAAATAATAAAAATTGTTAAATATAATCCCTATTTAAAAAAAATATTTAAATTCATTTTTCAATAATCTACTTAAAAAACCTTTATCACACCAGTGTACACCCTAATAGTAATATTTTTATGGTGTTTCATTAATGTGGTGGTTCAATAGATCTGGTTTGGGTTTCGATATCGATAAGCTTGAACTTATCTTACAAATGTGTTTTATTGAGTGTGGGTTGTTGATTCATGGAATGTTATTGGTCAAGGTAAAATCTCATTGATTCCATATCCTATGGACTGAATGGTAAATAGACTTTTTAGGGTATGATCTTACTAGATGGGGAAATTTACTTTATCTATCTATGTTAACTAGACATTATCATAACCCTTAATATATACTAAAATTAACATTCCATTACAACAACTATATTATAAAAGGTTATGTTCCATAACATTATGTTAAATATGATGGGACATACTTTATAATTGTTCCAAATAACAAAATTATTTATTTTTATTTCTATAAATACATTAGATAATAAGTAACATATTTACTCAATAATGAATTATATTTACAAAAGTCTGGGTAAATAAAATTATGTAGCTAACTAATTAGTTTTGAGATTCTAATAAAAAATTACAATGAATAACAAATATTGAGAAAATAGAATCATTGTTTTAAATTAATGTATCATATATAAAATAAGGAGGTTTCATGAGGGTAGACATAATCACATTAATATTTTAATATATACATTTTGGATATTATCATAACTTTTTAGGTTCTAGTATTTGGTTGAAACAGAATCAGGGAATATTATCAATGAAATGTTTGTATTCAAAAAATAAATATCTATTATAATAAAATATGGGGGAGTACATAAATAATATATAATACTTATATATTACTATTATGAAGGAAATTAGGAGATTATTTTTTTGTCTGTATTAGTGAGGTTAATATGATAATAAAAATTAATTATTGACACTGTTATCTATTTTCATTTTTAGGTGATTTTATCACTGATATTATATTATCTTAAAAAAATTTATTAGAATTATGTGACTCATCCAATTATTTTTCATCAATATATTTTTCTTAAATGTTTCATAGAATATATTTAATGTTCTAAACAAACATGTAAATTTATTTTATAAAAACTATATATTTTTATGGATAATTATATGTAGAATTCATAATTGGTGTATTGATAAATATTTAGTTTAATATAAACATAATTTTGAGATAAAAAATTATTTATTTATTTAAAAATATTCTGTTTGACTGTATTTGAATAATTGGGATTGAAATTTGATTGATGATGTTTTTGGAGAAGTTCATTGCTTTTTGGGACGGTTGTATATATTAAATGGTTTTTTATTTATACCAGTTTGTAAAAAAAATTCTAATTTCTAAAATATATATGCTTTTATTTTGGTTTAATATCATTAATATTCAAATGGTTTTGGGATAATTATGTTATTCAAAATATATAAATATGGTATATACAAACCTACGTATTTTATTGTTCAAAAAGAAAATGTTTCCTGAAGAAAGTAATTAACCTTATATATCCTAATAGAGTATTAATGACTTCACATTATAGGATATACCATGAATAATGAATATTTTTTCAATTCCCTCCAATAAATTTTCTAAATATAAATAATTTAAATTAATGAGGATATAATTTAAATACCGTGCGAGAGAATGTGATGACCAAAAACACTATACCTAGTAAGAATGATGTAATGTTTGATTAAATTCATTACAGGATACAACCAATGAAATGGAACAAAAAAATAATAGAAAAAATTATTAATAAAAAATTATAAATAGTAATTTATCAAACGATTATAAGATAATTCCTTTGAAAGATATATAATTAATATGAATTTATATTGAAATTGGTTATTTTCAATAATAATTATTATCATTGTATTCTATATTATATTTTAAAAAATAAATTTAAAAATTATATAATTTAAATTAATTAAAATAGATTTAATTTTCTAATTTCCTAAATCAACATTTACTTAGTTTGTATTTATTTTTTCTTTCATAAATGGATTTCTATTAGTAAAAAAATATTGTTTTTGAGAAAATTAATATTTTACGATTATTTCATTGTGTAAGCATTATAATGAACATTAAAACTGTTTATGCTATAAAATATGTATTTAATGAATAAATATTACAAATATAAAATATTTTTCAATTTTATAAATACTAGGTCAAAAAAATTAGATTAAAAAAATATTTATAGTTTCATATAAGTGATTTTAAATATTTAATTCTAATTAAGTATATTGATGGTGTAATTTATTTTTGGATTTCATTTAATGCTAAGTAATATTTTTAAATAAACCAATTTTAGTCATAAAAATAATTATCTATAATAATCTTATCTTTTAAATAAATTTTTCTAATTAAAAACACAAAATTTTCTTGAAACTATTATTATATGTTATGTGAATTAATCATAAAATTTCTATTTCAAACCCATAGAAACTATAATTAATAAAATTACATCCAAATTTTATATCATAAAGTTAAAACTATATAAAGGATTCAAAAATAAATAATTCCCTTAAACTTAATTACTGATGTTAAAAATTATTTTATCACGGTATATGTAAATTATTGTAAAAGATAAAAAGTTAAAATATAAAATTCCTTGAAACAAACTATGTTTTCCTTAGAATGACTAGATTGGGGAGAATAAAGACCCAAAAATACTTTGTAACTACCCCAAACCTAGTATCAATGATATATTGTCTACTTTATTACATTTCCATATATATAATGGGAAACATACATATTGACTAATTAATTTAGTTGTTTTAGAGAACTAGATACATAAATGATAAACATTTAAATTTGGGAAAAGAATATACAACATAATAAGATAAAATTATAAGTTCCTTTGAAACTCATTCAATAGATTCCTCTTCATATCATGGTGAATGAAACAAAATAGGGGTAATCCCAAATTCTCATTACGTATTATATATAGTGGAAGATGTCAAGACTCAATAAGGAATAAATAATATGGAAAGGTAAATAACTAAAAAAACATTCCAATTAATAAATAATGTTACTATCTTGATTATATAAAAAATAATAAATATGGAAATCTAAAAAAATGAAAACACAATCCATTTAATAAATAACATGAAAAAATGCATCCATGGATTATATGAATATATTAAAATCATGATTAATAAAAACTATGTAAGGAATATATATTTATCATAATTTAAGATCCCCATCAACCACTATATGTTCAATTAATTCCTCATATATAAAACAGTCTATCTAATTAATGATCAATATGTTTTATCAACATATTTAAATATTAATAAAATAATGTGAATTTATAAATATTTCAACAATTAATCTAATAACATTAAAAATAAATCCAATATGTGAAAATTTATTACAGTTTAGGTGAAAATAATATCTATGATTCCATGAATATGGATATTTAATAAAAATGTAACATCTAATGAAATATGGACACAATTAAAGTATTGTTTTAAGATAAAGTTATCAATAACAAAATTAGACAAGATATGAGTGGTGTCTATAATTTCATTGAAAACATACAGTTTTTGTAATAACATCATGTCCTATAGAATAATAAAGGAAATGTAAGTGAAAATTAAAATAATAATTCCTAAAAAAAATCTTTATAAAAAAATTGAAAACTATTAGAAGAAATTAAATTTCATAATATGTTAATGGTGGTTGGGATGTCTGTTATCGCTTTATACTTTATCAAGACATTCTATTTAGACTTTTTTTATATTTTCTTTTAGAAAATAGTAGAAATATTTATTTAATTTTTTTTTAAATTACATGGAAAATTTAAAATTTCTATAAAAAAATTCAGTAAATTTTATGTATTTATTTAATTTTTATTAAAAAAATGTACAGGAAATAAAAATATACACAATTAAAGGATAGAAAATACCAATTTTTGTTACAAACATTTTTCTTTATTAAAGTACCAATTAGAGGAAAATATGGATGAAAATGCAAAAAATATTTTAATATCTTAAGGATTAATAAATTACTTGATCTTAATATAGAAAAATTATATTATTACCTCAATGAAAGTAAATTCAATCACAAAATAAATTATGATTTCAAAATAGCTTCTTACCTCTTCAGTGACATTCAAATTTTAACCCCTTGAATGAATAGACTATAATTGAAAAATCAATCATCATGAAAAATATATATTCTTATTAGATACATCAATGGGTTCATATATACACCACAAGAATGTAAATAGGTGAATATTAAAAAATATCAATCAATAGAATGGAAATGGAGACAAAATCCCTTACTACTTAATAACATTCAAGTAAAACCCCATTGAGGGAAATAAATAAATTAACGACATAAAAGATGATTATGTATGAATGATTCAGGAAATTTAATGTAAAATATTCAACATATACACTATACAAAATAAAAGAGTTTTATAACTTTAAAATAGTTCATAACGAAGTGAAATTTGGGGGAATTCGGTTACATCACGCATCCATTTAGTTGAACATAAATTACCCTCTTGTATAATTGTTTTAATCATGTTATTTTTTTATAACATAATAATATTCATATTTAAAATATCATATATAATCCTATTATATAATTTTTTTCATCTAATTTCTAACAATATTTTGTAATTATCATTTTTTATCTTATTAAGTACTTTATCTTTTTATGCATTTTAGGTCATGTATGTTCTAGTTTATTTTCATAAGACATAGATTCATCATCTATATAATTATATTAATGTTATAAAACTAGTATATAATCATTATATAAAACATTATAATTATTCATGAATGTTGGACATGGAAAATAAATAACATCACTTCATGGGGTTGACAATTCAAATGTACAAAAAATCAATGATATCATGTCGTTTATTGGTGAATGTATAGTGAATTGAATGATATATTAATTTTAAAAAATTAATATCAATTAATATTTATCATATGTATACATTATCTCCATTATTATTACTATCCATGTGAGTCTACGATTGAAAAAAAAATTACATTTTTTTATGTGGTGTAAGTCCTCTAGACACACGAGTGATGTAATTATCTCCCACTTGGCAGAGAAAGCGTTGGATAAATATTATTCCATAAACATAATAACATATTATTATATTGGATATATTCATTATATGTTATTGTATTTATTAACATAAAATTTAATGTTATAAAAAAAGAATGAAAACCAATATCCTTATAATGATGATTAAATTCTATTAGAGATACCTCATTTGGATTTATTCATAAGAAAATTATGTTTGGAATTTTTTTAAGAAAAAATATTTACATTATTTCTACATATTTGTTTTGAGATATTTTGGTATTTTTTTGTCAAGTAAAATGGTTTTTTAGTTGTAAAATATTGAAAAGATGCAGTTCCCTTTTATAATTGAGGCGGATTGGTGTTATTGTAAATACATAAAGTACTTAATAGCATGAAATCAAAGACACCCCTTGTACCAAAAAAAATAAAAATAAATAATTTTTAGTAATATAATGTCCATAAACATTTTCACCAAATAAAAAGAAGCATTTTTCAATCATTTTGTTCACGTATCCTCTACTTTTACTTACTTTTACCATTTTATTATTCACCAACGTAAATAGTTTATAAACATAGATAATTAACCATTTATGAATAGAACTGAATAATAAATATTAGATAATTTTTACCTAATTATTCTAAAAATGAAACATAATTTTTCAAAATTAATGATATATGTGTGTTCAAAAATAATTTAACAGAAACTTATGTATCACGAAAAACCTCATTTTAACCTTATTTGTGTAAATAAATTTTTTTAATGTTTAAAAAAAATTCTAAAAGAAATTTATGGTTTAATTATAATGTAACATTAATAATGATTATATAAAATATGATATCCATTTTATTAAATTTTTTACAAATAAGAGGAATAATTTAGTTAAAAAAAAACCATCAAATTTTATCAAAAAATGGGGTTTTATTAAATGCATTTTTCAAGAATAATAATGTCTTATATTAAAAATATGATTATAAATCATCATTAAATTGATTCAAAAATACATATTTAGATATATAATATAAAAATTTATGTTTAATATTTCATCATTAAATAATATTTTAATAAATTAAAATGGATTTAAATTATGCCTTTTAAAAAAATGTTAAACAAAAATGATATAAAAAATAGATTTTTTGACTTCAAATAATGTTATATTTATTTTCATAAAAAAATTCAATTAAATTGTTAATTATACTTATTATTAAACATTATCATTAAAATCTGGGTTCATATTTAATCACTAAATTTTCTATTTTTCTATAAAACACTATTTATAAGAGAAAATTTTATAAAACCATTCTAGGATTATTTTTTCTAAGAAAAAAAAACTGACTGTTATTATATAAAATAATAATTTTTGTAACATAAAATTTTAAAATGATCATTTTATTAATGTTTTATTAAAATAAAATTTTACCCACAAAAATTGATAACTGGCTGTTACAAATTACCTCTATAATATTTTCAATTTTTGTTAACATTTTAATGGTAACATTAAATTATTAAATATTTAATGGTTACATTCAAATTTACACTTCTCTTCATGTATAAAAATATGAAAACTTTATAAAATTAAGAACCTCCTATAATTAAAATTTATTTTTAAAATGATAAAAAAATTTACATCATAGAAACCTCTCCCATATCCATATCCTTTTATTGCCCTTCATTTTGAATAAGGCCTTAAATTCTATTTAATTTTCCAAGAGAAAACTAAATCATCCAAAATAAGTATTACATTATCTTACACTTTTATTCTACATTTATCATACATAAATAATCTATAACATGAATAATATAACTAAATAATTATCAATTTTATGATGACATTTCATTATATAAATTGACCAATAATTACTAACTACATTACATGTAGTAAGAATAACCAAATAATCAATCATGTGTATATGAATATTACCTCTTCAATGAAGCGATGTTGTTCATTTTTCATTCCCACCTCACAATGACTGTATCATAGATGATTTTAAAAAATAAATATTTTTTTATATTCAATAATTAAAATTAAGAAATGAAAAAATTTCATGTACCATAATTACTTTAATTTATTAATAAATTTGATCGTTAATCATATGTACATCAAGCTACCACATCCATAAATATATAATTTTATATGTCATCTAGAACAACCATTCAAGGTTAGGAGAATTGATTTAATGAGTATCTATGTTTTTTATTACATGTTTATAATATTTGATACTTCACATTTTCAGTATATATATACATCCCACTACTCCTTAAATCATTTTAACACATTACCATTTTTGTGTATTTAACCACGTGAGTAAACAGAATTATAATAATTATAGATTCAATTATTTTGGATTACCATATAATTTTAATATAATGTGATAAAAATATATATTATATTTTTTTATTAGTAAGATTTTTTTTAAATATTTAAATTATTTATTAATATATCACATTTCAATCATCAAACACATCGAAAACCTGTTCATCACAATTTTTATTTTTACATTTTATACTCATGAATTCCACCCATTGAAAATATCTTTTTATTAATAATAATAAAATAATGTTTATTCTATACATTTTGATCATGGTATGATGAACTTCAAACCACTTGGTGAAAATTGATCCCATATTTGTGATATTTATTATGAAATAATAAATAGAAATTTATAACACTAAATGATGAAAATAAAAAATAATTGGTTAATGTATTTTTAATTATTTGGTTATAAAATAATAATAAAAATGGCAGTATTATTATATTATTGAACATATATAATTTTTAATATATGTTTTTTCATTATATGGGATTATAGAGGACAATCGTATAAGAAGAAATACGATGTTAGGGTTTATGTGTTAAATTCATCCCTTTGTTACATGAATTTTAATATTCAAATAATTACATATAAGTGGTGTATATAGTGAAAAATTTATTTATATATAATTAAATATAATTTATTCATGTAACTTTATCTTTTTTTAAAATATATTCCTCTTTTAAGAGGTTTTTAGTTCAAAGGCCCTCATTTTTTGAAGGGTTTCTTGTCTCAAGATTTCATCATTAGAGACATTTTTTTAATAAAAAACATGTTTTCATTGAAATTATTATCTATGTATCAGTTAATATTTTCTTTCATGATTCTATAATTAGTAACGGTATTCAATTTTCCATTTAAAATTATATCATTCAAGGGGTTTTGATCTAGATATTTTTAAAGATTTAAGGGTTTTCATGTTCTAAATTACGATATTTATGACATGTTAACTGTTATGTACCATATATTCTTCATATGTTTTTCTATATACATAAAATATAAATAAATTAATAAAACTTATCCCCTATTAACTCTTGGGATACACTACTAAAAAAATCATTTTCTATAAATGTATTTTCACCCAAGTGTTACCCTAGTTCTAAAAGATTTCAATAACTAATTTTTTATTCCTTAAATTATGACTGTTCTCTTAAAATTATTTCATATTTATTAGTAAATGTTTTAGATTTTAATATATAATGTGGTAACTATTCATTTTAATATAATTACCACATAAAACCCTTTTCAAATATTTAATGAATCATAGAGTTTGTCACCCAAAATTATTATTGATAGATCAAATCTCTTCTCCTTAAGTTATAAATTTTTGTCTTGAAATTTATTATTATAATTCCATTTTTCTGTGAATAACCTATTTTCCATTCTATTGATTGATGTATGTTCCTTATTAATCCATAGAACAGTCGATTAGAGAAATTTCTGACTTAACCATTTCCCTTTATCTATATGGTTTAAAACCCATATTTTCTAAGAACTTGATTAAACTGTATATACGTATATAGTTACTCAATATATTTGGATACGAATTTATTTTTAATGTGTACATAATATTATAATTTCTGTTATAATTTTGAATGTTACCATTATATGATTAAACTATAATGGGACAAGAACCCATTTTTCCCATCTTTAATTTATGATATATTGATGAATTAGTTCATTGGCACAGATATATATAGATGATGACAGGTGGGGTCCTCTATCTACCTCTAATGAATTGGTATATGGTCTATATATTATGATATAGGTAACTGTATGTACATTTAAGTTACTCATAATAACAGAAACTCAAGGTTTTTATCATGAAATTATATTTTCCATATACTAAGGTTTGTGGAATATTTATAAGGTATCATGATGTTATAATCTCATAGATAATTTTTTATTTTCTAATGATTCCACATTTTTTTGATTTCATGAACTTTTCCATATTTATTAATTTATTATATATTATTTGTAGGAAAAAAATTTCTTATATTTTCTAATTATACCAATAGTGTCCTCCTATTATCTCTTAAGAAATTGGATTTTTATTACTTATGTTTACCTATACTGATTATATGAGCTCAGACATTTATTATTTTCCCCCAGTTTACATAAAAATTTTGTAGAAGGTTATCTTGAGTGAATAATCTGAAGGAGTCATTAAATACTATGTTATTATTTAAATATTGAGAAAATATTCCATTTTTTGTAAAACACATAAATTTTTTTATTAATTATTTTACTAATTATCCAAAAATCATAGACTAAAGGTTCTAATGAATGTAATGAAATGAAATATTCATTTTATCTTTCTTAATTATTGAATAATTAGGTCTAGGAATTTAGAGTTCATGTCAAATATAGAGTGTATTGTATAAAAGCTTTGGCACTAGATCCAGAGTTTGGTTATGGGTTGTCACACAAGTTGAGTAGAAGGTATAGATTCAAATTGACATTATATTAGGTATTAAGAAATGTTTATTCCCAATATAGGTTAGAACTTTTTGAGATGTGGGAGTTAATGAATTTGATTGATGATTTTGAATCCATGGGATTCATTTGACAATGTGTATCTCCTCAGGGTTCTTTAATGAAATGGTTACTAATTATGATGGGATTTCAAAGTTGTGTATTTATTAATATAAGATGAAATCAGTAACCATCAAGAAATGATATACATTACCAATAATTAATGACCTGTTTGATCAGCTTAGTGGATATTAGTGGTTTCTTATGATATATCTCTAATTTGGTTATCATCAGCATATTTCTCAAGTTAAGGATAAACAATATAGCCATATTTGTATGGTATTAATATTATGAATTTATGTTAATGTCATTTGGGGTATTGAATGCACTAGTTGTGATTATATCTATAATGAATCATTCATTTCATCCATATCTAGATTCATTTATGAACATGTTTATTGATGAGTTTTAAATTTATTCTAGATTATCTAATGATCTTAATTATAAATTATCTATTTTATATGAAAACATGTGAGATTAAAACTTGTATGAAAACATGTATAGGTGATAGATTTTTGTCAATGAGATAAATTTTCTCAATCATGTTGCAACTAAATAATTTATAGTTACTAATCTTGAGATGGTGGTCACAATGACTTCTTGAGAGGCTCCCATGAATTTTAATAAGACTCAGAGTTTCATGGCCCTTATATGATATTATATATATTTTATTTAAGAACACTATTTCCAATAATTACTAATGAGGACACATAATAGAATAGGGGTGTAGTTCCAACGGTGTCATAAATGTGAGAAATATTTCCAAAAGGTTAGGAAAATATTGATTTCATTGACTATTATCACATTACTAGATCATAAGAAATGAAATCGGGAATATAATGATTCTAATAAGATGATTTTGGGGTGGTTGTTGATAGAATTGGTTCATTTAGTGGTATATGGTTTACAGTATCTTAGGCTTTAAAATAAGAATTATCCTACTTAGGATATAAATTTATCTAGAATTCTTTATTCCCGAAAGAGTTTATGATACTATGTTATTGTTAAAAAAATAATGGTATTTAGTAACCACAAGATCATGAAGAATATGTTTTATAAAAGTGATTTGAACCCAATAAATAGGATATGGGATTATTATTTCATGTAATTCAACATTGAAGTGATTTATATACTTTAGAAAGGTAATGGTGTCACAAATTCTTTTACCCCAATGTCCATAGACGGCCTTTTTCAGTAATTTAAATATGTGTAAAATATTATGACATTATTATCCAAGATTCTTCTTGATTTTTCCAAGGAGTAAGGCCTTATGATTCTTATATATCTATTCATCACCTCATTCTTGATGGAATGGCTCAATAATTGAAATGGTTCTATTTTTAAGTTCCTGGTGTTTAAATAATTGTTATGTGGTAGGAAGAATGTGCATAGTCAGGTTTTTTGAGGTTATTCCTCAATGTATAATTATGTGAGTGTTTATTGTCCCATTAATTTCTGAGTGGATATGATCATATAATTATATATATCTTATTCGGTAGTTAATCCTTGGATAACTAATATATACCATTATGTTTTGTTTCAGTAATGGTGGTGTGGAAGAAAGTGTGGTATGGTTAGGTTTTTTTAATGTTTTTAAACTATAAATGGATAAAAGAAGAATATTCTAGGCCAACATGTGATATTAAGTCATTGAATATCCTGGAATAAAAATGGGATAAACTCATTATTGATTTTTTGATATGCCATCCTATTATGCAAAAGGGAAAATATATTGCATAGGTTTTCATTATTTTGATAGATTTGTTTTATTCCATTCCCATTATGGTGACCTAAAATTATAAATATAATGTGAAAACTCATTATTGATTAGGTAATATGACGCCATGGGATACCTCAAAGAATCCATTCATATCATGATGTTATATTTAGGCAATGATTTAAATATATATGAAAATCATTTGTGATTAGTCATGTAAATCTATAAATAGTTTTTCATTAATAAATAAAAGACTAATTGGAGTATATCATTATAACCCATAAGGATGTTCAATTTTTTTCTTTTCACAACATTTAATGTCTAATGGGAAAATTAGCCTTATTAGAGGTGTTTTTTATCATAATAGATTCCAAACTTTGATTAACATCGAACTATTTGAGGTATTTTTTGGAGGCCTTACTACTCTACATTTTGATGAATGGAATCTCGGATAACATCCTTGGTTGGACATAGCTAGTTGGGGTGTAATCAAACTTGAGATAATATTATCAAAAAGATAATTATTACTATGTAGTGTATAAACAATTTTATAATGATAATAGACACCTACCACATGATTTTATGGTTAGATTTCAGGTTTTGTTTCTGATCATAATCAGGATGGAGTCATATAGAAATGGTTAATATTAAAAGCTGGATTCGTGATGTTTTTAAATTCATTTTGATTTAGATAATATTAGATATGATATCAACCAGATTACACTACCTCTAAAATATGTAATTATAAATTAATTCATGGTGTCTTAGTTTTTGATTTGTGATGTATATCCTTATCGTGTTCTATAGTAAGATAAAGTTGATAATTATCTAGAAATATCCTTTCCTGGGAAGGTTGTGAGGATTGTTGATCATAGTTAAAATAAGTTCTATGTAGTAGTTGTGTCTCCTATATGAGTCATATGATAGTGTGGTCATGTAAAAAAAGAGGCCTAGTAATAAGAAGATGAGTTATGGTCACAACTGTTGTATTTTTCATTATAGATGCCCGATAACACTTATCAGTGATGATAAAACAAGATAAATATTGTATTAATGGTATGTACTATATTCAATATTTAGTCTTTCCTCATGATTATAAAATATGTTAATGATTTAATTAATGGGTTAGTGGGGCATAAAAATTGAAGAAAGAGAATGTTGGGTTACAACATTATAGAATACGGCTCGAAGTTTTTTTGGGTAATTAGTGGTGTGGTACTGGGTACTGACTAAAAAAACTAGGGATATAAGACCATTGGACCGACCAACTTGTTGCAGGTGGATCATCACTGAGTGGGAAGTGATTCACTAAGTGATTGATGCATTCTTGATGGGTATTTGTTAGGATAAAGTATTTTGTTAATAGAAAGAGATTTAATATTTCATAATTATATAATTTGGTTCTCAAATCTAGAACCATTTTTTATTGGACTTCTATTGGTAATGTTTGTAATAATTTTCATGACCAATATCTATATAATCAATCTCTATTGTAAATATTTGGTTCACGATTTTTTGGATATATTATTTGAGTTTTAATTTGTGAATTTACTATAATTTGGTACATGATTCGTGAATATAATTATTTTATAATAAATTTATATGGTTTAGATTTTCATGTTATGTTAATTCCACTTATATTTCTTTTAGTTCACTAAAATCATTAATTATTCCCTTATTTAGATTCTTAAGGATTTTTCCTTTGAAATATTTCTTTCTTCATTATGGTTAGTGGCCTCTTTCGTTCCCCTAGATTTTGAGCTGTGTTTACAAGTTAATTTTTTGCCACTAGGTGACCCAATTAAATTATTGTGTTTCTTCATTTGGAAATTGTTCTTTTTATTGAGATATTGATTTACTACGATTTATGGAATACTAAAATAGAGGAAAACATGATTTATACATGAATGAATTGAGTTTAAACATAATTTAAATATTAAATTTGTATAGAAAAGATTATTATAAAATTTATAAATACAAAGGATGTTAATATGGTGTTTTCTATATTATTAAACATGTATAAAATTATAAAATAATGGTTTAATTTATAAGGTAAATTTCTAGATGTTAATAATAAATAAAGTTATGAGTTTATGGATTGTTATAATTTTCTAAGATAACATGGCTCCACCTGGTGTGTTTTTTGTACAATGTTGCTTTCATAATAACCAATTTTGAGTATTACAATGTGGTGTTAATGTTAAATAAGTTAACATGGTCCACTATAGAATTGAATACATTTCACAGGGTTAGATTATGTGTCTTGAATGATTAATAAGTAAAAAAGAGAAGTTAAAAATAGTGCAAAAAGTTTTAAAGGGATTAATAATCATGAAATTTTTAATTAAATAAAATTTTAATTAATTTATCAATATTATAACCATGTTGAAGTTTACTTATTCAAATTAAAAATCAAATTATGTATTTTTTTTATTTATTTTTGGTGTATATGTTTTGAAAGACAAATAGAATGTAAAAATGTGTTGTCATGAGTTGGAATTGATATATTGTGAGGTGAATTATGTACTGTGTGAGATGATTATCACTAATATTATTATACAGTACTGAACCACAATAATTATAATTTTTGTAGTTAAATCTTACGATTAAATTTGATATTCCCAGATATGGTATATTTACCCTTAAAGAGATATATATGATATTCAACGATATCTCACAATAGGATTTGAGGGAATATATATAAGTTTTTTTAATATAATAGTTTACATTGAGCGTAGGATCCAAATGATTTCATGGTTATGAGAGATTAGGAGTGATTATTCCATGTTAACAATTAAATTTTTTTAGGGATGGTATTTCATGATGATCTATGATCATGCTTCAAAATCCTTAGTTATGGGTAGTGGTATAAGCTTATATGACGTGATTGGATGTCCAAATTGAACATTTTATTTTATCACCAAGATAAATATTATATTCATTGATTATTTTAACAACAACTGTATAAATAAATATATATTTACAAAAAGACTCTATAGATTGTAATGGTTTGTATTGATTTTTACATAGTATTTAATTATCACTTATTAGACACACACACACACACACATCCACACACACACACCATGTGTGCATACCAATTATATGCATGGCATTAAATATAATATAAAGGTTCTTCTATAGCTGGGTGATAGTTTCTAATGGAACATTAGAGATTAGTTAATTGTATCACAACATATTGAGGAGTGGGATGATCATATTTCCAGTTATATTAACTTCCATATATTTTTCTTATGATTTTAAATAAATTAAAATCCTTTTAGACTTTTTGGACAGCGTGATACAATTGGTTGTGCTTGGTTATTATTTCATCTTATATATTTGATGTGTTTTCATTCCACTATTTATTATTGTTGTGAGGATTATTATTCACTTTTTTTGTGGTGACTAGTAGAGGTAAAATCAATCCTAAAAAAATTTCATAGACCCATATTTAAAGTTGCAATTCGTTAATGATCATGGAGTTCACATTAGTCCATATAAATTTTTTCATTAGTGGCCTGATCATATTAATGTGAGACGTTGTAGTGTGGAGCTATATTATTTTTTGTTTCATTTTATTATGTCAATTGAAATCCAATGTTATATAAGTGGTTTAACAATAAATATATATAACCATATTTATTTTAAAGAAACTATAAAATCATAAATCATGTTGCATATATAGTATCTTGATAGAGTATATGTATAAAACATATCATGTGACAATTGTGGATGCATTTTTCTAATACTTATAATGAGGTTATAAGGAATTATTTTGAAATTGAAATTAATTAAAAAAATATAATTAAAACTAAATAAATTTTGAACTACTATATATTCATAAAATGTTAATCGAGATACTATAACCCACATGTTAGACCGTTGGATAATGATTCATTAAATTTTTGTGACATGTCAAATTAAGAATTTGTATACTATAATTTATAGTATAGTAAGAACTATAGTTTTGTAAGAAAATATACATATGTCACCAAATTTAAAAGAGTATTTATCATATACAATAGAATATAGATTTGATAAAAACTATATTTTTCATGTTATAAAGATAATTAAAATGAATGTATTAAAAAATTATGCTAAAGAGAAAAATCATTACCAACAAGGGTAAGTGTCCCTTGATTCTCAAACATTATATTTTTTTAGAAAAAATTGATTTTATAATATATTTTATGATATATAAAAAACTAGTAAAATATTTGATTGACTTATATTATAACTTATAATATTTTACTAGAAACTCAATTTTATCCACATAAAACCATTGCGAATTGATTGATTTACTTGTAATTATGTATTATAAACTCGTCACATAAAAAATGATATTTTGTGTATATTAATAAATTTATTTAAATATTTAACCCACTGAAACATGTGTCTTCAATACTGGACACATTATGACTTTATCAGTCAGGAAAACCCATAAGAACACTAATAAGAATTATTGGGTGGGGAAAGAGACTAATCAACTAAAATAATAAAAAAATTTGATTTATTCCTAAAGGAATGATAATTTATTCCGCATTATCATTATTTTGGAATACTAGCCTTTAATATAGAAATATAGACTAAAAATGAATAACATAATAACCATAAATATCAACTATTATTAATTTTACTAAATGTGTAAACATGGTTTTCAATATTACATTATGATAAACTTCTCTCATTAAAGACAAGGGTGTCGAGTAGTTAATTTTAGAGGAAGAAATGAACCAAACATACCTATATATCTTCGATAACTCTTCCCATTGATTTGAAATAACACGTATTATAAGGACCCATCCTTAAACCTTACTTAATCTTGAGTTATTACAAGATTACACATTGAGGATCTTTTCAGGTTTAGAGTTTTAGAGAATTAGATCATGAAACTTGCATTACATTCCACATTTAAACAAAGTGGTTACATAAAAGACAGTATTCATTCTTCCCATCAACGGAAACATATTTAAAATAAAACATGGATTCTTTCTTGACACATCCTTGACACTATCATCACATCATGTACCCTTCCCTTGACCTGTGAAAAACATTTCAAAAACTTGGGATGAGCATAAAAAGCTCAGTAAGGGATATATAGATATGGAAAGGAAACATGAGTACATGTATACATAAGAATGAAATCATACTTTACCCATAAAACATAGGCATATCAAATCATGAATAAATCATAGAAAACATAAGACATAAAGGTATCTTGAGGCATTCATAACATTCTTACGTAGGGAGTAACCCTCTTGGTTACGTTTGGAATACCCATCACAGTATATTCCCTAAATCTCTTCAGAGAAACCTTAACGTTTCACTCCTTCGCGTTACCCAATGCATTGGAGAGCTATATCGGGCTCACCCGCCCTTAGTTTATCACGGAACCAACCGTTCTTCATAACAATGCCCAAGAACCATAACATAATCGTATCACATAAACATGAATAAAGGAAACATGACATTTCCACATATCAATAGCAATATAACATTTTAGGATATTGAAATAATGAATCCATTCAAAAAAGAAACCATTTCCAAAACCATTTAAAACATTTAATAAAGAGATTTTTGAATCAAAGTGTCACATACCACCTTGAAACTCTTAACATTTTAAACCATTAATATCCATATAAATAAATCTTTAAAACCATTTTGAAAACATGGATATTAATAAGAATAAATAATTAAAACATTTAAAACGATATTTTGGTTAAAGGGGTTTTACCAAAATTAGAGACACTTGAATACAATAATCGAGGAATAATATTTAGTCAGAACTTTATAATATCATGAGAATAAAAGGATTCATGATATAATACTCCAAAGGACAGTATATACACCATATAAGAGTGAATTGGTGCATAACAACAATGAACCCTCAATAGAAATGTCAAATGTGATGAAATCCCTTATAAAGAAGGTATCCTTAAATTAAGGACAAATAAATCTCAAAAATATGTGTGACAAATATATATACACCCAATATAAGTGGATATTAAGTGTAAAACAATAAAAGGTCATTCACACATATTCAATGGATGACATATTCAATGACTACAAGTTGAACCCAAATAAATCGAAATTGGTTTAAAAAGTTCCCTTGACAGCCTAACGACATCACATCAAAATGAGTTGATGAGAGATAAAAAGTGTATCTCATCACTTGGACATAAAATTTACATCAATAAGGATATATGAGAACATATCCCAACATAACAATATGTAAATTAAAATACCCAACAAAAGAAGTCTTTTAAAAAAAAGAGGAGGGTGAAGGGTTCCCTTACCGACTTGGGTATCATTCGAAACATACGACCCGTGAAAGAAGGACAATACATCATTGATGTAAATACTCATAAATGAAGTAATATTACAAAATGAGTAAAATAATGGTCAGTACAAACACCACTCAATGAAAATTGTGGCAAATGTAGCATAAATCTCACGGGAATAAAAGTGAGATGAAAAATCACTTACGAAAACTCGGCAGCCTAACGGCGCCACTTAAAACTTCCAAAAAATGGATTTGATGAGAGAGAATAGGGTATCTCATCACATGAACATAAAAATACAGTAATTTTAAAATATAATAACATCCCAATAATAATAATGATGATCTTTAGAGGGAATGACATAAAAGAGTGTACTCAAAAAGAAAGAGAGGTGTAGGATCCCTTACCTCGGGTCCGACTTGACTCGATCATTCTTTAATCTCCTGAATAATAAAATTGAGTTAATTTCTAATTCCTTAAGAACCTTTTTCATGTTCATTATTACTTTTATACCACTTATTACCATGTCATAAACATTATGTAATCATTTAAGTTAATAATATTTGTTTTGCCGATATTTGATTCTTAAGTCGAAAGTGGACTTCTTACAATTACATGTTGTTCGTGTGGCCAAAAGTTTATTATATCCAGAATTGTATTAATTATGTAGATATCATATATTTCATATATATCCAGCACATTCATGCATTTATAACATTACATAATCATTTTAGAGGTAAAAAATGAAATGCACCGTTCATGGAGACGGTAAGCCGTACGTACGCATGAACGCTACTTCCATTTCTATTTCGTTGTTTATAGAATGGAATCATAATGATATAAAGGTATATTATAATTCCAGTATAATATCATATATAATATCATAGTTCCATCCTTTATACATCCCACATATGGTATTTAACGAATCAAATCACTTTGAGGGGGCGGTAGTCCGCACTTCCTTAAATGAAGATATCGCGTATACCCATAATGGAAGCCATAAAGGTAAGACACAAATGAAAAATACAGAAGCATAAGTAAAACATTAACATATTATATATCATATATAAAAATAGTGACATCATAATGGCCACCTTTGAAGGTGCTAAATGAGTATTGAACAATCATCGTTTCGGGAGGCAGAATTTCGCCATCCACGGAAACCGTATGTTCTTTAACCATTTGATGTAGTTGTGTGAGAGTGTAGCTCGAATAAATCTTATAACAACATCCTAGTATATTGAAGATACTGGTTTTTTTACAAAATAAGTAAATAAAAATAGTTTAGGGGGTTGGAGAAGCAAAATAAAACAAATGAACATGAGAGATGAATTACCTTTAAAAGTGTAACTCCTTTTGATTTGAGCCTAAAGGATTTCTTTAAAAGGATTATGCCCAAAGGGAATCCTCTAGGATGAGGAGAGGGATGTGGAGAGAGTAAATGGGCAGGGTTTGGCCGAGCCAAAGGCTTGAGGGGTGTGTGAAATGAGGTAGAGGTGGGGGCCTTTTATAAGAGGAGAGGAGAGGCACTTTTGGAAAGTAAAGAAATATTACTTTATTTGAAAATGTGATTCGGTTTTAAAAGGTCCCACATTGATATAATTCGTGGATAAGGTGATAAGGCTTCTAAATCCACTAATCCAATAAGTTTTGGACATGTGTAGTTCATAGATTTTACATTATCTTTCCATTTTATTTAAATCGTCAAATAATGATGTCATCGCTGCATCATTATTATGTCATAAATAATTTAATTTATTTAATGTCTAAAAATTATAAAAAAAATACTATGATGTAGGAAATCTTTTTATCTTTCCAATGACTATTTATAATCAAAATTTGGACTTGTGTAACCCCACGTAAAAATTGTTTTAGTAGAACATATCATGTTTGTGTCATTTTTACTTTTACATTAAATAAAAAGTTATTTATGTCATTTCCCAACCAAAATGTCTCCATGGAGTCCCCAAGTTGACCCATGGCTTGTCTTGGTCGGTCATGACACAACCAATAAGGATGGGACATGTGTCTAGGTCATTTCATATTATTAAAGCATTATTTATACCTTAAACTACACTAATTACCACTAATCGCGATTAAGAACTTAATAAGTTACTATTCACCTAAAAATTATTTTTATCCCATTGAACCACATTTTACTTCTTAATGACAACCATGTATGTCGGATTTTCAAAATTCAATACAAATTAGTGGTAAAATTTCATTTAACTGAAAAATCAGTTTGCTTGATTACCACTTAGTGGTTTCACTATTCATCAAAAATTGAAGTTTTTCAGAAAATTACCAAAAATTCACCCTAAGCAATATTTGATATTCCAAATTCAAAAATGAAGTCCGTTTTACAAAATTCAAAACATATTAGTCACATTAATTAATTTAATAATTAATTCCCGCTGTCAGAGAAAATAGCGTGTTTTTATAAAACAATAAGTATCAAAAGATTGACAATAGTTTAAGTCTGATTTCAAAGTGAAATTAATTCCAACGACCACTATTGGATTTAATGGTAAAAATATTTTCTAATTTCACTTTAAAACCAATTAAAAAGATAATCTAATCATATAAATAAATTGGATTAAAAAGAGGTTTTGAAATAAAATACAACATTTTACACTATTCATTAAAAAAATGAACTTTATCGGAAAAATACCAAAAATTTACACAAAGTAAAATTTGATGTCCCGATTCTAAAGAAGCAATTTATTTGGTCCAAAAAAATGTATAAGAGTGATCAAAACTATTTTTAATGACGGTTCACCATCAAAAGGCGATAAGTGAACCTTTAGTGAAAATTAGGGTATAAAAGCATAAAATTGAATTCTTTCCATATTTTAAGCCTCTATACTTTATTGGATAAATGTAAAAACATTTAAAAACATATATAATCATATTTTAGTTATTTTTATCCATTCCTACCATTACAACGGCTACATGTTAACTACCATTTTAAATATTATTATTTTATTATTAGAGTGCAACGTAAGATTCCCAAGAAACTCGTTGTTGCGTGTTGGGTACGCCATCGAGCATAGCGTCCCCTTTAAAGTCATTTAAATATTTTTTTCACAAATATGGATAAATATGAAATGTCATATTCTTTATTTACCTTGGGTGTTACATCCTTCCCCCCTTTTGGGAATTGCGTCCTCGCAATTTTAAAAATTGAGCTTGGAAACATCCTTGAAAGTCCCACATCGGAGAAGAGCCGGTAAAACAATCACTTCAAAATAAAGAAATATAAGTACAAAGGTCACCCGAGATAACCCATACTAGGATTCCAAGTATGAAAATATGGACATAGAGGAAAAAACAAAGGGTCATGTTCTGATGGAGAGTGATAGAAAACATGTTTAAGAGAAAGTTAACCATGAGAAAATCACAAACTTGTGATGGGTTAAACGGTATTCGATTACCCAGTAGGAAAAGTTAATAGACAAAATTTTTGTTTTAAGTTACTTTTTATTGAGGAATTTATTCATAAGGAAACATAATCACTTATCATGTTGACTCTCAACTTTTATTAGATTCCTTACACAAACTCATATTTTCTCCAAAAGGCGAGTATTTAGGAAGACTTGTTCAAATTAAGAGTACTATAATGAACTTCTAGAGAATCACCTAATCCACAAAAGAGAACTTTATACTTCCCGTGTCTTTAGGCTTTAACCAGAACCAAAACCAAAAAGGTTCGTACAAGGTCAGATAATCCAGAAAAGGATAACCCTTTAAAAAGAAAATCTATGCTTAATCTCCAAATTTTGTCCAACAAAACCCAAAGTTCAACGAGGACCATCCGATAAACAATTTGTCCATAAAATTCTTCAAAGTAAACCAATATAAGATTGAAACCCAAATATTTGAAGGATTTAGTCACATAGTCTTCCAAGATAAATCGTAACATTTATCTCCAAACAACATCAGTTGCCCCTAAAGTCTCGTATTGAAAAGTAATTAACCTAATCACATATCCTCCAAGATAGGTTAATCATTTTCATAAATACCCCAAAATCAACTTACTCTTAATTCATAAAATCATATAACTAGAATGAATCAGCCAAACTAACCAGGGACTTCACGTAGTCCAGTGGTAGGCGATAAATACCAGTCGCACTTTGGTTTTGGGTTCGATTCCCGCAGCTTTGTCCAACGCGACGGGTAGTCACACGGTCTGCGTGTTGTCCTTTTTCCAAAACTATATAATTCTTAAAACATTCCCCAAAATGAGAAAAAAAATCTTCAAGAATAATCATAACATATTTTAACCTCAAGTTTATCTCATTCCTTTCATTTTCCATCATATCATAGAGTGACCCATAATTACCTAAAAATTAAGTATCGTATAAACCCTAATGGTTACCTTAATAATTATTACCTGAATTTCCACATCGGGTTGGCCATCTAGTACATGATGCATTAGAGAACGCACCGAGGTTGAAGTGGTTGATCATGACTCCTTGATATTTGGTTTAGAACAAACATGAGTTTCCTCATTGAATCCTCCATTTTATCTGGTATCTTAATCAGAGAACCACCATAGTTTCCTTCAAACATGTTGTCTCTTTGGTGCCTGCTAGATCCAGCCATTTACTAAAACCAAAAACGTCAGTGTGAGTATATCAAAAAAAAACATCATGTACTAATGAGTAAGATAAGCACTAAGATATACTTACTCATTCACTTTATCTAAAACTAGGACTCTTTCTGAAATCCTAACCATTATGGTAATGCCACTTATGCTTAAAGAATACCATAACCTCTAAAGTTATCTAAACTAACTTTTGATACCAACTATAAGGACCCAGCCTTAAACCTTACTTAATCTTGAGTTATTGCACGATTACACATTGAGGATCTTTTCAGGTTTAGAGTTTTAGAGAATTAGATCATGAAACTTGCATTACATTCCACATTTAAACAAAGTGGTTACATAAAAGACAGTATTCATTCTTCCCATCAACGGAAACATATTTAAAATAAAACATGGATTCTTTCTTGACACATCCTTGACACTATCATCACAACATGTACCCTTCCCTTGACCTGTGAAAAACATTTCAAAAACATGGGATGAGCATAAAAAGCTGATTAAGGGATATATAGATATGGAAAGGAAACATGAGTACATGTATACATAAGAATGAAATCATACTTTACCCATAAAACATAGGCATATCAAATCATGAATTAATCATAGAAAACATAAGGCATAAAGGTATCTTGAGGCATTCATAACAATCTTACGTAGGGAGTAACCCTCTTGGTTACGTTTGGAATACCCATCACAGTATATTCCCTAAATCTCTTCGGAGAAACCTTAACGTTTCACTCCTTCGCATTACCCAATGCATTGGAGATCTATATCGGGCTCACCCGCCATTAGTTTATCACGGAACCACCCGTTCTTCATAACAATGCCCAAGAACCATAACATAATCGTATCACATAAATATGAATAAAGGAAACATGACATTTCCACATTTCAATAGCAATATAACATTTTAGGATATTGAAATAATGAATCCATTCAAAAAGAAACCATTTCCAAACCCATTTAAAACATTTAATAAAGAGATTTTTTAATCAAAGTGTCCCATACCACCTTGAAGATTTTAACATTTTAAACCATTAATATCCATATAAATAAATCCTTAAAACCATTTTGAAGACATGGATATTAATAAGAACAAATAATTAAAACATTTAAAACGATATTTTGGTTAAAGGGGTTTTACCAAAATTAGAGACACTTGAATACAATAATCGAGGAATAACATTTAGTCAGAACATTATAATATCTTGAGAATAAAAGGATTCATGATATAATACTCCAAATGACAGTATATACACCATATAAGAGTGAATTGGTGCATAACAACAATGAACCCTCAATAGAAATGTCAAATGTGATGAAATCCCTTATAAAGAAGGTATCCTTAAATTAAGGAAAAATAAATCTCAAAAATATGTGTGACAAATATATATACACCCAATATAAGTGGATATTAAGTGTAAAACAATATAAGGTCATTCACACATATTCAATGGATGACATATTCAATGACTAAAAGTTGATCCCAAAGAAATCGAAATTGGGTTAAAAAGTTCCCTTGACAGCCTAACGACATCACATCAAAATGAGTTGATGAGAGATAAAAAGTGTATCTCATCACTTGGACATAATATTTACATCAATAAGGATATATGAGAACATATCCCAACATAACAATATGTAAATTAAAATACCAAACAAAAGAAGTCTTTTAAAAAAAAGAGGAGGGTGAAAGGTTCCCTTACCGACTTGGGTATCTTTCGAAACATACGACCCGTGAAAGAAGGACAATACATCATTGATGTAAATACTCATAAATGAAGGAATAATACACAATGAGTAAAATAATTGTCAGTACATACACCACTCAATGAAAATTGTGGCAAATGTAGCAGAAATCTCACGGGAATAAAAGTGAGATGAAAAATCACTTACGAAAACTCGGCAGCCTAACGGCGCCACTTAAAACGTCCAAAAATGGATTTGATGAGAGAGAATAGGGTCTCTCATCACATGAAGATAAAAATTACAGTAATTTTAAAATATAATAACATCCCAATAATAATAAAGATGATCTTTAGAGGGAATGACATAAAAGAGTGTACTCAAAAAGAAAGAGAGGTGTAGGATCCCTTACCTCGGGTCCGACTTGACTCGATCGTTCTTTAATCTCCTGAATAATAAAATTGAGTTAATTTCTAATTCCTTAAGAACCTTTTTCAAGTTCATTATTACTTTTATACCACTTATTACCATGTCATAAACATTATGTAATCATTTAAGTTAATAATATTTGTTTTGCCGATATTTGGTTCTTAAGTCGAAAGTGGACTTCATACAATTACATGTTGTTCGTGTGGCCAAAAGTTTATTATATCCAGAATTGTATTAATTATGTAGATATCATATATGTCATATATATCCAGCACATTCATGCATTTATAACATTACATAATCATTTTAGAGGTAAGAAATGAACTGCACCGTTCATGGAGACGGTAAGCCGTACGTACGCATGAACGCTACTTCCATTTCTATTTCGTTGTTTATAGAATGGAATCATAATGATATAAAGGTATATTATAATTCAAGTATAATATCATATATAATATCATAGTTCCATCCTTTATACGTCCCACATATGGTATTTAACGAATCAAATCACTTTGAGGGGGCAGTAGTCCGCACTTCCTTAAATGAAGATATCGCGTATACACATAATGGAAGCCATAAAGGTAAGACACAAATGAAAAATACATAAGCATAAGTAAAACATTAACATATTATATATCATATATAAAAATAGTGACATCATAATGGCCACCTTTGAAGGTGCTAAATGAGTATTGAACAATCATCGTTTCGGGAGGCAGAATTTCGCCATCCAAGGAAACCGTATGTTCTTTAACCATTTGATGTAGTCGTGTGAGAGTGTAGCTAGAATAAATCATATAACAACATCCTAGTATATTTAATATACTGGTTTTGTTACAAAATAAGTAAATAAAAAGAGTTTATGGGGTTGGAAAAGCAAAATAAAACAAATGAACATGAGAGAATGAATTACCTTTAAAAGTGTAACTCCTTTTGATTTGAGCCTAAAGGCTCCCTTTGAAAGGATTATTCCCAAAGGGAATCCTCTAGGATGAGGAGAGGGATGTGGAGAGAGTAAATGGGCAGGGGTTGGCCGAGCCAAAGGTTTGAGGGGTGTGTCAAATGAGGTAGAGGTGGGGGCCTTTTATAAGACGAGAGGAGGGGCACTTTTGGAAAGTAAAGAAATATTACTTTATTTGAAAATGTGTTTCGGTTTTAAAAGGTACCACATTGATATAATTCGTGGATAAGGTGATAAGGCTTCGAAATACACTAATACAATAATTTTTGGACATGTGTAGTTCATAGATTTTACATTATCTTTCCATTTTATTTAAATCGTCAAATAATGATGTCATCGCTGCATCATTATTATGTCATAAATAATTTAATTTATTTAATGTCTAAAAATTATAAAAAAACTACTATGATGTAGGAAATCTTTTTATCTTTCCAATGACTATTTATAATCAAAATTTGGACTTTTGTAACCCCACTTAAGTTTTTTTTAGTATAACATATCATGTTTGTGTCATTTTTACTTTTAAATTAAATAAAAAGTTATTTATGTCATTTCCCAACCAAAATGACTCCATGGGGTCCCCAAGTTGACCCATGGCTTGTCTAGGTCGGCCATGACACAACCAATAAGGTTGGGACATGTTTCTAGGTCATTTCATATTATTAAAGAATTATTTATACCTTAAACTACACTAATTACCACTAATCGCGATTAAAAACTTAATAAGTTACTATTCAAAAAAAATTATTTTTATCCCATTGAACCACATATTACTTCTTAATTACAACCATGTATGTCGGATTTTTGAAAATTCAATACACATTAGTGGTAAAATTTCATTTAACTGAAAAATCAGTTTGCTTGATTACCACTTAGTGGTTTCACTATTCATCAAAAATTGAAGTTTTTCATAAAATTACCAAAAATTCACCCTAAGCAATATTTGATATTCCGAATTCAAAAATGAAGTC
Organism: Viscum album; assembly: GCA_963277665.1. NCBI lineage: Eukaryota > Viridiplantae > Streptophyta > Magnoliopsida > Santalales > Viscaceae > Viscum > Viscum album. Next base: position 250,594,529 of record OY728133.1, read on the forward strand.
CGTTTTACAAAATTCAAAACATATTAGCCACATTAATTAATTTAATAATTATTTCCCGCTGTCAGAGCAAATAGCGTGTTTTTAGAAAACAATAAGTATCAAAAGATTGACACTAGTTTAAGTCTGATTTCAAAGTGAAATTAATTCCAACGACCACTATTGGATTTAATGGTAAAAATATTTTCTAATTTCACTTTAAAACCAATTCAAAAGATAATGTAATCATATAAATAAATTGGATTAAAAAGAGGTTTTGAATTAAAATACAACATTTTACACTATTCATTAAAAAAATGAACTTTATCGGAAAAATACCAAAAATTTACACAAAGTAAAATTTGATGTCCCGATTCTAAAGAAGCATTTTATTTGGTCCAAAAGAATGTATAAGAGTGATCAAAACTATTTTTAATGACGGTTCGCCATCAAAAGGCAATAAGTGAACCTTTAGGGAAAATTAGGGTATAAAAGCATAAAATTGAATTCTTTCCATATTTTAAGCCTCTATACTTTATTGGATAAATGTAAAAACATTTAAAAACATATATAATCATATTTTAGTTATTTATATCCATTCCCTCCATTACAATGACTACATGTTAACTACCATTTAAAATAATATTATTTTATTATTAGAGTGCAACGTAAGATCCCGAGAAACTCGTTGTTGCGTGTTGGGTACGCCATCGAGCATATCGTCCCCTTTAAAGTCATTTAAATATTTTATTCACAAATATGGATAAATATGAAATGTCATATTCTTTATTTACCTGGGGTGTTACATGTATAATAGGTTTATTTCCCTACGAATGAATCTTTTTCCTTGCTGCCTCCTAGAAAAATAGATTTTTTTAATTAAAAAGAGAGATTCATTTTATTGATCAGTTTCATCCACTATAATTTGTTCAATAAATAAATTAATGATAAAACATTGAAATTATATTTCATATAGATATTTTAAATTGATTTGGATTTCATTATCCATCAAAATATTCCTATTTGTATATTTGGTATCCATGGTTATGACCCATTTCTAGAATATTTGTCAATTATATCCAGAAAACAGTTCCACAAATAATATTCATTATTTGGGCCTCACGTGATTAGAATTTGAATTTATTTAAGTTTAATAAATTGAATCCCACGACCATTGAATAATGATAAAAAATCACGAATTTATATAAGTTTGGGTGATTTAATATCATTATTGCTAAATAATTATCCTTCCACAATGATATCAAAGTTAAATAAGTTTTACTTTCCTGTTTATTTATATATAATGATTGAAATTTAATATTTTAATTAAAATAAATAAAATGGTAGGATTCTACACAACATAAAATTTAAAAATAAAATATTTAATGGTGAACATATTTGGTTATTCAATTCATAATCAATAATTTTTTTTATTCATGTGAAATGATGGGGTAACTATCAAGATTAGATCATTATGGACTAGGAATAAAATATTTGTGGATATACATTTTATTTATTTATTTCACTATTAAAATTTATAAAATTTGGGTTTAAGGTATTATTTTATAATAAATAATTTGAATTTAGGTTGTGTCTTGTAATTTTCATTTATGTTTTTTTTTCATTAATGAAGTATGAATTTAATTTTTTGAATTAAAATATTTTATACTAATATATATACTGAAATTTTTAAATGTTAATGTGAATGGGATTTTGAGGTTATAATGGTGATGTAAGTTTCCCAAAAAATGAAAAAAAATTATGATATACATATTATAGATGATAAAATTTGAATTTTCAATTATTGAGAATTTATAGTCGTATTTTATTAATTTCACAACCAAAGAGAAATAATAAGTTTACCCTTTATAATATTCTCCATATAATTATTAGTAGATCTATTGATCTTAAAAAACATTTTCTACCATTGGGGGAATGTTTTTCACTAATCAAAATATTTTATGTTTGTAAAATTCTAATCAAATTTAATAATAATATTTTATTTTATTGACTTCTTCCACTTATAGATTTTGTTTAAAAATATCCATAACCTTTCAATGTAATCTTAGAGTCTTATTATATCAAGGTATTTTTTCAATAGATGTGAGGATAAATTTAATGATAATATAAAACAATAGATTTCCTTTATCTCCTCTTATGACCATTGTTCTTAATAGAATTAATTTCACCATTAATCCCTCAATTGAATGTAAATATAGGTTAATATAATTATTATGTTATTATAAGGTGTTTATATTATATAGTGGACCCTTGTTTTGACTCATTTAATCATGTTAATTTCGGAATATTATTCTTCATCCTTATGGTCAAATAATCTTGCATTGTTCTTTTCAATTCCAGTCATGGGATTTTATTATGGGATTTCATTAGTATTGAGATATCAACATTTTTCAACACATATGGATGATTTATGGATAAATGATTAAGATTTCACCATCACACAGAACCACAATAGTTTCAATAAACATATAAATAAATCATTTGACCTCTTATTGTAGCTGGATTTGAGAAATCAATGTTCCACCATTGATAATGGTGCTAACTGATGGTGTAATACAATGGAATTGAAGGTGTTTAAGGAATAATATATATGGAATGGTGGGAAAATAATAAAAACTAGGGGTTAGTTCTGTGATACTATTGTCTAAATGTGCACATGTATATAGTAGAGGGGCTTAGTTTAACAATGATAAAAGGTAGTTGAATGTTTTATGTGATAGGGAGATTATTTTGTGCTAAAGATTCATATAGTATAATCAATATAGAGTAATAAAGAGGATATATTATGAGTAGTGTGGAGAGTGGTGTCTCTATGAATATGATTTACGGGGCCTTTTTTAAGAAAGATAGTCCATATGAAACAATTATAACACATTGGGTATAACGACCCATACTTTACATACATGGTTATTACTTCAAAATTGAATCATACTTATTACAACATATAAAAAACCATGAAATAACCATATAGGTATAGTGTCTTTAGAAACTTGGAAACATAAACTACTGGTTCATCAATCATCTATGTTGTCTCCCATTTATTTCATTATATCTAGAGTCCCTTTTTGGCATATCCTACATAATATCCTTCTTCTAGACCTGGGGAAAAGAAAACATACAAAAGGGTGAGCTGAAATGCTCAGTAAGGGTAAAAAAAAGAAATATCAGACATATCATATTTATAAGAACATAACATTTTGAAAATCTTATCCTTTAAAAGAGATCATAACATGTGATAAATCATATAAGTGAAATGTACACCCAAAAATCATAACATAAGACATGATGCTTTACGACATACACACATAATCATAGAAAATCATTTCTTAGTAGTCAAGACTCATTGCCAAGACAATCTTAGTGGAAAAAGTCCATTTCGGAACAGAGTTCACTCCTCATTTCAGTCATGTTTCACAGAACCGGTTTAACCTGTCGTTCCATCCATGTCTATCTCATGAGATATAAAATCTTTACCCAATGCATTGGAGGGAGATATAGGTCCCACCCATCTCATAATGATACCATTCTTATGAGTGACACAAAATCATAAACCGTACATCATAGCATAACCCATGTAATAAAAATGGGAATCTTAAACCTCGTGACATCATAAAAGTATTTATATCACAACATAATCAAATAAATTTAATAATAGGGATATAAATAGAACCCTATATTATTTTAGATGGAAAATAATTTTGATAAAACTCTTGAACTCCATTCTTGAGGAAAATATCCTTTATACCTTAAAAACATTTTTCCTTTATTAACATGTCATACAATGTTAAACTAAAAAGATTTGATTAAAAATTAACTTGAAAACTTGTAAAGGAAGCTTCTTTAAAATAATTTTTTAAAAATCCATTCATGCCGTATAAGTTAAAAAAACATTATTCTCGTACTTTTGTCGGAAAAGTCAAAAAGTACCTCGTACAAAAAACGACAAAATATTCCTTTCATATCCTTTACTAAAAACTCACCAAAGGGTAAAATTGGATTTAAACAATTGTAGGTGGATGTAAACAATATTACATATTGAGGTAACATGGATGTGGATGATAAAATACACCACAGTAAATACCAAAGTATAAACAATCTCGGATAAAAATGAGATTGTGATATTTTCCCTTACCTTAGGTCCGATTTGCTTAGTAAGTGTCCGAACCTCCTGTATAATGATTTAAATAATGTTATTCACTTATTATAGAATCATACATATAGTTATGATATCCTATATGGTCAAATTATACTTTTTTATTAGTAATATTTCATTACTACTTTTTATTCGTGTGTTTATTACTTTTTTTTATGCATGTTTTGTCGAATAAATTATTATTCTTCTCTTTAGTTTATAGATACCTCATTTACAGAATTTTATTAGTGTACTATGTATCATATTTATTCATCCAATTCATTTATAAAATAATTATGCAATGAAGATCATGTAGAATGAATCGCATCACATCGTGGAGACCGTATTTCGTACGTACGCATGAGCGATGATATCATTCCCATGATTGTGGAATTGTATTGGAGTGTATGTATACAATTTCATAATCAATAACACTTTAAAAAATTCATATATAGTTATTTATTTTCACCATTATACCCATCCAAGAAAGGAGGTGATGGAAAATAGATTACACCACGGCGTGGAGACGGTATTCCGTACGTACGCACGCGCAGTGATTTCGTTTTCCGTAGGATGGATATATGGTGAAATAGGGTTTTTTCATACTTATAATAAAATACCAGTATATGAGTGATACAGATGTTGTTAATTCATAATGAAACAACTAAAGAATAAGAAGTGGAAGAAAAAATAAAGTTGAAATAATCGGTAACGGACATTACCTCTTCTTTGAAGCCCCTCTTTGAGACCTCCTCTTAGAGCACTACAATTGGACATTAAGGAAAAAAAGGACAAATAAGATGTTTCTAGGGAAGTTGGGAAGTTAAATGGGAAGGTATTTTCAGAGATTGAAGGCTCAAATTGGTGTGAGTAGGAGAGGGAGGAGGTTCCCTTTTATAAGCAAGGAGATGAGCACCTTTGGAAATATAAGAAATATTAGTTTATATTAAATCCCAAGCCCATATAACAACTTCCAAAATGACTCATATCCAAATATTAGATGATATAGGGTTGTAATATCATAATAAAATAAAATTTATGCATTTGAGGAATTTATTTTAAACACTATAAACTTGATTTATCCTTATTTATCAATTTAATTTTATTTGTGGTAAAAATATTCTAAATTTTAAATTTTTATAAATAATTACATATGTGTTGTAAATTTTCCATAATTTGACACTTATATGACATTTCCGACCATATAAATTTTAATTTATAATTTTTAAATATTATTGTGATTTTTAAATAGTTTTATAATATGTTTTTTTATAAACTACAATAGTGTCAATTTTGACACTATTCATTTATTTGAATTTAAATAAAATATATACAGAAGATATGTTCGAACTACATGTTTTAAGAGATTCATAAAATGTCATATGTATCTATAAAATTAGTGTAGAACATTAAATAGCTCATATAATATTTATATTAATATTTTTAAAACCATTTATTTTATATTTTAATTAATAAAATAATTTCAACATCACTATTGTGGAATAATTGATGATAATTATTTAATCACTAAAAATTATAAATAAATTCCTATGATGTAGATAATTTTATTAGATTTCTGGAGACTATTCATTTTTGAAGTTTCATTAAGTTTATCATTAAATTAAAATTATTATACTTATAAGATTTCAGAAAGTGACATGGTGTCACATTCATTGGTTTTAATAATAATTAAATTATTTCATGGAAAAAAGTCCATTAAATGAATATAATCCGATCCTTAGGTGATATGGGTCGACCTTTTGTCATCCAATAAGATTTTGGCAGGTGTTAGGGTAACTTTATAATCTTATATTTACCCTTAATTACCCGATTTACCTTTAACTATGGTAAATAAAATTTACTGTAGTTACTATTCATAATGCCCAAAAATAAAAAGTATCCTATTAACATAATTTGGACCCACTGATTCCAAATGTGGAATCTATTTTTCAAAATTCAAAACATATAAGTTGCAATAATTAATTTAAAATAAATCATTTTGTTAAGAAAATGGGTTTTAGAAGTTAAAACATTGCCAAAGATTGAAATGTTTTTACCTATGAATTCAATGTGAAATTAGTGATAATGACATAAATTATATTAAATGGTAAAAATATATTCTATTTATACTGTAAAACCATCCAATATTATAATTAAACCATATAAATTGTCTCAATGAAAAAAGCTGTTTTTAATTAAAAATTAGCGTATTTATACTATTCATCAAAATATGAAATTTATCAGAAAAATATCAAAAATTTATCCAAAGTAAATTTCTATACCATGATTCAAAAGGAGAATTTTATTTTGTCAAATTGAACTTATAAACATGTCAAAAACTAGATTTAATTTTGGTGCGCCATCAAATGGCGGCAAAACTACATTTTATAAAAAATACTTATTTTACCTGAAAATTTTATTTTGTTCTCTAACCATATTCTAGAAAATGTGTACGATGAATAATAATGTTATAAATTTCAAAATGTAGTTAATACTATTCATAACAGCTAGTCTATAATAATATATCGTTGTATAGTGAAACCAGTTATTGCGTACTACACACGCTTTCGAGGAAGGTCGTGATTTCATGTAATGAAAGACAAGTCCATATTGTGTGCTGTGAAAGATTCCTTTGGTGTTGCGTATAACATAAGACATAAAAAACTATTTCTCATAAAATCTCAGGGTGTCACATTCTACCCCCCTTAAAATGAATTTCACCCTCGAAATTCGTTACCTCATTACAAACAGATGAGGATACCTCTCCCTCATCATAACCTCAAGTTCCCATGTAGCTTCTTCTAATTGGTGGTTCCTCCATAAATATTTCATCAAGCTAGATTTCTTGTTCCATATGGCTTTTTCGCTATGATCCAGAATCTCTATTGGTTGTTCTTCATAATAAAGTTCTTGCTCTAGTGGTACAACTTCTTAGCTGAGTACATGTGAAGGATCTGGTATGTACTTTCTCAGGAGAGATACATGGAACACACCATGAACTTGAGAGAGATTCAGTGAAAGCGCCAATCGGTAAGCTACCTTCCCAACACGATCTAGAATTTCAAAAGGACCGATAGATCTAGGGCTCATCTTTCCCTTCATTACAAATCTCATGACCCCCTTCCAGGGAGATATTCATAAGAAAACATTATCACCCACTTCAAACTCTAGGTCTTTTCTTTGGTTGTCGGCATAACTTTTTTGTCGACTCTGAGATGCTCTTATGTGTTGTTGAATAGATCTGACATTTTCTACCATTTCATTAACAAGATCTTGTCCTAATAGATTTCTTTCCCCAACTTCATCCCAGCAAGTTGGAATCCTGCATTTCTTTCTATAGAGAGCTTCATAAGGAGCCTTCCGAATACTAGAGTGAAAGATATTATTATAAGAAAATTACACCAAAGGTAGGTGTGGATCCCAACCACCTTTGAAATCTATAGAGCAAGATCTCAACATATCTTATAGAGTTTGAATTGTCCTCTCAGACTGACTGTCTGTCTGAGGATAATAAGAAGTTCTGAAACTCAACTCTATATCCAGAGTATGCTGAAGACTTCGACAAAACGTTGAGGTAAACCTTTGATCTCGATCATATTTAATAGAAAGTGGTACTCCTGCAATCTTACCACTTCCTTTACATATATCATGGAAAGATGATCTAGAGAGAAATCCTCTCTAATAGAAATGAAGTGTGCAGACATTGTAAGAGGATCAAGTATAACCTAGATAGCATTATTGCCTTTGGATGTCTTAGAAAGTCTAGTGACAAAGTCCATAGTGATGTTTTCCCATTTCCATTCTAGTATGGGTAACGGTTGTAACATCCCCTTAGACTTTTTTCTATCATCATTAACTTGCTGACAATCCAAGAATCGAGAGACATATTCAGCAACATTTCTTTTCATTCCATCCCACCAGAAGTACTCTTTCAGGTCCCTATACATATTCGTGCTTCCAGGATGAATAGAGAATGAAGAACTATGAGCCTCGTCCAGTAGCTCCTTCTTTAATTCTGGGATGGGAGGAACACAAACCCAATTCCTGAACCTTATTATCCCATCACAATCAAGGTTGAATTCAAGAACATTTGTCACCTTCTTTTGTAACTCGACATCTTCTTTCTATACCTCTTGAATCATCACATGTATAGATAGTTGAACATTTATTTGAGAAACATAATATTTCCCCCCTTCCATTAAAATTTTTTAGATCTATCCTTTATAAATCCATAAATATTGGATCTTTTCTGATCTTCATTATGGATAAGCTAGAATGGTTTTGTCGACTTAATGCATCTGTCACCTTGTTTTCTTTCCCAAGGTGGTAATGAATTGAGCATTCGTAATCCTTATTCAGCTCTAACCATCATCTTTGGTACATATTCAGCTCCTTTTGTGTGAAAATATACTTTATTCTTTTATGATCAGTATAAATGTCACACCTTTCTCCATAAAGATAATACCTCCAAATATTTAATGCAACGATTACAGTAGCTAACTCCAAATCATGAGTTGGGTGATTTTGTTCGTGGATTTTCAACTGCAGTGAGGCATAAGCTATCACCATATCATTTTCCATAAAAACACACCACAATCTCTTCTTGGATGAATCACTATAGATCACAATCCTTTCTCCACTACATGGTAGTGTGAGAAAAGGTGCACTAGATAACCTTTTTTCAACTCCTTGAAATTATCTTCACATTCCCCCTTCCAAACAAACATAACTCCTTTCCAAGTCAACCTAGTGAGTGGATTAGGTAATCGTGAAAAATCATTCAGAAAATGTCGATAATATCCATCCAAACCAAGAAAATTTCGGATCTTGGTTACTGTTGTTGTTCTCGACCATCTTTCGATAACCTCTGTTTTTGCTAGTTCCACATATATCCCCTCTTTTGAGATTATGTGACCCAAAAATGAAACTTTTGAATCCAAAATTCACACTTAGTAAATTTGGCATAAATATTCTCCTTTCTTAGGGTCTTTAATACAATTCTCAAGTGATCTTCATGATCTTCCTTGATCTTTGAATAGACAAGAATATCATCTATAAAGACTACCACAAACTGATCAAGTTAGTCTCTAAAACTCTATTCATCAGATCTATGAAGATAGCAGGGGAATTAGTAAGACCAAATGGAATCACTATAAATTCATAGTGTCCATACCTTGTACGGAATGTCGTTTTTGTTATATCCTCCCTTTTGACCCTTAATTGATGATACCAGAATGAAGATCAATCTTGGAAAAGTATTGAGCTCTGCATAGTTAGTCAAATAGGTCATCAATGTGTGGGAGAGGATATTTGTTCCTGATAGTGATCTTGTTATGTTCACGATAATCAATTCAGATTCTCATTGATCCATCTTTCGTCATAACAAACAGAACATGTGCTCCCCAAGGTGACACAATAGGGCGTATAAATCCTTTATAAAGATTTTATTGGAGTTGCTTCGTAAATTCCTGCAACTCAATTGGTTCCATTCTATACGGTGTCTTTGAAATAGGAAAAGCACCCCGTACGAGTTCTATTGAAAACTCAACTTCACGATTTGGTGGAAAACCTGGAAATTCCTCCAGAAATACATCATCAAATTCTCGTACAATGGGCATATTATTAATCGTGATTTTCTCTCCAACCATTTGAGATAAATAACCCTCATTTAGTGGAATCAAGACCCATAATATGGAAGAAATTTCTACTTAAAGGTTATGTTCATCCTTGCATCGATAGACGATCATAGATTGATCTGGAATATAAAATGTGACTTCCCTTATTTGGAAATTGATATGAGCTCCATATAGACAAAGACAATCCATGCCAAGAATCACATCAAATTCCACTATAGGAAGGATCACAATATTTGCAGGAAGCACTTTCCCACAAACTTCAATCGGAGAAGAATTCTAAACTTTTGATGTGACTGTTATGCCATTAAAAGTTGTCTCAGCCAACTCAACATCTAATTGTTGAGGTAATACGGTGATACCCTTAGAAAATTCTTCAGGAATAAAAGATTGGGTGGATCCAGAATCAAATAAAACATTTTCTACTTTAGAGTGGATGGTATGTGTACCTCTCACCACTTCTTTGTCGTACTCCACATCGCCGATAGTAATTGCATGTGATATTCCTTTGTCATTGGCCTTAAGAGTTTGTTGACGTCAATCATCATCATCAACCCTTGGATTTGGGCATTTATTGGCATAATTCCCCATCTCCATGCACTTGAAACATTGAAGTGTATTAGGTTCATTTTGTGTATCTCGTCCTTTGTTTGTATCAATAGACAACTTCTTCCCATTATTTCGACATTCAATTTCCCGATGACCTTCTTTTCCACACTTATATCATTTGGTTGTCCCCTTAAGACGATTTCCTCCATGTTTCATTCCACACTTTGATCATAATGGAAAACTCATCTTCTTTTCAGTGTGGTCTTTAGATTTTCCTTGGAATTCCATTGTCCTCTTCTTATCAAACCCATGTGACTGATGGGTTACACCAATATCCATCTCAACCTTGAGAGCACATCGAACAATTTCTTCATAGCTATTGAAGTCCCTTATGCCTAACGCCCTTATAAGACTTGGTTTTAAGCCACTAAAGAATCGATCGATCTTACTCTCAGGTTGGATAATAATTCTGGAAGCGTACCTTGCAAGTCTTGTAAAATTTGCTTTGTAGGTACCAACAGATTCATCATCCTTTTTCTTCAGTTCCAGAAACTCTTTCTCCATCTTTATTCGAAGAATATGAGGGAAATACTTATTGAAGAATAATTTCTTGAACTCATACCAATCCATGGACTCAATTTCATCCCTTTGCCTCATATTCCTAATAAGATTCCACCATTGATCAGCATCACCTTCCAAATGATACACTGCTAAGATGACTTTATCATGTTCAGAACATTGAAGAACTGAAAATATCTATTCATTGCTACTGATCCATTGTTCAGCCACTAATGGATCAGAAGACCTGCTGAATGAAGGTTGACACTGCCTTAAGAAGGATTCAACAGAATTTTGCTCCTTACATTGCTCATTTTGAAGTCCTGCATGATTCATAGCTTGAGAATGTTGTGTGAGCATGGCTACAAGATTTTTCATTCCAGCTCCCATAACGTTTTGTTGCTCAAGGGGACAATCATTCCATTTCCCATCGCATTTTGCATTAACACGGTTCCTTCGGGTTCCAGCCATATACTAAAACCAAGAAGATTTGTGTGAGGAACACTAATTATAATAGGAAAACCACATAATCAAGAATAAAATTTCACACTTAAGGTCTTATCATAGGTTGTTCATGGCCATTTCTAAAACACTATGATTTTGTTCTATGCTTAGACATATCCTTAGGTTTCTTACTAAGTCTTTCAATTCCTAGTTTCCAAAGGTTGACTATACCTTCCTGATGATACCAACTATAATGACCCATATTTTACATACATGGTTATTACTTCAAAATTGAAGCATACTTATTACAACATATAACAAAACCATGAATGGACCGTATAGGTATAGTGTCTTTACAAACAGGGAAACATAAAAAACTGGTTCATAAATCATCTACGTTGTCTCCCATTTATTTCATCATATCTTGAGTCCCTTTTTGGAATATCTTACTTAATATCCATCTTCCCGACCTGGGGAAAAGAAAACATAAAAAAGGGTGAGCTCAAATTCTCATTAAGGGTAAACAAAAGATATATCAAACATATCATATTTATAAGAACATAACATTTTGAAAATCTTATCCTGTAAAAGAGATAATAACATGGGACAAATAATAGAAGTGAAATGTAATCCCAATAATCATAACATAAACCATGATGCTTTTTGTCATACACACATAATCACAGAAAATCATTTCTAAGTTGTCAAGACACATTACCAAGACTATCTTAGTGGAAAGAGTCCATTTCTGAACCGAGTTCACTCCTTGTTTCAGTCCTATTTCACTGAACCGGTTTAACCTACCATTCTAGCCACGTCTATCTCATGAGATATAAAATATTTACCCAATGCATTGGAGGGATATATAGGTCCCACCCATCTCATAATGATATCATTATTATGTGTGCCACCAAATCATAAACCGTACATCATAGCATAACCCATGTAATAAAAATGGAAATCCTAAACATCATGGCATCATAAAAATATTACAATCACAACATAATAAAATCAATGTAATAATACGGATAAAAACATAACCCTTGATTATCTTAGATGGAAAATAATTTTGATAAAACTCTTGAACTCCATTCTTGAGGAAAATATCCATTCTACTTAAAAACAATTTTCCTTTCTTAACATGTCATAAAATCTTAAACTAAAAGAAGTTGATTAAAAATAAACTTGAAAACTTGTAACGGAAGCTTCATAGAAATAATATTTTAAAAATACATTCATGTCATATAAGTTAAAAAGAACATTCTTCTCATACTTTTGTCGGAAAAGTCAAAAAGTACCTCGTACGAAAAATGACAAAAGATTCCTTTCATATCCTTTACTAAAAACTCACCGAAGGGTAAAAATGGATTTAAACAATTGTAGGTGGATTGAAACAATATTACATATTGAGGTAACATGGATGTGGAAGATAAAATACATCCCAGTAAATACCAAAGTATTAACAATCTCGGATAAAAATGAGATTGTGATATTTTCCCTTACCTTGGGTCTGATTTGCTTTGTATGTGTTCGACCCTCCTGTATAATGATTTAAATAATGTTATTGACTTATTATAGAATCATAAATATTGTTATGATATCATATATAGTCATATTATTAGCTTCTTATTAGTAATATTTCATTACTACTTGTTATTGAGGTGTTTATTACTTTTTTTCTTATGCGTGTTTTGTCAAATAAATTCTTATTCTTCTCTTTATGCTATAGATACCTCATTTCCAGAATGGAATTAGTGTACTATATATCATATTTATTCATTCAATTCATTTATAAAATCATTATGCAATGAAGATCATGTAGAACGAATCACATCAAATCGTGGAGATGGTATTCCGTACGTACGCACGATCGATGATATCATTCCCATGATCGTGGAATTGTATTGAAGTGTATGTAAACTATTTCAGAATCAATACCACTTTACAATATACATATATAGTTATTTATTTTCACCATTATACCCATTCAAGTAAGGTGGTTATGGAAAATAGATTACACCACGGTGTGAAGACGGTATTCTGTATGTACGCACACGCGGTGATTTCGTTTTCCGTAGGATGGATAGATGGTGAAATAGGGTTGCTTCATACTTATAATAACATATCAGTATATGAGTGATAATTATGTTATTAATTCACAATGAAACAACTAATTAAGAGGAATTGGAAGACGAAATAAAGTTGAAAGAATCAGTAATAGACATTACCTCTTCTTTGAAGCGCCTCTTTGAGACCTCCTCTTAGGGCACTACAATTGGTCTTTGAAGATAACCAAGACCTATAAGATGTTTCTAGAGAATTGGTTAAGTGAAATGGGTAGGTATTGGCCGATAATGTAGGCTCAAATTGGTGTGAGGAGGAGAGGGAAGAGGTGCCATTTTATAAGGGATGAGAGGTGAACCTTTGAAAATATAAGAAATATTAGTTTATATTAAATACTAACCCCACATAAAAACATCCAAAATGACTCATATCCATATATTAGATGATATAGGGTTGTAATATAATCAACCAATAAAATTTATAAATGTTAGGAATTTATTTTAAACATTATCAACTTGATTTATCCTTATTTTTCAATTTAATTTTATTTGTGGTAAAAATAATCTAAATTTGAAATTATTATAAATAATTACATATGTGTTGTCAATTTTCCATAATTGGACACTTTATGACATTTTTGACCATATAAATTTTAATTTATAATTTTTAAATATTTTGGTGATTTTTAAACAATTTTATAATATGTTATTTTTATAAACATCAATAGTGTCAATTTTGACACTATTCATTAATTTTTATTTAAATAAAATATATACAGAAGATATGTTCGAAATAAAAGCTTTAATAGATTCATAAAATGTCATATGTATCTATAAAATTAGTGGAGCACATTAAATATTTCATATAATATTTATTTTAATATTTTGAAAACCATTTATTTGATATTTTACATAATAAAATAATTTCAACATCACTATTGTGGCATAATTAATGATAATTATTTAAACCCTAAAAATTCTAAATAAATTAATAAGATATATATAATTGTTTTAGATTTCTGGAGACTATTCATGTCTGATGTTTCATTAAGTTTATCACTAACGTAAAATTATTATACTTATAATATTTAAGAAAGTGACATGTTGTCACATTCATTGGTTTTAATAATAATTAAATTATTTTAATGGAAAAAAGTCCATTAAATGAATCTAATCCGACCCTTAGGTGATTTTGGTCGACCTTTAGTCATCCAATATGATTTTGGCAGGTGTTAGTGTAACTTTATAGTCTTATATTTATCCTTAATTACCCGATTTACCTTTAACTATGGTAAATAAAATTTACCATAGTTACTATTCATAATGCCAAAAAATTAAAAGTAGCATGTTAACATATTTTGGACCCACTAATTCCAAATATGGAATCCATTTTTCAAAATTCAAAACATATAAGTTGCAGTAATAAATTTAAAATAAATATCATTGTTAAGAAAATGGGTTTTAGAAGTTAAAACATTCCCAAAGATTGAAATATTTTTACCTATGAATTCAATGTGAAATTAGTGCTAATGACATACATTATATTAAATGGTAAAAAAATATTCTATTTATACTTTAAAACCATTCAATATTATAATTTAACCATATAAATTATCTCAATGAAAAAAGTTGTTTTTAATTAAAAATTTGCGTATTTTTACTATTCATCAAAATATGAAAGTTATCAGAAAAATATTAAAAATTTATCCAAAGTAAATTTTTATACCTTTATTTAAAAGAAGATTTTTATTTTTTCAGATTGAAATTATAAACATATCAAAAACTAGATTTAATGTGGGTGTTCGATCAAAAGGCGGCAAAACTGCAATTTTTTAAAAATACTTATTTTACCTGAAAAATTTATTTTGTTCTCTTACCATATTCTAGAAGATGTGTAAGATGAATAATAATGTTATAAAATTCAAAATTCAGTTAATACTTTTCATAACGGCTGCTCGATAATAATATATCATTGTTTAGTGAAACCTGGTATTGTGTACTACACACGCTTTCAAGGTAGGTCGTGATTGCGTGTAATGCAAGCCAAGTCCGTATTGTGTGCTTTGAAAGATTCCTTTGGTGTTGCGTATAACATAAGACATAAAAAGCTATTTTCATAAAATCTCACGGTGTTACATAGGTATTCTATGAGAATATTTGTGTAAAATAGAAGGGAATAAGAATAATCCCGATTTGATTGAAGATCAGTCAAGTAGACCAAAACACAATAATTTATATGGAGAGGGAAAACAACAATACTATATTATTAAGGTATATATGCTGAGGTGACATGGGATAACCAAGGGTCAGGCTGACATCCTAGATGAAGCTATATAGGGCATATATCAGACGATACCCACAACAATAAATTTTCAAATTATATTTATATAACTAATAATTATTTTTCCTCAATACAATATCTAATGTCAAGAAAATAATATTATATTTTACTTTTTTCGATGAGATACTGTTAAAGATAATATTATAGGCCAATATTTAATGTTAAATGTATTATTTTTTTAAAATTCAAATTATTAGATTCCAATATTCATGGTGAACCTAAACTAAAGATATACTAATAAAATGATATTTCACATTTTTACTATTTTATCATAATGGTTCCTCCCTTTATATCATTTTGAGCTCCAATTATTATGAAATAAGGAAAATATTTTTTTGATGCTTGAGAGTGTGTGTGGGTTATATTTAATTCTTTTAAAATTATAGTATACAATGATATTCTTGTGGGACCCCTGATATACTATTTAAATATTATGGTTTTTAATGATAATTGATTTCAAATCATCCAATGGTCTACTAATGATATTAATGGTTTCCAATCATGATTGATCATTACATAAATTTATGGGATAAGAAATTAATGGGTTCAAATCAAGATGGTTAATATAATGATATATGGGTATTACATTGGGCTGATTTAAACATAAAATGTTGATAATATAAAATTATATATGACATGGATAGACATTGACTCTATATTTCGTTGATATGATATGATTCACTACCACATGAAATAAAAATTATTTCCTCCTTCAACCAGTTTTTAATAGGGTTGGTATACAAAGTATTTAATTTTATGATAGATGGGAAAATTTCTAATAGTGTGTAATAAGATTGATAAAAAAATATGATAAGGTAGTTTGACAAATTGGTTTCTATATTATAATCAAACATTACGTGATTGTTATATTTTTAAGGTGCAGGGAATGTTATTACTTATATCTTTCTCACTTGATTTACACAATTTGGAATTTTTTATGATAATTTCATCATATCAGTTTCATCATAGGTAGTGGGTAGTGTTATGAAGGTATTTTGGTTAGTCATGTGGATTAATGGAAAATATTTATTACATATCCATGCAGACTATATAAACATGTTTTTTCGGAAAACATGAAGACTAGTTGACATGTTTTATTCAGTTGTGACATTTCATTATAGTGTTTTTCTGTACTCGATATAGTAATGTTCATTTTGATGATCATTATGATGATGTTAGTTTTATTTCCATTATGATTATACCAAGGATAATATTTTGATGAAGATTATGATTTCATGTAGACTGGAATGATGAATTTTTTTTAGTGTAACAACTATCTGTAAAAGAATGTATGCGTTATTTATTATTTTATTCTAATGATACTTTAGTGATAATATTACCAATATCTATTAAACATAATAAACTATATAGTATTCATTATTGAATCCCACCTCCATGTCGGTTCATGAAAACCAGATATCTAAATTGATGTTTTCTATCACTTTCTACAATATATATATTTATGTTTTGTTTTGATAATGTTTATGGATGTGCTGCGGATATGATGGTGCACTGGTATTTTCCATTAGTCATTGGGGTATTATAAACTAGTTTATTTATGGGAGGAATTTCTATATTTTAATGGAATGTGTACTATTATAAATACATTATTATATTGTGATAGATTCTTGTGGAATGGTTGGGGATGATAAAATATTTTATATTATTCTTATTTATTATAATGTGTTACCTTTTGGAATGAGATTTTCTTTGGTGAAAAATACTATGTTGATTTCATAATGATATATATTCCAAGATTTATGTTTTTTACATAGAATCTATTTTCCAGTTTTTGTTTGGTTAGGTTTGTACATTGTATAAATATTTCACATCCTATATTATAATGCATGAATTATATTAACCTTGTCATTCACCCTTAGTGAATAACTTACTATGTAGAAGGGAATATTCATACCTTTCTTTACATACAATGATCCAATATTTGGTGGTGCATTTTTTGGTGGAATTAGCTCGATGTTTAAACTTGATAGTGGGAGTTTTTTTGTTTATGGTTTGTTTTGGGTACTATTTGGGTATACAAAGTGTTTTTGAATTTATTCATATTATGGGTTATAACTTTTTTTAAAATTTGTACATATCCTTAATTTTGATTTTATTTATATTATTTATTTATTTATTATATTGATCATTGTGGACTAATGGAGTTCCATTCATCATGGTTTTAGTTTAATTTATATTTATACTATTCAAATATATTCCCTAGAGGGTACTGCCTATCATTAATATATTTAAATCCATAAATTAAATTAATTAACAAATAGATTATTAATTCTAGGAATTGGTGGTCACTGTTACTAATATATATATTACAGGGAGTGAATATCATGGGTATGGTTTTGTATTATTATTTCTAAAGATACATCTCATATAAAGATGAAGAAATGAGGGATTAGATAGGAAAATTGTAATTAAATAAACCTAGATAGTTTTATCCTTCTATAGTTTTTTATAAAAGGTATTATGAAATGATATTTGAGGGTGATATCTCTTCAAAGAGTGTAATATATATAGATGTGATGGGTTTTAGTAGTATTATGTTTGGTTGGATTTTGGTTTGTATACGAGAAATCATCCTATGATAAAATGATCAACTGAGTTTAAATGCTTCTTCTCAAGTGATGATTCATTTATTCATCATAAATTATTTCTAACCTTATGTTCATTATGTTAATTCGTCTATGTTCTCTTAAATGGATGTTTTGTAATGTGAAAACACTACTCCATTTGCTGAAAAATTGTTATTTTTAATTATAGAAACACATTAAAGGGAAAAACTAGAAAATAATGGTCATACAAATGGATATGGAAAGCCCTGAAAAAAATTCAAACCCTAAAATCATCTTTATGCATACCATTTGAACCATCATTTTCTCTCTCAGAGTCCAGCACTGAATCCTCAAATACGATACCAGATTGAAGGCTGATGGAGTGAGTACAAATCCTACACTGCCTACTTGTCACCTTCTGTCTGCCAATGACCACATGGGAAATTTCTAGGTTGAATAGCTCTCTTTCCTTCCCCCACATTTTTCCTTACTTTTTGGATTATTATCGCCTACAAGAATATAAAACATGATATGGGTAACCAAAAGGGAATCTAGATCATCTTAAACCCTCATGGAACCAAACATCCCCACCTAAGATGTTGAGTGGGTCATATTAACAACTAACACTTGTTCCCCAAAAAAACCAACAACAACATTTTTTGAACGATTGATCATGGGGGAACACCGAAATCTTGGTCAGCATGAGATTTTATTGGATGGTGGTTTGGTGAATGTTTTTATAGGGACTGTACTATTGGTATCTTATGTTAGGAATTCCACTGTGGAATTTTGTCCTCATGCCTCAATAGTTATGAAATGTAAAATTATTCCATGTTATACGAAAAACATGGAGGGGTTCTTTAAATACGGATATCTAATTTTCAATAATAATAAGTTGTATCACATACTCATTAATAAATACAAATAAAAATATTATATCACAATTTTGATATAGATGTTTAAGAATTAAAAGAATAGTTTTTTGGTAAGTGAAATATGACTTCATCTTTGAATCATTTTTAGACCAAATCAATGAATATCAATAGATTGGAGGGTCTAAAATTATAAATTTTTTGGGAAAATTAGGATCTCAAAATTTTAAAGGGCAATTTAAACTTCCTTATTAACCCAATTTACCCTCGAAATATTTATCTATAATGTGAAAATAGATTTTATGAATGTATTAGGTATATATAATTTAATGTAAATGTTTTTTGAGAATCATGTTCATATCTAATGGATAGAATGTATCATAATTTTAATATTTATCAATAATAAAAATCAAATGTTTCATTAGCCTATGTGATAAAAAATATATAGTTAAGGTCATATAACATGTACTATTATATAATAATCCCCAAAAACCATTTTTAACAAAACATATCTACTGAATTGGTATACATAAAACGTAAAACATTAACCATAAAACTACATTTAGATAATAATAAAATTTTTACGATAAGAAAATAAATAATCAAGTGGTTCACATATATCTCACTCTTATGATATCACTCATATTAATTAAACTATAATCTGGTGGTAGATGAAGAATAAAAATTTGAGAGAGTGGAGGTGGATAACGGAGAAAAAAGAGGTTATTTACATAGTCACTATAGTGGATGAAACCCGATCTAATTTAATAATACCCAATAAAAAATAAAAAAATATCCATGTCAAATAATAGAATTGTGAATAACATTAGAAATTTAATTCATTTAATTGGAGATTGACTTCACAATCCAAAATATAGTTATATTCCACCAAATAACTATTTGAAGAAAATCAAACATGGGAATAAATTTACCACGATAAGAAGATTGTGAGACTTTTTTCATATCCTATTGCTCAATTAGATGAAAAATTAACTTTTATATAATTTCATTCTTTATTACATTAGTAAAACATAAATAAACAAAAAATATTGGCTAATCATTAGGGATAATTTAATTAAAAAATTAATAAAAAATGTGGTAAACTACAATAACAGCCAAATTTATCAAATTATTTATGGTCTTTTAGTGATATATTTATTCCAATTACACAACGTTAATTTGCAAAGGACCCATTCCAAAAAATTTTCTTTGAGAGTTTTAAAATTATATAAAAATAATTAAGGACATAAGTTTTTATAATGAATCAAAACCCTCCTCTATCTAGTTGATATAATTATCTATGAAATAAATAAAGGAATATTTTCCCAATAGGTATGTAGTATTTATAATGTTTTAAAAAATCTTATTTATGTAATTTAACTAAATAAAATATTTACCAGAACTTGGTTCTTAAGTAAAATGGAATGAAGTGAGAGATTATGATATGTTGTTTTTTATTCAAGGGTTCCCTGGAAAAAATATTTTTCCCCAATATATATTTTCTATGTCCACAACTTGAATGCCCATTGATGAATAATGTTTTGTGACCAAAGTAAAATATTTTAGAAAAAATTATATGATACACCACCTTTAATTATTATACTAGTATATTAGCCTGATACATAATTATTATTATTTTCATTTAAAAAAATAATGAAAAAGTGAAACTATTTAAATTTATTATTATATAATGATAAATTAATAACATAAAAAATATTATGATTAATATTTTATATGTAAATGATATTAGATATCTATTATTATTTAGCTTAATGAATCCTTATCACATATTCTGACAAACTTATGTCACAAGTTTTAATAAATATTATGTTTGTTTAAATTCAGTTTAAATGATAAATAAAATTAATAAAGAAACCTTAAAGAATTTTACATACCAATGAAAGAATGTAAATTATAACTAGTTTTCTATATTAGGGGAATATATATATATAATATTAAATAAACTAATGATATTGATAGTGTAATGACGTGAGTAATAGAGGGAAATGTCATGATCCAAAAAAGGACGCTGGTTCAAAAGATCCCCTACCACATGGCCTCAACTTTTTGTATACTATCACATAGATTTTAGAATAATGAAATATAATTTCTGAAATACAGAAAAAAAATTTCTTTATTTTTATTTATTAAAAAAATTTATTTTTATTTAAAATAATTTTGTTAATAAATCATTTGTATTCCTAATTTTTTAGGGTATTCATTTCATATTTATAGTGACACTTCAGTTTGTTTATAATTAATGATTTCGTTAAAAAATTGGACTAAAAATACAACCGTGAAAAGAAATTAAATTCACATCCTTCCAAAATTTTAAATTTTCCCAAATATATATATGGGTTATTTATTTAGTATTAACATTATTATTATACAGGTAGATTATTTTAAGATTTTTACCATCGATTATGAACTATAGTTGGTTTATTTAGTTAAATAATAATTAAAAATTATAAAACAATATGTAAGCTATATTATAATTGTTATCATCATATTAGACCATAATATAACTTCTATTTCTATCTGTTAATTATGAGGATAAAAACAATAAAAATTATTAATGAATGTTATAAAATGAAAAAATATGAATAATAATTTTCATTTTATTTGAAATGAAAATATTCTTGATAATTGATAATGAATTAATGAAATGAAATTCTATTATAATTATGATACTTGAGTCAACATGTTATTTTCCATGGAATGTTTTTGGTTGGGAAAGAGGAAGAACGATTAAAAGTTTAGTTTATCGAATTATTTTCTTATTTGGATTTCTCTACTTAGGCCACCCCTTATGGATCCTTGGGTAATACACAATGAATTTATGATATATAACATTTTAAATAATTTAAATTTCATCTATATATTGTATAATATTAAATATTGAGTTCTGAGGAAAAAAGATATTATAAAAAAATATTATATGATAGCTACAAACAAGAAGATAAATTTTTTTATATAAGTATAATACAGAAAAAATATGACTTTTTTTTAAAATGTATTTCTGGGTTATTGATGATGATCCATTAAAAAAAATAATTTTTTTGTAAAAGATAATTTTTTATACATTTAATATATTTTTATCAAAATAAGTTAATCACAACTAGTGAATTGTTCTAATGAAATATATTTATTGTTTATTCAATATTTTTTTCAATTAACTAATATTGTTTACTTTTTATTAAATACAGATAAATTTATTTTTATTCTTTTACCATGTGCTATTCAAGATGTAGTTTTGGTC
Source organism: Viscum album (assembly GCA_963277665.1). Lineage (NCBI taxonomy): Eukaryota > Viridiplantae > Streptophyta > Magnoliopsida > Santalales > Viscaceae > Viscum > Viscum album. The sequence continues at coordinate 250,616,944 of OY728133.1, forward strand.
ATGTTTTTGGTAATTTCATTAAAATTAAATTCAAATAATTTAATTTATTGAATTTGAAAAAATTTATTTTAAATTTTGAATTAAGAGGTTGATTTTTTTTAAATATGTCTTTGTTTTTTCTAGTAATTATGAACTATAGCCATGGTAAAATTAATCACCTTAGTAAAGGGTAAATATGGTTAATCTAATTTAAAACTATGTGATAAGTTCATAATAAATCATCCCAATTATTATTTTATCTATGCAATTCAACAATTTCACCATAGGCACAAAATTTAATTATTTAATGGAATCATTTATATGAAAATAATTTATATAATATTTAAATAAAGAAACTTACAAAATGTAACTCTATTAGTCTTAAATATCTTTTATGAGATCATATAGGGTAAAGAGAATGTGGTGAAAATTTATTTTTTTTATTTTTAGAAAAATTTAATTAAATTCCTGAAGGTAATTTATTTTTATTTTTTAGGTATTAAATAATTAAATTGACTGGTTACACAATTTTGATAGATTATTTTTTCTTTTAGATCCAAAATGAAAAAACTGATTCTAAAAAGATGAAAAGTAATAAAATTTCGGTGACTTATTTAGAAAAAAATATATTAAGAATTTTTTAAATAGTTATATTAGAATTATAACTTTTACCTAATATATATGATTTTATTTAAATCAAATGTAGAATAATTTACAATAATAATATTTCATGAACATTTTTTTATATTTTGTAAAATAAATTAAAATCATTGAATATGGAAAAAGATATAATATATGAAAACAAAATTTCAACCATTTCCCAGTTAGGATCCATATTTCACTTTCTAAGTTAAATTATAACACCCTGTGTGAAAAAATTATGTTATCATGGTTATGGTTAAATAATAGAAAAAATGGGTTAAAATGATAAGGTTTAAAATACCACACAAACCTAAAAAAGTTTCATAGGTTGATAATATTTAAACTATATATATTATTACCTTGAAATATATTTTTTAATTTTGAATCATATTTATTAAGAATTTATTAGTTATATTTCAATCATTTTAATTATTCAATGTGTTTCTATTTCATCCATTGTAATTGGAAACCCCTTCCCTAATTCATTTACCCATAATTGAAAAACCAAGATCAATAAAGATAGAAAAATTATCTTCTCAATACTTTTAAATATATTTTGGATGTTTTTGTCACCACAAAAGGCCAGCTCTAGATTCCTTAGGAATGAATCTAATAGAAGTCTCTTGAAGAAGAGGAAATCATACGGCATAACCCCTTTTAAAATATTTATTCTTTAAAAAATATTTATATATATGTTTTTTTCATAAAATAATATATTAATTATCATTGTTATACACAAATTTTATTATTATTGTGAAACATAATTATTAACCCTCTTTTTCATCAAATGGAATGTGAACGTATCACTCATGTGTATGTATGACTTACCATCCTAACATAGATACACATTTCATTTTTCATCGCTATATTTTGTCCATGGGTTTTTGATAATGTATGTTATTTATTGAATAATAAAAATTTTATATTTATAATATCATATCTACCTTATTAGAGTCTAATTTTTCGAAAAAATATAATATCCCTCATGCTTCAATGTGGACTACCACCTCTATAAAGCATTGTGTTGAATTTGTTTCCTATGTTTTCTATATGGTAATATGATCTGTATTTTACATTATTTATTGTTTAAATATTTACTAATATTTACCCTTTTTCAATTCAATCAGAAATTAAAAACAACATTCATGTTCATAAATTACTTACCATCTCAAAGAATGGTGATTACTCTAAATAAATACAAAATGATTATATAAGATATTTATATCATGGATAAAATTCTAGAGATAATGGAACCACGATAAATTTAAATCGAATAAACCATCCCAACAAAAACACATATGAAAAAATAAGTTCTTACCCAAAATAATGATTTTAACCAAGAATGTTTTACAACAAAGTAAATAAATATCACAAGGTAATAATGTATTGTATGATAAATAAGATTTTTTTTCTATAATGCATGTATAGTAAATCTATATTTAATATATAGTAGTTTTAGATATACAAAAAGTATGTTGTGCCCAAGGAATGGGTTTGTTTTAAATTCCTTATTATTCAATATTATTTATGTTCTAGTCACATTTTGGGAATTTATTTTTTCCATATATCATAAACCCAATATATTTTCATCTTCTTTGTAATTAATATAACTTACAAGTTTTCCGTCTAAATTTTTTCTAAGTAATAAGTTACGATCATGAAATAATGTTTTAAATGAACATTGATTTCATTTATCTGTTCAATCATAAATCTATTCTCTTCCTTGCCATATATTTTAAAAAAAATCAAGATTATATTCAATATTATATAAATAATTTTTACGGATAGTAAAACCCATATTTAAATTTATAGTAAATGTTTTAAATGTAATATTCTTATCGTGTTCTCAAGGATGTACTTTTTCTAATTTGTTTCAAAATCATGAGGGTGATTTTTATAAATTATTAAGTAGGAATGAAATTTACAACCTTTTGGAACACTCTGTTAATTTATGATTACATTAAAATTTTACTATTTTGATTATTAAGAATATTTTTTCCTTAATATTTAGGAAATTTTTAGATTATAAATAAATATTTTCAAAACGTAAAATTGAATTTTTCTTAATAAATGTTGTACTAAACAAGTAATGGTTTTTTCATTGATGTAAATATAATTTCTTGAGAATTATTATTGAAAGAGGTTTCACTCTTTTGATACGATCCAAAATATTTATTTTAATGTTTTATGATCATCTTGGCTGGGGAAAGCATTGATTTTTTTTATAATAGTTCTTATAATGTAGATAATTATTGATTTTTATGTCATGTGGAGTATGTTATATAATCATTTTTAGGAATAATTAATTAGAATTTGTATGAACCCGGACCTTCTTTTCATGTATGTTTTTTATTTTTAAGGTTTTTTTAGAAAAGAAAAGTTTCTTGAAATTTTTTAAGTACACATTGTGTACAATATAAGTACATGTCGTCTACTCGCTTGTCACGTGAGGCCATGTGCTGGCCATGTCTGGGGTGTTGTGTGTTTCCTGTTTTTCCCTTATTGTTTTCATGTTTTTCTTATATCCTTGAGTAGAGGATATTGTTTGTGAATAGTGTAATTTACTGTGCGTTGGATGATTTTCCCATGCATGTTTTACCTATTTATGACCGTTTGGTCTAGTTTTTTCTGCTAGGAAATTCCCAGTTCCATGCCTAGTTGTAGGATGGTGTGACTGTTGTTCTACCATGATGATATTCTGTAGAATTCTAGCCGAGTATTCCTTTAGGATACCTTGGTCGTTACGCGATGCGATACTTTCTGACTTTGCACAGGGCTCTGGGATCCCAGTGTAGTAGACCATAGAGAGAATGTATGTAAGGGCTTCTCTAGAGTGTCTTTAATTTACGATGCAATACCACAAGGGGAATTGACATTGAGTGCTTCCTCAGAGTGTCTGTAGTTCCTCAACATGGGCCATAGGCGGAATGAGATGTTGAGTGCTTCCCCAGAGCACCATTTGTAAGATATGAGAATATTGGGGGAATTGACAGTGAGTGCTTTCCTAGAGAGTCTATTATTTAGCTGAACCAGAGGGTTGAGATTGTGTGTGACTCCCATAGGGTTTCTAGTTCTTGTATGTTGAAACGTAGGTGTTAGGCTATGAGAACTACCCATAGGGTTACCTGTTTGTTCTATTTACTTGTGTGGATTCTTACCTAATTGTAAATTATTTGATAGAAACTGTGGATTGTATTTTACTGAGTATATTCCTATTTATTGTATTCTATACTTTTACCTGCCATATATTCACTGACCTATTAGGCATTGATCTTAGGGTGGTTTCCTACTGGAATTTTTGTCTCACCCCATGTTTGAGCAATTCTTTTGGTCCCAAGAAGTTTATATTATTGTATGTATAGATAAGGGTATGTTACCTTCTACATTAGGTTCTAGATTGTTTTGGAGCTGGAGAGCATGGGAAAAAGAGGAGTCTTGCGATTCTGAGGATTTTTTTATCTCTTTTCCTTCTTTATTTGGGTTTAGTACTCTTTTCAGCATTGTGACTTCTTGGCTGCATTCCTAGACACATATTTATCTTGCATTATTTATATATTTTTCCCAGTTGTATACTTATCTATATTCCACTATTTACTTTTGTTGGTATTCACTGCTTCTGCTATTGTGTTTTCTTTACATCCGTTGTGTACTCTTCTAATGAGGGCATAGTTTCCCCACTATCACACACAAGGCCCTCGCTGTTAGTCGGCATCCTCTGACATTCATGGAAATGTGCTTGAGGCCATATAACCAACTGGGTACAGGGTGCCTCTGGGTGACTTCTGGAACCGGGATGTTACAAAGTGGTATTAGAGGCTTTCTTTTATCTAGAATTACTATTTGGAACCTATACTCAGGTATTGGATGGAATAGGTACTTGGTAATAGTTTGGTCCCAGGAGTATCTAACCTATGTATAGGGAAGATTCATACTACCTCATTTATAGTAATTTGACTGGTTTGCAATTTTTACAGTTGATTTGATTTTATCGTTGAGTGATTCACATGCTTTTTTCTATTACTGTTGTTATTATTGTGGTTCTATTTTTGTCGCAACCCGACGAGACGAGGGTATGCCATATCATGCATCATATGGGAACTTGTTAGAAATCACATTCCATGAATTATTTCCATTCCATCTTGGATGAATTAGAAATTGAATTTGTTGTAGTGAACCTTAAGGAGATTATGAATGTTGTTGTGATAGATTCTTGATAAAAATATATGATTCTTGTTAGAGCATTAATTGTGTAAGGTTTTACCTGAATGAACGCCAAATTATGGTTCTTGCGATGTTGTGGGCCCTCATAGATCGTAATTTGGCAGATCATTGACCTATTTACGTTTTTTGTAACATGCATAAGATGTCAAACATTGATTCACATGGAGTATAGGCCCTCACAGATCAGAATTTGGCACCGTAACATGTGTTTTTTGTGTTTTATGGGCTTCAGAGTAGTTTCTGAGCTACTACCTTGAAAAACCTAGAATACACGTTGTGAACATTATTAATACAAGTCGTCTAGTTTCTAAACCGTTTCACAGACTGTGTGGGTAGAAACACGGGGTTGTGAAAAATATTCAGGAACACGCTGTGTATGGTAAGTACACGCCGTGTTGTAGTAACAGTGTGTCTACCCGTGTGGCTAATGACATGGATGGATGAAACATTTAGTATACATGGTGTGTCCTGTTATCACATGACTTTCCCTATAACCTATGTACCAAACCATGTCACAAACAACACAAGTCGGGGAAAACCTTCAATTACACGCCGTGTTCTCCGGGAACATGTCGTGTAGAGTGAACCATGTATCCAGCCATGTAACTGACAAAAGGGGTCCTTGAAACCTTATCTTGTACACGTTGTGTTCTTCGTGAACACGCCGTGTAGTCTTCGATTAAGTGGAAAGTGTAGGTTATCCATATAAGGATACTTGGGTAGGAGAATATAGGTCAAGTACACGACATGTGTGGGGACAACATAACATGTGGTTGGGGAGTTACATGACCAGTTGTGGAAGAAGTACACACCCATGAAAATGACTTAAGGGAACATGCCATGTAGTTTATATACACATCGTGTAGTCATGGATTGTAAATTTTGAATGATTTATTTCACATATTCCCATGTTATGATCATCGTTTTCTGTCCATGATAATGTGATCTAAGTGTTCATTTGACCTTGTAGAGTCATGGCACCAAGACGGCCTCCGATGGCTCGCCAGTTTCTACACTGTGATCAGATGCCAGATATGGCTAACCATGGACTTCCCCCAGATCCCCCTATTGTACTGACCTTGGCACTAGAGGTGATACCGTTTTCAGGCACCAATACACAGAATAGGGAAGGCTTTCCGAGGATGATGCATGCCTTCCAATGAGATATTCCTTCTTCCACGTCTATAGAAGACATGACACAAGATTTCCAGCAGTAGAACTCTCCCACCTTCTTAGGGGAAAGAGGACCACAAACTGTAGAGTCAAGTCTAGAAGCCACGATGATGATCTTTGAGTAGCTGGAGACACCTCCAGGAAGGCAGGTCAAACTCGCTACCTAGATGCTATGAGACTCCTCCATGATGTGGTGGTACATGATCTCACAGGAAGCCCATTAGTAGGTTATGGTGTGGGAGGAGTTTCAGTGTGTATTTTATGACTACATCTATCTGAAGACCCTGAGGGCTGACTGAGCCTGGGAGTTCATGAGCCTAGAGCAGGGTACACTTTCTTTCAGGGATTATTTCTCTCATTTCCCCAAGATTTAGCATTTCACACACTTCAAAGGCGGAGATGGGTTGTCTTTGTCAAGGAAGTTTGAGGATGGTCTCAAATGGGAGATCTGCTCAAAGGTGAATATCATCATGCTGACTTACATCACTTCCATTGTCAACTAGGCACTAATTTCAGATTGCAATCTGAGAGATTCCGGAGCTAAGAATCAGGGCAGTTCCGCTTCCAATGTTATTTCACCACTAGCTGACAGCAAGAAGCACCATAGGGAGTCTACGTGTGGTGATCCATAATAGCGAGACACATTTTTAGGTTTCCTGGTGGTACGCTACCTGTGTGGAATAGATGAGAATACATGGCTGTAGTGCTAGAGAGACCCAGTCGAGTGCTGATCTAGCGGGAAGATTGGTCACCTTCAATGATTCTATCATGTTTTATAACTAGTAGATGGTGAGAGGGATTCATCCATGACTCCTCGTTTAGGAGAATCGCCACCAGTTTCTCACCAGTATGGGAAATGGAGTTCTTTCGACCATTCAGGCTGAGGTAGAGGTCGAGGCATGGGTGGTTTGTCACCAGTATTTCAATGAAAGTAGGGTGGATCATCTTAGAGCAGTCTTGTAGGGTTACAAGGCCATGGTATAGGTCATGCCTTTTCAGTAGAGCACACCCAGTAGGAGCAGGATGTCATACCCTCTATAGTTTGAGGTTCGATCTTAGTAGCCTCAGTTTTATCTTCTGCTCTTTTTGATACAGGGGCTTTCCATAGCTTTATCTCTATTTCTATTGTGGAGGGCCTTTGCCTCTACCTCATTTCCTCTACCAATACCATTAGTCTAGAGTCAATGTTGGGGACTAGATTTCTTAGTGTGTGTTAGTGCAGAGAGTCCCCTCTTGAGGTTGTGGGGGTGTCACTTCTTATGGGACCTCTATGTCCTAGAGATGACAGGCTATGATTTCATCCTTGGGATGGACTGGTTGGTTCCCTTCCAAGAATTTGTCGACTGTTATCGTCACAGGGAGAGATTCATATCAACAGAGGGTGGATCTTTTCTTCATAAGGGAAAGTGAGGTGTCCACGCGAGTAGAGAAGGACCCGAGCATCATGGGATAGGTGGAGTTATTTCTCAGATTTCTAGTCTATATCTAGATGACCAGTGGACTTCATAGTTAGACTTTCCTCCAGTGGTTGATCTTTTATGGGATGTATTTCCTGATGACTTTTTTGGTTTTCCTCTTGAGAATGATGTAGACCTATCTATTGAGCTCATGCCAGGAGCGGCACTGGGGTACGTTCCTCCTAATAGGATGGCAACACCTATGTTGCAAGAGCTCAAGAAGTAGTTGGAAGAGTTGCAGGAATAGGGTTACATCTAACCCAGTACGTTTCCTTGGGGTTCTCTTGTCATGTTTCTGAAGAAGGCAGACGACACACTTAGTCTTTGTGTGTATTATCGGAAGTTGAACCAGTTTATAGTCTAGAACTGATATCCCTTTCCTAGGATTGATGACCTATTTTATTAGCTTCGAGGATCATGGGTGTTCTAGAATATCATTTTTAGGTGCAGTTATCATCAGTTTCACATTAGACCATCTGATATACCTCTTACGGCCTTCTAGAGTAGGTATAATCTATATGAGTATATGGTTATGTCATTCGGTCTCACGAATGCGCCAGTAGTTTTCATGGCACTGATGAACCGAGTGTTCCATCCATACTTGGACTCTTTCATGGTGGTCTTCATGTATTATATCTTGGTGTACTCTAACCGTCAACACAACCATGATACCCATATTGATATCGTTCTAAGTGCACTGAGAGTGCATCATTCATATGCTTAGCTCTCAGAATTCCACTTTTTGATGAATCATATTCACTTTTTTGGCCACATTATCTCAGAGGCAGGAGTATCAGTAGACCGAGAGAAATTGAATCCAGTAGTTTAATGGGAGCATCCAAAGAAAATATTTGAGGTGTGGAGTTTTTTAGGGTTGGCTGGATACTACAGGTGTTTTATACAAGACATTTCATGCCTATAAGCACCACTGAAAAGTATGACTAAGAAGGGTGTGAAGTTCTTATTGTCAGATTCATGTGAATCGTCCTTTCATGAGCTGAAGGAGAGGTTGAATTCAGAACAAATACTAGTCTTTCCAGAGCCAGGAAAGAGCTACACTGTCTAATATGATGCCTCAGGTATCTGGCTAGGATCTGTACTTATGCATGGTGATGGAGTAGATGTTTACAAGTCTCGGCAGTTAATGCTACATGGGAATAATTACACGACATAGGATATGGAGTTGGCAGCTATTGTTCATGATGTACATTGTTAGAGACATTATCTGCTCGGAGATAATTTTTTGGTTTTCACCGACCATAAGAGTCTCAAGTACATTTTCACTCAATGTGATCTGAATCTGAGGAAGCGCAAGTGGGTTGAGTACCTGCAGTCCTTTGACTTTGAGATTTCGTATATGCCGGGAAAAGGAAACACAGTGGCTAATGTGTCGAGTAGGAGGACTCCGATACAGGTAGTTCAGGAGGATAGCATTGATTGGCAGCTTATCTCTCTATTCTCTGAGATGCATTTGGAGGTGCACAATAGATAGGGACAGACATTTCTATCATCTGTAGCTGTTACCTCTACAATTCATGATCAGGTATGAATGAGGAAGCTATCAGATTTTGAAGGCCTAGTCCTACGAGAGAGTGCGTTAGGAGAGGACCCTCTTACTAGATAGATAGTAGGTGAGGATGCGATCTTGCGTATCCTAGGATGCATATGGGTGCCATCAAATATACATGAGGAGTGGATACAATGATTTTCATTCCTCAGTTTGGGCAGTTCATCCTGGGATTACCAAGATGTATCATGATCTTCACCACAAGTATTCGGGGCTAGGTATGAAGAGAGATGTTGTTGGTTTTGTCATTAGGTGTTCCACTTGTCAGTAGGTGAAAGCAGAATATCAGCAACTAGCAGGTCTTTTACAGTAGTTACCCGTTCCTGAGTGGAAGTGGAATGATGTCGCAATGTACTTTTTGACCGGTTTTCCTAGGACACCTCATGGGAATGATGTTGTTTGGGTTGTCATCAATAGTATTACAAAGGTTTCTCACTTAATTCTGATCAAGGAGACCTTCAGTGTTGATGAACTTGGATGGTTGTACATCCAAATTATTGTAAGTCTACAAGGAGTTCCACACTCCATTGTTTCAGATAGGGATGCACGTTTTACTTCTCGGGTCTGGCAAGGGCTTCAGATGGATATGGTTATAGAGGTGCTTTTGAGTACAATATACCATCCGCAGATAGATGGCCAGTCAGAGTGTATGATTTAGGTGCTTGAGGATATGTTCCAAGCATGCATTCTGGATTTTGGATGTCCTTGGGAGAGGCATATACCACTTGTGGAGTTTGCCTACGGCACTAGTTTTCAAGAAACTATTCAGATGGAACCTTACGAGGCTTTGTACCATAGGCCATGCCGATCACCTTCATGTTGGCTGGAGATAGGTGAGGTAGCTTTTCTGGGACCTCATCTTGTTCAGGAGACCAAAGAGCAAATAGATTTCATTCGGAAGAGGATGGCTACTACACAGTCTCGGTAGAAGTCATATGATGATCAGCAGAGGCATCCTGTGTTGTTTGAAGTCGAGGATCAGGTTTTTCTAAGTGTCACACCGAGATTGGGACACAAGGGGATTCAGAGACAGGGTAATCTTTCACCATGGTATGTTAGGCTACTTGAGGTGTTGGAGAGAGTTGGGCCGGTTCCCTATCAGTTGTAGTTACCTTAGGGGTATTTGGATATTCACGACATCATACAAGTCTCTCAGCTCCAATGTTAATTTTCAGACCCGTATAAGGTTCTTCAACCTGAGGATGTTGTGCTCGAAGAGGATGCATCATTTAAGGAGCATCCTATCTGGATTATTGATCATAGTACGAAGGTTCTCCGTGGCCGGTCTATTCCTCAAGTACGGGTGCTATGGCAGGTCGGGCGAGTATAAGATGTGACTTGGGAGAGGGAGGTCAATGTACGATCGTAGTTGCCAAAGCTGTCTGAGGTTTATTCTTCTATACCTCGTGTGGGAAATTTTGGGATGAATTTATTTAAGGAAGAAAGTTTGTAAGAACCAGAACCTTCTTTTCAGGTATGTTTTTCTTTTTATGGAGTTTTTGAGAAAAGGGGAGTTTCTGGAAACAAAATTGATGTACACATCATATACTATATAAGTACATGCAATGTACTCTGTTGTCGCATGAGGCTGTGTTAGTTGTGTCCGGGCAACCCACACACGACCATGTAGTGGTGACACAGAGGCCACCTAAAGCGGAGTATAAACAAGGTGAGTACACGCCGTGTGCTCCAAAAGTACACACTGTGTACATTATTTTTTTAATTAAACACACTAGGTTCATGTCTAATTGCCAAAAATGTATTCATTTAAGGTGAAAAGTAAGTGGTGAATAAAATATTTTTTTTTATTTTTATAAATCTTAAATTAAATTCATGAAGGTAATTTATTTCTAATTTTTAGGTTTTATATAAATAACTAGAATGGTGAAACAATTTGGCAGATTATTTATTCTTTTAGAACAAAAATTAAAAAACAAATTCTTAAAAGATTAAAAGTACTGAAATTTTGGTTATACATTTAGATAAATATAACATATTAATAATTTTTTAGATAATTATATTAGAATTATAAATTTTGACTAATATATATGATTTTATTTAAATTAAATGTGGTATCATTTACAATAATAATATTTTTTGAATATTGTTTTATTATATTATGTAAAATCAATTAAAATCATTAAATTGGAAAAAAGATATAATATATGAAAACAAAATTTTATCCATTTCCAGTTATGTTCCATATTTTACTTTATAAGATAAATTATAACACCCTATGTGAATAAAATAAGTTATAATGGTTATGGTTAAATAAGTGAAACTAAAGGGTTAAAAATTATATGGTTTAAAATAGCACATAAACCAATAAGAGTTTTATAGGTTGATGATATTAAAACTATATACATTATTATCTTGAAATATATTTGGGATTTTTTATAATATTTATTGATAATTTATTAGTAATATTTCAATCATTTTAACGATTCAACGAGTTTCCATTTCATCCATTGTAATTGGAAACCACTTCCCTAACTCTTTTACCCAACATTGAGAAACCAAGATCAATAAAGACTTTAAAATTAATCTTCTCAAAATTTTTATATATATTATGGATGTTTCCGTCACCCAAAAAAAGGCCACCCTTAGGTTCCTTAGGAATGGATCTAGATGATTTCTCATGAAGAAGAGGAAATCATATGACCCAACCCCTTTCAAAAATTTTATTCTTTAAAAACATTTATATATATGTTTTTTATCATAAAATAATATATTAATTATCATCGTTATACAAAAATTTAATTATGATAGTGAAACCATAGTTATTAACCATATTTTTCATCAAACAGAATTTGAAAGAATCACTCATGTGTATATATAACTTACTATCTATATATAGCAACACAATTCAATTTTCATCACTACCATTTCAATATTGGTTATTTTGATTATGTATGTATTTTATTAAATAACAATTATTCTATATTTATATTATCAAATCAACCTTCTTATAGTCTGATTTTTCAAAAAATTATAACGTCACTCAAGCGTACATGTGGACTACCTACTCCATGAAGTATTGTGATGCATTTTTTCCTATTTTTTCTAGATGGTAATATGATCTGTATTTTACATTATTTATTTTTTAAATATTTTCTAATATTTACCCTTTTCCATTCCATCAAAAAGTGAAAACAACATTCATGTGCATTTATGACCTACCATCTCAATGAATGGTGATTACTCTAAATAGATACATAATGATTGTAAATGGTATTTATATCATGGATTACATTCTGGAGATAATGGAACAACGATAAATTAAAAATGAATAAACCATCCAAAAAACACATATAAAAAAGAATTTATTACCCAAAATAATTATTTTAACAATGAATTTTTCACAAACAAGTTATTAACTATCACAATGAAATAAACTATTTTATGATATATAAGATTTTTGTTCTAGAATACATGTATAGTAAATCTAAATTTATTATATAGTAGTTTTCAAAATATAAAAAAGATGTTGTGCCCAAGGAATGGGTTTGTTTTAGATTCATTATTATTAGATATTATTTAGGTTTTTGTCACATTTGGGGAATTTATTTTATCCTTATAACATAATCCCAATATATTTTCATCTATTTTGTAATTAATATAACATTAATGTTTCTTTTTAATTCTTAATCAATAATTAGTTAAGATCATGAAATAATGTTTTTAATAAACATTGATTTCATTTCTATCTTTAGTCTAAAATTTGTTCTCCTCCTCGTATATATATTCAAAAAATGTTTTCAATAATATTTTAAAGATTATATAAATAATTTTTAAGGTTATTAATACCCATATTTGAATTTATAAAAAAGGTATTAAATGCAACATTCTTATCATTTTCTGTAGGAGGTACGTTTTCTAATTTCATTCACTACCATGTGTATGATTTTTTAACTAATACGGTAGGAATGAAATTTACCACATTTCTGAACACTCTGTTAATTTATTATTCCATTAAAATTTTACTAGGTTGTTTTATAAGAATAATTTTTCCTTAATATTTTGGAAATTTTTAAATTTTAAATAAATTTTTTCAATGTGAAAAAGTGAATTTATCTTAATAAATGTTGCAGTAAACATCTAATGGTTATATCATTGATGTAAATATAATTTCTTGAGAATTATTATTTATAGAGATTATACTCTTTTGATACAATCCAAAATATTTGTTTGGATGTTTTATGATCATCTTGAGTGGGGAAAGCAATGATATTTCTCATAATAGTTCATCTCATGTAGATAATTATTGGTTTCTATGTCATGTGGATTATGTTATATAATCATTTTTATGATGAAATCATTATAATTTGTAAAAACCTGGACCTTCTTTTCATGTATGTTTTTCCTTTTTTGGAGTTTTTTTTGATAAAATATGAGTTTCTAGAATTTTTTTTGATGTACACTTCGTGTACATTATAAGTACACATTGTGTACTCCCTTGCCACACGAGGCCCAGTTCTAGCCATGTCTGGGCTACACACATGGACATGTAGGGGTGACAAAGAGGCCACCTAATGTAGAGTACAAAAATGCCTAGTACAGATCATGTACTCAAAAAGCCCTCACCGTGTACTTTTTTTTTATTAAACGCATCAGGGTCATGTCTAATCTCCAAAAACGTCTCCTTTTTGGACTCATTCGGCTGAGTGCTTCTGAGCAGCAGCGTATCTTCGATAAGCCCCCGAACCTCCATCCATCCCATGATTCGAACTTCTTCGGGTGTGTTGGAATAACATCGGTGAGTTCTTTCTTCATCTACAGCATTGTTTCCCAAATCCTTCTCTTTTCAAAGTTATCTTGGGTTGAACATTTTAGACATTTATGTATATCTTCAACATTATAAGAATATTCAAGCCCTGTGGTTCATGTATATTGATCTCCTAACATCAAGTTAGGTGGTTTGTTCTGTTCTGTAGAATGTCTTTGATTATTTGTGCAAATTCTGATGATACCCTTGAGCAATTTATTGTGTGTTTCTGGTTTTTCCCTTGTTGTTTTCATGTTTTTCTTATATGCCCGAGTTGGGGATATTTTTTGTGAATAGGGTAATTTACTGTGCGTTTGATGTTTTTTCCATGCATGTTTTACTTGTTTATGACTGTTTTGTATAGTTTTTCCTATTATGATATTTCCAGTTTCATGCGTAGTTTTAGGATGGTGTGACTATTTTTCTTTTATGATCAGATGCTGTAGAATGCTAGCCAAGTAGTCGTTTAGGTTACTTTGACCATTACACGATGCGATACTTTCTGACCTTACACAAGGTTGTGGGAACCTAGTGTAGTAGACCATAAGGAGAATGGATCTAAGGGCTTTTCCAGAGTTTCTTTAATTTTAGATGATAGACCACATGGCTAATTCACATTTAGTGCTTCCTCAAAGTGTCTATAGTTTCTCGACACAAGCCATAGGGTAAATGATACATTGGGTTCTTCTCCAAATGACTTTTTGTATGATACGATATTATAGGGGGAATTGACGGTGAGTGCTTCCCAAGAGAGTATATTCTTTAGCTGAACCATAGGGGTGAGAATATGTGTGCATCCCAAAGGGGTTATAGTGCATGTAGGTTGAACAATAGAGATTATTCTATGAGAACTACCTAGAGGGATACTTGTTTGTTCTTTTTTTATTATGTTGACTCTTACCTGTTTGTAAACTATAAGCTAGAAACTGTGGATTGTTTGCTACTGAGTACTTTTGTATTTACTATTTTTTGTTCTTTCACCTTCCATATATTCAATGACTGTTTGGAACAGATCATCGGGTGGTTGCCTACTGGGATTTTCATTTCACACCCTATTTAGTCCATTCTTTTGGGCCCAAATAGATTATATTGTTGTAGGTATAAATAAGGGCATGTGCCATTATAATTTATGATCGTGATTGTTTTGGAGCTGGAGAGCATGAGACCAACCTGAGACTTGCGATGCTGAAGAGTTGTTAATATGTTTACCTTTTTATTACAGTTTAGTACTGTATTCAGCATTATGGATACTTGGGATGATTTCCTAGACATATATGCATCTTGCATCATTTATAAATTTTGCCCAGTTGTTTACTTATCTATCTTCTGCTATTTACTATTGTTGGGTATTTAATTCTTCCTCTATGGTGTATTGTTTACTTTCACTGTGCACTCTTCCAATGAGGGGATATTTTTCCCACTATCACACTCAAGGACCTCACTGTTAGTCAGCTGCCTATGGCGTTCGGGGAAATGTGCTTGAGGCCATGTGACCAACCGGGTACGGGGTGCCTCTCAGTGGCATTCAGAACCGGGACGTTTCAAAATTATTATGATATTTGTGGTTATCATATTAATATATCTCTTATATGAATCATTAGTTATCATCATGAAAAATTTATAGGGTATTTGACCAAGCCTTTAATCATTAAATATATGTCTAGGCATGAGGCCTTGATAATATTTTTTTGATGTCTTCTCATAAGGAATTGATCGAATGTTCATATCTTCAATAATATGAATTCCAACAACATAAACCAAGTTATTTATTTCCAGGTTTTTTATTTATTAGTTTTATTTACTCTTTATTCATATTAACAAAATGACTAAATAATATGGCCCCTTTGGATATGATTTCTTGTATGGAGTTCACATGTAAAAAAGTAAGTGTTAGCTCCAGGCTACTAGAGTCGAAGCCTTTATATTTTTTAAATGAGGGATGTTTTTTCAAATCATTGGGATCAAAATTTATGAAAAAATAATTTCTGAAATTAATGCTATGAAGGACATTGATAATATTCTCACTGAAGCCAAATTTATTATTTTTGGATCAGTTCTATATAAACAATCAATCTATTATATGATTTTTATTTGTTTTGAAATTATAAACTATGATTCCTAATTTTATGATATAATATAGTTTTGGTCACTTTATAAAATGGTTCCTAACAGAAGGTGTAATGACAATATCAATGTGCAAAATCCATGCAGGGATTACCCTCTATGGAAAGATACTGAAGTTAGAACTCATGTTGTAGCTGGAGCTGAAAAAATAACAACTATATTAGAGAAGATGAATCAGGTTATGACCAATAAGCTTGTGTATATGGGATAGTATTTTAATTGACATCATTCCATAAAAATGTATGAATTTATTTTCCATTGACAGACTCAATCATTTAATAGGACTAAGAATCTATTTATAGTTGATAAATGGATATGTTTTTAAGAGAAGTTATTTTTTATTTTGAAACTAATTAAAGGGATATGGTTTCCCTAATTTTTTATCATATCATAGGGGATTTAGATTGATTGTAGTCATATATTAAGAACACTAAAAAAGTGAAAAAAAATAATAGGCATGAAATTGAAGGATTTTATGAAAATTTTCTTCGAAAAAATTATCCTTAGGAACATTAAGATTATATGGGGAGAATATTATTGCACATAAAACATATGAAGTGGAAAATTATTCCGTGTATAATTATAACTTTACAAGGATATTGATGAATTCTATAGACTATATACATTATTCAAAGAGTAATATTTTTCATTTATTTTATGGGTTTACCTCAATCCATCAGGTTGAACTAGTCCCTCAAAGCTTCTCATCATATGAGGATATTGTATCATGTTTATTTAAGATAGAGAAATAATTTTGTAAGTCATATGGATTCAATGGAAAAAATTGAAGAAGTGGATGAAAGAAATAATGTATATAGGTTAGACGAAAAATAATAATTTTCAATCATGTTATACTTATGAAAGGAAACACAATGGTACATTCCTAAAAATAAAAGTCCCTTTATTTAACAATGGAAAAAATTTCATCATTATTATGAATGAAAACGAAAGGGATAATCCATAAAATTATAGTTCCTTTACTATAATAAGATATTGAATTATTCAGACTAATACCCCAAATGTTAAGAAAACTTAACAAAAAAGAAGCGATGGTGAGAAGGTGAAGTTATTGAAATTGCTATAAATAAAATAAATGTCACTAGTGTTATTGTGAATAGTAAAATTAGCATCCAATCTACTATTGAGAATGATTTGTTTTGTTATACTCTTTCCCACACTGTAATATGTAAATAATTTCTAGGGGTATTATATCACCACCACAATGATTATAAATCTATTCAGTGATGAAATATCCTAGTGGTAGGATGATTGTTCCTTAGTTATATTACTCATTTCTAATAACATCTTATGTGATTGATCTTCCCAAAAATCTTGTTATTCTACCAATATTTTAATTTATTATAATGTTGGGTATGATGGTCTCTCCCATTGTGTGGACCATATCTATTTTTTATATAAGTTCTGTCTCATTTGATATTATTAATAAACATTAAATAATATTTCATTGTGAGGATGTAACTAAACAACTAATGGAAATTATTTCCATCATAATTATTTTCTGACCTTATCATGGAGATATTTATCTCAAATGGTAGTAGAAAGTCACATCTTTTAATATATTCCTAATTTTTGGGAATATAACTATTGTTTTTATGAAGACTTCCCTAGTCATCCCCTAGATTGTGAATATGCGTTTTAAATTTAGCTCATACCTAGTGATATGACTATTTTGAAGACTCCATATATAATGGGCGGATTTAGTTGTATGAATTTAAAAAACGACTCTAGGATAATATTGATAATAGATTTATTCAAACATGTTCTCCTCTATGGAGTGTATATATTCATTTTGTTATGATAAGAGGGGATAATAACTCCATTCACTGATTATTGAGAACTTTATAGAATCACAATTAATAACAATTACTCTCTACCCCTTAATGATGATATGTTTGATCTTTTAAAAGTTGGTCTAGAGTTTCCCAAATTTTATCTTTACTATGGATATTATTATCTAATGACGAAGAAGAAGAATATATTTACTAGGACCTTCCATATGAGAAAAGATCATTATGAATTCATAGTAATGAAATTTTGTTAAAACAATCATCATGTTATCATTATTTAATTAATGAATAAACAATTTAGAGATTACCTTGATCATGTTTTGGTGGTCTTTATATATTAGATTCATATATATTGAATAATTGATAAATAGAATGAATAAAAAAGTGAATTTTTTTTAATGACCATGAAGAATGAAAAATTGTACTCTAAATTTCCCATGTCATACTTTTAGCTTCTAAAAGATTATTTCATGGGTCATTTAATATCAATTCTGTTTATTTCAGTGGATCTATCAATGATATAATACAATGTGAAATGGAATAGACCAGACATTGTATCCCAAATAAATAGTTTCATTTGGTTATCTGGAAACTATCGATGAGTTGTGTGACATTTCACACAAATATATAACCCACTCAATATGTTGACTCAGAATGGGATTATTTTCTTGGGAATTGATAAATGTTAATGGAGCATAAAATAATAGAATAGAATGATGGTGAGTATGTATGTTCATAATATACCCTATAATAGAGAAGGTTTTTTATATACATTGATGCACCAAAAAAAGTACAGGGATGTGTTCTCATGATGAATGAAATTTTAATAGATTATTCCTTACAAAAGATGATTTTTTATAAGAAAGATTAACCAACCCATACTTCGCTGTTGATAACTACATGTTGTTTTTTAATTTTATAAATGGATGTTTTATCGGTACAATAAATGGTGTGATGTATATAATGATCATAAATACTGAATTATAAATTTAAATTAAAGAAGTTGAATACGATTGAAAAAAGATGGTAGGATATTATTAAATATCATCACTAATCTATAAATTACCTCCCTTGTAAGGATAACGAGGTTAAAGATTCTATAATTAAAATGGTTCAATCTAGATTATCTATAATTATTATATATTTTTATAATATATATAGATTCGGAAAGGATGGATCTTGTATTTTTTAGGAATAGTAAATGATATAATATTTCATAGATGAATGTTAAACATCAATGATGTGTGAATTAATAAGAAAAAAGGAATCAGTGTAATTATAGAAGAATGTATGTTTTTTTCATAAGATAAAGCATGCCTATATATGAATGATATTGTTCAATAACCATGTATGTGTCCAATTAATACCTTACATGAAGTGGGTGAGATTGGATGAGGCATATTGTTCAGCATTCTCTATTGATCCATGATGCATGAAAAAATATATAGATATCTAAAATAGTATTTATAGTGGGAAAACATAAAGAGATGTATTGTGGAGTATGTATATTGGTGCATTGTATGTTAACATGTTATTTCTAAGAGACTGAAGTCTAATGTCATTTTACAAAAATGAACCATGCCATAATTGAAATAGGTAAACATTTCCATGGATTGTGTCTTTGGAATCTCCAAAGAATAAAAAGTACATAATGTTATATGTGTTTATTAATCAACTTACTATGACATCACACTTCATTACTATAAGATTATTTTTTTACTATTTATCATATTTATAAAATATGTATCAAGAAGGAGGTAAGGTCACATAGAATACCACTTTTTATTTTATCTAATCTGGGGCTGTGGTTTTCCATGACATTTTGGAAGAAAAGTTATCAAGGCATAGATATAGAATTTAACATTTATACTCTTTATGATCCACATATAGAAGGTTGGTATGGGAAGACTATTTTAACTCTTGAAGACATAAAGAGATCTTGGATTATGGATTTGAATTCTATTTTGGATCAATATCTTCATGTGGTCATGTTTTCGAAAAAAATATATTTTACTAAATATTTATGAAGTCTTTTTTATAATGAAATATAGAAATATAACATTCTATAAGGATATACGAGAAATAAATATATTGGAATTTTATATAGTTATTGAAATGGTAGAGAAATTTAGATCCATTGCTCTACACATCATGGAAGAAAATAGTTTATAGATTTTTTATTTTAGAAATCATCATCATGATCTTGATTTTAAATTAGTGAAAAAGTTTTATTATGAATTTGTCGATATAATAATTTTCTGATATTTAAAATATGGTAATGCAGATCCCAAGTTATATTGTCCTTTTCTAGATTCATGATCACATTAGGATGGTATATTATCACATAGAGCTTCCAGAGAACCTCTATCATGTTTGAAATATGTTACAAGAATCTATAATGACTATGTAAATACCTATTATTTCAATAGTATAGACATCGGATGTTGTACCATTATAGGATAATAATATATATATATATGGAAATATCGGGAGAAATATTGTGTTATAATGATAATGTACTTTGAAAGAAGATAACTAACCTGGTTCATGTAATTTTGAGGAATCAAAAATTCTAAGAAGATACTATGGAACATGAGGACATAATCAAATAGGGATATCCTCATTTTTTATCATAGAGATAAAATGATTAAGGAAAACATCTCTATAATGTGCGTAGAATCAATCAGAATGAGAATTTTTGAAATAATTCATTTAAAAAAACTATTTTCATTGATAGATTATATTACACACAATACAGAGTTTAAAAAACCATGATATACTAATAAAATATTATGTGACCATAAATCAAAGATAATTAATATTTGAGGTATAAATAGGACTATTTATAGTGTAAAAAATATTTCATAATAATTCATATGTTATTAATGGAAATACATAATATATAAAGGAATTGTTTTTCAGAAAAAATGGGATTCGATGAATAAAAATGTTTTCTTATCAAAACATATAATCACTAATTGAGAATTATTTTAATGAAATTAATATATTATATATTTAACTAAATTTTTAAAAATGGTATAATATTTTCATTATGCATGATTTAAAAACAAATCTAATTTTGTACTAAAAAACTCTATTTTAGGAAAAAAATTGGTTGGTTTTTGCAGACATGTTTTAAATTTAATTTATACCAAATAATGGTATTGAATTTTATAAAATGGATTTAATATTTGGAATAAAGATGATAAAATTTAGTAATTAATTTCATCTTAATCTTAGGTGTTATGAAAGCAACTTTGATAAAATTTATCATATCAATAATTGTTAAATCGATTTTGTCTATGTTAAAATTAAGTGATAAGGTCATAATTTTAAATTTTAATTATTTTTATATGTTGGTAATTAAGAAATTATCATTATATTATAGAAATTAATTTTTTTAATTGATAGTCACCCATAAAAATGACCTGTATAATATTTAAGTCAATGAAGGTTACAAATTGTCACTCTCTTAGATGTAAATATCTCTTATGTATTAACATAGGTAAAAGAATGAGGTGAATAAATAAATATTTTTATTTTGAGAATAATGATAATAATTTTATTATGGTAATTTATATCTAAATTTTTTGTATTATATAATTACAATAAATGTTTATACAATACTATCACAATATTTATTCAATTAGAAAAAAATAAAATAAATATATTTAAAAATTTGAAATGTAATACTATTTGGGATATTTATTATGATAAATGTATTTTATATATAAATAAAATATATAATGAAGATTTATATGGTTTATATTCATATTAGAAAAATTTGTTGATGTATCTAATGTGAAATTTGGTGAATATTGTCTTAAATTACAATAATAATATTTTTTGAAAATAATAATTTATTGAATTACATAAGAATCTTTAAAATATAGAAATATGAAACTGTGGATAATATTTCATAAAAAAAATATATCCATTTTTCATTTATGATCCATTTTTACCTTATAAATAAAATTTTAACTATTTAAGACTGAAAAATATGTTACTGTGGTTAAAGTTAAAATATGATAACTAATGGGTTGAACTAAAATATAGGATTAAAAATAGCACATAAAACTATCCAACTATTATTATTTAGTGATATATGACCCATATCGAACATTTATTGTAATATATTTCCAATTTTAATTATTTATTTTGACAATTCGTTAGTTATATTATAATCTTTTTAATAATTTCATGTTTGTCATTTCCCACCATTATACAAGGAATCCCCTTCCTTCACTTATTTACAGCACATTGAGAAACCTATCTTGACAAATAACTTAAAATTTCCCTTATAAGTATCTTTATTATTGTTTAGGAGGTTTTGATATCCCCATAGACCATCCTGGATTACTTGAGTTATGATCTGGTGGAGGTCGTCAGAAGATGATGTAATTATTTTACGTGACCAGTTTCAATTTATTTCTTCTTATATATAATCTAAATAGATGCATTTTGTAATAATAGAACATAATAAGTATCCTAAATATACTAAAATGTTATTATTATTATGAAACTACAACTGTTGACCCATAATTTCATTAAATTGAAAGTGAATATATCTCATTTGTGTATGTACGGTTTACCATCCCCATACAATGATAAAATTAATTTTTCATAAAAATCATTTATGGTTGGTTATTATTATTTATTTAATTTTTATATATTATATTTATAGAATATTTATGCATTTATAATTATAATATCATAACTTTCTTCCCACCATCTAATATGTTAGAAGATTATAACATCACTCATGCGTTTGTGTGGACTACCTCCTCCATGATTTGATATCATCCATTTCTAATTTAAATTTTACATAACTGATAATAACAATAAATTTATTAAATATATATATATATATATATATGATTTTTATTATATAATAATAATGTTTTAAATATGAATAATTGTTTACCATTATTTTATTCAATTCGTTGAAATGTAAGAATAAAGTTATTTTGTAGGTATTGAAAAATGGTCTCCATGATCAGTGTAAATCAATTTACAAACAATATAATTTATTAATTATTATAAATATTTATATAATTAATGTATATCATATTTATTTCATGTTTAAATATCTGGAGTTTATGGGAACATGATGAATATAAAAGGTCCAAACTGCAAAATCAAAACATACATGAAAAAGAACAAAAATTTTAACAAAGATTTGTTATGAAAAAAATAATAAAGGTAATAAATAAATAAATTATGGATTGTAATATAAGAGTATTCATCTGATGTGTAAATGAATAAAACAAAATAATAAAAAGAAAATAAATAAATTTAAACTATCAAATATTTAAATAAACATACAGGATAAAGGTGAAAAAATTTCATATATCATTTAACTAAATAATATAAAAGACATCTTATTTTAATTGTTAAAAAAAGGTAATAAATTCATTTAAATTATAATTATAATTTTAAATTATTTTAAAAAAAACTGAACTCAATTCAGTTTTTATAAAATAAAAATTCACACAAGAAAAGGGTCTAGTAAAAAATATTCTCTAACAGATTCAATATAGAGTTAAAATATATATAAATATCAATTTTTCTATTTAATATTTTAATAAATGACCCCTATTGTCTATATGATTTTTTCTTGGGTGATATATTATATTATTAGAAATTTTTATAACAATAATGTTATAAAATTAAATTGAGACTGGATTATAATTGAATCCAATGTTTATTATGGTATGTCTAATCAACAAAACATATGAAAAAACACTACTATAAGTAATAAACTATGCCTTTTTAGTTGATAATGCAATGTATTGATGCTTATTACAGGACCATGATTTTATATATTTATAAAGACAATGAATGTTTTATGAAGTATTTATCATATCGACTCTACAACAACCAAATTATGAATCTAAGTGTGATATTAAAATAAAATAATATGTTTTTTTAAAGACTATGTATAAGGATATTGTTCCTTTTAAATATCTTAAAACTACTTTTGGATGATATAAAATTTGGTTCATTATGATTAACTTGAAATAAATAATAAAGACACACTAAAAACATAATATCTCGTCTAACAGGAATAAAATACAATATACATTAAATTATTACTCTATATAGGTTATTCTCAACTAGTTTCTCTATTTAGTGAAAGTCACATTTTTCACTAAAACTGAAAGGTTTGTATGTACATTACCACATTCAAGTCTAAAACCTTATAGAAAGTTAATATTTACATAGATTTATTTTGTGTAGTCCAAATACATTTTGATAAATTAAGAAACTAATAAAATATTTTCACTCACCCATAAAAATAATTTTTTATAATTTTTTCCCGATTTTTGGAAATTTATTAAAAAAGTTTTATAGAACAAAAAATTACGTCATCAACTTATATTTTCACTAGTAAAATATCCAAAGTGGAAGTTTTATTAAATAAATTTGGTTCTCCCTTACCTACTAAAAATCCATTTTATAAATGAAAAGAAATTAAATGATCATAAAAATATATAGTTTATTGTTCATAGCCATAAGGTTCTTTGGTTTCAATAAATAAGATTTCAGAAAATTGAGATTTTAAAACGAAGATGTATTTTCAACATAAACTTCCTACATTAAAAAACCATTTAGAAAAATAGATTTTAAAGTCGTCAAATATAATTTAAATTTAATTTATGATGGATAAGAAAAATGTATCTTAATTTATTCTTACATAGTTATTAGAAAACATTTCTTCTAACATTCAATATACTATCCTTGATTATACCCTTTTTTAGATGTATATATTTGTTTCTTTTTATTAAAAACATGATCTTCCTGATTATTCCAAGAAACCCACATGTGTCATATAACATGATAGTCAGAGGGTCTATTAATAAATTCACAGACATTGTTTCTCTTCAACAGATTTAATTACTCTTTCATAGCTACAAAAAAAATTCATCTACTAAGGATTATTTTATAGGCATACTTTTAAAGTGAGATGAAAAAGAAAAAAACACTACATAGTTTCTTATACTATTTATAGTTATAACTAATCCATAAAAAATTCCTATAATAGTTTCTAAAGGATGGTTCTTATGGGTTGTATCATTTCTACGTAGTACAATTTTAGGTTTACTAGAGTCTGACCATTGATGATTGGATTTTTGTAAAATCAAGTTCAAAATCCCAAACTTTCAAGCCTTTAAAAATATTTTTGGATATTTTATTTCAAAATAATCACATAATTCATCAATTTGAGTTATTTATTGATGAAAAGGAATAATTTCATAATATTTAACTTTATATTATTATTAAATAATATTTTATCATTTTTGAAAACAATATATGATTTTGATGTAGAATAATGGCCTTGGAAGATTTCATCATCATATATTCAGTCAAATTTATAAGTAATATGCTTTGGGTTTATAACATAGACCTTGCATCCAAAAATATTTAAGTTTATAAATTTTGTGTTTTCATTATACGATAGCACATATGGTGTTATATTTAAAATAGTCGTAGTAATAATTATTTCTATGACATAAAATACTATATTCAAAGATCCAACATAGAAATGAGTTGAAATTATATATTCAAATAATATTTTTATTGAAATTCCAGGCATATTTTTATTCCTCCATTTATCTAGACCGTTTTATTGAGGTACCGTTGGGATTAAAAAGGTATAAAATATTCCATTTTTGTAAAATAGGTATTGAAATAATTTTTTTGGTATTTTACTCCAAGATTACATCCTAATATAAAAAAATTGAAATATTTCACTTTTTTAACCAATTTGAAAAAAAAACATATATAAATTGAATATGAAATAATTTTAACACATAAAATTAAAACACGGGTATATTTAGAAAAATAATTATGTAAAACATAAATAAATATTTTTATTTTTGATTGGAAACAAAATATAGCCCAAAAAACATATAAGTAAGATCTAGGTTTCTAGAAGTGGATTTCTATTTAACTGGTTCAAAATGGGACATGTGTTTCTTTCCCATTTTACATGCATCATATAGAAAACTTTTATTCAAAAAATTATAAGTGTTCAAATCATCTAACATTTAATAGGATACCAACTCTCCTCCATTATTCTCACCCATGAATCCATTTATATTAGCCAATTCATTCCCAAATCACTTTATAAATCTCCTACTATAATCTGAGTGACAATAAGTTTGGTATAAATCTAACCATATATGTATTTTGGGTAAAATAAGTTATCCAACTAATATATAACATTCATCAATATGGGGTTTTTTTCCTTATCCACCCCTTAAATTATTCTTATAACTTTATTATATAATAACAAAATTATCCTAAATATAATTTTATTTTTAAGTTAAGGTTAAACCCTACAACCACAAAAACTTTCATTAAATGGATTATGAAATCATCATTTGTGTGTATGTTGGACTACAGCCTCACGAACCGATGTTTTTCATTTTTCCATTACATACTCTCAAGACTGGAAATAATGATAGATATAATGCTTAATAGGGATATTAATTGCTTAGTTTTACAACTGGATTAATTATATCATATATACATTTTATTCTTGTTATTTAATGTAAATGATAACGTCTCTCAAGTGTGTGGTGTAGTACATCTTTGTAGAGCAATGTTTTACATTTTTCAGTAAAGAAGTACATGGTAGGTAATAATGGTGAATATAATATGTATATGTTATATAAATTATTTATTTAAGATATTGATAACATATGTATCATTATATAAATATATAATTTCATTTTATATTTACCATTTGACTCAGTAAAAAATAATAATGCCATTCGTGGATGTGTTGACTACCACCTCATCCAAAGAATACAATTATTTCTTTCATGAATCTCTGAAATAAATGAAATATATAAGTATATAGAATATATTAATATGGTATTTATGAAATTTTTATCATTTTTTATTGATAAAATAATACTCACCTTCTTTCTATAATGATAATTGAAAAAAACTGAAATGTTACTCTTAAGTACGTACGACCTACTGTCTACATGTTCGTAACATTAGATTATTTTTCATAAACATAATCAATTATGGGTTTAAAAAGTATAATTAGTAAATTAAAATTATAATAATGTAATTATTATTATTCTTTATATGTTTATATAATAAATTCTTTGACCATAGTCAAGCGACAATAGTTATTTTTGACACATAAGCTGAATATGGTCCTAACATTTGATGTAAATATTATTTATTAAGTAATTTTATATAACCTAATAAAAACTGATATTACAGTATTAATAAATCTAAAATTTTTTATAATGAAATAAATTATTAACAAAAGTTTATTATTATGGAATATAAAGAACAAAGGTGATGAATTAGACTCAAAGGAATGGTTTTTCTCGACTCACTTTTATTTCTATAAGATATATTCCATATTCACCCCTTATTTTTTTTGTGGTTTATAAAATTACGATGAATTTATTTTAATGTTATTATATTTAAATTTATTATGATTTACATATCTATTTTAAGAACTATCTTTTATGGGGATTAAGGTTTCAATGTCTCTTAAATGGTGGGTGATATTTGACTCAATTTTCTATATTTATGATGTATGTTATGTTATACCCATATATTATTTTCTAAGGTTTATATACTGCTAAATTATCATTTTATATCATGAATATAATTATATTAATGATATCCTATCTCTCATTTAATGCTATTCTTTAATCAGTATTATTATTCAATGTTTTAAATTTGGAATATGTATTTTTTTAAAATATAATTTTTTGTCAATATTATTTATGGTTTTGCATCCAAGGATACGATATTATAATAAATTCCTCAAAAACTCATAAATTTTCTTCTAATATGCATATTAATTATATTGAAATGTAATTTTACCATTTTACCACTCTTTGATACTAAAAAGGGTTTAGATAATGTATTTGAGAAAATCCAACTATATTTCCCTCTTCAGTTAGAAATTGGTTTTCAAAAAATGGTTTCAATTTTTTTATTTTTTATTTATTTTTAAAAAAACAATTGAATACATTTTTTTACCAATTTTATCTTTAAATTAAAATGCTTCTTAAGGTAACCTTTTTTTTTCTTATTAAGGCACTTTGCTTACTTTTACAATTCTGAAGGAATGTCCATTACGACATGTACATAATTACATGCTGACATGACCATCATTTCATTGAATATTCCTTTAATAGTTTACAAGGTTATTTTAAAATAAAATGAATTATTAATATTATTTAAATTCTTGCATTTTATAATTATTTTAAAATAAATTTATTTTGAAAATGTTTTATGTTTTAAAATTTATTTTAAAATTTTAAATGATATTTTCCTCAAGAATGTTTTAATGATATTCTAATGGTATTTCCATTCATCAATGTGAGAAACATTATTGTTACTTATCTTCCACTGGGGATATTTTGTAATGATACAATCCTCGTAATTTTATGGATTGACTAATATTTGTTTAAAATATATTATTATGTGTCATGATTATCATTTCGTGGTGTAATAATATTTCAATGAGATTATTATAGAACCCATTTGTTTGTTATGGGTTAATATTGTTTCAAATATATTGTTATGAAACCCATTACTTTACCATGGGTTGATCTGGTTATAATAAAATATTGAATTCATTTAAGATTTTTATAATGAAATAACTATGTACTTTATAAATTATATAGTGTTTAGACATATTATGTGATGGGTCAGGCCTAGATAGTGTTGAGTGAGACGGTTGTATCTTATATAATAAGGTGTATGAGATAGAATTGGTTGATTCTGTTTCAACATAAATTATAGTTCATCCCAAACAGAGATACAAATTATTATGTAATATAACATATTATAAGAGGAAAATGGAGGGAGTTCCCTTAGGGTGTATCCAATGGATTTCGCTGGGGTCTATTTATTTCTGACATGGGTTTAACATGAGTTATGAAGAAATATTTTCCAAGATACCAGCATGTTTTTTTATTGAATGGTATTTGTTTTTAATGTTTCTTATGATCAATATTGAAATCACACATCTCTTGAGATTTAGTTCTGATGATTTTCTGCTTTAAAATTTTATCATTCTTGATGATCCAATTACTAATCGTTATGAATATTCTTATTTTATAGTCATGAACTTTGATTATGTCATGATACCCTTGTACTCTTTTTTAACACATTGACGACATTCAAGATGTTAATTATGGTTTTAACCTTTTGGTCATTTGTTATGACCCTTATTATGTTTCATATTCCCCCGGAAATAAATAATGTGGATGAATGAGTTATTTCTATAAAGGACTTCATATTTATTATGTTGATTAATTTTTGTGAAATAATAAAATATGTGTATAAGGTGAGACAATTTTTATCTTTTTGAATCAATTTCTTATGAATCCACGTTGACAAGAGTTGGACCCAATTCGTTAAAAATTTAATCCTAAAAGTTTTATGGAAATGTATGAGATCCATGTTAACAATAGTTTTCCCTAATTCTCTAATATCCAGAATTATGTATTTCATCCTTATAAAATATTTTATTGATTTCAATGTGAATATTTTATTAGATTTCATATCCAGGAATATGTTTCTAGCTCAGGTGATCAAACATATGGCCTTATTTGATCATTATTTATTCATTCCATATTATTCATTATTTAATTTTATCGATATGAATTCCCTTAATAAAAATATGAACTCACCTATTTCTTATGTTTCCATTCCCATGGATGATATGAAGTTAATTAAATTGATATGAAGGGAAATTCTAAAAAGAAAATTTTTATTTTCAAAGAAAGTAATGTGTTTTATATTATGTTTTGATATTTAATTTTTTATTATAGAATGTATCTAGTTTACTATGACTAATAAAATATTTGGGTGATTAGGATGTGATTTATTTTATCTAGTTATAGGGTATTAATGTAACCACTGATGTTGGTATACTCGGGTTGGGGTGTTTACACATCCTAATAGGCTATTGTTAATACTAATACTCTACATATTTGGGTATTAGGGATGGGAAGAGAAATGGATTGAGTGTGGGTAGTCTCTAAGGATTATTATTTATTAGAAGAAGTGGTGGTATTTATAATGGGAAGAGATGGGTGTTTTTGAATATAATTTGGATTAGTTTATTATTTTTATTCAAGACTACCAATAGTGTTGATTATTGTGACTATATAAAATAATTAATTCTTTTTAATTCAAAATAATTGTTTCTTAATTCGTACATGACCCAATAATTCGTATATTTATCTTATAATGATAAATATTGTATTTTATCATATTTTAAATTTAAAAAAAGGTCCACTATTTTAGAAAAAATCACCATACTCATTTTTTAATATGTAGATTCTAAAAAAATCAAGATTATTAAAATAGTGTTATATAAATTTCAAAATTTATATTTAAATTAAATCTATATATATTTGAATAATTCCAACTTTGAAATGAAGATTAATTTTATGACCCTTTGAAAAATTAATTATGGTCTCATAAAATTATATTCTTTTTTTAATTCAAATTTATATCAATTTATGAAACCATTTTTATGAAAATAATTTTTTATTATTTTTTATATTTATCATAATATATAGATAAATTGTTTCCATTTTATAAAAATCTAATCATAAAATTTTCCATTTTTTAACTTTTAGGATTATATAAATTTTTAATATTATCATTTAATAAGAAAAATATATATTAATTTTTAATTTCTTAGTTGAGGTGATTAATCTAAAAGTACAATTACTATTAATAATACATTCATTATGAATCCAATGGTATAATTCATAACAGTCATATGAGTTCCCTAAACTGTATAGATACCTAATACTTTTTGCATAATTAATTTTCATAAATTATCTCCGAATGTTATATTCATATATCATATCATAATGAATATTTAATTAATAATATTTTATTTCATTTCAACAATTTTGATGAGTTTGATAACTATAGGGGGTCCAGAGCTACCAAATTTTCATATTATATATATGACTTTTTCTATTATTTCCTATTATAACAAATTAAATATTTATTTTAATTTTTATTCTCTAAATGTAATGTTCACGTAATATTATTAAAATTTTATTTTTCTATAATATGCTTTATGTTCCTTGCATAATACTACATTACTAATTATGAAACATTTAAATAACAAAAGTGAAATTACATTGATAATATTTTGGATTATTAAATTCTTATTCACTTTATAAATTTCACACTAAAAATTTCCATTCACCCAACAAGATGAAAACTTCTGAGGGTACTTCTATTTAATTACATCATCCAATCCACATCTCTCCTCCTTATACTTATGGTTCATCCATAATAGTTTGACATAGTTAGTAGTCTTTTTGTGTTGAAAATTGTTTTCATGTTCAATTATCATCATCATGTGATCATAATAATTGTGAACATTCTCTAATCATACCATATCCATATTCAGCACATGTGAGTGATCTGGTATGTACATACTTAATAGGGATACATTGAACATGGAATGTACTTGAGATATAATTTTTGGGATTCCTATTCAATAGGAAAAAACTAAAATATGACCAATTATTTTGATCATGTTGATGTATATTTGTAACAACTCATGATTTTATGTTATATTTATCTTCAAAAAATTAGTTATCAAAGATTTATATATATACTACCTCAAGTCCAACTAAAAATTTATATAGTATATCATTATAAACATACTATTAAATTTAATGGTGTGGATAAGAATAACTAAATTACAAAAAACTTATGATTTATAAGTTTAAAAAATAAATTCATTTTTTATCAATTGATTATAAATGAAAATAGAATCTTCTAAATGTAAAAGAGATGTTTATAAAAAAAGGTTGATCATAAATTATTTTTTATATTAATTAATTAAATGAATCAATATTAAGGAGATATTATACTGAATTTAATATATTGTATCCTCAAAAGAATTGTCTACCTTTAATCTAGTTCATTTATTATTCGTGGGATAATAATAATTCTCGTTTTATGATGAATAAATGAAAATTTTAAAAATTTGTTGTCATCATGTTTTGTGTTCTTTTTTTAAATGAGTTTATTAAAATTAGTGAATTATAATATTGAGAAATGGATCCTATATTTGGTGTTAGGAAGATAAAATTTGTTAAATATTTCTCTTTTTCCTAATAAGAATACTAAATTTAATAATTTTTTCCACCATGCCAAGGGTAGAATGTGTAAAATAGGGATAAAATTTTGGGATAAGTCTTAAAAATTTCTCTAACACATGGTTTTATCGTTTTTTAAGAGATTAGTTCTTTAATTTTCATCCAGTCCTCAAAAATATGGTATCCTAGAACAATTTCAATTTGAATATGACTTTTAGATTAATTTAAGAAAAGAATAAATAAAAAATTCCTCCTTATTAACATAAATATCTATAAACATTTTATACAAGGATGAAAATAGGGTAAATTTTTATATTATTATTTTTGAAATATAAATTAAGTGTTTATATAAAATTATTTTATTTTCAATTTTTAGTTTTTCAATATCTGCATTAGATTCTTACACAAACTCTAACACCCAATTTGTTACATTAATCGAAAATAAAATTAATCATATTAAAAATAATATAATTTTAATTTATTTCTTAAATTATTGTGTTATATGAAATTACTGGAGAAATATAACATATCTTTTATGTGTAAATGGTTTATATTATAATTATAATACTATATTTATGTAATTAATTTCCAACATAACGAATAGTTCCAAAAATGACTGTAATGATATTTTTATGAACAATAATATTTATATAAATTATTTTAAAATAAAAAAAATTGATAGAGGAAAAGTAGGATAATATATGTTGAAAAAATTAATCCATTTTCCATTTTTCATTTAATTTATACCTTTTAATTAAAATTAAAACATTATAATATTTAAATTGTTGTTACGATAGATGAAGATAAAAATGGTTAACAAAGGTGTTAATAAAAAAATGTAAAAAATTACACTAAATCCTATTTTAAATTTATTTTATGATTTTATTTAAAACTTATTATCTTTTTTTCAATTATTTAGATATTTTTAATCATTTCTCTTGAAAATGATTTAATTTTATTTTAATATTTTTTAATTCCTAGTGGATCCTTCCCACGCTTTAGACAAGGAACCCTTTATTTTTGTCATTACATCTTCTTAAGAATATTATCCTGAAAATCCATTCTCATTTCCCTTATTATCTTACCTATTCATGGTTTTTATTTCGGGTATTCTTAAAATATGATTCCATTAATTCATAACAAATGGCCTAAATGAGTCCTTCTGAATAAGATTCAGTCACACTACCCTATCACAATCAATTTATTTCATCTTCTACCATCCCTAATTCATTTCTTCTGGTCAAAAAATAAACACATCAGTACATTATATATACATAAATTTTATTATTTTTATTTATCAATCACTATCCACAATCTACTCAATTAATGAGGGTGTTAAACTATCTCTCGTGTGTACGTGGGGACTACAACATCCACATAACGATACAATTGAATTTCAATCACCATTAAGAATTGATGGTTATTATGATGAAGATAAAGTTGATATATGATATTTATGTGATATTATTTTTTCTATAATTATAATATCACATCTACATTATTTCATTTCAATTCACTGCAAATTGATAATGTTTCTTGTTCATATGTGTGGATTACCACCATCATGATAAAATTTCATTTTTTCATTTAAATTTCATATTTAATGGAAATATAGATATATTTAATGAATATATACAATATATAGTATATAAAAATTATTTTTTAAAGGCGAATTATTATTTACAATCCTTTTTTCTCCATTCATCTAAATGATAAAAAAAGTTCATGAGTTTGTATGTCCTACCATCTCTATGAATGAGTTAATTAATTTTTCTATCTATAAATTTTATGAATGATTATAAACAATTATATAACTAATATATGTGATATTTATATAATGAAATAAATTGTATATATTTGTAATCCATTGTTAATGTATATGTTATGGAAATTAGAAATTAAAATTCTCATGAAAAATGAAGTTGTAAACACCTAGAAATGAGAGTTTTAATAAAAAATAATTAAAAATGGGTGTTGAAATACTATAAAGGGACCATATATTATATTATTAGTATTTATATTAATATATTTTACATTTATAAAAAATTAATTTATTATACATGAGCTTTTGAAGAAATTCAAAATCGATGTAATTGTTTTATGTTAAAATATCATTGTTTACCAAGATTGTTTACAATGATGTTCCCAATAGAAATTCTCATTATCTAAAACTGCATATTACTATGATTTATTTTTCAATTATACTTCTTTAAAAGAAGTGATTTTATTTAATTTTTTTATTCTTAATTACATAAGATTCCAGATGAATGTTTTAAGGTAAAATCCACATTATTTATTTATTTAATAAAAAATACTTTATCTTAAGTGTCAGCGTTTTCTAAAAAAAATCAATTTTTTTTATTATCCTATTTTTGTTAAAATAATTTTTTCCCAATATTAATTTTCTTAATTTTTTTAATGGAAAGATCTACGTATTTAATGAACGAGGTACTATTTAATTTTTACTTCAAATATGAATGAAATAATTTTTTCTATAAACACAATATGAGTGAGAATTTCAATCATCATAACCAGTCAATATTTTGAAGAATCCTTTAAAATTTTGGAGGTTTAAATTCAAAAAATTGTTTTCCTTAATATTTGGTATATTTTAGGATTTTTACAGATTATTTCTAATTGAAAAGGATATTTTAATCAAGATATATTATAAATAAATTTTAATGTCATTTTTATCTAATGATGAAATCATGTGATGTTACTATCGATATGATCTAATCATACTATTCTAATATTTTCTCTAGAAATATTATGATTATAATGATGATTTTTTTATAGAACTCGTTCTCTTTACTAGGATTATTCTGTGATGAAATGCTAAAATTTTAATGAATCCCATTTTTTTACATGGGTTATGATATATGATGAATTATATATGATTATATGAAATAAAAAATGTTATACATTGATTTAAGATGATTGGGTCTTTTAAATCCCTACAATACATTTGAGAAACATAGATAACTCATGTGTTAATTATGTTATTCATGATACTATTTTCAATTACACAATTTTATGAATTGATTTAGATTTCATGTATGTAATTTTATGCATGGAAATGGTTTAGTCTCAATATTTTTATGCGTGGACCTATTTTTATGTTGAAATGTTTATTCGAAGGAATGATTTAAATTCCTTAATATAATGTGTGAAGTTATTTGTATTTAAACATGTTTACAAAGTTATTATCTTATACATATAATTTATTTAAATTACAATTATATTCTCTCATGTTTCATATTAAATTATTAGTTTATAATTCATGTCTTATAAACTATAAATCATTATTTTGCGACTCATGATAATGATCTAAGAAATATTGGGTATGCTTTTTCAAATTATATGCTCACATTATCATTCCCCAATTATTATTTTATGCCTAATTGTTAATTGATGTATCCCTTTATTAACCTAACTAATAATATAATCTTAACCTTTATTATGTTTCATTTCCCTAGGTCATGATTAGATGTTTTATGTATGTTGTGCAAAGAAGAGTACTATATCGGAAGATCGTTATGGGAGATATTGGAATTTTTTAGTAAATAAGAATATTTTATATATAGTCTCAAAATACACTAATCTAATATGACTTGTGAATATATCATAATTTTATTTAATAATTATTAATATGATATAAATAATAACTATATATTAAAAACATAGGTCACTATAATTAGTATCAGTGCACGGTTCAGTAATTTATTAGAGATTATGTATAGAGAACTTTTTTGAAATCGCCAGGTATAATTCATTGTATTAGATGAAATATTATTTTTTGTAAAGAAGTTATTAAATGGTTTTCCTACCAATAAATCATTATGTGGATTAAATACGAGGACATGGATTTATAATAGAAGATTATTTGTGTAAATCCCCTTAATATAGTTGTTTGAGTATATATAAATAATAATTCTATTGTATAGTGTAACATCCCAGGTAAATAAAGAATAAATCATTTTCATATTTATTAATATTTAATAATTAAATATTAATTTTACTGTAAAAGGGTTTCTATGTTCGATAGCGTACCCGATACGCAACAAAGAGTTTCATTGAAATTCTACGTTGCACACTAGTAATAAAATAAACTTATTTTAAATGGTAGTTAACACATAGCCGTTGTATTGGCGGGAATGGATAAAAATAAATAAAATATGATTATATATGTTTTTTAAATGTTTTTACATTTATCCAATAAAATATTAAGGCTTAAAATACGAAAATAATTCAATTTTAGGCATATATACTCTAATTTTCACTAAAGTTCCACTTATCTCATTTTGATGGAGAACCGTCATTATATATAGTTTGGGTCTATATTATACAATCTATTGTACCAAATAAAACTCTCCTTTAGAATTGGTACATCAAAAATTAATTTGTGTAAATTTTTGGTATTTTTCCGATAAAGTTTATTTTTTTGAATAGTG
Source organism: Viscum album (assembly GCA_963277665.1). Classification (NCBI taxonomy): domain Eukaryota; kingdom Viridiplantae; phylum Streptophyta; class Magnoliopsida; order Santalales; family Viscaceae; genus Viscum; species Viscum album. The sequence continues at coordinate 250,653,263 of OY728133.1, forward strand.
AAAAATGTTGTATTTTAATTCCAAACCTCTTTTTAATATAATTTATTTATATGATTAGATTATCTTTTGAATTGGTTTTAGAGTTTAATCAGAATATATTTTTATCATTTAATCCAGCAATGGTCGTTGAAATTGATTTCACTTTGAAAATGGACATAAACTAGTGTCAATCTTTTGATACTTATTGTTTCATAAAAACACGCTATTTGCTCTGACATCGGGAATTAATTATTAAATTAATTAATGCAACTTATATTTTTTGAATTTTGTAAAATAGACATCATTTTTGAATTCAGAATATCAAATATAGCTTAGGGTGATGTTTTGGTATTTTTCTTAATAACTTCAATTTTTGATGAATAGTGAAACCACTAAGTGGTACTTATAAAAACTGATTTTCCGTTTAAATAAAAATTTACCACCTCTATGTTTTGAATTTAAAAAATCCGGCATAAATGGTTTTCATTAAGAAGTAAAATGTGGTTCAATGATATTTAAATAATTTTTTGGTGAATAGTATCTTTTAAGTTTTTAATAGCGATTAGAGGTAATTAGTGTAGTTTAAGGTAAAAATAATGTTTCATTAATATGAAATGATCTAGACACATCTCCTAACCTTATTGGATGAGTCATGGCCAACCAAGACAATCCATGGGTCGACTTGGGGACCCCAATGAGCCACTTTGGAAGGATAATGACATTAATATCTTTTTATTTAATGTTAAAGTAAAAATGTCACAAACATGAGTTGTTTTACTAAAACAATTTTTTAGTGGGGTTATACTAGTCATATTTTTGACTATAAATATTCATTAAAAATATAAAAAGATTTAATACATCATGATATTTTTTTATAATTTTTAGACATTAAATAAATTAAATTATTTATGACATCATGATGATGCAGCGATTACGTCATTATTTAACAATTTAAATAAAATGAAACGATACTGTAAAGTCTAAGACCTACACATGTCAAAAACCTATGGGATGGGTGGATTTAAAACTAGTATCACATTATACTCGAAATATATAAATTTGGGACCTTTTAAATCCGAAAATAATTTTATAATAATGTATCCTTTTATAAAATTCCAAGAGTTCCCCTCCTCTCCTCTTATAAAAGTCCCCCACCTCTACCACCTTACCCACACCTCTCAACCCTTTTTCTCTGCCAAACCCTACCCATTTTGCCTCTCCACATCCCTCTCTTTCTCCTAGAATCCTCACATTGGGCAGATGTCTTCCCAAGGAAGCCTTTGAGCTCAAATCAAAAAGAGTTACCCGTTTTAAAGGTAGTGTCTTCTCTTGTGTTCTTATGTTTTATTTTGATTTTCCAACGACCTAAACTCTTTTTATTACTTTATTTTGCAACAAAACCAGTATCTTCAATATACTAGGATATTTTTATGTGATGTATTCAAGCTACACTTACACACACCTACATCTAATGGTTAAAGCACATACTGTTTCTATGGATGGCGAATTACTGCCTCACGAAACGATAATTGTTCAACACTCATATAACACCTTCAAAGGTGTCCATTAAGATGTCACTATATTTATATATGATATATAATATGTTTATTATTTACTTAAGATTCTTTATTTTTCATTTATGGCATACTTTTATGGTTTCCATTATGGGTAAACGCGATATCTACATTTTAGGAAGTGCTGACAACTACCCCCTCAAAGTGATTTGATTCGTTAATTCCATAGGTGCGATGTATAAAGGATGGATTTAAAGTTATTATATATGATGTTATACTGGAATTATAATATAACTTTATTAAAAAATGATCTTTGTAAGGGAATTCATCTCACTCTCCTTTCATTGAGGTATATTTTGTTTGATACACAACATTATTTTATACGGTGTATGAATACCTTTGACTTTTAATTTTATTCAAAAGGAATATTTATTATTCGAAGCGTTTTACTAAAGGACAAAAAGTAATGTTTCGATTAACTTATGCGGTGACAACAACCTTTTCCACAACCGTGAGTATTATTTGGTCTTTGGCTTCCTCAACAAGCCGTGATGTTTTTTAAAATGAAATAAATACCATATACTCTTTTATGTATTTTGGTATTGAAAATGGTTTTTATAATGGATTTTTATGTCAATATATTTAAGTGTTATATTATAATCAATTTGTGGAAATGTTTTCTTTCCATTATATTTGTTATATGTCTTATGATTTTACAATGGTACTTGGACATTTGACGGGTGGTTATATGATAAACCATATGAAGGGTTGTGCCGTGAATACCTGGACGGGTGGTTACGTTATAACCTCCAATGCATTGGGTATGGAACTCGGCTGTAAGGCTATTCCATTAAGTGATATGTGTGGAAGGCTACCGTATGGTTATTACATTTAAGTATGTTTATGTCCCAAGTCACCATTATATATTATGTGATCTTTATATGGGTTTTACGGTAATATTTTGGTTACAAGAGGGTAAGTAATGATTTTTTATTTAGTGAAGAGTTTTTACTACTTCATAAAGGTGAAAAGTATTACTTTGATAATGTATAGATGGTTTACTTGTTGTTTTAATAAACTAATAGTTTTCATTCTTTGTGTATCTCTTGCTGAGCTTTTTATGCTCACCCAAAGATTTTTGTTGAAATGTTTTTCACATGACTTAACGTGGAATAGGGTCAAGGATGGGATCAAGGGAAAGACATGATATATAAAACATGGAACTAGATGTTTCTCTTTTTAAGAGATTTTATTTTATGTAATCATAGTAGAGGTGTCTACTTTGTAATCATTTGAGATGTAATAATTATTTCCTAATTCTCTAAAACTCTAAACCTGAAAAGATACTCAATGTTAAATATTCATTTAAATCAATATTAAGTAAGGTTTAAGGTCGGGGACTTATAGTTGGTATCAGAGGTCGGTTTAGATAACTTCAATAGTTATAATTATATTAAATGAAAATCCAGTTTTTTTATGTTCAAATTGAAATGAAATAGCAAATACGGATCACCATGTTGATTTTACAATGATATGTTTGTGTTAAGAATTATTTATCATAAAGGAAATAGAGCAGCTTTTCTGGGAAGGCATACATAGTTGAATGAATTTCTAAATCAGCAACCAGAGATGGTCGGAATCAGAATTGAGCAGTTTGTTGCAGTGATGGCTCAGTTGACTCAGGTGAAAAATGTTGGTTGTGTTTATTGATGATATTTTGTTGTTCTCTAAAAGTAAACAGGATCATGAAACTCATTTTAGGGTTATCTTTCAAACATTAAAATAAAATAAATTGTATGGGAAATTCATCAAGTATGAGTTTTGGTTGCACCAAATTTAATTCCTTGGTCATATTGTTTCTAAAGATGGGATAACTGTTGATCCATCAAAAACAAAGGTTGTGGAAGAATGGAAAAGACCCACAAACGTAACTGAGATTTATAGCTTCCTTGGTTTGGAAGGATATTACTGAAGGTTTGTTAGAAATTTTTCACGATTATCTAGTCCAATGACTAAGCCAACTCAGAAGGGTCTTATGTTTATCTGGACAAAATAATGTGATAATTGTTTTCAGGAGTTGAAAAAAAGATTGTTGAGTGCTCTAGTTTTGGAACTTCCTTCCAGGAATGGTGAGTTTGTTATCTACAGTGATGCTTCATTGAAAGGACTTGGTTGTGTCCTTATGCAGAATGATCTTGTAATTGCATATGCTTAACATCAGTTGAAAACTCATGAGGTAAATTAACCTACACATGACTTGGAATTAACTGCTGTTGTTTTTTCTCTAAAAATTTGATGGCATCATTTGTATGGAGTAAAGTGTGAAATATATACTGATCACAAAAGTTTAAAGTATATATTCACTCAGAAAGAATTGAACATGAGACAGAGGAGATGGCTGGAATTAATCAAGGATTATGATTGTACAATTCATTACCATCCGGGAAAAGCAAATAAAGTTGCAGATGCTTTGAGTCGAAAAAGTAATGCTTTATTAACCATGCTATGTTTGGAACGCGATCCTTTGGATTTTGATTTGATGAACATTGGAATAGAAGTTGATGGTGTAGGATGTTATTCTATTTTGTTTCAGGTATCAGTGAGATCATCCCTATCAGACAGAATTAAGCAAGCACAGAGGGAAGACAGTGAGTTGTATAAATAGGGAGAGCTGGTTCAGAAGGGTATGTTGCCTGAATTCAAAATTGATAATGATTGTGTTTTGTGGTTTGGGAAGAGATTATATGTCCTTGGTGATTCATAGTTGAAGAATGAGTTGTTATGTGAGGCTCATAGTTACTCATTTTCAGTTTATCTTGGGAGTACTAAGATGTACAGAGATATTCGGGGGTATTACTGGTGGGATAGAATGAAAAGAGATATTGCTGATTTTAATGTAAAGTGTTTGATTCGTCAGTAGTTTAAAGCAGAGCGAAAGTTACCGAAAGGGATGCTTCAGCCTTTACCAGTGCCATAGTAGAAATGGGAAAACATATCCATGGACATTGTTGTGGGATTGCCGAAGACATCTCGAGGTAATAATTTAATATGGGTTATTGTTGATCACTTGACTAAATCTGCTCATTTCCTTCCTATTCGAGATACTTTCTCTGTAGATCAACTTTCTCGATTGTATCTTAAAGAGATAGTCAGGTTACATGGAGTTCCCCTATCCATTTTATCTGATCGTGATCCCAATATTACTTCTAACTTTTGGAAGGGCCTTCAGAAGTCATTGTGTACTGAATTAAATTTTAGTACACCTTTTCATCCTCAATCAGATGGGCAGTCAGAATGAACAATTCAGACTTTGGAGGATATGATACGTGCTTGTTCTATAGATTATCATGAAGTTGGGACCAAAATCTTTCTTTGTTTGAGTTTTCATATAATAAAAGTTTTCATTCCAGTATACATATTGCTCCATTTGAAGCACTATATGGGAAGCAGTATCGAACTCTGGATTTTTGGGATGAAGTAGATGAAAGGAAGCTGATGGGACCAAAATTGGTAGATGAGATGGCAAAAAAAGTTCAGTTGATTTAGAAATACATGAGAACATCTCAGAGCAGACAGAAAAGTTATGCGGATAACCGGAGGAAGGATCTATCTTTCGAGGTAGGTGATCGTGTTTTTCTCAATGTTTCACCATGGAAAATTGTGATGCGATTTGGTAAGAAAGGAAAGCTGAGTCCAAGGTTTATTGGACCATAAGAAATTTTGGAGAGAGTAGGATCAGTTGCTTACCGAGTGGATTTACCTCCGATTTTTTCTCAGGTACACAATGATTTTCATGTTTCGATGTTGAGAAAGTATATGCCAGATCCATCTCATGTTTTGAGCCCAGAGGTAGTTTAGTTGGAAGAGAATCTCTCTTATGACGAACAACCATTCCAGATTCTCGACTGAAGAGGGAATGTGTTGAGAAATAAGGTAATTCACTAGGTAAAGGTTTTATGGAAAAATCATATGGTTGAAGAGGCAACGTGGGAATCTGAAAATGCTATGAGGGATAAATTCCCCCACTTATTTTGATAAGTGAATAAAATTGCGAGGACACAATTCCAAAAAGGGGGGAAGGATGTAACATCCTAGGTAAATAAAGAATAATTCATTTTCATATTTATTAATATTTATGAATTAAATATTAATTTTACTTTAAAGGGGTTTCTATGTTCGATAGCGTACCTGATACGCAACAAAGAGTTTCATTTAAATCTTACGTTGCACACTAGTAATAAAATAATATTATTTTAAATGGTAGTTAACACATAGACATTGTATAGGTGGGAATTGATATAAATAACTAAAATATGATTATATATGTTTTTAAATGTTTTTACATTTATCCAATAAAATATTAAGGCTTAAAATATGAAAAGAATTCAATTTTAGGCATATATACTCTAATTTTCACTAAAGGTCCACTTATCTCCTTTTGATGGCAAGCTTTCATTGAATATTGTTTTGGTCACACTTATACATTCTATTGTACCAAATAAAACTCTTCTTTAGAATCGGGACTTCAGAATTTACTTTGTGTAAATTTTTGGTATTTTTCCGTTAAAGTTCATTTTTTTGAATAGTGAAAAATGTTGTATTTTAATTCAAAACCTCTTTTTAATCTAATTTATTTATATGATTAGATTATCTCATGAATTGGTTTTAGAGTTTAATTAGAATATATTTTTACCATTTAATCCAATTGTGGTCGTTATAATTAATTTCACTTAGAAATTGGACTTAAACTAGTGTCAATGTTTTTATACTTATTGTTTCATAAAAACACGCTATTTTCTCTGACAGCGTGAATTAATTATTAAATTAAGTAATTCAACATATATGTATTGAATTTTGTAAAATATATATCATTTTTCAATTAGGAATATCATATATATCTTAGGGTGAAGTTTTGGTATTTTTCTGAAAAACTTCAATTTTTGATGAATAGTGAAACCACTAAGTGGTATTTATAAAAACTGATTTTCCGTTAAAATGAAATTTTACCACCTATGTGTTTTTAATTTCAAAAATACGACATACATGGTTTTCATTACGAAGTAAAATGTGGTTCAATGGGATTAAAATAATTTTTTTTGTGAATAGTAACTTTTAAGTTTTTAATAGCGATTCGAGGTAATTAGTGTAGTTTAAGGTAAAAAAATGTTTTAATAATATGAAATGACCTAGACACATGTCCTACCATTATTGGATTTGTCATTCCCGACCAATACAATCTATGGGTCATCTGGGGTTCCCCATGGAGCCACTTTGGAAGGAAAATTACATTAATATCTTTTTATTTAATGTTAAAGTAAAAATGTCACAAACATGAGTTGTTTTACTAAAACAATTTTTTAGTGGGGTTATACAAGTTATATTTTTTACTAAAAATATTTATTAGAATGATAAAAAGATTTAATACATCATGTTATTTTTTTATAATTTATAGACATTAAATAAAATAAATTATTTATGACGTCATGATGATGCTGCGATTACCTCGTTATTTAACGACTTAAATAAAATGAAATGATAACGTAAAATATAAGACCTAAACATGTAAAAACCTATTGGATTGGTGGATTTAGAACTATTATCACCTTATACTCGAAATAGATAAATTTTGGACCTTTTAAATAAGAAAATCATTTTATTATAAAGTATCCTTTTATAACATTCCAAGAGTGCCCCACCTCTCCTCCTATAAAAGGCTCTCACCTCTACCACCTTATCCACACATATCAAGCCTTTGTCTTAGCCAAACCGTGACCATTGTGTCTCTACACGTCCCTCTCTTACTTATATAAGACTCACTTTGGGCAGAAGTCTTCCGATGGAAGCCTTTGAGCTCAAATCAAAAAGAGATACCTGTTTTAATGGTAGTGTCTTCTCTTGTGTTCTTATGTTTTATTTTTCTTCTCCAACCCCCTAAACTCATTTTATTCATTTATTTTGAAACAACACCAGTATCTTAAATATACTAGGATTTTTTTATGTGAAGGATTCTAGCTACACTTACACATAACTACATCTAATTGTAAAAGAACATACTGTTTCTGTGGATGGCGAATTACTACCTCACGAAACGATGATTGTTCAACACTAATATAAAACCATAAAAGGTGTCCATTAATATTTCACTATATTTATATATGATATATAATATTTTTATTTTTTACCTAAGATTCTGTATTTTTCATTTATGGCATACCTTTATGGTTTCCATTATGGGTAAACGCGATATCTTCATTTTAGGAACTGCAGACTACCACCCCCTCAAAATGATTTGATTTGTTAATGCCATATGTGGGATGTATAAAGGATGTATTTAATGTTATTATATATTATGTTATACTGGAATTATAATATACCTTTATATCATTATTATTTTTTTACATTAAAGTATGAGATAGAAATTAAAGTAGCGTTTATGCGTATGTACGACTTACCGTCTCCATGAACAGTGCATTTCATTTCTTATCCCCAAATGTAATGTATTATTATAAGTACATATATATAATGGATATATATTATGTATGTTACCTCTAAATTATTAATATAATTCTGGAATTAAAAAATACATATCTCTCATTTATTTTTAATTCCATTAATATGACATAGAAATGAAAGTAGCGTTCCTGCGTACGTACGGCTTCCCGTCTCCATGAAAGGTGCATTTTATTTCTTACCTCTAAATGATTATGTAATATTATAAATACATGTATATTCTGGATATATATGATATATATGATATCCAAATCATGAATATCATTACGGATATAATTAACCTTTGACCACACGAACAACATGTAATTGTAAGAAGTCCACTTTCGACTTAAGAACCAAATATCCACAAAAAAAACATTATTAACTTAAATGATTACATAATGTTTATAACATGGTAATAAGTGATATAAACGTAATAATGAACATGAGAAAGGTTCTTAAGCAAGTATAAATTAACTCATGTTTATTATTCAGGACGTTAATGAATGGTCGAGTCAAGTCGGACCCGAGGTAAGGGAACTTCTTAACCCAATTTTCATTCTTTGGGTTAATCTCCTTATTTCAAATTATGGCATGATATTATTATGTCATATCTTGTATTTGTACTTTATTTATGTGTACTTATAGTGAATAAACATAATAGATCTATTTTATTAATAAATGATCTTTGTAAGGGACTTCGTCTCAATATCCTTTCATTGAGGCATATTTTGTGTTATACACAAGTTTATTTTATATGGTGTATAAACCCCTTTGACTTTTAATTTTATTCAAAAGGAATATTTTTTATACTAAGTGTTTTAATAAGAGACAAAAAGGAATGTTTCTTTTAACGTATGTGGTGAAAATGACCTTTTCCGCTGCCGCGAGTATTATTTGGTCTTTGGATTCCTCAACAAGCCTTGATGTTTTCTAAAATGAAATTAATTCCATATACTCTTTTATTTATTTTAGTATTGAAAATGGTTTTTATAATGGATTTGTTATGTCAATATATTTAATTTTTATATTGTGATCAAAGTGTAGAAATTTTTTCTTTCAATTATATTTTTTTTATGTCTTATGATTTTATAATTGTACTTGGACATTTGATGGGTGGTTACGTGATAAACCATATGACGTGTGGTGCAGTGAATACCGGGACGAGTGGTTATGTTATAAACTCCAATGCATTGGGTATCGAAGTCGGCCGTATGGCTATTCTATTAAGTGATATGTGTGGAAGTCGACCGTATGGTTATTCCATTTAAGTATGTTTATGTCCCAAGTTATCATTGTATGTTATGTTACCTTTATATGGGTTTTATGGTAATCTTTTGGTTACAAAAGGGTATGTAATGATATTTTATTCAGTGAAGAGTTTTTACTACTTCATAAAGGTGAAAAGTGTTACATTGATAAACTATACATGGTTTACTTGTTGTTTTGATAAACTAACAATTTTTATTCTTTGTGTATCCCTTACTGAGCTCTTTATGCTCACCCCAAGTTTTTTTGAAATGTTTTTCATAGGAAATAATGTGGAATAGGGTCAAGGATGAGATCAAGGGAAAGAAATTCTATATAAAACATGGAACTAGGCATGTTACTTTTTAAGAGTTTTTATTTTATGGAAACTTAGTAGAAGTGTCTACTTTGTAATATTTTGAGATGAAATAGTTATGTCCTAATTCTATAAAACTATAAACCTGAAAAGATCCCCAATGTGAATTATTCATTTAATTCAATATTAAGTAAGGTTTAAGGCTGGGGCCTTATATATAGTTAGTGTACCTATACTCTGAATCCAGTTTGAAACTCACATTGGATATTCTTAGGTTAACTCAACTTTTCCATACAAACCTTAATGAAGAATTTGAATCGATTAAGATAATGGAAAAGGTAGTTTAAACCTAATGTTTCCTACATTCAAAATAAGGATTCATGATTTAGAAATCCAAAAAATTATTTTTCTAGATAATGTATATTCTGAATATGATTAATGTTTCTTAGAATATTCTTTTTGGTTTAATCCAAGGGAAGGAACCCCATGAACCGTGTTAATATTGAATTTGATATAAACTGTAATAACTACCCACATGTATAATTATATATTATGGGAGTAGTAAATAATTCTCTTTTGGTTATTCTCATAAAAATTATTAGTCTATGAATCATGTTGAGTTAAAAAATAATCAAATGAGAGAAAAACAAAATACAGATTCTTTTATGCGGGAAAATCCACATTCTTTTAAATGTTCTTGTAATAAACTATTTTTATTATAGATGAATCTGTACATTGAAATGATATTTATCATTCTCTAGTATTATGAATGTGGGAAATATTATTTTGGTAAATAATAATTCCAATGTAGATATAGTTAAATAGTGATATTTTATCTAGAATATGATGGAAATGGAAGTAATTAACATCAGTTAGTGGGATAATTTTAAGATGTTATTTTTTAATTAGTATATTCCTCAAATTCTTCATACAATAATTTAGAGGAATTCTTAGACATAATGTGTAACACCCTGAACCCAAAAGCCCATAGTCGGTAAATTATTACATAACTTTGGCATGATCAATAGGAAATCATGTCTCAAAAGAATAATCAGTTTAGTATTTTTGGAAACAAGATTCATACATAAGTTCATCATTCGATCTTGAAAAGAAATACACCATGAATTCATTCCATTAAAAACATTCAAGCCTCATAGATTATGCCTGAAAGTTACTCCTAACTATCTTCTTCATATCTTGGGGAAATGAATCATAAAAAAGGGGTGAGATCAGACTCTTAGTAAGGGTAAGAAATACTGTAAAAGGTAACATAAATATTAATAATGGTGAATAATTGAAACCACATTCCTTTACCAATAATAAAAATTAATAATTTTATTTCAGGAATATGAGATGTGTAAATAATTCCATAATGAAACATTATCCTGGGTATTTTACAAGTCGAATGACCACATGAACCAGCAATATTATTATAATAATTATGAAAAGTATAATTTCGTACATTTTGAAACATTTTTTCAAGGCCTCATCCAAGACATATAAAAATTATTAAGGCCTCAGAAAAAAGCATATATCAAATTGGGAAAGGCCTCGGCTAATTCCACAGCTAGATGCCTCATGAGAACTATCAATTCATTGACGAGCTATAGCAGGCTCCAACCCTCAATTACTAAGTCTAATACATTCCTCATATGAAAAGGTTGAAATATAACATAAACATTTGTATTAAAACTGGCATACTAAATGTAAATACATTAACCATAAACAATAAATGGTATAAAAATTACACATCCACAACCAAACATATCGAAAAACATTTAATATAATATGGATGATTTCTATCATAAGTAATCGACATAAAAAAATTAGAAAATACCTAAAAGGATGTTGACATAGATGAAATAAAAACTATTTGAGAGAAATATCTCTTTCTTTTTTTGAAATTATTTAAAGTCACATAATTATAAAAGAAAACATTTATTTGGAAAATATTCTTGTAAACTTGTAAGGGAAGCTTTAATGATGTTATAATGGCATAGAATTACCACACCCATCATATATGTTATAAAAATTCTTAACATAATTTTTTCGAAAAGGTTTTAATGTAACTTTTTTGGAAAATGTCTGAATGATTCTCTTCAAAACATATAAGTCCAAATAAGGGTATAAATGACTTATACTCATTGTCTAGTAAATAGTAAAAATGTTGGGAAATACATTTTTCAGAAACATGGATGTGGATGATAAAGAGGTCCCAATACATACTTATGTAAAAAAACCTCAGATAATAAATAGACTGTAGAATTAAACCTTACCTTATACTTTTCCTTGGTCGAGGGTAGGTTAACCTCCTCTTCTTCACATTATTCCTTTTGATTTGATAAAAATGGATCCTTAGGTTGGATTTATGACTAAATGAAGGCATCTATGATGAAGGGAGAACAGTTGAGAGGGTATTTGGGTAGGGGATGGATGAGCCAAATGTCTTTGAAGGTGTGATTTAGAGAGAAGGGGGGGGTGCGCTTTTTAAGATGGGTGAGGGGAACCTTAGGAAAAGCTACAAATATTATTTTATAATAAAATCATTTTCGATTTATAAAGGTTCTAAAATGAATTATTTAAAGGATAAGGTGGGGATTAGTCCGAAAACACTCAACCAATAGGGTTTATACAGGTTTGGGTCACTATATTGTCCTTAGCTTTTAGATTTAACTCTTAGTTAAATAGTTTTAAATTTTCCACGTCTATTTGTTTTTTATATTATATGGTTAACAAACTTACAATATACTTAAAATTGAACCCCAAGTGGTTCATTAATGATACCAAACTGATTATATAAGTCTTTTGGATGATCCTTATATTTTAAGGAATTGAATATCAATTAATAATATAATATTTGGTTTATAAACTCTTTTATGACAATTTTAAACTATTTCGTTTTTTGTTATTTCTAAACTAATAAACGCATTATTACTATGAAAAAATTTATCTAACCATCCATAACATGTCATATTAACCTATAAAATTAGTTTAATTAATAAAAAGTATAAAATGACACATATTTGGATATTTATAATATCAAATATCTTAATATATCATTAATTGGGTAATTACTGCATCATCATTGTGTCATTAATAAATTAAATTATTTAAAGTTTTTAAAAATATAAATAAATTAAAATTATGTATGAAATTTATTTATATTTCTAATTTATATTTATAGTTGAATTTATCTTTTGTGTGACCCTATATTAAAAATTGATTAGTTATTAAACCTTGAATATAACACTTTTAACTCTTCTTTGATTTAGATAATAATAAATGTCCTAATCTAATCCAACATGACCTAAAGGATCATATTTTATTACTAAAGTTTTTATTGGTCGAATTACCCTTATCAAATAGTTTTAATACATGTCTTAGGGTAATAATAATATCATTTTTACCTTTAATTGCCCTATTTACTTTTAACCGTGGTAAATAAAAGTCAAAAGGTACTATTCCCAAAAAATGATTTTCATTTCATTGAACCAAATTTTACTTACTAATATAAATAGTTTCTCTTGGATTTTTGAAATTCAACTCACTGAAGCAGTAAAAATATGTTTTATGTGAATTTGCACATTCTCCTAGGAGGTGGGTAAAAGATGGTGAAAAGTTCAATAAAATTTTATATATCTGATATTATTACAAAATGACAATAATGGATTAAATTGAACATATATAGGTATTATGTATCTATTTTGACCTAAATTAAATGTAAATAAAATAAATATTTATTTAAATGAAAAGTCGGTTTTAACCAATAACATAGTTTTTTTCACTATTCATCAAAAATTGAATGTTTTCAAAAACATACCAAAAATTCACCCTACGCTAATTTTGATATTAAAATTCAAAAATTATGTCTATTTTACCAAATTAAAAACAAATAAATTGGATTTACTAATATATAATTAATTCTAGTTGTCAAAACCAAAAAGCGTATTTCTAAGAAATAATAACTACCAAAAGATTGACACATGTTTATGTCCAATTTCAAAGTGATATTACTTCCAATGACCAACATTTGATTAAATGGTAAAAATTTAATGTAATTTTGTTTCTAAAGCATTCATATGTATAGTTGAACACTATAAATTATTTTGATTAAAAAATTTGTTTTCAGTTAAATTTAGTATTTTTCACTATTCACCCAAATATGAAAGTTATCATAAAAATAGAAAAACATTATCAAAACATAAATTTTATATCCCAATTCTAAAGAAGAAGTTTATTTTTTCATATTTAATATATAAATGTTTTAAATATTGGATTTAAAAAGTGTTCTCCATTAAAATGTGGTAAAGTTCCATTTTAATAAAAATATTGCTTTTATCTAAAAAATGATGTTGGTATTAAATTATGTCTAAGAAACACATAATATAGATTCTAAAATTATAAGTATTATATAAAATCCAAAATTTAGTTATTAATATTCATAACCTCTTTTGATCGACTAGTATGGTAAGTCGTGGTGCGCTTGAACTCAGTGTTGTGTGTAGTGCAAGTTATTGAATTACATTAAAGAAATAATGTACTATGAAATCTTGGGTTGTTACATTCTCCCATCCTTCAATAAATTGTACCATCGTGATATGAACATTTTTCTTTGAAAATAAAAGGTGAAAAATATAAAAATACCTTTGTGGAGAACTCACATCATAAAATGGGTTAATAAAATTCAGTATTAATAAGAGGGAAATGGAAATGAAAAAAGTTGCCAATAAATTATGGTCTCGATTATGAGAACATTGGTGGCAATTACAAACAAATAATAGGAGGGAAAATGTAATATTTTTTTGGAGTTATTGACGTCATCAATCACAATATATCATTTAAATATATTGACATAAGATATCCATTATCTGAACCACTTTCCATACCAAAATATATAAAAAGTGTATATGGTATTCATTTTCTTTAGAAAAACTATTTGTCTTATTAAGGAAAACAATGATCAAATAAAACATGTGGTGGTAGAATGGTCATTGTCACCGCTTACATAAAAAAGAACATTCCTTTTTTTTTTTAGTAAAATGCTTCATAGAAAAAGATTCCTCTTGTAATGAAAAGTCAAAGGGTTTTATACAACATATAGTTGATAGTCCTTTAGAAATCAAAGGATGCCTCAATAAAAGAATATTGAGACAATGTCCCTTAACTAAAGATTAAAAAATATTTTAGTCATAGAATAACTGGGAAATATATATATATATATATACATGACAAGTAGAGTTACATCCATTAACTAATTCCTACAACAAATTCATTTTTCACTCCATAAGATTTCAAAAAAATATTCTACTTATCCTAATCGTACAGGATTCAACAAATAATAAATTTATACTTCAAATATCATACCTTTTGAAAACAAACTACATTTTACAATCCATGACAACACGTAGGCCAGTTGTAGGTTATTCACCCTTGTTTCCCTTCGGTTGCGGGTTCAAGTCTCGCGACCTTGCCGGACGCGACTGGTTGTCTTCCGACATCTAGGTTGTCCTTTTTATGACTATCCAAAAATATCCTTAACAATTATATCCAATTTCAAAGTTAATCCATTCCAACCTTTATACTTATCCAAAAAATTTCTATCCAAGATCACAGTCCAAAATTTATAAGGAAGTTAAACACAATGAAGATCCTTTTTTCCACATAATAACATTAGAACACCTTCATCATGTATTATTTTAAAACATGGTAACACCCTGAATTACCATAAAACCTTATTGATTACATTAATTATATCTTATCCTTTATATAATACTTTATATATTCCTTATAAATAAAAATATTGAATATTCCAACATTGATGAAACAAAAAAACTATTAATCAATTTCAAGGAAGTCCAGAATATCCAATATAATTTATCCAAAACAACTGTATCTTATTCCAAAATTAAATCCTCGGTATCAGGAAAATATAATCTCAAATTCGAAATGAAATAGTACTATATTAAAATCCTTATTTATTTCCATAATTCATATAACCATTACTTCATTGATACAACACTGAAATGACATAAGTCTTTAATAACAACATAAGAATTCATAATCATTCCAATTCATCTTTGGTAGTATCATAACGTGATTTTTATCTAATAAAATCCTTTGGGGTATAATCTGATGATTTGGACATTGATTCATGTAGTGTACCACCTAATTTCAAATAAAGCATTGAATAATTGAAACCTTTTTCTCAGCCTTGAAATCATGTATTTGGTGTCCTTTTTCTTCACACTTCAAACAAACTCTCATTCCCTTTAAACATTTAACAAGGTGATTCATTCCACAGTTATCACATATGGGAAAATCATTTTTCTCTTATTCCATATATCCATATTCTTATATATCATCCTTTTCATCTCTTTCTTCCCTTCTAAGCCATAGGACTCAGAGAATTCTTTACATATCATATTTACACATGATACTATTTCTTCCTATTTTGAGAATACATGGAATAATATTTATCATTTAAATGATGGTTTAATACCATGAATGATTTGATCCTTCTTACTCTTGAGATCATACATATTGTTGGAGTTCTCATTCCTTCAAATGGCCACCATTTATAATCAATGGCATAAACAAAGTCAGTTTATAAATCTCAATGAATAATTTAAATCATGTAAAATACCTAACATAAATTGAACAGTTTATGGATGTAATCCTTAATAATAAACACGTTTTTTTGAAGAATTATTTACTCCTAAATTAATCATAATGTCCGGACATGAAAATGTGAATTATCATAATCATATCACCCGGGAGTGTCGTAACAATAAGTGCAGCAAGGCCCATTGTCGTGCATTAGTTCTAGTTTGTGTCTCTCTCAAATAAGTGTTTTCGGGTTTTACCCCTATGTACATCTATGCAAGTGCCACCTCTACCTGATCGTATCCAGAAAGGTATGTATTTCATGGAAAACTCACAAAATCTCTACAGAACCACATTTCTAGGAAGTTCTTCTATAATAATTCTCAATGTTTATCTTAGGATAATGTGATGTAATCAGAGATTACCTAAATCTATTTTCCAAGGTATGTGCTAAAATTCCTATCATACCAACTATAACGCCCCGACCCCAGAAGCCCATAGTCTGTTCATTATTACATAACATTGTCATGATCACAAGGAAATCATGTCTCGAAGGAAAAATCAGTTTTGTATTATGGGAAACATGATTTATACATAAGTTCAACTTTACAACTTGAAAATCAATACATCACAAATTTATTCCATTAGAAACACCCATGCCTCCTAGATTATGCCTACAAGTCACTCAAAACTAACTTCTTAATATAATAGAAAAACGAATCATAAGAAATGGGTGAGCTAAAAATCTCAGTAAGGGTATGAAAAACAACGGAAGATAACATAAATATTAAGCATTGTGAATAATAGAAACCACATTCCTTTACCAATAATAAACATTAATAATTTTATAGCAGGAATATGAGCTGAGTAAATAATGCCATAATAAAACATAATCCTATGTATTATACTAGTTGAATGACCAGATGAACTATCAATATTATTTTCATAATTAGGGAATCTATAATGCAGTATATTCTGAAACATTTTTCCAAGGCCTCAGCAAAGACATCTAAAAATGATTAAGGCATCGGCTAAAACCATTTTTCAAGTTGGGAAATTCCTCGGCTAGTTCCACGTATAGTTGTCTCATGAGACCCACCAATGCATCGAGGAACTATATTAGTCTCCACCCATCACTTACTATGTCCAATACATTCCTCATATTAAAAGGTTGGAATATAACATAAACATTCGTATTAAAACTATCATATAAAATGTCAGTACATTAACCATAAACCATGAATTGTATAAAAATAACTCATCCATAGTCAAACACATCGCAAAACCTTCGATATAATATGGATTATTTTTATCATAATGATTCAACTTCAAACATGTATAAAATACATCAAAGGATGTTGATGAAGATATAATCAAAACTACTTGAGAGAAATATCTCTTTCTTTTTTTGAAATCATTTAAAATTACATAATTATAAAAGAATACATTTATTTTGAAATTATTATAAGTTTATAAGGGATGATTTGACGATCTTATAACGGCTGAGGATAATTGCACCCACTATATAAGTTATTAAAAAATTCATTCCTTAATTTTGTCAAAAAGTTTGTAATGTAACTTATTTGGAAAATGACTGAACGATTCCTTTCAAAACATATGAGTTCAAATAAGGGTATGAATGAAATTAACTCATTGTCTAGTATAAAGTAAGAATGATTTCAATTAAATTTTTACAATACATGGATGTGTATGATAAAGAGGTCCCAGTAGATTCTTATATAAAAACAACCTCAGATAATAAGTGTATTGTATAATTATCCCTTACCTTATACTTTTCCTTGGTCGAGGGTAGGTTAACCTCCTCTTCATCATGTTCATTATTTAGAATTGATCAAAAGGGCTCCATAATTTGGCTTTTGGACTAATGGAAGGACTCAAGGATGAAGGTAGGACATTTAATAAGGTATTTGGGTAAGGGTTGGCCGATCCAAATGGCATTGAAGGTGTGAATTAAAGAGAAGGGGGTGTTCCCTTTTATAAGAGGGGTTAGGGGCATCTTAGGAAAAGTTATAAATATTATTTTATAATAAAATAATTTTGGATTCATAATTGCTCCAAAATGAATTATTTAAAGGCTATGGAGGAGATGGGTCGAAAACCAATCAACCAATAGCTTTTAGAGAGGTTTGTGTCACTATATTAACTGTATCTTTTAGATTTTACTCTCAGTTAAATTGTTTGATATTTACCATGCCTCTTTGTATGTTTATATTATATGGTTATTAAACATAATATATACTTTCAAGAGAACACAAAGTGGTTCATTAATGATACACCTATTATTATATATGTATTTTGGCTGATCCTTAGATTTTTAGGAATAGAATATCAATTTAGAATGTAATATTTGTTTTAAAAACTCATTTATGTCAATTTTGACACTATTTGGTATTTTGTTTTTTCTAAATTTATAACTACATTATTACATAGAACAAAATTAATCTAAAAAACCCCAACATGACATATTAACCAAGATAATTAGTTTAAATCAGAAAAATTATAAAATTACTTTTATTTGGATATTTATAATATCAAATATTTTATTATTTCATTAATTAGGTAATTACTTCATCATTATTGTTTCATAAATAAATTAATTTATTTAAAATTTACAAAATATAAATAAGATACCATTATTTAGGAAATATTTTTATATTTCTAATGAATATTTAGAGATAAATTTATCTATTGTGTAACATTTTATTAAAATTGGTTTAGTTATTAATCTTTAAATTTAACACTTTTAACTTTTCTTTGAATTAAATAATAATAAATGTCCTAATCTAATCCAAGTGGACCTAAAGGATCAAATATTTTTCCAAAAGTTTTTTTTGTTAAATTACACTTATCCAATAGAATTAGGACATGTGTTAGGGTATAATAATATCATGCTTACCTTTAATTATCATATTTACTTTTAACTGTGAAAATAAAAGTCACAAGTTACTAACACCCAAAATTATTTTCTTCTGATTGAACCAAATTTTACGTACTAATATAAACCATGTCTCCTGGATTCTTAAAATTAAACTCAAAGAAGATGTAAATTTATGTTTTATGTGAATTTGCATGTTCTCCTAGGAGGTGGGTAAAATACGGTGATATGTTCAAGAAAATTTTATATATCTAATATTTTTACCAAATGACTCTAATTGATTACATTGAACTTATATAGGAAATGTGTCTCTATTTTGACCTAAAATAAATGTAAATAAAATAAATAATTATTTAAATGAAAAGTCAGTATTAACTAATAAAGAAGTGTTTTCCACTATTCATCAAAAATTGAATGTTTTCAGAAACAAAACAAAAATTCTCCCTGAGCTAATTTTGATATACAGAATTCAAAAATAATGTATATTTTGAAAAATTAAAAACATATAAATTGAATTTATTAATTTATAATTAACTCCAATTGTCAAAACCAAAAAACATATTTTTATGAAATAATAACTAACAAAAGATTGACACTTGTTTATGTCCAATTTCAATGTAAAATTACATCTAATTACCAACATTGGATTAAATGGAAAAAATATAATATAATTATTCTTCCAAACCATTCATATGTATAGATGAACACTATAAATTATTTTGATTAAAATTGTTACATTAAGTTAAAATTTAGAATTTTTCACTATTCACCCCAATATGAACATTATCAGAAAAACACCAAAAATTTATCAAAACTAAATTTTTTTGTCCCGATTCTAAATATAAAGTTTATTTTGTCAAATTTAAAATATAAAAGTTTCAAATATTGTATTTAAAAAGGGTTTTCCATTAAAAGGCAGTAAAATTTCATTTAAAACAAATACAACTCTTATATGAAAATAATGAAATTGTTATTATATAATGTCTAATAAACTCATAATATGGAATTTATAATTATAAGGATTATATAAAATTCAAAATTCAGTTAATAATATTCATAACTTCTTTTTAACGGCTAGATTGGTACCTCGTGGTGCACTTGAACTCAGTGTTGTGTGTAGTGCATGTTATTAAATTACATAGTAGAAATAACAAACTATGAAATATTGGGGTGTTACATAATGTAGAATGATTATAAATCATTTTTTTCTTTGAGGAAAACATTTCAATAGTTTTAAGGTACATGTCTAATATTATCATCCAACCAAAAAGTAAATTCTATCAATTATTCAGTATATTAATAAAAAATATTGAAATAGTGTCATCCATGAGGGAAATTGTAATATATGAAAAAATGTTATGATGTTCACTCAAAGTGAAAATACATTTGGGAAACCCTCATTGTTATAAAAATAATAAAATATACTAGGAATTTTAGGGAAACACCAGTTGTGGGATGCCTGACCATCGAGTAAACTAATGTTAATGTTATGCCAAGAGATGATTTGTGAAAAATATCTATAGATAGCTCATGAAAGTCATCCCACTACACCATAGTGTTTCATATTCTAAGAGTATAGGTAATATTCAATCCAGTGATGAAAAATAGAGGTTAATGATGATGAACATGATCAGTATATTCTTAATATATAGAAATATGAAAATCTCACGGGATCACTATTGATGATGTTGTGTTTGATTAGAATGTGATTAAAGATACAAATATCATCCAATCTATGGATACTAATGTATTTTTTGATTCATAATCTACCAAATAATTTATATCTGAGTAAATTTCTAAGGGAATTAAAATACCACCCCATCAATTAGATATTTTATTATTAGTGAAAACAATTAATAGTACTATGGTCATATCTAATGTATATGAATCTTCTA
Source organism: Viscum album (assembly GCA_963277665.1). Taxonomy (NCBI): domain Eukaryota; kingdom Viridiplantae; phylum Streptophyta; class Magnoliopsida; order Santalales; family Viscaceae; genus Viscum; species Viscum album. The sequence continues at coordinate 250,674,203 of OY728133.1, forward strand.
TGATTGATGTTTGTGGGAATGTTCTTCCTCAAAATATCACCATCCACATACTAGTTGAATTTCATATTATTATAGGAATGAATTTCCTTTTATTATATAAATCACACATCATTTTTCATTGAGTGAATTCACATTTGATATATTTAACCAACATACTAACCTTTATTAGTGTGATGATAATTATGAACATACAATGGATATTGCATCATTTTTAGGGGTATAGATTCATATTAAAATGGGGAGTTCATCTCAGATGTTTTGGGAGAAATCTAAGAATGTATATGTTCGTATTTTACAAGAGCGTGTTGATATTTTTTGGGAATAATTTCCTATTATTATTGCATATCTCATGTTAATAATTCAATATAACTCATATATGGTGATAAAATTTTTTCAAAGAAACTATATGCATTGGACCCAATTTTGTAGAAGGATATTAAGAAGTAACTACATGAAAATTCTGATAAGGGATTTGTTTGGCCATGTATGTTCCTATGAGGTGCACATATTCAATTTATTTAGAAAAATGATTTACCATCGAAACTCTACATTGATTATAATGAAGTAAATAATTAGAAAAACAATAATATGTATCCCATTTTCAACATTTATGGTTTGTTTATCAATTATTATAAGGTTAATACTTTTTCATGATTGATCATCTATTTTTATACTATTTATTTATGGTCAAAAGCTAATATATTTCCAAGATAGCCTTCTATACATGTTATGCACACAATGAATTTATAGTGACCCATTTTGGTACTTCTAATTCCAGGATGTATTTATTGATTTATTGAATAAACCCTTTAGATGTTACCTTTATTAGTTTGTGGTTGTCTCTATAAATGATATATTATATATTCAAAGAGTACATAATTGCATGTAGATAATTTTAGTATTATATTCAGGACCCTATTTAAGGAATTATTGTATGAATAAATTACCATGTGTACTGTTTTTATTTTAAAATATTAATTTATAGGTCATATAATAACATGTGATAGTATATTAGTGGATCCATCAAAGATTGAATTCCTGGAATGTTGGCCCAGACCTACCACTATGATTGAGTCCCATAGTTTTCTTATTTTGGATTAATAATATCTATTCTATATAGAGAGTTTATCATGTCTATCTAATCCACTCACAATGATTAAACATAAGGGACCTATCTTCCTTAGGATAGATGAATTTTGGGAAAAATTCAAGGAAATGAAGAGAATAAATGTTTGTTTACCTATTCTTACACTAACCTACAGTGGAGATGTTTTTTGATCAATAGTGATATATTAGAGATTTCAGTGCAATGAATTATCATTTTTAAAGAAATTGTGATTGAATATGCCTAAAAATGAAAATATCAAGTGAAAAAGTACCAAAATCATGTTTTGGAATCAGGTATGATTGTTCTTTCATTAATGATAATGAGGCATTATCATTACAGAAAAAGTTTTAATATATATGTTGGTCAAATTAGTTTATAGGAAATTATCCCTTAGAAATATATGAATACGTTCTAGATAAGATATTTTTATTTGATTAAATATTATAACATCTCAATACATTTCCACCTTGGGAAAGAGAACAAGGGGGATGATGCTCGAAGTCGAATGGAACATGGTCTCTTATCTATGATGGGGATGCAAGAAGACCCAATATTTCATGATTGTAAATGGGTGGATCTATAAATCTAAGAGGAAGGGGATAAATAATATCTATATTAAATTATTTTTTAAATATCTATCCTTGTAAAGTTAAATGAGGTGAAAAGCAACACATAGAGCTACAAAAGAAAGAGATAAATGTTCCTGAGGGAAATTTGGATTTTTATGGAATGATCTGACTCAGGACCCATGTATTTTTTCCATTCATATCAGATTTGAAAATGTAGTTGTTTGATAAATAAAATAGTTCAACATTTTCTATTCATCCAAGAAGAAAAAATATGTATAGAGATACAAAAGATTATTTCTAGTAGGAAATCATGAAAAGAGATATTGTAGAGTATGTATCGCATTTCTTAGTATGTCAACATGTTTTATATGAAAGAAATAGTTATGAGTGGATGAAACACCCATTACCCATACAACAATGGAAATGGGAAAACATCACTATAGATTTTATTTTCAGAAAAACAAAAACATATAATATTCATAATGCTATTTAGGTTATTATTTATTTTATTTATGATTTCAGCATATATATAATTTTTCAAAAAATATTTCCCTCTTGATCAGATTTAAAATATATATATTAACAATGTTAAAATATTTCATAGAGTACCATATTCTATTGTATAAATTCAGGATCAATGATTTAGGATGATGATTAGGAAAAAATTTTGTAGGCTCTGGATACGGAGTAGAGTTTCAATACTAATTATCATATATTTGTAGATAGTAGGGTTTAGAAAATTATTCAACCACTAATGTACATGTTGAGTCATTTTTCTCTAGATGACATTGGAGGGTGGTATCAACACCTTCTTCAAGTCAAGTTTTCATACAACAATAACTTTCACTAAAAAATTGAAAAGACTCCTCTTGGATACTTGTATGAAACAATTATATAACATCAATGTACTAGGTTGAGGTTAAAGAATGAAAGCTATGGGACCCTGGTTTTTTGTGGAAATGGTATAGGACGTTACAATCACTCACCAACATATCAAGGTAGATCGATGCGAAACAAAATGTTATACTGGCTATCACCATTTTGATATGTAATTTGAGGTTGAAGAAAAAATGTTTCATCAAAATTCACTATTAAAGTTAGTTTTGAGAGTTAAAAATAATGAAATTTTGATCCCTATGTATATTTTTCACTTTGATCTTCTTTATTGAGCAGGTATAATGGCATACATCATGGGGCTTCCACTAATCCTCTCTCAATATCATGATTTGTTCCTTGTATCTCTATTAATGAAGTACATACCAGTTTTTTCCAATGTATTTAACTCATATGTATTACCACTAGATCTTAATATTTATTATGAAGAATAAATGATATAAATCTTGGATCATAGAGTAAAATTTATACGGAATAACACTATTCACATGGTTAATGTTATCTATATGAATAATTAATTCAAAGTAGGTACGTGGAAACATAAGGATGCAATGAAAACAAGATATCACCATTAATTTTTATCAGAGTGAAGGAATTTCAATGTATGAATTCATTTTATGTGGGGAGAATGTAACACCACGTGATTTTATGCAATATTTCAATTGAATTTTTTTATTTTTTTGATGGCATAGGATACACGGAACCCCAAGTCAAAAAAAAACTAAAATATAGTAAACCATTATATCATAAATGATTAATTAGAGGGTATAAATAATACTAATTAAAATATAACAATTTTATTATGAACACATATATAAAATAAATTCATTAGTAATCATTTTATTAAAAGTTAAAGTAGAATATTTTAAATGTTAGAGGAATATGTTTTAATAACATTTTATGATTACAATGTATTTTATATTAATTAATAAAATTATTCACTATTGGAAGGGGAATGTAATTAAATTGATATATTATATATTAAATCAATTTTTATCATTAATATATTTTTTCATACATATTATAACAATAAATATAGTTTTTTGATGGAATTTTTTTAATTAAAGTGATTTTCGTCGTGTTTTTCACGCTTATTTTTAAATTGAATTTATCCAAGTATAAAAATAATATCATAAAATATTGATTTCATATTCAAAATTAGTAAGATCAATTTTTTTAAATAGGACCATTTTATTTTTTTGGTAAATGTGAATAGTAACTATTTTAAAATTGTGTCACCTTGGTAATGGTAAAACAAGTAAAATTGGGTAAAAACATTGACATTTTTATTTAAATAAACCCTAAAACAGTTATTTATCTTATTCAATTAGTTTATATTTCTAATTTAAATAAAATAATCAAATACAGATCCATTAGGTGTTTTTTATATTAAAATGACCTCTATATTAATTTATGAAACGAATAAATACAAAATGACACTTTCTTAACATTGATATCTATTTAAATATTATATACAGATAAATGAAGGGTATGTTCTGTTATAAAATTCTATTTGAAATATAAATTTATTCTTTAATATTAGTTCTTTATTTTTAATTTTTACTGATTGAATAATTAAAATAAATGCTATCTTGGCACAAAAATAGTATTTATTAAATTAATGGAAAAATAAAATAAATGATATTAAAGAATTATAAGTTCTAATGTTTGGAGGAATCATTATAATACACAAATTTTTAGATAAAATTAACACACTTTTGGATATGTGACATGTTTATATTTTAATTACATTATTATCTTGATATCCAAGAAATCCAATTTAATTAATAATGTAAAAATAACATAAATGATATTTTCTAAAAATATTACTTTAAAAGTTTATGAAAATATTAAAAAACATGAAAAGGAATAAGTAGGATAATATATAATAAAAAATAAAACCCCTTGGATTTTTAGGATATAATTTTTATCTTATATGAAAAATTATAACCCTTTAAGATTAAAATAGGTGTTATCCTAATTATGGATAAAAGGGTTAACGAATGGGTTAACCTAAAATAAAAACGATTAAATGACACCACACCTATATTAATATCATTAGATGTTGATATTTTTACCTTATCATCATTAATTATAATATTTGTCCCCTTGGATGAATTTTCCCAGCGAATAAATTATATATATATTAATATTTTTATTAATTACATGTGTTTCCTTTCCCTCCCTTATAAAAGGGAACACCTTATCCTATATTTTAAACATTCATGAGAAAAAATATCAATAAAAAACATCCCATATACCTTATAAAATACCATATCCATGAATTGGTGGTAATGGACTTTTTATATGACTATTCCATGAATCCTTATAAATTGGTCTAATGGAGACCTACCAAAGAAGTGGTAATCATCCTACCAAACCACATTATATTTGTTTGTTCTTCTAAATCCTAATTTTTTTTAACATTCATTATAAAGAAATTAATAATTTATAATAACGAGTAAAATTTTGTTTTGATTACGGGACCACCACTATAGATACTGTATTTTCTCAAATGGGATTTCATGGTATCCCTTGTTAGTACATGTGGACTGCCACCTCCATGAAGTGATAAAGTCAACATTGCATCATGATAATTAATGGATTATTATAATGCTGGGTATAAATATTATATATTTTTTTATGAAATAACTATTCGTATAAAATTATAATATTACATCTACCTTCTTACCATCCAATATTTTGGGATATTATTGCATTGGTCATATGTACGTGTGGAATACCACATCCATAATGAAATTTGATTATTTATTTAAATTTTTAAATGGTAGAAATAAGAATATATTGTATCAATATATATGATATATATCATATAATAATGATTCCTTGATGGTAAATAATTATTTACCCTCGTATCATTACGTCTGTCTAAAACTGAAGACAACATTCATGCTTGTGCATGTCCTACTATTTACCTAATTAATGTAATTCATTTTTCCATGTATATATTTTATGAAAATATAAATTGTTATATAATTAAATAAGTGATAGTTATATCATTTTTACATTTTATATATGATGGAACCATTATCAAACAACATAGATCATAACTACAAAATCAAAACCATCTAAAGAAATTAAACATTTAACCACAATAAATGAGTATTTTAACAAGTGATTATTAAAAAAATATGTTTTGAAATGTAATAATACAATACTCTAATATATATGTATAATAAATTTTTATTTATTATATAGGTTGATAGAGTGGTTTTGAAACAATTCAAACTCAGGATAAGGGTTTTATGTAATATTCCCATTGTTTACCAAGATTGATTATTTGTTTAAGCATGGGGCCGAACACAAAATTATTATTAAAGAAAAAAACTATTTAACTAGATATAGGGAGACTCATTACATACCCTAAAGGACTAGTGGGCTTTTATCCCATTACATGGCCTGTAGGCCCAAAAAACTTTCCCCAAATACCATTTTGTGAATAGTAGTGCTACATTGCCCTACCAGTGCTACAGTACCTGGTCGTTGCTACCGTGCCCTGCCACGGCTATAGTGCATGTTGTTTCTATAGTGTCATTGCTGCTATAGTATTGTTATAGTTCTTGTGCCCAATGGGTTTTGAACCCCCATTTTTAATGTAGGATTATACAGTGTTTCCCACTATGTCAAACCCCAACTACCAACCAAGATTATTTATAACTAACCATCCAATGAATAATTTCATAATAAATGTATCAATATTATCATGTGGTTTTAATCCTATTATTATTTATATAAAATAATTACATTCATTCTACATTCCTTTCATTAGTTACTCAAGGCACTGAAATAGTGTTTTAAGGTAAAATCAACTTCATTTATCTTTTTAGTCAAAAATAGCATTTCTTACTTGTTCATATTTTTATAAAAATGCATCGAATAATTTTTTTATTATACACTTATTTATTAAATTAATTTTATCCCATGTTTTAATTTTTACAAAATGGATAAAAATAAATATTATTATTATTTTTTGAAAGAGGTAATTTTAAAATTTTAGGAATAATGTAATATGAATCGTTTTTTTAATATACCCAACATGAATTGAATTTCACATTATCCTAACAAATAAATGATTTAATGATTAAATTTTAAGTGTCCAAGGGTCTTTTTATTGAATATGATGCCCTAAATATATGGAATTTTTTATGATTTAAATGAATTTATTTTCAAATGAAAATGAGATTTTAATCATGAAATATTCCAAATATATTTTAAGTTAATATTCATATAAATATGACATCAGTTGATGTTACATATGTCTTACAAGTTATATGATCTAGTGAAACAATCCCAATTAGTTCTATGGATAGTTTATGACTATAGGGATGAGATATTTATATAACAAGTTTTCTTTCTATGAGTTATGATATGAATAAAATCTAAAATATTTCTGAAACTATTGATATTTCCAAGGGTTATGATATAAAATTAATTATTTATGACCATGGTCCATAAAAATTATTGTATTATGTTATTTTTCTGGTTTTTTATGTTAAATATCTGTAATATATCATGTTATTATTGATTACTTCTGAATTGATTATGTTATGTGTGAACCTATTTTCATATTCCCAATTTGATGTGCGGACTTGCAATCCATGTCTATATGATTATGAATGGACCTATTTTTGTTTCAATAAGTATATTTGTACTGGTTTCATCTACAAAAGTATATGTGAGGAACTAATTTCATGTACATAATTTACTAAGCGAACCCATTTTATTTAAACATATGCAAAATTTTATAATTTTATTCTTTTTCCACTATCTTTTTCCAATTTTAACCTCTAACAGATCATGTGTGTTGATTCTTATATGATTCATGTCTTTTTAACTTTCATGATTTGTCTCAATACTCATGATTTTTGATCTTACATATGAAAAATATAATTTTTCAAAATATTGTGCTATTGTTATCATACACTTAGTATCATTTTATGATTATATAATAACTAATATATCCATTTTTACCCATCCTAAGCATTTGGTCACATCATTATTATGGTTCCTTTCCTTAGGTCATAAAGAATGATTTTTTTCAGGTATATCAAAAAACATTACTATATCTGATGATCCTTGTTGGATATATTTAATACCATCATGGATTAAGAGTTTTATCTATGTAGTCAAAAAAGTCATAAAGTCTATACAGTTATATATTAGATTATAAATATTTTAAATGAATATTCACATAACAATATTTAATATCATTGTGTGAAGAGTATATGATTTTAAAAATGGAGACATATAATTAACTTCTCTTCAAATCTGAAAACTCTATTCTATAAAATATGACATGGAACAACTTATTAATAACCTCAAAATCCAGGTCTCCCATATGGATATCAGAATTTTGTTTTTATTAAAAATAATCTAACTTGATTTAAATATGAAGGGACTAGAGAAATTTATCCATTTTTTATTATTTCGTATCCCAATAGCTTTTGTTCGCCATCTTCATTAGACCATATAGGTGTTCCACATTTTTCCCTTAAAGTGCTTCATATGGAATTTATTTTTCTTGAGTAGAAACTATTATTTTATAATTACTCAACTAGAAAAATATATTAATATCTTCCTCCATTAAATTATATCGACATTTTTATCCTCATATAATCAAGGGTTTGTATATTACACTCCCAATGGTCTTATGTTTGGGAGAGATAAGCTATACTGACTTTCAACTTCATGTTTACAAGATTATGGATAATTTTACATAACATAATGTTAAATAACTAATCATGATTATATATAATTTATAATAGTTTTCCATGCATCCTAAGGAATTTTTATATGCATATTCTTATAGTTTGATCAAATAATGTTTTCTGTAAATTGAAATAATGTGAGAACTCTTTAATATATGATCCACTTTAACTCATAAAAAAATATTTCCTCTTTGTATCATTATATGTGTTATCTTGAATTACATGGAAATATTTTTTCATTTTCATATAGGTATGGGTAATGGTTTCATTATTCCATAAGCCTTTTTACATTTAACATTCACTTGTTGATATACAATGATTATACTTATTTATATTTCATGATCTTTTTCTTTATATTGTTCCACCAGTAGAGCTCTCCAATATCGGGATATATATATTATTTATCTCTTGGTGATGAATAACTTCAATTTATATGAATCAATAAACATCTCTAATTATTCTTAGGTTTTGATGATATAGCTTATTATGAAACATATCTTACTAATCTTTATTCATCTATTTTAGATCTCACATATTTTAGTTCTCTTATAACTCCAAATAATTTTTATTCTCAAATAATCCCCTTGAGAATCCTATATCGTCTTTAAAATAGATAATAGAGAAATAAATTATCCTTTGTAATATGTTATTACTTCCCTTGTGAATATCATGTCCATCCTTAGAAATTATTAAAAATTAGATCCCCAAAAATCCAAAAAATATACATGGTTATAGGATCTGTTCAACATAGATCATATGCCACATTATTTTCTTTTCTAGGAATGAAAATTAATTGAAGAATTATAGTAATTGATCATATATAACCATCTAATTTATCACATATTATTCACATTATTTTTGAATTTATTTTTCGGGATCTTTTGATATATATATATATATCTCACTTATCCCCATGAAGATAAGCATACCAAATCTTAAATAAAAAATAACAACATCAAACACAAAATAATGTGTTAGATAGTTACACTGATAATATTTATACTACATTGAATCATAGGCTATCAAATTTTCAATTTTCTTTAGTACACAACTGAAGAACTTATTTGATGAAACAATTTAAACCATATATTTTCTATAGATGAGGGTAGTGTGAGCATATGTGCAATGAAAAGACACTTTTATAATTACATGATGATCTATACACATATGTTAGTCCTAAAAAAATAACTCCCTCCTAATTTAACATAGTCAATTGGTTTTAATGTTTTGTGAAGATTCTAAAAAAATCAATGATAGTACCCGAATAGTTTAAGAAAATAATGGATCTCCACTATATATTCTATTCTTGAAAAATCCTCAATATCTATTGCCTTAAAAGGAACCATAGTTATATATTTACTTACGATAACATTTCTGAATAAGGATACATACCATAAAAAATAACATTCAATGTATTTAAAATATAATATATATTTCATTATATCTTTAGAAGTCTACTTAATTTATCTTATTTTTCATACTTTTTTGTATTATATCATAATATAATCTATAAAAAGAATGACATATTTTGGTGAGGTAATATCTAAAGAATATATTGATCATGGTTATGAATATTTACTAAAAATTAGTGATTTTGAATGGAATCAATATGAACTCAAAGTGTTTTGCCATTGTAGTAAATTAAGTCATTGAAATATCTTCCTTGATCAACTTTATTTTGTGTCATCCTACTTGAAGGATCAACATAGATATATTCTTGTCCCTGTAATGCAGACTTAACATGAAACGAATCAATGTTACGTGATAGTTTTTCATAATCAATATTTTTTAAAGTTTAGAATAATAAATTTAGAGGAATATAACTAATCATTATTCCTGATAATGAGGACTTACACGCCGCATGGTGAAGCACTCAATTGTATAAGACCAATGTATATAATATCTTATTACAGATTCTTCAATTATTCTAATTCGATGGTTTTCATTCTTTATAGAGACATGTAAATGGGTAGATATATAGGTATATTTTCAATGGATAACCCAACATCTCATTCTGATGGAATAAAAGAAAAACCTTCATGGAATACAAAAGCATACTCCCTCACAATGTGCATGTATTCAAGAATAAATATCTCATTTATCTAAACTATTTGAGCTAGATATGTATTATTATATGTAAAAAATATGAATTATTTATAGTCACATTATGTGTTATATAAAACCACAGATTTAATAACACAATAATAGGAGGATTGTTAATAAAATGGAGTGGTATTTCCCTCTACCTATAGTTGATGTTGGATTTTTATAAATATTTAAAATCCATTCCATTTATAGAATCAAATTCCACTCAAATATTGAAATATTCCTTGGTATATTAACTCAAAAATCATTAAATGGGGATCTACAAACATCATATTCAATAATTTCATTAATTTATACTCTAAGGGATAACTCAACCTCCATGATTAGGTTTTCTATTTTTATATTTCCAATAAAACATAAATAATTAAAAAGAATGTGTAGAACAATAATAAAATAATATGTTCCCAATTATTAGATGAATTACCTTCATACTTATAAAAAATTCATTATTGGGGTCAAACTTGGAATTAGTGATATCAATAGAATTTCCTTTCCCTCTAAGAATTATAGGGGTTTTATTGATTATCTCTAACAACCCTATCATTATAAAATTGGCTTGCAAAATGACAATGTTCATTATAGTCAAAAACCTAGACTATAGTACGAGTGTTGATTAGAAAATCCTTTTTATATATCATATAAGTGAATTTATTCATCTAAAATTGATCTTAATTTTCTTGATTCTCCTCTTTTCTACACATGGAGCACTCCCTATTCACTTTAGATAGTTGTCAAGATTATTCTTCCCACACTATTAACAAGTGGGTATTTGGGTTCCCAAAACTATATGGGATTTATCCATTGATACTCTTGAATTAAAATCCATATTTTTTTATTTATATACCAAAAGGAAAATTAAGAATCTCTAATAATATTCTCAGCCATATTTTCACTATAGAGAATCTATTCACAACTCTCAAAGTCAGCAAACACTAATTATTTTCACTGAATAGATGTTTTTCCAATAAATATGTGCCCCACATTACTTTATTGGAAAATAATTTATTAAATCCTTATCATTCCATGGATTTAATATCCTCCATTTGATTTTTTTTCATGATTTTTAACTACCACTAATCAATTTCAAGCTTACGAAAAGCATGGAATTACCTTTTTCACAATATTAGAGAAAATAGAATATTTTCCAAATAGAGTTGATCCATTATTCCCTAAAGTGGTGATAAGTGGATAAACCACAGGTAGGATACTTTTTTATCAAAATAGAATCATACATGATGTTATCTATCATATAATTTGGAGTAAGATCCACATTATTCATGTTGTTATACATAACATGAGTTTGTTGAGCTAGTACTTCCATGATGATTTTGGCAGAAAATCCCATTATGATATGAATATAGTTAAGAAAATAATTGAACTTCCAATCACATTTTTTGTTGAAATGACTCCTAATACTTTCCACCATTAACTAAACTAAATGAAAATTATGGATGAGATTACTGGATAAAATAATAATATAAAGGGTAAATTGAGAAATTTTAAGAAATAATTCATAAATCAAATGTAAATAATAACTTATGAGTATCGAGGTTTCAATATAATTTTCTATGTTAATTCTCAAATAATATTTTATGCCATAAAATATATTCATTTCCTCCATAATTGTTCATAAAGAGTTTGTGAATATACCGAATAATATACCCTGGGATTTTAATACCAGGTGTGAATCATTGTATCTTTACCATGCACTCAGAACATGTTGAGTAAATTACCAATGATCCTTTTATGTTTTATTATCCCTTGGAACATCGATTCTACTACCACATCCACCTTTTCCATCATATAAATGATATTATTTCATGGAAACTACTAATATACTAAAATTTTATAATTTTATCTAATACATAGACATATCAATCACAAATTTCAAATGTAATATTTTTATATTCTAGAAAATTACCAAATATTTCTCTATTTATAACTATACTAAACCATGCCTATTACAAAAAAAGATAATTGATTTTTAACATCAGTATCCAATAAACACATCCAAGAGATAAAAGGGACCACTCTTTTTAGATGAATAAGAATGTAAAATGTCCACATGAAACCAAAATAAAAACAAATATTCATTTTAATCTATATAGATGATCCTAAATAGCATTTATATTTTAAAATATATTGGATAAACTAGGGAAATTGATATAAAAAATGGGAGGTCAATAAGTCCCAATGAGAGAATAATATTGACACCATGTCATAACATATAAGTCATATGAAATAACAATGTATCATAATATTCAAGGATCATAAATAATCAATTAGAAGAATCACCTAATGAATATGTAATCATAAGATTATAAAACCAGAGGAATGTGGAAACATCATAAAAAATAAGATAATTTTCCCTTCCAAGACATAATAACATAGTGGTTTGTGCCCTATAATGGATTAGGTTTACTATGTAACCCAATACATAACATATCATGATATACAAACATTACAAAATTCATTCGAGCACTATGTTGGGAGAAACCATCATAACATGTACATTTATATGTGAGAAAGATAAAAAATAAAACATAAGGCATAAGCATAAAAAATAGTTATGGAATGAGATTTGTTACATAATCATACTATAAATCATCATCAAATAAAATCTAATAATGATTAATAATGGAAGTGAATATAAAATATTATGATTTTCATATTTTGTTAAAAAAATTGGGCCAAAAATATTGAGTTTATTTAATGAAAATTTCATCGAGGGTGATAAAGAATTAATTTTTTTAACATATTTAGATGGTTTTTAAGAAAATTGAATGGAATACATAATGATGTTTGGTGAATCATATTTTTCATAAAACTATAATTTATCTCAGAGGTTTATCTATAAAATAATAATTATTTTAGGAAAATAATTCATGAATTAAAACTTTTCATGGTGTTCTTCATAAAAAGAATTAAATAATGTTATTTTTCCACAATATAGGATGACTTATTTAATTAAATTGAGATGGAAACCATAAAGAGATTATTTCTCCATAAAATTAATGTAATTATAACAATGTATACATATTTAAGGAAAAATATATATAGAATATTAAAGTAATTATAGGGAATAATGTTGTTATTATGTTGTTTCTAGATGGAAAATTATTGATCCTATAAAAGGTTGGTTTTTCTAAAGTTCCCTTAATAAGGCTCCATGTTTTTCTTTGTACGATCGATAAATATTATGAATAATAAAAATAAATTCAATAAATAATTAATTAATAATCTTTATAGTTTATATTATATCTAATAATATTTTTTATGTTAATTTAAAATCTTTTTATAAAATCAGGTATTTTATTCCCTCTAAAAGGTTCTAATGTCATGATATAAAACACTGTATAGTTCTTTTCATACTTATTGATGTTATTTACAAATGAAAATACAAATCTCAAATTCAGATGAATATATATTAATTTATTTTTAGATTTAGTAATCATAAAAATATTTATATGTGTTTTAAACAAGTTTTGATTCATTTAGTACAATCATTATCATTATATGGTTAGTTAAGTGAGTTAGTTTTAAATACCATCAATATAGATTCATTTTATTTGGATAAATGATTATTAATATGTTAAATAACATGAAATAAGATATAATATATTTATTATACACATATTTAATTATAATATAATTTCTATAAGTACTCATGTTGGTGGTGGTGAAAAATGATGTCAGTTGTTTATAGAGGTGGTAAACCCAACATAATATAAATATTTATTTTCATTTTATAATGAAATAAAAATATATTTGTGAAATTATATTACATTAAAAAATATAATTACAATATATTTATGACAATGTATAAATTATGCCATATTTACTGTAATTTTTTGGATGATAAAAGGGAATAAATATTAAAAAGCTCAGTTGAGAGTATTGTCTTCTCCTTCAGATGTCAAATCAAAGGCCACCCCATAAGGCTCATTAGAATGGAATTATGGTAAGAGAAGAACTTCATATCCATGGGAAGGAGTGTTGGGGAGATATATTGTTGGATTTTTTGCTATCTAATAGTCTTATAAGGTATTATTTTATGGGTTTAGTGGTGGAATTTATAAATGTTGTTGAGTGGTGTTTTCGAATAAAATATTAATTATTTTTTTTTATTTTTCTCCAGACTAATAATACATTAATAATTTTCACTATATATAGTAATTAAATCAAGTGGAATTAAAATAATTATTTATTATGTAATTCAGGACTCATTAATTCTTGTTTTTATCTTATGATGTTAAATATTATATTTTTTTGTATTTCACTATTCACAAAAAAATTAATTATTTTGGAGAAATGAAAAAAATTAAACTTAAATTTTTTATTGATGTACATTAAAAAATGGAAAAAATATATTATGATTTTTTTTCTAAATATGATAAATCATATTTTTAATAAAAAAATTATTAATTTGAATAATAATAATTTTTATATTATGACCAATTTTTCCACCCTTTTAAAAGATTCTTATGGTCTAATAAAATTATATTATAATTATAACTCATCATTGTATTATATTATAGATCCATTTTATAAAATTAAAATTTAACTAAATTTTTTAAATTTGTAATAAAATATAAGTAAAATTGATGTGTTTTAGAAAAATCTAAAAACATATGTCTTCATTTTTAATATATATATATATATATTTTATCATGATTTAAATTTTCCATATTTTAAGCCTATAAGATAAAAATATATTATTTTACATTTACATAGGTAACATAAATATTCTAACAGTAAAGTTACTTTTTCTAATGGCCCAATTACAATTCCATTGATCAGATTACTATTCCAATGGTCGAATTTGAAATGGTCATATGGGCACCCAACAACCTATAAATACATTTTACTTCATTTATCCTTTACGAAATTATATTTTATATAAATTTTATATAAATATTCATCTCTAAAATATATATTAAATTAATAACTGTATATTTCATGTTTATAATGTTTTTAATGTGTACAATCATTTTATGGTATCAAGAATATATAAATTTTAATATTATAACTATCTGATTTTCTATTTTTACCCTATTATAAATGTTTAAATTCTGTTGAATACATTTATTTTTTAAATGTCGATTGTAGATACAAATTTTTGCATGCATTATATAATGAAATAAAAAAATGAAGCATCGTAGGGAATTGACCCCACAACTAACACCCCACTCCACCTCCCTACTTCCACCCCAGCATTTTATGGGGGGCACTAATGGATACATTTATTTTGAAAATATAATTTTCATGTCAATATAATAAATTTTTTTGGTTCTCTCTTGTGCTTCATGTGCATTACATAATACTATAATTCAAAACCTAACACATTTATATTACCAGAAAAAAATCCAGGATTAGAATTAATGGTCTTTACAAAAGCACATAAATAACTATCTAAATTATATACATATATTCACTTTGAAATACATATACAAAACACATGTAATGTGTAGTGATATATCAATAATAATGAATCTTTCACTCTGCGTTTTCAATTTAGGGTTTAGATTCTATAGAATGGGATGGATGATACCTTGGCCCCACACCAATTGATGTTGGAAGGGATTCTTTCAAATTAATTTTTCACTTCATTATAGGTTTATTTAGGTCTTGGTTTCATCACCTTTATGAATCCCAACATTATTTAGAACATTCACTTATTCCGGTATATCCAATCTATCCAAGAGTATTCAATGTCCATCCTTCAATTTTTATGTAAGAACCCATTTTTCACTCAGGTGTAGATCATTTAAATTTTAGTCTAAATAATTACTTTGTAGCTACTTTAAATTCCTAATTAGTTATTAATGGTTAAAATCATGTTTGGGGATTCTTCAGAGCAAAAATCCCATATTTTGGGGGAAAACTCGCTTGGTGCATAGTTTTGAGTAAACAATGTCAGATTTCTGCATGGCTTGCCTAACTATGTGGATGGTGTTTTTTTGACTGAACCACCTTGAATAGCTGGCTCATAGCCATGTGTCCTAACAATGTGAGCTCCCCTTTTTCCCTAGGTTCTCGGTCATGGCTTTCCCATGGTTTGATCAAACCAGGTGGCCAACCATTCCAGCGGAGCCATCTGTCACGGTTTACACATTGTTTGAAAAACTGTGCAAAAATATCATTCTAAAAAACCACACACATCCTAAATTAATAGGTCAATTTTGTGTTTTTTCATTAATTATCTAATAATCCCATCCTTCCTCACTAATTAGGTAACCAATATAATTTTCCTCCATTGTTCCCCATTTGATGCATTTTGAAGACCAAAGCTAGGGATCCAGAGATCTCCGTCATCTAGAATTTGATCTAGATTCCGTTAATCATATTAGATGTGCAATGATATGTACATGAGTCCAATTTAGCATTTTTCATATCTTTTTCTCTTAACCTAGATATTTTCATGTGTGTGATTTTCACCATTTCTTATATATACATTGATCAAATAAAATCAAGGGATGATACTAGAGGAGGAGAGTCATATAACCATATGGTGGGTGGTATATAACTTATCCCTAAAGTTCATTGTTTTTGGAATGTTCGTGTTGGGTCCACTTATTTCATCAGATGTCATTTCATACATTTACATGGCTTAATTATATTTTTTAGAAATGCATGGTTGTGATATTTCTGAATATTTTATTTTTTGTTTGCAGTTACACCCACAACTCAGTACACCCCATATCAAAGGTTATGCCATATTTCTTCAGTGTTTTGGCTCATGTGAGGCACCATTTAGGTGTGCCATTGCTTGAACATTATAAAGGTCTGACTTTCCATAATAAAATTCTTGTTATTAATGAGAATTTCATAATGGATTGTACCATGTATGCTTACCACCTGAACCATTTCAGGTAATTTCATTCAAATGTTTAATAAATGTGAAATGTGAAATGGAAAGTATACTATGCATATATCATGGCCTTGTAAAATGTGTTTGAATAAAGTTATATGTCTGTAGCACCACTTATATATAGATGGAAGATAGTGTATTGAACATAAATAGTTGAATATACCTTAATGGTTAATGATGACTTGATTAAATGGTTTCAATGATACGTAACCTATCAACACTAATGAAAGAAAATTCTTTGGCCAATAAATAAAAGTTTGTAACTCTACATGACCTATCCACTCTAATTGATGGAATGAATTGGAGAAAAATGAATTACTATATGGTTACAATATCAAATACGATTGGACTGACTCGAGCTCACATTGGATTCTAAGAGGAAAATACCATGGGTAATGGGATCCCCATTCCAATTCATGGATGTGGATTTATTAGGTTGATACCCGCCTAGACACAAGTTTGGGTCTATTCCCCAGATTCTTGGTATACAACCATAGGGTCCATTACCTCATTACGTGATACCTCAGATACACTCCATGGATACAATATTGACTAGTAGGTTCCATGCTGAAATCTAACAGGGTTCTCTCTTTGCATATCCCCATTTTACCTTGTTAAATAACCTTAGACTCGGTATGCTCTATATTGTTTAATGATTTGGATTATGCTCCTTAGATAACACTCTTACCCCTTAGCTGCACTCAAATACTACTGAGTTAACATTTTGTGAGATCTACTTTTCCTTGGCTAGTACCATGGATCTTCCCCACTGTATATCATTTTCAGGTCGCCTTTTATGTCATGGTACCTTGACTGAGAATACTATCACTAGGTGATTTAAGTAATGGATATCCCTCACATGAAAAATTAACAATAAATTGATATTACTTAATACAATATCATGGTTATATATTATAATGCCAGTTGAGGATAGAAGAAGGTACTTGGGTATTTAGTTATATTGTACTGATTGTTTACTTATATATTCATGCATGCACACTAATATTTTCCATTACTAGGTAAGGATGTTATAGACAATGTTTGTGGTGGCCCACTGAGATTTATCTCACACCCACATCAGGAAACATTTTTTACCTTCAATAGATTACATGGTTAGAGGTATTGACAGAGGGAAGTATACAGCTTCAATCATTTGATTCCATGCTAATATGATTGATCTTTATAGAATATGACCATGTAGGATCTCGGGATGCTTGGAGTAGCATTTTTTTCATTTAATTTCTCGAACATATTATTCATGTATCCTTGTATATAGGTTTTCTATTTTTATAGTGACATTTCATTACATCATATTTGTTCTAGTTTATACTGTTGTTATAATTTTTATTTTTCCATTGCATTAGTTTTCTTCTTCTATTTATTTATAATAATTACATTACATTAGTTGTTTACTATTCCATAATATTCCTTCCAATGTGATACACTCTACTAATGAAGGAATAGTCTTCCCAAAGATACACCCTAGGCCATCACTACTAGTCACCATCATTTAATGTTTGGGGAGATTTGATTGAGGCCATGTGTTCTACCATGCTTGGGGGACCTATTAAGTGGTATCTGGGTCCAGGACGTCACAAAGTGGTATCATATGCTTGTTTTGATTCGTTCATTACTATTTGGTGAAAATAAATATGATAATATGGCTTCTTGTTATTGGTCATATTTCGTTATGGGGTGTCAGGAACCCATGTTCGGGGTAAAATCCACGTTTCCCAAATTGAAATTGTTATTATATTGTTCATATTACAGTTGATATTATTTAACCATTTGGAGACACACATGTTACATGGTTTTGTTGAGTATTAAACATTTCATAATTTATTCCATCCATAGACCGTTGAGATGGGGGAAATGATCACTGTCACATTCATTATTATAGGCTCCTCAAGTTTACATGTCATGCATATTGCCATGCGATATAGGTGTATTTCAATGATTTTCATTTCATGATATGCATTTGATTGTTGAGTGATGTTGTGATTTTTTACATGGTCTCGTATTACTTTGGCTACGATTAAGTGATTTATGGTCTGAATTCATGATATTTATGGTCCCTCATGGGTTGGGATGATTAATTTGTTGAGTCTATTCAATATACTATAAATAAATGTTTGTTGTTTATGGGGATAGGTGCATGGGAGATGATTCATCGGAAATGGTTATACAATATAATGTTAATTTTGAAATATAATATGAATTGGTTCCATCCTTCTCCCAACATGTCATGTTTATAAAAGTTAAATGAGTAAACCTGTAAATTATATACAAAATGAAATGACACTTATACTCGAGCACATAACAATTCCTGGCCTTCATAGTGATTATTTTGGGGTAGAATGCATTGGGTACTATGTTTTCTCATGTTCATTTTCCTCCAGTGATTCTATCTTATGATCCTATGAATTTTCTATGGTGTGTTCTTGGAATTTTTAGACTAATTCCACCACAACATCGTTGTGTCATTCGCTAGAAGGGTGGTAACGAACATGATTCAGACATGGCCAACCCTGACCTACCCCTCTTACCTCCAAGAGTTACACTTGAGGTATCGCCTATAGTATTACATACTAAAACTAATCGACATGTCCATTATTTCTTTTTATATATAATGCAGTCCATGCTAGGTGCTCCACAGGTTGCACCTATGATGGATGATCCAACCCATGAGTTCCAGCAGTTACATCTTCATACTTTTTCAGGGTATGGCAATTCTCAGGATGGTGATTCTTGACTAGCAGCCAGGCCGTCTATATTAGAGATTCAAAAAATGCCTCAAGAGAGTATATTAACATTTTCTACATACATTCTTTAGGATTCATCTAAGCATTGGTGGGATATGGTTACCCAGGCCGGTCATCATCAGGGAATGTTCTGGGATGGTTTCCAGACTACCTTCTCTGACCAGTTCATTCCTCTTTCACTGAGAACTAAATGATATAAAGATTTTATGCATCTAGTGTATGGTTTTATGTCAGTAATAAAATATTCAACACATTTCACTGATTTATGAGGCATTTCACATCTTTTATCTCATGGATATCTTTCACGTGCAAGATGTTTTGATGATGGGACCTAGTACGCCAAATTAACCCAGGGGAATGTCCTTCACCTTCCTGCCTTCTCTTAAATAGATGATCGTGCCCTTATCATTGAGTGTAACATGAGGGATAACATGAGTACTGAGTTTAAGTGATCAATGATGTGTCAGACCAGTAGTTATTCTAGAGGAAGAAAATATTCCTTTGAGGTTTCTTGGTAGAGAAGTGGCAGCTAGAGTATCATTTTTTATTGTTCCATAGTGCATCATAAGTCTGGAAGCCCTGGTCATAACAAGCCCCAATCTGACCGAGACCATATTGAGTACTAGGATTCCATCCGTATGGGTAACAATAATTGTTTCTGCAAGGCCTTTCCATCAGCTTCAAGTGGTAATAGATCAACATTTATTCACCATACAGGAGTGAGTTTTTTTTTGCATCGTGTAAGGTGGGGAGTTGGTGTTGTACTAACAGGTCTGGATGAGGAGGATTTTGTGGCCATGGTGGTTGGACACATGATCACCGGAAATTCCAAGAGAGAAATCATGATCGTGGTAGTCCATCTGTTACACAAGGTTGTGGAAGAGGATAGTTTCATGGAATATATTTGATATCCAATGATCATGATACAAGACCATCTATTGTTCGTGCTACTATTCAATTTTCCTCCATTATTGTCTCTATTTTATCTGATATTGGTGCTTCAATCTCATTAATTTATGTATCAATCTTGGAATGTCTCTATTACGAGATATAATATCACAATACTAAAATGTTTCTCGATACACCGTTAGAAATATAGACAATTGGCATATGCTAGTGAAAGGATTGTCCCCTTGTGGTTGGTAGTAACCCTTTCTTGTGGAATCTCTTTTTTCTGTATATTATGATCTTCGATGTCATTATTAGGATGAACCAGTTAGTCTGATATCATTCTTTTTTAGACTACTATCACTACATGGTATCTTTAACATCACATGAATTCTTTAGTTAACTTTTCAAACGTGAGTGGGAAGTCTATGATGAGAGAGATGGACCATAGCATCATGGGGTAGGTGAAGTGAACTCCACGATTGTAAATATATTCATGGAGGATCGAGGTTTTCTTCAAACTAATATTCCTCTAGCAGTTGATCATTTTAGATAAGTTTTTACTGATGACTTTTCTGGCTTACCTCTAAAGAGAGAGGTAGAGTTTACACTTTATCTTGTTCTATGAGAAGCTCCAGTGTCCATTTGTATTTATAAGATACCATATACTCCGCATCAGGAGCTCAAGTAGTAGATAGAGGACCTGGAATCCAAAGGCATTATATAGCTTAGTACATCCACTTTGTGTTCACTCATGCTTTTTTCTTTGATTGAGGATGATTATCATTGTCTATGCATGGATTAAAGAAGGGAGAACCAGTTTATGGTCATGAATCGGTATCCACTTCCTCAAATTGAAGATCTATTTGACTGGATTTGAGAAGTAAATATGGTCTCTAAGATCAACCTGAAACTGGGTTATCATCAGTTTTGAGTCAGATCATCATACATACCTCATACAACATTATGTTATAGGTATTTTCTGTAAGAGTATCTCCTTATGTTCTTTGGCCTTATGAATGAACCAACCATTTTCATTGATTTGCTGAAAAGGGGTTTCCACCCCTATTTGGACTCTTTTTTAATGATATTTGTGGAGGACATATTTGTGTATTATTTCACTCATAATTACCATGAAAAAAATCTTTAGATTGTTCGGAGTACATTGATATAGCATCATCTTTATGCCAATATTTCTAAGTGAGATATCTAGATCAACATGGTCCACTTTTGGGTCATATTATTTCAGAATCTGTTGTAACTATTGACCCAAAAAGGTTAGTGCTGTTGTTTCTTGGGAGTATCCGATGAATGTTTTTGATATGAATATTTTAATAGGACTCGATGGATATTAAATCAATTTCATAAAATAATTATAACATATTTATTCACCTCTTACTGGTCTTAAAATGAAGGGTGTCAAGTTCACATGGTCAGAAGCATGTGATAAATCCTTTCTGGAGCTGGAAGGGAGGATTGTGTCTGCACCTCTTCTGATTCTTCCAGAACTAGGTAAATGTTATATTGTCTTCTACGATGCATGATTAATTGGCCTAGGAGTATTTTTGATATAGGAATAAAAAGTTGTTTCATTTGGATTTCTTATTTTAAGGCCTCACGAGAGAGATTACTATATGCACGACCTCAATATAGAAGTAGTTTTTAATTCATTACGTCGCTAGAGATGTTAGCTATTAGGTGAGTGCCTTGTAGTGTATACCAATTACAAGATCCTCAAGTAAATATTTTCTCAGTGTGACTTGAACTTTAGAAATAAAATATGGGTTGAATATCTATATTTATTTGATTTTGAGATTGCATATATGTATTTATTTGGAAGTTTTTTCACTGATGCACTGAAAAGAAGAACTCAAACACAGATCGTACATGAAGCTAGTGATGAATGGAATTTATTGGCCCTCTTTTCTGAACATCATCTAGTGTTTCATGACAGTCACGAGTAATCTTACCTCACATTCTTAACAGTTACCTCTTTCTTCCCTTAGATGGTGAAGAGTAGGATGTTTTTAAATTCTGATAGTTTGGCTCACCCTGAGAGTATCTTTTGAGATAACCCATCTCCAGATTGGTCTCTGGATAAAGAAAGTTTTCTTCGTCTATGTGGATGTATCTGGGTTCATATAGTTACGAGATAGGATTGGATGAAAGTGTCTTAAACATCTCCGTTGGATGTTCATCCAGGCATTTCAAAGATGTATCAAGATATGTGACACCAGTATTAGTGGCCTTAAATGAAATGATGGATTGGACGTTTCATCAATTGGTGTTCAAACTGTCAGCAGACCATGGGTGGGCACCAATGACTTGCAGGATAGTTACCAACATATATAGTAATGTAATAGAAGTTGGAGGATGTTGCTAAGGATTTCGATGTCTGATTACCTAGGTCTCCATGGGTTAGTGATTCTATATTTGTAGTCATTGACTGACTAACAAAATCATCCCACATCATTCCTATACGATATAATTTATCAGTTGATGAGTTGGAAAAGATATATGTCCATGAGATCATTCTACTACACGAGGTTCCACATAGTATCATTTCAAATAGGGACTCTCGTTTCACTTAACTGTTCTATAAGGGTTTGTAGATATCTATGGGGAATCTGGTCTTTCTAACACAGCTTTTCACCATCAGACTGATGGAGAATAGAAATCAAATATAAAGCTTCTAGAGTACATTATCTGACATTGTATCCAGGATTTCAGATGTTCAGGGGAGAATAATATTCCTCTCATCGATTTCGTTTATAATAAAAAAAATTAGGAGACAATCCGAATGGATTATTTTGGGCCTTATATGGTAGGACATTCCATTCACTCTTGTGATGGCTAGAGGAAGGTGAGGATGCCATACCATTCCATCATCTTTTTCAATAGACATAAGAACAGATCCATAATATGAGGATGAATATTACTACTGCTCGGTCTAGACAAAAATCTTATTCTGATCACCATCGACGACCTCTTGAGTTCATGTTTGGTGATTGTGTATTTCTTTTGGTATAACTGAGGCTAGGGAAGAGAGGATTATGGTGGAAGGGAATGATGTCTCCTCGTTATGTCAGGATTTTTCAAATTCTAGTGTGATTCGGGCTGGTAGCCTACCGGTTTCTACTTCTTCAAAGTTACCATTTAATGCATGATGTCTTTCATGTATCACAACATCGCCAATATCATGTCAACCCATCTCATAATTTTGATCCTGAGGAAGTTGAGTTAGATGGAGATTCTAACTTTGAAGAGTATCCATTACACATCTTTGACAGAAGCATGAAGGAAATCTAAGGCAAGTCTGTCCATATCGTATAGCTTCCATGGCATCATGGCTGATTACAAGACGAGACTTGGGAGAGGGATCCTGATGTATGTTCCCAATGGCCAGAGTTGCTCTCAGACAATGTTATTTTACCCATAGAATGAGAACTCAGGGGACTTATTATTTTAGAGGGGGATGATTTTAAGAACTCATTGTTCACTCTGGCATGGGACCTTTAATTTTCAGTCAAAATTTTTACATTGGACCTAATATAGATTCATAATGTGTTAGTAAAAGTTCGGACAGTGTTCATGGATTTTTTGTTGCCTGAAACCCATATATTTGGGTAAAACTAGCTTAGTGACCATTTTAGAGTAAACATTATAGGATGTATTCAGGTTTTTTACTTATCATGTTGATGGTGTTTTTTTGGAATGAACAATCTCTCACGATTGGTGCATGACCATGTGGCCTAAATGTGGGAGTGCAACATTTTCCCCAGGTACCTATGCATGGCATGAATATTTTTTGATCAAATGTGATGCCAAACAATTTGGGCAGAGCCGTATCACATTTTTTGTGCACAGGTTGTCAAACTGAGTGGATAAACCATGCAAATGCAAAATGTTCGGCTAAATTTACATGTTTCCCCTTAATGATCTATTAATCCAAACCTTATTCCCAAACTCATAATCTAGTGATATTTTCCTCCATCTTGACCCCTTTGAGGATTTTTTTAGGCCAAAACTAGGGATCAAGATATATCCTATATCTGGCATCTGATTGAGCTTATGTTTGTCACATTGGATTCAAAATGATAATTACTCAAGTCCCCTTTATTCATTCTTCTTCTCTTTTTTTCTGAATCTAGATATCTCCATGTGATCATTTTTCACCTTTTCATTGATCTACATCAATCTAAGATATATAAAGGGATGATACCGAAGTATGACAGTCATAAAACCCTATGGTGGGTGGTCTATAACTTATCCATGTAATTCGGTGTTTTATGAATATTCATGTGGGCCCCATTGATTTCAACGAAAGTCATTTCTTAAATTTACGTGTAATGATTATAATTGTGAGAATCATATAGTTAATGTATTTACAAATATGTGATTAGTTGTTAGTGCTTACACCCACAACTCAATCCACCACATGACGAAGGTTATTCCATGTTTGGGGTTTTAGTGTTTCGGCACGTTTGAGCCACCATTTGAGTGTCCCTTTTCTTGACCTTTTTAAATGTGATACTATCCATAATAAATGGATTGTTATTAATGAGAATTGAATAGTGTAATTTACATATATGCTTACCACTTGACCCATAAAAGGTAAGTGATTCCAAATGATTACTAAATGTTATATGTGAAATGTGAAAGTGGTGGTATACTATTTATATAACATGGTCTTATCAAATGAGTTTGAATAATGGTATCATGTTTGTAGCACACATTTCAATATTGGAGGAAGGTAGCAGGGTGGAACTCAATAATGGAATATAATTTAATGGTCAGTTAATAATTAATTAAATGGTTGTAGTTCTACTTGGCCTATCTATACTAATAGAAGACATGCATTGGAATAATAAATTAATGGTTTCACCTCTACTTGACCTATCAACACTAATGGAAGTAAAGACATGGAACAAAAAAAATTAATTCATGATTACAATATATAATAGTAAGTGACTGAATCAAGCTCATCTTGGATTCTAAGAAGAGAATACCTTGGGTCTTGGGTACCACATTCAGATTCAAGGAAGCAGTTTTCTTAGGTTTATTCCACCCTAAACTGTAATTCTTTTCTATTCCTTAGATGATCGGTATTATACCGTTTGGTCTTTTACATTATTACATGATACATCATGTCACATACATAACTTATTTTAAATGTATTTTTATTTTTTTCATTAATGATTTGTTTTGGGGGGGTCAATGTTTTTATGGAGAATATGTGAGTTTTCATGAATTGGGCCAAACCGTGAGCCCAATTCCAGATTTAAAAATAAATTTTGTTTCTTTTATAAAATATTAATTTTTCAATATTTTTCACTCATTACAACTACTTAATGTCCTCCAATAATATATTAACACCAAAATTAAAATTTGTAGCCTTTATGAATCCATAACCAAGGTTTATATGGGTTTTTATTTAAGGGATTGGGCCTGCACGAATGCCCAATTACAGTTTTAAAAATAAAATTTTATTAACTAATGACAAATTTATTTTTTAGGTTTTATAGGTGATTTCAAGCCCCAAACACGGCCCTTGAACCTAGACGTGCGTCCAATATCCTCCCACCCTCTTTGAAGCTCATTTTCATTGCGGTTGAGGTCTAAACTTCTGAAGAACTCAAATTTCGGGAAGATTTATAAAGGTAAATTGTTTCCTTCAAAACTCCTTCAATTATTACTATTTTACCCCCATTAAAATTCATTAATGATCTACCTATCCTTGTGCGAACCTCCCTTGATGGTTTGAGTATTTTTAAAATTAGAAATTGTTATTTTTTGGGGCGATTTCTACAAGATAATTTAAGTAAGTTGTTCTCCTCCTTTCTTCTTTCAATTTGTTTAGGGTTACATCCAATGTACTGAGGAAATCATCCATTATCATTGAGGTTAATAATGTCCAAGAAGTATGGACTAAAAATTAGGGATTTATCTTGTGTTTCATGGTCTGGAATTCTGGTTTTAGTTATGGTTTACCTTCCTTGAGGTGTGGCAGTGGTGCGTTTGAGTTTTCGCACAAAGGATTCAAGGGTTTACTTGGTTTTGGTAGGTGATTACATTGTGTATGAAATATTTGTGAATTGGATAATTTTTATGGTATTTTAATTCTTAATAAATTTTATTATTTCTGAAAAATATTTTTTTAGTGGTGTTTGTATTTAAAATGAATCCTAAATGCTAATTTCATGTGAAATTGGGGGTTTTAATAGAAATGTTTTATTAGTTTAATTGGGACTACCATATAAGTAACTAGTTGATATTATTGAATTATAATAGGGATAAAGGTAATGTTTTTAATGATTTTCCCTTGTGTTTGTTTCTGAAAAAAATCCGGTTTTAATGGTGTTTGTGAACCACATGAAATTCTAAGAGTTGTTTTGAGTAAAAATGGAGACTTTTCAATGATGTCATTTCTTGAACCATATGTGGATGCCCTAAAAATGATTTTTTGTTTTTACTGAAATGTAGTACGATTAAATTTATGTTTTGGAAACTTAAAAATGTTCACATAGTATGCAAGTGACGTTTATAAGGAGTTTTGTGTCCGAAACACTACGAGATTTTGAGTAATTGTTTTATGAAAAATCTAAGTGTTTTGTTGCGTGTATTAAGTGGTATAATATGTGATATCAATTTTATTGTTTGTGTTTTAACAGTAATGGTGTTTTATATGAAAATTTATTTATGTTTCATGCTGAAATTGATTGAGCACAAAAGGGGAAGCTCGGGTACCTAGGTGTGGCGGATTTGTACTAGTACGGCTAGTGGACCGAATGGGTTTTGTCCCTGTTTCACTTAGCATTTGGATAACAAAAACACTAACTAAACTATGTGGATGATTATTGGGGACCACTAGGTTATAGGTATGTTCCCTACTAGTGTCTCGTGCACGAGAAAGGATTTTTCTATTGTTACTTTACACCGAGGTACGAGGTACATAGAGCTCAAGACAACCTAGTGCCTAGGGGTGTTCCCAATGTTGTTGCTCATTGGATTTGTAGTATTTACTGATTTCATAGGGTGTGTTTGGAAGTAAATTATAGTATCTAACATTTATATTTTAATGTGTTAATATTCTGAACATTTTGGATTGAAAACTATTTTCAATTAGAGGTTTCATTTCTTGAAATTTTAACACTACTTTTCCTTGCGTTTGAAAACTGCTTGCTTTTCCACATTGTATTTCTTACTCTTTGGAATCATTGGATTGAATCTTACTGGGCTTAGGATCACACCCTACTTACACCCCTTGAGTGTATGTAGACTTGGTTATGTTTGATTCAGGTAAAGGAAAGGCTACGGATGATGGCAGTTCATGGTGTTAGTTCTCATCCTTGGTGCGGAGTTGAAGAGATAGCTTGGGGGTGATGACCCCTAGTCGTGTGGTGTCTTTGGGGATGTATTGATGCTATAATTATTTTTATTTGGACCACTTGTATTATCTATAAACCAATGTACTCAGTTCTGGTTTTTTACTTAAGTCTTGTTTGGATCAAAAATTTCAGATTTATATTAAGGATTGTTTTTAATGTTTTATGATATCATACTCGGGTAAATCGTTCCCAAACCTAAATTAATGATACTCGAGCACTTGTGCCAGACCGTGGGGATATGTAACGCCCTTCAGGTCATTTCACGGGCTAGGTTGTGTGCCGGTTTTGGAGGTGACCATATTTGGTTCGTGAGAAAATGCTATCAGAGGAGGTTTGCTACTTGGGTCATGTTATTTGGGGAAGAGTCAACATAGTCTGGAGCTAGGATTTTTGGGACTTGAAATTTCAGTCATGGGTAGTGTCCCTGTCTAGCACATCTCATGACAGGATTCAAGTCACCATGGGAAGTATGGATTTATCTGATTCCTTTGGTTTTCTTGGTTTAATGATAACTATGGGAAATGAAAATAGAGTTGGGTGAATAATCTCAGTGAGCTCGCAGGGCCTGGCAAGCCATGTGGAGCCATGGATATTTTCCTAGAATACTCTCTATGATGGCGAAGTGATTGTAATATGGCTGCCAACCATATGTCCAAGTCACCCACCGAAACTAGTTTCCTCTCACATTTTCTTGTGTCTCTTTGTTTTGGAATATTGGAATCTAGTTTTTACGAAAAAAATGACTTATCTTTAAGGAGTGTGAATTTTTGTGATGTTTTTTTTGTAAAGTGAAAATGGTTTTACTTTTATTAATTCCTATAAATGAAATTTCAGAATTATTTCAAAGGGGTAAATTATGTGTTTACACCTCTTTTGAATGTATGAACTATGATAATTGGGGTTTTAAAAATATGTTTCTAGTGGAATTTTTTTTAAAACCATGGAAAGGTGTTTTGGATTGAATTAAGTGTTCTAGAATTTTTGTTTGGGGGTTGAAGATGGATTTTGGGTTTGGTGACTACTGAACAAAAACAAAATTATTAACTTTTATAACCTTGTCTTGAAATGAGAAGAGTTGAGTTCTTAATTAAATGGTGATTTATGAAATGGTGTTTGTCATGAAATTATAAGTGTTTTGAAATGGGTTTAATTGTTTTGAAACGATTGTGAAAGGAATGAATATGTGCTTTTATTGAATTATGGATTCTTTTCTAAATGGTGGTGTCCTTATGAAATGTTTTGTAAGATGTGAATTGGGATTTTGATCTCATTGTTAGCAGTTTTGAGAAAAAGGAGGGGTTGGTTGACCATTTTGTTTTTGAAAAGTGGACGGAAGTTTTGTTTTACCCTTTGGTATTTCCATGAGTGGCCACATTCATGGGGTTATATGGGATGATGGATGGTTGATGGCATGACTGGATGTGTATTGGGATGGATATGAGGAGGGTGCCCGGTGTGACACAAAAACATGCATGTGTGAGGCCCATGGGGTACCATTAGTGGATACGCTTACTGCTAAACCGTTTTTTTTCAAAGAATTGGTTTTAAAGAAAAACATGATGTATTAATGAATAATTTGGTATGACTTGTATTATGGGTTTTTGAAAATGTTGATGTTGTGGGATGTTTTGAGTTCAAGAACCCCTTCTGTTTGAACTGTGTTTTGGGTTTTTGTTTGGTCGGTATGCTGTGTTGTAGGGACTGTTAGTGGCCTCTTTTGAAAAAAAAAATTGGGATGCCTTTACGGTGGTTCCCTTCATGTGTTTGGATCTGGTCTGTGGCATGTTTTGACCAATGGACCAGCTTGGTTGGGTCCTTGGGTTCTCTCATTGGATAAGGTACGCCCCCATTAAGGGTTAATGCACAACTGAAGTGCAACCCGTTTTGTTTCGCCATGGGAAAATCCTCTAGTTGATCAATATAATGAATATTTTATCGAACATTTTTTTATTGATTCTACACCCATTCATTTTTCTGATTTGTGGATCCTCTTGTAGTGGGATAGATCTTGTGGAAGGTTGAAAGAGACTTTAGTGTCTTAAGTTTCCTAATTCATCAAAGGTGGGAGTGTGCTTTCGTTGTTAGTATGGATGAGTGTCTTGAGGGTGTCTAAGAGGGCCTCTGGGTTCTTTATAGTTTCTTTTAATTAAGAGTTTTTATTAAACCACCAATTTTGAGATTTCGGTCATTATAAGATATTGTGTCCACTTTTTGGACTTATCTGTTGTTTAGGGACTTTGAATATGGTCTCGTTTTATGTATTGTTTCTATCAATCGCAAGGGTCATGTTCGGTGATGCATTGTGATGTTGTGTGCTCTTTTGACCATAAAGGTGAAGGTCACACAATCCTCTAAGGTTCTATGTTATGTTGGGATTATGTCTCCCTTGGGAAAAACATCAAATCCTATATCATAGAGGAAGGTGTTTATACATGTCTTTCCCTTCTGTTGTTTCTCACCCAAAGAAACAAGGTGCGATTTGTGCATCTTCTGATCGCTTGTTTCAGTGAAATGTTTGTCTTTGGTAAAGTGGGTTATGAAGTGTGTTATATCTTGATGAACCCACCGGGGTATGAGGTGTAGTTTTTTGTGGCACCAAAAGAAGAAGTTCCACATAGGGGTTTCAACAGCCAAACTGTGTGGCCGAAGATGCTTCAATATTTTGAGCTCCATCCATAGGTCCCGGAGAGAAGTTGGCGCGTAGTCAGGGGAAACACCAGTGTTGTTTAAACCATTATACAATTTCATATCCTCAGTGTGAAAGATAGAAAGTGTTTAAACCTATGGTTTCATATTCTTACTTCTGTTGTTCTTGTTCGTTGGAAATAGGTAGAGGGCCTTGTACCCATGTAATCGCCTAATGTCTTTCCCTCCCACGTTGGTTTCCATTGAGTCATTGGAGAATGGATGGAAATTTGGCTAGAAAGTCTGATCACACATTTTGTGCAAGATTAGTAGTGACAGTGTGCTAGGAAGCCACGTGGAAAGAATGATCAGCATAGTTAGTGCACGGTTTCCCAAACCGTGCGGACTGACCCTACACCCTTCCCAAATCATAAAAAAATTGGGTCTTTCTGTGTCGTCCCATGCTGGTCAGTTAAGATGGTTGGTTCTTGTGGTGGGAAGACCCACTGCGGGTATCATGTATATTATTTTGTAAATTTCTAATTTATTTATACCCCTTGTACTAGGGAGTCTGTTTGGGCCTCCCCTATAAGTGTCTTGATTCTGTCTCAGGAAGTAAAAAATTTAAGTTATCTCTTACGGTGGGGATCACATTTGTGTCTCTTCATACGAGTAACTCATATTTTTCCTTGGTTTTGTAAGGGATGTAGGTATTATCATTTGGAGATATCTAACTACCTACATCTTACTTTGGTAAACATTGATATTGGAGAGTGACCAGTGGTTTAGTTATAGTAGGGCAAGTGTAACCATGTTCGATGTTGTTGTTTATTTGGGTAAATTGATTGAGTATTGTTCAGATTGTGTTTGAAGAGTTTTCATTTGGGATAAAACCTAAATGTGCTTGATTCTTTCAGTAAAGTAGTGTAAGTCAGGTTTGTGAGAGTATTCCTTCTTTCATTGATCACTGGAAGTGTTATGGACTTTGGGGGGAGAAACCTGGCAAGAGAGTACCTCTTGGTTTCTCAGTTGGGTTTGGTTGTTTCTTTGGCCTTACTATGACTTTACGGGGCGGAAAGTTTTCACGTTGGGGATAATTGTCACATAACTAGATTATTTTAAATGTATTTTTATTTTTTTCCATTAATGCTTTGTTTTGGGGGGGTTTCCAATGTTTTTATGGAGAATAAGTGAGTTTTCATGAATTGGGCTAAACCGTGAGCCCAATTCCAGATTTAAAATTAAAGTTTTTTTCTTTTATAAAATATTCATTTTTCAATATTTTTTACTCATTAAAACTTTTAAATGTCCTCCCCTGATATATTAACACCACAATTAAAATTTGGAGCCGTTGGAAATCCATAACCAAGGAGTATATGAGTTTTTATTTAAGGGATTGGGCCTGCCCGAAAGCCCAATTACAGTTTTAAAAAGAAAATTTGATTAATTAATAAAATATTCAATTTTAAGGGTTTTTCAGTGATCCCAAGCCCCAAACACGGCCCTTGAACCCAGCCGCGCGTCCAATATCCACCCACCCTCTTTTCGGCTCATTTGAATCGAGGTTTAGGTCAAAACTTCTGAAAAACTCAAATTTCGGGCAGATTTATAAAGGTAATTTGTTTCCTTCATAACTTCTTTGATTCTTACTCTTTTTCCCCCATTCAAATTCACAAATGATCTACCTATCCTTGTTCGAACCTCCTTTGAAGGTTTGAGTATTTGTAAAATCAGATACTGGTATTTTTGGGGGCGATTTCTACAAGATAATTTAGGTAAGTTGTTCTCCTCCTTTATTCTTTCAATTTGTTTAGGGTTACATCCAATGTACTTAGGATTTCATCCATTATCATTGAGGTTCCTAATGTCCAGGAAGTATGGCTTAAAAATTAGGATTTTATCCTGTGTTTCATGGTCTGAAATTCTAGTTTTAGGTCTTTTTTACCTTCCTTGAGGTGTGGCGGTTGTGCGTTTGAGTTTTCGCACAAAGGATTCAAGGGTTTCCTTGGTTTTGGTAGGTGATTCCATTGTGTATGAAATCATTGTGAATTGGATACTATTTTTATGGTATTTTAATGCTTACTCAATTTTATTATTTCTAAAAAATACAGTTTTAGTGGTTTTTGTATTTAAAATGAATCCTAATTGCCAATTTCATGTGCAATTGGGGGTTTTCATAGAAATGTTTTATTAGATTAATTGGGTCAACCCTATAAGTAACTATTTGATTTTATTGAACTATAATAGGGATAAAAATAATTTTTTTAATTATTTTCCCATGTGTTTGTTGCTGAAAAATCTGGTTTTAATGGTGTTTGTGAACCACATGAAATTCTAAGAGTTGTGTTGTGTAAAAATGTAGACTTTGCAATGATGTCGTTTCTTGAACCATATGGGGCTGCCCTAAGAATTATTTTGTGTTGTCACTGAAATGTAGTAGGAATACCTTTATCTTTTGGAAACTTAAAAATGTGCACATAGTATACAAGTGAGGCTTATAAGGAGTTTTTTGTCCAAAAAACTACGAGATTTTGAGTAATTGTTTTATGAAAAATCTAATTGTTTTGTTGCATGTTTTAAGTGGTATAAATTGTGATAGCTACTGTATTGGTTGTTTTTGACCAGTAATGGTGTTTTATATGAATATTAATTTATGTTGCATGCTGAAATTTATTGAGCACAAAAGGGGAAGCCTGTGTACCTAGGTGGGGCGGATTTGTACTAGTACGGCTAGTGGACCAGATTGGTTTTGTCCCCATTTCACTAAAAATTTGGATAAATACAACTCTAACTAAACTATGTGGATGATTATTGGGGACCACTAGGTTATGGGTATGTTCCATACTACTGGCTCATGCACGAGAAATGATTTTTCTATGGTTACTTTACACCGAGGTACAAGGTACATAAGTCCCAAGACAACCTAGTGCCTAGGGGTGTTACCAATGTTGTTGCTTATTGGATTTGTAGTATTTACCGATGTAATAGGGTGTGTTTGGATGTAAATTACAGTATAAAACATTTTTATTTTAATGTGTTAATATTATGAAAATTTTTGATTGAAAACTATTTTCAATTAGAGGTTTCATTTTTTTGAAATTTTAAAACTACTTTTCCTTGCGTTTGAAAACTGCTTGCTTTTTCACAATGTATTTCATACTCTTTGGAATCATTGGGTGGTATCCTACTGGGATTAGGCTCACACCCTACTTCACCCCATGGGTGTAAGTATACTTGGTTATGTTTGATTCAGGTTAAGGAAAGGCTAAGGGTGATGGCGGTTCATGGTGTTAGTTCACATCCTTGGTGCTGAGTTGTAGAGATAGCTTGGGGGCGATGACCCCTAGTCGTGTGGAGTCATTGAGGCTGTCATGATGCTATAATTTTTTTTATTTGGACCACTTGTATTATCTTTAAACCAATTTACTAAGTTCTGGATTTTACTTAAGTCTTGTTTGGATCAAAAATTTCAGATTTATATTATGGATTGTTTTTAATGTTTTATGCTTTCATACTCGGGTAAATCGTTCCCAAACCTAAATTAATGATACCCGGGAACTTGTGCCAGCCCGGGGGATAGGGAACCCCCTTCGGGTCATGTCACTGGGTGGGTTTGGTGCCGGTTTTGGCGGTGGCCAGATTCGGTTCGTGACAAATTATATACACTCCTTGGATACAAATTTGACTAGTAGGTTCCGTGGTGAAATCCCATAGGGCCATGTCCTTGCTTAGCCTCGTTTTACTTGAATCTATCAACATGGACTTTGTAGGAACTGTATTATGGAATTATTCTGATTATACCGCTTAGATTTCATGTGTACCCATCAGCTAGACTCAAATACCATAGAGTTATCATTCTATGTGATCTATGTTACCTGGGTTGTTACCCTGGAACTATCTCACTAGATTTCATTTTCGGGTATCCTTGTTATATCATGGGACCTTCACTACTTATATTATCATGAGGTGATGTCATTTCTAGCTTTTCCTCACATGACCTATTACCAAATAATGTAAATTACTTAATAAATTGAAATTGATACATGTTCTGATAGTAGAAAAGGGTTGAAGCAGGTACATTGGTATTTAGGTATATTTTAATGCTTTCTTTAATTATATATGCATGCCTGAACACTTCTAAATTCGGTTACATGGGCCAGATGTTATGGACACCATTGGTTGTTGCCCAATGAGATTTATCTCACACCCCCTTTGAGTGTTATTATGTACCCGACGTAGATTAAATCATTGTAGGTATTGAAAAGGGGAATTAAATATCTCCAAAAATTGATTATGTGCTAATTGGATGGGGCATGATAGCAAATGGCCGAGTAATATCTCAGGATTCTTGGAGTAGCCTTTATTTTATTTTACATTGTGCAACATGGTATAACTACTATCTTGTATCTATGATTCCCAAATTTTTAGTGACATGATATTAAATCATCCCTGTTCAAGTAGATATAGTTATTGTTATTCTCATTTATGTATAGCATCAGTTTTATTCTGTTGTTTATCTGTAATTTTCAAATTGATTATATTGTTTACTATTCCTTTATATTCCTTCCACTATGATATACTCTCATATCAGTTAATAGTCTTCTCATGGACACATCCTAGGCCAACACAACTAGTCGGCATCCAATGGAGTTTGGGGAGATGTTCTTGGGGCAATGTGGACTACCGGGATGGAGGCACTCATTGAGTGGCATCCAGATCCAGGACGTCACATTTGGTCTCACCCATAGAGTTCAACAATGTTTCTATTCTTCTAGTTTCAATATTGGTTGAATGTATTTGGTATTATATGCCTTTTGAATATGTTTTTGACCATCATATCAGTCAAAAATTAGGATTCAATAATATATTAATAGTATGAATTATTTATTAATGATGTATTAAAATTCTTTTTCAAATAAATAAGATTAATATAGATATTTATTATGATAATAATGGATTTCCAATTTAATTTGGATCCATATTTCAGAATTTTCATTTAATTTTTATATAAATAATAATTTTCTATCAACAGAGACCTAAGTGTGTCTCTTCTCTTTTCATTCACAAATTCATAATCCAATTGTTCTTATATTATGAAAACTTCAATAAATTGGTTTATTTGAGATAATTAGATAACAATAAGCCAAATTCGAATATTTTATGAATTTTATTATTAGTTTTATCATTTAAATGACACATTTTGGTAACATTTCTTTTGATGTTTAACGTGAGTATCAAGCCAAGATTCCAATATTCCATAAATCGAGTACTGGTTATTATTTATCTAAAAAATTTTAGGGTAATAATTTCAATAAATAAGCTAATGAAATCATTCAACGAATGAAATTTGGTTTTCGGAAATTATTTTTTTAGGTTTCAAACATTCATACAACTCTTGTTATATCCATCAAAGAAATAAAGATAATACATTATAGAGACATTGACAGTCTCGTTATAGTAAGAAATAAATCAAATTAATTTATCATTTTAGGATAACAGAATGGACCTATATAAATCTTATTTTCAGAATCCCACATGTTGAATGTAATTTAGTATTTATTAATAAGGGCATTATAGAAGAGGTTAAATCCTTGATCCCAAGGAAAATATATTTTGGAATAAGGTCCCTCAATTCACGGACGCTAAGAAGATATTATCTAAGTTTCTATAATAGGATATTTTTTTACCATAATTAATGGGAAATATCTAAGGATGAGGGATATATTTATATAAAAAGATGTATTAAAATAAAAGGGGATGGGTAATAGATATCTATATCATTATTTTTTCACATGGATGATTCATTAGAAACGTATTGGAAAACTAATAAAGTACTTGATATATTAAGCTTCTTTAATCTTCATTTTGGTGATTTAGTGAAATGGGATAAGTTTAGTGATGATGTTAAAATTTTTCAATAGAATAATTATTCCTCTATAATAATTAAAAGTTAAAACCTATTTTAAATCATAAACATTTCAAAATACTGATCGAGGTCTTTGCACCAAACCTTAATCCAGCCATGTATAGTGATCGTGGGAAAATGTTTAAGAAATATTCTTTGAATAAGAGTTTTTATGGACATATAAAAAGGATAATGACTATTTGGGGTCCCTAGGAAAATTATTTTGTGATTTTAATAAAATTATTTATTAGGTCAAACCATAATCCACTATAAATATATAGAAAAATTATATGGTTCATAACAAAACATCATCAGATAAATTTTTATTGGTTTTAAAATAACGAGTCATAATATTTCAATGTGAGATGGGATGAAAGAATCATAATCATTTTAATTCGAACAATAAACACAAATATTTGACAAAGATAAGTAATTTCTCTTATAATACTATACTTCCATTGAATTATACACTCCCAAAATATTTAAATGGTCATGAAAGTTAATTTTGGCCCAATATTGAACCATCAAGAGGTACATGAAAAAATAAATTCAATAACTACTATCCAAAATTAGTTCATCATTTTAGAGTAGGTATAAGATAAATTTATGTTGATGGGTTTTCTTTAGTAGAGAAGAAATGAGAAAAATAAACATAATTAGATCGATTATGACGATTATGACTCAAATTTGGTGTGTATGTATACTCATATAATGTCTTTAATGTAATATAAAGGTGAATATTTTTACATGAAAATTCATGATTTATACTCAATTTAAATTAATTATTACACACCATTATTGTGATTTTGTTCTTCATATTTTAGATTATATACGTGAGTGCCAACTTTCTTCAAATGTCTCATTAAATAATTTCTTTAAAAAAATGACCTTATCATAAATTTCGATGTAGTCATTTGATACAAATATCATTAAATCACTCAATTTAAGTAAACAATTATAGATTTTATTGTAATATTTTATTATATTAGAAAATATGTTATAAAATTTGGAATAACATCTGAAAACATTTTAGATATCATATAAAAATACATTCTGATAACATATCCAATAAGTCTATTATATTTTAAAAAATTCATTAAATTAAAAAGGTCCTTGTTTAAATATCCTTTTGGGTTACCATAAATGTATTTTAATAATTTATAATGATAATTAATTACTAATTCAAAATACTAAAAAAATACTAAACATTATAAAAGAAACAATTCTATTTAAACTATAATAGGATCTCAAACAATCTCTATCAAATACTTGTATCTCCACATTATTTTATTATGGATATATCTCATACACCTTGAATTATAATATATTCCATTTTCCAAAGACATCATATATATCCATCATATTTGAATATGTCAATATCACATAGTTCAACTTATAAATTATAGATTCTCCCAGAAAAAACCAATCAATTATAATGAATAGATCACATGTCATTCAACCGGATGAATACATATCATGTCATTCGTAGAAGTGTATGAGTACATCTCATGAAAGTCTATGATATATTAATTCATACTTATTCATTATTTTACATTGAGTTCATAGGTTTCAAACACATAATAATATAGGATAATCCAAACCATATTTCCAAAAAATCAAACACAAGACTAGTATAACACCAAACTACTAATTATTAGTTTAGTATTATGAAAAGAATTAGAATGGTATCTAATTATGAAGGTTAACTTGAATTAACCCCAATAAAACTCTTAAAATTGGGTTTACATTAGAACCTATACCCCATGAATACCAATTACACTACATGTTAATTTTCATGTGTGATAAACCATACAAAAAATACATATATTTTACATCATTTTACATTATTAATCAATACAAATAATCATTAAATCACACACAAAGTACCCGAAAAAATAAATATATTTAGGTTTTTGATTTAAATCTATCTTATTTCATAACACAATACACACTTCATTCATAAAATAAATTTTAAATCAAATTTTCATAAACACCTTACTAAATCGATAATTTTTAGAAAAAACATACGAATTGAATTGGGTTTCCTAATATTGTAGTAAGGGATATAAAATATTTAGTCATAAAGGATTTTTCATTAGATTATAATCATGTAAAAAACACCTATAGAGGCAAAAATGTTTAATGGAATAAGATTATAAAATCATAATATTTGGTTATGATGAATGATTTCATAATTAAAAATCCTGATATAGATGTATAAGACCAAATAACTATCACATCATGTATAATATATTCCATAAAATAAAAACATTTAATCATAAAAAAATAATCCCAAACCATTATGATATATAATTAGAATCAAACACAAGAATAAGAATAGTAAATAATAATATATGTTAATGATATCTAATAATACCATCATTATATAATAAACAAACATGTTCAATTAGATAACGAATCATGGTACTTTTCTATATCCCATAACGGATTGGACGATGATAAAATCTTATGTCACATTCTTCTCACGTCAAGAGATATAACGTTTTGTTTAATTCATTGGAGTGACATGAAATTATGGGCCCAAAAATCACATTACTATATATATATATATAACATTTTAAATCAATCATAAAACCATTAAAATATCAGAATTATTAACCCATGGAAAATGGGTTATAGAAAAATTAAATGATATAATAAATATGATGTATGTATAAATTTGATGAAATAATACAAAATATTTCATCACCTAGAATAAATATATCGTAAAAAAAATTAGGGTGATACCTAATTTATATGAAACAAAATAATAAATAATTTACCATATATAATAATGTTAATATAAAATTAATTTATTTAAAATTTGTTAATTATTTTTTTGTATTCATTATCCTAAAAAATATATAAGTTGCATAAAATTTTTTTTTTAGATTCAAAAAAAAAGATTTTAAATTTGTATTTTTGTTAATAAAATGACACAAAAATGTAACCCTAAAATAAAATAATGACAAAGTGGAATATTTAGGAGATAAAGATACCAAATTCAATAATAGTTGAAAAAAAATAAAAAATCACATTTTTGTGAGGGGACGAAGAATCCCATGTTTTTTAAAATGATACAATATTTGATTAAACAAATTAATGAAAAATAAGAGTGGCTGAAAAATATATATTTACCTTTATAATCAAGTGAAATACTTATTTTGGGTAAGAAGGAACATGGATATAAAATAGAATTCAATTACACAAAATAAGAAGAGTGACACTCCTCCACTATAATGGATACATATCCTTCCACTACATCACACGTTTAAATCCACACTACCTCAAAAAATCTCTCAAAAAAAATGGTCCTAAAAATAAATATCCTAATTTTAGATTCATTATATTGGTAATAAATCCATCTAGGGAAGCTTTTTGGTACAAACCAAAAGAAGTTACATGATTAAGATATAATTCATTCTCTCAATCACTCTGATATCATTTTCATTATCCACTGCATAAAATATCATTATTCTATTAGTATAAAAACCATTATTCTAAATATAATATTATGTTTTTATATGATGTTTTAGAACTGAACATACACACACATCCATCTGATGGATACCAAACATATTATTTACATGTCCAGCAAACTACTGCCTCACAAAACAATGATTATTCATTTTTTTCCTTTATTACCACTCATTATGTCCATTATGATAGAAACTATATTTATATATTATGTATAATATATTTATAATATATTTACTCTTATTTAATAATTTTACCACACGTTCCTCTATAGATTACTTTTTTTGTCAATATGATAACATTATTGGTAGAAATGTGGATTATCGCCCCATCGAAGCTATTGAACTTGTTAAGTATATACATAAAATGTATAAAATATTATTTTAATGACAATATGATACTTATATGACAAATATATTATATTTTAATTATGACATAGATATATATATCATTTAATTTTCATTCTTTTAAATACAATAATTAAATAAAAGTAGTGTCCATGTATACATATGATCTACTGTCTCCATGAACGGTGCACTTCATTTTTTAGATCCAAATATTTTAGACCATTATAAATACATATATAAAAAATATATAAGATAATTAAGTAATTTTTTAAATTTTGGAGAATATTGAATCTGGATCTATGGAATAGTAAAAAAAATTACATGTCAAAACATACTTGCGAAAACTAGGAAATTAAAACCTAAATAGTGAAAATAATGAATGTGTGTTAAAAGAATGGTATTGAAATTTCATAAAAAGAAAATATATAATATTATAAACATTCTTATGTTTCTATTATAATTTAGTAACATATTTTATACCTATATAATTGAGAATAATTACCACATAATATAAAGGATGGTTAAGGTATTAGATTTTCATCTCACATTATTTACATATATGAGACAAATGTCATATTTAAAAATTACTTATTTTTATGGAGTATCTAATGCCAATTTTCATATAATATATCTAAATAATTATTTAATATTCATGGAATTATATTTTTTCATTTATTGATAATTATATTTGGGTCTTCAAATTTATAATTTACCATAGTTGTAAGTGATTCTTGTATTACTTTTCTTTCTGTGATGAATACACCATATACAAAACTTAAATTTTTAATATAGTTTATATTCTACACCTTTTGATCAATTATATCATGAATTATTTGTCTTAATGGTATTTAAACAATACATCATTGTAATTATGATTTAAATATTTTCATTGGTATGGGACACATTGTGATTTTCAAAAATTATTTTCCTAAAAAAAATTATTATGGTTATATTGGAAATATAACATTTTTTGAGATTGATAACGTTGTCATGAAACATTAAATTTATTATAAAAAAACATCATCTTAAATTACCTTTAATAACTATATTTTCACAATATAAATATTATTATTTTATAAACTGTATATCATTTTATATACGGTGCTCACATTGACATTTATTTGATTATCTGTGGAATTATTGATAGCTATGTATTTTCTATTCATTACAGAAAATTTTTGATATGCAATAATGTTTCTTAAATATGTCTTTAATGATTTTCAGATTTAATACATGGGTTGGGGATGATTTATTTAAATCATTATGGGTTGGGGAACTGTTAATGTCACCTCCTCTATGCATCAGTAGTATCAGGAGATGATTAGTTAGCCACATCAAAATAGTTAAAATGTCTCTTGATCGTAAAGGTATTATGTGTCTAGGAAGTATGAAATCTGTTAATTAATAATTTCTTTAATTTAAAATTTATTCATTATTTATCCATGATATTTTTTGTTAATATACCTATGGTTGCATATCATTTTTTTAATTCCTTTACAGGCACGTGTTTTTAGTTTCTTACAATTTTATATTAATATTTCCTTATCTTGAAATTTTAATGCCTTGTGTTATCATATTTGTTTCACATTCCATGTTAATTTATTTCTATTGATTCACTATTTCGTACGCTTTACTTATCGTTATTGGGAATTTGATCTCACACTTAATTTGTTTCTTTTATCTAGGTTATGAAGAGGAAATCATTGAATAAGTGTTTAAAAATTCCGTTTCCATCATTTTATTATGTGTCATGTTTTCATTTTCTCTTCCCAATGTATTATGGGTATCATTTATGTAATTTTAAATTTCCATGACAACTAAACTGAATGGTCCTTTTGGATTTTATTTTTTTTTAATCATGTCTATGTAATAAATTTAATTCACCGAATATGGGATTTTGGTGTTTGGGTGTTATAGTTGGTATCAATTGATATTTAGAAATAGCATTGGAAAATATAATTATAAATCATAGATTATGTAACATAACCCTATGATATACATTGAGGTTAAGTATTGAAGAACATCGAAGATATTTGGTAAGGTATTTATTATATTGTTTTCATAAAAATACATCCTTATATTGAAACAACAAGTGGACATGGTTCAAGAAAAGAAGTACCTAAGAGTAACAACTCTATCATGGTGTTCCAAGAATGAATAAGTGTAACCTGGTACATGACAATGATCCTAAATACACACTTGGGTTGACACAACATAGAGATATTCTTTTGATAATTCACATTCACATTATAGACAACTATGATGGATTTTAACAATGTATAACCCAGTTTAAACCTATGATGTTTTAGATTATTGATAAGGTTTCAAGGGATAGAAAAACTATAAATAATTTTATGGATAAATATTTTACCATAAAACTATCTATGAGAAAAACATTTGATGACATATTTATGAATTGAGGTTTTATTGAAAACTTTAGTTAAAATAATTTTAGTGATTAACATAAATTTAATGAATGAATATCATAATTATTTAAGAAATTATATTAATATGATTTTATAACGGGGAAGATTATATGTTGGGTGACAAACAATCAAATATGGTAATGGAGCAGGTCTTGAACCCATGATTGAAGCATGATAAGGGTTTAACCCCAAGCAATGTTCTCTGTAAT
Source organism: Viscum album (assembly GCA_963277665.1). Lineage (NCBI taxonomy): Eukaryota > Viridiplantae > Streptophyta > Magnoliopsida > Santalales > Viscaceae > Viscum > Viscum album. Next base: position 250,717,507 of record OY728133.1, read on the forward strand.
TTATGGGATAATTTTTTCATTGTTTATAGTTAAACAATTTGGTGAGTAAATGTCAATGATGAACCAATAATATCACTTTTGAGGATCATATATTAATCTATTAACCATATTGGTTTTTGATGATTTTTAGATACAACTAGATAGGCTTGAAATTATTTTATTGAACGTTTGATCTTTTAAAAGATTTTTTAGTTCTTTAGGCTTAAAAGTATCATTATTTCTAACTAATTTCTAGGAGTGTAGGGTTAACATATAATTTTATCGATGAATAACCAAAATTTTGGATTGTTTATATGAAAAAGAAACCTATCTTGTAGAAAATTTTCCTTATACTCTTGGTCAGAAAAATAATTACCTAACATTATGAATTTGAGTTTTAATGAAAATGTTTTCCTAAGACCATATTTTCTATTAAACTGATGCTCTCTTAAATCAACAAGTATTTAAGGCTTTTAGGAACTCAAAATTCGACTAATAATTCAAATTTTTTGATTTGATGACCTCATTCAATCCCTATAAATATTTATACGTTTCCTCGGAGTATTTAATTCCAAATGCTACTAATTTTCCCCTACTTTGATACCAAGTTACAAGGTAGTCTATGTGACTTTTGTATTTACCATAATATCTTTTCTAGAAGATGTTTTACAAACACCTCTCATGACGTGGGATTTCAATGTAGACAAAATAATATAATCTATTATCAATATCGTGTTTAAATTTTAAGGAAAAAATATAAATATGGAGCATATAATGTAACAACACAAAATACTAAAGTATAACAATGTAGTGAATAGTGTTTATTTAACACACAACCATGTGTTTAAAGGGAATATATTAACATGATATATTATAATATTATATAAATATAATATATTATATAGATTTTAATAGACACAACACTATGTTAGTTTACATCACGCACAATAATGAGCTACCCGGACTGCTTGCGTTACACACAAGAGAGACCTTCCTCGATATCATTCGTTACATGTAAGACTGTGTTTCACTAAATTACAATGTATTATTAAATTATTATTCATTTTTTTAATATAATATAACCTATCCCTAACATTAGTAGATATGAATAGTACTAACTAAATTTTTATAATTATGGTTTCATATCATCATAAAATGAATTCATTAGTTAGCGATTAGTGAGAAACAATAATAAGAACCAATTGGATATAAGAAGAAATATTGTTAATTTTATGCTTCAAAGTGAATTTTTTCTTAATAAATATAATTAATTAAAAATAATTAATAATTTTATAGAAATATATATTCTTTATATTAAATCTAATATTTTTTTATATTCATACACTTGGGTTGATATGAAAAATATAAGAACAAACAAAATTTCACAAATAAATAACCTATATTTTTATAAAGGTATTTTTACATCATTTTAAGGGGGTCACCATTATAAATAAGAAATTTGAAAATTTAATTGATTCAATATATTAAAATAAACGTCATATTTTTATTTAAAAACATAAAAAATTTGTTAGGGTGATTTTTTGATTTTTTTTGGAATCTTATAATTTTTTATAAATAGTTAAAAATAGTGAATTTTAGTTCAAAATGGTATTTTCATAACAAAAATTTAATTTTATATTATTATTTTAATAAGTCTAAAACTTTAATTAAATAATATTTATTTAATTAATATTATTTACACCATTGGAATCATTTTCGCTTTTTAATTTATTATAAAAACAAAGTAAACTTTTGGATGTTATTACTTAAAAAACCAACATTGTTATCCCTCCAACGAAATTAAATTGTAATATATTTTGGCTCTTTCTATGAAATTAATTTTCAACAATGACTCCCATATTTGTAAAAATCATAATCCCTAATTTCTAATATATTAATATTAATTTATTACCCAAAATATTTATTAAATTAATTAGAATTTGTTGTAATCATTAAGGAAAAATAACATTCAATAAGGGACTAGAACATAATATTAAAGTCACAAATGTCCTATAAACATGTACAAGTACCATTGTATATCCATATATACACCATATAATCACTTTTATAACATTTGGTTCATTATTTGAGTCACTTTTAATGTGAAAAATGTGCATGACATTCCATTTTTGAAATATTACAAGATTGGCACTCCTCTACCACTATAAAATTCCCTCCTCTCCTCCCAATTATTAAAAAAACTAAAGACATTTTTTCTCAGCACATATCTACCCAAATATATCCAAAAAATACCTCCAATAATTATAAAATCCTCCCCTTTTTCAGAAAACCATCGACGAATGCCTTTTTGTACAAACCAAAAGAAGTTTCCCGATTAAGAGTTAATGTCTTCTCTCAAGCACTCCAGTTTAATTTCTATTATCCACCACCTAAAATATCTATTTTTATTTATTATATAAAAACCGATGTATAATTATTATACAATTAGTTTTTATGTGATTTTTTATGCCTACAATCTCACACACTTCCATCTAATGGATAACAAACTTGTTGTTTATGTGTATAGTGAACTACCACATCACAAAATGATGACAATTTATTTTTCCTTTACCACATATCACGGACTAAATTATTATAGAAACTATATTTATATATGATATATATCATATTTATAATTTGTTTATTCTTCTTAAATTATTTTATGGCACAAACCTCTATAAATTCCATTTTCTTTAAATACGATAACATCGTTTGTGGATGTGTGGACTACCTCCCCCTCAAAGTGATGTCACTCGTTCACATTATACATGGAATGTATAAATGATGGATTTAATTAAACCATGTAACATATATAAAATAATTATGATACAATAATTATGATATACATAATTATAATTTTATTTTTATTATTTATAACAAAAAATAAATAACCTTCCACTAAAGTATATTTTTATTTTCAATCACTTTTGTAGGAAAACTGAGAACCCTCACAGCTAACCAGTTTAATCACCCCAAGATACTAAAAATTTGATAAAGATCAATTTGAGCTGATTGAAATCAATCTAACTAGATAATATAAAAGGAATATAATTTAACTAAGTGACAAGATTGACCTTTTATATGTCTTAATAATAATACACCATGTTGTACCAAGACTACATGTATTCATCCCTATGAATCTTCTTCGTGTTAAATCCTGCCGTAGAACGAGGATCTATTTCTAAATCTACTCACCTTTGTACTTTTTAGTTTCAACTAAATTAAATCATCCCATAATTTGGTTTATTTATATCATCGACTCCATAATATCCATAATTTTCCCCACCATTACATTATCTTAGTGCATATGTAGATCCATGTGTTAGAGCACCGAAGTCATTTGACACTAAGGGTATTCAAGGGATCCTTCCTCATGCTTCTTCCTAGAATAATTTGAATCCTACTAAAGAGTGACCTTCAAAACACCGTCTAATTTAAGGGGCCTCTCCTCATTCCTATCCTCAGTTAGCTTTTCTACATCCCCTTCAGAAGTTGCAGAAAAATCATTTTTGGTCTCAGTTTGTGAAGCTACCTTGTCCTTCACGGGGAAACCAGTATATCCTCATTATCGATCCTTGATTCCTACCATGAATGGGTCTCCTAATCCTTATGTTTAAAATTTTTATTGGATAATCATGTCTCTTATGGCCTAGTTAGATAGGATTAGTGTTTTTGCCATTGAATTTTTACTTCTTGGAGGCAACAAAACTTCTTGGGTCCTTGTTTTTTAGTTCCATTCTTCCACCTTGGACTATGAAAACCATTACTGTACCCTCATGGATCTCAATAAAAATATTTTTTTGATTGGAAATTGTTGTTTTATTCCAATCTGACATCACTATGTATATCAAAGCAATTGTTCAGGTTGAGATAAGACAAATCCATCAAATTATTCTACCATCTACCACAATGTCTTGGCTCCTCCGATTACTAACCAACCTAGAACATCCATCCCCAGCAAGTTGAATCACCGATTCTGGGTTTTTTCTATTACCTACATGCACTGCCATCACATATGTGCAAGGGTTAGGGACCAAAACATCCTCATAACTACTCCAATTGAACCCACATGAGTAGTTTCAGCCTTCGGTCCTCCCAGATCAAGCATTGGGCAATCCAAAACGCCATACTCCTTTGGATTACCCTATGTACGCTTACAGTAAAACTTTTCTTCCTTGGAATTCTCCTTTGATTCATCCATCTAACCTTCTCCATAGCTAGTATCCCGGATACTATTACTTACTCCAACACATAGGTCCATTGGCCTTCTTAACCAATAAACTGATATACCATGACCCAATTTCTTATAGGACATTCCAAATTCAATCAAATTATCAATGTGGAAGGGTTGTTTCCAAAAAAAATCCTCGGTAATAGTAATCCAAACAAAATAAATCATATTTCTTGAAAAGTCTACCTAAATGAAAATTCAAGGGGATATAGTATGACACACAACTCTCATTCTACTATTAGAACACAAGTCCCTTCTATCCATATTTTATTTCATTTGTAAAATTGAATGATTATGGAAATGTAATGGTAGTTTAGGGAGACTAAATCAAATTCCCAATGAAGGGGTGTCACACATAATATGAAAATGGAAGGAAAACCAGATAAGAGAAACCAAAATCCATTTTAGGAGTGGGGAGAACCAAACCATTCCTTGATTAGGTTGATCTCCATTGAAATATAAATCTTGATGTAATTTCTATCAATTAAACCCACATCTGCAAGATCTTCCCAAACTGAAAAACATAAAACATGCTTATGGAATGTGTCCATCGAAGGCCAACAATAATAAAATCATGTGACGAGAGAATGGTTTATGAGATATTTTTCTTCAAGAAAACTATTTTTGATATATTTAGATGTTAATGAAACCATGGAAATTCTATATAAAGTATTCTAGGAACATGATCTGAAGGAAATGAGACAAGAAATTAGAATTGGATAATGGTGTGAAGAATCTCAAAGAACCTCAAGGACACGACAATGGTCCCTAACCTGTTAGAGTGGTAAAGGGGGAGGGAGGGGATAACCTAATTTTCATTTATTCAGTGGGATAAAAAACCCTAGCTCATGGTGAGGGAAAATTATAATTATTTTAAATAAAACAGATAAATGAATGTGGCATTCATGTGTATGTATAACCCACCGTCTCTATGAATTTTTAACTTCATTTCCTATATTCAAATATTTTGGACTATTAAAAATTAATATTCACAGTATATATAAGATAATTAAGTCTTGGGTTAAATAATAGAGATGATTAAATAATGATATATTTAATAAAAAACAAATTAAAATTCAAAATATACTTGATTAAACTATGAAATTAAAATACAAATTAGTAAAGATTATGTAAGAGTGTAAACAAAAAGTTTATAAAATATTATAAGAAGTTAATATAAAACATTATAAACATGATTATGATTCCGGTAGAATTTTTTAACATATATTAAAACAATATATAAGTGAATAAATACCATAAAACATTAACGAAATTTACGAAAAAAGATTTTATCTCACGTTTTTACATCCATGATATAAATTTCATATTCCCCACTTACTAATTTTTATGGTGTATCTATTTTTATTTTTATATAATATATATCATTTACTATTTTATATTCATTGTATTTAAAATTTTTATTTGTTGATAATTACTTTTATGTCTTCCAATTCATATTCCACTATAATGGTAAGGGATTCTTTTCTTACTTTTCTTTCCATGATAAATATTCCATATACAAAACTTTCCTATATTTTATAGTGTATTTATTTCCCATTTTGATAAATTATATCTTGAATCTTTCTTAGTAAAGGTATGAAAATAATTCTTTAATGGGAATCGATATTTAAATGTTTAAAGTTGTATGGGAGACTTTGAGATGTTTAAAGATTATTTTCCTAAAAAATGATCTTAATGATCATCTTTGAATTATTACTCCATTTTGTGATTGTTAAATTCATCATGAAACAATCACATTAATGTAATCATTTTTCATTTTAAATTTATTTTAATATAAGTATTCTTACAAATTTGATATTATTATTATATATTATTTTAAGTATGGTGTTCACTTTGACAGTTATTTGATTAACTAGTTAATTATTAATAAATAAATATATTCTATTCAATACGAACACATTCTATTGAGGAATATTGTTTATTAAATATATGTATAATTATTTTTACATTAAATAAATGGTGTGGAGATAATTTAAGGAAATCCTTATGGGTGGGTAACCAGTTAATAGAAGACTATCAATGCATCGATAGACCTATGAGACAATTAGTTGTCCAAATCAGAATTGTTAAAATGTCTCTGGATGGTTATGGTATAATGTTCCTGGGAAACCAGAAATATGATAATTATGCATTGAATTTATTGAGAATTTATTATTATTTATCCCTCATAATTTTAATAAACATAACTATGGATGAATTTCATTTTCATTTCATTAATTTAATGGAACATGTTTTTCAGTTTATTAACATTCCATATTAATATCCTCTTATCTAGTTATTTGAATAGAATGTGTTATCAAAATTTTTTACCTTCCCATTTAAATATATATCTATTGATTAATTTTTTATTCTGATTTACTTAACCATATAAGGAATTTTATCTCAAAATTATAATATATTGTTTCCTCCAGGTCATGATGAAGAAATACTTGAATAAGTGTCTGACAATTATTTGTATTTCTTTTTACTATGTATCTTGTTTTTATTTTCTCTTCCCAATGTATTATGGGTATCATGTATGCAATTTATATTTCCAAGACTACTAAACTAAACAATCATTTTAGATTTTATTCCTTGTAATCATGCCAATGTAATAAGATAATTCACTTACTACAGGCCTCCAGGATCTTGGCCTTATGTATATAATAATGAAAAATCAAAACATTTTAAGGGGATATTATATAGTACATCTTGAATATTGTTAATATTAATATACATGTTATGCAATACCATCCCAATAAAAAACAATTCAATGTACCATGCCCAACATTATAAGAAAAAAATCCATCCTTGATATATGGAATGAATGAAGTCCATGTTAAATAAACATCAAAAATAGCATAGCTAGAGAAAACCCCCCAATATCCTCAAAGAACTATTTATATGTCCACCAATGATACCATTATTCTATAAGTTATAAAAAATATAGACTAAAAATGTGGGCATGAGGCCCACATAATGGTGACTATAATTATATCTGGACAAGTTCCCATGAAATTAAAGAAGAAAATGTTTTTTAAAAAATATCTCAATTGGGTAATCCAAGAATATCATAAAAGATAATAAGAAACCATTTTAAATAACTTCATAATTTACTATATCTATGTTTTAATGAATTATATTATGGGAAATATCCTAATTTTATATTTATCCCCAATATATTCAATGTATCTATGATGTCTCACATCTCTTACATCGACATCATCCCTCTATAGTAGCAGTAATGAGGGACACATGCATCACTATAAGACACATTAGTTGTGTGAGTATTGACTCTTATGGAGGAATCATTCGATGGACTGTGTAATGTGGTTAATCGATTTTTTTTAACACCATGAGTGGACGAACAATTCCTAATCCATGTGATAAAGCTGTATGCTCCACTTGATATAAGGAGGTCTCATTTCAAAGAGATAGAAATTACCCAAAAGGGTTTTAGAGCCGATAGTTGGTCTAATATTCGTCCTACATCTTTCCTCATCATCTATATGAATCTATAAGGATCTTTCTAAATGAAAAACGTGAAAATATATCTTAGGTGAAGAGGATATGTATATCACTATGTTATATGAGAAAACGAACTCATAAATAAATCATATAATGCCTGAAACTAACACTCAAAAAGAATGATAAAATGAGTAGTTTATCCTACCTAGTACATAGTGCTTCCAAGTGGAATAAATGATATGTAAAATAAGTAAGGTAATATTTTCATATACTACACTCTACTAAATCATGTGAAGATATAGTATAATAAAAATGTATAGGTTTTATATGATGGGACTATTTTTCCAAGATACAGGATGAAAGACAAGGATTCATATATTTTTTGATATTTATATAGTCTTGTACCCCTAGGTTTGTAAATTCAAACTCAAATTACGAGTTTTATGGAGGTAGTAATTATTGTGGAATTTTTAAAGAAGTGAATAATTGAGTTAAAAAGAAATGGTATAATACTAGAGACTACACACTATGTAGTAATAAAATACATAAGACATTATCCATTTTAACATATTATCATTAATTCCACTTCCAAATCCTTTTTCAATTACAACTTCATATCAATACAGTTTCTCTATCCTAGATCTCATCATCCAACTACACCAGGGTGATCATATGTGATCCTTTATTATTAGATCCTTTTACTATATCTATTTATTAATATATGATCCAATACTTTCATGGAACTACCTCAATAAATTTAAACCCATGTTTTTAATATCATCATTATTTTTACCACCGTAAAAGCCTAACTGATTTTAAATAGAAGGAGCAAGATAGCATTTTTTTATAAAAGTAGGGATCCTTGGAAATCCTAACCAGCTAAGAAGAGGTTTGTAATGAATAACTCTTAATTAATGTGATGAAAAAAAATTTATAACCAATATATGATGGGTTTATTGTAATTTTGTATGTCGGAAACATTATCTACCAAATACTTGTATCATAATTTATAAATAAATAAAACACTTAATAATTCTTTCTATAATGAAGAAACTAGATTATCTATAACTCAATGGATAAAATAAAACCCTTTATAAACATATACACTTAATCATTTATTCCTTCATTTAAAAATTAAATATATATTTATATCATAATTATTTTTATTGATATTTTAAAATAAATTAATCATATTTTGATAAAATTAACCAAAATTATTACTACTTGAATTTATTTTCATTCAAAAATAAATACAAATTTTTTACCTAATTAAAAATCCATGATGGAAATAGGGATTTGCAACAAAAATATTTGATACAACGAAATAAAATTCATTACATGATTTTGTAATGGTAAATAATAATGCAGGTGAATATTATTATTTATTAGTATCCTATTTTTATCCCTTTAAAAATTAATATCATTATCACCATTAGTGTTTTTTTGAATAAATGATTGATTTTTGTGAGGAATGAGTTGAATATTTATATAAAAAGTCCTACCACATTTATGAAAACCCAAACCATTATTATCATGTCAAAAACCATTATTATAATTGTTTCATATATTGTTAATAATACAAAAGAAAAAATAGTATGATATTCATTATACAAGTAAGGAGGGATATTGGGAGAAAAAAAGGGATGGATCCCATTAAGTTTTCATTCATAAAAAAATTGAGAGGGTGGTATATATTCTCTTTTTACATTTTAATAATGAATTATTTTAGAGAGGATGAGATATAATTATTTTTTCATTAACACCCATTAAAAACACAAAAGCATTTCTATCATAATTCTATGAATTCAATCATTCTGTAATAGTTTATCAATCATATAAAAATATATATTCTTCCAAAAAACATCAAACATTCCAATTCATTACAAAATTGAAGTTCATTTTCATGTATCAATGACCATTCACGACATTGTCACCATGAAAAACATAATAAAAATAATAAATTATTTTATATTTATTAAACCATTCCATTTATTTATCCCAGGATTTGAATCATTCTATTATAATGATAGCTCATTTTGTAAATAACCCCTTTTATGGAAATAACTATAGTTTCAAATTCATGATACACTATTCCATTTAGGAGTTCTTAATTGTTAGTATGTGTATTATAGATATTGATTTAATATATATATATATATATATTAAAATACTATATTTAATAAATTCATGAACCAACAATACAACCACCTTTATAAATATTATAAAATTAATCTATGAATTTTTTACATAAATATAAAATTATTATATCCTCCTCACATCCAAGGAGTTTTATCATGAAATTAAAAACATATCACACCATTCCCCAAAAAATCTTGGATATTCACATTCTATCATAAAACCCAAACCATGGGAATCAAATTCCTGAGAAAAATATATTATTATCATTCCTTGATGAGAACTAAGTAATTTTAGTGTTTAGTATCATCCTTCATATCTATTCTCCCCCAAGCCAAAAATATTGAATGGGCCATGGAAACAACTCTTTAGATTCATCACATAGAAACCAATATTCCCCAATTCTATCATGGATGTAGTGTGAAGAGATACAAACCCACTGTTACCAAGATTAGAATCTGGAAAGGTATGATAAACCATAGTGATAGTTTGTTATCCCTTCCATCCACTATTAATTTACAATATGGAGAGATATTAATGAACACATAGTCATCCACCTCCAAATTCAAGGGTCTCAATTTTATATTCATCAAATAATTCTAAAAAATAATTACTATACTCATATTTTATTATATCACCTACACATATTTGATATAATCTACACCATCTCTGGACCTATAATGAATGACTCACATTTCTTCACCCAATAAATGGGTGACCAGAATGGTATTCTATACATGGTATAAAAATGTTCCATAACAATTTTAGTGTAACGTTAATTATTTTATAATTAATCCCCTATTTGTGAGTGATCAATACTGCTCAATAAAAAATATAGAACACTAACTTTTTCATATCTTTAGGAACTTGGTTGGTTCTTCATATTTTACCATCTATATGGAATAAAATCTGATGATAATATATATTAGTGTCCCAAATTACTTCAACAAACTATATTATTATTTGGACATGAATAACATATCATTTTCAAAGGAAATGAATTTTGTTACCTTAAATAATCAATTAATCTTTTATGTTTAGATATATCAAAAGGAATCTCCTAAAATTTTACCAAAATTGGAAAGAAGTGAGCTGACATGGTTTTCTACTCAACAATTATCCTGATTCTATGATGCACGTATACCACTCATTCATGTATAGTCATGAAACATATCAATATAAAATCACAAAAAATAGCAAGAACCTATATAAATTTCATTAATCAAAAGTGAACATGTTTTTCGTACTTTAGTGAAGAGACACATTTTTCCTTTTACATTTATTAAAAATATTAAAAAAAATCAAATATAGGTTCTAAGACGGTGTGATAATTGAAGGATTAATGGGACCAATATTTATGTTATTAAAATATTTAATATGTTTACATTATAGGCATATTTATTTATTGATATATTTGATTATTTTGATAATGAATTCTCTTATCCAAAATATGAGACCATGGTTGATTCCAAAACCCAGGGTTTACCCCAGGCATGACTGATTGTTGGCTGGTTCCAGACGTCTTATTGAGGCATTCAATGGTAGTGTGTCAAATAAAATAAAATAAATATTTTATATTATATTATTTCAAATTAAAATTACTTAACATCATCAATAAATACATAATCATATAAATTAATCATGGATAAATGGATAAACATTGAAGAAATTGATATGATCTTTGAGCATTATTCATTGGTGGATCAAAATCAATGGATGACGGGTAATCAGATCAAGGTGGATCGAGAGGAAAAAAGGTAGTGGGACATATCCTTTTCCGGAGAATGAATTATTCACCAATTATCAATCTAAATCAATGTTGGTCTCACCAATTTCTGTTTTCAAAATCATGATTAAATTGATAATTCCTGGTTTTTTCCTAATTTTTTATACTGTGGTGACCACACATTCACTGCATGAACCAGTTAATAAAATTAAATTTTTTATTTAAATTTATTCGTTATTATACAATGTTAGAGTCCTAAATATTTCATCTGTGTGATTTTTTCCAAGATAGACTAACCAATAATGGTAACACCATTTGTTCTTGTATGTTTCTCCCACGCATTCTTCCCATTATTCCATGTTGGACCATGGGGCAATGATTCAACTTTTTCATGGTGTGTTGTAGAATTATTGAACCCCTATATTAATAGTGGTTGTTTAAGAAAATAATGAATATGTATTATTAGTTAGACCTAGATGGAATGTGGATGATACTTCGTGAATTTGAGATCCATGAGTAGCAACGGGCAAGAAGTTGCACATGAGAAGAACTATAACTTTATGTGGATTTTATGATTCCATTTCCCAACAGTTAGAGGATATAAAATGACGAAAATGTGATTTCCTTCAACCTTAGGCACTTAAATGGTGAGATTCATAGTGATTGGACTAGATTAGGAAACTACATGATGGATTTAGAGCTTTTATGAAGAACATGACCACATGCATTGTAATATGGGAGAACACATGTCATGTACATAATTTTCCATGGTGGATATGGATTCCAGCAGAGATATGGATCACATGTGATGTGGATAGGCCCACACTCCAAGTGTCACTACCCATTCACTCATGATAGGATATTGTCTGTACATTCATAATATCTCATGTGGTATAACACTCAATGTATTTAATAAGTATACGACCATTGGACAACACATGGGACTGACCATATACATGGATAGGTACATTGGCAAGGTCCAAAGTTCTTATTTATAGTGAGTAGTATATGGGTAAGGTCCAAGAGGCTATGTATGTCATTTACCACATGTACACCCCTTGTATGATTACATGGATTCCTTGTTGTGTCCAAAGAAAAAAACATGCCTGAATGGAGGAATGGTCACATATTGTGTAGACACACACAAATATTGTATATTTCCTCTATAAATTTATTCCTCTCATGTCTCCTTCATTTGGACTTGAACATTAGTCCCTGAGTAGCCTATGTAGAGTTTTTTTTCATATAGATCATGATGTTGGCATTTGTTGCGGAATACAAGATATGGTGGAAGATTTTATTAGCAAGATTCTTTATTGGAAGAATATTTATGATGGTAATGATCTTTTCATGATCATTAGAGAGTTTATGGGGTCAGTTATCTCTTATATCACTAGGGATGGAATTCCCAAAATAATTTATATAGGTATAGTGATAAATACCCAAAACTAGGTGTAGGAATTGAATATACTTAAAGGAAATACCCTAACATTGAGCTCTGGGGGTATTATGATCATCCATGGGAGTTGTGGCTTGTTTGGAACTAGACCACAACTGTATAGAGCTTTCCCATCAATACATATTTAATTGATGTTTCATTTGATGTTGGGCATTGGAGATAGACTTCTATAGTTTCACAAATACACATTGAATTTGTTGGTCAATAAGATAGATATAACTTTTCCCTCTAATAATGGAAAATTTATGTGAGAATATATTTGTATCAATTGGTGTCTCATTTACTTCATGTTTCTTATTGAGCAGACCGTTCATTGTATCTATCTATTTTCACCTATTTGATTATCAATGCATCCAAGTTTTCCTAAATAAATGCACCCATCCATTGGATTTGAACATGGATTCCATATCTAACACAATTGAAAGATAAATTCATCATTACATTGATAGATAATATTGAAATCATAGTAATGTGAACACATATGCTGGTCGAGACTTGAAGATCAGAAGCCAAACTCTTTCACCGTCCTTTTATGTAACTTATTAGGGATTATTTTCTTGTTAGGTTTTTTTCCAGTCTATCATTTGGATTTTTTCTTTCAGAAACTGATTTATTTTTTATAGGTTATTTCTTTGTGGAGTTACCCTATATGTTACATTATATTATAATAACTCTTTTGTTGTATAACAATGATAGATTGGAGTTTTCATACAAGTACTTTAGGAAAAGGAATGATATTTTTTATTATTCATTATCAATGGTTATATTCACCCCATATCCTATTAGAGGACGTATTGGGGTGGTTACAGCTTGGCCTTCTACTAGCTAGGTTGGCCCTGGTGTGTCATGTCATAATAGAGTTGTGTAAGAGAAGCATATTCCATAAAAAATTGTATGGAGTATTCCGCTTATAAGAAATTATTTTGAACATATAAAATTGGTAAAAAATAATCTTTAGTGTGAATTTTAGGATAGGGAACACAATATTAGCATGAAAACTAACATATATATTCACCAGGTCTCTTAAAACTAACTTATCCACTCAGAATACCGAGACATTTGTTGTAGGAAAAAAAATGTATCATAAAAGATTATGTATTTTATGTATACTTATTGAGTTAGCACATAATATAAATATATATATATGATAATTTTACCATGGTATGTATCGATTACATTCAATATGTATTTATGAAGATAGCTAACCGGGTCACGAATTCAAGAATGTGATGATTATCTGATGAGCGATGAGGCCAGAATTTGGGGTCCATATCATGAGGTGTTTCCTGTAGGTGTCAAGAGAGAAAAACCACCAACTAATTATAAATAATTATTACCACATATTTATCATTATAATTCATTAATTATTATTGTGGTTTATTAATTCCATCATTAGAAACCATTAAGGTTACATGGTGATACATATCCCTTGGTAGGGGAGGACAAGCTTGATTTCATGGATCAACACTTTAGAATGGTTTGGACGAGGACTGGTCATATGTTTTCCCTAACATGTAGTCTTTTACATGGATTAGTAGGTCAATGGTGGATTCTAGTCACCCAGAATAATGATGAGACAATTCTATCAGGTTTGAACTTCCAATAGCTTTTTTGTGCCAAGATTTACCCGTAGTTCTTGCATAGAGTTCATATCTTGGATATTCATGAGCTGCTACATGGTAGAGTGATGGTTAGAGAGTATGTATTTGGGTTCAATGAAATCATGTGTATTCTCTTCATATCGAATTATGTGACTTCTTCTAGGTGAGGATGTTTGAGTAGGGTGTCCGCAAAGAAGATTGATCTACTGTGGTGTTGTTATGCCTTCCCACTTACGATGATGTTATAGAACGACATTTGGTTATTGAGAGCTTACTATATGTTGAAAATTAGGTATTTTCATATATTGGTGGGAATCAAGGGGATGAGTTATCTATAATAGTTAGTGTACATCATACATTGAGGTATTAGAGATGAATAAATTCTCACTGACAAACTTAGACCCATACATATACAGATTGAGTATCATGTAGTTGATATAGTTGTTCTTGATAGGTGTGATGCTGTGAATGTGATGGGATAGGTCACTTGGATTGTGATTTTACATCCTTTCATGTGATTTAGGATAGGAAAATAGTATATGGACCCCAAGGAAAAGAATACTCCATGATTAGGGATCTACCAAAAGTGGCCAAGGTGACTCTCTGTGAGGCAGTATAGGTAGATTAGTAGGAGCCACTCTAGAAGGAGGAGACGCTGGTGTAGAAAGATTCTACAACATCATACTACATCCACCACTGGTTGTCCTCCATCAAGGTCAGGGAGTAGTAATTTTGGGTTTTGGTCATTTATAGACCATGTAAGGTTTTGAACATGATTCACATGAGATGATTATTGGTCATATCTATGTTTATTCTACTCTTTCCTCAGTACTATTTAACAAAGTTGTGATTCATTCATTCATCATATTATTCACGGTGAAAGAGAAGAGATTCTAGTTGATGTGTTATCCTATTTGTAATAGAAGATTGTTTATATAAGGATATATTCTTAGATATATCCTATTATCCAATTGTACAACCTACCACATGGTATAAATAATTTTATCATGGTACCTCTATGTTATCATGATAAAAATTTAAGATTTAATATTGTGTATGGATAAATATTCAATATTTCAGTCCCATATTCACCACAATTAAAAATTAGTTAGATTATTATGTATATATGGGTCAAGATAATTGTTTGGGGGTTGGAACGATATCATGTCATAATGTGTGTGTTTTGCGAGGAGGAATTTATAACCCATCACCCATAAGTTGGTGAGTATTTACATTTGTGCATTAATCACTTTTTGTATATGTATTCCTTTTTTATTAGTAAGCTATATGGTTGTATTCCCTAATGATGATTTGTGACTAGCTCTATGGTGATGTAATAACTTATGAAATTACATTCACCCTAAGACCACATCAATATCTTTTGTGGTATAAATTTCTTCCCTACAGAGCTGTTTGAGATAAGGGTGCATTTTGAGGATAATAGAGAGAAGATCTCTATCAGACCCACAGTTTCCCCTAGGAAGCTCTATTTTTTTTCATGAAAAATGATGATGGGATCATGGAGATTTTTATTGATTAATGTCACCAATAGTATGTAATAATAAATAACAGATACCCATTTCCATGGATTGAAGACCTCGTTGACCAGTTGTGTGGTGTGAGATTAATCATAAAGGTCGACCTTTGGTCTGGATATCACTAGATGAGGTTTCTAATGGTTGATATAAATAAAATGAAATTCCTAATTTTCAATGAACACTATTAGTTCCTATTTAGGCCTTTAGGTTTGATGAATTCCACTAATGTGCTCATGGGATATTATTAACTGGATATTCTAGAAATACATGGAATTTCTTTTTGTTATCATAATTGATGAGATACTAATTTACAATGTTTTAGAGGGGGAGAAAATTGATTTCATGTGTATGGTCCTGGAATTACATTTAAAGGACCTGATTTATGGTACACTTTTCAAGTGATAGTTTTGAATCAATGAGGCTCACTTTATGTGGAGTGTTATTTCGGAATAAGGATTAGATGTGGACCTAGAGAAGATAGATTTAGTGGTTTCTTGTGATCTACCAATCGAATTGAAAGTGGTGTGGATTATTCTTTTATTGGTGTGGTATTATATGAGGCTCATGTATCACATTTATAGAGTATAATCCCCATTGAAAACATTGGTGAAAAAATGTAATCCATTTATCTGGACTGAGATATGAAAATTATTCTTAGAGTATTTGAGGCTAAGATTGAATAGTGATTTTATGTTGAGATTACCATAGGAGGGAATGTAATACGTAATGTGTTTATGTCTCAGGATTTGGGCTCATCTATGTGTTGAGGTAAAGGTAGATATTGATCACACATGGGTTGATCTAGTTGAGAACCAATGTGAAAACTATATGAATCATGACCAAGAGATAGAAGTAGTAACCCTTCATCAAACACTATGGAGATACTACCTTTTATTAGAGATAATTGATATATTCTCAAATAAATACAGTCTCATATATTTCATCACATAGAGATATCAAAACCAAATAAAGGTATATTGGTTGGAGTTTCTTTAGTACAATGAATTGGAGATTATTTATACTATAAAGAAGGATAAAATTATATAAGATTCCCTTGTTATGAATCCAAATTCATTCTTGGGGGAGGAGGTGTCTAGGTAGTTGGATTCTTAGTAGCTGATCATGGTAGATGATAAGGGTGAATTATTTCATTAGTTTATGGTGTTAACTCTTATTCTTCTCTAACATGTAGTGGAGGGTCATTTGGGATTCATCGACATAGAGGTTTTTCACTACACAATATCCTCAAGTGATGTGCTAAATGGATTCTCCGAAGAAGTGGAGAACATAAAAATTTCATAGGTATAAATGATGGTTCAGATAATGATGATAGAGGATGAGATTAGAGAGCATAATACATCTCCTATAATTGTAAATCTTGGATTGGAGAATATGTATAAGGATATTTAATAGTTTTTTGTGGGTCTATTTTGAGATAGAATATATATGAGTTCATAAATTAGATTCTCACATGTTAATATTTTAATGACCAGTACAAGGATTTAAAAGTATTGAAGTAGCCTCTTGACATAATTGAGTAGAAATTGGGATTCATATCCATGGACTATTATAGGGATTTTGCGTATGTTGAGAGGAGATGATGCCATATGGGTGATAGTTGATTGACATTCAATGTTAGTGCATTATATTTCTTGTAGGGAGTATATTTCTATGGAGTGTTTGGGGTATTTTTTCATATGGTATATTATCTAAATACATGATATACCGAGGAAAATTTTCTTGAAATGTAACTTTCTATTTACATCATTGAAAAAAAGATTACATGATGAATCTGGGTTATTGTTGAGGATGATTATAATGTTTCACCTATAGATGAATCAAAATACTGAGGGGATTATCTAATTATTTGATTAAATGATGAGTGATATTATGTTAGACCTCATTGGATTTTGTGAGGATCACTTCCCATTGGTATTTATTTATTATAAAACCATAATCACTCTATGATTGTCTTGAAAAATGTTGAGGCCCCATATGGGAGACCTATAGGTCACATTTATGTTGAAATGAGATTTGATTTACTTTTCTTAGTGGGATAGATATGGTCCAAGTGATGATAGAGAAGGTTTAGTTGACTAATTAGTGCATGAGTCTTAAAGTGAACTGATATAAATATTATGCAAATAAATATATTATTTCACAATATTTTGAGCAAGGGGACCATATTTTATTGATAGTCTCTCCACGATATGAATTATAGTGGTTTGGTATGGGTGATGTTATCTTTCAGGTTTATTATACAATTAAAGATCCTATAAAGGGGTTTTTCGGTTGCTTACCACACACCCTTCTATAATAGTAGGACTCACTGTATAAAATATTCCTCTTATCCTAGTTGATGATATATATTCATGATCCTACATAGGTTAATGACTATGGAATGATGGAAATTAAGGATAGTTCTACCATTTTGGAGTAACAAGTTTTTATTGATAATCGATAGGACTGTTTCATGTGAGGACAAAACAATCTCTTTGTATAAGTGTTGAGGAAGCAAGAGAGCATACACGAGAGATTCTGGGGGAGAGAGAGCTAGATTTGAGTTCTGTTTCCACACCGTTATTATAGATTTTATTTTCATGGAAAAATTCCATGAAGAAGGGGAGAATCTATATCGTTTATTCACTCCCAGGAAGACTATGAAATAAATTAAGGAAAATTTTTGGATCCAGATGATGAGATATATGAGATTCTGAGGCGTGATGATCTTGATATTGTTTTTAAAAAATTCTATATATATATATATATTAATATCATGCTTCTGTAATATTCATAAAATTGTGGAATATCTCATGAATAGTGTCATGGAAAAATAATATGTGATCAAAGGTTATTACATACCACAAGGTTTACGCTATACGTGACCAAAGGTTGGTCAGAAGAAAACATCGTTTCTGTGTAGTCATTGGCGGTGCATCTAATTAAAATAAATAATAAAATACAATTACTTAATTTTAGATTCCTAGATACTAATATCCCTAATAAATATCTCACTATAAAAATTATCTATGGATAGAAATATATACCCATGGATAATTGAGGGGAGTATGATAATTTTTAATTAGTGGAATGAGATAGGAGAATGATGAGAAATCAGATCGTGGTGGATCAAGTGAAATTAAACACAGTGAGACATATCCTTCAATATTGAAATAATTATTCCCTATTTTTTGGTAGAAATTTGGTATGACTCATCAATTATAGTTTCTTATACTTAAATGAATTAGAAAAGATGAATTTTTATTATTATTCATCGACGATCACTCATTCATCCTATGATCTCGATATTATAATTAATGTGTTTGATTTAATTTATTCTTGCTTATGTCTGGTTATCATTGTGGATATTACATTTTCATGCTCATTTTTTGAAATCAGTTATGAAATAATTGTTACACCCTTTTTCATTTTCATTTCACCAAACCATACATCTCATTCTTCATCATTGGACCAAAAGATCATGATTCCCCATTTTTGGGGAAGGATCGATAATAATAAAACACAAAAATTCATAGCAGTTGTGTGCACGATTAAATAATTAGTGTTTTTATATTTATTGGGGTGTATTTTAGGGAATACTTCATGGATATAGGATCCATGATCGGTGATGGTTGATGAGATTCCCATAAGATGCACGATGGCTTCGAGCAGATTACCAAATTTCATTTTCCATCAATTAGATACTGGTAAAAAAAAATTATATGTGATTCCCTTCAATAATAGGTGGTAACAAAATGGTATTTTCAATGATGGGAATTAATTTGAAAACCACATGAAGGTTGGGTCATTTATGTAAAAAATGTGACTATACACTATATAGTGTGGAATAATGAACACCATGAAACTCATTTTACAAGACAATTAGGATTTCTAGATGAGTTAAGTATACCACACCAGGTTTTCATGCCTATATTCTATGTGACCCTATTTAGTTAGCCAATCAATGATCCATATAGAGAATGTCGGTGACCCCTTAAGTCCTATTTGCATTATATTCCTAGAGCATATGGGCACATGCTTATAACTGGGACTGGATAGGTGCACATATTTGATCATGGAAATGAATTGAAGAACATGGTAATGATTAGGAGTACATATGTAGGACCCAAGTGTTCATGGAATACTATTTAACTCATGTACATACCATGTATGATTACATTTATTTGAATTCATCTCTATTGGACAACACTATAACCTGATAAGATGGGGTCAGACCATGTGTGTACCCATAATATCATGAATATTCTAAAATAATAACATATTATTTAATAGAATATGTCACCCTCAACATTTAGTTTATATTATGGTACACAAAACAATAAGTTAGCTTTCCTTTTATGCAAGACTGAGTTTTTTCAAACAATATACTATTAATTAAATCATATAATATTATAGTTATCTTCTAACCTTTGGAATGGTGGGTATGAATAAGACTATTTAAATTATAAAAATATACAGTTTACACATGTATATTAATTATTTATTAATTATAAATAAAATAATAATTATTTATGAGGAAACAAAATGTTTCGTGGAGGAATGCATCTCTTCTATGGGATGGTTTAATCATTCCTTACGCACGCCATTTAAAATTTGATTTTCAACACATTTATAAAATTTATTTGAAAATATTAATATCACTTTTTAAATGATGACACCAAAATTATCATAGGGTGAAATTTTGGTATTTTTCTGAGTAGTATAATTATTAATGAATAGTCAAAATAGATGATTTTAATTTAAAAATTTATTTTATCTATATAATTTATAATGTGACACATTATTTTGAATTGGTTATAAACTAAATATATTTCAATTATGCATCGATTAATTATTTTTAGGTCTTTTGAATATTTTTTTATTGAATTTCGATATAAAAACATTGTAAACTATTGAACAATTTCACATTAAAACCCCAATTTCTCAACACATTTGAAGGATTAATTTTAATTTAAAATATTCCTATTATTTGAAATTAAGATGAAAAAATAGATACCAAATTATGAATAATTAGTATTTAAAATATTAAATAACAGAAACTTAAATTTTTTTGTAAATGACGAATGAAAACAATTATAGTTAATTTGAGTGATTAAGGGGAAATGAAGTCAACATAGTGGTTAAAATATAATGATATGATTCAAAATGACCTAAAATGTTAGTTTAATTTTATTTATTGAGTTAATTTTTAAATTTCATACTAATTTTTCTTCAATGTGGCCATATTTTCACAAATTATATGGAATATGGACCATATAATATGTTATATAAATAAAAAGGCAAAAAATATATTCTCTTGCTTACAATGTCTATAAATCCTTAATATTTGGGTAAATAACATATTTTCATATATATATATATATATATATATATATATATTTGAAAGATAAATTAAATTTTTTTAATAGATATTTACTCTTTTGATATGAATTAGTTACTAAAAATTCATAAGAATTCTCAACGCTGTAATTATTTAGTAAAATTATATAAAATAAATGATAACAAAAAATATTGCGTATTAAGTAAATTTAATGATATATTTCCATCCATATATATTTTAAATGAATATATTATTTTATACAGCTGTGAAATTAATATATTCAAATTATATTATTATATTGATATTTTAAAATTTAAATTAGAAAATAATGTCAAAATTAACATTAATGTTATTTTATAGTAAATGATATTTTATTAATTGATTTAAAATTAAAAAAATACTATCTTTTGTCAAGGGAATATTATGTGTTAATAAATATAAAATATTATCCATATATGTAGCAATTTATCTTTTATAATGAACATTTGACCCCTAAATGTTAAAAACATAGTTAGGGTGGTTATGGTTAAATTAGTGTTTTTTTGCATTACATGTGCTTCTATTAAAATAAATTTCAAAAAAAGATATTTTTTTTACAAATTATATATCATATTTTCAATCAATGGGTACAATGTTTTTATAATTATAATGTTAATTTAGTCCTAATAGTTAAATTACCTAGGATTGAAAACTAATTTCCTTAGTGAAAAATTAAAAATGGTAAAAAATAAGAAAACCTAGATGTTAAGAAAAAATGTCAAAAAAATGAGTTCAATGTTTCTTTAGATTTATTCCTAGACCATATAATACCTCCACAATTATTTATAATAGGTTATGATATCATATGTTGTGTGTACGGTAGATCATTGCCTCAGAAAATGGTGTCGTTTATAGTTTGGTATGATGAAAATAAATTATATATATTATATTTATGACATATTTATTCCTCTAGAGTCATTATATTATTCATATATTATTACATTCAATTCATTAGGAAATATGACAGTGTCAGTCATTTGTACGATAAACAACAGCCTCGCAAAGCAATGTGAGTTTTTATTCACTAACAAATCACCTGTAAGGTGATAAAGAATAACTTTAACGATTACTTGTGATATACATGGAGTAATTATTAAATTATTAACATATTCAACATTTGGGAAGGATAATATATTATTTTATTTAATTTTTTTCTTAATGTTGATAATGTTGTTCGTGTACATGTGGACTACCACATTCACAAAGTAATGTGGCTCTTTTTTCATCACTACACCACATGAATGATAGGTATATTAATAAAGAAATAATATTATATTTTTTATTCCATTATTAGAATATAATGGTAATAAATTATATATAATATTTTCTTAATAAACATTTAAAATTGAAAACATTACTCATCTTTATGTATGACATACAGTCTCTATGATGGTAACATATTCAATTTTTCATAACCATTGTTATAAATTGGTTTTAAAATTATAAATGATTTAAAAATATGATAATTACTTTATTATAATTATTATATAGGTTATGGAACATTATAATATCTCAATAATTGGAACATTCATTATGAAAAACACATGAGAAAACAATGCAATTATCTTACAAAATTAGAAAAACAGTAAGATATTTTTAATGAACAGGTGATTAGATGATATAAAATGATCATATATGATATCATAAATAATAATATGGTTTATATATAAGTTAATAAAATGTATTATGTCTCTTTATAAGGGTTTAAATAATGTATTACTGAATGTAATGCATGATGTAAAGGATTTCTTAACTCAATTTATATTCAATGGGGTAATCTTTGACCTCATTTATTATGAAAGTATATGATTTTTTGTATGATGAATTTTTATTACCATTTTTTTATTTAAAAATGTATTAATTGTATTTATAGTTGTTATACATAATATATAAGTTTATTCTAACATCATTGTTTTGATGATTGTAATGTCTGATTTCAAAATCTTGTTATAATAGATATTATTTTATCTTAAACATTAATTGATGGAATTTATTTGACAACATCCTAATAAACCCCTTAAAATTAATCTTCATTTTATATTAATGATATTTTCAATTAATAGTTCCATTTCCCACTCTTTGGTACTAAACATTTTTATAAAATGTTTATAAGAAAACCCAAATTCATTTCTCTTTTCGAATGACAATCAATTTTCATCTGAAATCATAATTTATATAAATTTTTATAAATTTTTTTAATCATTTAAAAATGAATTACCAAGGGAATTTTTACACATTTTAATAATTTTATCAATTTATTAATATTAATTTTTCAATGAAATAACATTTTTGATTTTAATGAAAATGTGATGAGAACCTCATTTCTATTTTCTGAATAATAAACATTCTTAGCCTTTTTACAATGAAAAAAATAATTTTCTTTTTTAATTATAAAATATGTATAAAATTACCTATTATCCTGAATGTCATTTACTTGATGCGTAATTTTTAATTTTATGATGTTATTTTCAAATAAAATCGTTTTAAATGATATTTTTAATATAATATTATAGATTATTTTTTAAGAATTTAATGTATTTTTTTCTAAATAATTATTAAAATATGATTGTAGGGTATATTTATAAATTAAATAAAAAACCATTTATTAATTATCATATGGGAGAATATTTATTGATACCATTTCAATCTTACTCTTGATGGTTTATGATCACTTTGACCTAGGAAATTTTTGAGATTCACTTACTTGATTCATTTTTGTAGTCATTAACTTTGAGTTTAACTATTCAATTCCCCATGGACAACATATTTCCAATAAATGCCCATATTTTTTTATCATCAATGTTTTTCTTTCCATGAATGTGTACCATTATTACATAATATGTTTACTATAAAATTAAATTGATTAATTAGGGAAATATAGATAAATCAGATTCCATTATTCAATAGCGAAATTTTTTAATAATGAACATTGTCTATGAATTAAATATATTATTTGATATATAGGGAATTACATTTACATGTATGACATGGGTTGGGGACAAGTTAATTTAATCCCCTGGATGCAGTAGTAGTGTCATGAGATAAAATTCGTTGGACATAAAAACTTTGAGTTTATTGGAGAGCAAGTTTGAAACATTATTGTGAATGGTTATGATGGAAATAGTATCACCTACTAGGAAAAATTGACGGTTGAAAATTAATAATTCACTTTTAATTTAAGAAATTATTATCTAGGATATTTTCATGGTTATATTATCTGTGGATTCATTTTTATTTTCAATTCAATGGTTAAATGAAAAGTATCTTCAATTATTTATCCAGGATATTTTCATGGCTCACCCATGATTTGTTTCATTTCCCAAGGATTCCTTGAATTCTACTATGACTATTATGTAGTGATATTCTCGATGGAATAAGTTTATTCTTGATAATGAATTTTTTTTTAATTTTTGTATTCAATTATAATTCAAGACTCCTATATGTATCTAGTTTTCCACGACCACTAAAATAATTGGTAATTCATGATGTGATTACATGTATCTTATGCCATTGTAATTGTTTTAGGTACTGAGCCCATGTTGCTGGGGATGGTGTTGCTAGTGTTTGTATTGCAGAATGTTTAGTAGAATCCTTGGGAACTAGATTTAAGAAATTATAAATTTTATAAAATAACCATATGATAGAATATGTGGATATGTGTATGATATCATTTAAAAGTTGTTGTAATATATAAATTATATTGTTTTCTTTTAATATATCCCTGTCTAAATATTAAATATGGATTTGGTTTTGGAACAGATGTTCCAAGTGGTAATATCTTAAAAAATTCCACTTTGGGCATAACGTGGGCATTACCTAGTACATGACAATGTGCCTTACTACACACATTGTCTAACACTCTTGGGGTATATACATAAGATAAGTCACATTATCAAAACATAGTGTTTTGAATAATATTAATATATATATATATAATGAATTACTTTTCTTAAACCATAGAACAACAAAGGACCATTGGTGAAATAAAACAGAAGATGTAAATATATATTAGAATTCCAAAAAATATTTAAAAAATATTTCTACCAATGTTATTTTTGTTACAATAATCATTAAATATTCATGGATTATGTTAGAATCAAATATGTCATCATTAACTGAGAGTTACTCATACCATAATAGGTTAATGAGTTTATGAATGATCATATTTTCAAAGAGTAAAACACCTATTTTTGGGTTTTATGTTTTGGGATTCAATCTAGATCCAGGATATAATAGAAAAATTTATGAAAATTATATGTTTTAGAGAAAAACATACTTAAAGATTAGTTCATTTACAATTTATAGATATAGTCTAAATGTTATTAACAACATTTTTTGTTAATATGATCATAAATGAAATTTTAATTGTACTAAAATTATATTATTAGACATTTTGAAAAAACTGATATTGAAAAACATAGTTACAAAATAATCTAGTGATTAATTTCAGTTCAAATATATACATAATATTTTATTAGTAATGAAATAGAAATTATTTGATTATAGTTTTGAAAAAGTCCAACCTGTATGTCGGGTTACATCCTATAATGTCTGGAAAGGACACATGACTTAAATGACTGACAAAATGAAGATAAGGGTTTATCGCTTACCATTAGCCTTTGCAATGTCCTAGTTAGAATTTCATTAGAAAAAAATTTGAGGAATAAATATTAATGATGAACAACTTGTATTAATTTTTTGTTTTATAGGATATTGTTTTAACTATATGTATTTTCGAAAATATTTGGACACAGACAGAATGACTTGTCACAATTTTATGGATCTTATGATCCATAATATGTTATTTTTACTTGATTAAACATTAATTTTTTTACTATTAATTTCATATAATAATAGATGACATAAATATTGATTTAAAAATAAGTAAATTCTGAAATTATTCTTATAAATTAGAAACAATTTCAATTATTTATATTTATTATCATAGTGGTCAATAAAATAATTCCTCAGTATTAAGATATTGTTCATGAAAAAAAATGTTATCCTATTACATTCATACCTGATGAATCATATACTAATTTAAATGAAAATATATTTATAGTTTCTAGTCCCTTAACATTCCAATGATAATTCATTTTAATTTGCTCAATAACCTCAAACATTCCATATAATTATTTTCACGTTTTCACTATGCCCATATCTTTAGACTACACCATTGATATTATACATATAAATGTAGTAATATTTTATTACAATTCAAGATTTAACTTACCTTTATCTCTTATAAAGGGGATAATTTATTAAATCTTTTTATAATGGGAGTTTTTCAATAATGGTATGTCAAACCCTTGATTACCAAGATCATGTATAAATTTAGGGGAAACAATTTTTATATATTGGGCAGAATGTGACACCCTAAAAATTCATAAATGTATAAAATAGTATTAAATAGTGTATTAAAAATGAAAAATTTATTTTCACTTGATGTACAAACAACACTAAATTATCTTTCCATGCATGTAGAACCAATTTTTTCCAAACAACAATACACCATTAATAGTATTACTTAATATGATATTTATCACCTAGATATTGGAAAGGTGGGTATTATGAAAATTATCTAAAATATTAAAATACAATTTTTACACATTTTTATTAATAATAAATTAATTATAAATAAAATAATAACCATTAATAAATAAATTAAATGTTTATAGAAATACTATATTTCTTTTAAACATTCCATATGTACAAATTTTAAAATTACCATTTAAGGAATTTATAAAATTTATTTCAATAAATAAAATTTATTTCTTAAAAATGACAAAAATTATTTTATGTTTAATGTTTGGTATTTTTTTTGAGAAATTCCTTTTTTATGAATTGTGAAAGATAATGGATTTAAAAAAACCACCATTCTATCTAAATAGTTAAAATTATTAACATATTATTTTATTTTTTTTTATTTTTACTAAGAAAAATTATAAATATATTAACCTAATCTAGTTCATTTAAATTAGTTTAATATTCACTTATTGAATAAAAACCTGGTAAACGTTTAAACATTCTAACGAAAAAACTAGATTTCTTATCAAATCAATGAGATAAATATTAAATGAAATTCCACATAATCTATTAATTTAATTTATAATAATTGACCTGATATTTTGAATTAGAATAACTTATAATATCCAGTAAGTCCGAATTAATATTTGATCATAATGATTATAAATACCCAATAAAATTAATTACAACAATTTAGATATAAATGTGTATACTTAATGGATAAATGTGAATGATATGATTGAAAATGTCCTAGAATATTATCATAATATTATTTAATTAGTTTATTTAGAAATTGGATTCCAAATGATATTAAATGTGGAAATTTATTACCACTTTACCTTTAATTTGAATCACATGATCATTTATGTAATGAAAATGAAAAAAGAATATTTTTTTAATATTAATATTTATAGAGCTTTAAGATAGCTAAAAATTATATACGATATATTATATATATAATTTTCAAATATGAATTATTTTTTATCACGATACTTTATATTTAAATTTTATATTTTAATTAGTAACAAAAAATTTAATGAAACACAAATAGAATAATTTTTTTGTTAACAATTAACCCAAATTAATGATACTGAATATATTAAAAGTAAGTAAAATTGAATGAATTAAATCATTAAATTAATTTATAATTTCAATATATCATTATATATAATTTTTAACTTAATATATCGAAACTATAATATTTTATTTATATTTTATAATTTAAATTAATTAAATTATGTCAAAATTGACATTAATGTTATTTTATAGTAAATGATATTTTATTAAATGATTAATAAATGTTAAAAATACTATAATCTACTAAGATATTTTTAAATTTTAATAAATATATAATATGGTCCATTTAAGGATCAATTTTAAATTTATACCTAACATGACGACCCCTAAACAGTAATGACTTTGTTGGAGTGGTTAGGGTTAAAGTAGTGTTTTTGGGTTTTATATATGCTTATGTTAAAATTAATTTAAAAAAAAAAGACAATATTGTTTTAAAAATTAGATATATTATTATTAATCAGTTGTTATAAATATTTTAATAATTTTCACATTCATTTAGTAATAGTGGTTGAATTACATAGGAAAAAAACGTATTACATTTTTGAAAAAAAATTTGTAAAAAATTAGGAAATGTAGAAGTTAAAGGAAATAGTATTTTATTCTATGGTTTAATTGATTATAAACCACATAATCACACCACACCATTAATTATAAATATTTTGAGACACTTGAGATAATAATAACCTCCCAATAATGATTAATTTTTATAATTTATAACAATGACAGTCTTCATCAACTATAAATAGTAACTCACTCCCGTCACTTATTCACGCATCTAAACCTTTTATACCATCAAGAACCATCCCAAATAACCTACAAAAATCCATTAATGAATCCTGTAAGAATTAGTTTTCTATGACATCCAACCTTTAAAGGATTTTGGGCAATACAAAAGAGGATACATGAGAAAGAGGTAATGCTTTTAAAAAACTGTCATTATTTTATTTCAATGTACCCTTCATTGAATTATTTTCAATAAATAATGATATAATTACTTAATTATCATAAATATAAGAATTTTTTTGAAGGTTTTCTCCAGAAACAAAAAAAAAATCCATTAATTGGGTTATAAAATCATTATTTGTGTGTACATAGGACTACTACTTTACAATCTAATGTTAGTAGCTCTTCCATTAACACCTTTCATAGTTGGTAATGATGATAAATATAATGTATAAAAACCATTTTTTTAATAAATTTAAACATATTTATCCATTAATCATATATTTAATGTTACCTTCCATTCCATAATAAATACGATAGTGTCAGTCATGTGTACAGAAGACTACCACCTCACAATGCAACGTGATTCTTCATTAACTAACTTTTCACATAGAAGGTGATAAAGAATCTTTCTAATTATTATATATGATGTAATTGTAATATTTATTATATTAATGAAATATGGATCATTTAGGAAAGATAATATATAATTTTATATTTTTTTACACTTAATGATGATAATGACATTTGTGTACTTATGAGAAACATCCTTCACGAAGAGAGGTGACTATATCTTCATCACGACAACACAGAGATGATATGTATATATATATATATATTAATATTTAATGAAATAATTTTATATTTTTTATATCATTATAATTATTGAATGGTAATATACTACTTACCTTAAATCATTAGTGAAAAAATGATTTTTACGTCGATTGTTCTTTTATTTTATGTCAGTTATAAGACATAATTATTAAAGGAGATATTGTAAATAAGTATCTAATGTTGGTTAATGAATATGATATTGTAAATGAATGATTGAAGAGTTTCATACGTTAATTATTTTGTAACTAACATAACAAATCATTTTGAATTTTTTTTCATACATCAGTTATTTACTAGTCGATCTGAGAAATGGATTTTGATGTCGATTAATAAATAACTAATTTGAACAACTAACATGATTAATGATTTTTCATGACAATTATTTAACAATTGAAGTCAAATAAATTTTTTCACATAATTTATTTCATAAACGACATGTATAATCATACATTAATGGTTTTTTAATTCAGTTATAAAATAACCAATGTGATAAATATTTTTTAAAATAATTAGTTTCAACCTTTATATCAATAGCGGACCACAAAATAAATCAAATAGAAGAAACAGTATAACAAATTTCAATACATTTTAAATAAAAATAAATAAATATATCAAAATTTATTTGACATAAACTAAAATCCAACCAAACCTGTAAAATGATTTTCCCATTCCACTTTTATGTGTGTGAGATGTTATTCAAAATTAGGGATAGAGTCATAAAAATGATACAAATTAAACCGAAATATGTTAACATGTATTATAAATAAAAAAATTGGAAATTTAAGTAATAGACTATAACAAAATATAATTTGATGGAACTTTGTAACTATCACAGTAGAAATTATTTCATAAATAAATCTTAACATGTAATATCTGTTTCATTGGATTCCTTCTTGTTTTTGAATATTATATTTAGTTGAGTTTTCCAATACCAAATAACATTTTAATATAATATATCCAAAATAGAGTAATTAAAAATAAAAATTCACCTTTAATTTTACATATATAATCTTACTGCTCTTTTAAATTGTGGTCTCTCGAAAGGAATTACATCCCCTATTATAAAATATTAAAAATGAAATAAATTTATAATTCACTATAATAAAAAAAGGAATAATTAAATACAAATATATATTTTAAATACATCTTTAATTTTTTAACATTGGCAGGGATAAAGAATAACCACTAATGAATCATCTCTCTTAGGCCAGAAACACCTAACATCCAATGGATACTGATATAAAAAAAATAATGTTATCAATTATTATGTTAAAAAATATATAAAAATTTGTGAGATAATTTTTCTTAGGATTGATGACATTAAAACATATAACACTACAAAATTACATTCTTTTGAAATATTTTGGCAATATGAATATCTATTTCTTCTTCAGTGATTTTCCTCGCTATAGGTGAAATGAATTGTGGGTCATGAAATCTATAAACATATATCTTCTCATTCTCCATACACAATGAATAAATATACCTAATAAAAAACAAACATAATTATAAATATTCAATAAATAAAATATAAGGAAGGATTTATGATAAGTCTTATATGAAATTTTTTATATCATGTTGATTATCAACATATCTCAGGTTACAAGTTTTGTGATATAATTTTTAAAAATCACCACAGGCATTACACACCCAAAAACACCAGATTCTATTTGAATCACATAAACGCCCAATTGTATTTGAATATCATGACAATCTATCCTGACAACTATAATCTCTATATAAATTCATAGAAATTTGTATTTTTTATCGAATATAAATAATTTTTTAACTATAAATAATTTCAACAAACATTGTGTAAATATATAAATATTAAAAGGTTAAAATTATATTAATAAAAAATGAAATAGAAGATAAAATATAAACATACCTCTATGGTAATATGTCACAGAAGACTAGGTGGACAATCAAAAAGTCGTCCAGTACAATGTCCAAACATAGTCACATCAGCTATAAGTACTGCTACTCTAACAGATCTATCTATAATATCATGTATAGTAACCCTATGATTTTCTATCTCTACGTTCTGATGATGAATGATATATCTAATATCAAATATCATCCCATATAAAATAGTATGATACTGAGGATCACCAACATAAAACTCATTGTAACTGGGAAGCTACGGAGGAGGGGGTGAATCCCTAGAATAAAAAGTGGGGTCTACAGGTGGTGGTAGAGGATATAGAGCTTCTATTAGAGGAAGGGGGCTGGGATTTTTATACAGAAACAATATATTCCTTTCTAAAAATATAGACTGTATGAATTATTTGATATTATTCTAAATCATAACATTAATATTCTGAATGTTAGACTCTATTTATTTTTTTATTAAAACACTCCATTTAAAAACTTGATGAATTTGTAAACACATTCCTCACCAATACACCTGCCAGGTATCTTTGTAGACAGCCCAAGTGTTCAAGATTTCCCTATGATGTAGATAAGATTTCATTCCATCCCTCATCTATAAAGACACCTATGTTATATTCTCTTCAAAAGAATGCATAATAAATTAGTTGGAAAATTATACAATGATTCGAAATATTTAAATAGTTAAATTATATTAATTAAATAAATAATTTAAACATCTTACAATCCTCTCAGCTTCAACCCACAAATATTTTATAAGACATTTTCCTTTTTTATCATTCGAGACCTCATCCATTTTTCATGTCTAGCCGAGGGTGGAGGGGAAACCAATATTGATATTTAAGAACCATTTTGTAGAGACCCAACTCTTGACGTACATAGACATTATATTACTTTTCTGAAATACATAATACATATAAAAAACAAACACACAAGGATAGTAATAGTTTAGTGTGTTTGGAAGCTCGGATCATAATCTTCTAATCATGGTGAAATATCTTCATCATCTCCCATAAAGATCTTCCCCTTTTTGTTTTCTTACCTAATAAAATTATTTAAATCCTGGGGAAAAGAAAATATATAAAGGGTGTGCTCAAATGCTGATTAATGGTAAGAATAGATAACATAAAACAAACCATGTACATTTGACCTTAAAAACATGAACATAATTTTTAAACATCAAAACCATGAGCAATGACATAAAACATGGAAGTACGTAAGACATAGATCATAATGGGTAATCAATCATGATTAAATAGCATGGGAATAAATCATGTAATTTTGGAAACCATTATGAACATTTTATTATTTCCATATTAGCCAAGGCATTGCAACCAAGACCATCTTAGTGGAAAAAGTACCTTTCTGAATCGAGTTCACTCCTTGTTCCTATCCTATAACAATGAACTAGATTAAATTACCATTCCAGCCATGTTTATCTCATGAGATATACATATTTACCCAATGCATTGGAGGAATATATAGGTCTCACCCATCTCATAATGAAATCATTATTACGTGTGCCACAACATAAACATAAATCATTCATCATAACACAAAGAATAAAATGGGTTTCATAAAAATCATCCAATCATAAAATAATCTATATAAAATAAATGGATAACATTTTATCATAATAGAAGTAAAACCATGTAAATAATAGATACATTATACTTGAAACATACAAATATGAAATAATGTCATCTTAGATGGAAAATGGTTTTGATAAAACACTTGAAATAAATTCTTTAGGAAAATATCCTTTCTTATTCAAAATCATTTTCTTTTCACAAAATGCCATGAAATTTTAAAAGAAGAGGATTATGTTGAAAATAGTCATGAAAGCTTGTAGATTAAGCATCATGAAAAAAAGGCGTTATGAAAACGTAAAAATCTATTCGTGTCGTATAAGTTAAAAAAACATTCTTCTCGTACTTTTTCCGAAAAAGTCAAAAAGTACCTCGTATTGTGACAAAAAAAGATTCCTTACTTACCATGTAGTAAAAGTAAAAAAATGGGTAAAAAGGACTTTAAAAATACATGAAAACATTTTTATAAAAGTTGGACATTGATGATAAATATAACCCCGGTAAATACTTACGTATAAGCAATCTCGGATAGAAAACAATTGAGATTGCTACATTATCCCTTACCTAAGAAATGATATGATTCATACGTATTTGAACCTCCGGTATAATGATTTAAATAATTTCATTTAATTATTACAGAATCATATTCATTATTATGAAGTCATAAATGGTTCACTTATGACTTTATATTACCCATTCTTTTGTAAATTCCATGTTAAAGCAGCGATTTGGTTAAAATTGTTTTATTTATCGTACGTGTTTTGGACATGTTGTTCATGGTATTATTACTTATATCCTGATTTACTTAATTCCAGAATGTAAAACATGATTTATATATAATATATTTTCAGCATATACATATATATATGATAGATCGATAAATGGAATGAAATACACCGTTCATGGAGACGGTAGGCCGTACGTACGCATGAATTCTATTTTTGTTTCCTTGTTGAATTGAATGGAATTAAGTAGATGACATACATATATATATATATATATACATAAATCTAGTATCGTTATTATGTCATATATATCATGATTTCTTATTATATATACATTATAATCATTCATGAATGGTTAACATGGAGAATGAATCTCATCACGACGTGGAGACGGTAGTCCATACGTACGCAGGAGCGATGATACCATTCCCATGCTCATGGAATTATATTTAAATGCATGTATAAGATTTCAGAATCAATATCACATTACAATAATCATATATAGTTATTTATTTACACCATTATACCCATCCAAGTAAGGTAGTGGTCGAAAACAGATTAAACCACGGCGTGGAGACGTTATTCCGTACGTACGCACACGCGGTGATTTCGTTTTCCATAGGATGGATAGAAGGTGAAATAGGGAGGTTTCATATTTATAATAACATATCATTATATAAGTAATACTGATGTTATTACTTTATAATGAGACAATTAAAGAAGAAGTAGTACAAGAAAAAATAATCTTGAGAGAATCGAAAGAAGAGATTACCTCTTCTACGACGCACCTCCTATAAGCTCCCTCTTATGGAAGTAGAGTTGGTCTTTTGAGAGGACCAAAACCTCCAGAATGTTTCTAGGGAAGTGTAGATGAGAAATGGGCAGTGTTTAGCCTAGCTTCAAGGCTCAAAAGGGTGTAAAGAGAAGAGGGAACGTGTGCCCTTTTTATAAGGGAGGAGAGAGGCTCCTTTGGATAATCTTAAACAATTATTTTATAATAAAGTCATATTCGGTTTATAATATCTACAAATTGATTTATTTCTAATATAAATATTGTATGGGTCGAAATCCTCTCATCCAATAGATTTTAGATAAGTTAAGGTTACAATTTCAACCTTATCATTTATATTTAACTCTAAGTTAAATAATTTAACTTTTACCGTGACTTCTTGTTTTCTTACACTATATGGTTAATAAACATTCTATTGCAAGCAAAACGAACCCCAAGTGGTTCATTATTAATATATATATCCTTATCTAAGTCAATTGACAGAACCAAAGATTTTTAGGAATAAAATAACAATTAATACTATAATATTTTTTAAAAAATTTATTTTATGTAAATTTTGACACTATTTGGTAATTGATTTTTGTAAAAATCATAAAAAAATGAATAGTTCAAAAAAAAAGTTAATTAAATCAAAAATAACATGTCTTGTTAACCTATAAAATTCTTTTAATTCATAAAAAGTCTCAAATTACATTTATTTGGATATTTATAATATCAATTATTTTAATATTTCATTATTTAGGTAATTACTGCATTATTATTGTGTCATAAATAACTTAAATTATTTAATGTCTAAAATTTATAAATAAAATACATTTAGGTAGTAAATATTTTTATATTTCTAATTAAAATTTATAGTCGAATTTATCTTATGTATAACCCTATATTAAAAATGAATTAGTAATTAAATTTTGATTTTAACTATTTTAACCCATCTTTAAATAAATTAATAATAAATGTCCTAATCTAATCCAGGTGAAACTAAATGGTTATATTTTATTCCTGAGGTTGTTTTTGGTCGAATTACATTTATTAAATAGAATTAGGACATGTTTCAGTGTAGTAATAATATCATTTTTACCCTTAATTACCTTATTAACTTTTAACCATGGTAAAGAAAAAATAAAAAGTTATTATTCACCAAAAATTATTTTCATCTCATTGAAGGAAATTTTAGTCCTTGATATTAACCAGGTCTCTCATATTTTAGAAATTACACTCATAGAAGCGGTAAAATTACGTTTTATGTGAATTTCTAAATTCTCCTATGAGGTGGGACAAAACAGTGACAAGTTCTATAACATTTTTATATATCTAAAATTATTATAAAATGACTCCAATGAATTAAATTGAATTTATATAGGTATTATGTATCAATTTTTACATAAAATAAATTTAAATAAAATAAATAATTATTTAAATAAAAATTCTGTTTTTTAAATAGTACCCAGTGTTTTCACTATTCATCAAAAATTGAAAGTTTTTAGAAAAATACCAAAAATTCACTCTAGGATAATTTCGATATTCTGAATAAAAAATGAAGTCCATTTCAAAAGATAAAATTTCTAAAATTCTAAAAAGTGGTTATTACTATTCATAACAGCTAGTTCAAAATAATATTTTAATAATATATCATTGTTTAGTGAAACCTGGTATTGCATACAACATACGCTATCGTGGAAGGTCACAATTGCGTGTAATGAAAGACAAGTCCGGGATGTCTGTAGTTAAAACTCCTTTTGGTGTAGCATACAACACAAGACATCAATGAAATTAAAAATAATATTTTTCATAAAATCTCAGTGTGTTACATTCTACCCCCTTAAAATGAATTTCAACCTTGAAATTTGTTGGGGTTATAAATGGTTTACTACTTGAAAGTTTCATTAATAGAAAACCAAATCATAAAAAGGAATAGCAAAAAATATCTTTAAAAACTAAAGTATGAAATTTAACGGTTACCCAAATTAACTAATCCCTGGGTTTCCACGTAGGAGAACATAGGTGAAAATATGGATATGGAAGAGAAATATAACTTTCATGTTCTAATGGAGAGTGTTAGAGAACATGGATATAAAAAGGACAAAAATCACAAATCCATAAATTTGTGATGATCTGGGGTACCATCTAATTCATTGAATTTAAGGGCGCTAGGACAACATTTATGGTTTTCAAGATCATTTCCCTAAAGCTGAAAATTTTGAATTAGAAGAAATACATACTTAATTTTTGTACACTCTCACCATTTATAGTTACTTGGAAAATTTCCTCTTCATCTCTTAACGAAATTAAGATGAATTTTTCATTAACGGAGTGTTAGTAGATCAGTTGATAGAATGATGGGTCATTCCATCTGTCTCAAAAAAAAGGTTAGCAAAAGTTATCAAATATACATAAGTCCATCTATAGTGAGATTAATCATATTTGGTTCCTAAAATGGAATTATACTTCATATATCCTATTGATTATTATAATAAACTTGGTTTCTACTAAATAGGGACTTCTTGTAGGCTAGTGGTAGGCGATAAAGGCATGTTGCACTTCAGTTGTGGGTTCGATTCTCGCAACCTTGTCCGATATGATGGGTTGTCACCCATACTGTAGGTTGTCCATTTTCTAAAACTATATCATTATAAAATTCCATCAATAATTTTTCAAAAAGTTCTATCTTTAAACAATATTGTCTCAAATCCAACAAAAACCATTCCAATCTTTAGACTTATCCGAAATTCTTCTACCCAAGCTCATAGTATAAAGAAAACACTTACTAGAAAGGATATCTACCATGAATGCGAATACACGAATTTATCCCACATATATCATAATATATAACTTGTTGGTTATATTCCAAACACACGAATACCTTAGTCATGTATTCTCTTGAAAAATAAATTACCATAGAACCGTAGTGAAGACATGAATGCTGTCAAAAGGTAACTCTTTCAACACACCAAAATCCCAAAAATTCTATATACTTAAACCATGATATAACATTGTCCTTATATCAGTGATGAGCTCATTAATACTATCAAACATATTTTTTTCTCTGTATCCTTTCATCATGCGCATATCATCTTCTTTCCAAAAACAGCTAAATAACCTTTCATGGTTACCACTACCATTCAACATATACTTTCAAATAATTTATGAAATACAATAGTGTAGAAATCCTTAGATGTTTCATTATTCTATAGTACCATTAAATTACCTATACAACATAACTCTTGATAAACATACAATCAATCCACTACCTTCATAAAACATTTACCGAGCATCATCATTTTATTCCTCAAAATTTCTTTCATCTCACATATCATTTGTAGCCTCTTCATCATCATAAATATAAATACTACCCATACAACCATGTTGATTCTCTTCATTAGATTTTCCCTTAGGGCATCAATTTTCATAATGCCCATACATTCCACATTTAAATCATTTAACAATTGTTGATGTATTAGCAATACCATTATCCTGTCCATATGTTAACTGATCCTTTTCCTTTGAAATTACTAGATTTGTGTCCTTCTTTTCCACACCCAAAGCATCTTCCAGTTTCTTTGAAACTTTCTCCTTGATGTCTCTTCCCACATGATTCACATGAGGGAAATTGAACTTTAATTCCTCTATGATCTCCATGAAACTCCCTCTTTCTCTTATTAGCTGAGTAAGGAAACTTACCAAAGTTGTGATTATTGATCATATTATGAGATTGCTGATTAGGCATAATAACAACGTTTTGCCTTCCAAATATCATTTCATTTGGTGTCTTGTGAATAATATCATTCCATTCTCCATCACATCCTCCATTATTGTGAATCTTCCTGTTTCCATCCATTTTCTAAAACCCAAAAATAATAGTGTATGTTGCAAAAATCATGTTAGGAAAATAACATTATAAAGGGGGAATACCTTCACTATCTAAAATCTTAGGTTTAATTCTGATATCATTTCCATAATTCTAGGACTATAACATATACATATACTTAACCTTAGGAACATCCATAGACAAACATTAGAAATATCTCTAGGTATCTCACTAATGTTTTCACTTCCTAGTTTCCAAAGGTTGACTAAACCATTCCTCTGATACCAACTGTAGCGGTCTAGAATTACTTCTAGTGGACTATAATTGATACCTATCAGGGCACTCCGTGGGCGGGTACACCCAATGGGTGGGACACACCTCCATCCCTAGTGGCAGTCATTTCCTCATGAAGCCCTTGGGCGGAGAGCCATGCTTCATCCAATTCTCATATGTGAGAGTCCCCAAGGATCGAATACATTCCTACCTCCTTTGCCTCTGATACCAACTGTAGAGACCCAAAGCTTGAGATACATACACATTAAATTACTTTTGTAGAATACTTAATACATATAAAAAATAAACACCCAAGCACCTTAATAGTTTAGTGTCTTTGGAAACATGGATCATAATCTTCTAATCATGGTGAAAGATCATCAACATCTCCCTTAAAGATCTTCCCATTTTTTGTTTTCATACCTAAAAACATTCTTTAAATCCTAGGGAAAAGAAAACATATAAATGGTGAGCTCAAATTCTCATTAAGGGTAAGAATAGAGAACATAAAACAAACCATGTACATTTGAACGTAAAAACATGAACATGATGTTTAAACATCAAAACCTTGAGCAATGACATAAAACATAGAAGTACATAAGGCGTAGATCATAATGGGACATAAATCATGATAAAATATCTTGGGAATATATCATGTAATTGTTGAATCCATTAAGCACATGTTATAACTTCCATAGTAGCAAAGGAATTGCTGCCAAGACCATCTTAGTGGACAATGTCCCTTTCTGAATCGAGTTCACTCCTCGTTCCAGTCCTGTAACACTGAACCACATTTACATACCGTTCCATCCATGTCAATCTCATGAGATATAAATATTTACCAAATTTATTTGAGGGAGATATAGGTCCCACCCATCTCATAATGAAATCATTGTTACGTGTTCCACAACATAAACATAAATCATTCATCATAACCCAAAGAAAAAAATGGGTTTCATAAAAATCATCCCATCATAACATAATCCATAAAAAATAAATGGATAAAATTTCATCATAAGAGAAGTGAAACCATGTAAATCATATAGACATTATACTTGAAACATTCACATATGAAATAATGTCATCTTAGATGGAGAATGTTTTTGATAAAACACTTTAAAGAAATTCTTGAGGAAAATATCCTTTCTTTTTCAATATCATTTTCTTTTCAAAAAATTCCATGAAATTTTAAATGAAGAGGATTTTGTTGAAAATTGTCATTAAATCTTGTAGATTAATCTTCATGAAAATAAGGAGTTATGAAACTTTAAAAATCCATTCGTTCTGTGTAAGTTAAAAAAACATTTTTCTCGTACTTTTGCTGGAAAAGTCAAAAAGTCCATCGTATGGTAACGTAAAAATTATTACTTACATAACATGTAGTAAAAGTCAATAATGGGTAAAAAGGACTTTAAACGTACATGAAAACATTTTTATAAAACTTGGACATGGATGATAAATATATCCCCAGTAAATACTTACGTATAAGAAATCTCAGATAGAAAACAATTGAGATTGCAACATTATCCCTTCCCATAGATCCGATATGCATCATCCGTATCTGAACCTCATGTATAATGATTTAAATAATTTCATTGACTTATTATAGAATCATATTCATTGTTATGATGTCATAAATGGTTCACTTAGGACTTTATATTACCCGTTCTTTTGTAAATTCCATGTTAATGTAGCGTTTTGGGTAAAATCGCTTTATTTATCATACGTGTTTGGACTTGTTGTTCTTGATATTATTACTTATAACCTGATTTACATAATTCCATAATGTAAAAAATGAGTTATATATAATATATATTCATCATATACATATATATATGATATATCAATAAATGGAATGAAATACACCGTTCATGGAGACAGTAGGTCGTACGTACGCATGAACACTGTTTTCGTTTCCTTATTGAATTGAATGGAATTAAGTAGATGAAATACATATATATATATATATACATAAATCCAATATCATTATTATGTCATATATTTCTTAATTACTTATTATATATACTTTATAATCATTCATGAATGGTTAACATGGAAATGAATCTCATCGCGTTGTGGAGACGGTACTCCGTACGTACGCACGAGCGACGATACCATTTCCATGATCATGAAATAGTATTTAAGTGTATGTATAATATTTCTGAATCAATATCACATTACAATAATCATATATAGTTATTTATTTACTCCATTATACCCATCCAATATAAGGTGGTAGTCCAAAACAGATTACACCACGGGGTGGAGACGGTATTCTGTAAGTATGCACGCGCGGTGATTTCTTTTTCTCTAGGATAGATAGAAGGTGAAATAGGGTGTTTTCATATTTATAATAACATATCAGTATATAATTAATATTGATGATATTACTTTATAATGAGACAACTAATTAAGAGGAAGTAGAAGAAGAATGAAACTTGAGAGAATCAGAAGAAGAGATTACCTCTTCTTCGACGCACCTCCTTTAACTCCCTCATATGGAAGTAGAGTTGGTATTTTGAGAAGAAAAAAAACCACCAGAATATTTCTAGGGTAGTGTAGAAGAGAAATGGGCAGGTTTGGGCTGAACTTCATGGCTCAAAAGGGTGTGAATAGAAGAGGGAAGGGGTGCCCTTTTTATAATGGAGGAGAGAGGAACCTTTAGAAAAACATAAAATATTATTTTATAATAAAGTTATATTCGGTTTATAATAGCTCCAAATTAATTTATTTAGAAAATAATGTGGGTATGGGTTGAAATCCTCTCAACCAATATATTTTCTAAAAGTTTACGTTACAATTTTAACATTACAATTTTGATTTAACTCTAAGTTAATTAATTTATCTTTTATCGTGTATTCTTGTTTTCTTACACTATATGGTTAATAAACTCACTATAACAAGCCAAACGAACCCCAAGTGGTTAATTATCAATATATATATACTTATATAAGTCACTTTTCAGAACCTTAGAATTTTAGGAATAAAATAACAATTAATAATAAAATATTTGCTTTAAAAAGTATTTTATGTCAATTTTGACACTATTTGGTAATTGATTTTTGTGAAAATCTTAACAGAATAATTAGTTATAAAAAAGTAAAATAAATCAATAAATACAAGTCATATTAACCTATAAAATTAGTTTTATTCATAAAAAGTCTCAAATTACGTTTATTTGGGTATTTATAATATTAGTTATTTTAATATTTCATTATTTAGGTAATTACTGCATAACAATTGTGTCATAAATTACATAAATTATTTAATGTCTAAAAATTATAAATAAAATACCATTAGGTAGGAAATAATTTTATCTTTCTAAGTAATATTTATAGTCGAGTTTATCTTATGTATAACCCTATATTAAAAATTAATTAGTTATTAAACATTGATTTTACCTATTTTAACCCTTCTTTAAATAAATTAATAATAAATGTCCAAATCTAATTCAAGTGGACCTAAATGGTCATATTTTCTTCCTAAGGTTTTTCTGGTCGAATTAAA
Organism: Viscum album; assembly: GCA_963277665.1. Taxonomy (NCBI): domain Eukaryota; kingdom Viridiplantae; phylum Streptophyta; class Magnoliopsida; order Santalales; family Viscaceae; genus Viscum; species Viscum album. Next base: position 250,759,767 of record OY728133.1, read on the forward strand.
CTTATCCAATAGAATTAGGACATGTTTTAGGGTAATAATAATATCAATTTTACCCATAATAACCCTATTCACTTTTAACCGTGGTAAATTAAAGAAAAAAGATACTATTCACCAAACATTATTTTCATCTCATTTAACCACATTATAGTCCTTGATATTAACCGTGTCTCTTGGATTTTAGAAATTCCACTCATAAAAGCAGTAAAATATTGTTTTATGTGAATTTCTAAATTCTCCTAGGAGGTGGGTAAAAGACGGTGAAAAGTTCAATTAAATTTTTATATATCTAAAATTATTATAAAATGACTCCAATGAATTAAATTGAACATATATAGGTATTATGTATAAATTTTGACATAAAATAAATTTAAATAAAATAAGTAATTATTTAAATAAAAAGTCAGTTTTTTTAATAGTAACCTAGTGTTTTCACTATTCATCAAAAATTGAATGTTTTCAGAAAAATACCAAAAACTCACCCTAAAATAATTTTGATATTCTGAATCCAAAAATGAAGTCCATTTAAAAAGATAAAGTTTATAAAATTTTAAAAAGTGGGTATATCTATTCATAACAGCTAGTTCATAATAATATTATAATAATATATTATTGTTTAGTGAAACCTAGAATTGCGTACAACATACGCTATCATGGAAGGTTATGATTGCATGTAATGCAAGAAAAGTCAGTGATGAGTGTAGTACAAGCTCTATTTGGTGTAGCGTACAACACAAGACATCAATGAAATTAAAAAGAATATTTTTCATAAAATCTCCAGGTGTTACACATTTCTTAGTTTTTGAAAATTTTCATCCATCATTTGTTTTTCTAATAATGTATACCCTCCCTGAGATAAAGTATGTGGGTGTAAATTTATAAATTGGATCTCTTGATGAGATCTTTGATAATGATTTAAATTATGAATAATAAATCATTATCAAAAAAACATCATACAAAATATTAAATTACAATTACCAAAAATTCTTCTTATCTTATACTTTCAACAAATATCTTCCACTTGTCCTCATCTATAAAATGATATATATCACAAGGATTATGATTTTTTATATCCACATAAATAGAATCAGATGCGAGGGTTGATTTGTAATATCTTCATCTCTTAAAATCCACTGATAAACATTTCATCTTGAATCCTCCTATGTAAGTTATATCATATTTCATCTAAAAAGAAGGAGAACAAATATATTAATATAAACATTTAAATAATATTAAAATAATAACTAACAAGCTTACAAAAATGGTCTTACACAACTGAGATATTTTCACTTTTTCAATACTTCTACAATCATTAGTCAAAATACATAAACTTGTATTAGCTTGAAATGATATAAGTATCGTAATTTTTTTAATTAGGACCTCTTAGAATATAATTATCATCAATGCATACTACTATCCTCTAGTCATTCCTACGATAAGCTGAGAATTTTGTTAAATGTGAGCCTCCACATTTACCAAACCTCAAACTATTATTTTTTCTATGGGAGTATATTACTCTTGTAAAGAAGGATGTTGATCATCTAGACTAGTATGTGCATGTTCATACCTAAATAAATGAGTACGCTTATCTCCAAAGGTATGTTATTGATTAGTAAAATGATATGATGTTATCATATAAATCAATGCAACTAATAATTACTACATAGATATAAAAATTCAACTATTACAATATTAATGTTAAAAAAAAATTAAAATTTATTAAACACAAAAGTAAAAAAAAACGAAGACATTATTATTATTAATATTTTTTATAGTAAACTAAAATGAAAAAATAGTAATGATTTATGAATTATCATATAATTCAATAAAAACAAATCTAAAAATGGAGTATTATTATTAAAAATGGTCCAACCAAATAAATCATTTTTACACAAAAATGACTTTTTTTCAATATACTCTTATAAAGTATTGTTGTTTATATTAACATATTATATATAAAATAATATTATATTACTAAATTCAATATGTATATCAATTTTGTAATTTGAAACATGATAATCTAAAGAAAATAATTTAATATAAAAAACCATTTAACTTATTTGTTTTAATACATGTTTTAATAAAGAAAATAGAATTAACAAATATAAGATTTTATGAAATTTATAAAATTAAATGAGAAATAAACATATGTTACCAATAATATTTGTAATGTATTAAATAGTTATTTTCCCAATATCATTCTTCATGATTGTTCTTTAAGGAACAATCCACGCCAACAATGTACTCATCATTATTATCTATTAATCTTTCCATGGAAGTAGGGATATCTCATAAATCATCACCTTCTTAAATTTTATCATCACGAACATATATATATTTTACTTATAAAACGAGAAATCATAGCATGTTGGATTAATCTAGAATATAGAAATTTTATTTGGAAGTGTTTCCATTATAAATGGATCAACTTTGTATTCCAATCTATTCATTTTTACAAGTGTCATTCCAAATTCATCCTGTATGACACAGTTTTTCCTGATAAACCATTTGTACTTAAACATTAGAACATTAAATTTTCTGTAATCATCCTCCAATATTTCTTCATTGGATCCATAATATGATCAAGATGCATAAATTTTGTTTTATCTTTCAAAACTAGAAACAATTCATTGCTTCAATAAACACTAATACAACACTGTTATGAATATCACTTTTGTTCTCCTGGACATTTATATGAAATGAATTTCCATTAATGTCATAACCTATCCATGTTATCATATTTAAACATAGACCACCCACTAACTATTTTATTGTTTCTGGTGTGTCTAATCGACCAACCATGGTCACATTAAACCAGGTGAAAAATGTTTTGTTATGTTTATTCAAAATCTGGATATCTTTCCTCTTAAAATAACAATATTTCATCACATTACTATGAATTTTTATATATTATTTACCACCATCTATATTATTTATGATGTATAAATGTACCTTCTTCTGTTTCACCTGAAAAGAATTTAATTTCAATCTATGAATCCCCTTTCCCCCTTATTTAACTCGTTCATGGGGAGATAAATGAAAAATTAGGTTTTCTATAATATACAAGTAGCTTGTACAAATTCCGCAACTTCCTATGAAATATAAACATCAGTAATAGATTCTTCTGTTCGAATATATAATTAACATACCACTTAAATATTATCATATACCTTTCTAAAGGATACATACAAAGTAGATAAATTGTCCCAAAAAGCATTATTTATTAAACCAAATGAACCATTATATAAAATAAATACGGATGAAAATACACTTCCAATTTAAAATGTAGAGGAATCACTTCATTTTCCAAATTATTCATTTCATTCAGATCAATCGCCATATTAAAAATTGATTTGCCGTAAATAAAACAATTAAGTACATGATTATAAAGGGTGCATGGCCTTACTTATACCTATAACCATAAAATTGGTTTGAGTCCAAAATCATGACCCAAACAGCGTGAGAGACGAATCCCAGAAGTCAATCAATAAAATATATGTACATAACTATAAGTGAGTATATATAACATGTAGTAATAGAATTTTAGAAAATAAAATAGGAGTACACAAAAGTAACCAATCCCCCAATTTCTATTTACATTCATTATCATTTAATGTTGATCATTTAATCATGTACGTATCAAAAAAAGATATCTTAAAATAATAACTAACATGACCAAATACAGGTTGTACATTGTCATGGAATATGTGTCAAAAACTTCTATATTTATTTTCACTTTCTTGGTATCTCACACAGTATAACCCCTCTGGCCATGTAATTCAATTAAAACGTAAGCCACTCTAAGGAATCACACACTGCCAATTCTTCCTATGGAATTTCCTTAATATCTATAGACTCTCTGGTGATGCACTCAATTAAAATCCCCCCTATGGTCTCATAATATGATCTATATACACTTTGAGGGAGTACTCCCTATCAATCTCCCATATGGTCTCATAGCGAGAAATATACCCGACACATTGAGGAATCACAAAACGTCAATTCCCCCTATTGTCTATCTTCACATGGTTCTCACAGCTTTCTCCAATTCAAAAATTCATAAATGATATCAAGCATCCCCAAGTAATCTCATCTTCTACATGTATAAACAATTCCAATTCACTTTACAAGAATTTGACAAACGAACAAAAAAGGAAATCAGTTTCATCCTATTGAACACGGTAATGAAAGTAGGTCCAACAAATTGGAAACCTAGACCAAATGGAAAAAAATATTTAAAACATGGAAAATATCCCTTGGGGTATTCCATACACAATTAATTCTATATAATATCTCATCATCCAACCCTTAATCAAAGAATCAATCTATGGAAGATAAAACAGGGTTCAATTTCCTTAACACAAAATACCTGAAACATGGTTAATCATCACTTTCGCATATAAAATTTTAAGAAAAAAACATAATGCAACAAACCAAATACCTTAACATTGTATGATTAACACTCTCTAATGTCAGCCCTTGAATCAGCATATAATGTCATAGATCTACAAAAAGGTCAAAAACGCTCAACCTTGAATAACTCAAGAAAGAAGAGAAATCAAGAAGATATTTCCTAGATGAAGGAAGGAACCACCAGTGGGATTTCAATGCACCTACGAGAGATAGCATCAGAGAATGGATGACTGATTAGTGGCTCAGATAAGAATCAGTCCTACGTCACAAGCATGATCAAGACATGGGAAGAAGAAGACATTTCTATGGATTAGACGTAACCCTAGTCCAATTTATCAAAAAAAGAAAAAGTACATAGAGTGTAAATTTAATCTACATGTAGTGTAAATTCCACAACCAACCCCCAAATTAGTTGGTCTCTAGGTCACCTTATACAACAATATCTTGCCCGTTACACGGCCCATACACGACAACCAACAAAAACATGGTTCATGTTGTGTACTCCAATATAAATGATGTATATTTCTAAAATTATGAAAAAAACTCTCCTTTTCCTCAATAAAACCTAAATACAATATCCATACCAGTGAAGAATATCTTGGTTCTCACAAATTTCCCACCATAGGGATCTTTATCCATGAATTTCTCTAAAAAGGTGGAAAAGAAGAATCCACGAACAGCTCTGGCCATTGCGATTTCACATCGGCCTCCCTCTCCTAGCCCCATCCTGTAATCATCCATGCGGCCATATAAACCTTAGAAGAGGAACATATTGGCCCTATAAAACCATCACACTATGATCAAAAATCCAAATAGGGAGCTCCTCAACGGATTAATCTGCATCTAAATCAAGCTCCCCGGGTAGAAAGATGTAAGACTGGTCTATGAAGTAATGTCATATATTTGAAATGTTGAATATGTCATGCATATTCCGGTACCTCTAAGGTAACTAAAACCAATAGAAAACTGGCATTACTCTCTCCAAAACCTCAAACGACCCGTCGTATCTCAGTGAAATCTTTCCCTGTATCCTAATCCTTATGTGTCCCAGCCTATGTGTAACATGTAAGAAAACTATATCTCTAACCTCAAAATCTATATGTCATCTCCATCGATCAGCACAAGAATTATACTGAGACTGTGCAGTAGTCTTCCTCTTTTGAATCAACTCCACCTACTCAGTTGTCTCCAAGACAAGACGAGGTCCCATCTTTGCTGCCTCTCCAGTATCCATCCAGCATATGGGTGAATGGAATGGACTAACGTATAAGGAATACTATGGGGAAATCTTAATATCTCTTTTGAAAACTATTATTATAGAAAAACTCCACCCTATGTGTGATCTTCTCTCAATAACCTCAAAAATTTAAGACGCATGCTCAAAGCTTGTCCTCAAGCACCTGAATCATGCGCTCAGACTAGCCATCTGTATGGGAATGGTAAGGTATGAATAGATGTACTCGTGTACCCAAATCCATATGTATCCCTTTAAAAACTTTTGAAGTAAAGTTGATGTCCCTATCTATAAAGATTTAGCATAGAACCCCATGCAACAATATAGTCTCTCAAATATACATCCTTCTGAGATCATCAGCACTGAAGGTCTCCTTAATTGGTAAGAAGTGTACCAACTTCGTGAGTCTGTCAATGACATTCCAAACTGCATCATTCCCTCATAGAGACCTTGGTAATACTATCATGAAATCCATTGTAACATCATTCCACTACCACTCCAGAATGGGTAACTGATGTAGAATCTTGGCTGGTCGTTGGTGCTCTGCCTTAACCAACTGGAAGGTGCAACATGACATAACAAAACTAGTTATACCCCTCATCATACCTAGACACTAATACTGATGATTAAAATCATGATACATCATTGTGACACTAGGATGATCTTCCCAAGCTAATGCACAAAAGTTTAAATCATCTCCTCACGTAAGTATATTAACACCTATATGTATCCACGAAATCACAAGACCTCATCCCCGTCTATAGTCCTTATAAGAGTAGGGTCCCCTCGTAACACTCCCTCTGATAGGAATAGGACATTAAAATCTGATAGATTCTTTATTCTCACTCGATCAAATAGAGTATGGGTAACATCTACACAATAAATTAACATCTTCCCGTCTCTATCATGCTAATCAAAATACATTTAAGAGAATAGTGACATGAGCTTCCACTCACTACTGGATTCCTAAACTACCTCTATCTGAGTTCTCCTACTCAACACATAAGCCATTGTGTTTCCTTTCCCATGATTATAGGAAAGAACAATTTCAAAATACTAATAGTACTCAACCCAGATTATCTAAAAAAATTCAGGTCATTCTCTGTAAATATGTACAAGAGAATTTTGTGGTCAGTGAACACCACAAAATTCTCTCCCAAAATATAATGTCTCAAACAACTTAAATCATGAACAACTACAACCAACTTGGGATTGTGCATTGGGTAAATTCTCACATGTTTCCTCAATTGATATGTCCCATATGCAACGACTCATTCCCCCTGCACAATCATTTATACTAGTCCGATACTGGATGCATGGCAGTACACAGTTTAACTCTTTGCCGACTCTTTAAAACAAAGTTTTGGTACAGAATTAAACCTTCTATTATGATCCTAAATGGATGAATCACAGTAATATTAAAATGATTAATTCTCACCCTTCATAGTCATCCCCATCAGTGGCCCTACTAATCATTCAATTTTTGATATTAGAAGTAATGAATAACTAGCCAGCTTAAAAAATATTCGTACATTAAAGATGTTATTTGGATTCTCCCAAGAACCATGTCCTCCCACATTTTCAGGTTCTACTAATAATCTTGTCTCTTCAATAACATGACAAATTATGTGAATCTGGTCCACCCAAAAGATGAATTTTGAGATCCTAACACATAAATGATGCTTTCTCTGTGTACTCAAAATGACCTCAAGATGGATGACATTGTCACGTCGAGTGTGACAGTACACCAAGATATCTTCCATGAAAACAACCAAAATGGAGACTATCTAAGGATGAAAATCTCATTTCCTCAGTACCATGAAATCTGCATGCGTGATCGTGAGACCAAACAATTTAACCACATACTCTTATAGACCATACGTATTTATAAAGAATGTAAGAGGTGTGTCTGATCGTCTAACATGGAATTTATGATAATCGGATATCAATTTAATGTTCGAGAACACTCGGTCTCTTCGAAGCTGATCAAATATATCGCCAATCCTTGGAAAGGGATATGGGTTGTTGACTTTCAACTGGATCAACTTCAGATAATACCCAAAATGTCTGAGGGTAATGTCTACCTTCATCGCAAAAATTACAGGAAAACCCCAAAGAGATGTACTGGGTGATATGTATCCCTCTTCTTGTAACTCAATTAACTACTTCTTTAGCTAATGTAACTGTAGTGTAGACATCCTATAAGGAGGAATAGACACTACTGCCACTCATGGGACAAGCTCAATAGAAATATCTACCTCTCACTATGGAGGCAAGCCTAAAATTATTCTGAAAAATCATTACGAAAATATATTACACTAGTGGAAAGTAAATATATAATGTCCCATGGTCATCAAGATACAAACATGAAATAGGGGATGTAACACCTCTCAACCCGTGATCCTTGGGGCTAGATCAGCTTACTTTGAAACCCCATTCCCCCTTACATAAAAACAATCTTCCCTCTGGTGACCATAAACTCAACCTACGGTGATAGCAATCAACAAAATCATGGCAGGGAAGTAACTAGCCCATTCCAATAATGATGGAATATCCCATCATCTCAAAGATATAATGGTCCCATAAGAAGTATCACCCACCTACCTCAAGAGGGAACTCCTTGCACTAAGGTACACAAATAATTATAATCCCCAAAAGAGTGTCCTACATCATGATATCAGTAGAAGTAAAGATAAAGAGTTCTAGGGTCTCTATAAAAGTCACATATATAAAGCTATGGAAATCCCCTGTATCAAAAATAACAAAATCTAAAACTAAGGGAAGCATATTCAACCACTAACCGTAGAGGATCCAAGATCCTCCTCTTGTTAGTTCCGCTCCTGTGAAAAAACATGACTATGATGTGGACATGTGAATCTATCTAAGATCCTTAATCTGGTCCACCCAATTATTTCCAAAAACACTGTTTCTGATCAGTGCAGCCATGCCCACCACCTAGGCCTGAATGGCCTAATAAACTCTAACCCCTAGTCTGATGTGGGACTGGTGGTCCTACACCAATATGATGAGTCTAAATGGATCCTCCCTCACATTCTTATAGAAGTAGGGAATTGTAGAAATGACGAAGATGTCCCATCATACTGCAAGGTCATCAATCTACGGGGTCTCTCAAGCACTGAGGTTTCTTATGACCTACCTACCCGCATTGGTATTACACCACATAGCAACGTGAAGAAAAATCCCACTTAGTCAGTTCTCCACAAGTAGACTCCCTACGTCACTACATAGTATCAGTCGAAAGGGTACCCACTTTGGATGTTGAACCACCCTGGCCCACAATTCAAGAATCCCTCATGATGGTCTTCATGATCAGTGTTGGGTTGAAAATTGATGATATGGAAGACAACCTGAAGATGTTCACCTAGGATTATAAGTCATTCATGAGACCATCCTCAAACTTCCTCGATAGAAACAACTCATCACCCCCCGGGATTAGTGTGAAGTTCTACAAATCCTCGAAGAAATAAGAATAATCCTTGACTGAAATTTCACCCTGTTCCAAAATCATGAACTCTCCGGCTCGGTCCACCCTCAAGGTATCTAAGTAAAATTAGTCAATGAAGCTATGTTGGAACTCATCCGAAGCCATAACTCACTGGCATCCCACATGGGATACCACATAAAACCGTATCTTTGCTAAATTACATGGCATGTATGTAGAGAGCTTCGTCTTTCTCTCTAGAGGCATCTCTAGATGCTCTAAATAGACAAAATGGTTTCTAACCATGAGTTTATAGCCTAAGGTCCTCCATCCACTGAGAATGTGGGAGGATGCTGCTATTGGAAAACCCACATCAACTCTACCATAGACTGGGTAGGATTTTGTGCTCTTTGTAATGATATCATCATCCTTGTGAAGCCTTAATGAAACTGTTCTTCGTCACCTGTATCCAGAATGGAAGTTGGTTCCATGACAGGCACGACGATAGGGACTCTTAGTAGTACCAAATCTACCATTTACAGTGTCTGATTGTTGCCCTATATTTGGCATAAAATTAGAGGACATATTAGTGGAATGAATCATCAAGGTCAAGCACACACTTTGGTTAAAAATTATAAAGGACATAAACATTTAACTGCACGAAAAAGAACTGGAGAAAGAAAAAATTCAATTTTCTTTCAACACATTGATACACTTTATGTATGAACATTACATGACGTGTCCCCTTAGGTTTCAACATGGGCCTGTACTTAAGCCTATCTTAGTCATGTGACACCCCTACACACGGTGTGTTCCTCCTATGACATGGCATTTACTTGAATTTTCCATCATTCTGAAGTTCTTTTGCATTGCTAAACAAATGGTTCTCTCCTGGGTATCACTACATGGCGTGTTCACCATAAACAAATCATGTACCACATAATTTACAACCAATCATGTCATTAGTCACATGGTTAGAGACATGATGAACTCTACACAACGTGTTCAAGATGGACATGGTTTCTACATCCTGAAAAACATCCACCTGTGTTTTTAGTCACATGGCCAGTTATATAGCCTCAAAGGAATAACATGTAATCCCAGTACGAAATGTGTTCTACCCATGTTTCAAAAACCTTGCGTATCTTCTCACACATCCAGTCACACTGTAAAATACTACATGACATGTACTTAAGAAAATAATTTTTTTCCAAACAAAATGATAAATGGCATGTATTCATTATCAAATGCCATGTATTTTGAATTTTTAAGGATAAAAATCCTTAGAAACTACTCCAAAACCAAATAAAAACATTGAAACAAGAATTAAAGTAAAAAATGATGATGTATGTGGCCCATAATCTCAGTTAATCAAGGAATGGAATAATATTCATGTATATCACCAAATATGACAGTGAAATCAGACACATGATCCACCAATGTCCGATCCATGAGGGCCCATAACACATCAGGTACAAAATATTGGTGCCCATTCAAATAAAAATTTAAATTTTTCCAATACCATATCAAAAAATAATATATTCTATAACAACATATCTCAAAACATAATGTATGTCTATCACAACATCTATCACAACAACATGCAATTAGCAATGCACCCTAAATATCATGACAAGAATTCATGACATGTGATCCCCATCAAATACCTATATGATGAATGAGATAGAATACCCTCATCTAAATTGGTTCCAATATAAAACACCTCAATAATATCAATGATAATGTCACAGATATTATGAATCACCCAACGATGAAATCATATCTACTATAACAATTCCAAAACAATAAAAATTACAATAATCAAGGTAAATTTGATTTTCCCTATACACGAGTTTGATACTCCCAGACACAGCTTATTAAAAACTACTTAATCCTTCTTATCTCTATTTATAGGCTCAAAACTAAATGAAATAGACGAAAAGAACCTTCCTTTGATACCATTTTGTAATGTCCCAGTTTTGGGTGTTTCCCAAACGTGCCCCATTCCTTGTTGGTCACATTACCTCAACCGTATTTCCCTAAACTCCATAGGTTGTAGTCTAGTAGTGGGGGCCCTGGGTGTAATAGTGGGGAAACTGTGCCCTCATTGGAAAAACATTCATATCTAAATAACAAATAATAAATAGTAGCAGAAGAAAAATACCATACAACAAGTAAACAACATAAGACTAACAGTAAATAACAACTAGATAACATATATATATTATTCATGTCACATATGTATAGGAAAGTAAACAAACAAGAAAATATGCTAGAATTATAACTAAACCCATGTACAAAGATAATTGAAAAACACTAATGGAATTACAATCCTTAGTGTGGCCCCATGCCCTCCAACTCCATAGAAATCAAGTACCGGATGACGAAGAGTGGTTTCCCTTATCTATACCTACAACCACATAATCTATTTGGTTCAAAAATTATGACCCCAAGAGGGTGTGAGATGAATCCCAATACTAAACCATCACATGATCTATGCCAAAATTTTATTGAGTATATATTTTAGGTAATAATGAAAATGAAGTAATGAAACATGGACTAAAAAAAAGTTTCCAATCTCACAGTCTATATTTACATTCATTATAATTTAATGTTAAAAGTTTAATTAAGTATCACAAACAGGTATCTCAGAAGACTACCTAACCGGATCAAATCAATGATTCATCTATGTCTGGGCAGACACATAAAAAACTTTTAATATTTATGATAACCCTCTAGGTAGTTAACAATGTCTGACCCCTCTGGCAAAGAAAATCAATAAAAAGGAAAAGACACACTAAAGAAACACTCGTCGTCAATTCCCCCTATGGTCTTTCTTGAATAGCTATAGACACTATGGGGAAGATCTCAACATCAATTCTCCCTGTGGTCCCATAACATAAACTATAGACACTATAAGGGATCACTCACCATCAATCCCCCCCGTGGTCTTGTAATATGAAATATAACATACACCCTGAGGAACAACTGAACTTCAATTACCCCTATGGTAGAACTACACCTGGTTCTCATTTCCCTATGAAATTCAATAATGCATAAAAGATACTGAGAAGACCAAAGTAATATCAACTACTATATGGATAAACAATTCCAAAGCATATCACAAGAATTTAACAAACTAAAAATCCAATTAGTTTGATCTTATCATGCAAGGTAAGGAAACATAGTCTGCCACATAGGAAACCTAGGCCAAACGACCCCAATCATTCAAACAAGGAAAAGCAATAATATAATTTTCCAAAAAAAATAAATTCTACATAATATATCATCAACCATCACTTAATCCAACAATCAATCTATGGTAGATAAAATCGGGTTCAATTTCCTTAACTCTAAATACCCGAAACATGGGTAATTGGAAAATTGTCATATAAAAGTAAAATACAAAAAAAAAGAAAGGAAAAACAACACATTCCATGAAACTATATGATGAACACTATAAAACTTCGACCCTTGAATCGGCCTAGGATTTATTAGATATATGAAATGGTCAAAAATATCCATCGTTGGAGAAATTGAGAAAGAGTAGAAATTAGGATGAGAGGCTCTAGAAGAAGGAAGGAATCACCAGTGTGATTCCAAATAACCTACTAGAGATCCAATCATATACCATATGACAGATCTGTGGCTTGATGAAGATTAGTTCATGCATCAATATCTTGTTCTATAAATCAGACGACGAATATGTTTCTAGGGATTAGACGCAGCCCCGGTATGATTTATGAAAACCAAAAAAGTGAATGGCATGTTCATTTAATGTACACATCGTGTACATGATTCAACATTCCCCCATATTAGGAGATCTCTAGTTCACCACACACAACCATCTCTTGGTCATTGAAAATCTTGTACATAGGTACCCACAGAATCTTGGTATACAGTGTGTACTCTCAAGTACATGGCATGTACATCTAAAATTTCCAAAAAAACACCATATTCTGAAAAACACCCAAAAAAAGATCCATACCTAGAAAAAGGATTAAGGATATTAAAACTTAAATGGATTTTGATATATCCACATAGTAAATTTAAATGACTAAAATCCCATAAATAGGCCATACCAATATTGATTTTCATGATCAATAAATATAATATTTTCAATAACTACATGTGGAATACTGATCCAATTGCTAATTTTCATCTATGATGACATAAGAAATTTCCCAAACACATACTATAGTACATGATTCTCATACTTGTATGAGATACATGATGAGCTACATGATAATGATGTTTCTATATGGAATAGCTAGTTGATATCTAATGGGTGATATACCAATCCAAATCACTACAGATACCTGCATATGTTGTTTTCCAACAACCACCCATAATCCCATGGGTCTTGTGAGTTTGATAGATTATGACAATACCCATCATCTTCTATTTTAAATTAACCATGATGACTAAATCAGTTCACATATAAAAGATTATTTTAATTCATGGGTTCATTTCATTACCCAACACATTACATTCATTAATATGTTTTACTCTAGTGATTGGAGTAGTTCCCTTTGTATTATCCCATGTGGAAGATTGGGGAATAGACAAATATAAATAACTTGAAAAATGGCCATCAGTATTAATATCAATATCATAGAGGATTACTCTTACCTATCAATTAACTAGAATGAATGTATTAATATTAGATATCCATATACAGATTAGATGAAGATTAATGTGATTAATTCAATGATAAATTTTTCATATGGAATATATGACCACATATAGACCAACTTTATTTTTCTGATAAATTATCATTGAGTAAAATTATCTAAAATAAAATATCCTTCCAACCACATACAATAGACCCATACAAATAAAATATCTTTATTAAAAACCCATCATAGCCAATATTGAACCATTTATTTATTCATAATGGACCCATAATTGTAATCCCATTTCATTGATATGTATGATAATTTTTTTGATGTCAAGGGAGTATATCGTAAGATGTACCCCCATGAGAAATAATCTACCATGATGAAAGGATATGAAATACCACCTTTAGAAGCAAGTATACATGTAAAAGGAATATATGAGATTACCTAATGAAAAATGGATAATAGGGAATCTGTGACATAGAAGGACCGAAAGTGTGGTGCGTGAGGCTTACATTGAGAGTTGAGAGTCAATCAAATAAAATTACCCAATGAAAATGAGTATGTATGAAGCTGGAAAATGATTATTGGGTTTCCATGTGAAAGAGAACCATGTTTCACTTTCCCCAATCAGAAAACAGAAAAATGACTCAAAGTGGGAATTCAATAAATTAAGTATGATTTATCTCATCGATAAATGTATAACTGAAATTATAATGAAATTTTTATTAATTTTATCGCATTGGCTATGTAGACACTGATGTGATAAGTTGACTTACCACATCAGTTATTTTATAATTGATGTTACAAACCAATGAGATTTTCTTTTTAACATCAGTTATTTTATAACAGACATAATGAAACCCGCTTTATCACGTCAGTTAGAGAATAAATGACGTTATAAAGAGGGATACATCATTTATCAAGTCAGCTAGAGGACATCCAAAGTGATAAATCAATATGCATGTCTATGCATGTCAAGTTTAAATATTAGACGTGAAAATTCCAATGCAATATATAATTTTTTTACTAGTGTATCCATAATGATCATTGAAAAATGGAAAACATTACTCATGTATATGTATAACCAACCATCTCAATGATTGTAACAGACTTCATTTTTCATAACCATTATTCATGGTTGTTTTTAAAAATCTTATTTTTGTTATTATTTTTGTGGTTATTGTACAATATAAAATATACATGAACCAAAACATTCATAACAAAACAAGAATGAGAATACAAGGAAATAAACTCCCAAATAGTAAATAAAATGAAATATTTTCAACTTATGGTTCATATTATTTTAAAAAACACCATATATGATTTATTAAATATTTTTTTTATTATTATATATGTTATAAACTTGTTTAAAACCACTATATAAGAGGTTAAATCATGTAAAAACCAATGAATTTCTCAAGGAATGTGGTTTACTAACTCAATTTTTATTCAATGGGTTAATCTTATAATTCATTAATTATGTAATTCTATGATTAAGAAAATATTTAATTTTTATACTTTATGTTATATGTAAAATTTCTTAAAGTGGATTTATAGTTGATACAAACAATCTAGTGGTATATTCTCACTTAAATGTTATGATCATTATGAAGCATTATTTCAATATATCATTATAATTGATATTGTTAAATATTGAATTTTAGTAGAATGAAATTATTTGAACACTTCAAAATAAACCTATTCCATTTCCTTATCCTCTATCTAGTAATTTTATTCTCAAGTAATAGTAAAATTATTACACTCTTGGGAACTTAATGTTTTATAAAAACGTTTTTAATAATACCCCACTATATTTCTCAATTCATTTTGAAATCAATTTTCATCTTAAATATGGTTTAAAAAAATTAAATATTTTTTTAACTTTTAAAATACCTATATAAATTGATTTTTAACCCACATTCATTATTTTATAAAATAAATTTTATGTTATATTCGAATCAATGCACGTATGGATTTTACCAAAAACGTGAAAGCAATCTTCTTATATTTTTATAAATAAGTAACATTACTAATCATTTTACAATGAAAAAGAGTTTTTTTACTTTTAAAGCATATACATAGTGACACACATTCATGTCCATCATTTATTTAAAAATTCATTTATAATTTAATCATTTTATTTTTAAGTAAATAATGATTTATTATTTATATTCTTATAAAAGTATTTTCAAAATAAAATTGATATTTTCCAGAAGAAATTTTTTAATATATTTTAATTATATTTATCATTATTAAAGAATGAAAACCTATATTATTACAATAATGGTTGTATATTTTATGTATATCATCATAAATATTCCTATTGATGGCTTATGATAACTTTTTCTAAGGAAATAAATGATATTTACTTAAATGATTAATTTTTTTAGTCATTAAACGTTACAAGAATTAATCACTTCACAATAGAAATTAAATTTCCACAAAATTTAAATATATTTTATCATGGACATGTTTAGTTAAAAAAATAATAATATTTTTACATATGTTTTTTACATTGATAGTAGTTTGATTAACTGTGGAAATATTTATAAATATTTCAATATTATTCAATACAGATAATTTTGGATAAGGAATATTGTTTATGTATTAAATTGATTATTTGATATTTCATAAATTATTTATACATGCATAGAACTGGTTAGTGAATGATTTCATTAATCCCCTTGATTCATTGGTAGTCTAATTACAAGAATTTAGTTGGAAACAATCCATTACAGTTTTTAGAAAAGCATATTCTAAACAATCCCATGACAGGTCTTATTAATAGTATGATTTAATTTTTTTTGGAATGGTCTTGAAGGTAAAGGAATCATGTACCATCGAAACTGGATGAATGATAATTATTCATTACCATTATTTCAGGTATAAATATCCATGGCATTTTCATTATGACATTATCATTGGATGCATTTCCTTTCAGTTCATTTATTAATTGGAATGTGTATATTGTTATACAAATTTCTACATTAATTTTTTATCATATAGATTTTGAAATGCAATGTGAGCTCTGTTATTTACCATTCCCAATGAATTATATTCATTTATTCATTATTTTATCCACTATTCTTAATCATTTTTCATCATTTTATATCACCATTGTTTTGTTTGTTTTCTTGAGGATTCTGTGAAGTTTACAATAATTGATGTGTAGGGATATTCTTAATGGAATAATGTTATTCATGAAAAATAAAATTATTTTTTAATGTCTATATTAAATTATAATTTAGTAGTCATGCATGTATCTTTTTTTCAAAGACAACTAAACTATTTGATCCTTCATGACGCGATTCTATGTATCTTATGAAAATGGAACTGTAGAGGGCATCATCTCAGGGTTTCTGGGGTTAGGGACTATACACGAACCCCTGTATACTCTTTATTCCTTAAAAAATATATTTATCATTTATTTCTATTTTTTGAATAAAATTTTATCCAGAAACTATCTTGTCCTGAATTTTTTTTATTATAGACCACAATTGAGGTCTTCAATGTTGCATACGATATACGATGTGAAAAATTACAAGGGTGATGATAGGTGATGATTTCTAATGGAAGTGATCAAGGAAGGATCATTTGAATTATTTTGGGGTTAGAACTCTTCCATCACACTCGGGTGTGGGTTCCCCACTCATTATTTTGATAGATTTATAAATCCCCTACACTGGGTGTATGTACCCAATATGTTTAGTGGTACTCCCCAGTATTTGAGCTTCAACAGTATGTGGGTCCTCCACAGAATTTGTGGATCCCTTAGTTGTGGAACAAAATAATAAGGAGTGGGCCCCTACATACATATTATGGTGGGGTTTCATTTGATGTTATGAATCAATGATGGAGTTTTGGAATTGTAAGTATATTCACATTTATTGGTTAATCAATGTGATATAGATCCAATGTATATCACTTATAGGTTTTTTTAGCATATATATATGTTGTTTTCTCATTAACCCTTACATTGGGTTGATTTGCCTTTCTTTTTTTTCTTCTTATTTCTCCCTCTATTATTTTGAAGGTTTCCTTATGGGTATTTATATACTCACCACATCTTGGTCCATTCCCACATGTGTCATGTCTTTTTTATAAGATAGATAGATAAGTAATTACTTTGTAGAACAAAATGATATCTAGATGCATTAATAGAGCATGGTGGTCAGTACATGGATATCAGGAGCTAGGGATTATCATCCTTTGTTGTCCTAATTATTGAGGATACATTTTTTGAGTGTTTATTTTTCCCCTTTAAATATTTGTTTTATTCAATCATACTATTATGGTTTCCCAATTGTTTATTTCATGCATGATATGCCCTAATTGTTACTTTAATTTATTATTTCTCTAAATTATTTAATAGATATGTGTGTGTGTGTGTGCATGTACTATAGTAAAATGCCTCCCATTTTATATTATTCATTCTCTACACTTTTTTTGTCCCCTAGCCTATTGCAGGTAGGCTTGGGATTTTCACAGATTTATTTTCTTCAATCTAGGATGGAATGAATGGGTCATGGGATGGAATTCACCTTCTAACAATTGAGGTACCTCAATAAATACGCAACAACACCTCATTTCATACCAGGTCATCAATAATCATTATTAAGATCCTAATAAATATTACTCAAAAATACACTAATTTCGAAGTGGTAAGTGTCATGATCCATGAATACCTATTCATTTATTGATATAAGAACCACTATATTCAACTAGAAGTGGATAACATGCTAACCACATTTGTACAATATCTCAATTGTACCTCAAAAGACAATATGATCACATAAAACCTCATAATTAATGTCTCCCTTTTTATCCTTCTTCAACAAGTGTAAAACTATACTATCCAAAACTGTTGATTGTATATATAAATATATCCTTCTTCTATATAAATCATCCATGATGAATCCAACTACATAGACACACCACACATCAGATGATCATATATTTTCTTTCAAAGTCAAAAATATAAAAGATTTATCATTCCTAATATATATACTATATGTAATTAATATTCCTATAAGAACTCATTCATTCAATTATACCAAACATTTCGGTTCATCTATTAAAATATATCCTTGAGTCTTGATGGAGCAATGTGAACCATGGAACACACATTGAGAAGACAATTTCTACACTTTTCAAGTTTAATATAATAGCCACAATCTTTCATTCATGGGGTATATAGTTCTTCTAATCTAATATCAATATCCAAGACCCATTAAATATTATAAATAAACTCGACATTAGAAAAAAAAGATATCCCAATCTTAGTGGTATTAAAATACAACTCATACAACATAATTTCTATGATAATAGAAATATAGTGGAATTTGTAAATCTTCAAAATAGTTTCTCAAAAGATACTTAGTATTATTAAAATAAAACTAAATAGATTCAACTTTCAGGAGAGTTAAATTATTGGAGAAACAATATAGGATAACACTATCACCAATAACAAAAAATATACTATTATCACAAGGTTTTTTTTACCTCAAACTCTAACAAGAGTGGCTCCCAATCCATCACCACATCACCGTTGATGGGATCATCTGCAACATGACCCGATAAATTGATATGTTCATAGAAATGGATATCCCAATTAATAAACAAAAATTTATAGAGATATACATATAGATAATTCTAAAAATAAAATTATATGATATACCTTAGATGGTGGACAAGGAATTTCTCCATATGAGAATAAATGTAGATTTCCCTGATGGAAACAACAATGGACCGGTATATGTATGGAAAAAATACTATGTCAGGAGTCTCATGAATATTTTTGGGGTATAAATCATAATAAAAAATATAAATATTAACTCATAGTATCTATATTGAAACATTAATGTTATATTTAGGTTTTTGTCCTCACAAACATTGTGCTAGTGATACCTAGTCCTAAGATCAATCATTAATAACAATGTTTTTCATTTCAAGAGATCAAAGAGAACACAGATTCTCATGGGAGGGTATATATATTAAAAAATAACATAATTCATGAGTTGATAGTAAACATAGATATTTAATCTCACACACAAATTCCTAGTGAACAAAATGTGGACTGCTTTAGGGGAACACTAGCTCTAATATCTCTTTTCTCAATATGGTATTTCAATTTCTCCTTTAGAACTATGACATCTTTTGGGGCCATATGGAAATTCACAAGAGATATCTATTTTATCTAAGGGTAAAAGTAGATATCAAAAATGATATCACATTTTTGGAGAATTCTTAAAAATTACTGTAATTTTTTTTAAACTCTTCAAAAAATTTATGAAACTATGGATATGAAGCATTTAGGATACATAGTCCTAGGATCATTCGCTAACATCTAATTAGCTAGATAATTCTAATGGGTGGCCTTTCATGAAATCTCTTGCACATATATTCATCAATATAGGTAATCTTTTAGGCCATTAAAAAATAATTATAATCATTCACAAATATAAATATACACAATGTTGGACTCTAGATAACCAATCAACGCAGTTTATGATTTCCTAATGCATACTCTCTACTATGATCAAGTCCCAAGTGAATATATCTTTTCAAAGAGTAAGATAAAAAATTATATATATGTGAGAGAGGATGATAACCATCAGTAGGAGTATTCATACAATGTAGTTGGTTAACGAGATATGTTAGGATTACTTTCTCATGAGAAAACATTCTATAATAAATGAATGACTCTCAAAAGTGATTATTTATATGAGTACTAAGATATATAACATAGCTGTTTTACATATAACAATGATAGGTGGAACCTATATGTATCCCTCTATTTCCTGTATCATACCTCATCCATGACCACTAACTCACATGTCATGATTTCATACAATGGGTTGGGGGTAGTAGGAGTATATTATTGAACCTCATACCACTTATTTCTCCCCTACAAAGACCGCCAATAGGAGGGTCACCCTATCCACCTTTGGGGGTCTTTGGTTCGTAAACTACATTATTCTAAGAGGTTGAACCAGTATATTAGTGAAGATAAACTCTAATATTAACCTGTTAGTGACAAATCAAGCCATATAACTTAAATCGACAAATATATAACCTGATTTTTATCCTGGCATGGTAAAACCAACATGGGAACCCATGGTGGACAAACAAAAATATTGGTATCATGAATAATGTCTACCTATGAGGTTGGGATCTTATGGGTTGTCACTAATTACCCACCACTCATGAGTCTCCTATAGAACCAAGCTATAAATCTTCTTTAAAACTCATGATCTCTAATGTAAACTCAACAACTTTTTTCATTTCTATATATTTATAACGTATAACAATATCATGATTATTTTTTCTAAATTCAATTGTTTAACTTCCATCGTTAGAGCTATCAATCAGGAATCATGTCATAAAAATACCTCTTGAGGTCTCTAAACCATTAAATATAATGATATACCCCCATACTACTCTAATTATTTTTTAGTATCTATTGAACAGAAATTATCCAATATATAAATGTTTATTACTTATCATGGAAGATATTCCCAAATTATTTGTAAGTCATAGTGTCCTTATCATGATTACACATGATCAATGAGTACCAGCTTCATATTGTGTCATGAATAATAGGTATAAAAAAAGCACCATATGGTTGGATATTATCCTTAAAAAATAGAAAATATGAGAATTGGACATTATTTAGTCCTCCATAGCTTGAGGATGGAGTTTGTATTGACCCCAGTAAGGCCACTATCTCTGTAAATAATTAATTATGCTCATCCTATGGGCTGAAACATCATACATTGTTGGGATTATCATATGCACGGTATATAGGTCTACACTTCACTCAACTTGTGGGGGTTTATCCCAGTGCTCCATCTATTATGGAAACACCAACCTATCATGTACTTAAAAAAATCCTCATCTCTCAAAAGGTAATAATGTGTATGTTGAATCATATTCATGGGCCTAATGGGTCCCTATCATTGATGGCATGTTGGATGTCTATATGGTATCATTATATATTTAGATTATTTACCTCATAATTTTAAAAACGTGTTTTGAAGATATGGATCAATAAATACATGAATTAATACAGAATAAACACCTAATATGATGCATATTTTACCATTTTAATTACCATAGTATATAAATTAAGGATTTCAGTTGAATAAAAATTTATTAGAGTTTTTGGTTAAGGGTTACATAGACAACCCAGAACAATCATTAGGTCCACTAGCATGTTAATAAAATTATAGTCCCTTTAACACCATTTTATTATGTATCCCAAACTAATACATAAAAACACCAAGTCTAAAATCCATCCATAAAAAACAAACCACCCTGATATCATTATTACATGAGTCAACCCACCATGAATTCTAATAGGCCGATAAAAATCTGTGTTTGATGTCTTATACCTAACTAACGTTACCTATGGGATAAATACAAGTACCAATAAGCTATTTATTTTTATATGGTAGGCCATTTCCTATAATCATATAAACATTTATATGTCTCCATGATAATAATAAAAACAATAAATTTATAATTGGATTATCTACATTACATCATTCATGTGATCGTGACTAATATATTGGTAATTAAAAAAAACATAAACCAAAATGAGTCTATGTATGTAATAATCTTTACATTCCATACACTGATATTACTTCTATGATAATGGATATTATATTCATAACATAAAAGTAAATTCCATAGTCATAAAATTCTAGTGTCTTTGAAAACATGGAAATATAATCCAGTGGTTCATAATGATCTTACATTGTCTGTAACAATGTTCTAAATAAATAGAACTATTACTACAAATAACATACCTCAGAAATTTATCTAAAACCTGGGGAATTAAACATAAGAATGTGTGAGATTAGATTCCCTATAATGTTAATATAGTGATATATCAATAATCAAATAAAAATAACATGAGCCTAAGGGGTTTTTAAAAAATGATCAACATTTTAAATTTAGATAATTTTTATTATATAACACAGTCATAAGTCAAGGAATAATGCTAACAATTTTATTAGAACTTAATCATTAGACAATTAAAAACATGATTCACATTATCATACCATTGACACAATTCATTGAATTATGGTATGCACATAATTACGTAAATTAATTTACGAAATTATGAAATATTACTATAAATTATGCCATAGAAGAATGGTTTCACACCATAAATTATCTTAGTAGTCAAGGTTCTCTCCAATTAAAATCATATTGAATAACATACCTTAATGAACTGGGTTCACAACGCATTCTAGTTTGGTTTATCTCGTAATATATCAATATTTAACCAATATATTAGAGTGTGATTTAGTTTTCAAATTTAACATATTCAAAATTATACAAATGTGTTCCAAAAAATAATAAAATATTCATAATAACAAATCCTTGGAAAAAAATGGGTTTATAAACATTTTATCATTTATTTATAGTATAATCCAGAGAATATAAATAGGTTTGGCAAATATATTTTCATCATACACAAAATCCATTCAGGGTAATAAAATGGTTGGTATGCCAAGATCATATCCCTAGTAATGAATAAGATTAATCAAGGGTTCTTATGTTTAAATAATATAAATATTACTAATATATCATTAAAAAATTTCAAAGTAAAATAAACATTCTACTTTTAAATAACCTCATTGAAAACTATTTTTAAAATTATATTATAAGGAAATTATTCGGTAAAATTAAAAATTTTAAAAATTTATGGAAAAATTAAATAATTCATCTTTTATGTCATATGGAAATTCCATTGCTCTCATATTGGTAAAAATACACCCTTATACACATTTGTAATGAAAATAAAAATGTTTCTAATTAGGGAAAAAAGAATAAGAATCATTTTGAAGAATATTTACAAAATAAAAATCATGGGTAAAAATAAGAATTAAAAAATTAAATTTTAATAATAAAAACTGTAATTATGTTTTTTTATAAAAAATGAATATGGATTAAAACATTTTTTATACGTACAAGATAAATAAAGTCAATTTTTAAAAAAAAATTATTTCTCATTAGAACATATGTTATGTAAAGTGAATAGAAAAAATTTATTTGAAATAAATAACTAGGGAATAATAAAATTACCATGTTTCTTTAGAGGTATATCATTGTATTTCATAATAAAAAACATAATAATAAACTACCTCAATAAAAATGATATTATAACATAAATGTCTTAACACAAAGGTAACCTTTTAATAAAAAGACCCAAGAAATAAATTGAATTATATAGATATTTAAATCCCCTTAAAATTCATAAAATCATAATAAAAAAATTAATAGGATTTATAAAACCCCAAAAAAAGAAACATGTGGTGTATAAGGCATGTGTCCTAGAGAAATAAAAGTTATATGAAAATCCCTTACCTTTAGTCCAAATTCCTTATTATGTTTTTTATCATCTTTTATAATAAATATATGTTTATTTTAATTATTATTCCAAAACCATGATCATATTTAAAAATCCATATAAGATTTACTTTCAACCATTTATCACATGTTTATTAATAAATCATTTTTGAAATCGCTATTTTGGGTGATAATTGTTTTTTTTCATATACATTATCAATTTCAAGTTTTAGTCATTATACGTTGATTTTATTTCAATAATCCCCAAAATATTAATCATGGTATGATTATAATATATATTTATTATATATTTATATGTATATCCATCCAAAAAAATCATGGAAAAAAATGAATTACTCTATTCATTAAGATGGTACATCATATGTATGTATGTATATAATTTTCATTTTTAAAATTTATGGAACAAAGTAAAGTTAAATATTAATTAAATTTTACATTAATATTATTTTATAATATATATTATATATATTTATCTAATTAATCTATGTTATCATCTATGAAAATGAAAATTGAAAAGTAAATCATATCGGTTCGTGGAGGTGGTAATCCACACGTATACATGAGCAATATTACTATTTCTCAAAGGATGGGATAGTATGATGGTACACATGATATTATAATTATATATGAATAATGTTTTCATAAATGTAATATATAAATATTAAACCCATCATAACACACTTTTATAAAATATGGTCCAGAAAATTGATTTGTATCACTAAGGGGATACAGTAAGCTGTATGTCTGTATTAGTGATACACTCACTTTCTGTTTACTGGGAAATATGGGGTATAATAGATTACTAATACGTATATTGGGTATATGAAATTTTTTATTTTATGATGAATATAAAATATTTATAAGAGTTAAAATAAAAATTTAAAAGAAAGTGATCAATTTCAGTGACTACATGTTCTTTGAAATGAATCCTTTACACACCATATAAAGTGGACTAGGGATAGTCGTTTAGGAAGAAAAAACAAAAGGAAGTTGATAAGGAAGCGAGGAAGACAATTTTTTGGTAATATTTCACAAAATAAATCCCATGGTGGTGTGAATAAGAAAATGTATGGTTCCTATATATAAATTAGTGGAGGAAAATTCTTGGTGTTTCTTGAATTATTAAGTTAATAAAAAGTAATTTTTATCCCCAATGGGAAATAAAAAAGTATGTTTCAAAGATAAAAAAAATATGATTTTAAAAGCTCTCTTCCAAAAAAATGTATATGTTTGGATCACACTTGTATTATTATATTTTAGTTTCAACCCTCTGTTAAACCTTTTGTCAATTACCATCATATTAAATTTTTATACCCTTTAAGAGTTAATAATGTTATTATAAAACCAAAAAAACATATTACTGGGCTAGAAATTAATCTAAAACTATATCCAATTAATTTTTTATGAATTTATGATTTGTATATATTTTCTATCAATTATTAAAATATTATTTGCTATAAAATATCATTAAATTTCCTTATCAAATTTCATTTAATTAATTATTAAATTCATTAAAAAAGGGTTAATTTGAATAAAATTATTTCATACCATTAAAATATATCACATGGATCATGTAAATTTTAGATAATCATTTACCCATTCAAATTATATAACATTTTATATTTTTAGATATATATTTTATAATTTATATTAAATAGATAAGTAATACATTCATGTGACATAAATAATTATAGTCACTGTATAATTAATTACATTTTGAAATAAATTTTTAATATGGACATTTCCCTATTCTAAAAATAAACACTTATATTCATTCATATCATTATTGTATCCTTTTATGAACACATACGAGATATTAAAAAATTAAACTGACCAATAAGAATTAAGATGAAATATTAGGGTCATGTCACTTACATTTTTTCTCGATTAACCCAATATAACATTTATCATGGTGATAAATTTTACTCGGATTACAATTCGTATTGTCAAATAAAAAAAGTGGAAAATTTTCCATGTTTGAACCCCCTAATTTCAAATATATAATCCATTATATCAAATTATACTTCTAATAGTATATTAAATTTAATATTAATGGATTTGTTCAAAATGAGATGACAACATCGTTTTATGTAATTGTATTTTTAAGCATAGAACTACATTGATTATTTACATAATCATACATAAAACATATTATAAAAATTTTAAAAAAATTTCATGTATATATAATACTTAAATTTCATTAAATCCATTCATTAATAGTGATATATTTAAATTATTAGTTTAAAAATACACATTTCTATAAATAATATTTTTTAAGAAAAACATCTATTTTTAAATGATATTTATTATCATTTGTAACTAATTGTTAACTAATGAATTCAATATATACTTATATAAATATTACATTTTAATAATTTATTTACTTATATTCATGATCACCAATCTAATGTCTAGTTGATACTCTTATTTTAATAGTAGAGCATTTATTTTCGAAGCTACTTGTTACATGTAACACAATCTATTTAAGAAATTAATTTTAATGAAAAAAATTATTATTAATATTTAGGTGTTATATTCTACCAATTTAAAGTAAATTTTACATTAAAATTCAATTACTCGAATAAAAAAATGAGGATAATTTTGACCAATCATATCCCCAGGTTTCCATGAAGGTTCCTAAAATTGGTGGTTTAGTCTGAAAACATTTACTAGGTGAGTCATATTGTTTCATATAACATTATATATATGATCTAGAATCTCCCTTAATTGTTCCTAATATGTTATTTATTTCTCTATTAGTATGAACATTTATTTTAGTACATGATAATTATTGTAATGGACTAAACCTCTCTAGTCCATTCCTCTATGAAAATCTAGTGTTTGAGTTGTTCTGGTGGTCGAGGTGACTTATCCCCAACAGTTTTCTAATATTTCCTATTCTTAAAATAGTTTCATCAGTGAGAATGATGTGAAAAGTTCCATCAGAGAGACCAATGTGATCAGTTCCATCAGAGAGACCAATTTGATCATTTCCATAGGTGAGACCAATTTGAACAGTTCAATCGGTGAAACTGATGTGAATAGTTCTATTGGATCAGTTTATCATTATGTGAACAGTACCATCAGATCAGTCTAACATTTGTGAACAATACCATCATATCAGTCTGTCATTCTGTGAATTGAACTATTGGATCACTTTATCATTTTATGAACAGTACTATCAAATCTGTGATTCCCAGATCAGTGATTCATTCTATGAACATTGTTTCCAAGACCGGTTAGTCAATCTATGAACAATGCTTCAAGGATCGGTTTATCTAGGTCAGTGAGTCATTCTGTGAATAGTGCTTCCAGGATCGATGAGTCCACGATCGTTGAGTAATTTTGTGAAGAGTGTTTCTAGGATCGCTCAGTCCAGGATCGGTGAGTTATTCTCTGAATAGTGTTTCCCAGATCGATGTGTCTAGGATCAGTGAGTCCAAGAACAGTGAATCATTCTGTGAATAGTGTTTCTAGGATCGGTGAGTCTAGGATCGGTGAGTATAAGATCGGTAAGTCATTTTGTGAATAGTGTTTCAAGGGTCGGTGAGTGTACAATGTCTCCAGGATCATGAATAGTGTTTCCAGCATCCTATAGTTTCACCCCTTTGACATTTTCATTGACTTAAAATGCATTCTAGGCCCTATATTACGATATTTAATTTCAAAATATCTCAAAACTGCTATATTATTTTTCTTATGTCCTTGGATATCTATACATGGTCAAACCGTGTGGTTTAATGCGATATGCTTTAAAGGGAGAATCTTGTGTATCATAAATATTTGCTCTGTAAAATGGTCGAATCAGACAATATATCTTCCTCCCTTATTCATCCTCCTTGTTCTCTGGTCTAAGATTCTCAAACCATTTCTTCATTCTCATAGGCGTCATGAGATCAGACTTTTCCCTATGGATTGGATCACCTCGACATTATTCATGGTGTAAGTGGACCCTTGTTTTGGTGAAACCAAGCATTATCCATCAATCTTCGATATAATGTATGATTTATCATCATTTTTTTGGTTTGATATTATCATTTTTCCCCTTGCCATATTATGGAATGTGATTCCCTTGATTTTAATAGAGTTTCTTGGGTTTGGTGGTGCAGTCGTGCCACAACATCCTCGTGTGGACGCATTTTTCATGAGAGGAGGCGATCATGATCCATTATGTGTTTCATTCTCATACAAATAACATTGAATAACTTTTGAGTTAGGGGATTCGTTTCTTCCCTATTATTTTACCTGTAATTGCAGAGTTATCATGTTTTATCCCACTGGATAAAAATGGAATTGACTTATTAAATATTGGAACCGGATAAATAAATTGACATTGATCATATGATATTTCATCTTGTTCTTCTAGATAGTGTGATATATAGTCTTTACTTATTTATATTTTTCTTTTTGATCGAAATCGGTAATAAATGAAATGTTGTAATTAAATGAATTTTATTTGGCTGAAGGTATAGAGGCATGTGAATGAATCTTAATGTTGTTGTTGTAATTTGATGCTAATAAATTTGATGTAGTAAGCATGTTTAATAAATTTGTGATAGCTTACAATTTAGGTTTTCCATATATAGAACCTTCGAATAATAAATTGGTTAGTTAATGATGGATTAATGAATCGGTCGTTTAATAATATATAATTCCGTGTAGGGTTCTGAGTTACCCTCTTTCTTGTTTAAGGGCTAAGATCCCAATTGATAAGATGTTTTTTTGTTTCTGCTTGTCTTTTGATGTGAGCATGGATGGTTGTTGTGATATGTGGGGGTCATGGAGGCCTATTGCTGGTGGTAGAAGTTGATGCCTAAAGTGGCAAGATGCATCAGTTTATAGATGTTGGTGTCGGGGAGGACACCGGGGATGATGAAATTGGATGGAAGTGAAGGATTTTATGCTTTCTGACTCCTGTAGGTTGTTTATCCTCTTTACTTTCCCCACTGCTCAAGGCTACTAGTTTTCATACCCTCCTTCCAAAAGGGGTGAAGACACATGGGGTATTCCACGTTCTTTCCAGGTTTATCTTCACTTGGGGGGATGGGTCTATAATTTTTATATAGGTGGAAAAGACTTGATGAGTAGTCTATCTACTCACCGAGTTGAGACCATGGTTTTTAGTTGATTAGAATGTTATTCTAGAATGCCTTCGAATATGGGAATGTAATAATTCTGTTAATAAATGATTGAATAAATGATGTTATCCAAAGGGGGTGGAGCTTACAGGGATGCAATGCTGAAGATAATGTTTAATGGGATAGTGGGCGTTGAGTGTGATGCTAATGAAATTTAATGTCGATCATTAAATGTTTAATAAATTATTAAAGAATCAATTAACATAAACTAAAATTGAAAAAAATGAAATAAAGAAATGTTATTAAACTATTTAAATTGTTGTGTGCTTATAGGATTCTTAGTCTTATAAGTGGAAGCTATGAGTCTGAGAGACGTTAGCTTTAGTTGTTTCTAAAACTTTTTTCTTCCCATAGTGTGGTTGTGAGATATAGTATATTCTATAATTTTTCTACTTCTATATGCTACTCCACCCCATCAGATAGAGAAACAGTCCCCCCCAAGGATTCTGAGCCTTGGGGTGGAGGGGGTGCTTTACCCAACATTCTAGTGGGAGGACAGATGGCTCACTACCACCTTTGGACCCACTCTCTTTTCATGGTAGTTGCAAGTTATGGTAGGAATAGTGGTTAGTTTTCCCAATATATTTGTGTAGAGTGATGTAATGACTTGTGGTTATTTACACACATATATTGTGAATATAGTTTCTTGTGGACTACTATAGGTGTAATGTGTATAGGCTATGATGGCGTGAGGATATTTACTTGGTGTATGGGATATAATGTCTTGAAGTTTAATACCCAACATATGATAAACGTTATGCGAGTTGTGGTGGCTCCCAGACACTAATGGGTTACATTGACTATGTGAATGTGGTGGTTTTTTCACACAAGGAACATGTTTTGGTGCTTCGCCCATGTGACTGTGGGAAAGCCTTTTGAAGGGAGTTTCTTAGGATGTGCGACATTGGGGAAAAGTGTAAAACCAGTGAGGAAGTAGTAGCAGGATACCCTTGATATTCTTTATTATATTATATACACTTGGAAGATATACTTGGTTAGAGTATCCATTGTGAGGCTTGGAAAATGGTATACCTATTTAGGTGATGGTTTAGTTTCACTTGTTTTTCAATGTGTTTTAGCATGCTTTCATTACATTTTCATAAGAGGCTATGAGGAGGATCCTACTAATTATACTGTTATACTCACCCTATGTATATATATACTATTTTTAGCAAGAATATCAGGATCATATATATACTATTTTTAAAATTCACATAGAATAGGATGTATATCAAGCTAGTTACTACTAGCTTGGGGTTACATGAGCTTTTTTGGGATTCATGGTTGCTGTTGTTTTTAATTTATTTTGGGTAATTGCAGTTTTCCCCTATCATTTGAAGTAGTTTTTCATGGAATTACATATGTGTAATTTGGATTTCATTTATGTTGAAACCCGACTTTGAGTTGGTTGGAGTCTATCTTATATCCCTCTTTTGCATGTGTTCTCTTAGAGTGTAATTCATCCCATATGTGTGTTTACTATACCTTGAGTGCTTGTCACCAAGCTGGGGCGTACTAGAGGTGGGATTCAATTTTCATAGTCTCCCTTCTCTCATTTATGACCCCGGAGGGGTATACATTGTTGGTAGGGGTCGTAAAAGAGTGGTATCAGAGGTCATGTTGATGAATAGGATGATGTTTGGTGTCTGGAAGAGGTGAGGTTGCATGGGTTGGTAGGGAAAAAACATTTTTCAAGTTTAGTAAGTGATGTAAACAAGGGAGACTGGCTGAGACATAGCCATTTAGGGCCCACTGTGATCTGATGCATGAACCATTATGTTTATAGTGGCTACTAAATGAGGTGATACTAGTAGTAGAGTAGTTAATTTGGAAAGGATAATGCAACATTCTTCATTATGTATTTTATTGAAATGGTAGACCATAGAATATGTTACCCAAAAATGAATAAAATAAAAAAAATTAATTAATTAACGTTGAGTCTTCCATATTCCAGGTTTACAAGGTCTAACTATGTTATTTTACCAGTATGAATCTAGGTCGACATCCTCACTAGGATCACATAGAAGTTGTTTAGCAGGATATGCCAGCAGATCTCCATAGGGTAGAGGTTGACGACAACAAGACTTGGGGGAGGACACTCTGAGAGTATCAAAGCCAGATTCTACAAAAGTAGGAGGGTTGCGTTTTAGATGTAGTTACAGAAGACTGGTTGGAGGAGGTTGAGATCATCTTCAATTCGATCCATGCTCCGAATGAGCACTAGGTTTACTTGGTTGCAACGATGCTATGTGGAGTAGTGAGGCAGTGGTGGTTCTTGTTACATGGGGATCACCGAGAGACTGAAATACTGTGGGAGGAGTTCCATGAAAAGTTTAGAGTCGAGTTTCTTTCATCGGCCGTGAAGGAATCCAGTCTCCTGGTGCTTGTTACCCATCTGCAGGGGAGCTACAGTTTGAAAGTGTTTGTAATCTATTTCATGAAACTTTTACGATATGCTTCAGACCTATTTCCCAAGGTGGAGGACAGGGAGAGGAATTTCGAGGAGGCTTTTTACCCAGAGATCCAGGTCCAGGTCACCCCATTTATGAAAAATACATTTATTGAGGTTCTGGAGATAGAAGAGGTTTTCGAGATGACAATTGATATAAATAGATCCTCATGAGAGGGGAGTCGTCGTGATTACTCATGAAGCATAGTTGTGGTCCAGGTTTCTCGGTTTTCAAGGAAGAAATTTTTTTGTCCAGCCTTGGGTAGGTCACAGCCCTCAGCATCCCATTTCTCTGGGGGAAGCAGCTCTTAGGCCTATGAAAATAGATAAAGCCCACATTTTTTATGAGGGGTATGAGGCATTGGCTGCAATTTTTCCTGACCATTAAGAGCATTCATCGTTCACCAGGTGTTCTGCTCTAGGTTCCTTCGTTGAGGAAGTTCTAGTCGAGGCAGTTCTAGTCGAGGCTGTAGTAGTAGGTTGCACCAGCATTATATCCCCAGAGCAATTATGGGGAAGGAAAAAGAATGCCATGTGACACACTCCTTTCCTAGAGAGAAGATCTTAGCTGTTGTTGTGGTCGCTATCATGTTTAGAGAGGCTATAGAGGAGGTCATGGTCAGCTTCATGATTTAGCATTTCCAGCTCTAGGGGATCCTAATGCATTTGAGGTACCCTTTTCTTGTTATCGATCATGGTGTATTCCTTGTTTGATTCATGATTGACACACTCATTCATATCACCTACCCTTTTTCTAGGCTTTGGGATATGATTTATAGAGGCTTCTAGTTACCTTGGTGTTGACTACACCAGTTGGAGGCCGAGCTGACTTCATTGATGTATGTAGAGACTGTGAGCTACCGTTGTGTTAGCACCAATCTTGGTGATATTTCCAATTTTTACGAATATAACCATATAATTTCATCCTTGGAATGGACTGGTTGTATTCTGTGTAGGATATCATTGATTTCATTTGAAGGAAGGTTGTGTTCATAGATGTGTATAGATAGGTAGGGGTTATTTGGAGAGCGAGACCCTCGAATGGGTCAAAGGCGTGTTCCATCCGTATCATCCATGATGGCTGAGCTGATTCTGAGTTTTTCAAGGGATCAACAGTTGGCATTTCTTAGGGTTGTATAAGAGTAACTTGATGTCTTTACAGAAGAGGTTATAGCGTTATACTCTCTATGAGTGTTTGTGTTTTGGATCGAGCTACAACCAGGAGAGTCCCTTATCACTATGTCTCCAAATTGGATGGCCCATTATCAGTTAAGAGAGTTACATATACATCTTAATGGTATGTTATAGTGCAGTTTGGATCGGCCGACTATGTCACTGTGGGGTGCACCAGTTTTGTTCGTGCAAAAGGCTAACAGAATTTTGAGGTTGGGCGTCGATTATCATCGCTTAAATAAGGTCGCAGTGAATAATAATTATCCTCTTCCATGTATTGGTGATTTATTCGATCAAATGAAGGGTGAAAGTTGGTTCTCAAAGATAGATTTGTGGTCAAGCTGTCATCAGATGTGTGCGAGGTATGAGGATATCCTGTAGAATGCATTCTGTTTCCTTCATGGGCATTATGAGTTCATTTTAATTCCATTTGGAATAAATAATTCTTCGTTTGGGATCATGGGATTTATGAATGTTGTGTTCTGTATGATCTTAGAAAAGATCATGGTTTTTTTCATCGATGAAATCCTTTGGTACTCCACATCTGAGGAGGAGCATGGAGATCATCTACACACTGTTTTGGGAGTTCTTCGTCAACATCATCTATTTGGGAAGATGTCAAAGTGTGAGTTTTGGGCTTGAGAAGTACATTTATTATAGCATGTTGTGTCCCATCATGGAGTTTCTATAGATCCATTGAATATAGAAGCAGTTGTGTCCTGGGATGCCCCAAAGACTGTGTCAGAGGTGTGAATTTTCCTTGGTCTTGTTGTCTACTATAGGAGGTTCATAACCGATTTCTCTCGATTTGCAACTCCTCTGACATCTTTGACTAGAAAGGATCAGGTGTTCATGTGGAATAATCAGTGTTAGGCTGATTTCGTGTATCTGAAGGTGAATTTGGTAAGTGCTACAGTTCTTTATCTTCCAGTAGAGGGTGCTCAATTTTTTGTTAAGTATGATGCTTCACATCTGTCGTTAGGTTGTGTTTTAAAGTAGTAGAGATCAGTCGTTTGATATGGTTATCATCAGTTGCATCCTTGTGAACATAACTGTGCTACCCATGATCTTTAGTTGGTGGTAGTGGTGTTTTCTCTGATGTTATGGAGACATTACCTCATTGGCGAGCTCTTTGTTGTTTTCACCGATCATAAGAGCCTGGGGTATATTTTATCCCAATGTGACGTAAAAATGCGATAGTGTTATTGGATAGAGTTCATATAGGAATACGATTTCAAAATATTATATACCCATGGAAATGGGAATGTTGTAGGTGATGCACTGAGCCGGAAGACAGGTAGTGTTGCAGTGCGTGAATCTGGTAATTCATTGAGAGTAATGGAAGAACATTCGACATTAAATGTCAATATGGTAGAAGTTGGGGGTAGAGGGTTTCTTTTTCTAAGGACGTTGTAGTCATATATGTGCAGCGGGTGGAAGAGTCATAGTTGGGGGATCCTATGGTGGAGGTCTGGAGAGACAGATTTGTTTGTGGCAGGGCCCCTGATGGTTGGTCTGAGGATAAAAAACACCGTGTTTTGTATCATGGAATGATATTTGTACCTTTGACAAAGCAGGATAAAGTTCTTAGAGAGTTCTATAGTTCTCCATTAGTGGTGCATCGTGGAATGAAATAGATGTATTGATCCTTGAAGGGCTGATTTGGGTGGCCTGGGCTGAACCATTTGGTTGTTGGGGAAGTGTTACTAAATATGCCACAACTCCAACAAGAGTCAACACCATGTCGCCAGAACTCATGAACCATCGGATCGGTGAGTCATTATGTAAATAGTGATTCTAGTATTAGTGAGTCCAGGATCGGTGAGTCATTATGTGAACATTGTTTCTAAGATCGGTGAGTCCTAGATCGGTTAGTTATTCTATGAACAGTGTTTCCTAGATCGGTGAGTCTTGGATTAGTGAGTCATTCTGTGAACAATGTTTCCTAGATCGGTGAGACATTCTGTGAATATTGTTTCCATGATCGGTGAGTCATTCTGTGATCACTATTTCTAGGATCAGGGAGTTCGAGATCGGTGATTCATTCAGTGAACAATGTTTGTAGGTTCGGTGACTGTACAGTGATTCTAGGATCATGAACAATTTTTCCAGCTTCCTACAGTTCCTCCCCATTGACATTTTCATTAATGTAAAATGCATTAAAGTCCCTTTTTAATGGATTTCAGGACAAATAAAATATCATAACTCTAATATTAATTTTCTTAGGTCCATGGATTTCATGACTTGTTCAATCAGTGCGGTTTAAGGCAATCGGCTTTAAATGAAAAATCTAGTGTATCTTAAACTGATTCTCCTTAAAATATTCAAAAGGGACAAGATATAGTCCTCGCTAATTCATCCTCCTTGTTCTATAGTGAAAGATGATCAAACAATTCCTTACTTCCTGTAGGATTCATGAGATCAAACTTTTCCTTGTGGACTAGTTTCCCTCGACATTATTCTTGCTACATGTGCGCCCCTATTTTTGTGCAACAAATCAGTATCCATCAATATTTGATATAAGGTATGATTTATCATCATTATTTTGGGTTCATCTTATCATTTTTATCCTTTGCCTATTATGGAATGTGATCTCCATGAATCTAATAGACATTCTTGGGTTCGGTTGGTGCGGTCATGCTGCGATATCCTCAGGTGGATGCAGTTGTCACAGGAGTAGGTGATCATGATCCGTTGTGTGGATCATTATTGTATAATGAACATTGAGAAACTTTTGATGTAGGGAATTCATTGCATCTGTTTTCATTTACATGTAACTACAGAGTCAGCATGATTTATCTGACTGGATAACTATGGAATTGAAGTATTAAATATTTGAACAGGATAAATAAATTGATATCAATAGTTATATATTGAAACTTGTTTTTATAGATAGTGTGATATCTATGATTTCGTTATTTATCTATTATTTCATGATAAAAATTGGTAATGAACATAATGATGGAATTAATTGATAATTGTTTGGATAAAGATAAAGAGGAATGTGAAATAATTTGATTTTTGTTATTGTGATTTCGTGCTAATAAAATTGATGAAGTATGCATGTTAAATAAATTTATGATAGGATACTATTTATGTTTATATTAGTTGTATTCTTAGAATAATAAATCAATTAATTCAAGTTGGATTAATGAACTGGTTATTTAAAAAATGACAATTCCTAGTAGTGTTCTGCGTTACCCTCATGCTTTTTTTAAGGGCTAACAGACCATTTGATATGATGTTTTTTCGCTGCTTCTTGTGTTTTGATGTGATCATGGATTCCCGTTTTTATATGTGGTGGCATGGAGGCCTATTGGTTGTGTATGTAGTTGATTCCTAGAGTAGATTGATTCATCAGTTTATGCATGTGGGTGTTGGGGAGGACGCCAGGGATGATGAAACTGATTGGATGTGAATGTTTGGATGCTTGCTGACTCTAGTTGGTTGTTTATTCTCTTTACATTCCCCACTACTCAAGGAAGCTGGTTTTTTACTCCTACCAAAGGGGGTGCAGATATGAGGATTATGACACATGATTTCAATGATTATATTTTCTAAGGAGGATGGGTCTATGAACATTGTATAGGTGGCAAAGACATGATGGGTAGTTCATCTACTTGCCGAGTTGAGCCCCCATGTGATTATTAGCATATAATGTTTTTCTAGAATTACTGGGAATATGGAAAAGTAATAATGTTGTTAATAAATGACTATATAAATGATGTTAACCCAAGGGGATAGAGCTTGCTGGGACCCAATGATGAGGTTACAATTTAACGAGACAGTGTACATTGGGTCTGATGCTAATGAATTTTAATGTGGAATTGTTAATTGTTTATTAATTTTTAAATAATTAATTAATTTAAAGTGAATAAAATAAAAAGGAAATGAAGAAATGTAATTATGCTCTTTAAATGGTTGTGTTCTTATAGGATACACAACCTTAGAATTGGCGGTTAGAAGTCTGAGAGACGTTATGTATAGTTGTGTTTAAAACTAGGTTATGACTATAGTGTGGTTGTGAGATGTAGTGTATTCTATAATTTTTGTGTTTCTCTATGCTACTCCACCCCTTAAGTTAGTGAAACTAACACTATGAGGTTTTTTGATCCATTGGGGTGTTTTCCCCCACATTATGGTGGGAGGATGGATGGCTGACTACCCCCTTTGGCCCTGCTCTCTTCTCTTGGTAGTTACTTGTTCTGGTAGTCACTATAGTATGTTTTTCCCATATATGTGTGTATAGGGATGAAATGGCTTGTGGTTATTCACACAAATATATTTTGTATATAGTATCATATGGACTACTTTAGCTGTAACGTGTATAAGATATGATAGATTGAGGATCCTTACATGGTGAATGGGCTATAATGGCTATAGGTTTTAAACCCGACATATGGTACACGTTATGAAATCTGTGGGGGATCTTAAAAAAACTACTAGGTTACATTGATTATGTAGACGTGGTGTTTTTTTGCATGAGGTTCATGTTGTGGTGCTTCACCCAGGTGTATGCGGGCAATAATTTTTGGAGAGAGATTCATAAGACATGCGGCGTTGGGGGAAAGTGGAAAACCAGTGGGGAAGAAGAAGCAGGGTTCCCTTGATATTATTTATTATTACATACACTCTTGTATGAGATACTTGGTTAGAGTATCTATGTTTATGATGGAAAATTTGTATACCTATTTAAGGGATGAGTTAGTTTCACTTTTTGTTCACTATGTATTAGCATTCTTTCAATAAATTTACACGAGATTCTTCATGGAGAATCCTACTGAGTATACTATTATAATCACCCTATATATATAATCTTTTTTTTCAGGTCCCTGGGAGTAGGTTGGAGATGAGGATTTTTACTACTATCATGGTGTTTCAGGAGCAGTTTGGGCTTTGTGGTCACTGTTGTTTTTACTATATTTTTAGTAGGTGCAGTTTTCCCCATTCAGTTGTAGTAGTTTTTCATGACATTACATATGTGTACTTGGGATTTCTATTATATTGTAGCCTGACAAAGAGTTGGTTGTTGTATGTCTTATCTATCTCTTTCTCATGTGTTTCTTTAGAGGGAAATTCCTCCTATCTCCGTGTTTATTGTACACTCAGTGATAGTCACCAACCAGGACCACACTAGAGGCGAGACTCGATGATCGTTATCTCCATTCTCAAATTGCCGACCCAGGAGGGATACACTTTGTGGGGATGGGATCCTGAAAATGATGATGTATGTACTTCCTCAAGAGATATAAATATATCAATTAATGAAGATGGGAGAGATTCAGTGGGATAACCAAGTGTCGATCTACCATCTAAATACGATCAATATTATGATAAGGGAAAACATACCAAGTGCTAAATTTCCCTTATTTTAAAATTTTCATGCAATTATTCCATAAAAAAATCACTGAAAAAAATTCCTCAATGTTCAAATTCTATGTTACACAGACCATTCTTAAAAAAATAAAATTTGACGTTAGGGATTCTTGATGTGTTACTAAATGGATCTGACTTCTTCTATCATTTCTTCTCCAAGAACAGGTCAATTTTTTTTTATTTCTCCAATTGTATCCTATCCTGTTGGTTCTTTTCATAGTATTAAAATGGGTCCATCATATGGAGTCATATAAATGATGGAGTTAATGATATTATTTTATTAAAATTAAAAAAGAGGAAGGGTTTGATCCCAAAAATCATGGAAATGTATAAACATGATCTCAAAATATATTTTAGGGTTTTAAAGGATCTATCATATTTAATATATTTCTTGATGATAAAATCCTCTACTAAAACTCATCTCTATATACATTAAATTCAAGATACTTTCCCTAAATATGAAGATAAACATTGAGTC
The DNA here is from genome assembly GCA_963277665.1 of Viscum album. Classification (NCBI taxonomy): domain Eukaryota; kingdom Viridiplantae; phylum Streptophyta; class Magnoliopsida; order Santalales; family Viscaceae; genus Viscum; species Viscum album. The sequence continues at coordinate 250,798,469 of OY728133.1, forward strand.
CTAATCAGATACAATATGATGTGGTACATCATGATCCATTGTCACTTTTTAATGTATATCATGTAAACATGATCTACATGAAATTATTCTATGATAGTGATTATGTGTTTCAAAAATATATAATGATTGAAAATAACTAATAGAGTATTATTACCTTTATATGTTTTTATGTATTTGAGGAAACAATACATGGTGATATTTTCCCATTTCCATTCTGGTATGTTTAATGTTTTTAACATCCCATTAGAATTTTCACTCTCAAAATCAATATATTGACTTATCATGGAGTGAGATACAAAATCATTCTTATATAAATTTTTCCCTCTAAATATAAATACTCTTTAAGATATCAAAACATATTTGTAATTTTAGGATGAATATAGAATTTAAAATAAGTAAGCTTCCTCTAACATCTCCATTAAATCTAGTATAGATAAAACACATAATTTTTTTAAACCTTATCAACACATCACCATTCAGGATAAACTCTAGTACATTTATATACCTCCTTTAAATCTCTACATATTCCTATAGTTACTCTATAATCCTTTCATGGATAGATAGGTGAACATCATTTGAAAAATGACATATTTCTGAAATTAAATTAAATTTCAATATCCAGCCATTGAAAATATATAAAGATAGGATATATTATTTTCTTTATCATATAAACACTAGCTTGATCATTTCAACATAGAGTACGTACCACACTGCCCACTTTTCCATGGTGGTAATGAATTGTGAAATTATAATATTTAATCATCTCTAACAAACTTCATTGGTGCATGTTCAATTTTTTTGAGTTAAAATATACGTTAAATTTTTTGATTATCAAATTTATCCCACATTTATACATTGTTTTAATTCATTAGTATAATTAATACGAAATTTACTGAAATTAACTCTAATTATGAGTTTTGTTATTTTGTTAACTGAACTTCAATTGTGGAGTGGTATGTGTTATAAGTACATTATTTTTCCTGAGGAGTCATCCCATTCCTTACATTGATGAATCACTATATATTAAAAACCCTTATCCACTATTGGGTAGTATAGGAACAAGTATGATTTTAATCCTTATATCCAGTTCTATAAAACATTCTTCAATAAAAGTGGAATGTGGATCCATTCTGAGACAACCAGGTGAGTTATTTAGATAGCTATGAATGTTATCCACAAAGTGCCAATACATATAAAAAAGGGCTTTATCAGTTCTCAAAACGGGATTTTACAGAGCAACAAATGCACTTTAAAGCTCAGTGCTAATAACAGGTGGGGGTCCCTTTATTAGTGCTAAAAAAGTGATGCTAAAGAGAGACTTTATCAGCATTAAAAAGACACCGATGAAGGGCTTCGTTATTAGGGCTAAAAAAACACAGATAAAGAGACCGTTTATCAGTGCATCTTTAGTTCTTATAATGTTATTATTTATCAGTTATGATTTAGCAGTAACAAATTCCCTTCCCGCTGAAACAAAAAAAAATTAGCAGCACACCCAAACAAGAACTGAAAAAATCAGCATATCAACAAGTATACCCATACAAAATTACCACATAATTCATAAAGTAGATACATCAAGAATAAAAGTAAAATATGTATACACATACAATATGTATACCTACACACCATTAACACATAATTCATAAGTTAAAAAAATAAATAAATAATTCAATTTAGAATATAGGGGGTCGGGGTTGCATAGGGGTATGGGGTGGCTGTCCAAGGGGGGTAGGGGGTGTCTAGGGGGTGGGGGTGTCTGGGGGGATGGGGGTGTCTAGGGGGATGTGGGGGTGGTGGATATCACAGGTGGGGGGTTTGGATGTCCTTGGTGGTGTCCATGGGGGTGGTGTGGTGTCTAGTGGTTGGGGGGCTTCCAGGGGTGGGGGTGTCTAGGGTTGGTGGTGTCTAGGGGGTGGCGTCATGTCCATGGGGAAGATCTAGGAGGTTGGGGGCTGTACATGGGGGATGGGTTGGTGTCATGGGGGGTGGGGGTGGTAGTCCATTTGTGTTGGGTTGTCCAAGATGGGGGTCTAGGTTGTGGGGTGGTTTCTGCAAGGGGTGGGGGCCGTTCGGGGGGTGGGGTGTCCAGGGGTGTGGGTGTGTCCAGGGGGGGTGGTGTCTAGGGGGTGGGGGGGTAGTGTCTATGGGGTGGGGTGGTGTCCATGGGGGGTGGGGTTCCATGGGGTTTGGGGCTATACAAGGGTGGTGGGGTGGTGTCCAGGGGGTGGGGGTGGGGGTATCTAGGGGCTGGAGAAATCTAGGTGGTGGGGTGGTTTTTAGGAGGGATGGGGGTGTCTAAGAGTTGGGGTGGGGGGTATCTATGGGGGTGTCTAGGGGGTGGGGTGGTGTCGAGGGGGTGAGGGCTTTCCAAGGGGTGGGGGTGTCCAGGGGGTGGGGGTGTCCAGGTGGTGGGGGTGTCCAGGGGGTGGGGGTGTCCAAAGGATGGGGGTTTCCAGGTGATAAGGGGGTGTCTTGGAGGGGCATGGGTCGTTCAGAAGTGGGGGATCATCCAGGGGGTTGGGGGTCTAGTGGGGATTTTCTAGGGTGGTGGGAGAGGGTGGTTTTCCATGGCGATGTCCTTTGGGTGGGGTGGTGTCCAGGGGGTGGGGGTTTCTAGGGGGTGGATGCATTAATGGTTTTAATAGAATGAATTTCTTGGATTTTAAGATCATTGGAATTCTTAAAATAGTTTCAAAATAGTGTTTATTTCAATAAAATTTATTTCTTTAATAAAAAATGATTTCTGTGGTTTTTATGTTATGAAGGGGGATTTTCGTACCATCAGTTGTTGTTTTCACATAAAATTATTTCCATTTTAAACAAAAGAGCGACACTTTGAGTGATACCGGCCACACCATGCCTCAGATTTAGGAGGTGTTGACTCGTACATGTCACACATAACCAATGGATCATTCTATTAAAGTATCAACACAATCCAAATACATTTAGTCGTTTTTCCATACGTTATTTTTCATTTTCACTTAAATTATTTTTATTTTAACCAAAATAGAGACTCTTTGAGTGATACTGGTCACACTGTGCCTTAGATTGATGCGGATGGTTGACTGTTACACATCATAAATGACCCATAGACCATCCTCCCAAAGTATCAACACAATATTACTGCATTTGGTCGGTTATCCATATGTTAGTTGTTATATTAACTTGAAAATCTATCCATTTTAAACAAAAGAGAGACACATTGAGTGATACCAGCAACGTCGTTCCTCATATTGAGGCAAGGTTGACTATGAAATGACAGAAATGACCCATGTATCATTCTCTTAATGTATCAAAACAATCTAAATGTGTTTCATCAGATATGATGGTGTTTTTTATATTTTACTATTTTTATTATCCAACTCCCATAGAAAAGTCATTCATCATTCTTGCATGTTGTTGTTGCATTTCATCTGTTAAAATGAAAAAATGTCTCATTGGATAAATGATGTTTTAATTAATAATAATTACAATTTCCCTACGAACATTTACATACAACAATGTTTCATTGTTTGATCTCTTTAACCCCTCTCAAAACTATTATCCAATCGTACATGTCACCAAATTAGATCTTCATGCTTTTTGTGTACAATATTCCATCAGGTATGCATCCCACTCATTTCGGAAAAAATCTATATCATATTTTGAATATGAGGCTTTTCTATAGTGAGAGTAGTATATAAAAATATAAAAATACAGATTTAATAAATAATATATATTAAATAATAGTTTTTTTCAAATACCTCTCTAGGGATTCTAGTTTGTTTATGTAAAATGATCTCTACCATTAATTTACAAACATAATTACCACAATGATTATCATTTGTTTGATTTGGACCCTGAAAAAACATTGATCATTTGGAGAATAAGTAACTTTTTTTGATATTTGATTGGATGGAGAATTTTTGTAATATATACCATGATACCGGTCCAGACGTAGTATTTTCTCTCCACCTTATTCTTAGCCCCTATTCTCATTCCATGTTTTAGACGTTACTGATTAATCACCCTATCACAACAGAATCCAAAATAAAAGACAATATAAATTATAGAACTTGATGTTTAGACCTAAAACATAGGATGTAGTGTCTTATAGATTCATAAACTCATTCTTGTGTGGTCAGTTTGTTGTATATCCTTGCACAGAATACATAAAATAAATTATTAAAGTATCCATGTTCACTGCAATTAGTAGCCAATGTTGCCTAAAAACAAAAAAAGTAATAAGTAATAAAATAAGTTAAAATATAATTGATATTCTTTAATCGTAGAGTTTTACCCCTACATGGTTGGTATTAGGAAGTGTGGAATCTGTAATCTTTCTTACAAATGTCTTCAGCAAGCCTTTCACTATTTCATCTTTTTTTGATGGCTCTAATTTGTTAGTTGTGTTGATGTGTTTTGAGGACTAACGAGTCTGAATTTTAGATCATGGGAAAATCCCTTCAACTGTTATTCATATATACACCTGTCAATAATATAAAATGAATTTAGTCATAATTAGAACATTATATCATCTTTTAGAAAATAAATTCATGTAAACATACCTCATATATAAATTTACAACTGAAATGCCTAGCCAACCGTATTCAAGGATCTCATTTACATTTTCATCAACAACTAAATATTAAATTTTTATCTATATATATTCTTTTCAATAACTACTATATGAAAAATACAATTTTTTATCTTAGTATCTACATGAGTCTTCAATGCTTGTAAATGTGGACAGAGAACAGGTGGTGTTATTGTGCATTCAGTAGCACATTAGGATTGGTTGGTCGATCCTTAAAATGATTATGAGCCACCTTTTCTTTTCACCCACTTCCCTTTCTCCATCTATAATAAAATTCAATTTTTCAAACATTTTTTCCATCAATTGATAAATGTTTAGCTTAAAAATTGGAAATAAATACCACTTTTTCCACATGTAATCTTCAAAGTTATGATGGCCATGAAATTAATGTCCCAATAGATTTTTCAAAAAAATTAATATCATCATCATCTTGTGGATTAGGTCCCTCTAAATTTGTCTCATGAGCGACTGTAATCGTCACATTCAGATGATCTTTTGGAAGTGGTCTATTATGCATCTTGTCCTCTGGGTTGCTAAACACTATATCCCTCGCACCAAGGTGATAGTTGGGTGTTGAAAAATATAAATCGCAATCATTATCACCCTGTATAATATCAGTATAGAAAAAGTATCAGTGTTTGAATGATTCACATTTCATGGGAATAATTGATTACCACAGCTAAGACGACTCTTTGTGGGGAATGGCTTGCCTCAATGTTGGTGGGGGTGGGGGTGGTATCTTCACACGCTGGTTGTTCATGAGTTGTGTCTTATCCTTTCATCTCACCCATAAAAGTATCTAGCAACTCCCTGTGCCATTTAAATCATTATTCAATAGTTTCTAGTATTTCTCTCATTAGTTTCATTTCGTCGTCTCAATCATTCATTTTTTTTCTCAAAATATAATCGGGGTGTCACCCAAAACCCCATACCTCTGACAAAACTATATTGTTCTGGCCTCTTCAAATCCATCGATAAAAGGTATGGATCCACTACAGAAGTAGCTGATTCCTGTGACTGTCAGATATAGGAAAAAAAGTAATTATTATGTAGTAGAAATTTTAAAAAAACATGATCTCATGTCATACATAGACATATTTCCCACACTTTTTATGTTTTCTAATCTACTAGATTCCCTTCTTTATTCACATGTACTGCCTTCCATAGTTCATGATGTGGGATGGATGTGTCTTTGGCTTCATACTCATCAGTCAACAAATAAATATACAAAGATAATTATGATGTTGTTTCTTGGCACCTAACAATATTACTGTAAATTTAAAATACGTACTATTTTTTTCTAATGAATAATACCCCATCCATGATTTACGATAAGGGTATGTTGGTTTTGATGCATGCTCATTATTTTTAGTACTAAGTTTCTATTTCATAAATAAAATGTTGAAAATCAATGTGATAAGTACACATATCATCAAACAACGTATTATCAGCCATAATGTACGAGAAACATCTCATCTGCATGGTGGTAAATAAATGAATCCAGTGCTTCTTAGGTTATCAGATGAGCATAAATAAGGAGTGGGTGTGGGATAATTTGACCTTTCAAATACATCAGGATAAATTCTGTTAAAATAGTTTGAAAACCATGATGAATCATTCATGAAATACTTAGTAAAAAATTATTATATGAATCATCTTTTATAAATGTATTTTTCAAAAGATTGAGAAGAGTAAGATATTGTTTCATTATATTATTTGCTACTAAATTAAAGAAATAATATCATAATGTTATCGTAATATCATCACAGATCACAGCCTTCTGCCCGAACACAACATGGTTCTATGAATATATGTCAATCGGAAAATGTTTCTGAGTGACAATTCAAATGAAACTACTAAACATGGCCTTTTTGGGATTTATATGTTGGCCTCAAACATTCAATCCCACATCAAATTTTATGCCTTTTAATTTTTCCTTAAGAACATTGGATAACAACATAATACTAGGATGAACCTATGTTTTATATGATGTCAGTATTTCATCCCCGACCATTTCATTGATATCAACATCATCAATATGTTCATTTGAAATGGTAGAAATGGCATGTACTGATGTTCATTTAACCTCAACACTTAGTGCAGCAACAGGTTCAGAAACATTTTTTTTCTCTGCACTATGAGCAGCAAAAGCTACAGCATCTTGAGACATGTTCAGCCTCGAGGTTAAGAGCACCAGAACGTGCAGATGTCATTATCTACAAAAGTGGTTGAATAGTTAATTCAGATTATATAACCTAGGTTTATCCAAAATTACTTTAGAATATCATAGGTTATGTTATCCAAATTAACATAAGAAATTGGAATTAAGGTTAGTGAACATAAATTCTATCATGAACATCTAAATCATATAAAATAACTCTCCCTCACTTTCCCCAAAATCATACCTAAAACCACACTCGATGCCACTATGAGATATTATTACTTGGAACACACCCTTTTAATTTCACACTGGTTCACTAGAAACATAGATTTTTATGACACCTTAGCACATAAAAAGAAACTCAAACACACAATTAAATGAACCCAATCTACAACCCCTATATAGTAACCACATTAGAAGTCACTGACTTGCCCACATATTTTTGGATCACCTCTCAAGAACACTTCTCGATGGGGGAACTTTCCATCTTCTTTACAAGTACAAATTAATACCAAACACGACTAACATGGGGCAATACCAATTCCTACCATATACAGAGAAAATAATTTACAAAATTATGAAAAATTGTTTTTGTACATTTTCCTAAAAGTACTACAAGAAAAGTATAACAGACATCGATCATACCCCCAAGCACTCATGGATCCTCAGAGTAAAAAGACTCCAGTGACTACAACTATTCAATATTCTAACCACTAACCTTCCAATATAAGGGTTTTCTACTTAGGGGTAGTATTAGTATAATCAAACCAATGTTACATCTTCCTCATGCCGCTCCCCAATCCCGCCCACCACTTTAGTGCTGTATAGACCTCCTTCCTCCAGTTCCTTTATCTACCGAGGTTATTATTCGACTGCCTCTCTAACTGAAGCAATAATGTTAAGAAAATGCATTGTGATTGGTCTCTACCCATCACAATCATTTTAAATTCCATTTATTAATGGACTATCCTTGTGGTACATATGAGTGAAAGTGACTCCTATGATGAGACTGGAATCACACACCTATGGTGGGTTGGTTCTGCTAACCCTACATCCCATAAGATCACTACAATAGATGATTATGATATATACTCAAACCATACGAATAAATACAGAAGACTAATATATCCATCAAAATATTAGTATTACATGTTGAATTCCCCCAAATCATTATAGTTTAGTTTATTAATTGAACAACATAAATTAATGGATCTATTACAATGAGTTGAAATACAATCCTACCAAAAAATGGAACATAATGTATGACATGCATTGAAGGAGGGGACATATGTTAATTCACCATTTGTATACACCTCAGTCTGTGTATCCCAAACTAATCTATACATTATCATAGTCCACCAAGGTCTCTATGAAAATTTCTATCATATAAATAAGACATGACATATATTAGAATATCCCTTATATGGATAAGTATTAAAATACCCAATAGGTCACCACAAAAACATCATACATAAAGCATCGAGAGTATTCATGTCATTAAACATAGGAATTCCAAAAATGATATGAGACATAATGATAACCAAGGATATCTTAAATATACTCATAAACGATTCTGAGTAAAAAAATATCTTAACCACTTCAAGTTGTAGATCCAGTCAGGGTTTCAAGGTAAAACACCTCCGAGAGGAAATTTTACCCAAGCTATAATTCCATTGATGACACTCATCTGATCTAGCCATGAAGAATCACATAGGAGACAGAGAGTGTTCACTAGAGATATATACTACATCAGACTAATACACCATCAGAAATATCATCTCATGATATTAATATTTGGGGTCAATTCCCAAGACTTTATGGGGGATACTAGAGTCTACTACAATAATCATCCAGGATAGGGGATAGACACTTGTGTAAGTGTTGTTCATGAAAATTAAATAATGCTAACATAGAAAAAACACATTGGAAATAAGGTTTGATTTAGGCCTCATGGAGGGATACAAGCTCCATGTCACTAAGGGACCTATGGTCTATTGCTCCGGATCATGTTCCATACTAGAAAACATAAAATTGAACTGAGACAACTCACTATAGAAAAAGTATATTGAAAATTGAGAGGGTTTATCTGAGATACACGCTCTATTGTACTAATACAAAATTGGAATTTTCAAATGTCTATAAAAATAGAGGGTGCTAATTCCTAAGGCTTGCTGGGGGGACAATAGACAGTGCCTAAAACATCATCCAATATAAGGGATCAATTCCCATGTATGTTTTGGTGACTCAAATTCTACAAACCCAATATAGGGACAAAAGGAATGAAAAGAGGATCTCTCTAAGTCACTTTAATTGATACTTGTTCCAAGTGGCTGAGGGGTATGGGTTCCAATGAACAAGACCTAATTACATATTAACCCTCATATAAGTGGAACAAGGCATCTCAATCATGAATCAATGTACTCACCAAAAAAACCTGATCATTTAGAAGATATAGAGGGGCCAACATCCATGGACAAGGTCATGAAGCTACCTCAAGCCCTCATAGGAATTGACCAAGGGAACACAATCCACCAATACTAGTCAATGGAAGCTCAAACATATAACAACAAAACTGGAATAAAAGTATATAGAGCTAAAAACTATCCTCAATGGAGGACATGATGTGTCCTAAGGTGTATACAGTGTGTCTACAAAATACTAGAACTTCCCCTATCTCATTTTAACATGGGCTAATATGTGGTTTCAACTATGGAATGTGCAATGACCATTCACCAATTATTCATTGAATCATTGTCCAGATTAAAATTAAAATGATGAAAACATGTAGATTAGGGAGATAAATTACCAATAATAAATCTAAATGAAGATGTGGGGGAGTTATATAGAGTAGATGGCACCTGACAAGGAGGGAGACATGTAGTATCGAGTGGTCGTGGATCCTTTTGTGCTACATTGGGAGAGGAAGGTGTGACCACCAGTGGAAGAGGTGCAAGGGAGGATCATCCAAGCAATGATAAATAGAGGAGTAGTGTTCAAGGGATATAGGGTATAGTGGAGAGGATGTGAATTAGGGTTCATGGTGAGGAGGATCTAATAAATTGGTTTGCGGGGGGGGGGGGGATATGGAGTAGAGCTTGTGGTGGAGTAGGGATAGCAGTGGAGGTCCAGAAAAGATAACATCAGGGGAGGGGATTTTTCGTAGGGGTACATTAACCTGAGAGCATGAAGGTGCAATAAACAAAATATTTTGTCCACCAAATTTTATAAATTATTGGACTATGGTTTTTTCAGTGCTCTTTTAGGGCTGATAAAGGCTTCGTTTTCATAGATTTTTAGCACTGATAATGTGTACCTCTTATCAGCGCTAAAAATGCTGATAAAGGGGCCCTTTACAAGCACTAAAATTTTAGTTCTTATAAAGGATTACTTTATCAATGCCTTTTTAGCACAAATAAAGGACATCTATATCAGTTGTATATGAGTGATGATAAATAGAAACTTTATAAGTGCTTCTAATTAGCATCGATAAAGATTTACCTTTATCAGTTCTTTTTTCTTAAAGCTAATAAACAATGGTGCTTACCTTGCCTGTTTTTGTAGTAGTCAGCCCTTAATATCCAACCAAACCCTAAAAAATATATATCTCAACCATGGTGGTTGTTTTGGGCCAATTTAAAATATGTTTTTTCTTTTATATTTTTAATTATATACATTTACATGAGAGTATATTGACTAATAATTAATCATTATGAATCAAACATTGAGACACCATATATTTTTCATAAATGTTATCCTTTAGTAGGGTATTTAGTACAATTTTCAATTGATCATATTTCTATTCCATTATCGTCAAATAAATAATAAGATTTTATAAATACTACTATAAATGAATAAATGTAATATCTAAAGACAATATATATGAAATACTTGAAGATAGCAGGTAATTTTTTAAGATGAAACTTCATCAATATATGTTCACAATGTTTATAGATTTATTTAATGTTGTGTTGGTTTTATCCCCAATTATAACCCTCATTGGACAATATCAAGAATCAAGATCAATGTTGAAAATGTATTGATCTCTACACAATTGATCAAACAAGTTATCAACAATAGTTTGAGGATACATGCTCTGGATAGTGATATTTTTAAGTTATTCATAATCAATGTAATGTGGAATTGATCTATCATTATTGAAAAAAAAATAATAATTGATTCACCTAAATGTGGTGCACATGGAAAAATGAATTCATTATTATTATTTTCATGATGTTTGATCATCAATTCTTGAAAGTCAATTAGTTCAATTCAATATATATTATTAGAAATATTTATATCCTGAGGAATGAGTTCTATTGAAAACTCAATTTCATGATTTGGTTAAAGGCCATACAATTTTTCTATAGAGACATCAATAAACGCCCAAAAAATAGGTATAACATCAATTTTTTTACTCGATACATATTCGATAAATGCATCTTTTGAATTGGGATCATGACTGATAAGATTTATGTAATTTATATTGGAAGTTAATTTTTGTCATCAAACAAGTGGAATATCTTATGTTGGTTTACAATATAAATTTTAACATAACATCCCGGGAAATTTATGTTGTATTTACATGAAAAAATTCAATATATTATTGAAATACCCTTTAATTAAACTACAATAATTATGACATTATTTATAGGAAATAAAGTCCCACAAACATCAACCAGAGATGAATCATTAACATGGTACGAGATCATAATAACATGATAGGTTTATTCTTATAACATAAAATCTAATTTTTTAGGTTGTATTGGAATACCCTTGGAAAAGAATTTTTATAAAAACAGTGTCTATAGATCCATAATCATGTACAAAATTAATAATTTTTGAGTTGATGGTAACTGTACATTTAACTATGTCTTTATTAAACCCCTCATATGGAATAATGGTTGCATGAAATTTCCCATATTATTTATGATTAAGAGTAGGTTTTTTTGAAAATAATCATCTTTAATATTTATACTTTTCCACCAGTTATCATAATGACCATACTCCTTGCATTTAAAACCCTAATTTATGGATTATTCATTCTATAGTTCGTTCTCTCTATTTCAATCATCAACAAAATTCTTCCAATCACATTAGCATTAGATTGGAATATGACCATACTTTTTTACACGTGAATCATTGTCATGTTCCCTTAAGAAAACATACCCTATCAGTGCTTCCACAATTTTTGTATAAATTAGATATAATATTCTACTCACAATTTTTTTCATAATTTCCTTTTAATTCAATTTTTTATTATCAAAAAAAATATATTTATGGGTAATTCAAATTTCTATATCCATATTTATAACACATGAAATTATTTCTTCAATGATATTGATGTATACTATGTGTATCCTTATTATAAACAATTTTTTACCAATATTAAGTGTATATATACGTTAATTTATAGTCATATGTTAATAATGTAAGTATACAACACATGTCTTGGAAAACATTCCTCATAACTACAAATATATTCATAATCCTTTTGTTTAATCTCAATAAATTCCTTTTAAATTTTCATAAAAATAATATTGTGAAAACACATATTAATAAATAAGATAATAAACATGTCCCACTATATATATTCAACTTTTTCTTGGTGTTTCTGGTTCTTTTTAATAGTTCACCATTAATATTATTTTCTTTTGAAATAATAAATTTCCAGTATAATATTCTCATGTTATAAATAAAAGATAATAAAAAATATATTTTTATTGTTATGGATCCATTACATGGGAAGTAATGAATCATTAGACCTAGTAAAAATAATTTAGACATTTACCCATGAAGGATAGAATAGATCATTATTCCCTACTTTGATCATTTTTAATATTTTCATGATTCATATCTTCGGAATGTTGTGTGAGTATAGGAAAAAAAGTAATTCAATCATTTTCCATAAAACATTATTCCTACAAAGTAGAATCATTATTTTATACTTCAAAATTAGATTTAACATTATTCATTCATGTTATATACATTGACTAAATATAAAATCAATGTTTTAGAAACAATAATCATAGTGGGAAACCACATAATCTAGAAAATAATTTAACAAGAAGACTAAATCACAACACCTTATTCTATTACACACTAGGTTTATCCTAGGTCATTCATGATCATTACCAAAGTCTTATGATTATATTATATACTTATAATTATCCCCATTATTCTATCTAATGTTTTCATATTCTATTTTCTAAAGTATGAATAAATATTTCTATGATACCAACTATAATGACATGTACTTTTCTTATATTGGTAATGCATCTATGTTTTTTAATATGCTATATATAAAATATAATTATATATAAGAATCATATAGGTCTAAAATCATTGGAACTTTAGAAAGAAAATGATGGAGTTCATAATAGTTGTACATTATATACCACTTTTATATTCAAATTTAGAACCCGTATTTGCCACATCATAGTTAATACCTTTTATCAAAAACTGGGGAATGGAAACATAAGAATGGGTGAGCTCAATTTCACGATTTACGGTAAAAAGGATATATCAATAATCACATAAGTATAAAATGTGAATACTTATATGGTAACATAATCATAACATCTAAAACCAATAACCTATACATCATTTATTAAAAATATGAATGAGGGAAAAAATCATGAATGTTAGATGGAAATGAATCATAAGGGAATTAAAAATCATAGGCTATTAGAGATTAACATTGGAAAAACAAATGGAATATTTTTTTGTAAAAATATGAAAATATAAATCAAATATAAGGATAACTTCCAAGACAACCATATTTGAATTGATTATCACCCCAAACCATATTAGTTGTCATGGTTCAATCCATTGACTATAATAGTAAACAAAGTCCCTTAATGATATGCGTTCACTCACCAATATAGTCATGGGGTCTCATAAGATACTAATATTTACAAACCTAATATAATTGAGATTTATCTCCCAACATTGATTAATGAATAACATAAATTCGTTTTCCATAATATTCTAAATCATTCATCACATTAGAGATGATGAAATTAATTTTTTTCATAAACATTTCATCATTTGGTAATTTCAGTATAGCATAACCTATGGAAAAGAAAAAAGTTTCATAAAAATATTTTCATTATACTTAGAAAATATCCCATTAAATAATAATTATTTTATAATTAGATCTTATACCCTGTAAATAGTATTGAAATAAAGTGTTTTTTCATTAATTAATATAAATGATATTAAAAGTTTATCAAAATATTCTTGAGGAAAATTATCTCTCTATTAATAAATTATTACTTTAAAATATAAATATTTCTAAAATATTTTGGAGAAAATTATCCCTAAAAAAAACCAAGGAAGCCTTTATATTATGTTTCAAAGGACTGATCATTCATGATTATAGAAAAAACATTCATATCATATATGTTAAATGAAAACATTACATTCATACATTTGAAAAAGAAGTATGTTATTTTGAAAATTAATATAATATCACTTTTGATCCATTTTTTAAAATATAAAACATGGGTTAAAATAAACATATTCAATCATTTTGGAAAATTAAAACCTTTTTGAAAATATTTCTAGATGGAAAAGAAATTGAAGAAAATGGATTTTTGACAAAATAGAGAAATATTGTCGATTTTTATTAAAAACATATGTTAAGTATAATGAGAACATAAGGTGTGGAAAATGAAAGGAAAAATTATTTTAAATAAATAACCAAAGGATAAATAATTATAGTTACCTTTAAAATTAGATAATAATGATTCACCATCAGGAACATAATCATAAACAATCCCAATAAAAGGTAAGATTGTAACGTAAAACCCTTAACACTTAGGTAACATTTAAATCATAACTACGTTGAAATAAATAGACATTGATAGGTATATAGATCACCATAATTTTATTATGAATCATAATAAATGAAAATAATGGGAAATATATATTCCACAAAAAAATAATTGATGTATAAGGCATATGTCTAAAATAAATAAAATTGAAATGAAAACCGCTATCCTATGGTTGGATTTTTCTCATAAATTTCTGACCCTCCTTTATAATAAGTATATATTTATTATAAATATTAATATAGAACCATAAAATTATATATATGACCATATATAATTTAATATTATCACCTAATGAAACATTTATTGTAAATTCTTTATTTAAATAACCATTCTGAGTGATATCTTCTTTATTTTTTATGTTATTTTTTGTTTGATAGTTTATGTCCATGCATATTAATCATAGTCACATAAAATGTATAATATAAATCAAGGGATAAATATCATTTATAATAATTCATTATATGTTTATAGTAATGAATAAATGTTTGGGAAAGAAAAATGAAATGCATTGTTCATAAAAATAGTAAGTCATACATATGCATGAATGATTTTAAAAAATTCATCAAATAGAATTAAAGATAAGTAAAAATTAACTAACCATCACAATTTCATTAATATATAACATATTTCATATATATTCATCAAATACAACATAATTAACATCAATATAAAATGAAAATAAAATATTAATCACATCACTTTGTGGAGACAGTAGTCCACACACACCCATGAACGATTTTATCATTTTTTAAATTATTTGATAGTAAGAAGGTATACATGATATTATACTATTGTAATAAAAATTGTATAATTAATAAAAAATATAAATATTTAATCAATCTTAATATCCATCCATTGATATTTTTTATGAAATATTAATTGTATCTCTACGTGGAAATGGTAAGTCGTACAAACCCATTATCAAAACATTCACTACTATTTTTATAGGAAATAGGTTTTATAATGAAGATATAATAATTATTATTAATGATTTAAAATAATGATACTATATTATTTATTTTTTATATAATATTATATATTTATAGAAGGAAAACTAAATATTTTTTACAATGTTGTTAGTTAAATTAATTAAATGTATTTTGAACCTAACCCATTAGATATCCTTGAAAGGGATCTGGGGTTCATATTTTGGGAATATAAAAACATAAAGGTTGTGGATTGAGATGTTTATAGAATTAATTAAAAAAATTTGGATCATTATAGAAGGATCAATTTGGTGTGATGATGAAAATGGATGATGCACTTTTATAATTGTGGGGAAGGGTACTATTGGGATTACTTAAAATAGTTGTTCAATTTAAATTAATTTAAATGTAAAAATATATCTAAATTGATAATATTTGAACATAACTTGATTTTGAGTCTATATACTCTCATTAAATAATATTTGTATATGTTTTGATCACATTTTCACTCTTATCATTTAGATTTAACAATTTTTTAACACTTTTGAGAATTACTTCAATATTAATGTTTTCATCCATTTATGCTCAATAATTTAAATATAATATTACAATAGATCAATAAATGGATCAAATATTTTTTTTTTCAAACCATATAAAATTTATTTTAGTTCATATAATATTTTTTAAAATGTTATCTTATTTAATAAATTTTTATTTATAATAAAATATCATTAATGTCTTATTTTACAATATTCATTAAATTTAACAATAAATACATCATTTTTAAAGAGGTATTATAATATAAATCATTAAAAGATCCATGATATTTATTATAGATCATTAATATTTGCGGAAAATATTAACTCATTGAAATTAAATCACATTTAATATTTAAATAGTCATTTGTAATATTTTTTTATTAAATGTAGAAATATTTCATCGGGGATTCATAATAAATTATAGCCATTATATAATAATGAATTTTAAAAAAAAAACTACAAGGAAAGATTATCGTTATGCTCAAAATAGACACTTATATTAATTTATAATGTAATTTTGACCCTATTTTGAAACAAAATATACTAAACATTGAGTGACATTATGCAACATGCCTTGATTTAAATATTATGTTGGACATTTTTAGGGATACAGGTCTATTAAACTAATAAATTTTGAACATAATATAAGAATATTATAATTAACATTATATATAAATAATTATGATGTAAATGTATTGTCTTACCTTTTATTTTTTACCTAGAGTTTTCCTATGAACACTTTAATGATGTGATAAATTTTAGCACCGTTAATATTAATATTGACAAAAAAGGGGCATATTTACCTAGTTTAAAGCTAATTAGTGTAAATAATTATTAAATTTTATCAAATTATATTTCAAAAATTGGAAGAAGAAAATTTTAATTTATGTTCACAATATTCAATTAACAAAAATTTTTAGTAAACATACAATTTTTATCATAACAAAAGATTTATTATTATATTATAAATTATAAAAAATTAAATTAATGTTAAATTTTTTTATTGAATATATAATATATAAATTTCATGAATATAATTCAAATGTGGTGATTAATTGAATTTATTAGGGTAAAAATACATTGTGCACATAAAATAAATTTTTTTTAAACATATCCATTGTTTTAAATTGATTTTTATATTTATTTGTAATTATTTGATAAATAATGATTTAATGTTATACATGTGTATAAAATTAATTTTCATAATTTACGTAGTCATCTTCCACATTCCAATCCAATTACTTTGTTATAATAATTCCTTTATAGTATATCATGATTTATCTAAACTAGTTGTATCATGTAACAAAATATTCAAGGAAATTATATTTAATTTAAATACAAATTCCCAAGTTCTCAGGGAGTTACAAAGTAAGATAAAGAATTTATTATTATAAACGACTACATAAAAAAATAGAAATAATTAAATCACTGTGTTAGCACATCCATTTTAAACAACATTACAGGTGAGGGGTAAATCGGTGTATGATAGATTAAAACTATTATCCCACTGAATATTGATTAATTTTCAACAAAAACCTCATCTCTATCATTTCATATCATAAAACTAGTATAATGTAAATCATACATTAAAAAAATTCACAAGGATTTATCACTAAGTAATTTCCATGGAGCATAAAATTATAATGTGTCAGTGTTATAAATATACTATACTAGTTCTTTGATACAATGTTTAGTGAAGAATCATTGTACCTCATAGTTTACAAAAATTCAAAATATGAAAGATCACTACTCTCTTAGATTATGTTACCTCACTCACCGTTTAAATTTTTTTTTCAATTGATCTGTATCATATAAAAATTTCTTCGCACATATATGAGTTTTCTATGAAGTCTTATTTTCACATAATAAAAAATCCACATCACTGGAGAGAGATTTATTTAACGAGAATCAATTCATGTACTAATCTTACTACTTAATAAAAAAAATTTCCATCTAAAAATACATTTCAATCAATAGTATGAGTTATTTGTGAAATTCCATTAATATATTGATAATGAAACCTCACAAAAAAAATCATTTGTGAACTATAGTTTACTTCATACAATTATCCACCACGAACTAATCATTCATTGTGGATTGAACATCCTTCATAATCTAAAATCTCATTGAGAACTAAACTCCTTCACGAAACATCTCCTTGAAAAAATTATTTTTCACATATCCAAATCCTCTTAGTGATGATGATTTTTAATCAATATAACTCAATATCATATGACGTGATTATGTGTCTTTTATATATGAAATGAAACTAGAAAAACTAGCTGATCACAATTATTATTAATTCCATTATGATTTATCCTTCTCCAAGAACTAAACTAGCATTGTGGTTTCCCTAGTGTATAGATCTCCATGTAGTGGGATCTGAAAGAACACTTCTGAATATACTATAAGAACATTTTTTCCATTCACATAACATTTTTTATATACAGATGAATTTTCATTACTAATTTATGGTTTGTGGTTTGAAATATATTATATGTGGTTAAAAACAAAAAATTATTATTCAGCGAACATGATTTTGAAAAATATAAATTTCCACGAATTAATTTTGGTGTTGTGTAGTCCACCAATTTTTGAAGGTGATAACACTTCTAGTTGAATTAAACAAATAGGTATTTTCATGCCCAGAAAAATATTGAAAACACCTGGATATTATTCCACTATAAACACCAGTTTTTCTATAAAATCTTGTATATTTTCAACATGACATTTGAAAAACATCATCAACCCAAAAACGATAACTCCCAACTTGGTGGTATTTTTTTCCAACACCAAATTATGGCCACACCAACATGAGGATAGACATATTGTTTTACAAACTAGCTCTACAAAAACTATTAACATCACCAAACATTATTGTGTCTATTTAGACATAACAAAAGGGGAAATAGGCCTATATAGTGGGGGGGGTATAAATATTCTCAATACTAATCCCTTAAAAGAAGAGGAAAGTATGATATAAATTTAATTGAATAGAATAGTTCCTAATATTAATTTAAGATAACAAGTATCTGTGTTTATAAAGGTCAACATTAACCAAATATTAGATCCCATGATTTCTGAAATGATATGGAACAAAGTAATTGTTAAAGAACAAATTAAAAAATAGTACAAAAAAATACCACACATCTATCACATACACATCTTCTCTTATTAATAGCTAAAATGGGGGGGGGGAAGGGGCTCCACCTCACTAGAATAAACCTTAGTCAAGGTAGTATTTACCCCTATAGGTGAAATATTTTATGATGTCAGTAGTGTGCATAATTTTAGTGGGTTAGTGAATCTATTAGTGGAGGACCCATGAATTTCACTAATAATTTTTTATCTATTACACATGGTATATAGAATACATTTTTCATATAAATATAAATTTATAATCATTGTTAGTATCCCCATGAGTTATATAGTCTTCCACTAAAACCATTAATTATCACCTATATAAAGTTAAATAGATATTTTTGTTTTTTTGAAATAAAAATCCTATATAATTAAGATATACAGTCCATTGAATTTTTTATGTAGATTTTCATTCGAAATGAACTATATTGAGGTGAAAAACTATTTCCAGTGTAGAATGATATGATGGGTGCTATATCACAACAAGTATAATACATGTCTAATCAAGATATAAAATCTATATAATCACTCTACAAGGATATCCATATTCTATTATATTATAAGTCAATTTATGTAAGAATATATGGAATATCCATAGTGGTATGTGATGTTTGAGGGTTACATTGATACTAGGTGTGTACATGTTGTACACACAAAGCCACATTTTCTATAATACATGGTGCGTGACATGGATGCAGATGGTCTGTAATATATTAAAATTCATATAATAGTACCACTAAAAATTTTAGTCGCATGATGAAATTTATGAGGGTTGTATGTTTCATGGAATTTATGTTTTTTTTAAAATTCAGTTAGTGACATATGTGGTGTATAAAAGAAGAAAATATGTGATTTAGTTTGAAAATACATATAATCACAAAACCTTCATATTCTTACCATGAAAATTTATAAAAACTTTATCTATGAACATTCAATTACTCAGGGATCCTTCAATCACCACTAGACAACATCATCAAATCTCACTAGTGTAATTTTCAGGTACAATTTTCATAAATTCATATTTATTTATCCATTAATTTAATTTCACTCATGAACATTCCCACATCCACCACCATACTACCAAACATTCTTTTTTATTATTCTTCATTGTATCATGAAAAAAAGTTCCTAATGAAGATAGAGGAATTCGAGAATAACATTTGTTTGGGAAATTGGTGGTTAGTGGAATACCTAATCACCTAAGAATAGGTCCATAATAAAAACTAAGTACATAATATGATGATAAATATTTGTTAATGGACATTAAAATGTTCAACAATAATGATATATTTTGTAAAACATCATCAATAAATTACTAGTTTTTTAGTGAAAAATAAAAACTCAATTAATAAAAACCACAAATAATAATAAACATTAATACCCAAGAATCTGTGGAAATATCATAAAATAAAAATCATTTATAGACATAGTGTCGACAACACCAATTTTTACCCCATGATTTATAAAATAAAATTTTATTTCATAATTAAAGAACATAATTATATTATTTTCAAAATTAAATTATTCATGAAATATTAGAATTAATCTATATTCAATGTTTTCCTTATCATGTAATTTAAACTAATTATCATTACTGAAATCATTGAAAATAAATTAATGAAATGGAAATGAGAAAAGAAAATTTGGAATATTAAAATAATTATCATTGCATGTGTTGAGGTCGAAGAAGAATAATATATTTGAATATTATTTTTCATGGTTATTAAAATTTTATCCCATTTTGATTTTTAGTAGTTCTCACCATTGATGTATAAATATTTAAAGCAATTGAACGGGATTTATTAGGAGTGAGAAAAATAAAGAAATAAGAGTTCCTACAAATTTTTTGATTATTCAATGTTGGATGATCATATTACGAAACCTAGATGTTGTTCTAGAATACATAATAATGATCACCAAGTTCACAAAGATATTTTTCTCCTTGTGAAAATTGAGGGATAATAGAGAGGTATATATATATATATATCCCATTGTGATTCTATCCATAAATATGAAATTATAAGAATATAGAGATTATGCTTAAAATTTCCAATGTTGGAATACATTACAGAGATATGAGAATGAATTATTTATTTCCTTCACTACAATTATAAATATTCCAATAAATTCCATGAAAATTCCATGAATTGAACTCTTTCTTAATATCCATTCATCCATATAAAAATATATATCCTCTGACAAAACATCTAACAAATAATGTCATTTTCATGTGGAATATCATTTCTATTTTTCTGTAACAAGTCACTACCTCATCAATAGGAAACAAAATTTAAAATATGACTATATGTTTACCTGTATTAAGGCCTATAAATTCATTATTTTGCAGTTGTAAGACATCCTATAAAAATTGAACCTCTCCATAAAAAACCAATGTTATAACCCATATTCTAGGTATGAAATTTAATATGGGACTATATTTTTGAGTTATTAAATGTATTAATTTTTATGGTTATAATTAATCTGTTAAATATTTTAAAATATTTTAAAAAACCCATTATTTTAAAATTAATTAATTGTATCTGGGAGAACCTTCAAAAATATAAATAAAATTCATAAATGGAATTATTTATAAATTTATCTTCCATAATAATAGGAGTTACTAAATGTAAGAAATTAAAATTCTCTAGAATAAAATAAGAAATACAATATTGGATTATTACTGGTCAATACACACCTCCTGTTGAAGAAAAATTGTAAAATTTAATGAGAAACACACAATGAAAGGATATTTAGTCATGAAACCCTATACCATAGGATCGTGATTTATTTAATGAAATATAACCCTTGATATATTTAAGAAATATTCAATATTAATCCACCATAGTACATCATTTATATTTATTTTAATTAATGTCATTTGTGTATATATAATATATGTATTAATAACTCATAGTCAATATTAATAATCATGTGTTAATTATTGAATTTATGCCTCAATTTCATTTGTATAATATTCTCAATAATTATATCATGTTCATATGTACATCATCTAAAAAATATTAAAGGTACTAGAGTCATAATTTTATAAAAATTTTGATTCTCTCTCTCATTTCCTGATAAATAATAGTAACAATTATGAATAATTATTTATTCATTTATTTTAGATGAATTTAATCATCCAAAATTATTCATTTTAATAATTAATAATTCATATATATTACCATGATATTATTATAAACACATCGCGAATTCAACATTAACAGTATATGTTTCTAGTATTTTAGTTATCATAGTCACTAATGATGAATATTTTATCGCATTTTTCGTTTAGGTGTTTATACCAACATAATCCTAAACACCATTAAAATTAATATATATGTATGAATATGATATGTATCATTATAATATCATTATTATAGAAGTATAATGATATAATTTATAATACTAAAACTTTTTATATAAAATCTATGTATATTTAGGGAGAGAAAATAAAATACAAAGAAAAATAATGATGATACATTTTATATTAGTACTCATGTTTTCATATATGAATCCTTCGCTATTTCAAGGTGTTTGAGTTTATTATTTATATTAGGAACGTAAAAATATAATAGAACCCTATTATAGATTAAATATAGGTTGATATTAAATATAATAACATATAAGAATAATGCTTGGAATTGGTGGATGAATGAACCTATTATAGAAGAGGATGTGTAATATTTTGAAAATGTCAATCATTTCATGTATTTAGATTGTAATATATCATGTAATGTTAATAAAAAAAGTAAAATAATTAATAAAGGTCATTTATTAAATAATATAATTCTTTTTTTTATTCTTTTTATGATAAATATTCACTTTATTCATTAATTTAAACATTTATCTCATTTTACCATTTACCATTATAAATCATTTTTTTAAACTCAGTAACTTATACTGTTATTAGAAAATTGAACCGTTAAGAATATTTCAATAGCAGGATTCCAAACATAAAATAAATCTTATAAAATAATTAAATATAGAAAATTCAACTATTTAATTTATTTTTTAAAATATATAAATTCAATTTTTATGAACTAAAAAAATGAGAATATTTTTATTTCTTATTATTTCATTTTTATACCATTAATAATATTTATTTATTTAAAAAACCTATGATAATTATTAAAATTATTATTATGTTTATAATATAACACATAATATAATGAATTTATAATGAATATTTTATACCATTAATGGTCATATGTTAATGATAAATTTCTTATAATTACAATCACCCCAAGAAATCAACATAAGTAATCAACATTAAATAATCCATGGTGGAATTTTTAGGTGCTAAATGACCTAACATAGATCATGTTGTTCACTTCATAAAGATGATCATTTCTATTAGATGATTCGATTTATGCCACATTTGTTGAAGTTCAGTCTGGGATTGGTCCAAGGGAAACACTTCATATGGTCATCCTTATTAATATTAGAAATGCTTGCTTCAAATAGAAGACTCCTATTACATGATTTCATAGATTTTTAAGTTTCACAATGTGATTATTTATATTTATAATCACTATATCAACATGAACATATGTCCAATGACTATTCATATATATATATATATATATCGATTACAATATATAAAATATCTATATATTAAAAAATACCATAACATGGTCATTTTATAATATTCAATTAATATATATAAACTTTTATAAATCTCGAAAAACAATTATTCCATTTACATCATAATGAATATAATATATCTAATTTTTTATTTCTTCTATGTTTACCATTGTTTTTTAAATTTACATGGGATACTATGAGGAATAATACTTCAATATCACATTAATTATATTTAAGTTTTGTTATGTTCCTCATATAATTTTCAAAAAAAATTCATCATATATTTATTTTAATAATTTCTTTACATTATATATCATTCATCCTTAATATAATATGAAAATTTTCATTTTCAAATATCATTACGTGCAAGAAAATATATTTATTATGGGGATGTTATTGAAGGAAAATTCATCTTAAAAATCACATGGAGTTACATTATCCCCTTTTCAAAAACTATTCACCATATATGTTATATTACTGAAATGAAAAAATAGGTCATTTATGCTTCAGTACATTTATATGTTACCATTTCACATCCTCCAACATTAAATTTCATTATAGAATATTGACATTGTGAGTGGTATTGTTTTGTTGTACATTATCACCATGATCTTAGTGAATGATTTAAATTTACATATAAGAGAGGTTATGAAAATGTCATATAACCCATTATTTCGGTTTATGTGGTGAATTAGGTATGAACTTCTTCAATAGTGATTCAGATAACAAGTTTTTAAATAGTGAGAGGTTTTGTCCAAATGTGAATTGATAATTTACGACACCACGTGATCATGAATTTAAAAGGGGATGACATGTCAAGGGTTTTTATTTACCTTCCTCTCGAGTCTCATGGTCTAATTTGATGGTGGTATTTAAAGAAATATTTTTTTGTATTATGAAAAATTACATATTTATTGAAATATTTAGTATGGATCTTTTAATGAATCCATAGTGTTTATGTTTTTTTGAATAATTTAAATATTTTATTTTATTTCTTATTAAAATATTTATTCTAATATATTTTTATTACAATTCCATCCAAACATGTCTGACTTCTACATTTCTTCCCATACAGAGCTTTATATGTATCCATCTAAATTTATGAGTGGAAATTATTGCAATATGGGAACTCTAAGTGGAAAATTATAATCACATACAAAATTTAAATCCAACGAACATGATCTCAAAATTAATTATAAGAATTGGGTGGTGATTTTAAACCAAATATATGATTTGGGATGACAACATGTGTGAATGTTCAGTTCTGTACTAAATTCCAATTGTGGACTTATCTAAATGTTTGTGATGAACCAAGGGTCAAAATTTAATAAAATTAAAATTATATCTCCACATAGCCATACCACATTATTTTTTTATATCATATAAATTTTATGAAGTTTAAAATACCCTTGAATAATAAATAATTGATCTACATTTTCACTTAATAAATGATAACCCAAATAACATTTCTTGCTCTAATATTCTTATGAAATCCTATACCAATATCCATGGGTGTTTTTCTCATTTCTCCAATGATATAGTTATTGGATACATCAAACCTATGTATTTCTCAAGATCATCATTTCTTATTGGTAGACCATGAATCATGATTTATGTTATTATAACACCCGAAAATTTTTATGTTATGTTTCTTATTAATTATATTCTATTCATAGACTATATTTTATAAAGAAATGTGTCACTTTGAAACAACACTTGGTTATAACCTAGACATTAAACATAAATTTTCCACCACTATGTTTTTAATTTCAAAAAACTGTCATATAGAGTTGTGACAAATAAGTCATTTGGAGTCTGATAGAACCAACATGATTTTTATGATGAATAGTAACATACCTTGATGAATAGAAATATGACCCTTATTAATAGTTAATAATGGTAATATTTTATTTTATTTATGTAATAATATAATGAGATCTTAATTAATTTTTCAATGTGATATAAAACTAATTATACCTTTAAAATTGTTATTTATCTAATTAATAATGATTTTATATAAAATTTAAATTAATAATATATTGAAAATTATTTTTGAAAAATGGAGTTTGTTTTCGTATTCTACATGTTGAAAAATCATTATGGTGAGCTTTTGGTATTTTTCTAAAATTTTAGAATTTATGATGAATAGTAAAATACGGTAAAATATCGTATAATCTAATTTTCAGTAAAATACACTATTTATGAAATCATAAGTGTTGTAAGACCATTTAGTTTGAACTCAAATGTCATTATTAATATTTTGTGTAATATGAATTAATAATTTTAAAAGTCTTGAGAATAAATATTATAATAATGAATAAAATAATGAAAAATACCTCCTCTCCTCCATTATAAACACCACCTTCTTTCCCCACTTCCTCCCACACCCCTCAAGCATTGAGCCATACATAAATTCTGAAAACTAATATTCCCATGACCATTTACCCACTCTATAGAGTTTATGGTATCATCAAAAAGACAAAAACTAGAGGCCTTAACAAGGATCTCAAGGTAAAGAGATCAAGAGGTAAACATCCTCTTTAGTTTTCTTCCTTTTTATTCATTTTTTGTTATTAATTTTAAATATCCTTTGGATTATGTTGGTATGTTTCATTCCATATCATCCTTTAATTCCATATTTTTTAATAGTGATAATATACCACCTTTCTCTCATTAAACTATTTTATGAAATTTTATGTGGCGTGGAGAGGTTGCCAAATTTTTGTGAGAGAATTCTCAATTTTCTTCTTTTTTTATTTTCATTCTTTTATAAATATTTCCTCATATCTCCTCATACAAATGCTATGGTAATTAAATTAGCATAAAAAACATGAATTATATTATTCTAATTTAATATTTTACCGTCATCTGTTTCCCCTCCTCTTATAATAAAAATGAAAACACCGTCAACGATGTGTTAATTTATCACATTCATGGATGAATGGTTGTCAATTTCTATTAATATCTTTTTTACCGTTCATGAAATCACTTTAATGGTTGAAACAGATAATTAAATATTTATTTTTCCTTTTTTATTTTTCTGAAATCCATACCCACTCATAATATGTAATAATAAGACAAAACATGTTAACTGTGAAAAAAACTGCCAAGATAAATCCTTGCATTTATCAATAACTTTTAACTAATGATTCTTCCTAATGTATATAAACCATAATCATAATAAGATAATTTATATCTCTTTAATGTCACTAATAATATATATTAACAATTTTTTATGTCTAACCAAATTTCAAATGAACTTCCATTCATGAATTCAAATAAACGAATGATGAAAACCAAGGAAGAAAATGACAACAAAATAATAAAATAGAATCTCTAAAACCTATAAAAATGTCCATAAATGAACATAATAAGTTTATAATAAATAAATTAGATAAATTTAATGTTCTTGAATTATTAATTAATGAAGGAAAAATATATTATTCAGGTCATTAAAACAAACTAGGAACACACTATAGCATAAGGTAAGGGGTTTCTCATCTAACGTTCATTTCTGTGAGATTTCAATTTTCTCCACTTATTAATTTTATGTGGTATATGAGCACTGTATTTTGATATATATTACATTGAAACTATAAATATTCATGGTATTTTATGATTCATTTGGTGGTTAGTAGTTTTTGGACATACGACTCGATCGATTACATTGTGGTAAGGGACTTTGTCTCTATTTTCCCTTTTCATTGTGACTTACTTTGTATTGTGCACCTAATAATTCTTATGTGGTGTACCTACTTCCCATTTGAAATCACTATTCATTTGAAATTAAATTTTTATTAAATATCCATATTTTCATATCATGTATATGATTATTTTCTAAGCCGTATACCATTTTACTTATGGTGTTTATTTTGAATATTGTTTTAACTGTGGAAATATTGATGAATCTGTATCCGCAATATTATACGGATATTTAAAAGAAATATTGATCATATATTAAATTAATGTAAAAATAGTGATTCAGATTTGAAGAAACATGTGGGTCCAACTATATTCCCTCGATGCCTCAACATATCTCATTAGATAAATCATTTTGGCGACAAACCCTTCATGTTTGTTTCTAAAAATCCGACGGGTTTCTAACCACATAACTAAACCGTTTTAATTGTATTATTGTATCATTTTATAGATACATGATGTCAAATAAATAATCAATATCTTTATTCATTATCAGTTATTTCTATCCATGAGTTTTTATCCATGAAAAAATCTATGGATATTATTTCATTCTCAATTTATTATTGGCTTGAGTTTTTAATTTATTTCTCATGTCATAAAGGGTTTACCAAGTTGTTAATGATTCACTTATTATTGATTCATGCTTCCGCTATTTGTAAACCTTATTTAGTATTTGAGATCAACCCTTTTATTTACTTTCCTTTTAATAGGTCATGAAGATTAAATCATTTATTGAGTTTCTATAGATGTAGTTTTTAGTTTTTATTATGTATTATATTTTGTGACATTATACAATGTAATTTGAGTAACATCTATTTATCTAGTTTCTTCGAGAATACTAAAAATATCATTAATTTTAATATTTTATTTATTCTAACCATTCCAATGTAAAAAAGTAATTCATAGGCTCTTGTCTAGAGGGGTTTGGGTGTTAGAGTTGGTATTAGAGTAAGTTTAATAGAAAATGTAAAAATTACAGTAAGAAAATGTATAGTAGGGAACAATGAACTAAGTATGTATATGAGGATAAACATTCATGAATGTCTATGTATTTTGTTATTGAATAAATTATGTTAAACATTCTAGAAAATACACCCCTTTCTATATAGAAACAGGTAGAGGTGGATCAGGCAGATATGTACCTAGGTGTGAAAGTCTGGACAAGGAGGTTTCGGCTTGACCCCGGGTATCCTGGTAATCAACAACAAGACTAACTACTCATTAGGTATTGACACACTCAGGGGGTTTTCTTAAAATAATTCACATTCTTTACAAGCATTATAAAGTATTTTAATGTCAATTTTCCCTCATAGAAACCATGTGTATGTGATTATCTATGCACAAGATATCAATTTTTGTTAAGTACTTCCCTAGTGAAGATTATAAATTTTGATTCAATGTCAATCCTATTGAATGACATTATTTAAGAATGGCACCTAATAGAATATGGGGAATCAATAATCATATATTATATAGGGATTTCTCCACTAAGCAAGTCAACATGGTCAATGTTGGTGCAGATCAGATCATGACCATATTGGGAAAAAATACTCAGGTTATAAAGAATAACCATGCTATGCCTATGTTAGATAATTTCATCCAGCAGAAGCCCATATATTTTAGTGGGACTACTAATCCAATGGATGTTGAGAAGTGGATCAAGTCCCATGAAATTATATTCGTGGCATTAATATGAAAGGATAATAAAAAATTATTGTTGGTTGTGTATTGTCTCAAGGGTTATGCTGATCAATGGTGGTCATTGATCTTGAATACCACAGAGGAAGAAGAGATAGAAGATATGGAATGGAGGACTTTTAAAGAAATATTCTTTGAAAAATATTTCCCTCGCGATCAACGAATCGAAATGAAGTGGGAATTCCTAGGAATGATTCAAAGGAAAAGAAGACAATATTGTAGAGTATGAGGCTACATTTACAAGACTAGCCAGGTAAGCCATATATTACTTACATGAAACAGAATAAAAGATTGATCATTTATTTGAGGTATTAAGTCTCGAATTTTAAGGGAACTGTCTTTTCAAGAAAGTTCATCATATAATGAAATTGTATTATGTTCTATCTAAAAAGAGAGGGATTTTTCTAGATCAGATTATTCAAGGGAAACCAATATAAGAAGAGGTACTCTGATTATGATGTAAAATATATAGCACCAAATAAGAACATGGAAATAAATCAATTCCCGTTATGTGAAAACTATGAAAATAATGGTCTGGAAAAATATTTGAAGGGCATGGGGTTCTACTATAAGTGTGGAGAAAACAGTCATCAATCTGGTGAATTCAAAGGGAATAAACAATAAAATGTTATTCAATGATACAATTATAGAGAGATGGGACACTATCCAAATGAGTTTCATAAGATCCAATGAATCTTTTCTCAAAAAATGACACAAGACCTAGTGATAGTTGATGTGATTAAAACTAAGGAGGATGATGTTTCTAATGATCTGGTGGTAGGTACTTTATTTGTTTCCTCAAACATATCCAACACTTTATTGTTTTTGGATCATCACATTCATTTAATTCTTCCTATTTTTCAAAGAATGTTATACATATCCAATTTGATTTAATAATGGAGTTCTCTGTCAAAACTCATAGGGGAGACATCATTACTACAAAGGAATGTCAACTAGTCCCCCTCCTAACACACAAATGTGCTTTAGTATTTGACCTTTTCATTATACCCTTGACTGTCATTGATATAAATATAGGTATGAATTGGATATCAAACAATAATGTGAATATTTATTTCAAGAAAAATAATTTTAAGATTTTTGAAAATGGTATAGAATCTGTTATCATTAGAGAAGAAACCTCACCATCTGATTCTTACCTAGATCCACCCCTAGTAGCTCTACTGATTTCAATTCATGGAGAGGAAGAGAACCCAATGTACATGGGTGTTGAATAAAATATTCAAATTGAAAATGTATATATAGTTAAGGAGTATAATTATGTATTTCCATAGAATTTACTAGGACATCTTCTGGAGATGAATGTTGAGTTCTCTGTTGATTTAATTCCTAGTGCAAGACATATATCGATGACCCCCTATAGAATGGCCACAATGGAATTAGTGGTGCTAATAAAACAACTAGAGGAGTTGAGTGACGAAGTATTTATTCAACCTACTATTTCTCTAGGGGGATACCTTGTCATATTTGTCAATAAGAAATATGGATCCATGAGGATAATAATTGATTACAGTGAAATCAATGCTATTACAATAAATAATAAGTATCCTCTACCACATATTGATGATTTATTTGATAAAATTCATAGACAAAAAAAATTCAGTGATTGACCATTGATCTAGATATCATCAACTATTTATGAAGAAGGAGAATATTCCTAATATATCTGTTTCCGACGCTTTCGCCAGGGCGCGCGCGCATCCGTCCGTCAGGGGGGGGGGACGCGCGGCTTTGTTGCCCCGCATTCCAGCTTTCCAAAGGCGGGCGGCATTCGTTCCTTGTTCAGGTACATCTACTCCTTGATCGAAACGGGATGATGGGATGTCGGTTCTTCCTTCTGTGGATTCCTCCTCAGAACTCGTCACCTAGTCCGGGTCTCCCTCATAGATTTAATACGTAGTTCGTGAAACTCTTCCCAGTTCCATGTTTCCATGGACGCCGGTTAATTACACTGCTTCTGTCGGGACATTCCAAAGGGTCCAGTCAGGGCAGCAACCTTCAGTCATGGGAGTAATCACGTTTGAGGAATCAGTAGCGTGTCTGGATGCTGGGGTACCTGGCATGTCTATCTGTTTTCCTTGATCACAAGGCTTCTCGAGGGCGTGGAAGCCCGAGGCATCCCACATCGGGCGAGGGGAATTACATGTCATAGACACGTATCTGAGGTTTTCCTCAGCTTCCCATGTTCAACATAGGGTATGCCGCGAGTTTAACGTCTAGCAGAGACGGATGAGAATAAAATGGGACCATCGTAGGGGGGTGATAGTGAAGTTGGGCTTGAGCCTTGAAGAGGCTTCCTACGTATCCCCGTGGTAGGGAATCAAAGTCTGCGTAGTTCGGGATGGTGCCGGTAAACCGACGTGAAGCTGGACCTTGGTCCGAGGGGAGTTGGGCTTGAACCTCTGGGAGGATTCCAACGTACCATGCCTTGACATGGATCAAAGTCCTCGTAGTTCAAATGGTTGGGTCGCAATGTCTTACCACTGGACCAGATTGTAGTTTAACGTCATGCTGGACGTAGGTAGAACATGACGTGAATTGGGTGACAGGTGGGCTTGAACCTCGTGGAGGCTTCCTACATACCATGCCTTAACACGGATCAAAGTCCCCGTAGTTCAAATGGGTTTGTCGGTGAACCGACATGAAATTAGACCTTGGTCCACTATTGGTGGGCTTGAACCTTATAAAGGCGTCCTACGTACCATGCCTTGACATGGATCAAAGACCTCGTAGTTCGGAGAATACAGTTTAACGTCATGCGGGATGATAGTGAACCCTGACGTGAATAAACGAGGGGTGGGCTTGAACCTCGTGGAGGCTTCCTACGTACCATGCCTTGACATGGATCAAAAGACCTCGTAGTTCAGGTGGGTTTCGCCGGTAAACCGACGCGAAAGTAGACCTTGGTCCACTGTTGGTGGGCTTGCACCTCATGGAGGCTTCCTACGTACCATGCCTTAACACGGATCAAAGACCTCGTAGTTCAAAAGGGGATGATCGCAATGGCATACCACTAGACCAGAATGGGACCCGACGTGAAATGACGGGTGGGTGTGTCGGTGAGCCGACGTGAAAGTAGACCTTGGTCCACTATTGGTGGGCTTGAACCTCGTGGAGGCTTCCTACGTACCATGCCTTAACACGGATCAAAGACCTCGTAGTTCAGGTGGGTTTTGTCAGGGTCGGTGCTCACTCTAAGCCCACGTGATTAATGCTCGGTGTGAGAAACAAGAGGTTTCAAGGACCTGAAGATCACGTCGCGAAGGGTACGTCCGTGAGATGCGAAGAGGGGCTTACGCGTTAGGCGGCCCATGGTGTTGGGTCTTACTCCAGGATGGAGGCCCATAGGGGGGTGCCTCGTTCCCTATCACGTCCTCCACTGACCTTGGTAGTGGGGAAGTACAGAGATGCATGGGTGCAATCATCCGTACCAAAGGTTAGGGGGCTTACGCTCTGAGGCAGCCCTTCCCCTGCGAACATACACCACTCCGACAAAGAGAATCTCATTCCATGTGCGGATGAGTTCCATTCCCGTGGAGACGAGTGGTGTAATGAATGTTCGAGCTGGGGGGACCCTTCGTGAGGGAGACGAGGTTGGGTCACAGTTTAACGTCATGTGTTGAGGACGTGGTGCTTGGCAGTTTAACGTCCTGCAGCTCGGACGAGGTGGGTTTACTCCACACCCCTAGGACTTACATAACCGGTACCCTCTGGTCCTTGGGGAAGGGAAGGTACCGGTAAGGCCATGGTAAAGGAGGGTAGTGGGGCGAACCATCGAGGGGTCCACGTTAGCGTGGCTATGCGAAGAAGCAATAGCCGTTAGCGTGCCTATGCGAAGAAGCATTAGGCGAAGCAGCGCTACGAGAGGTGTTGTCCATGGGACTTTGAAATCACATCGTGCAAACCTGGAGGGTCGCACGGAAAGAGGAATCGCTATGCAGAGGAGTGTGCTTTGCGAAGTGTGGTGCCTTGGCCTTAGCATGGGGCATAGGTGGTAGTGGGAGGTGCTTCGCGAAGTGGAACGGTGTTCGAGGAGCACTGCCTCGCAAAGAAGGAATGGTCCGCGAAGCAGGGTCCTGCCAAGCAATGTACTTCGCGAAGTGGAGCGATCCTGCCTTAGCATAGGGATTACTCGTATGGGTTGGGTGTTTCGCGAAGCACAAGTGCTCCGCGGCTTCCCGGGTTCCCTTGGGAATCCCCTTCCTTTGCGAACACCCTTGAGCTTCGCGAAGGGCATCCCTCTCGGAAGAGGGGCTCAAAACGAAACAAATCAGAGTCGTCTCGCGAAGTAGAAATACCTCGCGGAGCTCATGATTCCTAGGGCAAAGCGTGCTTCGCGATTCGGGAGAGGAGAAGCCAAAAGGTCGGATTGTCCGTCCACGGGACTCAGAGGGAGTCGAGTATTTATAGGGAAGGGGCGCCGCGAAGTAGGGCTCGCGCGCCGCCTCCGGTGCTTCGCGGCGGCTCGCGAATGTAAAACGGGTTCGCGGAGGATTACCGCCTCCGGAGCTTCGCGGCGGCTCGCGAACGTCAAATGGGTTCGCGGAGGATTACCGCCTCCAGAGCTTTGCGGCGGCTCGCGAACGTCAAACGGGTTCTCGGAGGATTACCGCCTCCGGAGCTTCGCGGGGTCGCCACGGTTGGGGCGCTTCGCGGCGGGGCTTCGCGACGGAGCTTCGCGTCGGAGCTTCGCGAGGCAGCGCGCCGGCCCTTTTTTCATTCCTTTGTTTCGGGCCCTATTTTTGGCGCCAACAAATGCCCCCCCTCAGACTTGGAGCCGCGGAGGGCGAAGGGTCGAAGTCTGAGGGACAATCACCAAAACTCTCGGTGGTTCGCGATGCAGCATCGTGGAGGGGGGGCCCGTGCTGCTCGCCGGGGCCGCGGATCCGGACGCGCCGCGATGCTTCGCGCGGATAAGGCGCGCCGCGATGCTCCGGGGTCGTCGCCTATAAATAGGGTGTCTGCCCTCTTTTTTCTTTACGTGTCTTCCTTGTATTTTTGCGCTCTCGATTTCGCGAAGCTCCGCGTACTCCGCGACAGCCCTCCGCGAATCGAGCTTCGCGGCGAACCGCGGGTCTCCGACTCCGCGTCCGCGCCGAGCGAACCTTTGCTAGTCTGCCTTGGCCGGAATTTGCGGTTTGATCTTGCGACCAACCTTCGCGATCCGGCTTCGCGATCGAGCTTCACGATCCATCCAGAAGAATCCTTTTCTGAGGGCCATAGTTAAGATGGCCCGTCAAGAAGCTGTCTTGGGGGTCCTCGCAGATGCTGCTCGTCGAGATGAGATAGCCAACCGTCCGGGCTTGGGGGAAATGGTTCGGAGCCACTCGGACCACACTTCCTTGACAGACCTGCTGTCGGAAGGTTAGAGGGATTACCCGCAGTGCAAGAAACTGCCGTTGTACGGCTTCGGGCTGAGGGATGACGTCTTCATCCCTGAGGCAAGAAGGGATGAACCAGCTTGCTGGTTCAGGAGCACACCATGCCAGCACCAATGGTTTAGGGCGGCCGAGGGCCATGCACAGGAGGATTTCACACCCGTCACCGCTGATTGCCTCTACAATCATGTGAATGACATTGACGGGAGGCCACTGCAACCGGAGACGTCCCCTCCTCTCTACCGCACTATGCTGAAGGCGGCCCTGCAGGATCCGAAGAAGGGATGGTCTGATGAGTGGGACCTGCGCCAGGGCGGCAACTTTACCGATGACTGGGACTGGGCCTACTGGGTAGGTGCCTCATGCGAGGAGTTCGAGGCCGAGCTGAGGAGAGTGGGACTGTATGAGGCGGCATGGGCCTCCCAGTTCCACATTTACCAACCAAAGCAGCTGATGCCGGAACTGTTGAGTAGATGGTCGTCCCGAACCAACACTTTTCACCTGCATCACGGGGAGGTGGGCATCAGCCTGTGGGATGTCCACCAGATTTCCGGGGTCCCGATCTTGGGGGACATGTATGACGAATTCCTCACCGTTGCCAGCATGTGGGGGGATGCTGAGCAAATGTCGTGACTGGCATCAGCGCTGATGGCTCTTGTCCCTGGAGAGGACAAGGAAGTTGTGAGGGATGTCCACTTCAGAACATGGTTCAAACGCTTCCTGAACTTCCCAGAAGATCGAGAGTTCCCTCCAAGGCCTCGAACTTGTCCGAGGGCAGCCCAGCGGGGCAAGGGACACTCGTATTGGCGGGTTTTGGAGGATAGCCAATGGAAGACCTGGGGTTTCAGCGTCAGCACCGAACAACAGCCAATAGTCAGGCTGGCAGCGTTCATCGCGGCTCTCATCTATGGGTGGATCCTACCAGTGAGAGATACAAGCATGGGGGTACAGCCCAGCTCGTTCATCATGGCATCGATGTTGTCCATGGGGCAGCGGATCAACCTGGGGATCCCGATGCTCGCCAAACTATACAGAATGTTGCGGTGTATTAGCGAGGGCAAGAAGCCGCCAAGAATATGCGGGCCCTTCCACCTCCTGTATGGGTGGATCGCGGCACATATCAGGGGGATTTACGAGTATCCAAACCCCATTTTACCGCCGGGATCAGACTTTCGCCCCTCCATTCTGAATGCAGTTGGGAGCTTCCCATTCAACTGGCCGTTCCGATGGTGCTGAATAGGGTGTGGAGGGCGGACGAGTTCAACTTTCATCCCTTCCCACTGCCGACGGGGAGGCTTACTGATGATGGACAGGGAACGGAAGAACATCGGGCTTACCTCCTGGCCTTCCGAGGTGGAGTCTTGGTGGCTCGGATAGATTGTGAGACAATCTGTGAACCGTACACCCCGCATCGTTTTGCGAGGCAGTTCTGGTGCCTCCAGCGGCTGACCCCGCAGGTATACTGGGGGGTGCGTCACGAGGAGCACCCATGTGTGATGAGGCAGCTGTGGCTCATGTTCACACGTGAGGATGGAAAGATACAGATCGCATTGCCTCCGTCCACCGCCGCCTTCGGCTTAGTGAAGGAGTACGCCATCAGCTGGGAGGCCGCTTATCCGGGGGAGATGCTGAAGCAACCAACGATCCGGGTTGGTGACGGTGGGCCTCCTTTATCTCGAGGTCGGGGTCGAAGGGCATCTAGGGCCGCTCGCGGCAGCGGGGCTTCCATGGCGGCGAGACCCGCATCGGCCGAGGGTTCGGCAGCAGCATCGGATCCGGTGGTTCCGGGAGAGCAGGGTCATCCGGAGGGGCGGCCACCGAGGGGATTCTGTCGGATATCCGCTCAGGCTCTGGGGAAGCAGTTGCGTCACATCGACATGGCAGAAGATTCCGTCTTTCCGGAAGCTTGGGACATTTGGGATGTCAACCGGCAATTCCTCAGCCCACCCGAGATGTGGGCCCACCTGAATCGCCTCAGGATGAAACTGCCGGGCATAGGCCCACTTCGGGCTGGATTCATGGTGTCTCCGGCGGAGGCGGAGCAATACATGAACGAGCTGGAGGATTACGTCCACTCCAGCGGTGTTCCTCGCCCAATGACAGATCGGGTGAGGGTACTGTTGAATCAGACGGTGCCCCCACAGTTATCGGCTGCCGATCTGAGGGAGCGCTTCCCCTTGCCGTAGGAATCAGGGGACTCTTCTCAGGGGGGTGAGGCTGAAGGAGGGAGCCCGTGGGAGGAGGGCGAGGTCGGAGACCAAAGCTCAGAATCCGACGACTTCGCGGAGGCTCTCGAGGTAGCATTCCTAACTTCTCTTCTTACGATCTGTTCTTGAATCCCTATGGACCTCTCACCAATGTTCGGGCCATGCAGGAGGAACTTGTTCGTAGGCCTCGTTCTCGCTCCTTGACGGGTGATGACGTGGGACCTTCAGAACCCGCGCCTATGGCTGCGTCCAGTTCTGCGTCTGGTGGGATCAGGGGGTCTGAGGCGGCTCCTCTGGAATCTCCAGGCCTTCCAACAGTATACGGGGGGCCTCGTCTCGGAGTCCCATCAGTACCGGACCAGGAGCAGCGCTCGGAGGTCGATCTTCGTAAGTCTCCTCCACCGGTCTCCTCGTTGTCACATGTAGGCCATGCCAACTGACGTTTATGTTTCTTTCTGTCATACAGTTCTCCAACTGGTGTGGGCTGCTGCAACGAGGCTGGTCGGGATGTCTGGCGGTGTCCCTCCCAGGGGCATGCCGGTGATGGAGACGATAGTCCCTTCACTTCCTCAAGCTGCGGCGCACACCATCACTGGCGGGACCACCAGCAGGGCCATGCCTGAAGTCATCGAGGTGGACTCTGAGGAAGAGGATCAACCGGTCAGTCCCAGTCCTGTCCTTCCTGCGTCGGCGTCAGGTATCGTACCAGACTCAACACCAGATGCAGATCCTGCTGAGGAATTCCTGCAGGCATATCCTGCGTACGAGCCTGCTGACCGCGCGGATTGGGACGAAACGGCCTCTGATGAGGAAGACAGCAGCATAGTCCGCCGCGGGTCGTGGAAGCTGATCACGCGCTTTATCAGGGACACTCCCCAAGCGCAATGGCTGGCCGAAATGGATCGACTCCGCTCGCGGTTGCGCGAACTGTGTGCCGGGGGAGTGGATGCCCAACGCCCTCACACGCTCATCCGAGACCTCATGGCTGAGAAGATCTGGGAGCATGATCGTGGGCTGAGCGTGGGGTGGCAGCGGAGGAAGGCGACCTGCATTAGGAAGCTCCAGGAGGCTGAAGGCGAGGTCCAACAGATGCAGATCCGGGCCAACGAGCTTTCAGCCAACCTCGATGCGCAGTCTGAGCTGGTCTCACGATTGAAGGCCCAGCTGGCAGAGGCTGAGGAGCATACGGGGCAGACCTCTGGAAGGATGGCTGCCGTTCGGGCCGAGGTAGAAAGGGACAGGGCCAGGGTTGACGAACTACGCCCCGCCGCTGCTGAAGAGGAGCGGGAGTTGAATCAGCGGCAACAGGCTTTGGACGCCGCAAGTCAGCGGGTGGCGGAGCTGCAACGCTCTTTTGACGGAGTCAACCCGTCCATGGGGGAAGTCAACCCTCGAGTATTGTAGCGAACCTGAAAGAAACTTTTATTAACACTTTTGTGCTTCAACTCCTTCTTTCTCCTTTGTTTTGAGTTCCGTAGCACGCACGATTTCCACTGTTGAATTGCCTTGTTACATTCCTACAATGTTTGCGGGACGTTTGATGAAAATTCCCTCAAACCAGTCCAGATTCCTGAAAGATGGGGAAGGCTTGATCGGAGGAGGACCTTCCAGGATAGCCGAATTACCGTTTCTTCAACGTGCTCTTATGCACGAACGGGGCAACGCCAGGGGCGCTGAAATCGGTTCAAATAGATGAAAATGGGAAGTGTGAATCACGATGCCCAAATTCGGAACACTGTGGGGATGGCGTGACAATAAAGGACAACCGATAACCGTGGCGGACAAACGGTATCCTTACTGCGTTAGCCTGAAATGGGGACAACAAATGAGCATCGACCGCTGACCATATTCGCAACGCGGGATTTTATCAATTTGTTGTCGATCAATCTTCTAGGACGTTGGCCCAGGACAGTTGGTGGACCATAGGTCAGACATCCATACTGTTAGGGGGTCCTTCCAGTCATGACCAGTCTTCCAGAACGTTGGCCCAGAACGGTAGGTGAGCGGATGCGGCATAAGACCAGGCCGTTAGGGGGTTACTTCAGACATGAAAGAGGACGAGGGTCCGAATAAGGGATACGCAAAGCGTGGAACATGGAGTGCTTGTTTACTCAAACAGAATCCAACACTTCGGTAGTTGCACCACCGTGGTGGGAGTACGCCAGATGGGCGCATTGGCCTGATCACATATCATTCTTTCTTTCAGACAGGGCCTTTGGCGAGGGCTAGAAATGGGGAGGAACAAGATTTCATGATTCCAGGGGCTGAACCCTAGGTGAAATGCCTGGGTGTCTCTACGTATCCCACATGATGATGGGAATCAAGCCGCACATAGTTCTTGAAGCGCAGTTTAACATCATACTGGACGAGGAGTAGCCTGACCGTGTGGGTACACATCCAGCCAAAACTACTAAGCCCACGTGAGTCGTGCTCGGTGTGGGAAACAAGCAGTAGTGGTGGGAATTTCCCGACGCAGAGAGGGGCAGGTTAGGGAAAAGGGACGCTCGGTGACTACCGGCCCGATGACACTAACACGATCATTCAGCACACCTAGATGCGCGAAGAGAAAGAGCCGAGTATGACGGAGTTCCACTTGAACATGAGGAAGTGGAAATGTGTGAATCATGACACTCGAGGTTCGGATCACGATGGTGGCGGCGTGACGATGGAGGATTGCTGCTGACCATGTTCGCAACACAGCATCCTGTCGCGTTAGCCTAAAATGGGGAAAAACAAATGAGGGTCGACCGTTGACCATGTTCGAAACACGGGACCATGTCACAAATGTTGTCAGATATCCGTAGGGACGTTGGCCCGAAACGATTGAAGGGCCCTTAGGTCCAGCATTCATGGAGAGCCCTTAAGCATAGTATCCACGTCGTCCGAGGGTCCTTTTGGATGTGGAAGAGGATGAGGATCCAAATAACGAGCTCACAAAGCTTGGTCATGGGATGGGGGGAATGTCCCTGTGAAAATCCCACGCTTCGGGCTCTTTTTCAAAACACACCTGAATACAGCAATGAAACGTATCAGAGAGAGGGAGCAGATTCCTTTCCCTTGGGGAGATCTTAGTTTAGGGTCATAGAACTCGGACCATGGATAGGAAAAGGGATCAGGGGACGCATGACATCAAAACCTGACGTGAATGAGGACATAATCCTACTTACCATGCATTCTCTGGGGAAATGCTCGAGTCGAGGGACCGAACACAAGGGTTAGGCTGGGCCCGCGGGGAAATACCCAGGCGCTCCTACGTATCTCATAAGGATGAGAATCAAGCCATAGGTAGTTTTGGGAGTGACATGGTAGGATACCAGTGCCAGGGGAAAAGGGGTGTGGGGACGTGGCCCTTGCACTAAAGAAGCGGAATTTGATGTATCTTGTTTGTTCTTTAAGCTGAATGGTTTTTATTTGTGAAGCGACAGGCCTAGAACAGTAGGTCGTGATGTCGCCACAAGAATCAAGACGTGATGGGCGTTGACAAATGGCATGGCACATGACCAATACCCAACGTGATGTCCTCTACAGCGAGGTCACCACAATGCGGTGCCATTTTTCGTCGTGCGGCCAGGACAATAATGTCACAGTTTAGGGTCGTATGATAGGACCAAGCATGCATTTTATTGTCATGCAGCGCAGACGTAGAAGAGACGATGCTAGGCGGGAAATGTACGCAGTGTTATAAAACACATTTGACAGAGACATGATCCCTCATCAAATTGTACGCCATTCGGAGGTGAAACAGGGAGAGAGACTGGCTTCCTGAATGGGTTGTACCCAGAGACAGGGCGTCTGGACGGTCCTACGTATCCCATGAGGATGGGAATTTGAATGTTGTCCCAAATGGGTCTTAGTTTATGGTCTTAGAGCTCGGACCATGGGAGCCCCAAAGGACGCCAGATTGCAGCTTTGTCCCCCTAGCATGCAAAGGTGCACTGAGGGATAGCGCCAAAAGTGTCGAGATTCCACCTGGACATGATGGGGTGGAAAATGATGTGAATCATGCAACCAACATTCAAGGATTGAAGGGGCTGGCATGACGACAGAGGATTACTGCTGGCCATGTTCGCAACACAGCATCCTGTCGCGTTAGCCTGAAATGAGGACTAACAAAACGAGCATTGACCGCTGACCATATTCGCAACGCGGGATTTTATCAATTTGTTGTCCGAAACCCTGGAGGGCGTTGGCCCGTATCGGTAGGAGATCCCTTGGGCGTAGTATCCAGGTCGTTCTTGGGGGTCCCTTCGGGTGTGAAAGATGATGGAAGTCCGAATAGAGGGGAACACGAAGCTTGAAAAGTGGAAGGAACTTGACCAAGTTGAATCTGACACTCTTGGTCCTAGACTAGAGTGCTCTTAATACATGGGTGAACCATTGCGGGGAGCCATGGGGCTCAACCTTGAGGGTGATCGAGAGATGACAGATTCCCAGGGGAAGGGGGGCATGATGCCCAAAACCTTGTATCATACCTACACACCCCCGGCTGGAGAGGGATGTACCAAGTGGCCTAGGTGACTGGGAAATCAGGAGATCTCCCAGAGGTGGGGCTGGACCCGAATCTTATTCATTCAGGTGGTCCTACGTATCCCATTAGGATGGGAATCAAGCCACACGTAGTTCTGAAGGATGCCTTTTAACGTCATGCAGGACAGGGAATAGGAGGACTGAACCTCAGAATGGGGGCGTGCGTGGTGCAGTTGTTGCATACCCGACGTGAGTGAGGACGTAGTCCTACACTGCGCCACGCAGTCCTGTGATTAGGGTCCTGAAGGCAGGATCAGAGAGGTAAATTTGCTGAACTCAAGCTGGGTCCGAAGACAAGGGGTCTTGAACGTAGTTCCAGATGAGGGTCTTAGTTTATGGTCTTAGAGCTCGGACCATGGATGGTGACAACTCCCGAGTAAGCACAGATGTCAACCCAATCCCTAAGCCCACGTGAGATAAACTCGGTGTGGGAAACAAGGGGGGTATCCTCATCGCAGTACTTGGGGCGTCCACCAATGGGGAGTCAGCAGAGAGTTTCGAAGGACACCTTTGATGTAGCTTGTTCCTCCAATGCGCGGACGTGCACG
Source organism: Viscum album (assembly GCA_963277665.1). Taxonomy (NCBI): domain Eukaryota; kingdom Viridiplantae; phylum Streptophyta; class Magnoliopsida; order Santalales; family Viscaceae; genus Viscum; species Viscum album. The sequence goes on from OY728133.1 coordinate 250,840,306, forward strand.
GCGGAAAAGTACCAGGAGTCCCGAGACTCTACATGGACACGATGAAGTGATGAAGGGTGTGAATTGTGTACCCGGCATTTGGGCTTAATGGGTTGGCCTGACGACAGAGGAAAACTGTTATCCATGATGGAAACACAGCGTTTGTATCGCGTTAGCCTGAGGTGGGAACAACAAACGAGCATCGACCGCTGACCATATTCGCAACGCGGGATTTTATCGATTTGTTGTCCGAAACCCTCGGGGGCGTTGGCCCGTATCGGTAGGAGAGCCCTTGGGCGTAGTATCCAGGCCGTTCTTGGGGGTCCCTCCGGGTGTGAAAGATGGTGAAAGCCCTGATGCGGGGATACGCAAATCCTGGAAAGCGGGTGCGGACGTGTCCGAGTAAAGCTTGGCATTCCAGGTAATGAACCAGAGTACTCTTAAGCACATTGGAGAACCGCCGAAAAAGAGGGATCGACGAAACAACTCAGTAGGGGGTGGGAGCATGGCATGGTCATCACGAGACCGTCGTGAATAAGGACATAATCCCACACCGCACCATATGATCCCCTCATGGAGAAAGGATGGGCCAAGGGGCCAGGATGGGATGAGGATTCCCGAGATATGGGGCTGGACCCGGGTCTTGGACATCCAGGTGATCCTACGTATCCCATTAAGATGGGAATCAAGCCACATGTAGTTCTTGAAATGTAGTTTAACGTCATACTGGACGAGGAGGGGAGTAATATACCCCTAAACAAGGGAGGTGTATGGCATGGTAAAGAAGCCGTCGTGAATAAAGACATAGTCCTACATCACACCATACGATCCTATAAGATAGGTCCTGGGCCGTGGCCCGGAAAAGGCCAAGGGGCCTAGGGCTGAGCCTCGGTCAGGAAGGCCTGACTGGTTTTTCGTTTAACGTCTTACATGAGGACGGGGGCCAGGGGCCCGAGGAGGCCAAGGGGCCTGAGGCTGGCCCTTGTAAGGGGAGTCGTACGACATGGTACATGATCCCGATGTGAATGGGGGCGTAGTCCCGCACCACACCATACACTCCAGGTGAGGAATCCTGGGCCATGGCCCGGAGAAAAGGGGAAGTTATCAGTCAGGAAGGCCTGACTGGTTCGTAGTGTAACGTCTTTCATGAGGACGAGGGTCGGGGACCCAAAAAGGCCAAGGGGCCTGAGGCTGAGCCTCATAAGGGGAGTCGTACGACATGGTACATGATCCCAACGTGAATGAGAACGTAGTCCTACACCATACCGTACACTCCTACGAGGAATCGGGGCCGTGGGCCCGATCACTAGCACCACTTGGGGGAAGTTTGTCACCTTGGGATGTGGCAGAATGAATCGCTGTTCTTGATGCCTGGGACATCTCGGGGTGGACCTGAAAATCCAAGACATTGTTGACCATATTCGAAACACAGCGTTCCTATGGTGACCCGCATGGGGGCAACAAATGAGCGTCGACCGCTGACCAAATTCGCAACGCGGGACTTGTATCGATTTGTTGCTTGAGAAACCCTCGGGGGCGTTGGCCCGTATCGGTAGGAGAGCCCTTGGGCATTGTATCCAGGCCGTTCTTGGGGGCCCCTCTGGGTGTGAATCCATCCACGAAAGGGGCAAACACCTCCAGGGGGGAATGTGCAGCCGGCTCGATGCTTGCTCGACGTGGGTCGGGGCAAAAGTGTGCACCCTGCCATGTCTTGACCTGAGGGGAAGATTTTGGCTTTTGGGCTGGGCCGACGGATGAAATGTCCGGGCGTTCCTACGTATCTCATAAGGATGATAATCAAGCCATACGTAGTTCTTGAAGGCCATGCAGTTTAGTGTCATGCGGTGAGGACGTGGGAGGGTAGAAGAACGGGAGTGGGCGCATGGTGCGACCTTTACAATATTTGCGTGAGTGGGGTTGCATGAGCGGGGCCAAGAAAGCCCACTCCCTGCTACACAATGATCCTCCAAGGAGACCATTCCCAGGGGGAATAGTGGAAGAGAAAATCATGGGGTTGGGCTCAAGACGAGGCGTCCGAGCGTTCATACGTATCCCATGAAGATGGGAATCCAGCCATACGTTGTTCTCGACATGCAGTTGAACGTCATGCGGGACGAGGGGCATCTCATTCGGGGATGTGTGCGGTATGGTACATGATCCCAACGTGAGGACGTAGTCCTACACTGTACCGTACGATCCTGTAAGAGGGTAAGTCGGAGAGAAACGAGGGGGCCTAGGGCCAGACCTCGGTGGAGATGGGGCCAGGGGCCCAAAGAGGCCGAGGGGCCTGAGGCTGAGCCTCGGTCAAGAAGACCTGACTGACTTGCAGTTTAACATATTGCAGTGAGGACGGAGATGCAGTTTAAGGTCATGCAGGACCAAGTCGCAGTTTAGGGTCGTGCAGGACCCTCTCGGAGTTTAGGGTCGTGGAGGACCACTTTTGCCCTAGGCAAAGTATCGCTTGAGGAATTTGGAATTGGTAGGAGGAGTTACACGCTCTCCATCTGTGGTCACCAAGGAGTATGCTCCATTGGGGTAAACCTTATGGATGATATAAGTCCCTTCCCATTTGGGTTCTAACATGGGCGGTTTCCTTCCGGGAATCATTGGTGCTCGCAGGGCCAGTACTAGATCTCCCTATAGAAAAGAGCGGAGACGGACCTTCTTGTCAAAAACTCTCGCTATCTTGTCCTGATGCCTTTCCAGATTGTGGAGGGCACGAAGCCGGTTCTCGTCCAGTGCCTCTAATTCAGCTAGACGGATCTCGGCTACCTCATCTGATGTCTGGTGATCATAAACTGCAGTGCGTAGCGACGGCAGCTGGATCTCAATGGGTAGGACGGCCTCAGCTCCATACACCAGGGAATATGGGGTCACCTGGGTAGAGTTGCGAGTCGTCATCCGGTAAGCCCAGAGGGCGTTGGGGAGCTTGTCCGGCCAACTCATCTTGTTCTGACCAACCATCTTCTGCAGAATGTCAGAGAGGGTCTTGTTGAACGCCTCGATCTTTCTATTCGCCTGTGCGTGGTAGCGGGAGGTATGGTTTGACCGGATGTCGTACTTAGCGTACAATTTCTTCAATTCAGCTGCTCGGAAGTTGGTGCCGTTGTCAGTGAGGACGGCGTGAGGGACTCCAAACCGGTGGATAATGTTGGAGCTCACAAAGTCAACGACAGAACGGGACTTGACCTCTTTGAGCGGGACTGCTTCTGCCCACTTGGAGAAGAAATCTGTAGCAGTCAGGATGAACCTACTCTGGCGGGCTGTTGCCGGCGGATACGGTCCCACTACATCGAGTCCCCATACCGCAAATGGCCAAGAGTACATGTTGGGGTGTTTCTGGCGGCCGATGCAAGAAGTTGGCATGCACTTGACATGCGTGGCATCTCTTGGCGTATCCAATGCAATCGTGGATCATGGAGGGCCAGAAGTACCCTAACCTCCAGATTTGATGGGACAGCTTCGGCCCAGCTTGATGGGCACCACAGGAACTGGCATGAACCTCTTGCATAACTTGAGGTATCTCTACTCCTTGGATGCAACGGAGGATGACACCATCGAAGCCCCTTTTATAGAGGATCTGCTCAAGACTGGGGCCGCTCTGGAGGGTAAATTGAAGTGCGCGGCGTCGGATTTTCTCGCGCTCGGCCCGGTCGTCCGGGAGCTGACCATTTTGGAGATACTCGACAAAAGGTGCTCTCTAGTCGGGGGTGGTTTCAACCACTGCGTCTGATGAACCCGGGACTCCCGATATGGAGGGTCCGGCGGTGAGATGACTTACCCGCAGGCTATCACGGTCCTCTTGGGCGACGGGAGCAATGACTCTCCGGTGGGCCACGTGTATGACCAAATCATCTTTCTCGGGTTCTGCGAGCGATGCGGCTAAGCCAGCTAGGGCGTCCGCTTGGCCGTTCTGCGACCGTGGGACATGGGTAACCTCCGGTCGAGAAGAGAACTGGGCCATTAAGAGGAGGGTGTACTCTAGCAACGGTGTAAGCTCTGGCTTCCTGACGACGTAGTCTCCATTAACCTGTTTGATTACCAGCTCGGAATCTCCCTTCACATGTAGATGGGGTACATGGATCTCAAGGGCCAACTCGAGGCCGGTGATGAGAGCTTGGTACTCTGCTTCATTGTTCATACAACCCTCTGTCAACAGGAACGAGTACGGCAGGACGGCTTGCGCCGGGGTAATGAAAACAATACCCAGACCCACTCTGTTGAGCTTGGGGTCGTTGAGCCTTCTACCGGTGGGGCTCCGGGAGGCTCCGTCGAAATGCATTTGCCAACACGGGACAACATGATCGACCGAGAGGATCGTCTCGTCGAGGAAATCCAGGTCCAGGGATTGATCTGCGGAGGTTGGATGGGCAGCTAAAAAGTCTGCCAATGCCTGTCCCTTAACGGCCTTCTGAGGCACAAACCTGATGTCAAACTGCTGGAGAATCACCGCCCACCATGCTAGTCAGCCAGTCAGCATGGGGCGGTTCAGGATGTACTTCAGCGGATCCACCCGAGAGATCAATTGCACCTCGTGGTGTTGCAGGTAGTGTCGCAACTTCTGCACGGCGAAGACGAGCGCAAGGCAGCTCTTTTCGATTAGGGAATATCTGACCTCTATATCGAGAAGCATGCGACTGAGATAGTAGAGACTGTTCTCAGTGCCCTCGTTATTCTTCTGGGCGAGCAGCGCGCCGGGGGATCTCTCCAGGGCGGTCACGTAAAGGACCAGCGGCTTTCCAGAGACGGGTGGCATCAAGACCGGAGGTTGGAGCAGATACTGCTTGATTTCCTCGAAGGCGATCCGACACTCCTCATCCCATTCGTAGGAAGCGCCTTTCTTCATGAGCCGGGAAAAGGGCTTACACTTTCCGGCCAGATTCGCAATGAATCGGCGTATATAGGCTAAGTGGCCTTGGAGGCCTCGGAGCTCTCGAATGTTGCTCGGGGGAGGCATTTGGCTGATGGCCTTGATTTTCTCAAGGTCGATCTCGATACCTCGGTATCTGACAACAAAACCCAGAAACTTCCCGGAGGTGACTCCGAAGGAACACTTCAGCGGGTTCATCTTCAGGTGACGGGAACGGAGGAAACCGAACACTTTCTCGAGGTCTTTGAGATGGTCCTGGCTCTCGCATGATTTGACTACAAGGTCATCCACGTAGCATTCCACCAATGTCCCGAGGATCGGTTTGAATATGCGATGCATGGACCTCTGATAAGTGGCACCTTCATTTTTCAAACCGAATGGCATTACCCGGTAGCAAAAAGTACCCTGGGGAGCCCTGAAGGCAGTGGACTCCTCATCTTCGGGGGCCATCTGGATCTGGTTATACCCGGAATACCCATCCATGAAAGAGAGGGCTTGGAACCCGGCCGTGGCATCAATCAACAGCTCCGTCACTGGGAGTGGGAAGTCATCCTTTGGGCAGTGGCGATTGAGATCGCGGAAGTCGATGCAGACTCTAATCTGCCCATTCTTCTTCCTAACCGGCACAATTTTGGTGAGCCGTTTGGGGTACTGGACCTCTTTTACAATGTTGGCTTTGATTAGCTTATCAACTTCGGCCTCAACCATAGCGCCATGGGAAGGGTGCATTTTCCTGGGAGGCTGCTTGAACCCACGATGTTTTACTGGGAGGCCCAGACGGTGGACGGCCACTTGGGGATCCAGTCCCGGCATCTCATCGTAACTCCAGGAAAACACATCGCGATGCTGTTTGAGGAAGTCTACATACTGCTGCCGCTCCTCGAGGGACATGGCCGCACTGATCAATGTGGGTCTTGGATCTGCCTCGCTACCAAGGTTCACATGTACCAGTTCGTCGACCGTGGTAGAGACGCCTTCTTCAAAGGCTGGGGGAGCATCCTCCAAGTCTTCCTCCCCAGCTGTGTGGGGATTTCCCGCGACGGAAGATACTTCTGGGCTCTCAAAACCCGAGGGGCAGCTGGTGCCGGCTTGGGCAGCAGCGGTCATCACATCAGGAGACTCACTTGTCGTCGAGACCATAGCAATGAATGAATTTGATCCTATCCCATCCGGCCTTCGGCCTAAGGGGCCACGCTTGATGATATCAAAGCAGTGGTGACGTGTCGGCCTGAGTCGGTTAATTCCATCCCGGCGAAATAGACACGTATGGCGCACCGCCGGTGTCATGAGCTTGACGTCCCGGTACCGTACAGGGGTAGGAGGTTCCGGGATAACCCGAGCCTGGATGATATAGGAGTACGAGGTGATTCTCCGCCGTCGCTTGGACACGGGAACTTGCCTTCCTTGCGTACCCGAAACAACGAAACATTGTCCCATGTCAGGGGTCGTGGCCTCCAACCGGTGGATCGGGAGGATGTAGGCGTCGTCCATACTCGCCTAGGGATCACTTGCGATCGGGGCGGGCTCATCCTTGCTGACCAGGATTTGCATGTCCTTACTTTTGTAATAACCCGCATCCAGATAGCGGGCCTCACAAGAAGCGAAAGGGGACGCGTCTCCTTGGAGCACGCCTACTAGACCGTTGAGCGAGTACTTAAGGCACTGGTGATACTACGAGGGGACCGCTGCATGCAGATGGAGCCATGGCCTGCCCATCAATGCGTTGTAGGCGGTGTCCTGAGAAACAACCATGAACTCGGTGCTGGCAATTAAGCCACCGAACTGGGTCTTCAGGCAGATCTTGCCGACCGGGGTTTGCTCTGTCCTGTCGTACCCCTGGATCCTGAGGTCAGAGGGAGTCAAATCACCTTCGGACAGACCCAGCTTTCGCAGCGTCCGAGTCCGAATTAGATTGATTCCAGAACCCGTGTCAACGAGGCAGCGACAGACTTCCACACCGTTGAAGTGGCCAGTGATATACAGTGGGAGAATGTGCCCTTGTATAGGAGGGTATTCATCTTCACTGGAGAACGAGATAACCGCCTGACATTTGGCGTTTTCAATCGTCTTGGTATGGAAGGCTTCCGCGGCTGCCACTTCCGTCTCAAACTGGAGGGGGCTCCTTAGGGCCTCGGCAAGTGCCTCGCGCATCTCAGATGACAGGTGCAAAGCCTCAAGGATGGAAAGCCTCACCGGAATGCCGGCCAGGTGCTTTAGGACATCATACTTGTGTGCCAAACACGAACCTCTGCTTACAGGGGTTTTTTCGGCATTTAGAGGCATAGAAGGTCCTGCCGGTTGAACTGGCGGTCGGCTAGCACTGGGTACATCCTGCTGCCTGCTAGTAGAAGCCTAGAGAGTAGTCACCGGACTAATATCGGACAGCGGGGACTGGCCTGTCGCCGGGCAAGACTGGCTGTGATACGAACGAGGCGGCTCTCCCCGATCCAGCAACACGAACGGCGGCGGAGGTAGAGCCGAGGGTGCTGGATGGGTCTGCGCGTACTGAGATCTGCGCTGAGCCTGCTGCCTGGTCTCGGTAGCGTGCATAGCTTGGTCACAAGTGCCTGATGACATACCTCGATGACCGGCGCGATTGCGATTTCGCCGACGTTGACGTCGGCTGGAAACATTGGGGAGGACTGCCTGGGGTTCCCCCTCATCGGGGGTCATATAGGGCTTTACCAGCTCCACGGTGTTAACCGAAGCGTACCCTTGACTGTCGCTCGAGGATTCATCCACCGCTGGGCGGATTCTGGGAGGAATGCCCATTTCGGGAGGCATAAAGTCGCCAAGAGTGCGGGATGACGACGGTACTGGCGGTGCACTTTGCTTCTTCTTTCGTCGCCTCTGCTTGCCCTTTTGGGCAGAGGTCGACTGTGAAGACGATGCTGAGGCACCGACTACTTCTTCTAAAGGTTCCGGCTACTTCAGGCGTGCCTGGATGATACCCTGGGCACGGACGACGGTTTTTCGAGCCATCCAGTTGTCGTATTTCTAGGACCCGCGGCTAGGGACCTGCTGCCACTCACCCTCGCTGTCACTGCCGATTTCTGATCCTGCAAAGACGCCTGCCACTTGCGCTGGCGCTGGGACCAACTTGACTATGTTGTTGTTGACCTGGTCCTGAGGCCAGTCTTTAAAAACATAGCATCGCTTGAGGGTGTGCCCCAGGATCCGATGATAAGGGCAGTAGTTGGGGTGATCAGTGAGATGCGCCTCTGCCGGCCTTCTGCACTCAGGTAGACGCACGATCCTCTACTCTAGAGCACTTCGGAAGTAACCAGGGACCTGATTTTCGTTGAACGAATATGTATGGTACTTTCTTTTTGGGTAAGGAGACCTGGGGGCCTGGTCCTGTCGAGGGACCGGAGGGGCCTGCCGAGGGGGCGGCGCCTGGTTGTCTCGCCTAGGTGGCGGCGGCGCATTGCGCGGGGGAACCTGTCGGTTCTGAGGCGGTCGCTGCTGGGCAGGAGCCTGTGCTTGAGGTGGAGGACCTCTGCGGGGTTGCCGGGGTGGTGCCGCCGGTAGCAATTCCAGCTGCCTCAGGGCTTCTATTTGAGCCACTGCGGCGGGTTCAGCCCTGGCGGCCCTCCTGGCTGGGATCATAGGGGGCAGCAAACATGTCTGACTAGCCTGTTGCAGGGCCTCCTCGAGGCACTGGGCCTTATCCGAGAAATCTCTGAACCCTCCAGGGTAGTTCTGGGTAATCAAGGAGGGTACCAGCTCTGTCTTTACGTTCCCCACACACATCGTCAGTAATTGCTCCTGAGTCAGTGGCATATCGAGGGAATACGTAAGTCTTTCCACCGGGCGATGAAGTCTGCAACCCGCTCATCAGGACTCTGTTTTCACTTGAAGAGGTCCGCAATGCTGGTCTTTTGCATGGTGGAGCTGAACTGGTATAAGAACTGCCGGCGCAGATCCTCCCAACCGGTCACTGATCCGATGGGGAGCTGGCTGCACCAGACAAATGCCGGACCTTCCAACGTCTGTACGAAACATCGGAGCTTGGCGGCTTCTTGCTGAGCCGGGGTCCCCAGCATGGGGCCACACCTGGATGAGAAATGAGCCAAGTGCTGGGGTGGGTCCCCTGTCCCGTTAAAATGCGAGAAAGTGGGGTTCCCAAAACCCGGAGGCGCAGGAATATCATCCACCCACGCGGGATAAGGCTTGCCATCCGGTGGGACCGCCACCTGTCGTGTTTCCAACGCCTCGAGGCAGGCTGTGAGTGCCGCAATAAGGTCCTCCGGGTGGTGGTCCCTGTCTTGACGGGGATCCCTAACCACAAGCGCATTGCCAGGTTCTTCAACACGGTAGACGACATCGGCTGCTCGCGGGTCGACTGGCTGGACGACCTGTTGGGCGACTGGGGGAACCCGGGTTGGATTTTTCAGATTGCCCCGTCGCTCAGGGGGGTTTGGCGAGACGTATCGCGCCCTCTTGCCGTATGATCCGGCTTCCACCCTGTCCGCGGCAGTAGCACGATCAGGGTTGCCCGGGGGCATCTCACCGGGGGGAAATTGTTCCTGCCCCTGCTGCCCCGGCATGGGATTACCATAGTCGGGTCGTCGCTCTGCGGCGCGTTCAGCCAAGAGTTCGTCGACCAGCCTCTTCTGCTCAGCAAGCTGCTGGCGCAACGTGGCCTTCTCAGGATCTTCGTCCGTTTTCTGCACAGAGGCGGACGGGTCGGAGTGCTTGGCTATTCCGACGTGCTTCTTACCCTTTCCAGTGCTCCGACCGAGTGCCAGTGACTCGGTGGGTACATGGAGGCCTAGCAGGTTCCTCTGATGACGGGTAACTCTCCCTGACGGGTCAAGAAGCAGCGGTACGCCCTCAGATGGTAAGTCCCCATCAAGGAACTCAAGCTCATCTTCCTTATCCACAACGTCGGCCATGTGGACTGTGACCCATCTTGAGGGCATATCCTCAATGTCGCATAGCGAATCGGGCTGTCGTCGGATAGGGTCGAAGAGGAGAGCGGCATAGCGTCCCCAAACACGGACTTGCACATGGGGGGTGGCTTCCCTGACGATCTTGCGAAGTGCCTTGAAACTCTGAACGCATTTTCGTTGGAGGGCACTCTGGTGACCGGGCGACTCGGGGTGCTGGGCCGCAAGGAGCGCCGCTGCATCAATCAGGCGACACTGTTTTCCAATCTCCTCGAAGTGTTCTCGACTCCTGGGGTACACTACCCGTTCACAACGGAGGCGGAACTGTGTCGCCCACAGGGTTCGACAAAAGAATCCAACTTCTTCAGGGGTAAGCGACTCGGGTACGCGGAAATTCAGCGCCGCCATGGGCCAGAACTTCTCTGGGAAGTAGTCCCCTGCAAGAATACTCCAGAAGCTCCTGGGTTCATCCTCGGAGTTCGGCCCTACATTTCCCCACTCATCAACCGGGGGTGGCTGAGGGACCAGTAGCGGTACCGAGGCGGACCACTGGGATAGCAAACTCGGCGGTGGAGAATACGGGGAGCGAGCAGACTGGGCACCGAACTCTGGGCCTTCCTCTGAAGAGCAAGGTGACCTTACCACAATGTCACGATAGGAAGGGCTAAAAGCCACTGCTTCGGGTACGAGAATTTCCGTTACCGGTGTCCGGTCATGTCATGGATCTACCACTGTTGACCCCCAAAACAGCTCCTCATGACCCCGAGTAGAGGTAGAGGGTGCTTCGGGTGACGATGGCAGTGACTGCGCGGTCGAAACCCGTGGAATTCCCAGGATTTCTTCCTCCTGGATGTACCTGCGGAGAGAGACGGGAATCCGGTGGACCTCAAATTCTGGGAGAACGAGGCTGACGCGTCTGGTTCCTGCCCCAGTCCTTGATACGAGGGAGCTGGGAGAAGGTTCCATCGCTGAATCGCATTCCGCTTCCGAATAGGAGAAGCGGGCAGGTTTGATCTCCCCCTGGGCCTTCCCAGGATTCTTCTTGTGGAGGCGACGACCTGCTCTTCTGCCCCTGGGTGGCTCTTCGGGACAGGGTTGACCCCTATCAGGCAACCTTGGGGCGGCGTTGGCGCCGTGGCGGAGAGGGCCCCCACTCAAGACAGCCGGGGTGCGAGGGGCACCAGGGCAAATGTCAAAGGGTACATGGGGAGGACCTCCATGAACAGTACCCACGTGGGAGGGGCCTCAGTTGGAACTGGCAGGAGCATGGGGAAGGCCTCCCTGGTCGATGCGAGTGGAGCGAGGCTGACCTTCACTCCTTGAGTTGCTGGGGCGAGGAGGACCTTCGCCAGTCGCAGAGAGGACGTAGGGGGGACCCCCACGTTGAAGAAGGACCGGATGGATGATGCCTTTAGAAGGGTGGACTCCATACCCTGTACAGTGGGCGCAGGAAATGTTTCCGCGCTGAGCATCACTGCCACGGGGCAGGTCTTCCTGCAGGATGGGGGAAGCACGAGGCATGCCTCCATGACGAAATTCGGAGCGGGGAAGGCCCACGCTCTGTGGAGTAGTGGTATGGGGAGGACCTCCGTACGGGGTGGCATCATCGCGGGTTAGCTCGCGGCGATCACCACTGGGGTCTGCAACCCGGAGAGTCAACCCAGCCTGCCCATGGGGCGGTTGGGGTCTCAATCTTGGTTGGGCGAAGAGGTGCCCCTGCTCAATGTACGCGGGGGCTTCGTAATGTACGTCGGCGGTGGCTCGGGCCACTGTAGTTGTCGACGTGGATGCGCCTAGGTGAGCGTCCTCAGCCCGGGCCCGGCGCTGACGTCGGGATAGGCGGGCCGGTGCAGGTGGTGCAGGGACGTAGTCTGCCTGCTCTTCCTGCCGGGCCGGACGGCGGCGCTGACGTGGCCGGACGGGAGCTCTCGCCTGGGGGCCCCGGGTCGGGGCCCTGAGCGGACTGAGCCGGACAGCGGCTGCCTCTTCAGCGTAAGGCGAAGAGTCGTCAAGGCGTTCCGAGGATAGGCTCCCAAAATGGTTGAATGTCGAGGTGGGGAGCAGGGGCTCCCTGCGCGGCCTGTTAGGGCGGCGTTGATGGCAGGGCCTGGAGGCCTCCAGGTCCAAGCGGGCCATATCCCTGGTCGGGATGACCCCTTGTTCCTCGTACCTGCGTACGAGGCTGTTGATCACCCTTCGTTGGATGACCTCTGATGGGGAAAGGGGACGTGGACGTCCCGCATCCCGTGACGTGGCAGCCGTCGTGGCGGTAGTGGCGCCATGTGGAGTGGCCGTAGTGGTGTTGCCCCTGCCCCTGCGCGGGCGAGGAGCGGATGGTGACTGCATCTCTGAAATAGAAACCTGGTTCCAGGGAAACGAAGGGATCAACTCATCAGTACTGAGAGGAAAAGGATTGACAGCCAGTGCCCCAGCGTTCTTCCATCCTCCATGTCTATGAGAAGGATCCACGCCAACACGCTGCAGAGCGGAGTGCCCCACGTTCTACTACCCCGACTTCCGGTGAGTTCCACGACAGGCCCGCTATTTGCTTTGCGGGACCAGGCACCGGATATCTAGATCCGGTGACACGTCAATCTACTGGTGTTTCGAACGCTACTAATCCCCATGCTGAGGAGAAGAATTTCACGTCGGGTTCACCATTTCTGATTCCGACGCTTTCGCCGGGGCGCGCGCGCATCCGTCCGTCAGGGGGGGACGCACGGCTTTGTTGCCCCGCATTCCCGCTTTCCAAAGGTGGGCGGCATTCGTTCCTTGTTCAGGTACGTCTGCTCCTTGATCGAAACGGGATGATGGGATGTCGGTTCTTCCTTCCGTGGATTCCTCCTCAAAACTCATCACCTAGTCCGGGTCTCCCTCATAGATTTAATACGTAGTTCGTGAAACTCTTCCCAGTGCCATGTTTCCATGGACGCCGGTTAATTACACTGCTTCTATCGGGACATTCCAAACGGTCCAGTCAGGGCAGCAACCTTCGGTCAGGGGAGTAATCACGTTTGAGGCATCAGTAGCATGTCTGGATGCTGGGGTACCTGGCATGTCTGTTTATTTTCCTTGATCACAAGGCTTCTCGAGGGCATGGAAGCTCGAGGCATCCCACATCGGGCGCGGGGAATTACATGTCATAGACACGTATCTGAGGTTTTCCTCAGCTTCCCATGTTCAACACAGGGTATGCCGCGAGTTTAACGTCTAGCGGAGACGGATGAGAATGAAATGGGACCATCGCAGGGGGGCGACAGTGAAGTTGGGCTTGAGCCTTGAAGAGGCTTCCTACGTATCCCCGTGGCAGGGAATCAAAGTCCGCGTAGTTCGGGATGGTGCCGGTAAACCGACGTGAAGATGGACCTTGGTCCGAGGGGAGTTGGGCTTGAACCTCTGAGAGGATTCCTACGTACCATGCCTTGACATGGATCAAAGTCCTCGTAGTTCAAATGGTTGGGTCGCAATGGCTTACCACTGGACCAGATTGTAGTTTAACGTCATGCTGGACGTAGGTAGAACACGACGTGAATTGGGTGACAGGTGGGCTTGAACCTCGTGGAGGCTTCCTACGTACCATGCCTTAACACGGATCAATGTCCCCGTAGTTCAAATGGGTTTGTCGGTGAACCGACGTGAAAGTAGACCTTGGTCCACTATTGGTGGGCTTGAACCTTATAAAGGCGTCCTACGTACCATGCCTTGACATGGATCAAATACCTCGTAGTTCGGAGAATACAGTTTAACGTCATGCGGGACGATAGTGAACCCTGACGTGAATAAACGAGGGGTGGGCTTGAACCTCGTGGAGGCTTCCTACGTACCATGCCTTGACATGGATCAAAAGACCTCGTAGTTCAGGTGGGTTTCGCCGGTAAACCGACGCGAAAGCAGACCTTGGTCCACTGTTGGTGGGCTTGCACCTCGTGGAAGCTTCCTACGTACCATGCCTTAACACGGATCAAAGACCTCGTAGTTCAAAAGGGGATGATCGCAATGGCTTACCACTGGACCAGAATGGGACCCGACGTGAAATGACGGGTGGGTGTGTCGGTGAGCCGACGTGAAAGTAGACCTTGGTCCACTATTGGTGGGCTTGAACCTCGTAGAGGCTTCCTATGTACCATACCTTAACACGGATCAAAGACCTCGTAGTTTAGGTGGGTTTTGTCAAGGTCGGTGCTCACTCTAAGCCCACGTGAGTCATGCTCGGTGTGAGAAACAAGAGGTTGCAAGGACCTGACGATCACGTCGCGAAGGGTGCGTCCGTGAGAAGCGAAGAGGGGCTTACGCGTTAGGCGGCCCATGGTGTTGGGACTTACTCCAGGATGGAGGCCCATAGGGGGGTGCCTCGTTCCCTATCACGTCCTCCACTGACCTTGGTAGTGGGGAAGTACAGAGATGCACAGGTGAAATCATCCGTACCAAAGGTTAGTGGGCTTACGCTCTGAGGCAGCCCTTCCCCTGCGAACATACACCACTCTGACAAGGAGAATCTCATTCCATGTGCGGAAGAGTTCCATTCCCGTGGAGACGAGTGGTGTAATGAATGTTCGAGCTAGGGGGACCCTTCGTGAGGGAGACGAGGTTGGGTCATAGTTTAACGTCATGTGTTGAGGACGTGGTGCTTGGCAGTTTAACGTCCTGCAGCTCGGACGAGGTGGGTTTACTCCACACCCCTAGGACTTACATAACCGGAACCCTCTGGTCCTTGGGGAAGGGAAGGTACCGGTAAGGCCATGGTAAAGGAGAGTAGTGGGGCGAACCATCGAGGGGTCCACGTTAGCGTGGCTATGCGAAGAAGCAATAGCCGTTAGCATGCCTATGCGAAGAAGCATTAGGCGAAGCAGTGCTACGGGAGGTGTTGTCCATGGGACTTTGAAATCACATCGTGCAAACCTGGAGGGTCGCACGAAAAGAGGAATCGCTAAGCAGAGGAGTGTGCTTTGCGAAGTGGGGTGCCTTGGCCTTAGCATGGGGCATAGGTGGGAGTGGGAGGTGCTTCGCGAAGTGGAACAGTGTTCGCGGAGCACTGCCTCGCGAAGAAGGAATGGTTCGCGAAGTAGTGTCCTGCCAAGCAATGTACTTCGCGAAGTGGAGCGATCCTGCCTTAGCATAGGGATTACTCATATGGGTTGGGTGTTTCGCGAAGCACAAGTGCTCCGCGGCTACCCGGGTTCCCTTGGGAATCCCCTTCCTTTGCGAACGCCCTTGAGCTTCGCGAAGGGCATCCATCTCGGAAGAGGGGCTAAAAACGAAACAAATCAGAGTCGTCTCGCGAAGTAGAAATACCTCGCGGAGCTCATGATTCCCGGGGCAAAGCGTGCTTCGCGATTCGGGAGAGGAGAAGCTGAAAGGTCGAATTATCCATCCTTGGGACTCAGGGGGAGTCGAGTATTTATAGGGAAGGGGCGCCGCGAAGCAGGGCTCGCGCGCCGCCTCCGGTGCTTCGCAGCGGCTCGCGAACGTCAAACGGGTTCGCGGAGGATTACCGCCTCCAGAGCTTCGCGACGGCTCGCGAACGTCAAACGGGTTTGCGGAGGATTACCGCCTCCGGAGCTTCGTGGTGGCTCGCGAACGTCAAACGGGTTCGCGGAGGATTACCGCCTCCGGAGCTTCGCGGGGTCGCCACGGTTGGGGCGCTTCGCGGCGGGGCTTCACGACGGAGCTTCGCGTCGGAGCTTCGCGAGGCAGCGCGCCGGCCCTTTTTTCGTTCCTTTGTTTCGGGCCCTATTTTTGGCGCCAACAATATCATTTCGAACCAGGTATCGACATGAAGATTTTATAGTGATGCCTTTTGAACTGAATAATGCACCATCAGTTATCATGAATTTAGTGAATAGAGTTAGAAAGAAATATATTGATAAATTACATGTGGTATTAAAAAATTATATCCTCATATAATCAAAAAGTTAGGAAGACCATGAGACTCCCCTACAGACTATTATATAGTCTCTTAGAAGAAATGAATTACATGGGATGTTTAGAAAGTGCAAATTATGGCTTCAATCAGTTTCTTTTCTAGGACATATAGTCTCTAAAGATGGAATCCTAGTTGATCCTGTGAAGACAAAGGTAATATATGAATGTCCCAAGACAACAAACATAATTGAGGTGCACAGTTTTGTTGTCTTATCAGGTTATTATCAGTTTTTTCTTTAGAATTTCACCCAACTGGCTAACCTTCTTACCAAGGTCACACATAAATGAGTTATGTTTAGGTGGATGAAAAAGTGTACACAATTCATTGATGAATTGAAACAAATATTGGTTAATGATCCAATTTCGACTCCTCCATCTAGAAGTGATAGATTTGCAATATACAGTGATACATCAATGAATGGGTTGGGTTGTGTCCTAATGAAAAATCATAAAGTTATTACTTATGCATCAAGGAAATTTAAGACTCGTGAGAAAAATTATCCAAATCCTAATATTGAGTTATAATATGTGACATTTTTTCTTAAAATATGGAGACATTATCATTATGTTGAAAAATGTGAGAAATACATAGATCACAAGAATTTGGAATACATTTCCACAGAAAAGTAACTCAACATTCGGAAAACAATGGCTGAAGTTATTCAAATGTAATGATTGTTCAATAAAATCCCACCCATGAAAGGAATATAAGGTGGTAGATCAATTAAACAAGAAATATCATGGACTTATGACTCAAATGTGGATTGAGAGAAATCCTATATTTATGGATCTACAGAAGATGGTTATGGGAATTGTCGGGGAAGGAGAAACATCTTTTCTCATTCAAATGATTACTAAACAATCTTTACTATAGATGATAAAAATATCTTAATATGATGTTGAAATTATACACAAGAAAATAAATTCTGTACTGTATGGGAGATTGGAAGACTTTATGTATGAGGAAGGAGTTCCAAAATTTTGGTAGAGATTATGCATTCAATCGATACATGAGATAAAAAATGAGAATATTAGACAATGATTATAGATCAAATTTCTATATACACCCTGGTATCACAAATATGTATAGAGATCTGAGTGAACATTTTTGGTGGGATAATATGATGCAAGAGATTGTGGATCACTTCTCAAGGTGCCTAGATTGTAAAAAAATGAAGGCTGAGAGACAACAACCTGAAGGGGTGATGCCTCCTTTACCTATTCCTATGTGGAAGTGGGATGAAATTACAATGGACATTGTCACTGGAATACCAGGGAAACCTAGAAGGAATGATGCAATATGAGTATTTGATTATCCTCACACAAAATCATCACATTTCCTATCTATAAGAGAGGATTTCAAACTTGAACGCCTAGAAAGACATTATATTAATGAAGTTTTTAAGACTTCATTGTGTGCCTCTATCAATTGAGTTTGATTGAGATCCTCAGTTTACATAAAAACTCTACAGAATTCATTCAAAGTATTTGAATACTTAGCTTCGTACGAGTACTTCTTATCACCTCCAAACTAATAAACATTATTAAAGGACTATTTAAACTCTATAAGACATGTTGAGGTCATGATATCTTGAATTCCAAGGAATATGGGATCAATACATGCCTTTTCTGGAATTTTCCTACAACAATAGTTTCCATTCTAGTATTCAAATTGCCCCATAAGAAGCATTATATAGAAATATATGTCAAACTCCAACTTTTTGGGATGAAGATTGTGAGAGGAAACTTATAGGACTATAACAAATTGATGAGACCATGATAATGGTGAAGATAATCTAAGCCCATTTTAAAGTAGCACGAAGTAGGCAGATGAGTAATGGTAACAACTGGATAAAGGATTTGGAATTTCAAGTGGGATATTGTTTCTTTTTGAATGTGTCTCTATGGAAGGGTGTGTTAAGGTTCGGTAAGAAAGGGAAACTAAGCCCTAGTTATATCAGACCATTAAATTTTCATGAAATAATTATAGTTGTAGCTTATCATTTATAAATTCCACTAAGTCTCTCCAAAGTTAATGATGTGTTACATGTGTCATTATTGAAGAAATATATGCCCGACCCAATACATGTACTCACCAAAAAATAAATTGAACAGAAACCAGATTTGTCAAACTCTGAAGAGCCTATTGGGATTCTTGACAAAAAGGAGTAGGTATTGAGAAATCATACAACTATCCTTTTAATGGTTCTTTAGAGAAACTTGAATATAGAAGAAAAAAACATGGGAACCATATGATTATATGAATAAGAACCATGTCATCTTTTTTGTGGGATTTATACATAAAATTTTGAGGATGAAATTTCCAAAGGAGGGAATAATATAACAACCGAAACATTTTATGTTATTCTTCTCTTAAATAAATTCTATTAATAGCCTATATTTTATAAAGAACTGTGTTACTTTGAAACAATACATGGTTATAACCTAGCCATTAAACATAAATTTTCAACCTCTATGTTTTGAATTTCGAAATACAGTCATCTAGAGTAGCGACCAATGAGTCATTTGGAGCCTGATAGAACTAACTTGATTTATTTTGATGAATATTAACATGATCCTATGAATAATAATATGAATAGTAATACTCCCATTATGATATGTAAATAATGATAATAATTTATTTTCATTAGGTAATAAGATAATGATATCTTAATTAATTTTTCAATGTGATATAATTATAATTATACCATTAAAATTGTTATATTTAGAATTAAAAATGATTTTATATAATATATAAATTAATAATAGTAAGAAAATTATTTTTGAACAATGGAGTTCATTTTTTAATTCTACGTATTGAAGGATGGTTAGTGTGAATTTTATATATTTTTCAGAATTTATAAAAATTTTTATGAATAGTAAAACACAGTAAAATACTGTATAACCAAATTATTAGTAAAATAAACTATTTATGACATCATAAGGTATTCAATACCACTTAGTTCAGACTCACATTCAATTATTATTATATGGGTTCACATAAATTAATATTATTCCTCGTCTAGAGAAAATATTTTTTAATAATGATTAAAATAATTAAAAATACCTCCTCTCCTCCACTATTAATACCCCCCTCATTCCCCTCTTCCTCCAACACCACTAAAGCATTGATCCTTACCTAAGTTTTGCTAAATGACCTTCACAATACCTCTTCCACATGATATCTAAGGTAAAAAAACAAAGGCCTTAATAAGGATCTGAAGGTGAAGAGATCAAGAGGTAAAAGTTTTCTTTAGTTTTCATTCTTTTCATTCATTTTATGTTATTATTTTTCAATTTCATTTGTATTATATTGGGATATGTCATTTCATATCAACCTTACTGTCCAGATTATGTAAGAGTTATGATATATCCACTTTCTCTCATCCAAATATTTTATGAAATTTTATGTGACGCAGTGTGGCTGTCGAATTTTCGTGAGCGATATCTCAAATTTTCATTTATTCTAAGTTCTTTTATTTTATACTTCTTTCTGCATATCACCTCATCTAAATTATATGATAATTCCAGCACCTTACATGAACTGGAAATATATTTTGATAATCTAATATTTCATCATCATCACTTCCCCCCTCCTCTTATCAAAAAATTGAAAACACTATCGGAGATGTGTTAATTTATCACATTCATGGAGGATGGGTTCTCAATATCTATTAATATCATCATTAATATTCATAATAGACTTTTAATGGTTGATAAAAATAAAAATATATTTATCTTACCTTATAAAATATTATGTAATCCCTACACACTCATAATACATAATAATAATACAAAACAAGTTCACTGTTTACAAAACCGCCAAGCTAAATCCAAGCATGTATCAATAACTTTTAACTAATGATTCATCCTCACGAATATAACCCAAAATAATTATAATATAATTTATATATTGTTAATGTAACTATTAATATATATTAACAATTCTGTATATTTAACCACATTTCAACCAATCTTTCATTTAAGAATACAAGTAATTGAATCATGAAAACCAAGGAAGAAAATTCTTCTAAAACAACAAAATTAAACCTCTTAAACCCATAAAAAGGGACTTGAATGAATCTAGAATGATCATAATAAATAAATTACAACAATAGGAGGTTCTGGAATTATTAATTAATGAAACTAATTTTTATTATTCAGGTCATTACAACAAATAAAGAACACACTCAAGCATAAGGAAATGGGTTTCTCATCTCACTTGCATTTCCACGAGATTTCATTTTTCACCACTTATTTCTTATATGTGGTATATGAGTACTACATTTTGATATATATTATCATAAATCTATATATATTATTGGTATTTTGTGATTCATTTTTTGGTTACTAGTTTTGGTCAAACGACTCGATTGATTACATTTTGGTAAGGGACTTTGTCTCATTTATATTTTTTCATTGTGACATACTTTGTATTGGGTACCTAATAATAATTATGTGGTGTGGATACTACCCATTTGAGACCACAATATATTTAAAATTATATTTTTTTTAAATATCTATATTCTCATGTAATGGATCTGATTTTTTCTATGTTGTATGACATTTTACAGACGGTGTTTTTTTAATGTTGTTTTAACTATGGAAATTTTGATGAATCTATATCCTCAACAATATATATATATATATTGAAATGAATTTTTATCATATATTAGATCAATGTATAAATAATTATTTGGACTTGAAGTGGTGGATGGTTCCCTCTATATCCCCTCGATGCATCGACGGGTCTCATGTGACAAATCAGTTAGGCGATAAACCCTTTGAGTTTGATTCCAAAAATCAGATGGATTTTTACCCACATAAGTAAACCGTTTTAAAAATATTATGGTATCATGTTCTAGTTACATGATTCCCAATTAAAATAATTATATTAATTCATTATCTATTATTTCTATCATTGAGGTTTTCACTATGACAAAATCTATGGATATAGTTTTATTCTTAGTTTATTAATGGAGTGAGTTGTTCAATTATTCATCAATCCATATTTTCTATGCCATGTTGTTTATGATTCAGTTATTATAGATTTATGAATATTCTATTTTTAACCCTTAGTAATCATTTTATATCACCCATTTCATTTTTTTACCTTCACCATGTGATGAAGAGGAGGTCATTTATTGTGTCTTTGTGGATGCACTTTTTAGTTTTTATTATGTATTGTATTTTTTAAACTTTTACTATGTAATTTGATTTACATATATATATATAGTTTATTCAAGACTACTAAAATGATTGTTCCTCCACTATTTCATTCCATCTAACCATTCCAATGTAACATGTAATGAACCAGATCTGGTCTAGAGTGCTTGGGGCATTGTAATTATACAGACTCCCTCTTCTTATTATCCAATAAAATATTATATTCCAGATCCTTATACATGTAGTGACCTGATTTTTCTTGGTTTAGGAATAACCCAATTTATTTTTTAGAGTCATGATACTACCCATGTGTAAAATAGAAAATTAATATTGAAAAAAAATGTGGTAAAACAATTTAGATGGTTCTATTGAAAATAAAATGTTTGGTTTACCCATGGTCTGATGAAAAATGGTTTTGAGGGAATGGTATGGCCTTGATGAATATATTTTAATTATAAAATAATTTTTTTCTAAACACATGTGAATAAAAATGAAATTATATATTACTCTTAAAAAAATAATTAGATATGCATTCTAACATTTTGGTAAAGTATCAAACAAGGGCTCTACACTTGGGGTTTTAATGCTCGAACCTCTCGGGTCCATTGAATTGTGAAAATTTGGTGTTTGGAGATTTATGGGAGGTAATAGTGTCTCATTTTTAAGAGTTTGTTAAAAATATATTTTTTCAAACAGTGAGTTGGGAATGGTAGGTGATGATCATAGGTCACAACCGTGAGTTAGGATATGTGAGTTTGGACATGTGAGTTAGAACAATGACTCACATAATTGTCTCATAATAGTGATTCGTTGATAGAAGGTCATGAAATTATGTTACTAGTGAGGAGTCATTTAACTGCAACTCACCCAACAATGAGACACACAATGGTGATTCATTCACCAGAATCTCATCCAATGATGAGTCACCCAACGATGAATCATCTAGTTGTAGCATACACTAGTATGTCGTCAATGGGATATCGCATCGGTGACGCATCCACCAGTTACTCGCATTGGTAGCTTGCACCAGTGACACACACTAGTGTCTCATTATTGTGACTCTCCCAATAGTAATTAATTTTTGGTAATTTTGTTAAATTTTTATAATTATATAGTCTTTCCAGTTTATCCCATTTAACATTTACATTGATTTGAAATCAGTTAAATACCATATTTAGTTGTTTTTGGAGAAGTTTTGAATGGTATATATCATATAAAAACATGATGCTTCCTTTAGATTCATAATTGCATGGTCTTGGAGAAGATCCACATTTAATAGCTTTTAAAAAATGTTTCTCCCATTGATTTAGGATATGTCCTTTCAAAATCCATGATTCCTTATTCTTTATATTTTATATCTTTCTCTTGGTGCACCTTGAAACCTTCATCCCTAAAGAGTTGTGTGTTATGCAGTAGACATAAGGCCATGTTTTCACTGGAGTATTTTCCTGCTCTCTGCACACCCCCTATTTCGGTGCAACATGGAAATGATGATCATCTGTTCATTGAGGCAGGGATTCGTTATTCTCTCTTTTATTTTTTTATCATGTAAGGTGGGTGTATGAATGTTTCTTGGTGATGATAAAATAATTAAAATATAATAAAGATAATTTAATGTTTTTAAGACCAATATACATGGGCTAGGAATAAAGTGATGCATTCTTATATTTTATTATTATTTTTTGATATTGCATATTTGTATGGGCTATATTCCTACTGAAAAGCATGGTCATTGGAGGTCTTTATTTTTTAACCTAGAATGGATTGTGAATTCTTTATGATGGTCTTATATTGAATTATTTTATGTATATGAAATCAATTAACCATGTACACTCGGCTAACAAATGGATTCCCCTAGATTAAAAAATTTCTCTTATAACCCCTGAATTTACAAGACATTATTGAATGAGGAATTCTTTTTCAAATCTAAATATTTTTTCCTTCGTATGTTCAATAGTGTGATGTGTGTGGGTTTTCTCTGTAAGGGGTTTGTGGGATTGGCTATGTGATGTGCGGTGGTATGGGTGGGTAAAATAACTTTATGTTGAGAGATCCATTGACTGCAGAATGAATGCGTAGTGTTTTTCAATAGATATTCTAATAGGGTTGTACTATATTTGTGTTGATTTATGTTATGGGTGTTTTAACTCCATGACCCCAGTTTCCCAGAGTCAGTGCATTTTTAGATAATATTGGCATGATAACAAAAGATCAAGTCTCGAAATACTGATTATTTTAGTAGCCTTGGAATAACTATATACATTCATAATGTTTACATTACATCATACAGTGAAGACATCTATAACAACATCTTGACTTCATATCCCCTCATACTATCCCTATAGGTCCTTCATAAAATACTTCTTCACATCTTGGAAAAAATAAAACATTGAAAGGGCTAAGCTCAGATTCTCAGTAAGGATAACAATATAGCAGAAACCTTCATAAATAAGATTAAACATTTAAGGTAATGTATAACAAAAAACAAATCCTTCTAAACATGAACTTCAGCATAATATGGAAAAGATAAAATAAAATAATTCCATTTAATTATTCACATGGATATTATACTAGTCTAATAATCACATGAAATATCAATAACCACTTTCATAATGATGGAATGCATAATGCCGGAATATCATAAACACATATCCAAGGCCTCATGCCACAAATACAAATTAGATTTTTTCAAGGCCCTATGCCAAGACCCTAGTTTGTCTCATGAGACAAACTGATACATCTAAGAGCTATAGCGGGCTCCACCCGTCACATATTAAGTCCAATTCATTCCTCATATGAACAGGTTTAAACATAACATAAACATTCGTATTAAAACTAGAATACAAAATGTCCATACTTGCTTCATAAAACATGAATGGTTTAAAAATAACGCATCTATAGTCAAACATATCACAAAGCCATCAATACAATATGGATGTTTTGTATCATAATAATTAAACATCAAATAATCCTAAAATCCATCAAAGGATGTTGACATAGATAAAATCAAAACTATTTAAGAGAAATATCTCTTTTTTTGAAATCATTTAAAAGTAACATAATTATTAAATAAAACATTTTCTTTGAAAATAATATTATAATCTTGTAAGGGAATCTTCGATGACTTTATAATAGCGTAAAATAGTTGTATCCTCTGTATTAGTTAAAAAGAAATTCCTACCTTAATTCTGTCGAAAAGTTTAAAAAGGACCTTGTTTGGAAAACGACCAAAATATTCCTTTATAAACTTCTTATAAAAATTAAAACAAGGGTATATATGACTTTAACCCATATTCTGTAAAATAGTAATAATTTTTTGAAATACATTTTTAAGAAACATGGATGTGGATGATAAGGAGGTCTCAGAAGATAATTACATATAAACAACCTTAGATAATAAAGAGATTGTGAAATAAGCCCTTATCACGTACTTTTCCTTATTAGATGTTATGTTAACCTCCTGTATAATAGTTAAAACACTGTTATTGAATTATATAATAACAATATACATAATTATTATATCATATATGATCTTATAATAATGCTTTGTTAATAATATTTTAGTATCATCGTTGTTTCGGGTGTTAACTTACTCATTTTCTTTTATATGTTTTGTTACATAATCCATGATTGTTATGGATAGGTTGTATCTTATTCATATCCACAATGATATCAATTCCTTAAAAAAATTTAATCATAAAAAAATAATTATACTTGAATGGATATGATGTGGAATGAATCTCATCGTGTTCGTGGAGACGGTAGTCCGTACGTACGCTCGTATGGTGACATGTCATTCAAAAGATGTATAGAATACTGAATATGGTTGTACCATGTTTATAATAACATCATAGTATATATAAGATACTGGATTTATTATTTTATAATTTGAATATCAAAGACAGAATAAGTGGAAGATGAAAGGAACATGAAAGAGTGTGGTGAAAACATTACCTCTTCTTCGGGTTCTTCCTTTTGATTTGATCAAAAGGGCTCCTTAGGTTGGATTTATGATCAAACTAAGGCCAGTAGGTTGAAGTGTGGAAAGTTGAGAGAGTATTTGGGCAGGGTTTGGCGGAGCCTATGGGCTTGGAATGTGTGAATTAGTGATAAGTACGAGTTCCCTTTTATAACAGAGGTGAGGGGCACCTTTGGAAAAGCTAGAAATGTTAATTTATAATAAATTAATATTCGGTTTCTAATGGTTACAAAGTGGATTATTTATCGGTTAATGGGGGGTTATGTTTAAAACCACTCAACTAATAGATTTTAGACAGGTTATGGTATTTATATTAACATTATCCATTTTTTTAAATCTTAGTTAATTAGATTGACATTTACCATGTCACTTTGTATTTTTATATTATATAGTTAATAAACATACCATATGCTTCCATGAGACCCAAAAGTGGTCCATTAATGATACACATATCATTATATAAGTCTCTTTGTAGAACCATAGATTTTTTGGAATTGAATATCAATTAATAATATAATATTTGTTTTAAAAACTCTTTTTTGTCAATTTTGATACTATTCAACAATTGATTGTTGTTAAATTCTTAACGAATTTATTAATTCAAACCAAATTCTTTTAATAAATACTATAAGGTCATATTAACCAAAAAAATTCATGTATGTCATCAAAAAAATCAAATTATATTTATTTTAACATTTATAATACCAATTATTTGATTCTTTCATTAATTAAGAAAATACTGCATCATTATTGTGTCATATATAATATTAATTATTAAACGTATAAAAATTATAAATAATATTTCATTATATAGGAAATATTTTTATATTTCTAATTAATATTTATAGTCGAAAATACAACATATATAACCCTATGTAAAAATTGTTTTTCTAAAATGTATATGCTTATGTCATTTTAGTACTTATTTTAACTTAATTAATATAAAGTGTCCTTATCACATACAAATGGATCCATGGATTCCCAAAATAGACCCAATGATGCCCATGGTTGGACATGTATCAAAAAATAATGTTAGGAAACGTTTTAGGGTAATTTATTATTATTATAATCTTATTTTTTACCCATATTTACCGAATTTAACCTTTTACCATGGAAAATAAAATATTTACCGAAGTAATTATTAAAAATATCTAAAAATAAAAGATACCTATTTACAAAATTTGGATCTCCTGATTTCAAATATGGAATCGATTTTTCCAAATTCAAAACACAAAAGTGGCAGAAATTAATTTAATATTATTTCTTGTTGTTAAAACAAAAAGCGTGTTTTTAAATGATAATAACTATCAAAAGATTGACACATGTTTATGTCCGGTTTAATTGTGAAATTATTTCCAATGACAAAAATTGTATTAAATGTTAAAAATATATTATAAATATACTTTAAAACCACTAAAATTCATAATTTATCAATATTAATTATTCCCATTAAAAAAATATTTTTTAATTAAAATTTAGTAATTTTCACTATTCATCAAAATATAAAAGTTATTCGAAAAGTACAAAAATTTCACCCTAGGATAATTTAGATATTCCAAATCCATAAATTAAGTCCATTTTGAGAGATAGGATTTATAAAATTTCAAAAATTGGGTATTACTATTCATAACAGCTAGTTTGATTGGTTGTGGCGTATCTTAGAACTCGAAGTTATGTACAACACACGCTACTGTATTATTCAAAGAGAAGCATACCGTAGAATCTTGGGATTTTAAATTCTCCTCTAATTAAAATAATTTCATCCTCAAAATTTCTAGAATACTACCGCATTAATAGACTTTGGTGGTTCTTCATCATAAGTTCCTTGGGTTCCCATGTTGCCTCTTCCATCATATGGTTCCTCTATAGAACCTTTACCAGACGAGTCATTTGGTTTCTCAGCACTTTCTCTCATGTATCAAGAATTTTAGTGGGATCTTCGCAATAAGACAGATCGGGTTCCAGTTCTAATTCATCATAAGTGAGTAAATGTGCTGGGTAAGGCATGTATTTTCTCAACACTGATACTTGGAACACATCGTGAACTTTGGAGAGACTTGGCGACATTTCTAAACGATAATCTACAACCCCAATTCGTTCAAGAATTATGAAAGGCCCTATGTTCCTAGGACTCAATTTACCATTATTTTCGAAATGTATAACTCCCTTCCATAGAGATACCTTCACGAAAACATGATCTACTACTTGAAATTCCAAATCCTTCCTTCGGTTATCGGCATATCTCTTCTGCCTACTTTGAGACTCTTTGATGTGGTTTTGGATAACGTTTACCTTTTCCATTGTTTCCTCTGCCAGTTTTGGGCCTACAAGTTTTCTTTCACCAATGTCATCTCACCAGGTTGTTGTGCGGCATCTCTTTCCGTATAACGCTTCTTTTGGTGCCATCTGAATACTCGAATGGAAGCTATTATTATAGGAAAATTCCACCATAGGTAAATATTGATCCCACGTGACTTGAAAGTCATGTGTGAAAGATCTCAAAATGTTATATAATTTTTGAATAATCCGTTATGATTGCCCATCAGTTTGGGGGTGGTAGGTAGTTCTCAAAAAAAGTTCAGTATCCATGGATTTCTGAAGACTTTTCCAGAATCTTGAAGTAAAACGGGGATAACCATAAGAAAAAATATATATAGGTACTCCATGAAGTCTCAAAACTTCATTAATATATAGTCTTTCTAGATGTCTAGTTGTAGATATTCTCTTATAGAAAGAAAATGTGCTGACTTGGTAAGATGATCAACAATAACCCATATTGCATCGTTCCCTCTAGGAGTCTTTGGTAGCCCTATAACAAAGTCCATCATATTATTATCTCATTTCCACTCTGGTATGGGAAGAGGTTGTAATACTTTTCCAGGCCGTTGGATTCCAACTTTCACTTGTTGACAAACCATACATCTTGATACAAAATCAGTAATATCCCTCTTCATGTTTTCCCACAAAAAATGTTCCTTCAAATCACTATACATTTTGGTGGTCCCATGTTGTATAGAGAAATTTGAACTATGAGCATCATCCAACAAATTCACTTTTTAGATCAGGTATATCAGGAACATAAAGTGTCTTCCCAAATTACAAAATTCAATCTTCATACACAAAGTCTCTCAATCTTCCATCATTCATAGCTTTAATATTCTTCTGAAACTCTTCATCACCGGTCTGAGAACACATTATCCTTTTAAATAAAGATGGTTTGGCAACCATTTGATAAAGCTTTAATGTTTCACCTTCCATGTTTATTCCCATTTCCATCTTCACTAGAACAATGAAAGTTGGATCCTTTTCAATTATCATATTGTTCAAAACCCCATGGTCTTTTCTGCTCAAGGAATCTGCCACCTTGTTTTCCTTCCCCGGGTTGTAGTGTATCGTGCAATCCTAGTCCTTTAGTAATTCTAGTCATTATCTTTGCCTCATGTTGTGTTATTTTTGTAAGAAAATATACTTCAAACTCTTATGATCAGTATAAATCTCACATTTTTCACCATAGATGTAGTGTCTCCATATCTTTAAAGAAAATATCACTACTGCTAACTCAATATCATGAGTAGGATAGTTTTTCTCATGAATTTTCAACTATCATGATGCATAGGAAATAACCCTATCATTCTACATAAGGAAACATCCAAGTCATTTCTTCAATGCATCTCTATAAATAACGAACCCATCATTTCCCAATGGTAGAGTCAATATAGGTGCATTTACTAATCTTCTCTTCAGTTCTTTGAAACAATCTTCACACTCTTTTTTCAAAACAAATTTAACCCCTTTACGTGTGAGCTTTGTTAATGGGTTAGCCAACCAGGTAAAATTCTTGATGAAACGTCGATAATAACCTGCTAAACCAATAAAACTGCGTACCTCAGTTATACTCGTCGGTGCAGACCATTCTTGGATTTCCATCGTCTTAGAAGGATCAATAGAGATTCTATCTTTAGAGATAATATGGCCAAGAAAAGAAATCTCCTAAATCCAGAATTCACACTTACTAAACATCCCAAATAATCCATGTATTCAAAGAGTATTCAGGATAGTGCCCAAGTGATTTTCATGATCTTCGTAGATTTTGCAGTATACCAAGATATCATCAATAAATACCACCACAAATACATCGAGATATTCCATGAAAGATCTATTCATTAGATCCATGAATACAGAGGGTTCATTAGTCAGTCCAAAAGGCATTACTGTAAACTCATAATGCCCGTATCTGGTTCAAAATGCTATCTTTCGAATTTCTTCCATCTTTACACACAACTGATGGTATCCAGATCGAAGGTCAATATTTGAAAAGTAAATATCTCCATGCAGTTGGTCAAATAAATCATCAATGTGATGTATGGGATACTTTTTCTTTATTGTTATAGCATTGATCACCTTTTAGTCGATACATAACCTCATAGATCCGTCTTTAATTTTAACAAAAATAACAGGGGCTCCCCATGGAGAAACACTAGTGTGAATAAATCCCTTATTACTCAATTAATTTAGTTGTTTCATTAGTTCAACTAATGACATAGTGGCCATTCTACAAGGGGTCTTCAATATAGGCCTTGATATAGGAATTAAATCAATGGAAAACTCAACTTATTATTCTGGAGGATGTCCAGGTAAATCTTCCGGAAACACATCTACTTATTCTTTCACAATAGGTACATCCTATATTTGAACTTTCATTTCCTCACCCACAATCATTTAATTCTCTTCCTCCCCAATAGTATAATTTAGTTGAGTTACTGTTGGTGGATCTTGATAAGAATTAGGTGGTGACGATTCTGCTCTAAAGATAAGGTGTTCCTTATCCTCATCATCAAAAATTGCAATCCCCTTCTTCTTACAATAAATCTTTGCATCATGGTTAGAAAGACAATCCATATTGAGGATTATATCAAACTCGATCATAGGCATGACGATGAGATCCGTGGATAAAGAACATTTATATCCTCTAATGGGGACTGATTCAAAAAACGTTTTTGCAATGATACTTCCCTTAAGAGTTTTAACTGACAAGTCCCTTGTTAAATCAGATTGGAAATATCTAATTTTCTTAGAAAACATGGAAGATATGAAACAATTCAATGATCCATAATCAAATAATACATTTGATAAACATGAGGAAACCATTAAATTACCTTCCACCACGTCGTTCTAATCTTCTACATTAGCAGTAGTGATAACATAAGCTTGGCCTTGATCCCTTGGACTTTTCTAAGGAATGTTCCCCTGACGCTTAAGACATTATTTTGTATAATGTCACATCTCGCTGCAATTGTAGCATTGGACATCAGTAACTTCCTTCTTCCCCTTGAAATCACAATCTTTGTGGCTTTTTTCACCACACTTGTAAAAAACTCTCATTCCCTTCAAATAAGTACCCAGGTGATTCTTCCCACATTTACTGCAGGATGGATATTCAACATTTACCTTCTTTCCATTATTTCCATTTCCAGATTTGTCAGCATATCTCTTCTTCTCTTGATTTCCTTTAAAGTCATAAGATGTAGAGAATTTTTTTCTTTCATGATTTCACATGCGACAATGTCTTCGTGTGGTGAGAACGATTGTGAGACTAATGATCGACGGAGAAATGGTTTTAACCCATCAAATAAATGATCAATCTTACTTCTGGGGTAATGTATATAATCTCACGAATACAATTCTATCCTTGTAAAGCTAGCCTCATACTTTGAAACATTCTCATCCTCCTTTTGTCTCAAACTCAGAAATTACCTTTCCATATACACTCAATGGTCACGAGGAAAGTATTTTTCTAATAATATCACTTTTAACTCTCCCCATTCCGTATTTGATACTTCATCAACTTTCTTTGTGTTATGTATCAATGACCACCATTGATCAGCATATCCAGTGAAGCGATAAACTACCATGATGACTTTTTCCCTTTCACTACTCGCCAAAGCCAGAAATATTTTCTCTAGGGAACTTATCCATTGCTCAACTACCAATGGATGTGTACTCACATTGAATTTTGGTGGTTGTTTCCTCATGAATCAATCTAACATTGATCCTCCACGCTGTGGATCAGGGTGATCCATACGGGTAAGGTTATTATTCATAACCTGAGTGAGTTGTCCTAGTATGGTGATGAGCTTATCAGCACCAGTTTCACCACAAGCTCCACTATAATTATCTTGATCAGGCGGTAAATCCCTACATAGAGTGCGTACATTGATATAGTTTCCATTTCATCCACTAGGCATCATTTCTAAACAATGGCATAAAATAGATCTGTATATGAATCAAAATACATAATTACATACTTGTAAAATACTTAACATAAATTGAACTATTTATGGATATAATCCATAACCATAAAAAATTTTTCTTTGAGGATTTATATATTCTTAAACCATTCATAATTGTTTGTAATAAAAATGATAATTATCCAAAGCATATCCCCCAGAAGTGTCGTAACCAAGAGTGCAGCAAGGGCCGTTGTCGTGCACCAGTTCTCGTTCGAGTCTAGCTCAAAACGGTGTTTTCGGGTTTTATCCCTAGGTATATCTGTGCCAGAGCCACCTCTACCTGCTCATATGTAGAAATGGATTTATTGCTTGGAAGAATCACAAAATCTCTACAATACAAAAATTCTAGGAAGTTCTTCTATACGAATCCTCAAAGTCCATCTTAGGTCTATGTGCTCTAATTAGAGTTTATCTAAATCTATCTTCTAAGGTTTGTACTAGACTTCCTCTGATACCAACTGTAATGCCTCGAACCTAGTTAGCTAGAGTCGGTGCACTATTAGGTTATATTGGCATGATCACAAAAGATCATGTCTCGAAATATCGATTAGTTTAGTAGCCTTGGAATAACTAGATACATTCATAATGTTTACATTACATCATAATGTGAAAACTACTAAAACAACATCTTGACTTTATATCCCCTCATACTATCCCTACAGGTCATTCATAAATTACTTCTCCACATCTTGGAAAAAATAAAACATTGAAAGGGGTGAGCTCAGATGCTCAGTAAGGATAAAAATATAGCAGAAACATTCATAAATAAGATTAAACATTTAAGGAAATGTATAACTAAAACAAAATGCTTTTAAACTTGAACTTCAATATAATATGGAAATATAAAATTAAATAATTGCATTTATTTTTCACATGGATAGTCTACTAGTCAAATAATCACAGGTGATATCAGTAACCACTTTCATAATGATGGATTGCATAATTCCAAACTATCATAACCACATAGCCAAGGCCTCGCGCCAAGAATACAAATAAGATTTGGTCAAGGCCTTGTGGCAAGACACTAGTTTGTCTCATGAGACCTACTGATGCATTGAGGAGATATAGTGGGCTCCACCAGTCACATATTAAGTCCAATGCATTCCATATATGAAAATGTTAAAATATAACATAAACATTCGTATTAAAAAAACATATGAAATGTCCATACTTTATTCATAAACCATGAACTGTATGAAAATAACACATCCACAGTCAAACATATCACAAAACAATCAATATAATATGGATGTTTTGTATCATAAAAAATAAACTTCAAATAATCTTGAAATCCATCAAAGGATGTTGACATAGATGAAATCAAAACTATTTGAGAGAAATATCTCTTTTTTTTGAAATCATTTAAAAGTAAATTAATTATTAAATAAAACATTTACTTTGAAAATATTCTTATAATATTGTAAGGGAAGATTCAATGACTTTATAACAGCATAAAATAGCCGCATCCGTCATATAAGTTAAAAAGACATTCCTACCTTAATTTTGTCGAAAAGGTAAAAAAGGACCTTATTTGGAAAATGACAGAAAGATTCCTTTATAATCATCTCATGAAAATTAAAACAAGGGTATAAATGAATTTAACCAATATTCTATAAAATAGTAAGAATTTTTTAAATACATTTTTATGAAACATGGATGTGGATGATAAAGAGGTCCCAGAGGATAATTACGTATAAATAACCTCGGATAATGAAGAGATCCTGAAATAGACCCTTACCTTGTTCTTTTCCTTAGTCGATAGTATGTTAACATCTTTTATAATTGTTAAAAAAAAATTATTAAATTATACAAGATCCATATACATAATTATGATATCATATATGATCTTCTAATATTGCTTTGTTAATAATATTTTAGTATCATCGTCGTTTTGGGTGTTAACACGCTTGTTTTCTTTTTTTTGTGTTACATAAGATGTGATTTTAATGGATAGGTTGTATCTTATTCATATCCTGAATTATATCAAGTCCATAAACATTATTTTTAATCATGAAATGAGAATTATACTTGAATGGATACGATGGGGAATGAATCTCATCGCGTTCGTGGAGACGGTAGTCCGTACGTACGCACGAGCGACAATATCACTCTTTTGATATTAAAATAATATATAATTGGATAGTATATCATATATGCAGAATAATTATCATCTTATATTTATTATTTACATGAATTATACATCATTATTATACCCATCCAAATAATAATGTTTTGAATAACGATTACACCACGACGTGGATACGATAAGCCGTACGTACGCACGTATGGTGACATGTCAATCAAAGGATGGATAGAATACTGAATATGGTTGTACCATGTTTATAATAATGTCACAGTATATATTATATACTATAGTTATTATTTAATAATTGGAATAACATAGAAAGAGGAAGTGGAAGAAGAAAGGAACTTGAAAGAGGGTGGTGAAAACATTACCTCTTCTTCGGGTTCTTCCTTTTGATTTGATCAAAAGGGCTCCTTAGGGTGGATTTATGATCAAAATAAAGTGTCTAGGTTGAATTGAGGGAACTTAAAAGAGTATTTGGGTAGGGTTTGGCTGAGCCAAAAGGAATTGAATGTGTGAATTATTGAGAAGGGGGAGTGCCCTTTTATAAGAGGGGTGAGGGGCACCTTTGGAAAAGCTAGAAATATTATTTTATAATAAATTCATATTTGCTTCCTAATGGCTCAAAAGTTGATTATTAAAAGTTTAAGGTGTGGATAGGTCTAAAAACACTCAACCAATATATTTTAGATAGGTTTTGGTCATTATATTAATCTTATCATTTTTTTAACTCTTAGGTAATTAGATTGACTTTTACCATGTCACTTTGTATTTTTATATTATATAGTTAATAAAATTACCATATGCATCCAAGAGACCCCCAAGTGGTACATTAATGATAAATCTGTCATTATATAAGTCTCTTGGCCCATCCATAGATTTTTAGAAATTGAATATCAATTAATAATATAATATTTGTTTTTAAAACTCTTTTGTGTCAATTTTGACACTATTAAATAATTTATTTTTGTTAAATTATTAACTTTATTAATCCAAACAAAATAAATTTAAGCAATCCTATAATGACATATTAACTACTCAAATTAATGTATGTCATCAAACATTCAAATTATATTAATTTTAACATCTATAATACCAATTATTTGATTCATTCATTAATAAGGAAAATACTACATCATTATTGTGTCATATATATTATTAATTATTAAATGTCAAGAAAATAATAAATAAAATTCCATCATGTAGGAAATCATTTTATATTTCTAATGAATATTTATAGTAAAAATTCCAACATATATCACCCTATGTAAAAATTGTTTTTCTAAAATATATATGCTTATGTCATTTTTGTATTTATTTTATCTTAATTAATATAAAGTGACCTTATCACATACAAGTGGATACATTGGGTGCGAAAATCAACCCAAAGATTCCCATGGTCTAAAATTTATCAACCAATAAGGTTAGGACATGTTTTAGTGTAATTTATTATTATTATAATATTATTTTTTACCCTTATTTATCAGATTTAACCTTTAACCATGGTAAATAAAATATTTACCGAAGTAATTATTCCAAATGTCTAAACATAAAAGTGACCTATTTACAAAATCTGGACATCCTGATTCCAAATATGAAATCCATTTTTCCAAATTCAAAACACATAACTGGTAGAAATTAATTTAAAATTAACTCTCGTTTTTAAAACTAAAAGCGTGTTTTTAAGAGATAATAACTATCAAAATATTGACACTTATTTTTGTCATGTTTAATTATGAAATTATGTCAAATGGACATCATTGTATTAAATGATAAAATTATATTCTAAATATAATTTAAAACCACTGTAATAAATAATTTATCACAATTAATTATTTCGATTACAAATGTTGATTTTAATTAAAATTTATTAATTTTTACTATTTTTCAAAATTTAAAAGTTGTCTGAAATGTACGAAAATTTCACCCTAAGCTAATTTCAATGTTAAGAATCCAAAAATGAAGTCCATTTTGAGGGATAATATTTATTAAATTTCAAAAGGTGTGTATTACTATTCATAACTGCTAATTTGATTGGTTGCGGCGTGTGTTAGAACTCGAAGTTGCGTACAACACACGCTACTATATTATTCAAAAAGAAGTGTATCGTGGAAGCTTGAGGTGTTACAGGTGTACTATGGTTATGCTGCATGGATACCACAAACGGATTTGGTGAGATGTTTTGTGGGGTATAATTGTGAGCTGGGGGGGTTTTTGAGGTTGAGATGATGGATTGAGTATAATGACAATGAAGAATGATGATGTAAGTGGTTGTTATGAGTAATTTTCCTAGAGCATCTCCATGAGTTGCATGTAGAATCCTTCACCTCTTATCTCATGATCTGTATGTTCTTTCATGAATTGGTGTTTGAGAGAGAGTAAATTTGACGTGGGTTAAACTAGACAGATCATCGACTTCTGAAAAGGATATGGTGGGGTTGATGGTTTTTCTGTGTTTAATGTTTCCAGTTGTGTATGGTAGTTTACTAGGTAGAGATGCAATGAATAACTGAATTGTTAATAAAGAATGATAACTGGTAAAATTAATTAGTTGGGGGTATGATTTCAGTATATAGATGATTACGAAGAATCTTTTCAGTTATCAGCTTCTGAAGTAACTATTAATGATACTAGTAAATGCATTTACCACTACCCATTAAGGTAGTTTTTTGAGATGGAATTGTGTTTGAGAACATATAGGTTGGGTAAGAGTGTTTGGTATTATATATATATATGTACATTCCTTTGTTATTTCAATGAACAACCCACCCAAGTTGAGTACTATTTATCGAACACCCACATTATATTGGGGGAGGGTGACTTTCTCAAACATCCCTTTGAGATGATGGATAGATGACCACCATCTCATATATATTTTCACTTCTAGGTAGTTATCACCCATGATGCATTAGGTATGTTATTATTCATGATGCCCAGGTGTGTACGGGTGAGTTGTCTTTCGCATGTGTCTTAGATGTGTTGTGTTTCCTAGGTTTCTTTGAGATGAGATGTGTTTTCTTCCTAGGTACCATCGGGATGTGATGTGGTATGCGGCATAGGTTTTTGTGGATGATCCATTGTTGTGATAACTCGGTGTACACAGTAGGGATGTGATGTAGTATGTGGCCCAATTTTCTATATGAGTGATGTGGTTGTGAGGCCCATGTTTGTGAAGGTGGGTTGTGATGTGGTTCATTCGGAAGAGTTGGGTGCACCATTACTTTATGCATCAGGGTGTTAGATCAAAAAATTAGTGGGATAGTGGTGTGGGGTACCCTATCATCGATGATATTACTATATTACCTTACATGACTTTTGTTACTTTGTATGTGTTACTTGGATAGGTTAGAAAGTTTAGTATACATTGTTTGATGTTTTTGGTTCTTCTTTTTACTCATGGGTGCATTAGTATTCTTCTCCTTCATATACACAAGAGACTATGGTTTTCCAAATGAGTATACTTGTATGATCACCCAACATAATAAAACTAATTTTAGGTTTCCAGGAGGACTACGGGGACTGTGCAGCGAGTTACGATCTTGGAATTTGTGATAATTGTTGTGTCACTATGTAACATTAATTTTGGTACTTACATTGGTATTTATTTTTATGTGTAATTGATTTGTTTTAAACATGCGTGTGGGATTTTTTTGGATTTCATTTATATATGTGTGTTGGAATTGTTGCGAGGTTGATACATATTATCTCATAATATTGTTAACAATAAAATGGTAATGCCTCTCATTTCGTGATATTTGTATACCGTTGGTGCTGGTCTCCTCCTAGTGGCGTACTAGAGGCTCGGATGTGGGGTATTTTATCCCATTATTCATTACCTCTCAAGGAATGGAATATTTGGAGGGATTTGTTCATGAAGGAATGGAATTAGAGGTGATGGTTGAGATATATGATGGAGTTTTGATTTTGGTAGAGTGAGGATTGTATTAGCTAGTAGGGAAATAGTATTAGGTGATCTTGGTGCAAGACATAGGCTTGGAAGACTGGTTAGGATATGAGATCCCACCAACGTGATCGGATGTAGTGACTCTGAGTCTACTGAATGACCATGTGAGGATACATTTTTGGAAGGGTAGAGACCCTAGGATAGGTATATGATTTATAATGAGTTATGTTCTTGTCTTAATTGGGTGCTTTTGTGAATTTTAAATGAAAATAAAATGAGTAAAATGAATTAAACTTATTCATATATAATATTACACACTACAAGGTATTAGAAATTCCTTTTTACCATTTTAGATATAGAAACGGGTTGTCGTCTGCATGTGGATCAAGTGGTTGATGCCCACCTGCATAATCTAATTTATTTGTGGGGGGGGGGGGGGGTTGATCTAGTGGAAGAGGATGAACAGTTTTAGAGAATGTTACAAGCTTTTTAGAATTAGACTATGAAAAATTATGAGGGAAGTGTTTCATCCTTGGAGATGAAGAGATGGCTTGGGGATCACGAGTTCACCATAAATTTGATTCAATCCCCATGTAGTACCATATTTTATTGGCATTGTGCCAGATGCAGGGATCTACACTTCAATGGTGGGAACTATACCTAGGGGAGAGTTAGGAGGCCGACATTCTATGGGTGTATTTTATGATTGGGTTATAAGAGGAATTAATTTCATCGACCATGTTGGATTAGAAGAGACATGAGTTACTCTCCCTCTAGTAGTGAAACATTTTGATTTGGGAGTTGGGGATAAAGTTCATAGATCTCCACAGTTTTTACCTAGATAACTTTCTGTATGAGGATTCATGTGAGATACTTCTATAGGGGGCACTTCATCCTTCTATCCAACACGTGGTCACCCCCATTACTTTTCCAATATACCTACAGGTTCAGAAGAATCCATATGTCATTGAGCAGATGCACTTGCGATGAGGTCTACCATGAGAGGGGAGACAACATGGTTATTATATAAAACATATTATATTAAACATGTAGTTAATTTATTTTAATCATAATAACTTATAATATTATATGATAAGATTTGAATATTATAGTGTCACATAAGACTAGGTATATAAAATTCAAATCATTAAACAAAATATAAATTTTATTTATTTAATCTTCTTAAGGAGATCATAACTTAATTTTTTCTCCTATATATTCATTGGATATCTTTAGTGATAACATCAACAAATGTATGAAATAAAAATCTCTATTAGGGAATTATCACAAGAAATACAATTTACCACATAGGTTAGAGGGCATGAAATAATGATATTAATAGGCACAGATCATATGGAATCCAAACCTATTAACAAGGGATCATATAATAATGTAGTATTATTATTGTAGTAGCAACCTAAAACATTTATTGAGAACAAGTCAAGGCTCTTTTCACATATATGAGAACTAGGTAAGGATAACCCCCAATACCATTTCACATGGATGCATGAGTCAAGGATAACCTCTAAGATCATTGCACATAACATATCAAGAGACTAAAATTTACCCAATGAATTGGATAGTTATATGGGCGTACCAATCATAAAATTTTCATGAATATATTTTCCACATATAGAGTCATGCATAATCAGTCCAATATAAATATAAGGGTACTCGTGAAAATAAATTGTTATCATAGTCCTATCACAAGGAATACTAAATGGGTGTACCATTTAATTGACCATGAAAGAATAGAATTAAATAATACCTGGGAATTCATAAGATAAAATAGGCTTATATAAATCTATGTGATTTAAAACAAAAGTTATAACATTTAAGAAGTGTATTTAAGAAATTAAAACATTTTGGTGCAGTTTTAAGAAAAATTAAAAAGTGCCTTTAAAATAGAAAAGTGCATAATATTTTATATAAATCTAGGACTGAACCAATATGGTTTTATTAATAAAAATATTTATTTTCTAAAAAAATGGTTTATTTAAACATATGATAGAGTGAATTTGAAATTGTGTATGATTTCACAAAATTCCCTTAAAATATACTTGCTTATTAGGAATAATTGAGAAGGAACCACTTAAAACATGTATATCCACATAAGAAAATGTTGAAGGGATCTTGATAATTGATTTTGGAGAACAGAACCCAAATTTAATATATGTATATAAAAATAATGTATAACAAAATTTTGGTGGAAATAAAGATAGTTCAACCCGAATGAATATTGGAGGTTTTGGTAGAATCGCTTACCTTAAGTATGATAGTGTCTCTAACTTGATCTTAATATCCTTGATAACAATTTACATTCACTAATTAATATTTATATAACCTATTCTACATTTAATTGATTTATTATAACCTTATTATGTTCATTCATGACCTTTTGGTGGGTTTCGAGGTTCAATTTTATTGTTTTGGGAGTGTTTTCTTCCTTTGTTTTAATGATTGGTTTACTTATATACATGTAAGGATAAACATCTATGGCGAGGATGGTGGTCCAAAAATGGAGTTATTTGTTATTATTGAATATCTACAATATTAAACGGTTACAAAAATTATTTAGGTATTTGGATTGAAGATGAATTATTATATTAAATATTAATGATAACCATTTTTGGATAATTAGTGGTTTTTTGATCGAAATGAACAAATTTTTATTTATAAATGTATATTAAGTTTAAAAAAGATTCCTAAACCTTAAATTATACATATACATATATTATAGTTTTTTCCAGCAATAAATATGGTTTTGTAACCAGAAATGAAGATGATAAATGAAATTGAAAACCCGTCATCCAAGAATGTGATGAACAAACTCATCTAATATAGTGTTTTCATATGTAATATAAACAGAGGGAAATTAGAGATGATGATGAATTATTACACTATTATAAAATAACTATAGTACATTTGAGGTATTATATGTATCATAACATTTGGTTTAAATGAGTAAAGTAATGAAAAATACAAAAAAGAACCAGAACAAAATTAAAAGAAATAAAAAGTGGAATTTACATCTTGAAAATATCTTCCTTGAGAACTTATTTACAATGGAGTTTTTTTATTTTTTGGATTCAAAGTGATTATGGACGTGGTATAGGGGATAAAGGAGTGATTTGAGAATAATTTGTACAACAAAGAATGCATTATAAGAATGAGGAGAGGAGGTAAAGAGGGGTGTTATTTATAGTGGAAGAGAGCGGGGGTTTCCTATTATTTTAATCAGTAGTTTAATATTTTTTCTCAATACAATGAATAATCAAGATTATTGAGACCAAAAATAGTATATAGAGCCTCTGAGTTCGAAAAAGTGGACATTTACATCATTAATGACTCCCACATGGTACATAAATTCATTTATTTTTCATTTGTTGAAAATTACCATATTTTACTATTCACAAAAATTCATGCATTGCAGAAAAATCATAAAAATTTACCCTAACTATTAATCATTGTGTAGAATTAAAAAATGAACATCATTTTTGGAAAATAATTTTCTAAATAATAAAAATTAATTTTTAATTTAAATCATAATGTACTTGAAAAATAAAAATTTTAAAATTATAACTAATTTTCAAACACTTTGATACATCAAATAACATATCTTAAAATTTTCTTATATTAATATGTCATCTAAATAATTATATATGAATATGTTTTTTGAAAATAAATTTTATTTTAAAATATTTAATTAATTAAACTATTGCAATCTAATATTCTTGAATCACAAAAATCCCAACACTTAATTAATTTTTTTAATATTTACATACTTATAATATGATATATTTATATAATATTTTCACTTATAAGATGTGTAAATTTTATTTATACATTCATTAGTGAAGATACTATTCAACAGTTTGATTTACTGTTCATAAGGGTCACATTACTATTCCAAAGGTAATGTTACAATTTCATCGGTATACATTCCTTAACTTCTTAAGATATATTTTATTTAACTCATTCGTCATTAATATGGGATCTATTGTGTTTTATATGTAATCTAATATCATTATACTATAAAAAATAATTATAATAAGTGAATTTCATTAATAAAACATCGGGACATTACATTCATCCCCCTTAAGAAATTTCTCCCTCAATGTTTTATTTTACATTATAACTTGAAAACAAGTGTGGGTACTTTTACTTCATTACTTCCCCCAGTTCACATGTTTCCTCTTCATTCATATGGTTCTACCATAGTAATTTTTACAGGTATGTAGCATTGCTGTGTATAGCATTATATATGACCTATGATCTTTATTGGCTACTCCAGGTAAGAAAGATCATTATCCAACTGTACAACATCTGAATATAATACATGTGAAGGATTTGATATGTACTTCTTTAAGAGGGATACATGGAATACCTCGTTTACTTTAGATGTTGTAGGTGGAAGTTCTAGTCTATAGGTCATAGCTCCAACTTGATCAAGGATGCCAAAGGGGAAGATATACCTGGGACATAGAATTCATTTTGTCCCTAGTCTCCTAACCTTCTTCCATGGACATATGTAGAAGAATACCATATCTCCATCATTGAACTGAAGCAATGATTTCCGATTTTCTGTAAATATATTATATCGACTTTGGGATATCATGATATGTTGTGGAATGGCTTACACTGTCTCCTCCATTTCATCAACCATTTCTGGTCATAGAAACTTATGCTCACTGACTTCATCCCCACACAGTAGTGTTCTGAACTATTTCCCATAAAGGATTTCATATAGTGCCATTTGGATGATCGAGTAGAAACTATTGTGATAACAGAACTCAACTAGAGGTAGATTTTTTCACATACTCCTTTGAGGTTCATAGAACATACCCTCAACATGTATTTCAGTTCTTGAATAGTTTATTGAGATTTTCCATCAGTTTGAGCATGTTAGGTCATACTGATGGTCAACTAAGTGCTTAAAGAATGTTGGAGACATTTTAAAAAAACTAGGTGAATCTTCAGTATTTATCATATACAATCAATAGTGTTACTACATGCAGCCTTATCACCTCTTTGATATATATCCTTGCACATTATTCTAGTGGGAAGACCTCTCTAAATGTGATAATGTGAGATGTCTTTGTGAGATGATCCACAACAACCTATATTGTACTGTTTCCATTGGATATCCTTGGACGTATAGAGACAATGTCCAGGGTAATGTTATCCCACTTACATGTTGGAATAGATAGTGGTTTCATGATCACCGTAAAACTTTTTTCAGCCTTCACTTGTTGACATACCAAGAACATTAATGTATATTAAAAAATATCATTCTTCATATTGTCCCCCAG
This sequence comes from Viscum album, assembly GCA_963277665.1. Lineage (NCBI taxonomy): Eukaryota > Viridiplantae > Streptophyta > Magnoliopsida > Santalales > Viscaceae > Viscum > Viscum album. Next base: position 250,882,706 of record OY728133.1, read on the forward strand.
AAAGTTCTCTCAGGGATCCCAATACATATTTGTACTCCTTAGGTGAATAGAGAAGGTTGAGCTATGTGTGTCATTCAAAAAATCCTTCTTTGTCATCGGATTATATGGTATATGAAATCATGATCCAAATCAAACTACCCCTTCCTCGTCAATCTTGAACACATAATATTTCTTATTTCTAAAAGCTTCCACCCTTTTTAGAATTTTCACCTATTTTCTTTGAGATTCATTTATTTTATATATGAGGGACAATTGAGAAACCATCTGAAAAATGATTAACTATGTTCCTCTCTTAATAATTCCCATGTCCATACTCTGAAAATGTAAAAATATTTGTTTCATATCAACTCTCTTCATCGATAATGATGTAGAATCACTTCTACTTATAACATATGTCATCTTATTTTCCTTACTAGGATGGTAGTGGATTTAGATTTCATAATCACTGATGATTTATAACCATATTTGATGGAATATATTAATAAACATATATGTGAAAATATATGTGAGACTCTTATGATTAGTATATATCTCACACTTCTCACCATAGAGATAATTCTACAATAATTTCTAAGAAAATATCACAACTACCAACTCAAGATCATGCGTGGGATAGTTTTTCTTTCCGTGTTTTAACTTTTTAGAAGCATAGGCTATCAGTTTTCCATTTTTCATTAGTTTATTTCATAATCAATTATTTGAAGCATCAGTATATGAAAAATGTGTTCTATGATTATAAGTAGTATGAGTATTGTTGTAGTGATAAGACTCTTTTTGATCTCCTTAAATCATTCCTCACATTCTTGAGTTAAGAAAAACTTCACCCCCTTCCATGTTAGCTTATTCATTTGGTTTTAAAATTCTGATATGATCTTCACAAATTGTCGATAATACACAGTTAGACCATGAAATCCATGGATATCTCTTACATATATAGGCCTGGTCTACTCATCAACTGCCTTTATCTTAGAATGGTCCATAGATATCCCTTTTTGGTGATAACATGCCCCATGAATGATCTTTCCTACATCTAGAACTTACATTTAATTAATTTTCTTAATGTATCTCCCTTAAAAAATTCATCATTAGAGTATTCAAATGCTCCTCATGTTCCTATTTTCTTTTATAGTATATCATAATATTATTGATAAATACCACCACAAATTTGTTAAGTTATTCTCTAAATACTATATACATTAAATCCATGAATATTTCTGGAGCATTATTGAGTCTAAATGCAATCACTATGAACTCATAGTTTCAATAAATAATTCTAATGGTAGTTTTGAGAATATCATCCTTCCAAACCATTAATTAGTGATATCCCAACTCAAGTTCCACCGTAGAGAAATAACTATCCCCACATAGAAGATAAATCAATTAATCTACCCATGTAAGGGGATATATGTTCTTTATCATGATTTTATAGAGAACACAATAATCAATGAAGAGGAACATTGATTAATCCTTATTCTTAACGAAGAGGATTGGTGCACCATATGGTGAAGAACTCATGCTTATAAAACCCTTATCTATATTATCATATTAATTCTTCATCATATATTCGATCTCTATGGTGGCCATTCTGTATCATGTCTTTGATATGGGTTGAGATCATGGAAAAAGTTAAATGGAGAACTCAACCTATCGATCAGTAGTAAGACTAGAAAATTATTTGAGATATTCATCAGTGGAGTCCATTATAATAGGCATGTATTTGGGAATGCTTCTCTCTAGTTTATCAGTCATTTGTGTTATATTATATTACTTAAATGGAATTAATATCCATTCATGAAACAATTATTCTAAATGATATTCATCTTACTCCTTACACATGTAATAAATTGGAATATGCTTCCGGATATGAAGAGTGATCTCTCTTTCCTGATAGTTGATGTGTGATTTGCATAATATAGCCGATCCATTCCCAAGATAAAATTGAACTCCAGTAAAAGAAATAGGATGATATTTTTGGGATGTTCAGTCCATAAACATTAACCAAAGTGGAGTAATATACTATGGATGAAATAATTTCTCCATTTCATGTTGTCACAGATCACTGAATCTTCAAACGTTGACATGGTTTGGTAATATTTCTACTAAACTATCAAGATAAAAAATATTGAGTAGAACAAGAATCCAATATTATATTCACTATTCTTGAATGAATAACAAGCATACCTATCACCACATTTTTTTCTAGATCAACCTCAATAGTAGTGATAGCATACGCCCTTACTTGTTTCCTTGGAGGTTGTGGCTGACTTCGTCCGACAACCCTTTTCATAAAGAAATTGTTCACATAATGCACAACTTCATTGGTGTTGAAACATGGAACTACATATTGTGTGTTGATATAAACAATTCCTTCTTCTTCCACATGGGATAATTCATATCCCTCCGGCAGTTCTTAGATTAATTTCTCATTCTTCTACATTTGAAGCAATTCTTGGTTCCTTTTAGGTTGTTCCCTATATGCTTCTTCCCACAATTTTGACATGTGAGATGTTGGATCTTTTTTCCATTATGGGATTTATTTCTTGAACCACCCATATTAGAATTAATTTTACTATTTTTTTCATAGACCCCATGATATCATTGAGAGTCTCTGATCTCAATTTCAACCACGAGGGAAAAAATCAAATATCATATATCTATCAATATCTCAAATTTCCAACACATTTCATAGACTAGGATTTAGTCTATTAAATAAGTTATCCTCATTTCATTCATTGTTCATGAAAATTTTGGAGGCATATAATTCAATCCATGTGATGGTTTCTTCATACTCCTTTGTAGACTCATCTTCCTTCTACCTATGTCTGAGGAACTCTCTTTCTATCTTGAGATGTAGGGTTTAGGGAAAATATTTATTAATTTTTTTGTGCATTACTAAAAATCCATAGAATCAATTTCCTCAAAAGTCATCAAATTCATGATCTATTTCCACCACTAATCAACATCACCAATAAAATTATAGACTTATAGTATGTCTTTATTTTATTTTGAGCATTTGAGGATTAAGAATAACTATTGAATGGAGTTAATCAACCATTTCTCAAGGAGGGGATAAAAAGATAAACTAAACATGGGATGCCTTTTTTGAATGAAGTATTCAACAACAACATCCTCTGTCCTTAGAGGCGAAAAGAGCTCTACATGATTCGAGTTATAATTATTAACTTGATCTAGTTGAGAAAGTAATATCATAATGTTTTGAGAACTTGTTCCCATCATTTCAGGCACATCATTAGGGAAATCAGCACATTTGATATCACAAAATTTTTTGGCACATGTCCTTCTATTTCTCCGCATTATCTATGAAAAATATTATACAATTATAGAACATTAATACTTATCCAATAAACAAAAAATATATATCTATAAGCCTAAAAGGATAAAATCTTAAAGGAAAAGTATATCCAAACTCATGATTACATATGTTTCAATCTAGATTACATATAATCTATTTACTTTCATGTATTCTTATGGACTTATTTTTTTGTTCCCTATAATAATTTTATTTTCTATGCTTATTAATTTATAAAATAATATTTTATTGGAGTGTCAAAAGTTGTATGTATAAAGGCTCATTGACATGTACCATTTCCCATTGAAGTCTATATCAATGCAGTGTTTCCAGGTTTTACCCCTATATATATCTATTATAGATCCATAAACCCTTGTTTGTATCCATATAGTGATTAATTTTTATGATATACCACATTATATATACTAACCAAAATTTCGGTTTGTTTTCTTATACTTACTATCATCCCAATGGTTTATACTAATGTTATTTATTCCTAATATCTGAGAAACCTATATCATCATCAAATAAAATCTATAGATACCATTTTCGTATACACATAACATTACATAATTTTACACATAATAAAGCATCATATTACAATCTATGGATCTTAAAGTCTTGTGTCTTGGAAGACTAGGTAAATAAAACTACAAACATGGGATAAAAATAAAACATTTCATTAATTAATCTTAATAATTGCTCATAATTTCAATAGTTTTCCTAAATCTTCATAGGATAACCTGGGGGACAACATGGACAATTGGATTAGGTAAAAAGCCCAGTAATGGAATAGGCATAAGAATCAAGCTTCGAAACATGGGTTAGAAGGCATGACATAGTGACATAAAAAAGAATAGAACATATGGAATAATATCATATAAACGAGGGATTATATAAACATGGAGTCATAGTAAAGTAGAAGAAATTAAAAACATGACTTTGTCACCAGTCAAGGACAATTTCACATAGAGGAGCACAAGTAATTGTAAACCACCAATACCATGACACATGTTAGCAGGTGGCAAGGATAACCACTAAGACCGTTGCAAATAATGTCTCATTAGAATCAACATTACCCAATGCATTAGAGTACTTTATAGGTGAAAACACCATAAAAGTTTCATAAATATACATTCTATATACATATTAATTCATAATCAATCATTCAAAAACATTAGGTTACCCATGGAAACAAATAGGTATAATATTCATTTCATAAAGAAAAAAATGGTAATATCATTCAAGTGTCCATGAAAAAAAGGAATAAAAACATACATGGAAATTAATATGGTAAAATAGGAACATATCTGGTAGTGATTTCAAAAATAAATTATAACATGTAAGAACAATATTTATGAAATTAAAAAAATTTGGAACTAATTTAAGGAAAATACTAAAGATCATTTAAAATAGAAAAGAGGAATATATTTTATATAAAACAAGGAGTGAACAAATATGGTTTTCCGAATAAATGAATTATTTTATTAAGAAAATGGTGTATTTAAATATATAAGAGAGTTCACTATAAATTTGGTAAGCTTTTAGGATGTTCCCTTAAAACATGCTTCCTTATCAAGAAGAATTAAGAACATAACCACATAAAACAGGTATATGATTAAATGATCATGATGAATGGATATAGAAACATGATCATGGAGCATTAAAACGTCATTTATATTTTGTACATAAAAATAATAGTGAATATCATTTGGGTAAAAAGAATGATAGGGAATCCTAACGAAATAATAATGGTTCGAGTAAGATCCTTTACCTTAAGTGTGATGGTGTCTTTCACATGATCTCAATTCCCTTGATTACCAAATTAAATTAATTAATTATTATTTTTGATAACCTATTGTACATTTAATTCATTTTATGTTACTTTATTATGTTCGTTCATGACATTTTTTCTGTGTTAAGAGGTTCAATTTCATTGTTTTGGGAGCGATTGATTCCTTGGTTTTCATGATTTCATTACTTATATACATGTAATAATAAACATATAAGGTGATAATGGTTGTCTAGAAATTTATTTATATTTTATTATTGAAAATATATCATATTACATGGTTATGAAATTAATTCAGTTGTTTGGAGTGAAGTTGAATCATTATATAAATCTTCAATGATAACAGTTTGGTTAATTGGTAGTTTTTATCACAACGAACACATTTTTATTTATAATTTAATTTCAAGTGTCAAAAAAAATTATATAACCTAAAATTAGACATTATAAATTTATTATAGTCCTGTTAAACCATAAAAATGCTTTCAAGACCCGAATTTAAGATGCTATAGTAAATTGGAAACCCATCATCATTGAATGTGATAAATTAACACATCTCAGATGGTGTTTTCATATCTAGTATAAAAAGAGGGAAAATGAGAGATGAAGATGAATTAGTACATTATAATAGAAAATTCTAATACATGTATGTTAATGGTGTTATCGTTAAATTTTTTTAATGGGAGGTGAGGAATGAATAACAAAGAAAGGAACTTGAATGAAAATAAAATAAATGAAAAGATGAATTTACCTCTTGAATATATCATTCTTGGGAGATTCTTTAGGGGAGAGGTGGTAGTATTTTTATGATAAAAAATATTTTCAACGTGTTATATTGGCTTAGGGATATATTTGAGTGGAATTTATACGATTAATAATGTTTTAGAGGTGTGAGGATAGGGGGTAAAGAGGGATGATATTTATAATGGATGAGAGGAAGGGTTTCCCAATATTTTAATCATTAGATTAATATTTTCCATCAAGAATATGATGTGACTTGATTATTATGAAAAAATAATAAAGATATCAAGTGAGTTCAAACCAAATACCATTTACATCATCTATGAGTCGATCATGATGCATAAATTCATTTATTTATCATTTATCGTAAATTATCATATTTTACTATTCACAAAAAAATTCATGTACTTCATACAAATACAAGAAATTCACCCCAAACATTTTTCAACAAATAAAATTCAAAAATCACTTCTATTTTATAAATATAGTTTTCTAAATATGAGAAATTTAATTTTTAATTGAAATCATAATTTACTTGAGAAATATAAATTTTAAAATTAAAACCACTTTTATAATACTTTGAAAAATTAATTAATGTCTCATTAAATTATCATATAATAATAATGCATCAAAATAATTATTTATGATTATATTTTATGAAAACTAATTTTCTTTGAAAATATTAAATTAATCATAAAATTGTAATTAAATATAAAAGACTAACAAAAATACCAACAATTAATTAATAATTTTTAAAAGATTAACTTAAATGTACTATTATATATTTATAATACATTTTCACTTATTGTATGGGAAAATTTTATTTATACATTTATTAGTGAGGTTATTATTTAATTGTTTGGTTATCTATTCATAAGGGTCACATTACAATTCGAAAGATAATGAAATTATTTCATTGGTATACGTTCACTAACTTTTAGAGAAACATTTTATTTTACTCATTCATCATTTATATGTTCTGTATTGTGTAATATATGATATATTATATGATTATAATATAAGAAACAATTATAATAATGGAATTTAATTTATAATACATTGGTCGTTATAGTTCATCAAGAGGTTGGGTCACTAGTAGTAGGTCACAGGTGTTTGGGCCTTTAATGATTTCACCGGTGAGGAGTCGACCTCAATAGTTTCAATTTTGAACATACGATCCTCATGACATTATAATAGGATTGGGACCGATGTGTTTATTTTTCGGTGTTCACATCCATTATCAGAACCAGTGACCAGTGGCCATTTGAGCTTATTGTCATGGAGGTGGATATGTTATGCACTAGTCTTGGCAGTAGTTCCTAGCTATTCCATTTCAAGAGAAGGTATATTAGACTTATTCTCTAACAGGGGGAGATAGAATAGGTAGATACCAACCTCAGGGTGTTCCTTAGGGACCTCAACCCATGTATGTTTATGGAGTCCATCATCAAAAAATAGGAAGATGAGCTAGGTGTGGTCAGTTTGACATCATAAATGTAGTAGATTCAATAGGGCTAGATATCATAATATATATGATGAACTTGTTTATTAACCTTACTTGTTATTTTTTTATTTATGAGAATCACACTCAATTGTTTCACCACGTCTAGAACATTCTTTAGTACTATACATAGAGAGGATTCCCATGCCACTATTTTTGAGTACAATAGTACGAGGCCAAACCATCTTGTTTGATGTTTTTTGGGGATGTAGACTGATGATGAGAACAAAATAGTCCCATGGGGAACTTTTCATTCAATATATGCACTAATACTATTATATTCTCAGCATCAACATGATGTATTTTGTGAATTCCATTAATAATTTTTTCTGGATAAGGGTCATGTTTTATGATGTGAACGGTTTGTGTGTGGCTGTCATCAATGAGAAGATCTGTTATGAGAGTAGTCAGCATGTGTAGCCTCTTATTTCATTGCGGGCTAACATGTATGTGGAAGTAGTGGACATTAATGTCCCTAGGATTTTTGGGGAGTTCTATGACGTTTTCCCTAAGGAGGTTTTGACTCTACCCCCTTGATGTGATGTTGAGTTCAAGATGGACCTGCAACCTAGTGCTTCTATTATTTAAGTGGATTCATATCAGATGACACATTTGGAGTTGAGGAAGTTGATGATTAAGATAAATGACCTGATTAAGAAGGGTTTTATCTGACCTAATGTCTCACTATTGGGTGATTTGGTGTGTTCCTCAAAGAATGTTGATGGTAGTCAGAGGTTGTTCATAGACTACTTGAGGATGAACTGGGTAATAGCCAAAAACTTATACCCTCTCTGGAGGATAGAGGATATTTTATACGACTTGAGAGTGGAAATGTGGATTTCTATGTATGATTTGTGGTATGGATATCACTAGTTGAGGATGATATCTCAAAGACTAATTTTAGATGCCGATATGGGAACTTTGAGTTCATAGTCATGCTGATCAGTGTTATGAACGCACAAGGCATGGTCATTGGTCTCATGAACTGAGTATTTCATGATTTATTGGACATGTCAACCATTATATTCATCGATCAAATCTTATTATACTCACTGTAAGAGTAGGAGAATACTGAGAATCTCAGGACCATCTTGGGTATCTTTTTATGCCACCAGCTCTAGGAAAAGAAGTCCATGTGAATGTTTGTGAAACTAGAGGTGAATTTCCATGGGAATATAGTGCCCCAATAGGTTGTAGCAATGGACCAATCAAATTTTAAAGTAGTTTTTTCTTGGGGATCACCCCAGAATGTGGAATAGGTTAATAGTTTTCATGATCTTTCAGGTTATTACCAATGGTTTGTACCGTTTTCTCTAGATTTCTAACACCATTGGTAGAATTGACTCGGAATGAACATGATTTTGTCTGCAGTGAGGAGTATAAGGAAGCATTCAGCTATCTCAATGGTAATTTTTTTGTGCTCCTCTTTCTAGAGGAATGGGTGATGTTCGATGTCATTTGTGATACTTCTTGTGTAGGCCTAGAATGGGAGATTATCCAAGAGTAGGGAGTGATATTTTAGGTTTATAAGAAGTTACATCCCCACCAATGTAACTATGCCTCCCATGATGGGGGGTTGATAGTAGTTTTGATTTCAATGAAGCGAAAGTGGAATTATCTCATTAGAGATCAATTTTTGGTCTTCACAGATCACATGATCTTGAGGTATATCTTTTCCAAATGTGATATAAAGCTGCTACATCAGATGTGGATTGATTTTCTCTAGGAATATGATTTTGAGACTGACTAGACCTCAAGAATGGGGAATTTCGTGGTCAATGACTTGAGTAGAGAGTTTTTGAGGTAGGAAATTCAGGAATATAGAGACGCTTGGAAAGGGATGGATGTGTTTGAATCCATGAACTTAGATATAGGAATGGAAGGTGGTAGAATATTTTTGTTTCAGATGATAGTTCTATTATCATTGATGTCGTAGGTTGAGAAATCTCAGTGTGGAGAATCAGAGGTCGAGGTGAATCGAAATCATGTTATCCACACTTATTCTCCAATGGGATTTCAAGAATTAGATGTTGTTCTATAGAAAGATATTTGTTCTAGTGACGATGTGAATGGGATTCATCAGTGAGTTTCAAATCACACTATTGTAGATTCACCCATGAGTTTTCATGATTTATAGTAGATAGTGGGATCATTTTTGGTGGTTTGGGATACAACATGAAGGGGTGGAGTTTGTGGAAATGTTCTTAGTATTCTAGTATGTGAGGGATGAGCCCCATGTTACCAGTGGTTTGTTTTAGTCCTTAGATTTACCTATGTGGAAGTGGGTTGACACATCAATGGATTTCATCATGGGGTTATAGAGTACTGAGGGAAAATGTGATGCAATCTAGGTAATAGTGGATAGGCTGATGAAATAAGCTCAGTTCTAAACAATTAAAGATCTTTTCATAATGGATTCCTTATAACCGAAGTATGTGGATGAGGTGGTATAGTTTTATGGGATTCCGAAATATATTTTATCGGATTGGGATACACGATTTACCTCACAATTCTAGAGGGGATTTCAGTATGATTTTTTCCTCATTTATACCTGAACACTTCCTTCCACACTCAGACAGATGGTAAGATAGAATAAACTATCCTGATTCTAGAATATATGGTTCAAAAATGTGTGTTTGACTTCTGAGTATCTTGGTTTCAGATTGTATCCTTCAACGTGTTTTATAATAACAAAAATTATCACTCTTCCATTGATATGACTATGTTCAAAAGATTTTATTGAATATTGTGCCATTAACCTTTGTGATGGATAGTTGTTGGGGAGACAGTTATTCTTGGACCGGATGTAGATCAAGGCCTGACCAAGATGTTTTATCTTGTTTGTGAGAGGATGAAGGTAGTGTAGGACTGGCATAAAACATATGATGATCGTAGAAGGATGATATTGGAGTTCAAGGTTGGGGGAAATGTATTATTGAATGTTTTCCCTCAAAGTCTCCAATAGTAGTTTGATAGAGGAAGTAAGATTTGTACAATATTCATTTTACTCTTCGAGGTGTTTGGATGAGTTGGTGATGTGGCATACTAGTTGGTGTTGCCACCATAGTTGGTGAGTATCCACAATGTCTTTCACATCTCTTAGCTTCAACGATATCTTCATGATGAGTCCCATGCCATCGACTAGAAAGTGTTAGATATCAAAGCTGATGCGACATAAGTGGATCAACCAATAAAGATCTAGGATCATTAGGATAATTTTATTCAGGGATAAAATATTCCCTTGGATCTAATTTTGGGGAGGTATGGTGGACTGGAGAAGAGTACATGGGAGTGAGAATCGTAGATGTACACCTAGTACCTAAAGATTTTTTGTGTTTTTCCAGGTTCTGTACTACTTTGTAATGTGATTTTATGACATTTTTTATGAGATGATTTGTTTACTTCTTCTATAATGTGTGATATTGTGATTCCATGCGGAAAGGTGAAGAACATATTCCTATTCGAGATGCATTAATTGTGATGCGATTAAACACTTGCGGGTGAGTCAGTGTCACCGAAAGTGTATAATATATTGGAATGGAGGAAGATATTATCTAGTTCATGCTTTTAGAAAATGTATTTGTTATTATTAAGGGGTATGTATTCTAGTCGGCATGGTTATACGATGCAAGAGGAGATGTTTTTGGATGTTGATGTTTCACTCCATCTATTGAACAACACTGAGTGGTTTATCATTGATCCTAGATGTAGGTAGTGGTGGTTCAAGTGTAGTGAGATCCTTGAGAGGTATCTCATAGGGGGGTTTTTGGACAGTTATACTCTTTTTGAGTTTGGTTATTAATTCTTGAGGGTGATAATAGTTTGAGAGTTAACATGTCTAATGGTTCAGAACTCTCTACACCATTACTTTGTTAAAATATTATGTTTGGAGTGTTTTGGGAGGTCATGGTTACTCTTTTCAAGAGTTTTTTAAATCTATTTTTTCTAATGATGAGTCAGGACTAGTAGGTGGCACCAATTGATAAAAACATTGATTTGGGACAAGTGATTTTGGACCGGTGATATAGGACTTGTTAGTTAGGACCGATGAGTAAGAACTGTGACTCACACTGGTGAATTGGAATTTCAAGCTAATGAAGGTAGGTCAAAATGATGTGTATCCATAGTGACTCATCCACAGGTGACTCACATGGGTAGCTCGCATCGATGACTAACACAGGTGACTCACGATGGTGGTTCACCCAATGTTGAGTCATTTCTTATAGTTTTTCAAATTTTCGGAATTCTCCATTTTTTCCAGTTTCACAACATTAATGTTTCATTTGATGTGAAATGTGTTAAATATCATATTGACTGGTTTTTGGGAGCCATTTAAAATTTTATATATCATTTATAAACATGATGCTTCATATGGAATCCAAACCGCATGGTATTGGACAAGATCCTCTTTTAATGGGCTTTAAAATTGATTTCTCCCTTTGATTTAGGATATGAGGTTTCTAAAGTCGAGATACCCCATTAATTATATGTTTTTTTATTTTATTTGGTTAATCCCAAACCATTATTTCCTTAGGATCAGTGTGTTATGCGGTAGACTATGTATCGTGTTTTCCCTGGAGTCATTTCCTACTACCTATGTGCCCCCTATTTTGGAGAAACAAGGACATGCTGATCTTTTATTCTCCGAGGTATTGATTCCTTCAGCTCTCTTTTATATGTGAATCATATAGGGTGGGTTTATGAATATATCCTTATAAGGAAATAGAATTCAAAATTAATAAACATAATTTAATGGGTTTAACAACAATACATTATGGATTGGAAAAAGTGGGGAATGCTTTTATTTTATTATTTTATAGATATTGTGAATTTGTGTAGGGAATATTTCTTTTGAAAATCACCTCTATTGGTGGTCTTTGTTTGTGCACATGGAATGGAATGTGAATAATTGTTGTTGGTATTCTAGTAATAAACTATATTTATTTGAAATCAATTAACCACATATTCTTGGCTAAAAAATGGATTCCCAGCATGAAACAATATATATGATAACACCAATATTAATAAAAGGAAATTGATAGAGTAATATCCTATTAAATATGACTATGTTTTACCTTGGTTCGGGAATTAGTGTGCTATGTTTGGGTTTGTTTTTAGTTTTATTGTAGTTGGGTTGTGGGATTATATGTGTGATGTGTGGCGGTACATGTGGTGTAATGTAATATTTGGTTGACATATTGATTTATTATGGAATGTTGGGGAATTGTTTTGTAGTTTTTCATCTAATTGGGTTGTGTTATATTTGTGTCCGTAGATATCACGGGTGTGGTGTGGTTATGTAGCATGGTTGTAGAGAATGATTTTGCAGAGATGTGTTTCTGGTTGTAGTTGTGAGTTGGGGGTTTGTTGTGGTTGAGATGATAGACATTGTGAAATGACATTGAAGAGTGATGATAGATGTGGTTGGTATGGGTAATTTTCCCAAAGATTCTCCACAAGTAGCATGCATAAAGCATCACCCCATGTCTTGGGTTTATTATGTTATAGAATTAATGGATGTAGAATGGAGAGTGAATGTGAATTGTTTAAAAGTAGAAAACTCTTCACCTTCTTAAATGACAATGGTGGTGTTGAGTGTTTTATTATGTTTCTTATTTGATTTTTTTCTTTGTAGTTTCATGGGTACAGATGAAATGAATAAATGAATTTTTAATAAAGAATGTGAATGGGTTAAAAGAATATTGTGGGGGTACAAATTGCGTTTTTTGTTGGTTGTGAAGATCCTTTTCATTTATGAACTTTGAAGTGACTATTGTTGATACTATTAAATGAATTTAGAGGAAGAAAAAATGTGGTTTTGTGATTTTGTATTTTGTTTGGGAACCCAATGGTTAGGCCTGAGTGTTTGGTATTATATATATATACATGTATTTTCCTTTGTGATTTATATTCACACCTCAACAAAATTTAGAACAATGTGTTGAATACCCCCATTATCTAAGGGTACTATGTCTTTGAAAAACATATTGATAAGAGAATGGTTGGCTAGCCACCCAGACTTCCCTTATCTCTCATCTAGGTGGTGATAGTCCAAGATTCACCATGCATGTTTTGATTTTTGAGGCCCAGGTGTGTGTGGCAGAGTTGGGTTTCCTAGGTGTCTTCATATTGAGATTTGTGTTTCACAGGTGTCTTTAGGATGTGATGTGTTGTGCTATTAGGTTTCCTTGGGATGTGATGTGGTTTGTGCCCAAGGTGTCTATGGGTGAGATGTATTTGTGAGGCCCAGATGTTTGTGGGTGGGATGTGATGTGGTTTGTGTCCTAGTTGTCTACAGGCGAAATGTTGTTGTGAGACCCAGGTGTGTGCTGGAGGGTTGTGATATTGTCCTTTTGGATGAAGTGGGACCACCAATACATTTTCCATAATGGTGTCAGAGCATCTAATTAGTAGGTATGGGGTGTGTGGTACACTATCATTGAGGTTCTTACTATATTACCCTACCTTAATTTCAATACATGGTGAGTGTTCCTTTAAATGGTGGGGATGTTTAGTATACCTTGTTATGTGATGTTGGTTTTACTATTTTCTCATGGGAGAATTAGTATACTTCTCCCACATGTGCACGACAGACCTTTATTTTCCTACTTATTATACCATTATGCTCACTGTATATTTTGAAACCTCTTTCTGGTTTCTAGGAGTACTATGGTGACCATACTGGGCGTTACTAGCTTAGACTTTGGGATAGTTTTTGTGTAACTTCTTAACATTACCCTTAGTACTTACTGTGGAGTTTAAATATATTTGAACCATAATTGTTTAAAAAATTCATGCGATATAGTTTTGGATTTCAATTAAATATTTTCCTTGGAGTTGTTTCAAGTTCGATACAACTTATCTTCCAATCATGTTTACTATAAAAGGGTAATACATACCATTTATTGATATTTTTATACCCTTGGTTCTAGTTTCCACCTCGGGGCCTACTGGAGGCTGGACTCAGGGGGGGTCATTATATTCCTTTATTTATTTACAGTCCTGAAAGGGAATCTCTGGATGGAGGAGGTTATGATAGGGTGAAAAAACAAATATTCATGTATGATGTCCTATGGGTTTCCATTCATAGGTAGATTATCATAAATTAAAGGAATAATTTATTTTTAACATATTAATTTAAAATGGTAAATCAAAATTAAAAATAATTCACTTGGAATAATTATGAACCCATTCCACCAAATGAATGGGTTAGCATCCTGAAACCTATGATCTGATATCATAAGTGGTGGAGAATTTTTGGGCGGAACTAATGAATTACTCTTCAGGATCAAAAATGAATTTGGATATGAACAAATCAATTTTCAATAAGTGAACCATTTTCATTATAGGGATTCATTATTTTCATCACTATTTTCTTCAGGAATATAATTTTTAAATTTTTAAATTTGGATCCTCTGATCCACACGAATATTATTCTGTAACCATTCTATTGATGAATGTGATTAAATTTAAAAAAAAATTAAAAAAATAAAACTCATAGAAGGAATTTTTTTTATAAGAATATGTTCTCTTAAATTGATTTTAAATTATTTTAATTTGAATTTTCTATTGAATTTTTTGTGGAAATGTGAATTCATTTGTTATTAAATTTTTTAATTAATTTTTTTTTCTACATTATGTTCAATGTGATCTACTTATTAACATAATATTATATTTATTTCCCTATTAATTATTTTATTCATTCTCTAAACTCTCTATTTATCCAGATTATAGGCCTTGAATGCCTGTCAACATGAATTCATATTAGATGGGCATGCTTTCCACTTACCACAATTATTCACTAATTATTTTAAACATTTAAAAATTCATTAAAATTTTACTTTAACAATGGAAGACAAGAATATCTAGTTAGATTCATAATCAAAATAATTTTCATCATAGGAAAATATGTGTATGGTTTAGATGAATGTGGAACAAGGTTTGGAAGAAACAATGATGATTTAGGTGATGATTGATGCAGAATTGATTGAAATCATGCATGGGGAAGTGACATGGTAGAGTGATAAGGAATGTAAACAACATTAGTTTTTACGGTTCCATGTGGTAGCCCAAATTATGGCTTGATATAGAAATAGTGTCATTGATTCCAAGGTGAGGAGGTCGAGGTGATGATGGATTTCAAGGTGAAGGAGATAGTGGCCAAACTAGCCCCTAATTCATAAGACGAGTTTATCATTAAGATTATTATGGTAAACTATGCATGATAGGTGTGAGAGTATCCCTAGACACCCCAAGAAATTTGATCCCTTTGGGATCAATAATCAATCCACCCATGATATTTTTGGCAGAGAAATAGCAAGCCTTGCCAGTTTGGTTGCCAGGCCACATGAGCTATATGGGATATGAGACGTGGTGATGTCTATCCCAATATAACTAGTGATAGATCTGAACATGTACATAATCCAAAATAAAAAATGGTCACAACATTACCTACAATTATAACACCCCAATCATATATGACACACTTCTCTTTGAATAATACAGTAGCATTTGTTGTACGCAGCTTCGAGTTCTAACACACACCATGACCAATCAAAGTAGTCGTTATGAATAGTAATACCCACATTTTTAAATTTTATAAATTTTATCTCTCAAAATTAACTTCATTTTTGGATTCGGAATATCGAAATTATCCAAGGGTGAAATTTTGGTGCTTTTCGGATAACTTTCATATTTTGATGAATAGTGAAAAGTACTAAATTTTAATTAAAAACATCATTTTAAATTGAAATAATTAATAGTGATAAATAATGAATTTTAGTTGTTTTAAATTATATTTTGAATATAATTTTACCATTTAATCCAATTTTGATCATTGGACATAATTTCACATTTAAATTGAACAAAAACAAGTGTCAATCTTATGATAGTTATTGTTTCTTAAAAAACACATTTTGTTTTAACAACGAGAATTAAATTTAAATTAACAAATGAAACATCTATGTTTTGAATTTGGCAAAATACACTTCCTTATTTAATTCTTAATATCGAAATTAGCTTAGGGTAAATTTTTGGTATTTTTCTGAAAACTTTCAATTTTTGATGAATAGTGAAGAACACTTAGATACTGTTTAATACCATATTTTTATTTAAAAATTTATTTATATTATTTAAATTTATTTTAGGTCAAAATAGATACATAATACTTATATAAATTCAATGTAATTCATTGGAGTCAGTTAATAATAATTTTAGATATATAAAAATTTTATTGAACTTTTTCACCGTCTTTTACTCACCTCCTAGGAGAATTTGTAAATTCACATAAAACATAAATTTACCACTTCTGTGAGTGGAATTTTGAAAATCCTTGAGACACAGTTAATATCAATGAGTAAAATTTGGTTCAATAAGATACAAATAATTTTTGGTGAATAGAATCTTTTTAATTTTATTTACCACGGTAAAAAGTAAATAGGGTAATTAATGGTAAAAATGATATTATTATTACCCTAAAACATGTGCTAATTATATTGGATAAGTTTAATTCATCAAAAAACAACCTCTGGTATAAAATATGACCCTTTAGGTTCACTTGGATTAGATTAGGACAATTATTATTATTTAATTCAAAGAAGAGTTAAAAGAGTTAAAATCCAAGTTTCATAAATAAAACAATTTTCATATAGGGTTATACATAAGATAAATTAGATTATAAATATTAATTAGAAATATAAAATATTTCCTACATAATGTAATTTTTATTATAATTTTTAGACATTAAATAATAAAATTTCTTTATGACACAATGATGATGCACTAATTACCTTATTAATGAAAGAATCAAATAAATGGTAATATAAATAATAGAATAAATATAATTTCAATGTTTTTATGACATCCACTAATTTTCTAGGTGATATCACATGTTAGGGCTGATTCAATGTATCTTGTTCGAAGTAATCAAGTTGTGATGACTTTCAAAATAACAAAATACCATATAGTGTCAATTTTGACATAAATTAATATTTAAAGAAAATATTATATGATTAATTGATATTATTTTCCTAAAAATATGAGGCTCGGCCAAAGGACTTATATCATGATTGGTGAATCATTAATGGACCTCTTGGGGTCCCTTGGAATTTTATAGTATGTTTATTAACCATATAATATAAAAATACAAAGAGATATGGTAAATGTCAAATTAAGTAACTAAGGGTTAAATCTAAAATATAAGGTTAATAATGTGACCCAAACCTATATAAAACCTATTGGTTAAGTGTATTTATACCCATACCCACCATAGACATTGAATAATTTACATTGGAGCCATTATAAACCGAATATGAATTTATTAGAAATTAATACTTTCTGTTTTTTCTGAAGAGCTCCACCTCCCCCTTATAAAAGGACACCACTTCTAACAAATTCCTCACACCATTAAAGAAATTTGGCTCCTCCAAACTCGGACCAATTAAGCTCCCTACATCCATATCCTCCTCCTAGAAGCCTCAAATTAGGCAGAAGGATCTTCAAGATTCCTTTTCGGTTCAAACCAAAGAGAGTTACCGAAATTAAAGGTGACAATTTCTCTTATCTTCTTTTCTTTTATTTTACTTCTCCTACCCCTAAACTCATCTTATTGTTTTATTTTGTGACAAAACCAGTATCCTAAATATACTAGGATATTTTTATGAGATGTATTTTAACTATACTTACTCACACCTCCATCTAATGGGTGAAAAATATAATGTTTCTGTGGATGGCAACCAAACACCTCAAGAAAAGATGATTGTTCAATTTTCTCCTACCACCTATCATGGTGGCCATTATGATGGAAATATAATTAAATTAGATATTAATTATATTTATTTTATATATAAGCTTCTGTAATTCCATTTTATAGAATACCATTTTTTGTTTCATGTTTTATATATATACGATAATTTCATTTGAGGAAGTGCGAACTACCACCCCCTCAACGTGATATGACTCGTTTATACCATACATGGAACATACAAAGGATGGTTTTAATGAAATTAAATAACACATATATGATAATATATTATACCAGAATAATAATATACTGAATTATTATTTGTTTTTGATACCTTTTAATATGAAAATTGAAATGGAAGTAGCGTTTGTGCGTTCGTACGGACAACCGTCTCCACGAACGCGATAAGATTTATTCCCCATTGTATCCATTAAATTATAATTCTCATTTTATGACTAAGAATAATGTTTAAGGAGTTGATATCATTCTAGATATGTATAATATACAACATATCCATAACAATAACGACTCATTTAACAAAACATATAAAATAAAACGAGTAAGTCAACACCCGAAATGACGATAATACTAAGATATTATTAACAAAGAAATGTTAAAATATCATATATGATATCATATTAACGTATATTATTCTTTTATAATTTAATAACGATAATTTAACCATTATATATGAGATTACCCTACCCTCGACAAAGTAAAAGTGCAAGGTAAGGGTTTTTCATCTCACTCCTTATTCCCGTGAGATTCATTTCATATTGCCACTATTACCTTTTGTGTGGTGTATGTACTGCCCATAATTGTATTATTTTTGTAATACACTTTAATTTATGGGTATTTACATATTCATAATATGATACCTCTTTCATGGGTTGTATGTTTTGTAAGTTACCAAATTGGTAAGGGTTAATTTCACAATCTCTTTATTATCTGAGGTTGTTTTTACATAATTATCTACTAGGATATATTTATTATCAATGTCCATGTTTTATGAAATAAATTTCAAAGGGATTATTTTAAGGGACTTTTTTTTACTAAAACATCATTTAAAATGTTTTAAATATTTATTCTTCTAAATATTATTCATTAATGTCTATGTATTCAAAATGGTTTTAAAGATTTATTTGTATTGAATTGATTGTTTTTATTAAAATGATAAGTCCTTTAAAAAGTTTCAAAGTGTTATGGGAAACTTTTATTAAAAAATGTTATTAAATGACTTCTTTTCTAAATTTGGTGACTTTTATATTTTTTCATAAAATATTGGAATTTCTCTCAAAGAGTTTCAGAAATCATTTTCATCTATGTCAAAATACTTTGATAAATTTTACTCTTGTATGAAGTTGATTTATTATGATACAAATATTCCATATTTTATTTAAGGTTTTGTGATATGTTTGACTATGGATGAATTATTTTTATTCTACTAATGGCTTATCATTAATGTTTTGGAATTTCGTATGCTAGTTTTAATATGAATGTTTATGTTATATTTCATCCTCTTCTTAAGATGAATGTGTTGGACTAGTATGTTCCGGGTTGGGGGCCTATAAAAGTAAGACCTCCGGGTTGGTTTCCGGTTATTAGAGGCACTCCAGGTTTGTGTCCGATTATTAGAGGCACTCTGGGTTGGTGTCCGGTTATTAAAGGCACTCTGGGTTGGTGTCCTGTTATTAGAGGCACTTCGGGTTGGAGTCCAGTTATAGAGGATCTTTGGGTTGGAGTCCGGTTATAGAGGCTCTCCGAGATGGAGTCCGGTTATAGAGGCTCTCTGTGTTGGGTTCCGGTTATAGTTATCCCTTAGGTCTTGGAACGAGGCCTTGAAACAGAAATTAATGTTCGACATTATTTTTTCCATCATTATGAAAGTGGTTTGTAATATTGCATGTGATTATTCGACTTGTATAATATCCATGTTAATATTTAAATGTCATTACTTCATTTTATTTTTTCCATGTTATTATTAAAATCAAGTTTAAAAGGATTTTGTTTTAGTTATACATTCCCTTAAATGTTTATGCATATTTATGAATATTTCAGTTGTATTGTTATACTTACTGAGCATCTGATGTCACCCCTTTCTACATTTTATTTTTACCAGGATTCCAAAAAAGTGTATAGTGATTGATATGGAGGGTTAAGCCAATGGAATAATTGTGTTTCCGAAGGATTATTTATCTTTTTTTGTATGTTATGAAGTGTAATGTAAAATTTATCTATGTAATCTATTTTCCAAGGCTTCTAAACCGATCGGTCCTCGGGGAATTGATTCCTTGTAATCATGGCAATTTATTAAAATAATTCACTGAATCTGGGTAATTGTGGTCAGGGCGTTAAAACATTACATATCCAACCCTAAAATATCAATTGGTGTTCATAAGGTAGACCGTGTGGCCCACTCATACACTTGAGGGTTTTTTGGTAAAATCATCTACACATGTTCATTTCAAATAGATAAATACTATACCATTACTATTTTACAATATAGATCACAATTAAGTGGTATTTTGTCAATATTATTCCATTTGTGAGGTGAGATGTGAATATTAAAAATTTAGCTCTATATGATCTATATTGGGTTCCAATATTGATGATCATATCATTTTAATAACAGTGGTATATTTTTTGTCACCCTAATTTACCCATTCTACATGATCCTATATTAACAGCCTCGTCAATAGACGAGACTAGTATCCTCTAAATATACCCTGAGTGTGAAATCTTCTACTTAAACCTATAATTAGATTATTTTCTCCAAAGTATACACAGTGAGTGGGAACCTCTAATAGTATGTTTTCTTATTTATATATATTTTGTACCCCCAAAAAATCTCAAGGCATTAGATCCTCTATATATTCATTCTATATTCCCCCATCTAATATCATAGAGGAGGAATGATATCCTCCCATAATATCAACACCAACTCAACATAGGTTCCTTGCAGTGAGGTGTGAGCCTCCAATTATAGTTTTTCAATAGTTAAATAAGATTATTTAAATTTATAATTTGGGTGAAATAATGGTGGTGGGGTACTTAAGGGACTATGGGTGTTGCATTCACTCGATTGGTGAACATTATTTAGTGGTGATATAGCTCCATATTTGGGATTCTGGTGGTGGTATAGTAGTTAAAAATTGTTATCAGAATAGATTTAGATAATTATTGTGAATTATTGAACTCATATAGGTTTTATTTAGGATATGTTATATTGAAAACTACCAAATATATGTTTTTTTCTCTTAATTGGTCCAAGACCCAATATTTTCTCATATTCAATGATATTCAAGAAATTAAAGTTGAGATGATAGGGAATTCTCTATGTCACTATGAATTATAGTAAATGTGAATATTTTAAATTTACTTACCATTGGATTCCTACAAGTTACCCACTCATATAATGTGTCTTGAGGTAAAATTTTGTTATTTATTTTGTATATAGTTATCAGTTCATGAAAACGTGAATGCTTATAAACATAAATGAACATGAGTTGTGTCGATACATGTTTTTTCTATGAAAATGGTATAAAGATGGTATCATTTAAAATATAAACTGTGTGGTTTGTTTGCAGTTAACATCATTGATGTTTGGAGATGCATAGAGGAACATAGTGGTTCTTTATGATGGTGGGGTCCCTTGAAACTGGAGACCGAACAATGTGTATCTATAGCGAGGAGAATTTTCCCAATTTTATGTGTTTAATATACATGACTATTTGTAGTAACATTTTTCTTTTGAATTTATCCAATTTGAAATTAATCTTGTATATGTTGTCTCACACTTATATTGTGCATTGTTTAATTATTCATATATATATATATATTGTTATTGGTTTCTATTATACTTTGGAGATATGGGTTTATTTAATGATTATATATGTCATGGCCTCCCATGTTGTGTGATATATATATAAATTTCCATCCATTATACCCTAGTCCATTGGTTGTGGGCTTGAGGAAGTGGTCAATGATAACTTATATCTCTTGAAGGGACCCTATCGTCAAGTTGTGTAAGGTTTATATTAATGTCGATTGGTTATATGGATGTTTTTATAGATAGTAATAGTTTGATGACTGATTTTGGAATTTTTGGTAGTGATGTTAAGCGCATGTGATGTTCTGTTATCATACTAGGGAACCAGTATTGGTTTAGTGTTCACGGTATGTTTTCTTCAAGTCATTTATTACCTATTAGTTTTCCCTTATATCTGAGACATCATCTCTATATATAAGAAATATAAAACCTGCATCATAAATCTATCTATTTTGATCCGTAATCTCTGTCATGTGTCAAATAAACTGAATATATTATAAGCCTTTTGGCTACATCCTATCAATTAATTGGTAAAACAAGGTCATTTTAAATTTTTTTGATGAGGTTGGTTTATGAGGTAATACCCTGAAATTCTAATATATGGATATTTTTAAAAAGTCATTATTTTGGATAACATTCTCCACACACAAATCCAAAAAAAGGAAACCATGATATATATAGATAAAATATAAATATGTGTGATTGTTTAATTATATTAATTGGATGGGGGTAATGAATAAGAGTAACCACATGAGGAAAAAAAATTATAAATAAAATTAAGGCTATTTATACTATGAAAGAAATTAATATAGTTTTCCTAAACTGTATAATAAGATCAATTATTTTATAGAATTTTTTTTATAAAAAAATTCCTTCTATCATATTTGAATTTATACTTCATGAAACATATGATTAATGACACATTATATTTGATATTAATAATTTTTTAACAAAAATTTTGTAGGTAAATTATTTGAAATACGAATAATACAAGATAATATTTGAAATTATTATTTTCCATTTATAATAGTTTTTTATTACATAATTTGGTTTTATAAAAAAATGAATATATGTATGTTTTATTTTAAATTTGTAATAATATTCTTAATTTTTTAATTCCTTATATCAAAATTTACCTAGTATGTATTTTTCAGCATCTTATGAATATGATGATTTTTTATCTAAAATTAATGTATTCAATAATCTTATAAGTTCAATGAATTTTTCTATATATAAGATTGATCTATATGACTAAAATTTAATTTAGGTAATCAAATATGAATCTATGTAATAATATTAGAAATTTGAAAAAATTATATGATATTCTTAATCCCATGTCTGGGAATTTAAGAGCAATTTTAAATTTCTAATAAAAATACCACAATAAATTTTTTCTTTGAATAAACTAGTTGTAATAGATATTGAGTAATATATTTCATTAGATTAATTATATACATAGTTATTTATAATAAAATTTTTTATGTCATTAAAAATAGTACCCAAAATAATTTTATAGTATATATAAATTTAATGTTTAAATATGTTATTTGTATAAAAATAGTTTTATAAGAATAAGTATACCTATTGAAAAATTAATTCCTCACCCCATTATATGAGTTATTTGATAAAATAATTTTCATATTTTAAATAATATGAATCTATATATGTAAATATATATATATATATTAATTTTTATTAAAATAATTTATTATGAATGAATGAAATTAATTACTGAGGTAAAAGTAAATTTGGGTAAAATATTTAATGATAAATAATAAATAAGATAGTCATAATTATCTAAAAAAGTGGTTGATGTTATTTTTGACCGAATAATATTTTTTTATCCACTAGTAACATTTTATGGAATTTTACATGTGAATAAAAACCAATCATTATTTATAATGTTAATATTACACACAAAATTACCCTTCCATTTAAATGTAAAAGTGTAACATTTTATACACTTCACGAAATAACATTACTTAAAATTTCATTGTAAAATTAATCCATTTTCTTTCTTATAGAACCATATCCCATGTTCGGAAGCTTTTTTCACCTTTATTTAGCATAAGTACATCATTTCAATGGTGACTTCTAATAAACATTCATTTCCGTAACGTATGTACTATCAACTACATAGTTTTTCTTCTTAATTATAATGTTAAACATTTATTCTAGACACACATATATAATTATGTTAGTATAATATATATATATATATATGTTTAAATATATTTATATTATGGTTATTATTAGTGTATACTCATATACCCCATCCTTAATGAAAAAACCATCAATTTTGCATTGTGTAGACTGCCACCTACATGATATAACACACATCATTTTCATCACTGCATTACAGGGATATATAATATGGTATAATTAATAGATAAATATAATATTTATTATATTAATAATTTTATATTAAAATTAATTTAATAAACAATAAATGACATGATAAAAAAATGAATCTCTTTAATTTAATTATTGTAAATCATAATACTAAGAGGATAATATTTTATTCAAATTTGGCAATATTTTTATATACATTAATTTTACTTATTATTCCCTATGATTATTATTTATTATAATAATAATCACTATAAATATCTTAATTATTATTATATGATGATATTACATCCAAACCATTTCATAATCATTCATTAAATCAATGATTGATCATTTTTAGGTTGGATTAACCACAGAAGTGAAAAATATTATGAATTTATATCATGAATGATTATGTGAACATAGTCAAATTTAGAACATGAAATAAATATGTATTTAATTATTTTTTCTAGATATTTTCTATCGATATTTATTTCAATAATTAAAAAATAAACATTGATCACCAGGAATCACTAAAACATCCTTGTTATCAATTTCTTAATAATGCATAAAGACTAAAAAACTCATCAAACTAATTTAATACATAAAAAATAATTATAAATCATAAAAAATATTATTTTTGAGGATATAGTAATTATTATTATTTTATTAAGAGTTAATATAAAATCTACTATCATGAAAATATTACAATCGATCCAAAATATAAACACCTGGTTTGGAAAATATGTAGAATACATATGGATAATTAATATTTATAATGTGTATTAATGAAAATGGATAATAAAATGGTAATAAATTTGTTTTATATGATATTAATTATTATTAAATGTTCTTTTAAACTATTTTCAAGGAAGTGAAGACAAACTAAAGGGCATTGATTTCAATTTACCATCACTGAGACCAATATTTTATTTATGCACCTTATTTCATTTATGTAGTGTATATAATACCCATTTGAGATATTATATCATGAATTTTATTTCTATTATGGAATTATATGTTCAATTTGAATCCATATCTTTCAAGAAGTTTTTACATGATATTTTCTACCGTCATATTGGTTTTCAAGACATCAATTTTGATCCTTTGAGAAATGTTACATATTATGCACAATGTTACCTTTTTTTATTATATTACATTATATCCCTATAATTTTCAATAATTTGTTTCATTTATTTATTAGAAATGAAATTAAAAATAACATTCCCTTATTTAGGTGTTTATTGATTTGATTGCTTTCATTGTAGTGAGGTTTTTTTCTAACTCAATTTTCATTCGTTGATATATGGTCGTTAATTAAACTTATTTTTTATATATTGGGTACATTATGTCATCTTATTTAATTATATGGTAGTATATCATATTTTTTTGATGAAATATATTATTTATTTACATACTATTTGTCAAATATTCCTCATTTATTGGTTTATGTTTTTCTAAACAATACACTTTATTTATTTGAATGGCTTTTGATGTTTTTATTATAGTATTGGCCTAGTTTTATACCAATTTAACAATATAGTGTGACCATAAAATTTTATGTAATTCATATTTCATGATTTTCACAAACAAAAAATATTATTATATTAAAGTATGGAAATGCATTGGAATTTTCTATATTGTTGTTCCTATAGGGATGATTATTGGAATGTTGATTATTTATTATTTTACCATGCGCTTAATTCCTATGGATAGATAATGATAATGTTTTTTTATATTGAAATGGTAAAATGTATTGAAATAATTGGAAATTATTAACTTATAATATATTCTAATCATGTATTTATGTCCTATAATCTTCATTATATTGATAACCATGACTTTATTCGTCCAAATGTTCCTCGTGTAAGGGTATGAAAGGTCCTATTGACACTGATGTTAAATTTATTGGACCAAAATAATATATGTGTGGGTCCCGATCTTATACTTTCCCTCGATTCATCAATTATTCCCATGATATGAAAAACGTTTTGGTATTTGGTGGTTTCCTTCACAATTTGACAAGATTTCATGATTGGGGTATCAATGATAAGTAATGTTTCCTCACACTAGACCATGAAAGTAGTATTATAATGAAAAAAAATATTAATTTTATTAATATGATATCAGGATTGTTGATATCTATTTCATCATTGATATAACATTATCCTAGTTTCATGTAGATAATTTCTTCATATTGGTAAGTTATTTTTACCACAATAATTATGCCATTTATGCGATGATTTTTCTAGTAATATATTTTCATTACAGATCATTTGATCATTCCCTTTATTATGATATTATATCACAAATTTATGACTAAATGTATTAGGAATAAAATTTTTATAAGGATAACGTTGGTGAATGAATTTATCGGAGTTTTTTAAGGCTCGTTATGGATTTTTCAATTTTACATATAAAGAAGATAAATTATATCTTGATTCGAAGAACATGTGATTTATTAGTTTGTGATGATACATATTTAATAGAAGTTTTAAACCTAAATATATCCTTAAAAATTTAATATATTCAATACAATTTCAAATGTTGTAATTAATGAGGATTATATCTAAGATTTAACAATACGTATTATTTAATTTATATAAATATTGTTTTTATGGTATCCATATATTGGAGTTTGGTTTCAGGGTATATCAATTGGGATCCAAGGAATGTTTTAGATAACTTTAAAAATTATGATGTTTGTTAAGGATAATTTAAGGACTAATAATTTTATGTTGGTCTCTATTTAAATCGTATATAAAATCCATTATAATAGTTTTCAATTTAATGATATAGAAATAATAAGAAATTTAACAGTGGATTATGACGAGAGAACTTTAATAATGTGTAATTGAATTAAATAAAGCATCAAGGCTATTGAAAAGTACGGATTATTCCATTTTTTAAAGAAATAAATCTCTTTTCCAGTACTATCTTGTGGATGTTGCTCTGAATCTTATGATCCTTGGGATAATCACCCAAAATTATTTGTTTGAGTATTGTCGCAATCAATGTTCGGATACATGATCAATGAGCTAAGGACTACACACTTGGTGAGAAACACTTAATGGGATCTTCTTTGGTTAATAATATTATATTAATGAACCATTACTATGGATTTAATAATAATTTTTAAAAAAATTGTTAGAGAACCTAATGGAATAATGACCATGAAAAATAAGGGATTGAACATAGATAATCAAAATACGATATGAGAGTGTCATATGTAAAAAATAAGGGTTTCATAAGTGATTAAATATTTATATTGATGGATTCATATACATATTTTGGATATTAACACAACCATTGTCGATTTTTTATTTGGACGAAATATGATTAGGAAAATGATACTGAGAATTATATTCACATAGAATCAACTTTTTATTATAACTAAATTAGTGACCATAAAAATGTGGATGAGAATTTGAGTATGTTTTTTATTTTGATAAAGCTGTGTATCCAACAGATACCTAATGTAGTGAGATTAATATTTTAATAGAAACTAAATCTATGACTCTTCTATATAATAATTCATCATTGATATTTATTAATGATATTATGTTATATTCTAAATATTCTGTTGATTATATAAAAATTATAGGGATTATTCATTAATAATTTTAATTTAATAGAGTGTAATCCTATTTTAATATGTATTAATAACCTCAAACAAATTTATTACTTAGATACATTTTTGGGAAATAATTTTAGAACAAATGATTTGGGTATAGATAACTATTCTTTTTAATATAAAATTTAGAATGAGATAATAAAGGGAGATTTGATTTCAAATAATATGTAAGATAATAATTGGTACCCTTGGTATTGATAATTTATTCCTTATTTATTTGGGAAGATCATAAAACTTTATATCATGGTATACTGTGACTGGTGTATGATATTATGAACTAGTGGTTAATAAAATTTTAAGTTTAAAGATAGAGGCCATTTTTGGAATAATATATATTATCAATAAGGTTTAATTTTTGTTGGACTCTAAATGATTTTGGGGAAGTAATTATATTGAAAATATATGATAGTGTTATATATATACTTTAGTATGTGATTTTTGAAATGAATTTTTTTTTTCAAATAAGGATAAGTTGGATTTTTATATTATAGATTTCAAGTATTATTTTCTTTTGAATATTTTAAGAAAGTGAATTGTAATCTCAGATCTCTCTTTTAAGGATTAGTTTAATAAGTACTATAGATCCAATATTAATGTAAACTAGGATAATACATCAAAGATATATGTAAAATTTAGAGTAATGTAGGCTTAACTATGTTTGATACAAGTTGAGTTTCAAGAACTACAGGATAATATGACTTTGTTATAAAGTGAGGCATTTTGAGTTTAAATTTACATATGGTTATTTACTATAACTCACTTGTAATTATTTTCACACATGTAAACTCTTTTTTTAAGTATTAGATAAATTATAATGGGACCATGTTTATAATAGTCTCCATAGAAAATGATAAACTACCCCAACAAAAAACAAAAAGGGATAATTTATGGAATGAAAAATATGTTAATTATGAAAAACCAGAAAGGAAGAGTTGTATATAATAATGTAAAAATAAATGAAACCCAAAAATCACAATATAAGATATGGATAGAATCTCATTAAAATTTGTGTAACCATGATGATAAATGATTAAATATTTAATTTTATACACGTTAAAATTTTGGTGATAAACATGGGATTAAATGTTATATGTGTGGACATAAAGGTCCCCATAGTCACAAGTGTATGTGAAAGAGATAATATATAAAAACACCTTTACTCAATTGTAGGAATGATTGGAATTAGAAAACTCAATGTCCAAATAACATTTCTAATAATGGAGATAGTGACCAGAAACAATGTGATCCATGAAAATAAAATGAAATTACTATTAATGAATCTGATAGTGGGGTTTTAAACTATATTTTCTAATATCATATTTTATGTAAAAATTCAATTACTAATATATTTTTAGATATAAATAAAAACATTTTGTGGTGTGATTATTATATAAATTATTTTCAGGGTTTGTGTGATGTTATTTCTTTTTAATATATATAATTCCCTTAATATAATTTTTTTGTTAAGTTAGAAATTAGTTATCTCTCATTATAATGATCTTATTATGTATTTAATATAGATAAAACTCATACCACATTCTAAATAATCCCATGAACATATAGGGGATATTTTTATTTATGATTTCTCTATAGAAATTACACTGATATTATGAGTAAAATTATAAGGAAACAATTTCTAATGGTGGGTGTGAATGTAACAGCCTGAAATTAATATATATGATTACTATCAAATAATTAAATGTGTATGATATGTTTCCCTACATGAATCACAATACATATATAAAGATTTGATATATTTAGATATAGTATAAAGTTGTAAGTATGATAATTAAAACATAGTCAATGAATTAGTGATAATGAATAAGAGCATCCCAATTATGAAATATAATTATAAGTCAAATAAATTATTATTTTAATATGAATCAATATAAATTTGTTTTCATAAAATTGAAGATGATGTCATATGTTGATTATAAAAATATTCATAAAAATTTATATATGATAAAAATTTATATATCATGAAACATATGATCAAGGATAATTTTTTATTTTTTAATAATTGGTTAAAACAAATTATAGTTGATAAATAATTTGAAATAACAATAATAGCTTCTAATTTTTGAAAGATTTACTTTACAATTAAATTTGGATTTAAATATAAATTTATAAATTTTAAAAAAATGAATTTGAACGTTTTGGAATTTGAAATTAACAAAAGGGAAATTCATTTTTTAATTACATACAAATTTTTTTTCAATGTGTGTGTTTTTTTAAAAAAAAATATGCTTTTTGTTGTAAATTTATGTTTTCATGAAAATTTTAATTTATATAACATTTAGAAATAAGAATAATGATATATAAGATAATAGACCATTTTCTGTGACCACATATGATTCTAGGGAAGAAAAATATTCATTTAAAAATATTATTTGAGCTTATAAATCATATATCCACCATTTTTATAAAAAACTAAATCGCGACTTTTATAAAAAATAAAAAATCTTAATTTTTCTATAAATAATTTATATTTAAAAGTGATTTAGAAGTATCATTTCATGAAATTATCATATCCTATACTTTTTAATAATAAATAAATTTATTTCATTAATATCTGTAAAACAAATTAATTGTATATTATATATAAATTTAAATATAAAATTTATATTACTCTAAAAGAAGTTTTTATGAAATTATATGTATTTATTTTACTATTTTCCTTTAACTACATTATAAATAATATTTGTAAAATTATTATCATATTTTAAATTATGTCCATCCGATTTTTTTAAAAGATCAATCTTAAAATTATTAATTAAATTTAATTACTAATGATATAAATGAGTGTTCATTCCCAATGTAAATTACTATAAAAGAGAAAATGTTATAAAAAATTTAAAAAACACTCAATGTTAAATAAAAAAGTTATGGTTGCAGTCACTCTCCACCGAAAATAATTTTCCTTCCATCTTATTCCTATTTTTTCGTTAAAAACATTTATTTTAAAATGATACTATTGAAAATGTAATCGTTTTTTCCAAAACCACCCTTCACTTCAATAATAAATGGATAAAAAACAAAATTTCTATTCCAAAATTTATATTGAATTTTTACATAAGTAAAGTCCATTTTGATCATTATAGAACCTTTCTCTATTATAAAATCATTTAGGTCGTCATTTGTGAGCATAATGGATTCATTTGCAAGAAGACTTTCAAGGAAACTTTGATTCTCTAATGTGAGTATTATCGACTACGTAGTTTTTATTCTTAATTATCATTGTTAAAATTTATTCGAGACACAATAATATAATGATATTAGTATCATTTATATAATATAGTCTTAAATTATTAATGTTATTATATATTTTATTCATATAAACCATTAGTTAAGAAAAATATGAGTTTCACACATGTGTTTTACATACTACTATCTTCATTTTTTCACATATTAGGTCTCCATAAACACATTAAAAGTATGGATCTAAGGATGGAATTAGTAGACAAATATTATTTTTATGATATAATCATTGTTATTTTATAAGAAATTGAATTACTTATTACTGATATTATTAATGAACAATAATCATTAATTTTATCGAATAAAATCAGTTTACTAAAATGGTATACTATTGTTCAAATTGTATAATATTTTCAAATAAATAATGTAATACTATGATTACTTATTATTCCATATATGTTTTAATATTTGATACTGTAAAATAACATAATTATTCTCATCTAATGATATTACAAAAAAAACCCACCTCATAATCATTTTTTAAATAATGATATATACATGTTTTGGTCATCTTAGCCACCTAAGAGAATAATAATATTAATTTATATCATCAATGTCTCTGGGAACATAATTAAATATAAAATATGAATGAAATTATTAATTTTTTATTTTTTGTTTTTAACATTTTTTATCAATAATTAATTAAATAATTAAATAACACACATCAATCATCAAGAATCATCGAAACATCAATCTTATCTATTTCATCTTCCTGGATATTGTTTAAAAAACTAATGAAATGATTTTTAAACATTATAAACATCTATATATCATTAATAATTATTTTTTATTATATATTAATGAGTAATTCTAGAATCATAATGAATATTGAATCCAAAATTATGATAGTAATATGTGAAATCAATAATATAAAAAATCGTTGTGAAAAATATGTAGAATTCATGTAATGACTAAATATTTATGAAGTTAATAAATCAAAAGAGATTTTATTTAGGCTCTAAATTAATTTAAAACTATATATCTTTGTCTATTATACAAGAGGTTATTTTTCCTTCATTGATTCCATGATTAGATATGTGGGTTTTCATCTCAATTCCTCTTCATTGAGATAAGAATTGTATTTATACACTTAATTTCATTTTTCTGTTTATAAAATTAGTAGTTTAAATAAAATATCATTAATTATTTTATAGAAATTTTATTTTTAGAATAATTTTATGACCCCTCTTCCAAGGGGTTTTGATTCGATGGTTTCTAAAGTCACATGGATTTTCATTTCCTCAATTTTGATTCATAAAGGCATGTTACGTGTTATGAACAATGTTCCGAGTATATTGTATTACATGGAATTATAATCCATTCAGTTATATATAATTAATTTTATTTCATTTCATTTTATTTAATAGATAAATCATTTAACTTTTTTCATGATTCTATTATTTTATTTGTTTCCCTAGTAGTGATGATTTTTTGTAACTCAATTTTCATTCATTGAGTTATTATCATTATTTAGTCTGATTTAATATAACATTCATACATTGTTCCATTTGATAGTATTATGTGATTATCATTAATTGTTTTTTGGTGATATAAATTCCTACCACATAGAAATCATGACAAAAAACCCACAATTCTTGTGTTATGTACATTTCAAACCATCCAATTTCATTCTTCATAAGCCTTATGATTAGGTTATTGAAATATTAAATTTTCCATATATATGAATTGTTCTATAAAGGATGAACATCAAATTTTACATAATATAGATTGAATGTTTTTCAAAAAGATATAATGTTATTTTATTGACTTGCAGAAATGTATTGATGTTATTTATATTAGTATCTTAAAACAGATAATTATTGGGAATTTGACTCCATTATTTATCTATACATCTTCTTCCCTCGAATGGGTTATGATAATTTTATCCCAAACATTGAAATAGTAAAATGTATGGTAATTATATATGATATTTGACATATAAAGTAGGTTTATAAATTATTTGTTTCTTATATTCTTCATTATACTGAAATTCATGTTATAATTTAGCAAATGGTTGCATATAGATTGGAATGAAATGTCTTGTTGACTCTTACTGGAAGTGCATTGGATATAAAATTTCAATGGAAGGGATAAAAAATATATATCCCCTATATGATTCAATATTTATCATCTAAAAAAACATGTTTGGGTATTATGTATAAGCCCATAAAAATCTGGGTGATGTCTTTTATATGGGGTTTATGATTAGGGAAGGGAAATGACATAGGGCATTCATAGCTGGTTTTTGATGTCCAACATTTTTAATTCCATCAGTATAAGATATGTGTTATCTATATAATTGTTTTATTATATTTTCATTTATATATCATGATTTGAATTTTTTTATTAATGTATGTTCTTTACATATTGCCAGAATAAAATTTATTCCATGTTTATTCTGTGATTTATTCATGTATATGTTTTTTTACTGACCATTTGATCACACTCATTCTTATGATTCCATTTCTATAAGTAATAAAAAAATTATTAAACATGATGTGATTAGAAGGATATCATGTTTTTTATAATTAATGAGAGACCTTTAAAATCTATTATGGATTATATATATTTGTATATAATAAAAAAATGACCTCTTTATACAAGTTAAATAAGATTTATTATATTATGATGCATCATATTTCTAGAAATCCATAAATCTAAATTGATCCATCATAATGATAGATATTAAATAAAGAATTTTATTTTCTAAATTTTGATAGTCATATCTTGAATTTTATAGAAGGTATCATATAATTTTTGAAAAATATGTGTCTATGAGTGCTATATATGGGAGTGAATGGAAATGAAATCACACACAATCAGTTAATTAGAGATATGACTATCACAACCGACTAGTGAGTGATCTATTATAATATTCTAAAACATGATTGAGAGATATAATGTCTCCATCTTTTTTGAGTGTTTCACATTGTTTCATACTTAATTTTATTTATTGTAATTGAGTGGGTGTTAGTTCTCATTAGTTTAGATGTGAGTAAATCTTCATTAGATATATTTAATTCATTATGATGATCAATATCATAGGGGTTAATGGGTTTCACATGAACCACATGCGATATTTTATTTTCTTGATCCGTTGAGTAACATTTTCCTCTAATTTTGACATTACCAACAATATTGAAATTCTTATATTGAGACCCCTATATGGTATAGTGATTTGTCAATGGGTGATTTGTTTTAAAAAACTCTTAATGGGACTAATCATCCATGATAATAATTTGAGACAGTGTTCAGGATATTGAAATTTCTAAGGCTGTTAGGAACCCCATATAATATTTTGACAATATCTGAGTGTGTGTTAAGGACCATGAATCTCAAATGGTGTTTCCCTAGACATGTTTTGAATGGTAATTATTCGTCCTCATTAGTTCAAGTGGGTATTATGATTGGTGATTATTAAGATGGGGTAGTTTTTTCTTGTAATATCCTCAATATCATAAAACCCACCCCACAAAGAATGCTTTTTCAGTTGATTACTCTTGGTATACATCAACCCCAACTAAAAGATATTTTTATCATATCTTGTAAGGAATGAAATAGTGGTGTCATGGATAGACCTCTTCCTATATTATATCATTGATCATTTATAAATCTCTTTCTTGGACCATTTTATCAATAGTATATTTTTTATAAGAAGAGTGTGTGGTGAATGTGTATCCAAATATGGATGATGCATTGGTACACTCCCACAATCACGATCCTTGGTATGATCTTCTAATGCACAGTGTGATGACATTCAAAATTATAAGGAGACACATATGATGGATGACAATGTTAGGAAATCAATGGATGTAGATTAAATTATTTTTTCTAATAATAGAAAAAAATAACATTTGTAACATTCATTGATAATCCTTTTTTAACCATCTTCATAATATGAATGAATTATAGTGGAACCCTCTCAAAACCCATGTTTTCTATAAAGAATATATTGATGGTGACTACCTTTACCTATCCCATTCTATTGAAGACATTTTATCCTAAATTTTTAACTATAAATTGTAAATTTTATTCATGGAAAATATAGGACACAATGGTACCTATATTGTTATATATAGACTAACAATTCTATTGTTTTGTTGTTATGTTTAATTGGGTGAATTCGGTAACATCCACTTCAAGTAGATAATGAGTTATCCTTATGTGTGGGGAGTAGATACTATAAGGACTCCGCATTAAAACAATACATGATATTGAATTATAAGAATAATACACATTGAGAATATTTTCAGGTTTATAGTTTTAGAGAATTGGGCCATAACTATTACAAATCAACTTGAAAATTACAAGTACACACTACTACACAGTATCCATATTTTTCATAAAATATAAACTATTAATAAGAAACATGTCTAGTTCTATGTTTTAGACATCATGACTTTTACATGATCCCATACTTGAACCAATTCATCTTTAAGTCATGTGAAAAAAACTCGAAAACATGGGATGAGCATAAAAAGGTTAGTAAGGGTTATAAAATAAGGAAATAAAATGTTAGCCCATCAAAAAATTTAAATCTATGAAACCATTTTTTTCAATCATAACATACCTGATGAAACCATAATATTTATGAATAACAGATAGAATTGATAAATAATAAAGGTAACTTGTGTAATACATATCATATATACAGTATAGATATCACATCTACATATATAGTTACATTTGAATACCCATAACAGTATATACCCTAAATTTCATAGGAGAAATATTAATGTTTTCCTCTGTCAAGTTAATAATGAATTGGAGAGCTACCACGAGCCCACCCACCCAAGGTTTTTCTCAGAACCAATCGTATACATAAACCATTTCTTAATAATTATAACATATTCATAACACATAAAACAAGTACAAAATAATGATAAAATTTCCACATTCCAATCATAATATATCTTTTCACGTTATTGACATAATCAATGCTTTATCAAACCATTTTCAAAACCATTTAAAACATTTTTTAATGATATATTTTAATCAAAGTGTATGATAACACTTTGAATAGTTTGAGATAAATGTTAATTTCAAAACATTCATGTCGATATAAATAATTAGTTAAAACTATTTTCAAAACATGCACATTAATGAAAATTATTTAGAAGAATAAATCATTAAAACATTTAAAACTATATATTATTGAAAGAGTTCCTATAAAAATGAGAGATGGTTGAATAAAAATAATTGAAGAATAAAATTAATCAAAACAATATAATATCATGAAAATAAATGGATTAATGATATTATATTCCAATGGGTAGTATTAACACCATATAAAATTAAACTGGTTCATAACAATAATGAAGTCTCAATGGAATGTAAATTGAGACAAAATCCCTTATAGAACCCGTATCCTTAGATTAAGGATAAATAAATTACATCATAATGTGTGAAAAATAAAAATAAACTAATTATGATTGGATATTTATTTTAAATAAATTAGAGTACATTCACACATTTTATTTTTAAAACAAAACCAATGACTTTGTTTTTTTACTCAATGAAAGGAAATTGAGTTAAGACTACCCTTATTAAGTTCATATCAATGACATTAGAATTTATTGATGGAGTGATTATGTGAATAAAAATAATATCCATACCAAGGGGAGTGGAAATTAAAATATAAATAATAAAACAGTTATTCCATATATGATCATAGCATGACATTATTAAGAATTATAAGATTAACCTTAGGAATTGAAATTTGGTTAAAATGTTCCCTTACCGTTTTGGTAGCTTACGAAACAAACACCACATGAAAGAAGTATCATAAAATGAAGATGTAAATACACATAAATTAATTTATATTACACAATTAATACTATCATGGGTGGTACATACACCACACAAAAGGAATTACTGGTGAATATAACATGAATCTCATGGGAATAAAAAGTTACATGAAAACCCCTTACAATATAGTAATCAATTGAGTTGTGTGACCAAAAGTTACTAACCAAAAAATGAATCACCAAATACTGTGAATATAAATATAATAATGATAATATATATCAAATTTTAGTACACAATACACTACAGGTAATAGATAAGTGGATAACAATAGAAATCTCATAGAATTAAAAGTGAGATTTGAAACCATTTACCTTGTGTCTGACATGACTCGATTGTTCTTTAATCTCTTGAATAATAAAGTAATGTTAATTTAACATTTCATAAGAACCATTATAAATTTTATTTTTTCTTTTATATTAGTTATTACTTTTTTATAACAATTACTTAATTATTTGAGTTCATATCGGGCATTTTGTCGATGTTCCGAACTTGAGTTAAAAATGAAATTGATGTAGTTATAAATTATCCATGTGGTAAAAATTAAAATATATATGGAATGATATTCATGATTTAGATATAATATATATAATATATATCAATTATATATATATATATATTTATAATAGTTCATTACATTAGGTGATAAGAAATGAAATGCACTGTTCATGGAGATGGTTAGTCGTACGTACACATGAACTCTACTTTCATTTCAATTTCATATTTAATGGAATGATAATGTAATTAAAATAGGTATATTATAATTACAATATAATATAATATATAATTAAATTATCACCATTCTTTATAGATTCCATGTATGGCATGGACGAGTCATATCACATTGAGGGGGTGGTAGTACGCCCTTCCTCAAATGGAATTATCATTTTATCCACTATTGAAACCATAAATGTATTCTATAAATGAAAAATAATGATTCCTAGAAACAATATAAATATAATATATATATCATATAATTATAGTTCCATCTTAATGGCCACTATATGACATGGTAGAAGAATATTGAACGATCTTCATTTTGTGAGGCAGTAGATCACCGTTCACAGAAACAATATGTTATTTACCCATTAGATAGAGATGTGTATATGATTAGTTCGAATCAATATCATATCCACAACCTATTACATTTAGTATACTTATTATCTTATAATATAAAGTAATAAAAAGAGTTTATGGGGTTGGATAAGTAAAATAAAACAAAAAACTTATGAGAAGACATTACTATTAAATCAGGTGTATCCCTTTGGTTTGAACCAAAAGGATTAATTGAATTGCCTTATTACTAGGGTAATGCTTTTATGATGAGGAAACAGATATAAAGAGATTAATTGGGTAGAATTTGGATGATCTAAGGGGCTTGATAAGTGTGAGGATTGGGTTCGAAATGAGGGCTTTTTATAATGATGGGGGAGGGGATCTTTAGGAATGTTTAAAAATATTATTTTATTATATAATGATTTTCATATTCTAAATGTAAAATAATTATTAAAGTCGAATATAATAAGACTCATGTTCTAAATAAAATCATCCAATAAAAATTGGATAGGTTTTTTATATTAGATTAATCATTATAATCATATTTATTCATATCATTCATTAATGAGGCAAACACATCATCATTATTGTGTAACAACTATTTTTATTTATATGATGTCCAAAAATTACAAAACAAATATAATGATGTTTTAAATCTTATTTTCATTAAAATTCATATTTATTGAAGAATAGATAACTTATATAACCCCATGTAATAATTTATTTACTAAATGATATACCTTTGTGTAATTTTTGTCATTAATTTAAATTAATTAATATAATGTTTCATTATCACTCCCAATGGGCTCTATGGGGTCCTAAAATCGACCCAAGGATTCCCTTAGTCGGAAATGTAACATAAAATAGGATTTGGACACATGTTAGTGTTATTTAAAATAATAATAATAATATTTTGTTACCCTTATTTATTAGATTTACCCTTTCACCATGGTATGTAAAATATTTACTAAAGTAAATATTCACAATGTCTAGTAATAAAAGTAACCTATTTACCCAATTTGGACCTCATGATTCCAAATTTGGAATAAATTTTTCCAAATTAAAAACACATAAGTGGTATAAATTAATATAATATTAATTCCTACCGTCAAAACAAAAATAGTGGTTTTATGAAATATAAACATTCAAATGATATATACTTGTATATGACCAATTTCGAAGTGAAATTACATAAAATGACCAAAATTGGATTAAATGGTGAAAAAATTAATTAATTAGACTTTAAAACCAATTTAAAATATAATATAAACTTATAAATTAATTTGATTAAAAGGAAGTTTTGAATTAAAATACATTATTTTTCACTATTCATTAAAAAATAAAAGTTTTCATAAAAATACAAAAAATATACCCAAAGTAAATTTTGATGTCCCAATTCTAAAAAAAAATAATTTTTCCCAATAGAACATATAAACATGACCAAAACTAGATTTAATGAGGGTTCTCCATCAAAAGTTGGTAAATCAAACTTTTAATGAATATTATAGTATTTATACTTAAAATATGATTCGTTCTTATTTTAATCCTTTTAAATTTATTGGGTAAATTTAAAAACATTTATTAAAAATATATATTCATAATGTAGATACTTATAACCATTCATGTCAATAAAAAGGTGTGGTGTTATCTACCATTTAAAATAATATTATATTATTCTTTTTCATTATGACTCAGCATAGTGTGAAACATAAGATTTCAATGAATCCTACGGTTAGGTATTGGGTAGGCCATCATAACTAGCATCCCCTTTAATGTAAAATTAATATTTAATTCAAATATTTTAATTAATATTAAAATATTATATTATTTATTTACCTGAGATGTTATATCCTTACACCATTTTGGATTTTCATCCTCGTAATTTTTAAATGGGTCTTGGAAACATAATTGAAAGTACCACATCAAAAAAAGAGTCAATAAAAATATCACTTTAAAAGAAAGAAAGAGAAATATAATGGTCACCCGAGATAGCCCATATTAGGATTTCAGGTAGGAAAACGTGGATATTGAAGAGACAAAAACCATTAAGGTATGATGGAAAGTGTATATAACATGATTAAGAGAATGTTAACCACTATAAAATCACTAACAAGAGAAGAGATAAACAGTATTTGATTCCCCTGTAGGGAAATTTAAAAGACAAATTTTTTGTTTTATGTTACATTTCATAATGTTGAGGAATTTATTTAACAAATTGAATAATAAAATAATGAAACACACATAATTTTCATGTAAAAATTTATCCCTTATTATATTTCTACCACAAAATCTTCTTTTCTTCAAACAATAAGTATTCAAGATGACTTGTTTTCGTTGAAACCACAATAATCATCTTCTATAGAACACGTAATCCAAAAAATATGATCTATATTTTTTCCATTTCTTTAGACATTAACCAAAACCAAAATGTTTAGTACAAGATGAGATAATC
This sequence comes from Viscum album, assembly GCA_963277665.1. NCBI lineage: Eukaryota > Viridiplantae > Streptophyta > Magnoliopsida > Santalales > Viscaceae > Viscum > Viscum album. The sequence continues at coordinate 250,923,150 of OY728133.1, forward strand.
CCCAAGAATATTAATATTTTACAAAAAGGAAAACTGCTCTTAATCTCTAAAAATTTCAAACAATACCCAAAGTTCAACAAAGACCATTCAATAAACATTTGTCTATAAAATTATTTAATGTAATCCAAATTATGATTGAAACTGAAATCTCAGATGGATTTAATCACATAGTCTTCCATGATAAATCATAACATTTGTCTCCATATTACATCAGTTACACTTAAAGTCTCATTTTGAATAGAAATTAACCTAATCACTTATTCTCCATGATAGGTTAATCATTTTAATAAATAATCAAAATCATCATATGTCAAAAATATATACATGGATTATACCAAAATAAAATTTCAACTATTACTCACCAAATGAGATCACATAGTATTATATTTCCCTTAAGTTAATAATGCTTCCAAAAGAGAAAAAATCTTCTAAAATTAACTTTATCAATTAATCACCAAAATAATTTACCTATATTAAGGATATCCATTTGATAAAATGGAATTTAACAAAATCACCTTATTTTTTATCAATAAAATCATTTTTCATAAAATAATAAGTCATACTTACTAAGGACTTCATGTCAGACAGTGGTGGGTGATGCACTTGTGTCGCCCATCAGTTGTGGTATTGATTCTTGCGGCCTTTCCAGACATGATGGGTTTTCACCAATCTGATGGGATGTCCTTTTTATAAAACAGAAAAAATAAACCCTAACATGTTTTTACCTCAAATGTTTTCTTATACAATTCATTTTTATCCCAATACATTAATACCTCAAAATCTTATATATTGTCAATTTTTTCACCTCCATATGATAAAATAGAACTATTCCCTATAGAAAGAACATCATACCTTGATCATGGTGTCCATATGGATTCATCATCATCTTTTTCAATTAAATAGATTGTCCATGCATTGCAATAATTATTTTGTAATCTTTTAAATCATTTTCTTCCTTTATCCAAATATACCATGTACAACATGGGTCATATGGGTGTTTGCAAAAAAAAAGTTTTAGAAAATAATCATGTATACCATATAACTACAAATATCTGATAAAAGATGATTTTTATAAAACATGCAGACCAAATTTGAGATGAAACATTCAATCAATTGTCGTTTTGAAATACCATAAGTATTTTATAAGATACTATATCATAAAATCATTTATAAATTACTTGCACAAGGTTCTCTTTCTTTAGAAAATTTTTCAAAATCCTAATATGCTTCAAAATCATATGATAAGGTAAAATATTTGAAAATTCCTTGATAATATTTACCTTTTTTGAAAATATGAGAATATTATGAAAATATGATTTAATTAAATGCAACCCATGATCCACGGTGATATCTAGGTATATCAGAGGTGTTTGATATCACACAAAAATTCTTTCAAGTGAGTTGTATGATTGAAAAAGTTTCACTATCATCTAAACATGACTTTGAAAAAATTATTACAAGCATGTCATGATGAAGACATAGGAATATCATTTTATATCCTCCTATTTAAATTTGTAATAGAATTCCATTGATCAGAAAAATATATAAAACAATTATTTAACTGAAAGAATAGACAAAGCGACTAAGTATGTGTTTAACAAAAACTCTTAATCCCTAAAGTTATCTAAACCGACCTCTGATACCAACAATAAAGACCAACCCTTAAAACATTGCATAATATTGAATTAAATGAATAATTCACATCGTTGATCATTTCCAATTTAGAGTTGTAGAGAATTAGGCCATAACTATTACATATCAACATGAAGATTACATGTAGACACTACTACTCAGTATATATATTTTTTCATAAAATTAAAACTCTTAAAAATAATCATGTCTAGTTCCATGTTTTAGGCAACATGACTTTTTCTTGATCCCATCCTTGACCCTATTCATCTTTATGTCTTATGGAATACATTTCAAAAAAATGGATGATCATAAAATGATAATTAAGGGATATAAAATAAGGAAAAAAATCATTATCCCATCAATATATATAAATAAATGAAAACATACCTTTCAATCATAACACACCTCATGAAATCATAATATTTATGTATTACCCACAGAATTCATAAATCATTAAGGTAATGTGAAGAAAACATAACATACTTATATTACTGTTATAATATCTACCTAGGCAGTTACGTTGGAATACCCATCACAGTATATTCCCTAAATCTCTAGGAGAAACATAAACATTTACCTCTATCACAATACCCAATGCATTGGAGAGCTATCTCAGTCTCACACGGCATAGGTTTATCACAGAACAACCTATTTATGTAAATAATTCTCAATAACCATATCATATTCATAACACATAAAAAATGCATAAAGGAAATATAAAATTTCCACATTCCAATCACAATGTATCTTTTCAAGATATTGACATAATTAATGATTTATCAAACCATTTTCAAAACCATTTCATACATATAATAAAAATAATTTTAAATCAAAGTGTCCCATACCACATTAATGACTTTGAATGAAATATTTATTTTAAAAAATTCATGTCCATATAAATTAGTCAATAACATTATTTTTTAATCATGGAAATTTATGAAAAATATTTATAATGATAAATCTTTTAATCATCTAAAAAATATTTTAGTTAAAGGGTTACTAACCAAATGAGAGATGGTTGAATAAAAATAATTGGGGAATAAAATTAATCAAAACATTATAATATCATGATAATAAATGATTACCGATATAATATTCCAAAGGACAGTATCAACACTATTTGAAAGTAAATTGGTGCATAACAACAATGTTGTCTCAATGGAATGTAAATTGAGATGGAATCCCTTATAAAGACTATATCCATAGATTAAGGATAAATAAATTATATAATAATGTGAGGAAAATATAAATACACTAAATATGATTGGATATTCAGTGTAAATCTATCAATTCACCTTCACACATGTTCTTTTTTAAAAACAAAACCAATGACTTGGATTTTAAACTCAATGAATGGAAATTGAGCAAAGATTACCCTTATCATGTTCATATCAATGATATGATAATTTTTAAATGGGGTGATTATGTTGATCAAATGTATATACACACAAAGGAAAGTTTAAATTTCAATGTAAATAAATAAATATTCATTCCACACATATTCATATAATGACATTATTAAGAATTAGAAGATTAGACCAACGAATTGAAATTGGGATAAAAAGTTCCCTTACCGATTAGGTAACTTACGAAACACACAACACATGAAATAAGGATCATAAAATAAAGATTTAAGTACCCATAATTTAAAGTATATTACTCAAAAAATATAATCATGGGAAGTACGTACACCACACAAAAGGAAATAGTGGAAAATAATACTTGAATCTAACGGGAAGAAGAGTGAGATGAAAACCCCTTACCACATTATAATCAATAGAGTGATATGTCTAAATGATTATAACCTCCAAATGAAACAAAAAATAAAATTTATATGAAGAGAAAAATGATAATATATATTAAATGGTCATACACAACACACTATATGGAATAGATAAGTGGCGAACAATAGAAATCTCACAGAATTAAAAATGAAATAAGAAACCCCACACCTCGGGTCTGACTCGACTCGATCAATCATTAATATCATGAATAATAAGTTATACTTAATTTATACTTGATTAATAACCTTTCTAAATTTTATTATTCCATTGATATCGGTTATTATATTTCTATAACAATATTGTAATTATTTGAGTTCATATCGGATGTTGTGTAGATGTTCATATGTTGAGTTAAAAAAACTTGATATAATTATAAATTGTCCCTGTTGTTGAAATAACATTATATCCAAAATTATATTCATAATTTATATATCATATATATCATATATATATCTATTATATATATATGTGTGTGTGTGTGTGTATTTATAATAATACATAACATTTGGGGATATAAAAATGGAATCAACTGTTTGTGGAGACGGTAAACCGTACATACGCATGAACACTACATTCATTTCTACTTCATATTTAATGGAATGAAAATGTATTGTAAAATAGGTATATTATAATTCCAGTATAATATAATATATAATTTAATTGTCACTATCCTTTATACATTCCACATATGTCTTGAATGAGTCATATCAGTTTAAGTGGGTGGTAATCCGCACCTCCTCAAATGAAATTATCGTACATACCCACTACAAAAACAATAATGGTAATCTATAAATGAAAAATAAGGAAGTATATAAATAATATAAATATAATATATATCACATATAAATACATTTTAATCTTAATTTCCACCATATGTGGTGGTAGAATAAGATTGAACAATTATTCTTTCATAAGGCAGTCGTTCGTCATTCATAGAAACAACATGTTCTTTACCCATTATATGGAGGTGTGTGTAAGTGTTGCTCGAATAATTATCATAAAAACAACCCATTTTTTTGAAGATACTGGTGGTATTATAAAATGATAGAATAGAAATATTTTAGGAGGTTGTATAAGTAAAATAAAACAATAGAACATAAAATAAGACGTTACCTTTAAATCAGGCATCTCTATATAGTTTGAACCAAAAGGATTAATTTAATTGCCTCATTCCTAGGGTAAGGCTTATAAGAGAAGAATAGGGATAGATGATGATTAATTGGGAAGAGTTTGGATGATCCAATGGGTGTGAGAAGTCTGAGGAATGGGTTTGAAGTGATGGATTTTTATAAGGGGTGGAGGGGCTCTTTAGGAATGTTTATAAATATTATTTTATTATATAATGACTTTAGGTTTATAATTGTACAGAATGTATTAAAGTCGAATATAAGATGAATAATGTTAGTAATAAAATCATCCAATTATAATTGGACAGGTTTTTAATATTATTTTAATCTTTATCATCTTATTTATTTAAATCATTAATTAATGAGGTAAGCACTGCATATTTATTATGCCTAAATACTTTTATTTATATGTTGTCTGAAAATTATAAAAGAAATTATGATATAGGAAATTAATTGAGATTAAAAATTAATATTTATATTCAAAGATATAACATATACAATCCCATGTAATAATTGATTTACTAAAACATATATTATTTTGTCATTGTTGTATTTACTTTATATTAATTAATATAATGTGTCATTATCACTCCCACATGGCTCAATGGGGTCCAAAACAGACCCAAGGAGGCCCATAGTCAAAAATGTATCATCCAATAGGATTGAGACACATGTTAGGATAATTTAATATTACTATGATAATATTTTTTTACCCTTATTTTACTAGATTTACCTTTCAACAATGGTAAATATGATATTTACTGATGTAAATTTTCTTAATATCTAAAAATAAAAGCATACAATTTACAAAATATGGACCTCATGATTTCAAATATGGAATCCAATTTTCCAAATTCAAAATAAAAAAGTGATAAAAATTAATTTAATATTAATTTCTAGTGTCAAAACAAAAAGCATGTTTTTAAGAAATAATAAGTATCAAAAGATTAACAGTTGTTTGTGTCCAATTTCAATGTGAAATTATTTTTAATGATAAAAATTGGATTAAATGGTAAGAACATAATATAATTACACTTTAAAACCAACTAAAAAGATAATCTGAACTTATAAATAAATTATATTAAAAGGAAGTTTGGAATTAACATACATTATTATTCACTATTCATTAAAAAATAAATTTTATCATAATAATATCAAAAAAATTACCCAAAGTAATTTATGATGTCCTGATTATAGTGAAGAATTTTATTTTGTCATACAGAACATATAAAATTGATCGAAACTATAATTAATTAGGTTTCTCAATCAAAAGGTGGTAAATCGACCATTTAATGAATATTAGAGTATTTATGCATAAAATCATGTTCTTTATTATTTTAAGACACAAAAACTTATTGGGTAAATGTAACTTTTTTTAACAAAAACATTTAACTATATTGTAGTTAATTGTTTCTGTTCTTTCCAATACAACGGCTAGGAATTAAGTATCATTAAAAATAATATTATATTATTATTTTTTAATATGACTCAGCATTGTGTGGAAAATAATATTTCAAAGAAAGCCTTTGTTGCGTATCAGGTACTCCATCGAACATAGCATCCCCTTCAAAATAAAATTAATTTTTTATTAATTTTTTTTAATAAATATGAAACTTTTATATACTTTATTTACCTAAGATTTTATAGATAGTACCATCAAGAGGTTGTAGTCAGCAACCCATCAGATAGTAAGAATATCTTTATGCACTTATTCACGGTTTAGAACACATTCTCTATAGTTTTTGGAAAATATATTATTATATCTAAATAAAAACCCATGGTTTTCCCTTAATAGGAGAATAATGTATGCATTATCATACATACAATTATTAGAATTCAATTTTATGGGAGTAGTAATGAAAAAACATTTGGTGTTTATTGTGAATATAAATATAATCCAGCCATTTATCATTAATTTCTGTATCATATTATGTGTTACATGAATTTACCTAGTCTTACTATTCACGAATCAATTATATAATAAATTATTATATTGATTCTTGGGTTTATAGAGTATCATTTTACCTTTATGATGTTGAAAAATCATAGTTGATGAGGTCACCATTTCAAGATAGTAATATCATGGGTCATGCCCTTACTATAGGAATTTATGATCAGATGATATAGTAAACACTTAATCTGTTATATTTTGATAAGATGGTTTTAATTAAGTGATAGTAAAATTTTCACTTTTATCTAATTTTGGTGACCCCTTACTCTTTCCATGTATTATAGGTTCCCAGGGTGTCTAGATCAAATTCAGGTTTCTATGTTTTCAAACATATTTATATGGTATGCCTGTAAGGGTTTTAGATTGAAGAAAGAACATCCCCCACTTACCTATGTGGATAGTGGTCTAATTGTTGTGTTCATATAAAATATAACATCCAACATCTTGAGTGGAGACATTCATGGTCCTGTATGTCCCTTTGAGAGGTTTTTTAAGTAGATCATTGTGTGCATACACATCACGTGGAACCCCTTTATTTGTGGTGGTGGATGTGGATTAATTATATATTTTTGGATTTTGGTTGATCCAGAAGTTTTTTCATTAGGGTTCTAGAGATGAAATGGTATGGTAATCTGGATTTTCAAGACTATATGATTTGGATTATGGTGGATTGAGCCACATGATACAATATGAAGTGTTTTTTAAAATGTAAATGAAGATTTTATTTTTCCTGAAATGTTTTGTAATGATTTATTATTAAATAAATAAAAAAATAACATAGTTATGTTCAATAGTGGGTGTGGTCATATTAACGATTGCAGAGTGTAAAATATATATAGTCGAAATGGTGAGTGTTCTGATCCATCATCTCTCTCTATCTCATTTTCCAAGGGTATATTTTCCATAATACCATTTTTCTAAAACACCTGATTCAAAGGGATATTCCATCTAAGAGGAATCCTCTTATACCAATACTTGATTTCTATCGGGTATTATGTGAATGTGGTTCTAACCATGATACCCATCTCAACCAAATCAATAAAAAGTGTCAGGTCCTTCACATTTCTCATTAGAAGTGACACATAAAAATTTCATGTAGTCAATTAAATTTTGGTTAAAAGGAAAATTGGAATGAAAACTTAGAAACCCATTATAAGATCTCAAATGTCCTGATAAACCCCATAGATAATTTTATTCCCCATCTAAATCTATATATTCCCCATCATGGGGTGACTCTAATGAAAACATTGTCTACATGATTGAACAATGATACATTATGATATTAATTTATTTAATATTTAAATATTATCTAGGATTTAAGCACATGATCATTGATCTCACGTACCATCTCTATCATCTTATCTACCATCTCTCATCCTACAAGAGATGTCTCACCGGTCTCAATCATGAAAAATGATATCTTTTAGGGCCTCCCATACAGGTTCTCAAAAGGATTCATATAGATAACAGTGTGATATCTATTGTTATATTTAAAATCTCTCATGGGTAATGATACTATCATCTCCAGAATAAATTCATCACGCAGGTGCTCAATTTATCCTGCAACACCTCGACAATATTTTCAATCAACCTATCTTTATAGGAGTGAAATTAAATACATATAGATTATATAATCTCAAACTAATCTTGAGTGAATATCTAGAACTATGATGTGAACATAGAATCATGATTGGAGTTGATCATTATGGCTACCCCATGATCTCAGATGATATTAAACTTATACAGCTTTCCCATACTCTTAAAAAAGCTCTACTCCCTAATAGAGATAAATTGTTTCTAGTTGGTGAGTTGGTAAACAATAACACATATAAAATCATGGAATCTTGCTATATGTGGTGTCCCCAAAAAGAGATCCATATATATACCATATTACATACAGTATTGGATCTTAGGATGATTGGCCAAACATGTGGTAACTGGGTGCTCAAAAATTACCTACTGACATTAGTGGCATCAATAAAAAAACTCGACAATGCTTCACCTCATGAAGAGCTACCAAAAATTCCAATAAAGTCCATAAAACATATTTGTGAGACACTCTAAAAACATACTTTAACACCATGAATGGAACCACCATATATCCATAGAATATAAACACATTCTCCCCTTCTTTTAAAAATCCATATAATGTAACTCATAAATTAATCTTTTCTCCTAGAACCTCATATCATTTTCTCCCAATTGATCACATCTCACATGATAAAGAATAAAATGAATCACCATCTTCTACAGAAGTTACAATTCACCCCACTCCTCCACCTAGGTCAGCTGTAATGATGCCAACTACTCAAATACCACATCCAACAATGGAAAATGATATTTCTTACTGAATTTATTTTCTTCTATATTTACCTTCCCTTGAATACAGACTACCTTGAATTCATAGAATGATTATGAGTCTAGGAAATTTATCTATCTTAGGTTTATATCTCTATAAGTTAATATGACAATAAGGCTTTGGTGGAATGAGTAAACAAAAAATTGACCCCTTTGAACATAGTTCTTTCACATTTTCAGGTTGAAACTACCACTAATAGTTCTAGGGTGTGAGTCATATTTTCATCATTATGTAGTCTCATCTTCCTCAAACCATTAATGATCACTAACTAACTCTATATAAAAATTTAAATTATCTTATATATAAGTGCATCACAAATAACTACATACTCGACATCCCCCTTTGATAGTCAGAATAATGGGGCAGTATTCAACAATTGTCTCACCCCTTAGGAGGATCCCTAACACTTCTTGATCCATTTAAATAACTACCCTTTCTATATCATGTAAATTAAAATGCATTCCCACCAAGATAAGTCTACGATGAACCTCTTGTATTGCCCTTTTAAGGCAAGAAAACAATGCTCCTATATTACACTCTTAGGTTTCTCTTAATAAGGAACCACATCAATATTCACTTGGTCAATGGGTAAACGAATCACAGAGATAAAATGCACTATAAATTCAACCTGAGGGTTCCAAAAATGGAAGATTGGGAGCTTATCATAATTATACTTCTCTTGGAGTAAGTATAGGACAATCCTCATGTTATTTTCAAGAACCTCCTCTATTGAAAAGTAGATGAGAAGGTCATCAATTAAGAAAACTATAAATCCATAAAAGTATATGTCACGAACTGTCCTCGGGGCCCGTGCCGTTACTACCCCATGCCCACCTTCCATAGGCCAGGGGATGGTGACTAGCACCAAATGCATAAATTCTTATAAAAAGGGAAGGAATTGCCTTTATAAATTAATCAAACACCACCGAGTACGCAAGCTGAAGTAAACACTACGTAAACTGAGTTCAAAAGTATGTGTAGGAAAGTAAATGGGCTAGAATATAAACCAAACTGAAAGTAAAGTACAACTGAACGAATGTACCGCAACAGAAAAGTAAAGTAGCATCACTGAGCCATCCACTTGAATTCCCACCTGAAAGGTGGGTACAGATAGTCTCCTCATCTCCTCGGGTCCAGCTGTTCGCACTGTGTACGTACAGTCCAGTGATCCTCCTCCAGGTACCATCCAGCTCCAAAAGCCTCCACCTCGATCAGCGCTGTATGTCGTCTGCATCCAACCCAATGTAGTGTGGGCATATCCTGTGACGGGGTAAGTATACGATAATCATTAGGGACCCTGAGACTCCCAAAGGTCTCCCAGAATCCAAGAAGGATAAATCAAAAAGGAATGATACAATCACGAAGTATCAACCAACTCTACTTAGGTATGTGCCCATACATATACCTAAGTAATCAATTATAGTTCTTCTCCAACTCAGGATCCCAAGTTCAACCCAGTCCACACAGGAAAGTACAACCCAGTCCACACTAGAAAGGCCAACCCAATCCACAAAGGAAAGCATGAAAATCATATCGAAGATAATGATTGAAAGTAAAGACCCAGCTCACACAAGTATACAACTCACAAAGTGGGGTGCAGATGATTAGACGTAGCCTCTGAATCATCTCTTCTACCGAACCCACGTAGGATCCAAGTACAAAAGTCATTATTGCCGGACCCACGTAGGATCCAAGTACAGTAACCATAGCTATTGAACCCATATAGGATCCAGGTATAGTCGTCATCACTGCCGAACCCACGTAGGATCCAAGTACAGTCGTCCTCATAGCCAAACACACGTCGGATCCAAGTACAGTTTTCATCGCTGCCGAACCTACGTAGGATCCAAGTACAGTCGTCATCGTCGTCGCTGTCACAACCAGCTCTAGGGTTCCCATACACAATATGCTCGATTTCGGGAGGGTCCACTCTACGAGCCAAGGGTTTGATACATTAACTGTCACAAAGTCCAGAGTTAATGTATCACAATGTTCTGTCTCGTCTATAGGAACTCAACACGACATACGGTGCGTCGATCGGACACCCAGTATGAGAGTTATTGTCTTTTTCATCCAAGGGGCCCTATTGGGTTTTTAAGTTAAAACCAGCCCGAGCGTACTCCAGCTGTGTCCAAACATTGAGCAGATTAAGACAAAATAACATTCTCACTAAAAGGAAAACAATGTGATCGATGTCACGTCGTTCAAACATCAGGTCATTAAGTAATAGGTGTTTCCACTCCGAGGGCCCAATTGGTTTCATTCTCGAACCAACCCAGCCATAATCAATGTTCACCGAAACTTTGAGTTTAAAATACCGGAATGACCGTCTCGATCCAAGGATCACAACACAACTAACAGTGCATCATTCGGTGGTTCGTAGCCCATGATAAGGGTGTTTGAATGTAACTGCCCGAAATTAGGGGGTTCGGGCCTGGTCCGACCCAGCCCGATACCCCCTGGGTCGGCCCGAACTGGGTCGACCCATCCCGGGTGCGTGTCCGGCACAGCCGACGCGGCCCGGCCCGGTGCGGGCGGTCCAGCCCGGCGCGGGCGGTCCAACCCAGCGTGGTGTCGGCGGCCGGCTCGGCCATCCATCCCTTTGAGAATCCTCCGCGACCTTAGGCCGCAACTTCTGTCCGACCGGCACAGGGCGACGACGTCGCACCCCTCCTCCACAGCCTACTCTTGGTCGCGGCCTCCTTCGGCCTCGCCAGCATGGTGCGAAAGCGCCGATCACCTTCGCCGCATCCCGCCTCGGTCACGACCCCTTTATTGTTCCCGCGTGGTGCAATGGCACCGCGCCACCGTTGTCTCAAGCATCAATGATAAACCACAAGAGAATGGGAGGATAATTGGCCGTGTTTTTATGGTCCGAACACCTCCCGTTATATCGATAACAAGCGGCCAATAATTTAACAACAATGTTCATTAACTAATTCTTGAAAAAATAATTGTCCACTTCCTCAACACATGTGGTCAAACAATGATCGTCGCAGAAAACATATTCGTGGGGTGATGCTCTGTATACGTCGACGGAGAACGTCCGAGGAGGAAGCGGTGTCTCCCTTCCTCGGTCGCGAAGAGAAGATTGTATGGAGACATCGATGGTGAGTTTCCACGTCAGTGCCTCCTCCTTGGTCATGGAGGAAAAAGATGATGGAAGAAATAGAGTAGCAGATTCGATGCTCTCCCTCGGGGAAAAAGCGTTCTTCAATGAAGTGGGGACGTTCTACGCCGAAGAAGATATATTTATTCCAAGGAACATTGACCTCTCCCTCACCCAATATCCTCACACAACTAGCCAACCTAATAAAATAAATCCTCCCCCTTATTTTGTTATGTTTTCAATGCCTTTTCAGAAATTAAAAAAAATTCAAAAACAAAACCATTTAATTAATTGAGATTGAGTTGTCAAAATAAATGGGGTGATAAGTTGGCACTATTAATGACGGAGAGAGAGAGAGACGGTTTTCCCACATTTAAGGGGAGTTATGGAGTTAGGGAATGTGAAGAGGTTGGGGAATGTGTGGCCCCCACCTCCCTTATAACCACACATGGGCTGTTGGGTGGTCATGGGCCCCACCAACAACTTCCCATGAAAGAGTTTAACTTCCTTGGATAAAATAAAATTGTACACAATTTTATTTTACTTCACATTTAATCCTCAAATTTTTAACAACTCCCTATGAGAAAACGCACCTTCGGTAAAGTTCCACATAAGAAATTATAGATGTTGCAGTTTCATCGGTGCCCTCAGATTTGAAATCCTAGCACTGGTTCAAAAGATAGAAAAACACACTCATTCGTTCACTGAACGTACCTGAGCAAAACTTCCGAAAATTATTCCGGGCACACCGGGCTTTGAAATCAGATGCCGTTAGAAACTGCGTACTCGTAAAATCCGAAATAATTGAAGAAAAAAATTTCCTTGAAAATTACAGTTTTTTGCATTACTCCCACCTCAGGGCTTTACGTCCCCGTAAAGATACATCACAAACTAGGAGAACAAATTAGGGTACTGAGAACGCATCTGAGCCTCCCTCTCCCATTTACTATACTATAGTTTCTCTTGATACCACTTGATGCACACTAGAGAAATCAACCATCAAGTAGGACCCACTCCTATTGATCCACGATCTCCACCAGGACCTCCACAAATGTCACCCCATCATCGATGTCCAGCTCCACATGGTTGATGATATGCATCAGGTCGTGCAAGTATCTCCTCAGTTGAGGTACGTGGAAGACGTCGTGCACCCGGTGTAGTGAAGTTTGAAGAGCTACGCGATAAGCCACCTCACCTATCATGCTGAGAACCTGGAATGGTCCGATGAAGCGTAGAGATAACTTTCCTCCCTAGCCAAATCTCCGTAATCCAGATTTATGTGAGACCAGTAAGAAAATGTGGTCACCATCCTCAAACACTAGTGGTCTCCACTTCCTGTTAGCATAGGACTTCTGTTAGCTCTAAGCAGTCCTCATCTGCTCCTGGATGATCTGTACCTTCTCTGTTGTGTCCTGAACCATTTCTGGTCCTATAAGTGCTGACTCCCCTAGGTCTGTCCAGCATAGGGAGATCTGCAGGGTCGGTCATACAGTGCCTCGTATGGTCCCATCCCGATGGTGGATTGGTGGCTGTTGTTGTACGCAAACTCTACCAAGGGTAGATAATCCTCCAAACTACGACCAAAGTCAAGGACACATGCACAAAGCATGTTCTTAAGAGTCTAAATTGTAACACCCCTATATTTTATGAAAAAATTCTTTTAATTTCATTGATTCCTTCTATTATACACCACACAAAGTTTAGCATGTACTATACGCAACACCGTATTAGCTTGGAGTATACACAACTCTATTCTTGGATCGTGTTACACACAATTTTAAGTTTGTTTTATAATAGCCATTCTACGCAACATTGAGTGTGTTTATATATATATATATATATTAAATTTATAAATAAAATATGGTTGGATTCTATTATATGAATCAACAAAGGATTCTTGCATAACACGCAACCATGACTTGGCTTGCATTTCCCGCAATCACGACCTTCCTCGATAGCGTGTGTTGTACGCAATACTGAGTTTTACTAAAAAATGATATATTATTATAATATTATTATGAACTAGCCATTATGAATAGTATTAACTAAATTTTGAATTTTATAACATTATTATTAATCTTACATATTTTCTAGAACATGGTATGAGAACAAAATAAATTTTTCGGGTAAAATATGTATTTTTTAAAAAAATGCAGTTTTGCTGCCTTTTGATGGCGCACCCACATTAAATCTAGTTTTTGACATGTTTATAATTTCAATTTGACAAAATAAAATTCTTCTTTTGAATCAGGATATAAAAATTTACATTGGATAATGTTTTGATATTTTTTTGATAACTTTCATATTTTAATGAATAGTAAAAACACGCTATATTTTAATTAAAAACAACTTTTTACATCATAATCATTTATGTGGTTAAATTATAATATTGAATGGTTTTAAAGTATAAATAGAACATATTTTTACCATTTAATATAATGTATTTCATTAGAATTTATTTTAACTTGAATTCGTAGGTTAAATCAATTCAATCTTTTGCAATGTTTTAAACTAAAACCTGTTTTCTTTCGACAACGTGATTAATTTTAATTTAATTTATTCAACTTTTGTGTATTGAATTTGGAAAAATGGATTCCATATTTGGAATCAGTGGGTCCAAATTATGTTAATAAGCTACTTTTTATTTTTGGGAATTATGAATAGAAAATACGGTAATTTTTATTTACTGCGGTTAAAGGTAAATAGGGTAATTCAAGGTTAAAATAATATTATAATAATATAAAATTACCTTGAAACTTGTCATAACCTTCTTATATGAGTATTTTCTGACCATGATCATCCTTAGGCCGATTTTGGGACCCCAATGAGCCACTTGGTAGTGAAAATGACAATTTGGATTAATGAATTTAATGTAAAGACAAAATAGACTTTAACAAAATGCTTTTAGTAATTAATTTTTATAAAGGTTTATATAAGTTATATTTTCTACTATAAATATTATATGGAAAGATAAAAAGATTCCCTACATCATGGTATTTTTTTCCTAATTTTTAGACATCAAATTTATTAAAATATTTATGACACAATAATGATACAGTATTTACCTCATTAATAAATGATTTAAATAAATAAGATTAAAATGATTAAAATATCATCCAAAACCTGTCCAATTCCTATTGGATGATTTTATTTCGATATTAGTCATCGTATCTTCTACATTAATGTGTTTTGGACCTCTTGAAACCGAAGATATGTTTATAATGAAATAATATTTTCACACTTTCCTAAAGAGCCCCTCCACTCTCTTATAAAAAGAGACCACTTATATGAAATTCCTAACACCTCTCAAGCATTTTGGCTCATCAATAATCTGTCCAAATAATCTCCCTACATCCCTATCCTCCCCCATGAAACCTTACATTAGGCAGAAGACTCTCCAAGAAGTCCTTTTGGTTCAAACCAAAGGAAGTTACCAAAATTAAAGGTAACAGTTTCTCTTATGTTGTTTTATTTTATTCTACTTCTCCAACCCCTAAAATCATTTTAATACTTTCTTTTGTAAAAAAAATATCCTAAATATACTATGATGTTGTTATTATATGTATTTTAACTACATTTACACACACCTCTATCTAATGGATGAAGAACATAATGTTTCTGTGATGGAAAACTAACGCCTCACGAAACGATGATTGTTCGATTTTCTTCTACCGACTCTCATGGTGTCCATTATGATGGCACTGTATTTATATATAATATATATTATGTTTATTATTTCCTTATTCCTCTTTACTTCCCAATTATATCAAGCCTTTACAGTTTCCATAGTCGGTAAATACGATAATCTCATTTGAGGAAGTGCGGACTGCCGCCCCCTTAAAGTGATGTGATTCGTTAATACCTTTTGTGGGATGTATAAAGGATGTGGTTAATGATATTATATATATGATATTAACTGGAATTATAATATACATATGTATCATTATTTTTTAATTCCATTTAAATAATAAATTGAAATGAAAGTAGGGTTTATGCGTACGTACGGTTTACTGTCTCCATAAACTGTGTGTTTCATTTATTACCTCCATATGTTATGTACTATTATAAATGCCTGTATATTCTAGATATATAATGAATTTATATGATAAATAAATCATTATTTACATTTTTGAAGTAATTAAATCATGATGTAAGTAATAATAACATCAAGAACAACAATTCCAAACACGTACGATAAATAAGATGATTTTACCCAAAACGCTACTTTAACATTAATTTACAAAATAATGGGTAATATAAAGTCATAATTGAACCATATATGATGTCATAAAAATAAATATGATTCTGTAATAAGTCAATGACATTATTTAAATCATTATACAGGAGTTTCAGACACTTACGAAGCAAATCGGACCTAAGGTAAGGGAAATATCACAATCTCATTTTTTATCCGAGATTGTTTATACATTGGCATTTACTGGGGGGTATTTTATCATCCACATCCATGTTTCCTCAATTTGTAATATTTATATCCTTCTACAATAGTTTATATCCAATTTTACCCTTCGGTGAGTTTTTACTAAAAGATATGAAAGGAATATTTTGTCGTTTTTCGTACGAGGTACTTTTTGACTTTTCTGAAAAAAGTACGAGAAGAATGTTTTTTTTATATGGCATGAATAGATTTTTAAAACAATATTTCCAAGATTCTTCCTTTACAAGTCTTAATTTTTATTTTTAATAAAATTATTTTAGTTTAGAATTGTATGACATATTAAGAAAGATAAAAGTGTTTTTGAAGTAGAAAGGATATTTTCCTCAAGAATGGAGTTCAAGTGTTTTATCAAAATTGTTTTCCATATAAGATAATATAGGGTTCTGTTTCTATCCCTATTATTACATGGATTTTATTATGTTGTGATGGAAATATTTTTATGAATTCCTTTATCTTATATGAATTTTTTTATGATGTCATGTCTTTTAAGAATCCCATTTTTACTACATGGGATATGCAATGATGTATGATTTATGATTTTGTGTCACACATAATAATGGTATCATTATGAGATGGGTGGGACCTATATCTCCCTCCAATGCATTGGGTAAATATTTCATATCTCATGGGATAGACATGGATGGAACGGTAGGTTATACCGGTTCAGTGAAACAGGACTGAAACGAGGAGTGAACTCGGTACAGAAACGGACTTTGTCCACTAAGATAGTCTTGGCAATGAGTCTTGACTAATAAGAAATTATTCTCTATGATTATGTGTGTATGCCACAAATTTTCTTGTTTTATGTTATGATTATTGAGATTGCATTTCACTACTATGATTTATCCCATGTTATGAAATTATGACCTCTTTTGTAGGTTACGATTTCCAAAAGATATGTTCTTATGAATATGACGTGATTGATATTTCTTTTGTTTACCCTTACTGAGCATTTGAGATCACCCTTTTATGTTTTCTTTTCCCCAGGACATAATGAAAAGATTTATGTTTAGAACAAAAGAAGATCTTTATGGGAGATGTTGAAGATCTTTCACCACGATTAGAAGATTATATTCCAAGTTTCCAAAGACACTAAACTATTACGGTCCATGTGTGTGTATTTTTGTTATGTACTAAGTATTCCGCAAAAGTAATGTAATGTCCATGTACGTCAAGCTTCGGTTCTCTACAGTTTGTATCAACGGAATGGTTTAGTCAGCCTTTGGAAACTAGGATGCAAAAACGTTAGTGAGATCCCTAGAGATATTTCTAAGATATTCCTTGGGATGTCTCTAAGGATAAGTATACGTATAGGTTATAGTCCTAGAATTTCTCTAGGTATATTATAATTTAACTTAAGATGTTATATATTGAGGTTACATCCCCTTTACTATGTTGTTTTCTCTAGCATGATTTTACCTCTCACAGAATTCTTGTTGTGTTTTAGTTAATGGAGGGAACCAGAAGGAATTCGGTTAACATTGAATCCAATGGAAAAATTGGTGACTATGAGAAAAAAAATTGTGTAATTCCTAGGGAGAAAGATATTGTGATTATGTCAAATCAATCCTCGCCATATATGATTAACAAGGTGAAATTTAGTGGTATTCCTAATTCATCAAATAAGAGGAAGATAGACCATTATGCATGTTCGCATGTTGAGGAGCATAAATAAAGGAAGATTGAGATTTCTAAAGAAGGGAATAAGAACCCTAAGGAATACCTCAAATGGAGGGACTGATGTTATCTGTGTGGAGAAAAGGGTCATAGAGTGACCGACTATTATGGAGTTCAATGTATTATTTGTGGAGAACATGGGCATTACCCAACTCAATGCCTTGACCTAAAAAGTTACTTCTAAATCATAGAAGGACTTATTCAAGGAAAATCATTGAAGAGGATGGATTGAAGTGTTTATGTACTGGTATTCAAGATTAATTTTTTTGAGGTACTTTTATTGTGTATTGGAATATTTTTGTATTAGTCTATTGTGGTTTTCAATAATTTTAAGGTACCAGTAACCATGAAAAGTGATTCAAATATTTGGGAAAGTAGATGATATGCCCATAATGAATGGATAAGGAGAAAATGAAATGTTTGACAGTATTCATTAGCTCATGATTGATATAATGACTAAGTGATATCATGGTTTGAGTATACAGAATTTTGAGGATTTTGGTGTGTGGAAAGTGTTAACTTTTAACTGCATTCATGTTTTCACTATGGTTCAATGGGTATTCATTTTTCAAGAGAATACATGATTAATGTATTCACATGATTAGAATGTGACCAACAAGATATATGGGGGATAAATGATGATATTCGCATGCTTGGTTGATGACATTTCAATTAATCGTTTTCTTTATACTATGAGCTTGGAATGAAGTATTTTAGATAAGCCTAAAGATTGGAATGAATTATGTTGTACATAAGTTAGTATTGTTTAAGGATAGAACTTTTTTTTGATATTATTGATGGGATGTTATAGTAATGTAGTTTTAGAAAAAGGACAACCCGTAGGATGGGCGACAACCCATCGTGTCGGACAAGGCTGTGGGAATAGAACCTACAACTGTAGTTCGATAGGCCTTTATCACCTAACACTGGCCTACAGGAAGTCCCTGGTTAGTGGAAAGTAGTTTTATTTTATTAAGAGGTATGATAAATAAAGTATAAGTCCATTTTTGGAACCATATACGATTAATCTCACCATAAGATGGACTTATAACTTTTTCTAACCTTTTGTTTGAAATAGATGGAATGACTGATCATTCTATAACAGGATCTGCTAATGCTTCACGAATAACAAATTCAACTTCATTTCTTTATGATATGAAGTGGAAATTGTTCAATTCACGAACAACAGTGAGATTGTACCAAAATCATGTAAGTATTTATTTTAATTCATCAACTTTTGGGAAATGATCTTGAAAACCAAAAATGTTTTCCTAGAGCTCTTATGTATGATGAACCAGATGGTACCCTAGATCATCACAAATTTATGGCTTTGTGATTGATGGATTTTTCATAGATATGTTCTCTACCACTATCCATTAGAACTTGATGGTTAGATTTTTCTTCCATATCCATATTTTCACCTATGTTATCCTATGTGGAAACCCAGTGATGAGTTAATTTGGGTAACCGTTACGTTTCATACATTAGTTTTTAAAGCCATGTTTTGGTATTTTTTTTTATGATGTGGGTTTCTATTAAAGAAATTTTCAAGTAGTAAACCATGTATAACCCCGACAAATTTCGAGGGAGAAATTAATTTTAAGGGGGGTAGAATGTAACACCCCGAGATTTTATGAAAAATATTCTTTTAATTTCATTGATGTCTTCTATTATACACCAAACCAATTTTAGATTGTACTATACGCAACATTGTATTAGCTTGCAGTATACGCAAAACTATTCTTGGATCGTGTTACACACAATTTCAAATTCGTTTTATAATAGTCATTCTACGCTACATTGAGTGTGTTTATATATATATATATATATATTCAATGTATAAATAAAATATGGTTGGATTCTGTTATACGAAACAAAAAAGGATTCATGCAGAACACACAACCCTGACTTGACTTGCATTTCACGCAATCGCGACCTTCCTCGAAAGCGTGTGTTGTACGCAATACTGAGTTTTACTAAACAACGATATATTATTATAATATTATTATGAACTAGCCATTATGAATAGTATTAACTAAATTTCTAATTTTATAACATTATTATTAATCTTACATATTTTCTAGAACATGGTATGAGAACAAAATAAATTTTTCAGGTAAAATAAGTATTTTTAAAAAAATGCAGTTTTGCCGCCTTTTGATGGCGCACCCATATTAAATCTAGTTTTTGACAAGTTTATAAGTTCAATTTGACAGAATAAAATTCATCTTTTGAATCAGGATATAAAAATTTACATTGGATAAAGTTATGATATTTTTCTGATAACTTTCATATTTTAATGAATAGTAAAAACACGCTATATTTTAATTAAAAAAAACTTTTTCCATCATATTAATTTATGTAGTTAAATTATAATATTGAATTATTTTAAAGTATAAATAGAATATATTTTTACCATTTAATATAACGTATTTCATTAGCATTTATTTTACCTTGAATTCGTAGGTTAAATCAATTCAATCTTTTGCAATGTTTTAAACAAAAACCTGTTTTCTTTCGACAACGTGATTAATTTTAATTTAATATCTGCAACTTTTGTGTATTGAATTTTGAAAACTGGATTCCATATTTGGAATCAGTGGGTCCAAATTATGTTAATAAGCTACTTTTTATTTTTGGGCATTATGAATAGTAACTACGGTAATTTTTATTTACTGCGGTTAAAGTTAAATAGGGTAATTCAGTATTAAAATAATATTATAATAATTCAAAATTACCTTGAAACTTGTCCTAACCTTATTGAATGAGTAGTGGCTGACCATGGGAATCCTTGGGCCGATTTTGGGACCCCAATGAGCCACTTTGTAGTGAAAATGACAAATTGGATTAATTAATTTAATGTAAAGACATAATTGACTTTAACAAAACACTTTTAGTAATTAATTTTTATAAACGGTTATATATGTTATATTTTTCACTATAAATATTATTTGGAAAGATAAAAAGATTCACTACATCATGGTATTTATTTCATAATTTTTATACATCAAATGAATTAAATTATTTATGAAACAATAATGATGCAGTATTTACCTCATTAATAAATGATTTAAATAAATAAGATTAAAATGATTAAAATATCATAAAAAACTTGTCCAATTCCTATTTAATGATTTTATTTCGAATATGAGTCATCTTATCTACGAAATTAATGTGTTTTGGACCTCTTGAAACCGAAGATATGTTTATAATAAAATAATGTTTTCACACTTTCCTAAAGAGACCCTCCAGTCTTTTATAAAAAGAGACCACTTCTATGAAATTTCTCGAACCTCTCAAGCCTTTTGGATCGTCCAAACTCTGCCCAAATAAGCTCCCAACATCCCGCTACTCCCCCTTGAAACCTTACATTAGGAAGAATACTCTCCAAGAAGTCCATTTGGTTCAAACTAAAGGATGTTACCAAAATTAAAGGTAACAGTTTCTCTTAAGTTGTTTTCTTTTATTCTACTTCTCCAACCCCTAAACTCTTTTTAATCATTTCTTTTGTAACAAAAAAATATCCTAAATATACTAGGATGTGTTTATGATATGTATTTTAACTACACTTACACACACCTCCATCTAATGGATGAAGAACATAATGTTTTTGTGATGGGAAACTAACGCCTCACAAAACGATGATTGTTCGATTTTCTCCTATCACCTCTCAAGGTGGAAAATATGATGGAAATGTATTTATATATAATATATATTATTTTTATTATTTCCTTATTCTTCTTTACATCCCAATTATATCAAGCCTTTACGGTTTCAACAGTCGGTAAATACGATAATCTCATTTGAGGAAGTGCAGACTATCGCCCCTCAAAGTGATGTGATTCATTAATACCTTATGTGGGATTTATAAAGGATTTGGTTAATGATATTATATATATGATATTATAATGGAATTATAATATAACTATGTATCATTTTATTTTAATTCCATTAAAATAAGAAATTTAAATGAATGTAGCGTTTATGCGTACGTACGGTTTACCGTCTCCATGAACGGTGTGTTTCATTTCTTACGTCCATATGTTATGTACTATTATAAATGCTTGTATATTCTGTATATATAATGAATGTATATGATACATAAATCATTATTTACATTTTGGATGTAATTAAATCATGATATAAGTAATAATAACAACAATAAGAACAATTCCAAACACGTACGATAAATAAGAAGATTTTACCCAAAACGCTACTTTAACATTAATTTACAAAAGAATGGGTAATATAAAGTCATAAGTGAACCATATATGATGTCATAAAAATTAATATGATTCTTTAACAAGTCAATGACATTATTGAAATCATTATATAGGAGTTTTGGAGACTTATGAAGAAAATCGAACCTATGGTATGAGAAATATCACAATCTCATTTTTTATCAGAGATTGTTTATACTTTGGAATTTATTGGGGTGTATTTTATCATCCAAATCCATGTTTCCTAAATATGTAATATTTATATCATTCTACAATATTTTATTTCCAATTTTACCCTTCGGTGAGTTTTTAGTAAAAGATATGAAATGAATATTTTGTCATTTTTCTTACGAGGTAATTTTTGACTTTTCTGACAAAAGTATGAGAAGATTGTTTTTTTATATGGCATGAATGGATTTTTAAAACAATATTTCCAAGAATCTTCCTTTAAAAGTTTTCAAGATTATTTTTAATTAACTTTTTTAGTTTATAATTGTATGACATATTAAGAAAGGAAAAGTGTTTTTGAAGTAGAAAGTATATTTTCCTCAAGAATGGAGTTCAAGTGTTTTATCAAAATTATTTTCCATCTAAGATAATATAGGGTTCTGTTTCTATCCCTATTATTACATGGATATGATTATGTTGTGATGGAAATATTTTTATTAATTCCTTTATCTTATATGAATTGTTTTATGATGTCATGTTGTTTAAGAATCCCATTTTTACTACATGGGTTATGCAATGATGTATGATTTATGATTTTGTGGCACACATAATAATTGTATCATTATGAGATGGGTGGGACCTATATATCCCTCCAATTCATTGGGTAAATATTTTATATCTCATGAGATAAACATGGATGGAACGGTAGGTTATACCGGTTTAGTGAAACAGGACTGAAATGAGGAGTGAACTCAGTTCAGAAAGGGTCTTTGTCCACTAAGATAGTCTTGGAAATGAGTCTTGACTAATAAAAAATGATTCTATATGATTATGTGTGTATGCCACAAATTTTCATGTTTTATGTTATGATTATTGAGATTATATTTGACTACTATGATTTATCCCATGTTATGAAATTATGATCTCTTTTTCAAGTTAAGATTTCCAAAAGATATGTTCTTATGAATATGACGTGATTGATATTTATTTTTTTTACCGTTACTGAGCATTTGAGCGCACCCTTTTATGTTTTCTTTTCACCAGGACATAAAAAAGGATTTAGTTTTAGAAAAAAAGAAGATCTTTATGGGAAATGTTGAAGATATTTCACCATGATTAGAAGATTATATTCCGAGTTTACAAAGACACTAAACTATTACGGTCCTTGTGTGTGTATTTTTGTTATATACTAAGTATTCCACAAAAGTAATGTAATGTCCATGTACGTCAAGCTTCAGGTCTCTAGATAAATGGTCCTCTCTGTCTAACCATCCATCTGAGGGTGAAAGGCAGTGCTAAGGTGTAACTGCGTCCCAAATACCTCTTGAAACCCCTTCCAAAGCTGGGAAGTAATGCGACCATCTCAATCGAAGAAGATGGATGATGGAACACTATGAATCCATACGATCACCTAAATGTAAAGGAGTCCCATGATCTCTACTGAGCCCTACTCTCTGATGGGTAAGAAGTGGGCCGACATGGTGAGTCGGTCAAAATCACCCAAATGGTGTCGTGATCTCTAGAAGTACGTGGAAGCCCTATCATGAAATCCGTAGATATCTCATCGAACTTCCACTCTGGGACCTCCAAGGGTTGTACCAAGCCTGCTGGTACCTTGTGCTCCGCCTTCACCTACTGGTAGGTGAGGCATCTTTAAACGAACTCCACCACAACCTTCTTCATAGCCGACCACCAGTGCTGTCATCTGAGATCATGGTACATCTTTTCTACTCCAGGATGTACCACCAAATGGGAAGTGTGAAACTCTCTCAGCACCTCCTCTTGTAATGCGGCTGCTACCATGGTATGTCCTTAGAAAAGGACAACGTGCCCTCCTCCTAAAGAGAATCCATCAGGTGCATGTCCTGAGGATATCTGTGCACATCGTGTCTCATAGTCAACATCCCCACGATGTGTGTAACAACCCAGGTAAATAAAGAATATGTAAATTTCATATTTATCCATATTTGTGAATAAAATATTGATATGACTTTAAAGGGGATTCTATGCTCGATGGCGTACCCAACACGCAACAACGAGTTTCTTGGGAATCTTACGTTGCACTCTAATAATAAAATAATATTATTTTAAATGGTAGTTAACATGTAGCCATTGTATTGGCGGGAATGGATAGAAATAACAAAAATATGATTATATATGTTTTTAAATGTTTTTACATTTATCCAATAGAGGATAGAGGCTTAAAATACGGAAAGAATTCAATTTTAGGTGTATATGCCCTAGTTTTCACTAAAGGTTCACTTATCACCTTTTGATGTTGAACCATCATTAAATATTGTTTTGTTCACTCTTAAACATTATTTTGGACCAAATAAAACTCTTCCTAAGAATCGGGACATCCAAATTTACTTTGTGTAATTTTTTGGTATCTTTCCGATAAAGTTCATTTTTTAATGAATAGTGTAAAATGTTTTATTTTAATTCAAAACCTCTTTTTAATATAATTTATTTATATGATTAGATTATATTTTGAATTGGTTTTAAAGTGAAATTAGAATATATTTTTACCATTAAATCCAATAGTGGTCGTTGGAATTAATTTCACTTTGAAATCAGACTTAAACTAGTGTCAATCTTTTGATACTTATTGTTTTATAAAAACACGCTATTTGCTCTGACAGCGGGAATTAATTAATAAATTAATTAATGTGACTAATATGTTTTAAATTTCATAAAAATGACTTCATTTTTGAATTCGGAATATCAAATATAGCTTAGGGTCAATTTTTGGGATTTTTCTAAAAAAGTTCAATTTTTGATGAATAGTGAAACTACTAAGTGGTAATCAAGCAAACTGATTTTTCAGTTAAATGAAATTTTACCACTAATGTGTATTGAATTTTGAAAATCCGACATACATGGTTGTCATTAAGAAGTAAAATGTGGTTCAATGAGATTAAAATAATTTTTTGGTGAATAGTAACTTATTAAGTTTTTAATCGCGGTTAGTGGTAATTAGTGTAGTTTAAGGTAAAAATAATGCTTTAATGGAATAAGATGAGCTTGACACATGTCCTACCCTAATTGGTTGTGTCATGGCAGACCAAGACAAGCCATGGGTCAACTTGGGGACCCCATGGATCCACTTTGGTTGGGAAATGACATAAATAACATTTTATTTAATGTAAAAGTAAAATTGACACAGACATGATATGTTTTACTAAAACAATTTTTAAAAGGGGTTATAAAAGTCATCTTTTTGATTATAAATATTCATTGGAAAGATAAAAAGATTTCCTACATCATAGTATTTGTTTTATAATTTTTAAACATTAAATAAATTAAATTATTTATGACATAATTATGATGCAGTGATGACATCATTATTTGACGATTTAAATAAAATGGAAAGATAATGTAAAATCTATGAACTACACATGACAAAAACTTATTGGATGAGTTTATTTTTAACCCTTATCACCTTATCCACGAATTATATCAATTTGGGACCTTGTAAAAACGAAACACATTTTCAAATAATGTAATATTTCATTACCTTCGAAAAGTGCCCCTCCTCTCCTCTTATAAAAGGCCCCCACCTCTACCTCATATCACACACTCCTCAAGCCTTTGGCTCGGCCAACCCCTGCCCATTTACTCTCTCCACATCCCTCTCCTCATCCTAGAGGTTTCCCTTTGGGCATAAGCCTTTCAAAGGAAGCCTTTAGGCTCAAATCAAAAGGAGTTACACTTTTAAAGGTAATTCATTCTCTCTTGTTCATTTGTTTTATTTTGCTTCTCCAACCCTCTAAACTCTTTTTATTTAATTCTTTTGTAACAACAACAGTATCTTCAATATACGAGGATGTTGTTATAAGATGTATTCAAGCTACACTCTCACAAAACTACATCAAATGGTTAAAGAACATACGGTTTCTGTGGATGGTGAAATTCTGCCTCCTGAAACGAAGATTGTTCAATACTCATTTAACACCTTCAAAGGTGGCCATTATGATGTCACTATTTTTATATATGATATATAATATGTTTATGTTTTATTTATTCTTCTGTATTTTTCATTTTTGTCTTACCTTTATGGCTTCCATTATGGGTATACGCGATATCTTCATTTAAGGAAGTGCGAACTACCGCCCCCTCAAAGTTATTTGATTCGTTAAATACCATATGTGGGACGTATAAAGGATGAAACTATGATATTATATAATATATTATACTGGAATTATAATATACCCTTATATAATTATTATTCCATTCTATAAAATACGAAATAGAAATGAAAGTAGCGTTCATGCGTACGTACGGCTTACCGTCTCCATGAACGGTGCATTTCATTTCTTACCTCTAAATAATTATTTAATGTTATAAATGCATGCATGTACTGGATATATATAAAATATATGATATCTAAATAATGAATACAATTCTGGATATAATAAACATTTGGCCATACAAACAACATGTAATTGTAAGAAGTCCACTTTTGACTTACGAACCAAATATCGACAAAACAATCATTATTAACTTAATGATTACATATTGTTTATAATATAGTAATAAGTGATAAAAAATGGATAATGAACTTGAAAAAGGTTCTTAAGGAAGTAGAAATTAACTCAAGTTTATTATTCAGGATATTAAAGAACGATCGAGTCAAGTCGGACCCGGGGTAAGGGATCCTACAACTCTCTTTCTTTTTAAGTACACTCTTTTATGTCATTACTTTTAAAGCTCATGTTTCTTGTTATTGGGATGATATTTTATATTTCACTAACTATAACTTTTATGTTCATGTGATGAGAGACCCTATTCTCTCTCATCAATCCATTTTGGAAGTTTTGAGTGGCGCCGTTAGGCTGCCGAATTTTCGTAAGGGATTTTTCATCTCACTTTTATTCCCGTGATATTTATGCTACATTTGCCACAAATTCCATTGAGTGGTGAATGTACTGCCCATTATTCTACACTTTGTGTAATATACTTTCGTTTATGAGTATTTACATCAATTGCCTATTGTCTTTCTTTCATGGGGTGTATGTTTTGAAAGATACCCAAGTCGGTAAGGGAACCTTTCACCCTCCTCTTTTTTAAAAGACTTATTTTATTGGGTCTTTTAATTTACATATTTTTATGTTGGGATATGTTCTCATACATCCTTATTGATGTAAATTTTATGTCCAAGTGATGAGATACACTTTTTATCTCTCATCAACTCATTTTTATGTGATGCCATTAGGCTGTCAAGGGAACTTTTTAACCCAATTTCGATTTCTTTGGGTTAAACTTGTAGTCATTGAATATGTCATCCATTGAATATGTGTGAATGACCTTTTATTGTTTTACACTTAATATCCAGTTATATTGGGTTTATATATATTTTTCACACATATTTTTGAGATTTATTTGTCCTTAATTTAAGGATACCTTCTTTATAAGGGATTTCATCACATTTGACATTTCTATTGAGGGTTCATTGTTGTTATGCACCAATTCACTCTTATATGGTGTATATACTGTCCTTTGGAGTATTATATCTTGAATCCTTTTATTCTCATGATATTATAAAGTTCTGACTAAATGTTATTCATCGATTATTATATTCAAGTGTCTCTAATTTTGGTAAAACCCCTTTAACCAAAATATCGTTTTAAATGTTTTAATTATTTGTTCTTATTAATATCCATGTTTTCAAAATGGTTTTAAGGATTTATTTATATGGATATTAATGGTTTAAAATGTTAAAAGCTTCAAGGTGGTATGGGACACTTTGATTCAAAAATCTCTTTATTAAATGTTTTAAATGGTTTTGGAAATGGTTTCTTTTTGAATGGATTCATTATTTCAATATCCTAAAATTTTATATTGTGATTGAAATGTGGAAATGTTATGTTTCATTTATTCATGTTTATGTGATATGATTATGTTATGGTTCTTGGGAATTGTTATGAAGAATGGGTGGTTCCGTGATAAACTAAGGGCGGGTGAGCCCGATATAGCTCTCCAATGCATTGGGTAACGCGATGGAGTGAAACGTTAAGGTTTCTCCGAAGAGATTTAGGGAATATATTGTGATGGGTATTCCAAACATAACCAAGAGGGTTACTCCATACGTAAGAATGTTATGAATTCCTCAAGTTACCTTTATGTCTTCTGTTTTCTATGATTTATTCATGGTTTGATGAGGTATGTTAATGTGCCTATGTTTTATGGGTAAATTATGATTTCATTCTTATGTATATATGAACTCATGTTTCCTTTCCATTTTTTTTAACCCTTACTGAGATTTTTATGCTCATCCAAAGTTTTTGAAATGTTTTTCACAAGTAAAGGGAAAGGTACATGATGTGATGATAGTGTCAAGGATGTGTCAATAAAGAATACGTGTTATATTTTAAATATGTTTCCGTTGATGGGAAGAATGAATACTATCTTTTATGTAACCACTTTGCTTAAATGTAGAATGTAATGCAAGTTTCATGATCTAATTCTCTAAAACTCTAAACCTGAAAAGATCCTCAATGTGTAACCTTGTAATAACTCAAGATTAAGTAAGGTTTAAGGCTGGAGCCTTATAGTTGGTATCAAAGGTCGGTTTAGATAACTTTAGAGTTTAGGGTATTCTTTAAGCATAAGTGACATTACCATAATGGTTAGGATTTCAGAAAGATTCCTAGTTTTAGATAAAGTGAATGAGTAAGTGTATCTTAGTGTTTACCTTCCTCATTAGTACATGATGGTTTTGTTGATATACTCACACTGACATTTCTATTTTTATTGAATGGATGGATCTAGCAGGCACCAAAGAGACAATAGGTTTGAAGGACACTGTGGTGGTTCTCTGATTAAGATACTAGATAAAATGGAGGATTCAATGAGGAAACTCGTGGTTGTTCTAAACCAAATATCAAGGAGTCATGATCAACCACTTAAACCTTGGTGAGTACTCTAATGC
Source organism: Viscum album (assembly GCA_963277665.1). Taxonomy (NCBI): domain Eukaryota; kingdom Viridiplantae; phylum Streptophyta; class Magnoliopsida; order Santalales; family Viscaceae; genus Viscum; species Viscum album. The sequence goes on from OY728133.1 coordinate 250,952,564, forward strand.
ATCATGTACGAGATGGCCAACCCGATGTGGAAATTCAGGTAATAATTATTAAGGTAACCATTAGGGTTTATATGATACTTAATTTTTAGGTAATTATGGGTTACTCTATGATATGATGGAAAATGAAAGGAATGAGATAAACTTGAGGTTAAAATATGTTATGATTATTCTTGAAGATTTTATCTCATTTTGGGGAATGTTTTACGAATTATATAGTTTTGGAAAAGGACAACACGCAGACCGTGTGACAACCCGTCGCGTCGGACAATGCTGCGGGAATCGAACCCACAACCAAAGTGTGACTGGTATTTATCACCTACCACTGGACTATGTGAAGTCCTTGGTTAGTTTGACTGATTCTTTTTAGTTATATGATTTTATGAATTAAGAGTAAGTTGATTTTGGAGGATATGTGATTAGGATAATTACTTTTCAATGTGAGACTTTAGGAGCAACTGATGTTGTTTGGAGATAAATGTTACGATTTAACATGGAAGACTATGTGACTAAATCCTTCAAATATTTGGGTTTCGATCTTATATTGGTTTACTTTGAAGAATTTTATGGAAAAATTGTTTATCGGATGGACCTCATTGAACTTTGGGTTTTGTTGGACAAATTTTGGAGATTAAGAATGGATTTTCTTTTTATAAGGGGTTATCCTTTTCTGGATTATCTGATCTTGTACTAACCTTTTTGGTTTTGGTTAAAGCCTAAATACATGGGATTTATATAGTTCTGTTTTGGGGATTAGGTGATTCTCTAGAAGTTGATTATAATACTCTTAATGCGAACAAGTCTCCCTAAATACTCATCTTTTGGAAAAAATATGAGTTTGACTAAGGAATCTAGTAAAAGTTGAAAGTCAACATGATAAGTGATTATGCTTCCTTATGAATAAATTCCTCAATAAAAAGTATCTTAAAACAAAAATGTTGTCTATTAACTTTTCCTACTGGGGAATCGAATACCGTTTAACCCATCACAAGTTTGTGGTTTTCTCATGGTTAACTTTCTCCTAAACATGTTTTCTATCACTCTCCATGAGAACATGAACCTATGTTTTCTCCTCCATGTCCATATTTTCATACTTGGAATCCTAGTATGGGTTAACTCGGGTGACCTCTGTGATTATCTTTCTTTATTTTAAAGTGTTTGTTTTACCGACTTTTGTTCCGATGTGGGACTTTCAAGGATGTTTCCAAGCCCAATTTTAAAATTGCGAGGACGCAATTCCCAAAAGGGGGGAAGGATGTAACACACCAGGTAAATAAAGAATATGTCATTTTCATATTTATCCATATTTGTGAATAAAATATTGATATGACTTTAAAGGGGATGCTATGCTCGATGGCGTACCCAACACGCAACAACGAGTTTCTTGGGAATCTTACGTTGCACTCTAATAATAAAATAATATTATTTTAAATGGTAGTTAACATGTAGCCGTTGTATTGGCGGGAATGGATAGAAATAACTAAAATATGATTATATATGTTTTTAAATGTTTTTACATTTATCCAATAGAGGATAGAGGCTTAAAATACGGAAAGAATTAAATTTTAGGCGTATATCCCCTAGTTTTCACTAAAGGTTCACTTATCACCATTGGATGTTGAACCATCATTAAATATTGTTTTTTTCACTCTTAAACATTCTTTTGGACCAAATAAAACTCTTCCAAAGAATCGGGACATCCAAATTTACTTTGTGTAATTTTTTGGTATCTTTCGGATAAAGTTTATTTTTTTTAATGAATAGTGTAAAATGTTGTATTTTAATTCAAAACCTCTTTTTAATATAATTTATTTATATAATTAGATTATATTTTGAGTTGGTTTTAATGTGAAATTAGAATATATTTTTACCACTAAATCCAATAGTGGTCGTTGGAATTAATTTCACTTTGAAATCAGACTTAAACTAGTGTCAATCTTTTGATACATATTGTTTTATAAAAACACGCTATTTGCTCTGACAGCGGGAATTAATTAATAAATTAATTAATGTGAATAATATGTTTTGAATTTTGTAAAAAGGACTTCATTTTTTAATTTGGAATATCAAATATAGCTTAGGGTGAATTTTTGGGATTTTTCTAAAAAACTTCAATTTTTGATGAATAGTGAAACTACTAAGTGGTAATCAAGCAAACTGATTTTTCAGTTAAATGAAAGTTTACCACTAATTTGTATTGAATTTTGAAAATCCGACATACATGGTTGTCATTAAGAAGTAAAATGTGGTTCAATGAGATTAAAATAATTTTTTTGGTGAATAGTAACTTATTAAGTTTTTAATCGCGATTAGTGGTAATTAGTGTAGTTTAAGGTAAAAATAATGATTTAATGGAATAAGATGAGCTTTAAACATGTCTTACCCTAATTGGTTGTGTCATGGCCGACCAAGACAAGCCATGGGTCAACTTGGGGACCCCATGGATCCACTTTGGTTGGGAAATGACATAAATAACATTTTATTTAATGTAAAAGTAAAATTGACACAAACATGATATGTTTTACTAAAACAATTTTTAAGAGGGGGTATACAAGTCATCTTTTTAATTATAAATATTCATTGGAAATCTAAAAATATTTCCTACATCATAGTATTTTTTTTATAATTTTTAGACATTAAATAAATTAAATTATTTATGACATAATAATGATGCAGCGATGACATCATTATTTGACGATTTAAATAAAATGGAAAGATAATGTAAAATCTATGAACTACACATGTCAAAAACTTATTGGATGAGTGGATTTCGAACCCTTATCACCTTATCCACGAATTCTATCAATGTGGGATCTTGTAAAACCGAAACACATTTTCAAATAAAGTAATATTTCATTACCTTCCAAAAGTGCCCCTCCTCTCCTCTTATAAAAGGCCCCCACCTCTACCTCATATCACACACTCCTCAAGCCTTTGGCTCCGCCAAAACCTTCCCATTTACTCTCTCCACATACCTCTCCTCATCCTAGAGGTTTCCCTTTGGGCATAATCCTTTCAAAAGAAGCCTTTAGGCTCAAATCAAAAGGAGTTACACTTTTAAAGGTAATTCATTCTCTCTTGTTCATTTGTTTTATTTTGCTTCTCCAACCCTCTAAACTCTTTTTATTTACTTCTTTTGTAACAACACCAGTATCTTCAATATAGTAGGATGTTGTTATAAGATTTATTCAAGCTAAACTCTCACAAAACTACATCAAATGGTTAAAGAACATACGGTTTCCGTGGATGGTGAAATTCTACCTCCTGAAACGATGATTGTTCAATACTCATTTAACACCTTCAAAGGTGGCCATTATGATGTCAATATTTTTATATATGATATATAATATGTTTATGTTTTATTTATTCTTCTGTAGTTTTCATTTTTGTCTTACCTTTATGGCTTCCATTATGGGTATACGTGATATCTTCATTTAAGGATGTACGGACTACCGCCCCCTCAAAGTGATTTGATTCGTTAAATACCATATGTGGGACGTATAAAGGATGAAACTATGATATTATATAATATATTATAATGGAATTATAATATACCCTTATCTCATTATTATTCCATTCTATAAAATACGAAATAGAAATGAAAGTAGCGTTCATGCGTACGTACGGCTTACCGTCTCCATGAACGGTGCATTTCATTTGTTACCTCTAAATAATTATGTAATTTTATAAATGCATGCATGTACTGGATATATATGAAATATATGATATCTAAATAATGAATACAATTCTGGATATAATAAACATTTGGCCACACAAACAACATGTAATTGTAAGAAGTCCACTTTCGACTTAAGAACCAAATATCGACAAACCAATCATTATTAACTTAATGATTACATATTGTTTATAACATGGTAATAAGTGATAAAAAAGGGATAATGACCTTGAAAAAGGTTCTTAAGGAAGTAGAAATTAACTCAAGTTTATTATTCAGGAGATTAAAGAACGATCGAGTCAAGTCGGACCCGAGGTAAGGGATCCTACAACTGTCTTTCTTTTTAAGTACACTCTTTTATGTCATTACTTTTAAAGCTCATGTTTCTTGTTATTGGGATGATATTTTATATTAAATTTACTGTAACTTTTATGTTCATGTGATGAGAGACCCTATTCTCTCTCATCAATCAATTTTGGAAGTTTTGAGTGGCGCCGTTAGGCTGCCGAATTTTCGTATGGGATTTTTCATCTCACTTTTATTCCCGTGATATTTATGCTACATTTGCCACAAATTCTATTGAGTGGTGTATGTACTGCCCATTATTCTACTCTTTGTGTAATATAATTTCGTTTATGAGTATTTACATCAATGGCCTATTGTCTTTCTTTCATGGGGTGTATGTTTTGAAAGATACCCAAGTCGGTAAGGGAACCTTTCACCCTCCTCTTTTTTAAAAGACTTATTTTATTGGGTCTTTTAATTTACATATTTTTATGTTGGGATATGTTCTCATACATCCTTATTGATGTAAAATTTAGGTCCAAGTTATGAGATACACTTTTTATCTCTCATCAACTCATTTTGATGTGATGCCATTAGGCTGTCAAGGGAACTTTTTAACCCAATTTCGATTTCTTTGGGTTCAATTTGTAGTCATTGAATATGTCATCCATTGAATATGTGTGAATGACCTTTTATTGTTTTACACTTAATATCCACTTATATTGGGTTTATATATATTTTTCACACATATTTTTGAGATTTATTTGTCCTTAATTTAAGGATACATTCTTTATAAGGGATTTCATCACATTTGACATTTCTATTGAGGGTTCATTGTTGTTATGCACCAATTCACTCTTATATGGTGTATATACTGTCCTTTGGAGTATTATATCATGAATCCTTTTATTCTCATGATATTATAATGTTCTGACTAAATGTTATTCCTCGATTATGGTATTCAAGTGTCTCTAATTTTGGTAAAACCCCTTTAACCAAAATATCGTTTTAAATGTTTTAATTATTTGTTCTTATTAATATCCATGTTTTCAAAATGGTTTTAAGGATTTATTTATATGGATATTAATGGTTTAAAATGTTAAAAGCTTCAAGGTGGTATGGGACACTTTGATTCAAAAATCTCTTTATTAAATGTTATAAATGGTTTTGGAAATGGTTTCTTTTTGAATGGATTCATTATTTAAATATCCTAAAATGTTATATTGTGATTGAAATGTGGAAATGTTATGTTTACTTTATTCATGTATATGTGATACGATTATGTTATGGTTCTTGGGCATTGTTATGAAGAATGGGTGGTTCCGTGATAAACTAAGGGCGGGTGAGCCCGATATAGCTCTCCAATTCATTAGGTAACACGAAGGAGTGAAACGTTAAGGATTCTCCGAAGAGATTTAGGGAATATACTGTGATGGGTATTCCAAACGTAACCAATAGGGTTACTCCCTACGTAAGAATGTTATGAATGCCTCAAGTTACCTTTATGTCTTATGTTTTCTATGATTTATTCATGGTTTGATGAGGTATGTTAAAGTGCTTATGTTTTGTGGTTAAAGTATGATTTCATTCTTATGTATATATGAACTCATGTTTCCTTTCCATTTTTTAACCCTTACTGAGATTTTTATGCTCATCCAAAGTTTTTGAAATGTTTTTCACAGGTCAAGGGAAAGGTACACGATGTGATGATAGTGTCAAGGATGTGTCAAGAAAGAATACGTGTTATATTTTAAATATGTTTCCGTTGATGGGAAGAATGAATACTATCTTTTATGTAACCACTTTGCTTAAATGGGGAATGTAATGAAAGTTTCATGATCTAATTCTCTAAAACTCTAAACCTGAAAAGATCCTCAATGTGTAACCTTGTAATAACTCAAGATTAAGTAAGGTTTAAGGCTGGGGCCTTATAATGTGCCTCCCTGACCCACTGAAGAAGTGGTGGAGTGACTGTGAGCGACTGTAAAAATGCTACCCCATCTCTATCCATGAAGGATATCTGCAATATAGCTAGGTGCTATGTCACCTCTCTATGTAGCTGAATTCCCATCCTCCTATAGAGACAATCGGATACTACGTTCCCCATCCCGGAAGTATAGTCTATATCAAAGTCATAGTCCTGGAGGAACTCGAGCCATCGTTATTGTCTCAAGTTCAGGTACGTCTGCGTGAAGATGTACTTGAGACTCTGGTGGTCAGATTAAACTGTAAAGTGTTCGCCCCTCAGATAGTGTCACCAAATCATTAAGGAAAAGTCCACTGCTAATAACTCCATGTCATGGGTTGTGTAGTTCTGCTCGTGTTTCCTCAATCGTCATGATCCGTATGTGATCACTGCCTTCTCCTACATTAGGACACTCCCGAGTCCGGTCCCTGATGTGTCACATTAAACTACGTACCCTACTCCCTCCTTCGGTAGCCTCAAGATGGGTGCACTGGTCAATATCTGTCTCAACTCCTGGAAGCTCTGCTGACATCTATCAGACCACACGAAGTGTTTCCCCTTCTTTGTCAAGGCTAATAGTGGTGCTGCAAATCTGGAGATGTCTGGCACAAATCTCCGATAGTACCCTGCCAGACCTTGGAAACTCCGCACCTCTGTCACACTCCGGGGTGGCTCCCAAGCTGGCACTTCCCTGATCTTCACAGGATCCACTGAAACTCATGCCTCAGAGATAGTTTCCCAATGAAGTGGACCTATAAAATCCAGAAATGGAACTTCGAGAGTTTACCATAATGGTGGTTCTCTCGGAGTGTATCTATTACCACCCGCAAGTGGTAGGCATGCTCCTCCTTAGTATTCATGTAAATCCAAATGTCATCGATGAAGACTAGAACAAATCGTTTGAGGTAAGGCTGGAATATCTTGTTCATGAGTCTCATGAACACTACTGGATCATTGGTTACGCCGAAAGGCATAACCAAGAACTCATAGTGGCCATACCTACATATGATGGTCATCTTCAACACATCCTCATCTCTAACTCTGATCTGATGCTAGCCTAACCCAAGGTCTATCTCCGAGAACCATATATCACCCTTGAGCTGATCTAACAGGTCACCAATCCTCGGAAGTGGATACTTGTTCCTCACGGTCACCTGGTTCAGGCAAATCTAATCGACATATAGTCGCAATCTCCCGTCCGCCTTCTTGGCGAACAATATCAGGGAAGCCAAGGGTGAAACACTTTGTCAGATGAATCCCTTGCCCTGCAAATCCTCCAGCTATACCGGTAGCTCTCGAAGCTCAGAGGGAGCCATCCGATATGCTAGAGTAGATATCGGGGCAGTCCTGGGGTACATGTCAATATAGAAGTCTACATCTCTGTGAGGTGGTAGTCTTGGAACGTCGTCAGGAAAAATTTCTGCATACTGATCCACCACAATAGGAATACTCGGACTCCGTACGTCATCTACTCCTAGGATGAGGCTAGCGAACAGGTGGGTGATCAGCTTTCCTCTCCTCTGCGTGAGTCCATCCTGCACTATAAATGCTCCCTTCTCGGTGGTGAAGGTGTACCATCTCCCTTCGGTGAAAACACATCACACCTTGCGCCTAATATAGTCGATCTGAGCATGGACCATAGATAACCAATCCATTTATAAGATGACATCGTAAGGCCTCGACGTGACTACAAGAATATCCCATCTGAAGCTCTGTCATCATAGAGTATGCTCACATTGCAGGTACCAGTGCATAATCATCAGGTCTTCTCCCGTAGGAGTCTCTAGCCGTAAGGATTGAGCCAACGGCTTCGTCGGAATCTCCAAGCTCTGAAAAAAGGCAGCGACAATAAAATAATGACTCGGTCCTATGTCTATAAGAACTGTAGCAAGGGTAGAGTAGACACATATTTTACCTCAAATCATCTCGAGTGCGCTGTGGTCATAGCCCTCCACTACCTGAAGCTGATCCTGCCTCTCCCCGCTAGCTCCCTGTGGTCGGGGTGGACCTCCTGGTGGTGGTGGTGGTGGTAGAGCTCTGAAGCGTTGCCCACCACCTACTGCTCGGCCAGCTCCCCTTCCTCATCTCCATGCTCCCTATGGACCTCCACGATCGAACCTCTTCCTTTGTCTAGGTGGTCCCTAAACTGTCTGATGCTCCTCTGCACGGCGGATTAGGCAGTCACGAGCCATGCGGCCCTGCTCGCCGCATGCATAGCACTGTCTTCCACTCGTATGACTAGCTCTACTACGTGTGCCCCGCACCTCCGATCCAGTATCCTGAGGTCTCCCACCTGATGGTTGGTCCGCTTGGACCCAGGTGACATCCGTCGACTGCCTGATGCAGAAGACTCCGCTGCGTGCTGCCCTGCGTTAGGTCTCGCTACTGGTGTATACTCAGCAAGAATTATCTCTACAAGAAGAGCACACTCCATTACTCCCGTCTGTCAGTATGATAAGTGAGATCATCGAAGCCCTGATATCATGCCTCAGACCCTAATCGAAGGTCTGGGCCCAGAAGAATGGGTCCCATACCATGTCCATAGAGTGGCGTGAGAGATCAGTAAATCTCTCTGAGTACTGGGATACTGACATGCTGCCCTGCCGCAGCTAGAGTAACTCCTGGATGCGCATTGCATGGAGGGTGGATGGAATGAACTCCGAGAAGAAGCGGATCTCAAAGTCCGTCCAAAGAAGAGATGCCTCATTGTGCACCTGGAGAATCAGGCTCCACCATCTACCTACTACCGTGTGCAAGAGACTCGCTTCAAGGATCACCATGAGGTCTACTGGTGTCTCTACCAACATGAAGACTCGAACGAAAGCCTCCAGCCAATCCTCGGCTTCCTGAGGGTCTGTCTCCCAGCAGAACCTGGGCGATATCTGACGCTGAAACTCGTGCAGTGCACTCAGTTGACCTACACTCTTAGCTGCTGGGGTTGGTGGAATCAGTGGCTCAGCGGGTAGAGGTACCGCCGATGCCTCCGCTGTAATGGGGCCCTGCATAGAAGCCTCGTCACTCGGTGGGACGCTGTCTCGCACAAAACTTGGAACCCTAGCTCACTGCCTTCGTGGGGCCATCCTGAAAAGAAATAGGTGCTCCACGGTTAATAAAGCATACCTGGTGAGCTGACACTGGAAATCACAATGAAAAATTTTGAAACACACATGTAATAATTTTTTCCATGCATTGAGTCGGAAATCAAGAAGTCAGGTTCCTGGTGTATGGATACATCAGTCAAAACACCAACACTGGACTCCTTGGACTAATAACCACACTCTATACCCTATACATTGTTTCTTCACATAGAAGAAAGATCAGTGTCCTGAGTTCTGCTGTAAAATCGTACTCCTATGAAACCAATTTGTCACGACACATCCTTGGGGACCATGCCGTGACTACCCCAAGTCCACCTTCCATAGGCCAGGGCCTGGATACTAGCACCAAAGGCGTAAATCCTGATAAATTGGGAAGTCACTACATTTATAATGTAAACAAACACCATAGAGTACGCAATCAGAAGTAAACACTAAGTAAACTGAGTACAATAGTATGTGCTGGAAAGTAAATGGTCCAGAATACAAACCCAACAGAAAGTAAAGTATAACTGAATGAATGTATAGCCGTAAAAAAGTAAATTAACAACCCCGAGCCATCCACTGGAATTCCCACATGTATGGTGGGTAGAGATAGTCTCCTCAGCTCCTCGGGTCTGGCCGTCTGCACCGTGTACGTCACGTCCAGAGATCCTCATGGCGATACTGTCCAGCTTCACGAGCCTCCACCTCTATCATCCATGTCCGTCGTCTGCATCCAACACAACCTAGTGTGGGTATAGCCCATGTAGGGGTGAGTATATGATACTCAGTAGGGACCCCGAGACTCCTGAAGGTCTCCCAGATTCCACGAAGGATAAAACACAAAGGAAAGATACAATCACGTTATTTCAAACAACTCTACTTAGGTATATGACCATAAATATACCAGAGTCATCAATTCCAGTTCTGCTCCAACTCACGAGCCCAAGTTCACCCTGTCCACACAATAATGTACAACACAGTCTACACAGGAAAGCACAACCAAATCCACACAGGAAATCATGACAATCATATCGAAGATAATGATTGAAAGTCAAGACTAAGCTCACACATGTATACTACTCACGAAGAGGGGTGGAGATGATTAGATGTAGTCTCTGAATCATCTCCTCTGTCGAACCCACGTAGGATCCATGTACAGAATTCATCACTGCCAGACCCACGTAGGATACAAGTACAATATCCATCACTGTCGAACCCACGTAGGATATGAGTACAGTCGTCATTGCTGCCAAACCCACGTAGGATCCATGTATATTCGTCCTCACTTCCATACCCATGTAGGATCCAAGTACTGTCATCATCACTACCGAACCCATGTATGATCCAAGTAGAGTCATTATCGTCGTCACAGTCGCAGCAAACTCTAGGGTTCCCGCACACAACATTCTCGATTCCGGTAGGGTCCGCTCCATGAGACAAGGGGTCAATACATAAACTGTCACAAAATCCAGAGTTGACATATCACAGAGTTCCATCTCATAAAAAGGAACTCAATGCGACCGACGTTGTGTTGATCAGACAACATGCTTGAGAGTTATTGGGTTTGTCGTCTGAGGGGCTCGGTTGGTTTTTTATGTCAAAACCAGCCCGACCGTACTCCTGTTATGTCCAAACATCGAGAATAGTAATCCAAAAGAACCAACTCACTACGAGGAAAACAACATGATCTCCGACACATCTTTCGGACGTCCGGTCGTTACGTTGTAGTATTTTTTGCTCTGAGGGCTCAGTTGGTTACATGATCGAACCCACCTGGCCATACAAAACGTTCACCTAAACCTTGAGTGTAATATACTGAAACAACCATCTCGATCCAATCATCAAAATTCAACTGACGGTGCATCTTTAGGAGGTCTGTAGCCCATGTTAATGGCATTTGAATGAAACTTCCCAAAAATAGGGGGTTCGGGCCCGGTCCAACCCGGTCTGATACCCCCTGGGTCGGCCCGAACCGTGCGACCCGTCCCGGGTCCAGGTCCGGCCTGCTTGGGTGCGGCCCGGCCCGAGCAGCGTGGCCTGGCCCGGCCAGCATAGCCTGGCCCAATGCGGGCGGTCCGGCCCAGCGCGGGCAGCTCACCGCAGGCCGAGCGGGGCGGCTCGGTGCTAGCCGAGCGGGGAAAAAAGTGGGCGCTGCCCCTGTTTGTGGAAATGTCTTGCCGAAATGGACGACCTTTATTGAGATCGCGGGACCCCCATGGGTCCCGCCTTCAGGTGGCACCGGAAGCCGGCTCAGCCGGCTGCCCCTTTGAGAATCCGCTATGGCCTTAGGCTGCGTCTTCTGTCCGACCGGCGTGGGGCGACAGTGCCACGCCACTCCACCACGACCCGCTCTTGGCTGCGGCCTCCTTCAGCCTCACTGGCGTGGCATGACGGTACCACACATCTTCACTGTGGCCCCAACACCTCCCGTTATATCGATAACAAGCGGCCAATAATTTAACAACGAAGTTCATTAAATAATGCTTGAACAAATAATTAACCCCTGCGTCAACACAAGTTGTCGAACGATGATCATCGCGGGAAACAGCGTCGTGGGGTGAAGCTCTGTATACGTCGACGGAGAACATCAGAGGAGGAAGCGGCGTCTCCCTTCCTTTGTTGCGGAGAGAAGATTGTATGACGACGTCGATGGCGTGTTTCCACGTCGGTGCCTCCTCTTTGGTCGTGGAGGAAGAAGATGACGGATGAAACTGATTCACCGAGTTGATGCTCTACCTCAGGGAAAAAGCATTTTTCGTTGCCGAAGAAGATGAAGTTCTTCCAAGGAACAAGAGCTCTCCCTCACCCAATATCCTCACACAACTATCCAACCTAATAAAATAATGCCTCCCCCTTATTTTATTATGTTTTCCATGCCTTTTGGAAAACTCAAATGAAATTCAAAAACTAAACCATTTAATTAAATGATCTTGAGTTTTCAAAATAAATTGGGTGATATGTTGGAAAGATTAATGAGGGAGAGATAGAGAGAAGAGTTACTCACAATTAAGGGGAGTCATGGAGTTATGGAATGTGAAAAGGTGGGGGATCATGTGGGTCCCACCTCCCTTATAACCACACATGGGATGTTGGGTGGTCGTGGACCCCACCAAAAACATTCCATGAGAGAGTTTAACTTCCATGGAGAAAATAAAATTGTACACAATTGTATTTTATTTCACATTTAGTCCTCAATTTTTTAACAACTCCCTCTATGATAACGCACCTTTGGGAATGGTCCACTTAAACAATTACCAGTGTTGCGGTTTCATTAGTGCCCATAGATTTCAATTCCGAGAACCGGTTCAAAAGATAGAAAAACCTGCTCGTTCTTTCACTGAACGTACCTGACCTAAACTTTGGAAAATTATTTCAGGAACACCGGGCCTCGAAATCAGGTGCCATCAAAAACATCATACTCGTAAATTCCAAAAAAAATTAGAAAAAAACAAACTTGAAATTTTCTGGTCATTACAGTATTGAGTGATTATTTGTTATAATATCCAAGAACATAGTTTTGGAAGTCATCACAGTGAAAGGAATCACTAAGAACATTAATTTTATATAGAAACACCAAAAGTAAATATTTAGAATATTAAAATCATGAAACCATAATATTTGTTATCTTGACCGGATGTCGATATTCAAAAATGAACTCACACCTATAATATAATTTGTTATGAAATAAATAATCAAAAATATATTGTTATTACAGATCATTACATTATTTTTGTGGATATAGTTAACATAAATCTTTAGAAAATCATGCTCTTTTTTGGTGAACAACACTAGAGGTGCCAAGGTGGACACACTGGGTCTCATAAATCTTTTAACTCAAATGTCCTATAACTATACTCTTAAAACCTAGAACATGTTAGTGTTTATCTGATATTTTGTTGAATGTTTTTATATAGTATATGGATTAAATTTAATGCATAATTCAATATACACTTTTGGATGTTTTTTCATAACATCTTCAAAGAAGACATCCATTTAATCCTCCACTATTTCTGGAAGCCAAATTTCGAAATATCCCACTACACCAAGGTAAAAACACCAAATGAAGGGTGATAGGATTCAATTTCATAACTGACAGTCCAACTTTATTTGAAAAAATATCACTCTCCCATAATGGAGATTCTCATCCCACCCATACAGAAACATCTAAATCCCCATTGATGATAGTCAATCTAGGAGAACACTGGAGTTAACCAGTCCATACCCAAGATAACAGCATAAGGATTCCCTCAATGACCTAGATGTCATTTGAGAAACTCTATCCACTAAAATTCAAATCGACATTTTGTAATATGTGGAGATAAAATAATGACTCACAAATGTGTATAAAAGTGCAAGGGAATGAGTAAAAAATAATAAGAATTACCAAAAATTATATAATGAGAATCCTAGTCATATTACTTCATAGCCTATTGTTTCCTATAACCTTAGAAACTAAATATCTTATCATAGTGTGGGACACCAGGTGGTGTTGGTGGAAATATCTCAGAATGTTACCCTCTACTAGTTGATCCACCCTCCAGAGCTCCATCCAAAACTCTATCCGCACTGACCCTAAGGGCCATCCTGAACACGCATGGGTGGTCCCTGATCATAGTGATGCCTCAACTTTGTGGTAACTCCATTATCATTATATACATAATAAAATTATGGATTATTCAACAATGATCCATGTGACCTCTCCCAAAAAAAATCATGGAATCTCTCATCTACTGTCTAACAAGATCCTATACATAATGCATATACCGCAAATTTTTGTGACTGATTCAAACCGTGGTCATGTCTCCTACACAAAGACCGAGTTAAATGTTGTTTTCTAGATACTAAAGGCGAATAAACCACATTATATCCACCATGGGTTCCATCCACCTAACATTCCTCAGCAAGGAATCACTTTATAACTAGTGCCCAATCCATCAAACCATCATAAAAAAGAATGAATAATAAGGATTTGTGGGAATTGATGTCTTTGTGATAGAACTGTTCATAATATTATTCTGGAAATAAATCCACTTTCACCATATTTAATGATTTTTGAATGAGGTTATCAGACCATGAAACATATTTTGAAACTCTTATATGACCATGTAATAGCATAGTAATGTGTTATATTATTATATATAACCAACTCAAAGTGTAATACTTATTACAGAACATCATCTCCAAATCAATCCATGATCGATCATCTCATAATGAGTCTACATAATGAGACTCCACCAGTAACATGATACTCTATTAATAATACTTTCAACTATCACAACCATAAGATTAGGTTTTTTCTGAAAAATCTTACAGAGTTTAATCATTGAATCAGGCTAATAAATTACCTACCGACTGTCCTTCTTTAAAAAAACCCTAGTAGACTCCACATATATAACTCATGGAACATTCATAGAATGTTCACATCATCATCCTAACCTGTTGGAACAATCCACTTCCCAAAGTTTACTAGCACTACTTTATGATCTCATAGTAGAAACAACACAAGATAATGTCCCAGACTATGGACTCAACTCTCAACTGGTCAGCATAATTATATTATATCATAATCCTTGTTGTATTCCATAATAGATATGTTCAAAAAGTTACCATGATTTTCCACTATTTGATGATCAAATATTGGGAACTTTCTCAAGATGTGCATGATATTCTAAATACCTAATTCTATATGATGTATGGACCGTTATTCCCAAAAATCTATGTATTAATATTCTGAGTTAAAACGTAGGTAGTCATATTTAGGTTGAATATATATGTTGGATACTAAACTAACACAAGGTTCTATATCTAAATGTCCACACTCAAGACTGCCCTTTACTATTTTGTGATGTTCCCATATTAATCCTCACTATTCACCCAACTCAAAACATTTACCTGAGAAAAAACATGTCTAATACAAATCTATTATGTCTCAGACCATTGAATCCTGCATGGTTTGTGGGAAGCTGAATATGAAACACAAAAATAAATTCAAATAGGATAGTATTTTGAAATAATTTATGAGAAAGAATTAAATAAAATGATAGGTCTTATCCCAGTGCACCAATATGCACACTCACAAACATCTCCAGAAAAAAGTGTATAGGAATAATAAAATACTATATCATCTATAGTAAAACCAAGAATATAATAGTCTCTAGGGATTTAATCAGAGTGACACAATATAAATATATATATTAAATGATAAAAATACATTCCCATGAACATTGAAGTCCCAAGATGAAAACATACAGAAAAGTAGAATCTAAAGATAGCCCGACTCTATATATCTATGTATGAACACCAAATGTGGTCAATGATCCCATGTTACTCTATCCCCCAATGAATTCACATATGATCTTCCTATCATCTAAATAATACATGAAATTTTATAGGAATATTCCAGGTAGGTATGAGTGTATATATAATTATATGATTCAATTAAAACCATAAAGGGAGAAATTGAAATATACGAATGTATTCAAATAAACCCATATAAAGATGGAAATAAAACCCCCACATATATGATTATACAAAAATCCTATATAAGATAGAAATGATATATTTATATATCTCATAACCCATCTAATAATTATGAGACATCCTACACCTTTAATGGTCAACCTTTAATGACAAGCATCACACCCAAGTACACGAGAATAATTGTAGAAGACCTTATGTAACACCCTGATATTTTAATAGAAGAAAATTATATTTCATATAATAAATTAAAAGATACACTATAAGGATATTTCATTACATGAGAGACTGATTTTATATTTTTTTTCAGGAAACATAGATATTTTTTGTTCTAATAGAATATTTAACACAAAACACTAATCTTAAATGGCCTATGATATATATTATTGTTATAACATCGCCATTAGAATTAAGAGTATGAATTGGATTATATGGACAATGAAAATATGGTTTAAACATGAATATATAATAAATTCATGTATTCTGAAATTGAATATAAATGAAAATTAAAATGTTTTGAAAATAAAACCCTTTTAAAAATTAAAAAATATCTTTTAAAAAAACCATTTTATTGGACACAAGTGTGTTTTAGAACAATAAATTTTAAAAACTCACAACTATATTATTATATTAATGTAATTTATATAAAATTTATTAAATATGTTTTTTTAACAGTGATCATATATATTTTATAGTTTTGATATAAAAATAAATCCAATTTATGCCTAAAACATTATAAAAAACTATTTTGTCACTGTTTTTGGTGCACTTATATTAAAACAAATTTTTAACAATTTTATAAAATTCATATTAAAAAATATAATAATAATTTTCAATTGGAAAACAAAATATTTAATTTTTGTCAAATATTATGATTTTTTAGAAAATATTGATTTTTCATTTTAAACATGAAATACAAATTTTTTGTCAAAAAGTCGTTTCCATAAAATAAATTAATACATTTTACAGTTATCATAAATTTTTATTTTTATAATTAAAAAATTTTATATTTAACCCACTTAAATAATTTTAATAAAATATAAATTTTTTTGTATAATTTTATTTTTGTGGTTAAAAACAATTTTTCTTAAAAAAACTACAGAATACATAATTTTTATCAGTTTTAATTAAAAAAATTAATATATAATAGGAAATGGTTGAAATTAAATTTTCATACTATATATTAGTAAATATTGATTTATTTTTAAAATTTTACAATTATTAGTTATTGAGTTAATATAGAATCATATTTTTCTAAAGAAATAGAATTCTTAAAATCTCATTGGCTAATCATGTTTGTTTTGTTAATATTAAATTAAAAAAATTTCACTAATATTAATTTATTTAATTAAAATAGATTATACATTTTAAATAATAATAATTCAATTTATCTGATAAATCTAACATATTTTTTTACAAATAGATAAGTGAAAATATTAAAAATTAATAACATGGATTAAGGTAAAAAATTGATTACTTGTTCATTTAATTTTAAACATAATGAAAAATTCACCAAGAAACATGTCAACCACCAATTATATGACCATATATTAACATAATACCTTATATGAACATGTTTGTCCCATTATTGTTTCCTGGTGGATTAATGGAAAATTTGGTGGAATACACCCTTCCCAAAGATTTTGAATGTTCCACTCACCTCACTTATAAAAGGCCACCACACATCTTACTCAATTTACACCCCTAAAGATAGTTGGATTGGAAATGAGACTCATAAATAATTTAATAAATCCAATAACATCATCCTAGAAATCTTAATTTTGGATGAAAGATGTCCAAGGATGGCATTTGGTGAAAACCAAAATGAGTTATCTGAAGAAGAGGTATTATTCATCAATGTGCGTTCTTGTTATATTTATTTCTCATCCACTTAAATTATTATTAAACCATTATAATATAATAAACATAGATTTATATATATTTTTATATATTATTTAATCATATGACTTAAAAGAAGACACCCTTACGTCAAATGGTTTCTGAATTCGTCATTAGGGTGTATGAAGGACTACTGCTACGCGTACCGATGTCATTCATTTTTAACATCCGCCTCTATTGGTTTGGAATAAAGATGCATAAAAAGTTTATATAAGATATTTATTTACTAATTATACCTTTAAGGTCTTTATATATATATATATTCCACTCCATAAGGGATACAATAACCTCATTAGTGTGTACGTAAGACTACAGCCTCATAAAGAGATATTATTTATTTTTCCCTATCATGTTACATGAATGGTGGTAAGTGTAAATATAATAATTATCAGTTATATAAATGAAATATTTATGATATTAATGTATATTTATAAAATTTTATATATAATATATATTCTTATTTTTACCATTTCACACAGTTAAAGACATGATAACTACTTTTTTGGATGTTTGGACTACTGCCTCCTCAAAGAAATGTGATTCTTTTTTTCACCACCATATCACAAAAATGATATATATATATGTAAATATAAAAAAATAATATTTAATTTATGATATTTTGATCATTTTTATTGGTAAAATATTACATAATTTTATTTCATAATGATCATTGACCAAATCGAAATGTTTATAATGTGTACGTACAATGTACCATTTCAATGATAATTACAACAGATATTTTTAATAACCATAATTCCCTATGGATTCAAATAGTATAATAAATATATAAATTTGATAATTATTTCATAATTATTAATAAAAATATTTTTAAATAATGTCCTCTTGGACCGTATTCAACCTACCAACGACATTTTTGACATAAAATCCAAATATGGTCAAAACATCTAATGTAAACGTAACTTATAATGAAATTTATCATAAAATGATAATAAGTAAAATAAAATTAATAATAAACATGAAATATTTTCTCATGAAATTAAATAATTAATTCCCTATTATTATTCAGCACGAAAATCAACAAGTGTGATGAATCCGACTCATGGTAAGGGTTTTTGTCATATTAATTTAATTTAGGTGAAATTCCTGACATATTCATTAGATATTTTTCTTGGTTGGTGTCTATAATGAAAATGAGATTAATTTTTTTTATTATACTTGAATTTATGGTTATTTATATATCTGGTTTAGGTTTTTTTTCACATGGGGTATATGGTTTCAAAGTAACCAATGTGGTAGGGGGTTTTTTACTCAATTTTCTTTCATTGAAAAAACTATTATATTATAAAAATATGTTATTATATGAGGTTTATATACTCATCGAATGACAATATATATTTTAAATATACATATTTTCCTGATAATCTAGGTATCATAAAATTTTATACATTTTTGTTGTTTATGATTCAATGTTATAACATTGGTAAGTGTCTTCTGTCACAATCTCATTCTTTATCGAGATTGTTTATGATTATTATTAGATGAAATTATATTATGATATATAAATATATATGAATTAGTTTTAATCTCTTATTGTAACAAATTATATTTACATGTAATATTACCACTTTATCCACTCATCGGTACTTAATATGATTTAAAAAATTCTTTTTAAAATATATAACATCATTTCTATTTACATTTAGAATTATTTTCCATTAAAATCTATTTTTTTCTAAAAATTATTTTAAAAATGTATTTAAAATATTTAAAAAATTTATTAAATTAATTGTTACCTAATTATAATTTAAATAAAAAAGGTTTTCAAAAGAATATTTCATTCTATTTATGAACATGAAACATTTATAACTATTTACATTGAAAAATGAATATTCATTACCGCATGTACAGAATTACACGTATACATGACCATCATTTCATGGAATCTTTCTTTGAAATTTTACAAGGCGATTTTCACATAAAATTATTTATAAATATTTTTCATATTCTTGGATTTAAAAATTGGTATTCAAATAAAACTATTTTCAATATGATTTATGTTTTTTAAAATGACTTTCTAAATGAAAAGGAAATTTTTTTTAATAATTTTATAAAAATTTTATTTTGGTATTTTAATTTTTCAATTTCAACAACCCTTATTGTTATGTATCTTCCACTATTGAAATTTTATAATTATAAAATCCTCATTATTTTATGTATGGATTAATAGTGGTTCAAATATATTTTTATTGATCTCATTTCACTCCCCTTAGGTTAATCATACTGAAATTATATTATAATAAAACACGTTCCATTTCCATGGGAAAATCAATTTCAATGATATTTATATGAAATTTGTTTATCTAGGGATTAACCAGGTAATAAAATAATAATGAATGTTTCTGTGAGTTTTATGATAAAATATCTATGTACTTTACTCACGTTGTGGTTTATACAAATCTTATACGATGGGGTGGACTAGATATTATAATATGATATCATTATATATTTTGTGATGGGTTGGCTCAGATAACAGTAGGTGATTGCATTATAATTTATAAGATGCGACATCTTAGATATCACTAAGTGAGCCCCTTATTTCTTGTACAATGGATACATCCATATTATTCTCTAATGCACGGGGTAATGTACGTTTTCAAGATAGTTAAGATAGTGGGAGTTACCTACGTGATTATACTATGGATTTAACTATGCTCTAGTTATTTCTATCATTATTTTAGCATGATTTATGGTGAAAAATTTCCAAACAGATAGACAAATTTTTTTATTGTTGCTTTGGTTTTATAATGTTTTTTATGATCAACATTAATATTACATGGTTCGTCATTCATGACTATTATGACTTATTACGTTTTCATTTTATATTTATTAATGATCTAATTATTTATGGTTATGAATATTCTAATGCTATAATTATACAAATTTATTATTTAACTTCCCTTTATTCTCTTTTTTTGGCCATTGATGAATTTAAAATTATTAATGATTATTTTACATATACAATATGATTGATCTCACCGTTCTTATTCATCATCTTTGTGAGGTTATGAAAATGAGGTTCACAGAATTTTTTCTATAAGCGATTACGTATGGATGATGTTGATGACAAATTCAAAAATTATAAAAGGTAGGAATTACTAGATATGATGTTAATTATTATGTACTAGTTGTTTATGAATCAAAGTTGATATTAGTTAGGACTAATTCTATAAAACACAAAACCCAAAATGTACATGGGTATATAAGGGATCCAATATCTCTTTTTGATTTTGTATGTTTTTATTTGTGAAAATTGTGTCACATTAAATGTCGTCAATGTGAAAAACCTAAGGTGTGTGAATTTAGCACAAGATTTAGGTGTTATGGTCATAGGTTATTATTGGTGGTTTTAGTATAGGGTTTGGATAATATTTTAGATTATTATGTTTTCATGTGTGGTTAAATTATTATGATCTATGGATACCATCATAGGTTTATTATATAAATTATGATGACATGTTCAATTTAATAGACACACTTTTTACATTTTATGTGATGAGATCTTAAATTGATTAATGAAATATTTTAGGGTATATTTTATTGGGATTATGTATTATTAACCCATAGGATCAACATGAAGTATTATTTAGAGAGGAATTATTTTTATTTTTTAATGAAAAAATGAACCAATATTATTTTGGGTAAAAACCCATCACATCCGAAAAGAAAGAGGGGATTGAAACCATGACTGGATGAAGATATTAGTTTTTATATGAACACTAGATGATGTGATAACATGGTTAGTACGATATTTTTATATGATATGATTATGTTTATATACAAAACATATGAGATATTTGTTTAGGGATAATTGTTTATTTATCTCAGAAGAATATATATATGATCAAACATTTCAAATCTATGGGTTTCAAACACAGTTAGTTAATACTAGAAAAAATTTATTTTTTATTAACTGATATGTCTTCATAATTATGTATTTCTATTGATATTCACAGATTAATGTATGAATTATTATTAATTTTTTAATTATCTTATAATGTTAAGTCATGAAGAATAGTTTTAAAAACATTTTATATTGATTTGTTCTTTAACATTTTATTTTTGTGCTTCAAGTAAAAAAAATTCATCCTGAATACACCTCAATGAATAAGAAATGATATTTTTCTGTAAATTTATTGAAGGAAAACAATTTACTCATTAATTATATATATTTCCATATTATCCTAGTGTAGATGAAATGATAATTCCTTTAATTCTAGGAAAAGGATAATGAAAAAAAACTTATTATCCTATAAAATATTGTTCTGATGAATCAATTGAATTTTTTTCATCATAGATTTAGCATTTTTTGGACCAAAACATTCCTTAGACGATTTAATTTCATGTGATCGATGACCAAAATAACTATCATTATTTATTTATGATTTCACAACATTGAAATCTATAAAATACTTTTTATAAATCTATTTATGTGTTATTATATTTAATTATCATATATCCTTTCTATTATATTAAGATGATTGTTTATTAATCCTTTTTATAATGCGTATATAAAAAAAAGTATTTTCTATGTCCAGCCTTTCATTACCTAGAAAAATATCTTTTTATGAGGTGGAAATTAATTAATGGGGGGAGTATGTATCAGGTTATTATTTTGATATATAAAAAATATATTAAATAGTGTAATGAAAATACAACCATATATTCATCTAGAATTTCATAGAAAACCATGTTTATCTTGTGTAGCATACAACCACGATATTTTTATGTTCAATGAAATATTTAACAAGCAACATGAAACATAAATGAACCATGATATATATTACCATTATAACCATTTAGGTATAGTATAGATTATGAAATGATTAATTTAATTGTAAAAATATGGTTCAAACATTTACATATAATTAATTCATTAGTTTCTAATTAATTATAAATGGAAATAAAACCATTTTGAAAATAAAAGGAAACTTTTTCCAAAAATGATTATATGTACAAAACAATGTTTTATAAAAATAAATAATGAAAATTTCTATTATTGAATAATATCAATTAAATTTATATATAATATAGTAAATAAAATTTTTATCATTATTCAAATATCTTTTCTAGACATGATATAACAATAAATGAAATGTGAGGGTTAAAACATTATATAAAAACAGTTTCTTCTCGTTTTTGGGCGCAATTATTTTAAAAATAATTATTTAAAATTTAATAAAAATAATTTAACAAATAAATATAATTTTTTTGAATTTGAATAACAAATTTACATTGGAAAAAATTATGGGATTTTTAAAATAATATTGATTTTTCTACTAGTAGAGAAAATACGACTTTTTGTAAAAAATGGTAATTCCCATTAAAAAAATTAAGTAATTCAAATATATAACTATGTTTTGGAATATGTTATAATGTCAAATTAATTATTTTTAATGTATTTAAATACATATAATCATAATTATATTGGTTTTTTGAATATGTTTATTTTTGGGTTTAAAAATGGGGTTTTTCTAAAAACTAGTTTTAAATGAATTATGTTTATCATTTTTAAATAATTAAAATGATCCCTAGTGGGTAATGTTTTATATAAAATTTACATAATATAAATTAATTTATATAAATTTAGTTTCAAATAATGATTATTAATATTTATAGATTTAATAATGAATCGTCTTATTCTAAAAAATACTCTTCCTAAAAATGTGATGTGTCGTCGTGTCTACAAGGTCAATATTAAATTAAAATTTTCCACTTCTTTGAATTAAATTTTTGAATAACTAATTAAATATATATAATAAAAATAATTAATAAAATATAATAATTAAGAAATAATTTTTTACCAATGTGATTAGTGTAAATAGGTAAAAATAATTTCATATTTTTAGGTAAAAAAAGATTAATTTGTTGTTAATATTTAATTTTAAAGGGAAAAAGCCCAAAAATACCATCCAAAAAATGAAATAATATCATTTTTAGATGTGTGGATGACTCCATATTTAAAGTGATATGATTATTTTTTCATCATCACATGCCAATAATGATATATATATAAGTATAAATAAAAAAATTGTATTTATGATATTATAGTCATTATTTAATGAATGAATAATAATTATATTTTATCCATAATGATAATTGAAAAAAATGGAATAGTTACTTATATGTACATACAACTATCCCTCTCCACGATCACAATGTTATTTCATATTTATTACCATCATTCATGATAGGTTTCAAAATTACAATTGATTAAAAAATATTCCAAATATTTCATGATTATTATTCTAGATGAGTTTAAATAAATACCCCTTTTACTATAGTCAATCTTCAAAACTCACTTTTGACACATAAGCCGAATATGGTCAAACCATATAATGAAAACACAATTGATTATGTAATTTTATATATAATGATATTAATTGAAATAACCTTATTATTAAAATAATAAAACATTTTCAGGAAGATAAATAATTATCATAAGTTTAGTATTTAGGGTGATAAATAACAAGTGTGATGAATGAAACTCAATGTAAGGTTTTCTATGATTTCTCTTTTATTTTTATGATATGTGTGTCATATTTACTATTTAATTTTCTTGTCTGTTGAATACACATTCCAAGAATTTATTTTATGATTTAAATCCTTAAATTTATATGAATTTACTATCAATTTTAGTATCTCTCATTCCAGATGTTTATTATTTTATAGATATTAATGTGGTAATTAATTATTTAATCAATTTTCCTCATTTGAGCCATATTTTATGTTATAAAACAATCCTAAATTATGAGGTTCATATGCGGCTTATTTGAAATTTATATCAATAATATATGTATCTTAATTTAAATATTAGTCACATTTAATGTTATTCCTTCATTTTGATAAAGATTCAATGATACAAAAGTGGAAAGAATCTTTTGTTACAATCTCATCGTTTATTGGGATTATTTATAATTATGATTCCAATGATGATATCTTATCATATATCTATAAAAAACATGTAATATCTTTTTCTATGATTGTTAATGATATTTATATGTAATATTCGTATTAATCAACTATTTTATACATTATCTATTTTAGAAATTATTTTCTGTAAAATTTTACTTTATTATATCTATTGTTGGAAATATATTTTCCTCTAAAACAATGCATTTTAAAAGGTAAAAAATGTTATTAACAATTTTAAAATGAGTTATTTAAATAAATTTTATCCAATATTTCATTTAAATAAAAAAATCAATGGAATATTTTTTTCTCTTTCGGCTCAAGGCACTTTTAGGACAGATTTCTATGAAAAAGAAATTTTCCTTAAATAATATATAAAAAAACCAATAACTTGACAGTCAACTATTTAAATAATTCTTTTAATCATTAATCGAATAATTTTTCTAATAATATTTTAAATGTTTTTTGAATTCATGTTCTGCAAAAAAATTCAAATAAAATGAATTTTAAAATTTTGTTAAGTTTTAAAAAGATATTTTAAAAATGGAAATGATATTTTCCACACTAAATTTTTAATGATATTATAATGGTATTTATGTTCATAAAAATCATTAAAACTTATTGTTGTATATCCTCCATTAATGATATATTTTAATCATACTATCCCCATTATTTTATATGTGGATTAATATTTTTGTAATGTGATTGTTATAAAACAAGATTCTTTTTCCCTGAATTAATAATATTTCAAAGAGATTGTTATAGAATTCATTTATCTTTTATTGATTAATAATTGATCAAAGAGACTATCTTGAAATCCATTTATTTTCCTTGGATTAATCATGTTATAAAATAATAATGAATTTTTATATGAGTCATATGATGAAATCTCTATGTAGATTATTCATATTGCAGTTCTTTGACAACATATACAATGGGGTTGACCAAATAACACTGGGCGATCCATTTACGCATTATATAATTGGGTGTCCCAGATATCGCCAGCTAAAACCTTGAATATATATATTATGTGGTGGACAAGATAGTTTGGGTTGATTCCATTTTATATAATATTATTTTTGTTCCCATTTAGAATGGTAATTCATTAATTAATGTACCTTTTATTGAGTGGAATGAAAGAGGGAGTTACCCAAGGGTTTCTCATTTTGATTTTACAAGTCTCTAGTTATTTCTAACATAGGATTAAAATGAGTTATGAATAAGAAAATTCCAATGTATCAAGTCGTTTTTTAATTATTGATATTGGTTCATAATGTACGTTATGACCAATATTGATATCATGTGGCTCATTATTATTAACTTTGAAGACTCTTTCTGTATCCATGTTATCGTTTTTTTATCCATGTATTTATGGATATGAATATAAATATTTTATAATCATGCACTATGATTATTTACTCATACGTTTATTCTATTCTAATGGTCATTAATGATATTCAATGTTTAATGATTATTTTACCTCTATTCTGAATTTGATCTCTCCCTCATTGTTTTTCTTATTACCCACATTATAAAAGATGAGGATTGATGAATAATGTATTGAAGGGACTTAAAATAGATTATTTTGATGACCCATTATGATATAATAAAATTTGGGTATAATAGTAGATGATATACATCATTATAAACCATATTCTTATGAAACCGTGCTAATATGGGTCGGTCCAAATTGTTTAAAATTAAAAACAAAAAATGCCTATTGTTATGTAAGTGGTATAATATTTAATTTTGATGTTGTTTATTTTTATTATAAAAATTTTGTTCAATTTATTTTATATAAAAGCTAAAAATTTAAATTTTATAATATTAACATTGATTCCATGACTTTGGGTTCTATGGTTTTATAACTTCAAGTCATAACTATGCTCCATAGTCGAGGAGGCACACTCCCCAATTGAAGTCCCACACCACTACAGAACACAAATATGGGGGGGGGGGGTGAAATAATATATATTGAGGACCTATTCTTGGGAACCATATCTCTGGTGAAATATGAGGTTTCAGAACCCAACATCACTCAGATAAACTATCCTAATAACATCTATCATTCAATAATCTCTAAAATAGGTGTAATGATTGTATCACCTATCCAAATATATCTAGTAATAAAATTCCAACAGTTGATTCTATGTGAAAAAACTTCTCAGGGAAGGAATCACATTCCAAAATAATGGTCTTAAATAATGAGATATAAATGTTTAATGTTCTTTCAAAATGTAGATGATGTTTACACATAATAACAAATTTTGTGTCCCCACCTCACTTATTTGGAATGTTCTCCCTTGTGAATGGATTGGGAATCCAGGTAATACAAAATGGTGTGTCCATAAAATAATTACAAATTTATTTCGATCTATAGTCTTGGGAATGTGCACTTGGAACATGGCTTGATTAGCCCAATAGAGCTACACAATGTATCCTTTAGGTGATACAGGGTGTATGACCACTCAGGATCTAATGGAATGTTTAGTTAAAAAATTTCGTTGCCACCAATATAATTACACAGGTTGTGTGTGCCCAACTATATATGATGTGATTCTTAACTGAGTCAATCCCCCATGTGTTGTGGGGTTCAAAAGAACACAATGCATGTTTACCCTGAATACATATATTGTGGTCTTGTTTTTAACATATAGTAGAGCCTTATCCTAAAGTTGACCAAAATGTACCATTTTCTACAACATTTTCAACTATTTGACTACTTAAA
The DNA here is from genome assembly GCA_963277665.1 of Viscum album. NCBI lineage: Eukaryota > Viridiplantae > Streptophyta > Magnoliopsida > Santalales > Viscaceae > Viscum > Viscum album. The sequence goes on from OY728133.1 coordinate 250,979,602, forward strand.
TATAATAAATTTGAAGGAATAATCATTATCCTTCAATTCCATGTCTCAGTTAGCCAAAAATCAAAAATATGATCTTTGGTATGATAATATTTCACGCACCCAGTTTACTTCGGGTCATTAAACACCATAGTTAACACCCATGATCCATATTTATACCCAAATTTAAACACCAGCCATTAATCCTTATATCAAATGTGAATATATAAAGAATACTATTGTTTAATTACTCTCAAATAATATATAGAAATGTCGAATCACCTGATCTATAGGGTAATGATGAAGAACATGATGTATGATGAGGAGAGATCAGAAGAACAAAGATGGTAATAATATATTGATGGTGTGATATGTCTAATGATCATGAAGTAAAAATGTGTGGGTTGAGTAAAATAACATCGAATATAAACCATGTAAAAAACTGAATTCATATTTAGGCTCATGTGAATAATTTTTAAATAAGATAAAATAATAAGATAATAAAAATAAATTCATATAATGAAAATAAATTGGTAAAACAAGAAATAATGATCCCTACAATGATTTTCAGTCTATCTTTGGTGAATAATACATCTAACATCGATTTGGATTATGTAATTTTGTTCAACATCCTACTGACTATTCTCCAAGATCCGTTTTTGTCGATTCTCAATCCGCTAATGACAACATGGAACACTACCCCATCCTCTAATTATATAAGGGTTATACACATAACACATTAAAATAATAAAAAATTGTATTTATAGTGGTAGTATAGGTTGAGCGATATAAAATAAATAAATATATTAATTAATTAATTCACTAAAAAATTATTCCAATGGATTCCTCTACTAAATTTCCACCACTGACCAACTTTATGATTCCCTTGGGTAAATCCTATATTTAAAAATAAACCATGGTTTCCAATTTTCCATTTGAGGTAATAAATAATGGGTAACCCATTCATTCTAATAATAAATCGTGTGTGTGTTATAATATTTTTAATATTTTTAATAAGTCAAAATTGAGCCCCTCTAGGCAATGAAATCTTACATCGACTCACTCTCCGCCACTAAAAATATTACATAAAATATCATAAAGACTTACAATGAAAAAATAAATTCGTCACAGAAATGAATAATTCTAGGTGTCATTTAGGGATATGTAATGAATTAATAATAGTGTTTTATGTGTTTATATATTGTAATTTATGTTCCCAATGTAATATAGTGATCAAATTTGATCCTTCATAACTAATACTTCTAAAATATTGAATATTGATACTAAAAATATAATAAATGGATGTCGACTCTATATAGATGGAGTTAGGGTCTTTAGAGTTCGTATCCAATCATGTTTATTAGGAACCTCATTAAGTAGATTTAGATAAATATAGGTATATAAAACATTATCGTAAACCTATAAAATATTCATGAAATTCTTCTGAAATTTATTTAGTATTTAAAATAAATATTCAATGAAATCACAATATTTATATACTAATATGGGTTATTCATAGTTTTATTCTTGTGCTAACTTGTATATATTAATGTTTGGAAAAGGATCTAAATAAATAAATGAGAGTAATATGAACAATTATAATCAGTGTATGGATTTTAGAAATTGAAAAAACCTTTGAAGCTATTGTTGAAATTGGGATGTTGAGTGGATTGACTACACACATCCCAAGAAGAATGGTGTTGCATGATCTTTCTTCTTAGAGAACACCACCAAATAGTCACTTTCACTAATCTAACTATGCATATTAGTCAGGGGAAGTGTTGAAAATATTTGTTTTAACATCATAACCTTATCACTAACCATCATTATCATCTTTGATATTATTATCCCTTCATAAACCTATTATCTTATAACAAATTATTATATTTATCAAGTCTTCTAACAATAAACACGAAAAAAAACATCACAACAACCACACATTTAGGTTCTACTCACTATTTGGGGAATTCCTAAAGAGAAAACAGGAGGACCACATAATGATTCACTTTCCCTAGCTGATAATGTTAATACCCTTAATATAACCCTCGACCACCATATCATAATATTAGACACTCAAGAATCCACCACTATATCTAGTTTGTTGATTCCTCTAGTGAAGTCATATAATAAATATAGTCTAGTAGTTTCCCTTCATGTAGATACGGAAAACATGAAGAAACATGTCTATGTAAATAAAAACGGTATTATACTCTAAAATATTTTATTCTTATAAGATGTTACTAAATTGTTTAATGTAGACTCAAAAAGAAAATGAAAATAATATAAATATATAATAATGTTTTGTGAATAATAGGAAGGTTGAGAAATATATATAAATAACATTAGTGAAACAATATGAAATAAGAGTAAAAATTTCCATTTATTATTATTATTTAGATAATGAACGTCTCAGATTATGTAAGGGGGTTAGGATTTTGTTAAAAATTTGGGAAAAGATCACCAATATAAGGATTCAATGGTAATGGAATATTTTATCAATGTAAATTACATAAATTTAAAGGACATGAGACACTATTATAAGCAATTTGACCATAATCATGAAAATATTCCATAGAAGAGGCCAATAGGGAGAGGTTAGGAATATTAAAATACATTATAAAATATTGAAGTCCAAAGAGATGTTATATAAGATCATGAAAAAAGAAAACAAATTCCTAGAAACACATATGTAATATATATTATTAATGATCAAGGGAAAAAATTGTACATGTTTATTAAGAAATTCATATACTCATGTTTTAATAGAAATAATGAGGTTAATATAATCTTAAAAGATATTTTTTTCTCAATGAAACTCATTTATAGATATATTCATGTTTTAATGATACCACCATCCATTTTTACTCATATGGTTAAAGGAAAATAAGGAATACAAAATTTATTTATGGAAGATTGATTTTGACATCCTAGAATTTGAATAAATATATTTATCAATATTACTTTATTAAAATTCAAATAAAAATTGAAACTACATTTTATTTAAATAGTTTTTTATGATATAAACGTGGAATTAATTTATATATTTTAATACATGTTTTCCATAAAAATTTTAATTATGGTATAATTGAATTTTTCTAATATAAATTTTTCATTAAATTATATAATGATGTAACTATTACTAAATTTATAATTATGTTCACAAAGAAAATTATATTTGATAATTAAATTAATTAAATTAATTTTTTTTATTATCATAAGATACATTAAATTTAAATTAAGTCATTTTAATAATGTTATTAACAAGTTACTATAATGTTTTTCATATTCATAATTGTTTTTCATATAACTCTTAAAACTAGTGCCCAGTAAAATTTTTTGTGCAAAAAATTTATGAAATAAATGATTAAATAGTAAAATTTCATTAAAATAAAATTTTAGATGTTATTTTTAATTAATATATCATTTTTTTAATTTTTATATTATTGTTTTTATATTCTATAAAATTTATCATTGCTCGACAAATTTATTTTTAAAACACTAAATAATAGGATTCACAAGAAATAAGATGGTTAAGTATTTATTATTTTTATTTGAAAATTTCACTCCTCATATTAATAGTGAATTAATTTCACTAAATGGATATTAAATTTGTATAATATAGATATTATAATCTTAAAATGGTCAATGACAAAACATTATAACAATTGTTTATAAATTTTATCATAAAATATATTTTCGTAATTATTTATTTAAAATATATCATCCTCTTAATTTATGATGAATTTTATGAAATTTTTTACATATGTAAAAAAATTATAAAAAAATATTAATTAATAGAACAAAATGGAATCACTATTAGAAGATGAGATTGGCATTATTTGATAAAATTGTTTTTTCATGTAAAATATAATTTTATTTTAAATACAAATTTAAAAAATTTAGAAATATAATTTCACTCATTGTATTTTATTTTTGTAATCCAAACATCTAAATTTTCTTATAGTAAATATTAGGTTATTTTCTAGTAATTTTGAATTTTTAGTTATCAGTAAAAAATTTAGTAGTATGAATACCGAAAATTTTATTACACCCACAAGATATAAATATGAAAAAGAATATAGAAAACCTTATTATTTAATAAAACTTTATTTATGAAAACATAATAATTTGACTATATATGATAATATTTGAAATTTAAAAGCCTATATAATTGTTCATTTTAATAAGAAAATATTTATATTATTTAGAGTTAATAAATTATTTCCATGATTCACTTTAGCTCTTCATAGGTTTTAATGTAAAATAAACATATATTTCATAATACAAAACTTATAAAATTATTGGGACATAACATTACTCATATGCATTAGACTAAATAAAAATAAAGTCAATATTTTATTCTAAAATATCCCACTTTATTATCTATAAAAAACCATCCTCTAATATTTCATCATCACTCCCAAACCTTTTTACTTCTAAAAAAAAATATATATATATATATATATATATATATATCAATTTTTGAAACCAACCCAAATCATCAAGCCCCAATACATTGAAAACTCTCTACCTTATCTAGATATTAATGTATTCTAAAGGGGAAAACCTAAAGAGTTAGGTAAGGTTTCGCAACCCTTATTTTCCTTTCTTATTATTATTTTCTAAACAAAAAAATCATTATAATAACCATTGTATTTTGATTTCATGATTTTATTAACGTGGTGTGAATATAATTTTGATAAATTATTGATCAAGGACACCCATTCCCCCTCATCAGACTATTTTTCATAACCCGGTATTTTGTCAAAAGAAATAATTCATCAATTCCCACTTTTCATTTCTTATTTGAGATTAAATTATTATAATATTATTTAGACATCAATATTATATGATTCTATTGTTTTATATTAATATTATTATCATTATTTTTATAAATTATTAATGTTATGATATCAATTAATTATCATTGACCAATTTTCTTATGTCGTTACTCTATCAAAATATAAGTTAAAAAATGTATTCTAATTCCAAATATACTTATACCACCTTAAATAACATATATAATAATTAAAATACAAGTTAAAAATATTTAAATTATTATATTTTATATAATAATCAAAAAATTGTTTGTATTTTCATTCTTTTAATCTCTTTCAAAAAACATCACTCATTTTAAGTGGATTAACCCTATATAAGTGAATGATAATTTTATAATTTCACTTATTAATTTTATATAAATTTTATAAAATAGTTTCCAATATTGAATATAATTTTAATATTATAATAAAATCGTGATTATAATATTTTAATGATAAAATTGTAAAAATAAAAATTTTGTTAACAATATTTGTCATAGTAATTTTAATCTAACATATCCAATTATACAATTAGTTTTTATGATCAAAAAATCATTTTTTATAGATAAGTTAATTTTAATCGTATTAAGGATGGTTTAAATTGTTTTACAAATGATTCCTTAAGTGCTTTTATTTTTGATGTTTTTTTCTCTCATGTGAAATATTTCTTAACTATTAGATGACACTTATTCTTGGGTTCATCACACCAATGGTAGTTCCAATACACATAATATAATGTAACAAAATACTCATTTACTTGTTATGAATATTCATAAGTCTAAAGGAAATTCACATATACACTGATGAGAAATAACACACACTCTCTGTATAAATCAAATTTTTTCCTAGAATATTTGCACATAAATTTGAAAAAATGAATCCTATGTGTTAGATGAAACAAAAACTAATTAGAATAAATTAATCTTAATAGAAAAAAGACATGTACTTGAGTATAATTCATTCATATTAAAAATAGATCCACAACTATTCTAAAGATCAAAATTTCTTATACATTGAATTGATTGATACCTATGATGATCATGAAATATACAAATATAAAAATTATATTATATGAAGTAAGTAACAATAAAATCATTAAACATCATGATATAAAGAATTATGCATGGCCAAACACATTTTAGAGGAATTATAAATATGTTTAATGATTTTTTATTTAGTTTTATTTGTTTCAAATCATACCAATTTCAATATAAAATAATTACAACCTCATAGAAAAGGAATAGTTCTTTATTATAATCCATATAGAAAGATTTTTAATTTGATAAATTATGAAAAATATTTTTAGGTAACCCAAATTATAGAATAGTTGAATATATACTTATTCCTATAAAAAAGATTAAGGGAAACTCTAACATTAAATATTTTCCAAATATGAGATGTTTATTCTTAATAGTTATTCAAAGAAATAAATTATAAAACTTATGAACATAAAGAACATATGGTACTATAAGGGAATTATAATATATTTATTTATTTTAATATGTTTTCAAGATTAATATATACTATAGAATAAAATCATGAAAAATGATACTCACTCTCACGGTATACCCAATTTTCAGAATGTTTAAAATTTTATACTCTATTATATAAATGACGATGTTTACTACTATTATTATATCAATAATACATTTAAGATTTAAAAATACATTATTTATATCTTCTCATTTATGTATGATTATTACTGAATAATAGTTATTCCCCAAATACCAGTTCATAATTTCAATTATTCACTTAACCTTTTTTAGTTTCTGTATAATTTGAATATAATTGTAAGACAATAACATCATATATTTTGTTTTATGTAAAGGATGAGGATTGGTATTATAAAGGGATATAAATAGGGTATATCTTAGATTCTTTTGTATTAAGTTATCGTTTCTTCACACAACTGAGAAGATCCTTGAGAAAGAGACATGACTAATGAAAATCAACAAGCACAGAGAGTGATTGTTGGGGGATTAAAATAAGGGATAGTTATAAAAAGAATAAAAATAAATATTATATACTTCATATTTGATAGATGTTTTTTATATCCACTTCCTATCTATTCTATTTTTTTTGTATTTTCCAAATAATTTAAATTGGTTTTTTTATTTTGGGTGAAAATTTAAGAAATCAATATACCTGCATTTTGATTATTTTAGATACATTCATGGAAAATAACTAGTATCAAATGATGTGACTTTTGAGATATCATCATTTACAAGTTGAAGCATGATTATCAATTTCAAATATTCTATAATGGATAACCTAAGGATGGAATTTTCATTGGAAGGGATATCTATATAATTATAGAGAACTATAGATTCTAGAAGTGTATAATTATTATTTATTTGATGATAGTACATAATTATTTCTATATAAATGTTTTAAAACCGTTTATGATTCATATAGGTGATATATATTTTTTACCTTCTTCTCATGAATAAAAATTTTATTTGAATTCATGATAAATTAACATTATTATCTATGGAATTTTTTCAAATGAATTTAATTGATTATAATAGTTTCTATATACAAAGATGATGTGGTAAAAAATATTTATCTTATGAGGGAAATAAAAATGTAAGAAAAATCAGTTACAAATTTTCAACGTTTATCACTAACACCATCAAAAGGATTGAGAGTGAAATCATAACTAAAATGAATATTAATCTTATGGAAATTATAAATGATGTTACTACATTAGTGACTCTTATACATGAATTATAATAATCATTAAATTTTCATAATATTTTTCCTTTGAATTTGAGGAAAATATCTACAGTTGTAAGAAAATATACACCTATAAAGGATACAAAAAAAGGACTAATTATTACTCTTATGATGTATGTAATGAATATATAAGATGAAGATGAATTTATAATATTATTTAGTAGGTAAAATTTCTCCATTAATGTATCTACTTAAACATATAGGAGGAAAGACAATAAAACACTATTATGTAACTAATCCTTAGAGGGAGAATCAATATACTCATATTCCGATGTTAAACATTCCTTATTTACAAAAAATGTCAAAGTGTTCTATAATTATAGAATAGGATTCATGAAATCCTTTAAAAATTATAAGATTTTTTTATGTAAAATCAATGGACATATGATTATATGAAATCAAGAGTCTTCGGCTTGTCAAGACATATTTTTCATAGGGGAATGATACAACTAAATTTGAAAAGATGTTCAAAGGAAAATATATTATATGATTAAAGTGAAAATTATAATGAATTCAACTTGGAGTGATTATAAGCAATCTAATAGGGATTATAATTCTAACTCAAATACTTGGATATGTTATCAGAAAGATATAATTATAATTATATAACAAACTAATGATTTAAAATACTTTAATCCTAATAGATATGATCCTAAATTATATTTCTAAATGTTTTTATTTTGATAAATAAAATGAATATTTTTATACATTTTAAGATCATTATGAATCAATTAAGATTAAAAATATGTCACTTAAGAAAGGAAATATAATTTTTTACTAATTTAAAAAATGTTATGTATGAAAAAATTCTAGAACTAAAATCAAAATAAGTAGAATATGCTTTAAGTTATGTTTTCAATGAAAACAAAATAATGGAATTAATGAAAAAAGTGGAATCTATAAAAGATATATCACATTATTTTAAATGGGGGGGAGTTTCTTACACTAAATCATTGATAATAAAATACAATAGTGGAAAGAAAAGAATATGTATTGTTTAAGAAAAATTAAATCAATATTTTAATTATTTATTTCCTAATTTAAAAATACATATCTAAAATTATTTTTGTCATTATTGTTTGAATTATCATAGTGAAAATTACTGTTATTAAAGATATCCATAATTTCATTTCATAATGATGTATTTTATTTAGGGTATTCTATTTAATTTTATATTTTATTTTATATATATTATTTGTATTTTGTATACTATAGAGAGATTTTGGTTCCCAAATTGTAAACTGATAACACTTCTTGACCCTAGTTAATTTGTGCACCAAAAAACATTACTCACAGTTTTTATCAAAAACCCATAAGATTCCTAATGGTAAACATTTTATGGATTAAATATTTTAAACCAATATGAGTGGATATTTTTCTAACATCATGTTACTATATATGATTTATAGAGGATATATTAAATTTGTTTTTAATTATAGTCGAATTATTATTAGAGTTAGTTCTTCTAGGGACCATAATTCATTCCTCATCCGAGAATTACATAATATTAATTTATTAATTTATAAATTTATAAGTATTTATCAGCTCTGTGATAATATATATTATATAGTATTTTCTATTAATTAATGGTATATTTTAAATGATGAAAATTTTAAATTAAAGCTCTGAGAAAATAAAATGATTATACTATAGATCTATATTAATTGTGTCAATAAGACGTGAACAATTTGGATGATTAAATTAATGAATAATTTTTTGGAATATATAGATTAAACATTATTATATTTATTCCAAGATAAATTTTTATAAGAAAAATTTGATTTCCTATTTTCCTCCACAAATAAAGTCAAAAAGAAACAATGTGATGCAACCAAATTTTAATGGAAGAAATATTATTTTAAAAAAATTAACATGATTCCAATTATGGAACCTTAAAGCTTATCCACATTGATTTTTCGAACCATATCAAACTAAAATACTAGGTGGTGAATATTTTTTAATAATTTTTTGATAATTTTAAATCATTTACATAGGTTTTTAAAAAAAAATTAAGCGTGTATATTATGAAATTTTTATTAATTTATTTAACTTAGTATGGAATTAAAAGGATAAAAAAGTTTGTCACATTAAATTAACCACATGGTAGTGTTTTGGAATCCTAAATTGAATTTATTTTTATCAATACATGTAATTAATCATACCTTATCTATCCATACTACATCTTAACATTATATTATTATTAAATGGGGGAATATAACCCAATAAGAAATAGATAGAATTATTTTATATGAATATACCATAATTACTAATTTTTTAACTAATGTTATTTACAAAAACATGTTATGTCATAAATAGTGTTCTAATCAGGAAAATATTGATGAAAAATCCTTATGATATTTGTAATAATATATGTCCAATGTTGTATACATAATAGTAATATAATGGACACCAAGGAAAATATTCATATGTTCAACCAGAAGGATAAAAAAGAATCCTTAAAAAGTTTTCTACAACATCAAAATCATATTATGTTTTCATTATGTTGTCATGGATAGTTTGAGAATTTAAAATTGATTTTTTCTAATGTAATCTCATTGATCACAGAAAAATTCAATTTGATTTTGTTAGTTATTCTTTTAAAAAATTACAATTGAACCAATTTTTGATGAAATAATGGTTGACGATATGGAACATGATAAAAAATAATATGGCCCTATAATTTTTGAATCTAAATATCCTCAATGTGTAGTACATAAACAACGTTGGAACATTAAAAACCATCCCTTATATACTGTTGGAGGAATGTTAGATGATGGATTTATGACTTAAAGAGGATTAGTATAACTGGTTAAATTGTTTTCCTTTTTAAATAATCTAAAAACTAATACTATATAAGAATTATTTAGTAATGTGAGTTTTTTAGAAATAGAAGAATTATTGACCCAATTCAATATTAACAAGGTCAAGAATTTTATTGATAGATCCCATTATTATCTTATTGTGGGGACTAAATTTTTATTTATAAATAAATAGGATAATAATGAAAAGGTCACAAAAAATAATACTATGTTAATTTCCAAAGGGTTTAACCTAAATGAAAGATTGTATTATGAAAAATCATTTTCTCTATTTCCAAGGTGAAAATCAATTAGAATTGTTTTACCATATCCATATTATATTAATATTATAATATTTTAGATGGATTTAAAATAATAATATTAAAATTTATTTATAATGGGGTACATATATTTTTTAAAGCCTACCTGTTTTTAAATAGATTATATTCTAAATTCTATTTTCAATCCTACAATAGCAATGTGTAGTCAATAAGAGGCATCTTAACCATGGTATTAATTCCAATGTTCATTTCACATATCAAATGGTTTTTTATAAGATTTTAATATCATACTTTCAATAATAAAACATCATTTTAGGATATTATATTATTTCAAATTTATGTTAACTATGTAATTTTTTTTCCAGAATACAAAATTTGTGTAATGAATATCCAAAACTCACAAAAGTATTTTCAACTGAGCATGATGGATGAATGAAATGTTCTCTTTAAGATTCAAATATATAAAAATACATCAAGAATGTTTTTAATAAATATAAATATATATTTATATTTATATGTGTAAGATACTTAATAAGTTCATGTGTTAATAAAATTAGTGTGTGTTAAAATTACAAGACTTCCAATAGTAGACATTATCTAGATGAATTTTTTAAACTAGAAGAAAAGAAGTTATCTAAATGAATTATTGTAAGTATGTTATATTTTAATTCCAGTAGACTAGAATTATGTTTTATAGGTTTTTATGTTCAATATTTAAATACAACCCAAGAGAGTTACATTTAATAACTAAAAAATTGAATTTTACAATATTTTAAATGAACCATTTTACTATGCCTAATTTGTTTAAAAGAATGAATTCATTAAATTTATTTTTACCATTCTACATTTGGTGGGTTTTAATTAGATAGAAAAATTTAATCTAGAAGATTACACCTTATAGGTAAATTATTATAATCACTTTATAGTAAAAATAAAAAAAAATTAATATAATAATCATTTAAAATGGAATACATAAAATTGTAATTTTGTGATCAAGTGTTTATGTTATAACAAACTTTAATAAAATATGGATTCAATTATGATGATTTCACTATTAAATTTTATGATAATTTAAAAATAAATATTTCCATGAATCCAATAATCAACTCTAGAATAAAAAATTGATTTAGGGAATAATAACTAGAGATATATAACTCAAAAATTATGAAATCTATATCATATTTAATAGTATTGAAAATCCTATCATTGACATATTTATAAGTCCTTTTGAATCAAATAGATTATATTTTGTTAGAATTGAATAATTAATGTTCAAATTTAAGTGATCATATATGATTAATATTAATTTATTACTTTTTTTATCTTGATAAATTTTTTCATTAATTATTAACTATATTTTATGTAATTACTTATTACAGCACTATCAATTTAAAATTCTATGTGTCATCATATTTTTATGATCAGAGTATAGTCAATTGTAAACCTCCTACATTTATTCTTATTATCTTACCATTTTATCCAAACCCTAAATATCAATCCTATCAATTATTTAACAAATCTCATGAGGACCAATAGATTATCTATTAATGTTTTATATAGTTTAACAAAATTAAATAACAATGGTTTGATAAGATGAGTTCTATTTTGAAAACTAATATATGTAAAATCATTAAATATGAAATATATACTCTTGAATAATATTTTATGGGTTTAGAAATGGGATTTTGTGTTTTGAAAAGGAAAAAAATACCCTCTTTATGAACTAATTTAGTGATCTTTATGGGAATGCTCGATTTTAGTTTCCTCAAACAAGGGATGTGTTGAGTTTTAATGTCAATAGTAAGGATTTTTCCTTTTCATATGAGGAACAACTAATTCCCTTAAAATTACCTCATAAGGGGAGGTATATTTCTAGTATTAAACTAGAGAGTGGAGAATATTTTATTTAGGTGAAGTGATTCTTGAGTTATTTGGGACTCACACTATGAATAAATTCTTTTAATAGACATATGGCTTGAAATATTATTCCTTATAAAGTTTATCTAGAGGTGGAGTTCCCAATAAGCTTGTGAGTTTAAAGAGATAATATATTAGGATTTGTGTCTCTTATATTTTCCATAAAAATGGGTATTAGTTTGTATAAATTGTTATATGTTATATTACGTGGATCATTTTTTATTAGATCGTAAATGGATACTTTTTAACATTTTGGTCTTTTTTATATCTTTTAGTAGAGTACTATATGATTGAATTAAATTTGTTTCATTCTATTAAGTTTCACCATAATTATACCTTCTCTGTTATAATGTTAATGAATATAAATTTACATTGGTATGACACTCCAAAAAAGCTGGTTATTATGAATTTCGGTGAAAAGAATTCTCATAAAAAAGATGATGACTAAAATTTGAATCATGCTGATCAGGAGGATAAATCTTTAAAAACTAATCATAATGATACAAATCATGTTGAGGGAGAGTGTTTTCGGTAGAAATTCCAAGAAGAGAAAGCTGGTGGAGAAAATTATTATATAGATTTCCAAATTACTAAGGTCAAGGATGGTGATGATTTAGTGAATGAGGAAAATAAATATGTAGTAGTAGATCCTATGGATCATTATGTTGTTAATGTCTAAACATGAGAAGTGGTTATTGGTTAATAAAATGTAGTTTTTAGATAGGTAATAACTAAATATTATCATCCAAAAATAAATAAGTAATATTATTGAAAGTCATATAGATCACAAGGACTCAATTTCTGAGTATAATTAATTTTCTTTAATAACGTTTCATAATTAGGTCATACTTTATTAGATCCCTTCACCTCACAGAATAGATAATTTTGATGTTTATGGTACAGAAAACATCTATGTATTGGTTTTGAAAGAGAAGAAATTTCTCCCATAATGAATAATGACATGTTTTTATAGTAAATTAAAATTTATATATATATCTTTTCAGATATAAATTTTAATGAGTTTAAGTGTTTAAATAATTATATTTGTGACATTAAATCAAACATCAATGAGTCTAGGAATGAGTTTCAATTCTTAATTTAAAATTTATTCTTGAAGATTGATTTCAATAGGACAATGAAACAAATGGAATATTTGGGTGAGAAACATAAAACCCTAAAACCTATTTAAAAAAATAGTTTCTAATGAAAATAAGGTGATAGAGTTTTTAAGAATTATTTAAAATAAATAAAATATAATTCATATTTTTTGTTTTATTTTGATAATTTAAAGAAGATGAAATGTAAATAATTATAAATAATCAAAATTAATTCATCCTTATAGACCAAATACCATATGCATATATAATTTATATGAGTTAAAAGAGTTGGAGAAATCGTAATCATCAGGTCCTAATCCTTTTCAACCAATTCTAATAGGTTCACCATGACTTTTTTTAGTACCATATGTTTTTGATGATATATTTTTATATATTTTATGAGCCCTAAAATCATTGAAAGAAAGGGTGGACATAATGACATGTGACTATAATGATTTAATCAATAATCTTAAGGTTAAATAGTATTTTATTTATAAAATAAATGATTAAAATTTAGATTACATTAAAAGAGTTCAAATTCTTGAGAAATATATATTTCATTAGAATATTTCATTAGGATTATCAATTGAAGAAAAACTTTTTATATAACCATTTATCATAATATAATAATATAATCACACTTTTCTAGTGGATTAATAAAATAAATTATAATTTTTTAATCATATTTGAATATCCCAAAACCCTTAATACATAATATTAGAATATGTATAGTTTTTAATTTTTATTGTTTTATCCTCTTTTTAAAATTAATCATTTAATGAACCTATTTAGCTTCATATAGATAATGGAAGATAAAAAATGTTTATTTCTAGGGACCCACATATTGCGTATTTCTTTTTATATACCCACTAATTAATGTTCAAAAACTATGGTTTATGAACTAAGAACCCTTCTATCCAAATGTGTTTTAATGTCTACATTTTCATGAATGAATAATGATTTTTGGATATATGGTTTTTCAGGGATATATAGATATTAAATATTTATATATAGAATCCATAAAAAGAACTTGTGTAAAAATTCAATTTATCTATTGTGATTTAGAAGGCATATATGTACTGCCCTTTCTAGTGTTTTTCCTATAGTAGAGATGAATATCAATGATTTTTTTTTCATTCCACCTTCTAGTGGAAATTGAATCAGATGTTTACATTACAAATCTAGACAGTCTCTGCACATGTTTTATCAACCAAGCTTCACTAATCTACTATAAATAAATATGATTATTGAAATGTATAGGACACCTAATAAAACATTATCAAATGTATATGGATGATTTTTGAAATGTAATAAAGTTAGTATTTGATTATAATAATATCCACCTATACCATTTGATTATATTACCCCTCTAAATAATTCACTAATAGCTAATCCTGAACTAGGTCCTTCCTTTAATAAATGTTCATAAAACCTCCACATTAAACTAATACTATAGATTTTAATGATTCCCAAAAACCCAATCCTGAACCTATATACAAAAATATATGTATTCATACATTATATTCAATTTTCCTTTAATTTTTTATCTTATCAATTTTAAATTTGTTTTCGTGTTTCACTCTCTTCCCCAAAATGGTTTCTATTAAATTCTGATCTCTTATTCTATTTTTATATTTAGTAAAATCATAAAATAAAAATAAAATATTCCTTTTTATTTCAATAATTTTAATCTACATATCTATATTTCAAAATAGAACATTTAATTTATTAAATATATTATTTAATATTTATTCATTATATAATAAAATTTGGATATAAAAATCAATGCAACAATTTTTTTAATAAATATTATAATTTGGAATTTTTCTAGATTTAAGAGTTTTTACATATTATTATCTATTTTTTAAACAATTGTAATGATTTCAGTTCAAATTTTATGGGTTTTTATATCATAAAATGGGGGAGATTAGTTTTTATAGTAATGTTAATATAACACATTGAATTCTTCCCTTAGGTTTGATTCCCAAAAAATCCTTATTTCTTATACTGATTATTTGTTCTTTATTTGTGTCAATAATAGATTAAATAGATTGAAAAATGTTTTTATAATCATTTTTAAATTTAATGATTTTTATTTCATAAGTGAAAAAATTCATAATTGTTGGATGGAATGTACACATTGATGTATCACACTTATGATTATTTTAAATTCACATATACTGGATAAAAAACATATGCGGAAGAAAAATATTAAAAGGGTAAAATGACATGATCTCATAGAGTACAAACATACACACAGATGAAAATTACATATAAATTCAGAACAATTAACCTAAATATTAATTTTGAATCATTCCTATACCAAGGATATTTCTAGGTATGATGGATATAAAAATTACTAAGTATTGCATGAAAATTACGTTACACAGAATACACATAAAATAATTGTGAAGGACATGAAAAATGACTAGAAGTTACACGTATTAAAAATTTAGACACATTTATGTTGATTAAAATAAAGAAAAATATGTTTAATAGATTGACAGCTATATTAAAAAAATATTAAATAATTATTTAAATTAAATGATGAAAATGAACGAATTCAATAATCATGAAATATGATGAATTGTAAACTCATGAAGATCCAATCTATTTATATAATATTTATGATGTTGTTAAATGATATTTAAGAGATAATTTTATTTTTAAAATTTTATATTTTCAATTAGTAAAATATTATATGATTTTGTAAAGATACAATGTGCTATATTATCATCAGTATTAGAAAATACGGACTTCTCTAAATCTAAAATAATATTTTGAGGTAACCTAGATAACCCAATGACTAAAGACATACTAATTCCTATTAAAACGACTATGATCATTTGAATACTAAAATAATTTAAATATATGAGAGTTTTAGTCATGATTTTAAATGACCCATACTTTCAATAGATAAATGTTACATCTTTTAAGAAAAATATTCATTATATAAAATTATAATATTTGATGATTCATTTAGGTTAAGCATCATTGTATATTAGATAACCGATAAGATTATTTCATGAATGATCCTTGACATATATCATATATCTATTACCAAGTATTAATATTATTAGGCATTCCCTTATTAAACAATTATTCATAAGAATGGGAAAGGAAGCATCAGATTTTGTGATCTTAAATACTTAGTTAGGGTAAGAAAGGGAGACATTATCAGTCATTTAAACATAACATGAGCATAGAGGGTGTCAGTATATGATATTAACATTTAAAATAATTACCTTAAAATTCATATATAATATAAATGATTCATAGAATAAATCATGGTATTTTAAAAGACATGAATCATAAAAGTATCAATGAACATGATCCACAAAAACATAACATTAGTATACGATCGTATCCTAATAGTGTTCCATAAATTAGGGATTAATAACAATAGTAAAAATTTTATTTCAAGGGTATTAAAATATAAATTCATAATATGTTAGGTAAGTGATAACTACATGTGTACCTACATTAGCCTTTTTATGAGATCCTGTGTAAAATCTTTCAACCTTGGGATAACATCATATGTACACATTAGTTGCAGGTCTAGGATAACCTCATGTGTGCCCTATTGTTTCAAGAATTGGGTAAACCCCATTATTACATTTGATATCATAGAACATTAATATTTATCAAATGCATTTAAGGGATTTATATGTTCAGTCTCACCTATCACAGAATCCTAAATCCATTGTTATGTATACCATGGGAACATAAAAAATTATAATAATTGTACCCATTGAAATAAAAATGGGTTTCATTGATATTTTATCATCATAACCATAACCCATCCAAATAAATATTAAATATAGAATAATTGAAAAATATATTTAGTAAATAATAAGTGAAATCATTGGGTCTCATCACAAATGAAAATTCATTTCAAAGATCATTTAGAATATATTTGTGCAGAAAATAACATTTTTATTTTGAAATTTCATCATTAAAATCCAAAAAAAATTATGTAAAAATTTTCATTGAGAATAAAAATGTAAAATTAAAATTTATTATTCAAAAAATTTAGTATTTATGAAGGTGGTAAATTCTGTTCATGTCGTGTACCATAAAATAATGATTCCTTTCAGATTTTCGATAAAATTGAAAAAGTATATAGTTCAAAAAACTAAAATACTTTTTTTAAAAACATTTATAAAAATTCAATCATTGATTAAAATGATTATAAAAAATAATATTAAAAATTTTAAACACTTATTTTATTTTTTATATAATATAGAAATGGAATAAAAATATTTTTTAACCGAAGAGAGAAATAATTTTAGTTTTCATGTAAAAACATTCTCTTGATCTCTTGAGTAATCAATGTAATGAAAATAAAATAATATCATATATTACACAGAAATAAAAATATTTGAAGAAAATAATGAGATTATTTTTCAATAGATCATGATATTCCATCAATATATACATAATCACAAATAATCTTAATAAATAATTATGTTTTAACAAAAATAGCTTTCCTCAAGTTCAAATTTCATTGATGAAATTATAACCCATATATAAGAAATTAAAATTTATAGTAATTCCATAATAGTTTTTTTCACATACTTATTATATCATATATAATCCATATTTAAAATTTAATAACTATTCACTAATAATTATTTATTAAAATCATTATTTTTTAATGTTAACTATTTTTTTTCCCATGAGAATTTTGATTTGGTAGTTCCAGTACTTCTACATTGATAATAGTTCCATTATCTAAAGAATTTCATCATGGATATAAATATCATTTATATTTGTTATATATGTATTTAGGTTAATCCATAATGTATAAAGATAGAGAAATTAACTATATTGTTCATTGATATGGTAAGCAACATGTATAAATGAAGGTTGTTTTTACTTTTCAACCAATAGAGTGAATGAATGGTAAATAGTAATTCAAATTTAAAAAATAATTATTATAACTTAAATATAATATATATTAATTAAATACCACTATAACACCCCAAATATTCCCATATAATAACACCATCTTCAATAGTGTATGTGACATGCATCATTGAGTTTTACTTGTATTTCATGAAACCCTTACTTAGCTTGTCCTTCACAAAAGGCCATGTTTTACCGAACAATAACATTCTATTAATTTTATTACTTAATATGAAAATTATCATTTAACCATTTCAATGGAAGTTATGAATATGAATAATTAAATTATGAAAATATATAGTTTACTGATTT
Organism: Viscum album; assembly: GCA_963277665.1. Lineage (NCBI taxonomy): Eukaryota > Viridiplantae > Streptophyta > Magnoliopsida > Santalales > Viscaceae > Viscum > Viscum album. The sequence goes on from OY728133.1 coordinate 250,998,444, forward strand.
TTAATAATATTATATTAAATAGAAATAAAAAAATTACCATTTAAAAATAATTTTATTATTTCTTTTAAGTCTATATATCTTTTGAATGATGGGTTAGCAGTACCCTCCACACACAATTTAAATTTTATTTTTAGCAATTGTAGAATTTAAATTTAATAAAATAATCATCATATTTGAGATTACAAAAAAAATTAACTTTGGATAAATATTTTTGGGATTTCTCTAAGATGATTCATTTCTTATAAATATAATAAAAATAGTTGATTTTAATTGAAAATAGACATTTCATCCAAATAATTTATACTATATAATAATATTTTCAATTGGTTTTAAAGATAGAATAGTTAAATTATAAATATATTAATTCAATTAATGTCATTGGAATCATTTTCATATTTTTATTTGATATATAAACGTTGAAAACATTTGATCATTTTCACCTTTAAAACAAGCTTTATTTTCATGTCTATGGGGTTAATCTTAAATTAACTTTTACCAATTTATTAAATTAAATTTTTAAAAACAAATTCCATTATTGGAATAAGTATAATTTATAATATAAAATAAGGTAAAATAAAATTTTCACCATCATTATTTGTGAAAACATGAAAAATTATTTTCATAAATTAATGTAAAAATGGGTTTAATTACGTCCAAAATAAGAATGATAAGAGTTAAAATAAACTAAAATAAAATATGAGTTTTACATAAAGAGTTTTTTATATATTTTCATCAAAATTACCTAAAAATATATATTTATTTCCACTTTACGTTGAATATGACCCATATAATAAGAAAAGTAAATAAAAATTAAATAAAATTAGTTTTTTTACATTAAATATATATAAAGTCTTGAGGATAAAAAATTGTATATTTTGTTATATATATAATACATTTAAAAATAAATGAGGTTTCTTTAGGATGGTAATTTATCTTAAATTTATGTACATGAATTAGTAAGATACATTTCAAAAGAAAGGACAATATAGAAATTTTTATAGTCATTAATTATCTAAAATGAGTCATATTAAAAATACAAGAAGATACATAAATTGATGGCATAATTACTATAAATTAATTTCATAGAATAATATATCCTATCCTAAAACCTTTAATTTAATTTATTCAATTATAATACATTTTTTATATTTGTAAAATTTAATTAATTAAATCATTTTCAAATTGACATTGATGTCATTTTATAATAAATGATAAATTGTTATATGATTTTAAATTACTAAAATTTCTATCATAACCCAAGTCATTTTTAAATGTAAATTAATATTATATATCTACCATTAATGGAACAAATTTTGTTTTATAATGAAAATTTTTAATCCTTAATAGAAAATGATGTGTTATAGTTGTTAGGGTTAAACTATTGTTTTTGATCATAAAATATTCTTCTGTTAAACTTAATTTCTAAAAAATGGTATTTTTTATTTTATAAATTACATGAAATATTTATAACAAATTTTTATAAATTTTATAAAAATTATCACTTTATAGTTGGCTAAATTGATAAATTACAAATGTTAGAAAACATTTTAACTTAGTGACAAATCAAAGTTGTAAAAAATAAGGAAGCATAAAAGTTATGAAAAAAATGATTATAAATTTTTTAAATTTTGTATTGGTAGTTTGGATAGACCATAAAATACCTACCCATATTTAATTGTCACTTTTTTATCTAGTTTATATAATAAGGACCTCCGAAAACTGAATAAAATTGAGTAGTTATAAAAATTCCACTCTTCTTTAACTACAAAATGGATCTCAGTCCCCTCACATCATCACACATCTATATCTATTTTTATCATCAAAACCATACCCATATCACCTCCCAACTCCAAAAAAATCCATCATAGAATTCCTAGATTGGGAATAATGACAAAAGTTTAAGGATTTATTTCAAAAATTAAGAGGATACCTAAAAAATAGTTCTTGTCCATTAACAAGAATCATAATTTTATTACCTTATACTCCTCCAAAAATTCTTTTCAAACCATGAAGATAAAATAATTGTAATTTATAAAATATACTAATTTTTAAAGGTGTTACCATAATCCCGATATAGTTTCAACAAATGGGTTACAAAATCCTAATTCATCTGTATGACAGACAACCACCTCTTGAACTGATGTCGTTCATTCTTCTATTGCCACTTGTCACTATTGGGTTTGATAATGGATGTAATATATATATATATATATTATAATTATAACATAATTTTACCAATGTATTAGCCATATCATATATATATTTTTAACTTCTATTGTTTTGGAAATATGATAATGTCGCTCATGTGTACAATGGACTACTATCTCATGAAGCAATGTGATTCGTCTTTTAGTAAAACATCACGTGTAAGGTTATAAAGAACAATATCAATGGTTATATGTGTTATATATGGAAAAATTATTATATTAGTGACATATTAATCCATTCTATAAATAAATTATATATTTTACTTCTTTTATATAGTTAAATATGTGAACATAGTTCATTTACAAAGAGATTGTAACATTCATGACTCAATGTAAATATCTTTTCATCACTACAAAAAATTGATAATATATATGTATATTTAAATAAATATTATTATATATATTATATACTGATTGATATTTAATTTTAATATGTTACTTATTTCCTTTACATAGTGATCTGTGAATAATGGAAAACAATACTCATGCATATGTATGACATACCATCCCCGTGATCGTAACATACTTCATTTTTTGTAACAGTTATTCATGATTGGTTTCAAAAGAATACTTAATGAATTTTATGATAATTATTTCATGATTATTATTCTGGATTTTTTGGAACTATATATTATATATATGAACTGGAACATTCATAATGAAATACTTATGTGAAAACAAGGAAATTATTTCCCAATACAGTAAAATTAATAAATGATCATTAACAAAACATTTATATGATATTATAATAAGATTATATATGATATCATAAACATTAATATGGTTGTATATAAGCTAATAAAATGTATATAATTACTATAATATGTGTTATGAAATGTATGACTAAAACCGAAATGTAAGGTAAGAGATTTCTTAAGTCAATTTCGGTTTATTGTTTAAATATTCCAATTTATATCTTGGTACGTTATATGATTATTTTATGATGAATTTTGATTAACTTATTTTTTATTTTCATTTTTAATATATGGATTCACATTAGATACATATAATATAATGATTGATTCTCACTTCAATAATATGTTCACTATAATAGTTTATTTGACAATTTCATTTTAATAAAAATTAATCACTATTAAATTTTAGTTGAGGAAAAATATTTTAAAATTACATAATAAAACCATTCAATTTCATTATACTCTGGTTATTCATGATATTTTAACTAAAAATTACATTTTTACCACTTTTTGATATAGATAATTATTTATAATTTTTTAAAGGAAAACTGACTTCATTTCTCATTTCAGTCGACAATATAATTTCTTCAAAAAAACATGTCTTCTAAAAAAATTCCAAAAATTGTTTTCTAATATATTAAAAATGATGTATACAATATAATTTCACTCATTTAAAAATAATTTATGGAAATTATATGGTTATTTCAAAATAATTCCCATTTGGATTCTACTAAAAATGTAAAAGAAATCGTTAGGTCATTTTTCGAACAAGACACTTTCATACATTTTTACAAAGAAAAAGGAATTCTAATTTTACTTTTATGAAATGTAAGAAATGATCCTCCATCATGATCATTATTTATTTGAAGAATAATTTTTATATCTACATGGTTCTTTTAAGATAATATAATTTTAAACGATATTTTTTAAGAAATTATTTTAAAATTATTTTTAAATGAAATAGATATATTCCTAGAGAATGTTTTTAAATATATTTGTATCATATTTATATTAATAATGGTAAAAAACCTTTTATAACTACTGTAATGGGTTTATATTTTATTAATTATATCCTTAATATTCATTTTAATCGTTTAAGATGTCATTGATAAATGATTATATTGACATTCAATTCCTCGATTAATTATTAAAGTCAATAAATTGACCTTGACTTATTTACATTCTTAAGGAAATTAAATTTATAATAGATTTAAATATTATTTTTCATGGATACATTTATTTCTTAAACCACATACCATTTTCACATATGTGGTTTACATTGATAGTTACTAGATAATCTAAAAAAAATATTGATATATCTGTAACCATTATTAAATACAGATACATTTTGATATGGATCATTTTTTATAAATATAATTGAATATTAAATATATGAGGAATGATTTAGATATAAAATAAATAGTTTAGGGACCAAATAATATAATCCCATCAATGCATCAATAGTCTCATGATATGAAATTAGTTGAAAGAAAAACATTTAGTTTATAGAATAACATATTCTAAAATTTCTTCTAAATGATCTTTATATTAGTATTATTAAAACCATATTTTGATAGGTCATGATGGTTAATCTATTACATTCATCAAAAATGCCTTATAATAATTAAGAATCTTTCTCACCATGTTTATTACTATCCATGACATGTTCATTATTACCTTATTTATGGATTGATTTCATTTTCAATCCATTGATTAAATGGAATGTGATTTTATTTATTTTAATTTATCTATTAATTTTTACTTTTCCAATTATATATATGGAATTTTTACACAGTTATTAAACATTCCATGAAAATTATTCTCGATGATTCATTATTTATTACACTTTACCTAACCCTTATTGATAAATTGGTATGAACATTATTTTTTCCATTCCATGTGGATTACTATGACCACAATGTTGGGATATTATATATATAATAATGTTATTCTCAAAAAATTATATCATGGTGTAGTTTTTTTATTCAATTTTAAAACATGAATCAATTATGTATATAGTTTTCCAAAACTACATAATTATTATATCTATTGGGATTAAATACCTTTCATTTTATGCCAATTTAATTATAGTATGTCCCTGATCTTGTTTGGTGGTTTTTCGGTTTCTATAATCTCATAACTACCATCCATGTAATGATAAAACATCGCATCATGGTGGTGGTAGTCCAAATGTATGCAGAAGAAATGATATCATTATAAAATGGATAAGAAGGTAAAAATTTAAAAGATATTATATAATTATATAAGAATAATTATGCAGTTAATATCATGGATAAAAATTTACCCATCATAATAACCATCCATGAAATATTGTGATGTAGAAATAATTATATCGGTATGTTGTTGAAGTAATCCACACCAACACAGGAGCAATATATTAACTTAGAATTTCAAGGAATAGATGGTGGATATTTGTGGTTACATAATCATATTAATTTTTTATTGAGTCTACTATAGTTATTATTTCATGATGAATACCCATGATTTATAAGAGGCAGAAGAAGTAATAAGTTGATTTTGGTCGGGTAAGATGATTATATATTTTTGGGTAGTCCTCATTTAGACTCCTTCATAAGGACCTATGGATTGGTGTTTCAAGAAGTTATGATACTATAATTTATTTCTAGAGAGGTTTATCAGATAATTGTCCAATCATAGGGTGATTTTTATGGATTAACGTTGTGAAGTGAAACTAAAAAATGTTAATACATTTGTATGAAAGGAATCGAATACTTTTGTAATTACAAAACAACCTTAAAATATAACTAATTAATTATTAATAAAAATTATTTGAAACAGAAATAGATTCATATAAAATGTGGATAAGAACTTACATTCCATTAAGGCCTACGGGCCATGTAATACTAACGCATACGGGCCTTGTAAGGGTTCTACCTCACCCCTTGAATGATGGATTATAAAAAATCAATAAAAATAAATGAAGGCCTTCGAGCCATTGGAGGAATACCATGGTTAACCAATAGTAATCATCACCATTGTAACAACCTTTTAAATATTAAAGGGTTATAATTTTCATATAATTTAGAAAAAGGATCATAATTGGAAGAGGTATGATATATGAAACCATTAATCATCCTATTTTTGATATTTAAATATTATAATAACTCTTAAATAATTTATGAAAATATTTTTATAACAAAATATGAATAATTTTATTTAATGAATTATTCACATAATTTAGCATTGAAAACAAAATGACAGTAATGTAATTAAAATAAAAAACATTTATAAATCCCTAATATATTATATTATCAAATAAAATTCATGGAACCAATTATTTCCTACCAATTATATTAATTTTAATATTTTTTAAATATTATGAATTATTATTTTTATTAGTCAAATAAATAATGATTTTACATTGTGTAAGAATTTATTGTAATTATTCAATCACTAAAAGTTAAAAATTTATTTACTATAAAAAAACTAAATTAAAAATAATATATAAATTTATAAAAAAATCTAATACCCATTTATTATTTTATAAATCTATAAAAATATCTAGTGAGAAATATTAAAACACTCTATTTATTCATTTCTTAATTTAATAAAAAATTAATAATCAAAGATAAATAGAACCATGTGGCTATATATTAGTGAAATATAGGTATATTGATGAACTAAACTAATCCATTTTATTAATTTCATGTGTTATTGAAATTTTAATTCCATAAAACGACGTTTTAACCCAATTTTTCCAATTTTACTCTTACTGAGGTGACAAACCTTCAACAAGGTTACTATTCATATTATGAAAAATATAAATGATAAATAATTTGTAAATTTCATTCCAATAGTACAAAATATCAAATAAATATTTGAAATATTCAATTTATTTTTGTGGAGGAAATTCATTTTAAAAAATATGTTTGAAAAACACGATGATAATATGTTTTTAAAAAATAATTTTTTTAGAGAAACATAGATTTATTCTTATCACATTTTTAGAAATAAATTAGATGAATAATAAAAAAATTTGGATTTATAAAATAAAAAATTCATAAAAAATTATACAGTAATATTTATTAATTTTGTTAACTAGCATTATTTAAAAAATATGTAAAAATAGTTGTTTTTTAAAAAATATGTTTTATTTTAAAATGTTTTTATTTTTTAATTTTATGTAATTGATAACTAATTAATTCATCTTATACATGTCCAAAACATATATTTTTTATAATATATATAGTTCTATTCATTCCCAGAAATCAAAAAACTAAATGACAACTATAACATTAAATAATAATATTTAAATAGTACATCATGATTTATTTAAAGTATGCGTTATATGTAACGAAATTTATGAATGGGTTCATGTTTATTTATAGATAAATACATCTTAAAATATGATGGTGTTACATTATTCCCTAATTTTAATTATGTTATACCTTTAAATTTTATCACATTAATTCAAAGAGTTAAGGATATCTCAACTTCGTCTCTTAATCAGGTTTCCTAGTATATATTTTGATTACCTGATTCCACTCAAGAACATTAAACAGGTGATTAGTCTTATTCCATAACACATTATATCGGAAATAAAATATTTATACATTTATCATTATATTATTTGAAATGTATTTTTTTATGAAAAATGAGTTTAGGCCAACTTATGTATCAGGAATGTGCTTCTTCAGGAGAGAGATATATAATACATCTTAAACAAGAGGGAGTATTAGGGGAAAAACCAGACAATAAATTATAATATATTGTCAATAAAGACTATCCACCTGGCCAATATACCTAGTCTAATAAAGATGGTGTTTTTATATATATAGAATAGTAAGGAAAAAATATTTATAATATATATGTATATATATAATTTATTTTTAATTCATTTAATACAACAAGAAAATTGAAATAGTGTTTATACATACGTACGACATACAATCACCATGAAATGTGTATTTCATTTCCAATCACCAAATTTTATTGATATCTATTCATAAATATATACTATATTTATATTATATTTAAAAAATTGTTTAAATTTATTATATAATGAAATAATCATCAATATAAGAGGATCAAAAAATAAAATCTCATAAAATAATTATAAAACCCAGTGACTATTACCTGAACTGATGCAATTAGGGAATAATTATTAATAAAGAGGACATGAGATGTTATAGAAGGATCATATATGAAAATATCAATATTAATATGGTTATATAATAAGTTAATAACATGGATAAAGTAATTATATTGGTTGATACATCGTGTTTAACCAAAATTTATTTTAAAGTAATATATTTTGGATCAATTTCATTTCATTGAAGAATATTTTATTTCAATTCACCTAGTTTCTTTTATATGGTATATACAATAATATTTTGACATGTAATATATGGAATAAATAACTAATAATGGTAGTTTATGTTTTTTTGAATTATTTTATCTATATGGATTTTATTCAACAGATACTAAGTTGTATGGAATTCAATAACTCACTTTCCTTTATTTTTGTAACATTACTTCTTCAATGTCAATAATATTATAAAATTATGTTACTAATTAATTTTAAATATCTATTGTATTATTTAAAGTTGTTTTATGTGGATTTAAGGTTGATACACATTACAAAATTAATGGTATATTCTGACATCAATGCTATATATTTACAAGGGATTACATCACTAACTCATTTTATTCGGTTTTATTTACACTTGAATTTCCATTGAAGGAAATTATTTTATCAATGTTTAATAAATCCTTATATTTCCTTCTCATCAGGTTTTTAATGACATTTTTCATTTGATTTCCCCGTTTTTATACAGTTTGGGACTTTATATTATTGATAAGTATTTCTCAAAAAATATGCTTTTTTTCTCTCTTGGGTCAAAATTACATTTTCTCAAAATGCAATGTTATAAAAAAAATCAAAAATATGATTTAGTTGAAAATGTAATTTATTTAAATAATCATTTCCAATTTTATCTTTTTAAAAAATATTTTCAAAGATATCTTTATGAATCTTTTCGATTAACACACATTTCTAAACTTTTTACGATGTAAGATGTATTTTATTATACCTCGTACATAATTACCCACTATTATTTCCTTTTTGTTTTTATTTTAATTTTAAAAATGTCATTATAAATATTTAAAAAATTATTTTTGATGGAAAATTGTTTTTCAAATTGAAATGAATATTTCCCTCACTAATATTTTTTAAAGTTTTTTTATAGTATTTATATTAATCAATGAAATCAAACCTTTATTCTTACTCCAATTTGTATATATATTATACTCATAACATAATTATTATTACTCTAGATGTTTTATTATAATGCTTTCAAAATAATTTAAAGATATTAACTTCTTTGATTCATTATGATATTCATTATTTCCCATCAAATTATTTATATTAATCAAAACATTAGTAAAATAAAATTCACCTAAATATCCATATTATTTATCATAGATATTATTATTTAATAAATTCTATATCATTAATATATATGGTGTTTAATTTTATATTTATTTTATAATATTGGGAAATATTTATCAATTTTTATTCTATAATTAATATAAATATTTGATAAGGAGCATTTTTTATGAGATGAATAGATTATTAATTATACAATAATGGTTTTGGATTGATAAGAATCATGTTGGGGACATTTAATATAATCATCTTTATTAATTAGATGTATTATTTGATGAAATATGTTGGTGGTATACCCCTTTTCATTCTAGTCTAACTTGGTTTAAATTCTCTGAAGGATAAATTTTGAGTGTAGAATGTTGTTAATAGTCTTGACACAAATAAAATGGGTATCTAAACATGGACTTATATATTTGTGTGGATATATCTTAATGGTGAAGGTACCATGTACCTAGGGAACATGGAATCTATTAAATAACCATTATCTTTATTCATAGTCATTTATTTTTATCCATGATATTTTACATTCAAAAAAAATCTACGGATTCATTTAATTCCTTTTAAATTATTAAATGACTTCTGTTTTTACTAATTAAAATTTCCATATATATTATTATTATTACTAATATCATTATATTAATGTTTTTGAAGTGAATTATTTTTAGATATTAACATTTACATATTATTTATGCACTTCTTTATTATTTTATTGATTACATGTCATGATTTTTTAGTGGTTAACCATTCCATATTTACTATACTCATCGATTAATTTTTTATATTGATGTACATATAACTTATACTCAAATTGGTGTATTATTAATTGAAAAATGTTGGATGGGTTACTCTGGATGTAACACCCAACGATTTTGAATATATTTCCATTGGATATATTTAATGTTTCTGAGACCATGAAAATGATAAAACATTGATGTCGAGTTAATAATTATTATACATTATATAATAATTCACATTTTATTATATTAAAATAAAATATAATTCACAAACGTAGTCGCTAATTCACTTAAGAAACTTAATTGATCCTAATGAATAGTTTGGAAATATTTTCTTTTTGAGAAATGATATTATAAAATAAGTCTTAATAAAAAATAAAAAATATTATAATTATGTAATGTTATTTTTTCCAAATATAGAAGATTTATTTAATGGTTTTAAATTAGTTAAAAATGAAATTACAATAATTAAAATATAGAAAGAGATTTTATTTCATTATGTTTTTTTGGAGATAGTGTTTTTTCATAGTAAATTAAATTAATCACTACTGGTAATTCATTTTAATTAAATTTTTTTATATATTAAATTAAATTAAATTAAATTAATATGATGATGATATATATGAAGATAATTTTGACTGTGTTTAATCTATGATTGAAAAATCTAGTTTCCTACAAATGATTTTCATCACCTTTTTTGGTATATTTTTAAAATATTATCTTCCACTTGTAGTAATTTAATTACATAAAATGGTTTATATATTTGATATAACAATGAAAAAATTTATTAAATAGTTCATTTTTATTTTGTTTCCTAATTAATAGTAACATAGTTAAAAAATTATTACTATAGTATGGGTTTAAAGGGTTAATCAGTGGTTAAACAAAAGAGATAATGGTTAAAATGACATTAAAACTTATGTAAATCATATTTTTTGAATTTATAAGGAATATAATTCATTATATATTAATAATTTACCAATTTTTTAATATTTAACATGAAATTAACCATATGTTAGATGTTCATATAGATGAATAAAATGTATAAAACCATATCTTTAACATAATTATTATTCAAAAAATATAAAAATTAGGTACCAACGTACAATTCCATCCATCAGAAATTAGTAATGTCATTCATGCATATGTGTGGGCTACCAACTCCATAAACCGAAGCAATTCATTTTTCATTTCCTATTTTTAAATATAGTGATAATTATTAATTTAAAAAATATTTATGAAATTTAAATTAAATAAATAATATTATTTAAATGTGATTTATTATATACCTTTCCTTTATTCCATCGATCGAAAAGACGTAGCATCTCTCTGAAATTCATGAAGATTACTATCTCCGAGATGTGATATAATTAATTAATATTCACCACACTACAGGGATGGTTATAAAGGTGTATATAAGTAATTAAAATTATTTAATGAAATTATTATGATTCTGGTGAGGATGAAGCCATATCCAAGGTACATGTATCAAAACCATCAAACTAAATCATGCATGGAAAGTTGAGTTGTTTTCACCCGAATAATGAATTTAATAAATGATTTTTAATATCCCATTGATATATTATATCCTGAATGTAATTCTATTCATCATATTCTAATTTTCATTTAATATTTTTCTTTCAAGGTGTGTATTCATCAAAAGTTACCAAAGTGGTACTGGTTAAATCTATAATTTCATTTTTTATGATTTTCTATGTTTAATTTATATTAAGATAAATTATTTGATATTTATATTCAAAACCTCAAATGTTTTATTTATTTTATAGTAATTCATTTTTTAATTATTTGTACCATTCAACTCTATTTGATAATAAAAATCATTGAGAAAATATTTTTAAGCCAATCATTCATTAACTCTTATTTGGGGGCTTATAATCATTCTCCACTATGAAAATGTTATTAAAAAAATCAATGGTTTTATCAATAATTAAAATATTTAGAAATGTTATTTTTACCTCTTTTTAATTTCATTACAATTGATTAAATTTAATATTTTTAATGGTTTTTCATATGAATCACTTTTTAATTCAAACAAAACTATGAAATGTTCTCTTTCAACATATATGCATGAACTAATTTCAATGATGTCTATCCTATATTCATAATATAGATTAATTAATCTGTGTAAATATTGTTTTAATAAATTTTCATCATTATTTGAGAAATTTATAATCATGAAGATACCAAAATAAATGTTATTTTGTCTCTTTATTTTTTGGAGAGTATTAAAAATTGTTTTTATAAACAATTTTTATATCTATGCTAACACCCTTTAAGTATTCTATTTTTCTAATGAGGATATGGTATTTTGAACCTTCCAATTTAATTATATGGATTAAATATAATTAAGTTGATTTAAGTATAAAATTATGAACCATGTTATTTTCTCATGGGATAATTATGGTAGGGTAAAATTATTATGAAACAGGTTTGTTTTTCATCTGTTATGCTTTGAAAATTGTTTTTATGATCTTGTGAAAGACATATATAGTGTTGAAATTAGTTGATATTTGAGACTAGAAATATATATATCCATATGATTCATTAGGTAATGAATTATATCTCATGATATAATTTGAACGAGAATTGGTGTGAACATAGATTAGTAATAGACTATGTCTGCTATGACAGTCTTGATAGTGCTAGGAATGTAATGTAAAAAAATACACTATGGGATTATTTCATCTTCAATGGTCCTTCTAATGATCCTTTAACAATAAAATTATTTAATATGACTGTTTTTATGAAACAAAACAATTTATAATTCATATGATATGTTATCATAGCTCATTATTGATTATTTATGAATCTAATGTTTTCAAACATATGTATTTTTTAGGAAAATGGGTCTAAATATGAATAATAATGGATGATATTTGATTTTATTACTTTTGAAATTTAAGATCATGTTATCATACACTTATGCGTATTTTATGGTCACTTCTTCTCATTAATTGATATACCTTATAAGTAATTTGATCTCACCATTTATTAAGTTTCAATTTACTAATGTTATGAATAATGGTTTTAAAAAGGGTATGTTTATGAAGGATAAAATATGTGAAGAACCTTAAAGGAGATATTGATGATATGACCTAATTTTTTTTGTTAATTTTTATTGTATCTAAATAAAGTTGATATTTACAGTTCTATTGTGTAATTATTTATTTCCTAAAAATCATTCCATTGTTTTTTACTAGTCATAGAGATTCCAAGGGGGGTTTGGTGTTATAATTTCCATGAAATTTTCACGTTCTTACATCATATTAGAGAAATAGGTTGGATAACTATAGGAGTCAATGTATAAGTTTTTCTAATTGTGTTATTAAAAATAATTCTGGATATTTTTTTAAATTAAAGGAGTAGGTTAAATCATGGTAATAGATTTTTCTTAGAATATAAGGTTGTTTCACAGTAGTTGGTAGACACACAATATCTATTTGGATTTAGGAGAGCTAGTTAATTTCATGGGAGTAGTCACGATAGCTGTCATAGTAGAATTTTAGTATAATTTATTCTGTTTTCTCAAAGTATCTATCATGGAAGAAATTTGGCCTTACAGTAACAGACTGGTATCATGTAAGAAGTCATGATAGCTGGTTGGTCTCATAGTAGCTGGTTGGTTTCACAATCCTTTTTTTACATTCTTGTTTTTATTCAACTTCATTAATAATAATTTTTAAAAAATATAGTGAAAAATACTTTAATAAGAGATGTTTAGGTTATTTTAAATTAGAAGATTTATATCATTGGTTTCATAAAAGAATGAATATTTTAATATTTATCATTTTACATGAATTAACATGGAGTTGTATTCATGTTTAACTAATTTTTAAAAAACTTGAAATATTAATGGTTTTATGTGATTACCTGTAAAATGAACATATTTCCGTATTTAAAATAATTTCAATTTTAATTTAGTTTTAAATAATCATCATCTTATTTTAGTTCCTGAAGAGTATTCTGCATCTATGAGAGCTACAATGCTCATGTTTTGTGTATGTTCAATCATTTTGTTTCACTCCACTTTTTAATAGTAGTGAGTCACAATTAAATTAGGAGCAAGTTTATCAATTGCTTTCCTTATTATATAAACAATATAAGTTAGTTAAATATATTATCATTATGATATCTATGTTGTGAAATTATCATAATCTCTTAACCTATTTTTATTATCGTGAGTTTTGGAGCATTCTTTTTGAAGTTCACGTTAGGATCCAAGTATCACTGAGAGGGGGAGGGGTGAATCTGTGATATCTTTAAACTTTTAAGTTTCCATTTTTTAAAATAACCTTTTCCTCCTGTTGAAGAGTTTCTTCCATATTACACACACAAAACCACATTAACACAAGATTTACAAGGGTCACTACTCAACAAGAGTATCCATGTCCTTGCTATGGCATCAAAACAATCCAGAACCACACAATCCACTAGAATGCAATCCTTTGATGTGGAAGACAATGAGTAGGATATACCCTTACACTCGTGTAGCACATTGAAAACAATCCAATAGTGTGTCTACTCCCTCTTAGCAAAAATAGGGTAAAACAATGTATCAATGCTTCTTAATGAGATTACACAAATCAAATCATTCAATGAAATTCTTCACTTTCCTACCCAGAAGTGGGTAGGAAATCCAGGAGAAAAATAGCTTGCGCGCCCACTTATCCTTTCTCGACCTATGCTTGCGCACCTTAAAGTTGTGTACCTATTCTTGCACACTGCTACATGTGTTCCACAACTTACGCGACAAGACATGTGTGGCAGACTTGCACGGTAGACTTGCGCAGCAACCCTTGCGTGGTAGACTTGCGTGGAAGACTTGCGCGCCACCATACTTGCATGCCTTATAAATAAACCTCAACTTGTGCTCCCAAATATCTACTTGAGTTCCCAGAGCTCAGTGATAATTCTCATGTATTGAGCATAAAAAAATGAGGAGGCTAGTAATCTATTTATAGGAATTTTCGTGACTTGTGTGACCTACACATGCATGCCAATACTTGTGTGTCTCCCCATCACTTGTGTGCCGCTTCATAACTTGCACTCCCTTTCATCTCTAGCGCGGCACATTCGTTCCTTTTTCATATTTTGACATGATAATATTGTAATATGACTTGCACACAACATTCCCTTTCTCACCATGACTTGTGCGCCAATACTTGTGCGACACTCTTGACTTGCGTGACACTTTCTAACTTGCATGCAACTTTATTTCCTTTGTCATATTTTTATTGGATGATCATTGAAATATGACTTGCGTGCCACTTATACTTACATGCCAATTCTTTTTCTCCAATACATGAACACCAAAACTTGTGTGCCACTCTTGAGTTGCGTTCCAAAACTTGTGTGCCACTCTGGAAAATGTCGCCACCTTAAACTGTTCTTTTGTGCCTCCCCTAGATGTTCTCTTCCTTTGTCATTTATCTCTTCACTACTTCCCATAACCATTTTTAGCTTTAATCACGAACTCTACTATCATGATATATATCCTTTTATAGATCAACATTAGCATCGTCACAGTTACAATAGGAAGTACTAAAACATCCTTATCTTCCAGCAACATCATTCCTTCCAATCAAAACTGTATATGACTAGAATCATCATTTCTCCCCCTTTCCTTCATAAGTCTTGCATCACAAGTTCTCATAACTTATGATATTTGTGAAATATATATCAGTAAAGCATCTTCTGGTTTACATGTCCTTTACAATGTGAATTGATTTAGCTTCTTTAACAACAAAAGAAAACACTATGTAAAAACAAACTTTTCTTACATCCTTATCCATCCAACAAGGTCCGAAAACTTTTGACTGGTCTATTCATTTATTCTCATATTTCATGTGAAATCCTAAAGAAAAAATGATTTATAAATATTAAAAAAATAGTGAAATTTACCTACATAATGATTAAAATTGATTATAGTATAAATATTTTTTTTAATGCTATCAAATAATTTTTCAACCATGACAACTATTTTACAATTATTTTCACTAGATAATGTTTTATATATGATTATTATATTACATAGAATTTTTTATGTCAGAATTTGATAAATATATAACACTAGTTATTCTTGTCCATATTAAAAAATTATGTTTGAAATTATTCTTAGTGAAACAGTAAAAATTTCCATGATCAACTTAATTCCATTATTCCGAATAATTTTATTGATATCAAATAATGCATTACCAAATTATAAATGGTATTGTCCTCATTTAATGTTTCCCGAAATATTACGTTATAAATTATTCAAGGATTAAATAATTCATGTTTTTTATAGATAACATATTAGGTTTAATTTCATTATTATATATGATAAAGGAATCGGATAATTAAAAATGGTAATAAAGTAGTTGTTTGATAATGCTAAATACTTGGGGGTGGGGAGAACCAATTTTTTTAGAGGATAGAAACCATGGTTTTTAGAGTCTAATTACCATAACAGCTATTGTTATTTTCCTTCTACTTATTTTATTGATTTAGATCATGATCCAAATTTTCTGATATGATGTGATCCATAGATGGATGATTTTGGGGGAGACATGTGTTGGTAGGTATGGATTTGCAGTAGCTGTTGATTCTGATGACGGTTGAATTCATGTTGAAATGAATGTCTATACTCTGGATGGTAATGAACCTATGTGGTTGAATTTAGGAATGGAAATTTTTTATATGATAAAATCCATGATTCATTATTATTGATAATTATGTTTAAAGGGCCAGAGGGTTTGGTCAATTTTTTATGTATTCCATTCCCCACACCATAATGTAGATAGCTTTGCATGGTTTATTAATACTCTTTTATAGTATATTTTAATCATTAATAATGTTCCAAGAAATATTGAATTATATTTTTAAGTAATTTAACTTAATGGGCTTGGTTCTTAATTAAAATTCCAAATGATTATAACTATTGAGAAACCATGGGATTAGTAAAATTATGCCTATAGGTCATGGAATAGGTTGGTAATTTATGTAATAAGAATGTTTTAATGGAAAATATAAAATAATTGATTGTTTCATATATTGTTTTTATGCTTATAGGATATCTACTCTTAAGTAGTGGTGCCCTGGTGTTTGATATATGATAACTATTGTTTTAAAAGGCATGGAAGTCTCATATAGTTTTTTATGAGATATATGTATATATTATATTTTATATGATTCCATATGCTACCATACCCATTAATGTTGGGATACTAACACCCAGTGGACTCTAATAGGTTGTTCTTACTAAAAATCCATTTTATCAATGAATGGATGGTCAACTACCCCCTTATACCACTCTAACCTATCTAGGTAGAAATATATTAAGATATGAATGATGGTTATCATTACGATGCTTTCTTTTGGAGGGTTGTAATAGATTATGGTTTTTTATACACATGTATCTATGGATATATTATCAAAATTATTATTACAAGTACGATTTGTGTGTGATGCGATAGATTTTGCTATATTACATGAAAAACATGTTGTGGTGGATACTGGGAACTACTTGTTTTCATTATAATCATTTGGATTAGATGAGGAGATTATTTATATATATGGTGCTCATGATTTTTGATGATGAGATAGTGTGATGAACAGGTTGAAGGATATATTATTTCAAATAAGGCATAATTGAGATGGATTACATTCTAAAAGATATGGGTTTGGACATGCAATGTTAGAGAATAATAGAAAACTAGTTGGAAATAGATAGAAACATAACATCATTGATATTATATTTTTTATTATAAGATTGAAGGGATGTGAGGCTTGGTGAGATATCCATTTAAAGGTAGGGATATTTGTATATCTAATTTGGTGTGGAGACAAATTCACATTTTTTTAACTGTGATTTAGTATGATATCTTTATTATTCCATGAGAGTCTCTACAGATGATCCAATTGAGTGAAAACATTATGATCATCATACATATATATAAAAAAATTTCAAGATCTTATGACTGTGTTAGTGATTTGGATGGACATTACTAACCCATAATGTTGTTAAAAATATATTTTTTAATTGAGGTTTCATCATAGGATTCAATTTTCGCCAATATTGTTTTTTAATAGTTATTGAAATTGTATAAAATTTGATTCTTGGATTATGATATTTATTTAAATTTTTATGATCTGGATTTATTTTGGGGTTTTATATAGTCCCTTGTTCCTTATTTAGATGTGAATTCATCCCTTTGTTATATATAATATACCCAAGAATCAAGTAACCAACCATTAACCTATTAGAGATGGGATTCAAGAATCATTATCTCCCTTATATCACTTCTGACCAAAGAGAAATACCATTTGGGGGAGGGTGTTGTGAACCAAGGAATGTGTTATAATG
Source organism: Viscum album (assembly GCA_963277665.1). NCBI lineage: Eukaryota > Viridiplantae > Streptophyta > Magnoliopsida > Santalales > Viscaceae > Viscum > Viscum album. Next base: position 251,016,875 of record OY728133.1, read on the forward strand.
ATATGTATTGAATACTCACTTAAATGATGTTATATTTATTTACGTAATTTTTTTGGTCACTTAAGTTTATATTAATGTTGGGTGTAGTTATTTTTTGTTATTAGTATTAGAAAAAATTTTATATAGTGATTTTTGATAGGTCTTGGTGTATGATAATATCCTAACGTTTTGGTAAGAAATATATTATATGGTTTTTACCAATGAAATCGTAATCTATATACAAATTAGTTGATGTAAGCACCTATATTGATGCAACTAATAAACCTAAAAATGCACCGTTTTTTAGTAACTCTATATTAACCAGGTTAATGGAAAATGTATCCTTAATAATCAACTATTTTGGAACCCCTAGGGTATATACTTTGGTAAATTTACATTCTCTTCATAAACCATTACAAAGAATATAATCTTTTAAAACTTATGATTAATAGAAAGTAAGATATGATGAACCTAACATTTCATCAGTTGATAAAATGGTGTCATAATTAAGGACATGATCTTAATGATTTTCATAAATATATCATTTCACACAATTATAAGCGATGGATTTCTTCTCTCTAAACAATGTTTTTTTGTAAGAGATTGAATTTAAAATGATGAAGTTGTTGTAATGATAGGTACGAAAAACATTTCAAGTGTCTTATTTAATCTGAATTATATAATTTACATTATATTATGAAATTTCTACAGGAAAACTAATTTATATCTCCAATGATTAGATGTTGAGTTAACAGTAATATGATAATTGGGGTTTGATTATCATTATTTATGTAAATACCACCTCGTTGATATATGTTTATGGGAGTGTTCTTCATATAAATATTTTTATTCTCCATATTGATGAATTTAATGTTATTTTGGGCATGGTTGGACATATTTAAATATATCCCACAAAAATTGTGGAGGAATATATGTTATATTTGATATCCCAAATCAATCTATGATTCTATTAAAATATGACAATGAAAATGAACATCTAATGTAAATAAAATTCAATGTAGGTGTCATACCACCAATTCATGATGGATATTTATATCAAATGGTTGTGGAGAAACTCATTATTGAAGATATTCCTATTTTTAATGAATTTCCAGATGTATTCAATAATGAAATTATTATTCTTCCCCTAAATAATCATGTTTACTTTTCAATATAACTCATACTACTGCAACAACTATTTATAAGAGTAATAATAGAATTTTACTAGTTGAGTAATATTAATTGGAAAAAAAACCATAGTATTATTTTAAAATGTATTAACATTATTGATTTTATCACCTTAGATGAACATGGTCATTTTTATACAAATAATGGTGGGTCAATACGTCTTTTCAGTGATTATCAGAAGAATAATAAGATTTTATAAAGAAAAATTATCTTATAGTAGGTACTGATGACTTATTTGATCAACCAAAGGATTCTCAATACATTATGAATTGGGCCTTTAATGTCAATATCATCAAATTAGGGTTATGAAAGAACAAATAATCAAGGCTTCCATTTAAATGAGGTATAAACAATATGAATTTAAAGTGTTTTGATTTGGACTTACCAATACCACAACTATCCTATTTTATTTAATTAATAGAGACTTATGATATTTACAGGACCAATTTGTTGTATTATTTATAAATAATATTCTTATATATTATTACAGAAATGAAGAGCATTAGGATAATTGAAAAATGTGTTAAAGTTATAAAAGAAGGATATAATGTCTGCCAAATTTACCATGTGTAAATTTTGACTATTGATATTTTCATTTATGGGTAAAATAAATTGAAATGAGGGTATAATAGTGGATATATCAAAGATGTATATTAATGTAATTTTTTTTACCAACTATATCTACTGATTTTAATATTTATATTAGATTAAATGGATACTATTGATTATTTGTGTGAAATTTCACACAAATTACCAATTCAATGAACATATTAATATAGAAGAGAGCCCATTTCCTTTATATAAATGAATATTAGGTATATTTAATGTTGAAAGAAGTAATATTTTTCAATGAACCTATATTCACACTACCATGTAGTGGATAATTGTCTATGATCTAAAGTGACTCATCAAATAAGTGACTATGATGTGTTCCCATATTAAATGAAATAATGGTAGCCTATTCCTCAGGATAATTAATGGTTGATGAGTAATGTTACATAACTCATGACTTGAGACTATAAATGGTATATTTTTATTAAATATATTTAGGAATTATCTATTTGTGGAAATGTGCCCTATATATATTATTTATAAAATTCTGATGGATGTATTCACATATAAAGAGTTGACTGGGATGAAATGAGATAATTTGTGTTGAGTAAAAATTATTATTTCTCAATACACTTTCTTTCTAGGATGGGGAACAATATGGTTTTTGCCTAGAGTCAAATGGATCATGCTAATTTTTTCATGATGGGTATTGAAAGAGAACCTATGATTCTATATGTGCCAATGTTGGATCATGAAATAATAAGGATAATAGATAGTTATTACCATTCATAGATTAATATTCATGCATCCATCGATATTCGGAATAGAGTAGAATAAAAGGATGATGTGTAACTACAGAATAAGGTGAGAAACATTCCTCAGTTCAACCATGATTATGATTTAATAATCAGTTTTATATAAAATGTAAGTGTACTGTAAATATATGTCCTTTATAATTAATCATTAGATTTTGTGAATAGTTCATCATTCTCTATCGATTATAGTATTACATAGATTTATAAATATCTAAATGAATATTTCTGGTTGTGTAACATAAAAATGGATATTACAATGTCTGTATACTAATTATAAGTATGTTTTTTGGTTTAGGTAGTTAGATATAATTATAAGGGGATGTTACAAACATTACTTATACCATAATGGATTTAAGAAAATACAATTATGGATGTCATTATCAGACTCCCAAACATAATTAAATTCAGTGATTTTATTTAGATTTTTGTGGATACCTTATAAATCTAGCACATTTCATTTCTATCAAAAAAATATTTCTATTTTGATTTTATTTCATGAATATAAACTAAAGAAGTGGTATGGTTTTATTTGGCATCATATTCCATTTTATCTGATAAGGATACAAGTTTTACCACAATGTTTTAGAGAAATATTCAGCATTCTTTTCATGTGGGGTTTCTATACACTATACCAACCTCAAATAGATAGTCATTCTAAGAGGTTGATTAAAACTATATAGGTTTTGTTAAGATCTTATTCTAGAGAATTAAAAGGATTTTTGGATTAATAACATATCATTGTAAAATTTTATTATAGAAATATATTTTACTTGAGAAATAAAATGGCTCCATCTTAATACCTATATGAATGAATGTTTAAAAATCCAATGTCCTTGAATGAAGTTAGAGAAACGAATCTATTGTGACCGAATCAAGTTGAGTAAGTGAAAAAAAGGTTATATCCATTTAGAATCACACCTAGGAAGATAATAATCAATAAAACATTATGATGATTATCAATAGTGAGATCTAGAGTTTCATGTTCATGATAATATATTCCTAGTAATATCTCACCAAAAAATGGTTATGAGATTTTGAAATAATGGAAATTTGATCATTAGATTTATCCACAATTTTGAAATTACTGATCATATTGGGGTGATTTTTTATCCCATGGTACATCAGACATTCCTCTCCCATGATTGAGATATATTCCATTATTCTCATTTTTTTATGTAAAGAACTTGTCTTTCACATGTATATAATCTATTGGTTGTACTCCTACAGAAAGATATTTCATATTAAGTAGAACATGAGGATATTCTGGATCGAAAATAGGAAGTTGTATTGAATATGTCCACTCAACTAGTAAATAATTTTTTTAAAAAAAATTATTTTTTAATATGATATATATGAACCCAAGGATGTGATGAGGCATATGTATCCTCAAAATTTTTTCTCTGAGTGACAAGATTTTGAGGGTTCAATTATTATAAGGGCATAAAATATAATTCCTAGAGATTTTTGAATATATTATCAATTTATAAATATGAATTTTTTTATAAATTACGATGAATGAAACTGAAATTTTTTATTAAGAGTCATCAAACATTATAAATTGAATCATATTATATGTTTTTTAAATAAAATATAATTTCTGAAAATAATTTCAAATTAAAATAAAGTATATTATTGATCATGAAGGGCTGTTTGAAATTTTTCTCATCAAAATTATTTTTGAAATATATTATTTATTCAAATATTACACAGTATTAAACATATATAAAGGAATTTTTTAAAAATATGGAAAATAAAATCATTGGTGATCAATCATATAAAAAAAATTAAATAATTTTCATGAAAATTAAGATGTTATTTAAAAAATTGACTTTTTTACATGTATTGAATTTTTTAAGAAATAATTTTATAAATTTTATAAAGTAATTTTAATAAAATATGTGTGATAAGTGTTCAGTTAAATAAATTATAGTTAATATAACGATTATTAATAAGAAAATATTTATACTATGTTCATTTTACTTTTGAAAATATATTATTTTTTAAAAAAATTATCCCATTTCCTCGAGTAATTATTAAATTACTTTAAATCACTCGTGTAGAACAATGAATATTATAAAATTAAAAAATTTAATATAATATGAAACTCGCAATAATGATTTTATCTTGAGTCACATTGAAAATGGGATTCTTCAAAAGCATGTGTTACATGAAAAATTGGGTTTGTGGAATGACAATATACTATTAATATTATTATTTTACAAGATAGTTATTTCGAATATAATGGAATGAGATGTAAGAATTGGAATGAAAAAATTCAGAAAACATATATTTTAAACACATTTATTTTATATCAACTGATTATAAATAATAAAATTAAGAATTTAAATGAAAAAATATAGTTTCTAGAAAAACTATATATTCCTAAAATATTGTTTTGTATCCTTTGAAGTACATAATTTAGAGTTAATTATTAAATTTTTTATAAAATATAATTTAGAATATAATCATTTTCTTTGAAATTAATATTTATAATTTATTTTTTGGTGATTTTTTTGTATTTGTTTGAGATGTTTAATTTTTTGGTAAAAAGAAAAAAATAATGGATTTGAACTGAAATCTTCCTTTAATGTTAAATTATATTTTAAACCTGATATAAAATAAAACTAGTTTAATTATATAGAAGTTTAATAAATTTAGGTCATTATAATCATTTTCACAATGAATTTAGATATAAATACATTACGAAAATTTGATCTTTTTCACATTAAAAAGACGATTTCTCTCTATGTCCGTGACATTAATTTTAAAATATGTTTTTTTCACTTTTAGGGATTGAATTCAGAAAAATTGTTTTTATATTTTAAATAATCACAATTTAAAATATAATATAACTTAAAATTACATTTTTATAGAAATTAATTGTGAATTATGTTAAAGTTCATTAAATTTAATAAGGTAAAATAGGTCTACATAGTCATTAAACATAGTATATATGATGTATGAATGTGAAAAAAACATGTCTAAACCAAATTTTATGTCCATATTTCAACCCTTAAGACCATCTAATTCATTTATATGTGTTTTTGGGATACGTTTCCACAAATTTGTCCCTCATAATATGTCAGGTAATGAAAAAGACCAAAAGGGTATTCTCTTACATTGAATATCTATAATGTTTTAGGATAGTGGAAAATAATAGATGTTCTATTACATATATTATTTTAAATATAAATTTGTCTTTCTTTATCATGATAACTTATTTTAATTTTTTTGGTTACAGATTAAATTACGTAAAATGCTTTTGATATACCTACTGAGTAATTATTTAGTTATTAATTAACAAAATAAAATTATACTGAAAATATAAAAAGAGAAGTAAAATGAAAGAACTATTGTCTTACCTTAATTTTTAATATTAATATATTATTTTACACTTATTTTAAATTAATATATTATAATCCTATTATTTTATTGAAAATTATAATGTCAAATTAATTGAGTAATGTCTAAATTGACATAAATGTTATTTTATAATAAATTACATTTTATTAAAAGATTTTAAATTGATAAAAAAGATTTTATTTTCCCAATTTCATTTCAAAATATAATAAATATAAAATGTGATCCATTCCTGGAATCTTTTTAAAATATTTATTATATTGTCCCGTAAATATTAAAAACATTGTTAGCATGGTTATAATTAAAGCGGGGTTTCAACATGTAACTTGGGCTTGGGATAAAATTAATTTATAACAGAAAAAGAATTTTTATTTTATAAATAAGATATTATATTTATAATTGTTGGGTCATATTATCAAATAAAAACACTTTAAATGTAAATTTTTGTAAAATTTAGTTAGGTTAGAAAAGTAGTTGATATAATGAAGAAACCAAAATGGTAAAATAAAATTTCCCTGGATTTATGTTATGAAATTTATAAAATATGTGTTATATTATGTTATGGAAGTATTTATAGACCATATAATCGGTCCATGCCATTAATATTTAATCTATGATCCAAAATAAGTAAGGAATACTTCCCAATAGTGAATACATTTTAGTATTTACAAGAATGACACCCCTCTAAAACTATAAATGGGCACTCACTTCCCAAACTTATTCAAGCCCCACATGCCATTTGTATCTACCATGATCTTTACAAATAACTACAAATAATCTATCCCATTATAATATAATACTTTTATTGGACATAAAAACCATTTATGGTATTACTATAAACCGATGGAAGATACCTAAAAAAGAGGTAATTCTATTTTAAAAGTGATTTTAAATTTTTTTCTTATCCACCTCCTTCAATTCCTCATATAAAATTATTATATAATAATAATAATATCTTCCATATGATTATATTTTGTTATGTTAATTTTACAACCATGAACATTACATCCTTCCCTTAAATGGTTAATGAAATTATTATTCTTGTGTGTGACGGACTACCGACCCACTAAATAATGTCGTCCCCCAGGTGTATCGTAGATTACCACCTTGTGAAGCAATGTGACCTATTCACACTTAACATGGAAAAACATAAGGATTGATTTGAAAAAAATATTTGATATTTATGAAACATACATTAAAATATAATGATAATATATATATATGTATATATATATAATTTACTTCATTATTTCAGTACAATAAGAAAATGGAAACATCATTCATGTGTACAAACGACCCACCCTCTCCAGGAATGGTGTATTTAATTTTCTATAACCAAATTTTATGGATTTATATAAATACATATATAATGAATAAATTTAATATTTACATAATTATTTAAAATTTTTAGAAGTGGAAATCATAATCTAACTAGTATGACAAAAATAATAATTTAGAACATACTAAAAAACAGTGTAATTTACAGTCCAAATAATAAAAATAATAACTATTTATTAAGAAATGGGTTGAATGTTCTTATAAAATTATAATATATGATATTATAAAAATTAATATGGATCTATTATTGGTTAATAACATGATTAAAAAAAATTATAAAATATTTCAAAAAAAATTTCAATAAAAAGAAAGTATAAGGACATAGATTTCATAACTCAATTTCCACTCATTGGGTTAAACATATATTTTATTGATTATGTCATGTTATGATTTTTTTTCTAAGTACTATTTAATATATTTTATTATATATATAATTTATTATGTGTATTTATATTGGATACAGATAATCTCTTCATTTATTATTTCTTACACTTTGGTTGTGATCATTTTATGGATTTATTTCACAATCGTACTCTAATCAAGATTGATTATTCTAGAATATCAGTTGAAGGAAATTACATAACTATTTCCAAATAATCTTGTATATTTTATTATCATATAGTAATTGAGGAACTTACTGACCAAATAGTACATGTTTTTCCATTTATTGGTACCTAAAATGTTTTAGAAATTGTTTTCAAGAAAAAATAAAATCATTTCTTTGTTCTATCAAAAATATGTTTTCATTTAGAAACAGGTTTTATAGATAGAATTATAAGAAAATGTCTGACATTTTAAAAAATATTATTAATGGAATTTTTACCCATTTATCTATACTAAATAATTGAAAAGTATTCTCTATTTTTATTCAAAATAATTCCCATTGGGCTTTCATAGAAAAAAATATACCAATTTTTTAATCTTTACACCGTGAACATAATTTCCCAGAATAATGGAAAATTATATATTTTCAATATTATTTTATACGATTAATAGGTTATTTTGAATGAAAAATAATTATATAATTTTATATAAATGTTAATTTTTTAAAATGAATATTCAATGAGATGGATTTTAAAAGAATAAATTCCAAATTAAACATATATTTTCCTCCAGAAATTTTTTATAGATTTTTTTTAATTTCTATTCACCTATAATAATACCATTTATTCTTACCTCAATCAATATTTATTTTCTTTATATGATCATAAATATTTTTCTGGATGTTTTATTCTATATTTGACCAAGTATAGTACCGAAATTTACATCCTTGATTCAATTTTTCATTATCATTACATTTAATTATTACATTTTATATTGAAATAAGATTTCCCGAACAATAATTTTTTATTTACCATGGATAAATTAATTTCATAATACTTATTCAATTATTACATATAATATCTAATTTAAATTTAATTTATTTACTAACGAAATATTTATAAATTAATATTCTTTAAGTGATAAAAATATTTAAAATGGACCATTTTTATTAGTAAAATTGATATTCTGATATATTTGGAAATTTTTTGGATAATAATGACATAGGTTGGAGAAAACTTAAATTAATCCCATTGATTAATTAGTTGTCACACGAGACTAAATCTGTTGTAAATAACCCATTTTATTTGGTTACCATATTAGTTGTGTTGACTTGTGAAGGGTTTTGATAATAGTATGTTTTAATCAATCTTTTGAAAGGTCTTGATGGTAATGGATTCATGTACATGGTAATCATGATGTTCAATAAATAATAACTCCCTTCATTTATAATTTTGTTATTACTATCCATTATATTTTCACTATGATAGTTTCTATGTATGTATTTAATTGTAACATCAATCATTAAATATAATGTGCTTTTAGTTATTTATCTTTCCATATATGGGTTTCTTTATCTAGTTAATTAAATGGCATGCCTTGTTATTTATATAACCATCGATATTGATTATGTGAATTGAATAATTATTGATTCTAATATACTTGAAACATAATGATAATTTAATATCACATCAACTGAATTTAATTTCCCTAATATTACATGAATTATAAGGTAGCATTCTAGGTTTTCTATAGGAAATACAATCTTCTATATCGTACATGATATTACACATTGAGAGAAAATGAAAAACTAAATATTATTACTTAAATGTTACTATTAAAAATCAATTTGAATAGAGGGAATGCATATTATTAACTGAATTATGAATATATGGTTTACAATTATATATATAATTAAACTAAAAATTAATTACATATTAATGTAAATCCATTTTTAAAATAAAAAAATTTCTCATAAACTATTGAAATTTTCCAAATTGTGTTCATTATAGAAAAGTAAAAATCACACTTTTGGGATTATATTAATTATATATATATGTAATATTTTGAATCAAATACATGACATTAATATTATATTTTCTTATACATGATATAAGAACATGTATAATTTTACTTCTAAAAGAAGTATTTTTCTAAAAGGTTGTTTTGTAACCATTTAATGAAAACAAGTTTTTAATCAATTTTTTCACAATTTTATAAGTTCTACTTGAAAAAAAACCTATTATTTAATTTATGATTACAATAATTTATTTAATTGGTAAATTTGGTATTTTTCTTATAAGATTTATATTTTGATAAATGGTGAAATAATACAATGCATTTTAATTAAAAACTATATTTTTATCAAATTTATTTATAATGATAAAATATTTTTTAATTGTTTGAAACTATAATTATAATAGGTTTTTATAATTTCATTCAATTTAGTTCATTTGGATTAATTTCATTATAAATTATATATAATATCTTTGTGAAATTTTGAATGTTTTTTACATTAAAAACACCTTTTCTCGATCCATCAACGAAATTAATTTTAAATTTGTTCACCATTTATGTGTTTTAAAATTTTAAAAAATGAAATATATATTCATAATCACAAAGAACACATTTATTAAATAGAAACCTTTTATTTTTTGAAAATTATTGTATTATGTTTAGTAATTATTTTTATTACCGCGGTTACGGGTAAATAGGGTAATTAAGGGTAGAAATAATATTATAAAATATTACATAATTACCATAACACTTATGAAGGTTTAATTTTATGAGTTATTTTGGACTCAAATAATCTTTGGGAAGATTTTTTGAGCACATGGAGGCACATGGACGAATTTATGATATTTATAGTATTTTTTTCAAATAATAGTAATTTTTTCATACATTCGTTTTTAACAAGTGATATTTTTTAATATGCGGTCATAAAAAATATTAATCAGTGTATAAAAATTAATTTTAAATATAAATTATTTATATTAATAATGGAATTTAATTTTTAATTTTGAAGGAATAACTAAATAAATTAACTTCCATTACAACGATGATGAAATAATTGTTTAATTAAAGGAAATATAAAATAAATGATATTAAAAAAATACATATTTCATTGGTAAAGAATGAATTCTAAAGTTATCAAAGAAAAAAAAATAATGAAATTGACTTTAAATAAATGTATCATGATAGTATAATTACTTATATTCAAAGATAGTACAATAATTTATCAAATTTATAATAAGGATCATAGAATAATATTATATCACATTAACATAATTTATGATTAAATTAATGAACTTTTCACACCTATTATATTTATGGTTTTTCATCCCTCAACACTTTGATTATAATTCACTTTATTCTGATCAATAAACCTAATCAGTCTCTTGAAATATTTATGATTCTCTTCCATGTCAATATCTTCAATTACCTCAATTGTTCTCCTATTTATAAACCATTATTTTTATTATTTTATATGATATTTTTTAATTTAAATACTCTCTTATTAAGATGATATTTTATTAAACATTTTATGATCTCGGTTTTCTAATAATTTTATTTTAAAATGCAAACCCTTTATTATAAATACTATGTTCAGATTTTGAGGAAGTAATTTATTTAATGTGGGAGAATGCAACACCATGAAAATTATAAAATAATAATATTTTATTCAAAAAAGTTAACATGAAAAACTCTTTTTCATGCGTTATATTCTATAATATGTTTTTTGAAATCTTTTTTTACATGCCAGACTGTGTTTTACCAAACAACAATATACTAATATTATTATTAAATACAATACTTATCACATATATGTTTTAATAGAGGAAATTAATAATGTTGACCAAATTATGAATATATATTAATTAATAAAATTTATTTTTCATCTATTTATTATAAATACTAATAAGTAGCATTGAAATGAAAAGGAAATGTTGTTTTGGAAAATCAAATATTCTTAAAAATAGTTTAGTAGTATTTGGTTAACATAATTTAAATTTCCTTTTGAAAACTTTTAAAAATTTAACTTTTAAAAAAGTTAATATTTTTTTAAAAAAATCCACAATTATTTTAGGATAAAATTATTTTATTGTTCTCATAGGATACATTTTATGATGAAAAAAGAAAAATAATGAATTTTAGTTGAAAAAAACATTTTTGATTAAATAATGTAATATGTTAAATTATATTCTGAATTGTGTAGAAAGATGTTATAAAATGGGTGAAAAGATGTTATAAAATGATAATATATGATATTATAAATACTAATATGGATTTATTATTGGTTAATAACATGATTAAAACAATTATGAAATATTTTATAAAGTTCTCAATAATAATAATGTGTGAGGAAAGAGATTTCATAACTCAATTTCCACTCAATGGTTTAAACAAATATTTTATTGATTATGTCATGTGAAGATTTTTTTTCTAAGTACAATTTAATGAATTATATTATATATCTACTTTTATTATGTTTATTTATAGTGGATACACATAATCAGTTCATTTATTATTTATAACCCTTTGGTTGTGATCATTTTATAGATTTATTTCACTATAGTATTCTAATCAAGATTGATTATTCTTGAATATCAGTTGAAGGAAATTACATGACCATTTTCAAATAATATAACATATTTTATTATCATATAGTCATTAATGAACGTACTGAACAAATAGTACATGTTTTTCCATTAATTGGTACATAAATTATTTTAGAAACTGTTTTCAAGAAAAATGAAAATCATTTCTTTATTCAATCAAAAATATGTTTTCATATAGAAACATATTTTTTGAAAAAATTATAAGAAAATATCTGACCATTTATAAATTATTTGATAATGGAATTTTTACCCATTTTCCTCTACTAAATAATTGAAAAGGAATCTCTATTTGTTTTCAAAAATAATTTCCATTGGGCTTTCACAACAAAAAAATTAAATATAACATTTTTTAATGTGTACACCGTGAACATAATTTCCCACCATAATGGAAACTCATATATTTTCAATGTTTTTTATAAGATTAATAGTTTATTTTGAATAAAAAATAATTTTAAAATTTTATATGAATGTTTATTTTTTAAAATCACTTTTTAATGAGATGGATTTTACAATGAATAAATTCCAAATTAAAAGTATATTTTTCTGAAGAATGTTTTTAGAGATTTTTTTATTTCTATTAACCAATTATAATACCATTTATTCTTACCACAATCATTATTTATTTTATTGATATTATCCTAAATATTTTTTTGGACGGTTTATTCTCACTTTGACCAAGTATAGTACTAAAATTCACATCCTCAATTAAATTTTTCATTATAATTACATTTAATCATTCTCTTTCATATGGAAATAAAATTTACAAAAAATATAATTTTTTATTTACCGTGGGTAAATTATTTTCCTAATGATAATATAATTATTACATATAATATCTAATTTTAATGTAATTTTTTTACAAAAGAAATATTTATAACATAATATTCTTTATGTGATAAAAATATTTAAAAAGGAACATTTTTATTAGTAAAATTGATTTTCTCATATGTGTTGTATTATTTGGATAAGTATGAAATAGGTTTGAGAGAGTTTAAATTAATCCCATTGATTAATTAGTTGTCACACGAGACTAAATCTATTGTAAATAACCCATTTTCTTTAGTAACCATGTTGGTTATGTTGACTTGTGAAAGGTTTTGATAATAGCATGTTTTAATCAATCTTATAAAGGGTCTTGATGGTAATGGATTCATGTACATGGTAATCATGATGTTCAATAAAAAATAATTCCCTTCATTTATAATTTGGTTATTACTATACATGATATTTTCCCAATGATAGTATCTATCTATGAATTTAATTGTAACATCACTCATTATATAGAATGTTCTTTCAGTTATTTATCTTTTCATTTTGGGTTTTCTTTATCTAGTTAATTAAATGGAATGCCTTGTTATATATATAACCTTCCATATTGATTATGTACATTGATTAATTATTGATTTTTATGTACTTGAAACATATTTAAAATTTAATCTCACATAAACTTCATTTCATTTCCCTAATATTCCACAAAGTATAATCTAACATTATAGGTTTTCAATAGGAAATATAATTTTCGATATCATACATGATATTACACATTGAGAGTAAATGAAAAACTAAATATTATTACTTAAATGTTACTATTAAACAAGCCATTAGAATGGAGTTAATGAAAACTATAAACACAATTATGAAAATATTTTTTACACTTGTATATATAATTAATTTAAAAATTATTTACAAATTAATGTAATTCACTTTTTAAAATAAAGAGAAATACTTTTCTCATAAACTATTAAAATGTTCCAAATTATGTTTATTCTAGAAAAAATAAAATCACTCTTGTGGCATTATAATAATGGAATATATAAAAAATATTTCTACAAAATGCATTACATTAATATTAGATTTCTTTATACATTATATTAGAATAGGTATATCTTTACTTCTAAAAGAAGTATTTTTTAAAAGGTAGTCTTGTTTCCATTTGATAAAATCACGTTTTTAATCTATTTTTTCATAATTTTATAAGTTCTATTTGCAAAAACAGACCTATTATCAGAATTATGATTATAAAAATTTATTTACTTGGGATATTTGGTATTTTTTTTATAAGATTCATATTTTGATTAATGGTGAAATAATGCAAGGCATTTTAACTGAAAACAACATTTTAATCAAATTTATTTATAATGATAAATTATTTTTCAATGGTTTTAAATTATAATTATAACATGTTTTGATAATTTATTTCAATTTAGTTCATTTTGATTAAATTTATATTAAATTATATATAAATGCGTTTTGAACTGTAGAATGTTTTATACATTTAAAACGCCTTTTCTCGATCCGTCAATGAAATTAGTTTTAATGTTTTTCACCAGTTATTTGTTTTTGAATTTTAAAAATATAATTTTATATTTATAATCACGAAGACCACATTTATTAAATAGTTACCTTTTATTTTTAGAAAATTATAATATTATGTTTAGTAATTATTTTTAAAGAATATGTAAATAAATTAAATTCCATTACAATGATGATGAAATAATTGTTTAACTAAAGGAAATATAAAATACATGATATTAAAAAAAATATTTATTTTATTGGTAAAGAATTAATTCTATGTTTATAAAGAAAAACAAAATAATGAAATTTTGTTTAATGAAATGTATCATGAATGTATATTTCCTTATATTCAAAGATAGTATAATAATTCGACAACTTTATAATAAGTATCATAGAATAATGTTATATCACATTAACAGAAATTCTGATTATATTAATGACCTTTTCACACCTATTATATTTATGGATTTTCATCACTCAATATTATTATTATCATTCACATTCTTCTGATCAATTTCCTTAATCAGTCTCTTCAAAATTTCGGTTTCTCTTCCATGTCGATATCATCAATTACCTCGATTGTTCTCGTATTTATAAACATATATTTTTTTATTTCACATGACAATTTTTAATTTCCATACTCACTTATTAAGAGGATATTTTATTAAACCTTTTATGATATTGGTTTTCTAATAATTTTATTTTCAAATGCGAACCCTGGATTATAAATACCATGTTTAAATTGTGAGGATGTAATTTATTTAAGGTGGGAGAATGTGACACGTAGAAAATTATAAAAGTGAAATATTTTATAAAAAATATTTAACATGAAACACTATGTTTTTCATGCATTATATTCAACAATATGTTTTTTTTGAAATATTGTTTTAGATGCAAGATTGTGTTTTACCAAACCACAATATACTAAAATTATTATTAAATATGATATATATCATGTATTTGTTGGAATAGAGAAAATGAATAATGTTGACCAATTTATGAATATATATTAATTAATAAAATTTATTTTTCATCTATTTACTAAAAATATTAATTAGTAGAATTTAAATGAAAAGGAAATGTTTTTTGAAAAATAGAATATTGCTAAAAAATAGTTTAGTAGTATTTAGTTCACATAATTTAAATTTCATTTTTAAAACATTTAGAAATTTTATTTTTAAAAAAATTAATATTTTTAAAATAAAATTAAATAATTATATTATGATGAATTTATTTTATTGTTCTCAGATGTTTCATTTTTTAATTAATAAGGAACAATAATGAATTTTATTTGACAAAAACTTTTTTGATTAAATAATTTAAAATGCTAAATTTTATTTTTAATTAGGTGGAAAGATGTTATAAAATGGGTTGAAATTTGTTATAAAATGATAATATATGATATTATAAATATTAATATGGATCCATTACTGGTAAATAACATGATTAGAACTATTATAAAATATTTTAAATAGTGTTTAATAAAAAGAATGTATAAGGAAAGTGATTTCATAACTCAATTTCCACTCATTGGGATAAACATATATTTAATGATTATGTCATGTTATGATTTTTTTTCTATGTACTATTTAATATATTCTATTATATATCTAATTTTATTATGTGTATTTATATTGGATACACATACTCGATTCATTTATTATTTCTAACCCATTGGTTGAGATCATTTTATGGATTTATTTCATATTCATATTCTAATCAAGAATGATTATTCTAGAATGTCAGTTGAAGGAAATTACATGACTATTTCAAAATAATCTCATATATTTTATAATCATATATTAATTAATGAACCTACTGAACTAATAGTACACGTTTTTCCCTTAATTTGTACATAAATTATTTTAGAAATTGTTTTCAAGAAAAAATCAAATCATTTTATTCTTCTATCGAAAATATTTTTCATCCCGAAACACGTCATATAGAAAAAATTATAAGAAAATTTCTCACTTTTTAAAACATATTTGTTAATGTAAATTTTACCCATTTTCTCTAATAAATAATTGAGAAGTCATGTCTATTTGTTTTCAAAATAATTTCTATTGGGATTTCACAAAAAAAATTAAAAATAACATTTTTTAATGTGTACACCGTGAACATAATTTCACACCATAATGGAAACTCATATATATTTTCAATATTATTTTATAATATTAATAAGTTATTTTCAATGAAAAATAATATTAAAATTTTATATGAATGTTTATTTTTTAAAAGGAATTTTCAATGAGATAGATGTTACAAAGAATAAATTCAAAATTAAAAGGTTATTTTCCTCAAGAATGTATTTAGAGATTTTTTTATTTCTATTCACCAATGATAATACCATTTAATCATACCTAAATCATTATTTATTTTATTGAATGATCATAAATATTATTCTGGATGGTGTATTCTCACTTCGACCAAGTATTGTACTGAAATTCACATCCTTGATTCAATTTTTCATTATCATTACATTTAATTATTCACTTTCATATGGAAATAATATTTCTTGAAACTATAATTTTTTATTTTCCATAGATAAATTAATTTCCTAATATTTATACAATTATTACATATAATATCTAATTTAAATGTAATTTATTTACTAAGGTAATATTTATAACATATCATTCTTTATTTGATAAAAACATTTAAGATGGAACATTTTTATTATTAAATTTGATTTTATGATATATGTGGAATTATTTGGATAAGTATGACATAGGTTGGAGATAGTTTAAATTAAGCCCATTGATTAATTAGTTATCAGAAGAGACTAAATATGTTATAAATAACCCCATTTCTTTGGTAACCATGTTGGTTGTGTTGACTTGACAATGTTTTTGATAATAGTATGTTTTAATCCATCTTCTGAAAGGTCGTGATGGTAATGGATTCATGTATATGGTAATCATAATGTTCAATAAATAATAATTCCCTTTATTTATAATTTGGTTATTACTATCCATGATATTTTCATTGTAGTAGTATCTTTTTATGCAATTAATTATAACATTAGTCATTAAATAGAATATTATATCAGTTATTTATATTTCCATATTGGGGTTTCTTTATCTAGTTATCTAAATGGAATACCTTGTTATTTATATAACCTCTCATATTGATTATGTGAATTGATTAATTATTGATTCTGATGTACTTAAAACATAATTATAATTTAAACTCACATAAAATTCATTTCATTTCATTAATATTCCATGAATTATAATGTAATATTCTACGTTTTCGATAGTAAATCCAATTTATGATATCGTATATGATATTACACATTGCGAGTAAATGAAAAACTAAATATTACTACTAAAATGGTACTATTAAACAAGCCTTTTGAATGGAGGGAATGTAAATTATTAACTGAATTATAAAAATATGGTTTAAACTTAAATATAATTCATTTACAAAATAATTACAAATTAATGTAATTCTCTTTTTAAAGTAAAGAGAAATATTTTTCTCAGAAACTATTGAAATGTTCCAAATTATGTTTATTCCAGAAAAAAATAAAATCACATTTTTGGGATTATATTAATGAAATATATATGTAATAATTTCAATCAAATACATGACATTAATATTATTTTTTTCTATACATGATATAAGAATAGGTATAGTTTTACTTCAAAAATAAGTATTTTTCTAAATTGCAGTTTTTTGCTATTTAATGAAAACAAGTTATTAATCTAGTTTCTCACAATTATATAAGTTCGATTTGAAAAAACAAAATTATTATCTGAATTATGATTATAAAATTTATTTAATTGGGATATTTGGTATTTTTCTTTTAATATTCATGTTTTTATGAATGGTGAAATAATACATTTCATTTTAATTGAAATCTACATTTTTATCAAATTTATTTTTAATGATAAATTAATTTTTAATGGTTTTGAACTATAATTATAACATGTTTTTATAATTTATTTCAATTTAGTTAATTTGGATTAATTTCATATTAAATTATATATAAACTCTTTGTGAAATTTTGAATTTTTTTTGCATTAAAAACACCTTTTCTCGATCCGTCAGTGAAATTAATTTTAAATTTGGCCACCATTCTAGGATGTGAATAATGATGTATATTTAGTTTATTTATAATATAAATTATATTTAGGATGTTATTATACTTATTTTATTAGTATATCACACATAAATTCATTCTTTTTAGTTTTTGTAAATATAATATCGTCGCTCGGGTGTATCGTAGATTACCACCTTGTGAAGCAATGTGACATGTTCACACTTGACATGGAATAAAGTAAGGATGGGTTTAACAAAAATATTTGATATATATAAAACAGACATTAATATATAATTAGAATATATATATATATAATTTATATATTTATTTCAATACAATATGAAAATGGAAACATCATTCATGTGTACAAACGACCCACCCTTTCCAGGAATGGTGTATTTAATTTTCTATAACCAAATTTTATGGATTTATATAAATACATATATAATGAATAAATATAATATTTACATCATTATTTAAATTTTTTAGAAGTGTAAATCATGATCTAACTAATATGACAAAAATAATAATTCAGAACATATAAAAAACTGTGTAATTAACAGTCCAAATACTATAAATAATAACTATTTATTAAGAAATGGTTGGAAAGATGTTATAAAATGATATTATATGATATTATAAATATTAATATGGATCTATTATTCGTTAATAAAATGATTAAAACAATAATAAAAGTTTTCAATTTTTTTTCAATAAAAAAAAGTATAAGGACAGAGATTTCATAACTCAATTTCCACTCATTGGGTTAAACATATATTTTATTGATTATGTCTTGTTAAGACATTTTTATAAGTAGTATTTAATATATTCTATTATAGATATAATTTTATTATGTGTATTTATATTGGATACACATAATCGATTCATTTATTATTTCTTACACTTTGGTTGTGACCATTTTATGGATTTATTTCACAATCGTATTCTAATCAAGATTGATTATTCTAGAATACCAGTTGAAGGAAATTACATAACTATTTCCAAATAATTTTGTATATTTTATTATCATATAGTAATTGAGGAACTTACTGACCAAATAGTACATGTTTTTCCATTAATTGGTACCTAAAATGTTTTAGAAATTGTTTTCAAGAAAAAATAAAATCATTTATTTGTTCTATCAAAAATATGTTTTCATTTAGAAACAAGTTTTATAGAAAGACTTATAAGAAAATGTCTAACCTTTAAAAAAATATTAATGGAATTTTTACCCATTTATCTATACTAAATAATTTAAAAGTATTCTCTATTTATATTCAAAATAATTCCCATTGGGCTTTCACAGTAAAAAATATACCATTTTTTTAATCTTTACACCGTGAACATAATTTCCCAGAATAATGGAAAATTATATATTTTCAATACCATTTTATACGATTAATAGGTTATTTTGAATGAAAAATAATTTTATAATTTTATATAAATGTTAATTTTTTAAAATGACTATTCAATGAGATTGATTTTAAAAGAATAAATTCCAAATTAAACGGATATTTTCCTCCAGAATTTTTTTATAGATTTTTTTTAATTTCTATTCACCAATAATTATACCATTTATTCTTACCTCAATCAATATTTATTTTCTTTATATGATCATAAATATTTTTCTGGATGGTTTATTCTATCATTAACCAAGTATAGTACCGAAATTTATATCCTTGATTCAATTTTTCATTATCATTACATTTAATTATTCCATTTTATATTGAAATATGATTTCCCGAACAATAATTTTTTATTTACCATGGATAAATTAATTTCATAATACTTATACAGTTATTACATATAATATCTAATTTAAATTTAATTTATTTACTAAAGAAATATTTATAAATTAATATTCTTTAAGTGATAAAAATATTTAAAAAGGATCATTTTTATTAGTAAAATTGATTTTCTGATATATTTGGAATTTTTTTGGATAATAATTACAAAGGTTGGAGAGAATTTAAATTAATCCCATTGATTAATTAGTTGTCACACGAGACTAAATATGTTGTAAATAACCTATTTTATTTGGTTACCATATTGGTTGTGTTGACTTGTGACGGGTTTTGATAATAGTATGTTTTAATCAATCTTTTGAAAGGTCTTGATGGTAATGGATTCATGTACATGGTAATCATGATGTTCAATAAATAATAACTACCTTCATTTATAATTTGGTTATTACTATCCATTATATTTTTACTATGATAGTATCTATGTATGTATTTAATTGTAACATCAATCATTAAATATAATGTGCTTTTAGTCATTTATCTTTCCATATTTGGGTTTCTTTATCTAGTTAATTAAATGGCATGCCTTGTTATTTATATAACCATCGATATTGATTATGTGAATTGAATAATTATTGATTCTAATGTACTTGAAACTTAATAATAATTTAATATCACATAAACTGAATTTAATTTCCCTAATATTACATGAATTATAATGTAGCATTCTAGGTTTTCTATAGGAAATACAATCTTCTATATCGTACATGATATTACTCATTGAGAGAAAATGAAAAACTAAATATTATTACTTAAATGTTACTATTGAAAATATATTTGAATAGAGGGAATGCATATTATTAACTGAATTATGAATATATGGTTTACAATTCTATATATAATTAAACTAAAAAATAATTACAAATTAATGTAATTCCATTTTTAAAATAAAAAAAATTGCTCAGAAACTATTGAAATTTTCCAAATTGTGTTCATTATAGAAAAGTAAAAATCACACTTTTTGGATTATATTAATTATATATATATGTAATATTTTCAATCAAATACATGACATTAATATTATATTTTCCTATACATGATATAAGAATAGGTATAGTTTTACTTCTAAAAGAAGTATTTTTCTAAAAGGATGTTTTCTTACCATTTGATGAAAACAAGTTATTAATCAATTTTTTCACAATTTTATATGTTTTATTTGATAAAAAAACCTATTATTTAATTTATGATTACAAAAATGTATTTAATTGGGATATTTGGTATTTTTCTTATAAGATTTTATTTTGACAAATGGTGAAATAATACAATACATTTTAATTAAAAACTACATTTTTATCAAATTTATTTATAATGATAAAATATTTTTTAATTGTTTGAAACTATAATTATAAGATGTTTTTATAATTTCTTTCAATTTAGTTCATTTGGATTAATTTCATTTTAAATTATATATAATATCTTTGTGAAATATTGAATGTTTTTTACATTAAAAACACCTTTTCTCGATCCATCAATGAAATTAATTTTAAATTTGTTCACCAGTTATGTGTTTTTAAATTTTAAAAAATGAAATATATATTAATAATCACAAAGACCACATTTATTAAATAGCAACCTTTTATTTTTTGAAAATTACAATATTATGTTTAGTAATTATTTTTATTACTGCGGGTACGGGTAAATATGGTAATTAAGGGTAGAAATAATATTATAAAATATTACATAATTACCATAACACTTATAAAAATTTAATTTTATGAGTTATTTTGGACTCAAATAATCTTTGGGAAGATTTTTTGAGCACATGGAGGCACATGGACGAATTTATGATATTTATAGTATTTTTTTCAAATAATAGTAATTTTTTCATACATTCGTTTTTAACAAGTGATATTTTTTAATATGTGGTCATAAAAAATATTAATCAGTATATAAAAATTAATTTTAAATATAAATTATTTATATTCATCATGGAATTTAATTTTTAATTTTGAAGGAATAACTAAATAAATTAACTTCCATTACAACGATGATGAAATAATTGTTTAATTAAAGGAAATATAAAATAAATGATATTAAAAACAATACATATTTCATTGGTAAAGAATGCATTCTAAAGTTATCAAAGAAAAAAAAAATAATGAAATTGACTTTAAATAAATGTATCATGATAGTATAATTACTTATATTCAAAGATAGTACAATAATTTAACAAATTTATAATAAGGATCCTAGAATAATATTATATCAGATTAATATAATTTATGATTAAATTAATGACCTTTTCACACCTATTATATTTATGGTTTTTCATCCCTCAACACATTGATTATAATTCACTTTATTCTGATCAATAAACCTAATCAGTCTCTTGAAATATTTATGATTCTCTTCCATATCAATATCTTCAATTACCTCAATTGTTCTCCTATTTATAAACCAATATATTTATTATTTTATATGATATTTTTTAATCTAAAAACTCTCTTATTAAGATGATATTTTATTAAACATTTTATGATCTCGGTTTTCTAAAAATTTTATTTTCAAATGCAAACCCTTTATTATAAATACTATGTTCAGATTTTGAGGATGTAATTTATTTAAGGTGGGAGAATGCAACACCATGAAAATTATAAAATAATAATATTTTATTCAAAAAAGTTAACATGAAAAACTCATTTTCATGCATTATATTCTACAATATGTTTTTTGAAATCTTTTTTAACATGCCAGACTGTGTTTTACCAAACAAAAATATACTAATATTATTATTATTAAATATGATACTTATCACATATATTTTTTAATAGAGGAAATTAATAATGTTGACCAAATTTTGAATATATATTAATTAATAAAATTTATTTTTCATCTATTTATTATAAATACTAATAAGTAGCATTGAAATGAAAAGGAAATGTTTTTTTGGGAAATCAAATATTCTTAAGAAAAATTTAGTAGTATTTGGTTAACATAAATTAAATTTCATTTTGAAAACATTTAAAAATTTAACTTGTAAAAAAGTTAATATTTTTTTTCAAAATCCATAATTATTTTAGGATAAATTTATTTTATTGTTCTAAGAGGATTCATTTTATGATGAATAATGAAAAATAATGAATTTTAGTTGAAAAAAACATTTTTGATTAAATAATGTAATATGTTAAATTATATTATGAATTGTGTAGAAAGATGTTATAAAATGGTTGAAAAGATGTTATAAAATGATAATATATGATATTATAAATATTAATATGGATTTATTATTGGTTAATAACATGATTAAAACAATTATGAAATTTTTTAAAAAGTTCTCAGTAATAATAATGTATGAGGAAAGAGATTTCATAACTCAATTTCCACTCAATGGTTTAAACAAATATTTTATTGATTATGTCATGTGAAGATTTTTTTTCTAAGTATAATTTAATGTATTATATTATATATCTAATTTTATTATGTTTATTTATAGTGGATACACATAATCAATTTATTTATTATTTATAACCCTTTGGTTGTGATCATTTTATTGATTTATTTCACTATAGTATTCTAATCAAGATTGATTATTATTCAATATCAGTTGAAGGAAATTACATGACCATTTTCAAATAATCTCATATATTTTATTATCATATAGTCATTAATGAACGTACTGAACAAATAGTACATGTTTTTCCATTAATTAGTACATAAATTATTTTAGAAACTGTTTTCAAGAAAAAAGAAAATCATTTCTTTATTCAATCAAAAATATTTTTTCATATAGAAATATGTTTTATAGAAAAAATTATAAGAAAATGTCTGAACTTTTATAAATTATTTGATAATGGATTTTTTACCCATTTTCCTCTACTAAATAATTGAAAAGGAATCACTATTTGTTTTCAAAATAATTCTCATTGGGCTTTCACAAAAAAAAATTAAAATATAAACTTTTTTAATGTGTACACCGTGAACATAATTTCCCACCATAATGGAAACTCATATGTTTTCAATGTTTTTTATAAGATTAATATTTTATATTGAATGAAAAATAATTTTAAAATGTTATATGAATGTTTATTTTTTAAAATCACTTTTTAATGAGATGGATTTTACAATGAATAAATTCCAAATTAAAAGTATATTTTTCTTAAGAATGTTTTTAGAGATTTTTTTATTTCTATTAACCAATTATAATACCATTTATTCTTACCACAATCATTATTTATTTTATTGATATTATCCTAAATAGTTTTTTGGACGGTTTATTCTCACTTTGACCAAGTATAGTACTAAAATTCACATCCTCACTTCAATTTTTCATTATAATTACAATTAATTATTCACTTTCATATGGAAATAAAATTTACCAAAAATAAGATTTTTTATTTACCGTGGATAAATTATTTTCCTAATAATAATATAATTATTACATATAATATCTAATTTTAATGTAATTTGTTTACAAAAGAAATATTTATAACATAATATTCTTTATGTGATAAAAATATTTAAAAAGGAACATTTTTATTAGTAAAATTGATTTTATGATATGTGTTGAATTATTTGGATAAGTATGAAATAGGTTTGAGAGAGTTTAAATTAATCCCATTGATTAATTAGTTGTCACACGAGACTAAATCTATTGTAAATAACCCATTTTCTTTAGTAACCATGTTGGTTCTGTTGACTTGTGAATGGTTTTGATAATAGTATGTTTTAATCAATCTTCTAATTGGTCTTGATGGTAATAGATTCATGTACATGGTAATCATGATGTTCAATAAATAATAATTCCCTTCATTTATAATTTGGTTATTACTATACATGATATTTTCCCAATGATAGTATCTATGTATGCATTTAATTGTAACATCAGTCATTATATAGAATGTGCTTTCAGTTATTTATCTTTCCATTTTGGGTTTTCTTTATCTAGTTAATTAAATGGCATGCCTTGTTATATATATAACCTTCTATATTGATTATGTACATTGATTAATTATTTATTCTTATGTACTTGAAACATATTTATGATTTAATCTGACATAAACATCATTTCATTTCCCTAATATTCCACAAAGTATAATGTAACATTATAGGTTTTCAATAGGAAATAGAATTTTCGATATCATACATGATATTACACATTGAGAGTAAATGAAAAACTAAATATTATTACTTAAATGTTACTATTAAACAAGCCATTAGAATGGAGTGAATGAAAATTATGAACACAATTATGAAAATATAGTTTACACTTTTATATATAATTAATTTACAAATTATTTACAAATTAATGTAATTCACTTTTTAAAATAAAGAGAAATATTTTTCTCAGAAACTATTGAAATGTTCCAAATTTTGTTTATTCTAGAAAAAATAAAATCTCTCTTGTGGCATTATAATAATGAAATATATAAAAAATATTTCAACCAAATACATAACATTAATATTATATTTCTTTATACATTATATTAGAATAGGTATAGCTTTACTTCTAAAAGATGTATTTTTTAAAAGGTAGTCTTGTTTCCATTTGATAAAATCACGTTTTTAGTCTATTTTTTCATAATTTTATTAGTTCTATTTAAAAAACAGACCTATTATCAGAATTATGATTTTAAAATTTATTTACTTGGGATACTTGGTATTTTTCTTATAAGATTCATATTTTGATTAATGGTGAAATAATGCAAGGCATTTTAACTGAAAACATCATTTTAATCAAATTTATTTATAATGATAAATTATTTTTCAATGGTTTTAAATTATAACTATAACATGTTTTTATAATTTATTTCAATTTAGTTCATTTTGATTAAATTTATATTAAATTATATATAAATGCGTTTTGAACTGTTGAATGTTTTTTACATTTAAAACGCCTTTTCTCGATCCGTCAATGAAATTTGTTTTAAAGTTTTTCACCAGTTATGTGTTTTTGAATTTTAAAAATGGGATTTTATATTTATAATCACTAAGACCACATTTATTAAATAGTCACCTTTTATTTTTAGAAAATTAGAATATTATGTTTATTTATTATTTTTAAAGAATATGTAAATAAATTAAATTCCATTACAATGATGATGAAATAATTGATTAACTAATGGAAATATAAAATAAATGATATTAAAAAAATTACTTATTTTATTGGTAAAGAATTAATTCTAGGTATATAAAGAAAAACAAAATAATGAAATTTTGTTTAATGAAATGTATCATGAATGTATATTTCTTTATATTCAAAGATAGTATAATAATTCGACAACTTTATAATAAGTATCATAGAATAATGTTATATCACAATAACAGAAATTCGGATTATATTAATGACCTATTCACACCTATTATATTTATGGATTTTCATCACTCAATATTATTATTATCATTCACATTCTTCTGATCAATGTCCTTAATCAGTCCCTTGAAAATTTCGGTTTCTCTTCCATGTCGATATCATCAATTACCTCGATTGTTCTCCTATTTATAAACATATATTTTTTTATTTCATATGACAATTCTTAATTTCCATACTCACTAATTAAGAGTATATTTTATTAAACCGTTTATGATATTGGTTTTATAATAATTTTATTTTCAAATGCGAACCCTGGATTATAAATACCATTTTTAGATTGTGAGGATGGAATTTATTTAAGGTGGGAGAATGTGACACGTAGAAAATTATAAAAGTGAAATATTTTATAAAAAACATTTAACATGAAACACTATGTTTTTCAAGCGTTATATTCAACAATATGTTTTTCTAAAATCTTGTTTTACATGCATGATTGTGTTTTACCAAACCACAATATACTAATATTATTATTAAATATGATACATATCACGTATTTGTTGGAATAGAGAAAATGAATAATGCTGACCAATTTATGAATATATATTAATTAATAAAATTTATTTTTCATATATTTATTATAAATATTAATTAGTAGCATTTAAATGAAAAGAAAATGTTTTTTGAAAAATAGAATATTGCTAAAAAATAGTTTAGTAGTATTTAGTTCACATAATTTAAATTTCATTTTTAAAACATTTAGAAATTTTATTTTTAAAAAAATTAATATTTTTAAAATAAAATTAAATAATTATATTATTATGAATTTATTTTATTGTTCTCAGATGTTTCATTTTATAATTAATAAGAAAAAATAATGAATTTTATTTGAGAAAAACTTTTTTGATTAAATAATTTAAAATGCTAAATTATATTTTTAATTTGGTGGAAAGATGTTATAAAATGGGTTGAAATTTGTTATAAAATGATAATATATGATATTATAAATATTAATATGGATCCATTACTAGTAAATAACACGATTAGAACTATTATTAAATATTTTAAATAGTATTTAATAAAAAGAATGTATAAGGAAAGTGATTTCATAACTCAATTTCCCCTCATTGGGATAAACATATATTTAATGATTATGTCATGTTATGATTTATTTCTATGTACTATTTAATATATTCTATTATATATCTAATATTATTATGTGTATTTATATTGGATACACATACTCAATTCATTTATTATTTCTAACCCATTGGTTGAGATCATTTTATGGATTTATTTCACATTCATATTCTAATCAAGAATGATTATTCTAGAATATCAGTTGAAGGAAATTACATTACTATTTCAAAATAATCTCATATATTTTATAATCATATATTAATTAATGAACCTACTGAACTAATAGTACACGTTTTTCCCTTAATTTGTACATAAATTATTTTAGAAATTGTTTTCAAGAAAAAATCAAATCATTTCATTCTTCTATCGAAAATATTTTTCATCCCGAAACACGTCATATAGAAAAAATTATAATAAAATTTCTCACGTTTTAAAACTTATTTGTTAATGTAAATTTTAACCATTTTTCTCTAATAAATAATTTAGAAGTCATGTCTATTTGTTTTCAAAATAATTTCTATTTGGATTTCACAAAAAAAAAATTAAAAATACCATTTTTTAATGTGTACACCGTGAACATAATTTCACACCATAATGGCAACTCATATATATTTTCAATATTATTTTATAATATTAATAAGTTATTTTGAATGAAAAATAGTATTAAAATTTTATATGAATGTTTATTTTTTAAAAGGAATTTTCAATGAGATAGATGTTACAAAGAATAAATTCAAAATTAAAAGGTTATTTTCCTCAAGAATGTATTTAGAGATTTTTTTTATTTCTATTCACCAATGATAATACCATTTAATCTTACCGCAATCATTATTTATTTTATTGATATGATCATAAATATTATTCTGGATGGTGTATTCTCACTTCAACCAAGTATTGTACTGAAATTCACATCCTTGATTCAATTTTTCATTATCATTACATTTAATTATTCACTTTCATATGGAAATAATATTTCTGGAAACTATAATTTTTTATTTACCATAGATAAATTAATTTCCTAATACTTATACAATTATTACATATAATATCTAATTTAAATGTAATTTATTTACTAAGGTAATATTTATAACATAATATTCTTTATTTGATAAAAATATTTAAGACGAAACATTTTTATTATTAAAATTGATTTTATGATATATGTGGAATTGTTTGGATAAGTATGACATAGGTTGGAGATAGTTTAAATTAAGCCCATTGATTAATTAGTTGTCATAAGAGACTAAATATGTTATAAATAACCCCTTTTCTTTGGTAACGATGTTGGTTGTGTTGACTTGACAATGTTTTTGATAATAGTATGTTTTAATCCATCTTCTGAAAGGTCGTGATGGTAATGGATTCATGTATATGGTAATCATAATGTTCAATAAATAATAATTCCCTTTATATATAATTTGGTTATTACTATCCATGATATTTTCACTATAATAGTATCTTTTTATGTAATTAATTATAACATTAGTCATTAAATAGAATATTATAATAGTTATTTATATTTCCATATTGGGGTTTCTTTCTCTAGTTAACTAAATAAAATACCTTGTTATTTATATATCCTCTCAAATTGATTATGTGAATTGATTAATTATTGATTCTGATGTACATAAAACATAATGTTAATTTAAACTCACATAAAATTCATTTCATTTCATTAATATTCCATGAATTATAATGTAATATTCTACATTTTCGATAGTAAATCCAATTTATGATATCATATATGATATTACACATTGCGAGTAAATGAAAAACTAAATATTATTACTTAAATGGTACTATTAAACAAGCCTTTTGAATGGAGGGAATGAAAATTATTAACTGAATTATAAAAATATGGTTCACACTTAAATATAATTCATTTACAAAATAATTAAAAATTAATGTAATTCCCTTTTTAAAGTAAAGATAAATATTTTTCTCAGAAACTATTGAAATGTTCCAAATTATTTTTAATCCAGAAAAAAATAAAATCACACTTTTGGGATTATATTAATGAAATATATTTGTAATACATTCAATCAAATACTTGACATTAATATTATTTTTTTCTATACATGATATAAGAATAGGTATAGTTTTACTTCTAAAAGAAGTATTTTTCTAAATTGCATTTTTGTTGCTATTTAATGAAAACATGTTATTAATCTAGTTTCTCACAATTTTATAAGTTTGATTTTAAAAAACAAAATTATTATCTGAATTATGATTATAAAATTTATTTAATTGGGATATTTGGTATTTTCTTTTTAATATTCATGTTTTTATGAATGGTGAAATAATACATTTCATTTTAATTGAAATCTACATTTTTATCTAATTTATTTTTAGTGATAAATTATTTTTTAATGGTTTTAAATTATTATTATAACATGTTTTAATAATTTATTTCAATTTAGTTAATTTGGATTAATTTCATATTAAATTATATATAAACTCTTTGTGAAATTTTGAATTTGTTTTGCATTAAAAACACTTTTTCTCGATCCGTCAGTGAAATTAATTTTAAATTTGGCCACCATTATAGGATGTGAATAATGATGTATATTTAGTTTATATATTATATATATTATATTTAGGATGTTATTATACTTATTTTATTAGTATATCACACATAAATTCATTCTTTTTAGTTTTTGTAAATATAATATCGTCGCTCGGGTGTATCGTAGATTACCACCTTGTGAAGCAATGTGACATGTTCACACTTCACATGGAAAAACGTAAGGATGGGTTTAGAAAAAATATTTGATATATATAAAACAGACATTAATATATAATTAGAATATATATATATATATATAATTTACATATTTATTTCAATACAATATGAAAATGGAAACATCATTCATGTGTACAAACGACCCACCCTTTCCAGGAATGGTGTATTTAATTTTCTATAACCATATTTTATGGATTTATATAAATACATATATAATGAATAATTATAATATTTACATCATTATTTATATTTTTTAGAAGTGGAAATCATGATCTAACTAATATGACAAAAATAATAATTCAGAACATATAAAAAACCGTGTAATTAACAGTCCAAATACTATAAATAATAACTATTTATTAAGAAATTGGTGGAAAGATGTTATAAAATGATAATATATGATATTATAAATATTAATATAGATCTATTATTCGTTAATAAAATGATTAAAACAATAATAAATTTTTTCAAATTTTTTTCAATAAAACAAAAGTATAAGGATATAGATTTCATAACTCAATTTCCACTCATTGGGTTAAACATATATTTTATTGATTATGTCTTGTTAAGACATTTTTATAAGTAGTATTTAATATATTCTATTATAGATATAATTTTATTATGTGTATTTATATTGGATACACATAATCGATTCATTTATTATTTCTTACACTTTGGTTGTGACCATTTTATGGATTTATTTCACAATCGTATTCTAATCAAGATTGATTATTCTAGAATACCAGTTGAAGGAAATTACATAACTATTTCCAAATAATCTTTTATATTTTATTATCATATAGTAATTGAGGAACTTACTGACCAAATAGTACATGTTTTTCCATTAATTGGTACATAAAATGTTTTAGAAATTTTTTTCAAGAAAAAATAAAATCATTTCTTTGTTCTATCAAAAATATGTTTTCATTTAGAAATAGGTTTTATAGAAAGAATTATAAGAAAATGTCTGACCTTTTAAAAAAAATTATTAATGGAATTTTTACCCATTTATCTATACTAAATAATTGAAACGTATTCTCTATTTCTATTCAAAATTATTCCCATTGGGCTTTCACAGAAAAAAAATATACCATTTTTTTAATCTTTACACCTTGAACATAATTTCCCAGAATAATGGAAAATTATATATTTTCAATACCATTTTATACGATTAATAGGTTATTTTGAATGAAAAATAATTTTATAATTTTATATAAATGATAATTTTTTAAAATGACTATTCAATGAGATTGATTTTAAAAGAATAAATTCCAAATTAAACGGATATTTTCCTCCTGAATTTTTTTATAGATATTTTTTAATTTCTATTCACCAATAATTATACCATTTATTCATACCTCAATCAATATTTATTTTCTTCATATGATCAGAAATATTTTTCTTGAGGGTTTATTCTATCTTTGACCAAGTATAGTACCGAAATTTATATCCTTGATACAATTTTTCATTATCATTACATTTAATTATTCCATTTTATATTGAAATAAGATTTCCCGAACAATAATTTTTTATTTACCATGGATAAATTAATTTCATAATACTTATACGGTTATTACATATAATATCTAATTTAAATTGAATTTATTTACTAAGGAAATATTTATAAATTAATATTCTCTAAGTGATAAATATATTTAAAAAGGTTCATTTTTATTAGTAAAATTGATTTTGTGATATATTTGGAATTTTTTTGGATAATAATGACATAGGTTGGAGAAAATTTAAATTAATCCCATTGATTAATTAATTGTCACACGAGACTAAATATGTTGTAAATAACCTATTTTATGTGGTTACCATATTCGTTGTGTTCACTTGTGACGGTTTTTGATAATAGTATGTTTTAATCAATCTTTTGAAAGGTCTTGATGGTAATGGATTCATGTACATGGTAATCATGATGTTCAATAAATAATTACTCCCTTCATTTATAATTTGGTTATTACTATCCATTATATTTTCACTATGATAGTATCTATGTATGTATTTAATTGTAACATCAATCATTAAATATAATGTGCTTTTAGTCATTTATCTTTCTATATTTGGGTTTCTTTATCTAGTTAATTAAATTGGATGCCTTGTTATTTATATAACAATCGATATTGATTATGTGAATTGAATAATTATTGATTCTGATGTACTTGAAACATAATGATAATTTAATATCACATAAACTGAATTTAATTTCCCTAATATTACACGAATTATAAGGTAGCATTCTAGGTTTTCTATAGTAAATACAATCTTCTATATCGTACATGATATTACACATTGAGAGAAAATGAAAAACTAAATATTATTACTTAAATGTTAATATTAAAAATCCATTTGAATAGACGGAATGCATATTATTAACTGAATTATGAATATATGGTTTACAATTCTATATATAATTAAACTAAAAAATATTTACAAATTAATGTAATTCCATTTTTAAAATAAAAAAACATTCTCAGAATCTGTTGAAATTTTCCAAATTGTGTTCATTATAGAAAAGTAAAAATCACACTTTTTGGATTATATATATTTAATATTTTCAATCAAATACATGACATTAATATTATATTTTCCTATACATGATATAAGAACAGGTATAGTTTTACTTCTAAAAGAAGTATTTTTCTAAAAGGATGTTTTGTTACCATTTGATGAAAACAAGTTATTAATCAAATTTTTCACAATTATATAAGTTCTATTTGATAAAACAAACCTATTATTTAATTTAGGATTGCAAAAATGTTTTTAATTGGGATATTTGGTATTTTTCTTATGTGATTTATATTTTGATAAATGGTGAAATAATACAATACATTTTAATTAAAAACTACATTTTTATCAAATTTATTTATAATGATAAAATATTTTTAATTGTTTGAAACTATAATTATAAGATTTTTTTATAATTTCTTTCAATTTAGTTCATTTGGATTAATTTCATTTTAAATTATATATAATATCTTTGTGAAATTTTGAATGTTTTTTACATTAAAAACACATTTTCTCGATTCATCAACGAAATTAATTTTAAATTTCTTCACCAGTTATGTTTTTTTAAAATTTAAAAAATGAAATATATATTAATAATCACAAAGACCACATTTATTAAATAGCAACCTTTTATTTTTTGAAAATTACAATATTATGTTTAGTAATTATTTTTATTACCGCGGTTACAGGTAAATAGGGTAATTAAGGGTAGAAATAATATTATAAAATATTACATAATTACCGTAACACTTATAAAAATTTAATTTTATGAGTTATTTTTGACTAAAATAATCTTTGGGAAGATTTTTTGAGCACATGGAGGCACATGGACGAATTTATGATATTTATAGTATTTTTTTCAAATAATAGTAATTTTTTCATACATTTGTTTTTAACAAGTGATATTTTTTAATATGCGGTCATAAAAAATATTATTCAGTATATAAAAATTAATTTTAAATATAAATTATTTATATTCATCATGGAATTTAATTTTTAATTTTGAAGGAATAACTAAATAAATTAACTTCCATTAAAATGATGATGAAATAATTTTTTAATTGAAAGAAATATAAAATAAATGATATTAAAAACAATACATATTTCATTGGTAAAGAATGAATTCTAAAGTTATCAAAGAAAAACAAAATAATGAAATTGACTTTAAATAAATGTATCATGATAGTATAATTACTTATATTCATAGATAGTACAATAATTTAACAAATTTATAATAAGGATCATAGAATAATATTATATCACATTAACATAATTTATGATTAAATTAATGACCTTTTCACACCTATTATATTTATGGTTTTTCATCCATCAACACTTTGATTATAATTCACTTTATTCTGATCAATAAACCTAATCAGTCTCTTGAAATATTTATGATTCTCTTCCATGTCAATATCTTCAATTACCTCAATTGTTCTCTTATTTATAATCCAATATTTTTATTATTTTATTTGATATTTTTTAATTAAAATACTCTCTTATTATGATGATATTTTATTATACATTTTATGATCTCGGTTTTCTAAAAATTTTATTTTCAAATGCAAATCCTTTATTATAAATACTATGTTCAGATTTTGAGGATGTAATTTATTTAAGGTGGGAGAAAGCAACACCATGAAAATTATAAAAGAATAATATTTTATTCAAAAAAGTTAACATGAAAAACACTTTTTCATGCATTATATTCTACAATATGGTTTTTGAAATATTTTTTAACAAGCCCGATAGTGTTTTACCAAACAACAATATACTAATATTATTATTATTAAATTTGATACTTATCACATATATGTTTTAATAGAAGAAATTAATAATGTTGACCAAATAATGAATATATATTAATTAATAAAATTTATTTTTCATCTATTTATTATAAATACTAATAAGTAGCATTGAAATGAAAAGGAAATGTTTTTTTGGAAAATCAAATATTCTTAAAAAAAATTAGTAGTATTTGGTTAACATAATTTAAATTTTCTTTTGAAAACATTAAAAAATTTAACTTGTAAAAAAGTTAATATATTTTTTTAAAATCCATAATTATTTTAGGATAAAGTTATTTTATTATTCTAAGAGGATTCATTTTATGATGAATAAAGAAAAATAATGAATATTAGTTGAAAAAAACATTTTTGATTAAATAATGTAATATGTTAAATTATATTATGAATTGTGTAGAAAGATGTTATAAAATGGGTGAAAAGATGTTATAAAATGATAATATATGATATTATAAATATTAATATGGATTTATTATTGGTTAATGACATTATTAAAACAATTATGAAATATTTTAAAAAGTTCTCAGTAATAATAATATATGAGGAAAGAGATTTCATAACTCAATTTCCACTCAATGGTTTAAACAAATATTTTATTGATTATGTCATGTGAAGATTTTTTTTCTAAGTACAATTTAATGAATTATATTATATATCTAATTTTATTATGTTTATTTATAGTGGATACACATAATCAATTCATTTATTATTTATAACCCTTTGGTTGTGATCATTTTATTGATTTATTTCACTATAGTATTCTAATCAATATTGATTATTCTTGAATATCAGTTGAAGGAAATTAAATGACCATTTTCAAATAATATCATATATTTTATTATCATATAGTCATTAATGAACGTACTGAACAAATAGTACATGTTTTTCCATTAATTGGTACATAAATTATTTTAGAAATTGTTTTCAAGAAAAAAGAAAATCATTTCTTTATTCAATCAAAAATATGTTTTCAGATAGAAACATGTTTTATAGAAAAATTTATAAGAAAATATCTGACCTTTTATAAATTATTTGATAATGGATTTTTTACCCATTTTCCTCTACTAAATAATTGAAAAGGAATCACTATTTGTTTTCAAAATAAATCTCATTGGGCTTTCACAAAAAAAATTAAAATATAAACATTTTTAATGTGTACACTGTGAACATAACTTCCCACCATAATGGAAACTCATATTTTTTCAATGTTTTTTATAAGATTATTAGTTTATTTTGAATGAAAAATAATTTTAAAATGTTATATGAATGATTATTTTTTAAAATCACTTTTTAATGAGATGGATTTTACAATGAATAAATTCCAAATTAAAAGTATATTTTTTTAAGAATGTTTTTAGAGATTTTTTTATTTCTATTAACCAATTATAATACCATTTATTCTTACCACAATCATTATTTATTTTATTGATATTATCCTAAATATTTTTTTGGACGGTTTATTCTCACTTTGACCAGGTATAGTACTAAAATTCACATCCTCAATTCAATTTTTCATTATAATTACAATTAATTATTCACTTTCATATGGAAATAAAATTTACCAAAAATATGATTTTTTATTTACCGTGGATAAATTATTTTCCTAATAATAATATAATTATTACATATAATATCTAATTTTAATGTAATTTGTTTACAAAAGAAATATTTATAACATAATATTCTTTATGTGATAAAAATATTTAAAAAGGAACATTTTTATTAGTAAAATTGATTTTCTGATATGTGTTGAATTATTTGTATAAGTATGAAATAGGTTTGAGAGAGTTTAAATTAATCCCTTTGATTAATTAGTTGTCACACGAGACTAAATCTATTGTAAATAACCCATTTTCTTTAGTAACCGTGTTGGTTCTGTTGACTTGTGAAAGGTTTTGATAATAGTATGTTTTAATCAATCTTCTAAAGGGTCTTGATGGTAATGTATTCATGTACATGGTAATCATGATGTTCAATAAATAATAATTCCCTTCATTTATAATTTGGTTATTACTATACATGATATTTTCCCAATGATAGTATCTATGTATGCATTTAATTGTAACATCAGTCATTATATCGAATGTGCTTTCAGTTATTTATCTTTCCATTTTGGGTTTTCTTTATCTAATTAATTAAATGGCATGCCTTGTTATATATATAACCTTCCATATTGATTATGTACATTGATTAATTATTGATTCTTATGTACTTGAAACATATTTATAATTTAATCTCACATAAACATCATTTCATTTCCCTAATATTCCACAAAGTATAATGTAACATTATAGGTTTTCAATAGGAAATAGAATTTTCGATATCATACATGATATTACACAATGAGAGTAAATGAAAAACTAAATATTATTACTTAAATGTTACTATTAAACAAGCCATTAGAATGGAGTGAATGAAAATTATGAACACAATTATGAAAATATAGTTTACAAATGTATATATAATTAATTTACAAATTATTTACAAATTAATGTAATTCACTTTTTAAAATAAAGAGAAATATTTTTCTCAGAAACTATTGAAATGTTCCAAATTATGTTTATTCTAGAAAAAATAAAATCTCTCTTGTGGCATTATAATAATGAAATATATAAAAAATATTTCAACTAAATACATAACATTAATATTATATTTCTTTATACATTATATTATAATAGGTATAGCTTTACTTCTAAAAGAAGTATTTTTTAAAAGGTAGTCTTGTTGCCATTTGATAGAATCACGTTTTTAATCTATTTTTTCATAATTTTATTTGTTCTATTTAAAAAACAGACCTATTATCAAAATTATGATTATAAAAATTTATTTACTTGGGATATTTGGTATTTTTCTTATAAGATTCATATTTTGATTAATGGTGAAACAATGCAAGGCATTTTAACTGAAAACAACATTTTAATCAAATTTATTTATAATGATAAATTATTTTTCAATGGTTTTAAATTATAACTATAACATGTTTTTATAATTTATTTCAATTTAGTTCATTTTGATTAAATTTATATTAAATATTATATATAAATGCTTTTTGAACTGTTGAATGTTTTTTACATTTAAAACGCCTTTTCTCGATCCGTCAATGAAATTAGTTTTAATGTTTTTCACCAGTTATGTGTTTTTGAATTTTAAAAATGGTATTTTATATTTATAATCACTAAGACCACATTTATTAAATAGTCACCTTTTATTTTTAGAAAATTTGAATATTATGTTTATTTATTATTTTTAAAGAATATGTAAATAAATTAAATTCCATTACAATGATGATGAAATAATTGATTAACTAATGGAAATATAAAATAAATGATATTAAAAAAAATTATTTTATTGGTAAAGAATTAATTCTATGTTTATAAAGAAAAACAAAATAATGAAATTTTGTTTAATGAAATGTATCATAAATGTATATTTCCTTATATTCAAAGATAGTATAATAATTCGACAAATTTATAATAAGTATCATAGAATAATGTTATATCACATTAACAGAAATTCGGATTATATTAATGACCTATTCACACGTATTATATTTATCGATTTTCATCACTCAATATTATTATTATCATTCACATTCTTCTGATCAATGTCCTAAATCAGTCTCTTCAAAATTTCGGTTTATCTTCCATGTCGATATCATCAATTACCTCGATTGTTCTCCTATTTATAAACATATATTTTTCATTTAATATGACAATTTTTAATTTCCATACTCTCTTATTAAGAGGATATTTTATTAAACCTTTATGATATTGGTTTTCTAATAATTTTATTTTCAAATGCGAACCCTGGATTATAAATACCATGTTTAGATTGTGAGGATGTAATTTATTTAAGGTGGGAGAATGTGACATGTAGAAAATTATAAAAGTGAAATATTTTATAAAAACCATTTAACATGAAACACTATGTTTTTCATGTGTTATATTCAACAATATGTTTTTTCTGAAATCTTGTTTTACATGCATGATTGTGTTTTACCAAACCATAATGTACTAATATTATTATTAAATATGATACATATCACGTATTTGTTGGAATAGAGAAAATGAATAATGTTGACTAATTTATGAATATATATTAATTAATAAAATTTATTTTTCATCTATTTATTAGAAATATTAATTAGTAGCATTTAAATGAAAAGGAAATGTTTTTTGAAAAATAGAATATTGCTAAAAAAATAGTTTAGTAGTATTTAGTTCACATAATTTAAATTTCATTTTTAAAACATTTAGAAATTTTATTTTTAAAAAAATTAATATTTTTAAAATAAAATTAAATAATTATATTATTATGAATTTATTTTATTGTTCTTAGATGATTCATTTTTTAATTAATAAGGAAAAATAATGAATTTTATTTGAGAAAAACTTTTTTGATTAAATAATTTAAAATGATAAATTATATTTTTAATTGGGTGGAAAGATGTTATAAAATGGGTTGAAATTTGTTATAAAATGATAATATATGATATTATAAATATTAATATGGATCTATTACTGGTAAATAACATGATTAGAACTATTATAAAATATTTTAAATAGTGTTTAATAAAAAGAATGTTTAAGGAAAGTGATTTCATAACTCAATTTCCACTCATTGGGATAAACATATATTTAATGATTATGTCATGTTATGATTTATTTCTATGTACTATTTAATATATTCTATTATATATCTAATTTTATTATGTGTATTTATATGGATACACATACTCGATTCATTTATTATTTCTAACCCATTGGTCGAGATCATTTTACGGATTTATTTCACATTCATATTCTAATCAAGAATGATTATTCTAGAATATCAGTTGAATGAAATTACATTACTATTTCAAAATAATCTCATATATTTTATAATCATATATTAATTAATGAACCTACTGAACTAATAGTACACGTTTTTCCCTTAATTTGTACATAAATTATTTTAGAAATTGTTTTCAAGAAAAAATCAAATCATTTCATTCTTCTATCGAAAATATTTTTCATCCCGAAACACGTCATATAGAAAAAATTATAATAAAATTTCTCACATTTTAAAACTTATTTGTTAATGTAAATTTTACACATTTTTCTCTAATAAATAATTGAGAAGTAATGTCTATTTGTTTTCAAAATAATTCCTATTGGGATTTTACAAAAAAAATTAAAAATAACATTTTTTAATGTGTACACCGTGAACATAATTTCACACCATAATGGAAACTCGTATATATTTTAAATATTATTTTATAATATTAATAAGTTATTTTGAATGAAATATAATATTAAAATTTTATATGAATGTTTAATTTTTAAAATGAATTTTCAATGAGATGGATCTTACAAAGAATAAATTCAAAATTAAAAGGTTATTTTCCTCAAGAATGTATTTAGAGATTTTTTTTATTTCTATTCACCAATGATAATACCATTTAATCATACCTTAATCACTATTTATTTTATTGATATGATCATAAATATTTTTCTGGATGGTGTATTCTCACTTCGACCAAGTATTGTACTGAAATTCACATCCTTGATTCAATTTTTTATTATCATTACATTTAATTATTCACTTTCATATGGAAATAAAATTTCTCGAAACTATTATTTTTTATTAACCATAGATAAATTAATTTCCGAATACTTTTAAAATTATTACATATAATATCTAATTTAAATGTAATTTATTT
Organism: Viscum album; assembly: GCA_963277665.1. NCBI lineage: Eukaryota > Viridiplantae > Streptophyta > Magnoliopsida > Santalales > Viscaceae > Viscum > Viscum album. The sequence continues at coordinate 251,057,336 of OY728133.1, forward strand.
ACTAAGGTAATATTTATAACATAATATTCATTATTTGATAAAAATATTTAAGAAGGAACATTTTTATTATTAAAATTGATTTTATGATATATGTGGAATTATTTGGATAAGTATGACATAGGTTGGAGATAGTTTAAATTAAGCCCATTAATTAATTAGTTGTTAGAAGAGACTAAATATGTTATAAATAACCCCTTTTCATTGGTAACCATGGTGGTTGTGTTGACTTGACAATGTTTTTGATAATAGTATGTTTTAATCCATCTTCTGAAAGGTCGTGGTGGTAATGGATTCATGTATATGGTAATCATAATGTTCAATAAATAATAATTCCCTTCATTTATAATTTGGTTATTACTATCCATGATATTTTCACTATAATAGTATCTTTTTATGGAATTAATTATAACATTAGTGATTAAATAGAATATGATATCAGTTATTTATATTTCCATATTGGGGTTTCTTTATCTAGTTAACTAAATAGAATACCTTGTTATTTATATAACCTCTCATATTGATTATGTGAATTGATTAATTATTGATTCTGATGTACTTGAAACATAATGATAATTTAAACTCACATAAAATTCATTTCATTTCATTAATATTCCATGAATTATAATGTAATATTCTACGTTTTCGATAGGAAATCCAATTTATGATATCGTATATGATATTACACATTGCGAGTAAATGAAAAACTAAATATTATTACTTAAATGGTACTATTAAACAATCCTTTTGAATGGAGGGAATGAAAATTATTAACTGAATTATAAAAATATGGTTTACACTAAAATATAATTCATTTACAAAATAATTACAAATTAATGTAATTCCCTTTTTAAAGTAAAGAGAAATATTTTTTCAGAAACTATTGAAATGTTCCAAATTATGTTTATTCCAGAAAAAAATAAAATCAAACTTTTGGGATTATATTAATGAAATATATATGTAATACTTTCAATCAAATACATGACATTAATATTATATTTTTCTATACATGATATAAGAATAGGTATAGTTTTACTTCTAAAAGAAGTATTTTTCTAAATTGCAGTTTTGTTGCTATTTAATGAAAACAAGTTATTAATCTAGTTTCTCGCAATTTTATAAGTTCGATTTGAAAAGACAAAATTATTATCTGAATTATGATTATAAAATTTATTTAATTGGGATATTTGGTATTTTTCTTTTAATATTCATGTTTTTATGAATAGTGAAATAATACATTTCATTTTAATTGAAATCTAAATTTTTATCAAATTTATTTTTAATGATAAATTATTTTTTAATGGTTTTAAAATATAATTATAAAATGTTTTTATAATTTATTTCAATTTAGTTATTTTGGATTAATGTCATATTAAATTATATATAAACTCTTTGTGAAATTTTGAATTTTGTTTGCATTAAAAACACCTTTTCTCGATCCGTCAGTGAAATTTATTTTAAATTTGGCCACCATTCTAGGATGTGAATAATGATGTATATTTAGTTTATATATTATATATATTATATTTAGGATGTTATTATACTTATTTTATTATTATATCACACATAAATTCATTCTTTTTAGTTTTTGTAAATATAATATCGTCGCTCGGGTGTATCGTAGATTACCACCTTGTGAAGCAATGTGACATGTTCACACTTCACGTGGACCAATGTAAGGATGGGTTTAAAAAAATATTTGATATATATAAAACAGACATTAATATATAATTAGAATATATATATATATATATATATTTTACATCATTATTTCAATACAATATGAAAATGGAAACATCATTCATGTGTACAAACGACCCACCCTTTCCAGGAATGGTGTATTTAATTTTCTATAACCAAATTTTATAGATTTATATAAATACATATATAATGAATAAATATAATATTTACACCATTATTTAAATTTTTTAGAAGTGGAAATCATGATCTAACTAATATGACAAAAATAATAATTTAGAACATATAAAAAAACCGTGTAATTAACAGTCCAAATACTATAAATAATAACTATTTATTAAGAAATGGGTGCAAAGATGTTATAAAATGATAATATATGATATTATAAATATTAATATGGATCTATTATTGGTTAATAAAATGATTAAAACAATAATAAATTTTTTTAAATTTTTTTCAATAAAACAAAAGTATAAGGACAGAGATTTCATAACTCAATTTCCACTCATTGGGTTAAACATATATTTTATTGATTATGTCTTGTTAAGACATTTTTATAAGTAGTATTTAATATATTCTATTATATATATAATTTTATTATGTGTAATTATAATGGATAAACATAATAGATTCATTTATTGTTTCTTACACTTTGGTTGTCATCATTTTATGGATTTATTTCACAATCGTATTCTAATCACGATTGATTATTCTAGAATATCAGTTGAAGGAAATTACATAACCATTTCTAAATAATATCATTTATTTTATTATAATATAGTCATTAATGAACTTACTGACCTAATAGTACATGTTCTTCTATTAATTGGTACATAAATTGTTCTAGAAATTTTTTTTAAGAAAAAATAAAATCATGTCTTTGTTCTATCGAAAATATGTTTTCATCTTGAAATAGGAATTATAGAAAGAATTATAAGAAAATGTCTGGCATTTTAAAAATTATTTATTAATTAAATTTTTACCCATTTTCCTATACTAAATAATGGAAAAGTAATCTCTATTTCTATTCATAATAATTCCCTTTGGGATTTCATAGAAAAAATATACCAATTTTTTAATCTTTACACTGTGAACATAATTTCCCACCATAATTGCAACTCATATATTTTCAATATTATTTTATAAGATTAATAAGTTATTTTGAATGAAAAATAATTTTAAAATTTTATGTGAATGTTTATTTTTTAAAAGGAATTTTCAATGAGATTGATTTTAAAAAGATTAAATTCCCAATTAAAAAGGATATTTTCCCCAAGAATTTTTAGAGATTTTTTTTATTTATATTCACCAATAATAATACCATTTATTCTTACCTTAATAATTATTTATTTTATTTATATTATCATAAATATTTTTCTAGATGTTTTATTCTATCTTTTATAAAGTATAGTACCGAAATTCACATCCTTGATTCAATTTTTCATTATCATTACATTTAATTATACCATTTTATAAGGAAATAAAATTTCCCGAACTATAATTTTTTATTTAACATGGATAAATTAATTTCCTAATACTTATAAAATTATTAAATATAATATGTAATTTAAATGTAATTTATTTACGAACGAAATATTTTTAACCTAATATTCTTTTAGTGATAAAAATATTTAAAATGGAACATTTTAATTTGTAAAAATGATTTTATGATATATGTAGAATTTTTTGGATAAGAATGACATAGGTTGGAGACAGTTTAAATTAAGACCATTGATTAATTAGTTGTCATACGAGACTAAATTTATTTTAAATAACCCATTTTATTTAGTAACCATGTTGGTTATGTTGACTTGTGAAAGGTTTTGATAATTGTAGGTTTTAATCTATCTTCTGAAAGGCCTTGATGGTAAGGGGTTCATGTAAATGGTAATCATGATGTTAAATAAATATTAATTCCATTCATTTATAATTTGGTTATTACTATCCATGATATTTTCACTATGATAGTGTCTATGTAGTCGTTTCATTGTAACATTAGTCATTAAATAGAATGTGCTTTCAGTTATTTATATTTCCATATTTCGGTTTCTTTATCTAGTTAATTAAATGGAATGCTTGTTATTTATGTAACCTTCCATATTGATTATGTGCATTGAGTAATTATTGATTCTACTGTACATGAAACATAATGATAATTTAATATCACATAAACTGCATTTAATTTCCCTAATATTCCACGAATTATAATGTAACATTCTAGGTTTTCTATAGGAAATAAAATATTTGATATCGTACATGATATTACACATTGAGATTAAATGAAAATCTAAATATTATTACTTAATTGTTACTATTAAAAAAATCCATTTTAATAGAGGGAATGAAAATTATTAACTGAATTTTGAAAATATAGATTACAATTGTATATATAATTAAATTACAAATTAATTACACATTAATGTAATTCCCTTTTTAAAATAAAGAAAAATACTTTTTTCAAAAACTATTGAAATGTTCTAAATTTTGTTTATTCTAGAAAAAAATCACACTTTTGAGATTATATTAATTAAATATATATGTAATATTTTCAATCAAATACATGTAATTAATATTATATTTTTATATACATGATATAAGAATAGGTATAGTTTTACTTCTAAAAGAAGAATTTTTCTAAAAGTATGTTTTGTTACCATTTAATGAAAACATGTTATTAATCTAGTGTTTCACAATGTTATAAGTTCTATTTGAAAAAAGGAACCTATTATCTAAATTATGATTATAAAAATGTATTTACATGGGATATTTGGTATTTTTATTATAATATATATATTTTGGTTAATGATGAAATAATATAATCCATTTTAATTAAAAACTACATTTTTATCAAATTTATTTATAATGATAAAATATTTTTTAATGGCTTGAAATTATAATTATAGTATTTTTTTATAATTTATTTCAATTTATATCATTTGGATTAATTTCATATTAATTTATATATAAAATCATTGTGAAATTTTGAATGTTTTTTACATTAAAAACACCTTTTCGTGATCCGTCAATGAAATTAACTTTAAAATTTTTCACCAGTTATATGTTTCGTGAATTTTAAAAAATGGATTCTATATTAATAATCAAGAAGACCACATTTATTAAATAGCCACCTTTTATTTTAGTAAATTAGAATATTATGTTTAGTAATTATATTTATTACCCCAATTATGGGTAAATATGGTAATTAATGGTTGAAATAATATGATAAAATATTACATAATTACATTAACACTTATAAAAATTTAATTTTATGAGTTATTTTGGACTCAAATATTCTTTAGGGAATATTTTTTGAGATCATGGTGGCACTTGTATGAATTTATGATATTTATAGTATTTTTTTAAAATAATAGTCATTTTTTCATACATTCATTTTTAACAAGTGAAATTTTTTTTATATGAGGTCAAAAAAAATATTAATCAATAATATCAATATAAATTAAATGCCATGACAATGATGATGAAATAATTGTTTAATTAGATTAAATATAAAATAAATTATATTAAAAATAATACATATTTCATTGGTAAAGAATTAATTCTAAATTTATCAAAGAAAAACACAATAATTAAATTTTTTAAAGAAATATATCATGATATTATATTTCCTTATATTAAAATATAGTACAATAATTCAATAAATTTATAATTAGGATCATAGAATAATATTATATCACATTAACATAATTTGTGAGTATATTAATTCCCTTTTTACAACTATTATATTAATGGATTTTCATCCCTCAACACATCGATTATCATTCACTTTATTCTGATCAATGACCTCAATCAGTCTCTTCAAATATTTATGATTCTCTTCCATGTTGATATCTTCAATTACTTCGATTGTTATCATATTTACAAACTAATATTTTTATTATTTCATATGACATTTTTTAATTTACATACTCTCTTATTAAGATGATATTTTATTAAAACTTTTATGATATAGGTTTTCTAATAATTTTATTTTCAAATAAAAACCGTTGATTATAAATACCATGATTATATTTTGAGGATATAATTTATTTAAGGTGGGAGAATGTAACACCATGAAAATTATAAAATAATAACATTTTATTCAAAACATTTAACATGAAACACTCTTTTTCATTTGTTATATTCAACAATATGTTTTTTTGGAATCTTGTTTTACATGACAGACTGTGTTTTACCAAACAACAATATACTAATATTATTATTAAATATGATACTGATCACATATCTGTTGGAATAGAGAAAATGAATAATTTTGACAAAATTATGAATATGTATTAATGAATAAAATTTATTTTTCATCTATTTAATAGAAATACTAATAAGTATAATTGAAATTGTAATGACCTAGAAATTTCATGGAAGTTTTTTTTCTTAATTTTCGTTGGAATTTTACAAGAACGCAGTTTCTGACGGCGGCTGATTTCGAGGCCCGGTGTGCCCAGAATTAATTTCCGAAGTTTAGCTTGGGTACGTTCAGTGAACGAACGAGCAGGTTTTTCTAACTTTTGAACCGGTGCTTGGAATCGAATTCTGAGGGCACCGATGGAACCGCACCGCCGGTATTTTCTTAGAAACATATATTCCAGAGTTGCGTTTTCACGAGAGAAGATGATAAAAATTGTGGAAATTTAATTTATAATTTAAATACAATTATTATGGTTTAAGGATTTGGGTGGAAGTTGGGTAACTACCCAACTTCCCAAGATAGGTTATGAGGGTGGTGGGTCCCACACGAGCCCCACCCCTTCAAATTCATAAACCCCTCAACTCACCATTAATTTTTGACAACTTATGTTATTAATTAAGTGAGTTAAGTGTGATATTTAAATTTCAAACTCTTGAAATTCAAAAGTTATGTTATGTTAATAAAATGAAGGTTGAGCTTATTTTATTTGGGGTTGGAAACTCGTGGTGGAGCTTTTGGGAGAATAGACTAAGGATTTGAGGAACTTCTTCATCTTCGACGAAGAATGCAAAGAACACATCGGTCTTCAACGAAGAACGCCGAGTTCTCGGAAATTGATTACGCAACGCCATGTACAGCGATGCCGACGTGACTTCCTCCTTCCATGACGGTTTTTCCACAACGAATCCTTGTTCCACGAACCTCTGTTCAAGCTCGTACGAGGTAGGGGAATTTATTTGGTGTTTTCTAATCTTTTGAGAAAATAACGACGAGCGCGGAGCAACCAATTCCAGGTTGATCCACGGATCGTTCGTTCATGTGCATTGATGTTGAGGATTATTGTTTTTTTGTCCGCGAATTATTTCTATATCGTACATCGAATTCTAATAGATGACTGTTTTCTATCATTATAACGGGAGGAGGTCGGACCGCACGAACACGGCCGACCCTCCTCCCCCTTGTTTTTTGAATTTGTTGCGGCACGTGAAAGGCGGCACGGTGCCGTTGCACTGCGCGGAAATTATGAAGAAGGGCTTAGAAGCGCGGCGTCGTCGCACCGTGCCGATGAAGTTGAAAAAGACACAACGCCATCGCGCTGCGCCGGAAAATGAAAAACAAAGCCGCACGTGCATTGTGGGATCTTTTCAGCAAAGTTCAGGTCCCGGGATGATCACTGGCGAAGACCGCAGGCAAATCGGACCACCGGAGTGCATCCGGTGGTTCGCGGAATCCCATGCCCGTGTGCCCCACCGGCGCGGCGGCACCGGCGGTCGGGGGCGGCGGCAGCTGAAGCGCCGCCAGAAGAATCCTCCGCGGCTGAAGTCGTGGAAGCGGAGCACGGTTCCACGACAGCGCGGGATTGGAGGAGGGCGGCGGGACGCGGCCGGCTGCCGCATCCGTTGGCACGGGCGGCCCCACGCGGGGCCGCAGTTCTTCACGTGCGGGCAGTGCCCCGATTCGCTCCGCTCGGCTGTAACCGGCCGAGCCGACCCACCGGTCGGGCCGGGTCGTGCCCAGGCCGGGCCGGGCCACCCTGGCAGGGCCGATTTGTGCCAAGCCGGGTCGAACCCGGGTCGGGTCGACCCGGTTCGGGCCGACCCAGGGGGGTGGGCCGGGTCAGTCCGGGCCCAGACCCCCCATTTTTGGATCACATTCGGTCGACTGCCAATATCATGGGCTACGGACCTCCGATAGATTCACCGTCAGTTTCCATAAGACCCTTGGATTGAGGCGCTCGTTTTGACATATCGCACTCAAGGTTTCAGAATACTTTGTGTTCGGCTGGGTTGGTTTGTACACGAAACCAACCGGGCCCTCGGAGCGAAAACACTCGTAACATGATCTCCGGACGTCTGATTGACGTGATGTCAACTTTGATGGATTCCTCTATGTGAGAAGGATCTTTTGGGTTACTCTGCTTGAGGTTTGGATGCCGTCGGAGTGCGTTCGGGTTTGTTTGGTCACGAAATCCAACCGGGTCCCTCGAACGAAAAAGCCAATAACTCACAGACCGGGTGTCCGATTGATGCGCCGTCTGTCTCGTTGATTTCCTTTTGATGAGATGGAAATTTTGGCATACTTCGCCCGAGTTTTGGTTGCTATTGGATAGTGGCCGGGATGGATTTTACCCGAAATCCAACCGGGCCCTTGGAACGGAAAAGCTGATATCTTTCAGACCGGACGTCCGTTTGACGAACCGTCAGCGGCGTTGGTCATCACGTTGAGAAATGGTCCCTTTGAGTTTACCCTATGAGAGTTCGGGGTACAATTGAGATATGGCCGTATTGGTTCGCACGTGAAACCAACCAGGCCCCGGGGATGAAAAAGGCTAGAAACTCACAGACCGGGCGTCCGATTGACACGCCGTCTGTTGCGTTGTGACCACTGTGATGAGGTGGTCCTTTGAGATACTTCTTCATGGGACTTTGAGATACTTGGAGTACCGACCAGTTGCTCGTGAAGTGGTCCCTCCCGGAGACGATCATACGGAGTTTGGAGACCGTGTAGACGACTGAGACTTGACGACTGCTTGACCGACTCGACATGGAGTGAGTCGACCAGCCCAGTGGACGGAGCGCCCGGTATTTGGTGGCAGACCCACGGTGGATGGAGCGCCTGGTAGTTGGCAGCAGACCCGCGGTACTCGACCGAAGGAGTACCACTGTAGGCTATTAGGGGGAGGGCCCGGTATTTAGCGGCAGACCCACAGTGGACAGAGCGCCCAATATTTGGCATCAGACCCGCGGTACTCGACAGGAGGAGTACCTCAGAGACTTGGATTAGTGATAAGTAACTCGGAGCCGTGACAGGACCACTGTACACTCCGGATATGGAGCTCTTCAGCAGTTACGGTTTCGATAATGAAAATCTTGGTTTGAGCTGAGTCTATGACCATTGTATTTCCGCATGATTGAGATGGGTTACTTGATAACTTAGGTATATGTATGGGCATATACCTGGGTAGTGGTTATCCATTGATTTCATAATCCTTGTGTTTCCTCATGATTGAAATGGGGTACTTGATAACTTAGTTATATGTACGGGCATATACCTATGTAGAGGTTATCTATTGAGATCTTCTTTGTGGTTATCCTTGTTGGTTTTAGTGAGACCTTGAGGGTCTCGGGGTCCCTACTGAGTATTTTTATACTCACCCCTGCGCGGGCTATGCCGGCACCTCGTTCTGTTGGTTACAGATGATGGGCAGTGCTGACGGAGGCCGAGTGTTTGAGGACTGGACGGTACCCAGAGGTTGACTACACGACGAGTCAGTACGCGGAGGTGGACTACATGTCGAGTCAGTATCCGGAGGTGGACTTCACGGCGAGACGACACTCGGAGATGGTTGACTGGTGAGTGCGTTGTGGAGGCTATCTGTACCTACCCTTCAGGTAGGATCCATGGTGGATGATCCAGGGGCTGTGCTATCTGTACCTACCCGTCAGGTAGGATCCGTGGTGGACGATCCAGGAGCTACGCCATCTATACCTACCCTTCAGGTAGGATCCGAGGAGGACGACCCATGAGCTGCTTCCATCCTTCCATCTCTTGTCTTTTTCTGTTGTACTTTGTTCAGTTGTAGTTGTAATTTCTTTTGGGGTTGTATTCTAGCCCATTTACCTTTCAGCACTTCTCTTTGTACTTAGTGATATACTTTCTCTTGTACTCTATGGTGTTTTGTTTACTTTTATAAAGGCAATTCCATCCTAGTTATAGGGATTTCTTCTTTTGGTGCTAGTCGCCAGCCCCTGGCCAATGGAAGGCGGGCTTGGGGTAGTCACGACAAAGGCCCTAAGGACGGGTCATGACAAATTGGTATCAGAGGATTCGGTTCAACCACATGACTTATAACACTGATATTTTCTTTTCTGTGAAGCAATAGTGTTAAGGGTACCGAGTGTGGTCTTCAGTTCAGGGAGTCCAGTGTTGGTGCGGCGGCCGACGTATCCGTACACCAGGACCCTGACTACTGATTTCCGACTTTGTGCATGAAAACACTGATTGCCTGTGTGTTTCCAAATGTTTTAAAGTCAGCTCAAACCAGGTCATCTCACCAGATTTAAGACTTTGATCGTGTCGTATCTGTTCAGGATGTCTCCACGTAGACAGTCAGTTGGAGTTCTGAGAGAGTACTCGATGACAACTCACCGAGCGATGAGGCTCTGGTGTAGGGCCCTTTTTACTATGTTGGCACCCTCGGGTGGTGTACCAGCAGCACCACCACCTATTGGGAAGCAGATGCCAACAACTATACTAGCGAATTGTGCACGCTGGAAGAGCGCATTGCACGAGTTCCAGCAGTAGAGGCCTCCGAGGATACAAGGTGCGGCAGATTCCCAGACAGTAGAGGACTGGCTGGAGGCGATTGCTAGAGTTTTTCACCTACCTAAGACACCAGTGGAGTGGATGGTGGACATAGCCACTAGTGTTTTCCAGTGAATGACCATGAGGATGGTCTGCATAGTGATGATGCTTCAGTACGTGGACTGATGCCTGAGATAGTTCCTTCGGGTAGTGTGTCAGCTATACATCACTACCTCTTGGTCAGTAGTTACAACCGGCGGTACCGGTAGGTGACACATGTATGCTTACTACCTTACACGTGTTCTAACATCAGATAAACTCATGTTCTGAGGCGAACTTGACTCACAGGCGGCTGAGGACTAGCTTGAGGAGGTGGCAGAGAATTTTTTAGAGCTTATACAGCTTCAGCAGGATGACTTTTCGGTAGTTGAGATTTCATCAAGGCGTACCAAACATTCCAGGTACTCGATGAATACGATTCGATCAGATCTATAGAGCTCGGACCTCTGAGCGTGCTGTGTTTAAGGATATTCGAGCCACCACTTTTTCCTCTATGCATTCCTACTCACGTTAGGGTGCTAGAGAGAACCTCGCGCTTGAATGTTCTTTGGCTGAATGAATATAGCTAGAGAATGTTAGATGTTGGTACGCAGCGAGCTGGTGCCAGTCTCAGATACTTGGGCATGCAAATGTTTCTAGAAGAGGAAATGTTAAGGACAGATAAATCTGTAGAGCATCAGACGTGGAGGCAGATCTAGGAGAGAATCATGAGGTGGTGTACATTTCAACATATTACAACTACCCGCCTTTGTTGTCCCTTCTAGGCTGAGGGAGCTGGAGGGAAGGGGAAAATAGTAGCTGTATGCGGTCAAGGAGTGTGACCAAAATGGATCTAAGAATGATTCGAGGGATGGTCTGTGTCCACTACTAGCTTTCGTAGTATCAGACGTCGATATGAATCATTCCTTCCTTCCACAAATTTTTTCCCAAACCTAGAGTTTCTGGTAAGTCATAGACTTGACCCTCATGTCTAGAGATACCTTGGGAGAAGACTCGACAATCACACTTACGCCGACGGTGTGGTCAGACCCTCGAGGCGAGAGTTTCGGTTGGAATCTCTTGGTGGCAGCATCGAGGCCTTACGACGTTGGTCTGAGTATGGATTGGATCCACAGTTCATACACGGATTGACTGTATTAAGCAAAAAGGTTGTGGTTTATCTATGACATCGGAATTGGTTTTCCTTGGTCGGCCAAAAAGGAAACCCTAGGCAGCACATGGTAACTCATTCACAAGAGGGTGCGACCGATCACTCTTGAGTTTGTCAATGATACCCTCGTGGCAGCAGTCGTTTTGAGTTCCAGTTCTAACAGGAATTGTAGACCTCTGTAGTTCGAGGATGACGATCACGTCCTTATACGGGTCTCACCACGACGAGGTTTACAGAGATGTGGCCAAGGCGTCAAGTTATCTCCGAGGTTTAGTGGACCTTCTTAGGTCCTCAGCTTGGTAGGTGGGGTGGTTTACCGCTTGACCCATCCACGTCAGTTGCACCAGGTGCACGATGACTTCCACATATCTCAACGGAGGAGATAGGTGCTCGACCCTTCGCATATCATCGACCATGGGGAGCTGGATGATGGCGATGGGGTATCTTTAATAGAGGTTCCAGTGGGGATTGAGGATCAACTGGAGCAGATACTACAAGGACGATAGATTCCTCGGGTACACATTCTTTGGCAGTATGGGAACCTCTAGGTGATCACATGGGAGCAGAAGGCTTAGATGCATGCTCTGTACCGCTTTTGTGACCCTAGTATGTGTTGAAGATTTATAGGGACATAAATCCCTGAGGTTGGAGTAATGTAAAGACCTGGAAATTTCAATGAAATTTTTTTTCTTAATTTTCTTTGGAAGTTTACAAGAACATAGATTCTGACGGCCCCTGATTCCGAGGCCCGGTGTGCCCGGAATTAATTTCTGAAGTTTAGCTCAGGTACGTTCAGTGAAAGAATGAAAATGTTTTTCTAACTTTTGAACCGGTGCTCGGAATCAAATTCTGAGGGAACCGATGGAACCGCAGCGCTGGTAATTGCTTAGGAACACCTGTTCCAGAGTTGCATTTTCACGAGAGACGATGATAAAAATTGTGGAAGTTTAATTTATAATTTAACTACAATTTTTATGGTTTAAGGCTTTGCGTGGAAGTTGGGTAACTACCCAACTTCCCAAGATAGGTTATGAGGGTGGTGGGGCCCACACTAGCCCCACCCCTTCAAATTCTTAAACCCCTAAACTCACTATTAATTTTTGACAACTTATGTTATTAGTTAAATTAGTTAAGTGTGATGTTTGAATTTTAAACTCATGAAATTCAAATGTTATATTATGTTAATAAAATAAGGGGTGAGCTTATTTTATTTGGGGTTGGAACCTCGTTGTGGAGATTTTGGGAGAAAATACTAAGGATTTGAGGAACTTCTTTGTCTTCAATGAAGAACGTGAAGAACACATCGGTCTCCGATGAAGAACGCCGAGTTCTCGGAAACTGATTACGTGATGTCGTGTACCGCGACGATGACGTGACTTCCTCCTTCTGCGACGTCTCTTTCCATGACGGTTTTTCCATGACGAATCCTCGTTCGACGAACCTCTGTTCAAGCTCGCATGAGGTAGGGAAATATATTTGGTGTTGTCTTATCTTTTGATAAAAGAACGACGAGCGCAGAACAACAAATTCCATGTTGATCCGCGGATCGTTCGTTCATGCAGATTGATGTTCAGGATTTTTGTTTTGTCCGCGAATTATTTCATTGTCATACGTCGACTTCTAATAGATGGTAGTTTGCTATAATTATAAAGGGAGGAGGTCGGACCGCACGAACACGGCCGACCCTCCTCCCCCCTTTTTGTTTGAATTTTCTGCGGCACGTGAAAGGCGGCGCGGTGTCGTTGCACTGCACAGAAATTATGAAGAAGAGCTAAGAAGCGCGGCGTCGTCGCGCCGCGCCGATGAAGTTGAACAAGCCACAGTGCCGTCGCGCCGCATCGGAAAATGACAAACGAAGCCGCACGGTCATTGTGGGATCTTTGAAGCAATGGTCGGGTCCCTGGATGATCACTGGCAAAGACCGCAGGCGAATCGGACCACCAGAGCGCGTCCGGTGGTCCGCAGAAGCCCCTGCCAGTGCGCCACGCCGGTGCGGCTAAAGCCGCGGTGGCGGAGCGCGGTCCCGCGACCGCGCTGGTCCGGAGGTGGGCGGCAGGACGCGGCCGGCTTCCACATCCGCAGGCACGGGCGGCCCCACGCGGGGCCACGGTTCTTTACACGGGTGCAGCGCCCCGCTTCGCTCCCCTCTGTCGTAACCAGCCGAGCCGACCCACCGGCCGAGCCGGGTCGCGCCCAGGCCAGGTCGGGCCACCCTGGCAGGGCCGGGTCATGCCCAGCCAGGTCGGACCTGGGTCGGGTCGACCCGGATCGGGCGGACCCAGGGGGGTTGGGCCGGGTCGGTCCGGGCCCAGACCCCCCGTTTTCGGATCACTTTTGGTCAAATGACCATATCATGGGCTACGGACCTCCGATCGACGCACCGTCAGTGAGATGGGATCCTTGGATTGAGATGGTCGTTTTGGCATATCACACTCAAGGTTTCGGAATACTTTGGGTTCGGCCGGGTTGGTTCGTACATGAAACCAACCGGGCCCTCGGAGCAGAAACGCTCGTAACATGAGCTCCGGACGTCCGATTGACGTGCCATCGACTTTGATTGATTCCTCTATGTGAGACGGATCTTTTGGCTTACTCCGCATGAGGTTTGGATGCCATCAAAGTGTGGTTGGGTTGGTTTCCTCACGAAATCCAACCAGACCCCTAGAACGAAAAACCCAATAACTCACAGACCGGGCGTCTGATTGATGCATCGTCTGTCTCGTTGATTTCCTCTTGATGAGATGGAACTTTTGGCATACTTCGCCCGTGTTTTGGTTGCTGTTGGATAGTGGCCGGGTTGGATTGTACTCAAAATCCAACCGGGCCCCTGGAACAGAAAAGCTGATATCATTCAGACCGGACGTCCGTTTGACGAACCATCAGCGGCGTTGGTGATCATGTTGAGAAACGGTCCCTTTGAGTTTACCCTATGAGAGTTCGGGATACAATTGATATATGGCCGGATTGGTTCGCACACGAAACCAACCGGGCCCTGGGGATGAAAAAGGCTAGTAACTCACAGACCAGGCGTCTGATTGACGCGCCGTCTATTGTGTTGAGACCCCTGTGATGAGGTGGTCCTTTGAGATACTTCTTCGTGGGACTTTGAGATTAATTTAGTATTAACCAGTAGCTCGTGGGGAGGTCCCTCCCGGAGATAAGCATATGGAGTATAGAGACCGTGTAGATGACTGAGACCTGATGACTGCTTGACCGACTCGACTTGGAGTGAGTCAACTAGCCCAGTGGACAGAGCGCCCGGTATTTGGCGGAAAACCCATGGAGGACGGAGCGCCTGGTACTTGGCAGCAGACCCGCGGTACTCGACCGGAGGAGTACATCTGTAGGCTATTAGGGGGAGCGCCCGATATTTGGCAGTAGACCCACAGTGGACGGAGCACCCAGTATTTGGCAGCAGACCCGCGGTACTCGACAGGAGAAGTACCTCAGAGACTTGGATTGGTGAGCAGTAACTCGGAGTCGTGACATGACCACTATACACTCCAGAGACGGAGCTCTTCAGCAGGTACGGTTTCGATAATGAAAATCCTGGTTTGAGTTGAGTCTATGACCTTTGTGTTTCTTCATGATTGAGATGGGTTACTTGATAACTTAGGTATATGTATGGGCATATACCTGGGTAGTGGTTATCCGTTGATTTCATAATCCTTCTGTTTCCTCATGATTGAGATGGGTTACTTGATAACGTAGATATATGTATGGGCGCATATCTAAGTAGAGGTTATATGCTGAGATCTTATTTGTGGTTATCCTTGTTGGCTTTAGTGAGACATTGAGGGTCTCGGTGTCCCTATTGAGTATTTTTATACTCACCCCTGCATGGGCTACGCCCGCACCTCGTTGTGTTGGTTGCAGACGACGGGCAGTGCTGGCGGAGGCCGAGTGTTCGAGGACTGGACGGTACCCGGAGGTGGACTTCACAACGAGTCAGTACCCGAAGGTGGACTACACATCGAGTCAGTATCCGGAGGTGGAATTCACGGCGAGATGACACTCAGAGGAGGTTAACGGGCTAGAGAGTTGTGGAGGCTATCTGTACCTACCCTTTAGGTAGGATCCGTGTTGGATGATCCAAGAGCTAGGCGATCTGTACCCACCCTTCATGTAGGATCCGTGGTGGATGATACAGAAGCTACACCATTTGTACCTACCCTTCAGGTAGGATCCGAGGAGGACGACCCAGGAGCCGCTCCCGTCCTTCCAGCTTTTTTCTTTTTCTATTGTACTTTGTTCTATTGTAGTTGTACTTTCTTTTGGGTTTTTATTCTGGCCCATTTACCTTTCAGCACTTCTCTTTGTACTTAGTGATTTACTTCCGCTTGTACTCTGTAGTGTTTTGTTTACTTTTATAAAGGAAATGCCTTCCCAATTATCGGGATTTACTCCTTTGGTGCTAGTCGCCAGCCCCTGACCTATTGAAGGTGGGCTTGGGGTAGTCACGACACGGGCCCCGAGGACGGGTCGTGAAAAATTGGTATCAGAGGAGTCGGTTCTACTGCAAGACTTATAACTATGATATTTTCTTTTATGTAAAGCAATAGTGTTAAGGGTACCGAGTGTGGTCTTCAGTACAGGGAGTCCAGTGTTGGTGCGGTGACCGACGTATCCATACACCAGGTGTATCACCCGAGACTTTTATGTTATATAAATCATCAAAGGAATCTTTTTCTACACAACAATTGCTTGGCTTTCTTTACACGCAATCGCGACCTTCCTCGATAGCTTACGTCGTACGCAATACCGAGTTTCACTAAACAACAATATGTTATTAAAACTAGCCGTTATAAATAATAATAACCAGTTTTTGAATTTTTTTTTTATAAATTTTATTTTTCAAAATGGACTTCATTTTTGGACTCAGAATATCGAAATTAGCCTAGGGTGAAATTTTGGTATTTTTCTGAAAACTTTCAATTTTTGATGAATAGTGAAACCACTAAGTGGTAGGTTAAAAACTGAATTTTGCATAATACTTAATTTTACCGCTTCTGTGAATGGAATTTCGAAAATCCGACAGACACGGTTGATATCAGTAAGTAAAATGTTGTTCAATGAGATAAAAATAATTTTTTGGTGAGTAGTAACTTTTTACTTTTTTTACCGCGGTTAATAGTAAATAGGGTAACTAATGGTAAATATGATATTACTATTACCCTAACACATGTCCTAATTCTATTGGATAAGTTTAATTCGACCAAAAACAACCTTATGAATAAAATATGACCATTTAGGCCCACTTGGATTAGATTAGGACATTTATTATTAATTTATTTAAAGAAGGGTTAAAATAGTTAAAATCAATGTTTAATAAGTAAATCATTTTTAATATGGGGTTATACATAAGATAAATTACACTATAAATATTCATTAGAAAGCTAAAAAGATTTCCTACATAATGGTATTTTATTTGTAATTTTTAGACATTAAATAATTTAATTTATTTATGACACAATGATGATGAATTAATTATCTTATTTATGAAATATTGACATAATTGATGTTATAAACACCAAAATAAATAAAATTTGAGACTTTTTATGAGTTACACAAATTTTCTAGGTTACTATGATATATTAGTGTTTATTTAATCAACTTTTTTTGAACATATAATTCTGTTATGACTTTCACAAAAATCATATATCAAATAGTGTCAAAATTGACACAAAATAGTTTTTAAATCAAATATTATATTATTAATTGTTATTTTATTCCTAAAAATCTAAGGTTCGGCCAAAGGACTTAGATAAGGATATATATATTAATAATAAACCATTTGGGGTTCGTTTGGCAAGTTATAGTAAGTTTATTAACCATATAGTGAAAGAAAACAAAAAGACATGGTAAAAGTTAAATTATTTAACTTAGAGTTAAATCTAATTGATAAGGTTAAAATAATACCCTAAACTTGTCTAAATTCTATTGGTTGATAGGATTTCGACCCTTCCCCACTTTAGCTTCGAAATAAGACCCTTTGGAACCATTATAAACCGATTTTGACTTTAATATAAAATAATATTTTGAGATATTCCTAAGGTGCCCCTCTCCTCCCTTATAAAAGGGCACCTCCTCCCCCTCCTCCTCACACCAATTTGAGCACTCAAGCTCGGCCAACCCCTGCCATTTTCTCCTCTCCACTTCCCTAGAATAATCCTAGAGGTCCTGGTCTTCTTCAAAGACCAATCTTAGTTTCCTAAGTGGAGGATTCAAAAAATCGTTTCAAAGAAGAGGTAATATCCATTACCGATCTTTTCAATTTCTTTCTTCTTCAACTTCTTCTTTTTTAGTTGTTTCATGATAAAGTAATAAAATCGGTATTAATTACTTACTGATATGTTATTATAAATATGAAACAACCCTAATTCACCTTCTATCCATCCTACGGAAAAATTAAATCACCGCGCGTGCATACGCACGGAATACCGTCTCCACGCCGTGGTGTAATCTATTTTCCACCATCACTTTACAAGGATGGGTATAATGGTGTAATGAGTAACTATTTATGATTATTATAAAGTAATATTTATACTGAATTAATATATATACACTCCAATACAATTCCACGATCATAGGAACGATATCATCACTCGTGCGTACGTACGGAATACCGTCTCCACGATGTGATGTGACTCGTTCTACATGATCATCATTACATAGTAATTATATAAATGAATTGAATGAATAAATATGATATATGTTACACTAATACCATTCTGGATATAAGGTATCTATAACCTTAAAAGAAGAATAAGAATGTATTCGGCAAAACACGCATAAGAACAAAAGGCAATAAAGACCCGAGTAACAAGTAACAATGAAATATTACTAACAATAAGCTAAGAATATGACCATATATGATATCATATAAATATGTATAATTCTGGAATAAGTCAATAACATTATTTAAACCATTATACAGGAGCTTCGGACATGTACAAAGCAAATCGGACCTAAGGTAAGGGAAATATCACAATCTCATTTTTATCCGAGATTGTTTATTCGTAAGTATTTACTGGGGTGTATTTTATCATCCACATCCATGTTCCCTCAATATGTAATATTGTTTCCATCCACTTACAATAGTTTAAATCCAATTTTACCCTTCGGTGAGTTTTTAGTAACGAATATGAAAGGAATCTTTTGTCGTTTTTTTGTACGAGGTACTTTTTGACTTTTCCGACAAAAGTACGAAGAATGTTTTTTTAACTTACACGGCATGAATGGATTTCTAAAACATTATTTCCAAGAAGCTTACTTTACAAGTTTTCAAGTTTATTTTTAATCAACTTATTTTAGTTTAAAATTGTATGACATGTTAAGAAAGGAAAAGTGTTTTTGAAGTAGAAATGATATTTTCCTCAAGAATGAAGATCAAGTATTTTATCAAAATTATTTTCCATATACGATAATAAAAAGGGTTCTGTTTTTATCCCTATTATTACATGGATTTGATTATGTTGTGATGGAAATATTTTTATGAATTCCTTTATCTTATATGAATGGTTTTATGCTGTCATGTTGTTTAAGAATCCCATTTTTATTACATGGGTTACGTTATGATGTATGGTTTATGATTATGTGGCACACATAAGAAAGGATTCATTATATGATGTGTGGGACCTATATCTCCCTCCAATGCATTGGGTAAAGATTTTATATCTCATGAGATAGACATGGCTAGAACGGTAGGTTATACCGGTTCAGTGAAACAAGACTAGAACGAGGGTTACTCGGTTCAGAAAGGGACATTGTCCACTAAGATAGTCTTGGCAATGAGTAATGACTAACAAGAAAAGATTTTCCATGATTATGTGTGCATGCCACAAAGTTTCAAGTTTTATGTTATGATTATGGGGATCTCATTTTCACTTCTATGATTTATTCCATGTTATGATATTATGATCTCTTTTGCAGGTTTTGATTTTCAAAAAGATATGATATGATTTTTATTTCCTTGATTTGCCCTTGCTGAGCATTTGAGCTCACCCTTTTATGTTTTATTTTCCCCAGGTCAGGAAGATGGATATTAAGTAGAATATGCTAAAAGGGACCCTATATATGATGAAATAAATGAGTGACACTGTAGAAGATTTATGAACCAGTTGTTTATGTTTACCAGTTTCTAAAGACACTATACCTATACGGTCCTTTGTGGTTTTGTTATATGTTGTAATAAGTGTGCTTCAATTTTGAGGTATTAATAATGTATGTAAAGTATGGGTCGTTATAGATGGTATTAGAGGAAAGGTATAGTCAACCTTTGGAAAATAGGATGTGAAAGCCTTAGTAAGAACCCTAAGGATAAGTCTAAGCATAGAACACAATCTTAGTGTTTTAGAAATGGCCATGAATACCCTAGGATAAAACCTTAAGTGTGAAATTTTATCCTTGATTATGTGGTTTTCTTATTATAATTAGTGTTTCTCACACTATTCTTCTTGGTTTTAGTCAATGGCTGGAACCCGATGGAACCGTGTTAATGCAGAATGTGATGGGCAATGCAATGATTGTCCCCCTGAGCAACCAAACGATATGGGAGCTGGAATGAAAAATCTTGTAGCCATGCTCACACAACTTTCTCAAGCTATGAATCATGCAGGACTTCCAAACGAGCAATGGAAGGAGCAACATTCTATTGAATCCTTCATGAGGCAGCGTGCACCTTCTTTCAGCGGGTCTACTGATCCATTAGTTACTGAACAATGGATTAGTACTACTGAAAAGATATTTTCAGTTCTTCAATGTTCTGAGCATGATAAAGTTATCCTAGCAGTGTATCGTTTGGAAGGAGATGCTGATCAATGGTGGAATCTTATTAAGAATACGAGGCAAAGGGATGAAATTGAGTCTATGGAATGGGACGAGTTCAAGAACTTATTTTTCAATAAGTACTTCCCTCGTAGTCTCTGAACAAAGATGGAGAAAGAGTTTCTTGAACTGAAGCAAAGGGATGATGAATCTGTTGGTACCTATGAATCAAATTTTACAAGACTTGCAAGGTACGCTTCTGGTATTATTATCCAACCTGAGAGTAAGATCGATCGATTCATTAGTGGCTTAAAACTAAGTCTTCGAAGGGCGTTATCCGTAAGGGAATTCAATAGCTACGAGGAAATCGTTCGATGTGCTCTCAAAGTCAAGATGGAGATTGGAGTAACCCATCAGTCACATGGGTTTGACAAGAAGAGGAAGATGGAATTCAAAGAAAAATTTAAAGAGCACACGGAAAAGAAGATGAGCTTTTCCTTATGCTCAATGTGTGGAAAGAAACATGGAGGGAGTTGTCTTAAAGGGACAAGTAAATGTTTTAAATGTGGAAAGGAAGGTCATCGGGCATTTGAATGCCGTGATAATGGGAAGAAGATGTATAATGACGCAAACAAATGAAGGGATACACAGAATGAACCTACTACACTTTAATGTTTCAAGTGCAAGGAGATGAGGCATTATGCCAATCAATGCCCAAATCCTAGGGTTGATGATGATGGTCGACGTCAACAAAATCGTAAGGCTAAAGACAAAGGAAAGTCACATGCAATTTCTATCAGCGATGTGGAGTACGATAACGAAGTGGTGAAAGGTACACTTACCATCCACTCTAAAGTAGCAAATGTTTTATTTGATTCTGGATCCACCCACTCTTTTATTTCTAAAGAATTTTCTAAGGGTATCACCGTATTACCTTAACAATTAGATGTTGAGTTAGCTGTGACAACACCTAATGGCACAACAGTCGCATCAAAAGTTTATAATTCTTCTCTGATCGATGTTTGTGGGAAAGTGCTTCCTGCAAATCTTGTGATACTTCCTTTAGTGGAATTTGATGTGACTCTTGGCATGGATTGGATTTCTCTACATGGAGCTCCTATCAATTTCCAAAGAAGGGAAGTCACATTTCATATTCCAGATCAATCTACGATCGTCTATCAATGAAAGGATGAACATAACCTTCCAGTGGAAATTCCTTCCATCTTATGGGTCTTGATTCCACTAAATGAAGGTTATTTATCTCAAATGGTTGGTGAGAAACTCACGATTAAGAATATGCCCATTGTACGAGAGTTCGATGATGTCTTTCCGGAGGAATTACCGGGTCTTCCACCAAATCGTGAAGTTGAGTTTTCAATAGAACTCGTACCGGGTGCTTTGCCTATTTCAAAGACACCTTATAGAATGGCCCCAATTGAGTTGCAGGAATTGAAGAAGCAACTCCAAGAGAATCTTGATAAGGGATTCATACACCCTAGTGCGTCACCTTGGGGAGCACCTGTTCTATTTGTTAAGAAGAATGATGGATCAATGAGACTCTGCATTGATTATCGAGAACTTAACAAGATCACTATCAAGAACAAATATTCTCTCCCACGCATTGATGACTTATTTGACCAACTACACGGAGCTCAATACTTTTCCAAGATTGATCTTCGTTCAGGTTATCATCAATTAAGGGTCAAAAGGGAGGATATACCAAATACGGCTTTCCGTACAAGGTATGGACACTATGAATTTATAGTGATGCCATTTGGTCTTACTAATGCCCATGCTATCTTCATGGATCTAATGAATAGAGTCATTAGAGACTATCTTGATCAATTTGTGGTAGTCTTTATAGACGATATTCTTGTCTATTCAAAGAGAAAGGAAGAGGATGAAGATCACTTGAGAATTATATTGAAGACCATGAGAAAGGAGAAGCTTTATGCCAAATTTACCAAGTGTGAATTTTGGCTTCAAAAAGTTGCATTTTTGGGTCACATAATCTCACAAGAGGGGATATCTGTGGATCCAGCAAAAACAGAGGTTATCGAATGATGGTCAAGACCAACAACAGTAACTGAGATCCGAAGTTTTCTTGGTTTGGCTGGATATTATCGACGTTTTGTAAAAGATTTTTCACGATTATCTAATCCACTCACCAAGTTGACTCGGAAAGGATTTAAGTTTGTCTGGACAGAGGAATGTGAAGAGAATTTCAAGGAGTTGAAAAGAAGGTTATCCAGTGCACCTATGCTCACACTGCCTTGTAGTGGAGAAAGGTTTGTGATCTACAGTGATGCATCCAAGAAGGGATTGGGGTGTGTTCTTATGCAAAATGATATGGTGATAGCTTATGCCTCACGACAGTTGAAAATCCATGAGAAAATTTACCCAACAGATGATTTGGAGTTGGCTGCGGTAATCTTTGCATTAAAGATTTAGAGGCCTTACCTTTATGGTGAAAGGTGTGATATTTATACTGATCATAAAAGATTAAAGTATATTTTCACACAAAAGGAGCTGAATATGCGTCAAAGAAGATGGTTGGAGCTGATTAAGGATTATGACTGCTCAATCCATTACCACCCTGGGAAAGCAAACACGGTGGCAGATGCATTAAGTCGATAAGACCATACTAGTTTATCCATGATGAGGATCACAAAAGATCCAATATTTATGGATTTACAAAGGATGGATCTTGGAATTATAATGGAAGGGGAAAAATCTTATCTTTCTCAAATGAATGTTCAACCATCTATACATGTGAATATTAAAGAGGCACAGAAAGAAGATGTCGAGTTACAAAAGAAGGTGAGAAATGTTCCTGAATTCAACCTTGATTGTGATGGGGTAATAATGTTCAAGAATCGGGTTTGTGTTCCTCCCATCCCCGAATTAAAGAAGGAGCTGCTGGATGAGGCTCATAGTTCTTCATTCTCTATTCATCCTGGAAGCACGAAGATGTATAGGGACCTGAAAGAGTACTTCTGGTGGGATGGCATGAAAAGAGATGTTGCTGAATATGTCTCTCGATGCTTGGTTTGTCAACAAGTTAAAGCTGAGAGACAGAAGTCTAAGGAAATGTTACAACCATTACCCATACCCGAATGGAAATGGGAAAACATCACTATGGACTTTGTCACAGGACTTCCTAAAACATCCAAAGGCAATAATGCTATTTGGGTCATAGTTGATCGTCTTACAAAGTCTGCACACTTCATTGCTATTAGAGAGGATTTCTCTCTAGATCAGATATCCAGGATATATGTTAAGGAAGTGGTACGATTGCATGGAGTACCACTTTCTATTATATCTGATCGAGATCCGAGATTTACCTCGAAGTTCTGGCGAAGTCTTCAGCATACTCTGGATACAGAGTTGAGTTTCAGCACTGCTTATCATCCCCAGACAGACGGTCAGTCTGAGAGAACAATTCAAACCCTAGAAGATATGTTGAGAGCTTTCTCTATGGATTTCAAGGGAGGTTGGGATCAACACCTACCTTTGGTGGAATTTTCTTATAATAATAGCTTTCACTCCAGTATTCAGATGGCTCTTTATGAAGCTCTCTATGGAAAGAAATGCAGGACTCCAACTCGCTGGGATGAAGTTGGGAAAAGAAAGCTATTAGGACCTGATCTCGTAGATGAAATGGCAGAAAATGTTAGATCTATTCAACAACACATAAGAGCAGCTCAGAGTCGACAGAAAAGTTATGCCGACAACCGAAGAAAAGACCTAGAGTTTGAAGTGGGTGATAAAGTGTTCTTACGAATATCTCCCTGGAAGAGGGTTATGAGATTTGGAAAGAAGGGGAAGTTGAGCCCTAGATATATCGGTCCTTTCGAAATAATGGATCGTGTTGGGAAGGTAGCTTACCGATTGGCGCTTCCACCGAATCTCTCTCAAGTTCACGATGTGTTCCATGTATCTCTCCTGAGAAAGTACATACCAAATCCTTCACATGTACTCAGCTTAGAAGTTGTACCGCTGGAGCAAGATCTTTCTTATGAAGAACAACCGATAGAGATTCTGGATCGTAGAGAAAAAGTCCTACGAAACAAGACCACTCGATTGGTGAATGTTTTATGGAGGAACCACCAACTTGAAGAAGCTACGTGGGAGCTTGAGGATATAATGAGGGAGAATTATCCTCATCTGTTTGTTACAAAGTGACGAATTTCGAGGGAGAAATTCTTTTTAAGGGGGGTAGAATGTAACACTCGAGACTTTTATGTTATATAAATCATCAAAGGAATCTTTTTCTACACAACACTTGCTTGGCTTGCTTTACACGCAATCGCGACCTTCCTTGATAGCTTGCGTCGTACGCAATACCGAGTTTCACTAAACAACAATATGCTATTAAAACTAGCCGTTATAAATAGTAATAACCACTTTTTGAAATTTTATAAATTTTATTTTTCAAAATGGACTTCATTTTTGGACTCAAAATATCGAAATTAGCCTAGGGTGAAATTTTGGTATTTTTCTGAAAACTTTCAATTTTCGATGAATAGTGAAACCACTAAGTGGTAGGTTAAAAACTGAATTTTGCATAAAACTTAATTTTACCGCTTCTGTGAATGGAATTTCGAAAATCCGACAGACACGGTTGATATCAGTAAGTAAAATGTGGTTCAATGAGATAAAAATAATTTTTTTGTGAATAGTAAGTTTTTACTTTTTTTACCGCGGTTAATAGTAAATAGGGTAACTAATGGTAAATATGATATTGCTATTACCCTAACACATGTCCTAATTCTATTGGATAAGTGTAATTCGACCAAAAACAACCTTATGAATAAAATATGACCATTTAGGCCCACTTGGATTAGATTAGGACATTTATTATTAATTTATTTAAACAAGGGTTAAAATAGTTAAAATCAATGTTTAATAAGTAAATCATTTTTAATATGGGGTTATACATAAGATAAATTCGACTATAAATATTCATTAGAAAGCTAAAAAGATTTCCAACATAATGGTATTTTATTTGTAATTTGAGACTTTTTATGAATTACACAAATTTTCTAGGTTACTGTGATATATTAGTGTTGATTTAATCAACTTGGTTCGAACATATAATTCTGTTATGACTTTCACAAAAATCATATATCAAATAGTGTCAAAATTGACACAAAATAGTTTTTAAATAAAATATTATATTATTAATTGTTATTTTATTCCTAAAAATCTAAGGTTCGGCCAAATGACTTATATAAGGATATATATATTAATAATAAACAATTTGGGGTTCGTTTGGCATGTTATAGTAAGTGTATTAACCATATAGTGAAAGAAAACAAAAATACATGGTAAAAGTTAAATTATTTAACTTAGAGTTAAATCTAATTGATAAGGTTAAAATAATACCCTAAACTTGTCTAAATTCTATTTTTTGATAGGATTTCGACCCTTCCCCACTTTAGCTTCGAAATAAGACCCTTTGGAACCATTATAAACAGATTTTGACTTTAATATAAAATAATATTTTGAGATATTCCTAAGGTTCCCCTCTCCTCCCTTATAAAAGGGCACCTCCTCCCCCTCCTCCTCACACCAATTTGAGCACTAAATCTCGGCCAACCCCTACCATTTTCTCCTCTCCACTTCCCTTGAATAATCCTAGTGGTCCTGGTCTTCTTCAAAGACCAATCTTAGTTTCCTAAGTGGAGGATTCAAGAAGCGTTCCAAAGAAGAGGTAATATCCATTACTGATCTTTTCAATTTCTTTCTTCTTCAACTTCTTCTTTTTTAGTTGTTTCATGATAAAGTAATAACATCAGTATTACTTACATACTGATATGTTATTATAAATATGAAACAACCCTAATTCACTTTCTATCCATCCTACGGAAAAATTAAATCACCGCGCGTGCGTACGTACGGAATACCGTCTCCACGCCGTGGTGTAATCTATTTTCCACCATCACTTTACAAGGATGGGTATAATGGTGTAATGAGTAACTATTTATGATTATTATAAAGTAATATTGATACTGAAATAATATATATACACTCCAATACAATTCCACGATCATAGGAACAATATCATCACTCGTGCGTACGTACGGAATACCGTCTCCACGATGTGACGTGACTCGTTCTACATGATCATCATTACATAGTAATTATATAAATGAATTGAATGAATAAATATGATATGTGTTACACTAATACCATTCTGGATATAAGGTATCTATAACCTTAAAAGAATAATAAGAATGTATTCGGCAAAACACGCATAAGAACAAAAGGTAATAAAGTTCCGAGTAACAAGTAACAATGAAATATTACTAACAATAAGCTAGGAATATGACCATATATGATATCATATAAATATGTATAATTCTTGAATAAGTCAATAACATTATTTAAACCATTATACAGGAGCTTCGGACACATACAAAGCAAATCAGACCTAAGGTAAGGGAAATATCACAATCTCATTTTATCCGATATTGTTTATTCGTAAGTATTTACTGGGGTGTATTTTATCATCCGCATCCATGTTCCCTCAATATGTAATATTGTTTCCATCCACTTACAATAGTTTAAATCCAATTTTACCCTTCGGTGAGTTTTTAGTAACGAATATGAAAGGAATCTTTTGTCGTTTTTTTGTACGAAGTACTTTTTGACTTTTCCGACAAAAGTACGAAGAATGTTTTTTTAACTTATACGGCATGAATGGATTTCTAAAACATTATTTCCAAGAAGCTTCCTTTACCAGTTTTCAAGTTTATTTTTAATCATCTTCTTTTAGTTTAAAATTGTATGACATTTTAAGAAAGGAAAAGTGTTTTTGAAGTAGAAAGGATATTTTCCACAAGAATGAAGTTCAAGTATTTTATCAAAATTATTTTCCATCTAAGATAATAAAAAGGGTTCTGTTTTTATCCCTATTATTACATTGATTTGATTATGTAGTGATGGAAATATTTTTATGAATTCCATTATCTTATATGAATGGTTTTATGATGTCATGTTGTTTAAGAATACCATTTTTATTACATGGGTTACGTTATGATGTATGGTTTATGATTATGTGGCACACATAAGAAAGGATTCATTATAAGATGGGTGGGACCTATATCTCCCTCCAATGCATTGGGTAAAGATTTTATATCTCATGAGATAGACATGGCTGGAACGGTAGGTTATACCTGTTCAGCGAAACAGGACTGGAACGAGGGTGACTCGGTTCAGAAAGGGACTTTGTCCACTAAGATAGTCTTGGCAATGAGTCATGACTAACAAGAAATGATATTCCATTATTATGTGTTCATGCCACAATGTTTCAAGTTTTATGTTATGATTATGGGGATCTCATTTTCACTTCTATGATTTATTCCATGTTAAGATATTATGATCTCTTTTGCAGGTTTTGATTTTCAAAAAGATATGATATGATTTTTATTTCCTTTATTTTCCCTTGTTGAGCATTTGAGCTCACCCTTTTATGTTTTCATTTCCCTAGGTCAGGAAGATTGATATTAAGTAGAATATGCTAAAAGGGACCCTAGATATGATGAAATAAATGGGAGACACTGTAGAAGATTTATGAACCAGTTGTTTATGTTTCCCAGTTTCTAAAGACACTATACCTATACGGTCCTTTGTGGTTTTGTTATATGTTGTAATTAGTGTGCTTCAGTTTTGAGGTATTAACAATGTATGTAAAGTATGGGTCGTTATACCAGGACCCTGACTACTGATTTCCGACTTGGTGCACGAAAACACTGAATGCGTGTGTGTTTCCAAAAGTTTTAAAGTCAGCTCAAACCATGTCAGCACACCAGGTATAAGACGTTGACCGTGTCGCATCTGTTCAGGATATCTCCACGCAGACAGTCAGTTGGAGTTCCGAGAGAGTACTCGATGACGGCTCATTGAGCGACGAGGCTCTAGTGCAGGGCCCTTTTTACTATGTTGGCACCCTCGGGTGGTGTACCAGCAGCACCACCACCTGTTGGGTAGCAGATGCCAATAGCTATACTAACGAATTGTGAATGCTGGCAGAGTGTGTTGCACGAGTTCCAGTAGTAGAGGCCTCTGAGGTTACGAGGTGAGGCAGATTCCCAGACAGCATAGGACTGGCTGGAGGCGATTGCTAGAGTTTTCCACCTAGCTGAGACACCAGTGGACTGGATGGTGGACTTGGCCACTAGTTTTTTCTAGTGAATGACAATGAGGATGGTCCGCAGAGTGATGAGGCTTCAGTACGTGGACCGATGCCTAAGATAGTGCCTTCGGGTAGTGTGTCAGCTATACATCACTACCTGTGGGTCAACAGTTATAACAGGCGATACCGGTAGGTGACACATGTAAGCTTACTGCCTTACACGTGTTCTAACATCAGATACCCTCATGTTCCGAGGAGAACCTGACTCATAGGCGGCTGAGGACTGGCTTGAGGAGGTGCCTGAGAGTTTTCTAAAGATTATACAACTTCGGCAGGATGACGTGTTGGTAGCTGAGAATTTATCGAGGCATACCAAACATTCCGGGTACTCTATGAATACGATTCGATCAGTGCTATAGAGCTCGGACCTATGAGTGTGGTGTGTTTAAGGATATTTGAGCCAACACTTTTTCCTCTATGAATTCCTACTCACATTAGGGTGCTAGAGAGATCCTGGAGGTTGAATGTTCTTTGGGAGAATGAATAGAGCTAGAGAATGTTAGAAGTTGGAACGCAGCGAGCTGGTGACAGTCTCAAAGACTTGGGCGTGCGAATGTTTCTAGAATAGGAAATGTTAAGGACAGATAAATCTGTAGAGCATCAGACGTGGAGGCAGAGCTAGGAGAGCAGCATGATGTGGTGTACATCTCAACATATTACAACCACCCGCCTTTGTTGTCCCCTCTGGGCTCAGGGAGCTGGAGGGTAGGGGAAAAGAGTAGCTTCATACGGTCAAGGAGTGCGACCAAAATGGCTCTAAGAATTATTTGAGGGATAGTCTGTGTCCACTGCTAGCTTCCGTAGTATCAAACGTTGATATAGATCATTCCTTCCATCCACAAATTTTGTCCCAGACCTAGAGTTTCCGGTAAGTCATAGACATGACCCTCACGTCTGGAGATACCTTGGGAGAAGACTCTATAATCACACTTATGACGACAGTGTGGTCAGACCCTCAAGGAGAGAGTTTCGGTTGAAATTTCTTGGTGGTAGTGTCGAGGCCTTACAACGTTGGTCTGAGTATGGATTGGATCCACAGTTCCTACACGGATTGACTGTATTAGGCAAAAAGGTTGTGGTTTATCTACGACATTGGAATGGGTTTTCCTTGGTCGGCAAAAAAAAGGAAACCCCAGGAAGTACATGGTAACTCATGCACAAGAGGGTGCGAACGATCACTCTTGAGTCGGTCAACCTTACCCTCGTGGCAGCAGTCATTTTGACTTCCAGTTCTAACAGGAATTGGAGACCTCTGGAGTTCAAGGATGACAATCACGTCCTTATACGGGTCTCACCTCACGAGGTTTACGAAGATGTGGCCAAGGCGGAAAGTTATCTCCGAGGTTCAGCGGACCTTCTTAGGTCCTCAACTGGGTAGGTGGGGTGGTTTACTGGTTGACCCATCCACCTCAGTTGCACCAGGTGCACGACGACTTCCACGTATCTCAAATGAGGAGATACGAGCTCGACCCTTCGCATATCATCGACCATGGGGAGCAGGACGATGGAGATGGGGTGTCTTTCATGGAGGTTCCAATGGGGATCGAGGATCGAGAGGAGAAGATTCTACAAGGACGATCGATTCCTCGGGTGTACATTCTTTGGCAGTACGAGAACCTCCAGGTTAGAACATGGGAGCAGAAGGCTCAGATGCGTGCTCTGTACCGCTTTTGTGACCCTAGTTTGTGTTAAAGCATTACGGGGACGTAAATCCCGGAGGTGGGAGTAATTTTAAGACCCGGAAATTTCCAGGAATTTTTTTTTCATAGATTTCTTTGGAATTTTACAAGAACGCAGTTTCTGACGGCGCCTGATTCCGAGGCCCGGTGTGCCCGGAATTAATTTCCAAAGATTAGATCGGGTAAGTTCAGTGAACGACCGAGCAGGTTTTTCTATCTTTTGAACCGGTGCTCGGAATAAAATTCCGAGCGCACCGATGGAACCGCAGCACCGATAATTGCTTAGGAACACCTTTTCCGGAGTTACGTTTTCACGAGAAAAGATGATAAAAATTGTGGAAGTTTAATTTATAATTTAACTACAATTTTTATGGTTTAAGGCTTTGGGTGGAAGTTGGGTAACTACCCAACGTCCCAAGAGAGGTTATGAGGATGGTGGGGCCCACACGAGGCCCACCCCTTCAAATTCTTAAACCCCTCAACTCACCATTAATTTTTGACAACTTATGTTATTAATTAAATGAGTTAAGTGTGATTTTTGAATTTCAAACTCTTGAAATTCAAAAGTTATGTTATGTTAATCAAATAAGGGGTGAGATTATTTTATTTATGGTTAGAACCTCGTGGTGGAGCTTTTGGGAGAAAGGACTAAGGATTTGAGGAATGTCTTCGTCTTCGAGGAAGAACGCGAAGAACACATCGGTCTCCGACGATGAACGCCGAGTTCTCGAAAACCGATTACGCGACGCCGTGTACCGCGACGCCAACGCGACTTCCTCCTTCCGAAACTTCTCTTTCCGCGACGGTTTTTCCACGACGAATCCTCGTTCGACGAACCTATGTTCAATCTCGCACGAGGTAGGGTAATTTATTTGGTGTTCTCTTATCTTTTGAGAATAGAATGATGAGCGCGGACCAACCAATTCTAGGTTGATCCACGGATCGTTAATTCATGCGGGTTGATGTTGAGGATTATTGTTTTTTTGTCCGCCAATTATTTTTTTTACCGTACGTAGACTTCTAATAGATGGCATTTTGCTATCATTATAACGGGAGGAGGTCGGACGACACGAACATATCCGACCATCCTCCCCCTTGTTTTTTGAATTTGTTGAGGCATGTGAATGGTGGCGCGGTACCATTGCACCGTGAGGAAATTATGAAGAAGGGCTAAGAAGCGCAGTGCCGTCGCGCCACGCCGATGAAGTTGAACAAGCCACGGCGCTGTCGCGCTGCGCTGAAAAACGGCAAACGAATCCGCACGAGCATTTTTGGATCTTTGCAGTAATGGTCGGGTCCTGGGATGATCACTGGCGAAGACCGCATGCGAATCGGACCACCGGAGCGCGTCCGGTGGTCCTCGGAAGCCCCCACCGGCGCGCCACGCCGGCGCGGCGGCGCCGGCGGTCGGGGGCGGCGGTGCCCGGAGCGCCGCCAGAAGAATTTTCCGCAGCTTCATCCGAGGCGGCGGAGCGCAGTCCCGCGACCGCACAGGACTGGAGGGGGCGGCGGGATGCGGCTGGCTACAGCATCCGCTAGCACGGGCGGCCCCACGCGGGGCCGCGGTTCTTCTCACGGGGGGCAACGCCCCACTTTGATCCGCTCGGTCGTAACCGGCCGAGCCGACCCACCGGTCGGGCCGAGTCACGCCCAGGCCGGGTCAGGCCACCCTGGCTGGGCCGGGTCGTGCCTAGATGGGTCGGACCTGGGTCGGGTCGGCCCGATTCGGGCCGACCAAGGGGGGTTGGGCCGGGTCGGTCTGGGCCCAGACCCCACGTTTTCGGATACCTTTCGGTCAAATGCCCATATCCTAGGCTATGGACCTCCGATCGACACACCGTCAGTTGCGATGCGACCCTTGGATTGAGATTATCGTTTTGAAATATCGCACTCAAGGTTTAGGAATACTTTGTGTTCAACCGGGATGGTTCATACACGAAACAAACCGGGCCCTCAGAGCGGAAACACTCGTAACTTGAGCTCCGGACGTCCGATTGACGTGTCGTTGACTTTGATGGATTCCACTAAGTGAGACAGATATTTTGGCTTACTTCTCTTGAGGTTTGGATGTCGTCAGAGTGTGGTCGGGTTGGTTTGCTCACGAAATCCAACCGGGCCCCTGGAAAGAAAATGTCAATAACTCACAGACCGATCGTCTGATTGATGAGTCATCAGTCTCGTTGATTTACTCTTGATGAGACGGAAATTTTGGCATACTTTTCCCGAGTTCTTGTTGCTGTTGAATAGTGACTGGGTTGGATTGTACCCGAAATCCAACCGGGCCCCTAGAACGGAAAAGATGATATCTTTCAGACTGGACGTCCGTTTGATGAACCGTCAGCGGCAATGGTGATCACGTTGAGAAAAGGTCCCTTTGAGATTACCCTATGAGAGTTCGGGGTACAGTTGAGATATGGCCGGATTGGTTCGCACACAAAACCAACCGGGCCCCGCGGACGAAAAAGGATAGTAACTCACAGACCGGGCGTCCGATTGACGCGCCGTCTGTTGCGTTGAGACTTCTGTGACGAGGCGGTCCTTTGAGATACTTCTTTGTGGGACATTCAGATACTTAGAGTATTTACCAGTAGCTTGTGGAGTGGCCCCTCCCGAAGACGAGCATACGGAGTACGAAGACAGTGTAGACGACTGAGACCTGATGACTGCTTGACCGACTCGACTTGGAGTGAGTCGACTAGCCCAGTGGACCGAGGGACCGATATTTGGATGTATACCCACGGCAGATGGAGCTCCTGGTAGTTGGCAGCAGACCTGCGGTACTCAATCGGAGGAGTACCTCTATAGGCTTTTAGGGGGAGCACCCTGTATTTGGCGGGAGACCCACAGCAGACGGAGCGCCCAGTATTTGGCAGCAGACCTGCGGTACTCGACAGGAGGAGTACCTCATAGATATGGATTAGTGAGCAGTACCTCGGAGTAGTGATAGGACCATTATACACTCCAAATATGGAGCTCTTCAATAGTTACAGTTTCGATAATGAAAATCCTGGTTTGAGCTGAGTCTATGACCTTTGTGTTTCCTAATGATTGAGATGGGTTACTTGATAACTTAGGCATATCTATGGGCATATACCTGGGTAGTGGTTATACGTTGATATCATAATCTCTGTGTTTCCTCATGATTGATATGGGTTATTTGATAACTTAGGTATATGTATGGGAATATACCTAAGTAGAGGTTATCTGTTGAGATCTTCTTTGTGGTTATCCTTGTTGGTTTTAGTGAGACCATGAGGGTCTCGGGGTCCCTACTGAGTATCGTTACACTCACCCCTACATGGACTATGCCCGCACCTTGATGTGTTGGTTGGAGATGACAGGCAGTGCTGACAGAGGCCGAGTGTTCGAGGACTGGATGGCACCCAGAGGTGGACAACAGGACGAATCAGTACCCAGAGGTGGACTACACGTCAATTCAGTATCTAGAGGTGGACGTCACGGCGAGACGACACTCGGAAGTGGTTGACGGGTGAGAGCGTTGTGGAGGCTATTTGCACATACCCTTCATGTAGGATCTGTGGTGGATGATCCAGGAGCTGTGCAATCTGTACCTACCCTTCTGGTAGGATCTGTGGTGGACGATCCAGGAGCTGCGCTATCTGTACCTACCTTTCAGGTAGGAACCGTGGTTGACGATCCAGGAGTTGCGCCATCTGTACCTACCCTTCATTTAGGATCTGAGGAGGATGACCAGGAGCCGATTCCATCCTTCCAGCTGTGGTCTTTTTCTGTTGTACTTTGTTCAGTTGTAGTTGTACTTTCTTTTGAGATTGTATTCTGGCCCATTTACCTTTCAACACTTTTATTTGTACTTAGTGATTTACTTCAGCTTATACTCTGTGGTGTTTTGTTTACTTTTATAATGGCAATTCCTTCCCAGTTATTGTGATTTACGCCTTTGGTGCAAGTCGCCAGCCCCTAGCCTATGGATGGCGGGCTTGGGGTAGTCACGACATGGGCCCCGAGGACGGGTCGTGACAGAAAAGAAAAGAAACTGTATTCTGAAAATGAGAATATTCCTAAAAATATTTGAGTAGTATTTAGTTCACATAATTTAAATTTCTTTTTTAAAACATTTAAAAAAATTTATTTTTAAAAAATTAAATATTTTTAAAATAAAAATCCATAATTACTTTAGGATAAATTTATTTTATTTTTCTTAGAGGATTCATTTTTTTATGAATAAATAAAAATAATGAATTATAGTTGACAAAAACTTTTTGATTAAATAATTTAAAATGTTAAATTATATTATGAATTGTGTGGAAGGATGTTATAAAATTGGTGAAAAGATGTTATAAAATGATAATATATGATATTATAAATATTAATATGGATCTATTATTGGTTAATAACATGATTAAAACAATTATAAAATATTTTAAAAAGTGTTCAATAATAATAATGTATAAGGAAAGATATTTCATAACTCAATTTCCACTCATTGGGTTAAACATATATTTTATTGATTATGTCATGTTAAGATTTTTTTTCTAAGTACAATATAATGTATTTTCTTATATATCAAAATTTATTATGTGTATTTATAGTGGATACACATAGTCGATTCATTTATTATTTCCATCCCCTTGGTTGTAATCATTTTATTGATTTATTTCACTATCGTATTCTAATAAAGATTGATTATTCTAGAATATCAGTTGAAGAAAAGTACATGAGAATTTTCAAATAATCTCATATATTTTATTATCATATAGTCCCTAATGAACTTAATGAACAAATAGTACATGTTTATCCATTAATTAGTATATAAATTGTTTTAGAAATTGTTTTCAAGAAAAAGTAAAATCATTTCTTTATTCTATCAATAATATGTTTTCATCTAGAAACATGTTTTATAGAAAACATTATAAGAAAATATATGACCATTTAAAAATTATTTGATAATGGAATTTTTACCCATTTTACTCTACTAAATAATTGGAAAGGAATCTCTATTTGTTTCCAAAATAATTCCCATTGGGCTTTCAGAAAATAATTAAAATATAAAATTTTTTAATGTCTATGCCGTGAACATAATTTCCCACCATTATAGAAACTCATATATTTTCAATGTTATATTATAAGATTAATAAGTTATTTTAAATGAAAAATAATTTTAAAAGTTTATATGAATGTTTATTTTTTAAAATCACTTTTTAATGAGATGGATTATACAAAAAATAAATTCCAAATTAAAAGTATATTTTACTAAAAAATGTTTTTAGATATTTTTTACTTCTATTCACCAACGATAATACCATTTATTCTTACCAAAATAATTATTTATTTTATTGATATGATCATAAATATTTTTTTGGATTGTTTATTCTCAGTTTGACCAAGTATAGTACCTAAATTCACATCTTTAATTCAATTTTTCATTATAATTACATTTAATTATTCACTTTTATATGGAAATAAAACTTCCCGAAACTATAATTTTTTATTTACCATGGATAAATTATTTTCCTAATACTAATATAATTATTAAATATAATATCAAATTTTAATGTAATTTATTTACAAAGGAAATATTTATAACATAATATTCTTTAAGTGATAATAAGATTTAAAATGGAAAAATTTTTATTAGTAAAATTGATTTTCTGATATATGTGGAATTATTTGGATAAGTATAACATAGGTTAGAGACAGTTTAAATTAATCCCATTGATTAATTAGTTGTTACATGAGACTAAATCTATTGTAAATAACCTCGTTTCTTTGGTATCCATGTTTGTTATGTTAACTCATGAACGGTTTTGATAATAGTAGGTTTTAATAAATCTTCAAAAAGGTATTGAAGGTAATGGATTCATGTACATGGTAATCATGATGTTTAATAAATAATAATTCCCTTCATTTATAATTTGGTTATTACTATCCATGATATTTTACCTATGATAGTATCTATGTATGCATTTAATTGTACCATCAGTCATTAAATAGAATATGATTTCAGTTATTTATCTTTCCATCTTGGGGTTTCTTTATCTAGTTAATTAAATAGCATGCCTTGTTATTTATATAACATTCCATATTTATTATGTACATTGATTAATTATTGATTTTTATGTACTTCAAACATAATGATAATTTAAGCTCACATAAACTACATTTCATTTCCCTAATATTCCACAAAGTATAATGTAACATTCTAGATTTTTGATAGGAAATAGAATTTTCGACATCGTACATGATATTACACATTGAGAGTAAATGAAAAACTAAATATTATTACTTAAATGATACTATTAAACAATCCATTCGAATGGAGGGAATGGAGATTATTAACTGAATTATGAAAATATAGTTTACATTTGTATATATAATTAATTTACATATTAATTACAAATTAATGTAATTCACTTTTTAAAATAAAGAGAAATATTTTTCTCAGAAACTATTGAAATGATCCAAATTATGTTTATTTAAGAAAAAATAAAATCACTCTTTTAGGATTATATTAATGAAATATATAAAAAATATTCATCCAAATACATGATAATAATAATATATTTTTCTATAAATGATATAAGAACATGTATATCTTTACTTCTAAAAGAAGTATTTTTTTAATAGGCAGTCTTGTTTCCGTTTGATGAAATCATGTTATTAATCTATTTTTTCATAATTTTATAGGTTCTATTTTAAAAAACAAACCTATTATCTGAATTATTATTAAAAAAATTATTTACTTGGGATATTTGTTATTTTTCTTATAAGATTAATATTTTAATGAATGGTGAAATAATACAATGCATTTTAATTGAAAACTACATTTTTATCAAATTTATTTATAATGAAAAATTATTTTTCGATGGTTTTAAATTATAAATATAACATGTTTTCATAATTTATTTCAATTTAGTACATTTTTATTAATTTCATATTAAATTATTTATAAAAGCTTTGTGAACTTTTGAATGTTTTTTACATTAAAAATGCCTTTTCTCGA
Organism: Viscum album; assembly: GCA_963277665.1. Classification (NCBI taxonomy): domain Eukaryota; kingdom Viridiplantae; phylum Streptophyta; class Magnoliopsida; order Santalales; family Viscaceae; genus Viscum; species Viscum album. The sequence continues at coordinate 251,094,596 of OY728133.1, forward strand.
TCCATCAATGAAATAAATATTAAATTTGTTCACCAGTTATGTATTTTTTAATTTTAAAAAATGGATTCTATATTTATAATCACGAAGTCCACATTTATTAAATAATCAACTTTTATTTTTGGAAAATTATAATATTAAGTTTATTAATTATTTTTATTATCGTGGTTATGGGTAATTAGGTAATTAATGGTATAAATAAAATTATAAAATATTACATAATTACCATAACAGTTATAAAAATTTAATCTTATGAGTTATTTTGGACTCAAATAATCATTAGGAATATTTTTTGAGCACATGGAGGAACTTGGATGAATTTATGATATTTATAGTATTTTTATTCAAATAATAAGAATTTTTTTCAAACATTCATTTTTAACAAGTGTAATTTTTTGAATATAGGGTCATACAAAATATAAATCAGTATATAAAAATTAATTTTCAATATAAATTATTTATATTAATCATGAAATTTAATTTTTTATTTTGAAGGAATATGTAAATAAATTAAATTTCATTACAACGATGATGAAATAATTGTTAAATAAAAGAAACATAAAATAAATGGTATTAAAAATAATACATATTTTATTGGTAAAAAATTAATTCTATGTTTATAAAAAATAATAATAATGAAATTGTGTTTAAAGAAATGTATCATGAACGTATATTTCCTTATATTCAAATATAGTCCAATAATTCAATAATTGTATAATAAAGATCATAGAATAATGTTATATCACATTAACAAAAATTCAGATTATATTAATGACCTTTTCAAACCTATTATATTTATGGATTGTTATCCCTCAGCATTATGATTATCATTCACTTTTTTCTGATCAATTTCCTTAATCAGTCTCTTCAAATATTTCTGTTTCTCTTCCATCTCGATATCTTCAATTACTTCGATTGTTCTCCAATTTATGAACCTATATTTATTTATTTCTTATGAAATTTTTTAATTTCCATACTCACTTATTATGAGGATATTTTATTAATCCTTTCATGATATTGGTTTTCCAATAATTGTATTTTCAAATGAGAACCCTTGATTATAAACACCATGTTTAGATTGTGAGGATGTAATCTATTTAAGGTGGGAGATTGTAACACCTATAAAATTATAAAAGATTAATATTTTATAAAAAACATTAAAAATGAACCAATATGTTTTTTATGAGTTATATTCAACAATATTTTTTTGAAATATTGTCTTACATGAATGATTGGGTTTTACAAAACAACAATATACTAATATTATTATTAAAAATGATACTTATAATGTATCTGTTGGAATAGAGAAAATTAATAATGTTGACCAAATTATGAATATGTATTAATTAATAAAATTTATTTTTCATCTATTTATTAGAAATATAAATTAGTAGCATTTAAATGAAAACGAAATGATTTCTGAAAAATCAAATATTTCTTGAAAATAGTTTAGTAGTATTTGGTTCACATAAATTAAATTTCATTTTTAAAACATTTAGAAAAATTATTTAAACAAATTTAAATATTTTAAAAATATACCTACATAATTATCTTATTATCAATTTATTTTATCGTTCTCAAATGTTTCATTTTTTTATGAATGAGGAAAAATAATGAATATTATTTTAAAAAATCTTTTTTGATTAAATAATTTAGAATGTTAAATTATATTATGAAATGGGTGGAAAGATGTTATAAAATGGGTGGAAAGATCTTATAAAATGATAATATATGTTATTATAAATATTAATATGGATCTATTACTGGTTAATAACATGATTAAAACTATTATAAAATATTAAAAAAAAGTGTTCAATAGAAAGAATGTATATGGAAAGACATTTCATAGCTCAATTTCCCCTCATTGGGTTAATCATATATTTTATTGATTATGTCATGTTAATATTTTTTTCTATGTACTATTTGATATATTCTATTATATATCTAATTTTATTATGTGTTTTTATATTGGATACACATAATCGATTCATTTATTATTTCTAACACTTTGGTTGAGATCAGTTTATGGATTTATTTCACAGTCATATTCTAATCAAGATTTATTATTCTAGAATATCAGCCGAAGGAAATTTCATGATTATTTCCAAATAATCTCATATATATTATAATCATATAGTCATTAATGAACACAGTGAACTAATATTAAAAGTTTTTCCATTAATTTGTACATAAATTTTTTTAGAATTTTTTTTCAAGAAAAAATAAAATCATTTCATTCTTCAATCGAAAATATTTTTTCATCCAGAAACATATTTTATAGAAAAAATTATTATAAAATGTATGACCTTTTAAAAATTATTTTTTAATGCAATTTTTACCTATATTATCATACTAAATAATTGAAAATTAATCTCTATTTGTTTTCAAAATAATCCTCATTGGGATATCACAAAATAAAGTAAAATAAACCACTTTATTAATGTTACACCCCGAACATAATTTCCAACCATAATGGCAACTCATATATATTTTCAATATTATTTTATAATATTAATAGGTTATTTTGAATGAAAAATATTTTTAAAATTTTATATGAATGTTTATTTTTTAAAAAGAATTTTTAATGAGATAGATGTTACAAAGAATAAATTCCAAATTAAAAGGATATTTTCCTAAAGATTATTTTTAGAGATTTTTTAATTTCTTTTCACCAATGATAATACCATTTATTCTTACCTCAATAAATATTTATTTTATTTATATGATCATAAACATTTATCTGGATGGATTATTCTCACTACGACCAAGAATAGTATTGAAATTCACATCCTTGATTCAATTTTTCATTATCATTACATTTAATTATTCACTTTCATATGGAAATAAAATTTCTCGAAACAATAATTTTTTATTTACCTTGGATAAATTAATTTCCTAATACATATACAATTATTACATATAATATCTAATTTTAATGTAATTTATAAATTATGGAAATATTTATAACATAATATTCTTTATGTGATAAAAATATTTAAAAAGGAACATTTTTTTTAGTAAAATTTGTTTTCTGATATATGTTGAATTATTTGGATAAGTATGACATACGTTGGAGACAGTTTAAATTAAGCCCATTGATTAATTAGTTGTCAGACAAGACTAAATATGTAATAAATAACCCCTTTTCTTTGGTAACCATTTTGGTTATGCTGACTTGTGAATGTTCATTATAATAGTAGGTTTTAATACATCTTTTGAAAGGTATTGATGGTAATGGATTCATGTACATAGTAATCATGATGTTCAATAAATAATAATTGCCTTCATTTATAATTTTGTTATTACTATCCATGATATTTTCACTATGATAGAATCTTTTTATGCATTTAATTATAACATTATTCATTAAATAGAATTTGCTTTCAGTTATTTATCTTTCCATATTAGGGTTTCTTTATCTTGTTAACTAAATGGCATGCCTTGTTATTTATATAACCATCTATATTGATTATGTGCATTGATTAATTGTTGATTCTGATGCACTTGAAACATAATAATAATTTAAGCTCACATAAACTGCATTTCATTTCCCTAATATTCCTCGAAGTATAATGTAACATTCTAAGTTTTTGATAGGAAATACAATTTTCGATATCGTAGATGATATTACACATATCGAGTAAATGAAAAACTGAATATAATTATTTAAATGTTAATATTAAACAAGCCTTTTGAATGGAGGGAATGAAAATTATTAACTGAATTATAAAAATATGGTTTACACTTGTATATATAATTCATTTACAAAATAATTACAAATTAATGTAATTCCCTTTTAAAAATAAAGAGAAATATTTTTCTCAGAAACTATTGAAATGTTCTAAATTATGTTTATTCCGGAAAAAAATGAAATCACTTTTTGGGATTATATTAATGAAACATATATGTAATATTTTCAATCAAATAAATTACATTAATATTATATTTTTCTATATGTGATATAAGAACATGTATAGTTTTACTTCTAAAAGATGTATTTTTTTAAATATTAGTTTTGTTTCCATTTGATGAAAACATGTTATTAATCTAGTTTCTCACAATTTTATAACTTCTATTTGAAAAAACAAAACTATTATCTGAATTATGATTATAAAAATTTATTTAATTTTGATATTTGGAATTTTTCTTTTAAGATTCATTTTTTGATTAATGGCGAAATAATACATTGCATTTTAATTGAAATATACATTTTTATTAAATTTATTTTTAATGATAAGTTATTTTTTAATGGTGTTAAATTATAATTATAACATGTTTTTATAATTTATTTCAATTTAGTTAATTTGGATTAATTTCATATTAAATTATATATAAAATATTTGTGAAATTTTGGATTTTTTTTCATTAAAAACACCTTTTCTCGATCCATCAATGAAATTAATTTTAAATTAGTTCACCAGTTATTTGTTTTGGATTTTTAAAAAATGGATTCTATATTTATAATCATGATGTCCACATTTATTAAATATTCACCTTTTATTTTTGGGAAATTAGAATATTAAGTTTAGTAATTATTTTTATTACCGCGGTTAAAGGTAAATCAGGTAATTAAGGGTAGAAATAATAATATAAAATAATATATAATTATCATAACACATATCAAAATTTAATTTTATGAGTTATTTTGGACTCAAATAATCATTAGGACGATTTTGAGAGCACATTGATGCACTTGGATGAATTTATGATATTTATATTATTTTTTTCAAATAATAGTAATTTTTTATACATTCACTTTTAACTAGTGAAATTTTTTTAATATGAGGTCATACAAAATATTATTCAGTATATAAAAATTAATCTTAAATATAAATTATTTATATTCATCATGAAAATTAATTTATAATTTTTATGGAAATAGTAAAAAAATTAAATTCCATTACAATGATGATGAAATAATTGTTTAATTAAATGAAATATAAAAAAATGATTTTAAAAATAATAATTATTTCATTGGTAATGAATTAATTCTAAATTTATCAAAGTAAAAAAATTAATGAAATTGTGTTTAAATAAATGTATCATAATTGTATATTTCCTTATATTCAAATATATTACAATAATTCAACAACTTTATAAAAAGGATCATAGAATAAAATTATATCACATTAACATAATTTCTGATTATATTAATGACCTTTTCACACCAATTATATTTATGTATTTTCATCCCTAAAAACTCGGATTATCATTCACGTTCTTCTGATCAATGGCCTCAATCAGTCTCTTTAAATATTTCTGTTTCTCTTCCATGTCGATATCTTCAATTACCTCGATTGTTCTCCTATTTATAAACCTATATTTTTGTTATTTCTTATGAAATTTTTTAATTGCCATATTATATTTTTAAGAGGATATTTTATTATACCTTTTATGATATCTGTTTTGCAATAATTGTATTTCCAAATGTGAACCCTTGATTATATATACCATGTTTAAATAGTGAGGATGTAATTTATTTATGGTGCGAGAATGTAACACCTAGAAAATTATAAAAGAATATTATTTTATTCAAAACATTTAACATGAAAAAATTTGTTTTTCATGCAATATATTCTACAATATGTTTTTTAAATAATATTTTACATGAATGACTGGGTTTTACCAAATAACAAAATACAAATATTATTATTAAATATGATAGTTATCATGTATTTGTTGGAAAATAGAAAGGGACTAATGTTGACCAAATTATGAATATATATTAATTAATAAAATTTATTTACAAAATATTTATTTGAAATATTAATGAGTAATATTTAAATGAAAAGAAAATGTTTTTTGAAAAATGGAATATTCCTAAATAATAGTTTAGTAGTATTTGATACACGTAATTTAAATTTCATTTTTAAAAAATTTACAAAATTTAATTTAAAAAAATATAATAATTTTAATTTAAAATTCAATAATTATCTTAGAATAAATTTATTTTATTGTTCTCAGATATTTCATTTTTTGATGAATAAGGGAAAATGATGAATTTTAGTTGAAAAAAACTTTTTTTGATTAAATAATTTTAAATGTTAAATTATATTATGAATTTGGTGGAAAGAAGTTATAAAATGGGTAGAAAGTTGTTATAAAATGATAACATATGATATTATAAATATTAATATAGATCTATTAATGGTTAAGAACAAGATTAAAACAATTATAAAATATTCTAAAAAATTTTCAATAAAAAGAATGAATAAGGAAAAAGATTTTATAACTAAATTTCCACTCATTGGGATAAACATATATTTTATTGATTATGTCATGTTAATATTTTTTTCTACGTACTATTTAATATATTATATTATATATCTAATTTTATTATGTGTATTTATAGTGGATACACATAAACGATTCATTTATAATTTATAACCCTTTGATTGTGATAATTTTATATATTTATTTCACAATTGTATTCTAATGAAGATTGATTATTCTAGAGTATCAGTTGAAAGAAATTACATGACCATTTCTAAATAATCTCATATATTTTGTTATCATATAGTCATTAATTAACATATTGAATTTATAGTACATGTTTTTCCATTAATTAGTACATATATTGTTTTATAAATTGTTTTCAAGAAAAAATAAAATCATTTCTTCCTTCTATCGAAAATAAGTTTTCATCCAAAAACAGGTTTTATAGAAAAAATTATAAAGAAAATGACTGACATTTTAAAAATTATTGTTTATTGGAATTTATAACCATTTTCTTCTAAAAAATAATTGAAAAGGAATCACTATTTGTTTTTAAAATAATTCCCATTTTGGTTTCACAAAAAAAATTAAAATATACCATTTTTTTATTTGTACACAATGAACATAATTTCCAACCATAGTGGCAACTAATATATTTTCAATATTATTTTATATGATTAAGAGGTTATTTTGAATAAAAATAATTTTAAAATTTTATATGAATGTTTATTTTTTAAAATTAATTTTCAATGAGATGGATTTTACAATGAATAAATTCCAAATTAAATGGATATTTTCCTCAAGAATGTTTTCAGATATTTTTTTCTTTATATTCATCAATGATAATAGCATTTATTCTTACCTCAATCATTAGTTATTTTATTGATATAATCATAAATATTTTTCTAGATTTTTTATTCTCACTCTGACCATGTATAGTACCAAAATTCGCATTTTTTATTTAATTTTTCATTATCATTACATTTAATTATACACTTTTATATGGAAATAAAATTTCCCGAAACTATAATTTTATATTTACCATGGATACACTTATTTCCTAATACTTATAAAATTATTAGATATAATAACTAATTTTAATATAATTTATTTACTAAGGAATAATTTATAACTCAATATTATTTAAGTGATAAAAATTATTTAAAAATGCTAATTTTTATAAGTAAAAATAATTTTCTGAAATATGTGGAATTATTCGGATAAATATGACATAGGTTGGAGACAGTTTAAATTAAGGCCATTGATTAATTAGTTTTCACATGAGACTAAATCTATTGTAAATTTACCCTTTTCATTGGTAGCCATGTTGATTATATTTACTTATGAAAGGTTTTGATAATAGTATGTTTTAATCCATCTTCCAAAAGGTCTTGATGTTAATGGATTCATGTACATGGTAATCATGATGTTCAATAAATAATAATTCCCTTCATTTATAATTTGGTTATTACTATCCATGATATTTTCACTATTATAGCATATATGTATGTATATAATTGTAACATTAGTCATTAAATAGAATGTTCTTTCTGTTATTTGTCTTTCCATATTGGGGTCTCTTTATCTAGTAACTAAATGGCATGCCTTGTTATTTATATAACCTTCCACATTGATCATGAGCATTGATTAATTATTGATTCTGATATACGTGAAACATAATGATAATTTATACTCACATAAAATCCATTTCATTTCCCTAATATTCAACGATGTATATTTTAACATTCTAGGTTTTCGATAGGAAACACAATTTTTGATATCATACATCATATTACACATTGATAGTAAATGAAAAACTAAATATTATTACTAAAATGCTACTATTAAACAAGCCATTTTAATAAAAGGAATGAAAATTATTAACTGAATTGTGAAAATATGATTTACACTTGTATATATAATTAATTTAAAAATTAATTACAAATTAATGTAATTTACTATTAAAAAAAAAGAGAAATATTTTTCTCAGAAATTATTGAAATGTTCCAAATTATATTTATTCTAGAAAAAAATAAAATCACTATTTTGGGATTATATTAATGAAATATATATGTAATATTTTTAATCATATACATGACATTAATATTATATTTTTCTATACATGATATAAGAACATGTATAATTTTACTTCTGAAAGAAGTATTTTTCTAAAATGCAGTTTTGTTTCCATTTGATGAAAACATGTTATTAATATAGTTTTTCACAATTTTATAAGTTATATTTGAAAAAAAAACCTATTATAAAAATTATGATTATAAAACATTATTTACTTGGGATATTTGGTATTTTTCTTATAAGATTTTATATTTATATAAATGGTGAAATAATACAATGCATTTTAATTAAAAATGACATTTTTATGAAATTTATTTATAATGATAAATTATTTTTTAATGGTTTTAAATTATAATGATAACATGATTATATAATTTATATCAATTTAGTTCATTTGGATTAATTTCATATTAAATTATATATATAAGCTTTGTGAAATTTTGAATGTTTTTACATTAAAAACACCTATTCTCGATCCGTTAATGAAATTTATTTTAAATTTGTTCACCAATTATGTTTTCTTGAATTTTGAAAAATGGATTCTATATATATAATCACAGAGAAAACAATAATTATGTTGTCACCTTTTATTTTTGGAAAATTAGAATATTAAGTTTAGTAATTATTTTTATTACCGAGGTTGCAGGTAAATCGATTAATTAAGGGTAGAAATAATATTATAAAATATTACATAATTACCATAAACTTACCAAAATTTAATTTTATGAGGTATTGTGGACTCAAATATTCTTTGGGAATATTTTATGAGCACATGGAGGCACATAGATGAAATTATTATATTTTTTATATTTTTTTCAAATAATAGTGATTTTTTCATACATTCATTTTAGCAAGTGAAATTATTTTAATATGAAGTCATAAAAAATATTAATCTGTATATAAAAATTTATTTTAAGTATAAATTATTTATATTCATCATGAAATTTAATTTTTAATTTTTTAGGAATATATAAATAAATAAAATGTCATTACAACGATGATGAAATAATTGTTTAATTAATGGAAATATAAAATAAATGATATTAAAAATAATACTTATTTCATCGGTAAAGAATTAATTCTAAATTTGTCAAAGAAAAACAAAATAATGAAATCTTGTTAAAAGAAATGTATCATGAATGTATATTTCCTTATATTCAAAGATATTACAATAATTCAACAACCTTATAATAAGGATCATAGAATAATATTATATCACATTAACATAATTTCTGATTATATTAATAAACTTTTCACACCTATTATATTTATGGATTTTCATCCCTCAAAACTTATATTATCATTCACATTCTTCTAATCAATGACCTCAATTAGTCTCTTCAAAAATTTTAGTTTCTCTTCCATGTTGATATCTTCAATTACAACGATTGTTCTCTTATTTATAAACCCTTATTTTTGTTGTTTCATATGAAATTTTTTATTTTCCAAACTCTCTTATTAAGAGGATATTTTATTAAACCTTTTATGATATCAGTTCTCTAATAATTGTATTTTCAAATGCGATCTTGGGATTATAAATGCTATATTTAGATTGTGAGGATGTAATTTATTTAAGGTGGGAGAATGTAACACCTAGAAGATTATAAAAGAATAATATGTTATTCGAAACATTTAACATGAAACACTATGTTTTTCATGCATTATATTCAACAATATGTTTGTTTAAATGTTGTTTTACATGCATGACTGGGTTTTACCAAACAAAAATATACTAATATTATTATTAAATATGATACTTATCACGTTTCTTTTGGAATAGACAAAATGAATAATGTTAAACAAATTATGAATATATATTAATTAATAAAATTTATATTTCATCTATTTATTAAATATATTAATGAGTAGCATTTAAATATAAATAAATGTTTTATGAAAAATCAAATATTCCTAAAAAATAGTTTAGTTATATTTGCTTCACATATTTTAATTTTCATTTTTAAAACATTAAGAAAATATATTTAAAAAAAATTAATATTTTTAAAATTTAATTACATAATTATCTTATTATCAATTTATTTTACTATTCTCAAATGTTTCATTTTTCTTTAAATAAAGAAAAAATAATGAATTTTATTTGAAAAAATTTTTTTGATTAAATAATTTAAAATGTTAAATTATATTATGAATTGGGTGGAAAGATGTTACAAAATGGGTGGGAAGATGTTATAAAATAATAATATATGATATTATAAATATTAATATGGATCTATTATTGGATAATAACATGATTAAAACAATTATAAAATATTTTAAAAATTGTTCAATAAATAGAAAGTATAAGGAAAGAGATTTCATAACTCAATTTCCACTCATTGGGTTAAAAATATATTTTATTGATTATTTCATGTTAAGATTTTTTTCTAAGTACTATTTAATATATTCTATTATATATATTTTTTTATTATGCGTATCTATAGTGGATACACATAATCGATTAATTTATTATGTCTAACCCTTTGGTTGTAATCATATTATTGATTTATTTCACAATCGTATTCTAATCAAGATTGATTATTCTAGAATAATAGTTCAAGGAAATTACATGACAATTTTTAAATAATCTCATATATTTTATTATCATATAGTCATTAATGAACTTACTGAACTAATTGTACACTTTTTTACATTAATTGGTAGATAAATTGTTATAGAAATTGTTTTCAAGAAAAAATAAAATCATTTCTTTAATCTATCGAAAATATGTTTTCATCCAGATACATATTTTATCGAAAAAATTATAAGAAAATGTCTGAACTTTTAAAAATTATTTGATAATTTAATTTTTACTCATTTTCTTCTACTAAATAATTGACAAGAAATCTCAATTTGTTTTTAAAATAATTCCCATTGGGCATTAACAAAAAAAATAAAAATATAACATTTTTAATGTGTAGATCGTGAACATAATTTCCCACCATAATGAAAACTCATATATTTTCAATGTTATTTTATAAGATTAATAGTTTAATTTTAATGAAAAATAATTTCCAAATTTTATATTAATGTTTATTTTTTAAAATCACTTTTTAATGAGATGGATTTTACAAAGAATAAATTCCAAATTAAAAGGATATTTTCATCAAGATTGTTTTTTAAGATTTTATTATTTCTATTCACCAATGATAATACCATTTATTCTTACTACAATAATTATTTATTTTATTGATATCATCATAAATATTTTTTGGATGGTTTATTCTCACATTGACAAAGTACAGTACAGAAATTCTCATCCTTAATTCAATTTTTCATTATAATTACATTTAATTATTCACTTTCATATAAAAATAAAATTTCCCGAATCTATAATTTTTTATTTACCATGGATAAATTATTTTCCTAATACTAATAGAATTATTACATATAATATCTAATTTTAATTTAATATATTTACAAAGGAAATATTTATAACGTAATAATCATTATGTGATAAAAATATTTAAAAATTAACATTTTTATTAGTAAAATTGATTTTCTGATATATGTGGAATTATTTGGATAAGTTTGACATAGGATGGAGACATTTTGAATTAATCCAATTGATTAATTTGTTGTTAGACAATACTAAATATGTTGTAAATAACCCCTTTTCCATGGTAACCATGTTGGTTATGTTGACTTGTGAATGGTTTTATTAATAGTAGGTTTTAATCAATCTTATGAAAGGACTTGATGGTAATGGATTCATGTACATGGTAATCATGATGTTCAATAAATAATAGTTCCTTTAATTTATAATTTCTTTATTACTATCCATGAATTTTGACTGTGATATTATAAATGTTTGCATTTTATTGTAACATCACTCATTAAATAGAATGTGATTTTAGGTATTTATCTTTCCATTTTGGTGTTTCTTTATCTAGTTAATTAAATGGAATGCCTTGTTATTTATATTACCTTCCATATTGATTATGTACATTTATTAATTATTGATTCTTATGTACACGAAACATAATGATAATTTAAGCACACATAAAATGCATTTCATTTCCCTAATATTCCACAAAGTAAAATGTATCATTCTAGGTTTTCAATAGGAAATATAATTTTTGATATCGTATATGATATTACACATTGAGAGTAAATGAAAAACTAAATTTTATTCCTTAAATGTTATATTAAACAATCCATTGGAATGGAGGGAATGAAAATTATTATCTAAATTATGAAAATATAGTTTACACTTTTATATATAATTAATTTACAAATTGATTACAAATTAATGTAATTCACTTTTTAAAATAAAGAGAAACATTTTTCTTAGAAACAAATGAAATGTTCCAAATTATGTTTATTGTATAAAAAAAAATCACCCATTTGGGATTATATTAATGAAATATATAAAAAAAATCAACCAAATACATGGCCTTAATATTATATTTTTCTATACATGATACAAGAACAGGTATAACTTTACATCTAAAAGAAGTATTTTTTAAAAGGTAGTATTGTTTCCATTTGATGAAATCATGTTTGTAATCTAGTTTTTCATTATTTTATACGTTCTATTTGAAAAAACAAACCTATTATCTGAATTATTATTATAAGAATTAATTTACTTGGGATATTTGGTATTTTTATTATAAGATTCATATTATGATGATTGTTGAAATAATACAATGCATTTTAAATGAAAACTAAATTTTTATCAAATTTATTTATAATGATAAATTATTTTTCAATGGTTTTAAATTATAATTATAACTTTTTTTTATAATTTATTTCATATTCGTTCGTTTTTATTAATTTCGTATTAAATTATATATAAAATCTATGTGAAATTTTGAATGTTTTTTACATTAAAAACACCTTTTCTCGAACTGTCAATGAAATTAATTTTAAATTTGTTCACCAGTTATGTGTTTTTGAATTTTAAAAAATGGATTCCATATTTATAATAACGAAGACCACATTTATTAAATAGTCACCTTTTATTTTTGAAAAATTAGAATATTTAGTTTAGTGAAAAATTTTATTACGGTGGTTACGGGTAAATTGGGTAATTAATGGTAGAAATAATATAATAAAATATTAAATAATTACCATAACACTTATAAAAATTTAATTTAATGAGTTATTTTTTACTCAAATAATCTTTAGGAGTATTTTGTGAGCACACGGAGGAACTTGGATGAAATTCTGATATTTATTGTATTTTTTTCAACTAATAAGAATTTTTTTCATACATTAATTTTTAACAAGTGAAATTTTTTTAATATGGGGTCATAAATAAATTAATCAGTATATAAAAATTAATTTCAAATATAAATTATTTATATTAATCATGAAATTTAATTTTTATTTTTTAAGGATTATGTAAATAAATTTAATTCCATTACAAGAATGATGAAATATTTGTATAGTTAAAGTAAATATAAAATAAATGATATTAAAAATAACAGATATTTCATTGGTAAAGAAATAATTCTATGTTTATGAAAATAAACAAAATAATGAAATTGTGTTTAAAGAAATGTATCATGAAAGGATATTTACTTATATTCAAAGATTGTACAATAATTCTACAACTTTATAATTATGATCATAGAATAATGTTATATTAAATTAACATAATTTCTAATTAAATTAATGAACTTTTACCACCTATTATATTTATGGATTTTCATCCCTCAACATTATGATTATCATTCACTTTCTTCTGATCAATGTCCTCAATCAGTCTCTTCAAATATTTTTATTTCTATTCCATGTCGATAACTTCAACTACCTCGATTGTTCTTCTATTTATAGACCTATATTTTTTTATTTCATATGACATTTTTTAATTTCCATACTCACTTATTAAGAGGATATTTTATTAAACCATTTATGATATTGGTTTTCTAATAATTTTATTTTCAAATGAAAACCCTGGATTCTAAATACCTTGTTTAGATTGTGAGGATGTAATTTATTTATGGTGTGAGAATGTAACACCTAGAAAATTATAAAAGGATAATATTTTATAAAATGCATTTAACTTGAAACGCTATGTTTTTCATGAGTTATATTCAACAATATGTTTTTTTGAAATCTTTTTTTCATGCAAGATTGGGTTTTAGCAAACAAAAATATACTAATATTATTATTAAATATGATACTTATCAAATATTTGTTCGAATAGAGAAAATGAATAATGTTGACCAAATTATGAATATATATTAACTAATAAAATTTATTTTTCATCTATTTAGTAGAAATATTAATTAGTAGTAGTTAAATGAAAATGAAATGTTTTATGAAAAATAGAATATTTCTAAAAAATAGTTTAGTAGTATTTGGTTCACAGAATTTAAATTTCATGTTTAAAAAATTTAGAAAAATTATTTTTAAAAAAGTTAATATTTTTAAAATAAAATTACTTAATTATCTTATTATCAATTTATTTTATTGTTCTCAGATGTTTCATTTTTTTATGAATAAGGAAAAATAATGAGTTATATTTCAAATAAACTTTTTTGATTAAATAATTTAAAATGTAAAATTATATTATGAATTGGGTGGAAAGATGTTATAAAATTGGTGGAAAGATGTTATAAAATGATATTATATGATATTATAAATATTAATATTGATCTATTACTAGTTAATAACATGATTAAAACTATTATAAAATATTTTAAAAAGTGTTAAATAGAAATAATGTATAAGGAATGATATTTCATAACTTAATTTCCACCCATTTGGTTAAACATCTATTTTATTGATTATGTCATGTTAAGATTTTTTTTCTATGTACTATTTAACATATTCTATTATATATCTAATTTTATTATGTATATTTATATTGGATACACATAATCGATTAATTTATTATTTATAACCCTGTGGTTGTGATCATTTTATGGATTTATTTCACAATCATATTCTAATCAAGATTGATTATTCTAGAATATCAGTTGAAAGAAATTACATGACCATTTCAAAATAATCTCATATATTTTATAATCATACAGTCATTAATGAATATAATAAACTAATAGTACAAGTTTTTCTATTAATTGGTACAGAAATTGTTTTAGAAATTGTTTTCAAGAAAAAATAAAATCATTTCATTTTTCTATCGAAAATATGTTTTCATCCAGAAACATGTTTTATAGATAAAATTATAAGAAAACTTCTGACCTTTTAAAAATTATTTTTTAATAGAATTTTTACCCATTTTCCTCTACTAAATAATTGAGAAGTAATCTCTATTTGTTTTCAAATTAATTCCCATTGGTCTTTCACAAAAAAATTAAAATATACCTTCTTTTAATGTGTACATCGTGAATATAATTTCCCACCATAATGGAAACTCATATATAATGTAAATTCTATTTTATAATATTAATAGGTTATTTTGAATGAAAAATAATTTTACAGTCTTATATGAAGGTTTATTTTTAAAAAGAACTTTTCAATGAGATGGATATTACTAATAATAAATTATAAATTAAAAATATATTTTCCTCAAGAATGTTTTTAGAGATTGTTTTTTATTTCTCTTCACTAATGATAATACCATTTATTCTTACCCCAATCATTATTTATTTTATTGACATGATCATAAATATTTTTCTGGATGGTTTATTCTCACATAGACCAAGTGTAGAACATAAATTCACATCCTTAATTCAATTTTTCATTACCATTACATTTAATTATTCACTTTAATATGGAAATAAAATTTCTCGAAACAATAATTTTTTATTTACCATAGATAAATTAATTTCCTAATACTTATAAAATTATTACATATAATATCTAATTTTAATGTAATTTATTTACTAAGGAAATATTTATAAGATAATATTTTTTAAGTGATAAAAATATTTAAAAAGGAACATTTTTATTAGTAAAATTTATTTTCTGATATATGTCGAATTATTTGGATAAGAATGACATATGTTGGAGACAGTTTTTAATTAATCTGATTGATTAATTAGTTGTCAGATGAGACTAAATATGTTATAAATAACCCCATTTCTTTGGTAACCATATTGGTTATGTTGAATTGTGAATGTTTTTGATAATAATATGTTTTAATCCAGCATCTAAAAGGTCTTGATGGTAATGGATTCATGTACATGGTAATCATGATGTTCAATAAATAATAATTACCTTCATTTATAATTTGGTTATTAATATCCATGATATTTTCACTATGATAGTATATTTGTATGCATTTAATTCTACCTTTAGTCATTAAATAGAATGTGCTTTCAGTTATTTATCTTTCCATATTGGGGTTTCATTATCTTGTTAACTAAATGGCATGCCTTGTTATTTATATATCTTTCCATATAAATTATGTTCATTGATTAATTATTGATTCTGATGTCCTTGAAACATATTGATAATTTAAGCTCACATAAACTGCATTTCATTTCCCCAATATACCACAAAGTATAATGTAACATTGTACGTTTTCGATAGAAAATAAAATTTTTGCTATCGTACATGGTATTACACATTGCGAGTAAATGAAAATCTAAAAATTATTTCTTAAATGTTACTATTAATTAAGCTTTTTTAATGGAGGGAATGAAAATTATTAACTGAATTATGAAAATATGGTTTACACTTGTATATATAATTCATTTACAAAATAATTACAAATTAATATAATTCCCTTTTTAAAATAAAGATATATATATATTTCTCAGAAACAATTGAAATGTTGAAAATTATGATTATTCCAGAAAAAAATAAAAACACTCTTTTTGGATTATATTACTCAAATATATATGTACTCTTTTCAATCAGATATATGACAGTAATATTATATTTTTCTATATATGATATAAGAACATGTATAGTTTTACTTCTAAAAGAAGTATTTTTCTAAATATTAGTGTTGTTGCCATTTGATGAAAACATGTTATTAATCTAGTTTTTCACAATTTTATAAGTTCTATTTGAAAAAAAACTATTATTTGAATTATGATTATAAAAATTTATTTAATTGGGATATTTGGTATTTTTATTTCAAGATTCATGTTTTGATGAATGATGAAATAATAAAATGTATTTTAATTAAAATCTACATTTTTATCAAATTTATTTTAATGATGAATTATTTTTTAATGGTTTTAAATTATAATTTTAACATGTTTTTATAATTTATTTCAATTTAGTTCATTTGCATTTATTTCATATTAAATTATATATAAAATCTTTCTGAAATTTTGAATTTTTTTACATTAAAAATACCTTTTCCCGATCCGTCAATGAAATTAATTTTAAATTTGTTCACTAGTTATGTATTTTTAATTTTTTAAAAATGGATTCTATATTTATAATCACGAATACCAAATTTATTAAATAGTCACATTTTATTTTCGGAAAATTACAATATTAAGTTTAGTAATTCTTCTTATTACCGTGGTTACTGGTAAATCAGGTAATTAAGGGTAGAAATAATATTACAAAATAATACATAATTACTATAACACTTATCAAAATTTAATTTTATGTGTTATTTTGGACTCAAATAATCATTGGGATGATTTTTAGAGCACATGGAGGCCCTTAGATGAATTAGTGATATTTATAGTATTTTGTTTTCAAATAATAGCAATTTTTTATACATTCATTTTTAATTAATGAATTTTTTTTAATATGATGTCATAAAAATATTATTTAGTATATAAAAATTAATTTTAAATATAAATTATTTATATTCATCATGAAATTTATTTTCAAATATTTATGTAAATTGTAAATAAATTAAATTTCATTACAGTGATAATGAAATTATCTTTTAATTAAAGGAAATATTAAATAAATGATATTAAAAATAATACTTATTTTATTGGTAATGAATTATTTCTAAATTTATCAAAGAAAAAAAATAATTAAATTGTGTTTAAATAAATGTATCATGAAATTATATTTCATTACATTTAAAGATAGTACAATAATTCAACAACATTATAATACGGATCATAGAATAATATTATTTCACATTAACATAAATTCTAATTATATTAATGACCTTTTCACACCTATTATATTTCTGGATTTTCATCCCTCAAAACTCCGATTATCATTCACTTTCTTCTAATCAATAACCACAATCAGTCTCTTTAAATATTTTTGTTTCTCTTCCGTGTTGCTATCTTCAATTACCTCGATTGTTCTTTTATTTATAAAACTATATTTTTGTTATTTCATATGTCATTTTTTAATTTCTATATTTTCTTATTGAGTGGATATTTTATTAAACCTTGTATGATATCGGTTTTCAAATAATTATATTTCCAAATGCAAACCCTTGATTATAAATATCATGTTTATATTGTGAGGATGTAATTTATTTATGGTGGGAGAATGTAACACCTATAAAATTAAAAAATAATATAATTTTATTCAAAACATTTAACATGAAACAATATTTTTTTCTTGCGTTATATTTAACAATATGTTTTTTTAAATATAGTTTTACATGCAAGACTGGGTTTTACCAAACAACAAAATACTAATATTATTATCAAATATGATACTTATAACGTATCTGTAGGAAAATAAAAAATGAATAATGTTGACAAAATTATAAATATATATTAATTAATAAAAATTATTTTCAATATATTTATTAGAAATATTAATACATAACATTTAAATGAAATGGAAATGTTTTCTGAAAAATTTAATATTCCTAAAAAATAATTTAGTAGTATTTGGTACAGATTATTTAAATTTTATTTTTAGAACATTTAGAAAATTTATTTTAAAAAAATTATTATTTTTAAAATAAAAATCCATAATTATCTTAGGATAAATTATTTTATTGTTCTCAGATGTTTCATTTTTTGAAGAATATTGAAAAATAATGAATTTTAGTTGAAAAAACAATTATGATTAAATAATTTAAAATGTTAAAATATATTATGAAATGGGTGGAAAGATGTTATAAAATGGGTGGAAAGATGTTATAAAATGATAACATATGATATTATAAATATGACATAGGTTAGAGATAGTTTAAATTAAGGCCATTGATTAATTTGTTGACACATGAGAGTAAATCTGTTGTAAATAACCCCTTTTCTTTGGTAACCATGTTGGTTATGTTGACTTGTGAAAGGTTTTGATAATAGTAAGTTTTAATCCTTCTTTTGAAAGGTCTTGATGTTAATGGATTCATGTACACGGTAATCATGATGTTCTATAAATAATAATTCCCTTTATTTATAATTTGGTTATTACTATCCATGATATTTTCACTATGATAGTATCTATGTATGCATTTAATTGTAACATTAGTCATTCAATAGAATGTTCTTTCAGTTATTTGTATTTCCATATTGGGTTTTCTTTATCTAGTTAATTAAATCGCATGCCTTTTTATTTATATAACCATCCATATTGATTATGTGCATTGATTAATTATTTATTCTGATATACTTGAAACTTAGTGATAATTTATGCTCACATAAACTGCATTTCATTTCCCTAATATTGAATGAAGTATAATGTTACATTATAGGTTTTTGATAGGAAATACATTTTTCGATATCGTACATGATATTACACATTGAGATTAAATGAAATACGAAATACAATTACTTAAATGCTACCATTAAAAAAGCCATTTGAATGGAGGGAATGAAAATTATTAATTGAATTATGAAAATATGGTTTACACTTGTATATATAATTCATTTAAAATGTAATTACAAATTAATGTAATTCACTATTTAAAATAAATAGAAATATTTTTCTCAGAAACTATTGAAATGTTCCAAATTATGTTTATTCCAGAAAAAAAATAAAATCACCCTTTTGGAGTTATATTAATGAAATATATGTGTAATATTTTCAATCAAATACAAGAATTTAATATTATATTTTTCTATACATGACATAAGAATAGGTATAGTTTTACTTCAAAAAGAAGTATTTTTCTAAAATGCAGTTTTGTTTCCATTTGATGAAAACATGTTATTAAAATAGTTTTTCCCAATTTTATAACTTCTATTTGAAAAAACAAACCTATTATCTAAATTCTGATTATAAAAAATTTATTTACTTGGGATATTTGGTATTTTTCTTATAAGATTCATATTTTGATAAATGGTGAAATAATACAATGCATTTTAATTGAAAATTTCATTTTTATGAAATTTATTTATAATGATAACTTATTTTTTTATGGTTTTAAATTATAATTAAAACATGTTTTTGAAATTTATTTCAATTTAGTTCATTTTTATTAATTTCATATTAAATTATATATATAAGCTTTGTGAAATTTTGAATGTTTTTAATTAAAAGCACATTTTCTCGGTCCGTCAATGAAATTTGTTTTAAATTTTTTCACCAGTTATGTTTTATTGAATTTTAAAAAATGGATTCTATATTTATAATCACAAATAACACATAAATTATGTAGTCACATTTTATTTTTGAAAAATTAGAATATTTTGTATAGTAATTATTTTTATTACCGTGGTTACGGGTAAATCGGGTAATTAAGGGTCAAAATAATTTTATAAAATATTACATAATTACCATAAAACTTACCAAAATTTAATTTTATGAGTTATTTTGGACTCAAATAATCTTTGTGAAGATTTTGTGAGCATGTGGAGGCACTCTGATGAATTTATGATATTTGTAATATTTTTTTCAAATAATACTAATTTTTTTTCATATTTTAATTTTAAACAAGTGAAATTCTTTTAATATGAGGTCATAGAAAATATTAATCTGTATATAAAAATTTATTTTAAATATAAATTATTTATATTCATCATGAAATTTAATTTTTAATTTTTAAGGAATATATAAATAAATTATATTTCATTACAACGATGATGAAATTATTGTTTAATTAATGGAAACATAAAATAAATGATATTAAAAATATTACTTATTTCATTTGTAAAGAATTATTTCTAAATTTATCAAAGAAAACAAAATAATGAAATTTTGTTAAAAGAAATGTACTACGAAAGTACATTTCCTTATATTCAAAGATAGTACAATAATTAAACAACCTTAAAATAAGGATCATAGAACAATATTATATCCCATTAACATAATTTTTGATTATATTAATGGACTTTTCACACCTATTATATTTATAGATTTTCATCCCTCAACACTTATATTATCATTCACTTTCTTCTGATCAATGACTTCAATCACTCTCTTCAAATATTTCGGTTTCTCTTCCATGTTGATATCTTCAATTACCTCGATTGTTCTCCTATTTATAAACCACTATTTTTGTTATTTCATATGACATTTTTTATTTTTCATACTCTCTTATTAAGAGGATATTTTATTAAACCTTTTATGGTATCAGTTTTCTAATAATTGTATTTTCAAATGCGATCTCGTGACTATAAATACCATAATTTTATTATGAGGATGTAATTTATTTAAGGTGGGAGAATGTAACACCTAGAAGATTATAAAAGAATAATATTTTATTCGAAACATTTAACATGTAACACTATGTTTTTCATGCTTTATATTAAACAATATGTTTTTTTTGAAATCTTGTTTTACATGCATGACTGGGTTTTACCAAACAACAACACACTAATATTATTATTAAATATGGTACTTATCACGTATCTTTTGGAATAGAGAAAATGAATAATATTGACCAAATTATGAATATATATTAATTAATGAAATTTATTTTTCATTTATTTATTATAAATATTAATGAGTAGCATTTAAATTAAAAGGAAAGGTTTTATTAAAAATTTATTATTCCTAAAAAATAGTTTAGTAGTATTTGGTTCACATAATTAAAATTTCATTTTTAAAACATTAAGAATAGATATTTTAAAAAAATTAATATTTTTAAAATAAAATTACATAGTTATCATATTATCAATTTATTTTATTGTTATCATATGTTTCATTTTTTGATGAATAAGGAAAAATAATGAATTTTATTTGAAAAAAAAACTTTGATTTATTAAATAATTTAAAATGTTAAATTATATTATGAATTGGGTGGAAAGATGTTATAAAATGGGCGGAAAGATGTTATAAAATGATAATACATGATATTATAAATATTCATATGGATCTATTATTGGTTAATAACATGATTAAAACAACTATAAAATATTTTAAAAAGTGTTCAATAAAAAGTAAGTATAAGGAGAGAGATTTTAGAACTCAATTTCCACTAACTGGGTTAAACATATATTTTATTTATTATGTCATGTTATGATTTTTTTCTGAGTACTATTTAATATATTCTATTATATATATAATTGTATTATGTGTATCTATAGTGGAAACACATATTCGATTCATTTATTATATCTTACCCTTTGGTTGTAATCATTTTATCGATTTATTTCACAATCGTATTCTAATCAAAATTGATTATTCTAGAATATCAATTGAAGGAAATTACATGACCATTTCCAAATAATCTCATATACTTTATTATCAAATAGTCATTAATGAACTTACTGAACTAATAGTATAAGTTTTTCTATTAATTGGTAGATAAATTGTTTTATAAATTGTTTTTAAGAAAAAATAGAATCAATTCATTCTTCTATTGAAAATAAGATTTCATCCAGAATCATTTTTTATAGAAAAAATTATAATAAAATGTCTGACCTTTTAAAAATTATTTGTTAATGATATTTTTACACATTTTCCTCTACTAAATAATTGAAAATGAAGTTAAATTTGTTTTCAAAATAATTTCCATTTAGATTTTAGAAAAAAAATTAAAATATAACATTTTTTAATGTGTACACCGTGAACAAATTTTCCCACCATAATGGAAAATCATATATTTTCATTATTATTTTATAATACTGATAGGATATTTTTAAGGAAAAATAATTTTAAAATTTTATATGAATGTTTAGATTTTAAAAGGATTTTTCAATGAGATGGATTTTACAAAGAATAAATTCCAAATTAAAAGGATATTTTCCTCAACAATGTTTTTAGAGATTTTATTTATTTATATTCACCAATGGAAATACCATTTATTCTTACCTCAATCATTATTTATTTTATTGATATGATGATAATTATTTTTCTGGATGGTTTATTATCACTTTGACCAAGTATAATACCAAAATTCACATCCTTGACTCAATTTTTCATTATCATTACATTTAATTATTCACTTTCTTATGGAAATAAAATTTCCCAAAACTATAATTTTTATTAACTATGGATAAATTAATTTCCGAATACTTATACAATTATTACATATTATATCCAATTTTAATTTAATTTATTTACTAAGGAAATATTTATAACATAAGATTCTTTAAGTGATAAAAACATTTAAGAAGAATCATTATTATAAGTTATATTTATATTCAGATATATGTGGCATTATTTTGATAAGTATGTCATAGGTTGGAGACAGTTTAAATTAAGAAAAATGATTAATTAGTTGTCAGACAAGACTAAATATGCTGTAAATAACCCATTTTCTTTTATAACCATGTTGGTTATGTTGAATTGTGAAAGGCTTTGATAATAATAGGTTTTAATCCATCTTCTGAAAGGTCTTTATGGTAATGGATTCATGTACATGGTAATAATTATGTTCAATAAATAATAATTCCCTTCAATTATAATTTTGTTATTACTATCCATGATATTTTCTCTATGCTAGTATCTATGTGTATATTTAATTATAACATCAGTCATTAAATAGAATGTACTTTCAGTTATTTATCATTCTATATTTGGGTTTCTTTATCTAGTTAACTAAATGGCATGCATTGTTATTTACGTAACCTCCCATATTGATTATGTGCATTGATTAATTAATGATTCTGATGTACTTGAAACATAATGATAATTTAATCTCACATAAACTAAATTTCATTTCCCTAATATTCCACAAAGTATAATGTAACACTCTAGGTTTTCGATAGGAAATAAAATTTTCTTATATCGTACATGATATTACACAATGAGAGTAAATGAAAAACATAATAATATTAATTAAATGTTACTATTGAACTAGCCATTTGAATGGAAGGAATGAAAATTATTAACTGAATTATTTTAAAATGGTTTACACTTTTATATATAATTCATTTACATATTAATTACAAATTAATGTAATTCCCTTTTTAAAATAAATAGAATTATTTTTCTCAGAAACTATTGAAATGTTCCAAATAATATTTATTCTATAAAAAAATAAAATCACTCTTTTGGGATTATAATAATGAAATATATATGTAATATTATAAATCAAATACATGACATTAATATTATATTTTTATATACATGATATAATAATAGGTATAGTTTTTCTTCTAAAAAAAGTATTTTTCTAAATTGCAGTTTCCTTTCCATTTTATGAAAACAAGTTATTAATTTGGGTTTTCACAATTTTATATGTTCTCTTTGAAAAAACAAAACTATTTTCTGAAATATGATTATAAAAATTTATTTAATTGGGATATTTTTTATTTTTGTTATATGATTCATATTTTTATGAATGGTGAAACAATACAATGCATTTTAATTGAAAACAACATTTTTATAAAATTTATTTATAATGATAAATTATTTTTTAATGGTTTTAAATTATAATTATAACATGTTTTTATAATTTATTTCAATTTAGTTCATTTGGATTAATTTATTATTAAATTATATATAAAATATTTGTGAAATTTTGAAATTTTTTTACATTAAAAACACCTTTTATTGATTCGTCAATGAAATTAATTTTTAATGTGTTCATAAGTTATGTGTTTGTGAATTTTAAAAAATGGATTATATATTTATAATCACGGATACCACATTTATTAAATAGTCACCTTTTTTTTAGAAAACTAGTATATTAAGTTTAGTAATTATTTTTATTACCGCGGTTACAGGTAAATCATGCAATTAAGCGCAGAAATAATATTATAAAATATTACAGAATTAAAATAACACTAAAAAAATTTAATTTTATGAGTTATTTTGGACTGAAATAATCTTTGGAAAGATTTATGTGGGCACATGGAGGCTCTTGGATGAATTTATAATATTTATAGTATTTTAAAAAAACAGTAATTTTTTTATACATTCATTTTTAACTAGTGATATTATTTTAATATGAGGTCATAAAAAATATTATTCAGTATATAAATATTTATTTTAAATATAAATTATTTATAATCCTCATGAAATTTATTTTTTAATTTTTAAGGAATATGTAAATAAATTAAATTCCATTACAAAGATGATGAAATAATTGTTTAATTAAAAATATATAAAATAAATGATACTAAAAATAATACATATTTTATTGGTAAAGAAATAATTATAAATTTATCAAAGAAATAAAAAATAATGAAATTGTGATTAATATAATGTATCATGAAATTATATTTTCTTATATTCAAAGATAGTAAAATAATTCAACAACATTATAATAATGATCATACAATAATATTATATCACATGAATATAATTTTTGATTATATTAATGAACTTTTCAAAGCTATAATATTAATGGATTTTTAACCCTCAAAACACTACTTATCATTCACTTTTTATGATCAATGAACTTAATCAGTTTCTATAAATATTTATGTTTCTCTTTTATGCTGATATCTTCAATTACCTCAATTGTTCTCCTATTTATAAACCTATATTTGTGTTATTTCATATGAAATTTTTTTAATTTCCATACTCTCTTATTAAAAGAAAATTTTATTAAACCATTTATGATATCTGTTTTCCAAAAATTGTATTTTCAAATGCGTAACCTTGATTAAAAATACCATGTTTATATTATGAGGATGTAATTTATTTTAGGTTGTAGAATGTAACACCTAGAATATTATAAACGAATAATATTTTATTCAAAACATTTAAAATGAAACAATATGTATTTCATGTGTTATATTCAACATTTTTTTTTTGAAATCATGTTTTACATTCAATAATGGGTTTTACCAAACAAAAATATTATAATATTTTTATTAAATTTGATACTTATCACGTATCTGTTTGAATAGAGAAAATGAATAATGTTGACAAAATTTTGAATATATATTAATTAATAAAATTTATTCACAATCTATTTATTACAAATATTAATGAGTTACATTTAAATGAAAAGGAAATGATTTATGAAAAATGGAATATTCCTAAAAAATAGTTTAGTAGTATTTGGTTCACATAATTTAAATTTCATTTTTAAAACAATTAAAAATTTTATTTTTTAAAAATGTTAATATTTTTAAAATTAAAATCCATAATAATCATATGATTAATTTATTTTATTGTTCTCAGATGTTTTATTTTTTAAAGAATAATGAATAATAATGAATTTTAGTTGAAAAAACATTTTTGATTATATAATTTAAAATGTTAAATTACATTATGAATTGTGTTGAAAGATGTTATAAAATGGGTGGAAATATTTTATAAAACGATAATATATGATATTATAAATATTAATATGAATATATTATTTGTTAATAACATGATTAAAACAATTATAAAATATTTTAAAAAGAGTTCAATACAAATAAAGTTTAAATAAAGAGGTTTCATAACTAAATTTTTACTCATTCGGTTGAACATATATTTTATTGATTATGTCATGTTATGATTTTTTTCTAAGTACTATTTAATATATTCTATTTTATATGTAATTTTATTATGTGTATTTATAGTGGATACACATAATCGAATCATTTATTATTTCTAACCCTTTAGTTGTGAGCATTTTATGGATTTATTTCACAATCGTATTCTAATCAAGATTGATTATTCTAGAGTATCAATTGAAGGAAATTACATAACCATTTCCAAATAATCTCATATATTTTATTATTATATATTCATAAAAAAATAATGTACTAATAGTATAAGATTTTCCATTATTTGGTATATAAATTGTTTTAGAAATTGATTTGAAGAAAAAATAAAATCTTTTCTTTCTTCTATCGAAAATATGTTTTCATCCAAAAACATGTTTTATAGAAAAAAATATAATAAAATATCTGACCTTTGAAAAATTATTTGTTAATGGAATTTTTACCCATTTTCCTCTACAAAATAATTGAAAAGGAATCTTTATTTATTTTTAAAATAACACCCATTGGTCTTTCACAAAAAAATAAAAATATAACATTTTTTTAATTTGTACACAGTGAACATTATTTCCCACCATAATGGCAACTCATATATTTTCAATATTATTTTATAAGATTAAGAGGTTATTTTTAATAAATACAAATTATAAAATTTTATATGAATGTTTTTTTAAAATAAATTTTTAATGAGAATGATTTTCCAAAGAATAAATTCCAAATTAAAGGGATATTTTATTCAAGAATGTTTTTAGAGATTTTTTTATTTCTATTCACCAATGATAATACCATTTATTCTTACCTCAATAATTATTTATTTTATTTATATGATCATAAATATTTTACGGGAAGGTTTATTCTCACTTTGACCAAGTGTAGTACCGAAATTTTCATCCTTGATTCAATGTTTCATTATCATTGCATTTAATTATTACTTTCATATGGAAATAAAATTTCCAAAAAATAAAATTTTTTATTTACCAGGGTAAACTAATTTCATAATTCGTATACATTTATTACATATAATAACAAATTTTAATTTAATTTATTCACTAAGGAAATATTTATTACTCAATATTTTATAACTGATAAAAATATTTGAAAAAGAACATTTTTATTTGTCAAATTGATTTTCTGATATATGTGGAATTATTCGGATAAATATGACATATGTTAGAGATAGTTTAAATTAAGCCCATTGATTAATTAGATGTCACACAAAACTGAATCTATGGTAAATAACCTATTTTGTTTGGTAACCATGTTGGTTATATTGACTTGTGAATGGATTTAATAATAGTAGGTTTTAATCCATCTTCTGAAAGGTATTGATGGTAAATCGATTCATGTACATGGTAATCATGATGTTCAATAAATAATAAATCCCTTAATTTATAATATGGTTATTACTATCCATGATATTTTCACTATGATATTCTCTATGTATGTATTTAATTATAACATTAGTCATTAAATAGAATGTTATTTCAGTTATTATCTTTCCATATTAGTATTTCATTATCTAGTTCATTAAATGTCATGCCTTGTTATTTATATAACCTTCCATATTGATTATGTGCATTGATTAATTATTGATTCTAATAAACATGAAACATAATGATAATTTAAGCTCACATAAACTACATTTCATTTCCCTAATATTCAATGAAGTATAATGTAACATTCTTTCTTTTCGATAGGCAATATAATTTTTGATATCGTACATGATATTAATCATTGAGAGTAAATGAAAAACTAAATATTATTACATAAATGTTACTATTAAACATGCCATTTGAATGGAGGGAATTAAAATTATTAACTGAATTATGAATATATTGTTTACACTTGTATATATAATTCATTTACAAATTAATTACAAATTAATGTAATACAATATTTAAAATTAAGAGAAATATTTTTCTCAAAAACTATTGTAATGTTCCAAATTATGTTTATTCTAGAAAAAAATAAAATCACTCTTTTGGTATATTAATGAAATATATATTTAATATTTTTAATCAAATACATGACATTAATATTATATTTTTCTATACATGATATAAGAACATGTATAGTTTTACTTCTAAAAGAAGTACTTTTCTAAAAGGCAGTTTTGTTGTCATTTTACGAAGACATGTTATTAATCTATTTTTTCACAATTTTATAAGTTCTAATTGAAAAAAACAAACCTATTATATGAATTATTATTATAAGAATTTATTTACTTGGGATATCTGGTATTTTTTGTATAAGACTCTTATTTTAATGAATGGTGAAATAATACATTTCTTTTTAATTGAAAAATAAATTTTTATCAAATTTATTTCTAATGATAAATTAATTTTTAATTGTTTTAAATTATAATTATAACATCTTTTTATAATTTATTTCAATTTAGTTTATTTGGATTAATTTCATATTAAATTTTATATAAAATCATTGTAAAATATTGAATGTAAAGTACATTAAAACAATGATTCGCGATCCATCAATGAAATTTATTTTAAATTTGTTCACCAGTATTGTGTTTTTGAATTTTATAAAATGTATTCTATATTTATAATCACAATGACCACATTAATAAAATAGTTTCCTTTTATTTTGGGAAAATTAGAATATTATGTTTAGTAATTATTTTTATTACCATGGTTATTGGTAAATCGTGTAATTAAGGGTAGAAATAATACAGTAAAATTTTACATAATTACCATAACACTTATAAAAATTTAATTTTATGAGTTATTTTCGACTCAAATAATCATTGGGAAGATTTTTTGAGCACATGGAGGTACTTGGATTGATTTATGATATTTATAGTATTTTTTCAAATAATAGTAATTTTTTTAATACATTCATTTTTAACAAGTGAATTTTTTTACTACGAGGTCATACAAATTATTATTTAGTATATAAAAATTAATTTTAAATATAAATTATTTATATTCATCATAAAATTTATTTTTTAATATTTAAGGAATATGAAAATAAATTTAATTCCATTATAATGATGATGAAATATTTGTTTAATTAATTGAAATATAAAATAAATGATATTTAAAATAATACTTATTTCATTGGTTTAGAATTAATTCTTAATTTATCAATGAAAAACAGAACATTGAAATTGTGTTTGAAGAAATGTTTCGTGAATGTATATTTCCTTCTATTCAAAGATAGTACTATAATTCAACAACTTTATAATAACGATCATAGAATAATATTATATCACATTAACATAATTTATGATTATATGAATGACCTTTTCACACCTATTATATTTATGGATTTTCATCCCTCAACACTCAGATCATCATTCACTTTCTTTTGATCAATGACCTTAATCAGTCTCCTCAAAATATATGTTTCTCTTCCATGTCGATATCTTCTATTACCTCGATTGTTCTACTATTTATAAACATATATATTTTTTATTTCATATGCAATTTTTTAATTTCAATACTCTCTTATTAAGAGGATATTTTATTAAACCTTTTATGATACTGGTTTTCCATTAATTGTATTTTCAAATACGATCCTGTGATTATATTAACATATTTAGATTGTGAGGATGTAATTTATTTAAGGTGGGAGAATGTGACACATAGAAGATTATAAAATAATAATATTTTATTCAAAACATTTAACATGAAACACTTTATTTTTCATGCGTTATATTCAAAAATATGTTTTTTTGAAATCTTGTTTTACATGTTTGATTAGATTTTACGAAACAACAATATACTAATGTTATTCTTAAATATGACACTTATCAGATATCTTATTGAATAGAGAAAATGAATAATACTGACCAAATTATAAATATATTTTAATTAATAAAATTTATTTTCATCTATTTATTATAAATATTAATGATTAGAATTAAAATGAAAACGAAATGTTATCTGAAAAATCGAATATTCCTAAAAAATAGTTTAGTATTATTTGGTTCATATAATTAAAATTTCATTTTTAAAACATATAACAAATTTATTTTCAATTTTTTAAATATTTTTAAAATAAAAGTGTATAATTATCTTATTATCAATTAATTTTATTATTACCATATGTTTTATTTTTTGATGAATAAGGAAAAATAATGAATTTTAGTTGAATTTTTTTTAATTAAATAATTAAAAATGATAAATTATATTATGAATTGGTTTTAATATAAAAAAATATAAATTATATGTCTGTCATCAATATTATGTCATTGGAATCAATTTTATATAATATTTAGATATAAAATAATTATAAATATTTGAACATTTTATCTTTAAAATCTCACTTTATCACCATATCTATATGGTACATTCTAAACTAATTTTTCCACTTTTATGACTGAATTATAAATAATTGATTCCATATATGGAATACCAAAAATTGATGAAATAATATATGTTCAAAAAATTACTATACAAAAATGATAAGTGAAAAAAATTAATAATAATTATAGTGATTTTGGTTAGAGTGAGTAATCATCATGGTTAAACGTATAATATAAGGTGTAACAGTGACAAAAAACATGTATGAAAACAATTTTATATACATATTTATAAAATAATGAATTTTATTGATTTATATGTGTCTACATGACACATTTACATGAATTCTAACTATATATTTAGTTATGTAATAAAAATAACAAAATTATTTTTTTCTTTCTTTTAATTTCTATAATGCTCTGTGATACGGAAAAATAGATTATGTTCATTTAAGTATATAACTATGAAATATAAATGAATTATTTATGACATGATTATTTATTTTATTTTATTATAAATGATGTAATTTCATTAAATACATAGGAAATGCTCACACAATTATTATTTATTTAATAATAAAACAAAATAAATGATACTAGAAAATTAAAATTTAAGTAAATTTAATGAATTATTTACATACCAAATTTGTTTATAAATATATATTTTTGTTTTGTTTTTAACTTAATATAATTTAATTATATAATTTTATTGATATTTTAATGGTAAAAATTAATGAATATTGTCAAAATTTATGTTAATGTTATTTTATAATAAGTTTTATTTGATTAAAAGATTTAAAAATTCAAATAGATAATCCTCATCCATGTGATTTTTAAATTGTAATAAATATAATTTAATTTAAATTTATGGAATTTTTTTATTCTATAATAATTATATTGACCATTAAATAGTAAAAACACATTTACAATGGTTATTGTTAAAGACGCCTTTTTCCCCATTACTTTCACTACTGTATTAGTTATCTTCCAACACACAAATGTTTTTTTATTTTTAATATTAAATATAATAGTTAAAATATTTTTTTAATAATTATTTTATAATCATCATTTTAAATTTGTAGTACTATTTTATTTACATAGGTTTTAAAACATATTCACCTAATAGAAAAACAAAAATGGTAAACTAAGGAATTATAAGAGTTAATGAAAAAAATGTATTAAAACGTTGTTATATTGTGTAGTGTTGATGTTGATAGACCATGTAATCCTTCCACCCCCTTAATTATCAATCATGGAGCCATGTGAGGGAAGAGATACTTCCTGATAGTGAATACAATAGAGTATTTACAAGATTACAACTCCTCAAATATAAAAGGGAAATCACTCTGATCACCTATTCATACATATAATTCCATTTGTATCAAAAATTATCTACCCATGTAACTTTTCATATAACATCCCCTTGTATAATAAGCCTTATTTTTTTCAAAACCAAAACCATTTATTTTTTTAGAGAAAACCAAAGATTTTACCCTAAGAAAAGGTAACTCTCTTCTTAAATTATTTTTAATTTAGTTCCCAATCAACATCAATAAATTTTTATTATACCATGATTATATAATAACATTAGTATCTACCATATACTGATATGTTTTTATCTTAAATTTATTATATAAATAATCCCAAACTTTTTTAAAATGTTTTATACAATTATTGTTTTTGTGTGTGGTGGACTACTGCATCTCGGTCACATGTCATTAATTTTTTACATTAGCACATTTCAAGGAAAAGAATAATGATATATTTATATTTTATATATAATATAAAAAATATTTATGATTTTATTATGATTTTTTAATTAATATATCACACATAAATTCATGATATCCAATTTATGGTAATACGAAATCATCGCTTGGGTGTACAATAGTCTACCACCTCGTAAAGTGATGTGATTCATTCATGCTTTACATTTAATATATTAAGGATGCGTTTGATGAAAAAATTTGATATATATGTAATAAAAAATAATAATTTAATGAACATATATATATATATATATATATTTCATTCATTCATTCAATATGTTAAAAAAATTGAAATAGCGTTCATGCGTACATACGACCTACCGTCTCTATGAACGGTGTATTCCATTTACCACCTAAAAATATTATTTATTACTCAAAATTAATAAATTATGAATATATATTTTACTTAAATCATGTTACATATTATTTATATGATTCAATATTGTTCTAATTAAGAGGAAGAAAAAAACAAAGTCAAAAAATAATAAAGAAAACCTGAAAATTAACACCTGAAATAAAGAAAACAATGAATGGTTATTAACAAAAAGTGATAAGATGTTATTAAAGGATAATTTATGATATTTTAATAATTATTATGGTTCTAGTATATCATAATAACATTATTAAAACCATTATACAATATTTTAAAGAGTTTTTAACCTAAATGAAGTATAATGTAAAGGATTTGTTAATTCAACTTCCACTCATTCAGTGAACCATATACCTAGTTGACAATGTCATGATAAGAATATGTGTGTAATGAATTATGGTTATATTATATTTTAATTACACTTGTTTTAAAAAAAAATTGTGTACATTCATAATAAATTTTTTTATTACACCACACCTCAATGTTATGATCATTTTATGGGATTATTTAAATATCTCATTATTCTAGATATTTTTTATTATTGAATAGTAGATGAAAAAGATTAGTTGACCATTTCATAATAAAACCATAAATTTTATTCTCATATTTTTATTAATGAAAAATTTATTTTAAGGGGACTAATTCTTCTAATCATTGGTTGCTATAATGTTTTAGAAAATGTTTTCATGAAAATCTGACTTCATTTCACTCTTTAGTTAGAAAACATTTTTATTCCAAAATAATTTTTTCTAAAAATATATTCCAAATTGGTTTCTAATTTTAAAGTTTATTTATTAAATGAATTTTCAATCGTTTAAACTTTTAAAAAATAAAATGTAATATTATTTTTGTTATCATAAAATACTAGTAAATAATTTTTCAAAAAACTAAAAGAAATCATTATTTTAATGTGTACATCATGAATAAAATTTACAACCATCATAAACCCTATAATAAATAACAGATTTTGTTATATGATTAACGGGTTTTTTAATAGGAAATTATTATCATTTTTTTTATAAATTTTCATATTTAAATGTTATTTTAAAATAATATTATTTTAAAAAAATTAAAATGAAAATAATATTTCATGAAGAAAGTTATCCATAATGTTTTATTGTATTTTTATTCATTAGTGAAATATAACATTTATTAATAAACCAATAGGAATATATTTTATTGATACAATCCTTAATATTTATATGGATGGATTATTCTCATGTTGACCAAGAATGTATTGACATTCACTTCAATTAATAATTTTTCATTTCATTAACATTAAATTAAAATATTATTTTTTTGGTGGAGAATAATTTTCCGTATAAATTTCAATATTAATTATCATTAATATATTTATTTTTTTAATGGTATAAAATTTTTATTATAATTTTCTATATTTAAATTTATTTACTGACTAGGAAAATATTGATAAATCGATACCCTTTACTAAATACAGGTATTTTATAAGGCATATTGTTTAATAGATTAATCTATTATTTGGTATGTGATTAATTATTTATTTTAGAATGGAAAGGTTAGGGTATATTTATAGTAATAAAATTTATTACTCATTAGTATCATGATATTAAATTAGTTGAAAACAAACCATTCTATTTTGTAACCAAGTATTTTAAAATAGCATGTAAAAGGTCTTGACAGTAGTATGTTTTAACCCATAATATAAAAGGTCTTGATAGAAATAGTTTCATGTACCTTGTAAACATGTAATATAATAATTAATAATTTCATTCAGTCAAAATTCAGCTATTAAAATCATGGAGATTTTCCCAACAACATTATCTCTAGAAGAATATCTTTTTCAGTATATTTATTAAATAGCAAGTGTTATTAGTTATTTAACTTTATATATTATTTTTTCATTATCTAGTTATTTAAATGGAATTACTTCTCTATTTTTTACATATACTTGTTTATTATTCGGATTGTGTGTAACAACCCAAAATTTTGAATAAAGATTGTTTCCTAATTTTGTGTGTAATTTTATTTTATTTTATTTTTATACTCAACAAAAATGTTTTATTTGATAAACATGATTATAATTAAAATGAGACCTTTGGGTTTTGACTGTTATATGACCATTGTTCAATATGACCACTAGAAACTAAATGTTTCGATTATTGTCTCTAAATACAAGTAATCGTGGTTAATTATTATAGAAAGAAGATTCGATGGCCTCACCTAGTAGTCTTGGACCGATCGAAGCCCATCTAACAGAGATTGGGAAGGAGGTAGCACCATTGGCCTTTGCTCTGGACCAAACCCAAGCCGAACTTCATCATGTGAAGCTAGAACGGAATCGCCTTCGCGAGAAGTTCAAACTGATAGAAATTACTACTCGGGCAATGTTGACCGAGCCGCCCCAAGATTCTATCACCCTAGCACACCTTACTCTTAGGTCCTATGCTGGTATTATAAGGGGCTATGTAACGAGACCGTAACTACCTTGTGTAATCCTTGTTTTAAATAAAAATTTGGATTTCTTTTTATGATGAAGTTTATGAATTTTCAAATGACTGGATAAAAATTGTATGCATATTTTTGATGAATTTTAGAAAAAGGATATATTAAAAATGGTTGTGTAAACCTTAAATAATTAAAAATGTGTAATGATTTTCACAAAATGGTCTTCTACAATTATGTTCAGTACGAAATTTAGAGTCTA
Source organism: Viscum album (assembly GCA_963277665.1). Taxonomy (NCBI): domain Eukaryota; kingdom Viridiplantae; phylum Streptophyta; class Magnoliopsida; order Santalales; family Viscaceae; genus Viscum; species Viscum album. The sequence goes on from OY728133.1 coordinate 251,130,546, forward strand.
ATAAGATCAACTTAATTTTTGATGAATAGTAAATTATGAATAGTGATTTTATGATTAGGATTAGTAATGTGTCCAAATGGATTAGTAATCTCACTTAAAGAAAGTATTAATATAAACTAGGCACCTTGATTAAGTAATGTGATTCAATAAAATTGTTAGATAATGGTTTCATAAATTATTATTCAAGTATTAGTTTTTTTGGATGAATAGTGTTTTTTAATTAAAAATTTAATTAAAAATAATTAGAAAATTATTTTTATAAAAATGACTTTATTTTTGAACTCAGAGCATCGATATTATGTTATGGTAATTTTTGGGGATTTTTCTGAAAAAATGAATTTTCAATGAATAGTGTATTTATTTAAAAATAAAATTAAAAATATTTAGAAAATTATTTTTATAAAATGGATTTCATTTTTAAAATCATAGCATTGATATTTGGTTAAGGTGAAATTTTGGGGTTATTCTGAGAAAGTTGAATTTTTAGTGAATAGTAAAAATACAGTTTTAGGGATTCGGTATGTTTAATGACATCATAACGGTGTCATGATGATGTCATGAGATTTTTTGAGGGTTGGACGGCCAAGGGTGATGAATTATTGTTTTGGGGGCCCCATGTGGCCTAACTCCATGATAAATGACAAGGGATAGCACATGGGTTTGAGAAAAGCACATGTGAGGTGTCCCTTGGCCATTAATGCCTTGTCCCCTCACTTTCCCTATTAATACCAAGCCCTCCTCTCATCCATTCGACTCCCCACTCATTCCCAACGAATTTATGGTCTCATTACCTCCCAAGGAGTCCTCCCAAGGTGCCCCCAAGCCCTCATGGTCCCAACCTTTGAGGTTTAAGAGTTACATTTTAAGGTAAGGGATCCGACCCCTCTCTTTCTTTTCATGAAATCTCTTTTATGTCATTCCTTTTCTGCTCCATGTTTTTATGAGAGAGGATGTTCTTTTATATTCCTCTTACTGCCCTTTCATGTTTATATGATGAGAGATCCCCTCTTACTCTCATCATTTCGTTTTATGAAAGTTTAAGTGACGCCGTTAGGCTGCCGAATTTTTAAGGGATTCTTTCACCTTCCTCGTTTTCAAGTTCTATTTTCATTCAAGTCTTTCATGTTCCTTTTTATTATATTGGGGTATGATCTCTAAATTATCATACAGATATTTTATGATCATATGATGAGAGACCCCATTTGATCGCTTCAATTCAGTATTTTGAAGTTTTAAATGGCGCCGTTAGGCTGCCGAATTTTTAAGTGGTTCTTCACCCTTCTCGTTTTGAAGTTCTACTTTCATGTCAATTATTTCAAGTTCCTTTTTGTTATATTGGGGTATGATCTCTATATATATCATACTGGACTCTTATTTTCATATGATGAGAGACCCCATTTGATCTCTTCAATTCAGTATTTTGATGTTTTAAGTGGCGCCGTTAGGCTGCCGAATTTTTAAGTGGTTCTTCACCCTTCTAGTTTTGAAGTTCTACTTTCATGTAAATTCATTCAAGTTAATTTTTGTTATGTTGGGAATTATCTCTATATCTATCATACTGAACTCTTATGTTCACATGATGAGAGACCCTATTTGATCTTTTCAAATCATTTTTGTTGATGTTTGAGTAACGCCATTAGGCTGCCGAACTTTCATAAGAGAAATCTAATTTTTTGTCTTCCTTCAATGTTTTTTATTTCAAATGGTATGTCCTGAAAACTTCATTACCATGTCCATATATCCTTCTTATTATGTTCCCCTACTGTTTTATGGATCAATTTTGAGTGGGTGACCCATGTCCCCTCTCTTTTCAATGTTTTCTAAAACCCCGAAACATAGCCGTTATGCTGCAGAATTTTCATCTCAAAATGCCTCTCTCTTTTCTCAAAATTATTTTTATGTTATAAAGTGAATACTCAAAGCTCTTATTTCTATAAGGGTATTCACATATATATCAAAATGTCCTATTTTCAATTCTGGTATTTACATACATGAGACCCGCTTTCCCTTTCCGTGGGTTTAAAGTGACGTAAAGATCATGTCTTTAAAGCAGTTTTTAAAACGTTATGATTATGAAATGAAACCCATTTATTTTATGCTATGTGGGTTATTTATGAAATTTTTGATGATGATATATGTGGCTCACATGATAATAAAGGCAAATTTAAGGGTGTGCCCTGATAGCGCTCCAATGCATTGGGTAATGATGTAACCACTAGAGATTACAATTTTCACGATACCTTGGTGAATAACCTTGGTAATTTTCAAATGACACCTTGGGGATGGACCTTGGTGATATGTTCATGATTGTCTATGTTAAATGATGTAGCCACATCTTCAAGTTATGAAAAATTTTGTTTTTATTATGATATGCCTCATGATTTCATTTTCATGCCTTAAAGTTCTTTTCATGACTTTATTGATGTATCTCAAGTTCATATGTAAAATGTTTCTCTTGTTTCCCTTACTGGGCCTTCTGCTCACCCTTTCCTTTGATGTATGTCCCCAGGTTATGAGATGCAGTAATGAACCTAGGATGAACATAAGGAGAAGCTTTTCAAGTGTTTAAGAATAATGTTTTTTTTTTGTTTCATGTTTTATGTTCCTTGTTTCCAAGACACTAAACCTTAAAGATCCTCAGTTCCGTGTAATGGAATGAAAAGTTATGTTATAAAAAGACGGGATGCTATAGTTGGTATCAAAGGATGGTTTAGTTATTTTTTGAAATTAGGATATGAAAACTCTAGGAGGAACCCTATAGAAAAGTTTAATATAGGAAATCTTCCTGGTATTTTGGTGAGTTTTGAGTAAGGGGTTGCCAAGCAAATACATCCCTGTCTGGATACGAGCAGGTAGAGGTGGCTCTGGCACAGATGTACATAGGGGTAAAACCCGAAAACACCGCTTTGAGCTAGACTCAAACGGGAACTGGTACACGACAACGGGCCTTGCTGCACTCTTGTTTACGACACTCCCGGGGGATATGCTTTGGTAAATTCATAAGCTTGGTATGAACCATTGTTAAAGGAACAAAGATAAAATAAAATAAAGGTTCACATAAGAATATATGATCATTCATAACCTAGATGGGAACCTAGGAGATCACAAGTTAGGGTATACCTTTCATATACAAGTTATCCTTATATGCTTTCAGTTCCTTTTCATGATTATTAGCTAAGTACTTAAGCCCCTAATTATGCTTTCTCTTCTTAGTTAATGGTGGGAAATGGAAGAACATGTTCCGACAACCAATGTGATAGGAATGCGACGATTTTCGTATTAATATCACAGGGATGATTAGGGGATTAAAATATGATTATTATTTTGGAAGACGTTCATTATTTTGGGAACCATATTTGATTGAGGTAAATAGATTACTACGGTATTTTCATTGAGGAGTAAGGTTGACTTATATTTTGAAGAATCGATGAATTTAAGGTGAACTTATAGTAATTTAGGTTACTTATGGGAATGACTAACCTATCTTGGATAAAATATGTTTAGGTTAGCTACTTTTTATAAGATGTTAGGAGTGGTTGATGTTGTCTGGAGATGAACAATGAAGTTGTTTTGGAAGACTATGTTATCAAATCCTTATTGTATTTGGGTTTCAATCTTAGTTTGGTTTGTTTTGAGGAATTTTAAGAACCATTATTTATGGAATGGTCTATGATGAACTTTGGGTAGTACCATGGAACTTTGATGATTTAAAAGTAGTTTCCATTCCTATGAGATTCTTTCTTTTTTAAGAGTTGTTTTAGCTTAACCTTTCTGTTTTTGGGATATTGTTTAAAGATAGAAGAAATAGATAGTTAATCTTTTGTAGATTATGTGATTCTATAAAAGATGATTCTTGTGCTTTTATGAGACCAAGTGTTTTTGAATTCTCATCATTTGGAGAAACGATTAGTGTTGGTAGGGACTTGTTAAAGGATGAAAGTCTACTTGAAGGTAGGTATATTTTCTTATGTTTTTGTTCTATGTAGTAAATGAAATCCTCAAAATTATGAAAAGAAACGTAAAACAAAAATGTTGTTGGTTTACGTTTTCTACTAGGTAATCAAAGATCGTTTACACACATCATAAGTTTGGGATTTTCTCATGGTTAACTTTCTCCTAATCATGTTCTCTATCACTCTCCCTCAGAACTTGACCCTTTGTTTTTTCCTCCATGTCCATGTTTTCCTACATGGAACCCTAGTGTGGGTTAACTCGGGTGACCATTGTACTTCCCTTTCTTTATTTTAAAGTAATAGTTTTACTGACTCCATTTCCGATGTGGGACATTCAATGAAATTTCAAACCTAATTTTAAAAAATTGCGAGGACGCAATTTCTTAAGGGGGGAAGATTGTAACAACCCAAAATTTTGAATAAAGATTGTTTCCTAATTTTGTGTGTAATTTTATTTTATTTTATTTTTATACTCAACAAAAATGTTTTATTTGATAAACATGATTATAATTAAAATGAGACCTTTGGGTTTTGACTGTTATATGACCATTGTTCAATATGACCACTAGAAACTAAATGTTTCGATTATTGTCTCTAAATACAAGTAATCTTGGTTAATTATTATAGAAAGAAGATTCGATGGCCTCACCTAGTAGTCTTGGACCGATCGAAGCCCATCTAACAGAGATTGGGAAGGAGGTAGCACCATTGGCCTTTGCTCTAGACCAAACCCAAGCCGAACTTCATCATGTGAAGCTAGAACGGAATCGCCTTCGCGAGAAGTTCAAACTGATAGAAATTACTACTCGGGCAATGTTGACCGAGCCGCCCCAAGATTCTATCACCCTAGCACACCTTACTCTTAGGTCCTATGCTGGTATTATAAGGGGCTATGTAACGAGACCGTAACTACCTTGTGTAATCCTTGTTTTAAATAAAAATTTGGATTTCTTTTTATGATGAAGTTTATGAATTTTCAAATGACTGGATAAAAATTGTATGCATATTTTTGATGAATTTTAGGAAAAGGATATTTTAAAAATGGTTGTGTAAACCTTAAATAATTAAAAATGTGTAATGATTTTCGCAAAATGGTCTTCTACAATTATGTTCAGTACGAAATTTAGAGTCTAATAAGATCAACTTAATTTTTGATGAATAGTAAATTATGAATAGTGATTTTATGATTAGGATTAGTAATGTGTCCAAATGGATTAGTAATCTCACTTAAAGAAAGTATTAATATAAACTAGGCACCTTGATTAAGTAATGTGATTCAATAAAATGGTTAGATAATGGTTTCATAAATTATTATTCAAGTATTAGTTTTTTTGGATGAATAGTGTTTTTTAATTAAAAATTTAATTAAAAATAATTAGAAAATTATTTTTATAAAAATGACTTTATTTTTGAACTCAGAGCATCGATATTATGTTATGGTAATTTTGGGGGATTTTTCTGAAAAAATGAATTTTCAATGAATAGTGTATTTATTTAAAAATAAAATTAAAAATATTTAGAAAATTATTTTTATAAAATGGATTTCATTTTTAAAATCATAGCATTGATATTTGGTTAAGGTGAAATTTTGGGGTTATTCTGAGAAAGTTGAATTTTTAGTGAATAGTAAAAATACAGTTTTAGGGTTTCGGTATGTTTAATGACATCATAACGGTGTCATGATGATGTCATGAGATCTTTTGAGGGTTGGCCGGCCAAGGGTGATGAATTATTGTTTTGGGGGCCCCATGTGGCCTAACTCCATGATAAATGACAAGGGATAGCACATGGGTTTGAGAAAAGCACATGTGAGGTGTCCCTTGGCCATTAATGCCTTGTCCCCTCACTTTCCCTATAAATACCAAGCCCTCCTCTCATCCATTCGACTCCCCACTCATTCCCAACGAATTTATGGTCTCATTACCTCCCAAGGAGTCCTCCCAAGGTGCCCCCAAGCCCTCATGGTCCCAACCTTTGAGGTTTAAGAGTTACATTTTAAGGTAAGGGATCCGACCCCTCTCTTTCTTTTCATGAAATCTCTTTTATGTCATTCCTTTTCTGCTCCATGTTTTTATGAGAGAGGATGTTCTTTTATATTCCTCTTACTGCCCTTTCATGTTTATATGATGAGAGATCCCCTCTTACTCTCATCATTTCGTTTTATGAAAGTTTAAGTGACGCCGTTAGGCTGCCGAATTTTTAAGGGATTCTTTCACCTTCCTCGTTTTCAAGTTCTATTTTCATTCAAGTCTTTCATGTTCCTTTTTATTATATTGGGGTATGATCTCTAAATTATCATACAGATCTTTTATGATCATATGATGAGAGACCCCATTTGATCGCTTCAATTCAGTATTTTGAAGTTTTAAATGGCGCCGTTAGGCTGCCGAATTTTTAAGTGGTTCTTCACCCTTCTCGTTTTGAAGTTCTACTTTCATGTCAATTATTTCAAGTTCCTTTTTGTTATATTGGGGTATGATCTCTATATATATCATACTGGACTCTTATTTTCATATGATGAGAGACCCCATTTGATCTCTTCAATTCAGTATTTTGATGTTTTAAGTGGCGCCGTTAGGCTGCCGAATTTTTAAGTGGTTCTTCACCCTTCTCGTTTTGAAGTTCTACTTTCATGTAAATTCTTTCAAGTTAATTTTTGTTATGTTGGGGAATTATCTCTATATCTATCATAATGAACTCTTATGTTCACATGATGAGAGACCCTATTTGATCTTTTCAAATCATTTTTGTTGATGTTTGAGTAACGCCATTAGGCTGCCGAACTTTCATAAGAGAAATCTAATTTTTTGTCTTCCTTCCATGTTTTTTATTTCAAATGGTATGTCCTGCAAACTTCATTACCATGTCCATATATCCTTCTTTTTATGTTCCCCTACTGTTTTATGGATCAATTTTGAGTGGGTGACCCATGTCCCCTCTCTTTTCAATGTTTTCTAAAACCCCGAAACATAGCCGTTATGCTGCAGAATTTTCATCTCAAAATGCCTCTCTCTTTTCTCAAAATTATTTTTAAGTTATAAAGTGAATACTCAAAGCTCTTATTTCTATAAGGGTATTCACATATATATCAAAATGTCCTATTTCAATTCTGGGATTTACATAATGAGACCCGCTTTCCCTTTCCGTGGGTTTAAAGTGACGTAAAGATCATGTCTTTAAAGCAGTTTTTAAAACGTTATGATTATGAAATGAAACCCATTTATTTTATGCTATGTGGGTTATTTATGAAATTTTTGATGATGATATATGTGGCTCACATGATAATAAAGGCAAATTTAAGGGTGCGCCCTGATAGCGCTCCAATGCATTGGGTAATGATGTAACCACTAGAGATTACAATTTTCACGATACCTTGGTGAATAACCTTGGTAATTTTCAAATGACACCTTGGGGATGGACCTTGGTGATATGTTCATGATTTTCTATGTTAAATGATGTAGCCACATCTTCAAGTTATGAAAAATTTTGTTTTTATTATGATATGCCTCATGATTTTATTTTCATGCCTTAAAGTTCTTTTCATGACTTTATTGATGTATCTCAAGTTCATATGTAAAATGTTTCTCTTGTTTCCCTTACTGGGCCTTCTGCTCACCCTTTCCTTTGATGTATGTCCCCAGGTTATGAGATGCAGTAATGAACCTAGGATGAACATAAGGAGAAGCCTTTCAAGTGTTTAAGAAGAATGTTTTTTTTTGTTTCATGTTTTATGTTCCTTGTTTCCAAGACACTAAACCTTAAAGATCCTCAGTTCCATGTAATGGAATGAAAAGTTATGTTATAAAAAGACGGGATGCTATATTGTGTCACTATTTCATCCACAGTACATAACCCTTACTAAATGTTTTAGATCACCCTTATTTTGTTTCCTTTATTTAGGATTGAATAAGATTACTATGACAGATATGAAGGGATATTCTAGATGAAATAACGTTATTATGAAAACATTTCTTATTTAGTTTTATTATTGAAATGTAATATGTGAATCATATATGTATCTACTTTTTCATGATTATTAAACTGATAAGTCTTCTTAGATTCTATTATTTATATATTATTCCAATTTAATGGTAGCGGGAAATGGCTATGAGAAAATGGGGTCAGGGTCACTAATAATTGTAGGGATTGAGTTTAATAAAATGGATTATATATTTTAAAATGTATTCTTTAATTTTTTCAAAATTTTCAATTTCATATATGGTCATAATGAATAAAAACATGAGTAAAAATTCATTACTACGATAAAAGTAAAAATGGTTAATGGGGATTTAATCTAATATTATAAGTGTTAAATGACATACAAACATTTATAAATATTATTGGTTGAATTTATTTAGACATTTTATAATAAAATTATAAAAAATTATCCAATATGGATCCACATGACCATGAAATTGATATTATGTTATTTTAATGCTTAGTATAATTATAAGCGTCACACCCCAAACTAATAAAATGGAACCACCTATCCTCTTTTTTCACACCTTATTAATCCCCATCACTGGAAAAAAATATACCAACATATTTTATGAAATATTATATATACATTCTATAGGCTATTTCCCTTCTAAAATCCATACAAAATTTCCCTTAATAAGAGTTTTAGACGAGATTTCTCAGTAATGAGATAAATTATCATCACTAAATCCATTTATTAGTAGTTATTCTCATTACTCCAAAAAATCATCTATAAAAAATAGAAAATTAAGAAATAAATATATTTTCTATACTTAAAATGTATTTATGTTAATGTTATGTCAATTATATATCTCTTTTATATATATTGGAAAATAAAGCATCACCCATAGAGATATAAATTCTACTATCTATATGATGTAATGTCTTTTATTTTTCATAATTTCATATCTAAAATTGTTATATAAATGAATTATATATATTTATATATATATATATTAGTAATTATATCATAAATATATCATATTATCTACCTTCTTACCCAACCACCTATTGTAAAATAAAAAGTCCACTTGTGTGTGGTTGTGGATTACCACATGGACAAATCATTGGAATTTTTTTTATTTCTAAATTATTTTCATTGTAATGATGATAAATTAATTTAATATATATTACATATATTATATTATTTTATTATTTTAATTTTTAAAAAAAAAATTCTTTTGTTTTTTTATATTCATCAAAAACATTAAACACCAATCGTGCATACATACGAACTATAAACTCTACCAAGTTATGTAAATAATTATTCATCACTAAAATATATGGTTGATTATAATAATTTATATAATAAATAGATATTAAATTTATCACATTATTAATATTCTATATATGAATAAATGATTACAATGGTGTATGGATCTGAACTAGAGAATATAAATATGCTTCGAAAATTGGTCTGTTTTCATGAGAATAATTATTTTGATAATGAATTCTTAATGAAATGATAATTATAATTTATAAAAGAGTTATATATAGTAATATATATATGAATTTTGTTTCAAAATAAATTTATAGTAAATCCTTATATTTTATTCAAAAGATGTGAAGGTATGTGGAGCAATATGGGACATAAGGTTAGGGATCTTCATCTCAATAATTTTTCACTGAGACATGTTTCATGTTATGAACCTACATGGAGTATGTAATATAAATTTTATATATTAAATATTTATTAACTTCATAGTCGTATTAATTAAATTTGGATTTTATTTTATTTCATTCATTTGGTTTATGATTAAAAGTTAATAAAACGTATAGGTTTATGTTATTATATAATTTGTTTTCATGACTGTCTATGCTAGAATTTCATTGCGGAAAATTTAATGATTATTATATTTTAAAAAATAAATATTATATTGTCCTATTGTTAGTTTTGAGAGTTTTGAGTATTGACATCATTTTTTCCCTCCATCTAACTCAGAATTTTCAAAATAACATTTAATAAAAAGAAGACCACATTTATTCATTAGGGCTGAGTATCATTATCCTCCATGTTTGTGTTCTAAAAAAAATATAGCGAATTTTTATCAAGTATTAATTATTTAATAATTTGTATTTTTACCACTTTTTACTTTCCTGAAATATCATTGAAATTAAAATTTTGATATTTTTTTATGTTACATACATTTGACATTCAATTAATGTCTTAAAAGAATGTTCTCTTTTAATGAATATGGTATGGAAGGATTTATTAACCATAATGTCATTACTAATTCATGAATATTATATTAAATTTTTACATGATTTTTCAATGAAAAATATATTTCAATTATTATGATTTTTTTATTTTAAATTTTTCCAAAATAAATTGATTCTCTGTATTGATTTTAAAATATTTTTTTCAAATACTTCAATGAAAGATAGTTTTCATAAATAAAAATAGCATTTAATTAATTTTATACTTTATTATGTATAATATTTTATTATACCACCAATGTATTTCTATTTATGTCTTACTATGATCAAATGTTTAAAACAACCCTATGAAACCTATCAATATCTCATTGGTTATTTATGTTATGATGAAATATTTATAGAAGAATTTTATTTTCCAAGGGTTATACTATGATAAATATTTTTATTATATTATTGTCCACTTACTAATGGGTTTCATTGTATGATCATTGTTATTGGATTTATATTTCCCTCTTATTATTTGGGTGAATAATTATATATCATGGTATAATATAAACCAAACTGTGAAATGATAAAAATTCAATAAGAATTAATGTCTACTATGATAGTCTTAGTAGTGAGCCTTGGAAAAGGAAATATACATATTTTGTATTCAACCCCATCCTCCATGGGAGATTTTATACTTTTATATTTATAGAATTGTTACTTTATAGGTTAGATGATTATATATTCTTATGTGTAAGCACAAAACTTTTGTCTCATGGTTGTAAAATGTTCTCATAGATAATGATTTATTATTTATTATTCCACTATATTATATCATATGTATTTTTTATAACAAAGTCTTGTATCATGACTCTATATTAATGATATTTGACTGATTGAGAATGATTTAATAAGTTATGATAGTTTTGTCTGGCCCTACTCTGTATATTTTGATCACTTATGATCATTGATTAATATCTCAATTTTTTACACATAATGATCATCTAATCTATACCATTCTTATATATCCATTTGTCTTGGCTATGAATAATGTTTTTTAATAGGGAAAGTATAAAAAGGGATATTTTTTAGAATTAAATTTTGGTACATATAAATTTTCTATCATGAAATATGTTTATTTTTTATCTGGTGTCGTAAAAAACTAAAATATTATTATATTGGGAATGTATTGTTATAGAACATATTGAATATTCATCTAAAATGATATAATATTTTTGATTGTCATGCATGGGGTCCCATCATGGGATATGAATGAACCATATTATAGATCATAAGAGAATGTTGTAAAGAATGTGTAACATACCAAAATAAATTTGTGGGTAGAATGAAAATATCCAACATATAATCACAAAAAAGATGTTTAGTTGAACAACAATGGATTTAATAGTGATATACAAATACTAATGGATTTCCCTTTGGAATGAAATGTTTTGGGTTTCGGAATTTTTCATAAAACAAGACATTATGGATTGATGGAGGAATATAAATTTCAATCACAATGAATTTTGAGTTTATGTGTATAAATGTATTTTTTTATATTGGATATCAATATATTGGGGTATATTTTGGAGTTTTTTACACATTTGTTGACATTTTTGTGAAAATTTTAAATTTTTTATGGGGTTTGATAGAGGGAGAATCTACTATATGTTGATACACATGAAATTAATTACATTGTGATATTATAACCATTACAAGTTTGGATATTAACTTGATGGTATTTCCAATATTTCCCATTAGTTACTATGTGGAATTTTATTGGTTTCCCTGTAGGCAATAAATATTTTTTAAAAATATTAATTATTAATATTTTAAAATTTGGGGATTTTTTCCTCTATCCATATGATAGGAAGAGGATGAGACCCTCCTCACTATAAATCCACTTCTATAGATGTTTTTATCCAGTATCTAATCATTATAATCTCTATGGTATACACTGGATTAATATGGGGGAGGATAAAGAAAGAACTCAATGTTTTTCTAATGTTTATCCCGTATCTCAATTTTTAAATGGAAATAAAAAATAGAACATTTCTATATTTTTAGAAATTAATGCAAAAAATATACCATACGGGGATAATAGATGGAATAACTAAAATGGTTAAAAAAAATATTTGTTCGGTTATATATTAATATATAAATCACATTTTTTTTAAAATATAATGTGAATGCCAATGGATAGAGCTTCAAAAGACATAAATATGAAACAAGGGGTCCTCATACATGGAAATTTACAAGGATGGGTATCTTATTTCAATAACATTCTTTATATTTTAGGTTTACTGATTTTTGGATCACACAATGAATATGTATCTATGTAGAATTCGTGATAGTTAGGAGAAATTGGCCTGAAATGGAACATTGGTCAATGGATAATTTATTAATATTCCAAGATGAAGTATTTTTTCCAATTGTATGGGTTTGGGTGTTCATAAATCATAAAATTAAATGGTTTGGGGGTGTTTTATCTTGTAAAATATAGTAAAAGTTTTATTTATGGAGAATAAAAGTATTTTTATGGGATTGAGTGTAATTACCCTTCACTAGTTTGTAGAATCATGGTTTATAGGGTTATATTATTTAATATTCGTAGGTGAATTATTTATTATGGGAATGCCTTGAAGATATATAATATTGTGAGTGAAATAATATTATTCTTGGTTCATGAATACTCTCTTTAGATGTGTATATGGAAAACAATATGTGGTTTTATTTATAAGTCCATGATTTTCCAATCAGGAATGGGAGTGTGTATTATTTTAAGAAATGTAGATGATTTTTTTTACTAATTGACATTCCAAAGAAAATTTATGGATTATTTATCATATAGAAATTGGGAATCATAATAACAATTACTTTGTCTGCGTAAGATAAAATTTGAATATGAATGTTGACTATTTATCTTGATGTAAAATTTTGTAAAACCTATAATCATTGTAATCACCTTGAATGTGAGGATAATAGAATGATGATAATATAAAAGAAATTTGGTAATGATATAGGGAAAAATTTAAGTTTGTTTCCATTTAATGATATTATTTTGATTATAGATATTAATAATCTCAATTTTTCATTCTATTCATAACACCATAGAGGTAGATAATTAGTCTTTTTTGGGGTACCCTTAATTCGATCTCTCATGTTTGTTTCTAAAATAATAATATATATGAAATTATTTAATTCCAAGTCAGATGACTCAATATAATATTATATTTTGTTTATGTTATCAAAAATTAATTCCACATTATTTGACACAAAATTATTGAAGTGACAGTCACTAGGAAATCACACGTCATGTTTTTTTAATGAATATTTATACCCAAGAAAAAGTTGGTTATACCTCCATGTGATTTATGATAGGTCTTACACAAAGGGATAGATATTCCTCTAAAATTTTACCTAATCTAGTGATGTTTTTGTGAGAAAACCACGATTGACAAAAGTCACCTATTTCTATAATTTCATAAGAATAATTGTGTTCATGACCGGAACTATTTTTTGAGGTCCTTCAAGGATCTTGATACCACTTTAAAACAACATACAAGGTGAATAGTTCCCTTTGAATGCTTCTATTTGACTTCTCATTGAGTCCAAATTTGCATAAATATAAAAATTTATGACTTTATAAAGTCATGATTTATTTATATATTAAAGTAATTTAGAATATGGAAACTTCTAATGTTATACTCATGGTGAAAATATAATTCTCACCAATTTCTTAAGAATTCAATTTTTTTGTTTTGTGGCTCATATATTGAATAGTCAGGTGGTAGCATGACTCCATCATTATATTTGGAAGTCTCTTGCAAAAAAAAATGTGATTTATGTTCTTTGTGTTATAGGTATACCCACCATTCAACCATAAGAGGAAACTCCCATTATCTATATAATGAATAGAACTCATCCATGACCAACAAGGCTTTTGTCGTCATGCATGTTACATAGCCATTTCATGTATCTCTTATTTGATTCCTCATCTAGATTCCAAGTGTCAAAGATTCCATGTCATTATGTATGATAAATAAATAATCATCACAAAATATGAAATATGGTGTAAGAAAATGAAGAATGTTAGAGAAAAAATTATTAAAAAATTGGTGATTTCAAAGGAAAAAACAAAACACATTATTTAGGGAAGACAATAATAATCCAATTTTAAATGGACCTATGATCAATTCTAATGCGATGATAACCACATGAACTATTCATCGATATCCATCCTATTAGTACTATCCCACAAGAACTGCACTGGATGAACCAATTATCATTATGTGGAATATATATGAATAAATCATGTGATCACATGATCCCATACCCATTCATTGTCAAACCATTAGTGGTCTCTCCTTCATAGGCTCTTTTCATGGACCCCTACATTTGTGTGACAATTTCTCCCCATCTAGAGGTCATCTAGGATACCAATAGCCATCATTCAACAGTGCCACAACACCATACATTCATAATAAAGGCCACCCCTATGGAAATAAAATCTAAATGACCATTGTCTGTTTTCTAAATGTTTCCCCCTTTGATCATCCATTCCCATGCTAATTGATGTCCCAAAATTAACCTCCCAAGTAAATTGGGTCATCTAGACGTTTCTTATCAGGGTTTTTTTGTAATTGGGACCCAATTGGGTGGTAGTTATTTGATTATTCTTATTTCATCAAATATTCCTTACTTTATTCCTATATTCTGAAATGAGAAGCGACTTGGGAAGCATATGCTAATTTTTAGATCAATCTATACGTTACACCTAGTCTAGGGTTTATAAGAAAATAGAAAAATATGAATGTGGATCTTGATGGTTTAACCCTATAGTCTTCATTATTTGATTACACTTGATACCGATACCCTAATCCATAAATGAATGAAGAGTGGATTGTTTTATGGAATCGCAACTAGATTAAGACCTTATCCAATTTTACTGGTTGAAATATCACTCCTTCCTTCTATATTCCCTACCACTTATATCATGTATGTGGAAGGATGATTAATCTAGATCTTATTGTTTTACTGAAGACCCATACATTTATAGTTCTGTTACAATATTGAGCTTTATTTTCCATTATTTTACACACTTTACATAACTCAATTGATCTTATATAGTAGTGATGATAATGCCCCTATAATAACTAAAACTTTACATTTTTTGGGCCTCCAAGAGGGTGTTAGACCCATATTTATCTTATAGGGTAGATCCATATGAATAAGAACCAATCAATTATCTAATATATCACCCTTCAACAAACTAATGTCCCCATAAAATTATGTTAAACTATATGGAAATTTTCTTATAATACAAAGTAAAACTGAAGGTACGATCATTTCCTATGACTTTTAACTAAGTTACCCAAACATTATAGGATTGCGTGTCTATACACTATATGATATATAGGATTGGTTTTAAATTAATGAACATAACATTTTAATATCTCAATAATATCATAATTTTACCCACTAGAACAAATTCCCATCATTTTAATATTCTATTATCAGGAATATTAATGATAGATTCATACCCACATCGGGAGAGCCATGATTTCACTAGGATTTCTAATATTTCCATTGGTATTCCATATCCCTATCAGCAGACCCCCTACACCACAATGGACCCTAGAACCCATTATGAACACCATAAATAGATTCTTGATAATTATTCTAAAACCAATTGTTGTATTGTAACACTCCTCCTAGTATTCATTTCGACATGAAATTAAACTATATCGGATAGACCAAGTTAGATGAAATTAAAAGGTATAAAAATTTCCATTTAGTGGCACAAAAATATATTGGATTTTATTCCATTTCTATGGGATTGTAAGAAATATATTGAAGGGACAAAATCCAAAAAAACAAATACAAATCATCATTTAAGATGACATTGAGTTACATAGTCCACCAATAACAAGGATGTAAACCAAAATAGCATTTTACTATAAACTAACCATCATTCATGACAGTTATCGATAATGTTTTTAAAATTACATGGTATGTTAAATTTACATGTCATAAATATATTGGGCTGTCTTTTAGTATTAAATAATCCCCCTCCCAAGGGTGTTGTGACAATGACCTATCATCATCATAAATAATTCATTTCATAAGGCCTCACTTATAACATCCTGGTAACATAATTCCTTTTGAAAGAATGTTCACCTTAAATGATACGAGTACTTGATGCCAAAATATTTTAGGAATAATATTGTATTAATTTAAACATTACACATCATACAAAAATACACAATCCCCATCCCAAAGTTTTTTAAACATTTGAGATGAGATACATAAAAATATTAATAAAAATTATTAATTTTATAGCTACCAGTGATCTTCTCAACCCAATAATTATTTCAAGAAAATATTATAGGAAAAAATTAAATAAGGAATATGGGAATCAAAATAAGGGGTAAGATCAAATTCTTATTAATGTAAAAAACATGTCAACATTTTATCAACTTTTGTATCATATGAATGTGAGAAAACGTGAGTATAATAGAAATATCTAATTAAATATGATACTTGAAAAATAAGAGTTGTCTATAAGGATTAATAAGTAGTTATTTAATCTAAATCCATCAAACATATACTATCAAATAAGAGTGTTTCTGATGAAAAAATAGAAAAATCATAGCATTTTCAAAAAAAATGAAACACTAGCTATTATATTTCATATTGTTTCAAACATAACAATAATGTCCATGAATCATGTTTTAAACAAAATAATAATGTGCATATACCATGTTGTGAATATAATTCTTTCCCATTAATAATGATGTAAACATAAAAATAATTTACACACAAGATTTTATGAACATTAAAATAATTTACAAACAATATATTTTGAAAATAACAATAATGTATAAAAAACACATATTGATCATAAAAACAGTGCACACACATTATGTTTTAAACATAAAAAAACCTAAGTAGATCACATTATGAATATCAAAAAAATGTAGGCATATCACATTGTGAACATAAAAACAATTTTCACACATCTTATTGTGAACATGACAATAATTATCTTACACCACATTGTGATCCTAAAAATAATGTACACACATCCTATTATGAACATAAAATATTAAAAATGAATCATAATATTAATAAATAATATAGATCCACCATGTTGTTAACATAATAATAATGTACTTACATAATATTTTGAACGTAATCGTAATGTACACATGTTACATTCTGAACATAACAACGATGTACACACATTATCATTATCTCATGATACATAAAACCATAATGAAGGCATTTTAAGGTGACATTAGAGACCACTTTAACACATAAATAATTTTGTATTAAATATTAAATCCATTATCTCTTACATCATGAAAATTATATTGAGTAAAAATGGTATTTTTAAGATGTAATGATATTCGTTTTGAACTAGACTATAATACAAATGTATATTTTTTCCTTTTTGTCATTATTGAAAGGGTTATTTTTTAAACTGATACTCAGAACGAAATTATTTGTGTTGGGAAAATCCAAAGTCATTTATTTTGTACATGGGTAAACCCCACTTTATTTTCTTGGGTAGGTAGAGGTGTTTTGGATGCACTGGACATAGAAAATGTTGTTTTTAGAACACTATAGAAGCTACACT
Source organism: Viscum album (assembly GCA_963277665.1). NCBI lineage: Eukaryota > Viridiplantae > Streptophyta > Magnoliopsida > Santalales > Viscaceae > Viscum > Viscum album. The sequence continues at coordinate 251,148,261 of OY728133.1, forward strand.
GTTAGTGCTTGGTCTGCTAAAATGTGCAGCCCATTTAATGTAACAGTAAATACTTTTTTTGTGTATAGAACCTATCTTGCAAGATATTCATTATTTTATAAACCAAGCACCTATAATATGTGATGGGAGTCCTCTTAGGCATATGGGTTTTACACATTCGGTGCATGGTTTTGTACACTGTGTGGCCCAACACATGCATGGTTTTCTGTTTTAATTTTTTTTATAAATTTATGTTAAAATTATAATAAAATAAAAATTGTAACATAATATAACCTCACCCATCTCCCTCAACATGATGCACCCTAAAGTGGTTCACCCTCTCTCTGCGTTATTGACCCACTTCTAGGATCTGTCTTCTGACCTCTGATGTTTGGTCTGTTTCATTTTGATTATTCATAGAATCATCAAGATCTGGTTTTACACCCATGTATCCTTCCACTTCTAGGATTAATTTGGCTTCTAATTCTCTCTATGGTGTTTGGCCAAACTTGGGATTGGGTTTAATTATAGTTTTTGTTTTCTTACCTGATTCCAAGATATACAGAGGGCCCCTTGGTTTTTATTTGTTTTTGTTCTGAAAACCACCACTAAAGGCGAGGTAGTTTGACCTATTTTAGTTTACCAATACCATTTGAGGTATATATTTAATTCTTTTTGTTGTTTTATTAGTGGATTTATGGAATTCTTTGTCTGTTTTAACGTCCTTGTTAACTATTATATAGTGTAATAAACATTTTCATGTGGTTTTGAGTCACCGGGTCTAAGGTGACTCACCTCTGGGTTCGTAGTTATTTATATATATAAATATAGTTTCCCCAGTTACACATATATTCATCTAGGGGAGTTAATATATGTGTATGTGTAATGTTTTTCCTTTTTATATATTTGAAAATTCATGAGTATGTGGGTGGAGATGGGTAGATCCATTTAATAATATATTTAAGGATCATTTTTTACATACTCGTGGCAATAAATGCATGTTCATAAGGGATATGTGTATTTATATGTCTCTGAGGGTGCATACACATAGTGGGGGATAATCCGAGTTTGGTTAGAAATATCCAAGATATGAATTTGATGGCTTGGAAGCACCTTGTGTTGGGATCCCTATCCATCCCATTAATTTAAGTATGTTTTCTGTTTCTATTAGTTTTCTACATAATTCAGCTTTATCCGATCAAACTGTATATTTGATAAAATATGTACTATTATTATACATTGATATTTATTAACAAGAGAACAATAATTTTATAATAAAACCCTCCAATTGAGGTGTTCTATCTTTAATATAAAAATTATGACATAGAAACCTTTGCATTGATTTATTTTTGAATTGGTTATTTTCATATAACATGATGTTATGTTTGGTATGAAGAAGGTTTAGAACATAGACCATAAAAATTCTCTTAAATGAGACTCCCCTTTATGGTTTTATGCTTGTTCCCTGGAGAACCAAACTAATTCCAGCTTAAAACATAAATGAAATGGACTTGGAGATATGGGAATAAAATGGACTTGGTTAAGATATGTTAAATGATATATTGATATCCATTAAATGGAATGATCTTCGCACATGAACCATTGAACCAATTTTTCATGTCTATGTAAATTGTATGTGATGACATTGATTAAAAAAGTTACTCTAAATGATGTGCTTCAATGTAAATGGTTAGGTCGGAATGAATTTATCGCCTTATATTAAAGGGTTTAAATGTGTTGGATTCCTTGAAATGAAATTGAATGTCGTTAATGACATATATGGGAAGTCTTTTCCTTGTGTTATGATTTGAAGGTTACTAAAAACATCAAATGATTTACTAAAATACATATGATGGTTCACCTTATGTATATATGTGAATGTGATTGCATATATTTTTAATATGGCATGACTATTTTACATGAATAAGAGGTACTTTCTTATTCGTAATATTTTAATTATGATAACGGTTTCCTCACTATGGATAGAAGGCATTCATACACAATTAAATCTTTGTAAATGATTATGGATTGAAGGCATTAATACCAAATGCTATCTATGTAAATGATTATATATGTGAGGAATTCGAACCCCGTTCCATCATGGTAAATGATTATGGATGGATGGCTTTCTTACCCCATGAAATTAGTTGTAATGTATTATGGACTAGAGGAATTCTTACCTCATGCCATTTATATAATCTTCCATAGAGGAGAGACCTTCTTACCTCATTAAATTTATATAATTTCATATGGAGCATATTCATTCTTACCTCAATCCATCTCTATACTCTCTTATGGATGAGCATAATTCTCACCTCATTCTATTTATATAATTTTGCGTGGATGAGAGGCATTAATACCTCATACAAAGGATAACCTTTTTATGTGTGTATATATATATGTGTGTGTGTGTGAAGGGATGATTAGTATTATTACCTTTTCGTAGTGAAAATCTATATATATAAATAGTGACATGACCAGACATACCAGACATTGGCTAAAGTAGGTATCACCATAATGTGTATTTTAGGATCTTGGATGGGTGTTGTTTATTTATGAAATTCTGCAATTATTACTGCATACCTTCATAGTGATAAATTTATATGACAATATGTAGATTGGGATATACAGCGTTGGTGTCGGCCTGCTAATATTTATATCTCACACCGTACTCAAGTATCCATTTCATTGGGGTACCCAGTTAGACCGCTCTTGTTCGTAGGGAATTGGCCCATTCTTGTTACATTGTTCTTGAAAAATGATTTAGGAGTAATGGACCGAGATGGAGCTCAGGATGCTCATGGGGAAAAACGTGTCAATTTTCTATCATTTCTATATTATTTACTAAAATTTACATTATATTTTTTGTTTACATCTTTTTGATATGTAACATCACTAGACATCCACGCATGCATTTAAAAATACTAGTTTTGGAATCTTTTTTAAAAATATTATTAACTGTCACACAGTATTGTATTTAATTTATCTACTACATAAACTATTCATGATATTTTATTCTTTTTGGAATTTGATATGAGGGTATAGACTCCCCACTATTAACCCCCGAGAGCCTCACTAATAGTCAGCAGCCTCTGGTGTACAAGGAGATGAAATTGAGGCCCTGTGACCCATTAATCTAACTAATAGTTTGATGGTAAGCTAGGCCAAGATGTTATAATGTGGAATCAAATTTTTTTTATTTTCATTTTTATTACTATTTTTTGTTCCCAGATAAGATATTAGGAAGGTTTCAGTGATTGGTTAATAATAGTTCTTTGGGATGACCCGCCCCCCCACCTCAAATGAGAAATGACCAACTGTACATGGATCAAAATTGATATTTATGTTGTCTTATATTACATTTTTTATCATTTCACCTAGAGTGACTACTGTACTTTCCACTACATAAGATTTATATAATTTCTAGTATTTATTCCATTAGCCTATTATGTGAAGGAATTTTCAATCAATTAATCATACTAGGAACATAGAAATTTACATGTGATGCATAGTTTCATTCCATATAGTTTCATTTATATGATTCCAACATTATGGATTTTATGCCTTGAGTGATATGTCATGCATTGAGTGATATGTCATGCTTTGTGATATTTAGAAAGAAATTTTCATAACATTTATCTATGTTATCTTCTGGTAATTCCATGATACCATGCTTGTTATATATCATTCTAGGTTCTTAAATAAAAATTTCAATTTTACCTTCATTGTAAACTTTTTAAGATGCCTTCCATGTTTAATTATTATGATATTATGTTTTCCTTGGATTTATTTGATGATAATGATCAAGAACAAATTTATGATTGTATGTTGTATGGTAACCATACTTCTGGGAATGGATAACCCTATATTCATCCACTTTTAACATAGTATGAATACATTTTTTGTTTGTTAATAATATTTAATGTTTGTTAAACATTAAATACAATTGATAACTTATGTAGATTAAATGGGACCCAAATAATAGAATGTAAAATGTATTAGTGACATATAGGTTTTTATAAGGCCACCCATCTATCTATACTTCTACATATATATATGATAATTTTAAAATTCTAAAGTGATTTTGGATTTGATAAATCGGTGAAAAATTCTCAATCTGTGATGTTTATGGACACATTATGAATTTGAAAATTGAAACACATGTTACATATAAGGTCATGCTTATTTATCAAATAAACTATTAATGAGAAATATATTTAATTATTATCTGATGTTAATTAGATTTATGGGACTATATTAGGTTTCATTAAAAATTAAAATGAGTTTATATTGACAAACTACTTATTTTGGAAGTGATATCATGGAATGATTAAATGTTTAATATTATTCTATTGGATTATTGCCTATTTTCACTGGGGGAATTAGTTAGAAATCATGTAGCTTGAGTTTTTCAGTGATGAAAACTGTACTTCACATTGGATTCATTCTTTTATTGTTTAATAGTTAAATGACAAAAAATTTAACAGGCTTGTAAACATAACCTTTATTTGTATTTTGAGACCATCGACAAAGGATAGTTTTGAGTTTATCATTGACTGCCTTGGAATGGAAACAACAGTGTTTTGCATAGATTATTGAATTTTTTTAGATGACATAAAATATAATGCTTTTCAGCCAGGGACTTATGTTTGCTGTGACCCAATGCACGTATTGGTGATTGTTCCTTATAAGAGGCTAGCCTATGGTAGGTAGCACCCTAATAAAATACTGTGTTACGAGAGATATATGTTTATATAATTTGGTCTTTCTCACCTTCTGTTTTAATAAGAATGAAATGAAATTTTTAAATGACATCGTTGATTTGATTTGTGATCATTATTTCTTTGAATTTTTTTATGAGTGTGAACATTAGGAAATGTTCCGTTCAGTAGGTCAGACATGCCTCAGGCATGGTTGGCTACTTCATAGGTCATTTAACACTTTACATTTCATTTATAGTGGATGATTTTTATATTAGGAAGTTCGATATTTAAATTAATCTCTTATGATGTTTCAGGTGGCCGTTCTCTATCTACATTTAGGGTGACCTATGTTTTAAATAACATGTTTTATCCAAGTTCTCATAATGGATTATGGATGGATATACTATTTTGACATGTTGGTCAATTCAGTTTTGGTTTTGATGCCTAAAGTATGACGTGTGGTCCTAGATTAGAAGAGTTCCACAATGGTTTTCATAATTTATTCTTTCCAATAAGAAGGGATAACTACAAAAATACCATTTTAAAATGGTCATTTTTTTAAAATACCTCCATGTTTTGGTTCTTTTATATTTCTATGTTTACTTGGTAGTGTTTATTAGAGATGTTTTAGCTTTTTATGCAACCTTTAAAAACATTTTGGTACACGGTTACACTTTTGTGGTAACATTTTAACAATTACTAAATGCCTTTGGGTGATAAAGTCATGTGTTCAGTTAATGAAGGTTTGTCAATAAGTGAAGCTGAGTCCCTTCATTATAGTATACCTATGGTGGATTGACATTTCATCCTTACAATAGTTGGGTGTGATTTACTGAAATCTGTTAAAAATACTATTAGTGTATTTGTCTAAGTGAGATGCAAGTCCACCATCTTTTATTTATCCTAGATTCACTAAGAGAGCACCAATCCTGGGTCACGCAAATGGTACAATGCTATTGGGATTATTTAGGAAGTTTTCATTCGGTTTTTCATGTGGTATGTGGGGGTTGACCTTAGAGACATCCTAAAACAATGGGTGTAGGATTCGATTAACGTGTTTGTGATAAAAGTGAGATGCCTTTGGAGAAGTCAACATAGTTATGTATTTAAAACACCGATCATCTTATTCATGCATCTTCAAAATTAGTCATCCATATTGGGATGACTCATTATCTAATTTTTAATGGTTATAGTTGCTGAAGAACCATTTAAAAGAATTATGAGATGTGAAGAAAAGTATAGTTGGTTTTGGGGGGTTCTTTTCATGAATAATTGGATCAATTTTTGATTTGGGATCAATGGGATATTGACTATTCAATAGTTCGAAAATCATGCTAAGAGAATCATTGGAACACATAGAACATTCATTAAAAGACAATTCAAACTGTGGTAGAGATGTAGTTTGAATTTGGTCATTTAACATTAAATACTATGCTGGGAAGTACCATTTGACAAATTATTGATGATACAATGATGTTATCATGACTATATTTGAATGGTCTTGGGAAAGAGTTGTCTCAATGTTTCGGTTGGAAAACAAGGATTGGATTGAGTTATATAGGCTTAAGTGTTGTTTTCCATTAAATGATTAAATCATTACTCAATGGTGCGTTGACAATTTGGGAGTGCAATGTTACCATTTTAATGACGATTAACAACCCATATAGGTTAGGTGTTGTGTTACATTAATACTGATGGATTCTTGGGGATTAGAATTTATAAGGTGGGAAGGTTGTAATGATCCTCGCATTGAACTGGGAAAAAATAATAAGTTTATTAAACTCTATTAATTAATAAAAATGTATTTTTTTTAAAATGAACTTCATAACGGAATTCATAGAGTTGGTTCACTCTAAAGTGATGTTTTGGACATGGAAGATGGATCATTATGTTTTCCATGAGGATTTAAGTGTCTTGGGGGCACCAGAACAAGAAAATGGGGGTACTAAAAAACTGTAGAGGGCACACAGTTGGTGCACAGCCTGCTTTAGCATGTGGTCCATATCAAGTAACCATATGGACTAATTCAGGTTGAATGAAATTATTGAACGGGCTGGGTGTGGTTTTTGAAACCATGCATCTTGCCCGTGTGTGGAATTCCCTATAAGCAGAGGGGTACCACATGGGCGATGAAAGGCTTGGATTATTGTGTGGCCCAAACTATCTGTGACATTGTATTTTAAATATTTTATTTTATTTAAATTTAAAATTTAAAAAAATAAAAATTATAACATTAACTAATCATGGCCATATCCCTAAAAGGAATCTCAACACAAGGGGGTTCCCCCTCTCACCATGAACTCATCCCCCTTCTCAAATCCTTCTTCCAACCTCCGATCTTTATCCGTTTCTTCACAAATTTCCATCAAATCATTATGGTAAGGTATTCTTCCATATTATCCTTCCTCATCTAGGTCGATGTTGGCTTATCCTTCTACCAACAATGTTCATTTGAACCTTGGATTGAGTTCAGTTTGGGATTTTGTTTTCATATCCAGTTTTTGGTTATTCAGAGGGCCTCTTAGGTATTTATTTATTATCTTTCGACCAATGCAATCAAAGGTGAAGTAGTTTGACTCAATTCAATTTTCTGCCACCATCTGAGGTATGGTTTTATATCCATTAGTTGGATTCACACTAGTTATATGGCATTATTTGTTTCTTTTAAGGTCCCTATTAACTATTTTGTAGTGTGTTAAACTTCACCGTGTGGTTTCGAGTCGTCGAGTCTAAGGTGACTCACCTATATGTGCATATGTATGTATATATATATATATATTTAGGATCACAATTAAAGGTATATTCATCTATGGTAGTGAATATACATGTATGGGGCAAGGCGTGCCCATATATATATTTATATATGTGTGTAACACCCCAAGCTTCCATGATAAACTTATCTCTGATTAATATAATACATTTTGATGTATGTGACTCCATGTTCTAGAACACCACGACCTAGCCTTTTAAAAAGTATTTCTGAATTGTAAAACTCACTATTTGATATTTTATAATTTTTTCACAAAATGGACTTCATTTTTGGATTTATAATATTCAAATTATCTTAGAGTTAATTTTTTGTATTTTTCTAAAAACATTCTATTTTTCATGAATAGTGAAAAAAATGTTTTATTGTTTAAAACTGACTTTTTATTTATATAATATTTTTTAAAATTTTATTTTAAAGTGAAAGTAGATAAATAAGACCTATATTAGTATAATTTATTTTATTGGAGGAATTTTATAATAAGTGTAAATATATATAATTTTATTGAACTTTGAAATGTATTTTATTAACCTTCTATGCACATTTGAAAATTTGTATAAAAAGTAATTTTACAGCTTCTGTGATTTGAATTTCAAAATTCCAATAGATATAGTTGTCATAAATAAACAAAATATGGTTCGATGGGATGAAAATAATTTTTTGAGAATAGTAACTGTTGAATTTTATTTACCGTATTTAAAAGAAAATAATGTAATAAAATGTAAAAATAATATTATAATAATATAAAATTACCTGAACACATGTCATAATTATAAAATTTTATTTTATTTCGAAAAAAATAATCCTTTGGAAAAAAATTTATTATTTTTGGTTAACATGGATTATATTAAGACATTTACAATAATTTATTTATGGAAGAGTTAAAAGTGTTAAATTCAGATTTTAATAACTAAACAATTTTTAATATTGGGGTATACATAAGATAATTTCAACTATATAAATTAAGTATAAAGAAAAAATTATTTCCAATATCATTGTTTTATATTTATATTTTTTATACATTAAATATTTAAATTTATTAATGACACAATGATGATACAATAATTACCTAATTAATGAACAATTAAAATAATTGATATTATAAATATTAAAATAAATTTAAAATTAATATTTTAATGCTATCAACGAATTTTAAAGGTGAATATGAGATGTTAGGGTTGATTAAATGCATTTTTTAAAGTAATCAAGTTGGGATGACATAAAAAATCCAAATAATATATAGTGTCAACATTGATATAAATGGGTTTTTGAAAGAAATACTAATTTATTAAATTATTTAATAGTCATAAAAATCTATAATTTTTCCAAATGACTTATATAATCTTACATAATTTATTAATGAACCACTTTAGGTTATCTTTTCATTTTATATAAATATATGAACCATGCAATATAAAATACATGAAAACATAGAAAAAGTTAAACTATTTAACTAAGGGTTAAATATAAAACATAAGTTTAATATTGTGATATAAACATGTATAAAATCTATTGAATGAGATTATGTTTACCCATCCACACCATAGAATCAAAATATATCCATTTGTATCTATTATAAACCGAAAATAATTTTATACTAAAATAATATTTCATGATTTTCTTAAACATCCCCTCACATCTCTTATAAAAGGGTAGTTCACCTTCTCTTAAATCATACTTCCAATGCCTTTTAGATCTGCCAAAACCTACTCATATATCCTCCCAACTACCATAAATTCATCTGATTTTTCTTAGATTGATCATAAATCCATCCTAAGGAGCCCTTTTGTTCAAATCAAAATGATGCACCAAAAGAAGAGGTAATTTTTTATCGCCACTTTCAATGTTATTTTCTTATTCTCCTTCCTATTTATTTTTTACTTTCCATAAAATAAATAATATATCCACCAACTTCTATATACATAGATGTTATTATAAATATGGTAAAACCATATTCATTATTCTTACCACTCTATGAATGACAATGTCACCATACGTGTGTACGTATGGATTACCGTCTTCACGTCATGATATAGTTTGTTATTCAACACATCATTATTTGGATGGTTATAATAATGAGTTTAATTGATGAAAATAATAAATATACCATTTTACTGATTCTATATATATATATATAATATACCATCCAATTACATACTATTTCACAATCAATAGAATGATATTATCACTCGTGCGTACGCACAACTTACCATCCCCAAGACACGATGAGATTTCATTACTCATTGTTACCATTTAAAAATAATATTTGTTTGAGGATTAGAAAAAATATTTAATAACCTTATATAATTTTTTATAATAATAAAATACATCCTATCCATAATAAACCTGACTTACTTAACAAAACATGTAAAGGAAAACAAATTAGTTAACAAGTGAAATAATGATAATACTGAAATATTATTTATAATGAAATATTAGATGATCATATATCCTATAATATTAATGAATGTGGTTATTTTAAAATTTAATAAGAATGATTTAACTATTATAAATGAGTTTAACTTAACATCGACTAAAAAAAAGTACATGTAATGGTTAATTTTACAGTCTCTTTATTATCTGATGTTGATTTTACATAAATATCTACAAGGAATTCATTATCATCCACATCTATGTTTCTTAAAAATGTATTTCAAAAAAAATTACTATTTCCTTTACTATGTTTTAATGGATTTTATACCATTTTTATAATTTTTATTTTATTTTTTTAATGCAATATTTCCATATATTTCAAATAAAAGAACTTTTTGACAATTACAAAAAATTAAGGTAATAATGTTTTTTAACTTATATGGCAGATACAGCTATTTTCTACCATTATAACACCTTCAATGATTCCCGTAAAATAATATAAAAATAATTTCAAAATATATGTTTTATTTTTAAAACTATCTGAATATAAAAATATTACAGACTAGAAAGAGATATTTCTCATGAATAGTTTTTGGATTGATTTCATCTATATAAAAATATATTGTTAAATTTTATTTTTAATTGTATTTGATTTATATTGATACAATATTCCATATTGAATTAATATGTTTATGATATGTTTGACTATGGATGTGTTATTTTAATTTCATTCAAGGTTTTTGGTTAAATTATTAACATTTAGTATGTTAGATTAATATTAATGATGATTTTATGATTCACCCTTTTCATATGAGGAATGTATTGGATGTAGTAAGTGATAGGAGGGGCCCTCTGTAGCACTTCAACGCATCAGTACATCTCCTAAGACAAATAATTGTCTTGGAATAATGCCATGAAAATATGTTTATTTGTTGTCTTGGAATGAGGCCTTAACTATAAGGATAAGTTGTTTTTCATTATGAATTCCATCATTATGAGATTGGATATTGATATTACATGTGATTATTCAACTATTAGAATATCCAAATGAATTATTAAATTGAATTATTTGATTTATCATTTCAAAATTTTGATGACAATTATGTTTAAAATTCGTTTGTTTTATTATTCTAAACTATATTAATAGATTACGCTTATTTTTGTTTATTTCAGATATATTATAATCCTTACTATGCATCTAATATCACCCCTTTTTTATGTTTCATTTTTTTCTATATGTGAAGACGTATATTATGATTGACCTGTATAGATAGGATAAGGGATATGAGTGTTTTTAATAGAGACGCATTATTGTTTTTTTCATTTCATAATTTAATGTAAAATAAATTAATGTATCAAGTACATTTAAGGATACTAATATTATAGGTATTTCAAGAAATGATCTCTTGTGATATTTCCAAATTTATGTAATAATGCACGATCTTTGGGTAAATGGTGATGAGGAATTATAGTTGGTATTACAAGAAGTTTAGTACAAACCATAGAAACTAAATTTAGGGAAAATATGATTATAAACATTACCCGCAGATAGATATTGTAGATTAGTATAGAAGAACATACAAAAAATTTGGTATTGTAGTAATTATTTGGGTTTTCCATGTAATACATCTCTGCATATATATTGATAGTGGATGTGGTTTGAGAATAGATGTACCTATGAGTGAGAACTCTAATATTGAGTTTAGGGTTTGACCTGGGTTATCCTGGTACACGACAATGGTTCTTACTGTGCATCGGGTTTGACACTCCTAGGGTATATTCATAGAATAATTCAAATATTCTTTGTAAACAATCAAGAGGGATTTATGAGAAAATAATTCCCCAAAGAAATTTATATTAGGGTTATAGATTATACCTATTAATATTTCAATTTATGTTTAGTATTTTACATGTTTGAAAATATGCATTATGATTAATAAACTAATGTAGTGTATGTCATTATTTAAAAATGGTGAATATTGGAAGGAATGGAAACTGTATTAATGAATGTAATCCATAATTGTGTTTCCGTCGTATTCAAATAATTATAGTTGGTTTGGATATTAAACTGGTGCTGAACAGCTTAGAGCCATACTAGGACAACTCACTCAGGATATGAATAATAACCTTACCCAAATGAAGAACCCTTATCCATAGTGCAGAGGATCAATGTTAGATCGCTTCATGAGGAAAAAACCCAACACATTCAATTGGACATCTAAGAAATTGGTAGCTGAGAATAGGATAAATTTCTTAAAGAAATAATTTTATACTTTGGGGAGTATCAAAAGGGAAAATGTTGTCATGGTAGTTTATCGCCACTCAGGAGATGCATATCAATGGTGGCTATTAATTTAAAACTCAAAAGAGGATTAAGGGGTATTAAATATGGAATGGATTGAGATTAAAGATATTTTCTTCGAAAAATACTTTCCTCGGGACCATCGAGTAGATTTCAAAAGTAGATTTCGTAGTTCGAGGAAAAATGTGGATGAGAATTTCACAAAGTATGAGGTGAAATTTTCAAGGTTATCAATGAATGCTAGAGATTATATATGTAACCCAATATGTAATATTGTAGATTATTTAAGGGGTTAAAAAGATTATCCATTGAGCATTAGTATCATAATATTTATCATCAAATGATGATATAGTATGATGTTCTATCAAGATAGAAAATGAATGAACTATGTCATATAAAATTAAAGTTAAGTAAGAGAAGAATATATCTACAAAACATTTGGGAAAAGGAAATAAGGTGATGAAGGGAAAAATGGAATTCCCATCCACAATGAAATTTGGGAAGACACACCCTAATACATGCCTAAAGGGGATGAGAGTTTATTACAAATGTAAAGAAAAAGGCCACCATGCATCTGATTTCAAGAGGAAAAAATATGATTCAATTGTTCAATGCTACAATTTTAATGAAAAGAGACATTATGAAAATGAATTTACTAAGTGTCATGGAATGTTAACTCAGAAAATTCAAAGATAGAAAGGCAAAGCATATGTGATCACTACTACTGATATTAATTTTCTTAATGATGTGGTGGTGGGTACATTAATAATTTTCTCAATATCAGCCGATGATTTATTTGATTCTAGAACAATGTATTCATTCACATCTTCCTAGTTTTCTACGAAAATTATATATTTACAATTTAACATAACAATGGAGTTTTCAGTCAAAACTCTTAAGGGATGTATCATAACAACAATGTTTTTTCAATCAGTTGCAATTATGGCATATAAACGTGTATTATCTGCTGATCGTATTGTCAAAACCATTATTGAATTTAATATAATACTCAGTATGGAATGGATTTTAGACCATGATGAGAAATGTTTTTGTAAGGATAAAGAGGTTATAATTTTTTATGATGATAAGGAATCCATTATCATTTTTTCACAAAAATCACCATGTGATTGTCATCAAGATCCACCCCCAGTAGCTCTACTAAATTAATTTTCTAGGAAGTATGGGAGTGAAATATCTATGGGTGAGGAAAGAAATGTTCAAATAGAAAATGTACCTATTTTGCAATAATATGGTGATATGTTTTCAAAGGATTTACCTTGACATCATCCATAAAGGGAAATTCCATTTTTTATTGACATAATTTCCAGATCAAGTCCCATATCAAAGATCCCATATATAATATCCACTGTGTATTTAGTGTAACTAAAGAAGTAACTAGAATAATTGAGTAATAAAGGATTTATTCACCCTATTGTTTCTCTATGGGGAGTCCCTATTCTTTTGGTTACGAAGAAAGATGGATCTATGGGGTTATACATTGATTATAGGAATATCAATGCTATAACAATAAAAAACAAGTATCCCCTAAATCGTATTGATGATTTATTCAATAAAATTCATGGGGATCAATATTTCTCAATGATTGAACTTCGATCTAGATATCATTAGTTGTGCATGAAAAAAGAATATATTCCAAAGACAACATTTTAAACTAGGTATTAGCATTAAATATTTACAGTAATGTCTTTTGGACTAAATAATTCACCATATATTTTCATGGATATAATGAATAGAGTTTCAAGGAATATCTTTATTAATGTTTAGTGGTATTTATTGATGATATCATTGTATACTAAAAAAGATATGAAGATCATGAAAATCTTATGCACACTATTCTGAAAACTACTAGAATAAATTATTTATATAGGATGTTCAGTAAGTGTGAATTATGGATTCCAAAAATTTCTTTTCTAGGCCATATTGTCTCTATGGAATGAATCCCTGTTGATACTTCAACAAAAATGTCAATACATGAATGTACAACACATAAGAGTATAATATAGGTACACATTTTTATTGGATTAGCATGTTACTATCAGTGATTCTTCCAGAAGTTTTCCCAATTGGCTAACCCATTAACCAAGTTCAAACATAAAGGGGTTATATTTATTTGGAAAAAAGAGTGTGAAAAATATTTTTAATAATTTAATTTAATATTATTAAATGATAATATTTTGACTCTACTATCAGGGAATGATGTGTTGGTTATTTATAGAGTTGCATCAAAGAATAGACATGATTTTTTCTTTATGAAGAATGATAACATTTTTTCCTATCCATCACGGAAGCTAAAAATTCATGAACAGAACTATCGTACTCATGATCATGAGTCAGTCTCACATGAGCCTCAGCATAGTTGGTGAGGTCTCTCTAAGTGCATCAGGAAGACCCAAGTTCAAAACTAGGTGGAGGAATTATTTTGGGGTACTGCAACAGGCACTGTAGAAGTTATTATAGCATTACTATAACAGTTACTGTTTGGAACTATATCATCGAGAACTATTCACCTTGGGCCATCGGTTTGGTCTAAGAGTCTTTAAGGCCTTCGCTTCACCAAATTCCTTTAGGTCTGTAAGTCTTTAGGGCCACCTCATGGCCTTTGTGGCACATCATTGCCCTCAAGGCCATCTGATTTGCAGTTCCACAAACAGATTCTACAAGGAAAAACTCCAGAGGAGGAAAGGGCAGGGCTAAACCGATGTTGGAATAATGAGAGGGTATGGCATTTTCCATCGATACAGTTCCTGTGCACCCTAAACATGGACATTCTAGCCGAACAATCATGCAAAGGTGGATATCTCATCACAATGCAGATGATGGGGAGGAGCAATTTCAAGTAATCATAGTCTGTATGGTTTCTTTAAGACCTACGGGTCATGTAATGTTTCTAAGACTACATGAAATGTAATTCAAAATACTAAGGGCCTTGTAAGGGTTCCACCGCATCCCTTGAAAGGGGGGTTATCATAAAATCAATAAAAAAATAATTCCATCAGGCCGTTCAGTCATGATCATGAGTCACTAGTTGTAATCATTTCTTAAAATATATGGAGACACTATTTATTTTGGAAATTAGGTGAGATATATACTGATCACAAGATTTTGGAGTATATTTTGTTATAGATATAACTCAACATGAGGAAAAGGTTATAGCTTGAACTAGTAAAGGATTATGATTTCCCAATACAATACAATCGGGGGAAGGAAAACATGATGGATGATTCTTGGAGCCGAAAGGATCATGGAGTTCTTAATATGATGATAGTTTAAAGGGATCTTATGTTCATGGATATAGTAATGATTTATATAGAAATAGTCTTAGAACGTGTAACATCAATTGTTTTTCAAATGGATTCGACCCCATCTTTAATATAATGGATAAAAAGTTCTTAGAATGTTCATGAGATGTTTCCAACGAAAATCAATGTTATGAATGATGGGATATTCACTAGATTCATATATGAAGACGGAAATTTGAAGTTTGTGATGTGGTTTTCTGTTCTTGACACACCTGATCTACAAAGTTAATTTTGGGATGATGATCATAGCTCCAATTTCACTATACACCATGGTAGTACTAATATGTATTGATATTTGAAGGATCATTTTTTGGTGGGACAACATAAAGAGGGATATTTCGAATTATGAGTTAAGAAGTATGGTTTTACAATAGGTGAAGGCTAGAAGACAATATCCGAAAAGATTCATGCATCCTATTCTCATACATCTGTCGAAATGGGATGATATTATGATGGAATTTTTCATGGGGATACCAAAGACACCTAGAAGGAGTGATGAAATATGAGTCATTGTCGATCATCTTTCACAGTCAGCACATTTTTTTACTATAAGAGAATATTTTCCACTAAAACATTTAGAAATACTATATATTAATGAATTTTTAAGACTTCATGGTGTACCCCTATAAATTTTTTATGATCATGATCCATGTTTTAAATCATGATTTTGGAAAAGTCTCATGAAAGCCCCAAATATTGAAATTTTTTGAGCATAGCCAACCACCCTCATACAGATGGACAATCAGAATGGACTATTCAAACCTTAAATAAATTTTGAGATCTTGATCAATTTACTTTCAAGGTATGTGGGATCAGTGTTGACCTTTGGTAGAATTTTCTTATAAAAATAACATCCATTCAGCAATTCATATGGCACCATACAATAAGTTATATGGATAGAGATGTCTCACACCAACTTGTGGGGATTATGTTACTGAAAGAAAACTCGTGGTCCTAGATCTTTTTGATGAAACAATAGAAATAGTGAATATTATCCAAACCCACATCAAAGAACCTAAAAGCAGGGAAAAGGCCTATACTGATAACCAAATATAGGATTTAAAATTTCATGTAGGAGATCATGTTTTATTAAAGGAATCACTATTGAAGGGTGTTATATTATTTTATATTAATGGTAAATTAATTCCAAGGTACATCCAACCATTCAAAATTCTATATTGAATTGTGGTTGTAGATTACCATTTGTAAATTCCACCAAGCCTCTCTAATGTTTATCACGTGTTCCATGTATCACTGTTGAGGAAATACATGCCTGACCCAATCCCTGTGCTCTCCAATGAAAAAATATAATTGGAAGCTGCTCTATTTTATTCGGAATATCTTATAATTATTCTCGATACCAGAGATCAAGATTTGAGAAACCAAACAACACATCCATTAAAAGTTCTATGAAAAAATCATAAACTGGAAGAGGCAACATGGGATCCTAAGGAACATATGATGAAGAACAACCAAAATAAATTTAGGTTTTAATATTCTAGAAAATTTGTGGTCAAATTTATTTTTAAGGTATTAATGTAAAACCCCAAGCTTCCACAATACGCTTTTCTATGATTAATATAATAGCTTGTGTTGTATGCTGATCAATGTTCTAACACAGCACGATCAAACCGTTTTAAAATTAGTTACAAATAGTAATACCCACTCATTTAAATTATGTAAATTTAATTTTTAAAAATAGACATCACTTTGGGATTCTAAATATCAAAATTATATTTTGATTAATTTTTTGTATTTTTTGAAAACATTAATTTTTTTATGAATAGTGAAAAAAACTACGTCATTGAGTAAATCCAAATTTTTATTAAATTTTTATTTATTTAAATTTTATTTTGAAGTAAAAATAGATACATAATACCTTTATTAGTCCAATGTAATTCATTTTAGTAATTTAAAAATAATATTAGATATTTAAAATTTTATTGTACTTTTTAACATCTTTTACCCACCATCTAGGAACATTTCCAAATTTGCATAAAACATAATTTTAGTAATTATATGAATTGAATTCCAAAAATATGATAGATACGGGTATGTAAAATGGGGTTTAATAAGACAAAATTAATTTCTAGTGAATAATAATTTTTTATTTTTATTTAACACGATTAAAAGTAAATATGGTAATTAATGGTAAAAATAATATTATAATAATTCAAAATTATGCCAAAGAAGTCTTAATTAAATTGGATAAGTGTATTTCTACCAATTTCATGCTTAAGACAAAAATATAATACTTTTTTATCCAATTGTGTTAGAATATTATATTTATTATATTCTATTTAAAGAATAGTAAAAAATGCAAAATTCAAATTTTAATAACTAATCAATTATTAATATTGTTTTATACATAAGATAAATATGACAATAAATATTAATTATAAATCAAAAAATATTTCCTTTATAATATTATTTTATTAATTATTTTATACATTAAATAATTAGGTTTATTTATGGCATATTGATGATGGAATAATTTCTTTATTAATGAATGATTAATATTATTGATATAATAAATATTAAAATAAATTGAAATTGAAATTTTTGATGTCATCAAAAAAAAATATGGTTAATATGACTTTTTAGGGATCATTGAATGTATTTTTTTGAATGAATTATGTTGTGATGACTTTAAAAAAACCCAAAAATTATATAGTTTCAAAATTGACATAAATAAGTTTTAAAAACAATTACTATATTATTAAATTATATAATAGTCCTAAAAATATAATATTCATCCAAATGAGTTATCTAATGTTACATAGGTCATTAATTTACTACTTGAGGTTATCTAGATATTTTATAGTAACTATAATAACCATGTAGAAAAAAATACAAGAAGACATGGTAAAAGATAAACTATTTAACTAAGGGTAAAATCTAAAAATATAAGGTTAATTTAGTGGCCTAAACATGTCTACTGCCTATTGGTTGATCGTTTTAGACCCAACCCAACAATATCTTGGAAATACATACTGTTTGAGCTATTATAATCCGAAAATAATTTTATAATAAATTAATATTTCAAGCTTTTCTAAAATTGTCACTACCTCTCTTATATAAGAGTATTTACCCTTCTCTTATATTTACACCTCCAATTCTTTTTGGATCTTCTAACCCCCAATCATATCTACTATTAACTACCCTAAACTCACCATATAGGTCTTAAATTAATCATAAAGCTACCATATAGAGCTCTTTTGTTCAAATCAGAAGGTAGAACCTGAAGAAGAGGTAATTATTTTATCACCTCTTTCAATGATATTTTATTGTTTTACTTCCTATTTAATTGTTGATTCCATAATAAAAAATAACTCCAATACCTTATGAATAATTATATTTGATTATAAATATGGTACAAACATATTCATTATTCTATTCATTCTATTAATGGAAATGTCACCATACGTGCGTACGTACAACTTACCGTCTCCATGCTGTGGTGTACTGTGCTATTCAACATATCATTATTTGGATGGGTATAATAATGAGTATAATTTATTTAAATGAAAAATATAACATGTAAATTATTTTTTATATATAATATAACATCCAATTACATATTATTTCACCACCAATATAATGATATTGCTTCTCATGCGTATATATGGATTACATTCTCCACAACGTGGAGAGATTTTATTCCTCATCATAACCATTTAAAAATAATTCTCATTTTGGGACCAAAATTAATTTTTAAAAAATTAATGTCATTCTATATATTAATCAAATACATCTTATATATAACAAAGATGACTTACGTAACAAAAAATGTAAAGGAAAACAAATCAGTTAACACTTGAAACATTTATATTACTAATATATTATTAAGAAATAAATATTAGAGGATCATATATGATATCATATTCATGTATGAGGTTGTTTTATAATTTTATAAAAATTCATTAACCCTTATACATGAGTTTAATGTACCCTCTACTATGGAAACATACAATTTAAGGTATAATTTTACATCTCTTTATTATTTGAGGTTGTTTATTTGTATATATCTACTAGGACTACTTTATCATCCTCATTTGTGTTTTAAAAAAATTTAATTCAAAATATTTTTAATATTTCCTAGAATATGTTTTAAATTTATTTATACAATTTTTCTAATTTTTATCAAATGTTTTGAAAGGAATCTTTCCATCATTTTCTGAACAAATTTCTTTATGACTTTTTCGACTAATTAATGTACTAAATAGTTTCAACTTATATAGTGGGTGCGTCTATTTTACACCATTATAACACGTTCGAGGAGTCCCTTAGAAGAACATAATAATATTTTCAGAATAAATATTTTCTTTAAAAATTATACATCTTAAATATGATTTCAATATAGAAAGACATATTTATCTCAAATGGTTTTTGGATTGATTTCATGTAGGTCAACATATATTGTTGGATTTTATGTTTAATTGATGTTGATTTATTATGATACAATATTCGGTATTGTATTGATGGTTTTATTATATGATTGATCATGGATGTGTTACTTTTATTTCATTCATGGTTTATGGTTAATGTATTAACAGTTCATATATTATTTTAATAATAATGTTTATGTCATGTTTCACCCTCTTCATATAAGGAATTCTTTGGACGTAGTAAGTGATGGGTGTGTCCCACTATATCCCCTCAATGCATCGGAAGGTCTCATGATACAAACTACTGTCATCACACAAGACCTTGAAAATATATTTATTTATAGTATTTTCATGAGGTCTAGACTAGGATGTTAAGATGTCTGACATTATTTGATCAATTATTTTGAGAATAGCTATTGATATTACATGTGATAATTCATAAATTAGAATATCCATGTGTATAATTAAAGGGAATTATTTGATTTATCTTTTACATATTATAATGATGATTATGTCTAAAATACTTGTGTTTGAGTATTATGCTTTGACTTAAATATTTATTCTTATTTATGTTATTTTTCTCTATATTTTTTTCCTTACTGAGTATCTGAGATCACCCCTAATATTTTAGTTTTTTTCCTGATGAAAAGATGTATATTATGATTGGCCTGAAGGGATAGTATATGGGTTATGACTGATTTAAATGATACACAATGTTGTTTTTTCATTTCATAAGTTAATGTAAAATTTGTATATGTATGTAGTACATCTAAGGCAACAAAACTGGTCAGTCTTTCGGGAATTTAACTCTTGTGATCATGCCAATGTTATGTAATAATACACAAACTATAGGAAACTAGGGCTATAGTGTTACAATATATATGAAAAAGAATGTGTAGGTGATTGGAGGTATGCATATGAATTCAAGCATATATGTAAAGATCTCCTTGAAAATTATCATGGCCATACATGCATGTGAATAGGGGATAGGTCACCTTACATGTTTGTGAAGGGGAATATAATCATTAGTGTACTGACAACTTTTAGTTATAATTCTACAAGGCTGATGTCGATGACATGGTTCCACCCTAGGGTAGGATCCATATCCTTCCCCTTTAATTTAAGTATGTTTTATGTTTCCTTTGGTGGCCTATATAATTCTTCATTATCGTATTGAACTGCATCCCTCATAAATATGTCTTCATGTGATACAAATAAATTATTTGATTAAAATATCACGATTTTATAACAAAACCCCTCTGACAGAGGTGTGCTATCACCTAGATAAAAATTCTGAAGTAGAATCATATGTTTTCTTATACAATTTACTAGGTTCATTTCTTATTACATAATGTTTTGTTTGGTAAAAATCTGGTTTAGAACATATCCCTTATGAATTTTCCAAAATTAGATACCCCTTTATGGTTTTATTTTTCTTCCCCTGAGCACATAACCAATTCCATATTAACCTTTAAATGAATTAGACCTAGAGATATGGAAGATAAATCGACCTGGATAGGATAGCATAAATGATATAGTGGAATCCATCGAATGGAATGACCTTCTCACTTGAACCCTTGAACCAATTTTCCATGTCTAATAAAATTTTATGAGATGACATTGATTAAAGAAAATACTCTAAATGACGTTTTTAGATTAAATATTTAGTTCATTATGAATTTCTCGTCAAATATTAAAGAGATTAAATTTAAAGCTTCTTTGAAATATAATTAAATACGGCTAATTACATACATGGGATGTCCATTCCTCATTGATTGTTTTGAAGGTTACTTTAAACTTGTTGATGTTTAATTGAAATACTATTGATGGTTTTTTTAAGTATAACTATGAATGTGATTGCTTATATTGTGAATATGCTATGACTTTTTTACATGCATAATAGGTACACCCTTATGGATCATATTATAATCATGATAATGGTTTACTGAAATTGAATGGGAGGGATTCATACCCCTTGAAATTTCTATAAAATATTTTGGATGGGAGGCATTCATACCCCATGACTACGAGGAAAATTATTAAGGATGAGAGGCATTATTACCCTAATACAATCAATTGTAAATGGATATGAACAAGATAAATTCTTGTATCTTTCTATTGATATAATCTCCTCTGGATGAGAGGAATTTTTACCACATCCCATTTTTATAATCTCATATGGACTACTGGCATTCTTACTTTATTCCATTAATATAATATACAATAGAATAGAGGCATTATAACCTTGTTCCATCTATATAATCTGCTATTAATGAGAGGTATTCTCACCTCATTCCATTTATATAATCTCCCTTGGACAAGAGTCATGATTACCACTTTGTTATCATTTCATTATATTATAGTAAAATGAAAATCATGTTATTTGTTTTTTGATTTTGGGTATGTACCTCACTAAAACTCCATGCATATATTGTGTAAACTGGCATTGACCACTTTTTTAAAATGATTAATATTTTTCCTCCATGATTGTATTAAATTTATCTACTACTTCCGCTATTTATTCTCTTTTCTATTGTTTGAACAATGGTATTATATTATAGTCCCCCCCCCCCACAACACCCTAAGACCCTCATCTCTAATCTGCTACCTCAGGCATATGGTGATATGAATTATTTGATAAGATCACATCAATGGTTATCCATTAAAAATGACCTTATAGGATATATATACATTCATTATAGAGTAGAAAATGACTGTAAAATCACATAGGGAGATTTTATAAAAAAATCAACATCATTGTAAAAAGTTAATGGTCTACATCAAATAAAAAAATTAATTTTTTAGATGGTAATGTGAATTATTTTAATCACCAATTTAAAATAAATATCATTATTATATAACATATAGGATATAATTTTCATGTATGAAATTATTTATTATAGAATAAATGATAAAATTGTGGAAATAAAATAATTTTTTATTTTTGTAAACACCTTTCTTAATAACCTCATAATATTAAAGGGTAGTGAATTTTCCATAAAAATTTTTAAAAGCAGATATAATGTAATGTAAAAAAATATAAATTTGGGATTCAAATTAAGAAATAAAAAATTAGTGTAAATGTGGAATTTAGAAATGGAGGAGAAATAACCATATAAGGTGATGAGAGTTATTTTTAAAAAAGATAAAATTTTTATAACGAATGAACCCCATCAAAGAAGAAGAATTAATTAAAAAAAATCAAAATGATTTAATTAGAATGAAATTTAGATGCCAAGAAACATCAAATGAAATATAATATAATCCAATCATAATTTATTCCCCCAACATATGAGGATAGTGTTCGAGAAGGATTATTATTATAGAATAAACACGGATTGACATCGTAAAGTAACTGATGAGTTTTGTAACGTTTGATTAAAAACACCTTGAATGAGATAAATTGATTTAAAAAATTACAATCCATGCATAAATAGAGAGAAAATAATTAAAATGCAAACATGTTATTTTATGCACCATATCTGGAAAATAGTTTCCTAAATCAAAACATATTTCAAAGAAGAAATTTCTCTGACGTGGAACCATTACCTTTACTCTCATATTCCATTAAAATTATTTAACCTCATTTAATTGTTTTATTCTCTCAAAATAGATCGTGGAAATTGAAGAATTGCGATAGACATTGATAACCTAGGAATGTCAAATATGTAAGAAGATTCTAGTAGATAAATCATTGTTAGGGGATCAAGTGGAATTTTAGGAGTATTTTTTTCTTGAAGTGGGTTGAAGGGATTCCCTTTTATAGGTGAAAAAACTGGTTTTTAAAGGAAATGAATGATAGGAGAGGGGTAAAGTTGTAATCAAAAGGGAACTAGGTGAGTTTTATATGGAATGGTTGGTGAGACATGTGTATTTGACTTTTTATCCTAATAAATGTAATATCAAAAGGACTGGGTATCATGTAAACATTACAAAATTATATCCACATTAAGTTACCTAATTTTATACTTTCTAACAATGATTTAATATTTACTATGGTATCATTTCTACTAATAAAAATATAATATGACCCACATACCAAATATTCATGCCATGAATCAAAATTTGGAATCAATTTAATCATAGTTGATATATATATATATATATCAAAAACTAATATTTTTAATTAAAACATATAATATATAGAAAAGCATATATAGATAATTTTATTTTTAATCATTATATATTTTTCATTAAATTTTATTATAATTTAAAAAACTAATGAGTATTAATATAAACAATAAAAAAGTATACCATTGTTATTATTTAAAATATTAAATTTAATTCATAGTTGTAACAAAATCAAACAATTCTTATTAAAGTAATTCCATGGAAATAACCATTTTACCATCAGCATTTTAATTAAATTATACTTTGGTAACATATGTTTGTACATACTTTTTACCATTAATAATTTATAATCATATTATAATTCCAAACATAACTATTTTATTATCAAACTAATTTTCAATTGGTTATAAAAAATATTTTAAATTTAGTGCTAATAAGGCCTATAAATATTTTTTTCAAAAATCATATTTTTTGAAAAACATTTAATTTGTTCTAATTACGTGACAAGTAATAATTACTAAATAAAATTAACATTTTCTTAAGTATATATTTCTATTAAATTTAATGAAAATAACCCAATATTAGTGATTTATTTTTTTAATATTAAAATATACAATAAATATAAAAAATAATTTGTTGAAAAATATTATTTGTATTAACTAATTTCTACATAATCTAGTAAAAGTTAGTAATTTTTAATCTAAATTTTATTTTTATCATTCAATTGAAATTTAAATCTTTTTTAACGCACTAATATCATTACTCAATAATAATATTTAACATGGAAATAAATTATAATAAAATATTTATATTAATTATTATAATTTTTTTTATTTTTTATGAAATATATTATAATTGATATATGTCATTGCTGTATATTGACATATAAAAATCAAAACATTCACCCTCACATCATATGTCATTCTTCCCATTCAATACTAATGATTTCTTGAAAATTATTTGACCTTTAATTATTTTATTTTTAATTTATTTTTTAGTTCAACTAATGGTGATTATCAAAGGTGAATATAATCATTGTAATCTCATAATTTCAATGATATTATTCATATATATTTATTGGCCGCTATTAATTTATTCATTTCTAAATGGATTTAATAAACCATGTTTTTTAATAAATAGTTATATGTTAATTTTATACATTTTTTCTCAATAAAATGTATCCTAGGTTATTTTAGTTCCATGTGGTGTGTGAATCAATATCATAGACAATTTATTTTGAGAAAAATTCATACCAAATCATGTGTGTTATATTATGAGTTACTAGTCTCATTATCAGTATTTTGGGTTTAATCTATGTTGACTACAGTCTATGTTTAGTAGTTTGTATATGGGTCAGACATATGTGAGAGTTTCTACCAAATAACAAGGTATTGGTATCTGAATTAAATTTTTTTTTATTTTAATGTTCTTGTATAATTATTGTAGTTTTGATATTCTAATACAATTGAGAGTGGTAGATTCTCGGGGTATCATCATGAAGTGACCTACCTTCTAGATGCTCGAGGATTTAGGGGGGAATATAAATATGTGATCCATTACCTTGATCATATTATTTTAAGATTCAAGGGAATCATTATATTATGATATAACACATACATTTTCATAGATTTTGGGTTATGATTTTGTTGGGATCCAAAGAACGAATAAACATATTTGGATATAATTTGGAGTCCTTTTGTAGTAATATTTCACCTTGATTCATGGAGATTATATGGTGTCATTATGTTATGATCTTCCATATAGATCTTCATTTTTATGGGGATAACTATCTTATTCACTTCTCATTATTTAGTTTCAATATGTGTGAATGGATCATAAAAGACTTGTCCTTGAATTTTTTGTGGTAAGAAGAAATCATTTCATTAGAATTGAACAAAGAATATAGGGTCTTGTGTTGTGGTTATCTAGATTGAACATAATGAAAAGATGAAATTTCTTATATACTAATTGTTATAGTTTATAAGTTTCCGATATAACGCATGGTGTGAAATATTATGGCATATATAAGGGTAATATTCAGTGATTTCTTAGTATGTTATCCTACTCACACAATATATGTGAACCCTAGTGGTTATGCTCAAATTATGTATAATGTTACCGTATGATAATATGGAAAATTGTACATCCATATATAAAGCATGATAGGGTATGGATAATGTATTGGGGAATGAACCAAGTATTATTTGTTTTATATCTTTGATTATACTTTTAATATAAAGACATGAGAAGGAAATCATTTTTATATATGTGATGTATAGACTACATAATTCATTTTTTTTTGCATTGGTGAATGCTAATTTTTCTAGGGAATCTTTTAGATATAATTCCTTAAAAAAATTAAATTATTATAATATAGACTATGTTTTTTTTAAAGTTGTAATCGATTGTTATGATATCAAGAGTATAGTTCTACCGAATAAAATTGTATTATCTCACAACAAATCCATATTTTCTAATATGTGTGGATGAATTCCTATTTTTATTATAATTAATAAGCTCCTTCACTATTTGGGTGAGCCCAGTTTGTAAGGAATTGAATTATTAATATTTTAACTCAATCATTTTGAAAACCTAGACATCCCCTTTTAAGTTTATTGATAATGTATTTGGTATGACTAATGGTATAATCAATGAATATTCTTTCCCAAAAATGTAAAAAAAACTAAAAATTACTTATTTCATCACTATAGGGTTTCACATGTTTATTGAATCACCGATAAATATTCTTGGTTGTATTTCACTCAATCCATGACTAGATAGAATCTTTCTATTTAAATATATATAAAAATGAGATATTTTGGACTAATGTTGTTTTATAATCAAATGTAAATTTGAAAAAATAAATTAAACCACATTATATTTCCTCTAAATTATATTCCATGAATGATTTTAAATCACTCAAATGTTTCTCAAAAATTTACATGTATATGTATTATAAAATTTATATTACGCTCATTACATAAATAATCCATCATTAATATGTCTAGTATATATACGTTATAATGTTTGATGGAAACTCAATAAAATTGATATATCATAGTTTTAAACCAATAAAATTATAGATTATCGGTATAAAATTTATAATGTAAGTTTATTGTGTTAAATATTATCATATGTGGTTGTTTCCACATATCAAACACAGGGATAATTTATAGGACCAAGATGTGATATAGTTGCATTTGTTTTCCTGATATCCAATTAATGAAAATATGCATGTTCGATGACAGAAGATTTTTTTGAGAGGTTTATAGAAATTTTGAAGATGAAATTATTTTAGAAAAAGTATTCTAAACAGATGAACCATCAGACATGAACTATCAGACCCTATAAACAATCATGATTCATTAGAAATGATTCATCAAACTCTTTTTTGGATAAAAATTTATTGATAATTGAAATTATAATGAGTTAGTAATTAATGTTTCAATAATAATAATAATTCTTATTAAATTCATTATTAAAAAATCATATAATACAATAATGATATTTCAATTATCCTAAATTATAAATTGTTTTCGAATCTTGTTACACAATCCTGGTGAATATAAGATAGAAACTGTGTCCCTAATTTTTATATCAGTTTGAGGATTTGAATGAATGTAATATAAATTTAACTATATAAGACCGATGATTCTATGAAAATATCATATATTCTCGATGCCATGAGGAAGTCATTTTACAATATAATGATTGTACAAGAATAAATGTGAATATTTGGATGATTTATCATCTTAAGTCACCAGTGTGAGATGATAGAATAATAATAGTTTAATGGATGCTTTGTTTTGTTTGAAACATGTGAACACAAATATGGTAGTTTTTAGTAATATAAATAAGCCATAATATATTAATATTTTGTAAAATACATTGGTTTGTAATGTAATCATAAAATGAATGAAGTTGCTGTTACTGGTGCATCGAAAGCAATGTTGCATAGATCTATAAGAGGTAGAAGTGTTTTATGTTGATATTATTGGTACTTGTGAAATATTATCTGGGTATTATTGGGAATGGTCAATTTGATGATGATCAATAATTTAGTCAACCATTTTCACTAAGTTGTATTTTTTGACAATTGATTCACGATTTATGATAGAGGAAGTGTGGTTGATTCGTAGGTTTGAAATTGATATCAATCCATCATACTGAGATAAAGAATGATCCATCTGGCATGGCCTGACAGTAATAGAGCCATCAAGAAATAGAATCATTAGACTAATGAAAAGAATAAAATGACATTGATTAAAAACATTTTTGTGAATTCTAATCGCTGGGGGTGATGATCGCATTATAGATTAATGGTTTTCAAGTTTCATCTCTAAAAATAGGTATAGAGCTTCAGAATGATGATTTTTTTAAATTTGTAAAAAGTGTCATAATGAAATTATTCATCCATACATATGTTTTCATCATAATGAGACTCTACAGATCTGATATATTTCCACTATATTGGAGAAAATAGAAATGACATATGTATCATTCTGATGCATATATTGATGTTATTTACGCATTATGAGGTTGGGATTTGTTTTGATAATGTTTGAAAATATTCGAGAATAGTTGAGATGTGATGAATATGTCAAAGATGAAGACATAGATAAACATTAAATTTGTATTTTTAATTTCATTGTGAGAGAAGAATAATTTTTTCTAACTTTTGAATTCTTATATTCCTATAAAAGGATATCATAGTATATTCATATTTTCAATGCCTTGAACTGTTCACATGTATTAATAGACAACACTCTGACTATAGTCTAGAAGGTATTGTGTTTCTAACCTAATTTTATGTTTTCTGATGGAAGATGAGGAAGTTTCATTTGAGTGATTTAATCATATCTAGTTCCATCAATGTGAGTTCCATCGGACAAAGCAGCACCAGATGATGAATTTGTAGTTTTTTATTCCAACAAATCCAGTTCCAACGTAGTAATTTCTATTGGAACTAGATACATTTGTGTGAGCCTTATAGGATTAATACCCATTGGAATGATGATTTTTAAGAAACCAATTGGGTACTCTAGGATCATGAAAAAGGAATAGAAAAAAAAGAATCAGACTAAGGCCACTCAGATTGAGCCTTTTTGACAAAGGTTACTAGACTGAGCCATGTCATACTGAATTTTTTTTATGTTCATTGAGATTGTATATAAGACAAATTCCATTCATCTCACTTATTTAGGATGTTAAAACATTATGAAGTGGATTAAAAATAATATAAAGATTGTAATTTTGGATACTTACCAATAACTGAAAATTATTTCTTATAAATCATGTAACTATGGATACGTACAAGTTGTTAAAAATACATTTTTGTTTGATGCTTATAAATATATACATTGACCTATTTTTGAAAAGGATTTATTGAAAAATAATATAAGTTATTGGGAATATCCAGAATAGAGATGAGTATGTCTTGGTACCCAACCTTGTGGGTATAATGTGCTACTCCAAATTTATATTTATCACATACGATGGGTGAGGAATTGTGATATATTTGAGTGGATCATAACTCTAACATGACTAAATGGTTAAGAATGGTTTTTAAGGTAGTTAGAAAATATTATTATAAAAATCAAAATAGAGAAACTGATTTACCCCCCAATGTTCACAATCCAAACAGGGAACATCAATTCGAATTAGAGGAGATTACCTCAGAAATAACCATCTTTATGAAAAGAGAATTTCAATTTTGTGAAATTCAATTGAATTCCACTTTTCATTGGTACGAACTTCAATACATATAAAGATTGAATGATTCCATATCATATGTATCTTGGTTATTGTTTTTAATAAGAAACTACATATGGATTTTATCCTCCTATTGAAAAATATCCGCTTATGTATACTGATAAGAAAAATATTAAGAACAACGAATGAGTTAAAAATGATTTAATCTCATCAATTTATGAAGGTGAGTTTTATAGAGTTAAATAAGTTGTAACATCCAATGGTATCTAGGAGAAATTAAAAAACATATATCAATTCAATAATAATTTGAAGAACTAAATGTTACTATTTTATAGGCTAATGTATTAATATCCTAAGATGGGTGAGTATGAATATGTTGGTGATTTCATTAAAAGTGTGATTGATATTTTTAGAACACTTATATGCCTCAGTGAGATTCTAAGAGATTATACTATTATTCTAAAGATCTGGAGAGTTATTCTTGATCGTTATGATGACATGGTTTTATCATTTTAAGAATAATATCCTAATACTCATTATATGGAATATATTTATAGTATTCTTGTTAATTATTAAGTGAGATGAGGTAGGGTTAAGAAAAATACGGAAAATGATGATCAATACAACAGATTAAATGCATTTTCAAAATGAGAACCAATATAAATTAGTTGAGGTATAACCATGTGATTAAGAGGAAATGGAAGAAGAAAATTATTTCAACACAGTGGATTCCCATTTATGTAAAAAATAATTTAAAGGAAATTGGAAAATTAAAACATTCAAATGTTGGAATTGTGAGGGGAATGAAAATTTTGTGGAAAAAAATCGTAGAAAAAATATTGTGGATTATTAGTCTAATGAACATGATTAGATGTCTCAGAAAAAAAATGTGTAAGAAATATATTTAAAATTTTCGTTATTATAAAAATAAGAAATGATATATGAGTAGAAAAAATAAGGATGATTCCTTATCCATGGTGGAATCTGATAATCAAATAAATTTCATTAATGAAGTTAGAAATAGTATTTATTCTACAAGAAGTGATAATGATTATGAATAAATGATAGAAATATAATTGATTCTCAAAGAGATTATGAATAATTACCTTAAATGAAATAATCAACTCAAGAATAAAAAAAGATTGTTGTAGAAATATTTGTATGATCATTTGACCATTTTATGATAAAAATGTCATTGTAATATTTTTATACTAATAGAATTCATCATCTCCACTATATTTCCCTTCATTTTCTATATATGATGTTATCATGCCAGTAATTATCACTCATGTCATACTGGGATAAATTTTAATATACATAATCATGTGATATTCCCTCTATATCATTATTATTTTTTCACTTCCTTCAATTTTTTTTTGTCCACATACCATTTCCAACATCTTGAATCCTTCAAGAATAAGTGTGTTTCCTACAATGATGAATAAACCAACATTACATGACCCATGTGGGTTTATATTATATCATGAGTCTTTCACATTTATATTATAACATGATTCTTTCTCCCTTATTTGATCATATTTACCTTTTAATATTTCTTCTTTAGACCATCTTCAGTGCCTCTTAATAATTTTGACACATGAAACTGGTTCATGATCAATAGTTATTCAATCAATAAACACGGATAAAACTGATTGAAATTAAATAAATCATCATGATAGGTCCAGGTATAATAATTTTCACTATTCGATTTTCTCTCTCCCAAATTATTTTATTGATGGGTGACTCCTCTATTTATTCCTAGAGATGTAATGAAAGGGTATTATGTTAGTGATGTATTATTTTACATATTCCATTTTTCATTGTTTTGTAATCATTTTGCATTTTCAATTCACTTCCACATATTATTTCATGATAATGGAAGTATGAATCTAGAAAATTTATAAATTTCACATTTTTATTCCATAAATTAAACATGATAATTTCAAATTTTAAATTAATTATGTTTAAACATAGTAACAAGACACTTAACCTTGTCATAAAACTATGTATGAAACCATAAAAAAAACATTTCATTATTAGATGGAATTTACCAAGTCCAAGTAAATTCCTAGTCATTAATTTGAAAAAATAATGGTTGAGTAAACTATCATTTCACTTCATATGAAAAGGGACCTACAATTTAAATACTTAATTCACTATATCTGAATGATATCTAATCTTTCTATTACCTCTCATTCTCACTCAATAATTAATTTTTTTAAATTATATATATATTTTTTCATGGGTTCAACACTCAAAAATACATATTACTACATTATTTTTTAGTAATTGGTAGTTTGAGTTGTTATAAATTACAATGTGTAGTAATCCTTATAGTACATTATTATTCCATGTGGGTGGACTAGTGACTGTTATCATCTATAAAAGTAGTACTGATAAATGGAATTTCAGATATCATATTATATATTTATTTATTTATTTATTTATAAATTTATAAATATTATATATTTATAAATAAATAATATATTTATATAAATAATATATATATAGGTGATTATATTTATATACTTATATATACTCATATATATAATTAAATATATATATATATATATGATTATGTGTCTAATTTCCCACGACAATAGCAGTTGGAAATTCCAGATGGAATTTTTACTTTAATTTTAAGGGGGCTTAATTTTGAGATATAGGAAATGGAATGCGTTTCTAATCATATTAACAACCAGAAAATATTTTATAATATTGTTTTTATGTTTGAAGGGGTTTCTGAAGGGTTTCGGAGTTTTTCATGTATGTTCTATAGGGGTCATGCTTTTGAAAATAGAAGTCATAGGGAATTCACAACATGATACTAGGTTCATTTTATGTGTTTATTAGTAAATATTCTTATGGGTACCTAAATGGAGGCAGTTTATAGGGTGAATTTATATTCACATGGTGAATATTTCATGGGCTCCCTTCCAAGTTTATTAAATATATTAGGGGTATTTCTTAAGGAAACCCTCCCATTTTTCCTTATTCATGTTCATATAATAGAGAGGGATAACCACTTTTCCTCTCATCATTCCCACCCTTTATTTATTCTATGTAGATTTCTTAAGATGTGTTCACCAAAATAAATTTGGGTAAACGACAACATATATTATTTCCTTAAAGACTTCATTGAATTCTACTTATTCCAAATGGGTTTTAGGAGAATGAATTGAGTGGACTATCGTAAAATTGTTTCACATGATGGGAATGTCCTATTTCAATCATAGATGTTATCCATATATGCGGTAATGAAGATATATTTTGAAATATTACACGAGTTTCATAGTTTTTCATTTTTATTATTTTTTCTAGAATTAGGGTAAAATTATAATTCAATCTGGGTTCATAATTTAGTTATGTTTTGTTTCATAGGTTCAGAGGTGTGTTATATCTGTATTTCACCAAGTAAATTGTGATTCCAATGACATTATATCAACTGATGAGATTGGTGTTAGTTATTACACAATGTTTTTATGTTTCAATTATATAATTAATTGATTTTAGGTTAATAATTAATTTTAATGTGTAACTATTATTTAAATGTTATTTATTTGATTTTTTAAGTTTCCATAAGAATATATGTGGATGTTGGAAAAGCCTTGGTAGAAATGTTTTGGCTATGAATTAAAGGGGAAGGTGTTGACTGCATTAGTGGGCCTTGAACATAAAATCTATATTGGTTAATTGGTTAGTAAATGGATTTTATTGCTTTTCAATACTGATCAATGAAATATATTGATTTCACTAATGACAATACGATGAAAAATTTCCACAAAAACTATAGATTGGATGAATTGATCAATTATTTTAATTTAAATAAAGATAAGAATTATTGGAATACATTGAGTTTTAGAGGTTGTTCTTGTATATTTGTCATGGATTCATTTAATGTTATTGGATATCTGGATAGAATTATTCTCTTAGTATCAATGATGATTTTTGAACTGGTATTATGTTCTTAGAACACGTGTCACATTATGCATTGGAAAGATAAAAAATTTAAAGCCAAAAAACGAATTGGATCCATAAAATGGTGTTTATTTATTGGATAATAATGTTTTTTTGGAATTTATATTCAAAAAATAATATAAGAATATTAATTGTATCAAATACATGAAAATATTTAGTTTATGAGAAGCATATTTGAAGGAAATGTAATATAAATATTAATTAAATGGTATATCATATATTTCTTAAACTGTTTATTAGGACAATGCTATATAATAATTCACACATATTTATTCTATTTTTTGGAAAATAATTGGCCAATAAAAGCCACCTATGGAGGCTAGGTCAAACACATATGGGGAGAAAGAACAAACCATCTGGGTTCCATTGAGATCCTGGGTAGAAATGGTGGAAGGGACTTTCATTTGTGGGATATGTAGTGGTTTCTCCATGTATAGGCTTATTGGTGTGTTAATATGTATAAAGAACACATGAGATATCCTTTTTGGTCACACATGGAAGCCCATTGACAACACAATGTTGTGGTGTTACCTGTGTGGTTGTGTTGTGGGGTGTATTCGGGTACCGAACCCAATGCTGGGTTAATGAAACAATGGATTGGGGATCTATTATAAAGGGGCATCCACCTTTTCAGTTAATAATTATAGAATATAGAGTTCACTACCCTATTTATAAATTTTTTAAAAATAAGTATATAACATGTCCAAATGACATTTTATGATCAAATTATACACTAACAACTGTTTATTTATTTTGTTCCATTTTGTCTTGTGAGTTACTCAATTTAGACATATTGATTATCAACAACCAACTGTGATAAAGACATACACTGATAATCAATGAGATGATTGAAATGCGCATGAAAGCTATTATTAGATGATATATATGCATGACTTCTACACTATTCATGGATGGAAGTGTTTAAATAGGATTCCATATTGAAATTTAAAAGTTAGTTCCATAGGCCACACAATATGTCCAATCTTTAGGGATGACATTGAGGATTTAAAGGGCATGATTTTATGATTTCATGCATGTGATACAATCAACAAGAAGAGAGATTAATCTTATAATAAAATGTGACATGATTTGTGGTGTCATGTAAACCCTGTTTGAAGAATTCAAAGTGGATATAAATGGATCATTGAGTTTATCATGGAATGAATTATTTTTTCTATTATTCAATGCATTATGAAAGGAGGTTAAAGTTAATCTGAGACATATCTATAAATACCCACATATTGACTTGAGGATAGGTGCTACTATATATGATTTCTAGTAGGATATATCATTTCCAAAATTAGTTCCTCTGTAAACAACTATTCACGTGAACAAGAAGAGTTCATTATACCTCTTAGGATGTGTGACGAATTGGACGACCACACTCATCTATAACATGAAAGAGTTTTGTGCATATCTATTTACATGATTTTGTTTCATGATTTACATTCATTCACAAAGAATATACATGGATACTTGATATGTGTCTCACTCACTATAGTGTTTCATAAAGATGCAAGATATAGTACTTGAGTTTATCATGTACTCATCTTCATATGTAGAATAGTGAAATAAAGCACTGTGTGAGTAATACTATCACTATGTTATATGAAGAATGTGTACTTCATAGAAATCCTTGTTATAAGAAGAATGAAAAATTGACTTAGAGTATTAAAAATGAATAACAACTGATGCTCAATAATATTATTATGTAAAACCAACAATGTTCATGCGAAGAATATTATTTTGTGTAATTACACTTGTGCATAATAACAGGAGGTGGAGGTAGCTATATATGAAAACCCTGTGCAATAGATTATGGATGTGGCCTCACATATTTGAACATAATAAAATGAATATCACAAATTAAATTGAATGTTTTTTTGTAGTAGAAACCATTTTATACACATGAAAGCATGAAGAAAATACATTCATATGTTTTGAGATTTATTACTTCATGGATATGGTGTCATCAATTATTCAATAATAAATTGATTATGTGAACTAAAATTAGGGTTCAACATATGAAAATAATAAGTTGTAAATGATTAAGAAAATTGACTGCAAATAAATATCAAATAATTTTTATTGAGTAATAATATTTTTGTTTTCATTTGGGTCGACAAAGAACTAAAGAGAAAGAATAAAATAATGATTATATTGCATATTGAGAAATAATTAATTATGGTGATCCTATGATGATCCAAAATTCACTTTTTGATATTCACAAATTAAGGTTTTAATTCTAACCAAGAGGATGAAAAGTAAGTGGAATTTTTTTTTTCATTGAAGATGAAATTGATAATGACATTACTACATTATTGAATATAATTATCTGTCAAAGAATAGAAATAGAATAATAATTCATGAACAATTTAACATCAACTGATTATCATTTGAATCAGGAAAAATTCATAGGTCATCATGCCACAACACATTCATATTATTATGAATGATATAAGAGGAAGATAATGCATCTATCAGTCTGTTGTTGTGGAGATGAAGAAGATTTTACTATCCACTGTTGTCAATGTCACAATGTGATGAAGAAGTTAGTTGACGAACAATGAAAATATATGAAATCAAATAGTTGTCTCAACATTGTGAATAATTTAATATAGTAACAATGAACATTTATTATGGAGAATATTATCTTGAGATGTAGTATAAAGAAACAGCCATGTTTTTTAACATAAGAACATTCAATTGACTATAGATCATTTAAATTAAAAGGATAGTCAAATCATATTGTAACGACATTCAAATAATTATTTTATTATGGTTGTGTGGTTTAATTATTCCCAATCCATGCTAAGGACTGGAAAATTTCATTTAGTAGTTGACCCAGTCAAAATTTCATGTTCCATATTTACATCTCTTTGAATATTTTCATGGGTTAGAGAATAGATATTATAAGAATTGGGATCATAAAATGTCTATTAGGTAGTTGGGTATAAAGTTTAATACGTTAAATGTCCCCAAAACATATTAACCCCCACCTTCTCATTATTAAGAATATTGAAAAATAATCCCTTGATATGTATCAAAGGGTTGGATCACATCTACTTGATTCTATACATTGAAATTATTATCTTTTAAGGATTTTAGTTTCTTAAATGAATTATTAATTATACAATTTTGGTGAATATTTAGTTATCTTAGAGAATAAGTCTATTTCTAATAATACCATGATGAAAAGGGGAAATAAAAATAAAAAAATGACAAAGATGACACCCCTCATATCTAATGAATATAATCTATCAGTATATCTATGCCTTGAAAAAAATGAAGACATATTAGGATAGGAATGAAAAGTGAATGTGGATCAAGATTCCAACATGGAGATAGAAAACCATCATACATTATGTAAATCAATATATTAAAGTGATAAACATGTATATGTTGGTTCCATTAAAAATTTTCCTTAATATAAAGATTCAAGAACATACGGTGATTTGAGAATTATAAAACCTCTAAATAGATATCAGTTGACAGATCATGAGATGTCTTTCATTGTGTTCCCACAAAATAGTCTCTATTTTTGGTGGTGTCGTTCAATGTTTTCCAGAATAAATCACTCAATCGGAATAATAAGTTGATATTATGGATAATGTATTTCCAAAAAAAATTATAAAATGTCTAAATAGTCATAAAATGGTTGGATCATTTTAAGAAACAAAGAGGGAAGCAGAAATATGTTCTTCAAGGTGGCTCAAATAATTAAAGAGAAAGAGGAAGTCAATATCACTCATAGAAAATAGATACTAGAACATGAATAATAAATAAAATATAGGATTGATGTAAAATATTAAAAATTTTGATGTAACAATAAGGAAGATCAAGGAACGTGACTTTTTGTTTTAGAAAAAAGTTAACCTACATGAAGGTGAATTTCAAATAATTAAGAATTCCAGTGCTGAGAAGATGACTATGATAGAAGATCAGAAAATATTCCTTAAAATAACAAGTTTAAAATTGGAAGTTCAGTGGGACAATATTGAGAAGACACATATTGAGACTTCGGAAAAGAATGAGACAATTTCTACCCCCACTCAATGATCATTGGAGAATATTATTGTTAAAATACCTCTAATATGTGATAATAATATCATGAAATTTATTCATGATCTATCTCATGGATTTGTGAGGAAATTAGTACCATCTATATCAATATGTATTTATTAATCTAAACCTACTATCATGAAAAATGAATTTTTTAAAAATTATATACAAGTATGAATGAAAACATTAATTTTAAGGCCTACCAACCTATGTATGTTGATAAAAAATAATTTTTGGATATGGTTCCCTAAAAAGAACATATGTAATGAATATGATAGAAAACATTGTACAAAGTAAATAACAAGATCAAGATTTGTGTGTAAATGTTGGTGCTATAATGGATCTAGGCATTGTGCATCATATTTTTGGTATAATCCAATAAATGAAAATTCATATAGGAATTCTATATCAATGAAGAGTTTTCCATAGATGAAGAATAAAGATCCACATGTCATGAAAACTTTGATGACTTCAAACAAATTTTGAAATTCTGAAAAGCTTTGCAATGTTTGTTATAGCGGAGGTTAAAATTATTATACATTCTCATGTTAACATGTATCTAATACTGGCAAGAGAATGATACCACAGAAGAAGGATAAAATTAAAAAATATACATTTAAAAGAATGTAGAAGAATGTTGGGAATAAAAATTCTCCAAAAAATATTTCAAGTACGGTAGTTGAGAGGATATGGATTCCAAATCAAAATGTTAAAGGAATTTGACTCATTAATAATGAAAAATTAAAAACTATAGCACCCATAAGAACCCTTTTGGTAGATCAGAAAGTTTTGGTATAGTTCCTAATGACATGTTATTATCCTGATAGAATATTTGGAATGAATAAAGAAAAGGGAAGATGCACGTGATAATTTCATTGAATATTATTTTTACCCATATACCAAAATAACAAGCATCAGTTAAGGGGGTTAGAAATCCATCATCAATAAAAGATAGTAAAAATAAAAAACCTCCATGAAATGTGGATGATAATATGATGAAATGAATGATTCTCCAACATAAATGCAGATAGACTTTTATTTGTCCTATCATAAATACTAGAGGAAATTAAGTAAGTTGGTTGAGAAAACTATCTCTAACTTACTATTGAAAATATTAAAAAAATCAAGTAAACACATTATTCCCCTATTTTCCAGTATTATATTTTTTATATAATGTATGGAAATAATGGTTATGATATTTCATAAGGGGGTTTCATGAGAATCAGTGAGTTTTTTTAATTATTGATAGAAAAGAAATAGAATTTTCCATATTTGAATTATTTCACAAATGGAATAATTGTAAAAATATTATATAGGATCATAATTGATAAAGATAATGGCTATTTTATCATATGTTAGGAATAATGATAATGAAAATATCATATTTTTGTATATTATATTTGATATTCTGGGGAACATTTTTTGAATAAGATCACCCTTATTGATTTTATGAATGTTTTCAAATTTGGATATTCACAAGTTGAAGGTCCATTCTTTCCTTTTATTTATTTATGAAAATAATAAAATTACTTCTCATATATATATATATATCATTATAAAAATTTTGAGATGTTTTCCCCTCAAGGAGGACACAATTAAATAATCATGTATAAGCTTCCAGAATAATTACATTAATTGGTGATAAATATGACTATTCTTTAATTTTTTAATAGATCATGTCATTATAAAAGGTATTTTTTTCTTAATATAATATTCATGGAGGTAAAAAACAATAAACATAATTCAAAGTGGGAGTAAATGAATTATTTGATATCAAAATAAATATTTTGGTAATGAATTTCCACAAGGTCACTTATCCTACATGTTGTAATGGAATGTTTTTATAATATATTTAATGATGTAAGTGGAAGAGATTTAGGTTATATTTTATATTTAAGTTTTCATATCCCAATTTGGTATCATCATCCTATAATTATTATTGAAAACCCTTGAATATAAGTATACAGGTTATCATTTCATGAGGTATCAATATTAGTTTGTAATTAAAATATTTCACATGTTAATGGAAGGATATTATTTTCTAAACTAATAAGGACTCATGAATACTTAGAGAGAAATTGTTAATGGTACATTTCATAATTATAGAATAAATCCCTTTTCCAAGGATATTTGTATTTTTATCAATATGGGGATAATTTGAAT
Organism: Viscum album; assembly: GCA_963277665.1. NCBI lineage: Eukaryota > Viridiplantae > Streptophyta > Magnoliopsida > Santalales > Viscaceae > Viscum > Viscum album. The sequence goes on from OY728133.1 coordinate 251,188,079, forward strand.
TTAATTCAATGAAATGTAAAGTGGATGAAAATATAATGACATATTAATTTGGAAATAACATTGATGGGATTTGAAATAAGTGAAGAGGGTAAGATTGAGTAGCCCATATTTATCGGCTTCTTCAATTCTTGAGTTATCTATTGTGGCTCAATTATAAATTTTTCATCTTCCATGTGGTACTTTCGATAGCTACATCAGCAGATGATGAGGTTTTTTGAGTATGGTGGTTATCAAATTCATGAAATTTTAATCCTCCTTATTAACTTTAGGAATGAAGATCACATGGATTGAGTGTGGTCTTGGGTTACTCAATCATTATATTCCATTTTTTCGTCCTATTTTAGTGGTTGATGGATTTTCCCCTTTATAAGAAGCCAACCACCTTGATAGTTTGTGTACGTATTCTTGGATTACCCCTTCCCTTTCAAAATCATTTCATCCATTTGTTGATAGGTATCACTCTTGGGAGTTTTATCTGTATGGAAAATCGAACACAAAACCATTTTCATACTTTATCTCCAATGATTATAAAGGATGTGGATGTTTTGAATGCATGAATACATTTCTTCTAGATTGAAATTGAATGGGAATAATGCTTTAGGAAACAAGTTTTTTGTGAATCGTGGATGGAATTCTATTGTAATAGCTTCGAACCAAGGGATAATGTTCTTCATTACCATTTGGATTTCACTTCAGATCAATGGACTAGTGAAGATGGTAATGATATTGGGGATGGGGAGTCCTTTATATCAAGGGATCTTTGGGTCTCCTGTCATACATTGGGATTTAATTAGAATAATGATGCGGCCCAAGATAGATACCCTGAAGAGATAATAGATGGCCAAATTCAAAATCTGTAGTCAGTGTAAGGACCTATTGAATAGGTAGACATTACCATTCCAACCAAAGGTATTTCTGTTTCATTTTAACAGTTGATAAATCTTAAAGAATAATTGGACCCTAATAAACATCTAGTAGGTCCTATTAATCCACAAATAGATCTACTAAAGGATTCATCTAGCTTGTGTTCTGGTGAGAATGCATGATTATGGAATCAAGTATGGCCTCATAATTAGAGAATAATTTTTTAGAAATTGGTGATGTCTCCAACATTCCAATAAAGGAACGAGGTTGGATTAATGTTTTTAACATGATTAAAAATAACTATTGTAAAAAAAAATTTATTAGAGAATGTATTGAGATAAAAATGTTGGAATCATCACCGATGTCATTTCAAAGAGTATAACCAGATAATATGATTTTATAGATGTCATGGATTCTTACTGAATTTGAGGAGGAAGCGGTACATAAATAGATATCACCAGGCCTTGATGATATTTATTAGAATGAGTATTACCTTAGAACTAGTATCGGTAGAGGAAATAAGTGATTCTCTGAATCCGGGGATTTCCCTTTATTACATATGAAGAAAACTAATCCTCAAAAACAAAGCAATTTTTTTCACTGGATAGGGAAAACTAGATATTCAAGGAGAAAATATAGAGCCAAGTACCATGAAGGATTAAAAAAAGAAAAGGGTTAAGGTGGTGATATCACTTTCTATTAGTGCAAATCATGACCTTATTAAAGAATATGTATCATCTCTGAGAAAATAATGTCATGTTCATCACAAAAAAATTATATTGATAGTCAGGATCCTACTCATATTGTTATTCATATTCCAGTGTACTCGATAGACAATGAGTTCTTAGTGGTGGTGGTTAAGCCGGTCATGTTGACCCCTTAGTGATTTTATCTCATCCACTTCCCCTTCCCTATAAATTTTACTCAGTAGATAAATAATTACCATATATCTTTTAATCTCACATAAAAATATCAATTAGCACCCTTGGGCTGGAGACCAATTTTTTTATTTGTTTCTCTCGTCATATGGTTGGAATATAGTTTCTGAAGCTATTATGTTTCTAGTTCCCATTCAACCCAGAGTGGTTTTTATTGAGATCAATAAAAATATATTTTTTCTTTATTGACACTGGATTTAATTCTTGAATAATTATCCTACTAACTCTAACAATTGTCAGCCACCACATAAGGTCATAAGACATGGGTCACTCAATACATTGACGTGACACATTTCTTACAAGTATTAAGAATATGATCTATATAATTGTGTTTCCATATTAAATTATGACCAATTTTTAAGATTTTATATTCCAAAAAATAAAAAAATACCTTGAATTGATGAAAATTCCTGTAATTCATTATCTCATGAGAGTATTATTTTATTTCCATATAATGTGCATCTTAAATGAATGGGATATATTTTTTCCATATTATGTTTATTGATAGATTAGTTTGGATTATTTCACATAGATTTATTATATGTTTAAAAAAAAATTATCCAACCAAAGGCTCTTAAAGAGGGTAGTTCAACCAAATATGGGAAGCATACTGAACTCATTTGGGAGCCATCTATCTCATGGGTAGCAGTGGTGGAATGATCTTGAATATTTAGCCTAAGGAGTTGGTGGGTTATTTATATGCCCATTGGTGTGAGACCATGTATATATAATGTATGGTATGTCCGGATTGTTCCCACATGGAATCCAATGGACATTGTAATGGTGTGGAACGATCTGTATGGGCATGTTGTGTTTTGAACGTAGGGGTCGACCGTAGTGTTGGATCAAAATTGCAATGAACACAAGACCTAATATACAGATGCAGAATCCCATTAATCGAATCAATGTGTGTTACAAATTTATTTATACTTTTACCACATTACAAAATGATGTGAACATAATTTATCTATCTAATTTTATCGATCCAATGGTTTACCAAATACCACATATTCATAATCTTACTCCAAATATAGGAGATCCTCCACAACAGATTTTCGAAAATATACCACCACTAAAGATCAAGTCATGCACTAATAATATATTATAAGATTGGAATGAGAATCAAATATATTATTTAATGATCAATAAAAATTCATGATTTTTATTTCAATAATGTTGTTGTTTAATGTAGTATCCTAGGATGAATGAAAAAAAAGTTGTATAGGCCATGCAATGTTTACACTAATCATGGATTAGTGTGTAGAATTAAAGTGAATGAATTTGTGATCACATTCATGTGATAAACTAAACATGAAGATAAATTCATTGAATAAAAAAGTAGATGAAATTTTCAATGTCTCATAACCCGCATTTAAACAATTCAAAAATGATATCTTCAACTCATTTAATAAATATAAGAAGTGATTTTTTTCATTTATTGAACATGTCATGAATGGAGGTACACAGATGTGTGAACCTTACCTCTATATACCCAAACATTAATATTAACAGTGGTGCATCCATACATTATTTCCCTCAATAGTTGTCGTCTCAAAAATAATCCTCTCTAAACCTATTTTCATGAGTATAAGAATAGAGTTCGACATACCACATAGGCTATGCAAGGAATGATACAATCACACTAATCTGTAGAGTGAAGGAATTTTGTGGTAATCTGTTTTCATGATGTTTTTATAAGAATTGATTAATTATGTAAAGAAGCCTTTTAGACACATGATATACTAATCTATAACATATGTTTTCCATGAATATGTTGATATAATGCACCAATGTTTTTCAAAAAGTCATATAATTCCCAATGAATAGGGATGTGAACTATTTGGTGAGTAGTTTTCTCACAATTTTAGATGAATATAGTTTTTTTCTTCACAAAACAATACATGAAGAGGAATGAAACAACATTTTAGTGTTTTAAAGTGTTAAATAAGGAATTGTTACATTAATATTCCACAAAACCAATTTAATTAATGTGATGATGAATATTGGGGATAGTTACACTCACATTAAAAAAACATAATAATGATGAATATTTGTATAAGAACATTATGTGATTTATTAAGAGTGATTCCTCAAATATATGAACATATGGAGAAAATTTTATTAAATTGAACATAATGTTTATTTAAAGGATTGTACAATACATGCACTTGAATGCATGAAGTTAATACATTCACATGTTTTGAGATTTAATAAATCCTTTAAAGGGTTCTTCAATTTTTCATAGATAAAAAAATAAAAAACAACCAAATTAAGATTGAAATTTAACAATGAATTAGTTTCAATCGATTAATAATTCCACACTAAAATTAAATATCATATATTTTTTTGACTAAGTTAACATCTTATAGTAATCATTTGGGTTGATAAAGAACAAATGAGAACATATAAAATGACCATTATATTTTATATCAAGGAAAAAACATGTGATATTTCTATGAATAGTTGATGTTTATTATTTTAATATTCCTATAAGGGGATTTTGGTTCTATCTATTAAGAAAAAAATTTAGTTCAGTTTGGATGGAAGTAAATAATAAAGAAATTAAGAAACTACTACACTATTTCATATTTTTTTTAGTCTAATATCAGAATTAAAAGAATTATTGTTGGACATGTTAATAAAATTGGACTAATTTTTTTTAAGAAAAATTAATTGGTCATTTATTTGAAAAACATTCATATTACTTTGAATAGAAGAATATAAATATCATCTAATAATCATTTTACTACTAATAAGTATATTAATAGTTTCCTATCAACTATTGTACAAGTTAAAAATTGAATAACAAGTAATTGGAGGAAAAAATAATCTATGTGAAATCCAAAGGTATTCTAAACAGGTGGAATAATTTATCGGTGTTACATGTAACCTTTAATATGGATAATACTATCTTTATAAAATGTTTAAAGATCTATTCAAGATTTGTAAACACATGCACTCTCAAATGATTATAGTTCATAGAATGTAAAAGTTTACTCCATTATTATTGTAACCACATTCAAAGGAATATTTTCCTGTATTTGGGTGGTTGTATTATTTACCCACCATACCAAGGAATCACTACTATCAATGATTTGTGAACCCTATAAATTATTGTATTCCTTATTTAAATTGTTTAATATACACACACGTAATAAATAAAATTGAATAAGAGTATAGAGATCCGAATTGTTCTAAGTGGAAAATGGAAAAGATAAATTAAAAGGGTAAAGAGTCACTAACAACAATTCATCCCCCACTTAGTGTTACGCATATTCATTAATTTTCCATTCTATTTTTTTTCGTGTACGTTTGTAATGAGATCACATTGATATAATAAAAAAATAACCTATATATATTATTAAATTATTTAATGATTTCTCTTTAGTAGAATTATATATCACGGTCCACATAATTTATTTTTTATAGTAATGAATTGTTTTTCCAAAAGTAAAATAGAACTCCTTTTAAAAGATGAATTTGAGAAGCTGTTTCGAAAAAATATTATTTTAAAGGGAAAAATTTTTCTATTTAAAATACGGGTTTAAAAAGTTATTTTTTGAGTATAAAATTTTAAAATAAAAATTTATTTGTGAATTTTTTTTAATTTTATTTCAAAATGGATTTTTATACATTTTATGATTTGGTCAAAAGGCATGGTTTCAGAATTTCATCAAGGTATTACTATTGTAAATTGATTTAAAAATAATTATCCCACATGGTTATAAAGGTGACTATAAAGACCTAGTTTGAATTTTTGTGTTTGTTTTGACTAATATGGGTTCTTACCGGTTTACTGAATCTTGTTTTGTAGTTATGATTCCCAGTTTTTCTGGATTAAGGATTGTTTCATCATATTCATGATAATTCATAGTTTTTTGTTAACCCCATGAGAATTTTTTTTTCATGATGGTGAATATGGTGTGTGGGTAGCCTATTTATAAATAAAAATTTGGTATAAAGGAGATTATTGTTATAAAAATAATTGATGGAACTCGAGCGGGTTGATATGGGTTATTGATTTTTTCAACACATGAGAATACAACAAAAGATACAATTATCCTGATGATTAGTCAATGAGCCATGAGGCAAGTTCTATTCTATTTTTTTTCTTCTCATGCTAATGTTGCGTCTCTTGAGTGTGTGGTTATAGGTTAGTGTTATTTTTTATCCCTACCTAGAATATTCAAAATGTAAAAATTATCTATAATTTTCTAACAAAGAGAATGAAGAAATATGTTACTATTCTTATAGATCATTCCATATTAGGCATGGGTAGACGGTCACCATAATGGCTGGGTCGTTTTCTGATGTAACACATAGATGATTTAACTCTTTCATGTGATGAGGGAAGGTTCATGAATTATTGATGTATGAATGTGATTGAACCCTTTAGATAGTGGGTCATTTTTTTATGATGCCTCACCCAATGTCTTTAGGTGCAATATGGACATAAATTTGGTTTCTACAGTACCTTTCATCTTCATGTATGGTTCTTTTTATAGTATGTGGTGTTTTTATTCCTTTCAAAATTTATTCAATGATGTTATTCATGTTTTTCATGGTTTTTGGGGTATCATATGATGATCTAACATGTGTGTTTTTATGTTCACGGTGTGTTATGATTCTCATTGGGTTCGTTGCACTAATACGATTACACCATATATATTTATTTCATTAAAAAAAATTCATTGTAGTACATAGTATTTTTGAGGTTTTTTTAATTACTACATGGTCATTGGAATCACCCCTTACCTATATATATAGAATTAATTTAGATTTTTGTCGGTATCGATTCCTTTTTTTATCTAGAAATATATATTTCATGGAGTTAGAGACATGTAAAAAATATCACATTTTGGTGGAGGAGGATGTTAATGGATGGTATGTATGTTTGGAGAAAGATTGGTATTTTTATTTTACAGTTACGGTTATTAATGTACTATTTATTTGGCATTTATTTTTATATGATTCGTTTCATTACTTTTTTACCAGATATTTATATTTTTTGGCAACATCATATGGACTATATTACATTCCATTATTTTAAACTACAATGGTCTATGTAGAACCCTATTTTTTAACTACAATGTTTTGGGTATATCCTATATATATATTTGTAATATCATATTTTAGGAAGAAAATATGAATTACCATTTTGTTATATATAGGGGATAGTATCACCAATATAATCATATGACATCATCTATAGTATTCAGTCTCTCATGTAAGGGGATATACACTTGATGTGTTGTAGTGACCCAACTCATGTTTCAGTTGGTATTCACATGATCGGGTGAAAAAAATTAAATAGGGGATAACATTTTGGACCCCGTATTTTCGTTCGAGGTGGAGTTAGGTTTTAACAAATCAAGAGATTGATTGAGGGAATTCATAGGTTGTGTGCCATTGGTCAAAATCAATGTTTTGTGGGAATATCTAGTTTCATGATTATAAAAATTGTGTTAATATAGTTATTGGTTTTGACAAAAAATCAAAATGTGGAATTGAGATGACCTGGGACTATCCATATGTATGAAGTATAATTGTGTGATTTTTTTGTGAACGATTACAGTGGAATGCTTAGGGAACAACAAATGAACCTATGGGTGGTATTTTTCAACATGTTCCATCATTAGAATACATATCAATTGGATAAATTTATAATATAAAAGATATTTTATCTCATATATTATAATGGTTGATTATATTTAAAGTGATCTAAGGGATTTTTTGATTAACTATTACAATTACAATCAGAACACCATCAATTAATGGTTTTATAGATTATTTGTATTTGAGAAACAAACCCCATTTTGAAAAGTAAAACATATTTGGTTGCATTAGGTTTTAAAAAATGGGTTTTAATGAATTTTTATTAAAATATATCATGGATATTATGATTTTTAAATGTTTTGGGATATTATGGTGTTTGAAAACAGTATTACCCCGGGTTTTGGAAAATAGATTTTATACAGACTAAAGAAAAAGAATTATTTTAATGAATCTAAATAGGATGACTGTGGACATTGGTGATTCTGGTTTTGGTGAAAAAAATTTGATTTAGAAGGGATTTTAAAATTTATAGGTATTTTTTCCTGAAGAAAAGGATTGTTATTTGCTTTAAAATAAGTAATCGATGAATGTAAATACAATTTTACTTGGATTGGTGTGTGTTCCATGGGGAGACATGAATTTTTCAATTAGGTTCTTTTTTAATGTGGCATATTATGGAGGAAATCATTGATTGAGGTCAGTGGGTCAGTTCACATGGTTTTATGTGGTGTGTAGAAGGAAAATAGTTCCCATGCAGGCTATTCTAGTATATTTTTAATGGTTAATTGGGAAATAAAGTGGTGTTTCCTTTAAATTTAGCCATATTTTTTATGGATGTTTCAAGGGCTCCACCTATTGAGGGCTCAAGATGAACTCTTTTTCTGAGCCTCTTATAAATGGATCATTGATTTTTCTGTTATGATTTAGTATCTAGATATTAGGTTGTGGGTTTAAATTTTAGTCCCATTTTTGTGTGTTTTAATGATTCTATTGGTAGAATCACTTGATGTCGGTTCTGAATTTTTCATAGTTAATTTCAGTATATTGTTCTTTCTATAGGTGGTTCCTATAGCTAGGAGAAACATTTTTTGTAATATGACATTGGTAGTGGATACCTATGGTGTATAACACTAAAATTCAAACTATTTGTTAGTGTATTACACTTTTTTGTTTTAGATCAATGGGTGTGGTTGAGTATTGTCTTCATTTTTAGTAGTCTGTGTTTTGGGTCTGGTACCATAGTGAGAGAAAGAATTATTGTTGACATTTTTCAAGGTACTAATAGTAGTTTTTGTCATTATTTATTGTTTTAACCATGATTTATGACATGTGTAATTTGTCGAAACATGTTAATGGAATGATTCAAGGATGAACCTTGATTTATTACATGTTTTAGGGACTGTACCATACTTTGTGGTGTGATTTTGAGGGTGAATAATGTAAATAAATGTTATAATATTTCCCTTTAGAATGAATAGTTTTTTTGAACCAAAATAGGGATATGACTATAAGTAATAATAGAAATATTTCATTCAATTGTTTTGATTTCTTGGATGTCATCCAAATACATGAGAGCAGTGGTGAGAAATTATATTGTGTAAATGGATCTGATTGATCTAGTTTTATAGAGAGTTCCACAATATAGATTAAAATATGATGTTTTTTGAGTATATTTGTGTAAAAATACTAAAACATTGTGGTTGGATTGTGTGTTGTTCCCTTAGGCTTGAGGTTAGAGTCGATGAGATATGAGGTTCAGTAAGATCATGAATGCATCGATACTCTGGGTGGAGTACAATGATGGATGTGATCATTTGTGAACCCAACTGAGGAATTACACTATGTGTGATGGAATGAAATTTTTGTGGACATTTGGATATACATTTGATGCCTCGGGAGTCAATAAATCTTGGTTGGGTAATATGGTGATACACCAGCAGTTGAGGTTGTGTTGTTTCATGAAATGATATATAGGAAATTAATTATTGGAATTTTCCATAGAAATCGATGTGGTGAGTTTAATACAATATGATGAGAATAATTTAGGATTGGGTTGGGATGTGGATAGGATTTAACTGGTGTTTTAAGATACATTATGGTGCATCTAAATTTCTTATTTAGAGCTTCATATTTAAAGTGTATAGATAATTTGTAAATGAATCATATAATGTTACCCCATAGTACACAAGCAACGTAGGTCAATGATTAATATTGGAGGGATACCGAGACATCTCAAGGATGAGAAGAATTATGGTGGTGAGTTTTAGAAGACCAACATTATTATGAATGGGAAACTCCTTTGTGAATTTGAGGTTTTTAAGATGAGGGTTTGTTTATAGATTTATGAATCTAAATGGGTTTTTAATAATTTAGATATCCTTACAACATGTTATGAGATGATTTTTAACACTGTATTGTTTCGTAGAGTATTGAGGATGATATTTTAGATGATCGAAAAGGGAATTTCTATCAAAAAAGAAAATATATTCAAGGAAATAATTGTGTGACCATAAGTTCACTCCCTGAGATTATAGGGTCATGGGGAAAGTATTCACTTCTTAGAGGGATTAAACTTGGTCAACTTAGGATCATACATTTAATCTTGTGGAAAAATCAATTGTAATGATAATTTATGTTTAATTTCTTAATGAATTTATTTATAAATACCTAATGTATTTCTATGTTCTTGGTCATTTAATGGAAATGAGGAGACCCTTGATCTATCCCCTTCCTCCTCCCATGAGGTCTTCTATCCAGATTGTTTATGAATTTTTCAACGCATTGATTCCATGTGAACTCTATCCTTTATTCGTTCCGTCTATTCTTAACATATTTCTATTCTTTTAGCATTATTTTTTAAATAAGTACATCCCCATAGTATATATAAATCATTTAATATTATGGATTTTTCATATGAAGCTTGTAGAGGACGTCTAGAGAGGCTATAATCAAGACAACATTTGTTATTTGAATTGAGTCATATTTATTCATGGGTATATATAGAGGTTTTTGAGAATTTAGGATAATTATACTCTTATTTGGGTTAACAAGTTATTGATTTTTTCCAAGGTTTGAGGTTGTGTTAAGAGTGCATCACACATAGTTTCTCATGATTAAAAATATGTTGAGATTCTTAGTGAGTTTTCCATAATGTAAAATACATTTCTTTTAAAAGTAATTAATTTTTTTATGGTTTACAATTAATTTCAAAGGATCAAAATCAATTAATGTTTATATAGGGGTTTGACAATAGTGTCCCAATAGCTATTTGGGATGTTGGTTGATCCAAGGAAATGATGATTGACCAGTGAATTAATTATAATACCTTCAACTACTGAAGTGGTTCTTTACCTTACTATTCCCCTTGGATAACCGGTTACATTATGTTTTTTTTTCTTCATTAGTATTATATTCTTGAATTTTTCATTTCCTTTGTGAGGTTCCACATAAGGCTAGGTTCACCTCACAATTGTACAATAGTTAACATAGACTATATATCCTACTAAATAGTTTGATGGTGGGTCCTTAGTCAAAGGATTTATTGTGTTCCTCCTTATGTATCTTTTAGAGGTGTGATTTTTTTTTTGAAAATAAAAAAGTATTTCCTTTTAATTGTATTTGAAAAATCAGTTTTCATTAAATATAATATCACAGTGAAATTTGTATATTTTTAAACTGTGATCTCTAAAAGTATCTTTGTTTGAGATGGAAATTTTAAAGTAAATTCAGGATTTCATAAACATGATTTAAAATTGTATTTCAAAGTACATTATGATGATTTTTGGGATTTTTTACAAGGTACTAACATGAGTAAATACCAATGTGATTACCATAAAAAATAGACTGAAAATGGAATAATTGACTTGGTTTTAAAGGTGATATGTAAGGACTTTGATTGAAATAAGATTTTGTTTTTATGTTCTCAATTTTGATGCCCTATTTTTAAAATATAATGTGTTTACCGTACATCATGTTTTTCTACATTGGATTTTCTATGATGATTTTTATTGATCAATGACTTTTATGAGTATCTTTATGAGAAATATTTTAAATGATGATATATGTGTACTATTAATAGCCAAATGAAAAAATTTCTTATACTACCCAAGTGAAAGTCAGTCCAGAGAGATGTTTAAATCCACTTTGATAGTTTAGATTGTTTTTCAATGTATTCGGTTCACAGAAACACATATTGAGAGACTAGTAATGTTAGTGTGGTGTTGATCTAGGATGTGGTTTTGATGCCTATTTTTATTACACATATGTGATTATGTTGCTTCCAATTATTGTGTATAAATTGGAAATTGTGTTTGATGGAGTCTCATTGAGTGTTTATGATGGGACAATGTGCTATAGTTAACCTCCATTATGTTTTAAAGGATGGGTATGTGGAATTATGGAATTATCCCTAATAGGATTGGTGTTTTGATTTCACTTCTGGATAGTGCATGGTATGGTTTCCAAAATAGATGATGGACCTCCCCTGAGTAGAGAGGTATGGGTAGAGACTTAAGAATTTATAACATTTAATTTTCCCTTTCTGTAGTGGTATGAGATATGGATGCCGCCCTAAACTGTGTCTATGGGTGTGGGATGGAATTATTTTTGGATGGAAACCTACCCAACATCCTTGGGAATGGGATATGTTAGGGTATGTGGTGTTTTTATTCCATCTAGAATAGAGTTGATGTAGGTAAGCTCTGGTGTCAATTTCGATTGGTTTCACACGAACACCTAAAGTGTGTGATTATATGTGCATTGTGGGTTATGTATATGGGTGGGTGTGTTGCATGAAAATTTCTACCCCTTAGATATGTATTTTTATCACATCCACATGATCATAATATCACTCAGTATTTTTAAGACATTGGGAGTTCATACCAGAGCATTAGAATAACACATACCCACATTGGTGGAATGGGTTCTAATCTCCTTGGTAGACATTCTTATTTTCCCTCAAGACATAGGTATTGTATAGAGCATGAAACATTGCCTAGTTATCTTGTCTTTATGGTCAATGATGTTGAGGTATGCTCTGTGAGTTGGGACAAATCATGGTGTATTTTTTATATAGTTATGGTATAACGATTACAATTCTTAATCCAATTATTTATATTCAATTATCATTGTTCCATGTTTACCAAAAATTTATATGTTATATTTTTAGGTATCTTATTGTATATTTTTCTACATTAAAATCTAGAAATCATAGGTCTCCTTATTTAATATCTATATATATGTTTTTAATGTTTTATATATTGGTGGGTCATGCCAATGTTTCGTCTATAATTAGGCATGATCATTGAAATTTTTTAAATTTCTTTTTCTCCATATGACTATCTAAGGGTTTCACCAATAATTTAAACCCTCTATCATATGAGGAGGTCCTCCAATTTTCTAGTAGTGACCCATACTCAGGTATTATTTGAGATCTCTTGTATTTATTATAATTAAATTTTATAAAAGCTACATTTTCAATCTATGTAGTTTATTTAGAGGTGTAGTTAGCTTTTTAAAACTCAAGTCATATATCGAACACATTCGTGGAAAACATGGCATCGTTTGAAATTCATGTTATAAAAGGATTCTCAATTTCATGATTATGAACTGTAAGAAGAGTGAGGTATTGGTTTTGGATGTGAATCCAAATATGTTATAGAAAAGACTCCAGATGATTTATTGGGCTTTGTTTGGATACTGTGATTTGTATATGCATCTTGATAGTGGCGTGGGTAGTTCCTATCATAAGTGTATATGGGAATAGTTTTTTGAGTTTTTACCTCATCAAAATCAATGATAACTGATGAAAAATTTAAAATAAATGATTTATTTTCATATATATGATAAGGGGTGATTATATTAATTTGAACATGATTGGATTTTTTAATTTATTTTACTAATTTGGATGTTATAAGATGATGGTTTTCATGATGATTACATTTTGAGAAAAAACCCAAATTTTTTAAATATAATACTCATGTGTGGGAATGAAGTGTTTTTAAAATGGTTTATAATGTCTGATTAATTTAGAATAGATGAATGAGAGAGTTATGTTGAAATGGTTATATATATTTGTGTTTTCAAAATTTTATTTCCATGTTGATTTTGAAATTAGATTTCATATGGATTTTATAAATAATAATGGTTTAAAAAAGGTGACAATTTAGAGTAAGGATTTTGTTGATCTTGGATTTGGTGAAAAATATTGTATGATTGCATTTTTAAATTCTTTGGTGGGTATTAGTTTAGGTAAACTATTTTTAATGGTATTTTAAATAAAAAATATTTATGTGTTGATATTGGAAAGATTGTATTTTGTGTGTTTGGCTATTAATGTCCCAGATTCTTGAAATTTTATCATGAATTATATGTACTTTTTCATCGAAACCTACTTGTGGGGATACTGGGTAGGTTCTCCTATTTTTATTTGGTGCATACAGATAATATTATTCCTTTATAGGATAGTTTTCTAATTTTTTAGTATTATATCAGTAGTGATGTGGGTTCCATGTTATATGATTTGTAGGTATCCTAATAATGTTTCGAGGGAGCCACGAATGGAAAATTCAAGATAGGTTCATTGTTGGAGCGACTTAATAATGGAACATTTTTTATGTTGGTCATCAGTAGCCTAACGTTACTTGGTGGGTTTAGGTATTAGAACCCCTCATTATTTTTTTTGAAGATTTCATCAGTTGGACTAATTTATCTGTCTTTTGATGGCTATACAATTTTTACTATTCATTTTTATGGGATTCCAATGGTGTGGAACACCATTAGTCATAACACGTATTTTATAGTAAATATGTATGGTGGGGAACACCATAAGTCTTAGAGTTATTAGATTATTAACACTGAGGTGATTCAAATCAAAAACTGTATCTTAGAACCATATTGATGTTTAGTAATTAGTATTTTTTGTTGATTACCCCAGTATGAGATAACATGATTAATTATAAGATATAGGGTTAAATTTTAGTTTTTGAAATATTTCGAGGGGTGAATCATGTGATGAAATATAGTGTAGTATAATTTTAGATAATCCAATGGATTTTAAGGACCATTATACCAAAAAATATAGTATTAATTGCAACAAATATCAATTAATAGTTGTAATTTAATAATAATATTCAGGATTAGACTCATAAATAGATAAAAATAAATTTTTTTTGGAGAATAAAATTGTTTAGGTAATGTGGATAATTCCACAATAAAAATTACGATGAAATTGTGGATGGATTTGGATAGTATAAATGGACATGTGGATGGTGGATGGTATCTGTGTGTTGGAATTTAGATCAAGGATATGTTTGATGTGACATGGGTTTTAGTCAGATTGTGAATGAGTTGGATCTAATATTGGTGTATGATAGGGGATATAGTGGTTTTTGTGGAATAGATTGATAAATTACACCATGGGGTAGAGTTGGACGTAATTTTTGAAAGATGAATGATATAATGATGTCTCTATAGTCATGGAATCATTGTTGGGAAATATAGCGTTTCATTGGTGGTTTAGGTAGAAATATTTTAGGAAAATTCATCTTAAATAGGAAATATTGTTGTTTCATGTAGAAAAAGTTGTGGTGAGTTCGAAACATTATTAGAAGCATCACTTAAGAAGTGTTTGATGTGGTTCAAATATTGAATATGGGTTTAGTATAGAAACGGTGAATATGGGTTTGGTTTTCTAAGATGAAACACAGATCATTTTAAATGTGTATTTGATTTTGGTATATTAGTGATTACGACCAATGAAACACCATGACATTTTTAGGTATGGATCATTATGGTTTAAAGTTTACAAATAACCACATCATTAATGGTTCAATATTCCCATGTTCCTTTGAAATTTCATTTGGTGTAACATTCAATTGTAGATTTGAGCATCAGAATGATTTTATCTGAAGTTGAATATCCCTAAAACAATTTAAATAGTGATTAATACTCAAGAGGTTTCCTAGTGTTTTGGGAAGATTCCAAGAAGCTTTTTTGGGTTCGTGAAACTAAATATAAAATCTACATGGAATTAATTCCATGAAAATAACATCAAATAATGATGTTATCAAATAATGAGTCACTTCCTTGAGGTATTTCACAGCATGGTATAATGTTTATTCAAATCATGTGGATAAAAAACTTTTAATTTGGGGTTGTAATTTTCCAATTGTCCTTTTCCAGCCAACCCTAAAAGTGTTTCCTTGTTCATTGTAATATCATGAAGAGGGAAAGCTCTATAGGATCTCATCTCCCACCCTCAATTTATGTCTTCTAATCAGATCATCTCAGAATGATTTTTCATGTAAATTCAAAGTAAGGGTTCTCATTATTTATTAAACTTCGTTTATAGAAAATTTTATATTTTGGTTTGGGTTTTTTCATAAACAATTTCACTAGACTATTGAAATATCACTTTAAATTATGGGGTTTTCATATACAACTCATAGAGGATGCCCATGTGTTCTATAATCAGTCTATTGATCATCATTTGACAATATTGATGTTCTCATGTGGATTTAGTTATTGTTTTTATGAATTTGGGAAACTTTTCATTGAAAATATGTTTACAATATGGGTATTCCATGTTTCTTAGGTTCAATGTTGTGTAATATGTTCATAGAAACTAATGTTTCTTATTATAGTATTCATTCATCAAAAGATGAGTTTTTCATTATTTATACTATATTGGGTTTCTATTTTAATTTCTTGATTATTTTATTTGATTTGGTTAAATAATTACAAATGGATAGAACAATTTTAAAATTATTTATTGCCTTCATATATGTTTCTCAAGAGCTGAGGTTATAGTTGGAAAACCAAGTCAGTAATGGTCAAGGAGTCAGTTAATGTGAATGGCTTTGACTGAGGCAGGGGAACATGAACATATTTAATTTTTTATTTAATTTAGTATTGTACATTATTTTTCCACATTAATTTCATCTTCCTATGTTTTTTTCTTGTCTGAGTTTCTCTATAAGGTTTGAAAAGGTTCTCATCGTTTTAAATGTCATCATGGATCATACACGTCTAAATTTTTTGATGGTGATTCATTGGTTGAAAATGTGTTGGTGGCCCACATTATTAATTTTATAGAGGTGGGTATTATTTTTTAAAAATTAAAAGGGATTTAATTTATTAAAATTAATTTTAATATGGGGTATGGTAAAATTTAATTTGAAAGGGAAAATGGTATACTTTTTAGATGAGAGTTTTAAATGTGGATTTTATTTAAATGGAAACTTAAAATAAACATAATGATTATTTAAATGTGTTTTTAAATGGATTTTGAAAATAGGTTTTATAACATCTAAATGATTTTGCCCTGATCCAAGCCTGAGTAATTTTGCAAGATGTTCCCTCATAAATAAATTGAAAATTGGTACTTTTTTAGTTGATGTTGGTAGGCATTAGATATAGTTATTTTGTTCTATTTTATGTTTTGCGGGAGGTTCCATGTTTTCCAATCAGTGTGGTCTTGTTTTTTCTAATTGATAAGTGATTAATGTATTGTTTGTGTTTATTAATGATGATTCATGTGTTTCCTAGGTAGGATCACGTAGAAATTATTTTATGATGATTATGGTGTTGTCTTGGTAACCAAATGAGAACATTGTTTGTACTGTAATATTAATGGTTAGTTTAGATGATTGGGACTAACACCATTAATGACCATGATCGGTTTTGATTTTTTTTCAATACACGAGACAACATCCTGAGGTTCTTGTTTAATGATAAATATTTTATGGTTTATGAGGTGGGATACATGCTATAAATTTTGTTTCCTTCATGAGATGATGTTTCCTAAATCAAATGTGTTGGGATACATTGATGCTAATTATGTGGCCTCCCATGAATGCAAGGGGTGGGATGATGTGTTAACTATGACCTCCCATGACTGTACAAGGATGATACAATGTTTCTTTCCTTCCCGGGTAGGCCTAAGATGAGGGCCACCAATTAGGCTGGGTCATTGTATAGTGTAACATATAAAAAATGGACCTCCCAAAAGAGGGGAGCGTGGCTTTGAGACATATAGATATATTATTTTTCATTATCCCTTCATAGGGCGGGACAATGTTTGGAAGACACCCCACCATATGTATTCTTGTATGGATTTAAAATCATTTCACTATGCACCCTAACTTGTTTATCTATGTATGGGTCGGGTTATGATACATGGTGTTTTTCTTCCTTCTAATTTATAGTTGAAGTAGTTGGGGTCAAGATTATTGGTGGCCTAGTTAGCACAAAATGACTATACTTGGGTGTTAGTATGTGAATTTTTTGTTACTTTTCTTAGTGGTTGTGTTGCATGAACATTACTGCAAGTTATATATATTTTTCATGCACGTCCACTTGATCAAAATAAAAATCTATATTATTGACGCATTATTAAATGATAAAAAATTAGTTGTTCTCAACTCCTACTCAGGTACACAGAATGGGGCTCAATGTACATCAGTAGACTTTAATATCTTATCTCACCAAACATGTATTTCATGGAGTAGCAAACATTGATTAGTATGAAGGTCATGGTATCAATGAATACAATAGTATGGTAACTGATCTTGGTCTAATTATATCTAACTAGGATAACCTTATGATACTATGAAAATGAATGTATTGCTCTCTTGAGATACACTATCATAAAAAAGGCTATAATTGAATCTGAGTAACTCTTGAAACCATATATCCTAAACATTCATGTCTAGGTATATCCAATAGTAAACCATATTAAAACACGCAATACATTTATGATGTATCCTACACCATGGAGGTAAATTCATCATTTAACCATGACTACCACAAATCTGTTCCCACAAAATAATTTTTAAATCATCAGTTGTAATGACCTACTTATCTTTATTGGCTAGAAAATACAACAAGTCATTTCTTTTTCTTAAGCGACATCCCCAAGGTGCCAAAGGCTGGCAATAAATGATGAAGGGTTTAAAACAAGTGGGGGAAGATTTACCCTTTTAGATCATAACATAGAACCAAAAACCATAACCAAACTGATCAACTAAATGATGCATGATAAAAACTAAGACAACTCAACCAATTATTTTTTCATAATCCAACCAAGAGCACCATAGTGAAAACCATCAATAAATCAGAGTAAACAGTAGAAAGAAATACTAAAACACTACTAGAAGACAACCCAACTAGATGCTCCAAAAGATCTAAGATCCAACATCACGAAACATCCCAATTATCACGAAGTAGTGCTATAAACATGTGACACTTTTCCTTTTCCAACATCCAGGTATATGAAATCTGCAAAAGCACCAACATGCCAAAGAAGGGGGTGAGTAATGAAACTCAGTAGGTTTTCTCCGATGACCTCCCAACCCATTCCTTTAGGATAAAACATGTTAGAAAATTTATATAAAACAATTTATATAAAACAATTCCAAATTAGTTTACAATATAACAAGTACCATGTCAAAACCATTTTCCAACAAAGACCATCTTTCTCAAGAAAAGAAACCAAGCAAAGTTTCCAATCAAATTCCCATATCCATTTTGGCACATTCATTTCATTTCACAACTCCACACGACCAACCATGAATGCATCATAGACCTCCCTATACTCACGAGTGGGGATTTATCCTTCCACAAAGCCATCACTATGTGGACTACCTTGACGGTGGTACTTCACGCCCTTATTCGTCCCAACCTTGGTTGTGGGTACATCTCACCATTATCCGTCCCAAATTTTTTATGGGGGTACTTCTCACCCTTATCCATCCCAATACATATGGACACACACCACAACCCATGTAAATCCATGAAAAAACCAAGTGTGTTCAAAACCTTTCAATAAAGCATCAAACCATTTATTGAAAACCATTTCTGTCAAGCATCAAAACCATAACCAGTTTAACATCTCCATTTTAAATTCCTTACAACAGACACTTTCAAAAAAAAACACAATTTCTATCACCCATTATGTAAAGGAGGTTTCAACCATTATTTCATAGAAGATAAAAAAACATTTCAATCTAGGAAAACAATTTAAAACTAATCCTTTAAGTTCTATAAAAGAGGAATCAGGAGTGAATCCACCTACCTCAATAAATCAGGTGAAACCAACCAACAAATTAAGAACGACAACAAATCCGAGTCGACTACTCCTCGAAACCTCCTTAGATTACTTCCCTTAGTACCTAAAAAACCAAAACCTAACTTCAAATCCATCCACTACCTTATTTATACACACCATGGGCGTAGATATAACTTTCCATCAAGAGGGAAGAAGGTGATCTAAAAAACTAAAGGAAATGGGACTTACCTCGATCAACCGGCCTCTAAACACCAAGGCAAACCTCTGGATCGCTTCCAAAATTCTGGGTTAGTGTTCTCCCACCTTCACTAGACAGATATACCGAGTTACAGCCTTCTAGGAGAAAAAACGAGTGGGTTTAATGATAAAAAAGATTAGATCCTTAAAAATAGGATCTAAGTTGACCCCGCGCATGGCTAGTTCGCACGGCTAGGCAAATCATGCGCTAACCTTATGGTAGTCACTACTATGAAGGGGCACTCTGCATGGCCTCCTCACATGGTTTTCCCAAACTGTGCGCACATTGTGTGGTCTCCTCTGTCCAAAGTGACCACCACCTACACGACTTCTGCACGGTATAGGCAACCCGTGTGAATCTCGTGCATCACCACTTTATTCCCATTAAAACATTAAATGTCTCCAAAAATTCCCAAAAATTTATCATCTACTCCATGTACTTAAAAATGATAAAACAAGGGTTACTTACTAGAAACTGGGGGTAGTGCATTCTCCCCAGCATTGGTCTTTCTGTCCCCGGAAAGTAGAAAACCATTGCTTTCCTGAAAGAGTTCTGGTCACTACTCTTTCATTTCTTTCTCACGTTCCTAAGTCTCTTCTTGAATCTGACCATGTTTCCACAAAACCCACACTAGACAGATGCTTTTTCCACGTAAGACCTTATCATACCTATCGACAATCCACATCGGAATATGTTCCAATGAAGCATCTGGTTCTAGGTCAACATGATCCCATCCGATCACATGGTTAGTATCGGGCTGATACTTCTTCAACTGAGATACATAGAACACATTATTCAGTACAATGAAACATGGTGGTAATTCTAACTGAAACGCCACCTCACCAACCCATTACAATAACTCAAAAGGGCCTATATATCGAAGAGATATTTTTTCCTGCTTCCAAAAATAACGATTTCCAAGCAATGAAGAGAATCTCAAAATGACATGATCACTCACCACAAACAACAACGGTCTTCGGTGATGATCTGCATAAGACTTCTGATGACTCTGTGCCGTCTCCGTCCTATTGTTTATCAACTGAACATTATTTGTTGTTTCTTGGACAAGGCTCGGCCCAACTAGTGATGTCTAACCTGTTTCCACACAACAAAGTGGGGAACGACAAGGACGCCCATATAATTCTTCAAATGGACCCATGTGTATCGAGGCGTGATAACTTTTGGTATATGAGAACTCCACTAAAGGAATGTGATCTTCCCATGAGCCATCCAAAATCCATTACACAAGCCCGTGACATGTCTTCTAATGTCTGTATTGTCCTTTAGGGTTGTTCGTCCGTCTGAGGATGATACGCCGTACTCATATTCAACTGCTTTCATAGATAATTCTGTAAGGATTTCCAGAAACGAGATGTGAACCTCAGATCTCTGTCTGACACGATTGATACTGGTATGCCCTGTCCCTTTACCACTTCATAGATATAGATTTTTCGACAGATCCACCACCGTATTATATTCACGAATTTGGATGAAATGGGCCGAAATGGTAAGTTGATCCACTATCACCCATATGGAATCGTGCTTCAGAACCGTTCATGGGAGACCTATAATGAAATATATAGCTATCTACACCCATTTCCACCCTGGAATTGGTAGAGACTGCAACATACCCATGGGTCACTGATGTTCTTCTTTAACTTACTGTCAATTGAAACACCTTTAAATAAATTTAGCAACATTCTGTTTCATGCTACTCCACCAAAATTGTACCTTTATCGCCTTATACATCTAATGTATTCCTAGATGAATAGACAATATGGAATAGTGGTAAGTGTGAAGGAGTTGTTCATGAGAAGTTAATGGTATAACCATCCGATCTCAAAACTGCAAAACTGAACTCCCATCCAGCTTCCATCCCTCAATGGTCTCCCTACTATTGTGTTTTGAACTCATTGCAACATAGTCTACATCAGATGCATGTGCCTCATTTACTCTCTCCACCAAATCAGGAAGAAGTGAAATTGGAAAAGAAATAACAACATCACCTCATCCTTCACATTCCATATGCATGTCGGCTAGGATCGACCTCAACTGCCACTCATCTGAAGGTTCTTTCACCAATTGAGCATACAACTTTCTGCTTAATTCATCAGCCACCGAAGTGACCTTACTAGATGTATATATCAATTCAATGTCGAACATTTGAATATACTCTATCCATCTCTTCTACCTCAAATTCAAATATTGTTGTGAGAAAATATGCTTCAAACTCTTATGGTCTATAAACATAGTGAATTTCTCACAAAAAAGATAATGACTCCAAGTCTTCAGGGCATGGACAACTGCAGCTAACTCCAAATCATGTGGGGGGTAGTTATTTTCATGAACTCTCAACTATCTTGATTCATAAGTAACAACAAGGTATCCTTTCATGAGAACAAATCCCAACCCAAATCCTAAAGCGTCACAATACACCAGGTACCCCTGTCCGGATTCCAGCAAAATCAAGATGGGTTCTGATGTAAGGAAAACATTCAACTCTTGAAAAGATCCCTAACATTCCTCAGTCCATTAGAATTCACTGTTCTCATTTTTCAATGTTTTCATATGTGAAGTTAGTCATTATAAGTCATGGACAAAGCATCGGTAATAACCATATAGACCAAGAAAACATCGTATTTCAAAGACATTCTTCGGAATTTTCCAAAAAAATGACTGCTTCTATCTTTTCTAGATCCAGTGAAACACCTTTGTCAGAAAAAACATGGGCTAGAAAGTGTTCCACTTATATCCAAAAATCGCACTTTGATAATTTCAAATACAACTGATGGTCTCTCAAGATTTCCAACACTATCTCAAAGTTTCTCTCATACTCACCCCTTGTTATTGAATACAACAATTTTTCATCCAGAAACACCACAACAAAAGAATCCCGATTTCGCTATAATATCGGATTCATCAATGCCATAAACACTGCTGGTGAATTCGTAAGACTAAAAGGCCTGAATAAATATTCGTAGTTACCATATCTGCTTCTGAATTCTAACTTCAAAATACCCTCCTTCGGAACTCGCAACTGGTGATATCCTGACCACAAGTCAATCATAGAGAATAACTGAGCTTCCCTCAATTGATAAAATAGTTCATCAATGTGTGGAAATGGATATCTATTCTTTATCGTAACTTGGTTAAGTTTACGATAATCCACACATAGCCTCGTAGTTCCATCTGCTTTCATTACAAACAAAACAATTGCTACCCACAGAGACACGCTTGGCCTAATTAAACCTTTGTTTTCTAGTCCTTCCAACTACACTTTCAATTCCTTTAACTCTATTGGTTATATCCTATAATATGGAAGTGTGATAGGACTGGTCCACAGATGGAGATCAACAGTAAACTCCACTTGTCTTACAGGTGGTGACCCTGATATTTTCAGAAAAAACATTAGGAAATTGATTCATGACTACTAGAAAACTATTATTCATGATCTTGTCCATCGATTCCAAGTTCAACTCAACCAACTGGTAAGAGATCGTTTCCACTACTAGTGCCAACATGCCCGTTGCACCTGCAATCACCACTCTTTCGTCTCTAAAGAAATTCTTGATGCCATCCTCAGTCGCGAAACTGACTGTTCTGTTATAATAGTTGATTTGAGCCATGAACTCTGTCATCCAATCTATACCTAGGATTATATCATAGGAATATATCTCTATAATAGAGAAATCCCATTTCACTTAAGCTCCATAAATAGTTATAAAACATGTTGTACACACAAAGGCTCTATAATTTCTTTCACCGAGAGGAGTCTGATGGATTTTCAAAGAAGGCATCATTTCAGGTTTTAAGTTCAGCAAATCAGTAATATGATAAGCATGAAAATAATGTGATGCACCAATATAGAACAACACTTTCATGAGGGTAGAATTAAAAAAAATTGCACCTCTCACTATAGACAGGCCAGAATGGTCATCCTCAATCACCTGTTCCGCTCTATATAATTTCATTGTTGCATCACTATGCTCCTTATTGCCTTGTTGAGATCGTCCTTCCTAAGGAGTTATGGTATTCAAGGAATCACCATAGCTAGCTCTATTCTACTAGCGATACTGATTTTTTTTTCCTCACCCTGTCAAAGCATAAGATGCTTGTGACACCTGAGAAGTGTCACGAACACCCGACTGTGGAGCACTGTGACAATATCGGGGAAGAAGACCCATCTTGTTAAAATTATAGCATGCTCTCGGTGGTTTTTTACATTCTTTTTTCATGTGATCAATCGAGCCACATTGAAAACACCTGTCATTCATCATGGGTCGTGGAGGAAGATTCAATGATCCAGCTATCTGATTTTGTTCTGCACTACCACCTTGGAAGTAGGTTTCCCTCTTCTGCTTGTTCACATCATTAGAGTTCCCACCCATTCTCATGGGTATCAGCATACTTCCTCCTCCCATAACTCTTGAGATGTCTCTTTTATCTATTGTCTCTATGTTTACAAACTTCGTATAATCTATAATATAGATCACAACTATCGTCGAGAGAATATCTTGTCGCAACCCTGATTCAAAGATGTGTGCCTTCAGCGACACACTTGCTGCAAATTTTGGTGCAAAGCACACTAAATTCATGAATTTAGCAGAATAATCCAAGACAGAGAGATTCTCCTACTTCAAGCTAAAAAAGTCTGTCGTCCTATGGATCTTGAACATGTGAGGATAGAATTGTTTATTGAACAATTCCTCAAATTCCTCACAGTCTAGGACTTGATCCACCTTAGCCTGCACCACTAGCTCCCACCACTATCGTGCAAGATCCTACAACATATATGTCACCAACATTACTTTCATTTCAACTTGTGTGCCAATGAAATAGAAGATAAGATTCATCCTACTCACCCACACCTCTTCCCTTTCTAGTTCAGAATCACTCCGAAATATTGGTGGATTCTGCTTCTAGAACTAGATATAATGGTCTACATGCCTTGACTCATCCCTCTAATTCCATGTGTCCACATCCTGATATGATTGAACAATACTTTGTACTAGTTTCTAGTTCACTTGTGGCTCAGTTATGACCAGATTCTCCGTAGCCTCTTCCGTTTGGTTTCTACGACGCATTACGGGGGCCATTTTCTATCCAAACAAGGCACGCTGTTAGTCTCAATTCCTAGCAACTGAAGGCTTTCCATTTTAATTTCTATCACATCACTATCACAACATTGATTTCCAACCATCACGATTTTCCACATTTACACATTTTTAAAAAAAATATTTTCATTATTTTGAAATTCAGTCTATTTTCAAAATACATCAACCATTCGCATTTCAAAATATTTCATTTGAAGACAATTTTTAAATATTCTGAAATCACGCTTTTCTATCAAACCACAACCCATTTCTAAAATTGATATATGCAATCCTAGTGGGAAGTCATTCATCTAATGCATATCATTATCTTATTATTGGCTAAACCCATGACAATGATATTTGTTATCCTATAAGTGTCTCCAAAACACTTATGTACCCAACTACCTGGTAACTTGATGTTCAACATAAAAATGTAATATCCGTATTTTTATGCTCTACATTTGATGTTCCGACAATCCTGCGCCTTCCTAAGATGACCACCCACATAATAGACACGTAAGAATTCAACACCAAGACCAACAAAACTAATGACTACTTGTCCCACAAGGAAAGGAACAAGCTGATTACATTTATACGCCATGAACCAAAAAAACTGATACCATTTGTAATGACTCTCTCATCCTTATTGTCTTGAGAATACAACAAGTCCTTACATGGCCATAAGCGAAATCCTCATTGTGGCAAAGGCTGGAAATAAATGCCGAAGGGTTTCAAAAGAAGTGGGGTATGATTTACCCTTTTAGAACATACCACCAAACCAGCAACCATAACCAAATTGATCAACTAAATGATGCATGATAAATGCTAATACAACTCAAACATTTATTTTATCATAAACCAACCAAGAGTACCACAGTAGAAACCAAGACTAAATCAGAGTAAACAACTTAAATACAAAATCAAAGACTACAAGATGATAACCCAACTCCATGCTCCACAAGCTCCATGCTCCAACATCACGAACCAACCCAAGTATCATGAAGTAGAGATATAAACATGTGCCACTTTACCTTTTCCAACATCCCAGTATATGACATCTGCAAAAGCACCAACGTGCCAAAGCAGGGGGTGAGTAATGAAACCCAATAGGTTTTCCCCGACGACTTCCCAACCCATGCCACTAGGAAAAAACATGTTATACCATTTATATAAACAATTTATATAAATCAATCCCAAAAGAGTTCACATTATAACAAGTTCCATGTCAAAACCATTTTCCAACAAAAACCATCTTTCTCATGAAAAGAAACCAAGAAAAGTTTCAAATCAAATTCCCATTACTACTTTGGCACATTCATTCCATTTTAAAAATTCACACAACAAACCATGAATGCAACCCAGACATCCCTATACTCGTGAGTGGTGAGTTATCCTTCCACTAAGTCGTCACTATGTGGACTACCACAACGGGAATACTTCACACACTAATCTATCCCAACCTTTTGATGGGGGAACTTCTCACCCTTATCCATCCCAACTTTTTGATGGGGGTACTTCTCGCCCTTATCCATCCAAATGCATATGAACACGCACCACAACCCATTTAAATCCATACCAAAACCAAGTGTGTTCAAAACCTTTCAATAAAGAATAATTTTTTTTATTGAAACTCATTTCTTTCAAGCAGAAAAACCTTAACCAGGTTAAAATCACCATTATAAATTCACATCAACAAACACATTACAAAAACACAAAATTTTCATCACCCGTTACTTAAAAAAGGTTTTAACCAATCCTTCACAGCAAATAAAAAAACCATTTCAATAAAGGAAAACAATTTGAAATTAAGCCTACAAGTTCTACGAAAGAGGAATCTGGAGTGAAGCCACCTACCTCCCCAAATTAGGGGAAACCAAACAACTGACGATGAAAACCAACAAAACCAAGTCAAATACTCCTCGAAACAACCTTTGATTCCTTCCCCTAGTACCAAAAAAACCAAAACATGACTTAAAAGTCATCCACTACTTTAGATCTACCCACCATGGGCATGGATCTAAGGATCTATCATGAGGGAAAAGGAGATATATGAAAATTAAAGGAAACGAGCCTTACCTCGATCAACTGGCCTCTAAACACCAAGGCAAACCCCCAGATCACTTCCAAAATGCCTGGTAAGTGTTCTCTCACCTTCACCAGAGAGAAATCCCGAGTTAAGGCCTCCTAGGAGAAAAAATGATCAGGTTCAATGATAAAACAAATTAGATACTTAAAAATAGGGTCTATGTTAACCCCGTGCACGGATAGTCCGCTTGGCAAGGCAAACCGTGCGCTAACCGTTTGGTAGTCACTGCTTGGAAGGGGCACTCCGCACGGCCTCCTCGCATGGTTTTTCCTAATCGTGCACACACTGTGTGGTTTCCCCTGTCCAATATAACCACCACCTTCACGTCTTCCACACGGTTTGGGAAACCCGTGCAAAGACTGTGTGTGACCACTTTTTTCCTTTAACACTTTACAAGTCTCCAACCATTCTCAACCATTTGTCATATGCTTCATGTACTTAAAAAGCATAGTACTAGAGTTACATACCTGAAATTGGGAGTACTACATCAGTCCCGAGACCATACACTGGTACTAACCAATTTACGAATATATGAGGCCACACAGAACATATTTTTACCATTATCACTAAAATTATGATGACACATGACATCCATTGCAATGTATGTGTGACAATGCTACAAAAAACATTAGTCTCAAACAAGTTAGAAGATCCCTTGTAACTCCTCTTCCAAATTGATAACTTCACCTTTTCCATGATTTCTTCCATGACAGCTTGCTGTACGATGTCATTATACTCACGATCATCTACAAAAAACTCTGAATATATTAGAAATAGTGGAAAAATTAGTCAATATATCCATGTAATCATATTTTCATGCCCGTTGAATCTAGTATTGATACCCAATCATCCTAGGCGATTCATAAATTTCCAAAGGCAACAAAATGACTATATTTAAAAACATTGGAACTAAATATGAATTAGTCCCAAAATGATCCTATAACATAGAAACATAACTAAAATTGAATATATAAACATTTTGAATCCTTGCTGAATGGTTTCCCTCCATAAAAATGAACGTTGAACTTTATGGTTTTGAGTCACAACAAAGGGCCTCGAAGTCTCCCACCTTTCCATAAACATTATACCTCACAACAAGGTCACTAGATATAACAACATATCCTAGAAGATCAATCCCCTCTAAGGGGGTAATATTAAAACTATCCTACGAGGGAAAAAAATTTCAACATTCCCTACAAAAGGCCTCGATTCTCTCCGAGAATCCTCACAAGAAACCAATCCATACATGTAATGATAACAACACATAATAGATAGTAATATAAAACACATTGGGAATCCATATATGTTAATACCCAAATGATGTCCTGACCATGAGAATATCTTGATATCAATCAGAATTATACTACGGGACCCAAATAGAAAACCAAAAACTCTGGTTTGTTATATAGAATGTAATTCTATGATATTCATGAAATCATTGTATATTTAATTACTAACACATTATATAACTGAGACCATAAAAAATATTAGGGGTCCAACCAATGGTCATTATGTTCCCTATCAACCTAATAGGGTCTATTTACTTCCCATAACTGAGCACTGAGTCATCAGACACACTATAAAATTCTTCAATGTAGATCCAGATCCGTTACGGTCAAAATGAAATATATATTCTTGTAGAACAATATATTATAATTAAACCAAAAACATACATAGGAAAACATAATTTATGCTTTTTTACACATGAAACAATTTTCCTCTATTATCAAGAAAATCACAAGCTATAATGCCTATAACATTTGAATCTAACATGCCACATATGATTCATGAGGCACCTCATTCTTTAGATATCTAGGAGTCCAAATCTATAACTTGATTACTTCAAACCTCCAAGATCTAAAAATCCGTCATTAAATTATAAGTTCAGCACAACATCTTCGTCACTCAAAGAGAAAATAATATAAAACTTTTACATCATAGATCAAAACAATAATTACAAAAACCTAAAAGCCATGATTGCTTACAAAAAACAAGTTTTCTACATGAACTACTCTGATATCAATCATATGCTACCACACAATCATAATATCCATTTATACCATAGTCTAATTAGTAATTAAAAAGTATAATAAACAACTCTAGTACTACTTTCTAACATCTCAACCCATGTTCCACAAAAACGTTTCTAGAAGCTAGTCCTCCATAAGGCCCCAAGGGTCCTTCCAAATACACTTGAGGCTACAAACAATAATAATGTGTCAAAAGGTTGTAGTATTGGGAAAAAATACCCTCATATTAGAGTTGGAATAGAATACACAACAATATTCCATCCAAATAAGTAAATAAATAGAGTGTAGAGTAGTAAATAAACTGAAATTAAACATAACCAAATAATAAATTAAATAATAAATTGGATAAAACAGCCATGTCATATGTACATCACTGGTCACCCACAGGGATTACCATATATAAAAGAGTACATAAATTATTATGAAATAATAGTACATGGATCAAAAACTAACTCTCTGCCAGACCACATGCATGATTTTTATGACACTAATAAGTTACTTTAGCTCTATAAAAGGAAACCTAGATGAGTATCTCTTCATGAACATGAAACCCTAGGCCTCATCCCCATTAATCCTGAAACATATTCTCAACTTTAAAATTATACATAATTCATTACACATACCTTGGTGCACATAGATGGATACTAAATAAACACATTTGGCCACCCAAATGATGAATGCATAACCCTTATTTCATAAGTGCGTGCTCATGTAATGTGATTACCATATCTGAAAAATGACTAATAATGATAAACAGAATATATCAAGTGATATCACTGTCAACACTTGGATTCGTGATCTTGGAAAACATGGAATGTCAACTTTATATATATCAATATTTATATGAGTATATATACATTCATGAATATATACATATAAATATATATATATATTTATATATATTTATATATGCATGATTGTGGTGAAAGAATTAACATAAATCATATGCAGTCAATCCTTGGATCCATAATCTAGATTGTCTGAATTTCTTGTGAAATGGGAATTAAATCAGATATTGTAATACTCATGTTTTGTATAATTAAGTTGTCCTCTAGGTCCATAATTCAAATCAACAATACAGGATTATTCTAGCACTATAAATTTCTCTGAGTATGCAATGAAACCACAAGGGGACATATTTCATAGAAATTGGTTCACATGTTCAATCCTCCAATTACTATAATAAAGGACTCCTTATATTGATGGACAATAAAATAAATGGTAACTAAGCTAGGAAAAATGACACTCATTACACGCATATGATTTTTGATGCATGATCCATTGGTTTCGTTCCATAGGCTTTCTTGAAATTGTGAATCGGATAATCCCTATGGGCATGGCCTTTTGGTGTTTTGTTAGGAGATATCCCCAGTGAGGATTCATGCCCACCCCTCGAGGTCACTACTATGGAATTTCAGGACCAATATCAATCATGGATGTGATCATTCATACCCATCCACCCTGATAATGTATGGATCCTAAGCCATTTCCCTATAGGAAGTTCAAGGAATATTCATCGTTTAATCAAATTGAGGAGATTTTAATTATCCTCATCAAAATATATTTAGAGGAGGGTGTGATAATCCATATCTTTTAAAAATATTAGGAGAGAAAACTCATCCTCATAATACAATAAATAATGGACAGTATAATTATTCGTAACATGTATTTGAAAATTAATGTGAAAAACAACCAATCATTTAGGGATCAATAGCTGGATCCCAGGAAGAAAATATGGGGATCCCAACATTATAAGGATCAAAAGAGAGATTACATGAAATATGTCCTAGTGTCCCAAAAAATGAAAGTCACACCAGCATAGACTCATTAGACACAATATAAGATGAACCTAAAGTAATCATTATTTCATCAAAAATCAATAGTAGATTAGAAAAAATGAATTAGTGGGTAGATGAATGCCTAAACCCACCACTATGGTCACAACCCCCATGGACATAAAAGATCATTACAGGTACTATAATGAAACCCACTACCTTCACTACCCAAACCTGACATATTTTATTTTTGTAATTCAATCATATGGGTACCCACTGGGTCTATAAAATCAAATCATGAGAGACGTATCCAATTTGAGATTCTCTAGGCCTACACATTAGATAAAAAATCCTACTCATTATCCTTATCAATGAATGTAAAATTGGAAATCCAATGTTTAATATTTGATGATAAGAAATCAAAGGGACCCCACACGAGTTCCTCTGATTGATACATAGGAAAATGAATCCTACATGGTACCCTAAAATCAACATAAGTATTAAAGGTATCCTATATGGTATCCTCATAATGGTATACAATTTAAGGGATGATATAGGAGATTCCCATGGTTAGAATCGGTGAAAAGTTTTCCCATAGGGGATTCTAGGAAACAACTAGTCTCACGCCCTCATAGGTCCTAAGGGCACAAATCATAATGAATATGTCCTAATAGAATGGTTTAAAGAGTATCAATTGTGTTTGTTTGTTCATGTATAAACACGAATCAAACTCTAACACACAAGAGAGAGGTATATTCGATTATAAAAGGAAAACCCACTCCATTTAGGATAATGCCTAAAACAATATGTATGATTATTAAAATCACCCCAAGGTTTTCACTATCCTCATATATGGAGAATGATACTCAGAATGGACCACACAAGGGAAAAATTATGACTTCTGTGGGTAATGGTATAACAAATCCAATAACAAGTATCAAAGGGGGAAGTACACAGTTTGTAAACCCTAGAACACATTTTGTACTCCCAAATCCCCACATAGGCATGTACTCCATCTAGACACGAGATGTAAAAACCCAAGTACCTTGCATTTTTATCATTTAAATTATGTTTAACCTACACAGGGTACCATCTATTATACCTCACATTTTTATCCACGTACTTAACTGGTTCGAATAAATTACAAAGCATGCAACCAACATTGGGTCAGACCATGTACTCTACACTAACATGATCCCTAATACAAGATGTATGGATGGGTACTTAGCTACATAGTCGAGACCTCATAAATGAAGTATATAACACATACCCAGAGTGTACATCAAGAAATATCATCTTCCCTAAATTGGAATAACACGCGATGTGTGTTCCTAAACTACATATTGTCTGATCCGAATTTCTGAATGTGAAACCCCTCAAATAACATGTGTTTCTATTATCTCTAAAAAATATATAGATACACTCAAAAGGGGTCATGAAAAGTCATAATAAGGAATTGAAACATGAAAAAGGTAAATCTACAATAATTTGTAGTAAGCCTAATACTGGCCCACCTTTGGGAGGAATCCACCGAAGCGTCGCAAGTTTCTTGTGGTCCACCACTGCCACATAATGTGATTGATCCTCCTAAGTTATTTGATAGTCCCTCACTCCACCCCCCCCCCTCTCTATTTCTCCCTCTCTCTACATTTGTCTCTATAGGTCTCAAGAAGGAAAATCCACAGGGGTGTGCACGAGCAGCTAGGGTAGAAATAAAAAAAATATATAAAATCAAGAATAAGAAAAACAAAACAAAACGTGGTTTCTCCAACCTTAGATCCATTCCTTCATTTATACCCAACCATGGAATAATTCCTAGTTATATATTTAGTAGATGATATCTAATATCAATCTGATGCTCTAATCAAAAGATATGGTTGAACACATTGTGTGAATAAATAAATATTTAATTAATAAAATATAAATAATCAATTATACCACTAAAATTAGAATGAATCATAATTCTATAAAACTCTAATCCTAGTGTAAAACCTTATTCCATTCACAACTATGTAGTAAAAAAATATATGAGATCATTATATCTGGTAAAAGAGCCAATTACCCCTTATAAGCACCAGAGAGCACAAATTGAAAATTCCACTCAAAATTCAAGTCTGTAAATGTACAGTTCCATAAAATGTATTGTTTATTATTTATTTATTATTAACAACATTTTAATTATATAATTAATTTTTTTATTCAGTTTTTGAATTTTTAATTATTTTATTAATTTAAATTAATTTATTTTTATTAAATTATGTATTAATTCACTTAGTATAATTTATTAATTTTATATATTTATTCGTCCAATATTTTAGTAATATACTCCTTTTTATATTATTTTATAAATTTATTATTCATTAATGTTTGAAAATTTTATAATGATTCAAATTAATATAAATAATATTAATTTATTATTATTTGTTATTCATTATTTATATATTTATATATTTAATTATTTATTTAAATATTATTTTTTCAGGATAAATTAATCAGTTATTATAAATTTTTTTATTCTAATTTAATTCTTAATATTCATTCATGTTTCTTAATATTTTTGTATTTTAATAATTTTTTGATCAATGTAATTAATATTATTGATTAATTTTTTAAATATTTTAAAAATTTATTCAAATTTTAATTTAAATTTTTATTCATTTTTAAAATAATTTCATTTAAATTTATTTTTTTATTTTTTAAATAATTATTTATCATTATTTATTTTGGAATTAATTAATGTTTAATATTTTTAGATATAATTTATTTGTTAATTTGTTAATTTTTTATTTTATTTAATATCTATAATTAATATATTTTTATTTATAATTCCATAATATATTTAAAATGTTTTATTTATTAGTTTTTAATTTGTAAATTACTATAGATATTATTTTTTGTAAATAAACCTTTGAATATTCATTCATTTTTATACAAATATTCTTTCACATTAAATAATTTTGTATTTTATATAATTAATATTATTAATTTAGTTTTAACGTTTTTTGTTAATTATATAATATATATTATTTACTCATTTTTATTATTTGGTTAATTAATATATTTATTCAATTAATTTGTTATAAAAGAGAAAACCACGCATAATAGGGGAAAACCTTAATTATTTATGAGTGGTAAATTTAATATTGATAATGTTCTCCATCATCGGTACTAAAAAAATTTGATAAATTATTTAATTATTATAATATAGTATTTTAATTAAAATATATTTTCTTTTATTAACATATATCCCTTCAGATCTGTTTGATGTAACATTTATCAGTGTTTTTTCATAGTGATGATAAATCCACATTCAGCTTTTTAAATTAACTATATCAATCTTGCATCAACTCTTCACCATTTGAGCACTCAAGAAACATGAAATATGTTTCTACCATTGTGGATATTTTTCGATGCATCAAATTTTATAATTGAATGTGTGTTATTCGAATCTAATTTTTATGGATTTTTTAACTACTAGAGTCTAGGTTATTCATGATTTTTCTCTTCCCACCTTCATTTGTAAATATTTTCAATCATTTTTGTTTCAGATTTTTCCAGTTCATCCCATTTTAATTATTTTCCATATTTTTAATATTTATTCATATAGTATTATTTAAATATCTTTATAAACACACACATCTAAATTTTTTGATTTATCCCTAATTTTTCTTAATGTATTTTCAAAGTATATTTTTCATAATTCATATATTTAAACATGAATTATTTTTATGTATAATTTTATTATGAGAGGATGAGTTTTTTTTCACCTTAAGATTTATTTGGTTTTGATATTAATTCAATAATTTATATATCAATGTAATCACTATATGTGTTTCTTATCTTTAATGAAAAGAATGATTTATAGTTCTTATCATTATTAAATAAAATAAATCATTTTTTTATGTGTGGAAAATGAGTTTCAATAAATAAATTACTAGGAAACAAATTACAAAATATGATGGATTTATTTATGAATAATAATAAATTTTTTTCCTTTTTTTAAAACCATTTCAGTAGTCAATTTTTTAAAAAATTAAGTCCACAATTGTTTATTAATTTTTATGTTTTTTTAAAACAAAATCCTTATTAATATGAAAACCCCTTTTGGATGGTTGGTGAGTATGTTTTTATTTCTTTTTATTATATTATATGGAATCAAATTCAATTTGTGTGGAAGTCATATATGTTTTTTGATTAGTCGTATAAAGAGAAATATGGAATATGTTTGAAGATGATTTCTGGGGATCATTATTGGAGAATTGTTATTTAATCATTATACTACATTATGGAATCATTGATGGTCACTTGGTAAGATAATTCTCCATAGTTTTATTTTGATAATTATTCGAGAAAATCATAAATTACAAAGGTTTTTGAAAATATATGTTTATAATTTGAACAATGTCTATATCAATATGAATAAGAAAAACAATGTTTAATGATTTGGTGTAAAATAAAAATATGTACATGAAGAATACTATATTATGGTTTGGTAATTTTTTTAAGAAAATTTCTGGTAATTATTTTTAATATTGGAAAAATTAGAGTATGCCTAAAAAATAATTCATCCATCTAGATAGTCGAGAGATATATGTGCATACACTATTGAGGACGACATTAATATCAACCCAAAATTAGCATGAGGTGGTAGAGGATGCATGATAATTCATAGGGAGGCTCATAGAAGTGGTACCACCTTGTGGGGAGGCATGGTGGAAGAGGGATATGAAAATGTTTAGTTCCAGTTGGGGATCAGGAGTGGGCCTCGATACTCACGTCATTTGAGTAGACGGAAGAGAGAGATCAATAAATGAAAGGGGAGATAGAACGAAAAATCAATGTGTGACATGTAGTGAGATTGAATTGCTACCCCATATTAATTCTTGTAGACATAACTTTCTGCTTTCAGTTTTGGGAATCTAGGACATATAACTTCTTGGAGTGATCATCCTCAACCACTCACACACAAATACATCTATGAGAATTGTAAATCTTACATTTTTCTTCATTGAAGAACAATTCATGTGATGAGTATTTAATAGAGCTACACTTATCATGATTTAGAGATTTATACTATGTCATATGATGGAATTTTTCATCATATACTAGACCCATGCACCCAAAAAACATCTAGGACCCATTTCTACACAATATTCCATGAATTAGTTATAGTGACTTAGAGAGAGAGTTTCTCCAGTGATAATTATTTTATAAATTCATTAGTAGGACCCTAATTATAAATTTATAATGACCATAGACATGAAATGAGATTTCATTGAGGATGAAATAATACATGTAGTTATTTCTATTTTTATCTTTTTATAGTGAGAAATGACATATCCCAATGATGAGGATATAAAATCATAGTTGTATACAAGAGGGCTACCAAATATGTAGTTCTGTGAAGATATGGACATAACAATTTGTTATATAAATAATGTTTCATGTATCTAATATTAGTGAGGTCTACATTTCTATTTTTAAAATACCAACACTTGGATGATTAATTCATTTATTTATTTTCACTATATAGATTTTTCTATAAGAGGACCATGTAGCTTATTTTTACATCAGTGTTTTCATTATATTCCATGTCAGTTTTTGACATTCATATTCTATTATGTATGTTATTAGTGGAGTACATCTGCTGAAATGTTTATTTTTAGATGGTGCATAAATAAAAACTATGATACCAAAGTCTTAAAAATTTATAAATAATCCATTAATGTTTATCAGTGTTTGTTTTTTACATTTCTAGATATGAGATTATAAGTTAATGGTTGAAATTTCTATCTTATGAGAAGAAGAAGGAGATAATAAAAAGTGTTCATGAAGTGATCACTCACTAAATAAAACAAATCCATGGGATATTTTAACATTAATTTTTTATAGTGTTCATAAAGACCCTAACAACATCAAGGGACCTTAAAATAGATTGACAATTGGTGGTGAAGTAGTGAAAAATGGTAGATATAAAACATAAGCTCTTTTCGTGACAAAGGATTACTGTAATTTTGATACAAATTTGAAACTAGACTCGTTCATGAGAGATTTTACAATATGGTTATCAACATATGAAAGGAATAAGATATACTATGTGATCCATTCATTGTAGAAGAGAATTTCATAATGTTATTTCACTTACATGAATGATATAACACAAACCAACTTTTTCTACCCACAAAAAAGGTGTATTACATAGACTTCATAGGAAACAAAATGAAAATGATACTATAAGAACCCGAATATTCATTTGAGGTATAGATCTCATTTACATGATGATTTTGAGGAAGAAGGGAAGAAGGAATAATTTAGGAGTACATGCCATGTACATCCATGTACACGCTGTGTACCCTAGCATAGAGTCCAAGATATGTTTGGCATTGTCATGGCTGCAAACATAACCTCATGAAGACATGGAAGGCCGATTAAATAGTGAATAAGAAAAGATTATACACACCATGTATCTTTAGGGAACACATAATGTATTTTTTTATTTTTTATTTTGGACTGGGGTCGTGTCTTGTTTATACAAATATCTTATTTTGGATTTGTCTCATCCAAGAGCGGCCGAAGATCACAAATTATTCTCTGAGACTCTGAACTGTCGTCTTTTCTCTAAATCAATGTCCATCAGTTCTGTTGGAACCATATCAATTAGTTATACATTCTTCTAGTGCCTCATCTTATGATTCATCCACTTCTATGCGATATCAATGGTTTAGCATTTTTGATTTTTTTATAGATATATGACATTATTAGTCAATATAGTGGATGTGGTACAACTATATTGATAGTACAATGTCAAGTTAGGTGGTTTGTTCCTTCTCGCATATTGTCTTTGAATTATATTTGAAAAACGTTCCCAATACTCAAGTTTAGGATATTCCTTGTTTAAGTAATTTTACCGTGTTAATTCCTTTCATGACTTGTTTAATTGATAATAGGTTTTTTATTATAATGGTGTTATTTAACATTCTATGGATGTGTTGTCCATTGTTTGATCTGATAATGTATGTTGGGTCTTGGATTTCCTGTTAGGCTACTCTGCTTTCTATACCTAGTGTTGTTAGGATTGAGTGATACGATCTAACATGCTTAGGTTATGCTATATAGCCATTTATCTAAGTTGTGTTTGTGTATTACATTTGATGCTTAATATCATTTGTTCATTATTGTATTACACAAGGTTGTGGGAACCAGGTGTAGTGATACCATGGGAGGAATTGACATTGAGGGCTTCTCGAGAGTGCTTGTTGTACTTTTCACATTGCGAGACCATAGGGGGGATTGACATTGAGTGACCACTTAGAGTGTCAATAGTTTATATTATAAGACCACATGTGGAATTAATATTGAGTGATTCATTATAGAGTCTATAGTTTATCGTTAATATTCTTCTAGGGGAATTGACAGTGAGAGCTTCTTCATAGAGTCATTTTTTCACAAGACCAATGGGGTTGGTATTTTTGAGCATACCTAGAGTGTCGTTATATCTTATTTTTATAAGTAGAACCAGAGTGGTTAGGCTATGATAACATTCCCCAAGGGTTGCTTCTAAATTATTAGTTGAACCAGAGAAGATAGGCTATGTGTAATTTCTCATAGGGTTTCTTGTTTTTGTTTTAATTAATAATTTATAATGTAAATGAATGTAGTTGAAACTGTAAAACTGTTTACTTTTGAGTAAATATTTATTTATTACTTAATTTTTCTTATTGACCTACTATATATATTCACTAACTTTTAATAAAATATATTTGGGTGGTTACCTACTAGGATTCATCTCACACCCAGTTTGGGTCATGATTTTGGGCCCAAACAGAATATATAGTAGCATGTATACATTAGTAAAATCACTCATCTACTATAGGTACATGATTATTGTGAAGATTGAGAGAATTATACCAAGATTAGGTTTGCAATGTAGCTAGAGTTTACTTGGTTTCTTTTACTTTGGTTTAGTACTGTATTTCCAGTATTGGGACATGTTTGGATTCTTTTCAAGACATATGTTTGATGCATCATTTATATATGTGCTTCAGTTGTTTATTCACATTCAGTCATCCATTGTATATTTATTGTATTGTATTACTACTTTATCTTTTGTCTATTTTAGTTATTCTATTGTTTTACTCTTAAAACAAGGGATAATTTTCCCTACTATCACACCCAAGGCCCTCATTACTAGTCAGCAGCCTCGTACGCTTTGGAAAATTCACTTAAGGCCATGTGAGCAACAAGGTAAGGGCACCTTAGGGTGGAACTCATAACTCAGATGTTACAATTTAGTATCATAAGAATTCATTTCTCCTTTGACATACTGTTTGGAGTCTATATACAGGGATATGAAGGAATAGGAAGTTGTTAATAAGTTATTCCCAGGTGTAGCTAACCCCGGTATGTGGAAAATCCAATATACCTTGATTATTTCAATTCTCTGGTTTTGCAATTTTTACATTTGATTTGATTTCACTATTGGGTGATTCACATGTTTTGTGAAATAATAATTGATGTTATTGAGGTTCTATTATTGTTACAACCCAATGATATGAGAGTATACCACACCATGCATCATAAAAGCACTT
The DNA here is from genome assembly GCA_963277665.1 of Viscum album. Classification (NCBI taxonomy): domain Eukaryota; kingdom Viridiplantae; phylum Streptophyta; class Magnoliopsida; order Santalales; family Viscaceae; genus Viscum; species Viscum album. The sequence goes on from OY728133.1 coordinate 251,227,314, forward strand.
TCTAGAGTTCACATGGCATAAATTTTTGTCATGCCATTTATGGTGAATTACTTATTTCAAGTCGTTGTAATAAAGGATGTTCTTGATATTCATTCGGGTTTGATAAATGTTTTGATAGAATACATTCTATTTGATTATGTTTTTAATTGTGTAAATTTTAATTTGAATGAGAACTAAAATTTGGTCCCTGAGGTGTTATGGGCCCTCATAGATAAGAATTTGGTGGATCAGGTGATTTATTGCAGTGTTATTCCTTGTGATGTTAATGTATAAGATTCCAATATTTGATTCATGTGGTTTATGGGCTCTCATGGAACAAATCATTCGCTTTAAATGTTTGTTTTAGTGATTTATGGGCTTCTAGTGTAGTTTCTAAAGAATACTAATCAGAAAATCCTAGAATACATGGTGCATAATTATGAATACACACCATGAATCCTTATTTTTAGGAAGGAAATGTTTTTCTTAAGTTCACGCCTTGTAGTTTATAACTGTGTGACTGACTGTGTGAGAAGAGACACGGTGTTGGGAAATCATTGGTGGGACATGTTGTGTTCTAGATGTGCACACCGTGTTGTAGAGACCATGTATCCCTCCTTGAGACTAATGACATGGTGGATAAAAATTAGGTATTATACATCATGTCCATCTTGAACACACCATGTGGAGTTGACCGTGTATCTAGTCACGGGTCTAACAACATGGGTCGGTTGATTCCTTCTAGTATATTCCATTCCTGGCACACAAAAATTGTGTAGTCTTGTTCTAAGAGAACCATGTGCTTTAGTCATGTAAGGGAACTCGGGCAGGGGATGATGATTCATGTACACACCATGTCCTTGGTAGGAACACGTCGTGTGTTTGGGGTGTTACACGACCTAGGTTGGAAGAAGTACATGCCCATGTGAAATATTAATGGAACACACCTTGTAGGGGTCATATATTCTATGTATCCTTGTTTTGAAAAACCTAAATTTTTTATATCCCATGTTCCTTTCTTTCCCTTCTATGTTCCGACCTTCATAATCATGACTAAGGAGTCTGATTGACATTGCATATTTATGCCACCGAGACGGCCTCTGGTTGTAATTGAGACACATGGTAGTGATCAAACACAAGAAATGGTAGGTCAGGGACTACCAGAGGACCCTCCCATAGTTCCTATCATGGAACCAGTCTTTATCCCGAATACATGTGCCGATACACAGTTCTGAGAGGGCTTCATGAAGTTTGTGCAGACTTCCTAGGGAGCGCAACCTCTTGCCCCATCTATGGAAGAATTTAAATGAAATTTTTATTAGCATCATCCTCCCACATTCCCATGGGATAGATGAACACATGCTATATAATCATGGTTTAAATACATTGTATTTATCTTCGAACATCTGAAGATGCCTCCATAAAAGAGGGTGAAGATCGCGACATACATTCTTCATGATTCCTCCAAGAGTTAGTGGGATGTGATATCACCAGTGGGACTTAATAAGGTTATGTATTCGGATGAGTTCCAATTTTCCTTCTATGACTAATTCTACTTAGAGACTTGGAGGGCCTATCGGGACCGAGAGTTCTTGGTTTTGTAGCAGGGTACTAAAAAACTCATGGAATATTCAAAACTCTTCATAGTGAGGTAGTGCTTCAAACCCATTATAGTGGATGATGATTTATTTATAGCAACGAAAAATCAATGATGGTATTAGGAATGCCATCTGATCTTAGGTGAAAAGTTTCAGGTTAAGGATCATATATTAAATAGTAATCTAGACACTAATCATTAAGAGAAACCTAGGATATTATAATGTTGTGGACCTAGGAGGATCAACATCTGGATTATGTATTTCTTAGTCTAATAGTAAGAAGTATTGTAAGGAGTCTATACAAGGAGATATGAGTGTTTGGGATACACCATTAGGTATAAAAGTGGTTTTCTACCAGTGTTGGAAGGGAGGGAATATAAGGCCACATTTCCCAAGAGACCCAGTTGGGTTTCTATCTTATGGAATTCACCATCAAGAAGCCATGTGTTATGCTTCCTGTGTAGGATGGGATGGAATATGAGACCACATTTCCTACGAGACCTAGTTGAGTGCCGATATTGCAACAGGATGGGTCAACATTAGTGTTTTTGTGAGTTTTTTTCACCGAATGTTGGTGATATAGGTTCTTCGATGCCTCCTCATTTCGGAGTAGGACTACTAGTTTCTTATTAGTCTACGGACTGGAGTTCTTCCAGCCATTCAGGACAATGTGGAGGTCTTGGTTGTGGTGGCCAGTCACTAGGAATTCTACGACAATAGGATGGATTAGCTCAGGGTCGTCAGGAAGGGTCACATAGATGTGGTACTGGTAAGACATTTGAAGTGGATTACACCCTGTAAAAGTAGGATCATAGAACCCTCTATAGTTATAGGTACGATTATAGTTGCCTCAGTTTTAGCTTCTCCACATTTCGATATAGGTGCGTCCCATATTTTCTTATTTATTGTTATTGTGGAGAGAATTTGGATCTGTATCCTTACTTCCGTTGATATCATCACTTTGGACATGCCTTTTGGAATAATAATGGATAGGGTATGTTGGAGAAAGGGGTTACATATTGAGTTTGGTGGGTGTAACTTCATATGGGAGCCTTATGTCTTAGAAATGATAGGCTATGATGTCATTCTCAGAATGTACTTTTCCATTCCCTACCAGGTTATTGTTGACAGAGATCATGGTAGGGTGAGAATCATGTAACCATAGGGTAGTTTATTTCTACATAAGGTCAAATCTGATGTCTAGGTGAGTATAGTGGGACCTGAGCATTGTTGGTTTGGAGGAGTAACAACCCACATTGGTAGTCTATACCTGGATATCCATGGGACTTTACAGATGGAATTTCTTCTACTGGTGGAATATTTCAGGAATGTATTTATAGTGGAATTTTCATGTTTTCCTCTAGAGAGAGAGGTATAATATTCAATATATCTTGTTCGAGGAGCGACATTGTTGTTTATTACTCTTTATAGGATAACTACACCCGAATTACAGGAGCTCAAGAAGCAGTTATAGGTGTTGCGGGTAAAGCATTTCATTTGGCCTAGTAAATATCCTTGGGTTTTCCTATCTTGTTTTTGAAGATGACGAGTGGTACCCTCCGACATTGTGTAGATTATCGGAAGATAAACTAGTTTATGGTAAAGAACATATATAAAGTTCCAAGGAATAATGACCTCTTTGATCAACTTCACGGATCCCAGTTGTTCTCGATAATTGTCTTGAGATACGGTTATCATCAGTTGTGAGTTAGACCATATGATATACCTCTTACATATTTTCAGAGTATGTATACTCTATAAAAGTATGTGGTTATGTCGTTCGGTCTCAAAAATGCACATGTTGTTTTTATTGGACTAATGAATCGAGTCTTCCATAAATACATGAATTATTTCACAGTAGTTTTCATGGAGGATATCTTTGTGTACTCTCACACTCTACACAACCATGCAACCCATTTTGAGATCGTTTTGAGTATACTGATAGAGCATTAGTAATATTATATGCTCTCAAAATTCCACATTTGCGTGTATTGGAATCATTTCATTAGTCATGTTATCTCGGAGGCAAGACTATTAGTAGACACACAGAAAGTGAGAGTAGTGGTTTCCTGGTAGTATCATAATATTGTATTTGAGTTACATAGTTTTTTAGGGTAGGCTAGTTCCCAAATGATCTTTATAAAGGACTTTTCATGTCTAGAATCACCACTGATGGGCTAGACTTTGAAGGTAAGAAGTACTTGTGGAAAGATTCCTATGATTTTTCCTTTAAAGAGCTAAAAGAGAGATAAACTTAATCATCAAAACTGGTTTTTCCAGATCTAGGGATGATATATGTAGTTTACTATGATGCATCAGGTATTAGGATGGGCGTAATACTTATATGGGGGGAAAGAGTCATTAAGTATAGGTCAGAGTAGTTGAGGCCACATAGAAAGAATTACCCAATGCATGATCTTGAGTTGATTTCATTTTTTTCTTATTTATGTAGTTGGATACATTATCTTTTGTGATATCATTTTGTGGTTTTCACCAACCAAAAAAGTCCCATGTTTATCTTCACTCAGTGAAACTTGAACATGATATAGTGAAGGTGGGTTGAATACCATTGGTCCTTTGATTTTATCATTTACTACATGCATAGGAAAGGATACATAGTTGCTGATGCGTTGAGTGGGAGCACTCAGATATAAGATGATCAATAGGCCAGTAGTGAGTGTAATCTTATGGCTATGTTATCTGAGATTCATTTGGAGGTGCATGACAGATAGGGGTTGATGTTTGTTCTTTCTGTAGCTGTTACCTCAACACTACTTGATCGATTGATAATGAGGCGGTTATTATATTATGAAGGCCTAGTCCTATGGGAGAGTGTGTCAGGGGAGGACCCATTTCCTGGTAGGACCATAGGTGAGGAAATTATCATGTGCTTCAATGGACACATATTTGTGTTAGTAGACAAGTGTGTGGAGATGATACAATATCTTCATTTATTATTTTGGGTACTTCATCCTCGTGTTAGAAAGTTGTATCAAGATCTACACCGTCAGTATTGGTATCCAGGAATGAAGAGAGTTGTTTCAGGTTTGGTGATGAGGTGTTCCACCTGTTAGTAAGTGAAGGCTAAGAATCAGAAACCAGCAGGGCTTTTGTAGAAGTTACCCATTCTAAAGTGGTACTGGAATGATTTCGTGGAAGACGTCATCATATATTTTCCATGGTCTCCTTGAGGGAATGATGTAGTTTGGGTTATCACTGACAGACTCACAATGATTTCAAATTTCATTCAAATCAAGGAGACATTCAGTTTTGATATGGTGGTAAATATGTACATCCGATAGATTGTATGTTTTCATTGGGTTTCACACTCCATTGTTTCAGATAGGGATGACCATTTTACTTATTTAGACTATCATGGTATATAGAGGGATTTTGGTATATATTTAATTCTGATTACAACTTACCATCCCTAGATAGATAGTGAGATAGATCATACGCTTCAAGTGTTGGAGGACATGTTTTGAGAATGTGTTTTGTATTTTTGTGGTTCTTGGAAGATGCACATACCTATTGTGGATTTTTCATACAATAAGAGTTTTCAATAAACTATTAAGATGTACCATATGAGGTTTTCTACATTATGCCATGATGATCACCCCTATGTTGGCTGGATGCAAGAGATGTAGTTATGAATGGACCTCATTTTATTTAAGAGACCACGGAGTATGTGGAGTTGATTTGGAAGAGGATGGCTTGTGCAATTTCATGGAAGAAGTCATATGATGATAGATTAAGATGACCACTAGATTTAGAGGTTAGAGATCCTTTTTTCTTATGTGTCACACAATGGATGGGACATATGAGGATTAAGAAACAGGGAAAACATTCACCAAGATATGTCGGGTCGTTTGTGGTTTTGGATAGTGTCGGGTCGGTTTCCTATCATTTGTAGTTACCACATAGAAACTGAGCCATGCATGAATTCATACATGTTTCCTAGCCTCATTGATAATTCTCAGACCTTTTTATGTTTTTCAACCCAAAGAGTTTGAGTTAAGGGTGGACACATCGTTTGAGGAGCATCCAATCTACATTGTTGATCACAGTGGAATGTTTCTCCATGGTAAGTCTTTTCATCTCATACGGTCATTATAATATCATTGGTGAGTAATGGAAAATACATGGGAGAGGGATTCAGATGTATAATTGCATTGGCTAGAGTGGTTTGAGGATTCTTCTTCATCGCCACCTTGCTTAGGAATTTCGGGGAGGCATTAATTTTTGGGGAAGAGTTTGTACGATCCTGGATTTTATTTTCACCTATGGATATTGTTTTCATGTTCCTTTTGAAGAAAATGGGAAAACGGGAATTTTAATGAGTGCACTCCATATACTTCCTTCTACACTCTATGCACTCTGGCACTGATTCCTAATTGCGTTTGGCTATGTCACAGCTGCAGACATAACCGTGTGATCACCTGGCAGGGCATCTTAAGGCAGGCTCATTAATGGACTATACACGATGTGTATCCTTAGGGAAAACACCATGTATTTTTATTTTTAACTGTTATTTTAAAATGGGGTCATTTATTATTTACAGAAACATCTTTTTTTGGCTCTGTCATGTCCTGGTGTGACCGAAGATCGCTGATTAATCACCAATCCCCCAAATGACCATTTGTTCTCTAAATCAATTTCTGGTAGTTGCATTGGAATCATATCAGGGAGTTCTTAATTCTTCAAGAGCCACATTTCCGGATTCTTCCTCTTTCATTAGATGTCTACGGTTGATTTTTTTTGTAATTTTTATAGATCTATAATGTTCAAGGATGATCCGGAGGTTGAGGTTTATCTATATCGATCGTAAAATGTTGAGATAGGTTGATTGTGCTATTCTTTAGATTTTCATTGATTTATATGTTCAAAAATATACCATTACATGAGTTTAGTGTATTGCGTATTTAGAACATTTAACCCTGTTAATTCCTTCTATACCCTGCTTTTTGAGTATGGTGCTTTGATTGTATATAGGGGTTTTTAACTTTCTATAGATGTGTTTTCCCATGTTTCATATGATATTGGTTGTTAAGTCTAGGATTACCTATTAGGATGATCTGTTTTCCATTCCTAGTGTTGTTAGGATGGAGTAATACTATCTGACATGTTTGTGTTATGATGTATATCCATTTTTCATTGTAGTATTTCTATTTTACTTTACCTTCTAAAAATCTTCTATGAGTGATTTCTTCACGCAAAGCTGTCAGAACTTGGTGTAGTTAAGCCGTAGGGGGAATTGACATTGAGGGATTCCCCCGAGTGTCTATTATACTTTTCACATTGCGAGACCATAAGGGGTATTGACATTGAGTTATCCCTCAGAGTGTCTATTATTAATGTAACAAGACCACATCGAGAATTGAAGTTGAGTGTTTCATCAGAGAGTCTTTAGATTATTCTTAAAATACTATAGGTGAATTGTCACTGAGTGCTTCCTTAGAGAGTCTTTTCTTGCATGAGAACAAAGGGGTTATACTTGATGATCATTCAAAGAGGGTAATTATATATTATTTCTATAAGTTGACTCAAATGGGTTAGGTTGTGTGAACATTCAAAGAGGGTTGCTTCTGAATGTTTATCTTTATTAGAGTGGTGCGTTATGTGGTATTTCCTAGAGGGTTTCTTGTTTTTTGATTTGACGAATAATTGATAATGTAAATGAATATATTTGAAACTATTGGAATTATTATTTTTATGAACTTCCTTGATTATTACTAATATTTTCATATTTTTATGATATATATATATATTCACTGACATTTAGGCACCAAATCATTTGGTGGTCGGCTATTGGGATTCATCTCACACCCAAATTGGGTCTTGCTTTTGGACCCAAACATATTGTACTATTGAAGGTATAGATAAGGGAATTCACTGTTTTACATCATGTACTTGATTGCTATGGTGTTGGAGAGAATGGGACCAAGCTGAGCCTTTCAATACATCGAGAGTTTACTTGTTTTCTTTTACATTAGTTTAGTACTACATTTCCTGCATGGTGACCTTTTTGGCTTCTTTCCTAGACCTATGTGTCTTCAATCAATTGTAAATATTCTCTAGTTCTGTATTGACTTTTATTCATTTGATGCTTATGTATTGTATTGTATTAATTATCCTGCTATTGTTTATTTTTTCTATTTCTCTATATTACTCTGCCAATGAGGAAATTGTTTCTCCACTATCACACCAATGGTCGTCACTGCTAGTTGGCAGCCTCTGGCATTTTGGGAAATGCACATGAGGCCATGTGACTAACCAGGTACGAGGAATATTTGGGAAGAACTCAGAACCATGACGTTATAGATAACAAAAAACATATTTGAGGAATAATGTTCACATAATAATTTTTTTATTAGAGGGATCAAATTATAATTATATGTTCTTCATAAAATTTTGATTTGTAAATTTCAACCATATGAAGATCTTGTTCTTATCCCATTGGTGAAAAATATAGGAAATACATTGTTTAATAAAATATATGAATTTGATGAACTACATGTATTTGATACTGAAGTAAGTAAATATTTTATAATGTATTAAAATTTGAGTTTTTAAACAGTTTTAGAATTACTAAAGAAAGGATGAATAAAAATTTCAGTCAGTTTATAGGATCTTTATCTGCTAATTCTAATAACAAGAAATGAGTTTGAGTTGAAGTTTCATCTTTCACTCACTAAAGAGTACTAGGTCAATGTATATAAAATTTTTATAATTTATTAGTATTCCAAGTCATGATAAAAAACAATTTTATTTATTTGATATAATTATATTTATTGAAAATGATATACCATTTTCAAATATTTTACGGAATATTTTTAAAAAATCATTTCATCAAGTATAAATAATTCCAATGATGAAATGGGGGCACCCTTATAAATAGAACCACTCACATATGAATATTGATATATTTCTAACACAATAATTTGTTCCCATTCAAGTTATTTTTAATAATTGAAAATTTTTCATGATATGAAAATCTATGGAATAACCGAGGGTTTGTCACGAAATGGAGTAGGTTATCAATTTGAGATTAAACCTTATAAAAATATTTGTGTGATGTTGTTAATTTTATTATCTACATTTATTTTGTATTTTATTGTAGAGAGTGTAAATTATATCCAAAACTCTTAAACGGGGAATAGTTTTTATTGTAAGAGTATTCAATTCAAATGAATGTATAAACTCTGTAAAATTATATGTACTTTTATTCACCCCCATTTTCCTTGGAACAATCATTAGCAATAAAAAAAGTGAAACTCAAGATATTTAATATCTAAATAATATTATTTTATATTGTCACACCAAACCATTGATATATAATATATGAAATTCTTAACCAATGTCAGGTTTTATTAGTAGATTTATAATTTAATTATATTTTCGTGTAATGGAATGACATATATTGTAATTCTGTAACAAAGTACAAAATTTCATGCTTAATGTGTATTTATAAATTTCAAATTATATAATTAAAAAATAATATTAGGTTTTTTAAAAGGAAACATGATAAAAATATATATATCAATGATTATTTTCATTTTTTAAACAAAGACCCAATACATGTAATTTTTTTTAAATAATAAAAAATATCGTGGGACAATACCAAAATATGAGGAAATCATTCCTTTATGGATTTTAAATACAAAATATCATGATGGAACATATTTATTAAAATTAATCATTAATATGAATAATATAAATACTAAAAAATTAAAAGTTCTCCTAATGTTTTAAATCATTATTTTAAATAATGAATATTTAAACCAAAACACCATACAAAGGTTCAGGATAAAATTCACATAAAAACATTAACATGATGCATGAAAATATTTTTGATGAATTTACTATTTAAAATCCCATAGTTTTTTAATGAAATTGTGAAATAATAAATATCATCCATATGAATGTATTGTAATTTATAATTATATTCTGAAAATTTATGCTTTCTATAATTTACATATAAAAAATTTTATGTTGTATGTCAATCATATGAAAAATACTACAAAGACAATGTTAATGAGTTCATAAATATTTTAGTAGAGTATGATAATGACCCTTCTCAAATAACATGTTTTTCGTCACAATATTATGACATTAAATTTTAAATCACATGTAAATCTAACACACAATGTGGCCATCTTTACTAAATGTACATGTGATCAAATTAAAAGTGAAATTTTAGTTCCAAATGTGTAACACTTAATCAAAAATGATAGAACACACTTTATTTATCTTGATACATTATTAAAAGGACATAAGATCAATTTTATATTTATAATAATCAATCTTCCATCAATCTAAAATACAGTATGAATGTTATGACTCATAAGTCATATATTGATAATAAAAGTGTAATTTTTTCACAACTTCTATCAAAAAGTAAAAATAAATCAATAAATTCAAATAATCATAATGCATTACCAAAATGATATCTAATTAAATTTTGATCTATAATAATTAACCTCACTTTAATATTAAAGAAAATGTGTCTAGATCTATTGAAATTGGTTTTCTTGTTCAAATACAAAATTTTATATCCAAACACATTTAAAAATATGAAAAATAATAGAATTAACTTGGAATTTACTGATAAATTTAATAAATGAAACTATAGTAATATGTGACACAAAAAATCATGAGAACATTAATCTGTCTCGGGGTGTAGTGGTATGCCTAATTTTTTCAATATAAATTTAACATTTTAGTGCACAATAAACATCTCATTTTTAATATAGATAAATCATTATATAATACATTTATAGTTATTAAAATTAATATTTTCGTACATTATGATTTTCTGGAATTAATTTCTCATCAATCAGACAGACTGTGTGGTAAAATGGACTAAAATTTCTTATTTACAGTTCAAAATTAGAATTTAAGTCTAAACCATGTGACTAAAAATAATAATATTAATAACCATAATGAATGTCTATATACCATTGGAAAAATATCTATTTTTTATTTATCATGTTTTGAAATTTAATCCACATCAATCAAACAAATGGTGTGCCCAGATTGACTAAAATAGAATGTTTTATCTATAAAAGTGACATTTCTATCCCAAACACACGACAAGTACTCAAAATTCAAAAAACAAACTATTAATATCTTGATATTTTAATAAAATTATCCTAGATTTATTTATGTTTTTAGGAATAAACCACACATCAATCTGACCCATGATGTGGTTGAATTGATGAAATCATTGTGTTTACATTTTATGATAGAAATTTTAGTTAAAACTAATTGTAATGTACTCTAAATAATGAAAATATTAAATGATTTCCTTGATACTATAGAAAAATTATATTTTAATCATTTTTTATGTATTGGAATTAACCACATATAAATATTTCTCATGTTGAGTTTCACTTGTTTGAAGGTATGTGTTTTTAGTTTAAAATAAGTGTTCTTGTCAAAATTATTCATCATTGAATCAAAAAATATAAAATGAATATGGATTTTCATGACACAAATTAAATAAATATCATTGATTTATTTTTAATGCGTATGAATTATCGTCACATCAATCCGACCCACATTATTATTGATATAACTAAATGTACATATTTTCAGTTTAGAAGTGACATTTTAGGAAAAAACACATGTCGCGTTCTGAATGATATGAAAACACAGAAATATTTTCATGATAATTTTTTAGAAAACAATCATAAAATTATTTATGATGTGATGGAAATAACCACACATAAATTTGACTAATGATGCAACCATATTGATTGAAAATATCATTTTTTATTTAAAAGATACATTTTCAACTAAAATGCATCTCACAAATTGAAAATAGATAAAACACACTGAAATTATCATTATCATTTAAGAAAATAATCCATCATTTGTTTTTGAAGGATTTTAATTTCCTGATAATCAATCCAAATGAAATTGTGGCTAATCATACTTGAAGTGAAAATTTTGATTTAAAAGTAACATTTTATTCCAAAATGCATGCCAAATTATCCAAACAAAGAAACAACACTTGGATTGTATAGGAATATTAGGAAAATGATTTATGATTCATTTGTGATATGTAAGAATTATCCACACTTCAATAAAACCAAATAGTTTGTATGAAATGACTGTAAGTCTGTGTTTTCATTTAATAATATTATTTTTGATCAAAACAAGTACATGATACTAAAAACAATGAAACCATTTATATAATATATTGATTATTTATTAAAATATGATGTGAATAATTTCTAATATTTATGGAGAACCTAATTCTAATATTACATGGGGTGTTTTCTGAATGACTCGAAGTAAAATATTCTTTGTAAAATTATAATTTATTTTATAATGCGCATGACATATTCAAAAAACATTAATAAACTCAAATTATATTTGTACAACAATATATATATATCTAAATATATCAATAATTGATTTTTGGTATGTATGAATTAACCACATATCAATATGATACATGGTGTAGATTTATGTACATAAAATGTATGTTTTCAATTTAAAAGTGATATTTTAGTTCAAAATGTGAATCACATACTCTTAAAATTGATATGCCTCTTATAACTATCCATCCTGAGTTTCCCCCAAACATGGAAGAAAATCTGATCTGTCACATACCAAAATGGAATTACATAACCACATGAGTAGTCGATAAGCACCCAGGAATCAAAAATTACAATAGAGGGAATTATTTCCCCAACCTAAACAACCACCTCTCATATATATATATATATATATATATATATATAAGAAACTTTATAAGAGTAATAAGATACATATTCCATAAATGTATGAAAATAATGGAAACATACATCTGTAAATTATCTAAAACTCCCAATAAAAAGCCTAACTAGGTAGGACTAGAAATCAAACAGGTAATCCAAATTGTAAGAACCCTCATCTTCATTTTAGGTATGTTTATTTCCTTTCTGGTTGTTTTCTTAAGAAATGATGTGTTTTTTGAAATTTTAAGAGTACACAACATGTACTTTATGTACACAATGTGTACTCGGTTGCCGTGGGTGACCGTGTATAGGCCGTGTAATTACCGAGCACATGGCCATGTGTGGTGACCTATGGAACACCTAAAGTGGAGGATGGAAAAGGCTAGTACATTTTGTTTAATGTTAAAGAACATGTCGTGGACATTCTTTTTTTTCATTAAATGGACTGGGGTTGCATATGACTGACAGAACGTTCATCTTCATCGCATGTCTCATCTTACAGCATTCGTACGACCAAAAATATTCTCTGATCCCCTAACTTGTTTCCCATTATCTGAATCTAAATCTATCAGTTGTGTTGGAATAACATCGGTTAGTTCTCTCTTCTACTTGAATACCATCTCTCGATTCCTCCACATTCTCTAGATATCCTCAGTTCATCTTCTAATTTTTTTTAGATCTATGGAATTCTAGGGTGATTCAAGGCCTGAGGTTCACGTATATCATCTACATAATGCCATGGTATGTGGTTTTTTCCTTTCCTTAGATATTCATTAAATTTTATGTGAAAAAGTGCCTGATATACAAGAATGCGGTCGTGCGTGTTTATGTTTTTAGCCCTTTTTCCTTCAATGCCTTGTTTATTTGGATAGAGGTTGTTTTTTATGAAGAGGGTTAATTTTTCCATTCAATTGAGGTTTTTAGAATGTTTTCTTGTTTTGACCATTTGGTCTAGCATTGCCGGTTAGTCGGCTTCTTTGTTTCCCATGCCTAGTATTGTTAGGATGAAGTGATTATTATTTGACATTATTTGATATGTTGTAGATAGTTTATCCAAGTATTTATTGAGTTATACATTGGATTCCAGGTATCATTGGGAAATATTGACTTACATAGGGCCGTGAGAACCTGGTGTAGTAGAGCTAGGGTGAATGGACATTGAGGGCTTCTCCATAGTTTATGATTACTGTTAAGTTGTGAGACCGTAGGGGGGATGGACATTGTGCTCACTCAGATTGTATATAGTTTCATCGAAAAAGGACACAAGGGGAATTGGATTTTTAGTTCTTCCTTGTAGTATCGATTATTTACTAATATGAGACCACAAGGGGGATTGATGGTGAGTGCTTCCTTAGAGCGCCTTTTCTAAAGTTGTACTATAGGGGTTAGACTTTGTGTACCTTCCATAGGGTTACTTGTGTTTGTTTGGTTGAGCCAGTTGTTTATGCTATAAGTACTTTCTAGGGGATTACCTTCTTTTGATTAGCTACTTACTTGATATAATAAAATTAATGCAATTGAATTTGTAGTATTGTTACTAATTGAAATTCCTTGTTTTCTAATTCATCTTGTTTGTTGCTTTCTAGATATATTCATTGGATGTTAGTCACAGATGTTTGGGTGGTTTCCTACTAGGATTCGTCTCACTCCCTGTTTGGGTCATGCTTTTAGGCCCAAATAGATTATATTGTTACATGTCTAGATGAGGGAAAGCGCCCTAAAAATTCCGGTCCTTGATTGTTGTGGAGCTGGGGAGTATGGGATCCAGCTGAGGCTTGGTATGATTTTGAGATGTTTACATTCTTTTCATTGTACACTATTTTAGTATTGTATTCCATCATTTTGAATTGTTTGGCTTCTTTCCTTGAAATGTGCATCATGCGTCATATGTACTTATATGTGCTCAGTTGTTCTTAATTCTATTATTCGATTGTGTACTATTATATGGTATTACTACAGCTTTCTCTATTACTATATATTTCACATCTAATGTGTCACTCATTAAATAAAGGCATAGTTTCCACATTATCACACCCAAGGCCCTCGCTACATGTCGGCAGCCTCTAGTGTTTGGGGAAATCTGCTTGAGGCCATATCACCAACCGAGTATGGAAAACCTCTGGGTAGCATCCAGAACTGGGACATTACAAAGTGAAATTAGAGGAATTATTTTCTTATTGACTTACTATTTGGAGACTATATCTAGGGATAATAAGTTATAGGTACTTTATAATAAGTTGTGCCTGGTAGTTTCTAACCCATGTACAGGGAAAATCCAATCTACATTTTTTTGTAATTTTTCTAGTTTTACAATTTTATAGTTGATTGATTTCATCATTGCGTGATTCACATGTTTTGTGTTGTTATTGTTGATATTATTAAGGTTCTATATCATTTGTGACTGGATGAGATGAGGGTATGCCATCACATGAATCATATATTCACTATTTATAAATCACATGTCATACATTCCTTCCATGCCATTTAGGGTGCATTACTGATTCCATGTTGTTATGTTAGATGTTACTCTAGATATGTATGTTGTTTTGATAAATTCCTTGATATAATACCTTCTTTTGATATGATATTGGATTGTGTAGGTTTTGGTTTCAATTAACGATAGACATTAGTTCAGGAAGTGTTATGGGGCCTCATGGATCATAATTTGGTGGATCATTGTATTATTATTCTTAGTATATGACATGTATAAGATGCCATGAATTAATTTTCAAGGAGTATGGGCCCTCAATGATCACAATTTGGCACATTAATGTTTGTTTTGGTGTTTTTATGGGTTTCATAGTAGTTTCTCAGGCTTACTATCAAGAAAAACCAAAAATACTTTATGTGTAATGATGAATACATT
This sequence comes from Viscum album, assembly GCA_963277665.1. Lineage (NCBI taxonomy): Eukaryota > Viridiplantae > Streptophyta > Magnoliopsida > Santalales > Viscaceae > Viscum > Viscum album. The sequence continues at coordinate 251,242,484 of OY728133.1, forward strand.
TCATGTGTCCTTCTTCTCATGAAGGAATAGTTTTTCTAAAGTAAACTCCATGTACTATATGTATATTCCATGTAGTCTATAATCGTTTCACTCCCTGTGTGGATAGAGACACAGGGATGGAAAATCATTGGGGGAACACGCCATGTACCGATTGTAAATTTTTTGTTGTGTAGACCATGTCTCCACCCGTGTGACCAACATCACTGATGGATAAAACCTAACATATACATGCAGTGTCAATATTGAACACTTCTTGTAGTATAACCCTTGTATCTGGCCGTGTAATGAATAACACGGTATAGTGTAATCCTCCTAGTACATGTCATTTATGCCATAAAAATGTCGTCTTAAGTCAGCCTTGTCTCTGGCCGTGTGACGAACAACCCATGACATTGATGTTCGTCTGGTACACGACATGTCTGGGACTAACACACCATGTAGTATTGTTTTGATAGAACCATTTGGTATAGCCGTGTAGAGAAAATCGGGAAGGGAAATGGGATTCATGTACATGATGCGTGTTAGGGCAACACACCTTGTGTATGGGTTGTTACACAACCTGGGTTTGAAAAAGAACATGCCCATGTGAAGGCTTCTGGGAACACACCACTTAGTCATTATACCTCATGTGTATCCATGTTTAACAAAATGAATTATTTGTTTCTCTTGTTCTATTCATACAAATATATGTTTTAGTCCATGTTAATCTTGATCTATGTTCCGAGCTTGACCTTGTAGATTCTTGCCACTGAGACATCCTCCGGTTGTCCGCCAGTTATAGGGTAGTGATCAGACACTGAATATGGCTGAGTAGTGACTAACAGAAGATCCTCCATTTGTGCCAGTCATGGCACCAGCCGTCATTCTATACCTAGGTGCTGACGTACAGTTCTGAGAGGACATATCAGACCTTCTGATGATTACTTCATCCTTCCCCTTCTATGGATGTGTTGGAATGGGTTTTCTAGTAGCAATATCCTCCCACCTTCATAGGGGAGGGAGGACCTCAAGTTGAGAGTCATTGTTAGATTCCATGTTTTCTATCTTCGATCATCTGATGACGTCTCTAGAGAGAAGGGTGAAGCTCATTACCTATTTTCTTCGGGATTCCGCCAAGAAGTGTTGGGAAGTGATTTAACTGATGGGATTCCAGAAGGTTATGGATTGGGATGAATTATTGCATGAATATTGTGACTAATTTTACCTGGAGACTTCGAGGTATAATCGAGCTCAAGAGTTTATGAGTTAGGAGTTGGGTACACTCTTAGTCATGGATTACTCTTCTCATTTAACTAAGATGTATCACATCACGCCTATCCTAGGGGGTGATGAGTTATTCCAATCAAGGAATATTGAAGATGGTCTCAGGAAGGACCTCCTATATCAGGTGGACATCATTAGGTTGAGATCCATCACATCAATATTCAACCAGGTGCTAATCATGGAGAACAACATGAGGGATTCTGGAGTGGTGATCTATGGTGGTTTGACATACGATGTTGGTATCCCTCCTACTGACAGCATGTAGCGCTACAGGGAGTCTACACCGGGGGATCCAAGGAGTTGGGACACTTTTTATGGAATCTAGGTGGTGTGCTATCAATGTGGGAATAGTGGGAATATGATGCCACATTGCCCGAGAGACCTAATGGAGTGCCGATCATATGGAAAGATTGTCCATCATCATTCTTTCTATCAGATTTTCTCACCATCAGTTGGTGATAAGAGTTCTGCTATTACTCCACATTAAAGAGAAGCACCTCCAGTCTCTCATTAGTCTGGGAACTGGAGTTCTTCATGCCATTTCAGGCCGAGGTGGGGGACATGGACGTGGTTTCTATTCACAAGGATTTCAGTGCTAATAGGGTGGATCATCTCAGGGTTCTCAGGCAGAGTCACAAGGCCACAATACAGGTCAAACATTTGAAGTGGAGTAGTTCTCGAAGGAGAAGGATTCCAGACCCTCTATTGATTATGGTACGATCCTAGTTTCCTCATATTTAGATTCTTCTCTTTTCGATACCACGGCTTCCCATAGTATCATATTTGTTGTTTTTGTTAAGAACCTCGGGCTCTATATCTTTTCTTCTACTGAGAAAATGATTTTAGAAACTCTGTTGGGGACTATAATGACATGCTTATGTCATTGCAATGAGTTCCTTCTAGAGTTTTATGGGTGTCACTTATTGTGGGACCATTATGTCTTGGAGATGTTCAGCTATGATTTCATTCTCAAAATGGACTGGTTAGTTCCCATCCAGGAAGTTGTCAATTTCTATCGCCGTAGGGTGAGTTTCACATCACCAGAGGGCAGATCATTTCATCATAAGTGAAAATGTGATGTCCAGGCGAGCAGAGCGGGACCCGATCATTATGTGTTGAGGGGAGTTATTGCAAGATTTATAGTCTATACCTAGATGACCATGGGACATCAAATATGGAATTTCCTCCAGTGGTGGATCGTTTTAGGGTTGTCTTCCCAGAGAAATTTTTAGGGTTTCCTCCGAATTGGGAGACTAAGTTTCCGAGTGTGCTTTTTCTAGGATCGGCATGGGTGTCTATTCATTCTTATAGGATGGATATAATATAGTTATAGGAACACATAAAGTAGTTGGATGACTTACTAGTAAAGGGTTCAATCGGACCCAGTACTTCTCCTAGTGTTAAGTCTGTATTATTTGTGAATAATTTGGATGGTACCCTTAGACATTGTATGGATTATCAGAAGTTTAACCAATTGAAAGTCAAGAACCAATATCATTTTTTAAAAATTTATGATCTATTTGATGAAAATTCGTGGAGCCCGAGTGTTCTCGATGATTTACCTAAGGTCCAGTTACCATCAGTTGTGCGTTAGACCTTCAGATGTAACTTTTACAGCCTTCTAGAGCAGGTATGGTCTATTCGAGTATATGGTTATGTCTTTTGGTCTCACGAATGTGGATATAGTTTTCATGGCCCTATTGAACTTAGTGTTCCATCCATATTTGGATTCTATCATGATGTTCTTAATGGATGATATCTTGGTGTACTCTTACACTCGACACGACCATGTATCCCATATTGAAATCATTTTGAGTATACTAAGGGTGCATCATTAGATGCTAATATCTCAAAATGCAACTATTGGATGGACCAGATTCACTTATTAGGTCATGTTATCTCAGAGAAAGAGTATCAGTTGACCTAGATAAAGTGAGAGTAGTAGTTTCTTGGGAGCAACCGAAGAAGGAATTTGATGTATAGTGTTTTCTATTGATGGAAGGTTACCACATACGTTTTATACAGGACATTTCACCCTTAGTAGCATAACTGATAGGCTTGAATATGAAGGGTGCAAATGACCTGTGGTCAGAATTGTGCAAGTCATCCTTTAAAGAGTTGAAATGAAGGTTTACATCAACACTGATACTTGTTATTCAAGAGTCGGGAAAGAGCTATACTGTTTACTGTGATGCATCAGATATCGGGCTGCAAGTAGTGCATATGGAGGGATAAGGGGTCATTGTCTGTGAATCTTTGTACTTGAGGCCACATGAGAGAAATTACCTGACACACGATCTTGAGTTAGCTGTAGTTGTTCACGCTTTATGCTGTTTGAGGCAATACTTGTTGGGAGATAATTTTGTGGTTTTCACTGACCAGAAGAGTCTCAAGTATAACTTCACTTGGCATGACTTGAATTTGAGACAGTGATGGTAGGATGAGTACATTCAGTCATTTGGCCATGAGCTTACCTACACGACTGGGAAGGGCATTGTAGTGGCTAATATACTGAGTAGGAGAACTCAAATATATGATGTTCTGGAGGCCTGTAGTGAGTGGAAGGTTATGGATTTGTTCTATAAGATGCATTTGGATGTGGACGACAGACATGGTAAGATTTTTCGACCTTCTATTGTTGTTTCCTATACTCTTCATTATCTCGTGTGAATGAGGAAGCTATTAGATTCTAAAGGCCTAGTCCTATGAGATAGTGTGTCAGGAGAGGACCCCATTCCGGGATGGACCATTGGCAAGGATGAGATATTTTGTTCTCATGGGTGCGTATAGGTTTCAATAGACATATGTGAGGAGCTGATACAAAAAATTCATTCCCCGGTTTGGGAAGTTCATCCTGGTGTCATGAAGACGTATTGTGATCTACACCATCAGTATTGGTGGCCATGTATGAACAGAGATATTTCTGGGATTTTCCTGAGATGTTCCACCTATCAACAGGTGAAGGAGGAGAATTAGCAACTAGCAGGGCCTCGGCAGTAGTTACCCATTCCTGAGTGGAAGTGGAGTCATGTCGTGATGGATTTTGTGATAGGTTTTCCAAGGCCAACTCAAGGGAATGATATATTATGTGTTTCATTGATAGACTCATGAAGGTCAACCACTTCTTGTCGATAGAGGATACATTCAGTGTTGATGTGCTTGGGAGTTTGTACATCTGATATATTGTATGTTTACATGGGGTTCCACACTCCACTGTATCAAAAAGAGATAGATATACTACTTCTTAGTTCTGGATGAGAGTACATAAGGCTTTGTGTACATTGGTACTTTTGAATACAGCTTACCATCCCTAGATACATGGCCAGTCCAAGAATATGATTCTGGTGCTTGAGGAAAAGCTTCAAGCACGCATCCTGGATTATAGAGGTTCTAGGGAGAAGCACATACCTCTTGTAAAGTTTTCCTACAAATATAGTTTTCAAGAAACTATTCAGATAGAACCATTGGAGGATTTGCATGGTAGGCCATGTCGATCACCCTTATGCTGGCTAGTGGTAGGAGAGGCAGCAATGCTGGGACCTCGTCTTGTCCAGGAGACCACAGAGTAGATAGAGTTGATTACGAATAGGAAGGATAATGCACTATCATGAATGAGTTCTTATACTGATCTATTGAGATGACCTATGAAGTTCGAAGTTAGAGATCAGGTTTTCCTTTGAGTCACACTGAGACTGTGAAGCCGAATAATTAGGTGATAGGGTATGCTTGCACTGAGATACATCGGGCCATTTGAAGTATAGGGGACAGTCGGGTCGATTGCCTATCGGTTACCGTTACCTCAGAGATACATGTATATGCATGATGTCTTCCATGTTTCATATCTTTGATTTTAATTCTCAGACCAGTATCAATTTTTCAAACCCAAGGATGTTGAGCTCGTGGTGGACGTATCATTTGAAGAGAATCCTATCTGAATTTTTTATCGATGTGCGAAGGTTCTTTGTGGTTAGTATGTTCCTCTTGTATGTGTGCAATTAAAACATGTGTGAGTACAGTACGAGACCTGGGAGTGGGAGGCTGATGTGCCAACATAGTGGCCGAAGACATTTTAGGTTTCTTCTTCTATGTTTCCTTGTTAGGGAAATTTGGGTATTCATTTCTTTAGGGGGGTATTTATAAAAACATAGATCTTCTTTTCGTGTATGTTTTTTATGGATGTTTTTGAGAAAAGAGGAGTTTTTTTATTTTTATATGTACACACCATATACTTCAACTACAAATCGTGTACCTAGATTCCATGGGTGATTGTGTCTTGGCCATATAATGGTCGAGAACATGGTCATTTGTGGTAACATGAAGATCGCCTAAAGTGGAGGCCGGAAATGGCAAGAACATGTAGGGTATTGTTAAATAACATGCCATGTATATCCCTTTTTCCATTAAATGGACCTGGGTCCTGTCTGACAGACAAAATGTTCTTCTTCTTTGCTCATCTCATCCATGATCATCTATATGACTGTGGATCTTCTCCGAGCCCCCGACCTTCCATCCATTTTCCGAATTGAACTTGATCAGTTGAGTTGGAATCGAACCGGTGAGTTCCCTCTTCTTCTTGAATACCATCTATTGATTTCACTTCTTTCTCAAGATATCCTCGATTTAATGTCTTCAGTGTTTTTTATATCTATATAGTTCTAGGTTTATTGAAGGCTTGAGGTTCACGTATATCTTCTATACATTGCTGAGGTAGGTGGTTTGTGTCATTCAATTGATAGTCTCTCAATTTTATGTGAAAAAGAGCCCAATACACAAGAATATGGTATTGCGTGTTTATAGTTTTATAAATTTTTTACCTTCAATGCCATGTTTGTTTGGATATAGAATCTTTGTTAATTAATAGGGTTAATTTTACAATGCTATTTAGGTCTTTTCCATGTTTTCTTGTTTTGATTGTTTGTTCTAGCTTTACCTGTTAGTCTACTGCTTTGTTTCCCATACCTTGTATTGTTAGGATGTACTGATTATTATCTAACATGCTATGATATGCTATAGATTATCTAGACTTGTAGTTCTTCGATTTTAATTTCTCTTCCACATATCGTTCTGCATGATTTACTTACATAGGGTTGTGAGAAAATGGTGTAGTAGACCATAGGGAGAATGGACATTAAGGGATTATCCAAAGTGTCTGTTTGTAGTTATGTAGAGATACCATATGGGGGATGGACTATGTTCTCCCTCAGATTGTACTTAGTTTCATAGATACAAGACACAAGGGGAATTGGATGTTGAGTGCTTCCTTAGAGTTCATATTAAGTACTGATACAAGACCACATGAGGAATTGATGATGAGTGCTTCCTTTGATTTTCTTTGATAAAGGTGAACCAGAGGAGTTAGACTATGTGTACATCCCATAGGGTTTCTTGTGTTTGTTTGGTTTAACCAGAGGGGTTATGTTGTGAGTACATCCTAGAGGGTTACCTTATTTTCATTAGCTACTTACATGATATATGAAAATGAATGCAATTGAATTTTTAGCGTTGTTACAATGTGTACTTCCTTGTTTACAGCTTCATTTTGTTTGTTGCCTGGAATATATATTCACTGACTGTTAGGAACAGATCTTTGGGTGGTTGTATGCTGGGATTCATCTCACACCCTATTTGGGTCATGCTTTTGGGCCCAAATAGATTATATTGTTGTAGGTCCAGATAATGGAAATCACCATTCTACTTCAGGCAAAAGATTGCTCTGGATTTGGGGAGCAAGGGAGAAAGCTGAGGCTTGTGATGCTGTAGAGCAGTTTACCTTCTATTATTTGTACTTTGGCTTAGTATTCTATTTCATCATTGTGAAATGTTTGGAACCTTTACTAGACATATGTATCATTCATCATATATATTTATATGTGCTCAGTTGTTGTTACTTCCATTGTTTAATTGTTTACTATTTTTTGATTTTTTTACTGCTTCTGCTATTCCTAAATGTTTCACTTCTGTTGTGTCACTCTATCAATGAGGGAATTGTTTCCCCATTATCACACCCAAGGACGTCACTACTAGTCATTTGTCTTTGGCATTCAGTGAAATGTGCTCGAGGCTATGTGACCAACCGGGTACGGGGCGCCTTTGGGCGGCTTCTAGAACTGAGATGTTACACCAAATGATGTTATGGACTGAATCACACCATATCACCACCATATACCAAACCATTTGACAAAAACTATTCCAACTCACTTTGGTGCATTTCCATTCCCAATACTAGAAGAAAAAACAATGGTCTATGCACCACCATAGAGGTGTGAATGGTGTGAGAAAACAAGCTTAGTAGGATCCCACCTAATTGTTCCATGACTAGTATTGCTATAACAGTAAGTGTTTGCTCATTTTAAGTAAAAACATGGCATGATAAGTAGTAAATTAGATTGATGGAAAACAAGGTAAAAATTTCTCTTTTTCTATATTTCTAACATAAAATAGATATAACAATTTCAAAAAAAAGATTCCATAAAATTTTCACAAGATTAATAATACATAACGAGGATAAATCAGAAGGGCACTAAATAAAAAATAGATTCATAGGTATCAAAAAACCAAGGAAAACTACAGGTCCCGACATCAGACTACTTATACCATAATAATCAAGTGCATAAATAATATCTTGGATCATAGGCCAAGGAAGAAGAAGAATACCCCATGAGTAAACCCCATAAAATTTGAATATCAGTCCCGTAGAACAACTTCAATAGAAAATAGATGTAATACCACATAAAAGACTCCTTGATTATCAAAAAATGGATGTCGGTCCCATAATAAACGTTCCAACTATGTACCCAAGGAATCCCATGTGCAATTTCTCACAAATAATTTTAATGTTTTGAAAATACACATTTTATTTACATTTATCAACAAACAGGGAAATGAAATTTCAATTCAAAAACACTATTCAACACACAAAAAATTTCAGTTCAATTTCTTTTAAAAATAAATTTATAAAGCAAGAAAAATCAATCTTATCAATATAGGATAGAGATTGAACAACATAGCTTAAAGCATACAGTGCAGAAGTCCCTAACGGAATCCAACAACAATGAAATCCAATAATGTCAATGAAGGACCTATAATCAGATCCATATAAATATTGATTATATTTATATGACAAGGAGCTAGAGGATGTGTGGAAACTGATATACCTCAATGGTGATCACCCGCCACCCCGCGACAGAGAAATGAAAAGGCTTCCATAAAAATATCACACAACAGATATAGGAAGAATTTAAGAAGAATGGCCAATCATAAACCAAAGTATCTAATAATGACACCCTATGCTGCTATTGGGATAAAAGATAATAATAAAATGTAAAGACAACAAACCTGTTGAGACTCGTTGTGATCGCAATGGAGATCAGATGTTGAATAGATCGATATTGTAACATCCCAGGTAAATAAAGAATATGATATTTTCATATTCATTAATATTTGTGATTTAAATATTATTTTTACCTTAAAGGGTATTATTTGTTTGATTGCATACACGAAATTCAACAATGGGTTTCTCTGAAATCTCATATAGCACACAATGCTGAGTCATACTGAAAAAATATAATATTATAATATTATTTTAAATGGTAGTTAATGCCAAGGCATTATTTTGGTTGGAATTAACTGAACAAAATAATATATGAATCTACATTTTTATTACATGTTTTTACTTTTATCCAATAAAATTTACTGGCTTAAAATGTGAATGAATCCAATTTTAAGCATAAATACTATAATATGCTTTAAAATGCCGATTTAGAGACTTTTGATGGTGACCCCTTTTTGAATCTAGTTTTTTTCTCTTTTATATATTCTATTTGAAAAAATAATATTATTCTTTTTAATTAGGCCATCATAATTTACAATGGATTAAATGTTTTTATTTTTTTGATAATGCTCATTTTTTAATTAATGGTTAAAAATACATCATTTTAATTCAAAATATCATTTTAATCTAATTAGTTTATATGGCTAGATTATCTTTTTAAATATTTATAATTTTTCATTAGATTATTTTATTAGAAATTAATATAATTTTGTTCATTAGATGTAATTTTACTTTGAAATTGAACATAATCACATGTCGATCTTTTGATTGTATTATTTTTTTTAAAACACGCTTTTTGTTTTTGAAAACATGAATTAGTTTTAAATTAATTTCTTCAAATTCTAAGTTTTAAATTTTGAAAAATGGATTCCATATTTGGAATCATGATGTCCAAATTTTGTAATAATTTTACTTTTATTTTTAGACATTCTGAATAGTTACATTAGTAAATATTTTATTTAGCATGGTTAGAGGTTAAATCTGGTAGATAAGGGTAAAAATAATGTTATAATAGTATTAAATTACCCTAACACGTGCCTTGATCCTATTGGATGATACATGTTTGAAAATTATTATCCCCTCATCAATTTTATAACCCCATAGAGCCACTTTTATGTGAAAATTACACATTATAAAAATTAATTTAAAGTTCATGAAACTGTAACATAAACATATATCTCTTAGTAAAATAGATTTTATAATGGGTTGTATCAGATATATTTTCAACTATAAATAGTCATTATAAAGCTAAACATATTTTATAAATAATATTATTTTATTTATAATTCTTTAAAATCATATAAATAAAATTATTTATGACACAACGTTGATGTAATGATTACCTAATTAATTAATATTTTAAATAAATGAGATTATAAATACTAAAATTAATTTATTTTTAAAATATTTATGCCATAATTGAATTTTATATATGACTATAACATTTTATATTTTATTTAATGTAGTTTTATCCAATGAATCATGTTATAATTTTTTTAAAGTCGTTATTTGAATAGGTCATAAATTTACATAAATGAATTTTTAAAATCAATCAATATTTTATTAAATGATAAAATAGTCCAAAAAATCTACGATTTGGAAAAATGACATATATGATGTTAATAATGTCATTAATGATCCATTTTTTGGTCTATTTGTATTTTATAGTTAATATATAATCAATATAGTATGAATATACTAGAGGACCTGGTAAAAGTTAAATTAGTTAACTAATGGTTAAAGTTAATGATAATGGTAATTTTATCCAATAAACGTGTCTAAATAAAATAGTCTAAGAGGATTTAAAATAATAATCACCTTATATTTTAATTATATAAGTTAGGTACCTTTTGAATTCAAAATTCAGTTTATTATAACATGATATTTTCAATCTTCCTTAAAGAGCCCCTCTTTCCCCTTATAAAAATCCATCAACTATAAACCTTACTCACTCCTTTCATTCCCCTTGGCTCATTCAACATATTCCCAAATAATCCCCCAACATCATTAAATTCCACCTAAATTTCTTAACAACGGAATAAGGAACTTCATGAAAGCCTTTGGGTTCAATCCCAATGTTGTTACCCAATTTAAAAGTAATGACTTCTCTCTTATTCTTTTATTTTATTTTCTTTATCTAACCCAATAAACTCTCTTTGTTCCATTATTTTATAACAACTCTAGTATCCTCAATATAATATGATATTTTTATGAGAATTATTCTAAATAAACTTCCACAGACCTTTATTTAATGGATATGAACATACTATTTCTATGAATGGTGAACTATTGCCTCCCGAAACGATGATTGTTCAATTATTTCATAACATATTATATGGTGGCCATTAAGATGGCACTGTATTTACATGTGATATGTATTATATTTATATTTTTCCTATGCTTCTATATTTTTCATTTTAATCATACATTTTTGGCTTCTATAATGGTTAATTATGATAATTTCATTTGAGGAAGTGCAAACTACTTCCGCCTGCAAGTGATATGACTCATAATTCCATACATAGAACATATAAAGAATTTCATTAATGAAATTATATATGCCATTACACTTTAATTATAAAATGACTATATATAGTTATGTTTTCATTCCATTAAATACAAAATATATATGAAATTAGTTTTCATGCGTATGTACGGCTTACCGTCTCCATGAACGGTGCATTTCATTTCTTATATCAAAATGTTATTTACTATTATAAACACAAACACACACATATATATATACTAGATATTTATGATATATATGATATCTAAATCATGAATATCACATTGGAGATAATTTACATTTGACCACATGGAAAATTTATAAATTCACCATGTTCATTTTGACTCAAATACTAAATATCAACTAAATGTTCATTATTAACTAAAATGATTTGTTCATATTTATTACGAGGTATTAAGTGATATAAAAGGAATAATAATCTTGAAAAATGTTCTGAATTATGTAGAAATTAACTTTAGTTTATTATTCAGGATATTAAATAACGAACGAGTCATGTTAGACATGGGGTAATGGAACATCATAACCCAGTTTCTATTCTTTGTATTAAACTTATACTTATTTATTATGTGGTCCTGTGAATATGTGTGAATTGCCTATGATTTTTTTACAGTAAATATCAACTTATATTGTGTGTATTAATATTATTAAAACATAATTATTTCATTTATTTATCATTAATTTAATGTTATAAACTGTGTAAGGGATTTAATCTCAATTTACATTCCATTGAAACTTATTTGTTGGTATGCACAAATTAGCTTTTATGTGGTGTATATTATTCCCTTTGAAATATTATATAATAAATCTACTTATTATACTTATTTTATAAGTTTCATTTTATGTTATTCTTTACTTATTTTTATTCATGTATTTTATCAAGTGGTAATATACCATTTATCTAAAACATCATTTTAAATGTTTTAATGATTTATTTTTAAAAATATTTATCATTAATGACCATGATTATAAAATGGTTTTATGGATATTTTTATATGGACATTAATGATTTCAAATGTTAAATCATTTAAAATATTTAGAGTCATATGGGACACTTTTTTCAAAAATATCTTTATTAAAATGTTTTAAATGGTTTTGAAAATGGTTTGATAAAACATTGTTTATGTCAATATCTTGAAATGATATATTGGGATTGAAATGTGAAAATTTTATCTTTATTTTATGTTTTTTTATCAATCTGTTATGGTTCTTTGACTATTTTTTCATATATGGGTGGTTCCATGATAAACCTATGGCAGGTGTGCATGAGATATCTTCCCAATTCATTAGAAATCATGAAGAAGGTAAACATTAATGTTTCTACTAATATATTTAGGGAATATATTTTGATGGGTATTCCAATTGTAAATCCCTACGTAGCTATGAAAGATACAATGTAAGTATGTTTTGGATTGCACAATTTACCATTATGATTTATTATTTCTATGTGTCATTCATAAAACTTATGATTTTGTGTGATATGTTTAGGATTTAAATGTATAATTTCATTGATCTGTATGTATTAATGGACTAAGGTTTTCATTCTAGGTTTTATAACCCATAATAATATTTTTATGCTCCTCAAATGTTTTTGAAGTTTTTTTCAAATAGTATAAGGAAGGGTAATATAGTGACATAATTCAAGAAGATTTATATCATTAAAATAACTCTTGATTAAATAATGAGTTTAATAATGGTGATTTTTTTTGGAAAGTGTATAAGTGTCTACATTGTATTTTTTGAAATGTAATGTAATAGTTATGGCCTAATTATTTAAAACATTAAACCTGAAAAGATCTTCTATATCAATTATTAACATATTTCAAGATTATGTAATGTTTATGGTTGGGGCCATAGAGATGGTATAAATGTTTGGTTTAGATACCATTAGAGGTTAGGGTGTTAATAAAGAACAAGTGACATAACCATAATGGTCGGCATATAATAAAGGGTCATAGTTGTTTGAGACTAATTGAATGGGTTTAAGATAACATAAATGAGATTATCTTTGTGTTTAAACTCTTCATACGATATTATATGATGATTTTACTGATATAAACACACTAACCTTTTTTGTTTTAGTAAATGGATGGATTTATCACGCACCAAAGTAATAATGGCGTTGAAGAAAATCATTAAGTGATTCATAATATAAAACTGAATGAAATAGTAGCTTCAATAATAACACTTTTTATTATTTTAAAGAAAATATATAGAGTCATTATTGACCACCTGAACCGTGGTGATTTTTATAAGAAATTGTATATAAAATATACAAATTCATACTGATGTTCATGTAACAATCATAAAAGAGTATATATTCAAAAAAACTATGTGTCAAGGATGTGGAATTAAACACCTAAGTAGATGCTTCGAAGGGATGGGAAGATGCTGTAGATGTGTTAATCATGGTCATAATGCAAGAACCTACCATGGTAAATGGAACCATCAAGTGGACTCTAGGAATGGGAAGGATGTTATTTATCTGGGATCAATTGAGTGTTTTAAATGTAGTGTGCATGGTCATTATACAAATATATGTCCTATGAAGAAGGATCAAGAATGGGATTGGTAAGGCCATATAAATATATGTTTTCCAATACCTAATGTCATTCCAATCGAGGATGTGGAAACTAACAATTGCCGATGAATGGTATATATTATTTCTTAGCATATGTTTTGATATTATTGAATCTTAAGATATGATTCATAAATTTTTATGTAGGAAAGATTTATTATGGAATATTTTTGAAAATAATGGTTAATTGATTATAAAAATGTTTAATGAGTAATAATTCTACATATAAGAGATTCATTAGTTATGATAGATTTTCGGATGATGAAATGCTTCAATGTTTAAAGTATCTTATGATTATGGGATTATGTGGGATGAATTATTTCTAGTATTTGTAATCATGAAGATTGAAATGTGAAAATGTTATTCAAGGATGAATTATATATTCGTTTGTGGATATAGTTATAAATAACCATTTGGGTTTATATAACCCTTGAATTTGAGGTAATTATAGGTTATAACTTTCTGGGATAAAAATGGGAGGTATGAGATAACATTTGTTGTTAAAACATGTTAGGTTTATTTTGGATGAATTTATCTCAATTTTGGGAATGTTATAAAATTATATTTTAAAAAAAATACAAACCATGCATATCGTGTCATAACCCATCGTGTCAGAAAAACCTGCAGGAATCGAACCCTCAATCGACGTACGATTGTGATTTATCACCTACCACTGGACTACGTGAAGTCCATGGTTAGTATGACTAACTATTTTTTGTTATATGATTTTATTAATTATGAATAAATTGATTTTGGAAACTAATGATTTATCAAATGGATATCCTTGGTATTGGAAAATTATTGGGTGATTAAGTGATAAAGGTTATATTTGAAACCATTCTCTCTTTTAGGAACTATTTATGTTTATAGAAAATAGAATAGTATGGGATCTCATTTGTAGAGTGGTGGTTGATATTTTATTTTAGACAAATTTTTTTTATTGTGGAAATATACGAATTTGGGAAATTTGGGGAAATGATTAATCATTCATTGAGAAAATGTGATTATGTTAATTATTATTATTTATAATAATTTAAGATGAGTCAATGTTACTTAAATATAAATGTCAATATTTACTATAGAAAACTATATGATTAAATTCTTCGAGTATTGGTTTTCAATCATAGACTGGGTTACTTTGAATAATTTTATAGGAAATTATTTATTTAATGGTATTTTCCATACATTGGGTATATTTGGAAAATTATTGGGATTAAGAGTAGTATTTCTTTTTATTAAGTATTATCCTTTTTTGGGGATTATCTGATCTTGTACAAAACATTTTTTTGTTAATATCTATAGAAAAGGGAAATATAAGGTTCATCTTTATGGATTCTGTGATTCTCTAGAAGTTTATTCTATCACTTTAGGTGTGACCAAGTCATCTTGAATATTCATCATTTGGAGAAAAGAAGAGTTTTTTGTAGAAACGTATTAATGGATGAAACTCTACATGAAAAGTAATTGTATTTCATTATGTAAATATTCAATATCATAAATAATTTCTCCAACTTTATTTAATGAATCTTAAAACAAAATCATTGTCTGTTTATTTTCATAATGGGAATTTGAAGACCGTTAAACTTATCATAGGTTTGTGGTTTTCTGGTGGTTTACTTTCTCATGATCAAGTTTTCTATCACTCTCCAAGTGAAAATTTCTCTTAGTTTCTCCACCATATCCATATTTTCATTGAATTATAGTACGGGTTATCTAAGGTGACCTTTTTAATTATTTTTAGTTTTTTTAAATTGAAATTTTTATTGAATCTCTTTTAGTTGTGTGACTTTCAATAATGTTTTTGAGCCCAATTTAAAATTTTAAGGACATAATTCCCTAAAGGTGAGAATAATGTAATGTCCCAAGTAAATAAAGAATATGATATTTTTATATTTATTAATATTTATGAAATAAATATTAATTTTACTTTTAATAGGATGAAATGTTCTATGGTATACCCTAAATACAACAATGGGTTTCTTTGAAATCTCATGTTGCACAAAATTTTGTGTCATACTCAAAAAAATAGAAAAATATAATGTTATTTTAAATGGTAGTTATAACTTAGTCATTGTATTGGTATGAATGAATATAACTTACTAAAATATGATTATAGATGTATCATAAATGTTTTTACATTTATCTAATATATGATAGTGGCTTAAAATGTGATTTAATCCAATTTTAAGCATAAATACTCTAATATGCTTTTAAAGGTCGATTTGCTGCCTTTTGATGGATAACCCTTTTTAAATCTAGTTTTCGTCACTTTTATATGTTCTATTTGACAAAATAATATTATTTTCTATAATTGGGGATTTTTAATTTAAATTGTATGAAAATTTTATATTTTTCATATAATGTTAATTTTTTAATGAATAGTAAAAAATACTACATTTCAATTCAGAATTACCTATTAATATAATTTATTTATATTATTAGATTATATTTTTTTATTGGTTTTAAATTTTAACTAGATTATATTTTTACAATTTAATGACAAAAATCATTGGATTTAATTTCACTTTGAAATTGAACATAAATAATTGTCAATCTTTGGATAGTTATTATTTCTTAAAAACACGCTTTTTGGTTTTGACAATGGGAATTAATTTTAAATTTATTTATTCAAATCAACTGTATTGATTTCAGAAGAATGGATTGCATATTTTTAATTTTGAGGTCCCAATTTTGTAAATAGGTAACTTTTATATTTAGACATTGTGAATAGTAATTTCAGTAAATATTTTATTTACCATGGTTGAAGGGCAAATCTGGTAAATAAGTATGAAAAACAATACTATAATAATATTAAATTACCCTTACAGATATCCTAATCATTATTTCTAATACATTTCTGGTCGTTTTCATCATTGTGGCGATTTTGGGACCCCATTGAGCCACTTGTATATGAAAATGACACCTTAAAAAAATTAATTTAAAGTTATAGAGATTTTAACATTAACATATATCTTTTAGTAATACATTTTTTACAATTGGATATATAAGTTATATATTCGACTATAAATATTCATTAGAAATATAAATAGATTTTCTATATCATGGTATTTTATTTATACTTTTTAAACCTCGTATAAATAAATTTATTTATGACACAATGATGATGTAATGATTACCTCATTAATGAATGTTTTAAATAAATGATATTATAAATATAAAAATAAATATTTTGAATCTTTTTATTCCATACAATATTTCTTTTCATTCTTATTACTTGTTATCTTGGAAATAATAAGATTTTTTTTTGAAAGAATCAAGTTTTTATATTTTTTTAAAGTCTTGATATGAATAGTTTATAAATTGACATAAATGAGTTTTTAAATCAATCATTATATTATTAAATTATAAAATAGTCCAAAAAATATAAGATTCGTCAAAATGGATATATGATGATACTAATGTAACTAAGGATCCATTTTTTGGTGTCTTGGTATTTTATAGTTAATATATTATCCATATAGTATGAATATAGAAGAGGACAAGGTAAAAGGCAAGTTAGTTAACTAAAGGTTAAATCTAAAAGATAAAGTTAATTTTATTCCCTAAAAAAGTCTAAAAAACTTTTTCTTAGAGGGTTTTGAACAATACTAACCTAATCTACGAATTTAATCAGTTATGGAACTTTTTAATTCAAAATTCATTTTATAATAAAATAATATTTTCAATATATCCTAAAGTTCCCCTCCCCCCTTATAAAAATCCATAACTTCTAACACTTACTTACACTTCTCGAGCCCCCATGGATAATCAAAACTATGCCCATATAATCCCCCATCATCCCTATCTTCTACATATAATCCTTAAAATAGGAAAAAATAACTTCAAGAAACCCATTTGGTTCAAACGAAAGGGAGTTAATCAATTTAAAGGTAATCTCTATTCTCAAGTAATTTTATTATATTTTCCTTATATAACACCCTAAACTCTATTTGTTCCATTATTTAATAAAAAAATTAGTATAATAAATACACTATGATGTTTTTATGAGAATGATTCAAACTCCACTTACACACACCTCCATCTAATGGATATGAACATACTGTTTCTCTAGAGGTCGTACTACATCCTCACGAAACGATGATTGTTTAATTATCCCCTACCACCAATTATGGTGGAAATTAAGTTGGAATTGTTTTTATATGTGATATAAATTATATTTATTTTTTCTCTATTCTTCTGTATTTTTCATTTATATCATACCTTTATGATTTCCATAATGAGTAAATAAGATAATTTCATTTGAGGAAGTGAGGACTACTGCCCCCTCAACGTGATATGACATGTTTATGCCATACATGGAACGTAAAAAGAATGGAGTTAATGAAATTATATATGATATTATATTTTAATTATAATATACATATTTATCATTATTTTTTCATTCCATTAAATAAGAAATAGAAATGAAATTAGCGTTCATGCGTACATATGGATTACCGTCTCCATGAACAATGTATTTCATTTCTTATCTCCAAATGTACTATACTATTATAAATACACATAAATATACTATATATATATGATATATATGATATACATGATATATAATTCCTGAATATCATTTTAGAGGAAATTAAATTTTGACAACACATATAATTTGTAATTTTAACAAGTACATTTTGACTCATGTACCAAATATCAACAAAGTGACTGTAATTAACTTTAATGATTATGTAATTTTTTTTAACATGATAATAAGTCATATAAAAGGAATAATAAAATTTAAAAACTATTTTAATTATGTATAAATTAACTTTACTTTATTATTCATGAGATTAAATAAAAAACGAGTAATGTTGGACCTGAGGTAAGGGAACTTGATAACCCTATTTTCATACATGGGGTTAAACTTCTACTTTTTGATAATGTGGTTCTATTAATATATGTGAATGACCTATGATTGTTTTAAATTTAATACCCCCTTATATTGTATGTATTTATATTTTTCATTTAGAATTATGTCATTGATTTCTCCTTAATTTAATTGTACAATCTTTGTAAGGGATTTTTTTGCAATTTACATTCCACTGAGACTTATTTGTTGTTATGCATAGATTCAGTTTTATATGGTGTATATAATACACTATGAAAGATTATATCATGAATTTATTTATTCTCATGATATTCTACATTTTTTTGATGTTATTCGTTAATTATTTTAATTCTGGTTTTTCCTCAAGTGGTAACTGACTCTTTAACTTAAACATCTTTTTAATTGTTTTATATTTTTATTCTTATATATATTAATCAATAATGTCCATGTTTTTAAAATTATTTTAACGATTTATTTATATAGATATTAAAGTTTTAAAATGTTATTTCCTTTAAAATTTTCAGAGTGGATGGGGACAATTTGAGTCATAAATATCTTTATTAAAATGTTTTAAATGGTTTTGAAAATGGGTTGATAAAGAATTGATTATGTCAATTCCATTAAATTAAATATGGTGATTGAAATGTGGAAATGTTATCTTTTTATATATTTTTTATGTGTTATAAATACGATAGGGATCCTGGGCATTGCTAATGTATACAGGTGGTTCAGTGATAAACCTAGGGCGAGTGAGACTGAGATAGCTCTCCAATGCATTGGGTAACGTGACAGAGGTAAACGTCAATGTTTCCCTTAAGAGGGTTAGGGAATACACTATTATGGGTATTGCAAACGTAACTACCTTTGTATCTATGAAAACTACAATGTATGTATATTATGGATGCTACAAGTTGCATTTATGATTTTGTATTTCTATGTGGTATTCATAAAAATTATGATTTTGTGTGGTATGTTAATTATTGAAAAGTATGAATTCATTGATCTATATGTATTAATTGGTGAATATTTTTTTCATTGTTTAATAACCCTTACTCTGCTTTTTATGCTCATCCCATGTTTTTGAAATGTTTTTGAGAGGATATAAGGAAGGGAAAGAGAAAAGAATAATTCCAAAAGATGTATATCAGGAAAAGAAATCTTTTTTAATTAAGGAGGTTTATTATTGTAAATTTTTTTTGGTTATAGCAGAAGTGTCTACATTGCAATTTATGAAATCTACAGTAATAGTTACAACATAATAATTTTAGATTATAAACCTAAAAAGATCATGTATATGAATTATTAACTTAATTGAAGATTTCGTAATGTTTAAGGATGGGGACATATATATATAGAAGGGTTTGAGTCTCTGAAAAATTAGTAAGAACTGCCTAAGGTTGAGAGACATAAATAAATAGTTAAAGGAATGAAACAAAATAGCCATATGTATATTTTTAAAACTGTATGTGGGGTGTTAGACGACGTGTAAAACAGTTTCATGACATGTAACTTCCAAAAATCCCTTATGCTGTGAAAAAAATCTCTAAGGATTAAAAATCTATCATTTAAACAAAAAAATACATGTAATCATCAGTCAGGAAATGTACCAATTCACAACATGATCTTTCCTTTCATGACATATATCTATCACTCATTAGACAATGTGTAACTGTGATAAAGCCTGCAGAAATGATTGGTTATTTGTGAATGTTTAAAAAATCATCGACGTCACCATTATAGGTATCCTGAAACACTATTAGGAGGGGAAACACAAAATGAGGTAAAGGGGGTATACGATGAATTAGTAATGGGATGTTACAATATCCCCTCCATAATAACATTATATCCTAGAGAAATCATGGGAAACATGTAATTTCCAGAAATAGATGAGGTTGCTACTCCCTCATCAATGATTTGTGTTCCCAAGACTCATGAGAACATAATACTTGTTTACATAGGATTCTAACCAATATAATTTAGTTCCCACACAAGAAATTCACTTAAGATTCAACGATCTCAACTGGTTCCTCCAAAATAGAAGCAAATAGCTCTAACTCAATTTTTTCTAAATTCACAACAAGAGGAAGATAAGTGTGATACATCTTAACATGTGATAAATGGAAAATATCATGAATACATATCAACTAAATTTAAAATTCTAAAGGATACGAATATTTATTGAGTCTCAGCATGACGTTGAATAGTTGACCATATCATAGAGATATCTTTCCATGTTTTTAAAGCCTTTACTGACTCAACTGGGGAGAAAGATTCAAGAAAACCATGTCACCTACAACAAATAGCAGAGGTTGATTCCACCAATCTGCATATGATTGTTTCGAATCTAGGCTATAACCAGACAATGATATACTTCCTAAATCATCATGTACTTTTTTTAATAAAACATGGTCCAACTAAAGATACTTCTCCCTCCTGAATCCAACAATGTGGTGATCTATATAGTCAACAACAAAACATCTCTAAGAGAGCCATTCTGATTAATGACTGATAAATTTTGTCACAAAAAACTCAACCATTCCCTATATTACTATCCAAAGATCCTTAAAAATTCAAGATGAATGTGTGGAATATATATTTCAATATTTAAATTACTAATTCAACTTGAATATATCTTTGTGGATGGTAAGGTATGATCAACTTGACTTGAGTTCTCATTGCCTCTTGAAGACTCCTCCAGAATCCTAATATAAACCTTTTATCCCCATAAAAACAATAGAATAAGGGATCCCATGTGACCTCACAATCTATTGTACATACTTTTTAACCAGATCTTCAACTTCAGTGGTTTCTTTTACTGGGATGAAATTAGATTTCTTTTTTTAACAAATTAAAATCCACCCAGAAGGCATTCTTTAATCCTTGGGTCCTAGGAAAACCAACAAAATAAATACTTAAATACCTCATCCTATTTCCAAACCGGAATAGAAGGATGATGAAGTGACCCAGAAGGTACCAATTTCTCTCCCTTTATCTGTTGGCAGGTGTAATAGTGAATCAAAAAATCAAAGATGTCATGCTTTATACCTGATAATCAGAATCTCCTTATTATTTCATGATTCATCATTGTACATCATGGTGTATGGACAATGATGTTTTGTGACAAGAAAACAATATTTAACACCAAAAAAATACTTGGATGAAAATCCTTTTGTTGAATTGAAGCACACCATTTAATGATTGACAAATATTCAAAACATTCTCTCCATGAAAAATTCTTTGTAATGTTTTTTGAAACTCATAATCCTACTATTATCCCTGCAGGATAGGCAACATAACACTAGCTAGAAACATTCCTGAACCATACTAATGTGAATTTAGGTGCAACTGAGAAAAAAACCCCATATGGTTTCACTTCCCCTTCAATTCAAGAAAATTCTATGATACTACTTTCCAACTAAGAGCGTATGTAACAACATTCCCCTTTTCATTGGTGTAGGCGATGTTGAAATAAAACATTTTAAGGTATTATACAGATTTCTACTGTATTGTATTCATTTATTTATATAATAATGTCTAAATCAGACTCTTATGGCCAGAGAAGACTGTGAACTTCTCTCCAAACTTATAGTGCTGCCAATATTTATGTTCATGCATAACTTTTGCAATATCTAGATCATGAGTATGATAATTATTCTATATTTATCGAAGCCAATTAGATATTTAGTCCACCATGTGATTATCTTGAATAAGTATGCATCCTAATCAAGAACCCGGTGCATCAAAAAACACCACATACACTTTTCGGGCTTAAGAAAGATCAGAATTGGATCTGATGTCATAATCCCGTTAATTTCATCGAATGGAGTATGAAAATTTTTATACTATGATCATTTCAACTCATTCCTTATAAGAGTAGTCAAATGAGACACTAGTTTAGAGATGTTCATAATAATCTATTGGTAGTATAGAGTAAGACCAAAGGGGATTCTTTATGAAAGTCACTTTGTGGTTCCTTCCATGAAAAAACAGCATTTAACATCTATTGATAAACTGATGATCCATGCTTAGAAATTCTATTCCCCATGAACTTGACGTCATGTTTCTAGAACTAAATATAAAAATAATTCAAATATATAATATATTCTCAAAATTTACCAAACCAAACTTAAATAGTTCTCATGATCACTCCCAGATTTTGAATAAACCAGAATATCATCCACAAACACACCAACAAAAGAGACAATATACCGATGGAATATCCAATTCAATAAAATAATAATAACTACAGGTGCCTTAGTCAGTCCAAAAGGAATTACAAGATTTTCATAGTGGATATACATTATTCTAAAAGCATTCTTCAGTATACCAAACTCACAAACCCTGAGATGAAGATTACCTGATCAAAAAACGATCTATGAAACCCACTTTAATCGTATTAATTGATCTTAAAAATAATCCACATATGGAAAATTATAAATTTTCTTATCCATCACCAGACTCATCATTCGATTTTCCACACATAAATTAAGTAAACAATCTTCTTTCTTGGTAAAGAGCATAGGCCCGAGGGGAATTGTTATGGATAAAAAAACCTTTTCTTAAATGGTCATCCAATTTAATCATGAGATCTTTGATATCCAATGGTGCTATATAGAAATTAGGTATCAATATTTTCTTTATATATGGAACTAGATCGATTAAAAAATCTACCTCTCTCAGTGTAGAAAACCAGATAAATTGTCTTGGAAAACGTCTGGAATGTCTCAAACAAGAATGGGAAGATCATCAACAGAAGAAATGCCTTCGGGATCAAATTCAATATAAACCAAAAATCATCTTGGATTTGGGTGGGAATGTACACCATTACTTAAATTTAGGTCCCACCTCCCTTAAATTGACAAGTGATTCCATTAGTGTACATAAATGAATCAATCCAATGATAAAAATAAATATCATCTTGATTAGTGAAAATACAATCCATACTGATGATGAAGTTAAATAGATCATGTTCAGGAATTAGAAAATCTGAGAATAACTATTTATCGAAAATTGTCAATGAAAAAGAACACTGAAACCCATGATCTTTCTTATTTCCAATAGGTGTTGATAACACCATTGTAAAGGAAAAATGTTTTTTTGGATGTTTAAAAACATTGACAAAATATGTAGATATAACTGAGTTGGAGGAACCCATAAAAAATAATACAATTTCTACTGAACATACAATAATGAAATACCTATCACTATTTCTGGACCTGCATCAACATCTAATGGAAAGTAATGTAGTACATGAAAATCCTTCAATCCTGAGGCCTGCGGTTGGAGCCCTATATTATTTAATGCATCTGACTAGAATTCAGTAGCCTTTGGAGCCAATGGACTCTAATTATAATGAGGTGTAGTCATTTCTAGGCAAAACCACTACCTATGAAAAACATGTCCACAAATATTTCACGTCTTCATGCGAATATGACAATAATGCCTTGTGTGTCCCCCGTTCCACACTTATAAAATGTCAGGGGCACTTTACCTGCTATAGCAGTTAGTACAGAGGAGGCTCATTACTGAGACCCACCTCCACCACTCCTCTGATGATCTTTATACTTCCTCTTCTTCCCATGTGCGCCACTAAAACATCTACCCTGATAGAAGAGAATAGGTGGAAAATACAACTTTGCCTACCATATTCATTTCTCATATCCCAACTATATTTATCATATCAATATATGTATAATGATTCAGCAAGAACACCAACAATATGATATCTAGTCACAAACACTGTATGTACTCTTGATCCTTCATATAGTAATTCCTCACCATGTCTAGGAAAAAATGAACAATCACAACAAAAAAATAATGTATCCTAACATCGAACGATCTCACTATTCAAAAGACTGTAACTATAGAGACTTATTAAACATTAGTGACTCTTGAAAAAAAAACTGAAAGAACAATGTTTTGAAACCCTTCAAATCCATGTCTACTAGCATGTATTATTGGAAAATTTAATTCCCCTATCCCTTTCCAAAACCCCTAAGTCTAAACGCTGCACACTTCACCATGATGTTCTCAAGTGTCTAAATAAATTCAAATATTTGATCTATTATGTCCATCTAGTCCTCCACCTCATGAAGATTAGTCATTCAATTAAAGGTAAGTGGATTCTCAGGAAAGAACTCTCGTGATCCATCTCTCTCACTAACAGCTCCTAGTTTTGCATCAACAAAAGTGTTCTAAACTTATGGTACATATTGATCAATAACACAGACTTCCCATATGATTGTCTCAATGATTTTCTAACCTATTAGTTGGTTCCCTTGAGGCGCATCAGTTACACCTTCCTTATGAACTCATTGAAGATGTCCCAGATGAATAAAACTACAAATCAAAACATAAGAATGATCAGAAAATAGATTAAATCTAATATCAATATAGGAAACAAAAAAAATGAGATTTTTAAAACAAAAAACCCACACTAGAGGAACATATCCCTAAATCCCATGGCAACATGAGTCTGGTTATGATATGGGATGGGCATTCACTTATCACAAAACACCTATAAAGTACCCACAATCATAGTTTTTGTATATTAGATGTCCAAAGGCCTGGAATCTTTGCTACATACCTCTTATGATACCAAACTATAATGAACTAACCTAGGTTACCTTCAACCAAGGCACCCAGCTAGATATGTCACATACCCGAAGGGCATTCTCGATCCCCATGGGCTGGCAAAAAGAACCCAAACATCGAATAACACAATAGAGGGATAAAATTTCCCAAACTAAAAAACCATATAGAATATATATATAATATGAAAAAATCATTGATGTTAAACAAGATATATATTCCACAACTATAAGAATATAATAGAACCAAACAATAGAAAAGGTAACTAAAACTCCCAGACAAGTCTAACTACAGAGGACTAAAAATAACCACTACTTCAAAAAATGTTATGGAAAACTCCTGCCATCTCACCACTATCTTCCCAAAAAGATGATACGAGCCTCGCCATCTCATTGCGGTGCCTTTACATTCCCAATGCTGGATGAGAAATTGAGTACTATTCACCACCGGAGTGGTGTGTAGGGTATTTTATAACCTTCTCAATAGGATCCCACTGAAGTGTTACATGACCAGTCTCTGTATAAAAATTCATGTATTCTCGTTTCAAGTAATAACATGGCATGATAAGCAGTAAATCATCTTTTTAGAAAGCATGGTAAAAATTTTCCTTTTTTAATAGTTCAATACCAAAGAAGGTATATAAATTTCAAAGCACATTTTTCATATCATTTTTCATAAGTGTAAAAATTTATAACAAGGATAACATAGATATCCATGAAATACAAAATAGAAGAATATGTATCACAATACCATGAAATAATACATGTCTCGGCCATAGACAACTCATCCCCCAATAACAATGTTCACAAATATGATCCTAGAATACATGCCTATGATGTAGAGGAATACCACATGAGTAAACCCTTCAAAATTTCGATATCACCCCTAGAAAAATGGGACTAGGAAATAGAGTAAATCCCTAGGAAATACCTCAATGATAATCTCAAAACAATGTACTATAACCCCATGATAAACTTTCCAACAAAGTACCCAAGGTAACCCGTGTGATCTTTTTCACAAATAATTTCAATGCTTTAAAAATAACCATTTTAATTCAATTAAACAAAAACCATGGGAAACCCATTTCTCTTCAAAAAATCATTTCTAAACAAAAAATGATCAAACCAATTTAATTTATACATAAATTTATAATGATAGAATAATCAAGTTACCATAATTGGCTAGAGATGAAACCACCTACCTCAAATCTCAAGTCACACATGGATGTAATTGAATCAACTAATAATTAAACCCCACATTGAAAATAAAGCCCTGAGAATATGATCCACATCAAGATAGATTCAATCTAGAATAGAAGGAGTTATCATAAAGGAAGAAAACAATATTCCTCAATGTCTAATTCCCGTTGTACCATGAAAAATTAAAGAAAAGGCCTATAGAAAGAGATCACACAACAGATCTTGGATGAAACCCAGAAGAATCACCTTCCATAAAACAAAGGATCCAATAAAACTACCCTAAGGCACTACCGTGATCCAAATCACTGAATAAAGATAATGAGAGCTTACACTCAGAGACACACCATGATTGCAATCGAGATCAAAAATAAAACAGATCAACCTTGAAGGGATTGAGTCTCTAAAAAACATGCCATAACGGCCTTATGTCAGGAGCAAAGAAGAACATGCGATAAAACCATAACGAAATAACTGCATGCATATTTCAAAAATTGGATGCATGTCATTAAACTATATGTAACCCAGGTTCACAATGTCGAAATTCCACATCTCACATACATAGAAAAACCCATATCCTCTGATTAAAATCCCTATTTTAAACAACACACATTGTTTAATCACCATTCACAACATGTACCGATTCACAATAATATCATTTCATTCATGACATACATCCAACACAAATTAGACAGCATGTAACATAGTTACATGGCATGTGAATGTTCTACAACATACTGAAACAAATGGTTATTAGTGAATGTACAACTAATAATTCACTTCAAAATTATATATATCCTCCTAATCTCTATGGAGGGGATACCACAATGAGGTCAATGGTATACTTGATGAAATGGTAATGACATATTACATTACATTATATTTATAATTTATGAAAAATTATACATTATTCATTTCTGAGGTAAAGGAATCTTATGAATATCAATATGACACATGGTGGGGTTGGTATAACTCAATTTTTATGTTTCTAGTATAAAAGTAACAATTTAGTTCATACCAGGCATCACATGTTCAAAAACAAGAAAACATAAATTACTTGCATCGATACTTTATGAAAATTATTTTAATTCATTTTTTCTATTTAGGAGTTCATATCATGTCAATTTGATACAAAATGTGTCCACATATACTGAAAGTATTCATTTTTAGTTTTAATGATACAATTTACATCAGAACACACATCTTGTATTGAAAACGGACAAAATAAACTTGGAATGCCTTTATAATTTAGTTAAATGATCAATGAATCATTTTTTATTTTTATAATAAAAAAACAGCAATATAACACAATGTGAGGTTGTTGTGAATCAAAGATCATGTATGAAGTGTATAATTAATGTATTGATTCATAAAATATTTCACAAAGTCTAAGACCATTAAACCCGCTCATATTTAATTATTAATTTAGTATAGTAGTTATTAATTCATTTAATAAGTGTAGTAATTAACCACATGACCATATGATAGAGGGTGTGGTCATATTGATTAAATTTTTATCATTTAATAAAGGTGTTTTTCATTAAACAAGCATCACATACTCATAACTGAGAAGACATATTCATGTTTTATTATTATAGTAGGGAAATGTTTTTTGCTTTATTTTTTACATATTAGAATAAACATTATATCAATCCATTACAAAATATTTATTTACTGACTAATTTTTCTTTAGTTTAAAAGTGATATTCTATTTCAAGGCACATGTCACATGCTCAAAATTGAGGGAACACACTCCATATTACATGATAAATTTTGATAATAGACTATAATTTATATTTGATATATAGGAATTAACCAAGCATCAATTTGACAAATAGTGTGTCCAAACTAAAAAAATGTTCTTGTTATTAGTTTAAAAGTGATAAATAAGTCGAAAAAATGCATCACATTCTATTTATTAGAATAAATTATTATTATTGTTTAAAACAAAATTAAAATGATCTCTGAATCATTTATGATGTTTTGGAATTAGACATACATCAGTCTGATACAATGGCATATATTAATTTACTAAAAGTGTATGTTTTCAGTTTCAAACCTATATTTTAGTCCAAAACATGTATCACATAATAAAAATTAAAAAAATGATATTTATTTTTTTGGTACATTCGAATAATAATATTTTTTTTACTTTTTGATGATTTGGATGTAACCAAATGTATGACTTACACATAATGTGACTTAATTTATTGAATGTTTGTATCCACTATTTTATAAAGACAATTTATTTTAATTTATTTATACACACATAAATGAGAAAACACAATCATATTGTACTGATGATTTCAAATTATTATAATATATTTATTTTATTTGTTTAGTATTTAATTTATCCTCAATATAATAGACGATGCAGATGATATGACTAAAATTGTGTGTTTTCATTTAGAAGTGTCATTTTTCTTTGAAACATGTATAATATAGTGAAAACTAATAAAGAATGACCATACTCTTTTTATTACTTTATTAAATTTTTTTTATTTATTTCATTATTTTATTACTAAAATAAGATTTTTTACTATAGGTACACTCTATTTTTCATTGATATATGTGTGGGATGTTCTACCACTTCTAGCATGATTGGGATCTATTAGAATAGATAATAGAAAAATTATAATACATGACCACCCAATCTCATCTGAGTTTTTTTTGAGTTTGTTGAAATTTGGAAATGAATGTAATTTTTTTCATATCATTATAATTTGAATATAATAAAATAAATTTAATAAAATTTTATTTGTAATATAAATTTATTTAAAATTTATTTGTAAAATATATTTTGGATACTAAAATGTATTGTTCATGTAAAATCACACAATTTTAGGTGAGTAATTTTCATAGAAAATATTATAGTTATGAGAAATGGTTCTTTTATAAGTGTTTAAAATATATAGGATAAATATTTATTATCATTGTCTTTTATTAGTTTTAATTTTTCCACTGATAAAATATTATCTTATTATTATTTATTTTTGTGATAATATTAACATGCATGTATTCTCTACAATGAAACCATTTAATAAATTCTTGTATTGATATTAGCTTTTTTCAATGGTGATAAATGTAATTTATTTAGTAGTGAATTATTTTTTTGATTTTTTCTTAATATAATTAAATTTTGAATATAGTTATTTCATTATAAAATAAAACCATTAGTTATTTTGTGCATGATATCATTGATTTTATTACAAATATCAACTAAATATTATATTTTCACTATTATAAATATTAATTAGATGTTGAGGATTTTCATAACTATACGAATTTAAAATCTAAATCCATGATAAGATAGTAGAATACATTTTATGTTAAATAATAAACATAATAATGTTATAAAAAACATGAATTAGTTATTGTATATGGTTTATGACCAAAATGTGTGAACTAAAGAAACAAACATCTCATAACATTTATGGATACAAATATAACCACTATATTCTATTAAATATGAGAGATGATGGTTTTCTATAGTGAACAACATTACATTCAATGGGGGTTTATGGAATCATGGATCAATAAGTATAACTAAAACATGATCATGGTAAGAGAGGATTGTTATATGTGGTGAGTAGTGCTGACACAAATGTGGAAGTTCAATGTGGGGGTATTGATGAGCACAGGGCATGTCCATAAGAGCATGATGATGTATGGGTTAGGGTTCTTAATGAGTCGAAAGAAGCTAACAGACTTTGACATGTGAAAATTATATGAATGGGGTCTATGGGGATGATGATTAACTGAGCTAGTGTAGTCATACTAGTACCCAATAGTTATTTTTAGAACATGGGGTTGAAATTATTGTAGTTCCATTACAATAGGATATATGAGTGGTATCATTATAATGACTCAAGATAATCACACATATATTATACATTGAGTACATTATTTAATTAAATAATTCAAAAAATTTATTTTCTATCCATGGTCCAAAGTTTTAGTGTCTTGGAGACTAGCTATATTAATATATTGTTTTACAACACTAATGATCATTTGTCCATATACATTTTCTTATATACCTGCTTCTAAATATCTCATAGGACCCCATCATCTTCATTGCCCGGTGATTAAAATCACAAAAATGGGTGAGATTAAATGATTATTAAGGTAAAAATATTAACAAGTAATAACAGTTTGATAATAAATACGAGGGGAAACAAGTTTAAGTGAGTAATATCATATAAAAAAGATGATTATATCATACGTGACAAAAACATTATTGATCATTAAGGATCACATCATATGAACACGTGAAAAAATAATGGTCATAAAAACCTGGATATAAAACATGAAACAAAAATTAAATCAATACATAAAAATCATATTCTCTTTAGAACCTGAAATATCATAATAATTATGCACTGTTCAAAAATAATACACATTTTAGGGAATTAGTGTCCCAAATATTATCATATGAAAACATTGGGACAAAATCTAATTATGTATGCTCATTAATTTTGTGATTAAATCCAAGTGTGTATGCCCTTTAGTATTCTTAAAAATGTATATAAATGAATAATGATAAAAAGATATATAAAAACTTTAAAATTATTTTTATGGAGATATAATAACCCACCAATCATCTTCCAAACATATGTGTTCCACTTAAAAAAAATTCATTTATATTATCTTAAATAACTAATGGGAATAAAAATGGGTTTCATATTATTTTTATAATCGTATGACATAATAAAACTGATTGTTTGAAAAAAAAAACCTGATCAACCCAAAATATCATATATGAGGTGAATTAATAACCATTTATTTGTTGGAGAATAATTCATTGATAAGGAATGGGAAATCACATAAACATTATTTTCTTAAAAAACATTTATTAAAATCAAGTTAAATGTTTGTGATTTGTGATTATCATTACAAATATTTTATAAAGTAAGAGGGATCTTATGATAACTTTTATTATAAAAAATTATTATAATGATCGATTGAAAATAAATAAACCATATATCAAAATACGCAGCAATATGAAAGAATATATTTTCACTGAAAGGATAATCATTTTAAATATTTGAAAATGAATTTATTAAATACCCATATAGTATAATAGATATTAAAAAAAATTTAATAAAATTAAATATAATGATCATTGGGCATAAAAAATTGAGTTTCCATCAGGGAAAAGAAAATATTGATGGAAATAATGATGTCAATATGGGGGAGGGGATAATTAATCAAAAGAGATAAGAATTATTCTAAAAAATAACTTCCAAAAAACCATTTATTTATTAGGGAAGAAAACGTGTGTTTGATAAAAAATTTGTGAATAATAAAATTTATAAATGCCTTATAATGTTATTGTAGGTTAGATATGATCATATATTAAAATGTTTTGGATAATGTGATTTTTTATAGCATAAGGGATGAATTTCAGTCATGAAAAGCCTTACATTTTCTCTATGTTATTCAAATGTGATGTCACTTTATATATCAATAAATAACTATATTGATCACATGACCAATTACATTATTCACTTAAATAACCTTTTATAAAATTTTCTTGTAAAAAATAAACAAATGTATATTAGTTATTTATGATATATTATAAAAATCAAGAGATAAAATTATGATAGTTTTAAACTAGTTTTGTAACGGAAGTGTTTTTATTCATTCTTCCCTAATATTTTATCATTACATGATTATATATGGTTCTATAAATTGAATTTTTAAAATAAATTTATAATTTATAATTTCATTCCCTAAGTGTTTCGGTAGAGTTATGTGATAATGAAATCAAATTCAATATCTAATTTGTGAGTTTAATAGGAATAATGTGTTATGAAAATAAAATAATTAGACATTAATATTAATAATAATATCATTTAGTCATATCGAATAAATTATAATTAATTGTTTTTGGAATATAAAATTATTTAATCAATCACAACATAAACGTCCAAAAAACCCTCATGTAGGTGGTAAAAATGAACTAAACAATAGTGTGTTATAATGATTAAACAAGTAAGATAATGTCATTATATATTGTCAATATAACCCTTAATTATTCATTGAAATGTAATAATTATCATATATGTTCATTTAAATCATTATTAAAACCATCCATGATTTGTTTTTAGGACAAATGAAATACATTTTTCGTAGATGCAGTAGTTCACATGTACGTATAATTAATGATCCCATTGCTCAATAAATGGAAATTAGGACGGTATATTATTAATTATCAATTCAGAATTGTTTTTCTGACATTGATAATTTATTTATTCATAAAATTCATCCTTTTCCCTATACTTGATATATAATTATTCCAAAAAAGGAATCACATCCCCAAGGTAGTCGTCTGCATGTTCGCACGATATATGTTATTCCATTTTCTTAGTCGATGAAAATGATTTAATATTTTTTTCTAAGTAAAATAATTAAATTTTATCATCCCATTTATTATAATTTTATTATGTTATAAAATTTATAATTGATTATTGGAAGGTGTAGAAAAAAAAGAAAATACTATGAAATGGAAATAATTGTGTTTGAAGATGAGATTTCCTCCGGGAAAACAACTTGGATTGGATGGTCTTGGATTTATTAAGGATAAAACCGAATTATATAAGTGGGAGAGGCTTTTAGGATAAAAATTTTTCTATTATAAAGGAGGTATTCAATTGTGACATGTATCATAAATGGGTGTAATTGGTATCCTATTATATAATAACAAAAGAGCTTTTTTGGAAACTAAAATAATTTTCAAATAAAGCCTTAACACCATTCAAGTTTCAATGGATCAATAATGGATATATAGCATTGTGGTACATGATATATTCTATTATCATTTATAAAATTATTTTTATAAAATTAATTAATTAATTAATAATTGTTTTACTTTTAACCATTTAAAATAAATAACTTTTACCATGGTAATTAAATATTATCTTTAGAAATAAAAAATAATGAAAAAAACAATGAATAGATCAATTTAACTAAATTTAATAATATGATTTAAAATTTTAAATTCATTTTATCCTATAATATTTATAGTGGTATGAAATGTTAATCCCAAAATAAACACACATTATATTGTAAAATCAGTTTTTTTAAATAATGTTTAGAAACATTAAATTAATTATCATTGATATTAAAAATACTGAAATAAATTTATTTAATATAAAAATAATATATCAATGATGGTTTTAAGGAAATATTTAATTAATTTTGACCATCTATATACTTAATAATAGGAAAAAAATTATTTTTTATCAAAGTAAAATTTTAATTTAGAGGAAAAATAATAGCCCTGGGATTATAAGTATGTAGGGTATTTTAAAAAGAATAATGTTTTTTTAATATATATTTTATTACATTAAAAGTTTTGTAATAATCATCGAAAATATTTGATAATTATAATATCATAATAACATTAATTCATTTAAATTCTATATTTTTTTACTAAAACCCAATCTATTAAAAAAACTAAAAAATTCATAATTATTAAATTTTCATTTATGGAAATAAAAAATTAATAATATTTTCTAAAATTAAAATTCCATTTTTTAATATATATTTGAATGGAATACACACAATAAAATTAGAATGACTTATATTAATGAAATCAATTTTCAATATTTATTATTATTAATCATTTACTCTATAAATATTTAATTTATTTCAAAATTAGAATTTATTAATAATTTATAAATTATTTTATTGTGATATGTTGTGGATCTTCTTTACATGTTGTGTGTAACACAAGTTATCTAACATATCTTATTTTTTAAGAAGACTGTAATTTTGAATCATTACATTCTTTCCCCTAAAAATATTTTTCTTCATATTTTATTACATGGAGGATCAAATTGAGGGTAATGTTCTCACATCATACCCTTAGATTCTGAAATAACTTTATCATGCATTTGATTCCCCAATAAATCACTGACCAGATTGGTAGTATTATTCCACAACTCCATATCTCATTGATCTATAATTTCCACTAGTTCACTACATATGATATATCATTTTCTAATTGTATGATACTGATTTCATACATGTGATGGGTATAGTATGTACTACCACATAAGAGATACCTTGAATACATCATTTATGTGGGAGATGTTAGAATGTTGAGATATGTGATATAATACTATCATGACATTATCAAGGATATGGATGGGATCGATGTACCGAGGTCTCGATTTCACGTCTTCCCAAATTACATGACATCCTTCCGTTGAGTTATATAAGATAATACATTATCTCCTAATTCACACTCTTGATCTTATGAAGGATTATCTTCATATATATTATTCTGAATTTTAGATAATTTTTTATTCTATATAATGGTATGAACCATCTTTATCATTTATTGGAAAATGTCAGAACATGTCATCTTCTTCTCTCCAATTTCACAATAGAAAGTTAGATACCTACATTTCTTCCCATACAGGGATTCATAATGTTTATTCTGAATGAATAAATATGAACTATTGTTATATGATAACTCTACCATGGTAAGGTGTTGATCCCAATATCCATATGATTCTGTCGATAAATATATTATAATATCCTACAGAGTTTGGATGGTCCACATAGTATGACCTCATTTATGGGGGTTACGAGGAGTCATGAATATCATCTCAATTTCTAATAATTTTGATAAATTTTTTATAATTTCTATGATAACCATGGATCTTGATCTGATATAATGAAATTATATATCATGTTGAAAGAGTTCACAATGGCTACAGGATAGGGGTGAATTACCTCTAAAAAAATTAAATAAAAAAACCTATAAAGTATCAATGATTGGTTCTATAATTCATATAATGATCAGAGTGTCACAATTATATTCAGACATTATTTGATTAAATCATATTTGTTTATCAGTATTATAGTTACGCTAAAAAACTTTTTATTTATAATGATAAGTAAGAAAAATTAATTTCTTATGAACATTATAAATTAAATCATTTATAAAAATGGAATAAAAAAATTATAATAGTCAAAACGAATTATATAGTTATAAAATAATTCAATCTTTATTCTTAAAAGTAATGCTGGTATGAAATCATGACAAATGATATCAACAGTTTTAGTACTGACTATAAAGGCAAGTCTTTCCATACATGGAAGTCACATGATCCAATGGATCCATATCATCCTTATCTTCCAAAAACCTGGAATCCCTTGATATGATGGATCAGTGTTAGCTATTCCTTTCTTGAACAAGGAATCCATCAATACTATGATTAGTGATAACTCTAACTTTCTATCCACAGAAACTTTTGATCTAATGGATCAAATTGACCTCTATCTTCATATCCTTAGAATCCCTTGATCATTACCATGAAAGACACGTGATTACAATATAAAATTGTTATAAGGAATATAAAATCCTAAAAAGGATTCTTTATAAATGCATCTCTTTATGAAATTTATATTACATGGAATGAGGTGTTCACACTAAGAAACAATCAAATTGATTGAGTTTCGAATTTCATCAACTCACAGCTCATCAAATTTTAAGATATTTATAAACAATTGCCCAATAATCATATTTATGAGATTGTTGAAATGACCTTAGATATATTTCACATTGAAAACTCATAATTATGTGGATATTGAACATGATATCTAAAATTTATTTGTACTTTATTGTCCTATGTATTTTATTTTATAACAATTAAAATTCTATTTAATAATCTTTCAGGAAGATGAAATTCTCATAATCATAATTTCAAAATTTCTATAGTTCAATGGATTATTGATTTCCAATTAGATAATGTGAATAAGGATCAGTCTCATGTATCAGTACTAATTTTATTATGATGATATAGTATTTCTTTAGTATGATAAATAGAACATAATTCTGTTCATTATTGAAAATAAAATTTAGTCCTTTGGAGAATACATAACTTCACTTATATGGATCAAATTGAAAAATAAAAGTTTATATTTGTGATACATTATAAAAATTTCTATGTTTGATACAAATAATTTCTTCTACAACAACATACTAAAACATTAGGGATGTATTTAGTAAAAAAATTAGGAAAGTGTTTTTGATTTCCAAAACTATGAAAATGAAAAATAGAAATAAAATTCCAAGTCAACAATCTCCAATTATGAAAATAACCAAAAATAATACTTAAATAAAAAAATAACATTACATAACCTAAATCCAATTATTCTTTTAGTTATTAAATATATTCATTATATATTATCTCCCATTATGTTTATTAATTCATTTTTATCCTATGAAATGTGTAGATAGATATTTTAGATTCCCCCTTTTTTGGATTAGAACAGTATCTTAAATAAATACATATATAAATTTCCCAAAGGCTTCTCCCTTTGGATAATTCGATCTACATTAATCATATGTCCGTAAAAATTATTCCCCATTTTGAATTTATAATATAATAGGGAAAGTATATAATAAAATGGAACTATATTAAAGTAAAAACATATGAAAAATATATATGTGAATTAAATAATTGTCGAAGAAACAATATATATATATATATATATATATATAAATTTAATCAAAATACATTGAAACACAATATATATAGGTGAAAAAGTCATTCAGATTTAACACTCATTCAAATTATATTGAAACATTCATGAAGGGGTCAAATAAAAAAATCCTTTCATCATAAAAATTTATATGATCACCATCATTTTATTAAAATCATAAAGATCATTCTAAGCCCCAACAACTAATTCTTAAAGCTTCAATATATTTCTCTCTATAATTTTCTTTTCCTAAACATATTACTTCACCCATTCAATATCATCTCTTATATTTTTATTATTTTCTTTTATATGAAATTACTCATATTCACATATTGTAAATCTATTTATGTCTAACTCTTTGTTTTGAAAATTTTATTTCAATATATTCACTTCTTTATTAAGATAATCATTTATGTATATAAACTATTATAAAGAAAAAAGTCAGTTTGAGAAATTTATTGATAAATTTTCAAATGATTCTAAATTTTCATGAGAAGGTTCATTTTCATTGATGAACTGATCATCACATTCCTTGAGAAGATCATCAACTTGGATTGACCATTTTAAAATCTGATTGTAGGATCTATTTTTTCCTTGATAGTTTCATCAAAACCATTCAGGTTTTCCTCAATGTGAACTAATAATTCTTCAATGAAATTTGGATACTCCTATTTTTCATTAAGTATTTACTAAATCAAATTACACATTGCCTCTATATTAGGAAGACACAATATAGAATAACTTTGTTGAGTCAAATGCCCCCTTTTGACGTTGATGTCTTGTTTTGGAAATCACAAATCTATTCATATATGTTTAACAGACTGACTACACTTATCGTACTGACTATGTTTATCATACTAACTATTCTTATCGTACTGACTTTGTATATTTTACTGACTATGATTATCTTACTAACTATGCTTATCATACCGACTATGCTTATCGTACTAACTATCTTTGTCATATAGACTATGTTTATCATAATGGCTAAATCATACTGACCCTATCAATCGTAGTAACTCTGTCAATCGTACTGACTCTATCCATCGTACGGACTTTTTTGCATCATACTCACTTTGCATCATATCAATACTTTACACTAAGTAATACTAATAGTACTCATATTTTACTTTTAACACATGCTTGTTTTTATCCCTTATAAAAACAAATTTTTTATATCAATCATACTCATGATTATCATTTTCTTATAACTTTTTTTAACTAAAACGATGTCATGGAGATAGATATAAACTAATCAAAACTATGTCATGTTTTCTATTTTAATATGACCGTTATAATGCCAGGTGTCAGAGTCCTTCCATGTTTTCCAAATAAATATGACCATTGGAAGAAATATGATCGTTGGAACATGAGTGTTATAAATAAGAAGGCATTTGAAGCTGAGAACCACAAATGAGAGAATTTGATCATTCATTTCTTATATCATGTTCTATAGAGATAATTTGTGACTTCTCTTTTGCTTCATGTGAAAGCCTTGATGTTACAAAACATTAACGAATCGTTCATATTTTTTTTATTTAAATAAGACCTTTGTTTTGATTTGTGCGACCGATCAGGTGATAACGGTCGAGGTCTGCTGATGATAGGGAGACAGTGCTAATATTCTTCTTATTGAGGGCTTTCAAGTTTTTGAAAAATAGAGGTTCCAATTACAAACAAAATCAAGGGCATACGGGGATAACAAGATAGAATTATCGATCATCATATTGAGGGCTTGTGGGGATAACTAGATAGATGTAATGATCATCATATCGAGGTCCTGTAGGGATAACAAGACAGACGTACCAATCATCGTATCGAGGGCTCACCAATATGGTGGTAAGATAAACGTCTTATCCAAAGTGAAAGGATACCCTTCTCTTTGAGATAATAAAATTGTAATAAATTTACATTTCCACTACTGTTTGTATTAGAAATGTAATTTTATTATTTATTTTCCTCAATTCATATTCATTTTTAATTGTTTCAATTACAATTCTACGGTTACATATTTTATCGATAGATTCTATACGCATTATGGTAGAATATTTCACTATTGTATTAATCTGATTATTTTATTCATTTTGAATAAAATTGATTTAATTTTATTATAGTATTTCATTTTATCATACCTTTATATTCATGCCAATTGTGGATAACTGTATTTCTTTTGAATTTTATTAGTTTAAAATCATTTGAACTAATTTCATATGTGTTTAAACACAATGGATTTTAAACCAACAATTCACCCCCTCTTGTATTGTTCCATTTAATATACATAAACATCTATATATCGATCCAAAAATTGGTATCAGAGGAGGTTTCTACTGATTTTTATTACTTTCTCTACTTCTTTTTAATGTAAAATAGTGTTTTATTACAAATTTATGTTTCAACTAATTATTACACTAACGTGTGGAGTGGAAAATATTTTGTTTTATTTGATGGGAGGGAAGAATATTGGATCAATTAAAAATGTAAATCTTACTAGACCACATATATTTGATGGGAATGATTACAATTAATGGATAGACCGAATTAAGATATTTGTTATCAATACTAGTGTAGACAATTTTATTATGCTAACTGGAGGTTAAAAAATCCCTCACAAAGAAGTCAGTAATTTTACTAATCAAGAAAAGAAAGAATATCAACTGAATTACAATGTTCGCAATAATATTCTATGCTCTTGGACCAAGAATATATATAAAACCAGATATCATCTTGTGAAGAAGCCAACTATATTTGGAAGAAATTGGAAGTCACACATTTTGGTACATCTATGGTTATAGACACAAGAAGAGAAATGCTTCGAGCTTAGTATCAAGGATTTATTTTTCCTTATGGATAACAAGTATGTAAACTGTAGCAAAGATTTATAAGAAATATCAACAGTTTACAATCTATGGGAGAAAATGATTTTTATGATGAAGTTCATGTAGACAATATTCTTGATATAATTCCAAATGAATGCGAGTCAAAAAGGACAACTATTGATGAAAATAAAAAAATTTCTCCGATTACTCTTGATGAACTCTTTGGAACTATTCAACAGCACAAGACAAGAAATATGAGAGATGCTGGTTTCTATAAGAAGAAAAATGGAAAATGAAGTGTCTCTTTTTATTACTACATCGAAATATAAAACTACTGAATGGATAACAAGATCCAAAGATAATAAATTTGTTATGTCAGATTCAAGTGATTGTGATCATTCAGATAATGAGTTATCCATTCTTTCTCTAAGGATGAACAAGATTGTGGGAAAGAAATACTTCCAATACTTACTCAAAAATAAAGGCAGGAAGGATAAGAATTATTTAGAGGTAACTTGTTATGAATGTAAGAATGTAGTTTATATAAAACCAAATTGTCCTTTACATAAGAGAAAAGATAGAAAGGAGAAAAATTATGAATGAAATAAGAAAAGGTACTAAAATACAAAGACAATGAAAGTCTTGATGGAAAATGATACTTGGAGTACAAGTGGTGAAATTCATCACATGATTCTTTAGAATATGAATCTTCAGGAAAATGGAATATTTGACTTATAGCCAGAATACCAATTGAAGATCATTGTTTCATGGCTACAATACACAATGATGAAGCTATTACAAATGTATCCTTGAATGAAAATTATTCTGATAATAAATATTTTGAATCTTCAAATGCTGAGTCTTCATCATCCGAAGATAATACATTACATTCTTCTGAAGAAGTGTGTAGGTTTTCTAAACTACTTGATAATGAATATTC
Source organism: Viscum album (assembly GCA_963277665.1). Classification (NCBI taxonomy): domain Eukaryota; kingdom Viridiplantae; phylum Streptophyta; class Magnoliopsida; order Santalales; family Viscaceae; genus Viscum; species Viscum album. The sequence continues at coordinate 251,283,056 of OY728133.1, forward strand.
AAAACTCAATGAAAACCTTGATAAGGAAAATTCTAGAATTTCTATTTTAACTAAATAAGTATCAGATATTTCAAAATATATTTATATGAAAACTTATAGTATTGAATGTATTTTGAAAACCCTTGATAAATTCAACTCAGATAAGGATAAACATTTTATGGATCTTGAAAATGTTATTACTAAGAAAAAATTTTTAGAGACTAACACTATTTCCAAAAATTATATTTTCAAGGATAAAAAAATTGTTTTAAAACAAAAGTCAGAAATTTTTTCCTTGAAGAATTGATTTTCAAGCATTACCTATGGAAAGGAAAACATTGATAAAATGTATTCTCAAATTCAACCTTTGATGAATCAATCTGGTTTTGGTTATAATCATTCTAAACCGGTTTTTAGTAATAACTATTGTGTTCCTCAAATTACCCAATTTTTTAATATGTGTTTATGTATTGGACACTAGAAAATAAATTGTTCTCTTAATAGAACTCAGTATTTAAGATTTCATAAGGCTCATATTGTAAAACAAATTTCAATTCCTAAAATTCATTTATCTAACACTTCTGGATCAAAAAAAACATCGGTTTCCGAAAAACTAATTTTTTTGTTTTCAGGAAAATAAGAACTGTACTAACAATAATATTTTGTACATGGATAGTTGTTGTTCTCGACACATGACCAGAAACAATAATTTTTTTGAAAAGATTATCGAAAAAAAGGTAGAAAAGTTACCTTCTGATATAATTCTCAAGGAACGATTTTTGGGATATGTAATATTGTTTTTCTTAGAAAAAGTATTATTTTAAATATTTTATTTTTTAAAGGTCTATGCAAAATCTCATTAGCATAAGTCAATTATGTGATGAATGATACATTGTGAATTTTAGAAATGATAAATTCTTAGTTCACAATTACAATGATGAATTCATTCTATCTGCCCATAGGCAAGAGAATGTATACACTATTACCATAGAAGTCATTAGGAGTCAAAATTTACCTTTCTTAATATTAAGAGAAGACCAATCATTGTTATGGCATAGTATATTTGGACACTGAAACCTACAAAACCATTGTAAACATTCAAAGAAAATTCTTGTAAAGGATCTACCAAATCTTCGATATAATTCTTCAAAGGTTTGTGATCCTTGTCAATTTGGAAAGAAACATAAAAATACCTTTAAATCAATCAAATAAGTTTCAAATTACAATGTATTAATGCTAGTTCACATGGATATTTTTGGTCCTTCAAAAAATAAAATCATTGAAGAAAAATACTAGGTATTCGGTTTAGTTGATGACTTTTCTAGATTTACATGGGTGTATTCTCTAACAACAAAATCTAATGCCATCTTCTTTTTCAAAAATTTTATATCCCAATTTAAAAATGAGAAAAACCTGCCATTGATAACAATACATATTGATCATGGTGGTGAATTTAAAAATTCATATTTTGAAACTTTTTGTAGTAAGAATGGTATTACTCAAAAATTTTCTGCTCTAATAACTCCATTGCAAAAGGGTGTTAGTGGGAGAGGAAATCACATTCATTACGAAATAACAAGAACCATGTTGAGTGAATACTCAATTGCTAAGAACTTTTGGGCTGAAGCTGTTAGTACTGCTTGTTATACTATAAATCATGTTTTAACTAGACATTTTATTAATAAAACACCTTCTGAATTGTGGACTGGCGAAAATCCTAATGTTTTATACTAAAATGTTTTTGGATGCAAAGTATTCTTTCTGAATACTAATGAGAATCTACACAAATTCTCACCAAAATCTGATGAAGGAATATTTCTAGGATATTCTATAACTAGTAAGGCCTATAGAGTTTTCAATAAAAATAATTATACTATTGAAGAAAAGTGCATTTTAAATATGATGAAACTAATCCTTTGGTTTTCAAAAACCCCAACCTACATATTTGGATGTATATTAAAAAACTAATTATCAACCTTTATTAGAAGATCTTTTTGATAAATAAAATGTTCAAGAAAGTATTTCTGAAATTCATACCCCAGATGATTATATACAATATGTTGATGAACAGGTTTTACAAAACCCAAATGAATTGCATATGAGGAATCATCCCAATGATAACATCATTTTTGATATAAATCAACTTGTAAGAACCAGAAATTCATTGATAAATGAAATAGAACACCTTGCCTTTATTTCACAATTAGAACCTAAAAGTCCAAGTGATGCCTTAGGTGATGAAGATTGGATTACAGAAATGCATGTTGATAAAAATCAATTTAAAAGGAATCATGTTTGGACTTTAGTTGAAAGGCCTAAATAAACAACTATAATTGTTGTAAAATGGGTTTTCAAAAATAAATGTGTTGAAAATGGAATCATTGTAAGAAATAATGGAAAACATGTTTGTGAGGGCTATAATCAACAAGTGAGAAATGACTATGAAGAAACATATGCTCCGATAGTTAGACTTGAATCTATTAGTACACTATTTGCCTTTGCAGCATACTATAATTTCAAATTATTTCAAGTAGATGTTAAATGTTCTTTTATAAATGATTTTGTTCAAGAAGAAGTTTTTGTTGAACAAAACCCTTGTTTTATAGAATGAAAATATCCTAATCTTGTTTTTAAACTTACCAAAGAGATATATAGACTTCAAATAGCCCCTAGAGCATGTAATGATAGACTTACAGGAATTCATTTACAAAACATTTTTTAAAAAGGTTCAGTGGATCCAAACCTTTTTTTAAAAATGGAAAATAAAAATGTTTTGATTATTCAAAATTATGTTGATGATATCATATTTAGATAAACTCAGTAGTATTTAACTAATTATTTTACTAATTTAATGAAATCTGAGTCTGAAATGAGTATGATGGGTGAGTTAACATTATTTTTATGTTTTCAAATTTCACAAAAACTAGTAGGAATTTATATATCTCAAGATAATTGTATCAAATAATTACTCAAAAATTATGGATACGATAATACCAAATGTATTAGAACTCCAATTGGTACCAAAAATAAACATGATCTTGATGAAACTGGAGAACAAGTAGATCAAAAAACTTTTTGAGGTATGATAAGAAGTTTTTTATACTTGAATGTTAGCTTAAAAGACTTAATGTTTTTTATGCTTATGTGAAAGATAGAAATCAAATATAAAAGAGTCCCTTTTAAAATATGTGAAAAGAATCTCTTGGTATTTAGAAGGAACTCTGGATTTAAGTCTTTTTTATTCTTCTAGAAACAATTTTTATTAAATGTTTTTCAATTTCTATCTTTGGTGGATATAGAATAGATAAAAGGAGTAAATTTGGAACATGTCATTTATTAGGAGATTACATTGTTTCTTATTCATACAAGAAACAACATTGAGTAGCACTTTCTACCACTAAAGCAGAATATGTAGCAGATGAAAGTTGTTGTGCTCAACTGTTGTGGATGCAATACACACTCACTGATTATGGGTTGAGCTTTTACAAAACTCAAATTATATGTGATAATACTAGTGCCATAGATCATATTAAAAACCCAGGACATCACTCTCATTAGAAACACATAGATATTAGTCATCACTTTCTTAGGGATCACACTCTAAAAAGAGATATTATTTTACAATTCACCAGAATGCAAGAACAACTTGCAAGTATTTTTCAAAACAAATACCATCTGATATATTTGGGTTTATGAAACAGAATCTAGGAATGATTACATTTAAATAATCATTCATATCTACTTCATTTTTTACTCTTCTCCTTACATTTAACTCCTCTTAGAACTGGGAGAACATATTTTTTACATTATTTTTTTCCTAACTTTTTCTTATGGACATCTTTATCTGTTTATTCTCTTCGTTTTCTTTTTTATATTTTTATCGTCTTGATTGTTTAGTAATTGTTGTAACAATATATTTTTTATCTTGTTTTTTTGATTACAATATTTATTTTCTGTCAATCGGCACATCAACACTATGGTAAAAACTTTTTTCCCATCGGCATGTCAACACTATAGTAACAACTTTATTTTCCATCGTCACATCAACCTATGGTAATGAGTTTTTTCCATCGGCATGTCAACCTATGGTAACAACTTTGTTTTAAATCGGTACGTCAACCTATGGTAACAACTTTTTTTCCATTAGAACGTCACCCTATGGTAATGACTTTGTTTTCCATCAGCTTGACATCCTATGGTAATGAATTCGTTTTCCTTTGGCTTGAAAACCTATGGTAATGAATTTGTTTTCTATCAGCTTGAAAACCGATGGTAATGTCTCTATTTTCCATCATCTTGATAAACTATGGTAATGACATTGATTTCCATTGGCTTGAAAACATATTGTAATAACTATGTTTTCCTTTAGCCTCACAACAGATCGTATTCTTTTTATTTTCTATGTATTCATATTATTTCTTTTTGTTATTGAGTTATACTATGTTAATAATTTAAAAAAAATGATTTTCTTAGAGTCTCAAACATGTACATTATTTATTTCATTTCTTTTTTCTTTCTTACTTTTTAACCTTTAAATCTTATCCATTGATTTATATATCTTCTAATCTCAACCCTAGAAGATAAACGGTCATTTTTTGCCTATAAATTATGCCCACTTCCCAAACCCACACCGGATTTTCTAATTCCTTGGCGAAGCTCTGCCTCTTTGTTTTATGACTCCGTACAATCTTCCATTTTCCTTATCTTTATGCCTTAGTCCTCTGCCAACACTCCTACCGAAATTTCTTAAAAAATTATTTTAGAGAATGACTTCTTCCGATAAAGGTTAGTTTCTTGGGATTTCTTTGACACATATGATTCAACAATAAAGAGGATTATTTTTTTTATGTTGGGACCATCTTTGTGTTGAGAAAATTGTATCTCAAGATCCAAATATAATTGAAGAAGATTGACAATTCTATAAAACAATGTCTTTTGACAAAAATATGATGATTACTTTTATTGTGTATGATAGAAAAACGTCAATGTATGTGAAACAAGCAAATCACGTTCTCAATGTCTCAACATGAAAGTGATTATTTTTTCCATATCATAAAATAATAGAAGAAGTTGGTATGATTAATAGAGAATGTACTGAAAATTCATTAATTCTTATAAATGAATAGAAGAGAAAAGTAGCTCATTTGTCTCCTGATAATAGTTTCGTGGTTCTTTGGATGCATGGTTTTATTTTCCCGTGTAATAGGGAGAGGGAAACTCTTAATGTTTATGTTATCATTATTCAAGACTATCTCGTAAACATGAGAAATCTAAATCTCATGGGGTACCTTTTTGAAATAATCAAGAATGTCAAGTTAGGAGAAATAAAGTCTCATTTGATTATGTATCCCTCAATTCATAAAAAGTTCATTCTTGAGAGCTTAAAGATTTGTAATATTCATCTAAAAGGGTAGTTGAACGAACTAAAGCCATCTTGGTTAAGTAAAAATACACTTAAAAAGTTAGTTTTTTGTTTTCATAAGGATTCAAAACGTTTTGTTAAAGATGTGGAAGCTGAATCGACCCCAAACAAATCGGCACTAAATCAATCGGAACCTATGCCAATAGAAGATAATCCATCTGTTTTTTCTATTCAAATGTCAGATATGAAAACCAGTACTATGAAAAAGAAGAAAACAAAATACATTAAGGTGGTTGTGGACAAGTTGGGGAAAGAAAAAGATAAAAGAAAAGAATTTGATCCTAAGTTCGATCTTGATCCAGCTGAAGATTTGGATAACATGATAATGGTAGAGGATAATAATCAGGCTGAGAAGAAAAAGAAAGCTTTTTTGAAAAGGATATCTCATGATTTTGATGATACTAACATCATGAAAAAGGTTTAGATGGCTAGTGCTTAACTAACAGAAGAAGTGCAACAAGAACCAATCGTACAGAGTCTTCCAAAAAAAGAGAAAGGGAAAAAGATATTGAAAGAAGTATATGAAGTTAAAGAAGAGAAAGAATATTTTCTTTTGGAATTTCATTAGAGTTAAATAAATAGTAGAGAAGAATCTTTTTAAAATCAATGTGAAGGCATTCAATAGGGTCCTCATGCTGATCAAGCACCAGCAAAATATCTTGAAACTCTTTCAGATATATTTCCTTCTCATGTGAAGCAAGGTGCTCAATCTTCTCAGACTGAAAAAGTAATTGTCATTAGTTATAATGTGGAATATGAATGAAAGTAAAAAGAAAGAGAAAAATGAAAACAACCAGTTGAAGAATCAAGCTGATCAAATGAACTAGATTCATACAATGAGGATGCTGATTCCGAACACATAATTTATTTCAATAAAAGTGATTAAATTGTTCATGTATTGGGAACAATTGATAAGATCATTTCTTATTTTCCAATAATTTAAGGGAAAATTGATTTCATTACAAAAAAAGAGAAATATGTTTAGTTATATAAGGGAACATAGAAGGAGATTATTGTCAATAAAAGATGATTTAAAAGTACTGTCTGAATGTTTAGCTAACCATATGATAGTTTGCAATAAGATGACTAAGTGGGTATACCAAACCGAAAACTCATTGAATTTACATGAGGTATCATTTGAATACATAAGGAGGATTCCAAATGATCTTGCTATTTATTTCAATAAGTTTGAAAAGGAAACTATTGAAAGGATGAATCAAATGTCAAAAACTCATGGAGACGATACTTCAATGAAAGAGATGAAGGAGAGAATGAATGATTTTTAGTCAGAGTTTTTGAAGTTTTTGTTTTTCAATGATGAAATAGTTCGATTGAAGAAGAAAAAATCTGTGTTATCTAAAGACAATAATAATCTTCAAGATATAATTGATACTCTTGAGGAAGTAATCAGAGTTCAAGAAGAGACTATCAAGAATCACAATCAGCTTTTTGTCGATCAACAAGTGCTTCTCAAACCCTAGGGTGATTCCATCTCTGAAGAAAAGAAATAAATCAAAACGATGAAATTTGTTCTTCATGAGATGATAAAGAAAGAAAAGGTAAGAGAGAACAAATTAGTGTTTTATTGTATCTTTCTTTATTAACATTTATAATTCTATAGACTTTTTTTATCTCAATGATGATTATGTTCTCTTTCCCATTGCCTTGCATTTTTTGTCTAATTTTCATAGGCAACTCATGATTATCCCATTCTTTTTGTAAATAAAAAATTGGAGAATGTTTTACAAGGGGAAGAATGTTTTAATCAAATACAACTAAATCAAAGAAAATCTGCGAATATAGTCCATAGGAATGTACTTACATAAGGTAAAGTCACTTGTATTCGATTTCATATTTAGAATTTTTTTTAATAACTCAGGGGGAGATAAGATTTTTTTTTACTTTACGTTATTTGTTTTCCAAAATGGGGGAGATTGTTGAGTCAAATGTCCTCTTATTACTTTTATGTCTTGTTTTGGAAATCACAAATCTATTCATATATGTTTATCATACTGACTATGATTATCGTACTAACTATGTTTATCGTACTGACTATGCATATCATACTAACTGTGTTTATCGTACTAACTATGATTATCGTACTGAATATGTTTATCATACTGACTATACTTATAATACTAACTATATTTATCATACTGACTATATTAATCATACTGACTAAATCGTAATGACTCGTTCAATCATATAGACTCTGTCAATCGTACTAACTCTGTCAGTCATACTAACTTTTCTACATCATACTCACATTGCATCATATCAATACATTACAATAAGTAATACTAATAGTACATTTCTTTTAGTTTTATCACATGCTTGTTTTTATCTTTTATCAAAAAACTTGTTTTATGTCAACAATACTCTTGATTATAATTTTCATATATCTTTCGTTTTAACCAAAAAATGTCGTGGTGTTAGTTATAAACTAATCAAAATGATGTCCTGTTTTCTGTTTCAATATGACCATTATAATGCCAGGTGTCCAATTCTTTCTGAGTTTTCAAGAGAAATATGACAGTTGGAGGAAATGTGATCATTGGAACCTGAGGCCTATAAATAGGAGGCCATTTGAAGCTGAGAACAACAATTGGGAGACTTTGATCATTCTTTGATTCTATCAAGTTCTAAAGAGATACGCTATGACTTCTCTCTTGCCTCATGGGAAAGCCTTGAAATTGAAAAAAATGAACAACTCATTCAATGATTTTGTATTTCAATAAGTGCTTTGTTTTTATTTGTGTGACCAATCAAGTTATATCAATCGAGGGCCGCTGAGGATAAGTAGACGGTGCTATCGATCTTCGTTTCTAGGGCTTTCAAGTGTTTGAAAAATGGAGGTGTAGATTACCTGCAAAATTGATGTCTTGTAGGGATAACAAGATAGATGTACTGATCATCATATCAAGGTTTAGCGAGGATAACAAGACATACATACCGATCATCTTGTTGATGTATTGTAGGGATAACAAGACAGGTGTATCAATCATCATATCGAGGGCTTACCAATGTGGTGGTAAGTAAGACCTCTTATCCTAGGTGGAAGGATACCCTTCTCTTTGAGATAAAATAATTGTAATACTTTTACATTTCCACTACTGTTTGTATAAGAAATGGATTTTTTTGTTTCCTTTCTTGATTTCACATTCTTTTATAATTTTTTCAATTACAATTATACTATTACATATTGTATCGATAGATTCTATATGATTTATGGTAGAATATTTCACTCTTGTCTTACTATGATTATTGTATTCATTTTGAATACAATTGATTTACTTTTTTTATAGTATTACATCATATCATACCTTTATATTCAAGAAAATTGGGGTTTATTGTTTTTGTTGTGAATTTTATTAGTTTAAGATCATTTAAACTAATTTCAAATGTATTTTAACACAATGGTTTTTAAACATACAATTCACCCCCCCCCCCTCTTGTATTGTTCCATTTCATATTCATATACATTTATATATCGATCCTGCAAACATATCCTTTCATGGTTTGTAAAATCTACTTATGTCTTTTCCAGGAAATCATTTTTTTCTAAATATGATGATCCTGATAAAACATCAGTAGCATTTGGTTTGGATGATCCATATACTATTTTAATTTCAACTTCATCATCATCAACATTTTGAGAAACATTTCCTTCATATGATAACATAATGATATCAACTTCTATATCTATCTAAACCATGTTAGATACTTTAATTTGGTATTTTTCAACTTCTTTTTCAGCATTTGATGGTGACTTAACTTCTTCTTTAGATGATGATTTCTCTTCCCCTAAATATTCTATGTTCGGATCCTTATTTGAGTATGAAGGTTATAGTTTTAATGATGATGATGACTCTGATTTTTTCATTTCTTTTTTCTATTGATCTATCTCTATTTCTTCTTTGTCCAATTTTTTCTCTTTTCTATCATCATTTCATAGTTTTCATATCATAATTCCTTCTTCATTAACTTCATTTTATTTTTCTTTTTCATGAAACTATATTTATAAATGTTGCACTATATTTATAATACATTTTCCAATAACTTTAAGTACCTATTATTTCCCTCCTCAACTAACATGTGATATTTTAGTGGAACTAATTCTATAACATATTCTGCTATCTTTTTTCCTTTTCCCTTATCCTCAACAATTGATAATACCGTATGAATTACTGACGTTTCAGAAAAATCCAATATGTAATCAAGGATTATTGGATTCTATAAACCCTTTTATATATCCTACATTAATTTTTTTATTAAATATGCTTCTGAAAACGTATTCTTTTGTTTTCATATATTTTCTTCCTTTTTACCTCATCATCCATCCAAATATTAAAAGATACAGTTTTTGCATTATCAACCCCAAACTCAGGATCTTGAAGACTATATTGAGCCTTATGTTTTGTAGTTTCTTGAACTCATAATTTTTTATTTTCTTCGGTTTAATTTGCTTCTTTAAGGGAGATGATTAAGACATTATGTATTGCATAAAAACATCATTCTCTTTAATATGTCATGTATAATATGACCTTATATATGCTTAATCAATAAACATTTTCAACATCATTAAAAAACTAATTTCATTCTTGATATTATCTCTTCACCAAAAAATTAAATATTTTACCTCAATGGGTATATATGATTCCTGATGCTAGAAAATTTAATCAAACTTAATAAAAACATGTTAATAAAAAAATAATCAATAAAATCTTTGAATTGACTGAGGAATTGTTAATTGATTCCAATATAATGGATGCAAACTGTATGATGATTATTTTCCACCTATTCGTCAAATAATCCAAGACAAATATATCTGATAACTTTAGGGTATCATTGTCACACATTCATGATAATAGATGTCCTCGCATCCACAATATATTAACACTTACATTTATTGAAATATTAGAAACTCTATTTTGGTTCTTATAAGATGTCAAAAATATTATTCAACCATTGACTTATCCAAAGTTTTATTTTTTAGGTAATTTGGGAACCCAGATATAAACATGCCCCTCAAAAGGTATACCCACTAATTCTGTGACTTATTGGTCTGAATACATAATATTTTAAGAAAAAAATTATAAATTCTTCTTATCATTTATCATAATATCATATAAACTAATATTTAACATGAAATTCTATTTCAATTTCAGTTTTATGTAAATAACAATCCTTTTGAAGTTTTTTGATAAAGACATTCTCTATCGCATAATAATTAATGATATTTTTATGAATTGGATCATACTTTGTATAATCTACTATCTTGAATAGTCTTCCACTAAAAAAATTTCCTTTCAAAAACTATTCTATTATAACCATCATATTGAGGCTTTTACAGATGATTAGACGAAATTCCAAAACATCAGACTATAAACATTTATGTCTGGTGAGATTCAATGAAAACATTCTAAATTTTGATGTTAGACATGGTCTATCCCACTCTTACATATGAATGGGAGATGATAGATCATGTTTAAATAATTTCAATGGATGATATTAAAAAACCTTATCATATTTGATGATCAATATTTATTTGAATAATGTTGTAATAAGAAATTTCAATTACCAATAGTTAATAATGACATATTTTTGTCTGAGGGATAACTGTTTTATTACGAAAACATATGTCTATAACAAGATATTGTTTATAGAACTAAAAGAATAAGTAAAAAAACATTTTTATAGTAAATTAATTAATACGTGAAAAAATATAAAAAGAAGAATATAATTCATAGACAAAAAAACTCGTAAGTAAGAGTATCATGTTATTCTAGGTTTTTTAATGAAAAATAATTAAGAAAATGTATATAAGAGACACAATATTTGAACGTTTTCTAACAATTTTTTAGTGAAATTATGAAGAAAAATTTCAAATCAGAAAAACATTCTATAACAAATTTTGGTTCCAAGGAAAAATATTCTCAGAATTATATTTTATAAAACATTTTGGATCTAAAGTGATTTATAAGAAAATATGAATCCAAAATATTTTTTTAAAAAAACATTATTAATTTCGAAATATTGCATATAAAAACTAAAACATTTTAGAACATTTAATATTTTGATAATAAAAGTTTTTTATAAAAAAAAGGTTTAATAAAACTAAATGTATAAGAAAAAAGTACTTTATGAAATCAGAACATTTGTACACCACATATGAAAAAGAGTTCATTAATGTAATGATTTTGGTAAAACATTAATATATATAAATAGTCATTTTTAATTGATCATTATTAATTTCTATTTTATATTCAAATATATTTGATATAAGAGGTTTTATAAAAATTTCAGAAAGTTGTTCATGAATTTTGTGGAAATAAAAAAGTGTATCTCCATAATGTGTATGTTCCTAATGAAAATTGTTTCTTATATATATGTTTATATTATGTGAGTGACACATTTTTTTTACTTAATGCAATGGAAATTGTGTAATCATGGATAAGTTCAGTTCTAGTGAAACTCATGTCATATTTAGTGACTGTGTGTTGCATCTACAACACATGAAAACAAAAAATTCAAACTTCCACATATTGGAATATAGTATGGGAAATATGTAAAAGGTATTTTATCTTAATATATCATTAATATGAACAATATAATAGTAATGATGGATTCTAGAATTAATTATTTCTATCTATTCAAAATCAACTAAAGTAAACATTAGAAAAACTGTGTAACTCCATATCATTTTCAAGAGTGGAAAAAAACCAAGATCATCAATACCCTTAAGATAATTAAATATTAGTTTAATAGATTTAATATGGGAATATTTTTTTTGGATTGATATGTATCACAAAAAAACACTAAAAATTTAAATCCAGATGACTACATGTTATTAAAGGTAAAATTATAATCAGACCACTTAAAGTATTTTGATCAATTGGTTTCTTATCTTCATCAAAATATAATTTATTTGATGTTCTGATAGAAGTAATAATAATTTTTGAATTTTCATACAAAAATATTATAAAAAAATATTTTATATACTTATGTTGAGATATAAACATTCATTCTGGAAATTTAAATATTGAAATCTATGAAAATATGTTAACTTTTCCATTATATTTATTTCAAACTCAAATTAATATGATCAGAAAAAGAATATTTTAATGATTTTTTAGTTGAACCAAATATAACATCATCAATATTAATTATTAGAAAAATAATATTTAAATACTTTTCAATAAATAATTTAAACTAGAACACCATATTTTTTTTGTAATAAAAATCCAATTAGCCTATTATACCATAATAGATGGGTAAAGTCTCTAACCCTAGTAACCTAGATCTAATACCTTAGTTAATTGCATTGGTACTATGAAAAATCATTCTAATCCAAAAGACTAAATAGTTAATATAAATGGAAAACATAAAACATACAAAATTTTTACTTTAAAATATGAATGAATAAACAATATTGTAACTCCATTGAAAACAAACACAAACTCAAAATGATCACTGAAATTATTTCTTAATATACATCTTCATATCCTAGGGAAAAATAAAATTTAAAAATTGGGTGAACTAATATGATAAATAAGAGTAATAATTATATTTTATTATAATATAAAAATGATTAAAAATGAAGGTGATTAACAGAAAACAAATTTCATTAGAACATTAAATGGGGAATAATATTGAAAGAATAAAAGTTAATTAAATAATTCTATAAAAATAGTAATATGACAATGAAATTTATACATGGATATTATACTAGTAAATTAATCTCACAGATTATCAATTTGTAATATCATAAAAATATAATTAAAAATGCTGGACATCTAAATCATAATGTTAAGGCCTCAGAGAAGACATCAAAAAACAAATTCTTAAGGCATCATCCAAATCCACAACTAATAATAAATGGTCAAGATCTCACCCTAGTCCATATTTATTTTGTCTCATGAGACCTAATGAAGAATCAAGTGGCTATAGTTGGACCCTAGTGTAACATACTATGTCCAATTAATTCATCATGTTAATGGATTGAATCATTGACAACATATAAACACAAAATATAAATAACTTCCCTAAATTAGAAAACAAAATAACTATCCATTATAAGTAATATGGTGAATGGTATCAAAATAGAATATCCAATTTCAAACTGATCATATATTATTTAATAAAATATAGAAGATGATATTATATAAGATCATTCATAATTGGGAATAATATTCAACAATTTGAGTTAAAATAGATTAAAATAATCTAATAAAATCTTCCATGATTTCATGAGGGAAATACACTTTTTTAATTTTAATTAAGTGTCCAATTGGATTTTTTTATTTTTCAAAAAACTAGATTATAAATATGTATATCCAAAAAAAAAGATAATTAAACTATGTTTGATTAATAAAAAATTTCAAACTAAAGTGATACCATGTAAAAATAGTTTCTTGGAAACATTATAAATGTGTCACATCAGTGCGGTCTGACGGAGACTGTGAAAGAGTGTTTAAAATGGAAAAGAGTTTAATTGATTAAATACATCAGAAAAGATATGTGATAGATTTTTATGATAATATAGTTGATTTTTGAAAAATATATATGCCTTAAAAATGATCATAGACTGTACTGGAAAATGGGTAGGAAATTGAGAATTTTCATATATCATGTATTCTTATCCGTATAAATTGAAAATGACACCTTGTAAAAAATGTATTTTCCTCATAAAATAAAGATTAAATGGTATGGATATATAAGTTTGGTACATTAAAATAGATTTTATAAGAATTATATAAAAATAATTCATAATTACATTATGGTAATGAGATAAAAATTGTTACCCAAATAAAAAATTGATGTTTGGGGAGAATCCATTACCTTGCATCTGAAATTGTTATACACTTGTATTTAACGACATAGATAATGAAATTATATTCATTAATAAATTAGTTCAGAACCTATTGAAAATTTATCTGTTTTATTATAATTTCATTATATTCCTTTATATCATTATTTATGATTAATAATATTTAATTCCATTGATTGGGAGTGTCCTTTTTCATGGTTTTAATGATTGGTTCACTTAAATACATGTACAAAACATAATGTGAAATTGGAATAGTTATGAAAAATTAAAATTATAGGTTATTAATTGACATTAATAATATTATATGGTTTTTAATAGATCAATTTGTTTCTATATATGAGGATAATTTGTTAGATAAAACGTTAATGATAATTGTTTGGATTATTTAGGCATTTTTTCGATCATCACACAAATGTTTTCTTTTATTAATTGATATTATTTATAAATACTAGTTAAGGAACACTAAATAAGTTGTAACATATATATTAATATATTTTTTGTCTATAAAAATAATTTAATGACTATCCTTGAAATTGGTATTAGAAAACTAAAGAATTGTCATCCACAATGGTTGTAAATATGCACCTCATAGATGATGTTTTCATTTCTTGAACAAAAAAGGGTTGAATTAATAATTGATGGGGGATATCCAATTATCATAATAAAATTAAAATATATATAAGACACCCTTGTTATCTTTTATATATAGATAGATGTTTCAAGGTAATAAAACGAGAATAAAATAAATTGAAAGGAAATTAACAGGAAGAAAGTGTATTTTAACTCTCAAATTACTCTCCATAAAAACCTCGTGATGGAGCATTCAAATTTATTTTGTGAGACCCAGAATACTAGAAAATAGGGGAGAGGATTAGAAGAGGAAGTGTTCTAATTATATAAAAACATGAATCCTTTTAATGTGTGAGGTGAAATAGTGATCTAGGGTTGTATTTATAGGGGATGAGAGGGTTGTCATTTTATTATTTTATACATAAGATTGTTATTTTGGATCCATACTATCTATAGATTGAACCATATCTCTAAATATGTTAAAATAATGACGGATATTTCTAGATAATGGGCTTATATCATCCATAAATCATCTATATCTCAATAATTCAAGTATTTGTTAAATTCCGTAAATTTCATCATTTCACTATTCACAAGAAACTAAAATGTTTTACAAAAATAGAATAATCAAACCATAATAGTTTTTATATAGAATTAAAAAAATCACATTTTATGAAAATAATTTTCTAAATAATATAAATTTTATATTTAAATAGATTCATCTTTTTCTAAAAAATTAACAATTTTAAGATTATAACTATTTTTATGGAACATTTAAAAATTCATTATGGTCTTATAAAATTATTTTATAATAATAAGACAAGAAATATTAATTTATGAATATATTTTATTAAAATTGTTTTATATCTAATTAATATTTGAATTTAAAATTAGAAATAAACATTTAATTTTCAAAAAAGTACCAACAATTAATTTATCATTTTTAAATCATTGTTTTAGATATTATATGATATAAAAAAATTGTATTTTCATTTATTAGATACATAAATACTATTTATACATTCATAGGTGAAGTTACTATTCGTTTCATCATATTACTATTTCTAATGGTGACATTTCTATTCAAACCATCATATATAATAGTATAATAAGTTCCTAAACTTGTTGTTGTGTGAAGCATAAAATATAAAATATGATAAATTTTATAATAGACATTCAATAAGTTCTTGGGGTTTTATATTATCCCTTCTTTTATTAAATTTAATCTTTTAAATTTCAATTTTTAATACAAAAAATCAATGATTAACACTTCAGAATACATTTTTTGTATACCCACATCGAAAACATGGTTCATAAAATATAGTCTTAATAAGAGGGAAAGTGAAATTAAATAGTGACCAATAAACAAGGACATGGTGTATAAAATCATTACTAGAAATAAATAACATAGACATTGTATATAAATTTCAAAATCATGTTCTGATGTATAGTGACAGAGATCATGGTCATTAGGAAGTTAATAATCCCAAAATCATAAATCCTGTGATCGGTTAAAAGAGAATTTATTTCCAAAAAATAATTTTAAATAGATAATGTTTATATACCCTAAATCTTATTCCTACATTACAATGATTTTTTAATATTCATATAATCACATAAGATAATAAACTTATTTGATTACTTTCAATTTTATAAGCATAATCTCATTCTTTTGTTGTGCTTTGATCTATTTTCATTATTTCCCTTACATAAGTAAATGATTGTTCCAGATGAATTTTTCCTGCCAAAAGGACATTTCACGAAGAATATTAATCTTAAGTAATTAATTTGAACATTAAATGTACACTAAAATCAGTAATTTTATAAAATGTTATCAATGAATAATAATTTTAAATGAATAAATTGACTGATTCCACAAGTAGTAAAATTTTGAATCATCTAGAACAAGTGTGTCCACAATCAATGGAAAAAAAGTAGAAGTAAGGTCACAATATTTAAAAATTGAATTTATCCTAAGAGTCTATAAATAATTCAGCTCGTTATCACACATACAGAATATATGAATACATTGATACATTAAAACATTAATGATAACATATGTTCATCCAAATACATAAAAAAGTATCATTTTAGTAAAACTAATATATATATATATATTGATTCTTATAACTATAATATCGTAACTGAATTCAGGAATCCAAAAAAATACATTAAATATTGCACAATGATTTTATTAACCACATAATCCAGACCGTGATTCCTTCTTTTACCTATAATTCATTGACACATAGTGCATTCTTTTTTATAGTTATCCATCTCTTTATAGTTGAAACATTTCAAATTTCTTTTTTATTTTTTCCTATAAATTGATGAGAATTGTGTTGTTTCTTGAAAAAAATTTCACAGACCCGCATTCTCTATAATAGTGTACAACGGTGTTTTATCCCACAATTATCACATGTGGTAAAATCATTCTTTCCATTTCCCTTTATCAGTCTCTTACACTATCATTCTATTATTATACTTATTTTTATTAAATTTATATGACTTATAAAATTATTTCTTTTTCTTGATAGCTCATGAGACTATATCTTCAATGATAATAATGTATGGGTGTCCAATTACTTTCAGAGAAATGATTTTTACCCAATAAAAAATATTTTAATCATTATCTTTGGATAATGTATGTACTTTGTTTCATTCCTTGATACCCTTGTATATTTTAATTCCTACATAAGAACATTTTCATCCAAATTTTGTCTTATACTCAGTAATTGAGTATCCAAATCATAACACTATTCATGAGGGAAATATATTCCTAATTAAATCTCCATAATCTTCCACCATTACATATTTTCAATTTCTCTATCCTTCATTTTAATTAGAATTAATGACCAAAATTGATATACATCTTCTGATTGACGGTAAAAATTTCTCATAACCATATCTCATTCGTTAATTCGCTATTAGAAAAATATATTCTCTAAACAACTTATCTATTTCTTTGATAAATTATATTTTTAGTCCAATTTTATATTGAAGGTTGTTTTAAAATAAATATTTATAACATTTTAACACCCCATTGTGGATCATAATACTCCATATAGGTATGTTTATTAGTCATAATCTGAGTCAATGTAGTTGTCATATGTCAATATATATCTATAGCTTAAGCTCCATAATCATTAGCTTCTATAAGATTGAAATCCCCACATTGAATAAATTCATTGATATAGTTTCCATTCATTCCACTAGGTTCTATTTAATAATAATGGAACACACTAAATTAGATCATAATATTGTGTGACAGACTGTTTAAACTAAAACTAGTGAAACACTTTCTATTAATTTAGGTACATCTAATATATAAATCAAAATATTGGTCACTTTTGGAATATTTTGAAAGACATTTATAAGATTATATTTACCTAATCTATATTTTCATAATTCTAATTTCAAATTTTCCAACTAAACATTTTCTGATACCAACTATAATGACCATGATCCCAGTGTCCAAGATTTTGTTCCTTAATTAATTACATTGGTACTTAGAACAAGAATTCACATCCCAATAGACTGAATAGTTTAATAGATTTTAAAGACATGATACCTAAAAAATTTTAACATTAAAAATTTATATAAAAACACAAAATATAAACTCCATCGGAAACACCCATAAATTTTAATATTATCCCTATAAGTCATTCATAATATATATCTTCTAATATTAGTGAAAAATTAAAAAAATGGTGGTCTTAGATGAACTATAAGGGTAAAAAATATAGAATAAGATAATATAAACGTGAAGGTAAATAAATGATAAATAATTAAAATCATATGACATTGACCAATTATCTTTAGCATAATATGTAAGGAATAAATTATGATTAAATAAATCTATATAAATAGTAATATGGTAATGAAAGTTAACCATGGATATTCTACTTATAAAATAATCACATGGATAGTCAATTAATAATATCATAATGATAGAATTCATATTGAAGGAGATCTGAAAAATATATTTGAGACCTCATCCAAGACATCTAAAAATAAATTGTTAAGGCCTCAACCAAATCCATATCTGAAAATAAATGGGAATCATAATGACTATGTCCATAATTGTTTTGTATTAGGATACCTACTGATAAATTGAGGGAATATGACTGACTTCATACATCCATTACTATTTCCAATTAATTCCTAATATAAATATAGAGAAACATTATCAACATAGATATATGAAATTTAAATAACATTCCCCAATGAATAAACAAAATCACTAACTATTCTGAGTAATATGGTTAATTGTTTCAATGTAATCCATCCATAGTCAAAATGATCATAATACTTTTTATGAAATATGGAAGATTATATTGTAGAATATCAATCATAATTAATAATTAAATTCAATAGAGGGTTCTGAAATTGAGGAACATACTCTAAAAGAATCATCATGGAATTCTGGAGGGAAATACCCTTTTTACTTTTTAATGATGAGCTATTTTGGAAAAATAATTTGTAATTATCATAAAAAAGATTTTCAATATGTAAATCCTTGTAAAATAGAATAATTAAATTATTATTTAGTCATAAATGATGTATAACATAAGTTAAAGCATATAAAAATAGATTTTATGAAACATTAGAAATGTGACACTTCAGTGCGGTTTGAGAGAAAATAAAATGGTTTCTTAAAATTAATAATGGTCTGAATTATTTTAAAAAACTAAAAAATATCTATTGTTTTTTCCACTATTAAAATAGTTATTTTTGAAAAATATTATTTCCATATAATATATTTTGTATGGTACATGTTAATGGGTTATAAAATAAGATATTCCCATTAATCAGGCTTTCTTATCAGGATGAATTGAAAAAGTAAACTTGTAGAATATGTATTTACCCATTGAAGAAAGATGAACTAATACGGTTAAATGATCATGGAATATAGAAACATAATATAGAAAATTACTTAACAATTTTAAATAATTACACTGAGATATATATATGGAATGTGTAACCCGAATGAAAAATGGAGGTTCGGGGAGAATCCCTTAACTTTTTCTTGAAAGCATTCGACATATGTACATGAAATCATAAATATAGAAATAAGATTTATTTATAAATTAATTTATAACCAATTAAACATTTATTGGATTTATTATAATTTAGTTACATTAATTTATAACCCTATTTATGTCTTATGATATTTAATTTGCTAATTCTGTACTTTTTTCCCATGGTTTTCATGATTAGTTCACTTTAATACATGTACGAAAGATCTTGTGAAATTAGAATAGTTATCCAAAATTTAAATTATATGTTATTAAAAATATTAAAGAATATTTAATGGTACTATATATGTTTATATATCATTTTTTTAATATTAGTATTATTCATTAGATAAAACGTTAATGATAGTTGTTTGGATTATTTGGGCATTTCTTAAATATTAACACACTATTTATTGTATTATTAATTAATATACTATATGAATACTTGTTAAAAAATAATAAATCAGTTTTAATATAAATATTATAATCCTTTAAATAATAAAATAAATTTTATTATTATCCATGAAGGTGGTATTAAAAAATGTATTAATCATCATACATAAATGTGGTTTATCGACACGTCATATACGACATTTTTACTTTTAGAATAATAGGTGAAGACAAAAAAATTTATGGTGGAAATACCATTATCATAATAAAATTAAATTTTAATTTATATAATATATTAATCATGCATGTTTGTGAATAGTATTTAATTAATGGATAACAAATGAAAAGAAATTGAATTTAAATTAAAATAGTGAAATGAGATTTTACATCTTCAATCACTATCTTTGAGAACCTCCTTAAAGAACTTCAAAATGGTGTTTTTATGAGACTATATAGACCATAACATGGGTGATTTTATTTTGGAGAGGATATGGGATGAATATAAGAAATCATTAATGCTTTGGGAGTGTTAGGTTAAGGGGTGGTGAGGGGTGATATTTATAGTGGAGGGGAGGAGCGTTTTTTATTATTTTATTCATCAGTTTATTAATTTTGTTCCTTGATATCAATAGGTTGGATCATATCCCTAAATATATTAATTTTTTTTTATAATTCAGTAATATGTTCCTACATTTTACTTTCTTTATCTATGACTCAATAAATCATGTATTTGTAAAATTCTGTAAATTGCCGTATTACATTATACACAAAAAAATCAAATATTTTAGAAAAAAACCTAACTATTTGTAAATGATTAAAATTAAAAAATTAATGAAATTTCTGATATTAATTTACTAAATATGGAAAAACAAATTTTTTAATAGATTTATTATTTACTCAAAAATACAAATTTTAATATTATAATTGTTTTATGCAAATTGAAAAAATCATTAAGTTCTCATAAAATTATCATGTAATAATATAACAACAAAATAATAATTTATCAATATATTTAATGAAAAATAATTTCATTTAAATCAATATATTAATTATAATTTTCTAAAAAATCATTTACTTTTCCCAAAAATTCAAACACATAATTTATCATTGTATTTCATATATTTACTTATTGAATGATATAAGTATACCATGTTTTCATTTATAAAAAATCTATATATTAATTATAATTTTGTAGCTAAATTTACTATTCTATTTTTCATATTACTATTCTTAATAGTCACATTACTATTCCAAGAGTAATATTTAATAGTATATTACCATCTTAAACATGGTGTTGTGTGAAGAGTAAATTATCAATGATGAAAAAATTTAAAAGTAATATAGCACAAGATCATGCTATGTTACACTTGGGATTGATTAAATCCATAACATGACTGAGTAATTTTATAAACATGTTATGGATGTTTATTATTTTTAAAAAGTGGGTTTTTTTATCATAAAATTCTTCTTGAGAATATCTATTAAGGAAATCACATATCAAATTAATTTAAAAACGTTATAAATTTAATAATGTTGTGTTAGGTAAAATTATCAAAATAGCATCGAATATTTTTATCAGAGCATAGGTTTCATTATAGTCTATTCCCTCTTATTGATTATAACCTATTGAAATATGTATAAATATATTTCTATTAATTATTTCATTTTTATCACATTACAGTGAAAGGCCAAGTCTACTCAAATTATTGAATTTTCTCTAGGTCGTTCAACCGATGTCTAAAATTTGATCCATTGAAACTTATTTATTTCATCTTGAATATATTTTATCCAATCCTAAATACTGAATTCCACATAATGATTTTCATATTTCAATATTTTATGAAATATATATTGTCAATTTCATTACTAAAATAACTTCTAGTTCAAAAACATTGATCTACAATCCTAATGGTATTATCACTAAGACTATTACAAAGAAACAACTACTTTAATGGATTTGTACAACCATATTCTTAAATAATAGGTAGAAAATATTTATTGGGTACATTATCAAAAAAATACTCTTCAATAGTTCTCTAATGGGATAAATTTTTTTACAATGGTTTAAAATTATTTTTACAAATCACATCAAGATATATATATTGGTATTTTTTTAAAACAAAGATATTAGTTTAAAAATCATAACATGTACAATTTTATCATCATTGAATTTATTTTATTAAAAACTATATCAGAATTATTTGCTATGGAATAACATCAAAATATTATTTCATTTTATTTTGGATCAAATTTATATAGGTTATATTTAGTATTCATCATGAATACATTACACCCAAAAACATTGATGTAAGAATTTTTTTATTTCTACATTTCCATAACTCATAAAGAGTTTTATTAATAATACCCTTATTAAAACTCAATTTATTTTACAATAGGAAGTACTAATTAATTCATCCAAAGAAAAATTAGCAATTGAGTATTCACTCAGTATGATTTTAGTAATAGCTTAAATAACTATATTTTTTTATACAACTATTTAATTTTTTGTTGGAGTTCTAGGTTACAAAAATTTGTGTATAATAACTATAATAGTAAAAAATGATTCAAATTTTGAATTGAAAAATTATGCAGCATGATCACTATGGATAGTTTTCAAGGAGACATATTTTCTCAGTTTTAACTCTAATTCAAAATGTTCTAAAACAACTAAATTATTCAATTTTTGTCATGAAAATTGTCTAATGTATATTTTTAAAATCATAATCTAAAACATATACATATTAAATTCCACCAATACATTCAATTTTTTTTATAGAAAATAATTCTATTTGAACTCACTATAATGCATCAAAGGATGAGACCTCACTTATATAATTAAATCATTTTTTATGGTTCTTTACAAATTTACATGTATCACATACATTATAAGTATCAAACATATGTTTTGTAAGATCCATAACAAGTCATTTCATAGATAAATTATCTAATTTTGTAATGTTACAGTGTCATAGTCTTCCATTACATAACCAAGAGCGATCTTCCATTTCACTGTGGAAGGGTAAGTCATCGATCTTTATAAACATCCATGTTTAATGCGTAGACATTATATTCTTTATTTTAAAAATGAATTAATTTATTTTTGAACTATGAAAAATACATTTTTCATTCCAAAAGTCCACAATGTTACATACCGAGATTTTGTGACATATTTTTTTAAAATTATTTTTATCTCCTATTATTTTTTCTCTTCCTAGAACACTAAAAAAATTATTTCAGTTTGTAAAAAAATTCTTTCAAACTGAACCATATTCGTGAATGTGACACATAACAGCTATATGGCATACGTTACTTGAAAAAACAAGTTCAGCATATATTACATGCAATATTGACCTTCCACGATGGCTTATGTAACATGCAAGACTGAGTATCACCTTACTGTAATATATTATTAAAAAATTATTATAATGAGATATGACCTGGAAATTAATTAGATGCATAATGATATTATAAGCTAAATTATTAAAATATATGGTTTCTAAAAATATAATACGAATTCATAAGATAACAAATAATTGTAAATTAATATGAAAATAGATTGAATATAATGGAAAATATGATTAAGGTAAAAACCTTGTTTTAACATAATTAAATTATTTAAAATTAGGGAGTAATATTTATTTAAAGTTATTATATATCTCCAAAAAAATATTTTATATTCACCGAATATATTTTATATAAATAAGATAATAACAAAGAGTATTTTATTCTTAAAAAGCTATATATTTATTTATGAAGTTTTACAGTATTTAATGGATAAACCATTTTAATAAATTTTTTATAAATTTTATAGATTTAGTAAGTCTAACTAAACATTATATTTTTATGTGAAACATAATAATTTATGGGATAATTTTTTTATTTTTGTTTAATGTTTCACCTTTATAGGGACAATTAAAAATATTGGATTTATATTCAAAACTTTTTTTTCAAGTAATTTCATTATAGGAGAAAATTATATTTGTAATTTATTTAATAGTTTATATAGATAATTTCTTTATAAAATAATAAAATTTATTTCATTATGAATTATTTAAAAATGAAATTGTATGTAATAAAATTGCATGATTTTGGGCATTCTTTTAATAAAAACACATAGTGTTGTTCTGTTAGCAGAAATAATTTTAAAATAATTTCTACCAAATCTGTTATTTGAATTTATAAAAATGGATTAAATATTTTGATTTACATTAATTTTTAATGTTATATAAGGTAAAATATATATTTTACAAAGAATATTAGTGAAATGTATAATAATTAATTTCATCGGTTAAGAGAAAAATAAGGTTATTAAAGTACTAAACACTAATTATAATACCCTAGAAAACCTAGAAACATTTACAAAACCCACGTTTTGTAAATTATTATTCCATTAACCTTCAATTATTTAGTTTGGTAGGTTTTTATGACTTTTTTATGTAACAATGTGTGTACACCTAACTTGTTTTCATAAATGGAAAATGTGTCTTTTCCCTTCCCCATAAAAGGCCTCCACCTTTACCCACATCCTCACATATCTCAAGCTCAATAGCTCGCCCAAAATATAATTAAATATTATCCCATAAAAAATCCCTTACACCTATAATCTGAACATTGGATATAATAAATCTCAAGGAAGCCATTGGACACATACCGAAAATGTTATCTAATTAAGTGATAACATCTTCTCTCAAGATTCATTCATTTTTTTCCTTCTCCACCCCACAAACTCAATCTATTATCTTGTTATATAATTAAGTAAACAAAATATACTTGGACATTTTTATGAATATTGTTCAACCTACACTAAGACACACCGCTATCTAATAGGTAATGAAAAGAATGATTCTCTATAATGCAGATGATTGCCTGGTGAAAAGATGATTATCATTTTTCCATTACCACCTACCATGGGTGCCATTATAATGGAAACTATATTTATATATGTCATATATTATATTTATTATTTTGTTATGATTATTTATTATTTTTTTAAAATAGTACTTTTTTACTTCTTAGTTTTTGTAAATATGATAATTTTCTTTTCAGGAAGTGTGGGCTACAACCCCCTTAAAGTGATATGTTTCATTTATACATTATAGAGATCATATTAAGGATGGTTTAAATTAATATATAAAATATATAAGATATAATATATCTAATTTAATAATTATATATACATGTATAATCATATTTTACTTTTACATTCATTATTTCAATGTGATAGTTAAACAGAAATAACATTCACTTCTACACACGACATACCGTCTCCATGAAGTGTGCATTAAATTTCATAAATATATATTCTATATGTTATTATAATATATAAAAACACTATATAAATTATATTTATATAAATTTTCAGGTTCAATAAATCCTGATATAAATTATAAATACCAATTATGTATCAAATTAATACGCATGCGATGAATAATGCGAATATTACCCGAAGTAAAAAACATAACATATGATTTTTTGGAAAAGGGTAATATAAAGTTGTGAAAAAACCATATATGGTATCTGATATAAATATATTGTAATTTAAATGACATATAATGAATTTATATTTACTATTATGGTGGTTAGAATGATTAAGAAGAGATTCAATACACAATATAAGGGGATATCACCTAACATTTTATTTCTGTTAGATATATTATATGTTCACCACTCATTCCTTATGTGTAGTGTATATAATGACCATGATTGTTTTATATATATATTATGAATAAATTTATTTTTATTAACATATCCATTTTATGGCCATAATTTCTTAGGGATTAAATATCAAACGTTACGAAATCGGTAAAATACTTTTGTCCCAATTTTCCTTCATTGATACTTGTGTTTTTTATGCACCTAAATTATTTTTTAATGAGTATATAAATATATTTCACATGTTATATCATGAATCTCCTAATTTTCAGTATATATTTTGAATAATTTAATTTATTTCTTCTTAAATGGAGTGTATGATCCCTACTTACCTTGTTATAAATGTTTTTTTGAAACAATCTCATCTATTTTTGAGATAGTTTTTGTTCATGATTTATTTGATGAAATATAATAACCCATATCTCATGAATATCATGAATTTAATTCCCCTATTTTTATTCATGATATAATCATTTAATGGGTCTATATTTATATTATTTGGTACATAAGATAGTTAAGAAAGTGTTTTTAAAAAAGCTCGACATTACCCTCTCCTATGTCAGAAAACCATGTTCTCTAAAAATGGTTTCCAAGTTTATTATACTAATATCATATAACCATTAAAATATATTTTAACCAATTTTTCCTGTTACCAATATTTTTAAAAGGAATCATCTAATTTAATTCCAATAATGGATTTTTCTATCCTTTTTACCATGAAAATGGAAAATTTGTTTCACCTGATACGAATTGTATGTATTTAACCATCATAATTTTTGTTATGATTCCTTTACATTTTTAAAGGGTTATTTTTTAAAAAAAATTATATTGAATAATTTTCATGAAAAATTGTTCTCAAAACTTTTTCGAGAATCTTTTATATGTTTTAAAAAATATTTTGAACCCTTAATTATATTTTTTCATGATATATTAAAGATTAAATTTTTCGAAATATTTTAAATATAATTTTATAATATCCCAAGGTAAATTGTTTACAAATATTTTTTAATCTCTATTTTTGTGTTTTCAATGTATTTTAAATGAAATGGTTTTCAAGAAAGTTTTAATATTTCTTTATTTGATTTCAAAGTGTTTTCAAATTAAAAGGTTTGAAAAAAAGTTTAGAAGAATATTTTATATGTTTTTGAGGAAAAATTGTTTTTTAATGATGTTATGTATTCCTTATAAGTATTAAAGGTATTTCTTATAAAAATTATTTTCAAATGGTTTTATATATTAAAAATAATTCTTCATATAATAAAGGAATTTTTCCTAATGAAATGTATTTGATAGATATTTCAAAATTATTTTCCATCTAATATAACATCTGTCAATATTACTCATCCTATTTGGGGAAATAATATAAAGGATCCGTTCAAATTATTACTATTAATGGGTTACTCTAAATTTCATGGTGTTCATGACGCCTATTTCTCATTCACAGCTTATATTCTTTTCAGACATGCTTATCTTAATGATTTATTTTGTGATAAAATGGTTGTGAAGATTAATTTTTTCCATATGTTATTATAAAATTACATGTTTATAATACCCATTTCATTTTCTGGGTTATGATATTATTATTTATGAATTGGTACAAAATGTATATATGATTTCATTATGAGATAGGTGGGACCTATATCTTTATTTAATAAATTGGGTAAAGATTCATATCTCATGGGATAGACTAAGATGGTCATGGGAATAAACCTTGAAAACTAAGTTGGTTATGGGAGTAAACGATGACTACCAAGATGGTAAGAGGAGTGAACATATGCTACTAAGATGTCAATGTGAGTAAACCATGACTACCAAGATAGTATGATAAGTGAGCCCATAATACCAAGATGGTCTTAGCTGTGATCCCTTGGATACTATATGAATAATATTATATTCTTATGTGTCTAACACGATTCCACGTTTTATTCCAATGTTATGATTTCCTAGATTATGCTCATTCATTATGAGTCATTTCTTATGAACGTCCAATATTTATGCCATGATTCCTGATATAATCATTGATATGCGTGGTGTGATCTTTTATTTTCATGATCAAATTATCATAGAATTATTCTCTTGTTTATTCCTATATATCTCCCAATATTACCATTAATGATCATCTAAGATCACCACTTTTTATGTTATCTTTCCCCAGATTACCATTATATGTTTTTTTATTGTCCCTAATAAGGGTGTTAGTCCAGAATAACCTAATAGGAGAAGATATAGCTCATTTATACCAGTTTTTAGGTATTAATGCTTCCAATAAATCTAGAAGAATTATAGGCTTTTAGTAATCTATTTGTGTAATGTTTAAGTATTCGGAAAAATTTCTTTAATGTTAATGTATTGAAAAAAGTGTGATAGTATAGTTTTTATGAGAGAAATTGTATAGTTATGATTTAAAATCATGGATGAGAAAATAATAGTGTGATTATTAGGTATATTTATATAGATATTTTGATTGGATGTCCCAATGGATATGTATAAGGATGAGTTAACATTTTGGAAAATGTCTTGGAATTTTGGTAAAGGATAGAACGAGTGGTTTCCTAAAGAAGAATCCATATATAGATATAACAAGTGGATGTGACTGTATAATAGTTGTAAATTAGGGTAAAAACTCTAACAATATATTCTAATACTATCTTAGTGTAATTTGATACACAACTGCAGGCCTTACTACACACCTAGTTTAACACTCTTAGGGGTTATGCTTTGGAAATTCACAAATACTTCATGAACCATCAAAAATTATTTAAATATAAATATGTTATGAAAAACCTTGTATGAAGATAGGGGTTCATTAATTAAGGAAGGTTACATGATTTGGATATACAATACGTAATTTGTTTCATGACTATGTGGTTTTCTTCTATGATAATTAATGATCACACCATGCTTTTGCTATTAGTAAATGGAGGGACCTAGAAGGAACTGAATAAATTTTGAATGTGGTGGAATATTTTTTGAGGATAAGTCAAGGGGGATTATCATTAGAGTAATATATGTTGGGATCATGAATAATTAATTTTCAGAAAACATGATTAACAGTGTTACCTAAACCAACTCTCGGACTCACAAAGGAAGGGAAAGAAAGAGTGGCCTAAGAGTGAGGGTAGTGGACACCATAGAGGAAAGAATATTTTTTTCTTTATTTAATGAATGGATACATAATTTACTATGTGAATTTCCTAGAGTAACAAGAATGTTTTTTGACTGTGGAGTAGAAGGACACAATCAAAGTGACTTCAAGATAAAAATAAAGAGTGTGGTTAACGAAATGGTTGGTATTTTTTTCCCTAAGACATCATCAAAGGTTATGTGTTTTATGTTCAGACTAAATTGTAATTATGAAACTCAATGACTTCATAAGAGAGATGATGAAGATAATCATGAATGTAGTGGAAGAAATGGTTACATTGTGGATCCTTATGAGACTGTAGATGAATTGTGATTGTAAAGAGCTATTATGTAATTGTATGAGTAGAGTTGTTAGTGGATTAAGGATATAGTGATCAATTTTTTTTTATTTTTTTTTTGGATTAAAAATTTATAAATGATGAAATGATAAAGGATTGTTATACTTTTTTAGCTCTATATTTACATTTTTATATTGATTGATCCTAATCGACTGGTGAAGTGATTTAATGAAAAGGGGATATTTTGACTAAAGGAATAATACCCTTAATATGTTATTTTTGTTAAGATAATTCTTGATAAGTAAAGTTATGTGGATATGGATAAGTAAATTGGAAGGTACCAATTACCTTGGAACTATGTAAGGACTTTTTTATAGGTGATTTATGCTATCATTGATGTAGTTTACAACATTTCTAGATTTATGGAATGGATCCAATATACATTAAGATAAGGAATCATGCATGTTCTCAAAAGGTATTTATGGTAATTCATATGTCTGGAATGTGAAAAATAAGATCAAATTTTTGATATATGGGGAATAAATTCAAAGCGTATTTCGGGGCTCATTTTCCAATTTTGGGAATTTTCATCTTTGAGAAGGGTTGTAATGTTAACCATTGATGAAAAGTTTAAGATAAACTCCAGATGAAGTGTTTATGCACTGAGATTATATTTTAAAACCTGGTTAAAAGTATATTTAGTGATTTTAATTATCTCAATTATGTCTATATTATATATTTTCTAAATTATAATAGTTCTTTTTAAAGGAAATAATATATTTCGGGTGACAACCAGCCATGTATGGCAAGGACACTGGTCTTGAACCCATGATAGACGGACCATAAGGGTTTCACACTTACTAATATCCTTCATGATGACTAAGTTATTTTATAATTATTTCTGATGAATAATTATTATTGATGAATTAGTACTGTTTTATTTATTTATTAATGCATCTTGATTTGGAAGAGATAATCACTAAACATTTCATTCTTTTATATCCCTAAAGGTCTGTTAAAATTGTATTTTAGTGCATTACACATAGGAGATAATTTATGGACATCCACTACTTATGCTAATGGATGTGAAATAAATTGTACAAATAACAACCAAAGAATGAAATTTTGTTTGTTGAAATATATCAAGAATTACTCTACATTATAAAAGTGATAAAAAAATAATGTTTCTTATCAACATTAATTTTGCTGAACTAATGACTATAGAAGTCATCATATATTTATGACATTGAGGCCATAAAATATTCATTGTACATTCACATGTTTTTGATTTATGACATCACCGAAGCCATATAAATATTTACACTTTTCCTCTAGGTCCAATAATCACTCTTATCCTATGTTCGCCTATGTGGAAACCGTGTTGTCTATTACTTTTCGTAATTATTTTTGTTCCAAAATTGATTTTTTAAGGGACGTTTTAGGATCCCTTTTTACAATGTGATATTCTGTCAATGAAACATTAAATTATTAAACCATTGATATCCCAGATTAATTATGAGGATGAAATTAATTTTAAGGGGTGTAGAATGTAACACCCTTTGATTTTTTGAAATAGTTTCTTCAAATTAATTTAATATTTTGATATTTTTCACTTCACGCAACATATAAAATTTTATTTCACTAACAAAAACATTATATTATCATGGAACCATATCATCATATGTTTCTCACAACACCAACATGTTGTACGTTACATGGATCTGAAATTTTAGTATCCATTATAAGCAACATTGACATTTATTAATGTCTTTTATAACACGCAAGACTGAATATTACATAACTATAATATATTATCCAAATTATTATTATAATTAGATATATCCTAGCTGTTAAATTAATAGATATCAACATTTTTGACTAAATTAAAAAACAATTATGGTTTAAAAAATTTAAGATGAATTCATAGGATACAAATTAATTAAAAATGATTATTAAAACTGATTGAATATATAGGAAAATATTATAATTGTTACAAAAAAGGTTTAACCTAATTAAATTAATTAAAATTTGTGATTAATTCAAATTTAATATATATGATATATATATAATAAAATATTTTTGATATTCATCCATTATATTTTGTAAAAACTAAAAAATAACCTACCAAAATTTATTCTTAAAAACATATATTTTACTGAATTTAATGGAGAACCAATTTAAAATAAAATTTTGAGTTGTTTTATAAATTAAATATGTAAAAATAAATCTGTATTTTTAATATATTCATCAAAATTATTTTAAGGTATATTTTTTGTATTTTTTTGTAAGGTTTCAACTTTCTATAATTATAAGAAATACTGGATTATAATTAAAAAAAATTTAATCAAATTAGTTTTTAATTAATATTATATTTTTCATTAGTGTAATATTTTATTTAGATAATATGTTTATCAATTACTGTAATTTAGTTCATTGAAACAATTTACACAAAGAATTTGGATATAAAAACATAGCTTACTTTTAGACATTTTTTTGTTAAAAACCCACATTATTGTTCTGTTAGTAGGATTAATTTTAAACTAATATATATACTTTATATGATTATAATTTTGTAAAATTGATTAAATTATTCTAATAAAAATAATATATAATATCAAATATTGTTAATTTTTTTTACCAAAAATATATGTGAAAGTGATTAAAATTAATTACTTCGGTTAAAAGAAATATAAGGTTATTAAAGTAGTAAACCATAAATAAGAGACACAAAAATTCTTAGAAATTTGTCCATAACCTATTTTAGGGACATTATTTGGCTTGTAACATTATATTATTTGAATTTTTATGTTTTTGTGACTCTGGTTAAGTAATACGAGGGTACACCTAAATTATTTTAAAAAATGTCAAATGTGTCATTTCCCTTCCATATAAAAGGCCACCACCTCACCCCACATCCTCACACCTATCAAGCCCCTTGGATTTCCAAATATCATCTCAAATAATATAAAAAATTCCCTAAATTACTCATTTAATCCTTACCTTGTAAAAATGGAAAATTAATGAATCTGTTAGACACATACCAAATGGAGTTACCTGATTCAGAGGTAATGGCTTCAATCAAGATCCTTTAATTTATTTTCCTTCTCATCCACTACAAATCTCTTTATTATATGATTATATAAAAAAAATATCCAAAATATACTAGGATGTTTATAGGTAATTTTGTTTTTCCTAAAATAACTCATACAACCATTAAATTTGTAACAAACATTCTATTTCCCTGTATGAAGAATGATTGACTCACAAAATAATGATAGTTCATTTTTCCATTACCACCTCCCATGGTCCCCATTTTTATAGAAACTATTTTTATATATTTCATATATTATATTTATTATTTCTATATGCTTATTTATTCCTTTTACACATAGATGTTTAAATTATAAATTATGTTAATACGATTATTTTATTTGGGGATGTGTGGACTACCACCCTATCAAAGTTACATGATTTGTTCATACATTACATTTATTTTATTATGGATGGTTTTAGTGAATATATAAGATATATATTATATCATAAATATAATTTAATAATTATATATGAATATATATAAATATTTTCCTTTTACATTATTTCTTTTAATACAACAGTTAAATGGAAATAGCATTAACGCATAGGTACAACCTACCATATCCATGAACGGTATATTCTATTTCATACATATAAATTTTATTGATAATTATAATATAAAAATATTTTTTATAAATTATATTTATATCATACTTTAAAATCTTTAAACTGTGATATAAATTATTAATACTGAATATATAACAAATTAAGACACATGAAAAGAATAAAGAAAAATTTACATGAAGTAAATCCTAAACATAGGATTTATGAAAATAATGTAATATAATGTAATAATAAACCCATATATAGATTTAGATATAAGAATATGGTTTTTTTAATTGTTCAAAATATTTATATTTATTATACTGGTGGATTGAATGAGTAAAATGGGATTTAAGACAGTAGGTTAGGGGATTTCATCTGACTTTCTATTTCTATGAGAATAATGTTATGTTCACCACTCATTCATTTTGTGGGTTGTATGTACTAACCATGATTTTAATATATTTATATTATACTTAAATTTATAGATATTCATATATAAATTTTATGACCTTTATTTCATGGTGTTTAAGTATCAAAAGTTACCATATCAATAAAATAGTTTTGTATGAATTTGTGTTCACTGAGAATGATTTTTTATTATGAACCTAAGTTATATTATGAGGTGTATATAATTACATTATACATGTAATATCATGAATTTAATATTTTTAATGATATTTTAATATTCATTTAATTTTATTTTTCTTATTGGGATATTATGATCACATGTTACCAAGTTATAAGGGTTTCTGAAACTATGTCATCACTTTACAAGATTTTTCATGTTTATTCTTTCTTTTATAAAATATTAAAACCAATATATAAAAAATATAATGATGTTTATTCCCCTGTGTTTATTCATTCTATACTCATGTATTGGTACCATATTTCTACACATTGGTATGTATGATATTTAAGAATGTTTTTTAAGAAATCCGGAATTTACCCTCTCTTCCATCTAAACACCATGTTCTGAAAAGGGGTTTCCATATATATTCTACAAATATAATATTATCACGAAACAAAATTTTAACCTTTTTTCTTGTAAAAATATTTTCAAAGGAATATCCTTCTCTCTTTCTGATCAATTTATTTTTCAAAAACATGTTACTGTAAAATATGAATATTCTTTTATCCTCATACGACTAGTATAGATTTACCCATCATCATTTCCATGAATATTTCCTTAAATTTTTAAAGTGTTAATTTTTAATTAAGTTTTTTTCAGAATTTATTATCATGAAAAATGTTTCTTCGAACTTTTTCATGTGTATTTTATATGTTTTCAATAAAAAAGGGTTTCAAAACATTTTCAATATTATTTTATAAATTTCAAGGGAAATGGGCCTCAAAAAAT
Organism: Viscum album; assembly: GCA_963277665.1. Classification (NCBI taxonomy): domain Eukaryota; kingdom Viridiplantae; phylum Streptophyta; class Magnoliopsida; order Santalales; family Viscaceae; genus Viscum; species Viscum album. Next base: position 251,317,335 of record OY728133.1, read on the forward strand.
TTTCAATCATTATTAGAATATTTTAAAAGTATTTTTAGAAAAAAATAATTTCATCCCGTTTTAAATCGTCCTTTATAATTGTTTAAGGAAAATTGTTTTCAAAATGTTTTTATGTACTATTTGAAATATTTCAATGTGTTTTCAAGAAATTGGTTTTTTAAAATGATTAAAATAATTATTTATAAGATTTAAATGTGTTTTAAAAAATATGTTTAAATTTTTTTTAATATTATTTTATAAATAATAAAGGAAAAATGTTTTCAAATGATTTATTATTTTCATTTAATGTTTTAAAGGTATTTTTTGAGAAAATTATAATCAAATAGTTTTATGTATTAAAATTTATTTTTTAAATAATAATGGATTTTTTCATTAAGAAATATTTTTGAAAGATATTTCAAAATTATATTCCATATAAGATGAAATAAATTGTTGTTACTCATTCCCTTTAAGGAAATTATCTTAAGGTTCAATTAATATTATTTATAAGAATGGGTAACTCTTAATCATATAGTGATTATGAAACCCATTTATCATTCACGATTTATATGCTTTTTGAAAGTCGATTTATTTTGTGGGTGATGTTTATAATGAAATAGTTATGAGACCTATATTAATTATTATGTTATGATAATACTTCATGTTTATAATACCTGTTACCTTTCATGGGTTATGATATCATTATTTATGATCTTGAGGAAAATGTACATATGATATATTTATGAGATGGGTGGGACCTATATCCGCCTCCAATGCATTGGGTAATGATTTATATCTCATGATATAGACTAATATTATATTGTGAATGAATTTTTACTACAATGATGGTCATGAGAGTGAACCATAGATACTAATATGGTATAAGGAGTGAACTCAAGATAGTAAGATAGCCATGGGAGTAAACCATTACTACCAAGATGGTATGGGTAGTGGACCCATATTACTAAGACGATATTAAGATAAATTACCTGGATAGTATGGAAATCATATTACAAACATATGTGTCTACTATAATTCCATGTTTTATTCATATGTTATGCTTTCATGGATTGTGTTCTTTATTTCATTATGATTTTTATCTTATGAACTACCAATATATTTACCCTGATTCCAGTTATAAATATTTATATACATGGTATGATCTTTTATTTTGATGATCTCGTTCTAGAAACCTTATACTCATGTTTATACTTATATGTCAATCTAGTTTTCTCTTACTGAGAATCTAAGATCACACATTTTTTGGAATAATTACCCCATGTTATGATGATATGTATTATGTTTGAGGTGGCTCAAAATGGGGCCTTTCAAGAATAAAAAAGTAAGACATTATGTATATCATTTTTACTTGTGTTTATGTTTCCATGTTTCGAAAGGAAATAGACCAGTTATAGTCATTGGGCATCTATTTGTATAGATTTTAATTATTTGGAAAATTTTATTTACTGTTAATGTTTTAAAAAGTAAGGTTAATTATTAACATGATAAATATTATCACATAATTTTCATATGATTATAAGGATATGGCTAATTCTGAAAATGAATAAAACATAAGAAATTAATGTTTTTATGAATAAAAATTATTCATATACAATTGATTTCTCCTTGACAATTATCTATCAAGGTTACTTTTCCACATTTCATATAGATAATTCTATTAATGAAATATTTTAACCCTCAACTTTGTAGATAAATGACTATCCATGTACCATTTTTGGTTTGTACATTATTCATTTTCCTAAAATCAAAAATATTATTTTTTTCAAAACCCAAGACATTTTTTGTCCAGTATTATCATAAAATAGAATTTTAGGTACCCTCACTTGTTATACATTATCTCATTGATAAAATGTCATTTATATTGAAAATTATGCTTTATAAAAACTTAAATATTAAACATTTTTAAGAGAATTTTTTTTATAATGTCCATCAGATTGACATTTCTTAATAAATGAATCACATTTTTAAAATGATAAATTATTACTAAAAATCATTTTATTATTTGTGAAACCCATTATAGATCTATCCTTATGAGGTATAGTTGTTTAATACATCATATAAATATTTTACATCCCAAAAGGAAACATAGATAAATATTTATTTTATCATTAAATTTTGTAAATTAGTTTTATAACTAAATTATTATCCTCAAAAGTATAGGTTTTCAAACTAGGTTTTACAAAATAATTTTGTAAAATATTTTTCGGATAAATATAATTTAAATAGATTTTCATGGTTATTAGAAGTTTTTCTTTAGAAAATTTTTAAATTATTTAATCTTTCTTAACATGTTATTTTGGAATTATCTTTTTATAAAACATTACAATTTTTATTTTTAAGAAGATTAGTAATCCAAATTACTTCTTAACTATTTTTACCATATCAATAAGTAAATTATTAACAATTAGAATTGATAAAAATAAACCAATGTTCTTCTATCCAAAAAAATCAGTTTCTAATGATATATCTAATGAATTATCTCCTCCACTTTCACTCAATGTGTCAGAATCATTAAAAATATTTTAGATCTTAGACATATAATTAAACATTACATTTCCATCATAATTTCTATATTTACTATAATTTATTTTTATTTTTGTAATATCAAGTCTGATATGTCATTCATTTTTCTATTCATAACTAATAACACAATAAGAATATTTATTTTCATTCTTATCCTTATGAATATTATTTTATCTATACCAAACAACTTTATTTACCACAATTTTAATAATTCTTCTAGTAATATTTTCAAACTCATTTCTAGTAAGATTTGATGAACTAGAATCTAATTTAACAATCACCTTATTTTTCCTTAAAAATTACATAACATTATTAGTGGATTGATATTTATTCAAAACATCTTATCTTGTTGCAAAATATATTACACCATTCTTATTTTATTTTCTTCTCAATATATCTTTTCAATATACCTTTTTATTTCATGATAGTACCAGAAAGATCATCTGAATTAAAATTTGAAATATTTCTTTCATCATATAATGATTTCATTTTTGATTCCTATCTTTTAAAAATTATATATATAATATTTTCAACTATCATTCAATTAGTAGGATTTTTTTCTCGAAGAAAGTGAAAATTGTTTTCAATAGTCACAAAACATTGAACTATTATTTATACTCAATATCTAGAAGAAAAATAGAATTTGTAATAGATTTCTCACATTATTTATCTTCTAGTATCAAATATATTTTTTTTCTAAAGTTAGTGACTTATAAATTTTAATAGAAGATATATTTAGATTGACATTATGAAATTTAACTATATATATTATTTTTCAGAGTAATCCTTAATCTATAATTAAGTTGATATTCTTGTTTTTATTGATTATTGAATACAAAAACTTATTTTTTTATTATCCTGAAATCACCATTAATATTTACAAAGTAATACACACTAGTATTGATAAATAAAATATTTTCATTCTACCACTCCAACACTCATAATCAATTCCATCGATGATATGTTGTTGACAATGATAAATTATTTTTAATGAGACAACATTAAGACCTTCCTTATTAATGATAATAAAAAAAAATTTCTAATGAAACATTATCTTATAATAGTTTGTAAATAATTTGTTTATAATAAAATATAATAAACATATAGTTCATAAATAATATAAAAACACATCATGTAAGGGTAGTAAAACCTACTCTAATACTATTTTTTGGATCAAAAGTGTTTAGAATATAAAATAAATTAGACACAGACATTATTTTATGATCATGTTGTCACAATTGGATCTAGATACATTATTATTAAATTAGAGTTATTTATTGAGATTAAATTTTCACAGATAAAAATTTTATTTATAAAGATAAGTTTAAAACAAACATTCTAATACATGTGTTCATCAGAAAATAAATATTGTATAAATATGAAATGGAAGATATTAAAATATTATTAATTAATTAAATAAATATAATATATTTAACTCTTTAAAATTAAGAGGTACGTCAATAAGAAATCATGACTGATGATATCTATAGTTTTAATATCAACTATAAAAGAAATAACATTCCTTACCAGAAAATCCATCTATCTGATAGATCAGTATTATATCAATACTCTGAATCCCAAAAGCCCTTCATATGATATATTAGAAATCTTTTTTCAATCATTTCCATGAAATCAATCTAAATGATGATCATTGTTAGTTGTTACTTCCTTCCCCTAAATCCCCTGATCCAATGGATCAGATTTCTCTCTATCTTCACATCCCAATAATATCTTAATTAGTAGCATGATCTCATAGAAGATTACAAAATAAAATATTTTTAAGGAATAAACAATCCTTAAAAGGATTCCATAAAACATTAACTCTCTATAAGATAATAAATAATAGGCATGATGTTTTCACATGGAAATATCATTAGACGACTTGAGTTGTGAATTACATCATCTCCTATCTCTTCAAATGACCATCAATTTATAGTATACAACCCAGTAGTCATATTTATGTGTTCATTACAATGAACTTATATAGATCACAATTTTAAATCTCATAATTATTTGTATGATGAACTAGAAAATTAAGACTTAGTTATACTTTTTTGGTCAGATTTCATTTAGTTTAGCACCATTAAATTCTATTTTTTATTCTTTCTTATTAACATAATTATAAACAATGTAATTATTAAAATTTCATCAGTTGATGAACTTCATTAATTGTTAGAAATTTGATAAACTCATTCTCATGTATTTGTACCAATTTAATTTTGATGATCGTGAATTTTATTATTCTGATAGATATAACAAAATTCTAACCACTGGTTATAAAAAAATCTAGTCAGATGGATTGAACTCACATTTAGTATTATGTAACATATTGAATAATAATAGTTTATATTTTTCATATAGTATTGATAATTATATGATATTTATAAATAGTATATTTTAAAAAACTAACTAATTCACCTAGAAAATATAGAGTTAGTAATCATAGTATAAAGAACATGTTCATGATTTCCAAAACTAATGAATGGAAAGGCATAAACTAACCTTTGACTCGATATATCACTCCAAATACAGTCTTACTACTACTAATATGTATTTCTTAGTGAGTGTTTAAGAGATAAATCATCATTGTTGAGGATAAAATGTGATCACTTTGTATGAATAATAACTATAACACAAATATCATTTTCTCCATAAGTTGTTTTGGGGAGTCCAAACAAAGAATAAATGATATTTTTTAACATTTCTATAATAGTTTCAGTAATGTTCACAAAAAAGCCCTTCGAATTTTATAATTCATCCTTAAAATTTTAAAATACTAAGAACTGATATTTGTAATCCATGATTTCCCACTACAAGTTTACCCATAAAATATGTAGTTTATATTCCTTTACATGTTTTTTTCCCGAATAAAAAGAGAATGATATATTATAAGAATCATCGAAAAGTTATTTCATACATTCTTTCTTTTATGGGACATTTTTTTTGTGTTCCAAAACATATAACTCCATCTTTATCAAGGATGTATTATTGAATACTCACTACATTTTTTTGTATCTTCACATCATCTTTCTAGGTTTTTTGATCTTCTCAAGAATGGATGGTTAAAAAATAATATCATAATGAACGTATTTTATCTTTAAATTATTATTTAAATATTCATTAACAGTAAATTTTGATTAATAAAACATTTTCATTCCTCTTTCAAGATATTTTAAAATGGTTCTTCTTTCTTATGAAATCTGCCACCATGTTATCATTTCTAGGATTGTAATGTATTGTGTAGTCATAGTCCTTGATCCTTTATAACCATATCCTTTATCATAATTTAATAACTTTTTGAGTGAAGATATAATTTAGGATCTTATATTCAATAAAAGTATATCAATTCTAACAATCGAGATGATGACTCCATATATTCTATGAAATGGCTATTTCTACCATCTATATATCATTATTTGTTTATTTCATCCCCCACCTCTTTAATTGTCATGATTCATTAGAAATTACCTTATTATTTTTCATAATAATATATCCCAAACCCTTCTCCTTTAGAGGGTAGTGAAAGCACATGTGCAGTGACCAATATCTTCTTAATCTCCAATATGCATTCCACATACTCCATTATCCGAAGGATCTTCAGTCCCACCTAGGATATCATGGTTAGTGAGTTATATTGTCTAGAGAATTTTAACAGAAAATACTTGTAGTATCCAGATAATCCAAGAAAAAATCAAATCCCAGTCATAGAGGTAGGTCTAATCTTTTTGTTAAGTACATCTATATTTTATATGTCCACACAGATACCCTTGTTTGGGATAACATGACCTACATAGGATACTCTTTAAAAAACAATCCACACATTATAAACAAGGAATATAATTTATTCTCTTATACAGTCCATTAAAAATATCCTAAAAGATCTTAATTTCATCCATTTTCAAATAATATATTATAATTTCATCAATAAATAATACTTCAATTTTGTGATGGTAATATATAGAAACTGTAATAATAAAATCATAAAATATAATAAGAGAGTTTTTAATCCCAAAATAAACACTATAAATTATGTTCCCAATTGGTATATCTTATCCCTCTACCCTCTTATAATGATAAATGGATCGAAGTTAAATCATGGAGAAACAAGGTGATCGTTGTAGTTGATTGAAAAAATCACCATCTTAGGGAAGACAATGTTTTTGGTTGATCATGATAAAGTTATGATCCAAATGGTTACTGTAGTGACCCATTGAATCATCTTTATTCATGAAAATAGTATTGTTATACCCTAATGTGAAGAAATATGGTGTAAAAATATATTGTCTAGATTCTCTTTAATATTCTTCTTTAATAAATCCATGGTAATAGGGTGTATTCTATATGGTATCTTTGAGATACACATATTTCTAAGTATGATCACGATGAAAAACTCAACCTCATGCCCTTGGGTATGGTCAGATTGTTCATCATTAAATACTTCAATATATTATGATATAATAAGAATGAAAATAATTATGATTTCATCACCAAAACTTTTATCCAAGAGTCCCCCATTGGTAGGTATAATAACCCATATTTAATAATTTAATTCAAAAGGGAACTCATAACCATGAATATATTAATATTTGATCTCAATAGGGTTTTTGATATAAAAAAACATCTTATCTTGATAATTGATATGATGTTTATTTAGGGACAACTATACCAGAAAAAATTTCACATAAAAATCAACCCTAAGAAGAAGATGTTGATCCACATGAAGTATATTCCAAAAATATTAAATTAGTTAAGGGTTAAAAATCAAAGATCAAATCATACTGTTGTCATGTATTTTCATAGAAAGATAATTAACTAAGGTTTCAGTTGGTAAATCAGAAATCTTAGTAAACTTGTGTTACATAAAAGAATTCAAATATTGAAAATAATATAATGTATTTTTAGATCCATAGTGTGTGATGAGTTTACCTTGAAACACTTAAATATCACTTCCACCTTAGAATTAATGATAGCATATTCTCTCTCTTTCAATCTGGGATTAGGGACATGTAAATGAAAATTCATTCCAAAATATTTAAGGTTAGAGTATTGGTTTTCATAATGACAAATCACTTTCCACTTGAATAATTGATGTTTTGGAGGAATATTATTTGGATCTTTCTTCTCTTATTTTTAATTAATAAATCTCTTTAAATTGGTTTGATAGTGCTGTGAAATATGTCCTACCACTCTTAAAACACTTCCTAGATCACATGAGGTTACTTCTTGAGTAATTCCTCACATGTTTTTGATACATAGTTATTAGAACATGTTTTCCCCATTTTAATTTCTAATAGATCATCCAAGAAAAAGTAAATATCTCTTTCTCTATAAAATAAATAGAACCCATATTATTCTTTTATATTTTTAGCGCACATTGAATATCCCCTCATATCCACCAAATAATATTATTGTTGATTACCATCATAGTCTGGGTTACAATTTACCAAAGAAATAGTCTATCATAATTTTAGATTAGTATATATAACTAGAGTTTACCCATGTGATCCTCATGATGTTTTGTTCATATGATGAAAATAATTTATCCTCCTTTCATTTTAGATCAAGGAATTCCTTATCCATTTCTTTTTGAATACTTTGAGTAGATTTATTATTGAATAATACATTATTGAATTCATAACATTCCATAGAGTCTAATCCCACATTTTTCATTATATTATTATGATAAACATCAACCTTCATCCTCTCATTCAAAATGATAAATAAGAAAAAAATCATCCTTTGTGAAAAGGAGGATAGATAGTATATTTTCAATCACATTGGTCAATTTATTAGAAGTAATTTGATTAAAGATAAATTTTCAGAGGTTGATACTTATTAAAAATTGATTCAATATAAAATAACTATATTTTTTGTGTGTTTTTGAGTTCAATAATAAAGCTATTATTATTCATATCCTGGGATAGGTTTGTGATCGATTTTATATATGTTTTTACACCAACTCACATTGCATTTGGAATCTCATTAAAAATATTAATATTTTCCATCACACTATTTATTATCTCAGTTATACTTTCTTCCATCCAAAACATTAAATAAATGAATATTGGGTGATATATACTATTAAATTAAGTGAGGGAAAACTATGATTTTTGAATACATGACTCATATAATATGTATGTGCCTTAACATACAAAACTCTAGGAATCAATCTATATTATCCATGGTAATTAACATTTTTTGGTTATCTAACCATAACATATTCAATTCCTATATAGTGGTTCATGAAGAGAATGGGAAGTGACCAAATTATATGTCCTATGAGTGTCTATCAACGTGTTCTATATTCAGACCAATTATAAAAAAAGGGTGAATAACGAGTTAATAATCAACCAACCATTTTTGAGGTGATAACCCATATGTGCAACTCTTTCATAGCAGCATCCTCTTTCTTGAATTCAAATAAACATTTATTGCTAGGAAAACCATAAAATCTATACATAACAAATACATTAAAAAATTATACAATACAAAGTATATTTTTAATAATTATCACTAAATTTATCTAAATTAATTCCCAAAATAACTAATCCTTCAAATAGATTCCAAATTTTTAAACCCATGATAATCATATAAAAATTCTAGATTTATTTCAAGGGTTACTTAATACATTCCTCAAAATATCTCATAAGATAATGATTAGTTGTTTTTTGACTTGGATAATAGCTACATAAACCTATTATTTTTCAACACTTATGAATATATATCTATAAACATTCACATTCATACCCTCTTCTTTAAATATTATATGGAATAATAATTTTCATAACCAAGGGAAGAGAAACATCAGAAGGGTTTATCTAAAAAGATCATTAACAGAAACATATCAACTATTAATAATTGTTAGATCTTAAATATAATGGAAAACAAGACTAAGGGAGTAATAAGAGATAAAAATATTATGAAATAATGTGTGAAAAATGATTGATTGATCATCAAGGACTGTGATATTAGAATGTATGTCCAATGATAGATCATATAAAATAGGTCTTGGAAAAAATAATGAAAATGAAATAAATCCATATGAATTTAGAATATCATTAGAAAATGAAATATCATAATCATTTATCATATATTTAAAATAAGGAACAATTTAGTGATGTCATGTTATAGACATAGGTAATGGAGAAAAAATATGATCGATTCCATGTGTGTCCACCCATAAATTTTTCTAAGAAATCTACATATTCCTATAATTTAGTTTTGTGATAAAAAATATATCTTCACATTAGTATATAATGACATATAAATCTATAACCAACCATTTTAGGGTCATTTAAGACCATACCCACCAATTTCCATACATATGGGTTCCACTTAAAATCAAATCATTCAATTTATCACCAATATCCAATGATAAAAAAATTGTGTTTCATAATTTTTTTAATGGTATAACATTAAAAAACATTTTTATTTGGTACAAAAAACAAGATCATCCCAAAGAGAATATATCAGGGTATTTTTGAACCAATACATTTTTAGATATTAATCCTTTTAAAATAATAGATAGATCACTGAAAAGATTATTCCAAAAAAAAATTTATTAATATCACTTTAAAAAAAAGTAATTTTAAAGGAATGTTCAAAAAGTATTTTTATTAAACGTAGGGGTGAAAAAAGATAAAATATATGATTCAAAATAAATTCTAAATTAATATTAGTTTAAAATAAGTAAATCATAAGTTAAAATATGATGTTTTTAGAAATAATATATTATTATTGTTTGGAAAATCCTTTTAAATGTATGAAAATTCTTCTATGAAAAATCCACATTGTTAAAAATAAATTAAAATTTTGGATTTAGAAAAAAGATAATTATAAATTTCATTGGATATAAAATCAATTTAATATTTCACTAAGTAATAGAGAACATTGATGGTGAGGAAAAAACATGGACATATAGGGGAGAATCAATTAAAATATAATTTGATTTCTCTCCAAAAAATCACATTTCTAAAAAACAATAGACTCATAAAGGAAGAAAAATTTGGATTAAAATATTATTTCCCCAATAGTTATGGTGGAAAATCAACATAACTATATAATATTATTGATATGATTGTACGCTGAAAGGATTTATACAAAGACATGTGTTTTTGACCCCTGGGAAGGATTTAAGCCATGAAAAATGCCACATCTACTCTAACTTAATGGAATGATTTCTAACCTCGTGTAATAAAAAAATATCTTAATAACATATTTCAAAACCATTTTAATTTCTATAATATTTTAAAAAATTATTTTATAGATATTCAATAAATGTTTATTAGTTAGTTATCATCGATTTTCAAAATATGGTGTCAAAAAAATAGATATTTTTAATATGTTTTATACTTCAGGTATTCCTATTTATTTATATCCCAAATTAAATTATTATTAATCAATCTAAGTATTATATAAATGTTTCAAAAAAATTTATTATTTTAAAATTTCAATTATTAACTATTTTCTTAATGTTTTGGGATGAAGAAATTGATGACAATATAATTTGGGTGAGTTTAACAAGTAAAATGGTATATATTAATAAAACTATTAGATATAAAATTATGTATCCAATAAAATTTAAATCCCTAATAAATTGTTATTTTTTTCCCATAATATAAAATTACATAACAATCCATGCCATAAATGTTACAACATCACTCATGTAAGTGGTAAAAATGATCAAAACAATATTGTGTTACAATGATTGAATGAATAAGAGAACATTTTTCCATAATGTTGATATAAAGATTTATGAATATTAAAATTGTTATAAATATAATATATCTTTATTAAATTCATTCTAATGTCTATATATTATGGGTTTTTATGACATATGAAATTCGTTCTTTGTGGATGTGGTATTCCACACATATGCACAATTAAGGATCACATTTCACAATTAATGTGAAGAATTAGGGTATATAAAAATGATCATTTGAGAATTTTATTTTATAGAAATAATACATATTCATTCATAAAATACATCATTTTTTCATACTTGATATATTTTTAGGAAAAACAAACCACATTGAGTCGTGGTGGTAGTAGTATATATGCTCACATGATCGATGTTAAATTGTTTTCTTAGTGGATAGATCATATTTAATATGTTGTTTTATAATAAATATAATGAAATTTAAATATAATAAAAATATTAATTTAATTAAATTAATATTTTTATATATTTTTTTATGGAGTATAATAGTTGAAAGTACTAATAGAAGAGAATACCCACGTTGGAAGATTGAATTTTCTAATGAAAAACTCTTATGTAGTCTAGTAATTAAGGAATCATTATCCAAAAAAAGGATTATATAGGTTAGATTTGATTATAATAGAAAAATAAAGAACAAATGTAAGGGGTAAATTTTGGTTGAAATGTAACATGTACATGTAGATGTGGTTTCCTAATATAAGAAATAAAAAATCCGGACATTTGGTAACAAACATTGTTTTTTAATAATTCCATGACACTATTCAAGGGACAAAAACTAAAATGTGGATAATGAATGGGGTGTATGAAATGATAAATTCTATGATCCTCCCATAATATGATTTTGTGAGATGTTAAGAGTTATTTATTTCTTTTTGTTCACTTTTAACTGTTTACCCATGTAAAATTTTACCATGAAAGATAATATTTTACATTAGTAAATTTTGTTGTTGAAAAGTTGATGATTGGATCATTTTAACTAATTTTTAAAATATGATGTTAAATTAAAAAACCATTCTAACAAATATAATTTTAAAAGGTTTAAAATTAAAATTTTAAAATAAACAAACCTACATGTGTAAAAAATAATTTAGAAGATTAATGAATTTTAAATTTTCAATTATAAAAAAGATATAATTATATTATATATTTTGTTTAAGGAAATCGTCTTATTTATTGTAAAAAATAAATTTTGGAGGCTTTTAATACAATAAAAACTTTAATTTCTCAATCATTATAGTCAATTCGAAGACAATATGAAAATATTATTTTTTATTAATATTTCAATTTAATTTAGTATTACAAATATTGAACAAATGATTAAATTTTCATATAATAACATTAAAATGAATTAGTTTATAATTATATTAATATTCTCTACAAAAATTAATTTCTAATCGTATATAATAATATTATAAATATTATATTATGAAAAGTACAATTTTTAAAAATACCATTTTTGGACTAAAAATAGACATCTTATGAAAAAACTCCTCAATCCATACTATATTAATTTTTATGCAATTAATTTAATAATGAATTATTTTTAGTAAAATTTAAATTTACAAATTAAAACAAATAGCATAATTCAAATAAAATTTATTTTATTTAAAATATAAATTTTTTAATATTAACATATATTAGTTATTTATCATCTCAATATTAAATTTTTACCATATTATTTCCAATTATAAATATATTTTAATAATTTTGACTTATTATATTGTAGTTAATTATTATTATGTTCATTGTGTAACATTATTTATTGGAAATTAAATCTCTTTTATAATGTCAATACATCATGATTATTACAATGTGATATTGGAGGCATGTGGTTTAATACTCATATAAGGAAATGGTTGTTGATGTATAATTATCAATTTTCACGGATTTTATGAAATACTGATTCTATTCTTCTAACATAATCAAAACATGAAACTATGTGGAAGGGGTATTTCTATAATAATTGGAAAAATTTTTGTTTTTAAACAATCTATGTGAGTGTTTATATATATGAAACTAGAGTTTAAAACCTAGAATAAGAAACATGTATAAGTCAGGTAGTGAAATTATAACCAGTACTATGTGGATTCTATAGTAGGTTGGTATGAATTGAAAAAAGACTCATTAATTTATTTTGATAAGGCCATCAGGCCTTATTTGTATGCCCTTCTGGTCTCGTATATTAAAATGGGGTAATTAGAGTTGTGGTGACCATTAGGGGGGTTCTGTCCTGATCCGTTAATTTCCTATGAGAGAGAGTGTGGGTATGATTATTTTTAACTCCATTTTCCATATAATAATAGTAAAAATAGATAATTATTATTTTTATTATCATCATCATCAATGTAATCATAATAATAGTAATCATAAACTAATTGGGAAGTGTGCCGAAGATAAAAAATTAACTACATTAAAAAATTTATAGGGTAATATGTAAGAGGATTTGATGGGTGATTTCAATTCATATATTCCAATAAACAATATAGAAATATAACATTAAGAGACATTTTTAAATATTACCATCACAACATTAAGAAAATTATTTTATAAGTATTTACCACATTAACTATGATTGAAGTCATGATTCATATTCATATTTGGTGTGTAACTATATGGGTTATTATGGGTAACAAAATTCCGTGGAAAATTAATATTTTAGTTACAAATTATTGGATGTTTTGAGGATCGGGATTCGAATTGGAATTATGATGGTTATAATATCTCATAGAAATGTTTTTTAATATAAATCTATGCTTTGGGGGTGTTTTCAGAACTAGTGTGAACATCAGAGTGGGATCAAGGTGACCCCCTTTCATAAATTTTGGATGCAAGTGTCTTAGGACATAATAAAGGTTGATTGTCACTATAATGGACTTGTATTAACTATATATATATTCCATAAATAAATAAAAATATAAAAAATTTCTCAACATGGTACATTTTACATAAATGGAATTTCACATAAATTTATATAAAAATATAGGTTTTAAATATAACTATTAAAACTAAGGAATTTAATTAGATGGTATAATTAGGTGTAACCAAGTTAAAAAATTGGGGTATATGGAAAGTAATTTCTACATTAATACAAATGAAATTAAATTAGTATAGCTAAAATAATAATGGAAATCATTTTATGGATAAAAATATATTTTGAAAAAAAACAATTTCATTCAAGATACTAAGAATATTATGAATAAATAATATAAAAATATATTGTAAGCATTAAATATACGTAAGTCCATCTATGGTTAGATTAATCGTATATGGTTCCAAAAATGAACTTATTCTTCATTTATCATACCTCCTAATAAAATAAAACTAATTTCAACTAACCAGGGACTTCCTGTAGGCCAGTGGTAGGCGATAAAGGCATGTCGCACTTTGGTTGTGGGTTCGATTCTCGCATCTTTGTCCGGCGTGACGGGTTGTCGCCCATCCTGTAGGTTGTCCTTTTTCTAAAACTACACTATTATAAAATTCCAGAAATAATATCGAAAAAAGGTTATATTCTTAAACAATATTATCTTATGTCTAACATAATCCATTTCAAATATTTAGGAATATCCAAAATAATTCTATCCAAGCTCATTGTATAAAGAAAATGATTACTAGAAATTTCATCAACCAAGAATGTGAATACCATAATTTATCCCCCATATATCATAAGATATAAATTGTTGGTCACATTCCAAACATGTGAATTCTTTAATCATTTATTCTCTTGAAAAATTAATACCCATTGAACCTTACTGAAAACATGAATGCTGTCAAAAGTTAACTCTATCCACATACCAGAATCCCAAAATTTCTATATATTCAAAACATGATGTCACTTTGTCCTTAAATCAGTCATGAGCACATTAATACTATCAAACATATTATCATGTATGAAGGTGTATCCCCACCTTCAAGGATTTACTTTATGGCTAAACATTGTGGATCATTATAATGCATATCCTTGATCTGTCTCAAGGGTGTAGACTCCACTACTACCAAAAATAGAGTCATCTTCTCCTGACTCTCCTGAACTACCTCATGCATTTCTACCAGCAAAGTCATCATCTTCCACTCTGTACTCAACTCATATACCAATTGAGTCCAAGATTTCCTACTCAAGGAATCGGCCACACTGTTCCCCTTTCCGAGTGTATATGCCAGTTCAAAATCAAATGACTACAAATAATCTACCCATATTCACTACTGAATATTCTAGTCGCACTATGAAAAGATATACTTCAAGATTTTGTGATCAATAATGACTATAAACTTTTCACCCAAAAGATAGTGTCGCCAACACTTAAGAGAATAAACAACTTCTTCCAACTTGAGGTCATGCGTAGGGTAAATCTGTTCATATGGCCTCAGCTTCCAAGACCCGTAAGCAATGAACTACATTAAAAAATTTATAGGGTAATATGTAGGAGGATTTGAAGGGTGATTTCAATTGATATATTCCAATAAACAATATAGAAATATAACATCAAGAGACATTTTTAAATATAACCATCACAACATTACGAAAATTATTTTATAAGTATTTATCACATTAACTCTGATTGAAATCATGATTCATATTCATATGTGGTGTGTAACTATATGGGTTATTATGGGTTATAAAATTATTTGTAAAATTAATATTTTAGTTACAAATTATTGGATGTTTTGAGGATCGGGATTTGAATTGGAATTATGATGGTTATAATATCTCATATAGATGTTTTTTAATATAAATCTATGCTTTGGGGGTGTTTTCAGAACTAGTGTGAACATTAGAATGGGATCAAGGTGACCCCCTTTCATAAATTTTGGATGCAAGTTTCTTAGGACATAATAAAGGTTGATGGTCACTATAATGGACTTATATTAACAATATATATATATATTCCATAAATAAATAAAAATATAAAAAATTTCTCAACATGGTACATTTTACAAAAATGGAATTTCACATAAATTTATATAAAAATATAGGTTTTAAATATAACTATTAAAACTAAGGAATTTAATTAGATGGTATAATTAGGTGTAACAAAGTTAAAAAAAAGGGGTATATGGAAAGTAATTTCTACTTTAATACAAATGAAATTCAATTAGTATAGCTAAAATAATAATGGAAATCATTTTATGGATAAAAATATATTTTGAAAAAAAAATAATTTCATTCAAGATACTAATAATATTATGAATAAATAATATACTAATATATTGTAAGCATTAATAATTATTTACTAATCAATTAATTATTAGTTATAATAAATAAAAATAAATAATAATTAACATTTTAAAAACTATATTTTCCAATATGCATATTTATTTAGTATACTAAAGGATTATATTTTAAAATTAAATTTTAAAATTCTATAAATTTAATATTTATATATAAATATCATTTTGTTCTAAAAATATATATTAATAATTTTAATTTTTTTAATTTTATAAAATGATTTATATTTTGGAGAATTATAAGAAATAATTTTTTAAAAATAATAAGACTTATTAATTATTATTATATAATCATTATTTTTAAATTATATAAAGATTCTTATAAGAAAAAATATTTATTTTTAGGTCATGTAATAATTTTATAAATATTGGTTTCTAATCAAATTAATGATATTTTAGAGTTTTGGTTACATTTTGATAAAACAATTATGCATTATATATTAGTTATTTTAAAATTAATCATTTTCAATTTATGAAATTATATATTTTAGAATTGATTAAATTTTTTATTTATTTGGTCCAAATTTTATAATAAGGACACTTTTTTGTATACAAGGTATATTTCATTGGTAATAACTAGTTGGTGCGGTGATAACAGAAATTGAAAAAATGATTAAACATATAAGTAAATAGCATAAAATATTAAAAACACAATTTATATTTGGGTGGTGGAGATTTGGGTAAACCATAATTTTTTTTCAATACATTATTTATCAATTTTGGATCCACATTTTTGGAAATTGACTCCCCATTATTTTTAGCATTTGGGTATTTACAAAATTATGATCCCATTGTACTTATAAAAGGGACTCACATATCCTCATATCACCTAATATAAAATAAATTATTTTTTCTAAATATGTATCCAATAATCTATTAAAATCTCTTATAAAACATAAGGATGTTTGTGTATTTCCAAAAAACCGTCCATTGAAGGGTTAACCCACTTTACAAAAGAGATAATCTATGAAATGAGATTTCAGTTCCTAACCTATCATTATTTTTTTCTATATTTTATGTTAGGTTATTCTATATATTTATTCACCATATAATAATTATTACATAATCCTTATTATTATATTATAATGTTATTTCTATGATGGTACTATAACTAACCACTTACCCCTTTTCGTTAAGAAAAATGAAAACCTGAATAATATTTTTACCGACTACTACCTCCACAACGCCACATGACTCTTTTTATATCCCTCTATAATTATATTGAAATAATAGGAAATTTAATATATAATTATCATATTTATAGAATAGTTTTTAATAATATATTATAATCTATATTACTCATTTCACGATTATATGGAAAATGAAATCATTATCCAAGCATACTTGTGGACTACTTCCTCCATAAAACAATCAAAATATCATTTACATTTAATCTATTTAATACATCATTGGACATGTGAAACATTTTAAAGGGTAAATATCTTTTTTGATATCACTAGGGTTCCGTTAAAAAAATTTACAACTTATTAATGGAATTGAAAACAATTTATTACCATAAATTAAATCATTTAAAACAAGGGTACTAGGTGGAAATATTTAATTCAAATTATATAATATTTTTGTATTCATTACTTATTATTCAAATATATATAATTATTGTTTACTTAAGTAATAAAAAATAAATTAAATCATTATGATATTAGTGTAATTATATTAAAACTAAATCACATTATAAATATCTATTAATCATTGTATGTTCTTGTTTTGATATGTTTTTACAAGATACTAGAATAATGAATTGTAGTGATATCATGGATGAATATGGAAACATAATTTATAATTTAATATGATATAAATTTGTAAATACTTATTTTTTATTATATTGTAATGTTACATCAATATTAATCAGAGTAATTATGAAAACAACCTTCGTTTTTTAAAAACCACTCTAAAATTTTCATTGTCCATTGTATCTTCTAAGATAATGACTAGAGTAATCATGAAAGTAAATTTAAATATCAGAAATAATTATAATATGTAAATTATTAAATATTAGTGTACTTGAAATTTTGAACATTTGTAGCATAATTAGTAACAACACTACTATTACAAAACTATTTCAAAATAATCACGATTACTTATAATCAAAATAAAAAATAAGTTGGAAATGACTAATAAAAATATATCAAATTAGTATAAATAAATTATATAAAAGGTTATTTATCTGAACTTATTTCATAAAAATGTGATTATTATATTTATATTTTCTATATGTAATCTTAGATTGAAATCGTCTAACCATGAGAATAAGGTAAGGATTTATTTATCTCAAATTTGAATCCTCTGATACATGTTTAAGCAATAAACCATATTTCCTTATGAATTATATAGATACATTCATATTTTCATTTAGTGTCATTATAAAAATATATTCCATGATATTAAATGTAACACCCCAGGTAAATAATGAGTATGACATTTTCACATTTGTCCATATTTGTGAATAAAATATTAATACTACTTTAAAGGGAACGCTATGCTGAATGGAGTACCCAATATGCAACAACAAGTTCCTTTGAAATCATACGTTGCACTCTAATTATAAAATAATATTATTTTAAATGGTAGTTAACACATAGCCATTGTATTGACAGGAATAAATATAAATAACTAATTTACGATTAAATATGTTTTTTAAATGTTTCTACTTTTATCCAATAAATTTTAGAGGCATAAAATACAAATGAATCCAATCTTAAGCATTGAATACACTAGTATTTTTAAAAGATTGTTTTACTTCCCTTTTGATGGAAAACCATTTTTAAATAAAAATTATGAAAATTTTATGAGCTCTATTTTTGAAAATAAACATATTATTTATGATTGGGGCATTTAAATTTACATTGGGTAAATTTTTGGTATTTTTCTGAAAATGTTCATTTTTCAATGAATAGTTAAAAATACTGCATTTTACATTAAAACTGCTTTTTCATATAATTTAATTATATGGTTACATTATCATTTTAATTTTTTTTTAAAGTGTAATTATAATATATTTTTACCATGTAATCCAATTATGGCCATTGGGATTAATTTCACTTTTTAATTGGGCATAAACAAGTGCAAAACTTTTCATAAATATTGTTTCTAAAAAACCCGCTATTTGTTTTGACAACGGGATGTTTTTTTAAATTAATTATTTCAAATTATGTGTTTGTAATTTGGTAAAATGGATTACATATTTGTAATCAGAAGGTCCAAATTATATAATTAAGACTCTTTTGTTTTTTGACATTATGAATAGTAACGACGGTAATTTTGATTAATTATCTTGATTAATGAGTAATCGGGTAGTTAAAGATAATAAAATAATAACATAATAATAAAAAATGACCACAACATGTGTCCTAAGGCTACTGGTTGTCTCATGTCCGACCATGGGATGCCTTGTGCCAAACTTTTGGGCCCCATGGAATCACTTTTGTGAGAAAGTGAGTTTTTATCTTTTTATTTTTAAAGAATGTTAAATGTAACAAAGAATGTATCACCTAAGTAAAATATTTTTAATTTTGTCTACATAAATTATATTTTGCACTATAAATATTCATTATAAATATAAAAATATTTCCTACGTCATGATAATTTTTTTATAATTTTTAGACATTAAATTTATTAAATTATATATGACATTATGATGATGCAGCGATTACCTCATTAATAAGGGATTAAACTAAAATGGATAGATAATGTAAAATATAAGACCTAAACATGTCCAAAACCTATTGTATGGGTGGATTTCGAACCCTTATCACCTTACCCTCGAATCAAATCAATGCAGGACCATTAAAATCTGAAACACATTTGAATATAAAGTTACATTTTATACCTTTCCAAGAGTGCCCCTTCTCTCCTCTTATAAAAGTCCCTCACCTCTACCTCATTACCCACACAAGAAAAGCCTTTTCCTCATCCAAACCCTGCCCATTTTGTCTCTCCACATCCCTCTCCAACTCCTTGAAGCCTCACTTTGGGCAGAAGTCTTCCCCAGGAAGCCTTTGAGCTCAAACCAAAGGGAGTTACCCGATTTTAAGATAATGTCCTAACTTGTGTTCTTTTGTTTTATTTTGCTTATACAACCCCCTAAACTCTATTTATTCATTTATTTTGTAACAAATACAGTATCTTCACTATACTAGGATGTTGTTATAAAAAGCATTCGAGCTACACATACACACACCAACATCAAATGGTTAAAGATCATACTGTTTCTGTGGATGGAAAATTTCTGTCTCACGAAACGATGATTGTTCAACACTCATATAACACCTTAAAAGGTGGCCATTAAGATGTCACTATATTTATATATGATATATTATATGTTTATGTTTCTGTATTTTTCTTTTGTGTCATTCCTTTATGGTTTCCATTGTGGGTAAACATGATAATTTCATTTTAGGATGTGCGGACTACCTTCCCCTCAATGTGATTTGATTCGTTACTGCCATATGTGGGATGTATAAAGGATGGATTTTAAGTTATTATATATGATTTATGTTACATATAAATGATGAATATAATTCTGGAATTAAAATATAAATACCTCTCATTTGGTTTTAATTCCATTAATATGACATAGAAATGAAAGTAGTGTTCATGCGTACGTACCGCTTACCGTCTCCATGAACGGTGCATTTCATTTCTTACCTCTAAATGATTATGTAATATTATAAATACATGTATATTCTGGATATATATGATATATATGATATCCAAATCATGAATATAGTTCTGGATATAATGAACATTTGACCACACGAACAACATGTAATTGTAAGAACTCCACTTTCGACTTAAGAACCAAATATCGACAAAACAAACATTATTAACTTAAATGATTAAATAATGTTTATAACCTGGAAATAAATGATATAAAATTAATAATGAACTAGTAAAAGGTTCTTAATATAGTTGAAATTAACTCAAGTTTATTATTCAGGACGTTAAAGAACGATCGAGTCAAGTCGGACCCGAGGAAAGGGATCCTACTCCTCTCTCTTTTTTTATGTACACCCTTTTATGTCATTCTTTTTAAGCTAATATTTCTTGTGACTGGGATGTTATTTTATATTAATCTTACTATAATTTTTATGTTCATATGATGAGATACCCTATTTCCTATCATCAATCCATTTTGGAAGTTTTAAGTGGCGCCGTTAGGCTGCAGAGTTTTTGTAATGAATTTTTCATCTCACTTTTATTCCTGTGAGATTTATGCTACATTTGACACAATTTCCATTGATTGGTGTATGTAATTCCCATTATTATACACTTTGTGTAGTATAATTTCATTTATGGGTATTCAAATCATCATTGTATGACCCTTCTTCCATGGGGTTTACGTTTCGAAAGTTACCCAACTCGGTAAGGGGACCTTTCACCATCCACTTTTTAAAAGACTTCTTTTGTTATGTCTCTTAATTCACATACTATTATGTTGCGATATGTTATTTTATATCCTTATTGATATAAATTTTATTTCCAAGTGATGAGATGCCCTTTTTATCTCTCATCAACTCATTTTCAGAATTTTGAAGTGATGTCGTTAGGCTGTCGAATTTTACCAAGGGACCTTTTTAACCCAATTTCGATTTCTTTGGGTTCAACATGTAGTTATTGAATATGTAATATTTTGAATATGTGTGAATGATCTTTTATTGTTTTAAACTTAATATCTACTTATATTGGGTGTATTTATATTTGTCACACATAATTTTTAGATTGATTTATCCTTAATTTAAGAATACCTTCTTTATAAGGGATTTCATCACATTTGACATTTCTATTGAGACTTCATTGTTGTTATGAACTAGTTCACACTTATATGGTGTATATACTATCCTTTGGAATATTATATCATGAATCCAGTTATTCTCATGATATTATAAAGTTCTGACTAAATGTTATTCCTCAATTATTGTATTCAAGTGTCTTTAATTTTGGTAAAACCCCTTTAACCAAAATATCGCTTTAAATGTTTTAATTATTTGTTCTTATTAATATACATGTTTTAAAAATGGTTTTAAGTATTTATTTATATGTATATTAATGGTTTAAATTTTAAAAGCATCAAGGTGTTATGGGACACTTTGATTCAAAAATATCTTTATTAAATGTTTTAAATGGTTTTGGAAATGGTTTCTTTTTTAATGGAATCATTATTTCAATATACTAAAATGTTATATTGTGATTGAATTGTGGAAATGTTATGTTTTCTTTATGCATGTTTTATGTGATAAGTTTATGTTATGGTTCTTGGTCATTTTTATTAAAACGGGTGGTTCCGTGATAATCTAAGGGTGGGTGAGCCCGATATAGCTCTCCAATGCATTGGGTAACGCGAAAGAGTGAAACGTTAAGGTTTCTCCGAAGAGATTTAGGGAATATACTGTGGTGGGTATTATAAACGTAACCAAGAGGGTTACTCCCTACGTAATAATGTTATGAATGCCTCAAGTTACCTTTTATGACTTATGATTTCTATGATTTATTCATGATTTGATGAGGTATGTTAAAGTGCCTTTGTTTTATGGGTAAAGTATGATTTCATTATTATGTATATATGAACTCATGTTTCCTTTCCATATTTTTATAACCCTTACTGATATTTTTATGCTCATCCCAAGTATTTGAAATGTTTTTCACAGGTCAAGGGAATGGTACATGATGTGATGATAGTGTCAAGGATGTGTCAAGAAAGAATCCATGTTTTATTTTAAATATGTTTCCATTGATGGGAATAATGAATATTGTCTTTTATGTAACAACTTTGTTTAAATGTGGAATGTAATGCATGTTTCATGATATAATTCTCTAAAACTCTAAACCTGAAAGGATTCTCAATGTGTAATCTTGTAATAACTCAAGATTAAGTAAGGTTTAAGGCTGGGGCCTTATTTTTGGTATCAGAGGTCGGTTTAGATAACTTTAGAGGTTAGGGTATTCTTTAAGCATAATTGACATTACCATAATGGTTAGGATTTTAGAAAGATTCCTAGTTTTAGATAAAGTGAATGAGTAAGTATATCTTAGTTTTTATCTTCCTCATTAGTACATGATGGTTTTTTTGATGTACTCACACTGACCTTTTTGGTTTTAGTAAATGGCTGGATCTAGTAGGCACCAAAGTAAAAGTAGATGTGAAGGAAACTATGACAGTTTTTTGAGCATGCAACTGAATGATCTGGGAGCTTCAATGAGAACTCTTTTGATTTTCCTCAACCAATTATCTGGAGTCATGATTGACCACCTAAACCTTGGTGATTTCTCTAAGGCATCATATATGCGAGAAACAAATCCCTACGGAACTATATATAATAATCATAAAGGTATGTGTGTTAAAAAACCTATGTGTCAAAAATGTGGAAAGAAACACCTAAGAAAATGTTTCAAAGGGACAAAAATATTCTATAGATGTGAAAATTAAGGTCATAAAGCAAGAACCTGCCATGGAAAAAGGAAGCATCAAGTTGACTCGAGGAAAGGGAAAAAAGTTCTTTCTAAGGGATCAATTGAATGTTTAAAATGTGGTGTGCATGGTCATTATGCAAACACATGTCCTATGAAGAAGTTTCGTGAATGGGATCACCAAGATCATACAAATGTTCATTTACCAATACCTAATGCCATTCCAATTGAGGATGAAGAAACTGAAAATGACCAATCAAAGGTATGGATTATTTCATAACTATTGTTTTCCTATTTTGGAATCTTAGGATATGATTCGTGATTTAGTTTGTAGGAATGAAGTATTTCAGAATAAGTTGGAAAGTAATGGTTAATGGATCATGAAGAATGTTGAATGAGTTAGAAGTCAACATATAAGGGCTTCAAGTGTTATGGTGAAATTCTTAAGAGTATTAAGTCTCTTTTGAGGATGGGATTACATTAGAAGACTTTTTATAGTATGTGTAACCCTGATGTTTAATATATGAAAATTATATTCAATTAATAGTTATCTGTTCTTTTGTGGGCATAGTTATAAAGAACCATTTGGGATTATATGACCCTTACTTTTGAGGTAATTATGGGTTATTATATGATATGCTGGAAAATGAAAGGCATGAGATAAACTTGTGGTTAAAATATGTTATGGTCATTTTTGATGATTTTATATCATTTTGGGAAATGTTTTGAGAATTATATAGTTTTGGAAAAAGGAAAACACGCATACCTTGTGACAACCCGTCGCGTCAGACAAAGCTGCGGGAATCGAACCCACAACCAAAGTGCGACTGGTATTTATCACCTACCACTGGACTACGTGAAGTCCCTGGTTAGTTTGACTGATTATTTTTTAGTTAGATGATTTTATGAATTATGAGTAAACTGATTTTGGGTTATCTATGGAAATTTATTAACCTATCATGGAGGATATGTGATTGGGTTGATTACTTTTCAATATGAGACTTTAGGAGGAACTGATGTTGTTTGGAGATTAATGTTACGATTTAACTTAGAAGACTATGTGACTAAATCCTTAAAATGTTTGGGTTTCAATCTTAGTTTGGTTTACTTTGAAGAATTTTATGGACAAATTTATTATAGAGTGGTCCTCGTTGAACTTTGGGTTTTGTTGGACAAATTATGGAGATTAAGAATAGATTTTCTTTTTATAAAGGGTTATCCTTTTCTGGATTATCTGATCTTGTACTAACATTTTTGGTTTTGGTTTTGGTTAAAGTCTAAAGACATGGGAAGTATATATTTCTCTTTTGTGTATTAGGTGATTCTCTATAAGTTGATTATAGTACTCTTAATGTGAACAAGTCTTCCTAAATACTCATCTTTAGGAGAAAATATGAGTTTGTGTAAGGAATCTAATAAAAGTTGGAAGTCAACATGATAAGTGATTATGTTTCCTTATGAATAAATTCCTCAATAAAAAGTAACTTAAAACCAAAATGTTGTCTATTAACTTTTCTTACTGGGGAATCGAATACCATTTAACCCATCAGAAGTTTGTGATTTTCTTGTGGTTAACTATATCCTAAACATGTTTTCTATCACTCTCCATCAGAACAAGACCCTATGTTTTCTCCTCCATGT
This sequence comes from Viscum album, assembly GCA_963277665.1. Classification (NCBI taxonomy): domain Eukaryota; kingdom Viridiplantae; phylum Streptophyta; class Magnoliopsida; order Santalales; family Viscaceae; genus Viscum; species Viscum album. Next base: position 251,342,869 of record OY728133.1, read on the forward strand.
CCATGTTTTCCTACATTGAATCCTAGTATGGGTTAACTAGGGCAACCTCTATACTTCTCTTTCTTTGTTTTAAAGTGATTGTTTTACTGACTCTTATTCCGATGTGGGATTTTCAATGATGTTTCCAAGCCCAGTTTTATAATTACGAGGACGCAATTCCCAAAAAGGTGGGAAGGATGTAACACCCCAGGCAAATAAAGAGTATGACATTTTCACATTTATCCATATTTGTGAATAAAATATTGATATTGCTTTAAAGGGAACTCTATGCTCGATGGCATAACCAATATGCAACAACAAGTTCCATTGAAATCATACGTTTCACTCTAATAATAAAATAATATTATTTTAAATGGTAGTTAACACAGAGCCATTGAATTGATAGTAATGAATATAAATAACTAATTTATGATTAAATATGTTTGTTAAATGTTTTTACTTTTATCCAATATATTTAGAGGCTTCAAATACAAATGAATCCAATCTTAAGCATTGAATACACTAGTATTTTTGAAAGATTGTTTTACTACCCTTTTGATGGAAAACCATTTTTAAAATCAACATTTTGAAAATTTTATGAGATCTATTTTTCAAAATAAACATATTATTTATGATTGGGACATTGAAATTTACATTGGGTTAATTTTTGGTATTTTTCTGACAATGTTCATTTTTCAATGAATATTAAAAAATACTGCATTTTACATTAAAACTGCTTTTTCATATAATTTAATTATATGGTTACATTATATTTTTAATTTGTTTTAATGTTTAATTTGAATATATTTTTACCATGTAATCCAATTATTTTCATTGGGATTAATTTCACTTTTTAATTGGGCATAAACAAGTGAAAAACTTTTCATAAATATTGTTTCTAAAAAACCCGCTATTTGTTTTGACAACGGGAAGTTTTTTTAAATTAATTATTTCAAATTATGTGTTTGTAATTTGGTAAAATGGATTACATATTTGGAATAATAAGGTTTAAATTATGTAATTATGACTCTCTTTTTTTGGACATTATGAATAGTAACGACGGTAATTATCTTTAATTATCTTGATTAATTAGTAATCGGGTAGTTAATAATAATAAAATAATATCATAATAATACAAAATGAACACAACATGTGTCCTAAGGCTACTGGTTGTCTCATTTCCGACCATGGGATGCCTTGTTCCAAACTTTGGGGCCACATGGAATCACTTTTGTGAGAAAGTGACTTTTTATCTTTTTATTTTTAAAGAATGTTAAATGTAACAAAGAATGTATCACCTAAGTAAATTTTTTTTAATTTTTTCTACATAAATGATATTTTGGACTATAATAATTCAGTAGAAAGCTAAAAATATTTCCAACATCATGATAGTTTTTTTATAATTTTTAGACATTAATGTTATTAAATTATATATGACATCATGATGATGCAGCGATTACCTCATTAATAAGGGATTTACCAAACATGGAAAGATAATGTAAAATCTAAGACCTACACATGTACAAATCCTATTTTATGGGTGGATTTAGAACCCTTATCACCTTATCCTCGAAACACATCAATGTGGGACCATTAAAATCCGAAACTCATTTGAAAATAAAGTTAGATTTTATACCTTTCCAAGAGTGCCCCTCCTCTCCTCTTATAAAAGGCCCCCACCTCTACCTCCTTACCCACACTTACAAAGCCTTTGGCATGGCCAAACCCTGCCCATTATGTCTCTCTACATCCCTCTGTAACTCCTTGAAGCCTCACTTGGGGCAGAATTCTTCCCAAGGAAGCCTTTTAGCTCAAACCAAAGGGAGTTACCCGATTTTAAGGTAATGTCTTCACTTGTGTTCTTTTGTTTATTTTGCTTCTCCAACCCCCTAAAATCTTTTTATTCATTTATTTTGTAATAACTACAGTATCTTCAATATACTAGGATGTTTTTATAATAAGAATTTGGGCTACACTTACACACACATACATCAAATATTTAATGAACATATTGTTTCTGCAGATGGCGAATTTCCGCCTCACGAAACGATGATTGTTCAACACTCATATAACACCTTAAAAGGTGTCCATTAAGATGTAAATATATTTATATATGATATATAATATGTTTATGTTTCTGTATTTTTCTTTTTTGGCATACATTTATGGTTTCCATTGTGGATAAACATGATAATTTCATTTTAGGAAGTGCGGACTACCGCCCCCTCCAAGTGATTTGATTCGTTAATGCCATATGTGGGATGTATAAAGGATGGATGTAAAGTTATTATATATGATGTATGTTACATATAAATTATGAATATAATTCTGGAATTAAAATTTAAATACCTCTCATTTGGTTTTAATTCCATTAATATGACATAGAAATGAAAGTAGCGTTCATGCGTACGTACAACTTACCGTCTCCATGAACAGTGCATTTCATTTATTACCTCTAAATGATTATGTAATATTATAAATACATGTATATTCTGGATATATATGATATATATTATATCCAAATCATGAATATAATTCTGGATATAATGAAAATTTGACCACACGAACAACATGTAATTGTAAGAAGTCCACTTTCGACTTAAGAACCAAATATCAACAAAACATACATTATTAACTTAAATGATTAAATAATGTTTATAACATGGAAATAAGTGCTATAAAAGGAATAATGAACTATAAAAATGTTCTTAAAAAAGTGTAAATTAACTCAAGTTTATTATTCAGGACGTTAAAGAACGATCGAGTCAAGTCGGACCCGAGGTAAGGGATCCTACTCCTCTTTTTTTTGTACACCCTTTTCTGTCATTCCCTTTAAGCTCATATTTCTTGTGATTGGGATGTTATTTTATATTACTATTACTGTAGTTTTTATTTTCATATGATTAGAGACCCTATTTCCTCTCATTAATCCATTTTGGAAGTTTTAAGTGGCGGTGTTAGGCTCTCGAGTTTTCATAAGGGATTTTTCATCTCACTTTTATTCTCGTGAGATTTATGATAAATTTGCCACAATTTACATTGAGTGGTGTATGTACTGCCCATTATTATACACTTTTTTTAGTATAATATCATTTATGGGTATTTACATCTTCATTGTATGACCCTTCTTCCATGGGGTGTACGTTTCGAAAGTTACCCAACTCGGTAAGGGGACTTTTCACCATCCTCTTTTTAAAAGTCTTCTTTTGTTATGTATTTCAATTCTCATACTATTATGTTGGGATATGTTCTTTTAAATACTTATTGATGTAAATTTTATGTCCAAGTGATGATATTCCCTTTTTATCTCTCATCAACTCATTTTCTGAATTTGGAAGTGATGTCGTTAGGCTGTCGAATTTTACCAAGGGAACTTTTTAACCCAATTTCGATTTCTTTGGGTTCAACATGTAGTTATTGAATATGTAATATTTTGAATATGTGTGAATGACCATTTATTGTTTTACACTTAATATCCACTTATATTGGGTGTATATATATTTGTCACACATAATTTTGAGATTGATTTATCCTTAATTTAAGGAAACCTTCTTTATAAGGGATTTCATCACATTTGACATTTCTATTGCGACTTAATTGTTGTTATGAACCAACTCACTTATATATGGTGTATATACTGTCCTTTGGAATATTATATCATGAATCCATTTATTCTCATGATATTATAAAGTTCTGACTAAATGTTATTCCTCAATTATTGTATTCAAGTGTCTCTAATTTTGGTAAAACCCCTTTAACTAAAATATCGCTTTAAATGTATTAATTATTTGTTCTTATTAATATCCATGTTTTCAAAATGGTTTTAAGGATTTATTTATATGGATATTAATGGTTTAAAGTTTAAAAGCTTCAAGGTGGTATGAGACCGTTTGATTCAAAAATCTCTTTATTAAATGTTTTAAATGGTTTTGGAAATGGTTTCTTTTTGAATGGAATCATTATTTAAATATACTAAAATTTTATATTGTGATTGAAATGTGGAAATTTTATGTTTTCTTTATGCATGTTTTATGTGATACGTTTATGTTATGGTTCTTGGGAATTTTTATGAAAACGGGTGGTTCCGTGATAAACTAAGGGCGGGTGAGCCCGATATAGCTCTCCAATGCATTGGGTAACGTGAAGGAGTGAAACGTTAAGGTTTCTCCAAAGAGATTTAATAAATATTCTATGGTGGGTATTCCAAACGTAACCAAGAGGGTTACTCCCTATGTAATAATGTTATGAATGCCTCAAGATACCTTTTATGTCTTATGATTTCTATGATTTATTCATGATTTGATAAGGTATGTAAAAGTGCCTATGTTTTATGGGTAAAGTATGATTTCATTCTTATGTATATATGAACTAATGATTCCTTTCCATATTTTTATAACCCTTACTGAGCTTTTTATTCTCATCCCATGTTTTTGAAATGTTTTTCACGTGTCAAGGGAAAGGTACATGATGTGATGATAGTGTCCAGTATGTGTTAAGAAAGAATTCATGTTTTATTTTAAATATGTTTCTGTTGATGGGAAGAATGAATACTGTCTTTTATGTAACCACATTGTTTAAATGTGGAATGTAATGAAAGTTTCATGATCTAATTCTCTAAAACTCTAAACCTGAAAAGATCCTCAATGTGCAATCTTGTAATAACACATGATTAAGTAAGATTTAAGGTTGGGGCCTTATATTAAATGTTTTATTTAATTTTATTAATCTCATAGAGTTTTGGAAAAATTATTATAAAAGTACTAAGTGTATTCCATAATTCAAATATTTTCCTTGGTCCATATTCACTCTTCTTTCACTGTTATATTACAATACATATTTATTCATCAATTTATGATTTGATGTTTTATTTCAATACACTTTTCATGGGTAAATCATGTTTCACGGAAATTACTGTTATATGATGATGTTATTCATTCATTAAATTGATTTTTGGTTAATAATAATCCATGTTTTTTAATGTATTTTCATTATATATCTATGTTCTTCCTTCACACCGTGTTCACCTCAATTTTTATATGGAATACATTCAATTTTCCTATTAATTATCTTTATCCGTTTTCAAAAGAAAAAATAATTATCTTTTTAAATATTTGGGTTTTGAAAAAAAGGTATTTTAAAATGATAAAAATTTGATTTCCACAATTATTAAATAAAATAATTATTCTTCCATCCCAATTTTTTTAAAAATATTTATATTTTTTTATGTATCAATTTTTTACGTTTACATTTTCTATGTTAAATGATTTTAATGTATTTAATTAGAACATTTTGAAAATAAATTTTGCAATTGACCAGTAACATTATCATATTATGATAATGTTTAAAATGTATTTTAAAATTCATTTTACATTTCCATTTATATTTATATTCTATTTAAAAAAACCTCATTTTGTGTATTCAAAAATAAATCATTTTTATCTTAAATTTATAAAATAATTTATTTTAAACTTATTTTTAAAACATCAAGATATTTGTTTTTATTTTAGTATGTATAAAATACACCTTTTTATGTATTTTTCATGTAATTAAGTTTCCCATAATACATATTATTCAACATTAAGTGTGTTCTTAAAATGATAATATCCACCATCAATATCTTAATTTATTTGAATTTTTTTTCAATAATATAAATGATACTTCACATCCTTTTACATTATGATTCATTGAAGGTTTATTTACCTACATTTTTAGTAATGTATTTCTATATCTTAATACCCTATTTTTTCTTTTTATTGATGGGTATTCTCCAAGACACCATAAATAGATTTATTTGGTATTTTTTTATTTTATAAATTTCTCTTTTATTTATATTTTCTAAATTTCAAGTTCCTTTTTATCATTATTAAAATGTACCTATAATGTTAATTAACATAATTGGATACCTATATCTTTATATTTGATAATATTTTTGTTTTTAGAAATAGAATTATGGATGTTTTCATCCAGTGATCCCATTTAAAAAAAAATAAGTAACACATTTTATTTTATGAGTTATAATGATGTGTTGAATGAAACACATTTTATTTAAATAGGTCCTTTATGTTGTGATATATGAATGATTTTTAAGAGACACTCACAAGTATGGATGATAATGGGTGGGTTACTATAGAAAACCAAAATTAATTGATTTGGATTTTATATCTCATAATAGAGGTATTCATGATTATATTTTAGTGGCTCATAAGAAAGGGATATGATGTTGTGGATCCTGAAATTTATGTTCCCTATACTAATGAACGATGCATATATAAAGGTTTTTTAAATGGTTTATGCTTATTCTCATGATTATTCTATGCTCTCATATCTCATGTGTAATATCTCTCTCTTAAAACTAATTTCTTATTTTATTTCAATTATTATGGAACTATTTATGACCTAATATTTTTTAGTGTGATTTTTTATTTACACTGATTAAACTATTATTCTTGCATTATTCTCACTTATTATTTATTATTGTATCCACTTATGATTACCTATTCTGAGAATCTAATATAACCCCGACTTAGGTTTCCATTTATGCATGTAATAATGATAATAAATGAATATAATGTCTATAAATATATTATGTGGAGAATTAGAGGGAATTATTGATTAATTTTTATTGATAACGATGTTGATTATAGTGGGAAACATTCTATTAGTTTAAAAGTCATGGGATTAATTAGTAAATATTTTTTCTTATTTCTATAAAAATAACAACCTAAATGGTATTCAGAAGTCATTATAATGAAATATTTTTTTCTAGGAATGAATTTATAATAAGGCTATGTGTTGTTTTCTATAGTTGGTATCAATGTTGGTTTTAGTTATTTTGTGCGATTGGATTAGTTATATCTAGTTTTAGGGTTAGATAACCTTTGTGATAACCACTAAGATGAGTCTTGGTATAGTATAATATCATTAAATAGTAATAATATCATGAGAATATGGATTTATTTGTAATTATATTCATATACTATTACTATAATTTTATGAAATATATAGTATAGATATACTTAGAGGTATTAACCCTAGAATGGGCATGTTGTAATGACCCTGATCCTAGTAGCCTAGAGATAGTGCCTTAATTTGTTACATTTGAATAGATTCAAGATTCAAATCCCAATGTATGGAATAATTTTTCAATTTTCAAAGACTAGATTACATATATGATTCCCATTTTACATTGGGAATATAAAATAAAATATATCAAAAAATATGTTAAATTGAATCGTTGAAAAATAATTCAATGATTTTTTCTTTTATTATTCACAGAATAGGAAAAAAATGTTGATGTCAAATTCTTAGTTAGGATTATGTATAGTGAAAGATAACCTGAATCAATAATTCATTATCAATATGGATTGTAAAATGTCTAAGCACACACATTCCATTTATTCAGTTACATTTTTCACTATCTGGATCTTGAATAAATATCATTCAAAGATCTCAGGAATAAATATAACTAAATTCTTAATTATATAATTTATTATTATACATCATTAAACTTAATAACATAATACATTTACATCAAGACCATTCACTATAATGTTTAATCTCTATGGGTAAAAACACATTTAACAATGAAAATTGGATCATTTCATGAAAATAAAAATGCATCAAGGAGATTTTAAATATAGGTTCCCCACCCATTCTTGCATATATAATGAATTAATTATATATATAATAATATATTAAAAAAAATAAAACTTTCATATCAAGAAATATCTTTATTGTGTAAAACATACAAATATAACATAATTTCCCTAATTAATCAAATCACATTCTATATAAAAACAATATATAATATGTTGTACAAATTATGAAATAATAATATCTATAACAACTGAACTCGTTATTTCATATTAAAAAATAATTTATTATATAATAATAAACATAATATAACTTGGAATGCTGATTGGTATTGTAACGTCCCTATTCGGGCTGTCTCCGAGAGGTGCCCCGTACCCGGTTGGTCACAAGGCCTCACGAGTATTTCTCTAAAAGCCAGAGGATGCTGACTAGAAGCGAGGGCGTTGGGTGTGATTGTGGGGAAACTATTCCCTCATTTATAGAGTAACACAATTAAAGTAAGTAGATAAAAATAGCGGAAGCAGCAATACCATAACATAAGTAAACAGTTGAAGACTGAAAGTAGTTAAACATCTACAACATAAATATATAAATATTGATAAAAGTCACAATATTTAGGAGTGTAACCAAACAACTCAAAATGATGGAATACAAGACTAAACAAATGTAAAAATGAAAAATAACTAAATAATTCCAACAACATTACAAGCCTCAGCTTGGTCCCATACTCTCCAGCTCCACTTCAATTATGTACCTAAAGTAGAATGGTGCTTTCCCTCATCTATACCTAATTTAGTATAATATTTTTCGGCCCAAAATCATGACCCAAACAGGGTTTGAGGAAAATCCCAGTATGCAACCACCCAAAGATCTATGCCTAACTGTCATTGAATATATTTGGCAGGAAATATGAATCCAAAGTAATAACAAGGTAGTACTCAAATGTAAAAAAATCCAATAGATTGATCTATATTCATATACATTTATCAACATAAAAAACCAAAAATACTCATGAAACCTACTATGAAGTTGTCACAGTCTACCCCCTTGTTCATCTTAACCAAGAATCTCTGAGGAAGTACTCTCCTATAATTTCCCTTGTTGGATTGTAATGTTAAACTACATACACTATGGGGAAGCACTAAACATCAAATTCCCCTTGCGTTCTCGCAATGTTGAACTACAAGAACACTGAGGGAGAAGTCACCTCTATCCCCCATATGGTCTTGGAAGATTAAAAGTATAAAAATAACTATGAGAGATCCCTTCATTACCATTTCCCATATGGTCTAAATGAACCAGGTTCCAAAAACCCTACATAAGTCAATCATGCACAAAATATATCATGAATCCAAATTAAATCACAATATGCAACTTGTTCAAACAGTTAAAAAGCATGAAAATTGTAATTCAGATAATTTGAATCTATCCTAAAAACACAAGGCCTAGAAAACCAAGCATCATAACAACAAATTATAGATCCAACGGTCATAACAAATCAAAAAATGGGAAAACACATCCATAGCAAGGTAAATAACCCTATTTATAGTGAAAACCCACACACAAGAAAATTAGGCATATATGGTATTAACTTGGTTAATGCCCCAAAACACACAATATCGTAAACAAGGGTTCTGGGTACATTTTCACATATAATCCAAATAAAATATATGGGAATACACAAAACACCTACCTCAACATTGTATAAAGAACAGTCTCAAATGTTGGCCCTTGAATCAGCCATGAACTTCATAGATCTAAAAAACATCAAAAAATCATAATAAAGAATATCTCAGGAAAGAGGGGGGATCAAGAGAAGAGGCTCCAAAATAATAAAGAACCAACTGTGGTGATTCCAACGTAATGGATAGTGGTTTATTCAGATCACAGATAGATGGTTGGGGCCTCATAGAAGAATATTCATTCCAAGTCTCTCATGGATGAGACGGAGCCAGTAGAAGGGTGTTCTGTAAAAGAGACATGATTCTGGTCTAATTTAAAAAAATGTACATGGTGTGTTAATATAATGTACACACCGTGTACATGACATTACCAATATCCTCTTTATGTGGTCTCTAAGTCACCCCCATGGATAGGTACTCCGCCATTTCATGACCAGTACATGGCCACCCACGGAAACCTGGTACATGGTGTGTATTCTTTAAATTTCAGGAAAAATTTTTTTTCCGAAAAACATTAGAAATCAGGATCCATAATTGAAAATAATATATGAGTTCTTACAAAATCCGCCCTATGAAATTTGTCGCCAAATTTCCCTAAGAAGGTGGCAATGAAGATTCCATAAATAACTCTGGCCACTGTGATCTCACATCAGTGTCCCTCTCCCAAGTCTCATCATGTACATACCTGTGATTCCATAGCACCCGTACCAGAGGAAGAGACCGACCATGGATAACCTTCACGCTGCGATCAATGATCCATATTGGAAGATCTTCGCATGAGGCATCCACCTCTAACTCAACTAACTTTGGTTGGAAAACTAATGATGGGCATAAGAAGTAACGTCGTAGCTGAGAAATGTGGAAGAAGCCATGCATATCTTGGTACCTCTTAGGTAACTAAAAAAGATAGAAATCCGGACTGACTCTCTCCAAAACCTCAAATGGAATGATATTTGTTGGTGAAATCATTCCCTTTCTTTTAATCCTCATGTGTCTTAACCTCAGTGTGACACGTAGGAAAACCTATTCTCTGAACTCAAACTCCAGAGTTCATCTCAATCTACCAGCATAAGACTTATGCTGTGATTAGTAACCATCCTCTTCTGAATAATCTCTATCTACTTTGTGGTATCCTAAACAATATGAGGTCCCAGTATAGCTTCCTTTCCTACCTCCAAGTAACATAAGTGTTATCTGCATGACCTATCATGCAATGAATCACAAAGTTCCATCTGAATACTTTATTAAAAAATATTATTGTAGGAAAACTCCAACAGAGGTACGTTATTCTCCCAAGAACCTCCAAAATATTGGACGCATGCTTGAAGAATTTCATCCAGCACCTGAATCGTATGCTCAGATTTACGATCTATCATGGGGCAGAAGCAATACTCAGATGTACTTCTATACCGAATTCCATCTATAGAACCTGCCAGACCTGAGAAGTAAAATGGGTGTCATGTATGTAAAGATGGAGTACATAACCCCATTTAAGTGTAAAATCTCTCAGATTTACAACATTCCTAGCTCCTCAACACTGAAGGTCGTCTTGTACAGTAAAAATTGTGCAACCATCATGAGTCTATCAACAACAACCCAAAATGAAACATTCCCTGAAGGTGACCTCGGTAATCTAGTCAAAAAGTGCATCATGACATCATTCTACTTATACTTGTGAACAAGTAAATATGGAAAAACCCCAATTAGTAGCTGATGCTCCACTTTCATTTTGGGATAGGTGGAATACCTCATCTTAAAACCAGAAACAACTTTTTTCATACCTGGACACCAATACTGACAATGTAGATCTCGATACATCATGGTGACACTAGGATGAACCTCAAAAACTGAAGAATAAAATATTCTATTATCTCCTCGCATATGTCTACTCATACCCATAAATATCCATAGAAGAGGAAGATCTCATCCACACCCATGGTCCATCTAGGAATAAGGTCCTCTCCGGACACACTCTCACACAAGATTAAGTCTTCAGAATATGATAATTGCCTCATTAGAACTCGCTCAAGTAGATTAGATATAGAATCTAAAAATGAAAGAAAAATTTACCCATGTCTATCATGCACCTCCAAATAATTCTCAGAGAACAATGTCATAAGCTTCCGAATACTAATTGAATTCTGAACTTCCTATATCTATAATCTCCTACTCAACGCATTTTCCACTATGTTTCTATTTTCAGTAATATAGACAACCTAAAAGTCAACATACTGAATGTACTCAAATCACCATCATTGTACCAAGTTCATATCCCTGTGAGTAAAGATATACATGAGAATTTTTTGGTGAGTAAAAACCTGAAATGCTCTCCCAGGAGATATTGTCTTTAATAGCGTAATGCATGAATAACTACACCCAACTCCAGATCGTACGTTGTGTAATTATTCTCATATGTCCTAAACTACTGAGATCTGTATGCAATTAATCCTTCCCCCTACATAATAACTACTTCTAGCCTGATAGCTAATGGATTTCTATAAACTAGATAAATCTTTCACGGCTCTAGAAAACTGAGTATCGGTGCTGAAGTGAACCTCCCTTCCACCTCTTGAAAGGCTGACTCACAAGAATCTGAACCAAGGTACATCACACTCTTCTCAGTCATGCTGGTCAGTGGCTCTACTAAGCGTGAAGATTCATGTATGAAACATCTACAGCAACAAGACGACCCTTGAAAACTTCGTACCTCAAAGGAGTTCTTCAAATGCTCCCTTGAAACGACTTCCCTCGTATTAGCTGGATCTACTGATACACCTATCTATGATATAACATGACCCATGAAATGAATTTGGTCTATCCAAAAGAGGCATTTTGAGAGCTTTCCATATAACCAATGCTCCCATAGAGTAATCAAATGATCTCAAGATAGGTAGAATGACTGTTTCATGAGTGAGAGTACACCAATATATCGTCCATGAAAGACGCCATGAAGGAATCCTTGTATGGATGGAACAATCAGTTCCTCATTTCCATAGGAATATTTGGCATATTCATGAGACTGAAAGACATAACCACATACTCATATAGACCATACATGCTCCAAAAGGTTGTAAGAGGTATATAATATGGTCTAACATGCAACTAATGATAATTGGATCTCAATTCGTTCATCGATAACGCTCAGGCTCCACAACACTAATCAAAGAGATCATCAATCCTAGGTAAGGGATATCGGCTCTTGATCGTCAACTAGTTTAGCTTCAGATAATCCACACAATGTCTGAGGGTACCATCCTCTTTCTTTATAAATAGTACAACTGAACCCCATGAAGAAGTAGTAGTTCAGATGAAACCATTTGCATGTAACTCCTCTAACTGCTTCTTGAGCTCCTGTAACTCTGGTGTAGGCATCCTATAAGGAGGAATGGATACCAGTGCTGCTCCTGGAATAAGATTAGTAGAAAATTCTACATCTCGCTCCTGAGGGAAACCTAAAATGTCTTCTGCAAAGACATCCTTGAAATGATCCACCACTGGAGGAAAATAAATATGTGATGTTCCCTGGTCTTACAAATAGAAACTAGCAATCTGGGCTCTATCTCCACCCAAACAATAATATTCGGGTCCCTCTCTGCTCACATGGACATTCCATTCTTGTTTTTATAGAATCTAACCACCCTCTTGTGACGTGAAACTCACTCTACGATGATAGATATTTACAACAGCCTGGTAGAGAACCAAACTATCCATTCTGAGTATGAAATCATTGCCTGCCATATCTAAGGCATAGAGGTCCCATGAGAAGTGACACCCACCAACCTCAAGAGGTCACTCCTCGCACTATTGTACACTAGCCTTTATAGTGCTCCACGGAGTGTCTGTCATCATGATATCAGCATACATAAAGATACAGAGCCCAGGGATCTTTACAAGACTGATAGATATAAAACTCCGAGAAGTCCCTGTATCGAGAAATATAGAAGCTAAAACTAAGGAAACTAAAATTGTACCTCTAACTATAGAGGGTTTAGGATATTACTCATTATAAATATGCTCTATCACAAAATCCTGAACTGCACTGTGGCCTTTGAAGCTGACTGAGATCCCAGAGGTGATCCACCCTGCGGCTGTCAGAAACCCTATGTCTGACCACTGTGGCCAGGAATTCCACCTTAGCCTAAATGGCCTAAAGAACAATGGACCTCAGTCTGATATGGGATAGGTGGTACTTCTCCGAAAAAATGAGTTGAAATAGAACACCTATTACCAGCTTCTAGTGAGAAAATCTGACAGGAATGCTGATGACGGACCATCTTGCGGCAAGATCAACACTGTAATGGGACTCTCAAGAATTTTTTCCATGTATACCCTCTCTTCTAACCCATGTACCACCCCACCTGGACACCATAAGAAGTATTATACCTACTCGTATCTTCATTTGTATACTCTTTGAGGAACTTCCTATTTTTTCTGAGGGGTACTAACTCCGGATACCGAGCTTCCTTGGCTCACAAATCCATATTCCCTCATGTTGCACTCTGTGATCAACACCTGGTTGACTATAGAGGTGATGGAATTTAACCTAAATATGCCCACCTATTATCTAATGTTATGCTTAACACCATCCTAAAACATCCTCTCCCAAAATAACTCATCACCACCTTCAATGGGTGTGAAGCACTACAGCTCCGTGAAGAGAGAAGAATACTCCATGACTAAGACAGTCCAAACTCATGAAATCATGGTCTCGTTCAGCACTCAAAGTTTATGGGAAGAGGTAATACTAGAAGGCATGATTGAAATCAGCACAAGACATAATTTGTTGGTATCCCACATAAGAGATCACATCCCACCATTTCATTGCGGAATTCTGAATCATATGAGTAGTGAGCATCCCCCATCTCTCTAATGGAATCTCTAGATGTTCAAAGATAGACATCATTGATTCAAACCATGACTCTTCTGCATATGGTCCTCCATCATTTGGTAATGGAAGAGGGTAATGTTGTTCAAAGACTTGTGTTAGTTCTTCCACATATGGGGTAGGATATGGCACTCCCAAGAAGGTCTAAATAAACCTTATGAATCCTTCTCAGAAATGTGCATCGACAGCAGTACTCACAATAACAGTGGGTTCCATGAAAAGAATGATCAGAGGATCTGCTGGTAGACCATGATCTTCCATGTCCGTTGTCTAATTGTCACCCATAATCTGGAATAGAACTGGATGACATCTCAGTGGCATTACTCTGTAAGGTCAAGCTTACACCTCAGTTCAATATAATTAAGGGATGAAACATTGAAGACCAAGAATTTCATATGTGGAAGAAAACATTAATTTTATTAAAAAAATGGATACACTGTGTGTATTAACATTACACAGTGTGTTCCCTTATAAATCTACATAGGTATGTAATTTATCCAACACTAGTCATGTAACACCCCATAAACATGGATTGTTCCTCCCCAGGACACAGTGTATACTTAAATCCTTTTCCCCTACCAGAGTTCTTCTATATGACTAACCCACAAGGTTCTCTAAAGTCAAGTCTACATGGAGTTTTTATTCTAGACATGATGTTCACTATATGTAATCAACAAACCCATGTCATTATTCACATGAATGGTTGAACGGTCTACTCTACACAACATGTTCAAGATAGACACGATGTATACTACCCGAGTTTCAACCTCCCTTTTCATTACTCACACGGGTGGATACATAGCTATTATAACATGGTGTGTACTCTATGTACAAAACATGTGTCACCAAACATTTCCCATCCCCATGTATCTTCCCACACAGCTAGTCACACAGTCATGGATTACATGGCATGTACATATAGTACACATCATGTACTTAAGAAAAATAGTTTCATCTTGAATAGAAGGATACATGGCGTGAGGTCATCAATACACATCGTGAATTCTGGGTTAATCTGGGATATTCATTGTCATAAAGTACACTAGAACCCATAAAACAAAAAAAAACATTTAATGTTCCAAATTATGATCCGTGAGGGCCTATAATCCCCGCAACTCAACGCATGGAATCATATTCATGTCACGTAATAAGTACAATATTGAAATAAACACGTGACCTAACAAATTAGGATCCATGAGGGCCCATAACTCTTTAGGGGCCAAGGATTTCCACTCATTCAAATGAAAACTTATACAATAAAAAATACCCTATCACATTGAATTTATTCTATCAAGAAATATATCACAACAACATGAATATATAGTACAACATCTATCAAAATAACATGAAATAGGTAACACACCCTAAATGGAATGAAAATAATTCATGAAATGTGATCTCTAGAAAGTGCCTATATGAGGCATGATATGACATAAACTCATCTCATCAGGCTAAAAAAATACAACCTCAATGATATCAATTATAATAGCACAAAAACATGTGAATTAGACAATGGGGAAATCAAATACACATTAATAATTTTATAACCATAAAATTGAAAAAAAACAGGTAAATTATCTTTTACAAATAAATGTGGTAGCTACTCATGGGAAGATCTTATTACCAACTACCTATAACATACATTCCCTAGCTATAGGATTCATATAGTATGTTAATGAAGAAAATAAGTCCTTTGAAACCACATTTTAATGCCCTTATTCTAGGTGCCGCATAGAGGTGCCTCATACCCAGTTGGTTATATGGCATCAAGTGCATTTTCCCAAATGCCAGAGGCTGTTGACTAGCAATGAGTGACTTTGGTGTGATAGTGTGGAAACAACACCCTCATAAGAGGAGTAACACATCATAAATAAAAATATAACAATAGAGGAAGTTGTAATACCATAAAATAAGTAAACAGTAAAATACTAAAAGTAGATAATCATTTTTATCATATATCTATATATATATAATGATTCATGTCACAATATCTAGGAAATAAGCCAAACAAGTCACAATGATGGAATACAATACTAAACCAATTTACGAAGTAAATTCATGTAAAAAATCTAACATCATTGCATGCATCGGTTTGGTCCAATGTTCTCCAACTCCAAAACAATCAATTACATGAAATAGAAGGGTGCTTTCCCTTATCTATACATGTAGAAATATAATATTTTTTCGCCCAAAAGCTTGAACCAAACTGGGTGTGAGATAAAACCACCCAAAGATATGTGCTTAACAGTCAGTGAATATGTATGGAAAGTAATAGGAAAAATAAAGTAATTACAAGGTAGTACTCAAAAGTAATAAATCCTATAGTTTCATCTACATTAATTTATATTTATCAACATTAACAACCAAAAAAACTCAAGAAACCCTCTATTAAGTTCTAATAGACTAAAACCTTTGGTTCAGCTCAAAAAAGACTATGTGGAAGCACTCACCATCAATTTTTCATGTGCTCTCATAATGGTAAACTACAAACACACTAGGGAAGTACTCAATGTCCCATTCCCCTCCCATTCCCCTGTGGTCCCAAAATGTGGAACAACAGACACTATAAGGGATCACTCACATCCATCCCCCCTATTTTCTCGCAATGTGAATAGTATAACAGACAGTCTGGGGATACCCTCAGCATCCATTTCCATTATAGTGTAACTACACTAGGTTCCCATTGCCTTTTGCAAGACTATCATGCACAAATTATATCTCGCAACCAAAGTAAATCATAATATACTACTTGGATAAATATCTACAAATCATGGAACAAGTATGTCAGATAATAAGAATACATCATAACAACAATTGGCACAGAAAACATTGTATCCTAAAAGGCAATTCTAGATCCAACAGCCATATTAGATCAAAAATTGGCAAAAACATACCTAGAAATGTATATAACCCTTTTTAAAATAAAAACTCATAGTCAAGAAAACATTTTATAGCAATAATTAATAGGATTGAAATTTTTAAAGACAACATACCATAAACAAGGTTATTGGGTACTTTTGCACAAATTATTCGAATACATTATACAGAAAGGTACAAACCACCAACCATTAATAAAGAACACTCTCAAAATTCATCCCTTGAATTGGAAAAGAAATTTAATGATATAAATGAACATCTGAAATTATCAACCAAGATTATATTAAGAAAGAGGAGGAATCCAGAGTAGAGGATCCAGAAGAAGGAAGAACTCACCATGGTGATTCCAGCATAATCAATGATAGCTGACTCCGGGAACGTACGATGGGTCGGGGGATTGGAGGATAATCATTGTTCCCAGTCGGTCCTAGATGAGGATGACACAGAAGAAGGTTGTTCTATAAAAACGATGTGATTCTGGTCCGATTTAACAAAAAAATTATATGGGTTGTTCATTTAATGTACACAACGTGTACATTCATAAACTGGCCTCTACTTTAGGTAGTCTCCAGGTCAACCCACATGGCTAATTACTTGGTGGTTGGATGTGACAACTAGGTACACGACGTGTACTCTTATGTACACTGCATGGACTCTATAAATTTTCAAAAACTCCTCTTTTTCTCAAATACAATAGAAATAAAGATCCATACCTAAAATGAAGATATGGGGTCATAGAGGTCAAGTGACATTGGGGTTTAGGAACAATACATAATAACATAAAACATGAAATATAATCATATCTATATTGAAAACATTTTTTACATGACCACAACAATCCTTCGTACTTAACACTATATGGGATAACCTGAGGACATATTTAAGAAATGGGAGTTCTATGAAACCCAGTAAGAGAATAAACATGGAATATCATGAGGATAATGATAAATTTTAAATAAGGCCTATCAATGAGGCATAATGAATCATTAATAATAAGGATTCATATAACATGATAATTGTTGGACAGAAAAAGTGGAAACAACTTAAAACACATCATCCTAAATATAAGTAAAAGATGAACAGAAAAGAATTCTATGTGAATAATTTACTATAATGTAATATAGTAAACCCCCATCGTAACATGATGTATCATGATACTAAACATTACCTAATAAATTGGATCACTATGTGGGTGAAAACATCATAAACATTTCAGTTTCACGCTTAAGTGTGTGAAAAAATCATTTATCATAGATTCATTGAAAATCATAACTATATACCATGATATATAAACGTGAAATACATACATGTACATCCCCAATCAATTGTATTTAGTTATTATAGTTGAATACCCTTTATGGAGGATTGAGTATGGTATTCACTACATGGTTATGTTGGCAAGGTTAATCATGGGGCCATTTCAGCAGCCTAACGACATCATATAGAAATTCATAAAATATGTTAATGACAGAGAAAGTAGTATCTCATAATTTATACATTACATGGAAATTAAATAGCACATTTATGTACATTCACCAATACATGGAATTTGTTATAGAAGGTGTGGCATATTAAATAATCTTTACGAATTGTCAGATGGAGTCAACTGTAACGAAATTTTTGCATTAAAAGGTGTACATAAAGGTTCTTTGGAATGTTAAATGTCAGTTAAAAGGATTTAATCACTTATAAAACAATTTTATAGTATGTGGGACATTTAAGAATATATCCCGACATAAAAAATGAAAATAAAAAATGGACATCATAAATGTAGTGCTTGATTAAAAGAAGAGAGAGGGAACCCCTTCTAGCATTTCAACATAGTAATAGGTGTACATAAAGTATTATAAATAAGATTAATAAAGTTTATGGGAATTTATAATTATATATAAATAAAATGGATATTAAGGGGACTATGTAACATCATATCCCAGAATATGAAAGTGTAACTTAAGAAGAAAAATATTAAAGAAGTGTTTGAATGTAAATGAGAAATAAAAAATTACTTACATGGATATGTGACTCCAAAAGAATAAGAGGGGATAAATAGGAGATTATAGAAACCTTTTTGGACTAAATGCATTATATGTAAGAGTTTCAACAAAATTAATAGAGTTTTAGTGAAGCGAAAAGGGATCTTGGGTGGGGTTATATAGAAAAATATTTGGATTTCATTATTATTTTGGTTTTTGACACTACATAAATTATATTAAAAACTAGAAACCATCCCTTATTTATTTTCAATGGTTTAAAAAAAGGGGAGTTTTATATATTTTTTATTATCCCAAGGGAAAAATATAATAAAAAATTTTCCTTCCTTATGTGGAGGTGAGTCACACTTTCAAATAAATTTATTTAAAATACTATAATAAAATATAAGTGTTGAGGGATTCACTAAGGCTTTATAAAGAAATTAAATAAACCTAAAATTTCATTATTATTAAGGGAAAACAAATATTTTTTTCAATATTACCTTTTATATTATTTAATTGATAACTATTTCATTATTATTATGTTATAAAATACAACGTATATTTTTATGATATTAAATTTTTACAGAAACAATTGACTCTCTCTGAAAAATTAAGAAAAATTATACATTGGGTAATTTTGACATAATAATGCCAAATTAAATATTTATTTTGTATAAATTAATATATATATATATATATATGAATTTTTATTTTTAAAATATAATCTAACATTTATTTGAAACTATGGGATTTTGACAATTACTATATTCAAACCCTTTTTGTAATTATATTTGAATTCATAAAAAGTATATGATAATTTATATTTAAAAAAATTATGTTAATAACAATATTTTATGGACATATTTTTTATTTCAAAGGTCTATTAATTCTTCAAAATAGATTTCTTGATTGAATTTTAATATTAAGAAAAATACAATTCTGTTTTAAAAATCATTTTCAATGTAACAATAATAGGAAGAAAATATATCATCTTTTTTTACATAATTAATGTAAATAATATTATTGGTAGGGTCTTGATACATATACATTTATTACAAAAGTATATTCCCTGTGATTAAGGTTCACAATGGGGGTGGATTTCATTGGGCTATTTAGTGAACAAGGTTTGGGTCATGATATCGATGAACAGAAACATATCCTATAAACAGTTTCCGTCATGCTTATGTTGTTGGATATCCATTAAAGATTGTTCTGGAGAAAATATTATAAATGTTATACTGATCAGAATATTTAATAAATGGGATTCATCCAGTACGATTATACTGTTTGAGTCCATCAAATCCTTTTTCAGTGTCAAATTTTTTTGTTAAAACACTTTATATATAGAAGCCAACTAGTCACTATTCTATAGCTATATTATCAATTTTAATGATAAAGAACCATAATTTAAAATCTAATTGGATATTATAAAATAAGTGCATGTGTTTTCTATAACCATAAGACATTTAATAAAATAAAATTGTAATTTTATTTATAAAATATCATGTCATTAAAATCTTCCTACTTAAGAAATTTTTCCTTAAAACTTTCCTTTTTCCCATTTAAAAATATACAAGTATAACTAGTCGTCATAACCTCCTATGGTTCTGATGTTTCTCCTTCAAACTTGTTTTTTAACCACAACACTTTGACGATGGGAATTTTATTATTTCTTGTATCTTTTTCTCTATGATGTAAAATCATCAATGACTACTCCTCATAAAAAGGTAGTTATACAATAATACCACATCAAGAATGAGTACATGTGGTAGGTCTAGAATTTAATTTCACAATGGGAATACATGTAAAATATCATTTACTTGAGATAGGTTTGGTGGGATTTCTATTCAATAGGTCACTTATTTGATG
This sequence comes from Viscum album, assembly GCA_963277665.1. NCBI lineage: Eukaryota > Viridiplantae > Streptophyta > Magnoliopsida > Santalales > Viscaceae > Viscum > Viscum album. The sequence goes on from OY728133.1 coordinate 251,363,727, forward strand.
TGATCAATAACCATAAAAGGGAAAATGTACATTGGACTATGCTTTACCATCTTACAAAATCTAATCTCTAATTTACATGGAGGTATGTGGGGGAATACCATGTCCCCAACATCAAACTCTAGGTCATATCAACAATTTTCAGCATAAAAATTTTGTTGACACTGAGTATCTTTTATATTCTACTAGAGTGTCTTACCCTTCTCTACAATTTCTTCAACCATTATAGGACCTAGATGTTTTTGTTCCCAACATCATCAGAACATGTCAGTGTTCTAAACCTCTTTCCATAAAATGATTTATACAGTCTAGTTGGATTCTTGAGTAAAATTTATTTTTCTAAGACAATTAGGCTAAATGAAAAATTTTGGTCCCATTGTTCATTTACTAAATTGAGAAATATCTTAACATGCCCCCAAGTTATCAGATAGTTTTCTAAAATTGGCTATCACTTTGAGGGTGATACATCATACTAATGTTTATCTCATTATTTTGAGCATCATGGAAAATTTTCCAAAATATAGTGGGGAATATTGGATATGTATCCAACATAATGGATATTGGTATAACATTAGTCATTTCTACCTATTTGATTTAAATCCATTCCAGTTGATATTGTTAGAAATCTTCATGAATCATGATGAAGTTTTAAGTCTTTATAAGATGATCTACAAAAAACTAGATATTATTGTTTTCCTTGTTTGTCTATGGAAGTCTAGTGAAAAATTCCATGGTGATGTTTTCCAATTTCCTTGTTGTGCGGGTAATGGTTTCATCACCACCATGGACTTGTTCCTTTCAGACCTCACTTTCTATCATACTAGGAACATTTATTTTAATTTTATGTTATACTTCTTCATGTAATCCATCCAATAATGATCTCTGAGAACTCAATATTTTTTTTTTGTTTCATGGGTTAATGTAGAATATGAAACTAAGTGTGTCATCCAAAAGATCCTTCATAAACTCATGATTTGATGGAACACAAGTATTGACCCCAAATTTCACAATTCCTTCTTCATTAACATTGAAGTTCAAGGATTTCAATTTATTTTATAGCTTCCACTTTCATCTCAATTCCTATATCATATTTTTGTTCATCCTTTAACATTTCTGTATAATGCTGTTTAGGAATAATTTTTTGATAGATTTATTGTGTTCATTTCATTATGATTCACATGTGCATCCTCTTCAAATCTAAGAGGATCAAATCCTTCTCAATTGTCATCAAAGATAGAATTATTGTGTCCTTTTTAATTAGATAATATACCACCTTATATGAATTTCCAAGACGGTAGTGGATTGAAATGTTGTAATCCTTAATGATATATAACTGTATTCATTGTTTCATATTAATCTCTTCCAATGTGAATATATATTTGAGACTTTTGTGATCCATACATATTTCACACTTCTCCCAAAATAGATAATTCCACCAAATTTTCAATGCAGATAAAATAACTGTAAACTCTAGATAATCTGTGGAATATTTTTCTCATTAATTATGAATTTCCTTAAAGTGAATGCAATGAAGTTATCATTTTTCATCCACACACATCATGAACCCTTCTTTGACTCATCACTAAAAACAATGAAAAGTACCCCACTTATGGGCAGTGTGCGAATATGGGATTTGATAAGCCTCCTTTTTAACTCCATGATGCTTTCTTCGCATTCATCATTCCATGAAAACTTTACTCCCTTCCATGTTATCTTGGTAATAGGGTTTTACCATCATGATAAATTTCTCACAAATCGTAAATAATACCTAACTACCCAAATAAATCTATGGATATCTATCACAGATGATGGCCTCAACGGTCCTTTAATTTTTTTATTGGAAGGGTTTATATATATCTCATTACTTGGGTTTATATTCCCCAAGAATGAGACTTCATTCATACAAAACGCAGACTTTCTATAATTTTCATAGAGCTTCTCCTTTCTCTTGGTCTTTTACAACGTTCACAAATTATTCTCTTACTCCTTGGTTTTTGAGTATATTATAATATCTTCTATAAATACTAAAAAAAATTCAAGATAATATGTAACATCCCAGGTAAATAAATAATACGACATTTTATATTTATCCATATTTGTGAATAAAATATTTAAATGACTTTAAAGGGTACGCTATGCTCGATGGCGTACCCAACACGCAACAACGAGTTTTTGGGAATCTTACGTTTCACTCTAATAATAAAATAATATTATTTTAAATGGTAGTTAACATGTAGTCGTTGTAATGGCGGGAATGGATAGAAATAACTAAAATATGATTATATATGTTTTTAAATGTTTTTACATTTATCCAATAAAAGCAAAAGTCTTAAAATACAGAAAGAATTCAATTTTAGGCGTATATGCCCTAGTTTTCACTAAAGCTTCACTTATGGCCTTTTAATGGAGAACTGTCATTAAATATAGTTTTGATCACTCTTATACATTCTTTTGGACCAAATAAAACTCTTATTAAGAATCGGGACATCATATTTTACTTTGTGTAAATTTTTGGTATTTTTCTGATAAAGTTCATTTTTTAATGAATAGTGTAAAATGTTGTATTTTAATTCAAAACCTCTTTTTAATATAATTTATTTATATGATTATATTATCTTTTTAATTGGTTTTAAAGTGAAATTAGAAAATATTTTTACCATTAAATCCAATAGTGGTCGTTGGAATCAATTTCACTTTGAAATCGGACTTAAACTAGTGTCAATCTTTTGATACTTATTGTTTTATAAAAACACGCTATTTGCTTTGACAGCGGGAATTAATTATTGAATTAATTAATGTGACTTATATGATTCGAATTTTGTAAAATGGACTTCATTTTTGAATTCGGAATATCAAATATAGCTTAGGGTGAATTTTTGGTAATTTTCTGAAAAACTTCAATTTTTGATGAATAGTGAAACCACTAAGTGGTAATCAAGCAAACTGATTTTTCAGTTAAATGAAATTTTACCACTAATGTGTATTGAATTTTAAAAATCCGACATACATGGTTGTCATTAAGAAGTAAAATGTGCTTCAATGAGATTATAATAATTTTTTGGTGAATAGTAACTCATTAAGTTCTTAATCGCGATTAGTGGTAATTAGGGTAGTTTAAGGTATAAATAATGCTTTAATAATATAAAATGACCTAGACACATGTCCCAACCTTATTGGTTGTGTCATGGCCGACCAAGAAAAGCCATGGGTCAACTTGGGGACCCCATGGATCCACTTTTGTTGGGAAATGACATAAATTACTTTTTATTTAATGTTAAAGTGAAAATGACACAAACATAATATGTTTTGCGAAAACAATTTTTAAGTGGGGTTATACAAGTCCAAATTTTGATTATAAATAGTCATTGGAAATATAAAACGATTTCCTACATCATAGTAATTTTTGTATAATTTTTAGACATTAAATAAATTAAATTATTTATGACATCATAATGATGCAGTGATGACATCATTATTTAACGATTAAAATAAAATGGAAAGATGATGTAAAATATATGCACTACACATGTCCAAAACCAATTTTATGAATGGATTTCGATGACTTATCACCTAATCCAAGAATTATATCAATGTGGGACCTTTTGAAACCGAAACACATTTTCAAATAAAGTAATATTTCTTACTTTCCAAAAGTGCCCCTCCTCTCCTCTTATAAAAGGCCCCCACCTCTACCTCATTTCACACACTCTTAAAGCCTTTGGCTCGGCCAAACCCTGCCCATTTTCTCTCTCCACATCCCTCTCCTCATCCTAGAGGATTACCTTTGGGCAGAATCCTTTCAAAGGAAGCCTTTAGGCTCAACTCAAAAGGAGTTACACTTTTAAAGGTAAATCATTCTCTCATGTTCATTTGTTTTATTTTGCTTCTCCAACCCCCTAAACTCTTTTTATTTACTTCTTTTGTAACAACACCAGTATATTCAATATACTAGGATGTTGTTATAAGATTTATTTGAGCTACACTCTCACACAACTACATAAAATGGTTAAAGAACATAAGGTTTCCGTGGATGGCGAAATTCTGCCTCCCGAAACGATCATTGTTCAACACTCATTTAACACCTTCAAAGGTGGCCATTATGATGTCACTATTTTTATATATGATATATAATATGTTTATGTTTTCCTTAAGCTTCTGTTTTTTTTCATTTTGGGCATACCTTTATGGTTTCCATTATGGGTAAAACACGATATCTTCATTTTAGGAAGTGCGGACTACCGCCCCCTAAAAGTGATTTGATTCGTTAATACCATATGTGGGATGTGTAAAGGATAAAGTTAATGATATTGTATATGTTATTATACTGGAATTATAATATAATCTTATATCATTATGATTCTATTCCAGAAAATATGAAATAGAAATGGAAGTAGCGTTCATGCGTACGTACGGCTTACCGTCTCCATGAACGGTGCATTTCATTTCTTACCTCTAAATGTGATGTAATATTATACATGAATGTATGTACTGGATATATATGACATATATGATATCTACATCATGAATACCATTCTGGACATAATTAACCTTTGACCAAATTAACAACATGTAAGTATAAGAAGTCTATTTTTGACTTAAGAACCAAATATCGGCAAAACAAATATTATTAACTTAAATGATTACATAATGTTTATGACCTGGTAATAAGTGATATAAAAGGAATAATGAACTTGAAAAGTGTTCTTAATGAAGTATAAATTAACTCAATTTTATTATTCAGGAGATTAAAGAACGATCGAGTCAAGTCGGACTCGAGGTAAGGGATCTTACTCCTCTCTTTCTTTTTAAGTACACTCTTTTATGTCATTCCTTTTAAAGCTAATCTTTCTTGTTATTGGGATGATCTTTTATATTAATACTACTGTAATTTTTATGTTCATGTGATGAGAGACCCTATTCTCTCTCATCAATCCATTTTGGAAGTTTTGATTGGAAGTTTTGATTGGCGCCGTTAGGCTGCCGAACTTTCGTAAGAGATCTAACTTCTCTCTTTCTTTTTAAGTACTCTCCTTTATGTCACTTCTTTTAAGCTCCTATTTGTAATGCTGGGGGATGTCCTTTTATATTAATCTTGCTGTACATTATATTTTAATGTGATGAGATACCCTATTTGATCTCATCAATCCATATTCGGAAGTTTTATGTGGCGCCGTTAGGCTGCCGAGTTTTCGTGAGGGATTTTTCATCTCACATTTATTACCGTGAGATTTATGCTACATTTGCCACAAATTCCATTGAGTGGTGTATGTACTTCCCATTATTCTACTCTTTGTGTAATATACTTTCGTTTATGAGTATTTACATCAATGACCTATTGTCTTTCTTTCATGGGGTGTATGTTTTGAAAGATACCCAAGTCGGTAAGGGAACCATTCACCCTCCTCTTTTTTAAAAGACTTATTTTATTGGGTCTTTTAATTTACATATTTTTATGTTGGGATATGTTCTCATACATCCTTATTGATGTAAATTTTATGTCCAAGTGATGAGATACACTTTTTATCTCTCACCAACTCATTTTGTTGTGATGCTGTTAGGCTGTCAAGGGAACTTTTTAACCCAATTTCGATTTCTTTGGGTTCAACTTGTAGTCATTGAATATGTCATCCATTGAATATGTGTGAATGACCTTTTATTGTTTTACACTTAATATCCACTTATATTGGGTGTATATATATTTGTCACACATATATTTTGAGATTTATTTGTCCTTAATTTAACGATACCTTCTTTATAAGGGATTTCATCACATTTGACATTTCTATTGAGGGCTCATTGTTGTTATGCACCAATTCACTCTTATATGGTGTATATACTGTCCTTTGGAGTATTATATCATGAATCCTTTTATTCTCATGAAATTATAAAATTCCGACTAAATGTTACTCCTCGATTATTGTATTCAAGTGTCTCTAATTTTGGTAAAACCCCTTTAACCAAAATATCGTTTTAAATGTTTTAATTATTTGTTCTTATTAATATCCATGTTTTCAAAATGGTTTTAGGGATTTATTTATATGGATATTAATGGTTTAAAATTTTAAAATCTTCAAGGTGGTATGGGACTTTGTCTCAATCTCCTTTCATTGAGGCATATTTTATTTTATACACATCTTTCTTTTATACGACGTAAAAACCCCTTTGACTTTTACGTTTATTCAAAAGGAATCTTTTTTATACGAAGCGTTTACTAAACGACAAAAGGGAATGTTTTTGTCGTACGTATGCGGCGACAACGACTTCTCCGCCGTCATGACCGTTATTTGAGTTTCGGCTTCCTCTACAAGCCATACATTCTTTTTAAAAGAAAAATAAATTCCATGTTTTACTTTTCTTTTATTTTGGTATTAAAAATGGTTTTCATAATATTTTTATATCAATGTGTGGTATTGATATCTTGTGATTGAATAGTGGAAATGTTATGTTTCCTTTATGCATGTTTTATTTGATACGTTTATGTTGAGGTTCTTGGGCATTATTATGAAGACGGGTGGTTCCGTGATAAACTAAGGGCGGGTGAGCCCGTTATAGCTCTCCAATGAATTGGGTAATGCGAAGGAGTGAAACGTTAAGGTTTCTCCGAATAGATTTAGGGAATATATTGTGATGGGTATTCCAAACGTAACCAAGAGGGTTACTCCCTACGTAAGAATGTTATGAATGCCTCAAGTTACCTTTATGTCTTATGTTTTCTATGATTTATTCATGATTTGATATGCCTATGTTTTATGGGTAAAGCATGATTCCATTCTTATGTATTTATGAACTCATGTTTTTATAACCCTTACTGAGCTTTTTATGCTAATCCCAAGTTTTTGAAATGTTTTTCACAGGTCAAGGGAAAGGTACATGATGTGATGATAGTGTCAAGGATGTGTCAAGAAAGAATCCGTGTTTTATTTTAAATAGGTTTCCGTTGATGGGGAGAATGAATATTGTCCTTTATGTAACCACATTGTTTAAATGTGGAATGTAATGCATGTTTCATGATCTAATTCTCTAAAACTCTAAACCTGAAAAGATCCTCAATGTGTAATCTTGTAATAACTCAAGATTAAGTAAGGTTTAAGGCTGGGGCCTTATAGTTGGTATCAAAGGCCGGTTTAGATAACTTTAGAGGTTAGGGTATTCTCTAAGCACAAGTGACATTGCCATAATGGTTAGGATTTCAAAAAGAGTCCTAGTTTTAGATAAAGTGAATGAGTAAGTATATCTTAGTGTTTACCTTCCTCGTTAGTACATGATGGTTTTGTTGATATACTCACACTGACCTTTTTGGTTTTAGTAAATGGCTGGATCTAGCAGGTACCAATGTGACAATGGGTTTGAAGGAAACTGTGGTGGTTCTCTGATTAAGAGACTGGATGAGATGGGGGATTCAATGAGGAATCTCATGGTTGTTCTAAACCAACTATCAAGGAGTCATGATCAACCACTTCAACCTTGGTGAGTTCTCTAATGCATCATGTACGAGATGGCCAACTCGATGTGGAAATTCAGGTAATAATTATTAAGGTAACCATTAGGGTTTATATCATCCTGACTTTTGAGGTAATTATGGGTTATTATATGTTATGATGGAAAATGAAAGGCATGAGATAAACTTGAGGTTAAAATATGTTATGATCATCTTTGAAGATTTTATCTCATTTCGGGGATTGTTTTAATAATTATATAGTTTTGGAAAAAGGACAACACGCAGACCGTGTGACTACCCGTCGCATCGGACAAAGCTGCGGGAATCGAACCCACAACCAAAGTGCGACTGTTATTTATCTCCTACCACTGGACTACGTGAAGTCCCTGGTTAGTTTGACTGATTCTTTTCAGTTATATGATTTTATGAATTAAGAGTAAGTTGATTTTGGGTTATTTATGAAAATGATTAACCTATCATGGAGGATATGTGATTAGGTCAATTACTTTCAATGCGAGACTTTAAGAGCAACTAATTTTGTTTGGAGATAAATGTTACGATTTAACTTGGAAGACTATGTGACTAAATCCTTAAAATATTTGGGATTCAATCTTATATTGGTTTACTTTGAAGAATTTTATGGACAAATTATTTATCGGATGGTCCTCGTGGAACTTCTGGTTTTGTTGGACAAATTTTGGAGATTAAGAATAGATTTTCTTTTTTATAAGGGGTTATCCTTTTCTAGATTATCTGATCTTGTACTAGCCTTTTTGGTTTTGGTTTTGGTTAAAGTCTAAAGACATGGGATGAATATAGTTCTCTTTTGTGGATTAGGTGATTCTCTAGAAGTTTATTATAGTACTCTTAATGCAAACAAGTCTCCCTAAATACTCGTCTTTTGGAAAAAATATGAGTTTGATTAAGAAATCTAGTAAAAGTTGAATGTCAAAATGATAAGTGATTATGTTTCCTTATGAATAAATTCCTCAATAAAAAGTAACTTAAAACAAAAATGTTGTCTATTAACTTTTCCTACTGGGGAATCGAATACCGTTTAACCCATCACAAGTTTGTGATTTTCTCGTGGTTAACTTTCTCCTAAACATGTTTTCTATCACTCTCCATCAGAACATGACCCTTTGTTTTTCCTCCATGTCCATATTTTCATACTTGGAATCCTCGTATGGGTTAACTCGGGTGACCTTTGTACTTATCTTTACTTATTTTAAAGTTTTTGTTTTACCGACTTTTGTTCCGATGTGGGACATTCAAGGATGTTTCCAAGCGCAATTTTAAAATTGCGAGGACGCAATTCCCAAAAGGGGGGAAGGATGTAACATCCCAGGTAAATAAATAATATGACATTTTATATTTATCCATATTTGTGAATAAAATATTTAAATGACTTTAAAGGGGACGCTATGCTCGATGGCGTACCCAACACGCAACAACGAGTTTTTGGGAATCTTACGTTGCACTCTAATAATAAAAAAATATTATTTTAAATGGTAGTTAACATGTAGCCGTTGTAATGGAGGGAATGGATAGAAATAACTAAAATATTATTATATATGTTTTTAAATGTTTTTACATTTATCCAATAAAAGCTAAAGGCTTAAAATATAGAAAGAATTCAATTTTAGGCGTATATGCCCTAGTTTTCACTAAAGGTTCACTTATCGCCTTTTAATGGAGAACTGTCATTAAATATAGTTTTGATCACTCTTATACATTATTTTGGACCAAATAAAACTCTTATTAAGAATCGGGACATCAAATTTTACTTTGTGTAAATTTTTGGTATTTTTCTGATAAAGTTCATTTTTTAATGAATAGTGTAAAATGTTGTATTTTAATTCAAAACCTCTTTTTAATATAATTTTTTTTATGATTAGATTATCTTTTTAATTGGTTTTAAAGTGAAATTAGAAAATATTTTTACCATTAAATCCAATAGTGGTCGTTGGAATCAATTTCACTTTGAAATCGGACTTAAACTAGTGTCAATCTTTTGATACTTATTGTTTCATAAAAACACGCTATTTGCTCTGACAGCGGGAATTAATTATTGAATTAATTAATGTGAATTATATGATTTGAATTTTGTAAAATGGACTTCATTTTTGAATTCGGAATATCAAATATAGCTTAGGGTGAATTTTTGGTAATTTTCTGAAAAACTTCAATTTTTGATGAATAGTGAAACCACTAAGTGGTAATCAAGCAAACTGATTTTTCAGTTAAATGAAATTTTACCACTAATGTGTATTGAATTTTGAAAATCCGACATACATGGTTGTCATTAAGAAGTAAAATGTGGTTCAATGAGATTATAATAATTTTTTGGTGAATAGTAACTCATTAAGTTCTTAATCATGATTAGTGGTAATTAGGGTAGTTTAAGGTATAAATAATGCTTTAATAATATAAAATGACCTAGACACATGTCCCAACCTTATTGGTTGTGTCATGGCCGACCAATACAAGCCATGGGTCAACTTGGGGACCCCATGGATCCACTTTTGTTGGGAAATGACATAAATTACTTTTTATTTAATGTTAAAGTGAAAATTACACAAACATAATATGTTTTGCGAAAACAATTTTTAAGTGGGGTTATACAAGTCCAAATCTTTATTATAAATAGTCATTGGAAAGCTAAAAAGATTTCCTACATCATAGTAATTTTTTTATAATTTTTAGACATTAAATAAATTATATTATTTATGACATCATAATGATGCAGTGATGACATCATTATTTAACGATTAAAATAAAATGGAAAGATAATGTAAACTCTATGAACTACACATGTCCAAAACCAATTGGATGAATGGATTTCGATGCCTTATCACCGTATCCAAGAATTATATCAATGTAGGACCTTTTGGAACCGAAACACATTTTCAAATAAAATAATATTTCTTACTTTCCAAAAGTGCCCCTCCTCTCCTCTTATAAAAGGCCCCCACCTCTACCTCATTTCACACACTCTTCAAGCCTTTGGCTCAGCCAACCCCTGCCCATTTGCTCTCTCCACATCCCTCTCCTCATCCTAGAGGGTTACCTTTGGGCAGAATCCTTTCAAAGGAAGCCTTTAGGCTCAACTCAAAAGGAGTTACACTTTTAAAGGTAAATCATTCTCTCATGTTCATTTGTTTTATTTTGCTTCTCCAACCCCCTAAACTCTTTTTATTTACTTATTTTGTAAGAACACCAGTATCTTCAATATACTAGGATGTTGTTATAAGATTTATTTGAGCTACACTCTCACACAACTACATCAAATGGTTAAGGAACATAAGGTTTCCGTGGATGGCGAAATTATGCCTCCCAAAACGATGATTGTTCAACACTCATTTAACACCTTCAAAGGTGGCCATTATGATGTCACTATTTTTATATATGATATATAATATGTTTATGTTTTCTTTAAGCTTCTGTTTTTTTTCATTTTGGGCATACCTTTATGGTTTCCATTATGGGTAAAACACGATATCTTCATTTTAGGAAGTGCGGACTACCGCCCCCTAAAAGTTATTTGATTCGTTAATACCATATGTGGGATGTGTAAAGGATAAAGTTAATGATATTGTATATGTTATTATACTGGAATTATAATACAATCTTATATTATTATGATTCCATTCCAGAAAATATGAAATAGAAATGGAAGTAGCGTTCATGCGTACGTACGGCTTACCGTCTCCATGAACGGTGCATTTCATTTCTTACCTCTAAATGTGATGTAATATTATAAATGAATGTATGTACTGGATATATATTACATATATGATATCTACATCATGAATACAATTCTTTACATAATGAACCTTTGACCAAATTAACAACATGTAAGTATAAGAAGTCTATTTTTGACTTAAGAACCAAATATCGGCAAAACAAATATTATTAACTTAAATGATTACATAATGTTTATGACATGGTAATAAGTGATATGAAAGGAATAATGAACTTGAAAAGGGTTCTTAATGAAGTATAAATTAACTCAAGTTTATTATTCAGGAGATTAAAGAACGATCGAGTCAAGTCGGACTCGTGGTAAGGGATCTTACTCCTCTCTTTCTTTTTAAGTACACTCTTTTATGTCATTCCTTTTAAAGCTCATCTTTCTTGTTATAGAGATGATCTTTTATATTAATACTACTGTAATTTTTATGTTCATGTGATGAGAGACCCTATTCTCTCTCATCAATCCATTTTGGAAGTTTTGATTGGCGCCGTTAGGCTGCCGAACTTTCGTAAGAGATCTAACTTCTCTCTTTCTTTTTAAGTACTCTCATTTATGTCACTTCTTTTAAGCTCCTATTTGTAATTCTGGGGGATGTCCTTTTATATTACTCTTTCTGTACATTATATTTTAATGTGATGAGATACCCTATTTGATATCATCAATCCATATTCGGAAGTTTTATGTGGCGCCGTTAGGCTGCCGAGTTTTCGTGAGGGATTTTTCATCTCACTTTTATTCCCGTGAGATTTATGCTACATTTGCCACAAATTCCATTGAGTGGTGTATTTACTTCCCATTATTCTACTCTTTGTGTAATATACTTTCGTTTATGAGTATTTACATCAATGACCTATTGTCTTTCTTTCATGGGGTGTATGTTTTGAAAGATACCCAAGTCGGTAAGGGAACCATTCACCCTCCTCTTTTTTAAAAGACTTCTTTTATTGGGTCTTTTAATTTACATATTTTTATGTTGGGATATGTTCTCATACATCCTTATTGATGTAAATTTTATATCCAAGTGATGAGATACACTTTTTATCTCTCACTAACTCATTTTTATGTGATGCCGTTAGGCTGTCAAGAGAACTTTTTAACCCAATTTCGATTTCTTTGGGTTCAACTTGTAGTCATTGAATATGTCATCCATTGAATATGTGTGAATGACCTTTTATTGTTTTACACTTAATATCCACTTATATTGGGTGTATATATATTTGTCACACATATTTTTTGAGATTTATTTGTCCTTAATTTAACGATACCTTCTTTATAAGGGATTTCATCACATTTGACATTTCTATTGAGGGCTCATTGTTGTTATGCACCAATTCACTCTTATATGGTGTATATACTGTCCTTTGGAGTATTATATCATGAATCCTTTTATTCTCATGATATTATAAAATTCTGACTAAATGTTACTCCTCGATTATTGTATTCAAGTGTCTCTAATTTTGGTAAAACCCCTTTAACCAAAATATCATTTTAAATGTTTTAATTATTTGTTCTTATTAATATACATTTTTTCAAAATGGTTTTAAGGATTTATTTATATGGATATTAATGGTTTAAAATTTTAAAATCTTCAAGGTGGTATGGGACTTTGTCTCAATCTCCTTTCATTGAGGCATATTTTATTTTATACACAACTTTCTTTTATACGGTGTATAAACCTCTTTGACTTTTACGTTTATTCAAAAGGAATCTTTTTTATACGAAGCGTTTACTAAATGACAAAAGGGAATGTTTTTGTCGTACGTATGCGGCGACAACGACTTCTCCTTCTTCATGACCGTTATTTGAGTTTCGGCTTCCTCTACAAGCCATACATTCTTTTTAAAAGAAAAATAAATACCATGGTTTACTTTTCTTTTATTTTGGTATTAAAAATGGTTTTCATAATATTTTTCTATCAATGTGTGGTATTGATATCTTGTGATTGAATGGTGGAAATTTTATGTTTCCTTTATGCATGTTTTATGTGATACGTTTATGTTGAGGTTCTTGGGCATTATTATGAAGACGGGTGGTTCCGTGATAAACTAAGGGCGGGTGAGCCCGTTATAGCTCTCCAATGCATTGGGTAACGTGAAGGAGTGAAACGTTAAGGTTTCTCCGAAGAGATTTAGGGAATATACTGTGATGGGTATTCCAAACGTAACCAAGAGGGTTACTCCCTACGTAAGAATGTTATGAATGCCTCAAGTTACCTTTATGTCTTATGTTTTCTATGATTTATTCATGATTTGATATGCCTATGTTTTATGGGTAAATCATGATTCCATTCTTATGTATTTATGAACTCATGTTTTTATAACCCTTACTGAGCTTTTTATGCTCATCCCAAGTTTTTGAAATGTTTTTCACAGGTCAAGGGAAAGGTACATGATGTGATGATAGTGTCAAGGATGTGTCAAGAAAGAATCTGTGTTTTATTTTAAATAGGTTTCCGTTGATGGGAAGAATGAATATTGTCTTTTATGTAACCACTTTGTTTAAATGTGGAATGTAATGCAAGTTTCATGATTTAATTCTCTAAAACTCTAAACCTGAAAAGATCCTCAATGTGTAATCTTGTAATAACTCAAGATTAAGTAAGGTTTAAGGCTGGGGCCTTATATAATATCTAAAGAATGTATTCATAATTAACATGAATATTTATAGAGAATTAGTGTGTTATAAAGGCATCACTAGGAACTCATAGTTCTCATAACATTTATGAAAATTAGTCATGGGGATATCCTTATTATTAAAATTTACATGGAAATATACCAACTCCAGATATTCTATGGATAAGTATTGTTCGTCACATAGCATAGTGAACAAGTCATTCATGAATGGAAAAAGGATACATTTTCTTTATAGAGATCTTATTTAACTCACGATAATCAATTCAAAGGCGCATTTACCCATCATTATTCTTGATAAAATGGAATGGTGCAACCCATGCTGAAACACTTGTGAATATAAAACCCTAATCCAAATTCTCTTGTATTTCATTATTTGGTTCCTCATGTTCCACAACAGACATCCTATATGGATTCATTGATATTGGAAATTCCCTTGTTACAAGCTAAATAAAATATTCATCCTTTCAGCTTTGGGGATACCATACGATATTTTGAGAAATACATCAGTGTATTCCCACGCAATATGCATGTCTTTGAGAATGGTTCATTTATTACACTCAATAACTAGATCTAGATGGAGTTTCTCATAGGGTAAAAATATCCATGAATGAGATGACTGTGTTAAATTATATTCAACTTCCTATTTGGACTTGTATAGAATCTAGGGTTGATTTCCTATATGGTGAAGGATTTCCCCCTCTAGGAAATTTATGTTGGATTTATATATGGAAATCTAATTTGTGCCAAGAGTTGAATTATATAATACCAAGGGAAAATGAAAACGTTATCTATGAAGTGATATCCAAAAATAATGATAGGGTATGAGTTATATATATGGGGTACAATAATTTACCCATTTTTCGTTTTCATCGACAAATCTACTTCCATGATTTTTGGTTGTGTGTGAATAGTTTTACTAGCCATTTTTGATATAAAGGAATGAGTAGAAATATGTATAATACCCCTACCATTAAATTTTTTATTATAGTTATACTTTTTTGTATGTATACCTAAGGATGAATAACATTAAATTGATTCCCATAAAAATATAAATTTAATAAATTTAAGGGATGACATATAAATTAAATTTATTTCCATAACATGTTAATTTTTAGGCTACACTCTTGGATATTCTTGATCCATCTCGTAACATATTTTTTATAGTAGTCTTTTAATTTTTTATATTAATAATTGCTTTAAATGAGTTTATGAATTTACCAAAGCATCACCCCTTGGATTGTTATGTAATTTTTGTAGTAAAGACAATTTTTATGTACCATGTTACCCCGAGTCATGCCTGTAAAACCTTTTCAGATTTGTTAATCCTAGTTACAAATTTTCTAGATGATCATATAATTATAGTATTCATATAGGATGTGTTTTCTTCATAAACCACTTACTCTATAGTTACTAAAATTTAGGGATGGTTTATTTCACTTAGTCTTATTCCTAAAGATTCTATTATAACTAGGGGTTCTAGTCCAAATCCCAAAAATAATTAATCCTAGACCTCTGATACCAACTATAACAACCCTTCCCTTTATTTCATGTTTAAACAAGACTTATTACATAAAATTTCACTTAATACAACATATAAGATCAATAGGTCAACATGATTTGGGGTTTATGAACATTACATAATAACATCGAACCTGAAATATGACAATATCTATATTGAAAACTTCTTTGACTTGAACACAACATTCATTCGTACTAAACACTATATGGGAAAACCTAAGGACATACATAATAAATTGGTTAGCTATAAAGATTATTAAGGGAATAAAAATGGATTAATGGGATGATAATTATATAATTTAGACTATGCATCTCAATGATTCATAAAGGAATATAAATAATAAGGCATGATATAACTTGATAATCATAACATAGTAATTGAGAAAACAATATAAAATACTACATTATAAACATAATTCAAAGATAAAACTAAAAATATTAAAGGTGGGAATGATATCCCATTAAATAATAAGTTAAACCCTCATACCATCATGATGTATCAGGATACTAACCATTTAACAATTAATTGGATTTCAATCTATGTGCACCCTTCATAAGAATTTCAGTCTCATGCTTATGTATTCCCCATTTATCATATAACATGGATTCATTCAGCATCATAACTATATTAAAAAAATATTAATCAGGATTCCATACATGTAGGTCCTTAATAAATAGTATTATGTGCATAAATGTGAATACCCCGGATAAAAAAAATGAGAATGGTATTCACTACACAATTATTTTGGAATGGTAAACCATGGTACATTTTCTGCAGCATAATGACATCATATAGAAATTCATAAAATGAGAAAATGAGAGATAAATTGGTCTATGTTAAGTTATAAATGAAATAGACAGTAATAGGCACATCAATGAACATTCCCCAACATAATAAATTGTAAATATAAGGCATAACATAAAAAATAAACATAATGAATGAGGCGAAATGAAAGAACCCGTACAAAATTTCATCATGGTTATGGGTGTTCATAAAGGTTCTTAGGAAGATTATATTTGAGTGAAATGTGAAATCATAATTTATTAAACAATTTTATTGTATGTGGGATAGGTAATAATGTATCCCAACATAAGAATAATAGAAATGAAAAATGGGATATCATAAATGAAGTGCTGGATAAAAGGAGGAGAGAGAGAATTCCCTATAGTATTGAAGCATAATATCAGGTGTACATGAAGGATTATTAAGGGGATTAGTTAGATTGAAAAGAAGATATCATAATTTATACATGAAATTGATCATAATTGGACCATGGAATATTATATACCAAAATATTAAAATGAAATTCAAGAAGAATAATATAAAAAAATTGCATGAATGGAAACGAGATGAGAGAAATACCTAACATGATGTGTACCAAAAAAGTCTTGTTAGAGGCTTAATGTATTCTTGTTATTTATTTGCGATGAATATAGAGAGTATAGGTACGTGGTTTTATGATAATAATGTAGTTTTATTGAATTGAAATGTGATCTTTGGTGGATTTACATAGGAAAAAAGTGGGATTTCATCATTATTTTGGTTATGGATACAAAATAATAAAATATTCAAAAACCAAAACAATCCAATGAATTTTCCCATTATTTTTTCCAAAGGGTTATGGAATAAATTATTTAATAAATCAAAGGTATGAATGTTATTAAATAATTTTCTTTCATATGAGGAGGTGAGTTACACTTTCAAAAAATGATTATGAAATCATAAAATATAATATATGTCTTGGAGGATTCACTAAGGCATTAAAAAATAAATAAAATAAACCTAAAATTACATTATTTTAAAACAAAGACATATATTTGGACAAGGTTTCCTTTTATATTATTTATTACATCACTATTAGGATATTATGATGTCATAAAACATGTCATATATTTATATGATACTTAAATTTTAACAAAAATTTTTTATATCTTAGAAAATGATTAAAAAATAACCATTAATTAATTTTGATATATTTATTATAAAAATAATAATCATTTTATCTTAATAATTTCTTAAATATTTAAATATTATCTTTTAATAAAACATGACATTTATTTTAAATGATAGGTTTTTTACAATAACTATTTACAAACCTCAATAATAATTATATTTGACATCGTAAAAAATATTTGATCATTAATATTTTGAAAAATTAATTTAATAAAAATATTTATATAAAATATTAATTATTTTAAAAATAAATTACTTCATAAATTTATATTTATTAAATGAATTTATATATGAACAAAAATTCTTATTTGTGCTTCAAAATTCATTTATAATGAAACAATAATATGAAGAAAATGTATTAATTATTTTGTATATAAATAATATAAATAATATTACATCTACTATCTTGATAAATATACCTTTATTATAGTATAATACTCTATAAGAGTAAGGTGTTCGATGGTATGTCATTTATGGAGTCATTCGGTGAACATGGTTTTGGCTGTGATCACGATGAGGTTGAACATCTCCCGTAAACAGATTCAATAATTATTAACTTGTTGGATCTTGGACTCGGATTAGTCTAGAGAAAATCCTAGAAATTATATCTCTATAAGAAGCTCAAATAAATGGGCTTTGTTTGGTACGATCCTATAGGTTGTGGTCATCACGTCCATTGAATATGCCAATAGGTTTAATTAAAACCCTATATTTATACTTGTCATGTGATCATTGTTCAAATTATATATTATAAATGGTAAAGATACATAATAGTAATTTAAAATCCAATTGGATATAATAAAATACTTTCATGTGTTTTCTCTAACCGTAATACATTTAGTTAATTAAAAAAGTAATTTTATTCATAAAATCTCGAGTTGTTACAATATCTAATATACAAAAAATATGGATATATTAGAAAATTTAAATATTCAATGAATGATGATCATAAATAAAACAATGGGGGATTATATTCACCAAATAAAACAAATTAGGTGAATAATAGTAAAATATAATTTAATGACCCCAGTAAGGAGTTTGGAAAATGTTAATAAAACATTGACATCACTTTTTTTGAATAAATTTATATTATTAAAATTATGTTTCCAAAAATATTAGAATCTATATATTTATATTTTTATTATTAAACCATTTATTTCTCAAAATATTTATCTTTTAAAAGATCATTATGTCTTGTCCATTGAAAATCATATTTTTTGTGGCGTCATTTGTAATACTAGGAACACCATATTAAAAACCTATGGATACTAGTCAAAAATCATTTTGAACAAGGTCCACTTATGATTTATGGGTTCACTCCCCATAACATAACATTTATTATGCTAGTTCCATTTTTTAATACACTTTTAATTGACCTTCCATTCTGAATCATATCATAAAACATCTCAAAATACGTAAATAAAAATCATTATTTTTGAAATAAAAGAACTTTTTTTAGAACATGGAATAAAAATTTCCAACCAAAACTGAACCGAATTTTTTGGAGAATCCAAATCATGAAATAAATTCCATTATTTATTAATCATTAATAAAATGAATAATTAAATAAATGAATAAAATAACCGAAGAATTAATATATAATTTTTTCTTCTTAAAATAATCAAAATAATTATATAACTATATTTATCACATAAAATTATAAATGAACCATTTTAAATAAAAATTTTTAAATCTTGAATAAATATTTGTGTAGAATAATTTCTAATGTAAACATTACAATTAAAATTGAAATCATGTATTTATTAGAAATTCATGGCATATCGATGTTATGAATAATGAATGGTCATGCCTTTAAGAAAATATGACTTCTTTAATTTGAATATAACATGATGACCTGATTAATTTTTTATGCAAACTCTTTTATATACATGAATATAAAATTTTAAATACTATAAGAATTAGGTCATAATTTCATTTCTAAAAATTATGAAATTCTTAAATTTTATTTCATCAAATAACTGAATAATATATATCCTCATTTTTATAAATAATATTGAATAAATTATTTATGAATAGTTTTGTAATTAATAAAATAAACATATATGTTTGAATAAAATATTTACATATTTATATACAACGTGTAATTTTTATCATAAAAGAATAATGAAATCATTTTACAACAAAAAATTGATACATATAATCTATTTCATTATATATATCTAGGTTGTGGATGTTTGTATATAAAATATTTCCCTTACTAAAAAATTATTTTAAGGTGAAAATATCAAAACATAATGATTTCACTTATAATAATACCTTAATTCTATATAGTGAATTTCATGATTTTATATAAATACATCATTTGAAGGGAACATAAAAACATTATAAATGAAATATATTGAAAATAATCATGAAATTTGATTATATAAAATTGACCAAATTTTTTATATATAATAATCTCTTAAACAGTATATTAAAAATTAAGTCCGATAATCTAAAATATAAATTTATTAATAAAAATATATTTTTCATATGATAAATTCTATGTTAAAACATAATATTGTTTCATTTAATACTTTCAGAAAAATATCAAAATATATTAAAATAAACACAATAAACAACCAATTATTGAACAAAATAATAAATTAGAAAAATATAAACATAATTTGATACGTAAAACTATAGAATTATACATACAAGGGTTTATCATAAAATATAGCACAATTATAAGAAAATAAATTTTTATTGTGAATATAAACACTTAAAACAAGAAAATTACAACATTACTTATATAAATTAAATCTCTTATTGATTAGTAGACCACAAGATACATGCCTTTTTCTACACAACACACACTCACTATCCAGGACTCCCAAATGTTTTCCAATTTCAGTTTACACATTAATCGATGGATTTTATAGCCTTCATCTCTATTGTGTGGAATTAGAGAAAAAAATATAGGAAAATATTGAAGTTAATGATAGATATTTATTTTTCAAAATTATTGATTGTATATATTTTATAGAAAACCTACTAAATAGAGGGAACAAGGATATCAATAATAGTGGTATATACATGCTTTCTGTGAATATATAGTTTATAGATATGGAAATTAAATAGAAAAATATTCATACACTTAATATAAATGAATCATATGAATAAAAATTGAAGAAGAAATGTTGACATAAAAAAATTTTATAACATGAACTGGAAAATGAGAATCTAAATCTATAGGCCAAAATTAAATAATAAAAATATTAATGATAATGATTCAATAATCAGATAGGTATATCAATTGGAAAAATAAAAATCTAGAACCAAAATTCTTTAAAATGATTAACATGATATAGTTATTTTTACAAAGAAGAAAATGTTGTACATAATTGTGATGTACAACATATTTGAAAAAACCAATCCTCGAATAGATCGAATGACTATGAGAAAAAAACTACCTCGCAAAATATTGAACTCCTATCATGACTCAACCATAAATAGAGATTTTCTATTCTAACTAGATTCAAATCACTTGGCTTCAATTGACATCAAACATTGATCTGTGCCAGACCTTGACCTAGAATTCAAATAATCACCAACACTAAATCCACCAGAACTGGGATTGACACCTTGTAAACCCTCATAGATCCTCAACTTATCCTTTAGCGATGGACCTCGAAGGTCATCTTGTCTCACACACTCGTCGTCAGACTCCCATGAAACCATACAATGCAAACCCCTCTATCCCCTAATACATGAGTCCCGATTTTCATATTTTCATTAAACATAAATATGAAATTTGAATAATTATCCTAAAATTAAAATTTGATATGAAAATTATCATAAAATGAATATAAAAATTTATTAAGAAAATGTGTATTAAGAAAATTCATTAAGTTTCTATAAAAAAATATTAATTATTATTTATAATTTATAACTAATAATTATAATTATATATATATATAATATTTTCAAAAATAAAAATTCATAAAAACAAATTATTTATATATGATTAAAATTATTCATTATTTCAGATGAATTGATTTTTATCGAACATTATAATCATTATAATTGGGTCTTATAAAATATTTATTAAAATAATTATAATAGTCAATATATATATATATTTATATTGATATTTAGAAATTTATTCGTATAAAATATATTTTTTGAAAACCTTCTTATAAAATAAATGTTGTCATTCAAATTTTCATTATTTTTATTCAAACAATAAAATAATCATTTAAAGTAAATAATATTATAAAACATTGTTTTATTAGAATAGCAATTTAAAATTAATTTAAAAACTATAAGAATAAATAATTATTAATAATATAATTAAATTAACTAAAACACGTTATTTTATTTATTATTTTGAAACAAAAAATCTAGAAAAAATTATTTGTTTGTTTCAATTATAAATAAATATATCTAATAATATATATTTTATAGAAAAGCTATTTTCGGTATTTAAGGGTGGTGACATTACTCCACTCTCAAAATAATTTAGTCCATAAAAATTGTTCGTCAGAAGATATAAACATTTAATTGTTATTTTCTAAATTATGAACAAATAGGACAGCTAAAATTCTATACTCTACCACTTAAAAAAATATAATCTCTATCTTTTCCTAGACTGTTCCTCTGATTAGAGTTATAATTTCTCAGACCCAAGTATCCCAGAATCAGTGCTAAAACCTGATGTATAATTTCTTTATAATAGAAACTGATTAACAACACAACACATTAGAGAATTAAGGATGTTTACCGGTCTAGGTTTTGTTGAATATAAAAACCTAATATTTTATAAGATATTTTTTGAAATAAAGGAGAAAACACATCAAATATACTTCTCAGGAATTAACCCATTTTATATGCCTCCCAGCATAGAAGATAAATGTGACATTTTAATATATTTTTTAAAACATAGGTAGATCTTTAAATAAGCCCAGTAAGGGGTTTTGTAAAAATGAATAACATTTTTTAAAAAAATTCTTTGAATAAATGTATATAACCAAAATTATGTTTTCCAAAACATTAATATATATATAATAGAAAAAAAATTTCTTTCTCAAAATAATTATATTTTAGAAGATCATTGTGGTTTCTCTATTAAGAAAAATAATTTTCAGTTGGAAATTTTTATACTTTTTAAACCATATTAAAAAAATAAGGCTTTTATTCTGTTCTCAATCACACCCTAAAAAATTTCAAAATATATACAAAAAATATTATATTTAATATAAGAAAATGTTCTTTATATAATTTTTTAATCATTTCTTTGAGAATTTCAGAACCATTTTTCTAAGAATCCCATGCATGAAATAATTTTATTTAGTGTTAATTCATAAATTAAATGAATAATAAAATAATTGCCCAGTTGAACTATGAATGAATATATAATTTTTTATTTTTTAAATATTAATAAATAATAAATAAATATTTTTCACATAAAATTATAATAGAATAACTTTAAGGATTTTTTTAAATATTTATGAAATCTATATACATAATAATTTCAGAAGTATACAATAAAATTAAAATTTAAATCATGAATTTATTTTGAATGAAAGGTATTTAGATGATATGAGTAATGCATGGAAATGTATATATACATTTGTAACATCCTTCATTTTAATATAACATGGTGAAATTATTAGTTTTCTATGCGTAATCATTTAGAATTATGAAAATAATTATTCAAACTTGATAAGAATAATGTCAGGATTTCAGTTCATAAAATAATTTATTTCTTAACTTTTATTTTCATAATAATATAAATACTATATATTCTCATTTATATAAAAATCATAATTAATTTTTTTATGAATAGTTATGAACTTATGAAAAACGTATATATGTTTAAATATATTATATTCATATATATATATAATATGAAATATATAACATAAAAATGGAATCAATCCATTGTGTAATGAAACGTTTTAAATATAATCCCTTTGGTATATATATATCTATGTAGTGGATATTTATTTCAAACATATTTCCCTAATAAATAATTTATATGATGAAAAAATCAAAACATAAAGACATCAGTTATAAGAATCTGTTACTTCTATATAGTGAAAGTAATAAATTTATATAAAAAGATCACATCAAGTGAACATAAAAACATAATAAATATAATATCTTCAAATTAATCATGAAAACTGTCTGAATAACATTGAACAAAAATAATTTTTTTTAAATAATAATATGTTGGATAATGTAATAAAAATTATATTCTATAAACTTATGTATAAATTGAATTATAAAAATTTATGTTGCATTAGATAAATTATAAATTAAATCATAATTTTCCAAAATATATTCATTTACCATATATTATCGATATATATGAAAATAAACTCATTACACAACCAAGTATTGATAAAAATAAATCCTTATAAAATCATAAGAATAATTTGATAAGTGAAATTATACAATTTCCATTACTAAGTTTTACCTTGAAATTGTACATAATTACCGGAAAATAAAATATTAAGGAGAATATAAACCCCAGGGAAAAGAAAATTAAAACATGACATAATTAAATTAAATACCTTTCATGATCAGAAAACCAAAATCTGCGGTGTTTCTTCTTCAACGCACACACACATTCTCCTGGACTAGAAAATGGTTTGCAATTTTCATTTTCATAAAGAAAGAAGGCTTTTATTACCCTTTTCTCTACTGCATGGTGTTATAAAAAAACCAAAGCCAAGATGAGATTGTAGTGAAATCTCGATTATTTTGTTTTCAAAATGATGGGTTTGTATATATTTTATACACAATCGACTAAATAGAGGGACGAACGAATATTTTCAGATATAAAAAAGAGTGACATATAATAGATTTCCATATAAAATGAGTATATTTATTATGAAAAGAATTGAAAAATATTCATACACATTATATAATTGAATAATCTGAATAAAAATAGTAAAATAAACATTGATATAATATATATAAATCACTAGAATAGAAACTTGAAAATTGACATCTTGGAACCACAAAAACATTATAAAAAAAGTAATGAAAAAAATGAAAACAACCAGATAAAAATTTCAATTTGACAAATCCACGTCCAGATCAAGCAGTCGGCAAAACTATGAGTAGGGGATTGTGAATTTGAAAAGTAAAACACGATTTTAATATTCGAGATCTACAATTTATTAAATCAAAAAACTCAAGCCTATCTTATATATAAAGACTAAGAACAAAATCCAACCTCACCAAAGACTGTAACCCTACTGTGACTCAAACCTGAGCAGAGACATTCAATTATAACTCAATTCGAAATCGTCGAGTGCATTTGAGTTCGAACATTGGTCTGCATGTGACCTTAACACATTCTACAACTAATCATTCACGCCAAATCCATTGCGACGGGGCAATACTCTGTGTAAACCCTCACACTGAAACTAATCCCCCTTTAGCGCTTGGCCTCAAAGAACCTCTAGTCTGACACACTCCCCCTCAGAAACCCATGAAACCCTATAGTGTGAATCTCTTGGACCCATAAAACCCTAATCCATATTTTCATTTTTCGAACATATAAAGTAAATTTGAATAATTATCATAAAATGAAAATTTGATAAAATAATTATCATAAAATGACTATGTATGATTTTATTAAACAATATTGAAAATAATTATATTAAAATAATACTATCAAAATTTATAATTCAATAACTATAATTATAATTTCATACACACAATCACACATACATATATGTTATATTTTCAAATTAAATAATTTATAAGAACTAATTACTTTTATTAGATAAAAATTATTCATTATTTCATATAAAATAATTATAATTATCATTTATAATTATCATAAATTGGTATATTAATATATTTATTAAAATAATTATAATAATGAAGATATATATTTTGATATTTCACTATTTATTCATTCTATATACTCAATTTGATAACCTTATGATAAAATAAATTATTTATTCAAATTAATATTACATTAAAAAGAAATATTAAAAAAATATTTTAAAAAAAATAATAAAATAAAAATGATTTTTAAATGTTAATTTAAAAATTATTTGAAAAATATAAGTATAACAAATTATATATATATTATAATAATAATAATAAAAACACATTATTTCGATTATTATTTTCAATAAAAATAATATCAATAATATTTTTAGTTTGTTTTAATTATAAATAAATGCATTTAATAATTTTTTTATAATAAAACAGTGATGGTAATTTCTTGGTTGTTAGGGGAATAAAACATGTTTACTATGAAAACACATCCATTCTGTTTAATTGGGTTTTCTTTTTTATTTATAATTAATTGGTAACCAAAGAATTCATTTTACAAATAGGTATTAAATAAATTTACATAATTTATATCATATCATTCTTTATGGTCATTCCAATGGCTATGTGATAATGGTCATGTAAAAATTATATTATATCGTAGTAAGTTTAAGTTTAGTGTTGCGTAAAACATTTATAATGGAATATATTAAAATAAAAAAATGACATAACATTAAATCTTATGTTTTTATATTCACCAATCCATTAATAAATATCATCCACGAAATTTGAAATTTTATATTAAAAATATAAGGATGATAATTGAAAATTTCATTCTATGAATCATATATCAAAAATATTGTTAATATAACATACCAATAATAAGAGGTAAATGAAAATGTGAAGGTAACTAAAGAATTGATATTTTGAATTTGATACTATTAATAAGACTTGAAAACATGGACATTAACGATAAATATAACTATCAATATATGATGGAGAATGATAAGGGTGATGGTCTTTATCAGTTTAACAACCACCAGACTATATACAAAATACCCTAAAATGTTATTGATATCATCAGAAACAATAGTAATCAGAAACATTTTATTTCAAAATCATTGAAGATGATATACTTTCTTGATTTTGTCTCATTAGTACAATAACTTTCTTTGGTTGGGCTTTTATTTATTTCAACATCATCTCTTACATTATAAAATAGATATTCCTATTGAAATTTTTATGACATAATCCCTTTTAATGAATCATAAGACAAAAAATTATTTCCTTTGGCTTGTAAGTATAAACCGAAACCAAAATTGTTATCATATCAACAAACAATAACATCCAAATTACAAATTAATATATTTACTAATTAGTTCATTATAAAACTCATCCAAAATATGTATTTATAAATTCAAAGAACAAATAAAATTGTAATAAAGGTCACAAAATTTCAAAATCAACTTATCTATATAATAGCTATAGTGAATCATGTAACTCTTACTATATCACACCAAATATTTGAAAAAAATCGTCAGTATAAAACTATAATTAAAACATAAAATCTTCAAAGTATAAAATCCTAGACTGTTGAGTATATCCAATCATGTAGTAAACTATAAAAACACAATCTAAACCCTCAAATAAATTTCCAATCCTATGGTCACAAATCTTATCCCATAATCATATCATTTTCCCAAAACAATTATCACAACATAAAGAATCATATTATGGGTTATCGTTCCCTCAATCATGTAATTTCTATGAATTACAACTTGTTATTGAAGAAATTTTATTTTTTTATTAAATAGACAATTTAAAGTCATTAAAGAAAAATCATTAAAGTAAAATCATAATATATTTCATAATTCTTATAATCAAGATATCATTAATAAGATACTCAAATAACATAATTCTTAAATCAAAATATAAGTAAATAAATAACTCCTCTTCATTTGTGGTAATAACATAAGGTTGACCATGATCCATTTCATACTTGTAATGTGATTTTTTTGATTCATGTTCATTCAATTGTTTATTTATCTTTATCTCTATAGTTGAAGCATTTTATATTGGAAACGTTTTTATTACCCTTTCAATCCAAATCGTACTGGACTTTCTCTCCATAGTTGAAGAAAACTTCCTATCATATTAATTGTGTACCAAGGTATTTCTTTTAGCAATTATAACTTGTGGGAAAATAATTTATTCCCTTATTCCCATTACCTAATTTCTCACAATTATCCTCTACCACTCCAGCTTATTATTAAATCATCAAAATATGGGTAATTATTTCTTTGTCTTTCCAATACATTATAATATATCCTCACAAGATTAGAATGATTGATTGTATAATTCCCATTGAAATATTAAATTAATCTCATAAACGAGATTACCATTATTACCTTTTAGAATACATGTATTGTGGATAATCACATTATTTCTACTTTGTCAAATTTCTAAATTGTGTAATACACTAGATTAGATCACATTATTACGAAACATAATGTATAATTAATAATATAGGGAAATACATAAATAAATAAGTAGATTTATATATAGGTAATCTCATGATCAATAATATGTTTTCATTGGAATTTTATTCTATACATATCCTCAATGTCAATATTATGGTTATGTTTCCAAATGTATGATTTACGAATGTATGATTTCTTAAATATAGTTCTGATGGATTATAATAATCTCTCTTTGATATAAAATGTAAAGAACCAGACTCTAATAGCTCAAATATGAGTCTTTACATTTTTAAACTGGAATAAATTCATGATTAATATCACAAAGGATCAAATATTTTATAAATTTTGGAAAACTTTATCACATACATGACACCCATTTTACGTTGGAAATAGAAAATAATACATAATATGTGACCCAATTTAATAATATGCATCATTGAAACTCATGCAATGATCACTTCTTTATAGCCTCAGGAAAAGAAAAAAAATACGAGTGAGAGAAACAGATTTGTTAGGGTTATTTATAATAAAATATAACTTATATCAATAATGAAAAATCAATATATAAATGTAAAATGACTAAACACACACATGGAATTTAATCAATAATTTTTTCACAATCTGACTCCACTTATAATATCATTGTGAAATATCATTTATAAGAATAAAATATTTCTTTAAGACATTCTTACTTATTACACATCATGTTTCTCAAGAACATTATACATTTACATTCCATATCCTTCAAAATATAGGTCAATCATTATGGGTAAAAACCCATTTAATTTTTCCAATTTTTTCTACTCATGAGACTACCGATGCATCGATGTGATTTTATATATATGATACCAACCCATTATATCACGTCTAAAACGCCACTTCTATAGAGAATAATATATTTTTTTTGAATAAATTTTATTAATAAAAAATATCAGTATAGAGTAAAAAAATGAACTTAGCATTATTTCCCCAGTTAATCAAATCACATTGAAGGAAAAGATTGAATTTAAAATGGTATATATCATTATAAATAATCAAATTCATAACCCAAAAAATATGTATATTTAGGATAATTAAAAATTTTAAGAAATTATGGTCATTAAATAAACAATTGGTGAGTATATACATGAATAAATGAATCTTAGGATAAAATATTTAAATATGCCTCAATGAAGTGAAAATGAGATGAAGTCGCTTATATAGATAATATCAGCAATTAATTGAATCAATTATGTATATTCAATGTAAATCCACTTAACGAAAGTGGAAATAAAACATGATACAATAAAAATTCATTTCACACAAAATCATATCATTATATAATAAATTAAATTTATTTTTAATGAAATTAATGAAAATGATGTTAAGAAATCCATTATTACTTTTAATTAGTTGAATTGTATTCCCCATAAAAGTAATTATTATGAAATGAAAAATTGAATAACATGTATATAATGAGATTCAATCTATGATATATCAAATTCTTTTATACACACCCCAAAAAATATAAAAATGGTGATTAATGTTATATCATAAAAAGTGAAAGTTATATTATAAATTAATACCTCATGATTCCTTTCAGTAGTGTGTTTATTAAAATCTTGTGTATTGACTTAAATAATGTAATTAATTCATTATAATAGAATAATAATATTTATTATACCCTATATTATAATCATATTTCACATTTCCATGAATTCATTAATAAAATTTATTTATCATCATTTATTTGGTTATGTTCATTTCATGCTTTTATGAATGGTTAATTTTTGTATAATTATGGATTTTATATTAAAATGGATATAAAATATAGAAGTTAAATGTTATTGAATTAATGATTGTATCTATGATTAAATGGTACCACTTATTATTTTATCCTTGAGATGTGGATGATTAATTTGACCAAATGTTCATGATAAATGTTTAGTTTATTTTAGTGGATTTTTTCTGACCATCACAAACTACATTGGTTATATTTAACAATATGAATATATATTTGTTCTACAAAATGAAATGGGTTATAATGTACATTTTAAAATATTATTTTAAAATAATAATACATTTAATACAATAATATAAGGTGGTGATAGAAAATAAATAATCATTCACCACATAGATGATTAATAGAAATAATTTAGACAATGGTTTTGTGTGTTTGAATAAGAGGAGGTAATAAAAGGGATGAATATAAAATTTTCCATTATCAGGATAGTATTAAATTATGAACATTATTCTTGAGTTATTATTACTTTATAGAGGAAGGGTGTGAAGAGAAAGTAGAAGAATAAAGAAAATAAGATAGGTGGTTGGAGAAAATTACCTTTTGAATATCACCTCCTTGAATGATCCCTTAAATGACAATTTAATTAGTCTTTGGGGTGCTGAGAACAAAAGTAATGTGGGGATAGTATAAAGGAGACGTTTTTGTTGATATTTTAGTAGATTCAATTATTTATAGGAGCAATGATGAGTTGAGGGTTGATATTTATACAAGAGGATGGGTGGTTTAAAGTAATTTTAAAAAGATTATTTTATGTTTAAAGACATCCACATTTGTTTGGAGTTAATTAAAATGAATATGGATGATAATTAATTATTTTAATGTTGTTTACACTCAGAATAAACTTCTACAGACCATTTAAATTTTTTTATATTTTATTCTTTTATCATTTAACTTTTAACATTTACATTGTTTTACTTAAAATGTGGTAATTATTATTTTTTTTCCTGGAAACGTATTTATATAGAATAATTTAAATTACCACACAACCTCATTTTTACATTTTGATCGCAAATATTTAATAAATTTTGCAATATTCGTCTTACATAATTAGTAATGTAAAATTTCAAATTATTCTAAAATATGGGATAATAAATCTGGCTTTTAATGTGAAAATCTTCAAAAGTATGAAATAGTTGTATATAATAATTCAATATAAAAATTATCAAAATGAACAGTATTATATTAATATATTTTTAATTTCACTATTTTTATAAATTAATACTAATTTAATTTAAATTTTATCATTATAAATTATTTGTATGAAAATTCAATGTTCATTTAAAATTCATTAATTTTCACTATTCAAAAATATACATCTTCAAAAAAAATCCCAAAAATTCACCATAATATATTTTTTATATTATGCTATAAAAAATGATGTTTATTTTATAAAATTATATTTATAAAATTTTAATAAAATATTTTTAAAATAGGTTCTCTATTAAATGTCAGAAAAAATGTCTTCATGATAAATATAGATTTTATGGTTAGAATTGAATTTCTTCTTACCTTAATACTAAACAAATAAATAGATGAATTTAAATATATTTTATTAAATATATAATATATAATATATAGTAATATATTTTAATAATATTTATTAATTTAATTTATTATGATTAACATCAATTGTCTTCAGAAAAATAGTTTTTTTAATACATCGTTTATGTTAAATTGGATTTTATTTTAATTTTTAATTATTTATTAACCAATGAATTTTTTTTATAAACATGTGTAAAAAATATTATTATTATTTATTTATTAATATTCATTCTCACCATTCCAATGGCAATGATATAATGATCTTATTAAAATGAAATTATATGATGTTTTGTTTAGGATTAGTGTTTTTGTGAAATCTACTCTATTAGAGAGGTTAATTTAAAAAAACACATTCCAAATGAACTATGGGTGTTACAATTATTAGTGTTAACTCAATTTTTACTTGTTGGATGAGAAGGACCCCTAAATTCACTCTTGGTTTGACACTACAAGGAGAGATTCATTGGTTGATTATATTCTTTTTATAACCGACTATAGACGATTCATTTCCTATTTACATTGAGGTGTTGGGTAGAGAATAATAAGAAAAAAAAACATAATGTTACACAAGAAAATAAAATTTATATATGTTATACAAAATAATTATGATCAAACATGATAAATCAATGGATAATATCATTTTTTTGTTGACCTCCGTAAGATTGTTATACTAATTTCTATGTATTTGTTTTGATTCATCACTCAATTTAACCATTTTGGTTGTATTAATAGAGATAACAGTTGTATTACATGGGTGTTAAGGATAATTATACTAAAAAATGAGAAACCTAGAGGAATTTGAGATTTAATGCAAAACATTGTGATTATCTCAGACCAATTAACCCATAATTTGATTAACAATGTGACATTGGTTGATTTTCAAATCAATCGAAAGAAAAGAAATATATAGGCTCATAGAATATAAAGGGATGAAAAATTTAATGGAAAAAAGGTTTATTATATTATATGTCAAAAAATTTGTGACGAAACAATAAGACAATTGACTCCATGGGACTGAAACAAATTTACATGGGGAAGAGGGGTACATAATGAATAAAAAATGTTTAAGAAAATTAATATTTCAGTTAAAATTATTGAATGAAATATATTACATTCTAAGGTACCATTAAAATTTCAATGCATTATGTGTGTTTAACATGATAATTATCCAATCCAATGCATTTATCTTAGTAATAACAAATATATTGGACATCAATGACCTCAAATACTAATAGGATAGTGGAATACATTTATAATAACTAATCTTAATGTGTATCCTGATATTTAATGTACATGTATCCACTAATCAAGAGAATTATATGTCTTTTTGGAGTTTTAGTTTTGAAACACTTGTATATCTAAGATGTTTTCTAATATCATTAAATCCCACCCTGAGGATTTTATTAAGGAAAAATTCTTATAATCGAATGATATATTTATTACAAGTTTATGTTTATAGGAATTTGTATTTTGGAAAATCTGAATATCATTCCTTTAGATAAATTTATTTTGATTTTAGTGACAGTTTGGTTCCCAATGATTGATGGAATAATTTTTCTTGAGTATGGAAAACGCATTTCTTTTTAAGCTATGATATTCAATCCTTAAAAGAATGATCATAATCACCATTTAGAAAAAAAAAATATTATATATTGTGGGTTTATATACTGAATAATGATAGACTATTGGCTCCAAATGTCTATAGAAAAAACTAATTTTTAGGTTCAATATTATTCTAAGAAGAAAGAAGTGTTTCCTGGATTTTATGGTATGTATATCTATAGATATTATACCATATGTAATATTTATAGATTACCTTGAAAAAATTACTAGTACGTAATAATTAAAATTTATAGGATTCAATTTATTTTGGGGGATGTGGTGAATTGGGATTTCAGAATATATATTCCTTAAATAAATAATATGCACTCTAGCATTCCCCACAAGAACCAATGAATAGAAATGAAAATCATGATATATTTCGAAAAAATGTCATTATTAAATATAACTATTAAAAAATATATTTCAAATTCATGGGTATGAATAAGAGTAACAACATTATAAAATAAGTGCATAATAAAATTAATTTATATTTTCAATACTATGTTAGTTCCCTTATTATAGCTAAACAATTTACAAAAACCACATTTTTCTCAATATAATAATTTTTAAATTTTTTTTTCAAGAAAAAATTAATATATTTATTAAATAATTATAAAATATATTTATAATTTGAATAATATATTAATAGTAAATTAATTATTAAATGATATGAAATGAGAATAATTAATACTTTCCATTTTAGAAAGCAATTTTCTAATATGAAAATATTCCCAATATATTTATGGATTTAATTTAAATGAATAATTTCTGAATTATATAAATTTAATTTGAGATAATTAACATAATTTTTAAATTTAGAAAAATATTAACTGCTTAAGATTATGTTTTGGGATATTTTTAAAAGGAATAATTTTTTTGTTTTTTAGTGAAAATTACATTTTTTATAAATAATAAAAAATTCATGAGATCATTAGTATATATGTATCCATTTGAAATTAATTAAATCTTTTTATAAGGATGCATGAATATTTTAAAAGTTAATTTATAATTTTAGAAAAAAAAGGTTTCAATATAAAATATCATACTTGAAATTTTTTATTTTACATTATATGTTTCAAAATATTGTTTTTCCTTACTCATACATTTATTATTTTAAAATAATGATTTTTAACATTAATAAATTTTAGGGATATCAAATTTGGAATTAGTAGGGTTATATTATATAATAATAATAATTTTTTTCCTAGTGATAATGGACAAATTACCTAGGTAGAAATAAGTTACTTTGTTGAAAAGTGGAATGGTATAAATGAGTTTGGATAGAGTTAAAGGAACTGACATTTAAAAATAATAATTGGTTGGTGGATATTTTTCTACTCCTTAACTCTATTACACAAAATTATTTTCTATTTTTGTGCCACTTTTCTTGATAATGAACTCCCATTATTAGAAATGTTTGTGTATAAAAAAAAGTTCCTTCCCTTTTCAATAATGGATGGGGCTCTTCTCTCCTCACTTCCCCTTAGACAAAAATTTCATTACTTGAGATAAACACCCTTTAAAATCATCCACAATCTTAGAAACCTTGATAAAGATTTTTTCTTCTCAAAATACCATCTATCAAGGTTAAAATTCCTTTGCAATGGATATATTCCAAGATGTGATATATCATTTTCTAATAGATATTTCTTTTTTCTATTTATTTATATTCATTTCTTCTGCAAAAAAATTTTTCTTCAAAATATTATAATAATAACATATGATTTATGATTATATTGGTATTTTGGTAATATTATGTTACAAGAATTAACCACCATCCAATTTTCATTAAGAAAATATAAAACTCGAATCATGTGTTATGAGAACTACTACCCCCACAATAGACCATGTTTCTTTATCATTCACCACCCTGAAATACTCAAAAGTAATAACGAATTTAATAAATAATTATGATATTTTATAATATATTTTATTTAATTTATATTTATAAATTATAAAAAATATTAATCTTCTTCACTTTCTATATAAAATAGAATCAATATCCATGTGTATATGTGGCCAACTGACCCAATTAAATACTCGATTTCAATTTTTTAATTTCATCCATCTCTTAAAAGGATCATCATGATATTTTTTTAAAGGGTAAATATAATATTTATTATATCAACATGGTTTGAGTATAAAAAATCCACATCCTATTTATTAGATCAATAAAAAATTTTTAACATTAATTCATTCATAGAAAAAAAGTGTTAAGAAGAGATTATTATATTTAAATTGTTTAGTGTTTTTTATTCATGACATTATCTTATAATTATTATATAATTATAATTTATCCTAGTGATAAACACTAATTTATATCATTATAATTCATGTGTAATGGTATTCCAACTAAATCACCACAAAAACATCAGTTAATTTGGGTATGTTCATTTTTGGGACAGTTTGACCACCTATTTTAAGAATGTGATGAAATTATATTAGGATTATTATTGAAACATATTTAATAATAATATATTTTCCAAATATGTATATTTTTTTGGTTTTATAAATTTGGAACCAATATTTAACTCATTAATTTATAGAACACCATTCATAGGTTAAAAATAAATTAAAATTATTTTGTTGTAAATTTCATATTCTTGTATGAAGATTAAAAAACTCATCAAAGAAAATTTAACAATTATAAATAATTATAAGTAAACCATTAGAGTTAAATTTAATAAAATGTAATTTTAACCTTGGGATAAGAATGAATAACAACATCATTATTATGATACTACTTCAAAATTTTTATGATCACCCACAACAAACATCAAAAAAAGATATGAAATAACTAATATAAATGTAGAATATATTTATAAATAAATATTATACAAGATTATTTATTTTAAAATATTATAAAATAATTTTTTATTATATTTATATTAATTATATATGATCATATAGTGAAGTTGAATAAGTGAGGAAACAAGGTAAAAATTTATTTGTTTAAAATTTGAATCCCTTGATACATGTTTAATCTATACACCGTGATTTATTTTAAATGGTGAAAATATATCTCTATTTTAATATTTTATCATGATCCTTTTCACCTAGATATTTTAAATTTTTATTTCTGAAACAACTTTTCAGTGAAATTTAGAACCTAAAATGATTACATGAAACATATAATTTCAGACCGCATAAGAAATTGGCATGTTATTCCAAATAAGTTTTAAAAAGATTCAATTAGTCAACCAATATAAAATTCATGTTATAAATGTTACCCTAATGTTTCGGTCTTCATTGATGATATCCTTGATGTTGTAGTCCAACCTATCCTAAGTCTGAATATATTCCCCTATATTTATTTTCTCTTCATTGACTCTGTGAGGAAATATCTGATCTTGTTTATTGATCAAACAAATTTTGTCATCATTAAGTTAAAATATGATATATCTATCATACATTCAATCATTGTATAATTATGTGACATTAATATAAAAATGTTCCTTTGAAATATCTTCCTTATAATGTAGTAGAAGCTTTAGGTCAGTATTCTTCTTCCATATTTCCTTCTTGACACCATATAAAGCATCAAATTCTAAAAACTAGTTAGGTTCTTCTGATGTATAAACTATATTTTAAACATAATTATCTATATATACAGCAAAATCATTACAAGGAGGTGTATTATACACATTAATAATTCTTCATTCTTGAACAACCATCGGTTTCAGACCTACCTCAAACTCAATTTTCTCTAATTTCAAGCTTATCTAGTGACCATGGCCATAAAAATATTATATTAGTTTTTATGATGCATTTTTTTTATCATTTGGATGACTAGAAAATCTCAAGAAACAATATTTTTAGGCTTTCAATTCCCCAATCCATACATAATATCCATTATTATATGATCATGATCACACTACGTAGCTGATTGAGAGTAAGTTTCCTTATCATCTAGTTGAAGGCTCCCTAGGTCAAATAACCTAATTGATTACTCATGAATTTTGGAATGTAAACATTTCAGGCTTTAGTATTACCATCCTAATCCTTGTCATGCTGGTTCAAACCAATAATATCAAAATCATCAATCTGATTTTTCAAAATAAGTGTCATAGTGGTCTTGCATGGACTTAGTTTAATCAATTCATTTAACACACATTTACTTCATGCCAAGGTGGCCATATTTAATCATGTTTGTGTTATAAGTCTAACAGAAACAACATTATAAAATAACTCAACCCCTTAATTATTAGACTCAGAAGCATTTATTGGACATAGAACTCAACATCCCCTTTTTAGAAAAGCACCAACAGTGGAGGGATTCACAGTTACTAAAAATAGAGCAGTACATGCAAGAATACCTAGACCGAACATTACATCATAAGTCTACACCATGCTCACAAACATAGTTGTTAATATAAGTTAGGCATCCTCTCCCATTATTCTGTGAATAATCATATCATTAACTTTACTACCATTTACCAGCACCATTTGAGCATAAGAGATGACCACATTAGATGAATCCATTACAGGATCACATGAACATTCTTTAACAAATGGATAAGGGTTATGGGGTGTCATTACCCGTCCCCCAGGGCCCACATCATGACTACCCCAAGATCGCCTTCCATAAGACATGGGATGGAGACTAGAACCAAAGGCGTAATTCATTAGAACTGGGAAGACATTGCATTTATAAAATATAAACACAAACTACCAGAGTACAAGGAGAAGAAATCACTAAGAAAAGCAGTATATCATGTGTTATAAAAGTACAAAGGGGCTGGAATACAAGCCCAACTGTAAAGTACAAATACAAATGAATGCAACTACAAATAAAAAGGGACTAATAGCTGGAAGGTGAAATCAGCTCCTGGATCATCTCTGAGATTCCTACCTGAAGGGTAGGTACAGATAGCCTCCTCAGTGCTCCGCATCCGTCTGTCTCCTCTGGGTACCGTCTCGTCATGAGGTACACCTCCGGGTACCATCCAGTCTGCGTACATTCTGCCTCAGTTAGCGTTGTTCATCGTCTGCATCCAACACAATGAAGTACTAGCATAACCAGTGTAGGTGTGAGTATAACTATACTCAGTAAGGACCCCAAGACCCTAAAGGTCTCACAAAATCCAACAAGGATAATCCACAAGGTATGATTTCAATGGATAGAAATTACTTATGTATATGCCCATACATATACCTATGTTATCAAGTAACCCATATCAATCATGAGGAAAAACCAAAAAGTCATTGATTCAGCTCAAACCAGTATTTTTGTTCACGAAGTCGAAACCACGGTTGCTGGAAAACTCATCCCCAGTCGAGTACACTGGGCCTGCCGCTAAAACAAAGCACTTCCCAATAACCTTGGACTGCTGAAGTACTCCACCTGTCAAGTACTTTGGGCATACTGCTACAACCAAGTGCTTCCCACCATTAGTCTGCCACTAAAACCAAGCACTCCTCCACCGTTGTTTTAATGCTACAACCAAGCGCTCCCCACCGGGCCATTTAGATCACTTCGAGTCAATCGATCAGTAATTGTCAGGTCTCAGCCAGCTACTAGGTCTCTACAATCTGCACACTCATCACCAGGAGGGTCTTCTCCACGAGATACTAGTCTTTACATTGAATTGTCATGAAATATCATATTGTAGTATCTCAAAGAACCGCCACATCATATGGGTCTCAATGCAACAGACAACACCTCAATAAGATGTCTGGTCTGAGGGTTATTGGCATTTCCGTTCCAGGGACCCGGTTGGTTTTTAGGCTCAAACCAACCCAAATGTACTCCAATAATGTTTGATCCTGAATTGGATTATGCGAAAATAAACGTCTCATCTAAAGGAAACCAACATAGTTGACTTCACGTCAATCAGACATCTGGTCCTTATGGTATAAGTGTTTCCGCTCTGAGGGCCCGGTTGGTTTCGGTTTCAAACCAACCCAGCCATTTTTTCAAAGTCATCGAAAACTCACATAGAGTTTCTCCAAATGATCGCCTCATCGCAAGAATCCTAGTGCCGCAGATGGCGCGTCGATCAGACGCACGATCGTGAAGTTATTCGCATTTAAGGGAAACGAGATCGGCCCGTTAAGCCCAATGGGCTGGCGGGTCGGGTCGACCCGGTTTTTGTGGGTCCAACACGGCTAGTGTTGGATCGGCTCGGTGAAGCACAATGCCCAGCTTGGTGGGGCGTGGCTTGTCCCGAGGGGCACGACCCGGCTCGGCCCTGGGCGGCCTGGCCTGGCAGGCCACGGCACGGCCCGGGTGGTCGAGCAATGCGGGGGGGGGGGGGGGGGGGGGGCTTTCCTGAACCGTCGGCGCCGAGCAGCGCCTCCCTTCTATCCAGTCAGCAGAAGCCGGCCAGTTTTTGCAGATCGATCGGCCCGCATTGGCGGGCCGTGATCCTCATGTGTGGCACCTACAGGTGCCACACCCTTCATTAACCCGACCAGCCAATGAGCCAACCTCTTTGCCCGCAGAAGCCACCTGCGGAATGCGTGCCGCAGTCATCCGCAACATGGTGCCCCTTGTGGTGCAACAATATCTTTGGTCTGTCCAGCTTTAGTTTGTCGGTTCTTCATCGGTCATACGGCCCACGGTTCTGGGTCGTAGTCCTTCCCTCTTCGCACGGCACCCGGTGACATTGTCTTCTTCGGTCACCGCCACCTCTTCCATTACCATCTCCATCGAAATAAACTACGGAGGGTTATCGGGCCATGTTCGTTCATCTTACGCCCTCTGCATTAGGTGGTATCATAATTCCAAAGATAAAACATGGTTTGAACGAGGGACGATGAACAATTTTATTCAATTAAAATTGAAACAAACCTTGTACCTCGTTATTGACATCACACGTCGTCGAGCAGCGGAAGACAAGTGCCGAGGTAGTCGGGCATCACAGAAGAACGGTGTCGTCCCGTCAATGTTGGAGGAAGAGTCTTTGATTCTGTTGATGTTGGGGAAAAAATAAAGGATGAAGTTTATTCACATCCTTCATGTTGTGGAGCGTTCTCTGTGTTCTTCGTCATAGAAGATCACTTTTCTTTTTATTTCTCCAGAGCCTTCCAAAAGAGAATAATTTCCCACCCACCCAAAATGAAACAATAGGCTTATTATATTAAAATAATATTTCCATGCCTTTCGAATTAATTCAAAATGAATCAATTAATTAAGGGTGGTCATATAATTAAATTGATGAGGTTGGAACGTTATTGAGTGGAGTGGAATATGGAGAGGCTCGACCAAAATTAATAAGGGGGCGTTGTCAAATGAATTAAAGGGGTGTTAATGGGGAGTTTAAGGGAGTTGAGGATTTAGGACCTCTTGTGGGCCCCACCACACTTTATCCTATCATAGAAGGATATGTGGGTGTGGAACCCACCCCTAACTTCCCCTTGTAGGAAATAACCAACTCATATAAATAAAATTGTGTACAACATTTTTATTTAACATAATATAAATCCCAAAATAATTTACTCTCATCCCACATCAAACGCAACTATGGTAAAGTTCCCCTTTAGTGAATACTGGTGCTTCGAGTTCATCGATGTCCTCAGATTTCATTTCCAAGCACCGGTTAAAAAGATAGAAAACATATATGAACGTTTACTGAACATACCTAAACTAAACTTCAGAAATTGATTTCGGGAACACCGGGCCTTGGAATCAAGTGTCCTCAGTAACCAAAGACTCATAAAATTACAAAGTGTTTAAGAAAAAAAATTATTTGAAATTTTTATGTCATTACACGGAGAATAAAATCTTTTCCATTACTAATAAACTATATATCAGGATGTTCTGGATTATTATTCCTCAATTTGGGGTGCCAAGAATGCGAAAATTTCCCCAAATGAAATAATGGGGTGTAATTTTTTTAGATAATAAAACACCACTTGAAAATGTTATCTGATTTCATTATCCACCTCAATCCTCTCAAATAATATAATAGGACTAAAATAATAAATTTCCATGAAAATGTGAGGTTTAATGGAGTGACACAAGGATCGTGAGTAGTCATAAATAGAAATAATATACTATGACATTGACCATCAATTGAGGTATATAATGGTTTTAAAATTGATGTGGTAATATCCTGAAACATATCCAGATCTCCGTGGTCAGTGGACATTATTCCATTTAAATTTTTCTCGTTGTCTAAAAATGAACTAATGAAATCCATTGCATGACTAATGTCCCTTACATGATGTTAAGGAGATATTATCCCAATTATTGTAATGAAAATTTAAGTGGCATGGATCCAACAACTTAATGTTTCAAAATGATTTAAATGGTAGGTTTTTTGATTAATCATTCAAAATCAACAAGAAAATGTGGCCTTCAACTAATATAGGTCCCCGAGTAGAGGTCATGGAGGGCCGACGCCTCAAATAATTCAAGGAGGGTGAGTGGAAGCATTGGTGCCCTAAGGTGAAGAGAAGGGACATTCAGGATAAGGTGTATGTGGGGAAAATTGATGAAAATTTCAAGGATAGAAATGTTATATAATTAAGGTAATGTTCACCCCCTCCATGGAGAGTGTAGGGTAGTTAGATCAGCCATTATAGTCGTGCACAGTGGAACACACAACACCCTATAGGGATCTATCAGACATAAAGAATCCCAAAAGTACCCTCTATAAGGATATTATCATAATCCACTCATGTTTCATAATATTAATTTTTCTATTTCATGTTATATCTCTTCATTGGGTTTTGATTAAAAGTCTTTAAATTAGGGAAGGTGTCTTCATGACTGAATCCAATTCCATGGGTTATTATCACTATTATTTGATTATTTCCCCTGAATAGTGCTATTTTCTAAACTATGTATACTTTATTTTTTATATATATCTTATTTCTTGGTTATAATCTTGTTTTACACCCAAATATACTTCAATGAGTTATATATTTTTTCATTAAAAAGAATTTTTAATATGAAAAATTCAAGTTTATATTAATTTGATTTTCATCCATATCATAATTTTTATCTCACCAATGGTGTCATATATATATTTTAAAATATTATATAGATTATTTTCTTTGATAATTATAATTATATTTACCCCAGTTCGAATGTAAAATATAGTATGATTTTTGAAGATTTGAGTTTATAAACAAAGGAATTAAAAAAAATTTAAATAGAAAGGGTTTTTCATCCTTCCAAAATCAAATATTTTTTCATCCAACCCAAATATAAGCTGATAAACATTATTCAATTTCATGAAAAATTATTGAAGCTTAAATTTTCAAATTTAAATGTTTTCAATGTTTTTAATTCACTATTTTCGAAAATTACTTTCAATAGTGGTATATAAATTAATCTTATTATGATAATTTAAAAACATTTTCTAATTTTTTTTCTTGTTTAATTCTACTATTTTCCCCTATACAAAACCTCCCCTATACACATTTTATAAAAAAATTATATTTTTATGTTTTAAACAAAATATTTTAATATTGATTCAAAATATATAGAATATTTTGTATTTTCCATTTGTTTTCCTTAAAATTTTTAAATTAGTTTCCACATAATTCATTATTATATGATTCATCATATTCCAAGTCAATGATATTATTTAATTTATACCCTCATTCTTCATTACCCCTATGTATTAAAAATATTCATATAATTGAATGAAATGATACATCCCTTAATTTGTATTTCTTAATTCTTATAGGTTTATAAATATCATTTTTCTACAAATTTCATCACTACATTAATAACCTATTTTTGATTCCTTCGATTTATGGGCATTTAACAAGATATTATATATTAATTATTTATGGAATTTTTTTAGTCCATGGATCTTTTATCTATTTGATATAAATAACATATTCATTATTACATTGATTATTTTTTTAAAAGAAATTTATGTTATGTAATTAGATAACAATTTGCATCTCAAAAATTTAAAATACCTTATTTGGGGGTAGAATTGGGGTATAACATATTAAAACAACTACCCATTTATTACTTTTTTCACTAAACAATAAGTACTTCTCTTATTTTCCATAGTGATGTATGAATAGTAATTCAATCACTCACAAGACATAACAATTTTACTAGGTTAACCCATAATAGAATATATTTGAGGAAAATTTAATAGAAATGTGCATATCTACCGAACACACTAATGTGTACTACTATTAAACATTTTGTGTATATTCACACTCCCTAATTTTTTACAACCATTCAATATTTTAATGATCGTTGTTCTCTTAAATAAAGTGTGTTCATAGATCCTTGAGATGATTTTTATTTTTATCACTTCAATCAATATATTTTTCAATGACATTTGTGAAAAACTATGTCTCACTTTCATACACATTATGAATACATCATTACAATAGATTTACTAGGAAACCCATTCTAGTTCACACGAAATTTAATTTTTTAAAAACCTTATTTCCAATCATCACAAAAGTGCGCATTTATTATCATGATTATCCTTACATCATGAACACCAAAATATATATAATTCCCATTGCCTTAATAAAGGAAACAAAGACTTTGTGAAGCTCACTCCTTTAATTAATCTCCCATAGCCATCATGTATCTCATTACTTTCATAAATATCACATACCCTTTACTATGATAATAACATTCATGAATCTTAGATAGCCTTTGAAAACTGATTTTTTCCACAAAATAAATAATCTTATGAAAACCATCACACATGAAAAATATTGTAAAAATAACCTTCAAAAATTCATAGCCAATGTATTTTAATTAAGGGTTTCTTTGTACAATAGGGGAGGTAAGATTCTAATTCCTATACATTGCCTCTATTTCATGAAGCATTCAATCTCACCACTACATATTTTAGAATCTTTATATTCTTATTTATTGATCCTTTTAATATTAATGAATCTTCGAGGAAATTATTTCATTCATAGATCATCTTTTATTCTGATAGATTCACTATCAACCATTCATGTTGATCATCCATTTATAAAGCACCACACATTTCGGAAACAAAAATCTGTTTTGAAGTTCTAATCCATTGTGAAACATAAATCTTTCACATAATTTATTCCATTAACATATTATTATGAGTTACTCATATTATTCCATTTTTTTATTCATGATATATCTTCCAAATTTTTTACCACATAATTTTGGAAAAAAAATAGAAATGATAAAACCTTATATAAAAAACATTTTATACCTCCACTAGATCATC
Source organism: Viscum album (assembly GCA_963277665.1). NCBI lineage: Eukaryota > Viridiplantae > Streptophyta > Magnoliopsida > Santalales > Viscaceae > Viscum > Viscum album. The sequence goes on from OY728133.1 coordinate 251,407,318, forward strand.
ATGTATTTTGTCTTTGATCATTTCCAACATTCCTAGTAAAAACCATTATATAACTCCATAAATAACCTAATCTAAATTAATTTTTCAAAAAAGCATAATATTCCAAAAGTCACTAAAATGTTACCATCGAGAATTTTTTCCCAACAACAATTTATTTTCCATGGGTTTATCATGTTATGATTGTTGAAAAATTTATTATTTTATTCTTATGTGATTTGATTTGGAATTGATATAATCCACATATTCTTCAATGGTTTCTTTTAAAGTGTTAAAAGAAATCCATTTCTTTTCCTTGGGTTCATTATGATATAATAAGATAATGAATTTGATGTGGAACTCAAAAGTATTGGTGAGGATGGGTGGGGTCATATATTACACCCTAAAACATTTTTTAATAGTTTTTATTTCATGATACAAGTATATATGCGCACATTTTAGTTTCTTTAAATCATTAGAACTGATGATTTTTATAAATAATTAATTCTCCCTATAATAATTCAACTACAAAATTTTAATGTTGTTTTATAATTGTATTCTTATTCTCATCTTTATGTAATTTTCTCCAGGAACATACTGACTAAGACAATCTTTTTATTAAGGTTTTATTTTTTAATGTATTTATGTGATGGTTTCTATGATAAGAATTTCTGGGTATTATTTTTCAAATGTATCTTTACTATACCCAAATGATCATAATAATACGATACGTTATTTTTTATTGTTCCCATTTATTTTCACACTTATTGAGTATCTGAGTTCACCCATTTTTTGTTTCCATTTCCACATGTTATAAATATACTAATAGTTTGAATTTTATTGATGAATGTTTTATTTTGGTAATTAGAAGGATTTGTTGACAGCTTATTACGAATCAATTGATTTTTTTTAGTGTGTAACAATTTCATTAATTGAAAAAGATAATACTTATTATTAGCATTTTTTCCCTAATTATATGAAACTATAAAACTAAAATGTTTTGGGAATGTATTTTAATGAAATATTTTCTTAAAGTTATGTAATTACTTTTCGATTAGCTCAGGGTCGTCATAGACACATTGTGAAATGTAATGAGTAGGGGAAAATCATGTATTAACCGAGGGATTTATGATATTGTAGGGTTTTATATTTTTCACTAGGGGAAGAAACATATATTTAGGGATCAATAAATCATGATATTGTGTCACATCGTGATGATTAATTTTATATATTACTTAAATTACAAGACATATGGGTCTAAAGCCCCTTGTATTTTTCCATTTTTATTTTCTTGGATGAATGGTTGGTCATGTTGTCACAAATTTTTGGAAGGAAGTCATGTTGTTGGGTGTAATAGACATGGAAACTATGGAATGATTTCATATCAATTTGGAGAGGTTATTTCATAGGATATAGATTTCGTCAAATAGATTCTAGGGAATTTAGAAATTGGGTTTTCTTGGAGAAAAAGTATCACACTAGGATCAGATGGTTTATGATATAAGGGGTTATGTTTTTATGTCCTTGGTTGTGCATGATACATATGTTCCATATCATTTCACATGGAGATATTCCACGAAAGGTTCATGGTAGAGGGTATCACATCATGATGTACAGGTTCAAATCTTTATGCTTCCCAGTTTATTTTTATAAAACTATATATGACGTATCTTTTTACTGTAAGGCCCCTTCTCATTTATCATTGAGTATGGTGTCTATATAGTATACATTCCATAAATACAACCCTCTTTAATTTCCTAATCCACCTTGTGTAAGGATTTTTATTAGGTGCTTCCCATAGTGATTCAATATATGGTTGTTCCTCTTTTACCTATAATTTTATTTTTTTATTTTCTCTTTCAAATCATTTGGTTAGTAATGATTTTATTTTATGTTTTGAACCATAATAATCTTGATAATGGGGTAATAATAAAAATTTCTTAAGTATTTTACATGGGACCTCTAGAGGAAATCTTGAGTGGATAAATTCTTAATGTTTTATGTTGGTTTGGTGATGAATCAATTCCTCGTGAGCTTTCTTGGCAATTTTTCATCATCAGAATACATTATGTAATTATATATAAATTGTTATTTTTAATTTATTTTTTTTATTGATTTTATATTATGTCTTGGGTATTGATATGATTTTAAAATGGATTGGGATATGGTGGTCTAACTTGATTTAGTGGATGAGTCCATATGTGGTAGGGGTAACCTAAACTTATCACTATCATTTATGCATTTTTTATTTTGTACAGAATTTTATATAGTATCTGCAAATTGTTTTAACCAACGTAGTATTTAGAATTAATTTTTCTCTAGAAACACTCATTTGTATAATAGAAGTGTTTGAGGCCACTATAGACCATCGGGCACTTGATTTATTCCACAACTACTGATGCTCGAGGGATTGATCAAAATTGTTTTCCATGAGACACATATGAACTATAGTGTTATAGTAATGAAAAATTAATACCATGGGACCTTATGATAGGTTCCTATAGTCCACTCCATATATAATAGATATAGAGATTAAAAAATATTTCTTGGATTAGTCCTATGGAAAATTGAGACATCTTATTTAATATGGGATAGATAAATAATTAATGGGGTGATTTATCTTCAACCATTGGTGTGTGAGTTCATAGGTGGTTATACAATGGATATGAATATTGAAAGGTAGGGGTGGAGCATCTAACTAAGTTAACATTCTGGTGAGAGGGGATTTTTGACATTTGTAAAGTATAATTCATATGTTATAAAAAGATGATGTGATCATAACCATATCACACGATGATATGAATTCTGTGTAATGACCCTGGGAAAAGGGATTAAAATGATAAATGGGATATCATGTTGGGTTTTAAGATGATTATTTTTCCTACTGTACTTCATTGGGTTCCCTAATATTATGTTTATCCTTAGAAGGTTAGCATTAAGAAGCTTGTATGGGAAAGACTAGAATGAATTCAATAAGTGGATATGTTTTTTTCTTGATAAGATAACCTAGGAAGTGTGTGATAGGGTTCGCTAAGTGGCTAACCTATGTGAGGATGATATGTGACTATTCCCGGGCATGATGTGGTTGTTAGGGTTTATTCTCTATGAGTTTTAGGGTAAGGGATAAGACCCATCAAGTGTATGATATAATGATTCTTGGTATGTAATTAGACCTATTTGATGTATGATATAATGATTTATGGGTAGGTAATGTGGCACCCACGGTTTATGATATATGACGTTTTATGGTGGGATGTTACCCCCTATGTGTATGATATATGGGGTTTGATGAAGGTACAAGGCCCACTGTTGGATTATATTATTTTTGAGGTTCCATATAAGGATATTATACCCATGGTGTGTATTTTAAATGTGTCGTTTGGTAGGATTTTGATACCCCTTAGTTGTTAGGTGATAATATTAGAGATAACTAGGACATACCAAAGTAGGAATGGTCTACCTCGTGTTTCACAATAGAGATAGAGTATCAAAAATTATTATTTTACTATGTTTCAACAATATCATTAGTATTATGAGAATATAGTGTGTGCATATAATATTTTTATTGGCTATGTTATTGATATTATTGGTTATGTTCTACTGAATTTTACACACACCCTACCTAGGCTGCCCGAAAACTTTATCACCTATGGAAATATAATGTCCATTATTTATGGTATTTCATTGAACTAATATTTATTCTATACTTATGATGTATATATTTTACAGATTCAAGAAATTTAGCTTATAAATTGTAATAATTACTCCATGTAATTTAATTCATTTTATTATCTTCTATATGTGATTGGGCCCACATGATACTATTTGGGATGAACAACTGTATAAAAATATTTTTTTATAGTTTATATATTTATTTCATTAACATACTTTGATTATTTATTATGGATTTTATTCGATATTTATGATATTTGTATGACTCTGATATGAGGGTGTAGTCTCCCTAGGGTTTTAAAATAGAAACTCATTCCAATTCCTCAACCTATATCATATTTGGAGGGGTAAATAAGGCATTCATTGGTGGGGGAACAAATGATTGGTCTTGTCTTAGGGAGGAAAAAAATTAGTAACTGATAATATTTTTATTTTTCATACTATTTAGGACATGGTGGATGTGGAATGAAGATGTGTTAGAGCATGTGACAGTCATTATATGAATCTATCATGAACACCTTTTTTGAGAGGGAGGTCCATGTTATATGGTTTGTGGGAATGTTCTTCATATTTTTTATGTAATAGTTTAAATATTTATTCATGTATGATGTTTTTATTTGAGATTTTTATTGTGAATTTAGCTATTGTGCTGTAGTGGAATGTGTTGTATCCACATATCACATTTTGAACATAAGATTATCTTTACATTTTTGTTCTCTTATATGATTTATCTCATTTCTGTAAGAGGGATCAATTGTTTTATGATTCAATAATAACATATATAGTTATTTCATATTTTTCATATCAGTGAAATTATACTCAACTGAGCCAGAATATTTACCTTAAATGAAGATCACATGGATTCATTTCTAGATTTTATTTGATGATATCTATATATTAACTTTAAATTGGGGTTGTATAGGGACACATAGTTTGTTATTATAGTCATTGGATGGCATGGTGAATAACCCATTATGCGTAATTGGGTGTTTATATAAATTACTTAATGTTTCAACTAAAACCTATAGGATGTTTCCCATATAATATCTTAGTTACTCATTACTTAACTCGACCATATAACTAGGGTTTTACAATACACAAATGACCTATATAATATTTTATTATATAGATATGGATTTGATTATTATCAATGAGATATAATTCTATCATGAATATGCTCTGTAACGATAGGTTCTCAGGAGTGGGTAGTAGACATAGCATGTGATGCCTACTATGTAATAGTGGGAACCGAAGAGTGGGACTTTTGGAACATCAGCATACCTGGGATGATTGATATCATTGTGAGGGTATATTAAAATAATGTAGAATGACTTTTTAAGAAAAACACATATAGTGCATTGTTATTGATATTTTGTTTGGGAGAAATATTATATGGTTGTATATCTAATTTATTTGTAGAGGCAACCTATTAGATTATAGGCCATTAATCTAGATGGTTGTATATATTATGGATAGAGTGTGAGTAGGAAAATATGGATTCGGTGACGCTCGAGTGGTGGGTGATCATGTGATAGAAATTGGAGTGAGTGAAATAAAAAAATGGTTTGAAAATTTTACTAAATTTATTTTTCTTTGATTATACTGACATGCACGAGGATCATAGAATGTTTTTATGTATGTAATCTGTGATTGGATGATGTTTGAATCATGGGAGAGTGAGTTGTTTTGTGTGAATTGGTAGAAAAAGATTATACATATATTGGGTTTGGATGAGATTGATATATATAATGTTAAATATCTTATGATAATAATCCTTAGTGGATCCATCATCAATAATAGATGTGATTGAGGGCTAACAAAGATTTTTATGGAAAGACATAATATATCAGAAAATGTGTGTGAAGGATTATGTAAAGTTTATGATTTGTTTTTTGATCGGGGAACAACCATGAGAGGTTCTAACATTAATTGATTTGATGAGATGCTTAAAGGTTTGGTGGTCTAGGGTTTCACTCATAATTTTATAGGTTTCTTCTATAATGGTTAGTGACACTATACATGGATCTAAGTATCATGTTTTAGACAAAATAATATTTTTCCTTGAAAGTATTTGTTAATATAGGGAGGGCGAGGCTTGAGGGAAGAGAAACATATAGGATATTCAAATCCGACCTCCATTACACTCAATGAGTGGGGTAAGATAATAAATATGATTGGCAGAACAAAATTGGCTATTAGAGGGTGTAACTTTCATGGTAAATGGAATTTTTAATAATAAGGATGATATTGTTCCTAGTAATTTGAATTTGGGTTGTGATTGATGTTTCATGTTCTTACTTAGGAATGATAGGGAAGGTTATATTCAATCATTTATTTTGATGATTGATAATACATGGGTGATAAATATCAATTGTATGAATTCATTATTCAAATCATAGGGATACTTCCTGGGTTGGGATATTTGAATTAGTAATGTAGGTATTTAGATCCTATTTTTAGGGTCCTATATGTTTGTGTGACAAGGCAGTTAATGTGAAAAATGGATCAAGAATTCTAGTGAGTTGGTATAAATAATTTTCCTCTAGTTCCATGGGTGATAGTAGATTGGTATTCATATGTGATGTACATAGGATTCCATGTGTTGGAATCACGCATCCGATAGAGATAATGTGATTCAGGGTTCGGTTAGATTGAATGTGTGTCAATAATAATGGATAGATTCAGATGGATCATGTGGATTGTTGAGGAACAACCACAAAATTATGCCTGGTGGAAGGTTTATGCTTTTTCCTCAGTTTTTAGTAACCTCATAATACCATTAAGGAGTATGCATCATGATCCAGATATTTGATAACACATTATTGGTTATAAAGTAATATGTTTTGGGAGATATCATCCATATGATGTCAAAAAATTTTTTTTTTGTGATATTGGGTCTAGTGAGGTTGAAAATGCATCAATTATGTTTAGAGACCACTTAGAGTGCATTTTTAGTTGACTATTTATATGGTGGGGAGATAAATGGTTCGACATTCTAGCCTTATGAGTACAATATTATTTTGGGAAGAACTATATGTTGATGGGTGTGGCTGAGGTCCCCTTGGTATTGACAATAATTACAAAATGGTTGTTATATTTTTTTGAATAGTGTTCCTTGGTGTTTAGATTTGTGTAGTGGAAGCGCTTTTGATATTATAGGATAGAATGTGATGTGTTATTGGTGAATTGTAGACTGAGGTAGAAATGGATTCATAGTTTGAGGACCACTTAAAACATCCCAGGGATCAGATGTTTTATGTTGTAGATTATGTAATAAATCACATCGTTTAGGATGTCAAAATTTTGGGGAAATTTGAATTTTAGTCCGAATAAAAATGATTTATTTTTACATGTGGATTATTTTATGGGATGTGTTTTATATTCATAGGTAAAAATTCATATGTGGTCATAGAGACCGCCGAGAATAATTCTAGATGTTTGTGGTCAATCATACATCAATGGGTGAGGGTCAAACCATGAAGAGTTATGTGAAGCTTCAGGTTGTGTGGCTGTTAAAGGATTTTCATCATCAGTGGTTTATGTCGGTTTTAATCAATTGAAATACAGTTAATTTTATACATAATAGAATAATTGTGGGGAATAATTTTATGATATTGACTATACATATTGGGTGAATACCCAATCATATGGTAATAGAGAATATAACATTTTTTCCTTCGTTATTTTTCATAGAGGAATGTTTGGTTACACCATGTCAGATGTTTTAAAAGAAACCATGAGCTGGGATGATAAGTTTATGATATTGAAAGAAAGAGGTTGTGAATATGTTGATAGAATACAACATTTAGTGATGAATATATTCTTTTTAGGACAATGTCTTATTATATGTGTTTACTAAATATGAAAATTTTTGTGTAATAAATGGAGCTATCATGCAATAAGGGGTTTGGTTCGAATGACCTTAGTTCTTGACTATGGAGATGTGTCATGCAACAAAACAAGGGTTCATTCCATAAATGGTTCCTAGAAGAGTCTATAGTGATGTGAAACATAGGTTCATTCCATTATTCATGTAATATATAGTTTCTAAATTAGGTGTATATCCATCTTTTCATGATAAGACCCCTTCACATTTTATATCATGAAGGGTAGTGACGATGGCCATTTTCAACTAGCTCATCCAATAATCCTCCCCCAATCAATTTTTCTTGAGGATGGGTGATTCATGGGTGTTTTTATAGAATCCCTCCCATCATCCATTTTCGTATAAATTGTTTGTGGATCTATTAACCATATGTGAAATCCCTAAGAAACCAATGGATATCAGTAAATCCTGATGTCTTGGAAAAAATTTAAAATATGAATTTCCTTGAAAAAAAGAATCCACATGAAAACATAAATCATAAACATCTGAACCAAACATATGATTAATTAGTATTAATCATAAAACCCAAATAAACACCTAAAAAATCAAAGTGATAATAGAACATTGAATATCAAAAGTCAAAACCAAAACCCAACATTACTCAAATGAGTGATCAGGTCCCATGTACCAATAGAACCATCTCCAATATCCAATAAAACATGGATTCTCATAGTATCAAGTTTAATCAAAATATAATTATGGTAAATTTCACTTTATCAAGTCCTACTATATAATATATTCAATCACACCAAAGTTCCCATATTGGGGTGAGTATAAACCAAGAATCCATTCATCATATTATTCTAAACCAATGTCACAAAGAAAATAATTTATTTTAAAAATTTATATAAAATAGTTGAAAATCAATTTGATTTTTTAGATAAAAATGTAAATGAAATCCTTGTGAAACAATTGAAAACATTCCGTCAATATAATTGTTTTTTAAAAAAATGGAACTAAAACAATTTATCCAAATTTTTTCTCCACTTGTTATAGCCAAACATGTTCCTCAAAAAAACCACAAAAAATTCATACTCATGAGTGGTTAGTCTCCAACTAACAAATATATCACTTGGCTATTGGTCACTAAGTACCTCAAAGCTACAAACAACCTGTTCAGGGTCACGTCCAATGCAAATGAACTTAGACTAACTATATATTCCATGATGTTGTATCACATAAATGTATTACACATAACTCATTTTTAACACTTAAATAACACCATGAAACATATTTCATGCATTAATATCAGTATATAAATTTAAAATAATCATTTGATATTATTAAGAAACAATTATTTCAAAATTCCATCCAATTTTAAATAACACCAAAACAATAATAAAAAAGGTATAATTCTAGAAATAACATAATTATTCTACCTAAAATCATACCAAACTAATTTATTAAAACTAATAATTTATCTTCTACATAAGGGGACATAACATAAAATCCAACTACCACCCAATATATGAAAAAAAAATAGTGACACTAAAACATTTACGTTCATGTTCAATACACCTTATCTTCACAAGGTCCAACAATATCTAATTAGATTTCATCAAATTATCATAGATCTAGGTACCATCACAGATCATTAGTTTATTTGTTGATATCCCTAGGGGGTTAGAGATGAGAATGAATAACATGATCCCCAACTTTGATTTCCAAAATCAAATGCTTAAAGATCAATTTCAATTAGATTATGAATGTCAAGGATCATTAGAAAATTCCTAGGATTTCTCTAGAACATTATAAGATAAAATTCATCACCAAAATAAGGATTTAGAATTGATATATGATATTTTATTCCTAGACTATAAATATAAGACCATGAAGTAGTCTACTAGGTGCAGTGTATAAATGATAGAAAAAAACTAGGCTAGATAATAATGAATTAGACCACACCAAAATAATCAACCACAATTTCACAACTAAAAGTTATACAATACGGTCACCCCAAGTCTATATAGCCTTTAAAATTCACAACACATGGTTCACCCGGATCATATTTAGCCAGGTTAAGGCTATGGAAAAAATCACACCACGTCATAGCAACCCCAAAAATTGAAAGTCCTAAAAATGGGCATTATTCCATATCTAGGTATCCATAATGATTCAATTATTTATAATAAATAAAAAAATATACTCCCCTCTCAATCCATAATACTACATCCATTATTCTCCACACTATAGCACAAGAAATATGGAATCACCATTCCAAAAATGATATATCCCTATTCAAAACCCCATTACACCTAGAAAAAATCCCAAAACATATCCTATATATTATATAATATATAATCACAAAATAAAATATTATATTACCTTAAATCAAGGGTGTTACAATTTCTTATGGTTAATTATTGTATTATTTTTCCCTTTTTCCTGAGGGTTATTTTCTTTTATTTTTATATTTCATTTCAAATGATCAATGATGATTATGGGTTAGGGTCTTTCACCAATTATAATGGATCATTGTGGAATCGTCCTGATTTTATAGGATATTTACATTAGATGAATTGATTATATCCAGGAAGGATGAACACATAAGGGTTTATATAGTTTCAATGATACAATGATTTAATGTTATATTTTTAGTGCTTATACAGATTTTGAATAAATTAAAAAATAAATTAAAATTTGGGATAATATATTATTTTGGTATTATGTCTCGCGATAGGCGATCAGGTGTTTATGAGGCTTGGATAAGATAATGTGAGGGTATAAAAAATTCATAATGGGATGAATTTTATGAGTTATGTGGTCCCTAAACATTTCCCATGGTTTTTCTATTTCATGTTATGTACTTTATTATATGTGGTTATGTCACGACCCGTCCTCGTGGCCCATGCCGTGACTACCCCAAGACCACCTTCCATAGACCAGTGGCTGGAGACTAGCACCAAGGTGTAAATCCCGGTAAAGGGAAGGCATTTCATTTGTAAAGTAAACAAGCACCATAGAGTAAGAAAGCGAAAAAAAAGTAAACACTAAGTAAAAACTGGTACAACAGTAAGTGCATAAAAGTAAAGGGGGCCAGAAATACAAGCCCAACTGTAATGTAAAACTGAAAGGGGAAAAACAGAAACTGAAAGGAAAAGCCGCAGCGTCGAGCCGTCCTCTGGAAGTCCCACCTGAAGGACGAGAACAGATAGCCTCCACTGCTCCTCGGGTCCAGCCGACCAATCTGAGTACGTCCCGCCCAGTGGTCCACCTCCAGGTACCGTCCTGCTCCGAAAGCCTCTACCATGATCAGCATTGTCCGCCGTCTGCAACCAATACAATGTAATGCAGGCATAGCCCGTGCAGGGGTGAGTATAGGCTACTTAGTAGGGACCCCGAGACCCCCGAAGGTCTTCCAAAATCCACAAAGGATAATCCAAAACGGATAAATACAATCACGATGTAACATCCGACGCTACTTAAGAATATTCCCATACATATACCTATGTCATAAATCCTCGCTCGGCTCCAACATCCGAGCACAAGTACAACCCAGTCCACACAGGAAACAAAAACGTGAAATCCACATAGGATAGCTCAACACAATCCACAAAGGAAAGTAAAACATAAATCCACACAGGATGGCACAACACAATCTACAAAGGAAAGTAAAACATAAATCCACACAGGATGGCACAACACAATACAAAAAGGAACGTAAAACAAGGTTTCAGCTCACACAGGAAAGCAAAACGTAAATCCACATAGGATAGCACAACACAATCCACAAAGGAAAGAAAAACGTAATCCACCTCGGATAGCACAATACAATCCACAAAGGAGAGTAAAAAGGATTCAGCCCACACAAGTATACTTCTTCGAATGTTGATAGAGATGATCACTGATCCGTCTAAGTCGTCGGACACACAAAGGATCGATAGGTACTAACCCCCGCAAATGACCCACAAAGGATCGATAGGTAACTAACCCCTGCAAAGACCCACACAGGATCGGGCCCACACAGGACCTGTAGGCGCTGGCCCACAAAGGACCGTTGAGCGCTGACCCACACAGGATCGGACCCACACAAGATCGGTAGCACTGACCCACAAAGGATCGCTGAGTGTTGTAGCTGTCGCTGTCGAATCCTCTAATGATCTCTGAACAGTCGTCGTCGTCACAGTAGCAGTCGCAGCCAGCTCTAGGGTTCCCGCACATAGAAAGCTCATTTGGGAGGGTCCGCTCCATGAGCCAAGAGGCTGATACATCAACTGACACATAATCCAGATTTTATGTATCCAAAAGTTCCGTATCGCCAACAGGAACTCAACGTCGCAGACGGCGCATTAATCGGACGCCCGGTCTGAGAGTTATTGGCTTTTTCGTCCTAAGGGCCCGGTTGGTTTCTAAGTAAAAACCAACCCGACCGTACTCCACCTACATCCAGACCTCTGGTGGAGTAAGCCAAAATATCCGTCTCACTTAGAGGAATTCAACAAAGTCGACGGCACGTAAATCGGACGTCCGAAGCTCAAGATATGAGCGTTTCCACTCCGAGGGCCCGGTTGGTTTCGTGTACGAACCAACCCAGATGAACCAAAAGTATTCTGAAACCTTGTGTGTGATATACCGAAACGACCGTCTCGATCCAAGGATCCCATCACCGCTGACAACGCATTGTTCGGAGGCCCGTATCTCATGTTATGAGCAAAATACTGAAAAGGTCCGGAAATGGGGGGGTCTGGGCCCGGACCGACCCGGCCTGACCCCCCTGGGTCGGCCTAAACCGGGTCGACCCGAAATGGGTCGACCTAACCAGGGTCTGCCAGGCCCGGCCCGGCCCGGCCTAGGGGCGACCCGGCCTGGGCGCGACCCGGCCCGGCGGGTCGGCCCGGCTCGGCCTGGCCGAGCGGCCGGGCGAGGGGAAGCGACGGGGGGCTTGCTGCCCCCGCGTGAAGAAACGCCGCAGCCCCGGGTGGGGACACCTCGCCAGTAGACGCGACGGTTGGGCCGCATTCCTCCTCCCGGCTCCACACGGCCGCAGAACCGGTTCGCCACCCCGGCTGAAGCCTCGGCGGGTTTTGCCCGCGACGCACCGTCGGAGGCTTCCGTGGGCCACCAGACGCGCTCCGGTTGTCCGTTTTGCGTGCGGTCTTCGCTTGTGGTCCTCCCGGGACTCGATCTTCACCGACATGCCCTCAAATCTCCCTTGTGGCCCTGTTTGTCATCGTCCGCCGTTTCGCGCACCAAGAACGAAAAGGTGCGGTGGGTTCAGACATGTTCGTTAGTCTGCACCCACTGCGTTAGCGGTCTTAATGATATTCACCCAACAATATTTAAACGACCGGTGATTTAATCACAAAGATTTAAAGAATCAAACCCCTACCTCACCGCGTGTGCGTTCTTCGCGGAATTTATCGTCGTGGAAGAAAAGAATCGTCGCGCGGTGGAAGAGCGTCGCTGTCGCGCGGTACTTGGCGTCACGTCGACGAACTTCGAGGATCAAAAACATGCAGATTTAATTAATAATAATTAAATCTATGTTGTTGTTATAATCCACAAATAATTTAAAAGGAGCACAACCCCCTACCTTGTCGTTTTCGATCGAAGGTTGCCGCGGGGTTGGATCGTCGCAGATGAAGCATCGCGAAGGGAGATTCGTCGGCGTCGCGGTAGACGGCTTCGCGTCGTCGATCTCCGCGGGTTCGGCATCCTTCATCGCCTATCGTCGAAGGCCGGCATTCTTCACGTTCTTCACGTTCTTCACCTTCTTCACGTTCTTCACATTCTTCGCAAAGAAGGAGGAATATATTTAGAGATTCTCCAAAGGTTTAACACAATATTCCAAAAGAAGGTGTGTTGGCCTTATTTTATTAAAATGCCAACAAAACGAAAACGTGTTATGAAACGAATGAAATTAATTCATAGAATTAATTTCAATGAATAAACCGCCCAATTAAAAGGAGCGTTTAATAGCTTAAGAAACGCCCCAGTTGACTTTTATTTAAATGGGGTTTTTGCGGGTGCATTACTTAGCGGAAAAGAAATGGAGGAACTTGTGCGGGCCCCACCTCATAAATATCCTACCAAGAGGGTATCATATTTGGATTGCACCCTATCCACTTCAACATAGTTTAAGTGGTTTTAAGTGTCTTTTAAGCAGCTTAAGTGAAATAAAATAATGTTTGTCATACCACATTATTTTATTTCTTAACTTAAGCCAAAAATTTAAAAACCACACCCGAGAAAACCCAACTCCAAAAGAGGCATTTCTAAGCAAATACCGGCGCTGCGATTCCATCGATGCCCCCAGAATTCGATTCCAAGCACTGGTTCAAAAGTTAGAAAAACTCGCTCGTCCTTTCACTGAACGTACCCGAGCGAAACTTCGGAAAATGATTCCTGGCACACCGGGCCTCGGAATCATGTGCCGTTAGAAACTGCGTTCTTGTTAAATTCCAAAGAAAATTAAGAAAAAAAATTTCCTTGAAATTTACGGGTCTTTACATCACTCCCACCTCAGGTATTTACATCCCTATAAATATACATCACAAACTAGGGAAACAAAAGTGGGTATTCAGCACCCATTTGAGGCTCCCGCTCCCAAGTGCTCTCCTGGAGGTTCTCGTGCTGCCATCTGATGCACACTAGAGGAATCGACCGTCCACGTAGAACATGCTCCTGTCGATCCTCGATCTCCACTAGGACCTCCGAAAAAGTCTCCCCATCATCAACGTCTAGCTCCCCATGTTCAATGATGTGCGTCGGGTCGTCCATGTATCTCCTCCGCTGAGATACGTGGAAGACGTCTTGCACCCGGTGCAACTGAGGTGGTAGAGCCAGACGATAAGCCACCTCGCCAATCCTGCTGAGGACCTCGAATGGTCTGATGAAGCGTGGAGACAACTTGCCGGCTCAGTCAAATCTTCATAATCCACGTCGAGGTGAGACACGCAAGGAGACGTGGTCTCCATCCTCGAACTCTAGTGGCCTCCACCTCCTGTCAGCGTAAGACTTCTGCCGGCTCTGAGCTGTCCTCATCTGCTCCTAGATGACATGGACCTTCTCTGTCGGGGCCCGAACCATCTCTGGTCCCACAAGCACAGACTCCCCAGGGTCTATCTAGCACAATGGAGATCTGCAAGGTCTATTTCACAACGCCTCGTATGGTGCCATCCCGGTGGTGGAGTGGTAGTCGTTGTTGTACGCGAACTCCACCAAGGGTAGGTGGTCCTCCCAGCTACGACCCAAGTCGAGGACACATGCGCGGAGCATGTCCTCGAAGTTCTGAATGGTCCTCTCCGTCTGAACATCTGTTTGAGGGTGAAAGGCGGTGCTTACTGCAACACCCCGAGCTTCTATGATACGCTTCTCATTCAATAATGCAATAGCTTGCATTGTACGCAACTTCGTGTTCTAACACACCACAACTAATCAAAGTAACCGTTATGAATAGTAATACCCACTTTTTGAAATTATATAAATTTTATATTTCAAAATGGACTTCATTTTTTTATTCGTAATATCAAAATTATCCGAAGTTGAATTTTTTGTAATTTTCTGGGAACTTTCAATTTTTATGAATAGTGAAAAATACTTAAAACAACATTTTTAATAAAAATAATTTATAGTGATAAATTATACTATTTAGTGGTTTTAAAGTATAATTATAATATATTTTTACCATTTTATCCAATGGTGGTCATTATAATTAATTTAACATTGAAATTGGACATAAACTATTGTCAATCTTTTGATATAATTTTTTTCATAAAAACACGCTATTTGTTGTGACATCGGGAATTAATTATAAAACTAATTAATGCAACTTATATGTTTGTAATTTTGTAAAATAGACATCATTTTTGAAATCGGAATATCAAATATAGCTTAGGGTGAATTTTTGGGATTTTTCTGAAAAACATCAATTTTTGATGAATAGTGAAACCAATAAGTGGTACTTATAAAAACAGATTTTTCGTTTAAATGAAATTTTACCACTTCTTTGTTTTTAATTTCAAAAATCCAACATACATGGTTGTCATTAAGAGGTAAAATTTTGTTCAATGAGATTAAAATAATTTTTGGTGAATAGTAACTTTTAAGTTCTTAATCGCGATTAGAGGTAATTAGTGTAGTTTAAGGTAAAAATAATGTTTTAATAATATGAGATGAGCTTGACACATGTCCTACCCTCTTTGGATGTTCCATGGACGACCAAGACAATCCATGGGTCAACATGGGGACCCCATGGAGCCACTTTAGTTGGAAAATGACATAAATACTTTTTATTTAATGTTAAAGTAAAAATTGACACAAACAGGAAATGTTTTACTAAAACAATTTTTACATGGGGTTATACAAGTCATATTTTTTACTATAAATAATAATTGGAAAGATAAATAGATTTACGACATCATAGTATTTTTTTTATAATTTTTAGACATTATATAAATTAAATTATTTATGACATCATGATGATGCAGTGATGACCTCATTATTTAACGATTTTAATAAAATGAAAATCTAATGTAAAATAAAAGGCATACACTTGTCTAAAGACTATTGGATGGGTAGATTTAGAACCCTTATCACCTTAGCCTCTAATTATATAAGTGTGGGACCTTTAGAATCCTAAAATAATTGTATAATAAAGTAATATTTCATTACATTCCTAGAGTTCCCCTACTCTCCACTTATAAAAGGCCCACACCACTACCACCTTACTCACCCTTTAAAAGCTTTTTGGCTCGTCCAACCTCTGCCCAAATACTCTCCCAACATCCCTAAATTACTCCTAGAAGCCTCACATTGGTCAGAATTCTTTCCAAAGAAGCCTTTGGCTCAAATCAAAAGAGTTACCCGATTTTAAGGTAATGTCTTCTCTTGTGTTCTTTTATTTTATTTTTCTTCTCCAACCCCCTAAACTCTTTTTATTAATTTATTTTGTAACAACACCAGTATATTAAATATACTATGATGTTTTTATATGATGGATTCGAGCTAGAATTACACACACCTAAATCTAATGGTTAAAGAACATACTGTTTCTGTGGATGGCGAATTTATGCCTCACGAAACGATGATTATTCAACACTCATATAACACCTTCAAAGGTGGACATTAAGATGTCACTATATTTATATATGATATATAATATGTTTATGTTTTACTTAAGATTATTTATTTTTCATTTATGCCATACCTTTATGATTTCCATTATGGGTAAACGCGATAATTTCATTTTAGGAAGTGCGGACTACCGCCCCCTCAAAGTGATTTGAATCGTTAATGCCATATGTGGGATGTATAAAGGATGGAGTAAATGGTATTATACATTATATTATACTGGAATTATATTATAACTTTATATAATTATAACATCATTCCATTAAATACGAAATAGAAATGAAAGTAGCGTTCATGCGTAGGTACGGCTTACCGTCTCCCTGAACGGTGCATTTCATTTCTTACCTCTAAATGTTATGTAATATTATAAATGCATGTATATACTGGATATATATGATATATGTGATATCTAAATCATGAACATAATTATGGATATAATGGATATATCACCACATGAACAACTTGTAATTATAATAATTTTATTTTTGACTCAAGTACCTAAGATCGACAAAATGACCGTTATAAAGTTAAATAATTACATAATGTTCATAACATGGTAATAAGGGATATAAAAGGAATAATGAACCTGAAAAAGGTTCTTAAGTAAATATAAATTAATTCTAGTTTATTATTCAGGAGGTTAAAGAACGGTCGAGTCAGGACATGACGCAAGGTAAGGGAATTTCTTAACCCAATTTCCATTCTTTGGGTTAATCTCCTATTTTCAAATTATGTCATGATATTATTATGTGATATCTTGTATTTTTAATTTATTTATGTGTACTTATAGTAAATACACAAAATAGATCTATTTTATTTAAAAAATGATCTTTGTAAGGGACTTCGTCTCAATCTCCTTTCATTGAGGCATATTTGGTTTTATACACAACTTTATTTTATATGGTGTATAAACCCCTTTGACTTTTATGTTTATTCAAAAGGAATCTCTTTATACGAATCATTTACTAAACGACAAAAGGGAATGTTTTTGTCGTACGTATGTGGCGACAATGACTTCTCTGCCGCCGTGACCATTATTTATGTTTCAGCTTCCTCTACAAGCCATACCTTTTTTTAAAAGAAAAATAAATACCATGTTTTACCATTCAATTATTTTGGTATTGAAAATGATTTTGAAAGTGTTTTTATTATATCAATGTGTTTTATTGATATCTTGTGATTGAAATGTGGAAATGTTATGTTTCCTTTATGCATATTTTATGTGATACGATTATGTTATGGTTTATGATATGTTTAAATCTATTCATATGAGGAATGAATTAGACTTAATAAGGGACGAGTGGAGCCCGCTATAGCTCCTCGATGCATCGGTAGGTCTCATGAGACAAACTAGTGTCTTGGCACGAGGCCTTGACAAAATCTTATTTGTGGTCTTGGCACGAGGCCTTGACTACGTGGTTATGATAGTCTGGCATTATGCATTCCATCATTATGAAAGTGGTTAATGATATTTCATGTGATTATTCGACTAGTAGAATATCCATGTGAGTAATTAAATGGCATTATTTCATTCTACTTTTTCCATATTATGCTAAAGTTCATGTTTAAAAGGCTTATCTTTTAGTTATACATTGCCTTAAATGTTAATGTTTATTTA
The DNA here is from genome assembly GCA_963277665.1 of Viscum album. Classification (NCBI taxonomy): domain Eukaryota; kingdom Viridiplantae; phylum Streptophyta; class Magnoliopsida; order Santalales; family Viscaceae; genus Viscum; species Viscum album. Next base: position 251,425,542 of record OY728133.1, read on the forward strand.
TGAAAGTTTCCGCTATGTTGTTATCCTTAATGAGCATCTAAGCTCACCCCTTTCAATGTTTTAATTTTTCCAGGATGTGAAGAAGTATATTATGAATGACCTGCAGGGATAATATAAGGGGATATGAAGAGAAGATGTTCTAGTTTTTTTTACTTTATGATGTAATGTAAGACTTATTAGTGTATCTAGTGTTTCCAAGGCTACTAAACTAATCGGTCTTTCGAGACTTGATCTTTGTGATCATGACAATGTTACGAAGTAATGCACCGACTCTGGGTAGCTGGGGTTGGGGCGTTACAGTTGGTATCAGAGGCAGTTTAGTATAAACCTTGGAAGCTAGATTTAGATAAACTCTGATTAGAGAACATAGCCCAAGGATAGACTTTCAGGATTAGTATAGAAGACCTTCCTAGAATTTTGGTATTATAGATATTTGATGAGTTTTCTGAGAAATACATCCCTGTCTGGATATGACCAGGTAGAGGTGGCTCTGGAACAGATGTACCCAGGGTTAAAACCCAAAAACACCGCTTTGAGCTAGACTCAAACGAGAACTGGTGCACGACAACGAGCCTTGCTTCACTCTTGGTTACGACACTCCTGGGGGATATGCTTAAGAGAATTCTCATTTTCTTTACAAACCACTATGAAGGGTTATGAGTATATACTTCCTCAAAGAAAACTTTTTTTATGATTATGGATTATATCCATAAACAGTTCAATTAGTGTTAAGTGTTTTACAAGTATGGAATTATGTATTTTGATTGATAAACCAATCTATTTTATGCCATTGTTTAGAAATAGTGCCTCGTGGAAGGAATGGAAACTGTATCAATGCACGGACTCCATGTAGGGATTGCCCTCCTGCTCAAGATAATTATTGTGGAGCTGGAGATACAACTGGTGCTGATCAACTTATTACCATACTGGGACAACTAAATCAGGTTATGAATAATAACCTTACTCGTATAGAGCACCATGATCCACAACGTGGAGGATCAATGTTATACCGCTTCATGAGGCAACAACCACCAACATTTAATGGGGGTACAAATCCATTAGTAGCTGAGAAATGGATAAACTCTTTTCAAAAAATATTGCATGCCTTGGGGAGTAGCGAAAGGGAGAAGGTTGTCATGGCAGTTTATCGGCTCACTGGAGATGCCGATCAATGGTGGTCGCTGATTCAATACACGAAGGAAGATGAAGAAGTTTCAAGTATGGAATGGAGCGAGTTTAAGGAAATTTTCTTAGAAAAATACATTCCTTGTGACCATCGAGTAGATATGGAAAGACAATTTTTGAGTCTAAGACAAAAGGAGGATGAGAATGTCGCAAAGTATGAGGCTAACATTACAAGGACAGCAAGACATGCTGCATATTATATACGTAACCCAAGAAGTAAGATTGATCGTTTATTTCATGGGTTAAAACCATTTCTCTGTCGAGCATTAGTATCACAATCTTTCTCAACATACGAAGATATTGTCTCATGTGCTATCAAGACATAAAAGGAATTCTATAAGTCTTATGACAACAAAGTAAAGCAAGAGAAGAAGAAAACAGTGGAACAAGAGACAGATAAAGGGAAAAGGGAAAGAAGGATTTTCTATTATGTGATAATTGTGGGAAGAATCACCCTGGTACTTGCCTAAAAGGAATGACAGTTTGTTACAATTGTGGAGAAAATGGTCACCAGGCTCGTGATTGTAAGGGAAAGAAAGAGGCTATCAATGTTGAATGCTACAATTGTAGGGAAATGGGTCATTATGCAAATGAATGTCCTAAGCGTCAGGGAAACGTACCTCAGAAAAGTCCAAGGGATCAAGGACAATCATATGCTGTTACTATAGTTGAAGCATAATAATTAATGTATTGGTGATTTTGGACTCATGGATTATATTCAGGTTATTATAATAATGTGATATATATATAAGGATTGTACTCCAGTACTTGTTGATTTCAGTAAGGTTTTAATATGATAAAGGTAATCATATTTTTATTATGTGACAAAAATAGAAGCATTAATTTGTTTGGGAAATCTGATGTTACAATTGATTTCTGAATTTAGAGACCTTTTAGAGAAAGTCTGGATAGAGGTATTTTGGATAACTATAAAGGTTGGAATGGATTAATTTGATCTTTGGATAGTATTGTTTAAGGAAAAAACATTTCTGAAGATTATTTTTGGAATATTATAATACTATAGTTTTCTGAAATGGACAACCTACAGGTTGGGGCATAACCCGTCGTGTCGGACAAAGCTACAGGAATCGAACCCACAACCATAGTGCGACAGACATTTATTTCCTACCACTAGCCTACAGGAAGTCCCTAGTTATTACAAAATAGTTTTACTAATCTAAATGGTATGTGTTAATATTTTGAACCATATAAAATTAGGATAAATAGAACATTTTTGAGTTCAATTACCTTTTAGAGTAAAAGATGGGTTTTTGGTAAAAATTTATTAAAGAATTGAAGTCTACATGACAAGTATATATATTACCTTACGTTCTTAGAAAATCTCCTAAATAAATTCCTCAACATTATAAAAGGTAACTTAAAACAAAAATGTTGTTGTTTAACTTTTCCTATTGGGGATTCAATGACCGTTTAACCAATCACAAGTTTGTGATTTTCTTATGTTTAACATTCTCCTAATCCAGTTTTCTACAACTCTCCATCAGACCATGATAATTTTTTTCTCCTCCATATCCATATTTTCATAGAATCCTAGTATGGGCTGTCTCGGGTGACCTTTGTACTTCTCTGTCTTTCTTTTAATGTTATATTCTCATTAATCCTATTTCCGATGTGGGTTTTCCACAAAGGTATTTTCTATTTTAAACGATTTATTTTCGAAGAAAAATTTCAAATTGCGAGGACGCAATTTATTGAAGGAGGGGAGAATGTAACACCCCGAGCTTCTGTGATACGCTTCTCATTCAATAATGCTATAGCTTGCATTGTACGCAACTTCGAGTTCTAACACACCACAACTAATCAAAGTAGTCGTTATGAATAGTAATACCCACTTTTTGAAATTATATAAATTTTATATTTCAAAATGGACTTCATTTTTGTATTTGGAATATCGAAATTATCCTAAGTTGAATTTTTGGTAATTTTCTGAGAACTTTCAATTTTTATGAATAGTGAAAAATACTTATAACAACTTTTTTAATCAAAATAATTTATAGTGATAAATTATACTATTTAGTGGTTTTAAAGTATAATTATAATATATTTTTACCATTTTATCCAATGGATGTCATTAGAATTAATTTAACATTGAAATTGGACATAAACAATTGTCAATCTTTTGATATAAATTGTTTCTTAAAAACACACTATTTGTTGTGACAGCAGGAATTAATTATAGAACTAATTAATGCAACTTTTATGTTTGTAATTTTTTAAAATATACATCATTTTTGAAATTGGAATATCAAATATAGCTTAGGGTGAATTTTTGGGATTTTTTTGAAAAACTTCAATTTTTGATGAATAGTGAAACCACAAAGTAGTACTTATAAAAACTGATTTTTCGTTTAAATGAAATTTTACCACTTCTGTGTTTTGAATTTCAAAAATCCGACATACATGGTTGTCATTAAGAATTAAAATGTGGTTCAATGAGATTAAAATAATTTTTGGGGAATAGTAACTTTTATGTTCTTAATCTCGATTAAAGATAATTAGTGTAGTTTAAGGTAAAAATAATGTTTTAATAATATGAGATGAGTTGGAAACATGTCCTACCCTCATTGGATGTGCCATGTCCGACCATGAAAATCCATGGGTCAACATGGGGACCCCATGGAGCCAATTTAGTTGGAAAATGACATAAATACCTTTTATTTAAGGTTAAAGTAAAAAATGACACAAACATGAAATGTTTTACTAAAAAAAATTTACATGGGGTTATACAAGTCATATTTTTGATTATAAATAGTAATTGGAACTCTAAAAAGATTTAATACATGATAGTATTTTTTTTATAATTTTTATACATTAAATAAATTAAATTATTTATGACATCATGATGATGCAGCGATGACCTCATTATTTAACGTTTTTAATAAAATGAAAAGATAATGTAAATTCCAAGGCATACACTTCTCCAAAGACTATTGGATGGGTATATTTAGAACCCTTATCACCTTAGAATCGAATTATAGATGTGTGGGACCTTTATAATCCTAAAATCATTGTATAATAAAGTATTATTTCATTACTTTACAAGAGTGCCCCTCCTCTCCACTTATAAAAGGCCCCCACCACTACCACCTTACTCACCCTTTCAAAGCTTTTTGGCTCGTCCAAACTCTGCCAAAATACTCTCCAAATGTCCCTCCCTTACTCCTAGAAGCCTCACATTGGGCATAATTCTTCCCAAGGAAGCCTCTGTCTCAAATCAAAAGAATTACCCGATTTTAAGGTAATGTCTTCTCTTGTGTTCTTTTATTTTATTTTTCTTATCCAACCCCTAAACTCTTTTTATTCTTTTCTTTTGTAACAAAAACAGTATCCTCAATATACTTGGATTTTTGTATAAGAAGTATTTGAGCTAAACTTACACACACATACATAAAATGGTTAAAGAACATACTGTTTCTGTGGATGGCGAATTTATGCCTCACGAAACGATGATTGTTCAACACTCATATAACACCTTCAATGGTGTCCATTAAGATGTCACTATATTTATATAGATATATAATATGTTTATGTTTTACTTAAGCTTCTGTATTTTTCATTTATGTTATACCATTATGATTTCCATTATGGGTAAACGCGATACTTTCATTTTAGGAAGTGCGGACTACCGCCCCCTCAAAGTGATTTGAATCGTTAATGCCATATGTGGGATGTATAAAGGATTGATTAAATGGTATTATACATTATATTATACTGGAATTATATTATACCTTTATATAATTATAACATCATTCCATTAAATATGAAATATAAATGAAAGTAGCGTTCATGCGTACATACGGCTTACCGTCTCCATGAACGGTGCATTTCATTTCTTACCTATAAATGTTATGTAATATTATAAATGAATGTATATATTGGATATATATGATATATATGATATCTAAATCATGAAAATAATTCTGGATATAATGGATATATCACCACATGAACAACTTGTAATTATAAGGATTTTATTTTTGACTCAAGTACCTAAGATCGACAAAATGACCGTTATAAACTTAAATAATTACATAATGTTCATAACATGGTAATAAGGGATATAAAAAGAATAATAAACATGAAAATGGTTCTTAAGTAAATAGAAATTAAATCTAGTTTATTATTCAGGAGGTTAATGAACGGTCGAGTTAGGACAGGATGCATGGTGAGGGAATTTCTTAACCCAATTTCCATTCTTTGGGTTAATCTCCTATTTTCAAATTATGTCATGATATTATTATGTGCTATCTTGTATTTTTACATTATTTATGTGTACTTATAGTAAATACACATAATAGATCTATTTTATTTAAAAAATGATCTTTTTAAGGGACTTCGTCTCAATCTCCTTTCATTGAGGCATATTTGGTTTTATTCACAACTTTCTTTTGTACGGTGTATAAACCCCTTTTACTTTTACATTTATTCAAAAAGAAATCTATTTATACGAAGCATTTACTAAACGACAAAAGGGAATGTTTTTGTCGTACGTATGCAGCGACAACGACTTCTACGCCGCCGTGACCATTATTTAAGTTTCGGCTTCCTCTACAAGCCATACCTTTTTTTAAAGAAAAATAAATACCATGTTTTACCTTTCTTTTATTTTGGTATTGAAAACGGTTTTTAAAGGGTTTTTATTATATCAATGTGTTGTATTGATATCTTGTGATTGAAATGTGGAAATTTTATGTTTCCTTTATGCATATTTTATGTGATACGATTATGTTATGGTTTATGATATGTTTAAACCTATTCATATGAGGAATGCATTGGACTTAATAAGTGACGGGTGGAGCCCTATATAGCTCCTCGATGGATCGGTAGGTCTCATGAGACAAACTAGTGTCTTGGCACGAGGCCCTAACAAAATCTTATTTGTGGTCTTGGCACGAGGCCTTGACGATGTGGTTATGATAGTGTAACATTATGCATTCCATCATTATGAAAGTGGTTAATGATATTTAATGTGATTATTCGACTAGTAGAATATCCATATGAGTAAGTAAATGGAATTATTTCATTTTACTTTTGCCATATTATGCTGAAGTTCATGTTTAAAAGTCTTTTGTTTTAGTTATACATTGCCTTAAATGTTAATGTTTATTTATGAAAGCTTCCGCTATGTTGTTATCCTTACTGAGTATCTGAGCTCACCCCTTTCAATTTTTAAATTTTTCCAGGATGTGAAGATGTATATTATGAATGACCTGTAGGGATAATATAATTGGATATGAAGAGAAGATGTTGTAGTTTTTTTTTACTTTATGATGTAATGTAAGACTTATTAATGTATCTAGTGTTTACAAGGCTACTAAACTAATCGGTTGTTCGAGAATTGATCTTTGTGATCATGCCAATCTTACGAAGTAATGCACCGCCTCTGAGTAGCTGGGGTCGGGGTGTTACACTCAGACGTAGCCGCGTCCCAAACGCCTCCTGCAACCCCTTCCAATGCCGGGATGTAAAGCGAGCATCTCGATCAGAGACGATAGATGATGGCAAACCGAGAAGTCGTATAATCTCCTGAACGTAGAGACTCCCCATTCTCTCCACTGAGCCCTGCTCTCTGATGGGTAAGAAGTGAGCCGACTTGGTGAGTTGGTCGAAAATCACCCAGATGGAGTCGTGACCTCTGGAAGTGCATGGAAGTCCAGTCAAGACGTCCATAGATATCCCATCCCACTTCCACTTTGGGACCTCCAAGGGCTGTACCAAGCCTGCTGGTACCTAATGCTCTACATTTACCTCCTGGAAAGTGAGGCATCATGAAACGAACTCTGCCACATCCTTCTTCAAGTAGCTGAATTCCCGTCCTCCTGTTGAGAGCATCAGCTACCACGTTCCCCTTCCCAGGAGTTTAGACTATCTCAAAGGCATAGTCCTGGAGGAACTCGAGCCATCGTCGTTGTCTCAGATTCAGATCCTTCTGCGAGAAGATGTACCTGAGACTCTGGTGGTCAGAAAAGACTGTAAAGCGCTTGCCCATCAGGTAGTGTCTCCATCTCTTCAGATCGAAGACCACTGCTGATAACACCAGGTCATGGGTAGCGTAGTTCTGCTCATGCGGCCTCAACTAACGTGATCCATAGGTGATCACTACCCGCTCCTGTATCAGGACACATCCGAGTCCGGTCCGTGATGCATCGCAGTAGACTACGTACCCTACTCCCTCCTCAGGCAACCTCAAGATATGTGTGCTGGTCGATCTCAGTCTCATCTCCTGGAAGCTCTGCTGACATCTGTCTGACCACATAAAGGTTTTCCCCTTCTTCGTCAAATCTTAGAGTGGCGCCGCAACTCTGGAGAAGTCCGGCACAAACCTCCGATAGTATCCATCTAGTCCCAAGAAACTCCTCACCCCCGTCACGCTCCTAGGTGGATCCCAAGCTAGCACTGCCTCGATCTTTGTGGGATCCACCGCAAATCCCGCCTCAGAGATGACGTGTCCCAAGAAGTGGACCTCACATATCCAGAACTGACACTTCGAGAGCTTTCCCTAAAGCTGGTGCTCTCGGAGAGCGTCTAGTACAACACGCAAGTGGTAGGCGTGCTCCTCCTCAGTCGTCGAGTAAATCAAAATGTCGTCGATGAAGACTACGACAAATCGATCGAGGTATGGCTGAATGATCCTATTCATGAGGCCCATGAACACCTCTGGAGAATTGTATATGATGAAAGGAATAACCAAAAACTCATAGTCGCCATACCGACACCTGAAGGCCATCTTCTGCACGTCCTCGTCTCGAACTCTAAGCTGATGATAGCCTGACCTGATGTCTATCTTCGAGAACCACCATGCTCCCTTGAGCTAATCGAAGAGGTCATCAATACTCGGTAGCGGATACTTGTTCCTCACTGTCACCTGGTTCAGGCGATGATAGTCGACACACAGTCGCAATCTCCCGTCCGCCTTCTAGGCGAACAAAATCGGGGAAGCCCAGGGTGAAACACTAGGTCGGATGAATCCCTTGCCCTGGAAGTCCTCAATTATACCCATAGCTCTCGAAGCTCAGTGGGGTCCATCCGATATGATGGAGTGGATATCGAGGTTGTCCAGGGGTACAGATCAATATGAAAGTCTAATTCTCTGCGAGGAGGTAGCCCTGGAACGTCATCAAGAAAGACGTCTGCGTACTGATCCACTAATGCAGGAAAACTAGGACTATGCACGTCAACTGCTCCTAGGATGAGGCTAGACAAATAATGAGTGATGGGATTTCCTCTCCTATACAGAAGTCCATCCTGTGTTTTGAAGGATCCCTTCTTTCCGGTGAAGGTGAACCTGCTCCCGTCGGTGCGTACACATCGCACCTTGTGCCTAATACAGTCGATCTGAGCATGAACTGTAGATAACCAATCCATGCCCAAGATGACGTCGTAAGGCCTCGATGCTACTACAAGAAGATACCAGCCGAAGCTCTCGCCTCCTAAAGTAAGCTCGCACTGCCAGCACCAGTTCGTAATCATCGAGTCTGCTCTTGTAGGAGTCTCTTGCCATAAGGATCGAGCCAACGCCTCTGTCGGAATCTCCGAGCTCCGAAGAAGGGCAGCGGCTATGAAAGAGTGACTCGCTCCTGTGTCTATAAGAACTGCAGCAAGTGTGGAATAGACACAGATCGTACCTCGAATCATCTTGGGCGCGCCGTGGTCATAGGCCTCAGTTTCTTGGATTTGTGCCTGTCTCTGCCCGCCAGCTCCATGTGGTCGGGGTGGACCTCCTCGTGGTGGTGGTGGTAGATCCTCAAAGCGCTGCCCACCACCTGCTGCTCGGACATATCCTCTTCCTCGTCTGCCTCCTCCCTACGGACCTTCATGGTCGACCCTCTGCCTCTACCTGGGTAGCCCCTCAACTGTCTGCTGCTCCTCGGCACGGTGGGTCGGGCAGTTACGAGCCATGTGACCCTACCCGCTGCATGTGTAGCATTGCCTGCCTCTCGAAAGACTGGCTCCACGCTGTGTGCCCCGCACTGCTAAGCCAGTGTCCTGAGGTTGTCTGCGTGAGGTTCTAGTCTGCCTCGACCCCTGAGTCATCCGTCGACTGCCTGCCGTAGAAGATTCTGCTATGTGCCGCCCCGCGGTAGGTCTCGCCACTAGACAAGCCTCAGCAAGAATTCTATCGATCAAAAGGGTTCACTCCAGTACTCCTGCATGAGTCAGTATGCTGAGGGAGATCAGAGATGCCCTGATCTTGTGTCTCAATCCCTGCTCAAAGGTCCGGTCCCGGAAGAACGGGTCCCGTACCATGTCGGTTGAGTACCGCGAGAGATCGGTAATTCTCATGAGTACTGGGCGACAGTCAAGATGCCCAGCCGCAGCTGAAGAAGCTCCTGGATGCACACCGCACTGAGGGTGGCTAGGACGAACTCTGAGTGAAAGAGGCTCTCAAAGTCCGTCCAGAGAAGAGATGCCTCATCGTGCTCCTAGAGCATCAAGATCCACCATCGGCCCGCTGCTGCGTGCAGTAGGCTCACTGCAAGGATCACCATGAGGTCTGTTGGTGTCCTCACTAGCCTGAAAACTCGTACCACTGCCCCCAGCCAGTCCTTGGCTGCCTGGGGTCCATCTCCCCATGGAACCTGGGCGGTCGCTGGCGATAGAACTCATGCAGTGCACTAAGGCGAGGTGCATCGTCAGTGGCTGGGGCTAGAAGCATCGGTGGCTCGGCGGGTAGAGGTACCGCCGGTGCCTCTGATGTCAAAGGGCCCTGTACCGAGACCTCGTCGCTCGGCGGGCTATCGTCACATACAACTCTCGGAACCCTAGCTGGATGCCATCATGGGGCCATCCTGAAAGGAAACAGGTGCGCCATGGTTAGAACTGTATACCTGGTGAGCTGATACAAAGTAATCACAAAGAAAACTTGAAACACACACGCAATCAATGTTTTCGTGTATTAAGTCAGAAATCAGAAGTCAGGGTCCTGGTGTACGCATACGTCGGCCGCCGCACCAACACTGGGCTCCTTGGACTGATAACCACACCCAATATGCATAACACTATTGCTTCACATAGAAGAAATATCAGAGTCTGCGGTATAACCAACCTCCTCTGATACCAATTTGTCATGACCCATCCTCGGGGCCCGTGCCGTGACTACCCCAAGCCCGCCTTGCATAGGCCAGGGGATGGCGACTAGCACCAAGGCATAAATCCCGGTAAAGGGAAGGCATTGACTTTGTAAAGTAAACAAGCACCACAGAGTAAGCAAGCGGAAAAAAATCAAACACTAAGTAAAAACTGGTACAATAGTAAGTGCGGAAAAGTAAAGGGGGCCGGAAATACATGCCCAACTGTAAAGTACAACTGAAAGGGGAAAATCAGCAACTGAATGGAAAATCCAAAGTGTCAAGCCGTCCTCTGGAAGTCCCACCTGAAGGGCGAGTACAGATAGCCTCCACTGCTCCTCAGGTCCGCCGACCGCTCCGAGTACGTCCCGCCCAGTGGTCCACCTCAAGGTACCGTCCGGCTCCGCAAGCCTCCACCACGATCAACGCTGTCCATCGTCTATAACCAACACAACGTAGTGCGGGCATAGCCCGTGCAGGGGTGAGTATAGGCTACTCAGTAGGGACCCCGAGACCCCCGAAGGTCTCCCAAAATCCACAAAGGATAATCCACAAAGGAAATATAAAATCACGAAGTAACATCCGATACTGCTTAGGTATATGCCCATACATATACCTAATTCATCAATCCTCGCTCGGCTCCAACAACCAAGCTCAAGTACAACCCAGTCCACACAGGAAAGCAAAACGTAAAATCCACACAGGATAGCTCAACACATTCCACAAAGGAAAGTAAAACGTAAATCCACACAGGATGGCACAACAGAATCCACAAAGGAAAGTAAAATGTAAATCCACACAAGATGGAACAACACAATACACAAAGGAATGTAAAACAGGGTTTCAGCTCACACAGGAATGAAAAACGTAAATCCACACAGGATAACACAACACAGTCCACAATGGAAAGAAAAACGTAATCCACATAGGATAACACAATACAATCCACAGAGGAGAGTAAACAGGATTCAGGCCACACATGTATACTTCTTCAAATGATGATAGATATGATCACTGATCCATCTAGGTCATCGGAAACACAATGGATCGATTGGTACTAACCCCCGAAAATGACCCACAAAGGATCGATAGGTAACTAACCCCCGTAAAGACCCACACAGGACCTGTAGGCGCTAGCCCACACAGGACCGCTGAGCGCTGACCCACACAGGATCGGACCCACACAGAATTGGTAGCACTGACCCACAAAGGATCGCTGAGTGCTGTAGTCGTCGTCGTCTAATCCACTGAGGATCTCTGAACAGTCGTCGTCATCACTGTAGCAGTCGCAGCCAGCTCTAGGGTTCCCGCACACAACAAGCTCGTTCGGGAGGGTCTGCTCCATGAGCCGAGAGGATGATACATCAACTGACACATAGTCCAGATTTGATGTATCCAGAAATTCTATATCGCCAACAGGAACTCAAAGTCGCAGAACGGCGCGTCAATCGGACGCCCGGTCTGAGAGTTATTGGCTTTTTCGTCCTAGGGGCCCGGTTGGTTTCTAAGGAAAAACCAACCCAACTGTACACCACCTGCGTCCAAACCTTGGGATAAATAAGCCAAAATATCTGCCTCACTTAGAGGAATTCAATAAAGTCGACGGCACGTCAATCGGACGTCCGAAGCTCAAGATATGAGTGTTTCCACTCCGAGGGCCCGGTTGGTTTCATGTACGAACCAACCCGGCCGAACCCAAAGTATGCTGAAACCTTGGGTGTGATATACCAAAACGACCGTCTTTATCCAAGTATCGCATCTCCACTGACAGAATGTCGTTTGGAGGCTCGTAGCTCATGTTATGAGCAAAAGACCGAGAAGGTCCGGAAACGGGGGGTCTGGGCCCGGACCGACCCCCTGGGTCGGCCCGAACCGGCTCGACCCGAACCGACTAGACCCGACCCAGGTATGCCCAGCCCGGCCTGGGCACGACCCGGCCTGGCGGGTCAGCCCGGCTCGGCTCGGTCACGTGGCCGAGCGAGGGGAATCCACAGGGGGCTTGCTGCCCCAGCGTGAAGAAACGCCGCGGACCCGGGTGGGGCCGCCTCGCCAGCGGACATGGAGGCCGGGCCGTGTCCCTCCTCCTGGTTCCGCACGGCCGCAAAACCGCCTCGCCGCCACGGCGGGTTTTGCCGGCGGTGCGCCCGGCACCGCCGGCGGAAGCTTCCACAGGCCACTGGACGCGCTCCGGTGGTCCGTTTTGCGTGCGGTCTTCGCCAGTGGTCCTCCCGGGACTCGATCTTCACCGCCAGGCCCTCAAATTGCCCTTGCGGTCATGTTTGTCGTCTTCCGTCGTTTCGTGCACCAAGAACGAAAAGGTGCGGTGGGTTCGGACTTGTTTGTTAGTCCGTACCCACCGCGTTAGCGGTCTTAAAGATATTCACCCAAAAATATTTAAACGGCCGGGGATTTAATCACAAAGATTTAAAGAATCAAACCCCTACCTCATCGCACGTGTGTTTTTCGCGGAATTGATCGTCGTGGAAGAAAAGAATTGTCGCGTCGCGGAAGAGCATCGCTGTCGCGCGGTACTTGGCGTTGTGTCGACGAACTCCGAGGATAAAAAACATAAATATTTAATTAATAATAATTAAATCTATATTGTTGTTATAATCCACAAAGAATTTAAAAGGAGCGCAACCCCCTACCTTGTCGTTGTCAATCGAAGGTTTTCGCGGGGTTGGATCGTCGCGGAAGAAGCATCGCGAACGGAGATTCGTCGGCGTCGCGGTACACGGCTTCACGTCGTCGATCTCCGCGGGTTCGGCGTCCTTCGTCACCTTTCGTCGAAGGCCGGCATTCTTCGCATTCTTCACGTTCTTCGCGTTCTTCGTGAAGAAGGAGGAATATCTTTAGATATTTTCCAAAGGTTTAACACAACATTCAAAAAGAAGGTGTGTTGGCCTTATTTTATTAACATGCCAACAAAACGAAAACGTCTTAAGAAACGAACGAAATTAATTCATAGAATTAATTTCAACGAATAAACCACCCAATTAAAAGGATCGTTTAATAGATTAAGAAACACCCTATTTGTAACACCCGAGACTTTTATGTTATATAAATCATCAAAGAAATCTTTTTCTACACAAAACTTGCTTGGCTTGCTTTACACGCAATCGCGACCTTCCTCGATAGCTTGCGTCGTACGCAATACCGAGTTTCACTAAACAACAATATGCTATTAAAACTAGCCGTTATAAATAGTAATAACCACTTTTTGAAATTTTATAAATTTTATTTTTCAAAATGGACTTCATTTTTGGACTCAGAATATCGAAATTAGCCTAGGGTAAAATTTTGGTATTTTTCTGAGAACTTTCAATTTTTGATGAATAGTGAAACCACTAAGTGGTAGGTTAAAAACTGAATTTTTCATAAAACATAATTTTACCGCTTCTGTGAATGGAATTTCGAAAATCCGACCGACACGGTTGATATCAGTAAGTAAAATGTGGTTCAATGAGATAAAAATAATTTTTTGGTGAATAGTAACTTTTTACTTTTTTTACCGCGGTTAATAGTAAATAGGGTAACTAATTGTAAATATGATATTACTATTACCCTAACACATGTCCTAATTCTATTGGATAAGTGTAATTCGACCAAAAACAACCTTATGAATAAAATATGACCATTTAGGCCCACTTGGATTAGATTAGGACATTTATTATTATTTTATTTAAAGAAGGGTTAAAATAGTTAAAATCAAAGTTTAATAAGTAAATCATTTTTAATATGGGGTTATACATAAGATAAATTCTACTATAAATATTCATTAGAAATCTAAATAGATTTCATAAATAATGGTATTTTGTTTGTAATTTTTAGACATTAAATAATTTAATTTATTTATGACACAATGATGATGCAGTAATTATCTTATTTATGAAATATTGACATAATTGATGTTATAAACACCAAAATAAATGTAATATGAGACTTTTTATGAATTACACAATTTTTATAGGTTACTATGATATATTAGTGTTGATTTAATCAACTTGGTTCGAACATATAATTCTGTTATGACTTTCACAAAAATCATATATCAAATAGTGTCAAAATTGACACAAAATAGTTTTTAAATAAAATATTATATTATTAATTGTTATTTTATTCCTAAAAATCTAAGGTTCGACCAAATGACATAGATAAGGATATATATATATATTAATAATAAACAATTTGGGGTTCGTTTGGCATGTTATATTAAGTGTATTAACCATATAGTGAAAGAAAACCAAAAGACATGGTAAAAGTTAAATTATTTAACTTAGAGTTAAATCTAATTGATAAGGTTAAAATAATACCCTAAACTTGTCTAAATTCTATTGGTTGATAGGATTTCTACCCTTCCCCACTTTAGCTTCGAAATAAGACCCTTTGGAAACATTATAAACCGATTTTGACTTTAATATAAAATAATATTTTGAGATATTCCTAAGGTGCCCCTCTCCTCCATTATAAAAGGGCACCTCCTCCCCCTCCTCCTCACACCAATTTGAGCACTCAAGCTCGGCCAACCCCTGCCATTTTCTCCTCTCCACTTCCCTAGAATAATCCTAGAGGTCTTGGTCTTCTTCAAAGACCAATCTTAGTTTCCTAAGTGGAGGATTCAAAGAAGCGTTCCAAAGAAGAGGTAATATCCATTACCGATCTTTTCAATTTCTTTCATCTTCAACTTCTTCTTTTTTAGTTGTTTCATGATAAAGTAATAACATCAGTATTAATTACATAATGATATGTTATTATAAATATGAAACAACCCTAATTCACCTTCTATCCATCCTACGGAAAAATTAAATCACCGCGCGTGCGTACGTACGGAATACCGTCTCCACGCCGCGGTGTAATCTATTTTCCACCATCACTTTACAAGGACGGGTATAATGGTGTATTGAGTAACTATTTATGATTATTATAAAGTAATATTGATACTGAAATAATATATATACACTCCAATACAATTCCACGATCATAGGAACGATATCATCACTCGTGCATACATACGGAATACCGTCTCCACGATGTGATGTGACTCATTCTACATGATCATCATTACATAGTAATTATATAAATGAATTGAATGAATAAATATGATATATGTTACAATAATACCATTCTGTATATAAGGTATCTATAACCTTAAAAGACGAATAATAATGTATTCGGCAAAACACGCATAAGAACAAAAGGCAATAAAGACCCGAGTAACATGTAACAATGAAATATTACTAACAAGAAGCTAAGAATATGACCATATATGATATCATATCAATATGTATAATTCTGGAATAAGTCAATAACATTATTTAAACCATTATACAGGAGCTTCGGACATGTACAAAGCAAATCAGACCTAAGGTAAGGGAAATATCACAATCTCATTTTTATCCGAGATTGTTTATTTGTAAGTATTTACTGGGGTGTATTTTATCATCCACATCCATGTTTCATCAATAAGTAATATTATTTCCATCCACCTAAAATTGTTTAAAACCATTTTTACCCTTCGGTGAGTTTTTAGTAATATCTATGAAAGGAATCTTTTGTCATACGAGGTACTTTTTGACTTTTCCGACAAAAGTACGAAGAATGTTTTTTTAACTTATACGGCATGAATGGATTTTAAAACATTATTTCCAAGAATCTTCCTTTACAAGTTTTCATGTTTATTTTTAATCAACTTCTTCTCGTTTATAATTGTATGACATGTTAAGAAAAGAAAAGTGTTTTTGAAGTAGAAAGGATATTTTCCTCAAGAATGGAGTTCAAGTATTTTATCAAAATTATTTTCCATCTAAGATTATAAAAGGGTTCTGTTTTTATCCCTATTATTACATGGATTTGATTATGTTGTGATGGAAATATTTTTATGAATTCCTTTATCTTATATGAATTGTTTTATGATGTCATGTTGTTTAAGAATCCCATTTTTATTACATGGGTTACGCTATGATGTATGGTTTATGATTATGTGGCACACATAAGAAAGGATTCATTATGAGATGGGTGGGACCTATATCTCCCTCCAATGCATTGGGTAAAGATTTTATATCTCATGAGATAGACATGGCTGGAACGGTAGGTTATACCGGTTCAGTGAAACAGGACTGGAACGAGGGTGACTCGGTTCAGAAAGAGACTTTGTCCACTAAGATAGTCTTGGCAATGAGTCATGACTAACAAGAAATGATTTTCCATGATTATGTGTGCACGCCACAAAGTTTCAAGTTTTATGTTATGATTATGGGGATCTCATTTTCACTTCTATGATTTATTCCATGTTAGGATATTATGATCTCTTTTGCAGGTTTTGATTTTCAAACAGATATGATATGATTTTTATTTCCTTTATTTCCCCTTGCTGAGCATTTGAGCTCACCCTTTTATGTTTTCTTTTCCCCAGGTTAGGAAGATTGATATTAAGTAGAATATGCTAAAAGGGACCCTAGATATGTTGAAATAAATGGGAGACACTGTAGAAGATTTATGAACCAGTTGTTTATGTTTCCCAGTTTCTAAAGACACTATACCTATACGGTACTTTGTGGTTTTGTCATATGTTGTAATAAGTGTGCTTCAAATTTTGAAGTATTAACAATGTATGTAAAGTATGGGTCGTTATAGTTGGTATCAGAGGAAAGGTATAGTCAACCTTTGGAAACTAGGATGTGAAAGCCTTAGTAAGAACCCTAAGGATAAGTCTAAGCATAGAACACAATCTTAGTGTTTTTGAAATGGCCATGAATACCCTAGGATAAAACCTTAAGTGTTAAATTTTATCCTTGATTATGTGGTTTTTGTATTATAATTAGTGTTTCTCACACTATTCTTCTTGGTTTTAGTCAATGGCTGGATCCCGAAGGAACCGTGTTAATGCGGAATGCGATGGGCAATGCAATGATTGTCCCCCTGAGAAACCAAACGATATGGGAGCTGGAATGCAAAATCTTGTAGCCATGCTCCCACAACTTTCTCAAGCTATGAATCATGCAGGACTTCCAAACAAGCAAAGGAAGGAGCAACATTCTGTTGAATCCTTCATGAGGCAGCGTCCACCTTCTTTCAGCGGGTCTACTGATCCATTAGTTGCTGAACAATGGATTAGTACTACTGAAAAGATATTTTCAGTTCTTCAATGTTCTGAGCATGATAAAGTCATCCTAGCAGTGTATCGTTTGGAAGGAGATGCTGATAAATGGTGGAATCTTATTAAGAATACGAGGCAAAGGGATGAAATTGAGTCTATGGAATGGGACATTTTCAAGAACTTATTTTTCAATAAGTACTTCCCTCGTATTCTCCGAACAAATATGGAGAAAGATTTTCTTGAACAGAAGCAAAGGGATGATGAATCTGTTGGTACCTATGAAGCAAATTTTACAAGACTTGCAAGGTACGCTTCTGGTATTATTATCCAACCTGAGAGTAAGATCGATCGATTCTTTAGTGGCTTAAAACCAAGTCTTCGAATGGCGTTAGCCATAAGGGACTTCAATAGCTACGAGGAAATCGTTCGATGTGCTCTCAAAGTTGAGATGGAGATTGGAGTAACCCATCAGTCACATGGGTTTGATAAGAAGAGGAAGATGGAATTCAAAGAAAAATCTAAAGAGCACACTGAAAAAGAAGATGAACTTTCCCTTATGCTCAAAGTGTGGAAAGAAACATAGAGGGAGATGTCTTAAAGGGACAAGTAAATGTTTTAAATGTGGAAAGGAAGGTCATCGGGCATTTGAATGCCGCGATAATGGGAAGAAGATGTCTAATGATGCAAACAAAGGAAGGGATACACAGAATGAACCTACTACACTTCAATGTTTCAAGTGCAAGGAGATGGGGCATTATGCCAATCAATGCCCAAATCCAAGGGTTGATGATGATGGCCGATGTCAACAAAATCTTAAGGCTAAAGACAAAGGAAAGTCACATGCAATTTCTATCAGCGATGTGGAGTACGATAACAAAGTGGTGAAATGTACACTTACCATCCACTCTAAAGTAGCAAATGTTTTATTTGATTCTGGATCCACCCACTCTTTTATTTCTAAAGAATTTTCTAAGGGTATCACCATATTACCTCAACAATTAGATGTTGAGTTAGCTGTGACAACACCTAATGGCACAACAGTCGCATCAAAAGTTTATAATTCTTCTCCGATCGAAGTTTGTGGGAAAGTGCTTCCTGCAAATCTTGTGATACTTCCTTTAGTGGAATTTGATGTGATTCTTGGCATGGATTGGATTTCTCTACATGGAGCTCATATCAATTGCCAAAGAAGGGAAGTCACATTTCATATTCCAGATCAATCTACGATCGTCTATCAATGCAAGGATGAACATAACCTACCAGTGGAAATTCCTTCCATCTTATGGGTCTTGATTCCACTAAATGAAGGTTATTTATCTCAAATGGTTGGTGAGAAACTCATGATTAAGAATATGCCCATCGTACGGGAGTTTGATGATGTCTTTCCGGAGGAATTACCGGGTCTTCCACCAAATCGTGAAGTTGAGTTTTCAATAGAACTCGTACTGGGTGCTTTGCCTATTTCAAAGACACCTTATAGAATGGCCCCAATTGAGTTGCAGTAATTGAAGAAGCAACTCCAAGAGAATCTTGATATGGGATTCATACTCCCTAGTGCATCACCTTGGGGAGCACCTGTTCTATTTGTTAAGAAGAAAGATGGATCAATGAGACTCTGCATTGATTATCGAGAACTTAACAAGATCACTATCAAGAACAAATATCCTCTCCCACGCATTGATGACTTATTTGACCAACTATGCGGAGCTCAATACTTTTCCAAGATTGATCTTCGTTCAGGGTATCATCAATTAAGGGTCAAAAGGGAGGATATACCAAAGACGTCTTTCCGTACAAGGTATGGACACTATGAATTTATATTGATGCCATTTGGTCTTACTAATTCCCCTGCTATCTTCATGGATCTAATGAATAGAGTCTTTAGAGATTATCTTGATCAATTTGTGGTAGTCTTTATAGACGATATTCTTGTCTATTCAAAGAGCAAGGAAGAGAATGAAGATCACTTGAGAATTATATTGAAGACCCTGAGAAAGGAGAAGCTTTATGCCAAATTTACCAAGTGTGAATTTTGGCTTCAAAAAGTTGCATTTTTGGGTCACATAATCTCACAAGAGGGGATATCTGTGGATCCATCAAAAACAGAGGTTATCAAAAGATGGTCAAGACCAACAACAGTAACTGAGATCCGAAGTTTTCTTGGTTTGGCTGGTTATTATCGACGTTTTGTAAAAGATTTTTCACGATTATCTAATCCACTCACCAAGTTGACTCGGAAAGGAGTTAAGTTTGTCTGGACAGAGGAATGTGAAGAGAATTTCAAGGAGTTGAAAAGAAGGTTATCCAGTGCACCTGTGCTCACACTGCCTTGTAGTGGAGAAAGGTTTGTGATCTACATTGATGCATCCAAGAAGGGATTGGGGTGTGTTCTTATGAAAAATGATATGGTGATAGCTTATGCCTCAAGACAGTTGAAAATCCATGAACAAAATTACCCAACACATGATTTGGAGTTGGCTACGGTAATCTTTGCATTAAAGATTTGGAGGCATTACCTTTATGGTGAAAGGTGTGATATTTATACTGATCATAAAAGTTTAAAGTATATTTTCACACAAAAGGATCTGAATATGCATCAAAGAAGATGGTTGGAGCTGATTATGGATTATGACTGCTCAATCCATTACCACCCTGGGAAAGCAAACAAGGTGGCAGATGCATTAAGTCGACAAGACCATGCAAGTTTATCTATGATGATGATCATAAAAGATCCAATATTTATGGATTTACAAAGGATGGATCTTGGAATTATAATGGAAGGGGAAAAATATTATCTTTCTCAAATGAATGTTCAACCATCTATACATGCGAAGATTAAGGAGGCACAGAAAGAAGATGTCGAGTTACAAAAGAAGGTGAGAAATGTTCCTGAATTCAACCTTGATTGTGATGGGGTAATAAAGTTCAGGAATCGGGTTTGTGTTCCTCCCATCCCTGAATTAAAGAAGGAGCTGCTGGATGAGGCTCATAGTTCTTCATTCTCTATTCATCCTGGAAGCACGAAGATGTATAGGGACCTGAAAGAGTACTTTTGGTGGGATGGCATGAAAAGAGATGTTGCTGAATATGTCTCTCGATGCTTGGTTTGTCAACAAGTTAAAGCTGAGAGACAGAAGTCTAAGGGGATGTTACAACCATTACCCATACCCGAATGGAAATGGGAAAACATCACTATGGACTTTGTCACAGGACTTCCTAAAACATCTAAAGGCAATAATGCTATTTGGGTCATAGTTGATCGTCTTACAAAGTCTGCACACTTCATTGATATTAGAGAGGATTTCTCTCTAGATCAGCTTGCCAGGATATATGTAAATGAAGTGGTAAGATTGCATAGAGTACCACTTTCTATTATATCTGATCGGGATCCGAGATTTACCTTGATGTTCTGGCGAAGTCTTCAGCATACTCTGGATATAGAGTTGAGTTTCAGCACTGCTTATCATCCCCAGACAGACGGTCTGTCTGAGAGAACAATTCAAACCCTAGAAGATATTTTGAGAGCTTGCTCTATGGATTTCAAGGGAGGTTGGGATCAACACCTACCTTTGGTGGAATTTTCTTATAATAATAGCTTTCACTCCAGTATTCAGATGGCTCCTTATGAAGCTCTCTATGGAAAGAAATGCAGGACTCCAACTTGCTGGGATGAAGTTGGGGAAAGAAAGCTATTAGGACCTGATCTCATTGATGAAATGGCAGAAAAGGTTAGATCTATTCAACAACACATAAGAGCAGCTTAGAGTCGACAAAAAAGTTATGCCGACAACCGAAGAAAAGACCTAGAGTTTGAAGTGGGTGATAAAGTGTTCTTACGAATATCTCCCTGGAAGAGGGTTATGAGATTTGGAAAGAAGGGGAAGTTGAGCCCTAGATATATCGGTCCTTTCGAAATACTGGATCGTGTTGGGAAGGTAGCTTACCGATTGGCGCATCCACCGAATCTCTCTCAAGTTCACGATGTGTTCCATGTATCTCTCCTGAGAAAGTACATACCAGATCCTTCACATGTACTCAGCTCAGAAGTTGTACCGCTGGAGCAAGATCTTTCTTATGAAGAACAGCCGATAGAGATTCTGGGTCGTAGCGAAAAAGTCCTACGAAACAAGACCACTCGATTGGTGAAAGTTTTATGGAGGAACCACCAACTGGAAGATGCTACATGGGAGCTTGAGGATATGATGAGGGAGAAGTATCCTCATCTGTTTGTTACAAAGTGACGAATTTCGAGGGAGAAATTCTTTTTAAGGGGGGTAGAATGTAACACCCGAGACTTTTATGTTGTATAAATCATCAACGGAATCTTTTTCTACACAACACTTGCTTGGCTTGCTTTACACGCAATCGCGACCTTCCTCGATAGCTTGCGTCGTACGCAATACCGAGTTTAACTAAACAACAATATGCTATTAAAACTAGTCGTTATAAATAGTAATAACCACTTTTTGAGATTTTATAAATTTTATTTTTCAAAATGGACTTCATTTTTGGACTCAGAATATCGAAATTAGCCTAGGGTGAAATTTTGGTATTTTTCTGAAAACTTTCAATTTTTGATGAATAGTGAAACCACTAAGTGGTAGGTTAAAAACTGAATTTTGCATAAAACTTAATTTTACCGCTTCTGTGAATGGAATTTCGAAAATCCGACAGACACGGTTGACATCATTAAGTAAAATGTGGTTCAATGAGATAAAAATAATTTTTTGGTGAATAGTAACTTTTTACTTTTTTTACCTCGGTTAATAGTAAATAAGGTAACTAATGGTAAATATGATATTACTATTACCCTAACACATGTACTAATTCAATTGGATAAGTGTAATTCGACCAAAAACAACCTTATGAATAAAATATGACCATTTAGGCCCACTTGGATTAGATTAGGACTTTTATTATTAATTTATTTAAAGAAGGGTTAAAATAGTTATAATCAAAGTTTAATAAGTAAATCATTTTTAATATGGGGTTATAAATAAGATAAATTCGACTATAAATATTCATTAGAAAGATAAAAAGATTTTATACATAATGGTATTTTATTTTTAATTTTTAGACATTAAACAATTTAATTTATTTATGACACAATGATGATGCAGTAATTATCTTATTTATGAAATATTGACATAATTGATGTTATAAACACCAAAATAAATGTAATTTGAGACTTTTATTGAATTTCACAAATTTTCTAGGTTACTATGACATATTAGTGTTGATTTAATCAACTTGGTTTGAACATATAATTCTGTTATGACTTTCACAAAAATCATATATCAAATAGTGTCAAAATTGACACAAAATAGTTTTTAAATCAAATATTATATTATTAATTGTTATTTTATTCCTAAAAATCTAAGGTTCGGCCAAATGACTTAGATAAGGATATATATATTAATAATAAACAATTTGGGGTTCGTTTGTCATGTTATAGTAAGTTTATTAACCATATAGTGAAAGAAAACAAAAAGACATGGTAAAAGTTAAATTATTTAACTTAGAGTTAAATCTAATTGATAAGGTTAAAATAATACCCTAAACTTGTCTAAATTATATAGGTTGATAGGATTTCGACCCTTCCCCACTTTAGCTTCGAAATAAGACCCTTTGGAACCATTATAAACCGATTTTTACTTTAATATAAAATAATATTTTGAGATATTCCTAAGGTGCCCCTCTCCTCCCTTATAAAAGGGCACCTCCTCCCCCTCCTCCTCACACCAATTTGAGCACTCAAGCTCGGCCAACCCCTGCCATGTTCTCCTATCGACTTTCCTAGAATAATCCTAGAGGTCCTGGTCTTCTTCAAAGACCAATCTTAGTTTCCTATGTGGAGGATTCAAAGAAGCGTTCCAAAGAAGAGGTAATATCCATTACCGATCTTTTCAATTTCTTTCTTCTTCAACTTCTTCTTTTTTAGTTGTTTCATGATAAAGTAATAACATCAGTATTACTTAAATACTGATATGTTATTATAAATATGGAACAACCCTAATTCACCTTCTATCCATCCTACGGAAAAATTAAATCACCGCGCGTGCGTACGTACGGAATACCGTCTCCACGCCGTGGTGTAATCTATTTTCCACCATCACTTTACAAGGATGGGTATAATGGTGTAATGAGTAACTATTTATGATTATTATAAAGTAATATTGATACTTAAATAATATATATACACTCCAATACAATTCCACGATCATAGAAACGATATCATCACTCGTGCGTACGTACGGAATACCGTCTCCACGATGTGATGTGACTCGTTCTACAAGATCATCATTACATAGTAATTATATAAATGAATTGAATGAATAAATATGATATATGTTACACTAATACCATTCTGGATATAAGGTATCTATAACCTTAAAATAAGAATAAGAATGTATTCGGCAAAACACGCATAAGAACAAAAGGCAATAAAGACCCGAGTACCAAGTAACAATGAAATATTACTAACAAGAAGCTAAGAATATGACCATATATGATATCATATCAATATGTATAATTCTGTAATAAGTTAATAACATTATTTAAACCATTATACAGGAGCTTCGGACACGTACAAAGCAAATCGGACCTAAGGTAAGGGAAATATCACAATCTCATTTTTATCCGAGATTGTTTATTCGTAAGTATTTACTGGGGTGTATTTTATCATCCACATCCATGTTTCATCAATATGTAATATTATTTCCATCCACCTACAATTGTTTAAATCCATTTTTACCCTTCGGTGAGTTTTTAGTAATATCTATGAAAGGAATCTTTTGTCATACGAGGTACTTTTTGACTTTTCCGACAAAAGTACGAAGAATGTTTTTTTTAACTTATACGGCATGAATGGATTTTTAAAACATTATTTCCAAGAGTCTTCCTTTACAAATTTTCAAGTTTATTTTTAATCAACTTCTTTTAGTTTATAATTGTATGACATGTTAAGAAAAGAAAAGTGTTTTTGAAGTAGAAAGGATATTTTCCTCAGGAATGGAGTTCAAGTATTTTATCAAAATTATTTTCCATCTAAGATTATAAAAGGGTTTTGTTTTTATCCCTATTATTACATGGATTTGATTATGTTTGATGGAAATATTTTTATGAATTCCTTTATCTTATATGAATTGTTTTGTGATGTCATGTTGTTTAAGAATCCCATTTTTATTACATGGGTTACACTATGATGTATGGTTTATGATTATGTGGCACACATAAGAAAGGATTAATTATGAGATGGGTGGGACCTATATCTCCCTCCAATGCATTGGGTAAAGATTTTATATCTCATGAGATAGACATGGCTGGAACGGTAGGTTATACGGGTTCAGTGAAACAGGACTAGAACGAGGGTGACTCGGTTCAGAAAGGGACTTTGTCCACTAAGATAGTCTTGGCAATGAGTCATGACTAACAAGAAATGATTTTCCATGATAATGTGTGCATTAAACAAAGTTTCAAGTTTTATGTTATGATTATGGGGATCTCATTTTCACTTCTATGATTTATTCCATGTTAAGATATTATGATCTCTTTAGTAGGTTTTGATTTTCAAAAAGATATGATATGATTTTTATTTCCTTTATTTGCCCTTGCTGAGCATTTGAGCTCACCCTTTTATGTTTTCTTTTCCCCAGGTCAGGAAGATGGATATTAAGTAGAATATGCTAAAAGGGACCCTAGATATGATGAAATAAATGGGAGACACTGTAGAAGATTTATGAACCAGTTGTTTATGTTTCCTAGTTTCTAAAGACACTATACCTATGCGGTCCTTTGTGGTTTTGTCATATGTTGTAATAAGTGTGCTTCAAATTTTTAAGTATTAACAATGTATGTAAAGTATGGGTCGTTATACTATTTGACTTTTATTTAATGGGGGTTTTCGCGGGTGCGTTACTTAGCGTAAAAGAAATGACGGGGCTCATACGGGCCCCACCTCACAAATATCCTACCAAGAGGGTAGGATATTTGGATTGCAACCTATCTGCTTCATCATAGATTAAGTGTCTTTAAGTGGATTTTAAGCGGCTTAAGTGAAATAAAACAAATTTCGTTGTACCACATTATTTTATTTCTAACTTAAAACTAAAAATTAAAAACCACACCCGAGAAAACGCAACTCCGGAAGAGGGGTTTCTAAGAAAATAATGGCACTGCAATTCCATCGGTGCCCTCAGAATTTGATTCTGAGCACCGGTTCAAAAGTTAGAAAAACCCACTCGTCCGTTCACTGAACGTACCAAAGCCAAACTTCGGAAAATGATTCTGGGCACATCGGGCCTCGAAATCACGTGCTGTCAGAAACTGCGTTCTTGTAAAATTCCAAAACAAAATTAAGAAAAAAATTTCCTTGAAATTTACAGGTATTTACAGGTTACACCACTTTTATTTGACAAATAGAATATTTAAAATGTAATTTTATCATTAACAGTTATGCGCTGAACTGAAGTGTCAATTTCCATTATGGAAACCTAAACACCATATCGATGCCTCAACCAATGATGGATAATTTTTTTCCCAATATTGTGTTCAATGAGATACATGTTCCATATAATTTTTATAAAATATATTAATGAAACTTAATAAACCCTGTGATAGGTTCCCCTAGTATTCTTCATGTAGGGGAGAAAAATAGAACGAAATGGTTTTCATAGGGATAATATATGTGGATCATTTAGATATCATCTAGTATGTGGTATTATTTAAAAAATACTATGTTGAGTGATCGTCACCAATTATTATATTTTTTACTAGGTGGGAATACCCTCATTAAGAATATATAATAGATGGGTGTAAGAATAAAACCTATTTTATAGAGAGGTGAGATGGGATTTATATGATCGATTTTGATGATGACCGTGTTTGATTGTATTGAGTCTGATTAATCTAAGATGTGATCAAGTTAATTTTGGGTGATTATACTCCCTATGATTAATGGAAATTAATCATTATATAGATATGATAATGAGTAACCCTTTAGTGGTATTTACATAGAGAAGTGGCATGTGGGAATATAGTGGGTGCCCAAATATTATTCTGACCAAATGGAGGGAGAGTGAGGAAATGATTTAATGACGATGAAATAGTGTCCTTTTATGTATAAGGAATGGTTGGGTGATTTTGAGACTAGTAAAATAAATGAGAGATAGGTTTGAGTGAGTTCCCAACCCTAGTGGGGAAAATTTGTTACTACTCCTGGGTAATGTTTAACCCATTGAATGTATATTATTTGAGGTTATAAGTAGAAGTTGTGACATCCTATGTATATGACATAATTTTTTTAGGTATTGGAAATTAATCCCTTATTATATTATATATGAGGTTCTATAGTGGGATGTATCCACCTGGGTGTATACTATTTAGTGTTTTGGGGAGGGATGATGACCTTATGTGTATAATATTCAAGAATAGGTTTGGTAAATGAAAATTTCCCCCCAAATTGATATTATAAATTTTTTCCAATATAGGACATTGATCCCCTTGGTTGGTGATTTTACATTCTTAGAGACATCTATTACTAGCTGAACTAGGTGTGGTCAACCAAAACTCTCAATTTAAATATCATAGATCATTCATTATTAATTCAATGAGCATCCATATTTTTTTTGTTATTTTGATCACGTCACATGTGCATACATTATATTTACTGCTTATGTTAGGGAAACAACTCATGGTGGGAACTATATTTTTACTCACACTCTTTATGGACGGCCTTTAAAATGTAGAACCTGAGGATACATCATGTTTATAGGTTTATATATGGAAGAGTCGTGATATTTTATGGAACAATGATCTAGATATCATAGGTGGAGTTAGGGGATGGTGATTGGGGATATTCATTGATCGTCCATGTATTTTTACTCCTTTATTTTTTCCTATGTGATTACATTGGTGGAAGATCAGTTTGGATCCATGCTTTTATAAATAAATATCAATATATAATTGAATGGATATATTTATTTCCTAAGTAAAATTTTCTTTTTTTGTTACTATTTTATATTTTGTCTATATATACTACATTGATATGATAGTATATTAGCCCTATGATATCACCATTGAATAATGTTACTAGTATGCAGCCACTTGCATATGGGTAGGTGAGTGAGTGGTCATGTTACATTTAAACAAGGAAAAAAATGTGTGGTCTTGGACCGAGGGTGTCAGATGTTGTAATCGTTGTTGTAATTATCTATAAAGGGAAGTAGTTAATTATCTATATTCATTCATTTTTTGGTAGAGATTCATTATCCATAAAAACCATCATTCCATTCTCTAAATTATACTTGTTGTCAGATTTCTATTCAGGGTCCTACTCAATGACATCTACAAAGCTACTAGACATATTATAAATTTATATTTATTCATAAAAAATATGATTTTAAAAGAAAAACTAATGATAAATATGTAGATCAATGAATCCCCTTGTATATTACATCATCCTCAAATCAATTTCACCTTCTTAAACCTCTACCATAACATGTGGGACGAAATCCTTCTATTAAAATTGAATGAGGTGAAAAGTTTTCATCAGTCCCTACAGATCTTGAATGGAATACATTTACTCCTTTTCCAAGTGTCAATTTGAGCATCCCCATATGAATGGTTTTCAAAAATTCATCCCAATAATTAAACACTCACTCTATAAAATCGATCCTTATGTAGAATCTAATATAATGTTGGATTATGTCATTTGGGTGATATTTGATTTAGTTTGTCACAAAATCCTAGACTTCTAAATGAATCACAATAGAGTTACTTCCTAAAACATTACTATAATTTCAATGAGAATATTGAAATTATATATTCCTATTAATATTATTTACATATAAATCAACTCCCATTCTATGTTATACCTCAAAAACATTATCTAATTATTTTTTTTATAACGTTGAACTTCATATCCCTGTGTCAAACTACTAGTAAATTGACAAAATCATTAGTATTAGAACTAAATATTCACTCCCAAAAATATTTGGGTTAGGAGTATCTTTTTTGACAAGGTTAAAAATTAATTTACCTAGTTATTTGTTTCTATTGAAATAATTCCCTAAAAATGTTTACCAACTCCTATGGAATTGTAATTTCTATTTTTATTGGAGTTATTCTTCCATAAAAATTTAATGAAACTATTACCCCTTATAAAATTGTGAATATAAAAAGTATCTACATAAGAATTTGAATTAATGTGTCCAATGACTCCATAATAATAATAAAATTGAGGGAAATCTTCCAACTAAGTCCTAAGACACAATTCATGAGTATGAGTATAGATGATTCACTTTTCTATAAAGGAAGAAATTTAATTACTTTGAACTAAAATTCTGGAAAACTAATTAAAATATCCTATTGAATAGATTTAATTTTTTGAACAAATGTGATCAATGATATATATTTATATTGAGTTTATTTCTTCTGAATTGTGAAATTAGAGGATCCATAAACATTGGATCAAAGAGGAGTTATTTGATGGTTTATTTATTCTTCTAAATACTGGATAGCATGAAAAATTCAGATCTAATGAATATGAGGCGGATTATTAAGGGATATGTATTCTTGAAGGTGTTAGTTGTGTAATCTATACTTGAGATAATTATATAGGCGATGTATGTTTAATAAATTCAAGGTTATTTGAGAAACTTTCTATGAATATTCCTAGTCGAAGGAAGTTGTGAGAAGGAAATTAAACTATGAATGTATCAAGATCAATGATAAAAAATATATTTTAGATGAAATGAGTTTCATGAGACATACATGTTTTAACTCACCATAGAAAAAATTGTTAAAATAATTTATAGAACACACCCCATTAAAAGAGTTTTGGGAAATATTATAGAAAACCATATTCGGGAATGCATAATATTTTTGAGTAGTTATGGTCCCTATTAATGTATCATATTTACACATTCTTAATAAAAACTATTTCAATAAATCCACATAAAATTTGAGAAAATCATAAGGTCTATATACATAGCGATAAATCATCTAACGTAATGACCACTAGGGGAGTTAGTAATAGTGATCATAGATAATTGATTTGTTATACCGGGATTTATTTTCATAATAGTAGTGTTACTTGCATAAATTGAGCATTTTTAATCATTTAATCACCAAATTGTTAATGATTTGTGTATTGTAGTATGATGACATAGTTCCTTATGTATTCTCCTCTGACTATAACTTATTGGTAACCTAATATAAAACTATTATTCCTTGAATAAACTTATACATTTGTTTCATTAGTGGTTGTTAACCTAACTGTGATATGTTTAAAGAGTTATTTTGAACATGGATATAATATTTTGTATAACAAAAATAATAAAATTTCACAATGATTTACCCTTCCCTTTTAACGGTGTCTGAGGTTTCATCTAGTGGTATAAATCCATAGGATATAATCATTGAGTCAATCAGCTGAACCCAATATGGGATTCAATGAAAATTCTATAGGGTTTCATCTATTTCAAAAAAATAGTTATCAAATTTTTACGAAAAAATTGAGGCCATAATTAAGATAAATTTTTCTAGATGTTTTCTCAAAAAAAATTATAATATATAGTTTCTTAAGACATTAACATTTTATATAAATGAAGTTAGTAAAAATTAGACTCATCATGATTCCAAATCATAAAAGGATATATTTGATGATCTATAAAATCATATATATATATATATATGAATTTTTTAATATACATCAATTCAAAATATTTTTTGTCTAAACTTGATAACATATAAGAAGGTGATATTAAGGTGAAGTAAATAAATATTTTAGAACGTTATGTCATGTTTCATGAAACCCATTATTCTTGATGAAAATGATAATATTTTATTAAACCAAATCATTTATCTTGTGGGATGAATAAAAAAATTTAGTGAAGAAATTGGATTTTTTGATATTATAATGAATATTTTAGTGTGTTTTCCACCTCTGTATAATTAGTATGTATCATCTTAGGAAGATTTTGAGTAACACATGTTATATTTTAATGACCTTCTAAGGATTCTGGTGGTCTTTGAAATGATATTATATATGGAGACAATTTAAAAGTTGGTGCTAAGTTGGATAGAAGGTGTTTTTTGGAGATGAATGATTTATAAATTTTATGTGTTGTGTCTACTTGTCAAGGATGAAAGAAATCAATTTACGTTGTAATGTTTTTAATATTTGAATTGACTATAATAATTAGATTTTTGGACTCAAAATAGTTAAGTAATTATATCAACTTAATAAGAAGGTATTTGGATAAAAATGGTTATCAGACTCATCTTAGGCCTAGAATGAAAGGATGATCATAATGTGGAGCTTTTTCAGAGAATAATTGGATTTGATGTACAACTGAAAATGCTTTACTAATCTTTGGGTTCTCATAAACAACAAGTAATCTGTGAAACATGTGATATAATACGTACAATTTATAGTTGTTATTTGATTCCAAGAACTTATTAAGGATTGATTATAAAGATATATAATACTTGAAATGATGGGAGGTTACAATAAATCCCATTTTATGTCATGTGATACTGAATCTGATTGTAGAATTTCACAAAATGCTTGAAAATTTCATGATACAAGATAATTTTTATAGTATAATAAAGCTATAAAACTACAAAAATTTAGTCTAAAATCATGGGTGTTATATCACTAGAGAAATATTTAAATGAATGTTGGGAAGGTTGACTAGAATGTGAGAAAATAAAGATGATGGTGTCAGTCCGACCAATAAAACACAAGATAGAAATATTCAAAGAAATATGTTGAGTTATGGATGTTCTTTAATATCGTAATCAAAAGAAGAATGAAGTGGTTCAAGTAAAACATGCTAGAATACATCTAATAGTCATTGTGTGCCACTGATAACTAGATTTATCCTAACACTGATCATCAGATAGAATGATGGTTATGAAAGATAATCATCAGAATAATTTTTTCTGGGAATTTGGTGGGAGTAAAGAAAAATGGGATCATACATGAATCAAAAATCCATCTGATTATTTTCATCATTACGAATTGTCTATATTAGATTCAATATATTTAAATAATAAATAATAAATCGAATTAGTTTTTATCATTTGGTTCATGATTTATTAAACTATAATTGGCCTTGATCATCAATGTGAAACTAAGACCAATATTTCATTTGTAAGATAATATTTCTAAAATTCATTGGATGCTTTACTTTATTGGATTTAGGATCTTTGGCTTGAGGAAAAGAATAAGTGGATTTTATCATTTGATGTTTTCCAGAAAATATTTTTGAAGGTGTACGTGACTTTTTAAGAATTGAGAAAAAATATTTGAAACTGATGCTGAAGTGTTGACATCATCAAAAGTTGTCACTATGTGAATGGTAGATGAAAGTTGGTTCCAAGAATCTTTATGAGAATACATATGTTTTCAAATGTTTTTTTGTCAATTGGTGTGGTGAAATATAATGAAGAATATATAGATAAACATTTTATTATATCATAATAGGAAAATCAGAATCAAACTAAAGATTGGATAAAAAATTTTGAGGTGAGATATTGTAGTGAGAACATTAGATAAGGTTCAAGAATAATGGAGAAGAGTTGATATGTTTTGATGAATTAAAAGATGTATCTGAAATTCAATGGGAATTGAAGATTGATGACATTTTTTGGAGTGGGATTGTTTTTTTGAATCTTGCATAATCAATTTTTGGGATCCTTATAAATATTTGAAGTAACTTGTACTTTACGTCACATATATATAGTTTAATAGAGAAGGTGGGGCTTTAAATTTTCTAGAGAGAAGCTGTTTTTTTGATCATGCATTCTAGATGATGTTTACTTAGTTGAAGAATAATAGGAGAACAAAGAAGATCATAATCTGAATTTTCGGTTGATACATAGATATTATAGTTGGTTTTCCATACTAGACTAGAAATTGTTTCTAATTATTTCATCAATATTCAGGAATAGTAGTATTGTCGGGCTGAGTAATCAGACTAGGGAATTAGACTTGTAAATAGAAGATGGTATCATTATGATTTCTAGGATTTTCCTTCCACCTTCTATGTAGGAAATTGAAGAACTATTTTAAATATCATATTTGGGAATTTTGACAAGGGATCATAACTAACACATTATGAAGTAACTAGTGAGGGTTTTTTAACATGTTACAAAACATTTGTTACATTATTTTGTGCTACATGAAGAACATGAACTGTTCTATTGAACATATTTCGACAAATGTTTAACAGAATATCCAAATTGTAGTATCTAAAAAAAGTATTATTTTCTAGTGGACTGTGTGCTATATGATTTCTTTCATACCATACTAAGGAAATAGATAGACTTTTTGAGTAGTGATCCTTGTAAATTCTCGTGTTCATGTTGATGTGTCCTTTTTTAGTAAGGTAACAGCTCTTTAATACTAGGTGATAGTTGTTTCAAAATAAAGGAAACATAAAAGAAAAAGCTATAAATAATTCTCTCATTCCCTATCTCTAGGATAAATTTATCTTGGCTTTCCAATATCAATAGTTATTTGAACCTATGGTTCCCTACGTATAATATTTTTTTATTTTTTCAATTATAAGTTGTGATATAATATATTAATTGTTAGAATAGTTAAGGGATTCTAGTCATTAATGATAAGGACTTCCATAACAAGAATGATATAATGCTTCCTTTTATTATGTATATTTTTTATAATGTTATTGAACGTTCAACATATTAATTTCCTCTAATATTTGATAAAGATAATTTATATATACTGATAATAAGAATCATGATAATGATGGAAGAGTTAATATTTTTTTATTATCCTCACTTTCTTAAAGTCAGTTTCAAATATTAATATTTTCAACTTCTAAAGGTATATGGGACAATCTGAAAAAACATTTTATATTGAAATACAACTGTGAATGAAGAAAATAAAAAAATTTGGATGTTTATGTATGATGATATCAAGATGGGTGAATATGAATATGTTTGTGACTTATTTATGAAGGTAAATTGTCTTTGTAGCACTATCATATGTCTTGGTGAAAATTTGGGTGATTATAATGTTTTATAAATGATCATGTTAATTATTCATGACATTTTTGATTCTTTTGTTTCTTCCATAGATGATATAGATCTAGACACACTATCACTATGTGACATGAATAGTTCTCTCATTATATATGAAATATAAATGGGGAATGTTATGAGTGCAAAAAACAAAGTTGATAGGGAAATTTCTTTCAAGGATTCCATCAAGGGAAAGTTATTGAAGTTTCATGGGGAAGAAGAAGTTGTAGATCCTGATACTAAAAATATGCAATGTAAAATTTTTGATGAACTTTTATCATTGTGTTCTAAAAGTTTGAAAATTGGTACAAGTGAATATTTAGGGAAACATC
The DNA here is from genome assembly GCA_963277665.1 of Viscum album. Classification (NCBI taxonomy): domain Eukaryota; kingdom Viridiplantae; phylum Streptophyta; class Magnoliopsida; order Santalales; family Viscaceae; genus Viscum; species Viscum album. The sequence continues at coordinate 251,459,297 of OY728133.1, forward strand.
CCCTGAGTTGTTTTGACTATGGTGTCATTGGGAACATTATGTATAATTTTTCTCCTTGAATGAAATAACAGGATACTGGTGAAGATGAATTAAGTCCTAATAATATTGTCAATGAAACAAGGTCATACACCAAAATATTATTCCATATGAATTTTTAAAATATTATATAAATCCAAAAGAAGAAGATTATTGTCTAAATACGATGAAGAAGAAGATAGTGAGGGTGAATCCCAATTTTATATTGGGAATGTTTGAGAGAATACATTCATTTCAATAGTGAACAATGAAGAATTTAGAAGTAACAGTTCTGATGAACAGTAAACTCTTTTGAAATTTCGTCTAAAAGATTAATTGCAATCATGCCTAAGAAATATTGGGAGGTCATAACATAAAATTAAAAAGCTGAAAAATGAATAATCTACAAAAAATTATCAATATTTTTTTATGATAGATTCAACCTGTTAGAAGAGATTATTGATTTGAAGAAATCTCTTGAGGGAAAAATAACATGAATGTACATTTTGATGTAAATTTGAAGGAAAGAAGATGAAGAAATGGTATGTTTCCAATTTTTTTCTAAATATAGAAAGTGACTTACACATTGGATTAATTATATTTCTAATGTTGGTGAATGCTGTGGAAATGTTAAACCTAGGATGGATAAAAAATTACATACAATAGTTGATAAGAATGTTAACAAATATTATGAGAATAAGAATTTGGGAAAAAATTTATATGTAGACAAGAAAAATAAAGTGCAGAAATTAGTTGTTTCTAAAAATTATATGACTGATGAAGTTTCTAATAATTCAATATTCTATAATGATTAAAAGAAAACTCTTTTAAATAATAATATTCATATTGATAATAGAAATTTTTTGCTTAATAATGATCATATATGAAATATAAAAAATAACTAAGAAATATTAACAATATTACGGAAAGTAAGGAATTATCAAAATAAAATATTCATTATATGGATACATATGGTATTGTGGTTCATTTGGGCATGTGAAAATTATATGTTTTTTTACCAACACTAATTCAATTATTCTACAAATTACTAAATGAAAAATTTTAAGGGGAGTTCATCATCTCACAAAAAAAAGTTTGAGAAGTGTGTTTTCATGAAACCTTGGAATGATGGAGTAAAATTTTAATATATATTCTAGAATCTAGAAACTATTTTTGAGATATTTGAAAAATCGTTACACCTTGAAAAAGGATATCAGGTTTTTCTAATGATATAGCAATAGTTATTTATCAAATATCAGAATCTAGATGTTAAGAAAGAAAAAGTGAAAGAAAAATTTCTTATTATAGAAACTTCTATCTGTTATTTAAAATTATAAAGACCATATATTTTGTATATAAGGATTCCATATCAAATGAAATTAGACTTAATGTTTTTGATTAATTTTAAATAATTCATCAAAGGAATAATGACATTAGGATATTATGAATCACTCAGAATCAAAGTTGATGGATCATCCATCAATAAGAAAGATAAGTTGATATCTATGAATTCTATATTTGATTATGGGATGAAAATAACCTAATAAAAGATTAAAAATTTTTGATTTATGAATCAAATTTTTATCTCATACAATATAGTTATTTGTAAAAAATAGAGGATGATAGAAATATAGTTACAATAGTGGAATATAAAAAAGAAACTTTTTCTATGTTGGTAAGGTTCAAAACTCATGTTACATGGGTATGGTTAAATAAAATCAATTATGGAATAAAATTCCATGTAACATGTGTTTTAAAATATGATAATTTTATCAATGTGAGACAATATACATGGGATTCATGCTATGTAATGAAATTATATTGGTGCAACAGAATTTTTCCAAAGGAAAATATTTCTAATTTTATGCATAATAATATTGAAAACAGTCCAAAATGACCACTGAAAATTATTTATTCCTATATATGTGTTCCAATGATATAAAATAAAATTATAGAGATAATTTTTTTATTACATTCATTGAAATAATTACCCTCATTACTTGTGTCTTGTATATCAAACATAAGTCAGATGATTTGAAATTGTTTAAAAGTTTTATGAGGATAGCTAAAAAGGAAAGCGAGTATTTAGTGAATAATTTGAGAACAAAAAATTTTAGTGTTTATGAAATTGAATAATTTGAATGTTATATTAGGAATCATGGAATTTGAAATGATTTTAGTAAACAATATACTCCATAACAAAATGGTGTTGCTAAATGAAATAATGGAAGACTATTAGAAATTTGAGAACTATGTTCCTTTAACGTGGTATATCTCTTTACTTTTGGAGCCAATCCATGAGCACTACAATGTATATTCAAAACTACTGTTTCTACATAACATGTTAAAAAATTAACCCATACAATTTTTTTTAAAAATCTATGATTTAAATAGTTATTTTTTTTTGGTGTCCATGCATTATAATGAATAATGGTGGAAACATTTTAGTGTTTGATGTGAGAGGTGATGATGGAAGTTTAATAGGTTTTGATCTAGAAATAAAAGGATACATCTATTTCAATAATGTACTAGGATTAATAGTAGACTCTATAGATGTTATTATTACTAAAAAATATATTGATGGTAAACATACTCATGAAATAAGAAATATGAAGGGGATGTAATATTTTCTGTTTAATGTTTTCATAAGGATGAAAATAATGATAATCCTACTCATGAAAAACATTCAAAACTAACTATTTCTATTTATGTGGAAGAATCTCAAAAATATCATCCCAATATGAGGAAACAAGTGGAAGATAAAAACATTACTTGTGATCAACATCAACATGATCAAATAAGATTAAGATCAATTGTTTTACACATACACATGTCTATTAAAGTTAAGAAAACAAATGTTAGCGAATATTTTGAGCATCCAAAATTGGATTGGGCTATGAATAAAGAGATAGATCATAAAGAAAATAATGATATGCGGTAACTCATATCAAAACCAAATGAAAAATATTTATTGATAGAAATGGGGTTTTCAGAAAATGCTAAATGAAAATGGTGAAGTGATAATAAAAAATTTAATTTTATTGTGTAATGGTTACTCAAATATTGAAGGCATTTAAATTTATGAAACATTTTCTCCAGTATCACGATTAGAAACAATCAGAATATTTTTTTCTATTTCTTTTCAAAAATAAGATGAAATTGTTTCGTATGAATGTTTAATCTACACTTTTGATCAGTGATCCTAATGATGGAGTTTATATTGAAAAACCCCGGTGACCTTTTTTTTGGTAATTATGAATGTTATGTGTTAAATAATATGAAATACCAATATGGGATAATATAAGATTTTATGTAATGGTTGTATAAAGTAGATTCTTTCTTGAAGAAGATGTGTGTTTAAAAAAGAATAGTTGATAGTATTCTAAATATTAGTGAACGGCAGAATTTATCCCTCATTGTAATTATTTATGTTGATGATATTATCATCACATGGAATGATTGATGATATTTTCATAGATTTGAGTATGAAATGAAAATTTGGTTTAAATGTCCATGGTATAAGAAATTAAATACATTCTTGGGTTATAAATCTCACAAAATAAGAAAAAACTTTTTCTTTCTCAAAAAAATCATACTAATGAAATTCATATGATGTTCGACATGGAAAATTAAAAGCCTATTTTGACACCAATTAATGTGGGAACTATTTTATATAAATATGTATAAGGCATGGAATTTGATCCTAATGAGACATCAAATATTATTGAATGCTTGTTATATTTGACTTCCTCAATATATGAAATTGTTTATGATGTTACCTTATGAGTAACATTTCATATTTCCCCATAGGAATCATATCTATTGGCTAGAAAAATAATTTCAATATATATCAAAGGAATAAATTATATCATAATCATATATGAAGGATTAAAATGTATTAACTTTGTAGTGCAATCATATGCTTATAGGGTTGGAAACATTGATGATACACGATCCACTTTAGGTTGAGTATTCATTGTGGAAAAGATGTATGTCATTTGGCATCTGAAGAATAAAATTTCATTAAATTTTATAATAAATGAAATTGAGTATGTTTCCTTCTATCAAAATGTTACTAAACATATTTGGATGAAGACTTGGTTGGACAACTTACTTCTTGAAGTAATTTCACTCTTTCTCTTAGGTTGTAATAATCAAATTTTTATCAACTTTACTGAAAATCTGGTCCAACAATATCTTTTTTAAAATTTTGATATGAAATATTATTTCATCAATGAGAATATGGAGATGAATGAAATAAATCCATATTATTTTCTTATATAAAAATAGGTAGATGAGATTTTCAAAAAAATTACTTAATGAACATTTTCAAAAAATGAGGTTGAACATGGGAAGCCAAATTTTTCTCATATAGTTCAATGTGTATTTATTTTTCCCCTCTCTCATATATTTTTTTGATATTACATTCAAGGGTTTATAATTGTTTCATAAATATATTTCCTGATATATGATAAACAATTTAAGGAAGCATGTAAGTATGTAGAGTTGTGTGTTATCTAATATTTCATCATGTAAGTGTGTAATGTATTCTAAACGTTTTTCGAAATGGATGGAGGGAAAAAATGTATAGAGAATTGGAAGAAACTAAGGGAAATTTGTGGAAAATATGATAATGTTTCACGATTCACTACTTTTATACATTATAGTTTTCCTGTAAATAATTATTTCTTATTACAATGAGTTATATCTCCTAGGAATGGATGTTTTTGACCAGTATTCTTTAGATTGATGTTAAAAAGTTCAGTGATTTAGGATCCTTGGATGAAATAAATTCTAATGGGGAGATTTTTTTGATAATGTTGGCCAGTATGGGTTTTCGGAAGTTGAATGATGTTTTTATTTCATGTGTTGTCATTTTTTCAAAGAAGTCAGTTCACTTTTTAATTTTTTTGATAATTAAACTAACCATTTTAATCAAGTTTTCTGACTCAAAATTCTTACGAAAGTCCATCAACATGCATATAATTTTTAGATATGAAATGGGTCATTAGACTCACCTTATTCCCGAAATGAAATGATGATCATAATAGGAACCTATTTTTACATTTTATTATCTCTAATGTAAATATGATAATTCATTACTGATCATGGAGATCTCATAAATCATAATTAATCTATGAAACCAATTATTCTATCCTTATGCATAAATTGGGGAAATATGATGTTCCCAATTTTATTGAGGATGGGATAGAAAGAAGTGTTTTTCTATAAAGGATGAAAATTTTAAAAAAAATCCCAATGTTTATTAGATGATGCTGAATATGATCAGAAATTTTCTTAGAATTCATGAGAATGTCATAATAAAAGACGATGTTTCTAAAATAAGGAAGATGTTGAAGTCAAATTGTTCCAGTCATAGATCATCAGTGTGATTTCACTAGACATGGACTTGTTTGTAGGATATGAAGGATGAAAACAATGTGAGAAAATAGAGATGCTCATTCTAGATAGAAAAATAAATCACAATATAGGAAATTTTAGATTAAGATGTTGTCTACTGTAAGTTCTCTATTAGAATAATCAAATGTAGAGAGATGTTACTGATATAAAATTTTATAGAACTAGTTTAATAGTAACGGTTTTCCATTAAGAATTAAGTCCATTTTGAAACTAATCTTTAGATATGATGATGATTGAAAAATATAATCAGAGTCATGATTTTTTTTTCTTGCAATTTTTTGGACAGAAGAAAAATGGTATTTGAGATTAATCAACAATGTTATTAGCCATTTTCTTCACGATGAGTTGTTGTTTTGGATTCAATTATGTAAAATATTATAAAATAAAAATGATATATTTTTATCACTTAGATCAAGAGTGATTGGACTGGTACTGGAATTAATGACCAGAGTGAGGAAGAGTTCAATCATTAAGATAAAGGTTAAATAAATAAAACACTCAGAAGCTAAACATTATCAGTTAATAGATTATTATTCTGATGAAATGAATAAGTGTATATTATGTTTCAAGTGTTTTTTTAAAATTCATTGAAGGGGGCCATTAAGTGTGAAGATATTAGGAATGATATTATAAGAATATTTATAGGTGTTTCCAAGGATGTTATGATGTATTTTTATGTTTCTCCACATTTTATAGAATAAGAAGTATGTTTTTGATAAATATTATAAGAATACATCTATTATCATATTTTTATTTGTCAATTGGGGCCATGAAATGTATTGAATAATATATTGTTAAACATTTTTATCATTCAATATAGGAAAAGTGGAATTGGAATGATGTTTGGTAATAAATAATAAAGTGAACTAAATTTTCGTGAAGACTGAAGATGTTTCGAGTTTAATTGTTAAGAACTGAGAGGTATTGAATAAGTCAAAGATATGTTTGAAAATCAAAGTGGAATAGAAAATTCAGAAATGTTTTTTTAGATAATTTTTTTTCAAAATACCTTTTAAATTATTTGTGGGTGACCTAAAAATATAGTTAGTAATTTGTACATTCTAACATAGATGTACTATTAAAGAGAGAATGTGGAGTGCTGAATTTTTCTAGAGAGGAGTTTCCGTATAGTGCTTTCATGATAATGTTTTCTATATTGATGGTGAAAATGATAAGAGATAATATCATATTCATTGTTTCTGGGACAAATTGATAAATTGGACAAGGTTTTCTAGAATGAAATATAAGTAGTTCCTATCTTTTTTAGAGGTATTCTCACTGAGAAATATTCTTGGACAGTGAATTTAGATAGGGGAATCTATCATTGAAATTTGATTGAGTTTGATTATTAAGTCTAGGATGTTATTTTCTGCAACTAGGTAAGAGTTTTACAAACTATTCTGAATAACAAAATTGTGAAACATGAAAACGCCGCACAATTAAATTGTTTTGAATCAAATGTTGAATTTTTATTAACCTGTTACGAAATTTATATTACATTATGTTGTGATAATGGAATAATATTCAATTTTTTATTGAACATAGTGCGACAGTATTGTAAGAGTATATCCTACTTAATGTATCTGCGCCAAATAATTGTTTTCTAGTAGATTGTGTTGTATCAGATTGTGTCTGGACCATACAAATGATATAACTACTCTTTTGATTAGCGAACCTTGTGATTTATTTTCTAATATTAGATGTGTGATTATTTTTTTAGTAAGGTAAGAACTCTTTAATTAGAGGTTAACATTTTTTCAAGTGAAATGATAACTAAAATAAAAATATAACCCTGATTCACCCCTCCCCCTCTCAGCGACACATTGATCTGGACTAAAGAACATAGTAAATTTATTCATATAACGATATTTCATTTAAATCTATAGTTATTTCAAATAATATATGAATTTTATAATGGTAAAACGATGTAGAGGATGAATTATTTTCTCTAGTTTTCATAAATATTTATGAGGATAATATATATTTTATGTCATATTTCATTTGGAATGATTTTGATGTGGAAAAGTTAAATGAAATATACTAACACGTCTAATAAAATTGATGGTGATGAATGTGAATTAGATGTCAAAATAACCCCTTGAAGAATTTTATCTTCTATAACAGAAAACACAATGAGGATTTCATACAGAATGAAATTCCAGCAGAAGATCATAGTAAGAATAGAATACTGTGAAAATGAATTTTTATCATAATAAAAAATAAAATTAATTTCTAATATAAAATATTCAATGATCTAAATAATTGACTGAGGTTCTTTTAAAATGATCGTTTAAAAATAACCAAAATATTTTGTCCAACAAAATTTAGAACATGAGTGGGATATTATATGACTTCATATAAAAAAAGTAAGAATCCTGAATTTAATCGTCTACTAATGGAGTTTTATGTGTATGTGGATCATTGTAAATCTAATATCGAATGACAATAAGAATGTTTATACAATTATTTTTCTATTAGTGAATGATTAAGTGAACTTATGTGATACAAACATTATATTGAGGATCTTGAAAATGTTATTGATAACATCAATGAAGGAGATATATAAGAATATTGAGTCTATTGAGGTAGTGGTTTATTTAATAATAAATAAATTTTAATCAAAAGTGAAATTAAGGGAATCAAGAAATAAGAAACAGTTCTGTAGGTTCACCGATGGAAAATTTCGTGAAAGGGACATAGAAATATCAAAACAAATTGGAATATTTTGAGGAATCAAAGGTCCAAGTTCATTGGAAAATGTTAAATATTATATTATGATGAGACAACCCAGTAAGTTATTGTGGATTATAGGAAAAAAGGATGGAAAAATATGGTTATTGAGGTACCATGATTGATAATACAGATGCACAAACAATGGCTGATTAGAGAAAATGAAAATAATGTGTTGAAAATAAAAATTAAACATTATGGTTCTTATAAAAAACGATTTTAATGAAATACATTGTTGTAAAGATGAATTTTCATGACTATAAATTTCTATTAATTAAGTTTCAATTTATTTCTATCTAGTAATCACTATGTCTTAAATCGAAGATCCTAGGTTTTACTTGAATAGTGAAGCATAATATGATCAGCAATGTAGAAGGATATCGTATCCTTTCTTATGTAGAAGAAATAATTTCATTGGGAATTGATATCATTTGTGTAACTATGTACATAAATTGATTTATTTCATGAAGAGAAGAATTCTAAATAGTAAATATAAATGTTAGAGACATATAGATACAAAAAAACCAAGAAATATCCTACTGAAAATAGGTCCTATATAGTATATGAATATGATGATTTTAATTTCCCCATGTATATTGAGAAATAATAAGATAGTCCATCTAATACCACTACATAACCTACTAGGTTATTATGGGAATATAAATCCATTTTTACCAAATAAAAAATACAATAACAGCACATAGATTTTAAATAGTTATTCATCATTTATTATGTTTGGGAATATGATTCTCTTAGAAAACATGATGGGAAAAGTTGATGAGACAACAATCTTCAACAATGAGAAAGCATTAAGATAACATATAGTAGAAATACCCATTTACCATGTGATGAATTAATGATGTCAAAAGTGTTATATGTGTATTTTTTGTAACACATACTATTAAGTGTGAGTCAACTCTTTGATAATGAACATTGGGTTACGTTTATCTGGAATATATTTTTAGACTAATTAATGTTTGTCAACTCACCCTTCAAAAGATACTGGGAAGATTAAAATTTATATCTGGTTGATTATAATGAAAAAGTATTTCTACTATCTATTATAGAGTATAATTGATTTTTTCTATTAGAATTTAAGCCTTATTAATAAATAATGCAAGAAACATTTATTCAATATAAATCTTATAGTCAATAGTCCATGTCTGATGTATGATCATTATAAATCATGTGATTCTTCTTTTGGTGGTATGGTGGCCTAAAATCCTTATTGGTAAAATAAGAAATCGGTACCCAACCTCATTGTCCTAATGTGTATCGATATTTGTCGCCCATTGAATAAATTTTAAATTTATAATGAAATTGTTTTATTATTATTTTAATGATAATATTTCAATATTTTGCAATATATGCTAGTAGAAAAAGAAGATAATTAATGTAATACATGAATAAATATTGAAGGATATTTGGAAAAGAAACTAGACACATAATCAAAATTTCACAAACTAATAGTGGAACTGAATACATGTATAATGAATTTTAAAACTAAAATGACAATCATGAATTTAATCATGAGTTATCGTTGTAATGAATTCAAAAATGGAAATAATTTAAAAAATGAAAAAAATAGATTAATAATACGGAAATAACTATGTTTATTGAGAGTTTTGTCTTGTTATTTTATTGGATGGAGGCTTTACATGTTGTATAGTACACTCAAAACAATTAAATACTAAACCCCAATACGAGATAACACACTATGAAATTTTGAATTTAGGTATTCCCTTACTAAAACATTCTATATTCTTTTTAATACGGAACAAAATTCGACGAGAATATTGAAATAAGGTAATGTTGGTGATACTATCAATGAATAACAATTTTTAGGATACCTATAAAAGTGGTAGGCCTATAAATGATTCCAAAAATTGTTGAAAGATATTGATAACATTTATGGTATCAAAGACATTAGAGAGAAATAGTGAAAAGTTACTCAATTTTTGAACTATGATTAATTATTTGGTGAAACGAATGAGCTTGAAACCACCAAAGTGGTTGAAAACAAAACTCCAAAAAGATGAGGAATTTAAGGCTGAATCAAAAGAAGTGGGTTTTCAGGCAATATTCATCCTAATCCATAGATATTAAATTGGGAAATGCATTTTTATACACCCAATACTATTAGAGAGAAAACACAATTAACAAAAACTTGTGTAATAAAAAATATGTGGCATAGTGATCCATTATTAATGGAAAAACAATATTATTTTAGGATGTATTGAAATATGAATCATGGGTCAGACCAATTAATGAAAAAATCAAACAAATCAAAAAAACTATAATAGTTGGGGAATTCACGTAAAAATAACAATTAGATTAGTAAAAATAGGATCATTATGCACAAATATGAAGAAAATGTAACTCTAATCATTAATATGTAATATGTAGTTTGTTATGGCTAGGAATAGATTGATGGGGTCAATGTTAATGGGAAATTTTTATCTATGGTTCAAATTTAGTCAACTATGTTTTACTCATTATATATATTTGAAGACGTTTGTTGATTGATTAGATGGATGTTAATATGGCACACATAAGTATTATCTAAGAGGTGTTTTATATTGAACAACGTGTGGTATTCCTAATTATCGATGATGAAACCAAAGTGTACATATTTATTAGTGCTTGGTAGTTTCTAATGTATGCACCGTGGGCATTGTTTTTCCAGATTGACCCATTCCAAAAGAATCTATAATTAACAAGTGGTGGTGTATATGAATAACTATAAGGATGAAAAGTTCATGGTGATCACATATATACAATGTATAATATTCGGTTAAAGAAACTAGAACATGTTGAATGAGTTCTTGAATCTCATTAGTTTATAATTTTAAATTTATATTATTAAATAACTAAAATATTTTATAGGTCTATAAGTAATACAAAAAATAAAATACCCTTATCTCTTAATGAACATATGAAAAAGGGGTTCTAATTAGATTCCACAAACATAATTAAATAAAATGCCGGCTCAAATTTATTGGAACTAATCTTATAAATCATAATAAAGGGAAATTAATAGATCCCAGAATGTATGAGGTTATAAATAGTATCATGTTGTATTTTAATTATATAATTCAAGATATTGTGTTTACAACATTTTTTGTGTCCATTTTTAGAGTAATAAAAAGTAAAATAATCTCTAATTAGTTAAAATATTATGACCTACATACAAAAAACACTCAGTTTTAAAATTCACCTTTATTCAAAAAAGGATCACACGTTATATTCATTTTTTAAATGGGGAATATCCAAGTTATGTGGTGATATGAAATACTTTAAGCAGTGAATTTATAATTTGGTGTAAATTAGTTGAGTGCATCTGTAAGAATCAAGAAATCACCTCACCCAGTACATTGTAACTCTATTACAAATATATAACCAATGGATAAAGATATATTATATGGATAAGAAAACAACTAAAAGAAATTGTAGAAGTGGTTCAAGAACCTACATTTATATTCTATGATTACAATAGTTTGATTAAGCACATAAAAAGTCTCACAAATAACTCTCTCACTAAACATATTGATACAAGATATCATTTTATCAATGAATAGATATATTATAGAATAATAGAACCGAATCATTTTGGAAATAATGATATAATTGAAAACATCATGAATAAGTTGTTGACCACATTAGAATTATAGAAGACCTTGTTGAACCATAGTTTTCAATTTATTCCTTCAAATATATTAAGTAAAAAATTTAAATTCCATCATTATTATCTATTTATTTATCTATTTTGTTTAATTATTTTAATGTCAGAATGGGTTTACTGATAAAGGGCAGTAAATTACAATGAAATTCAATCGATATTTCCATAAATTCACATTTTAAACAAGTTGATTCATAGAAATTCTCTCACATTAATGGGGGTTATATAGTAAGAATGTTATGAGGAGATATAATCCATAGGGAATAATATATTTATTTTTTATCATGATATGGAATAAAATTTAATTTTTAATTTACTAAGTGAAAAATCTCTTGGATACATGTCTTTTATATTGATCATTTATTATGTAAACTTAGTGTGAGGGATGAGTAGTGTTAATGTTATCTAGAAGGAATAAGATGATTGTGTTAAATTTATTTTCACTTTTAATTTTCATTATTCTTGAATTTGGGTAAAGTTAAAAATATGGTTTTCATTGATGGATATAGTAGTTTTTTTCTTTTCTATACAATTTTTAGTTTTTGAATGAGTATAGTAATTTAAGGAAACCAAATGGTTTTATAGTTTCTTTCAAAGTTTTGTGTGTGAAACATCAAAGGAATATAAAATATAATTCCACGCATAATGAAAATATTTCTTACTAATTAATGTTATTAAATTCTAGTTATATAAAAATTCTAATAGTTGAACTAAGTGTTATTTTACATTTTTTCATTTGTTCATTTCGAATCATGATATATTCTATGACTATCCCCTCACAAAAGTGTATGTCATGAAAACATGGGGATCTTGTAGTTTTTTCTGTGCTCATTGAAAAACTATTGGCACTCTAGAAGAAGAAAATTTTCATATTTTCAAAAATCTGGGAGATTTCTTATATTTATTGTATGACCCCTCCCATATGGAGCTCAAAAATATTTTTAGAAGGTTTAAGAGAACCATCGTTATATAAAAATTACTAGTTCAAAATGTAATTAAGATAAATATCATCGTAAAAATGTACATTAAAGGGTGTGATAGATGTTCCATGAACATTCTTATTTAAAAGAAGTTCAGAGAATAAGATTTATTTTTACATTGAATGGATTACTTAGAAGGTGTTTCATGAGACATACATAAGTGAACTCAACCTAGTGTAGAGAGTTCCCTGAACCGTAATTGGGATAAATAACATCAGTAAAATAGTTTCATGATGGAATTTATTGAACCATACTTATGTAAAGGAACATACTTGGTAGAATTTGGGAACCTCATTGAAGAATCGTATTCCGGAATTCAAGATGTATATTATTATAAAAAAAATTTCCAATCAACCATCACATTGTAAAAATTATGAAATATTCATATGATATAAATTCCATAAGAACAGTCATTAGATTTTATATGAAGGAAGTAGTATTCTATCCCTAAATTAAATTGTGTAATGGAAGTATATGTGGAATGATATGACCCAGATCTGACTTTTTAATTACCAAATTATTAAAAATTATATGATTTCAGTCCACCAGTGTAATTTCATGTGAATTCTCCATGGACTTTCCCTTAGCTGAAAACATGGTAAAAACGTTTTTTCAGGATTAAATTTATATTCTTTTTGTGGTGTGCTTATAAAATTCATAGGTTCTACTGGTTTCTAAAACATTTGAATAATATCAATATTTACTAAAAGAAAAATATAACAACCTGAATCACCTATCCCCACCCAAAGTTTCCTCAGATGATAAAATTTATCAATTATAAATGGGATACCAATCAAAGAGGCAATATCAAATACTGTTTTCTGATTAAAATAATAAATTATCTCTTTTAACATAAAAAATATTTTCTCATGTGATTTCTTATATTCTATTTGGTTGAAATTCTGATTCCTTATAGATTCCCTTCGAGTGATAATATTGAGATTGATAAATCTTATACATGTATATTTTTATTTTATCTCGATAGAAGGGAAAATCACAATAAAATACCAATTCTATGTAAGATACACTTCTAGTTTGTAAAAACCCAGATAAATGGTGGGTGGATGATATTTCATTTCACATTCCATGGATTCAAATCCTTTGGTAGAGATAGTAATTTTATTAGAATACATTAACAAATTTAACTTTTTTCACAATTTTATCGTTATTGAGAAACACATGGGAAATAAAGCATTTCAATGTCATTATTGTAGTAGTCAAGATACATTAATGAGGTAAAGGATTTATTATTTCCCATCTCTCTAAGATTATTATTTGAGTTGGAGTACCCATTTTTATTTGACCCCTACTCAAAAACAAAAGTATTTAGAAAATCTTAATCATGATCATTCCATGGATCACTGAAGGGAATTAACACTATTTAAAAATACTCATCTCAAATATACTTCATGGATAACACTTGTCTCTGTGATCATCATAGTTTCTCAGTGGCCCATATATACTAGGTGGTGTGTCTAATGATATGAAATTATATTTCAAATCACGGAAAAGGAAAAATTCTAGATTAATATTATATTACTATATTTGACATTATGTTTATATTTTGGTAGAACCTATTTTTTGTGTTGTAGAATATACTTTGGTGGGAACTATAATTGTATCTATAGTGGGTAGTAGATCATGAAATATATTTTCCCAATAACATATAAAAAATTAAATATTGTGGCCAATTTATAATGCCTTTTATCATAATTTGTAAATATTTTAGGCCATGGAGTCTAATCCTTCACTGTAAATTTTAATAAAAAGTGTGGTCATTGGAGGTAGGCATATGCTTTGATTACTTGTTTGGTTTTCCAATCAAATAGATCCATCTGTAGTTATGTATGTGGTTTTGTAATATTTTCCCCTAATAAAAACATAGATTGTCATTATATGATCAGACTCAGATGACTTATTATTATCATTATTATTATTATTATTATTATTATCCATATTATATTCAAAAAATAACTTTTGAATAACTTTTTGGCATGGTAATTGATTTATGATCTATTAGTGACACCCTGATTGGGAAATTTATATAGTTAATTCACAACCCAAATATGAAAGGTATTTTTGACATGATATGGTGGACTTGGTACCTCAATGTGGTCTGATGAATCTCAATGTCAAAATAACTTCATAATTTTAGAGTGGTGTCACAATATGGAAAGTAAATATTCTATCTCACTCATATTTGCATGTAAATCATGTTGAATTTAACATTTAAAAAGGTAGAGTTTATTTAAAAAAAATTTCATATATTTAAAATATTTCCCCATGATCTTGGGTTACATGGATTTTAAATATTTCAAATGTAGCCATTGGATAATTTTTGTGAATAGATCATGTTTTCACCCTAGGTTTAATGATTCAAGACATTGATGATGTTGAAGTTGATAAAAATGTATTTTTTTCTCTAAGTATGTGTGAGTATAGTTTAATGACTATAACGAAAATAATATGTCCATAATAAGATTTGGTTACAGCCATGATCATAAAAAAATTTAAAATTAATTTTATTCATCAATATCTCAATGGGACACGTGATTTAAGGCTATTTTCCACAAATAAAAGTAATAAAAAAATATTATTGAGCTTTATGGGTCTATTAATAATCATTTGAGTATTTTTGTAATTAATGTGGATTGATGAGGTAATTAATTATAAGATATTTTTCATTCCCCCGTAATTAAATTACAATTTTAACATGGATACTATTTTATTAGAATATTTTAATCTGGTTTCCCTTTATGTATTGATGATATATCTTTAACTGGTGATGTCGTTTGGTATGGAATTAGTTCTTATGAATTGTGTAGTGTTGTAATAGATCTTATCCTAATATTCATTATGCATCATTCATTTTATTCTATAACAGGTTATTGTACTCACAGTGTGGTTTCATAATAAGTGAGACCTCATTCAATGGTTTTCTATGTAACATAGATAGCATGTTTAAAATGTTATTGATATTTTCACGATATGTTTTCACTAACTTTTCTAGTAATATCATATTTAAATATAGATATATGACCCCCACACTATCATTACGATGAAAATTTTAATTATATATAGTGATGATATTGATATGGTGTTTTCCTTGGTAGGGGTCTGTGTTTAAAAAAATAAGTACCTTTATTATATGAAAGTTGTTAGATGTCAGAAGTTAATGATTAAAATATTTTGATGATGAAATTTATGGTATATTAAGAATAATATCTAATTAAATTTTTATAAATGTGACAATAATTGAATATGTAATTAGCTCGATTGTGACTATGGTATCTTGTGATTTATTACATATTTTAAATATTTGAACATCATTAAAGGATATTTTTATATAAATATCATACCAACAGATGATGGTTGTTTTATCGTTCCCAACCCAATAGAAAATGAGAAATATGATTAGTGTGACAAAAAACTAGTAAAAATATTCCCCCACCCTCTAAATGGATCCCACAATGAAATGGATTGGTGGTTGGTAAAATCTTAATAAGGAGGGAATGAGAATTATGTCCCTTAAAAAACATTGTGGTTAATTTGGTCCCAAGGTGGTGGCTACGATGTTTATGGCCTTCATGAACAAAGATTATTGGACTATTGGTGAATGGGTTAGTGGTATTTGGTCTATTGGAGCCCTAATATAGCTTGATGGAATGTATTATACTATATATACTTTATTATCTATTTATTGATGTCTTTAGTGTGTTTGGGAAGAAATACATGATTTTGGAAAACATATGAATGGCGATGTTTAGATTTTTTTTAGTATAAAAAATGATGTGTAAGATATATTGAGGTTTGAGGATTGTATCACCAATATTTTGTCACTGAACAACTATATCCAAGGGTTATTATGGTTTTTATAGATTGTACTCTGTATTATGATTTTTATTCATTAGAAAAATTTCATGAATGGTATGGAATTGGTTTTTCATCCATATGTGATAAACTACTTTAAAAATTTATTTTTTTATTATTACTTTTATGTATAGGTTTGAAGGGTTTATTGGGGAACTTTTTCTGGAAATGTTAGCTTCATGTATGATTCGGATAATTAATTCATGGTGTTTTTTATTATTTCATGTACAATTTATATATATGAGGTTTTTTTGTTTTATTTCATTTATGGGATTACGAATTTATTTTCTCACAATTTTAATTACATTATAAGATTTTTTACATTGTATGACATTCATGAATAGTGTATGTTTATGATATCAGTTCGTTATGGATTTCTTATTATTCACAGACTATTTTTTACAGTTATTTATAATGATTTATCGTATCCTCTTTAGGGTAATGAAATCACTATTTGGAATTTATACCCATGGTTGTTATTTCATGAATGAGGCTTATTGAAAGTATGATTTGACGGGCCTACATGTTTCAATTACACATCTAGGGAAGGTTATAGGGTGATATGATCATGGAAGAGAAATGATAAATCATTTTTCTGAGTTATTTGGTGGAGTTCAATTTTAGGAATAAGTGAGGTGTTTGATGGTCTCAAAAAACTTGGGAAAACCTATTTCAGTTATTAGAGTGTAGCCAGACATTATTTATAATGTTTTATTGGGTGTGGTGGCCAACACAATCCTATTCATAGTAACTAATTTTTTATTTACTATCATAAGTACCTATTTATTTTATTATAATGCATATATATAATACAACATGCATCATAAAGTGGTTAGGACATGATCTCTACAAATTAGTTCTTGTGATAACCTAAAGGTTCAAGAAATAGGTGAACCTATTACTAGAAACATTTATTAAGAAGTAGATTATGTTGAATCACTGGGAGTTTACAAATGTATGTATGCAACTCAACAAGTGTATCCTCTTTATAATAAATTGAGAAAAAAATCTAGCATCACAAAGGACCACATCTTGTTTTCCTCTACAATTTCTCTCTTTAAGAGGGAATAAAAAACATGGATAGCCTCTCTATAGGCATTCAAGATGATATGATTAGTGATCCAATGTAATAAATCTAAAATGGAAACTTTCACAATGTGGAATTCCTAGAATGAGACTTTAATATTACCACTTCTATAAATGAATCATATTCCATCCATAGGATCCTCTATCCATGTTGACCATATTAATTAATTTCCTTGATCATCGCCCACAATTAATTTTCAAGCGTAGTTCTCTTCCCAATGAAATTATAATAATAAACTTTCACAGGGACCCTTTGAGTGAAGAAGAAACCACTACATCCCGAGTGACCATGTGCACCGGAGGATACCCCATCCACATAAACTTTTATCCAATGTGGGATCAGAGGGATCTATCTAATAGACTTCATCACATGTGGTTTCATGAGCCTCTTAGTATATCCAAATATTAAAAATATATTAAGTTCAATAAATTCACTCTCTATTTTACTTGTTTGAGATTTGTAAGTATCCATGACATCACTGTGCATTACTTTAATCCCATCTTGAAAGGAGATATATTTATTTTCAAAAAAGACAATTTCCTCTATATATATATGATATCACATCATATCATATAGTCAAAACATTTCATGATTCTAAGAACTTGTGCCTACTTTAGCGATAGAATTCATCAGATCCTCAAATATTTATTGAAAAATCCTTCATCCAAACATTTTTGGGATATATTCCCCTATCCATTAGGTAAAATTATAAGAGAAACAATAATTGTTTTATCTCTCCCCCTACCATAAGAATATTTAACAAGAATGAGAATTTTGTATCCATGTTATTTAAATGAGGTTGTAAATTAGAATATATGACCTATATATTCTCAAAATAAATATCATAGAATATGGGGGAATGATGGTCTTCCTATAATTCATTAACCCTGAGGGTATGGTGGTAGATCAATGAAATTATTCCTATAACACACCCTAATAGTGATCTGGACAGTCAATCATAGAGACCATATAATATCATCCCTATAAATTTATTCATATATCTAGTACACTATACTCATTTTAGGGGGAACAAATCTATGTGATTTTTTATTTTAATGAAGATAAAAAATAGTAGTGTGTTTCAAATCATATGGTACACCCACAAAATCATTTATTTTCATGGAAAATTGTACTATAATCCATCAGTAAATATTTGATTACTATCATAAAAACCACTTCACGAATTACATAAGTTCATGGTATGAATGTTTATTAGTTTTCGAATCATATGATGGTATGTAATGAGAGTATACATTCTGAAATTTGGTGACAAATCATTTTCATAGGAACACCACTGATCAATCAATGGAAATGAGAAGCTTCCATGTAAATTTTTTTAGAGGATATATTTATTTATGTGTCTAAGGATATTATTTCACAAGCCTCACATATGAGTTGTTTTGAGAATTTCTTTTTATTTCATTGTAATAATCTTAATTTCATGATTGGAGTTAACACCTGAAAAATTATAATCAAAGTTCAATGCACTTTAATGTGGGTTTTGTGCCACCGATAAATACATAATCTATACACAACCACAGAGGTTATTATAAAATTGACTAGAAAAAACTCTCCTATCTTAGGTCATAGTTTTTCCATTCTGTGTTTCAATCTAAGTAATTATTTTAGGGGAAATGTTCTCAATGAATCAAAATTTTTCTTTTCCCAAGATGTGGTGCACATCATGACTGGTAATGAGTAGTGATATTGTCATTACTATAAGGTATTTATCCACCCTAGGTTTCATAGAGATAGTCACTCCATTTCCAAAGGCCACAAACTATTTTTCTAACAAATTTCCCATAAACTACTTATTCATAATGCCCAGAAATGATTCAATTGTAAGAGATGGTTCATCATTAAGCTTGACCAAATGGAAGAATATGGTCATCATAATGTAGATATAATGGGGAAAATACTCTACTTACAAACATTATTTGGTTAAAAAGGAAATAATAAATAACACCATTTAGACAATGACACAAATAATAATTACCCATTGAAAAGTGGATTTCAAAATGTTTGTCCCTTTCCTTGACCCACTATAACACTAAAAATTCTTTATTGGACTCATTGATATGAATAGATACCAGGTTATGTCTGAAAATTTTATTTACCAAGTTGAATTCCTTTTACTAATTTAATTTTAGAAGGATGGATTTTTGAAAGATTATGATTATATATTTTGAATCATATCTTCATAAATTTATAAATACATAATGATTTTTGTTTTCTTTCAAAGTTGTTTCCATTTATCTGAGAACAACTATTTTTAATTAAATAAATCAAACTAATTGAGAATTCACTTACATCTATACTGAGTACTCAATTAAATAGAGTCTATGACATATCATATTTACGAAATATTTTGAGATGATTTTGGAGCTTATGGGTGAAGGAAATGATATCTTATGATACATCTTTCAGTGTTTGTTCATATTTAACCACCCATTAATGTTATTTCATGGGATAGAGGTTTTATTTTTATTTTATGTTAGGCCCCCTTATATTTCATAAGTTAATATCATTTTTTCTCTAAAAACATTATTATGAATTTTATTCCCTCTTTGATTAATGGTTTTAAAATTATTATAATGTTGGTATCTGATTCTATTTGAATTTTTTATATTTATGGGCGGTGAAATTGCCAATTAAATAAATGAAACTATAATGAATTTTGAGTAATTTTCATTATTTTTTTAAAATAAAATAACACTTTTGGAAGATAGGTGGTGAGTGATGATTAATTGACTCAGGTTCATGTTCAGTGACCAACTTTTATATTTCTTGTAGTCGTGTGCTTTGGTCCAACAGTGTGTTCTGGAGTTTAATGTTCTCTGACCCACCTAAAAATTATTTTTAATCCTCAATGATTGTATAAGATATAAGATATGATTAGATTTTTGTATGATATTTTTATTTTCCTTTATATAGAAGAATATAAGATAAAAATGACATCATTTTATAGTGTATGGATTTAAATTTTCATTCCACTAGTAAGAGAATGATGTTGACTTATTGCATCGGAATAGTGAATCTAGTGGTAATTATATACTGAGATATAGGATCTAGAAATATTATAAAATGTAACCAACCATAGGATTGTTATAAATTAGACTTTTCATATTAACCCATGTTAAGGTTAATTTTCAAAGGTTCTAAACTAAGATGACCCCAAAAATTATAATTTAATTATTAGGGATTTAAATTTCTAAAAATGTATGCCTTGTTATTACTAGTTTAGCCATGTTTATGATTATCTAAATTAAACCCTAAATATATTTCAATCATGAGGAATATACTACTGTAATTATTCTATTTATTTTATTTATTATTTATTTATTGTGTAGGTATTCTTCTATATATTCAGTGGAAACTTTTTGAGGATATTTTTATTGTTATACCTTTATTTACATAAACATTTGTGGTATGTATCCTTAGAAGGTGTCAGGTTGGGCGATATCTATGTATATGTGTGTATTGTGATTGTAAAAATCACTCTTTATCATATTTAGAGACTTGTTTATGTAAATTATGAGATAAAAATGAGGATTAGTAAACTATGGATCTTTTAAGAGTTCATATATACAAATAGATGAAGAAATATAATAGTGATTTTCACAGTGGTAAAATTTGTACCCTATATTATAGTGATGTAATTTTCCACTTGATGAAGGATAAAAATATTCTTATTTTTTCTAATTTCGAATTTGATATTATTAGATTGTGTGATATGACATGATTTATAAAGTATATTACTCTGAGGTAAACATTTAGTGATGAAATATTTGAACTGACTAATTATAATTATTTTTCAAATCCTCATTATATTTAATTTATTTATTCTATACTATTTCATCATATAAAATGTTGGAAATCCTAATTTGATAAACATTATTATAACTGGTAAATAATAATTATATTTGATATATGGTAATTTATTTCCATCCTCCAGAATGGAAGTTTGTCTTATGTGATTCTGAAAGGATTAATGAATATGTTGTTTTCACGATATTGCAAAATTATGAAATATTAATCAGTTGAATGTATGCTCAATTAAAAAATATGAGTTCTTATATATATTAGTGTTGTAGGATATGTGTTGGGGATGTATCTTTTGAATAAGTTAGTGAAATATCTTGATCATCCATTAATTTCAACATTTAATCTTTTTTTGTTTTATTTATAGTATTGACTATAGGTTTGGTGAGACAATCAGGTTATCATAGGGGTCCTTAAAGTCCAATAAGAATTAGCCATGGTTAAAATATGTTTTAATTAAATTGAAAGAGTCCATAACCTTTTTACAACATGGGTGGATAATTATTCACTTTATTGTACTTTAGTTAATGAAAAAACGTTTAGAAAAATGTATTATGGAGTAAAAATTTCAAAGTGGGGTGAAACAACATGATTAGAGGTGAAGATTATAGAAAATAAAATCAATTAGAAAATATGAATTAAATTTATTTTCTGACATTATCATTTGAAATATAGCTTTTAAAATTTTAATTTATATAATTTATGTTGATTTATATATAGAATTTCTTTCGATCAATTTTTAGATGTTTTTTACTTGACTGATTATGGGATGAACCTTAATAGTGTTAATGTACTTGTCGAGTTAAGGTTGTAAGAATGATATTAAGAAATTTGATGATATAATTATTTAATATGCTGTCAATTTTAATGGTCTGATTTTTTTAATTCGAGTTCTTAAATTAGTAGATAATTTTGGCAATTCATCACCTAATGTTGGGAAATGATAATTCAAACTTTTAAATAGTCGAAAGCAATTTCCTAATGGTTTTATTATGATTTAAATTTTTTTTACCTAACTGTAGGTATTTACCCAAGATATTTTTTCACTACACCGTTTATTATTATATACATCATTTACTTTAGGGTGTATGTTTTATGATTTTAAGGGATTTCAACATATAGAGAATTTTATGAAACTAATGTAATTAATATTAATTAATTTATGGATGATGCATTTAAAAAAAATTATCATAAACCATATCATAGAATTGAATTTCATCCCTAAAATGATGTTCATTGTGGGGTGTTTCATTTCATATCAATAGTTTTCATTCTTGTTCAGCATGATGTATTAGATATTGGGAAAACCATCAATCTCTAATAAAAATTTCTTTTCCTATATCTCTCACTTATTTCTTACATGTCATTATAAAAAGTATAAATTAATAGAGTCAATCTATAGTGATCCTCTATGTGTTATTACATATCCATTTAAATTTTATTTAATATTTTTACACATATTATTTTAATTATAAATGTAGTTGAATCATTTTTATTTAAATTATTAATTTATTTGTACATGAACAAATTCATTTGATTATATGTTACATATGAATAATTTATGTTTTTCACTATCCTATAATTAATATGGATGTATTGGTTGTTAATCAACATATTAACTTTAAATATGAATCTATGCAAAAAAAAATACAAATTTGAGGTGAAAAAATATTTTTATTTTACTATTAAAAAATAAATTAATCTCTAGATAATGTTTTAAATTTATATTTTTATCTAAAATATTATTTTCCCATATATATCATGGTTGTTGATCAATGGACACATTTTTATTAATGATATGTGAGAAGTCGGTTGGTTGTAGTGAACATCATCGATGATATGAAACAATTCAGCGATATTATTGCTAAATTTGTTAAATTTTATGGATTTTCAAAAAGAATCATGTGGAAAAGTGAAATAAGAGGACTGGGGGTTTTCTAACAATAATTGTAAGGAGAAAAATAAAAATAAAAGTATATTTAAGGGAAAATGAATAGGATAAATCAATTATCTTTTGATAAAAATAAAAATAAAACAATAAAATTTACCCTGTGGGATTAAAAATGATAACCCAAACATGTATTTTTAATATATTATTTTTAAATAATATATTATTAATAATATATTTATATTATAATTAAGAAAATAAATCAAGAATAATATATCAATATGATAATTGATTTATTATACATATCTTAAATTTTGAACATGAAATCAATATTGTTAATTCTAGACCCATATATAATAGGTTATTCTGAAAGAAGACATGGGAATTAAGGTCGCCACATGTATTGATCTAACTAACTATTTAAATAATTTTTTTTTGAAATGGTATACTAATTTGATTATAAAATATTCTATCATCCTCATTTTCCATTTTAACAATGATGATGATAATTTAAATCCCAATAATATTGATTAAGAATGATTTTTTCATATTTTAATATATGGGAAACCAAGATAACTGGGGAATCCACACATGACAATTTGTAAAGTACACATATATCATTTTCATTAATTAGTAAAATTGGAACACAGATTTGGTAATTTAATACTCAGATATGATTGGAAATCATGAAAATATATTTTAGATTTGAGTATCCATGTGAGTTATTTAATTACAATTGTAATGCTCGTGAGACCCGAGAAGATTGTGGATAGACCCATGATTATGAGAAAAATATTAATTACTTATACTGATTACCTAGTGTGAGGGTTTAATTTATAGTTGGTTTTTATAATGGAAGGATAAAATTAACCCATTGTGAGAATTATGGGTCAAGTGAATATCATATCATTGTTGAGATGATTAATTTAGACCGATGGGGTAACTGACTGTATAGTAATTTTTCCCTCATGTTTAAAATATAAATTTATTAGTTTTTATGAATTTTTAATGATATAGTTATGAGTTTGAAGTCAAAATATTAATTTTATGTGATTCATGTATTATTCTCTTTCTTATAGACTCAGTGCTCGAGAATTTCTTTGTGATGTGATAGTACCTATAGTAGTAGTCATTTTTACTCTTTTATTATATGATATATAATGGAATGTAATTTGAGTATAGTTATTTTTAATGAGAGACTATATCCCTTGGATTCTTATGTAACATTGATAGGATGGTTGATCGATTATCAATATTGGTTTGACACATTTTCAACCGACTTGTTTTATTATAGTGGATTGACATAGAGAGATGAGATTTTGTTTATTATCATTATGATGTTGATGTGTATTTTCTATTATGATGATATTTAATTTTTTTTCATGGGTGGATTCTAGTGTTTTAATACTAAGATGAGTAATTTTATCATTCATTACTATCGAGTTATCATATTATGATCACATCAATCTTCTGGAGAGAATGATTACTGATGATGGTTAAATTGATGTGAAAAAAACACATTTCATCATAGATTTAACATGGTTATGGACCAGTTGGGAGGATTTATATATTATTTATTTACATTTATATTTAATTGTTTTATGGTTTCTATCAAAATAATATTCGAAGGAATATTTTTTGGGTGTTACCCAAAAATCTGTAAAAAAATTTGGAACATATGCTGAAAAACGTGTAAAACCATCCCTAGCCTACTGACTTATTTGTCCATGATGTGGATAGGATGATGAAAAATAAATATAGAGGAGGGAACAAGGTTGATATACTTATTGATGTGTCTGTGTGGTTGATATGTAAATTCATAGAAGATAGTATGGTTACTGTCCTTCATGACATTAGGTGTCAAGATAATGGCATCTCTATTTGTGGTAGTTGGTTTGTTATGAGCCTTTTATTTTTTAATATGGACATTATAAACTATATAATTGATTATATGGTGAGGGATTATTTTGAGGAGTTTTATAAATAAAAACTTAAATAAGTAACACATATAAATGTTGAAGTCCATATAATTTTTAGTATAAAAGATTAAATGGTACGATATTATGAGGATATAGGATATTGTAATTCAGAAGTTGATTTTTAATGTAGTTTTCTCATTGGTTATTATGGTTGGTGAGGAATGATAATGAATAATGTTATGACCAATTTTATAATTATTCCTTCATAAAATTAAATTGTATTTTTATCTATAGGGGATGACCATGTGAGCATAGTTTTTTCTCTTTGCTAAATTTACAAATATGTTCGTAGGGTTGAGATAGTGTAGTTTTTGGGTGGCATTTCTTGAATTTTTTTGATTGTGGGAGATTAATTTTTGGGATAGTTTCATACACCCTTCTTGTATGTAGGTTATTGGGGATTTCTATTTTTTTAGGGTTAGAAATTTTTTTCTTGTATCTATATTTATATTTCATTGTTTGTATTTTATTTAAACTAATGAATTGTTCCATTAAGAGTATAATGCCTCCAATTAATGATATCCATATATTTTTATCTTTTTTTAAACCCTTTGTCTATTAGAAAGGTCTTAGGGAAAAATTTTGAATTCATTGTATACTTTATAGAGTCTATAGTATGGTAAGGTTGTGACATTATTGTTTTGAAATTAAATTAAAGTATTATTGAAATATTATTGTATTTTACTATGAAAAATTCATACCAAAATATTTTTAACAGGATGGTATATGTGTTTTCAAAAACAATATGATATAAGAATATATCACATGAGTGAAAAAATTGTCATGAGTTAGGCTCAATGTACACATTATTAATAATTTCTTTTTAGAAATGTAAAATCAAATATTTAATGTCATATTCATATTTTAATTTTATAATATTGTTTTTAATATAAAATAAATTACTATAGGAATATTATTCCATGATTTTTATTTTATTCTCTACATAAGTATGAATAATGGACGAAATATGGAATGAAAAATTGAATTGGTGTCTATTTTAGAAATGAAATATTTTAATTAATTTTATTTTACGAATAATCATTTTTAGGATCATGGAATAGAGGGGAAAGTGTCCACGGTGAAATTTTATGATAAAAATAGTATTATTAAGACAATGAGTAATCTATTAAAACATTACTAAAAACAACGAACTAAGGTACCACATTTCCAAAGAGATAGTGAAACAATGAATTATCATGGTGGATTATTTTAGAACAAATAAATAAGTGGTACTAAATTTCATTAAACCATTTCCCATACAAATATTTAAGAAATATCAATTGAATCTCACTTTTCAACAACCTTCAGAAAGAAATAGGGTTTTAAAAACTCTTGTTACCAATATTATTTTATTATATATATTAATAAATTATTTTTTTATGATTTTAACCTTTTGGTTTAAATTTAATGATCTAGGAATTAATGAAATTTGTATATGAGAATGTGGGGGAATGTTTTGTAATATAGTAAGAGAAATAGGGAGTTAATCTTGTAAAATCTCGATCTGACTCACTCTACTATAAAGGGTCCAGTTTATTAGATGACCTCTTGATTATGTCCCTATATGTTTGGGGGTTTTGACTAGAATAAATGATATAATATGAAACAATTGGGGGTCATTACACTCATATCAGAATATAAAAATAGAAAAAATATTATATGATAAGAAATCTTAATATCTAGCAGAATAAATATGTGATACATCGAACCCAAAAAAAAATTAAATTCTTAACCAAAGAATAATAAAAATGAAAAATTATCCAAGCATATAATAAAAAAACTTATTCATAATAGATCATATATATAAAACGAAAAGTTAACAAAATATATATCCAAAACCTAGTCACAACTCATTGCCTTTTCTCATATTCTGACTCCATCCAATCCATCTAATTGAACCCACCCATATTTGGCCTCTTTCGTACATGTACTTATGATCATATATTTTTCCTATGTGAAAACATTCCAAGGTATATTGATAAGGGTTTTGAGTAAAACATAGTATGATAACACTAATTATATCCCTAAAATAACTACTAAATATAGATCTTTTACAATGTAAAATGACAAAAATAACTAATTATTTTCGATGCTTCTGTTTGGGTGTGCCCCATATGTTCATCTAAAAATAATCTTGCATCAATTCATGTTTTCTCAAATTAATTCTTTCCAAATGAGGTTGAAATACATCACTTTAAACAATGATTTATATTCCTTGGTCAATATAGGATTTTGGTATTTCAGTTCCTCCATCCATGGGTTTCACCTTGTAGATTGTTTCCAAGTCAGGTTCTATCTAATAGATTTAATATGTGACTATAGAACTTATTACTGGTGCCATATAATTTTGGATTTTGATTCATTAAAATGCTTATATTTGGACATTCCATGGTGTCTTTCTAGTGCAACATCCTTCAGTTAAAAGACTAGTCACTTTGAGAATTGCTAGAAATTCTAGATGGTGGAACATTGGTCTTTTGTATTTTTTCCCATAAGAGGGATTCTCATGGCCACCTAACCAGAGGAATAACATATCGATCATGAGGTATATGATTCAAATGGCATATATTCTATTGTTTTTCTCTTGAATCGCATTTTTAGAATGAGGTTGAACTTTGTACATGAGTTTATCATCTTCTGGAGATGAAATGAGATGAATAGATATCTCCATGTAGGAAAATCAATGTTTATCCCTAGGAGGGATCATATATAAGGATTAAAAAATTAATGGATAAAAAACCCATAGGGATTGGATTTTGGAGGTCTTTCCCACTATGGGATGTATCACACCTTGAATGTGGATTTGGATACTTCTAGGGATGGATTAAAGAAGTGCACTCCTAGGAGGGGAACACCATGGTTTATTGATGGATAGGATTGAACCTCAGGGAGGCTTTCTATGTACCATGCCTATGAGTAAAGTTTTAAACCCCACATTTTATGAAATGATGGGTAGGGATTGTGCATTATAACTTCCAATCCCAAGAGGATTTCTCATGGTTTGATTATGTTATATTGTTTTGGCCTTATCCATGGGAGTATCATATGTACAACTAATATATGTGATGAAATGGATGGGGAATACACATAGGAGCAGCCTAGGTGGGTGGAATGACCATTCGGATATGTGGAAGACCAGGAAAATCAGGATTCATTATCGATGGAGTGGACGAAATAGATGGAATGGATGGTTTTTTTTGTTTGTATTGGAAATGATACTTATGAAGGCTTCATACATATCCTAGTTTGTTGGTTATTAATGTCTGTAATGTTTTGACAAGGGAATTGGGGCTCACACCTAATGGGGGTTCTTGAAGTGATTGAAAAGATTCATGACCACACTAATTTATATATCCATTTGATTCACAATTGGTGTATTAAATGAGAGGAAGCAGCCGACCTGATTGTTGCATCACGAAAGATATAGTGGAAAGTGATGGTGCGAATCATATGCATAGATTTTTCTTAAAGAGGAACTCAATTTTTTTGATTGGTTCTTATGTGTGTAAGTATACCATAGTGAAAATCACAAGAGGGGATATGAGAGGGCTTTGTTTCCCATTTCATCTCTAATCACTATGGTCAAGGGGTGAGTATGAGCAAAGGTACTACCTCTTATATGAATGGTTGGGATCTTACACCGGGGTGGATTCCTAGGTGTATATCATTCCTTGTGTATAATATGTCATTCCATGTGAGGTGGGTCTCATTTCCTATCACTCAGACATGGGATATACTACATTCCCCACACTAAATGAAGTTATATATTAACATAATCTATTGAGGACGTTGGTACTACATAGTTTTACATCATGCATTATGGATATAGGGGACTCACTCCATCCCCCTTGGGATTACATAACCATCACATGTAACACCCCTATATTTTATGAATTATTATTTTTCAAATTAATTTAATCTTTTTTATAATTTAAATTCCTTACAACACTGAAAATATTTTATTTAATATTTAATAACTATTTTTGGATTACATGAAAAACACACAATAATGAGTTTCTTTAATGGCTTGCATAACATGCATGACTGAGGTTTACTGAACAATAATATACTTTTAAAATATTATATTAAAAATTAACCTAGCTGTTAAGTTAGTGGATATTAATTTTACTAACTAATTTTTTATAAACATAACTTTATAAAAAACTAATTCCTCTTTTACAATGAACCAAATAAATAATAAGGGAATAGTTTTATAGAAAAATAATTTAATTATCACAAAAAAAATTTATCCTAATAAATTAAATTAATAAAAAACGTTTACTGATATGAAGGTAATATTTATTATATATTTAATCATATATTTTTTATGTTCTTCAAATGGATTTTATTGGGATAAGATAAGAAAAACCCCAATTTTTGGTATAAAAACTATATTTTTATTCAAGTACTTTAACCGACATTAAATGGAGAACCTATTATAAATCAACTTCTTCGAACATTTATATATTAAATATGTCAAAATAGACATTATATTTGGAATAAAATATTAAAAAAAATTCGGAAATTGTTTTGGTATATTTCTATACGGTGTCATTTTTTAATCAAGAGAAAAAATAATATATTTTAATTCAAACCACATATTTCATGAAATTTTTTTATAAGGGAAAATTATAATTTTTGATTATTTAAAAGTATTATTAGATAATATTCTTATCAATAAGTAAAATTTAGTTCATTTGAATCAATTTCAATTTGAAATTGATTATAAAACACTGAAAACATTAGAAGGTTTTTACTTAATAAACCTGTATTGTAGACTGGATTATAGGATTATATTTAAATTAATATATAGAACGTCGATGAATGTAATTTGGGAAAATTGATTCCATATTTGGAATAAGAATACTTTATAATTTATAAAAAGGTCAAATTAGTTTTTTATCAAAATTATTAGCGATGTAATTAAAATTGATAAGAACGTTAAAGGTTAAATGAAGATTAATAAGGGACCAAACCATAACCTTGAGGCCCAAAACAACCTATAAACATGTCTTAAAGACATATTAGGGAAATATTTTGACCCTATACTCACATTAAATGATATTGAACAATTATATAACCACATTCAATAAAAAAACATTGGTGGGTTTCCTTTCCTTTAAAATATTTCAAGAGTTCCACCTCTTCTTTATTATAAAAGGCCTCCTATCCTCCAACTATATCGCACATATAAATAAAAATAATTTATAACAAAATATATCCAAATATCATCCATACTTACCTCCCTTTTACCTTTAATCCTCACCCTGTATATAAAGAAATCCATGGAATCATTTTGGCACTAACCAAAAAGAGTTACCCAATTAAGAGGTAACACCCTCCTTCAAAATCCATTTTTTTATTTGCTTTCTCCACTCCCTCTAATATTATTATTATATTATTGTATAAAAAACCTAGTATCACAAATATACATGGAATTTGGTATGATATGTATTCTTACAACACTAAGACACACTTCCATAAAATGTGTAAAGAATAAAATGTTTTTGTGCGTTGTGGACTACCACCTCACCAAATGATGATTGTTCAGTTGTCCTTCACCGCATCAAATGGTTGAATTTATGATGGAGAATATATTTAAATATGTTATGTATTTTTTATAATCAGTTTTCTCTACATTAATTATTTCACATCACTTATCTTTCTACCTTCCATTTTTTGTTAATATGATAATTTTGTTTGAGGATGTGTGGACTACCACCCCTCAATGTAATGTATTTCATTCATTAACAACATGGAATGAATTGATGATGGACTTACTAAATATATGTCATATATATTATATAATAAATGTACCTTAATAAGAAAAAATTCATATATAAAAACATATATGTATTTCATTTTCTTTCTTTCTACACCACAATTAAACAGAAATAATGTCTATGTGTACGTACGACTAACTATCTCTATGAATTGTGTATTCCTTTTGATACTTCTATATGCAATGGATTAGTTTAATTCAAATATATGTAATAAAAAATAGTTAGAAATCATTTTTTACATTCTAGAAATAATTATATAAATATAAGTACAAATGATATGAAAAATTAAGACACATGTGATGAATAATTCCGATATAACCCGGTGTGAAACCATAACATGAAATTGTTAAAGAGTAGGTAATATAAAGTCATAATAAAAAAATTTATTGTATTAGACCTAATAATAAGGTTGTTTGATAAATTAATAATTAATTTATATTTAAAAAATGTATTACTGTATGAGTACGAAGTGAGTCGATAGATAAGGTATGGGGATTTCATCTCACTTTAAATTTCTGTAAGATACATGCTATGTTTTCCACTATTTTCTTTTGTGTGATGTATGTACTGACAATAATTGTATTATACGAATAATAAAAATCAATTTATAGGTTTTGAAATTTATATTTTATGAACCATATTCCATGGGGTTCGTATTTTAAAAGTTACCAAATCGGTAAAAATGGTATCTCTCAACATTCATTCTATGAGATTCATGTTTTGTTATGCACATAAACTCTTTTTGAGATATATATATTATTCCATTTTACATGTTATATCATTAATATGATTATTATCATGATATTTTAAGCTAAAATTAAATTCTTTTTTCACATGGAGAGAATGATACCATGTAACCAAGTGGAAAGAGTTTATTGAAAAAATCTCATCACTTTTAGATATTGTTAATGATTATGCATATTTGAGGAACTATTATGATCCATATCTCAATAATATTCATAATTTTTATTATTATATATTTATTAATTACATATCTATGTATAAGTACCATTTTCCACACTTTGGTAAATAAGATAATGATTTAAGGGAAATCTGAAAGTCTCGCTATTTGGTCAGAAATATATTATATTTTGAAACCATGTATCCAAAAATGATTTCAAAATATATATGAAGGCCATTTTCACGTACTATTGATATAAACATGTTTTATGTTTTTCAATGTTTTTTTATGAAATTTCAATTCAATTTTCAATGAAATAGTTTCAAAAAAGATTTATGTTTTAAATTGTTTTTTCATGAAGAAGATATATTTTCCTCAAAAAAAATTTATAAAAGGTGTTTCAAAATTATTTCCATATAAGATAACATCCTTTAATTGTAGTTATTATTTGATAGGGAAACTATTTAATGTATTCATTAATATTATTTGTCTCAATATATTAGGTTATGATATTTTTGAAACCTATTTCTTTTTCATAGGTTATATGCATTTGATACCCGAATCTTTTCACAAGTTATGTTTATGATTAAATTATTATGAAACCTATTTCTTTTACACTTGTTATAACATGATTACATGTTTACGCTACCCATTTTACTTCTGTGGTTAAGACATGGTATTTTTTATTGATCATGTCACAGATGTATGTATTATTTCATTATGAGATGTGTGAAGCATATATATACCTCTAATGCATTGGGTAATAATATATATCTCATGATATAGACATGGATAGAATGGGAAATGATCTCAGTTTAGTTTTATAGGGTTAGATAGAGAAATGGTCTCAATTTAGTATTATAGGGCTAGAATAAGAAATGAGCTTGATTTATTATTACAGGGTTTGAATTCGGTGTGAAATTAGTTTAGTAATGAAATTATACCACTAATATGGTCTTCAAGAGACACCTTTACTATAATGAAAATCATTATATGGTTTTGTGTTTTCAAAAATTTCCTATTTATTCCTATGTTATGATTTCATTTCTAATATTTTTTATTTTTTTAGGATTCATTCCTTGTGAACTATAAGTCATTATTATATAACTCCTATTTATGATATTTGATATGATGGGTATGATATTATATTTTCATAATTACATTCTTATACATTATCCTCATGTATATGATAACATGTCTCTATTTTTTATGTTTACTGATCATTTGTTCTAACACCCTTTATTTTTCATTTCCCACTGGTTATGAAGATATTTATTATGATTAATGTGTCTAAGAAGGTTTCTAGTCAAAAATAAACTATTGGTAGATAATGCTGGTCAATTATGTACTAGTGTTTACGTTTCCATTTTTAAAAAGGCACCAAACATATATAGTCATTGGGAGTCTATTTATATAATGTTTTATATATTCAATAATAGTGATTTAATGTTTAGGTATGTCATGATCAGGGTCGTTATAATTTCTACTAGATAGAAGGTTTTGTTAATCTTTGGAAACTAGGATAAGAAAACTTTTGTGAGATCCTTATGTATATTTCAAATGATATATCTAGGGACATCTCTAATGATATGTATAAGTATTAGTTAATGTTTAGGAATTCTTTCTAAAATTTTGGTAATGGATAGAGTATGTGATTTCTGAGAAATACATCTATGTCTGGATACTACATGTGGTTGTGGATCTACCACATATATTCCTAGTTGTAACAAATCAGACATAATCTTTTGGGACTGACTTGGAATAATCTGGTACATGAAAATAGGCCTTTCTGCACACTTGGATTGATACTCTTGGGAGATATAGTTTATAAATTCACAAAATCATCACAAACCATTGTGAAAGATATGAATAGAACATTAATATGAGTAACCAAGGATGAGCCTATAGTGTCTTATATTAAGGAAGGTGTCATGAATTATACATCCTATAAGTAATTATTTTCCAGACTATTTGGTTTTCTGTTATGATAATTATTTCTCACACTATGCTTGAAATATTAGTCAATGACACGAACTAGAAGGAATTGGAATAACATTGAATGTGATGGGTGATTTTATAATGAATAGTCATGTGGGATGATCAAAGAATTAAATGATATTATGATCATGCCTAATCAGATTTCATAGAACATGATTAACATTATGTACCTTAACAAACTCCCAAAATCACAAAGGATGAAAACAATGGAAATATATAAGAATTTTGGTAATAGAGACCATAGGGGAAAAATAATTTGGTTTCCTTTATGTAAAGAATGTTGAAATAATCATATAAGTGGAATTCAAAGAGGAAAAATAATGTTCTATGACTATGGAAAATAAGGACACAAATAAATTGAATATAAAGGAAAAATAAATTGTTCGATAAATGAAATAGATGCGAATTTTGGCCTCCTTAAGTAATCATAGTTTGTTAAGTGTTATAAGTGTATGATAAATGGTATTTATGTAACTAAATGTCCCAAGATGATGTCTCCTGAAGGGAAAAAATAATGTGGTGGGCGTAATTCATACAATTTTTATAACGAATATACTACTAATGAAATGTCAAAAAATTTGTTTTGTGTAATAAGATGTTTTATCCATTTTAATGGAAAAAGCATGAAGTGTAATAAGAAATTTGTTTAGGAATTTGCCTTCAAAAATTATGCTATATAAATGATTAATATAAAAATAATGTTCTATTTATGTTTTTAACTCAGCATTTAAAAGTTAATATTGAATGTTCCTAACAGACTGGTGAAATGATTTAATCAGAGGGTTATATTTTTTAAAGGGAAGGTAACCCTTAATATGTTCTTTATTATATGATAGTGTAGTTTGGATAGATATATGGGGTACATGGATAAGTAAATTTTTTGGTACTAAATTACTTGGAACAACATAAGGAATTGTTGATATGTGTTTTATGCTATCATGGATTACATTTACCTTTTTTGGTTTAATGAATAGATCCAATATACATTGGAATAATTATTCCTAAATTTTTTCAAAAATTATTATGGAAATAAATGTTTTTACCATGTTTTTGGGGAATAAAAAATAAGCTTATTCATATGTTTGGAATGTAACAAACAAGTGGTACATTGTGATATATGAGGGATAAATGTTTATATGATTTCATGATTTCATTTTTATTGTTTTCGATTTTTTATCATTTATAAAATATATAATTTTAACAATTTATGGAATGTTTATACGTAACTTCATATAAAGTTTGTGTGATTAAAATATTCTCTCACTACAAGTGGATTTATACATATTGGATATATAGTTCAAAATACTTTTTGTTAATGACAACTAATGGGATGTTGTATCCTGGGTTTCATGGTCTATTAGTACTTTAGGAATGTAAATGAAAACATCATTTTTAGCGAAATTGGTGAAGTGGATTAGTGATAAATAATGTGTGACATTGTACTAAAATCATTCAAGTATATCTTTTCTATAAAATTATTCAACAATAGGAAAAATGATCTAGAAACCAACAGTGTTTTCATAGTAACATTGTTTCCAATGGATAAAATGGTCCCTTAGTTCATCATTGATTTATGGATTTGTGATTGTTAACTTTCTTCTAACCATGTTCTCTATCACTCTCCATCAGAACAGGATAGTTATATATTTCTTTTTTATCAGTTTTTCACATCCCATCACATGTTCTTTTATGTAGAAACCTATTTATATATTGATTAAGGTTACTATTATGTTTCCAACATTCCTTTTTAAATGTTTTTTTACTGATCATTTTTTTATGTGAGTTTCTATGAATGAAAATATCAATTATTAATCAATTGATGACCTAGATGAATTTCGAGTGGGAATCATTTTAAGTGTGGTAGAATGTAACTCCTCGGCATTTTTTAAATTAATTTCTTCAAATTAATTTAACCCTTTTGATATTTTTCATTCCACCTAATACTAAAAATAGTTTATTTTATATTAACATCAAATATTTTCTGTACATGAACTTCACGCCACAATGAATTTCCCTTATTACTTACGTAACATGCATTATTGAGTTTAAATAAAATATATATATATCTAGAATATTATTTTAAGTATTTTCCAAGAATTTATTTCAGTGGTTATGAGTATTAATAAATAACTTGTGAAATCCTATAGTTTACAAAAAAATTGAATTCCTCAGTTACAATGAACCAATTAATTATAAAGGGATTATTTCTTTCGAAAACTATTTTTCTTGCACAAAAAGCAATTTTTCAGTAATAAGTTAAATTAATTATAATTCATGAGTGATATTAATGTAATATATATATTATATTTAATATAATATTTTTAATATTAATCAAAATTATTAGATACACATAAGATAACAATAAACCCAATTTTATGTCTGTAAACCTATATTTTTATATAACTACTTTAACAACCTTTTAATCAGGAACTGATTTTAAAACCATTTTTTGGAAATTTAATATATTTAATACTTCAAAATATATATATAATTTTTTATATAAATATAAAAAATATGTTTGGATACATTTTTTTATTTTTTAATGAATACTTAATAATAATGGATTTTAATTCAAATATTCTTTTTCATATAATTTAATTATATGATTAAATTATATTTTTATTAATTTTAATATTTAATTAGATTATATTTTTATAAATCAACCAAATTTCGGGCATTGGAATCAATTTCATTTTAAAATTGACTGTAAAAACATATGAATCTTTAGAATGTTTTCATTGTAAACCCCGAATTGTCCACCCGACTGTGGGGTTATATTTAAATCAAATTATTCCACTTGAGTTATTAAAATTTGGAAATATGTATTAAATATTTGGAATAAAATTAAATTATAATTTCTAATGATGTCAATTAATTTTTTGACTAATAATATTAGTGAAGTAATTAAACTTATTTACAATTGTTATGGTTAAATTAAGCTAAATAAAAGAGTAAACCAAAACACTAATTTCCAAAACCAACTATAAACATAACCTAAATCCATTTAATAGATATATTTCAACCATATATTACCTTATATTGTCATTTAAACATTATTGATCCACATTCAACAAAAAAACATGGTTAGGGTAACGTTCTTTTATAACATTTCAAGACTACCACCCCTCCCCACTTATAAATAGTCTCCTCTCCTACCACTTCTTCAAAACTATTATGAAAAATTATATATTATAATAACTAAAAAGATAGATCCCAAACATATTTATTTTCAACCTTCAAGCCTTCACAGGGCCTTATAGAAATCCGAGGTAGCATTTTTGGCACAAACACAAAGTAGTTACCTAATTAAGAGGTCACACCCTCCCTCAAACTCATTTATTTTATTTACATTTTCCACTACCCAAAATAGTTCTTTTCCATTATTTTATAACGAAACCAGTATCCCAAATATAATAATATATTTTAATTATTTTTATTAGACCTATATATACACACACTTTCATATAATAGTTAACAAACATAATGTTTACATGTATGGAGGACTACCACCTCACGAAACGATGATTGTTCGTTTTTTCCATACCACCTATCATGGTGAAATTTATGATGTAAAACCTATTAATATATGTCATATATTATATTTAGTAGGTATTCATTCTTCTTTAACACTTTTAAAAACATATATTTATTCTTTCCATTCTGAGTTAATATGATACATTTGTTTGAGGAAGTGTGGTCTACGGCCCCATTAAAGTGTTACGATTCATTCATACACAACATGGAATGTATTAAAAACAGATTTGGTGAATATAAATAATATATATTATATAGTAATGATATTTTAATAATTATGTATATACATATATATCATTCACTATATTTCCTTCCACATGACAATTAAACTGAAATAATTATCATGTGTACGTACGGCTTACCGTCTCCATGAACGGTGTATTCTGTTTGTTAATTCTATATTTGTTAGATTATTATAATACACATATACAGAATATAAATTATATTTAAATATTTTTTTTACATTCTATAAGTAGTCATATAAATATAAGGACAAATGATATGACCAGTTAAGACACATATGAATAACAAAGCAGATATTACCTGAAGTGAAACCATAACATAAAATTGATTATGGGTGGGTAAAATAAATTTATAATAAACCCATATATGGTATTATATATAAGAATATTGTTATTTTATATGTATATAATAAAATTATATTTATTTTACATTAGTTTTTTATGAGAACAAAAAGTGTCAAGACAGAAGGTAGGGGGATTTCATCTCACATTTTATTTCATTGATACATATGATATGTTTACCACTCATTCATTTTGTGTTGTTTATTTAATGAACATAATTTTAATATTTTTTTCTTATAATTAAATTTATGGGTATTCATATGTCAAATTTTTTATCCTTCTTTCCTGGGGTTTATGACTTAAAAGTCACCAAATCGGTAAAAATATTTTGTTTCCATTTTTCATATTTAAGACTCAGCTTCTGTTATGAACCTAAAAACTTTTTAAATATTTATATACTTCATATTTCCTTGTTATATCTGGAATACCCTTTTTGTAATTATATTTTAGGCTTCAAGTTATATTTTACATGGAGAGTACGATCTCAATTAACCACATGGTAATACTTTATTGAAACAATCACATTGCATTTATAGATTCTTATGGATTATTAATATTTGATGAAATATTGAGATTCATCAATCATTCGTATTCATGAGTTTCATTATAATATGTTTATTAAAGATATATCAATGAATTAGTACCATTTTCTACTATTTGAAAAAAAGTCTATTGTATTCCAAACCGTGTTTCCCAAAATGTTTTAAAAATATGTTTTCCATAGTTAATTGAATCCCATTTTCATGTAAACTAGATTTTAAAATAGATTTTATTGCTTTTTAAGTCTACGTTTTTATGTTTTCAAATCTATTTTCAAAGAAAATGTTTTTTAAACGAAATATGTTTCCAAAATTGTTCTTTTAGTTCAGAAAGGATATTTTTCAAGGTAAATGTTTCTAAATTTCATATCAAAATTATTTACATATGATATAACATCCTTTCGTGTATGTCATGAATTTTTAGAAAAATATTCAATTTATCCATTCATACTCTTTCTCTTAATTGATTGTGTTTTTATGTTTATAAAACATGTTTATCTTTCACGGGTTATAAATTTTTGAAACCCACTTCATTTTTTAGGTTATGTTTAAGATTAAATGATTATATAAAATATATATTTTCCACATCTTATGAGATGATTACATGTTTATGACACCCATTTCGTTTCATGGGTTAAGTCATGCCATGTTTTAAATTTTCTTGTGGCACATGTATGTATGGTTTCATGGTGAGATGGGTTGGACCTGTATCACCATAAAATTCCCTGGTTATATATTTATATCTCAAGTGATAGACATTCATACAATGGGAAATGAACTTGGTTCAGTAATACATGGCTATAATGGGAAATTAACTCGGTCAATATTGTTAGGCTAGAATTGGAAATAAACATGGTTGTATATAACATGGCTGGAACTAGTTGTGAACCTAGTTCGGTGATGGAATTTTTCAACTAAGATGGTCTTAGAATAAATTCCTTTATTACTATGGATATAATCACATGCTTATGATGATGAAAAATAACATTTTTATTGAGTTTATGCAGAAATACATAAATAATGGAAATAGGGAAATAAGGAACAAGATGAATCATGGAGGTATAAAATAATGTAGCCTCAGAGTATCATTAATAAACAACATTATCCCCTCCCATGTGAATGAAACTGCACTAAGGAAAGAAGACATACATTGATTTTAGGACTCCATAGATGCTAAGATATCTACAACTTGGTTCCCCTCCCTCTATGTGTGGGTGATCTCAATGTGATTTCCCAGGAGTTATTTTAACATTCCAATGAGATAAGAACATTCCAAGGAAAAAATATAGTACTTGATAATCCTTTGAAGAATATTAGATTGTAGAGACCCGAAGTCTACCGTACAAGTACATTAGATTACTTTTGTGGAATACTTATTACATAACAAAAACACACACAGAAGGACCGTAATAGTTTAGTGTCTTTGGAAACTCGGAATATAATCTTCTAATCATGGTGAAAGATCTTATTTTTTTAACCTAAAACCTTTCTTTATATCCTAGGGAAAAGAAAACATAAAAGGGTGAGCTCAAATGCTCAGTAAAGGTAAACAAAAGAAATATCAATCACATAATATTCATAAGAACATAACATTTTGGAAATCTTAACCTGCAAGAGAGAGCATAATTTCATAATATGGGATAAATCATAGTAGTGAAATGAAATCCCAATAATCATAACATAAAACATGAAACTTTGTGGAATACACACATAATCATAGATAATCATATCTTATTAGTCTAGACTAATTGCCAAGACTATCTTAGTGGACAAAGTCCCTTTCTGAACCGAGTTACCCTCGTTTCAGTCCTGTTTCACTGAACCGGTATAACCTACCATTACATCCATGTCTATCTCATGAGATATAAAATCTTTACCCAAATCATTGGAGGGAGATATAGGTCCCACCCATCTCATAATGATACCATTCATATGTGTGCCACAAAATCTTAAAACATACATCATTGCATAACCCATATAATAAAAATGAGATTCTTAAACAACATGACATCATAACACAATTCATATAAGTTAGAGTAATTGATAAAAATAATTCCATCAAAACATAATAAAATCAATGTAATAATATGGATAGAAACAGAACCCTATATTATCTTAGATGGAAAATAATTTTGATAAAACACTTGAACTCCATTCTTGAGGAAAATATACTTTCTACTTCAAAAAGACTTTTCCTTTCATAACATGTCATACAATTATAAACTAAAATAAGTTGATTAAAAATAAACTTGAAAACTTGTAAAGGAAGATTCTTGGAAATAATGTTTTAAAAATCCATTCTTGCCGTATAAGTTAAAAAAACATTCTTCTCGTACTTTTTTCAGAAAAGTCAAAAAGTACTTTGTACGAAAAACGACAAAAGATTCCTTTCATATCTTTTACTATAAACTCACCAAAGGGTAAAAATGTATTTAAACAATTGTATTTGGATGGAAATAATATTACATATTGAGGAAACATGGATGTGGATGATAAAATACACCCCAGAAAATGCCAAAGTATAAACAATCTCGGATAAAAATGAGATTGTGATATTTCCCTTACCTTAAGTCTGATTTCCTTCATAAGTGTCTGAACCTCCTATATGATTATTCAAATAATGTCATTGACTTATTACAGAATCATATTCACTGTTATTATATCATATATGGTCATATTCTTAGTTTCTTAGTAATAATATTTCATTGCTACTTGTTATTCGGGTGCTTATAACTTTTTGTTCTTATGTGTCTTTTGTCGAATAAATTCTTATTCTTCTCTTTAGGTTATAGATACCTCATTTACAGATTGGTATTAGTGTAATATATATCATATTCATTCATTCAATTCATTTATATAATCATTATGAAATGAAGATCATGTAGAACGACTCGCATCACATCGTGGAGATGGTATTCTGTACGTACGCACGAGTGATGATATCGTTCCTATGATCGTGGAATTGTATTGGAGTATATGTATACTATTTCAGAATCAGTATCACTTTATAATAGTCATATATAGTCATTATTTACACCATTATACCCATCCAAGTAAGGTGGTGGTGGAAAATAGATTACACCACGGCGTGGAGACGGTATTCCGTACGTACGCACGCGCGGTGATTTCTTTTTCCGTAGGATGGATAAATGGTGAAATAGGGTTGTTTCATACTTATAATAACATATCAGTATATGAGTGATACTGATTTTATTACTCCATAATGAAACAACTAAAGAAGAAGAAGTGGAAGAAGAAATAAAGATGAAAGAATCGGTAACGGACATTACTTCCTCTTTGAAGTGCTTCTTTGAGACCTTTTTTTAGGGCAGTAAAATTGGTCTTTGAAGAAAACCAGGATCTCTAGGATGTCTCTAGGGAATTGTAGAGGAGATGGTGGAAGGGTTTGGCCGAGCTTGAATGCTCAAATTGGTGTGAGGAGGAGAGGGAGGATGTGCCCTTTTATAAGGGAGGAGAGGGGTACCTTTGGAATAACTAAAAATATTATTTTATTATATAGTCAAGTTCGGTTTTAAATAGATCCAAATTGATATAATTAAAATCTAAGGTAGGGATGGGTCGAAATCCTTTCATCCAATATAATTTAGACAAATTTAGGTTCCTATTTTAACCTTATCATTTAGATTTAACATTAAGTTATATAATTTTACTTTTACCATGTCATCTTGTGTTCTTATACTATAAGGTTAATAAACTTACTATATCAAGCCAAAATAACCCCAAGTTGTTTATTATTAATATATATAACCTTATCTAAGTCATATTTTCGAACCATAGATTTTTAGGAATTAAATAACAATTAATAATATAATATTTGTTTTAAAAACTAATTTTTGTCAATTTTGACACTATTTGGTACATGATTTTTATGAAATTCATAACAGAATGATAGGTTCGAACCAAGTTACTTATATCAACAATAACATGTCATATTTACCTATAAAATTTATTTAGTTCATAAAAAATCTCAAATTATATTTATTTAGGTATTTATAACGTCAATTATGTCAATATTTCATTAATAAGATAATTACTGCATCATCGTTGTGTCATAAATAAGGTAAATTATTTAATGTCTAAAAATTACAAATAAAATACCATTATGTAGGAAATCGTTTTAGATTTCTGATGAATATTTATAGTCTAATTTATCTTATGTATAACCCCATATTAAAAATGATTTACTTATTAAAATTTGATTTTAACTATTTTAACCCTTCTTTAAATAAATTAATAATAAATGTTCTAATCTAATCCAAGTGGGCCTAAATGGTCATATTTTATTTCTAAGGTTGTTTTTGGTCGAATTACACTTGTCCAATATAATTAGGACATGTGTTAGGGTAATAATAATATCATTTTTACCCTTAATTACCCTATTTACTTTTAACCGTGGAAAAAAAAGTAAAAAGTTACTATTCACCAAAAATTATTTTCATCTCAATGAACCACATTTTACTTACTGACATCAACCATGTTTCTCGGATTTTTGAAATTCCACTCACAGAAGCGGTAAAATTAACTTTTATGAAATATTTATTTTTTTACTACCACTTAGTGGTTTCACTATTCATTAAAAAAATGAAAGTTTTCAGAAAAATACCAAAAATTAGGCCTAAGATGTATTTTATATTATGAACTCAAAAATGATGTCTATTTTATCAAATTCAAAACAACTCAGTTACATTTACTAATTTAAAAATTAAATCCCATCGTCAAAACAAATGGCGTGTTTTTAAGAGATAATAACTATCAAAAGATTGACACTTGTTTATAACTGGTTTAAATGTGAAATTACATCCAATGACCAACATTGTATTAAATTGTAAAAATATATTCTAATTATACTTTAAAACCACTCAGATTAACAATTTATCACTATTAATTATTTCGATTGAAAAAGTTGCTTTTAATTAAAATTTAGTAATTTTCACTACTCATCAAAATATGAAAGTTATC
This sequence comes from Viscum album, assembly GCA_963277665.1. Taxonomy (NCBI): domain Eukaryota; kingdom Viridiplantae; phylum Streptophyta; class Magnoliopsida; order Santalales; family Viscaceae; genus Viscum; species Viscum album. The sequence continues at coordinate 251,503,087 of OY728133.1, forward strand.
CGAAAATCACCAAAATTTTACCCTAAGATAATTTCGATATTCCGAATCCAAAAATGAAGTCCATTTTGTAAAATAAAATTTACAAAATGTCAAAAAGTTGTTATTACTATTCATAACGGCTAGTTTTAATAATATTTTAATAGCATATCGTTGTTTAGCGAAACTCGGTATTGCGTACGACGCAAGCTATCGAGGAAACTCGCGATTTTGTGTAATTCAAGCCTGGTCAGAGATGTGTGTCGTGAAAGCTCCTTTTGGTGTAGCATATAACACAAGACATTAATGAAATTAAAAAGATTATTTTTCATAAAATATCGGGGTGTTACATTCTACCCCCCTTAAAATGAATTTCGCCCTCAAAATTCGTCGGGGTTATAAATGGTTTACTACTTGAAAGTTTCGTTAATAGAAACCCACATCGAAAAAATGAATACCAAAACCATTCTTTAAAAACAAAAGTATGAAACTTAACGGTTACCCAAATAAACTTATCACTGGGTTTCCACATAGATGAAAATATGTATATGGAAGAGAAATCTAACCATCATGTTCTGATAGAGAGTGGTAGAGAACATGGCTATGGAAAAGCCAGCAATCACAAAGCCATAAATTTGTGACGATCTAAGGTACCATCTGATTCATCAGATATAAGAGCACTAGGATAACATTTTTGGTTTTCATGATCATTTTGGAATTAGAAGAAATAATTTCGTGATTTTGGTATAGTCTCACCGTTTGTCGTTCTTTGGACAATTTCCACTTCATCTCTTAAAGAAATGAAGTTGAATTTGTCATTCGTGATGTGTTAGCAGATCATGTGATAGATGATGGGTCATTCCATCTGTCTCAATCAAAAGGTTAGAAAAAAATACATAAGTCCATCTATAGTGAGATTAATCCTATATAGTTCCTAAAATGAAATAATACTTCATATATCATACTGCTTAATATAATAAAACTAGTTTCTACTAAATAGGGACTTCATGTAGGCCAGTGGTAGGCGATAAAGGCCAGTCGCACTTCGGTTGTGGGTTCGATTCCCACAGCCTTGTCTGACGCGATGGGCTGTCGCCCGTCCTGCAGGTTGTCATTTTTCTAAAACTATATTACTCTAACATCCCATCAATAATATAGAAAAACTTCTATCCTTAAACAATACTAACTTATGTCCAACATAATCCATTCCAATCTTTAAGCTTATCCATTATACTGCAGTCCACTCTCATAATATAGTGAAAATGATTACCAGAGATTTAATATCATCGTTGATCCCCATATATCATAAGATATGTCTTGTTGGTCACATTCCAAACATTCAAAGGCCTTAATCATGTATTCTCTTGAATACCCATTGAACCATAGTGAAAACTTGAATGCAGTTAAAAGTTAACACTTTCCACATACCAAAATCCTCAAAATTCTATATACTCAAACCATGATATCACTTAGTCCTTATATCAATCATGAGCTCATGAATACTGTTAAACATTTCATTTTCTCGTTTTACCATCATTATGCGCATATCATCTTATTTCCAAAAATATCTCAATCACTTTGAATACCACATTAGAACAATACATAAATATTCCAATACTCCATGATACAACATTATTTTGGAATCCCATTACATAAACACTTAATCATTCCACCACATCGTTGTCATATTCAACATCGCCAATAGTGATCGCATGTGACTTCCCTTTGTCATTTTCCTTAAGCGGTTGCTCATTTCGATCATCACTAACCCTTGGATTAGGGCATTTATTAGCATAATGCCCCATTTCCTTGCACTTGAAGCATTGAAGTGTTGGTGGTGCGTTCTCTGCAATGTTTTCTTTATTCACATCATTAGAAACCCTTTTTCCATTACTTCGACACTCAGCTACTCGATAACCTTATTTTCCACACTTTAAACATTTTATAGTCCCTTTAATACAATCTCCACCATGCTTCTTTCCACACTTTGTGCATAAGGAAACATTCATCTTCTTTTCACCATTATTTTGATATTTCTCCTTGAACTCCATCTTTCGTTTCTTGTCAAAACCATGAGATGGATATGTAACACCAAATTCCATTTCTATCTTGATAGCACAACACACAATTTCTTCATTGCTACGGAAGTCTCTTATAGCTAATTCCCTTCGAAGATTTGGTTTTAAGCCACTGAAGAATCGATCAACTTTACTTTCAGGTAGGATGATAAATCCAGATGCATGCCTTGCAAGCCTTGTAAAATTCGCTTCGTATATACCAACAGATTCATCATCCTTTTTCTTTAGTTCAAGAAACTCCTTTTCCATATTTGTTCGAAGAATACGAGGGAAGTACTTACTGAAAAACAAGTTCTTGAACTCGTCCCATTCCATGGACTCAATTTCATCTCTTGGCCTCATATTCTTGATAAGATTCCACCATTGATCAGCTTCACCTTCCAAACGATATACTGCTAAGATGACTTTAGAATGCTCAGAACATTGATGAACTGAAAATATCTTTTCAGTGGTACAGATCCATTGTTCAGCAACAAGTGGATCGGGAGACCCAGTGAATGAAGGTGGACGTTGCCTCATGAAGGACTCAAAAGAATATTGTTCCCTTCTCTGCTCATTTGGAAGTCTAGAATGATTCATAGCTTGTGTAAGTATAGAAATAAGATTTTGTACTCCATCTCCCATAAAATTTGTTTGTTCAGGAGGACAATCGTTGCATTGTCCATTACATTGATCACCACGATTCCTTCGGGTTCCAGCCATCGTCTAAAACCCAAAAAGAATAGTGTGAGAGGAAAAAATCATAATATAGGGGGAGTATCATCAATATCTAACATCTTATGTTTAATTCTAAGACCGTTAGCACAATTCTAGTACTATAACCTATACTTATACTTAACCTTAGGGACATCCCTAGACATACCTTAGAAATATCTCTAGGGATCTCACTAAAGTTCTCGCATCCTAGTTTCCAAAGGTTGACTAAACATTTCCTCTGATACCAACTGTAGCGGTCTGGAATTACTCCCAGTGGACTATAATTGATACCTATCAGGGCACTCCATGGGCGGCTACACCCCCTGGCCGGGACACACCACCATCCCCAGTGGCAGCCATTTCCTCGCGAAGCCCTTGGGCGGAGAGCCATGCTTCGTCCAACGCTCACATGTGAGCGTTCCCAAGGAAATGATACATTCCTACCTCCTTTGTCTCTGATACCAACTTTAGAGACCCGAAGCCTGACGTACAAGGACATTACATTACTTTTGCGGAATACTTATTACATAATAAAAACACACACAGAAGGACCGTAATAGTTTAGTGTCTTTGGAAACTCGGAGTATAATCTTCTAATCGTGGTGAAAGATCTTCAAAATCTCCCATAAAGATCTTCTTTTTTTACCTAAAACCGTTCTTTATATCCTGGGGAAAAGAAAACATAAAAGGGTGAGCTCAAATTCTTAGTAAGGTTAAACAAAAGATATAACAATCACATCATATTCATAAGAACATAACATTTTGGAAATCTTAACCTGCAAAAGAGAGAATTATTTCATAACATGGGATAAATCATAGTTGTGAAATGAAATCCCAATAATAATAACTTAAAACATGAAACTTTGTGGCATACACACATAATCATAGAGAATCATATCATATTAGTCCAGACTCATTGCCAAGACTATCTTAGTGGACAAAGTCCCTTTCTGAACCGAGTTACCCTCATTTCAGTCCTGTTTCACTGAACCGGTTTAACCTACCATTCCAGCCATGTCTATCTCATGAGATATAAAATCATTACCCAATGAATTGGAGGGAGATATAGGTCACACCCATCTCATAATTATACCATTCATATGTGTGCCACAAAATCTTAAAACATACATCATTGCATAACCCATGTAATAAAAATGGGATTCTTAAACAACATGACATCATAAAACAATTCATATAAGATAAAGTAATTCATAAAAATAATTCCATCACAACATAATCAAATCAAGGTAATAATAGGGATAGAAACATAACCCTATATTATCTTATATGGAAAATAATTTTGATAAAACACTTGAACTCCATTCTTGAGGAAAATATCATTTCTACTTCAAAAACACTTTTCCTTTCATAACATGTCATACAATTCTAAACTAAAAGAATTTTATTAAAAATAAACATGAAAACTTGTAAAGGAATCTTCTTGGAAATAATGTTTTAAAAATCCATTCTTACCGTATAAGTTAATAAAACATTCTTCTCGTACTTTTGTCGGAAAAGTCAAAAAGTACCTCGTACGAAAAACGACAAATGATTCCTTTCATATATTTAACTATAAACTCAAAAAAGGGTAAAATGGATTTAAACAATTGTAGGTGGATGGAAATAATATTACATATTGAGGAAACATGGATTTGGATGATAAAATACACCCCAGTAAATGCCAAAGTATAAACAATCTCAGATAAAAATGAGATTGTGATATTTCCCTTACCTTAGATCCGATTTGCTTCGTAAGTGTCCAAAACTCCTGTATAATGATTTAAATAATGTAATTGACTTATTAAAGAATCATATTCATTGTTAATATATCATATATGGTCATATTCTTAGCTTCTTATTAGTAATACTTCATTGCTACTTGTTATTCGGGTGATTATAACTTTTTGTTCTTATGCGTGTTTTGTCGAATAAATTCTTATTCTTCTCTTTAGGTTAAAAATACCTCATTTCCAGAATGGTATTAGTGTAATATATATCATATTCATTCATTCAATTCATTTATATAATCATTATGAAATGAAGATCATGTAGAACGAGTCGCATCACATCGTGGAGACAGTATTCCTTACGTACGCACGAGTGATGATATCATTCCTATGATCGTGGAATTGTATTGGAGTATATGTATACTATTTAAGAATCAGTATCACTTTATAATAGTAATATATAGTCATTATTTATATCATTATACCCATCCAAGTAAGGTGGTGGTGGAAAATAGATTACACCACGGCGTGGAGACGGTATTCCGTACGTACGCACGCGCAGCGATTTATTTTTCTGTAGGATGGATAAATGGTGAAATAGGGTTGTTTCATACTTATAATAACATATCAGTATATTATTGATACTGATGTTATTACTTCATAATGAAACCACTAAATAAGAAGAAGTGGAAGAAGAAATAAAGATGAAAGAATCGGTAACGAACATTACCTCCTCTTTGAAGTGCTTCTTTGAGACCTTGTTTTAGGGCACTAAAATTGGTCTTTGAAGAATACCAGGACCTCTAAGATGTCTCTATGGAAGTGGAGAGGATAATGTGGTGGGGTTTGACCGAACTTTAATGCTCAAATTGGTGTGAGGAGGAGAGGGAGGAGGTTCCCTTTTATAAGGGAGGAGAGGGGTACCTTTGGATTAACTAAAAATATTATTTTATTATAAAGTCAAGTTCGGTTTTAAATAGATCCAAATTGATATATTTAGAAGCTAAGGTGAGGATGAGTCTAAATCCTCTCATCCAATATAATTTAGACAAGTTTAGGTTCCTATTTTAACCTTATCATTTAGATTTAACATTAAGTTAAATAATTTTACTTTTACCATTTCATTTTGTGTTCTTATACTATAAGGTTAATAAACATTCTATATCAAGCCAAACGAACCCCAAGTTGTTTATTATTAATATATATAACCTTATATATGTCATTTGTCCGAACCTTATATTTTTAAAAATTAAATAACAATTAATAATATAATATTTGTTTTAAAAACTAATTTTTGTTAATTTTGACACTATTTGGTACATGATTTTTATGAAATTCATAACAGAATGATAAGTTAGAACCAAGTTACTTATATCAACAATAACATGTGATATTAACCTATAAAATTTATTTAGTTCATAAAAAATCTCGAATTATTTTTATTTGGGTATTTATAACATCAATTATGTCAATATTTCATTAATAATAAAATTACTGCATCATCGTTGTGTCATAAATAAATTAAATTATTTAATGTCTAAAAATTACAAATAAAATACGATTATTTAGGAAATCTTTTTATCTTTCTAATGAATATTTATAGTCGAATTTATCTTATGTATAACCCCATATTAAAAATGATTTACTTATTAAACTTTGATTTTAACTATTTTAACCCTTCTTTAAATAAATTAATAATAAATGTCCTAATCTAATCCAAGTGGGCCTAAATGGTCACATTTTATTCCTAAGGTTGTTTTTGGTCTAATTAAACTTGTCCAATAGAATTAGGACATGTGTTAGGGTAATAATAATATCATTTTAACCCTTAATTACCCTATTTACTTTTAACCGTGGTAAAAAAAAGTAAAAAATAATTATTCACCAAAAATTATTTTCATCTCAATGAACCACATTTTACATACTGACATCAACCGTGTCTCTCGGATATTTGCAATTCCACTCATAGAAGCGGTAAAATTAAGTTTTATGAAAAATTCATTTTTTTTAATACCAATTAGTGGTTTCACTATTCATCAAAAAATGAAAGTTTCCAGAAAAATACCAAAAATTAGTCCTAAGATATATTTTATATTATGAACACAAAAATGATGTCTATTTTACCAAATTCAAAACAACTCAGTTACATTAACTAATTTAAAAACAAAATCTCGTCGTCAAAACAAATGGCGTGTTTTTAAGAGATAATAACTATCAAAAGATTGACACATGTTTATAACCGGTTTAAATGTGAAATTACATCCAATGACCAACATTGTATTAAATTGTAAAAATATATTCTAAATATACTTTAAAACCACTCAAATTAAAAATTTATCACTATTAATTATTTCGATTGAAAAAGATGTTTTTAATTAAAATTTAGTAATTTTCACTATTCATCAAAATATGAAAGTTATCTGAAAATCACCAAAATTTCACCCTAAGCTAATTTCGATATTCCGAATCCAAAAATGAAGTCCATTTTGAAAAATAAAATTTACAAAATTTCAAAAAGTGGTTATTACTATTCATTATGGCTAGTTTTAATAATATTTTAATAGCATATCATTGTTTAGCGAAACTCGGTATTGCGTATGACGCAAACTATCGAGGAAAGTCGTGATTTTGTGTAATTCAAGCCAGGTCAGAGATTTGTGTCGTGAAAGCTCATTTTGGTGTAGCATATAACACAAGACATTAATGAAATTAAAAATAATATTTTCCATAAAATATCGGGGTGTTACATAGATAGTCTATTTACACCACATAAACCATGATGTGTCACTTCCTGCACCACTCCAGACCCGTGAACATTGACTGTGCCTCATCTTGTAATGTGTCGTCTCTTTCATACATTGCTGAGAAAGTTTCTATAACTAACCCCTCTTGGTTCTTGATGATGCCTCTGCCTCGCATCTCCCCCCAATCAGATATCCATCTATGTTGATCTTTATCCCAAATTAGATAGGGTACTAGTGACCCTAAAGCCTGTATCCCTGATCCCTGGCACAGATAGAAATAAACTGGTTTGAGACAAGGGCTCTCACAGACGGTGCACCATGACAGTCCTCACATAACTAGAATAATTCCCGAAACACGTCCATCACATTGAAGACAATACAATCTAAGAAAATCTTATTCTTTTGTGGTGTGAATCATTCCTCACCATCCAGATAATCTAGCACCCTACCAAAACAATAACTACATTGGCCATTCGCTCGAGACCATGATCAACCTCTCCATGAAACCCCACCCTAAAGAAGACATCCTACGTCCATCCCTGACTATTCCATCTTGTGAAATCACCAAATTCCTTCAAAATCCTACTAGAACACTCTATATAAATGAATATTTGGCCCACTATTTCTTGTTAGGTATTGCGGTGACACCAGCACCAAGTAACGATGTGCACACCCATGCATTTAACATTTTCTTCAGTGGGAAGAGCTCGATTCCTCACTCGCCAAACCAAAAAGTCAAATTTGGATGGGAATTCCATACCACATAGTGTCACCCCCCAATGATCCACATTGGAATAATCCCTCCTCATTCAGGTAAAATCCATTAATGAAATCATTACGATATAAAGACTATAAAAATAAGTTTATTCGGTTCTTCATTAATAACAACATTATTGAAAATATAATATAGTCACTCATTCTGAATGGCCTAATGAAAATCGTGATGACTTCTAGCCTCTCGAATAGAAATATTCACTGTGGGGAATCCTAGGAACCACAACCTACCTTCTCCCCAATCTTGACACCAGAAATTTATGTCACTTCTCCCCACCAACCAATTGATGTGTTGAAGCAATAATTCCTTGTACGGTTTAATCAGGTTCAAAACCTTTGATGGAAGTTTCCTTGAATCATTCATGTTCAGATCATATTTATCATGCATTATCCTGCCCCATACTATCCATTCTTCCAAAGCCTCCCTTGTAAGTTTTTCATGAATCCCTCAAATGGTCAAGGAAACACTCCTCAATTTGATGCCCTTTTCAGAAATAGGTCTAGGAAGACGATTCCCTGAATCCCAATTATGGTCAATGAAACACTCCTCACGTTTATTTACTTATTATTCATGTCATATGAACATTCAATATTTTTGAATTGATTATTATTTATGATCTTTCATATGCAGTGTATGATCTTGTATTTTCATGATAGAATTATTATTCCATATTATACTGTTTATTCTTACATGTCTCAATTTTTTACCCATCCCGAGCATCGGAGCTCCCCCTTTTTATGTTTCCATTCCACCAGGTTATGACGAAATGAATTATGTTTGATATTTTTGAGAATTTTACTAGTCAAGATGAACCCAATGAGAGATAATGTTACTCATTTTTCTAACATTGGTTATGTTTTAGTGTTTCCAATGGCACTAGACTACTACACTCTTTCAACATATATTTCAATAATATTGTATGTATTCTACAAAAGTGATGCAATGTTAATGTATGTCAAAATCAAGGTCATTATATCACTAATCATCCCTTACGAATAGTATAACTTCAGAAATGATAAGGTGAAATGGTGTGGAGGAGTGGCCAATTGCGTGGTCCATGTTAGTGTATCAATAATAAAAATAACAAAGACTTAGCATTATTGTGATGAAAATAAAGAGGTATTACGAGGAATACATTAGGGGCCTATGGGATATCCCATGAGGGACTAGGAAATAACTACATAAAATATCAGATGGTTCCAGTAAGAAGGTACATGAAAAGAATGGGATAAGTGCGTGAGAGGGGATAAGGCTTGGTTCTTTAGAATATAGGTGGCCATGGTTCTTCAAGGAGGGATTGTGCACAAGATTAAAGTCTTTCACACAATTGTCAAGGGTTAACACCATATTTGGACTCACACAAGGTAATGGGTGCATGAAAGATGCACATTTTTTGTTCACTAGACATAGGTTTTAAAAAGATGGGTGGGGTAAAGTACTCTATGCACAAAAAAGGTGAACCATTAGGGAAACTATCACACAAAATCATTTACCGTGACGTTTATATTCCCTCATGATGTCACAAAAGACCATTCTTACACATAGTAAAAAACAAATTATCTTCTAGAATATCATAGAAATGAATATGGGGTTAACATCAATATATAGAAAATTCCTTTTGTGATGACACACATGATTCTGGGCATGGAAGAGGTTTTCCATGCAGATGTGCGTCGAGCTATGGGGAGAAATAGATCAAAAGGTCGTTTGACCTCAAACAAAAAAACCAAAGTTTTTGTGTGAAATTGACCATATTTTTTATATAAATAATCTTTTTTTTCACCTTCCTCATATGATTTCATGTAATGGGAAGAAGTATCGAATGATACATTTCATTGGGAGTGAAATTATCATTCTAGCAGATATCGATTTTCTGTTCACATCTCGAATCTCTTACGCAGCATCCATAGTGTGTTTGTAAAGATTCCTTGGGTCATAATATTGATTTGGTTTGTTCAATCATGACCATTTTCATCCCATTGAATATTTTGTCCCCAAAAGATTATCCACTCTAGAAACATGATCTAAACGGGTAATAGAAGGTGGGATTCTAAGGGAAATGCCAATGTCCATGGTGAATTTCATTAGGTGCACGTAAGAATCATCTTTGAGAATAGAAGACAGGTTTTGAACATTAAAGGGGATGGTACACAAATCTAAATATATAGGGGGTGTGATATGTATGGACCCCTTTAATTTTAACATGATAAGAAATCAATTTATCTCATGCGAATAGGATCAAACCATTCATGTGAAAACCTGAGTTCTGCCCGCTTCTTTTTCATAGAACCAACTTCTTCCACAAAATTTACACTTCCAAATTAACTTAATTATGCACATTCATTGACAAATTTTGCATGAAACACCACACTTTGAAATATTATTTCCAAATCATACATTTTTCCATCAAATTTCTGATACATCCGAAATTTACAACCAATAAGGAGTTGAAACAATTAAGGTTGATGTTATTACTGCTACTTGGAGGGATTGTATGTGTGTAAATATTTATATTATTTAGGGTTAGAGGGTTGTTCCAAAAAACAAGATGGTTCTAGGTATGATAATGGAAACACATAAATACTACCCTCTAAATGATTATATTCTTCCACAAAACATCATATTGTGGGATGAAGTGGTTATCCCAGGGCCTGTAGTTGAATCAATATGGTCGTGTTTCACACATGAAGATGATATTCCATGCAACAACATCAATATGCATGGCCACATTTCAAAATAACATAGAGACATCACTGTCTACACATTGTCGTAGAGGACCAAGATGGCCCTAAGGGAAGAGATTGTAGTATAAGAGTTACCGACACATTATGCCATCACCTAACAGAGTAGAATTAGGGACATATGTATAAGATAGAAGAAATACTAGGACCATAGGGTCAATTAGAATTTAACTGATTAGTGGGTGTTAGAGTACTACATTTTATACTTGTTATTGGAATATTATGTATAGTTGCATGACGTCATGTTATATGGAGTACTTTGTATGTCTTCATTCCACTTATGTCACCAACAGAATCTAGTTTGAGAGCTCATTATGCATTGTTTCCTATGAAATTAACTCATTCCATTCCCCCCCATGAGGAAGTCAAATTCATCCTATGGTATATACACTGCATTTGAGGCATCCTGCTAGAGGTATTTTAGTATGATGAATTTCTCTTGCTATAGAAGAAATTGAGAGGCGGTAAGTAGTCTCCTATATTAACATAGTATATTTTTATAAAGATTAAGGAGAAGAAGAATATAAAATTATTTTATAAGTACATCATGATTCATGAATGCTTCAACCTATTTTTTAAAAAGGATGATGCAGCGATGATGTTGGGATAGGGGATGTAATATTGATTTGTATCATAGAGAGGGATGGATGGTTCATTGTGGTTTGTCCTAGAGGAAGGAAAGTATCAGAAATGGGAGTTTGCCTTAGTAGGGAATTGGGGATAATTAGTTTATTACACTTCCTTCCTTGAATACTTCTTTAATGGGTGGATACATCTTGCGAGGGTCATAAAGATAGGGCTCCATCCAACAATACTATTGATGGTGGAAATTATGGAGAATGGAAACAGGGACAATATGGGAGTACCTGTGCTGGAAGACTGCACAAAAATATTGGACCGTGTTAAGTAGGTTAACACACCAAGAATAATTTTCGGGCCATTCCAGTTTCTACATGTTTACATCTTGGCACATCTCGAGGAATATGATATAAAAATTTCCATCAACCTACCGGTCACCAATCTTCTTCCATCATTTCTAAACATTTTGAGAGTTCAGAAAATGACTATTGATGATACAAGGATAAAAATTCAAATCAAAAACCACCAAAACATCAAATTCCATCCCTTTATGAAATTGGTTGGTCTAATTGTGTAAATCTTATGAGGCTCATGGGAGAAAATTAAGTACTTATAGAGTTTTATATGTGGTGTACTACAGGATCTTATCAATGTAAATACCTTCTTTGAGCCATCTATGTCATCAATTTTTCTTCGGCAGTTAGGATTCTATAAATTTGTGGAAAAGAAGGTGTACATTAGGTTTCTTTTGAACAACACCCATGCATCCTTATCCATTCATAGTTCATGCTTACGAATTTGAGATTTGGTGAAGCAATTTTAATGCCACCATCTAATGTCGTTGTTGGTCTATCAACGAGATATGTTGAAAACTGGGAAGTGTCATTTGTGGACAAAATCTGGTAGAAATGTAGCCAGATGATCAGGTCGGTGAATGTAGAGCCAGATCCGTGATAAGGTAGATAATTTGGTATGTCGGTGGTAAGAAAGACAACTGATCAACTAAATATGGTGCCATAGTGTTAGGGACATCAAAGAGTTAGGGCCACTAATACACCTCTTCATGATGTGTGGTCCCGAATTTGTCCTTAGTGGTCAGCCAAAGAGGCTATTGTGAATTAGATTATGTACTTATTATAATCAATCATCGATGCAATAATTCTACACATTTGGTCTTCCTAGAGAATATCATTATAATTAATGTTATCCAAATACTTGTGGAGAGTGATGAAGTGGTACATTATCAAATTTCTAGAGGATATGTGAATTCAGGTTGTGGAGAGGCTTAACTTCCAAAAAAACAAGCATACCTAACATCAGTGGATAAATATGTGTGCCAATGGGGATAGTTGGATTAACCGACACCCTAGTAAATGAAATTATTTTCAAATATCTATATTTGTAAGGGATACCTATTTAGTATTATAGAGATGATGAAATAGATGAATATAATGAAGAAGATGGGAATCCCAGGGGATGGATGCTCATCATTGGAGTCCTTGAGTGATCAAAAAGATTGCGGGATTTGATGAATGGTTCAATGAATATCTCTCAATAATCCTTAGCTTATATTTTTATCTAATCACTGGTTTTTATTATGTAGGTATACTAGCCAAAATAATTCCCATAAAATAGTTTCATTGTAGTGAAGAAGAGGTCCCCATTTTAAGAGCTGTAGATGTTCCACTGAGTGTGGTAGAGTACGTTATAGGTCTACAAAATTGGCCTGAGGCAGGTGGCAGCCAGAAATGGACTAGGTAGCTTATAGTGGGCCAGTCTAGGAAGTTAGAGTGGAAACCTAAAACCCCAGGTCCTTCCCATAATATATGGTGGACCACACTATGGAATTCCCATGTCATAACCCGCTGTTTGATAAGTTGAATTCCTAATAAAAAATTTCATTGAAATTACTCCTTCACAAGTTAGTGTTTTATTTTTATGTATGCAGTCCTAAAATAAATTTTATAGATATTTATCATCAATTTGAACCTTTTTAATGTACACACATATCAAAATCTTCAAGGATAACTAGTGCGAGTAAATTAAATACAATGGTATGAAGGTTCATTTATGGTGGTAGTTACATTGATGAATCAATAGATCAACCAAGAAGTGATTAGTCCATGTAAATATTTTATTTTAGAATGAAATTCATTTTATTGGTTCAGAAAATTTATAGAGGTTCTTGGTTCTTTCTAGTTCATGGAACCCTGTGATCCTACCTTGTGGAATGCTGTGGTGACTCCAGAGGAATTATTTTGGTGGCTAAACTATTTCAAAAATATCTGATCATCCAAACTTTTCCAAAATCTATATGAACAGGTGCATGTAGCTATGAGTGATGCCCCTAGTGGGGAAAACTCGAGGCTGACATCAGAGAGGTTATTGAGGAGGTCGAATCAAGAAATGATGGGCTCTTCCCTGATATAAATAAAATTACCATATAGAGTATACTATAGAAATACCCTACCACTAAAATTCTTACTTAATTACTGATGTATGATCCCATGAATCATAAAGAGTTGGATTACTCAAATCCTGAGGTAGTTGACGAAAACTGCATTGTCTAGTGAAAGACATGGATATGCATTCATTTCATCAATGAATAGACCCCAGAAGTGAAATAGGTGTACCAAAATGGGTCACTTCATCAATGGTTACAGAATCTATGTACTGAAGGGTCATATTCTCAAGGCCTCCACTTCCTAGTCCTTTATTACCTTCTGAGAAAGATGTGGGAGTGGATCCAGTATCGGGAATTTCCCTAGTTGTAGAAGAATTATGAAATAATATGAAAACATTGAGATGTAAAACATAATATTCATCACCTAGAATAGAAATAATGAATATGTGTTTTCTTTCTTAGAACTCAAGATGAGGATTTGAGAAAACTGAGCGCTCTAATGGAGGAGGCCGAGAACCAAATGAAGTTGGTGACTAGTCAAAATATGGATCTCTAGGATGATTTTATTCGGGCACAAAAAATACCTGATGTGCTTCATCTAGTGGCTAATAAATAGGAATCATATAATTGGAGGAGGAAAAAATTCATGGACACCGCAATTTGAAGGTGGGTGGAGCTGGTGTTGTAGAGACCCAAAGATTGATGTACATGGACATTACATTACTTTTTCAGAATACTTAATACATAAAAAACAGACACACAAGTACCGTTATAGTTTAGTGTATTTGGAAACTCGGAATATAATCTTCTAATCGTGTTGAAAGTTCTTCAACATCTACCATAAAGATCTTACCCATTTGTTTTCTTACCTAAAACCATTCTTAAAATTCTGGGGAAAAGAAAACATATAAAGGGTGATCTCAAATTCTCATTTAGGGTAAGCATGGAGAAAATAAAACAAACTATATACATTTGAACTTAAAATCATGAACATAATGTTTAAGCATCGAAATCTTGAGCAATGACATAAAATATGGAAGTACGTAAGGCATAGATCATAATGGAACATCAATCATGATAAAATAGCATGGGAATAAAACATGTGATTGTGGGAAACCATTAAGTACATGATATGATTTCCATAATAGCCAAGGTATTACTACCAAGACCATCTTAGTGGACAAAGTCCCTTTCTGAATCGAGTTCACTCCTCATTTCAGTCCTGTATCACTGAACCAGATAAACATACCGCTCCAGCACTATCTATCTCATGAGATGTATATCTTTAATCAATGCATTGGTGGGAGATATAGGTACCACCCATCTCATAATGAAATCATTCTTACTTGTGCCACAAAATAAACATAAAAAATTCAGCATAACCCAATGAATAAAATGGGTTTCATAAACATCATCCCATCATCACATAATCCATATAAAACAAATAGATATTTGACCATAAGAAAATTGAATCCATGTAAATCATAGAGAAATTATACATGAAACATACACATATGAAATAATTTCATCTTAGATGAAAAATGGTTTCGATAAAACACATGAAATTAATTCATGAGGAAAATATACTTTCTTCTTCAAAAACATTTTCTTTTCAAAAAATTCCATGAAATTTTAAAAGAAAAGTATTTTCTTGAAAATATTCATAAACTATTGTAGAGTAAGCTTCAGGAAAATGAGGCATTATGAAACCGTAAAAATCTATTCACACCGTATAAGTTAAAAATAGCATTCTTCTCATACTTTTGTGAGAAAAGTCAAAAAGTACCTCGTATGGTAAACAAAAGAAAGATTCCTTCCATACAATGTGGTAAAAGAAGAAAAAGGGTAAAAATGACTTTACACATATATGGAAGAATAGTAAAAATTTTATGAAAATATTTTGAGAACATATGGACATGGATGATAAACATAACCCCAGTAAATACTCTTGAATAAACATTCTCGGATAAGAATGAGATTGGATTAATTATCCCTTACCTTATGTCTGATATTATTTGTATGTATCCGAAACTCCTGTATAATGATTAAATAATATCATTTACTTATTACAGAATCATATTTATTGTTACGATATCATATATATTTTACTTATGACTTTATATTTCCCATTCTATTGTAAATTCGATGTAAAAGCAACGATTTGGGTAAAATCGTTTCATTTATTGTACATGTTTCGACTTTTTGTTATTAATATTATTACATATATACTTATTTAATTAATTAAATAATTTAAAACATGATTTATAAATGATATATATTCATCATATACATATATATATGATAGATCGATAAATGGAATGAAATAAACGGTTCATTGAGACGGTAAGTCGTACATACCCATGAACGTTGTTTTTGTTTCCTTATTGAATTGAATGGAATTAAGTAGATGAAATACATATATATATATACATAAATCCAGTATCATTATTATGTCATATATTTCATTATTATTCATCATATATACTTTATACTCATTCATCAATGGTTAACATGGAGAATGAATCTCATCGCGTCGTGGAGACGGTAGTCCGTACGTACGCACGTGCGATGATATCATTCTCATGATCATGGAATTGTATTGAAGCGTATGTATACTATTTCAGAATAAATATCACTTTACAATAATCATATATAGTAATTTTTTTACACAATTATACCCATCCAAGTAAGGTGGTGGTCGAAAATAGATTATGCAATGGTGTGGAAATGGTATTTTGTACGTATGCACGCGCGGTGATTTTGTTTTCCGTAAGATGGATAGAAGGTGAAATAGGGTTGTTTCATCTTTATAATAACATATCAGTATATAATTAATACTTATTTTATTACTTTATAATGAGGAAACTAAATAAAAATAAGTAGAAGAAGAAATAAACTTGAGAGAATCAGAAGAAGAGATTACCTCTTCTTCGACACACCTCCTTTAAGCTTACACTTATGGAAGTAGAGTTGGTCTTTTGAGAAGACCAGAACCTCCAGAATTTTTCTAGGGAAGTGGAGAAGACAAATGGTCAGGGTTTTGCTGAGCCTGAAGGATCAATGTGGTGTGAGGAAGAGAGGGAGGAGGTGCCCTTTTATAATGGAGGAGAGGGGAACCATTGGAAAAACTAAAAATATTATTTTATTATAAAGTCATATTCGGTTTTTAATAGCTCCAAATTGGTTTATTTATAAGATAAGGTTAGTATGGCTCTAAATACTCTCATCCAATATAATTTAGACAAGTTTATGTATCTATTTTAGCCTTATAATTTATATTTAACTTTAAGTTAAATAATTTTACATTTACCGTGTCTTCTTGTTTTCTTACACTATAAGCATAATAAACATACTATAAAAAGCCAAAAGAACCCCAATTTGTTTATTATTAATATATATAACCTTATATAAGTCATTTGTCCGAACCATAGATTTCTATGAATAAAATAACAATTAATAATATAACATTTGTTTTAAAAACATATTTATGTCAATTTCGACACTATTTGGCACTTGATTATTTTGAAAATTATAAAATCATGATTAGTTCGAACGAAGTTAATTAAATCAATACTAATATGTCATATTAACCAATAAAATTATTGTAATTTATTAAAAGACTCAAATTACATTTATTTTGGGTATTTAGAATATCAATTATATTAATATTTCCCTAATAAGGTAATTACTGCATCATCATTGTGTCATAAATAAATTAAAATAAATAATGTTTAAAATTTATAAATAAAATAACATTATGTAGGAAATATATTTATATTTCTAATTAATATTTATAGTCGAATTTATATTTTGTATAACCCTATATTAAAAATGTTTCAGTTATTAAACATTGATTTTAACTATTTTATCTATTCCTTAAATAAAATAACAATAAATGTCCTAATCTAATCCAAGTGGACCTAAATGGTCATAGTTTATTCCTAAGGTTGTTTTCGGTCGAATTAGACTTATCCAATAGAATTAGTACCTATTTTAGGGTAATAATAATATCATTTTTACCCTTCATTACCCTGTTTACTTATAATCGTGGAAAATAAAAGCAAAAACTTACTATTCACCAAAAATTATTTTTATCTCATTGAACCACATTTTATTCATCGATATTAACCGTGTCTCTCGGATTTTTGAAATTCCACTCACATAAGTGGTAAAATTATGTTTTATGTGAATTTCTAAATTCTCTTATGAGGTGCGTAAAAGACGGTAAAAAGTTCAATAAAATTTTTATATATCTAAAATTATTATAAAATCACTACAATGAATTACACTGAACATATATAGATATAATGTATCAATTTTAACCTAAAATAAATTTAAAGAAAATAAATAATTATTTAAATAAAAAGTCGGTTTCTAAATAGTAACCCAGTGTTTTCACTATTCATCAAAAATTGAAAGTTCTCAGAAAAATACCAAAAATTCACCCTATGCTAATTTCGATATTCCAAATCTTAAAATTAAGTACATTTCAAAATATAAAATTTATAAAATTTTAAAAAGTGGTTCTTACTATTCATAACATATCGTTGTTTAGTGAAACTCGATAGTGTGTACAACACACGCTATCGTGGATGGCTATGATTGCGTGTAATGCAAGCCATGTCAGGGATGCATGTAGTGCAAGATCCTTTTGGTGTAACATAGAACACAAGACATCAATAAAATTAAAAAGATTATTTTTCATAAAATATTGGGGTTTTACATTCTACCCCCCTTAAAATGAATTTTTCCTTCAAAATTTGTCGGGGTTATAAGTGGTTTACTACTCAAAAGGTTCATTAATAGAAACCCACATAGTAGAAAGGAATACCAAAAACAATATTTAAAAACTAAAGTATGAAATGTAACGGTTCCCCAAATTAACTAATCACTGGGTTTCCACATTGGAGAACATAGGTTAAAATATCGATATGGAAGAGAAATATAACCATCATGTTAGGATGGAGAGTGGTAGAGAACATGGCTATGAAAAATCCAACAATCACAAAGCCATAGATTTGTGATTATCTAATTTACCTTCTGATTCATCAGATATAAGGGCACTAGGACAACATTTTTGGTTTTCAAGATCATTTCCCTAAAGTTGAAGAAATTGGAATTAGAAGAAATACTTTATTGATTTTGGTACAGTCTCACCGTTTGATGTTCCTTGGACAATTTCCACTTCATGTCTTAAAAAAATGAAGTTTAAATTTTCATTCATGAAGTGTTAGCATATCATGTGATAGAATGATGGTCATTCCATCTATCTCAAACAAAAGGTTAGAAAAAGATATCAAAAAGACATAAGTCCATCTATAGTGAGATTAATCATATATGGTTCCTAAAATGGACTTATAATTCATATATCATACTGCTTAATATAAAAAATCTGGTTTATACTAAATAAGGACTTCTTGTAGGCCAGTGGTAGGCGATAAAGGCATGTCGTACTTCAGTTGTGTGTTTCATTCCCAAAGCCTTGTCTGACGCAACGAGTTGTCACCCATCCTACAAGTTCTTCTTTTTTCTAAAACTACATTATTATAAATTTCCATCAATAATATCAAAAATGTTCTATCCTTAAACAATACTAACTTATGTCCAACATAATCCATTTCAATCTTTAGGATTTTCCAAAATACTGTTGTCCAATCTCATATTATAATGAAAACAATTACCAGAGAGTTCATATAACAAGCATGTTAATACCATCGTTGATCCCCATATATCATAAGATATGTCTTGTTGGTCACATTCCATGCATTCGAAGGCCTTAAGAATGTATTCTCTTGAAAAATGATTACCCATTAAACATTAGTGAAACCATGAGTGCTGTCAAAAATTTTACTCTTTCCACATAACAAAATCCCAAAAAAAATTATACTCAAACCATGATACCACTTAGTCCTTAAAACAATAATGAGCTCATGAATACTATCAAACATATTATTTCCTCCTTACCCATTCATTATGTGCATCTCATATTCTTTCCAAAAATATCTAAAAAACCTTTCATTGTTACCAGTATCATTCAAAATATACTTTCAAATACTTTAGGAAAAACAATAGTGTAACAATCTATAGATGTTTCTTTATTCCATAGTACCATTAAATTACCTATACAACATAACTCTTGATAAACATAAATCATTCCACTACCTTCTTAATCCATTGAACGAGATTCATCAATTCTTTCATCTCACATATCATTTTTAGTCTCATCATCATCATCATCATCAATATAAATACTACCCATATGACTATGATGATTCTCTTCATGAAATTTTCCCTTAGGGCATTGGTATGCATAATTCCCCTACATTCCACATTTATAAAATCTAATCATTGTAGATGTCATAGAAATACTATTATCCTTATCAATAGTGTTAACTAAACTTTTTTCCTTTGCACTTACTATATTTGTGTCCTTCTTTTCTGCACCCAAAGAATCTTCCAGTTCCTTTGAAACATTCTCCTTGATGCCTGTTCCCACATGATTTACATGATAGAAATTTAACTTTCCTTCCTCTATGATCATCATGAAACTCCATATTTGTCTTATTAGATGAGTCGGGAAACATACCAATGTTGAGATTATTGATCATATTATGAGATTGCTGATTAGTCATAATAACGATATGTGGACCTCCAAATCCAATTTCATTCGGTTTCTTATGAAAAATATCATTCCATTGTACATCATATCCTCCATTATCGTGAATCTTCCTATTATTTGCCATTTTCTAAAACCCAAAATCAATAGTGTGAGAGTCCAAAATCATAATCAGGGGGATTAACTTCAATATCTAACAAATTAGGATAAATTCTAATATTGTTACCATAATTCTAGGAATATAACCTATACTTATACTTAACCTAAGGGACATCCCTAGACATACCTTAGAAATATCTCTAGGGATGGCACTAAAGTTATCACATCCTAGTTTCCAAAGGTTGACTAAACCTTTCCTCTGATACCAACTGTAGAGACCCAAATATTGACATACATGGACATTATATTACTTTTGCAGAATACATAATACATAAAAAATAGACACACAAGGATCTTAATAGTTTAGTGTATTTGGAAACTCGGAATATAATCTTCTAATCATGGTGAAAGATCTTCAACATCTACCATAATGATCTTACCCTTTTGTTTTCTTACCTAAAATTATTCTTGAAATTCTGGGGAAAAGAAAACATATAAAGGGTGAGCTAAAATACTCAGAAATGGTAATCATGGAGAAAATAAAAGAAACAATATACATTTGAACTTAAAAACACGGACATAATGGTTAACCATAGAAATCTTGAGAAATGACATAAAACATGGCAGTACGTAAATAATAGATCATAATAGAACATCAATCATGATAAAATATCATGGGAATAAAACATGTGATTGTGGGAAACCATTAAGAACATGATATTATTTCCATAGTAACCAAGGCATTACTAGCAAGACCATCTTAGTGGACAAAGTCCCTTTCTGAATCGAGTTCACTCCTCGTTTCAGTCTGGTAACACTGAACCAGATTAACTTACAGCTCCAGCCCTATCTATCTCATGATATATAAATCTTTAATGAATTTATTGGTGGGAGATATATGTCCAACCCATCTCATCATGAAATAATTCTTACCTGTGCCACAAAATAAACTTAAAACAGTCATCGTAACCAAAATAATAAAATGGGTTTCATAAACATCATCCCTTCATCACATAATCCATATAAAACAAATGGATATTTTATCATAATAAAAGTGAAACCATGTATATCTTAGAGACGTTATACTTGAAACATACACATATGAAATAATGTCATCCTAGATGAAAAATGGTTTTGATAAAACACTTGAAATTAATTCTTGAGGAAAATATCCATTCTTCTTCAAAATCATTTTCTTTTCACAAAATTCCATGCAATTTAAAAAAAATTATTTTATTGAAAATAGTAATAAAATCTTGTAGAGTATGCTTCATGAAAATGAGGTGTTATGAAACCATAAAAATCCATTCATTCCGAATATGTTAAAAATAACATTCTTCTTGTACTTTTGTCGGAAAAGTCAAAAAGTACCTCGTATGGTAAACAAAAGAAAGATTCCTTCCATACGATGTGGTAAAATTAAAAAAAGGGTAAAAATGACTTTAAAAATACATGGAAGAATAGTAAAAATTTTATGAAAATATTTTGAGTACATGTGGACATGGATGATAAACATTACCCCATTAAATACTTTTGAATAAACAATCTTGGATAAGAATGAGATTGGAATAATTATCCCTTACCTTATGTATGGTATGCTTCGTATGTATTAGAACCTCCTGTATAATTATTTAAAAATTTTCATTGACTTATTATAGAATCATATTCATTGTTAATATATCATATATAGTTTACTTATGACTTTATATCACCCATTCTGTTGTAAATTCAATGTAAAAGTAGCGATTTGGTAAAATCGTTTCATTTATTGTACGCGTTTCGACTTGTTGTTCTTGATATTATTATGTAATTAATGATTTAGTTAATTCCAGAATGTAAAACATGATTTATATATAATATATATTCATCATATAAATATATATATGATAGATCGATAAATGGAATGAAATACACTGTTCATGGAGACGGTGGGATGTATGTACTCATGAACGTCGTGTCCGTTTCCTTATTGATTTTATTGGAATTAAATAGATGAAATACATATATATATACATAAATCCAGTATCATTATTATTTCATATATTTCATTATTATTCATTATATATACTTTATAATCATTCATGAATGGTTAACATGGAGAATGAATCTCATCGCGTCGTGGAGACGATAGTCCATACGTACGTACGAGCGATGATATCATTCACATGATCATGGAATTGTATATAAGAGTATGTATAATATTTAAGAATAAATATCACTTTACAATAATCATATATAGTTATTTATTTACACCATTATACCCATCCAAGTAAGGTGGGGGTCGAAAAAAGATTACACAACGGCGTTGAGACGATATTCTGTACGTACGCACGAGCGGTGATTTTGTTTTCCATAGGATGGATAGAAAGTGAAATAAGGTTGTTTCATATATATAATAACATGTCAGTATATATCTAGTACTGATGATATTACTCTATAATGAGACAAATAAATAAGAATAAGTAGAAAAAGAAAAAAACATGAGAGAACCGGAAGAAGAGATTACCTCTTCTTCGACGCACCTCCTTTAAGCTTCCTCTTATGGAAGTAGAGTTCGTATTTTGAGAAAACCATAACCTCCAGATTCTTTCTAGGGAAGTGGAGAAAAGAAATGGCCAGGGTTTGGCCGAGATTTAAGGCTCAAAGTGGTGTGAGGAAGAGAGGGAGGAGGTTCCCTTTTATAAGGGAGGAGAGGGGCACCTTTGGAAAAACTAAAAATATTATTTTATTATAAAGTCATATTTGATTATTAATAGCTCCAAATTTATTTATTTCTAAAATATGGTGGGGATTGGTATAAATACTCTCATAAAATATAATTTAGACATGTTTATGTTTCTATTTTAACCTTATCATTTCGATTTAACTTTAAGTTAAATAATTCTACTTTAACTGTGCCTTCTTGTTTTCTTACACTATAAGTTTAATAAACTTACTATAAAAAGCCAAAAGAACCACAAGTTGTTTATTATTAATATATATATCCTTATCTATGTCATTTGTCTGAACCGTAGATTTTTAAGAATAAAATAACAATTAATAATATAATATTTGTTTTAAAAACTATTTTATGTCAATTTTGACACTATTTGGTACTTGATATTTTTGAATATTATAACAACATGATTAGTTCACAAAAAGTTAATTAAATCAATAATAATAAGTCATATTAACCAATAAAAGTATTTTAATTCATAACAAGTCTCAAATTACATTTATTGGGGTATTTAAAATATCTATTATGTTAATATTTTCTTTAATAAGTTAATTACTCCATCATCATTGTGTCATAAATAAATTAAATTATTTAAAGTATAAAAATTATAAATAAAATACCATTATGTAGGAAATATTTTTATCTTTCTTATTAATATTTAATATCTAATTTATCTTATGTATAACCCTATATTAAAATTTTTTTAGTAATTAAAAATTGATTTTAACTATTTTAACTATTCTTTAATGAAAATAATAATAAATGTCCTAATCTAATCCAAGTGTACCTAAATGGTCATATTTTATTGATAAGGTTGTTTTTGGTCTAATTAAATTTATCCAATAGAATTATGACATGTGTTATGGTAATAATAATATCATTTTTACCCTTAATTACCCTATTTACTTTTAATCGTGGTAAATAAAACTAAAAAAGTTACTATTCACCAAAAATTATTTTGATCTCATTGAACAACATTTTAGTCCTTGATATTAACTGTTCCTCTCGGATTTTCAAAATTCAACTCACAGAAGCGGTAAAATTATGTTTTATGTGAATTTCCAAATTCCCCTAGGAGGTGGGTAAAAGACTATGGTAAGTTCAATAAAATTTTTATATATATATAATTATTATAAAATCACTCCAATTAATTACATTGAACTTATATAGGTATTATGTATCAATTATGACCTAAATTAAATTTAAATAAAATAAATAATTATTTAAATAAAAAGTGAGTTTTAAATAGTAACCAAGTGTTTTCACTATTCATCAAAAATTGACAGTTTTCAGAAAAATACCAAAAATTCAACCTAGGCTAATTTTGATATTCCAAATCCAAAAAATAAGTTCATTTCAAAAGATAAAATTTATAAAATTTTAAAAATTGGGTATTTCTATTCATAACACATCTTTGTTTAATGAAACTCTGTATTGCGTACAACACACGCTATCGTGGAAGGTAACCATTGCGTGTACTGCAAACCAAGTCAGGGATGCTTGTAGTGAAAGCTTCTTTTGGTGTAGCGTACAACACATGACATCAATAAAATTAAAAAAATATTTTTCATAAAATCTCGGCGTGTTACAAGTGTTCTCAATCAATGAAGTAGATGTTACGGTTTATTCTAGCAAAGACACTTGAGGGGCTATTGTATGTGGATTCCCCCTGTTATGTATCAACTCATTTTCTTACTTTTAAACCTTTACATGCATCAATAAATTTCCTTGACTTCCATAATTATCACATGTTGATCATATTATTAAATAAACTAATGATCAATCCCTAATCTCATAAGAGTTTTTCACGTAGCCAGAAATAAGAGATGATCACATAATCACTAAAATTGTTTGATATTGTAAGATAACTATTGAATGTTAAGGGTCTACTATTTTTGACTGATTATTATGAGTGTCCAGGATTGAGAGAGACCATGTTTAGAGAATATTCCTCTAAGAATCTCCATCTTTATTTTCCAAATGTTTGCTAATGAACGAATGGGGTAACACTAAGAGCATTATATTCTATCTAATTAAAGTGTAATGAGAAATCTGAATAAAAATACTGAAAAAAATAAAACACAATTGGAAACAATGTTGAAATATATGATAACTATTTACTATGTTTGAAGCACAACATGCATACTATTAGCCTAAAATAGGATAAAACAAATTATTTTCAAATGCTAAACATGTTGAAATATAGGATAAATACTAGTACATGCATACCAATAGGTTGTGATTTCTCTTGGATTTGGGTTAGGGGTTAGACCATGAGAGAATCCCCTAGAATTTGATGGTGGTGGTTACATACCAATACATACAAACATATATCTATATTATATATATATAATTAAGATATGTATATGATTATAGTGACACAATAATAAAAATTCTAGCCTTGGGATGAAGAAACTAGACCATCCAGTGTCCTTTTGGAACCATAAAAGGAGGTTATCTAAATATTCATTTTTTCAATTTTTTTTCTTTCCTGTAACTACACATTATTTAATTTTTATTGCTGTGTCTGGATTGGGACAGAATCCATGGGTGTCAGCCTACTAAAATTTATATCTCAAAAGTTGCTCAGTCCACCAATACCCTAGTGTACCTATGTAGATCCCTTTTCACAGGACTATAGGCCTTGGTCGATTTCTTATGATTTGTTTCTTGTACTTATGGAGTGAAGAGAAAATGGTAGAGATGAAGCTTCTTATGCTCATGGAGATCGCCGTATGGATTTTAGGTTCTTTTCTTTACATGTATCTAGTATTATTCTGTATTGTAAATCCTTCTATTATTTACTATTTAGCATATGTGTCAATATATAAAATGCATTTTTTTGTATAAAATAGAATTGTACAATTCATCAACATCATCCAATATTCCATGGTTGGAGAGAGAGGTCCATGCTTAAGATGTCTAATACTGAAATTTCAAATGATTAGCTTCTCCATTTTTTGGTGAATTCCACATCGGGGACACATATTTCTTTTTCATCTCTAGCACCAGATAAATGGATTTGTTGACATTATTTTCTACTTATGTCACTAATTCTATTTTCCCTCATGTTAAAGAGAATAGTTTCACATTAGGTTCACTATTTCTTTTTCCAACAATTCAATCAGGGTACACCCGTCACATTCATTTGATGTGAAACTTGTGTCGCTTATTATTTTCCTGCATTCCCACATTCCAAATGTGGGTGGAATTTATCACATTCGATGGTGATGTATTATACTTAATCAGAATGTAATGATGGGATGTCAGTTCATCCCTCCCTGAATTCCTCTTAGGAGTTCATTTCATAGTCCGCGTCCCCCTCTTAGTTTTATGTTGAGTTTATGGAACTCATCCAATGTTCCTTCTTGTTGTTGATGTTGGTTAATTAAAATGCTTCATTCACGAAATTACAAGGGGTTATTGATAAGGGAAAACCTTCAATCATGATAGTATCAATGTTAATGATCACTAACACATCTAGACACTGTATCTTTTGTGAATTTTATCCATCCTCATAAAAGGGATTCTCATGGGTGTGCAACCTAAGGCATACCATAGAGATCATGATGTATCTGATGAAAAAATATTATCCATAGATTTTTACCTAGAGAATCCCTTGTTTATAATGTAGTGGAAGTTGGATCATGATATTAAAATCTTTTGGATATCGAATGGTTTAATTAGAATTCCCCATTGATGATGATTAGGAAGGTATGTCCCAATGAGGGATAATAAGTAATTTTTAATGAATGGATGGATCAGAACACCCATTGGTAGCAGATCTGGGTGGTGTCTCACTTGAAAAAAATTACAGGGACACTACTCCAAGTGGATCAGGGATGTGCATCCAGAGTTGGAGGGACACGATGTTTTACCATTGGTGGGGATTGATCCTGGGATAAGATTCTTACATACCTTTCCTAGGAGGAAAGGACCAAAAACCATTTTGTTTGAGAGGGTGGTGTGGTTAATACACAATAAAATATATATTAATAAGAGAAAATAACTTGGTTGAATTGTTTTGGATTGTGTGGGTCTTATTAATGGGTCCTTTAGAGTGACGCTGAGACCAGCAATGATGTGGATGGGTCTTACACATAAGTGTAGACCATGTGGATGTCATGAACTTTCTGAGATATGTTGTCCTGAGGAAGATCAAGATGGATTACAGATGGAGTGGGTGAAATGAATGGATTTTTTTCGGTGTGTTGGGATTGATATTTAGGGATGCATTCTTTATTTCCATGTTATTTTGGGAATCATACCCTACATAGTTTTTATAGGGTATTGGGGTGTAAACCTATGTATGAGACCCATGGAGATAGATTTGTGTCATGGTTTCTAGTAACCTCTATGACCACCTAAGGCATGATTGGTTTAATAAACGAGAGGAATCAGTTGACCTGACTAATACATCATTGAAGATGCACCGATGAGAGATGGTGTGGGGCTTATGCATAGAATCTATCCATGGAGAATCAAATTCCATGTGAAGATGATATCATTCCATGTGAGTATGACATACATGTGGAAGCAGACCAAAATGAAAAATACTAAAACATGAGGGATGGGATTCTTCTAGTTCACATCTATTCTCTGATCCTAGTGGTAGAGGTTGTGATATGGAGAAATAATGCTTCCTGCTATAAGAATGTCTTAGGGATAACTCTATGAGAGATTTCCGTGATGATATTATTCCATATGTAGAGGATGTGATTCCATGTGGGGAGGATCTCATACCCTGTTACCCATACACATGACATCCTAGATTCCGCACACTTGGTGTGGTTATAGTTTAATATCATGTTTCGACAACAATGGTACTAGGTAGTTTTACATAATATCGAACGAACATAGGGGACTCACTCTTAATCCCTTTGGCCTACATAACCATCTATTATCACCCCTTGGTGGGGGATGGATTCAGAAATGCAAGGGTGAAATGGTGTGGAGGAGTGGTCAATTAAGAGTTATAAATTAGCATACCAATAATATAAAAGAAATGCTCATTAGCATAACTAGAATAAAAATAAATAGGTTTTACAACACATGCGCTAGATGAATAATGGATTTCATGGGTGGGGCTAGGAAATTACTGCATATAATATTGGAAAGTTTTACGAAGGAAGAATGTGAAAATCATTGGAGAGGTGTGAACGAGGGGATTCAGAATTGTTTTTTGGAATATAGGCAATACATTTGGCTCCAATTATTGGTTTCACAAAATATATATGGCTTGTGAAAAAGATTCGTGGGTGAGAATAAGTTTTGAATTCACACATGGTCAGGTGAGCATGAAAACGGGGTATTTTCCATGCACTATACATATTCTTAAAAGATATGGGAGTGGGTTAAATCGCTATGGTCTCATATCATGGAGGACCCTCAAGGAACGTTTTCATAAATATCTATTACCATTATGTTTTAATTCATTTTTACTTTCATGGAAGATCGGTCTTACGTAGAGAAAAGTGACCTCTCATCTTCTGATATATCAAACTAAATAGAATGGGTGGACTTAAATACAAATATGAGTCATTCTATGATGGAATGAATGATTCTGTTTGTGGAATAGGTTTTCAATATAGATATTCCTTGATACATGGTGACTGATCATGAAAAAGCCCATTTGACGTCACATTGGGCACACAAAGGGTTTGGAGGAAAATGATGGTCTTTCCCACAAAAATAATCTTTTGTGTGGAACATCGTTGGTCGATTTAATGTCATGCGAAGAAGGATAGAGAGATATGTCACATTGGACATGCAATATTCTTCCGCATTGATATCAATCTTGTGTTCACATATTGAATCATGAGCCCATATTCCCTAGCATGTTTGATATGGTTCCCGTAAGTCAGAATATGGTTTTCTATGTTAAACATTGTCCATTTGCTTCCCCAGGAAGATTTCAGTCCCAAAAATACTAATGTATAGAAGTGAAATAAAATATTCATTATCAATACATAGGATCTAAAGTGGTCCATGATATATACTATACATTCATTGGATAGTTTTTCGATTTCTCGGAGGAATTCACATCACCACCCATGTGGAAAACAACATCAAACAATAGAAATCATAATAGAATATCATTATTCAGGTGGAATAATTGCCTATATCTTATAACATATAATCATACCATTTGTGTCCATGTATAACCTAAGAGTATTTACCAGTCTATCACACACTATTTGTGATCCATCCAACCATAGAACCATAAAATAACATACACATAGGGGTCATATCTCACCATGGAACCAATATATAGAATTTTTCGAATTGTTTGAATCCAATAATATAATAGCTATATGATATAGATCAAAGTGATGAAATCCTCTCCTAAGCTATCATATAGAATACATCTAGAATATTATATCCCTCTCTAGAATTTTCATATACCATAGACCTTGGGGGTCAAATCCCACCATGGAATAATAATAGGGAATTTACCTAGGGGCCACATCCCACCCTCATGTTGTCATATTATTTATATCAACAAGTAAATGTGGTGATAATCAGTTCAATCACCACATATATTTCTTTTGGTTTTCTTTTAATAATGAAACCTAATATCATAACCATATTCACAGTAGTTTATTACTAGCCTCTTTTTGATAATCATCTCATTGGTTTTCAAATGAATAAAAAATTAATTATTATACCATAAGTCACATCAAGGCCTATACACCCCACATAGATTCCACTATCAATTTCCATCATAGGGTAAAACCTATTTCTAATGAGAATAAAATCTCCCAGCATAACCATGGTCACCGTATACATAATTTTCTATAGTGGACATGTAATATTTCCATAAAAAAGTGATGACATCACATCCATTCCACTTCCATATTCAATATATGTTGGTTCTACCACACAAAACATACACAAAAGTCATTCCCACAGCATAACCACCAAAGTTATCATTTATTACTGTTTGAGGAGAACTATCTCCATGCACCATTCAAGTACCTAAGAGTACAAAATGTATCCCAATTGTCTATATGGCCGACCATATGGCATTTATTTCATGGTTCACCACTCTCCCCTATTCTATGGTGCAAAGGGAAACAATAAAAATATCCATAATGTTTCATCCTTCAATTTTTGTAACACCCCATTCTTCGACGGTATGTTTCCTTTTGAATAAATAAATATCTTGCGATGTATGCAACTTCGAGATTCTAACATGCCCCGAACAATCAAACTAGGCATTCTAAATATCAATACAAACTTTTTTAAATTTTACATTTTTTTTTAAAAAAATGGACTTCATTTTTGGATTCGGAATATCAAAATTATCTTAGGGTGAATTTTTTGTACTCTTCTGAAAACTTACAATTTTTGATGAATAGTGATAAATACTAAATTTTATTTAATCAACTTTTTTAATTGAAATAATTTTTAGTGTTAAACATTACATTTCAGTGGTTTTAAAGTGTAATTAGAATATATTTATTTAATTTAATATAATTTAGGTTATTACATGTAATTTTACATTTAAACTGGACTTAACATGTGTCAACCTTTTGATAGTTATTTTTTTTAAACATGCCTTTTATTTTGACAATGGGAATTAATTTTAAATTAATTTCTACAACTGAGGTGTTTTTAATTTGGATAAATGGATTCCATATTTGAAATCTGGAGGTCCTAATTTTGTAAATAGGTATCTTTTATTTTTAGACATTATGAGTATTTACTTTAGTAAATATTTTCTTTTCCATGGTTAAACGGTAAATCTGGTAAATAAGGTTAGTCAAATATTATTATAATGATATTGAATGGCCCTAAAATGTGTCATATTCCTATTCGATGAAGAATTTCAAAGCATGGGAATCCTTGGGTTGATTTTTGGATTCCATGGTGCTACTTGGGAGTGATAATGATAATTTCTATTAATTAGTTTAATGTAATGAAAAAATGACATAAACATATCAATTTTAGTAAAATAATTTTTACGATGGGTTATATATGTTATAATTTCAACTATAAATATTCATATGAAAGAGAAAAATATTTTCTATATCATGGAATTTTGTTTATAATTTTTATACATCATATAAATAAAATTATTTATGACACAATAATGATGTAGTGTTTGCCTCATTGAAGAATGATTTAAATAAATGAGATTATAAAAATTAAAACAATACCCAAAACCTGTCTGATTAATATTGGATGATTTGATTTCGAACATGTCTCATCATATATTTTACATTAATTGTTTTGGAGTTTTTGATACAAAAAATCATTATATAATAAAATAATACATTCAAACATTTTTAAAGATCCCCTCATCCCCCTTATAAAAATCCCTCACCTTGAACCCATTTCACGCACCTTTCAAGAACCTTGTCTCATCCAAAATCTGACAAATTAATATCCCTACATACCTATCTTCCTCTTAGAAGCCTTACCTTTGGCATAAGGCACTTCAAAGAAGACTTTTGGTTCAAACCAATGGGAGTTACCCTATTTAAAGGTAACATCTCCTCTTAGGTTCTTATCTTTTATTTTACATCTCCAACCCCCTAAACTCTCTTTATTTATTTATTTTATAAAAAACACTATTATCCTCAATATAATCGGTTGTTTTTATGATATTTATTTGAACAACACTTACACAAACATCTATCTTATGGGTATAAAACATAATGTTTCTGTGGACGGCGCACTACTGCCTCACGAAACGATGATTGTTCAATATTCTATAACCACCTCTTATGGTGGCCATTATGATGGAACTATAATTATATATGATATTTATATTATTTATATTATCTATAATCTTCGGTAATTCTCTTTAATATCATACATTTATTGTTTTCATGTTTTATATATATGATAATTTCATTTGAGAATGTGTGGACTACCCCCACCCCCTCAATGTCGTATAACTCATTCAAACCATCTATGGAACATATAAAATATGTTGTTAATGAACATATGTAACATATATAAAATAGTATATTATAATGTAAAAATATTATACCCATTTATCATTTGTTATTCATTCCTTTTAAAATAAAAAATGGAAATGGAAGTAGTGTTTGTGGGTACGTACGGATTACCGTCTCCACAAACGTGTTGAGATTCATTCCCCATCATAATCATTCAAGAATAATTATCATTTGATTATTAAAGAAAACATTTAATTTCATTATATAATTTCGTATATGAATAAATTATATCCTATCCAAAACAAACATGAGTTACATAACAAAACATATAAAGTAAAACAAATCAGTTAACACCCGAAACGATGATACTAATAAAATATTAATAACAATAAATTATTAAAAGATCATATATGATATCATATTTATGTATGGGGTTCTTTTATAATTTAATAAAAATTATTTAACTATTATAGAGGAGTCTAATGTACCCTCGAACAAGGAAAAGTACAAGGTAAGGGTAAATTTCACAATCTCTTTATAATCTGAGGTTGTTTTTACGTAAGTATCTACTTGGACCTATTTATCATAAACATCCATGTTTCAAAAAAATGTATTTCAAATTTTTATTATTATCTACTATATGATGGGTTAAATTCATTTATACCCTTTTTTGACTTTTTATAAAATGGTTTGAAAGGAATCCTTCCATCATTTTCCAAACTAGGTACTTTATGGCCTTTTCAAAAAATTAATGTATGAATTTTTTTCTTCTTATACCGCGGTTGTGGTTATTCGGCGTTGTTATGACAAATTTTAAGCTTCCCTTACATGCTCTTAAAAATATTTTCAAAATAAATGTTTTCTTTTATAATTACATGAGATTTAAATGATTTCAAATTAGAAAGAGATATTCCCCAAAAATAATTTTAATTTCATCTATGTGAACATACATCAATGAATTTTATACTTGTTTTATGATGATTTGTTATGATTGAAGACATCCAGATTGTATTGAAGGTTTTGTGATGTGTTTGACTATGGATGTGTTATTTTTATACCATTCATGGTTTATGGTTAAAGTATTAACATTTTGTATGCTATTTTTAAAACAAATGTTTATGTTATGTTTCATCCTTTTTATATGAGGAATTTAGTTGACTTAGTAAGTGACTAATAGATCCCACTATATCTCCATGATTCATAGATATGTCTCATGAAAAAAACTAGTGTCTTGGGAAAAGGCATTGTCAAAATCTTATTTGTATTCATGGCATAAGGCCTTGACTATGTGGTTATGATGTCTGGTATTATTCATTCCATCATTATGAAATTATCTATTTTTATTAAATGTTATTATTCAACTAGTATAATATCCATGTGAATAAGTAAATGGAAATATTTTATTTCTCTTTCCTATATTATGCTGAATTTTAATTTTAAAAGTATTTTTTAGTCTTATACATTTTCTTAATTGTTTAATATTATTTATGAGAGTTTCGGTGATATTGTTATCCTTACTAAGCATCTGAGATCTCCCCTTTCTATGTTTTTTCCCATGATGTGAAGAAGTAAATAATGATTAACCTATTGGGATATGATAAGGATATGAGTGTGTTCAAAGGGGAAACAATGTTGTTTTTCTTTATTTTGTTATGTAATGTAAAACTTATATATATCTCTAGTACTTACAAGGCTACTAAACTAATTTGTCATTCGAGACATGATTCCTTATATCATGCCCATGTTATGTAATAATTAACCAACTTTGGGTAATAGGGGTTAGGGTTTTAAGGTTGGTATCAGAGGAAGATTAGTATAATATTTTGAAACTAGATTAAGATAAACTCTGATTAGAGCACATTAACCTAAGATTGACATTGAAGATTATTATATAAGAACTTCCTAGAATTTTGGTAATGAATAGATTTTTTTTATTTTCCAAGAAATACATCCCTATCTGGAATCAAGAAGGTTGAGGCGGCTCTAGGACAGATGTACATAAAAGTGAAAACACTGATAAGGAGTTTTAGGCTTGACCTGGGGTATCCCGGTAGATGAAAATGGGCCTAACTACAATCGTGGTT
The DNA here is from genome assembly GCA_963277665.1 of Viscum album. NCBI lineage: Eukaryota > Viridiplantae > Streptophyta > Magnoliopsida > Santalales > Viscaceae > Viscum > Viscum album. The sequence continues at coordinate 251,537,231 of OY728133.1, forward strand.
ATTACACTGCTAGGGAATATGCTTAGGATAATTCAAATTTACTTTACAAACCATTATTATGAATTTATGAGTATATAACTCATAAAAAACATTTTTATGATTATGGATTACATCCATAAACTGATCAATTTATGCTATGTGTTTTACAAGTATGGAATTATGTATTGTGATTCGTAATCTAATCAAGTGTATGACATTGTTTAAAAATTGCACCTTGGGGAAGAAATGTAAATTGTATCAATGAAAATAATCCATGTTGGGATAGCCCTCCTACTCAAGATAATTATAGTGGAGATGGGGATGCAACTGGTGCTGACCATCTTATGACTATACAGGGACAACTCACTCAGGTTATGAATAATAACCTTGACCAAATGGAGCACCCTGATCCACAACGTGGAGGACCAATGATAGAACTCTTTATGAGGCAGTAACCACCAAAATTAAATGGGACAACAAAAACATTTGTCGCTTAGAAATGGATATGTTCCATAAAGAAATTATTTCATTCTTCGGGGAGTAGCAAAAGAGAAAAACTTTTCATGGAAGTTTATCACCTCACGATAGATGAATATCAATGGTGGTCATTAATTCAAAACACAAAGGTGGATAAAGAAGTATCGAATATGGAATGGAAGGTTTTTAATTATATTTAATTTGAAAAATAATTTCCTCGTGACCATTGAGTGGATATTAAAATACATTTTCTGAGTCTGATGCAAAAGCAGTATGATAGTGTCACAAAGTAAGATTCTAAAATTAAAATTTTAGCAAGGAATGCAGCTGATTATATACATAACCCAAGGAGTTATATCGATCGATTATTTTATAGTTTTAAACAATTTCTACAACAATCATTACTCTCACAATCCTTCTCATAATATGAAGAAATTATCTCATGTGTTATCAAGATAGAAAATGAATTCTCTATCTCTAACAACTATAAAGAAAAGAAAAAATATAATAGATCAAATGAACACTCTGGAAATGGAAATAAGGAAGAGGATGGAAAAGTTGAATATCCATCCTATAGTAAATATGGGAAGAAACACCCCAGTACTTGCCTAAAGAGAATGGGAGTCTGTTGCAAGTATGGTGAAAAAGACTACTAAGCTTGTGATTTCAATGGAAAGAAAGAGGCTGTCAATATTAAATGCTACAATTATAAAGAACTGGGGCATTAATCAAATGAATATCCTATGTGACAAAGATACTTACCTCAGAAAAGGCCAAGGGATTAAATCCATGCTTATGCGATCACTTCTACTGAGTTTTAAGCCCCTAAAGACATGGGTGTATGTAATTTAATGGTTTCCTCATGTTTAGAAAATGATTTATTTGATTAGGTATCATCAAATTGTTTCATATCTTCCTAGTTTTCTTTGAAAAGTAGATATTTCCAATTTCATTTAACAAGGGAGTTATTAGTCAATAGTCCTAAGGAATGTATCATTACAATAATGTTTTGTGAATCATTCACCATTAGAGAATTTAAATGTTCTTTATCCGCTAATATCATCGCTATAACCATGATTAAATTTGATATAATCATCGGTATGAATTGGATTTTGGACCATGATGTGAAACATTATTGTAAGAAGAAAGGGGTTATAATTTTTTATTATGAGAAGGAATACCATATCTTAATAGACGAAATGTCACCATCTGATTCTTATCTGGATCCACCCCCTGTATCTCTACTAAATTCAATTATTGTGGAGGAAGAGAGTGAAATAAATATGGTCAAGGAAAAGAATGTTCAAATAGTGGATGTGCCTATTGTACAAGAATATGTTGATGTATTTCCAGAGGATTTACCTAGACATCATCTCAAAAAAGAATTTGAGTTTTCAATTGATTTAATTACTGGTTCAAGGCCTATATAAAATACCCCTTATATAATGTCCACTGTGTAATTAGTGGAGCTAATGAAACAACTAGAGGAGTTGAGTAATAAAAGATTTATTTTCCCTACTGTTTCTCCATGAGGAGCACCTGTTCTTTTTGTTAAGAAGAAAGATGGATCTATGAGGTTGTGCATTGACTACAGGGAGATCAATGCTATGAAAATTAATAACAAGTATCCCCTACCTCGTATTGATGATTTATTTGATCAACTTCATGGAGGTCAATATTTTTCAAGATTGACTTTCGATATCAATACCATCAGGTGTGTGTGAAGAAGGAAGACATTCCAAAAATAGCATTTTGAACAAGGTACGAGCATTATGAGTTTACAATAATGCATTTTGTACTAACTAATGCACCGTCATTCTTCATGGATCTGAGGAACATGTTTTTCAAGAACTAGAACATAATTGCCATTTAGCGGTGGTTTTTTTTGTGTTTCACGGCTGTTTAAACCGCCATGGCATAGTTTGGCGGCGGTTAACAGAAACCACCACCTAATACGACGTCACCAATCTTTTCCTGGTGGTTTTTTCCATTCTGTGGCGGTTTATCGAATGCATCTTAGTAGACTCATTTAGAGGTGGTTTTCCAGAATTTATCGGCGGTTTTTAAAATCCCTATATATCAATTTATTAACAGTGGTTATAACCGCCGTGAATAAACTCAAATTCAGCAGCCATAAATTTGCCGCCGAAGTCACGGGAATCGCTTCGGAACGATGCAGTAACGATTCCGCTATGTCATGGCGGTTAAAACTGCTGCTAAACATAAGAAAAAATGTAGGTTTAGTGGTGGTTTAAACTGCCACCCATATAAATGTCGTGGAGGTTAAAACAGCCACTAAAAGCCAACCAAAAAAATAATAAATTTTCTACTTTTGTTGCGCCACTGCCCTAAAAAACAAATCAAACTATAAAATATAAACTAACTGGGATACATTATAACCCTCATACCATGCATAACCCACATCATGAATCATCATCACTAGCCCTCCTCCTTCACTACATCACATTCCCATAATCACTTCCTCAATATCAAAAATAACAATATGAAAATCACACACCAAAATATCACATTCCACAAGAAATCATTTGGTAAGAAATTATATATTATTCATATTTGGTTAAAATGTATTAATCAATTATAACTGATGATAAAATATTATAGTTAATTATGTATGATTCCTTTCTATGTTATAGGACCTAAGAAAATGGGTGGTGAAATATTGGTCTATGGAAAGCTTGGGGGTGAGGTCTGTCCTTGAGTTGTTAAGTGGTGTGTCAATGGAAAGGGGCTTCAAAATGAGTTAGGCTCTCTAATGTTCTAGACCTATTGTTTTTATTATTATTTTGTGTGGTTTGGGGTGTGTTATATTTCCATTAGATTCCATTCTCCTTCTATAAACCAAATTATTATTATTTAATTAAATTGTTAATTGAAATTAAAATGTTAAGGTGATTGAAGACCACAGGAAAACTAAACTACGTGCTAGGGAACAAATAGAAGATTGTGTACTGGCCTGATTCCTCAATCTCTAAAGGATGAGGCATTGAACTTAGATATCTCAAGTGACTTCCTGACCCCTTCATTGGGTGGGGGACCTTTTGAGATGCCTTTTCCCTAGAGGATGAGCCTTGTATACCTTTTTATGGAGGTGTTTTGTGACATAAGATGACCATCCAATGTGGGCTAGATATGACCCTTGAGACACCTCCAAAAATTAAGTAATGTTTGACTTAGAAACCATGTCCTATCTATTTTGGAATGTGTCTTGGGTATACCATAATGTTATGCAATCATAGTAATTATTTGTATTGACCAAACCCTTTTCCATTAGTTGTGGTTTACTCTATGTGGAAAAACATAGGATGGACTAGGATTGGGTTTGCTGTGTAGACCATCTAAGCGGAACCTTCTAACTAAGATGGTCCATGATCCATATTCCTGGAAAACCCATTATTGGTTACCACATTTAGGTCGAGATGTTATTTTATATATTGACACTGCTAGAAATTGTGATTTTATCGAATGAAAAGCACTAGATTGAGATAGTGGTCCATGAACAAGGATCTCAAGAGAGATTTCCCTACATACATACAGACCTAGATAACCCATGTGGGTTCCCAGTAGATAGACCAACCTTGAACAGGTGCATGTGTTTCTTAAGAGATGGTTACATGTGTCACTATAGAACCTGATCCATTGTGGATGCCTGGTGGAGCTATGATGCTAATGATGGGAATGGGTGTTCGGATGACCATGGTTTTATTTATATTTATATTTAGTCTTGATTCATGATATTTAACAAGAATCATTAGAAAGTCTAATTGGGAATGACACAATATTCATTACTTAGGAAACTTGTGAATCACTTGTTGGGATGGATGAGACCCTTTGATTCTTATTGTGTTTCTAATCTATTATCAGGACATATTCGGGGTGGACACTTTGTACAACTTGCATCAATCATGTATGATAGATGTATAACTAATGGTGGTACCTTTTTTTCAAATAAAATCCATCGTGTCATGTGTGCTAGCTATATTCTAGTAATTTATATATCTTCTCACCAGATTGTTAGTTTGGGACATATGAGTAGTCCATTCTAATAATTTTTCTATATAGATCATGATGCTACACATGCATTCATAATTTGGGTTTTATATTGATAACATACAAGTAGATGGTGCTTTATAGCTTTTTAGGGATTATGATAGGTGTGGTTGGACAATTGGAGCATCCACAGGGTCAATAACCCTCCCGGTGGCATAATATATCCATGGAATGAGTCCTCTATTTATTTTTTATATTACGTAACACTATCTTTGTGATAAGAAATGGGTACTACATTCATAGAGTTGGTAACCCTCATAGTTGATGCACACAATGCACATTGAGGCATAAATCATTCATTGCAGCCAGTAAACATCTTGAATAACAAAGTATTTAGTGTTTAATGAGTCCATTATTACTTCTATTATTGAGGGAGGATGTAGAAGTGATTGACGTGTGATAGTATGGGCGAAAGTTAGGACATGAAAATGTGTTGTGGAAACTACCAATTCAAACACAGGCCCAAATGGAATGATCTATACCACACTTGAGAAATCAAGACATAAAATGAAGCATCAGAAATCAATAAAATGCATAAAAAGAAACATGAGAAATCAAGGAAATTTTAGGACAAGAAAATGTGTGGTGGAAACTATGTTCCAAAAATGTTTCATATACAAACCAATTGTTCCCATAAATGTTCAACACATCAATAATACAACTATTTAGGGTCCGATGATGCATCATCACCCTCTCCACCTTCATATCCACTTTATGTTGTCACCTGTAAGAACATTATATTGAAAATTAAATATGGTTTCATATTTATATTAAAACTTAAAACCAATGAAAGTTAGAAAACTAAATGAATTTCATTTTTGGTGATTTACCTACATACAACCAGTTGATGCACTACCACCGGGGGCATATCCGCTCATCTGCTGAGGTATTTCAGTCAACTCTTTCTACAAAGCAGATATCTTATCCCCCTACTGGTGAACTGTGTTTCGTAAAGAAACAATCTCTTTCATAGAATCTTTGGGTATGGGCTGAGTAAATTCAGGAGTAGATGCAGTTTCCATCCCCGTTGGCCTACTAAAAACATTAGATGGTATGGGTCGCAAACCTATCCTGCACAATCTTCTAGGATGCTCCTTCCCAAGGACTTTAGCAACTGCGTCTTCCTGGGAGACTGAGTAGGACTTCCTAGGATTGGCAACCCATAGTTCATTAATTTTTACCTATAAATAAATTATCAATATATATTAACACAGTAAAAACTAATAATAAGTTATTATGATAAAAATTGACTTCATACCCCAACATCTTTAGCAGGCTTATTAACAAAGCTTCCATCTGATTTCTTGTGAACATCCAACCACAGTTCAGCTCTGGATGCTTCATGCACTAAACTCTCGGACTATATTAAACTAAGATAAATCAAAAATACAATATATTAAACAGATAATATTGTCTTATAAATATTTATACTAATTAAAAGATTACTAATGTTGTTCGGCTTCTAGAAAAACTTTTTGAGCCCTCGGTGTGCGGTATGACTTGCTTAGCCTGGTTTGATGCATTCTGTCTTGAAAGATCCTGAAATATATAAAATGCAATTTTGTACTAATGTATTGAATGTGATGTCCTTTTCATATACAAGTATAAATGTAAAATGAGGATAATATAATAATATATATTTCGATACCATCTGCTTCTAATCAGGATGTCTTTCAACAAACACGTTCCATTTTTCTTTCCATACCCCACTGGGTAGCTTCTCATACATTTGATGCATGTTCAATGATGTATCGTTGACATCACACCACAATCTCCATTTTAAATCTTTCAACTTCTTACCCAGATTTTTCAACGTCCACTTCCATGCTATAACAATAGCAATGGTAAAGTGAAATAACATCTGTATAGAGAAATTCATTTTGAACATATTAGTAACATGACATTTAATTAAACCATAATTTAATAAATTTACCTTTATTTGAGAATCATAAAATTCATTTTTCCAGCTTGGAGGCATATGTCTCCAATAGTCATATGAAATGGGAAGGGAAACAGGCTCCGCTGCCAGTTGGCCTAAAATCAATCCAAGTAACCTGATGACGTCAGCTGTAGGGACCCCATAAGAATCAAATGGCATGACTATCTTCTCGCCAGTCATATTCCAAAGATCTGAAATTTTTATGATTTTTTCCACTGTTTCATTTTTGTCATCTTCAATGAGCAAACAATTAGTATAAACAAAATGCAATAAATTTATTTATTTAAAATTTTTACCTATGACAGTGACACTCCAGTATGCCCGGGATGAACTGGATGGGGCGTGTCGCTACCCACTACTGAGGCTTCTGAAGGGGGAGTCAATGAATCACCCTCTACTAGGAAATCCACAGATGGTGCCGATGGAGATGGTTCAGGGGTGTCAACAGCTGATGCCTCAGATGTCGTGGGGAGGGAGCCAGATGGATCGCCATCTGTCATAGAACTAGATGAAATAGTGTACTTCTTCCTCCTTGGCATTCCTGTCATTTAATCAAATAAAAATAACTTTAGAATATAAATTTCAAAAAATTTATGCAGAAAAAAAAATTGAAAATGATAATAGATGCCCAGTACTAACAGACAAAATATATATAAAAATGATAATGAATGACTGCAGAAATGAAACAAGTGGATTCTGAATAAATAAATAATTGTACATACAATCATTTTCCCCAAAAATCATGTTATTTTTCTACTCCATTGCATCATCCACTTCATTTATCCTTACTAGACTAATTGATTCAATATCACAATGGAAAAATAATCATGCTTCCTGTTGCTGACTAACTTCAGTTTCAGATGTAAAATTTTCCACTTCATCACCCATATCTTACAAATCTCTTTGTATTAAGTGAGAAACTACACTCCACCCTTCATCGGAAACACCATTTATATAATATACCATTTTTTTCTTATGATGCTAAGATATATGGATCATGCAGTTCATGATCACCAACATCCATCAAGCGAGAGAAGTTCACAGAAGTAAATTGCAAGAAATATCTTTTAACAACACTTATAAAATCGACCCATTTGAATTTGAATACAACAATCAAAAAATGTCTGTGGTAGTTTAATTCAATAATATCATCCATCATTCCATAGTATTCCACTTCAGAAAATGTAAATAGACCACTATTCTATTTTTTCAAACCCACTACTCGATCAACTGTACGAAATCTAAATCCATTCACATTATAAGCATCAATCTTTCTAACTTGTTTTAGAGGACCTCTAGCAAGAAAATTAAAATATTCTGACACCTCGGCACGAGTATCAGTAATCATGATCTGAAAAAAAGAAATATAGATTGTTATATTTAAAAAATTTATGTGTCAAAGTAAAATTAATGTTTAGTGCAATATTTATGAACTTACAGATCATGAAAACCATTTTACAAGCTCTTTATTAACATCTTTCGTTATATCTATCTCATTTTATGATCGTCCTCTATTTCATCGCTTTTTTTCATGCTCAACTCTTCAATAAATGGATGTGAAATTTCACTATTCAGTAACACAAAACTATGTGCCTATAATAATTCAAATTCAGTCAATGTCACATTTGAGGTCCTCTCAATTGATCGGCCAATAATAGGAAATATTTTGAAATTCTGATGTATTAGAGATTGATTTTATGTGTCGTCAAAATGTCCAATTTGATTAAATATTGTCTCAATATCTTCCATGTATCGAGAAAAAAAGGTCAGACACTTCTAAGTCAAATAGCCTTTACAAATAGAGCCTTCTGGTTGAGCTTTATTTCTCACGTATGATTTCAAATGCCCAAGATATCTGTGAAATAAAATAAACAAAATTATGAATTTAATTAAGTACCAAAAATTGTTTACATAACTAGAAAACATATAAATAAATTACCTCTCAATTGGATACATCCATCGATAATTAACGGGGCCTCCTAATTTAGCTTCCTCAACCAAATGCATAGTTAAATTCATCATTATAGTTAAAAACGATAGAGGAAAGACCATCTCCATTGCACAAAGGTTCAATAAAATCCTCTCCTAGAGGTTGTCAAAAAGAAATGGATGTATATATTTCTCACATAGTTGTCGGAAAAATGTGCAGAACTAGAGTACAACAGCAGAAACTTTTTCAGGTAATAATGTACTCAATTCCAATGGTACTAACTTTTGTAACAAAATATGTGAAACGTGACTCTTTAATCCAAGTAACTTGCGATTCTTCAAGTAAAAACACCTTGAGATGTTACATGAATACCCATCAGATACCTTAACATTCTTTAACATTCAAAGGAATATATCTTTATCCCTATTTTTCGTTACAAAAATTGTTGGAGGATACTTTTAATTTTCATATGGCCAGAGATCGCATTTTATGTTCATTTCTTGTAAGTCTTTGCGAGCATTGAGATAATCTTTCGACTTTCCATGATCATTAAGAAATGTGAATATCAAATGGTCAAAAACATTCTTCACAATATGCACCACATCAATATTATGCAACAAAAAATTTAATTCCCAATACGGATGTTTGAAGAATATACTTTTTTTCATCCATTGTTGTGTTCTGGTATTGCTTGACAATGCACTTCGGACCCGTTTTCTGTGCTCATTAAAATGATAATCCTTCCCAAATTCCATTTCAAAATTTTAAAGCTATCTCAATATTTCAAAACTAGTTAACAACATTGGAGGCGGTATATGATCAATGGAACCATTAAATTTTGATCTGTTCAGCTGAAATCTATGAGATGCATCAAGAAATCATTGATGACACAAGAAGCACCATTTTTTACTGTGAGGTAGCCGTTTGGGCTCAAAATCAATGTTACAATTGGGAAAAGCAAAACATGTGTAAGTGTTCCAACTAGACAAATTCCCAAGCCCAAAGAATTCACTAATGGTCCACATTAAAGCAGCATGAATTTTGAACAATGTTTTAGAAGAAGCATCAAATGTATCAACACCGTTGCTCCATAACTCTAGCAATTCTTCAATCAATGTCTTCAAGAATACATCAATAACATTTCTAGGTATTTGTTTTCTAGGAATAATCATCAAAAGGATAAATGATTTTTATTGCATACACATCCAAGGAGGTAGATTATAAGTAGAGAAACTCATACTTTACATATATTGTTATTACTTCAAAATGGAAGCATACTTATTACAACATATAACAAAACCATGAAAGGACCGTATAGGTATAGTGTGTTTAGAAACTGGGAAACATAAACAACTGGTTCATAAATCATCTACGTTGTCTCCCATTTATTTCATCATATCTAGAGTCCCTTTTTAGCATATCCTACTTAATATCCTTCTTCCTGGCCTGGGGTAAAGAAAACATACAAAAGGGTGAGCTCAAATGCTCAGTAAGGGTAAACAAAAGAAATATCAAACATATCATATATATAAGAACATAACATTTTGAAAATCTTATCCTGTAAAAGAGATCATAACATGGGATAAACCGTAGAAGTGAAATGTAATCCCAATAATCATAAATTAAAACATGAAGCTTTGTTTCATACACACATAATCATTGAAAATCATTTCTTAGTACTCAAGACTCATTACCAAGACTATATTAGTAGAAAAAGTCCATTTCTGAACCGACTTCACTCCTCATTTTTGTCCTATTTAACTGAACCAGTTTAACCTGCCATCCCAGCCATGTCTATCTCATGAGATATACAATCTTTAACAAATTCATTGGAGGGAGATATAGGTCCCACCCATCAAATAATGATACCATTCTTACATGTGTCACAAAATCATAAACTGTGCATCATATCATAACCCATGTAATAAAAATGGGAATCTTAACCATCGTGACATCATAAAAATATTTCAATCACAACATAATCAAATCAATGTAATAATAGAGAAGAAACAGAACCCTATATTATCTTAGATGGAAAATAATTTTGATAAAACTGTTGAACTCCATTCTTGAGGAAAATATCATTTCTACTTCAAAAACATTTTTCCTTTTTTAACATGTCATACAATCTTAAACTAAAAGTATTTGATTAAAAATAAACTTGAAAACTTGTAAAGGAATCTTCTTGGAAATAATGTTTTAATAATCCATTCATTCCGTATAAGTTAAAAAAACAGTCTTCAAGTACTTTTGTCGGAAAAGTCAAAAAGTACCTCGTAAGAAAAACTACAAAAGATTCCATTCATATCCTTTACTAAAAACACACAGAAGGGTAAAATTGGATTTAAAAAATTTTAGGTGGATGGAAACAATATTACATATTGAGGGAACATGGATCTGGATGATAAAATACAACCCAATAAATACCAAAATATAAACAATCTCGGATAAAAATGAGATTGTGATATTTTCCCTTACCTTAGGTCCGATTTTCTTCATAAGTGTCCGCACCTACTGTATAATGATTTAAATAATGTTATTGACTTATTCTAGAATCATACTTATTGTTATGATATCATATATTGTCATATTCTTAGCTTCTTATTATTAATATTTCATTACTACTTGTTATTCGGGTGTTTATAACTTTTTGTTCTTATGCGTGTTTTGTCGAATAATTTCTTATTCTTCCCTTTAAGTTGTAGATACCTCATTTAATAAATGGTATTAGTGCAGTATATATCATATTTATTCTTTAAATTCATTTATAAAATCATTATGCAATGAAGTTCATGTAGAACGAATCACATCACATTGTGGAGACAGTATTCCGTACGTACGCACGAGCGATGATATCGTTCCCATGATCGTGGAATTGTATTGGAGTGTATTTATACTATTTCATAATAAATACCACATTACAATAATCATTTATAGTTATTTATTTTCACCATTATACACATTCGATTAAGGTGGTGATGGAAAATAGATTACACCACGGTGTGGAGATGGTATTCCGTACGTACGCATGCACGGTGATTTCGTTTTCCGTAGGATGGATAGATGGTGAAATAGGGTTGTTTCATACTTATAATAACATATCAATATATGAGTGATACCGATGTTATTAATTCATAATGAAACAAATAATGAAGAAGAAGTGGAGGAAGATATAAATTTGAAAGAATCGGTAACAGACATTACCTCTTCTTTGAAGCGCCTCTTTGAGACCTCCTCTTAGAGCACTACAATTGGTCTTTGAAGAATACAAGGACCTATTTATGTTTCTAGGGAAGTGGGGGAGTGAAGTGGGTAGGGAATGGCCGAGCCTGAAGGCTCAAATTGGTGTGAGGAGGAGAGGGAGGAGGTTCCCTTTTATAAGGGAGGAGAGGGGCACCTTTGGAAATATAAGAAATATTAGTTTATATTAAATCCCAACCCCACATAAAAACTTCCAAAATGACTAATATCCGAAGATTAGATGAGATAGGGTTGTAATATCCGCAACCAATAAAATTTATACATGTTAGGAATTTATTTTAAACATTATCAACTTGATTTATCCTTATTTATCAATTTAATTTTATTTGTGGTAAAAATATTCTAAATTTTAAATTATTATAAATAATTACATATGTATTGTAAATTTTCCATATTTTGACACATTATGAAATTTTTGACCATATAAATTTTAATTTATAATTTTTAAATATTTTTGTGATTTTTAAACAATTTATTAATATGTTATTTTTATAAACTACAATAGTGTCAATTTTGACACTATTCATTTATTTGAATTTAAATAAAATATATAGAGAAGATATGTTCAAAATAAAAGCTTTAATAGATTCATAAAATTTCATATGTATCTATAAAATTAGTGGATCACATTAAATAGTTCATATAATATTTATTTTAATATTTTTTAAACCATTTATTTGATATTTTAATTAATAAAATAATTTCAACATCACTATTGTGGCGTAATTAATGATAAGTATTTAATACCTAAAAATTATAAATAAATTCATATGGTGTATATAATTGTATTAGATTTCTAGATACTATTCATGTTCGACGTTTCATTAATTATATCACTAAATTAAAATTATTATACTCATAAGATTTAAGAAAGAGACATGTTGTCACATTCTTTTCTTTTAATAATGATTAAATTATTTTCATAGGAAAAAGTCCATTAAATGAACCTAATCAGACCCTTAGGTGATGTGGGTCAACTTTTAGTCATCCAATAGTATTTTTACAGTTGTTAGGGTAACTTTATAATCTTATATTTAGCCTTAATTACCCAATTTACCTTTAAATATGGTAAATAAAATTTACCGTAGTTACTATTCATAATGCCCAAAAATAAAAAGTAGCCTATTAACATAATTTGGACCCACTGATTCCAAATATGGAATCCATTTCTCAGAATTCAAAACATATAAGTTGTATTAATTAATTTAAAATAAATCCCGTTGTTAAGAAAACAGGTTTTAGAAGTTAAAACTTTGCAAAAGTTTGAAATGTTTTTACCAATGAATTCAATGTGAAATTAGTGCTAATGACATACATTATATTAAATGGTATAAATATATTCTATTTAAAATATAAAACCATTCAATGTTATAATTTAACTATATAAATTATCTCAATGAAAAAAGTAGTTTTTAATTAAAAATAAGAGTATTCTTACTATTCATCAAAATATGAAAGTTATCAGAAACATATCAAATATTTATCCAAAGTAAATTTTTATACCCTGATTCAAAAGAAAAATTTTATTTTGTCAAATTGAACTTATAAACAAGTCAAAAACTAGATTTAATGTGGGTGTGCCATCAAAAGGCTGCAAAACTGCATTTTTTTTAAAATACTTATTTTACCTGAAAAATTTATTTTGTTCTCTTACCATATTCTAGAAAATGTGTAAGATGAATAATAATGTTATAAAATTAAAAATGTAGTTAATACTATTCATAACGGCTAGTCCATAATAATATATCGTTGTTTAGTGAAACCCGGTATTGCGTACTACACACGCTTTCGAGGAAGGTCATGATTGCGTGTAATGCAAGCCAAGTCTGTATTATGTGCTTTGAAATATTCCTTTGGTGATGCGTATAACATAAGACCAAAAAACTATTTCTCATAAAATCTCTGGGTGTTACATTCTACCCCCCTTAAAATGAATTTTTCCCTCGAAATTCGTTACTTCATTACAAACAGATGAGGATACCTCTCCCTCACCATATCCTCAAGTTCCCATGTAGCTCCTTCTAATTGGTGGTTCCTCCATAAAACATTCACCAAGAGAGTTGTCTTGTTCTGTAGGACATTTTTGCTATGATCTAGAATCTCTATCGGTTGTTCTTCATAAGAAAGATCTTGCTCCAGCAGTACAACTTCTGATCTGAGTACATGTGAAGGATCAGGTATGTACTTTCTCAGGAGAGATACATGGAACACATCGTGAACTTGAGAGAGATTGGGTGGAAGCGACAATCGGTAAGCTACCTTCCCAACACGATCCATAATTTCAAAAGGACCAATATATCTAGGGATCAACTTTCCCTTCTTTCCAAATCACATGCCCCTCTTCCCGGGAGATATTCGTAAGAAAACTTTATCACCCACTTCAAAGTCTAGGTCTTTTCTTCGGTTGTTGGCATTACTGTTTTGTCGACTATGACCTTCTCTTATGTGTTGTTGAATAGATTTGACATTTTCTACCATTTCATCAACATGATGAAGTCCTAATAGCTTTCTTTCCCCATCTTCATCCCAGCAAGTTGGAGTCCTGCATTTCTTTCCATAGAGAGATTCATAAGAAGACATATGATTACTGGAGTGAAATATATTATTATAAGAAAATTCAACCAAAAGTAGGTGTTGATCCCAAACACCTTTGAAATCTATAGAGGAAGCTGTCAACATTTCTTTTAAGTTTTAATTTTCCTCTCAGACTGACCGTCTATCTGAGGATGATAAGCAGTGATGAAACTCAACTCTGTATCCATAGTATGCTGAAGACTTTTCCAGAACATTGAGGTAAACCTTGGATCCCAATCAGATATAATAGAAAGTGTTACTCCATGCAATCTTACCACTTCCTTTACAAATATCATGGAAAGCTGATCTAGAGAGAAATCCTCTCTAATAGTAATGAAGTGTGCAGAATTTGTAAGACGATCAACTATAACCCAGATATCATTATTGCCTTTGGATGTTTTAGGAAGTACAGTGACATAGTCCATAGTGATGTTTTCCCATTTCCATTCTGGTATGGGTAATTGTTGTAACATCCCCTTAGACTCTTGTCTATCAGCTTTAACTTTCTGAAAAACCAAGCATCGAGAGACATATTCAGCAACATCTCTTTTAATTCCATCCCATGATATGTACTCTTTCAGGTCCCCATGCATCTTTGTGCTTCCAGGATGAATAGAGAATGAAGAAATATGAACCTCGTCCAGTAGATCCTTCTTTAATTTTGGGATGGGAGGAACACTAAACTGATTCCTGAACCTTATTATCCCATCACAATCAAGGTTGAATTCAGGAACATTTCTCACCTTCTTTTGTAACTCGACATCTTCTTGCTGTCCCTCTTGAATCTCCACATGTATAGATGGTTGAACATTCATTTAAGAAAGATACGATTTCTCCCCTTCCATTAAAATTCCAAGATCCATCCTTTGTAAATCAATAAATATTGAATGTTTTGTGATCCTCATTATGGATAAGCTAGCATGGTCTTGTCAACTTAATGCATCTTCCACCTTGTTTGTTTTCCCAGGGTGGTAATTAATTGAGCAGTCGTAATCCGTAATCAGCTCCAACCATCTTCTTTGGTGCATATTCATCTCCTTTTGTGTGAAAATATACTTTAAACTTTTACGATCATTGTAAATGTCACACCTTTCTCCATAATGATAATGCCTCCAAATCTTTAATGAAAAGACTACCACAGCTAACTCCAAATAAAGAGTTGGGTAATTTTTCTCATGGATTTTAAACTGTCGTGAGGCATAAGCTATCACCATATCATTTTTCATAAGAACAAACCCCAATCCCTTCATGGATGCATCATTGTAGATCACAAACCTTTCTCCACTACAAGGTAGTGTTAGCATAGGTGCACTGGATAATATTCTTTTTAACTCCTTGAAATTCTCTTCACATTCCTCTATCCAAACAAACATAACTCCTTTCAGAATCATCTTGGTGAGTGTATTAGATAATCATGAATATTCTTTCACAAAACGTCGATAATATCCATCCAAACCAAGAAAATTTCGGATCTCGGTTACTATTGTTGGTCTCGACCATCATTCGATAACCTCTATTTTTTCTGGATCCACAGATATCCCATCTTTTGAGATTATGTGACCAAAAAATGAGACTTTTTGAATCCAAAATTCACACGTGGTAAATTTGGAATAAAGATTATCCATTCTTAGGGTCTTTAATACAATTCTCAAGTGATCTTCATGTGCTTACTTTCTCTTTGAATAGACAAGAAAATCATCTATAAATACTACCAAAAACAGATCAAGATAGTCTCTAAAGACTTTATTCATCATATCTATGAAGATATCAGGGGCATTTGTAAGACAAAATGGAATCAATATAAATTCATAGTGTCCATACCTTGTACGGAAAGCCGTTTTTGATATATCCTCCATTTTGACCCTTAATTGATGATACCATGAACGAAGATCAATATTGGAAATGTATTGAGCTCTGCGTAGTTGGTCAAATAGGTCATCAAAGTGTGGGAGAGGATATTTGTTCTTGATAGTGATCTTGTTATGTTCTCGATAATCAATGCAGAGTCTCATTGATCCATCATTCTTCTTAACAAATAGAACAGGTGCTCCCCATGGTGACGAACTAGGGCGTATGAATCCTTTATCAAGATTCTCTTGGAGTTTCATCTTCCATTCCTTCAACTCAATTGGGGCCATTCTATACGGTGTCTTTGAAATAGGAAAAGCACCTGGTACGAGTTCTATTGAAAAGTCAACATCACAATTTGGTGGAAGACTTGGAAATTCCTCCGAAAAGACATCATAAAATTCTCGTTCAATGGGAATATTCTTAATTGTGAGTTTCCCTCCAACCATCTGAGATAAATAACCCTCATTCAGTGGAATGAAGACCCCTAAGATAGAAGAAATTTCCACTAGAAGGTTATGTTCATCCTTGCATCGATAGACGATCAGAGATTGATCTGTAATATGAAATGTGACTTCACTTCATTAAAAATTGATATGAGCTCCATATAGAGAAAGATAATCCATGCCAAGAATCACATCAAATTCCACTATAGGAAGGATCACATGATTTGCTGGAAGCACATTCCCACAAACTTTAATCGGAGAAGAATTGTAAACTTTTGATGCGATTGTTGTGCCATTAGGAGTTGTCACAGCCAACTCAACATCTAATTGTTGAGGTAATACGAAGATACCCTTAGAAAATTCTTCAGAGATAAATGAGTGGGTGGATCCAGAATCAAATAAAACATTTTTTACTTTAGAGTGGATGGTAAGTGTACCTCTCACCACTTCGTTGTTGTACTCCACATCGCCGATAGTAGTTGCATGTGATTTTCCTTTGTCATTGGTCTTAAGAGTTTGTTGACTTCAATCATCATCATCAACCCTTGGATTTTGGAATTGATTGGCATAATTCCCCATCTCCTTGCACATGAAACATTGAAGGGTGTTAGGTTCATTCTGTGTATCCCTTCCTTTGTTTGCATCATTAGACATCTTCTTCCCATTATTTCGATATTCAATGGCCCGATGACCTTCTTTTCCACACTAATAAAATTTTCTTTTGTAACCTTAAGACAATTTACTCCATGTTACTTTCCACACTTTGAGCATAAGGGATAACTCATCTTCTTTTCAGTGTGGTCTTTAGATTTTCCTTTGAATTCCATTTTCCTCTTCTTATCAAACCCATGTGACTGATGGGTTACACGAATCTCCATCTCAACCTTCAGAGAACATCGAACAATTTCCTCATAGCTATTGAAGTCCCTTATGGCTAACACCCTTAGGAGACTTGGTTTAAACCACTAAAGAATCGATCGATATTACTCTCAGGTTGGATAATAATTCTGGAAGCGTACCTTGCATGTCTTGTAAAATTCTCTTCGTAGGTACCAATGGATTCATCATCCTTTTGCTTCAGATCAATAAACTCCTTCTCCATATTTGATTGAATAATACGAGGGAAATACTTATTGAAAAATAAGTACTTGAACCGATCCCATTCCATGGACTCAATTTCATCCCTTTGCCTTGTATTCTTAAAAATATTCCACCATTGATCAGCATCACCTTCCAAATGATACACTGCTAAGATGAATTTATCATATTCAGAACATTGATGAACTGAAAATATCTTTTTAGTGGTACTGATCCATTTTTCGGCCACTAATGGATCAGAGGACCCGCTGAATGAAGGTGGACGCTACCTCATGAAGGATTCAACAGAATGTTGCTCCTTCCTTTGCTCATTTGAAAGTCTTTCATGATTCATAGCTTGAGAAAGTTGTGTGATCATGGTTACAAGATTTTACATTCCAGCTCCCATAACGTTTGGTTGCTCAGGGGTATAATCATTGCATTGCCTGTCACATTCCGCATTAACACGGTTTCTTTGGGTTCCAGCCATTGACTAAAACCAAGAAGAATTGTGTGAGAAACAATATTTATAATAGGAAAACCACATAATCAAGAATAAAATTTGACACTTAAGGTCTTATCATAGGTTGTTCATGGCCATTTCTAAAACACTGAGATTGTGTTCAATGCTTAGACATATCCTTATGTTTCTTACTAAGGCTTTCACATCCTAGTTTCCAAAGGATGACTATACCTTTCCTCTGATACCAACTATAACGACCCATACTTTACATACATGGTTAATACATCAAAATTGAAGCATACTTATTACAACATATAACAAAACCATTAAAGGACCGTATATGTATAGTGTCTTTAGAAACTGGGAAACATAAACAACTGGTTCATAAATCATCTATGTTGTTACCCATTTATTTCATCATATCTAGAGTCCCTGTTTGGAATATCCTACTTAATATCCTTCTTCCTAACCTGGGGAAAAGAAAACATACAAAAGGGTGAGCTCAAATGCTCAGTAAGGGTAAACAAAAGAAATATCAAACATATCATATTTATAATAACATAACATTTTGAAAATCTTATCTTCTAAAAGAGATCATAACATGGGATAAATCATAAAAGTGAAACGTAATCCCAATAATCATAACTTAAAACATGAAGCTTTGTGGAATACACACATAATCATAGAAAATCATTTCTTAGTATTCAAGACTCATTGCCAAGAATAACGTAGTGGAAAAAGTCCATTTCTGAACCGAGTTCACTCCTCGTTTCAGTACTGTTTCACTGAACCGGTTTAATCGGTCGTTCCAGCCATGTCTATTTCATGAGATATAAAATCATTACCCAATTCATTGGAGGGAGATATAGGTCCCACCCATCTCATAATGATATCATACTTATGTGTGCCACAAAATCATAAACCGTACATCATAGCATAACCCATGTAATAAAAATGAGAATCTTAAACAACGTGACATCATAAATATATTTCCATCACAACATAATCAAATCAATTTAATAATATGGATAGAAACAGAACCCTATATTATCTTAGATGGAAAATAATTTTGATAAAACTCTTGAACTCCATTCTTGAGGAAAATATCCTTTCTACTTCAAAAACATTTTTCCTTTCTTAACATGTCATACAATCTTAAACTAAAATAATTTGATTAAAAATAAACATGAAAACTTGTAAATGAAGCTTATTGGAAATAATTTTTTAAAAATCCATTCATTCCGTATAAGTTAAAAAACATTCTTCTCGTACTTTTTTCGGAAAAGTCAAAAAGTAACTCGTACGAAAAACGACAAAAGATTCTTTCATATCCATTACTAAAAAGTCACCGAAGGGTAAAATTGGATTTAAACAATTGTAGGTGGATGGAAACAATATTACATATTGAGGGAACATGGATGTGGATGATAAAATACACCCCAGTAAATACCAAAGTATAAACAATCTCGGATAAAAATGAGATTGTGATATTTTCCCTTACCTTAGGTTCGATTTGCTTCGTAAGTGTCTGAACCTCCTGTATAATGATTTAAATAATGTTATTGAATTATTCCAGAATCATACCTTTTGTTATGATATCATATATGGTCATATTCTGAGCTTTTTATTAGTGATATTTCATTACAACTTATTATTCGGGTGTTTATTTCTTTTTGTTCATATGCGTGTATTGTCGAATAAATTATTATTCTTCTCTTTAGGTAATAGATTCCTCATTTACATAATGGTATTAGTGTACTATATATCATATTTATTCATTAAATTCATTTATAAAATCATTATGCAATGATGATCATGTAGAATGAATCGCATCACATCGTGGAGACGGTATTCCGTACGTACGCACGAGCGATGATATCATTCCCATGATCGTGGAATTGTATTGGAGTGTATGTATACTATTTCAGAATCAATAACACATTACAATAATCATATATAGTTATTTATTTGCACCATTATACCCATCCAAGTATGGTGGTGATGGAAAATAGATTTCACCACGGTGTGGAGACGGTATTCCGTACGTACGCACGCGCGGTGATTTCATTTTCCGTAGGATGGATAGATGGTGAAATAGGGTTGTTTCATACTTATAATAACATATCAGTATATTAGTGATACTGATGTTATTAATTCATAATGAAACAACTAAATAAGATGAAGTGGAAGAAGAAATAAAGTTGAAATAATCGGTAACGGACATTACCTCTTCTTTTAAGCGCCTCTTTGAGACCTCCTCTTAGGGCACTAAAATTGGTCTTTGAAGAAGACCAGGACCTCTAGGATGTTTCTACGGAAGTGGGGAAGTTAAATGAGCAGGTATGGGCCGAGAATGAAGGCTCAAATTGGTGTGGGTAGGAGAGGGAGGAGGTTCACTTTTATAAGGGAGGAGAGGGGCACCCTTGGAAATATAAGAAATATTAGTTTATATTAAATCCCAACCCCACATAAAAACTTCCAAAATGACTCATATTAGAATAATAGATGATATAGGGTTGTAATAGCATCAACAAATAAAATTTAGACATGTTAGGAATTTATTTTAAACATTATCAACTTGATTTATATTTATTTATCAATTTAATTTTATTTGTGGTAAAAATATTCAATATTTTAATTTTTTATAAATAATTACATATGTGTTGTGAATTTTCCATAATTTGCCACTTTATGAAATTTTAGACCATATAAATTTTAACTTATAATTTTTAAATATTTTTTGGATTTTTAAACAATTTTATAATTTGTTATTTTTATAAACTACAATAGTGTCAATTTTGACACTATTCAATTATTTGAATTTAAATAAAATATATACAGAACATATTTTCAAACTAAAAGCTTTAATAGATTCATAAAATGTCATATGTATCTATAAAATTATAGGAGCACATTAAATAGTTCATATAATATTTATTTTTTTATTTTTAAAACCATTTATTTGATATTTTAATTAATAAAATAATTTCAACATCACTATTGTGGAATCATTAATGATAATTATTTAATCCCTAAAAATTCTAAATAAATTCCTATGAAATAAATAATTGTATTATCTTTCTCGTGACTATTCATGTTCGAAGTTTAATTAAGCTTATCACTAAAATAAAATTATTATACTTATAAGATTTACGAAAGTGACATGTTGTCACATTCATTGCTTTTAATAATGATTAAATTATTTTCATGGAAAAAAGTACATTAAATGAATCAAATCCGACCCTTAGGTGATATGGGTCGACTTTTAGTCATACAATAGGATTTTGGCAGGTGTTTGGGTAACTTTATAATCTTATTTTTAGCCTTAATTACCCGATTTACCTTTAACTATGGTAAATAAAATTTACCGTAGTTACTATTCATAATGTCCAAAAATAAAAAAGTAGCCTATTAACATAATTTGGTCCCACTGATTCCAAATATGGAATCTATTTTTCAAAATTCAAAACATATAAGTTTCAGTAATTAATTTAAAATAAATCCCGTTGTTAAGAAAACGGGTTATAGAAGTTAAAACATTGCCAAAGATTGAAATGTTTTTACATATGAATTCAATGTGAAATTAATGCTAATGACATAAATTATATTAAATTGTAAAAATAAATTATATTTATACTTTAAAACCATTCAATATTATAATTTAACCATATAAATTATCTCAATGAAAAAAGTTGTTTTTAATAAAAAATGTGCATATTTTTACTATTCATCAAAATATGAAAGTTATCAAAAAAATATAAAAAATTTATCTAAAGTCAATTTTTAATCCCTGATTCAAAAGAAGAATTTTATTTTTCCAAATTGAACTTATAAGCATGTCAAAAACTATATTTAATGTGGGTGTGCCATCAAAAGGCGGGAAAACTGCATTTTTTTAAAAATACTTATTTTACCAGAAAATTTTATTTTTTTCTCTTACCATATTATAGAAAATGTGTAAGTTGAATAATAATGTTATAAAATTCAAAATTTAGTTAATACTATTCATAATGGCTAGTCCATAATAATATATCGTTGTTTAGTGAAACCTGGTATTGCATACTACACACGCTTTCGAGGAAGGTCGCGATTGTGGGAAATGCAAACCAAGTCCGTATTATGTGCTGTGAATGATTCCTTTGGTGTTGCGTGTAACATAAGATATAAAAAACTATTTCTCATAAAATATCAGGGTGTTACAATAAGTTATCAAAACAACCAGCCAAATGCTATAACTAGTACTCAAAGTCCCAAATGGGTTGAATCCATCGGCACACAATCCCAATCGAACATTCCTAGAATCAGCTGAGAAATCGAGATGTAATGAATCAAATGTCTTCCAAGATTGATAATCTAATGGATGCCCTAATAAACCATCATTATTATTATCTACAGAATTCCACTTCATGTATTCAGTGGTTTTTTATGACATGAATAATCATTGCAATCAAGGCTTCAAAGGAAAGTAATGCAAAACCTTTGCTGGTGTGTTCCTTTTCTTCTTCTCCATGAAATTATGTTCATTCAGACTTACAACATAATAATTTTCCTACCATCTAGAAGAAAAACATTTCATGAAATTCTTTCTACATGAATCCTCTCCCCAATAAAGAATACAATCATTGGGACACGCATGTATTTTTTTATAATTCAAACCAAGATTGTTAACAACATTTTTCATATCATAAAAAGATTCTGGTATTTTCTGCTTCAGGAAATGCATCACAAATCAATTCCAATATCATGGACATTTCCTTATTTTTAATTCCACATAGATATTTGATATGGTACAACTTGAGCAGAAATAAAAGCTTTGAATATTTCAAACACCCACTATACATCACTTGATTTCCATTGTCAACTAAATCATGAAACACATTTTCCTCAGTTATGTTTTCTCTTACATTTGGCTCCACATAATCAAAAGGAGGATCCAATGATATGTTACAATATTGATCTTCCAGTGTTATAGTCTCAAAAACATCACTTGTCACATTGCAATTTGTATCACCCTCTTCTTGTTGTTCTGATATGTTTTGATGCTGATAGTGGTTTCTTGCATTGCCAAATGAATCATTTATGGGGTTTTTCATTTCATTTTCCATTGTCGACAAAATTGGGACCTCAATCTACAGATTAACATCAGTGCTCAATCTTTCTGTAACATTTGATTATCCATGCCAAATCCATAACAAATATTGACAAGAGAATTGCTTCAGTATTAAATGTTCATAAACCTCATCTCTCTTCGACCATGTTGTAAAATTACAATTTGGACGGGGACATTTTATTCTCCATTCAACGGATTGATTAGAAATTACAAAAACGAAAAACTCATTCAAACCCTTAACATACTAAGGTGTCTTCCTGGGTAATGTGATCCATCTTTTATCCATGTATATCAGAATGTGTCTACATAATAATAAAAATAATTAAAACAAATAGTTACTACTAAATAGTGAAAGAGATTCATATATACAATAGTGTAACATTACAGAAACATAATATAATAAAGATGAGCCCCTAAGTTAGATATGAACCCTCTAGTGTTTGGGATAGGGGCAGTTTCTTTGGTAAAGAGAAAAAGTGTGCTGACAACATGGTATCTACATTACCATGAAAACCAAAGAAGATTGTTAAATTGAAATAACCCCAACCTAAGTTCTCTATATAGTCTTCATATAAAACTCTGATATCAAATAAATCTATTTTAAATAATTTTTAGGGAAAACATTATGATCCTTACAAAACTCAACACATTGTTAATTTGGAGTGGCAAGAACCACGTGACGGATAGTCTTGAGGCATGATATGTGGTGGTGTTCATAGATATGGATGATGAAATATTTATTCAATAAATATCATTGAAGGTTATATAACATCAAAATAAGAAAATTATTGGAGGGGGTGACACGTATGAGAGGATTCGCCTTCTTAATTTCCAAGGTATAAAAATAGAACCTCCAATCAACTTAATATATATATATTTATATATATATAATAAAATAAATAAAAAAATTCATACATCATAAAATCTATATAATAATTAATATAATGCATCAAGAACAATGAACAAAGACCTCTTAATATCTAATCTGGCTTCCCAAATAGTAGCATCTAAAATCCAAATCGATTTGTCCAGAAAAAACAACTCAAGAACACTATAGAGGGGGTGGACACTTGGGAGTACTCAGTGGGAATATATTTCTAAGTTGTTCTATATCCATTCAAGATATATGTGCCAGAATAGACATATGTGAAACAACTAAGCAATAATAGAATATGGGTTATGATAAAAAGTAATGTAACACATTATATATTTTCTATCTTTAAACATATCACCTGTTAAGGTATTATCATATTAAAACAATGGATTATCAAAAGAATGTAAGCAATGGGGATTTTGATTTCCATTTAGTTATGACAATAATGTATAGATTCCATATTTATAACATTATCATCGAATAATTATGCCACATCACAAAAATTTCCATAATATGGAAACCATCAATATTTTCGACAAAATAGAAAACCCAACTCTTAACATGTGTCAATCATCACTGTCACATCATCATATTAGCTAGAAAATAGGTAATCCCAACTCTCAACCTATGTCAGTCATCTCATCATCATCACATTAGCATAACAAGAAAGTCCAACTCTCTACCAGTGTTAACCATCCCATCATTTACTAAATTTCCACATCATTACCTCAATGACCCATGTTATAACCTCAAGCCATCACAACCAAAAACATGAAATAGCCTTAAATCCATCACAACCTAGGTAAATGTGTACATGTTATACCTAAATCCATTATAACCCATAATATAAGCATGTATTGTAACCATAAGCCATCACAACCCTTGAGTATAGTATCAAACAACCACAAACAAAAAAGAAGATAGAAAAAAAATCACTTAAGAGTAAAAACTAACAAACACATATAAAAAATCACATGCAATAAGTTGAAAAACAAATAATCACAAATGAAAACATTTGCAAAAAATAATATAAATACAACATTACCATTTATTATAAGAAACAATAATAATAAAGAAATAACTAATATAAAAACAACAACAATAATAGAAATCAAACCCTAGGGTTCATATAGGTCATCGGGGAAGCAAGGTCACTCGGGTCGCAGGGTCGCCGGTGTAATGCCCCGACCCCAGTTACCTAGAGTCGATGAATTATTATGTAACATTAGCATGATCACAATGATCAAGTCTCAAAAGGACGATAAGTTTATTAGCCTTAAAACACTAAAAACATTAATAAGTTTTACATTACATCATAAAGTAAAAAAACTACATCAATATATTCTCTTCATACCCCCACATACATTCCCTACAGGTCATTCATAAAATACTTCTTCACATCCTAGAAAAAATTAAAACATTGAAAGGGGTGAGCTCAGATGCTCAATAAGGATAACAATATAGTGAAAACATTCATAAATAAACATAAACATTTAAGGCAATGTATAACTAAAAAAAAGCCTTTTAAACTTAAACATCAGCATAATATGGAAAAAATAAAATGAAATAATTCCATTTACTAATTCACATGGATATTCTTCTAGTCAAATAATCACATGAAATATCAATAACAACTTTCATAATGATGGAATACATAATGCTAGACTATCGTAACCAAGTACCCAAGGCCTCATACTAATACTACAAATAAGATTTTGTCAAGGCCTCTTGCTAAGACAGTAGTTTGTCTCATGATACCTACCGATACATAGAAGAGCTATAGCGGGCTCCACCTTCCACATACTAAGTCCAATTATTCCTTATATAAAAAGGTTTAAACATATCATAAACCATAACATAATTGTATCACAAAAAAACATGCATAATGGAAACAAAACAATTTAACATTTCAATCACAAGATATCAATACAACACATTGATATGATAAAACCATTTTCAATACCGAAATAAATAAAAATTAAAACTTGGTATTTATTTTTTATTTTTAAAAAATCTATGGCTTGTATAGGAAGCCGAATCTCAAATAATGGTCATGATGGCAGAGAAGTTGTTATCGCCGCATACGTACGCCAAATAAACATTGATTTTTGAAATTTAGAAAAACAGTTTGTATAAAATTAATCCTTTTGAATAAACATAAAATTCAAAGGGGTTTATACACCGTATAAATGAAAGTTGTGTATAAAACAAAATATGCCCCAATGAAAGGAGATTGAGGTGGAGTCCCTTACCTCGTGTCCGACTTGACTCCATCATTATTTAACCTCCTGAATAATAAAATAGAGTTAATTTCTACTTTATTAAGAACCTTCTTCAAGTTCATTATTCCTTTTATATCACTTATTACCATGTTATGAGCATTATGTAATTATTTAAGTTAATAATAGTCGTTTTGTCGATCTTTGGTACTTGAGTCAAAAATAAACTTCTTATAATTAGAAGTTGTTCATATGGTAAAATATACATTATATCCATAAATATATTCATGATGTAGATATCATATATATCATATATAGACATTATATACATTCATTTATAATATTACATAACATTTAGAGGTAAGAAATGAAATGCACCGTTCATGGAGACGGTAAGTCGTACGTACGCATGAACGCTACCTTCATTTCTATTTTGTATTTAATGGAATAAAATCATAATTATATAATGGTATTTTATAATTCTTGTATAATATCATA
The DNA here is from genome assembly GCA_963277665.1 of Viscum album. Taxonomy (NCBI): domain Eukaryota; kingdom Viridiplantae; phylum Streptophyta; class Magnoliopsida; order Santalales; family Viscaceae; genus Viscum; species Viscum album. The sequence goes on from OY728133.1 coordinate 251,563,994, forward strand.
TATAATATCATTTACTCCATCCTTTATATGTCCCACATATGGCATTAACGATTCAAATCACTTTGAGAGGGCGGTAGTCCGCACTTCCTAACATGAAATTTTCGCGTTTACCCATAATTGAAATCATAAAGGTATGACACAAATAAAAAATACAAAAGCATAAGGAAAACATAAAAATAATATATATCATATATTAATATAGTGACATCTTAATGGACACCATGAGAGGTATTAAAGTAATATGGAACAATCATCGTTTCGTGAGGCAGTAATTCACCACCCACATAAATATTATGTTCTTTAACCATTAGATGAAGGTGTGTGTATGTTTAAATCGAATAATTCTCAAAACAACATCCTAGTATATTTAAGATACTTTTTCTGCTACAAAATAAATTAATACAAAGAGTTAAAGGGGTTGGAGAAGAAAAATAGAACAAAAGAACATAAGAGAAGACATTACCTTAAAATTGGGTAACTCTTTTTGATTTGAGCCAAAGGCTTCCTTGGGAAGACTTCTGCACAAATTAATGTTTCTAGGAGTAATAGAGGTAAGTTGAGAGAGTATTTGGGAAGATTTTGGCCGAATTAAATGGAATTAATGTTTTGAATAAGGTGGTAGGGGTGGGGGCCTTTTATAAGAGGAAAGGAGGGGCTCTTTTGGAAAAATTGAAATGTTACTTTTTTATGAAATGCTTTTTTGGATTTAAAAGGTTTGAAAATAATATATTTCTAGGATAAGGTGATAAGGGTTCTAAATACACCGATACAGTAGGATTTAGATAAGTGTAAGTCATATATTTTACCTTATCTTTTCAATTGATTTAAATATTTCATTAATGAGGTAATCGCTGCATCATCATGGTGTCATAAATAAATTTATTTATATAATGTCTAAAAATTATAAAAAAATACGAGGATGTAGGGAATCTGTTTATATTTACAATGTATTTTTATAGTCGAAATGATAACTTGTATATCCCCTTGTAAAAATTGTTTTAGTGAAACAATGCATGTTTGTTGCATTTTTATTTTTACTTTAAATAAAAAGTTATTAATGTCATTTTCTTACCGAAGTGGCTCTATGGGGTCCCCATGTTGACCCGGGGATTGTCTTGGTCAGACATGACTCATCCAATAAAAGGTATGACAAGTGTAAAGGCAATTTCATATTATTATAACATTATATTTACCTTAAATTACACTAATTACCTTTAATTGTGATTAATAAAACATAAAAGTAACTATTCACCAAAAATTATTTTCATCACATTGAACCACATTTTATTTACTAATGACAACCATGTAGGTCAAATTTTTGAAATTAAATTCACAAAAGTGGTAAAGTTTTATTTAAACGAAAAATTAGTTTTTTAACTACCACTTAGTGGTTTCACTATTCATCAAAAATTGAAGTTTTCAGAACAATACCAAAATTCATCATAAGATATAATTAATATTCCGAATTCAAAAATGATGTCTATTTTACAAAATTCCAAAAATATATTCTTCATTAATTAATATTATAATTAATTCCAATTTTCAAAACAAATAGCGTGTTTTTAAGAAACAATATCAATCAAAAGATTGGCAATTGTTTGTGTCCAATTTCAAAGTGAAATTAATTCTAATGACCACCATTTGATAAAATGGTAAAATTATATTCTAATAATACTTTAAACCCAATAAATAGTATAATTTATCACTTTAAATTTTTTTGATTAAGAAATTTGTTTTTAAGTATTTTTTATTATTCATCGAAAATTGGATGTTCTCGAAAAAATATAAAAAAATAAAAATAGGCTAATTTTGATATTCTGAATCCAAAAAATAAAGTCCATTATAAAATATAAAATTTATATAATTTCAAGAAGTTGTTATTACTATTAAAAACAGCTAATTTGATTGGTCGTGGTGTGTTAGAACTCGAGGTTGCATACAACACATGTTCCTCTATTATTCAAAGAGATGTGTACCATGGAAGCTTGGGGTGTTACATTCTCCCCTCCTTCAATAAATTGTGTTCTCGCAATTTGACATTGTTCTTCGAAAATAAAAGGTTGAAAATAGAAAATACCTTTGTGGAAAACCCATATCGGAAATAGGATTAATAAAGATATAACTTTAAAATAAAGAAAGAGAAGTACAAAGGTCACCCGAGATAGCCCATACTAGGATTCTATGAAAACATGGATATGGAGGAGAAACAAACCATCAAGGTCTGATGGAGTGTTGTATAAAATAGGATTAGGAGAATGTTAACTACATGAAAATCACAATCTTGTGATTAGTTAAATGGTCATTGATTCCCCAGTTGAAAATGTTAACCGACAACGTTTTTGTTTTAAGTTACCTTTCATAAAGTTGAGGAATTTATTTAGGATATATACTAAGAATGTAAGGAAATATACTTAATTGTCTTGTAGACTTTCATTCATTAATAAATTTTTACCACAAACCCATCTTTCACTCCCAAAAGGTAATAGAACTCCAAAATATTATATTTATCCTAATCGTACAAGGTTACAGATATTAACAGAAACCATTTAGATTAGGAAAACTATTTTGTAATAACCAGGGACATCATGTAGGCTAGTGGTATGTAATAAAGGCCTATCACACCATGGTTGTGGGTTCGATTCTTGTAGCTTTGTCTGACGTGTCAGGTTATCCCCCAACCTACAGGTTGTCCTTCTCTTAAAACTATAGTAATATAATATTCAAAAAATAATCTTCAGAAATGTTTTAACCTTAAACAATACTATCCAAAGTTCAACTTAATCCATTCCAACCATTATAGCTATCCAAAATAACCATGTCCAGACTCCCTCTAAAAGGTCTCTAAATTCCAAAATCACTATCTCAGTATCAGAACCATATTATGGTTTATCTTTCTCTCAAACATATATTTTCCAAAAATTTAACCTGCTATTGAGTCACTTTTCTTGGTCCCACACAATATCAAGTCCTTAATGAAATAGTACTGTAGTACAAACCTTATTTACTCCAAAATTATTATAACCAGTACATCATTGATACAACACTCAAATGACATAATTCTTTAATAACAACATAATAACTCTAATCATTCCTCCTCATTTTTGGTAGTATCATAACGTGATTATTATCCAATAGCATCATTTGGGGAATACTCTAATGATTTGTACATTGGTTTGCATAGTGTCCCCACTCCTTGCAGATGAATCATTGTACATTTGAAAAAAAATTCTTACCCTTACAATCACGCACATGGTGTCCTTTTTCTCCACACTTATAACAAACTCTCATTCCCTTCAGGCATGTTCCAAGGTGTTTCTTCCCAGAGTTATCACATATTGGAAAATTCTTCTTTTCCCTCTTCCCTTTATCCATATTTATCTCATCCATATTTTTCTTCTCTTTCTTCCCTTCAAATCCATAGAACTATGATAATTCTTCACTTATCTTATTAAAACATGATACTATTTATTCATATGTTGAAAATACATGGGTGACTATTTCCCTTCTAAATATTGGCTTAATACCGTGAAAGATACAATCCTTCTTATTCTTTGGATCATATGTATTGCTGGAGTTCACAATCCTTATACTAGGTGCTATTTCAAAATAATGGCATAAACTAGATCAGTTTATGAATCAAAATACATAATTCCCAACTTGTAAAACACTTAAGATAAATTGAACATTTTATGGAAATAATCCATAATCATTAAAAAGTGTTCTTTGAGGAATTATATACTCATAAACCCTTCATAATGATTTGTAAAGAAAATGGGGTTTATCCTAAGCATATCCCCCAGGAGTGTCGTAACCAAGAGTTCAGCAAGGCTCGTGGTTGTTCACCAGTTCTTGTTCGAGTCTAGCTCAAAACGGTGTTTTCGGGTTTTACCCCTAGATACATCTGTGCCAGAGCCACCTCTACCTGCTCTTATCCTGACAAGGATGTATTTCTCAGAAAACTCACAAAATCTCTATAATACCAAAATTCTAGGAAGTTATTCTATACTAATCCAAAAATTCTATCTTAGGGCTATGTGATCTAATCATAGTTTATCTAAATCTAGCATCCAAGGTTAGCACTAGACTTCCTGTGATACCAACTGTAACGTCAAGACCCCAGTTACCCAGACTCGGTGCATTATAACGTAACATTAGCATGATCACAAAGATCATATCTTGAATGACTGATTAGTTTAGACCCCATGAAACACTAGATACATTCATAAGTTTTATATTAAATCATAAAGTAAAAAAAACTACAACCACATCTTGTCTTTATATCCCCCCATACAATCCCTGTAGGTCATTCATAAAATACTTCTTCACATCTTGGAAAACATTATAACATTGAAAGGGGTGAGCTCATATCCTCAGTAAGGATAACAATATAGTGGAAACTTTCATTAATAAACATAAACATTTAAGGCAATGTATAACTAAAAAAGCTTTTTAAACTTAGAAATCTACATAATATGGAAAAAATAGAATGAAATAATGCCATTTAATTATTCACATGGATATTATACTAGTCGAATAATCACATGCAATATCAATAACCACTTTCATAATGATGGAATGCATAATTCCAGACTATCATAACCACATAGCCAAGGCCTCATGCCAATACAACAAATAAGATTTTGTCAAGGCCTCGTGACAAGAAACTACTTTTTCTCATGAGACCTACCAATGCATTGAGGAGCTATAGCTGGATCCACCTATCACATACTAAGTCCAATTCATTCCTTATATGAATAGGTTTAAACATATCATAAACCATAACCTAATTGTATCACAAAAAAACATCCATAATTGAAACAAACCATTTCCACATTTCAATCACAAGATATCAATACAACACATTTATATGATAAAACCATTTTCAATACCAAAATAAAAGAAAAGTAAAACTTGGTATTTATTTTTCGTTTTTTAAAAAATTTTTGGCTTATAGAGGAAGCCGAAACTCAAATAATGGTCGCGTCGACGGAGAAGTCGTTGTCGCCGAATACGTACGACAAAAAAACATTCATTTTTGTCATTTAGAAAAACGCTTCATATTAAAATATCCTTTTTAATAAATGTAAATGTCAAATGGGTTTATACACCGTATAAAATAAAGTTGTGTATAAAATAAAATATGCCTCAATGAAATGAGATTGAGGCAAATTTCTTTACCTCGTGTCCGACTTGACTAGATCGTTCTTTAACCTCCTGAATAATAAACTAGAGTTAATTTCAACTTTCTTAAGATCCTATTTCATGTTCATTATTCCTTTTATATCACTTATTACTATGTTATGAACATTATATAATTATTTAAGTTAATAGTGGTCGTTTTGTCGATCTTTGGTACTTGAGTCAAAAACAAATTTCTTATAATTACAAGTTGTTCATGTGGTAAAATATCCATTATATCCAGAATTATATTCATGATATAGATTCCATATATATAATATATATCCATTATATACATTTATTTATAATATTACATAACATTTAGAGGTATGAAATGAAATGCACTGTTAATGGAGAAGGTACGCCGTACGTACGCATGAATGCTACTTTAATTTTTATTTCATATTTAATGGAATGAGATCATAATGATATAAAGTTATATTATAATTCCAGTATAATATCATATATTATGTCATTTACTCCATCCTTTATACATCCCACATATGGCATTAACGATTCAAATCACTTTGAGGGGGCAGTAGTCCACACTTCCTAAAATGAAATTATCGCGATTACTCATAATGGAAATCATAAAGGTATGAAAAAAATGAAAAATACAGAAGAATAAGGAAAACATAAACATAATATCTATCATATATAAATTCAGTGATATATTAATGGCCACCATGAGAGGTGTTAAAAGAAGATTGAACAATCATCGTTTCGTGAGGCAATAATTCACCACCCACAGAAACAATATGTTCTTTAACCATTAGATGAAAGTGTGTGTAAGTGTAAATAAAATAATTCTCATAAAAAAATCCTAGTATATTTAAGATAATGTTTTTGTTACAAAATAAAGTAATAATAAGAGTTTAAGGGGTTGCAGAAGCAAAATAGTCCAAAAGAACATAAGAGATGGCATTGCCTTAAAATCCGGTAACTATTTTTGATTTGAGCCAAAGGTTTCCTTGGGAAGACTTCTTCCCAAATTGATGCTTCTATGAGTAATAGAGGGATGTTGAGAGATTATTTGGGAAGAGTTTGGATGAGACCAAAGGCTTTGATGGTGTGACTAAGGTGGTAGGGGTGGGGGGCCTTTTATAAGAGGAAAAGAGGGGCTCTTTTGGAATGATTGAAATGTTACTTTATTATGAAATTCTTTTTTGGGTTTTAAAGGTCCGATAATGATATCGTTCTAGGATAAGGTGATAAGGGTTCCAAATAAACCCATAAAATCGGCTTTAGACAAGTTTAAGTCTTATATGTTACCTTATCTTTTCATTTTATTTAAATCGTTCATTAATGAGGTAATCACTGCATCATCATGGTGTCATAAATAAATTTATTTATATAATGTCTAAAAATTATAAAACAAATACCATGATGTATTAAATATATTTACCTTTCCAATGGATATTTATATTGGAAAATATAACTTGTATAACATCTTGTATTAATTGGTTTAGTAAAACAATGCATGTTTGTCACATTTTTTTTTACTTTAAATAAAAAGTTATTAATGTCATTTTCATACCCAAGTGTCTCCGTGGGGTCCCCAAGTTGACTCATAGATTTTCATGGTTGGACAAGACTCATACAATTAGGGTAGGATAAGTTTAAGTTAATTTCAAATTATTATATCATTATATTTACCTTAAATTACACTAATTACCTTTAATCGTGATTAATAAAACATAAAATTTACTATTCACCAAAAATTATTTTCATCTCATTGAACCTTATTTTACTTAATAATGACAACCATGTATGTCGGATTTTTGAAATTCAATTCACAGAAGTGGTAAAGATTCATTTAAACGAAAAAATAGTTTTTTAACTACCACTTAGTGGTTTCACTATTAATCAAAAATTGATGTTTTTCAGAACAATACCATAAATTCACCCTAATATATAATTGATATACCGAATTAAAAAATTATGCCTATTTTAAAAAATTCCAAACATATAAGATTCATTAATTAATTTTATAATTAATTCCAGCTGTCAAAATAAAAATAGCGTGTTTTTAAGAAAAAATATCAATCAAAAGATTGACAATTGTTTGTGTCTAATATCAAAGTGATATTAATTATAATGACCACCGTTATATAAAATGGTAAAATAATATTCTAATTATACTTTAAAACCACTCAATAGTATAATTTATCACTATATTTTATTTTGGTTAAAAAAGTGGTTTATAAGTATTTTTAACTATTCATCGAAAATTGGAAGTTCTCAGAAAAATACCAAAAATTTAACATATGCTAACTATGATATTCCAAATCCAAAAATAAAGCCCATTATGAAATATAAAATTTATATAATTTAAAAAATTGGCTATTACTATTCATAACGGCTACTTTGAGTTGTCGTGGTGTGTTAGAACTCGAGGTTGCATACAACACACACTGCTCTATTATTCAAAGCGAAGTGTACCATGGATTCTTGGGGTGTTACAGCTAGGGTCACGGGGGGTCGGGGTCGTCGAGGTCATGGAGTCGCCGTGGTCGTGGGGTCGTCGGGGTCGTCGAGGTCGTGGGGGGTCGGGGTCGTGGGGAAGCGGGGGTCTGGGGGAATCACAGTCACTGGGTGAGAAAGAGGAGGGTCGGGGTGGGGGGGAAGGGTTGGGGCTATTCAAAAAATGTTTCGCGGGGGTTTATTATAAACCGCCATGAAATTTTTTTAAAAAATGGTTTCGGGGTGGTTCCTAGAACTGCCGATAAACAGGGATTTTGTTGTAGTGAAGGAATATCTTTATGAATTTGTTGTGGTATTTATTAATGAAATCTTGGTATACTCCAAAAGCTATGAAGATCATGAAAATAACTTTCACATTATTCTAAAGACTCTTATAAGAAATAAATTATATGTGAAGATTATCAAGTGTGAATTCTGGATTTAGGTGATTCATTTTCTAGGATATATTATCTCTAAGGATAAAATCCTTGTTGATCCTTCCAGGACCATGGAATTACATGAATGGATAGAATCGAAGAGTATAACTGAGGTACACAGTTTTATTTATTTAGCAGGTTATTATCAGCATTTCGTCCATAATTTTTCATGATTGGAAAACCCATTAACCTAGATCACAAATAAAGGGGTTAAATTTGGTTGGGAAAAAGTGTGTGAATAATGTTTTGTAGAATTTAGGAGAAGATAAGTAAATTATTCTATCATGACTCTACCATCGGGGAATGATGTGTTTGTTATTTATATTGATTCTTAAAAGAATGTAATTGGTTGTGTCCTTATTCAGAATGATTGAGTTATTTCCTATGCATCACGACAACTAAAAATTCACAAGACAGACTATCCCACTCATGATCACATGTTAGATAGTGTTATATTTTCATTGAAGATTGCAATACATTGTCTCTATGATGATAAATGTGAGATATATACCAATAAAATTATTCTGATGTATATTTTCTCTCAGAAAGAACTCAACATGAGGCAAAGGAGGTGGCTCGAACTACTAAAAGATTATTATTACACTATACACTACCACCTGGGGAGGGAAAAAATAGTGGAGATGCTTTAAGTAGAAAGGATCATGGAGTTTTGAACCATATGATAGTTGAAAGGGATCCTAGGTTTTTGGATCTAGTAAAAATGGATATGGGAATAATCATGTATATTGAAACATCAATACTTTTTTCAAATGGTTGATAAAATATCTTTACTAGAAAGGAAAAAAATCTCTGATGGATGATGAGGAGTTTGAAAAAAAATATAACTGTGAATTATGGGAGATTGATTGACTTCGTATATAAAGATGTAATTTTGAAATTTGGGAAGTGACATTGTGTTCCCGATATACCTTAACTAAAAATGGAATTGTTGGATGATTCTCATATCTCCAATTTTTTTATACACACTAGTAGGACAAAGATGTATAGATATTTGAAGGAACATTATTGGGGGGACTAAATGAAGATGGAGATTGCTGATTATGTGTAATGATGTATGGTTTTTCAACAAGTTAAATATGTAAGACAACATCGTAAATGATTCATGTAGCCTCTTCCAATACCTAACTGGAAGTGGTATGATATTATGATGGACTTTGTCATGGGAATACCAACGACTCCATGAAATAAAGATGCAATATGGGTTTTTGCTGATAGTCTTTCCAACTCATCACATTTTCATGCTATAATAGAAGATTTATGACTTGAAAATCTATAAAGACTATATATTAATGAACTTTTATGACTTCATGGTGTACCCATTTCAATTGTTTCTAATGTTGTTCCTTGTATTAGATCAAGATTCTGGAAAAGTATCCAGAATTCATTTGATACTAAACATTGAATGAGAAATTCCTTCGACCCTCAAACTGATGGATAATAAGAATGGACTATTCAAACCACTAAGGACATGTTGAGATCTCTCTCACATGACGTTCAAGGTATGTGGGATCAGTATTTACCTCTTGTAGAATTTTATTACAACAACAGCTTCCATTCAAGTATGTTGATGGCACCATATAAAGTGTTATATGGAAAGAGATGTGGTACTCCAACTTTTTGAGATGTTTTTGGTGAAAGAAAACCCATTGGCCTCAAAATTTTTGAGGGAGCAATGTAAAAGGTGATGGTTATCCAAACCCACATCAATGCAGCTCAAAGTAGGAATAAAACTATGTCGTTAACCGAGGGAATGATTTTGAATTTAAAGTAGGATATCATGTTTTCATGAAGTTATCTCTATTGATGTGTTTTATATGATTCGGTAAGAAAGTAAGATTAAGTCTTTAGTATATCTGAGCTTTTAAAATTCTAAAATGAATTGGAGTAGTATCTTATCATTTGGAAATGGCACCAAGTATCTCCAAATATCATGATGTGTTCCTCATATCACTTTGGAGAAAATACAAGCCTGACCCAATGCATGTACTCGCCAATGAAGAAATAGAACTGAAACATGATCAATCTTATTTAGAAGATCTTGTCATAATTCTTGATACTAGACAACAACTGTTGAAAAAATAGATGACTCATCGGGTGAAACTTCTATGAAGAAATCATAAGATGGAAGAGGCAATAGGGGAACCAGAGGAACTTATGATGAAGAACAACATGAATATTTTTATGTAGTATTATTTTAGAAATTTTTAGGATGAAATAATTTTATGTAGGGAAGAATGTAACATCCCATGCTTCTATGTTATCTATCCCTTTAAATAATGCAATAGTTTGTGATGTACCCAACATCGAGATTCTAACACACCGTGACCAATCAAACTAGATGTTATGAATATTAATATCCAATTTTTGAAATTTTTTAATTATTTTTCAAAATGGACTTCATTTTTGGATTCAAAATATCGAAATTATCATACGGTGAGTTTTTGGCACTCTTCTAAAAATATTCAATTATTTATGAATAGAGAAAAATAAAAAATTTTAATTAAGAAAACATTTTTAATCAAAATAATTTGTAGTGTTAAAATATATATTTGAGTGGTTTTAAATTATAATTAGATAATATTTTTATCAATTAATATAATTTTGGTCATTATATGTAATTTCCCATTTAAACATGACATAAACAAGTGTCAATCCTTTGATAGTTATTATTTATTAGAAACACGTTTTTTATTTTGACAACGAGAATTAATTTAAAATTAATTATTCCACTTCTATGTATTTAATTTGGAAAAATGTATTCCATATTTGGAATAATGAGTTATATATTTTTTATACATGTAACTTTTATTTTTAGACTTTATGAAAATTTACTTTAGTAAATATTTTATTTACCATGGTTAAAGCGTAAATCTGATAATTATGGGTAAATAAAAATTATTATAATATTATTAAATTACCCTAACATGAGTTATATTCATATTGGTTGATAAATGTCCAACCAAGTTCATCAATGGGTCGATTTATGGACCCCATTTAGCCACTTCTGAGTGATAATGACACTTTATATTAATTAATTTAAAGTAAAGACAAAATGACATAATAATATATTTTTTGGAAAAGGTTTTTTACAGGGTGTTATATAAGTTATCATTTATAATATAAATACTCATTTTAATTCTAAAAATATTTCCTATATCATGATATATTTTTATAATTTTTATACATCAAATAAATAAAATTATTTAATACACAATAATGATCCAGTGTTTACCTCATTAATGAATGATTTAAATAAATGAGATTATAAATTTTATAAAAATATCCAAAACATTTACAATTATTATTGGATGATTTTATTTCGAACATTAGTCATCTTATAAAATACTTTAATAAGTTTTGGACCTTTATAAACCGAAAATAATTATTCAATAAAATAATATTTTCAAACATTCTTAATGAGACCCTCCCCCATTATAAAAATCCCTCCCCTCTAACTCATTTCTCATACCTTTGAAGACCATTTCTCATCCAAAATCGTCACATTTAAGCTACCTATATCCCTATATACCTTTTATAAGCCTTTACATAGGAATAAGGCACTTTAAAAAATCCATTTGGTTCAAGCCAAAGGGAGTTACCCGATTTAAAGGTAACATCTCCTATTAAGTTCTTTTCATTTATTTTACTTCTCTAACCCCCTAAACACTTTTTATTATTATATTTTATAACAACACAAGTATACTATAAATACTAGTTTTTTGTTATGAGATTTATATGAACTAAAATTAAACACACCTCCATCTAATGGGTATAAAAGATATTGTTTCTGTGGACGACCAACTACTGCCTCACGAAACAATGATTGTTCAATATTCTACAACCACATATTTTGGTGGAAATTATGATGGGAGTTTAATTATATATTATGTTTATTATACATATTTTATCTATAATATTATTTAATTCTCTTTTGTATAATAACTTTATTTTTTTCATGTTGTTTATATAAAAATTTCTTTTTGAGGAAGTGCGGACAACAGCCAGCTCAAAGTGATATGGCTCATTCATACCATACATGGAACGTATAAAGGTTGGTGTTAATGAACTTATGTAACCTATATAAAATAGTATATTTTACTAGAATAATAATATACCTATATATCTTTTGTTCTTCTTTCCTTTTAAAAACATTAAATGGAAGTAACGTTTGTGCGTAGGTACGGATTACTGTCTCCACAAATAGGATTAAATTCATTCTTCATCGTAACCATTCAAGAATAATTTTCATAAGATTATTAAAATATAATATTAAAAAACATTATATCATTATAAATATGAATCAAACACATCTTATCTATTAAAACATGACTTACGTAAAAAATCATATAAAGGAAAACGAATCAGTTAACACCTGAAACAATGATAATACTAAAATATAATTAACAATGCAATATTAGAAGATAATATATGATATAAAATTTATGTATGTGGTTCTTTTAAAATTTAATAAGAATGATTTAACTATTATAAAGGAGGTTTGTGTACCCTCGACCAAGGAAAATTACAAGGTTAGGGTTAATTTCCAAATCTCTTTATTATCTGAGGTTGTTTTTACGTAAGTATCTACAGGGACCTATTTACTTAAAAATGTATTTCAAAAAAAATTAATATTTACTAGACTACGGGTTAAAGTCATTTATACCCTTGTTTTAATTTTTATAAAATGGGTTGAACGGAATCTTTCCGTCATTTTCCAAAAAATGTATTTTATGACCTTTTTGAAAAATTATGGTAAGAATGTTTTTTTATTTATATGGTGGGTTTGGTAATTCTCCATAATTATAACAACTTGGAATCTTCCCTTAAAATAATAAAAAATTATTTTCAAAATAAATGTTTTCATTTATAATTACATGAATTTTATATGATTTCAAAAATACAAAGAGTCATTCTTGTCAAAAAAATTGATTTCTTCTATGTAAACATCCTTTAATGGATTTTATAATTGGTTTATATTGATTTATTATGATACAAATTTGCCATATTTTATCGAATGTTTTGAGATATGATTGAAATCATATGTGTTATTTTTATACAATTCATGGTTTATGTTTAACATATTAATATCCTGAATGCTATTTTTATTACGAATGTTTATGTTATGTTTCATGCTTTTCCTATGTGGAATGAATTGGACTTAGTATGTGAGAGGTGGATCCCGCTATAGCTCCTCAATGCATCAGTAGATCTTATGAGACAAACTAGTGTCTTGGCACAAGTCCTTGACAAAATCATATTTGTAGTCCTCGAATGAGGCCTTGACTATGTTTTTATAAGATCCATCATTATGAATTCCATCATTATGAAATTATCTACTGATATTACATGTGATTATTCTACTAGTAGAATATCCATGTGAATAAGTAAATGGCATTGTTTGGTTTATCTTTTCTATATTATGTTGAAGTTTGATTTTAAAAGGCTATTATTTTAGTACTATATATTACATTAATTGTTTATGCTTATTTATGGAAGTTTCCACTATATTGTTATTTATATTGTGCATTTGAGTTCACCCCTTTCTATGTTTTATTTTTCCTAGGATGTGAAGAAGTAAATTAAGATTAACATATAGGGATAGGCCAAGGATATGAGTGTGTTCAAGGGGGACACAATGTTGTTTTTCTTTATTTCATTATTTAATGTTAAACTTTTGTATGTATCTAGTTCTTATAAGGCTACTAAACCAATCAGTATTTCAACACATCATTCCTTATATCATGCCAATGTTATGTAATAATTCAAAAGATCTGAATTACTAGGGTTGGGTGTTGTAATTTTATACCCTATTAGGTTCTATATCACAAGTAGGATATATTTATGGTCAATATCATGATCATCAGTGACCGAGGAATCAATATAGTGTTAAATGGTGCATTATAGACCCATGATCTTTTACCAAACTCATAGAGTTTAATGAGAAAAAAATCATTTACGATTCATGGTCGATCACACACTAGAATTGAGACTAGAAATAACAAATTTAATTACACAAACCAACCCCATTAGGGTTATTTTTGGGGAAAACCAACCACAATTAGAGTAACCATACCCAGCTAGGCCTACCCATCCTCAACTATACATATACATTCCTCATTGAAGCTTGTATCAATATTGGAGCCCCAATATGAATCCTTCTTAATAAATGAAATTAATAATAATAATTTAAAATTATACATATAATTTAGTCAAATAATTTATAAGAACAAAATTGTTTCTGGGATTTGTCTACAAACTAACTCTTGAGAAATAGAATGATGACATCGTAAAACATGATTTTGGTACCAAGTTAGAGAATACACCCATTACGTGATTCTTACCCAGGAAAAAATTCCACACCAAAATGGGAATAAAATTATTATAATTTATTCGTTGTTGTAACTTTATATAAAACAAAATCATCCTACATGGGGTTCCATAACCCACCATACACAAAATATATATCATTCAAGATGTCACCATGACTATTTAGTTGCATTATCACTAAAACCAATCCAAATACTATCGAAATTTAAGGGATAAAACTTGTAGAAAATAATAGTGGAAAAGGAAGGAGTAACTCACCAAAAATCCACCATAAAATCATATAGGAATCATTTATCAACAATGAGTAATTAGGAGAAGATGTGGAGTGGGATTCTGTTGAAATGCCTCTCAGTTTTCCTATAATAAATGGTATGATTTTTCAACCATAAACAATTTAATATTTGACATATTTAATAAAAAAACAATAAAATGTTAAGGTCATGATAAAACCCTAGTCATCATGACGTGACACATTACCCTTCGGTTTAGTTATAGTACCACCCCTAGGTCCATGAAGTGTGACCACCTACTGACCTTCCTCTATGATGAATCCTATTACTCATAGTCACTCTTCCATAGGGTTGTACCTCTTATTATTTTTTGTCAATGTACTGTTTAGAAAGTCAATGAATACGATGTCACAAGCATTACAACATGGACTTATCTCCTCAAAATAAGGACTAAATTCTAGGTCTATGCACTTAATGATCCAAATAATGACATATAATAATGGACTAGTCTTCACGGAATAGCCCATGGGTAATATAGTGACAATATTCCTCATAAGAAATATCAAAAAGAGAGTACATAATGTTCTATGAACACCATATGTAAGAGACATGACCACGGTGTGGTTACATTCATTATAATGTGGCCTCTATCCATATGTTTTTCTTATTATTTTACATAAGTGTATGTGTCATAACATGAAACCCTCATTAATGAAATAACTCCCAGAAGTATTATATTTTTCTTTTCTAAAACCCATAATGGGTTCTTGTCTCAACATTCAATCTAAGGACCCATCGAGAATTATCTGAACCCATACACATCAGCAAAAATAAAATATTCACCGTGCCAGAAATCCCAATTGTCACATCATTACCCTATACCACTATGTCTTGGTAATCCATATGGAAATAGTGTTTCCTATCCAAACCCTCACTATAGTGTGACCATATTTTTTTATGGTCTAACAACCCACCACAATCAATTATTTATAACTGAGCCACCTCATCCAAATCCAATGAATTCTTGAGAACCAATAATACCTCCCAAGAATATTTTAATAACCAAAAAAACAACCAAGATATGTCATAATCCTTAAATCATTGATCTAAAAATCATTTCTGAAAACATATCCCACTCTAGGAAAAATAATGAAATTTCCCATGATTTTCAAAAATAAATAAAATTTCCCCTAAACCATCATAGAGAGTAAGGCATGATGCTTTTCCCAAATCCTATATTTCACACTTTTCATTATCATGTTGATATTTTACCTAAAATTTATCCACAACTAAAAAAACTACCAGTATGTGCGTCATGATGCCAATAATTTTCACTAATTCTAGAACAATTTCCCATTCCTAGTATAGTTCATTAATTTTAAATTCCCCAATTTCATTCTCCATCAATTGGTGTTTCTAATCAATGCCAAAGCATGAGTCCATGAATTTCATAGGTGAGTGTCACATGATCATTGATTATTGAATCCACAATCTCACTTGAGAGACTATATCTAAAACACAAGGTCTCACATCATTGTGCTTGTCAGTGGTTTATCCATATGCATCGATATTCCATAGACCAGGTCACTCCACGAGTCATTTTCTAAACCAATTCACATTGTAATACAAACAGATCATCATCCAAAATATAGTGTATATAAAACACCAATATTACTAACTCGTTAAGTTTCTCATCTACTAACACACACATATAGGTATTATATTTACAATACATAAATCGAATTCTTTCATCCAAGCATCATAACCAAAATGCAACCCCCTTTTGGTGTATGATGTCACTCTTAGTGTTTCAAAAAATAAAAAGAATCTTTATGATCATAGATAATATACAGTTTGGTCTCCACCATATGACCTTTTACATCACCAGTCTAATATAACTAATCTTATTGATAACCACTATCCTTAGAAAACTAACACCTTTGAGAACCTCTCAATCTTCTAAATCGGTCCATATCTTGAACCCCAATATAGTTTTTAATGATATCAATGTCCCTTGTTAATTAAAATTTCACTCTAATAATAATCTACTGAGTATGAGTTTTTCATTCTCTACATTTATGAAACATTATCCATACCCATGAGAAACTCCCAATCACATTGGTTCTAAACTCACTATATTTAAGGTTCCATCCTAATTCCTTATCCATCACCCCGAGCCACTTGGTACCTCAATTATTCATACTTTTATATGTTTATGCCACTAATTTTCACTTTCCATAAGATCAAAGATAATACCACAAATGAGATAATTATGTCAACATATCCACACTATCATGAACCATTAGAAAACACATGATTGTCCTTAAAATTTCTTATCTCACATAGCAGTGACATCCTGTAGTCCCAGTTCGCTTGATAAATACACACCTCACCATTTGATCAATAATTCCATTCGCTGACAATACCACACCATAGCTTCAAGAGTCACATTATTTTTATATTACTTAATTATAATATAGTGTCTTTGACCACCCCATTGTAATAACATATTATATCATCAACCATGCATGATCATTTACTAGTCCCATTTACAACCTATGACCTAACTCCATGTGTTCATGAAACTAAAGATTCGACAAACTTATCAAAACACACTAAATGGGACCCATATGAATCCAGAATTAATTTTTGAACCATCACCATGACCTATAAATCTCAATATGATAATCCTGGATATTTCCTAAAAGTCATTCATCGATAAGCCCCATGTATCATTCAAGGAAAATAAAGTATAGTAAAACCATAGGATCACCTTCATCAGGATATGTTGATAAATCATAAATCCATATACTATATAGGTTGAGAAAAACCTCACTCTCTTAACCCATTTAAAGTGAGTATCCATCATCCAATCTCCCAATGGTGCTCAGCAACCCTCTTTATCGAAACAAGTCCTATAGAAGTAGTTATACTCCCTCATTATACTAATCGATTTGACCCACCTCATAAGATATTAAATCATATCCCATTCATCTTAAGTTGATTGTCCTATTCCATTAGTTATCCACTCTTATCATGCATATTTAGCTCACCAATTATTGGCATTATTACATAATTAACAAGCATAAAATGGCTCTTGTGTATATCAGAATCCTCCGTTAAAAAATAATCTTTTGTTAATTCAGGTAAAAAATACATAATACATCACCATCAAAATATATATATAGCTTAAAAAATAGAACATGTGTTGATCCAATATCAACCAAAAGGCATGTTCCTGGGCATTTTATCTCTAATGGTACTCACATCATGGATGAAACCCACATTAATATAACCCCTGAATATCACATCTCCTTCTAATCCATAATAGTTTATCCTCTTGTAATTCAATTATAACATAGAATCACCTACATCATGAGTCACATGTTAACCTCACAAGGATATCCCATCGTGCTCATAACCATACCATATAAATGTTATAACTCAAGGGGATACATCAATACTGTTATCTCAGAAACCAAAAGTCACTCACATGCCAAAATTCCCACCTTAGAGCTTTCATGGACACACACACACACATACCAAGTATCCCATATTCAAATGAAATACACACATTATCGTACTAATCATCACTACCATTTCATGTACCATTCCATGTCCTCTAAGATCCTAGTCACATTATTTTGTATACAATGGAATCACCCCTACATGATTGGAATCGAGTAAGTCAGATATATGCATTTGTTTGATGAAGTTATATTTCAAATTTATATAGGGAATTTTTTTCAATTAACATATTATTTTACTAATACTATTTGATAAGAATAACTATTAATCACTTATAGAAATAACAAGTCATCATGTTCAATTTTTATGTAAATTCATTTTTTTTATATATTTTAATTCATGAAACCCCGAGTTAGTGCTTGTTACACTCAAGAGAGACCACCTTTAATGGCTTGCATTACAAACAAGACTGAGGTATATCAAACAATAATATATTAGGAAAATATTATACATATTATAATTATACATATCATAGATATTTAAATTAGTTGTTATGAAAATTATTTAATAACTTATGAATATTAATTGTTTATTAAAATATAAAATGAATTAATGGGTTACCAATTAATATAATTTAAAATATAAACTAATTGAATAAAGGAAATATTATTATTTTAATGGTTACAAATTAATTTTTTCTTAATATAATAAATAAAATACAATTAGTGGATGATATAAGTGAAATAAATGTTATATATTTAGTCAAATATTTTTGATAATCATCTGATAGATTCGATGGACATAAGATATGAACAAACTCAATATTAAATTTAAACATATATATTTTTATTACCTTATAATGGAGAAATGATTTTAAATCCATTTTCAAACCATTTAATAAATTAAATATTTCAAAATATACTAATTTTTGGAAGTTGAAACATAACAATTAAGTTACGGTATATTATTGGTACTTCATGATGAAGTTTCATTTTTATAATGAATAATGAAAAATTCTGATATTTAATACAGAAATAATTTTTTATCAATTTTATTTATAAGGTTAAATTAATTTTTTATATTTTTAATTATTAAATATATAATATTTTATTAAATAATCTAATTTATTTAATTTTAATAAGTTAAAATTTGAAATTAATATTAAAGGCAAACCAAACTTTTGGATGGTTTTACTTTAAAAACACATGGTATCATCCCATTTACAGGCTAAAATTAAAATTAATATATATGCCATCTTTGATTTAAATTTATAAAAAATGATTCAATATTTTGATTCAGAATAATTTTTAATTTCTAATAAGGTCAACTTTTTATTTTACCTAAAATATTCATGAAATTATGTAAATTTAATTACAATAATTAAGCTTAAATTATGCCTAATAAGCAACTAAATCATAACCATAACCCCAAAATGAATGAAAAACTTGTGGAAAATCAATTTTACGAAAAAATTTATACTATATCCTCCCTTGAATCTTATTAGGACAATCATTTATCATCATTCATTTAATAATGTTGGTGGGGTTCCTTTCGCTTAAAAATTAGCAAGACTTTCATTCCTCCATCATTATAAAAGTTATCATTTACTCCCACTTACATACACCTCTCAAGACAATAAACTTCACTAAAAACCATCCCATTTCACTCCTAAAAATCTATCCATTATTCCTTGAAGAGACCCTTTGGGAAGAAACCAATACAACTAATCCTTTTGGTGAAAACCATATGTAGTTACCCGATTATGAGTTAATGTCTTTCCTAAAGCTCTTTAATTTTTTTGGCATTATCCAATCCCTCATCTATTTTTATTACAAATATATATATATATATAAATCATATAATAAATATACTAGGATTTTTTATTATATTAATTATAGCTAAAATTACACACGCTTATATATAACGGGTAACAAACATACTCTTTACGCGTATAGAAAAATAGCACCTCCAAAATTGAGTATTGGTCATTTTTTTCATTACCCCCTATCATAGTGGCCATTATTATAGAAAATATATTTATATATGTTATATAATATATTTATTATGTATTTAATATTAATTAGTATTTTTATAAAATAGTAACTTATACGATCCTCTTTTGTAAATACAATAACATCATTGGTTGAAGTGCGGACAATCACCCCCTTCACAGCGATGTGATTCATTCACAATGTACATGGAATATATAAATATTGACTTTAATTAAAAACATGTGTCATAAATAAAATTTATATTATTAGAATAAAATTATTGGTTTTTTATAAATAATATATATATTTATCATTTCCATTATTACCCTTTCACACACACTTAAAAAGTGATAACATCCTTCATAGACGTGTGGATTATCACCTCCTCGAAATGATGTGATTCATTTTAAATCACAATAATTATATATGTATGTATATATGATAATATGATTTGTTATTATTATATAATAATAACACAAAAATATTTATGTTTCATACCTTTTTTCAGAAATGTTCATCGAAAAATGGGAATTATACTTTTGCATATGTATTGCTTACCATCTCTATGATTGTAACATATGAAATTTTTTCATAAACATACTCAATCATTGATTTTAAAATTATAATATATATATAAATATGATAATAATTTCCTTATTATCTTTATATAGAATTTATATATTGACCCTATTGACCATAGTTGACCAACACAGGTTCATTTTGACTTATAAACTGAATTTGGTCCAAAACATGATTTTTTATGTACTAGTATATGACATCATAATAAGTGAGATAAAAGTTATGACAAACTTTAAAAGGGTTATAAATATAGTAAATAATTAAATAAAATAATTTTTTCAGAAATATAAATACATATGAGGCAAGTCAGACTTAAGGTATTCTTGTCTCACATTTCTTTCTGTGAGGCATACTTTCTAGTTGGGCACCTAATATCTTATATATGGGGTACATACATCCACATTGACATATAATTCCATGAATTATATTACATTCATGGTATTTAAATGTTCTATTTAATGATTATTACCTTTGGTTTTTCTAGTAAATTTATTTCCCCATTGGTAAGTTAATATCATCTCAATTACAATCCCATTGATACTAATTCAATATTATACACCAAAATAATTTTATTAGGGGTATATAACTCCTTTGAATTTTTATATCA
Organism: Viscum album; assembly: GCA_963277665.1. NCBI lineage: Eukaryota > Viridiplantae > Streptophyta > Magnoliopsida > Santalales > Viscaceae > Viscum > Viscum album. Next base: position 251,585,295 of record OY728133.1, read on the forward strand.
TGAATATCATTAATTTCGTGATATTATCTTTTTTATTTAAATATTATTATTTAACAAAGATTATGATTTAAATGTCTAAAAGTTGAATTGGACACTTTTGAATGTTTAACAACTATTCACCTCAAGAATGTTTTTATCAATTTTTTCTTCAATCTCACATACTTTTGTGGTTGTTAACATTATCATGAAAAAATAAATTTGTTGTAATCATTTTTATTGGAAATTTACTTGAATAACTCTATTCTCAAAAAATAGATATTATCATTTCCTAAATAGTATACCATTATTCATACGATGCCTACATTGTCAATTATTTTATTATTTGGGGAAATATTGATATTTCCATATTATTTGATTAATATGGATGTTTAATGAGGAATATTATTAATTTATACTATATGATATGAGGAATTATTTAGACATGCAATGAATAGAGGATTCCAGACATAACAAATATCCTCGATGTGTTGACAGGTTCTCATGAGACAAATAAATGATGAAAATTAAATTGGTTTCTAACAATAGTTTTAATGTTTCTTATGAATGTTCTTAATGGTATCAGTTTTAGTGTTCCTTAGACCTGATTTACATTAAAAAATAATTTATCTCATTTAGTTTTTGTTTTTATTAATCCATGATATTTTTTATTGCCATATCAATGGATACATTTAATTTTAGTTCATATATAAAATTGAATGTGTTTTAATTTCTAACATTTACATAAGGATTTTCTCCTATATAGTTATTTTAATGGCATATGTTATTAGTTATTTACCATACTATGTAATTTTATTCTTATCGATTAATTATTTATTCCATTCTACTTACCAATACTAGGCATTTGATCTCACACTTATTATATTTCATTTCCTCATGTTATAAAGAAGAAACATTTGGATAAACTTTTAAGGACACAATTCCTTTATTATCTTATGTATCATGTTTGGGTTTCCTATTTCTCTATTTATTATAAGAATCGTGTCTGTAATATAGATTCCCAATACTGTTAAACTAATCAACCCTTCTATATTTTATTCTGCTCAATCATCCCAATGTAAGAAAATAAATTAATGGATCCTGACTTCTGCGGTCGGGTCACTATAAATGATTAATAAATTTCTTTATTAAATTATCACTCCAATTAAGGAATATTAACAATATATATTTCATTAATTTCATGTCATTATGGTTAAAATTCTAAATGACCATCACATTTAGGAATTCCTAGGACATGTTTTCAGGTAAATTATATGGAACCACAATCTCTCATAACACTTTTCCCAGTCCAACTGGAAAACCCCCTACAACTCTCACACATAAAGCCTCAGGAGTATTACGATAATTGAGGATTACCTCAATCCATTACAGTCATTAAACCATGGAAACAAAAAAATAATTCCTATATAAAGGGGATGGATATTGGTTTATGAAGACAAATATGGAGTCCATAAAAATGAATGCTCTAAGAAAACAAATACACTTGAAATCTTTGTATAGTATATAAAAAGGGATCTTACTCAAGGAATAATTATATTCACCTAGAAGGTTATACATTAGAATACACATAATTTCATTCTTGACCATTCGTGGAGGTATACTCTTAAAAACATAATACATGAACCCATCAAATTCATTCCTCACGATTTAACATAATTTCTATCCATACAAATTAAGGGATAAATCTATAAACAAAAAACCATTATATGAAAACCTTATATTTATTATACCTTATTTCCATATTTATTACATAGGAATAAAAAATTAAAAAAAAAGATATATTACCCTAGTGTTTTTGGGAAACGAGGTACATTGCATAACAATTAAAAATAGAGGTACATCAGGATTATTGAAAAATTCCATGACATAGTCATTATATTATATCATTATTAAAACTTCATAGGATAAACTGGGGACATACATAATAAAGGGGATAGATATAAAGCCTAATATTATGAAATCAATTTTTAAATATAGGAATTATTATAATGTTTGGAAAAAATAAACAATTGATATAACAAATATAAATAAAAAGTAGGTGTGTGAATTTAATAGAATAGGGAGAGGTACCTTAACTTGAGAGGGTGATTCAAACATCTAGGTGATAAATTATTGAGAGCTTGGTGTCTATTTGGGTAGACTATATATATGGGATATAAAATTAAATACATGATCCATGGGTTTTTGGATAATTTTAATGGGAAAATGAGTTGGTTTTTTTGGTAAACATAGGGAAGTTATTTAATTGTGCATAAACTTATGTTTTTTTCATTATATAAGATTTTAATCCAAATTGAATGTCTTTCCATGTATTTTCACATGGTTTTACTAAAAATATTAATTATTAAAATTATTTTATATAAAGATTTGCTGAACTAAATGTAATTTTGAACATGGAGATCTGTAAATGATTCATATTTACAAATAATTGATTTTAAAACCTTGAAATATAATATTAGTATAGGAGAAATTATAATGGATTTATAAAATTAATCAAAAAAATTATTTTAAAGGGAAACATATATTATATCATGTTTAATTTTTTTATAATTTATTAAATCTATTTTTAGGTTATCAAAATGTGATAATACACAATATATATTTATACCATATTTAGTTTTTTCTAGAAATTATTTATTTTCTAAATAGAATATGAAAAAATAAAAATTGGATAATTTTTTAATGATAAATCCAAAAATTATATTTATTTTATCAAAATATTTTACTAAATATGTGAATTTGGACTTTTAAAATATGAATCAACATTTATTTGTAAATGTAAAAAAACAATTTCTGAACCCTTATTGAAATTAAATTTGACTACATAAAAAATATTATATTTTATATTAAATAAATAATTTTTTTTTATATTAAAAACTATTTTTTTAATATTCATGAATGCAACAAAAATAAATATCAAAACAAATAGTTTATATTACCCAAAAATACAATTAGTATTTTATTGTATCAAAATACACACCATTTTTTATGTGATTAAAATATTATTTAAATATATTATTTAATAAATATGGTAGACATATTCATATGATTAGGTTTTTGATACATATCACTTCATTTCAAATGAAAACTCCATGAAGTTAAAGTGCACGATTGTTTTATTTTCAAGGGGTGGTTTGACATACATTCTTAATGTGGTGTTCTCGATGAGCATAAATTATTTTGTAAAAAAATTCACTTGTACATTAGTAATTGGAACTCAGAGTACGTTTGAAAAAATTAAAATTCCACTGATTCTATATCCCTTTGATGTTTTGATAAATGGGCATAAGAGGGTATGATCCTGCTACTCCAGCCCATCACATCCTTTGTCCATGTCAACTGGATTTTTCAAAACCCTATATTTATACTAATCATAGGATGATTCATGAAATTCTATATTATCAATGTTTATTATGTTTAAATGTCATTTAAATTAAATAGTACATATCATTATAAGGAAGTTCATGTGTTTTATATAACCATAATATGTCATTAAATTTAATTATAATAGAACTTTTATTTATGAATTTCTGGGTTGTTAAAATTTCCCCACATCAGAAATTTCACGCTTGAAATTTTTATTTCATACCCTATAATATAAGAGGGTATCTATTTTCATCACCACCTCTAATATACACATAACATCATCAAATCTGTGGTTTCTTCATTTCACTTTGACCATGTGAATTTTCTTATTTCTTTGAACATTTTCTCTATTATTTATATCTTCATTGTCTTCTCTTCATATGAGGGATCATTATCTAATGGTTCCAACATTGGATTCATAACTTATAATGGTTATGTTATGAAATTTATAAAGTGAGATTCATGGAAAAATTTATGTACTTGAGATTTGTTGGGATTGAGTGTTTGTCAATAGGCCAGCTCTAAAATGTGATAAAGGATCTCAATAGGACTAATGTATCTTAGAATATGATTTACCATCATCCCAAATCCAATGAATTTATTCCCTGGAAATGTAGATAGGAATATCTCATCTATAACAAAAAACAGTAGGTATCATTGACGATTTTTAGTATAGTTCGTCTGTCAACTTTGAGCATCCCTCATGTATTGATGAATAATCTTGGCATTTTCCAACTTTTCCTTGAAAATTTCAGGACCCAATTGTTTATGATCATAATCATTATCCATGTCACACCCCAACCACAGATGCCCTTATTTTACTCTTTTCTTGGTCTTGGTATGAAATTTTAATGTTTATTTGTGTTGAAGGGTTTCGCGCTAGTGTGCGGTCATCGCATCGTTAGCGGTGACCATGTGGTTGGCCCGGGTGACTACGTGTTCGCCTGACGTTTAAATTTGAGAATTTTATGTTGTCATTTTATTATTTATTTTATCTTTATTATCATTATTATTATAAAGTTTCATTATTATTATTACTATTATTATTATAATGTTTTATTAATATTATTATTATAAATTTTTATTATTATTAAGTTAGTTTTTATTCTTTTATTTAATCTCTTATTATTATTATGATTATAAAATATATATATATATAAATAATCCTAACCCTAAACCTACCCAGCCGCCACTCTCCCCTCTCCCCTCTCTCTCTCTCTCCCGTTTTTTTTCCTTCCCCCCTACTGGTTCGGTCGGCCTGCACCGCCTCCTTCTCCCCACCAGTCGCCGTCGTCCGGCTCCCGCTCAGCCCCAGGCGCACCGCCGCGGCCCCCGGATCCTGCGCGCTCCCCTCCTGCGAGCTCCCCTTCTGCGCGCTCCGCCGCTCCCGGCTTTGCGCGACCTCCGGCGGCCTCCTCTCGGCCCGGCTCCGCCCTACCACTCGGAGGTCACGCACTGCCTTTACGTGGCCCGGCCAACCGCCATTGTCTTGCACCGGGCAGCGGCACGCCCGATAATCAGCGTGCGACCTCTGGAGGTCTCCCTACCGGTGCGCGCTTCCCCTTTAACTGTCGCGCGACCCCATGGGGCGAGCGTGTCTCTACGTCGAGGTGAGTTTTGTGTCGTGTGATTATATATATATTTATATTTTGTGGTTGGTTGATTAATTGTTTGGTTTGTGCAGTGCGTTAGCGGATTAATTCCGCAACACAGAGGTCTTCGGCTTGCGAGCGCGTATGCGCCTGCGCGGGGTGTTCTACGTCGTCGTGTTCGGTTTTCGATTTTAGGTGAGGTTTGCCTCGTTTCTTAAACGAATTATTTTATATCAACGTTTATATATTTTTGTGTATATATATATGTATATATATATATATATTAGTTTTTATATGAATTATTATTAGACGGTGGTTATGTGATTTTAATTGTTGTGCGTTCGATGCAGCGCGTTGGCGAGATAACCTCGCGATACTGTGGTCATCAACGTGCGTGTGTTTGTGCGTTTGTGAGAGGTGCGGCACACCGTGCATTTGGATTTCAAGCTGAGGTAGGTCTCCCTTTACACTCGCCTTTAAATTTAGAATTTATTTATTCCTTGTCTTTTTATTGAATTCCAGTAAATTTAAAAGTAATATTAAGTAGTTTTTATAGTGTGTTGATCTGCTAATAATGCAAGCTGTTTAATTCTAGTGTTTCATTGAAGGTTTTTTTCTTGGACTTAATTGTGTTCTCCCATGGTAGTATTTCTAAATGGTTCTTCTTGAATAATGAATGTCATGTTGAATTGTGTATTGAAATGTTTTTGGTGTGTGTAAATTAGTAGGTGTTTTGTTAATGGAAAAGGTGTTTCTTAGAACCCAAAATAGAGAAAATGACCGTATGAACTTTAAACATGATTTTGGAAACTTTAAGTGTGGTTCATGGTTGATGAAAAATGTTTTCCTTTGTCGCGTGAACAAAAGATTGAATTTCATTTGTGAAATGGTGTTCCATCAAAATGTGATTAAAGGCCCATTTGGCTCTTGATAAAAATGGGGTGCGTTTGGATATTGGAAAATGATTCTACTTGTGAAACCAGTGTGTTTCAGGTTTAATATGATGATTTGAGTTTCTTAAATAATGTTCTAAGTGTGTTTCTGGTTTTCAATGAAATGGTGTGTGTCATATCCCTTTAGAAACGCTTTAGTATTAAATGGTTAAAATGTTAATGATAGGACAACCCAGTTGGCACTTTATTAAATGTGAAGTGATTATACAAATATATATATATATATATATATATATATATATATACGTACTTATGGGGCATCTCTACAAGGGGACTTCCCTTCGAGGGTTGTCGTGTAGCGATGTCCATGTAAGGGGTTGGCAAGTGCGGTGAGATGAGTCATGCATGCGAAGGTCTCCCACTTACACAGTGTTATTAAAACCACCGTGTGTTCCTGGGTTTCCTTTAGAGAATCGAGTGGCGGTTTCTGGATAACCCCGATTAGACGGGTTAGTCCCCCCTTGGTAGGTAAGGCCTTGTGGGGCGTGCCACTGGTTGGCTGTTAGGGCGGCCAGTTGGTTATTGACTGTGGAGTACCATGTCGCAGGTAGTCTGAACACGAGTATGTCCAGGGATTTTCTAGGGATGTTTAGGATCGCCTATGGTTATTGCTTATAACTTCTGGTTTACTTTTACTTGCACTTGTTTTTCCCTGCTTGTTTACGTACAATCATCTTTCACAGCTTATACTGTTAAATTTTAGGAAAAAGGCTTTCAAATGAAAATACTATATTCTCTTTGTGTAAGATTTGAAAATGTAACACTTCTTTCATTTTTAAATGAGTTTAGAACTAATGAAAGGAATCCAATTTTTAGAAAAGAATAAGGAAATGTCTTGTGTTTTAGTTTTCAAGTGAAACTTTATGAGAGCATACTTTTATACATTGTACTTCAAACCTGAAATATGTGGATTCTTTATTTACTGGCAGTGCTTTGGGATTTGTTGTGGGGATCACCTATTGAGTACTTTTTTTGCTCACGCCTATCTTTTACCATTTCAGTTATAGGTTCCTTGTGTTCAGGTTTTCCTGGCTTGAGTTGCTCAGTGGTAGAGCAACATTGGTTTGTAGTTGGGTGGTGACCTGTGAGGTCACGTGGAGGTATGTCGTGGTGTAGTTTTGTTTATGTTGTTAGTATTTTTTCTGTTTTGTTTAGTTTATATTCCTTCTTTCATCCTGTTTTTGGTTTGGGCCGAAATCGTTCCCAACGATTGAAACTTTGATTGCCTGGCACTTGTTGCCATCCCGGGGGGATCGAGAACGCTTCTCGGGACTTGTCGCGGACCGGCTCGGGTGACCGGTTCTGGGTCGACCCGGGCTAGTTCGTGACAATCCCAGAATGTAGGATTCTACCCCTCTTACCATACATGGATTTTTATGGATCCATTAGGACGCTTCAATGGAAAATATTATTGTATAGAAACCTATTAAGAGAAATATTCTGATCACATCATTCTTTGAAGTCCATTGTTCATTCTCTCAACATGTTCTTGAGTGTCTGGATAGGTTACTCTGGTTGGAATTCAGTTTGAGGATGATAAGTGGTTCTAATGTTCAAATCAATATTTATATAAATTTATACAATCATCCAAAACATGTAGGTAAATATTGGGTCCTGATCCCGTAAAATCCATAATGGTGTTCCATGAAGCCTCAGTACTTCTCTGATGTATACCGTTTCATGTTGAATGTGTGAGAGCTCCTCTCTAATAGTAATTATAAGCACCCATCCTTAAACAATATATAATATTGAATTAAATGAATAATTCACATTAAGGATCTTTTCAGATTTAGAGTTTTAGAGAATTAGGTCATTACATTTTCATAACAACATGAATATTACATATAGATAGTTCTACCCAGTATCAATTTTTTTCATAATATAAAAACTCTTGGATAAAAGTGTCAGGCCTAGTTTTAGGTTTTAGATAGAATGAGTTTTCCTTTATCCCATCCTTGAACCTATTAATCTTTAAATCCGGTGAAAACATTTCATGAACTTGGGATGAGCCTGAAAATCATAGTAAGGGTTACAATACAACGGTTTAAAACATTTTTAATAAATACATACAAAACATGAACTCCCTTACTTACCTCATGAAATCATTATATTTATGAAAGACACATAAAAATCATATATCGTAAAGGTAACTTGTTTCACCCAAATCATACTTACATTGTAGCTATTATAGCTACATAGGGAGTTACTTCGGTATACCCATCATAGTATATTCTTTATGTCTCTTAGGAGAAACATTCATGTTTACCTACTTCATATTACCCAATGCATTGGAGAGCTATATCAGGCTCACCTGCCCTAGGTTTATCATGGATCCCCCCCCCCCCGTATATGTAAATAATACACAAGAACCATAACATGATCATAACACATAACATAAGCCTAAAAAAGATAAAATTTCTACATTGCAACAAAAAAATATCATTTCAAGATATTGGAATAATAAATCCATTCTCAAAATCATTTTCAATACCAAAATACTTAAAAAGAGTATATGGTATTAATTGTTTTCTTTTAAAAACATTCTAGCTTGTTAAAGAAGCCAAAGATCAAATAATACTCACGGCGGCAGAAAGGTCGTTATCATCGCTAACGTAAAAAAAATTCATTTTTTTCATTTAGTAAAACACTTTTTATAAAAATATTCCTTTTGAATTAAATGAAAAGTCAAAGGTGTTTGTAAAGTGTATAAAATAAAATCGTGTATTAAAACAAAATATTCCTCAATGAAAGGAGATTGAGACGAAGTCCCCTACCTTGTGTCCGAATTCACTCAATCGTTCTTTAATCTCTTGAATAATAAACTAAAGATAATTTATACATGCTTAAGAATATTTTTCATGTTTATGATTCCCTTTATATCACTTATTATCATGTTATAAACATTATGTAACCATTTAAGTTAATAAGGTTTGTTTTGTAGATATTTGGTACATGAGTCAAAAATGGACTTCTTATAATTACATGTTGTTCATGTGGTCAAAGGTTCATTATATCCAGAATGATATTCATGATTTATATATCATATATATCTAGCATATACAAGTATTTATAATAGTACATAGCATATGGAGGTAAGAAATGAAATGCACTGTTCATGGAGACGATAGTTGTACGTACGCATTAATGATACTTTCCTTTCTCTTTCATATTTTAATGGAATTTAAATGTTTGATACATAGGTATATAATAATTACAGTATAATATCATATATAATATCATTAACATTGTCCTTTATAAATCCCACACAAGTCATTAACGAGTCACATCACTTTATGGGGGCGGTAGTCTGCACTTCCTCAAATGTGATTATCGTGTTTACCCACTATTGTAACCATAAAGGTGTGATATAAATGGAAAATACAAAACCATAAATAAAACATAAACATAATATATATCATATATAAATATAGTTCCATAATAATGGCCCCCATGATAGGTTGTATGAGATAATCGAACAATCATCGTTTCGTGAGGCGTTAGTTTTCCATCCATAGAAACATTATGTTTTTCTTCCCCTAGATGGATGTGTATGTCTGTTTCGTTCAAATAATTCTCATAATAACATCTTAGTATATTGATAATACTTTTTTTATTACAAAATAAAGGAATAAAAAATAGTTTAGGGGATGGAGAAGTAAAATAAAAGAAAACATTTTAAGAGAAATTGTTACCTCTAATTTGGGTAACTTACATTGGTTTGAACCAAAGTACTTCTTTAAGTGCCTTCTTCTGAAGGTATGACTTCTGGGAGGAGCAGAGGGATGTAGGGAGCTTAATCAAAAAAAATTTGGATGAGTCAAATGGCTTGAGAGGTGTGATAAATTGGTTATTAATGTTCTCCTTTTATAAGGGGGAGGAGGGGCTCTTTAGGAAAGTTTGAAAATATTATTTTATGATATAATGATATTCGGTTTCTAATGGTCCAAAAATCATTATAGTAGAGGATAAGATGACTCGTGGTTTAAATAAAATCATCCAATAGGAATTGGACAGTTTTTGTATAATAGTTTAATCATTATAATTTTATTTATTTTTATCATTTATTTATGAGGTAAACACTGCATCATTATTGTGTCAATAATAATTTAATTTATTTTTTGTCTAAAAATTATAAAAAAATACCATGATATAGGAAATAATTTTAGCTTTCCAATGAATTTTTATAGTCTAAAATATGACTTATATGACACCAAGTAAAAATTAATTACTAAAATATTTTTCTTAATGTCAATTTTGTCTTTACATTAAATTAAATAATCTAAATTGTCATTATCACTCCCATGTGGCTCAATGGGGTCCCAAAATCGAACCAAAGTTTCCCATGGTCGTACATGACTCATCCAATAATGTTTAGACAAGTGTTAATGTAATTTGGGATTATTATAATATTTTTTTACTATAAATTACCTAATTTACCTTTAACTGTGATAATAAAAGTCCAAAGTTACTATTCAAAAAAAATTATTTTCATCTTATTGAACCACATTTTAGTTCTTGATAACAACCATGTATGTAGGATTTTATAAATTAAATTAACCGATGCGGTAAAATATCATTTAAATCAAAAAGTCAGTTTTTTAACTACTACTAAGTGCTTTCACTATTCATCAAAAATTGAAGTTTTTTAGAAAATTACCAACAAATCATCCTAAGAATTTTATGATATTCCAAATTCAAAAATGATGATTATTTTTCAAAATTCAAAACATAAAATTTTCATTAATTAATTATAAAATTAATTCATGTTGTTAAAACAAATAGCGTTTTTTAAGAAACAAAAACTATCCAAAGATCGACACTTGTTTATGTCCAATTTCAAAGTGAAATTAATTCAAATGACCAAAATTGGATTAAATGGTAAAAATATATTATAATTAAACTTTGAAACCAATTAAAAATATAATCTAACCATATAATAAATTATATTAAAAGGCACTTTTGAATTAAAATACAATATTTTCCATTATTCATTGAAAAATGAACTTTATCAAAAAAATGCCAAAATTTTACACAAAATAAATTTTGATGTCCCTATTGTAAAGAAAGATTTTATATGATCAATTAGAATGTATTAAAGTGACCAAAACTATATTTAAAAAGGTTTATCTATTAAAAGGCGGTAAATCAGCCTTTTAATGTAAATTATGCTTAAAATTAAATTTATTCACATTTTAATCCTCTAACATTTATTGGATGAATGTAAATACATTTAACAAACATGTATAATCATATTGTAGTTAGTTTTTTCATTCCCACCAATACAACAGCAATGAGTTAACTACCATTTAAAATAATAATTTTATATTATGAGTGTGCAACGTAAGATTTCAAAAAAAATTCCATTGTTGCGTATCAGGTACGCTATCAAAGATAACAACCCCTTTAAAGTAAAATTAATATTTAAATAACAAATATTAATAAATATGTAATATGTATTATTATTTATTTAGATGGGATGTTACATCCTTTTCCCATTTTGGAAATTGTGTCCTCATAATTTTTATTCACTTATCAAAATAAGTGGGGGTATTTATCCCTCATAGCATTTTCAGATTCCCACGTTGCCTCTTCAAGCATATGATTTATCCACAAAACCTTTACCTAGTGAATTAACATATTCCACAACACGTTCTCTCTATAGTCAAGAATCTAGACTGGTTGTTCATCATAAGAGATATTCTCTTCCAACTGAACTACCTCTGGGCTTAAAAAATGAGACAGATCTGACATGTACTTTCTCAACATCGAAACATGAAAAACATTGTGTACCCGGGATAAACATGGAGGTAAATCCACTCTGTATGAAACTGATCCAACATTATCCAGAATTTCATAAGGTCCAATGAACCTCAGACTCAACATTCCCATCTCACCAAAATGCATCACACTTTTCCATGGAAAAACATTGAGAAAGACATGATCACCTACCTCAAAAGAAAGATCCTTCCTCCAGGTATCTACATAAATTTTCTATCTACTCTGAGCTGTTCTCATGTGATTCTGAATCAATTTAACTTTCTCTACCATCTCTTCTACCAGTATTGGCCCCATTAGCTTCCCTTCACCTACATCCTCTCAAAAAGATAGAGTTAGACAATGCTTTTCATATAATGCCTCAAATGGAGCCATCTGTATAGTAGAATGAAAACTATTATTATAAGAAAATTCAACCAAAAAAAGATGTTGGTTCCAAATTTCCTGATAATCTATCGAGCAAGCGCCTACCATATCCTCCAATGACTGAATTGTTCATTATGACTTCCCATATGTTTGCGGATGAAAATATGTACTAAAATTTAATTCCGTACCCAACGACTTCTGAAGGCCTTTCCAAAAGTTAGAAGTAATCCTGGGATCACAATCAAATACAATTGATAGAGGAACCCCATGACACCTTAACATCTCTTTAACATATAACTGAGTATGTTGATCTAGAGACAAAGTATCTCGAATATGAAGGAAATGAGAAGATTTAGTAAATTGATCAACAATAACCCATATTGCATTATTATATCAAGATGTCTTCGGTAATACCACAACAAAGTCCATTGATATATTTTCCCATTTCCACTTTGGAACCGGTAAAGTTTGAAGCATTCTTTCAGGTAACTGCCGCTCTGCATTAACCTTCTGACAAGTCAAAAACTTCACGGTAAAATCAGCAATATCTCTTTACATTCCACCCCCCCCCCCCAAAAAAATACTCCCGAAGATCTCTGTACATCTTAGTATAACCCGGATGAACTAAAAACAGAGAACTATGAGCTTTACATAACAACTCATTCTTCAATTGCGAATCACAAGGAATACATTATCTCTTTTCAAACCTCAAGACACAATCATTATCAATGTTAAATTCGGGAAACATACCCTTTTGAACTAGCTCTAACTTTTTCTGTGACTCACTGTCTTCTTTTTTCCCTTGCTTTATTCTATCTCATATAGATGATCTCACTAACACCTGATACAAAACAGAAGAATTTCCTGCAGCAACAACTTCTATGCCAAATTTTACAAATCAAAATCCAAAGGATCTTGTTCCAAACGTAACATGGTTAATGAAGCATTACTTTTTCAACTCATAGCATCATCCACTTTATTTTCTTTTCCCGAATGGTAATAGATCATGCAATAATAATCCTTGATTAACTCTAGCCATCACCATTGTCACATGTTCAATTCTATTTGATTGAATATATACATTAAACTTTTTTGATCAGCATATACTTCACATTTTACCCCATAAAAATGATGCCTCCAAATTTTTAAAGCAAAAAACAACAGCAGCTAATACCAAATCGTGTGTAGGGTAATTTTACTCATGAGCTTTCAACTGACGTGAATCATAAGCAATTACCTGATCATTATGCATTAAGACACAACAAAGTCCTTTCAATAAAGCATCACTGGGGATAACATAATCACCGTTTCTTGATGGTAGTGCCAAAATTGGAGCATTACCCAATCTTCATTTCAATTCCTGAAAAGAGTCATCACATTCTTTTGTCCAAATAAACCTAACACCATTTCGAGTTAACTTAGTCATTGGACTAGATAACCCTACAAAATTTTAAACAATCCTCCTGTAATAACCTTCTAAACAAAGAAAACTATGGATCTCAGTTATATTGTTGGGTCTTGGCCATTCGTCAAAAACTTTTGTTTTAGTAGGATCAATAGTTATACCATTTTTTGAAACAATGTGACCAAGGAAAGAAATATGTTGAAAACAAAACACACACTTTCTGAATTTACCAAATATTTTATTTTCGTTTGTGGTTTTCAAGATGACCCTAAAATAACTTTCATGCTTCTCTTTACTTTTAGAATAATCCAAAATATCATCAATGATCAAAACCACAAACTTATCCAAGATCTCACGGAAAATTATATTCAGAAGATCCATGAATACAGTAGGTGTATTGGTTAACCTAAAACGTATAACTACAAATTCATAATGGCCATATGTAGTACAAAACATAGTCTATGTAATCTAATCAAGAGAAAAATATTCTTTGACAGAAATGATTATTTTTTACTTCAAAAGTGGATAAAATATAACCCATATATAATTATTGTTTTTAGATACATTAGGAAGCACGAAGATAAAATCCACAGTGATGATTTACTATTTCTATTTTGGTGTGGGTAATTAATCTAAAATTCTATTATATTTTTGTATCTGAGCCTTAACATTCGAATAATCCATGAATTCGGAATAATACTCTAAAATATCATTCCCCATTCCATGACACCAAAAATACACTTTTATGTCCTCATAAATCATTGTGCTTACCTGATAAATATAGAATTATAACCCATGATCCTCATCTAATAGCTCCATCATTAATTCTTTTATTGGATAGATATAAAAATTGTTTCTAAACCTTATTATTCCATCATATTAAAAGTGTAACTTGAAAAATTTCACAGATTATTATATACCTATTCATCATCATTATATGCAATGTAAATCATCACAAGTATAGATGGATGAACATTTATTTTATCCAGATAATATTTCTCCCCTTCCATTAAATTTTCCGTATACATCTTTTGAAAATCCATATATATTGGATCTCTTTTATCTTCATCATATATAATCGAGTGTGGTCCTTTAGACATAAATCCTCTTCCACCTTTTTCTCTTTAAAAGGGTGGTAACATATTGAGATTTTATACTCTTCAACGAACTCCATAAATCTTCTATGGTTTGTTTTGAATTTAGTTTTACAGATAATATAATTTAATATTTTTTATCAGTGTATATGTCACACCTTTCCCCAAAATGATAATACTTATATATCTTTAATGTAAAAATTACCTCAGGTAACTCCAAATCTATATTTGTGTAATGTTCCTCACAGATGTTAAATTTTAGTGAAGAATATGCTATCACCATAAAATTTTACATGAGAAAAAATATCATTCCATTATTTGATTCATCACTATAGATCACAAACCACTCTCTTCGACATTTTAGTGCAAGTATGTGTTCACTAACTAACCTAGTTTTTATTTCCTTGAAACTCTCTTCACATTCTGTCTCCATAAGAATATCTCCTCTGAGTCATCCTAGTAAGTGGATTATATAATAATGAGAGATCATTCATAAATTTGTTAATAATATAAACAAAAACCAAGAAAAATATTGATCTCAATTACAGTTGTTTTTATAAGGTAATGTTGAATAAATTATATCTTTTCTGGATCAAAAAATATTTCCTCTATTGTGATTATGTGACCCAAAAATGAATCATTATGAAGTCAAACGTCACACTTGGAAAATTTTTAATAATGATCCTCCATTTTCAGATTTTTTTACAATTGTTAATTGATCTTCATGTTGTTAAATTTTGATTTGATATACATTAATATCGTCTATAAATACGACAAAAAATAGAACAATATAGTCTCAATAGACACTATTCATTAAATCAATGAAGATACCAGGGTAATTTTAAGAACAAAAGCCATCACAACAAAAAAGAATTTATGCAAAAATAATTTGGAATGTCATCTTGGGTATTTCTTAAATTTTTACCTTCAATTGCGGGTATCTAAAATGACGATCAATCATAGAGAAGTATAGATATATGTGCAAATGATAAAATAAGTCATCAATATAGGGGAAATTATATATGTTCTTAATTGAGATCCGATTATGTTCTCGATAATAAATGCATATTCGGATTGATCCATCATTCTTCTTAACAAATAGAAAATTTGCACCACAATGAGAAACACTAGGGCATATAAATCCCTTATCAATATTATTTTAGAGTATCTTCTTAAATTCCTACAACTAAATTAGTGCCATTCTATAAGGATTATTTGAAAAATGTATAGAACCCGATATGAGTTAAATTGAAAAATCAACTTCCATATATGGTAGAAGACCTAATTTTTTTCAGAAAGACATTATCTCACTCCCATAAAATAAATGTATCTTTAACCATGAGTTTATCCCCAACAATTTGAGAAGTATAACATTCATTTCTAGTAATTAAGACCTATATGACATAACTAACCTACACCGGATGTTCATGTTCAACATGTATCTATATATGATCATTTATTCATCTATAATATTAAATATAACCCAATATCATTGGAAATTAATATGAGAACCATATAGAGAAATCATATACATTCAAAGATTCACTCAAAGTTGAAATAATAGAATGATAACTATATTTTAAGAAGAACATTCCCACATATAACAAATGGAGAATAATTATAAACTTTTTATTTTATTACTGTTCCATCAGGTTTTATCACAGATAACTCAATATCTAATTGTTAATGTAATATAAGGATACCCTTACAAATTTATTTGAAAATATAATAGTGTGTGGACCTAAAATAAAATAAAACATTAGCATCATTAAATTAGACTATATTTGTACCTTTCACCATTTCGTTGCCATACTCCACATCACCAGCAGCGAGCGCGTGTAATTTTTCATTATCTTTCGCCTTAAGAGGATGTTGATTACGATCATCATCAATAAACCTCATATTTTATAATTGACTAACATAGTTTAACTTTTCCATGAACATGAAGCATCATAGTATGGGAGGTGAATTTTGTGTAGCCTTTTCTTTATAAGTATCATTAGCTATTTTTTTCTATCACATCAACAACCAATTTTTTATAACCATATTTATAGACATAATAAAATTACTAGTCCCCCTAAAATAGTTTCATCCATGATTATTTCCACACATTGATCATAGATAAAACCTCATCTTCTTTTTAATATGGTTTTTAGATTATTATATTAATTTTTGGTTGTATGATAATTCAAAAATCATTCCTTGAATGTGTTGTAACATTTTCATCGTAGGTAAAATAGATCCGTCATTATTTTTTATAAACTCAAGGATCTCCTTTACAATTATTCTATGAATATTATAAATTTACTTATTAAAAATTATATTATTGAACTCAAACTATTCCATATAGTAAGTTTTATCACTCTTCATTGTATTCTTGATAAGATTCCAATTTGGATCTACTTTACCTTTCAAATGGTAAATATAAATAATTTAATTCTCATTTTATAATTAATTTAAAATTGACAATATCTTTTTAGTAGTTCTATTTCATTATTCAACCACTAGTGGATCATAATACCCACTGAAAGAAGGTGGAAAATGCCTCATAAAGTACTCAATATAATGTTTTTCAATCAATTTTTAATTCATAATTCAAGCATGATTTATAGCTTGATAATGTTGTGAGATAATTGTCACAAGATATTACATTACATCTCCAATAAAATTCAGTTTATCTTTATAACAATCATTATATTTCAAGTCATATTCAGAATTAACGCAATTCCTTTGGGATCTATCCTTAGACTAAAATCAAAAACCATAATGTGATAAATAATAAACATAATTGGAAAATAACATAATAAAGAAAAATTATATATAAAATTTCATTTTTTGACACCTTAGGATTAATCCTAGGTTATTAAAAACATCAACCAAACTCTAGTATTGTATCCTATACACACACATACCCTTAGGTTTTTTACTAATATTTTCTCATCCTAGTTTCCAAAGGTTAATAATACCATACATTAATACTAACTATAACAAATTATACTTTTAATACCTATATATTACGCCAAAATAGATGAATATACAATATGTAACATAAAAAACCACACCAAAAAAATATATGATTAGTCTATTTAGAAACATGGAATTATAAATATATGATTCATAAAACATCTACATACTCCCGTGATTATTAATTCATAACTATAACCATTTTGCACATCTTATATAATTCATTTCATTAAATCCTAGGAAAAAATAATAATGGGTAATATTAGATGATCAATAAAGGTAAACAGGGTAGAAATAAATTATATAATAATTATATGACTAAATAACATAAAGAAAACTTTTTAAAATTATACCTTTTATATCAAAGATCATGATATCATATTAGTGGATAAATCATAGAAGTTGATAAAGAATCAAAGAACATGTTTTGTGAGAGAATAATATAATATGTGGATTGTTAGAATAGAAATAAGTATAGAAAATAATTTCAATATTAGTCAATACTAATTTTCAAGACCATTATACTGTAAAATTCCGTTAAAAAACTTGGATTACTAAAAATTCCACGCATATATTACTGAACCAAGTCCACTCATTATTCTAGTCATGTGTATCTCATGAGATATAAGTAATTACACTATGAATTAGAGGAAGATACAGGTCTCACCCATCACATAACAAAAGACATAAATAGGTGTACTACAAGAACAAAATTCATTAATTATATCACAAACCTTAAAAATTAATGTGTTTCATAAACCTCATTCTATCATAACATAACCTGTGGAAAAGAAATGAATTTCAAAAATATCATTTAATCATTAAAAAAATATAATGAATGGGGTTAATATTCCTAAATAAAATCCCCAATATAAAATAAGTAAAAAAATGATTCTATTATTAATGTAAAATAATCTAAAGTGATCATATGAAAATAATTATTGAGGAAAATATCCCTTCTTCTATGAAAACATTATATTTTCATAAAAATTCGTCTAATTTTACATGATATATTTTATTTAAAATAACCTTGTTAGATTTAAATGGATGACTCAAGTAATTAAAGATACATTAAATAAGAAATATACATTAATTTCATATAATATAAGAGAAACATTATTTTTGTAATTTTATTTTAAATTTTTACAATGTACCTTGTTTGGAAAACTAAAAAAAGATTCCATTAAAAACATTTAGTATAAATTATCTCATGGGTAATAATAAGTTTAAACAATTGAAGAATTAAATTAAAAATATTTTAAAATTTATTTTTAAGAAACATGGGAAAGGAAGACAAATATTACCTAGTAGATACTTACGTATAAACAATCATGAATAATAATGAAACATTGATATAATCCATTACCTTTGATATAATTTACTTCATAAGTATTCGAAACTATTTTATAATTGTTTAAATATTTTTATTAATTTATTGAAGGCCCATATACCTATTTATGATATATTATGTGATATGATTATATAATCTTATCAACAATTTTTTAATAATATATCATTATTTTTCTTCTCTTAGGTGATAAGTGCTTCATTTTCCTATGACAATTTTGTCTTATAAGTCCCACTTATTTTGTATAGAATATTGTTTTGATATCTAAAAATTATATTAAGGTAATATATATCTTATTTATTCATTATATACATTTATATAATCAATATTATTTATTGAACACGGAAAAGTAATCGCATCACATTGTGGATACGGTAGGTTGTACATACAAATGAGCGATAGTATAATTCAATTAACTGTGAAATGGGAATGAAAAGTATTTTATATTATTATTCATTCCCAAATCAGTATAATTTTATAATTATAATATATACATATATTATTCTCATTGTTATACACATCCATATAAAGTGGTCATGAAAAACATATTACACCATCATGTGGAAATGGTAAGTCATACGTATGTACGAACTATTATTTTTTCATAGGAAAGATAAATGGTTGAATATGGATTTTAAATAATCATAATAAAATCATATAATATAGTTCATGTTTTTTTTATTACATTATAATGGAAGTAAACACATGAAGATGAAATAAAATAAGAAATAATCTTTAATGAGTCTTTAATAAAGATTACCTCTTTTTATATATCTTTTTTTAGATATCTAATTCGGGACACAGGGGATGGTGTTTTGAGAATTCAAGAACATATTTAATGTGGATATAGTATTTTAAAATATATATTTTTAGGGGATGGATGATTTTGAAGGCACTTTTTAATGTGAAAAATTTTGGGAAGCGATTTCCTTTTATAATTGTGGTTAGGGGAACTATTGGAATTTTCTAAAAATTATTAATTTAAAATAAACTAAATCATAACAAAATTACATTAAAAACCAATATATGTAATGATAATATTATATTTCGTTCTAATATAATCAACCAATATATTTTAGATAGGTTTTTGTGTTATTTTACACTTCAAAAAAAATTTAACCCTTAGTTAACCAATTTTTGAGATTGACTATGGTAAAAAAAACATATCATATTAAAAGTTTGTACTTATTTACTTATATGATGTCAATTAAATCATAGATGAACAATTTATAGTACTTTAGAATACATTTTATTTTATTTTTTTAATTTTGGTGTATTTTTTATGAATTTTAATCAATTTAATAAAATATAATTTTTATAAAAGTTCATTAGTGTAAATTTTAGAAACAACTAATTTCATGGAATTTTAAGATATCAATAATATAATAGAAAATCAAGGACAATTTTTAATTATATTTTTAAGAAGTAAATTTTATCTATTAAATTTTATTATAACATTAATTATGTAAAATTATATTTATTTTAGAATTGTTAGTAACATTTCATTGATAATTCCCTAAATAAAATAATTACTAAAAAAGTGTACTATAATTATTTAATATATTTATTTTTCGACTAAAATTTAAAAAATACCATAATTAAGACAAATATTTAAAGTTTAAGAGTAATATTTGTTGTCTAATATATATTTTAGGTAACCCTATACAAAAAAGGATATATTATTTAAAACAATATTGTGACATCATTAAATTTTTAATTAAATATAATATTATAAATATAATAATATAATAAAGTGTTTAAAAAAGAAAAATATAAATTTTTATCATGAAAATATTTATATTATGTTAAAAGTTTTATTTTATACTCGTTCATAACATACATTATTTCCCATGAGGATGCATAAGGGGTATTGAAATTTTGTTAATTTCTTTGATTTAAATATTATATAAGTCATTCTCATTGACAAGTTCCAATTAAAAAACTTAATTTCATTTCATATCTCTTATTTTTATAATTATATTAATATAGTAATATTTTCATATGTGTTGTGGTTTATTTATAGTCTGTATTATTTTACTTTTAACCTAACTTACCCAATTTATCTTTTAACATGGTTAATTTGATTCCTAGTTTACTATTCATATTGTAAAAAAATAAAGGGAATATATTTATTGAATATACACCTTCTAAATAAAAATATTTATTCCATTTTTATACATTCAAAACATAATAGTTTCAGAATTTAGTTTAAAATATAACAGATAAAACTGCATCAAAAAAGTTATTCTAAAAAATACCCTGTGAAAAATAAATTGTTTGTTTAATAAATCATTGTATAAAATCTTTTTTCAAAACCATAATTGTATAATTATAAATATAAATGTACCAAATAAAATTTAAATCCAATAAAAAACATAATTTTATATTTTAAATACTTTAAATGAAAATACATTTTTAAATAAAAATCATTATTTTCACTATTCCATCCTAATAAACATTTTCTAAAAACAATTAAAATAATTTTGACATGATTAATTCAATAATGAAATTTATTTTTCAAATACATTTCATGAACTTATGAAAATTATTATTCAATTATAAATATAATATAAAATCAATTTTTTTGAAAATGTGTTGTTAAATAATAAAGTGATTTTACTAAAATTATGTGATTAGTTTACAAGAACTTACCAATACATTAATATTGAGTTGGATCATTATATTTATTTCAGAATTTATTTATTTATATTTATTACTACAAATTTTAAATATAGGTTATACTAATAGCATTCCACATATCATTTAAACTAACACATTCATTAAACACAATCTATTAAAGAATTAAAATTATTTAAAAAGGCATATTTCATAAAAATATTTTGGATTTACTTAATAGGTCAAGGTATCTACCTTAATTACCTATGATTTCATTGCCATTAAATAATTTATGTGAAAAAATAATCTTTCCATGACCAACAAATAGAG
The DNA here is from genome assembly GCA_963277665.1 of Viscum album. Classification (NCBI taxonomy): domain Eukaryota; kingdom Viridiplantae; phylum Streptophyta; class Magnoliopsida; order Santalales; family Viscaceae; genus Viscum; species Viscum album. The sequence continues at coordinate 251,607,101 of OY728133.1, forward strand.
TGTAAGAGTAAATAACAAATCTCATGACCCCTCAAACACCCTAAAAGGAAACAATCATTTTCACTAGAAATAACCATCACATAATATTCAACATCCCATAAGGGGAAGAATTGTGTATGTACTAAAAAATGGGAACTAATAGGTGTTATAAAATATTCAAATCCTTACTTTTAATAAATTTCCCAATGATATTTTAATAGAAATGTTACTCAGGTATCCATCTCCTTTTTAGTTTTCATAAATTCCATTTTCAAACACCCTTTTTGAAACCATTTCGAATCAACACCTCATTTTCATTTTTAAAACACCCCATAAAACACAAATTTTATTATTCATAAATTAAAATTTTTCATAAGGCCTATATGTACCATTAAAAATCATATAAGTATATCTATGGATATATATATAGGTTCTTATCCTTAAACAACACTATAATGAAAATGTTATACTATAATTTCATTAAAAAATACCATTCATAAATACTTCAAAACTCATTAAAAGTATTAATAAATCCTTTATAAATATCATGTGTGTTTAATAATTCCGAATAATGTAGTTTAAAACCCTCAATAACTTCATGAATTGTAAAATAGTGTAATAACATAGAAACCCCTTCCTCAAATGGAATGGATTCATATTGTAATGTGTTGCCTTCTGAAAAACACCCTATTAAGAAATAACCACCATAAATGAACCTAAAGAAAAAAACCTATAATATAACTGACTTGATGTCCTAACCCAATTACTTATTTAGTTTGTTATTGATGCTAATCACAAGAGAACACCTGAAATTATTATGCTTTCTGAGGCCACAGACTCTTATTTCTTCACTGGATCAGCAATATGATCTTTCTCTAGGAAGGACTTCTATGGAGTGGTGGGGTCTCATGTTTATATTGACGTTTGGGGTGAGGTTTTTTGGTGTAACATTGTTCTAGATAATTATTATTTCATATGTTGTCATATTAAGAAAAATTCAATATCCACATATGATAATATCAAGATATTTGGTGTTTATTTTGTTTCTGATCTCCCGTGTTGTTCTGATCCTAAACATGAGTCCATTTGTCATCTGTTCATTGAGGGACAAAGGGAAAAAATCATTTGGCCCCAGTTTGGCAGATTCACAGGTAATGCATACCAATTTTTCTCGGCCAATGAATTTATAAAACACTGGATTCAAGGGTCTGTAACTAATAGCATGGATATCCAAGACAGAGCAAATATCCTAGGGTTGGGTTTTGGGGTATCTAGAAAATGAGAAATAGAGTCCAGTTTGAGGGAATTTCAAGCTCATGTGTAGCCATATTGGTTAGGATTAAAATATTATTTATGGACCAAGCCCGCACCTTCAATAATCTAGAGCATACTTCATCTCTCATTCTATCATGGGAAATATCATGATCATGCATGCTCGACCCAGACTCTCTACTAGTAGATGGGTTAAGTGAAATCATCCCATTTTAGGGCTTAAACATAATTATAATGGGTATTGGAACATCAGAATCATGTGGGGACGAGGTTTATTCCATGATAAAAAGGATATTCTATATTTTATTTCTTATCCCACTTTAGGACTGGATGCACTCTTCAGGATGAAGATAATGCATTACATGTAGGCTTGGAATTATAAAAGAGAAGAAACATTTCCATTGCTGTAATTGATAAGGACTCCTAGGTGCTGTTTAAGTCTATTCAAGGAAACTACTCTACCCCATGTTCAATAATATACCATGTTAAAAATATTAGAAATCTGATACATGAAGGCGTGGTGGTTTCCCACATGTTACTGGAAGGGAAAACAGTGTCCTACTATCTTACATCAAAAGTTCCCTTAAGTGGTAATCTGTTCTATTTTGATATCATACTATCATTTCCTTATAAATTAATAATCATTATTATAGGGGAACCACATGGACATCACATCATTAGGACCCCTTACCCATGTTTGTACTAGGTTCCCCAATCAGGGGGAACCTCCTTCTTAATAAAATTTATTGCTAACCTCATCATTCACAGTGAATTAAGGTTAAAAAAGGGAGGAGAAGCCTATGATAGGTGGAAATAATGAATTATTGAATAATATAAGGGGAAAAGGAGGTAAAATAACCTGAAAAACATTTTAAATCTAAATAAATGATCCAATAATAATAAAAAGATAAATGAAAGAGTTCCTTATTGGGATACAAGGGTTGGTAACATGAGTTTTAGTGAAGGATGGTGAGTAGTGATATAAAATCTATAGGTATAAGATTTATCTTCACACTTAAATTGAATCTGAGGGGGACACACTGTTTATTCATATGAAATATCAAATAATGTAGAATATTTTTGGGATCCACTATCTAGAACATCATTCACCATATGGTGTGGGAGGCATGATTTCTTTTAACAATGAGCCAATCATGAGGGTAACTCCCACATTAAACCCAATTTGTATGATCACATTGATAGTTATACACGATTGGAAAAACATTATAAAAAACATGATATATCCCACTATTATAATATTATATCATTTTAATGGTTTACTATGGATCTATCATGGTAAACTATAACTATGTGGTAACCACGAAACCTAATAAAAATTCTTAATCATATAAAAATTATTTCACGAAACACAAAATATTTAAAAAATTATAATTATATAAAATTAAAAACAATGAAAACATGTGTGTATTATATAGATACTTCCATAATTAGAATTGAAATATAAAATAAACTCATTGAGCCTCATCCCACATAGAAACCATTATATATCTTACACCTAAGGGTCACATCTGAAAAATGTAACTATAATATAATATACACCCTTGGGGATATATCCCACCTTGGATCCATCATATTGGATACCCCAAAGAGGCCACGTTGTACCTTGGAACCATCATTTTTAACATTTTAAAATAAATGGGTTGATAATTCATCCAAACCAGAAAAAAAAAATTTCCAAGTCTACACTCTCAACAGCACAACCTTTTCCATTCAACATAGTCATACTATTATATCACCATGTTAGTTTCCAAATTTTAATCCTCTCAATGGGAAATAAGTATGTTGGGAACCAACTATTTTCCTCTATGTCACATAATGGTTTTGACACCCCCCCATGAGGTTCCTTTATCTCTCCCCATCTCTAGGATAAATGTCTTCTCTCATGGGAATAACGTCCCACAACATTACCATGATTACATAATTGAATACTTGACCAAACTAGAAATGAAATATAGGTAAAACAAAAAATAGATAACGTACTTCATATACCACCTCCAATGTTACTCAGGGTATGTCCACTGAATCCTACCATTTACATAATTGTTTCACATTGAAAAACAACCTAGGGATTCATATAGTTATGGTGGAAGAACACCCACATCAACCAATAGATAGATAATAAATAGGCAATAAGCAAACCTATTATTCCAAAAATCATTACCTAAGGTTATTAATTTATATTCTACTACTCTCTTTTATTTAAAATGCTTTGTGATCACATATTCAAAGGTGTTCTATATTTTATTCCACGATATTAAATTCCTCTACGGTCCACATCATACATAGAAAAAATTTATGACCAATCATTAAACTATCAGTTATTGAGGTGTCAAGCTACGATACGAGGATATATTATAGCCCAAGGCTCATTCAACATACTCATAGAGTATACAAGAAATTAATCAATTTATAATTTTTTTGATCACATGCTAGTGGTAAAACCATATTCCACATGTTACCTCACACAAATAATAATGTTTATGGGTTGTTTTTGAAACATAAACCTCAATTACAAAATTTATCCATTCCAATATTTTCATATCAAAAGCCCCTCACCCAAAAGGAAACCTGCCTTGTCTAGAAATGAGAGAAGAGATAGAATGATGCATGAATCCCACATCTAATAGTTCATAGTTTAGGAACAATAATTGAAGGAATATCATGAATATTTATGAGAGGAATTACCCACTAAAGTGAAACTATAGAAAGACAGATAAGATAAAAACACAATATAACTCCATCCTAGGATAAATATAAAAGACCCAAAATACAATAATATAAGAATATACAGACTGAAAAAACTGTAATGAATAATATAAGCACGAGAGAAAAAACCTCATCAGTAACCACTAAACCCTAATCAACACCATAAAACCCCATAATTTAGTAATATTATTATTTATCACCGACCATATCCTTCCGAACCCAATAATATTTATTTAATTTTAATGTAATCATAATAGGCATACTGAATAAGAACCTCAGTACAAAATCTATTAAAAAAAGGGTAAATACACTGCACTAAATCCTATTGAAAAAGTGATGTCAATTCAACACTTCCATATGTATACTAAGTCTTCATCCCCTCTATGGATATCTCAAAAAATATTGAATAGAGGTAATAATATATTGTAAAATTTATATCTATAAGGTTCTCTACTACCACTTCCCCACTAGATTTCCTCTCTTCCCCAACATCACAAGGCATGACCTATCAATCTATAAAAAACACATCATCAAGACACCTAAGAAAATTCATCACCACATGTACCATTAATATAAGATCATCTCATAATAATATTCTATATATCTGGATAGAAACTGAGTGGTTTCTAGGAGACATCATAGACTCTAGGTGGAGGATTATACCTAAATACATTATAGACCATACACGACATACCAAAAATAATATATCAAGTACAATATATAGAATACATGTGTGTTAAATAAACAAAATCTGTTAAATCCCTTTACAAAAATATTTGAGTAATGATAAACACTGTGCATAGCATAACATTATACTACCAGGAGAATAACCATGAAATTATTGGGTAGTCATCCACCCATTCCTCACTAACTAATATTTTGGGAAAAACACCACCATATTCTATTGGGTGTTAGTATCTCAGTCGAGGTGGGTGAGGGTAGAATATGAAAACCCATAAAATATATGATATATATCATACACCACACAATAAGTATCTACCTAGCCTAAGGCTAAACTGTATCGATCATCTCCAAGACACCCAATAGCCTCATCTAAAAACTAGATATTATATAAGCACACATTAAATTCAAGGAACACCCTTTATTTAATTATTTTCTCCAATTATTTATTATTAACTTATTTTCAATCCATGTTCAGGACCTACATGTGTAGTCCATAATTTCCCATAATTACCAATATTTATCATTTTGTATTCCATTCAAGTACCAACCACATGTGATAAAAACATTAATTCTTCATCATCATTCTATATTTTTATATACCCAAGGAATTTTCTTTATTTAACACAGAGATATGTATTCACCATGAAAAAATAACAACCTCAAAAAGAGAGGAATTGTTTTTAGAAACAAGAAACTAGACTATCTTTTCATTAAAGAAGATTCACTAAAAATATTGCCTCAAAAATTTAGTGTAACAATAGGAAATCACTACATTTACATGTTTCATTAGTCATCATTCCAACCCCATAAACACCATGCATATCCCCATAAAACACACCACCTCTTATTCCACCAAAAATAACAGACCAAATAATCCCTTCCCATATCTCATAAACCATAATCCCTATCAAATAACAGCACTTCATTTCTCAAGGATGACATATAGTTCAATCACATATGGTATCATAAAACAAAAAAAGAGTTAGTTGAGAATCTAATATCTAAAAACAAGAAATATATCTTTCACTAAAAAAAGGCTCACTCGACCCCAATCATTTATTTTTATAAAAAACTATTTATTTTCATGTTTATTTAGCTGATTTATTTGTCATATGATAAAAAAATTAATCATATAGTATTATGAATTAAAATCTCTGAATTTATAGAGATTTATTAAGGTTTAACATAAAATTTCATAAAAAAGCTTGAAAATTTATATTTAATCATGCCAATTTATTTTTATATAATAATAATTACAATATTGAATTTCATTATTCAACTTCCATGAATAATAAAATGTTCTAAAATATATTATACACATTAATACAACACTATCTAGAAAAATTTGATGGAAGAATTTATCACAGTTGAAAAAATATATGATTGATAAAATAATAAATAAATGGTAATTATCTTTAGTCTAAAATTTATTGAGGTCAATTATACCATCACCTAATGAGAAAAATTATGGTAAATTTATTATTGTAGATAATATATGAGAAGTAACATATCCAATACCAGGAAGTGATGTATCTAACCAAGATCCAACAAAAATAATGTGGAAAAGAAGATGATAATTTAACCCGAAATACCTAAAGATATATTCATATAAAAACATTCAAATTTTGTATAAAAAAATTTCAAACATAATGGAAACAATATCCTTTCCCAAACATGACACACCGATTTAGAAAAAAAACTGTGAATTCAACTGTAAACATGCCCAAAAAACATGAATAGTCTGGTCCCCTTGGATGCAGGTGATCATCATGGTTCACTAATTGGGTGACAGTTCATCTAGACTAAAATAAAATAAGTAATAAATATTATATATAATTTACCATTTTTTGATACAAGAAATATCTGTCACAAAAATTAACATGATTTATTTTTCATTTTATTTTATTTTATATTATTTTAATCATGGAGTATGAACATTTTTAAAAACATCATTATTTAAAGAAAGAAAGGATATTGATATAAATTTTAAAATGGCCCTTAATTACTTGTATTTAAGGCTGAAACCCCATTTTATGATAAAAACTCATATATACATCATTATAGGAAACAATATAAATTTTGATGAATTTTTTAATATGCCTCCATTAGACCAACATGGTACCATTAGAATAAATATTCTTCCTTTAGAAATATCAATATAAAAAACATCTATGTTTATAAAAATATACTACTATTATAAAAAAACTACCATTAGAACAAACATTCATCCATTATAAAAAATATATAACATTATTAGAATAATTCTTCTACGATTAGAAAATATTCCACCATTAGATAAATATTTTACCACTATGAAAATATATTAGAATTAGGAAAACATTCAACACCCAGAAAACCTTTTTTCGTCCATGAAAACATACTCCTACTAGAATAAAATTACACAACCATAATAACTAGTTACTGCTATAATAACATATATTTATAAGAAAAATTATCTACTTCTACAATAACTTTATAAATCCATAAAAACATGTTGCATATAAGACAACATTTTACTGTTATACCAAATATAAATTTTTAATTTCATGGAAAATTAAACTCCAAAAAACCCCTTAGAACACCCTAGTATTAAGAAAAAATAAATTGAATGGTTAGTAGGAACTAGGGAATTACATAAGATAACTTTAAAAAATTATGATCCTAAAGAAATAAAATATAACCCAAAATGAAAATGGAACAACGGTCTAACAAATAATATCTGAGATACACCTAATGATTCACACTAAATCAATAAAACAAAAATTCATGGAAGGTAAAAAATAGATAAATATGTGAAATAATCATAGGATCGTATTCACCCCACTAATAAAAACAAGGTCTATAACTATAAAACCATATATATGGTCGGAGATACCTTTAAAAAAATGGGAATCCATAAAAAATTAATCATATAATAGAGACTCATATCATAATCTATAAAATGTTCAATAAAAACAGTCATTAGAAAGAATATCAAGAAACTAGGAATGTGGAATCTGGATCATTGATCATTGATTTATATTCCTAGGTACTCTCCCCCATGTCATTGTTCCACCAAAGGACACACAAATTAATAGAAATCTCACTCATGCAACACCTTCTCCTGGTGGTCTCATATATCCAATGTTTTCTCCTAGAAGGTTGCATCATCATCTCCATTTATCAAACCACAAATGATGATGTGAGAATTATCAAGAAGATAATAGAGAAGCCATGACATATGAAATAAAACATGAATCTAGATCATCTCCAGTGTAAATTCTATTTTGTATGAAAATTATCAAACATAGTCCTACACCATGAAAAGAAAAAAATATTGTGTGGGAATCTTACTTATGTATCCAATACTTTACTACACATAATAAAGATTCAGCTTTAAGAAAACATAACCTCAAAATTAAAACTCCATAGTTTTAATCCTATGGTCAGTATAGGATTTCTGGCAATCCTCGACTACCCACATCCTCGGATAAATTACATGAACCTTATAATTCATGAACTTTACTAGATTCAACTTGGCAATTAATTACTCATCGACCCTAGTCTAAAAAAATCATAGAATGAACAAATCATATATCAAATGCTCAAATATTGTGCTACCAATGGTGGGTTGAAATGTATTAAAGTTTTGAAAATCGTCCATAGGTAGTGGTCTCATGAATGAACCTCCTAAATCTAGGACATAAGCATGAAACGTGACTTCACAAGTCTTGAATATCTTTACTATCTCACCATCAATCAGTATATAAAATGATATTCTAAGGAATAACTGAGACCTGAAATCATATCATACACATCTTATAATAACCAAAACTTCTAATTTTTTAAAACTCATGTTATGAATGATAAATTACTATACACAATACACCTAATGAAAAAACAACATCATATTAAGAAAACATTATTATTAAACCTATAATAATGACTAATTTGTAAACCATTATAAATATAGAAGGTAAGTAATTAATTTGAGTTAATATGGAAAAATTTATTTTCAATAAATTACATTTTTTCATATTATTTAATTTTTTTAAAATATAAATCTTGGAGTTTAAATTTTATATTTTATAAAATGAAATTAATATTTTAATTCATCACATAAAAATTTTCTTTGTATGTGTTTTTTATTTTTTATGAAGATTTTGGTTTTCAGTGTAATATAATGTTTTTGTGAGAATTACACGTTTTATGATTTAATAATTTTGTTATATTATGATAAAATATTAAAAAAATCATTTAAGTATAATAATATATTCAATTAATAAAATTATTAATTATAATATAATTTATAGACTTATAATTATAAACATGATATTCATAAAACTAAACTATAATTTTACTTATTACATGAAATTTTTTTCCATTCTCCAAATTATGTATTTAGATGATGAAATAATTCTTTATATTACCTTAAAATCCACTTATGTTTTATTTTATTCATAATAAATCAATTTATGACATTAAAATTATCATCTAAAATAATTATATTCTATATATAGAATAAAAACATAAAAACATTATTTTTCTAAAAAAATTGGTATAATTATGTTTTTTTACATTAAAATTTAATAATCAAACCTTTAGAAATTTTTGAGTAAAAATTATTTTATAATTTTAATTTAAATATTCCAAATTGAGTATGAGAACACAATCATAATTATTTTTATTAATATTAATTACTAAAGTTGAAAATTAATTACCAAGGTAAAAGTTAATTTAAGTAAAAGGGTAAAAGAAATAAAATACATTAAATAACACATACCTTGTATCAAAATGAATTCAAGGGAGGAAATTCGACCATATATTTCCCCACTTCTTATTTTGATTCATTGACCATTGAAAAATTTTATGGAATTACTAAAAATTGATATGTGTTTCCAAAATATCCCCTCTCTTCTGTTATAAAATGATACCACATCCATCATTTCATATTATAAATAATATTGTAATTCATCCATGAAACTCTTTATTTTTTTCCTCCTAGAATCCTCTCATATAGAAATATGCTTATTTCCAACTTTTCTTTTCATAATGAATTTAACTCCACTGATTTTCCTAAGAGAAAACTCATGCATTGAATGTGATTATTTCCTTCTCATAGTCTTTTATTTCAGTTCAATCATTAGAAAAATAAATTATAAATTTTTTAATATAATTAAATAAGTCTCTTTATTAGAAATTAATTAGCCATATTAAACTTATAAAAACAATCATCCTTTCCATCCACTAAAAAATAAATTTTACATTGATTGTGGAAACATGTGGACCACTTCCTATAGGGAGAGATATGATTTCTTTCACATCAATATATATCAAATATGGTACCATTAATCAATAGAAATAATGAATATGAATAATGGATATGATTATTATGTTGCCAATAAATTATATAAATTACCTTTTTGAATATAAAATCAATCATCTTATTCATTGAGAAATTATATCATTTATAATATAAACATTCAGACTACCACCTCCATAATCATAAAAATTCATTTATCATAACAACCCATATGGGATGGTTCTAATAATTTGTTTAATGATGATATATGAGACTTATGACATGTTAAATTTTACATTAAGGGTACGTTTACATTATAAAAGTGGTTTATTTTATTCATTCAATCATTAGAGAATTCATTTTTTTGAAATATTTGCCAACAACATCAGTGATTTTGTAATGTTTATTTCAAGGATGATTAAGGAATGTATTATTTTTCTAAAAACATGTAATAATAAATAAATAAATAAATAACATTTATTCTACAGTAATAATATTAAAATCAAAAGATGTTATTAATATATCACCTGTTATTTTTTAAAGTCGCTAAAAGGAGTCTGACATCAATTTGGCTATTAAAAATAATTAACAACCGATTTAAGAAATGAGATTATAAATATAAATTTTATGTATAAAAATGTATTCATCTACCTATTATGTTCATGGAATGATTTAATTTTGGATAAAATGAGTAACAATACCTCCTTTACAAAAATTATTTTAAATGATCGAGTTTTCTAACACTCAATTTTGAAAATATATGATTAATATCTAATGAACCTGTGATGAATTTTTAATACAAAAATTTATAAAAGATAATATAAATGAATAATTTTGTAAATTTTATATTAATATAGTTATTTTATTTAAATATCTATTTAGAGTGACTTTGATTAAATAAGTTTAGTGTAAATGGTTCTTAAAACTGAAATCCTTCCCTTGGGTAAAAAACACTTTATCTTGTCAAAGTCCATTGATGTATGATTATATCTATAATATTATAAATCGATATAATATTTCCACAATAATTTTTTGAGGAAATAATTTTTCACAACAATTTATTCCTTATTGATGAATATATTGTTTTGGGGAAATGAAATATTGTTAACAATCATTATCATGTATTTTAATGGATTCTTCCCACCATATCCACATTTTCATCTTAAAAATTTTATTATTACCCTAGTGGAAACATAAAATATTTTTATATCTTGTGATCCTTATATTTAACTTTATTTTAAAACAAATTATTTTCATCTGAATGATGTGTCTTTTAAATAAATTAATTTTCAAATATTTAAATGGATCTTATTTTAAATGAGCATATATTACTCCCATCTAAATGATTTTTTGAAATTTTATTTGTTTATTTTTAATGTATACTTATTGAAATATGATCTCAACTAAATATTTTAATATGATTACACTTCATTTTTTTAAAAAAAATCAATAGAATGTGACATGAAAATCCAATCTATTTATGTTTATATTAAGTATATTTTTATTAAAAAAATATTTTTTATTATTTATTTTTCACTTTAAAAAGATTCACCTATCATTGATCTCTAGATATATTCTTTTTTGGGATGATCAAGTTTTTTGGAATCAAATGACCATTATTTTATATGATATAATATAAAATTTTTATCAAAACCTATTTTATTTGAATGAGTTATTCATGATAAGATTAAGGGTTTGATTTTACATTGTATTAATATGGTAGGATGATAATGGTGGGTCCATTGTTTCCCTCAAAATAATTATTTGTGGTTTTATATATCATTAGATAATGATACATGCACATACTTAGAATTGTTCAAAAAACTTATGGGTGGAAAAAAAATTATTTTTCCACAAAATTAATTATTTTACAAACATGGGAATGTTCACAATGTTTTTATATGCCTATTATTGTGATAGTACTTCAATAATATTCATCTTATTTTCAAATGATGGAAAATTGTTATAATATTCCATGATCAAAATATATTTTCATTACTTATGTAATGATTTCATATCGATAATCTGTTTATAATACATTTTTATTGACCTTTCATGGGACATAGGTTCCTATATCATGATCCTTAATGATAAATCAAGTATTTATTCACTTATGATATCATCTTATTTTTTTATAGTACTCATATAGTCATTTTCTCTTATATTTATGATCTAACCATTATTAATAGTTAATATGTTTCACATAAATTGAGTTTTAGCTCACCCCTTCTTATGTTTCCATTAGCTAGGTTATGAAAATAAATATGTCATAAGAGATGTCTATAATAGGTTATATAGGATATTAGTTATATAGAAATGTTTATAAGTGTTTTAAGATAATATGACTTTGTAGCTAGTCTCTAAGACACTAAACCTTTTAGTTCTTGGTTTTTATGACTATTTGTGGAATATAAAAACTAAAACTAGAAATCAATGTATAACTTATGGATTATTATATTGGGTTTCAATAGTTTTAATCAAAGTTATGTTTTAGTATTTTATGGTATTAGTTTAAATGACTTTAATAAGAACATCAGGAATGTGTCTAGGTAATATAAAACATCATGATGTGTTTGTCATATTGAGATTATGCATTTTTTCTATCATTAAATTCCTTTATTAATATTTTAAAGTGTACTTAGGTGTGACACATATGCTCCAAATGGTAATCACCTAGAAAGTGGTTAGTTGATCATTGACCTGGTCATCACCCTAATGCTAGTTTAGTTGGCCTAAGATATCACACCTATGTAGATACTATTAAGGGATACAGTCCGGTTAATTAATACTCTCATTACAAAAAATCATAATGGATTTGAATATTTTAATGATAATGAACCTAAAAATTAAATTTCCATGGATAACATAGATTGAATACTAGTGGTTCATAAGTTAGGATTTGTATATCATTTTTAACTATTTATTCTAAACTCATAATTTTCCCCCATAATATTTAATAATTTATCACCCTAAGAATTAATTTATATAATGTAATGGTTATACATGGAGGAACTGAGCTAATATGAATTGTTATGGGGAATGTGAAGATTTTATGAATTAGCTTCCGGATTATAAATGAGTTAGTGTACCAAACCTCATAGTGAAACTCACAAAACTGTCACAATCTAAAAATAATAATTGGGGTCATATTAAGCTCCCAATGACACCAAACAGAAACATATCTCTATTTAATCCTTCACACATGAATATCCACCCTCCTTTAGTGGCATTTTATTTCCACATATTGCAGAGTAATCGATCAATGTGATGAAAAATATATTTTCTATCCTATTGTTCTCATAGCACGAGAAGGTCTATTTTGTTGATTAAAATTCCAAGGAGTGGTTTCATAATGGCAGATTCTCCTTAACAATAAAATATAAAATGAGTAAATTGACTCCAAATAATGATAGTACAATGATTTTTATGTTATCAATAACATTCCTTGAAATCATTTCCAAAATATGGGTAGGGAATTCCTTGAAATGAAACAAAATATGGACGATTCTATAGAAACTAGAGGTGGAGGATTATATACAAATATATGATGTAAAATTCCATAGGCATGGAAGGTAAATCTCAATGTATATCTCCAAATCTTAAAGATAGATCAAATATTGTGTAGTGGAGTAAAACCATGTATTTGAAAGTTATTATCCATAACAGACTATGGAAACTGCCAGGATATTGTCCAATGTACACTAAAGATAAAGACAGAAATTGGGGATTATCATTAATTTTGGGATAATAAACTAATAGTGTATTATCGTGGGAGTTATGATTATAATATTCATGGGTAAAGAAGTTCCATCCACTTATATGTCATTAATGTAGGAGGAAGCACCCCTAAAACACCAAATGGGATCTAGGAATTGTTTTAAATGTTATAAAGGAATCCATATTTCATATAACATTTAAGGTTATTCATATTGGTCAATTAATGAAATAGTGGAGAAGAAGTGTATTAACAATGTTCCACCAACACATAAATGATTAATGTTCATAGATTTTTGGAATTAAGAAGATAACTACTCTAACCACAAAGCTATTGAATAGAATAAGCATCAACATCCTCTAAAACCATGATTGGAAGAGATCATAGGAAATATATACAATTGAGTTGGTGAATGATAATGAAGTGGTGAATTATGAACTCACTCTTCACTGTATATCAAAAAACTTAATTTATTTTTTATTATTTATATTATTTTATATCACGAAATTTTTCTATGAATATTGACTTGCCACCTAAAACAATGGGTAATAAACAATATATGAAAACCCTTGTAGGAATTGTGATATATCCTAAGATATATAACTTTTCTCTGATAGATGTTTTTGGGAAGATACTCCATGCACACTTAGTTATATTTCTCTAGGTTGAATTTGATGTGATTTTGGGTATGGATTCATTTTTCGTACATAGATAACATATTAATTATTGGGATAAAGAGATATAATTTTATATCTTCATCAATCATGTGATAAAATATTAATGTAAGTATGATTATGATCTCCCTTAAAAATAGTGTATAGTATGGGTTGTAGTACCAAACCATGTTGTATCCTTACTTAAAATGATTATTGATCATGTAAAGAATAATATATTGCATATTGTATAAGACTATACTGTTGAATTTTCAAACAAACTGTTTGGACTTCCCCTAGAGCATGATGTTGTGTTTTTAATCGAGCATTTACCAGATCGATTCCTATCTCAAATGATTCTTATGGATTTTCACTCATTGATTTGTAATAACTATGAAATAATTTACTAGATGATTTGCATAAGAGCTTGGTATTCATGACTACGTCACATTGTGGTGCATCAATTGTTTTTATTAATGAAGATGATTGATCTATGTGACGTTCCATTGATTATTTTAAAGATAAAAAGTTCATGATTTAGAATATATATCATCTACCCAATATTGATTATTTGTTTGATCAACTGGAAAATATTTCACATGGATTAATATTCAATCTAGATATCATCAATTTATGGAAAAGAGAGATGATATACCAAATATAGTCTTCAAAAAAATAGTATGGACACAATGAAATTATAGTGATTCCATTTAGGATTATACATTTTGCTTATATCTTTATTGAAATTATAAAAAGATCATGTAAAGACTACCATAACCAAATTTTTGTTGATTTTATTTATAAAATTCTATTTTATTCTATGTTCAATGAATAAAATGAAGAGTATTTTGGATTTTTTCTAAGGGCATTATAAAAAGATAAATTATACACAAAGATCAGTAACAATGAATTTTGGATGAAAAGTGCATCGATCATAGATCACGATATAATTAATGATATTATATATATATATATACATCAAATATAACTAGATCATAACACCCAATACTAACAATTTACCTAGTTCCTAGTTACAAAATCCCAAAAATAATTTCATAACACTCATTCTCCTTGAACCATATGCAACTCGAGCAGTTTGGTTCAACCTTATAGGTGCACCTATGGTGTCTCTCGAGTCTAACATGAGTGGTGTATATTAGAGAGACATCAGTGTTTACTTTATGTCTATACATGAAAAGATAGGATTTGAAATCAAGAAATTTGAAGACCATTACTTGACCAAAATGGCCATAGGACAAGACATGGAACATATATATTGCACAGTGGAATCCCACTACTGCAGCATCTTGGAAGTCCTAGAGGGAAGGGATGCCTCCCTCTGTGGTGAATCATCTAAAAATTCCATCGATGTATTTCCCACGATTTGTGTAGGATGAAAATTGGGTTTGAATCATAAAAAGACAGTCCAAACCCGCTCCTCGGTGGAGTTGAAGTAACCGGGGAGAGTTGGACACGTCGTAGAGGTGTTTGCATGTCTTGAAAATATCGGCATAGTTATTAATGTTTTCATGATTGGATATAGAATTTATTATTTCTAAGGCCTCTATTCAAAGACTAAAATTACTAATACCTACATTTTCCATTAGAAAATTATGAATACCTCATATTTAGTAATTCTTATGTAATTTTTTCAGTTCTGGTTTTCCAGAGTTTTCTAAACTAAATCCTCCAATACCAACTGTGAGGACATGACCCCAGAATACAGAGAGTCAGTGCCCTGAATACTGATGTGAAATTTAATTTTATTTTCTAAAAACATGCACTGATAAATGAAACATCATGTCCAATATAGAGGATCAAATTAGATTCAGGTTCAGGGAAACTATGCACTTCTGTCAAGCTCCTTCAGCTGAAAACTGATACCTGAAAATTTTCATTTAAAGACGTAGGGTGAGCATACGAATTCCCGGTTAGGGGTATTAAAAACCATATTAAACCAATATAACTTTTCAAAACATTATTTAAAATTTCCATAAATCATTTTCTTAAATCAAATGTTACACATGAAACATACCATACCAATTGTCTACGAAATATAAGTGCACAAGTAATAACATAATAATAGAATTACAAGGAAACATGACTCCATTATGGGCATGCTCATACGGGGTATGAAGTAAAAGACATTATATATGATAATGATTGTATTAAATTAATAACTAAGAGTATTACATGATCACATTTGCGTAATAAAAAAACATCAATTTCATCCTTTACTTCTGAGAAACATGCCCTAGATAAAGGCTCTGAGTACTGCATAAATACTATGCCATAACGTTTTCTTCATCTAGTTCTTTTGTACAAAATCTCTTTAACCAAAAATATTATACTAGTTCAATATTCTTCTAGTTGATTAAATTTCATGTACCTAATGAGGAAAGTGCATATGCTGGACATCATAACCATATTGTCAAGGCCTCGTGCGAGGACCATAAATAATAATTTTATCAAGGGCTTATGCCAAGACCATAGTTTGTCTCATGAGACCTATCGAAGCATCGAGGGGTTATAGTAGGCCCCACCTGCCTTATACTAAGTCCAATACATTCCTAAACTCTCTAAATCCAAGTGCACATAACACTCTGTTTTAGTTAATTACTTATTAATTATCATTTTAAATGTCACATATTTCATGTTTCCTTATTTCATGTATTCAAAGTGTCCCATACCACTTTTAATAATTTAATTTAACATTTCATATTATTAAAAGTGTCCCATACTACACTGAATAATTTAATTTAATCTACATTTGGACATAGTAGTTAAATTTCATCCTTTAACATTTACATATATAAAAGGTGATTCATGCATTAAAAGGTTAATAAAAAACTTTCAACTACATGACATTGTCATTTAATGGTGAATATAGTAAGAATTCTACGGCATATGTGATGACATCCAAGGTACTAAAAGGAAAAAAAGTTTTGTCAAATTCAATAGAAAGCTTAAAATTATAAAAACATATTAATCAAAATTCATATTGGAATTTCATATTGATGTATAATTAATTAAAGTCAAACCGAACATTTCATGTGGGGTTTTAAGCTTGCAGATGCTCAACCATTTATTGCTAAATATGCTTTTTTATAACACATGAAAATGTAAAAAATAGAAAACATGTAATCCGACCATAAACTATACAATTTAATATGTAGGAATATAAGTGATTCATACATATGAATATAGAAGTAGAAAACCCCAAATTTAAAAATTATGATCTAATAACAACAAAAGTATAAAATTAAGAATATATACACTTAAGATTGACTGTTTTGTAAATTTATTTATACACCAGGGTATATATAAAGAGTGGTGTTTAATGAATAGAAATATATATTATTAAAACACATGTTTCATATCTCCTTTGAAAACCTTGGAAAATTATAAATAAAATTAAGGAACAACATTTATGTGTACACCCATGTTTCCATATATCCAAAAACATACATCACGTATAAAATGGTTTGAACCAAAAACCCATGACACCCATGTGACTTTGATAATAATTAAAAAAAGATCCCAAATCATAAAATAAAAATTTAATGATTTATTTATTAAATTTTTTTATAAAATTGTAAACATCGACCACACATATAACTTATGTGAACAATAAAGTATACATAGGGGTCTTACACCAAGAACAAATGTCACAAACATGTTTATCAAAATTTTAATAAAATCATTGATGTCCAATGTTGAGGAAATTAAAACAATTCCCAATGGTGGGATATGCATTCTATAAAATTATAAAAATTTGTAGATACGATATATAAACATATATGAAAATATAATTCAGTATGTTGAAAACAAATTTCTACCTCATCATTGATTCTCAAGGTGTATAGGACTTAAAAAGGAAACAACATAGAGGTTATTTTAAAATTGAAGGGTTGTATATATATATAGGTAAATTTATAATTGGATGTATAATGTATATAATATATATATCATTAATAGAATAACCCCAATTTAAAAAAACTACACAATAACCCAAAAATCTGTAAGACTAAGTGTCTGGTGTTTGAGGGTTTTCACCTAGAGTCGTATGATCATAAATGTATTTATATATATACCTAATTTACATCCAAAAATGTTTATAAAAATCACATCATTATGTTTTGTATATATTACGCAAACCCTGAAGTTTAATATACTTTATGGAATCAAATTTCAAGAGACTTAGGTTCGGTTTAAGAGAAGGTAATAACTAAACATTTGGCTGAAATATATATTTTTATGACTATATATATATGTACATACCCTCAAACCACAAAAACAAGGAAACATAGATCCCTTACTTTTTTCGAGGAGGGAGGAGAGGCTCGGCACATCTCAGAGGTTCTTGAAGAAGGCGTTGGATGAAGAAGAATAGATGAGGGATGCTTGGGGTGAAATTGGGTAATTTATAATCATTAACATGTATATTAAAAAACAGGTTATTTAATACTGATGTTGGAAAATCGATGCTTATACAGAACAATAAATGACTGGGGAGAATTTGTGGAAAAAGTGGGAAATGAGGGTCCACCGACTATCATGGAAGAAGAAACACTGTGAAAATAGGTAATGTAGGGGTTACTAGTTCAATGTAGGCGGAGAAGAAGAGGACAACATGGGAGGAAAACCCGAAGAATGAATGGACAACCGGGATTTGATCCAGCCCCGATCCAATGCTTGGGGTGTGTCCTCCATGTTTTTAAGTGATGGTTGGGTCAGATTAGATCTGTGGCAAGATCATATGTCCCTGTTTCAACGTAATATTTTAAAAATATCGAACAACCAATATTAGATCTGCGTCGGATCGGACGATGTACAAAAATGCACAGGTATCGGGGGATGATGAGGGTCGATCTGTGGATCGAAATCATTATCCTAGATCATGCGAGACGTGATCCAATGGTCTATATTTGATCCCAATTGAAATTTTCCATACCATATCAAAATGGCGATGGATTTCGTGGCACATTATAAACCATGAACTCTAAGGAGCACTCAGGAAAAAGACAACACCCACACAAGGGGTCCTTATACATGGGCTCCCCCCGTAGGCCTCGGCCAACCCTTGCCCCGCCATGGCCTCACGCCAATAGTGGCACACTCTAAACACCCATGTGCTTCTATGTGCCCTTCGAGGAAGCTATTCCCACGCTTGAGATGGCCTGAGGTGAGGCTGAGGTCTAGGCTCAGCTGCCTAGCGCGAGATGCCTCCCTTGGCTCGACTAAAGGGTTGGCCCTAGTGGAATTATTTTTTTTATAAAATCAAACATTAAAATTTACAAAGTCATAATATAATAAAATAATTTATCTTAACTACCTATATAATGTCTTATATTTCATAAAACGCGACTTTTATTTAAATATCCAATGATTATAGAATATAAATTAAATTATAATTTATCATTAGTAAAATTATTTATAAACACTATTATTTGAAAATAAAAAGTTAAAAGTAAAATGAATGATTTTGTACTAGTATTGTAGAAATTAAAAACACAGTTTTTTTACGCTTTAAGAAGGAGATAATTTACCAGATATTTATAATCCATTTAAATCTCACAACAAAGGGTTGTGTTACATTTTTCATATCATAAATGTTTTGAAGAACTACATTAAATAATTTTTATAAAACCACTGAAGAGACCAACGACTATAATTATAGCTGTTAGAAGTCAATGATCACAAATATATATAATGGTTACCCCAGGTGTAATAGCCAGGTATATAACTTATAAAACAAAACATTAGGGTGTTCCAAAACTCAGGAAAATTGAAGAAGATGGTTCGCATAAGTCCATTGGTTCTTAGTGTGTTCTTTGTAGACTTTTACATACTAATGTTCGTTCTGATGGATCCCAAGGACCCATATTTTCTTTTTGGGGATTTCATTGTTTTGGGTGGTCTCCATGTTAATGTGATAGGGCTTTTGATAGCTATTTTCGGGTAGTATGGATAATTGTATTCTTGGTGTATTGTAAACACTATGATGTTGCTGCTGAAAATGACTTTTATTAAAGCTCCCACCGAGTCAGGGGATGAAAGTGGTACAATCCTAGAGCATCATTGCTAACAAGGGGGTTACATTCATTGGGAAGAGACCCAAGGCTTTCATAGATAATACTTCATTTTGCAGGTCTCCCCTTACTGTCCAGACAATCAGCTACAAAATTTCCCTCCCTCTATATGTTGGTAATATCAGTATCCTCATGCAGGAGGAGCATGCATTTCCTGATAATGTAACATAAGGACCACGGGGGCCTGTCTTTGTTGAGAATAAAGTTGATAAGGGGGCGTGAATCTTGTTTCCATTTAAATAAAAGTTCATGTGTCCATTTTCTATGCTTTATTCAGATTTCATAAAATAAAATAAAACCATATTATTATTATTACAAGGGAAATAAACATTGGGGCATCACATTATTCACTATGGGATTTCCATAATCAACACCCAACATCCCCTATATTGGACTATTGTTGTCACTGACACATCAAATGGACATTGAATCTAACACCATTCAAAAAATCCTACTCTAGCCCACGATCATGACATTGTCCTATTTGATCCTAGCCCACACAGTTTTGAATTCCCTGGGCTCTGCCCCTCAGTCATCCCTCAAGAAAAAGCCTCATTATTAGAGAGGTAACCACGTCACCTTATAAAGGGTTCATTCGTGATCTTCTTATTACAATGTGGTATTTTCATAATTATTGGTAATCCCACATCGAATGAGGATGAGAACGAAGCACCCCTTTATAAGGTGTTGTGGATACCTCTCCCATAATGAGGCCTTTTCTTGGGGAATTCCTGATGGCCAGATCCCATGGAAAGAAAAACTGAGAGGTCAAGGCCCAAAGAGGATAATATCATAATCATGGGATGGACTGGGCCACTACAGATGGAATAATATCTCGTGTCCATTTCATGTACGAATGAGGATGTTTGGCCCTTCCCGGGGTGATGTATATCCCACATCCAAGGAGCAGGATCATGAAGTACCCATTTAAAAGGTGGGGGATACCTCTCCCATCATGAGGCCTTTTCCTATGGGATTCCTGGGGGCTAGAGTATAGGGAATGAAAAACCATCCAGGATTTCCCCAAAGGAGAGGATATCATGATCATGGGCAGGACTAGTCCGTTACAAACAATATTCGGGCTAGTGTCTACTTGATTTTCTAGTGAGGACATTGGGACCTTCTATGGGGGGGGCTATAGAAATCCCACATTGAAGGAGGATGAGAATGAATCACCCCTTTATAATGTGGTATGGATAACTCTCCCATCATGGGGCCTTTTCTTAGGGGATTCCTGAGGGACAGATCCAAGGGAATGAAAAACTATGAGAGCTAGGACCATATTGGAAAATATCCTGATTGTTGTATATACTGAACCATTACACAAATAATTCACCTTTTTTTAAATAGGTGTTAAATAATTATGTAGAGGTTTTCAAAAACCCCTAAAAATTGATTATTGACACACGATTTGGAAACATTTTTTGAAAAAATCCAAGAAACGGTTTTTTGGATTTTGAAAAACATCTAAACACAAAAAAAAACACTACAAATTCCTTATTTTTCCCTACTAAAACTTCTCATGATTATCAAATCCAATAACAATGTTGACTCCAAAAGGATTTATGTTCCTCTAAGCAATGGACTGTGGGTAAATCATTTGGGACATGAAGAAGATAGGTTGTAATGTGGTTGTACATTCACTACACTATAGTAAAGAAGGGTTTTGATTTTTTTGATAAAACATTTATGTGTTGTGATGTGTTCATATTTAAAATAAGAAGTCAGTTCTTTTTAAATCATAACAATTAGAGACTTATAATAAAAACTACCCAACTCCTGATCTGGAGTTGGCTGTAGTTGTCTTTAAATTAAAAACTATAGTGAATTAATATCTATGGAAAGATGTATTATATTTATACTTAGAATTTTATGTGGTCGTATATTCACACAAATAGGTATGAAAATATTTAAAAAATATAATTATAAAAGAAAAATGACAATGATTGGTCAACACATTACTACCTTGGGATGGAAGACATGGTGGCTGATACCCGAATCATCACAAATCTTTATATATTTTCCATGATGAGTATTCAAAAATAGTCAGTAATAATGGATGGATCCTTAAATCACAAGGGAATGAAAAAAAATATATCCCCAATGATTAATCAACAATCCATTCATGAGAATATCAAATAATCCTAGAAAGATAATGTGAAACTACAAAAAAAATTAGGTAGTATTTCAGAGATTATCCCTGATAAAGATAGAGAAAAATTGTTTAGAACCTGGATATGTGTCTCATCAAAAAATGTACAAATGAAGGAACATTTTGATGATTCTAATATATCATCCTTCTCCACTCATCAATGAATTAAAAAAAATTATGTTGATCTCAAATAAAATTCACGGTGGGATTACATTAAGAGATAAATGGTGGAATACACATCTCAATTCACAATGTTCCTGTAAGTTAATGACTTTTGAAAACATTCTAATGGAATATTTATACCATTACCCATACTTGTATGGAAATGTGAAAACATTTCTTTGTATTTCATTGTGGGATTTCTAAAAACATATCAACATAATAATAATATTTTTTTTGTAGAATATCTCCTTAAATATTTAGTATATTTTATCCCCATTGAAATTTATTTATCACTTAACTACTCAAAAAGATATATGTAGAAGAAGTGTTAAGATTTCATAGGGTTCCACATTATATATAATCAAGTTTGGATCCTTCATTTACCTCTATATTCCTGAAATTTCAACCTAAATGATTAGAGAAATAATTTATTTGGGAACTACATATCACTCTTATAGAGATTATTATCTTACGAGGGATATCCAATCCATTGAAGGATATGATGAGATTCTATTCTATAGAATTCAATGGATGTTTGGATCAAGACCTTCCATTGGTATGGTTTTTTTAAATAGTTTACATCCTATAATATTGATAAAAAATTTAGAGGATCCTTTTGTGAAGAGATGTAGGACACCAATATATTAGTGGAATGTTTGAAAAATTTACCTTATAGGTCTACATATTTTCTATGAAATGACATAGATGGTTCGAAACATTCATCAAAATTAAGACCAAAACAATGTTGATATAGGTGATATGAACGTAATCAATGAAAGATCTAGAGTTTGAATTTAGAAAAATGTATTCCTCTATATATATCTATGGATTTTGGTTGTTATATTTGGGATGAAATGGAGGTCGTGCCCTATGTACATAGGTACCTTTGAGATCCTTGATCATGCTGGGAAAGTAGATAATAGTTTAGTAATACCTATAAAACTCTCCCAACTATATTATTTATTCCATGTATCTCTTTTGTGGTAGTACACACCAACCCCTTAATAGGTAAAATATTCAGAATGCCTGCAAGTTGGACATGATCAGTTATGTGAGTGACAACATGTGGAATTTTTGGATTAAAGAAATAAGGTGTGACAGAACAAGACCTCTCATCTATGTATAATTATCTAGAAAAACCATTTTTTTAGGATGTTACATGATAACATGTGGGTGTGATGAGAAAAATTACCACATCATTTTTTCCACTATGTAATAAAATTTTGCGGATGGAATTATTTTAAAGGTGGTAGAATGTAGTAAAATGAGTTTCTATACTCTATAAAACTAATGTTAAATTCAATTAATTTTTTTAAAAGTTACACCTATTGAAAATACACCGAAAATTATTGATATAAAATTATTAATAAATATATAATAAATACGAAAATGATAAACCATTAAATATTGAAAATGTAAATAAATATTATGTATTAACAATGATAAATATATTTTTAATAAAAGTTATTTTCATGATATTAAGGATTACTCTTTAAATGTTAAATTACAAAATGATAGAATTTATATTTTCTTAAATAAAATTCATTATTTAATTCCTCTAATTGAAATTTAATTAGTAATATTTTTTAAAAGGTTGATTTGTTTTTTAGAAATACGGTTTCTACATAAATTTTATACTGCTATTATTTTATCATTATGTAAGCATATCCTAGAAATTTTAAAAACATTTTTTGTAGTAAAATAATTATTTAGATAACAATAATCTGAATCATAAAATGTCTTATGAACTTATAATTGGATGTCGAAAATTTTCATAAGTAAAATAATTTATTACATGAATAAAAAAGTGGTTCTTATTATTTCTTCTATTTAACTTTTTAGATTATGAAATTAATTTTAAAATTTCATTGAAATTATAATACCAAATATTTTTTTAATAAATCTTTTTATTTAATTAAAATAATTATCCATGATAATTATATCACATATATAAATTTAAACAAAAAATCATTATATTTATAAGATTATTTATGTGATTAATTTATTTTATTTTAAATTTAAATTTTCTCACATATAAATTTTATGGGTTCAAATAATTTTAAATTTTGACCACAAAAGTTTAATTATGTAAAATGAACTAATATTAATTCCATTCTATACTCTAAATTAATATTGAAAAAATTAATTACCAAGGTAAAAGTTAATTTAGCTAAATTGATAAAATAAAGAAAATACATAATTAACTCTTAAATTCTATCAAAATTAATGGATGAGAGAATATTTGACAATACCTTGTCACATAACCCTTCTTTGTAAAACATTTATTCATTGACCCTTGAATAGTGTTAGATCATTGTTAAAAAATGATGTGTATTTCCAGTAGAACCCTTATCTTCTCTTTAAAAAGGATATCTCCTCAACCCTTTCATGTTACAATTCACCATTGAATTAAAATTTAAAAATATATTTTATTTCCCCTAATATAACCCTCTTCCACCTACATAAGCTTATGTTCACCTTATGTTTTCTTAAGGCCTTTACATCTAGGGAGATTTCTAGGAAAAACACATGCTTTACACTTAAGTGTTACATTTTCTTAGTAGTTTCTTTTATTATATCCCTTCCTAAAATAATTGATATACATGATATTATATTGAAATAAACAAAATTATTATTCTTAAATTTCATCCTATTAATTTTAAATTAAAAATTGATTCCTTTCTATCCATTATGAAAACAAAATAACATCTATTGTGTGAATGTGTAGGCTACCTTAACCACATTGCGATAGGGTTTTGATTGCATCATCATCTCCCATTTCATGTAAAAAAATAATTTGATTAATAAATAAGATTTTTGTCAAAAATAATGTTTCTAAATTATCATGTTTCATATAAAAACATCCCACCTAATCATTGAGAAATGGGATTGTTAATCATACATACATTCATACTAACACTTCCATAAAAAAAATATTACATTTACAACAACAACCAATATTTTAATGTTATAAGAATTAATTAAATGGATATATATTATACATATGAAAAATTAAATATTATTTAAATTTTATAATAACATTATATAATAATGTCATGTTACTCATTCACCCATTGTAACACTTATTTAGGTTGTTTTTACGAATGACATGGCTGATTTTTTTATGTTTATGCCAAGGATCATTGTACAATTTTATATTCTAGTAACATCACATAATAATAATTTATTCAATAATTATAAATTACTATATAGTCATAATATTAAAAACTAATAACATTATTAATATATCACATTTTATTCAGTAATTATGAAAAATATGATACCGTATTTGATTTCATCATCACTGGCATTCACAAAAACAAAATAATTGATATTAAGAATTAAATAATTATTAAAAATAACTTTTATAGTGCATATTATATTATATGAATAATTAAAATTAGGGAAACAATGTAGAAAAACATCACCATTAATAAAATTTGTTTAAAACAGTAAAGTTTATTGACACATTATTTCAAACATACTTTACAAATAAATAATAAACATTTATTACATATGTATAAAAGAATTTTATAAAAGGATACATAAATGAATATGTATTAAAATAGGCTATGAATATTATTTTGGTATAATAATTTATAGTTTATTCGACAAGGTGTGAATAAAGGTAAGGGGTCTCATGATTAAAATCCCTCTATTGGTTAATATAACCAAAATTTTTATTCAACCTTTTTATTTATGATAATTTGTTACCAATGATAATGTTATGTCATACTTCCACCTTATTTTCTAGGTAAATAATTTTTCAAAGAAAATATTTCTTCCTTTATGAATCAAGGATTTCTATGGAAATGAAAATTTGTTGAGAATAATTGCCATATCTTTTAACGGATTGTGTATATATATATATTAACATCCAACCAATATTATATTTTACCTTATGAAAACTCAGTTTTTTTATTTTCATTTATACTTATATTTACATATTTGTTTAATACAACTTTTCTATTTTTTTTATTGATGTGGATTTTCAATAAATAAATTAATAATAATTTGAAGGGAATTTTTTTAAATAAATATATACTTCCCTTCTGCCTCACATTTTTAGACATGAGTTATTTATTTTAAAAGAATATATATTGATTTTTTTATAATAAAATTATTAGGATGTTTCCTCTATAATTTAAAAAAATATTTATTTTTATTTTGACTTGCTATTAATGTCTCTTCAAGACTATATTAGGAAAAAAATTTTAAGAAAATTTCTTATCCTGATTTCTATATCATTTTTAAAGGATTTATCTATAATAATGTAATGTTATATAAATCTCCTAATATATTCCCATTTAGGTTGATCATGTTTTTTTATCAAAATATTATTCTTTTTTTATTAAATACGATTTTCAAATGTTAGGAAACCCGTTTTTTCCTATCAATAGTAATTTATATTAAGGTGAATAATTTGATTTTAAGTGGAACTCAATTTTCTGGATGATTATGGTTAGGGTCCTATATCACCCACCAAGTAATTGGTTATATAATTATATCTCATGATATAATGATTCATGAACATATCTGGAAGTTTTTTTGAAACTATTGGGTGGATATACTGAGATTTATTGAAAAAATAAAGGGTGATCATACATCGATTTATTTACAATGATTTAATATTCTTATTTTTCTACTACTACTTCTCTAAAATTTCCCTTATTTTCACTTTATGATATATTTTTGTTATATTATTTGTTAAAAATATATTACACCTTCTTATGTATTGATTTCATGTTCATTATATGTTTATATGATATTTTTTATGAGGTTCCTTTAGTCTTATGTTCCAATTTCATGATTCTTAATGATAAATCATGTTTATTATAACATATGATCTCATGATAATTTTATCTAATATTAGTAACTAACTCATGTTCTCTCTCATATTTAAATTATAATCATTATGTATAGTTTCCATGTTTCCCTTACCGAGGATTCAATATAATCCACTCTTATGTTTATATTCCTCATGTCATGAAGATAATTATTTCATATGATATATCTAGGAAAGGGTCAATAGAAGAATTTTTGGGGAGTAATGTTCATAATTTTTATAAGATATGTTGTTTATGTTTCTATTCTTCAATAACCTAACCTATTGTTCCTTGTTTTGTGAGACATTTTCTGGAATTTATTATTTAACCATGAAATCAGTGTATTAATATTCTTTGACATTCATTTATTTTCATACCTTTAAACACAATGTTAGTAAAATCATGATCATGATCACATATAATTATTCTGATGAATTTATGGGGTATTTACACCACCTTCATGTAGTTACATGATAAAACCTCCACATATTTTGATTCCTTTTTTGATAAGAAGCCATATGATTTTATCAAATGGTCCACCGTTACATATATATTTTCATATTCTCAATGTTATTGAGGTAAAAAATTGATTAAGTCTATCAAAAATCTTCCCAATTTTATTTAAGAATATCAAATGTTTTGTTAAAAATATCTAAAACACAATGGTCGGCATTACAATATTGAATATTAAATATTAAGACACAATGTATACAACTAAAGAATTCAACCTAGTCTACCAAAATTTACCACTCATATAATTTTATATCAACTTCATAGTATGGTATACTATCAATACTATGATTTTAATATCGTGGAGAAATAATGTAGACATCACTAAATAAATTAAAATCCTCCCCTAGAATTACATTCGATGTTTATAATCCTTAAACCAACCATATGAGGAATAATCTCATATAACTTCATCTCACAATACATACACATTGGACTCACCCCTATAGGAGTACACCATATTACACACTAAATATGAAGGCATCATGATCTACAAAATTCATCATATTCCACCAACCACTCCCATTTTTTTATAATTCATTGAGCATTATTTGATCAAAATACAAAATTTAATAGTTTTATACAAAAAATCATTCCATGAATTCCTACATAGTGAATTTTCTATAAATATTACCATTTCTTGGTGCATATAAAATATTGAAGTTATAGACATACAATAATTAAATACATTTTTGTTGTCATAAGTATTTCACATGTTGGGAGAGGACAAACTTCATGATTTATAATTGTTGAAAACCACCAAACACTTATCGATGAGGTAATGTCTCACGGAATTCAATGGAAAAACTACTTTTGACAAAAGTTCATGGATTTATAGTTATGCACATTGGGAAATAATTTTTGAGACCCATAAAAAGCAACTGATATATTCTACAAAAATTTATTTCCCATATATATTATGTAAATATTCATAGAAATCCTCTAAATGGAATTGATCTTCTAAAATATGAATGACTGGGAGACTGACTGAATTCCACATTAGAAACTAGAAGGATACCTAACACTAGTAAAACCACAAGAATATGTTTTATTTTACAGTAAATTCTATTAAAGTAGTTTTAATCTTAGTGAAGTTGTTTACCAACCTATTATAGTTTTCTATAATATGAAGGATTTTTTGTATCTCTAAAAATGTGTTGAGGGATTTCACTGAAATTGCTACATTTATCTTTAAGGAAATAAAAGTTATTCCATTCAAGGAAATGATATAACCGTTGAAAAAAATCATGATATAATTACATGTACTTTCACAATAGTGAAAATAACTATTGATGATGAATAACACCAAAAATTTTCTACAAATACCCTCCATGCTCCTCCTCAGATGTATAATACAATAGGTTTTAATCAATAAAAACCACCATGTAATAATTTTGGAACTCTATGAATACTATGCTCATCCAACTCTTAAAAAATAAAATAGTCATCACCCTAATAGAATCATAAAATCCTTGTAATTCCCATAATGATACCATAAAATCTATCTTGGTAATACCATCATCCTTTACCCACATCTAATGAAATCTCACTCATAGATTGATGTTTGAGAAACATGTATATACAATTTGTTTCCTATGTATATAATCATTCCATGGAAGAGGATTGTGGTTCTTCACTGTCACCTGATTTATTATATGATAATTGACCCAAAGGAATAGAAAAAATTATACCATCAAAACAAATAGAACTGGTGCACCCCATGTTGAATTTCACAAATGAAAAAACCTCAATAAAAAAATTCATTGATTTTTCAAAACATCTCTTGAAACTCAGACGAAACCAATCAATATGGTTACACCATGATCATAGATTCATCTTGAAATATCTCTTCCAAAAATTTGATGTATCGGTGAGAGAGCAACCCAATTACCACCTTAGGAAAGCCATCACGATAATCTTACACAACCATGGGAATCCCAATTAGTTAAACCACAGATGTACTCTATATCAACATAGCCATTAAAGAAAAATTGGATAGAACATTCCTCTGACCCGTTTAAGAGTCTCTCTCACTATTGTACATAGAAGTCACTCTAATAGCATTGTAAAAATCTATCAAATTATTACATTATTCTATGACATCTTTCACTGATTACATCTAGTCCATGAATAGGATGATTATGTATAGTTATATCCAAAAACATAAGAAAAATCCACAAGAGTTGGGACACCCCAAAACATGATCAAAATATCTATATACATCAAATATAAAATCATGACATCCAAACAGTGTAGAAAAATCCAACAAATCAATAATAACATCAACCTTAAATTTGAAAGAATATAATAGAGAAGGTTGTATGAATGAGTGTGTAGATCATGATCCATATAAATAAAAATCTGATGTAGAAAACATGCAAAGGTTAATTCAATCCACATATGTCCCTTCCCAATCTAGTAAATCTAAATCATGAAACTTTCTAGGACCTATAACATGGTATATCTTTCCCGGATAAATACCACATTTGCATCCACTCTTATATCTAACTACAAAAATAGTCACTATCTTATCAACCAATCAAATCTCCCCTATTCTCATCTAAATATGGATCTCTATAATAACAGTTCCATGTAAGAAACAAAAATTGGAGGGACCTAGATTGGAAATCCTTCCATATGGTTCCTTATCAAAAAGGTTTTATACTCTGTTCATTAAATCCAATGTCCTCTGAATGAATAAGAACTATATGATCCCTTTAAAGGGTCATGCTATTCATAACCCTCAACAAATGAGATGATAACGGTCTGGAGCTATACCCCAAGTATACTAAAGATATTTTTTCCATTAAAATGAGAAACCAAGACCATAAATATTCAATTAGGGTAATAATATAGGCACTCTTCTGATAATTATATGTTCATGGACAATGTCCTCTCAACAGACTCTCCTCGTGGAAGCACCTTGAGATATGTCAGCAACATAAATGAGGTGACCCAAAACTAGATCTTTCGACACAATATCAATTTAGAATACATCTCCTTGGCCTTCCCATCTAGAAACCAGTTCAAATAATATCTTAGAAGGGACATAAAATAAATCCCAAACTCCCATTCATTAGACCTACACTATACAATGAAACGAATCTTCTAGAGACATGCCACATTCATGGATGAATACTGAAAATATTCACAAAACTAATACAGTAACATTTCCCATGAAACTATTTAATCCTCGCAATACCAAATTAATATAAAACCCCAATTCCTAGATTCTCAACAGAAAATCATAACTTCCAATGGAACACATTTCTCATTCTAGGAATAAATTGAAACAATATAGTGTCCCAACTTTTTAATACATGCCAATAATTATTACATTAATCTAATAGAATGATATTTTTAGGTCTAGTGCGTTGGAAATCTAATACAAAATACATTAATTACCAATGAAAAATGTATAAATTAACATTATTTGTGGATATTTAATGACTTTTTTGTTTATCCATCCAATGTAACCTCAATAAATGTAATTTTTTGGGGGCATATATCAATTTATATGGGTGAGAATAAATCACAATAAGTCATGGAAAAGGCAATAACTTTATTAATATTCATCGGTAAAACAAGATCCATAACATGAGATAATAATGAAATCTACTTGATACATAACATGGAAATATGGCTACAATATAATATGAGTTATTCATAAGTATATTATATTGTTTTATCACCAAGGACTCAAAATATATTATTAGAAAGTTTAGTTATGAAGATATCATAAAGCATGTCATATATAGAGACTAATTCTCTAACTAATCCATTAGAATAATATCAGGGAACACCCTTCATATGGCCTAGTCTCACCCAAATTTACCCATGATTTTAGGGTTGAAGTGTCCACATGTATTTTAGTTTTTGTTTTCGAATCCTTAGAGAACTAAGAATAAACCTATACACACATAAATTATTGGGATTGTTTTTGTATATGAAGTGGAAATCATTCATTTTGTTTTTGATGGATTCAAATGATAACTAGGAGACCTATGTGATTTTAAATTTTGAAAATGCGTTAATACAAAAATTCTCCAAATGGTTGATTGGATGATTTTTTTAATAAATTATTTCAATTTCTGTAACTCATGAATGATTCAGAAAATGAATTCAATCTAACATCATAAATTACTTGTCAAACACCTTCAAATACATATTATAATCACCTATAAAGTTATAGGATCATTTTCATGGACACATTAAGTTATAGGATCTTGTTAGTACAAAATTTTGGGATGATAAAATTAAATAAGTAATAGGAAGACAAAAATCATTGAACGAAAAACTCAAATAAAATAAATTATTGAAAATTTATAGAGTGAGAAATTACATCCAATATAACCTATTTATAATCCCTTGGATCAACCCATAATAGTTGTATTCATCCATTGATGTCATTTTCTGAATGGAAGTGGGATTTTGACTCATGGGGTCATTATTGAAAAAAATAAAAACAATAAAATTAAAAAAAACACCACCATTTTGTGAGTTATTCTATTTTAACTATATGAATAAATTCCCAAATTAGTTAAAAAGAATCAATGTGTTCATTAAAAATTACATAAAATGAATAGAATAAATATTAGTTTAATTAAGAGTCAGAGGTGATTTGAATAACATACAATTGATAGAAAAACATTATAAAGACAATGTGGTAGCATAACATTGCAATGAAGAAAACACACAATACTTCTTCAACCTCATCAATACTATTCTCTTAAATATGAATTTTGGATTCCTTGGGTAATGAATTTAATATTTAATGTACACTCACTTTGTTATGAGAGGCCTAGGGTGGTGGAATATTTTTGGAATGTGGACTTTTCAACCCTTGACATAAACTGAAATCTAGGATTAATTCTTCTAAAGGACATGCTAAAAAGAGTTTTTATATGGACGAATCATGGTGGGACATAGAAGTGGAAATTGAAACCCCAAATTTCCATTATGTGACTAAAAAATTTGTTACCAATTATATATGTTTATCAATATATGATCAAAATGGTGGGGAATTTTTCTAGGCCATATAATCTAGCCTGGAATTTCATCTTAAACAAAGGCCACCTATAACATTATTCAAAATTCGGACATAACAATGGAAATTGTTTAATTAAAATTTTCTCATTAGGTACACAATTTCCATTTCAATTTTTTTACATCATTGGTGTTGGATCATGGCCACTACAGTATTTTTATTAGGTTGTTGTCTAGTTAACATCACCCATAATATTTCTAGTACATGTACAGATTTTTCCTTATTACAATGTAATTCCTTAGGTACTCTAGAAGAATAAAATATTCTCAATGGAAATCATTTCACATCATGTGTTGTACAAGAATAAAATATTCACAATCATGTGAAATGTTGATAAAAATGTAAAATGCACTAAAAATAGTGTTTATGAATTTTGATGAAATTGAATATTATAATATAAACAATGAATATTGACAAATTTTTATTGATAATCATGGAATAATTTTTATGTGAGTCATTTACTATAATAATTCATTTCATCTAAAATATGAACATAATAAATAATGTTTTTCCAAAAAAACCGTAACAAAACATGTCCTTAAAGTATTTAAAATTACAACATTTTTTACAAAAAATATTGGAACACAGTTTTCATTCAATTAGATCCTAGATGAATAAATTTTCATTATATGTGGTTGAATACCCAAGTATATAGAAGGTATTTTGGTGATAAAAATATAATATCATTTCCTGTAAAATATAAAAATTCATGAAATGAATTTCATAAAAAGATGTTCCACAATATCGATAAAGAAAAGGAAATAGTGGGAGGGATTGAAGGCCTCATATAGAAAAAATATTTTGGTAGTAATGTGATGATAAAAAAGGGAATTAAATGAAATTAATTGAACCATTACAAAACATGCCACAAAATAGAACTTGAAGTGAAAGTAGTAAGAAGGGAATTTACTTACAATAAAGTGGTGCATCCTGGAACATGATAATGACAACTTAAAACCTTGAACACACCATGAATGGAATATTTTGGAGGAAAATTTAAAAGAAAATAATATATAATGGATTTTGTGTTGAGATGAGTGGTGGGATTTGTGGGTATTTAGAATCAAATATGATGAATTTTTTATGGATTTATTAAAATTGTTCTTGGAATTCATGGATCTAAAAATGAAAAACCAATGCCAGACCCATGGATTTAACTCTTGGTTATAGGAATTAAATATTGTTTTATAATATTAAAACTAATTAGGGATGAAATAAATTTTATTTATTATATATTGGACATGGAAAATTAATTTCTTAACAAAATATAGTTTTTTGAATAAAATTTGTATTTTTATTCTTTATAAAGTCATTTATTTGTTTGTAAATTGATTTGAATTCATTAAAATAAATAATATTAGTAAAATAAAATGTTTGGTCATTTATTATATTTATTTTATTATTAAAGTATTATTAAATGTAAATGGAGTATAAAACATTCTGAAAAAACCACACTATATTTTTATACAATTCACTCAAATATAATTACTTTTGTAAATTTTTCAAAAAATCTCCATAACCTAATTTTAATGTGATGACATCCATTTTATTTATTATTTTATCAAAATATTTCTAAATTTTGATAATTGTTTCTTTTAGAGAAGCCATATTTATTGAAAAATATTATGTTTTTATAACATAGTATACTTTCTAACACATGTAAAATTTTAGAAGACATTACAAAATTACATTATCATATTAATTTAAATTAATACTATTTTATGATATTATTTCAATAAAATAAAATTTATATATAATAACTGAGTTTATTATAAAAGGGTATATATTTTAGGAAAGTAGAATTATGATTTATTTTTTTTCCAAAAATATTTTTATCAACTACCTCAAATATTTATTTTTATTTAAAATATCATTTTACTAAATATGGGATTGAAAAATTGGATACATTATATATATATATATATATTGAACATTTGTTATAAAAATGATCTACATACATATCCAATTATTACATCATTATATTCCATAAGGGTATGGTGTGAAATGATTGTAGCTTCATTAAGAGGCTTAGAAAACATAGACATAATGGTGATCTACACTAAATTGAACTTTTCACATAGGCTATTTCATTCAAGAATCAATTGTTGAAGCATTGTGTGGAATTGCTCAAGGATAAACTATAGTGATTCTACCTTCATCAAATATTCTAAAAATGTGCTTCAAAAAGAATGACTATACTGGTCAATTCCATCATTTCAACTTTTTACATCAGTTATCAATTTCCACCACACTTTATAACCATTAAATATAATTTTATAATTATTATCAATTATCATATTACACAATTGTCATGTTGACCAATAGTTGTGTAGGTCAATGTTTAGGTAATGATAATATCCAAATGGTCAATTTTCCCTTTACGATCTATTTATACTCAAATATTCATTTACATTTACTACATTATTCCCTATGTTTTTTATCATTAAATTTATAATTTAAATTATAATTCCAATGTTTCCTTTTCATTAAATAATTTTATCGAATGTTTAATATTCTACATATATTTTTACCCTAGGGATTAAACCATTTCATGGTTATTATCTTTTTATATCCTTTTAGTTTTCAATAATAATGTAATTATTATTATTACATGTCTTGTATATATATTTATAATAATTTTATTTATATGTAATTATATTATGAAATATAATTATATATATGTCATAAAAAATAGTTCATTATATTAATTATAGAATATATTTAATGTCTATTATATTTACCAACATTAAAAAATTTAATCGATGAAATTTTAATTTTTCATCGTAAAAAATGAGGGTGGTTCTCTTACATTGTTTCCTCTAGTTCCTAATTAGTTTCAATAATGTTTTGGTTTTACTATAAGACATTCAAAAAAAATATTTTCTTATTCATGAACAGATGATACATTATATCTAAAATAATATTATTTCCAATTAAAATTTATGTTAATGTTTAAATTTTAGAACATCATCATCATTTATATTTTCTGGTTCAAACATATAATTTCATACTAGAGACAGGTGAAAGACATTGTGGACATTGGAACGTTATTCATGTAGTGTTAAATGATAAAAACCACTCTAATATGATAAATAATCTCAAATGGTCAAGTATAGATTGGACTCAGTTTCCCCTTCATTCTATATTTCATAAACCCTTTCCATGATGATGTCTTAATAAATACATGATCTCTTATATGAAACTCTAAGTCCATTTTTTATTTATCTATATAACATTTCTATCATTTCTGAGCATCCCTGATGTGTTTTAAATCACTTTTATTTTTTCTGTGGTCTTCTTCATAATTCCTAGTCCTATATTTTCCCTTCTCCAACATTATCCAAACATTATGGATTGCTACACCTCTACTCATAGATATATTCAAAATCTTCCATTTGAATACCTGAGTGGGAAATTGTTTTACTATATAATTCAACATGTAGAAGATGATAATAAAAAACTCTTGAAAAACAATTGAATTGGACCATAGCATATAATTAAATGACTTAATGGTCCTCTTGGAGATTGAATTAGTTTGGGATGATACGTTATTCTTAGTATTACTTCTATATTTATAGTTATTTGAAATCTCATAAAAATGTATGAAAGAAATCCTGGATCTCAGTCCAAAACAATCGTAAAATTGAACTCAATGGAATCTATCAACCTATCTGATATATAGTTGAGATATAAATTCAATGGAGAATTCCATATTATGGAAATGAAATGGAAAAATTTTAAATCTATCATTTATTACCCATATAGCATTATTACTATTGGATTTCACCAGAATGCTAGTGAAACATTCCATAGTGATGTTGTCCCAATTCAATAATGTTCTGTTTAGTTTTTTTAATACCCATTTAACATATTTTATCTTCTACTTCAGTTTAAGAAATAAAAATAAACATATAGTTAAATTGAAAATATCTTTTTTCATATTATCTCAGAAATATTTATCACCAAGGTCCCTATTCAATTTTTTGAATCTAGGATGAATAGATAATGTGGAGATATGAAAATCATCCATCACCTCCTTATTTATCACTATAATAGATGGAACACATATCATTGTACCGACATTTAGTACAAATTATTAGTTAATATTGAATTAAATAAAAATCTCATTGTAATAGATTCTATCTTATTGTTAATAAAAGTACCAACTCTTTAATCATTATTGATCTTCTCAAGTTATTATGATTGATTAATTATTTGGGATATGAATGATGATATCCCTTAACTTATGATTCCCATTACAACTATAATTGTTAATTGAACAATGTATCTCATAAAATACTCATCAATATAAGAACATCATTATAATTCCTACTCAATTCATTATTAAATTTGATTACTATTCTCGGGTGATAATTAATTGAGAAATCATTGTACATAAGTACCTCCAATGATCACTTTTTCCCATCATTTGTTCATGTTGTGCGAATATATAATTCATAAATTGGTTTTCCATGTATATATCATACTTTTCTCCATGAATGTATTATTTCAACATATTAAATGAACAAATAAATACAAAAAAATTCATGTAATGAGTAAGATAATTGAACTCATGAAGATTTAGCTACCTATATTCATAGGAGATCACCTTGTCATTTTTTCATGTGAAAAAAAATCAATTCTCTTTTAGAGTCTCATCAATAAAGTTAAAAAAACATTATATGACATAAGGTTGGTTTTTAATAGGATCTCTAACATGACACCTCTTAAGATAATTGAAAACTTCAATACAAATTATTGTCTAGTGAAACGAAACATTATTTCAAGTTAACATGGATGGTAGATATGAAATCCATGATTTTTTTTCACAAAACATCTACAGTATCATGATAAACCCAAGAATGTTAAATATCATGATAACTATTAATATAATTGTGATAAAAGACTATATTTAAATTATATATTGTATTATATATAAGGCCCCGGCCTTAAAAATTACTTAATCATGAATTAAATGAATAATTAACATAGAGGATATTTTTAGGTTTAGATTTTTAGAGAATTATGTCATAACTATTACATCTCAAAACATTACATAGAAAACACTTCCACTAAGTTTCCATAAAATAAAATAAAAACGTAAAAAGAAACATGTCTCATTCCATGTTTTAGATATAATGTCTTTTCTTGGTCCTATCCTTGACCCTATTCATCTATAAGTCCTGTGGAAAACATTTCAAAAACTTGGGATGAGCATAAAAAGCCCAGTAAAAGAAACACAAAGAAGGAAAACTATTAGTTTTTCAAAACAACAAGTAAACCATGAGTACTTTACCAAAGTAATAATTTTCACCATTATGAAGTAGTAAAAACTCCTCACTGAATAAAATACCATTACTTACCCTTTTGTAACCAAAATATTACAATAAAACCCATATAAAGAACACATAACATATAAAGGTAACGTAGGAAATAAACATACTGAAATGGAATAACCATATGGTCGACCTCCACACATACTTAATGGAATAGCCATACGGACGACTTCCATAACGAATGCATTGGAGGTTATAATGTAACCACCCATCCTGGTATTCACTGCACCACCCATCATATGGTTTATCACGTAACCACCCGTCAAATTTCCAAGTACCATTATAAAATCATAACACATAAAACAATTATAATGGAAAGAAGGCATTTCCACATTTCAAGCACAATATATCACTTATATATATTTACATAACAAATCCATTATCAAAATAATTTTCAATACCAAAAAAAATGTATATATTATTTATTTACTTTTAAAAATATAACGGCTTTTTGAAGAAGCCAAAGATCAAATAATACTCGTGGTGGCGGAAAGGTCATTGTCACCGCGTATGTTAAAAAGAAACATACTTTTTATCATTTATTAAAATGATTCATATAGAAAATATTAATTTTGAATAAAAGTATAAGTCACTGGGGTTTATAAACCATATAAAATAAATCCTTGTATTAAAACAAAAATATGCCTTAATGAAAGGAGATCGAGACGAAGTCCTTTACAAAGACGGTATCGTTAGATTAAGGATAAATCAATTACATAATTAAGTTTGAAAAAGTAATACACCAAATATAAGTGGATATTAAGTGTAAAACAATAAGAGGTTATTCCCACATATTCATAGAATGACATATTCAAGGAGTACAAGTTTATCCCAAAGAATCAAAATTGTCTTAAGATGTTCCCTTGTAAAAATTCGACAGCCTAACGGCATCACTTCAAAATTCATAAAATGAGTTTATGAGAGCTAAAAATGGGTATCTCATCACTTGGACATAAAATTTATAGGAATAAGTATATAAAAGAACATATCCCATCATAATAAGATTAAAAGACCTAAAAAAGAAGTCTTTTAAAATTAGTAGGGTGAATGGTTCCCTTACAGAAATGGGTAACTTCCGAAACGTACACCCCATGAAAGAATGACTATAAAACATTGATTAAATACCCAAAGAGAAATTATATTAAAACTTGAGTATAATAATGGGTATTAAATACACCACTCAAAGTAAAATGGTGGAAAATGTAGCATAAATCTCACAGGAATAAAAGTGAGATGAAAAATCCCTTATGAAAACTCGGCAGCCTAACGGCGCCACTTAAAACATCCACAAATGGATTTATGGGATCAAATAGGGTCTCTCATAATATTAACAAAAAAATAAAGTATTATGAATATATAATTTCATACCCAAACATAACAATGATGAGCTTATAAGAAATGACATAAAAAAGAGTACTTAAAAAAATGAGAGAGGTTGGATCCCTTACCTCAAGTCTGACTTATCTTGTTCGATTCTTTATATTCCTAAATAATAAACTTTGGTAAATTTATAATTACTTAAGGAACACTTTTAAAGATTATTATTCAGTTCATATCACATATTATAATGTTATAATAATTGGTTTACAATGTGAGTTCCTATCAGACATTTTTGTCGATGTTTGGTACAGTAGTCAAAAATGAACTTCTTTGAAAATGATTGTCCATGTAGTTATAAGTAAATAATCTCCAGAGTAGTATTAATGATTTAAATATCATATATATCCAGTACATATTCATTTTATACTACTCCATAACATTTGGAGATAAAAAAATGAAATGCACTGTTCATGGAGACGGTAGGTTGTACGTACGCATGAACGCTACTTTCATTTCTTTGTCATATTAATGGAATTAAAAATAATTGAGATATATATATATTATAATTAATGTATAATATATATGTTATATAGGTCACATATGTTCATTAATTTCATTCTTTATACATTCCATGTATTGCATGAACGAGCACTTGAGGGGGCGGTAATCCACACTTCCTCTAATGAAATTATCACATTTGCACAACATGAAAAACATAAAGGCATGTTTTAAATATAAAATTCAGAAGCATATAGAAAACATAAATACCATATATTTCATATATAAAATATAGTGACATCATAATGGACACCATTAAAGGTGTTAGGAGAAGATTGATCAATCATCGTTTCGTGAGGCAGAAATTCACCATCCACAGAAACAGTAAGTTTTTTAACCATTAGACGAAGGTGTGTGTAAGTGTAGCTCCAATAATTCACATAACAACATCCTAGTATATTTTAGATACTGTTTTTGTTACAAAATAATGGAATTAATAGAGGTTACAGGGTTAGAGAAGAAAAATAAAACAAAAGAACACAAGGGAAGACATTACCTTTAAATCGGGTAACTCTTCTTGATTTGAGCTCAAAGGCTTCCTTGGAAAAAATTATTCCCAAAGGTGAGGCTTCAAATATGAATAGAGGGATGTGGAGAGATGAAATGGGCATGGTTTGGATGAGCCAAAGTCTTTAGAGGTGTGGGTAAGGTGGTAGAGGTGGGGGCGTTTTATAAGAGGAGAGGATGAGCACTCATGGAAAGTTATAAACTTTTACATTATTATAAAATGATTTTAAGATTTTAGAGATCCCAATATTATGTATTTCTAGGATAAGGTGATAATAGTTTTAAATCCATCCATACAATAGGTTTATTAGAAGTGTAGTTCTTATATTTTACATTATCATTTCATTTTATTTAAATCGTTAAATAATGAGGTAATCACTACATCATCATTGTGTCATAAATAATTTAATTTATTTAATTTATAAAAATTATAAAAAAAGTATCATGATGTATGAAATCTTTTTATAGTTCTAATTAATATTTATAGTCAAAAGTATGACTTCTATAATCCCATTTAAAAATTGTTTTAGTAAAACAACACATGTTTGTGGAATTTTTATTTTAACATTAAATAAAACGTTTTTAATGTCATTTTCCTACCAAAGTGGCCCCATGGAGTCCCCAAGTTGACCCATGGATTGTCTTGGTCAGCCATGACACATAAAATAATGGTAGGACATGTGTCAAGGTCATTTCATA
Organism: Viscum album; assembly: GCA_963277665.1. NCBI lineage: Eukaryota > Viridiplantae > Streptophyta > Magnoliopsida > Santalales > Viscaceae > Viscum > Viscum album. The sequence goes on from OY728133.1 coordinate 251,648,621, forward strand.
TTATTAAAACATTATTTTTACCTTAAATTACAGTAATTACCTCTAATCGCGATTAAAAACTTAAAAGTTACTATTAACCAAAAAATAATTTTAATCCCATTGAACCAAATTTTACTTTCTAATGAAATAAATGTATGTTGTATTTTTGAAATTCAAAACACATAGGTGGTATATTTTCATTTAAATGAAAAATCAGTTTTTTAAGTACCACTTAGTGGTTTCACTATTCATCAAAAATTAAGTTTTTCAGAAAAATACCAAAAATTTACCCTAAGCTATATTTGATATTCCGATTTCAAAAATGATGTATATTTTAAAAAATTCATTACATATAAGTTACATTAATTAATTTAATAATTAATTCTCGCAGTCAAAATAAAGAGCGTGTTTTTATAAAACCATATATATCAAAAGATTGGCACTAGTTTAAGTCCAATTTCAAAGTCAAATTAATTCCAATGACCACTATTGGATTAAATCGTAAAAATATATTCTAATTTCACTTTAAACCCAATTAACAATTAATTTAATAATATAAATAAATTATATTAAAATGTGGTTTAGAATTAAAATTCATCATTTTTCACTATTCATTAAAAATGAACTTTAACGGAAAAATACCAAAAATTTACTCAAAGTAAATTTTGATGTCCCGATTCTAAAGAAGAATATTATTTTGTCAAATACTACATATTAAATTGTAAAAATAATATTTAGAAAGGTTTCTTCATCAAAAGGCGGTTAATCGACCTTTTAAAGAATATTAGAAGATTTATGCTTAAAATTGGATTCATTTGCATTTTAAATCCTCTAACATTTATTGTAAAAAGTAAAAATATTTGAAAAACATATATAATCATTTTTTATTTAGTTATGTTCATTCCCGTCATTTAAACGGCTAGGTGTTAACTACCATTTAAAATAAAATTATTTTATTATTAGAGTGCAACGTAAGTTTTCAAAGGAACTCGTTGTTGCGTATTGGGTAATCCATCAAGCATAGCGTTCCCTTTAAAGTAATATTAATATTTTATTCACAAATACGGATAAATATATAAATGTCATATTCTTTATTTACCTGGGGTGTTACATCCTTCCCCCCTTTTCAGAATTGTGTCCTCCAAATTTTAAAATTGGGCTCGGAAACTTCATTGAAAACCCCACATCGGAAAAGGATTAAATTAAACTATCACTTTAAAAGAATGAATGGGAAGTAAAAAAGTCACCCAAGTTAACCCATACTAGGGTTCCATGTATGAAAACATGGATATGGAATAAAAAACAAAGGGTCGTGTTCTGAGGTAGTGTGATAGAAAACATGTTTAAGAGAAAGTTAACCCCCAAAAAATCACAAACTTGTGATTAGTTAAATGGTATTGGATTCCCCAGTAGGAAAAGTTAATGGAAAATATTTTTTTAGTTACTTTTCATTGAGGAATTTATTTTTGATCTTATCTAAAACATAAGGAAACATACTTACTTGTCATGTTGACATTCAATATTTACTAGATTTCTTACACGAACACATATTTTCTTCAAAAGATGAGTATTTAGGTTGACTTGTTTACATTAAGAGAGCTATAATCAACTTCTAGAGAATCACCTAATCCACAAAAGAGAAATGTATACTTCCCATGTCTTTAGACCTTAACAAAAACTAAAATAAAAAAGGTTATTATGAGATCAGATGATGCCCAAAAAGGATAATCCTTTATAAAAAGGAAATCTATTCTTAATATCCAAAATTTGTCCAACAAGACCCAAAGTTCAACAAAGACCAAAAGTAAACCAAACTAAGTTTGAAACCCAAATATTTGAAGGATTTAATCACATAGTCTTCCAAGTTAAATCGTATCATTTATCTCCGAACAACATCAGTTTCTCTTAAAGTCTCGTATTGAAAAGTAATTAACCTAATCACATATCCTCCATGATAGGTAAATAATTTCTATAGATAAACCAAAATGAACTTACTCTTAATTCATAAAATCATCTAACTAAAAATAATTAGTCAAACTAACCAGGGATTTACGTAGTCCAGGGGTAGGTGATAAATACCAGTCACACTTTGGTTGTGGGTTCGATTCATGAATTTTTTTTCGATGTGACGGGTTGTCACACGGTCTGTGTGTTTTCCTTTTAAAATTCTATATAATTCTCAAATAATTCCCCAAAAAGAGATAAAATCATCATAAATAACCATAACAAAATTTAACCTCAATTTTATCTCATTCTGTTCACTTTCCATCAAAACATATAGTATCCCATAATTACCTCAAAAGTAAGGATCATATAAACTCAAATGGTTCTTTATAATTGTGTCCACAAATGAACAGATAACTATTCCTTGAATTAAATTTTCATATATCAAACATCAGGGTTACACAAACTATAAAAATACTTCTAATGTAATCCCACCATCAAAAGAGACTTATTAATCTTAAGAATTTTACCATAACTCTTGAAGCCCTTATATGTTGACTTCTTACTCATTAAACATATATTATGATCCATTAACCATTCCTTTCCAACTTATTCTGAAATACTCCTTTCCTACAAAATAATCATGAATCATATCATAAGATTCCAAAATAGGAAAACAAATGTTAAGAAATAATCCATACCTTTGATTGGTCATTATTAGTTTCTTCATCCTCAATTGGAATGGCATTAGGTATTGGTAAACGAATATTTGTACGATCATGGTGATTCCATTCACGAAACGTCCTCATATGACATGTGTTTTCATAATGACCATGCACACCACATTTAAAACATTGAATTGATCCCTCAGAAAGAACTTCTTTCCCTTTCCTCGAGTGAACTTGATGCATCCTTTTTTCATGGTAGGTTCTTGCTTTATGACCTTAATTTATACATCTATAGCATATTTTTATCTCTTTGAAACATTTTCCCAGGTGATTCTTTCCACATATTTGACACATAGGTTTTTGAACGCACTTACCTTTATGATTATTACCTGCAGTTTCGTAGGGATTTTTTTCTCGCATATATGATTCCTTATAGAAATCACCAAGTTTTAGGCGGTCAATCATGAATCCAGATAGTTGGTTGAGGAGAAACACAAGATTTCTCATTGTAGCTCCCATATCATTCAGTTGCTCGCTCAGAAAACTATCATAGTTTCCTTCACATCAACTGTTACTTTGGTGCCTGCTAGATCCAGCCATTTTCTAAATCCAAAAAGGTCAGTGTGAGTATATCAACAAAACCATCATGTACAAATGAGGAATATAAACACTAAGATATACTTACTCATTCACTTTATCTAAAACTATGACTCTTTCTGAAATGCTAACCATTATGGTAAAGTCACTTATGCTTATAGAATAACCTAATCTCTAAAGTTATCTAAATAGACCTCTAATACCAACTACATGGCCCCGGCCATAAACATTAATTAATCATGAATTAAATGAGTAATTCAAATAGAGTATCTTTTCAGGATTAGAGTTTTAGAGAATAAGGTCATAACTATTACATCTCAAAAGATTACATAGTAGACACTTCAACTATGTTTCCATAAAATAAAAAAACACTTAAAAAGTAACATGTCTAGTTCCATGTTTTAGATAGAATGTCTTTCCTTGATCCCAACCATGACCCTATTCATCTTTATGTCCTTTGGAAAACATTTCAAAAACTTAGGATGATCATAAAAAGCCAAGTAAAGGAAACACAAAGAAGGAAAACTGTTAGTTTTTCAAAACAACAAGTAAACCATGAGTACTTTACCAAAGTAATACTTTTCACCTTTATGAAGTAGTAAAAACTCTTCAATGAATAAAATACCATTACATACCCTTTTTTGAACAAAATATTTCCATAAAACCCATATAAAGAACACATAACATATAAAGGTAACTTGGGACATAAACATACTTAAATGGAATAACCATACGGTCGACTTCCACACATAATTAATGGAATAGCCATATGACTGACTTCCATACCCAATGATTTGGAGGTTATAATGTAACCACCTGTCCTGGTATTCACGGCACCACCCGTCATATGGTTTATCATGTAACCACCCATCAAATTTTCAAGTACCATTATAAAATCATAACACATAAAACAATTATAAAGGTAAGAAAACATTTCCAAATTTCAAACACAATATATCACTTATATATATTGACATAACAAATCCAATATAAAAACCATTTTCAATACCAAAAAAGAGTATATGGTATATATTTATTTTTATAAATATAACGACATGTTGAGGAAGCCAAAGATCAAATAATACTCGTAGTGGCGGAATGTTCATTGTCATCGCGTATGTTAAAAAGAAACATACTTGTTCTCATTTAGTAAAACACTTCATATAGAAAAGATTCCTTTATAATAAAAGTATAAGTCAAAGGGGTTTATACACCGTATGAAAGGAAGCCTTATATTAGAACAAAAATATGCCTTAATGAAAGGAGATCAAGATGAATTCCTTTACAAAGATGGTATCCTTAGATTAAGGATAAATAAATTACATAATTATGTGTGACAAATGAATACACCAAATATAAGTGGATATTAAGTGTAAAAAAATCAGAGGTTATTCACAAATATTCATATAACGACATATTCATGGAGTAAAAGTTTATCCCAAAGAATCAAAATTGGGATAAGAAGTTCCTTTGCAAAAATTTGACAGCCTAACGGCGTCACTTAAAAATTTAGAAAATGAGTTTATGAGAGATATAAAGGGGTATCTCATCACTTGGACATAAAATTTATAGCAATAAGGATATATAAGAACATATCTAATCATAAAAAAGATTAAAAGACCTAAAAATGAAGTCTTTTAAAATGAGGAGGGTGAAAGGTTCCCTTACCGAATTGGTTAACTTCTGAAACGTACTCCCCATGAAAGACGGACTATACCACATTTATGTAAATACCCATAGACGAAATTATATTACACCAAGAGTAGAATAATGGACAGTAAATACACCACTAAAATGAAAATGGTGTAAAATGTAGCATAAATCTCATAGAAATAAAAGTGAGATGAAAAATCCCTTATGAAAACTCAGCAGCCTAATAATGCCACTTAAAACATTCAAAATTGGATTTATGAGATAAAATAGGGTCTCTCATAATATGAAAAAAAATTATAGTATGATGAATATAAAATAACATCCCCAAACATAATAATTATGAGCTTATAAGAAATGACATAAAAGAGAGTACGTAAAAAGATCGAGAGAGGTTGGATCCCTTACATCAAGTCTGACTTGTCTAGTTCGTTTATTTATATTCCTGAATAATAAACATTGGTCAATTTATAATTTCATAAGGACATCTTTTAAACATTATTATTCAGTTCATATCACATATTATAATGTTATAATAATTGTATAATAATGTGAGTTCATATCAGACGTTTTTGTCGATGTTTGGTACATAAGTCAAAAATGAAGTTGTTTGAAAATGATTTTCCATGTAGTTATATGTAAATAATCTCCAGAATTGTATTAATGATTTAAATATCATATATATACATTACATATTCATTTTATACTACTCCATAACATTTGGAGATAAAAATAAATTAAATGCACCATTCATGCAGACGGTAGGCCGTACGTATGCATGAACACTACTTTCATTTCTTTGTCATATTAATTTAATTAAAAATAATTGAGAGATATATATAATATAATTAAATTATAATATATATGTTATACAGGTCACATATGTTCATTAATTTCATTATTTATACATTCCATGTATTGCATGAACAAGTCAAATCACTTGAGGGGGCGGTAGTCCACACTTCCCCGTATGAAATTATCGCATTTGCACAACATGAAAAACATAAAGTCATGTTTTAAATATAAAATTAAGAAGTATATAAAAAACATAAATACCATATATATCATATATAAAATATAGTTACATCATAATGGCCACCATGAAAGGTGTTAAGAGAAGATTGAACAATCATCGTTTCGTGGGGCAGAAATCCGCCATCCACAGAAACAGTATGTTCATTAACCATTAGACGAAATTGTGTGTAAGTATATCTATACCAATTCACATAAAAACATCCTATTATATTTAATATAATGTTTTTTTTACAAAATAAAGTAATAAAAAGAGTTTAGAGGGTTGGAGAAGCAAAATAAAAGAAAAGAACACAAGGGAAGGCATTACCTTTAAATCGGGTAACTCTTTTTCATTTGAGCTCAAAGGCTTCCTTGGAATGGATTCTACCCAAATGTGAGGCATCAATGATGAAGATATGGATGTGGATAGATGAAATGAGAATGGTTTGGCCGAGACAAAGGCTTGAGAGTTGTGGGTAAGGTGGTAGAGGTGGAGGCCTTTTATAAGAGGAGAGGAGAGGCACTCTTGGAAAGTTATAAACATTTACTATATTATAAAATGATTTTCAGATTTTAAAGGTCCCAAAATTATATATTTCTAGTATGATGTGATAAGAGTTCGAAATCCATCCATCCAATAGGTTTTTTAAAGGTTTAGATCTTATATTTTACATTATCTTTTCTTTTCATTTAAATCGTTAAATAATGAGGTAACCACTGCATCATCACGGTGTCATAAATAATTTAATTTATTTAATGTATAAAAATTATAAAAAATATCATGATGTAGTAAATAGGTTTAGATTTATAATGAATATTTATAGTTAAAAATATGACATGTATAACCCCATTTAGTTTTTTTTAGCAAAACAACACATGTTTGTGACATTTTTATTTTAACATTAAATAAAAAGTTTATAATGTCATTTTCCTACCAATGTGGCTCCATGGGGTCCCCAAGTTGACCCATGGATTTTATTGTTCGGAAATGACACATAAAATAAGGTTAGGACATGTTTCAAGGTCATTTAATATTATTAAAACATTATTTTTACATTAAATTGCACTAATTACCTCTAATCGTGATTAAAAACTTAAAAGTTACTATTCAACAAAAAATAATTTTAATCCCATTGAACCAAATTTAACTTCCTAATGAAAACCATGTATGATGGATTTTTGAAATTAAAACACAGATGTGGTAAAATTTCATTTAAACGAAAAATCAGTTTTTTAAAGCACCACTTAGTGGTTTCATTATTCATCGAAAATTGATGTTTTTCAGAAAAATACCAAAAATTCACCCTAAGATATATTTGATATTCCGAAATAAAAAATGATGTATATTTAAACATATTTAAAACTTATAAGTTACATTAATTAATTTAATAATTAATTACCATTGTCAGAACAAATAGCGTGTTTTTATGAAACAATATATATCAAAAGATTTACACTAGTTTAAGTCCAATTTCAAAGTGAAATTAAATCCAATGAATAATATTGGATTAAATGGTAAAAATATATTCTTATTTCACTTTAAAACCAATTATAAAGATAATCTAATCATATAAATAAAATATATTAAAAATATTTTTTGTATTAAAATACAACATTTTTCACTATTCATTAAAAATGAACTTTGTCGGAAAAATACCCAAAATTTACACAAAGTATATTTTGATGTCCAGATTCTAAAGAAGAATATTATTTTTTCAAATAAAATATATAAAATTTTCAAAATTATATTTAAAAATCATTCTCCATCAAAAGGTGGTTAATCGACCTTTTAAAGAATATTAGAAGATTTATGTTTAAAATTGGATTCAAATGCATTTTTAATCCTCTAACATTTATTGTAAAAAGTAAAAATATTTGACAAACATATATAATCATTTTTTAGTTAGTTCTGTTCATTACCATCATTACAATGACTAGGTGTTAACTACCATTTAAAGTAAAATTATTTTATTCTTAGAGTGCAACGTAAGATTTCCAAGGAACTCATTGTTTCGTATTGGGTAAGCCATCAAGCATAGCGTTCCCTTTAAAGTAATATTAATATTTTATTCACAAATATGGATAAATATAAAAATTTCAAATTCTTTATTTACCTGGGGTGTTACAATATATATGGTTATGTTTCTATAATAAATTTAAAATAAACATATATGTGTTATATATGAGGTTTATACACATAGAATGTTATCCAAACCTAAGGTAAGAGTTTCTCATTTCACTTTTACATCCTTGAGACATACACTATATTCACCACATTTTCCATTATTCAGTATATTCACTTTCCCTTTAGATATGTTATATCATTAAACTATTTATATTAATTTTATTCAAATATTCATTTTAATTTAAATCATACATGGGGATTTTGATTCAATATTTACTAATGTTATAAGGGATATTTAACAATTTTATCAATATTTGGGATTTTTTTGTTTATATCTCCCTTTTTGAGAATTAGTTGATATTTCAATCTTAAATATATATATTTTTCTATAAATTGGTTATTCATTATCATTCAGATTCTTGTTGTAAATTATCTCAACCACTATCCATAATTATTTATGCTTTTCATCCACACCCATTTCCTCACTTGAAAAAAATGGTCACCAATCAAAAAACCTTGAATGTATTATTCTAGATAACTGTCATATATCCGTTCGTCTCTTAGTTAGAATATGATTTATTAAATATTTTTTTGATCTGGAGTTTCAATAATGTTATTTTTTAATGTAAAACCCTCTATTATTGAGAGTAATATTAAATTATGAGGACGTAATTTATTTAAGGGGGTAAAATGTAACATTCCATTATTTTAAAAAAGAAATGTCATATTTGATGGTTTACATGAAACATTACACTGATCATATATAAAAATCTAACACCCTATGATTTTATGATTTATTTAATTTTAAATAAATTCAGTATCTTCAATAGTTTTTGGTGCACACAACACCATGTTTAATCAAAATATCAAAATATTATATTATTTTTATTTAAACATGACCATTATAATCTAGTTATTATGTTTGATGTTATGAATATTAATAAATTTGTTATCAAAATTTTATCATTTATACATGTATAAAATAAAATAAATTATTATCTATTTATTATAAATAAAATAAGAACCATTTTACAGAAAAATAAATATCATTTGAAAACCTATATTTTTCTAAAAGGATGATTAGTCGTGAAAAGAGAACATAATTTAGAAATAATTTTTAGCAATTTTAAAATATATATTTGAGAATGTAATATTAATTTCTTAAATATTCATGTCAAAAGTATCAATCTTTATTTTTTTATAATTTTTTTTATAAAGATTAATATTTTTTGAATAATCGAAAATATTGATTTTTATTGAAAATTTCATTTTAATTTAAATTATTTACAAAGTAAAATTTTATTATATATTAATTTTGAAGTAAAATTAACTCAAAACATTTAATGTTTATTTAATTTAGATATTTTTATAAATTCCATATTAAATTTTGATATTAAAATAATATATAATCATGATAATTTTCACTTTAGAGAATCATACTTTTGTCTCATTTGTGGATTATTTTTAAATTGTATTATATAAATTCTTTGAATTTAATTTGAAAATACTGGATTCCATAATTTAAATAACAATAATATATTTCATCTATTAATTTAAAACTAATTTTTAATGATAATAAATAGTTAAAACTATCAAATATATTTACCATTGTTAAGGTAAAAATGCATTTATCATGGGCTTAAACGACAATTATAATGGTTAAAAATTACATAAAACTTCTCCAACATCCATTTTCTAACCATATTTCAACCTTATAATCCCAAAGTATAAACAACTACCCATTTGAATAATGTTTTGAAGAATAAATCATGTTTATCAAATTAACATTTCAAAAATTCCATGTGTGTCCTCCACTACACTTATACATATCCTCCCACTACCATTCCCTCTTCACAAGACCTAAACCCAATGGTATAGTCGAAACCTACCCAAATACCTTCCAATATCCCAACTCACATCCCACAAATATTATGTTGATTATGAATTTATCCTAGAAGGATTTATGTATAAACTTAATGGGAACATTCAAAGAAGAGGTAAAATTATTAAGCATGCATATTTTTTTTATTTCTTCTTCCACAACATTCAAACCATCTTCAACTATGTCAATAGAATAGCATCAGTAAATCCTATATATGGAGGTGTTATTATGCTTAAAAAATAACCTAGACCTGTCTCCACCTCTATTAAATCGGAAATGAAATTTTCAATCATGAGTATATAGGACTTCCGCTATATGAACTAATATAATAATGATCTCATAAATATATGTTTACTTTCAATTTTATGAGATAAACAATAATGTCTCTTCTATATATGGTGGACTACATCCTCTCAATGTTATGTGATTTATTTTTAGCTAATGATTTATTTGAAAGGTATTGAGGTTAATTGTATTGAATATTGGTGATATTTTTTACACATATACTAACAGAAATATAATACCACATCTTTCTTATTACTATCTAATCTATTGGAATACAATAACATTGGGTGTCATTACATGTGGACCACTGCCTCCATGTGGTGATGTGAAATTTTTTTCATTCTATTTAAATGTGGATTGTAATAAGGGTGTTTTTTATTTATATAAAATCTATATATTAAATAATAATTATTCTATAAATTTTAATTAACATCTATTTTCTTTTTTTTATTCATCATGATAAATGGAAACTACATCACATGTATGTATAGCCCCCCATTTCCTCAAATGGTGTAATAACTTTCTATGTCTAGAATCAATAGATTGAAATAAATAAATATATAATTAATATAAATTACATTTATATCATGTATAAAAATATATATATGATGTATATTTGATCATATTAAGTGGACCCAAATTATAGAAGTAAAACATTAAACAAAAACAATGCAATTATTACCCAAAACAGTGGCTCAAAAAAATAATTATTAATAAATGGATGATAAAAGACTATATATAAACAATATATGGTTATAGATATATGATTCTGGATCTACAATGCATGTATAATAGACCCGTATTTATTATGGAGGAGGTTCAGACACATATAAAGGAAGTCAGTCCTATGGAAAGGGTTTCTCATCTCACTTTTACTATTGTGAGACATATGCAATATTCACCACATATTCCTTGGTGTGGTGTGTATACTACCCCTTTTGAAATGTCATATAATGAGACTATTTATCATAAATTTATTTAATAATTTATTTTATTTTATTTTATTCATGGGGATTTTTATTTATATTTTACTAATGTGGTAGGGGTTTATTTGAAGTCTCATTATTATTGGGGAATGTATTTATTTAAGTCTTCTATGGGGAATTATTTGATATTATTATTTTAAATGAAATCTATTTTCTTATAATTTTGTTAGTCGTGATCTCTTATAGGTAATATTACGATTTTCCACTATTTGGTACTTAAATTGTTTGAGAAATATCATTAAAAAAATATTACATTATTACTTACGTCAAAGGAAAATCCATTTTAATAAAAATAAATGTTTTTTTGAAATGTTCTAAAAATATTTTAAACCTTATAAAAATTAATTATAAACTAAATTTTTACCCATTTTGAATTTTTAGATAATTTTCTAAATAGAATATTCCTGTTGTTTTCTAAACATGACATGTTTGGAGTTTACAAAAAATTCTAAGGGATTATTGGTTTTAAATTGTGCGACATGATTGAAATTTCTCACTATAATCAATGATTATTGTATTAATTTTATTTTAAAAAATTTCAAATGTTATTTTTAAATAAATCTATTTTTATAATATCTTGTTAAGATTTCATTAAAATATTTTTAAATTTAAAAGATTATTTTCCTCGGAATTGTTTTAATTGAATATTTTATAGTTGAGAAATTTATCAACGAACTCAACTATTTATTTGAAATTTCACCCATTGGTAGTATATTGTATTTATGTCATCATTATTCATTATTTTTATTTTTTCTGATCAGTGTAACACACTCATGTCATTGGTATGTGGTGATGCAAGCATAATGTGGGCCTCATGATGTGGACAACATGTTATAGGCATGAAACTGCAATCGGCCTTTCGGAAATGTTCATGGTCCACATGAATTTGGGACTATGGGCTATGTAATTGGTCTCTCTTTACCCATATTTAAAATGTTCTTTTATTTCATATTTCAAAATAGGCATCATCCGCAACATAAAATTTTTATTTTTTCTTTTGGTTTTTCAAAAATGATTCTTATGTTGATTATTCCTTTCCCCTTTCATATGATGAATTCATTGGATATAGTAAGTCACTGATATGGCCAAGTTATAGATAGAACATTAATGTATAGAATTTATGTATGAAACAAATTAGTTATCCAAATTATATGGGTTTCAACCCACAAGTTTAAACTCAATTATGAATGGTCTTGATAGTTTCCAATGCTCGTAATTTTGTGTTCCCACATCATAATATTTGTTATTAATGTCCATGTGATTATTCAATTAGTTATAATATCTATATATAATTTTAAAGATCATGTGATTATTTATATTGATTTATATGATAATCATTTATTTTTACCATATTATTCTCAGTTTATTGATTAAATGGAATGTGCTTCAGATATTTACCTTTTAAAATTTGGTTATTCTTAATTATTAATGAAAACTTCCACTATATGTTACCCTTAATGAGAATTTGATATTACCACTTTATTATGTTTTAGTTTCAATAATATACTAAGAAGTGTTTCATGATTGATATGTAGGGATATCAAAATGGTAATAACGGTGTTAAAAACAAGATGTGTGTTTTATGATTAAAACATGATATGAATTTTAATTTTTTATCAATCTTACCAAGACTCCTAAAATATTTGTTTCGTTATGATGAAATAAATTCTATGTAGTTACTATTTAAAAATGTATACACAAGCCTTGTTATACTAGGATCTTAGTAATAACACTCATATTTCCCATGTCCTATTCATAAGGTAGTCTTTGGGATATCTTATTTCTTCACCATCAACATATTATACCCTAATCGAATGACATTCATGGAGAATAATTGATCCCATCAAATTAGTTAAATCATATTTTGAGTACCTTAGTGTGGTAATTTTGTCTCTATATTGGTAGCATGAAGATCCTCATAATCAATGTATAACTGCATCGATTAATATTTATTTCTCACCATGGGAACAATCACTCTCAAAGGGGACAAACACTACTATAAGAAATTGAAAAATAAACATTATTCTCTAAAAAATTGGTTATACATCATCATATATCCAGGTTTGTAGGAAACCATGTCTTAAGTATTTACTAAGAGTTTATATCCATAGTTCTCTAATTGTTTACCTGTAGAGCACAACTATAGAAACATTTCTTGTGAAACATGGCTATAGCTTTCCCATGAAAGCATTGGAAAACAATTTCCATCATAAGGGAGTTGGAAAAAATATTACCACGGTTTGAGGGATATTTCAATGCTTTCTATAAATTTATAAAATAATATATAAATATATATATATACACCATTAATGTGTTATAGAGAAGAGGTAAGGTTGTTATTTTCTCATAGTAGAGGTATAGGGACCAAATACAACTTATTAAATTTTTTTAGAATCATGTAGAAATGGTATAATAGGGATCTTTACATGGTGGAAAACTAATAAGGCTCTTGTTGTTGTTATTAAACAATATTAATTGATATATTTCCTGGGTTGAAAACTGTGCCCATATCCCTATTTCTATGGTTTTGAAACTATGTCTATAAGATTATTTCCACCAGGGACAACTTTGATTATATCCCTAATAATTGGTGGATATTGATCAGACCTATTTACTTTCCCAAAGAAGGCATAGATATATGGATTGTGTATATAAGATATATCCACATTGTTTAACTCTATATACATTGTTTTATACTTTGGGTATAAATGATTTTTCTAGTTTTGATGCTTGGTCGAATAAAACAACTCTAAAAATAATTTGTAGTTTCTTTTTCAATTTATCTAACATAACATATTACATTCAACATGGGGTATCCTATATTATCATTTATCATTGTATGAGTTCAATTTATAAATTGACCTCCCTTATAGGGGAATGAGTATTCAACTCTTCATCAAATTAATCAATGTATTTCTAAAAAACAGGTACATTTCCAATATTCGAAATTCTCTTTCCTCTACTTCATCCCCAATAATTTCCAAAATGAATGAAACGTTATGTTGTTCTTAGAAATCATTATGTAGGTATATCTCTCATTTTGAAATAACTAAAGATTGTTCCTTCAAGAATATAGAAGTCTTTAAACATTACTTTTTAATTTTTTAATTAGAATTTTATAATAAATTCATCTCAGGTATGATGTTAAATTCCACCAATAGATGATCTACAAGGATATTTGAGATATTAAGCTCATCAAAGTTAATATGAGAATCCATGTGTACCTTTTATTCATTAATAGATCCTATAGGACTGTAACTAACAACAATACCACTATCTTTTTTTGTATTCACTTGATTTTATTTTAAAACATGAATTTAATATATCAATTCATACAACTATTATAAAACAATATATATAAAATATTTGACTTTAGAAACAAATTAAATTCCAAAAAATATTTTTGAGCCTTTACCTTACCCATTGTGATTATGAATACAGACCATTCTCCCATGGCCCAGGTTGATATCAATTGTCATTACCCTATATTATATAATGATGTATTAATTGGTTTGTGATATTTCCTTGATTTACATAATTGAATTATTATAGATAAATTTACGTGTGAAACACATTCTTTTTTCATTGGAATTTAGATGTTGAGTTTTATCATTTTCACAATTGTTTAGTTACAATTCCTCAAATGATACACCAAAATTTGAGGACTTTTTCTTATAATTATACTTATCCATAGGGTTATTAATAATATTTTCCTAGTCCTAACACACAAAATTGTGTAAATATTACCTTTAATTAAAATTATACCCTCATGACATTTTAATATATTAAATTGAAAATAATTCATTAAAAATATCGCGTTAATTACTTTCAAGTATATTTTGAGTTCTAGATCATGGATATTTGGTACATAATATATGAATTACCTATGAAAAAGCTAAATATAAGAATTATTTATTCCTTCTGAATGAATCCCTTTTCTGTACCTCTAATTTCACCTCCATACATGTATTTTCTTTTGAATATGAATCAATGGATTAGGGAGAGCATAATGTCATGTAATGGATAACCAAGGAAAAAAACATGAAAAATATTCATGGATAAAAAAAGTGGTATGAAATTAGATAATAATAATATGTACCTGATACATAACAATAAAATGTAGCTATTGCATGAATATGATACAATCTTAAGTATATAACAATTTTTTATCACTAATGTGTCTTAAACATATTTACTAATGTTATTTACCATGGTATCACAAAAAATTTAATATCTATATATTAAATATTTTCAAAAAAAAATGGAGTGATATCATGGTGAACCCTTTATATTTATTAATTAATTAGATACACATTTATCATACTCAAAAATATCATTAATAACCCCCGGATAGTAAAGAATGGGTTCTATATAGAAACATTGAGTGCATATGTTTGTATAGACTAGAACATTACATCATTTTTTACCCATGAAAATGGAATGTTTGTTTCATATATGTAAATCCCAAATGATTAAATTACCATAATATATTAGTGAATAACCAAGTATAATGAAGTTTTTTGGATATATAAAATATAAAGAAATTTCATGTAAAATAAAGAGATTCATGAAATGAATTTGGTAGCCCGACATTATGCACTGTGAATTAAAGAGTGGGTATAATGGGATGAATATAATGTATAATATTGATAAAACTATATTTTTTTAATAGTATTATAAAAAATGTTATGAAAATAATATAATTCCACACTAATAAATCATACCTCAACTAGGTACTTGAATGGAAAAGAAAAAGGTGAGAATTCTGTTACCTTGAAAATTTTTTCCCAGAACATGAGGATGGAACCATAAGACCCTAAAGACACCCTAAAGGGACTCGTTTAGATTAATAATGGCTATTACATCATGTATAATGATTTTTATTAGAGAGTATGGTAATATTGGTTGTTATTTATTGTAAAATAGGATGATTTATTTAAGAATTTTTAATTATAGGTCATGGAATTCTATGTTATAGAAAATAAAAAACCAATGACTTACCCTATGTTATTTCCAATGGTTTTGTTGATTCCAATAATTTTTTATAATATTTTAAACATTTATAACCGAAATACATTTTTTAATATTACGTTTGACATGGAAACAAAATTGCTTCATCAAATTTTGTTTTAAAAATCATAATTGAAATTATAGACTTCGGAAATTCGTTTAAACAATTGAAAATTGATTTAAATCCCTTAAAATAAAAAATATTATTAAAATACAATATTTTTATTCATATATTTTTTTAATTAATTATTACATCATTATATATATATATAAGAAGTCATAAATGTTACCAAAAATTAGTATTCTTTACTATTCAATAAAAAATAATGTATTTTAGAATCTACTAAAAATTTCACACTCAACTAATTTAATCATGTTAATTTAAACTATAATGATTATTGATTAAAAATAATTCGATAAATATGATAAATCTTACATATAAGTAAAAAAATCCTTACATATCATAAAAATATGATGTTTTAACAAAAAGACATCATCCTCACATTTATAAAAATTTCCAATGAAATTAGAAAACAAAATTTACTTTTATATTTATATAAATATTGTTTTGTAAGTTTATTTCATCAAAATAATCTTTTCATAGAATACATATTTTAATTATAAATGTGTATTTATTTTCTAAAAATACAATAATGTTTTAATAGTATCCAAAAAACTATTTATATACATAATAATATATTTATGTGTATTTTATTAAATAACATAATATTGAAAATGGGGTTTTTGAAATGAATACATCATTAATAAAATGTTAATTATTCTTTTATGATACTAAGGTCTATATCTATAACCACTTATTAAACGGAATATTTATTTATGGTATGGTGTGTGATGGTGAAAGTTTCATGGGCGGACTTAGCTACCATTAACTTAATGTTAATCACTACATACTGGAACATATTTCATATGTGATTTTTTTCAAGCCCCAATTATTGAATATCTTTTTGGTCATGGTCATGAGAGACCCTTAGTGATTCTACCTCCCTCATATGTTTAGACAAATGGGATTCAAAATGAATGATTCTAGTGTTTAAGTCCATCGTTCCTTCTTCCTACATCAATTATCATTTTTCATTACATATTATTATTATAAGTGAAATACTATTACATTAGATATTATAAAATGAATTCATGTTGTCCAATATTTATATTTACTAGTATCCATATTGATGAATGATCATATTAACCAATGATCATATAGCCTAGTGGTAAGGTAATGGTCATATACCAACAATAAATTTTCCCTTTATTCAATATATATACTCCACCATTCATCAATTTTTTTTAATTTACTACCCATTTTTTTATAATTTATTTTAAAATGTCAATTATATTCATAACATTTATTTTTCATTTAATATTTTTTATTTCTCATTTAATATTCATGGAAAAGTAAAAAACCAAGGGAATACACCATTTCATAGTAACTATAATTTGGTTTTTTATATCCATATAATAGTCATAGATGTTATAATTGTTATTATTTCATGAAATGTATATATATTTTTTGTAAAACTAAAATGAGTCTTTAGCCCCATCACTTTAAAAATATTCCATTGTGCAATATAATATAATAGTTATTATGAAACAAATGAGTTGTTCTATAAATCATAGAAGTTTTTTTCATTGTATTAATGCCAAAGGAAATGTATACCTCCTATAACCATTAATTTCTTATTGTGTTTTTAATAGATACCTCATAATTATTTATAATCATACAATAAAACTCCCATAGTGTCCCCCACCAAGTGTCGTCATCATTGACCTCTACACTTTAGTGATGTTCTATCACATATTTCTGAACATTATTGGTTCCCAAACGATAGGGACGTCGACCTCGATCTATTACATTAAATTAAATAACATTTATGGAATCTAAAACTAATAATATATATTATTTATGATTATTTAATTATTTAACATCTATCTTAATCCCACTGCATACCAATTAAATACACATAAACAATGAATAATGATGCACGATCCTTTACTTGGTATATACTCAGTATCCATTATCACTTCACTTAGGGTTTATTATACATCAAATCATAGAGGTCCCTAAATACTTTGTTCAAACCTGTTATTCCTTGTCGATATCACATACTAAACTCCACTAACACCATTTCCTTACTAGCCAAATAATCTATCATATATTCATAAAACCAAACATCATCTTATTCATCAACCCAATATAACTATATCATGACCCTCTCCCCTAAAATGTACATATCCTATACATGAAATAAAATAAGAGATATATTAATGATCGATGAACTCCTTAAATAGGCCATGGGTTTGTTATAATCAAAATGTTCATTTCGTACACACGTGTGGGAGGAAATACATGTTAAAAAAACATGAGGAAGGAGAGATAAAATGAGACTAAAAAACAAATCCTCAAGATAAAAATAAAATATCCTAAATACAATAAATTAATGTCATAAATACCGAAACACATGAAAATAGAACTACATGAACTTATATAAAATCCACGGTATTGATTTGGAAATCCAAAACAACTCTTGAACAACCCATGTGCTAGAAATGTCCATCTAGTTGACTGAATTTCTCCTATATACATGAAAAATAGTTTATATAGTTGTAGGGTTATCATATTAAGTATACATAGATGGATCCTCCCTATATCCACACATGGAAATAATATGGTAAGCATATTAAATCCCAGTGAACAAAAAATAAATCTAAATCACCACCTAAACAAGTATACTATTTTAAAAACCATCCCATAGGTCTCTCACCAACTATTTCATACAGTTAATAACATAATATATAATATATATCAATACAAACCATTTCTACCACTTGCGCACTATTTCCCACTATTATCCAACATCACACATCTTGATACATCTTTATCCAAATGTATGATATCCCAATGACACCTAAGATAAGATATCACATTATACACAATGAGCATCCCATTATTTCAACACTCCATGACTCATCTCTAGATTGTAATTGGGTTTTTTGAGCCACCACAACCTGTATGATGCTTATTATACCTCAAACTACCATATCCCATACATTACATTCCTTTATAAATCGATAAGATACTATATCTGGAGACACATATGTGTGAAATAATCATAATCCACCACATCCATATAAACACATATATGTAGAAAGATAACCACTATGAATTGTAATAAATAATTATATAATAAGTGAACAAATAAAGAGGGGGTAGTTGGACTTTTATTCCTCAATATCATGGATGTTAGGGGGGAAACCCCTCTTAGAGTCCACAAAGTGTTAGTCTCTCTATGGACATGGGTGGGGGTGTATATGAAAACAGAAAACACAATTGATATAAATGAATATATATATATATATATATATATATATATATCTCACACCAAACTATGGTCATATACCTAGTAATAGGCTCAACAATATCTATTGGCTCTCAAACAAATGTATTTCATCACAAAGGATTATATATACTATTGACACTCCATTATTTAATAAATATTCATATATGAAATTATTTACCTTAAAATTTTCATCTTAAAATTAAATACTAGCCATGTTGATGCCCTCCATTAGTAATCAAACTGATCCCATGGTCCCTTAATTGTTATCATATGGAACTAAATTCATGGTCCAACCCTATTGGTTTATATACATATATTTTGTATCATTCCATAATTCATGGTAGTCTAAGAATCATACTAAGTTACTATAAAGAGATAAATAAACCATGAACAACTTACTACCATAAGTACCATGGAAAGGATTTCCAAAACAGTTAACTCACTCAACTGAACATTAAAGAATATTCATAGAAAATCATGAATCCAAATAGTGGGAAAGCATGCTTTGAACAATTCCATCATTCTTGGTTCCATCCTTGACCCCACTAAGTATATCAACATGCATCTAGGTATCTCAGACTCTAACTACATCCATAAACCTATGTATCCCATCCCATAACTCAATAACCATCAACCCTTCTAGGATAACATAACATTATATTATAAGGATATTTTACAATGAAATAAAACCAGGAAAAAAGAAACAAGAAATGAAGCATAGAATCTATGCCTTAATAATAGAGATTATAAACATAAAAAATAAATTGGATTTCATGATTAAAAACATTTATCATTGTAAAATAATTATTTCATTTTCATGATACATTATATGAGTAATTTATCATAGGATATAGACACATGAAACCTGTAACATTTTCTTATGAATTATCAAACATGTTTTCATGCAAAAGATTCATTTTCTACAAACAAAAAAGGAAAAAATTACACTTAAACATGAATATTTAATTCATTATCCAATGAGAATTTCCAACTAAACATTATGTATTCACTCTTCATAAATAAATAATAGGGGAAAACATAGTATAGTTAATGATATAAAAATACATAGAACATTAAAGGTAATCCATTATCGTGGTTAAAAAACAATAATTAATATAACCATAACCCATGGTTCATTATATTTAGTTTAATATTTTCTATATGGTAAATTCCACCATAATCCAATGATATAAGGAATGGAAAAATTATAATTAAACACAAAATAAGTGAATAAATGAATCACCTACCAAGAAATGATGTTTCCAATAATGCTCCACAAAAATAGAGTAGAAAATCAGATGATATTAGAACAAGGATGTCCCAATGATATGATCCATGACAGAATTTATACATTGGTATCGAATAAGAAATATTTAAAGAGAAAAAAACTCCTAACTCAAATGCAAAAAATTTATATAGAAAAAGTAGTGAAAACAACTGATGACATCTCCATAATACATGAACAAAGTTGTTGCTATAGATATAAGAGAATACACAAAGTTCACTAAAAGGGTGTTTCTTCAATTATATATTAATAAATAAATGTATAAAATTAATGGATAGTGTTATATTCCTTTATGAAATGTGCTATAGTTTTCTTGATAGTTAACATGGTTTCATTTCAATATTACAATATTTTATTTAATAAAAATAGTACTAACATTTTTTAAAAAGTGAACATTAATGAATGTTGGGATATAAACATCATCTTTAAAATAAAAATTAATTTCTTTTAATTAAGCCTTATATACCATTTTTATTGTAAAAATACACATTTACAACATATAAGGCATAATTGGTAATTTTTGGGAAAAAAGATGGAATATAATACAATTATACCATGATTCCACCATTAGAACAAATCTCCTAATATTCGACAACATATGATAGTATTTTAATAAATATTTAACAATTATAAAAAAAATTCACCGATAGATAAAATATTCTAAAATTTTAAAAAATGCTACTATTAGAACAATATACTACAATTAGACAAATAAAATACCATTATACAATCTTTCTACCACCATAACAACATTATTTTTCTCTATAAACACGTAAAAACCATAATAATGTGCTACCTAAAATATAAATTGTTCCCCTAAAAATATATTTCTATGATTATTCCATAACCGAAAATTTTATTCTAAGGAAAAATATCCCAAAAAAACCCATTCGATATCCTTAGGACTAGTGAAAAGAACACTGAATTGATTTTATTAACTACTGAATTTCATTTATAATTCTAATAAAAATAAATTTATGCATATGAAAATAACATTTATCAACATTATATCTATTATATAATGTGATCAAATTCCAAATAATTAATTATAATAATTTTTAATTCATTATTTAATTTACTCAAATTTGACATAACAGAGGGAATTACTGATTAATGTGGACACACATAAACCTTGAAAAATAACATACAATCATCTCACAACCTATAATAGGAATCTTTATGGAAAGAGAATCATCACACAATATCCAACATTTAAATCAAGTGATATTCATCCTGAAAAAATTGAGAAATTGTATAAAATCATTCATTCGGGACGTTTTCTATCTATAGGGTTAAAAAATCCCCATAATTTTAGGTTATTATACCTTGAATATGTTTAATATCTCTTCAACTATATCCTAATACTATGATAATAAAAATGTAACGAAGAAAATATGATCTATGTTAGGTAAGGGATGACTATTTTGTGACTCCAACATGGAATAATCCATGATTCACAACTCACAATAATGGAATCATGATACGAAAGAGAGAGGTTGGTCAGGATGAAATGGATCTCCTTGAATACTGTCATGAATTTGATCTAAAAGGTTGGTTGACCATGAAATATAAATATTTTCCAATGAACAAAAATCTATAAAGGGGCATGTCATGACGTGTCCATATGCACCATGGTGTGAAACCCCAACCATGTTTTTTGTTATGAAGTGAAGCCCCTTCATTTCTTCTCATAAAATCCCATGATTATCCCAACATCTAGTAATACCTTTGGTCATATTACGACACACCTTAATTGAGAAAACACTAATATATATTTCCTTTGTATCCATTGTATGGACTTCTTCTTTTATAGTGTGAATAGTGGTTGTCACAACCCCTTTACTGCATGTGATATAACTTACCCAGATATCTTCATTTAAATCATATCCAATGGTAAATAGTGTGACCACCTTCCTCAAGATAAATTTCATTAAGGTAAAAATTAAGGTTTTCTAAACCCTATACGAATTTGTAACAATAGTGATGTAATGTTATCTATCATAATGTGTCCTTAATGTGTATGATTTTATTATTAAATTTCTTATAGCACCCCTATTTGAGGTATTTAACACTTTTTTTGTTGGTTTTTGGATTTTTGAAGTGGTTGGATGAAGTTTGGACAATTCTGGGAAAAAAAATTAATGTTGTGGAGGTTGTGCAGGGGCATACGGTTGTTGTACAATCTCATCAAACCGTGCAGCTAGCCCAGGAAACCATGCTCCCTTGATAGTGGACTCCACGTGGGTAGTGTATGGTTTGTCCTCCCGTGCGGGCAAGCCATGTGAAGTACCTGGGAGAGACGGTGTCACCACACGGTTGGCGCAATGTTTTCCAAACCGTGCGGGGTAACCATGCATACACTTAATGTTTTGGTTTTTAAGTCCCGGTCCACTTGGGATTTCCCAATTTTTCTTCATTCTTCCACCCACTCAAGCCTCACTCGGGATTTTGGGCTCTCATAGGTTTAAGGTTCTCTCCCACTCATTTTGGAAGCAATTCAAAGGGGTTTCTTGGGGTTTCAAAAGTTGTTTCTCCTTGTTAAGTCTCTCCTCTTGGTTTCATTGGGGATTCCTCTAGATCTTTATCTACCTCTCTCACAGTTTTCTAGATCTACATCCATTTCAAGTAGATATAGTGTTGGGTTTTCCATGGGTGTTGATTTTAAGGCTTCTAGATGATAGATAAGGAAATCTAGAGCAGTTTTCATGAAGCATTTTCCCGGATTGGGGCGTGGTTGCTTGTGGGTCGATTTCGCCGGAACCCTAAAGGTCGGTTGTTTCTCTCTTGACTCCACATTGCTATAACATGAAGGTTCGTCCCAATTAATTTATTTTTCTTAATAATAATTGTGGTTTTGATGTGTGAAATTGATTAGAAATCCCTTTGGTGGTGTTTTTTGGGATTTTTGGGAAGAAAGGGTTTTTTTGGGTAAAAGCCTCTTGATGTGATTTTAAAATGGAGATTTTAAAATTGGTTTTTTTGATGAATTAATTAGGATGGATTGTGAAATAGTTTTTCATTAATGGGGCTGTTTTTTTTTGAAATAGGAATTGGTGTGTAAAAATGGTGGAAGGGTGTTATCAATAAATGATTGATTTGTTGAAGTGGTTTGGCATGTAATTGAACTGGTTAATTGCATATTTTAGTGACCTCGGTGGGTTATATACTTGTTTATGGCTTGTTTGAATGTTGTGTGGATGTCGGTGGGAAGTACCACTATAAAAAGGGGATGGATAGGGGATAGAAGGGCCACCATCAATAGCAAGTGGGTGGGAAGTACCACTTGAGTGGATTGGTAATGAATGGGTTGGATGGGAAGTGCCACAATGGTTTGTTATGTGCTTCGTTGGTGATGTATGTAGATTATGCTTGTGAGTGAAATATGAAAATAGTAATCAGCTTGTGGCATGGTTGAATTGGCTTCCTTGCATGGCATGGTTGATTTGGCCTCCTAGTGTGGCATGTTTGGCTTATGGCATTTTTTGGATTATAAACAATTGGTTTCTTGGTTTTTCATTATATAAAATTTTCTATATAAATGAGCTAACATTTTTAACCTAGTTTTTTTGTAGGGATGTTAGTTGGGGAAATCTTACTAACTAGTTGTACTCACCCCCTACTTTGGCACTTTGGTGTCTTTGCAGATGTCGAGTACCATGACTTGGGAAATGTTAAGGCATCACCCTCTTTTAGTGGTGCATTTTCATGTTTTGGTGGCTTGTGGGATGAGAATTTGTTTTTGGATGAGTTCTCGTACAGTAACAGTTATCACACATCCATACATATGGCTTCGTTTGAAGAATTGTATGGGTGGTCGTGTCATTCTCCACTATGGTGGATGGAAATGGGTGAGTCCTCTATGGATGGACCGAGCCATATCTAGGATACTACAGGGTAGATCATGTTAATCATCAAGATAATGGAGAAGGCTCAAAGTCATCATAAATCATATGCAGATCATAGTCGATGGTTGTTGTCGTTCGAGGTGAGTAATCATGTTTTCTTGAGGATCTATCCTAGGTTGGGACATGGTCGGTTTGGGAGGAAGGGAATGTTTTCTCCAAGGTACATTGGGCCTTTTGAGATTATTGAGTGGGTTGGTTAAGAGGCTTATCATTTGGCTTTTCCACCTAGGTTCAGTGCGGGGCACAATGTGTTTCACGGGTCGCAGTAGAAAACGTATTAGCTAGATCCATGCCATGTTATTATATGGGATCATGTTGAGGTAGAGCCAGATACTTCGTTGGTGCACGTGCCAGTGCAGGTTTGGGATAGTGAAGAGAAATATTTGTGGGGTAAAAGCATTGGTCTAGTTCGGGTTTTGTGGTATCATGGCCAGATCCAAGAGGATACTCGGGATCAGGAGAAAGAGATGGTCGAGCAATGGCCTGAGCTCTTTTGGAAAAGGGTGGGTTCACAACTTTTTGACGATGAAAATACCAATGGTGGAGAGAATGTAGTACCCACAGTTTGTGTTATGTGACACCTTTTTCAGTTCATTCATCCTTTTTTAAGTGGTTGGTTGAAGTTTGGACAATTCTAGGAAAAACATTAAAAGTTGTGGAGGTTGTGCAGGGCAGCACTGTTGGCACATGGTCTGAAAAAACCGTGCTGCTAGCCCATGAAACCATACACCCCTGGCAGTGGGCTCCGCACGGGCTGTCCATGATTTGTCAGACCATGCGGGCAAGTCGTGCGATGTCTCTGGGAGAGATAGTGGCAACCACATGGTTGGCACACGGTTTTCCAAACCATGTGGGGTAAATGTTTCTCCACTTAATGTTTGGGTTTTTAAGTCTCAGGCCACTTGGAATTTCCCTTTTTCACTCATTATTCTTCCCACTCAAGCCTCAATTGGTATTTTTGGTTCTTAGAAGTTTAAGGTTCTCTCCCACTCATTTTGGAAGCGATTCAAAGGGTTATCTTGGTGCTTTGAAGGTGGTTTCTCCCAGGTAAGTCTCTCCTCTTGGTTTCATTGTTGTTTTGTCTAGATTCTCATCTCCCTTTATCTCTTGATTTTATAGATCTACATCCTTTGCATGTAGATCTTGTGTTGGGGTTACCTTGGGTGTTGATATTAAGGCTTGCGGATGATAGGGAAGGAGATCTATAGTGGTTTTTTTGAATCGTTTACCCAGATTGGGGTGTGGTTGATTGTGGTTCGATTTCGCTGGAACCCTAAAGGTAGGTGGATTACATCTTGAATCCACATTGATTGAACTTGAATCTTGGTTACAATTAATTTTTATTGCTTGAAATTAATTGTGGTTTTCATGTGCAAAATTGATTGGAAATCTTTTTGGGTGTGTTTTGGGGATTTTTTGGAAGAAAGGGGTTTTGGGGTAAAATGATCTTGTTCTAATTTTAAAATGGGTTGTCTTGATGAATTAATTAATATGCCTTGTGAAATAGTTTTTAAATAAAGGGGTTGTTATATTGAAATGGGAATTGGTGTGGAAAAAGGGTGGAATGGTGTTTTCAATAAAAGATTGATTTATTGAAGTGGTTCGACATGTAATTGAAATTGTTAATTGCATATTTTGTTGACCTTGGTTGGTTATATACATGGTTATGTCTTGTTTGAATGATTTGTGGATGTAGGTGGGAACTACCACTCTAAAAATGGGATGGATAGTGGATAGAAAGGACACCATTAATTGCATGTGGTTGGGAAGTACCACTTGAGTGGATTGGTCATGAATGGGTTGGATGGGAAGTGCCACCATGGTTTTTTGTGTGATTATTTGAAGAAGTTTGTAGATTGGACCTGTATGTGAAATATTAAAATGGTAATCGACATTTGGAGTGGTTGAATTGGCTTCCTTTCATGTCATGGTTTATTTGACCGTCTTGTGTGGCATTTTTTTCTTATGGAATGTCTGGATTAGAAAAAATTGGGTAGCATGGTTTTGCATTATATGAAATGTTTTATATTAATGTGCTAATAGTTTTATCCTAGTGGCATATGCAGGGAAGTCGGTTGGGGAAATCCTACTGAGTAGTTGTACACACCCCTTGCATTGTCACTTTGGTGTCTTTATCGATGTCGTGTACCGTGACATGGGCAATGGTTAGGTATCACCCTCCTTTAGTGGTGCATTATGATGTTTTGGTGGAGATTGGATCTTGGAGCTTGGTGTGGAGTTGTGGTGGTGTCACGACTTGTGGTGTTTTGTTGTTTTATTTCAGTTTTTACTCTGATGTTTTTTGTACATGTCTATTTCAATGGTTTTGGGGTTTGTGAGGGAGTTGTTAGTATCACATGGTTGGGTTTTAAATTGCATCAATCTTTAGTTGTTGGTTGGTTGAGTGGGTTATCTTCTTAAAGGAAAATTGTTCCCCATCTTTCCTTGAAGCCCTCATCATTTACTGCAAAGCTTTGGCGCCTTGGGAACGTCTCTTAAGGCCAAGTAACCCTCACCACCTCCTCAAGCCAATGAGATAGGGGTGGGGTTTTACATTACTCAAGTGTACCAATCATCATATGGGCCCCTCATCCACAGAATTATTGACCAATGTAGTATTCTTTTTCAAAAACTAATTAAGTGTTCTCATAGTGATATAATTCTCTAGGCCCCAACGGGTCTTCTCATAAACACTATGAATTTATACTAATAACAAATACTCAATTCCCTAACACAGAGTGGAAAAATGATATCCTTCTATATCAACACTATACTTCTACCCAATTTAGTAGAATGATCCTTATTTGAATCATCATTATAATACCCATAACAATTTGATAGTCAACATGCAACAATTACCTATATCTGATTTAGACCAACCATACTCTAATGTAATCATAATCACCTATGATTCCTTAGAGACCCCTAATAACATCCAAAACACCATCTACAGATATTCCAATTCCAAAATCTAAAATTTCAAATCTATTTCTAAACCTATTCCCCAAAAATTAAATAAATAATCAACAACATGTATGATATTGTTCATTAAAATACTCCAAACAAGGTGGAGATATCTAATATTGAATTTTGGTTTACGGTTAAAATATGAAGGGGGAGATACAATCCATGTGGAATTACAAAAACAAGTCATGATGACATTTGGTATAACGTTAATTGGTTAATAATGTTATTTAATATATTTTAATGATTCTAGTGAGTGAATGTATGTAACATAGAACTCAATCATGAACACATAATTTCATAAAAGAGAACCACACAAATATACAAATATTAATTTATTAGTTTTAAATTAAGTTTTTTATTTTATAGAGTATGATGAATCTTTAATTTCATATATTATTTCGAAAAAGCTCAATGGGTAATAATATTGTAACCAAAGGTATTTGAGACGAAAATGATGGGTTAACATATGATATTATTGAAACATGATGAATACTTATTTTTTTCATTTTGAAATATTATTATTATATAGATTACTTTTCTGGAAAATCAACACCTATTTTTTATATTTATATGATCTTAGGAACTAATTTAAAATCGAATGAAAAAATTAGTTCAAGAACATTTTCAGTTCCACTAGTATTTTATTGGGTAATTTTGTTTACTGATAAGAAAAAAGTTATGTTATGGATAAGAAATGGTATTATAAAATGATAGTAAATTGAAGTTAAAGTAAGAAATAATTAATCACTAGTCATTGTGATTAAAAATTCAAGTCATAATTGGATACCATTACAAAGAAGGTGTACGAGATAAAATTGAATCACATCAAAACAAATGTGTATTATATCAAGAAAATAAGATATTTTAGAAATGTATATAGGTATATTCATTATAAAATTATACTCACATAATGATAAGATGTTTTAGTGTGGGTTTTATTCAATATATTTTATTACACTCTCTAATCTTGATGTAATGCGACACCACGATTTTTAGTGGTTGTGATTTTTAAATAAGAATGTTATAGGGATATAGGATATGACTTAGAGATCAAACAAAATTTTAACTCAATGATATTGTGAAGAAATTAAGATTAAATTATAAGTAGTATATTTATTTTATAACTTAAGGATCATGCAACATTTAATATATAAGAACCCATGATTTTCAAAGTGAAAATTTTTATTAGGTTGTTATTTTTCATCTTGATATATTAACCAACATGAATTATGTGTAAAAAATAACTATATTAATCCAAAATGAATTGTTTATTAATGGTATAAATATATTTAATCACATTACACAAGATTGAAATATTTACTTGTGTTAAGAGGCAAGATAGATATAAGGAAATTACATTTCATAGAAAATTAATATTGATTAAAAAAAAGGAAATTTTGTATTCCCCCACGCTTATCCATAGATCATATATAGTATTATTCATGGTTTCCTAAGAAAATGGGGATGGGAACAAAAGGTAATATCACACTGTTAGTGAGGGATAGTATCGAAATCAAAATATAACATGGAATAGATATGAAGTTGATAATATAAAATTAATAAATTATCAATTGTTGCCACATTAATGACAACGTGATCAAAATATAATCGTTAGATAAGTTATTTTATAAATAAATAATCACATGGATAGTAATAATATATTGAATAATTGTGGAATTAATAATTTAAAACATCATAACACTATTGTAAAGGCATCATGCAATGATATTATATATAACTGACTAAGCATTCACCAAAAATCAAATATAGTTTTTCTCATTAAACTAATTGATTCAATAAAGGGATATATAATCTTGACCCTAATAATCAAAACATAATTTATTGATATGAAATTAATGACTATGAATACAAATAAAGAACTTCCTTAAACTACATTATATATAAAAATTTCAATGTATTCAATAACTACCAGTATATAATAAATATATATCCATATTTTAATGAATTTTCATGTAAATGGAATAATATATCTGTCTAGGTTAATATTAATTAATAAATTTATCATCTAAATTGGATGTTCACAAAGTAATGGAATAGACCATTTTCACATGTCTGTCAATATGGTAATTGGTTATAATAATTTAATTTTTGAGAATATAAATATTAATTAATTACTAAATAAAATAGTTTATAATGGTTGGGGACCATATATTTGATTTCCCCCCACCCAGGAAAACAATTTATTTATATAATGATATATATTTGATATAATTTGGGGATATACAACTTGATTTGGAAATAACACCCAAAAACACAAACATCTATACTAAATGTTCACTAATGAAATTAATCATGTTTCACCCATAATAGACCTGATAGAGACTAAATAAACCATTTTTGGCCCAATATAGGTAGATTACCACGATTATTGAGATTATATTCTAGAATACTATAAATACATGATATACATAAGGATTTAGATAATGGATTTAATGCTATGAAATATTATGGAACTATTAAAACTTATAGAAGCTGGATAATGAGATGTAATGGTAATATATCATTAATATTATTGTAATGTATTTATAATAATAAACTATAAAAACCTTCTATATTGAAATGTAACAGATTTAGAAAAGGATAAAATTAATAAATTATTAGATATGATTAAGAACATTTCTCCTTTTATATGGAATCTAAATGTTTGAGAGAGAACACCTCAGAACTTGAGATCATATTGGGAGGAAATTGGTGAGGTAAATTAAGGGGATAACCATGATCAATAGTTTTTTATGGATTAGTAATTATATTTTGGGTGTGAATTTATTTAAAATTAGTTTTATTTATTTAATAATATTTTGACATAGGCTTTGGAAAATAAATTTGGGTAAAATCGAGTACCAATGAAATAAACATAGTTTTTAGATTATGGATTTTGATATATGAATGATCATTATTATCATTTATTAGAAAATGTATAAAAATACCTTTATTTATATTATTTTGGGAATAAAGAAAATATTTATTCCTAAATAATTATTTTAGAATCCTTAAAATACAATTCAGACTGTGGAAATTTAATTAAAAGTTTTTGAATTTATTTTAATAATTTAAAATACATTATTTTAATATTTAAAAATATTTTATATTTAAACGTTCCAACCTATGTTCCACTTGCCTAGTCCCCTAAGATAATGGTCGCATGGCCTCAAGCACGGATTTCTATACACTATAGGCTGACAACAAGTACAGAGCATCTAAGATAGTATAGTGGGGAGACTATAGCCTCATGATAGAGTGGCATGTATAAATATAATAAAAAATAGTATAAGTATGTTATAATTAAAATTATATAGAATAGTGTAAACAAAATATGCAATTGTGGAAGCATAAATAAACATGAAACTATAATAACACCCAATTCCCAAAGGCTGAGTCATATAGAAAATAGTGTCAAGCAATTCTTATATAACAAAATATAAAATATGAAGTACGCATATATAACATTTTATAAAAAGAAATTCCAAAAGGCTATTCCACTTGTATAATGAGAATATACCAAGTCCTCTTCTCCGATACTCTATAGAAAAAAGTAAATAGAATCAAGGGTATGCTATAATGCACTTTTCATTATCCATACCTTCATATATAATGTCTACTCGGGTACTAAAGGTGTCCTGAGTATGGTTTGAGATAAAATCCATATAGTCCACCACCAATGGGGTTTATAAATTATCTAATCTATTGTACATAGAAATAATAGTGAGAATGTTTTATGAATGAGAAACAATATTTATTTATAAATACCAACTGGCTTAGGTTTCTACTGGACACCTGGATACCTCTACTTACATTGGCATAGGCTAGTGTAAGAGTCTAATTAATGACTATATATGTATAATAATAATTATATATATAGTTATAGACAGTAAAAATATATATTCACCAATTAATATGTAAATATGTAGGAATATACATGGATAGAAGGTACGATCTAGAACTGGGTCGTAACCCAGTCATCCATAAATGGCCTAATGATCCTATAGACACGTGCAATGGATATATTCCTATAATCTAATAATGAATTTGATAATTCATGTTCCACACTCTAAATACGTAGGGTGAGGCATCATGATCAAAACCAAAATCAAGGGAACAAGTAATGTCATTCCCATCATCCATATATAAGTATAATGGTGAGAGACATTAGAAATAACACCCAATGTAAGGGATCAGAAAACATCATGCTCAACAAGTACCTTATACATCATTAACTAGATATTCGCAATGAAATAATAATAATAATAATAATATAAATATGAGGAGTCTCATCTAAATCATAATTATCATTAAACCCAATATTACTAAGGGTTTCATATGTCATACATTTCACATTTTATAGTTACACCACATGAGGTGTATCCATGTCACCCATTTATGTTATATTTAAACAATACCTCTAATTAATCAAGACATTGAAATTCATAATAACGTCAATTAAAGAACTTATAAAGTGAATTTAACATCAGGAAAATTACAAAAAAAAGAGGAAATTATATTTACAATCTCACTTGAACACATAGATGGTGGGTTTCCATTTAATTCATCATATAAAAACGGTAAATTAATTTAACATGTCTAATTGGGTGGAAATTACTGAGGCCGATATCCTCTAATTGTTAGAAGGGGTCAATGTGAGTATATCAACATTATAGAATTAATGGAGAAAAACGTAAATATTTTTAAGGCAATGCACAAGAATATATAGAATGAAACAAAACTTCATATATATAAAAACAACTAAACATTTAAAGAAGAACAACTATACCACCTAGCTTAAGGTTGTATATTACTCCTCATCCAATATTGGCATAATAATTTTAGTAAAATGGAAGAAATGAGTGAAATAAACTAGTGTCCATAAAATTTTTGTGAATTAGATTGCCTGAAAATAGTTAATAGGTGGAATGATAAACTGAAATAAGAATAAATTATATTTTACATTATACTGATATAGATCCCATGATTCTAACAACACTAGTCAAAATGTCCACCAAATATGTGCACCTCTTTGTCTATGGAGGGAACACACATAATTTATAAACTCATTTTTCCAAAAAAAAATCTTAAATTATTTTTATTTAATTCGTCTAAAAACTACAAACATCTTCCATATCTATGTTAATTTCATCACAAATTTTCAAGAAAATATTACGTTCACTTGATTTATAATATTACCCCAAATGGTTGGATGCACAGTAATTTCAAACAATGAGCTACCCATGTGGCCCATCCTATATGTCCTATTCATGGAGATCTCGGATTTGAACGAGCCCCAAATTCCCACAGAACCTTATGTTGATCACATGGAATATTTAACAGAGATAAAAAATGATTTAATCCATAGATCAAACGTGGCATATATTTGAATAAATTTGGGTCATTAAAAGAACATATTCATAAAGAAAATGATCCTTGAGATGTCCTTGTGAAGGTAAAGAGGTTTCGTTTAATAAAATATATTTTATCAATGCTTGGACATCATCCTCCCACTCTTGAGTCTCGTTTTATACTAAGTAATTATTCTATAAAACCCATACTAGTGGAACTAACATGCCTCCTAGTGTTTTCATGATCCGATCCACAATACTCACTAGATACTCGTAAAAAGGATTCAAAAATATCTAACTCAACATCATACTATTGAAATACATGTGATGGGTCTCAGTGATATAAGTGCAGCTGAGATACATAAAAGATATCATACCTAGATTGATATCTCTATAGAAGTGTCATCTAGTAATCCACTACTTTAATTCATTTTAAAGAATCAAAGGGTCTAAAAAATCTAGGAAGAAGCTTATGCTGCCTCATGATATGTAAATGGTCCATCTTGGGAAAGAGTTACAAGGAGACCCTATATTCAACCTAAAACTCAAGAGTTCATCCGCATCAATCTAAATATTACCAATTTCTAGACTACAATGTCAACATGCACATACTGATCAACTTGACCTTTTTAAAGTCTATTGTATGGGTTGTGGTCCATGAACACCATCCTCCCCTACCTAGAACCGGAATAAAGGTGATTAAAAGGGCCTACCATATAATGCCACATAATGACCCTTCTATATAGTAGCATGGAATACGTTATTATATGAGAATAGAAAACGGGGTATGTGTTTCTCCCAAGAACACCCAAAATTAATGACACATGGATATATAATGTACTCAAACACCTGAATTATATACTCTGTATGTTATTCAGTCTATGGGTGATAGGATGTACATATAACAACCAATGTAACCATGGAATTTTTAAACCCGTCCAGAATCATGGCATAAAGCTATTTTCCCTGTAAAATATGACAGATCGTGGAGATCCATGATGATGCATGATATGCATGATGTATAGCCTCCATTGATCTTCTACTGAGAAGGTCACTCAAATAGGTATGAATTGTGTTACCTTTATCAAATGAACCAATACAACCCAAATAGTATCATTCCCATGAGGAAATCTGGGTGAACCAGTGATGATGTCAATAGAAACAATGTCCTATTAACTCTATAGAAAGGAAAATGGTTGTAAATGTTTTATTAGACACAAATGTTTCTCTTTCACCTTCTGATAAGTGGAACACTAATTGATAAAACCACTTATCAAATATTTCATATAAGGAAGCTTGTATTGGTGATGTAAATCCTTATTAATATTGGTGGCACAGGGATGTACTCTCCACGATGAGGAATGAAATTCCATTATCATCTCCTATCAGGTGTCTTTTATGAAACAAACACATCCATGAATGATTGAGGTCTCATCCTCATCCATTGTGTAACCAAAAGATGAATTATCATCTAAGATACATTCTCTTAGGACTGAGCTATCAAGTTCCAATATTTTCCACATTATGACCAGTTCCTGATGGGTATAGGTAACTATTATGGATATTAGGGTAGTCTACCAATGATCCTCCTAAATTACAATGTGCAACTTGGAAGACATTGTTACAACTGGGTCCCGGTGACAGCACAAACACCCCGCCTGAACATGGTCGTCGGGTCCTGGCCCACCGGATACCACTAGTTGCCCCGTAAACACGTGGGGCCCACCCCAGGGTCCACCCACATGCCTGAACGGGTCATCTGACTAATGACAGTCCCCACAGGCCAACAATTGTCCTTTCTAGTGTGCTTTGTCCTCACTCACACACACCCTGGGTAACTTCCCAGAAGGTCACCCATCATGATCACTACTCCAGGCCAAGCACGCTTAACTGTGGAGTTCTAATCAGTTAGGCTCCCAAAAAGGAAGGTGCACCTTGTTGACATGAGTCATATCATTTAGTCATTTAAACCTTTATCATTCTGGGATGTTACAGACATGGTCATAATATTCCACTTCCCGCTAGCCTCTTAAACCATATCTGTCTAACACTACCTACTTGAGTACCAGCTACTGCATTAAACTTACCTAGTGTGTAAGAAAGTTCCAAATTTTCAGACATCGGATACTTAATCCATATGTGATACATGATATTCACATCATGTTGTGTGATGATTTACATGATAAATTTGTGGTCAATGAACACCAGAAAACTCACTCTATGAAACGAGTGTCTCTAATAGAATTGATTGTTTTTAGCTGTAACTTATTTAATGATATGTTGCCTATAATTATGCTCTTCTGGTCACAACTAGTAATACCCATATGATATGAATTTCTCATCCTGCAACAAAACCACTCCCCACACCATACATGATGCTTCAAAATATAATGTATAGCCCCAATCTGGATCTAGAAGAATTGGGTTCATTCTGAATTAAATATTCCCATAAACTCTTGAAAATAATTTTCAAATTAATTTGAACAAATAAATTTCATTCCCTTATTAGTTAGAATAATATGATGTTATTCCTGGAATGATAAATCCTTGATGATGTGTTTTTAATATCTAATTATCCCAAATAATATAAAAATTTCTATGATATTCATGGTATTAATCTAAGACATTGTAGTCCTCATATTTCTTGATTCTACTAATACTCCTGATTCAGAAATTATATGACCCAAAGAAGTGGAGTTTTTTATCCACTAATAGAATTTTCAATGTGTATAATAATTATTATTCTCAATTAGTGTATTCAGAATGACCTTTAAATGGTTTTCATGGACATTCTAAGAGATACAATACACTAATATTTCATCCTAAAATACTACCACATATGAATCCAGATATAGGTGGAATACATAATTCATTATATCAAATAAAATTTAGGGCAGGTTTATAAGAATGAATATCATAACTAGTTACTAATAAAGACCATAGATTCTCATCAAAATAATTAAATGTATATATGGGGAAATAGAAAATACCTGATGATAGCCTAGCCTCAAATCTATCTTTGAGAATACTCTAACATGTTATAGATTATTTAATTGGTTGACTAATCAAGGTAGAATGTACCATTTCATAATCTTATGATGATTTAGCACCTTTTATTTGAGGAAAATCCATAGGGTACAATACTCCATATTAGAAAAATGTAACAGTGAACCCCATGGATATGTCATGGAATGTATGAATCATTTTTCCTTCAGATTATGTAACTATTTATTGATCTCTAGATGGTCTATAGGTTCTATATTATAAAGAGGAATATAAAATGGTTATAATCCTAGAACTAGCTCAATAGTGAAATCTATCTCAAAAAAAAGGAGGTTTCTTAGAAAATTAATCAGTGTTGAAATCCCAAAAATGATTCACCACTGGATGGAAAACTATGGTTTATAACCCATCATCATGCCACAAGATACTAGAAATTTAGACTATCACATTATGCATCCCCTAATTCTTAATTCAAAAAATAATTAGCATAGATATACTATTTTCCATTGTTGTAGTCATCCCATTCTCTCATATAGATATTTATACTTCCCTATTTTGTTGTAAATTTCATCCAACAATGATATTATTCGATACGGGCTTGATTGGGATCTGGAAATGTTATCTTGATAATTATCTCAACTATACCATGTAGAGGATGAAAATATTCCGCAGGAAGTGATATCCTCTTATCATAAGGGAACAATCCTTACATGTGTGAAAACATTCTAATAGGATACCCAATGGGGTGTCAAGAATCATCAAACCATAGAAGTGTTAAATATTGAGGCCACTAATCCCCACAGTATCCTTCAAACAAAAGAGTGAGGTGTGAATGTGTCAAATAATGTAGTCAACCATGTAGTGGCTGCTAGAATATTACGCCAAATAGTAGATGGTCTGGCACTATACTCCTCTATGAAGAGATGAAATTCATATAAATGGAATGTTTCATGCCCATTAGTCATATCCTAACATCTGTGAGAAATACCACTCTTCTATCATTCTATGTCCTTAGTTTGATTTCCACTTCCTTGTCCCCACCTTGTTCTGTGCAGCAGGTGGTCTTCTAGTTGCCTACCTTTCATGATACTACTAGCACTGCTCTAGAAATTGTGGTAGGGGTAGTCCCATAGTCACTACAAACTGATGGAAAAGTCTTGTAGAAGAATTGTATTTTCCCCATTTTTTCACAACTTGTAAATTCTATAGGATCTTTTATACACTGAGTTTTTTATGCCTTTATTTTCAGCCCTATTGATAGATAAGAAGGTTGTTAGGATAGAATTCATGTCTATGGGTACCCCCATGAGATACCTCAAAACACCACTTTCTCCCAGTCTAATAAACATTTTATGTATAGGTGTTGAACCATCCTAGTTCCCATAAATTTATTCCTTAACATTTCACTTAGTAATGAGGTCCTAGTTGACTATTGCAGAAATAGTAGTTAGAAAGAGGACATTGACCTGTGATCAGATAGCATCTATGATCTCATCCTTGAATTACCTAGCGGTCATGATATCATCACAAGAAGAAGTTGGTTTAAACCACTTTTCCTAATAAAAAAGGAAAATATTTCTTGAGAGACATGGATACAAAATGGAGATTCATTAATTTTCTTACCTGGTAATCCCTTTCTATCTTTCGAAT
This sequence comes from Viscum album, assembly GCA_963277665.1. NCBI lineage: Eukaryota > Viridiplantae > Streptophyta > Magnoliopsida > Santalales > Viscaceae > Viscum > Viscum album. Next base: position 251,686,278 of record OY728133.1, read on the forward strand.
GAATCAATCATAAAAGATTTCAGGGAAATCCACTAAGATTATATCAGGTTTTTTGTCTACCTAGGTAATTACATCCCACCAACACAGGGAAGAATCATGATGTATATAGTCTGCATGATTGACCATCCACTTTAGTGGATCCTCCAAATGATCATGGATAAAAATACAGGCCACTATCCATGACTATTCAGTATGTGGTTTGTCATCCCCTAAAAATGTGGGACCATTCTTCTACTAAAACTCCCAAGACAACTCATCCATAGTGAGAGAGGGTCAAGAAACACCTTACATACTTTTCATTAAACGGATGAACCAACCTGAATGCTAGGAATTATTTCCCATATAAGGAATATTATGAGGTGCCATAGGTGGAACTCTATGAGGTATTACTAGAGGCTTATGTACAACCACCCCAGATGCATGTTCATCTCCACCTTCAAGGTGTATGAATCGAGTCTATCATGGTTATATGATACTAAAATTCAGAAAACATAGCTCAAAAATTGTTTTGATGGTCATATGATATACATATAGATAACATGGACAAGTATGCATCCATTCTACGGAAAAAGGTCATGCCTCTCTACCTATTCCAAAATCCAGTTCCTAGTGCGTATAAAGGACCATAACATGCCCTAAGATCATAAGAGACAACCCTACTACCCCTTAATACAAATGGAATCAGTTTTAGGTCTCATATCCGATTATAGGGTTTTTGGTGTATGGAGTCTCAATAAAAAGGTATAGAGGAAAAAAAACCTTCACATTGTAATTGGAATCCAATTTTTAGGTAACCATTTCAATTTCAATGATTTTAAATTCCTTTTTACTTGTAATATTATATATATATATATAATACATATATCAATGGACAAATCCATTAGGCTCATAAGCCATGGTATTTTGTAATTTGATAATTATGGAGTCATCCCAAATTGATGTGGGGAACACCAATTATATTGTGGTAGTAACTTTCATTAATCAAATTTTATTTTCCCTTTAAGAAATTTTAGCACGTTTAAATAAATAACAAACAATAAACAAACCATTTTTAACATGAAAATGAATTCTAAAATTAGATGTGTCATTGAAAATTTCAAGACATATTTGTCTTGATGTTCCTATAAGGATGCATGAGAAGCTAATTCCTTGCCATCATAGATCAATGACCCAATCCAAAATCAACAACATCAACAATAATCTTATCAAAAGGCATATTTTTCACCCAATAGAAAAATAATATCAACAGTAAGTTGTGTAATATCAGAATAGTATTAAACCATCCTAGATAATATTTATTTCCCATATATATGGGTTATTTACTACTAGTCACAAGGGGTGATTAAAATATTTCATTATCATCTAGAATAGTGTCAAATACAGAAATAGTATGTCAAAGTAAAAGGAGGCTCTGATATTACTTTTTGGAATCCTGACTTGGGATCCACTCACATGGTTCCCCATGATTGGGGGTCACATGGTCTCAAGATGCATCCCCATATCCCAAAGGCTTCTGGCTAGTAGTGTGGGTCTAAGGTGGTACAATGGAGAGACTATAACCTCATATTAGAGTGGAAGATCAAATAATAATAAATAACTAAAAATATCATAAGAATGATATAGTTGATATGGAATAGTGGAATGTAAATACAATAGACAAATAAATAGGAATAAATAACCAAGAATCCATATTAATATCAAAATTTCAAAGGCTAGGTAATTTTCCTAATGATTTCTGGGCATTTTGTTATGAAAAATGGAATATGTGGAATAAGAATATAAATCATGGTATAAAAAAGACAAAAATACAATAAAAATTCTCCTAGAATCGTGAGTGTATATTCGTTATTGTTCTACCATGCTCCATGATTATTAGTAAAATGAATCAAGAATATGTAATAGGTTTCTTGAATGTACCCATACCTATGGACCTAAGGTCTACTCGGGTACAAAAGGTAGCCTTAGTAGGGTGTGAGATAAAATCCCTATACTCCTCGACAAATAGTGTTAATATATTCTAAAATATAGTGTACATTGAAATAGAAATGTACAAATAAAATTAATAATTAACAGTTATTAATGACACGTACTAGATTTCTAATGGTCTTATTGGAAACCTTACTAGCTCAAGATTCTTTTTTATAGGCTAGTGTATGTGTCTGATCTGTAAACATATATATAAATATATATATTTATATTTATATTTATATATTATATATAAGTATTTTCACTAAGTACTCATGGACATAAGTATGAATATACATGGATACCAGGTGCTAGCTAGACCTGAGGTGTAACTAAAGTGTCTATAACTAGTCTAATAAATCTATATACACTAGAAAATGGTATATGATGATAATCTCATAATTAATTTTAGCCATCATGATCAACACTCAAGATAGTTGGGGTGATACCTCATTCCAAAAAATTTATGTAATTAAGGGAACATTGTAAACTATAACCATCATCTACATTTATGTATAATAATGAGTGAAATCTTGATCAACACTCGATGTAAGTGAGTGATAAAATTTCATGATCAACAAGTACCTTAACCATCATTTACCATCCAATAGAAATGGGATAATCCTAATAATAAAAATAATATAAGGATTCAAATATATAGAATTTTTATAATCAGACCTAATATAATGACAAGTGTCATGTTTCATATTATTCGAATATAATATTTACATAACATGATGTCTAGTCTTTCCAACAACATCCATTACATTGAAACAATACATTTAATTAATCAAGACATTGTAATTCATAATCATTTCAAACCATGGAATTTTAAAGTGATCTAATCAACTAAGAAATTAAAAACAATGGGTAAATTCCAATAAAATTCACAGAAAAACACTTAGAAGGTGTTTAATCCATTTAATCCATTATATAAAAAGATGGAAATTAATCTAACACACCCAATTTGGTGTCAATTATTGAGTGTAGAATTATCTAATCATTAGAAATAATCCATAAGTGTATAATAGCATTTTAAAATTCATTGAGAATGAATGAATGAATTTTAAAGAAATGCGTAGTAATTGCCTGCATGAGGGACAATGGTGAAGCTTTGAAAAAAACATTAATTTAAGTGAAAACAACTATACTACAAACCTAAGGATTTAGATGAACCCATGTCCAATATTGGCATCATATTTTATTTAGAATGAATGAAATCCATGAGAAAGACAAACTACCGTAAAATACAATGAATGATGTCGCAACTAAATCAAAAAATAGATTGAAATAACAAAAAAATATGAACAAATGGGATTATTTATCTTACATATATGGATAAAATTCTTATGAAGACACATGATTAAAAGTCTAGATGAGAATACAACATCAACTATTAACAATGGTAGTGGGATATAGATCTTATGGGTGAAATTTTGGGTTTTGTTCCACTGAATAAGAAGAGATAAATTGGGGATGAGTTTTAGAATTCATTAATTAAAAAATGGTCTTCGTAACCAATAAAATATGGGTCGCACTGTTTGGTCGCATGGTTGCCCAAACCATGAACCAACCATGAAAACCTCAATATCTAAGGATGGAACATATGTTTTTTATAGGAATGATTTTCCAAAACATGTGTAATTTTTTTTATTTGGATATAATAAAAGATTCATACATCCAGCATGATCTTTGTACTTATCTCACATAGTTTTAGAAAACCCATGTGGCCTTCTGCTGTACAAAAGTGTCCTTCAAGGTCAAACCACACAGTTTTTAATAACCACGTTCTAACCATACAACCCTATCTCTTTTTTCAATTTTCATAGTTTAGTGATAAATACAATCATCTAATGTTCCTAAAACCATCCATATTCTACAAGTTATGTTTTCTAAGGTTAAATACAGGATTTACACCAAAAAACAATCAAGTGGTACCATTAAGAATGGCGGGTTCATTAAATAAATAACAGAATCCTTTATATTATTGGTCAAATAATATTATAATAACATTAGAACCTTAATACATATCTTATACACATATTTTATTTTACTATTTTCATTAAAATTAAAACATTTTTTTAATTTGGAGAAAAACCCATCATGGACAAATTTTTACATGATGTTTATAAATTTAATGTCTTTATGAATATATATATTTTATAGATAAGAAATATATTTTTTAAATATATACTATAAGTGTAATATAAATTCATGATCTTAGAATAAATGTTTCAATAATATATTCTAATAAATATTTTCTTATTCTAAAGCATATATATAATTAAATTATCTTTCATTAATTGATGAAAATTATTTATGTTTTTTAATTTTTGTAATAAAATGTGGTATTATGTATTTTATTAGAAACATATATATTAATCATATTAAATGAATTTCAATTTAGTAATCATGTGGCTATGTTAATATCCAAACTATTTTCTTAACCATGAAATGTTAATAATATCCCTAATATAAACATTTCATTCTATCCTAAAAAATCATTCATTACTTCCCCTTTGTTTCTCTATCATGTCCATTCTAGTGGAATTTTTTTTTTAGAATTTTGAAAAATATTTTGTTTCTATTATAACTTGTAGAATATGATCCTATATATTTCATGATTTTAATGCACTGTTATAATTTTATTTATTCTATAACTATATTTTATCATTCTTGATGAATTTAATTTCAATTTTTTATTATAATCTTCTAATGAGATAATTAGGATTTTGATTTGTGATGGATATAGTAATGGAATTTATAATTATTATATTATATCCTCGATTCATATAATAACCTCCCTTAAATAACTTAATCCTATGTATTTTAGGAATAAATTAAAAAATTAAAAAGATGATAATTCTTCATCATTGTATATGTGGGCTCCCACATCACTTCTGTTAACTTTTGTTTCCTCTAATCTTCCTTTTTCAGTAGAATTATTATTTATTCAATACTCCTATTATAAAATAAATATTATTGGGAGTATTATGATAATTAGAGAAGTGAAAATCAAGATTTATTTCATAAATGGTTAGTATATACAGATAATATAGAAGGTACGTTGTCAATAGTGATACCTAAAATATATCATGTACTCTATGGAGGATTAGTTGAATATATAAATACTAAATAAAGTAATTGTCTTTAGATTTATTAAATTCCTAATGAAACATATTATTATCCCCCTATTTATAGAAAATTTTGTATCCCATTTTCATGGTGATAACATCAAAAAACGTGGACCCAAATTGATACTCTATTTATGTCCTTGGATTATAATTTGTTTCCTTACATAGAGTTGTTTTGAAATAATTATAGATAGCATGCACTATCTCGGTGGTATTATCTTGAAGTTGTATAACTACTAGACATCATTCCTTAACATCATCCAAATACATTGTGGTACTAAATCTTTTCCAATAATAATAATTTGCTTGTTCTATACATAAGTTTGATGAAATTGTCTTATTACAAATTTATTTTAACAGTGGTAAATAATGGTCTAGGTTCTTTTTAAGTCATGTAATAGTGATATAAGATTTTCATATAATGTCTATATAGTCCTTTTAGAATAAACATCAGGTTGAGGATGATAGTAAATGATAAAATATAACTCATTTTTCATACCCTTTTGAATATTCATCCAAACCATTCCTCTGAAATGGGGGGAATAAGTAAATATAATTAACAGAGATGTGCCATTAAGAAACACAACACAAATTTTATAAACACATTTTGGTTTCTAAAGGGGTAGATCCTCACTTATTTAAATGAAATGTTCATACATTTTAAGTAAATCCATGATAACTCATATTGTATCATTACTGTTTGATATCATGTGAAGTCTAATAAGAAATTTCCAGGTCATAATATCCAACATCCAGTTTGTTACAAATAGACATTTCAAGACACCATTTTGAAGTTATATCTTTGTCTCTACTTACTATAATACTAAAAACATGAAGCGTATTAAAATAACACTTAATTTTATCCAACGAAAATTATTCTCATATATACTTATACATATTACAGCTATAAAGGTGGATATCGAAATTTGATCTATGACCTCAATCATGAAATTACTTCTTAATCTTATGTACTGATGGTATACATAATATCATATCATACCTCAGATCTTCATTTTCATATTTAAGTTTTATCAATTTTACTACCTTTATCATTTTAATATTATTTTTAAAACATTGTCATCATTTTGATACTTTGTTATCTTTTATAAAAAATATGGATAGGTAGTTACATATAAATGCAATTATATTTCTCCAACATAGAAATTATCATGATTAAATTTAAAAAATATATGAATATTGGATCCTTACTTATCTTTATCATAGATAAGTCTCCATTAAATTTCATAATCGAAGAATCCTCTAACTCTTTTTCCTTTGTGGGGAGGCGTTCTATTGAAATGTCACAGTATTTGAATGGGGTTTACCATCTCTATTGTAACATGTTGATCTCTTTATAAGTGGATATATACATAAAACTTTTATTTTTCTTATATATATAACATTTTTTCATAAGGACATTTTCGCCATATATTCATTTATAATAATACTAATTACAACTCCAATACTTGTGTGGGATAGTTTTTTCAAGGGTATTTAATTTCATTATTCAATTAGAAATAACTCAATCATTTTATATATGAATTCACCCTTATCCATTATTTTATTAATAAAATTATATAAAAATCCATCACTTACCATTGATAAAGTTAATATATTTTTATTTATTGATCTCTTACTCAGTTCATCAAATGTTTCTTCTCATTCTGTTATCTATGTAAATCTGACACAATTACATGTCATCTTGGTTAATATGTTACCTAATTGTGAAAAGTTTTTAAATAAATAATTGATAGTAAGTAGTTAAACCTAAAAACTACATATATTTGTTATATTCACTATTTTAACACACTTTTACAACCTTGGACTTTGAAGGGTCAATATATATTCTATCATTAGATAAAATATAACCAATAATATAAACTAATTGATGTAAATTATAAAACGTACTAAATTTTTTTTATAAATCATTTTCTTATAGGGTATCAATAATAATCTTCAAATGGTTTTTATGATCCATATAAATGTTAAATAATATTATAGAATCATCAATATATTCCAAATAAATAAATTCAACCTGATAATTCTATATTCAATTGATCCACAATCCTTGATAGTGCATGAATTCATCCCAATGTAATTATTAAGAACATATAATTTCTAATAATTTTATGAATAAATCGTATTTGGAATATCATTCTTGTAAAATATTAATTAATGTTAAAAAAATGTGATAAATCATTGAGAATTATTTTTCCCCTTAGTGTTAATCAAACAGTTTATCAATACATTATAAAGTATACTATTTACGAATAGAAATATGCTTTATTTCAATATAATTGGTGAAAATCCACATAGATCTATCCTTATTAATTGTATGTTTTTTGAGTGATCCTTATAGTAAGGACTATAACATATTAATTCCAAAACGCACAACTCTTATTTTTTCTTTATCAATGATTTTTTTCTCAAATCCATTCTTCACAGTTTCTTGGATATATGTTTTCTATTATAAATGATGTAAATAAAGAATTATATTTCAGGAGCAGGAGAATATATATTTAATTTGATAGGGAATACCTCAGTGTAATATAATAAAATATTTATATCAATTATTTTTATAATATCCTTCTCCTTCACATAATATATATCACCCCCCCCCCCCATTTCTTATAAATTTATTTAACATGATCCATTGGTGGATGTTTTAGATAAGACTCATGTAATGACATAATTATCTCAAAAATAAGGTATTATAGGTATATATCAAAAAATATAATCACTCTCATTGAATTAAATTATAGATTTTATATTTTGACATCTTATTTATCCTAATTATTATATAAACAGAAACCTTATGTATAATAATTATGTTTTCCATTTGAATATCACTATGCATTCTATGAGAGAAAACCTAATACATTTTCATTACAACAATATTTCTAATAATTGTTTTAAAAGATAATTCATTCTTTAATATATCAGAAAATGATTCAATTTTATTTCAAAAACATTTAAAATAAAAAAAGTGTTTATATTTAGACTCAAATAATATGATAGTTAACATTATGTTTATGATCAATGTCTGTACTATCACAGCATTTCGGAATTCAACATCCATTGTTGTAACTATATACACATGACTTTGAACCCTTTTACAATATTGGGGTAGATTCCAATAATTAGTGAGGAATTTATTTGAAGAGATGTTCATCAACTTATAATTTAATCATTATAAATTATATTATTCTATAACTTCATAAGATTTCAAGATTTTTTCTATTTAAATAATAAAGAATATGAATTATTAATTCACATAGACTAAAAAGAATTATATGATGCATTAATAAATTAAATTAATCATCATAAAAATAATATTTTGATAACAGTTATTAAATCAATATGAGAAATAAAATAAAGACATTCATTAATTATGACTTTAATATGAAACAATTTTACAAACAGTTAATGTTTGGATAATTATTTATTAATAACATTTGTTTATATTTTACATTAAATTTTAAATATATAACTATTTTTGAAATAAAATAATACAAATTAAAATTATTTTTTTTATATAACATCCAAATTAACATATTTTGAGTTTTTTTTCATTTTCTAATAATATCACGTTTTAGTTGAAAATATAATTTTTTTGAAAATTATAAATTTAATTATTTAATTACTATATAAGAATGTACTATAATGTTATTAAACCATTTATGTGATAAAATATCAAAATAAGGGATAAAATAATTCATTTATAAATATTATATGAAATATTTATACTTATAAAGAATATTTTTTGAATTACAATAATAGGTTGCATAAATTAGAAAAACTATTTTAGGTAATTTCATTCAATTAAATAAATTTTTTTAAAATTATGATATTTCATTAATTTATGTAAAATTACCTTAGAATTATTTATAAATTTTCAATTATTGTAATTAATATTATTGTTATTTATTATTTTAACTCCAATATAAATTTTATTCTTAAAAACTGTTTCTAAGCCATATGCATTATTATTTTAAAATTTAATGTTTTTATTCATATTAATTAGAATTTATAAAATAATTATAATATATATGATTATAAAAATAAAATCAAGTGTTAATATCAATTTTAATGAAGATCATTTTAATTAATTAACATGGGAGAATCATAAATTTACCTTAGTGAAATTTTCACATTAGAAAACTGAAAAGTTAAAATACAATCCCCAAAAGCCAGATAATGCATCTACAAATTGGTTGGATGGGATTATTTAAATCCATTTAATATCTCATAATCCATAAAATATAAAAAATATTGCCTTTTACCTTGAATTTGTAATGTGATAATTTATTAAGTTAGAGTAATTCCACGACTACCCTTCCCTACACTTATAAAATTATAAACTACAACTCTTCAATAAAAACACATCGATTAGAATTACTTGGGTAAAATATGTCATACTGTTAATTATGGAATCCTATCCCATATAACATATCCTCTATCCAGTATTAATTAACCAAATCCCTTAATTTTCAAGGATAATTATATGGAAATTCAAGGTTCATGAAATTAGTATTTCTCTCACATTAATCATTATATTTAGGATTCCGCATTATAATTATCCATAAATTTTTTAATATAATGAATTAAATCTCATATATATACTTAAATATCATTATATTAATTTAATATCATTTATTCATTTATTTTATTCTATATGCTAAGAGAAAACCCATCAATTGTGTGTATGTGTGGATTACCGCTTCTATGACATTATATAGATTGATTTTACTCATCGTATATTATGAATAGTATGAAATATTGATTAATGAATAATTATGTATTCTTGAAACTTATAAAATTATAAAATATTATCCTTCTAAATTAAACCTCATTTTATATATTTTTATGGAATGTGATCATTAATCATGCATATTGGTCGACTACTTCTTCCTTGAGTGATTTGTCTAATTTATCTTGAACACCTAACATGGATGGATCTAAAATTTCAATTAGTAAATTATCATATATTATTTAAAATTATTAGAATTCTGAAATTTAATTCTTTATATAACATAACTCCATTCAATCATTAAGAGATGGGTTCGTTAATCCTGTATACATACAGGCTACCACATCCATTAATGATTAATTTAATTTCTCATCACCAACCATCATTAATGGTTCTAATAATGAATTAAATTTAGATATAAATTACATTTATAAACATCATTAAATTTTATATTAAAATTTTGTAATAGTATATTCTTACTCAACGGGCCATTATGTCACACTTTTATTTTGGTTCGTTTACTGACTACTTGAGTAATGTGGTAATATTTATATTGAGAATGATTGAGGAATTTTATATACTATTAATGAAATATAATAAAAATTTATTAATTATTTAATGAATATTATTTATTTATAATATTAATATATAAATATGTTGACAATATATTGTATATGATCACTAAAAACTATCAAAACAAGTATTTTCATCAACCATCTTCAATAGTCATTATTTAAACTCTCATGGGATGAAATGGAAACATTATTAATAATCATGGAATATATATTATATAACCATAGTTAATATAAGAATGATAAACCTAGTATCAAAGATAATGTATCAACATTATCATTTTGAAGCATGTGAAATATAATTAAATACATTTACAACCAAAGATCAACATAAGTAGCAATGAAACAGTATATTAATAATAAATTATTATAAATGAACTTTAAAGAGGCTATTATATATTTATGAGTATTTATAATAGATTTTTAATATATTTATTGTTATTTTATATGAATTTAGTGTGTGGTCATATAATTTAGGAAATAATTTAAAGGATCGTTGTCTCAAGCTCTTTTCATTGAGATGAGTTTTACATTATGCACTAATTCAGTTCTATATTATGTATACACGTCCAAATTGTTAATTTATCATGAAATAAATTTTATTCATGGTATTTGAGATTCACCTTCAATCTCGTTATCCATCATTTCTTTTTAATAAAATATTACAAATTCTATAATTTCTTTCAAGACTAAAGTCCTCGTTCCCATTAGCCTTGGAATCCCATTTTAATTTTGAGCTTTGAAGTCACTTTTCCTTACAATTTACATTTCAAATGTTAGAATTTATTTTTATTTTGGTATATTACATATATTCAATAATAACACCCCCTTTTAGGAAAAAATTTAACAAATAAAAGCTTATTTTTTATAAAAATAAATCTTATTAATTACAATAGATATTTTTCTTCTATGTCAATATTTTTTCTTATCGAATGTGTTATTTAAAACCCAAATATGTTTCCCATTATGGGTATTTAATATTTCCCAAAACCTATTTTCAAATTAATTATTTATTATACTTTTCCAGGATGTGGGTTTTATAAATTATTTTTTTGTGTTTTATCATTTTCCATATAGATATTATTCAAAAAAAGTTTTAATTTTGTGAATTTTTATTATTTTTTAAAAAGACATCCATAAATATTTTTTCATTATATTTTTTACTTCATTGATTTTTTGTAAAAATATATTAAATGTAAATATTTTTAATTTTTTTCACTGGTCATTTTCAACCAAATATATCTCTTTTATGATTTTCCATGTGAACATATATATCCAAAAAAATATTTTTATATCCAACATACATCCTATATAAGTATTTATGTTTTCTAAATGGAAATTATTATACTCATGGATTAATAAAAATATTCTGTTATAATTTTTTCTGTGGAATGTAATTATCGATTCTATTATTTTCTTTATCTATGTAGTATTTTTTATCTAGGGTATTCATTAAATGATATCATCAACCTTCTATATGTTGATAGATATTGTAATTTTCTTTTACATATATGTTATTATCTATCACCAATTTTGTATTTCCTGATCACCAACATTAATAATCCGGATTTACATCCAATTTATAGCCTCTAGTCTTTCTTTATGTTTCATTTCTAGATTTAAGGGAGTTATCATACATACATAGTAAAATAATCGATTGGTAAAATGTTTTCTAATCTATATATAATTTTTATATTTTATATAAGTATAAAATTCTCTATGTATATTGATGAAAGGTACTAACCTATAATAATGCTTAAACTAATGGGATGCCCATTTTTTCTATGTGTTTACCATGGAATGTTTTTTAATGATGATTTTGTGAATATAAAACCCCTCAAAAATAATATCATAAAAATTTATTTTGAGGGTTTTTTGAGATATGCTGAATGAAACCATGTGGAAAACATAGTTATAATCTTCAGTGTGTGATGGGTGGGCCCCAAATTATATTGATCTCTGGTACATTGGGTAGCCTTTTCACCTCATGAAGAATCATGATGAATGGATAGTGACACAAGACAATTATGATGCATCGATGGTTATCCTAGAAATCATTTTTTTGTTGAAGAATTAGGGTGCCTTTAAAAATGATTTCATGTTTATGTTTATTATTCATTTTTATGATTTCATGCTCTTATGGTAATTGTTGAACACTTGTTTTTATGATACTTTCTCTTTATTTTATTCCCTCTAACTTATGATAATTCTATTTATGATAACATGTTATGAATCATGTCTATGGTAACATCCAATTTTTTTAGGTATTTTTAAATATAAATTTATTTTTTATTATATCATGAATTACATGGAACATTGAGTTTAAATGAATCAAAATCTACTGTTAAAATATTATTATGTGAACATTATAACCTTGTGGTTAAATTGGTGGGTATTAACAGCATTAAATGATTTATGTACTAAATATAACGTTAGTACTCATTATAAATATACAATTAGTAATTTATAAATCAATTTTGTTCAAAACCATTTTATTCCTAAAAAAATGTTATTTTTTAAAAAATGTTCTTTATTTTGTTTTTCCAGAAATATTATAATTAATTTATGAAATATATATATATATATATATATATATATTTTTAAAAATCATAATAATGAAATTATATTAAGGTGAAAATTTATGAATTTTCAGAAAAAGTTTAATTTCCCTATGAATAGTAAAAAAGAATTTAATTTTCATTGAAATCAGTCATTTTATTGCATGAATTTAGAAAGTTAATTTTTGTTTAAAATAACATAAAAAATTAGTTATATTATAATATTCATTATCCAATTATTGTATATATAATGAAGTTTTTACATAAATTCTGTATATGAACATTTTTATGCATAACAATGATTTCTCTGAAAAATAGTTTTCCCTTGCATTTTGAATTTTAATTTTAATTAAAATAAATCACTTATATGTATTTAATTTTGTAACATTTATTCCATATTTTGAATTAGTAGTTTATAATTTGATAAATAGTCCCCTTATATATTTTTAAACATGAACAATAACTTTGCTAAAAGTTATCACCTCGGTAAAGGGTAAATCCTGTTAGTCTAGGTCAAAACTAAGTGATAAGATCTGATTTTTTCATCATAATTATTATTAGATGAATTTAATTTCACCCTTATCTCCTTTTGAAAAAAAATTAAATGTTCAATGGACACTTTTCCATAATAAAGACAAATATATATTTAACCCAAATGATGATAAAATATGTCACTCTATTTGTTTTAAATATCTATCTTGCGTCCACATTGATGAAAAAAAGAATTTAATTAATGAATTTTAAGGTCGATTTGGGGTATAATAAATTATAATTATTATTATAGTTAATTTATAATTTTTAGTTATTATATTATTACCATATATTCTTGTTCAATAGTAATACTACATTTATCCACTTAATAGAAACATTAAATAAAATGATATTAATAATGTTTAATGTGATATAATTTGAGTAATATGTAGTATAAAATGAAGTTAATTAAATTATATGAAATATAATTTCTTTAAATGTATTATATTTGAAATACAACTTTTTATTGATGCATTTGAAGTAAAATAAAAAAAATAGTGTCAAAATTAACATCAATGATAATATATCAAAATAATAATTTATTAAAATATTTAAAAAATGTGAAACTAATTAAAGAGTCTATAGTGGATATTATATGCTATAAAATTTTGTCAATCAGTTATTCTAGATCTAATATTCACATTTTGTTATAAATTATATACTTTTATGTGTTAAAAAGATGTTTCTACAATTAATGATAAAATATGTTAACTATGGGGTTAAACTAAAAGTTATGGTTTACAGCACTATACACACAAATAAATATTTCATCGGATTATGATATTTAAACAATTTACTACAATTGTATCTAATATCCATACATTTTGATACATTTTTCTAGGGAATGAATTTATTATAATTTAATATTTTATGCATTTCCCAAAGTTCCCCTCACCTCAATTATAAAAAGTTATATCCTCATCCACTCCATTATATTGCAGTATGAATTACTGGTCAATGAAAATAAGAAAAAAAATTATTAACTTCATTATATAAATTACAAAGGTAATTCCATCCCAAAATACCATCATTATGACCCTTATATTGATATTTGATGGATTTATTTCAATGGAGAGGTAATCTCCTTAAAAGATCGCTTTCGTTTTTTACTTCTGATTTACCTCCTATAAATATATGATAATTATATTTAAATGGTAACATAAATATCCAAAATATATTTCAATTTTATCATTATATTGAAAACACCATTATCCCCCATCTTTCCCATAATATCGAAGTGAGTGTATCAGTTGTGTGTACCTATGACTTATCGTCTCCTCATATCGATGAAATTCATTTTCCATTATCATATTTTGTGGATGAGATTTTTTTTTAACTGGGAATTTCCGTAGAAATGCTTTTCTTAAATACGTGGGAATTTTACAAGTCTGAAAAAATATACGGCGATTGATTCTTGAGGCCTGGTGTGCCCGGAATCAATTTTAGAAGTTTTGTTCATGTATGTTCAGTAAACGTACGTGCATGATTTTATATCATTTGAGCCGGTGCTCAGAATTGAAATCTTAGTGCACCGTTGAGCTCGTAGCATCGTTGATTGCTTAGTGAGACCTTCAATCCAGTTGTGTTCTGACAAAAATTGGAGTTAGTTTTTGGGTTTTTAAATTAAATTGATTAAAAATAAAGTGTTAAATTTATTTTTATTTTGTGGTTGTTAAAAGCACCAAGAGGAGGTTAGTGGTGGGGGCCCCCACACTATAACCTCCAATGAGAGGTTATAGTGGTGGGGCCCAACCACACATAACCTCCCTTGGGAGGATATTCCATGGTGGGGACCACCCGGGGGTTGTAACCTCTTAGAACCCCTAATTAAGTGGATAGACTCTTCACCTTCCTCCACTATTTAATTGAGCCTACAACACCCCCATTAATTAGATGGGTCAGCTCATTTAATTAATTATAAATTTTTGAATTGTTGTGCCAACAAATAATAGATGGCGCTTCCATCTATTATTTGGTTGGAATGATTCATTATTTTGTTGGGAAAATTAATGAGAGGAATGAACTTGGAGGATACATTTCTCACAATGAAGAATGACGGACATCTCTCCCTCTTCAACCGAGGCGCGAAGTGGAAGCACCGCCACCCGTGAAGAATGCCATCTTCGATTTCATCACCTCTGAACACTTTCTGAAAAATGAGCGTGAGAATTGGGTGTGCATGACGAATGAGGGGAACGAAGAATCGAAGATTTCATCCATGATTTCTTCTTCTTCTTTCCATCGTCAACTGAATCACGTTCAATTTCCTTCATTCATGAACGATCATCGACGAACAAGGAAGAGAGATTTGAGTTGAATTTATTTCCATTCTTCGTCGTTCATTTTATGTTTGAGATATGCCCATTGATATCCACCTAATGAGGAAGGCTCAGACAGAATGAACAAAGCCCTACCCTCCCCCTTTTGAATGATATCGTTTGATGACGACGAAGGTGGAGCAATGCAACCATCATCGGGTCGGCCGCGAAGAAACCGGCGGTGCAAGGCCGCCAGGTTGCTAAGAGGGTGCACCACTTTCATACCATGTGGAATGAAAGACGCAGCTAGGGCGGGGCGTGGAGGAGACATGCAACACCGTTGTGTCGCGTAGGGGGCAGCTAGAGGTCGTGGCCATGCCCGGTCACGGCGGGGGTGGGCGGTGTCGTGGCGCCGCACGGAGGAGATGGGGGTCATGGCCACGCCAATCTGAGGTCGGGAAGGTGGAGTGAGACCCCATCGGTTCCCTTGTGTGCTGGGCCGACACCACTTGGGGCTGGTTTCATCTCACACCCGAATGTAAAAGCCATTCAAGTAGCCAGGGGGCGCGTAGTTTCCCCCTGGCCACGGCTAAGTGGGAATCCCACCAGGCCGCCAGGCCGACCGGGCAGCCGTGCCAACCGGGCCTCCCCTTTGGGTCGGGCCACCCACTCGGGTTGAGCCAAACCCTTGGGTCGGGCCACTCCCTCAGACCAGGTCAGACCCGTGAACTAGATCTGACCTAGATCCGGACCGGGTCGGGCCAGGTCAGACCGGACCCAGACCTGTATGGCCAGTTAACACCTTTTCATCAATATCTTGGGCTACGGGTGTCCGATCGATGAACCATTTGCAGCGATAGAAATATTAGAGCAATACGGTGGTGGTGCGGCGTCCTCGCACTGTGCGGAAGAGCTGGGGGACGTGGCCATGCCAAGACATGGTGGAGCAAGTGAAGCGGGACCCTATCGGGTCCCGTGTGTGATAGATCAGTGCCACCTGGCACTGGTTTCGGCTCACACCCAAATGACAAAGTCGTTCGGGTAGCCATATTATAACATCCTTGAAAAAGTGAGACTTAAAAGGCAAAATATTATTACCTATGTACAAAAGTTGAACCATTCTTTTCGAGATCCAACCTGATTAGAACTCCATAGATAATCATGCTTGGCCTGGAGTAGTAATTAGGATGGGTGACCTTTTATGAAGATACCCAGTGTGTGTGTGAGTGAGGAAAAACACACTGAAAGACCATGTGTTGGCCTGTAGGGATAGTCACTAGTCCGATAAGTGACCCTGGTGAGTAATAGCCTATGGTGTGCTAGGAAGGCAACCAAGGTATTACAGGAGAACCATGGGGTCAGATGACAAGGGTCATGGCCTGGGGAGGCGGGTCATGAAAAATGGTATCAGAGCCAATACCCAGCCAGAAGTGCTTAGGCACTTCCTGGGTTTGAGGTATGTGTTCCACATCAAGAGCGTTGTGCATTAAAGGGGTGGATAATGTAACACCACTGAAAAAGTGAGACTTAAAAGGCAAAATGTTACTACCCATGTCAACAAGGTGCACCTTTCTTTTCGAGAGCCTACCTAATTTGAACTCCACAGTTAATCATGCTTGACATGGAGTATTAATCAGGATGGGTGACCATCAGGGAAGTTACCCAGGGTGTGTGAAACTCTTCACTATTTTCCTATTGAATCTTGAGCCTCCACCCTCATTAATTAAGTGGGTTGTCTTCATTAATTAATCACTATGTTTTTAATCATTTTGTATTCTTTATGTCACCATTGTAATAAGGTATTATATTTTATTATTGGGGGTTGGCATAATCCATGTTGGGATAACTTTGTGAGAGGAGCTTTGGGAGAATTGAGAGGACTCCATCCTCTCAATGAAGAACGTGAAGAACACCTGTCTCCACCAAAGAACGGCGATGCCATCCTAGGATTCTTCTTTCCCGACTTCAACGAAATGATGTCTCCTTCTCGTGACTCCACCGAGAGAAAATAGATTACAAGGCAGAGGTATTTGAATTATTTTTAAATATGAGTTTAAACCTCTGTTCTTCATCGTATATGTTTTTTGTTTGGATATCCAAATGATATCGTCTGACGAGGAGGGTTTAGATGGCACGAACACGGCCCGACTCTCCCCCTTTTTTTGTTTCGGTCTGATGATGATGGAGGTGGTCCACAAATAGGATCTGGAGACGCAAGGCCACCGGGTCGTCGCAAGGGCACAAAACTGCCATGCCGCATAGAGGAACTGAGCCACGGCCAGGCGGTCCGCGGTGGTGCTGAAATGGTGTTGTTCCGTCGCACCATGCCAAAGAGGAACCGCGGCCAAGAGGGCCATGACGGATGGATAAGCGTGGTGCCATCGCGTCGCGTGGTGGACCCGACAGCCGCAGCTAGTTCGGGCCATGGTGGTGGTGGCGTGGTTCAGTCATTCTGTGCGGAGGGCAGTAGGACTGCGGTGTAGTTACTCCACGGTGGATGTACGGAGGCGGCCGGTCGGGCTGGCCGCCATGGAGTCGGACAAACTTGCGGGACCCTTTGGGTCCTGCGGGTCAACAAAACTAGAGATTAGCACTGGTTTTTTCGGAGAGGAATAGGGGGTTGTGGCACCCATTCCACACATGGCCAGTTGGGCCACACAGGCTAGCCAACTAAGCGGCCTCCTTCCGGGCCGCCCATGGCTGGGTTGCCCTCAGCCAGACAGCTCGCTGGCCCGGACACTTACGACCCTTCCACTGATGGGCCGAGCCGCTTATGGGTATGCCACCCTCGGGCCTAGATGTTTCCTTGGACAGGGTCTGACCCTCGGACCGGGTCGGGCCGGGTCGCTCTGACTGAGTCGGACAGGACCCGGACCTGCAATGGCCATTTCCAACTTTTCGCCCATATCATGGGCAACGGGTGTCCGATCGACGAACCACCTACGGAGAAGGAATTACTAGAGAAAGACGATTCTTTTTTTATACTCCACTTGATTTTCGGATGCAGTGGGAGTATTTTCAAGTTGGTTTGAACCTAAAAACCAACTGAGCCCCATGAACAGGAATGCCAATAACTCACATACTGGGCGTCTGATTGATGCACCATCTGTCACGTTGGGTTCCTTATGATGAGAAAGAACTATGAGATATATAAACTCAGGACTTCATGAAGGTTGATGTATCGAGACATGGATCAAGGAGCGGACCCTCCAAGAATCGAGCTTGATGTGTGTGGGAACCCTGGGGATAGCTACGACTGTGATGCCTTCTGTACCGGAATCCTCCGTGGGTTAGACAAAGATGACTACTATACTAGAATCCTCTGTGTGTTCCAATGTGATGACTACTGAATCGGGATCCTCTGTGGGTCTGACAGTTCTGATTTCTATTCCTGGATCCTGTGTTGGTCCAACAGAATAGCTGGTCATGTATCATGTGTGTGTCTGATAGCTTTGCTTGTCCTATATCCTTTGTGGATCCCACAGATTAGATGGGTGAATAGGTGGTCCTGTATCTTGTGTGGGTTTGACAGCTTAGCTGGTCTTGTATCCTGTGTGGGTCTGACAGCTTAGATGAATCAGTGACTACATTTGATCATCTATATCACTCTACAAAATATGTATACATGTGTGATCTGATTCATGCCTTTCAACCTTTATCATCATATTGTTTGACTTTACTTCCTTTGTGGAATGTTTTGTGCTTGGGCACAAGAGTTGGAGCCGTATTGTGATTGATAACTTAGCTATATATATGGGCATATACCTACCTAGGGTGGGTTGTTAATTTTTGATTGTATCTTTCTTTGTGGTTTATCTTGGTTGGATGTTGTGAGAACTTGAGAGTCTCAGGGTCCCTACTATGTAACGTTATACTCACCCATGCACGGGGTATGCTTTCACCTCGTTGTGTTGGTTGCAGACGATGGACACTGCTGATCGAGGTAGAGATTTGTAGAGCTGAACATTACCCAGATGTGGACCACTTGGAAAGATGTACACGGAGTGGATGGACAGTCTTGGCGTGCTAAGGAGTCCAACTGTACCCACCCTTTAGGTGGTAATCCCAGAGGATGACTCAGTAGTTTTTGTTTTACATTATTGTTGTTGTTCTAGATTTTCAGTTATATTGTACATTACTGTCAGGGTGGTATTTCTAGACCCTTTACATTCAATACCCTCTTTTGTATACAGTTTCACTTAGTGTTTTACTTCTATTTGTGTACTCAATTGTTTTTGTTTACTGTTATAAAGGCAATGCCTTCCCAGTTTAGGTATTTACGGCTTTGTTGCTAGTCTCCAGCCCATGGCCTATGGAAGGGGGGATTGGGGTAGTCACGATACGGGCCTAGGAGGACGGGTAACGAAAAATTGGTATCAGAGGATTTGGTTCTACCACAAAACATAAGACTCTAATATATCTTACTATGAAGAAATGGTGTTTAAGGGTACTGAGTGTGGTTTTCAGTTCAGGAAAACTAGTTTTGGTAGGGCGGCCAACATATCCATACACCAGGACCTTGACTTCTGATTTCCGACTCAGTGCACAAAAACACTGATTACGTGTGTGTTTTAAAAAGTTTTCCTTGAGTCATATCACCAAGAATAATTATTGAAGGTGGCGTACCTATCCCTAATCAGGATCCCACTATGTAGACATCCAGATAGGGTTCCAAGAGAGTACACGATGACGGCCCACCGAGAGATGAGGATCCGGTTTAGGGCCCTCTTACTATGTTGGAACCTTCGGGTGGTGTACTGGCAGCACCACCACCCGTTGGGTAGTAGATGCCACCAGACACATTAGTGGACGGTGCATGCCGACAGAGGCATTGCACGAGTTCTAGCAGCAGAGGCCTCCGAGGTTACTAGGCGAGACAGATTCCCAGGAAGCAGAGGACTGGATGGAGGCGATTACTAGAGTTTTTTTCCTCATTGAGACACTAGTAGAGAAGATGTTGATCTTAGATACTAATATTTTTCAGTGAGTGACCATGAGGATGGTCTGCATAGTGATGAGGTTTTGGTACTTGGACCGTTTTCTGAGATGGTACCTTCAGGCAGTGTGCCAACTATATTACTGCTTGTTGGTCAGCAGACACTACCGGTGGTACTGGTAGAGGGAACTTGTTGGCATAGTGTCTTACATGTGTTTCTGCTCGAGATATCCCTCAAGTTATGAGGTGTGCTCAACCCACAGGCAGATGAGGACTATCAGGAGGAGGTCACTGAGAGTTTTCCAGAGCTTATACAGCTTCCATAGGATGACATGTCGGTAGTTGAGTATTCATTGAGGCATACCAATCATTCCTGGTACTAGATGAATATGATATGATCAGTGATTTAAAGCACAGAACTCTGAGCGAAGTGTGTTTAAGGACATCTAACCCAGAACATTTTCCTCTATACACTCCTACTTATGTAAGGGTTCTATAGAGAACCATTGTGGTTGAATGTTCTTTGGCAGAGCAGATATAGCCAGTGTATGTTATTAGTGGGAAGCTGCGAACTGGAACCAGTCTCAGAGACTTGGGCATGTGAGATGTTTCAGGAAGAGGAAGTGTTAAGGATAGGTGAATCTGTAGGGAAACATATGCGGAAGCAGAGCAAGGGGATCAGCATGAGGTGGTGAACATTTCGACATGTTAAATCCAACCACCATTGTAGTCCCCAAAAGGATAAGGGATTTGAATGTCAAGGGAAGAGAGTAGATGAATGCAGAAAATAAGTGTGACCCAAGGGCTCTAGGAATGATTTCAGGTACGTACTGTGTCTACTACAAGCTGCCGTATCAATAGACATAGGTACCAATCATTCCTTCCTTCAAGGAATCTTGTCCCAGACCTAGAGTTTCCGGTTAAACCATTGACTTGACCCTCAAGTCTGGAGATATCTTTGGGATGATACTTGATAATCACACTTACTCCAATGGTGTGATCTGACCCTTGAGGTGAGAGTTTCGGTTGGAACCTCTTGGTGAAAGTGTTGAGGACTTAAGATGTTAGTTTGGGTATGGACTGGGAAACCACATTTCATACACAAATTGACTGTATTAGTCAAAAAGGTTGTGTATTATCTGCAATATGAAAAATAGAGCCAAAGTACATTTGACCATTATCATAAATCAATTTCATAGAAACTTTCATTTACATCCATTATCATAGTTTCTCATTTTCTAAATCATAACAAAGAAAAATAATAATAATCACAACACATTAGTGATAATTATTTTTAGGAATGGATTATACAAACATCTAATCTGCTAAACCCACATAGATGTGCCGATGGAATTCCCATATGTGGTAAAAAATATTTTTAACTGAACCTCCCTAGTAAAGTGAAGTTAAATATAAACTGGTAAGATAGATTTTTTATTGTTACAAATTTTATGAGCCAACACATACCATATCCTTAATAATATCCCAAATAATAGAATTTTCCCCCTCTAATACTATTTTTACTATCCAGAACCAACCCGTTGACTTTGGAAAGACGGATGTTATACTTACCATAGGTGTGATCAACTGGACATGAAAGATGTATGGGTAATCATTATGGGATGATATACCCTTAAAATACTAAATAAAATTGTAACAATCAAGATACATAACCTGATGTATGATATAAAACTAGAAAAATCCAACATAATAACTATATAATAAAAATTGGAGTAGTAAAATACTATACATGTTATGAATATATAATAGTGACATAACAAAAAGATATAACATAACCCAAGGAACCAATATAGAACCATGATAACTCCATTTTAAGGCATCTCTAATCTCGAACTCCTAATTCCTATACTATAACAACATGGTATTCCTCTACAAAATTTCAATGTCTCTATTTATGTTAATCTTGTTAAACATGTTCAGCATAACTACTCAAGTAAATTTATATGTGGTGTGTATATTGACTCAATATTAATTCCACTTGATTTTCCCATCCATTATACTAAGACAAGGAAAATTAATCCCATTAAAATTACATAGATATATCAAATATAAAAAGAGGATAAAATTGATAAAAAGATACAAATATTGTAGTATATAAATGTTCTCACACCATGATGATATGTTATGATAAGAATGCACTCCCATGCATCCCACACATCCAATACACATATAATTAATATATTCCCTCTAAACTGTCCATACTTTCAATAAGTACCCATTCCATTATATCTGATCCTTCAAGTGGAGGTATAATATTTTTCCCCAATCTATTATCGAACATTGGTATGAATCATCAAGGCTATCTTTCAAAGAATTATGAACACACCCAAACTCATGAAATCCAATGTTACCCTAAAAGGGAACACAATACAATTATAAATAAATAAACCCACTATGAAATAAATTAATGAATGATGAACCCATTTCTATGCCAAGTTCTCAAACATGTATTGTTCTTTCAAAAAGAATCATAATTCTAGATATTTATTTAAAAAAAATTATGACTGATGTGCCGAACTATTTTTTTCAAAGACATAAAATGAATAGAATTATTAATGATTTTATCATAAAAGTTCATCAATTATTTCTTAAAAAATGGCCTTCATTTACATGGGTATTATGGTTTCATTTTCATGGGAACTGCCTTCATGAACATATTCTCTCTAGGGATTGGGAGAATTCCCTCGAGGGTTGTTGTGTACAATGTGCAGCTAACCCTATAAATTGATAGAACTCAGTATTTATAAAGATAATATTGGGTAGGATATTACTAATTAACTCTTATATAATCCTTTATTCTATAGAAAACAAAAAATATAATAATATAAAAATAATAATTTTATTTTTTTTCTTTGTGAAACACCTATGGATAAATAATACCATTAATTAATTAATTAGATTTATATTTATTTAAATAATTTATAATTTATAATTTCTTGCCAGAACATTAAACTCGGTCTGCAACCATCCTCGATATGTATCAGGAATTAAATAATATCATTTTATTTAATAATAATATTTAACTCTATTATTCATTGATATATATAATATATATTTTATTAATTAATTATTTTGCATAAATTTTTTTTAATTAATATATTTATTCTTCCAAACAACTCACGGTTTAATACTAGTAATCAAGTAATCTCAATTAATTATTAATCCATAAATAATTATTAATATTATTCTAACATTTTATATTCAAAATAAAATTTAAATGATATTTTAGACACACATAATATGTGGCCCTATAGGTATCTTTCTTAGTCTCATTAGGATGATGTTCCTAAAGTCTAATGATAGCATATAAATTCATTAAAATGTTTCCATATAGAAATAAGTTACTTTCACAATGTTTTAAAACCACATATTAATTTATAATGTGTAACATAATCCCTTGATAATGAAATTTATAATAAAATAAGTTGTATTATAGTGTCCTATATCAATAATCTTGACAAACCTATCATTAACTCTTCTTAATTGAACCTTCACATAGAACACTATGACCACATATTTATTTTAGTTATTAATTTCATTTAAAATGGAATTAGATATCATAATTAATTAAATAAAACAATAGACCAGTAGTTTCTCATGTTATTCATTAAAATAATTTATCTCATAATGCACCCAATATGCAAGAATGCAGTTTTTTCACTCAGGTATGGATCCTTTTATTTTTATTCTAAATCAAAAAATCAGACCTAATATGGATTCCTAGTGAGTTAGTAATGTTTTAGAGTGTGATTGGGTCTTGTTCGGATCCCAAAACCCATCTTTTTGCAGAAAACTGGCTTGGAACACGATTTAGAGTAATGCATGATGGAATTCTGCAAGTTTTTTCTAACTGGGAATGTGGTGTTTTATGGCTAGATACATTTTGAAGGGTTAGTTCACAACCATGTGGAATTTCCATCTGAAATCCCCTTTTTCATGGTACATGTGCATGGCTTGCACACAGTATGATCAAACCTTGCAGAGAATTTTCAATCTGGTAGAACTGTCTCAAATGGTTTGTGCATGATTTTAAAAACAGTGTGAACAAAAAATGCAATGGATAAAATTATGGGTAATTTTCTAGTTTATCCATTAATAAAATATTTAGACAACTCTTCCTCGATAATCTAAGAACATGTGTTATTAATAAATTTTCTTCCCAATTTGGATCATTGTGAAGTCCAAATATTGGGATCAAGATATCTCCTTCATCTATAATCTGATTGATCTTATGTTCATCTTGTTGGATGTGCAATGATAAGTACTTGACTTCGTTGTATCCATTCTTCTTCTCTCTTTCTCTCGACCTAGATATCGTCATAACATCTATTTTACCATTTTGTATAACTACTCAAATTTTAGGAATATAATGGGACGATACCGGGGGAGGATAGTCATACAACCCTAATGTGGGTGGTCTATAACTCATCCCTAATGTTTTTTGTTTTCGGAATATTTTTTTCTGCCAGCCCATTTCACCGAAGTCCATATCTCAAATTTAAATTCTAGGATTACACTTGTTTGAATTGTATGGTTAATCTCATTCCAAATATGATATTAGTTGTTAGAGGTTACACTCACTAATAATTCCAACCCATGTGGAAGATTATGTCATAATTGGGTTTTACTATTTCGGCACGTTTGATCCACTGTTCGGGTGTTCCCTTACACGACCTTTCAAATTGAGTATTCTTATAATAGATAGATAATTGTAAATTAGAATTTGATAAAGTCATGTACCATGTATTCTCACCACTTGACCCACCTGAGGTAAGTGATACAAAATGGTTATTAAATGTGAAATGTGAAATGGAAAGTATACTAAGTATAATACATGGCCTTATTAAATGATATTTAATAAATGTTACATGTTTATAGCACTACCTTCCATATTTATGGAAGGTAGAAGAGTGAATATAAATAATTTAATAATCCTTAATGGTAAATAAGGACTTGATGAAATGGTTTCAACACTACTTGGCCAATCCAAAATAGTGGAAGGTAAGGCTTGAACTTAATGAATGATTACATGATTATAATATCAAAAAAGGAATGGAATAACATGATCTAGAATTGGATTCTAAAAGAAGAATACCTTGGGCCATGGGAACCCTATTCCGATTCAAGGATGTGGTTTTCTTTGGTTGATACCCACCTAGACTCGGGTGCTTTTCTATCCCTCAGATACCAGGTATACTGGTGTAGGGCCTTGTACATTATTATAGGATACTTCAGATACACTCCTAGAATTCAGCATTGACTAGTAGGTTCCTTGGTGAAATTCCATGGGGTTCTGTCTTTTATTATCCCAATTTTACCTTGGTTGATCAATTTATACTCGTTATGAACTTTTTTGTGAAATTAATTTGATTACAATCCTTGTATTACAATATTACACCTTATCTTAACTTAGATAATATTTAGTTAGTGTTCCTTGAGAATAATGATACCATTTTTTACCCTGGAACTCCCTCACCTGATATCATTATAAGGTTGCCTTGTTATGTCTTGTGATGTTCAATACTTCTATAATCATGAGGTGATTTCAGTGTTGACTATGTCTCACAAGACCTATTAACATTAAATGGAAATTACTTAATTAATGAACCGGTTACATGTTCGGACACCAACCGAAGGATGAAGCAGTTACTTGGGTATTTAGATATATTGTACTACTTGATTTACATTATATATGCATTCCTACACACTGATGTATTCCATTACACAAGAAGAATGTTATAGACACCATTGATGGTTGCTCACTTTGATTTATCTAACAACCTCTCGGGGTTCCATTTGTTACCCAAAGTATATTACATTGTTGTAAGAGTTGACAAAGGGAAGCATACGACAACAAACAGATGATTTTTTGTTGTTAAGATGGAGCTTGAAAGTAGATGACTGATTTGGATCATGGGATTATTCGAGTAGACATTGTTTTCTTTTACTTTGTGGAACATGCTATGTCTTTTTTCTTATATCCAAGTATTTTCAATTTTATAATGACTGACATTACATCATC
Source organism: Viscum album (assembly GCA_963277665.1). Classification (NCBI taxonomy): domain Eukaryota; kingdom Viridiplantae; phylum Streptophyta; class Magnoliopsida; order Santalales; family Viscaceae; genus Viscum; species Viscum album. Next base: position 251,713,025 of record OY728133.1, read on the forward strand.
ATTGTTCTAGTTGATACTGTTATTATTATTTTCATTTATCTATTGCATCAGTCTTCTTATACTATTTATTTTTATGGATACTGTTGTTTAATAATTGTTTATATTCATTTGGTTGATTTTTATTCTTCTAATAAGGGCATAGTCTTTCTATATACACACCCTAGGTCCCCGCTACTAGTCAAAATCCTCTGGCTTTTGGGAAGATGTTCTTGAGACCTTGTGTCCCACTGGGCTTGGGGCTCCCATTATGTGGCATCAGGGTCCAGGACATCGCAATGTATTATCAAAGGTGGTTTGATTCTTTATTTACTATTTAGAGACAATATATTAGAGAATAGGAAGACATGGGACTTAGTTATAAGCCATGATTTGGAAACAAAAACCCATATTCGGGGTAAAAACCATGTTTCTTAAATTATAATTATTGTTTTATTTTCCTTATTATAGTTGATATTATTCCAATATTGGTTGATGTACATGTTGTGTGGTGTTATTTATTATTAATTTGATTTAGAATATATTTAATTCTTAGCTCGATGATATGATATAAAAAATCATTGTTACATGCATCATTTTAGCCACCTAGAGTTCCCATTCCATGCATATTTCTATGCCATATAGGGGAATTTTTCTACTTGTAGTGCTTGATATGCTTGTGATTGTTGACTGTTCTTGTTGTAGTTTACTTGTACATATATTACATTGGCTAAGATTGACTTATTTCTTATCTTAATTCATGAGGTGTATGGGCCCTCATTTTTTGGGATGAGTAATTTACTAGGTAAAGACGTTATACTATAAAGAAATGAGTGATGTTTCTAGTGATAGGTGTATGGGAACTGACTTATCAGAAATGGAAATCCATTATATTGTCAATCCTAAAATCTAAAATGAATTGGTTGCACATCATTATCTAGCCTAGTCTTGTCTACAAAAGGTAAAATATTGAAGCTATAAATTAACTGCAAAATGTCATTAAACTTATACTTCAGCACTTAACAATACCTAGCCATCTAAGCAGGTAGTTTGGGGTAGTATTCCTTGGGTAGTTATTTTTCTTAAATTAAATTACCTATAGTGATGTTATCTCTTTTCTTATAATCTTGTTCTATGGTGTGTGCATGGCATTTTTTTACCAATGTTCCCATGATGTCCTCGTGTTAATCGCCATGAGGGTGGGGACGACCATGCTCCAGACATGGTGGGTCCTGAGCTGCCAGTTTTACCTCTAAAAGTACTTATAGAGGCACCACCTATTGTAATTGATCTGAACACAGATGAAAAATTATATGATAGTTTCCTATGTCTAACGCAGTCCATGTTCGGTGGTCAATAGGTTGCACCTACGACGGCTAATATGACCCACGAGTTACAGTAGTAGCATCCTCTTACTTTTTTTGGGGATAGTGGTTCTCAGGTTGTTGAGTCTTGGCAAGAGGCCATAAAATCTATCAATGAGAGTCTAGAAACACCTCCAAAGCAGAGAGTCAAGAGTTCTACACACATGCTTCAGGACTCATCTAAGTATTGGTGGGATGTGGTTACCCATTCTGGTTGTCATCAGGGCATGTTATGGGTTGATGTATAGGCTGCCTTCTATGATCAGTTCCTTCCACAAGCATTGAGAGCTGACAGAGAAACAGATTCAATGCATCTCGAGAAGGGTTCTATATTATTTATGGAATATTCTGAATGTTTATCTAATTTATAGCATGTTGCATCACTTTTTTTAGTGATGAGCTTTCACGTGATAGTGTTTTTGAGGATGTTCTATTGAATGCAATTCGAACTCAAGGGAATGTCTTCCACCATCCAAAATTTTCTTCAATAGTTGATCGGTCCCTTATCACTGAACATAGCCTGATGGATGGCACAAGTACCAGGCATAAAGGATTAGTGTTGCATTAGGCCTTTAGTTCTACCGGAAGCATGAAATGTTCCATTAGGGTTTCTCTTCAAGGCAGTGGTTTCTAGAGTATCCAGTTTCATAGCTCTGTGGTGTTTCATCAGTGTGGATGATTACAACATAAGAATCCCCAATGTTACATAGGCCATTTTTAGTGTCATTATTTTGATAGTATGGGTCATATTCTGTGTTTTTACAAGACCATTTAACTAGTTTCAAGTGGAAATGGACCATCATCCTCTTCACCTATAGGTGTGAGTTCTTTTGCACTGGGTCTGGTGGGTAGTTAGAAGAGCACTGGTAGGTCTAGCCGAAGAGGAGGTTATGACCATGGTAGTCAGACCCCTGATCACTAGTAGTTCCAGAAGATTAGTCATGATCATGGTTGTCTATCTATTTCATAGGGATGTGGATCAGGTTTATTTCACACCTTACAGTTGATTCCTAAGGATCAGGTTTGGGACCATCTACCATACGATATGCTATTCTAGTAGCTTCCACTATTGTCTCTATTTTCTTTGATATAGGTTCTACAAACTCTTTCATTTCAGTATCTATTTTTGAAAGTCTTGGACTGGATATACAATATCACTATCATGTAATGACCCTTGATACACCATTAGGAATACGGAATGAGGGTATACGCTAGTGTAGGCATTGTCCCCTTGAGGTTGGAAGTTGCCCATTCAGGTGGGATCAATTTTTTCTCTAGATGATGTGCTTTGATTTCATTCTCAAGATGGATTATTTACTCCACTATCATGCATTTGTAGATTGATATCACTGCAAAGTATCTTTTACATCACTAGAAGGCAGATATTATCATTTTAATGTTGATTGGGATGTCTAGACTGGGAGAGCTAGACCAATGCGTCATGGGCTAATCAAAGTGATCAACCAGATTGCAAATATTTTCATGGAGGATCATGATTAGCTTCAAAAAAATTTCCCTCCTGCAGTAGAACATTTCATGTAAGTATTTCCAGATGAATTTTTTGGCGTACCTCCTTATATAGACATAGAGTATAAAATTGATCTTTTTCTGGGAGCAGCTCTAGTGCCCATTCCACCTCACAGGATGGCACCTACTGAACTTAGGGATCTCAAGTTGTAGATCGAGGACCTAGAGGCCAAAGGATTTATAAATCTCAATACATCATCTTGGTTTTTCCCATGATTTTCTCCAAAAAGGCATAGAGAACCTTAAATCTATGTGTGGATTACTAAAATCTGAACCATCTTACGTTCACGAACTAGTATCCACTTCCTCGAATAGATGATCGATTTGACCATCTCCAAGTAGAAAAGGTGTTCTTTAATATCGTTGTGAGATTGTGTTATCATTAGAAGCGAGCCAGGCCCTCAAAAATAACTTATAAATCCTTTCATATTAGGTATGGTCTGTATGAGTATCGTGTTATGTCATTCGGTCTTATGAACACACCTTTCATTTTCAGGGCCTTGATGTATAGGGTTTTCCACCCTTATTTTTACCCTTTTTTTTGTGGTCTTTGTGGATGAATTATGGGTGTATTCTCACACTCTTAAAGATCATGCCAATCACTATGATATCTCTTCGAGTACCCTAAGAGACTATCAACTTTATTCTAATCTTGTTAAGTGAAAGTTCTAGATTGACTGGGTCCACTAATTGGGTCAAATTATCTCATAATCATGAGTTTTGGTTGACCCTGAAAAGGTTACTAATGTAGTCTCCTTGGAGAATCCCATGAAATTGATTGATATCAATAATTTCTCAGGGATAAATAGATATTACGTGAATTTCATAATGGAAATCTAACATATTTCTTCACCTATTACTTGACATAAAAATAATGGTGTCTAGTTCATGTGGTCAGGAGCATGCGAGAATGTGTTTCATGAACTGAAAGGGAGTATTTTCTCTACAGAAAATCATTTTATTCCAAAACAATATAAAAGTTATATTATATTATGAAAGGCATCATTCATTGACCTAGGAGAAGTGTTGATGCTAAAAGATAAAGAAGTTTTGTATGGATATAAGTAGTTCTGGACTCACGAGAGAAATTACCCAACACATGACCTTGAGCTAGCAGTAATTGTCTATTCCTTACGTTACTGGATAAATTATCTATTGGGTGAGCACTTTTTGGTGTATATAGATCTCAAGAGACTCATGTATATCTTTTCTCAGTATGTCATGAACATCATATAGTGTACATGGGTTGTATATATTCTATCCTTAGATTATGAGCTTTATTATACCCTTAGAAAGGGAAAATTGGTCACTGATGCACTAAGTCAGAAAACTATAACATAGTATATACTAAAACCTAGTGATGAATGGGGGTTAATGGTCCACTTTTCCAAACATCATCTGGAGTTCCATGACAGTCACGAGAAATATTGCCTCTCAACCATAACAGTTAACTCTTACCTCCTTAAGAATGTGAAGAGTATGGAGTTTTCAAATCCTGGATGTTTGGTTCTCCATGAGAGTATATCAAGAGATTACCCACCTCTATATTGGTTTGTGGAAAGAGGTGATACCATGCATCCATGTGGATGTATCTGGGTTCTTGTAGATATGAGAGACTAGTGGATGAAAGATTCACACACTTCTTAGTGGGTAGTTCATCTAGGAATCTAGAAGATGTATTGAGGTATGAGACGCCAGTATTGGTGGCCTAGAATTAAAAGTCATATTTTAGTATTCATTACATGGTGTTACACCTGTCAAAAGACTAAGTTGCAGCGCTAAGGAACTGCATGCATGTTACACCGGCTTCCAGTCCTAGAATGGGAATGGGAATATTATTCTATATATTTCATAGTCAGCATAATATGGTCCTTGAGGGGTAGCGATTCTATCATTGTATTCATTGAAAAACAATCAAAACCATCCCACTTTATTATTATATGGGAGAATTTCTCAGTTGATGATTGGTGAAGACTATATTTTTCTGAGATCATATAACTACATGGGGTTCCACATACTATCATTTCAGATATGGTGGCTCATTTCACTTCACTATTCTAGTAAGGTTTGCAGTATTCTATGGGGACTCAGGTGCTTCTAAGCACAGTCTTTCACCCACATAATAATGGAACATCGAAACAGTCAATACAAGTTATAGAGGATATTCTCTGAGAATATGTACTTTATGACAGTAGTTCTTGGGAGAATCATATCCCTCTCATCACGTTCGATAATAATAATATTTTTTAGGTGTCGATCTATATGGATTATTTTGAGGCCTTATATGGTAGGCCATTCTGTTCACCATTGTGCTAGCTAGAGGAATGTAAGGTAGCATTGCTAGGTCCTCATCTCATTCTGGATACATCAGAACATGTTCAATTGGTCAGAATGTGTATAACTATTACTCCAAATTGATAGAGATCTTATGTCGATAACCATCAATGACCACTAGAGTTTGATATTGAGGAATTTGTTTTTCTTCGGGTATCGCTCAAGAAAGGAAATAGATGGTTAATGAAGAAGGGAACGTTTTTCCATTGTTATGTCCGGTCGTTTGAAATTCTAGGGAGAGTCTGGTCGGTTTCCTATCTGTTGCTACAACCATTGAGGTACAGTACCATAAACGATGTAATTCATGTCTCATATATTAGTCAATATCAAGATAAACCATCTCATACCTTGGATCCTGAGAAATATGAGTTAGATTTTGATGCTACCTTTGAGGAATATCCAGTAGGCATCGTTGACTGAAGTGTAAAGGATCTCTAAGGCATGTTTTTCCCTCTCGTATTGGTGTAATGGCAGAATAACCGAGTAAAGGTTGAGACTTGGGATAGAAAAGTCGACATACATCCCCAACGACCAATGTTTTTCTCAAATAATGTTATTTACCATTGGAATGAGAACTCAGGGTTGAGTTCTTTTAATGGGGGAAGACTGTAAGAAACCAGTTTTTCACTCTGGTATGGATCCTTTAATTTGCAGTCTAAATATCTAATTTGAAACCAATAAGGATGTATAATGAGTTTGAAAAGTTTATGAGGGAGTATGGGGCTTGTTCAGATCCTAGAACACGTTTTTGGGGAAAACTATCTAGGCGCAAGGTTTAGGGTAAACCGTGCAAGAATTCCGCACAGTTTTCTAAACCGGTGGATTGTGTTTTTCTAAATAGATCCATCATTCAATTTTGGTGCATGGTTGTGTGGACTAACTACATTAACGCCCCTTTTTCCTGGGTACTAATGCATTTCTTGTGCATGTTTTGAATAAATCATGTAGAGAATGTTTTTTTTGCGCAGAAAAATATCACAAGATTTTCGCACAGTTTGAAAAACTGTGTGGAAAAACCATGAGTATGCTAAAATCCATGGTATATGTTTGGTTTTATTCATTAATGATCTATTAATCGACTATTCCTCCCTAATCATAGAACCAGTAATATTAAACCATTATCTTCTCAATTTTTTTTTTAGGATAAATTTTGGGATCAAGAAATCATCTTCATCCATCATCTGATCGAGATTCTATATGGCATGTTGTATGTGCAACAGAAAGTACTCGAGTTCTATTTAGTTGTTATTATTCTCTATTTATCTTTACCTAGATATCATCATGTGATAATTTTTCATCTTTTCTTAGATCTACTTCGATACAAGGTAAATCAAGGGTTGAAACTGGAGGTGGATAGTCATACAAACCTAAGGCGGGTTATTAATAATGCATCCCTAAAGTTTTTTGTTTTTTGGAATATTCATGTGGGCTCCCCTGATTTCATTAGAATCCATTTCATAAATTTATATTCCATGATTATACATGTTAGAATAAAAATGTTAAACCCATTCCAAATATGTGATTAATTTTCTGTGGTTACACTCAAAACATAGTCCACCCCATGTTAAAGGTTATTCCATAACTGGGATTTATTGTTTCAGCAATTTTGATCCACCCTTCATATGTGCCATTTATTAACCATTCAAGGAGAGTCTACTTATAATAAATGGATTTTTATTAATGATAATTTCATAATTTCATGTACCATGTATGCTCACCAATATACATACCTATAGTAAGTGCTTGAAAATGATTAGTAAATGTGAAATGTGAAATGGAAAGTATAGTAAGTATATAACTTGGCCTTATAAAATGATATTTAATGAAGTTTACATGTTTTTAGTACCCCTTTCATATTGATGGAAGCTAGCGGAGTGAACCTGAATAATTGAATAATTGTTAATGGTTAATAATGACATGATTCAATAGTTAAAAAGATAATTTTCTTATCCAAACTAATGAAAGATAAGTCTTGGACCTCATGAATGATTACATGAGTACCATATCAAAAAGGAATGGATTTACTTGAGCTCGGATTAAATTCTGAGAGAATAATACCTTGGGTCTTGAGAACCCCACTACAATTCAAGGATGTGGTTTTCTTAGGTTGATACCCACCTAGACTTTGGTTCCTACCTAATCCTTTGATGTCTAGTATACTACTTTAGGCTCCTTCGCATTATTACAGGATACCTAAGATATACTCCTTGGATCCAGCATTGACTACTGTGTTCCTTGGTGAAATCTCATAGGTCTCTATCATTGCATAGCCCCGTTTTACCAGGATCGATCACCTCGGACACAGTAGGCACCTTATCATGGAATTCCTTTGATTAAGCTTCTTGGATTAAACTCTTACCCCTTAGCTAGACTCTGACACTACTGATTTATAGTTCGATGGGATCTACATTTCCTTGTTTTTTACCCTATAACTCTCTAACTATATATCATTTTTAGATTGCCTTGTTATATCTTGGTACATTCACTACTTAAAATATCACAAGGTGATGTTTGTGCTGGTTGTGCCTCATGTGACCTATTAACATTAAATGGTAATTACTTAATTAATGAAATGGTTACATGTTCAGACACTAGCCAAGTGCTAAAGAAGGTACTTGGATATTTAGATTTATTATAATACATTCTTTACATTATATATGCATGCCTGCACATTGCTATATTACATTGAATGTTCCTAATATTATATAAAATGTCGGTGGTGTCCTAATAAGATTTGTCTGACAACCTATCCATACACTATTTGGTACCCAGTGTAAATTATGTGGTTGCAGGTGTAGATAAAGGGAAGCATACGACTTCAAACACATGATTTCTTACTGTTAGGATGGAGGATGATAGCTGATGACCAAGTATGATTTTGGGATGCTTGGAGTAGCCATTTTTTTACATTGTGGAAAATGTTATGTCTTCTATATTTTATCCATGTTTTCGAGTTTTCTAGTGACATGGAATTACATAATCATTGTTCCAGTTGATATAGTTATTATTATTATTGTTTACCTATTACATAAGATTGCTTTCACTATTTATTTATATTGCTTCCATTGTTTACAAATCATTTATATTCCATCTTATGTGATACAATCTTCGAATGCCGGCAAAATCTCCCTATGGGCATACCTAAGGCCCTCATTACAAGTCATCAGACTCTTGCATTTGGGGTGTTGCTCTTGAGACCATATGCCCCACCGGGCTTAGGGAACCCATTAAGTGGCATCTGGGTCATGGATGTCACACAACATATCATAACTCACCATGAACATATGTAATAATATTTTTATTAATTACATCAATGAACATGACAAATGGTAACAATTATTAATACTATTTATTTTTGTGGATCAATACACACATCCAGAAATAACAACATACACTAAAAAATTGAAATGTATATTTTCTGTTGGTGAGTTATGTTCTCATAATCTCTTAATCTCAAAATTACTAAGGTTGTATACCATGAGAAATTACATCAATGTTCTATGAGTCTCCACCTCTGATATATTGTATTATTTTCTTCTCATCAATTTATATCATTCATATATATAGAATATATTTATGAATACTATCATGAAAATATAGGTTCTCATCATAGTAGAGAATTCATATGACATTTCAATGTAGTTGTACCTTTTTTGGAAATTATCACATACTATGTTATATAGAAGAAAAACCATGATGCAATAATTCATTTTTTAATATTTAAACAAATGAATAAATGTAAAACAAACTACCCTGAATTTGATTCTAGGGTTACAATTCAAAAGGACTCCCACTCCCACTAGTGATTGTTACTACCATCCTTTAGTCCGCTAGATCTGACATGATATGAAAAGTTTTTCTATGATTTTGTTATAGTTATGGGGTCAACCATGTACTCTATTGTATAAAAAATACAAATCTACACCTCACCACTCTTAGAATAATTTTTCTATCAGTGAGACTTCGCTAATATTTTCTTCATTCATTGGATTATCCATGGAACCTTTTTCAAAGCCACCACTATGGTATTATCATTATATAATGTGACAGATTAAATACATTTATGAAACAAAATAGTCTCTTAGAAAAATTTTCATATCCAAATATATTTTTTGCTACATCATAAGCCACTATATACATGGACTCTATAGTAAAATCGATAATAACTGCCTATTTTGAACTCTTCCAGCTCATAGATCATCCACTAAGACTGAATATGTATACTATATACAACTTCATATCATTATAAACTAATTGAAATCTTGAATCAATAAACACCTACTAACTAAATTCATCTCCTCCATACTCTAGGGTCGTATCCTTAGCTCTTTTATGATAATTTTGGATAGCCCCACCAATAGACCAATTTATCTCACCTAGATCATTTGGTTATCTACGATCAATTCATGAATTATATGATAAATTGATCATATCACATAATATGATATAGATGATTGATCATATCCTAGAAACATGCAATTTCTTTCTCTTACTATAGCATACATGCAATGTCTGACGATACATTATGTTGAAAAGATGTATACCATGTGACACTAGAACTAATCATAAGTTGGATTCTACCATACTAAATAGCTTTAGTATGTATTAATTTTTTTTACAATGACATAGTTCATTATCCTATTGGATCTATAAAAAATGATCTTAATACATATAATGTAGGATAATTGACCTAATTTCTTCATTGAGAAGCACTTGCACAAATAGTCCTTAACTTATTGTAAGATTGGTATCTCATTTACAATAAACAATATTTCATCGATATGAACTACTAGAATAATTAGTACACTCTCACTGAACTTCTAAAAAGAAAATTTCTCATATTTATTCTTAGTTGAAGGAAATGAATTTATATATTGATGAAATTAAATTTCCCTTGTCTTGGATGCATACCTCAGTCTATAAACATATATTTGTATCTTTAAGAGCCTATTGGAATTACTAAGAGCCTCAAATTATTCTAGATAATTCATCTAAACATCTCCATAGTGTTACTCATTAAGGTTGTTTTTCTTGAAATCCATCTCCAAAATACAATATTTTTAGAATGTATCTATAACTTATAGATTTATAATAGATTTATACGTGGATACAAGGGAAAAAAATTCATTATAGTTAAAACCATGATTCCATGTAAGAACTTTATCTAGTATTTATACTTCACAGGTATTCGAATTATCTTCCACATCTATTTATTATTGAATACTCATTTTTAAACAATATTCATTACATAGACTTTAAGATCAACTTGAAAACAAACATGGTATTGAAGAATTGAATCCATTTTATAATTCATAGTTTTTTACACCTTTCATGTTATGAACATTATACAACCTATCGAGGGAAATTTGATCATTATTTTTAAATAATAATTAGTAACCATACTCATTGACTAAAAAACCATATCATTGTAGTTTTAAAGAATATCTAGTGCTCCTATGTAGTATATGTGTTTCAAGAACAACATCGCCAGTAGGTACCTATAGAATCTCTTCCACTACCAACCCTTTTGAATATTTAGCATAAAATTCATTAAGTTTAAATGCACCTTGAGTATATTTCTTCAGAATATGATCTCTATGAAGAAAAATTGTATCTCTTTCATGAGGTATTTTATAGGTAGTTTCCCCTTATTTAATTTGGGTAAAATATAAATATTAAATTATTTCCATTAGATGATAGTTTTTTTCTTAATATTTATTTAAAAAATTATTCGTGTCTTCAAGAAATACTACATGAAAACAAGAAGTTATTTCCATAAATATATTAATATGGCATTCCTTTTATTTCTAACCTTTGCTAGTATAATATTTAAAATAATATTTTGTAGTGTGTAATGAAAATCACTAGAATGATATTGGATGATCCACATGATTCATCATTGACCTTACCAAGTTATTATAGGTATTGTTCCTCATTTTAATTACATCATTCCACCATGGGGTATTTGGTAATGTGAAAAATATATCATCTTAAAATTTTTTAAACAGTGGATTAAATATCTATTAACATATTATCCCCCTAAATCAAAGATAATATAATTTATCATATTTACACATTTATTGTCTACTTCAGTATTTAATTTTTTTATATTTTTAAAATAATATGACATATAAATAATCTTATAAATATTTCCAAATCTATGAATTTTATTTGGAAAAGTTTTAAATTAATTTTCCCACTAATGACATCTATTATAAAATATCTACACACATTAGTGAGACCTAATTCTAGAATATTTATAGACCTCTAACTGTATTCACTAAAATTTGATTTATTCATCTTTACTTATAAAAAGTAATTGAATATTTCAAGTAATATTACCTTAAAGTAGGACAATAAACCATATTGATATATATTTTTAGAAGATGATCATTTATGTAACCAAGACATTGATGCCACAAATACGAGTTGTATGTGTTCTGAAAACAAGATTCATTATCAATTGAGAAAAAATGGTCCTCACTATTTAATTAATAAATATATCTATTTAAATATTTCATAACATAACATCTAATTACATTGTAAATGAAATTTATCTAATTTCCAAACAAGAAAATAAAATCTTTTGTTTCTAAACACGATGCATCAATTATTTTATTAGTAATAGTCAGAACATAATAATAATATTTCCTAATAAAAATCAAACGTGTTGGAAATAAAATGTGGTGATATCCTATATCCAATATAGAAATGCATTCTTTATTGACTGGCCAAATATCCACCTATAATTTCAAAATTTTCAAAATTTACTTTTTTTTACATTTTGATACATATCTAAGGACCAGAATCTATATATAACACTCAAATTGTTGATATAAAAATAATTAAAACATAATGATTATATCTAAATCTGCATTTTCCATGTTCTGGATATAATTATTTTCTCATGGATTATCTTCCAATATGAAAAAACATATTATTTTTTTATTAATTTTCTTCCCATAAAAACATTTTCTTCTTAGAAGGATAGTGACCATGATCCTTAGACATGGAATGATTATTTGGTGTATTTTCATTGTTATTGTTTTTTTATTCCCCATTAAACCATAAGTTTTTTATGCCACAGGTTATTGTAAAAAGTTGAATGAAATTAAAAAGTTTTGTAATATTTTTACCTTCATTTCTCATATTATAATTTATAAGGAAAATAGAGAAACCATTATTTAGAAAGTATAGAATTGGGGATTTGAAATGATAATTATGTATATTAAATACCAAGATATTTACGAACAATATTTATCCAATCATCTTGACTAAATGTGTCTTATCTAGAGTTAAATCTATAATCGTTCATCTGAATTGTGCATCGGATATCTCATATCCCTCTTTCTGTTCCCTCTAATGACTAATACCAATAACATAATACATGTTATCATTTAGATTCATATCATTATTTTTCATTATTATATCACTGTACAAGGATTATATAATGAAACATTGGACATCCACAACATCATCAACATTTTTCAAGTAGAGAGATACTTGACCCTAACTAACTTATTTACTTTGTGACTTAAGAAGATCAGTTTTTGGAATATATATTTTCAATTGATTGTGTATTATAACACAAAATCTCCAATACCATGACATAATATTCAATTAAATGAGAATTTTATCCTTATATATAATTAATCACAATTAAAAAGTGAATTTCAATGGTTTTTTGTTTCTATAATAATTAAGAGTATAATTTTAGTACATTATCGGAATTAAAAAATATGATAAATGAAATTTATTTTATATTTTTATTTGTCTCCCACTATTTTTTTTGAAACCCAATATCCCCAACAATTAGTTTAATAATATATTATTACAATGATATTCTAGAGGAACAGATCAAAATTTACCTTCTCATAATCTGAATGGAGGGAAAAAAGTTATTTGATGGCATTTTAGCAAGCATAGATTTCAAATTGCATCAACTTATTATTGCTTGCTCGGTTGATAAAAATCTACAATACTAAAATCAAGGAAAATTATTAACTCAAATTTTTCATAGTACTTTAAAGAATTATAATTCAAGTTATCAACCATTAATGTGAACATGGTTAAGTCATACAAAAAAACATTTTATAAATTCACCACAAATTTAGAACACGACAAATGTGGTTAGTAAATTACTTTAAACTATGGTTTGAGTTCAACCCATGTAGTGGAAGGATATACCAACATAATATTTAATTGGAAGTATTTTAACTTTATGCATAAATTTATCATTTTATATTTATTAAAAATATTTTTAATATGAAGTGTATTTTCTTAAGCCATTAACCATTTATAATCTAATTATTTTATTTTATCATGAATTATGTGTTAATTGATTAATTTTATATGGATTCCATCAACTAAAATAAGTAAGTTATCCTAAAATTTAAAGATACAAATACATAATGAGGTACTATTTTGGGTTTGGTATATTATTTTATTTTTCTAGCGGATTGTAAACCAACTCCATCCCTAGGAGAAAACTTACTTGAACATGTACTTGATTGAGAGCATGCATTCTATAATTAATCCAATAAAGATATAGGATTATTTTTTTCTTCAGATCTAAATATTAACTACGTCCACTCACCTAGGATCTTCATCTATTATATATGCTATAATCTCATGAAAATGAGGGGATAAAAAGTATTGGTCTAGGGGGTTTACATAAAATAATCTATGGGAACAAAATCCCATGCATAATGAGAATAGTGGATGATGCGTATACCATCAATTTTAGTTATTAACAATAAATTAAAAATGAAAATAATTACATACACATGTTTGTTTGAATATCATGATCACTCATATACAAGATAAGAATATACATTTTCACTATACTAAAAAGATACTTTAAATCATTATTTAATGAAGATAAACACCTAAATTGTCTAACTAATTTTCTAATTAAATAAAATTTTCAATTTATCTATATTACATCTAACTCTTCTTGAAATTTCCATCCTATATAATTTTAATCAAATTAAATAGATTAATTTTATTTAAATTTAACAACATACACAAATTTACATGGATTTAATGAAAATTACCCATCTAAACTACATAATGTGGTCCTTCAATTGTGTATTCACATATAATTCATCATTTACTTTGAAACATTTCATTATAATCCACGTGTTTTTAAATAAATGGTGCATGATCAAATGTAAATTACATGGATTGTGATTCCATTTACACACAGGGAGAACACTACAAGTAAATACCATGCGTTCTTTTTCGTTCATAGTTTAAGATATAAATTTAGTTAATATATAACTTATATTGATATCCCTTAGTGTGTACTATCAAATAAATATCCCATAGAACACATGTTCTATGATTAAATATATTATTAATTTTCTTATATATAAATTTTTTTACAAAAGGTATATCATAGAATACATTTGGGATACATAGAGTTTAATCTCTTCTAATATTTTCCATAACAAACCCCATGAGACCATCAATGTTTGTTGGTCATCGATGTGTATGGATTTCACAACATGTAATCTAGAAAGATGATGTGTGTCCAAAAATTCCAATGGTTTTTACATCTTCATATCAAGTATTGAATTCATGAAATAAATTATATTCATCATATATTCAATTGGGAATGCACTTGGAGTACACATTGTGAAATCTAGGTAAACAATGTGAAATCTATGTACATAATGTGTTATCTAGAAAAACATCATGGTTTCCTGGACAATTAAATATGTGGTTTATAATAAATTTATTCCTCATGTAGTTATTACACTATTCCATTCTTTAAACATGAGATATCATATTGTGTTGATCATAATAACACAATGTAAACCTTTAAAATATATTTCATGTATTATCGTGTTATCTAGAAAAATCCTCAACATCTCTTGGTGGATCCTTCAGATGTTCTTCATGTTAACTTATCATTTTCGTTGTTGTATATACAATAATTAAGAAGGTAAGAGATTGAATTGATGTTCATATTTTATGATTGATAATCATGATATGAATCTATAAATAAGTTTATATTGTGGATAAATTATTAACAAATAATTTTAAATTAATTATATGATAACTTTATTACCTTTTGATGGTTTGGGGACCAATAGAAGTTCCAATTAGCCATATCCAACATTGATTGATTTCATAACCAGTGAATAATAATACATGTACATGATGAATAATTTCATAAAAAATATAAATAATTCAATGGTTAATTTACTTTTTGAATAATGTAATTAAGAAGGTGGGATCTTCATATATAGATAAGAAAAATTTAATTTATATATTGAAAATTAAATTTTCTTGTAATAAGTTTTTTATTGATGAATAAGTAGCCTTTTATTATCCTTCTATAATTTTGGTAGAGTACCTAATGGTATAATACCTTAAACAGTGATCCACATGTGCTTGAAAATATAATACTATCATCATAGAATCACCAGGTGCAAGTGTAGTCAATTTTGATCAGTTATAGTGTTCATCATTGATCAAAATATTAATCTCTTCAAGAACAAAAAAAAATTATTGTGTTCTATAAAATTATATGGAGATAGGGGAGGTCAAGAACTCTAGTTCATGTACTTTTTATTAAAAGGATTATCTCTAGAAATTGAGGTAATTATCCCTAGGTTTGTTTACCATAACGAGTGGCTTACCTAGGAATGTGATAAAACCAAATATTTATAATGTTAGATACAGTTTGTAATTGAACCTAATCCCTTATCCAATCTTTTATTATTTATAGTACCCCATGTCTAATAATAATATATACATATAATTAATATTTTTTTTTGATGTGTAACACCTATAGATAAATAAATATTATTTGGAAAATAAATAAATAATTATTTATTTAAATAATATTTTATATAATGTTTCAAGGATGATAATTAAAATTAGTCTAAAACCCACTTAAATATTTTATCAGGCCTAAAATAATTATAATTTATTTATTAAATAAATATCAATACATTATTTCCAATAAATACAATAAATATTATATTCAATAAAACATGTTATTAAATATTTCATATTATTTAATTAATAAATTTAATCTTTCCAATAAATTTTGATTAAAATTGAATATCAATAAACCCTAAAAATTTATTAAACCCTAAATAAGGAATAATATTTATTCTAAATTGATAAATTCAAATTAAAATTCAACTGAGATTCTAGATGAACTTCATGTGTGACCCTCCCTACAACTTTCTTGGTGATATTAGGTGGAACTACCAAAATATAAATGTTTACGTCACGGAACATTCCATTGTATGCATAGAGGATTTAATTAATTCCAAATTATCCATAAAATCATAAAATCATATAGTATGTAATATAATCCATATGTTGGGAGATATCTGGTCAGTTTGGTTACACACTGATGGCATCAACCAACGAACTCAATAACTCATTCTATACCATTCAATAGTTGAACCTTCTTTAAGAAAACCATGGCCATTGATTTATTTTAATATTTAAATTCCAATAAAAGGTCATATTTTGTCAACTTATATTAAATAATTAAAGCTATAAAACCATTCAAGTATTATCCATTAATGCAATATCACTCAGGACACACCCAACATATCCTACATCATTGAGAACATATTTCATCACTATTTACATCAATACATAAAATCACTTGAATAATGATATAAATTATTAATAACATAGAAATTATAATTATCAATACTCATGTCCTTGGGTAAGTACATCCAATGAAACAAACAAGTTATGACTTCTTACATGTAGTTCATGTTCTAATTATCTACTATACATTTAATTTCCAAAGGAGTACACCATATGAATGTGTCTCAAAGATCCATGAATCTCTACCCCTAATACCCTATATAATTTTCATTAAATAAATTTATTTCCACATATATAACATATATTTAATTATACTATAGTACCAGTTCTAGGTTATCATCATAGTGGGGAACAAAAAAAATGTCTCAATGTGACAGTTACTCATTGGACATTATCGCATACTTTGTCATGTAGATGTAAAATCATGATGTGATAATAAGTTTATTATTATTTAGAACAATTAATAAATGTTTTAATAATGTTACTTGATGGTTGTTATAGGGAAACCACTACTATAGGAAAAGTGAGTTGGGAGAGAATTCACCTTCCATAATATATTTATTCAAAAAAGTCATTATACGATTCATAGATCCAAACTACCCTTTCAATTCCTCCAACCCCAAAAAGCCAATAATTATTTTTTGATTATTACATTGAAAACTCCCCAATACAAGGATTAAGTTGTGTAGGTGTTGGCTATGAATACTCCTAAAGTTAACTAGGCTTCACCAATATAATTAAATAAAATAGGGAGAGTTAAAAAACAATCCTCGGAGGAATTAAAATATATATAATGAAATTAATTTAATTCATTTATGGAGTTAAAGGATAAATCATTCCATAAATATTTGAGATTACCACCTATGATAAAAATCAAGACACCACATGTAACAATAACACTGAAACCCATTCACACTATAATTGAAATCAAACAGTTTATTAACAAAACTAATTAAAGGATATTCAGGATATAAACCACCTTTTGTAATTAGCCTCCAGTTCCTATTCCACTCACTCCTCCAAATTCATCCAATGATACAACTCCATCTTCCAAAATCTTAAATAATCATTATAAATGGTAATGTGCCTGATTCTTGGTAGATATATTTAACATGATTCGTTTATTATTCAATTATTTTATTGATGTTTTACATATATACGTATGGAATATTGGAGTCAGGTTCCTATATGGAATGACAATAATATGTGTTATTAATCACTCGTTTATCACCACTTATGAATTTTATTTGCTAGTGTTCATGGAAATCAACATGTATACTTGGAGGATTATATTGGAGACTAGTTTTTTACAAGAGAGGTGGTAGATGATGAAATATAATGTTGTATAGAGATATCACAATGGTTTCATTTATAATATGATTAATATTTGATTGCATTTATATATGATATGTTTTCTGTATATGTATTTTTATTTTTTTATTTTATATTTTATGGTGAAATGTTTCTTAATAAATGTAATTTTTGTATGATATTGTTGTTTTTAATTCTTATTATGATGGAGGATGTTTCATATTTGCAGATAGAGTTAATTCACATCATTATATCAAGTGGATACCTGAGTGCTAATCATTGACCTCTAGAAAAATAAAGGAATCCCACGAAAGTTCCCATTGATTTATATTCTGGTCTAGAAAAATTTTATCATCAATTTATATTGGAGGTTTTTTATAAGGTAATTCCAGGTATATTATATTTTGGATAATTTAAAAAATAATTTACTAAAAAAATCCTGTACATTTATTTATAATAAACTAATTTTCAGATGGTGTTGGTCACTAATATTTTCTTAGGAAAGACACTCATTAATAAATCCTGACTGGAAAAAGTTTTGTAATAAGAATATGGAATAATGTAGTGAAGTATTTATAACATATATTAAGTCCTTTTTTGTCCTTTTGATTTATTTGATTACATTTTGGGATTATATTTATGGAATAAAATGAAAAAATATTCATCAACAACAACATCATATTTCTTGAGAATAAAATCAAATGCATTAAATAATTTGATAATTACTGAATAGATGGGTACATTTTCAAGGATAAAGTGGGTTATATTTTATGATATGAGGATAATACGATGTATATTAGTATTTTTTATATTATAAGCATATATAATTATAGAATATGAGATGTTATGATCTAGCTCTCATGTGGTTTTCTGGAAGTTTCAAGAATACCATTTAAATCATACGTAATAGTATCACAAGGTGGTTTTCATTGATCTATTGTGAGTAGAGATTGAGATTCTCATTTTTATTTTTAATATATCACTTCATCATATTACTGAGTGTCTAAAATTTTGAATATAAAAATTATATGATGCATTCAATATGTATGACTTTAACATGATATTTAATGTTGGGAGCATATAGTTTTCATTAGTTATAGTTCCATCAACATTTCATCATGACATGGTAAATATTTTTGGAATAGACTGTGATTTTATGACACATAAAAAATTTATATATGTACATTTCAACATATGGAATGAGATAAATTAAATGGATGATTCATTATCAGATGATCAATTATTAATGGTATTAGGGTGATTGAATGTTTCTTGTGATAGGTGGTGGAATTAATGATGTGATATTAAATAAGAGGATATCCTTGTAATTATATATTCTTTTACAAAAAAACATGATGAATTCTCATTGTATGAAATAGATAGGTTTAATATTTTAATAGAGAATTCACTAGTGTATTTTTTCATTATTTCCATTTTTTGGTTATACTATATATGGTAGTTTATTATACATCTCATTTATTCTTTGACGGGATGATGTTAGGGAATTTTACGATTAATTATAATGTACCACACTAATTACTATATTTTATGTGAAAAACGTGTAATGAATTTATTGATGACTCAATTATATGGATACTAGTCAAGAAGAATAAAAGGGAATATTGATTTAAAATATTGATTTAATTTTATGATAACTCCAAGAGGAATTTAGATAAGATCATCTCATTATAATTTTAATAGACAAAAAAGAGATAAATAAATTATCATTAGTTTGATTACAAATCATAAACAACAAGGTTAAACTAAAATTTAGTAAAAGAAAAAAAGACATTAATTTTATTACTATATTAATATGGTTTTATATTGGTGAATTTATTTTACTCTACATTATGATGGATACCAATAATATATATGGATGAATGATAGAATGTTTTGGGATATGTGATGTATGTTTCTATTGTAGAGTTACTCTAGATTTTTTAGGTTTTATTTCAGGGACTATACTGTATTTATGATAGTTAGATGTATATATTTAGGAAAATAAATTTAAATTTGTGGTTTTATAGGTCTATTGAACATTCTTTACAATGGAGTGCGAAAGAAGGACTATACTTTTCGAATTCAACACCACCACAATAATAGATTCCACAACACAGAACTAATGACATAATGGATATATATTGTGGATTTGATAAAAAACATGACTACATGAAGTTAATGGTAATTTATTTTAAAAAGTGATAGAAATTGAATGAATATCAGTAGATTGATATGATATAAAATTTAGTTTTATAATATTTTAGCTAAGTGATTAGGCTAGTGTTTTTATTTAGAGTGTTTTTTGGAGATGTTGATATAATCACTTTTACTTGTGATGTTTAATGATATAATGACCTATGAATAGAGTCACATGGATTTGTTTTATGTGAATGGGATAAAAACCTATATTCATTATAAAATTATTATAATATTTACTAAATTTATTATTTATATTTTAATTAATTTCATTAGAAATTGGGGGAAAATTATGTGTTATAGAGTATCACATTGAGAATTAGAGATGACTTCATTGATTTTGGGAAAGCATAGGTAGTCTTTTTTTGAATATCTTGAGTAAAAACAATGAAATGAACCATTATATATATGGGTAAGGAGGCAGCCATAATATACATTAAAATAATATTTTTTATTATTTATTAAATGGTTATTATATGTAATGGTGGTGGTTTTTTCCTTATCATATATAATTATTGGTAAGATGAAATATGCTATATGATTTCCTATTGAGATCAATTAATTGTTTTAAATGAGAAAATATATTATCCATTTTATTCCGTGAAATAACACAACTCTATAGTGGTAACTACAAGAGATGATGATTATTTTTTGTAATTAATTAAAGATATATATATTTGGAGCTAAACCATTGTTCTGATATTATGGAATTACAAATTTGGTTTTTTTACCCAAAAAAAATTACGATTTATTATTTTATTTCATACCAATGAATATTTAAATCAACGGACATTATAAAAGCTGATACTATTGGATTACATAAGACCAATTCATAGAAATTTTGTGGTGTGAAGCAAATTAGTGAGGTATTTGATAATGTGATTATATATTTTTTGGGGAATTCATGTTAGGTTTATTTATATTGGTATACAGATAAATCGATTTTCATAAATACAAATAGAATAAATTACTAGGAAATTGATGAAATTATTGACTAAATATAATTTTTTTTTGTTATTTTGAATAGTGTGAAAAATAAACAAAATTTCAATTGTTGTGTTTTTTGCATGGTGTGTGACTCTGTATTAATTATATCTCCTACCAAATTATAAATTAGTTTTCAAGGATTGATATATTAGTCCATACATGTCTATTTTGAACTTAAACAAGACATGTTTAAAGTGATATATATGTTCATTGATATCAAATGTTTTTTATCTTGTAATAATGTTTTCTTTTATTTAAAAGAGGTGTAGAAAGATGAATCTGTTATTAAGATATATATTTATTTTTCATATGTATTCTTACCCTCATATTTTATTAACAACTATTTAATATGGTTACATTTCAATTGTTAGAAATTATTGAATGATGATTTCGAAAAATGAATTTCAATGTGCATTCTTAAGAAAGTCAGTTATATGATAGTGTATATATGGAAATATCTTATGGAGGATATGGATTTTCTACAATTATTATTCATTTAAATTTTATTATTTGAATCATTTATTTACAAATAAACATATATTGAATTAAGAGGTAAATATTTTTGATGCCCCAACAAGGATGGTGTAATATAAGTATATATATTTATCTTGGGATCATGGAAGCTTTATAGTAGAATTTATAACTCTAAATTATTTGGATACATTATACACATGAAATGGAAGATATTTTGAGGTTTTACATCCATCAATATTAGTGAATGGAATTATAAAGTTATTTATTGCATATTTTTATTTCAGGGGAAATATTCTAACTATGATGAATGAAATATAACATATTCTTTATGGGAATGATTAATAATCTTCATTCTCTTTAGAAACCATTTTAGTTTTAATGTATTCATTGAAACTAATATTTATTAATTTAGTTCTTATTATTATTTCATTAAGTACCATAAAATGTTCAAAAAATAATATATTTATTCAAATTAAAAATGTCAAAATATTAATTTTATGAGTTTTTTTGGAGGGTCATATTTTAAAAAAAGTGTTCACCATTGAATTTAGAATAGGGAATCATCATTTGAGTGATATTTTCATATTTCTCTATCATTATGTGAGTTTTTGGAAAATTATAGTAGTGCTATTTTAAACAAGATTATTTTAATTATTAAATAAGACTAAATTTATAATCTCATAATATTGTCTTATTTTAGATAGTGGATGAGCGTTGATAATATCATAGTACTGTTTCTATTGAGATGTAGCTATATTGACATGGAAGTATTTACAACTATTATTGAAAAAAATGAAATATTAATGATTCATTGACTTAAATCCCCTTTGAAATTAGTAAAGGCCTTTATATTTAAAAAATAATCCACATTCTCAATTTGGTAAAATGTGGATAAAATAACTTATGATTAAGATATTAAAATTGAGATTATAATGAAATTAGAATACTATAAATATGAGTTATATATTGAATTTAATCTCTTGGATAATTCTTATAATTTTCAATGTCTCATTATGATCTGAAGTCACTAATATGAAACACCTGAAACCTCACTTATATATTATGATTTCTTGTCTTTATGTGATTTTAAATGTAAAAATTTTTTGAAGATGAAAATTGTGGTTTTATAGATATTTAATAACTATATTTTATTATTAACTATTATAAAAGTGATAATAACATAAAATCACAATAAATCAAATTAGAAATGACTTCTATTTTTATATTATAATTAAAACAATAAAATGATAAAAAATTGTGATTATATGATAAATGGAATAAAATATATTTAATAGCTAATTTTTTTTCGAATTTCCTAATATATTTAATTTTGTGTGGACATAATTTTTATTCCAAGATTAAAAATAATATTTTTCACAATATTCATAATGAAGAAAATGTATCATCATATTTTCTAGAAAAAAATCATAGATTTCAATATCTTAATATTAAGTAAATTGAAATATCAAAAAATGTGGTTTTGGAGTTGTGTGTTAAACTTGGACCACAATACATCTTATCTATATTAATAACGTCTAGAAATGGTTACATGGAAAGTCTATTTTATATGGTAGGAGAATACACGTGGTCTAGGTCACATGATCGATTGCACTCTAATCAACATATTGGATAGTTATAGGTCAGGGGATGATATATAATGGGAGGTATGACATGTCCCAACTAGGTTAATTTGATCATTTGATCTAATATTCAGGTGAGGTAGTTTGGATAGTATGGGTAAACATAGTTGACATAATGACCAAACATAAAACAAAATATAATATAGATTTTTAGCCAATAATTAATTTTTATATATTTTAGGTTCATCAAAGTTTAGAGTATTTAATAATAAAGTCACCACTCTTACATAAAAATATTTCATCAAAAAGTTGACACTTAACCTTAGTATCCATTTTCTCAAGAAAATTTTTTTTGACATATTTTTTTTCATGAAATATCATTATGATATATATTATCCTCTCCGCCATTTCAATAATCATCCATAAAACCATTTAGAGACATTTTTTAATTTTAGATGAATATATAAAACATAGCAAGGGACATATAAAATGAAAAAAGAAGGATGTTAGTTCATGATAAATTATATGGTATTTCACTTTCCCTAAAATAATCTTTGCGAAAAAATAATCTTTTTATTACACAAGACTTCAATTTTTATTCCCAAATAATGCAATATAATTTTCATAATAAATATTAAAAAAAAATTCATAAAGGATCCTTAGTAATCACCGAAAATATATAAAAAAATTCAAAAAAAAACTATTCATTTCCCACATAAGTTTTATAATATGCATTCCATTAAAAATAAGCTCAGGTGAAATCACAAGAGAGATTAACATAAAGAATACGTTATTATATGATCATGGAAGCATAAAAAACAAGGCCAATACCCAAAACATAAAATAATCATATGTTAAGGATAACTACCAAGATAACACCACATAGTTTATATCGTACCATCATGGAATAACTTTACACATAACCACAAACATAATGAATCATTATATAAAAAAACATCCCAATGTATTTGAGTTCTATCCGAGAACACCAATCATAAAATTTTCAATATTTTGTGTTAAAAAAATAAATAATTAATTATTCATAACCATACAAATTTTTCACAAAATAAATTCGGTTCCATAATCTTATCTCATTTTATTATCAAATGACATTTCATAAATATGTCATTTGAAAAATGAGAATAAGTCATGTATCACCTCGTCAAGGAATGGATGATAAGATGTGTATATATGTAAGGGAAATATATATATAATTTATTGGAATTAAATAACATTAAATTGATATTTAGAGAGAGATAAAGTGAGCTTGGGTGATAAGGTTCATGATCTAAATAAAAAGTCGTGTTTGTAGAGATCCCTTAGACTCAAAAGCAAAATATTTCCAGATATCAAAATATCCCTTCCTTTTAATATCCTTTTTAAAAATACATAGAATAAAATAAATGTGCGTTATTTTTATTGAATAAAACATGGATTATTATAAAATAATCCAAAAATCAAGAAACCATAATAACAATAGTAAATATCATTTATATTATATACATTAAAATGACATTATTTTTATCTTTTGTAAGGAAAATAAAAAGTTTCTGTACAAATTATGTTAGTTTATTCCTTTCCTAAAACATTTAAATAAAGTAAAAAACATACATAAAATTTCATTTATAATTCATTTATTCCCATGCAGATACATAAATAAAATAATTTTAATAATATGGATATAGAAGATAATTATTTAGAAATTTATTTTTAATACATTTAAAAAGGGTTTCAAAGTAATTTGTCTCTTACCTCAATCTGGACTCATCATGTGACTTCATTGTCTTCCTAAATAATAAAAATATTTTAGTTATATACTTACATAATTTTTTTAAAAATTTATTATTCAATTTTCATTTACTTAATATAATGTTATATTCAATTATACAATATATTATGTTTACATTGGATTTTTTGAGGATATTCAGATTGTATAACCAAAATGTAATTTATAAGTTGACTTTGGTAAAAGTAACAATTATTTCATCATATCTAGAATCATAATAATGAAATAATTATCATTTATAAATAAATTATAATTCTATAACAAACCATTAAATATTGTTATGAATAAATGAACAATGTTACATTCATTGAGAAAGTAGGTCATATATACTAATGAGTAACAATTCCATTTTTTAATGACTACGATGGAAGTTAGGTACATATTATTTTTTCTTTCCAAAATTATCATTATATTATAAATATAATATTATTTATTTAAATAATAATATATTTTATAGAGCCCCTATATTATTACACATATATATTGTACCATTTTAGATGAATATTTATTACATTACACAAACACATACCAGAGAATCATAATGTGATACTACCTTTAGAAACATGGGCACATATAAAATGGTCCATAATTGATCTATTTCATAACCCATAAAAATATTCATAACTAGAACCCTTCTTAAACATATCATTAAAAATTAATTTCTCCATATCCTTAGGAATGGAAACATATGATAGGGTGAGCTCAAATACTCAGTTATGGTAAACAAGAGTGATAACAATTAAATGAGAGTATATGGGTACTAGAACAGGATAATAACATATGAGAACCATACCCTACATAACATGTAGAGACCTGAAGCCTGACGTACAAGGACATTACATTACTTTTTCGGAATACTTATTACAAAACAAAAACACACACAGAAGGATCGTAATAGTTTAGTGTCTTTGGAAACTCGGAATATAATCTTATAATCGTGGTGAAAGATCTTCAACATCTCCCATAAAGATCTTATTTTTTTACCTAAAACCATTCTTTATATCCTGGGGAAAAGAAAACATAAAAGGGTGAGCTCAAATGCTCAGTAAGGGTAAACAAAAGAAATAACAATCACATCATATTCATAAGAAGATAACATTTTGGAAATCTTTACCTGCAAAAGAGAGCATAATTTCATAACATGGGATAAATCATAGTAGTGAAATGAAATCCCATTAATCATAACTTAAAACATGAAACTTTGTGGCATACACACATAATCATATAGAATCATATCTTATTAGTCCAGACTCATTGCCAAGACTATCTTAGTGGACAAATTTCATTTCTGAACCAAGTCACCCTCGTTTCAGTCCTGTTTCACTGAACCGGTATAACCTACCGTTCCATCCATGTCTATCTCATGAGATATAAAATATTTACCCAATGCATTGTAGGGAGATATAGGTCCCACACATCTCATAATGATACCGATCTTATGTGTGCCACAAAATCATAAATCATACATCATAGAATAACCCATGTAATAAAAATGGGAATCTTAAACATCGTGACATCATAAAACAATTCATATAAGATAAAGGAATTCATAAAAATATAATTCCATCACAAAATAATCAAATAAATGTAATAATAGGGATAAAAACAGAACCCTTTATTATCTTAGATGCAAAATAATTTTGATAAAACACTTGAACTCCATTCTTGAGGAAAATATCATTTCTTCTTCAAAAAAAACATTTTCCTTTCTTAACATGTCATGAAATTTTAAATTAAAAGAAGTTGATTAAAAAACATGAAAACATGTAATGGAAGCTTCTTGGAAATAATGTTTTAAAAATCCATTCATGCCGTATAAGTTAAAAAAACATTCTTCTCGTACTTTTGTCGGAAAAGTCAAAAAAGTACCTCGTACGAAAAACGGAAAAAGATTCCTTTCATATCTTTTACTAAAAACTAAACGAAGGGTAAAATAGGATTTAAAAAATTGTAGGTGAATGGAAATAATATTACATATTGAGGAAACATGGATTTGGATGATAAAATACACCCCAGTAAATTTCAAAGTATAAACAATCTCGGATAAAAAGGAGATTGTGATATTTCCCTTACCTTAGGTCCGATTTGCTTCGTAAGTGTCCGAACCACCTGTATAATGATTTAAATAATGTCATTGACTTATTAAAGAATCATATTCATTCTTATTATATCATATATGTTCATATTCTTAGCTTCTTAGTAGTAATATTTCATTGCTACTTGTTATTCGGGTGTTTATAACTTTTTGTTCTTATGCGTGTTTTGTCGAATAAATTCTTATTCTTATCTTTAGGTTATAGATACCTCATTTCCAGAATGGTATTAGTGTAATATATATCATATTCATTCATTAAATTCATTTATATAATCATTATGAAATGAAGATCATGTAGAACGAGTCGCATCACATCGTGGAGATGGTATTCCGTACGTACGCACGATTGATGATATCGTTCCTATGATTGTGGAATTGTATTGGAGTATATGTATAATATTCCAGAATAAGTATCTCTTTATAATAGTAATATATAGTCATTATTTACACCATTATACCCATCCAAGTATGGTGGTGGTGGAAAATAGATTACACCATGGCGTGGAGACGGTATTCCGTACGTACGCACGAGCAGTGATTTCTTTTTCCGTAGGATGAATAGATGATGAAATAGGGTTGTTTCATACTTATAATAACATATCAGTATATTAGTGATACTGATGTTATTACTTCATAATGAAACTACTAAAGAAGAAGAAGTTGAAGAAGAAATAAAGATGAAAGAATCGGTAACGGACATTACCTCCTCTTTGAAGTGCTTCTTTGAGACCTTCTTTTAGGGCACTAAAATTGGTCTTTGAAGAATACCAGGACCCCTAGGATGTCTATAGGGAATTTTAGAGGAGAAAGTTTTTGGGTTTGGCCGAGCTTTAATGCTCAAATTGGTGTGAGGAGGAGAGGGAGGAGGTGCCCTTTTATAAGGGAGGAGAGGGGTACCTTTGGAATAACTAAAAATATTATTTTATTATAAAGTCAAGTTCGGTTTTAAATAGATCCAAATTGATATATTTATAAGATAAGGTGGGTATGGGTCGAAATACTCTCATCCAATATAATTTAGACAAGTTTAGGTTCCTATTTTAACATTATCATTTAGATTTAACATTAAGTTAAATAATTTTACTTTTACCATGTCATCTTGTGTTCTTATACTATAAGGTAAATAAACATACTATATCAAGCAAAAAGAACCCCAAGTTGTTTATTATTAATATATATATCCTTATATGAGTCATTTTTCCAAACCTTAGATTTTTAGGAATTACATAAAAATTAATAATATAATATTTGTTTTAAAAACTAATTTTTGACAATTTTGACACTATTTGGTACATGATTTTTATAAAATTCATAACAGAATGATAAGTTCGAACCAAGTTACTTATATCAACAATAACATGTCATATTAACATATAAAATTTTTTTAGTTCATAAAAAATCTCAAATTATATTTATTTGGGTATTTATAACATCAATTATGTCAATATTTCATTAATAAGATAATTACTACATCATCATTGTGTCATAAATAAATTAATATATTTAATGTCTAAAAATTAAAAATAAATTACCATTATGTAGGAAATCTTTTTATCTTTCTAATTAATATTTATAGTAGAATTTATCTTATGTATAACCCCATATTAAAAATTATTTACTTATTAAACTTTGATTTTAACTATTTTAACCCTTCTTTATATAAATTAATAATAAATGTCCTAATCTAATCCATGTGGGCCTAAATGGTCATATTTTATTCCTAATGTTGTTTTTGGTCGAATTACACTTGTCCAATAGAATTAAGACATGTGTTAGGGTAATAATAATATCATTTTTACCTTTAATTACCATATTTACTTTTAATCGTGGTAAAAAAAAGTAAAAAGTTACTATTCACCAAAAATTATTTTCATCTCAATGAACCACATTTTACTTACTGAAATCAACCTTGTGTCTCGGATTTTTAAAATTCCACTCACAGAAGCGGTAAAAATAAGTTTTATGAAAAATTCATTTTTTTTACTACCACTTAGTGGTTTCACTATTCATCAAAAAATGAAAGATTCCAGAAAAATACCAAAAATTAGGACTAAGCTATATTTGATATTGTGAACTCAAAAATGATGTCTATTTTACCAAATTAAAATAAACTCAGTTACATTAACTAATTTAAAAATTAAATCCCGTCGTCAAAACAAATGGCGTGTTTTTAAGAGAAAATAACTATCAAAAGATTGACACTTGTTTATAACTGGTTTAAATGTGAAATTACATCCAATGACCAAAATTGTATTAAATTGTAAAAATATATTCTAAATATACTTTAAAACAACTCAAATTAACAATTTATCACTATTAATTATTTCGATTGAAAATTTTGTTTTTAATTAAAATTTAGTAATTTTCACTATTCATCAAAATATGAAAGTTATCCGAAAATCACCAAAATTTCACCCTAAGCTAATTTCGATATTCTGAATCCAAAAATGAAGTCCATTTTGAAAAATAAAATTTACAAAATTTCAAAAAGTGGTTATTACTATTCATAACGGCTAGTTTTAATAATATTTTAATGGCATATCGTTGTTTAGCGAAACTCGATATTGTGTACGATGCAAGCTATCGAGGAAACTCGCGATTTTGTGCAATTCAAGCCAGGTCAGATATGTGTGTCGTGAAAGATCCTTTTGGTGTATCATATAACACAAGACATTAATGAAATTAAAAAGAATATTTTTCATAAAATATCGGGGTATTACATTCTACCCCCCTTAAAATGAATTTCGCCCTCGAAATTCGTCGGGGTTATAAATGGTTTACTACTTGAAAGTTTCTTTAATAGAAACCCACATCGTAAAAAGGAATACCAAAACAATTCTTTAAAAACAAAAGTATGAAACGTAACGGTTACCCAAATAAACTAATCACTGGGTTTCCACATAGGTGAAAATATGTATATGGAAGAGAAATCTAACCATCATGTTCTGATGGAGAGTGGTAGAGAACATGGATATGGAAAAGCCAGCAATCACAAATCCATAAATTTGTGATGATCTAAGGTACCATCTGATTCATCAGATATAAGAGCATTAGGACAACATTTTTGGTTTTCAAGATCATTTTGGAATTAGAAGAAATACTTTCGTGATTTTGGTATAGTCTAACCGTTTGTCGTTAATTGGACAATTTCCACTTCATCTCTTAAAGAAATGAAGTTGAATTTGTCATTCGTGATGTGTTAGCAGATCATGTGATAGATGATGGTTCATTCCATCTGTCTCAAACCAGAGGTTAGAAAAAATACATAAGTCCATCTATAGTGTGATTAATCCTATATAGTTCCTACAATGAACTTATACTTCATATATCATACTGCTTAATATAATAAAACTAGTTTCTACTAAATAGGGACTTCCTGTAGGCCAGTGGTAGGCGATAAAGGCCAGTCGCACTTCGGTTGTGGGTTCGATTCCCACAGCCTTGTCCGACGGAATGGGCCGTCGCCCGTCCTGCAGGTTGTCCTTTTTCTAAAACTATATTACTATAACTTTCCATCAATAATATCGAAAAACTTCTATCCGTAAACAATACTAACTTATGTCCAACATAATCCATTCCAATCTTTAGTCTTATCCATAATACTACAGTCCACTCTCATAATATAGTGAAAATGATTACCAGAGATTTAATATCATCGTTGATCCCCATATATCATAAGATATGTATTGTTGGTCACATTCCAAACATTCAAAGGCCTTAATCATGTATTCTCTTGAATACCCATTGAACCATAGTGAAAACTTGAATGCAGTTAAAAGTTAACACTTTCCACATACCAAAATACTCAAAATTCTATATACTCAAACCATGATATCACTTAGTCCTTATATCAATCATGAGCTCATGAATACTATTAAACATTTCATTTTCTCATTTTCCCTTCATTATGTGCATATCATCATATTTCCAAAAATATCTCAATCACTTTGAATACCACATTAGTCCAATACATAAATATTCAAATACTCTATGATATAACATTATTTTGGAATCCCATTACATAAACACTTAATCATTCCACCACATAGTTGTCATATTCAACATCGCCAATAGTGATCGCATGTGACTTCCCTTTGTCCTTTGCCTTAAGCGGTTTCTCATGTCAATCATCACTAACCCTTGGATTAGGGAATTTATTAGCATAATGCCCCATTTCCTTGCACTTGAAGCATTGAAGTGTTGGTGGTGCGTTCTCTGTAGTGTTTGCTTCATTCACATCATTAGAAACCCTTTTTCCATTACTTCGACACTCAGCTGCTCGATGACCTTATTTTCCACACTTAAAACATTTTCTAGTCCCTTTAAGACAATCTCCACCATGCTTCTTTCCACACTTTGTGCATAAGGAAACATTCATCTTCTTTTCACCATTATTTTGAGATTTCTCCTTTACTCCATCTTTCGTTTCTTGTCAAAACCATGAGATGGATATGTAACACCAACTTCCATTTCTACCTTGATAGCACAACGCACAATTTATTCATAGCTACTGAAGTCTGTTATAGATAATTCCCTTCAAAGATTTGGTTTTAAGCCACTGATGAATCGATCAACTTTACTTTCAGGTTGGATGATAAATCCAGATGCATACCTTGCAAGCCTTGTAAAATTCTCCTTGTATATACCAACAGATTCATCATCCTTTTGCATTAGTTCAAGAAACTCCTTTTCCATCTTTGTTCAAAGAATACGAGGGAAGTAATTACTGAAAAATAAGTTCTTGAACTCGTCCCATTCCATGGACTCAATTTCATCTCTTGGCCTCGTATTCTTCATAATATTCCACCATTGATCAGCTTCACCTTCCAAACGATATACTGCTAAGATGACTTTATCATGCTCAGAACATTGAAGAACTGAAAATATCTTTTCAGTGGTACTGATCCATTGTTCAGCAACAAGTGGATCGGAAGACCCACTAAAAGAAGGTGGACATTGCCTCATGAAGGACTCAATAGAATATTGTTCCCTTCTCTACTCATTTGGAAGTCCAGAATGATTCATAGGTTGTGTAAGTATAGCAATACGATTTTGCACTCCATCTCCCATAACATTTGTTTGTTCAGGAGGACAATCATTGCATTGTCCATTACATTGATCAACACGATTGCTTCGGGTTCCAGCCATCGTCTAAAACCCAAAAAAAATAGTGTGAGAGGAAAAAATCATAATAAAGGCGGAGTAACTTCAATATCTAACATCTTAGGTTTAATTCTAAGATCGTTAGCACAATTCTAGGACTATAACCTATACTTATACTTAACCTTAAGGACATCCCTAGACATACCTTAGAAATATCTATAGGGATCTCACTAAATTTCTCGCATCCTAGTTTCAAAAGGTTGACTAAACCTTTCCTCTGATACCAACTGTAGAGACCCGAAGCCTGACGTACAAGGAAATTACATTACTTTTGCAGAATACTTATTACATAACAAAAACACACACAGAAATACCGTAATAGTTTAGTGTCTTTGGAAACTCGGAATATAATCTTCTAATCATGGTGAAATATCTTCAACATCTCCCATAAAGATCTTCTTTTTTTTACCTAAAACCTTTCTTTATATCCTGGGGAAAAGAAAACATAAAAGGGTGAGCTCAAATGCTCAGTAAGGGTAAACAAAAGAAATAACAATCACATCATATTCATAAGAACATAACATTTTGGAAATCTTAACCTGCAAAAGAGAGCATAATTTCAAAACATGGGATAAATCATAGTAGTGAAATGAAATCCCAATAATCATAACTTAAAACATGAAACTTCGTGGCATACACACATAATCATATAGAATCATATCTTATTTGTCCAGACTCATTTCCAAGACTATCTTAGTGGACAAAGTCCATTTCTGAACCGAGTCACCCTCGTTTCAGTCCTGTTTTACTGAATCGGTATAACCTACCGTTCCAGCCATGTCTATCTCATGAGATATAAAATCATTACCCAATTCATTGGAGGGAGATATAGGTCCCACCCATCTCATAATGATACCATTCTTATGTGTGCCACAAAATCATAAACCATACATCATAGAATAACCCATGTAATAAAAATGGGAATCTTAAACATCGTGACATCATAAAACAATTAATATAAGATAAAGGAATTCATAAAAATATAATTCCATCACAACATAATCAAATCAATGTAATAATAGGGATAAAAACAGACCCTTTATTATCTTAGATGCAAAATAATTTTTATAAAACACTAGAACTCCATTCATGAGGAAAATATCCTTTCTTCTTCAAAAAAAACATTTTCCTTTCTTAACATGTAATGAAATTATAAACTAAAAGAATTTGATTAAAAATAAACTTGAAAACATGTAAAGGAAGCTTCTTGGAAATAATGTTTTAAAAATCCATTCATGTCGTATAAGTTAAAAAAACATTCTTCTCGTACTTTTTTCAGAAAAGTCAAAAAAGTACCTCGTACGAAAAATGACAAAAGATTCCTTTCATATCTTTTACTAAAAACTCACCAAAGGGTAAAATAGGATTTAAACAATTGTAGGTGAATGTAAATAATATTAAATATTTAGGAAACATGGATTTGGATGATAAAATACACTCTAGTAAATTTCAAAGTATAAACAATCTCGGATAAAAATGAGATTGTGATATTTCCCTTACCTTAGGTCTGATTTGCTTCGTAAGTGTCCAAACCTCCTGTATAATGATTTAAATAATGTCATTGACTTATTATCGAATCATATTCATTGTTATTATATCATATATGGTCATATTCTTAGCTTCTTAGTAGTAATATTTCATTGCTACTTGTTATTCGGGTGTTTATAACTTTTTGTTCTTATGCGTGTTTTGTCAAATAAATTCTGATTCTTCTCTTTAGGTTATAGATACCTCATTTACATAATAGTATTAGTGTAATATATATCATATTCATTCATTCAATTCATTTATATAATCATTATGAAATGAAGATCATGTAGAACGAGTCACATCACATCGTGGAGACGGTATTCCGTACATACGCACGAGTGATGCTATCGTTCCTATGATCGTGGAATTGTATTGGAGTATATTTATACTATTTAAGAATCAGTATCACTTTATAATAGTCATATATAGTCATTATTTACACCATTATACCCATCCAAGTAAGGTGGTGGTGGAAAATAGATTACACCATGGCGTGGAGACGGATTCCGTACGTACGCACGCGCGGTGATTTCTTTTTCCGTAGGATGGATAGATGGTGAAATATGGTTGTTTCATACTTATAATAACATATCATTATATGAGTGATACTGATGTTATTACTTCATAATGAAACAACTAAAGAAGAATAAGTGGAAGAAGAAATAAAGGTGAAAGAATCGGTAACGGACAGTACCTTCTCTTTGAAGTGCTTCTTTGAGACCTTTTAAGGCACTAACATTGGTCATTGAAGAAGACCAGGACCACTAAGATGTCTCTAGGGAAGTTTGGAGGAGAAAGTGGTAGGGTTTGGCCGAGCTTGAATGCTCAAATTGGTGTGAGGAGGAGAGGGAGGAGGTGCCCTTTTATAAGGGAGGATAGGGGTACCTTTGGAATAACTAAAAATTTTATTTTATAATAAAGTCAAGTTCGGTTTTAAATAGATCCAAATTGATATATTTCGAAGCTAATGTGGGGATGGGTCTAAATCCTCTCATCCAATATAATTTAGACAAGTTTAGGTTCCTATTTTAAACTTATCATTTAGATTTAACATTAAGAAAAATAATTTTAATTTTACCATGTCATCTTGTGTTCTTATACTATAATGTAACTAAACTTACTATATCAAGGCAGACGAATCCCAAGTTGTTTATTATTAATATATATAACCTTATCTAAGTCATTTGGCCGAACCTTAGATTTTTAGGAATTAAATAACAATTAATAATATAATATTTGTATTAAAAACTAATTTTTGTCAATTTTGACACTATTTGGTACATGATTTTTATGAAATTCATAACAGAATGATAAGTTCAAACCAAGTTACTTATATCAACAATAACATGTCATATTAACCTATAAAATTTATTTAGTTCATAAAAAATTTCAAATTATATTTATTTGGGTATTTAGAACATCAATTATGTCAATATTTCATTAATAAGATAATTACTGCATCATCATTGTGTCATAAATAAATTAAATTATTTAATGTCTAAAAATTTGAAATAAAATACCATGATGTAGGAAATCTTTTTAGATTTCTAATTAATATTTATAGTCTAATTTATCTTCTGTATAACCCCATATTAAAAATGATTTACTTATTAAACTTTGATTTTAAATATTTTAACCCTTCTTTAAATAAATTAATAATAAATGTCCTAATCTAATCCAAGTGGGCCTAAATGGTCATATTTTATTCCTAAGGTTTTTTTTGGTCGAATTACACTTGTCCAATAGAATTATTACATGATTTAGGATAATAATAATATCATTTTTACCCTTAATTACCCTATTTACTTTTAACCGTGGTAAAAAAAACTAAAAAGTTACTATTCACCAAAAATTATTTTCATCTCAATGAACCAAATTTTACTTACTGACATAAACTGTGTTTCTCAGATTTTTTAAATTCCACTCACAGAAGCGGTAAAATTAAGTTTTATGAAAAACTCATTTTTTTTACTACCACTTAGTGGTTTCACTATTCATCAAAAAATGAAAGTTTCCCGAAAAATACCAAAAATTAGGCCTAAGCTATATTTGATATTATGAACTCAAAAATGATGTCTATTTTTCCAAATTCAAAACAACTCAGTTACATTAACTAATTTAAAAATTAAATCCCGTCGTCAAAAAAAATGGCGTGTTTTTAAGAGATAATAACTATCAAAAGATTGGCACTTGTTTATAACTGGTTTAAATGTGAAATTACAGCCAATGACCAACATTGTATTAAATTGTAAAAATATATTCTAAATATACTTTAAAACCACTCAAATTAACAATTTATCACTATTGATTATTTCGATTGAAAAAGTTTTTTTTAATTAAAATTTATTAATTTTCACTATTCATCAAAATATGAAAGTTATCCGAAAATCACCAAAATTTCACCCTAAGCTAATTTCGATATTCCAAATACAAAAATGAAGTCCATTTTGAAAAATAAAATTTACAAAATTTCAAAAAGTGGTTATTACTATTCATAACGGCTAGTTTTAATAATATTTTAATAGCATATCGTTGTTTAGCGAAACTCGGTATTGCGTACGATGCAAGCTATCGAGGAAACTCGCGATTTTGTGTAATTCATGCCAGGTCAGAGATGTGTGTCGTGAAAGCTCCTTTTGGTGTAGCATATAACACAAGACATTAATGAAATTAAAAATAATATTTTTCATAAAATATCGGGGTGTTACATAACATATATAAAAAATGAGTAATGAAGTAAATCATGTAAGTTTATAAGTGATTAATCCTAATAGAATCAGTAATCATGATCCACGAGGGAAAATTCTAATAAGAAATATATTTGTTGAATGAAAATTTTCAAATAAAATTTTATATAAATCATATCTATCGATAGATTAATAACATGTTAGGTTTTGTCTCACCACCCATGTACCTACTATGATATTTTTATGATGCCATGTTCACTATTTTTATGTCTTTAGATACCCTCCATGTACACTCTTCATGATTTTGATAACCTCTCTTATACCCACTTTCACTATTGGGAAAACCTCTCGTATACCCTTTCAGCTCATATGGAATTAAAAATTGGCCAATTAATTGGATGGAGAGATAGTTCTCATCCATAATGGTTATAATTTAACCAAAATAATTTGTTATAACAAGACCACATTAACATATTGAACATCATACACGTGTATACCACAAGATCATAAAAATCCATCATATTAGAAACCATGATAATCAATGGGATTCCTAACAACTACATCATTCCAAAACCTATAGAAATTGATAAAACATTGTGATTAATTTTTTTAATAATTGATTTTGTATTTTTTGACAACTAACCTTTTTGTATAATATTTTTTTATTCAATAAATGGCCCCTATCAATTATAATTAGCTGAGAATGAAATAGAAATTATAATGAGATAAGAAAGAAATAGATTTTTTATGATTTTATAAGGAAATAGATTCATAATGATATGAGAAAGAAAAATATATTGTCACTATATGTGAAAGAAATTGAAATCATAATGAGTTGAGAAGGAAATAAAAATAATAATAAGATAGGAATGAAATATATCTGTAATGAGCAAAGAAGGAAACTAATTCATAATTATCTTAGAATGAAAAAATATTATTAATGAATTTAAAAATAAACAAATCAAAATTAACTGATACATAAAATATGATTATAGTGACATGATTATAAAGAAGACTCAAAAATATGATTGTTTATGTTTTATGAATATATGAGGAGTTTAAACTTGAAAATAAATTTTTTGTAAATCCCAGAGAATTAAAATAAGGATTGATGAGGTCAATGTAGTAGTTAAATGCAATAGATTTTTATAGTTTTAAAATTTGTTGATTTTTGAAAAGTATTCATATTTCCCACATTTTTTCAGATTGACCTATAAAAAATATGTCAGATCATTTATTCATTTTTAAATTTTTTTCAAGGGGAGAAGGTGGAGTGAAACTTAAACCAAGATAAAGTTTTTTCTAGATATAGATCTCATAAAGGGGGTTAGACAGCTAAAATTTTGTTTATCGGATTGATTATTTTTGTATTTAGGAAAATAATATGAGTTGATCAGACTGAGAAAAATCATATTCATCATCTGAGAATATTTTCAGTAACGAATATTGAGAATAAATTCATCATTTTGGGTTCATAGAATTAAGCATCTTCATATTGATTGAATTAGATCCAACATCATCGGATTGTGAAAATCAAATCTAGCAAAATCAGAATGGGGATTTAGATTGTGAAATTGTGGAGAAGTTTCAAAAATGAATTTGTTATTTAATTTTTTTAATTTTTTTATAATTACAACACTATAAAATGATAAGCATCAATAAAATAATTTTTATTTGGATATAAAATGTGTCAATAGGCCTTGGAGAGAGTTATATTAACTTCTTCGTAATAGTAGATTTCCATAAACCCACAGGGGTGGTTGTGTAAAATATGTTGTTTCTTACAATGTGGACTAAACATTAAAATATTTTTTGCTATAATTTCTATCCTAATTTTTCATTCTTGAGTATTAACTAAATGTTTAAAAAGAAATGAATCTTAATAGGTTGTAGGGGTTATAATTCTAAATGTTTTGCAACTCATAAAACATGAACAACAGACTCAACCCTCCCCCCCCCCCTCTCAGTTATTATTTGATCCATTGTAACTTCAATTGGAATTAGTGGTAGGTTACATTATTTAATCCTTATCATAGATAATATCAATTTGAGAAATAGTATATAAATTCCTAAATTTGATGGAAAAAATTATTTTGGATTGAAAAATATAATGATTCCTTATCTCTTATCTCTTTTTCATGGATTTTATTTATGCTGATACTATTGGTTCTAAACCTATTTAGAAATTACATCCTATGAAATTTCGTGATATGATAAATATAATTATTTTTTTGGTAAATGCTATATATTCAATCATTATATTGTTTTTATATAATGTTTATTAGAAGGTTATGGGCCTCAATACTTAAGAACTTATATGGGATAAGGTGGAAAGTATTTTCAAATTGTATACAAGCATAAAAGAAGAAAAAATACAAATCTATTATAATAGGATTGATGATATTAAAATGAGATATGAAGAAAATATTGATAAATACTTTACAAGATTAAATTAAACTACATACAACATCAAGGGATTCAGGGATGTCTTGGAATATTCTATAATTGTGAAGAAACATATGAGAAACTTTCTGGGCATGTTTGATTATAAAATATCCACTTCTGAAGATTTGGATGATTTAACTATTGAAGAATTTCTTATCATTATTATAGCTCATGAAATGAGAAAATATCTAATTATAAAAAATAATAGGAATAATAAAATGTATTTTGAAGCATTGAAAAAGAAAAAATTTAAGATATTGAATATGTTGACCCTTGTGGATTTGAAAGAAAATAGGTTAAGGAGTTGAATGATAAAATCATGTATGTTATATCCAAGGACCATTGAAGAGGAAAAAAAGTATTGAGGTAAAATGTCTATCAAATATTTTGAGTGTGGTGTAATCAGACACATTATTATAAATATCCCCAAGAATAATGTTGATTAATATCAAGATGATTCTGATGAAAACAATGATCGATGAAGTGGAACAAAAATGAAAATGAAGAAAATTCATCAAATTAGTGCATGAAAAAGTTTAGAAATAATTGAAATATATTTAGTAAGAAAATAGAATTGGTGTCAATTTATAAAACTCTTATGATGGTTAATGTTCAGAAAAAATCAAAACCATCATTGAAAACGTTTAGGAATAAAAGATTCATAATATTTTGAAGAAGGTGGTGAAGAATTTTATAATGATTATTATATTACAATATAATTGTTGTTGGTTTTGATGAAAAAACACTCAATAAAGAAATTAGATTAATTAAGAAAAATTATGAATAAGTGGCTGGTGGGAAAAAATATTTCATCAAGAATGAGGATGAATACATTCATGAGATCATAAGTAAAAAAATTTATTCTTGAATAAGGAATGATGATTGAAGATCATAGAAAGAAGATTTAATCTAAGGAATAAAAAGATAAAATGTTTCAATCCAAAATTCTTTAGTCCGAAAATATCCTTTGGAAGATAAATTAAATCTTCAATAATTCCTTAGTAGTAAAATATGAGACATCCAACGTTTTTAAGAGGGATAAAAACAAGGATCCTATGAAAAATCCACCCACCAAAAATAGTGTTTCATATGTTTTTTATAACATATCATATTTTGAAAATAATATTGTGAAATATTAGGGTGGAATGATGTGAGAAACCTATGACATCTACTAAATGTAAATACCCATTCCAATAAAAATATAGTCCACATTATCTGTAAGATAGAGTAGAAAGAATTTATCTTTCTTAAGAAACATAATATTTTTAAAGATCCTAATTCAATATTAAACCATTATTTTATGGTTATTATTAGTGTTATGGAATCTATGGTAATAACATATATATTTTTTGGAATAATATATTCATACTAGGAGATGTCTTGAAAAAAGTGGATGAAATAGCGAATGTAGTATGAGAAACATTCCAAATATATAGAAATATGAAAAAAGTGAATTATCAAGATGATAGATACATTTCAACAAAAAATCAATTTGAAATCCAGAAGTAGTTTTTAGAAGATGTAATATGGATGCTCAGCAAGAAAAAATATTAGGAAATTATCTGTGGAATATTGTCATTACAATGGAAAATAAAATGAATTCAAAATGAAATTTTTTTTGAAAGAGATTTTGTTATTTGGAATGCCTTGAAACAAGTAAATAGAAAATATAATGGATACTTGAAAGTGGTTGTTCCTCCCAAGTGATAGGTTATTTTATGATCTTGTAACATCTTGAAAATAATTATATAGTTGTTACTACATTTTTTAATGATTAATTAATAAAAATATGTGGAATCAGAATGGTTGATATTAAAGAAGAATATATGAAATCTAAATAATGTTTATTTGTTTATGGGCTTAACCAAAACCCACTTTGTGTAAGTCAAATTTTTGATAGTGGAAAATAATTTCTGGTAAAAAATATTCACATATCATCCGATGTGTGAAATATGGAAAAAAAATATCACAAAATGAGAAAAACTAGTGGTAGTATTTTATAAATAGGATATTTGTGTATCTCTTGTTACTTTATTACTGAAGATGAAACAATGTTGTGGCACTGAAAAAGTAGACACATTGGGTAGAAAATCTTAAAGAAAAATTTTATTTATGATGTTTATAGAAACAGTATAGAACTGAGAAAATAGAAGTATGTAATTGAATTACATTTTAGAAAATCATATGACTAGTAAAAGTCATAAGAAAGGTCAGATTCAGTCTAGTAGACCTCTTGAACTTATTCATTTTGATTTTTTTGGGTTGTTGAGACAGTGGTCAAGACGAGAAGATTTATACTTTATCACTTTTATTTATTATATAACTCTGATGATAAATATCATGTTAATGAAATGGAAGTAAGAGGCCATTAATATGTTCGTGTTTTTTACAGAATATGCTCATAAATAAATTGGGGTGAATATAAAAATTTTAAGAATAGATAATGGTACCGATTTCACAAATAATACTTTTGAATATTATCTAAGAAAACATAGTATCAATCAATTGTATAATTCTCCTTATACTCCATAGAAAAATTGATTATTTTAATTAAATAATATGATATTGGTGGAAAAGATAGTAATTTTGTGAATAGAATAAAAACATTCACAGTTCTATTTGAGAGAATATGTTTGTAAAACTATACATGATAAATATGAATACTTATTGAGACATGAAACCAACATGACTCCTTATAAAAATTGATATAACAAAGAACCTTCATTGAAATTCTTTAATGATTTTTGGAAGTCCATGTTTTCTCTAAATAAAAAATCTGGATTTGGGAATGATTGATGAGAAAGATGAGGAGGGAATATTTATACATCATTCAGTAAATGGAAGAAGTTATAAATTCTAGAAAAAAGTGTTTATAAAAGTTACTGGACTCATATGATGTGAAAGTAATTAAAAATAAAAATTCAATAAAATATTTATTAAGAATTTGATCGATGTTAAAGTGGATATTTCTAACAATATTAAAATAATGTTAAAAATCATTATCAATATTTAGAAACATTATGTAATTAGTGAAGTTTATTAGGAAAGAATCATTGAAATTTCATACTTTAAAAAAACATGTTGATTCTAAAAAAAATATTTGAAATCACAAGGATCTAGTTTAGATAAGAAGAATGTTGAGATTATATAATCCCACTTCACATATCTCAAATGTTGAACCAAAATTAGTTTTAGATGTTATTCAATACAACTAATTCATAGATTCTATGAATGAATAGTTGGAATAGATTGAGAAAAATGAAAAATAGTATCTTTTTCAGGGCCATAATATAAAATTGTTATCAAAACAATGTGGTTTTACATAAATATTTAATTGAACATTGGGATGTTTCATGAAAGAAATCCAAGCTTGTTCGTAAAGTCTATGAAGAGGCATAAGGTGTGGATTTTGAAGAAACATTTTCCCCAATTTCAAGATGATAAACTATTAGAATTTTTTTTACTGGGAACACATCATAAATAAAATTTTTATTAGATTGATGTAAATTCATATTTCGTAAATGGTGATATTGGGAAATAATATTAAATTTAATAACCTTTTATTTTTCTACATGATGAGGATGATTACAAATTTGGAAAACTGAATTTAGATTTGTAAGTGTATAAATAATTTCCACATTCTTGGTATCCAAAAAATGATAAAATTTTTAGAATGTTAAATTTTTTATGAATTAAAATTTCATAGAAACTTAAATGTGAATGATTTTAACTCTGGATCTCCAATTTTAATTGTTTATGTGCATGACATTATTTTCCCCAGGAGTGAGAATATGTTTTTAAAACATTTTCTGAAGAAATGATAATAATTTTTGAAATTATAATATGGGGTGAATTAATGATTATTAAATCCCTTACAAGTTCAGCAAAAATTAAAATTCATTTTTAATCATAATATATGTAAACTATGTTGCTGTTAAGGAAGTTTGGCATGGCTAAACCAAATTAAGTATCTATCCCTATTTCAGTGATCACAATGTTTTGTAATGATAAATTCATAAAAAATATGAATAAGAAATATTTTTTGGATGTTGATAGGAAGGATATGTGATTTTTCAACTAAAAGGAATGATATTGTTTATGTTATGACTTTTTATGCCAAGTAAAAAGTAATCCAAAATAATCAGATCTGTTGGATGAAAAAACAATTATGAGATATGTCAAAGGAATAATTTCACATAGATTTTATACAAAAGGAAATAGTCAGATAGTGTTTCATGGGATTACTAATGTTAATTACGGAAATGATTATAATGGTTGAAAATAAACCATAGGATGAACATTTTTTGTGTGAATGTAGTGTGATTTAGAATAGAAACAAAAATATTTCAGTGAATCTGGGCACAATTAAACTGAATATGTTGCAGCTACTCAGGCTTGTACTCAAATGATGTGGATAAAAGTTTATATGGATGATTTTATAGTTAAATTTTCTAAACCATTCATTATAATTTGGGAAAATCAAATTGTAGTTGATCATTCTAGTAATCCTGTACAATATTCAATATCAACACACATTAATATAAAGTTCAAAATTATTAAAGAGCATATTTATGCAAGAGATTTTTTTATGAAATACATTTGAACAAAATATTAGATTGTTGAAATATTTTTATAGAATCAATGTGGAAAGAATTATTTGGGGGAATTAAGGATGCAACTTCATGTTCATC
The DNA here is from genome assembly GCA_963277665.1 of Viscum album. Classification (NCBI taxonomy): domain Eukaryota; kingdom Viridiplantae; phylum Streptophyta; class Magnoliopsida; order Santalales; family Viscaceae; genus Viscum; species Viscum album. The sequence continues at coordinate 251,756,757 of OY728133.1, forward strand.
CTCCTCCCATGTCTCCCAAAAACATAGAAGTATTCCCCCCAACCATTCATTGTACTGTGTTGAAAAGTTGGAATTGAATGTAACAACATTCTACATTGTAAAAGGTTTTAATTATATTCCATTTTTGTATCTAAATTTTAGGTTATCAGAAAATGGGGGACATATAAAGGAAAGTGAGAGAAAAGGAATATTTATGGAGAGTTTATATTTATATGGATGAAAATTTTGACTTTCACTAAGGGATATAATTCCATTAAAATATTACCTCATCCAGTACTGTGGTGTCAAGTCTCTCTCTTTTAAGAAATTATATGTTTTGATAAAAGTAAAAACAATTCTTTTTTTTTTGATATTTTTTGAGAGTTTGAATATTTCTTGAGGTGGGTTTTAGAAAAATACCAAGGGGGGTATTGAAGAAACATTGTGAAGAATTGTTTTAACAAAGTTTTTAGAATTTTTTTACAATGAAACATTATGTATAAGAATGTTTTTTTATTCATGAATTGGACTCAACCCATCGTAATGTGCTTGGAGAAAAATATAAAACATAATGTTCTGAGAAGGAAAAAATTAGTAATGATATGAGAATGAAACATATTCATAATGAGCTTAGAATGAAAAAGATCTCGTAATGAGCTAATAATAATAAAAATCCTACTAAGCTGATAAAGAAACATAAATAAAAATGAGATGAGAAGGAAAAATATTCAAAATGAGGTGATACAGAAATAGATTATTAATGGTCTAAGAAGGAAATAGATTCCAAATGCGATGAGAAAGAAGCAAATCATATTGAATTGAGAAATAGAGGGAGATCGTAATGATTTTATTATAAATATAACTCAAAAAGAATATTCCCAAAGCTTTAGGATGATTTGAAGAGATCAAACATGAAATTCAATTTTTTACTAATCTAGGATAAATTGAAAGAGGATTGAAAATGTAAAAGTGAAAGTTTAAATGTGAGAGATTTTTAGAGTATTCAAATTTATGCAATTGTAGAATGTTTTCAAGTTACACACTTTTTTCGGAGACTCCTATAAATAATTACCGAGATCAGGTGTTCATTATTTTCTTTGATGAAAGAGAAAAACTCGGAGCACTAAATAAATCAAGTAAAAGTAGTATCTAGATAGAGATCTCATGAGGAGGATCAGACAACTAAATATTTGTTTTTAAGATTGAGAAATATTTTATTGAGGAAAATCATATTGATTTGATTGGAATGAGAAATATTTTTTTTTAAATTATATCATAGTTCAATTAATGTATATTGAGAATGATTTTATTAGAGTGAGTTTATTATATAAAGAATCATCATATTTTGTTAATCATATTGATAAAATATAATCTGTCCAAATTGGAATAAGGATTCTGAATGACCAATTGTGGAATAGTTTCAACAAAATATTTATTATTTTATGTGGAAAATTTTGTTTACATTAAAACATTGTAACCTTTATATAGTTAGTATTATAATTCTATGCAAGATATAGAAGATTTATAATGAGATTTGGCAAAATCTTCATTCAGTTCTTCAAAATAATTTATTTACATAGACCCACGACAGTGGATATGGAATGGTTGTAGGTTCTCACGCTAATGCTGAACCTTGTAAATGTTGTGTAAATTAAATTAATTCATACTTTTCCATACATGATTATTTACTATAATTTGATAAAAAAACATTTAAAGGTTGTAGAAGTTGGTTTTATAATAGTTTTGAAACTTCTTAAAAATTGAGACATGGAATCAAACCCCCTATAATTTTTTATTAGATCCTTTGGAACTTCAAAAATGATATGTGTTTCATAAAAATTTCATCATGTAATAACTTGTGGAAAAAGATGTGGGTTCCATAAGCATTTTCTCAGGGTATGATTCAATAAATAGAATATATTTTCATAAAAATATTTTAATGATAAATATAACTCATTTATAGAATGAATAAGAGTTGTATCCATGTATTATATCTCAAGTAAAGAATAATTAACATCAATTTATTTCATCATTGATGGAAAAATATATTAAATGATCACTTATAACATATATTGAGCAAAATAGTATTTCTATTATGAAAAATACATTTCAAAATATTAAAAATTCTCAAATTTATTTCCATTGAAAATAAACCTTAATGATATTAATTGAATCATCAATTAAAATAATTTTCCTGATGGTTTTAAATAACATACTTTCCATAAATGTTAAAATAATGATTCCATTCATAATTCTGGTAAAACTCAAATGGCCATTGTTTGAAAAAACAATAAGAAAATTCCATTCAAAATATTTTGTAAAAATGTCAAAATGGGTAAAAATATCTTTAATAAATTATTTTTATAATGTTATAGATATTTTTTGGAATCATTTTTATCAAATATTGTTTTGGAAGAAAAAGGTTTTTCATCCAAAGAGATAAATAAAGATGGTATTTATGAAAAATATTAATTTGAAATCTCGAGTACATAAAGAGGTAAAGTGTATGAAGATAATTCTTATCATGAAATAACCATAGGAGACTAAAATTTATGAGTTTATTATGATATAGAGAATAATATTTCATCATAAAAAATATAATCATAAAAACATGATAAACAATGAAATATATTCATAAAACCCTTACCACTTTGAAAAAAAATAATACTCGTGAAATAATAAAATTAAAAGAAAAATAAAATATCAGGACTATGAATAAATTTATGATAGATAACTCATTAAATAATATTGTTTCAGAACACAACATATATCTCAAAGATGTAAAATTGAGACAAACAATACATTATCACTTCAGTTACATTAGAACCATAAACCCCATGAAAGAAATATAATAAAATGGTTACTCATATTGAAAAAAAATCATGAGAATAATGGTAAAATAAATTCTTATATAGTATATACCCCACATAAAATAATCTAATATTGAAAATGGCATATGTCTCATGGAAATAAATTGTGAGATGGAAATCCATTACTGTTTTAGTAGTATTTTTAATCATAAGACCTTGTAAATACAATGATAAAATGAAACATTAAAAATAATTAAATTATTAATATTTATTAAACAAAATTTCAAAGGGATAGTATAGATACCCCCTCAAAATAAACCAGTTGTAAATTTTCATAAGTCTACTAGAAATAAAAGAAAATATAGAAATCCTTAAACATAAGTATGGAATTTCATTGTACTTGTTCAATAATAATGTATAATAAATATAATTTTTTTATAAATAAATTATAGAAACATAATTATATATTTGAAACGATATACTATTTTCTTATGACGTTTTATTACCCATTTATTATCAATTTCATGTACAATCATGTTTTAGGCAATAATAATTTCTTTTTTTTTATTTTTGGACCACTTAAATTTATCATGGTTTCATAATCTCTATAATATAAATGATTATATACAAATTATATATATCTAGTATATATATTTATATAGTAATCTATTATATTTATAGATGTAAAATGAAATACATTGTTTATGGAGAGGGTTAGCCATACGTACTCATGAATGTTATTTCAATTTTCATAATGAATAGAAATAAATAAAGGTAAATAATGTCTTAAAATTCTAAAAAAAAAATTTCATGTATATCACATATTTTAATTAAAATAATTTTTATCAACATCCATGTATAGTTTAATAAATCACATCACATTAGTTGGTGGTAGTCCATTATACACAAGACAACATTCATGTATTACAAATAATTTAATGCCAAAACAAAAAATTAATATCATGACTTTAAAACTAATTTAAAATTATTTATATAATAAATAAATATTCCATACATCATAATATCCTTTCGTGATAGGTGCTCCTGCAAAAATGACTAACATTAGTTTGGGAGAACGTAGTCCACTTTACACCTGAAGGATGATTTTATAACCCATTTGATGGAAGAAGAGATAGGTATAGGTCATCTAAATAACCAAAAATCATACATGTATATGAAATATAATTATTATACTATATCATCATGGTTTAATATGAATTTATGGATGTTTCGGATGAAGTAAACTAAATATACCCATTTATGAATGTAACCACTTCTTCAAGTAACCTACATAGGTTTTTTCCAGAGGCCTTATTAGGATGGATTTATGACTTAAAAATAGATTATAGGATGAGAGGCGGTAGTTTATATATTTATTTGGATAAATATTAGTTTAACCATCGAGTAATGAAAAACTTTATATGATAGGATTAGTGGTGGAATTATATAAGTGAGGTGTGTAAAGCACTTGTAATTTTTGAAATGAAAAATTAATTACTTTGTTTTTCATGTCCCAAAAAACTTCGATCTGATCCATTATAGAAAATAGATGTCATTTGGTGAAAATATTTCCATAAAATGCGTGTTGAACAATTTTTGGGTCATTTTTGACCCGTAACAAAAAAATTTACCCTCAATAAGCCCATTTTTACCATAACTGCAACAATTTTTTAAAAATAATCATTAGATTCAAACATTATGTGTAAATTATTTGATAACCTAAATTATTATGTATAAAAATATGAAAGAAAAGTTTCAATTTTCAATCTCTTATTTAAATAAATTTAATTTAAAATTAATCTAGTATATCGGATGTTGAAGGGGGTTTTAAAAATTACATTCAAAAGATTACAAATATATTATAATTAGATTTAATTTTAAAATGAATAGTATAAAATATTTTTGATTAATATACATATAATTTAAATAATATTTTTTATCATTTTTAAAAAAATAAAAATTTTCAAATACTTTAAGATAAATGACAGTTCACAATAAAAACCATTATTTTCACTATTTATTAAAATATTTTATTTTAAAATTCTAAAAAATTGGTCCTAAGGTAAATTTTGAATTTGGATTTTAAAAATCATGTTTAATTTTTAATATAATTTTTCAAAATTTGGAAACAAAATAAAATTACTAATAAAAAATAAGACATTAATTATGAAAAATATAGTTTTTATAAAAAAATTTGATTAATTCTTAACTAATATGATCAAGAAACATAATATCAATGTTAAAAAATATTAAAAATATAATATATATATATATATATATATTATTAATATAATTTAATAATATAGATTTTTTTTAATATTTTGATGTTAAAAGAATATTTTCACATAAAATTTGTTTTTAGAAAATTATTTCTATTATTTTCAAACATTTTTTAATTTTTATATATTATTAATTGATAAAAAAGAATAAATTTTATATAAATGTATAAACCACATATTTTCATAACTCAATTAATACTATTATTTCCCTTTATACCAAAAACTATTTGATAACTATCATATTAAATAAAAAACATTTCAATAGTAATTCTTGTTTTGATTAATCTAGGTGTGGCGTTTAACACAATCTAAACATAGCATCCATGTATCACGAGAAAAACTATGATTTTCAAATAATTTACAATATAAAAAATATAAATTTTATTTTAAAAAAATATATATTTCACAAAAACCAAATGTGTTACATTATACCCCCTCAAAATGAATTTCACCCTTTGAAAATAGCCCTTTTTAGCAAAAATTGGGAATATGTCAGCCTCATCACTTCTTAAGGACCGACACAGCTTTCTAAAAATAGTAGTTTCACAAAAGACAAGTTTCCATATTAGTGGTATTGTTTCCTGTAAAATTATTTATTCGATATAGAATCTCCATTAATTATTCTTTATGGGAAATATCAAGGTACAATTTTAGGACCTCTTAATTCAGTATATGTGACGTATAATCTATGTACTTATTAAGGAGAGATACATAGAACACATCGTGAAAATGAGATAGGTTCTGTGAGAATACCAAACAATACTATAATTTCTTTATATGATAAAATATTTCAATTTTTCTGATATACCAAGTGATTATTTTCCCATTCTTTCTTACATGGAGATATTCATAGAAATATGTTCTCCCTAACAATAATTCTAGATCACTTTGATAATTATCAGCAATACCTTTTTTACCCTATATTCGGTATGATTCTGAATAGATATTACATTCTCTTCAAATTTAGAAGTTATATTATGTCCAAATTATGTTTTTTCTATAAAATTATTCTAGTACATTTGAGTTCTATACACTTTTTCATATAGGGCTTCATAAGATTCTATCTGAATGCTCGAGTGAAAGTAATTATTGAATGAAAACTCCATATGTGGAAAGAGAAAATCAAAAGCTCCTTCTAAAACTGTATAACCTGAACCTAGAATATCCTATAGGGTTTGAATTTTTCTCATAGACTGATCATTTTTCTTATAATTACATACATTTGTGAAAGTTATGTATCATTATTTTTCTAAAGACTTAATCAAAACAATGAGGTAATCTTTTTACCCTGTATATATTAAATTTATTTTTGGAACCCCATGAAACCATTCCACTTTATAACGTATATTCAAAATAGGTGATCGAAATAGATATATTCTTTGATATATTAAATGTTTTATTACATCATAATGTGACTAAAAAACCCATAATTACCAAAACATCAAAGGAATGAAAAACCCAAAATGTTACCGATACCTAGAATCATATATCCACAATGTGTAAAGTCAATCCTCCTCAAAAACATTATCCCTAAATCATATACAGAACAAAAGTGTTTTATTTCAATAAATGTATCTTAAAATATCCTTAATCATTATAAAATACCATAACATAAAAGTGATGAGGGGGTGTCAAATACATTGATCTTATTTTCAACATTGAACTCATCAACCAATGATGGTATACATAAATCTTATGATAATATTATATTGGGACATATAAACATCCAAAAGTTAACTCACCCATTATTACATTTCTAATATCTTATCTTATACAAAAATACATTCATTGGAATATTGGTTTCTTCTTTATACCAATTGAATATCATATGTCATTTTACTACTCCAAAATCCATGTATAGGGAGATAATAAATGCTTAGAATCAAATTAAATTTCACTAAAGGATGAACAATATGTTTTTTATAGGGATCGTTAATACTAAATAAATCATGGAATTGCCAACTAATTAATAGAGGATATCGTTTCCTACTCGTCATGATTCACTTAATCCATTGTGATTTTATAAGATTTACCTTTATCCTTTTACTTTAGAGGGTGTTTTGGATTATCATCCACATTGTCAATTATATTGGGGCATTTATTCTTATTATTCCAAATCTCCTTTCACGTGGAACACTAGAGTGCGGGAAGTCCATTTAATGGGGATTCCTCTATATTTTCTTAATTATCTAACTTCTTCACATCAATTCAGAATTATATTCACTGATGACCTTCTCCTAAATACTTAAAATATTTTCTAATTCCCTTTATAAAATTTACACTATGTGTATTCCCACACATTGAGCATAAAGGAAATATATTTTTCTTCACTCTATGTTTTTTATATTTTCCTTTAAATTCTATTTTTCTATTCTTATCAAAATAAATTATATTATATGTAACACCAACATCCATTTCTACCTATGTATCACTTTGCAAAATATATTCATAGTTAATAAAGTCACTTACCTGTAACCCCCTTCGAGGTTGTGATTTTATGAAATTTAAGAATTGATCAAACTTACTATCAGGTTAGATAATAATACCAAAATTGTACATTGGATGTCCGAAAAAATTTTCCACATTGGTAAAAATGGATTTATCATACTTTTATTAGATCAAGTAATTACTCCCCAATTTTTCATATCTAGAACACTAGTTAAGTACTTATTAAAATCAATTTCACTCTTTCCCAATACATGGAGTCTATTTTATTATGTTTCCTTTTATTTTGGGTAAGATTCAACCGTTAATAAACTTCACCTTATAAATGGTATAAAAATAATTTCCATGCAATGAACTTTGGAGGGTGGAAAATATATTTTCAATGTTTAAGATCAATGTATTAAAAACTAGTGTATCCGAGGACCCACTAAAATTAGAATTATGTTACATCATAAAGGACTTAATCGATTGTTAACCCCCCCCCCCCCCCCCATTTACTCATTCATATGTCCCGTATGATTCATAGCCTGAGAAATTTTTTGTTAGAATAGTAATGATATTTTCATTCCAAATACCATATCACTATGTTTCTCTATTGTAAAATCATTTTAATATACATCACATTCCGAATTAATAGGATTTATTTGGGTTACATTCATTGTGTCAAATAGAAATCCTTACGTGAGAAACACTAATCATAGTGAGGGACCACATAATCACGAAAATCACATTTACTATATCTAAATGATGAAACCATATTTTTAATATATGACTCGTTAAATTTATCTTAGGTCATTTGTAGTCCACTTTTATTTATATCATTCACTATAGATCGTTAGTGGTTATTGAATTTCTAAAGAAAATATCCAAGGAGACTAAAACTAGGACTGTAGCAAGGATTCTGTTCACGCACCATGTGATGATTAATTTCATATAAATGTGACCATTTTAGATTTATTTATCCTAGGAAAATAGTTTCTACATTCATATCCACTTACTGTATCTATAAATTGATATAATTTCATACAAACCAATTTCACTATCTAATAAAAAGATTCCATGACATTTTCAAATACTTTGACCCATCCTTAGAAAAATCATTTGACATACCCCTAGATATATCCTTAAAAATATAACTAGGTAACTCACTAATGTCTTCTCTTCATAGTTTCCAGTGGTAATCTAATCCTATAATATAATGCCAACAATAGATACTTCGAATATTCACATATAGATATTATATCCCTTTAGATTAATGTTAATTACTTTACAAAAACACACAATGAATGACTATAAAGGTATGGTGGATTTGGATATTTGTACACATAAACAAATGATCGACCATTGAGTTTCATTACCCCCCACTATTTGTTTCAAAAATGTAACCCTTATCAGACATATCATGCATAATACAATTCTTTATATCATATGGAATGAAACATTAGAAAGGGTGAGTTGGGATGCTCGATAAACGGTAAAAAATGGAGATATAAAAAACAGAAAATGAGTATTAAAATATGATAATAAAAAATGAAAACCATTTCCTTTCTATCATAGATCACAAACACGATTCTGGGAATAAATCATGAATGTTTATAAGACGTGATTTATAATAGAATAAAAGAACGTGATCCCTAAGTGTGTTGCATTGGAATAAGACATATATTTGTGGAAAATACGTAATAAAATAAAATATTATGTCAATGATACCCACAAAGACATTCTTAAAATTACTTTTTTATGCTAACCACCCATGTACAATCTTATATCATAGGATAAACATATGTGTACCCTCATTTGGGTTTGGTAAAACCTCATGTGTACCCCACTATGCGCTTGCGAAAACCTCCCATGTACCCTATTTGGGTCATGAGATAACCTACCATGTACCCTTTGAGCTCATATAAAATTAATCATTACCCAATGTATTTAAAGGAGATATAGGATCCTCACATCTCAGTTAAAACACAACCAACATCATTGGTTATAATGTATCCAATGACACATAAAAAAATCTTATGTGTGGTTACCACAAGATCTCAAAACATTCATAATATTACAACCCATGGAAAAATGGGGTTAATAAGGATTGCATCATAAAATAACCTATGAAAAATAAATGGGTTTCATAATCCTTTCATTATAGCATAACTCATGGAAAATGAAGTGGGATTCAAAATCATCTTATCAAGCTATAACCCATGGTAGAGAAACAGGCTTCATAATCATCTTATCATAAAAAATAAACCATTTAAAGAAATAATAATAATGTAATACTTTTATATTATATCTATATAATCATAAGTAAAATAAAAGGATGTCATTTTAGATTGAAATTATTCTGAAATATCACTTGGATCATGTATTAAGGAAAATATACCTTAAAATTTTAAAAACATTTCTTATGTCCTAAAACATTTTAAATGTCATTTTATATGAAAATAACCTTGAACATTTATAAATTAATATTCACATTAAATATTTTTCCTTATATTGAGAAATTATATTCATTCCCTACATGTTCAAATAAAGATTCCTTTCGAATTTTTAGTAAAAATTAAATGGGAATTTATTTGGATATGGCATGAGGATTCCAATAAAAATCATTTGCAAAAATAAAAAAATCAATAAAATGTCAATAATAAATCATTTGTGGGATTTTAAATAATTTGTTGATAAAATAATTAGACAATTTGTCTTTTTAATAGAAATATTTTGTTGAGCAAAATGACAAAAAATATGATTTTTATTACAAACATTATTTTGATATTTTGAGTAAATTAAGAAAAGAAATGAAGGGAAAATTGTATTATCATGACAATACTATAGTAAGAGAAAATTAATTTACTTTTTGTGATATGGATCAAAATATTACATCATGAGAAACATAATCATGAAGAATATTGATAAATGATGAGATTTTATCATAAAATCATTACCTCTATGGTTACATGGAATTATAAGCCCCATGAAATAATAAAATAAAATTAAATATAAAATGTCATCATAAAAATATATTTATGATATTATTTCTCAACAGGTTTGTATATACATCACATAAATAAAGATAGGTTAATAACACCACATATGTCTCAAAGAATGAAAGTCTAGAAAAAAAATCAAATATCGTTTCATTAAATTTTGAATTGTAAAAGCCATGAAAGATAAGTAATAAAAAGGATAAGTAAATAAACATAATTTTCAGGATAATAATCATAAAATAAATTTATGGTAAGATTACATGCCACATCAAATAAATATTTTGGGAATAGGGAATGTGACTTGCAAAAATAAAAAGTTAGAGAGAAATCCATTACTACTTTTGTAATCTTTTGAATTGTTCTCACAAATAAATAAATACATAAAATAAAACCCAAAATATCATTAAAAAAATTATTCATGTAATAACATTTCAATGTGGTAGTGTATTCTCCATATAAAATATGAGTAATGAGTTTGCATATGTCTCCCATAAATAAAAGAGAGACTGGAAATCTCGTACCTCAAGTCTCAAAATAACTCATACATGTTAAAACTACCAATATAATAAATATGGATTTATTATAAATAAATTGAATAAATATAAATATATATTTCATAAAATGTATGACTTTCATAAGACATTTTATTACCTACTTATATGCAATTCCATGTTAATGTCACATTCTATGCAATAAAATTTTTATTTTAATTTCCGTTTTGATTCTCCTATGTTGATCATGGATAAATCATATGAATAATTTTATAAATTATATAAACAATATATATATTCAATATATATATTTTGAGATTAATCGAAAAATATATATATATATAGAATATATAATACATCGTTCATTGAGACGGTATAACATATATTTGAATCAACATGGTTTTAATTTCATTGATGGTTTGAAAGAGTAAAGAGAAAATAATATATTAACATTACATAATAATTTTTTATTTAATATATACTCCTTTTTTTCATTAAACCCATCCATATTACCTTCTATGTAAATCTTGAAGGAATCGCATCGCTTCGCAACGTGGTAGTCTACATTATACCTAAACGATGGTATCACATTCACACAGAGTGTAATGTAACAAATTATATGTGTTATACTTCTTAAATAATCATAATAATATCTTATATATAATATATAAACATTTAATCCATAATTATATCCATGTTTTATAGGGTTTAATGAAAAAATGAATGTTGTTGGTTCGTGAGGTGGTTCTCTATTGTACAAACTGAGGATGATTTTGTTAACCATTTGATGGAATAATAGATTGTTTTAATTTATATCACTAACATAACAAAATATAAATATATTAATGATAATTATGTTTTTATATAATCATGTTTTATTAATAATTTATGTTATTAGAGGAGTAAATAATATATAAATGTCTTGTAGAGAAAAATTACCTCTTCTTCAAGTAACCTGCATAGGTTTTCACCAAAATCCATCCTAATATAGATTTATGCACGAAATAAGAATTATATGATTAAATTCATGAATTTGGTAATTTATTTAATATTTATTTTATGGAATAATGGGTTTATAAATTTTTAATATGGTGTGAGTGGGATGACCTTTTATAAGTGAGGTGAGTGGTACACTTGAAATTTTTTAAATGAAAAAGGTGTTCCATCTTTTATCAAATTATAAAAGGATAAAATTGGTTTATTATACACATTATAGTATATAAGGTTTTAATATATCCATAAAATTAGTTTTTTATAAGTTATCAGTCACTTTAAACCATTATCCTTTTAGTTTAACCACCTTTGTATATCAATTTTTTTCTTCACTACTATAAATAATTTTTACTATTTGTAGTATTCATCACGATCCAAAACGAAGTTAACAATATTTTATGATTTAAAGTACTATTATGTAAAAAATTCAGTAAATATTTTCAAGTTACATTCACATAATTGGAAATTATAAATATAAAATTAATATCATAGATTTGATGAGAAAGTTGATTTTCAAAGAGAAAATATTGAAATATTTAAAATATTTTAATATCATACATCAATTTGAGAATGATTAAAATGATATAAATTTGATAAATAGATATATAATTGAACTAAATATAATTTTAAACCCATCTTGAATCAATTATATTTTTTTTATACATTTTTAAATAAATGAAATTTCTTAATTAAAACATGAATTTTTAACTATTTATCAAAAAAATTACATTTTCAAAAAAAAATCTAAATATAATCACCCAAATATATTTTGAAATGATAATATGAAAAAATTATTCTATATTTTCAATTAAATTTTCTAATATTTTGAAAATTGTATTTCAAAATATGTTCCCAAATTGTGATAAAACATAATTTAAGAAAAATATTGTTTTTAGATGAAAAAAATTGTTTATTCTTATCTCTTTTCTAAATTACTCATATGATTAATGTTAAAATTGTTTTTAGAATATTTAATCTATAAAGTTAATTAAAATAATTATAAAATCATAATTTCATTAATTTATTGATTTAGAAAACATTTTTTGTATAAAATTTTAATTTTAGAAAAACATTTCTTTCATTTTTAATTTATTTTTATTTTTTATTTATAATTAAATGATCAATAAATAATTAAATTTATATAAATTTGTAAAATATATATATATATTTATTATATTAATAATATTCTTACACTATATTTCAATTTCTTATTGACAGTTATCTTATTAAGTAATAGTATTTCATGTTTCTTTTAATCTCTATGTTGCATGAAACACTATTTAAACTCAGTGTTGCCTGTAGCACAATATAAACTCAATGTTTCTTATAATGCATAATATTTAAAATATTTAACTTATATTATCGCAACCCTTCCCCCAGGGCTCGTGTCGTGACTACCCCAAACACGCCTTCCATAGGCCAGAGGCTAGAGACTAGCACCAAAGGCATAAATCTCTAAACTAGGAAGGCCTTTCCGTTATAACTATAATGAAACACATCAGAGTACACAATTGAAAGAAAATAACTATGTACAACTTTATAAAAAAGAAGTGTTGGAATGAAAAAGGGTCAGGAAATACAAGACCAATAGGAAAGTACAAGTACAACTGAAAGCATGTACAACTGAAGAAAAGTAAAGCAGCTAATGGGTCATCCTCCGGGGGTTCCTACATGAAGGGTAGGTAAAGATAGTCTCCTCATCACTCAAGTTTGCTTTTCTCTTCTGTGTACCATCACATTGTGTAGTCCACCTCTGGGTACCATCAATCCATCCCTTTAAGAATATCCCACTAGAGTTTGGGGAATAGTTCAGACATTGTCAGGATGGATCGCACACGAATCCAACAAGGGCCCCAGGACTAAAAGGATGATAACTAATAGATCGGGCATCTGATTAATGCATAGTTAGTTGCGTTGAGACCCCTATGACGTGGAGGACCTTTGAGATATTTCTACGTGGGACTTCATTAGAGTTGGAGTATTGACCGATAGCTTGTGGGGAAAATATTCCAGAGATGATGAGGAATTTGTGCAGGAACATAGTAGCTGGCTGAGACTTGACACCTGATATCAAATTTGACTCGATATGATTTGACTAACCCAGTGGGGAGTGCCTCTGTGTGAGCACGGAAGACCCATGGTGGGGAGTGCCTCTGTGTGAGTGTAGCAGACCCATGGTACTCGACACGTGGAGTACCTCAGTAGGCTACGAGGGGAGCACCTCTGTGTGAGCGCATCAGACCCATGGTGGGGAGTGCCTCTGTGTGAGAACAACAGATCCATGGTACTTGATAGGAGGAGTACCACATCAGTCCATGTTAGTTGGAATTGCCTCTGTGTGATGCGGCTAGCCCACTGTAATCGATAGAGGAAGAGTTATCTAATAGGTGAGGGATCAAATTAATAAGAATCCTGGTTTGAGCTGAGTCCATGTCTTTTTTGTTATCCTCATTATTGAGAAGGGTTATTAGATATATTAGGTATATGTATGGGCATATACCAAGGTAATGGTTATCCGTTGATCTCATACGTTTCGGTTTATCCTTGTTGGATTTTGTGAGACCTTAAGGGTCTCACAGTCCCTACTGAGTATCGTTACACTCACCCCTGCACGAGATATGCCCAGACCTTGTTGTGTTGGTTGCAGACGATGGACAACGCTAACTGAGGTAGAGAGTAGCATGACTGGATGGTACCCATAGGTGGACTACAATGTGTGATGGTCCAGGGAGGATACGAATGGACGAGAGTGCTGAAGAGACCATCTGTACCTACCCTTCGGGTAGGAACCCACAGAGGACGACCCAGTAGGTTCTTTACTTTTCTTAAGTTGTACTTGATTTCAGTTGTACTTTTACTATCTTGTTGGTCTTGTATTTACTACACCCTTTTCTTTCCATCACTTCTTTTTTATACAGTTTTACTTAGTGTTTTTCTTCTAGTTGTATACTTTGATATGTTTTATATAGTTATAAAAGAAATGACTTCCCATTTTAGTGATTTACGCCTTTGGTGCTAGTCGGCAACCCCTGGCCTCTTGGATTCAGGCTTGGGGTAGTCACGATATGGGCCCTGGGGGACGGGTCATGACAAATTGCTATCAGAGGAGTCAGTTCTACCACAAAACATAGAACTCTGATCTATCTTTTCTGTGAAGAAATAGTGTTAAGAGTACTAAGTGAGGTTTTCAGTTCAAGGAGTCCAGTGTTGGTGTGGGCAGCTGACGTATCCATACACTAGGACCCTGACTACTGATTTCTAACTTAGTGTATGAAGACACTAATTCTATGTGTGTTTCAAAAGTTTTCTCTAAGTTATCTCAACCAGTTCATCTCAACAGGTATAATATTTTGACTAGGTCGCATCTTTTTCTATCTGGATTCCTCTTCGTGGATGACCATTTAGAGCCTCGTGAGTCATATGCACTAACAGCCCACCGAGCGATGAGGCCTCGGTGTAGGGCCTTTTACCAGTGGAGGAAGCAGTGGTATTACATTCCTTTGGGACACCGATGCCTCCAGCCCCAGCAACAGACGATTCGCACTGCTTGAGCATGTTGCAAGAGTTCCAGCATAAGAGGCCACCCAGGTTTAGGGGATATATGTACCCACGGGCATCTAAGGATGGGCTTGAGGCTGTGGTGAGAGTCTTGAGGCTAGTAGGGACACTAGAAGATATATGGTGATCCTTCCCATGAGTCTTCTTTAAGCAGCAGTAGGCAGATGGTGGAGCCTGATTCTCCAGGTGCATGACGAGGCAACACTACTCTGGGGAAGACTTTTAGTGCCTGTTTCGGGCGGAGTTTTCCCAGCCACCATATGAGCGGTGCAGATACAAGAGCTACTTCATCTACAGGAGAACAATATGACAGTTTCACAGTACTTAGTAATGTTCAACGACCACTCACTCTACTCAACAGATATGGTGTGGGACCCTTTCTTTAAGGCATGGACCATCGAGCTGGGGCTCAGACAGGTGATCAGAGCATCGATGATCTCAGTTAGAATCCCGACACAGGCGGGGGTGTCAGAGAGAGCCCTCCTAATGATGAGTTTCCTTACAGAGCATTCTTCAGCAGTGAGACCCACCACTAGTCGACATGCAGTAGAGTCTTCTGCTGCTGGCAGTAGACAGATGATGTAGAGGACCAAGAGGACCAGACTAATGGGTGGACGACTACATGACTCGAGATCTTTTGTGTGGGAAACCCGGGGCAGAGACACACATGCCAGGAGCAGGCAGTGTTACTCATGTTTCCGGTATGGTCACATGGTTCATGACTATCTGACCCGCTATTCAGATGATCGGTAGATAGTTGAGGGACCTCTAGGGCAGAGGCAGAGGCTCGATCAAGGTGGTCCACAGGGAGGAGGTGGACATGGCAGAAGATCTAGACATGCAGCTGGTGGTGGACGACGTTACGAGGTGTTACCACTACCACCACCTGGAATTCCACCCCGACAGAAGGGAGCAGCTGTATAGGGGAGAGCTCAGCTCTAGGTAGATGAGGCCTACGATGAAGGAGATCCGGAGATGATTCTAGGTATGATATGTGTCAGCTCCCCCTTAGCTATAGTTCTTATAGACACTTGTGCCAGTCACTCTTTCATTTCCACATCCCTCGTTCGGAGCTTCGAGATTCATAATGAGTCGTTAGTTTGATCCTTATGGCTAGAGACTTATACGGGAGCTGATTCGATGATTACGCACTGGTGCCGGCAGTGCGAGCTTACATTAGAAGGTGATACCTTCGGCTGGGATCTCCATGTATCGGCATTGAGGACATAAGATGTCATCTTTGGTATGGACTAGTTATCTATAGTCCATGCTCAGAAAGACTGTATTAGGCGCAAAGTGTGGTGTGTCGGCATGGATGGGACTGGGTTCACTTTCACCAGTGAAAATGGATCCTTTGCAGCGTAGGACAGACTTACTCGGAGGAGGTTGCAGTCGATCACTCATCATTTGGCTTCCCTTACCCTTGGAGAAGAAGATGTGGAGAGTCCAAGCTATCCTGTAGCGGTGTACCAGTACACGGATTTTTTCCCTGATGATGTTCTATGACAACCTCCTCGTAGATAGGTGGACTTATACATTTACATGTACCCCAGTACGACATCAATATCTACACCAGCGTATCGGATGGCTCCCATTGAGCTTTGTGATTTGTAGGTATAGCTGGAGGACTTGCAAGGGAATGGATTCATCTAGCCTAGTGTTTCTCCCTGGGTAGCCCTGATTCTATTCACTATGAAGGCGGTTGGAAGCTAGAGGCTTTGTGTCGACTACAGTAGCTTGAACTAGATGACTGTGAAAAACAAGTTCCACTCCCAAGGATTTCCATCTTCTTTGATCAGCTAAAGGGATATCGATGGTTCTCGAAGATAGACCTCAGATTATGATATCACCAGCTCAATGTTCAAGATGAGGATGTGCAAAAGATGGCCTTTAGGTGTCATTACGGCCACTACGAGTTCTTTGTTATGCCCTTCGGCGTTACCAATGCTACAGTAGTGTTCATGGGACTCAGGAATTGTATCTTCTAGCCATACCTCGTTCTCTTTGTTGTAGTATTCATTGATGACATTCTCATATATTGGAATACTATGGAGGAGCATGCCTACCATTTTCGGGTAGTATTGGACACACTTCAAGAGCCCCAACTTTATGGTATGCTCTCAAAGTGCTAGTTTTTTATTCAAGAGGTTCACTTCTTGTGACACTTCATCTTGAAGGCTGGAGTTGTAGTGGATCCAGCGAAGATTGAGGTGGTAATTTCATGGTATCCACCTAGGAGTGTGATGATGGTACGGAGTTTCTTAGATTTGGATAGATAATATCGGAGGTTCATTCAAGACTTCTCCAGAGTTGCAGCACCACTATCAGCCTTGATGAAGAAGGGTAAACCCTTCCTATGGTCGGAAAAATTCGAGAAGAGATTTCAGTAGCTGAGGTAGAGGATGACTAGTGCCCCCATCTTGAGGATTCCAAAGGAAGGTTTAGGGTATGTAGTTTACTGCAACACATCAGGGACCGGACTCGAGTGTGTCCCGATGCAAGAGTGAGCAGTGATTGCATATGGTTCTTGTAAATTGAGTCAGTATGAGCAGAACTGCGCTACCCATGACCTGGAGTTAGCAGCAGTGGTCTTCACCTTGAAGATGCGGTGACACTATTTGATGGGCGAACATTTTACTATGTAATTTGATCACAAGATTCTCATGTACATCATCTCCCAGAAGGATGTGAACCTAATACATCGATGTTGGCTTGAGTTATTCCCAAAAAATGACTTCGAGATAGTTTATACTCTTATGAAGGGGAACATTGTTGAAGATGCACTCAGCAGGATGTCTGGTATTCAGCTGCTAGGAGAGGTGACAGAGTAGCTTGCTACCTTATAGGTATCCTTTGTGGATAGAGACAGAGTAGCCTTCCTGTAGTCTCTTGTGGTCACTCCCCCACTCCTTCAGCGAGTCAGGGAAGCACATCCGGGGGATGCTAACTATGAGACACGATGTGCTCAAATATCCACAGGGCAGGCACCTGATGGATTTTATGAAGGTGGGGAGCACGTCATCCTCTTCAGAGGACATTTCTTTGTACCAGTTTCACTTAAAAAGGAAGTGGTTAGGTAGTTCCACACATCTTATATAGTGTTACATCCAGAAGTGGTGAAGATGTACCAGGAACTTCGATGATAGCACTAGTGGCCAAGTATGAAGAACGCATTAGCAAAGTTTGTCTCACAGTGCCTCACTTGTCAGCATGTGAAGGCCAAGCACTAGGTACCAGCAGGCTTCGTTCAGCCTTTAGAGGTCCTAGAGTGGAAGTGGGATAGGATATCCATGGACTTCGTGAACGTTCTTCGACATACATACAAGGGTCACTAATCGATTTAGGTGATCGTCGACCGACTCACCATATCGTCCCACTTCCTACCGATCAGAGAGCAGGGTTCAGTAGAGAGCTTGGGACGCCGCTTTGTGCTACAGATTGTGTGACTACATGGAGTACCTTCCTCTATTATCTCGGGCCATGACACACGGTTTACTTCCTGGCAATAGAAGGGGTTTCAGGAGGCTTTTGGGCCATATCTTCGCATGAGAACTGCCATCCATCCTCAGACAGATGGTCAGACTGAGCAAACCATTCAGACCCTTGAGGACATGCTTCGTGTTGTGTCCTCGACTTTGATCATACCTGGGAGGATCACTTACCCTTAGTAGAGTTTTCCTATAACAAAGCTATCACTCCACCATAGGGATGTCACCTTTTGAGGCCTTGTACGGGCGGCCATGAAGATCACCCTTGTGCTGGATTGACCCTAGGGAGTCCTCACTAGTGGGACCGGATGGTACGAGCTACTATAGAGAAGGTGCATATCATCCAGGAGTAGATGAAGACTTCACAGAGCAGACAGAAGTTGTATGCTCATAGGAGACGGAGTCCTATGGAGTTAGAGGATAGCGACCACATATTTCTACGGGTGTCCCCTCGATGAGGTCTACAGAGATTTGGTTAAGGATCAAGTTATCTCAGAGATTCATCGGACCTTTCTAGGTCCACATTAGAGTAAGCGAGGTGGATTACCGCTTAGATCTTCCACCTCAGTTGCAATGGGTTCACAACATCTTCCACGTATCTCAGCTAAGAAGATACGTGCACGACCCTTCCCACATCATCGACCATATAGAGCTGCACATCGACGATCGGGTGACTTTTACAGAGGTTCCAGTGGATATTGGGGATCGATAAGAGCGGGTCCTTTGAGGAAAATTAATACCACTTGTGCATGTTCGTTGGCAGCACAGGAACCTCCAGGAGTGCACATGGGAGAGGAAGGGTCAAATTCATGCTCAGTACCCTCATTTGTAACCATAGTTCGAGTTATAGATTATAAGGACATAAAGCCCTAAGGTGGGGAGAATTTATAGACCTGAAAATTATGTGGAATTTTTTTTCATAAATACATGGGATTTTTACGAGTCCACGAAAATTCACGGCACATGATTCCAATGCCTAGTGAGCCCGGAATCAATTTCTGAATTTTTGTTCGGGTACGTTCAGTAAACGTATGAGAAGGATTTTATAACTTTTGAATCGGTGCTCAGAATTGAAATCTGAGGGAATAGTTGAACTCCAACTGCCGATTTTCGCTTAAGAAAACATTCACATCGATGGCAGTGGTCCGAGTTTATAAGTTAGTTTTTGGATTTTTATCAAAAATAATAAAATAAAGTGTTCAACAATTTATTTTATTTTAAGCTTCCATGTGTGTGGTTGTTGGTTAAAACCTCCACTTGGGAGTTGGAGGTGGGACTACAACACCCTATCCTCCCATTAGAGGATATGGTGGTGGGGTCGCTCAATCATAACCTTCCATGAGAGATTACAATGTAGGGACCACATGAGACTAAAACCCCCCATTTAATGGGAGGGTGTAAAATCTCTCAACTCCCCACACTAATGAGAGGGGAGTCCCTTGACCCCCACTACCATTAATTAGTGCCACCTTCCCCTTCTAATTAATTGTGCCAACATACATGGTTTAATAAAGGGGAGCCTACGTAATTTAATTCTGCTTTTTGAATTACATGCCAACATTAAAATACTAGAAAATCAATTATTATTAGTTGTCTTGGAATTCTCTTTTGGTGGAATTTGGGAGAAGGTAGAAAATCTCCCAATGAAGAACCGGTCTTCCAATGAAGAACATGAAGAACATCGTCGAAGATTTCTTCTTCGACTTCCTTCATCAAATCCTACCCTCCAAAACATCATCAACGAACCAACGCAGCTCAGAATTCAGGACGTGCGGCGGATGCGATGAATGACGGTTTTCAACGTCTTCCTTCCGCGAATCCACCAACGAACAACGAACAAATGTTATGGGGTTTATTGCTGGATATTATTATACCCTTTTCTTATCTTATCAATCAGATAAAAAGTGATTGTAGAGGATGTGTTATTGATAATCTACTTTTCTTGATGAGCCAAATGATACCTCCCTAAATATGGAGGGTGTGGGCCAACTTAACATGGCGCGACACCTTCTGTCAGTTTTCTTCCTTGTGGAGATGTTCGACGGCTTGGAGACATATCAATGATGAGGATACGAAGGCAGCAACGACAATGGGAACACTACCTACAGCCTCCGCGAATCGTACCACCTTCCTGACCGGTGCCCGGCCCACCTACCCGCAGCCTCCCGGTGCCCTTCCCGGCGCACGGCGTGCCTGTCCGCGGACTACTGATGCCATGCCCAGTGTGTGGCCCACCAGCCCTCGGCCCCGCCATTCTGCCCGACGCCTTGCCCAGTGCCCCAGCGGCCTTCCCGGTGACCTTTCGGCGCCCCCACGGCCTGCTTGGCCCCTCTCGCTCCCTACCCAGTTTACCCGCAGGCTGCCTGGGGTCCAGCCAGCCTGCCCACACCCCGCGCGCTCTGTCTGCACCCAGCCCATGCCCCGCACAATCTTCTCTCCCACCTCGTAGACTGAGTCTCCCGAGTCACACCCGTCACGGAACTATCCGAATCAGACCCAGCCTTCTGGTCGAGCCACCTACGTGGCGCTATCCATGTTGAACTGCCATCGTAGTCCGCTGGGTCGGGCCTAGTGGACTAGGACAAACTTAGCGGGCTGACGCACCTAACGGGTCTGGTCAGACCCAGTGAGTTTGATAGGGTCAACACCGACCAGGATGGCATAGACTATGTTGGGCCAATTTGGTCTGACCGGGTCAGACCGGACTTGTCCCACTACTAACCCCATTAACTTCTTGGGAAATATCTTTGGCATGATACATCTATTTGAAAAACCGTCACCGGCGCTGGCTTTCTTGGAGCGAATCCGTCTCTTTGAGAATAACCCACTATAGTTTGGGGTATAGTTGAGATACGGTCAGGTTGGATCGTACACAAATCCAACCGGCCCCCCATGACTAAAAAGCTGATAACTAACAGATCGGGTGTCTGATTGACGCATTTTCAGTTACGTTGAGACCCCTATGACGTGGAAAAACATTGATATACTTCTACATGGGACTTAGTGATAGTTGGAGTATCGACCAGTAGCTTTTTGTGAAGATATTCTAGAGAAAATAATGCATTTGTGCGGGAACCGGGTAGTTGGCTGATACTTGACGACTGCTAACTGTTTCAACTCGGAGTGATTCAACTAGCCCAGTGGGGAGTGCCTCTGTGTGAGCATGGATGACCCACAGTGCAGAGAACCTAGGTGTGAGCACGGAAGACCCATGGTACTCGACACATGGAGTACCTCAGCAGGCTATAAGGTGAGCGCCTCTGTGTGAGTGCAGCAGAACCACGGTAGGGAGCATCTCTGTGTGAGAAAAACTAATCCACGGTACTCGACAGGAGGAGAACATCAGCAGTCTATGTCAGGGTTAAGTGCCTCTATGTGACGCGGCCTTCCCACTGTACTCGATAAGGGAAGAGTTCTATAGTAGCATAGGCTTCATATTAACAAAAAACCTAGTTTAAGCTGAGTCAATGACTTTTGTGTTTTCCTCATGATTGATATGAGTTAGTAGATAACTTAGGTAAATGTATGGGAATATACCAAAGTAATGGCTATCCATTGATTTCATACTTTTTGGTTTATCCTTGTTTGATTTTGTGAGACCTTGAGGGTCTCAGGATCCCTACTAAGTGTCGTTATAATCACCCCTACACGGTCTATTCACGCACCTCATTGTGTTGGATGCAGATGACGGACAACGCTGACTGAGGCAGAGAGTAGCAGGACTCGACGGTACCCAGAGGTGGACAACACTACATGATGTTACATGGAGGAGACATATGGATGAGGTTGCTAAAGAGACCATCTGTACATACCCTTCAGTTATGAACCCCTAGAGGACAACCTAGTAGTTACTTTACTATTCTTCAGTTGTACTCAGTTGTACTTGTACTTTCCTATTAGGCTTGTATTTCTGACCCCTTTTTCTTTCCAGCACTTCTTCTGTATACAGCTTTACATAGTGCTTTGCTTCTAGTTGTGTAATCTGATGTGTTTGTCAATAGTTATAAAGGAAATTCCTTCCCAGATTAGGGATTTACGCCTTTGGTGCAAGTCACCATCTCTTGGCCTATGGAAGGCGGTCTTGGGGTAGTCACGATATGGGCCATGGGGGACGGGTCATGACATATATTAAAAAAATATGTCCCCAAAACTCATGGGGTAACATATATACCTTCTCTATGATGCGATAATGGAAAATGAATCATGTTGCTTCATGGAGTTGGTAATCCAAACATACAAATAAATGACATTATCAATTTTTAATTAATAGAAATGTAATTAAATATTATATATATTATTTTTAAATAATGATAAATATTTCATTAATATAATATATGTAAATTAAATCCATCATAATAAATAGTTTTCAGAGGCAATTATGGAAAATAAATAACATCAGTTTGCAAGAAGGTAGTTCCACATCCACATGAATGACTGTTTTATTTCCCATTTGATTAAAGAGGGTATGGATATAGGTTATTACACTAATATAATAAAATATAACTATATTTTTTAAATATATGTTATAATATCTCATTTTTTAAATAATATTAGATGGTTATGTTTTATGAAATTAAACTAAAACATTTTGTTAATGGTAATACCTATTCTTTGGGAAATAATCTTTTCATTGCACAACAATCCTACTATAGTTGGTATTATACCTAAAATATCATTATATAAAATTTATATTAATTAAAAGTATTTTCATGTTTGAATAAAAGCGGGGAGGTGGTTCCTTTTCAAAAGATTGGGTAGGGGACTCTTCTACATAAATAAATAAAAAAATTATTAAAATTAAATTTCACGAATAAAAGATTCTAAAATGGTACAATTAAAATATATGATATTTATGGGTTGAAATAATATCATATAGAAATATTGGGAAAAGTTTATGCTACATATTTACATTTATATTTGTCTTTAAACCAATATTTCTGTTTCCGATAATTACGATGATAAAAAATCACACATAAGAGATTAAAATAGTTACTAAAAAATGGAAATTAATCTATAAATGTACCATATGTGATAGTTTTTAACATATACCATTCAATTAGACAATTATAGGTTTTTTGAAATTTAAAATTATTTAATGAAATAATAATTATTGTAAAATAATATTAATTTCATTCTTTGAAATATTAATTAAATTTGTATTTTGAACTAATAAGGGAAAAAAGGAATTAGTATATAATACATTAAAACCTATCTAATATGTTATTTTTAACTTAAAACATTTTGAGGAAAAATAATTAATTACAATTATATTACTATTATCATTTTCAAAATCATTCATTTTATTTTTCTATAAATTTAATTAATGTCTTATCAATGTGGCGTTAAGAATTAAAGGTAATTATATCATTCCTATAAATTAAAAACAAATTAAAATTATAAAAATAATTTATCATATAATTAATAGTTTTATGACTAAACATATCTGTTTTTATCAATATGTTAACAATTTATAGATAATAAAACATTGAAAATGACAATTTTTATTTTATTTACATAAATAATAAAATAATCAAAGTAAATGAAATATGGACACAAGTTGATATAAATTAAAAAAAATAGATATATATATATATACTAACTAAAATAATCTAATAGGATAATGTAAAGTATGATGGTCTTATTTTTATTTCATAACATATTATATTTAAATTTATGTACTTTATTTACCCTTACCATAGTGATAATTATTTTCTATGGTTATTATTCATAATAACCAAAAATAAATGGAAAAAAATCTAGATAATATGAAACTCATGATTCAAAATATTGAGTACATTTTTCATGATTCAATTTCAATAATTTGAAAAAACTCTTTCATGATTAAAACAAAAAATTCAATGAAAAAAAATTATTCTGAAATAATAATTTTTAGTATAAAATTGTTTTTATACCAAATTATATTATAATATTCCATAAAAAAACTATAATTAAATTATATTAAATAAAAATTAAATAAAAAATTGTAAAACTAAGCCAAATTATAGTTTTTTTTCTAAATAAAATAAAATAAAAAAAACATTTTCAAAAATGATTACCATTTTTCACAATTCATTGAAAATTCAAAAATTTCAAAATAATATAAAAAATTCACCATGTTATAATTTTTATAATATGATTTCAAAAATTATATCTTTTATTAAAAAAATAAATGAAAAATTAATTTTAAAAATTTTATTAACAATTATATAAATAAGATTATTTAAAAAACATATTTTTGAAAAATAATACGACTTTACTTAAAATTGAGTTCATATTTCGTAATAATTAATAATTTATTTTTAATTGATCAGGTATATTATATAAATTTAAAATGGGGTAAATCCTATTAAAATTTCCTAATGCAAATACATGGTTATGACGGTCATATATAAATAATAATTTTTTCGGGTTGTCTATGTTCGGTGTTGTTTGTCATATACATTATTGAAAATGATGCTCTTATCTTAAAATATTTAGGTTTTAAATTATTACCCATTCATAAATTGTGTCCTCATAGTTTGAATTTGATATTGGTAATGATAGGTTTTTCATTTTGAAATACTTTCATTAAAATCCCACATTGTAAAAATTGTTTACTAAATCATTTTAGTGAGAAAATGGAAGTATGAAGGACATTTAGAATAATAATTACTTCGTTTAAGAATAGGTGAACATTATCTGGATGTGAAAATATGATCATGAAAAAAAATTGATGTCCAAAATAATTATAGAGAGTAAAACAGTACATTGATCACACTAAATTGAATGATCATGATAATGTAAATGACCACAAAACCATAAACCAAATAGGAGTTAAAAAGTACCATCAATTAATAAAAATGAAGATAATATGAAAAAAAAATTAAGAAAAATTTAATGTATTTATGGAATTATTTTAACTTACCAACTACAAAATTAAAGAAATATACTTACATGAAATGTATAATAAGATCCTTTAATCAATTTCCACCTCAATATCTCTTTTTTCATCAAATGATGTGTATTTATGATTTATTTTTATTCTTACATATATGAAATCAACATATAAAGGCTCAAATAATTCCACAAATGGATCAAAATATATTCATCATACCATTATACAATAACTATGACCAAAAGTTTAGTAAGATGTAAGATAATTCAAAAATGAATAAACCATTATAAAAATAAATACAAAATTAATCTCTGAATCCTCAACAATATGAACAAAAATTTAAATAACTATCATTCTATGACAAAAATAAACATAAAATTATCCACAATATTATAAACTATGATTGAAATCATAAAAATAAAATGATGTGATCACATTATTTTCTAAGATTAATTTAAAATTTATCTCTAATCAATATTAGTCACTCATAATGTCAATTACGAAAAAATAGATATTCCCTCTTCATATATTCTCTAAAATATCATATTTAATTCCATAAATATCATGTATTACCATAAATTGATGTTAAAATAATATATTCCTCTGAATGATAATTCTACATTTATTTATCGAATAAAATCAAATGAAATTCTATTTAAATTAATCATATTAGGTTCACAAAATGGTATACATCATCCAAAATATAATTCATCACATAATCAAAAAAGCACATTTCAATCCCTTGGTTGCCTATATGATAAACCAGATGTTCCCAAAATAAAATTAATCATTATTAATCAAATTGTTTAAGTAATAAAAGCATACTAACTAGGATATCATGTAGGAAAATGGTACACATTTCATCCAATCTGACCATTTTTTGAGGGTTCAAGCCTCATTTCATTTTTTTATGTGACATGAAATCTTTTTACTAAACCTATATTAATATAATTATTTAACATTCCCAAAATTTGATGAACAACGTCAAAAATAAAATTAATAGCTTTAAAATTAATGAATATATTATCCTTAATGATTTTCATATACACAACATACTAGATACACAAAAATATCACATCATTAATAACAAATAATCCTTCACTTTAACTCTAAGGGTTACATATACATCATTCTAATAAAACATTTCTTGAATTATTATTAATCACCATGAAATATAATTGACAAAAAAATAAAATGGGATGTCTATGTGATTGAACTTATGATCAACTGTAAATTTATAATCCCAAAATGATATTTATAACTATTAAGTTAAACTCTAAAGAAAAGAATTGTAATCTATAAAGTTATTTAAGAACCACCTATGAGTGTTTTATAGAATTTGGTCATCACCCTTCTATAAATAAATATTAAGTCACGCTATGTAAACTTACACATAGTATCCATTTTTCAAAGAATATAACATTTATGATATGACAAATCATCTATTCTTGAAATATCATCACAATTTTCCTCTTCACCTCCCCCTTGTCCCTACTCACCCTATAATTATAATTTTTAATCTTTTTATGAGCATAAAATGTTCACTAATGACAACATAATGAGAAATAATTAAATATGTTAATTCAAGAATTCTTAATCAATTTCTTCCTTATTCAAAAATTATGATTTGGGATAAAAATTAACATTTTAATACCCTATATTCAACATTTCATCCTAAATATTTTCATAAAATATTTCATATAACATCCTAAGGGAAAAATTAAAAATCATAATTTTTACATTTAAATCATGGAAAAATTATGAAATATATTACAAGAAAAATTATATTTCTCCCATACGATGTAGTATATACATTCCTTTAAACATAAGGTCATTAGTAATAACATTTGAGCCTAATATAAAGAACAAGATATCATAAAATCATAAAAACATAGGAAATATAGATGAAGAAAATATGACATAAGAAGTTGTCATGCCTAAATACCAAGACAACATAAAATGGTAAAAACATTCAAAATGTGTATTTTTTTACTCCCTCATCTCATGAATAACATGTCATGAGACAAAAAATCTACACAATGAATTGGAGCGCTATCTGGGTGCACCCATCATAACATGTTCATTATTATGTGTGGAAAACATATAAATCAATCGTAAAACATAATCATAATAATTATCAATGAAATTAAATTCGTTGTATAATCTATCCTCAAATTATATTCCTGGAGGATTTTATAAATATAGAATTTGATAAATGAATATAAGAGAATAATAACCCCATTGTTTAAGGGATATTATTCTTGGAATATATCTGACATACATAACATTAATAATTATCAATAAAATTTAGAGTAATTTCATAACATTAATGATAGTGGGTATATTAATTAGATAGTGAATTATTTTAACCTAATGTTAAAGGGTTGTTATTATAGATATCTCACACATATAAGAAAAATATTTCTATATATAAAAATATTCATTCAATTTAAAACCATTTTTCAGAATTCCTAAAAAATTGATAAAGATGGATTTTTCATTGAATAAAATATGAAATTCTATAAATCAACCCATACAACAAATAGTGGTTATGTTGGGGGGTAACCCCATTGTCACCATAAATTTTTAAATATATAAATTTTTTATCTTTTATAATGATATAAAAACATTACATATAAATTCTGTAAAAGTATTCTACTAGAACCCCATGAATGAGAAAAAACATAAAAATAAAACTTCTATTATAATTAATTTATTTATATATAAATAAATTAATAATATAATTTTAGGGATATGGAAATAGAAGATAATTATTTATAAAATAAATCATTAACACATTTAAAATGAAGTTTTTAATATAATTTTTCTCATTCTTCAAGCTAGTATAATCATGTGTGTTCCATATATTCCTGAATAAAAAAATAATTCTAATTATCTAATTTCTTAAGATAAGTTTTCAATTTTTTTGTTCCCATTATTTCACTTATGACCATGTTATATAATATTACTTAATCTATTATTTTTTCATCAGATGTTTGGACAATATTCGACTCATATGTCAAAAATTACTTCAGGTGGTTTCCTATTGAAAAACTGGTCATTATTTACATATCTATAGAATACTAATATTTAAATAATTATTATTTATTTAAAAATATATCTTTAATATCCACGTATGATATATGGTTAGGAAAAATTGATTATGATACATTATTAGAGAAGGTGGGTCATTTGTATGCATGAGTAATGTTTCCATTATTCAACAGTCAGGATGATAAGTGGCTGAGTATTATATTAAATTTCTATAATGATCATAATATCCAAAATATCATATTATTTCCATTAATACACTTATATACACCATCCATGTGATTGAGTAATGAAAAAATTAATCACATCACTTTGTGAAAGTTGTAATCCACACGTACACAAGAACGACAGTATCATTTTCCAATGATTGTAATTGTAAGAAAACATATACTACATAAATTATAAATAATTATTGATATTTCATGAATATAATATATTTACATTAAATATATCATTATTAATATCCATAATAGGTGATGATGTGAAATTAATTATATTAGTTTGTTAGTTGGTTGTATACTGTACACATGAGCGATAGTTTGATTTTCCATTTAATTGAAGATAAAATCAATGTAGGTTATAAAATTGTCAGAATAAAATTATATTATATGATACATGAATATCTTATTATATCATCATGTTTTAATTAAATTTTACGGTGGTGGGAAAAGAAATAAAACTAAATCATATGGTTAAAGACTACACATCTTATTCATACAATCACCATTTCATTACAACATTTGACCTACAAGGTGTGTATTTTACCTAAACCAATACCTATTGGACATCATTAGGTATGATAAGAATTTATTTTTTAAGATATAGTACAAAATAAAATCCTCTTTAATTGTGAATAAAATAGTAGATGGGGTTCCCATTTCATGTGAGGGGAGAGGAACTCTTGGAATTATATAAAATATTAAATAAAAAACTAATTATTTTGGGAAAATATTTAAAATTAATATATTTAGAATATATTATGTTTTTTTTATTAATACTCTCATATAGTAAAATTTGGAAAAGTTTAGACAGTTTTTTTTTACCCATATGTTCTTTTAACTGCCCGTGAATGTTTTCAACAATTAGAGTGATAACAATGTTTACTAATCATTAGGCGGTTATATAGTTACTATAAATGGAAAAATGTTACTAAATTGAATGATTGTTTATATTATTAAACATATAACAATCACATGGATAAATATATTATATTTTTGAATTTTAAATCATTTGGAAAAGTATTATTTATTACAATATAACATTAATTTCATATTTTGACATATTGTTTTAATTTTTATTTGAATAAAATGTATATGGAGGAATTAAAATATAATACATTAACAACTATAAAATATGATACTTTTAGATAATAAATTATTTCTACATGATAAATTATTCAAATTATATCAATTTTAACATTTCTAAAAACATTTATCTTTTTTTATTAATTGAACAAATCTTGTATCGACATTACATAAGAAAATAAGGTAATTATTTAATTTCTAAAATTTAAAAATAAGTTAATATGTTAAAAATATTTACAATACATATAAGCCTTTTATAACCTAACCTCTTATTTTTTATCCCAATTTCAAAAATTGGGAGATAATAATACAAAGTGAATGGCATGTTTGACTTTTCTTTTGATAAAATAATATAATGGTGAAAATAAAATAATTATGGAACAAATTGTCCATATTTAAAAAAAAATGGATGATAATTGATAAACTCTACTCATACAATATGATAAATTTAAGTGTTAGGGGCCTTGATTTTAACTTATCATATTAGTTTTTACCATAATTACCAGTTTTATCCTACTATAGAGATAATTATTTATTGTGGTTCCAATAAATAATTACATAAAATAAAATAGACCTAATTAAAATAATAGAACTCCAAATTCCGAATATGTTATCTATTTTTTTCATGATTTAATTTCTAAAACTCGCATATATAATTTTAATATTAGATCAAAAAACAAAAAAAAATTGTTTTTCAGAAAATGCCGTTAAAGTATAAAAATATTTTTAAACCAAATTCAAATATAAACGTAATTATGAAGAAAACAGTTGGATTATTTTCTATCAAAATGAAATAATAAAATATTAAAACAAATCTAATATATAATATGAATTTGTAAATACATTAAAAAAACACACATTTTCAATAAAAAACATACTTTTCACTATTCATAAAAAAATCATTTCCCAAAACACTAAAAAATTGACCATAAGCTGATTTTAATATTCTAATTTTAAAAATTATTTTCTTTATTTAAAAAAAA
The DNA here is from genome assembly GCA_963277665.1 of Viscum album. Lineage (NCBI taxonomy): Eukaryota > Viridiplantae > Streptophyta > Magnoliopsida > Santalales > Viscaceae > Viscum > Viscum album. Next base: position 251,787,993 of record OY728133.1, read on the forward strand.
TTATATTTTTAGAAAATAATTATTCTTTTTTTCTATAGAGTGAAATAAAAAATATTTTTTAAGGACACAATTTTTTTACAAGAAAATGACATTAATATAAATTGAGTACTTATTTTCTAAGAATTAATTAATAAATATTTATTGATTATGAAAATTATATATATTTCAAAAAATTTGTAATTTTTTTGAAATATTCATATTCAATGGTTGTGTTATAATTATTATATTTAACTAATAATATATTTTGAGGCATTTAAAATATTTTATTTGTGTCTTATATGCCATAAAAAATAACATCATTCCTTTAAAATCGTAGGGTGTTAGAGTTCAGGTAGCACATAACAGTGTGGGTAATTCCCCGTGGAAACCCCTCATTAGGAATAAACATCTTGATGCTAGTAGGGTATGTATGAATCCTAAATTAGGAATTTTAAATTTAATTTAACACCTTTTAATCTCTCAAAATATTTCTAACCTTTATTCGATCATTATATTTATAATTAGTAGTGTAATTTCTCTAATTTTACTCAAATATAAACCTCTATCATGTATAAAGTCTCTTATGGGCTACATGATGAAATATATATATTTATGGAACATACTCTTCATGGAGATACTATTTTTATATATCTTGGATTTGATAGTCTATTTAGTATATTAATATTTATTATTTATGGAAAATAGTGGATTTATTCATGAAATAAATAATTACACTATTTGTGATTTTATAATGACTTGAATTAAAAGGTTTATTCATAATTACTGTCAATGGTTATGATCATCCTATGAAGAGATTTATTATTCTAGGAAGTTTTTATGTACATATAATGATGAAAAAAATTATTAATAATAAAATGATAAGTAATTAATATGAGATTAAAATCAAATGAAAAGTAATTATTGTGGGATTCGCCCAAATTTAATACTCTATTAACATCATTAATATGAATAAATTTGTTGATTTTTGTTATTTTTGTGATTGTTTTTAATGTATATTTATATTATAGATTACCAATGGATATTGTGAATAATGTGAACATTTAATTCCTTATAAGATTTGTTGTTATGATGATTGTTACTAAGAAGAGTTTTGAATGTTGTAGATCCTTCACGATGATAATTAAAAATTATTTTTTGAACATCAAATGACGATAAAAATTATCATTATGATATCTTATATGTATTCTTGATATGAAATGGAATTTATTTGGTGATGTTATGAATAAATAAATATATTTCATCTGATTATTATATTGACAATGAAGAAGGATGGAATAAACCACAATGTCCAGATTTATGAACTTTCAGATAGGGTGATACGATTTAAATATGTTGTTGATGTGGAAATTCTATAATAATTATATGATGTAATGATTATGATATCCATGTTATATTGTGATTTTAAATTTTATATTATTAGTATGGTAATTTGGTGGGATAGAATAATCCTATGTGAAATTAAAAAATTTATTAATTTGTTTTATGAAAATGATATAAAATATTATATAAAATGTTATTATAATTTTATTATTATTATATGGGAAATATATTGTGATAAAAAAATTATTTATGATAATTATTTGTCATTTCATTTCTTACTCACTTAACCATATATTCATGATTTACTATAGTTTTTGGTAGATTTTGGTGGTGATAATATAATAGATTAGTTATTTTTAGACTCATCAATTTGATTGGGTTATAAATAGATGAAGCCTTTTGAGTATCAGGTCACATTGCACTCATTACTCTTGAATATATACTTATGAGGATATAAATGTGTAAATATTTTAATTCACACCTATTAAATATAGATTTATGTAGATGATGATGGAACTAAGTTAATATATTATTCTACTCCTAAAACTCTAGAGCAAATTTGGATGATAATTTACAAAGGTAAAATTCATTTCATTCCAAGAAAATTAGGAATGAGGTGGAATATTTGAGGAGTTTTCATGCTAGTATTCAACTAAGAATAGACATAATAATATAGCATGAGTCATTGGTTCAATTTTTTTTCGTTCATTGGATATAGAACTTATGATGGGATTTTTGATATAATATCATTATTTTATATTATTTTACCTTAAGTTATGTTTCCATAACCATTTCTGTTTATTTTGATGGGGAGAACTAGTTGAAACAGATTATGTCATGTGATTTCCACTATCATTTCCGTCAGATGATATAAAAAATCTATTAAAAGAGGTATAAAAATATTCTTAAAATAACTTGAGTATCATGAATAAATCCTCTTTGTTTAACTGATGGTCTTATTGAGTCATGGGATGAGACCCTGGTCTCCTTTTTTCTTTTAGTAATACATAATTCATGGTGAAACTTATAATAAATATATTATATCATTTGGATATATACTTATATTAATATATATTTATTTTCATTTTTTGATTTTTGTGTGTCATCAGAACCCTTAAAACGTAAGGAATAAAAAATGATTATATAATCATTGATAATATTTGTTTTTGTTTTTAGTTTCATATAAACATTATATATTTATCATAATGTATATAATAGTGGTTTATGGTTTTCAATTCACCATATAGGATCACTATACTAAATATTATTGTATCCCTTTTATATACCCTTATTTTTATTATTCTATAATGCTCAAACTGATTAACTTATGTTGTTAATGGACAATATTGGAGACAATATTTTAATGGAAGATATGTTAATTGATGGATTGGATCCTTTACTTGGATGATATAATTGAATTCACCCATATACATAGTCATATTTTATTACATATGTGTGTAATACAGTAGTTGTAATTGAAAATTATTTAGTTTTAATGTACTATATAATGTGGAAATTCACTATGCATACATGCATTAAATTTTAATATTTTAATTCAACTATATTATGGCAGATGATTATTTATTCTTAATGGTGGTAGGTTATTGTTAGAGTTAATGGTTACAATTATCTTGATTGGATACCTCAGTATTGTTCACTTGTCCTTAATATATAATATGTGGGTCATGGGTGATAAATTATCAGTATCATAAAAAGTGTGGAAATGTAAAAATCTATGAGAAATGATTTAAATGAATGTGAATTATGTATGTTAGTTTAATATTTAATATAAAAAATGTTAAATAAAAAAACATTCTATAAAATATATATAATTAAATTAAAATTTAAAAAAAATTAAATATCAAAAAAAATCATATAAATACAAAACATATAATATTTATATAATAATGAACAAACACATAATTTATTTCATAATGTTTATACCACACAATACCTAATCAAAATATATATTTTTAACAAATAATCGAAATTGAAAACAAAAAAATTACTACAAAACAAAATACATTTAAATAATTTGATAATATTATATTTTTCATAGAACATAGATGAATTTTAAATTCTGAAGAAAAAATGGTTATATTAATTTTCATGGAAAAGAACACAATAAAATTTTAAAATCATCAAGGTATAAATTGGATTAGATAAATTGTTGATATGTTATGTGAGTATGATATTCTCTATAATACCAAATGTAGGATCGAAATAATAAATATACTGAATAAAGTATCTAATGATGCTTGAAATACAAGAGGGGGTTAATTGTATACTTTAAAAAAATTCCTTTGGAACTTTTAATGATGATTATGTTAAACAAGGTTAAACAAGGTAATTCACAAAACATCTATGTTCTACAAACTTTCTTGATTCAGGAAATACGATTTTGGGAATATGAATCCAGAAAAATGGTTCCGGAAAATGAAATTTAATGATTGTTTACACTGATGAAGATTCTACCTTAAAGTGTAGAGAATCTAACTAAATTAGAGTACATGTATAAGGAAGTGTGAAATGGTTATACATTCCTCAACAATACAAAGTCAATGGAAAACTTGAAACAAACAAGTAATAAGTAATAAATCTTTTAACCCAAAGAGAAGGGTATCCAACATCCTTGGATAAAGGTCCCTTGATTTATACTATCAAGAAAGTATGTCTTACCCACACCAGGGTAATCCCTCTATATAAAGTTTGGAGTCTCTCTTTCTATCCCCGCAAGCTCTCAACTTGAAGGTATTCGGCACCTCTATCCTCCAATGCAAGGAAGCCCTTAACTTCAAGGTAGTTGGCACCTCTGTCTTCTTATCCCTGGAAGCCCTCGATTGTTCACAGCAAAAATCGGAGTCGCACAAAGAAAATTTGAACTAGATGTTCAGTACGAACAAGGCAATGAAGGTCTCTCTCTATAAATCACTTCAATAGCATGTAATCTCTAGATTCATAGAACCACATGGAACTCTTTTAAATGAGCTCCTATTTATAGGCACGTCTTCAACGGTCGGCTCCCTCCTCCAACAGACATATTTTTCAATGAATTTCGGAGAGACTTGTATATGTGTCACTCAAACAATGGTTAGTTTATAACTGAATGCACGACATCGTTTTATAAAAAAACAAGAGTAAGAAAAAATATGGTTACATAAATGAAATGAAATATTCGAAATGTAAGGAAATATGAATGTTCAGAGTCTAACCAAAATTGAATTCAGAGCCTATAATAAAAGGATATTTAGATACTATTTTCTATTAATTCGGAAGCTAAACTCTATAGAATTCCGGAGTCATAATTTCAAGGAAATTCAGAATCTAGATTCACAAGAATTCCGACCCAGAAAATTCAATGTTTAGAGATAGAGTTCATAAGAATTAAGAGTTATAACTCATAAGAGTTCAGAGTCTGTATTCCTAGAACTCAGAGTCAGAACTTATAAATGTTCGTACACAGAATTCGGAGTCAGAAATTCAGAAGAGTTCATAACCAGAATTCGTAATCAGAATTCGAAATCAGAACTTTAGAAGAGTTTGTAACCAGAATTTGTAATCAGAATTTAGAGTTAGAACATCATAAGAGTTCATAAACGGAATTCTTAACCAAAATTCTAAGTCAGAAGTCAGAAGATTTCATAACCTGAATTCGTAATCAAAATTCTAATAATTTGGATCCTAAAATAGAATGCTTCATATCCAAGTAATTTATAGGATTCCTAGGTTTTTGTATCAAACCCTCTTAGAAAAATTATGATATGGACAATGAAAACATGGTAAGGATAAATTTCCTTAAGGAATGAAATTTTTCCTTATATAAGAAAAACATAGTGTAAAAAGTAATTTTCCTTGAGATAAGTTGTTTGTTATTTTTGAAAAAAGAAGGAATGGTAAAGTCATAAGGAAACCTTATTGAATTAAAAATCTACCCCATGTATGATTTAATGGAAAATTCATAAGGAAAACCTTATTGACTCAAAAATCTCCCAATTTTTGGAAAGCACAAACTTCCTTTCGAAAAAGAATATAAGGACTTAGAAAACGTTTTCTAGAATTTGAAGTAAAACTTATCTTCCTTTCAAATTGGAAAAGATGAATACGACTAACTCCACCTTAGGATTCGGAACACTAAGGATCATATTATAGATTTCCGGAATGAGATTTTCAATTATCTTGAGTAAGGAAATCTTTGTATGAAAACTTCCCCTTAGATAAACTCCCCCTTACTTAGGGATATTTCTTCTGTACTTCGCATTATTTTTATTTTCTCCCCCTTTGTGATTTTCAAAAATAATTTGATGGAATAGAAAAAATATGGTACCTAAAATATTTTTACAAACATCCAAATAAAAATGAGAAAAAAACAATTTCTTTAGGATTGAAATAATTTGTAAAAGGGAAAAAATACAACAAAAGATCAGATTAATCTATTTTCCTTCCTTGGGTATCAACTTCATGACATTGATTTTCATCTTCTTTAACTCCTTGTGATATTTCTCTTCTTGTTTATCCAAGGCTTGGATCATATCATGTCGAGCCTTTAGAGCCTCTGCCTGCTCCTTCAACAATTCATCTTTTTTACTATCTTCTCTTCAATCATGACCCGAATATCCCTTTCTATTTTCCAAATCTGGACTACATAATTCAACTTCCCATTCATATCTTTGACATCCTGAATCCGAGTATTCTGCTCAAGATTTATCTTTTTCTCAACGCTATTTATTGGATCCTTGATTTTTCTATCTTGAGTATCAAAATTTTCCTTTACATCACCTTGAAAGTCATCAAGCTCTCTCAAATATTCAACTATATTTTTTGACTAGCTGACCATTTTCTTACAAGATTCTCTGTGGGCTTCATAGTTGATAAGAAAGTTCTTGTAGTCATCCTCAATCATTATACATCAATCCATAACCTTGGATAATGAATCTTATTTTTGATTCATGCTATGTTGAAGCATCTGAAATCTGGAGTCAATTGTTGGAATGATCGGAATTGTGTCAACAAGCTTCTTCAAAGATTGAATGAAAAAATCATGACCCGGAGATGATGATTCCAAATCTGACACTTTGGTTAGTGATGGTTCTTCCTCTAGATCGACCAGGTTCCTCATAGAAGATGCACCATCTTACTTATTTCTTATAATTTCTTGTGATGGGGTTTCAATAACCACTTGTTTGCCTTTGTCAGTTTTCAAAACAGCTTCTTCATCTGGAGACTCATGCTCACTTTCAGACAACTTAACGACCTTATATTCATCAATTTTTTCTTTCTCGGCTCCTGCCTCAATATCATCAGGATTCATAATGTGATGATTATAGATTTCTTCCTCAGATAACTTGTTCACATCCTCTTCAGCCTTTTCATCAATTATAGTGGTAGAAATTTTTGAAGATCGGGCATGAGAAGTTCGGATCGATAGTTTTTCATAAGCACTATCCTTCTTATGAAAGACTTAAACTTGCTTAATCAAATATGTCATATCATCATTGCTTTCAGCTTCATGAACATCATCTATAACTTAGTTTTCTTCAATAATCTTTTCAAGTACTTTTTCCGAAGCCATGAACTTCTTCTTCAGTGTCTTAGGTAATGGTTCTACTAAAATGTTTTTCGGTACATGAATGTTCATGGATGCAATTTCAGTGTCTCTGAAAAGAGATGGGACCATTTTGGCCTCGAACATTTTCTTCTTAAGCTTATTCTCATTGGCTTGATTTTCAAGCTCTTCAGTAGTTTTTTCTTTTAGAGCCTTGGCCTCAGCAGGTTCTAGACCAAACTGTGGTTCTCCTTCCTCTCGATTCTTTTTATCCTCCCTCCATTTGGCTACTACATCATCCTGATAGGCTTTCAGCTTCTTGGGTTTTGGAGGTACGGATTGAGCTTCTTTAACATTAGGGGTTTCACCTTCAGCTTCTACTTCCTTCAATTTTGTTTTCCCTGTAGCCTTCTTCAACGGTTCAGCCTCTTCTATATTTTTTGGAATAGCTTCTTCTTCATCCACTGGTAGATCATAAAACTCTCCGGAATCTTTAGAAAAGCCGACATTCATTCTTTTCAAATTGTCATCAATAACTAAAATCACTATAAAATTCCTCAGCTTAGAACTGCAAGGAATCTTAGGGACTCATGACACCGAGAAATCAACATGGAGAGTAGGGCAGGATACATGATTATATGTGCTCTCAAATTACCATTTTTGAAATTCTCTTTTGTAATGAGAATATGATTCATCATATTGATGTTCCTTATATTTACCAAAAAAACAAAGATATACATATCACTTTTCTTCAGCAGTTCCTTCTCACCCTTTCTCAGTATGATAAAACCCAGAACCCATAAATCAAGGATCTAATTGTTTTTTGACAGATGAGAAATTTTCAGAGTCTTGACATCTGTTAGTCCAAGACACTTCATAGATTTCATTTTGATAAAACTTCCTTGAACATATGGCAGCATGTGGGAACAGAACTCTGCTTATCCTTTATATGATATCCCTACCAAGATCGAAGCATTGGTATAAGAAATTGCATAAGTTTTACCATAACTCTGGAATAAAAACTTATCTCTCCCTTCTTCCTTAAAGAAACAAACTAACTCATAAAACTCTATGAGTAGATCCGGATGCACAACATCATGAGCTCATGTATTTGATATGGATACACTCTCCCATCCATTAAGCTTGATATTGTTTGAAATAATAGAATAATACTTGTTCAAGGAGTTCAGATGCAGTAACCTATCCCTGTAAACTTGCCACTATGCAATCGGCTTGACAGAAGACATCTCTTGAGAAGGAACTTCACCAGACATTTGGAAATGAGAAACCGTTGAAAATATGGATTAGGATTTTGAAGTGGGGCATAGTTTCGACACGCATAATCTTGAATACTAATGTGGGACAACCATCTGGGGTACCCTTTTATAGGTGTTGATGTGAAGGTTCATCTTTCTATCTCAATCCAATGGATGAGAATTCTTCTGATTAGATCTGACTTTTGAAATGATAGCCGCAAGGAAAAATATGGTAGGATCCAATATTTTCAGGGTTTTAAAGTAAAACATTGGGATTTAAGGAAACTTTAATCTGAGAAATGTTTTTAAAAATAACTTCCAGCTAATAAACAGTGATTACAAAAACTCAATAAATAAAGATACCTTTCGGATTGTCAGGAGAATTCTTCGTATTGAGGAATATTCTTCTAGAAGGACATTAAAAGAAACTTGAGTAAAAAAAATTAGTATGTAGATCTTCATTATGGAAAACATCATTATGAAAATATTTTTTATGAAAATCTTCATTACGAAAATCTTCATTTCAAAAAATATTATAGACTTCATTACAAAAAATTTTAAAAACGTCATTACAAAAAAAATATAAATACCATTATTACAAAAAATATGCATAACTTCATTATGTAAAATATGAAAAACTTCATTATGAAAAATATGAAAAACTTCATTATGAAAAATATGAAAAACTTACAAGAAAATGTACACCCATATGTAAAAGAGTTTATTACTTTAAAGAGATTGATTTCAATGGAAATTTAATAAGGAATATTACCTTATGGTTATCATTTCTAACTTTTGTTTAATGTATTCAAACCTATCTTAGGATAAGGATTTTGTGAAAATATCAACAGGTTGATCTTGTGTTCTGATAAATTAAAGAATGATATCTCCTTTTTCCTTGATAATATTTTCAAAATAGTTTTTGTTACCAGTCATATGACGAGAACACCCACTATATTTGTACCATGTATTGTTGTTCATATTCTCTCTAATTTCCTAAAAATAAGAAAAAGTATGGTTTTCAGAATCCAAAAATTCATGGATCTGGAATTCGTAGAAAGAATAATTTTAGGCACCCACATATTTTTATAAAAATAGGCTTTATGAAATCCTAAATACTAGGTTTTGATTAATGTAAAATTATTTTCCCACTGTCCACCACACTGACACTTAGTGTAGAAAAGATCACTTTGTGGAAAAAATAATTATTGCTAAAAATCCATTTAGAACCAGTATAACCAAAACCAGAACTACTCCTTAAAGTTCAGATTTGAGAATACAATTTATCCAAATTTTCCTTACCTAAGGTTATTCTTTTTAAAACACTACATCAAGGAAAATATTTCAGATTTTAGTTTCCTAACCAAGTTCTTGTCTTCTAAAACATTTAATTTAGAACTAGAGTTAGGCTCGAAAACATTTTTCTTAGAAATTAGGTTTTCTAAATCTTTAGAAAGATTGTTCTTCTCAGAATTTACTTCCTCGTGATTTTTGGAAATCTTTTCAAAAAAAATATTTTTCATATCAAGATCATTAGAAAGAACTGATATTTCCTTAGTAAGAATAGTATTCCTAGATTTTTCCAAATCACGTTTTTTCATGAGTTTTGAATTCTCGATCTCAAGAAGTTTGGAAAACCTTGAGACTTTTTCTGGGGAAGGTAAAGTATTATATTCATCATAAGAAGATTCTTCATCAGAAGAGTTATAATATTTACTATTATTTGCATTTAAATATATATTGGTCATTGATTCGGCATTTTGTACCTTATCCATGAAACAATGATTGTCAATAGGTAGTATAACTATTAGACCAAGATTCTTCTGTCCAGAAGCTTCATAATCTAAAGATTCATTTGAAGGGTCACCACCACTGGCACTCCAGGTGTCATTAACATTCCATGCTTTCTTAGCTTTAGCCTTATAATACTAGTTTTTGTCTCTCTTAGAATTATTTTCTTTTCTTTCTTTTCTTTTAATCATGGGTCAATCAGGCCTTATATGTTCATCTCTCTTGCATTCATACATTGTAAGTTTTGAATCTTTCTTTCCTTTCCATTCCTTCTTTTTATATCTGGATTGAAAGATCCTCTGTCCAGCTATCTTTTTCATCCTTTGAGTAATATTTTCTAACTCATTCTCTGAATATTCAATTCCACTAGATTCATATTGGATAACAACCTTCTTATATTTGGATCTAGTAACTCTCTCATAAGTTTTAGCATTCATATAATTTGAAGTAGTTGTAAAAGCAACACTGCCATTACCATTCTTCTTCTTCACATTATCGGTATCTCTCTTCATTCAATTCTCATGTTGAAGAAGAGTTCCAAACATCTCATTTAAGGAATTTTGAGTAATCTTCATGTTCTCGTCTATAGTTATCCTCTTGGATTCCCACTCATTGGGCATTATGTCTATGATCTTATCAACAAGATCTTCATCATCTAATCCTTTCTTACCCATGGATTGTAAACTATTCATAATTGGTACAAATATTTGTTGCACCTTACATATGGGTTCTCTATAAGGAATGTTAAAGCCCTGATATGCATCTCTTAGCATAGCTCTTCTTGTCTCTATAACTTTAGAAGTTCCAAAGTGACTGACTTCAAGTTTCTTCCAAATACTATTTGCAGCTTCACAAGAATAAATTTGGCTATATATATTTCTAGTCAAGAGAAAATCAAAGTATTTTTTACCTTATAATTCAATATATATTCATGATTTTCATGATTACTAAACGTAATAACTTCATTTTCCGGGATTTTATATCCTCCAGTAAGCATAACAATATTTTCTACTCTAGTATTAATAATAAAATACTTCATTCGATCTCTCAAATATTCATAATCATTTCCATTAAAAATAGCTGATCTGGTAGGATTGAGATTGTCTATGTAACCAAAATTTATTTCTTCCATCTTATAAAAAAAAATATTTCCACAAAAACATGTTAATAGAAAAAGTTTGTAAACAAGGAAAATGTTCCTCAACATGAAAATAAAACTAGAGTATCTTTAAGAAAAATATGAATCTAAACATAATGAGTTTGAAAATATGATTCTGAAAAATATGATTTTGAAAAATTGAAGAAGAAGAGGAATTATCTTCTGAATTTAATCGTGAGATTAATTCAAATTGAACCAAAAATCTGAATCCAATTGTTAGATTGGTTCATGATACATGGTCACTTACTCTAATACCAATTGTTGAGATGGTATGTTAGTATAATAAACTCTATAATTCCAAATGTAGGATCGAAATGGTAAAGATACTGAATAAAGTATCTAATGATGCTTGAAATACAAGAGGGAGGGGGGTGAATTGTATACTTTAAAAAATTCCTTTGTAACTTTTAAAGATGGTTATGTTTAACAAGGCTAAACAAGATAATTCACAAAACACTTAAGTTCTACACACTTTCTTGATTCAAGAAATACGATTCCGATAAATTGAATATTGAAAATTTGTTTTTGAAAATGAAACATGATGAAAGTTTACAATGAAGGAGATTCTACCTTAAAGCTTATAGAATCTAACTAAATCAGAGTAAAATTATAAAGAAGAATAAGATAGTTATACTATCTTAAACAATACAAATGCAATGCAACACAATAAATAAACAAGTTACAAGTAGAAAATATTTTAACCCAACGTGAAGGGTATCAAAAAACCGTGGATAAAGGTCCCTATATTTATACTTTCAAGAAAGTCTATATTACCCACACCTGGGTAAGCCCTCGATATAATGATCAAAGTCTATCTAGCTATCCACACAATCCCTCAACTTCAAGGTAGTCGGCAGCTCTGTCTTCATATGCAAGGAATCCCTAAACATTTAGCCAATTGACACCACTGTATTCCTATCCCTAGAATCCCTCTACTATACACAGCAAAAATAGGAGTCACATAAATAAAATATGATCAAGAAGATCAGCACATTTTAGGAAATAAGGGTCTCTCTCTAGAAATCACTTCAATAGCATGTAATCTCTAGAGTATAGAATCACGTGTTACTCTTTCAAATGAGCTCCTATTTATTGGAACGCCTTCCATAGTCAACTCCCTCCTCCAATAGTCATATTTTTCATTTAATTTTGGAGGGACCTGTACATTTGTCACTCAAACAATAGTTATTTAGTAACTGAATACACGCTATCATATTATAACAAAACAAGTGTAAGAAAAAATATGGTTACATAACTAAAATTCCATATTTGGAATGTAAGGAAATATGAAAGTTCAGAGTCTAGCCAAAATTGAATTCATAGTCTATAATACACGGATATTCGAATTTTGTTTTCGAGGAATTCAGAACCTAAACTCTAGAATTCTAGAGTCTGAATTTCAAGGAAATTTAGAATCTCAATTCACAAGAATTCGGAACCATAACTTACAATGTTTGGAGTCAGAGTTCATAAGAATTCAATGTTAGAACTCATAAGAGTTCGTAGTCTGTATTCAAAGAACTCAGAGTCAAAAATTGGAAAATTTCGTAACCAGAATTCAGAGTCAGAACTTCAGAAGAATTCATAAATAGAATTCTTAATCATAATTTGGAGTTAGAACATCAGAAGAGTTCGTAATCAGAATTTGTAATCAGAATTCAAAGTCTGAACACAGAATAGTTCATAACCTGAATTCATAATCATAATTCTAAGAATTTAGATCGGAAAACAAAATGCTTCATATCCAGGTAATTTATAGGATTTCGGGGTTTTGGTTTCAACAAGAATTTTACACGTAGATAAATTATGATATGGGCAATGCAAACATGCTAAAGATAAATTTCCTAGAGGAAGGATATTTTTCCTTATAGAAGTAACAAATAGGGTAAAAATAAATTTTCCTTGAGATAAGTTGTTTGTGATGTTCAAAAAAAGAAGGAATGGTAAAGTCATAAGGAAACGTTATTGACTTAACAATCTCCCCCAAGTATGAAGGAATGGAAAAGTCATAAGGAAAACCTTATTGACTCAACATATATATATATATGTAGTTCCCCAACCCTAGAAATACTAGAGATGGTTTCTACTACCATTACATAAGAAATATTACAATGAATCAAATCTCAAAGTACAAGTCAGTTTCATAATATTAGTAAAATAGATTCATACATTATATTATATTATAAAGTAATAATCTAATTAAAACATAATTTTATTTCAATGGTAAATTTATTCCCGAATAGTATATACATGCACATATTTTCTATCAAACTTCATGGATTCTAATAGAAATAATAAAAATATGATTGATCTTAAATTCCCTATAATTTTAAAGTAAACAAGATGTGATAATGAATCAATGATCATAGTCAATGTGAAAATGTAATAAATTTACACACATTAAATATAATGAATAAAATGATAATGAAGTTTATAATAAAATTGGAATGGTAAATAACTGAACACATGTCCCATTAAATAATTCAATTGAGAATAAACATGGATCCATATATAATTTCGAAGAAAGAATATCAGGGATAACAATAACAAAATAACAATCAATAAAGGAACTTCTAAATTATTGGATGTCTTATTTCCCATTAACATGATACGTTTACCATTAAAACCTTTCATATGATGGTTTATCAAACTAATGTCAAGACCATTCATAAGAATGTTTTAATATATGGGTAAAAACCCATCTATTATACTTGTAATCAAACTAAAAGGGGTTTTCACTTACAAGATTTATCTCAAGAGACTATCGATGGATCATATGGATTATATTAAATAGTCACCTATTAGTTTCGTACCATTCCAAATCATTCCTTACATATTAAATAATTTATTTAAATCATGAACAATGTGACTTATCAAATATTCATCTTGAGTAATATATATGGATTTAAAAATTAATTCTCTAGATAGTCAAATAATTAAAAAAATAATTACCACATGTAAGAATTGTATATACTTTATTCAATTAAAATATCCATGATAAATGATATGGATAATTAAAGGAAATTTAACTACTAGTGATCGTAATAAAGTGAATATTTATAGAATGCTACAAAAAATGAATCAAGGAATTCAGTTTCAATAATAACAGTCAAAAAATAAATTATTAACCATACAGAAGAAGAATATGGCTTTTATGGATACAACATATACTAAAGGGTGTAAAAATAATGTTTTTTTGTCATGGAAGAATTTAAACACTATAAAATAATCTTTTAAATACTTTCTTGAGTAATATAACCTTTTCATTTTGAAAATCCTTTTGAGAATGGTATTATTAGAAAATTATGTTTAAAAATTTATTAAAATATATCCTTTCAAACTATTAAAGGAGGCCTCAAAGAAATGATGGTTAGTAATTCCATACAAGTCCTAAAATGTGAAAATAACATTCCTTTTGCAACTTAAAAATGATATTAAAGATCATTATTTGGAAAGAAACCTGATGATACCTTTAAAAAAATTTAATATACCAAAAAGCGTATAAACTTATTTATTAAATAATATCTAAAAGGATACATACATATTTTAAAACATTTTAAGTAAATAGTGTTATTCAAAAAAAATATGTTCTATGACTAAAGAGAGAAATGATGTCGGGTTTTATTGAAATCCTTTTGTAAAATATTTTCAGTGAGATATAGTGGAAAAATTGTACTATTATATAATAGAGGTTGTTAATAACAAGGGGATAAGAAAATTAAATTTATTTTTTATTAATAATTAAAAAAATTATATCAGTGTAAATTCAAGTGCAAAATAATCTCGAATAAGATGTGATTGTGAAGAAAATATAGAAAAGACCATAATGTTGATGTGAGAAGAAATCAATGAATGTATTTTGTGTCCAATAATAAATAAAATAAATAGAAATATAAACAATATTTAAAATTTTATTACAAAAATAATATTATAATTCTAACAACAAAAAGTAATATAATACAATGAAAAGGTAAACAGTTTTGAAATCCTTAAACAATTGATAACTTTTAATTAAAATTCCCTTAAATGACATAATTCGTATTAAAAAATAAAATATCATGACGATAATATAATTAATGATATAATATATCCAAAGGAGTGGTAGATATAGTAAAAAAGATAAACAATTGGTGAATATTATGTATGCCTCATGAAATTTAAAGTTAAACAAGAATCCCCTACATTTCTTTTCCTTTTGGGGTAACATCATTTAAACACATGTATAACGGTCTAAACATTTTAATAATTTATAAAGGAACTATACAAATATTTATAATATCATATTGTATTTTCTTATAATTTATTATTACCAAATTTTTTTCAAATGTTCATTATATTCACTATTTTGGTTGTTAATATCCTTGTTTTTAAAGTATGTTTTGACTTTTTATTTTTGTTATTATTACATGAATCAAGATTTCATCATCTCAAAATTTTAAAACATCATTTATGTATAATACATATTCAATAAATATTTATTTATAATAATCCATAATATTTTGAGAGAGGAAATGAAATGTACCATTCGTGGAGGCGGTCAGCCATACGTACGCAAGAACTCTTCTTCCATTTCATTGTCATATTTAAAACAATGAAAAGTATATGATTTATATTTATATAAAAATTAAATTATAAATTATGTTTTATATATTTCACATAGGTATATTAAAAATATCAATTCTACATTCCATGTATATCTTGAATTAATTAGATCTCTTTGAGGAGGCAAAAGTCCACATGTTCACCAATGATCTTATCGTATTCCCACAAAATTGAAATAATAAAGGTATGTGTTTTAAAAAAATTCCCAAGAAAATAAACACATTATAAATTCAATATATATCATATAAAAACTATAAATTAATCATTATTTCCAAACCTAATAGGTGGTAAATGGAAAAACCGACAACATTGCTTCGTGAGTTGGTAGTCCACCATACACACGACTGACAATTACACATCCCATTTGATGGATGTGTTTGAAATTATAAGTTCAAAATTTAGAATAAAAACAACTTAGTATATTCAAAATAATTATGTTATTATATAATAATTATATAGAATTAATTTAAGTGGTGGAGAAGGAAATGAATGAAAATTGATCATTGAAGAATGTCACCTCTTATTCGGGTAACTCCTTTCAGTTTAAAACAAAAAAAAATCATTGGATTTTCTTCAACCCAAGGTGAGTCTTTGAGTATGAGAGTGTTTTTTTGTTATTTATTTGGGAAATTTTTGGTAAATATAAATATATTGTGAGGTGTGAATAAATAAGAGAGGTTAGTTTCTTTTTATAATAGAGGAGTGGTATTCATGTAATGTTTTGAAATGGGAATTCCACCCACGTTTTTTTCATGTAAAGTGGATCAAATAATGGTCCCAATTCAATAAAAGGTTGTCTATGGTCAAAATATTAACATCCAATAGATTTTGAACAATTTTATAGGTCATTTTGGTCTTTATGTTTATATTTTTAACGTTTGTTAAGATAATTTGTATTTCAATCATTGTAATTACATTTAATCACATTTACTAATAGTTTTTGTCAAAAAATAAGTTGACCTTATTAAAAATTATAAATTATTATGATTCCTAAAATGGAATCCATTTTTCCAAATTCCAATTATATATTCAGCATAAATTAATTTAAAATTAATCTCACAAATGGGGGGACAATATGGGTTATAAAAGTAAAAATCGTCAACAGATTGTTTTGTTTCTATATATAATATCAAAGAAAAAATTATTAATATGATCTAGATTTTTCTAATATATGTAAAATTTATCTAAATTAACTTTAAAACTAGAAATAATATAATTTATCTTTTTCAATAAATTAGATGAAAAAACAATTTCGAATTAAAATTCAATATTTTTCACTATTTATCCAAATAATGAAACTTCACAAAAAATACCAAAATATCACCCTAACCTAATTTTGAGGATTTTATTTCCAATATAGATTAAAATTTTTTATATTAAAATTATAAAACTGTTAATATTCATATTTAATGTTGGTGTTCCATTAAAAGGTGGTAAAATTGCCTCTTTTAAGAAATGTAATTGTTAAGGAAAAAACATTATTTATTTTTATCTTATGTCTATCAAATATATTTGATGAATATAAAAAATATTTTATTAAATACCTAATATACTTATTTCATTATTATTATTCACTAATATTTATTAATTTGATTTATTATGAATAGAAACATATGTGAGTATAAAAAAAATCCTTTACATTAATTTAGTTTTTATACTCATTTCTAATTAATTGGAAACCTATGAATTATTTTTAAAATTTGTATAAACCATATATTTTCACCGGATAGTTAATACTATTAAAAACCACCAATTTAAGGGTGAGGTAATATCTTATTATTTTAAATAATAATATTTTAATATAATATTGTTTTTTGTAATACTCAGTCTTGCATGTAATGCTATCTTTAAAAGAAACACATTATTTCATATAATACAAGATAACTCAGTATCACGTAAATTTCAAGCTATAGGAAATATTAAATTAATTAAAAATATTAAATATTCCATAAATATATGTCAGTGCATATTCCATTATTTTTTTGGGGTTGTGTGTCATACACGTTATTGAATAAAAGATATCTTAAAGAACGTTATTGGTGTTACATTCTTCCCACCATAATTAAATTGTGTCCTCCTTATTTAAACTCGATCTCATAAATCTAGTTTTTGATATTTGAAATTTTATTTTTTTAAATCCTACATAATGAAAATATTTTATAAAATATCATCCTTGAAATATAGAATTATATGTACAATGTCTATGTGAAATAATATAATGAAAGGTCTCTACATTGTAGAACATTACTGGAATGTGGAGTTATGTACATGGAGGAAAAGCATAAATATTTTAATGGAGATATTAAGGTCATCCATCATGAAAAGTTGATTGATCATGGAAAATTTGATGGCCTCAAAGTCATAAATAATTGTTGATTTAAAAGACTATTGGTTGAACAAAAATGAAGGTATTGGGATAACATTTTTGTTGTAAGATACATTTCCAAATTTTGAGGAATTCATTTTTTGAAGCAGAATATGAAGAAATTTACTTATTTGAGATGTTTTAATTTCATATGACCAACTTAATATTTTGGTTGTGCTTCAAAAAATTGTAATTCACCCATTATTACATGGAATGTATATACTTCAATGAACCCCCTTTATTTTAATAACGAAAATTTACATTCATTGGATTAGAAGATCCATAAAAGAGTAAATATTATTTCAATATATATGTAACTATTCTCCAAATCTCATGTGGTTAACACATTAAACTCTAAACCTGAAAATTAACTCTACCGGTTCATATTTAATATTTATTCAATAATTTATTAACAAAAAATTGTTAAGCATTAGCGGGGACACCGCCTAGGACTGTGCTAGGTATGAAACCCCTACTGTCCTTTGGTTATGGTTTTAAGACCCACTGGCTAGCCAGATTTAATGGTTTGTCGCCGAGTATGTTAGGTTTCCTTTTTCAAAACAATATTAATATAATTATCAAAATAAATTTAATGAATATCCTTAAAATTTAATAATATTTTAAACTTTTCTATATGGTTTAATTTTTTTTCAAAACCATATAATAGGATTTGAATATTATTAAAATGTAATTAATGATCATAACAACACAAATAAGTTATCAATACCTTTAAACTCATGTCTCTAAAATGTTAGGTAATTAATCCTCAAATTGATTTTCTACTAAAAAAATATTAAACTAATGAGTTTTATTTCCATGAATTTATTCCATCATATCATTAATCACATAAATATAATTAGATTTATAAGAATTTGGAATTATTTTCAACCATAATATCATAATTCCATGATTGTAACCATCACACTTAAGATAACAAATACATATGTACTTTTAAAATTTAAACAATCCTTGGATGATTCATTATTCCAATTTCTAAAATATTATTGGTAAAAATACTTCTATAATAATATTCTAGAATCCCAGTCAATACATCAACCATTTTTTTTCAAAATAAGTCATTACAATGTATATAGTTTAAACGAGGTAATTTAATTTCATTACAAATTCAAATCCATCATACTGGTTTCTAAGGAAAATGTGAATTATTCCAATCATATCCACTGGGAGGGTCAAACTAGGTTCATAGTAAGGCTTGTTATCATATATCAAATTATGCTCGAGTCGTACCTGATGCACCTTGTTAGAAATTTTACCCCTTGGTACATATGTTCCCGAACAATGTTCACATTTAGTATCTAAAAAGGGATAAATTTCTAGGAAAACCACAAAATCTCTATCTATCCAAAACATTAGGTAATTATTCTATACTTATCATCATATTATATATTAGGGTTACATTATATAATCTATTTCTCCCTAAATCTAGTTACTAAGGTTGGTACTGAACTTCCATTGATACCAATTGTGTCACCCCGACCCCTGAAATCCCAGAATCAGTGTCTACTACCATTACATTGACATTATTATAAGGAATAAAATCATAACCGACTAATGTGTTTAGTAGTCTATGTAAACTAGATACATGCATGAGTTTTATATTAAAGTTTATTAAAATAATTAAAACAAAATTTTTTTGTTGTATTATAAATTAATTAACAATTAGTATATCCTTACATACTGTTCTTAACAAACATCTTTTATTCTAGGGGAAAGAAAAAAAATAAATGGTAATCTCAAAAACACCGTTCAGGTAAAGTATAATAGAATTAATAATGAGCCAATCATTATAGTAAATATGGAATTGTAATTGCTGAACATACATTTCATATAATAAATATAATTATAAGAATGTTCATAAATTATATGGTAAGGTAAATAACTGAGCACAAATATGATTATGTCAATTAATAGAAAAAACATGCATCCATATGTAATTTAAATGTAAATATATCAGGGATAATTACAATAATCAAATTATAAATAAATTTAATGCTTCAATTATTGGACTTCATGTGTCCCATGCACATGTTACATTTACTATCAACAAATTTCACAAGATGTTTTAGCATACTACTATCAATACCTTTCACAAGAAAGTTTAAATCTATTCGTAGAAAGTTGTATGTTCTTCTAGAAAACAAAATAAAAGGGTTTAACACCAACTAATCTAATGAGACGACTAATATATCAAAAATATTAATTTAAATGGTCCCCAAACCATGTTGTACTAGTACAAGGACATTTATATATATTTATTAATCATTATAAATTCATGAAAAAAGTGAATTTTCGAATATACTTATTAAGTAAAAGATATAGATTTAACAATATATCCCAAGATAATCAAATAAAAATGAATGTAATTTACATATCTAAAAATGGAATAAATTTTTTGAAATGAACACATCCATGCTAAATGATACAGACATTTGTGAGAAATTTAATGTCTAATGATCATAGAATAGTGAACATTTCTAGGGGACTAAAAACATATCAAGTAATGGATTCTCAAAAAAATCCTTGAAAAAATCAATCAAATTGCATCCAAATGATTAATAGCGATGGTATTATTACATCATATCCCATGTGTAGTAAAAAAAAATTATTTGATTAATTGAAATAAAAAAAATATATATATATTAAAAACATTCTTATGGAAAATATCATTTTCATTATAATAAAATTGAAAATAATTTTATTTGAAAAACAACTTTAAAAACATTTTTTTTCAAAAATTAACCATATAAACATGACAAGGAATAATAAAATAAAATATGGTGTGTAATTTTTTACATTTCATATAAGGTAAAAATAACATTCATTTTTTATGGTAAAAAGGTTATAAAAGTTCACTGTTAGAAAAGAAACCAGAAGATTACATTGAGATTATATTTTAAAAAAAGGTGAAATTTATTTAATAAATTTTTTTTAAGGATAAAAAATTCTTTTAAAACTTTTTTAGTAAACTGGGTTTTTAAAAGAAAACATGTTCTCTAATGAAATAGAGAAATGATGTTGAGTTTTCTTGAAAATATTTTTTGAAACAATTTGAGTACAAAGTGTTGAAAAAAAAGAAACTATTACATGAAAACGTCCATGGATAACTATAGGAGTAAAATTTTAAAGGGTTTTCTGAAAATTAATCAAATAATTTCATTTAATGTAAATTCCACTTTAAATAATCCGAAATAAAAAGTGATTAGGGAGAAAAAATTAAACTACTATAATGTTGAAGTGAGAATAAATCAATTAATAGATTAATTGTATCAACATTAAATCCACATAAAATTATTTGAAATAATAATATATATATATATATATTCAAATTTGATTTCATAGATAATAATAGTATTTTAATGAAAATGGGGAAGTGATATTACCCAATTAAAAGTTCTCAAGTTTTAAATTATATTACCACATGTAATTTTTAATTGAAATACCATTCAAGGAAATAATTTAGATTAAAACCTAAAAAAACTAAAAAAATAAAATAATTCATGATATAGTATATTAAAATATTTATTATATACACAAAAAATGGGAAAAATGGTGAATATGATTTAGTCCCAAGGAAAGTAAAAGTTAGACAAGAATCACTTACCTTGTGTTTCCTTTCAATTGAACATCCATTAACCTACATTGTAATGGTTTCAAATATTTCAATAACTTATACTGTAACCATAAATATATTTATAATATAAAATATTATATTTTTATTGTATCTTATTACTCATTGGTTAACATTCATTATTTATTTTAACTATTTCAGATGTTGATTGCCTAGTTTTTCTTGAATATTTTGACCTGTAATTTTATTCTTCTTACATGGATCATGATTAAATCATCTATAGAATTTAAAACATAATGTAATAATATATATATATATTATTAATTTATTTGTTTATAATAATCCATAATATTTTGTGATAGAAATTGAAATTCACCATTCATTGAGATAGTACGTCGAAGATACTCATGAATGCAACTTACATACATTTGTCGTATTTAAAACAATGAAACGTAAATTATATACAAGTATATTATAATTATAGTATCATATCTATTTCATATATTTCATTTATGTTTATTAGAACCCTCTTTATACATTCCATGTATAGCATGACTAAATCAGACCACATTGAGGTGGCGGTTGTCCACATGTCCACAAAAGATGTTATCATATTCCCAGAAAATGGACGATTTAAAGGTGTGTGTTATATAAAAAGTTAAATAAGGTTAAATACATTGTAAATACTATTCATATAAAATATAAAATATCAATAAATCACATTTTACGACCATAAGGGGTGGTAAATTAAAGAACGGATGACATTTGTTTAGGAAGCGGTAGTCCACATACACACGAATGATGATTATGTATCCCATTTGATTGATGTGAGTTAAAGTGTATGTAGAAATCATAGTATGAAAAAATAACTGTATAATAAATACACTGAAGTTATTATATTAT
Organism: Viscum album; assembly: GCA_963277665.1. NCBI lineage: Eukaryota > Viridiplantae > Streptophyta > Magnoliopsida > Santalales > Viscaceae > Viscum > Viscum album. Next base: position 251,810,520 of record OY728133.1, read on the forward strand.
ATTTTTATACAAAAAATTATATATTAGAGATGTAAATGAATGAAAACTGATTGTTGAAGAATGGTACCTCTTATTTGGGAAATTTCTTTTTGGATTAATCTAAAATTGTTCTATGGTTGGATTTATTCCTAAGGAGATTCTTATAAGATGAGGTGAGGGATATTGAGAGATTATTTTGGTGTATTATTAAAGATCCAAAGGGATTTATATTTGTGAATAATTAGTAGGGGTGAGTTCCTTTTGATAGTGGATTAGGAGTGACATTCTTGTAAATGAATGAAAATGGAATTCCACCCATGTTTTCCCAAGTCAAATGGCTCCAATAATGATAAATATTAGATAAATATTTGTCTAGGTTCTAATTTTGACCATACAATGTATTTTTTATTATTTTATAGGTTATTTTAGGCCTTAAGATTATGTCTTAGTCCTTTGATAAGTTAATTTCTCTTTTAATCATTTTAATTATTTTTTTATCAATTTCACTAATATTTTTTCTCAAAAATTACTTTAAACATATTATAAATTTTAGATTATTCAGATTAAAAATATTTAAACCATTTTTACAAATTCCAATCAAAAAATTGACATATATTAATTTCAAATTAATCCTACAAACATGATGTAAATGTCATTTTTTAAAATAAAAACGTTCAATAGTATACAAAGCTTTTATATCCAATTTCAAAGTGAAAATGATTCAAATGATCTAAATTAGATTAATACATGTCAAATACATCTTAATAGAATTTATAATCAATAATAAAATATAATTTAACCTTATAAACAATTAATATGAAAAATAATTTTTCTTATTAAAATTCATTCTTTTTTACTATTCATCATAAATTAAAATTCACATAAAAATAAAAAACAACCTAACCTAATTTTGAATATTATATATATTTTTTATTAATTAGTAACCATTGAAAAAATTTTATATTTTTACAAACTATATATTATCATAATATAGTTAATAATATTTATATCCACTAATTTAACAGTTTTGTTATATCTTATTATATTAAATAATTATATTTTAAAAATATATTGTTGTTTTGAAACACTTGATCATACATGTAATATAAACTATCAAAGAAAAACATTGTTGTGTGCCATGAAAGATAACTCAGTATTGCATGAATTGAACGATATATAAAATATTAAATTTATTTATATTATTAAATATTTCATAAATTATCTAGAGGAAATATAATTTTATACATTTGGTGTTGTGTGTCATGAACACTATCAGATAAATGATACTCTAATAGAATATTTAGGGTGTTAAAATATATATATATATATATGATATAATAATTTTACCCAAAAACATATTTTGGTTCAGTCTAAAAAAATTTCATTTTTTTGTGAATTAATTATTTTATATTCTTAGATAAAATTCGTATCAAAATTTTGGAATATTAAAATATTGAACAACCATGAAATATAATTATGTGAATTTTGACTTCTAATATTACAATATATAATTAAAATAAAAAATTCCAAACCAATATCTTCCAATGCGAGGATCAAAAGAAAAAAACCTAAATTAATAACATATCTCTTATTGTTGGTCAAATCTCCAATATTAAATGTGTTTTGATTTATATATTAATTAACCATCAAAAAGACTCTATTAAAAATTATTAATCAATAAGCTATTCATATAATATAACAACTATATAGTCATTTCATTCCATCATGGTATGTTTTAACGTTCACATAAAAATGATGAAGAAAGAGATACATTCAAATACTATTTATCTGATTTATATTATATTTATTTCAATACTTTAATTTATAATCCTACTTTAATAAATTAAGGTAACTTTTTTAAAACTTTTCATCAAACCTTTTATACGTTTTAGATTAGATAAATAGAGAAAAATATATTTTAATTTATATACCATTAATAATTTAATTTTTAATGACATAATAAATTCAAATATACTTATTATATTATAAATATATAATTTATTTCATGACAATTATAATGCTACATATAAAAGAGAGTCATAGTATAGGTGTGATATTCCATATCATAACCGATATCTGATCACATAAAACTAAGAGATATAGACTATATCATCGCCTTTGATATGGTATTTAATATACATCAACCTTACAATGAACCACTTAGATTAAATCCATTTATATAGTATTTATAATTATTTTTTATCATCTATTAATACTTTCCAAACTATAACCAACAATACTTTTTGGTTATAATTTATACATTTTTGGAAAATCTATTATATAAAATATCAGAATTCTGACTAGTATTATATACTGAAATTAAATTATTATTCACAAAATAATTATTTATAACTTTTTTATCTTTTTTATCAATAATAATTGTTAAGAATTAAAATTTTATAACTATAATAAAATATATACATTTAACTAAGAGTGATTGTTACACGAGCTACAAATAGATCTGATGTGTTCTCCATTAAACACATATTACACAAAATAAGAATCCATTACATGTATTTTCATATGTCACGTATATTTATATGATACATTATTATAATATATTATGTTTATTCATGAGTCATGAAACATTTAAATATCATATAACATAACTCATATATTATTGACTCTAAAATTTAAAATTTATTAAAAAATTAATTCATTATATATCATCATTCAAAATATTAGTATATCACACGTATTCCAATTGAGTATGGATATGAACATTATTAGTATTACACTATCGAGGGAGTAGATATCAAAGAAGTAATATTAGAAGAATAAAATGATATTAGCTATGAAAAAACCCACAACATTATCAACAATATACAAAAACACACACTAATTAGCTCATCCCAAAGGATAGAAAAAGAAATTTATTGAAGGATAGAGGTTCACATGTATGGTAACATTATATATTAGGGGTTAATATGAATAATTTACCATTAGTATTTTAATAAAATATTATATGGCATTCGAGTTACTTAACCTTAGTGGGTCAATCCAAAAAACAAGTCACGATTGTGCCTCCTTAGTGAACTGTATATCATTATACATGCCCCTACTCAAATAAACCATAAGATATTATCACAACACATATTTTTCCATGAGTATAATCACTTGGGGATAAATCAATGGTTTACTTATATAGGACTAATTACCATTTAATACTCATGTTAAAACTTCCTTATAATCTAATTAATGATAATGTGTAAATTTCCTTATATGAAAAAAACACGATTCATATTAATGTTATAATAATTTCACCATTATAATATGTGTACAATACATATATAAAACAATATAACATATCCTAATATATATAGAAATTATGGTATATTATAATTTTCTGCTTTTAGCAGCACGTGAGAAAAATGTTGCATCAATATATAATTTTGCATCAACAGATAAGTTCAAATACATCACATAGCAGTCATCTAAAAAATCAATACATCAACCCTCACACTCAAATATTTAATGAGGTGGTATATTTAGATGAATGAGTTCTTATAATGGTGATATTAAGATTCTTACACCCATTAGATTTTTGAACAGTTAATTGCCTCTCATAGAATGTATTAAGATGAGACAGAAATAATGTGTGTCTCACATATATTATTGTTATAATAACTCATCAATTAAATTAGATTACCAGAAGATTTTTAATCATTAAAAATTTAATATTAGATATTTATAAAAACTTAAACACTATAAAATTAATTTTATTAATTTTTATTAATCATAAAATAGGTAAATTCCAAATATCATATGGTGTTTTTTATATTTCATATGCTAGAGTAAAAAAAATTTATAATAAATATGTAGATATATATATATAAGTAATTCACAGTCATAGATGACCACATTTGTCTATTTGATGATGTATTTTTTATTTTATCAATGTATCTCAATACTTATTACCAAATTTGATTATATAAATTATTTTAGATATTTTGAAAATTTAAATGTTTTAAAAAAGAATAATACCATATCTTTATTTTGTTCTACATAAACTAGATATATTAATATATACTATAATAAAGAACTCACACATTATTCATTATTTTGTGAAAATGTGAACTTCATCACTCTTCTATAATAAAAAATACATTGAAGTATTAAATATAAAATACAATGAATCCATATTATGTAATGTTTATATGTATTTTTTATAAAACATAGAAAATAAGTATGTAGGTTTTCAATCAAAACCCATGATATTTTCATTTTATTTTTTATAGAATGGACGTCAGTATTCTGGGATATAAATTCTAAATTATATTATATAGTGTCCATTGATTATTATTTAAAAAAATTTATTTATAGTCATGAAGTATGTATTAATTGCAAATATATAATTCAAATAATAAATTTATTCATGAAATGATATCAGTTTTTAAAATCTTGATAAAACTCCTTGAGTAAATATCGAATTCTCTAGATCCCAATTTCACAAAACTTTTTTTCACTAATAAAATTAATATATATATATTTATTTTAATTAAATATATTATAAATATAATCCTTAATACACCTGAATATAATTATGATTTAAAACCATTATCATATTTATTTTCTATGGGATATAATGATTTATTTTTATAATATATAGTTCAATATGATCATAATTATTCTCTTTATAACTATGAACATTTCTCAAGATTTCATACAAATAAATGTAAATATATCATTTAACTATAAACTTCAAAATATATATTATTAGTGTTAATGTAAATTAAGGATTAATATTTTTTAGTAATATTAGTTTTTAATTGATTTTTACATATTAAAATTTTTCAATAATGTAGTTTATTGGATATTCTGTCACTAAAAATGATGATGAATTATCATCATATTGATTAATCGACCAGGTCATTTATTTCTCAATTATCTATGTCCAATTTAATATTCATCTAATTTCTTATCGATTGAGGGATACAACCATATTACTTATATCATTTTTAACACTTAGATATTTAAGAATACCATTTCTTGAAACAATCTATCCTATACATTATATTTACTCGATACATATAGCTAGATGACATTTCTATATATCAATAAAAATAATCATATAATTAAAATCATATATAGCTACCCATATTTTATAGATATAAATATCCATCATAGTGTATAAAAGATAATTCAAAAGCTTATAACTTTTTAGTACACCTATGAAGAATGATCAAGGAATTAGCGAGTGTTTTTTTTTGAAAAAACATTTACACATTTTTATTATGAGAAATTTATAAATAATATCACTATATAATTTCATATACAACTAATTCATATTATATTTCATTTCTATCAATTTTTATCAATACTTTTAAATGATTTAATTTCTATATCCTATGTTAATCAACAAAATCTGAATTATTCAATCATATTAATGCGTAAGTATTTAAATAATTTTTGCTTTGTGTTGTGATTCAATTATAATATTTAATTAAAATATTATACATATATCCATGTTCATATCAAGAAAATGGAACACAAAACACATTCATGTAAATAAATATAATCATATAAAACTTAAATCATACTCAAATGTATGTAAGTTGTGACATGTATTCAACCCCTCTTTTGTATATGGAAGAAAAACCCTGCTGACAGTGAAATAGAAAACAAGAATTCACACTATATTATGATCATTACTAATGATATATTTCAAATTCTAACATGATTATTACACCAAACATGCATTTATAATAATAAAAAAGCACGCAATTTATTATTTTAACGAAAAAACAAAAAATATCTGTTTATCTAAATAAAATAATATGTTTTACTTATCAATATATTTATTTAATACATTGTATTACATTTTTAAAATAAATATGAAGATTTCATATTAAATTATAAATATTCACATATAAATAATTCAAAAAGAAGAGAATTTTATAAAAGTATATTAATATATAATAGATTTTTAATTTAGTATTTATAAAAATTTATTAATTTAAGAGTATTAAAATATGAAAATTTCTTATAAATTGTATGATAATAAAATTTCATATTTAATAACTACATAGTATATATATACTCGTTACTACATGTTAACTAATAAATATAAAATTTCTATTATATATTCCCTATGAACACTTTATATCTAATAATATAAAGAAGTTATATTATATAAAATGTTATATATTATAATTTCTATTATATATAATGTAAATTTTTATTTATATCCATATACTAAAGTAATTTTATACTTTAAATATTTAAAATAAATAATTAATGTGGACAATTTATATTTAAAAAATATTTAAAAAATATTTTTTATTTAAATTATAAATGATTCAAAATTAAAATATTATCGTTGAATAATTAATAATTTCATGCAATTATATTATATATATATATATATATATTAATTTAAATATAATTTATAAATTATAAATTTCTTTTAGAAATGATTTTTTAACTCTTGTTGGATAGAAAACTATATCACTTATTTAATTTTTTACAATAATGAGTACTGCCATGTTGAGATGACTTTTGAATCAGATCTTAATATGAGGGGGGTTATGAAATATAGATGGTTTGGGGGAATAAATATTCTCATTGATACACCCTCATATAGATATTTGTTTCCTAAAGGTGGAATTCGATATTTTTTCCCTTGGTGAATTTCTTGTGGTATGTAACTTCGTATATAAATTCATTAAAGTCTATGTTTGTATCTATCCTAGACATTACGTCATATATTTATCTAGAAAATTTCATATTGGTGATTTTAACTCGATAACATTTTATGAACATTGAAGGGAGTATGAAGCATGGCCTGGTGAATCTTCTTTTCTAAGTGTGAATCTATATTTTTTTATTGTGATTAAAGTTTAATTGATACTTCATTTTGTGATTTCATTCAGTACTAGTATATTTTTTACACCTTTCCACTTAACATTTAATTATAGGCTATCTAGGAAAAAATCAATTATATTAATGATATAAGAAATTTCATATTGTTTAGTAGGAACACACAATTCTATCTTCTATCAAAATCTATATATCAAGGAAGGTGGTATAGATCATTTCTTATAGTGGTATAAGTGTATCATTATGATAGTATTGTTTTTTTAATACCCACAATCAATATCAATATACATGATATTTATATATTTCCCAAAAAAATTATCTAATAAACACATTCTGATATATATATATATATATCATGTATTGTGATACAACTGTATTAGTGAAGGAAATATAATCCCCCCTTTTGAATCATGTTATATGTTTTTATAACCAAAATCAAGTTTTTAAAATGTGATACATGAGTCAATATAGAATTATTTCCTTGATCATGTTCCCTAATTTACAAAGGATGGAAACTAGTTTTATGGAATAAATTATAGATTATATGGAATGATTTCCCCTCAAAGTTAATAATGAAAACCTTTTTATGAAATGAAATAAACATTTTAATAAAAAAAACTAAACTAAATTTAACATATCATAAATTTAAAATAATTTCTTGAGAATAAAAATCAACCACATAATGGGTAATTATAAGAATAAAAGAAAACATAAATAGTATCCATTGTGGATAACCATATTCCTCAAAAGTGTGGTAGAACAGAAACATGTGTTACACTCACAGTTTATTTTTTTAGATACAACAACTATATGTTACTAATTTTTCTTATATGTTCTTAGTCATTCATTTTTTTGGTATTTTAGTTATTTAGTCCTTTTGGAACCTTTATAATCCACAAATTTTGGAGCCTATGATTTTGAGTCTATCGCAGGCCATCACATGACGACTATGGCTAGACCATGAATCCCCCCTACCTATGATATATAATGTAAAAAATTTTAACATTATATATTAAAAAACCTTCATGATGGTAACTCTGAGTGAGGATTCATCACAGCCTAGGGGGTACTACCGTGGGGGATGACATAGATTAGTGAAACAAATATCATCCAAATATGCTATGTCTTCGTGGCCTAATAAATGGTTTCTTTGTCCCTAAGCATAATCAAGGTGAACTATACCATAACCAGGGCCGAAAATGTAAAAGTTTCTTGAGAAGGGACATCATAACATAGTCCCTCGGGTGGTGTTTGGGTTCACCCCTATGAAGATTAAAAAAATAATAATATTGAAATTACAAATGTACCCCCATCGAATTAAATCCCTAACACCCTCATTTTTCTCTCCCTATAAATCTCTCTCAAAATCCATACCCCTCACACATCTAATATATATCACCCCTCCTACTAGACTATATTTTTTCTGGTGTTTCCTCAATATATTAAAATGAATCATCTAGTAATATATTACTCTCCCATCCTTAATGTTTCTACTCTATTATTCTTAAAATTACACTTCCATCATATCTTTTACCACTTAATCTTCTACATATCCAAACTTAAATGGTTTCGGTATGAATTCTATGTAGTTTTTGAGGGTTGATGGATTATTTATCATCCATTATTTTGGTTTTTCATAATTTCATTATATTATAGCCTCATTAAGTTAAATTGATCAATTTTAATTTTGTGTTGTGTAAACTGTTAAATTCATGTCCCTTTATATTGAATTTTTTAAATGCTATTATAAAATCATATAATTTTTTATGTACTTAACTTTATAGGATATTTTATTTTATTTTATATTATAGGATTTCAACTATGGAAAAAATATATTTAATAAAAATTTGGATTTATTACAAAATATATCGTAAAAATGGAATGTGTAATCAAAATGGTGGAATTTAAAGAACATCATGGGGAACATAAGGTACATTATTTATATAACCTTTCCCAAAAAAGGTCCAACCAACTAGTCATGGTTTTGTACTCATATGTGACGTAACTTATATGGTTCCCCTAATATTCATTAATCTCTTTATAAATTGAATCCAATATTTATGGGTTATCCCTTGTTATAAAAGTTATATATTTTGGTTTCATGATCCTCAGTCTCCTTAAGGTGTTTCCCAATTGTGGATTTTTTAGAAATATAATATTTAAATATTTTCAATTTTGTGTGCTTTATTTTTAAAAAGTATATTCCTAGTGTTTTCTCATTTATAATTTATAAAACTAAACTGAACCTATTTATATTATTTCCAAAATATCATGTTATTGTATTTAAAATGGGATTCATTATGGAACACTTGGTAGGGTCCTGTTGGTAATTTGATGATCACACCCTTCATACACCAATACTATATTTAAACCTCATTCAATCTTATATTGGAAAGGGAAAGGAGCCATTGGGATGTAGTGGGTTCTCATGCTAGATTTGGTTGTTTATCTATTGGTCAAATCATGGGGGATTATACCTTATGTCACATGGAGATAGGTATTTGTTCATTATGTTATTTTTTTTAATTTCTATCACCTTTGTATATAAAAATTGTATTTTCAGGATGCCTTTGTATCCCATCACATTTATCTTTTGATTGATGATTGTACGATCATTTTTTATTGTAGTAGCTTGTGGTTATCTTCATTAATATCCTACCTCAATTCATATCAAGTGTTATGTTGATGTAATATATCTTAGAATAATGATACACCAAAGAATGGTGAGGTCATGCAAGGTTTGTGGATTGATCCTAGAAATTAAATCACTTTTTGGGAAAATCAATTCCCAAGGGCTTGTATCTTGATACCCGTATATTATTTTACAACATTTAGGTAGTTATAATTCCCTTGAGGCCATATCATCGATTGAATCGAGTACCCAGTTATGTAAAAACCCATGGTGGTTTTTGATAAAATGGTATTAGATCCCAATGTTTTCCTAAGATAGATTGGATGTATTTGTATGGAGTAAAAAAAATTTATACAGAGCAATGGAGAATGTGATAGTGTGTCTATCCAACACTCTTAGGATCAAAAATTTATTCACAAGAGATGATTAGAATTTTTGATTTATAATTCTTGGTTCAATATGTCTATATTCATAAGTATGTTGGGTAGTGTCCAGACTACCCACCGGGGCCACGTATTATTGAATAGTTCAATCTTTTATGTTTGATTTTGAGGTATCTTTTATTTATTAATAGAAAATTAGAATATTTTTGGAAAATTGAATATCTATTTTGATTATTACCATATATTATATTATTTATTATTATTGTGCATACATGAATACCCTTGTAAACTATTTGGGACAGTGATGGATAATTTTATGTAATTATACCCTATTGATGAATAGAACTTGACTGAAGAAAATGTGAGAACAATTTGGGATATTTACCAGGGATTATTACATGGAATTGCCTATATTTGAGAAGCTGGATCGATCTGGAGTTTTAATAAATCAGAGGATATACATTGACAAAAAAACAATATCGATATATAGAAGTATTGATCTTCAAGTAGAATAGTATTTGCTGGAGATGATCAAAAGAATTAATGAATTTTTGGATACTATCAACTCTGTCAAGGTGGTGTTTGTGGACTTTATACTCAAGGGGCCCAACCAAAGATTGTGGGAGTATGTTACTTATTATATACATAATGATAACTTGTAATGTTTGGAAATCAGGTGATATATCCTCATAAATGTTTTCCCCAAAAAATGGATTTGGATAAATCTGAGGAATTTTTAAACCCCTATCAGGGTGACAAAACAATTATATAGAATAATAACTAGTTTACAAAAATCATCGATTTCAACCAAATAATCGTTATGAAAATTATATAGATGCATGGGATGTTCGAAATAGGTCTTAATGATTATATTAAATCCTATATCTTTCTCCTGAATAACCATATTTATGAAGATGATATGGATTAAGAAAATATGGTGGAGATTAATCAATTTGGGATTTTAAGTATCCTTGAGGATTATTTCATTCAAATTTGGAGGTGAAGTAATGTATGAAAGAAGAAGTTGAAGTGGAATGAACCGAGTAGAAGTAGTAAGATGTGTTCTCAACAAATTCGATAGACATTCGCTTCTACCCCCTGGGAGATAGAAATCATAATTTTTTCATTACTATAGGATGGTTTCCCTTGTAAATCCCTCCAACTAAAACACCTCGAATCCCAACCACATATGTTGGAGTTTGGTGAATCTTTATAGGTTTTTCTAATGGAAATTATAGTAAAGATTGGAATGGGAATCGTAGATCCTAAGGGATACCAAATTTAGTATGATACTTCAAAAGTAGATATAAATCTTTCTCGTGGTCAAAGCAGAATTGGAGGGTCATCTTATGGGGTGTTCCATGACAGGATTGATATAATGCCATTGGTTTTTAGAATATATTTATCGCCATATTTAGTTCTACATTTAATAGCATCCATCACATGAAACATCAAACTAATATGATAAAAAAATATTTCATAAATATAATTAAAATAATATAATAATAATAATAACTCATAAAATAAAATTATATCAAGCAATAAAAATTTATTAATTTTTTAGGTTATATAATTAATAATATTTAATATTTAAGAGGATTTTTCATTCTGAAAAAAACAAATTAAAATTTTAAAAAATTAAATAAACTACTTTTAAAGGATAAATATGATTATATATAATATTTCAATATATGAAATAGTATATTGACATTTTTTAATAATTAATTAGTATGAAACATTTCGAGAATACATTATATTTAGAAGGACAATTATCCAATAGAAGTAGTTTTTAAAAATTTTGAATAATAATTTAAATGGTAAATTTATAAATTTTAAAAAATTTAATTCTATTAAATGAAATTTATTTTTGGATTCCCATAACTATATTTTCACAGGATAATTTTTTTGTAATTTTCAAAATTAATTGATTTTTAGTTGAATATAGAAAAATATAGTTTTTATCAATTCCATATCAATTTGAACTTACCATGATCTATGTATTACTAAATAAAATTATAATACAAAGTCCATGATGAGGAATTTATTTAATTAATAAAACTATTATTTTAAAAAAATATGTTGAAATTATATAACTCCATTTGAACATTTTAAAACATCAGTAATTTTTTATTCCAATAATAATGTTTTTTCATCTTTTGTCAAAGTTATGATATCACGAGCTAGAAATTTATTTTTACCTTGTATTTTGGAAATATAAATCTTAGTTGGATAATAATAAAAATATTACTATAAAATAAATCAAAAAATTTATAATATTAACCAAAATATTATTTTTATGGCTTAAAAATAAACTTTTTCGAAAAAAAATGTTTTTCGTGAGTTAGTAATCTAATAAATAATTTAATTCTTCCTACATATATAAATTATTTATTATAAAATGTATTTTATATTTTGTATTATTATTAAAAATTATTTACTAAGGATTATTTTATTTTAGGTAATTAAAAGTTAATTACTCAGGTCAAAATTAATTTCTATGGTAAAACACAAAATTAGAAAACTGAAAAACAAAATTTTAAATGATTTAAAAAACTGATAAAAATATTTGAAAATTTATAGGTTTTTATTTATATTCATTTAATATTTTCCAAATAAATTATTCTCAGTTTTTGGATCCACTTAACCTCTGAACAGTGACTTTATCTTTTTTATTTAAAAAATTTATCATTCCTCTCCCATATAAAGGGAGTCGTTGCCAACCTACTCCTCTTTAATGATTAAGCTTCATACACTCACTAACACTCTAACCAAATAACACCCCAAAACTCCAAGAAACTTTTTATAGGATTTTTTTTCTTCTAAAAATTCCACTTTTCATTGCATTAATCATTTTTTTCTAATGGCATCTTCCATGGTGCAAGGTAATACTCTCAATTAATCAATTTTTTTTATTTTCTTTTCTTTATTCTTCTAACTCATATGAATATAATATAAAAATGTATAAATAATTAAATAAGTATTATATGTATATTAATATATAATTATGTGTATTGGATAATACTTTTCTTCCTTCCTCCTAACCATTTGAAAAATGAAAATGCAGATTGTGTTACATGAAGACTACCACCACCATAATGGGAGTGATCTATTTGACATGACCTAAACATATCAATGGCTCAAATTGGGTCTCTGATAAATAAATATGATATTTACCTTATTGTTGATACTTTAAAATTGTAAACCAATTCTACCTACATGAAAAATGTAATGAATTTATATAATGGATTAATATCTAAACATAACTATAGGTGTCATTAAGAATTAATGAAAAAATAATTTTTTATTTAGGGTTTTGGAATTTTTATACCAATATTTAATTTGTTATTATTATATAAATTATTTCATTATAAGTTACCAGGACAATCACATCACCAATATCACCATGAAAAATCATACGTAAAATAGTTATGAAATGAAATTATAACATTATAAATCATTATAAAACATCTATTCTAATAACTATAAATATCACATAATTATTGAATTTAAATTTATAAAAAATATTCAAGATCACCATTACCAAAACTAATACAAAATAAACAATAAAAATTTTTTACATCTAAATATGATAATAAAATATGACTAAAAAAATATATTTATCATTATTTATTATAATTAAATTTAATAAAATGTAATATATATGAGTAATATTATTAAATATGTTATTAATATATTTATTTTTGTATAGAGGATGTTATATTTTTTACTAATTTTGATTAAAGGTAAATGTTTTTGTGTCTCAATTTTGTTTCATTAATATGTGATGAAAATTTTCCACTTATTTATTTTTTATAGTCTATATAGATTTCATGGAATTCAATTTTCAACGTTATTCATGAAATATAAGGAAATTAAAAAACATTTTTAGGTTCTACCTTTCATGGTTTTTAATTAAAATGTTAATAAAAATGTTAGGGGTTCTCATAACTAATCATTTTTTCTTTAGATATAATGATTCTTATTTGACTATTTTTTTTTCAAGGTAGTATTCTTATACTCATTGATGATATGATATTACATTTCCTTCTTATTTTCTAGGGAATTAATTTTATGAATATCTTTCTTAAAAAAATTAATTTATTCTAGAATAATATCCATTCCATTAAAATTAGCTCTTTACCGTCCACATCCTTAATTTATCCTCTCACTAATATTCTACATTCTTATTCAGAAATAAAAATATGTTTTAGTTTGGTTACAAATTAAAAAAATTCATTTTTTAAATCTTAAATTTATCATTACTTTTATGATGTGGGGTTTCAAAATTGTATATTCAATAATTCAAAAAGTTTACATTTAAGTTCAAATTTTTATCTTCCACACCACATATCCAATTCAAAAAATTTTATATTTATCAAAGCTCTTTAATTGAATATTATTTATTTAAAAAAATATTCTAAAATGTTTTCATTAAAATTTTTAGGGAAATTTATTTTGAAATAAATTCATAACTTTTTCTTTTAATAATATAATAAAAAATAATATAAATACTCTTTTACCATTTACTCTTTATTTTGAGAGTTATTTTTTTAAAAATCTTCTGCTAAATATTTTTAAATTGTTTAATAAATTATTATATTACAAAACTATAATTTAAATAAAATTAAATATTTTTAAATTATTCAAAGTTAAAATTTTATTTTAAAAATTAATTAATGATTTTATAAATATATTTTCAAGTCTTGTGTTTTTAGAAAACAACACTTTATTGTTTTTATATATTCTCAATAATCTCTTTTTATACATATTACATTTATAATTTTTTTTTTAAAGAAAATTATTGGTCTTAAAGGATAACTATTAAATGTTTTATCAATTGCAGTGTATCGCATTTTAGATGAAACCTTTTTTAAAAAAATTCAAGTACTTCCAAAAGGGATATTTCTTCTTTTTTCAAATTGATTTATCCAATAATCATAAAAGGTTGTTTCTCATATATTATAGTATCCTTTGATTTTATTTATGTTACATTTTGGATATTTTATTATAATAGCAACCACCTTATTTCTCTTGATATATTAAGTCAATGATTTTTTGATGAATTTCCTATAAAAAAAACTTCATTACAATTTTTTAATTAGGATATGATAAAATAATGAGTGTTAACTGATTTTTTATAACAATTATAAATTGTTTTAATTATGATATGGTTTGAGTATGACAAATCCCATATATGGTATGGGTATAATAAATCCAAAAAAACCTTTTGTGTCTAACAAACCCCTCTGTTGTTTTGGGTCTGATAACTCCATGAGAAAGTTTGGGTGTGATAAATCCCTAAGACAGTTTGAAATTGTTAAATCCTTCCAATTATATGGTTAATGTTCTATATATAATGATATACTATTGGAAAACAGTTTTCATAATCCTATGTCACATATTAATCATTATATTTTTAAACCAAATTCACTAATGTACCACCATTTTGTGAAACCTATGTCACTAATTAACTATAGTTATATGGAAACTAAGTCACTAATGGACTATTGGTTTTTAAAACTAATGTCACTAACGGGTCATAGGTTTTTTCATGAATAAGATACCATTTAATGATTCCATACACTTATTTTCATTTCATTTTACAATTTTATGCTCTATTCCTATGAAACACCATAACATTATTCATATGATTATGTTACATGGATTAAGTTTATTATATCATTTTTTCACACTCTTATGTCATGGAATATGTTTTTTAGTTGAGATTACACATCTTCATATCATGTCCCATGCATAACTGGTATTTTTTCATGTTCTTTTTAATAAGTTATTTCTCCCTGGGTCATATTTCCTCATTTACTTATGAACAAACCCCTTAATGACATCTTAATGAGTTTTCACTAAACCTATTATGTGATTTCATCAATTTATTATGTTTCTATTCCATAAGTTATCAAGATTAATCTAACTTATTATAATTATAAAAGGTATTCTAGAGTATTTCAACTATGTAGAAAAGTTCATGAGCATTATAATATAATTTTCTTATATTTATAGTGATTAATGACAATAAAACATTTATTATTATGATTGTGATAATATTTTTTTATATATTATTAATGTTATATAAATAAAGAAAGAGAGAGATATTTATATCTTAGGTTATAACAAATTCTGCCAATCTGCATGCTTAAATACTTATTTTTTAGCACCAGGCCCAGGAGTGTATGTATGGGGTTTCTCAGTTAGTATCCTATTGAGGTTTATTTATTCTGTAGGATTATGTTTGTTATTTTTAGTAATTAGTATAAGTAAAATATATTGAAATCCCTAGGTATATGGATAAGGGTTAAGTCTATGTATTGGATAACGTCATTAAATGTTGTTAAATTTATGAGTATGTTTATTTCCATGAAATTACATCATTCTCTATATACGAGTTGGCGGATGGAAATGTAGAACATAAACACATATAGATAATCACCCTAAAATTGGATGGTTTAGAATTAAATCAACCTCTAATTTGTTCACTATGAGTGGAAAAATGATTGCAAAAATTTCTAAACATTCATAGTTGATATTATTTTTTTAATCACATTCTCTTTACAATCCAATTACGATGGATTTATTTTGTTAAAGAGTCAGATTATAAAATGTAATATAACACAACATAAATAAACCTAAATTGAATAAAGTGTGATATTAGATGAAATGAAATTGTCTTTCTTTGAAATTTTGTTACCATAAACATTCATAATATTGAATATTAAAAATATATATATTTGATGACGTCATTATGTAGATAATTTTGATCACTCATGATTAAGAATTTTGATTTTATTTTATGAATAAAAATAATAGGTATCGAATTAAGATATAATTTGGTTGTAAGATGTTAATTTTATATATTTATTATGTTTTTTCAATAATTCAATATCCTTAATTAACATGTATGGAAGTAAATCACTCAAAACTCTCATATCCATATAGTATAATTTAATTGTTACAACTATTTAAAAATCTTATTGAATTGATCCAGAAACATTTTATTGAATTAATATAAATTTATAGTTAATTTAAAACATATACTTATATCCAATTAGTATTCAATATTTTCTTGTCTTTTATGACTTTTATAAAACAAATTAAAAGCAAATCATTCTCATGTCACTCAATTTGGGAATCACTATAAGGGAATTTATCAATTTTTTTACAATAGCACAATCTAAATGTGGTATTTTCATACATTATAATGTTATGGTGGATGGTGATATCTAGGATGAATATATATTTTTTATTATAATAATTATATAATGTCTTTTATATTTCTACAAATAACCATGTTTTCAAACCTTCCACTTGGATCACGATCTAAGTGTTTATAGAAAAAAAAGTCAAGAATGAAATTTCAAAATGATATGTTCAAAAACCCAAAGTAAAAAAAACCTTTTTTTATTTTTAATATTCATTTATTTAATTTTTTCATCGATTTTATTTCAAAAATGAATTTAGAGAATTTAAAAACCTTATGATGCTTTGTGTAAACTCGTGAATGTGACTAGTTTCTCATTTGATCCTCTAAAAGTAATAATGTAATTGGAGTACATAGTGATATTCTTGTTAAAGATGAATGTTTCAACTAAAATTAATAATAAACATATAACAAATCAAATTTGCTATAATTTTTTTGAAAATATTTATATATGCCTAAATTATGGAAAAGAAGTGTTTCGTAGTCTTACCAAAGTTAGTTACTTATAAATATCATTTAGAATTTTATCATTTGTCTTTTATATATTTTTGATACCATTAGTTATTATAATTAAAAAGAGATAATTAAAATTTACAGAGTAAAATATATTTAAGTTTGGATATAGCACTTTAATATTCTGAAATATATTTTTTAAAAAATTACAAATAAGTTAAATAGCACATTTCGCGCCCAACGATGAATAAAATTGGGTCACTGATTAGTTGATGAACATTATTAAAAATTTATATAAATAATAAATCATATAAAAATTAAAAATAAATTAATGAATAAAACATTTTAATAATTAGAGGATATACAATACATATGATTTAATTTTTAATTTTTTTCCATTTTCAAACTACTTTAAAATTTTTTAATAAATTAAATCAAACAATTTTAAATTATTATTAGTATAATGTAAAATATTTCAACATATTAACCTATATTTTATAATTATATAAATCATAAGCTTTTATGCAATAATATTGTGGAATCATAATGATTAAAATTTTGATTGTTCAACAGAAACAATTTTATCGATATTTTTTATTTTCATTTAAAAAAATTACAAATTTTAGAACTCGTATTATGAAAAATAAAAATCAATTTGACATTTAGGAAGATATATTATTTTAGAATATTTTTTTAATTTTTTATTTTTTATTTTAATAGTTTAAAATATAGTTTATATTAATATTATAGAATTATTTAATTTATAATCATCCAAGCATAAAAAAGTTTTCTGAACAAGATTGTATTAAAAGAATAAATTTATCCATTTAAAAATAATAACAATAATTTATAAAACTCTAATTTATCATTTTCATTCATAATTATTCTTTTACTCTAATAAAAAAACTTCATTTCATCATTTGATTTAATTATTATATCACAAGGTATGATTCTATTTTATCATGCTTTATAAGGCATATACATCTAATTTTTAGTATTATACTTATAAATTTCATATATGTCAATAAAAATGGTAATATAAACATAAACATTTTTTTATGTTTACAAATATATTTTCTAAAAATTGGTTTCATTGGTTACATTATATTAAGATTATTTTATCATAACACATGAAATTTTATTTGAAAAAAATTATTTCTTAATTATTATTTTTAGATACACATTATTTAATAAGAACCTTATTATTTTATATCATTAAAATAAAATTACATAGGTATAAATTAATAACTGGAGTATAAACAAAAATTGGTAAAATTGAAAAATATAGGAGTAAAAGAGTTAATAATTCGTCAAAAACTTAATTTAAAATGTGTGGTTAAGTATTTATTGACCTAAATTACTCCCTCAATCCATTATTGTTCATTTTTGGATATAAAATACATTTTAATAATGTATTTACATATTATATTTACATGAATTCTACTTCTCTCCTTTATAAAACAGCCACAAACACCCCTTGTTTTCTTACTCCCTACACATCATAGACTCATCCAAAAACATCCAAAATATATCCGCAAAACACTTTTACAAATAATATTGGTTATGGAATTCTTAAAACACCTCCTTTAAATTCATTAATATTGTGTTGCAAAGGATTTATTCCAATTTATAAGGTAACAATCATGACTATTCTACTTTCATTCCTTTTCTATTTTTTATTTTGGCTCCTCCAAATAAAATATAACAATGTTGATATAAGTAAATTATTCTCATAATTACTATAATATTTTATTACATTTATTAAATAAATATAAAAAAAATTAAAAATATAAATTTCGTTGTGTTACATGTGGACTAAAACTACCATAAGTGATGTAGTAAATTTTTCAAAAACAACAAACATGGTTGGTTAATTTGGGGTATTTAATGATAAATATTATACTTAAAATATTATTAATATTCTAAAAATATAAACCAAATCATAAGGTATTTCTGTTCTTTATAAACGAACGTGTCACTGATGTGTATGTGTCGACAACCAACATTAAAAAATGATGTATTTAGTTTATCATTGTAGAGTATTATTTTTAATATAACTCTCTTATTACATAATTCTTAAAATTAAATCATATATATAATATAATTACACATATTAGTAATTATATTATGAAAAAGTAATCACTTTCTTATCCAAACTCACCCATAGATCATTATTTTTTATTTCCTCCTTCATTTTAACTATCTACATGAAAGATGATATAAATTAATATTTTTGTTTACAACGGAATCTTAAAAACCGGTGTAATTAAAAATTAATGATCAAATAATGTTTTTATGTTTCTTAAATGTTTTATTAATATTTAACATATTATTGTCGAACAAAATTTTTTCATTACAAATTATGAAAACATTCCCATTACAATCTTTACTTACAAAAATCATAACTAAAATAATTATGAAATTAAATTGACATAGCATAAATTGTTATAACAATAAATTATATAACATATAATTATATTGGGATGATTAACATTGAATATATACAAAATAATCATTACAACTATTATGAAACAAGTATTAAACAAATAATCAATGCTAATAACATTTATGAGGAAAATAAAATATAACCAATATATTAATAAAAACAACGATAAATTTTATAAAAGGATATTGGTATGCATTAATCTCTAAAATTGGTTATTAGAATATTTATTTTTTATGTTTTATGTCCAACACATTTGGATATACAGGATTAATTGTAATGGTTTTCCATCTCAATTTTTATTCATTGAGATATGAATCAGATTCTTTACATGTTTTTTTTGTGTGTACATATTGGCCCTGAAATTATTTTATCACAATTTATCATTTAATTTAAGGTAATTAAAAATAAATTACATGTTTTATTTTTATTGGGACTTTAATTCAAAATATAGTGTGAATGTTTGGGGTTTTCTTGATTCACCTTCTTTTAATTCATCTTAATGATCACTATATGACTATTATTATTTCTAGGTGGTCTTATTCTATTATAAAATTATATTATAATTTATTTTCTCATTATTTCATATGGGATTACATTGATTAACTTCTTTATTCATAAAAACTGATGATGGTCATAATGTTTTCCATTCTTTCCTAATGATCTCATTGTCATTAATATCCACATTCAATATTCCAATTTCTATTATATTTTATTATTTAAAAATCATGGTATGTTTTATTTCCAATTAACCAAAATAAAATTTCTTCATTACTTTTAATAAAATATTAATTTAAATTTGGGTTTTCAGCCATGGTGTTTTATAAAATTATAAATGTGTTCCTTTCAAGTTTTTATTTTCATCTTCCACACCTAATATCCTTTAAAAATACATTACATCATTTTAATGGATCTAATATTGAATATTATTTTTTAAAAATATTAAAAAAAATCCCATATTCTTATTGAAAAATTACATTTGAATGTGATCAGTAACAATATCTTTTTTCACTTTAGTAAAAAAAATTCTACAAAGACTTTTACTATATATCACACTAAAATCACAATTCATCCTAATGAAGATTTCATTATTATGTTATCATATAGTTTCAAAAATAATTATAATAATTAATAGTTTTGAAAATAAGGGGAAATATTTTAATATTCCTTAAAGGTATAGTTTTATTTTGAAAATGTATTTTCTATTTTGAAAATATATTATAATAGATTGTGCATTTATAAAAGACATCTTTTTTAACTTCATTTTTTCTTGAATGATGTTTCAAAATAATATTTCATTTATAATTTTTTATAAAAACTCTTCTTAAAATTTAAGGATAATGATTTACTATTTTATGAAACTCAAAAAAAATTTCTTTGGAGAAATTATTTTTAAGCAGTTTTGAAGAATTTCAAATGGTAATTTTTATTCTTTTTTTATTGTAATTATTCCATCAATCTCAAAAAGGTGTTTTTAACATATATAAACCTTTTTTAATGTTATTTATGTTTTAATTATTATTTATTCTTATTATACAATCCACATTTTTTCTTTTGATGAACAATGATGAAGATGATTTTTTGAAATTTATGTAAATACCATTTCATTCCCATTGGTTAATTAGACAATGCTTAAATGATGAATTTATCATGAAATTATTCCATAGTAGATATATTTTTCATTATGAGTTATTATTGGTCTCATAAATCCCTAATATGATTTAGTTCTATCAAATCCCTTATATTGTTAAGGTTCGATAAATCGTACTGATGGTTTGGGCCCAATAATGTTAAAAAGCATTTTTTTCTATTGAAGCCCTAAAATACAAAAGTTAAGGTTATGTATCTCATGAGATATTAAAAAATATTAGGTTAGTGATTCATGAGTCAATTATAGACTACTGTTTTTTGAAACCTATTCCCCTTATATAGAGTATTTTTGTGAAACCTATGTCACTAGAAGACTATAGGTTTATGAAACATAAGTTACAATTTAACATTATTTTTTTAAAACTAATTATTAATTTGATAATGAGTTTTAAGAACCTAAATCAATAAGTTATTATACACTAGTGGCCATTCCCTTAGTATTTTTTCAGTTTTATAGGAATTTGAATGATTTTCCATGGTTCATATAAATTTTTTATATGAAAATGGGGGAGTTGATCCAATTTTGATGTGTGGATCTCTAGCTATAGATTAAAGGATCATAGGGAGGAGTTTTAAGGATATAAAATTTTTAGTGGTAGCTGGGTTGTATTGTGGTTGTTTGTAGTTTAGGACCATCCACATTGTCAACCATTATGGCATAGATCAAGGATGCTATAATATAGGGTTTTTGGGAAGTTATAAAAAAACAAGGGGTTGCACCATGGTTTATAGGTTTCTTTATAGTCCCTATCCCTTGGAAAATAAGATATGGCTAGATCTTTGCCATTTTTATTAGACATGCACTTTTTTGAAGGGGTAATAATGATTTCCATTAGGTTGGCCTATTGAATACCTTGAATTAGGTAGTTCGGTGGTGTGGTCCTATGGGTTGTGTCTTGTTCTCATAAATAAAAGACTTTCTACAAATACCCCAAGGCCCCCAATTGAAATTTTCTCCCACCATGTCCACTAAAACCCAGTGAAAATGAAGTTATATTTTTAAGTCCTTTTAATGAACATTTAAATGATATTCATCCACCTAATCAAGATATAAATCTATGGTAATTTATATGGGTTCTTCCTTTATTCTTATTGTTACTCTCCTTTTTTATATATTTTTCTTCTGTTTACACTTTCCAACTTTTTGTTTTTGATCTTAATCATTATAATTGGGTTTTTTATTTCATTTTTCAATGAATTTGGGGTATTAAATCCTTGGTAATAAATAGTTTCCTCACATTATAGATTCTTAGAGATCCATATTGGTGATCCATTTCTTTTTTAATAATGAAAATGTTTGAGTTTGTAGATTCATTGATCCTTTTATTTGTTTAGATGAAATAATAAATTGAACATGTTTTATATATTTGGATAGTGGTGGAATTATCAAAATAAAAATTAGAATACATAAAATGAAATTTGTTTATAGTTATAGTGATCATGTGTTGTGGAACATCTACTATGATAATGACGTGCCTCTTGAACATCTAGATTTTTTACTATATATAATATGCTTGGTTATGAATATTATCAGGCATGGATTTGGATGTCTAAATTTATGGACACAAATTAATAATTAAAATCTTGTAATATTTCTGGTTGGATAAATAATTAAATTAGTGAAATGATTTATCAATATCATGTTTCTCATTGATTATGGCGATTAATTCGATGAAGGTGTGCATGTTTAATTCAACATGTTATTCTATGTGTTTGTGTAATTGAATAAAAAGTTTAAGATAGAGATCATGTTTAATTAATTTAGAAGCTTTTTATAGCTGATATCATAGGTTACATGCGAATATATCTTAAGATAATTCAATATATTAATTATAGATGGAATGAAAACCATTTATTTGATAAACAAAAATTATTAATCACAATATTTCATGATTTTTAGAATAATATTATGTCTTGTATTTTTTATAATGATAGTAGGTTTTCAAGTGAAGGATGAGTAGATTATTTTTATGCCCAATTTCCCTTATTGATTATGTTTTCTGGTTTTTAACTTATGTATTCTCTTTATATGATAGTTCCAATGAAATGTGATATAAGCCTCAGATGACTGATGATATTTTTGTTGGGAGGCCTGAGTTTGTATTAATAGTTGATTCATGTGATGTTGAGATGCATGTTGATATGCAAGATAAAGTATGATATGGAACTAGGATGGTAGAATGGGTTAAAGTTGGCTTACTAAATATGATACTTAAAGATGTTATTTTTAGTTCCCTGGTTTCTAGTATGTAACCCTTTATTGATTATATTCATGGTTTTAATGTTAAGGGTGGTGAATGAGAGAGTCAGGATAACTTTAAATGATGTTTGAGGCAAAGGTAAAGTCACACGGGCGGCACATGGGTTGTCTAAATTGTACGGACAAACCGTGCGTAGTGGCCCTTGAGGTAGTAGCTTCTGCATGGAGGGCACACAGTTTGTCTTACTGTGAGGCCACACCATGTATGGAGGGTTCGTCGAGGCAGTGGATAACTCATGTTTAGAGCATGGTTTGTCTAACTGTTCATGCAAACCGTGCAGGCACTTAAATGAGATCCTATAAAAGTAGA
This sequence comes from Viscum album, assembly GCA_963277665.1. NCBI lineage: Eukaryota > Viridiplantae > Streptophyta > Magnoliopsida > Santalales > Viscaceae > Viscum > Viscum album. The sequence continues at coordinate 251,834,662 of OY728133.1, forward strand.
TCTCTCCCATTTTTTCCTCTGAGTGCCTTTTTTAAGCTCCTAAGCAACCATAACTCGGGATTTTGCTTCACCAAAGGTCAAAGAGGGTTCTCCTATCATTATAGAGGTGATCTAAAGGATTCTCTTGGCGAATCGAAGCTGGATTCTTGAGGTATGTGATTGTTCTTCTTTATTCTTGATCGGTTTCTTAGATCTACTTAGATCTACTTCTCTTATTCACCTGTTTTCATAGATCTACACCCGTTATGGGTAGATCTAAGTGTATGGATGCCAAATATGATGATATTTGGTCTTGATATTTCTAGTATAAAAGATCTAAGGTGGGTTCTTGAAGAAGCAACCTAGTTTTCTTGAGTGTTCATTGTTCGTTGTGGTTTCCATCACAACCCTAAAGGTAGGGGGCTTCTTTCTCGACTCCATTTAGTAGAACTGATTTTCATGATTTCAAATTGGGTGTGTGGTGTAGAATTAATTGTGAAAATCATTTAATTAAGCTTATTTAGAGATGATTTATGGTTTTAGTGAAATTTTGAAATCTTGGTGAATTTTTCTACAAAGTGACTTGGTTTCATGAATTTAAAATGTTGATTTTAAATTATGGATTTGATGAAATTATAAATGGTTTGATGAAAAATGGGTTTTCCATAAAAAGGGTGTTTTATTTAAATTGTTTGACATTGAAATGAATTTGATGGAATTGTTTTTCAATAAAATGTGAGTTTTATTGAAATGGTTTGGAATTGAAATGGTTTGGAATTGAAATGGTTTTGATGGAAATGGTTTTCAATAAAAATGTGTTTTTATTGAAAGGGTGTTTTTGAAAGATTTATGGGCTAATGTGGTGTGTGTTCATATTGCATTCGAGATGGATAAGGGTTAGGATTATCCACCATCTATGTTGGGATACATAAGGGTTAGGTCTCTCCCCAGTCAAACATTTATAGTGCATTCGGGATGGATAAGGGTTAGGAGTCTCCCCCATCAGTGTTGGGATGGATATGGGTTAGGGCTCTCCCCCGTGAAACATTCATATAGAATTCGGGATAGATAATTTTTAGGAGTATCCCCCATCATTATGCGATGGATAGGGGTTAGCGATCTCCCCCTTCAAATATTCATGTGCATTTGGGTTGGATAAGGTTAAGAAGTCTCCCCCATCATTGTTAGGAAGGAAAAGGGTTAGGACTTTCCCTTTCTTCAATGTAGCATGAATGGTTTCTTGCATAGGTTTGTGGAATGGTTTGGTATGCTAAAAAGAGATCTTGTGAAATGGTTGTAAATATTGTTTGGTTATTTTTCTAGAAAAATAACTTGCTGGAAAATTGGTTTCAATTGCTTTTGGAAATCCTTTGGTAATGAATACTTTTGGAAACTTTTTTATATTTAGATATAAACTGCTTTGGTGAAAATGTATTATATAAACTATTAATTATATAAATGTTGCTGACCTTTTGATCCTAGTGGCGTGAGTAGGGAAGTCATTGGGGAAACCTACTAAGTTTTATACTCACCCCTGCTTTGGCACTTTGGTGCTTTTGCAGATGTTGTATTCCAGGACACAGGTAAAGCTAAACCATCTTTTGCAAGTGGTTTGTGGTGACGATTGGGAGATATTTTGGATCATGGATCTTGTAGAGCATGGAGTTATACTATCTTTTGAGTGTCTTGTCTTGCTCATATGTTGTGTACTTTGATGCTTATTTTGGTCTTCCTCTATTGTGTACATTGATTTAGTTTGAAATAAATGAAGCTGTTTTGTGGTCATTCTTTTGTTCATGAGTCATATAGTGATTTTTTGGTTATGCTTGGTTGGTTTATGGGTTACTTCATAATGGGTAAATGATCCCCCAACTTATATTCAAAACCCTTCGGAATTTATTTCTAGCGTTTGGCGTCTTGGGGATGTCGCTTGAGGCCTAGTAATGACTCATTGTACTCTCATGATAATGAGAATAGGCAGTTCATTACAAATGGTATTAGCTTGGTCGTTCCTCGCCTAACATGTGTTCATCGATGTTATTGATCTTGGAGTTGAAATTAATTCTCTTCTATTCCTTGGGTCGAAATCTTAGACAGGAGTAGTATTTTCAGAACATGAAATGTACATCATAAAAGGACGTAGCTAACTAGTTTAGGCTAAACTTCAAGTTACTAGTGTGTTGGGTACATAAGGGTTTTGGATACACTTCAATAATGTTGTAAATCTCATTGTCATGGGTTTATCCAATGAGATGAGAATGACATGCATTATAGAGGAATGACTTCCCACTAGGATTGCATATCTCATTATGAGGAATGAGTAAGGATTTTGTGTAGGGTGTGAATTTTTGGAAAAAATGTAGAAATTTATTTCAAGGAAAGATTTTGAAAACATGATATTTGGTGTATTTTCAAAATGTGTTGATTTTCAAAAGGCATGATGAATTTTTTCAAAAATATTTGAATGAGGGAAAAAGGTTGTTTTGAAAAAAAATGTTGTAGTAGATGATGTGATAGAATTTGAAAGTCTAAGACATCAGTTTCTAGAGGGTGAGATTGATGGATTTTTTTTGGTTTAGAAAATGGCACCTGGTAGGTGTTGTCAGAACCAACATGAAGAGGCTGCAGAGAATGTGGTTTTACTAGAACCACATGCGATCCAAGAGCTGGTTTAGAGTATTGTCCAGGATTTTCAGGCTGTGTGTAGAGCATGTGCTATAATTTTTGATGGAGTTGAGTTCAAATGGGACTTCTATATGTTGGACATGGATTTCTATGATGTAATCTTGGGTATGGATTGGATGACAATGTTTAAGGCTCACATCAACTATTACAGAATAACAGATAGTTTCACGACTGAGGACGACACCAACCATCTCTGCAGAGGAGATAGGATGGTAATGAAAGGTGAAAAGATATTTTTGGCACCAATGGTGGGAACGATCTCTTACCAATTGGCAATGTTGACTTTGGAATCAATGGAAGAGATTGAGGAATTTTTTTTCAGCGGTTGTGGATCAATTTCCAGATGTCTTTCGCAATAACTTCTCAAGGTTACCACCTCTAAGGGTAGTGGAGTTTATGATTGATATCTTTCTAGGGACCAGTAATATTCCCCTTCTATATTATAGGATGGCGCCAACATAGTTATGGGAATTGAAAGTGCATTTAGAGGAGCAGGAAAGAAAGAGTTTAATTCGAACAAGTACTTCTCCATGGGCAGCACCATTGTTGTTTGTGAAGAAGGCAGATGGAACTCTTTGGCTATGTATTGATTAACGTAAGATTAACCAAGTTATGATAAAGAATAGATATCCACTTCCATGAATTGATGCACTATTCGATCAATTAATGGGATATCAGTGGTTCTCCAAGATTGACTTGGGATCGGGATATCACCAATTGCGAGTTCGGAATGAGGATATTTCAAATATAGATTTTAGAAAAAGATATGGCAACTACGAATATGTAGTCATGCCTTTAGGTCTAACGAATGCACCAGTGGTCTTCATGGATTTTATGAATCAGATATTTCAGCGATATTTGGATTCTTTTTTTGAGGTTTTTGTGGAGATATTTTGGTTTATTCAAAGACAAGGGTTGATCATGTGGCACACATGGAAACAGAGTTACAAATCGGGAAAGATAATCGTTTGAATGGAAAATTATCAAAGTGTGATTTTTGGATATGGGATGTACGTTTCCATGGCCATGTCTTTTCTGAGAAATGAATTTATGTTGATCCTAAAAAGATAGAAGCCATTATTTCTTGGTAACCACTGAATAATTTTATCGAGATATGCAGTTTTCTTAGTCTATCTAGTTACTACCAACACTTTGTGAATGATTTCTCATGACTGGCTTCACCAATGATAGCTCCGACTAAGAAGAACACTCTCTTCCAATGTACAGAAGAATGTCAGAAATCCTTTCAGGAACTGAATGTTCGGCTTACATCGGCACCTATCCTTATATTTCCCAAATCAGAATAGGCTTATGTGGTGTATTGTGATGCTTTAGGATAAGGGTTGGGTTGTGTTCACATGAAAAGATATCATGTGGTTACTTATGGTTCAATGAAGTTGAGGGTTCATGAGAAAAATTACTCAACACATGATTTGGAGTTGGATGCAGTCATCCATGCTTTAAAAACATGAATACATTATCTCTTTGGCGAGAAATTTACTGTTTTTATGGATCACAAAATCTTCAAACACATTTTCTCATAGTGATATTTGAATCTGAGTCAAAGGAAATGGGTGGAGTATCTCGAGATGTTTGAATTTGACATGATGTACACACCCGAGAAAAGAAATTCAGTTGCGGATGCATTGAGTAGAAATTCATATGTCCATTTATCGAAAGAAGCTTTAAATGAATAGTATTTGATGTCAGTATTAGCCAACATGCATGAATAATGTGATGACCAAGGTGATGTTACTGTTTTCTTTTCAGCGACACTTGTTCCTGATTTAGTTATGATGATCAAAGAGGCACAAACATCTAATGAAGAATGTCTGGTTGTAAGTTAAAAACTCAATTGTGGGGAGACCATTGATGGATGGAAACTTGATGGGGGTTCAGTTCTGTCATTCAGAGATCAGATGATTTTACCTAAGGTTTTTCATGAAAAAATCCTACATGATTACTACTATTCAATATGGGTTGTACACCAAGGTACATAGAAGATGTATAAGGCGTTGAAGGCACAGTTTTGGTGGAGCGGCATGAAAAAGAAGGTGGCCGAGTTTGTATCACAGTGCTTAACATGTTACCAGGTTAAAGAAGAGTATCAGAGACCAGCTCATATGTTACAATATTTTCCCATCCCAGGGTGGAAATGGGATCAAATAGCAATGTATTTTGTTACAGGTCTTCCAATAAGGGTTCGGAAACATGATGCCATTTGGGTGATAGTGAATCTTCTAACTAAGACGGCCCATTTGATCCCTATTCATGAAACTCATTGGTGGAAGATCTTTGAAAAATATATATCTGAGAAGTGGTAAAGATCCACGGTGTACTAGTGTCTATAGTCTCAGATAGAGACCCGAGTTTCACATCTCATTTCTGGAAATCATTACAGCAAGCCCTTGTAACTCAGTTGACTTTAAGCATGGTGTATCATCCCCAGACAGATGGGCAATCCGAACAGATGATACAAACTTTGCAATACATGTTTCAGACTTGTGTAATGGATTTTGGGGGCTCATGAGAGGATTATATACACTTAATGGAGTTCTCATATAATAATATCGACCAAACCTTGATATGCATGGCTCCGTTTGAGGAATTGTATGGGAATCCTTTTCATTCTGCACTATGCTAGGTGGAAATGGGAGAAAATTCACTAGTCGGGCCAAGCCTTTTCCAAGAGACAACAGAGAAAATACAGGTGATTAGAAAGAGGGTGAAGAATTCTCAGAGTCATCAGAAATATTATGTAGATCATCATCGAAGACCGTTGTCGTTCATTCAGGTGATCATGTCTTCTTGAACATCCCTTGAAGGCATGTACATCGTCATTTTGGGAAGAAGGTAAAGTAATATCCTAGATAAATTGGTCCTTTTGAGATACTGGAATGATTTAGAGAGGTGGAATATCAGTTAACATTACCACCATGGTTTAGTTCGTTGCATAATGTGTTCCATGTATCTTTGTTGAAAGAGTATCAGCCTGATCTTGACCATGTGATCAGATGGGATCACGTCGACCTAGAGCCGGATGCTTCATTGATACATATCCCAGAATAGATTTTCGATAGGCACGAGAAATTATTCCATGGAAAAAGAATCAGTCTACTATAGGTTTTATGGTATCATGGTCAGATTCAAGAAATGACTTGGGAATGTGAGAAGGAAATAAAAGAGTAGTGGCCGGAAATCTTTCAGTTGGGTGAAGGTTTTCTACTTTTTAAGGAAGGAAAGACCAATTGTGGGGGGAATTTAGTACCCCCAGTTTCTAGTATGTAACCCTTTATTGATGATTTTCATGGTTTTAATGAAAGGGTGATGAATGGGAGAGTCGGGAGAACATTAAATGATGTTTGAGGCAAAGGGGAAGTCGCACGGGTGGCAAACGGTTTGTCTAAATCGTGCAGCCAAACCGTGCATAGTGGGCCCTTGAGGCTGTAGCTTCAGCATGGTAGGAACATGGTTTTTCGAACCATGGGGCCAAACCATGCATGGAGTGTCTGCTGAGGCAGTTTCTAAAACAGGTTTAGTGCACCGTATGTCTAACCGTGCGATCAAATCGTGCGGCCACGTAAATGAGATCCTATAAAAGTGTATCTCACTTGTTTTTTTCTCAACGTGCCTCGTTTATGCTCCATAGTGTCCATCACATGGGATTTATCTTCTCCAAATGTCAAAGAGGGTTATCCCACTATTCTGGAGGAGATCCAAATGCTTCTCTTGGCTAATCGAATCTGGATTCTTGAGGTATGTGATCGTTCTTCTTTGTTCTTGATCGGTTTCTTAGATCTACTTAGATCTACATCTCCTCTTCTCTCATTTTCATAGATCTATGCCAGTTATGGGTAGATATATGATTTTGGATGCCAATTATGATGAGATTTGGTCTTGATCTTGCTAGGAGAAGAGATCTAAGGTAGTTTCTTGAAGAAGCAATCTCGTTTTCTTGAGCGTTCTTCATTCGTTGTGCTTTCTATCAAAACCCTAAAGGTAAGGGGATTATTTCTCAACTCTGCTTAGTAGAACTGATTGTAATCCTTTAAAATTAAGTATGTGGTGTGGAATTAATTGTGGAAATAATAGAATAAATCTTTTTTAGGGATGATTTATGGTTTTAGTGAAATTGTGAAATCTTGGTGAATTGTTGTGAAAAATTATTTGGCTTCATGAATTTAAAATGCTGATTTTAAATTATGGATTTTCTAAAATTGTAAATGGTTTGATTAAAAATGGTTTTTCAATAAAAAGGGTGTCTTATTGAAATGGTTTGATATTTAAATTACTTTTATTGAATTGGTTTGCAATAAAAAGGGAGTTTTATTGAAATAGGTTGGAATTGAAATGTTTTTTCATTGAAACGGTTTTGTTGGAAATGGTTTTCAATAAAAAAGTGTTTTTATTGAAATGGTGTTTTGTTATGTTTGATGGGTAGATGTGGTGTGTGTTAATATTGCATTTGGGACAGATAAGGGTTAGGTGTCTCCCCCATCAGGGTTGGGATGGATAAGGGTTAGGGCTCTCCCCCATCCAAGCATTCATATTTCATTCGGGATGGATAAGGGTTAGGAGTCTCCCCCATCAGTGTTGGTATGGATTAGGGTTATGGATCTCCCCTGTCAAACATCTATATTGAATTTGGGATAAATAAGGGTTGGGAGTCTCCCCAATAATTCTGTGATGGATAAGGGTTAGTGCTCTCCCTCGTCAAACATTCATGTGCATTTTGGTTGGAAAGGGGTAAGAAGTCTCCCCCATTATTGTTAGGATGGATAAGGGTTAGCGCTTTCCACTTCTTCCAGGTATCATGCATGGTTGGTTTCTTGGTTTTGTGGAATGGTTTTGTATGCCAAAAATAGATCTTCGGAAATTTTTCTAAAGCATGTTTGGTTATTTTTCTGGAAAAATAACTTACTAGAAAATTGGTTTCAACTACTTTCTTAATGCCTTTGGTTATTAATGGTTTTTGAAACTTGTTTGTATTTATTTATAAACTACATTTGACAAAATGTTTTATATAAACTATTTTTTATATAAATTTTTTGATCCTTTCTATAAAAGTGTAATGAGTAAGAAAGTCATTGGGGAATCTTACTGAGTCTTATACTCACCCCTGCTTTGGCACTTTGGTGCTTTTGTAGATGTTTTATTCTGGGATATAAGTAAAGGTAAAGAATATTTTTCTAGTGGATTGTAGTGATGCTTGGGAGATGTTGTGTAGATTGGAATATGTGGAGCATGATGTTTTAGTGTCTTTTGAGATTCTTGAGATCTTCAACCACTGTGTACGTTGATGCTTAGTTTGGTCTTCCGTTGTTGTGTAATTTGATGTAGATTGATATAAATAAAGCTTTTTAGTGGTCATTCTTTTGTTCATGCATCATATAATGAATGTTTGGTTATGCTTAGTTGTTTTATGGGTTATTTCTTTAAGGATAAATCCTCCCCCAACATATATTTGAAACCCTTCGGCATTCATTTCCAGCCTTTGGCGTCTTAGGGATGTCGCATAAGGCCTAGTTATGACTCGTTGTACTCTCAAGCCAATGAGAATTGGCGGTTCATTCCAATATTATTTCTTGTGGAATTTATTTAAAAGTAAAGATGGATTATTTTTTTGTTTATATACATTCATTTCAACAATACTTGATAAATATCTATGTTCATGGTTATGCATCTCATGATGATAGCCTATGGTGATTCCAAGAGTACCAGCAATTAAGGAATGATAAATAATTAATATATGTTTATAACAAAATCAGATATAATAATGATTAATATTTAATTAATTAGATAATTTACAATCAAATAACTATTATGTTAATTTAGGATTAAATTCAAAGAATTATTTTTATTACTCAATTAAAATATATTCTAGTTTTACATAAATCATTAATTTTCACTATTCACAGAAAAGTCAATCTTTTAATAAAAAATTTCGAAATTTCAACCTAGATAATATTGACATGATGAATTCATAAATTATATAACTATCACATAATAATAATTTATTACATTTTCAGGGTATCTATTACAAAAGGAATTTTTTAAAATGATACAGATCATATAAATTTATATATGGATAAATATATCAAAAAATATTTGGTTTTTACATTCCACCTACTTATAAAAATATCACTATTGAAATTTATTTAATTTGATAAATACAAATGAGGATACCTTTTTCTTATCAAATCCTCATGTTCCTACATAGCTTCCTACATTTTATGATTTCACCGTAAAACATTGATCAGAGAGTGGTCTTGTTGTGTATAACATTCTCTCTGTTATCCTTAGTCTCAACTAGTTATTCCTCATAAGACACATATTTCTCCAGTTTTATGACCTTTTATTTTATTTTCGGTGAAGGCTCGTGAATTTACTTCTTTATGAGAGATTCATGGAACTTTTCATGATTTTGAGAGAGATTTGATAGACATACTAAGCAATAAGCTACCATCTGAACATGATCAATAATTTCAATGTGATTTATATATCTATGGAAAAGCATTCCCTTACTTCCAAATCACATTACTTTCTTCCAAAGTGATATTAATAGGAAAAAATTTACAAAATTCGAATTCTAGATATCACTAACAATTTTCAGTATAAAATTTTTATCAGCTCTGAGCCAGTCATATGTTTTTTAGTGGATATAACCTTCTTCTCAATTTCTTAATCATGATCAGGTCAAAAAAGATTTATTTCTCTACCCTCATCCCACCACATTGGATTTATAAAAATCTGTCTGTCATGGAATTAAAAGAGACCCATATAAAATTATTTAGTTAACTATGTTTAAATAAAAATATTTTACCAAAGGAATGTCTTATTCCATATGGACTATCAAATATATATAGAAGAAACTTAAAATCTCTTTTAGAATTTTAATGGTCCTCTCATGCTGAAAATCGATATGAGGGTGATAAATATATTTGAAACTCAACAATATATTCATATCCCAATTAATATTTCTCCATAAATATGTTGTAATCCTTAGATCCTAATCAAATTTTACTGACAGTGTTACTCTATACAATCTTGAAACTTTCATAATGTATAACATAGTATGTTTTTTAATAGATAAATCATCCCTAATAGCGATAAAATGTTACAATTTCATAAGTAAATTCTCTACAACACATATATAATTATTCCCTTTAGATGTTTTGGGGATTTAGATGCCAAAACCCATGGTAATTATTTCCCATTTCCATTCTAGAAAATGTAGTTATTGAAACATATACTTATAATTATATCTCTCAAACATGACATTTTAACACATTGGGCATTAGTATAAATACTCTACAATATCCATTTTTATGGTATCCCACTAAAAATATTGTTTTATATCTCTATAAATATCAATATTACATTAATCAATAGATAGTGATGAAATATTATCTTCATCTAATAGACCCTTCTTTAAAATTTATATTTACTGATCACATACTCTGTTTAAGATCCTTGTTATTCCATCAGGATCCTCATGTTCTTTTATAATTACACATATTCCATTTATAGATTATTAATCATATGATGGATATATGGTTGGATATTCTTATAATAAAGAGAATATGTTTCCCCATTCCCCAGGGTTTTAAGATCCAACTTCTAAAAATCCATAAATATTGAATCTCTTTAAATCCCCATAATGGATAAACTAGGATAGTATTTCGATCCCAATGCTTCATCCACCATGTTCACCTATCCAATGTGGTATTGTATTAAGTAGTCATAATTTTTTATCAAATAAAACCATATTATCTAGAACATATATAACTCTTATTTTTAAATATATACTTTAATCATTTATACCATTTTAAATATCACACCTTTTACAATATCATTATTGAAAAATTTACCGACACCAACTCCAAATCTTGATTTGGTTAATTTTTATCATTAATTTTAATGTTTAGAGAGGCATAATATATCACCATATCATATTTAATGATGAAAATATCCAATCCCTTAATTTAAAAATCATTGTATGTTAAAATTCCTTCTCTACTACCGGGTAGTGTAAGCATAAGTGCACTGACCAACATTCTCTATAGTTACTTAAAACTCTCCTCATATTCATATATTTACATGAACATAAAGAACTTCTTAATGATCATGGTTAATGGGATATATAGTCATAAAAAATTCATCATAAATCATTGGTAATGTCCGTTCATCCGAATAAAAAATTGAATATCAGTCATTTTGGTTGTTCTATGCCATTGAATAATTACTTCTGTTATTGAAGGGTCTACCGATATAGCCAAACAAGAAATAATATTTCCCAAAAATGAAACTTTTATAACAAAAATTCTCCCTTGTATAATTTGGTATATTTATTATACTTCCTCGGATTCTTCAACACAATCCTCAAATATTATTCTTGCTCTTCCATAACTTTCTAATATATAATAGAATAATCAACAAAAGCAATAAAAAAAATTATAAAGGTAAAATATAAAGGATTTATTCATTATATTTATGAATAAAACATAATCATTGGATAGTTAAAATGGAATTTCTGTAAATTTATAATGATAATAACTCGTATGAATAGTGTTAGTTAGTATATACTCTTTATTTACCCTTATCTGATGAAATCCATATTGAATACATATCTTTGATAAATATTTACCTCCTCATATTTTACCAAAAAAAATCATTGATATAGGGTAGAGGATACTTTTTAATAATATTGATATTTTTATTTTCTCAATATTCAATACAAAGATGAAATGACTTGTCTTTCTTCATAGAAGAAATAATGGTTGAAACTCATGGTGAGGCACTATGGTGAATGAATACCTTATCTAAATTATGTTGGGGTTTCTTATTTAGTTTATCTAATTAAATCAAGGACAAACTATATTGACTCATTGAAATAGGTGTATAAGCAGTTATGATTTCTATAGAAAACTCAACATTACGATTTGAGGGAATACTATGAAACTCTTCTTGATATAAATCAACCATGTCCCAAAAAATAGTTATTTCATCAATGTTGATTTTCTCCCATACCATATGAATTAAATATCCCTCATGAATAGGTTTTAAAACCAACATGATGGATGTAATCTCCCTTGGGTGTTCAGGCTCATCCTCTCATCGATTGACTATTATAGGTTGATTTGGAATATCAAATGAAACTTTCCTTCCACAATAATGGATATGGGATCTCTACTAAGAGAGACTATCCCTTCAAATAATTTAATCGGATTCAAATAGATAATGAATAATAATTTTTATAGGAATCACATTCCCCCAAAATTATATCAAACATGATTAATAGACTAGATATGTGGTCATCCTACCAATAATCATTTTCATTAACAACTCAACAATTAATCGCTGAATTGGGGATGTGATACTATTATAAAACGTTTTATAAATGATTTAGTGGGTATTACGTAGAACAAATTAAACATTTTCACTTATATACTGGATAATAAGTGTACCTTTTACCACATTAGTTTGAAATTTTACTTCAGCTATAGAAATTCCATTTGTTTGGCCCTCCCCTATTAGCTTCTTCTATGGCATGATCCCATGATGGTTAGGGAACTAGTTTAAAATATTCCCAATCACATTGTAGTTATAGAACTAGATATATTTGGTTTCTTTAATTTCCAACATTAATTATCCCAATGACACTTATCACTGCACATTTAACTAACTCACGTTTCCACAATGTATTTTACATGATGTTTCATTATATAATTTTTACATTGTGTAAATTTATTCATTATTTTTTTTTATGTGTTACATATTTCTTAATACTAAGTGTACCACTTCCTCTCTTTATTTCACATTATAATATAAGATCTATAAAATTCCTTTAATGACTTAATGGAAAATGATACTACATCAAAATATTGGGAATAAAATGTAGAAACAAGTTACCTTTGGAGACTCAGTTTAATCACAAAAAATAAATGATCAATCTTTATTGTTGAATTATATATATATCTTGAACAAATTCTAGAAAATCTTGTATTTTTATTCTCATAATATTCCATACATTATTTGTACTCATGATTTACAATGTGGATAATCTTCCCTATTTTAGCTCAATGTTCATTATTGAATTATTTCATGAAAAAAATTACATTATTGGGTATCCATTCCATTATCTCCATTTATTCAGACACATTAGTGTATTGGATTAGTGACTTCCATTGATCCCAATCTCCTTTATAAAAAATACCCTACAAGAATAACCATTTCACTTTCATTATATGTTAAACCTAGAAATTTATTTTCAAAGAAATGATTAATTTTTTTATATACCGATGGATTAGTATTTCTATTAATATGTTATGTATTATATAATATTAATAGATCCAAAATAGATAAATTTCACTATGGTAGAATTGGTTTCTCCATATGGGTATGGTAATTTATCAAAAACTGATTCAAATTCCTTAAATTTTTTCACATTCTATTTAGTTCTAACACCAACTATATTGGTTTGCTCAGCAAGGAAACCCCAACATTATATATGTGGGCTTACCAAGTTTATTCTTTTATCCACCATCAATAAATATTGTAATACACTATGTTATATCATAATAAAATTGAATATTAATCCTTAAAATAAAAAATCCTCTAACTAAAAAAGTTATCAAACACTATATTAGATTATCCAAATTGTATGAAATGGGTTATTATTTTGAGGTACACTTTTCATTTATTCTTTTTTCCTTTGAGTGGTTTTTTAGAAAACAAGGGAAAACTAGACATGTAATGGAATCATACTGTCGGACAGGATGATTTAAGGTTTCACATCATGTAATCCTAAGTACACGCCACATAGTTTGGCTATGTATGAGGGGATTACATGATGTATGGACATGTCAGCAAGGAAAATAGGAAAAACCAACTACATGTTGTGTACTTCCTAGTACACACCGCGTAGTCATGTCAGCATGCCATGGAATTTATGTCGGTGAAATTCATCAATTTAATGAAGAGTTAAATGATATAAACACCATGCATATATACTTACATACCATGTACTTTTTATTTTTCACCTAAAACTTGTTGTTGCCTCTCCATTTGGTAGATAGGACAGTGGGATCGCTGGGGAAACTCATGAGGAGTGCCGGAACTTCAAACTCTTCCTGGTTGGCCATCTGAACTCTAAATCAGTCACCATCGGTCTCATTTCAACCCAATCGTAAAGCTCCCAATTACTGTGGAGCTTTTATTAGAAAAAAAATCCCGATTATGTTATTCATGGTTGTTTAAATATCCTTGTTTCATAGATCAATACCATTCTATCATGAATTAGAAGTCGAGGCTAGAAAAGGAGAGTCATATTATGATGAGATAGGTGGTTTCATGCTTATTGATAAATGTAAAGTTGTTTATATGTGTCATTGTATCATGTTCCCATGTTTGGGATGTCTCTTCATTGATACTTTGACCTATGTTAATGCCTAAGGATTTTTAGTTGATTAATTATATGAATTTAATCATGTTGATACTGGTTGTATTGATTAAGGGCCACCCCGCAGATGTGCTTCCCTTGGATAACTATTTTTGGGCCTTTGGTCTTGGGATAACCCTAGTTATGCCTCTATTTTCCCTATTATAGGTTATTTGAAATGAATTGGTTGATTAAATTATTATGAATGTGAATTTTTTCCTTGTTAGCAATGTAATAGTGTAATGATTAGATGTGTCTCCTTATACTGAATTTTTTATATGTTGGGTATGGCCCGGTTGAATTATAATTCCTATAAGAAGAGATTTTTCATAACTGTTGGAATGGTTTTGAGTTCCTGTGGGATATGTTTTTTTATGACTCTGGTAAATTTCTTGTGACAAAAGATTTTTTATGTCTGCGGACAACCTGACGAAATGTTTTCAAACTGAGGTTTGAGAGTTGTAATGATTTATAATTCATCTTCCAAGAAAAGTCACACTCTTGGATTAAATTATTGTTTTACTTGATAGAGTGCATGTTGAGGTATCTACTATGTTTTCTTGAATAGTGGATTGACTAGCCATGGATGGATCCGAATAACTTATGATTCAATTTAATTGAATTTATTAATGAACATAAATGGTATAAATGCAACATTACTTATATGACTATTTACTTTTGAGTATATTCTAGTTTAATACTTTTGTTATTAGACACTAATACTGCATATACTCACTAATAGATTGGCACAATCCTTTGGTGGTTTCCTACAAGGATTTATTTATCACACCCTGTTTGGGACATGCTTTAGGGCCCAAACAAACTATATGTTGCACATGTTGATAGGGGAATGGAACCTTATACAGGTACTTGATTACTGCATAATTTCATGAGATAATAGGGTCAACACAATGATTTTTATGATTTTGGGCTTAATTTCATATTGTTATACTATAATATTTAATTCTACTAGATAGTAGTGTATCTAGTTTTTGGTTATTTCATAGAACATGTGATATGTTCCATCATTCTTATATTATATGACTTCGGGTTATCTTTACCTTTTAGCCTTCCACTGTTTACATCAATTGTGTGTTGTTTACTACTTTTGATATTGTTATTATTTATTAAATTGTATTACACTTTACCAATGCGGAAATAGTATTCCCACCTTTACACCCTAGGACCTCACATCTAGTCGTCACCCTCTAGCATATGGAGAAATGCACTTGGGGCCATGTGGCCAACCAGGTATGGGCCCCATTTAGTGGCTTCTGAATCTAGGATGTTATAATGTGGTATCATAAGTGGTTATTTTCTAGTTTTCTTTACAATTTATAGACAATATAAAAGATATGGAATTTTTTAATTGGTTATGCCTCAGACTATCTTCCTCGTTTACAATGAAAATCCAAATTTCATCAAATTAAATTATTATTTGTGATTTTGAGCTATTACAGTTGATTTGATTACACCATTGGGTGAAGAACTTATGGTTTGTTATTATTATTAATGTTATTGTGGTTCTACTTATTTGAAACATGATTAGATGAGGGTATTATATCTCATTCATCATATATGCATTTATTGGAAATCACATTCCATTCATACATTCGATTCCATTTAGAAATCATTATTTATTGCATTCTGATATGATAAATTTCATACTAGAGATGCATGTTATTTTGATATTTCCTTGATAGATATGCCCCATGTTTTGATAGTCATATTGGTATGTGATATGCTTTGAATTCGATAAACACAAAAATTTGATCTCTAAGGTGTATCGACCCACTTGAATTAAAATTTGGTGGACTATGTTTCAACCTTTTGTGTAGAATTTTGTTTTGATAAGTTCTACTTGGATGCCAATCTATGATTTGTGGGGACTAAGGGCCCTCACGGATTGGAATTTTTCATACCACTGATTGGTTGTTATATAGAACAGGGGGTTATTAAGGAAATATGATGTTTCTATCTTGAAAATACAAGTATAAATGCTGTGTAATTTAACCTAACATGTTGTCTGTTCTTCCAGCTAGGGTAATGTGTTTTTCCATGTCTTAAGATTCACACACTGTGTGGTTAAAGACTATGTGTCTGGCCATGTGAGAATAACCATGGGGTGATGAATTTCCAAATTACATGACCACGTATGATCAATACATGTCATGTGGTCTTACTCAGGAAGAACAGATGTGGATATAGTCGTGTGAGTGCTAATGGCCAGTAAAGAAACTTGGGTACAAACCGTGTACTCATCTAACACACCGTGTACCAGGGTTGGATACACTCCCAGGCTGACATGACAACCTGAGCATGTAGAGACTTAAGGGTACAAGTCATGTACCTAGGGTATATACATTCCCAGGCTGGAGAAACTACATGGGCATGTAGATACATAAGGGTACACACCGTGTTTGATTTCTTCACGTAGTGCAGTCCCTTTTTTCAAAACATTGAGGGTCTTTTCTTGTTTTGTTTTGGAACTTCTAAACAGAAAACCTTGATGATGAGCATGAACTAAGTAATGTTCTTGACCTTGCGGATTCATTCTATAGTGATGACCATGAGTTTTACGCCAAGAGAGCTTCGATAATCATACTCCATAAATGGTAGGCCATGGACTACCGATGGATCCTCCAGTTGTGCAAGCTGTGGTACTAGCTGTTATACCTCATGTAAGTGCATATGTATAGTTCCATGAAGGTTTTTTGAGGTTCATGAAGATCTTTCAAGGGGCATTGTAGTCTTCCACATCTATAGCAGATCTAATGCCTATCTTTTAGCAGCAGCATATGCCTACTTTTTCAGGGGGTGGTGCAACATGTGTTGTGGAATGATGGCTAGAATCGCTGATGACTATCCTTGAGCATCTGGATATGCCTCTTGATAAGAGGTCAAATATCACAACATATATGTTGCTTGATTTTTCAATTTATGGGGAGATGTTATCACTTAGGAAGGTCATCATCATGATTTTACATGGGAAAACTTCCAAGAATCCTTCTATGATTATTATTGTACTGAGCTATTGAGGGTTGCCTGAGCATTAGTGTTCATACACCGGGATCCGCGCACAGTATCAATTATGGACTATTCTTCCCTTTTTAGTGAGCTTCAATGATTTTCACCTATTCTAATGGGTGATGACATATCAAAATATAGACGATTCAAGGACGGACTTAGGTTTGTTAATCGATCACAGGTAAATTTCTTCAGGTTTCCTTCTATCTCTTCTATTGTGAATCAGGTGCTGATCATCGATCTCAATCTTCAAGAAGCTAGTGGTTTGAGCCACGTTGGTTCATCACAGGCTTCTGGTACTATCTCAAATGGAAAGAGGAAGTGTAATGTGGAGTTCTCTACTGGTGACAATAATATCCAGAAAGTATCATCTGGTAGTCAGGTGACGTGCTACTAGTGTGGAAAGGACAGAGATAATAGGCCTCAGTTCCCAAGATACCCAGTTGAGTGTCGATCTTGAGGCAGGATGGGCCATCTACAATGATACTACAGGGAATTTCCACCACTGGCTAGTGAGAGTGGTTCTGTACAGACTCCACATGCAGAAGTAGTGTCATTATATTCTCACCCACTTCGAAATTGGAATACATCGAGGAATTCATGCTAAGGTGGTGGTCATGAATGTGGTAGTCAGACCCCAGGATCTCAGCGAAAGAAGGGTTGGTTAGCTCATGGTAGCCAAGTAGTGTCTCAGGGCCGCAGTGCAGGTCATACTTATGCAGTTCAACAGACCCAACTTGAATAGGATCTCAAATTTTCTACAGTCAGAGGTACTATCCATGTTTCCTCTCTTTTATATTCTATACTTTTTGATAATGGTTCTACATATAGATTTCTATTTGTGGACATTTTTGAAATAATTGGTATCTGTGTTTATACTTATTCTGATGTTATGATGCTAGACACTCTGTTTGCGATTAGAATGGTTGATGTGCACAAGTGCTAGGAGTTCCCTCTTGAGATTGCTGGGTGTCACCTTCTATAGAACCTCTATGTCTTAGTGATGAAAATATTCTATTTCATTCTCAGAATGGACTGGTTTGTTCCATTTCAAGCCTTTTCTACTTTCTATCACCACATGGTGAGATTCACATTACCATAGGATGGAGAGCTTCTACATAAGGGTGAATGGGATGTCCAGGAAAGCAGATATAGACTTGAGTATCTTGGATTGGGTAAGATGATAGCCTAGATTGAGAGTTTATATCTAGATTACTAGGGAACATGTATGGAATATTTACCTATGGTGCTGGATCATTTTTGTAATGTTTTCCCAGAAAACATCTCATGCACACCTCTATCCAGAGAGGAGTTCACTACCGAGCCAGTTCCATGAGATTCACTAGTATGCATTCCTCCTTACAAAATGGCTATGATGGAGTTTAAAGAGATCAAGAGGCATTTGGAAGATATATTAGTTAAGGATTTTATCTGACCAAGTACTTCTCTTTGAGGTTCTACAGTCCTTTTGTGGAAAAGGGATAATGGTACCCTTAGGGAATTTGTGGAAAATTGAAAACCGAACTGGTTGATAATTAAAAACTGATATCTATTTTCAAAGGTAGATTCCATTACTGATCAACTACAATGGGCTAGGGCGTTCTCAAAGATTAAATTTAGGTCGGGATATTAGCATGTATGTGTTCAACCTACAGACATACCTTGTACCACAATTTGTAGCAGGTATGGGCTATATGAGTACCTAGTTATGTCATTTGCTCCCACGAATGTGCCATCGGTTTTCATGGAATTGATGAACCATGTTTTCCATCCTAACCTATATTCTTTTGTGGTGGTTTCCAGGGATGATATCTTGGTGTATTCTCTTAATTCACATAACCATTTTGTACATCTTGAGATCTTTTTTAATACACTAAGAGAGTATCAGTTATATGATAAAATCACAAAATTTCCCTTCTAGATGGATCAAATTCACTTCCTAGGTCATGCTATCTCATAGACTTGAGTATCAGTGGACCCAAAGAAGGTGATACCAGCAGTTACTTGGGAGCAGATAAAGAAGAAGAAATTGGTATAGAGTTTCTTGGGGATAACTGATTACTACATGAATTTTATACATGACTTCTAATGCTTAGTAACAATGATGAATGTATTGATTATGTAAGGTGTTAAGTTTAACTTGTCAGATTCTTATAAAGCACGCTTTCAAGATTAGATGGGGAATTTGACTTCAGTGCCAATAGTGATATTTCTATAACCATGCAAGAGTTTCACTATGTAATGTGATGCATCATGTATTGGGATTGGATCTGTGCTTATGAGGGGGGATCGAGTTTTTGTGTATGGGTCTCGATATTTTAGGCCACATAAGAAGAATTACATGAAGCATGATCTCATGTTAGCTATATTTGTTCATGAATTATGAAATTTGGGAAATTATTTATTGGTAGATCATTTGGTCATGTAGATGGACCACCAAAGTCTCAAATACATATTTACTCAGCATGATTTGAATCTGAGAAAACAAATTTGGGTATAATACCTTCAGTCATTTGCTTTTGAGCTTACCTATACACCTAAAAAAGGCAATTTAGTGGCTAATGCACAGAGCAGGAGGACTCAAATATAGGTAGTGCAGAAGGCCTGTGGTGAATGGTAGATTGTCTCATAGTTATATGAGATGAATCTAAAAGTTCACGATAGTTAGGGAGAGACTTATCTTTCATCTTTCATTGTTACCTCTACTCTACTAGACAAGGGGAGGATGAGGCTTCTATCATATTTTTAAGGCCAAGTTCTACGGGAGTGTGGAAGGTGAGGACCCTCCACCTGGATGGGTGATAGGTGAGGATGATGTTTTGAGTATCCATGGATGTGTGTGTGTACCAAGGGATATATGTAAGGAGATGATTTGGGAGTTTCATACTTCATCTTGGTCAGTGCATCCTGGAGTCACCAAGATGTACCATCACTTGCGCCACAAGTACTGGTTCCTGGGTATAATGTGAGAATTAGTTAGTTTTGTTATGAGGTGTTCCACCTATCAGTAGGTGAAGGCGGAACATCAGTGGCCGGCTTGGATTTTATAGTTTTTACCTATTCTAGAGTGGAAGTGGGATGATTTCACAATGAATTTAATGACAGGGTTACCGAGGTCTCCTACAGCTTACGATGTTGTGTGGGTCGTATTTCAAAGGCCTGCAAAGGTCGTCACTTATTTCTGATAAAAGAGAAAATCTGTATGGATGATCATGGAATGTTTTATATCTGATAGGTTGTTTGACATCATAGGGTTCCTTGTTCAATCATTTCAAATAGGGACTCCTGATTTACATCTCATTTCTAGAAGAGTTCTTAGAGGGCACTAGTTGCACTGGGGCTTCTGAGTACAGCACACCACCCTCAGACTAATGGCCGGTCAGAGTTTACGATACAGGTGCTAGGGGATATGTTGTGTCCTTGTGTCCCAGACTTTGGGGGATCTTTCAAGAATAATATTTCCTAAGTTGAGTTCACCTACAATAATAGTTTTCATGTGACAATAAAGATCGCACCTAAGGAGGATTTATATGGTTTTCTATTTTGTTCTCCCCTGTGCAGTTTAGTGTAAGGTTACATAGCCTTATGAGGACAATTTCTTGTGCATGATACATATGAGTAGGTCCACATGATACAATTATGAATGGACACTAAGTATTTTTGTTAGATATCATATGACATTATCCAGAGATGAACTTTGTAGTTTGAGGTCAGGGATCAAGTCTTACATTATGTTGCACCAAGGATGGGACACAAACAGATCAGAAGAGAGGGTAATCATTCACCAAGATACTTCGGTCCATTTGAGATTATGGAGAAATTCAGGCTGGTTGCCTATCTGTTGCAGCTACCTAGGAGGAACTGATCCATGCATAACGTCTTCCTTGTATCATAGTTATGCCTCTATCACTCAAAACCGTATCAAAATTTTCATCCTATGGAGCTTGAGCTTCAATTTGATACATCCTTTAAGGAGCATCTGATTCATATAGTAAATAGGAGCAAAATGGTTCCACGATGTAGGTTAGTTCCTCTCGTGCGGGTGTTATGGTAGCATGGCTGAGTACAGGACGTGACTTAGGATAGGTAGGGTGATGTACATGTTCGGTGGTCATATTTATTCTCATATATTTATTTACCAAACTTGGAAGGGAAATTAACGGATGAATTTCATTAAGGGGGGATGTTTGTAATTACCCAGTTCTAATTTTTAGGTAATATTTTCATTTATTCGTTTTTCTTTTGAGTTTTTTAGAAAATAAGGTGAAACTAGACATGTACTAGAATCATACTACCATAAGGGATAATTCAGGGTTACACACCAGGTACTCCTATGTACATGTTGTGTAGTTTGGAAGTGTATGAGGGGAATACATGGTGTGTGGGCCTGTTGGAATGGAAAAGATGAAAAACCAACTACACATCGTGTACATCCTAGTACCAGCCATGTAGTTATGTTAGAAGGCCCTGGAAAGTAAGTCTGTGAAATTTTTATATCAAATGAATAGTTAAATGATATACACACCATGTCTATGAACTTACACGCCATGTACTTTTTTCTCTTAAAACGGATAGTAGATCTCCATTCAGTAGATTGGATAGTGGGATAATAGGGGGAACTCAAGAGGAGCATCAAAACATCAACTTATTCTTAGTTGATCATCCAAACTCTAAATCAATCACTATCAATATTGTTTGAACTCATTAGGTAATCTCTCAATTACTCATGATTCATTCTTTGTTATTTTTGTTCTCAAATATGTTATTTATGGTTGAGTTAATATCTTTGTTTTGTAGATCTACACTATTCTATCATTAATTGTAAGTTAATGATGGAGAAAGAGAGTCATACTACATTGAGGTAGGTGTTCTTGTGCTTATTGATAAATGTCAAGTTGTATATATGTTTCGTTAAACCGTGCATCCATGTTTGGGGTGACTCTTTTTAAATACATTGACCTGTGTTAGTGACTAATGATGATTAATAAATTAATTATATGAATTTAAGAGTTTCTAAAATACTTGTTTTGATTAAGGTCCACCTCGCGGGTGTGTTTCCCTTGGATAACTCTTATAGGGCCTTTGGTCTTTGGATAACCGTGGTTATTCCTTTATTTTACCTATTATGGTTTGTTTTAAATGAATTGGATAATTAAATTCTTACCAATGTGAATTTTTTCCTTGGTAACCATGTAACAGTTTAAAGATTGCATGTGTTTCCTTATGCTGAATTTTTTATATGTTGAGCATGGCCTTGTTGAATTATTCATCATGTGGGAAGAGATTTGTCTTGCTTGAGAACAAGGATTTGTGTTCGTGTGGTATATGTTTTTTTATTCCTGTGATAAAGGATTTTTATGTCTATGGACCGCTTGTGGGAATGGTTTTGAACTATGGTTTTCCATTTGTAATGACATATGACGCATCTTCCAAGCTAAAGTAAAAGCTAGGATTCAGTTTTTATTTTACATGATAGATTTTTTGCTGAGGTATCTATTGTGTTTGCTTAAAAATGGAATTGACTATCCATGGTTGTACCCCAAGAACATATGATTTGATGACATTGAATAGATTAATGAACATGAACGATATAAATCAAACAAGGCATGTAGTATCTTTTTCTTTTGTGTGAATCCTAGTTTAATGCTTTAATTTTTACACACAACTGCTTCATATACTCATTGATAGATTTGTAGAGACCTTTGGTGGTTTCCTACAAGAATTTATTTTACACACCCTATTTGGTACATGTTCTTTGGGTCAAATGAACTATATTATTAACGGTTTTGATAGGGGAAAGGATCCTTATATAGGTTCTTGATTTCTACTTAGGATAAAGAGAGTATGAGACCAAGCCAAGGCTTATGATGCTATTTTGGTTCATTTTATATTTTTATACCATAGTATTGAATTGTATTTGATAGTAGTTTATCTTTTTTCACTACTTTCATAGAACATTTTACATGTAGCATCATTTTGTTATTAAATTCCTCTAGTTTATCTTTACCTTTGAGTCATTCTTTGTTTACTTAAGTTTCACATTGTTTACTTCTTATGATTTTTTATTATTTATATTGATGTGTTACAATATGCCAATAATGGAAAAAATATCCCACTATCACACAATAGACCCTCACTATTAGTCGTCAGATTCTAGAATTTGGGGAAATGTACTTTAGTCCATGGGGACATCTAGGTACGGGGAACCGTTTAGTGTCTTCAGGATCTGGGATGTTACAAAAATTATCATGTTAGGTATATTCATTTAGAATCTAATTCCCAATGTTTTTACTAACCTTCCACCAATACCAATTATTGAAACCCCATGTCGGGTAACCCATAGTCAGTTTCAATAGTATTACATATCAAATATATATATGGGATCTTATCCTAAACGACATATTAGTTTAGTAGTCCTAAATAACTAGATACCTACATCTCTTTTATATTACATATAAAACATATAATACGTATGAGAATAAATATTCATACATCACTGATATTATTCATAATATCCGTCTACATATCTTAGTTAATGGAAAAAATAAACAGTGGGCTTATATTCTAATTAAGAGTTTTGTACAATATAATATATAATGATTAAATAATTTATAATTAATATCACATGGTAAATGAACAAAAACATATGTCATTTAATCAATAACTAGAGAATGACAGTAATCCAAATATAATTTCAATGTAGTAATACCATAGATAATAATAACTTAATTATCAATAAATGAAATCCATAATATTATATGTCATAATCTCAGACATTATGATATCCCTAAAATCATGTCCTTGATACATGAAAGCTTAATCAATTGGTAGGTATATACCAAAAACACATTTATTAATTTTGGTCAACTAGTTTGTCTCATGTGACCCATTGATGCTTCGAGGGGCTATCTATAATCGAGTCCCACATAGTTAAAGTAATTAAGGGTCTATCAAATCCAATAGTAATATATTTAATTTGTAATTTAATTCATAAATTATTTTCCTTATAAAAAATTATTTTTAATGAGTAAATAATATAGACTATTAAGATTTCCCTAGTTAATCAAAAAAAAAATTTATTGTAATTCGCCATATGTAAAATTTGAATATTTTTTTGGAAATAGACCTAACCATGATATTAATAATTTGGATATTTAATAAAAATGAAATAAAAAATTAAAAATTATCTCCAAAATGTAAATATTTCTAGATAAAGTTAATGACCCTAAAATTAATAAGAGATAAAAGACATACATCAATTCATCGAAAACATAGGTTATGTAATATAGTCATGACATTTAGAGAATAAAGGAAATATGAATAAAAATATTAAAATATGATTTAATTAAAGAGTTTTATTTATAATATAATTTAAATATTTTAAAATAATATAAAATATCATATAATGGTATTGGCGGTGGTAACATTACATAACACCATCAGCATTAAAAAATAATCCTTTTGACTTTTTTATAAGGAATTAAGAAATTTTACCTTTCTAAAAAATTCAAGGATTCATTAAACCCTTTAAAAATGTACCATATAACATTAAATTACAATAATAACTAATTTTATAAAATAAAAATTAATTTTAATTTTATTTTAATAATATGGACATGGAAAGAAAATATACTTTATCAAAAAAGAGAAATAAGATAGGATTTTCTTTTAAATTACATAGAGGTGAAATCATATAAGAAATCATGATGAATTATTAATTATTTATATAACATGAAAATAGATAGATTTTAGGAAAGATTGATTATAATATTGCTTTATTTAAAATAGGATAAATATAAAAAACATCATTGTAAAATAAAATCTTACAACTTTGGTAACTTATAAATTGTGACCCCTTGAAAGAGTAAAGAAATCAATACAACATTAATCATCATTAATGAATATATATTTCTGTTAAAAGAAATAATGGGAATTTATATAATCCATATAAAAATAAATGGGTGCATAATACAAAATATGTTTTGATGGAGTGTAAATTGAGATCAGACACCTTACAAGGATTGTATCATTGAGTTGGTAATTAATAAATAATGTGATTATGTGTAAAATATGAAAATTTAAATAATAAATTTTAAATATAGAATAAAATTATCATAGTTCATTACACACATAATTTTATCATATAACGGGTAATGAATAAGTTATAATACCAAATGAAAAAAAATCATGTCATGAAATCATTTACCTCAATTTCGACATTCGTCATATGTTCTATAATATCCTCTATAATAAATTTGAATTTATTATAAATATATAACAGAGTCATTAAGATATTTATAATATCATATATGATACAACTATAATATTTTAACAACCATTTATTAATAATTCATTCCCAAAATCACTGTCAATGGGTGTTAATTGTTTCTTTTTTCATGAGATTTTTCATTTGGTAGTAATGGTCATTAAAATTAATTATAGTCAATTTATCTCAATATTTTTAATTATAATATAAATTTCATTTATATTAATTATATACATATATATATTTATCCAAAAATGTAGATATAGAAAAATAAATGACACCTTTGATGGAGATAGAAGGTTGTATATACAAATGAATATTTCTGTTCATTTTTCGATAGATGGAAATAAATAAATGTATTTAAAAATTAAAATTTATTGAAAAATTATTATATCATATATATCATATTTTTTAATTACAGATATACTTATTACAATCCATGTGAATTTTTAATGAAAAATGGAGCTCATCGCTTCCAATAGGTCGTAGCTCTCATATACACATGGTCAACTTTCTTGTTTTTCGACGAGTTGGAAGGTTAGAAGGGAAATTTTATATTATAATTTCATAAAATGAATTATTTCATAAATATCATATATATTCATTACTTATATATTTATAACTCTCCAATTAAAATGGTGATGAAAATTTTATAACACCATAATGTAGACACGCAAATCTGTACGTAAGAAAAAATGGTGTTTTCACTTTTCATATGATTTAAAGGATATTGAAAATAGATATACCATAATCATTATAACATATCAAGACATTGATGATATTGGATTAATTATTTTATGAATTTTAAAATTGATATATATTAATTAGAATAATAAATAAACATGAAAGATTCAATAAAGTCAATTACCTCTTCTTCAGTAGAATTCTTTTATATTCCTTCTTAATCACCCATGAAATAGTTTTTTAATAAGACCATAACCTATAATATTTTTTTACATAAGTTAATAAGTGACTTTTAGAGGTATTTTAATTCAATATGTCTCATTGGTTTTCAAATAAAAGAGAGAAGTGGAGTCATTTTATTAGTCAGAGGGTCATTTGTAGAAATTCATGAAAAAATAAATTATAATATGTGTATAACTACTGTAAAATGGATAAAAATGGAACATATATTAAGATAAAGAATATTTGGTACTATATTAATCATCTAATTAATTTTTTTCAATTTTTTATATCTTTTTAAACTTTATCATTCTAAATTAACCCCATTATTAACTAATTTTATCCTTAAGTGTGTTAATGGATTTTTAAATATTAATGTGGAATACTTTTACTTATAAAGTAAAATAGTGCTCATAAATGTTCAAGGGATGAAATTTTAGGCCATATTTTATCCCCATTTTCCAAATTCAATGTTTTTATGATTTTTAAATAATTTCAGAAAATATTTATTTCATAAAATATCATTAATGTCATTTTTCACTATTTATTTAATATTAAGTTAACAAAAATAGAAAAAAGAATTATTTTGAACATAAACCTTCATAAATCCCATATATGATATATTAACCAACAAAATTCATGGAACATAATTATTTTCTTAAGTTTTATTATATTTAATATTTTAAAATTAAATATTTTATTTTTCTATTATTTGAATAAATTCTGTGTCGATGATGTGTACACATTAAAAGTAATTATACTATCAATAAATAATAAAAATCAATTACCATGATAAAAAATTTAAATCCATATTTTATTGAACATTTAAAACTGAATATTACCTCTTTTTATCCATATAGGAAAATAATAGAGATATTAATATCCATAGTGTGACCTTTTTTTAAAATTTTCTAAAGTAATACAATTCTCAATATCAAATACAAAATTAAAAAATTAAAAATATTTTATAAAATGTTTGGGAAATGGAAATAAACATGTTCATCAAATAGGATAAATTCAAATTATAGAGGAATTTTAGAGCCTTGTCCCAATATTTTAACCCTATTTAAACTATTTTACACTTATTCAGTTGAAAAACATACATCGTGGTAACAATTCAAAAGTAATAAAAAAATGGACCAATTTATCCAATTTTAACCACATTACTCCAAATATGTAATATATTTTATCAAATTCAATTTTCAGATGTGGTAAGTATCATCAAAATACGAAGAAAAAGTGAAAACTTATTGTATAGGAAAAATGTATTTTGAAGTATAAAAATAAACATATTAAAAAAACATATATAATGATGACTCAAATTTAATTAATTATAATATATTTACATAAAACAGTATTATTTTAATTTATTATTAAATTCATAAAATTCAGGGGCCATTTTAATTTAATGAAATGTTAGTTTTACAAAAAATGTTATTTCCACCATTCACTGAAAGTCATTGCTTTTAGAAATAATTCTAAAACCTAATCATAAACTAATATTGAAATTATTAATTCAAAAATAAAATATTTTTCATCTAATGATATTATTTATATATTCCCATGGTTTATTTAAACTCGTTGTTTTGTTTAAATCAAGCTATGAATTAAATTTATTTAAATAGAAATGTATTATAAGATCTTGGGTTGTTATAGAATGGAAAAAACATGTTTTAATCTTTAAACATCCAAGAATCAAACTTTGAACACTTTCATCTCTCACTCACATTGAAAATTTTTGGAAAACAATTATAACACAGTACATAATTTCAAGATACAATTCTCAAAATAGGCAACCACTAAAATTTAACTACCAAAGCCTTCAGAATGTAACTTGAAACCCCATAGCATAATCCATGAAACCATTCAAGAGTTATCCAAACCTAATATATAAATATATACACCAAAACCTCATATCTCATACTCCATTTAACAACAAAACACCTCACATTAACACTCCATAAACGATGAAAAAAGATAGCTAGATGTGAACCACATCATGTCTTTAAATCTACTAAACCTAATTAGTTTTCTCTTTTACATGAATTCTTCATAACAAAGACATCTCTCTAGCATTATCCTAATATAATGGTAGCATAGAGAGTATTCCATAAAATATTTCAAAATGATCAATTAAAATAACCTCATATTATATATTTTTATAAATAAATTACACCAATGGAATATTATCATAATATCATCTTCTAAATTCTAATATTTGATATTGAAACATGTATTTTAACTTTTTTATAGCCTATTATAATTGCCAATTCATGTAATTATTGTAAAATCTATTCATCTTCAGTAGCATAATTATCAAAAATTAAATTATCATAAAAAATCTCAACGTAAACCAAATATCTCAATTTTATATTATTTAAGACGAAACTTTATAAGGTATAAACACTTATTTTTAATAACAAATAATTAGTTTTTATTCAAAAAACATATTTTTAAGTAGTAATATGTGAACTAACATATTAAGACAAACCATCATTACTTGTATAATAATAATATTATTATGTAAATGTGGTAGAACATCCAAAAACTAAATCATGGTGTTATCATATTTCTAATTCAGCATAAGTAAAAGTTGAAAAAAAGTCATTTATTTCTTGTTATCACACATTAAAATATTGGTCACTGAGATTCATAACTAACTATTTACATTATTTTTAATAAGATTGTTCAATCATATGCAAATGATTCTATTAATTTATTAATTTATATAAAATTTTTAACAATGGTATAAGATATGGCATATGCTATAATTACACGCATCCAACATAAGAAAACAATGAATATTATAATTTGAAAATTCAACCCCATAACTGGACTCATCATCTATTTTCTATTCATATTGAGGATTACCTTGGTTAATGATATTTAGAATATATATAATGGCCTTTCTTGAAATCATAAAGGAGGACCTAGTAGACACGGTCTTTGGTATAGTAGAATAATATTTCCTTGTTCTTCATTCCAGGGGGAAAATATGAACCCCTCATTGTCAACTAGAAACTAATTCCCTCTTATAAAAATATCCTTGTATGTGGATTTATTACATTCAAAGGCCTTAGAAGGGGTGTTATCTAGATCCGTGTAAGGGGAATAATCCATAACCTTGTAAGGGTCATTATCCAGCACCTATTTATCTAGTGAAGACATCATCCCACTTATCCTAAACTATCAAATATTTAATTATCTCCTGAACAGCTTCCAAAAACAATTTGGCTTGTGCAGCTTTATTGTATCCACCATCTTTTGGATCCTAACATGAATCAAAATCACTTGGTTGTATGAAGCCATATTTGATAAATTTAGTCTTTATATTTTTGTCTTCCACAACTATATAATGAGTAGTTGTACAAGTGGTGAAACCATCAGGAACTTCCACAATCACCACAACATTCTAAACATGATTAGCAGACACTTTCTGGACATTTAGATTACTATCCAAGGATGAAACTTTCTCGCTATTCTGGACATAGATATCCAGAGACTATCTTATGCCCATTGAAAAACCATAGTAATCTCTTCCAACATTATTGGAGGCTCGATGTACTACACCTCCTGCAAGATTGTTTCTCAATTCTATTACATTACTTTGATTCATGATTTATCCTATATGAACTACCCTCCCAGATCTTCCTTCAGCTTTTAATAAATATCTGTAACTATCAGGTCGGTATGAAATGCCTTTGGCTTCTTCACCACCTTGGCTATATAGCATAATTTTATAGGATAGACCCCATTAACAACACCAGTGTCATGGGGAACCTCATCCAAGACATCAACCATATTCAATAACTTTCTATGACTGCATACTTTAGGCCAATGACCCAGTCTCTTACTCATTGAACAAAACTCACACTAAGATTCGAAAACAACATTTTTTTTATTCAAAAATTCTTCTCTAATAACAGCCCTTAAGTATTTAATAGGCGGATTTGACATAAAAATTTCAACACAAACCCTCAGTGAGATTGGGTGGCACACAACTATTATTATACTAACAGTATAACACCCAATAGGATTTACTAACATACAGATAATTGAATGATTCTATAAATGAATTGGGAGGTGTCGAAATATAACCCATATCTCTATAGTTTTCAAATATCACTTTATATGGAAGTTGTTATCTCATTTGATGAGAAGAAAGAAAAATCCATTGAATATATGTGGGGTGCTCAACAATGATATTACCAAATCATCCTCATAGGTGAAGCATATCTTAATGTGCTTGGGGTCGAGGAGTTCGATAGTCACTCTATCATGTAAACCCCAACATCTAAATATGAAATAGTCAAAAAATGAAATGATGCCTATCATTATTTAAATCTCCCAATAATAATAAAATGTTGTAACGAGGAGGATTCAATGAAATCAAGCACTGAGATTGATTGTTGTGGACATCCATTGAAGAGATCTAGGACTTTTGGGCAGAATAAGATCTGAGGAAAGGATGGAATATAGTCATTCTTCAAAAAGGGGGATTAGGACCTTGATTAGGCTCCATTAAGAGGTAGTGGAGGTCCCTCCCCTACCGAGGGGGGAGGGGCAAGTGTGATGACCATCACCACCTAGGCCATGGAACCTTTACATCGTTATTCTTGATCTATATGGAATTAATATAATATTATAATACCTCTTCGGCAATCTAATATGAATGACCTATCATGAATCAGGATAATACACTAGCAGTAACACCCAGATTTTATTGATCATCATCATTCCCAAAATTTATAAGTTATTCTTAATGAAATTGTTTTTTATTATATAGAATAAAATTCATCTATAAAATAAAATAAACTACTATTAAATTACATATTTATAATAAAACATTAACAATGAAGGATGGTTATTGTAATAACTGGTCCCCACTGACAGCACAGACACCCCACCTTAACATGGTCGTCGGGTCCTAGCCTGCCACGTACCACCAGTTTCCCCACAGACATGTGGTCCCCACCCTTGGGCCCACCCACGTTCCTGAGCTGGTCATCTGACTAATGATTATCCCCACATGCCAAAACAAGTCCTTTCTACTATGTTTTCTCCTCACTCACACACACCTTGGAAAACTTCACAGAAGGTCACCCATCCTGATCACTACTCCAGACCAAGCATGCTTAACTATGGTGTTCTAATCCGAAAGGATCCTAAAAATGAAGGCGCACCTTATGGACATGAGTCATATAATTTAGTCAATTAACTCTATCATTTGGGGGAATTATAGTTATTATCAGTAATATTCAAATGAGTACAATTAAATAATAATATCATAAAATAAAATGGTTAAAAGATTCTTGTATTCTTCATCATGACCTCCTAATATAATCATACCACAAAGAATAAATCATTAAATAACTAATATCATTAATAATATGATAAATGTATTTATAAATAAATAAGTGGATAAAATGATATATTTTATAGAAATATTTAAGTTCATATATATGAATAGAAAGTGTTATATTAAAATTTATTGGATTTATTATAAATAACTATAATTCCTAGGTTTGCGGTGATGTATCTATGATAAAGTATGAATAATTGTACACATTTTTTAATTTCTTCTTTGAAATTATCCTCTCTGACCAAGTAATGTATTGATCCTCTCACTTTTATATCCCACTCTCACCCATATGAAAATAAAATGTATAAATACAAGGAAAATAAATATAATTAAAAGTTTCACCCCTAATGTTTCTGACTACTTCTTATTGGTTTAGATATGAATCTGATACCTATATATAATCATTTATATAAAAAGTTATTACATTTTCTATATCTTGATCTCTCATTTTCATAAATATCATGTATATAATCCGCGACTAGTTTACAATAAGTAACTTATTAGAACCTAGAAGATCAAGAGAAGTCTATAAAATGACTTAATGTTTCCAAATATACTATTAAAGGATTGAGAAAATTAAATATTGATCAAAATTCATCTTCAATAGTTTATTGACACTGTGATTTCTTCATCATTTAGCATATCACTTGCACTAAACCTAATATTAATCTCTTCTAATTCTGAAAATTCCCAATAAAAAATTTATAATAATTTTCAGTAAATAGACACATTTAAATTTCTCCATTTAAATTTTATCATCCTTTTCAAATAATATAGTATTCAAGAACTATTGAAATTCAAGAATATCATATAGTGAATGACTTCTAAAATATTCTATCAACTAATTTTCTCCAAATTATCCATTTTGTTATTCTCTCCATAATTGATTATGTGGTTTTTTCCCTATGATCCTAAACTAAAATTAAATTAATTGAAGTATGTTTAATTTCATCTAAATATGGTAATTTTCTAATAATCATTCTATCTTTGACTATGGTTAATGATTTTCAAAACATTGCATTTAAAAATCCCAATGTAATTAAGAAATGATCTAATTAATTTCATCTCATTATTTGATACATATGAATGGGATTTAATCAAAGCTCAATCAGTAGTAATATCATGATATTTAATCCATGAAAAATAAATCATAATATTATATCTTTAATATTAAGAATCCTAACATTTTTTCAAAAAAACTAAACCTTATGTTTGAAATAGAATATATTATATAACACATCAGTGATCTTAACAACATATTATGTATGCTCTAGAATATATTGTTCACTCATGATGATATTATTCGGTATACTCATGAGAATACGATATTTGTTCAATAGAATTCTATACGAGCATTACATATCCATTGTATTAATCAGAATATATTACAAATCCCAGAATTCCTAATATATTCCATATTATTTATCTATAATATCATACATCCAAAATTAAAAATGTTACATATAATTTGTAAGATATTGTGTGTTGGTATAATTTTTTTCAGTCCCACCTATCTTACATATAAAAGTGTACCATTACCTTTTCTGCATTTCAGCATGAAATTCAATTCATATAATTTTTTTTATTTATATATATTATATATATATACTGGAATATGTTATGTATCTGTAATAATTTCATGCATACTATATCCCAAAAAAATAGTGTCATAATATAGTCTAGTATTTATCCAGATTCTCTTAAGAACGTGTCCATCTATATTTAATCTATAGGATTCTCAATCCAACTCTAAAAAACATGGGCCACTCAATATCATCTCAAATCACGTCGTTGACATGTTTGACTACTGAAAAACTTTCTCAATAAAATCAAATGATCTTCAGTCTTGGTTGAAAATGAAATGAAACACTTCTTCTACAATGTCATGGATTTTTCATTGACTATGGTATTTTTTATTATGTAATCATTGAAATAGTTTTTTGAGACACACATTATATTACCAATTAAATAAATTTAATATGATCAATTTGACACTAATAATACAATTAATATATATATATATACTTCATGATCAAATTGATATGAAAATTAAAGTATTAATATGTTTCTTCTTTGCATTTATGATATCCATTTTGTTTGAAGTGTTTAATTTATTAAATATTTAAAGATATATATTTATGTTCATTAATTTATATTGAAATTTATTATTATGATAAAATTTAAATTGTGATTCTCCAGAATGAAACAAAGAATTTAATTTTCATTTAAAAATAAATATTTAATTTTCTAATATATGTTTGTGTGTGTGTTGATTTTTATAAAAATTTATATAGTTAATAATTATTTAATGATCTTAATAGAATGATTTTTGTGTTTTTATTCATCATTTTATAATTATGTCGAAAGTTATCTATTTTAAAAAGTAAAAGAAATATTATATGAAAGTAGACACTAAAGTTTTATATAATCAAAATTTCTATTGAAAAATAATTAAAAAATCTTATAAAAGTTATTTATATTTTTAAAACATACTTTCAAATCAATAATAAATTTAATTAATTACTGAAATAAATTTTTTTTATTATTTAATTTATTTATTTTCATTCGAATTATATTTTAAAAAAGTATGAGTTCAAATTTAATTTTTCTACCCATTATATATTTATGTAAAATAATTTCTTATAATTGAAGAAAAGTTTAAAGGTATTTAATTTTTGATGTATAACATTTTCCAAAAATAAAACATCATAAATTCCCTTCTGTTATTTGTTGATTAAATGAGTTTAATTCCTTTAAAAACTTTTTTTACAATGTCACCATATGAATTAAAATTTTTTATTTGTTGAGTAACGTGTTTGGAATCCTTTAATAAATAAGAGTCAAAGTTTAAATGGTATTATACCAACAATTATTTAATATTTGTTTAGAATGATATAGAAAATTTTAGAAACATTTGAATTTTTTATAGGATACAACACTAAGAAAATATACTAATATTTGACAGTTAATAATAAATTGTTTAGAATTCTTGATAACTATACACATGATTAAGAAATGATAAAGTAG
Organism: Viscum album; assembly: GCA_963277665.1. Classification (NCBI taxonomy): domain Eukaryota; kingdom Viridiplantae; phylum Streptophyta; class Magnoliopsida; order Santalales; family Viscaceae; genus Viscum; species Viscum album. The sequence continues at coordinate 251,869,351 of OY728133.1, forward strand.
TGCTTTCAAATAATAGAAAATAGAATTAATGGAATCTAAAGTATTAAAAAGGTATAATATTGATAAGGGATAAGGATAGGTTTATATTTTAGGGATATTTATGATGTGTAATCATTGATTTAAATTGTATAACATGAATTCCAAATTATTCTATATGTTTTTAATCCCGGATTACAACATTAACCCATAAAAATTGTTAAATGGGATATAATATTAAAAATTATGTATAACACAATAAAAAATAAAAACCATATTTTAATACATTTTTAGAGGATGAATACATTAAACCATTCTCAATTATCTATTTATGAAATAGATTACACTGGAATTACATTCCCTAACCATTATGAAATGAGTATTTTCCGAAATTCATCCAAATTATGATTATAAAAGGGTTCTTTAATTATCCATTCCATACTCAACCATAAGACATATTTCATATCTATAATTCAAAAAAAATTCCAATTAAATAAATTCTCAAATTTTATAGTATTGCTTCCTAAGAATATGTCCCAAAATATTTATTATACTGAAGGTCTTGAAGATAATATTTGGATTCTAAATATATCATCATCTTATATTTTTTTATTTATCATTTTCCTCTTGAATATTATTTAAAAATATAATAAAATGTTGTGTATATATGTAATTCTATAATAATATTATAATATTTAAATATATATGGAATTACAATCATATTATATTTGTCTTATGTTAGTACTTCTGTCGATTCAACATCTTGTGAAAATGATACTACTTCATATTTGTAATTATAACTTTAGTGTGTTAAAAAGATGAAAAAATTGTGTTTATGATATAAAATATTAATTTATGATTTTATAATGGTACTCAAATGGTAATTTTCAAATGAATATCATTTATAATGTAACTATTTCTAATTGGTACTGCTGATTGAAATGAGTATGATATATATTTCCTCCTTCTAAACCCTACCAAGAAATACTATTGGATGAACATGTAAAATTATAAATAATTTTAACATTATGATTATATTAAATTAATCATTATATCAATGATGAATAAATTAACAAAAACAATTGACCAATACTACCATATGGAAATGATATTTGAACTAAGTAAATTATTAATACCTCTTTATAGATAAAAATATTATTAGACTAAAAAATTTGAACAACATTAATATAAGGGATTAATATTAAACTGAATAAATATATATATATATGGGGTATCAAAATTGATTAATAATAATCCAAAATTCATTATATTAGGATTTTGAGCTTGTTCAAACTATTCAAAGGAAAAGGCAACTGGTTTTCTCTCACAGATTTATTGTATTATATTAACATGTATTCCTAAAGATTATTTCATATGATATATTATTAAAATATTTTTTAAAATTTATATTTCTTTTTTATTATATATAATCAAACAATATTTATTATAAAAACAATAACAATTATGTTAATATTTATTTTTTAATTTCCATGTAGTTTCATTTCTCTCGTTGAACTATTTTTTTTCTATGTAAACACACATTTATATATGAATCTTAATTACGGTATTATTATTGGGAAAATTTACTTATTTATCTTTATTTTATGATTCTATTCATTTTACATTCAGTGGTGAATTGGTAAATGAAGTCAATTTTATTAATTTTCATTCATTATGATAAATTTTATTTTTTTTTCGACAGAAATACATGCTCATATAATTTTTATTAATAATACGATTATTAGATATTTTATATGATGATGAGAGATCCTAGAATTATATATCCCCATAATACATTTTGTGTTTTTCATTATTTAAATATGTATTTTTCTAACTTTCTAGATAAGTTATTCTATTATGGATGACTATAAGTTATTGCAGGTGATGTATGTATAGCATTCAAAAAATATTTCTATGTTTTCCAATTATATTAATTTTTACATATGAGTTCTCTTAATCAACCACTCTTGACTTAATAAATGTTAGAAAATAATATATCTGGGTTGTTTTATTTATTTATTTATTTAATATATGTATTCTAGAGATATTATATGAGTTTATAGTATCATCTTATTTTATGGACATTAACCACAATCAAATTTATGATTTCTCATGTGACGGCCCGACCCTAGTTACCCAGAGTCTGTGAATTATTTTAATACATTGCCATTATTACAATGAATCAAGTCCCGAAAGACTTATTAGTTAAGCAGTCATGGAAAATAAATTAAATACATGAATGTTACATTACACTTTCTAATATACAATACACAAAAAATAATCCTTTGAGAGTTCTGTTGTTCCCTTAGCTTAACCATGCATCTCAAACATAAATCACTTCTTGGGATCCTGGGAAAATAAAACCTAAGAAAGGGGTGAGCTAAGATTCTAAGTAAGGGTAAATAATTTTACGGAATCTATAAACAATTATGGCAAGATGTGTAAAAAAACAATAACCTTTTAAACATAATCTTTAACATAATATGGAAAAAATAAATTAAAAATTACCATATAAACATGAACATGGATATTATACTAGTCAAATAATCACATGTAATATCTAATTTCATAATGAGGAAATATATAGTACCGAACATTAATTTCTTTGTCAAGTCCTCTTTCCAGGACCTAGGGGATAACTATAATCGGACCCCAACTCGGAGAGGCTCTGTAATATGACTCCAACCCGGAGAGCCTCTGTAACCAGACTCCGACCGAGAGAGCCTCTGTAACCGGACTCTGACCCAGAGAGCCTCTTTAACCGAACTCCAATCTTGAGGTTCTACTTTAACCGAACCCCAACCTGGAGGGATTACTTTTACTAGTCCCTAACCCGGAACATACTAGTCCAACACATTCATCTTAAGAATAGGTTGAAATATAACATAAACATTCATTTTAAAACTAGCATACGAAATGTAAATACTTTAACTATAAACCATGAAAGGATTAAAAATAACTCATCCAAAGTCAAACATATCACAAAACCTTAAATACAATATGGAATATTTGTATCATAATAAATCAACTTTAAACAAGTGTAAAATTTATCAAAGGATATTGACATAGATAAAATCAAAACTATTAGAGAGAAATATCTCATTCTATTTAGAAATAATTTAAAAGTCACATAATTATAAAGAAAAGATTTATTTTAAAAATATTCTGATAATATTTTAAGGGAATCTTTGATAGTCTTATAATGGTGGAAAATAGTTGCACTCGCTGTATATGTTAAAAAAACATTCTCACCATAATTTTTTTGAAAAGGTCATTAGGTATCTTGTTAGGAAAACAACGGAAAATTTCCTTTCAAACCCAATTATAAAAAGTCAGAAAATGGTATAAATTACATTAACCCCTAGTCTTTTAAATAATAAAAATTTTGCGGAATACATTTTAATGAAACATGGATGTGGATAATAAAGAGGTCCTAGTAGATACTTATGTAAAAACAACCTCGAATAATAAAGAGATTGTAAAATTAACCCTTACCATGTTGTATTCAATCGATTCATAAGAACTAAACTTATTAACCATGAAATAATTCATATAATACCATGAATATAAATATAATCATGATAATATATATCAAATGGCAGTACAGAACACACCACATGCACTAAGTGGTGAACAATAGAAATCTCACAGAATTAAAAGTGAGATAAGAAACTCCTTACCTTGTACTTTTCCTTAGTCAATGGCACGTTAATCTCTTATATAATAGTTAAATCATTGTTATTAAATTACACAATAACCATATACATAATTATGATATAATTTATGATCTTATAATAATGCTTTATTAATGATATTTTAGTATTATCGTCGTTTTTGGTTGTTAACCGATTCGTTTTCCTTTATATTATTTGTTATGTGAGTCATGTTAGTTATGAATGGTATGTTTCATATTTATATACAGAATTATATCAAGTCTTTAAACATTATTTTTAATCATCAAATAAAAATTAGTCTTGAATGGTTACGATGGGGAATGAATCTCATCGCGTTCATAGATACGGTAATCTGTACGTACGCACGAGCGACAATATCATTATTTTGATATTAAAATCGTATATAATTGGATGATATATAATATATAACCAATCATTATAATGTTATATTTATTATTTAAATCAATTAAACATTATATTTATACCCATCCAAATAATAATATATTGAATAACAACTACACCACGACGTGAAGACGGTAAGCCATACGTACGAACGTATGGTGACATGTCATTAAAAGGATGGATAGAATAATGAATATAGTTGTACTATATTTATAATAACTTTAAAATATATAGAAGATACTAGAGTTATAATTTTATAATTTAAACAACAAGGAAAGAATAAGAGGAAGAAGAAAAAACATGAATGAAGTGGTGATATATTTACCTCTTCTTCAGGTTCTGCCTTTTTATTCGATCAAAAGGGGTCCATAGGATGCCTTTATGACTAAAGGAATTCAAAAATGATGAATAGAGGACCGTGTATAGGATATTTGGGTAGGGTTTGGCCAAGAAAAATGGCTTTGAAGTTGTGAATTTTAGGTAAGGTAAAGTGCCCTTTTATAGGAGGGGTGAGGGGAACCTTAGGAAAAGTTTGAAATATAATTTTATAATAAATTCATTTTCGATTTATAATGGATCAAAAATGAATTATTTAAATTTTATGGTGGGTATGAGTCAAAAACCACTCAACAAATAGGTTTTAGACAGGTTTGGGTCACTTTATTAACCTTATCTTTTAGATTTAACTCTTAGTTAAATAGTTTGACATTTACCATGGCTCTTTGTATTTTTATATTATATTGTTAAAAACATACTATAAGCTTCCAAAAAAACCCTAGTGGTTCATTAATGATACAAATATCATTATATAAGTCTTTTAGTAGATCCTTATATTTTTTAGTATTATTATATCAACCAATAATATTGTATTTGTTCTAAAAACTCATTCATTTCAATTTTGACAATATTTAATAATTGATTTTTTTTAATGTCTTAAAAACTTTATTAATTATAAAATAATACATATAGTCAACCATAACATGTCATAGTCACCAATAAGAGTTTTTTATGGCATCCAAAATATGAAATTATATTTATTTTATTATTTATAATATCATTTATTTGATTATTTCCTTAATAAGGAAAATATTGCATCATTATTGTGTCATATATAAATATATTCATTTTTTGTCTAAAAATATAAATAAAAAATATGAGGTATAAAATCCTTTTATCTTTATAATTACAGTTTTTAGTCGAATAGATCAATTATATATCTTCATATAAATGTTGTTTTATTAGTAGCAATTTTCTTTTGTTATTTTTATCTTCACATTAGTTTATTTAATATAAAATGTCATTATCACTCCCATGTGGCTCCATGGGGTCCCAAAATTGACTTTAGAATGTACATGGTCGTACATGTATCATCTAATAGGTTTATGACACATGATAGGGTAATTCAATATTATTATAATATTATTGTTTATCCTTATTTACTGGATTTACCCCTTTAACCACTATAAATAAAATATTTACTGAAAGAAATATTCTTAATGTCTAAAAAAAAGTTACCTATTTACAAAATTTGGACCTCCTGATTCCAAATATGGAATCCATTTTTCAAAATTCAAAACATAGAAGTGGCATAAATTAATGTAAAATTAACTCTCGTTGTCAAAACAAAAAACGTGTTTTTATGAAATAATAACTATCAAAAGATTGACACTTGTTTATATCCAATTTAAAAGTAAAATTACTTACAATGACCATAATTATATTAAATGAAAAAAATATAATTTATTTATACTTACAAACCATTTAAATATATAATTCAACACTATAAGTTATTTTGATTAAAAAAGTTTTTTTCAATTAAAATATAGTATTTTCACTATTCACCCAAATATGTTTGTTTTCAGAAAAACACCAAAAATTTATTGAAAATAAATTCTTAAGTCCCAATTCTATAGAAAATGTTTATTTTTTCAAATTGAATATATAAAAGTTTCAAATATTGTATTTAAAAAGGGTTCTTTATTAAAAGGCAGCAAAATTGCATTTTTTTGAAAAAATACTTATTTTATCTGAAAAAATGAATTTGTTCATACATTATGCCAAAAAAACTCATAATACGAATTATAAAATTATAATGATTATATAAAGTTCAAAATTTAGTTAATACTATTCATAACTGCGTTTGAATGGTTAGTTTGGTATGTCTTAGTGCGCTTGAACCCGGTGTTGTGTGTAGTGAAAGTTATTGAATTACATTGAAGAAATAATGTACTATGAAATCTTTGGGTGTTACATTTTCTTTACTTCAATAAATTACGTCCTCATAATATGAAATTGTTATTTGAAAATAAAAGGTTGAAAATATAAAATACCTTTGTGGGAAAACCCACCTCAGAAATTGGGTGAATAAAATTTAGTTTTAATTTGTGGAAAAGGGAAATGAAAGGGTCACCACCAAATTATGATCTCAATTATATGAACATTAGTGGAAATTAAAGGTAAATAATTGGAGGAAAACAAAAATATTTATAGGGAGTGATTGAGTTCAGAATCCCAAACAATTCTAAAAGTGAGCGCCTCAAATCGATCAATCTATGATGATTTAAAATACCATCAGTTCAAAAAAACTAATTTATTAGGATAACACATTTTTGGTTTTAGGATCCATTCCCTAAAGTTTAAGAATTAATTTATCCATAGAATAGGACGGAAACATTATATATATATATATATATACTTGACAGGTAGAGTTTCATTCTTCAACTAATACCTACCACAAACGTATATTTCACACCAAATGATTTCAAAAAATATATTCTATTTATCATAATAGTATATGGTTCCCAAAATAATGAATTTATAATTCACCTATCAGACCCATTAAAAAATAAACTACATTATACAAACTATGGACTTCACGTTGTCCAGTGGTAGGCGATAAATCCCAATCGCACTATGGTTGTGGGTTCGATTCCAACAGCTTTGTCTGATGTGACAGATTGTCACATGGTCTCTGTGTTGTCCTTTTTATTACAATCCAAAAATGACCTTAACAATTGTATCCAATTTCAAACTTAATACATTCTAACCTTTAGACTTATCCAAAATACTTCTATCCAAACACATATTACAAAATTCATAAGGAAGTTAAACATAATGAAGATTCTTTTTTTCATTGTAATAACGTGTGAACACCTTCATCATTTATTATTTTAAAACATCTTAACACCCTGAATTACCATAAAACCTTGTTCATTACATTCATGCTACCTTATTCTATATATAATACTAGATATATTCATTATATCCAAAATTTTTGAATATTCCTACAATGATGTAATAAAAAAACTATTAATGAGTTCCAAGGAAGTCAAGAATATCTAATATATTTTATCCAAATAAACCATATATTATTCCAAAATCACTCCCTCTTTATCAGGACCATATTAGGGATTACCTTTCTCCAACCATTTATTTTCCAAAAAGTGTATCTTACTAGTAAGATACTTTTCTTAGAACTATATAATCTCATATCCTCAATAAAATAGTATTTTAGTACATTCCTTATTTATCTCCAAAATACATATAACCAGTATATTGTTGATTCAATAGTTAAATGAAAAAATTCTATAATAACAACATAAGAATGCTAGTCATTCCTCTTCATATGTAGTAGTATCATAACTTTATTATCATCTAATAGCATCATTTTCAGTATACTCTGATGACTGGGACATTGATTTGCAGTGTCCGGACTCCTTGCAAATGAAGGATTTTACATTTGAAACCATTATCTTACCCCTGAAATCATGTACTTGGTGTCCTTTTTCTCCACACATATAACAAACTCTAATTCTCTAAAAAAATATTTCAAGGTGATTCTTTCCACTGTTATCACTTATGGGAAATATAACGACCCGTACATTACATACATTATTAGTACTTCAGAATTGAAGCACACTTATTACAACATATAACAAAACCAGGAATGGACTGTATAGTTATAGAGTCTTTAGAAACTGGGAAACATAAACAACTGGTTCATAAAGCATCAACTTTGCCTCCCACTTATTTCATCATATCTAGAGTCCCTTTTTGGAATATCCTACTTAATAACCTTCTTCCTGACCTGGGGAAATAAAACATAAAAAAGGGAGAGCTCAAATACTCAGTAAGGGTAAACAAAAGAAATATCAATCACATCATATAATTAAGAACATAACTTTTGGAAATCTTAACCTGCAAAAGAGATCGTAATTTCATAACATGGGATAAATCATATTAGTGAAATGTAATCCCAATAATCATAACATAAAACGTGAAACTTTGTGGCATACACACATAATCATAGAGAATCATTTCTTATTAGTCAAGACTCATTACCAAGACTATCTTAGTGGACAAAGTACATTTCTGAACCGAGTTCACTCCTCGTTTCAATCCTGTTTCACTGAACCGGTTTATCGTGCCATTCTAGCCATGTCTATCTCATGAGATATAAAATCTTTACCCAATTCATTGGAGGGAGATATAGTTCCATACCATCTCTTAATGATAACATTATTATTTGTGCCACCAAACCATAAACCATACATCATGGCATAACCCATGTAATAAAAATGGGAATCTTAAACATCATGACATCATAAAACGACTCATATAAAACAAAAGAATTCATAAAATTAATTCCATCACAACATAGTCAAATCAATTTAATAATAGGGATAGAAATAGAACCCTATTTTATCTTAGATGGAAAATAATTTTGATAAAACACTTGAACTCCATTCTTGAGGAAAATATCCTTTCCACTTCAGAAACACTTTTCCTTTCTTAACATGTCTTACAATTATAAACTAAAAGAAGTTGATTAAAAATAAACTTGAAAACTTATAAAGGAATAATCTTGGAAATATTGTTTTAAAAATCCATTCATGCGGTATATGTTAAAAAAACATTCTTCTCGTACTTTTGTCAGAAAAGTCAAAAAGTACCTTGTACAAAAAATGACAAAAGATTCCTTTCATATCTTTTATTAAAAACTCACCGAAGGGTAAAATTGGATTTAAACAATGTTAGGTGGATGGAAATAATATTACATATTGAGGAAACATGGATGTGGATGATAAAATACACCCCAGTAAATTTCAAAGTAAAAACAATCTCGGATAAAAATGAGATTTTGATATTTCTCTTACCTTAGGTCCGATTTGCTTCGTAAGTGTCTGAACCTCCTGTATAATGATTTAAATAATGTTATTGACTTATTCCAGAATCATACTTTTTATTATGATATCATATATGGTCATATTCTTAGCTTTTTATTAGTAATACTTCATTACTACTTGTTATTCGGGTGTTTATTACTTTTTGTTCTTATGCGTGTTTTGTCGAATTTATTCTTATTCTTCTCTTTAGGTTATAGATACCTCATTTCCAAAATGGTATTAGTGTAATATATATTATATTAATTCATTCAATTCATTTATATAATCATTATGCAATGAAGATCATGTAGAATGAGTCGCATCACATCGTGGAGACGGTATTCCGTACGTACGCACGAGTGATGATATCATTCCTATGATCGTGGAATTGTATTGGAGTGTATGTATACTATTTCAGAATCCATATAAATTTATAATAGTCATATATAGACATTATTTACACCATTATAACCATCCAAGTAAGGTGGTGGTGGAAAATAGATTACACCACGGCGTGGAGACGGTATTCCGTACGTACGCATGCGCGGTGATTTATTTTTCCACGGGATAGATATATGGTGAAATAGGGTTCTTTCATACTTATAATAACATATGAATATATTATTGATACTTATGTTATTACTTCATAATGAAACAACTAAAGAAGAAGAAGTGGAAGAAGAAATAAAGATGAAAGAATCGGTAACGGACATTACCTCTTATTTGAAGTGCTTCTTTTAGACCTCCTTTTAGGGCACTAAGATAGGTCTTTGAAGAAGACCAGAACCTCTAGGATGTTTCTAGGGAAGTGGAGAGGAGAAATTTTCAGGGGTTGGCGGAGATTGAAGGCTCAAAGTGGTGTGAGGAAGTGGGGGAGGAGGTGCCCTTTTATAAGAAAGGAGAGGGGCACCTTTGGAATAACTAAAACTATTCTTTTATTATAAAGTCCAATTCGGTTTTAAATAGATCCAAATTGATTTATTTCTAAGATAATGTAGGGATCGGTCGAAATACTCTCATCCAATAGAATTTAGACATGTTTATGTTCCTATTTTAACCTTATCATTTAGATATAACATTAAGTTAAATAATTTTACTTTTAGCGTGTCTTCTTGTGTTCTTATATTATAAGGTTATTGAACATACTATAGGAAACCAAACTAACCCCAAGTTGTTTATTATTAATATATATAACCTTATATAAGTCATTTTGCCGAACCGTAAATTTTTAGGAATAAAATAAAAATTAATAATATAATATTTGTTTTAAAAACTATTTTATGTCAATATTGACACTATTTAGTAATTGATTTTTTTGAAAATCATAACAGAATGATTAGTTCTAAAAAAGTTAATTAAATAAATAATAAAATGTCATATTAACCTATAAAATTAGTTTAATTCATAAAAATTCTCAAATTACATTTATTTGGGTATTTATAACATCAATTATGTCAATATTTCATTAATAAGATAATTACTGCATCATATTTGCGTCATTAATAAATTAATATATTTAAAGTCTAAAAATTACAAATAAAATATCATTATGTAGGAAATCTTTTTAGATTTATAATTAATATTTATAGTCGATTTTATCTTATATATAACCCTATATTAAAAATGTTTTTCTTATTAAACTTTGATTTTAACTATTTTAACCCTTCTTTAAATAAATTAATAATAAATGTCCTAATCTAATCCAAGTGGGCCTAAATGGTCATATTTTATTCCTAAGGTTGTTTTCAGTCTAATTACACTTGTCCAGTAGAATTAGGACATGTGTTAGGGTAATAATAATATCATTTTTACCCTTAATTACCCTATTTACTTTTAACCTTGGTAAATAAAAGTAAAAAGTTACTATTCACAAAAAAATTATTTTCATCTAATTGAACCACATTTTACTTACTGACATCAACCATGTCTCTCGGATTTTCGAAATTCCACTCACCGAAGCGGTAAAATTAAGTTTTATGAAAAATTCAGTTTTTTAACTACCACTTAGTGGTATCACTATTCATCAAAAATTGAATGTTTTCAGAAAAATACCAAAATTTCACCCTAGGCTAATTTCGATATTCTGAATCCAAAAATGAAGTCCATTTTGAAAAATAAAATTTATAAAATTTCAAAAAGTGGTTATTACTATTCATAATGGCTAGTTTTAATAATATTTTAATAGCATAACATTGTTTAGTGAAACTCGGTATTACGTACGATGCAAGCTATCGAGGAAGGCTGCGGTTGCGTGTAAAGCAAGCCAAGCTAGTGTTGTGTGTAGTGAAAGATTCCTTTGATGATTTATATAACATAAAAACAAAATATTTCATATAAAAGTCTCAGGTGTTACATTCTACCCCCCTTAAAATGAATTTCGCCCTCGAAATTCTTCACTTTGTAACAAACAGATGAGGATACCTCTCCCTCATTATATCCTCAAGCTCCCATGTAGCTTCTTCTAATTGGTGGTTCCTCCATAAAACTTTCACCAATCGAGTGGTCTTGTTTCGTAGGACTTTTTCGCTACGATCCAGAATCTCTATCGGCTGTTCTTCATAAGAAAGATCTTGGTCAAGCGGTACAACTTATGATTTAAGTACATGTAAAGAATCAGGTATGTACTTTATCAGGAGAGATACATGGAACACATCGTGAACTTGAGAGAGATTTGGTGGAAGCGCCAATCGGTAAGTTACCTTCCCAACACGATCCAGTATTTCGAAAGGACCGATATATCTAGGGCTCAACTTCCCCTTCTTTACAAATCTCATGACCCTCTTACAGGGAGATATTCGTAAGAACACTTTATTACCCACTTCAAACTCTAGGTCCTTTCTTCAGTTTTCGGAATAACTTTTCTGTCGACTCTGAGCTGCTCTTATGTGTTGTTGAATAGATCTGACCTTTTCTGCCATTTCATCAATGAGATCAGGTCCTAATAGCTTTCTTTCCCCAACTTCATCCCAGCAAGTTGGAGTCCTTCATTTCTTTCCCTAGAGAGCTTCATAAGGAGACATCTGAATACTGGAGTGAAATCTATTATTATATGAAAATTTCCCCAAAGGTAAGTGTTGATCCCAACCACCTTTCGAATCCATAGAGCAAGCTCTCAACATATCTTCTAGAGATTGAATTGTTCTCTCAGACTGACCGTATGTATGAGGATGATAAGGAGTGCTGAAACTCAACTCTGTATCCAGAGTATGCTGAAGACTTCGCCATAACTTTGAGGTAAACCTCAGATCCCGATCAGACATAATATAAAGTGGTACTCTATGCAATCTTACCACTTCCTTCACATATATCCTGGCAAGCTGATCCATAGAGAAATCCTCTCTAATAGCGATGAAGTGTGCAGACTTTGTAATATGATCAACTATGACCCAGATAGCATTATTGCCTTTGGATGTTTTAGGGCGTCCTGTGACAAAGTCCATAGTGATGTTTTCCCATTTCCATTCAGGTATGGGTAATGGTTGTAACATCCCCTTAGACTTCTGTCTCTCAGCTTTAACTTGTTGACAAACCAAGCATTGAGAGACATATTTAGCAACATATCTTTTCATGCCATCCCACCAGAAGTACTCTTTCAGGTCCCTATACATCTTCGTGCTTCCAGGATGAATGGAGAATGAAGAACTATGAGCCTCATCCAGCAGCTCCTTCTTTAATTCAGGGATGGGAGGAACACAAACCCGATTCCTGAACTTTATTATCCCATCACAATCAAGGTTGAATTCAAGAACATTTCTCACCTTATTTTGTAACTCGACATCTTCTTTTTGTGCCTCTTTAATCATCAAATGTATAGATGGTTGAACATTCATTTAAGAAAGATAAGATTTTCCCCTTCCATTATAATTCCAAGATCTATCCTTTGTAAATCCATAAATATTGGATCTTTTGTGATCCTCATCATTGATAAACTGGCATGGTCTTGTCGACTTAATGCATCTGCCACCTTGTTTGCTTTCCCAGGGTGGTAATGGATTGAGCAGTCATAATCCTTAATCAGCTCCAACCATCTTCTTTGGCGCATATTCAGATCCTTTTGTGTGAAAATATACATTAAACATTTATTATCAATATAAATATCACACCTTTCACCATAAATATAATGCCTCCAAATCTTTAATGCAAAGATTACCGCAGCTAACTCCAAAACATGAGTTGGGTAATTTTTCTCATGGATTTTCAACTTTCGTGAGGAATAAGCTATCACCATATCATGTTGCATAAGAACACACCCCAATCCCTTCTTGGATGAATCACTGTAGATCACAAACCTTTCTCCACTAGAAGGTAATGTGAGCACAGGTGCACTGGATAACCTTCTTTTCAACTCCTTGAAATTCTCTTCACATTCCTCCATCCAGACAAACTTAACTCCTTTCTGAGTCAACTTGGTGAGTGGATTAGATAATCGTGAAAAATCATTCACAAAATGTTGATAATATCCAGCCAAACCAAGTAAACATCAGATCTCAGTTACTTTTGTTGGTCTCGACCATATTTCGAAAACCTCTATTTTTGATGGATCCACAGATATCCCCTCTTTTGATATTATGTGACCAAAAAAAGAAACTTTTTAAAGCCAAAATTCACACTTGGTAAATTTGTCATAAATATTCTCCTTTCTTAGGGTCTTCAATATAATTCTCAAGTGATCTTCATATTCTTCCTTGCTCTTTGAATATACCAGAATATCGTCTATAAAGACTACCACAAACTGATCAAGATAGTCTCTAAAGACTCTATTAATCAGATTTATGAAGATAGCAGGGGCATTAGTAAGACCAAACGGCATCACTATAAATTCATAGTATCCATACCTTGTACGGAAAGCTATCTTTGGTATATCCTCTCTTTTGACCCTTAATTGATGATACCCTGAACGAAGATCAATCTTGGAAAAGTATTGAGATCCTCGTAGTTGGTCAAATAAGTCATCAATGTGTGGGAGAGGATATTTGTTCTTGATAGTGATCTTGTTAAGTTCTTGATAATCAATGCAGAGTCTCATTGATCCATCTTTATTCTTAACAAACAGAACAGGTGCTCCCCAAGGTGATGCACTAGGGCATATGAACCCCTTATCAAGATTCTCTTGGAGTTACTTCTTCAATTCATGCAACTCAATTGGGGCCATTCTATAAGGTGTCTTTGAAATAGGCAAAGCCCCCGGTACGAGTTCAATTGAAAACTCAACTTCACGATTTGGTGGAAGACCTGGTAATTCCTCTGGAAAGACATCATCAAACTCCTGTACATTGGGCATATTCTTAATCGTGTTTTTCTCACCAACCATTTGAGATAAATAACCTTCATTTAGTGGAATCAAGGCCCATAAGATGGAAAGAATTTCCACTGGAAGGTTATGTTCATCTTTGCATGATAGACGATCATAGATTGATCTGGAATATGAAATGTCACTTCATTTCTTTGTAAATTGATATGAGCTCCATATAAAGAAAGCCAATCCATGCCAAGAATAACATCAAATTCCACTATAGGAAGGATCACAAGATTTGTAGGAAGCACTTTCCCACAAACTTCGATCGGAGAAGAATTATAAACTTTTGATGCGATTTTTGTGCGATTAGGGGTTGTCACAGCTAACTCAACATCTAATTTTTGAGGTAATACGGTGATATCCTTAGAAAATCCTTCAGAAATAATAGAGTGGGTGGATCCAGAATCAAATAAAACATTTGCTACTTTAGAGTGGATGGTAAGTGTACCTTTCACCACATCGTTATCGTACACCACATCGATGATAGAAATTGCATGTGACTTTCCTTTATCATTAGCCTAAAGAGTTTGTTGACGTCGACCATTATCATCAACCCTTGGATTTGGGAATTGATTGGCATAATGCCCCATATCCTTGCACTTGAAATGTTGAAGTGTAGTAGGTTCATTCTGTGTATCCCTTTTTTTGTTTGCATCATTAGACATCTTCTTCCCATCATTGTGGAATTCAAATTCCCGATGACCTTCCTTTCCACATTTGAATCATTTACTTGTCCCTTTAAGACAACTCCCTCCATGTTTCTTTCCACACTTTGAGCATAAGGGAAATATCATCTTCATTTCAGTGTGCTCTTTAGATTTTCCTTTGAATTCCATTTTCCTATTTTTACCAAACCCATATGACTGATGGGTTACTCCAATCTCCATCTCGACATTGAGAGAACATCGAACTATTTCCTCGTAGATATTAATGTCCCTTATGGCTAACGCCCTTTGAAGACTTGATTTTAAGCCACTAAATAATCGATCGATCTTACTCTCAGGTTGGATAATAATACCAGAAGCATACCTTGCAA
Organism: Viscum album; assembly: GCA_963277665.1. NCBI lineage: Eukaryota > Viridiplantae > Streptophyta > Magnoliopsida > Santalales > Viscaceae > Viscum > Viscum album. The sequence continues at coordinate 251,884,900 of OY728133.1, forward strand.
GTCTTGTAAAATTTGCTTCATAGGTACCCAAAGATTCATCATCCTTTTGCTTTAGTTCAAGAAACTACTTCACCATCTTCGTTTGGAGAATACGAGGGATGTACTTATTGAAAAATAAGTTCTTGAACTCGTTCCATTCCATGGACTCAATTTCATCCCTTTGCCTCGTATTCTTAATAAGATTCCACAATTGATCAGCATCACCTTCCAAATGATACACTGCTAAGATGACTTTATCATGCTTAGAACATTGAAGAACTGAAAGTATCTTTTCAGTAGTACTAATCCATTGTTCAGCAACTAATGGATCAGTAGACCCGCTGAATGAAGGTGGACGCTGTCTCATGAAGGATTCAACAGAAGTTTGCTCCTTCCTTTGCTCGCTTGGAAGTCTTGCATGATTCATAGCTTGAGAAAGTTGTGTGAGCATGGCTACAAGATTTTGCATTCCATCTCCCATAACGTTTGGTTTCTTAGGGGGACAATCATTTCATTTCCCGTCACATTCCGCATTTACACGGTTCATTCGGGTTCCAGCCATTGACTAAAACCAAGAAGAATAGTGTGAGAAACACTAATTATAATAGGAAAACCACATAATCAAGAATAAAATTTCACACTTAAGGTCTTATCCTAGGTTATTCATGGCCATTTCTAAAACACTAAGATTGTGTTATATGCTTAGACTTATCCTTAGGGTTCTTACTAAGGCTTTAACATCCTAGTTTCCAAAGGTTTACTATACCTTTCCTCTGATACCAACTATAACGACCCATACTTTACATACATTGTTAGTACTTCAAAATTGAAGCACACTTATTACAACATATAAAAAACCAGGAAAGGACCATATAGGTATAGAGTCTCTAGAAACTGGGAAACATAAACAACTGGTTCATAAAGCATCAACTTTGTCTCCCACTTATTTCATCATATCTAGAGTCCCTTTTTGGAATATCCTACATAATAACCTTCTTCCTGACCTGGGGAAATAAAACATACAAAAGGGTGAGCTCAAAAGCTCAGTAAGGGTAAACAAAAGAAATATCAATCACGTCATATACTTAAGAACATAGCTTTTGGAAATCTTAACCTGCAAAAGAGATCGTAATTTCATAACATGGGATAAATCATAGTAGTGAAATGTAATCCCAATAATCATAACATAAAACATGAAACATTGGGGCATACACACGTAATCATAGAGAATAATTTCTTATTAGTCCAGACTCATTGCCAAGACTATCTTAGTGGACAAATTCCATTTCTGAACCGAGTTCACTCCTCGTTTCAGTCTTGTTTCACTGAACCTGTTTAACCTTCCGTTCCAGCCATGTCTATCTCAGGAGATATAAAATCATTTCCCAATGCATTGGAGGGAGATATAGGTCCCACCCATCTCTTAATGATACCATTCTTATGCGTCCCACCAAATCATAAACCAAACATCATGGCATAACCCATGTAATAAAAATGGGAATCTTAAACATCATGACATCATAAAACGATTCATATAAGACAAAAGAATTCATAAAAATAATTCCATAACAACATAATAAAATCAATGTAATAATAGTGATAGAAACATACCCCTATTTTATCTTAGATGGAAAATAATTTTGATTAAACACGTGAACTCTATTCTTGAGGAAAATATCCTTTCAACTTCAAAAACACTTTTCCTTTCTTAACATGTCATACAATTCTAAACTAAAAGAATTTGATTTAAAATAAAATTGAATTATTGTAAAGGAAGATTCTTGGAAATATTGTTTTAAAAATCCATTCATTCTGTATAAGTTAAAAAATCATTCTTCTCGTACTTTTGTCGAAAAAGTCAAAAAGTACCTCGTACGAAAAACGACAAAATATTCCTTTCATATCTTTTACTAAAAACTGACCAAAGGGTAAAATTGGATTTAAACAATTATAGGTGGATAAAAATAATATTACATATTGAGGAAACATGTATGTGGATGATAAAATACACCCTAGTAAATTTCAAAGTACAAACAATCTCGGATAAAAATGAGATTGTGATATTTCCCTTACCTTAGGTCTGATTTGCTTCGTATGTGTCTGAACCTCCTGTATAATGATTTAAATAATGTTATTGACTTTTTCCAGAATCATACTTATTGTTATGATATCATATATGATCATATTCTTAGCTTCTTATTAGTAATATTACTACTTGTTATTCGGGTGTTTATTACTTTTTGTTCTTATGCGTGTTTTGTCGAATAAATTCTTATTATTCTCTTTAGGTTATAGATACCTCATTTACAAAATGGTATTAGTGTAATATATATCATATTCATTCATTCAATTCATTTATATAATCATTATGCAATGAATATCATGTAGAATGAGTCACATCACATCGTGGAGACGGTATTCCGTACGTACGCACGAGTGACGATATCATTCCTATGATCGTGGAATTATATTGGTGTGTATGTATACTATTTCAGAATCAATATCACTTTATAATACTCATATATAGACATTAGTTACACTATTATACCCATCCAATTATGGTGGTGGTGGAAAATAGATTACACCACGGCGTGGAGACGGTATTCCGTACGTACGCAGGCGCGGTGATTTCTTTTTCCGCAAGATGGATAGATGGTGAAATAGGGTTGTTTCATACTTATAATAACATGTCAGTATATGAGTGATATTTATTTTATTACTTAATAATGAAACAACTAAATAATAAGAAGTGGAAGAAGAAATAAAGATGAAAGAATCAGTAACGGGCATTACCTCTTCTTTGAAGTGCTTCTTTGAGACCTCCTTTTAGGGCACTAAAATAGGAATTTGAAGAAGACCAGAACCTCTGTGATTTTTTTAGGGAAGTGGAGAGGAGAAATTGGCAGGTTTTGGCTGAGCTTGAAGGCTCAAAGTGGTGTGAGGAAGAGGGGGAGGAGGGGCCCTTTTATAAGGGAGGAGAGGGGCACCTTTGGAATAATTAAAACTATTATTTTATTATAAAGTCCAATTCGGTTTTAAATAGCTCCAAATTGATTTATTTCTAAGATAAGGTGGGAATGGTTCAAAATACTCTCATACAATTGAATTTAGACAAGTTTAGGTTCCTATTATAACCTTATCATTTAGATTTAACATTAAGTTAAATAATTTTACTTTTATCGTGTCTTCTAGTGTTCTTATACTATAAGGTTAATAAACTTACTATAAGCAGCCAAACGAACCTCAAGTTGTTTATTATTAATATATATAACCTTATCTAAGTCATTTGGCCGGAACTTATATTTTTAGGAATAAAATAATAATTAATAATATAATATTTGTTTTAAAAACTATTTTATGTCAATTTTGACACTATTTAGTAATTGATTTTTGTGAAAATCATAACACAATGATTAGTTCGAAAAAATTTAATTAAATCAATAATAACATGTCATATTAACCTATAAAATTAGTGGAATTCATAAAAAATTTCAAATTACATTTATTTGGGTATTTATAACATCAATTATGTCAATATTTCATATATAAGATAATTACTGCATCATCTTTGCGTCATATATAAATTAACTTATTTAAAGTATAAAAATTAAAAATAAAATATAATTATGTAGGAAATATTTTTATCTTTCCAATTAATATTTAAAGTCTATTTTATCTTATGTATAACCCTATATTAAAAATGATTTTCTTATTAAACTCTGATTTTAACTATTTTAACCCTTCTTTAAATAAATTAATAATAAATGTCCTAATCTAATCCAATTGGGCCTAAATGGTCATATTTTATTCCTAAGGTTGTTTTTGGTCGAATTACATTTGTCCAATATAATTATGACATGTGTTAGGGTAATAATAATATCATTTTTACCCTTAATTACCCTATTTACTTTTAACCGTGGTAAATAAAAGTAAAAAGTTACTATTCACCAAAAATTTATTTTCATCTCATTGAACCACATTTTACTTACTGACATCAACTGTGTCTCTCGGATTTTTGAAATTACACTCACAGAAGCGGTTAAATTATGTTTTATGAAAAATTCAGTTTTTTAACTGCCACTTAGTGGTTTCACTATTCATCAAAAATTGAAAGCTTTCAGAAAAATACCAAAATTTCTCCCTAGGCTAATTTTGATATTCCAAATCCAAAAATGAAGTCCATTTTGAAAAATAAAATTTATAAAATTTCAAAAAGTGATTATTACTATTCATAACGGCTAGTTTTAATAATATTTTAATAGCATAACATTGTTTAGTGAAACTCGGTATTGCGTACGATGCTAGCTATCGAGGAAGATCGTGGTTGCGTGTAAAGAAAGCCAAGCTAGTGTTGTGTGTAGTGAAATATTCCTTTTATGATTTATATAACATAAAAACAAAATGTTTCCCATAAAAGTCTCCGGTGTTATAGGAAAATCCTTCTTACCCCTCATTTCTTTATCCATTATTCTCTCTACCATCCTTTTCTTCACTTGCATCCCTTCAAATCCATATGAATTAGAGAGTTACAAACATATCTTAATAAGACATGATAAATTTTTCTTCATATGATGAGAATATGTGGGGGACTATTTCCCTTCTAAATTTTATCTTAATACCATGAAAGATATCATCCTTATTACTCTTTGGATCAAACGTATTGTGGGAGTTCTCATTCCTTCTACTGGGTGCCATTTCTAAATAATGGTATACACTAGGTCAGTTTATGAATCACACTGCATATTTTCAAACTTTTAAAATACCTAACATAAATTTAATAGTTAATGGATATAATCCATAAATATAAAAGTGTTTTCATTGAGGAATTATATACTCATAAGCCCTTCATAATGGTTTGTAAATAAAATGAGAATTATCTTAAGCATATCCCCTGGGAGTGTCGTAACCAAGAGTGTAGAAAGGCCCATTGTCGTGCACCAGTTATTGTTTGAGTCTATCTCAAAGCGGTGTTTTCAGGTTTTACCCCTAGTTATATCTGTTCTTGAGCCACCTCTACCTTCTCATATCCAGACAGAGATGTATTTCTTGGAAAACTCGCAAAATATTTAAAATACCTAATTTCCATGATGTTCTTCTATACTAATCCTCAAAGTCTATCTTAGAGCTATGTTCTCTAATTAGAGTTTATATAAATCAATTTTTCATGGTTTTATTAAACATCCTCTGATACCAATTGTAACGCCCTGACCCCAGTTACCCAGAGTCGGTGCATTATTTTAATACATCGGCATGATTACAATGAATCATGTCTTAAATTTCCTATCAGTTTAGCAGTCTTGGAAAATATATTACATACGTGAACGTTACATTACACTTTCTAACATACAACACAAACAAAATCCTTTGATAATTCCATTTTTCCATTAGCATAACCCTACATCTCTAACATAAAACACTTCTTGGGATCATAGGAAAATAAAACATAAGAAAGGGGTGAGCTCAGATGCTCAGTAAGCCTAAATAATTTAGCAGAATCTATAAACATTTAAGGAAAGATGTTTAATAAAAAAATAGACATTTAAACATAATCTTTAACATAAAATGGAAAAAATAAATCAAACATTACCATATAAACAAGCACATGAAAATTCTACTAGTTGAATAATCACATGTAATAACTAATTTCATAATGAGGAAATGTATAGTACTGGACTTTAATTTATGTTTCAAGGCCTCGTGCTAGGACCTAGGGGCTATCTATAACCATAACCCAACCCGGAGAGCCTATGTAACCGGACTCCAACTCGGAGAGCCTATATAACCAGACCCCAACCTGGAGAGCCTTTGTAACCGAACTCCAACCTGGATATCCTCTATAATAGGACTCCATCCCGGAGGGTCTTCTGTAACCAGACCCCAACCCGAAGGTCTTACTATTACTGGTCCCCAACCCGGAACATACTAGTCCAACACATTTATCTTAAAATGTGGTTGAAATATAACCTAAACATTCATCTTTAAAAATGCAAACGAAATGTCAATACTTAATCCATAATCCATGAAAGGCATAAAAATAATTCATCCACAATAAAAAATATCACAAAACCTTAAATACAATATGGAAGATTTATATCGTAATAAATCAACTTCAAACAATTGTAAAATTTATCATAGGATGTTGACATATATGAAATCAAAATTATTTGAGACAAATATCTCTTTCTATTTAGAAATGATTTAAGAGTCACATTATTATAAATAGAACCTTTATTTTGAAATTATTCTTATAAGATTTTAAGGGAAGCTTCGATGATGTTATGATGATAGAAAATATCTTCACCCGCCGTATAAGTTAAAAAAACATTCTTACCTTAATTTTTTCGAAATGGTCATAAGGTACCTTGTTTGGAAAATGATGGAAATATTACTTTAAAACCATTTTATAAAATATGAAAAAATAATATAAATGACTTTAACCCATATTCTAGTAAATAGTTAAAATGTTTTTGAATACATTTTTAAGAAACATGGATGTGGATGATAAAGTGGTCCCAGTAGATACTTAAGTAAAAACAACATTGAATAATAAATAGATTGTGAAATTAACCTTTACCACATTGAATCAATCGAGTCGTATGACCAAAAGTTTTTAACCACCAAATCATTCACAGAATACCATGAATATAAATATAATCATTATATTATATATCAAATGGCAGAATACAATACACCACATGCAATAAGTGGAGGACAATGGAAATCTCATGGAATTAAAAGTGAGATAATAAACCCCTTACCTTGTACTTCTCTTTGGTCGAGGGTATGTTCAATTACTGTATAATAGTTAAATAATTTTTATTAAATTATACAAGAACCATATACATAATTATGATATCATATATGATCTTATAATAATGCATTATTAATGATATTTTAGTATTATCAATGATTTAGGTGTTAACCGATTCATTTTCCTTTAAATGGGATGTTTCAAATTCTTATCCAGAATTATAGCAAGTCTTTAAATGTTATTTTTAATCACCAAGTTAAAATTAATCTTTAATGGCTACGATGGGGAATGAATCTCATCGCATTCTTGGAGATGGTAATCTATACGTACGTACGAGCGACAATGTCATTCTTTTGATATTATAGTCATATATAATTGTATGGTATATAATATATACAGAATCATTATCATGTTATATTTGTTATTTACATCTATTAAATGTCATTATTATAACCATTCAAATAATAATGAATTGAATAACTACACCATGATGTGGAGATGGTAAGCTGTACGTATGCATGTATGGTGACATGTCATTCAAAGGATGGATAGAATAATGAATATAGTTGTACCATATTTATAATAATATTATAGTATATAAAAGATACTGGAGTTTTTATTTTATAATGGAAACAACAAGGAAAGAAGAAGTGGAAGAAGAAAAAACATGAAAGAGGTGGTGATATATTTACCTCTTCTTCAGGTTTTTCCTTTTGATTCGATCAAAAGGGATCCACAGGATGGATTTATGACGAAAGGAATATAAGGCCCCAACCTTAAACCTTACATAATCTTGAGTTATTACAAAATTACACATTGAGGATCATTTCAGGTTTAGAGTTTTAGAGAATTAGGATATAACTATTACATCTCAAAAGATTACAAAGTAGAAAATTCTACTAAGTTTCCATAAAATAAAAACTCTTAAAAAGAAACATGTCTAGTTCCTTGTTTTAGATAGCATGAAATTCCCTTGATCCCATCCTTGACCCAATTCCACATTAAGTCCTATTAAAAAAAACATTTCAAAAAAACTTGGGGTGAGCATAAAAAATCTCAGTAAGGGATACACAAAGAATGAAAACTGTTAGTTCTTAAAACAACAAGTAAACCATGTACACTTTATCAAAGTAATACCTTTACCTTTATGAAGTAGTAAAAACTCTTCACTGAATAAAATATCATTACATACCCTTTTGTAATCAAAATATTATCATAAAACCCATATAAAGATCACATAACATATAAAGGTAACTTGGGACATAAACATACTTAAGTGGAATGACCATAAGGTCGACTTCCACGCATATCACTTAATGGAATAGCCATTCGGCCAACTTCCATACATACTTAATGGAATAGCCATACGGCTGAATTCCATACCCAATGCATTGAATGTTATAACGTAACCACCCATCCTGGTATTCACGGCACCACCCGTCATATGGTTTATCATGTAACCACCCGTAAAATTTCCATGTACCATTATAAAATTATAACACATAAAACCAACATAAAGGAATGATAACATTTCCACATTTCAATCACAATATATCATTTAAATATATTTACATAATAGAATACTTTATCAAAACCATTTTCAATACTAAAATACAAAAAAAGTATATGGTATTTATTTTATTTTAAAAACATTACGGCTTGTTGAGGAAGCCAAAGATCAAATAATACTCGTGGCGGCGGAAATGGTCGTTGTCACCACATACGTAAAAAGAAACATTCCATTTTGTCATTTAGTAAAATGATTTGTAGATAAAAGATTCCTTTTGAATAAACGTAAAAGTCAAAGGGGTTTATACACCGTATAAAAGAAGGTTGTGTATAAAACAAAATATGCCTTAATGAGTGGAGATTGAGACAAAGTCCTTTACAAAGATGGTATCCTTAGTTTAAGGATAAATCAATTACATAATTCTGTGTGACAAATGAATACACCCAATATAAGTGGATATTATGTGTAAAATAATCATAGGTTATTCACACATATTCATAGAATGACATATTCAAGGAGTACAAGATTATCCCAAAGAATCAAATTTGGGTTAAGAAGTTCCCTTACAAAAATATGACATCCTAACGGCGTTACTACAAAATTCAGAAAATGAGTTGATGAGAGATAAAAAGGGTATCTCATCACTTGGACATAAAATTTAAATCAATAAGGATATATTAGAACACATCCCCACATAAAAATATGTAAATTAAAAGACCCAACAAAAGAAGTCTTTTAAAAAGAGGAGGGTGAAAGGTTCCCTTACTGACATGGGTATCTTTTGATACATGCACCCCGTGAAAGAAGGACAATAAAACATTGATGTAAATACTCATAAATGAGAGTATATTACACAATGAGTAAAATAATGGGCAGGTAATACATCACTAAATTTAAATTGTGGCAAATGTAGCATAAATCTCACGGGAATAAAAGTGAGATAAAAAATCCCTTACGAAAACTCGGCAGCCTAACGGTGCCACATAAAACATACAAAAATGGATTGATGAGATCAAATAGGGTCTCTAATCATATTAACATAAAGTTTAAAGAAATTTTAATATAAAATAACATCCCCCAACATAACAAAGAGAAGCGTAAAAGAAGTGACATAAAGGAGAGTACTTAAAAAGAAAGAGAGAGGTTAGATCTCTTACGAAAATTCGGCAGCCTAACGGCGCGACTCAAAAATTCCAAAATGGATTGATGAGAGAGAATAGGGTCTCTCATAATATGACCATAAAAATTAATGTAAGATTAATATAAAAGAACATCCCAATAACATGAATGATGAGCTTCAAAAGTAATGACATAAAAGAGCGTACTTAAAATGAAAGACAGGAGTAGGATCCCTTACCTCGGGTCCGACTTGACTTGATCGGTCTTTAATCTCCTGAATAATAAACTTGAGTTAATTTATACATGATTAAGAAACTTTTTGAAGCTTATTATTCATTTTATATCACTTATTTCTATGTTATAAACATTATGTAATCATTAAGTTAATAATGTTTGTTTTGTCGATATTTGGTTCTTAAGTCGAAAGGGGACTTCTTACAATTACATGTTGTTCGTGTGGTAAAAGGTTCTTTATATCCAGAATGACATTCCTGATTTGGATATCATATATATCATATATATCCAGCATATACATGTATTTATAATATCACATAATCATTTAGAGTAAATAAATGAAATGCACTGTTCATGGAGACGGTAAGCCGTACGTACGCATGAACACTACTTTCATTTCTATGTCATATTAATGGAATTAAAACTATATGAGAGGTATGTATATTTTAATTCCAGAATTATATTAATCATTTAGATTTAACATACATCATATGTTTCCATTATATATATGTACTCATAATAATACATTACATTTGGGGATAAGAAATGAAATGCACTGTTAATGGAGACGGTAAGCCGTACGTACGCATGAACGCTACTTTCATTTCTATCTAATACTTTAATGGAAAGAAAATAATAATTATATAAAGGTATATTATAATTCCAGTATAAAATCATATATAATAACTTTAAATCCATCCTTTATACATCCCACATATGGCATTAACGAATCACATCACTTTGAGGGGGCGGTAGTCTCCACTTCCTTAAATGAAGAAATCGCGTTTACCCATAATGAAACCATAAAGGTATGACATAAATGAAAATTAAAGAAGATTAAGTAAAACATAAACATATTATATATCATATATAAGTATATTGTCATCTTAATTTCCACCTTTGAAGGTGTTAAAATAATGTTGAACAATCATCGTTTCGGGAGGCAGAAATTCACCATCCACAGAAACAGTACGTTCTTTAACCATTAGATGTAGGTGTGTGTAAGTGTAGCTAGAATATTTATTATAAAAACATCCTAGTATATTTAATATACTGGTGTTGTTACAAAAGAAATGAATAAAAAGAGTTTAGGGGGTTGGAGAAGAAAAATAAAACAAAAGGACTCAAGTGAAGACATTACCTTAAAATCAGGTAACTCCCTTTGGTTTGAGCTAAAAGGCTTACTTGGGAAGACTTATGCCCAAAGTGAGGCTTCAAGGAGTTAGGGAGGGATTTTTAAAGGCAAAATGGTCAGGGATTGGCCGATCCAAATTCTTTTGAAGTGTGAGTAAGGAGGTAGAGGTGGGGGCCTTTTATAAGAGGAGAGGAGAGGCACTCTTGGAAAGTAAAGAAATGTTACTTTATTTTAGAATGAGTTTCGGATTTTAATGGTCCCACATTGATGTGTTTCAAGTATAAGGTGATAATGGTTCTAAATCCATATATCCAATAGGTTTTGGACATGTTTAGGTCTTATATATTACATTATCTTTCCATTTTATTTAAATCGTTAAATAATGAGGTCATCGCTGTATCATCATGATGTCATAAATAATTTAATTTATTTAATGTCTAAAAATTATAAAAAAATACTATGATGTAGGAAATATTTTTATATTTCCAATTAATATTTATAGTCTAAAGGATCATTTATTTAGAAAAAATTACAAATATTTTGCTTAGGTGATACATTCTTTGTTACATTTAACATTCTTTAAAAATAAAAAGATAAAAAGTTACTTTCTAACAAAAGTGATTCCATGGGGCCCCCTAGTTTGGCACAAGGAATCCCATGGTCGGCCATGAGACAACCAGTAGCCTTAGGACACATTTTGTGGTCATTTTTTATTATTATGATATTATCTTATTTTCTTTAACTACCCGATTACTCATTAACCAAGATAATTAAAGATAATTACCGTCGTTACTATTCATAATGTCCAAAAACAAAAGAGTCTTAATTACATAATTTTGACCTTCTGATTCCAAATATGTAATTCATTTTACCAAATTCCAAACACATAAATTGCAATAATTAATTTAAAAAAAACTTACTGTTGTCAAAAAAAATAGCGGGTATTTTAGAAACAATATTTATGAAAAGTTTGGCACTTGTTTATGCCTAACTCCAAAGTGAAATTAATCCCAATGACCATCATTTAATTACATGGTAAAAATATATTCTAATTACACTTTAAAAAAATTAAAAAGATAATATAACCATATAATTAAATTATATGAAAAAGCAGTTTTGATGTAAAATACAGTATTTTTCACTATTCATTGAAAAATGAACATTGTCAGAAAAATACCAAGAATTAACCCAAGGTAAATTTCAATGTCCCAATAATAAATAATATGTTTATTTTTAAAAATAGAGCTTATAAAATTTTCAAAAAGTGGATTTAAAAGGGGTTTTTCATCAAAAGGCGGTTAATCGACCTTTTAAAGAATATTAGAATGTTTACGCTTAAAAACTGGATTCATTTGCATTTTTAATCCTCTAACATTTATTGTAAAGAGTAAAAATATTTGACAAACATATATAATCATTTTGTAGTTAGTTTTGTTCATTCCCGCCATTATAATGGCTAGGCGTTAACTACCATTTATAATAATATTATTTTATTATTAGAGTGCAATGTAAGATTTCCAAGAAACTCGTTGTTGTGTATTGGGTATTCCATCGAGCATAGCATCCCCTTTAAAGTAATATTAATATTTTATTCACAAATATGTATAAATATAAAGATGTCATATTCTTTATTTACCTGGGGTGTTAAAAGGAGGGCCTCTAGGATGAAGGTAGGATAGTGGAGAGGATATTTGGGAAGGGTTTGGCCGAGCGAAATGGATTACAAGATGTGAATTGGAGAGAAGGGGAAGTTCCCTTTTATAAGAGGGGTGAGGGGCACCTTAGGAAAAGATTGAAATATTATTTTATAATAAAATCATGTTCGGATTAAAATGGAACCAAAATGAATTATTTAAAGTTTAAAGTGATGGGTAGAAAAAACTCAACCAAAAGGTTTTATATAGGTTTGGGTAACTATATTAACCTTATATTTTAGATTTAACTCTTAATTAAATAGTTTGACATTTATCATGCCTCTTTGTATTTTTATATTAAATGTTTAATAAACATACTATAAAATTCCTAGAGAACCCCAAGTTGTTCATTAATGATACATATATCATTTTATAAGTCTTTTGACTAAACCTCAAATTTTTTAGGATAATTATATGAACCAATAATAGTGTATTTGTTTTAAAAACTCATTCATTTCAATTTTGACATTATTTAATAATTGATTTTTGTGAAAGTCATAACAACTTTATTACATCAAACTAAATACATTTTCTCAACCATAAAATTTCATATTCAATTATATAATTTTTGGATGGCATCAAATCTGTTAAATTATATTTATTTTATTATTTATAATATCATTTATTTGATTTTTTAATTAATTTTGAAAATACTACATCATTATTTTTTCATATGAAAATATATTCATTTTATGAGTAAAATTTATAAATAAAATATCCTGAGGTAGAAAATAATTTTATATTTATGATAACTATTTTTAGTTTAATTGATAAATTATATAACCTCATATAAAAAATTTTATTCAACGATATTTTCTTTTGTTATTTTTGTCTTTACTTTAGATTATTTAATATAAAATGTCATTATCACTCCAAATTGGCCCCATGGGGTCCCAAAAATCTACCCAAGGATGGCCATGGTCTGACAGTTATCAAAAAATAATGTTAAGACATGATTTATGGTAATTTAATATTATTATAATAATATTTCTTAACCATATTTACTGGATTTACCCCTTTAACCATGGTAAATGAAATATTTACTGAAGTGAATCTTCCAAATGTGTAAAAATAAAAGTTACCTATTTACACAATTTGAACCTCCTGATTCCAAATATGGAATCCATTTTTCCAAATTCAAAACACATAGGTGGTAGAAATTAATTTATTATTAACATCCCTTGTCAAAACAAAAGGCGTGTTTTAATGAAATAATAACTATCCAAAGATTGACACTTGTTTATGTCCAATTTCAAAGATAAATTACTTTCAATGGCCATAATTGGATTAAATGGTCAAAATATAATCTATTTATACATTCAAACCATTAATATGTATAATTTAACACTATAAATTATTTTGATTAAAAAAAAATTAGTTAACATATAATATTTTTAACTATTCACCCACATATGAAAGTTTTCAGAAAAACACCAAAAAATTATTGAAAATAAATTATTATGTCCTGATTCAAAATAAAAGGTTTATTTTGTCAAATTGAATATATAAATGTTTAAAACACTGTATTTTAAAAGGGTTCGCCATAAAAGGCGGTAAAATTCAATTTTTTTGAAAAAAAAACATCCTTTATATGAAAAAATGAATTTTTTCATACATTATGTCTAAGAAAACCACTATATGGATTTCAAAATTATAAGGATTATATAAAGTTCAAAATTTAGTTAATATCATTCATAACAACTTTTGAACCGTTCGTTTGGTAAGTCATGGTATGCTTTAACTCGGAGTTGTGTATAGTGCAAGTTATTGAATTACTTTGAAGAAATAACATACTATGAAATCTTGGGGTGTTACATCTCATGTTCTTCTAAGCCATATAAGTGTACTATATTTTTTTACACCATAATTTTATTTTTAGGACATTTAAAATGTTCTAAATATGTTTACAAGGTTATTGATTGGGTAATAATTTTATTTACCTTGAATAAATAATATGGGTAGTTTCTAAAATCAATTTTATAAATGAAATGGGTCATTAAGTGATGTAAAAGAGTGGTTCCCGACATGTATAATTAATGGTTATATTTTTTAATCCTCTAAAAACATATAAATAATTATCTATGGAATTATAATGTTTTATTATATTGGGAAATTGATTTTAATTTATGTTTATTATGTCAAAATCATCACTATAAGGAACCAAAATTTAACACTACATAATATTTATTTTTTTAGAATTCAGTTTTTGAAATTTTGAGTATTATATTAACAACCCATATTAAAATAATTTAAAAATAAATTGAAACATGTCAAATCCATATGATAAATGTCTCTAGTTAACAACCTTTTCTTTGAAGGTATGGAACATTTCACAATGTAGTAGACATATATAATGGTAATCACTCATCATATAAGTTAAATAAGACTCATATTTCATAATATATAATACTCAATTCCCTATCATGAATAAAATAATTTTATTCTTTCATGTTCTTATCATAGAGTTCTTGTAAAAAAATTTAACCCATAATCATTAATATTTCAATTTTCACATAAATATGTGAAGAAATTACCATGTTCTCTTGAAAACTATTTAAAATGCAAATTTTCATAAAAATTTTAGAAATAATTGCATTTCAATAATATCCTTGGTAAATATTAATGAATTATTAATATAAATTAATATTAATCATTTAGTTAAATTTAATTCAAGTTTTATATGATAAAGAAATCATCCCATTTACATAATGGTAAATGAAGTTAACACAATTAGTATAAAACATGTAAAACTATTTCTTCTGAAAACATTTTTAATAAATTTTAAAAATAATTAAATTGTACTTTATATTAAATTAGGTATATATAAATACATACATTAATTTATTAATTTTATATATTAAGATTTAATATATATATTACTTAATCATTTAATTTCATGTTAGGAGTTGCGATTATATTCAACTCATATTTCTAAAATGACATCAGTAGTTTAACTATGTTCAGTGTGGTCATTAGTAAATAATCTATCAAATAATATTAAAAACGTAATTATAATTTTTATATATTAATTAAACTTTTAAAATGAAATGTGAAATATATTTACGAAAAATAATCTAGGTTACAATAATGGATTTGATATGTGTAATAACCCATCATCTTCCATGTAAGTATCTATGTGATTTTTTCATTAAAAATTATTTATTTAGGTTTTTAATCATATTTAAACCTTGGTGGTTGTCTTTTCATCTTGAATTTTTTTTGGATAAATTTAATATTTTTTTGTAAGGAATCCTTAGAAAACTGGAGAGGATCCCTGATGAGATCCCTTTTTGTAGAGGATGACTTAATTTTTTGAGATATATGTTTTCTTAATTAATTTTCTCTATAAATTAATGGGTTTAGTGTTACCCTAGGTTTTTTGTAACTTTATAATACAGAAAGGGGGTTGGGATTTTTTATAAGGACAATGTGATTAAACCCATATGTAGAATATTTACATGCCGTGTAAATAAATTATAGTTAATGTAATGTTTGGACATATTTGAATATTCTATCAAGGTGGTGAGTTTTTTATAATATTTTTATAAAATATAATTACACAACTTTTAACTACATTGATCACAATGTAAATTTTTTTAAATATTTTTTTATGTTTGTCATACGGATGATTTAATTTCTGACTCGCCTGATGAATCCTCTTCTCAACCCTGTGACACATTCAAGTGATTTTGAAGTGCCTCACTAGATTATGGACATCATGATCATGCATATAATCCTTGGTAAGTGTTTTTGTTATTTTTTCTATTATCTACCTTAGTTCTATTGTTATTTTAGTGTAATCCCTTAAACATGTGTGTTTTTGTTTTGGATCCGGATCAGTTATGATCTAGGACTATTTTGTTATTATCTAAATGGCCTTCCTGACAAGCCTTTGTTGTTGGATGTGTTTTTTCATTTTTAATTAATAGTAAGGGGCTCTAATCCTTAAACACATTTTTTTATAATTTCTATGTATGTGCAATATTAAAATTGATCCAATATATCATGAACTGAATACATTAAATAATGAGATAGTTTATTCCTTAGATTCCATTTGGATCCAAATGGTTATTAACCTACCTTGTGGATATCATTCACGTGAGATAACCCGATATTATTAAACAAATTTATAGATTTCCTAATGCTTGTTTAGAAGGATGTAGGATTGGATTTATTCATAATATCTAATCACGAACATATGAAATTATTGTTGAGATAACTAGCATATTTTTAGTTTTGACCAAATGATAGATGAAAAATGAAAATGAAATATAAATTTTAATTTACATAATTAACCATTGATGAAGTGATATTTTGATATCTGTGTTGTTGTGAAATGTGTGTTGATAAATTTTATAACACATATATTGGTTTTTTCTAGTTGACATGCTAAAATACTTAAATACTAGGCTTCATATTTATAAAATAATAAAATCCTTATATATGAGGCTTCTCCCTGATAAATGTAGAAATTTTTATATAGTGTCATAGTCCAAATGACACTTGCACAAATTATTTTATATCGGGATTGGACATGATAAATATAGATAATATTATATACTATGTTCATCCTTGATTAAATGCTAAAATGATCATATAACAGTTTTTGACCATGACTTTTGTGATTTCTCCAATGCATATAAGGTTATGTTTTATCATGGATATACAATTATGGTTTTCATGGTAGTGATACATTCTTATATTCATTTAGAAATGGTTCTGAGGAAATTTCTATTTTACAATATTTATATGGTTACTTTTTGTATGGTTGAGTGAAATGCTTAGATAAATTCTAACATGGACCAAAATAAGGTTGATGTGGTATTAATTTTATTATTTAATTTAATAATGCATCAATTATTACATTATTGTGTGAACTTATTATTAGACTGGTTTTGATTATAAATGTTGGTGTTTCCCTATATATTTATACTCAAAACCTACATGGACCACCATTTAGAATCTAATAATATTGCATGGATGTATGATTGTAGAATGGAAGAGGACTGTAATGTTGATTATTTACTTACTTGATGGGATGGAGTTCAGAGATGGGACTCACGTGGGATTTTGAATGGGGCCTTTTCAGTCTGCTAGTATTTTTTTATACTACATAAATAATGAAATTTATTTACATTCCAGCATTAAATTATATTATTAATTTTTTATTAATTATATTATTCCATTTTATTTATTTTTGTATTTCTACTATATCGTATTGTTTCCAATATTTACACACTCTATAATTTATTTATTTTATCTATACTTATTATTTTATCATAGTTGTAACTATATAACTATGGGGTGTATTCTCCCCACAATACTCATCTAACCCTTGCTCCTAGTCAGTAGCCTCTAGTCTATGGGGAGGCATGCTTGATGTCTCATAACAAAACTGTTTTGGCCACGTGAGAGAGTTCTAAATCAGGGGACTTTAAAAAGTGTTTTCAAAGAACACATGGTTCTTATTCTATTAATTTACTATTTGAGAAATATAGAAAGGATACTATTATGTTTCAGGACATGGAAATAATCATGAACATTGGACTAGCTAAACCATGTATGAGGGGAAAATATGTATTCATTGGGGTGGATTGTTGTTGTGCAGTTTTCTAGTTATAGTTAATTTTATTTCACCTTGGATGATTCACATGTTGTGTGGCATTGTTGTGTTATGATGTTGTTGATTCTTGAGATTATACTTATGGATAAGTATGGTCTGATGCATGTATACATGAATAATAGTAGGCACATAGGGATATATATTGACATGAATTTTTCTTGACATGGAAACATGTATTCTGTGTGATATATAAATAATTATTTGAACTATGATATCATATACTAGTAATGTATTTTAAATTAAAATCCATGATTCAGTGGTTCTTAGTTGATGTCACAAGTTATGGGTGACTTTTTTGGTGGATAGTGTTCCAAGGAGTGTGTTTATATTATAGAGAAAATACATCACTATCAACTTTAAGTTGAGCATTAGGATAGTGAAAATCATGATGATATTAACGTAGCTAAATCAGAACTTCCTGTAGTTCATGTGGATCATATGGATGTTAACCTTTCCAATAGCTTCCTGATATTCATGAGATCTATAAAAATTTATATTATTAAAATCATTCCTTCTATGTATTGGATGACAAGGGATTTACGACAACAATGTCTACCTATGTTCACTCGGGAGGGATGAATCCAAGAAACCATGTTCTAGATCAAAATAGTAAATATTATTTTTTTTCTATATTCAGACTCTCATATATAGGATTCTAAATCATGCATAAAATATTATTTGTGGGCCACCCAATAATTTGTGGTGCATTATGGAGTATGAAGGTCTACATGAGGATTTATCTTTGAAGGACTTCAAGATGAAGTTTCTGATCCACTTCTATCCCTAACACATTAATGGATGAGAAGGTGTGAGTTCATGCATTTGACATATGAGTGTACGTCAACGATGGAATACATTGGACATTTCACCGACCTATAGAGCATTGTTCAATATTTTCTATCTAATGATATCTCTAGGGAAAGATGTTCTCAAGATAGTCTTTATTATGTAATCATATAATATGTGAACATGTATTTTAGAGTTTTTTTGCTGATGTGATGAATTAGGCACTCATCATAGAAGAGAATCTAAGAGAGGACCCAAGGAGTGGACATGATGTTTCAGTAAAGAAAACTATTAACTATTCATCTACTAGAAATAACCATCATTATTATTTTTTTAGATAAGGAAATAGAGGGAAATGTAGTGAGTGTAGTGGGAATCCATCTCATGATCATGTTTTTTTATAGTACTATTAGTGAGTAAGGATGGGCCCCAAATTACCTTAGTGTATATACCCCAGAGACTGTGAAGGACCCAACTACTCCTCAACAGATAGGTTTCTAAAGTTCCACATAATGTTATGGTCGAGGAATGTGATGTGGTTCCTAGTTCAGGAATGAATGTACTAAGTAGAGCGTATAGCTCAAGTGAGTCTGGCTAGAGCCTAGGGTAGAGGAGTTGGTAACCTACACATTATGAAGACTACTACTACCATTATGGGTATAGAATCATCTACTACCAGATGTATATTTCATGTATCATTTACCCTTTCTTGTGTTGTTTCTAATACAAGAGAATAAAATTTGTTCTTATCTATTAATTTTTTAAATAGTTTGGGCTTGTATGTGGACTTCATAAATTGAGTTTTTACCATTAACACACCATTTGGAGTGTGGTCATAGAATATCAATCCTTATAATGCATTTTCTATAGAGATTATTGGTTTCTATTTATTTTGGAAAACATTCATTAATGAAATTGAAATTTTCTATTTAATTATTTTTACAGATTTGTTATTTCAATACCAGACTCATATCGACTATTATCAGGTAACAATTAACATTTTTATCTCATGAAAGATGCATCTATTCTTCATAGGGTGAGTTGGATATTTAGGTTGTTCATGTAGGACCAATTTACATAATATTGTGTTGTCTCATGGCTCATATAGTCCGTCGTTCTCAATAAAACGGTGGAATGTATCATGTTTATTTTCCACCCACGGTAGTCTATTTTTTGGGTTTTCTTTCTTGATGAGCTCTACGAATTACTTACAATGCGATAGATCATGTTTATGATCATGTGGGTGTATATATAAGATACATCTTATATACCACCTTATATAATGGAACCATAAGAGTGTTGGGATTTTAAATTATAGTTGGAGGAT
This sequence comes from Viscum album, assembly GCA_963277665.1. Taxonomy (NCBI): domain Eukaryota; kingdom Viridiplantae; phylum Streptophyta; class Magnoliopsida; order Santalales; family Viscaceae; genus Viscum; species Viscum album. The sequence continues at coordinate 251,905,058 of OY728133.1, forward strand.
TTTCAATCAAATGGTTTCAAATACACTAAGACATCTTCTTGGGGTTCTCTAGTTTTATTCTCCAAGAAAACATATGGGTATTTGCACTTATGTGTGGATTATGAGATATTGAACTGGATAACAGTGAAGAACAGATATTCTCTTCCACACATTGATGATATTTTTATTCATCTAAGAGTTGATAATATATTCTTCAAGATTTATTTGAGATCTGGATACCATCATTTTTTGGGTAAGACCAACATATATACCTTATACAACATTTTTCAGCCTGTATGGCATGTATGTGTTCACTGCGATGTTTTTTGGTTTAACCATTGCACATGTATTATTCATTGATAATATTAATAGGATCTTTCAATATTTTTGGATCATTTAATGTTGGTTTCTTTGATGATATCTTAGTGTACACCCTATTAATAGACAATCATGCCCAACATCTTGACATCTCCCTGAGTACATTGAGAGAGCATCGATGCTACACTGAGCTGACAAATTCTGGATTCCGGATCAATAAACTGATCTTTATGGGCATTTTAATCTAAAATAAAAGTTTTTTAGTGTAATGAGAGAAATTTATAGTTGTTTAATCCTGGAAAAACCTAATAAAATCCATAAAATTCGAATATTTCTAGTTTCAGTATGTTATTATCAATGATTTATCTTGGGCTTCTCCTTTCTGGCTGCACTGATGTCGTGGCTGACCAAGAAGGGGGTCATTTTTGTTTCATATGATGATATAAATATAAATTTTTAGAAGATAAAATGAAGGATAAACTCATAAACATCATCACTTTACTTGTGTTATATTTAGATTTAGGATTATAGTATTTTTTATGTAGGAGGATCAAGTGGTTAGTTTTGCCTCTAGACACTTTAGACCGCATGAGGGGAATTACCCAACACCTAATTTGGAAGTAGATGTAGTGGTACATTGCTTGAGATACTTGATTAGTTTTCTCTTTGGAGATAGTTTTTGTGGTATAAAAATACCATAAGATCCTTGAGTACATCTTTTCATGGTGAGATCTAAACCTTTGGTAGATGAGGTGGGTTGAGCATCTGATGTATTTCAACCTCTTCTTGGCTTAAAATCTAGGAAATTGAAATTTTATTTTCAATTCATTATTAAAAAAAATCATTGATATATGTAGTTCATGATTCATGATATGAGTTGTGGATAGTGGATCTCTTGGGAGAAATATATCTAGATTTCCAACAGTCACATAGCCGAATAACACTAAGTTCACCATCTGCTATACCCCTGATTTTGGAGAGGATCATTGATGATTAGTTATTGGATGTGGATGGATTAAATTTTGGTGAAATATTATATGGTTGGCATACAATACCTGTGTTTTCTCTTGGCATTGGAAATTAACTTCTTTTTTGTTTCTGAGTATGGTTTCATATTGTCTTGAGCTATGAGTGGATGGGAGTGTTTCAGGATATTATAGGGTCGGTACATCCTGGTTTGAAGAATATGTTTAATGACATCATTAAATGATGTATTAAGTATATAATCCATATGGTCGACTTATGAATAGTAAGATAAGGTATGAGGTGTCCCAAGTGGCCAATACCATGGGAAAATACCATGGGCTAGCCCATGGATTAGTAATGTGACCAAATTTTTTAGTAATCTCACTTAAAAAAACATTAATATAATCTAGGCACCTTGATTGAGTAATGTGATTCAATAAAATGGTTAAATAACGGTTTCATAAATTATTAGTCAAGTAATAGTTTTTTCGGGTGAATAGTGTTTTTTTAATTAAAAATTTAATTAAAAATATTTAGAAAAATATTTTTTAAAATGGATTTCATTTTTGAACTCAGAGCATCGATATTATGTTAAGGTAATTTTTGGGGATTTTTCTGAAAAAAATGAATTTTCGGTGAATAGTGTATTTATTTAAAAATTAAATTAAAAATATTTAAAAAATTATTTTTATAAAATGTAGTTAATTTATGAAATCAGATCATCAATATTTGGTTAAGGTGAAATTTTGGGATTTTTCTGAGAAAGTTGAATTTTTGATGAATAGTGAAAATACAGTTTTTAAGTTACGGGTGTTTAATGACATCATTAAATGATGTATTAAGTATGTAATCTATATGGTAGACTTATGAATATTAATATAAGGTATGATGTGTCCCAAGTGGCCAATACCATGGGCAAATACCATGGGAAGCCCATGGTTTTACCAAAACCACTAATGAGGTGTCCCTTGGCCATTAATGCCTTGTCCCCTCACTTTCCATATAAATACCAAGCCATCCTCTCATCTATTCGACTCTCCACTCTCCCCCAACGAAGTTATGGTCTCATTACCTCCCAAGGAGTCCTCCCAAGGTGCCCCCAATCCCTCAAGGTCCCAACCATTGAGTTTTAAGAGTTACGTTTTAAGGTAAGGGATCTGACCCCCTCTCCTTCTTTTCAAGTAATCTCTTTTATGTCATTTCTTTTATGCTCCATGTTCTTATGTTGGATGATGTTCTTTTATATTCATTATACTTTCATTTTTATGTTCATATTATTAGAGATCTCCTATTACTCTCATCATTTCATTTTATGAAAGTTTAAGTGGCGATGTTAGGCTGCCGAAATTTTTGTAACGGATTCTTTCACCCTTCTGATTTTCGAGTTCTATTTTCTTGTCAAGTCTTTCAAGTTCCTTTTTATTATGTTGGGGTATGATCTATATATCTATAATACTGATCTTTTATGATAATATGATGAGATATCCCATTTTATCTCTTCAATTCAGTATTTGGAGGTTTTAGGTCGTGTCGTTAGGCTGCCGAATTTTTAAGTGGTTCTTTCACCCTTCTCGTTTTGAAGTTCTACTTTCACGTAAAGTCTTTAAAGATCATTTTTATTATGTTGGGTCATAATATCTATATCTATCATACTGATATTTTTTGTTCATATGATGAGAGACCCCATTTTATCTCTTCAATTCATTATTTTTATGTTTTAAGTGGCGTCGTTGGGCTGCCGAATTTTTAAGGGATTCGTTCACCTTTCTCATTTTTCAAAGTTCTACTCTCATGTCAAGTCTTTCCAGTTCCTTTTTCTTATGTTGGGTTATGATATAAATATCTATCATACTGATCTTTTATGTTCATATGATGAGAGACCCTATTTGATCTCGTCAATTCATTTTTTTGAAGTTTAAGTGACGTCGTTAGGCTGCCGAATGTTCATAAAGGAAATCTTATTTTTTTCCTTCCTTTCATGTTCTTCATTTCATATGGTACATCTTTCAAATTTCATTACCATGTTTATATAACCTTCATATTATGTCCCTATACTGTTTTATGGGTCATTTATGAATGTTTTACCCATGTCCCCTCTCTTTTCAATGTTTTCTAAAACCCCGAAATGTAGCTGTTATGCTGCAGAATTTTCGTCTCAAAATGCCTCTCTCTTTTCTAAAAATTATTTTGTGTTATTAAGTGAATACTCAAAGCTCTTATTTCTACAGGGGTATTCACATATATATCAAAATGTTCTATTTTAAATTCTGGTATTTACATACATGAAACCCGCTTTCCCTTCCTGTGGGTTTAAAGTGACATAAAGATCATGTCTTTAAAGCTGTTTTTAAAATGTTATGATTATGAAATGAAACCCATTTATTTTATGCTATATGGGTTTTTTATGAAATGATTTATGATGATATATGTGTCTCACATGATAATAAATACATGTCAAGGGTGCGCCCAGATAGCGCTCCAATGCATTGGGTGAAGATTTAATCTCTAGAGATGACCTTTTAGACTGATACCTTGGTGAATAACCTTGGTAATTTTTAATTACACCTTGGGGATGGACCTTGGTGGAACGAAATGATTGTCAATATTAAATGTTGTAGCCACATCTTTATGTTATGAAAAATGTTATTTTTATTTTGATATATCTCATGATTTCTTTCTCATGCCTTAAAGTTCTTTTCATGACCTTATTGAAGTATCTCAAGTTCACATGTAAAATATTTCTCTTGTTTCCCTTACTAGGACTTCTTCTCACCCTTTCTTTTGATGTATGTCCCCAGGTTATGAGATGTAGTAATGAACCTAGGATGAAAATGAGGAGAATACTTTCAAGTGTTTAAGAAGAATGTTTTATGTTTTTATGTTTTATGTTCCTGGTTTCCAAGACACTAAACCTTAAAGATCCTCGGTTTTGTAAAATGTAATGAAATTTTATGTGATAAAAAGGTGGGATGCTATAGTTGGTATCAAAGGATGGTTTAGTTATTTGTGCAAATTATGATATGAAAACATTAGGAAGAACCCTATAGAAAAGTTTAAATATAGGAAATCATCATGGTATTTTGGTGAGTATTGAGTAAGGGGTTGCCAAGAAAATACATCCATGTCTGGATACGAGCAGGTAGAGGCAGCTCTGGGAAAGATGTACATAGGGGTAAAACCCGAAAACACCACTTTGAGCTAGACTCGAACGGGAACTGGTACACAACAACAGGCCTTGCTGCACTCTTGGTTACGACACTCCTGTGGGATATGCTTTGGTAAATTCATAACCTTAGTATGAACCATTATTAAAGGAACAAAGATAAAATAAAATAAAGATTTACATAAGAAGATATGATCATGGATAACCTAGATTGGAACCTAGGGGATCACATGTTAGGGTATACTTTTCTTCTACAAGTTATCATTATATGCTTTAAGTTTCTTTTCATGATTATTGGCTAAGTATTTAAGCCCCTAATTATGCTTTCTCTTCTTAGTTAATGGTGGGAAATGGAAGAACATGTCCCAACAACCAATGTGATAGGAAATGTGAAGATTTCCATATTAATATGACAGAGATGATTAGGGGATTAAAAGATGATTATTATTTTGGAAGACGTTAACTGTTTTGGGAACCCTATTTGATCAAGGTAAATACATTACTACGGTATTTTCTTTGAGGAGTATAGGTTGACTTATATTTTGAAGAATCGATGAATTTAAGGCGGACTTATAGTAATTTAGGTTACTTATGGAAATGATTAACCTATCTTGGGGTAAATATGTTTAGGTTAGTTACTTTTGTTATAATATGTTAGGATTGGTTGATGTTGTTTGGAGATAAATGATAAATTTTACCTTGGAAGGCTGTGTTATCAAATCCTTCTTGTATTTGGGTTTCAATCTTAGTTTGTTTTATTTCGAGAAATTTTAAGGATCGTTATTTATGGAATGGTCTAGGATGACCTTTGTGTAGTACCATGGAACTTTGAAGATTTAAAGTAGTTTCCATTCCTCTGGGGTTCTTTATTTTGGAAGAGTTGTTTTATCTTACCCTTTCTATTTTTTGGGATAATGTTTAAAGATAGAAGAAATAGATAGTTAATCTTTGGTGGATTATGTGATTCTCTATAAGATAATTATTGTTCTTTGATGAGACCAAGTAGTTTTGAATTCTCATCGTTTGGAGAAAATATTAGTTTAGGTAGATTCTTTTTAAAGGATGAAACTCTACTTGAAGGTAGGTATATTTCCTTTTGTTTTCATTCTATGTAGTAAATGAATTCCTCAAAACTATGAAAAGGAACATAAAAAAATGTTGTCTGTTAACGTTTCCTACTGGGTAATCAAAGACCGTTTACACACATCATAAGTTTGTGATTTTCTTATTGTTAACTTTCTCCTAGTCATGTTTCCTATCACTCTCCCTCAGAACTTGACCCTTTGTTTTTTCTTCCATATCCATGTTTTCCTATATGGAATCCTAGTTTGGGTTAACTCGGGTGACCTTTGTACTTCCGTTTCTATCTTTTAATGTAATAGTTTTTCTGACACCTTTTCCAATGTGGGACATTCAATGAAATTTCAAAACCCAATTTTAAAAAATTGAGAGGATGCAATTTCTTAAGGGGGGAAGATTGTAATGACCCAAAATTTGAATAAATCTTGTTTCCTAATTTATTGTGTTATTTTATTTTTGATACTCAAAAAAACTGTTTCATTTGATAACATGAGTATAATTAAAATGAGACCATTGGGTTTTGACTTTTATATGACCATTGGTCAATATGACCATTGGAAACTAAACGTTTTGATTATTGTCTCTAAATACAAGTAATCTTGGTTAATTAATATAGAAAGAAGATTTGATGGCCTCACCCAGTAGTCTTGGATCGATCGAAGCCCATCTAACAGAACTTGGGAAGGAGGTAGAACCACTAGGCTTTGCACTGGACCAAACCCAAGCCGAACTTCATCATGTGAAGCTGGAACAGAATCTCCTTTGCAAGAAGTTCAAACTGATAGAAATTACTACTCGTGCGATGTTGGCTGAGCCTCCCTCAGATTCTCTCACCTTAGCACACCTTACACTTAGGTCCTATGCTGGTGTGTTAAGGGGATATGTAAGGAGACCATAACTGCCTTGTGTAATCCTTTGATTTCAATAAAAATTTTGATTTCTTCTTATGATGAATTTTATGAATTTTCAGATATCAGGATAAATATAGTATGAAAATTTTTGGTGAATTTTAGAGAAAGGATATTTTAAAATAATGATTATGTAAACCTTAAATAATTAAAAATGTGTAATGATTTTCAAAAAATGGTCTTCTACAATTATGTTCAGTATGAAATTTAGAGTCTAATAAGATCAACATGATTATTAATGAATAGTAAATTATGAATAGTGAATTTATGCTTATGATTAGTAATGTGACCCAATGGATTAGTAATATCACTTAAAAACACATTAATATAATCTAGGCACCTTGATTAAGTAATGCGATTCAATAAAATGGTTAAATAACGGTTTCATAAATTATTAGTCAAGTATTAGTTTTTTCGGGTGAATATTTTTTTTAATTAAAAATTTAATTAAAAATATTTAGAAAATTATTTTTATAAAATGGATTTCATTTTTGAACTCAGAGCATCAATATTATGTTAAAGTAATTTTTGGGGATATTTCTGAAAAAAATGAATTTTCGGTGAATAGTGTATTTATTTAAAAATTAAATTAAAAATATTTAGAAAATTATTTTTATAAAATGCAGTTCATTTTTGAAATCAGAGCATCGATATTTGGTTTAGGTGAAATTTTGGGATTTTTTTGAGAAAGTTGAATTTTCGATGAATAGTGGAAATACAGTTTTTAAGCTAAGGGTATTTAATGACATCATTAAATGATTTATTAAGTATGTAATATATATGGTAGACTTATGAATAGTAAGATAAGGTATGAGGTGTCCCAAGTGGCCAATACCATGGGAAAATACCATGGGCAAGCCCATGGTTTTACCAAAACCACTAATGAGGTGTCCCTTGGCCATTAATGCCTTGTCCCCTCACTTTCCCTATAAATACCAAGCCATCCTCTCATCCATTCGACTCCCTACTCTCCCCCAACGAAGTTCTGGTCTCATTACCTCCCAAGGATTCCTCCCAAGGTTCCCCCAAGCCCTCAATGTCCCAACATTTGAGTTTTAAGAGTTATGTTTTAAGGTAAGGGATATGACCCCCTCTCCTTCTTTTCAAGTAATCTCTTTTATGTCATTTCATTTATGCTCCATGTTCTTATGTTGGAGGATGTTCTCTTATATTCATTATAATGTCCTTTTATGTTCATAATAGGGCAGACCCCCCTCTTACTCTCATCATTTCATTTTATGAATGTTTAAGTGGCGTCGTTAGGCTGCCGAAGTTTTTGTAACGGATTCTTTCACCCTTCTCATTTTCAAGTTCTATTTTCTTGTCAAGTCATTCAAGTTCCTTCTTATTATGTTGGGGTATGATCTCTATATCTATCATACTTATATTTTATGATAATATTATGAGATAACCCATTTTATCTCTTCAATTCAGTATTTTGAAGTTTTATGTGGCGTGTTAGGCTGCCGAATTTTTAAGTGGTTCTTTCACCCTTCTCGTTTTGAAGTTCTACTTTCATGTCAAGTCATTCAAGTTCCTTTTTATTATGTTGGGGCATGATCTATATATCTATAATACTGATATTTTATGATAATATGATGAGAGACCCCATTTTATCTCTTCAATTCATTATTTTGAAGTTTTAAGTGGCGCCGTTAGGCTGCCGAATTTTTAAGGGATTCGTTCACCTGTCTCATTTTTCAAAGTTATACTCTCATGTCAAGTCTTTCAAGTTCCTTTTTATTATGTTGGGGTATGATATACATATCTATCATACTGATCTTTTTTGTTCATATGATTAGAGACCCTATTTGATCTCTTCAATTCATTTTTTTGAAGTTTAAGTGACGCCGATAGGCTGCCGAATTTTCATAAAAGAAATATTATTTTTTCCTTCCTTTCATGTTCTTTATTTCATATGGTACATCTTTCAAATTTCATTACCATGTTCATATATCCTTCATATTCTATCCCTCTACTGTTTTATGGGTCATTTATTAATGTTTGACCCATGTCCCAACTCTTTTCAATGTTTTCTAAAACCCCGAAATGTAGTCGTTATGCTGCAGAATTTTCGTCTCAAAATGCCTCTCTCTTTTCTCAAAATTATTTTATGTTATTAAGTGAATCCTCAAAGCTCTTATTTCTACGGGGGTATTCACCTATATATAAAAAATTTCTTTTTTAAATTCTGGGATTTACATACATGAAATCCTTTTTCCCTTTCTGTGGGTTTAAAGTGACATAAAGATCATGTCTTTGAAGCAGTTTTTAAAACGTTATGATTATGAAATGAAACCCATTTCTTTTATTCTATATGGGTTGTTTATGAAATTATTTATGATGATATATGTGGCTCACATGATAATAAAGACATGTCAAGGGTGCGCCCAGATAACGCTCCAATGCATTGGGTAAATATTTAATCTCTAGAGATGGCCTTTTAGACTGATACCTTGGTGAATAACCTTGGTAATTTTTAATGACACCTTGGGGATGGACCTTGGTGAAACGAAACGATTGTCAATATTAAATGTTTTATCCATATATTCAAGTTATAAAAAATGTTATTTTTATTATGATATATCTCGTGATTTCTTTCTCATGCCTTAAAGTTCTTTTCATGACCTTATTGAAGTATCTCAAGTTCACATGTAAAATGTTTCTCTTGTTTCCCTTACTGGGCCTTCTTCTCACCCTTTCTTTTGATGTATGTCCCCAGGTTATGAGATGCAGTAATAAACCTATGATGAACATGGGGAGAAGCCTTTCAAGTGTCTAAGAATAATGTTTTATGTTTTCATGTTTTAAGTTCCTGGTTTCTAAGACACTAAACATTAAAGATCCTCGGTTTTGTAAAATGTAATGAAATTTTATGTGATAAAAAGGTGGGATGATATAGTGACTACACAAAGCAGGTAAAAATCATTTGATGACCATTTAAAATGACCTCTTTAGTTCGTGTTTATTATTTATTTTGTTCAAGGGTCTCTTAGGATTTGGTAATGTCATATCAGGAAATAGAAAAAAGATACCACCTATGATTGTCGGGAACATTTGAGATAGTGGATATTGTCGGTCCAATGGCATACCGTTAAACCCTTAAACAATGCAATAGTGTCATGCACAAAATGTTCCATAAGTCACGAATTTTGAGATTTTATCTAAAACCATCTCATGTGATAGTTGTAGGATGTGATGATCTTAGTGTTCATATGTTATTTGAGTAGAATATATTATATATTATAGACTATAGTTGAAAGTATCACTTGCATAGGGATATTCCATTAGTTCTGGTGTAGTGGAATCAGGGGAATGTTCAAGAAGAGTCTTGAGTGTGGGAGTCTAATATGGGAGTGTAGTTTCCAATAATTCTTTCTAAGACCACATGGTGATTCTTAAGAAAACTCTAGGATGAGATGTTATATGGTACAGATTTTTTAAGATCTCATCTTTTTTACATATCCCCCTATCTTAGTTGTTTGTTAAAATTATTTAATTTGGGTTTTTCTTCATCTTGAAACCTTGGAGACTATGTTTTCATCATGAATATATTTGTATATAAACAATTGTAGTATTGGGTTGTGAGTAAACTTGATAAAACTAGAGAGGATCCAGGAGGAGAGCACATATTGGGGAAAATTATTTAATAATCAGGGATGTATATATGTTTTAATTAATGGTGTTTTAGAATAAATGGGTACACTATTGCCATGGGTTCTTGGTATGTTGTGAAGCCTTACTTGGGTTATAATTGTTTTTATAAGGAAAATGGGATAAACCAATCTATATAAAATTTAAACACTATTTAAATGGGTTTAACATCGTATAATGTTCAGCTGAGTGAGAATATTTAGTTGAAGCATTGAGTTTTTTGGCATATCCCTCTAAAGATAATTATATGGTGTGTAACTGTATTTCACACCATGTAAATTACTAAGTAGTATTATTATGTAAACCATGTTTTTTATTTTATTTCAAATTTACTTATAGCTTCCTCTTCTCAACCCTAAAGTACCTTCAAGGTAGTTTTGGTGTGCCTCCCTTAATTTTGAACATTCTAATCTGGCATATGATATTGGTTAGTGTATTTTATAGGTTTTCCCTTATCTCCCTTTCTTCTCTTGTAGTTATAGTTTAATAACTTTACTTGGTTCATTTTTATTTTTTATCATTATTGGTTTTGGTTCTAGGATCCCTTTTGCGATCAATTGCACCTTCATTCTCATGGGAGTTTACCATTGGAGGAATTCTTTGATCGTTAGTTAAATGCATAGGGTTCAAACCATAACCCTATGCTTAGATAATTTTTAACTATGTTTATTATTTCAATTGCGCATACATATTATGCACCCAATATATTATAAAATAATTGGATTATTCCTTGGATTCCATTTGGGTCAAATTGTTTATTGAATTGTCTTGTGGAAGTCATTTGGGTAAGAAAACACTTTATTATTAAATGTATTTTTTAACGGATTAAAGAGTGTTTAGCATGACATGGGATTTGGTGTTTTCATGATATAGACTCACCTTGGTATGTCCTGATTAATTATATAACTATTATCTTTTTGGTTATAACCAAATAGTAAATCAAATTTTTCAAAGAATGTTAAATGGTAATTTGTGTAATTAATTATTTTTTATGAGATATTTTGATATCCTTTTTGTGTTGACATGTTGTGATAAAATTCAAATATTTTATATGGGGAATTAGCCCTGTTGAAATTCTGAAATTAGTATACACCAAGAATGAAATTAAAAAAATGATAAAAATCTTACATAACTGGCTTAGGCTAGATAAATATTCAATGACTTATATAGCGGGCTATGTGTAGTGATACATCCCGAAATACATATATATTGGGGTTGGACCTGATAAATGATTATATTATTATATATCAGGCTAGAAAAAAATTAAAATATATAATGATTATATCGCGGGTTTTTCCCAGATAGGTTTTATTTTTTACCTTAGATATAGGGTCATGTTTTACCATGGTTATATGGTTATGGTTGGCATCGTTGTGAGACATGATTTGAGACATTCCATCATGGCGCCAAGGAAAGTGATGGTTTACTATGGTTATATCATAATTGATGGCATGGTTGTGAAAAATTATAATAGATATTACAGTATATAGATGAAATAGGTTGATTTGGTATTAGTTTAATTTTTTAATTAAATAAAACATTTTTTAAAGTATTGTTGTAACCACATATTATCACACATGTTATGTTTAGACGTAGTGGTGTAGAACTAATGGGTTATACTCACACAATATTTAGGAAACCATTTTTAACCTAATAATATTATATGGATCTAGAAATTGATAAGGGAAAAGGACCTTATTACTGATTATTTTATTTTATGATGGGCTAGAGTTTAAATGTGGAATTGACATGGGATCCAACACCATGACCTTTTGACTCTTCTACATTTTTATTTTATAATAATAATAAAATGGAATCTAGTTTCATTCCAGCATAAAATTACAATATTCCATTAAGATATATTGGATTATTCAGTTTCATTTATTGTTGTATAACCATTTTATCATGTTTTTCCATTATTTATATACATTGATATTTATTTGATTGTCTATATGATTAATTTCCACTATATTGTTACTCTTTAACTAAGGTTTATAATCTCTTGACTATACTCCTCACACCCCCACTACTATTTGGAAATTGTTGGCATATAGGGAGGCACACTTGAGATCTCATAACCAACCCTTTTTAGACATGTAATAGATTTTTAGATCAAGGGACATTATTGTAGGTTAAATGTACGCATGAGTAATGTTTCCATTTTTTAACAATCATGATGGAAAGAATGAAAATATTTTTTTTCCTTTATATAAAAATAATTATTCTATAAATAAAATATTATGTATTTAAATAATCAATTATATTTCATCCACGTGTTTTGGTGATGAAAAAAAATAACATCGCCTCATAGATGTTGTAGTCCACATATATGCATGAACGATGATATAATTTTTCAATGGATGGAATGGTAAGAAATCAGATGATATACTATCTTTATAAAATGTTAAATATTTATTTAATAATATATATATATATATATATATGTATTTATATAAATTAAATCAATCATTATAACCTTATAGGATATGTGATGAGGTAAAATGAATAAAATCGATTCGCGAGGCACTAGCCCACCATACACAGGAATGAAGTGTTCCATTCAAATTCGATTCAAGTGCATAAAGACATAGGATATAATATTAACATAAAAAATATTAAAATACTGAAGATACATATTTTATAATTTATTCATGTTTTAAAAAGATTTTAAGGATATATAAGAAGAGTTATAACTAAAACATTTGGTTCAAAGCTATAATTCCTTTTTGGACATCCCCATTTTATTTACACCATATCCCTCAACAATTTTTATTCATCCCAAAATAAGACTTATATAATGGGGGTATGGATGTTATGATGTTATTTGGGAACATATTTTCTCAAATAACGTGCTCAAAATGTGTGACGAAGAGTAGATAAGAGTTTCCATTTTATATGTGAGCAGAGGAGAAATTTTAGAATCACATAAATTATTATATTAATAATGTTTAAGTTTTCATTTAATGGTGATCCCCATTGACATAGTAAGAATATAGGATGAGGATGTGTATAAATTATCTCATCCACTAAAATTTGGATAAGTTTACACTATATTTTCACCATTATCTCTTTGTTTTAACCCCATTAAATCTTTTGACAACTACTGTGATATCAGTATTTTTTTCTATTTTGGTGTGATGAAATTTACTATAAAATGATAAAAATGTCCCATAAATAGGTCATGGATGATATTTTCAACCATACCCCATTCAATTATCTATAAATATACATTTTTATTAATTTTTAACTATTTAATAAAATATTTTTTATTATAAAATATCATTAATGACATTTTTGGACATACATGAAATATTATAATATAATATATGTATAACTAATTTCAAATGGTTCCAAAATGATAGAGATACAAATTTAAATATTATATGGAAAAAATTTAATATAATAATTAAATTTAAATAGGTTTGAAATTATGTTTACCTAATCTTTTTATATACTCCTAGGTTAATAAATTTCCACTTTAACCATTGTAATGACTATTTCCATATTAAGAGGTTATAATTTTACTTCTAAGATAAAAATTGGAAAATAAATGTCTATAGAACAAAATTTTTTATCATTTTTTATCCTAATTATCAACTATCATATTTTTAAGGATTTTTAAATAATATAATATTATGTTATATAAGATAAAATATAATTAATATATTTTTTCACACTATTTAATAAATTTTAATTTCACAAAAATAAGGAAAAATAATTAAAATGTAAATTTTTCAATCATATCTTAAATTTTAAATTTTTATTTCAAATTTCATTGAAACTATAAATCACTGAAAACTATTAATAGGGTTTTTAATATAGTTTACTTGATTTGTCAATTGGTTGTTCTAGCCTCAAGTCGGCATAACATACGTATTTAAGGTAATTATATCATCATAAAAGTTAAAATTTAAATCCATCATAAAAATCATTTTGCATTAAAACAAAAAATTCAGACCAAAAATAATTTATTTCATCCATGTAAGAAAAAAAAATTATTTTGAAAGCATGATATTGAAATTTTATACATTATATTTATTTAAAATAATATACGTGCAATTTTCAAAGAAAAAATGGTACAAAATTCCCCTTAAATCAAATAATGGATGAGGTTGGTCGAACATCAGTTATACAATAGATAAAATTCATGTGTTGGGAAAATTTTAGTCATTATCATATCATTTTAACCTTAATTGCCTGATTTACCCTTATCGAGGTGTCTAATAATTATTATTATTAGTATTCATAATGAAAAAAATTAAAAGATACATAATTTACAAATATAGGCCTATTGACTTTGAATATGGAAACCATTTTCCTAGATTCAATTGCTATAAATTTTCAAAATCAATTTTAATAAAAATTCATAAAACCTAATGACAAATAGGATTTTAGAAAAAGGCTATTTTAATACCAAACATGAACTTCTTCCAAAATAAATTATAATACTAGATAAAATATATTTAATTATATTATATAATATTAAATAAGGAAAATTTAACTTTATTAGAAAATGTATATAATAACGGATATTTTCAATGAAAATAAATCAGAGATTTAAAAAAATTGTAATTTTCTATATTTACATAAAATGAATCTATTAAAAAAATTCCCAAAATTTCACCCTAGTCTAATTTTGATATGATGAATTCAAAAATTATATCATTTTTTTAAATATAATATTCCAAATGTTCTTGAAATTAATTATTACATTTTCTAAAAAATAATTAAAACCCTTATTTGAAGAAACATTTTTTGAAGCCTAATATAACATAAATAAAAAACGTTTTTATTTACTAATCATTAATCAAAAAAATTATTTTGATTTGGAAATTTATATATAATTCATAATTTAATTAATAAAATTCACACCCACCAATTTAATAGTTTGGTAATAACTATGTCTTTTAGATATTAACATTTCAGGGTTCAATTAATCAGGGTGTTGTGTGATGTATATGAAATCATACATAGTGTTATTTTAAAATATTGGGATATTAAATTCTACCTGATTTAATAAATTATGTATTCATTATTTTAACATAATCTCGGTTATAGATGGTATGAATCTTGAAAATACCTATGTTGAAAACTGATATCCCAAACATGTTTAATAAAATTTCCTTTTGACAAGTGAAAATGTGATATAAAAATGACATCTAGAATAACGTAAAATTGTTTTCCAAATAAAGGATCATTATTTTGAAGTGAAAATAAGGACATAGGGGAGAAATTTTTTTCCCAAAAATTAATGAATAGTGATTGATAATATTGATCATAATAAATAATATAATTTTGAGAATGATAATAACCAAAAAACTATTAATCAACGAGGCGTGAAAATGTCCATAAATTCATCAAAAATGAAGGAAATAATAAAATTAATCCATGTTTTTCAAATATTTTAGTAATTCCTTTAGCATATATACTAAGAATATAAGGAAATATACTTACCTGATAAGAGTAATTTCATCCAATAAAACTCTTCCACCATAATCGTATATTCTAATTCAAAATTCTAGTATTAAAGATGAATTATTTTCATGCACAAATAACTAAAATCGGCATATAATGGATCACATAATTCACAAAAGGGTAATAAAATATTATTTATATCTTAAGACATTAAAAAAACAATAATGGATTGATTACGGTAAGAAAATTACCAAAATCAATAAACATTTAAATGATGAAAAATAATATTACTTACTAAAGCCTAAAAAAATAAAATCCAAAGATTAACATATATCAATTGATAATTGGATAACCTTAAAATTAATCAAAATATAGTTGAAAAAAATTAAACACAAAGATTAAATGGATTTTATCAAATATTCATTTGAGATTAATTTACTATTCATCTTCAATCAACCTTGGTAACACATAAAGTCATATACGCAAAAAATGTATATTTATTAATTATATATTATCCAAGAAATTCTAATCATTTTATTTAATAAAAATAAATCCATGTTAAAATTATATATTTTCCTAAAATATAATTCATCATTTATTCCACAATGAAAATATCAACTTTTCCAAAAATATTTCCTTTTGACATATTATTTTAATGTTCCATGAATAGTGAACTTCTTCCAAAATAACATTAACAAAAAAATCAATTTTAAATCTAATGGTTGTTTATAAGTTAAAACATATGTTACAAAATTGTTAAATTCCATAATTACCTCAATATCAAAGATCTGATAAACTCTAAAGGTTACTAATACCTTTAAACTTATGTTAACAAAATTTAAAGGAATTTTTCCTAAAATGATGGTTCATGTTTAACCTAAAATGAGTTTCTAGTACTTTAAACATATGATTATCCTCAACCACATAAAACCTTTTTGGTATCATCAACTATAAAATTAACCACTAATGAAAACATCATAATATACAATGTTTTTTAAACCCTTACTTGATTCCATCTAAAAGCAACTAACCTTAAACATTACATTATATTTTTTTCAGTTAATATTTCACATTATTATAATTTGGAGAACATTAAGATTTTGAGTTTTAAAAAATTAGTAAAAACTCTTTCAAAGTGGACACATCCACTAAAAATCCGTTTTTTGTACAATATAAAAATTTTAAAATACTATTTTCATGAAAAGATTCAAAAATTTCAACTTGAATTATTATTTCTTCATACATATTTTTAATCCTTGTGAAAAAAATTTGAAAACACTGGATGAGAAAAAAATCAGTAAGGGGCATAAAATAAAAAAAATACTTCAATACGGTTAAAAACATGAAAACCCATAAAATGATTACATTTATGAACATAATCATGGGTGTCTAAAATAAATTATGTCTATATAAAAACCACACACTTTTTCTCAATGAAAACCATTAAGACGCATAGTAAGAAAATAACAATCCATTTTGGATACTTAGATCATTATAATCATAACATGTGTTAAAACCATGCCTGACGTAACTAAATCATGATTATATATATTGTAGAATCCTTCTAGATTAACTCTATTATTCATTACATTAAATACAAGGAACATTACAAAATTCATTGGAGAGATCCAATAGGGCTTACCCCTCATGTAAGTCATAACTAGATCATAGATTGTATAAAATATATCAGGCTCACCCATCATCTTCAATAATGCTCATGTCTCATATTGGAAATAGAAAAAAAATTATTACTTCATATTATTATTATAAAATACAGTAAATAAATTTTTTAACTATTATAAAAACACATACCATTATCACATAAAATTGGGGACAAATTCCCTAATCCCATTGAGGTATCATTAAAATGTAAAATTACCAAAATTATGTCAAAATTATTTCATTTAAAGATAACAATGATAAATTTTTTTGGATTATTAAAATAAATGTAAATTAATAATGGTGGGAAATTTTTTCATTCCATATATGAGGAACAAAACAATTCATTAACACTTTGTTAAAAAATGTGAATATATATTATGTAAAATGCATAAAATGATCCTTTTTTAGTAAAATTATAATACATTTAAAAGAGACATAAATTATTCTTAATAATTAATTTATTTCCATATAAATTAACCAAATAAATAATTATATGAATACGGAGTTGGAATTAACTAATTTATAAAATAAATATTTAAAATATTTAAAATGATGTTTTATGTTAAACTATCCCTTAACATGAGACTGACTCAACACATGTATTATCTATCATGGATAATAATAAACCTATGATAATTATTTAGTTTCATAAAAAAAATCAATTTTATTATTCATTTTATTTATTTCCATGTTATATTCAATTACTTAATCCTTTAACTTCATGTCGGAAAATTTCATGATATTCAACTCATTGGTCAAAAATGACATTGGTAGCTTGAATATAGTCATACATGTTATGATTAAAAAATATATATAATAATATTCTAGAAATAATTATACTTTTCATATATATAATATGATTTAATGACAAAGTATGATTGATGTTTATGAAAAATGAACTATTCTACAATTGTAAAGATGGTAGTATATACATACACATGAGTAATGTTTCTATTTTTAGTGATCTTTATAGAAATATTGTATGCCTTAATTTATCTTACAATACTCATGATTATATTATATATATTAAAATATATACTTAAATAAACATATACATCACCCATTTGTTGTTGTTATGTAACTAAAATCAGATTATCTCTTGTAGGTTGTCATCCCCACATATACACAAAGCACTTTATCATTTTTCATTGGGGGGAATGGTAGAAAAGAGTGTTACATGTTATATTTTTAAATTGTCAATTATTTTAGGAAACTAATTTTTATATATATATTAAATCCATCATTATAACTAGAGGTGGGAGGTGGTGATAGAAAAAAAAAGAAATTACATCAGTTCATGAGTCGATAGTCCACCGTACACATGAATAATAGATCAGTTTCCCATTTTATATATTAAAAGGATAATGGTTATGATATTAACCAAACATCATATAATTATATGTAATATATATGTATTATTATGTCATCTTGTTTCATGATGACTTGATTTATGTAGAATAATAAATAAAACAAAAAACATTATGTAAAATGTTATACCTCTTCTTCGGACAACCCCCTTTATATTGAACCATATGTCTGATAAGGTTATTATTCCATCGAAAATAAGACCCCTATAATGATATTAGGTATTTTATAAATTTATTTTTTCTAGGATTATAACATTCTATAACCCTCACTCTAAAATCCGTTTCTGAAATCATAGACATTACTTTTATGGATTTTTTTCTGATAATTGTGACCAATTTTTTCCATCCAAACCACACAACTTCAAAAGGAAACATTGAAACAAATACATTATTAAAGACCTTTATGTTTTATATTTTTGCAGGATTTCTAAAAAAATCTCTAAATAAACAATTAAAATGAATTAAAATTGGTATTTCTACCATTTAACACTTCTTTAATTATTTCACATTATGTCACCCTCATCATCAATACAAAATCCATTCTATATATAATTGTTTGAAAATCATTATTTATAACATGGGAATATGAATCGTAATAAGGGTCATAACAGTTTCTCATTAAGGGAAAACATAATAATTAACAATTGAATTTCAGCATTGATCAAAAAAAGAGCATATAAGTATGGTGAGATATTCATTTAGCTTGAGTATAACACAAGAATACTCATACCCATCAAAATGAGCATCATCAAACATGATAACTTTTCATATGGCTTTCAAAAGGAAATATTCTTAAGAATAAATAATCATGATCCATGTGATACTAATCCTGGTCCGATGAAACATCATAAACCCTCAATAGGTGTAAATATGTGTTGGTATCTGGGGACATCGTCACATAAAACCCTTAAAGATCCCTTAAAAATTTGAATAATAATATTTCCAACTTCCAATACAACTCTTCAAATAACATAATCATTACCCAATGCATTAGAGAATTATCTTAGTGATCCCATCATTTAATCTATAATGGGCGCACCTAGAACTATCTTGGATTCCCCATAATAGAATCAGTAATAGGCTCACCCAGCGCTATCTGGGACACCCAATCATATAAGCTATAATAGGCTCACCCAGATCAATCCAGGTCACCCCATCATATATAATTTCTAAGAATAATAACATGATTAAACTAGATATATCTCTCACTTCATCAGAAATCTCATATAAATATTCATTATTCTTTCAAAACCTGATTAACCCATGGAAAATAAATCTATTTTATATCAGTCTCTCCAAAATATGATGAACCCAAGTAAAATAATTGAGTTCTATAAAAATCTCCTTGAAACGTGATTTTCCATTTTAAAGGGAAACGATATCCATAATAATCTCTTTAAAATAATTTTAATCAATCTAGAAAATAATTTGGATGGTATCACTACAAAATATCCACACTGAAGGATAATTAACAATAAGGGTTTCTATGTTGATGAATAGAAATACCATTAAAATATCATTAAAAACATTCTTTGTGAAAATATATTTTTCATTTTTAAAATCTTATATCCAGAAAATAAAATAATTATAAAATCATTTCATTTGAAAACTATTTTTTGAAACTAAGAATATAATGAATATTAATAAAAAATATATTAAAAATAACCATGTATTAATTGATAGGAAACTTCAAATAAATAATGGTGATGTCGATGGATAATTTTCTACATGCAGTAAATAACATTATATTTTCATGTTAAAATGTTTAGAGAAGTTACTTGATAGGATATCAACAAGAAGATTCCATTGAAATGAATTTTTTAATTGATAAATTGTATTAAAATTTCATTAATAAATTATTTTAAAATTGTTAAAAATGTTTTTATGTCATTTTTATGAAACAAGGTTTTCAAAGAAAATCGATTTTTTACTAAAGAGACAATCAATGTTAAATTTTATTTAAAAAATCTTCATTGTCCTATGAATAAGAGTCTAAAATGGTACTATTACATGAAAATTTTATGAGTAACAATATGAGATGATAATTGAAGATAATTATATAACTTCAATATCAGATGATTAACTATACACAATAGTTATAAATTATGATATTGTATCAAAAGACTCTTATCACATTGGTAACCTTGCATCTTAATCCCCATTAAAAAAACAATAAATAAAACACATAATATTATGAAAATAAGAAGATTCATCATATAACATGCTAAAGGGGAGAATATATGTAACAATCTCAACACTAGTATCTCATTGTTGGTGCACTACATTCTACAATGGAATATATGTAAGATTGAAATCTCAATGTTATGAATTTATTAGCAATTTTGAAAAACTATATTTCATACATTATGTATATTTTACATTGGAAAAATAAATAAATCATAATAAATATAAAATTTCATCATCTTTGAATCTCATTCCAATAATTCATCTTTATATCCAGTGGAATGGAAAAATTAATGGTGAACTCAAATTCATAGTAATGGTTAAATAAAGTGGAAGAAATAATGAAAAAATGTGAATAATCAATATAGAAAGTTAAATAACTTAACACACATTCCATTTAAATAACATGATATGTCATAATCAATATGGAGATGTAAATAACTAAAAGCATTTCTATTTAATTAATAAATTGACAATGAAATAAATCCCAAAAAAAAATTCATTGATAAAATATCATGGATAAAAATAAGAGAATACTAAATTGATTAAAATATCAACTGTTGAATGTCTGGTTTCCCAGGAACATGAAACATTTACCATTCAGATCTATCCTCAAGATAGTTTAAAACCAACTGGGTAAAAACCCATCTAACTTTTTCAACTGATTTATCTCATGAGACTACAAATACATTGAGGTGATTTTATTAAATAGTATCCAACCCATGACATTCATGTAAAAATTGTTCCACATATTTCAAATAATTGATTTAAATTCATGAAAAATGCACAATATCAAATATCCTTACTGAGTAAAGGATACAAATATATCAATATTTCCCCAACATATAAAATAACATTAAAAGAATATTGTTTATGTAAAAATAATAAATACTTCAGGAAATGGTCATATGCATCATTCAAAAATTTGTATATTTATGATAAATATAACGGCCAAGGAAAAAATATTATAATAAAGTGATTATTTCAAGAATAAGTTAACAATCACAAAATATTTCACAAAAACAATATCACTTTATAATTTTCAAATCAAATCCTCTTGGATGATTTAAATGAAATTGAAACCTAAAATACCATGAATAATTAATTATTCAGTATATTTAATGTACAAGGGGTATTATATACACCACATAAATTTGTATTGGTGAATAATAAAAAAATAATTCTCAATGGAATGAAAAATGAGATGGAATCATGTGCCTTACGCTCACATTTGGATGAAGGCCATTTTACCTCCATTATAAATTATTTTAGTAAATACTTAATTTATAACATTACCATATTAATAATAATAATATCTTATATGATTATTTTATAGCATCTTATTACATGTTTATTAATAATTATTCATTATTTTCACTCTTTCAGGTGTTAACTTCCTTGTTTTTATTCTCTTTTGACTTGTTATTTTTCATTCTGATTATATAGATCTTTAAATAATTATCTCCATAAGGTGAAAAATGATTTAAATATCACATATATTAAATGTATATAAAAATATAAAAATTATTTAAAAATTTGATTATAATAAATTGAGTACACCTTTAATGGAGATGATATGTTGTACGTACGCATGAACACTTCTTCCATTTTATTATCATACTAATAGAAATAAAATTAAATGATAGATATTTATATTTTCATTATAGAATCATATTTATGCCATACATATAATATATGTTCAATAAAATCATCCTTAATATTGTCAATGTAAATCAGGAATTAATTACATTGCTTCACAATGCGGTAGTCTGTCGTACACATGAAAGGCATTATCCTATTCCAAAAAATAGAAATAATAATGGTTTTTATTATATAATAATTCCAAAACAATTCATACATAATAAATTTAATATGTATCACATATAAAAATTATTTCCATAATTACTCTGATACTTTAAATGTTGTAATGGGGAAACCAACAAAAACAGTTTTCAAGGCGGTTGTCCATCGTACACATGAATAATGATTTTGTAACCCATTTTATGGAATTGGGTGAAGCCATAGGTCATTCAATTAACATAAAAATAAAAAAATAAAATCATTATACATAAGATGTCATATAATCATGGTATGAAAATAATTTAACATGTTTGTGAGTGAAATAATTTAAAAATTCTAATAAAGAAAATCATTTCCTCTTCTTTGTGTGTCCACCTTAGGTTTTTATTAATGTCTTCCTAAGTGGGTCCTATCAAAAAGATAATTATTCTATGATGAGGGGATGGAATTTTGGGATCTATTTTTTAGGGATGTTTAGAACCAAATTGGTTTCATATGTGTGAATAAGTGATGGGAGGGAGTTCCCTTTTATATTTGACGTTGAGTGGTATTCTCACAAATACCAAAAAGTAAACACTATTATGAGGACTCCCTTAGCTCATGTGACTCCAATAATGATATATTTTTTATAAATAAGTATATATTTTTTAAATATGTCCATATAATGGTTTTTGGAAATGTTTGGGGTTATTTCCAAAATATATCATTTAATATTAAAAACTATCTAATCTCATTTATACCTTAATCGCTAGGATTAACATTAACTATTTTTGCAAATAAATGTGGTAAATAATTATGTTAAATATATTAAAAATTATAAATTTTGATTATTAAAAATAATTAATCCTTTTTTACATAGATTAACTCACATATATATAAGAATTTAATTTAAATTTATCTCTTATAATTGATGACAAAGTGGGGTTTTATGTTAAAATCGTCAAAACTTTGAAAAGTTTTTTATCATATTTCCCTATTAAATTAACCTAAATGACATAAACTCGGTTAATAGTTGTATAATTTATCTATTTTAACATTAAAATTAATTTAATCTATATTTTAACATTTCAAATTATTTATTTAAAAGTGGGTTCTCAATTAAATTTATTACTTATCATTATTCATCAAAAAATAATACTTCTCAAAAAATACAAAAAATTCACCATAAGTTAATTTTGAAATTACACATTAAATGTTATTTTTATTTTGAAAAAATAATATTTTTTAAAGCATAAAAATTTATTTTTCAAAAAAGTGCTCCATTAAAAGGCGTCAAAAGATCCTTTTAGAAAAATCCTTCTTTTTATGGGTAAAATTTTATTTGTTATTATCATATACTCCTACATTATATTGAATTTATGTAAAAAATATTGAATAATTAATATAGAAATTTCATTAAAATCATTAAAAAATTATTGGATTACATTGTTGATATAAAACACACTTCGGCGCATAAAATAGATTTTTTGGACAGTGATTTCTTTTTATTTTTAAAGGTGTTTTATTATAATTTATAATTAATATGTCACCGTAGAATTATATAAAAATTTATTAATAATATTTTAAAATTTTAATTAATCCTTTTAATAGCTATCATTATAATGTCTAGCTACTAACTATTATATAAAATAATAATATTAATAAAATATTGTAGTTTGGTAAAACTTGGTATTTTGTGTGATGAAAACTATATATGTAAGACATTCATGCATATAACACAATATAAATCATTATTTAATTCATTTCAAGATATATCAAAAAAATAAATTTATTATTGAAAGAAAATATATTATAATGTCTTGGGGTCTTACATTCTTCCCTCCTACAGAAATTTCAACCTCGAAATTTTATGGATATTATCTTTTAAAAATGATGACACTAGTTCTCCACCATAAATTTATATGGTTTCCACATTTCATCGTCAATTTTTTTATTTATAAAAAGTAATTTTTCCCGAAAATATTTCTAACTCGTCAATAATTTCTATCTACTATCAACAATTTTGATGAGTCTTTCGATGTAATATAAATCAGGTTCCAACTCTATTTTATAAAAGGTGAACAAATATATTTGATTTTTCATGTAATTACTTTTAAAAGATATATGGAAGGTGTCATGTACTTCATACATTGAGATTCATTAAAATTAGCCTGAATTACCTTTAACTTTATTTGTTTCTCATCAAGAAGTTATGGGCCGTCAAGTTTGCATTCACCAAATTCATCCCAACAACATAGAGTGTGAAATATCTTCTCATAAAATTCTTCATATGATGCATTTTAAATACATGAATAGAAACTATTGTTATAGAAAAACTCAACCAAAATTATTAACTTATCCCACATACCTTTAAAGTAAACTAGAATGAAATTTTACAGATGTTCAAAAAATTCTCATGACATCATTAATATAGATCTTTATAAGGTGTACAAGTGGTAAATATTCCAATAATGTGAGGAAATGTGAACATTTGGTTTGGTGTTCACTAATAACCCATATTGTATAATTATTTATATGAATCAATGGAAGACTTGTAAGAGTGTACATAGTAATATTATCCCATTTACACACAAAAATAGTAAGTTGTTGCAAGAATCCCCTAGGGTGTTGTCTCTCTAATTTAACTTGTTGAAAAATAAAACATATAGATACGTAATCATTAATTTCTTACTTCATGTGGTCCAACACAAAAAATTCCTTAAAATCCCAATACATTTTTTGTTTCTAGGGTTTATAAGAACACTTTATTTATGAGAATCATCTAATACTTCCCATTTTATCTCAGGTATATATGAAATACGTAATCTCATCCTAAATTTTAGGACACCATTATCAGAAACAATTTCTATTAATTTCCCATCATTCACTGCTCTAATATTCTCCTGAAGGTTTTCATCATTAGATTGAGAATTATTTATAGTCTCTAATAAATATAGTCTTTAAATAATTGGAAAAATTGTTGATGTCTCGCATTCCTTAATAACTCATATATTCATATTCACTAGATCCATTAACATAAGATCCCTCTCAATTCTCATTGGTTCCATAACTTTATGATCCTTACTACGCAATGCATATGTTACCTTATTTACATTTCCTAGGTTTTAGTGTATTGATAAATCATAGTCTTTGAGTAGATCAATCCATCACCTTACTCTCAGATTAATATATATTAGTGTAAGTAAGTATCGTTGTTTTTTTATACATGTATATCTAACATCTTTCAATATAGAGATAATGTCTTCATATCATAAAAGAAAACATCATATATTCAAAATAAAGTTCACAGGTTGGGTATTTATATTTTTTTAATCTCCAACTTCCATCAATCATAAGATAACATCATCATTATCCATTAAGTTACTTCTAATTCCCTTTATTGAAGCCTCACTATATGTCATGAATCCATCACTTCTGGGTAGTCGGGTAAAATAACATATCACTGACCAATCTTATCTTTAGATCATCAAAACATTTCTTGCACTCCTTCATCGAAACAAACGTAACTCCTTTTCATGTAAGCTCGGTTAATGTGTTATCCAATAATGAAAAATTCTGAATGAATCAATGATAGTAACCTTCCAAACCAATGAAACTATGTACCTCAATTATTTTCTTTCATGTAGGTCATTCTATCACAACCTTTATATTTTTAATATCTACTAATATTTCATTAAAAGAGACAATATTTCCATGAAAATAAAATTCTTGAAGCTATAAATAACACTTACTAAATTTCTCATATGGCTATTTACTTTTATATGTATTAATAATAATATATAATTAATTCTAATGGTCTTCATATCTTTTTAAATAATCCATAATATCATCAATGAATACCAAAACAAAATCATCATAATATTCCAAAATACCCTATTCATTTTATCCAATAAAAAAATTGTTCATTATTCATTCCAAATGGAATTACTGTAAACTCGTAATGTCCATACAAAATTTGAAAAGTTTTCTTCAAAATGTATTCCTTATATACATGTAATTTTAATACCCAAAATGATGATAAATCTTTGAAAAATAATATGTTCATGAAATTGATTCAATTGGTCATTAATGAGAGTTAAAGGATACTTTTTCTTTATTATAATATCATTTATTTCCCTATTATCAATGCATAACCTCATTGATCTATATTTCTTGTTATTGAAGAGAACGTCGGATCCCTATAGAAAACACAAGGCAGAATAAATCCCTTATTACCAAAATATTCTATCTTTTTCTTCAACTCCATAAATTATATAGTTTCAATTTTATAAGGATTCCTTGATAATGGAATTATATCCAGGATTAAATCAATGGAAAATTCAACTTCATGATCTTAGGGATGATGAGGTATTTCCTCTAGAAATAATTCAATGTATTCATGTACAATATGTATATCCTCAATTTGAAAATTACCTTATTCATCTCATTATGTTTTTTACTCTTATTACGAAATAATTTCATTCAACAGAGTTATTGGGGGTGGATATAAGTAAGAATCATATGATTATGTTTCTACTCCCAAAAATAATTAAATCATCATCTTCCTCACAAATCACAATTTTTTTCTACATTAAATTTTTTCATAATATTTTTAAATTTATTATATACTGGGGATTATATCAATATCAACATTAGGTATGATAAAAATGTTAGAAAATAAATCAGGTTGTTATTTCATAATGGGGATATCCTAATACATCTTTGTTTTAAGGAGAATTCCCTTGTGAGTATTGATTGAGAAATCCTTTTTTAAATCTAAATGAAAATTTCAAATTTTTTTGAAAAATCATGTAGATTTTAATGTATTAAATGATTTAGAAAAAATCATGGAATTTGATAAATTTAAATATATGATTAATATACCATACACCACATCATTGGGTACTTCTACCTTAGCTATGTGGATTTCATATTCTTAGGAATCTCCCCATGGCCACTTCTACTGTTTATTACTTTTATACAAGGGTCATTTGTTTTCCTAGTGTCGCATCTACCTATATGTGAATAGTAAATAGAAAATTTTTCATTATTACTCTTACATTATTTTACTTGATGGCCCTTTTCTCAACACTTGTTGGAAACTTTAATTCCCATCAATCATTTCCAAGAGTTATTTTTTCACAGTTCTTACAAGGTGGGAATCCATTCATTTCCTTATAGTTATTTGAAACATTCCCTTTTTTATATTTTTCAAATGACCACTTCTTTTCTTGGTTTCCCTTTAATATGTAAGATTGTTATAATTTCTTCTCTCTCTTTAGGGTTTATAAATCTATTTCATCATGTGATGGGAAATTTTGTGTGATCAGTTACCTATGTTGACTTGGATTAATCCCTCAAAGTTAATGGTCTATCTTGCACTCTATATTGCACAGGTAATCTATAGAATACAAATATACCCTTTTAAAGGTAGATTCATTGTCTTCAACACTCACTTATTCATTTTTCTTTAATCTATAAAACCTTATCTTCATCTTAATTTATTTCTCACTGGGTATATATTTATCTAAAAACATAACCATAAAATATTTCCATTCTATGAGTTCTGTTTCTTCTTCTTCTCTAGTATTCATGAACAATGACCCCTATGTATGAAAATATCATTTGATACAATACACTAAAAGTGTAACATTATCCTTTTCACTGCATCCCAAGGCCATAAATATCTTTTCCATAGACTTAAACCATTACTCAGCTACATTTTGACCAGTATTATCACTAAAATATGGGGGATTATATCACATTAAATGATTTAACATAGGAGAATATCATTGTAGAATATATTTATCCCATCCAGAAAATATAATTTATCATAACCAGATTGAGATTCAGTATTATAGACATAATTTTCTCTTTTCTAATATCGGTTGTGTCGGTTTACTTAGCTATAAAATCTCTACATTTTACATAATTAATTATATTCTTCTTCTTTTTTGGATTCAATTCTAAAAATGGGAAATAGTATTCCAGATCAACAAATTATGAATTTTAAATCATAACATATAATTCCATAAATTAAAAAAAAATACATTGTTAACCTTAAAATCATAAACTTTGTTTTCATTGGGGATAAATTTATATTAAAATCTGTTAGAACCCGGATCGTCATTTTAGGTATGGATCTTGAATTCTCGTGTTTTTGAGAAAAATATGAGTTTCTGGAATTTTTAAGAGTATATTCCTTGTTATCAAGAGTACAAGTCATGTACCAGGTTGTTGTGGGTAACTATGTATTTTCCGTGTAACAGACAAGTACATGGCCTTGTGGGTGACATTGATACCGCCTAAAGTGGAGGTCAGTTAAGGCATGTACATTGAGTGTACATTAAATGAGAACACGAGGTACTTTTCTATTTATTAGTTAAACCAGACTGAGGTCATGTCTAATTGGAAAAAACAACTTCTCGACTCATCATGTCCAGGAGCGACTACAGGTAATGATTCTTCTACGGGCCCCCGGTCAACTGTCTATTATCTAAATCAACTGTAGTCAATTGCATTGGGATCTCTATAGTGATTTCTTCCTTCTTCTAGACCCTCGTTCTTTGAATTCTCCTCTTTTATGACATATCCTTAGTTGAATGTTTTAGATGTTTTTATAGATATATGTCATTCTAGGATGATTAATGTCCCAACAGTGGATTATATTGATCATACAACACTGATGGGGGTAGTTTGTGCCTTTATGTAGTTAGTCATTAAACTTTTATATGCAAAATTTCCACTACCCAAGATTTATGTGTTTCATGTTTAGGTATTTTAATCCTGTTGATGTCTTCTATGCTTGTTTTCATGGGTTAGGTATCCTGTTTTTTAATAGGTTTATTTTTTTATGCTATGGAGGTGTTTACCCATATTTTTTTTGGAAATGATCGTTTGGTCTAGTTTGGCTTATTATGTTTTTGATTATAATGTCTATTGTTTATAGGATGGGCTGATTTATTTAATGCTTTGATATGATTTGTAACTATGTAGCCATGTAGTTCTTGATGTTTACTTTGGCTGCTGAACATCATTGTGCATGATTGCATTACACAGGACTATGGAAACCTAGTGTACTGAGACTATAAGGGGAATTGATGTTGAGTTCTTCCCCAGAGTGTCCGTTATTTATCACATTGTGAGACCATATGGGATATTCACATTGAGTGCTTCCTCATAGTGTTTATAGTTACTGTTATGAGACCACACGGGGAATTGATGTTGAGTGCTTCCTTAGAGTGTCTTTAATTTATCGTTAAATTACTATAGTGGGAATTTATGGTGAGCCCTTCCCCAGAGAGTATTTTTTTTGCATGATACCATTGGGGTTAGACCATGTGGGCTCACTCAAGAGGTCATTGTGTCCTTATATAAGATGTGCCAAATGGGTTAGGTTGTGATAACTTACCTAGAGTGTTGCTTGAGATTGATTGGTTGAACCTAAGGGGGTAGTTTGTGATAACTTCCCAGAGTGTTTCTTATTTTCATTTGGATGATTAATTGAAGTAAATAAATGAATGTAATTAAAACTATATGATTGTTTACTTTTGAGTACTTTCTTGTTCATTTCTTTTTTTTTTCTTATTGCCTGCTATATATATTCACTGACTATTAAGAACTTATCTTTGGGTGTTTGACTACTGGGTTTCGTCTCACAACCTGTTTGGGTAATGCTTTTGCGCCCAAACTGATTATATTGTTGTAGGTATAGATAACCTCAAGTTCCCTTCTACTTTAGGTACTTGATTTTTGTGGCACTTGAGAGCATGGGAGCAATCAGAATCTTGTGATGCTACTGATGTTTTTTACTTGTATTCTTTTAACATTGGTTTAGTATTGTATTCAAGAACTATGGCTTGTTTTGAGGATTTCCTATATACTTGATTCATGCTTCAATATTGATATACATATATGTTTTAGTTGTTTATTTACTTCCAGTCTTCCATTGTTAACTGTTGTATGGTATTATTATATCTTATGCTACTGTTATCGGTTTCCTTCGGCAGCATTACTCTTCCAATGAGGGTATAGTTTCCCCACTATCACACCTAAGGCCCATGATTCTAGTCGGCAGCCTATGGATTCTGTATAAATGTGCTTAAGGAAATGTGACCAACTTGGTATGGGGAACCTCTGGTTGGCACCCATAATTGAGATTTTTTAAAATTGGTATTGATGGAACTATTTTCATCTTGACTTATTTTTTGAAGTCAAGAGTCAGATAAAAGATAGAATAGGTTGTTGGAAATAAGTTGTACCTAGTAGTAGCTGACCCATGTACATGGAAATGCTAATTTACCTTGATTATTTCATTTTTTATTTTTTGAGATTTTACAGTTCATTTAATGTCACCATTGGTTGATTCACATGTTTTGTGTTTTTGATGTCGATAGTATTGAAGTTATATTTCTATTGAAACTTGATGAGGGGAGGGTATGCCATCTCAAGCATCATATAAGAACATCCAAGATTCCATATGCCAGGCATTCATTCCATGCATTTTAGGGTGCATTATTGATTTCTTGTTGTTCTAGTAGATTTGTTTCTATATATGCATGATTTTTTGATATATATCTTGATAGAATACCTGCTATTTGATAGGATATTGGATTGTGTAAGGTATCATTTGAATTAATTCCAATATTTGGTTCTTGAGGTGTTATGGGCCGTCATGGATTGGAATTTTGTGGGTCATTTCACTGTTATGCTTGTATATGACATGTATAAGATTCAAAACATTGATTCGTGGGGATTATAGGCCCTTATAGATCGGAATTTGGCACATTAATGTTCATTTCAATGTTTTTCTGGTTTTCAGAATCGTTTATGAGGCTTACTCTCTGAAAAAACCCAGAATACACTATGTGTATTGTTGAATACATTCCATGTATCCTTCTGTTCAGGAAGGAACTTTTTTCATCATTGCACTTCGTGTACTATATGTACACACTGTGCAGTCTCTAACTATGTTACTAGATATGTGGGAAAAGACACGAGGTTAGGAAATCCTTGGAGGAACGTGTTGTGTATCAGACATAAACATCTTGTTATAGGGACTGTGTGTCCACCTGTGTAAATGATGACATGAATGTATGAAAATTAGGTTATATACGTCATGTCATGCTTGAACACATCGTGTAGTGTAACCCATGTATCTGACCGTGTGACTAAAAACATGGGTTAGTGAAATCCTTCTAGTATACACCATGTCTGGCATGAACACCCCCATGTAGTATCCCTCTTAGAGAACCATGTGGGTTAGTCATGAAGAATAAATCGAGAAGGGGAAACGATTCAATTACACGCCATGTCTTGGGAGACATGTCGTGTTTATAGGGTGTTATTGTACTAGGGTTTGGAGGAGTACATGCCTAGGTGAAGTCTTAAAGGAACATGTTGTGTAGGGGTCATACACACCATGTATCCCTACTTTGAAAAAATTGAATTCTTTACTTCCCATGTTCCATTCTTGCACTTATAATTTTCTTTCCTTGACAATATTGAACTAAAGGGTGTGATTGACCTTGTATATTCATGCCAATGAGACATCCTATGGTTGTACGCCAGACACAAGATAATGATCAGACATCATATATGGTACATTACGGATTTATAGTATACCCTCTCGTCATGCCTGCCTTGGCACGAGCCTTTATTCCGGATATAGGTAGTGATGAATAGTTTTGAGAAGTCTTCATGTGGTTTATGAACACCTTGCAAGGAGAAAAAAATCCTACCTCGTCTATGGCAGAGTTGATATGGGTGTTTCAGCAGTATCATCCTCCCACTTTCTTAGAGGATGGAGGACCTCAGGCTACTGGGTCACAGCTAGAATCCCTGCTATATATCTTCAAACATCTGGAGACACCTCCAGATAGGAGGGTTAATCTCTCTACTTATATGCTTCGGGATTCCACCAAGAGATGGTGGGATGTGATATCACTTGCAGGACTCCAGCAGGTTATGTATTGGTGTGAGTTATAGTGTACCTTCTATAACTACTTCAACCAAGAAACATTGAGGGCTGATCGAGCCAGATAGGTCATGAGTTTTGAGTAGGGCACTATATCGGTCATGGAGTATTATTCTCACTTCACATAGTTACATCACTTCACACCTATTCTAGGGGTTATGAGATATTCCTAAAAAGGATGTTTAAGGATTGTCTCATGCATGACATCTAATCTTAGGTGAAAATCTTCATGTTGACGACCATATCCTATATAGTCAACTAGGTGCTGATCATAGAGCACAGCCTAATAGATTCAGGAATTGTGGGCAGGGTGGTTCAGCATCCAAATTTGGTGCTTCATTAGAAGATAGTAGGAAGTGGTGTAGGGAGCCTAAATGTGGAGATCTGACTAGGTGAGATACACATTTAGGTTTTTAGGTGGTATGATACCATTTTGGGAAGGGTGGGCATACGATGCAACATTTCTGAAGAGACCCAATAGAGTGCATATCCCGCAGAAAGATGTTCCAACTTTAGCGGTTCTTTTAGTTTTTCTCACGAGCATTGATTGAATTAGGTTCTTTCATGAATCCTTGTTCAGCAACAGGACCACCCGTTTCTCATCAGTATGGGAACTAGAGTTTTTCTGGCCATTTAAGTCATGGTGGAGGTTGTGTTCATTGTAGCCATTTGTCAGGCTTTCATACACTATAGGGTGGATCAACTCAAGGTGGTTAGGTAGGGTCACAGGACTGCGGTATAGGCCAGACATTTGCAGTGGAGTAGATCGAGTAGGATAAGGATCTGTGACCCTCTATAGTTCTACGTACAATCCTTGTATCCTCAGTTTTAAATTCTGTACTTTTTTATACAGGATATTCCCATTGTTTCATATATGTTGCTCTTTTGGAGAGCCTTGGGCTTTCTATAATTACATCTACTGATGTCTTGATGAAGGAAACATTGTTGGGGACAAGAACAGCTAGTGTACATCTGTGCAAGGAGTGGTCTTTCGAGGTTGGTGGGTGTCAATTCTTGTGGGACCTCTATGTCCTGGAGATGAGAGGATATGATTTCATTATCTGAATGGACTAGTTAGTTACCTTCATGGATTTCGTTGACTTTAATCATCGTAGGGTTTGTTCCACATCACCAGAGGGTGGTTTTTTCTTACATAATGACGAATGGGATGTCCAGGAAAGCAGATCTGGACCTGGGAAACATGGGCTGGGATGAGTTATAGGTGAGATTACTAGTCTATATCTGGATGATGAGGGGACTTGACAGTTGGAATTTCCTCCAGTGGGGGATATTCTCAGGTATGTATTTCCAGCAGAATTTTCATGTTTTCTTTCATAGAGAGAGGTGGACTTTTCTATTGAGCTTGTGATCGAAGCATCACCGGTGTCCATTAATCCTCATAGGATGGCTACACTTGAGTTACAGGAACTCAAGAAGCAGTTGGAGGAGTTTTATGAAAAGGTTTTCATTCGACCAAGTACTTATCTTTGAGGTTCGCATGTCCTGTTTGTGAAGAAGGAGGACGGTACCCTTATACTTTGTTTGGATTATTGGAAGGTGAACAAGTTAATGGTCAAGAACTGATATCCCTTACCGAGGATTTATGACTGCATTGATCATCATCGAGGAGCTTGGGTGTTCTCAAATTTTTAATTGAGATACGGTTATCATCACTGGTGTGTTAGACCATTAGATATACCTCTTATAGAATTTTGGAGTAGGTATGGTCCATTTGAGTATGTGGTTATGTCGTTCAGTCTCACGAACGTGCCTTCAGTTTTCATGGCACTGATTAGTCGAGTGTTCCATCCTTTCTAGGATTCCTTCGTGGTATTATTTATGGATAATATCTTGGTGTACTCTCACACTCAACATGACCATACCATACATCTTGGTATCATTTTGAGTACACTGAGATAGAATCATTTATATGCAATGCTCTCAAAATGCCACTTTTGAGTGGACCAAATTCCCTTCATGGGTCAGGTTATCACAGATATAAGTGTACCAATAGACTAAGAGAAAGTTAGAGTTTTAGTTTCTTGGGAGCAGCTAAAGAACATCTTTGAGGTGTGGAGTTTTCTAGGGCTGGCTGGTTACTACAGATGTTTCATACAATAATTTTCATACTATGCAGTGCCACTGACGGGCCTGAAAAACAAAGGTGCGAAGTACCTGTGGTCAAATTCTTGTGAGTCATCTTTTTAGGAGCAGAAAGGGAGGTTGGATTCAGCACCGATACTATTTTTTCTATATCCAGGTTAGATCTATACTGTTCACTATGATTCATCGGGTATCGGGATTGGATAAATGCTTATGTAGGGGGAAGTATTTGTTGTATATGTGTCTCGGAAGTTGAGGCCACAAGAGATAAATTACCTGACGCATGATCTAGAGTTGGCTACAGTTGTTCATGCTTTACAATGTTGGAGTCATTAACTTCTGGGAGGGAATTTTGTGGTTTTAATCGATCACAAAAGTCTCAATTATATCTTTACACAACACGATATCAATTTGAGATAGCAAAGGTGGGTTGAGTACCTTCAGTCTTTTGATTTTTATCATTCCAACATTCCTAGAAAATGAAATTCATTAGTTGATGCGTTGAGCAGGAGGACTCAGATACAAGAAGTCTAAGAGACCAGTAGTGAGTGGAAGCTTATGGCTCAGTTCACTGTGATGAATTTAGAGGTTCATAAAAGATAGGGGCAGACATTTCATCCTTCTGTAGTTGTCACCTCTATTAATCCTGAATGAGTGAAAATGAGGCAGCTATTAGATTATGAAGGCCTAGTTCTATGGGAGAGTGTGTTAGGGGAGGACCCTATTCCTGGATGGACTATAAGTGTGTCTAAGATATTTCGTTTTCATTGGAGAATATGGGTGTTAGCGTACAAACGTGAAGAGAAGTGTCAGGACTTTCATTTTTAAATTTGGGTAGTTCATATTAATGTCACCAAGATGTATCGAGATCTCAACTGTCAGTATTGGTGTCCAGGTATGAAGAGAGTTGTTGTTGGATTTTTTATGAGGTGTTCCGCCAGTCAGTAAATGATGGCGGAGCATTAGCGACCAGCAGGTATTTTACAAAATTTACTCATTCATGAGTGGAAGTGGAATGATATTGTGATGGATGTCGTGATATGTTTATTGTGGTCACCTTGAGGGAATAATTTAGTCTAGGTTGTCACTTATAGGTTGCCAATGGTTACTCACTTCTTTCTGATCAGGGAGACCATCTGTGTTGATGATCTGGGAATCTTTTCTGTTTCGTAGATTGTACATTTTCATCGGGTTCCTCACTCCACTATTTTAGAGAGGGACACCCATTTTTCTTCTCGGGTATTGCAGGGCCTACAAAGGGTATTGGGTATAGGTACATCTGAGTACATCTTACCATCCCCATAAATATGGACAGTCCAAGCATACTATTCAGGTGCTGGAGAACATGCCTTGATTATTCGTCCTAGATTTTTTAGGTTCTTGGGAGAAGCACATACCTCTTATAGAGTTTTCCTACAATAATATTGTTCATGAAAATATTCAAATGGTGCCTTATGAGGCTTTGTGTGATAGGAAATTCCGATCACCCCTATGTTTTCTGGAGGTACGAGATGCAGCTATGTTGGGACCTCATCTTCTTCAGGAGACCATGAAGCAGATAGACTTGATTCTGAAGAGAACGGATACTGCACAGTCATGAATGAAGTCGTATGCTGATCGACGGAGACAACCTTTGATGTTTGAGCTCCGAGACCATCTATTTCTTCATGTCACACCCAGGTTGGGACAAAATAATATTAGGAGACATGAAATCCTTCACTGAGGTATGTTGGGAAGTTTTAGGTCTTCGAGAGAGTCAGGACATTTTCCAATCAGTTTCAGTTACCTCATAGGTACTGAGCTATGCATAACATCTTCCACATTATTAGTTGCGACAATACTTCTCAGATGTGTATCATGTTTTTAACCACAATGGGATGAGTTGGAGGTAGATACATCATTCGGGGATAATTCTATCCAAATTTTTGATTGTAGTGTGATGGTTCTCTATGGTCGGTTGTTCCTTTGGTACGGGTGCTACGACAGCACATGCGAGTATTGGATGAGACATGGGAGAGGGAGACAGATATGTGATCACAATGTCTAGAGCTGTTTGAGGATTATTATTCTTCTTTACCTCCTTCTTAGAAAAATTTAGGGATGAATTTCCTTAAGGGGGGAAGTTTGTATAAACATGGATCCTCTTCAGGAATAGATCAAAATTTATGGTGTTTTGGGAAAAAGAGGAGTTTCTTAAATTTTTAGGAGTACACTACATTTACCCAGTTTCCATGGCTGAACATGTACTAGCCGTGTAACAGCTAAGTACATTACTGTGTGGGGTGACCTAGATATTGCCTAAATCAGAGGCCGGTTATGGCATGTACACAACGTGTATATTAAATGAACACACCATGAAATTTTCTTTTTATTTTTTAAATCAGACTGTAGTCGTGTCTAATTGGAAGAAACACCTTCTTCTCAACTCGTCTCTTTTAGGAGTGATACTAGGGAATGATTCTTATCTGATCCCCCAATCAACCATCTATTCTTCAAATAATTCATCTTTGATTGCATTGTAATCTCCATGGTGAGTTATTTATTCTTTTAGAGCATTGTTACTTAATTTTTCTTCTTTAATGAGATCTCCTAGGTTGAACATTTTAAAAAAAAATCAGATAGACATTGTTCAAGGCCGATTCAAGGGCCGACACCAGAGTATATCAATCGTACAGCACCATGGAAGGTGGTTTCTTCCTTTTCGTTGTTATTTTTGGAACTTTGTTTTGAAAAAGAGTCAATAGCCTAGATTGGGGTATTTCGTGTTTAGGACTTTTAACATTGTTGATGTCTTGTATACTTTTTTTCTTGAGATATGGATCTTGTTTGTGAATAGGGTTATTTTTTCCATTCTATGGATGTTTTTTCCATGTTTGTTTTGGTATTGATAGTTTGGTCTAGTCTTTTCTATTAGGATGATTGATTTCTATTCCTAGTGTTGTTAGGATTGATTGATTTATCTAGTGTTTTGATATGCATTGTATTAGATTATCCAAGTAGTTAGGGAGGTTTAATTTGGCTGCTGAACATCAATGTGCATTATTTCTTTACACATGGTTGTGGTAACCTAATGTAGTAAGACCACAGAAGAAATTGAAGTTTTGGGCTTCCCTAGAGTGTTTATTATTTGTCATAATGTGAGACCATAGGGGGTATTAATGTTGAGTGCTCCCTTAGAGTGTCTATAGTTACCATTATGAGACCACAACAGAAATTGATATTGAGTGATTCTTCAATGGTTTTGTAGTTAATCATTAAAAGACTATAGGGGGAATTAATGGCGAGTGATTCCGAAGAGAGTCTTTTTTTTATGATACCAAAGGGGTAAGACCATGCAGTACCCCCGGTTTGAGGTATTTGGCCTTGTTTTATGTATTTTTGTGTGTTTAAAGTGAATGGTATGAGTTGAGAAGAGGTTGGGAGAGTTTGGAATGGATTTGGATGAGTTTGGAGGCTTTTCTTAGGGAGCGTGGTCTGAGAACGGCCAGTGGAAACCATGCGGATTCTCCAGGAAACTGTGCAGGGGGAGATAGTAGGCTTCGCACAGCCTACGCATAGTTTTCCAAACCATGCGAGGCAACTATGCAGACCCCTCCTCTCGAGACAGTATCATGCGCACGGTTAGTGCACAGTTTTTCGAACCGTGCGGGTTAACCATGCGACCACTTAAAAATAGGGTTTTAAAACCTAGGTTCACTCGAGCTTGCCTCATTACTCTCAAAAATTTCTCCCACTCGAGCCTCACTCAGGATTTCATGGTCTCATGGGTTCAGGGTGATCTCCCACAAGTTTTAGAAGAAACTCTAATAGGTTTTAAGATGATTTGAAGGTGGTTTCTCCCAGGTAAGTCTCTCCTCATAGTTTCCTTTTGGTTTTCTCTAGATCCTCTCTTCTCCCTTCTTTAATATTCTAGATCTACATTTCTTATGTGTAGATATAGGGTTTTGGTTGCCTTTAATGTTGATTTTAAGGATTTTGAATGCTATGGAAAGGGATCTAGAAAGGTTTCGGTAGTACGTTCATTGGATTTGGGGTGTGGTTGCTTGTGGGTCAATTTCTAGGGAACCCTAAAGGTAGGTGGATTCTCTCTCAACTCCACCTGGTTTCTGCTAATGGTATGGGTTACAATTAATTTGTTGTTATTTGAATTTTTTTTTATGTGAGAAATTGATTGGATATCCCTTGGGTGATGTTTTGGGGGATTTTTGGGGAAAAGAGGGTTTAATGGTGAAATGTTATTGTTGTGGATTTTAAAATGGAGATTTTAAAATGGGATGCTATTGTTGATTTGTGAAGATAATTGATGGAAATGGTTTTCAATAAAGATTTTTTTTTATTGAAATGTTTTTGGGCATGGAAAATGGTTTTCAATAAATGTGTGATTTATTGAAGTGGATTGATATGGAATAGAATAGGTTGATTGCATGTTGTTGTTAACTTGGTGGGTTATATGCTTGGTTATGGCTATATTGAAATTTTGTGTAGAAGTGGAGAGAAGTAACACTATAAAAAGGGGATGGATAGTGGATACAAGGGACACCATAAAAGGATAAGTGGATGGGAAGCGCCACTATGTGTGAATGGATGAATGGGTTGGACGGAAGCACCACCGTTTAGTTGTTTTGGTGGTTTGTTGTGCATTTCTTTGCAAGTTGGAAATTGTTGTGCTAGTGTGTGAATCATGAAATGGCTTGTGGAATGTTTGGTTGGCTTTCCCTTGGTTGCTTGGTTTGGGTGTGATGGATTGGTAAGGGCATTTTTGGATTATGGAGATGGTTGTATTTGTGATTTATTTTATATAAATTGTTTTATATAAATTTGCAAATGGTTTTATCCTAGTGTCATGTGTAGGGATGTCATTTGGGGAAAACCTACTGAGTTTTAGTACTCAACCCCTGCATTGTCACTTTGGTGTCTTTGCAGATGTCGTGTACCATGACATGGGAAAAGGTAAGGCATCTCCCACCTTTAGTAGTGCATTGTGATGTCTTGGTGGAGCATAGTTCTTGGAGCTTGGTGTGGAGTAGTGGTGGCGTCAGTGCTCATAGTGTTTTTTGTTTGGTTTCTTCTTATAGTCTTATGTGGTCTAGACATGTCGGGTTGTATTGGTTTTGGGTTGTGTTGTGGTACAACATGGTTGTCTTTTGGGAATGCATGTTTTGATGTTTTATTGTCATGCATCATATAGTGGTGGTTAGTGGATTGTTTGGTTGGTTTTGTCGTAAGGGAAAATCATTCCCCAAATTGTTCTCGGAACCCTCTACATTTATTTCCATACTTTGGCTCCTTGGTAAAATTTCTTAAGGCCAAGTAACCCTCACCGCCTCTTCAAGAAAATGAGGTAGGGGTGGGTTGTTAGAAGTGGTATCAGTTTGTTCGGTCCTTTGGAGTTGATTCTCGGATTTGGAGTTGACATTCATTGTGGTATATTCCTTGAGGCGTGATGGTAGAAAGGCATAAGAATGTCAGAACATGGAATTTATAGCATAAAAGTACATAGCTAACCCTTTTATTCTGAACATCAATTTACCATGGAGTTGGGAACATAACTGTTTTGGAGACACTTATAGGCATTGGATATCTCGTTTTCATGGGTGTATCCAATGAGATGAGCATGGCATGCATGGTTGAAGTGACTTGCCTCTAGGATTCATATTTCAATGGGCATAATGATTTATGGGCTAAATTGAGAAATGTTTTTTCAAATGTGTGAAATTGTAATGTGAATAAATTTGGTATTTTGAAAATGGTATGATTTTCAAAAATGGTGAAACATGGAAATGGTGGAATGGTGGAAATCCTCATTGTGATAGTGTTGTTTAGTGTGATGTGAAATGGGAATTCTTGATTTATAAGAATGTGAGACACATGGTTTTTTGTTTTCTATTTATTATAATGGAACTGGGTAGGAATCATAGAGACCAACTGAAAGTGTCCGATGAGAATGTGGTTTCACCATATCCCCAAGTGAACTAGAAGTTAGTGCAAAGTATAGTGCAAGCTTTCCAAGATGTGGAAAGTGGAAATAAAGTGGATGAACCAAGGAATGTGGATCATGCGGTCCAGTTTTAAAAGAAAAATCCACCCATATTTAGGGGTGATTCAGAGCCCGGGAGGGAAGAGACATAGATGAAATGAATTAACAAGATCATTGAGTTCTTCGGAAGACTGGTAGAGTTGAAAGTGAAGTTGGCCACATATATGATGGATGTTCATTCCCTATAGTGGTGGGAATTGGTGGTTCCAGATAGAATGGACCATGGTATGACGTGGGAAGGCTTTGAGGAATTGTTTATCAGACCATTCTACCCACATAAGTTTAGAATTCAATGCATGATTAATTTCATCATTTTGAAGCAAGAGGATATGTCTGTGATGGATTATGTAGCTAAGTTTATGAACATAGTGTGGTTTTCACCAGAGGTGGTGGGTAGCACATCGTTCAATGAAATGATCTTTGAAGTGGGGTTAAGGTAAGAAATATATTCAATGATAGTGGTGTTGGGTATAGATGATTTCACAGATATGTTGAATAGAGGATCGGTGGATGAGTGGGATCTGTTGGGAGCTCCGGGTGGAGGAAGCATGGTGGTACCCATGGGGATTAGTGGGAACTCTAACATTGGGTTCAAGTGAAGGAGGGAAACTTATTTCTAGGGTGAGGGAATGACACATAATCTGATGGCAGGAACGATGAATCTTCCTCCGAAGCCCCTGAACAAACCAGGATGTTTTTAGTGTGGTTCTATGAGCCACATCAAGTGGGATTGTATGACACAACCTCGAGCATGTCATAACTGTAAGCAGATGGGGAATCTTCAGCATTATTATCGAAATGCTCTAGGGTCGGGTGCGGGTGACACTCCCCAAGGATCGCAGACGTCGTATACTTCAATGGGATTGGGATAGTAACACACCCCTCATCAACAGAGTAAAGTGGGTCATGGTGATTCACGGAATACCATGACACCTCATCAGGGAAATAAAGAGAAGAGTGTAGAAACCAACGAGTTTTTTGGAGTCGAGCAGGTTATGGTGGATGATCCGTCGGGACCATCCACGGTGTGAGGTACTATTCATTTAAATTCTACATTGATGTAAGTGTTGTTTGATAGCGGTGCTTCACACTCTTTTATTGTTGCACATGTGGTTAATTTTCTATGTTTAAAGATATAAATTATCACTTAGGTTTTGAAACGTCATACTCTTCTAGGTCAAAGAGAGTGTTGATCCTTCCATTTTAGAGCATGTTTTATTGTTGTGGGTGAGGTTGAGCTAATGTGGAATTTATCAGTGCTTGAGATGGATGGGTATGATGCAATCCTGGGAATGAATTGGCTAGCAGCGATTAAGGCCCACATTGACTTTAATGCGTGGACAGTGTCTTTTACAACACACGATGGCATCAGACATAACTTTAGAGGAGAGAGGCATGAAAGGCAGGGTACAATGGGTTTGTCAGCACCAGTAGTGGGAACATTACCT
Source organism: Viscum album (assembly GCA_963277665.1). Taxonomy (NCBI): domain Eukaryota; kingdom Viridiplantae; phylum Streptophyta; class Magnoliopsida; order Santalales; family Viscaceae; genus Viscum; species Viscum album. The sequence goes on from OY728133.1 coordinate 251,947,097, forward strand.
TATCATTTGGTGGTGTTGTCGTTGGAATCAGTAGAGGCTGTTGAACAAAGTGTTCTTCTAGTAGTGGAGGATCAGTTCATAGATATTTTTCCTCAATAATTCTCTAGGTTACCTCATGTATGATTAGTGGAGTTGATGATTGATCTACTTCCAGGGACCAATTTTATCTCACTTATGTCTTACCAGATGGCACCTACTAAATTGAGGGAATTGAAAGTTCTGTTGGAAGATTTAGAAAATAAATGGTTTATCCATCCTAGCACATCTCCATGAGCAGCGCCAGTGTTGTTTGTGAAAAAGGCAGATGGAACTTTGATGCTCTGTGTTGATTTTCATCGACGTAACCAAGTTATGATAAGGAACAGATACCCACATCCATGAATTGATTATTTTTTTGACCAGTTGAGGGGATCCCAGTGGTTCTCCAAGATTGACCTGAGGTCGGGATATCATCAATTGTGGGTGAGGAAGGAAGATATTCCTAAAACATCTTTCAGAAGTAAATATGGGCATTATGAATATGTGGTTATTCCCTTTGGTCAAACGAATGCGTCAGCGGTATTCATGGAATTGATGAATTAGATATTTCAAAGATATTTTGATTCATTTGTGGTGGGGTTTTTAGACGATATTCTAGTGTATTCAAAGATAATGGTGGAGTATGAGAAGCACTTGGAAACAGTGCTAGGGATCTTGAGGGACCAGCCGTTGTATGCTAAATTGTCAAAATGTGACTTTTGGAAAGAGTAAGCTCATTTTCGTGGCCATGTGATTTATGAAAGAGGTGTTTCAGTGGATCTAGAAAAGATAAAGGTTGTGATCTCATGGAAACCACCAAATAATGTATTTGAGATATTCAGTTTTATTGGTCTAGCTGGGTATTATTGGTGTGATGTTTGTGATTTTTCACCTTTGGCTTCCCCGATGACAGCTTTGACAAGAAATAATGTTCCATTGAAGAGGAATGAATAGTGAAAGTAGTGTTTAGAAGAGCTAAAGGGTTTCCTTACATCAGCACCATTCATGGTTTTTCCAGAACTAGGAGAAGGGTACGTGGGGTATTGTGATGCATCGAGATCAGGGTTGTGGTGCATTCTCATGAAGGGGAATCATGTGGTTGTGTATGGCTCCTTGCATTTCAGGGTGCAAGAGAAGAAATACCAAACTCATGATTTGGAATTTCCAACAGTGGTCTATGCTTTGAATGTGTGGCATCATTATATCTTCGGTGAGAAATTCAGTGTATATACAGATCATAAGATCTTGAAGCATATTTTCTCACAAAGGGATTTGAACTTGATGTAAAGGAGATGGATGTAATATCTCTAAATGTGTGATTTTGACTTGATTTACACACCGGGTAATAGAAATATGGTGTCATATGCACTAAGTAGAAAATCATATGCTCAATTGGTGAAATAGGCATCAGACTAGTGGCAGTTGATGTCGGTTATAGCTGGCATGCGGTTGTAATGTGAGGTCCAGGGTGATAGAGTGGTCTTCCTTCTGATTTTGTTGAATCATGCCTTAGATGTCTTGGTTAAAGAGGAACATATATCTGATTCTGAGTGTGTGACCATGAGGTTGAGACTCAATGGTGGGGAGACCTTTGAGGGTTGGAAACTGAATGGAGATTCAGTTTAGTGTTTTTGGAATAGGATGGTTGTACTAGTCGCTTGTCAGGAGGATCTTCTCAAGGTGTATCATCATTCTAGGTGGGGTTTTCATCCTGGAATTCAGAAAATTTATAAATCATTGAAAGCACAGTTCTGGTGGGCTGGTATAAAAATATTTTTGGTTGAGTTTGTTTCGAGATGCTTGACTTGTCAGCAGGTCAAGGCAGAGCATCAGAGGCCAGTGGGAATGTTGTAGTCTTTACCAATTCCTATTTTGAAGTGGGAGTAGATTGTGATGGATTTTTTCACAGGTCTTCCAAGAATGGTCAGAAAGCACGATGCCATTTGGGTGATAGTGGATCGGCTAATGAAGTTGGCCCAGTTCATCCCGATTCGTGAAACTCATACGGTGTAGAATCTGTCCAAATTCTATATCCAGGAGGTGATAAAGAGGCATGGGGTTCCAATTTCAATTGTATACGATAGATATCTGAATTTTACATCTAGTTTCTGCAAATCCTTAAAGAAACACCTTGGGACATAGTTGACTATGAGCACAACGTATCACCCTCAGATGGATTGTCAATATGAGAGGATTATACAGACTATGGAGGATATGTTTTGGGCTTTTGTCATGGATTTTGGTGGCTCATGGGAGGAGCACATATCATTGGTTGAGTTCTTGTACAATAACAGTTATTAGGAATCCATACATATGGCTCTGTTTGAAGCGTTGTATGGGCAGTACTGTCGTTCTCCACTATGCTGGGTGGAAATGGGTGAGTCCTCAACGGTTGGTCCGAGCCTTGTCTAGGAGACTATGGATAAGATCATGTTTATTAGAAAGAGAATGGAGAAGGCTCAAAGTCTTAATAAATCATATGTGGATCATATTCAACAGTCATTGTGGTTTGAGGTTAGTGATCATGTTTTCTTGAGGATCTCTCCTAGGTTGGGACATCGTCGGTTTGGGAAGCAAGAAAAGTTATCTCTGAGCTATATTGGATCATTTGATATTCTTGAGCGGGTTTGTGAGGTGGATTATCATTTGGCTTTTCCACCTCGGTTCAGTGTGGTGCTCATTGTGTTTCATGTGGGGTAGTTGAAAAAGTATCAGCTGGATCGTCACCATGTGATTCGATGGGATCTTGTTGAGCTACAATCAGATGCTTCGTTGGTGCATGTGCTAGTGTGGGTTATGGATAGGAAAGAGAAAGTCTTGCATGGTAAAATAATCAGTTTATTTTATGTTTTTTGGCAACATGATAAGATTCAAGAGGAGACTTGGGAGTGGTAGAAAGAGACGGTCAAACAATGGCCTGAGTTCTTTCAGCAAAGGATGGGTTCGATATTTCTGAGGATGGAAAAACCAATGGTGTAGAGAATGTAGTACCCTAGGTTCGAGGTATTTGACCTTTTTTTATGCATTTTTATGTGTTTGAAGTGCATGGGATGAGTTGGGAAGAGGTTGGGAGATTTTGGAATGGTTTTGAATGAGTTTGGAGGCTTTGCTTAGGGATCACAATTTGAGCACGGTTAGTGGAAACCGTGCGGATTCTCTAAAAAACCGTGCAGGTTGAGATAGTAGTCCTCAGACTACCATCTCATGGTTTACCAAATCGTGCATGGAAACTATGTAAACCCCTCCTCCCAAGATAGTATCATAATCACGGTTAGCGCACGGTTTGTCATACCGTGCTGGTTAACCACGCGGCCACTGAAAAATAGGATTTTAAAACTCGAGTACACTCGAGCATGTCTCATACCTCTCCAAACATTCTACCACTCAATACTCACTCATAATTTCGGGTTCTCAGGGGTTTATGGTGATATCCCACACATTTTTGAAGCAAATCGAAGAGGTTTCAAGGTGGTTTGAAGGTGGTTTCTCCTAGGTAAGTCTATCCTCTTGGTTTCCTTTTGGTTTTCTCTATATCCTCTCTTCTTCCTTCATTAGTTTTCTAAATGTATTCTTGTTGTGTCTATATCTATGGTTTTGTTTTCCTTGGATGTTGATTTTAAGGTTTTTAAATTCCAGGGATATTGATTTAGAGGGGTTTCGGTGGTGCGTTTTCCGAATTTGAGGTGTGGTTGCTTGTGGGTCGAGTTCTCGGGAACCCTAAATATATGTGGCTTCTCTCTCGACTCCACTTTCTTATGTCTAATGGTTTTGGTTACAATTAATTTTTTATACATTTAATTAATTGTGGTTTTATGTGAGAAATTGATTGGATATCCTTTTGGTGATGTTTTGGAGGATTTTTGGGAAAAGGGGGTTTTATGGTGAATTTTTATTACTGTGGATTTTAAATTGGAGATTTTAAAATGATATTATATGGTTTATTTGTGAAAATGATTGATGGAAATGGTTTTCAATAAAGAGTTTTTTTATTTAAATTTTTTTGGGCATGGAAAATGGTTTTCAATAAATGGATGATTTATTGAAGTGGATTGATATGCAATGGAATAGCTTGATTTCATGTTGTTGTGACCATGGTGGGTTATATGCTTGTTATGGCCTGATTGGAACATTGTATGTAAGTGGAGTTAAGTACCACTATAAAAAGGGGATGGATAGTAAAATAAAGGGCCATCATCAAAGCATAATTGGACAGGAAGTACCACTTGGTGTGAATGGATGACCGGGTTGGACGGAAGCTCCGCCATTTTCTTGTTTTGGTTTTTTGTTGTGAATTGCTTGGAATGTTGGAAATTATCGTGCTAGTGTATGAATGATGAAATGTCTTGTGGCATGTTTGGTCCGCTTTCCCTTGGTTTCATGGTTTGGGAGTGATAGATTGGTAAGGGGTGTTTGGCTTATGGAGATAGTTACACTTGTTATTTATTTTATATAAATTGTTTTATATAAATGTGCTACCTGTTTTATCTAATTGGCATATGTAGGGAAGTCATTAGGGGAAAACCTGCTGAGTTTTAGTACACACCCTCTGCTTTGGAACTTTGGTGTCTTTGCAGCTGTCTTTTACCATGACATGGGAAAAGGTAAGGCATCTCCCTATTTTAGTGGTGTATTGAGATGTCTTGGTGCAGTGTGGAGCTTGGAGCTTGGTGTGGACCTATGGGGGTGTCATGGCTCGTAGTGTTTGTTGTTTGGTTTCTGCTTGTACTCTGATGTGGTGTAGACAAGTTTGGTTGTTTTGGTTTTGGGTTGTGTTGTGGTGCAACTTGGTTGTCATTTCGGAATGCTTGTTTGGCTGTTTTATTGACATGCATCATATAGTGGGGGTTAGTGGATTGTTTGGCTGGTTTTGTCATAATGGAAAATCGTTCCCCAAATTGTTCTCAGAACCCTCGGTATTTATTTCCATATTTTGGTGCCTTGGGAATGTCACTTAAGTCCAAGTAACATTCACTGCCTCCTAAATCCAATGTGGTAGGGGCTGGGTGTTACAGATTATGTGAGCATACCCTGGAGGTTGTCGTATCCTTGTATAAGCTGTACCAGATGGGTTAGTATGTGAGAACTTACCCAGAGGGTTGCTTGATATTTATTGCTTGAACGAGAGGAGATATATTGTGCGAAATTCCTAGAGGGTTTTTTGTTTTCATTTGGTTGATTAATTAATGAACGTAAAAGAATGTAATTGAAACTGTAGGACTGTTTACTTTTGAGTAATTTTTTATTCATTTCTTCTTTTTCCTTTTTCCTACCATATATATTCATTGAATGTTAGGAACATATCTTAGGGTGGTTGCCTAATGGGTTTCTTCTCATATCCTTTTTGGGTCATGCTTTTCGGCCCAACCAGATTATATTGTTGTAGGTATAGATAAGGGCATGTGCCCTTAATTATTCAGGTACTTGATTGTTGTGGAGGCTGAGAGAATGGGACCAAGTTGAGGCTTAAGGTGTTGTTGGAGTTATTTAGTGGTTTTTTTGTACTTTATTTTAGTAATGTATTCTACCATTGTGACTTGTGCGGATAGTTTCCAAGATACTTGTGACATGAAACATTATTGATATACATATATGATGTAGTTATTTAATTACATCCAGTCTTCTGATGTTTACTATTGAATGGTATTATTATTACTTCCGCTAATATTATCTATTTCATTTTTCATTATTACTCTACCAATGATGAATAGTTTCCCCAATATAACACCCATGGACCTCATGGCTAGTCAGCATCCTCTAAAATTTGTATAAATGCACTTTAGGCCATGTGACCAACCGGGTATAGGGCACCTCTAGGGGGAACTTGGAACCAGAAAGTTATAAAATATTTCATAATGGTTTGTAAATAAAATATGAAATTTTTTAGTGCACATCCCTCAAGAGTGTCAAATTCGGTGTTTTGTAATGATTGTTGTTGTATATCAGGTTATGCTTAAGTAAATCATGGTTTACCCTTTTCATACTTATTACCCATATATGCATTTTTTCAAAACCACATCCACTTGTAATACAAAAACTAAGTTGTATTTCTAGGAAGATCAACATAATATCTATCATATAAAAAATTTAGGATGTTCATCTATAAATACCCTCAAATCCTCTCATAGGGTTATGTTCCATAAATTATGATTTCTAAAATATGGTTTCAATGGTTTCTACTATAATTTCTATGATACCAAGTATAACTACCCTAACCTTAGTATCCTAGATTTAGTGCCTTTCCTTAATAGATTAGTATATATATATAATATTTAAATTTCAATGGGTTGAATGATTAAGAAAATTTTGACAACCATATTACATACATTATACATATTTTATATTGGAAAATCAAAGTCATAAAAAATTATAATCTCAACATCCTCATTATTCATTATAAGAATTTTTCTTCATATCCTAGGGAGAGATTACAAAATAAGGGTGACCCCAAATGCACAGTGATGGTCAAATAAAAATGAACAAATAATGAAAAAATGGGAATATTCATTATGGTAAGGAAAATTACTAAACACACTAAATTAAATTTACTTACATTGATAAAGAATAATCAATACAGAAAGTAAAATACCTAAAAACCATTCCCTTTAGAAAATAAAATGAGATTTAAACTCTTCCATATATTGTTTTCATAGTGAAAATCTGACGGATAGTGACAGAATACTGAATAAAGGAAATTATTAATTATAGGATGACATCATTCCAAAGAACATGAATTATTCACAATAAAAGAACTACTATCAAGACAATTTAAATCATACTGGGTAAAAACCCATCTGATTTGGCCAACTAATTCATCTCATGAGATCACTGATTCATCGAGGGGATTACATTAACTAGTACACAACCCATGTCTTAACTTTCTAAATCAATTATCTTATATCAAATAATCGATTTACAATCATGGAAAATGTTCCATATCAAATATCTCTATTGAGTAATGGATATGGATTTATAAATATTTTCTCTGTTAATCAAATAACATTGAATATATATAGAATATCATAAAATGGTATAAATTTTTAGATATAATCACATCCATCACATAATAATATTGATATTTAAGTGAATTTTAATGACCAATTAAATATTATTACAATAACGTGATTAGTTCAAGGGAAATTTGACAATAACAAAATATTTGACAATAACTTTATCACTTGGTAGTTTACAAATGAAATCTCTTGGGATGAAATAATTTAAATTGAAACATAAAATTCCTTGAAAATTATATTACTATTGATATTCTATGTCTAATGGGTAGTATATAAACCACATAAATGTGATATTTTGTATATTAATAAATAATTCCCAATAAAGTGATAATTAAAAAGAATTTTCTTACCTTCTGCTCCCTTTTGGTTAAACACGCTTTAACCTACTATATAATGGATTTAACAATGTAATTTACTTATAAAAGAATGTTATTAATATTTATAATATCATATATTATCATTTTATAACATCTTATCAACCATTTTTTAATGATCTTCCATTATTTTTCAATTACATGTATTAATCGACATGATTTTTTAGTATGTTTTGACTTGCTATTTTTCATTCCAATTAAAAAGATAAAGATTTAGTTTTCTCAAGAAAGAAATAACATGATTTAAATATCATATATATTAAATATATATATATATTTTATTAGTCCATAAATATTTGTGTTAGGAAATGAAATACAACATTCATGGATATGGTTGGCCATACATATACTTGAACGCTGCATCAATTTTCTTATCATATTAAAATAAATAAAGTTAAATTATATATATTTTTATTATCATTATATTATCGTATTTATTTCATATATATCACCTATTTTTATTAAAACCTTCCTTAATACATTTCATGTTATACGTGAATGAATCATATCACCTCGTGAGGCGGTAGTCCACCATACACTGGAACGACGTCATCATATTTAAAAAAATAAATCATGATTGTATGTGTTATACAATAATTATAGAAGAATAAATATATCGTAAAAATAAAATATTTTATATAAAAATATTATTTCAATGATTATTCTAAACCTTGAAAGGATGTAATAAAAAACGAATGACATCGGTTCGCGCAAGATGGTAGTTCATCATTCACATGAATGATGATTTTGTAACTCATTTGATGTATGTGTATGAACATTTAGGTTTTACCCTTAAAATAAAAACCTTTAAATGTATTTAATATAAATTAATTATTATATAATAATTTTATAAAAAAAATTCAGGGTTCTGATAAGGAAATCATGTAAAAACGTTTAAGAAAACATTACCTCTTCTTTTTGGTGTCCTTATTAGTTTTGAAACAATTATTTCATTATGAGTATTTATTCAAAATATAAGTATTATATTATAAGGTCATTTTTTTAAGAAGGTATTATATGAAAAAAAAAATTGTTTGAGAGGTGTGAAAAGTTTAGGGAGTCAGTTCCTATTTATAGAAGAGGAGGAGTGAAAATATTATTAATATGAAAATGTAAACACTATTGGGAGGCCTCCCTTACCTCGTGTGAGTCCAATAATGAATATGATTAAATAAAATAGTGAATATGGTCAAAATAATACATAAAAATGGATTTTTATAATCTTTCTATAACTTTTACACCATATCATTTAAGAATAACAACTAAGTAAACTCATTTTTACATTAATCATTCTAATTAAAACAAATTGTGTGCATTTGGATCTTTAGAAAAAAATTATTTTTACCTTATTAAAAAAATTAAATGGATCACATTTTAAATATGAAATCTATTTCTCCATATTTAACTCAAATAAGTGTCATAATTTAATCTGAAATTATCCCACATACGTGACGACAAAGTGGGGTTTTAAAGTAAAAATGTTCAAAAGTTTGAAATGTTTTATATATAAATTCACAATTAAATTGGTTAAAATTACATAAAGTGGATTAATATATGTATAATGGACCTAATTTAACTTCTAAACAAACTTAAAATACTATTTAATATTATAAATTAATTAGATGAAAAGTTAGTTTTTAGTTTAATTCAGTATTTTCACTATTAATCAAAAATTGAAACTCCATAGAAAAAAACTAAATTTCACCCTAAGATAATTTTGATAGTAAAATTTAAAAAATTAAGTCTATTTTTTAAAATAAAATTTATGAAATTTTAAAAAAAAATTAAAAAACAAGTGTGTCATTAAAAAGGAAGCAAAATTAACTTCTACAGAAATATTGTTTTTATGTGTAATATTTGATTACTTCGTATCTTATTCTAATTAAATAATTTGGATTAATTTAAAAACATTATTATTATTATATATTATATAAATTTTCTCAAACTAATTAACCTCTATTTATTTTGTTAATTTTCTGATATAAAACACACTTTTGCGCATAAAATAGTCTTTTTAGAAAAAGATTTCATTTTAATTAAAATGATTTTTCCTTTCGTTTTTAATTAATTTAACACCAAAAGATCTTATAAACATATGTAAAAAATATTTTCCAAATTTATTTAATCCATTTCAATCTTTTAATTTAAATAGATATTTAATAATTTTTATATTAAATAATATTATTTAGAGTATATTGTGGCTTATTAGAAGTCTGTCTTACATAAAATGCAAGATATCAAAGAAATTAGTACTTGCATAAAATGGTAGATAACTCAATGTTTCATTAATTCCAAGATAATTAAACAATATTAAATTTATTCTAAAATTAAAATATATTACAATTTCTTATGGTGTTACAATATACTCTTCATAAAATAGATAGTTGTATAATATAACAAACGTCTTGAAGAATGGAAATTATGACAAAAATACCTTAACACATTAGTTTATTTGAAACCATAAATTGGTTAAAAGATATATCATAAAATGGGTATATAAATTCCCATTAATTTAAGTATAATAATAATATAATACATTCATGGTTGTTATATACCCCACAAGACAAAAATAAGTTATTAATATGGAATATTTCAAACAAAAATAAAAGTGATATAAGAAAAACCCTTAGCCTGAGTATGAATTGTCACATGTGTCAACATATTTCTGAAAAATAAAGTTAATATAATTATTTATTTTATTCATAGAATTTTTCAAATTTGTTATTACATTTATTTCTCTTCTTATAATGTTATATACAATCACTTAATCGATTATGTTTATAATGGATTTTTAGCCATTGTTTCCCTCGGAATTCGGGGATGACCTCTTGATGGGAGGTTCAAACGTTCCGATCGGTTTCTAACGGGTTTGTTCGTAGAACCAGAAACATCCTATTATTCCACATCTATTTGGACCTACATTCCAAAGTTAGGCGCTCATTAGTTTGTGGAGTGATGAGGCTTAGGAATTTTCATTGGTCGAGAGGATGGGAGGTCGGACTCATCACACCTTTTTGAGAGGAATTATTGTCTATTCCAGGACTCTCTTTATAGATTTAAGTTATGTTTGTGAATCCTTATTACATTACCAAGTATAAAATGATCTTTCCTTTAGATCATACAATCATTGATAAAATATGCGCGAAATTTAGAGAATCTTTTATATGTATTCAAGGTTCTTCATCGATAGAGAATAATTTTTATTTATTAAAGATTCTTGGTCAATGGTATCCTTCGGCATATTTATATAAAAGTCACTTGGTCATTTTTATGACCATGTTGGTTTCAAAGCCACTCAGTGGGGCACTTGAAGTTTATTTTCATTCAGAATGGCATGGATTATTTCAGAGATGGGATCGAACCCGCAGATTGGCTACCTACGTATCCTTTGTTTTGGAAAAGGAATCAAAACCCATGTAGTTCGAGTGGTGAGTATGATGTTAATGATTGATGGCTCAAAAAAGGATGTCATAATTACTTTTACCCTCTAAGATCACGTGAGTCATGCTCGGTGTGAGAAACAAGGGGTATTAGTAAAAAAAATTAGACCATTGGGCCATGAAAGATGCAATCATAAGAAATGATGTGGGCCTTATGTATGTATGACTTCTGAAAATAAATGAATATTAGGATTAACTTCCGGAGAAGAAATCCCAGATCAAGGGTAAATTAGGATTGAGGTTAAAGGAATTATGACTAGGACTTACTCCTAAAAAGGAGGCCCAGGTTAAATGAATTTATGACTCAGAAATGCTCTTGAAAAGGAGGCCCAGGTTAAAGGAATTATGACTGGGACTTACTCCTGAAAAGGAGGCCCAGGTTAAAGGAATTATGACTGAGACTTACTCCTGAAAAGGAGGCCCATGTTAAAGGAATTATTACTGGGACTTACTCTTGAAAAGGAGGCCCATGTTAAAGGAATTATGACTGGGACTTATTCCTGAAAAGGAGGCCCAGGTTAATGGAATTATGACTGGGAATTACTCCTGAAAAGAAGGCCCAGGTTAAAGGAATTATGACTGGGACATACCCCTAACAAGGAGGCCCAGGTTAAAGGAATTATGACTGGGACTTACTTCTGAAAAGGAGGCCCAGGTTAAAGGAATTATGACTGGGACTTGCTCCTAAAAAGAAGGCCCAGGTTAAAGGAATTATGAATGGGACTTACTCTTGAATAGATGGTCTAGGTTAAAGGAATTATGACTGGGACTTACTCCTGAAAATGAGTCCCAGGTTAAAGGAATTATGACTGGGACTTACTTCTGAAATGGAGGCCCAGGTTAACGGAATTATGACTAGGACTTACTCATTAAAAGGAGGCCCAGGTTAAAGGAATTATGACTAGGAAATACTCCTGAAAAGAAGTCCCAGGATAAACGAGTTATGACTGGGACTTACTCTTGAAAAGAAGGCCCAGGTTAAAGGAATTATGGCTGGGACTTACTCCTGAAAAGGAGGCCCAGGTTAATGGAATTATGACTGGGAATTACTCCTGAAAAGGAGGCACAGGTTAAAGGAATTATGACTGGGACTTACTTCTGAAAAGGAGGCCCATGTTAAAGGATAATTACTGGGACTTACTCCTGAAAATGAGGCCCAGTATTGGATTATCTCATCTTAAAGGATGAGGTTTAATGAATGAAATCTCAATCTTTAGTGACATAAAGTTGTGTAAATCACTATGTTTTGAGGGATATTCCACAGAATTCCTTTTAGATAAAGAATTCAAATCAATAAATCACGCCATAAATGGCTTTGAAGACTGTCTTGAAGACTAAATCTTTAATAGGAGAGGTGGAATGGCTTAAGAGGGGTAAAATGGGAAAGAAGGGAACCCAAAAAGGTAGGGACGCGCAACTCCTGGCAGGCGCACAGGTACTGCGTGGGCGCGCAAGTCTTGGTCACGCAGGTATACCTGCGCGATACGTTGGGTTCTTGCGCTGTGTTCAAACAGCAGGGTAATACTTGAGCGACTTTTGGTTAAGGCCTTTAGAATCCTCCTGAGGTTCTTCCAGGAGAGGGGCGCATAGGTTCTATTGAAGGAGTAAGGTGGTGCGCAAGTGTGGCCATTTCCCTTAAGGGCTGGCCACCTAGGCGCGCAAGTGTTGATGAGTTTCAACACTTGGGCCTTCCTCCCTCTCTTTAGATCTTCCGTTCTAGGTAAGAAATTACCTTAGAAGTGTTCTAGAAGCTTTGAGAAGAGACGAGGGCGCCGGGAGCTCAAATCTGAGTTTCTGGAAAATAATCCTCCCAGAATGGGGGGCCCACATGGTCTATTTATAGGCAGGAGAAGACCCCGGGTGGTCATCACTTAGGTCGTGCAAGTCACTTGTGCGACCACCATGTATCACGCAAGTGGACTTGCGCGACTATGTGGGAACTTGCGTGACTTATGGGAAATATTCTCCTTGTTCATTCCTTTGTCAATTTTTGATATTTTCTTCAAAGGATGAATCAATTTGTGCTAATTCATTACCCTTTCCATTCTTTTAGACAATGTGATGAAAAGGAGCGTCAACAAAAGTCCACCCTCAGAGTTGGATCCAAAATATATGCGGATTTGACTCTGAGGAAAAGAAGAAAACCAATGAAAAGGCGGCGCGCAAGTTTGGGCATGAAAAATGATCTTCGGGCATGTAGAGTCCGGCGCGCAGAGGTACGGCCTTTAGTAGGCCAGGGTATGGCGCGCAGGGTTTTGGCCGCGTCTATAAATAGAGGGCCTCCCTTCCGTACAAATGATCGGGATTTCCGGACTTCAAACCTTAGAGATCTCGCCGCACAGGTCACCTTAACCATATAGGTTGCTCTGTTTTTTGGTGTTTCCTTGATGGCACGCTGCTGTCATGGTATCTTGACTTGCGCGGTGATACCTTTGCACCAAATACTTGTGCGTCATATCCATACTTGCGCGCCAAGTTTTAGAATTGCGCGTCTTAATGCCTTTGCCATTTTTCTTGAATTATTTCACAAATTTTATGAAAAATAAACCCATTTAAGAGTTAGTTGATTCAACTTTTGTGCAAATTCAATGGCTCTTAAATGAATTAAAACGGCTGATGAACTGGCTAGCAAGCGCATTGATGACATGATGAACAACATTGGCCATGATTATTATGATATCTGTGACACCACTCTCCCATATTTGGTTATGTACTTGAAGAAATATCATCTTAATTTCCCACAGAGAATCTACCTGCCTCTATATGGTCATGGTCATCTACCAGGAGTCAATGTTCCAGATTCAAAGAACTATATGCTTGAAATTCAGCTGCACTGCTACTCCTTTATTTCGGTTATGTTTTGCATTAAGAGCAACAACAATGGTGTGAACTTTCAAATTCTTCCTCCATGTCATTTTCTTACAGATATTAAAATGGAAAACCCATGGGCTGAAATGTTTTCCACTGTCAGTTGGTGGAGGGAAGAAAAACATGGCATTAGAGCAACATCTGAAAAGAGTACTCTCTCCAAATGGCTCTTTACTTCCAATGCTCCATTCTCAAATCCATGTATCCATCTTCCAAGTCTCTTATACAGAAACAGAGTCACTATTTGATCAGTAGAAAATTTTCTCAAACCGCACTCAAGAACATTCTTTTACAACTGTTCCAAGAAGAGCTAGTATTACTGCATCTCTTATTATATCCATTTGAATGAATGAATTCCAAGTGATTGCTTATGAAGCTCGGGGTGTCGTAAATCAAATGAATAGTTGTGTTGAAAGCCTCTTGTAATTCTTGAAAAAGAGGAGAGACTCCAGTCTGTGGATGTCCTTCTAAATCTTGTGCATCAATGAAAAACACTTTCACCATCACTTATTTTTACCTGTATTCTCTTTTTCTACATGCTTTATATTTTACCTAAGCCAATGCGCCTAGTAAGCATAGTTTTATTTTTACTAGGATTAATGTAAATAACCCTAAAAACTTCGAAATTTTTAATTCCTCAATGTTACCTAAATCATACAAAATGTATCTTTAGTGAGGTGGGAACTTGTCTTTTATTCAGAGTTCCATTGTCTTTTGTGGGAAGTTAAAAGTCATGCACGTTGGACATAAAAAGGCTAATTTTTAAGGTCGAAATAGCTTTGACCGAAATGGATTAGAATTGACTCAATTCCTTGAAAATACATCTGAAAAACATAGTACCATACTCAAGTATGAGGGAAAATATGTAAACTATGACTTCAGAATATTTGAATCTGAGGAATGATATGAAAAAGAGCTAAATGGAATTAGAAGAAGTAGTTCCCAAGAATGAAGTTACCATTATTTAACAAACCCGTTAGGGGGTTGAATTAGGCAGGGCCACCTAAGGGCATTGGCTGCATAGTTAAATAAAATAGTATCTTTTGGCTAATAAGTCTGTTATGTAGACTGTTTATGAAAGGCCACCTATGGGCACGTGCTGCATAGTCAAGAAAAAGAACTCTCATAAATTTACATTCTTAGTGCTAAAAGACAGTGAATTTTTATGGAGATTCAAATCTTCCGAAGTATAGAGTTTGCTGTATGGATAGAGGTACTTGAATATGGAGAAGATATTTCCAAACAAGATTATCGAAGAACTGGATGAATATCATTCCTACGAAGGTCTGACCCAAATGTAGGGAAAGAGAATATAATCCATAGACTTGAATACTTTTAGATCATGAAAAAGGATAAGGTACAAGTATGTTAAGGATGGATATTTTTGTGGATCCCTACATACTGTCATGTAAGACAAATAAGGACAAAAGAGGCATTCTTCCCAAGAATGAAGTTACCACTATCCGACAAACCTGTTAGGGGGTTGAATTATGCAAGGCCACCTAAGGGCATTGGCTGTATAGTAAAGTAATAGTATCTTTTGGCTAACAAGTCTGTTATGTAGACTATTTATGCAAGGCCACCTATGGGCATGTGTTGTATAGTCAGGCAAAAGAATTCTCATAAGTTTGACATTTTTGTGACTAGAAGTCATGAAAAGGTTTATGAGGATCTGAAAATATTTAAGGTTAGGATTATGACACATAAATATGGATATTGTTCAATGTATACAGATATACACAGATCAATGCTAACCATAATCATGTAGTGGCTGGGTCCTGAATTGAAATGTTGGACTTCACTACATATCCCATAAGGATGAGAATCAAGCCATACGTAGTTCTTAAACTACAGTTTAACGTCGTGTGGGACAAAAGGATTAGAGATCTTAGTTTAGGGTTATAGAGCTTGGACCATTGTAAGAAATACACAGTGTGTGTTTTCATGGGGAAATTTCAGCCTAGGGACTGAAAGTGGAATTTGGGGTTAGGCCCAAAGACTTAGGGCTAGATTCGAGGGACACTCGAATGTTCCTACGTATCCCATAAGGATGGGAATCAAGCCCACGTAGTTCTATAAATATCCTTTATACAAATTTGGTTCGTACATATGAAGGGTGAAAGGGGACTTTAGTACAATGATGGTTTAACACAAGTTAAAAGGTTTGGGCGTTGCCATGTATGCATGTAGTCTTTGAAATGAAACATGATTTAAAAATCAATGTAAATAATGGTTCCCTCTCAGTTGAGGGTATCAAATAATATTGTAGTTTATTGTCATACTGGACAAAAGTGTTGTATAGTTTAACATCATATAAAAAGGACGAATGTGAACGAATGTAAAGATATTGATTCTAGGGGCGGTTTCACAAATCAACATCGTATGAGATGGAGGTGAACCGATGTGAATAGATTGGTTTTGGGATTGAACCTTGGGAGGTTGCCTACATACCCAGCCTAGAAGGCAAGGATCAAAGTCTGTGTAGTTCAATTAAAGAATGAATTAATGATCAAGTTGTTCTTGGGGACAATGACCTAAAAAAATGTTGTTGGGACTTACACATTGTTAGCGGCCCAAAGAGAGTGTTATGGTTGAGGTTTTCTCTAAGATCACATGAGTCATACTGGGTGTGAGAAATAAGAGGTAGCAACAACCTTAACGATACACAGTTTAACGTCATGTAGGACGTATGAAGGGACTATGCGGTTTAAAGTCTTGCAGTTAGGACTATTGGTGCTGCACAGTTTAGTGTCATGTTGCCAGGACAAAGTACACTTTAATGTCATGTAGGATGTATCACGGACCTTCTGTACAGTTTAGCGTCATGTAGTTAGGATGATGGGGACAATAGATTTTAACGTCATGTTGGACGAAAGGTGGACTATGCAGTTTAATGTCATGCAGTGAGGACAAAAGAGTACACCATTTATCGTCATGTTGGACGCATTGGGGATTTTTTCCATAGTTTAGCGTCATATTGGATGAAAGTTCGAATAGTTTAAGGTCATATGCATGGACCGTGGATGGTGCAATTTAATGTCATTCTGGACAAAAGTGTAGTTTATGGTCATACAGGACCTTTGATGATTATGTAGTTTAACATTTTTCCGGATGTAAGGGACTTTTATACAGTTTAGCATCATGTAGTTAGGACGTCACAGTTTAACGTCTTGTTGGACATAAGGGACTTTCAAACAATTTAGGGCCATATGCATGGACCATTGATGATGCAGTTTAAGGTCATAGGAACTAGTTTCAGTTTAAGGTCATACTGGACCATTTAGGGAACCTTTTCACAGTCTAACGTCGTGTGGGACGAAGTTGTAGTTTAAGGTCATACTGGACCATTTCTTTATAGATTAACTTCATATAGCAAGGAATAACTAGTGTCGCACATTTTAGTGTCATGTTGCAGGGACAAAGTACATACTTTGCAGTTTATACAAAATACATCTTTAAAAATCTGGCATTGGTTGGAGTAGTGATGAATTCTCCATCCATCGAGATTAATGAATAAGCTCCATTGGAGTAGACCCTATGTATTTAATAAGGTCCTTCCCATTTTGGTTCAAGTTTGGGTGGTTAATTTCCTGGTATCATTGGAGTTCTGAGAACTAATACCAATTCTCCCTGAGTGAATGAACGAAGAAAAACTTTTTTGTTAAAAGCTCGTGCTATTTGATTCTGATAGACTTCCAAGTGGTGAAAATTGCACAATATTTTCTCATCTAACCATTCCAATTCATTCAATCTCTTTTGAGATTGCTCATCTGTAGATGACTGACCGCAAATGGCTACTCTGAGCAAGGGTAATTGAACTTCAATTGGCAAGACTGCTTCCGTTCCATATACCAATGAATATGGAGTTGATCGCGTTGCAGTGCGGGTGGTAATCCGATAAGCCCATAAAGTGTGAATGAGCTTATCAGGCCATGACTTCTTATCTTTATCCACAATCTTTTGCAGTATATTTGAAAGAGTCTTGTTGAAGGCTTCTATCTGGCCGTTGGTCGCTGCATGATACCAAGATGAATGGTTGGATTTGATGTTGTATTCTTGATAAAATTTCTTCACCTCAGATGAACAGAAATTGGTTCCATTGTCCATTAATATGGTATGAGGGACACCAAATCTGGTAATGTTGGTAGACTTGATGAAGCTAACAATGAATTTAGAACTGACTTCATTGAGAGGTATTACCTCTTACCATTTGGAAAAGAAGTCAGTAGTAGTACGAATGTACTTAAACTGCTTGGCTGTAGCCGAAGGGTAAGGTCCCACAACATCCATTCCCCATGTGGAAAATGGCCATGAGTATTTAGCTGTATGAAGCAACTCTGGAGGTTGATGAATGAAGTTGGCATGTACTTGGCATGAATGTCACTTCTTTGTGAAATCAACACAATCTCGTATCATTGAAGGCCAAAAGTATCCAAGACTTCGAATTTGATCTGACAATCTATGTCCAGACTGGTGGGCACCACAGACTCCTACATGAACTTCTTTCATGACAACCATTGTCTATTCACCATCAATGCATCTGAAGAGAACTCCATCAAAACCACATTTGTAGAGAATTTTCTCTAGGTGATCTGGGCTATCATAAAGAGTAAAATTGACCACACGTCACCGGATTTGTTCTTTCTTGGCTCTATCAGGTGGAAGTGTTCCATTTTGAAGGTATTCCCTGATAGGTGACCTCCATCTTGTAGTATGACCATACGGTTCAAGAATGGGACTAATTTCATTAATTTCCTCTGTTCTAATTCGAACATAAGGTGAAATTTCATGACGGTGGGAAATAGTGATGGTTGTCTCGTCCCGATTTGGATCTCCCAGAGCTGTGGCTATATTATCCAGCGCATCATCTTGAGAATTTTGTGATCTTGGGACAAAAGAAAATGTCGGTTCTGGAGGGAATTCCGTCATTAAATCTCTGACGTAATCATACAAAGGGATTAGTTCTTCTTTTCTGATGGCATAATTCCCCTTGACTTGTTTGATTACCAGGTCTGAATCACCCTTCACCTTTAACTGATTTACTTGTGCTTGAAGCGCTAATTCCAAGCCTGTGATAAGAGCTTGGTATTTGGCATCATTATTGGTACCACCTTCCCACAATAAGAAGGAATAAGGTAACACTGCCTTTTCTGGAGAAATGAGCACAATTCCTAAGCCAACTTTGTTGAATTTGTGATTTTCCATTTTCTTCCCTGTTGGACTTCTGGAAGCACCATCAAAATACATTTCCCATGCTTGAGGACTTTATTGAATAGAGAAGACTTACTCATCAGGGAGTTCAATATCTGAAGACGTGTCTTCCACTTAAGGGTGTTCAGCCAGGAAATCATCCAGAGTTTGGCCCTTTATCGCCTTTCGAGACACATACTGAATGTCAAATTGCTGCAAAATAACTGCCCACCTTGCTAGACGTCCTGTAAGCATTGGATGACTAAGGATTAATTTGAGCGGGATATTGCAAGATACCAATTGGGAGTCATGATGTTGCGGGTAATGTCTCAACTTATGAACTGCAAAGATTAATGCCAGGCAGCACTTCCCAATACTTGAATACTGGGTTTCTGCGTCAAGCATAGTTCGACTGAGATATTAGAGGTTGTTTTCATTCCTAGCATCATTCTTTTGAGCAAGAATGGCACCCAATGATTGCTCTAGAGCTGTCACGTAGAGGATAAGTGGTCTTCCTTCAACAGGTGTCATGAGTACCGGTGGACTCAAGAGGTATTTCTTGAGAATATTGAATGCTTCTTGACAATCTCCAGTCCACTGTAAGTGACTCCCTTCTTCATCAATTTGGTAAAGGGTAAACTTTTGCCTTCCAAATTGGCGATGAAATGCTGAATATAGGCTAAGTGTCCTTGAAGTCCTCTTAATTCTTTCAAATTTTGAGGAGGTGACATACCAAGGATTGACTTGGTCTTCTCAGGATCGACTTCAATACCACGATGGCATATAACAAAGACGAGAAATTTTCCTGAGGATACCCCAAAAGCACATTTTAAGGGGTTCATCTTCAAATTATGTTGTCGAAGCTTAGAGAATATGACTTCCAAATCAGCCAAGTGATTAGAACGTTGATTGAATTTGACCACAAAATCATCTATGTAGCATTCAACAAACTTCATTAAGAAGGGTTTCAAGATACGATGTGTGGCGCGCTGATATGTTGCACCTTCATTCTTTAAGCCCAAGGGCATTACCTGGTAACAAAACACACCCTGAGGGGCGCTGAAGGCTGTGGATTCCTCATCTTCTAGGGCCATTCGGATCTGATTATATCCATAATATCCATCCATGAAGGAAAGTTCTTCATAGCCATCTGTTGCATCAATTAAAAGTTTTGTAATCAGAACTGGGAAATCATCTTTAGGACAATGCCGATTAAGATCTCTGAAATCGATGCAAACTCTAATTTGTCTATTCTTCTTATTTACAGGGACAATATTATCCAACCACTTGGGATACTGAACTTCTCTGACGAAGTTAGCTTTGATAAGCTTATCCACTTCAGCTTCCATTTTAGAAGCATAAGTTGGGTGTGTTCTTCTCGCGGCTTTCTTAAATCCTAGATGTTCTTATGGTAAATCCAAATGATGAGTAGAAACATCAGGATCAAGCCCGGGAATTTCTGTATAGTTCCAAGCAAAAATATCTCTATTTTTCTTTAGAAAAGAAATATACATCTCTTGCTCTTCAAGGTTCATGGCCGCACTGATTAAAGTGGGGTCTGGATCTTCCTTTGTACCCAGATTTATTTCTCTGAGTTCATCCACAGTGGTAGAGATACCCTCTTCAAATGTTGGAGGAGCATCTCTGAGATCTTCCTCTTCTTCTTCATCATGTGTTATTTCTTCCATTTCTACTTGCATTTTAGATGACAAAGAAAAATTTTAATGATCAGAAGAGATGTCAAAATTTGCACATTTTGAAGAGGAAGTTTCCATTTTTGACCCTATTGATGATGAAGAGTTTTCTTTGGGTAATTAAGAGGAAATGATGGATTGAGAATCGACATCATTGTTTACCTCTAATGTTTCTATAACTCCTTCTAGACTAATTGGATAAGTATAGACTTGTTGGATTTCAGCACATGAAATGAAGACGTCACCATTTGTGCTTTCATTACTGCTTGGTGGGTTACCAATTTCTCCCATGTTGTCTGGCTCGATTGTCGTAATTGAAATTACGGACCTTTCTATAAGAGTATTTTGATTTGAGTATACCTTGTCAATTTGACTGATAGGCAACACATAATCTGTACTCACATGTGTAAATGGATTTACAGGAATCTTCTCCAAACCATATGGCGCATTAACTTTGGTAATTTCCTTTGTTGTGGATTTCTCCTTTCCCTTCATGTGATAGAATTCCGCCTCAATTTATTGAGACTCACATGTCTTGAATGGGGCCTTATCACCATATAATGTTCCAACATGACCATCGAAACAGTATTTGATACATTGATGGTATGATGAAGGGATAGTTTCATGCTGATGTAGCGAGGGTCTTCCAAGCAAGACGTTGAAAGCTAAGTCTTGATCAACAATCATGAAATCTGAATTGTATACAAGATCTCCAAACTAAGTTTTGATTGTAACTTCTTCTAGTGGTTCTTGATCATTTTTATCATATCCTTGTAACATTATTGTCGAAGGAGATAAATCAGATTCCATGAGGCCCAATCGACGAAGTGTACGAATGGGCATGAGGTTGACTCCTGAACCATTGTCAATAAAAATTCTTCGGACATCTACACCATTGACCTTGATAGATAAATACAAAGGTCTAATATTCCCATGCACAACATCATATTCATCTTTATCAGTAAAAGATATTATTGCATGGCATTATCTATGATTATTCTCTATGTGATAGACTTCAATTGCAGCAATTTCAGTTTCAAACTCTTGAGGACTTCACAAAGCCTCGATGAGTGCTTCCCGAAGAACTTTTGACAGATTCAAAGCATCCATAATTGATAACTTGGCTGGTACATGGGCCATGTGTTACAATATATCATACTTTTGATCCATAGGTCTGTGTTTCCCAACAGGAATATGTGGTTTAGCAGGTACCTTGGAAGAAGATGCTTTGGAAGTTGATGCATCTTGTATTGGGATAAGTGTTGGAAACATCATTGGTTTTGGAAGATTAGACCGATTAGATCTATTTACCTGCTGAGAGGAAGAATATGGAACCTTCAATTGCTTTTCCAAAATAACTGTGTCATGACTGAATTTGCTATTGGTAGAAGAACATTCCTATTCTTACTGAGCTCGCTGAAGGGCTCTACCACGAGTTTCTGCTGCATACACTGTTCTAGCAGGGGTAGAATTGGGGTAGTGGCTTCTGAAATATCCACATCTTCCCCTGTATTCTGAACCTATGGAACTTCATCTGATTCCCTTATTTGATACAGGGAATTCAGGCTCATCAAAATTGAAACTGCGACTGGCATATGGATCTGTTAATTGAATCATATTAACAGAACCGAGGATTAACTCTTCGTCTGATGAAGACTCTGCTTGATTAGCCTGTTTAGGTTGTTCCATTTAGTGGGGTAGTGCCCGTGGCTTTGAAGTAGATGGCATGAAGACTGCCAGAGTCAAATACAACTTAGGCATTGACACATACTCATCTTCTTCTGATTCTTTTTTCTTCTTTAAATTATGTCGTTTCTTTGAGGACTTTCCTTCTGACAAAGAGGGTTTTTCCACAACATTCATGGAAGAAGACACAATTGGTTTCTTTAATTGTGTTCGCAAAATATCCTGAGTTCGATTGATTGTCTTTCTGACCATCCAATCATCATACTACTATGCATTTTTTCTTTTGACTTCTTCTCATTCACCTTCCTCCTCTGAAACTGTAGCAGTAACACATGCTACCTGAGCTGAAGAACCTTTCAATTTGACTTGTCCCGAGTCGACCATCTTTTGTAGGAGGTATTTGAAGACAAAACACTCTTGGATGGGATTCCCCAATATTTGATAAACGGGGTAATAATTGGGACGGTCTTCATCTCCTCCATTGATTGGCCTTTTGGGCCTTGGAAATTGAACTAGATTATTTTCCAGAGCCGAAATGAAGTAACCAGGAACATGTTAATTTCAGAAAGAGTATGTTTTTCTCTTCAAATCCTCAAATTGTTTTTGTCTTTGATCTCTTTGATCATCTAGATTAAACGGCCTTTGTTGTTGGCACTCAGGAGGTGAAGCCCTTCGAGAAGATGAAGGTTTTGAAGTAGAAACAGCTACAGGTGCTTGTTTAAGCATAACTGTAGTAGTTTCTGCTTTACCCATTCTTCTTCATGGAGTTGATGGAATTACATGAGATTTAGCCTTAGCCTGTATAAGGTAATCTTCAATCTGCTGAGCGATTAAAGTAAGGTCTCGAAACCCTCTTGTGTATTTCACAGAGATTAATGGCGTGTGTAATTCGTCACGCAGATTTTCCACACAGATTGGCAACAATTCTTCTTGAGGGAGTGCTAAACTCAAGGAATATGTTAATCCCTTCCAGCGAGAAATGAAATATAGAGACTATTTCATTCTCCCTTTGCTTACAATTTTTAAGATCGAAAACTGTTATCTTTGGAAAAGTTGAGCTGAACTGAAGGAGTAATTTTTGGCGAAGATCCTCCCATCCGGTAATTGACCGGGATTGCAAGCTTTTATACCAAACAAAAGCTGGTCCTTGAAAGGTTTGCACAAAGAATATGAGTTTTACTGCTTCTTGCTGCTCAAGAGTTCCCATCATAGGATCGCAACAAGACACGTAATGCGTCAAATGCTGTTCAGGATCGCCTGATCCATTGAAAATAGGGAATACAAGATTCCCAAAACTGGATGGAGGAGAAATTGAATCTACCCATTCAGGGTAAACATTCTTTTCTGGTTGAACCTGCGCACGTTTCCCTTCCATAGTTTCTAACTAAGAGATTAATGACTCAATAGTATTTATTAACCTTTGAGAAACATCTGGTTGAACTTGGACTTGGGTAGGTGTAATGACTTGAGCATGGACGATGTGGCGATTGGTGCTACAACTGATGGTAGCACTGCCAACTGTTGTTGCACTTGACCCGTAGGATTAGACCTATAAGGGTGTACTGATAGAGGAGGATATTCCTGATCCATCTCAGTAGCTGCAACAAATTCCCTTGGCTGACTGACTCCAGCACGCTCACGAAGAAGACTACCCTGAAGTAGTTTTGCATTCAACCTCCTTAATTCCTTAATTTCTTCC
Source organism: Viscum album (assembly GCA_963277665.1). Classification (NCBI taxonomy): domain Eukaryota; kingdom Viridiplantae; phylum Streptophyta; class Magnoliopsida; order Santalales; family Viscaceae; genus Viscum; species Viscum album. The sequence continues at coordinate 251,971,076 of OY728133.1, forward strand.
TCTTGTTGTGAAAACCTTTGCTCTAGTGAGAGAGATTGACCTTCTCTAGAGGAAGGATATGTAACCTGGTTCTTTCCCTTCCCTTTGTTGGATCCTTTTTAGAGAGGGGGAAGTGGGTTACTCGAAGGATTACCTAGGTTCTGAGTAATCCTTTGACTTTGTGTACGCACACCTTCTTCATTTGTGTCGGTGCGTACATCTTCTTTAGCAGGAACCTCTTCATCTGTGTCCCCTGAGTGAGCCTCATTTTGTGGATTAGAAACAACGACATTGATGACATTTATTGCTGCATAACTCTTCGCATCCCTTCTATCAGTATTTCTGTGATATTGTCTTCTTTCATGTCTTTGATGAGACATTTCCTTTTGTTGATTCAATCCCTTAGGAACTTTTTGATGAACTGTAATTTGGTGGGAGTCTCCTGATAATTTGTCTCTTCGTTCCTCTTGAGGTTTCTTCCCCAATCAAAAAAAGACCGAATTTCTCTAAGGAGGGGATTGATTATTTGAAACCTATTTGTTGATTCTGAGGGATGTTTTAAAAGAGTCCCCAGTCTGGCGAGATTGGGTGGTTCTTGACATGCTATGTCTGAGAATTTCTTGAAATTCCTCCTGATCTTATGAACCTTAGTCCAGAAATTAGCTGGATTCATTAACTTGTATCTGCTTTTATCACCTGGTTCAAAAGACTGTTAGATGATTTCTGACACTTCTGTCACATGGTGACATGCTTGCTCCAAACGAGAGGTCTGTTTAATATTCTTGTTTGCTTGATGCAAGAGTAATTCAACAACTTTTTCTCTGTATTCTTGATTTTGAGAGGAACTAGTTGAAGCGTATTCTTGGGAATGTTTTTGATTACAAACAAAGCCCATTTACTGTGGCCGGTTATGGGCAATAACATTGCATGAGACCATTTTCGGTGGGCTTTGTTGACTAGAGAGCACCATGAAATGTAGATCTCCAAGAATACCCCATCATCTGACACGAATACTAGATGGGGCATTGGCAATTAACTGACGCAATCTTCTTAGTGCGCCAAGGCATGAACGTTGAAGGGCTCTCTGATTCTTTTCAGCCTTCGGATATCAAGAGACTGATAGAGACGCCAAATCAATATGATGTTGTAACCCTTCTATTATCTTAAGATGATTTTCATATTCATCATAAGATAATACTTTATTTTTCAACAGACAAAGAGTTTTCCATATGTTGAGACGAATATCATGAATTTCATCTTCCGTCAACATTTCTGGAATATTATACTGAGAGTCATCCAGAGGCCAAAACATAACTGACACTTCACCTTTCTCCAGTTGTTTTATCATGTTCAGAATTTCATCTTTGTCATTTGATGATGATTATTCTACCTGATTTGACCAGAGTTGGTCTTTCCTTGTTGCTTCATTGGATTCAACAGGATTGGTAGAGAAATCATTGATCAAACTAGAAGATTCAAGACTTAGGGGTGGTTTGGAGAATGGCCAACACCCTGGGATATCTTCTTATTGAGAAAGTATTTCACCTGCTAGCGATGAAGCTTCAGACATGACTGGTTTCGCATTTTCAAGTGCCTCAAGATAAGAGGGCTTTCTTGGCACTACAGTGTCCACTAGAGCATTTTCCGGGAAATGTGCATCACTACTGCAGAGAGGACTTTTGTAGTGAAATTCATCATCATGGGGAGGACCACCATAATGGGTTATAGCAAAAGAAAAGATCTCTTTCTCCTTGGTCTTCTGACCACACAGAGGGTTCCTGTGGCTTTCATCTGAAGATTAAACTTCAAGATTGACCGAATTTTCATGAAGCAAGCCTTCATGAAGAAGTGTCTATTGAAGACCTTCGAAATTAATGTTCCAAATATTGTAAAATGAGGGAGTAGAATCTTGAATTTCAATAGATAATTGTCTGAGGGCTTCAAGAACTCCATAATCGAGTAAGGCCTTGTTACAGATTGGCCCTTGATCTCCTAACTATGTTGGGTGGGTCTTTTTCTTAGACGCTTTCTTACTCGCTTTGGAAACCACTTGTTGGCGAAAGTGGATCGTCTGAGTAGGTTTATGTGCCTGGTCATAAAAGATGGCCTGGTTAGACTGACGATGTTTACTCAAATCAGGTGTATGTGCCTTACTTGGTTGTCTGTATGATATGGGGGAGTATGCCCCACAACCCTCTTGGACTAGAACAGATGTGTGTGTCTGTTCCGGAGTGAATTATTGATGTGTCACTCCACTAACAGGGATATATTTATGTGTCTTTCCCTGAGATGCTGCTAAAGTTGTTATAATATCTTGGCAGGCATCCAGAATATGAGCAGGGATTTTCTTCTGCTCTTTCACCATTGAGAGAATACTCTTGGTGACTTCAAATGCAGGAACGGGAATATACATCCATTCCGGGCTTGGAGAAGGTGTATGTGCCTGCTCCTGTCCTCCTTTTCCTGTCAGTGAATCCTGACAGTACTCAAGTGTGGGGGCAGAGAGTTGAGTCTGCTTCCTATTTGTTGTCGGGGCTTTCCGACTAACTTCTCCGAACGCTACCAAGCGAGACTGTTGGTAGGCTTGATTAATAATATCAGTTGTATGTGCCTGCTGATTGCACTTCACCAAACGTGGTTGACGATATCCATCATATGTAGTCAGACGAGCCTGCTTACTAGTTGATGATGTATAAACAGGTGTATGTTCCTGCCTATAGTACTCCACCGGAATTGCCCGGCTAGATTGGCGTGATGCTGGCAGATGAGTCTGCTGGAAAACGGAATTAAAACGAGTAGGTGTATGTGCCCACATTTTTCTTGCCACCAAGTTAGGTTGGTGGACTTCTCCGGAGATGGAAGAGATGAGAACCTGCTCACTATTGACCGGATTCCGCCTCTGGTGGTTCGTCTTGCCTGCTCGGGTTCGAGAAACCTGAGCCGAACACCTAGAGTTGGTACCCTCATCATGTTGAGAGTGCACTACCGCACGAGTCTGACCGCGATTGTTTAGGGGAGCCTTCAGGAAGGACTCGTGTCTTCCTGAATTAAGGCCCTAAGGGACCTGCTCATTCACTTCCTCAGGATAAGGGAGTGAATGGTGATTTCGTTCCGGGGATAACGACCCGAAACGATTGGAGGCGGTAGTCAGCACTGCTTATTTCTTGATCACTAGTTGTCATTGTCTGGACGACCAGTTTGAGTTGTTTTCTTGGAGGGCTTGTCGGGCAGCCTCCAGAGTTGGGATGGTACTGTGTTGACAGTACTCCATAACCAGTGCATTTGATACCCAGCGTTGAAGACGCTGAGTAGGTGATGTCATCCTCGGAGTGGATGACGATCCAGCTGGAATAGTAGTAGTGGCATTTACAACAGCAGTATTCACAAGTGTGAATTTGAGAGCGTCCATTATGGAAATGCAGAAAATCTTGGAAGAGAGTTCCGGTTTGATATAACAGACGTAATCAAGATAAATTCAGCTACTACATCTTTTGGACGAGCACATATGTTATTGACTGTCTTATTGGCCCTCTCGTTGAGTTTAGATACGGGCCTAACAAATAGGTAAAACATCATTTTTAAATTGGTTAAGGGTTCATGTTGGGTTCACCATTTTTTTTCCCTCGGAATTCAGGGATGACCTCTTGATGGGAAGTTCAAACATTATGATCGGTTTGTAATGGGTTTGTTCGTAGAACCGAAAACATCCAATGATTCCACATCCATTTGGACCTACTTTTAAAAGTTAGTCTCTCATTAGTTTGTGGACGGATAAGGCTTAGGAATTTACATTTTTTGAGAGTATGGGAGGTCGGACTCATCACACCTTTTTGAGGGGAATTATTTTCTATTCTGGGACTCTCTTTATAGATTTAAGTTATGTTCGTGAGTCCTTATTACATTACCAAGTATAAAATGAGTTTTCCTTTAGATCTTACAATCAATGATAAAATATGTAAGAAATTTAGAGAATCTTTTATATGTATTCGAGGTTCTTCATCGATAAGGAATCATTTGTATTTATTAAAGATTCTTGGTCAATGGTATCCTTCGTCATATTTATATAAAAGTATCTTGGTCATTATGATGACCATGCTGGTTTCAAAGCCACTCAGTGGGGCACTTGAAGTTTATTTTCATTCAGAAGGACATGGATTATTTCATAGTTGGGATCGAACCCACAGATGGGATACCTACGTATACTTTGTTTTGGAAAAGGAATCAGAACCCACGTAGTTCGAGTGGTGAGTATGATGTTTATGATTGATGGCTCAAAGAAGGATGTCATAATTACTTTTACCCTCTATGCTCACGTGAGTCATGCTCGGTGTGAGAAACAAGAAGTATTAGTAAAAAAATTAGACAATTTGGCCATGAAAGATGAAATCATAAGAAATGATGTGGGAATTATGTATGTATGACTCCCCAAAATAGATAAAGATTAGGATTAACTTCATGATAAGAAATCCCAGATCAAGGGTAAATTATGATTGAGGTTAAAGGAATTATGACTGGGACTTACTCCTGAAAAGGAGGCCGAGGATAAAGTAATTTATGAATGGGACTTACTCCTAAAAAGGAGGCCCAGGTAAAAGGAATTATGACTGGGACTTACTCCTGAAAAGGAGGCCCAGGTTAAAGGAATTATGACTGGGACTTACTCCTGAAAAGGAGGCCCAGGTTAAAGGAATTATGACTGGGACTTACTCCTGAAAAGGAGGCCTAGGTTAAAGGAATTATGACTGGGACTTACTCTTGAAAAGGAGGCCCAGGTTAAAGGAATTATGACGGGGACTTACTCCTGAAAAGAAGTCCCAGGTTAAAGGAATTATGACTGGGACATACTACAGAAAAGGAGGACCAGGTTAAAGGAATTATGACTGGGACTTACTCCTAAAATGGAGGCCTAGGTTAAAGGAATTATGACTGGGACTTACTCCTGAAAAGGAGGCCTAGGTTAAAGTAATTATGACTGGGACTTACTCCTGAAAAGAAGGCCCAGGTTAAAGGAATTATGACTGGGACTTACTCCTGAAAAGGAGGCCCAGGTTAAAGGAATTATTACTGGGACATACTCCTGAAAAGGAGGCCCAGGTTAAAGGAATTATTACTGGGACTTACTCCTGAAAAGGAGGCCCAGGTTAAAGGAATTATTACTGGGACTTACTCCTGAAAAGGAGGCCCAGGTTAAAGGAATTATGACGGGGACTTACTCTTGAAAAGGAGGCCCAGGTTAAAAGAATTATGACTAGGACTTACTCCTGAAAAGGAGGCCCAGGTTAAAGGAATTATGACTGGGACTTACTCATGAAAAGGAGGCCCAGTATTGGATTCTCTCATCTTAAAGGATGAGGTTGAATGAATGAAATATCAATCTTTAGTGACATAAATTTGTGTAAATCACTATGTTTTGAGGGATATTCCACAGAATTTCTTTCAGATAAATAATTCAAATCATTAAATCATGCCATAAATGGATTTGAAGAGTGTCATGAAGACTAAATATTTAATAGGAGAGGTGGAATGGCTTAAGAGGGGTAAAATGGGCAAGAAGGGCACCCAAAAAGGTAGGGGTGCGCAAGTCCTGGCAGGCGCACAGGTACTGCATGGGCGCACAAGTCTTGGTCACGCAGGTATACCTGCACGATACGTTGGATACTTGCGTGGTGTTCAACCAGCAAGGTAATACTTGAGAGACTTTTCGTTAAGTCCTTTAGAATCCTCCTAAGGTTCTTCCAGGAGAGGGGTGTGCAGGTTCTATTGAAGGAGTAAGTCGGTGCGCAAGTGTGGCCATTTCCCTTAAGGGATGGACACCTAGGCGCGCAAGTGTTGATGAGTTTCAACACTTAGGCCTTCCTCCCCCTCTTTAGATCTTCCGTTCTAGGTAAGAAATTACCTTAGAAGTGTTCCTGATGCTTTGAGAAGAGACGAGGGCACTGGGAGCTCAAATCTGAGTTTCTATAAAAAAAATCCTCCCGGAATGGGGGGCCCACAGGGTCTATTTATAGGTAGGATAAGACCCTGGGCGGTTATCACTTTGGTCGCGCAAGTCACTTGTGCGACCATCATGCATCGCGCAAGTGGATTTGCACGACTATGATAGAACATGCGTGAGTTATGGGCAATCTTCTCCTTATTAATTCCTTTGTCGGTTTTTGATATTTTCATCAAAGGATGAATCAATTTGTGCTAAGTCATTACCCTTTCCATTCTTTTAGACAATGTGACGAAAAGGAGCGTCAACATCCATATTCGGTTTTTCTGTTAAAAATGACAAATGAGGATTGAAAATGGTCAAAGATGTTATTATTTTAAACATATACTTAATAATTATACTATAATAATTATCATATTTATACATCTATTATAAATTTAAAACCAATCATGAATTATGGTTACAAAATATCAATTAATGTTACTATCATTGAGATGGTAGGTTGTACGTTCACATGAGTAATGTTTCCATTTTTCCACAATTAGAATGTAAATAAGGTAAGTAAAGGTTATATTTAAATAATGATAATAGTATCAAAAATACCATATTATTTAGTTATATATACTTATATATCTCATTTGTGTGATGTTTTGATAAAAAAATGGAATCACATCACTTCAAGGTGGTGGTAGTCCACATGTCCATGAACAACACTGTCATTTTTTCCAAGGACTGAAAAGTTAAAACTAAAATGATACATAAAATTTAAATACTTATAAATATTTCATCAATATAAAAAATAATTAATTTATATCACATATAGTTATTATATATACCCTTAATACCTTCTATATAACATGTTTGTGGAAAACATATCACATCGATTCATGAGGCGGTAGTCCTCCATACCCCTAAGAGACATTATTACATCCAATACAATATGAAATTTAAAAGCGTATGCATAATATATTTAATCAAGAGGTTTAATTATGCTATAAATATAATATATAAACTTTTTATCCATTAACATACCAAACCGTGAGACATGGTAATGGTAAAAGGAATGACATCGTTTTGTGAGGCATTAGACCGTTGTAATGGAAAGTGATGATTTCATAACCCATTTGATGGAAGTTTTTGTGGTTTTAGATAACACCCATAACATTAAAAATATAATTATATGGATTATAATATGTTTGTTATATCATCATTGTATAAGACTAATTAATGGAGTCAGAAAAAGAACTAAATTAAATAAACTCGTTTAAAAAATACTAACTCTTCTTCAGGTATCCTCTTAAGGATTACCCAAAAACCCTGAAAGGATGTATTTAAAACAAATATAAGTCTTCTATTATTAGGGGATGGTGGTTTTGGAGTTATTTTTTAATTTTTTGGATGATCCTAATGGTTTGAGATCTATGAAGAATTGAGGGTAGTGAGTTCCCTTTTATAGATGAGGAGGAGAGACCTTTAGAAAAATACTCAAAGTTATTTACTATTTAGTGGTTAATATTACCAAATGTGAATCCAAAAATGATAATATAATGTTTTTAATGATTATATGGATTATAAACACCTCAAAAACAATAAAACACATGTTTTAAACATTTTTTTCATTAACTCCAAAGTTTCCTAATTTTCTCATTTTGCTTTTCCATAGTGCTAACTAGTTTTCCAATCTAAGTAATTTTGACATTGAGACTAAATTAAAAGGAGAATTATTAAATAATTTTTAAACATGGATTATAAATATTAAATTATTTTGTAATATATAAATCCTTTTTTGGTTGAAAATTATTTTTAACACAAGTGCACATAACGTGAAAAAACAACTCTTCAACCGTAATCGCGCTAAAATAGTTTTTTACTAATTAAGGGTCAATATATTCATTAGAAAAGAAAAATTGGTCCATTAATTTAATATATTTTATAATTAATAACATTAAAAAACACTTGTAAGAATATTGGATTTTTAGTAACTTTAAATTAGTTAGTAAAATATAATTTGTTATAAAATAACATTAATTTCAATATTGATATTATTAATTTACATTGAATTTTAAAATAACAATAAAATTATAAAATTAAAATATATGATGATAAAAACTTTGTAAAATGATATATTCATCTAAAAAATTAATTTAACATTATAATTATATCAATTTACATCAGTTTTAATATTGATAGTATCATTTATTTTAGTTAATTATTGACTAAATAATTACTTCATTTTCATTTTCGATGTATTTAAAGAAATTAATTAATATCTAAAAAAATAAAACAAATTATATTGATATAAAAACACATTTATATTTCAAAACAATATTTAAAGGTAATCCTATATTATTTTATCTCTATCCCAAATATTTTTATATATTAAATGGAAAAATTGTTCTTTTTTTATTTTTCATTAGTTAAGATATTATATAGGTAATATTCATGGAATATTATCCCAAAAAATCAAGAAATATATATATATTATGGTAATAAGGGTATAAATAGTTCCTTAAATAGGGGTTTTTTACATGTTTATAGTTTATTTTCCCCATAATATTAAAGTTTAATCTCTTGGTAAACTCATTTTTATCTTAATCATTGTGATTAATTTTGACAATTTTCATTAATTATTATAGTCAAAAATTAATTTTAAATTATTATAAATAATAAATAATGACTATTTTAAATATATTATCTAAATTTTTAAATTAAATTCACACGTGTGATAGGATTAAATTTAATATTAATCTCATATATGCAATGCCAAAGTGGGATTTCAAAGAGAAAAAGTTCAATAGTTTACGATGTTTTTATGCCCAACTTCAATATAAAAATGATACTAATGAACTAAATTGAGTTAAAAAATGTATAATTGAACTAAATATACACTAAAAAAAATTTAAAATATAATTTAACATTATTAATAAATTAAATAAAGAATCAATTTTCAACTAAAACTTTTTATTTTTCACAATTTATATAAAATTAAAACCTTTCAATAAATTACAAAAATTCATCCTTAAAGTAATTTTTAAATTCTAGTTGAAAAAATGATTTTTTTTTTAGGTTAATGTATCTAAAATTTCCAAATATTTATTATAATATTTTTTTCTGGAAAATCAATAAAACTCATTTTTGAAGAAAATGTATTTTTAAAGAATGAAACAACTTTACTAAAAATTTATTAATTTTTTACTAAAAATTTATCAATCATTTATATTGATTAATACATATATGTTTATATCATTACGTAATATATATTATTCATTCTCTCCAATTTATAGGCAAGGTTATGACGATAATATATATCATGGGTTGTTTTAGTTTGGTGTTGTGTGGCTAATACACTATTAAATATAAAAATATTGGGGTTTCATATAATGAAAACTAAACTGAAAGTTATGTGAAACATAAGATAAATACATTTATGCGCATAATGTAATATAAAATCAATGTTGTGTGTACTTTACTATATTGAATATAAATATCTTATTTTAAATTCTCAGGGAGTTGTATCCCCCCCACCCTTATTAAATTATTTTCTCACAATTTGTACAGTATTTACATAATAAAATATATTAACTTTAAAAAAACATTTTAAATCAACATAGAAGAAAGGGTAAATAAAAGACACTCTTAATAAGAGTAAAACAGAAGTACAAAGTTCATTTGGAATGATACATGACTATGATTCCAAATAAGATAACATTGGTAGGAATGGAGGAAAAAAATATGTAATTATAGAGAGTGATTGAGGTCACTAATAAGAAGTACATGAATGATCAATGTAATATTAAAATCCTCAAAATCATGAATCTATTATTATCAATAAGGCCTTTGGTTCATAAAATTTTAAGGTACTAGGATAATACATTTTCTCCAAGATCATTTTCCTATTGTTAAATAATTCTATTAACATCTAGACTTAAGAGAATATAAAAATATTCTTACATGATGAGTAAAATTTCATCCCTTAACTAATTATCTTGATAATATCATATATTTCTAAAAAAATGACTATTAAATATGATTTTATCATTCCTAAATCAAAAAAAATAAAATTTTGAAGACTATATAACTATAAAATGGATAACAAGCTATTACTTGTGTAGTTTATCAATAATAGAAACTAAAATGGTTATCACATGGTATGATTATTCCTAATAAGAATAAAAAATACCACATTTGTCTCTAATTTTAAATAGTAATACAAAAAGATCAAAACAAATTACTCCCTAAATTATTATCCTTAAAATTATTCAATATTTTCTTAACTATGTTTGAAACTAACAAATTAGAGATATTTGATCATATATTAATCCAAGATAAAATAAATATTAATTATTAAATAAAATTTCATATTTTTCTCAAATAAAAATTGTATTTTCCAATAAAAAAATATCATACTACCCAGGACATCACATAGGCTATTACTAGGTGTGAAAATATTACCATCATTTAGTTGGGTGTTCATGCTCCACTTCCTTTCTGAATGTGACAGGTCAGGACACTACATAAGGGTTGTCCTTTTTTCTTTAAACATGAAAAATAATCCCCCCTAAATAAAAATTTCTTATCCATGGGGTTATGAATTCATCAACTCAATAAAATTTCTCCCAAAACATCATTAATAACTATAAAATATTTTCTACTTAAATCTCTCAAATGAGGTTTCTACTATGTAGAACATATGAAAACCCTTAATATTATAGTCCTATGATGGTATCAATAATGAATAATATATCCACATATGAAAAGATAATAATCTCTAATGTTGTCTATATTAGCCTCTAATACCAACTATAATAGCCTAGAACTTGAAATCCATGATCTATTGAGAAAATCATAAACATTACATTTAATTATTTTATACTGATAATTGTGACCCATTTTTTCATCCAAACCTTATAATATAAAAATTACAAATGGTATCACTTACATTCACAAGAAAATTTTAGGTTTTTTGTTTTAGATAATTAGTAATAATTCCTACATAAAACAATCACATGAATTTAAATGATATTTTTTCCTAATTAACCCTACATTCATTATTTCACATTAATTCATCATTATCGTCCATATAAAATTATTTATAAAAATAATTCATTCAACCACATTCATTATAATCTGGGAAAAATAAAACATAATAAGGGTGAGATCAAATTATCGGTGTGGAGAAATATAAACATTAATAAATGAATGTAATCAGTGATCATATGAATAGAATATGAGTATAAAGATTTATTCAAATTGAGTGATTATGAAATAAGAATATTTAGACTCGTCAATACCTGGATCATCAAACTTGATAATATGGAATAACGATTTATCAATGAACATATTCATAAAAATAAATAATCATAAGCTATGTGATAACAATACATATTAAATTAATCATCATAAAACCATAAAAACCATATGAAAAACAAGTTGTCTTATTGGTACATCATCTAATATAACCACTATATAACCCTTAAAAATTTGAATAACCATATGACCAACATCGAATATAATTATTTAGAATAAGTAATCATTACACAATTCATTGATTCAATTTCTATGAACACTCATCATATATGAAATAGAGAGATCACCTAACATTTTCTAGGCTAAACCATCATAAAATATGTAACTGGATTACTCAAATTTATCTATTACACCCCATAATATATAATATCTACGAACCATAACATGAATAAAGTACATAGATCTTCAATTTCATCATAAAACTCATAAAAAATAATATTATTTTTTTATCATATTATCCCATATAAATGTAATGGGTTTTATTTCAATCTCTATGAAATATGATTATCATTTTAAATTGAAATGGGTTACACAAATATCTCTTTGAAACATGAATTTATCCTGTAATGAAAAATGGGTTCCATAAAAATATATATGAAACAATATTATTCCATCCAATAATTCATGAGGATAGTGTCATTAAAAAATATCCCTAGTGAAATATAAGTAACTCTAAGGGTTGTTGAGGATAATGAATGGAAATACCATTAAAATATCATAAAAATCAATCTTCAGAAAAAAAAATTGTTTTTATATTGAAAATAACCTTTTAAAACAAAAAAAAATTATTGAATATGAATTCCTTTAAAAATAACTTTTACAAACCATGAATTTATAGAAAACTAAGAAAAACTTTTCATTAAAAATTACCTTTTAAACATTACAATGAAGCTACAAAGAAATGAAATTCATTTTGGTTGGAATTTCACACATACCGTAAAGAACATTACTTTTTTCACAATAAAATGGTTAAAAAGAGTCTTCATTATAATGAGATAATATTGTTAAATTAAAAATCATTTTTAAGAATAATTTAGAATAATTTACTTAAATTAATCATTTTAAAAATGATAAAAACATTTCTAAGACATATTTTAAAAATATGGTTTTTTAAGAAAAAATATTTCGGACCGAAGAAATAAAAGAAGTCAAATTTTTCAAAAAAAACTCAATAATTCATAGGACCAATTAGTTAGAAAATTTTAATATATAATGAAAATATCATTAATACCATATTATAAGTGAATTAGTGAGAATTATAATATTTCCACATTGGATAATTAATCATACAGATTCCTGATCAACGATGAGATTGTAACAGAAGACTCTTACGACATTGATAATAAGAATTTTTAATACCCGTGAACAAATAACATTAAATGAAGTGTATAATACCATTATAATATGGATATACATGATATAAAATATTAAATTTTATTTATATAAACCATAAAAATGATGTCAGATGTATAACATAGTAAATATTACAAAGGGGGAAAATTGCGAGAAAATAACCTTACTGATTCTGTTCCTTTGAAATTGTAAACCCCATTAAAGAGAAATCATAAAATGTATACATAAATCCCTATATATATATATATATGATAATAATAAAATAAATTCATGGGTATTATATAAACCACACAATATTAATAAGTAGTAAATATGGCGTATACCTCATAAAATAAAAGTGAGACTGAAAATATCATTACCTTGAGTCCAACATATCATGTTTGTCATTATCATCCTGAAAAATACAAAAGGGTTAATTATTTACTTGATTGAGAAAATTTTTTAATTTTATTGTTAATATTATTTTACTTATTGATATTTTATATACAATTACTTAATCGAATACTTTTATATCATATGTTCTAACCATTTCCTCTTGTGTTCCAAAAATGACTTTGGTGGCTTGACTATGGTCAAAGTTGTCATTATTTTAAAAATATATATAATAATAATCATGAAATAGTTATCATATTTATGAAAAAATTATTCTTTTAATACCAGTCAAGAAATATTATTATGAAAAATTATCTAATGTTATGATCCAGAAAATGGCAATTCATATGGACGCATTACTAATGCTTCCATTTATTAATGATCATTATATAAAGTTGGTAAATATAAGATATTAACCAATATTATGATGATTCGTACTCATTTTTAGGTATTATTTTTCTCCAGTGTTTATAATACATTGGTTGTAGATTCTTTTGGGCACATTTAAGATAATTTTGGATGTTTATAGAGGGATTTTGGGCGGTGCATGGATGGTACATAGTTCTCCAAAACCATGACCCAGACTCATCAAACAATGAACCCTCAAAATATGGTTTTTTCATGCTTAGTACATATTTTTTTCAAGCGTATTCCCACCTAAGACTAACCGTGCACCCCAGTAGTAGGGTCTCATGGATAGTGATCACTATTTTTTAAACAGTGCAAATCATATATGAAACAATGCACACAAGTTTTTAATCCTCTAGTTTTAAAAAAATCTTTAACCGCAATGTATTTAACACTACACACGCTTATTCATCCTAACTCATTTTTAATTGTTTTTTGTCTTATATAATATTTTATGTCTTTTATAACCCTTTTCATGGTGAATCAAATATTTGTTTAAAGAATCGTCTCCTATATAGTATGTGATTTATTCCTTGTTTGATATCCCCTCTCTCTCCCGATTCCTACAATATTTTGGTATTATTATTTCATTCCTTGGTTATGGATTTATATATAGTTTTTGATGGTTTTTTCCAATATTATATTGATTTTACTTTTATGTATATGATTTTCTGCACCATTGTGATTTTTATCACTCCACTTAATTTAGGGGATTTTGGTTTCACAAACGTCTATCAATGATCTTGAGGTAGTTGGTCTAATTTTTAATTACCATAATCTTGAATTTTAAAAAATGAACGAAATTGAGAAATTTATTTTCCATGATGGAAAATGTTATTTTAAATTATTTAATTTAATTAATTTTTTTTCTTATGTGATGATAAAATTTCTTATAATTGTGATTTAGATATTGATGAATAATGGGATTATGAAAATGATAAATAATGGGATTATAAAATTTATGAATAATATTAATTATTAAATTAACTATTTTTGTTTTATAAAACATGTATCAACCCTTGTAGTGTTCTGATAAGATGAAAATGATTATTTTGTATTTATTAATTCTTGATTAAAGAAATTGGGAAATGGGTTCGTAATAAATTATGATATTGGATGATAAAAGATTTGAAATATGAAATCATTTATATGTGATATTTTTTATCAATTTTTAAAACTATGACTTCTTCTCCAAATATCCATGGGGTTCCAAAAAGATTCCATATGCCCCTAAAATTTTTATGTATACATGTGAACACAAGGTTGGGTGACAAAGACTACTCATCAAAATACCCATGGGGTGCCATACTATAACAATTGGAAACCATTATTTAAATGTAAAAATGGAATGATTTTATTAATTGAAACCCACGATGAAATAAAACTTTATTTCACTTGCAGATGGTTTAGACTCCGACAAGCGTCGAAGAAGGAATTGATGGTTTGGGAATTATTGTGATCCCAGAATTTATATGGTTAATTAAGGAAAACATTAATGTGAAAACTATTAAATGTATTTATTATACATTATTATTTATAAGAATACAGTAATTTTTATAGATTGTACATTATTTTATATGTGATTGGTGGTGTCCTTCTGAGTTGTACTCGCACCAAACTCAGGCTACCTGATAGGTACCTGAATAGACTTTATGTTTGCATTAAAGGATAAGGTCAAGATACATTTTTTAGATGGATGGGTTTGGGATGGAGCATGGATGAGGGAACCAGAAATGATTTCAAGACCATCTTGGGAGTTCTCAATGTCTTTATTTTTTGATTTTCATTTGATGAATGAATCATATATGTAATGACAAAACCACTACTTTGGTTTTGATATTGTTTACTTGTTTTGGTTTATAACATGATACAAGTCAGTATTGGTTATGTTATAATATTGGTTTTTTTATCATAAGTTTTCTATTTTTTGTTAATTTCATCTATTTTTATACTTTTATAAACAAGGTATTTTATCCCCCTGATATCTATATTATCCGCTCACTACTAATCGAAATCCACTGTCATGGGAGGAGGCGCACCTAAGACCATGTGACCAACGAGCTTGGGGAATAGGTGTGTAGCTCATGGGTCAGGACATTACAATGTCGTATCAAATGTGTTTTATTTTATTTTATTATTTTATGATATATGGTAATGGTAGGAATGAGACTATTATTAGGTAGTTGTTGATCAACATCTCATGGATGGGATTATCTGACCAATTTGTAGGGGGGGAAAGCTTAGTACATAAGGTGGTATTCATGCTTTCAATGTTTCCTGTTATGATTGAATGGTATTTCACCTCGAGTGATGCACTTGTTCTTTGATGTGATTATTTTACTATGTGTTTTCATCATAAGAATGTATGGAAAATGTGTTGGGTGTACATGAATCATTTTAGGCACTCATTATTTTATTTAGAAAGCATTATTTTATTCATGCACATAAAAGAATGTTTTTGGGTTGAGTGGTTTAGGTAAAAATGTTTTTATTTAATTGTGTGAATTAAATGAAAAATGTTCCTAATATGAAATTGATAATTTTAAATGATAAAAAATATGGAATTTGAAATGGATAATTGTTCATATGGTGATAAAATGTAATTATGAAGGTGTTTACCCTACTTTATTTATGACCTGGATGAGTGATGGTTGGGGGTAGTAATAGGGCCTCAGTTTTGACATTCTGGTGGGGTATGGGGGAATGAATTATCATGGAATTATTAACTCTCCTTAAAATGTGTTACTGATGTGTTATAAGACATAATACATGGGTTTTAAATTATACAAATATGCCTCTAAGATGGTGCTTTTTGATAGAATGACGGGATTACATAGTTCGAAATTTTCCTCTAGTGGTGGAATCAAAGGATTCGACATATTCGTGTTAAGGAGTCGGAGATAATTTAGATGAGAACATTTATAATTATATTCATTTTATAGAAAGAGACTCTAGTTGGTTGGAAAGGAATAAGTTTGATCTAGAAAAGAAGTTCCAATTGCAATGCCTTATGAAATTCAAAAGGTTGGGTGGACCTAATGTATCGAAGTTTTATATTGAGTCTAACTTGATAATTCCTAACCGCATAGATACTCAAATTGATAAGAGAGTCAAACTGACCTATTATATGTTATGTGTTTAATTGAATTTTTGAGGGGGCATCTAGACTCATGATTGATATGTATACAATATGGTATCAAAGTACTTTCACGAGAAGTTCTTGGGGGAATTTTACCCTGAGATTCTCATGTAGGAGAGGGATGATAAGTTCTTGTGGTTGGCCCAGTGGAGTATATCTATGATAGACTATGCTGGATGATTCATTGATTTATTGTTCTATGTTCCAACATGGTAGGTAGATGGTTCTACTATGGTAAATTAGTTTCAAGATGGGCTTAAATATGAAATTATGTCTCAGTAGAATATCATTCAACTGAAAAAGTTTTTTAAAGTGGTCAATTGTGCTCTAATTTTTATGGGGATACTAAAAGAGGCTTCTTGTAAAACACAAGTGGTTTCTACTAAATAATAATGAGGTATGTATTATGATTTTATGAAGCATCACATTGATAATTTCAACTAGGAAAATAGAAACAAGAGTTGTTACAGGGAAGGATCGGTTACTCAAAGTAGTAACTGTATATATTGCCACCGGTGTGGTAGGTCGGGACATATTCATAGCCAGTGTCTATGACCACCAGTGGAGTTGTGAACTTATGGTATTACGTTTCACTTGTAGATATATTATAGGAACCCTCAGCCTATGTGTATTGGTGGAGGTTCTAGGTAGAGTTATAACTTTGGGTTGGGATCTTCTACCCCATATCAATATAGGAGTTTGAGTTCTCCTGGCTATAGTGGTTGAGGAAGTGAACGTGGTACTTTGGTGAAAGAGTACTCATATCAGTAGAGTGTTGAATCTCTGGGGAATAATATTATGGCATACGGATAAGGGGAAGTACTATTTCATCTACTTCATCCTATATTTGTGGATTGAAAGTATGGACCTTTGATAGTTAAAGGTACTATTCTACTGGCTTCTAATCTTTATAGTGCCTTATTTGATATTAGAGCCTCTCATTCTTTTATAACTGAAAAACAAGTAACTTTTTTGAGACTAGGAGTGTATTTTTTCAGTAGGGTTATGATAATCAACACTTTATGGGAAGTATGATTGAGGGAAAGATGCTTTTGTAAGGGGTGGTCTATCAAGGTTTTGGGGTATTGTTTTGTTTGGGATCTTTACACACTAGATATATTCATTTCTACATTTTTTTTTGTATCAATTTTTTGGTTGATTAATGATCCCACTTTGACTGTTATGAAAGGAGAGTTACATTTACGTATCTTAAGGGTAGTAGTTATGTTCATCATGGATAATGAGATATCTGGGAAGGTCGTGTGGATCCATTTCATCAGAAACAGGTGGATATTGTCAACTTATTTTCAATTCTATTGTTGGATAATGGGGGTGTGATGCCTAGTATTTATTTATCCTTAGTGGACCTATTCCACTACATATTTTATGAGGAATTATAAGGGATGCCACTATAGAGGGGTGTTGACATTACATTTGAGCTCATTCCAAGAGTCGATCCACATTCCATTACTCCTTTTTAAATGGAACCAACATTACATAAAGAGATTAAGACTCATTTGGAAGTCTTGATGGATAGAAGATTTATATGTCTGAGTATGTTTCCTTGGTATTATGTTGTTTTCTCTGATAATAAAGCTGATGGTAAATTGAGGTTCTGTACTGATTACTGGAATTTGAACCAGATGACATTGAAGAACCAATATCATATTCTTTGCATCGATAATCGCTTTGAAAAATTTGAGAGGATGTTGTTTTTTTATCTATGACTAACATGAGATCTGGGTAATATCAGTTGAGAGTTAGACCTTTTGATATACCATAGATTGCATTCAAAAGTAGCTATGAACAATTTGAGGATGTTGTGATGTCATTCGGGCTAAAAATGGCAACAAATATGTTTATCGTTTTTATGAAAATAATATTCCATCCATAACTAGATTAGTTTGTGGGTTTTTTTGGATAAAATCTAGTTGTACTTAATGACTCATGAAGATTATTCCAATATATTGACATCATATTGGGTAAACTGAGAGAGAATCAACTATATGCCAAACTATCTTAGTGTTAATTATCGATTAACCGGGTACATATCTTGTGCAACATAATTACATAGGAAGGTGTGTTAGTGCACCTAGAGAATATAAATATAGTGGTTTCATGGGTGCATCCCCGAAACAATATGATATCTAAATCCTTCTAGGTGTTGTGGACTATTATCAAAGGTGTATCCAAGAGTTTTTTCTCTTGGAAGCACCGCTTTCTGGCTTGACCAAGAAGGGGATCATGTTTGAATGGCCTATAGAATGTGAGGAATAATATCAATCTATGTCCCAGAGGTAATATAAGTTGATTCAATGGAAACAGGACTACCAAATACATGAACTCGAGTTCAAGTGGTGGTTCATTCTTAAAGTGACGGAGACATTATCTATTGGGTGAAAATTATACTATGTACACCATCAAAAATAGATTAATATATATCATTACATAAGTATATTTAAACCTATAACTATAGAGGTGGTTTAATATATGAAGTCTTTTGATTTTGAGAAGTAATATACATCCGAGAAGGGAAACAGTGTTCTTGATTCTTTGAGTTAGACTACAAGAACTTATAAAATTTAGGAGTTTTGTTCTAAGTGGAAGATGATGATATTATTGGAAGATAGGAATATTTTTTTATGGGAGGGATAAGAGTAAATGACCCTAGTATCAGTCTTAGTTTATTCCTCACTTCTGAACATGATTAGGGAGAGGCTATATCAGAATCCAGAGAGTTTTTTCTCAAGGGATATCATTAAAGGTGGGGAGTCACCGTCCAATTGTCCTTTAGGTGAGGATGAGATCATCTATTTTTGGAAATATATTTTTCTACCTATGAGTATGTGTAAGTAGATAATGCATGAGTTTTATGCCTCAAAGCGGGTAGTACATCCTAGTTTGACTAAAATGTACCATGATATTTGGAGAAAGTATTGATGGTCGGGCATGAAAAAGGAGATACCAAGGTTTAGGAAACAATATTACACATTTGAATAGGCTAAATCCAATAATGAATGACTTGGTGGTTCACTAAAAACAATTAACATTATAAAATGGAATTGGGATGTTGTTATCATGGAATTCATGATGGTTCTTAGGATACCTCAAAAGAATGACACTATATGGCCCATTGTGGGTGGATTGATGAATTTATCCCATATATTTTCAATTCGAGAGTCTTTATTAGTGGATATATTGGGATACCAATATATTTGAGAGATTGTGAATCATCATTGGGTGATGTGGAGTATTAATTTAGATCAGGCCATGTGTATCACATCATTCTTTTGGAAAGCCCTGCAGATGGTGCTTGGTAGGAAGGTATTTCTGAATACCGCCTTCCACTCATAGAAATAGGGTTCGTTAGATGTACTATAGTAGTATTGGAATATATGATATGAACATGTGTCCTAGTCTTCATTGGGTCTTAGGAAAATCACTCAACACTCATTGAGTACACATGTAAAAATAGTTATTAGGAGACTATTTAGGCGGCACCATAAGAGACACTTTATGGTAGGCAATGAAAATCATCTATATTTGGATGAAGGTCGGTGAGTCAGATCTGTATAGACCATGTATCATGTAGTTGATGTTAGATTAGGTCTAGTTAATTCATAAATGTAGGGATACAACTTAGAGAAGACATAAGTCATATATTGATAGGCATCAATAAACCCTTGCGGCTAAAGTTGGTGATCATGTGTTCCTTCAGGTGTCTCTAAGATTGGATCACCATAGGATTCTAAGATAGAGAAATTTGGTTCCTTTGTTTGTTGAAGATTGTGATAATTTGGATTGAATCTAGCTGGTGGGATAATAATTGGCTCTTATATAGAGGTTTGAGTCTATGAATGATATATTTCATGTTTCATAGCCTTGGTGGCATCACCATACCCATTATCATGTGGTTGATTATAGTGATGTTTAGCTTGAAATTGATGTATCCTTTAGTAAGAATATAAAACATGTTATAGATTTTATTCAGAAATCATTGTGGGTGATGACTGGGTTGAGAGTTAGAGTATTGTGGAAACATGTAAATGTTCATGAGAAAACATGGGAGAAATAATAATATGTGCATGTTCATTAGTCCTATATTATTTCCATAGAATCATAGAGATATTTAGGATTATAGCTCGAAGATGATATTTTATTAGGTGGGGACATTATAAGAACTCCAATTTTATAAAGATTCCTCATAATAATTTTTAGTTATTCTTTTACCCTATTATTTATCATACATTGGTTGAGTCATGTCTTTAGTGAGTTCAGGATAATTTAGGAAGTTTTTCGAGTAATTTTGGTTAGTTCATAGTTGGTGATCAGTTGTCCCAAACCAGGCGCCCACCCTAGATAACCCTGGAACCTCAAACAGAGGGGGTTTTCATATTTTGAGTATGATTTCTCAAACCTTTCACCCATCTAGGAGTAACTATGAAACCAAATATTAGGGGATCATGGTTAGGGTGCACCATTTTTCAATGTGTGTGCCCTATATAAGTAAACCATGTGAAAGAGTTTTTAATCCCATGATAATTTATTTAAAAAATACAAAAACCCAAGGTTTGTGTCCCTAAACATCCATATTCAGCATCACTAGTCATCCAATAATCTTAGAGTCCTTTAAGAGGATTTTGATCCTCCGGAAACTCTTTCCGTGGAAAATTGAGTATCTAATTTAATGATTGTCTCGTCTATATTATGTGATTTCATCCTTGTTTAGTTTCCCTTATCTATCTTCCCTATATTTCTATAATCTTTTTAGAGTATTATTTCCTCTATTGGATATGGTTTCAAATCTCAGTTTTGAAAGTATTTTTTGGATTGATATTGATGTTAGGTTTTCATCCTATATCTTATGCATCATTGTGATTTTTGTCATTCAAATCCATTTTGGGGTATTTTTTTGGAGAACATATTTGAGTGAAATTTAGATAGGTAGTCTAGATTTTTATCACCATAGCCAAGATTTTTAATACATGTATGTAATTGGGAAATTTTAGATTCCATATTTGGAAATATCATTCTGAATTGAATTAATATATTAATTGTTTTTCCCATATAATAATGAAATTTGTTTTAATTATGTTTTAGCAATCGATGATTAATGGGATTATACAATGGATGAATAATGGGAATTATGTAATTAGTGATTTATGATTTATGAAACCTGTATCCACCCTTAGAGTGTTCCAATAAGATAAAAATGAGGATTTTCAATTTTTCCTTCAAGATTAATGAAATTGTGAAATTAGTGAATAATAAATTATGATAATGGTAGATTAATGTTTGGAAATATAGAACCATTAAAATCTTATATCTATGAATACGTGTTTTGGATATGGAATTTTTTTCTAAATAACTATGGGGTACTAGAATTCTACTATATTCCCCAAATATATTTATATATACATGTGATTATTGAGTTTTGGGATATAGACTTCTACTCCAACCACTAAAGAGGTTTTTGATAGTTTCTCTAGGCAACCATTGTTTGAATTTGAAACTGGAATGATTTGATTAATTGAAATCCCTGGAGAAACAAAAAAAAATATATCACGTGGTGATGGTACACACTCTAGAATGGGTTGAAGTAGGAATTGTTGTTTTGGGTGTCATTGTGAACCCAATAATTTATGGGGTCAATTAAAAAATAATTTAATGTGGAGACGTTTTACTATATTTATTATAAGTTATTATTTACATAATTTCACTCACTTTTATAGAATTTTAATTGTTTTAGATGCCATTTTTGTTTAAATATTGAGTTTTACTCACACCCTACTCTGTCTTCCAGATCAGTACCCAAATAAAATTCATGTTTTCAAGACATAATAAAGGAAATTTCCTAATTTTAGATGGTTGAGTTTGGGAAGGATCATGGATAAAGAAACATGACATTATATTGGGGTTCTCTTGGGAATTTTCAGTTTTGTAATTTTAGGTTTTTTATATGAAAAATTACATTTATATGGCATGAAATAACTTCTGTTTTAGTTTGGATATTGTTCTTCAATTTTGGTTAATTTTGTGATAAAGGTATGTATTTTTATATTATTATTCTAGTACTTATTTATAATTAGTTGGAATTGGAATATTTATTTAAAATATTTTGATGCTTTTATATTTGTGGTGTATTATACCCTTGATATCAACATTATACCCTCATTGCTATTTGACATCCAATTGTGTATGGGGTGGCATGACTAATGTCATGTGACCATCCAACTCAAGGCACTAGCATGTGGCTCTTAGGTTGAGATGTTAAAGTAAGTAACCTTTATAATTCTAGAATGAACATAATATACTAAATACCATATTATTTAATTTTAAATACATATATATATCATTCTTATGATGTGGATATGAAAAAAGGAATCACACTGCTTTAATAAGGTAGTAGTCCACACGTCCATGAACGACGTTGTCATTTTTTCATATGAGAGAAACGGTAATTGAAAAATGATATATTTTATTTTAAGAAGATAAATATGAAATTAATATCCTAAAAATGTTATTCATTTCACATATATTTATTAGTAATACCTATATATCCTTACATGTGCTGCATTAGTAAAAAATGAATCACATTGCTTCGCGAGGTGGTGGCCCATCGTAAACCCGAGCGATGTTATATTATCCACTACATTACAGAATCTAAAAGGGTATATAATATTCAATGGCTCTAGAGGCATAATTATTTATTAACTATCATATATAAACTTTGTATCCATCATCATACGCAATGGTGAGAGGTGGTAATTGAAATGTAAATGACATCGTTTCGTGGGGCGGTAGTATGTCGTACACACGAATGATGATTTCATAACCCATTTGACGAAAGTTCGTGTGTTTGGAGGTCAGAAACTTAAAATAAACATATTTCACTATTTTTAACACAATGAGGTTATTATTTCATCATTTTATAGTAATAAATGAATGAGGTGGAGAAATAAGTAAAATAAAGATTCTTGTTGAAGAATATTACCTATTTGTTATGTATCCTCCATAAGTTTGCACTACAGACTTGAAATAATGTTTATATTAAAGAACTAAGGCTTCTAGGATGATGGAATTGGAGTTTAGAAGTTTTTTTGTTTGACTTTTTACATGTAAAATTGCCAAATATTTGTGATTAAGTGAGGGGAGTGAGTGCCCTTTTATAGTTTGGGAGGAGTGGAATTCTTGTAAATACTCAAAAGTATTCTCTATTCGAAGGTAAATACTACATAATGAGGCCCAAAAATAGATGATATACTGTTTTTGGGAATGATATAGTTGATACCCACTTCCACCAAACAATGAAACACATTTTTTAAACATTTTTTGCTTAACTCCTAAGTTTCCTAATTTTTTTCATCTTCCTTTTTTGTTATGGTAACATGTTTTCCAATCTTAATTCATATATTATAAATAAATTAACAGGATAATAATTATGTTATTAATACCTATCTATTTTAAATATTAATTCACATTTATCAAATAATATTCCTATGTGTTTTGAAAAGTAATTTTATCACAAGCGCAAGTAACGTGAAAAAAACACATCATTAAACTTGACCAGACTAACAATGTTTCTTACGAATCAGGGGCCAATATATTCATGATAAAAAGATAAATTTGTCTATTAATGGGACATTGTAGATAATTATTATAATTTTAAAATAAATTTATAGATGAAATGAATTTTTAAAACTTTAAATAATTTAATTAAATTTAATTTATTATAAAATAACATAAATTTAAATTTTGACATTATTCATTTAATTTTGATATAATAATATCAATAAAATGATGTAATTCAAATATATTTTTCTCAAACCGGGGTATCATGATATATTCATCTAAAAAAATAATAGAACCTAATAATTACTACACTAGTGTTTCCTAATTATTTTATCTAATTAATTCATCTATACAAAATAAACATTAATTTTAATGTAATAAAAAATCCTTTATATTTAAAAATAATATTTATAACTAAATCTATATTTTATTTTTCCTTACACCAAATGACTGTTTTATTTAAATGGAAAAATGACTCATTTTTTCATTTTCCATATGTAAAATATTTTATATGTCCCTTTCATGGAAAAAATCACACAATCTAATAAAAATCAATCTGAAGGTCATTATGGTCGAAATATTATCACAATATAGAAGATTTAAAATATTCTATTTCATTTTTTTCAATTTATTTTAATGTTTAATCCCTTGTAACACTCGTCTAAACCTAAATTATTGTTATAAATTTTTAATGTTTTCAATATTTTTTACGATCAAAAATTAATTACGAATTATTAGAAATTATAAATTATGCTAATTCAAAATATGGAATAAATTAATTACATTCATAAAAGTCTACAAATTTAATTTAATATTACACACATGGATGTAATGAGAATTTGGGTTTTCAAAGAGAAAATGTTTATAATGTTTACAATGTTTTTGTATATAATTTTAGTATAAAATTGATTATAATGATAAGAATTGGATTAATAGAACTAAAATTGAATTAATTATACATTAAAAAAATTGAAAAATAATTTATCCTTATAAATAGCTAAATTAAAACACATATTTCAATAAAAATATATAATTTTTCATTATTCATCAAAAGTTGCAACTTTTAGAAAAATATCAATAATTCACAATATGATAATTTTATTTGATTTCAAAAATAAATTTTACTTTATCAAATAAAATTTCTTAAATTTTTATAAAATTATTATAATAGTATTTTTCTTGAATTGAAATAAAAATAAATTATGAAGAAAATACATTTTTGACGAAATTACCATTGTACTAAAAATTGAATGACTATTTACTAAACATTTATCAATAATTGATATTGATTAAGACATATATATGTATATATATATATATATCATAAATTAGTAACTATTATTCATACCCACGAATTTAATGGCTAGGATATAAAGGTATTATAAATCCTATATTGTTTAAGTTTGGTTTTTCATTTTGAATATTTTATCAAACGTAAACATTATTTGGGTACGTAAAACACAAGATAAACTAAGTAAACATGAAATTCAAGATGAATATAGTGTTGCAAGTAATGAAATATGAACTCAATGTTGTGTTTACATTATAAAATACAACATTATTTTTTTTTAAGATATCAAGGTATTATTCGAATTATCAAAACTAAGCTTCTCAAAAGGTTTGGGGAAGATAGGGGAGGATATTCTCTTTTATAAGTGAGGGAAGTGGATATTCTGGAATTAAATAAATTATTAACATAATATTAATCAACAGTTATGTTCAAGTTGATTAAAATTTAAATAATTAAATTATATAATTATTATGAGTTTATATCCTCTAAAGAAATTTAACATTTTAAATTATTTTTTCCCCCTTATATTTTTTTAACCCCCCCCCCCCCTCATTAACCTAGATGAAAATTTTAGTTTCGGAATTTCTTTACCCTTTTGGGGTCAATTGAGTTACTATAGATGGTAAAATGTCCCCAAAATGGAATATGGTTTAAATTTTCAACCATTATCATATTAACATGGGAAAAATATGCTTTTATGAATTTTAATCCATTTAATAAAATATTGTTTATTATAAAATATCTGTAATGTCATTTTTGAAGATATAAGAAATATTACTATATAATATGTGTCTAACTCATTTAATATGTTTCAAAATTTTCATGTATTATAAGTTAAGGAAAATTTGGTCTTGATTTAATAATAAAAAATAGATAGGTTTAGATATTATTTTAAACTATTTCATTTGACTTAACCACTAATTAACCAATTTTAAATTTAACCGTGATAATTACTTTTTCAATATTAAAGGTATATAATTTTATTGATAATATTAAAATTGTATAAAAAATTTAAAATGGATGGAATTCTAATCCATTTTCCTTTATAATTGAAATATTTAATTTTTTTATGATTTAAAATAATTTTATTAAATAGAATTTAACATAAAATAATATTAATATTATTTTTGATACTATTCATTTTATTTGAATTTCAACACAACTTGAAATTAGATGAATTCATATATAATCCATTCACACATCCCTAATCTATTATATCTATCTCTAAAATTCATGGGACACAATAAATCAACAATAAAATTATTTTTAGTTCCATAAAAACAATTTACCTAATTATTTTACTAATTCACCATCAATGAGTCAGCATTATGTACATATTTAAGGTGATTATTTAATCACTAAAATATTATATTAAATTACCTTGTGATACAATATTTACATTTAAAATTATAATTTATAATGTAATATTTTTCCCTACAATAAAATATTTTAGATATTAAATGCAAGAGAGTTGAATTTTTTACTTTATATTTCCTTAAAATAATAAATATTTTTCATTATCAAATAAAAAATGGCACAAAATTTCATTAATTTCATATAATTGAGGATTACTTTAGAACCAATAATATAAAATATATTAAATTCAGGTGTGAAAGTAATTTTTAGTCATTATCATACTACTCTTACCTTTATTACCCAATTTGCATTTACCAAGATGCCAAATATTTATTAGGGTTACTATTCAAACTCACCTGAAATAAAATGCTCCTATTTAAAAAAAATCATATAATGATTAAAAATATGTAATAAATTTTTTAATATTTAATTTTAATAACTATTAGAAATCAATTTTAATATAAAGGAATAAAATGTAAAAAAATTGTTTTCCAAAATAAATTAACCCGATAAATAAACATATACCAAAATCGTGTATAATAAGGTTAAAAATTTAATTAATTAGAATATATCTAATTATATAATTATAATTTTATTTTAATATCAAATTAAAATCATAATTAGTCTTTTAAATTAAAATAATGATAGTTTTATATAAATGGATATGTTTCATTGTTCACTGAAAAATCATTTCTTCCGAAAAATTCCATAAATTTAATAATAAGCTAATTTTTATATGATGATTATACAAATGATAAAATAAATTTAATGAATATAATCTCTAAAAGTTTAAGAAATTTATTATAATCTTTTGTCCCAAAAATAAGTGATTTTTTTTAAAAAAAAAAAATTGAAGCATAAAACGACTTTACTAAAAAAATTAGTACATATTAAATAAGCATTAATTAATAAATTTGAGTTGATTATGAGAATTAAATTAATTTCATAATGTGTTTCATATTATTCACGCATTCCAATTTAACATCAATTTATAATTTTGAATTTTAAATTTTAACATTTCGGGGTTCATTTAAGCTCGATGTTGCATATTGTAGACGCTATCGAACATAGAGTTATTTTAATATTCAATGAGATTAAAATAACTATTTTTATTGTATTATGAATTTTATATATTTATTGGTTAATAAGTGGGTATATTTTTATGATATATAAGCATTATATAATATATATGGGTTTATAATTTTTCTAGAACGATTTATAAAATTTCCATATATCAATTAATCATTGTGATTTGGTTAAAAAAGAAAGGGTAAGAAAAAATAAGGCATCACAATATGAAATAGTGGTTAAAGAGGACTGGTTTTTCATATTGATATTATTATTTATTATAATATTAATATTATTGATTCTTAATGATAGTAATTTCTTTTTGGGTTTTACTAATATTAGATACAATAGTTAATTGGTTTCCTAAGAATAATTGCATCATGCCATTACTATTGAAAATTAATGATTTTTATTTTTTATTTATAATATATTTAATTTATTAAATCAATAGAGTAAATAAGTTCCTTCAATTGGATGGTATCAAATTACCCACAACCCATCAATTTATCATAACTATTTTATTCCAATTATTGATAAAAAACATTATGTGATTTCAATACATTCTCAAATATTCAAATTACTTATAAAAACTTATATTTTATATCTAATCAATTTCCTTGACCCCAAAATTTCCATGGATAATAGATTTTATTTTCTCTTGTTTTTAAATTTCATTGAAACAATGAAAACCGTTGAGACCCCACCTTATATGTAAGTAAGTAAATTATTCAATTGCATTCGTATCTCTGATAGGTCGGGGGTAGTGGCTAGCACCAAGAAGGAACATGTCTCTTATAGGAGGTAGTATCCTATAAAACTGTAATTAAACACATTCCTTCATAATAGTATTTCCTATCACAAACTAGGTAAAAATCCAACATTAATGTAACATGCCTAAAACACTCTAAATATCCCCTCATTACAATAATATAAATGTTAATTTTTAATTGTAAAACTAAATTTCCAATCATTCAATGGTAAAGATGAATATTTCAAAATTTATGAAAATGTACTCAATTTCTTTCCAAAACCAACTTGAGAACCACTATAAATAATCATCACCAAGATTCTTTATTCACTAACACCACTAACCCCGAATTCATCAAAGTCCCCACCAAACAATGCATCATCCGTAAAGATACAAAAATTATAGTAATGAGGTGAATTCAAGGATGTGTATAATTGTTTTCCCATTATATATAGATGTTTAAAATAAAATAGGGGTTTGAATTGTGAAAATATGAAAATTAATGTAGAATGAAAAAAGGCTTTATATTAGTTCATATCAACATAATGTTATATCTACTATTTTCACACCCTCTTTACCCCTTGATATGTATGAATAAAACTATAAACTACATTATTCTAGGAGATTCATATCCCATATACCACCCACATTTTCTAATTGAGGCACGAAAAATACAAATTTACCTATTATAATATGAAGGAACAAGTTATAGATGAGTACCTATGTAGGATGAATAAATACTACAAATATGATTTCAAATGGAGAAAGAATGAGGCCATAAAAATTAAAGAATAATCGAAAAAAATAAATAAATAAAATTCTATAAAAGTATAAACTGATAGTGAAGATGAAGAATATATTGTTTTATCTCACTTGATGCAATGACTGTTAGTATGTAGTTTTCTTCCGGAAAACTGAAGCAGCCTGAAATTATTGGTTGCATTCAAAAAGAGATATTCATATAGTATACTTTGACCTCTATTTATAGTATAATCTCAGAATTTCAAGGATAAAAATATATGTTTCCATAATATTGTATCAATAATTCCTTATCCTTGAGTTAAATTTATAAAGAATCCATTAGTATCCATGAATCCATTACAGAGAGGGCATAACTTGTTTCCAATTCAACATAGTCCTATGTAAAAATTTATAAATATGTTCATAATATATTGAGGATTTATTTATATATTATAGTACAGTAGTTTTATAACATACAATGAATTTAATTATAGGTATTTAAATTTCCACTCAATATAACTACATAGTAGATCTTGACAAAGCATTCGATCTTCAACGTTTTTCAGGTTAGGGATCTTTCCGTGTTGTTAGCAAGACAATGTAGTCTAGTAATGTGACTTAGAGTTTCATTCATTTAGTATCTTGGTTTCACATAGTATCTTGATATTACATTTTTGAATAGCATATCATGCATTTAATTATATAAACTCCATTAACATGAACACATTCCCATATTAAAACATAAGTCCCTATTCTCTTTTGGTTGTAGTCGAATGTCTATTTCCAATACATAAACATATCTCATGTTGGTATAATGTAGTCTCAGAATCTTCTTTAATAATATGTTTCCTTGAAATGTATTATATCCCACCCAACTATATAGCTTCCATGAAAGAATTTAGACACACCAGATATTAGTACCATTCAATCTTTCAAAAAAATTAAAATATAAATACTGATTCTATATCCAAAATATGATAGTCATTATATCATATTTAATATATAAAATATAAAAAACAAATATTTCAGAGATGAAATCCTAATCAAGATGATCACAATTCCAATTATGATTTCTATAATTTTTAACAGTAGCCTCTAACACATCATCTATTAGATGAATCATAGTATCATTTTTCAATGTTTATATCTATTTTCCTTAATGTATTATGAGACTTCAACATAATAAAGATATATTCTTTTAATAAAAACATGAAAACATTAATTTAAAAATAAATTCAACTTATCAAATTAATGTAAGTAAAGTAAATTTTTTTATATCAAACCTAAATAATTTTTTAATAATTGATCCAATAAACTCTACCATTTTGATAAAGACTACCAAACTAATAATAATAATCCACAAAAAACTAAAAAAACTAAACATCCTAAATCCTTCATAATACTTTATGGTATTCACCATCCTTATCCCCATTTGAGGTTATAAAAATAACCATGAAATTAAAAATTATAAATATATTTCATAAAATATTAGAATAATTAAACAATAGTAAGAAAAATAATGAATAGTAAAAAAATACTATAGAAAATATAAAAGACATCATAAATTTTCTTCCTCATTTCCTACAAGTCTCTAGTAATTTTTTTAGTTAATGTGATCTTTCTCATATATTATAATAATATTATATAAAAAGTGGAAACTATATCATCTATGACATTTTCTGACGTGGAAACATCTTCTAAAGTAAAAAAAACAAGAAAAACACATATCAATGGACTTCCCTCTACCTTTTTGGTATCACCCTTTTTGAAACGTTACCCTCTGCTAGAGAATATCCACTTAATTTTAAAACGAATGAAAAGATTACCTAAAAAACATATATAAATTTTGGATAATTTTTAGTTACATATGGAATTAGCCATTCACTAAATAGATAAGTTTTTATGATAATTATGTTTTAAGAAATTTAATATATATAGAACTAATAAATTGGTGATTAAAAGTTTAAGGTAGTGGGATTGCATTATATTTTACAAAAGGAATATGTCACAACCTATTTTCACTTTTAGGAATGTAATATTTTATTTATATATTTTTATCCTTAATAATTATTTTATATTTTAATTTATTTGATATTTTTATAAAAATAGTATGTGTTTTCTAAATGTTTATCACTTAGTTAGTTCATTCTTGGTATTAAAATTACAGCATAACCATACATAAGTTGATCCTAGTATATTTAGTTGTTCATTGATATGTGAAACCATGTAAATTAATTATACATATCTAAGGGAAGCCATGATTCACTAATAACGGGTTCCAAAAATATTTTCATGTTTGGTATGTGATTTACCAAATCATATAATCAAACCATTTTTATTGTCTAGAAAATAATATTTAAGAAACTAAACTTATCCCTTTTGAAGATGTTGAACATCACTTGACCCCTTTTCTCCCACCATTTAAATTTTCAGACATTTCTAGCATCAAACACCTGTTTCTCCCTCCCCTTAGTATGGATCAATTGTGGATTTCATTATAAAATCACATCAGGTGTTCATGTTAGTTGAAATTTTCCTCTTCCTTTAGTTTTATCTTTATATGTAATTTATGTTCTTTCATTGATATATAAATTGTGACCTAATTACCATGTTTATTTGAATTTTCCTTGGTTATTTATTTTTCATAATTATATTTTGGTTTCTTGGGAAACATTATTCTCTCATTTTTTTAGAAATATGCAAGTGAGAATAGATTAGATCTTATTTTTCTTAGGTGACTACTTGTTCCTTCTCATAGTTATAAAAAATATTAGTATTTTCTTAATTATATTGGGAATCTTAAATCATGTGTTTACTGTCACAACTCGTCCCAGTGGGGCCCGCGCCGTGACTCCCCAAGCCCGGCTCCAATAGGCCAGGGGATGATGACTAGATTCAAGTAGGCATATCACTAATATGGGAGTAATTTCCTAAATACCTATGCACACGCACACATCTCCAAGACCACAAATTCTGAAATGTAAAACACTAAGGAACAAGAATTCATGCATACAACTAAACCCCAACCGACATAGTACGACGAAAGGTAGAGTACTGTAAAAGTAAACTGGGCCAAAATACAAGCCCACCAAAAAACAAGAGTCTGAATACTGCAAAGTCCAACCTGTAAACACAAAAGGTACTAGGACTGCTTCCCATAGCTGTAGGAATGCCTCGGCCTGTAGGGAAATGAGAAAGCTCGGTCCTGTCCTGGTCCGCCCTGGACTCTGTCAAAAGGTTGCTCATCTGCACAAGACACTAGATGTGTGGGCGAAGCCCATGCAGGGGTGAGTATAACAATACTCAGTAGAGGACCCCGAAAACCACAAAGTAGTAAACAAAGTAAAGGTAAAATTATCTATGCACAATATATGTCTACAGAACATATAGAACAAACTAGATATACTCAACACCCAGACCCGTGGTCTAGAGACAAGTCACACAACCTCATACCCCCATTAGGGATTATGTTTCAAGATTCTATGATGCACTCATTCCGAGAGAACACACTCCACGAGTCTTATTGCTCTGATGATGTTCGTCCGAGAAGTGTTGTCGTAGGGAACCATCACGAGAGGTAGCTACACTCATTAAGAGAGACACACTCCTGAGAGGAAAGGTTATGATAGATAGAAGGCACTCATTACGAGAGACACACTCCTGAGTGGGAAAGAGCATGATACACATATGAGGATCCCTTCCCGGGCCGTGGAGGATACCGTGACTCATCCAGATTCACCAGTTAGGTGATACACTAGCTAGGTAGAGGATCAACACCCGGTATGGTTGGTCACATTGATTCCTGACACTACCTAGGGTCATGAATGGATAGAGGATCTCGATCTGGGCCTCTCGGATGTATGTATGACTCTATCATAAAAGGTCCTGCTGAAGGGATCATACTCCTGAGTGGGAAATGATTCCTGACCTTCAAGGGAATGAGAAGACAGGGCACTGACCCAAAAGAAAGGCGTCCAAGGTACGGTGAATGAAAGGACCAAGCCATTTTCCAAAAAGTACACGGTGTGTAGAAAATATACACACTGTGTTGCCTGACCCCGGATACGTCCCGTGTACAATGGCCTGTGTCTTAGTCTGGTCATGTAGGAAAACTTAGTACACGGCATGTAGTATGGTATACACACCGTGTCTGCGTAACTGGGGTTATCTCCATGCACTCTAGCCATGTTCCCGTACACGGTCATCAACCCGTGTACACCAACCCGTTTCCACGTATCCGCGAGACACACATCGAGATCCACATAGCCGCTTCTTCCAAGTTGTACACGCCATGTCGCCAGGAGCCGTGTAGACCATCATGTGTTCATGTACTACCCAAAGTACACGCCGAGCTTCGGGGAAGGTTCAACAAGCCGTGTGACCAGGGTCACATGCTGTATGACCAGGGTCACACGCTGTATGACCAGGGTCACACACCGTGTGATTCTTATCTGACCCCGAAACCCTAGCTATCGCTTCCAGTACTACACAGCGTGTTCTTCAGAGGTACACGCCCTATATGCTAGAAATTTCCAGAAATGGAACTCTTCATCAGCGCACCTCTCATGCTGCTTCGATCGTTGATCCATCCATCCGATCACCACGAAACCTTTAGGTTTTTTCTGCCTTGATGCCACGAAGCCGTTTCTAGTGTTTCCATACCTCCGATCGGCTCCGAAAATGTTTTTTGGTCTTCTTGTATGAAGAATGCTCGAAGAACACTCTTTCCGATCTGGTCCAATTCGTCATCCTCCATCGTCATCGCACCTCCACAAGGTCATTGCGGTGTCGAACCTTCTATTTGGGATTGTTTCATCATAGAACATATGTGCAATGATACGTTGTTCGTCACCCCGTGAAGAACGTGAAGAATATGTGAGGAATGAAGGGGGAAGAAATCCAAATAAACAAATTGAGGAACGAACCTCCACAGTCGTTCCTCACGGCGTTGATCTACTACCGTTAATAAGATTAAATGGAGAAAGAATCAATGACAACATAAAGCATAGATCAATTCCCCAAAATCAACCCAAAGAAATCCCTCCCGCAAGAACGCATGAATCCTTGGATCAACTTATCTGTGGTTGATTCGCGTTTTTGGTTTAAACTCAAAAACGGGGAAAGGAAATTGAAATAAAAAACCTCTACCTTTTGAAATGATCAGTCTTTGATGAAGGTGTCGCACTTCCATTTTCTTCGAGATCCTTCAACAGCGGCGCAACGATCCTCGATCTCGATCTGTCATCATTTGTCGCCGAGAATTCTCTATAACGCCTCACAGATTCGGCAGAGATTCCTCTCCAGCGTTTCCAACGATCGACAATTGCTTAACCCATTAAAAATGGAAACATGTTTTCATTTAATTACATGGCAACATTAATGATTTTGACTCGCCATTTTCAAGTTATTATGACGCGCCATTAATTTAGGAAATAGATGCGTTGTTTCCAGGCTGCAGCGGATGTTTCCTTAAATGAAATAAAATAAACTTGTTAATTTATTTTATTTTATTTTACTTAAAACATCCGAAAATAAACATTCTCCCTTGACCCACACCGGTCGATGTTAAGCTCATTCTTAGGTAGAGTCGTCATTCCGGATGCAACGGTTCCCTCATATTTTTAATCCGGGCATCTGTTTGGAAACTGCCACAACCGCGCACAAGCACCGACTCACTTAACTTTAAAAAAGGTTCAAACAACCATTCCGGGATCACTGGACCTCGGAATGATGTGACGTATTCATGCCCAATCTCGTAATAATTACAAAATATTTAAAATAATAAACAGAAAAATCCGAGACATTACATTCTCCCCACCTTGGGGCTTTACGTCCATGAAAATCCAAAACAAGAGCTACTCAAAAAGATGAGGGTACTGGGAACGGATCTGAGCCTCCCACTCACACGTGCTCTCATGATGATTCATGTGCTGCCACTAGAAGCGCACCATGGGAATCGATTACCCACAAACGATCCTCTCCTGTCGATCCTCGATCTCCACTGGGTACACAGCAAAGATCACTCTATCCCTGTTGTCTAGCTCACCCCAGTCGATGACGTGCGGTGGGTCGTGTACGTACCTCCTCAACTGTGACACATGGAAGAAATCATGTACCCTATGAAAATTTGGTGGCAGATCTAGGTGGTATTCCACCTCGCCAACTCTGCACAGAATCTGGAAAGGTCCGATGAACCTCGGAGATAGCTTGTCGCCTCAGCCAAATCTCTGCAACCCTTGTTGAGGTGAGACCCGAAGAAAGATGTGGTCTCCCTCTTCGAACTCCAGAGGTCTCCATCGCCTCTCATTATAAGACTTCTACCGGCTCTGTGTAGTCTCCATCTACTCCCGGATGATCTGTACCTTCTCTTTGGTGGCTCGCACTAACTTTGGACCCATGAGTGTTGACTCTCCGGGGTCAGTCTAGAAAAGTGGTGACCTGAAGGGTCTCCCATACAAGGCCTCAAACAGTGCCATAATGATGGTGGAGTGGTAGATATTGTTGTACGCAAACTCCACTAGTGGTAGGTGGTCCTCCTAGCTGTGACCAATTTCCAATAAACAAGCTCGCAACATTTCCTCCAGAACCTGAATTGTCATCTCCATCTAACCATCCGTCTGGGGATGAAACACTATACTCAAGCATAGCTGAGTCCCAAAGGCCTCCTGAAATCCCTTTCACAACTGAGATGTGAAGCGGTCATGTCGGTCTGAGACTATAGTCGAGGGGACGCCATGAAGCCAAACTATCACATTCATGTAAAGGCATTCCAAGCTCTCCAAGGAACTCTGCTCCCTAATAGCTAGGAAGTGGGATGACTTAGTGAGTCGGTCAATGATCACCCAGATGGAATCATTCCCCTTGGACGTCAGTGGTAAGCCTGTCACAAAGTCCATTGATATCCCCCCCCTTCCACTATGGAACTTCTAAGGGGTGAGCTAATCCCGTTGGAACCTGGTGCTCAACCTTCACCTACTGGCATGTGAGGCATCGAGAAACAAAATCCACTACTTCCCTCTCCATGCCTGACCACCAGAACTATTGTCGGAGATCATGGTACATCTTTTCCACTCCAGGGTGTACCTCCAAGGGGGATGTATGGAACACCCTTAAGACCTCTTCTTGGAACTCCACTGGCACAACAGTTCATCATTTTAAAAGGAGTACGTGCCCCCACCTTGCGAATATCCATCAGGTGCATGTCATGTGGATAAGTGAGCACATAAAGCTACATAGTCGACATCCCAAATTTGTGCCTCCCTAACTCGTTGTAAGAGTGGAGGGGTGAAAACCATCATCTATAGGTAAGATGTATCCTCTACATCCATGAAGGATAACTGTAACGCGGCTAACTTTTGTGTCGTCTCACTCAACAGCTGTGAGCTTGAACTTATGTTAAGAGCATCTGCCACCTTATTCCCCTTTCCAGGAGTATAGATGATCTCAAAATCATAGTCCTGGAGGAACTCTATCCAACGCCTCAACCTCAGATTCAGATCCTTCTGTGAGAAGATGTACTTGAGGCTCTTGTGGTCAGAGTATACAATAAACCGCTCTCCCATAAGGTAGTGTCGCCACATGTTTAATGAGAAGACTACCGCTTCCAACTCGAGATCATGGGTCGCATAGTTCTACTCATGTGGCCTAAGCTGGCGTGAACCATAAGAAATCACTGCATGTGGCTGCATCAGGACACAGCTGAGCCATGTCCCTAATGCATCGCCGAAAACTATGTACTTGAAACCCTCCTCAGGAAATCTCAAGAATGGGGTGCTCGTCAAACTCTGTCTCAACTTCTCAAAAGCTTTCTGGAACTTCTCCATTCATACGAAGGGTTCCCCCTTCCTAGTCCAGGCTGTCCTTGGTGCTGATATCCGGGAGAAGTCAGGAATGAACCTCCGGTAATACCCTACCAACCCAAGGAACCTATGCACCTCTGTCACACTCCGAGGTGGCTCCCATTCTAATACAGCCTCCAACTTGGCTGGCCCGATAGAAACTCCATCTGTTGAGATGACATGTCCCAGAAAGTGGACCTTCTGAATCCAGAACTGACACTTCGAGATCTTTCCATAAATCTAGTGCTCTCGGAGTACGTCTAGAACCATCCATAGGTGTCTCACGTGATCCTCCTATGACGTCGAGTACACAAGGATTTCATCGATGAAGAGCACCACGAACCGGTCCAAGTACAGCAAGAAGATCCGGTTCATCAGCCCTATGAACACTGTGGGGGCATTCGTCATGCCAAAAGGCATCACCAAGTACTCATTGTGGCCGTAGCGGCATCTAAAAGCCGTCTTTGATATATCCTCAGCCCCCACTCGTAACTGGTGATAGCCTGATCAAAGGTCAACCTTTGAGAACCAATGTGCCCCTCTTAGCTGATCGAATAGGTCACCAATCCTCGGTAGTGGATACTTGTTCTTCACCGTCACCTGGTTCAGGCATCGTTAATCCACGCACAACCTCATACTCCTATCTGCCTTCTTGTCAAACAAGACTGGGGCCGCCCAGGGTGAGACGTTGGGTCTTACGAAACCCTTGATCTGAAAATCCTCCAACTGCACCCTCAACTCGCGAAGCTATGCGGGATCCATCTGATAAGCCGATGAGGAAATCGGTGTCATCCCAGGGTGTAAGTCGATACATAAGTCAATTTACCGGTGGGGAGGTAATTATGAAACATCTTCGGGAAAGACGCCCTCATACTCCACCACCACTGTTGGGAACTGAGAGCTACCAACATCTACTACTCCGAGGGTAAGGCTAGACAACTCATGAGTGATCGGCTGCACCCTCATATACATGAGCCCATTTTGTGCTTCCTGGGTTTCCTTTTCTCCGAAAAAGGAAAACCTCATTCCATCACGGTGGACACACCGCACTCTTCGCCTAAAACAGTCAATCTGGTCATGGACCAAAGATAACCAATCCATACCGAGAATGACGTCGTAAGGCCTCGACGCTACCACCAAGAGGTTCCAACCGAGACTCTCGCCTCCAAGGGTAAGATCACACTATCTTCAAAGGTGCGTGATCATCGAGTCTCCTCCCGTAGGTGTCTCCAAGCGTAAGGATCGAGTTAACGGTTCTACCGGAATCTCAAGGTTTTGTACAAGACATGTGTCTATATGGGAATGAATGGCACATGTGTCTATGAGTATGGAATCTAAGGTAGAAAAGACACAGATCGCACCTCAAATCATCTCTGGAGCCCCTGGGTCGTATGCCTCGACCGCATGCAACTATCCTCGCCCCTGTCCCACAGCTCCCTGAACCAGGTGCGTACCTCCTGGGGGTGGTGGTGGAAGTAAGTCGAAGCATCTACCACCACCTGCAACTCTCCCTATGCCTATGCCACGTCCACCACCTGGAAGGTCTGTCTATTCTGCTCTCTGCCTCTACCTTCGTGGTCCATCCACCGCTTCCCTGTCAGCAGCTCGACGGGTTGGGCAATCCCTAGCGAGATGTCCCCTACCGTCGCATGTGTAGCATCACTTCTCCCTAGGCTGACTGGATCCAACCTGAGAGCCCTGGACTGTCAATCCCCTATCATGGGTCCTCTTATGACGTTTCCCACATCTAGATCCATGTGCCTGATGTCGGCTCCCGACTGCCGGGGTCTCTACACATGTCTGTATGCTACTGACTTCCAGCGGCTATCTCTGCTCCGCCAAGAAGCTCTCGACCACCAAAGCTCTCTTGAGCACTCCAACATAAGTCGATATGCATAGAGGCATGATAGTAGCTCTAATATCTCATTGTAAACCTCTCTCAAAGTTCTGAGCTCTGAATTACTGATCCCTGACCATATCCATCATGTACCTGGCGAGGTTGGTGAACCTCGATGAATAATCGTCCCCTGTCATACTACCCTGTTGAAGCTAAAGAAGCACCTGGATGCGTACAAATCTCAGCATAACTGTAGAGAACTCATCTTGGAAGAGTCGCTCAAACTCTTTCCATGAAAGTGTCTCCTCGTCATGAGTCTGTGTGGTTAGACTCCACTATCGTCTGGCTGAACCCTGAAGAAGGCTCACTCCTAGGATCACCATCTAGTCTGATGGTGTCCTCACTAGTCGGATAACCCTGGTCACCGCCTCAAACCAGTCCTCAGTCGCCTGAGGGTCGGGCTCACCTTGGAACCTAAGGGGTATCTGTCTCTGGAACTCATGGAGTGTGATAAGCATGCGCTCCTTGTCGGTCGGTACTGCAGGTACCATAGGCTGCTCCACTAGTGGTGGCATAGTAGGTGCACCACCCGGTGGTAACGCCTGGGTAACAGGTCCCTCTATCGATTCCTCGTCACTGAGGGGGTCATCCTCGTGATGGTGCTGCTAAATCCTAGCGGGTATGCGTCACGGAGGCATCCTGTAAGGAAAAAATATGTTCCATGGTCAAAGAGTATATATGGATAGCTGACACAAAGGACATGGAAAACACAACCCATTCCTATATGATGCATGTACCTTTTATTTCCCCACAAGTAGTGTTTTTGTGTACTGAGTCGAAAAGCAGTTTATTAGAGTCCTGGTGTATGGATACATCGGCCGCCGCACCAGAACTGGGGTCCCTGGCCTGAAAACCGAACCCGAAACACTCAACACTGTTTCCCCAATCCAAACTCATAGACTCTTGGTCCTAAGGTTGAACCGACCACCTCTAATAACACTCTGTCAAAACCCATCCCAGTGGGGCCCGTTCCATGACTCCCCAAACCCGCCTCTAATCGGCCAGGGGCTGGTGACTAGCACCGAGTAGGCATATCACTAATATGGTAGGCATTTCCTAAGTACGTGTACACATGCACACATCTCCAAGCCCACAAATGCTGAAATGTAAAACACTATGGAACAAGAATGCATGCATATAATTAAACCCCAACCAACAGAGTACGATGAAAGGTAGAGTACTATAAAAGTAAACTGGGCTAAAATACAAGCCCACCAAAAAACAAGAGTCTGAAAACTGCAAAGTCCAACCTGTAAAGACAAAGGTACTGGGACTATCGCTCATAGATATAAGAACAACTCGGCTAGTAGGGAACCCAAAAATCTCGGTCCTATCCTGGTCTTCCCTAGAATCTGTCAAAAGGCTGCTCGTCTGTACAAGAAACTAGATGTGTGGGTAAAGCCCGTGCAGGGGTGAGTATAACAATACTAATTAGAGGACCCTGAAAACCAAAAAACAGTAAACAAAGTAAAGGTACATTCATCTATGAATAATATATGTATACATAACATATAGAACAAACCAAATATACTCAAAACCCAGACCCATTGTCTAGAGACAAGACACACAACTGCATACCCCCATTAGGGATTCTGTTCGAAGATTTCGTGATTCACTCGTTCCGAGAGAACACACTCAACGAGTCTTATAGCTTTGATGAAGTCCGTCCGGGAAGTTTTGTTCATCGGGAACCATCATGAGAGGTATCTACACTCATTACGGGAGACACACTCCTGATTGGGATGGTTACGATAGATAGAAAGCACTCATTATGGGAGACACACTCTTGAGTGGGAAAGAGCACGATACACAGATGAGGATCACTACTAGGGCCATGGGGGATACCGTGACTCATCTGGATTCATAATTTAGGTGATACACCATATAGGTATAGGATCAATGCCTGGTAAGGTTGCTCACATCAATTCTTGAGTCTACCTAGGGTCAAGAATGGAGAGAGGATCTTAATCTGGGTCTCTCGGATGGATGTATGACTCTTTCATAGAAAGTCTTGTTGAAGGGATCAAAATCTTGAGTGGGAAATGATGCCTGACCTTTAGAGGAATGAGAATAAGGGGCACTGACCCAAATGAAAGACATCCAAGTTATGGTGAACGAAAGGCCCAAGCCATTTTCCAAAAAGTACACGGCGCGTAGAAAATATACACGTTCTGTTGTCTGTCCCCGGATACTGCCCATGTACAACGGCTCGTGTCTTAGGCTGGTCATGTAGGAAAAAATATTACACGGCATGTAGTACATTATACATGCCGTGTCTGGGTAACTGGGGTTCGCTCTGTGCACTCTGGCCATGTTCTCATACATGTTTATCAACCCATGTACACCAACCCATGTCCACGTATCTACAAGATACACGCCGAGCTCCATGTAGCTGCTTCTGCCAAGTTGTACACACCGTGTCTCCTAGATCTGTGTAGATCATCCCGTGTTTTTGTACTACCCAAAGTACATGTAGAGCTTCGGGGAAGGTTCAACACGCCGTGTGATTATTCTCTGACCCCGAAACCCTAGCCGCCACCGCCAATACTACACGGAATATTCTTCGGAGGTACACGTCATGTATGTTGGAAATTTCCAAAAATGGCACTCTTCATTGGCGCGCCTCTCGTGCTGCTCCAATCGTTGATCCAGCCATCCGATCGCCACGAAACCATCAGGTTTTGGCTGCCCTGATGCCACGAAGCTGCTTCTAGTGTTTTCAGACCTCTGATCGGTTCTGAAAATGTGTTTTGATCTTCTCGTATGAAGAACTCTCTAAGAACTATCTTTCTGATCTGGTCCAATTCATCATCCAACATCGTCGTCACACCTTCACAAGGTTGTTGCGGTGTTGAACCTTCGATTTGGGATAGTTGCATTGCAGAACAAATGTTCAACGATCTGTTGTTCATCGCCCTGTGAAGAACGTGAATAATGCATGAGGAGAGAAGGGGGAAGAAATCCAAATAAACAAATTGAGGAATGAACCTCTGCCGTCATTCGTCGCGGCATTGATCCACTCTTGTTAATAGGCTTAAACAGAGCAAGAATCAACAAAAACATAAATCATGGATCAATTCCCCAAAATCATCCCAAATAAATCCCTCCCGCAAGAACGCAAGAATCTGTGGGTCAACTTGTTCGTGGTTGATCCGCGTTCTTGTTTTAAACTCAAAAATTGGGAGAGGAAATTGAAATAACAAACCCCTACCTTTTGAAATGATCGATCGTTGATGAAGGTGTCGTGCTGCAGTTGTCGTCCAGATCCTTCAACGTTGGCACAGCGATCCTCGATCTCAATTCTTCATCTTTTTTCACCGAGAATTATCTCTAATGCCTCGCGGATTCAACAGATCTTCCTCTCAAACATTTCCACCGATCAACAATTTCTTAACCTATTAGAAAGGGAAACATGTTTTCCTTTAATTACGCTGGAGAATTAATGATGTCGACTCGCCATTTTGAAGTTATTATGACGCGCCATTAATTTAGGAAATAGTTGAACTGTTGCTACACTACAGTGGATGTTTCCTTAAATGAAATAAAATAAACTTGTTAATTTATTTTATTTTATTTTACTTAAAATGTCCGAAAATAAACTTTCTCCCTCGACCCGCACCGGTCTAGGTTAAGCTCATTCTTAGGTAAAGTCATCGTCCCGGACGCAACGATGCCCTCATATTTTTAATCTGGGCATCCGTTTGGAAACATCCACAACCACGCACAAGAGCTGACTCACTTAACTTTAAAAAGGGTTCAAACCACCATTCCGGGCTCACTGGACCTCAGAATGATGTTCTTTCCTCACACCAGGTCTTGTAATAATTCCATAATATTTAAAATAATAAATGGAAAAATCCGAGACATTACATTTATTCCTAAGAGTAATGAAATATTTATGATCTTTTTATTTATAGGTTTCATAATTTTTTTAGTTGAATAATTTTGTCTAAAATATATATATTTCTAGGCTTTATAAACTACCCACTATGTGTTTTATGAAATCACACTATGGTTTTTCATGTAATAGAATTAAATTTTTCATAATGATAGTCATCCTTGAAATACTAAATATTTTATAAATTATTGTATGATAAAACCTTTTTTGTAATGAGTTGTTTGGATAGAGAAAAATTGGTAGATAAATTTTGCAATAATACCTCATAATTAAACAGATTCCATAACTCATATATAAACCATAATGAATATTGGTAATAATATAGATACCTGTGGGAATCCATAGGTACATAGGGGGACCATAAATCATGTAAATATAGTTCTAAGGAATAGAACTCCTAGTGAATATGTTTAGTCATACCCGATATGGGTTTACTATAGTGCATGGTAAATAGTGGATATTAGACACATATATCTTTATTTTTAGTGTTTCCTAATGTGGGTGCATGATAGTTAATGATGTGACTCTATCTTATAGATATTTCAAACATTTTCATATGTACATAATATGAATCTAGGACACTCTACCTTAGTTACATATGGCTTCCCCATGACATTGTATGGATGATCTGGGTTTCATTAAATTTTTATTTTTATGTTTATTAATTAAATATTTAAAATGAAATTATCTTTATTAATTATTTTATATAAAATTAAATACTAAAATTTATATATATAAGTTCAATATAGCATGGTATAGTTTATTTTTATTGGGTTACATATAGAGTAATTGGGGGGATCCTACTAGGCTTGTTATTATTACACCTTATTTATATTATTTGTGTGTATCTAGGCATTGTTTTTATAGATATTGTTAAATAAATGTCATTGGTTGGAGGTGAAGTATATTATTGTTAGATAATCTCAGGTTTTCAGGACATGGCATGGTGGGAGTTTGACCTCATATTACATAATATTGGGCAGAATATGTTTTAGGTTATTTTTATGTTTGGATTTATAGTTTAAATGTTCTCTTGTATCTCCATATCAGACTAATATATTGTTTCACTAATGATTTAATTTTATTCATATTATATATTTATACATGGTGTTTATGTTTACGTATTTTTTTTAATTTCATTCTATTTTTATCTTGTGGTTTTTTATGAAATCTCTTTTATATTATTTCATCTTTGGTTGTATCCATTATTCCCTAAATATTTATTTATTTTAATGACTCGATAATTGATTTTGGACTCAAGTAGTTTTCGAAATATATACACCTCCTATTTTGTTTTTATTGATAAAAATATTTCCCTAAATGTGCCATAAATTCCCAGGCACTAGTTTCCTACCCACGAAGATTAGGAACTCCTTTTGGGCCATATTGAACATATTGGGTATTGAGTAATATCAATCATGGATTTTATCAAGATCAAAATACAATACAAGGAACAGTTACTACTTTTTATTTTATGGGAAGGCAATATTGATAGGACATAGGATCATCAGAACATAATGGATGGGATAAGAGTATGTGTCTAACAAACATGACTCATAATGAGCCTTTTTTAATACGAAATCAATAAATGACTATAAAAGATATGATTTGATTTAATTATTCATTTTTAGGAATATAGGTTTGAAGAATAGGGTATTAGAGGGTATTCATATGGTGTATGGGATGAAGTCCATGTGGTAACCATGTAGCCCATTCTAGAAGAATTCATGTTTTCCATAAAATCTTCTTTCATTTTTAGTAAAATCATGTTCACAAGCTATGTAGCTAAATCCAAAAAATTCAATATGAACCAACTGATTAAAAAAATATTTGGTATATTTTGCTATCTAAGAATGCATAGTGGGAAATTTTGGAATTTTATTATTTTCCCACATTTAAATATTTCTTAATGACTCTT
The DNA here is from genome assembly GCA_963277665.1 of Viscum album. NCBI lineage: Eukaryota > Viridiplantae > Streptophyta > Magnoliopsida > Santalales > Viscaceae > Viscum > Viscum album. The sequence continues at coordinate 252,015,896 of OY728133.1, forward strand.
ATAGTTCAATAATGGATGTTTATAGTTTCAATTAGTGTTATTAAGTATTTCATAATGTTAACTCCCTTCGTTATTAAATTTTTTTTAGAACCATTTCCCCGTGAGTAACTCTATTTTTTCATTCAAAGAGAACTATATATAACTTTCTACAAGATAGTCCCCTAAAATATCAAAACATGATTCAAAAAATCGTGTAATCTATTTGATCAATGTTTTAATAGATTGAATTTTTCCTAACTCAAGATAAAGAGGAAGGTAGAGGTTCATGTTAATATAATAATCATGATCAATAATTAATTCTCAATATCCACACCCCCTTGGAAGAAGTAGTAAACATACAGATCTAGTTGATTGGTTTGATGAGAGTGAGAGAATATTTTAATTCCTCAAGACTCTCAAATCCATTAATGGAAAATATGAGGTACTAATGCTAAAGGAACCTAGTATAAAATTGTTTGACTTTTTTTGGTTATGCTACATAAAAACCTAAAATATAAGGACATAAATTTCATGTTAACTCAGAAGTTCAATCCTATTTCTCTAATAATGGGAAATTCATATAAATATGTATTCATTTGATAGGGAAACAAGATTTACATGAAATATGAAAAATATTTTTAGATCTTTTTTACTTTTAACCTAAGATGGTTTGGAATGATAAGTTGAAATATTTTTATTTTTAAATGCTCCTCTAACCCAACATTTGATCCGATGATTTTCTATTGAAGATCAACACCAATGAGTATGTGGTGGTCAATACTTGATGTTGGTAATGGGTAATTATTAAATATTTATAATGATTTATTCCCTTAAATTTTAAGTGTAAATGAAAGGGTTCTGTATTAAATAAAATTTATTAGAATGAATATACGGGAAAATTATCAATGGATCAAGATACCCATCCCAATCGGTATCATACGTATCTCTAGGAAATGGATCTATTATATATCATTAATGTGGAAATTTAAGGTCTGATAATCCTTAATTTTTTGAATACTCCTTTGTGTATTATTCTTGTGGGAATATTGTTCATATTTCGAGGTCTTGTAAGGAGAATATCACACAAAAGTGTATTATAGTATCATTAGTTTCAAAGAGATCTATATATCTATCCAATGCCTCTTAGGTAGTAGGAATTCAATATCAAGGTTGTGAAGCTGTTTGGGTTTCATATAATGTCCATATAAGATTCAGGACTTACACTCAAACTGAAATTAGGTTCTAGTATCTCCCTTATGTCAGATAGTTTCATGTTGTGGTGTAAGTCCCTTTGAAATAATATTTCATCTCGATGACTATGAAAGGTACTATTATTATTCAATAATATATGGTAACTTCTTTATTAGTTATAGGTTTATATTACTCATTTAAATTTTATACATTTTTGAGTTACTAAATATTTTTTTCCGAGCCTATTATATACATTATGGATATATCTACACCATATGGGATGCAAATAGAGTGTGTATTGTGATGTACATAATGTAATATCTATATATAAGAATAAGTTCCTACATGAGACCTTCATATTTGTAATATAGAACTTTTCTATATCCAAATTTTCAAGCATCACATTGAATACTATCATCTGAGGGTGACATTCACCGCTCATGTTGGAAACATTTGGTTAATAAAAGGTGAATATGGATTGAGGTATAGTCAGCAGGGACATATTCTTCCTAAGGATGTATGTTTAATATTATAAATATCATCTCTTCTAGGATATAATAATAAAAGAAAATTCAAGACTGATTTTCCACCAATGGTTAGCGATTTTCCTAATGTATTCCTTGATGACTTATTAGGGATACATCATGAGTGATAACTTGTGTTTTATTTTCATCTATCCTTAGGTATTAATATAATTTTCAGGCCATCATATCAAATAGAACCAGTTTAACTGGTGAAATTAAAAATTCAGTTTCATTTTATGGAATTCAGGTGATTTATTTATCCAAATATAATCCCATGGGTTGTACCTATACTTTTTTCTATATAGTAATATAAAACTATTTTTTAATTCATTGACTATGGGAATTCAAACCATGTTACTGTAAAAAAATAAATACCCCTTTCTCAGTATTGATTACATATTTTATCAACATAAAGGGCCAAGGAGGTTTTGAAAGACTGAACTCTCTCTAGGGTAACATCAACTTTGGGTAACGAAGTATATAATTTCTATGTTTTATACTAGAAGTAGTTATAGAAACATTGAATACCTAGTTATTCTGTTAACCTTGAGTAATTATACTATGGTATTAAAATCCTTAATGAACTAAATAGTTCATCACTAACATATGGTAAATTTTCATGTTAATATTTAATGATATCCTTGTCTATTTGAAAATGTAATAAGAGAATGTGAATCACTTGAGGATTTTTTTTCCGCACCCTCCTTGTTCATCACTATTATGAAATATCAAAGAGTATATTCTGGATCAAGTAAGTAATGTTATTGTGATATGAGTAATTGGAAAAATTAATTTCAGTTAACCCTATAAAGGTGATAGTTTTTATGTACTGTAATGAACTAAGGAATGTCTCCACCATACTTAGGTTAATGTTTCTAGTGGGTTATTTTAATTGACTTTTTATGGAGTTATACAGGTATACATCTCCTTTGACTACTCTCACCCATAATGGAATAAAATTTATATGTACCCAATAATGTCAAGACACTTTTTATGAGTTAAAATAGTGGTTTAAATCCTTTTTTTTCTTCATGAAATTGTATAAGGTTATTCTATGTGTTGTGACACATGAAGAATGGGAATGGGTTATGTGCTGATGCAAGGTGATCACATAGTGGAATATGGTGATTCTCAACTTTTACTATAAAAAATAATTATCTAACCCATTATCTTGATCTAGTGGTGATAATGAATTATATAAATTGTTGATTACATCATTTCTTCTATTGATTATTAACATTGTATATTGATTGTAAAATATTGAGTAACATATTCTCGTAGAAATATTTGAATGTCGAGAAATGTGATTTATTGATTACCATCAAACATTTTTTTCAACATTGATTATACATGAGGGGTATTGAATATTTCCAACTAATTATCTTAGTAAGATTTTTCCATATCATCCTTTGAAATAGTCTAAGGAAAAATTAAACATGAATAGATTGTTTAATAAATTCTTTAATAGATGAAGGGAGAGAAAGTAAACATTTCTTGTTATAATATTCAGTTGAATCCTTTCCTAATTGAGTGTATTAATTTAGAGAAACTGGGGGATGTATGTTTTTAGTATATGAATAAAACTACATATAGTCAGGAGAGAACTAGGGAGTACCCTCAATTACTTGATTTCATCTTATACTTCAAGAAGGTAAATGTTGTCCCTATCTCCATAAAACATGTAGTAATTGAATATTTGAATAACACTTAGATGGAAGTCTATTCAAGTACAACTTATATGTAATATCAGATAAATCGCCCTTATTGGTGGCTTGATATCAGGAAGGACAAAGAATATTTCATTTCAATATGGTATACTTGTCATTAGATTAAATAATATAGTATAAATCAGATTTCATTTATTAATTATATTCATTTATCCTTCATGAAATGGAATAAGATATCCAGGGATTTTATCATTGGGATACCTAAAATCCCTCTGTGAAAAAATTATATTTGAGTTTTTATTGATTGGATTATTAAATTAGGTCTGTTAGAACCAGTAAAAGATTTCATGAATGTAGAGGATTATGGAAAATTTTATACATAATAAATCATGAAATTGAATTGAATTCTTTATACTATGATTTCTATTTGAGAACCCCAATTCAGCTATTAATTCTATAAGGGCCTTAAAATGTCTATGGTATCCCATGTGATGTTAATCATGTAATACCATCTACAAATGGAAAGGAAAACATAGTGTATATTCTAGATTATAATATACATAACTGATGACTATGTGTTGTAATTTAGGGGCCCATGGGATACCTTTTCAGAATTGGTTTACTTGTCTTGTATAATATATTTAAATCATCACTATGTATTACTCCTTTTTATTCATTAAATTCCCATTTATGAGGATGGTCATTATTTATGATATAACTAAAAGGATTCAAATTATCTTGTAATGAATAGTGATTTATTGAATTCATCATAAATATTATAGTTATAATTGTTTTCATCCTCTAATGTTCTCATTTATTGACCAAGAGTTGATAAAATTTTTAACTTAGATGGTTCATCAATGGATTTGAATAAAATGAATGCTAACATTGAGGTATGTGGGAACCTTTAAGATTACTAAAATAACCATGACAGTTGCACACAAGTTAGGATTTCCACCTAAAATGAGTTATTTTCATAATATCTTCTACATCTCCAAACTAAGTACATATTATTCTGATCACTCTTGCATGTTGAGATTAGATGATCTGGAATTAGATTCGGTTGTATCTATCCTTGAAAAACAGATCTAGATATTCGACTCTCAGAGTGATGTTATGTATAAGAAAAAATTATAATATATGGGATCATATAGTATATTTAGATATATTCTCATAATACATAGTAATATGATTATATTAAAATAGAACAATGGAATCATACCTTCATTGGTAATCCTCTTATGGTTGTATTTATGTGGCAAGAAAGTGATATATTTGGGGTAATTTCAATTCTGAAATTTCACTTTAATGTATTTAATTATCTATCTATTGGTTTTTGTCCATATTATTTATTTTTAGTGTTTATTTCAATAAAATTCCTAAAAAGTAGGATGTATCATGGTCTTAATGGTTATCATATGATTTGATCAAAATTAGTAATAACTGTGTGTAATAACATCACATAGGGTGATCTCTTTATAGTGAGTTTTGAACAGTTAATTAATGGTTTAGAGTAATCATGTATAACATTCATATATATCTATAAGAAACAATGTGAGAATTATAGTGGGTTTTGGAATGATTATAATGGTAAGATCTTGGTTTACTAAATCAGGGGTGAAAAGTTTATAGAATATCGAGGAAAAAAATTGTGTAATTAAAAATCTAACCATAATTTCTTTTAACACTAAAATGAAATTTTCCCCCATTAATGTTTTAGACCCTTATAACATTGACCCCTTTATTTTATCTCTCCATATCCCACATATATTAGGGATTTATTCATTAAATAACTAAAGGGTTTCAAATAACTGGCTATTCCCTTATTCGTTTGTATTTTTTTCTTTCAATGCATTTATTCCATTGCTTGTATCATGGTTTTGTATGGATCATGCTTCATAAATTTTAACTTCATATTTCCTTACTTTTATTTGATTTTTTTCTTTTAGGGGTCCCCTCTAACATCATTTAGTGGGAAATATCACGTGGAAGTGGATTTGATCAAATTTATAATAGGTTACTACTTATGCCTACCCAATTTTTTGAAATATATGTTCCTTGTAATTTTATAAAAAAATTGTTATATTAAATAATTTTATAATTATTATGAGTACTAAAATATTTATTATCTTTCTCTTGTTTATGATGTTAATATTTTTAGTGGAGGAATTTATTCTAAAATATATATATTTTCCTTGGTAATATATACTATAAAATAAGTGTTTCATGAAATTATTAAATCAATTTTCCTTGGAATAAATATAAATGTTCCATGATGATGTTGAACCCTGAATTACCAAATATTTTTTCAAATTATTTGATGATAAAAAAAATTGTTTAATGAGTTTATTCTATTTTATAATGGGGTTTATTGCTTGAGCTAAAAATCTATATAACAAAATGGATTTCAAGATTCATAAATCATTCATAATAAATGTTCAAAACAATATATATCATTTTGTGAATTCTAATATACCAATGGGGTACTGAGACTCATTGCATTCAAGGAATCTAGAATGGACCTCAAAATGGATATGTTTGGTCAATCCGGATATCGATTCTTAATAGTTCATGGTGATCAATGGCCAGTGAATAAATTAATATCTAATTTTTTTCATTCCTAACACACTATACCATAATTTGAAGCTACAAATTAGATCTTACACATTTCTAGGTATGTCATTATGGTGTATTTAGATTACTTTACTATCCATGTGACATCATATGTATTATCTTGTTTAATTTATGCTTTTACTTTTCTATTTCATTAATAAAATGGTGAAAAATATATTATCATTTTTACTTGTTTTATTTAAAATTAATTACTTACATTTATATGTTATAGTTGATACTAGATAGGTATATTTTATTTCTTTTGGGTTAAACATTGATTAATTATAAAGATCCTATAGGGATTTTTATTCTCACAATAATTGGGTGAATTTATAATTTTTTATGTACATGAAAGTGATGGAAAATCACCACTTAGAAGTTCAGTAATTTCAAATTATCTAAGACAAGGTTTGGAAGAATTGAAATAGTGGGAGTTAGCCATCATGTCAAAGGGACAATGGTAGTAGCTATTTTTTTAATGTTTTTTCTTAAATAGTCAATATTTTACTTCCCTATCAGTTTCCCATATTGTTTCCCATATGAATTATTTTTTATATTATCTTATTTATTTATACCTTTTTTGTTATGTTTAAGGGTATGGATGTTTATTTGTTTCTATTTTCACCTAACTATTTTTTATGAGATTTCTTTTTTATTATATCATGATTGTTGTTTCCAATTCATCCATAATAATTTATTTATTTACTTCACATACCAATATATGGTAGGGTCATGAATGTTCCTAGGATGAATTATTAGTTGTTTTTTATTACAAGAAGTAATTCCAAAAAATATTTGTTCATGACCAAAAACTAGTTTCCAACTTTTAGGTACTGAGAGAGCAATTTTATAATGATCACATTCTAGTTGGCTGTCAAGTTAGAGGTAACACTTATTGTTTCGTATTAGTATATCCAAGATCGTTTTTGTAAATTTCATAAAATAAATAGTTATAATTTAAGCTTGTCTAATTTCTACCTCATTTCTATCACTACGAATAACAAAAACTCCACATCTTCCTTAGAAATAGATTTTCTCTATTTGGTCGAGTCTTTTTTCATTATTTTCTTATAAAATGAAAAAATTCATTAAAATATTTCACCAATTTAACAATTGAAATTTTGATATTATTTTTTAAAATTAATCTTTTATTTAATCTCTTTATGTCTTTAACAATTTCATCAAATAAAAATGATTATAAGTCACAGAATCTATTTCATTTAGGGATCACCCCTTATACTATAATTATGTTTTTTTAGTATTGTTGATTCAACTTTGAGATAGTGTCTAAAACAATGAACCTATTTCTGGAGATTTTATATAAATATGATTAATATATCTCACTCTTATCTATTTCATCTCTTAGTTAATAAATTTTTCTAAACATCGATTCTAAATTGTAACAAATTTTATTTCAGGTTAAGTACTCATATTTCACATTTTGTTAGAATAAATTTATAAATCATCTTAGATTATTAAAGGTTTCATCCCTCAAAAGATTAATCCCATCATTCTACTCATTGATACTCACATAAATGTTTTTCTTATATATTAATATCTGTAGTAGATCAAATTCCTACTCATCATTATTTTTCTCAATACGAACTTCATGTATAGAAGGCAAATAAATAATAATTTCTATATATCCTTGATAATAGGAAACCCTAATATCATCTCACAATTTATTGTATCAGTATTTTCTATGTCGTTATAGTCCTTGAAATTAATATACATAACATCAATATAATATTTGTACTCATAATCCCATGGGACATACATTTTATCTAGAAATTACTCTCTAATACAAGTTTCTTCTTTTGAAACCTTTATAGGGGAATAATAAACTGGTATATCCACTGTAGAAATAATTTTTTTTAAACCATTAGTAAATAAGTTTATAATTAATAATTCCTTAACCCATAACTATAAAATTATCAACTTTAACATCATTCTCAATAGATTTAAGGATTTCTTGAACAATATTAAATTTAAATAATAGATATCTGGAATATTTTCATGGTCATAATCACTAGAATTTAGTCTTATAAGAGCCAAAAAGAGCTTCTCAATAAATATACACACATAACTCAAATGAATGTTTTGATATCATTAAAAAATTGATTTCACATGTGGCTTCATATGAGTATCATCCAAAGAAAACACTTTTTGTTGAATAATATCATTTAAACTTATAATAAAATTATAGAAAGAGTAAGTCCAAACATATATACAATTTCTATAGAGGTAACCATTAATTCAATAATGTTAACCCAAGATATATTCATATCATAATATATATTTTCTACAACTATAAATTTCACATACAAGTCTATGACACCTCAATCAAAAACCACCATGATTTTAAAGCGTTGAAAAATATCATTCTACTTGTGAAAAATAATATTTTCTATAAATAAAAATTTAAATCTATCCATTTCAAAAACATTATTTTCTTGATTATGAATAATTTTTTCTTTCTAGTTATCATAGAAATTATACATTAAAAAAATTATTAGGTTACATTTATGAATATTTCTTTCTAATATAATGTTTCATATTTTGTGAATATTTAGTAATATTATATTTTCTATTTCATACATGTGTAATAGGTGTTTATTTATTGAATGGTTTCTCTCATTCATAAATAGAAAAATACATATCTTTATCATTCCCCAATTTCAAAAAAAAATAAGAAACATCAATAACTCACAACAAAAAATCTAACATTTTTTGAATTATTAAAAAAATAAGGGACATAGAACCAGTTCTTAAAAAATTCTAAATATTACATTAAATTAATATGCAATTTCAGTGATATCATTATACTTTGAATATTTCTATTGGATAAAAATTATAGCATCACATTAATTCTATGTTTTTTATGGGTGACAAATAATCCACACATTGAAATTTAAATAGACAATGAGGATGAATTGTAATGGATAAGTAATATGTGTAATAAGCTTAACACAATATAAAAGTCATAAAATAACCATGTTCCTTATATTTATCTTCCATTTACTTTCTATAATAACTCATATTCTATCTATATAAATTATTTCTTGGTTGTATAATATTCTACTAAGACAATAGAGAACATTATATATCCAATATAACTTCTCATTGTGGATTCATATAGTATCATTATTCCAATGTAATATCTCATAACAACAAAATTAAATATAAAAGATCTACGTAATGGGTTAAAACGGAGGGATATAGTGTTACAGTATCAATTTTATATCACATAAATTCTTAAGATAGTGTTGGGTTCCAACATGAGCTGGGAATTTGGTCTAAATTTCATTAGAAAAGCAAAAATATCAATACAAGCTAATTCTTTCCAATATTGATTCCATTATATTTTAATTTTCTAACTCATAAAGGAATATTATGATAATTAAATCATAAGTATTGGTGCACATGTTATTTTATGATTTATTTTAGAACTTAAATATATGTTTAAAAATATATAACTTTTTAATATTCTATCAGAATCAAAACTACATTAAATTCCATCATTGGAATATTAATATTGGTCTTCTAAACTATATAATCACCTAATATATAAGTAAAAAATTTCATCTAATTATTATTTATTAAGAAAAAAATTATAATTTGAGATCTTAGTTTTCCACACGGTCTCTAATAAACTGATATCTCACCTCAATGTGTTTAGTACTTGAATAGTGAAGTGTATTCATAGAAATGGATATAGTTGATTAATTTTCTGAAAAAATTGATATCTTTTCATAATGATTATCAAATTTTTTACATATTTTTTCTAATAGAAAGGGTCTATGTACAACAACAAGATGGTACCATATACTAATAATCAACTATTTTCAAAGCTACAAAAATCAACTTCTTAGAAAAATATATCACCAAAATATTACTGATAAATTAAAAAAACCATATTTAACCCTTATAAAAATCACGTGTCCTCCAAAATAATAATATCAATATCTTATTGGATAAAAATAATTTATCCCAAGATAAAAAAACAGATTTTATGAAACCTTTAACATACTTAATAATCTTCTTTACTATCGTATACTAATATTTCATTGGATGAGAATAAAAGTTTTTACACATACACTCACTATACATTAAATTGGGTCCCCAATAATTTAAATAATAAATGCATACAATAATTCCTATAAATGTATTGATGTTTCCAAAAAATAATTTATTGTCATGTCAATGTCTATTAATGTGTGTTTAAGAATGGTGATTGTGAAAATTAATTGGATTTCATGATTGATAAAAAGTACAAGTAAGTACACAATAATTTTAATGTTCTTCCATGATTAGTTACAATATATTGTGAGGTTTATATATTAATTAATGAAATAGGGAATTACAAGACTAAGTGGAAGTATATCTATCAACTTGTTTTCTATTCTTTATGTGATCATTAAATGTGCTCAAGTTGTTTTAAAAATGTATATTTGTTAAAATATTAACATATATTAATCCTAAGTAAAAATAAAAATTTTACATGAATAATATTAGGGGGAAATTACATGGATGTATAGTTTTACATAGGGTGGAATTGATGTTTTAAATGGTATTTAGTAAGGGTTTTCATTTGATTTGCCCAAAGAATTGGGCTTGGGCCAGCCATAAGACCTAGGTTAATCCAATAACTTGGTGGGAACTTGGGTCAAAAACATAAACCTAAATATTGAATATAAAAATTAATTGGGTTGTTTTCTCATATTCATGTGTGATTATGAGTGTATGGGAACACATATCACATAGGTGACTGTGGGAAATGCATGGTGTGCATAGGAGGTCGAGGGAGCATGTGGGTTAGCACAGACTATGGTGGGAGTGTGTGAATGTATCTTTGAGATAACCCTAGTGCCATGGATGAGAGTATAATAAATCTTACAATATTATATAGTATCACATTACAAAACAAAAGTTTGATGTGTGATATCTATATACACTGACACTTTCCCTCTATTATTAAAAACTGGACATCAAGATTTAATGAATTACATGATTCCATATATCTATATTCTACCTCTTTAAAACCCTGACATTTATCTGTGGTAGGTTTTTAAGGAATATTCAAGACACTAGATGTTACACACTATATATATCATTTGGGAGACATCGACTGACCATAATTATATGATATGGATTGACCATGGAGACATTGTATGAAAACCTTCCATATCAATACATGATTGACCATATGTAGGTTTTCATCATAGTTGAATCTACTATATATAAAAACATGAATCTATGGCACGATAAGTTAGTTATCAAAATAACAATCAACCTAGAACATGAATAACACCAACTTATTGCTACAAGGTTATTAGTTCTCACATGAAAAATAAACTGATATAATACATGTACGATCTGGATCAAACATGTAAATCCAATTTACTATATTGATTATCCATAAGAAATCCTTCATGTTTTATCATCCTACTATGAATGAGATAAACTCAAACTAACTAGAGTTTGGATATCATGTGAATTATAATGGAATATTGTGTTCATGAGTAACATTAAGTGGTAAGGGAATTTGTGAATGATATTGCTTAGAAATTATAAGCCATGTATGCAATTCCACTTACATGCATGTTAGTTGAGAATGAGTTTTTCATGATATCATGACTCTTCCAAATCTGGTGAATAAAATTATGTTTGCAGTGTGCACACTATATATGATCCTCAATGCACACCATCAGTTCATTTTGTTTAAAACATACACCAGGTTAGGTATTAATTTAAGTACACATAAATTCATGATCAAAGAGATTAATCCAAAAATTCATTTACTGCATGAATATATCATGCGTACCTCATATTGGTTAACATAGACAAAAACTTAAATAGAATAATTCACATGATATTTTTAGAAATAAAACATATAAATTTAGTTCATAGGTATATTGAGAATCATGTAGAGTACCTTTAGAAAAGGTTGTGGTCATCTAAAAACTGATTGAATAATAATCAATCAGATCTCAAGTCCTTTAGGTTTCAAAATAAGAATTCATTCATAGGAAGTTCTTGATCTATTTGGGGAACTGTTGTTGTGTGAATTTATAACATAGAAAATGTTACACATAATACATGAAGATGTGTTATTATTAAATTATTTCATATTTTTTAGTGGATATAATAATGTAAATAATTATATATCACATATATCAATGAAGAATGAGCCTCTTATAAATTAAAATAGAGATAACTTCCCATATTTTATAGAAGTTTTAATGAGAATTAAATAAGAGGAAATATCCTCTATATTTAAATATCAATATCACCTGAACATTGATATTTGAGTAGATTTAATTTTACATAGATGAATAAGATAATATATGATATTATTATTATGAATATAAAAATAGAATACATGTGATTAATAATTTTATGGGAGAAATTATGCACTCATATATATATATATCCTAAGAAACTGATACATAATGTATTGAGGAGAGAAGGTTATTTGAATAAATTCTTCACCAAGGATACACACATGGTATTGCAATATTGAATATATTCTTGATCATACCTAATTTTTAAGTAGTTTTAAGACAGAATAATTGTTACAAAATGATATTGAAGACATTGAAGGTGTACATGAGATAGTCAGATCTTACATGACCATGTAAAAAGACCACTATTATGATGAAAGAAGAATTTAAAATACTAGGTCAATAATAAAGAATGAATAATATATTTTTGGGGTGTTTTACAAATTGTTATGGAGGCTTGTGTGTAGGGTGTAAACCGAGTCAAAAGAAGAGGATAAAGGTTCGGTTGTATTACTATCCTTGGAAAAAGAGTTGATAAATGGGGGGTAGAACTAGGGTAAACTAGAAGATATAATAATGGGTTTTAAAACAAGTTCATTCATAATATATTGTAATTTAAAATGATATTATAGTGGTGAATCAATGTTGGGGTGTCCAAAAATCATGGCAAGGAGTGGTTCATTTTAAAAAACATTTTATATACTATGTGATGATCTATCTCTTATTACTATTTCACAAGAATTGATGGAAAAAGTATTCCATTTCATCCCCCCCCCATATTATAGACACTCAAGCTGATAAATTTGTTGATATTTTTACCTTGAATCCGTAAAATAATAAGTAATAAAAAAAATAAATCTGGTGAAGAATATAAAATTTATGGGAGAGACACCACAAACTAAGCTAATTAGTGGGTACTATTAGTAATAATTATTATAATTATGATTAATCTAATGAATCTTATTAATTTTTTGATGATGATATATTCATTATAGATTATAATTCTAAAACTAATGATAATTTCAGGAAATATCCTAATAAATTTATAAATTACATTGTCAAAACAATCAGTTGAATTTAGGATGAGAAATCACATATTAAAGGAGAGAATAATTCATATTATGTTTCAATGGTTAGAAAAGGATGTGTTATTAATTATCCTAAAAAATATAGTGAGAGAAAAGGATAAAATATAATCCCTTTGGAATGAAAGGTATTTTGAATTTAACGAATACTTTAAAGGAGATATATTCATTATGATAGTTTTTAGGACAACAAATTGTGAATTATTCCATGAATTTGAAATATTATCAAAGGACTTCAAGAGTTTCAATAGATAACAACAATAAATTAAAATAAATATATAAAATAAACATGATAAATAGTTGAAATATATAAATAAAATTCATGATGATAAAGGTAAAAATATGAATAAGAATGGGAAAAAAATGTTGATATTGGTTGAGAATGAGAAAAAAACTCATCATGAAGTTTCTATATCCAAGAATCAAACTGAAAACAATTTATGGAGAAATAATTGTACCTTTATGATCATGTGAGAAAATTAATAGTTCCACATAAGTATCTAGAGTTATTTTTACTTGTAATAAGTCTCAAAACAATTTATCAAATATCTTGAGATAATATGGAGATATATACAGCTCTATCTCATAAAATAAGGTATTCTATAACCAAAAAAATGTTTTATCTACCAATGTGGTTATAATTTCAAGTATAGGATTGAAATAAAATTCTAAGAAAAAATGGATGGGGAAGAATAAAAATAACCCTAAAAATTACTTTATAGTTGAAGATGAATAATGCATGAATATTTATTTCTCATTAAGTGTCATAATAGATGCAGCTTCAATTAAAAACATCAAGGTACCCAACCTGTAAAATATAGACATATTATACAATACAAAAAGAAAAAAAGATCATTGGATATTGTTTTTGTTGCTAGAAGTTTCCAAGAAAATCATTGAAATATCAGTATAAAAAGTCTATTTAAGAAAATAAATGTCAATAAGAATGGATGAAAAATCTAAATAAAGGATAAAACATTCAATATAAAATAATAAGAAACATGAATATACTATTGGGAGAAAACAAATTATTAATACTTCAAAAATAGTTTCCAAGAAGTAAAATATGGAAGAATAATTGGATTTTATATTCCATTATAAAATAATAGAGAATAATAAAATTAATATAAACTTGAAGGATATTTAGTCATTGTGTTATAGGGTAAATATGTTAGGGCAGATTGGAAAAAAATTCTTGTTATGGATCCTAAAAAACATGAGATATTTAATAAAAAAATAAAATAACTTAAAAAACATGGGATAAAATTATTATAGAGAAAATGTGGTTTTACATAAATAAAAGGCTAATTATATAATGAATGAATGTCCATGATTTATAGGAATCTATCAATCCTTATATCATCTATAAAAAATATTTTGGTCCTTTTTTACCCACTATTATTTTTGTTTATATTTACTATCATGTATGGAATTGAAGTAGATTCTTTAAAAATTTCACTTCTGGATAATATAAATATGGTACCTTTAATAGAGCCCTATTAATGTTAAGTCCCTATGACACTGAAGAAATAATAAAATCAATTGAAAATTGAAAATTCTTAAGGTGATGTTTTCATTTTATCACCTATAGTGAATATCGAATTGTTTCATAGATTTAAAATTTTTGAATAGTTAGGTTTTCTAATTCGAACTAGAGTCCTCTTTTATGATTATATTCAACATGATTTTTAAGGGGTGTCTATTGATGAAAATATATTACAATGGTAGAATTTCATGATTTTGAAAAGAATATTTTAAGGTTCTTTTTTACTTTTTTATAATCCAAAACATATTTATTGACATCATTGTTTGATGATACCCCTTTTTCAGAAATGAAAAAATTTTAAGCATGGAATCACATCCACAATAGTGACTAGAAATAATAAACAACCTTCTTATATATCCCTTTATTTACTATAATATATCTATTATAGACATGGAGTAGAAAAACTAAATTCTATTTGTAAAGAAAACCATGTAGTATCATCATTCTCTCGAAAAGGGGGAAGTGAATGTGAGTACCTTGAAAAGAAGAAGATATGAGAAACCATTACATTTCTCTTTTCATTGGTGTTAAATAAAGATGACATGAATTAATTCATCTGATCACATATATTTTTATTGAGTATTTATAGAATTTCCAAAAAAGGTAAAAGGTAGGGATTAAAGTACAATAAACATAAATTTCATTTATTATCAATTTCTAAAAATATGTCTTTGTGGAAGGTGATAGTGAAAATTCATTGCATATCATCCTTCTAAAAGAATACATGTAATTACATAATATTATCATGGTGATTCCATTATTAATAGTAACTTTTTGGGATTCTTCTATCTTTAAGAACATATTTATAGAATTCCACGTGTATGTGTAATTATATCTATTAATTGATGTTTTATTCTTTAATTGATAATTACATATGTTAAAGGTATTTTATGAATGAACATTATTTAAAAAATAAAGATATATATAGACCATGAAAAAATAATATATCATTTATTGAGGAATATTAAAGGATAAGTAATTGGCTATATTTTGAATTTATGGTGGTATTCTCATTTTAATAGTAATATACTATTTTTTATTTTAGATGCCGAAAAAATTAGGTACAGGACAGCCATAGGAACCAAGTGTAGCCACATTGATGGTGGGAACTTGGTTCAACCATATATAGTCTATATATGGTATATAATAAATCATAATGGAGGTTTCCCACTATCATGTTTTCATAGGAGTGTATGGGAACACATCGTGCATGGGTGCATGCAATGTGCACATGGAATTCACAAGAGGTTGAGGGTGTACATGGGTCAGCATGAAAAATGGAGGTATTTTCTTAGTGTATCTTTAAGTTTACCCCAATGCCTTTGTTATGAGGATAATGGATCATATTACTAAATCAATGTACGATATGGGATCTATATACACAAACATCATTTCTCCATTATTAAATGACACGAATAAAGCTCTATGGAATGATATTACATCCCATACCTACATTTTAACTTGTACCAACCCTTACACTCATGTGAACTATTTTTTTTTGTGGAATAATCATGAAAATTGGCCATGATAACTTCATAGATAAACTGCGAAACATTAAGTGACCAAAATAACATGATATGCATTAATTGTAAAGTCCATGTAAGGTAGTCTACTATATCAACACATTAATAAACACAAGTGAGTCTATAAATTAATCCAATATACCATATTTAAAATCTTTAACTAATATAATAATTAGAAATATACCCCAAAATATATTTAATATACACCATGAATAATTTAGACATACCATAAGAGATTGTGCATGAATATATGAAGAAGAATCCAATCAGGAACATGTACAAATATGATTAACCATGTAATGAAAATAAAGTTGAAGGATAGTCCACATGAGATAATTTTATCAACCAAAATTGATCTTTTAGTATATAATTACTTTTTTGAGTAGTATAATCCCTAATAAACAATAATTAGGAATTTTTGTGAAGTAAACAGTGACCTCAAAGTCATGATTCACATTCAGTAGTAAAGGCAGCAGTGAATAATATAAGTTAGAAATTATATGTTATGAATTTCATTCCACATACATGAATGTGAGATGGGAATGATTTTACCATAATATATATCCTTTTTGGAAGACCAGATATAAAAATTTAATTTGTTATGTGTGTATTTTTTATGGTCTTTTATGCACACCACAATTCTATAATATATAAAATAGATAATGAGTGATGCATTAACTCATGCGCACAGAAATAAAAGATTGAGGAACTCAATCCACATTTGAAATTAATTCATGGTTATATCATGCATAGCTTATACATTTTAATATAGAATAATATTATGTGTTTATAATTCTTGTGATGTTTTAGGATAGAAAAATGGAATTTGACATTGCATGTTTTTTATAATCTCTTCGAGAACATTTTTATAGGGTTGAGATCATGCGATAAAATGTAAATAATAATTAATGATATAACAAGTCCTTTTGGTATTTAAATTAAGATGCACATAGTTTTCATGCATGCATAATTTGGGGAACTTCAGCTATGTAAATTTATGCCACCTATCTTGTCATGCATAATACAAAAAAACTATCTTACAATTGATTTGTTTTTAATTTTGGGGATGAGATGATAATTATATTATTTATATATTACATGTAATAACTAATAAAATTTCTCCTAGAGAGTTAAATATAAATATCGAATTAGATTTTAAAGTAGTGTTAATAAAAATTCAAACTAGATAAATATCCTCTAGGACTGAAAATAAAGAACAACTTCCAACCAATATTTGAGGAGAATTCCTAATATAAATTTGAATAAAATTATTTTAAGTATTATTGTTAAGAATATAAAAAGTGAGTAAGGTGATAAATAATATGAAGGGTGGGATTTCATAACTCATTTTTACATTTCTAGATAACATGAGAAACTTATATATCAAAGAGATAAGGTGAGCCAAATCTCAGATTATATAAAGGAGAAACACTTGTGTATTTGAATTTTTAGGAGATTACATATCATAACTGGTCTGGAATGTCTCTCAATACTAGTATAATTATTGCAAGGATTTTTTTAATAAATTTAAGGAGGGCATGATTAAATACAATCTTATAGGATTGTAGATGAATATCCATCTAAATAAAGAATGTGGACTTTCAAATATTAATTCAATAAAAATAAGCATGATCTTATATCTATGTAATATAATAAGTTACATAAGTGGATCTTGTTTGGGATGTACAACAAATAAAAAACATGAAAAAAAATATGAGTGTATAAAAAAATTGGAAAAAGAGCTGATGGTTGGGGTGTAGAACTTGGATCAACTTGAGGAATGAAAAATTGAAAGTATAACTAGTTGCTGACTAATCCATTATAATTTATAATAATATTATAGGGAAGAACCCATTTTGGGGTATCTAACTAATAAGTAAAGTAATATTACATTTTACAAAACCTTATTAATAATCTATGTGGTCTCCCTCTCTCATTACTATTTCACATGCAGTGAGACTTTGATACATTATTGAATGATCTAGAACCTTAAAAACTCAATAGGTTGAATCAGTATAAAGGGAATTCATAAAATAGGACACTAATTAACCCCTACACCTCATTGGTCAAATAGAATGAGGCTCTATAAGTGGTTTGAGAGTAGGTTCCCAATAAAGATATAATGTTTTTCACTACTTTTTAAATTACATTAATAAATTGTATATTTCAAGAAGTTTTTGAGCTACCTTATATGGATAAAAATGATGATACCATAGATTATAAAAATATGGATATTTCTTCTGGGTTTCAAAAAAATATAATGGAAAATAAGGCAATAAAATTGATAGATATTCTAAAACCAATGGTAAGGACACCTTTAACTAAAGGAAATCCATGTGGTATCATTAGTAATGATTCATTTCAATTTGATTCTATTAATAAATATTTTTCATGACATGGTGATGTTGTATCACTTCCTGATCATTGTTCTATTATTAAAAATCATCAGTTTAATGTTCCCAAATAAGTAATATATTATATTGTTTGAAATATCCATGGAATTTATTATCAGATATCACAGTTGGAAGAATTTGGTAATTCAATGGAAGAGTTATTTGATAAAAATTAGGGGATATACAACACACTAACAAATATAGTGATATCATATGATGATATGGTACGACATTTAAGTGAATTATGTGATGAATCTTTTGATGTTTTATGAATATTAGTTTATGGTAATGAAGTATTCAGGGCTATAACTAGTGAATTATTTTATGATTTTGAATAGTTACGTAATACATCAATTAGTGATAAGAATATAAAACTAGAAATAATAGAATATAGACTAAAAGAACAAGATAATAAGTTGCATGATCTAAAAAAATGTATGAGGAGGAAGTAAAAAAAGGATAAAATGAATTGGGATAATATGTTTATATTTGTTGAGGATGAGAATAAAATTCTCAACCATAAGTTTTTTGATAAATGATTAAATCTTAAATATCTTACTAAAGAAAAAAATTTAAACTTCCTAACATTGGGAGAGAAAATAATGCTACAACATTATCATATTAAGTTACTTTTACATCTAATAAGTCTCAAAATGATGGCTCAATGTGCTTGGGATCAACTAGAGATGTATCTATGAGAATCACATACAAGAAGGTATCACATAACACATAACCTATTTTATTTAATAATGTTGTTTAGCATTCTAGTAAAAGTTTAAAATAAATTTCATTATACATTTAAATAGTCAAAAATAGGAAATATACCCCTACATCCATGTGTTTTGATGATAATGTTTCTATAAAGATACACTTCTCAAGATTATTCCAAAAGGGTAGAGTTTCCACACATAAATATCAAAGTATATATGTTTATAAATATTGATAGATTATATTAGAAAAAAAACATATGGGTATTCATAGGATATTTTTGGTATTTATTGAATTTTGGGCATAAATCAATGGAAATTCGGCATAACATGTTAGTTAAATATAATAAAAGGCCATAAGAAAATGGGAGAAAATAATATTAAAGAGAAAAAAATCGTGGAAAAAGAAAAAACATCAGTATTCATTAATGAGAAAAAAATAGAAATATTATACAAACTGCACCCATGAAGTCAAATAAAAAATGAGCAATGTTATATTACCTAATCAAATAATGGATAAGTTTCCAATCCATGGAAAACATATGGATAATAAGTTTTTATGTGAAAGGTGAAATATTCCTGGACATACAACCCCAATATAAATTTCATGGTATCCAAGAAAACTAGATCTATTTAAAAAAATCAAAGAACCTAAAACATAATATGAAAAAATTATATTAGAGGAAAATAAGGTTCCACATAAAGTAAAGTCTATGGTTTTAAGGAATTAATGTCATGTATTGAGAGGAATATCATAATCCTTATTCCATATCTTAAGAATAAAGTGGGACATCATTCCATATTATTTGTGTTTATAAGTGTTGTCATGTTGATAATTGATGGAGATTCATTGAGGATGTAGATACTAGATTGAATGAAGATGGTAACATTCAAGCATATATGATAAAGACACATCTCCATTATAAAGAGGAAATAAGTTCATCGCTTAATGAGGGATATTACAGAGTTTTTATAATTATATCACTTTCAGTGAGTCTTAAATTTATGGAATGTTTTGAAAAAGATGATAAATTTTGTTTTAAAATCACACTTTTAATCCTTTTTTAGATTATATTTATTATAATTTTAAAGTGGGTGTTGATAGATGAAAATATCAGACAAATGTGGGCATTTTTTATTTTTTACATGAAATTTTAATGTGTTTATTGAGATGTGTGTTGGGTATATCATAATTTTTAATAAAATTTAATTATGTTACCATATTCATAGATGATAAATTTTTATTAATGGCATCACATGCATGGTAGTGAATTTATATCATTGACCAACGTGGGTAGAAAAACTAAATCTTCTTTGTTATGGAAACCATGTCGTATCATCCTTCTCTCGGGAAGGAGGGAGAAAATGTGACATCATTAAAAGGAATATGAAGATATGATAAAAGGATATAGTTATATTTTCATTTCTAATCTAAAATAGAGATAAGAATAAAACCATCTGAGAAATCATATTGGTATTTAGGATTTATAGTATGTCCAAAAAAATAAAATGGGAGGATTGTACTTCCAAATAAAGAATTGAATTTATTTTCAATATCACTCAAAATATGATTAAGGTAAGTGATGGGGAAAAATAATTTGATTTAATACAAGATAAATTATCCATGTAATTCTATATGATGTTTGAGATTATTTCATGATCAGTGTAAATGGTTTGTGTTGTTGTTATCTTAAAGAACATATTTAGATAATTCCATGACTATGTGTCACTATATCTATGATGTTTTTTCCTTTTACTTAAGTTATCAGTTCATATACTCAAGGTGTTTCAGGAGTGCACATTTTTTACAAAATGAATATATGTGAATCCCATGAAGAAATAATATAATTTCACATTAAGAATAAAATAGTAATTGTTTATGGCTATTTTTTTGTGGTGGAATTGTAATTTTATATAGTATTTTAACAATTATTTATATTTTATATTCACATAAAATAGGGCCTAGGATATCCATATGATCCTTCTGCCTCCATCTAACCCTTACAATGATATCCACTAGTTTTTTTACAGAATATTAATACCAAACAACAATGAACACTACATGAATTAATAATGATACTTCTAGTAACCATTAGTACATTAGATTGATTGACCATAGAGACATAATAGGTCTACCTATCATAATAAGGAATTATTTCCTATAAGAATGTATTGATGGTATATGAAATTACCAAATATAAAAATCTAAAGATTACACATTTTGAGTAATGTTCTTTAAAAACATTCATTATATCACATCAATGATTTAAAATTACCATAATAATTCTGTGAGTGACATCATGAAGAAGTCATCGATTGACCACATGTATACAACATGTTGACTATGAAAATCCAATATAGTAGAAAGAACAATCATAGTAAATATTTTTATCAATTCTGTGTCATCCTTCCTAATAGATTAACCTAATTTGAGTGGGATAAACACCAATTAAACACATATAGGATTTCAGGTGAAGTATACAGTGATATCACACACATGATTTATGTCATGTACTAAATTTTCACGATGATATTGCATACATGAAGTTACATATACATGCATGTGAAATGAAATTTACTTTTTCATGAGATAAATATTAATATGAATCTCATTCATAATACTTTTCTTCTTGTGTGCACACTATATATGATCATTCAAGTTAACCATAACTTCATGTCGAATAAGATAGACATCAAGTGGGACATTAATTCATGTATAGTACCATTTATGATTGAGGATATCATGTCATGTTGGAAATTTTCTTATGAATAATTCATGCATACCACATATTACATAATGGAGAAGGAAACCGTGTGAGAATAATTAACCTGATGTTTTAGGAAAGAAAAAATTGATGCTGAGTTCATGGTGATTTTGATAAATGTGTCGAGTACTTTTAGATGTGGCCACAATCATGTGAAAACTGTAGGAAAGATAATTGATGAGAGCCTAATTCCCCTATATATCTATATTAGGATATAGGTGGATATAGTGCATGGAGGATTAGAGTAATTCTGACCATGTAAATTTATTTCCTAGGGAGTTCTAGAAAAAATACATGAAAATGTGTTTTTATTGAATTTCAATATATCTTATAAAGGATATTAGATTTCATATATTTGTATGTTATTTAAATAAAGAATAATAAGTCTCCTAGATATTTAAATGGATATAAGGACTCTTATTTTGGGGATGTTTTAATCAAAACTCGAACTATATAACTATACTCCAAAATTGAATACAAATATCACATGTCAAACAAAATTGGAGGACAATTTATCTTACGAATATTAATTACACTATTAATTATATTGTTATTATCAATATAAAAATTAAATATACGTAATGAATAATTTTATGGGAGAGATTTCATAAATCTTGTATATATTACTAGATCACATGATCGACCGATACGTCAAGTATCACGGATAGATTATTAGTTGAAGTTAAATGTCCCAAAAGGAGGCACACCTAAGTATTATAATACTATGTATATTCTAAATAATACTAGATCTAAGAGGATTTTTAAGAACCATTGACTTTATTGAATAAGATATTCAATATCATGAAGGTGTAAATGAGAATATATGGTCATATAGTCTTGTGGAGTAAGATCACTCTATATAAAAAGGAGTAATTTCTAATGAAAGATCAAAAAATAAAGAGGATCTTGTTGCTAGTGTGTGTGACCAGTTTTTGATGAGGCTCATGGTTCACATGTATAACTAGAAAATAGAAGAGGTGAAAGGATGTTTTTTATAACCAAAATCCGAAAAAGTGTTTATGGTGGATTACAAACCAATATCAAATAAATTATCAACTACTATAGCATATAACCAACTACATCATAATCCATTATAATTGATAAAAAATATTGTGGATAAAACATGTTTTGGAATCTATCCATCGTGGAAAAGAGTGAGTTAATCTACTAAACCTTATAAATATTTTTTTGATTTATCATACTCATTACTACTTCAAATGAGGTGAGGTGTACCATATTGGGTTCATTGAAAATGTTAACATGTTCAAGAGTCTGAATTAGAAGTAATGGAATTTTTAATATAGACCACTAATTTTCTCTCCCTCAGTGGTCAATCAACATGGGAACCTATATGTTTTTCAACCAACAAAATTGCTAACTAGGTCTTCATCCATGAATCTTGAATTACTCATCAGGGTACTCATGCTCTTAAGAAAATATAAACATATTTTCTTCAATGATTCCTTTTTATATTTCCATTAATTTATGAAAAACAAAATTATCTCTGATAGATTTGAAATCCTCAAAAAAATTACATCTCCCATGAGTCACATTTCAAATCAGTATCAATGAACTCTAAAAACCCATTATAATTATATTCACTAGTTTATTAAATCATAATACAATACACATAAATATCATATATCGAAATATAATTAGAATAAACCTTTCTAGAAAAGTGTTATCGACAATTCCTTTATGAAAATAGTTTTTAATATAAACTATATATCAAATCATAACTATATCAATGTTCGTGTTTTAGTTCATAAAGAGAATTGTTAATCTTAAAAATGTGATCTTGATTCTTCTTATGAATAAAACCCTATAGTTTTAATAATTAAAAATTATCAATATTAAATCCATTTCCAAAATAAAATTTTAAATATATCTGATATAACATGGAAATTTTTTGTGAAAAATAATAAATGTATATATATATAACTTCTAACCATGAAATAAGTAAAACATTATCATAATAGTCAATGACTCCTCATGACTGTATCCTACATAAACCATTATATCCTCATTTCTCGTAATCTGAATTTATTCACTATAATGACCCTAACCATATTAACCTTGATCCAGTGTCTTAATTTATTTCATTAACATTAGATATAAGACATCACATCCTATGGGATAAAATAGTTTAGTAGTCTTGGTAAATTGGATACATACATGTTTCCAATATAACATTTGAAAATGAAACTTAAAAAAATTAAAATAAAATTATTCAATCTATCATATCCTTGAGTATAAATTATTGTACACATAATGGATTCATATGAATGGATAAAAAATAAGGGTGATCTCAAATGATTAGTATATGTTAAGTGCATCGGTAACTATCATGAAGCAATCAAAATTATTAACATGGAATGGTAAACAACTGAACATAGAAGAAATTTATATAACTTGGATATCATGAAAAGACAATACATAATCAATATTAAAAGATTAATAACTAAAAAACATTCCATTTAATAAATAAAATAATAATGAAATTCAATTTGATCTAATATCATGGATAATAAGATAAGGAATTATTAATATAGAAAGTTAAATAACTAAAAACACAATCCCTTTAATCAATAACCTAAGAATTAGATGCATCCCAAGATAGTATCCTTTTGAAAATATCATGGATAATAATAAATTAATTCTCGATGAATAAATTGCAAAATCATTGGACATCATTTTTTTAGGCACCTGATACCTCTATCATCAAAACATTAACAATATACTTTAAAACTATAGGTAGAAACCCATTTTGTTCGACCTTACTGATTCACCTCATGAGACTACCAATTCATTGACGGGATCTATAATTCTATGACACACCCATAACTATATGTATAAATATATTATCATATACTGAATAATATATTTAATTCATGAATAGTGTTCCTTGTCATTAAATATCCATATTGAGTAAAGAATATAGATTTATCCATATTTCCACAGATAAAAAAATAACATTCAATATAGAAAATTATATGTATAAATGAAATATGGTTTACTAAATAAACATATCCATAATAAATAATATAGAAATTTTAACGAAATTTAATGTATAATGATCCCCAGTAAGTGAATATTTAATGGGATTGTTATTGGATGGAAAAATGAACCAAGAATGTGACTACCAATACGTTCCTTGGTCAAATATATTATAAAACATCAATGTAAAGAATTATTATAGTATCAATAAAACATATCCCTAGATTATTACATGTAAAATAATGGTTTTTTCATTGAAAATTTTAAATAAAATGATAATATTTTAAAAATATTAGATAAGAAAATTTACTTTTAGCATTGAAAATGTTATTTTTAACAAAATGGTTACAAATTATTTTAAAACAAATTCTCTTTAAAAATTTTCAATTAATATTATAAAATATGCTTTAAAATAATGAGTTTTCATGATTTGTAGAAAAAAATTTTATGACGCATACATTAAAGAAATATTCATTTCACTTTTTTGTTTAAATCCAAATGGGTTTTTTTGGAAAATTTCATAAATATTACATTAAAACATTTTCAAAAAAATTAAAACATTGTCAAATTTTTCTTTCAAATTTAATTTTTAAGAATGTTAAAATGATTTTGGATTTTTTTATAAAACATGGTTTGGGTAAAATGGGATTTTTATCTAAGGAGATAAATGATATAACATTTTACTAGAAAAATATCAACAAATTTGAGTACCAAGGAGTATAAAAATTGGTACTATTACTTTAAAACTCCATGAATTACCATATGATAAAAGAATGAAAAGGTTTTATTTTTCAATTGTCAAATAATTTCCAATAATTTAAATTCAAGTATAAAAAATCCTGATTAAAATTAAATTGTGATATAAGGCCTTAAAAAGATCATAACATTAAAGTGAGAATTAATAAATAAATTGATTATGTGCCTCAAATAAAAATAAAAATAAAAAATAGATTGAATGAAACATATGATATTAAAAAATCATCACTAATGAAATCCCATAATATCAAATGTAGGAAAGAAGTCATATATCCTAAATAAAAGGAATTGAGTTATAAAATTCATTACCACTTGGTAATTTTCATGTAAAATCCCCTTGGATGTAATAATTCAAATTGAAACAAAAATACCATGATATATGAGGGAATCATGATATTATATGCAAAAGGAAAATTATATAAATCATATGAAGGAAATTAGGTTCATAACATTATAATTTACCTTAGTGAATGGAAATTGAGATGAAGTCCCTGACCTTGATTCTGATTCATCACATACTTTCTTTATCTTCATGAATAATAAACTAGTTTTTATTTTTATCTTTATTAAGAATATTTTTCATCATTTTTATTCCATTAATTTAACATATAACCATGTCATATTTAATTACATAACCAATTATGATTACCTTAGGTGTTTTGATTTTATTTGAATTATGTGTCAAAAATGAAATTGATAGGTTAACTATTAGACTAAGAGCAGGATATTAATCATGAAATAATTATAATATTTATAAATCAATTATTATTTTAGTATAAATCATAAAATATATCTTTTCATAAATGTGTTATGTTTTGATCATAGAGACAGTAGTTGATACATGTGCTTGCGTAACATTTCCATTTTTCAATGATCATTATAAAAAGAATTTAGGTGATATTTTATTGTTAAAGATTGATTAGAATATTCTAAATACTATATTAATTCATTAAATATAGATATTTTTATCATCTATGATCTGTCTTGATGAAAATAGAGTCGCATTGCTTCATGAAGACAATAGTCCACACGGGCATGCATTGTCATCATTAAGTTAGTGACAAGGTAATGGAGAAAATTGTATATTATCATATTAATATTATAAATATGTCATTAATATCATTATTATTTCATATATGACACATATATTCATTAAATGTATCCTTATTACCTTCTATGTAAGGAGTCTGTGAAAAAATGAATCATATCACTTTGCGAGGTGGTAGTCCGTCGTACACACGAGTGACGTTATCTTATCCCCTGTGGAATGTAAAGTAAAAAAATGTGTATATGATATAATGAATCAATCTATATAATTATGTTATAAATATACTATATACACTTTATATTCATCATCATAACTTACCATGATATGTTTTAATTGAAAATAAGTCACTTTGGTTAGTGAGGTGATTGTCCAACATACTTACGAGCAATGTTATGATTTTTAATTTGAGGGAATATGAGATAGATATATCTCATTACCATAACATAATAACATATCATTATATTTTAGATATTTATTAATTAAAAAAAAAAAAAAAATTATTTAAATGAGTTTTAAGAATAAATAATACAAAAAAACATAGTTATAGATTTTACCTCTTCTCGGACAACCACATTATGATTATACCTAAAGTATTCTGAGAATGGAATTACACCCAAAAAATGGATTCTTGTATGAGGGAAGTGAAGTTGGAATGTGATTAGTGTTGGAATTAACAAAAATAATAGGGTTTAAAGTAGTGAATAAGAGAGGAGAGGGGGTAGGCATTTATAATTGAGGTGAGAGGCACACATGTAATTTTTTAAAAGAAAAGTTTTTCCCATGTTTTTTAAAATTAAAAAGGATAAAAAATAGATTATTTTTTGAAATTATAATTTAAAATATTTATATATATACATAAAACATATTTATTAAAAATTTATTAGTTATTTTAACCATTATATTTTTATTTTAACCCCAGGTAAACAAATTTTTACCTTTATCGTAGTAATTAATTTTTACAAATTTCACTATTCATTGTGGTCATATAATAAGTATAAATATTTATAAAATATAAATTATTATTATTTTAAATATGGAATACATTTTTATAAATTCAAATAATAGTATTGTAATAATTTAATTTAAAATATTACTTATATACATGAAGAAAATTTGAGTTTCCAAAGAGAAAATTATAATAAGTATACAAAGTCTTAATTTCCACATTCAACGTGAAAGTGATTATAATGATATAAATTAGTTTAATTTTAATATAATTTAACAATATTTTTAAATCAAAATTTTAAATATAATTTAACCTTATAAATTATCTAAATGAAAAATAAGGATTCGATAAAAATTATTATTTTTCACTATTCATCAAAAAATTAGACTTTTCAACAAATCCCAAAAATTCACCATCTTTTAATTTGGATATACTAAATTGAAAAGTAAATCTCAATTTATAAAATTAATTTTCTAAAATTGGTACAAATTAATTTTAAATTATGTTCAAAAATAATGACTAAATCATCATTAAAACAAATATAGTTTTTCAGTAAATATTTCTTTTTCTAAACTGATTATTAATTTTTATAAATCATTTATATCAAATGAATATATTTTTACAGGTGTAAAAAATTATTTTTCTTAATTTAGATATTAGTATTCATACCTTTCAATTTAAGGGCTAGATTGTAAAGATATAACCTATTATAGTTCTTTTAGAATCGAGGTTGCATGATCTGTAAGCTAATTAATATATTAAATTTAAAGAAATATTTTTCATTGGTTTTTTAATATCAATGTTGAATTTTACAAACTATATCAAATTAAATGTTATTATTTTATAAATTTAATGTGTTACATTCTCCCCACATTAAATAAATTGAATCTTTATAATTAGATCTTTATATCATAAATCAATGATTCTTTATTTTAAAATTCATTTATTGAGAATCCACATTATAAATTTGGTAAATAAAACATCATCATAATAAGATAGGAGGGGAAGTTCAAAGGTCATATGGAATAACACATTACTCGGTCTATATGTAGGATAACATTGGTGGAAATTGAATACATAGACATGTAACAAAAGCATAAATAACTATAAAAAATGATATAGGTCATTGGTATAATGAAAGTGAATGATCAATAAGAAATTAAGGATCGTTACACCATTAATATGTGTTGATTTAAAAATCCATTTTTTTATTAGATATAATGTAATAGGATAACATTTTTCTCAAATGATTTTCCTAAATTATAGTAATATATTGGCAATACAAAAATATAAGGAAATATACTAAGTTGATATGTTTATATTTCATAAGAATAAATTCATCCTCTTATTTTGATTTGATCAATTTCTAATTATTTTCTTACTCTATGAAATAAATATGAAAGAATCATATATTTATGCCTGATTCACCAAAATAAACTTTTAATGGATCATAAGTTTTATAAATTAGGGACAAGTATTTTTTTATATCTTCTAACTATTTTCGAATAATAATATGATTATTACAAGTAATCCAATATAATATATTAATCTATAAACCTCAATAGTATACCCACATGTTCATCATAAATACATATTTATCAAATTAGTACATAATGCAATCTAGTAGTAGGTGTTAAATCTTTATCACCCTTCGGTTGTGGTTCCAATCCATGCGGCCTTCATCATATACGATGGGTAGTTAACTAGGAAATAGATTGTCCATTTTATAAAACAATATTAATATAATTACAATAAAAGTCAATAATTTTGATGATCCATAATTACTAAAACTAAAAATATAGGATAAACCATCATAGTTTACAATTTTTTTAATCTTATGTCCAAAATATATAATGGTATTCTTCCTCAAATAACTATTTTATATACTAAACCAATAGTTTGAATTCTTATAAATGCATTCTAAAAATATCATTAATCTTTATAAACTGACTTAAAATAAAAACTAAAAAATGGTGTTTAATAAATTGAACTTATAATCAACCATAATTTCATAACCTATAATGTTATCCATAAATATTATCTTAATGATGTAATATATGTTTCAAAATTTTAAAAATATATGTACATTATTCATAATTTTTTTTAACAAAATACCATTAGAAAAAATTACTTCTAAAATTTTATTCTTGAATCCATATACATAATTAAATCATACCATTTATTTCAATATAAGTCCTTCTTTTCATTATGGGTTAACATTTAAAATAGGTAATTGACTCATATAATTCCTAGGATCCACACATTTAATACAATGAACTATAAATTGATCCTTTTGATGATAATTATTTACTTCTATAGTACTATCCCTTTTTCCACATTAGTTTTTTTTATACTACATTAATTACATACATAAATAATTTTCATATTCCCTTGAGGAACATTCCAAAGTGTCACTTGCTAAATTTCTCACATGATGGAAATCGATCCTTCATTCCTTCATGGTCTCCACCATTAGAGCTCTTACAAAACACAATCAGTCTCTTCTTTGGTGAGTCCAAGATTCTGGTAAGACATAGGTTGTTAATCATATTCTAGGATAACTAAATATGAATAATAACAATATCTTTGAATCTTGTCATCATCCCTTTTTTTCATATTCACTACAATGTTCTTCATGAAAAATGATAACATGATTCCTTTGGGTTCCAATCACTGACTAAACCCAAAATGCATAGTGTTAGAAAAAATATTCATAGTGAAAACCCATATAATCATGTATAGGGTGTTTAAATAATGACACTATTTTTTTAAATATAAGACACCTTAGGGTTAATCCTAGTCATTCATTATCAATATCTATTAAAATCCATCATAATTTTTCTTAAATAAAATTTTAATTATCTTAAGAATATCCCCCAAAGGTATCAAACTAGAAGAAACAAAATGGCCTATTTTATTACACCATATGACAATCAGGTCAAGACACATACTCCCTTTTCAAAGATACAACCCCAATGTACAGCTGTTTTAGAACCACATCCACTTTTACTATCTATATATGGATTTATTTCATGTAAAACCCACATAATATTTTTAACAAGTGTATAGGATGTTATTCTATGATTATCCTAAAATATTATAACTCTCTTATGTTACCTAATCTATGTTTTTTAAAATATTATTGATAAGGTTTCGACTAAAATTCCTCTAGTAAAAACTATAATGACCCCGACCCTAGAAAATCAAGGTCAGTGCCTTACATTATTACGTTGTCATAAGATAAAAGGAATTTCACCCTAAAATACTGAATAGTTTAGTGGTCTTGGTAAACAAGATAAATACATGATTCCATTATTAAATTTTAAAACAAAAATTAAAATGTAATTTCATTCAATAATAACACTATTCACTCTATAATATCCTTATATATTCATTATAGTTCACTTCAAGGAATACAAGTAAAGGAAAAAAATGTGTGTGAGATCAAATGCTCAGTAATGTTTTTTTATAGTGAATTTATCAAGAATCAATAAGAATAATAAACATGGAAAATAGAGTAAAAACAATCCATTTGAATAACATGACTATCAAGATAAGATAAGGCATAATCAATATGGAAAGGTAAATTACAAAAAACACCAGACATTTAATCAATAAATTATGAATAAAATGAATCCAAAGATATTTTTTTTAAATCACATATATAATAAGATAAGGAACAATCAAACATCCAAGGTAAATAATTTATGGCACGTGCCATTTAATCAATAATTTGAGAATAAAATTCTTCTAAATAAAATATCATTTTGAAAAGATAATGGATAATTATTTATGAATTCTCTATTGATGAAATTATTAATCATTTTACATCATGTAATCAGGAACATGATACCAATTCTTTTAACACATTTCATAAGATAGTTTAAAACAATAGTTATAAACAAGTGTAATTCAATCTTATTGATTCTCATCTGGGGAAAACCAATACATCAAGGTGATATATAATTTTGGTACCCACCCATCCCTAAATATTCAAAGAATTTCTCATATATCAAATAAATAATTTATTTTATAAAAATTTTGATCTATCATCAATTGTCTATATTGAGTAAAGAATACATATTGATAAATATTTTCCATGATAAAAAATAACATTAAATATTGAACACAATATAATTAAATGATATAAATTTCGAGAAATAAACTTATCCATGATGAATAATATGGGTATTTTGGTAAAGTTAATCCTCAATTATTTCTAGTAAGTAAATATTTGAAGAGAAGGTAAATAACTATAAAATGAATCAATAAATTTAATATTAATACTTTCCAGGGTAAAAATGTTAATAAACCACCCATATAAATAACTATGATGGTATAAATATAACATATCCCTAGTAAAGAATATGTAAAAAAAGTGTAGTTTTCATTCTAGAATATAAATACAATAAAATATTCTCTAAAAATATTCTTGAAGAAAATATCCTTTTAGCATTAAAAAATTACTAAAAGGGAAAAATATATTCTGAAAATCATTTTTTAAAAAGACATTATAACAATATAAAATAGTATTTTAAACATTGACTCGTAATGAGTTATAGAAATTATGTTCATTCCATACATGTTAAAATAAAGGTTCATTTTACTTTTTCATCAAAAGACAAATGGGTATAGTTTGGTAAAATAAAAAAAGATTCCTTTAAAAAGTTTTAAAAAAGTAAAAAAAACTAGGTTAACGATATTTGATAAATAATATTTTATATTTTTTAGAAACACTATTGATTTTTTTAAAATACATGGTTTTGCTATATATTATTTCTTCAACCAAAAATATATGTGATGTCATATTTTACAAAGAACTTTATTCAAAATAATTTTGGAACCAAAGTGTAGAAGAAATGTTAATAGTACTTCAAATATCTCTTAATAACTTCAGTAAAACAAATTTAAATGGTTTTAATAGAAAATAATAAAATAATTTCGTTTAATAAAAATTCAGGCATAAAAAATCCTGAAAAAAATCATATTGTGAAATAAACCATTATAAAGATCACAACGTTGAAGTCAAAAATAATCAATGAATTGATTATGTGTCTTAATTATAAGTCAGCCTAAAACAAAGGGAAATAAAATATAATATATTCCAAATTCATTACGATCATTATTTTATAATATCAATGGAATAAAGAAGTATTATAACCCAGTGAAAAGAAATTGTGTAATATAATTCATTGCCACATGGTAATAATCAATTCAAATACCCTTAGATGAAATAATTCAAATTTAAACAAAAAATACCATGAATTATTATAGATTCGTGATATTAATTTTAAAAAAGGAAATTATATACACTATATAAAATAAAGTTGGCTCCCAACATTACAATATGACTCATTGAAGAGAAACTGAGATGGTGCCCCTTATATTGAGTCTGACTCATCATATATATTCTTTATCTTACTGAATAATAAAAAAATTAATTATTTACCTGATTAAGAACATTTTTCAAGATGATTATTCTTTTTTCACTTATTATAATGTTATATAAAATTATTTAATCAGTTATGTTTACAATGGGTGTTTTGATGATATTTGACTTCTGTATCAAAAATGAATTGGTTAGGTTGACTATTAGACTAAGAGGATATTAGTTAAACATATCTAAAAGAATAATAATTCAATAATTATCATATTTTTTATATGAGTTATAATTTTATGAACAATCATGGAATGTGGTTTTGATAAATGATATATGTTATGATCATGGAGATGGTAAGATGTACATATTCATGAGTATAATTTTTATTTTTAAAGGATCATTATGTAAAGGATTTAAGTAATATTTTATATTTAAATAATGATAATTATATGAATAATAATATATTATTTATTTAAATATACTTATATATATCATCCATGTGTTGTTGTGGTGAAAATAGAGTCACATCACTTTCTGAAGGTGATCATCCAGACATACAAGAATGGCGTTATCATCTTTAAGTGAGTAAAAAGGTAAGAAAAAAATAATATATTATATTTCTAGAAGTATAAAAAAAATTTAACATCATTATTATGTTATTTATATCACATATATTCATTAAATGTATCATTTTTAACATCCATGTGAATATTTAGTAAAAATAAAATCATATGACATCACAAGTCGGTAGTTTACGCTACACATGAGCGACGTTATCATATACCCTTTGGAATGGAAGGTAAAAAAGTAATATTTTTTATAATAACTCTATAGGTATAACAAAGTTATAAATACCATTTATATACTTTATATCCATCTTCATATCCAACTGTGTGAGGGGTTGATGGAAATCATGCCACATCGGTTCGTGATGTGGTAGTTTACTATACACACAAGTGACTTTATTGTTTCCCATTTTAGGTAATAAGATATGGATATAGGTAATTATAGGATTTCGGCATGGAATTTGGGATGTAATTTTTTCCTGGACAGTCTTAACCTAAAGGTTTTGACGTTTCTAACAATAGAGGATTGGTGGGGGTGTTTTATTAGTGAGGTGAGTGGCGCACTAGTAATATTTGAAAAAAATATATTTTACCCAAGTTTTTCACAAAAAAA
Organism: Viscum album; assembly: GCA_963277665.1. NCBI lineage: Eukaryota > Viridiplantae > Streptophyta > Magnoliopsida > Santalales > Viscaceae > Viscum > Viscum album. The sequence continues at coordinate 252,050,479 of OY728133.1, forward strand.
GGTAATAATTTTAGAATTATAGAGAATAATAATTTATGAGATCTAAATATTTCCATTAAATAGATTATTTACTTTTTTATTTGATTTTTGGCCATTATTTTTTTAGTTTAACCCCATTTAACCCAATTTTTACATTAAATGTGGTAATTAATTTTTACTATTTTCATGATTAATAATGATATAAAATTAATTTGAACATGTTAGAAAATATGAAATATTATTATTTAAAATAAAGAGTAATTTTTTCAAATTTATTTCAAATTAGAGGAATAATTTCATTTATTATTATATCTGTAGAAGTGAAAAAAACTAATTTCCAAAGAGAAAATATTCCTAAGTATAGAACGTTTTAATATCAAAACTCAATATAAAATTGAAAAATAATGAAATAAATTACTTAAATTTTAATATAATTGATCATTGGTTACTTTTAAACCAATTTAAAATAAAATTTTATATTGAAACATATTTAAATGAAATTTCACTTTTTAATAAAAAAATTGTATTTTTCATTATTAATTAAAAAAAACTTTTCATAATAATATCTAAAATTCACTCTAATATAATTTTTAAGTTTTCATTTCAAAAATTAATTTCATGTTATAAATTAAATTTTCTAAAAGTGTTAAAATTTAGTTTTGAATTTTGTTTACAAAGCTTGAGAATAACATCTTTTAGAAAAAAATACAGTTTTTTTTGAAAAGATTTCATTTTTTATTAAATAATTTATATTTTATTTCTAATAAATAGAAACCAATGTATTGTTTTCATTTTTTAACCATACACTTTTCATAATTTAGTTATTATTATTCATACCCTCCAATTTAACTACTACGTTATATTTGTGTACTATATTATGGTTCATTTAGACTTGGGGTTAGGTGTTCAGTAAGATATCAAATAGATTAAACATAAAGAAATATATTTCAAGGTTTGTTTAAGATTGTTTTTTATCATACACTATAAAATAAAACATTATTCTTCTATAATTTTATGTCATTACATTCATCAATATTTTACTATAAACATATTTTGTTCGAACCACTTTTTGGTCTTCCAGTGAATCAACTAATTCCCTAAATTTATATCTCATAAACTCATTAAGCACTTAACGTGTATAAATTACTCCATTTGGGTTCATTAATTCTTTATTAACGCCATTTGGGAAAAATATTGAGATAATATTAGAATGTCCACAAATAATTTTTATATAATTATAGGTTTCAACTATTGAGTTTACATCTATAATTACTCTTATTAGGGTTATCTAAAAGTTTCTTTCAAATAATTTTTTGATCATGTTTATGATCCCCCTTAATATGTACATAAAATATTATTATTTTAAATACTTTGATAATATTATAAATTTTTTCCTAAAAAATCATCATTAATCTATAGAATAAAAATATATTTCTCCATATGATTATTCTCATAAATCATTAAGTGAATTAATTTGTTAATATTCATTATCTTATCATTACAAACTCAATAATAAATATATTGATCAAAATAAATCATAAATATACCTTCGTTATGTTTTTCATAAATTTTCCTTGATCTAGCGAATAAACTCTTCGTATCCAAACACTCTAAAATATCCAATATTTGGTTTCCAACATCTCCAAAACTCATATGTGGTATTTATTATTTAATAAAGTGTCTTATTAAAAAACTCATCATGGTATTTCCCATCTCAAAGGTGGTTTCCAACATTTCCAAAACTCATTGTCCCAAAAACAACTTCATAAGCCATAATTACTCAGCAGGGTCCTTCCCATTTTATAAAGAGTCTTATAAAACCTATCCACAAATAATTGTTTTTATATCATCATGGGTACTAAAAAATTAATAGAATCCTCTCAAAATCTTTATTTTTGAATTCACCTCCATGAACACTTCAAATTGATATTATTTTTTTCAAAATAAATAACTGAATTATCCCATTAAATTCATCAACAATAAAAAATCATTCTTCTTTCCTCTAATACTAGAATCATGATCTTTATAAAATAAGTATATAAGAAACAAATGAAGTGGTTTACTAGTGTTCACATTCTTGAATATACTAAAAGACATTTTATTCTACTTTCCCTTCATGTATATATCACATACATGATTCTTGTAAAACTTTCTTAATAAAGTTTCAATAATATTGGTTTCTTAAATGGACTATCATTCATTATGAAATTAAGATTCATAAGCCACTGAGGGAAAAAAACTCTCTCCTTTTACAAAGAATTTAAATTTTTCACGTGATGAAAATTCATCACAACTGGGATACATGAATAAATATTATCTTGGTGGTTGGAAAACAAAAATAACTAAATCATATTCAATAAAAATGAATTTGTTAGTTCAGAACACAACATTAATTCCATTATCACCTAAATAACAAATAATAATCAAATTATTCTTCAATTATTTAACATATTAAAATTTATTTATAATTTCATAATCTATTATACCAACCACACTGAATCTTATTACCATATATTTATAATTGTCTTCAATGTGACATTTCCTAAATCACTTTTGTTGTATGAAATAATGTTTAATGTGTCACCTTTAATTTTCCTTGAGCATACACTGTCTATGTATCATAAATCCTTCTTGACACACTCTAGTAATATTTCCTAAAAATATAAAACAATTAATTGTTTTAGTAAGCATGGTACTTTTGGTATAATATGATTAATCAAACTATCCTTAGTTAGCCACACAAATTTAAAATAAGTACTAAGAGGGTTCCTACAAGAAATAGATTTAAAGATATATTCTTTACTGTGTCCTAAATTAATTTGGATTTCTTTGATAGAATATGCTAGAATAAATTCACAATATTCTATATATAAATCATGTAATTTTAGATATCTTACCATTTGATATTTTTAAAATTAAATTTATATAAATCATGGGAAATTCTTTATTATAATAATGGAAATCTCTTTTCTTTTTCATCTTATTCAATGAAATAATTTTATCATATCTTTCTATTACTTGTAAAAACATTCTAAGGCTTATTTCAAAAATTCAATCACAATTTAATTTTCCCTTTTTGATTTGGAATAGTCCCTAAATAATAATAATAAAACATTCATACTAGAAGAATTATTATTCAATTTCTCATTATCTCAACACATAACCTTGTTTTCCTTAATATGTTTTTTATTACATACCTTTGGAAACTAATACAACATTGAAATTTATAATAATATTTTTATACAATTTTTAAAGCTTCCTATTTAGCTAATTATCACTTGGATTTTCGTAATATGAAGAAACATGATAATCATAGTAAAAATCTACACTAGAATCGCTGACCTCATTTTTAGTTTCTATTACACATAAGATTGTAGATTTCATCTCATTTTCTAATTTTATACATCAGTATAAATTTTTAGTATTTCTAAATTTTAAAGAGAAATTAATTTTCACTTTATTCTTGTAAATTATAATATTTATTTCATTACTTAATATTGGGTAGTTTGTTTTGATGTTTTCTTTCTTCATGCACCTATAAAAAGTAAGATCTGATGTATTTATGTTAGAATATGACCTACCTTTATTATATCCTATAAAACTATCCCTTGTATAATTTGTTTTAAATTAAATTTTATAATCTATTATTTCATTTATTTATTTGTAAACTCCTATCTAAATGTAATCTATTTCAGCTTTTTCACTTCGTATAACTCTAGATAAATAGAATCAGATGACATAAAAATCTTATATTTGAAAGTTTTGTGTTTGTTTTTTATTGTTGCTTCTTCTGTTGTGTCTTTTAATTCCAATTAATATTTTAGTACATAAATGATTAGATAATAAATATTACAATCCCTCACGGTCATTCTTTTATTAATATATACCTTCTACACATTCTATTTCATTATTAGTGAATGGTGAACTCTTACAACTAGAAAAATGTTGTACAATATTTCTCTAAGTGCATTCATCTAATGAATAATTCTTATAAACCTATAGAAGAGTTGATTTAATATATTTTTTCCCCCATATTGAATTCTTGATACCGGGGACACAACATTTCAACTATGGTTACCATCATATTTTTAGTTACATAATGTGTAACATTCAAAAGTCCCCATAAATCATGAGAAGTATTAAAAACAGAAACATAACTAAATAAATTTTGTCTAAAAGAAAAATAAATATTTTTTAGGATTTTGTTGGCCATTATGTATAGGTATACATCATTACAAGTAAGAAGATAATTTTATACATCAATAAATTTGTAATGTTTTACCATTGCGGTGTTATTCCCAATGCGCAATTGCTTGAGATAGTAATAAATATATTTTAATAGTAAAATAATCATTAGCATGAAATACCTGAATAAAATATGGAATAAAACCATCATTAAACCCTTCTTATGCTATGTATAATTATCCATACAATAGTTTATTATGTATAGGACAAGGTTCGTATAGAAAATTAATACAAAAGATTATATTCTATTATACTAATTATATGTCTGGATATGGAAATGGTTTTAAGTTATGAGGGAGTGAATAAAAATAATATAAACATTAGTTAATAATATAAGTAAATGAAATATCACATTATTATTATATTTTTTCTGATCAACATGATCCTACATCTACTATTCAAAACCTATTACTCTCTAAGTAATGTGAGAAGCACAATAAACCTGACATTTCAATGTGATTCAAAACCAATATACAACCTTCCTTTTATAATAGATCCACAACCAACAAAAAAATTTCATTTAGTTATTTTGGATGAATAAAATATAAATTCATACCATTTTTTGTTTTTTAACTGTTAAAAGGTGTTTTTGAATGTAAAATAATAAACCATGAACAATTAAATTGAATTGAATGAAGAAGGAAATTAAAACTCAATGCAAGTAAAACTGGACAAAAGAGATAAAAAATATATGGTTGTAGAAACTTGATCACTTGAAGTAGTGGAAAACTATGTAAGATAATTCACATTAATTAAAGGATTATGACTATATTTCCCACATTTAAAAAGGTCCCTTCTACATCTGGTTCCCTATTATATACATTTATAATTTTCTGCCCATTGGTATTGTAATTACATTTATGTTTTTAAAATCATATTTCAATGGTTTACTGATCATATTTTCAAAATAATATAGTATTTTTAGAAAATTTAAATAACATATAGATTGTTCATCATACAATATTGCTTCGATTTAGTCCTACATAACATATTGAAAATATGATAAAAAACATTATGTTTTATTGATACCTACAAATATATTAGAATAATAATATAGTCTACATTAGCCACTTGATATTGTGTTCTCTGCTAGAATTATCCACACTGTAGATCTTAAAAAAGAATTCACACATTAATATATATTATTTAAGAGATATTTTCATGTATTCCACTTGTAAATACAAACTTTTAATGTCATTTTCCATTTCCTTCATATGGTATAGCAGTCCTGTAAATATCTTTTTATTACAATAATGAAAAATGTATATTTCATAAACTCATACTATGTTATCACTAATATATTGACACAATAATACATTAGGATTCATTATCCTCCAACTATAGTTTAATATTTTATTCCAACACATCCACACATCATATATTATCATAACATATTCTTTATATCTTCTTTAAAAATACACTAATTTGAAAATGTATTTTATCTTACCTTACTACTTGATTTCAATGATATAATTGAGATAAACCACATCTCAATACTTTTCAAGTCAATATGAAATTGGAAATTAGAAAATAAATTCTATATCCATAACATGATTGTAGTTCTATCCTGGTTATTCCACTACAATCATGAAGATATATTTAAGATTTGAATACCATATAATGTGGATCTCATCGCTAAATACATTGGAATGAATTCATAACCATATCCAATAACACAAAAATTGTTAGATCTTTTATATTTTCATCTTCTAACTCTATAATCTGATCATATCAACATAGTGTGAGCCTTCAACCCAATGTATAATTCTTCCATAAATAGAAAAACATTACAACACAAACATAAACATAAATCTATATGAGAACATTAAAGTAATCAATATATAATTTCACTTCAAAAAATAATAATTTTTATATTATGGATCCAATAAACATACATAGTATTATAAAATAAAAATAGAAAGTATTGATATGACTTAAATACATCTGAAATAGTATAAACACAAATATCATTTATCATAAATGGGTAAACCAATGTTAGGGGGTCTAGTCAATCCATCTCAACATTATAGAAGTCATACACCAAAGGGAAAAAATAAATACATAAATTTTTTTAAATCTATGGAACATAGACTATCTTGCATCCAATACTTTAATATCATCCCTCTATAGTAGTTATGGGGGACCTACACCTTGTTGGGGTGTGTATATTAGTCAATGGTTAACCAGACCCTATGAAGGATATATGCCTCATTGTGTGGTTTATACATCAACCAAACATGTTACCAAATATATAATTATAGGAACCACACCCCATCAAAAAAAGTATCTCCTACTCCACTAAGTGTATAAATGGACACCCTGGAATTGGCTTTCCATAAGGTTGGTTATTGACCGTATGTTTATCCCTGTTATCTCACCCTCTCATTAGAATCATCATTACAAATATAAGGAACCTAATGTACTCAATTAACTCATAAATAGTCCCAAAATTAATAATAAATATGAAAACAAAACTATTCTATATTGAAAAATGATAATAATAAACTTTTCATAAGATAAATCATATCACCTAGTGGAGAAGATATAAAAACACAGAAAATTTACCTCTAAACATCATGGACTCTAATACAGGGGAAGTATATGCCTAATGTGATAGCTGGGAGTATATCACCACCACACTGATAGTATATATTCAAGTATAATATCATATCCTAATAGATAAAATGATGTTTGGGACCTTTTAACTAGTCAATCATGTGTTATCTTTAAATTCTATATCATTCATCTGAGGCATAGGACATGCACTCATTACACAAATAATGTGTACCCTTCAATAAACAAGAGTGTTTTCTTGACAATCCTACATAATCAAGTTGTTGTTTTATATAATATATCCTCTATTAAACATGATATATGGGTTAGGGTGTTATCCTAACATATACTCCAGTGCACACCAAGCCGCTTGGTTCTGGAATACACCCTATGTGACCCAGGGTCAAACCTCATGTGATATTTATAATTCCAAAAAATATTTGGCATTATAGTGACTGTAATTCATGACATACATGTTATTAAATACACACCATGTAACATCATTGTCAACTCCAAATCCAAAATTTTTACCACTACCATTCCCAGTTTTTTCTTCCACTAATTTTTCAACCCATCTCACCATTCCTCACACATGACACTTTTGATATACTTTTTAAATTACCCTCTAATAATATTAATCCCTGTTAATATAGTTTTAATACACTATTTGATCCCCCCATGATGCCTATTTTCTATCCACACACCGTTCTCATTAAAATTCCACCATACATGCATTACAGATTCCCATGTATCAAACCATTTGGCATGACGAAGTCCCACAGTGAACTAATTTATGATAGGGGAAGAAAAGTATTTTAAAACCATCAAGGAGGGTCCTAATGATTAATGATTTAAAAAATATACATCATATATAAATAATTGAGTGTAATTTATTAAAAATTTAATAAGAGGTTTTATTACTCAAAAAAATAGTTTATCAATGCACCAATATCAATGTTTTTAAAAATTCATTTTCCATGTAAATATTAATGAAAACATAATTGGATGTTGACTCTAATGATATTTTTAGTATCCTTAAAATCATGGAGATTTAAATTAAATAATATGTCAAAAAATAATGAATCATGAATGATATTCAAAAAATAATTCTAAGATAATTATTTAATTATGGGGTTATACTCAAAAATATTTATCATAGAAGCCAAAAAAAATAATTTTTAATTTAGTCTCCTTATGGATCAACTAATTACAAAAAATATTGAATATTATATATAATTTCATGTTATGTAAAGAATATAAATTAAATACAAATTTTAAACATTGTGTCTATATGAGATATTAATAAATTAACATTTAGATATGATTATTTATTCACATGAAGGATGAGGTGAATTCAAAGATGAAATGTTCCTTAAATCATGTTGTGAACTCTGGATCATCAAGATTTTGACTTCAATCCACATTTATTGTTGTTATAACTATGTAGAAAACCTCCCAATTCCCACTACATTCTAGTGTCCAGTGATTACTCTACCCTTCAAAATGGTATAACATCATACTAAATGAGAAGGATTATGTTTACAGTTAAGATAAATGGTAACTCAATTGAAAATCAAAAATAATTTTCCCATGTACTGATGTCTAATTATTAAAATTATATTTTTTATAGGCCAATCCCCCTATAAGAAACATAACTATATTTTCATAACTTTCAAAAATGAATTTTTTAAGTATTATCAATTTTATCACATGAATCACTAAAAAATATATTTTATATTTTACATATTTTTAAATACCCATATCTGTAATAAAAACAAACCAATTTAATAACAGTCACTATAAAAAATATTCCAAACATTCAAAGGAATTAATTAAAAAATATCAGGTCATTGCATTTTATCCACCATTGAAGCATTTTATTATGAAAATAATAACTCATGCATATAGGTGAGGTTTCTAAGCATGCATATTATTATTGTGATTCATGGTCTCTATTTGAAGATTTAAGCATTGGAATAGGATGTTCCCAAAAGTAATTTCTCACCCATAATGGAACTTATCCTATCAAAAAATGATTACCACTAGGTATATCATAGATTTTCTTTGATCCCTTACATATAACTCACCCCAACTAATAGTGTGTGAGGGTTCAAACATACACCACCTTGAAAGAGGAATGTAGAAAACATTTTTCCCCCAGTATATTTGAGAAAGTAATGATAAGTGATAATAAACCTCACCTACCAGACTCAAATTTTTAAATGGATCAATGGAACATGGGGATATCTTTTTTCCCAGACCGAAACTACCCAAACCATGAAAATGGATACTTTTAAGAGATAATATTCTATCATATTTAATTTCAATGGTCATTATAATCTATAAACATGATAATTTTATAGATCTAGACTCTTCATATAGGATTCCAGGTCAACTGGACTTTATTAATTATTTAATTCACTAACTCAAACACCATTAATGATAACTACCCAATATATTTCAAGAAAGGAAATTCCTTTCCGGGACTCTCATATAATGCCTCAATTGTTTTATTTATACTATTAGAGTAGTAGTTTTTTTAAAAAAAACTCTTAAAATGGTAGGTGATTGTTTCCTTGGGAATTGGCGATGACCTCATTGATTGAATGTTCAAATATTCCAAGTGGTTTCTAATGGGTTTGTTCGTAGAACCAGAAACATCCAATGATTCCATATCCATTTGGACCTACTTTCCAATGTTAGGTGCTTATTAGTTGGGATCTAATGAGGCTTAAGAATTTTCATTGGTCGAGAGGATGGGAGGTCGGACTCATCACACCCTTTTGGGGGGAATTATTGTCAACTTCGGGACTCTATTTATATATTTTAGTTATGTTCCTGAATCCTTATTACCTTACCAAGTATAAAATGAGCGTTCCATTAGATCTGAAAATCAATGATTAGATATGTAGGAAATTTAGAGAATCTTTTATATGTATTTTAGGTTCTTCATCGATAGAGAATCATTTGTATTTGTTAGAGATTCTTAGTCAATGGTATCCTTCAATACATAAAAGTATCTTGGTCATTATGATGACCATACTGGTTTTAAAGCCACTCAATGGGGCACTTGAGGTTTATTATCATTCAGAAAGACATTGATTATTTCAGAGTGGGGATCGTACCTGTAGATTGGCTACCTACGTATCATTTTTTTAGAAAAGTAATTATACCCCATGTAGTTCATGTAAGGGAGTATGATCTTTATGCATGATTGAAGGATCAAAGGAAGATTTCATGATTAATTTTACACTCTAAGATCACGTGAGTCATGATCAATGTAAGAAACAAGAGGTATTGGTGAAACCGGACAATTGTGCCACGAAAGATGCAATGATTTGGGGATTATGTATGGTTGAATGCCCAAAATAGATGAATATTGGGTTTTAATTCAGGGAAGAAACCCAGGAACAAGGTCCATAAAGGTATATGTTCTTTATGAAGATTTAGAAACTCTAACATGGGGCTTATTCATGAGGAGGATTCCCAAATTAAGAGGGGACTTGTGATTGGGTTTTACTCTTGAAAAGGAAGCCCAAATCAAAAGTATATTAATACTGGTTAAGAGAAATTATGACTGGGGATTATTCCTGAATAGGAAGCCCAGGTTAAAAGGTTTTGAGAACTGGGGATTACTCTTAATGAGGAGGCCCAGGTTAAGGGACTTGGGGCTTACTCTTAATGAGGATGCCCATATTTGTAGACCTTGAGACTAGGGATTACTCCTGAAAAGGAAGCCCAGGTTAAGAGAACCATGGTTAGGGCTTACTCTTGAGGAGGATTCCCATATTTGGGAACATGGGGCTTATTCCTGAGGAGGATTCCCAGATTTGGGATTTAGGACTGGGGATTACTCCTAAAAGGGATGCCCAAATTAATGAGAATTTGGACTGGGGCTTATTCCTGAAAAGGAGGCCCAGGTTAAGGATTCTCTCATCTTTAAAGGATGAGGTTGAATGAATGAAATCACTAACCTTAGTCACATAAAGATATGTAAATCACTAGGTTTTAATATATGTTCCATATAATTGCTTTCAAATAAGGATGACAACAAAGGAAACATGCCATAAATGTCTTTGAATAGGGGTTTGAAGGCTGAATCTTGAATAGGAGAGGTGGATAGACATATAAGGAGTGAAATGTGCAGGAAGGGAACCCAAAAAAGAGGGGCACTCAAGTCCTATGTGGGAGCCCAAGTCATGGTCGCGCATGTATACTTGCGCGACATAGGGGTACTTGTGTGACCATCAACCATTAAAGAAATACTTGGGTGTGACTTGGATCAAGCCTTTAGAATTATCCCTAGGGTCTTCCAGAAGACGGTCGGGCTATTTCTGTTGAATGGGGAAGGCGACGCGCAAGTGTCGCAATTTCCCTTAGGGGATGGAAACATAGGCGTGCAAGTGTTGATGAGTTTCAACACTTAGGCCTTCCTACCCCTCATTAGATCTTCCGTTCTAGGTAAGAAACTACCTTAGAAGTGTTCAGAAGCTTTGAGAAGAGACTAGGGCACCGGGAGCTCAAATCTGAGTTTCTGGAATTTTTCCTCTCTAAATGGGGGGCCCACCAGGGGTATTTATAGGCTGGTGAAGAACCAGGGTGAATTTCAAAGAGGGAATGCAAGCCACCTACACGACCATTGGGCGGCACAAAAGTATACTTGCGTGACCTTGGTGGAACATGCGCGACGCAAGTGCATTTGAATATTTGTTCATGCCTTTGTCAATTTTTGATGTCTCTTCAACGGATGGATCACTTTGGGTTAAAGGTATTTCTCTTTTCATTCATTTAGACTTTGTGATAGAAAGGAGCATCAACAAAACTCCCCCCTTAGAGTTAGATCCGGAGAAAAAAGAGGATTTGACTTTGAGGAAAAAATGAAACTAGGGGTCTTTGTGGTTATTGGCAGTTTAAAGTCATGCATGTCGGTCATAAAAAAGGCTAATGTTTAAGGTCAAAATATCATTGAACAAATGGATTAACATTGACCCAATTCCTTGTTAATCTATCTGAAAACATATTACCATGTTCAAGTATGTGGGAAAAAATGAAAACCATGACTTAAGAAATTTTGAATCTGAGGAATGATATGAAAAATGGATAAAAGGCATTAGAAGAAGTAGTTCCCAAAAAGGAAGTTACTACTATTTAACAAACCCGTTAGGGGATGAATTATGCAGGGCCACCTAAGTGCATTGGATTTATAGGTAAATAATAGCATCTTTTGGCTGACAAGTCTGTTATGTAGACTTTTTATGAAAGGCCGCCTAAGGGCACGTGTTGTATAGTCATGCAAAAGAACTCTCAGAAATTTACTTTTCTACTGCTAAAAATCCAGTGGAAGATTATGGGGATTCAAATTTTCCAAAGCATAGAGTTTGCTATATAGAGAGAGGTACTTTAATATAGAGAAGATATGTCCAAACAATATTGTCTAATGACTGGATGAATGTCGCTCCTACGAAGGTCTGACCCAAACGTAGGGAGGGGAAATCTAAACCATAGACTTGAATACTTTCAGATCAAGAAAAAGAGTATGGGATAGATATGTTAAGGATGGACATTTTTTTGGATACCTACATATTGTCATTAATACAACTAATGAAAAAGGAGATTTTCTTCTGAAGAATGAAGTTACCACTATTGGACAAACCCGTTAGGGGGTTGAATTATGTAGGGACACCTAAGGGCATTGTCTGCATAGTCAAATAATAGCATCTTTTGGCTGACACGTCTATTATATAGACTTTTTATGCAAGGCCACCTAAGGGCACGTGCTACATGGTCAAGAAAAATAATTCTCAGAAATTGGACATTTTATAACCAGAAGTCAAGAAAAGTGTTATGAATATCTGAAAATATTTAAGGTTTGACACATAAAATAGGTATTGTCCAATGTATGTAGAGATACACAGATAAATTCTATACATAATCATATTGTGGATGGGTCCTGAATTGAAATTTTTGACTTCACTATGTATCCCATAAATATGGGAATCAAGTCATACGTAGTTCTTGAAATATAGTTTAGCTTCGTGTGGGATGAAAGTGTAAGAGATCTTATTTTAGGGTCTAGAACACGGACCATATTAATTAATACACAGTGTGTGTTTTCATAGGGACTTTTCAGTCAGGGGACTGAAAATGGAACTTGGGGTTAGGACTAAAGACTTGGGGCTGGATTCGAGGAAAACATGACCGTTCCTACATATCCCATAAGGATGGGAATCAAGCCGTACGTAGTTCTTGAAATACCCTCTGTACAGATTGGTTTGTACAAGTGAAGGGTGAAAGGGGACTTTATTTCAATGATGGTTTGACCCAAGATAAAAGGTTCAGGCATTACCATGTATGCAAGTATTCTTTGGAATATAACCTGATTGGAAATCAATGTAAATAATGATTCCCTCTCAGGTGAGGGTATCAAAGAATGTTGTAGTTTATTATTGTACAAGACAAAAGTGTTGTACAGTTTAACGTCATGTAGCATGGACAAAGGTGAACCAATGTGAAGATATTGGTTTTGGGCTTGAACCTCAGGAGGTTTCTTACGTACCCAGCCTAGAAGTCAAGGATCAATGTCCACGTAGTTCAATTAAAGAATGAATTAGTGATCAAGTTGTTCTTGGGGAAAATGACCTAAAAAATGGTGTTGGGACTTACACATGGTTAGCGGCCCTAAGAGGGTGTTATGGTTGATGTTTTCTCTAAGCTCAAGCGAGTCGTACTCGGTGTGAGAATCAAGAGGTAGCAACAACCTTAACGATGCATAGTTTAATGTCATGTAGGATATATGACGGGACTATGCAGTTTAATTTCTTACAATGAGGACTACTGGTGCTACATAGTTTAGTGTCATTTATCAGGGACAAAATACAGTTTAACGTCATGAAGGACAAATATAGGAACACAGTTTAACGTCATGTTGGACAATAAGGGTGCTGTACAGTTTAGCATCTTGTAGATAAGACGATGGGGACAGTACAGTTTAACCTCATGTTAGAAGAAAGGAGGATTGTGCAGTTTAATGTTATGCACTAAGGACAAATATAGAGACACAGTTTTACATCATGTTAGACGTATTAGGGATGCCAATAGTTTAAGGTCGTATGCATGGACCGTTGGTTATGCAATTTAACGTATTACTGGACGTAAGGGACTTCTGTACAGTTTAGAATCATGTAGTTAGGATTTCATAGTTTAACGTCATGTTGGACGTAAGTTCCAATAGTTTAAGGTCATATGATTAGACCGTTGGTGATGATGTAGTTTAACATCTTGCTGTACAATATGAAGTTCCAATAGTTTAAGGTCGTATTCATGGACCATTGGTGTGTTTATACAAAATACTTCTCCAGAAATATGGCATTGGTTGGAGTAGTGATGTTTTTTCCAACCACTGAGATTAAAGAATAAGCTTCATTAGAGTAGACCTTATGTATTGAATAAGGTCCTTCCCATTTTTTCTCAAGCTTGGGAGGTTTCTTTCCTGGTATCATTAGAGTTCTGAGAAGTAATACCAATTCTCCCTGAACGAATGAACGAAGATGAACTTTCTTGTTGAAAGCTCATTCTATTGGATTCTGATAGGCTTCCATGTGGTGCAAGGTGCACAATATTTTCTCATCTAACCATTCCAATTCATCCAATCGCTTTTGAGATTGTTCATCTGTAGATGATTGATCACAAATGGCTACTCTGAGAGAGGGTAATTGAACCTCAATGGGAAAGACTACTTCTATTCCATATACCAATGAATATGGAATTGACCGCGTTGTAGTGCGGGTGGTGGTCCAATAAGCCCATAAAGCATGAAAGAGTTTCTCAGGCCATGATTTCTTATCTTTATCCACCATATTTTGTTGTATATTTGATAGAGCCTTGTTGAAAGCTTTAATCTGGCCATTGGCCGCTGCATGATACCGAGAGGAATGATTGGATTTGATGTTGTATTCCTAATACAACTTCCTCACCTCGGATGAATAGAAGTTGGTTCCATTGTCTGTCAATATTGTATGAGGGACACCAAATCTGGTAATGATGTTAGACTTGATGAAGCTGAAAATGCATTTAGAACTGACTTCTTTGAGGGGTATTTCCTCTTCCCATTTGGAAAAGAAGTCAATAGTAGTAAGAATATACTTCAACTAATTGGATTTAGATGAAGGATAAGGTCCTACTACATCCATTCCCCTTGTGGCAAATGGCCACGAGTATTTAGCTATATGAAGAAACTCTGTAGGCTGATGAATGAATTTGGCATGTACTTGGAAAGAATGATACTTCTTTGTGAAATCAACACAATCTTGTATCATTGAAGGCCAAAAGTATCCAAGCCTTCGAATTTGATCAGATTATCTATGTCCAGACTAGTGGGCACCATAGACTCCTGCATGCACTTCTTTCATGATAGCCATTGTCGCTTCACCATTAATGCATCTGAAGAGAACTCCATAAAAACCCCTTTTGTAGAGAGCTTTCTCTAAGTGATCTGGGCTATCATAAAGAGTGAAATTGACCAAATGTCTCCAGACTT
This sequence comes from Viscum album, assembly GCA_963277665.1. Classification (NCBI taxonomy): domain Eukaryota; kingdom Viridiplantae; phylum Streptophyta; class Magnoliopsida; order Santalales; family Viscaceae; genus Viscum; species Viscum album. Next base: position 252,065,792 of record OY728133.1, read on the forward strand.
TTTCTTTGCCTTCTCTATCAGGTGGAAGTGTTCCATTTTGAAGGTATTCCCTGATGGGTGTCATCCATTCTGTAGTATGACCATATGGTTCAGATATGGAACTAATTTCATTGATTTCCTCTGTTCTGGCTTGAACATAAGGTGAAATTATACGACAGTGGGAAATTCTAATGGTTGTCTCGTCCGGATTTGGATCTTCCAGAGCTGTGGCTATTTTAGCCAGTGAATCAGCTTGGGCATTTTGTGATCTCTGGACAAAAGAAAATGTCAGTTCTGTAGGAAATTCTGCCATTAACTCTCTGACATAATCATACAATGTGAATAGTTCTTCATTTCTGACTGCATAATTCCCATTGACTTGTTTGATTACCAGGTCTGAATCACCTTTCACCTTTAAGTGATTCACTTGTACTTGAAGTGCCAACTCCAAGCCTGCAATGAGAGCTTGGTACTTTGCTTCATTATTTGTACCACCTCCCAACAATGAGAAAGAATAAGGTAGAACATCCTTTTCTAGGGAAATGAGTAAAATTCCTAAGACAACTTTGATAAAATTAGGAATTTCCATTATCCTTCGTGTTGAACTTATGGAAGCACCATCAAAGTACATTTCCCATGTTTGAAGACTATCTTGAATAAAGAATACTTCCTCATCAGGATGTTCAATATCTTAAGGTGTATCTTCTACTAAAGGATGTTCAGGAAGGAAAGCAGTCAGAGCATGGCCCTTTATTGCCTTTTGAGACACATACTGAATATCAAATTGATGTAAAATAACTGGCCACCTTGCCAGATGTCCTGTAAGCATTGTACGACTAAGGATGAATTTGAGCAGGTTATTGCGAGATACCAATTGGACCTCGTGATGTTTTAGGTAGTGTCTCAACTTCTGAACTACAAATATGAATGCTAGGTATCACTTCTCAATACTTGAATATTGTGTTTCTGCATCAAGCAAAGTCCGAATGAGATAGTAGAGGATATTTTCATTCCCATCATCATTCTTCTGAGCAAGAAAGGCACCCAGTGATCGCTCTAGAGGTGTCACATATAGGATAAGTGGTCTTCCTTCAACAGGTGACATTAACACCAGTGGACTCAAGAGATACTTCTCGAGAATATCGAATGCTTCTTGACATTCTTCATTCCACTAGTAATTGACTCCCTTCTTCATCAATTTGGTGAAGGGTAAACTTTTTCCTGCCAAATTGGTGATGAAACGCCAAATATAGGCCAACTTTCCTTGAAGTCCTCTAAATTTAATTAAATTTTGATGAGGTGACATACCAAGGATTGACTTTTTCTTCTCAGGATCGACCTCGATACCATGATGGTGTATGATGAAGTCGAGAAATTTTCCTGAGGATACCCCAAAAGCACATTTTAAGGGATTCATCATCAAATTATGTTGCTGAAGATTGTGGAATATGAATTCTCAATCAGCCAAGTGGTTAGAACATTTCTTGGATTTAACCACCAAATAGTCCACATAACATTAAACAAACATCCCCAGAATGGGTTTGAAGATACGATGCATGGCACACTAATATGTTGCGCCTGCATTCTTCAGGCCAAAGGGAATTACCCGATAGAAAAACACACCCTGAGGGGCTCTGAAGGCAGTAGATTTTTCATCTTCTGGATCCATTCGGATTTTATTATATCCAGAATATCCATCCATGAAGGAAAGTGCTTTATATCTAGCGGTTTCATCAATCAAGAGTTCTGTAATTGGTACTGGAAAATCATCCTTAGGAAAATACCGATTAAGATCTCTCAAAATAAATACAAACTCTAATTTGACCATTCTTCTTTTTCACTGGGACAATATTATCCAAACATTTGGGATGTTGAACTTCTCTTATGAAGTTATATTTGATAATCTTATCCACGTCATCTTCAATTTTGGAATTATAGGTTGGGTGTGTTCTTCTAGCAGCTTGTTTGAATCCTCGATGTTCTTCTGGTAAACCCAAACAATGAGTGGCAACATCAGGATCAAGACCTGGAATCTCTGTATAGTTCCAAGCAAATATATCTTGATTTTTCTTTAAAAATGAAATATACATCTCTTTCTCTTCAAGATTCATGGTCACACTAATTAAAGTGGGGCATGGATCTTCTTTTGTACACAGATTTATTTATTTGAGATCATCCACGGTGGTAGAGATACCCTCTTCAAATGCTGGAGTAGCATCCCTAAGATATTCCTCTTCTTCATCAACATGTGTTATTTCTTCTGTTTCTACTTGAATAGTGGATGAAGAATCAGAATTTCCATGATCAGAAGAGATGTTAAAATTTGAACATCTTGAAAAAGAGGATTCCATTTCTGACCCGATTGATGATGAAGTGTCTTCCTTGGTTAATATAGAGGAGATGATGGATTGAGAATCGACATCATCGTTCACCTCTGACATTGCTATAACTTCCTCTGACCTAGTTGGCGAAGTATAGACTCGCTGGATTTTAGCAGATGAAATGAAGACATCCCCATTTGAGCTTACATCATTTCTTGGTGAATCATCAATTTCTCCCATGTTGTATGGCTTGATTTCCATAATTTACATTATGGAAGTTTCCGTAAGAGTTTTCTGATTTGGGTCTATCCTATAAATTTGACTGATTGGAAATACATAATCTGTACTCACATACGTAAATGGGTTAAATGGAATCTTTTCCAAACCATATGGAGGATTAACTTTTGTAATCTCCCTTGTTGTGGATTTCTACTTTCCCTTCATGTGATATAATTCCTCCTCAAAGTATTGAGATTCACTTGTCTTGAAAAAAGAATTATCACCGTAAAATGTCCCAATTTGACAATCGACACAATATTTGAGACATTGATGATATTATGATGGGATAGCTGCATGTTGATGTAGCTAGGGTCTACCAAGAAAGATGTTGAAGGCTGAGTCTTGATCAACTACCAGGAAATCTGAATTAGATACAAGATCTCCAAACTGAGTTCTGAGTGTAATCTCGCCCAGTGGTTCTTGTTCATTTTTATCATATCCTTGTAACATCATAGTAGAAGGAGATAAATCATATTCTGTGAGGCCCAATTGACGATGTTTATGAATGGGGATGAGGTTGACTCCTGAACCATTATCAATGAAAATTCATCGGACGTCTACACCATTGACCTTTCTAGATAAGTACAATGGTCTAATATGTCCATGAACAACATCATCTTCATCTTTATCTCTGAAAAATATCACTGCATAGTATTCTGTAGGATTATTCTCTATATGGTAGACTTCAGCTGCAAAAATTTCAGTTTCAAACTCCTGAGGACTCGACAAAGCCTCAATAAGTGCCTCCCGAAGATCCTTCGATAAATTCAAAGCATCCAGAATTGTTAACTTGGCCGGTATTTGGGCCATGTGTTTCAATACATCATACTTTTTATCCAAAGGTCTGTGTTTCCCAATAGGAACATGTAGTTTCACAGGTGCCTTATAAGTTGATGCATTGGAAGTCGATGCATCTTGTACCGGGATTGGAGTTGTTAATACTGCTGGCTTTGGAAGATTAGACTGATTAGATCCATTTACTTGCTGAGAGGAAGAAGATGGAACCTTCAACTGATCTTCCAGAATAATTGTGCCAGGACTGAGTCTGCCTTGTGTGAAGAACTTTCATGTTTATTTTGAGCTCTTTGAAGGGCTCTACCACGATTTTCTACCGCATACACAGTTCTAGGAGGGGTAGAATTAGAATAGTAGCCACTGAAAGATCCACATCTTCCCCTATACCCTGAGCCCCTAGAACTTCCTCTAATTCTTCTGTTTTCTACAAGGAAAATGGGATCACCAAAATCAAAACTGTGACTGGCATATGGATCTGTTAATTGAATCATATTAACAGAACTAAAAATCAACTCTTCATCCGATGAAGACTCTACATGATTAGCCTGCTTAGGCTGTGTCGTTTGGTGGGGCAGTGCCTGTTTAGGGTTTGAAGTAGATGGCATAAAATTTTCCAGAGTCAAAGATAATTTGGGCTTTGACACGATTTCATCTTCTTTTGATTGTTCCTCTTTCTTTGAATTACACCTCCCTTTTGAGGATTTTCTCTTTGATGAATAGGATTTTTCTGTGGTATTCATGGCAGAAAACACAATTGGTTTCTTTAATTTTGTTTGCAAAATTCCATGAGTTTGGTTGATTGTTTTTCTTACCATCCAATAATTATATTTTTGCGCATTTTGTTCTTTACTTCTTGCCACTCGCCTTCTTCCTCTGGATCTGTAGCAGTAACACATGCTACCTAACTGAAGAACCTTTCATTTTGACTCGTCTCAAGTCATCCATTTTTTGAAAGAGGTACATGAAGACAAAACACTCTTGAATGGGATGCCACAACATTTGATGAAATGGTCAATAATTGGGACTGTCTTCATTTCCTTCCTTGTTTGGCCTCTTGGGCCTTGGAAATTGAACCAAATTATTTTCCAGAGCCAAAATGAAATTACCATGACCTTTTTCATTTCAGAAAGAGTAAACTTTTCTCTTCAAATCCTCAAATTGTTTTTGTCTTTGATCTCTTCGATCATCTTGACAAAACGGCCTCTGTTGTTATCACTCAGGAGGTGGATCCCTTTGGGAAGATGAAGGTTTTGAAGTAGAAGCAGGTACAGGTGCTTGTTTAAGCATAACTGTAGTAGTCTCTGCATTACACATTCTCCTTCTTGGAGATGATGTAATTACATGAGCTTTATCCTTGATCTTCATAAGAGAATCTTCAATATGTTTAGAGATTGAAGTAAGGTCTCGAAACCCTCCTATGTATTTCACAGGGATCAACGGTGTGCGTAATTCATCATGCAAATTTTCCACACAGTTTGGCAACAATTCCTCTTGAGGGAGTGCTAAGCTCAGGGAATATTTTAATCCCTTACAGTGATCAATGAAATCTGAAACCCTTTCATTTTCCCTTTTCTTATAGTTTGTAAGATAAAAAACTATATTTGGAAACGTTAAACTGAATTGAAGAAGGAATCTTTGGCAGAGATCCACCCATCTAGTAATTGACAGGGATTGGAAGTTTGTGTACCAGACAAAGGCAGGCCCTTGTAATGAGTGTATAAAACACCTGAGCTTAACTACTTCTTATTTCGTAAGGTTTCCCATCATAGGATTTCAATGAGAAACAAAATATGTTAAGTGTTTCTCTAGGTATCCGAAACCATTAAATATTGGGAATGTGGTACTTGAAAGATTTGATGGGGGAATTGCATCAACCCATTCAGGATAAGCTCTCTTTTCTGGTTGAATTTGAGGTCGTTTTCCCTCTACAGCTTCCATCCGAGATTTTAATGACTCAATAGTGGTTATTAACTTTTGAGAAACATCTGGTTGAGCTTGGACCAAAGCTGATGCAATAACTGAAGCTTGGACAGATGTGGTGGATGGTGTTACAACTGATGGTAACACCACCAATTGTTGTTGCACTTGACCCGTAGGATTATACCTGTGAGGGTTTACTGGTAGAGGAGGATATTTTTGATCCATCTCAGTAGCCGCAACAAATTCTCTTGGCTGACTGACTCCAGCAGTCTTAGTAGGAATACTACCTTGAAGTAATTCTGCATTCAACCTCCTTAATTCGTTCATTTCCTCATCTTTTTGTGCAAATCTTTTCGCTATTAAGAGCGATTGGCCTTCTCCAGAGGAAGGTTATGTAACCTTATTCTTTCCATTCCCCTTGTTGGCTCCCTTTCGAAGAGGGGGAAGTGGGTTACTTGAAGGATTACCCAAAATCTGGGTAAGCCTTTGATTTCATGCACGCACACCTTATTCATTTGTGTCTGTGCGTACAACTTCTTGAGCAGGAACTTCTTCATCTATTCCCTCTGAGTGAACATCATCTAGTAGATCAGCAAAAATTGAATTAATGACATTAATTCATTCATAATTCATTGCATATCTTCTATTGGCATTTTTTCAATAATGCATTTTTCCATGTCCCTCATGAGACATTGCCTTTTGTCGATTTTATCCCCCAGAAACTTCTTGACGAACTGTAATTTAGAGGGAATCTCTTAATAGTTTGGCTCTTCGTTCCTCTTGAGGCTTCTTCCCTAATCGAGAGAAGATTGACTTTCTCTGATGGAGAGATTGTGGATTTGAGAAATCCCCCAGTCTTGTGGACTGGGGTTGTTCTTTCTCAACTCCTTGAATCCTGTTTTTTGATTCTGTGGGTTGGGTTAAAAGAATCCCCAGTCTGGCAAGCTGGGGTGGTTCTTGAAATGCTATATCTGAGACCTTCTTGAAATATCTTCTGATCTTGCAGACTTTAGTCTGAAAATTAGCTGGATGCATCAACCTACATCTAGTTTTATCACCCATCTCAAAAGATCGTTGGATGATTTCGGACACTTCTATCACTTGATGATGTGCTTGCTCCAAACGAGAAGCATGTTCAATATTCTCATTTTCTTGATGCAGGAGTAATTCAACAACTGGTTCCCTATATTCCTAATTTTTAGAAGACCTAGTTGAGGTCTATTCATGGGAATCCTTTGATTACAAACAAAGCCCCTTGGCTATGGCCGGCCATGGGCAATAACATTACATGAGACCATTTTCAGTGGGCTTTGCTGACTGGAGAGTATAGTGAAATGTAACGCTCCATGAACACCCCATCCCCTGATATGAATACCAGATGGGGCATTGGAAATTAACATGTACAATCTTATTAGTGCGCCAAGGCATGAACACTGAAGGGATCTCTGCTATTTTTTAGCCTTCAGATATCGAGAAACTGAGAGAGATGCCAAATAAATTTGGCATTGTAGCCCTTCTATTATCTTGACATGATTTTCATATTCATCCTAAGATAATATTTTCTTTTTCAACTGACAAATATTTTTCCATATGTTGAGACGAATATCATGAATTCTATCTTCTGTTATCATTTTTGGAATGTCATACTGAGAATCAGCCAAACGCCAAAACATAACTGGCACTTCACCTTTCGCCAGTTGTTTTCTAATATTCATAACTTCCTCATTATCATTCGATGAAGATTATTATACCTTATTAGACCAGAGATGGTGCTTCTTTATTGCTTCAATGGATTCAACAAGATTGGTAGATAAATCACTGATTAAACTAGAAGTTGAACGACCCAGGGGTGGTTCGTAGAATGACTTACACCCCAAGCTATCTTCTGATTGAGAAAGTGTTTCACATGATAGTGGTAAAGCATCAGACATGACTGGGTTTACATTTTCAAGTTCCTCAAGATAAGAGGGATTTCTCATCACTACATTGTCCATTGGGGCATTTTCCAGGCAATGTGCATTACTACTGTGGAGAGGACTTTCGCAGCTAAATTCATCATCATGGGGAGGACCACTATAGTGGATTACAGAAAAAGATGAAACATTTTTCTCTTTGGTCTTCTGACGACACAAAGGGTTCTTGTGGCTCTCATCTGAAGATGAAACATTGAGATCGACCGAATTTTCATGAAGCAAGCCTTCGTGTGGAAGTGTCTGATGTAGACCTTCAGAATTAATGTTCCCACTATTGGGAACTGAGAAAGTAGAATCTTGATTTGCAACAAATAGTTGTCTGAGTGCATCAATAACTCCATCATTGAGTAAGGCTTTATTACAAATTGTCCCTTGATTTCCTGACTGTGATGGGTGGGTCTTCTTCTTAGACTCCTTCTTACTCAATTTAGGAACCACTTGCTAATGAAAGTGGTCATTATGGGCAGGTGTATGTGCCTGCTCATGAGAAATGATCATGTTAGGCTGATTATCTCCACTCAAATCAGGTGTATGTTCCTGACTTGGATATCCGTATGATATGGTGTCGTATTCCCCACAACCCTCTTGGATTGGAACAGATGTGTGTTTCTATTCCGGAGTGAACTGTTGATGTGTCACTCCACTGGTAGGGATAGATTTCCATTTCTTCCCTTGTGATGTTGCTGAAACTTTTATAAAATCCTGGCAGGCATCCAGAATATGAGCAAGGATTTTCTTCTACTCTTCCACCATTGATAGAATGTTCTTGGTGACTTTAGTGGCTGGAATGGGGATATACGTCCATTCCGTGCTTGGAGTAGGTGTATTTGCCTGCTCATGTCCTCCTTTTCCTATCAGTGAATTCTGACAGTACTCATGTGTGGGGGTAGAGAGTTGAGTCTGCCTCTTGTTTGTCGCTGAAGTATTCTGGATGACTTCTCCGAATTCCACCAAATGAGACTATTGGTAGGCTTGATCGATACTAGCAGGTTTATGTGCCTGCTAATTTCACTCCGCCGAACATGGTTGCTGAGCTTACTTCAATACTGACAGACGAGTCTGCTTGTAGGACTGATGAGTGTAAGCAGGTGTATTTTCATGTTTACCAGTTGTCAACACATTGGATTGGTGGGATCCATAGCATGTAGTCAGAAGATCCTACTGACTAGCCGATGATTTATAAACAGGTGTATGTTCTTGTCTATAGTACTCTACTAGAATTTCCTAGCGGGATTTGCGTGCTGCTTCTAGACGAGTCTGTTGGACAGAGGAATTAAAACGGACAGGTTTGTGTGCCTGCTTGTTGCTTGCCACCAAGTTAGGTTGGTGGACTACTCCAGAAATGGCAGAGACAAGAACATACACACTGTTGACCGGATTTCGCTTATGGTCGTTCGTCTTGCCTGCTCGGGTTCGAGGAACTTGAGCCGAACACCTGGAGATGACACCCTCATCATGTTGAGGTTGCACTTCCACATGAGTCTGTCGGTGATTATTGGTGGGAGCCCTCGGGAAGGACTCCTATTTCATTTAATTAAGGCCTTGAGTGGCCATCTCATTCACCTCCTCAGAATATGGGAGGGAATGGTTGTTTCATTCTGGTGATAACGACCCGAAACAGTTAGAGATGGTGGTTAGCACGGCTTGTTTCTTAATCGCTGGTCATCATTGTTCGGATGACTAGGGTGAATTATTGACTTAAAGGGCTTGTCTAGCAGCCTCCATAGTCGGAATAGTACCGTTTGGACGGTACTCCTTAACTAGCGCATTTGATAACCAGCATTGAAGAAGCTGCGTAGGTGATGTCATCCTCCGAGTGGATGACGATCCAGCAAGAGTAGCAGTAGATGCATTCACAACAGAGGTTTTCATAGTTGATGTATTCACAGCAGAAGTATTCATAGGAGTGAACTTTAGAAAATACATTCTTGTAATGCATAAGATCTTTGAAAATAGTGCATGTTTGATATAACAAACATAATCAAGATAAATTCGGTCGCTACATATTTTGGATGAGCACATATGTTATTGACTGCCTTTTTGGACCTCTCATTTTGTTTAAATAGGGGCCTAACAAATAAGTAAAACATCATTTTAACTTGGTTAAGGATTCACATCGGGTTCACCATTTTTTGTTTCCTCTGGAATTGGGTATGACCTCGTTGATTAAAGGTTCAAACATTCAAAGAGGTTTCTAACAGGTTTGTTTGTAGAACAAGAAATATCCAATTATTCCATATCCATTTGGACCTACTTTCCAAAGGTAGGTTCTCATTAGTTGTGAGCTGATGAGGCTTAAGAATTTTCATTGGTTTAGAGGATGGAAGGTCAGACTCATCAAACCATTTTGGGAGGTGTTATTGTCTACTCTAGGACTCTCTTTATAGATTTTAGTTATGTTCATGAATCCTTATTACATTACCAAGTATAAAATAATATTTCCTTTAGATCTGACAATCAATTATTAGATATGTAGGAAATTTAGAGAATATTTTATTTGTATTCGAGGTTCTTCGTCGATAGAGAATCATCTGTATTTGTTAGAGACTCTTAGTCAATGGTATCCTTCAATACATAAAATTCTCTTGGTCATTATGATGACCATAATAGTTTTAAATCCACTCAGTGGGGCACATGATGTTTATTATCATTTAGAAGGACATGGAATATTTCAGAGTTGGGATCGTACCCGTAGATGGGCTACCTACGTATCCTTTGTATAAAAAAGGAATCAGAACCCACGTAGTTCGAGTAAGGGATTATGATCTTTATGCATGACTGATGGCTCAAAAAAAGATGTCATTATTACCTTTACACTCTAAGATCACGTGAGTCATGCTCGGTGTGAGAAAAAAGAGGTATTGGTGAAACCAGACAATTGTGTCATGAAAGATGAAATGATGTGGGGCTTATGTATGTATGACTGCCCAAAATAGATAAATACTAGGTTTTACTTCAAGGAAGATACTCAGGAACAAGGTACATAAAGTTATATGTTCTTTATGGAGATTTGGATACTCTAACTTGGGGGGTTATTCCTAAGGAGGACTCCCAAATTATGAGTGGAATTGTGATTGGGTTTTACTCCTGAAAAAGAATCCCAAATCAAAAGTAAATTAAGACTAGTTAAGAGAAATTATGAGTGGGGCTTATTCCTGAGAAGGAGGCCCAGGTTAAAAGGTTTTGAGAACTGGGGCTTACTCCTAAGGATGAGGCTGAGGTTGAGGGACTTGGGAATTACTCCTAAAGAGGATGCCCATATTTGTAGACTTTGAGACTGGGGATTACTCCTGAAAAGGAAGCCCAGGTTAAGAGAACCATGGTTGGGGATTACTCCTAAGGAGGTTGCCCATATTTGGTAACTTGGTGCTTATTCCTGAGGAGGATGCCCATATTTGGGATTTAGAACTGGGTCTTACTCCTAAGGAGGATTCCCAAATTAATGAGAATTTGGACTAGGGCATATTCCTGAAAAGGAGGACCGTGTTAAGGATTCTATAATCTTTAAAGGATGAGGTTGAATGAATGAAATCTCTAACCTTAGTCACATAAATATGTGTAAATCACAAGTTTTTAAGAGATGTTCCACAGAATTCCTTTAAAATAAGGAATCCAACAAAGGAAACATGCCATAAATGTCTTTGAAGAGGGGTTTGAATGCTGAATCTTGAATAGGAGAGGTTGATAGGCATATAATGATTGAAATGGGTAGGAAGGGCACCCAAAAAAGGAGGGGCGTGCAAGTCCTGTGTGGGTGTGCAAGTCATGGTCGTGAAAGTATACTTGTGCGACACAGGGGTACTTGTGCGACAATCAACCCTTAAGGAAATACTTGGGTGAGACTTGGCTCAAGCCTTTAGAATTATCCCTAGGGGCTTCCAGAAGAGGGGTGCACAAGTTCTGTTGAAGGGGTAAGGCGATACGCATGTGTGGCCATTTCCCTTAAGGGCTGGCCACTTGGGCATGCAATTGTTGATGAGTTTCAACACTTAGGCCTTCCTCCCCCCTCTTTAGATCTTCCATTCTAGGTAATAAACTACCTTAGAAGTGTTTGGAAGCTTTGAAAAGAGACTAGGGCATTGGGATCTCAAATATGAGTTTCTGGAATTTTTCCTCTCTAAATGGAAGGCCCACCGGGGGTATTTATAGGCTGGTGAAGACCCTGGGATAATTTCAAAGAGGGCGCACAAGTCACCTGCACGACCATTGGGCGGTGCGCAAGTATACTTGTGCGACCTTGGTGGAACTTGTGTGACCCAAGTGAATTTGAATATTTGTTCATTCCTTTTTCAATTTTTGATGTTTCTTCAAAGGATGAATCACTTTGGGTACAAGGTATTTCCCTTTTCATTCGTTTAGACTCTGTGATGGAAAGGAGCGTCCACAGTGATCATCCCAACTTCTTGTAAAATCAATTATGAAAAATATATTGTAATACCTTAATTATACTCTCATATTGAACATATATCTAACGTATAATGTCATATTCAAATGAAAATGGTTCCAAAATTATACCCACATATTTTCTATAACTACGATTTTAATCGAGAATCACTATCAAAGAGAATCGTTGAGGTTTCCCCTTGATACCACATAATATCATCTATTTACAATAATCTCATAAATCTATTGAATCCTGCTGCTAAATAGAAATGAAATAATATTACATAATTATCTACTCAAAAATCACCAAAATCGCTTCATATACATTCATCGCTCATTGAATTCTATCCATATAGATCATAGATATTCTACCACACTTCCACTTTGAAAGCTCAATAGTTTGGATTAAGATTACAGTGACATATTTCTCTTGATTCATCTAATGATTGGTGAGGTGCCTTAAAATGAACTCAACAACATAGCACTTTCTACCTAGACACAAACACTGATGCTTAATGTCCTAGGGAATATTCATTACACCTAGATTCAACACCTAGGGATATGTGTGAAGTCCCCTTAACACCTCCTCTTGCATCAAGATTATAATTACTATCTACCCCTGGTATAGGATTACATTCTCCCTAACTTCATAGAATATATCAGTTATATCCAATGAGGATACCCAATCAAGTGTAATCTCATAATTATATCTCTCAACTAGGCCTCTATTACCCATTAAAGAATTTTGCGGACCACCACCATGGATCAAAGGAGAGTAATGTCTCCTTCATCCCATAAATCCAACCAAAATGTGACTAACTTTTCAAAAACCACCTCCATTATTTATATATGTTATTTCCAAAAGATTTAATCAAAAAATATATTTTAAATACCTGAAGTATTGACTATCTTAAAGTCATATTTCTTCAATAACCTCAGCTAAGGCCAGTACCTCATGTTCAGATCTCTTATGTGGGAAGATATTCATAATACACAATTCATATATATATACCAAAAAAACATTCAATAATAATATAGTGTCTATAAATATTCATAAAAAACACCACAACGACTAAATATAAGTGTAGGGGTCACATAGTTCTACTTGTCTGGTCTTATCTTCTTGGAAACATAAATAATCACAAATCTCCTATGTATCCCTATAAACCCCATAATAGATTTCAAACATTCAAATTAGTGATTATACTCAACACATTAATTTTAAAATCATAAAACTGGGGCACTAGTCTACCTCTACATCAAAACATAAAAATCAACACGATAATAATCAAACCAAATAAATGGTTTCCCTTTCTAGGTGATGTATATTAAAGGTGTTTTAATGTGAGTGAAAATCATCAGGAATCTCTAGGGATATCATACTATCCTAAATAATCTATACAATACATCCTGACATCAATAAACACAATATCAATTACCACTCCACACTCTAAGATAATAATTCCTAGTAAATGATCTTCTTGAATCTAGAGATCAAACTTTAAGAGCATTCCATGAATTTGATGCACATAATGTATTTCCAAAAGAATCCTAAAATTTTCATATTTATTTTCCCATAATTATTAATGGATGATACTTTCACCAACGAAAACCACCACAAACTAGTCTAATTAGGTATAGAAGATTTGGTTCATGATTTTTGTAAACACATTCAAACCATTAAATTACTAAGCAACCTAGTTACTATAGCAATGTCTTAACACTATATTTTAAATATTCAGCTAAAAATAACTATATAGATAAATTGACCGGATATCAATATTTTATAACCATGTCAATTCTTTTATATGGTCAAATAATTTATTGATTCCTATAAGAGGGTATTTTTTCTTGGTTGTCACCTAATTCATATAGTTCTAATAAATCTACATACTCAAGATCTTATATAAATTTTCAGTAAATATATATCAAGATATCTAGTGGGAATCATTGGGTTTAATAATTAATTTCTCTATAAATACCACTAACTACACCTTATGATCCCTAAGCTCGATTGGGTCCTTTTAATAAGATACTAGTTAAAAAATTTGGGTCTCATTGTGAAATTTGATTCCAAAGTTGAGCAATTAAATAGGGGAAACATTATAAATTCTATTGAAAATAATTCCATATAATTCTCAATAAATATATGAAATATCTCTTCTATAATTTTTTTTCATCAAAAAACGATGCTCAAAAATTGAAAGTTAATAGGATGAAAACTCTTCTAGGTTGGACTTTATCAACCTACCTAAGGTCCCTAGTCACCAATTAAAGTGAATCATAACCCATATATTAGATGACATATAACCCTCCAATGATAACAATATACATAATCTTGGACAGTGAGAAACTTATCTTTACCAATGAAAATGTTATTGTCTCATCTCTACTTCGATGAAATAAAAAACTTCTCTCTAAAAAGAAAATGTTAATATAAATGACAGATGTGGGAAGGTGCATGTTCACTATAAATAGAGTCTCATGCCAAATAATTTTTCATAGGGGTCTCAAATCGAATATTTATCTTAAATATGAGTGATATAGTAAGAAAAAAAGGATTATTCAATTTTCTATGAGTATGAGTGTTAATTCTGTAATGTATTGATCATACCTCAAACCATTTTAGGAACCACCTAATCAAAACCCCACATCACCTACATATAACCACTAATATGACCTTATAAACCCCATTCCATATGTGAACAACCTAAATGTAGTTTTGGTGTATGTGGATTAAATCATAACCATTATTAACTACTCTTATACCACTAGGTTCTCTGTTATTATTTTTTATAGGAGGGCCACCCTATCTACCATAGGGAGGACCCTGGATCTCAGCACTGCCTCTACTAGAGATATTTATCAACAATTCCACCCTGTATAATATTTACAATGTACTAGTTTGAAATCCATAATACTGGTTTCCTCTACATACATAATCATAAAAATTTCATTCTTCTGACTATTTGGAAATAATATGGGATACCTTTGTTTCCTACCTCTCATATTGGGGTTATAAATGTTACTTTTTATGATTATGTTATCCTATTAGTTATCATCAGATAATTTTCATCACTGGCATTATCATTGGAAACCTTGAACATTAATCAGATTCTATATTTAACTATACCATAATAATCTTGATCATTAAGACATTCTCTAATACTCCAACTTTTGTAGCAATGCACTAGGGTGCAATATCATCTTTAATATCCCATTGAATGACATAATAAAGATTTTATTATTTAATATGACCATAAATAATCACATATTTGGAGTATGTAATGAGACATTTCAAACTTTAATTATATTAAGACATTGTCATGTTTTCTTTGTAGAGGGTAGGAATCTCTTGTATTGATATTTTCATGTGTTTTATAGATTATACTCATCTACGGACAATATATAAGATTCCATCTAAGTTATAGATTCCAATTCATGTATTTTTGGGTGTAGCACCACATGTATCATATTATTTCATGAATAATTCTAATATAAAAAACCACCATCTTATGGATGTGTTTTTAAACTAGATTAAAAACATGAGATACTTACTCCGGACAATCCTCTGAGGCCCAAATAACTAGATATATTATAAACCTAAGTGGAATAAATCATTGGAATGGATGAATTGAACTCAACCAATGAGTAGTCTCATATTTCACTACAGGGACTATTATCCATATTACTGATTAGTTCAATATATTATCAATAGAATTGATTAAAACTCACCACTCCATTTTTATGGGAAAAACATATGTATATAGTACCAGTATAGATTCCTGATATCTTAACTGATGAAAAAGAGGATACTGAATAAAAGGCATGAATTCATAACATCCCAACCAATTATGTTGATATGGTTTTATACCAAGAGGCATTTTTCAATTGAAATGTCGAACTTATACTTATTAAATCATATCAGGATGAGATGATTCAAGGAATGAATGGATTAAAACAACACTAATGCTCAACATAATGCATATACCATGCTATTAAAATCTAGAAACTAGTATCTTAGAGTTCTATTAATATTTTTATTTTAATAGTTTCCTTGTTAGAGGTTACATAGAATACACACACCAATCATTGGGTACCATTTTCTATTGAATTATCTTAAGACACTTCAACATTGTTTCCCTATGTATCTAGAACCAATTATCGAAGGATTAAAAACTTCAATCTCTTCCACAAAGAAAAAAACTATTCCGATACCATTTTGATATAACTCAACCCTCTAAGACCCACTTAAGCCTATAGTAAGTTGATTTTTTAACACCAATCTACCTTTAATAGGTTAGGTGATGGTGACTACCATGAAGTGGGTATGAAGATCATATAGTATGACACATTTTATAGATATGAAAGTAACCACACACCTCTGGAATGGTGTACAATATCACAAAATAAGAAAACAACCAACTACAATGTAACATGAATGAAACACATTAAATAACCAAATATTAAAATTATAAAAAACATAATTTGAATGGAAAACATATAAAAGTCTACAAATCCCAAGGTAATATAAAATAATAATAAATAGACATATATGTACTCTATTTCATGTCAACCCCAACTTGAGTACCAAAAATATAAATCACCCCCAAACTCATCAACAAACATACACCACCTCTGCATCAAATAATGTAATAAATAAACTACGAATAATCTCCATGGTCATAACATGTACGGGAATAAGTCTCATGTTGAGGTGAGCATAAACATACATATAATGATTCATTGAAAATAGAAAGAAAAAAATAAAAAATAATTCTATGAAAATAGTGTAAACCAAGATATAATTTATGAAAAATGAAGTAATCAAAGTTAGGTAGTCTCGGTTACTCTAACACAACTTTACAAAATTTAAATTCTGAATAAAACATGAAATACCCCAAACATTTACAAATAACTCACACAAAAACAACCTGAATTTCATTACTCCCACATTATACCTCTCTCGTAGTAGAGGGGGTCCATAATCCCACTGATTATTTTTATAATTAAATGAATTACCAACCTCAAGGAAGGACCCATAGCTCATTGTACCATGTATTCAGTACTCGAGGGCGTTACTGACTCCATAAGTGGAGTACCCTTGTACTATATCAAAAGGAAAATTACCTCCTCCAATAAGTGTATGAACCCTATATATTGAATGACTCTAGGGGTTACCAAACCATTTGTTTGTTCCAATCATCTCTCTAACTCTCTGTACTTGTCAATGAAAATTTGTGGAACCTCATCTTTAGAAACACATTTGAAACAGTCCTTCGATGAAAACAAATTTTCTAATAATGTTTTTAATGTGGAAAAACACATAGAATAGACTATTCACAAATAAAATTTTATTACCATGGAATGAAGATATGAAGAGAACTAATAATAAATATAGTGTATGACATGTACTGTAATATAGATAACATGTTGGCCTTGAGTGAAATATGGCAATGTTATTTTTATCCCTATTCACATGAATTCAATATAAATGGTGTTTCCCATAATAGCATAAAGCATATGGGACCATTGGATGAGCTAGTAATCTACTTATATTAATGTATATATCATGTATTTGAGTCACATGTTTTGTACTCTTTGCACATGGTGGAAAGTCCCTTTGTGTAAACTAGGCATATACTTATTATGTTTTCTAATATGGGTCATCGAGTTACATGATGTATCATATTTATTATATGAAATATGCATCATGGTACTAATTTTTTATGTAATTAGGTATACTCCATGGAATACTATTCCAAAATCAGTGTCACACCACATGTGATATTTAAAATACATCAAAAAACCTAGTGACACAATGAGTAGAATACATTAAATAAAATTTCTTTGAATACATGTTATGTAATATTCTTTTCAATTATAAATTTGTACATTCACTTTTTAGAATTTACAATTATGTATTCTACCAATTTTATCAATAAACAGGTCTTTAATCATACATGTGATCATCAATAGCCTCCAAAATGATCCTCTAGATGTTACTGACTCTATTTTAATAGTGTCTTGCAACCGATTGAGCTTTTGTCCTTCCTAGATGACACATCATCACTAGTCCAACCTAGTTACATTCAAAATAATTTCATCTATACATCATTATTTCCCATTTTCAAAACTACTTATAACATCCCAAACTTTTAAACATATTATCACGTGATTTTTAATATAAAAATACAATAAACACAATCCAAATATTTTGAGTCCTGTTTTTATTCGTGAAAATTTGTTCATAATAAATTAAAATAAAATAAAAATAATACAACATTATATTAATCTCCATAATGAGATCTAAAACCACTTTGGCCTCCAAATATTTCATAGGATAATGCAAATAATACATAAACAAAAAGGGTTAGTGAAAAATTATTGTAAGGGAATAAACATGACAATAAAGAATGTCATTTGAGTCTAAAAGAATAACATGATATCATAAATAAAAAGACTCATGGACATTCATTTTTTATAATAACATAATGAACATGGATTCATAAGATCATTAGAATATAGGAAAGTGGTAACAATATATAACATGACCTCAACATAAGTCAATACCAAGACAATATCACATGGTAGAAAGAGTCATATCATGGTTTAGGTTGACTCTATAATCCCATAAAAATGTGTCAAAAAAACCTTAACCAATGCATTGCATAACTATCTAGAATCATCCATAAATAAATTTTCATCTTTTTGTGTTCCATAATAAATAAACCATAATCCATATATAAAATAATTATGCATGGAAATAATACTATTTTATAATCTTGCATCATATCATAATGAAATGAGATTTCATAAGGATTACAAAGAGAAATGTTATTTTAATATTTCTTGTTCATGTGTGAGTACATAAGAATATTTCTCAAAATATGGTGGTCATTTTCAAATGAATCCTAGGAATGGTTTGAAAATTTTGTATAGAAATGAACATTCCAAATGATTTTTTAAGGAATTAGTTGATGACTTTTAGAGAAAGAGTATGTAAGAAATTTTCTTGGAAAACTAGAGGTAGAAAAAATTTAAAAGATAAAATGTTCCATTTTTTAATGAAATAATAAATGGTAATGATTATATTGAAATATTTTTACATAAAAGTATTAAGGGATAGAAAATTCCCCATTAATTTGGTTTCATTTTAAATAATCCATTATAGAAATGAACTTTTGGAATATATTACCCCATAAAAGGATGAGATAATAACATTGGTACATATGTAACAGACATATATAAGAAAATTATTAATCATTACATACAATCAAAGAGTGAGATAAAGTCATTTTTAGGGATATTAGTCATAACCAAAGAAAATCATGGTTCATGGAGATCCCTTAACATAGGTTCCAGAATCATTCTCCACTTGAACATAAAATCCTATATAATAAAATTATATTTCTAAATTACATAATTAAGAATAATTTTCATCTATATATTACTTATTAATATTATATTATGTCCATTTTCAACCATCTTATTGAGATATAAAGGCTAATTTCATTATTAGGGGGGTCATTCAAGGATTCCAAGGATGCGTCACTTGATGATAAATATTGATGTTGTTGTAATTTTGGACTAAAAATATAGAATTAAAATTAACTAAAATTAATTGTATTCCATAAATTTAAGTGTTCTCAAATACACATATGGGTTCAGATATAGGGGCAATTCATTTATTGAAAATATTACTTTATATAGTCTTTTTATTTAGAGGGTTTTATCGACCATCACGAACTAGTTGCATTTATTTAATTAAATGACTATTAGAATATTAAAAAGCATGAAATAAGTTATATTATACATGTTATCATCATATTTAACCATAAAAATATGGTTATATCTATCCTTAAAGGAGGTGTAAGGAAATAAATTATGTTGTTCATGGAGGCGATGAACGGAGCATATTATAAAAAAATCATTTTAGAATCTAATGAATGGGGGAAGAATATGGATATTAAACCATAATAATATAATTATAAAATATTATAGATAAAAAATTTAATATTTATATGCTTGTGGAGATCATATGGGTTAGTAGAAGAAGAATAAAATTTAAAGGGAATTTAGTTTAGTTTATACCTCAATCTTTGATTGTCCCCTTTTAAGTTCTCCCTTAAGACTCCTTTGAATGGACTTTGGATAATTCTAGCAGCATTAGGATTTGGGAGAGTGGATTGGGGAGGTAATTGGGTATAAATTTTTAAATCTACAAGTCCTAATAGTTTTAAGGAGAAGGAGCGGTTATAGTAGTACTTATAAGTTGGAGAGTGTGTTGTTTTAGAATATTATAATCATTAGTTTATTATATGAGTACAAGAAAATCAAAATTATTATGTTTTGTGACTATATAAAATAAATTGTCAAAGTGAGTTTGAAAGTATTCATTATTACATTATCATTGAATCAAAATTTCATTTATTTAACTTATAGTGCTAAATATCTTGTTCTGTTGTATTTCACTATTCACCAAAAAATCATCTATTATTGAAAAATATCAAAAAAAATAACCCTTATCATTTAAATATGTGTAGATTCCAAAAATTAAATCGATTTTAAGAAAATATTTTTCTAAATATTATGTATATAATTTTTCAAAATAAACCATATATATTTTTAAAATGCCAATTTTTATATTAAAATCAATTTTGGGCCCTTTAAAAAATTACTTGTGGTCTCATATATTTATATTATCATTATAATAAAACATAATATTAATTTATAAAGCAATTTAATAAAAATTATATTTCTGTTAAATATTATTTTAAAAAAATAAAAATATATAATAAATTTTTGATAAAAATTTGACAACTTATTTTATCACTTTTAAAACATTTTTCTACTTGTATCATGATATAAATCTTCCATATATTCATTTTATAATTTACCTAAATATTATGTTACACTTTCCAATTCGAGGATATTATTCCAAAGTTCACTTCATTATTCCTAATGATTATATTACTATTCCAATAGTCATGATACTTTTTCAACGGTCATATTTATAATGGTCATATGGGAACCTTAATTTCTATAAATAAAACAAATTTATTTAATTATTAATTCACTTTTATTTTCTATTAAGGTTATATATTTTCATTACAAAAATTAATTTTTTAGTACTAATATTCAACTTCATTTCAACAATTTTTTTCATGAGTATGATTATTCTAGGGGATTGAGATGATTCAAATTTTCCTATTATTATTATCTTATTTTATATTTTACATCCCATTGTAATAATATCCATTATTATGGGTAGTTTTAGTCTAAAAATGTTAATTCCATGAAAAAAATATGTTTTTCTTGTTTTCGTAATGTTTTACGTGTTCTATATATAATTCTACATTACAAAATATGACACAATTATAAGTAGGAAAATACCAATGATAAAATCTTGGATTGTAACATACCCCCCCAAGAAATTTCACCATAAAAATTTCATATTACATAATAATTTGAATACTAGTGAGGGTACTTCTTCATGTCATCATCCAGTTCTCATGTCATTGCCTGGTACTTTTGATTTCACCATAGCATGTTGACTCAAATTGTTTTTTATTATGAAAAAACATTATCACTATGGTCTAAGATATTCACTAGATTCTCTTTATAATAGATATTTATTTACATCATTACCTCCTCAATGATTAGTACATGTGTTGGATATAGTATGTACTTTATTTGGATGTATAAATGAAAGGAATCATGTAATTTAGAAATGGTTTTTAAGAGTTCTAATTGATATGACCCAGCTCCAACAATATCAAGCATCTCAAAGGATCCAATATACCTAAGACTTAGCTTCCCCTAAGTAAAAAAATATCATGACTCTGTTCCATTGAGAAATTTTTAGGAATAATTTATTTCTAACCACAAACTCAAGGACACATTTATGATTGTCATCATATCTCTTATGCTGACTTTGAGAATCCCTGACATGATGGTGAATTATCTTGAAATTTTATACCATATTTTCAACCATTTCAAGAAACAAAATATTGTATTCAATAACTTCATCATATAATTAAATTTTTCTATATATCCTACCATAATGGGATTTATGTGAATCCATTTGGATGTTAGAGTGGAAACTATTTTTATTAGTTAACTCATCCAAAGAAATATATTGATATCATCCTATATTTAAGTACATCTTGTATTCTCTCAACAAATAATCAAGTTTATAGACAGTATTCTCATATTGGAAATCATTTTGGTAGTGATAATCTATACTAATGTTTAAATCAATATTGATATGCCATTAGTGACTTTTCCCAAACATATAATTTAATATTAGATCTTGGTAAAATACAATTGATTATGGTGTTCTGTACAACCTCAACACTTATCTTATGTACATCCTCACATGTTTATAATGTGAGAAGTCATAAAAAATTGAAATTAAACTATAATTATTTTAAAGATAATCCACAAAAACTTATATATAATTACTTCCTATGACTGTCTTAAGAAGATTAGTGACAAAGCCAATGGTGATGTTTTCCTATTTCCATGTAGGTATGGGTAGTTGTTCCATCATCCTCTTATGTACTCTCCTTTTAACATTCACCTAATGAAATACCATGAATTTTAATGTATATTATGATATCTTCTTCTTCATAGTGTCTCACCAATAGTGCTTTCATAAATATTGATATATCTTAATTCTCCCTCGGTGGATGGAGAAGGTTAAGTTGTATGCATCATTTAACAACTCATTTTTTATCACCATATTTTTTGGAACAAATAATCATGACCCAAATATTATGAGTCAATCTTCATCAATTTTAAACTCTATGTATTTTCCTTTTTTGTATATATTATACCTTATTTTTTTATTTTGATATCATCAATTTGATAATCCAAAATCTTTTATAGAATGGATGGTTGATTAATATTTTAAGAAAATAATGATGATGGTCATTCCATTATGATCCCCAAGACCATGTTTTTAAATTATATGAATATTACATCTTTCTCAATTATCACAATTTATACGGATATTGAATCCTTTCTAAATCGAGGGACATCCACTTTATTTTCATTCCCATGAAGGTAGTGGAGTGCATAGTTCTAGTAATTGATCAGCTTTAAGAATCATTAGTGGTGCATATTAATATCCTTCTTGTGAATATATACTATAGGATCTTATAATAAAAAGATATTTCACACTTCTCCCCTAGAGATAATGTCACTATATTTTCCATGTGAAGATCCTTGCATCAAACTCTAGATCACGTTATGGATATTTCTTCTAATTTAGTTTAAATTAACTTAAGGTGTTGGATATAACGTTATCATGTAACATCAATAAAAACCTAATACATTATTTTAATAATTAATATATTCTATGAGTTGTTTGAAACATGTGGAAAGTATAAGTAATGGTGAAGTTATAATCCTTTTTTTTAATTCATTAAATCTATCTTCACATTCATCAGTCCTGACAATCATTACTCCCTTCTATGTCATCTTAGTTAATGAGTTTGAAAATTATTAGAAGTTTCTAACAATTCATTGATACTACCCAATAATTCCATTACGAAAATGGGTCTACATTAAAGATTTTTTTCAAATCCAATACACACTTTCCATTACCTTAGAAGGGTTGACAGATTTCCCTTTTTGGTGATAACATAACCCAAGAGTGATACTTCCTCTATCAATAACTATCATTGAATATACTTTACATATAGATTTTACTTTGTAAAATTCATCACAATAGTACTCAAATTCACTTCATATTCCTCCTTGAATTTATATAATATCATAGTATAATCTATAAATACTATAAAAAATCAAGGTAATATCTAAATACTTTATTAATTAAGTCCATAAAAATTGGGGCAGAATTAGTGAGTATAAAGGGAATCACTATGAACTCATATTGTCCATAAATTATTTGTAATGTAGTATCAGGTATTTCATCATTCTTAATAATTAATTGGTGATTTCCTAAATGAAGTTGCACCTTAGATAAATATTGGTCCTCACATAGCTGGTCGAATAATTTATTTATCTGTTTATGGGTTAATTATTCTTTTTTATGATTTTGTTGAGTTCATGGTAATCATTGAATAGGTGAATTTACACATACTTATTATTTATGAAGAGGGAAAGAACGCACCTTGGTCAATAAATAAATCATATAAAACACTTGTAAATATACTCTTATGATGGAATATTCAGTTCTTCCAACTCAATGGTAACTATTCTGTAAGGAAAATGGGATATGGTCAAAGATTCATGTATAATATTAATAGAAAATTAGAACTATTAGTTTGGAGGAATACTATAAAACTCATTTGTGAATACATCGGTACAATCCCTTACAATGTTTATGTATTCAATAATGAATCTCTCCATGGTCACAGTCATTTGAGCAAGATACTATTCCTCAAAAAGTAATAATATCCACACTTGAGAAGAATATTCTGAAGAAGGTCTATCCTCATCATTACACTTGTACAAAATTAGTGGATAACTCAAGTTGTGAAGAGTGATTTCTCACTTCTGATAGTAGCCATCAGATTTATATAAATACAGTCTATCCATGCCTAATATTGATTCAAATTACACTAAATAAAATATGACTAGATTTTCTAGGAGCTTCATCCCAAAAACATTGATTGGGGAGGATTTATATACTAGGTTTTCAAAACTTTATCTGTTTTCCCCACATATTTCTCCACACCATATTTTGAGGTGGTGTGTGAATAGTAATAATAAGAAATAACTATATAGAATAATATGTATAACTATAATAATATAGGATTTTTGAATCCCATTAATAGATAATCAGTTCCCCTTTCACTATTTTTTTCCTTCTAATAATTTACTATGTCCTTTGTAAACATAGGGACAGTAATACTCAAAAAAAAATATTTAAAGAGGGAAACTATCAAATGTGAAAGAATTACATATAAATGAAAATTATATCATAACTTATTTGTCTCTAAGATTCAATATTTTGTATCCATACTAGTATCCCTATAAAATATTCTTACCTAACATCTATTCAATTCATTTATAATTTATTGTAAAGAGTATGAAAATAGTCAAAATAACTTCCCTCGATAGTTTCAAACCAGGTGTGTAACATAGCCACTTTACTGCTCAGCAAGTAGCATTTGAGTTAATACTCAAATTTTCCATTTTCATGGTTGTTACCCCAATGTTCAATTATACCAAAGACTTTTCCATTTTTAGTCTCCAGAGAAGATCTAATTTCTTGGAAACCACTACCTTTATATATCACCAATATTTCAGAATATTCTCCCATACATAGACTTGTCACTAAGGATCCCACTAATGTATTATAGTCATAATACCAAAATATTATTATACATTATTTTTGTACCAACTATATAAACCAAAAACATTAATATATATATTATTATGTGGCTTTTAACATATGTATCCAATAAAAAACATAAAGGCGCATTTTAAAGATCGTTAAAATTATGATAGTATTCCTATCGGATTATAATAAAATGGGTTGTTTCCATTGGGACTCCTAGACCCATATAGATAGAATTGTAGTTGAGATAAAAGTGGGTATATGTGATATTTTTTAATCCATGTAGGGTATGCAAGTATGGATTTCTTGGGATATCATTACTGGGAAATCATTGTGGGCATCATTATTCAGAGTGTAGTATAGTGAGTACTGGGAGGATAATGTTATCTTTATGTCATGAATTTTTTTCCTAGAGAATTGTATGTTCTCTCATCTTGTATAACTCCACATATCATCTCGGTGGATCATCGGGAATAGATATATTAGTTTTTTGAAGTAAAATTGTGTTGTTGAGAGGCAATTTTTTTCAACATGTCCCACCCTAGACATATCCTTTATGGAAGAGAGCGACCACCATATCTGGATCCAGTCGTTTATCAATTAGGATCAGAATTAGGTTTTTGAAATAATGATCATGAATACCTAAGTGAATAGATTCTACTTCATTAGATCGAACTCAGAAAATTTTATCATTCGGGAGTTTAGTAGGCTGATACATGCAGATAATTCTCTTGAAGGGTGGTCTTTAAAGGATTTGGGCAAGGAGAATCCCATGAAAATGAACATTAATTTGTTGGCACATTAAGAAAAAGGATTTACTAATGGATGATAATATCTAATGTAGGGGTATCCCCTTATCTTCTCATTACATAAACTATGATATCCTACAGAATTAATCAGCCTCACATCTATTTTTTCAATGTGATTGGGTGGATAGCCTTTGGTCCTTATTTACATCACATCCCCACCTCAATTATGATTAGTTCTCATTTCAAGTATTCATGGATTATTGGCTTCAAGTTTCATAGAACAGGGTTATGGAAATCATGGTTTGGGCTTTAATATTTTGTTCAATTTTTTGGACCATTTGGGAGGCTCATAACCAGGAAATACTGGGCTCTTTATGCACTTTCTTATATCATTGGATAAGGTTAAGGGATTTAATCTTGGTGTTTTGTTAGTGATGAAAGAGGGGCCAATATTTTCTCTTAGTTTGAAACATCCTCAATTGAACTTATGTGCATGTAATACTAGGTAGATGTTGGAACAGATGGAGTCCTCATATTAGTGGTTTAATTCTAAATGTGGATTTCTCTCTTATGAATGGGCTTGGGAGAGGTAGTTGGGTCCTTCTAGACTTGTGTGGTTCGATAATTGTTGGGTTCATTATGTTTTATAGACCGAGAAACTTTTTGGGTGTGTAGGTGTGAGCTCATCAAACTGTAATCAATATCTGTATGAGGTTTGGTTTCCAATTTATTGAGGTTGGTTCAAACTCCAAAGTCCTTGTGAGAAAAATTATGGGGATTTATGAGCCCCCATGAAATTTGATTTACCTGATCATAACTTGCTCTAAGAAGACCAACCATAGGAATATAGTTCACCATTGTTGGAGGGAGGCTAGTTTTCAATAGACATGCTTGCCTACATTGGGATGCTAGATGAATATCTAGTTTTTGAGGATAGTTTCGGTTTTCTTCTTTTTGAGTGCAAGGTCATAACCCAAGGGGAGTCCCTTAGACTAGACCACTTTATTCCCCCTTGAAGTCCCTTTATTTTATTCTGGTTGTTTTTTGACACCTTCATATTTATAATAAAAATTTATTTTCAATCAAAATTATCTATATATTGATCTCTTAAACATCTTTGATATCTTAAAACATCATACGATTACCTGGGGGATACATTAACAAAAGGGGTGATGTAAAACCCCGATAAGGGGACAAACATGAAAATGAATCATATCATATGTGTAAAAATGAATAACATGATATCATAAATTAAAAGGATTATGGATAATAATATTGTATCATAACATAATGAACATGGATTTGTAAGATCACAGAAACATAATAAATTAGAAAAAACATCAACATGGCATAAACAGAAGCCATGGAAAACATCCAAGACAACATCACATAGTAGACAAAGACCCTTCAAGGATTAGGTGTACTTATTAATCCCATGCATAACATATTATGAGACAAAAAAAATAACCCAACACATTGGAGCATAATATGGATGCAGCCATAATAACATGTAAATTCTTATGTTTGTCATAAAAGTAAATTAATATTAATGAAAAAAATATAATAATTACCTACAAAAATAAATTGGTTTCATAGTTTTTCCTCATATCATAACAAAAAAATAATTTATAAATATTCAATAGAGAATGAGAAATTTAATATTATAGAAATTAATATCATAGAACACAAGTATAAGAATAAAAATATAGTGTTCATTTGGAAGAACATCATGGGAAAGGGTAGAGAATTTGGTATATAAATGAACATTTGAAATAGTGTTTTATGGAATTGGTTAATGATTCTTGTAGAAATATTAAGTATTGAAATTTTATAAAAACCCATAAGTCAAATATAAAGGTTATACTTAAAAAATTCCTTAATAAAATTATATCATGTATAATAATAAATAATTTAAATGAATGTTACATAAATGGGTTGTAGGATATAAAAGTTTCCTTAATAGTGTATGGATTTAAAGAAGGATTTTGATAAATGAACTTAAGGCATGTATTACCCCAACAATGGAAGGCAGAATATGATAGATATATATTTAAAAGGAATATATAAAAAAATTTGAATCATTAAATAACAAAAATGAGATACATAATAAGATTTAGAGAGATAAATACCATAACCCAATGAAAAATGGTGGTTTAGAGAGATCTCTTACCTTAGGTTCAAAAATCATTCTACAATTTCACATAACATCTGGGATAATTTATTTAGAGTAATTAATTATTTAATTAATTAGTTAATTACTTAAGAAACTTTTACATATATATTTTATTTATTATAATATATTATGATCATTTATAATGATTTCAATGATATGTAATGAATAATTTCATTGTTCTGGGGGGGGTTCATTTCCTGATTCAAGGGTCATATAAATTGTCAATAATTGTTGAAGTTTTTGTAAAATTGGACTAAAAATATATAATGGAAATGAAATGATATTAATTTAAATATAGAAAATTAAATTTTATAAAATACTGATATGTGTTCCAACATATGGATGATTCATTTAGTAAAAATGTTAATGTTATATAGTTTTCTCATTTAGGGGGTTTTACTAACCATCATGAACCAATTTCATTTTACTTAATTAAATGATTATTAAAAAATTAAAGAACATGAAAAAAGGAATATTATAATTATTATATTCGTATTTAACCCTGATAATAACTTTATAACCATCATTTAGGTAATGGATAAAAACAAATTATGTTGTCCATAGAGGTGGTGAACCCATTATACTGTAAACAATGTTTTCATGTTAAAATTTAAAGAATGGGGGATATAAGATAGATATTCCACTATAATAATAATATCTTCGTATATTTAGGATACTAATGTTAATATTTATAGGTGTATGGAGATCATATGGAGTGGTAGAAGAAGAATAAAATTTAAATAAATTTAGTTTATTGTTTACCTCACCCTTTGATTGCCTCCTTTCAAGGTACCCATTAAGGCTCCTTGTAATGGAATTAGAATTAGACAAAAATCACTAATACATGTGGGAAATGATTGGGAAGGGAGTTGGTTAGAATTTTTAAAATATATATGTCTTATAAGATGTGAGGAGAATGGGTGGTGGTGGCTGGTATATATTAGGGGAGGAGAGAGGTGTTTTTAAGTAATGTAAAAGTTAGTTTTTTATTTTGGCTCAAGAATACTAACAATATTAATTCTAGTTACATCATACAATAAATGATACATGTATTTTTTAACTAAGAGGTTATTATTTTATCCATTAATCAAAAAATCATGTATTAAGGTTATAATGTAAAATATCATATTTTTTGTATGTCACTATTCACCAAAAAATTCAACTATTTTATAAAAAATAAAAAAAACACACAAACAATTTTTATAAATTCATATTACCAAACTAAAATCCATTTTATGAAATAATATTCTAAATATACTAAATTTAATATTTAAATAAAATTATTATTTATTCAAAAATACCAATTTTTATATTATAATCAAGTTTTGGACACTTTGAAGAATTATTTATGGAATCATAAAATTATATAATCATTATAAAAATACATAATATTAATTTATAAACCCATTTTATGAAAAATAGTATTTCTTTTAAACATTTTTAGTTTTTATAAAATCTAAAATAAAACAAATGTTCTTTACAAAAAATATGAACTCTTATTTTATCATTTTTTAATCATTTATTTACTTGTCTCATAATATAAATATTATATATTTTATTTTTTTAATATAAATAAATATTATATTACACTTTAATAGGTGATCATATTTTTCTAAAGGATGGGTTACTATTCCTAATAGTTATATTAGTATTCCAATGGTCGGGTTACTATTCAAATGGTCATATTTCTATTCAAACGGTCAAATTTGTAATGGTCATATGGGATCTCTAATTTCTATAAATACCTCATATTCTATTCATTCATAATTTACATTAATTTTATCCCAATGTTGTATTTTATTTCAAAATTCATATTTTACTAAAAAATTCAACTTCATTTCTATAGTATTTTTCATGAGAGAAATTATTCTTCGGGATCGAGTATATCTAAATTTCCAATTTTTTAAATCTTATTTTTTATTTTTTTTCTTATTTTAATACATTTATTTCTTATAGCTATATTTATTCTCTAAATGTAATTTCATAGTCAATAAAATATTTTTTTTCTTGTTTTAATTATTTTTTTCATGTTCAATATATAATAATACATTACTAAAAAAACATAATTATTTGAAGGAAAATTCTATTGATAAAATTTATGTTTCTTACACCACTAGTCATTATAAAGTCTAGTGGTTAAGGAAAATAAAATATTGTGAAAAAAAATGCAGACAGTCTTATAAATAATCCATTGAATATTTTCTTATTCTTCATCACACATAACATTTAATTATATAAAATATTGAGAATAATGAATATTACTAAAAATAATAGTTTATGAATGAACAAATAAAAATTTTCCCAAAACTTAGTGAAGTAAAAAAAGAAATTTTAATATAAATTTTACTATCTTAATTCTGGGAATATTCATACAATCAAGGATTAAAACATTAATACTTTTTCTAAATATAAATAATGATTCATGATACAAATTTACAAAAAACATTATTGAATAATTATTCAAATATGGGGTTATAACTGAAAATATTAATCATAGAAACTCAAAAATAGAAGTATGAAATTGATAATTTTTGATAAAATCTATAGATTATTTTGTTTTTTTAATTATATTTTGATTTATTTTGGGTTGTCTTGGTTATTGAAATCTATCATGATATTTTTTATTCTATTGTATATTATTTTTAATATGTGGAGATTTCTTCTTTTACTAATTTTCGGTAAAAAAGGGTTGTTTTGTAGAATCAGTATATTAGCAAAATTATAATATGGTGGTGAGGACACCAAAAATTTTAACCATTCTATAAAATTAAAACTAGTTTCCCTAGTATGAAAATATTGTTAGACTATAAGATAATATATTTAGTTTCCCAACATGACCCTACATAATTTTCGTTAGTACATATGTTTCTTCGAGTCACTTTTTGATTATCAATCTTAGTGTGTTTTATGATTATTTTCATTTTTAGAGGTTGTGAGCCTGTGTTATGCTCAAATTTCATGTTAATAATTAAGTATCTAGTTTTCTACTTTGGTTATTTATGAATTGTGAAAAAAAGATCTATGGAGGAGAATTGTCACGCCTATACCAAAATTCATAAAATTATTTTATTTATTTTTCATTTTTTATATTTATATCTTCACTCGGTGTCATATTTATATTGCAAATTGGAAAAAATATGGAATAATTGGATGTCACATGGTTTGTACATTATTATTTAAACTATGTGACCTAGCCATTAAAAAACAATTTTACATTTTAAATGTGATCACATGGTTGGAAGATGATTAACCTAATCATGTGAAAATAATTTTTCGACCACCCATTCACATAGTAAACATATGTATGGTTGGTATATGATTTTCTAAATTTTTTGATTAACCCATGTAGAATCTTCCAATAATTTATAATGAGACTTTCCTTATTGGAACACGGTTAGGTAAACCATAGTGGAAAACCATATAGACTGCTACTATTGATTAAAATGTAATTTTACCTTTTTCTCACATAAAATTAAGACCCTTTGGTGTCTTTGTTTCTACCATTTTATGCATAAGTCACATAGCATATACCCCTCTCAATTCTACATTTCTATAGGTCTTATACATGGTATTTCTTATACTTTTTAGGTTTATCCTAAATTTTCATGTTCTCTTAGTCTTGTTATCTTACTTTATTATTCTTTTATATTATTTCTGTATTCTATATGGGTGACAATGGCATAGAATTTCATATTTATCAATTTTAATTGGGGTTTTTACAGTGTATGGATCCTTTTTTCCTTTTATAGTCACCAGTTTCCTTTTTCTTGTGGTTTAAGACCATTATTGATAGTAGTGATGGATTGAGATATGTTTCTCAGTACACGGATATTTAAATTTAAACCCTATTTTTGTTTCACATTTTGAAAAAAATTAAATGTTTTAAAAGTAATATTATGTGAATATAAATATTTTTTCCCAAAGAAGTTGGGTTTAATCTCAATTTCAAGAAAATATGATTATGTTTTTTATTTTAATTCTCCAATATATTTTCCTGTAGCAATGAAAATCAAATTTTTTCTTAAGTTCATATATATATATATATATATATATATATTAACCCAAGTATAATTAGATTTTTTTAGTTTTAAAACTATTTTAAATGTGTTTTTACATTCAGACTAATGGAGTTATTGGATTTACTATGTTTTTCTATTCTTTCAATAATTGTCTGAGATTGATTCATGATGTTATATGATTTCGATTATAAATAATATTTTAGAAAATAATTTCATAAATAATTTTTCAAATGGATAGTTGGAACTTTATAATGTGGTTTTATTAATTTAAATATACCCTTGATGTTTCCTCCTTCAGGTTGTTTTTATGAAATTTAAGGTATCCAAATTTTATTGTTTGGGATCCACGGTTGTTATAAGTTTATTATATGTTATTCTTAAAAAAATTGTTTCTTTAAAAAAATTGTTCGGAAGAAAGGGTGTGATATTATTCTCCTCCATATATGTATGTGCTTTATGATGTGCATTTATATATTTATTTTTTTATTTACTTTAAACATCCAAATAATTGTAAGGGGAAATCACATGATTCAATGTAGGAAATATTGGTATGAGTATTTCATTATTTGATAATACACACCAGATAGTGGCCACAGGTTAGAGAAATGTTCCACTAAGGGGTTTCTCTATTGATGTCGGTAGGTTAAGGTAAAATAATGTGTTAGGAATTCAATAGTAATATGATCCAATTATATTTATTCGATATCATTTTTCTTACAATGGTCATCAGGGCTCTTAATTGTTCCCATTGTTATTGGTTCTTGATTATTTTATGATGTTTTTTACTATTTTATTTCTATTATAGGTGACTTATGATTATTTTATTCTAAAGATTTACTATTTTTATTCTTATTAATATGATTTCTATTTACTACCAGTTCTATTTTCATTTTAATATAACTAGTTTACTTATTCTATTTTCATTATTTAAAATAAAGAAAATTACAAATTCGTAGACAATTTCCCTATTTTTCCTGTGAATTGGTGTTTCAATGTATGGATTTAAAGCGATTACTATAATTAAATAAATCATTATATTCATAATTAAAAATGTCCATTTTATTTTGACTTGTTTCAATTTCACGTTTTTAATGAAATGATTTCATGTGATGGTAGCATTTTATTAATGGAAACACAAATTTTAATACACCAAAAATAATTATTTATTATAGAAAGATACACGTAATATAATCACAGAATATCATGAGGGCTAGTGTCCTTGAGAAATTAATTACACTGTAAAATAACCTAAAACATTTGTCTAACAACATTATTTAAAAACTACATAACATGCCCTTAAATTTCCATTCCACCTGTAAAACTACATGGGATAACATGAGGATGTAGATAATAAAGGTGTGACGAATAAAACCTAGTAAGGAAAAAATAAAAGCATTGAATGATTTAAAGAATTAAATGTATGACAAGGGGTATATGAAGGTAAAATAATAGGGGTTATAGTTATAAAATTTATCTTTAAACCATGATATAAGATGAAAATGTTGGGGAAACCTGGGAATGTGACAGAAACCTAAAACACAACATCATAAAAATAATTTTGAGGATAACAGATGAAAAATAAAAACATAGTGTTATTAAGATAATGTCTGATGAACCATACATGGTATCTTATGATATTAAAATATCAACAAATGCATTTTAGGGATATATAATTCGAGGCCCACCCATAAAATGCATATCATGTATATGTACAATGGTTCCACGTAGATTATCCAATATAAAGATGCCTTTCATCACTTTAATATTGTGATTAAAGAGTCTGTTCTACATAAATAGAAGTTACCAATCAATTGTGGATATTTACCTCATGGTGAATTCCATTTACTGGAAATAGGTATGGGTATTCACTACATAAATGTTCAGCTTAGAAAATCCCAGGATAAGTTTAGTAGCATAATGGTGGTACATAAAGATTAATGGAAGGGTTTAATGAGAGGAAAATGGGTCTCTCATAAATTTTATATCATAAGGAAAGCATTAGGGATGTGTAAAAACATATCTCAATATGAATAATTGGGAATAAAAATGAATAATATAAAGAATATTCTTAAATAAATATGATAAGGATATGTCCCTTACTTTGAGAGAGTGAATCAAAAATCTTGGGAGGAGCTTCTTAAGAGCTTGGAAACATCTTGGGAGCGATATAGACAGTTAAAGATAGAGTAAATTCAATATCAAAAGGTTTTTACTGAATAGAAATAGAAGGCTGGGGGTATTTATGGAAAAATTGGGAGGAATTAATTATTAATTATTAAAATATTGTTTTAGACTCTATATGATAAAATAATCCAAACCATAAAACTTACCATTGTTTTTTACATGTTTTCTACCAAACAGAAGTATTTTTAATATTTAATAATTATAAGAACCAAACTCATAAATATAAAACCCTTGGTGAAATTTAAGTGAGTCTTGTTCATAGGGAATTAATTTTAAAACATGAAAATATAATATTGGTTTTTGAGGATTTATTAAGGGTTTATAAAATTAGTCAAATAAAATAGAATTTATATTATTATAAAATTTAAATATATTTTTTGTCATGAAATCGAATTTTACTATTTATTATGTAACTTATGTGCTATTATGATTTCATAATACATACCAAATATTTATACTGTATTAGATTTTTACATTAAAAGTGAATGTGTTTGAAATTTATGAAACATTCATCATTGTAAAATTTTGACATATTTGATTAAAAATTAATATTTCCCTTATAAAAATAATTTCATAAATATGAAAATTTTATGTTTTAATTAATATTTCCTATATGTAGTAAAATATTTTTTTATGATATTAACCACTTTCCGTGGTTATGATCCTTAATGGACTTTTCAATTAGATATGATATAAACTGTAATGGTACAAAGCAAAAAAAAGTAGTGAATGTATTTTATATGACATCCATAAAAAATAAGGCATTTATTCATTTGATAATGGGGTTTCATTTATTAAAAATTTTCTAATTGCATTATTTTCCTTCCAGAAATATTTCCCTCAAAATTATATTTTATAAACTAAAATAAATGAGGGTAATTTTGTTTCATCTCCTCTTCTAGTTCACCTGTTTCATCCTCAAACTATTGGTTCTACTATAGCACATTGACTATGTGATTTGTCTTGTTCTGGAGAACATGGCCTCTATGATCTAATATCTTAATCAACTTCTCCTCATATAAATAATCCTTATCTAATGGTACCACCTTTGGATATAGTATATGTGAGGGATTGAGTATGTACTTTCTCATGACGGATACATAGAACACATCATGTACTTGAGATTTTTTTGGCGGGAGTTCTAGTCAATATGGTATATATCTAGAATGATCAAGGATCTCAAAGGGTCAATGTGTCTTAGAGAAATGTTTCTATCTTTCCAAAACCTTGGGACATTCTTTTACAAAAATATACTAAGGAACACTTTATATCTAACCTCAAACTATAGGTTCCTTCAATGACTATCTACATATCTTTTCTAATTAACTTGTCTAGATTTCATATGAGGTTGAATTGTTAGAACATTATATATCATTTGTTGGGTAAGATTAGGTCACATAAACTTCTTCTCTCTAATATCATCCAAGTATATTGGAGTATGAATCCAATTATCATACAGTGCCTTGTAAGGTTCCATTTTAATCATGTAATGAAATTTTTTTGTTATTTGTGAACTTTAATGGGGGAGGTTTTTATATCAATATCCTTCTAAATAAATCAAATGTGGTCAAAGAATATCTTATAGAGTTTTAATGGTTCTATTAGACTAACCATCCATTTTATGGTGAAAATAAATAATGAAACTCAACTACATATCCAATGATTTTAATATAGGTTTTTTAATAACATTAAAGTAAACATCTGATCTTGATCAGATACAATGGAGAGTGTCAGTATATGTATTCATACCACTTCCCTTTTTTATATCATGATGTGTGGGTCTACATATAAATATCCATTGATAGTAAGGAAATATGATGACTTTTTAAAGTGATCAACTACCACCCAGAGAGTGTTATTTACTTCAGATGTCATGGAGTCCTATGATAAAATTCAAGGTAATGTTTTTTCATTCTGTACTGGTATGGGAAATGGTTTCATTGTACTCATACACATCTAGCATTTGTCTTCACTTATTAGTATACAAAAAATCACGATAAAAATTATCGAATATCCATCTTCATGTTATCCCACCATAATTTTTTATTCAGCTATCTATGAATATTAGTGATTCTTGGGTAAATATTGAAGGATGATATATGAAAATCATCCAAAATATCCCTCTCGATTCAGGATTTTATGGGACACATATTTAGGTTTCAAACCTCATAATGATAAAATTAAGGAAAGTTAAAATACATAATATTCATTATCTCTTTCTATACATCCTCATAAAATTTATAAACCTCATTGATCCTCTCAAGAATGGATGGTTTATTAATTATTTGGGAATGTTAAGATGAATTTCATTTTATTATTACCATTTACATAATTTCCACATCCATAATGATTGGATCCCTTTCCATCCTCATGGTGGATAAGGTTGTGAGTTCATTTTTACTCATAGCATCTTCCACTTTGTTTGACTTCTGAAGATGGTAATGGGATGGATAAAAATAATCCTTGATCATTTATAACCACCATCAATGGGGAATATTGAGATTATTTTTTCTGAATATATACAAGATTATTTAATATTATGTATATATTTCATAATTCTCTCTATAGATATAATGTAACCAAACATTTAATATGAATATATTTGTATCTGATTCTAGATCATGTGTTGTGTATTTATAATCATTGATCACTAATTTTCTGCATAAATTGTCTATTATATTTTCATATTTTATGAGTATACAACCCAATCCATTTTTGGACACATCACTATATATCAAAAATATTTCCCCAATGGTAGGTAATGTGAGAATATGTGTAGTGATTATCCTCTTATTTAACTATTTAAATTAATATTTTTATTCATAATTCCATAAAAACATGAATATCTTCCAAGATAGCTAGTTAGTGGGATTGATAATCATGATATTTTTATCCAAAATGGATTGTAGTACCCAGTTAATCCAATGAAACTAGTTATTACCATCCCAGATGTTATTTTAGGTCATCCTTAAATTCCCTTTTAAATGGTCCATAGATATCCATTTGATGGTGGTAACAGTCCCCATAAAAGTTACATTATCCATCCAAAACTAATTTTTACTAAACATCACATAAAAATGTTTATTTCACAAGGTCTTCAATCTAAAATTAAAATAGTCCTCATATTCCACCTTTCTTTTTGAGTATATATGAATATCTTATATAAGGACTACCATTATTTTTCAAGGTAAACCCTAAATAATATATTCATCAAGATAATGAAAATATATAGATAATTATTTATTCCATTTGTAATCACTCTTAACTCATAGTGTGTATACCTATTATGAAAATAAGTCTTGGTAATATCATATGTCTTCACCAATACATGATAATATCCCAACTAAATATCCACCTTATAGAATTATTCTACTCGACGTTGCTAATTGAACTAATCGTCAATCCATTGATGGGGTTACTTTTTCTTTATCCTTATCTTATTGATCTCATGATAATAAGTAAATAGGCCTTTTTACCCATCCTTTGGTTTGATAAATAGGACCAATTAAACCCATAGTGAATCACTTGAGCATGTAAACCAAATATCTGGGTTCTTTTATAGATTTTTATTCAGCTCTTCATATTCAATATTGTTCATTCCATATGGAGTTTGGGATATTTTCAAGGATATGGTTATAAGATTGATTTATAACACTATATCTCAATTAAAAATAAGACCTGATAATTCATTAGGATATAAATTAGTAAATTTTCGTAAAATTGGAATGTCATCATAGTTGATCTTTTCCTTAACATCAATAATTTGAGCTATATATACTAACTCAAAAAGAAATAATATGCATGCTTGTTATCATGATACCAAGGGATATTTTTAATCCTCCATGATCTTTTTTAGAATCAGAGTTTGATTTTCAATAAGGAGGGTAATTTCCTTCTCTTGGAAATTTATGTTGGCTCTATAAAAGGAAATCCAATCCATTCTGAAAATCATATTAAATTAAACTAAAGTTTGTATCATAAAGGTTTCTGAGAAATTAATCCAAAAAACATTGACATAGGATGAGATGTATTCTTGGGGTGCAATAATTTTCATAGTTACAATCTTTAACAATAACTCCACTTCTATGTTTTGAGGTGGTGTATAAAAATTTCTACTAAACCTGTATGATATGAATGAATACATAGAACTGTAATCAAATATTACATTCACTTTCCATGAATGAATAGTTGGTATACATATCACCACTTCATTACCAGGATCCACCTTAGTAGTTTTGATAGCATAAACTCTTCCTTTATTTCAAATCCTCAGAGGTTGTTTTCGTCAATTATTATCAAAAACCTTTTCCTTAAGGCATTTATTGATATAGTCTTCATGTTCCTTACATTTGAAACATTTTCCATATGGCTAAGGTTTGACAAAATCATTCCTTTCTTCCATAAAATTATTGAGATCCTCTCATTGGTAGTTTATAGCTAGGTTCCCTTACAATACCTAACCATTTCCTTTTCACATTTAGGAAGTTTTTTGTAGGCTTCTTCCCATACTTTTAACAAGATGGTTATTTTACTTTATTTCCCCCATGATATTTCACTACACACCACATGGTTTATAATCTATACTCTTCCTCTTATCTCCAGACCCATAATACCCATGAGATTTAATTATATACATTTTGACATTGAGGACACATAAAACAATTTTTTCATGGTTTTCAAAGTCTCAAATCACCAAGTATTTTCATAGAATTAGCATTATCTCTCCAAATAATCGGTCACCTTTAAATTGGAGGTCAATGAAAAAAGTTGGAGGAAAATATTACTAGTCTTGTGAAGATTTCCTTCTACATCCAAATGGATTCATCTTCCTTCAACGTGAGTCCAATGAAATACCTCTCTATTTTATGTTGGAGAGTAAAGGGAAAATATAAAACAAAAAAATTGTATTCTTTCCTCTCTATCAATTTTGAACCATAATCGATCTTTATGTTTTCTATTAATGTCCACTATTGATCAGCTTCTCCATCGATATGATTAATATCTAATAGGACCTTACCTTATTCATAGCATTGAATGTTGCAGAATATATTCTAAATAGAGTTGATCTATTTTTCTATAATAAAAGGATTAGAAGATCAACTTAAGTTTAGAGGCCTTTATCAAATAAATGTCTCAATTATAACTTCCTCTTTATTAAAGGGGTGTGGATGTTCCTCTTGATTCAAGATTCTATTCAAAACATGAGTTAATTAATAAATTATTGTCAGGATATTCCAAACTCTACTTTAAATGGGTTGGGCACCTCATTTGTTCTATCATCACATTACCTCTTTTATTTATTTTTGACTCGGCATCTCTAATTTCCTACCATTGAATAAAATAAATAGAAAATTTGGGATGATAATGTTTTAAAAAATAAACATTTAAATAGGGAACTATTAAAATTAAATAGATAACACATAAATGACATTAATTCTTTATCCTTTGAATTTTTAGGATTCAATCTATGTTAATATTGATATATTTCTTAATATAAAATCATATGTGAAGTTTTTTTCCTTAGAAATGGTTCATAAAAAGCTAGTGAATTTCCTAAAGCATATCCTCTATGATTTTAAAACTATTTGTGTAGTATATACCCTTTTTATTAACAGATTGATGATTGATTCAAGCCCAATCCTCCCTTTTCACAGTTATTACTCTTAGGAATAACTATGTCAAAGCCACATCCACTTGTAGTATCTAGATAGGGATGTATTTTCTAGTAAACCACATACTCTATAATTCACCAAAATTTAGGGACGTTTTCCTATGTTCAGTCTTAACTATAAAAAATTTACTAGGGTTTCTTTATCCTACTACCAAAACATTTGTTCATTCCTCTTATACCAACTATTACAACCAATATCTTAATACACTTTAATTGATGATTAATTATATAAAGGAACACATAATAAAATCCCAGAATATTTTTGAGGCCTCATTACCTTTACAAGTTAGTTAAAAATAATAATAAAATAGAACATGGATAAAGTAACATTGTTTTATTGGGTAACCTCTCATGCACAATAAATGGTATCTCTGGAGATAAAAATATTACCCATTGTGTTTGGACTGCAGTTTAATTATATCCCCACTGGTCAAATTTATATCATGTCAATGCATATGTTTGAAACATATATCCTTCAACATAAAGATTTATTTCATCACTTTTATTCAGAAAATTAATGAGTGTGTGTTAAATACATGGAATTACATAATAAATGATGGTTACATACATCTAGGTTAATACCCTTGAGTGGAAATGGGGATGGGTATTAAATACAAAAATGCAGGGCATGGAAAATCACTCAATAATTTCAACATCATAATGGGGGTAAATAATGATTCTTAGAAGAGATTAGTGACAGATAAAGGGTTATATAATCACTTTTAAATCATGTTGATAGTTATATGCATTTGTTAAAACATATCCAAACAAGAATTACTGGAAATAAATAGGCATAATATAAATATGGTGTTCGA
Organism: Viscum album; assembly: GCA_963277665.1. Lineage (NCBI taxonomy): Eukaryota > Viridiplantae > Streptophyta > Magnoliopsida > Santalales > Viscaceae > Viscum > Viscum album. The sequence goes on from OY728133.1 coordinate 252,106,368, forward strand.
ATAAAGAGTATAATTAGAGGATCACTTACCAAGACAGGGTTATTCTAAAACATTGAGAATATTTTTTTAGGATCTGTATAACACATTGGATGGCATTTGGAGGTTGTGTTAGATTTATAAAAAAAGAGTGGAGAATTATGTATTAATTTTCAAACATTTTTTTGGACTAAATATGATGAAATAATCAAAACCACAAAACATACCATATATTATTCCAATTAATTCTACCAAAGATAAGGGGGTTTAGATATTTTATATGAATAAGAATTGGACCTTTTAAAATAATACCCTTGGTTTTGAAAAAGTGAGTCATTCTCATGAATAAATAATTTTAAAACCTTAAAATATAATATCTAATTTGGAAGATTCATTAAGGATTTATTAAATTATTCAAATAACTTAAAAACAAATTATTTTAAACAGGAAAAATATTATTTAAAATGGATTCCCATTATATTATTTATTACTTCACTTTTTGGATATTATGATATCATAATAGATATTGTACATTTATATTGTATTTATTTTTTACCTAAAAAATATTCTATGTCATAAAATTATAAAAAATTCACCATTGTAAAATTTCAATATAAAAATGTCAAAAATAATATATATATTATCAACCATATTTTCCAAATATGATAATTTTCACTTTAAAAAAAATTAATATATAATAGAAAATACTAGTTTTTATAATATTAAAAACTTTATACCCCTTATAAAAATTACATTAGACATCATAAAATTATATTATCATTTATATTAAAAAAATATTATCTAATAAGAATATATTTTTTAAAAAAATATTATTTATTTTAAAAATATAGAATTTATCAAAACTGTGTGGTTATTGAAACTATATATCTCCCAAAAATATAATTTGAGTTTCACCATATCATAATCTATTTTTTTATCAAAATAATTAATTATTTATTTATAAGGTAATAATAAAAAAAAGTTAAATATAATCATTATTTTTTAAAATATTTATAATTTTTTATTCGTAATATTATGGTCTAGATACACAAACCCTTGTTAAACTAGTTTATTTTATAAGGGTAAGGTGTATGATGGTGACACATTCTTATGTGGTTTGGAAAAAATGTTTTCGGTTATGATCTCGATAATATTGAGATTCTCAAATAAAGGGTTTCAATCATTCTTTAGTTGATGAGTGACATCATTTTCATTGTAAAGGGAAAATCCTAGTGATTCTAAATCCCTTATATTCTTTGATAAGTGGGCTTCATAGGGTATGATCCTAATATTTAAGGCAATCACATCTTCTATATGTGTCAATTAAAATTTATAAGAAACCTTAATATATAATATCCTTAAATATCACTGTATAAAAACTATATTAAGGATAGATATGAATATTAATATCCTATTAAATTTTATTACGTGTAACATAAATTGTTCCAAAATAAAAAAAATAAGTGAATGTTTTTTCTATGACATCATTAATTAATAATGAATTTATTCATTAAAGAAACAATTTTTTTTTAAAAAAAATCAGGCCATCACATTATTGGTGTTCATTAGATGTGTAAATATCATGTTTATAGTACTATTTTAGTGTAGCATAAAATAGATTTTATTTTAAGGGTTATGCATAGGGTGTGTGGAGGATACATACTAGGAATTGTTTCTCATGCCTATCATATTATTGTTTCATATTATGATATTATTTTAGGTAGTAGAGTATCCTTTAGTTCATATTTATCAATGGTAATGGTACTAAGAAAAGGGGTATTTTTTGTGATATGTAGATATGGGTATCTTGGGAATTTTTTTATTTTTCTATTTACTGCTTTTGATGTATTTAATTTACATAAGAACTTTAACAATATCCTTCTTACTATATTTTTTATGATATATTTGATGTTTATTTTTTATTATTGTTGTGAATTTTTTTAATTCAATTATGGGATTTTATTTATTATTTGTAATTTTTATTTTCTTATTTATGCCTTGTTTGGTTTTTTTATGGAACTATTTATTTCTAAAGTGCAAGATTTTCTAACTTATGGAATGGTCATATCATAATTTTAAGTGAAAGTCCACATTTTATTTATTGGTTTATTAAGTGTAATCATTTAAAATTATTTTTATTTTAATTAACCAACACTTGTATCTATCCTTTGGTGATGGAGAATGCACTTCAAGCTGTGTCACAAGCCAACATGGGCACATGGATCAGGGTTATCTCAGGTTTGTCCATGAAAAAATATATCGAATAGAGGTTATTATTTTTAGAGTCTATAATTACATTGATATAATTTCTATAAATAAAAACATAGTTAATGGGTAGGTTCTTAATCACTATCATTCTTAACAAAACATGAGTTTACAGTGGCATTCAGAATGTGTGAATCTCTAGTTTGGTTTTTCTATTGAAAATTTTCATGTTTTTTAGTATTTATTTTAGTATTTAAGTTATCCACAGGATATTTATGTGTGATTTTGGTAAAATGTATGATTTATATTGAAAATGGAAGAAAATATTCGGTCTCATGGTTTACTATGCACAGTCTAGAAAGATTTGTGTAGACTATACAAACTACCATGGGTAGTTTCTAGTGGATTTCATAGTTAGTGATTGTTTCCCCAAATCATCCATCAAAACAATGAGTTATTTTTAATTTTAAAGAATCTTTTATATTTTAACCAATTGAGGATTATAATTCCTTCTATTACCTACTGATGTCAATCTAGATAGAATTTAATTAATTTTTGGTATTTTTTAATGTTTTTTAGAATGATTTAATATGATGTTTTATAGTAAACCATTTTATATTCATGTTTAAAAATAATATTATATTGTATTAAAATTATTATTTAAAATGGAATTAAGTCATTTTGGGAAAAAAATTAGAAATTTCATATATTTATTTATAAAATCACTTGGCTTTCATTAAATATTTTGATTTTTGGGTATTTTCAAAAAGAACTTTTTTTGGAAAATTTGGGGTCGAATTAACATTTTTATTATGAAAGAAATGACATATTTCTATATCAATAGAGGGAGACCCATTATATACCATGTATCCCCAAATCCATGTGTCCAACATACATGGCCAAAAGTCCCAGTTTATCATTATGTTTGTATTACCCTACCTACACCATGCCAGCATTACCCCCTACCGACATCACGCCTATGTCATTATCTGCCAGTGTCATGCCTACATCATCACCTACATAGTAAATCCTTCAAAATTATTTCTAGGATTAAAACCCTAGCCATTTGATATAGGATTTTAAGTTTCTACCCACCAAGCACCACCCCAACTACATAAAAATACAATTTATTTTTAATATTTTTAATTTAAAATTTACCATTTTCATATGTCAAAAATTATATTAAAGTTATTATTATGGGAATTTTATATAGGATTATTTTATTATTTTTAAATTTTTAAAATTTAAATGAGTGAATTTAAGATTTTTTTAATAGGGAATGAAATTATATTGATATTTTGATAGTGAATCAATTTTTTATATTATGGGTTATGAAGTTATAAATCATCAGTCCTATTATTACTATGTTTTATATTCTTTAGTTTTTTAGAGTATTCCTCCACTATGTCCTGATGGTTTTTAAAAATAAATATATAGTTTTTTTAAAGTATGAAAACCATCTAATTGATCAAAATATGTTTTATTTTTTTTATTTATCTGTTTCAGCTATAGATCATAGTGTTCTAAATCTTCTATCTCTGCCAAAGGATTATGTTAAAGATTTTCAAAATTTTAATTCACCTATATTACAAGGGAATCGTGATTCTATTGAATATGAATAGTTGATATGGAATATAAAAAATATCATTAACCATATTTTGATTATAGATTCTTTTATACTAAAATTTTTAATTTCTATTCTTGAAATTTCATGTTGTATGTGGCGTAAGTCTCTTATTCCGACTACTCATAGAAGTACCACTCATGGTAAAGTCTCGAGTTTTTTTCATCCAATAATGTTTCACTGTCATTATAATCGTTTTGAAGCTAATAAATTCTAATTTCATCGAGAATAGTGATATTTCATTTCTTGAATATGCTCAGCATTTTATTGCACTGGTTATATATCTTAATAAGTTAGACTTAGATGATTCTCTAAAATTTATTCTCCTTAAAATAAGTATTAATCATAATAATTAGATATTATTTTTCTTATCATACTTAACTAATTAAGTATAAGTGATGAAGCGATAAATCATGAGTGAATCATACATGGAAGGAATTACCACGTAGATTGATATTTTCTCAACCCCTGGATTCAAATCTAAGAATTAAAATAGAGGAATGGAGAACTTGTTGAACTCTAATGAGATGTGAGGGATAATTAAGAAACTATTTTACTTCTAAAAATAATATTATGTGGGAGTAATTCCTCATAGTTACATTAGTGTATTAAAATGGGTCATAATAATCCTTAATTAAAGAAGCTCTAAATAAATAACACATTTGGGGAAATTATTTCACCTCAATTGGTTTAATAGATTTTTTTTATAAAATGATAGTTACAAAGTCTACCCATTTTAAATTTTTATAGGTCGATCTATTAAACTTGATGTTGATATTGTTTTTACATAAGATTTTTTAATATGATTCATTTTATACTATCTTATTTTTTATATTTTATTTTCTTTTAGATTATAGCATTATAAGGAATTTGATTTTGATGGAAATTTTAAGGTTTTGGGGATTTTATCTCATTAAGGTATTCCTAAATCATTATTGATATTTTTTTATATTTTTTGGGTTACTGATGATTTATAATATAAGTGATGGGGGTATATTATTTGTGAAATTCCGTATGATCCTTTTGTATTTTATCACGTATTCTTCATGCATGGAGATTAATTATTTTAATAATATTTGGGAATAAATGATTATTTTAGAGAATTAAAATATAAGAATTATTATAATATAGTGGGTATACCAACATGAATTCCAAATTATATATCAAAGTGTTACAAGTTTTCTTAGGGAGATAATGATATAGCACTACTAGATGATATATTTAGTTACATAACTCGATCATGTACTACGTTAGGTTGTCCATTTCTTCTTTTAAGTCACATTTTAATTATCTATTTTAGATAATCTTATGGTATCCTATATTATAATAATTTGGGTTCATGTATTATGCTGAATTTTTATATTAGTAATGAACTGCCTAATTTTTGGTTTTAGTCTTTTTGGGATCTATCGAGGAATATATTTGAGTAAACTATTATAATTTATATCGGTTAGTGTCATGGAATTTCTCTTAGACGATGTCATTGTGTTCTTGGGTTTTAAAAAATTAAATGTTAATAAGGTAGTTGAACTTCATCATTTTCCTTAATCGGAAATTCTAATAAGACTTTCTTAGGTAAAAAGGTGTTATAATGAGAATAATTATCACACCCTGACCTCATTTTTCCATATTATTTTCTTTATTTTTTTGTTATATAATTATATATTTACATCAAGTATACATTATCTATAATTGGGAGGAAATGGAAATCTATTCATTTCATACAGTTTTTAAAAGACTATGAAAATTTGTGTGAAATTCCATGAAAATCCTAAAACATATTTCAAAGGTAATCGCACGGCCGTTGCATGGTAGGTACATGGGTTACCAAATTATGTGGTAAAGATATTGATACCACACTTATGGATGGTAATATTATGTATAGTTGTTGTTTTATTTGGTAAATTGTGTTACTAACCTATGTGTAGTGATCCATGATAGTCTATTGAGGGTACCATGGTCGGCGCACTATTTGGTAAACCATGAAACCAAACCCTATAGACAAACTATACTGATTAAAATGATATTTTAAATTTTTTTCACTTAAAATTATGAAACTTAAATGTCTTATATTACACCAATTTTTCTACTGTGTCCCATGAATCCTCTCCCTCTCAATTATCTATTTATTTAGGGATTCTCCATGAAATATATTCCACTTTTGAGGCCAATTATTAAAGGTAAAGTGTTATTATTTTACTCATCTTCCCTTTACCCTTCTATTTTATCTTATTTAATAATCCTATAAGATAAATGATGATATATTTTATCATATTTAGCAATATTAAATGGTGTTCTTCATGATTTATACATCCTTTTTTACTACTAATGTCTCATTTTTACTTGTTGTGGAGATTTAACCCCTTGATTAGAAAAAGTGATAATTTTATAATGTTATGTGATTTGGTTCCTAAAAAGGATTATAGAAAATGGTTTATTAAAATATGTTTTCAAAGTGACAGTTGGAATTTAATAAATAGGTTTTGTTGATTTAAATATACCTGCAATTTTTGTTCTGTATTATTGGTTTCATGAATGTTAATGTATTGGAATTGCCATAGTTATTGGACATGGTTGATATATGTTCATTATATGTTATTCTCAATCATATGGGGTTCCTTATATGATGGGTGTTTATAGGTTAGAGTGTGTCATTAATTTCTTTAATATATTTATGGGATTCATTGTGTATACATATATATATATATATATATATATATATTGATTTATCCCCCCTAATTCCTGATAAGGGAAACCATGGGTAGTCAAATGGGAATTCAAGGTTTGAGTACAACCCAAGTTAAGATTACAAAATAACTATTTGACTTGGGTTACAAATATGTTCCACTACCAAAATTTTCTTCTCTTTCAAGTGAGTTAAGGGTAAAACTAAATTTTAGGTAGTGATTTTCATCAAGATCCAATTAGATAAATTAATTTTTTTTCTTGCCATCGCACAAAGGTGTTCTCATGATTAACTATTCGCAATTATAATATGATGATTATGATTCAAATATTTTTCTGTTAGATGACTTATAATTATATTATGAACTTTTTTTGAATTTATATGATTATTATGGTTGTTATTTACAATCATTTGAGTTTCTATATTAAAATAAAAAATGTGTTGCTCCAATATTATTTATTTAAAATAAAAAACAGTTTATCAAATATTGGATTCTTCCTCACTTTTTTAAATTATTCTATTATTAAAATTTAAAGTTTTAAAATGTTTATATATATAAAATGAAACCATATATTTAATATCTGATTGTAATGTTTAATTTTTGAATAGTTAACATCCATGTATTAAATTAAATGGTTTCAAATGATAACACCTTGTTATTTTTTTCAATAAAAGTGAAAATCATACATTAATGGTTGTATTTAAAACAAAATTAAAATGGAAATACTTTTAAATGGTATTTAAATGGGGTTGGGGAGGATACCTATTATAATTTTTTTCTCATTCCTATCATATTTTAGGTTCAATTTAGGTTCTTCGTATAGGTTGCATATGATCCTTGGGATCCAGTTCAGGTATGGTTAAAATTCCAATAAAATAATTTTATTTCTTGACATATGGATATAGGTTGTTTTAGAATTATATATATTTTGAATTTAATTCCTATGCTTTATTTTTTATTTAAAAACTTATATTTTAGTTTTCTTACCTAGTTTTATTTTTTGAATATTTATTAATGTTTATTTTAAATTGATGTTGGGACTTGTGGGATATTTTTATGGGATTTAAAGTATTAATTATAAGTGATGATTACATGTTTATGAAAAATTTTGTTTTTTAAATTTATGCATATGATTATTTCTTATGTGAAAGATCATCAAACTTATAGAATTGTCATGTTAGAATTCTAGGTGGAAGCCTCATTTTGGTTATTGTTTTATCAGAAGAATCATTCTAAATAATATATTTTTTGTTACCCCAACACTATTTTATATCCAATGGTGATTATGAAGACACAATTTTAAATATAATAGGATAGATCATATACATGAATCAAGGATATCCATATTAAGTTCTAGTAAATATTTCTTCATTTCATAGAAGATCCTTATGGGAAGATACAATATTAAAATATAATTTATAGATTCTTATTTATATATATTTTTATCTATTACTATACTTAATATTATATATGATTTATTATATTAATAAAATGAAACATGTATTAATGTAATTACAATATAAAAAAATGGAATATTAATGTGTCTATAATCATCCCTTCAATTTACGTTGTTAGCATTTGAGTTAGTTAAATTACCTATAAGAATGATAAAACTATAATATATTTATTTAAATTATTAGGTATTATCAAAAAAATTGTACTAAATATTTATTATATATAATTTACACTAATGTTATTATTATGGTTTTTGAGTAGAAAAATTAAACTGAATATTCATTATAATATACCTCTTTATTATTGGTATTGTTTCCTTAAATAGGAAAGATGGAGGTTTGTTCCTTGAAAACCACAACTATAACTCCCATTGAATGAAAATGAGAGATTTTAAATCATTATAACATAATGATTATATTATAACATCTACAATTAAAATTATTAATTTTTGAATAATGAATTATAGTTGGAATTTCCACACGAAAACAATCTTGGAACTATATAAATTATTAACATATTATGATCGATACATCCAATATTCAACTAAAAAATATTTTTAAAAAATCATAATTAATTAATTTAATATAAATTGGGTCCCAAAATTGATTACTAATAAGATTTATTTCACTATAAATGGATTTAGAGCATGGTTAAACAATTCAAAGTTTAAATTTAGGGGTTTTCTCTTGATCTCTCTTGTTATTTTAGATTATAATTATTTTTTACAATATATTTATCTCATATATCTATGTACTTTATTTTATATCAGGATTTATTAATGTCTATTTTTACATATCTTGTGCTACTTATGAATTTTATAAGGGTATTTTCTTTTCCATTTTCATTAATATGCCTTAGTTTAACTCTTTTTCTCATAGTTTTCTTGAATATTATTTAGTAAGATTCCTATAAAAAATTCATTATATGATGTTCTAAAAATATTATTTATTACCTTCATACATAATTTCAACAAAAACTAATTAGATATTAACTATTATTAAATCATTATAGTGTAAAAGAAATTTCTTCTAAATTTTTTTAATAATTTCTTATCATACACCAAAATAAATTCCATCTATGTAAATACTCTTTTTATATGAATATTACTTCCCAAATTATTATTTATCTTCTACCTTAATTCCTATATTTACAATGATTCTATTTATTTTCTTTTAAATAGAATAATTTCTTGAACTATTCCATTTTATTCATTTTCTTTATTTGGGAAAACATCCATTTCTATGCATAAATATTGGAATGATATGTCTTGTGTGTTTTATTCATTATGTGATTCAGGTAAATTGAATATGATAATGAGTGGTCCTATTATTATATAACTCACAAATTAATTGGGTAATGACTTCATCTTTTGATATCGTATGTTGGAATTAATTGGATAATTTTTCAATTATTGGATACTTCAACGGATTACAAGTGATATAAATATGATGTTCCAAGAAAATTTCATAATTATTATATTTTCTTCATACTTATATATGGGGTTTCATTATAATCCTCATTTTCATTATAATCCTCTAAATATGATAGTTATCTTGAATATTATATTAATTTTATGATTGAATATAATTTTTTTATATGACCTCACTAGATTTTCATTTTCTATTAAAATAAACCATGTTATACTTCATTATTTATCTTATTATTTATATACTAAGGAGTTTTTTCTAATTTTTACCCCTTATAGATCTTTTTTTATCATTGATAAATTTTTAATGGTACTTATAATGAGAATAGACAAGTAGAAAACTTACCAATGTAATAATTCATGTTATAGATTGTAGGCTTTAAATAAGAACATGAAAACATTATATAATATATCTTATAGAAGAAATATATCTTTATATGGTGTAAACGAGTTGAAATTTTTAACTATTATTATGTTATATGTTTTTAAATCATTTATAACTCTAAACATAGAGCTCTTGGGAATGTGAGTATATTAATATTTATAGAAAACATGTAATTATTGGATAGTTATGTTCATGTCATCACATCAAGTCCTCCCACATTAAACTTGAGGGATCAACCTATAATTTATTTCCCTAACTTGAAAGCCCCACCAAGGGAAAACATGACATGGATTAAATTGTAGTTCCCATTCACTATATGCTAGTAACTAGTAATGAGGGTGTAAATTTATCACTTGTGGAATGATTTTCTCTCTAATGGATCTTCTTTAATTATGTAAATAATAAATAATTTTAAATAGTAAAACATTGAATAATAATATAGTTATCATAAAAAATAAATTTATAAAAATTCCAATTAATTCCCAGCAATATCATATTTTCATATGTATACAAACCAAGACTTTTGTATAGGTATCCAAATTCAAAAAAACTTATGTGAATCAAATTATAATACTGAACTAAAGTAATTAATGTAACTCAATTTTCTACATAACTATCCCAAAAAATCATTATCCTCTCGAATATTCCTAAAAGGACTCTCTATTTTACCTACGTCATCATGAAAAAAATCTATATTTATATAATCTGGTTGAATATATGGTTAGAGAAAAATCATAGTTGAGAACCCTAATCACATAAATCATAATCTAGAGTTTAAAAAGTAGTTCTAATAAATTATTTGTTCTATTTTATAACATTAAAATTTCATATCAATCCAAACACAACACACATCATAAAACTTTAAGGGTTATCCATGGAATTTGAAATATATTTTTCATTATTTGTGAAATTCTAGCGGAAACTTTGTATGTCTTTAAAAAAATTTCATAGTTAAACCCATGTATTAAAATTTATCTCATCCGAATATAATGAAAACGCTATCTTAATATCTCTTGAAGCATTGTTTATCAAATAACAAAACCCATGGCTAAAATTTGCCTCTATCAAACCCGAATCTTCATCATAACTCAATATTAATGAATTAATATCAAATTTATTATTAAACATAAATCTATTAATATTCTATATCTTAGAACACGGTTAATCCCAAGAGTATATCATATTAGTAAATCTTTCCATTAAGTATCCAGAACAATAGCATAATATAACACAAGGTCAACCCCCGTAATATCCCATATCAAATAGTCACCCTAGATATTTTTCAAATACTTATTTCAAAGTAATATTTGAAAAAAAAATTAATCATATGAAAAACTAATTATTTGATCAATATATCATGTCATTATAACCATCATGTCTTTATAAATTAATTCTTTATTATTTATCATAACATGATAATTCATGGATCAATCCATTTCATTTTTATTATATAAATCAACACTATATTTTCCATTATTTTCCTAAAAATAATCCTCTTATATTTGAATATTAAAATGTTCATACTCAAATTCAAACACTCAATATTTCATTCAAAATACAAGTTTTTATCTAGCTTAACTCCACTTTTTATCTTATTCTGATATCTCATTTCATATTGTACCTTTTTAATGAAATGTTATTCTATTATATAATTTCACTCCTAATTTTTTAATAATTTACATAATTTAAAAGAGTAAATAGAAAAATCTCAACATATAAAATCTCTTTACATGGTCCTAATAATTAATAAATTTGGTAAATAACCAATTTTTTTAGAAAATGGATCAAGAAAACCTAAACAAATTAAATTGAAAATAAATCATTAATTTTAACTAATTAAATATATTTTACCCTATGAATCATTTAAAAACAACTATTATAATCAAAATTCAATTTTCACCATTCTTCATTTATCATTATAATGGCCCAATATAATATTAACTAAATAAAATCTATGGGTTCGTTAAATAACACACTCTTAATAATAAACAACTATGATTATAGTACATAAATAATTACTCACGTCATATCATTCCCTATTCACATACTCCAAATATGATATATATTATTCAAATTATTTTAATTAATATGTTTTTCTATTTAATGAACAAAAATTTTAGCTAGATTTATCATCCTTAATTTCCATCACACAAAATATTTAGATCGTGTGATAACATTACGCAAACCCCTTAAATAGAATTTAATTATTATATCCAAATTTTATTAAATATGATCTAAAAAAATTGAAATACCAGTACTAACAAGTTAATATAAATATTCTAACACTTAAAAATTAAAAAAAAGATTATTCTCATAAATTGTCATTTTATTTATCATTTTAGTTCACCCAAGATCATGATATAGATCACTATATATTTAATAGAATGAAATTTAAAGAATAGTATTTTCTTGTGTGACGCACTCTATTCAGAAATTTTAGTCTTATAATTAATTTTACATTTGAATTAATTTTTTACTCATTATATTTAGCTCACTCAATAAAAAATGTATACATATTATATGTGTAATTCATATGAAATAATTTAATTAAATAATAATAAGATTATTGTGTTCATTTTAATTTTTTTCAAACAACAATTCACACCAAAAAACATCCAATTCATCCTCAAACACTAGAAATTAGTGATTTTACCTAACTATTATGAGATATTTCAATTTGTAAAAGATGAATAAAACACTATTTCTGTAACATCCCTAGTATTTATAAAATAATACACTTCCATATCTATTAATATTTTTTAATTTAATATTAATCTTAGTTTAAATGGGACACTATGTATGATAGATTACCTGACATGCAATAACGGGTTTCTCCAAAATCTTACATTTCACACAACAGAGAGTTATATGGAAAAATATTACAAAAATAATATTATTATTTTAAAAGGTAGTTAATGCCTAGCCATTATATTAGAATTAATGAACATAATTATCTATATTATTATTTTAGATATTTTTTAAAAGTTTCTACATTTATCTAATTAATTTTAGAGGCTTCAATTGACAATGAATCCAATATTGAGCATAAAATTATCTAATGTTTTTAAAAGGTTGTTTTAACACCTTTTGTTGAAAACCACTTTTAAAAATAGTTTTGGTTACTTTTATAAGTTCTATTTTATAAAATAAATATATTATATAGAATTATTACATCCAAATTTACATTGGTTGAAATTTTTTAATTTTCTATTAAAATCGATATTTTTATGAATTGTGAAAAATAATGCATTTTAATTAAAATTTTCCATTTAATATAATTTATTAATATAGTTATATTTTCCTTTTAATTGGTTTTAAAGTATAATTGGAATATTTTTTTATCATTTAATATTATTTTTTTCATTATAAGTAATTTTACATTTAAATTGGAATAAATACATGTTAATCTTTTGATAGTTTTTCCTTCTTAAAAAACTTTTTTTGGTTTTGACAATGAGGATTAGTTTCAAATTAATTTTTACCAATTATGTATTATGAATTTAGAAAATTGGATTCCATATTTGGAATCCTAAGGTGTAAATTATATAAATAGTTACCTTTTTGGTGCATTATGAATTGCAACTTAATTAATTTTTTATCAACCATGGTTTAAGGTTAAATCAAGTAAGTAAGGGTAAAACAAATATTATAATCATATAAAAGTACACTAACATGTTTCCTAAACTTATTTTATGAGATATTTCCGTCCCTGATCATCATTAAGTCGAATTGAGGACCCCATGGAGCCACTGGGGTGTGATAATGACCTTTTATAAAATTTAATTTAAAGAAAATGGGAATATAACATAAACATTTATCTTCAAACTAAAATAATTTTAATTTGGTTTATATAAATGATCTATTATACTATAAATTTTCATTAAAAATATTAATATATTTCTATAGTTTTATTCTTTTATTTTTATTTTTTATGCAATAAATAAATAATATATATTTTTGAAATAATGATGATGCAGGGATTACCTTATTAATGAAATATTCAAATAAATGATATTATAAATATTAAAATTAATTTAATTTTAACATTTCGATTAAATCCATGGTTTTTTGGATTAAATTGAAATTTTAAGTATTATTTAATTCCTTTGGTAAGAATAAATAATTTTATTATGACTTTAACAAAAATCAATTTCTAAATAATGTCAAACATTATATAAATGAGTTTTTAAAACAAATACTATTTTATTAAATGATATAAAAGCACTAAAAATAAAAAATTCATCCAACTAAATAATATAATGTTAAAAATTATATTAATTATTCACTTTTGGTTCTCTTTTCATTTTATAGTAACTACAGTAACCATATATTATGAAAATACAAGAAGACATGGTAAGAGTTAAGGTATTTAACTAAGGTTAAAGCTAAAATATAAGGTTAATTTTGTGACCTAAAATAATATAAAACCTATTTTTTAAAAATATTTATACACATCCTTATATTATCCTCTAAATTATAAATTTTTAACCATTATAATTCGAAAATATATTTATAACAAAATATTAATTAAAAACATTGCTAAAGTGCCCCTCCTCCCTCTTATAAAATCCCACCATCTCTACCCACATACTCACACCTCTCAAGCCCCTTGGATTATCTAAATTCTACTCAAATGAGTTCCCAAAATCCCTCTCTTCCTCCTAGAATCCTTTCCTTTGGCCGAATAAAATCCATGAAAACCTTTTGACTAAAATCAAAAGGTGTTACCCAATTTAGAGGTTATATCTTCTCTCAAGATCATTTAATTTATTTTCCTCATCCAACCCCCAAAACTATCTTTATTCCATTATTTTATAACAAAAACAGTATCCTAAATATTCTAGTTTTTATTTATTCTATGGTTTTGTTCTATATTCATACACACCTCCATCTAATTGATATAGATCATATAGTTTCTGTGTATGGCGAACTACTGCCTCACGAAACGATGATTGTTCAATTTTCTCCATCCATCTCCCATTGGGGAAATTTTGATGGAACTATATTTATATAAGATATATATTATATTTATATTGTCCCTATTATTCAAAAATCTTTATTTATAACATTCCTTTATGATTTCCATATTGTGTAAATATGATAATTTGATTTGAAGAAGTGTGGACTACCGCCCCCTCAAAAGTCATATAACTCATTCATTCCATACATGGAACATATAAAGGATATAATTAAAAAATATATGTAACATATATAACATATATAAAATACTATGTTTATAACATACCTATTTATATTTTATTTTTTTATTCTTTTAATATGATAACAAATGAAGGTAGCATTCATGTGTATGCACGGCCTACCCTCTCCATGAACGATGCATTTAATTTATTATATCCAAATTTTATGAAATGTGATAAATAAATATATAATGGATATATGTTATATTGAAATCATTGATAATAATTTGAAGATAGTGTAATTTTTACCACATGGAAAATTTTAATCAAAACATGTTCATTTTTTATTCAAATACCGAATATCGGAAAAACATTCGTTATGAACTTGAATAATTAACTGATTTTTATAAAATTATAATGAGTGATATAAAATGAATAATAAAAATTAAAAAGGTTCTAATTTAAATATAAATTAACCAAATTTTATTATAATGTAAATTAAATATTTAACGAGACAAGTCGGACTCAAGATAAGGGACATTGTCTCAATCTCCTTTCATTGAGGCATTTCTTGATAATATGCACCTTTATTCTTTTATAAGGTGTATATATATCCACTATGAAATTTCATAACCATATTTAATCTGTATTAATTTTATTTATAAATCATGTAGATTAATATTTAAATGTTCAAAGTGGTATGGGCCACCTTGAACATTTAAAAAAAATTTAAAAATTTTTTCTTCCTGATATTAAATTACATATTTATTTATATGGTTATAAAAGGAATATAAAAGAAATTTTATGTCACACTTTAATGTCATTAAATGTTGTCAAAAGGAATCTTAATATTTTAATCAATTTACTTTCATTACAAAATGTAAAAAAGGTATATTTTTTAACATATACGACGATAGTGACTTCTCTGCCATTGTAACTGTTATTTGATAATTGGATTCCTCTATAAGCCTAAATTTCTTTTAAAATGAAAATAAATCCTATATTAATTTATTTGTCTATTTTATTATTAATAATATGTTCTAAAATGAAAATTGTATTTTCATATGGAAATAATTTTTACATGGGATTATAAGAAGCTTTCCAAAAAATGGTTTTTGTGATGAACGTGTTTTATTCATGAAATTATACATTAGTATTATATGAAATGAGTGAGATTGATTTATCTTATATGATTTTTTACCCCCATTAAATCTTATGAGTGAGCCCAATATAGCTTATATAAAGGTTTAATACCCATTATTTCTCAAAGGTGATCCCAACACGGCTTATACAAGGGGGTGAGCCCCCATTATAGATCACGAGTAAGCCCGATATACGTTATTCAATGTGTGATCCCTATTATAGATATCAAATTTTCAAGTCAGCCATATGGTTATTCCAATTAGAAGTTCTTTTAAATGTTTTTAAGTATATGATTCTCTAACACGCCTAAAGAATTTTTAATGTTTTTGAATTGGCTTTAGTGTTTTTTATTGTGAAAATTGTATGAGTGTTATTAATGTGAAAATGTTTTGCATAATCTGCTCAAAAAAACATTTAATGGGTTATCAAGTTTTAACAAGACTAGTGGTTTTTCTTTTTTTATGTTCCTTACTGATCTTTTAGTGCTCATCCCAAGTTTTTAAATGCTTTCATAGGATTTAATAGGGAATAGAGTATAGGATAGAATAAATTAAAAGTTATGATGATTATAAATGAAAAGAATAAATGTTCCTTTTTAAAAGTTTTTTATGTTATGGAAGAAATGGATACTGTTGGAAGTGTCAAATTTTTGTTTCTATGTTTTTTTCATGTAATATTTATGGCCTAATTCTCTAAATATCTAAAACTAAAAATATCATCAATGTGAATTCTTTAATTAACTCAACATTATTTAATGTTTATGTTTGGGGACTTATAGCTGGTATCAGATGTTGATTTAGATAAAATTAGATGCTAGGATGGTGTTAATTTCTTTCCTTTGGAGGATTTTACTTTATAGTTAAGTTGAAATGATGTAGCCTTTTTTTATTACCTTGTTTCTTCATCCAAACAATGTATATTCAGAATTTTTTTGTAGAGGAAATATGAAATCTATAATGGGAATGCATCGAGAGGAAAACAACCTTTCAAATCAAAAATATGAGGTGGTGTGAATTGAAACTGAACTATTTTTTAAAATAATTGAGTAGTTGACTTAAGATATAAATGGTATTGGTATCCATATATGAGATCATATAGATCTACCATAAAATAATATGTCAGTAGTGGAACATTTTATGAGGAAACATCCCCCATCATTCAATGGATCATCTAACCTAGGGATAGCTAAAGGATGGATCAATACCCTAGAGAAGATATTTGAGGTCATGTGATGTTCGGAACCTCAAAAGGTACTCTTTTCATCTATCATCATTATGGTTAATTTGATTGATAGAGTACATTAGTTAAGAATACTAGAGATAAAAATGATCTTAAATCCATGTAATGGGATGAATTTAAGAATATTTTCCTTGAGAAGTATTCCCCTAAGTTGTTCGGATTAGGATGGAGAAATAATTCTTGGAATTAAAGCAATATGATGATGATTCAATTTTTGCATATGAAGAAAAATGGACAATATTGGTTGGGAATGTTCTGGATTTTATTCAAGACATTATTAGTAAAATTAATATATTTTAATCATGATTAAAACAAGGTCTATGAATAGAATTTACATCCAAATAATTTAAATTTTTTGAAAAATTGGTTTTTTGTGCTAAGAAATTTGAAATAGATTTTTCCAACACTTTTGTTCCATGAGATGATAAGAGTATGAAATGATCAAGGTTCTTGGAAATGGAAAATAAACTAACTAATAATTCTTGAGTTAATCCCAAAAAATGTTCCATGTGTCGTAAAATACATTTTTGGGAATGTATTTCTGGTTCAGAAAGTGTTATTGGGGTGAGAATATTGGTCACAGGGTTTTTGATTTCAAAAAAAGGGCCTTGAATTTTCCAATAATGAGATAACATATAACTAGTCTATAGTAAATTGATCTAGCTGTAATTAGTTTGGAAATTCATCAAATAAGTGTCCAAAGTTAATTACATATGGAAGAAATCAATATTATCATAAACAAAAAGGTTTTGGAAAACATTTTACTGCTACTATAGTTGATGATGAGATGTCTGGTAAAGTGATGGAAGTTCCCAAGAGACTGGTATTTTTTTGAAGGATATCATTATGTTCAAGGAATTAAAGACACCTTCTATAGTTTTATGTGATGTAATAATAAGTTATTAAGGACCATTCTAGGAGATGTTTTGAGGGGTTATGTTTATTTATGGATTTTTTTAATGTGGGGGTATTCCTTTACTTTTGGACATCATTTTTATGATATTGATATCCTTTATGGTTTTTGTGATCCTTTATTCTTAAGTTTATTCATAGGGATGTAAATCATATTCTAGGAATACTATGAGGATTAAATTGTTCTTATAAAATAGAAATACATCCAGTAATTATGTTTCCATATGTTCTTATTCTAGGAAGAAAATTAATTCCTCAACTCTATCGAAATGATCATAAAATAAAAACCTAATTTTTATACATTTCTCAGTGGTTTTTTGACCAATCACGTAATTATGTTTTTTGATGGATAACCTTGTAATTAATATGTTCTCTATCACTCTCTATTAGTCTTTGAGAGTTAGTTTTATCATCCATGTCCACGTTTTCTTACAGGATACCTTAGAATATGATTTATTAGGTGAACTTTGTACTTATATTTATTTATTTAAAATTGATAGTTTTATTGACACTTTTTCTGAGGTGGTATTTTTAATAAAGTTTCAGAGCCGTATTTTAAAATTATAAGGACACGGTTTCCAAAAGGGGGAATTATGTAACATCTTTGGTATTTGTTGAATAATAAATTCTCATATCTATTAATATTTTTGAATTTAATAATAATTTTTCTTTAAAGGGGACACTATGTATGATAGTGTACGTGACACGCAGTAATGGGTTTCTCCAAAATCCTACAATGCACACATCCATGGGTTATAAAAATAATAATACAAAAATAATATAATTATTTTAAATGGAAGTTAAAGCATAGAATTTTTATTGATGGGAATGATCAAATTTAACTATATTATTATGTTAAATATTTTGGAAGTGTTTTTACATTTATCAAATTAATTTTAGATGCTTAAAATTCAATTTTAAGCATAAAATACACTAATATTTTAAAAGGTCGTTTTACCGCCTTTTGATGGAAAACCCTTTTTAAAAATATTGTCACTTTTATATGTTATATTTAATAAAATAAACATATTCCTTATAATCATGATATAAAAATTAACTTTGCTTAAAACTTTGGTATTTTTCTGATAAAATCCACATTTTTAGGAATAGTGAAAAATAAAGCATTTTAATTCAAACTACCTTTTCATATTATTTGTTTATATAGATAGATTGTTATTCATTTGGTTTTAAAATGTAATTTCGTTAAGATTATATCATTTAATCTAATTATTTTCATTTTAAGTAATTTCACATTTAAATTAGACATAAACACATGTTAATCTTTTGATAGTTTTTACTTCTTAAAAATTTGTTTTCTGGTTTTGACAATGGTAATTAATATTAAATTAATTTCTACTAATTCTTTTTTTTGAATTTGAAAAGTGGATTCCATATTTGGTATTCTATGGTCCAAATTATGTAAATAGGTACCTTTTATTTTTTGACATAATGAATAGTAACTTCCATAATTATTATTTTTACCATTGTTAAAGGGTAAATCTATAAATAATGGTAAAAAATTATATTATAATTATATTAAACTACCCTAACACATGTTCAAATCATATTGGATGAGATATTTTTTACCATGATCATCCATGGGTCTAATTTAGGTCCCCATGGAGCCACTTGGGTGTGATAATGACCTCTTATAATATTTAATTTAGAGAAAAGGGAAATATAACATAAACATGTATCTCTTAACTAAAACAATTTTAATTTGGTGTATATAAATGATGAATTCAACTGTAAATATTCATTAGATAAATAAAAATATTTTATACATCATGGTATATTATATATAATTTTTTGACATTAAATAAGTAAATATATTTATGACACAATGATGATGGATCAATTACCTAATTAATGAAATATTCAAATAAATTATTATGGCACATTTAAACTGAAATTATTTCTAGTTTATATAAAGAGATAATTTTGGACATTATCACCAAAGTAAAAATTTAAAAGTACCTATTGTCAATGATGATGGGGTTTCCATATTCTTGTAAAATTAATACGATAATAATTCGGATAACATTCATGATATTATTGTGGTGAATATAAATGGGATATACATGTGAGAACATAAAATATTATATAAAGATAACTTATGTGTGTACTACAAGATCATATAAGAGAACCTGATACACTGAAATATCAAAGAATGAAAGAGGGAAAAATAATGATTCCCTATAAGAGACAGAAATATCTATTCTAAGATTGAAAAAATTTGACCATTAAAGATATGGGAATGGTTTCATGTCCAATATAATTTTTACTTTTTGTAGTTGAATAACTTGAACAATTATACATGAGAAAACCTAATATTTTAGGCTTGTAGAGGAAGAAAATCACACAATGGATTATAGATCATTCCAGTTCTAGATTATCATTTTAGAAGATATGTGTATCATACATGGGACTATGAAATTCAATGATTATTGTGGGACTCGGTTTTGATCATAAAAAAATTGTTTGTGGTTAAAATCACATGTTTAATAGGGAAGAATAATTATTCGGTGGTCTAACCAACACAACATAGTGTAGAATTTTATATTGAACCATATAAATATTATGCAGTTATATATATTATAGTAAAATTTCACATGAGGTCAGATTGAGATATAATATTTATTTTTTGGGATCTTTATCAGGTTTGAGAGGTTGAATTGTAAATTAAAGGAATTCATAAAAAAAAATACACTACTAATTCACCCCCCCACCCTCTAAGTTCATCCAGCCTGGGGAAATATAGTTTATTGAATATTTATCTATTATAAGATTATATTAAATATAAATTTAACATAAATATGATAATATTAGGTAAAAATCATTTTTTTACTTTAGGTAAGGGTTTCCTCATATTAATTTCCCTTCATTGAGATATGTTCTATATTGACAACCTTATTTCAATTCTATGGTTTATATACATCCCATAAATGAATTTTATGATATTTTTCATGAAAATAATGGTATTTTGTAATCCAAATATTTTTTTTCTCCATTTTAATATTTTAATTCAATGGTTTCCAAATTTATAATGGTTTATGTAACAATATCACATTTTATCGGGATTATTTATGATTTAATTCCAGTTTTTGGAATTGTATGACCTTTTTCTCTTACACTATTTTTTTTCTCCTCTTGTAATTATTGGTTATTAAATTTTTTAATATCATATCCTCCCCCATTTTCTTCATTAATCAACTAAAAATAAATCCTATAAAAAATATGACCTTATTTCTCATCTTTCGTATGGGAAAATTTCTCTTTCACGTCTACCCTCTTCAAATTATTTTATTTATGTTTTTTTGTACATTAATTTATGATAATTTTATTTTTTACTACATTTTATTTACCTTAAAATTTATTAAATGTATCTTTTTTAGATTTTTTTATATGACTCTCTCTTAAATTTCTTTACAAAATTTTTTAAAGATTATCTTTTTAACACATACAACAAGCTTGTATTTTCTCACCACCATATCCTTTCATCATCATTTAAATTACTTACCACATTTATATGGTTATTTAGGGAGAATAATATCCCCATTTTTTGATTATTTTTTAAAATATTACCAAAAAAATTATTTCTTATTTTTTCCAATGATTATTTGTAATATTTTTTTAAAATAATGTTTCATATATTTCAAGATCCTTTATGGTTTGTTTAAATTTAATGGGAATATTCTACTATGATACTATCCAGTTTTTTATTTATTTATTTTATGATGATGATGTTTTATGGATGTTTTCATGAAACACATTTCTTTACAATGAGTTAATTAAGGTATGATAAAATGATGAATGTTTTTGTAATCTTATTGAACACGTGTGAATAGTTTTCATTATATTAGTGGAGGTCCAAAAATTATATACCCCTATAATGGATCAGGTAAAAATTGTTATCTCATATGATAATATGAATGGGAATGGGGTGTGAACCTAATTCATTATGAGACTTTATCCACTATGTTTGTAGGAATGGAGAGTGAGGAAATTCTACTATGGAACACTTTCTAATATGTTATGATAGTCATAGATTTTATCCTTATATAGGCACATGATTTTCAATACCTACTTTTGTGTAACAAACATATATATTATCTTATGGTATTCGCTCATGACTCGTGATTTATTACTGATGATTATTTATTCTGATAAATCATGTATTTTTTTATGAAAAATGTATATATTGTGACTCATGATTTATGTTCTATGGATTATTTTGTATGTTTTCATAATTTATTATCATGTTATAAAACCCTTATACTTATTTTTTTCTCACTTATGATTAAAAACTGATATCTCTCATGTTTAACTATACTAAGAATCTAAGATCTCCCATTATTATTAGTCTGTTTTTCTAGGTTATAAATGAATGTATTAAGTATGATGTGTTTAAAAAGCGTACTATGGTAGATGAACTTATAGGTAATGTTGAAGATTATTCTTCAACATGTTAATTATGTATATAGTCTTAAAAGATAGAAAACTATTATGGTTTTGTGGTGTGTATGACAATGTTTTGTAATGAAATGTTTTATAAAATAATGGTATGGGAAATCTGTTAGGATTGACTTGCCTCATAAACAACTAGGTTAAAATAACCCAAATAAAACCTTATCTTGAAAGTCACATTAACATAAACTCACATATTTATATTATTGATACTGTTAAAAGGTAGATATAGTCTACAATTAAATTTTGGGATACTATACTAACTATTTCAAAACAATAAATATTAAAGAAATAACTAAATATCAACTACATTTCAATCATCAGTGTACACATGAATTAAATTTCAACAATAGAAAACCATAATAGGATAAACATACACATGTATTATAACAAATGAATATGAAATTCATACAATCATACAGACCAACTGATATCTCCTTACAAAAAATACATATGTAAAATAAATAGAATAAAATATTCAAAGAGGAAAAACAACTAACCCCGAACCTATCATCAAAATCATACTCAATCCCCAACAAGCTATTATGGCTCTAACCACTATGAAATTGATTACCAGTCTTCTGTAAAAGACATGTGGAATGTACATGAACCTATGTCTTGATGTTGGGTGTAATAAGTACATGTAAATAGTGTCTCATGAATTGACGACGATATATTCCATAATATCCATATGTATGCACAAGTTAAAAATAAAATAAAACATGACATACAAATATACATGCTTGGCTATCATGTGTTATCCAGGACCCCACAACACCTTATGATACCTACTCAACCAATGCTAATGAAAAAATTCATCTTATTCTAAAAACATTGACCATTCCCCAACAATAAAGGTAGGTTCCCACAAATGTGTCTTATCTATTATGTTCTCACTAATCATTGGGTCTCTCACAATGTAATGATCTCATTTCTTGTATCATACCACAACCCTCTCCCTTTGGTTGAGGCCTCATATGACATCAAGAAAACACATATCACTCCAGCACCCTCCCACCCATCCTGTAATATCCTTATAAGCCACATAACATGTCTCATACCAACACCTAATCACTCGGAGATAAGTGTCATATAATATCATTACCACCACCCTATCCCTTAGGTTTTTCTCACATATTTCATCCTATCCACCACCATATCACTCAGGGTGAGGTCTCACAAGAAATTCATGACCACTTTCCTTGCACTAAGGGTTGGTTATGACCCTATAACCTTTATATATGCCTTATTACTTATGTTAAGGTCGTATAACAAGTATTTACCTCTAACCTCTTACTCAGATTAGTATCTTATACTTCTCTATGACCTCTAAACTCCCACTCATGGTAGGGATGTCATGACCCATACCCTAGGGCATGTGTCATGACTACCCCAAGCCCACCTTCTATAGGCCTAAGTTTGGTGACTAGAACTGAATAGGAATATCCCAGAATGGGAAGGAATTTGACAATAAACAAGTACAAATTCACAAAACACAAACTGTAGAAAGGTAAACACTATGTAAACAACAACTGTCACCATAGAAATGTTGAAAGTATAGTACAACTAAAAAGTAAAAGGGGCCAGAATACAAGCTCAAATCCACACGAAAATAAATTTCTTTCAAGGTTTTTCTGCTAAAGACCTACCTAGAGGGTAGGTGGAGAATAGTTTTTGGTAGCCATATAAGTATGTCCCATCTGTCATGTCTCACTGAGCACCACCTGGACCCGGTCCACTAAGGTATCCTTCGAAGCATGGATCACCTACATGGGATACGACCCATGAGGGTGAAGCCTGTGCATGGTTGGGTCACACAATACTTAGTAGGGGCTCCAAACCACAAAGGAAAGAGCATAAAGCAAGACCACACAGCAAGATAACAAATTAAAGACAACTCAAACTAGGTATAACTCAAAGTATGGAAGATAGTACTATCAGTCATAACAATGAACACCTTGGACTGCCAAGGTACCCATCCCTGATGAGTATTGTGGGGTCACACAGAGTCACTCCCCACCGTGGGTCTACCAGGTTACACAAAGATGCTCCTTGCCTAGGCCATCATAGCCAGTCTACACAGGGATCCTTATAGCAAGCCCACATAGGGTCGCTAATAGTTGGTTCACACAGAGCCTCTTGTAGTAGGTCCACACAGAGCCACTTATTACTGGTCCACATAGGGATTCTTATCATACATGCTTGTAGGGTCACTTAGACCTTCTTGTCAGTAGTCTTTGGGTCTCAGTCTGCCACAGGATTCCTACATATAGTGTGTTTGATTCCGAGAGACTCCACTCCTCAATATATTCATCAAATATAAAATTCAATGAAATCCTCTTTATAGAATGGAAAAAGAATTTCCTATTCATGATGGTTCAAACTCTGCACACAGCACATCAATTGGGCATCCAATCTGAAAGATGTTGGCGTTTAAGTAAACTAGGTGGGGTTGTGTCGAGGCTCGGTCTGACATGGTGAGACCAACCAAACCAACCTAGTTCGTGGGTCCCACATTACCCAACCCAGTTCAGAAAACCTGACCTAACCCTTTTCATCCCATTGGCCCAGACCCACATTTGTAGGCTAGTTCTTCTCCAGCCTGGGTGGCCTAGTGGCCTAATTCTCACCACCAGCCCAGCCCATTTGGAGGGTCGGTTTCCCCATCCTAGATGCCAGCGGGGTGTCCGGTTTTCACCGCACATGACCATTTGAGTTTTTCCTCCTCCTCCGCATGTGGTCCAAGACCACAGTCCCAATCCTATTATGACCCTCCAGTGCAGACCGCTCCTCTAATGTGGTACCCAAGAATTGCCGCCCTCCAACTCATGTCTGCTCACGCGGACCGGTTCCGCCCCCCTGTTTCATGCGGCTTTGACATGCGTCCAGGTCATCATTTTAGTTTTTGGACAACTGTTATGCACAAAGTGTACCTCTAATAGGGCCGAGTAGACACATCCACATGTCGCCAGCCACCAGCCTCTATGTAGGCATCTCCAATTGCTATATTGGCACCCTTCCAGTAAGCCGCCTTCTGCCTGTTGTCACAGCCGGAGTTCCATGACCTGGTGTCGCCACCAAGGACTTGTTCTCTAATATCTTTTTGGTGTCATAACCCTTTCGCTTGGATCTTCTACATCTAATGTTCCATAGTCTGTTATGCCACAAATAACAGGGAGAGAGAGATGGAGGAGATCACAAATAACTCCCATATGATCAACCGACCACTATTCATGTTGGTCAAAAATTGTTTGGGTTATCAGGATCATGACATATAAATTATAAATCACTAATATTTAATTCTAATGTCAACATAAAATTATATTTCTCAACCCCACAAGGAAAATTTATATTTTGATCAACTGGTTAGAGAGTTGATCCATGTTGTTAATTTAGAGGAGGGGAGCGGGGAAAACATTTCATTAATAATTTATACCCTTACCTAGGCATGGATATTGCTTGAGGATGATCATTTTTCATCTTTCTTTGATCTCTGATTCCAAATCCTCTCTCCTAGGGTGTCATCTACATAATCTAATACATCAGTTTTCATCATTGTAGAGTTTTTACTTTGTCGTCACCACCCACCTAAGCCTCAGAGCAATTCTAGGATTGTGCACACAATCTGGCATTTCCTTTTAGGCAATTAATTGATGCAATGTGAATCATCATTATTGTTTTTCTACTTTTTAGTGTCATTATGATGTCTCATTAATGAGGTTCATTAATGAGATTTATCATCACCTCATCATTGCACCGCAGCAATCAATTTTTAATAAAATAAACTTTTTTGGATTTTTTAATTTTCATTAAAATTCCTGAAAAATAACTTTTTCCCTCGACCCGTGTTGGTCGAGGTTAAGTCCTTATTAAGGAAAACATCTCATTACAAAGTCAATGGTGGTCCCGTATTTTTAATCTGAGTTATTTTTTGTGACAAAAGAGGACTCAAAAATAAAACATCTTTTATTTAAATTATTTTATTTGTGGTCACGTCCCAAAAACGAACATTCACTACTGGGT
This sequence comes from Viscum album, assembly GCA_963277665.1. NCBI lineage: Eukaryota > Viridiplantae > Streptophyta > Magnoliopsida > Santalales > Viscaceae > Viscum > Viscum album. The sequence goes on from OY728133.1 coordinate 252,133,048, forward strand.
CGTGCTGACCGATGTAAGGCTCTGTCTAAGTGAATAATACCCTCACCAACTCAACGATACTCTCGGATTTCCATTCTGAGTTAACTTTTATTAGTGTTAAGTATTTTAAAATAAAATAACTTTATTCAATTATTTTATTTATGGCCAAAAACTATGTTCCACTTTTGACCCGCACCGACCATTGTTAGGATCTTACTAAGGAAGTCATACACTCATGAGTTCGATGGTGGTATCTGATTTTCAATCTAAGTCACCGTTCATGAGTTATAAGGATTTGAAAAATAAAATAATTTTATTTATTTATTTATTTAGGGTTATGCCATTTTTTCAGTTTTCTCACAGGAGGCACGCACCGACTAAAAATAAGTCACTCCATTGGTTAACCCGCCATCCTGAACACAATGGTACCCTTATATTTCAAATTCGGGCACCCGTTTATGAGTTATTCTACTTTTTTAATAAAATTTCTTGCACACATTATCTAAGACATAACATTTTTTGATGGATCAATTTTGGAACTCTAGGCCTTATAATGACACGTTTTCTCAGTTCCTTGTCTCAAAATAATCCCATTTAATTTTCAAAAAAAGTATTGAAATTCAGGGATATTACATTACTCATTACATTAGGGATTTATGTCTTCGTAAGACCAAACAAGGGCTAATCAACAAAAATTGGGTACTGCGCACGAATCTAAGCCTCCATCTCCTATGTGCTTTCCAGGATATTCTCTTGCTACCATTGAACATGCACCATAGGAATTGAACGTCCATGAAGGATCCTCTTATCTCTATCCTCTAAATCCACAAGGTACTCTGGAAATGTATCCCCATCCACAATATTCATCACATCATGGTCAATAAAGATAGAAGGGTTCTGTATGTATCTCATCATCTTAGATTCATGGGAGACGTTGTCCAAACTCTCTAATGACAGTGGTAGACCCAAATGATACACCACCTCTCCCAATCTACGTAGTATCAGGAAAGGTTTGATGAACCTCAGAGATAACTTACTTCCACAGCCAAATCTCGGTATCCCTCATCACGGAGATACATGTAGGAATACCTTTTCCCCTCTTCGAACACAATGGGTCTCTAATTCCTATCATTATAGGTCCTTTTTGGCTCTGTGTAGTCTTTATCCACTCTCGGATGACCTCTACCTTCTCAATGGTAGTTCGTACCATATCTGGAACCATGAGTGAATCCCATTAGGTATGTCCAGCATATTAGTGACCTACATGGTCATTCAAATAGTGCCTCGAATAGTTTCATACTGATGGTGGAGTGGTAGTTGTTTTTGTACCCAAACTCCACCAGTGGTAGGTGCTCCTCCCAAATGTGACCTAGATCAAAAACGAAAGCATGAAGAATTCCCTCCAAGGTCTATATGATCTTCTTTGTCTGAATATCTCTCTGTGGGAGAAAGGTTATGCTCAAGCACAGCTAATTCCCAAAAACCTCCTGCAATCCATTCCATAATCGGGATGTAAAGCATGTATCTCGATCTAAGACTATCTTAGATGGGACTTCATGGAGTCGAACTATCTCTTTCTTGTAGAGGCATCCCAATATCTCTTCTGAACCCTGATCTCTAATGGGTTGGAAGTGGGTCGACATGGTGATTCAGACTATGATCAACTGGATGGTATTATTCCCCATGGATGTACATGGTAATACCATAACGATGTCCATCGATATTCCCTCCAACTTCAACTATGGTACCTTGAGGGGTAGTGTAAAACCTTTTAGAATCTGGTGCTTACCTTTCATTTGTTGACAAGTGAGGAATCTCAAGACAAACTCTACCATTGCATTCTTCACCACTAGTACTAACATAGGATGTCCTAGTACATCTTCACCACACCTAGATTTACCACAAAAGTGGATGTATGGAACTCCCTCAACACTTCCTCCTATAATTCCATTGGTACAATGGTACATCCTATGAACAGGATGACATGATCCCCACCTATCAAATGTCCTTCAGAAGTATTCCATGTGGACAAACTATGCACATAATGACACACAGTATGTTTCATCATGTCGTGCCTCCCTAACTCATTTAATAGTGGAGCGGAAACCACCAATGATTGAAAATAAGCTTCCTCGTCTATATCCACAAAGGATATCTAAAGCGAGGCCAACAACTTTGAGGTCTCATTTAATAGAGGTGAACATGATCTCATGTTGAGATCATCTACCATCATTTTCCCCTTCCCAAAAGTATATACTATCTCAAAGTCACAGTCTTGGAGGAACTCTATCCAACTTAGATATCTCATATTTAGATCCTTTTCAGAAATGATATTCTTGAGACACTTGTGGTCAGAGTAAACAATGAATAGTTCACCCATATAGTAGTGTCGCCACATATTCAGTGTGAAGACTATCACTTATAACTAAAGGTCATGAGTTGCATAGTTCTACTCATGCAGTTTCAACTGTCATGTGCCTTAAAAAATCACTTCTTTCCCCTACATCATGACACAACCAATACCGGTTCCTGATGCATCATAGTACACCATATAGTCAGTGCCCTCATCATGATTCCTCAAGATAGGAGAACTCATCAAGATCTGTCTCAACTGCTGAAAGCATTGTTGGCATACTTCTATTCAAAAAAACGGTTTTCCCTTTTTTTCAATGTCTTCATGGGTGCTGCTACTCTAGAGAACTCAGGTATAGACCAAAGATAGTACCCATCCAACCCAAAGAAACATTGAACCTCGGTAATGCTCTTGGGTGGTTCCCAAGCAATCATCGCCTTGATCTTTGTTGGATCCACCACAACTCCAGCCTCTAAGATGACATATTCTAGTAAGTGGACCTTTAATATCTCTAACTCACACTTTGATTGATTTTTTTAAATATGGTGCTCTCTAAGTGTTTCCAGAACAATCCTTAGGTGTATCACATTCTCCTCCTTGGAAGCTGAATACACTAAGATGTCATCAATGAAGACCACTTCAAATTGGTCTATCTATGGTTATAAGATATTATTGACGAGTCCAATGAATATTATTAAGGCATTAATCATTCCTAATAGAATAACTAAGTACTTGTAGTGGCTGTAGAGACATCTAAAAATCATCTTTGAGATGACCTCATCTCGTACTCAAGATGGTCAGAGCATGATCTGAGGTCTATCATCAGGAACCATCTCTCTCCCATCAATTGATCGAAGAGGTCATCAATCCTTAGTATAGGATATTTTTTCTTAAATTTAACCTAGTTTAGGAATCATAAGTCCATGCATAACCTCATGATTCTATCTTCCATCTTGGAAAACAACACTAGGGTTGTCCATAGTGAAATGTTGAGCCTTACAAACCCCTTCCATTGCATATCCTCTAATTGTACCCTCAGATCCCTAATCTCTGCGGGTTCCATTCAATATTAAGGTGTAGATATTATTGTTGTCTTGGGGTCTAGATCAATGAAACATTATACCCCTCTATGAGAAAGTATTCCTAGAACATCCTTGAGAAAAATGTTCTCATACTCATCCACCACTATTAGAACCTAGAAACTCAAAACATATACTACAACATGGATAAGGATGGCCTCATACTGCTACCATCTTTCCTTGTCCTCCAACTTCCTAAGCTAGGTGTGGACCAAAATGGGTTGGTGGTTGTTATATGTCTAAATTTATAACACCTCCTACTACTCTTTCAGCTCCTCTACCACATATGCCACTCGGTATAAGGCTCACAGTTATAGCCGCCATATGGTTAAGTGGAATCTTCACTATGTGAAATACTTGGGTCACCACCTCCACCCAATCCTCATCGACCTAAAGATATGTCTCTCCCTTGAACCTGGGAGGTCCCTGTAGATGTAACTCATGTAATTCACTAAGACTATGTGCATCCTTTACTTGTAGTTCCAGAAGTAACTACTGACCAAAGGGTGGTTATATCACTAGGACACCACCCGAAGGTTCCATCTCAGGAAATGATTCATTTACCAAATCCACATCACTCTATAGGACATCCCCATGGTAACACACAAAAATCCTAGTTGGTTTTCTATGTAGAGTCATCTCAAAAAAGAATCAAGATGAACCAAGGTTAATTTATTATACCTGGTGAGCTGACTCTGACTCAAAAAGATCATGGGAAAAAACTGAAAGATGCATGAAACTAGTGATTTCATGTACGGGGTCAAAAAAAAGAATTCAGGGTCCTGGTGTATGGATACGTCAGTCACCACACTGGTACTATAATCCACGGCCTTAAATCTAAAGTTGAAATAGTTAACACAATTGCTCCATAAAAATTTACAAACTTGTAGTTCTATTGGTAGAACCGAACTCCCCTGATGCCACTTTTTTATGACCTATCCCCTAGGGCTCATGCCATGACTACACCAAGCCCACCTTATATATCCCAGGGGTTGGTGACTAGCATGAAATAGGCATATCGCAAAAAATAAAGGAATTTTCCTTTAAACCTATACACGTGAACACGACACAAACATCAGAAAGGTAAAAACAAAGTAAACAACAACTTTCACATGTCATGTACTGAAATTATATTACAACTAAAATGATAAAGGGGCCAAAATAAAATCCCAAATCCATAAGAAATTTACATATTCCAAGGTCTATCTGTTAAACCCTTCCTTGAGGGTAGGTGGAGGATAGCTGTCGATAGCCGTAGAAGTACGTCCCATCCATCCCATCTCACTGAGCACCACTTGGCCCCAGTCAACCAAGGTCTCCATCGAAACATTGATCACCTTCACGGGAAACGACACATGTGGGAAAATCCCATGCAGGGTTGAGTTACACAATACTCTGTGGGGACCCCTAACCACAAAGTAAATACCACAAATAAAGACCACACATCCAGTTCTAAAAGAAAAGATATCTCACATGAGGTATAACTCAAAGTATGGAATGAAAGACTATTAGTCGTAAAACTGAACACCTTGTACTGTTGAAGTACTCATCCCTGATGACTATTATGGATCTTTTTGGTTACATAGAGCCACTCCTCACTGTGGTTCTGCCGGGACACACAGAGATTCTCCCCACTTAATCTATCATAGTTGGTTCACAAATGGTCAATTATAGTTGGTCCGCAAAGGTTGCTTATAACTTGTTTACATAGAGCTAGATATAGGTGGATCACATAGAGATTCTTGTAGTTGGTCTACATAGGTCCACTTTTCATCTTGTCCTACAGGGTCACTTAGGCCAGCTCATCAGTAGTCTTTGTGTCTCATCCCATCGTAGGATTCCCGCATGTAGTGCACTTGATTCTAGGAGAATCTAATCCTCGAGACATTATTTGAATTAAAACATCCATTAAAGACTCCTTCTATCATTCCAAAATAAACTCCTCTTCTGGGGGGTTCCAATTCCTCAAACGGCCTATCAATCTAATGCATGTTATGAAAGATATTGGCATTTTAGTAAATGATGTGTTTGGGTGATTCCAATTCACTTGAAATATAATAGAGAACTTGATGCATGTCTATGAGGTTTTTAGATACCTAATTCCTCTACATATTATACTCACATTTCATAAAAATTTTATTAAAACCTAAACTCCCATGTTGGAATGGGAAATAAAACATAGATTTTCATATGGTAAGGTATCATATAGACTACCTACATCAGTATATAATTTAATGTACTACAACCAATATAATCCAGGTCTGATCCAATATCCATCCATCCCATGATTCCCTATCTAATAAAAAATTCCAAATAATTAATTACAATAATTATAATTAAATAAATTACTTATTCACAACTGATGTAATGAGAGAACCAAGGTCTTCATTGTCTAGTATAATGCTAAAAATACCTTCTTTAAACATTGGTTTTAGTACAAATGGGACAAAAAACAAAACATGTACATTATTTTACATATCTTCTCATAATTTAATCATATTATCACAAAATAAATCAAATTACAGAACTTAATTTTTTTTGTTTTTATATAGTAGATATATAAAAAATTATTTTAAAACATTTTAAATATCTACACCAAATAGTCCTCTCACTTGATACCCTAATTGACACATAAAACATAATTCTATATTTTATAACCTAGAGAATTAAAACATATGAAGGAGTGAAATCATATTATTTTTATGGATAAACATAAGAGTCATAAAAAGTAGATTATAAGTGGGAATAAGTTGATCATAAGAGTATAATAACATAATGAAGGTGAATTGAATAACATGAGATAATCATACCCAATTTTGAATATATTAAAAAACATTATTCATTGTATTAGGCATTTGTTGTAAAATAAAATAAGAGTAATAAAAGTGTAAGAATGTGAGTTGATAACCATGCTCTATAAAAATATTAACATGGAATAGGTATGAGGTACAATGGTTTGGAATATACATAATCATAGAAAAATAATTTCCAATGTTAATATTTACTATAAATACATTCATTTTATAGTAGATAGAGTTCATAGGTGATTAGGTTCACTTCCATTCCCTAAAACATAGTGCAAAGAGTCCTGTAAGGAATTGGGTTTACACACTTTCCTAGAAAGATTTAATATTGTGAGATATAATGATTTATCCAATGCATTGTAGGGATATATTCCTCTCACTCATCACATAAAGATAAATCATATATATGTGTTCCCCTAAAACATGAAAATTTTATAACTCTTCATAGATTAACTATCCTTAGTGAAGAAAATGAGTTTCATAAAAACATTCATATGACATAATCATAAACCTTCCTATTAAAGAAATTACATGGAACCCTTAGAACATATTCCTATTGAATACTAAGAAACATTATATGATTATGACCTAAATGAAAAGCACTTTTATTATAACATTAAAATTTACATGGAAATGGAAGAAGAAATATGGTTAAATTTTTTATCTCTTTTGAGAAAAAATTTGTAAAAAAAATGGGACTAGGGTTTTCTTTGGAAAATAATGAAAACCAATAAGACTAATTTTCTTAAACCGGCCCAAATATGGTAATGGGAAAATACATAAGTATGGAAAATGTTAAAAATAGATTTTTTTCAAATTATTTTAATGAATATAAAATTTAATTGAAAATGAAGTCATGAGTAACTTTTAAATATCATTTTCTGGGAGATTAAAAGAATAATTTTTGATAAATTATTATAAAATTGAAATATAAAAATATGAGCCCTAGAAAGAAACAATAGTTATTTTAACAAATATAGAGTATAAGAAAAATATTTGATCATGAAAAGAAAGTTTGTTTTAATATTTTCAAATACATTTATTGAAACCCAAATCATTTAAAAGAATAATAAATCTTCCTTCTAAAAAGTTTTAATATAAATAGGTAGGTCATAATAAATTAAACATTTTTGGATTTTGAAAATAAGAAAGGAGAATATTGACATCAGGAATGAATTTTGATAGGAAATAGAAGGGGCTTAAAAGAGAGGGTGATAATTATTCTTAGCAATGTTATAATTTTAAGAAAAATAAATTCATCATGGAATAACAATTGAAATAGAAAAATAATTTTTACCATATAGGAATTGAAAGTAAAATATAATAAATTCTTAGGGTTGAAGAATACAATATTATAACAAAGATGTTTAAGAGTAAAAATTATTATAAAAAATTATTTAAGTTAACAAAATCCCATACATCTTTGGTAAGCATTAAATCAAGCCCCCTTGAAAAAGAAAACATCAGATAGATTTTTCAATCCCTTTAATTTCATAAAATATATGATAAAAGGAATCCATAGGTAAGTATATACACAACATAAAACGAAGTGTTGAATATAAAATGTTTCGTAAAAGAAGATATTTGAGTCAAGATATCCTTATGCATATCATAATATAAGAAGTAAGAAACATTATAGAATGGTTTTACGTGATACAAGAGTGAATTAAAAAAACAAAAATATGGAATAAAACATAAAATGGTCATAGAGTATAATTTACCCTCAAAAATTTCAAAAAAAATATAACTCATGGAAATGATATAGAGTTATGAAATACCCTTAAAAACATTGTTACAAATGAATAAAAAGGATATAAAGGAGGTATTGTTGAAAATACTTATAAATCACATGAATGAAAATTTAATAATATTAACAGAATCAAAATTGTGTGGTAATTACACCATGTATATTAAAAATAATTATATAATATTAAATCATGCATCAATAAATGTAAATTAAGATGAAACCCTTACGAACATCATGATTCAAGAAAACAGAAATAGTTGAAAAGAAATTAGTGTGATAGAAATGTAAATACTCATAATAAAATAGAAAATAATACATAATATAATCATCAGCCATAATTTACCCAACCTATAATAATGGAGTTTAATAATAAAAATTACAACTCCAAGAAAGTATATTGAGTTAAGAAACACCCTTATATGTTTAGTGACAATTAAATCAAAAGGATATAAATGAGGGATTAATGAAAATACTCATAAATAACTTTAAATATTTTTTAATAAATATAATTAAGTCTAAATTGGGTAGTATGTACGCAATATAAAAGTGGAATAGGTGTATAATATGAAAACATGTCTTATTGAATGTAAATTGTGTTGAAACCCTTACATTGGATTCCTTCTTTATTATAAAATTTTTCACCTCTAACATACTAAAAACACCCCCCTTATAACTAATTTTTTATTATTATTAATATATATTAACTTTTTATAAATATAATCTATATTTATTGCCAATATATATCAATTTTTTATAATTTATTTTCATTAGTGGATATTGAAATTTTCATTCAATTTAAACATGTTAACTAAGATGTTAGTGATTTTTTGTTGATAAATTTTTCATAATTCCTCGATTAATAAATTTATTTTTACAAACATTTCATACTATTTCATAAAGTTAAAAGTTTTTTCATTTAAGTTTTATGTGTGGTCCTTAAGATGAAACATTTAATAATCTTGTTTTAGAAATTTTGAATGAATAAAATGTGGTATCATAATAGTGTGTTAAATATTAATATTACCATTAATGAATGAAAAAATAAACATTATTTACGTAATAAGATAACATATTACCATTATTTGTGTTTTGATAATCATCCATGACAGATAATTTATTGAATCATTCGTATAGGTGGTAAAACCGACCCAAACATGAACATGTGATAACCAATCAATGAGTATGATTATGAAGTTATTGAAATATCATAACTATAAAAATATTAAATATATTGTAATAATTTTTTAGATAATTTTTTCATCCAAATGTTTATTTTACAGAAACTATGGGTATGGTTTGCAAGAATAATATTTATGATGTGTTTGTTTGAGGCAATTTACTAATATAAATGGATTACATTATAATGATGGTTATTTTTTATGTAATACTTTAATAGACATATTAAGGAAGTATTTTAATATTTATTCTTCTATATCGATTGATAAAATTTATTATAGAACCATCCATGTAATTTTGTGATGAAAAAAAAAATACATCATTCATAGAGGTAATAGTCCACACATAAAATGAAAAATAATATGATTTTTTGAATGGTTTTTATGAAGGTATATAATGGTTATTTAATTTACATTATCAAATTTCAATATACATATGATAAATAATTAATAATTTTATCATGGTCTAAAAATATTTGTATGAGGTAGAATAAGAAAGAATGTAATTAAATGAAAAGGAGTTATTTGGAGTTATTACCTCACTCCTTAGGAAAACTTCTTGGGACTTCATAGAATGGTATTTTGTGATTTCAACATCTCATAAACATTAGAGGTAGATTGAATTAAGGATTTTTTTTATAATTTGGTATGTTTAAATGGATTTTGGTGTGAGGATATGTGAGGTGGTGACGGGTACCTTTTATAAGTGAGAGAAGTGTCACTTTTGTAAATAATCATTAGCTTATATTAAAAGAATATAATATTCAAAATGAAGTGGTTCCAAAGGTGTAAAATAATGTATAGGTTATTATTATTGGTCAATAAAACACTCAAACAAACAAATAAGGTATAATTTTTGTGATATTTTATGTGATTTTCCTTTATTTTGACTATTTACCATAGTTCACTTCCACCATAGTAACTCATTTATAACCGCAATAACATATTTCAATGAATAAAAAATAATTTTACCTTATTACATAATTTGGAAATAATTATTTTAAAGATTCAAAAAATTATGATATTAATGTGAAAAAAAATTATAAAATAATAGATGTAAAACATGTAAAAACTGTTTCAGAAAAAAAATAACATAGAATCCAAGATTTCAAATAAAGGATTTAAAATTAAGATTAATATATTTACATTTATAAGGTTACTTATAAAATGATTATTTTTTAATAAAAAATTTTCATAAATATATTTTTTACATTTATAACATGGTAATTTTTTAAAATTTATAGTATTTATTAAGACTTTATATTATACTATTCACCTAAAAACAATATTTTTTGAAAAATATGGAAAAATAATCCATATGATAATATTTATATTTTGAATCCAAAATTGAAGTTCTCTTTTTAGTATTAGAATTCAAAAATTTAGGATTCAACTTTTAAATTGAATCATAAAATTTTATGAAAAGACTATTCGTATTAGAAAATAACATTTTTAAATATTAAATGTTCTTATTCTTATATAATATAAATTAATAATTAAATTATTTTTAATATATTATGAATATAAAAAATAAATTTATCATAATTTAACAATAATATAATAAGTTTCTTAAAAAATCATAGAACACAAGCTAAATTTTTAGTTAAATACATTATTTGGCATAAAATTAATTTGTCATAATTACATGACTAGTAGTAACTATTGAATTGATGATAATTTATTTATCTTATAAATATTGTCAATATATTTCATTAAAATAATTATTTAATAAAGATTAATTTTAAACATACTAACCACTATAAAAAATATTTTTTAAAAAAATATTACTTTTATATAAAATAATCTTGACTGCATAGTAGTAAAATGAATTATTTACAATCTAAGACTTTTAAATTTATGAAAATATTGATATGAAATTAATTATTTGAATATTATAAATAAATAATTATTATTATTATATGTGATGTATAAAAATGTATGTCTATTAAGTATCTTAATTAAATTTATTAATGTTATATTGTATAATAACAATTTATCTTTTTAAAATGTAATGTTCTTTTTTAGTTTGGTGTTATGTATAAAAAAAATTTGTTAGGCATACTATTTATTGAAGGAAGTTATATCGTAAAATCATGATCTATTACATTCTATCCCCCATTAAATAAATTTTGTCTTTACCATTTCAATTATCTCTCGCTGATGAAAATAGTTGAGGGTATTCGAGATGTAGTCATAACTGGAGTTTTAACTTATAATGATATATTTACCTTACTATCCTGGGTTGGACTAGGAAACACATATTTCCCTACATAATTGGGACATCCCCAAAATTTAGTTTTCTCCAATCATTTGGGAAAAATACCCCTCATGATTGGTTATTGTGATTTATAAAATTAGAGTAATCTCTATATGGATATCAATGATTACCATACATCAATATAAGTTCATAAGTTGATTAAGAATATGAAATTTGATTTTTTCTATTTTGGTAATAAATATGGATTCTATTTGGAGATATCCGATCCATTTCTATAATCATTAAAAAATCATATTAAGGAATATTAATAATATTTCAATGAATCACATTCCCAAAAATATCAACTTAGGATATTACAGTCACACAGCTTGAAGTTTTATTCAATGATTCAATATAAAATCATTGGGTTTGTGATTTGATTCTCTTAGAAACCATCCTAGATATACTATAGTATCTATAAAGAGAGACCAATAATATATCATAAAATCTAATGTTGAGGATAAGTATATCATAATTATCATGATCTACATCAACTATAGTAATTGAAAAGGTTCTTCATTCTTCAATTCTTATTAGAGGCTGTTGGGGTTTGTTATCCTCTTTAAACATTTTTTTAGGGAATTAAATTTCATAATTTATAAACTTAATTAATTTAAAACATTTAATTGTTTTATTTCCCCTCGTATTAATTTTATTTTCCTCAGTCATGTTAACCATACTATTCAATTTTACTTAGCATTTAGGTGCCCTATAACCTCATTTTCAAAAAATAAAACATCTTATATTTCCTTTGGTAAATTTTCATTAGTTGTTCTTCTCACATTCATAATATGTAGTAAAATTAATCTGATTTCCTCTATGGCCATTATCTCTTCAAATTTTATGAAAGTGCATTTTCCTCTTACTTTTTGGGTTTTGGGAATTCAACAGGGATCAGAGAGATAATCATAACTCAAGATAAAAATTTATGAATAAACATAACATTCCTCTATCTATAACCTATCATAATTTGTTTCTCATTAGTATAATCACCAAATATTTTGTCACAACCATTGTAAACGTGATTCCTCCATGATCAAGTAATTACATTAATAAGTAAAATATGATTAGAATTATTAAATTAAGAGACATGAATAGGGTGAACTATGAACTTATAAGAACATACTTATAAATTGCATTCATAACTTATAATATTAAATTCTATGTTTCAATCTAGATTATCAATGGTCATGTTTCTATTAGTTTCTCTAACCAAACTAGTTATATATTACATAATCAACTTCCATTTTAATCATTTGTAGTGGTTCAAAAAGAGCATGAGAGTCATTAAATTATAAACCCTAGGAGTCAAACTAGGACTCTACATAGGCCAAAATTTTGTTCACAAAGTGAAGATCAGGTAAATACTTAACCAATATTATTTAGTGTTATTACCACTAAGTGAATTTGTGCTAGAGACTGTATCTACTTTCTTGTATCCAGATATAGATGTTATTTCTAGTAACCCATCCACTCTATACTTTATCAAAATATTAGGTTGTTATCCTAATTTTAGAATATTCCATTTGTATTATTTCTAATTTTATATTTTCCCAACACCAAAAAACAAAACTGATCCTACAAAATTAAAAAATCTTTCTCTAATGCCCACTAGGATGACACAGCCCTGCACTCACAGTTCTAATTCTAAAAACATGTTATTTAAACACTAGATTTGATAAAAAATTTGACAAATCAAAACTCTTACACCATTTTACATATAATATCCTTATTTAAATATTTCATATCATGATAAAACACATCCTGTAACCAAAAGGTTTAGTGTATTTCGAGACTACATACATAAACATGTTATTTTGATCATTTTCAATATCTACCAAAAAATCTTCCTACTAATGTTATCTAATAAAAATCCCAAAAAGAACTAAACTACCCCAAAAAATAACTAAATTCTACTCTGATTCCAATTACGATGACCTAAGCCCACACTCCAGTGTCTAGTACTAAAAAACTTCTCTAAAAACTAAATTTGAAACAAATTTAGATAACCAAAAAACAATACCATAATTTTATATAACATATCATTACTAAAAAAATTCATCTCAAAATAAATTACAACCAATAAAAAAAAGGTTTAGTGTCTTTGAAGATAAGATACATAAACATATTATTTTGAATATTCTCTTACAAATTCTATTATCATTTAATCCCATACTTGGCACATCAAACATAATAATCTCCTTAAAAACATAGGGAATGGAAATAAAAGAAAGGGTATGATCATATACAAAGTAAGGTTAAACAAAAGAGTATCCAATTGAATATTATATGTTAGAATAAGATGAGCACAAGAGTATGAGAACATAATTAAGTTTCATGGAAAAACATGAGATAATCATAACCAAAAAAGAATATATATTAAAACATGATTCATGGAATTAGGTTTTGATCATAGAATAAAATGTGAGTAATAAAAGTTTGAAAACATGATTTTATATCCATGAGATATGAAAAATAACATTCTCTAACAATGAAGTAAAATAGTGCAGACCATGCATAAGCATATAAAAATAATTTCTTATATTGGCGATAACTACCAACACATTTATTTCATAGTGTATATATTACCCTAGGGGACATGGTTCCCTATCATTCCTGGAAACATTTCAGACAGAGTACCCTATGGTTTGGGTTGACCATCGTTTCTAGAGACATGTGATCTCATGAGATATAAATAATTACCCAACACATTGGACGGAACTATAAGACACACACATGAAAAAAATTTAAATCATATATATGTGTTCCATTATAACAAAAAACATTCATTATACATAATACCATGATTAACCCATGAATAAAAAATGGGTTTCATGAAAACAACCAAACGACAAAATCATAATCCCTGCAGAGAAAGAAAGTGGATGTAATAATTGTAAAATATTATCATCAAATAATAATAAACATTAATGTATATTGTCATCGATGACATCCACTTCCATCATAGCTTTAGATTTTACTTGGATAAAGAGGAATAAATACAGTTTAAATTATTAATATCTTTTAATAAAATGTTTACATAATAGAGGGCATATAAATTTCTTTTGGAAGAAAATAAAACATGGAGTGGAATATTATTAATGATATATGACTATTGAAGCCAGAAAATACAATAGTATAAAATTTTTAATAATTGATTCCTTTGATTCTATTGTTTAGAGAGTTAAATTTCATCAAAAATGACATCATTAGTCACTTTTAAATATAATATTCATGGAGATTATACAAAAAAAATTAGGACCTTTTTTCAAAATATAAATCTCAAAAATGGATCTATATAATGAATCAAATGTTATTTCCCAAAATTTGGACGGGAGGATATCAACTCTGGTCATGAAAAGAAATTAAATTTTATTATTTTATAATTCCTTTATTAAAACCCACATCATTTAAAATATTACTAAATATTATGAAAGAAAATATTAAAATCTAAATATAAGGATCAAAAGTATTAATACATCTTTTTATTTCAAAAAAATGTGGACACTAGAAGGAAAAAAGAGGATATATATGGAAGGATAATGTCCTAATGAAGAGGATAGAAATTGTTCTTCAAAATGGTATACTTTAATGATAAATAAATTAATCATGGAAGAAGCTTCGAAATAAAAATTTATTTTCCACATAGAGGAAGAGAAAGTAAATTATAATAAAATATTATAGTGAAAGAGACCAAGAATATAATAAATAATTTCAAGAAGAAATATTATAACTCAATAAATAATATTTTATGCTAAAAAAATCCTTTACGGATTTTGTAACCATTGAATTAAATCCCTATAAAAGAGTGATCTTGAGATACATTTATAAATTCCCTCAATTTTAGTAACTTTATGATAAATATAATCCATAGGGAATTATATAGAGCACATAAAAAGAAACAAGTGGTGAATATGGAATTTTTATAGAAGGAATAAATTTGATATTTTTATCCTTTAAAAAAAGTTTAAATCACAATGTGATAATCATTTGAGAATGGTTTCATGTAAAAGTAGTTCAGATACCTAGAAAAATGATGAAATAGAACATAATAAAATCATTTATTGTAATTTATAGAACTTATAACACTATTATTCATGAAGAAACATTATTACTCAATAAAAGGATATTTATTATGAAGAAAAATTATGAATTTACTAATAATTGCATAAAAATTATATAATGGGAGGATTATTGAAAATACATATAAATCCTGTGAAATAAGATTTAATAATAATAATAAAATCAAAGTAAGGTATCCATTACACCATAAAAATATGAATAAGTTTATAATATGGAAACTAACCTCAATGAAGGGAAATTGAAATAAATCTCTTATATACATCATAACTCAAGAAATAAGAAACATTTTAAAAGGGGTTTATGTGATAGTAATGTAAATGTAACATCCTGTTACTATCATTCATGTGTTGTCTTTCACTTTAATCATTTTTTCTTTTTATTTGGGTGTTTTTTCGTACACCTGAGGATACAGAAACATTTTTTGGAAAAATAACATAATGTTTAGGGATGTATGTTTGTTTTAATTAATGGTGGTTACTTATAAATGTGTTATTGGATCTGTGGGGGTTCTCATCGAGTTCTAAGAACACTCAAGGTGGTTTCGGTTTTCATGTAAGAATCTATTAGTTTCACTAATTATTAGGAATATTTACTCTTTTTAATGGGTGTATATGATGATTCTTCTTCCCCATGATAAAGTCTTAAGATCAATATAAAACTTGAATGGTTACACACCCACAAATGGGTATATGTGATGTGTAATGTATAAAGATAATATTGTATAAAATGAAATGGGTTTTGGGTATATGTCAGCTTTGTGGATTACACAATGTTTATAAAAGATGCACGCCATGTAAGTCTCATGTATATTGTTTTTATGTCATCACATGAGTGAATTATTTATTTTATTCATTGTATACTCTTTTCTATCAACCCTTACCTCTTCTCCAGTGATTTTGGATACATCCTCTCCATCTGAATTGCATCATTTAATGATTGATATCCATTAGTGTTGGGTTAAACCTCTATCTATTATGACATATACAATTATGTTTTATTCCACCTTTTATTTTTTATAGATGTATATATGTCATGTTATCTACATCAGGTTGGGAGGAATCCTCCCTCTGTTCGTTGTTGATTCCTAGGTTCTAGATGACAACCTGTGGGGATCAAGAATGCCCATTAGGGTATGTGATGGGTTGGGTTAGGTACCAATATCAATGTGTTTTCTAGATTAGGATCTTTCAAATTTCATACCAGAGGGAGGTTCTTCCTCAAGATATCTTATCTTGTGATGATTAGTAGACTGGTGATAGGATTTTAGGAACATCATAGGTAGGTTATGGTGAGTGTCTGGCCAGCACATTAAATGACTATAATTAACTTTTCATGAGATTTTGGATGCATGTCTCTTATCTTATGTTCTTGATCTTAATATTATTATTATTTTCATAAGGATTTTCTTGTTTTAACAGAGATTGTTTTTTGTCTTATCATTTATTCTTCTTCATTGTGCAATAGTTTTCCACTGAATCTTCTTCTATGGTTTCCATAGGAGTGTGATAAGGATGCTCATCAAGGTAATCCACCTATGGATCAGAATAATATCGAGGCTAAAATGAAAACTATTTGCATTGTCGATCAAAATTTATTTGAATTTCAAAATGCAGTCTCTGTGGTATAGACAAGAGTTGTTAGAGAAAGAGATCGATCATGGGTGTTCATATGTGAGAAGCCATTGTCCTTTAAGGGTATAAATGAACTTCAAGAATTTTATTACTATCCTAGAAATATTGATCTTATTTTTCACTTCATGGATAAACATTTGAGTGTATCATGGTGATGTGTGTGGTGTTTAGACAAGAGGTTACTAGCAAGAGATGGTGGGATTCCATGGAATAGGATGATAGGCATGTGGGATGGGGAATGAATTGATTCAAGACACTCTTCTTCCAGCTATTTTTTCCAGAGTCACTAATGATGTAGAAGTCTCTAGAGTTCATATATTTATTGTAGGGAGAGTATTCGAAATTGGAACACACTAATTAGTTTGCTAAGATGGATTTTTCTCCAATGGTAGTAAATAATGACCACCTAAAAGCTATGAAGTACCACTAAGGTTAGCGACCCAATATTAGATTTCAAGTATTTATGATAGGGTTTTCAACCTATATGGATATAGTTGAAAGGTCTATGATGGAATAGATGAATATTGATGTAATTCTTGGAAATTATTCCTCTTCTATTACATATACTAGTAGCTTCAGTATCACACCTACAAAAAATAATAAGTAGAATGATCATTGCATGAATAGTGGGTGTGGTTACCAATGGAAAGCCTCCTATTAACCTTAAGTTATATCTAGTAGTGTCACCCTGTCTTTAAATCAGTGTGTAAATGTCAGGAACACCTTGTGTTCGTGTAATTCACCTTCAAATATGTTAAATAGTTATCGATTTTATGGTCATCTGCAGTATTCTTGTCTAGATATTTCTACGCCTACATATGTTCAGGGATCATTGGATTCAAAATAATTTGTGGTGCAATAAAATACTCAAAGATTATAGGGATCCAGCCACAACCCTAAGAAGTGAATCACTTTCACACAGTAGATAGTTTTCTGGTGGAGGTAGATATGGGTCCAATGATAGTGATAGGTATTATCATTATTGTATCATCCGTAGAGATTTCATTATTTGATACTAGTACTTCCCACTCATTTATATATATACATATTTTTGATATCCTATACGTTTAAAAAGAGATAAGTCGTTTTCTATAGAGTTACAGAAACCTCTTGGAGAGAGGAAAGAGTAAGGGTTTCAGTGTCCTTTTCGTGCTCTTTCGATAGTAGATGCTAAGTTAGTCTTTTATTTTCTTATTCTCGATCTAAATCTATTTAATAGCATAATTGGGATGGATTTTATTATTTATAATCATGATAAGGTTGATTATTATCTTAGTGTTTCTCATTTTTTATAGTTCATGGGATTTTATGGGTGTTTTATGGACTGTGGGATAGGATTTCTGATCATGTAGGACTTTCCTTCATAGAGATCATGATTTCTATGTCTACTACTGTGGTAAATCCCAATGATGATTCTTCTATTTTTATCTTCCCACAAATTCTTGGGATTCTCTTTATGTTTACCCAAATAATTCTTCTAAGATTCCTTCAGAAAGGGAATCATGTATATAAATTATGGATATATTCTAACTCTATTTGGTTTGAATAATGATCATTAATTTTTATGGATTTTTTGAACTGGGTATTGCATCAGTATCTTGAAACTTTTGTATTAGTGTTCATGGAAGATATTTTTTTATTTGAGATATGAGCATGAGTAGAAAAACCATCTGATTTTGGTTCTATAAATACTAAAGAGTCACAGTTAATATGGAAATCAATTTAAATGATATTTATTGATTCAATAAGTGATTTACATAGGGAATGTGATTTTTGAGCACATCTTATTGGTTGATCTTTAGAAGATGAAGGTTTTCATGTCATGGGAAGAACCATATAATTTATTTACAATTCAGAGATTCCATTTTCCTGTTGGATACTACAGGTGGTTTGTAAAGGATATGTCAAATTTGTTGTCACCTTTGATTACACATACCATAAAGGGGTTCAAATTTACATGGAATGAAATGTTTTAGTATTCTTTTATTGATATGAAAATTTATCTAACATCAGCTTCTATTCACATGTTACCTAAGCCTGATAAGGGGTTTGTGGTGTTATATGATACTTCTAAGGTAGGTTTGGATTGTATTCTCATTAATTATGTTCATGTGGTTGCATAATCCTATCTTTATCTTCGTACTCATGTGGACATTTATCCCACTCCTAATTTAGGTCTTTGTAGAGTTATGCATGCACTTAGGTTTTGGTGGCACCATGTTTCTGGGGAGAGGTTCATAATATTTTTTGAACATAATACATTGAGCTATAAATTTTCTAAAAAATAAATGAATCACAAATAGAGGTGGTAGGTGGAATACCTTTATATGTTTTACATTGACATCACTTACACCCTCAGGAAGGGGACTTCCATTGCCGATTCTCACAGTTGGAAAGTGCCATCATAGGCTATTATGGAATAAAGGTTGAGTGGAACCTTATAGGGTTTCTTTCTCGGTTACATATACATTTTCAAGATGATGTTTTGTGTATGATTCTAGCCAGTGTTTAGTTATAATAATCTATCCTTGAGTATTTTCAATAGAGTCTGCATAAGGATTATTAGTTCAATAGAATTAGAGAAACCCTATAGCGTATGGAGACCACTTTTGGTTGGTGTCTCCCTTTAGCTAGTTTTCATCATTTTGGGGATCATTTTATGATCCTAGAATTTATGAGAAGCTCAATTTTATTTAAATTTCATAGTTCTTCATGGTCCATCCATATAGGAACTATATGGATGTATTATGACATGAGATGATAATTATAGTTATCAAGTATGAATTCATACATTACAGATTATATGTCTCACTATTACGCCTACCAAAAGATAATGTAAGAGCATATGAAACCTTATAGTTTTCTACAACCTCTTATGGTTTCAGTTTGTAAATGGATCAAGGTTTACATTTTTTTTTACAATGGGCTCCCTGTGGGAGATATTATATATGGGTGGGGATTTATTGGTTGACAAAGTCATATCACTCCATTTTTATCAAATAAACCAAAAAATCTAAATATCTGGGTATGTTTTATGTGTAGGAGATTATGAGGTCAAATGGTGTTCCTTCAACTATTATTTCAAAAGGGATTCCTAAGTTTAATGTGACATTCTGGAGGAGTCTTAAAGATGTGATGGGTACTCAGTTTAGGATTATTACAACATATCATCCACATAAATACATTCAAATGTAGTGTTCTATTTAGATTTTAGAGGATATTCTCCATAACTATGACATGGGACTTTGTGGATCATGGGATAGCCATATGGGACTGGTTGAATATTCTTATAAAAATAGTTATCATTCATAAATAATAATAGCTAATTTCTAGGCACTGTATGGTAACCCATGCAGATCAACTCTTTGTTGGGATAATGTGGGTGATGCCTCTTTGGTGGAACTGAGTGTGGTTCAAGGGAAGTCTATGATAATTCAATATATAATGTGGCATCTAGGTATATCTTAAATTTGATAGAATTATTGGGTGAATTAGTAGCTTTATCCTTTGGAGTATTCCATTGGTAACTGGATTTTCATTAAAAATTACCCTTGTTTGTGTAACAATTATCTTGGGGAATCGAGAAAGTTGGATCCCAGATATGTTATTTTGTTTTCGGTCATTGAGTATCTTGGGAAGGTTGTTTATCAGTTAGTATTTCTATTTTAGCTGATTGGAATTCCTAATGTTTTCCACACTACTCAAGGAATACCCTCCTGATCCCTCTCATTTTTTAAGTTGGGAAGATATCGAGTTAGAGCCAAATGTGCCAATTTTTGAGAATCTAGTTTAATCATTGACTATCAACTAAAATTCATGTGTGGGAAGTTGATTTTTTTTCATAGTTTTATAAAATAAATGATCAATATCTCATAAGACTTGAGAGCATGAGTTATTGATGATGTAGAATTGGTCTTACCACATTATTGGACATCATTCTACCACATGAATTCTAGGGTATGAAAAGTATTATAGTGGGGATTTTTTAACATCCAATTACCATATTTCATAGGATTACCTTATATTTGTTAATTTTACCTCATTATTTGGATTCATCTTGGGATTATTAAGGATAAATAACATTTTATAGAGAAAAAACTAATGTTTAGGGATGTGTAACATCCAGAACCGAATCTCCACTAAGATAATATCCAGACTTGTAGGTTATATGGCCTCAAACACATCTCACTATACACTAGAGGATTCCTAAAAGTAGTAAGGGTCATAGGTGGTGATATTGGGGAGACTATACCCTCATATTAGAGTAGCATAGTAGTACAACAGAATAAATAACATTCAACATTGGAAGTAGTAATAAATAAATAACAAAGCAGATGAAGACAATTACATTAATAATTTAATTATTGGTGTCTAATTCCATTTTATACATTGTATGCATGTAAAAATAATGATAAATATAATAAATTAGAATACTTATAGCATGAAACATTTTTCAATACAAAAATAAATAAAATAAAGCTAAGCCCAAACAAAAATCTCAATGAGCATCCTGAGATCCCACTTGGTCCTTTTCTCATAACTCCTTAGTACAAGAACAGATTATAACAATTCAACCAAAGTCCATAGTCTTGTGAACAAGAGAGTCTACTCATGTACCCCTGTGTAATGGCGTCCTTAGCAGGGTGTGAGATATAAATCTCATTAGGTTGGAATAAATAGTTTCTATCCCAATACAAATAGTGAAATATAAATTAAATAGTATGTATGTATAGGAAATAAGGTAAATAAATACTGAATATTCAAATAACCTCATGTTTAGGTTCCTTAAGGACACCTGGTGGGTCAACCTACTTCGACCCACTATCAGTATGTATGATCATGTCACATTATATATATATACATAATTTCAATATATATATATATATATATACTTGTAGAAATATTTTTTGGAAGGATAAATATGTAACAACCGCTATCCATTTCCAAGGGAAGCTCTCATGGTATATCCCCTTACCCAAATCCAAGAAGCCTTATAGTCTCTTTTCATACACGTTTTGGTAGGACCGAGACATACCCATTGTTATCCATCACCAGGAGAGCTATAACAGTCTATACCCTGGCTCCAACTTTTATCAGGATCGAGACATACCCAAAGGCATCCATTAGCAGGGGAGCTCTCATGGTATGTCCCCTAGCTCAAGCTAGGAGGCTCCTATATTATCCCCTCCAAAGGGATCTAATAGTACCTAGGCTCTACATGATGTTAGATATGGAAAGTACCTAATTGAATCTAGCACTAGGGTAACTCTCATGTTCAATCACCTTATCCAAAAAGAAATCTCACATGATATTTCTTCCCATTGGCTCTCACGATACCTTATTCTCATAATCTTATATAGCGTAATAATTTATAATACATAGTGCATAAGTAATTAACCTCTCATGTATCTCATTACCCCTTTTCATTTACATATAAGAATTCATGTTCAAAATTTTACATAAGTAAACACCTCTTAAGAATTTAAATTAAAACATTATTATAGGCTTGGTCACAATCATACCCAATTCACTATATGAGGAATATACCTCTTATACATTTCATTTATCAAACCCATATAAGAATTTTTTGACATTCATAAAACCCTCATTTATATTTATAATTTAATTCATAAGGTAGTACCACTTATGAATTTCAATTACCATGATCAATCCCATTTCAATGATCCATTTCATTTGATCCATTTAATACAAGGAATTACATTTTGAGTAATCCATCCAACACAAGTTCATCTCACTCTATTTTCCTAAACATGGAAAATTTATTTAAGGTACTAGTTCCAAAAGGAAAGGACTATGTTAAATTACCATAAAGAATTCTACCATTATGAATAATCCATTCAACCCTTTTCATTTACTTTGACCAATCCATTTAACTCATTAAGACATGGAAACTAAATTTCAAGGGGTCATGTTTAATGGATTGGTTTCCTGATCAACAAGGAATATGTCCACTTGGGAAATTGCAACTAAAAAGTGGCCAAGCACCTAAACATTCCATTTACTAACCAAGAAAAAAGGATAAGAAAAAAATTAATGAAATAAACCAAGAAATAATAAAAGAATAACCTCTAATTTTTATTTTGAAGATGGATTGCCTACATTTGAGGGGTTTTCATATTAAATAATGACGTTGTTTCCAAAATAATTCATTGGTTCAATTAATCTTTACTTCGAGTTCACCAAAAAACCATTTTATAATACTACTATACATTTAAAAGCATTAATTAAAGGTAAAAAATAATTTAATTAATGAATTATTAAATTTAAGGGAAAAATAATGGGACCCTAACTTAGGAATTATACAAAATACAATCCAAACACTTTGGCACCTGACAGCTTTACCATCAACCACTTTAAACTACTCCACACTTGCACACACATACATTCATGATATATATATATATATATACATATCCCATAACACAATTAATGTATTCCCCTATCCCTAAGGGAATAAATACATGGAATACATATATATATATATATACACACCTATTCTTATGAGCACATGTCTTCAAAGATGGTAAAAACTAACTACAAAAATATTATAGACCCTAAAATACCAAAACCCCAATTATAAATGGAGAAACAATTAGAACTAATGGAAACAAAAACCATAAATAATTATTGGAAAAACAAATCAAACTCATATGAAACTTTTTTGGTGGAGGATGATATAATATTCACAAAGTGGTCCTGATAGACCCTTCCTATAACCTAACACCAAAAGAAGACCAAAAACAACCAACCACAAACCCTATGGTTTTGTCCAAACCTTAATGGTCAACGGAGGACCAAAAATCATTTGGAAAAGGATATGATAAGGTGTAGGAGAACATACATTGAAAATTATGATGAAAAATTGGGAGAAAAATATTGAAAAACACCAGATGGAGAGGGACTCGGAAGGGGGTTGTGTCGTGTGGCCAATGGGAGCCCATAGGGGGTGTCGCTTGAATCTGGAGGGGAGGGAGTGGTGAGTGTTTTTTATTAGGTTTTATTTAATTTAATTTTAATTTCAATTAGTTTTTTTTTTCAATAGGACCCCATACATAGTTTAAGTCACACAATTTATAAAACAATGCGCCAATCATGCACCCTTTACTCAGAACCTTGGGCACCCCACATGAGATAGTTTAACGATTGAGAAACTGTGTGCCAACCATGAGGTGAATAGTTTATAGATACTACCCAATTCCACAAATCATGTGGGTTTGGTGTACATTTTGATAAACCATATGTATCTCATGTGACAGCATTTATCCACCTAAATAAAACTGCAAATTTTCCTACAATGGGTTGCATGGTTTCAAAGATACTGTATGCCACTACATGTCCTTCAAAATTAATTTTTCTTAGTAAAGTGTTCCCAAAACACCTCAAGACAAAAGGGAAACATTTAGTTCATTCATCCATGTCCAAAAAATCACTTTGGAGTGTTCCAACTCTTATAATTATGTTCCAAATCTCAGTTTTAAAAATGGTCCATCTAGTGAATGAAAATGATCAAATTTTCCTCTATTTGTGTCCATTTTAAAACATGGGACATTATATGATGTATGTTTTTTTGAATTAATTATTTATAGGTTTAAATATGTTAATTTATTAGTGGGTATATCCCTGATATGAGATAATTCCTAAGGTGGTTTGGGTTTTTGTGTAATAATATAAAGCATTCCCGGTTTATTGGGAATTTAAAAACTGTATAATGCGAGTGAATTATGTATGTTGATATCCATTAAAATTTAATTATATGAATTAAAAATATTAATAGTTACACAACATGAAAAGATTTTAAATGATGTTTAATGTTTAAATATAAGTATTTGTTAAAAGGAAATGAGTTTATTGGTGTATGTGAGATTCATGTATTAGCATGTTTGTAAAGGAGTTATACACCCTGTTAGACTCATTAAAAAGGTTTTTATGGAACCATATGAGTGATTAGTTGATTTTATTTGTTTTATATTATTTTATATCAACCCTAATATCTTCTCCATAAATTTTGGAAATATATAATCTATATTAATTGCTTGGTTCAGTGATTGATCTCCATTATGATTAGGTTATGTCTATCTAGGAGAGGAATCCTCCTATTTCTTCATTTCATTTGATCATGGTAGAATTGTAAAATTTATTATTGAAATTATTTATTTTTTATGATTTTTTATCATGATTATTTTTATATTTGTTGGGTTATCTCATTATATGGTCCAGTCATATGTTGGTTACAGTGCGGAGGGTGTGCATTCTTGAGGTATGTTTTTATCTTTCCTCCCTATCAATCTTTTTTTAAATTGAATCATTTATGAGATTTGTATACTGAATATAGGTCCTCCATTATCATAATTGTGTTACTACTTATTGGTGGATCTTATTTTGGGTGTGTATGACTTTATTTTTGAGGTAGTTGGTTTTTTCTATAGCCTATGCTGGATGAACTGCACTTCTTTGGATTTTATAATTAAATGGAATGATTGAATGATTTGATTTGTGTAAGGGGAAATGGTTTTTTTATAAAATATGGGTTTTCCATTTTTTTTAAATAAAATTGTCTTTTCATATCATTGTGAAATCTATTTTTGAAATGGTTTTCAAAGTTTGGTTTTGATGAAATGGTATGGAAAAAAAACGAGAACATGGGATACATAGGGTACTTATGTTGAAGGTGTAGTAATATTCCTCTTTCATTGTTGGGGTTTCATTCATGTAGTGTTCATTTACCCCATATTAATGTTGTTATAGGTTCATGTTAGGCCTTTTGGGGTATTTACATTCTACTTTTTTTCTCTTCTCTCAATATTCAATGCATATATCTATAGACTTCATGCATAGGACTGTCTATGTTAGGTTCAAGTGTCTGAGAGATCCTGAACTAGTGTAATCCTTGGTTTGATGTTGCCATTTAATGGGATTATACTATTTTGGTTGAATTACCATGGATTTAGTATGAAATTTTATATCTTCTTTTCTTTAAAAGACGACTTTGTGGTATAAAAAATTATTTGGAATGATTTACCTACTTTATTTGGAAATGTGTAAAAATGTGAAATTAATTTTTGTTCCATGACTTTTATATAAAATTTTTAAACAATTTATCATTACTTGTATTAATTAAATTTCTGAATTATTAGATTATTTTACAGAAACGTGATATAGAACACTTGGGTCGGCCACTACTGAGCATGTTAGCTGACACACAGTGCACTTCTTCAGTGGTTCATAAACCTTGTTATGTATTTCAATATATGGAAAAACAAGGCACCATAGTGAGGCAGCAATGTTTTCTTTTTGATGGTTTTTGGTTGCTAGAAGTGAGATGGAGAGATAATTACCATGTAATCACATTCACACTATTATAGTAGTATTTTTAGTTTTTTAATCATTTGAAGATGGACTCATCTTAGAGAGATTATTTTTCAACATTTCTAGTTTTATCACATACATTGTTCTCTATCCGTTATAACATATATATTCATGTTTTTATCAAAAATTTATTCTATGTCTTTATATATGTCATTTTTTATACTTTTATTTGGGAGAAATCATTACATATATTTGTTGTTGATACCCAAATTCTAAATTCTACACTGTGGGAATCGAGAATGCACTTGGAGTTTGTGATGACTTGGGTCAATTATTATTATTGAGAGAGTATCTATTCGAGTTTACCACCTTAAATCCATATAATAATGGGGAAATAAAATATAATACAATCATAAGAAAAAAATACCCATCTTATAATAATAGAGTTCAAGAAGAAACAATATAACTCAGTTAAATGATATTGAGATAAGAAACTCCCTTAAGAATATAGTAACAATTGAATAAAAATGATATGAAGGATTGATTCGTGAGAATACATGTAAATATCAATAAATAAATAATAATAATAATTAAATGAAAATTGTGTATTAATTACACCAATGAAAATAATAATATTTGTATAATATGAAAACATTACATAATGAAGGTAAATTGAGATAAAAATCATAACTTGGATTCAATTTTTTTGTACATTATCTTACCTCTTATATAAAAAATATAACTATACAAAGCACTTATTTTATGACCTAAATAATATATATTACCTTCTCATAAACTTTTTTTAAAATTTATTCCCTTTTAATATGTTATTTGGTTATATTATATTTTCATCATCAGATGTTAATATGTTCATCATTTTCATTCAAGTTTAATTATGGTGATGTTGGTTCTTGTTTATAGAAAAATATTCATCATTAAAATATTAAGAAGTTTTATGTAATTCAACTTTAATAACGTTTTATATATTTTACATTTCATTCTCTTAGATATTTATGTATGGTTCTTAATGACAAAACATATAAGGGGATTGTTTTAAAAAAATAATGAATAAAAGGTTGTATCTTAATAATAATTAAATTTTAATATGTACATTAAATAAAAAATATTTAATTATTAATATCACATATTACCAGTAATTGTGTTTCCAAAACCATCCATCATAAAAAATGATATTATTGTTCATATTATTGGTTAAACTGACCCAAATAAGAATATACTTTAATCAATGGATGAGTACGATTATGAAATTATA
This sequence comes from Viscum album, assembly GCA_963277665.1. Taxonomy (NCBI): domain Eukaryota; kingdom Viridiplantae; phylum Streptophyta; class Magnoliopsida; order Santalales; family Viscaceae; genus Viscum; species Viscum album. Next base: position 252,160,756 of record OY728133.1, read on the forward strand.
TTAATATAATTATTACCTAATTATAAAATATATTTAAATAATTTTGTTTCAATTATTTATTCATCCCTATATTCATTTTATTGTAACTATGAGAACTGTTCATGAGAATAGGACTCAAGATGAGCTTGTTTCGAGAAATGTACTAATATTAATAGATTAATTTTTAATGATTTTTCATCCCCATACTCATTTTATTGAATTTATGGGAAGTTTTTGTGAGAACGGGAATCATGATGAGCATATTTTGAGTAATTTACCAAAATGAATTGATTACATTATAATTATTTTTATTTTTTTATCATCATTTTAGAACCATATTCATCATATTAATTACTCATTTATATCATATATATTTATCAAAATTTTCTAAACCCAATGATGTATAATGGTGATGAAAAATGAAATATGTAGTTCATGAATATAGTAGTTCTCACATAACATGATCAACATTTTCACTTTTTGAATGGTTAAATGGAATATGGAAAATTCTAATGTCATAAAAATAATAATATTTTAGTATAATTATTAATATAGTATAATTATTTCAACATAGATATAATATATTCGGAGGCTTTATAAGAAACAATAATGGAATAGAAATGAAAACTGAGTGATTATGCGTTTTTACCTAACTCTTATGTATAAATTCTTGGGCCTTGTTAGAATATTCTTTTAGTGATACCATCACCTATAGATCATAGTATAAATATTTTGCGGGATATTTTAGAAAAAATTGGGTAATACAAAAGGCTTGTGGTGTAAGGGGAAATGAGGGGGTGAGAGGATTCTTTTATAACTAAGATGGGTGGAACATTTGAAAATACTTGTAACATTATATTAAAGTCTTGTCAATTTCAATGAAAATTTGAACAAAAAGTGGAAAGTATTGGATAGGGATTGAGTCTCAGTATAAAATCCTATCATACTAATAGGTAGTGGATAATTATTATGATTTATTACTCCTTTTATAAATTTACTTTTTTCCATAATTTAATATTACTTTGGTAACTCATTTTTAACCTCGTTAACATATTGTTATTTATAAAATTTAATTTTACTTGTTACTTAATTTTCACTTAATAATTTAAAACATTATAATCAATTTATAATATTTAATTTTTAAAAATAATACAAATTACTTCTATAGTAATTATTTTATGACGTATAAAAACTGATTAAAAAAATCAAAAATAGGTTCAAAATTTTCAAACATAAGTTTTAAATTAAAAATATTTTTTAAAATTTATAATATTAGTTATAAAATAATTATTTATTCATTAAAAATTTTATTTAAATTCTTTTCAAACTTTTCTATCATTATAATTTCATAAAATTAGTGATATTAGTAAAAAATACTTTTGGATTATTTACCTAAAAATTTATTTTTTGGAAAAAAACCAAAAACTCACCTGAAGGTAATATTTTCATTATGACCCCAAAATTGATGTTCAATTTTTAAAATTTAAATACTAAAATTTAGGATTTCATATTTTAAATAGAAACATAAAATATAATAAAAAACCTATTTTTATAGAAAATTGATGTTTTAAAATATTTTTGGTTCAAATTCATAATTCATATAAATTATTTATTTAATTAGTGATAATATATTATTCATAAAAATAATATATTTTACCATAATTTTACAATGATATATTTAATTTCTTAAAATAAAATTCATTATGTAAAAAAATGAATTTTTTATTAAATTAATTTTTTAGACATAAAATGAATTTATTCTTATTACATTACACGTAATAAATATTGGATGGATGTTAATTTATTTCTATTATAGATATTTTCAATATATTTCATTATAAATAATAAATAATCAAGTGAAATTTAGAAATATCTAACACTTTAAAAACTATTTTTTAAAATAAATATTTATTTTATATTAAATAATCATGACAAAAAAACTTTTAAAATTAATTACATATGATCTAAAAAATTTACATTACATATCTATTACTATTAGGATCATTCATTAAACTTTATAAATACATTATAAAGTAATAAAATTTAGTTCTAAAAAATGTATATTTTTTATCAAATCTTTTGACAAAATGTATTTGTTTTTATGGAAAATTGTAATATTTTATCTCAATAAAATGTATCATGGCCTATTTTATTTTGGTGTTCCATGTGAAGAAACTTATTCAACATAGTATTTATTAAATAAAAAACTTTTTAAAACATGGGTTTTTATATATAATCCCCAAAATCTAATCGATAAATCTTGTGACATAAAAACCATAATAGATGCCACATATATTGTCCATAGAACACTCCTAGTAATTCTGTTGGAAAAATCCCCTTCAACATTAATTATTTATATAGGAATTAGAATAAACACAAGAAAATTTCACCAAAAAAATTTCCAATGTCAAAACAATGAGAAATGACAGGGGTTCTTCATCTCTTGGCATCCTCGATCCACTACATTCCAAATACCTTACATTTAGGACAATTTCACTATGATCTAGTGAAATCATAACTCAATCACTAATTTTAAATCACCACAACAAAAGGTTAAACTTGTAAGATGAATAATGAAGGGATAATAAAGATTTTATACCTAAAATAACTAAAGAAATATCCACCAACAATAGTCCTAATCAATGGGGTATAGGGGAAGAAGGGGGAGATAAAGAAAAAACAAAAATATAAATCCACACTGAGTCTTTTAGCCTAAAATGATGGTTTAAACCTTGAAAATATGGTTCTACACCATCATAAAAACATGAAAAGAGGTATATTGAACTCCCCAATTATAGGGTTGTATAATAGTGTGTCCCACTATGTTATAGTGAAATTACTACCCACCAAATCAATATCCAATCCCATGGCCACCCATTGGGGCATAGCCCAAGGATATGTGAAAAAAACCCTCATAAAAAGGTGGAACTATAAAATTTTATAGGGTTATTTAAGACACCACACTCCCAAATATATATTTTTGTCTTACCCCATATAAACCCTTCATAGTGTAGCTCAATTAGTATGTCATGAGATTTACTTACCTAAAAACCACATAGAATAGAACCATGTGTTTGTTGTGATCATCTCTATCGATCCCCTATCATGGTGCAACCCTAAGGTTGTATCATGTTCCTTTTCATGTAGTAAAAATCTCATCCAAACTCTATGACTATCTCTAAAAATCTAACTAACCCCAAAACACATTCATAAAACTTATTAGATGTGTTTCAACTCCCGTAATCCCAATAAGAGTAAAAATTCTAAAACATTCCCATGTTTTAATACTTGAATTTAAAATTTCCCTTACTCAAAGAATAAAAATTCTAATTTCCCATGAAAATTACAACTCATAAAAACATAAGTCATTAAAAACTCCCCATTATAAAACTAATCTACCTTGAGATGAAACTAATAACATATCTATATTTATAATCCATTAATCTGAATCTTATACATCCCAAAAATACTAATAAAAATGCTAATTTGATATTATCCAAAAACCAACACACTGAACCCATCTACACTAAATTTTCTCAAAAAACCCAATTATAATTCTTATAACATAATAATTATATCCAATAAAATAAAAAAAACACCAATTCATATATTGAAATTGAGTTATTCATAATGATATCTTATGTCCCTCTTATGTCTTCCCTTTCTTGAAAACAACCAACCTCTCAAGTCAATGCACAATCACATCAATCGGCTCACCATACCATAATTCCTAGAGGAATCGCATCGATACACAAACACCTAAATTTTTATCTTAATCGAATAATAAATTCTATAACTATGGGTGACATTATAAATCTTTCCAAAACCACCATCATACCCACTATCGACTACTGATGACCCTCCTGTGAATCCCTCTTATAAAATTTTGACTTCTACCAGAGTCAACCACCCAAGGAACTAACTCTACCTAAACACCATAGATGAATTCAAATTATAGTGTTTAATATTAAAAATGATGGAATTCAACTTCTTACACATAAGAATCAAGGTTGATTCCTAAACCACTCAACCATCGATTTCACTACACCATGACACTATTAACATGAGGAATATAATTGAATTAACTAATGAGTTTTGGACCCATGGTAGTATCATCATTTTTTTCTTATTAAAATAAAATTACAAATATCAAAACCTCATGTCCTATAAAATACTAACTTTAATGACTAGATAAGACCAACTCTATCATACTTGAGTGCTATCAAGAAACACCAACCTCCAAAAATGACATACTCACTAAGGGTTTTATACTCAAAATTAACATTAAGAACCCAAATTATATTTTCAAATAATTTTTCCTTTTCTGGTTATTTTTTAGAAAAAGAGGAGTTTCAAGAAATTTCAGGAGTACACGCCGTGTACTTTAAGTAAACATCGTGTACCTAGTTGTCACGGGTGACTGTGTACTAGTCATGTAATGGCCGAGTACATGGCCGTGTGTGGTGACCTAAAGACCACCTAAAGAGCAAGCCAGAAAAGGAAAGAACATGTTGTGTACTTTTAAAGAACATGACATGTACTTTATTTTTTTCATTAAATGGACTGAGGTCGCGTCTGACAGACAGAACACACTTCTTCATCGTCTGTCTTGTCCAGAAGCGTTTTTAGGGCCACAGATCTTTTCTGAGCCCCCGACTCGTTTGAATGTTTGAATAGTTTTTCTACGGAGTTATATGGAAATTCATATCCCGAGGTTCACGTATATCAATCTCACGATGTTGAGGTAGGTGGTTTGTTCCTTTCCGTAGATATCCTTTGAGTTATATGTGCAAAATTTCCCAATAACATTGTTTGGGGTGTTGCGTTTTTATGATTTTTAGCCCTGTTATTGTCTATTATGCCTTGTTTGTTTGGATAGAGGTTAATGGTGGTGAATAGGGTTAACATTTCCATGATATGGATGTTTTTACCATGTTTTCTTATTATTGACCATTTGGGCTAGCCTTGCTTGTTAGGCTTCTGCTTTCTTTCCATGCCTAGTATTGTTTAGATGGAGTGATTATTATCTGACATTCTATGTTATGTTATAGTTTGTTTAGCCAAGTAGGTCTTGAGGCTTACTTTGGTTGCTGATTATCATTTTTGCACGATTTTTTACACGGGACTGCGGGAACCTGGTGTAGTGAGACCATAGGGGAAATTGACATTGAAGGTTTTCCCAGAGTGTTTACTATAATTATCACATTACGGGACCATAGGGGGTCTTGACATTGAGTGATCCCTCCGAGTGACTATAGTTAAATTACGAGGCCACATGAGTAATTCACATTGAGTTTTTCCTCAAAGTGTCTATAGATTACCATTAAAGGGCTATAGAGGTAATCAACAGTGAGTGCTTCCTCATAGAGTCTTTGATCACTCATGACTATAGGGGGAATTGACAGTGAGTTCTTCTTTAGAGATTCTTTGTTATATCTTATCTTTTAATGTGAGCCAGAGGGGTTAGGCTTTGAGAACTACCTATAGGGTTGCTTGTATTTGTTTTTAGTTGATTAAATATATAAAAGTAAAAAAAAAATTAAATGAAAATGTTGGATTTTTTACTTTTGAGTACTTCCTTGTTTAATACTTATTCTTTCTTATTGTTTTCAATATATATTCATTGACTTTTGGGTGTAGATCTTCGGGTGGTTTCCTTATGGGATTAGTCTCACATCCTATTTAGGTCATGCTTTTGGGCCCCAACAGATTATATTGTTGTTGGTATAGATAAGGGAAAGCACCCTTCTACTTCATGTACTTGATTTTTGTGGATCTAGAGAGCATAGGGCCAAGATGAGGCTTGCAATTCTGGTGGATTTTATCTATATTCTTTTGTAATTTGTTTTACTACTGTATTTCAGTATTGTGACTTGTTTGTCTTCTTTCCAAGATATATGTATCATGAATCAATATATATATATATGTGCTTCAGTTGTTTTTTCTTCAGTCTTTCATTGTTTACTATTGCATTCTTTTACTGCTTCTACTATCATATATCTGTTATTTCCACTACGTTACTCTTCCAATGAGGGAATATTTTCCCCACTATGAGACCCCAGGCCCTCAATTCTAGTTGGAAGCCTCTAGCTTTTGGGAAAATGCGCTTGAGGCCATATGACCAACTAGGTATGGGGCACCTCTGGGAGGCTTCCAGAACCAAGACATTTCGAAGTGGTATTAAAGGAATTATTTTCTTTATGAATTACTGTTTGGATCCTACATCCAGGGATATGATGGAATAGGTACTTGGTAATAAGTTGTGCCTGGGAGTAGCTAACCTATGTATAGGGAAAATCCAATTTACCTCATTATTGTAATTTTCTGGTATTGTATTTTTATAGTTGATTTGATTTCACCATTGGGTGATTCACATGTATTGTGTTGTTATCATTGATGTTATTGGGGATTTATTTTTGTTAGAACCTGATGAGATGAGGGTATTTCATTTCATCCATCATATAGGCACTTACTAGAGATCACATGACATTTAGGGTGCATTAGTGATTGCATGTCATTGTGATAGATGTTTTGCAAGATATGCATGTTTTTGTGATAGATGCCCTGATAGAATACCGTCTATTTCATAAGGTATTTGATTTTGTAAGGTTGTGTTTGAATGGATGCCAAACTTTGGTTCTTAAGGTGTTATGGTCCTTCATGGATCAAAAAATAGTTTATCATTGTATTGTTATTCATTGTGTATGACATGTATAATATGCCAATATTGGATTCGTAGGGAGTACAGGCCCTCACAGATTGGAATTTGGAACATTAATATTCATTTCAGTTTTTTTATGGGTTCTAAAGTAGTTTCTGAGGCTTACTGTCTGGAAAACCCAGAATACACAGTGTGTATTGATAAACACATTCCATGTGTCCTTCTTTTTGGGAAGTATCTATTTTTCTTGAGTACACGCCATGTGTTGTATGTATACGTCGTGTAGTCCCTAACCATGTCACTAGTTGTATGGGCAGAGACACGGTGTTCGTAAATCTATGTTGGAACACTTCATGTACTGATTCTACACACCGTGTTCTATAGACCATGTGTCCACCCATGAGACTAAAGACACAAATGGATAACACATAAGTTATACATGCCGAATGATGCTTGAACATGTTGTGTAGTGTAACCCATGTATCTGGTGATGTATCGAACAACACATATTGGGGAAATCATTCTTGTACATGTCATGTCTGGCACAAACATTCCTTGTAGAGTTATCCGTGTAACCAGTCGTGTAACTAACAACATGTGTTGGTGAAGTTCATCTAGTACACGTCCTGTCTGGAACTAACATATCATGTAGTCTTTTTCTATGGAAACTGTGTGGCCTAGTTATGTAGAAGAACTCAGGAAGGGAAAAAAATTCAAGTATGCACCAAGTGTTAGAACAACACGTTGTGTGTATGGGGTGTTACACAACCTGGGATAGAAAAATTACACGCCCATGTAAAGGCTTAAGGGAACACACCATGTATGAATTATACATGTTGTGTATCCATGTTTGGAAAAACATGAATGATTTATTTCTCTTGTTCCCTTCTTACACTTCTATGTTTCAGTCCCTGATAATCTTGATCTAAGATGTGTGCTTGACCTTACAGAGTCGTGATACTAAGACGTCCTCTAGTGGTCCACCAGTTACAGGGCAGTGATAAGACACTAGATATGGATGATCAGGGACTAACAGCAGATCTTCTATTTGTGCCAGTCTTGGCACCAGCCGTCATTACACATACAGGTGCTGACGCATAGTTCTAAGAGGTATTTATGAGGTTTATTCAGACCTTCCAAGGAGTATTGCATCATGCCCCATATATGGCATATTTCACATGGGTTTTCCATCAGCATCATCCTCCCACATTCACAGCATAAGGAGGACCTCAGGATACAGAGTCATGGCTAGAATCCATTTTTTCTATCTTAAAGAATTGGAGATTCCTCCAGAGAGGAGGGTGAAGCTTGCGACTTACATGCTTTAGGACTCCACCAAGAGATGGTGGGATGTGATCTTATAGTCGGGATGCCAGTAGGTTATGGCATGGGATGAGTATCAGTTTATCTTCTATGACTACTTCTATCCATATACTTTGAGGTCTGATCGAACCCATGAGTCCATGAGTCTAGATCAGGGTACTCTTTCTGTTAGGGAGTATTCTTCTCACTTTATAGAGCTACAGCGCTTTACACCCTTACTAGGGGGAGATGATTTATTCCTTGCATGGATGTTTAAGGATAGTCTCAGGTAGGATATCTGATCTCAAGTGAAAATATTCAGGTTGAATTCCATCACTTCCATATTCAACCAGGCGCTAATCATGGAGCACAACCTAAGGGATTATAGAGATGTGGGCTAGGGCAGTTCAGCATCTAGAGTTGGTATTTCTCCAGCTGATAGTAGGAAGCACCGTAGAGATTCTACACATGGAGATCCGAGTAGGTGGGATTCAACTTCAGGGAGCCAGTTGTTATGCTACTAGTGTGTTAAGGTCAGGCATACTAGGCCACATTTCTCGAGAGACCTAGTGGAGTGCCAATATTGTGGAAATATGGGTCATCTTTAGCAGTTCTGTCTTTTTTTTCACCTTCTGTTGGTGAAAGGGGTTCTTCTATGACTCCTCATTCAGGAGTAACACCACCCATTTCTCATCAGTCAAGGAACTAGAGTTCTTCAGGCCATTCAGGCTGAGGTGGATGTCATGGTATTGGTAGCCAATTTCTAGGCTTTCAGCAAGAATAGGGTGGATCATCCCCGGGGGGTCAGGCAAGGTCGTTGGGCCACAGTGTTGGTCAGAAATTTGTAGTGGATCATACCCAGAAGAAGTAGGATCTTGGAACCTCTATAGTACGAGGTACGATCCTAGTTGTCTCAGTCTTAGCTTCTGCTCTTTTAGATACAAGGGCATCCCACAGCTTTATATTTGTCGTTGTTGTGGAGAGCCTTGGTCTTTTTATCTTTTCTTCTGCTGATATCTTGACACTAGACACACTATTGGGTAAAATAACCACTGGTATATGTTAGTTCAAGGAGTTCCCTCTCAAGGTTGGTGGGTGTCACTTCATATGGAACATTTATGTCCAACAGATGACAATCTATGATTTCATTCTCAGAATGGACTGGTAAGTTTCCTTCCAGGAATTTGTCGATTGATATCACTTTTGGGTGGGTTTCACAACACTAGAGGGCAGATTGTTTCTTCATAAGGGTGAGTGGGATGTATAGGAAATAAGAGTAGGACCTGAGTATCATGGGTTGGGAGGAGTTATAGCCCAGATTGTTAGTTTATATCTTGATGACCTGGTGAATTCACAAATTGGCTTTCCTCTAGTGGTGGTTCATTTAAGGTATGTCTTTCTAGAGGACTTTTCAGGATTTCTTCTAGATCTAGAGGTGGAATATTCTATTGATCATATTCCATGAGTGGAATTGGGGTATATTCATCCTTATAGGATAGCTACACCAGAGTTACAGGAGATAAAGAAGCAGTTGGAGGACTTGCAGGCAAAGGGTTTCATCCTACATAGTACATCTCCTTGGGGTTCACCTATCCTGTTTGCGAAGAAGGCAGATGGTATCCTCAGACTCTGTGTGTATTATTGGAAGTTGAACCAGTTTACGGTTAAGATTTGATATCCCTTACTGAGGATTGATGATCTCTTTGATCAACTTCTAGGATCCTGAGTGTTCTCAAAGATTTACTTGAGATCTGGTTACAATCCACTGCATGTTAGAACATTTGATGTACCTCTTACAGCCCTTTAGAGTAGTTACGATATATTTGAGTATGTGGTTATGCTGTTCGGTCTCATGAATGTGCCTACAGTTTTCATGGCACTGATATACCGAGTGTTCCATCCTTATTTGGATTCTTTTATGGTAGTCATCATGGATGACATCTTGGTGTACTCTAACACTCAACAAGACCATGCTACACATCTTGAGATCATTTTGTGTACACTTAGAGAGAATCAGTTATATGCTAAGCTCACAAAATTACACTTTTGGATAGACCAGATTCACTTCATGGGATATGCTATCTTAGAGACGGAAGTATCAATAGACCCCGAGAAAGTGAGAGCAGTTGTTTCCTGGGAGGAGCAAAATAATTTCTTTGAAGTATGGTTTTTTCTAGGGATGGATGGTTACTACAGAAGTTTTATACAAGACCTTTCATGCTTAGCATTTCCACTGACGGACCTGACTACGAATGGTGTGAAGTACTTTTGGTTATATTATTCTGAGTCAGCCTTTCAGGAGATAAAAGGGAGGTTGACTTCAGCACCAATACTTGTATTTCCAAATACGGGCAAGAGCTATACTATGTATTGTGATGCATCGGGTATTAGTCTAGGAGTAGTGCTTTTGTAGGGAGATGGAGTTGTTACATATGGGTCTCGGCAGTTGAGGCCACATGAAAAAAATTACCTGATGTACGATCTCGAGCTGGCTGCAGTTGTTCATGCTTTACACTGTTGTGGACATTATGTTCTGGGATAAAAATTTGTGGTTTTCACCAACCACAAAAGTATCAAGTATATCTTCACTCATAATGACCTAAATTTGAGATAGTGAAGGTGGGTTTATTACCTTCAGTCTTTTGAATTTGTGCTTGCCAACATGCCTGGGATGGGAAACACAATGGATAATGTATTGAGTAGGAGAACTCAGATACAGGTAGTTCAAAAGGCCTGTAGTGAGTGGCATCTTACGGCTTTGTTCTCTGAAATTCATTTGGAGTTTCATGACATATAGGGGTAGATGAACCTATCTTTAATAGTAGTTACCCCTACTCTCCTTGATCGAGTGTGAATGAGGAAGCTTTCAGATTCAGAAGGCATGGTCATATGGTATAGTGTGTAAGGAGAGGACCCTATTCCTAGATGGACAGTAGGCGGGGATGAGATCTTTTGTTTTCATAGAAGTGTTTGTGCCAGCAGACATAAATGAGGAGCTAATGTGAGACTTTCCTTCCTCAGTTTTGGCATTACATCCTGGTGTCCCCAAGATGTATCAGGATGTACACTGTCACTATTAGTGGATAGGTATGAAGATAGATGTTGTTGGTGTTGTCATGAGGTGTTCCACCTGTCAGTAGGTGAAGGAGGATCATTAGTGAACAATAGGTATTTTTTATCATTTACCCAATCCCGAGTGGAAAAGGAATGATTTAGCGATGGATTTCATGAAAGGTTTGTTGAGGTCACCTCAAGGGAATGATGCAGTTTGGGTTGTCATTGACAGACTCATGGAGGTTTCTCCCTTTTTGTCGATCAAGTAGACCTTCAGTGTTGATGATCTATAAATTTGGTACATTTGAGAGATTATACTTCTTCATGGTGTTACACACTCCATAATTTTAGATAGGGATGATTGTTTTACTTATCAAGTCTGGTAGGGTCTTTCAGGGGCTTTGGGTACACAGGTACTTTTACGTACAACATATAATCCCCAAATAGATGTTCAGTCTAAGAATACGATTTGGGTGCTTGAGGTAATGCTTCGGGCATGCATCATGGATTTTGGAGGTTAATGGGAGAAGCACATACCTCTTGTGGAGTTTACCAAATATAATAGTTTTCAAGAAACTATTCATATGGAACCTTATGAGGCATTGTAGGGCAGGTCATGTTGATCACCCTTATGCAGGTTGGAGGCAGTAGAGGAAGCTATGCTAGGACCTCGACTTGTCTAGGAGACCATAGAGTAGATAGAGTTGATTTCTAAGAGGATGGCTACTGCATAGTCATGATAGAAGTCTTATGTTGATCGAAGGAGATGACCTTTCGAGTTCAAGGTCAGAGATTAGGTTTTTTTATGTGTCACATTGAGGTTGAGACATAGGAGGATTAGAAGGCAGGGTAAGCATTCATCAAGGTATGCCGGACCGTTTAAGGTGTGGGAGAGAGTCGGGCCGGTTTCCTAGTGGTTGCAATTACCTCTGAGGTACTGGGCTATGCGTGATGTCTTCCACATTTCTCAACTTTGAAGTTACTTCTCAGACCCTTCTCATGTTTCCAACCCAATAATGATGAGTTAGAGGTGGACGCTTCCTTCGAGGAGCATTCTATCCAGATTGTTGATCAAAGTGAGAAAGTTATCAGTGGTTGGTCGGTTCCTCTGGAATGAGTGTTATGGAAGCACATGCATGTACAGGACAATACATGGTAGAGGGAGGATGATGTATAATCACAGTTGCCAGAGTTGTTCGAGGTTTCCTCTGATATGCCTTGTTTGTTTGGTTAGATTTTAATTGTGGTGAATAGGGTTACCCATTCCATGATATGGATGTTTAGCCGGTGTTTACTTGTTATTGACCATTTGGTCTAGCCTTGCCTGTTAGGATGCTGTTTTCTTTCCGTGGCCAGTATTATTAGGATGGAGTGATTATTATCTGACATGCTATGATATTTTGTAGTTTGTTCATCCATGTATTTCTTGAGGTTTACTTTGGATGCTGATTATTATTTATGCACGATTTCTTACACAGGGCTGCGAGAAACCAAGTGTAGTTAGACCATAGGGGAAATTGACATTGAGGGATTTCCCAGAGTGTCTATTATAATTATCACGATGCGAGACCATAGGGGGGATTTATTTGAGTTCTCCCTCAGAGTTTCTATAGTTACGTTACGAGGCCACATGAGAAATTGATATTGAGTGCTTATTAAGAGTGTCTGTTGATTATTGTTAATAGACTATAGGGGGAATTGATGCTGAGTGCTTCCTTAGATATTCTTTGATCACACATGACTATAGGGGGAATTGAAAGTGAGTGCTTCCTCAGAGAGTCTTTGTTATATCTTCCCTTGTAATATGAGCTAGAGGGGTTAGGCTATGAGAACTACCCAGGGGGTTGCTTGTATTTTTTTTTGTTTGATTAAATAATTAAAAGTAAATGTTTGTAAATGAAACTATAGGACTATTTACTTTTGAGTATATCCTTGTTTACTGCTTCTTGTTGCGTATTACCTACCATATATATTCACTAACTGTTAGGCACAGATCTTTGGTTGGATGCCTACTGGGGTTAATCTCACAACCTATTTGGGTCATGATTTTGGACCCAAATATATTTTATTATTGTAGGTATAGATAAGGGAAAGTTCCTTTCTACTTCAGGTACTTGAATTTTGTGGAGATGGAGAGCATAGAACCAAGCTAAGGCTTTTTCTACTGCTAGAGTTTATCTATTTTCTTTTGTACTTTGGTTTACTAAAGTATTCCAAAATTGTGACTTTCTTTGATGCTTTCCTAGAAATATGTATCATGCATCATTATATATATACATGCTTCGTTTTTTTATTTCTTCAGTCTTCTGTTGTTTACTTATTTCATGATTTTACTGCTTCCTCTATTGTGTACCTGTTTTTTCCACTGAGTTACTCTGCCAATGAGGGCATAGTTTCCCCACTATCACACCCAAGGCCCACACTGCTAGTCGGTAGCCTCTAGTATTCGGGGAAATGTGCTTGAGGCCATGTGACCAACTGGGTACGAGGAACCTACGGGAGACTTCTAGAACCGGGACATTACATTAACCAAAACTTATATTAAAAGAGTGAAATAACCTCAAATGTCCAAGGATGTTCTCCACATCACATTTATTCCCCTGTATCCCCTTCTGATTTTAATGCAGAATAGGTTATAACATCACTCTCATTTTACACATTTTGGTATATTCTTTTTTATATCTTGAAAAAACGATCATCATACCACATTTTGAAGATTTTTTCCATGATACGGAAACTTTTTATTTTGTTACCATGTTGATGGAACCTCTCCCATATTTAAAACCATTGTAGAAAAGCTCTGAAATGACAATCCCATTCTTCCACTCATGGTGAAATTTATTTATTTTTTCTATACATTTTAAATCTTTAATAATGACTTCTCTTACCATTAATAGAATATCTCAAATTCCCATAATGACCTCATGCCACCCATCCAAGGGGTATATCTCTAACCTCAATAAGTTATCTCGCTTCAAGATAACCACATACCCAAACCACCTAAATTCTGATGAATCACTTTTTAATAGTTGGGAACTAGGGTTACTCACTACTATAACATCATTATAGCATGACTTTGGTTCATTCAAAACCTAAATATTTATCAATGAACCTGAAAATAGACCATTACAACACTCAAAAACAAAAGTATCAATAAATTATATAATCAGACTCTTTATTCCATTAGTAACATCTTATCCATTTTGGGATCATTTTCCTAGTCAACTATCTATATATACCTTAAATTTAAACACAAAATCAAATAATCCCTTTTTTCAATCTCCCAAAAAACCCAAGACATTTTATTCGTTCCAAAACAAAAAAAAATTATCACCCACCACTAGGGAATCATTGAAAAACCAACATCATTTACCATGATTTACTTATCCCTGAACTATTTATCTATGATATCTATCAACTATCCCATAAAACCACATCTAAATCCATCAAGTCTAAGATTTGAATTGATCCTAACTTCAAAAAATATCCATGAAACAATAAGAACAACATTTTTTTTACATAATAATAGGACATGGCATCTTTCATTCCCTTCATCTTCCTTCTCAAAGTTATTTATCACATTAAGGAGACCTATGACCATTATAAAATATATCACATGCATAAACCACCTATTCCAATCCATCGCATGGTGTCAAAAAACTAATCCAACCAACCAGGGGTTTCAAGAAATTAATGATATCTCAGAACTGTATGATCATCATCAGACAACATCTCATCATAGAATGAACATAAGCTATCCCCAAAAAATACTAATCATAAAAAAAATACATAGTCTAGTTGAGTATAATTTTTTCAAAAAATTATATGGTAAAATATTATATAATTCAGTGTTGAAACATTAGAGAATTGGACTTACCACTTTTTTGGTGTTCATAACTCACCAAACTAAGGTTCTTTTTAAACTATGATGTATTCCAATCTTGGAATACCACTCCCAAACTTGTAATATAGATAAAAAAGGATCTAATAGTATTTTTTATCACCTTGGATAAAATTACACAGAAATCCCCAGGATGGATTCTAATATGAAATTAGACACACCACCCCATATATTAGAGGATATTGACTATTGATTAGAGTTTATAATCAATTTTGGGTAGAATATACCTTATATTAATCAACCATAAAAAATAAATAAATAACAAAATATTATCTAGAATCAAATAATTATAGCACCCATGTCTCTAATTATATCCAAAGAAAATTATAACAAGAGAAAAATACACTCACTCTTTAATAGATGAATATGTTGGTCATATAGTAAAACATACCAATAGAAATCCCACTGTGATGATCATATTTACAATATATATAGACTCAAATATATAATGAGGATATAATTGAAAACCTAAACCTCACCTCAACCATATATTCAATCCCCATCGATCTAATTTATCCAAACCCATCATGATATTTTCTATCAAACCTGTATATAAGACATGAGGACTAAATGCACTATATGTTGTCAATATAGGGTGTAGTAAATAAATCTTAGTAGGGTCTCACTAAGATCCCATA
This sequence comes from Viscum album, assembly GCA_963277665.1. Lineage (NCBI taxonomy): Eukaryota > Viridiplantae > Streptophyta > Magnoliopsida > Santalales > Viscaceae > Viscum > Viscum album. The sequence goes on from OY728133.1 coordinate 252,176,291, forward strand.
ATATACACCATTATATATATATATATATATATATATATATGTTTATTCATAAGAAAAAAAACACAAGACATAAAAGCATACATGTTAGGTCATTGTGTGTCATCCGGGCCAAAATAACACCCAACCATACCTTCTCATCCAATAATGGGGAATGAAGTCACCTCATTCCATAAATGCTAACTGATACACATAAAAAATGGTATGGTCCCATACCTATGTCTTAATAACTACCATATATCTTTTGGTAGGATATCACAACAATTAAGGATCTCTTATCCTATATCATGTCACCACCCTCTCTCATTGGGTATGGTTGTACACTATATCTCAAACAAAATCTCGCCTGACCACACACTCACTTAGGTTGAGGTCATATTCTAGGACTCATACCATTTCATATACCTTCACCCTATAACTCAATGAGAGGTCCATAACTTGCCATAGCTTCCACAATACCACACATTTTTTAGTCTAATATCCTATCCCTTCCACTACCCCATCACTCAGAGTGAGGTCACATAACTATGTCTTAACCACTACCCTCTCACTAATGGAGGATTATAACACCACAACTTCATCCTATACCATCTTATTAGTGGAAGTTTCCTATACCGGGCCTCTTCCACTACCCTCACACCCAGGGCAGGGTCTCCAAAATAATTTACAACATCCAAAGTATCTGATACACAAATCATTTCCAGGTCTGTCCATGACTCTATATGTTGCATCATGATGTCACCTTCCCAACCATAAAAATAGACTACTCTCTACTCTATTACTCTCCTAAATAAATAAAAGTCCTAGTTATATTTATCCCTCATCTATCCACATGTTTATATCTAGCACTCCATTAGAGCATGACACTAAAAAAGATCATTCAATTCACCCTAACCATCCGAAAAACACTATAATACCAAGAAAACACCATGGATCGAAAAAAAACCTTGGTGACCTCAAAACCATTAGGACACAACCAAAATACATTTCTCAAAACCCTAGAAAAACTCATCCAAACTATCCCATTATTCTATTAAAATCCATTTCCACAACCATACTCAGGTTCTAAGGACACACCTACCACATGAGTACTCACAATCTAAAAAACATAAGTAATCCTCCCCATAATGACATTTGAATCCCTATAGAACTTATGATGGTCACCACATGCACTAGTACCACTACAAAACCCTTAAGGGGGTGTTTCCATCCATACATGACATAAACATCTATATTACCCATCACTCATAGACCTAGTCACAATATTCATGTGATACTAAGAACATAGAATACAATATAGGATAACCAAAAATCATCTTGATCTCAAATTCATATCCCATGATCCTTATACACTCGACTAGAATTCAAACCCCTTAGTGATGATGTGGTTGGGAAATTCTAGTGCACTCAATACGTAATGTAAAACTCTCTCTATGTCAAGGAGGACTTTAACCACCTAATATTCTAATTAGAGAACTCACATTACCTATCAAAATTACTCATCCCCAAATCCACATGCATGCATACACAATCAAACATAAACTTGTATATAGTGAAGTATCATGGGGACCACCTACATCAATAATTTGTTTACCATACATAATCCATGATCATCCAGGACTTATCCAATTCCAAACCAATTCCCATCCATGCCATGATCTTCTATTTTATCGAAATTTCCAAATAATTAATTATTCAAATTATAATTAAAGAAATGATATAAACTCAAGAAGTATAGTCCTTGGAAAACCTTGTAATCCTGAAACACTACAATTGGGACCAATCACACACATATGGTTCATGGCGCACTCCCAACACCACTATAAAAAAAATTATATAAACTAAAATCCAATTAATTCATAATTTAAAAATTCATTATCATAAATCCTTTAGATACTCATTAAGAAACATTACGTTATCAAAATATTATGCAACGACATGTGTCAATCATCTATCACCACCCATAGGCCACCACATGCCAAATACCATTCATTTGGGATGATTACACCATACTATAGTGTAATATTACCTCAATAGGTAAACCGTATTCATTAAGAATTTTGGGTAAACTAATACAAAGAAGAATAAAAGGGGTGGGAGGGATAATACCTAAAATAACTATTGAAATCATGGACAACAATAACCCTCAACAAAGGGTTCCAATAGGGGAAGGATTAGGGGATGATCAAACCAAAATTTCCCTCCAAGATTCATAATTCTACTTAAAATTTAATGGTTCCCACCTATAAAAAATAATAATACACCCATATAAAAATATTAAAATAGGCTCATGATAGTATGGAAAAAGGTTTCATGGAATAATTCTCAAATTTCGATGTCTTATTGCAGAAAGATCCACTGGGTAAATGTGAAATTTTTGCCCCGAACATTATCACCCACAACATGTGGCCCCACATTGAAATGTGGCCTAAGGATCCAAAACACCACACCTTCCTCTATGGTATAACTAGAAAACATGATGGGGTAATTCACAACACATTTCTTATAAGTATGTGTTGTGATCTTCCCTTATAGACATACCTCTGGTGCATCCAGTAATGACCTAAAGTTTTATCAATGAAATGTCCTTCTTATAATTATGACTTATAGTATAATCACATTCGCAATAATAATGAAATATCATGATACTAAATACTATGTGATCATTGAACATAATTTTTCCACTTCTATATTTTGGATTTCAAAAATCTGACATGCACGATTGTGTTTATGGTGATATTTGGAGTCTAATAGAACAAACATAAATTTTAGTGAATAGTAACCTATGCTTATGAATAGTAACCTAAGCATATGGATAGTAATACAACTCTTTTAAATATTAAATCTTCTAAAATAATAGTATCCTTATCCATGAATGATTAAATAAAATTTAGCCATCTTATAAGTTATAATATGACCATAGTAAAAGAATTTTATTTTTTTATGCCATAAATAAATAATTATTATTAACTAATTAATTTATAATAAAATTCATTTTCATAAAATTTATTTATAAATAAACAATTATATATATTCTGGTTTTAATATAATTTTATAAGAACTTCTGTAATTTTTGAAATCATTATGAAATTAGTTTTAATTTTAAAATCTGTATTTTCATGTAAATTATAATTTTAATTAATAATTAAATTAATCATATTTAGAAAAATATTTTTAGAAAAATGGAGTTAATTTTTAGATTCTACACATCAAAAAATAGTGAGGGTTAGTTTTTTTGATTTTTTGAAAATATGTGAGATTTTATGAATATTGAAATGCTATAATTTACAAAATAAGATAAATTCATTAATTATAGTGTCATGTATGGTGTTATGATAATTTAAGCCCAATTGTCTATAAATAACATGATTTATTACTATTATTGGACATGGAATCATCCCTATTACTTTTCTTGTAGTGAAATAATAAATTAATGAATATAATATTGAGAAAACCCCTCTCCCCTCGACTATAAATACCACCCTTCACACCCTCATTTCCTCACACCTCTCAAGATTCAATCCATGTCTAAACTCTATCCAAAAATCATTCCTACCCACACCCCCCACATCTAAATAGATTTTGGTATTATCAAAATACTAATATAAGGTGCCTTAAGGAGGATCCAAGAGGTAATTCCTCTCTCTCTCTCTCTTTTCTTTTAATTTCCATTCAATTTCAGGTTCTTTTCTTAATATGTCCCCACCTATCCACATCCACATGGTATAGTAACTCCAATATCATACATATACTGGAATTTTATGATACTAATGGGATAATATATCATTAAACATACTTCTACTCTTCTTTTTATTTTAGAAAGGAAAACATTTTTCGTTAGATGATAATTTATCACCTTCAAGAACGGCATGTTTTCATTTTCCTTAATCGCCTTAATATCTTGTGATGAATCCATTTATTATGGTTTAACCAGATTATTTTATATTTATTATATCCTATATAATTTTATAGAACTATATTATGTACATATTACTAAATAATTAAACAAAATAAGTTCATTGTGGTCAAAACCCCACTGGAGTTAACAAAAATGATCATCATTAAATTCCATTATAATGATTCATTATCATGGTATATAGAAAAATTATTTACAAGATAATTTCATGTTTTGTAACATCATAAATAACATATAATTACAATTATTGATGTTTATCCATGTTTTAAATGAAATTTTATTCCTAAATACAAGTGAACCATTTAAGAAAAATATAAAAACAATCATTCTCGAACAATGAATTTAAAATCAATTACTCATACAAAAGCCTATAAATTAACTTAATAAACCCTTAATGAATCTTATTAACGTATAAAAGGTTATTGAATTTTTAATTAATGATTAAAATGTGGTTATAAAATACATTAAAGTGAAGAAAGAATTCTGATACAAGGTAAGGGGAAATTCTCGAACCCAACTCTCATACCTTGGTTTTTCCCTCTTTCTGCCCTTTTTTAGTCTAAATATGCCATAAGAATAATTTATTCATCTTCATCATACCTATTCTGGGTTATAAATGTTTTATAATTTAATTTATGACATACCCAATGTTCTTCCAAATGAACACTTCTTACAAATAAACACGCTCTTTTTAGTTCTCAAAGATTATTTCTACTTCAGTCATCATTGATTATTTTAAGTTAGGAATGTTATCCCCTCTCTATTTTTGGAGCCAAATATTTATTAATGTATTTTTTTATGTGAAACCCATTATTTTCCAAGGTTTATTTTATGTTTAAGTTTCATATATGTTCTTTGCGGCATGTAAGACAATTAAAATGTTATGACGTGATGGGTGTGCCCAGAATTATATAGTGCAATACGAATGTTTGAATGTGATAGGTGCACCTAGAATTGTAAGGAGCTATAAAGATTTGGGTAATGTTATGAATCTCATTAGTTAAATTTAATTTATGTGTTAACATTTTTCTAAAAATTTTCAAAACTATTTGTGGTATTTGACCACTAAGACATGATCTTTCATTTTTTATGCATTGCCACATTTCAAGTCTTTTATTAATGATTCATCTCATGTTCATGATCCTTTTCCTATGTTATGATTATGCTCACCCAGTGTTATATTGTTCATAACTATTCGCTTATTGTGATTTTATAAAACTTCATTTTTATGTATATCCTCAGGTGATTATGTGTACTAAGAGGTTTTCAAGGGACAATAAGAAGCTGGAGAAGAATGAAGAAAATAATTTTTTATGTTTAATACTGTAAAGGTTATGTATGGTCATAGTTTTCCCAAGACACTAAACCTCTTGATCCTCATGGTGTAATACTATTATGTTTTTTATCTTCATAATGATTTAATATTAATGTAAGAGAAGGTTGGGTCACTATAGTTGGTATTGGAAACAAGGTTTAGTTAATTTGGGAATTAGGATTGGTGATCCCTAGAAAAAACCTCTATTATGAGACTATGTACAAATATACACAAATGAAGTTCTACATTTGAATACCATAAGTTATGATTCTTGTGATAATTTTAAAAATGAATATGTCATTTATTCATGACTTTTTGACTTCTGTTTTGTTCTAAACATTTCTATTTTAGAAAATGGTGTGACCTAGGAGAAACCAGGACAACAACCTGTGTGAGGTCCAATCCAACGATTGCTCGAATGAAATCCCAAATGATTTGGGAGTTGGAGTTCAAAAATTAATGGAAAGTCATACCCAAATATATATGGTTATGAACAATAACCATAACAATGGGTAATGTCCTCCTTCACTTTAGAGGGAGCAATTGGTTGTTGAGTGTTTTATGTGGCACCAACCACCGACATTTAGTGGGTCTTCTGATCCACTATTTGCATAATAGTGGTTCAACTCCATGGGGAAGATCCTTTATGTGATTCACTATTCATATATGTTGAATGTGACACTAGAGTTTATCGTTTATATGGAGAGGCCGATCAATGGTGGGATTTGATTAAGAACACCGAGACAAGTGAAAAAAATTGAAGAGATAGAATGGGAAGATATTAAGATATTGTTTCATAACATGAATTTCCCATGAACTCTTCATAAAAATATGGAGAGTGAATTCATAGAGCTCAAGAAAAAGGAAATAGAATCTATCATGACTTAAGAAGTTAATTTTACCAGCCTTACAAAGTATGCTTCAGGTTTTGTTATAAAAAATGATAGAAAATTTGATAGATTCTTTAGTGGATTAAAACAATACCTTAAAAAGTCTCTTAAAATTATAGAATTTGTGATTTGTGATTAAGTTGTTCGGCGTTCCCCCAAAGTGGATATGGATTTTGGATATTGTTCACATGGTTATGGTGATAAGAAACGTAAGATGGAGTTTCAAGATAGAGTATCTAATGAAAAAGGTTGGATGAAAACTAAATGACCCAGATGCCAATAATGTGGGAAGTTTCATCATGGGAACTGCCTCAAAGGGATGGAGAAATGCTTCAAATTTGGAAATGAAGGCCGCCTTGCTCAAGAGTTTCAAAAAGACATGAGAAGGAAAGAGAATGTAGTGTAAAAAAGTAGAGCCCCACCCATGGTTCAATGCTAAAACTATAGGGAGAATGAGCACTATACAAGCCAGTGCACTAAACCTCGAGTCCTCGAGGGTAATCAGCGTCAGCAGCCACCAAAGCCAAAAAAAACAAGGGAATTCTTATGTAATCACTACTTCATATGTGGAGAAATATAATGAAGTCGTACAAGTTACACTTATTATTCACTCAAGAATGAAAAAGTCTAATTTGATTCTAGTTCTAAGCATTCATTTATATCTTGAATGTTTTCTAGAACTATATAATTTAATCCCCAAAACCTTAAAAGTATTGATATCTATAAAAACACCAAGTGATGCAATCATTGCAACCCATGTTTTTTACTCTTCTCTTGTTGAAGTATGTGGGATGATTCTTCCAGAGAATCTTGTAATACTTACCTTGGTGTAATTTGATGCTATAACATTAATGGATTGGATCTCTTTATATAAAACACATATCAACTATTGGGAAAAATAAAATATATTTTCATATTATGAACCATCCCATGCTCCTCTAAAAATGCAAGGAATATCAAGAAGCTCCATTGAAAAAACATTCAACGGTGTGGGTATTGATACCAAATGAAGAAGCATACCTCTCCCAAATGGTTGAGTCAAATGAAAGTGACAACTTTTTGGAAATTCTTGTCATGAGGGAATATGGTGATGTATTTCCTAAATAGTTACCCGAACTTCCCCCAGATCATGAGGTAGATTTCTCAATAGAAATCATACCTAGATCTACTCATATCTCAAAGTGTCCCTATAGTATGCCTCTTATCGAACTGAATAAGTTAAATAAGTAGCTGCAAGAGAATTTGTACAAAGGGTTAATACTCCCTAGTGCATCACCCTGGGGTGAGCTAGTGCTCTTTCTAAGGAAGAAGGATGGATCAATGTGGATATGTAGCGATTATCGATAACTCAACAATATCACCATAAAGAATAAGTATCCTCTTCCAAGTATAGATGACTTGTTTGATCAGCTAAAAGGATATTAATTCTTCTCAAAGGTGGATCTTTGTTCTGGATATCATCAGCTGAAGGTGAAGGAGGAACATATTCATAAGGCCTCTTTCCTTATAAGGTATGGGCACTATGAGTTTCTGGTTATTCCTGTCAGACTTACTAATTCCCCTATAATACTCATAGATTTGATGAATAATGTTTTTATACATTACCTCAAAAACAATTGTAGTTTTTATCAATGATATTCTCATCTACTCCAAGAGTAAGGTGGAACATGAAGAACATCTAAGACTTGTGTTGGAGATATTGAGAAAGGATAATTTGTAGGCCATGTTGAGTAAGTTTGAATTTTGGATGAAGAAATTCACGTTCTTGGGACATTTGATCACAATTGAATGTATTCCTATGGACCCTTCAAAAACAAAGGCAATTAAGGAATGGGCCAGACCCACTAGTGTCACTAAAATAAATTTTTTTCATGGATTAGCTAGGTACTACCGATGTTTTGTGAGAAATTTATCATGATTCTCAATCATTCTAACTAAGTTAAAATAAAAAGGGGTAAATTATTTCTGGATGGAAAAATGTGAGGGAATCATCAAGTAGCTAAAGATAAGAATTATCACTTCACTTGTACTCACACTACCAAAGAGTGGAGAAAGTTTTGTGATATATAGTGATTCTTCAAAAAAATTATTGGTTTTCATACTCATGAAAAATGATAATGTGATAGATTATGCCTCATAGCAGTTGAATATCCATGATCAGAACTACCCAATGCATGATCTAGATATTGATGCCATGATTTTTTCCTTGAAAATATATCAGAACTACCTTTATGGTGAGAAGTGTGACATATGCACCGACCATAAGGGCCTAAAGTATACATTCACACAGAAAGAGTTCAACATGTGTCAAAGGAGATGGTTAGAGCTAATCCAGTACTATGACTACTCAAGTTACCACCATCCTGGAAGGGTGAACAAGGTAGCTGATGCTTTAAGTAGAAAAGAACATGCTACTCTATCCACATTATGGATTAAGAAAGACCATATCTTCTTGGCTATTCAATGGATGGATTTTGAAATGATAAGGGCAGGGGATAAATTATACCTTTCCAAAATAATTCTGCAACCATCTATCCAAAAGAAGATTAAGAAGGCACAAAGGGATGATATGTAGTTCCAAAGTAAGGTGAATGTAGTAAAGGATGAGAAGCTACAAATAGTTGCATATCAACAATGATGGTGTGATTCAGTTTGGAACATGACATTGGGTGCCTTCATCACCCGGGATAAAGAAGGATCTATTGAACAATACACATAGCTCAACATTCCCTATCCATTCTGGTAGCACCAATAAGTACCGAGATCTCTGAGAACACTTTTGGTGGGATAACATGAAGAAATAGATTACGGAATATATGTCAAGGTGTTTGGTATGTCAGTAAGATAATGCAGGGAAACAAAAGTCCAAGGGGATGATGTAACCATTGCCTATACCCATGTGGAAAAGGGATAATTTCACTATAGACTTTTTTATGGGTCTCCTGAAGACATCCAAGGGAAATAATGAGATATGGGTTGTGGTTGACTGACTCACCAAGCCTTCCCATTTTATCACTATTTGGGAAGATCAATCGCTTGACAAACTTGAAATGATGTATGTGAAAGAATTGGTGAGACTACATTGTGTTCCACTCTCGATTGTCTCTGACCATGATTGTAAGAACCTGTTTTTTTTTCTGTGAAAGAATTTAGAATATTCTTGATGTAATTCCAGAGCAGCTCCTTCAGACTGCGTGCGATTCTGAGCCCCGGTGTGGCCAGAATTAAATTTTTACTGTGTTCACACTGGAAACACCAATAAAATGGGATAACTCCTAAACGGTGATCCGGATCAGAGATCCGAGTGTACATATGGGTCTGTATTGGTGTTTTTACCCTAGGAACGACATAAAGTATGTCGGTGCGGGATGTTTGGACCCCTCGCTCGCTTTCGGAACGTTAAACAGAAAAAAAAAATAAATAATTAATTTATTCGTTTAATAGTGGAAATCAAGTATATCTTATATGGTGTCTCGGATTGAAAAACTGAGGGCACCGTTGATTCTAGAACGTGTCGTTTACCCTTAGAGGGGTGTAAGTTCCGCGGGCGCGGTCCGTCTGTGAAAAATGGCCTCAGGGGTGTTTTTGTAATTTGGAAGCTTGGGCACTCAGTTTTATAACTTATGAACGGGGTCTTGGATTAAAATTCTGAGACCTCCATTTTGTTCAGAAAATTGTTTTTAGCCTAGGGGAGGCTTAATCCCGACCCCGTCGAGAGTTCGGGTTCCAGCCGACGGGCGGGTGGTTAAGCGTTTTCTATATAAATACTTAACTCACCCCCTCCCTCTTCTTTTTCCTCACCTGGATAGCACCAGGCGGCAACCCTCCTCTTCTCCTCCACTACAGCGAGGTAGCTCCAGCAAGGCAGCGACGCGGCGGCAGATTCTCCGTGAATCGTCGGGCAACTCCCTTTGAGGTAGGAGGTTTCCATTGCATTTTCATTTCCGAACCTAAATTTGAATAAATTTTATGCATTTATTTGATGTTAAATCTTCAAACAAATACCATAGACGTGTAGTATACATTATGTTCTTTCCATCGCTTCTTTCAGAATCGAAATCCGAGTTACGAGGAGGTCGCAGTGGTCCGGCAAAGTTCACGGGAATTTCGGGTGTTCTGGGGGTTTTCTGGCGGTCCAAAAAGCCCTGACGCGGCGGCGGCTCGGTTCCAGGGTGCTGGCAGCGCAGCGGACCCGGGCGCAGGTGGCGGGGGGCTCCTCGGCAGGCGGCGGGCTCCTCAACAGGCGGCGGGCTCCTCGGCAGGTGGCGGCTCGACGGCGGCAGCGGCTCTCAGCGCGGCGGCCGCACTTATAATGACCCGTAAATTTCAAGGGAAATTTTTTATTACTTTTCTTTGGGATTTTATGAGTATGCAGTTTCTGACGGCACCTGATTCCGAGGCCCGGTGTGCCCGGAATAAATTTCCGAATTTTAGCTCGGGTACATTCAGTGAACGAACGAGAGGGATTTACTAACTTTTGAACCGGTGATCGGAATCAAAATATGAGGGCACTGATGAAACCGCAGCGCCGGTAATTTCTTAGGAACACCTTTTCTGGAGTTGTGTTTTCTCAGGTGTGGTTATTAAAAAAAGGGTTAACTAATGAAGAAAATAAAATTTGTGCAACAATTTTTATTTTATTTTCCGAGTAGTTAAAACCTACTTATGGAAGTTGAGGTGGGACCCACTAAATCCTAACCCCTCTTCAGAGGAAATTAGTGAGGTGGGACCCACACGAGCCTCGCCTTTTCAACTTCCTCAAAACCTCCCATTACGTTGGAAAACCCCCATTATTTGAGTAACACACTCGCACCCCCAACTTATTGCAAGTCAACTCTCTTAATAATTAATTGATTAAGTTATTCAATGTAATTAATTCGTAAATTCTTTTGAATTTAGAATTTAATGATGGATTGTGTGTGTCAATAAAATAAGACAAAGTCTTATTTCTTTGGGGGGTCATTTCATTGTGCGATAAGGTTTGTAGAGGAATTTCTCAAGCCTTCAAATCTTCATCTTCTTTGTTGGAGAACACAAAGAACGACGAATAACCCCGGCCTTCGACGAAAGACGACGAAGAACGCTAGTGCCTCAAAGATCGATGACGTGATGTCGATGATCCTCTTCACTACAACGCTGTGTACCGCGATGCCCATGATCCTCTTCCGCGATGTCGTCTTTCGCGACATCTCTTTCTGCAACGTCTCTTTCTGCGACGCTCATCGATCGTCAACTCGTTATCGAGGTAGGGGTTGGATTTTTCGTTCGTGAATATTCCTTGCCGTTAATCGACAATTTCTTTGGTCCGCTTATTATCAATTTAACAGGAGGAGGTTAGACCGCACGAACATGGCTGACCCACCTCCCCCCTTTATTGTTGTGATCGTTACGGCTCAAACGAAGGCGGCATGGTGCAACGACACCACACGGGAACAAGGAGAAACGCGGCAAGGAAGCGCGGCGTCGTTGAGGCCGAACGAAACCACGGCCGGAGTCGGGCCACAGCGAAGGGGTGCGGTGCCGTCGGGTCGCGCCGGAGAACCACGAAGAGACCGTGGTCAGAGCGGGCCACGGAGGAGGGGTGCGGCGCCTTCGCGCCGTGCCACACCGGTCGGACCAAGGCCGTGGCAGAGCAGGGAGCGACGGCCGGAACCATCGGTCGCCGGCACGTCAGAGGGGCGGGACTGCGAGGTCCCGTGGTGGCAGCATGGCCGGCCAGCCGGGCCGGCCGATCGGAGAAGGCCAGGGGTCGTAACCCCCGGCTGGCCAAAGGAGCGGCCCCCATGTGGGGCCGTCGTTTCCAAACAAGGGGCAGCCCCCCCCCCCTCACTTCCGCAACAGCTCGGCCAGCGCTGAGCTGGCCATACGGGTCGTGCCTGCGCCATGCCAACCAGCCACCCTGGCTGGGCCAGGCCGCGCCCTGTTGGTCTGGACCCGGACCTAGGTCAGGTCGACCCGGTTCGGGCCGATCTAGGGGGTCTTGGGCTAGGTCGGTCTGGGCCCAAAACCCCCTAATACCGGACAGGTTCATTTAAATTACTGTAACTTGGGCTACGGACCTCCAATCGATGTACCATAATTTGAGATGCGATCCTTGGATCGAGACGGTCGTTTCGGTATATTACACTTAAGGTTTCAGAGAATTTGGGGTACGGTCGGGTTGGTTCGAACACGAAATCAACCTGGCCCTCGGAGCGGAAACGCTTATAACTTTAGCTCCGGACGTCCGATTAACGTTTCGTCGACTTTTTTGGATTCCTCTTAGTGAGATAGACCTTTTGGCTTACTCTTCTTGATGGTTGGACACAGTTGGAGTGCGTTCTGGTTGGTTTTGACTTAAAAATCAACTGGGCCCCTGCAACGAAAAAGCCAATAACTTTCAGACCGGGCGTCTGATTGACGCGTAGTCTGTCACGTTGAGTTTCTTTTGTCGAGATGGAACTTTGGGATACATCAAATCCGGACTACGTGTCAGTTGATGTATCGACCCCCTTGGCTCATGGAGTGGACCCTCCTGGAAACGAGCATGCTATGTGCGGGAACCCTAGAGATGGCTGCAACTGTGACGACGATGACGACTGCACTGAAATCCACTGTGGGTTTGGCAGCAACGACGACTGCACTTAAATCCTTCGTGGGTTTAGCAGCGATGAAGACCGTACTGAAATCCTCTGTGGGTTCGACGGTGATGACTACTATTCTTGTATCCTACGTGGGTCTGGCAGTATTACTGTTCTTGTATCCTACGTCGGTCTGGTAGTATTTGACATCTTTTGTAGTATCCTACATGGATCCGACAGAGTATCTAGACTCGTATCCTACGTGGGTCCAACAGCTTAGCTGGTTTCATATCCTACGTGGCTCCCAGCTTAGATGAATCAGTGGATACATCTGATCATATCTATCACCTTATGATGAAGTATACCAGTGTGAGATGAGTCTTGACTTTTAATCATTACCTTCAATATGATTGACTTGCTTTCCTATGTGGATTGTGTTGTGCTTCCCTGTGTGGATTGGGTTGTAATATCATGTGTAGACATGATCGAACTTGGGCTCGGATGTTGGATTCAAACTGGAATTGATGACTTATGTATATGTATGGGCATATACCTAAGTAGTGGTGGATGTTACTTCATGATTGTATCTTTCCTTTGTGGATTATCCTTTGTGGATTTTGGGAGACCATCGGGGGTCTCGGGGTCTCTACTGAGTAGCGTATACTCACCCCTGGATGGGCTATGCCCGCACTACATTTTGTTATATGCATACGACAGACAGTGCTAATCGTGGTTGAGGCTTGTGGAGCAGGTCGGTACCTGGAGGTGGACCACTGGTCGGGACATACACAGAGTGGACGGCTAGACCCGAGGAGATGAGGAGGCAATATGTACCCACCTTTCAGGTGGGACTTCCAGTGGATGGATTGGAGTTGCTTCTTTACTTTCAGTTGTTGTACTTTTTTTCCAGTTATACTTTACTTTTAGTTTGAGTTTGTATTCTGTCTCATTTACTTTCCAGACTTACTATTGTACCCAGTTTTACTTAGTGTTTACTTCTGCTGGCTTACTCTGTGGTGTTTATTTACATTATAAGGCAATGACTTTCCATTTTTTATCAGGATTTACGCCTTTGGTTCTAGTCGCCAGCCCCTAGCCTATGGAAGGCGGGCTTGGGGTAGTCACAGCACAGGTCCCGAGGATGGGTCGTGACAAATTGGTATCAGAGGAGTTCGGTTCTACTGCAGAACTCAGGACTCTGATATTTCTTCTATGTTAAGCAATATTGTTAAGGGTATTGAGTGTCGTTATCAGTCCATGGAGTCTAGTGTTGGTTCGGCGGCCGACGTATCAGTACACCAGGACCCTGACTTCAGATTTCTGACTCAATGCATGAAAAAATTGATCGAATGTGTGTTTAAAAAGTTTTTTTTGTGATTACTTTTTGTCAGCTCACCAGGTATACTGTTTTGACTATGGAGCAGCTATTTATTTTCAGGATGGCCCCCGACGCTAGCCTGCTAGGGTTCTGAGTTTTGTGCGAGATGACAGCCCACCGAGCGACGAGGCCTCGGTGCAGGGCCCTTTTACAGTGGAGGCATCGGCGGTACCTTTACTTGCCGAGCCACCAATGTCACCAGCCCCAGCCGCTGAGAGTGCACGTCACCTTAGTGCGCTGCACAAGTTTCGGCGTCAGAGACCGCCTAGGTTCCGCGGGGAGACGGACCCTCAGGCAGCCGAGGATTGGCTGGAGGCAGTTGTTCGAGTTTTCAGGTTAGTGGGGACACCAGCTGACCTCATGGTGATCCTTTAAGTGAGCCTCCTACACATGGCAGTAGGCAGATGGTGGAGCTTGATGCTCCAGGTGCACAACGATACATCTCTCCTATAGACAGACTCTGAGAACCTCTTTCACTCAGAGTTTGTCCCAGCCACCCTTTGTGTGGTGCGCATCCAGGTGCTACTACAGCTGCGGAAGGGCAGCATGACGGTCACCCAGTACTCAGCGAGATTTACCGATCTCTCGCGCTATTCGACAGACATGGTATAGGACCCATTATCCTGGGCCCAAACCTTCGAGCAGGTACTGCGGCATGAGATCAGGGCATCGATTATCTCCCTCATCATTCTGACACAGGCAGGAGTAGTGGAGCGAGCCCTTCTCGTAGAGAGCTTTCTTGCTGATCCTACACAAGCAGCGAGACCTGCCATAGGGTGGCATGTAGCAGAGTCATCTACAGCTGGCAGACGACAAAAGTCACATGGGTCCAGGCGGACTAGACCATTAGGCGGATGACCTTAGGACACTGGCTCAGAGGTGCGGGGCACCCGGCGCAGAGCCAGCCTTCCGAGGAGCAGACAGTGCTATGCATGCGGCGGGCAGGGCCACATAGCTCGTGAATTCCCAACCCGCCATGCAGAGGAGCAGTAGACGGTTGAGGGGCCACCCAGGAAGAGGCAGAGGGTCAATCGTGGCGGTCCACAGAGAGCAGGCGGACGAGGAAATGGAGTTGGCCGAGAAGCAGGTGGTGGGCGACGCTTTGAGGCTTTACCACCACCACTACATGGAGGTCCACCCTGACCACAGGGAGCTGGCGAGCAGAGATAGGCTCAGCTTCAGGCAGTGGAGGCCTACGACCACAGTGCGCTAGAGATGATTCGAGATACTATCTGTGTCTACTCCACCCTTGTTGCAGTTCTTATAGACACATGAGTGAGTTATTCTTTCATTGTCGCTTCCCTTGTTCAGAGCTCGGAGATTCCGACTGAGTTGTTGGCTCAATCCTTACGGATAGAGACTCCTACGGGAGTAGACTCGACGATTACACACTGGTGTCGGCAGTGTGAGCTTACTTTAGGAGGCAAGAGCTTCGGCTGGGATCTTCTTGTAGTGGCGTCGAGGCCTTACGACGTCATCGTGGGCATGGATTGGTTATCTATAGTTCATGCTCAGATTGACTGTATTAGGTGCAAGGTGCGATGTGTTCGCACCGATGGGAGCAGGTTCACCTTCACTGCCAAGAAGGGAGCCTTAGCAGCGCATGATGGACTCACACAGAGGAGAAGACAACCGACCACTCATCAGTTGGCTAGCCTCATCCTAGGAGCAGTTGACGTGCGGAGTCCTAGTTTTCCTGCAGTGGTGGATCAGTATGCGAACGTTTTCCATGATAACGTTCCAGGACTACCTCCTCGCAGAGAGGTAGACTTTATATATTGACTTGTACCCTGGGACAACCCCGATATCCACTCCAGCATATCGAATGGATCCCGTTGAGATTCGAGATCTGTGGGTACAGCTGGAGGACTTGCAGGTCAAGGGATTCATATGACCCAGTGTTTCACCCTGGGCTTCCCCAATTTTGTTCGCCTAGAAGGCAGACGGGAGCTTGCGCCTGTGTGTCGACTATCGTCGCCAGAACCAAGTGACCATGAGGAACAAGTATTTGCTACCGAGGATTTACGACCTCCTCGATCAGCTCTAGGGAGCATGGTGGTTCTCAAAGATAGACCTCAGGTCATGCTATCATCATCTCAGAGTTCGAGAAGAGGACTTGCAGAAGATGAACTTTTGATGTCGGTATGGCCACTATGAGTTCTTGGTTATGCCTTTCGGCGTAACCAACACTCCAGCAGTGTTCATGGGTCTCATGAACAGGATATTTCAGCCATACCTCGATCGATTTGTCGTGGTATTCATCGACGACATTTTGATATACTCGACCACTGAGGAGGACCACGCCTACCACTTGCGGGTAGTACTGGACACACTCTGAGAGCACTAGATTTATGGTAAGATCTTGAAGTGTCAGTTCCGGTTACGTGAGTTCCACTTCTTAGGACATGTCATCTCTGATGTGGGAGTTGCGGTGGACCCTGCAAAGATCGAGTCAGTGCTAGCATGGGAGCCACCCAGGAGTGTGACAGAGGTGCGGAGTTTCTTGGGTCTAGCTGGGTACTACCAGAGATTTGTGTCATACTTCTCCAGAGTTGTGGCACCACTCTCATCTTTGACAAAGAAGGGGAAACCTTTCGTGTGGTCAGATAGATATCATCAGAGATTCCAAAAGCTGAGACAGAGGTTGACCAGCGCACCTATCTTGAGGCTACCATAAGAGGGAGTAGGGTACGTAGTCTACTGCGATGCATCAGGGACTGGGCTCAGATGTGTCTTGATGCAGGAGCGAGTAGTGATTGCCTATGGATCATGATAGTTGAGGCAGCATGAGTAGAACTAAGCTACCCATGACCTGGAGTTGGCAGTAGTGGTCTTCACTCTGGAGATATGGCGACACTATCTGATGGGCGAGCACTTTACAGTCTACTCTAACCACCAGAGTCTCAGGTACATCTTCTCACAGAAGGACTTGAACCTGAGATAGTGGCGATGGATCGAGTTCCTCTAAGACTATGATTTTGAGATAGTCTATACTCCTAGAAAGGGGAACGTAGTAGCTGATGCTCTCATCAGGAGGATGGGCATTCAGCTACTTGGAGAGGAGACGGAGCAGCTAGCCTCTTTGCAGATATCCTTTGTGGATAGAGATGAAGCAACATTTCTTTAGTCACTCACAGTGACTCCTCCACTACTACAGCGTGTCAGAGAGGAACAACGTGGGGACGTCGACTGTGAGACGCGGCGTGCATAGATATCCTCAGGACAAGAACCTGATGGATTCTCTATAGGAGGGGAGCGCGATGTCCTTTTTAGAGGACGTACCATGGTACCAGCTGCTTTACAGGAGGAGGTGAGAAGGGAGTTTCACACATCCCTTTTAGAGGTACATCCAGGAGTGGTGAAGACGTACCAGGATCCCAAACGACATCACTGGTGGCCAGGTATGAATAAGGCTGTAGCGGAGTTCATTTGTCAATGCCTCACTTTCCAGCAGGTGAAGGCGGAGCACTAGGTACCAGCAGGATTGGTACATCCCTTGGAGGTCTCGAAGTGGAAGTGGGATGGGATATCTATAGATTTCGTGACTGGACTTCCACGTACTTCTAGAGGTCACGAATCCGTTTGGGTGATTGTCGACCGACTCACCAAGTTGGCTCACTTCTTACCCAACAGAGAGCAGGGCTCAGTAGAGAGCTTGGGACATCTCTACGTTTAGGAGATTGTATGGCTTCATGGTGTGACATCAACTATCATCTCTGATTGAGATTCTCGCTTTACTTCCCAAATTTGGAAGGGGTTGTAGGAGGTATTCGGGATGCAACTACGTCTGAGCACCACCATTCACCCTCAGAAATATGGTCAGACGAAGAGGACCATTCAGAATCTCGAGGACATGCTTCGTGCATGTGTCCTCAACTTTGGTCGTAGCTAGGAGGACCACCTACCCTTGTTGGAGTTTGTGTACAACAACAGCTACCACTCCACCATCGGGATGGCACCATACGAGGCATTGTACGGTCGACCTTGCAGATAACCTCTGTGCTGGACAGACCCTGGGGAGTCAGCACTTGTGGGACCGGAGATGGTCCAGGCCATGACAGAGAAGCTCCAGGTCATCTAGGAGCGGATGAGGATAGCTCAGAGCCGGCAGAAGTCCTATGCTGACAGGAGGTGGAGACCACTAGAGATTGAGGATGGGGACCACGTCTTCTTGCGGGTCTCACCTCGACGTGGATTATGGAGATTTGGTCAGGGTGGAAAGTTATCTCCATACTTTATCTGACCATTCCATGTCATCTACAGGATAGGTGAGGTGGCTTATCGCTTGGCTCTACCACCTCAGTTGCACCGGGTGCATGACGTCTTCCACGTATCTCAGCAGAAGAGATACGTGCACGACCCGATGCATATCATCGACCATGGGGAGCTGGACATTGATGATGGGAAGACTACTACAGAGGTCCCTATGGACATCGAGGATCGATAGGAGCAGGTCCTATGTGGGTGGTCGATTCCTCTAGTGCACATCATATGGCAGCACGGGAACCTCCAGGAGAGCACTTGGGAGTGGGAGGCTCAGATGCGTGCTCAGTACCCTCATTTGTTCCGCTAGTTTTGTGTTGTATCATTACGAGGACATAAGCACCTAAGGTGGGAGTAATGTAAAGACCCGTAAATTTCAAGGGAAATTTTTTCTTAATTTTCTTTTAGATTTTATGAGTACGCAGTTTCTGACGGCACCTGATTCTGAGGCCCGGTATTCCCGGAATCACTTTCCGAATTTTATCTCGGGTACATTCAGTGAATGAGCGAGCGGGTTTTTCTAACTTTTGAACCGGTGCTCGGAATCAAAATCTGAGGGCACCAATGAAACTGCAGCGCCGTAAATTGATTAGGAACACCTTTTCTGGAGTTGCGTTTTCTCGGGTGTGGTTATGAAAAAAAGGGTTAACTAATGAATAAAATAAAATTTGTGCAACAATTTTTGTTTTATTTTCTAAGTAGTTAAAACCTACGTATGGAAGTTGAGGTGGGACCCACTAAATCCTAACCCATCTTGAGAGGAAATTAGTGAGGTGGGCCCCACACGAGCCCCAACTTTTCAACTTCCTCCAAACCTCCCATTAAGTTGGCAATCCCCCGTTATTTTAGTAACACACCCACACCCCACACTTATTGCAAGTCAAGTCTCTTAATAATTAATTGTTTAAGTTATTCAATGTAATTAATTCATGAATTCTTTTGAATTTCGAATTTAATGATGGATTATGTGTGTTAATAAAATAAGACAAAGTCTTATTTCTTTGGGGGTCATTTCGTTGTGCGAGAAGGTTTAGAGAGGAATCACTCAAGCCTTCGAATCATTATCTTCTTCATTGGAGAACGCGAAGAAGGACGAAGAACGCCGACCTCCAATGAAAGACGATGAAGAACGCTAGTTCCTCGGAGATCGACGATGTGACGTCGACGATACTCTTCTCCACAATGCCATGTACATCGACGCCCACGATCCTCTTCTACGACGACATCTTATGCGACGTCTCTTTCCGCGACGTCTCTTTCTGCGATGCTCATCGATCGTCAACTCGTTATCGAGGTAGGGGTTTGATTTTTCGTTCTTGAATATTCCTTGTCGTTCATCGATAATTTCTTTGTGCCGCTTGTTATCAATTTAACGGGAGGAGGTCGGACCACATGAACACAGGCGACCCTCCTCCCCCCTTTGTTGTTGTGATCATTACGGCTTGAATGAAGGCGGCACGGTGCAAAGGCACCGCGCGGGAACAAGGAGAAATGCGGCAAGGAAGCACGGAGCTGTCGCGCCGCACCGTTGAGGCCGAACGAAACCGCCGCCGGAGTCGGGCCGCGGCGAAGGGGCGCGCCACCGTCGCGTCGCACCGTAGAAACACGAATAGGCCGTGGTCGGAGCGGGCTGCGGCGGAGCAGGGAGCAGCGGCTGGAACCACAGGCTGTCGATGCGTTAGAGGGGCGGGACCGCAGGGTCCCACGGCGGCAGCACAGCCGGCCAGCCGGGCCGGCCGATCGGAGAAGGTAGGGGGTTGTAACCTCCAGCTGGCCAAAGGAGCGGCCCCCACTTAGGGCTGCCATTTCAAAACAGGGGGTCAGCGCCCCCACCCCACCCCCTTCCGCGATAGCTCAGCCAGCGCCGAGCTAGCCATGTGGGCCGCACCCGCGCCAGGCCAACCGGCCGCCCAGGCCGGGCCGGGCCGGGCCACGCCCACCAGCACTACTAGAAAAACAGGTATTTGCGACGGGGCATTTGCGACGGGATCCCGTCGCAAATGGCTTTTTGCGACAGGGGCCCGTTGCAAATAGCTCGTTGCTGAAAATGTCGTCGCAACAACACTTATTTGCGACGGGCCCGTCGCTAAAGCCTTTTTTTGCGACGGTCATTCTCCTCGTCGCAAATAGTATTCCGTTTTTTTGTAAAAAAACTTTTAAAATGGTTTTTGCGACGGTACCGTCGCAAAAGGGATTTGCGACGGTACCGTCGCAAAAACCATTTTTAAAAAAAAATAAAAAACTATTAATAATACTAGTATTTGCGACGGGCATAGTATCCCGTCGCAAATACGATTTATAGTATTTGCGACGGGTCCGGTCGCAAATACTATTTTTTTTAAAAAAAATAAAAACTATTAATAATACTAGTATTTGCGACGGGCATAGTATCCCGTCGCAAATACTATAAAAAATAAATTATTAATAAATTATTTTAATTAATATAATAATATAATTATAATTCACAAATAAAAATAATTAATTATTTTAATTAATATAATAATAATAGAATTATAATTCAAAAATAAAAAATAATAGAATATTAATAAATGATTTAATTAATATAATAATATTAGAATTATAATTCATAAATAAAAAAATATTAATAAGTTATTTTAATTAATATAAAAATAATAAATTATTTTACATTCAAATATTAAAATAATTCAAGTATTACAAAAAATATAATTAAATTATAATATTATAAAATTTTAATATATATATATATATATTTTAATATTATAAAATATAAATAATATTATTATTCATATTAATATTGTTATTTAAAAATATAATATTATTAATATTTTATAATGAGACAAAAACTAAGAATAGAAAAAAAAATTGATTTCCCAAATTTTATAACATAAATACAAACTCTTATCTGAAGGAGGG
This sequence comes from Viscum album, assembly GCA_963277665.1. Lineage (NCBI taxonomy): Eukaryota > Viridiplantae > Streptophyta > Magnoliopsida > Santalales > Viscaceae > Viscum > Viscum album. The sequence goes on from OY728133.1 coordinate 252,197,505, forward strand.
GGGGAGGGGGGGAGGTGGGGGATCTGCAGATGGTGGTGGAGGAAACTCCATCCCTAAAGCATGAGTGAGTCGGCGCATGTACTCCATCTGCTCCTGATGCTGCTGCTGCCACCGACTCGTCTGCTCCTCGTACAACTGCTGCTGGCGTCGACGCTCCTCCTCATGCTGCTGACGCATCTACTCCTGCTCCTGTCGGAGACTCTCTATCTGTGCAGTCTGAGATCACAACTGATCCTCATACTGTGCAGTAGAAGAAGAAGCACGAGCTCCTCTCGAGCTGGACGCCGACATCGCAGCACTTCCATAATAATCTCCGGGAGTCAGTCGAGAGCCGATACCAACTACCCGGCCCTTCTCGAAGGCATACTGGGTGGCCTGCATCCATGCCGCCTCATCAAACTGACGGTCAGTGGTCTGATCTGATGACTCGGCCTGACTCTCAGGCCGGGCCTGTGACGCTGCGGCCTCATATGACTCCTATAGTTGCAATTTAAAATTAAAATTGTGAATATATTATATGCAGTTAATTTTTAAACTTGAAAACAAATAATACTGACCACGATGTGATGCTGATGATCACCTCTGAGCTCCCCAGTAGCAGGATCACTATACATCCTCTGATATACGTCGTACTCTGTAATATCGGGGTGCTCGACAGCCTATAAGAATAAAAAATAAACTGTTAATATTTATAGTTATATAAAATATTTATAAATAATGTACGTACCAGATGCTGTCTATGAGTACTGAAAGAATGACTCCCAGCTCGATGAGTCACCTCCTGTCTCCCCCAATTCTGTCTCCCCACCGATGATCTCCTCTGAAAGGCACCACTCAACCAGTGCGCACATAATCCATCCCATACATGGGATGAAATATACTCTGGTCGGTGTGCTCTATATGACTCCTCAAAATCTGACACTCCTGCTTTCTTCATCGCAGCTTTTCTTAAATTGTGCAAAAACTGACGAAGGCGATCACGCATGGCCACCTCCCATGCCTCGTGGATGGCGTCACGCATGGTATCCTCGATCGGATACCATAAACCCTACAAATAAATCAAAATATCAAGTTAGAAATGAAATAATTTTCAAAATAAAAATTATTTATTTACGTACGTACCAACCAATGGCCGAACATGGCCTGCTGCACATCAATGGGAATCTGCTCCCATGTGGTCCATGGCTGAGAGAAATAGTTTCGCAAAATAGTGTTGCCCTGTCCGACTGCTATATGCGGAAAACTGAAAAAAATAATAAACATTTATTATGTGAATAGATTAATGAAATATTAGTCAAATCCACAGGTTATCACACAGGTTATCACACCTCCATGTGCGTGGATCAAACCCAAGACGTGGACGTCGCTCGGGGACGGGGTCAGGAATCATCAATTGTGCAAGACCGCGCCCCCTCCGCGTACTCCCTGGAGCGCCTGCAGGCTGAGGGTCATCTGTCAGCAACGCATCCGCATCGAAAGTCAGGTCAGCATCCGCCAACTCACGAAATGTGGCCTCGTCCATCTGAAACAGAAAATGTTAATGTTAGCAAATAATTGATAATTACTATTATATATACATATATACATATATACATATTATTATTGTATATAAATACCATGGAATTCTATCAGTGTTCATCTTCATCATCATCTTCATATATGTCAATGTCATCTTCATATTCATCCTCAACATCATCGATATCCATTCGAGTTACAGTTGCTTCATCTCTTACCATTTCAAATTCATATGTGACGTCATTAACATCATCGTCATCACCGACTCTTAAATGTGGGGTGTCGTCATCGATACTCATGTCTCTTTGTAAAAAAGATTGATTTTGAGTACTCTCTTGAAAAACTTCAATTCTTTGCACATCAGTGAAAGCACATTCACTTTGACTAAACTGATTGTCTCAAATTTTGATTTTTATTATACTCCACCAATCAGTCAAGTCTCTTGATGTTGCACAGTACTTTGCATAATAAACTTGATATTCTTGTTGAGACAATAAGAATGGTTCATTTATTGCGAGAACACTTTTACATTTAATATCGATGATTCCATGAGTCGGATGAACACGCACGCCTCTCTCTGTATCCAACCACCGACATTTGAACATGGTTATGTAATGTTGTCCAAGATAACAGAGTTCAATGATTTCATCAAGTATGCCATAAAAGTCAACTTCATTTTCTCGATGATGAGATCCTCTCAATCTAACTCCACTGTTCATTGTTTTTTTCGATTCCCCATATGCATGTGTGTGGAATCGAAATCCATTCACCACATATGAATTATAAGTTTTAACAAGTTTGGAAGGTGGGTTACTCAATACACACAGCCGTTTGTCAATTTTATCAGCATGTCGAGACACCTGAAAATTTGTGAAATAATTATCAATATAGTAAACTATACATTGAATGAGTTTCTAAAAGATAAAGAATTTATGTTACCAGTTTTTGAAACCACTGAGAGAAATTTTTCAGTCGACGTTCTTCGAGAGAAGCTGCTGTAATTTGTGGAATTTGTTTCTTGATATGATTATCATACAACCTACAAAAACCAAAGTTATTTACTGTAACATAAATGATAGAATAAGTGATATAAACACTTACAGTACAATTGATGTCATCTCTTCACAGTTGAGCAGAACATACGTATGAGCTCTCTGATGTTCATCATCTGAAAGCCAGCGTTCATAAACTCCACCAAAACCAAGCTCTGACTGGTTGAAAATAGATAATTTACTGTCGATTTCATCAATATTCCTCTCGTTCCATCCCATTCGGTTGTGTTTTGAAGGATACTCAGATTCAAAATAATGGGAGCAGAAAAAAGATATTTCCTCTTGCAAATAAGCTTCTGCAATAGATCCTTCAACAGATGCTTTGTTACGTACTTTTCTTTTCAATTTTTGCATGCATCTTTCAAATGGGTACATCCATCGAAACTGTACCGGACCTCCACATTTGGCTTCATATGGAAAATGTAACATCAAATGTTCCATTGAGTCGAAGAAAGACGGCGGAAATATTTTTTCCAGTTTACATATAATTACAACAACATCTTTTTCAAGTTTGCCTAGAGCATCATAATCTGCCGTAGCCGCACAAATTTCCCGAAAAAAATGAGACATGTCTGTTATGGAATCCCAAATCACAGAATTCAACAGACCTCTTAATCCAATGGGTAGAAGTCTCTCCATTATAACATGACAATCATGACTTTTTAATCCAGTAATATGACCATTCTTTACACATCTACCCAAATTAGAAGCACAGCCATCTGGAAGTCTCAAATATGCAATCCACTGACAAAATAATAAACGGTTTTCTTTAGACAGTGTATAAGATGCTTTTGGTTTCAGTAACCTTTCTGTTCTGACATTCTCAAATAGTTCCAATTCTGGACGCCTGCAAATTTGGGCAAGATCTAAATGTGCATTTACATTGTCTTTTCTCTTTCCTGGCGTATCCAAAACTGTATGAAACAAATTATCAAAATAGTTCTTCTCAATATGCATGACATCTAACATGTGTCGGACCAACAGATCAGACCAATATGGCAAATCCCAAAATATGCTACGTTTAATCCAATTGTGTTCTTTCCCAAAACCAGAAATTTTCTGTTGGTTTGTTGTGGGACCAAAAGTGATGGGAGGTAATGAAAATACAACTGATTTTAACTCCGAACCTGATAGCATTTTTGGAGGTCCATCCCTTTCAACTGTTCCTTTTCTGAAATGAGATCTGTTTCTGCGAAAAGGATGATCAGCTGGAAGAAATCTGCGATGACAGTCAAAATAACAAGGTTTCTTTCCATGAATGAGCATAAATGCTTTGTTCTCTCCCATACAGTAAGGACATGATTTCTGACCATGTGTACTCCAGCCAGATAACATCCCATAAGCCGGGAAGTCACTTATTGTCCACATCAATGCTGCTCTCAGTATGAAATTTTGTTTCGTTGCAACATCATATGTACTGACACCATTACTCCACAATAAATTTAATTCATCAATCAATGGCTTCAAATAAACATCAATATTTTTCTTCGGATGTCCTGGAATTAGTAAAGTCAAAAAGATATATGGCTCCTTCATCAACATCCATGGAGGTAAATTGTACGGAGTTAAAAAAATAGGCCAACATGAATATTGACTACCATAAGATCCAAACGGACAGAAACCATCAGTGGAAAGGCCCAGTCGAACATTTCTAGCTTCTAAAGCAAAGGATGGATGCACTCTATCAAAATGTTTCCATGAATCACCATCGGCTGGATGATTCAAGCTTTTATCGGTTGAAATATTCTCTTTATTCCATGACATCATTGTCACTGTATTCTTAGACATGAATAAACGCTGAAGTCTGGATGTAAGCGGAAAATATCTCAACTGTTTTATAGGAATCAAACCAGACTTCCCGTGTTGTCCTTCTTTATATCTCAGTTGCCCACATGTAGGACAACTATCCAACGACTAATTTTCCCCAGAATATAAAATGCAGTCATTTGAACATGCATGAATCTTCTGACAAGTAAGTCCCAAATTTCGAACCAGCCTCTTACTCTCATAGTAATTTGCAGGTAAAACATTTCCTTCGGGTAACAGTGTTTTCAGTAAAGAAAATATCTGGTCAAAACAGGTGTTTGACATTCCGTTATCTGATTTGATAGCCATAAATTTTGCAACAGCTTCTAATTTGCTCATCTTGCAGCCAGGATATAATGCATCCTCAGCAGATTTCAACAACTCATAAAATTCAGACGGTGCCAACTCAGGATTTGAAGCTATATCAGTCGGAGTTTCTGTATGTTGAACAGATGAACCTGCAACATCATGTACTAAATCTTGAAACCGGGATGGATCCGGAATCAAGTTGGTATCACCTCCTCTGGAACTGCGTTCACCGTGTTGATACCAAAAAACATAATCTGGTTGAAAACCAAAACGCAAGAGATGTTCTCCCACTTTGTCAAACGTGTCAAACGTTCTCAATGCACATTTTCTGCAAAGGCATTTTATTTTTCCTTCTGAAACAAATTATGAATTTGATTCCGCAAATGATAAAAAAAGTCTCCACACCCTCAACATATACTGGATTTAAACCAGAACCGTTTGGATTTCTACGTTGATTTATCCATATGCGGTCACCTAATAATGATTGTTGACGACCTTGTTGTTCCATATTTCTCTATAAAATATAAAAGCGTTACTGGTTTTGAATAATTTGTTAGAAAAAACACTCAAGTAAAGATTGAATATATTGAGAATGAAGCAAAACATGTTACAAATATTGATAATTTTAATATTATATTGATTTTTTATTATTTTAATAATACTAATATAATTTTTTCATAAACATTAATTATATAATAATAACATTATTACATTATTAGTATATTTTATTATTAATATTAAAATAACATAATTTTTTATATTATATACAATTCTCCTTTCATCTGTGTGTTTAACATTCTGTCTCCACATGTAATATTTGCATTCACCTCTCCATTGGCGAGTAAGTTGATAATTTTGAAAAAGAATGCGAATATTACATGTGGAGACAGAAAACACACAGATGAAAAGAGAATTGTATATAATATAGAAAATTATATTATTTTAATATTAATAATAAAATATACAAATAATGTACTAATTATTGGTAATTAATACTAATTATTGGTAATTAATACTAATTATTGGTAATTAATACTAATTATTGGTAATTATTACTAATTATTCCTAATTATTGGTAATTATTAATAATTATTGGTAATTATTACTAATTATTACTAATTATTGATAATTATTACTAATTATTGGTAATTAATACTAATTATTGGTAATTATTACTAATTATTAGTAATTAATACTAATTATTGGAAATTAATACTAATTATTGGTAATTAATACTAATTATTAGTAATTAATACTAATTATTGGTAATTAATACTAATTATTGGTAATTAATACTAATTATTGGTAATTAATACTAATTATTGGTAATTAATACTAATTATTACTAATTATTGGTAATTACTGGTAATTATTACTAATTACTTGTAATTATTAGTAATTACTGGTAATTATTACTAATTACTGGTAATTATAACTAATTATTGGTAATTATTACTAATTATTGGTAATTATAACTAATTATTGGAAGTTATTACTAATTATTGGTAGTTATTACTAATTATTGTTAATTATTGGTAATTATTACTAATTATTGGTAATTATTGCTAATTATTGCTAATTATTGCTAATTATTGCTAATTATTGCTAATTATTGATAATTATTGCAAATTAATACTAATTATTGCTAATTATTGCTAATTATTGCTAATTATTGGTAATTAATACTAATTATTGGTAATTAATACTAATTATTGGTAATTAATACTAATTATTGGTAATTAATACTAATTATTACTAATTATTGGTAATTATTGGTAATTATTACTAATTACTGGTAATTATTACTAATTACTGGTAATTATTACTAATTATTGGTAATTATTACTAATTATTACTAATTACTGGTAATTATTACTAATTATTGGTAATTATTACTAATTATTGGTAATTATTACTAATTATTACTAATTACTGGTAATTATTACTAATTATTTGTAATTTTTCCAAATTATTACTAATTATTACTATTTATTACTATTTACCGGTAATTATTCCTAATTATTGGTAATTATTACTAATTATTGGTAATTATTACTAATTATTGGTAATTATTAATAATTATTGGTAATTAATACTAATTATTGGTAATTAACACTAATTATTGGTAATTAATACTAATTATTGGTAATTAATACTAATTATTGGTAATTAATACTAATTATTACTAATTATTGATAATTAGTGGTAATTATTACTAATTATTGCTAATTAATACTAATTATTGGTAATTAATACAAATTATTGGTAATTAATACTAATTATTACTAATTATTGGTAATTACTGGTAATTATTTCTAATTACTGGTAATTAATACTAATTGGTGGTAATTAATACTAATTATTGATAATTAATACTAATCATTGGTAATTAATACTAATTATTGGTCATTAATACTAATTATTACTAATTATCGGTAATTACTGGCAATTATTACTAATTACTGGTAATTATTACTAATTACTGGTAATTATTACTAATTACTGGTAATTATTACTAATTACAAGTAATTATTACTAATTATTGGTAATTATTACTAATTATTGGTAATTATTACTAATTATTACTAATTACTGGTAATTATTACTAATTATTGGTAATTATTTCTAATTATTACTAATTATTACTATTTATTACTATTTACCGGTAATTATTCCTAATTATTGGTAATTATTACTAATTATTGGTAATTATTACTAATTATTGGTAATTATTACTAATTATTGGTAATTATTACTAATTATTGGTAATTATTACTAATTATTGGTAATTATTAATAATTATTGGTAATTAATACTAATTATTGGTAATTAATACTAATTATTGGTAATTAATACTAATTATTGGTAATTAATAATAATTATTACTAATTATTGGTAATTACTGGTAATTATTACTAATTACTGGTAATTATTACTAATTACTGGTAATTAATACTAATTATTGGTAATTAATACTAATTATTGGTAATTAATACTAATTATTACTAATTATTGGTAATTACTGGTAATTATTACTAATTACTGGTGATTTTTACTAATTATTGGTAATTAATACTAATTATTGGTAATTAATACTAATTATTGGTAATTAATACTAATTATTGGTAATTAATACTAATTATTGGAAATTAATACTAATTATTGGTCATTAATACTAATTATTACTAATTATTGGTAATTACTGGTAATTATTACTAATTACTGGTAATTATTACTAATTACTGGTAATTATTACTAATTACTGGTAATTATTACTAATTACTGGTAATTATTACTAATTACTGGTAATTACTACTAATTACTGGTAATTACTACTAATTACTGGTAATTATTACTAATTATTACTAATTACTGGTAATTATTACTAATTATTGGTAATTATTCCTAATTATTACTAATTATTACTATTTATTACTATTTACCGGTAATTATTCCTAATTATTGGTAATTATTACTAATTATTGGTAATTATTACTAATTATTGGTAATTATTACTAATTATTGGTAATTATTACTAATTATTGGTAATTAATACTAATTATTGGTAATTAATACTAATTATTACTAATTATTGGTAATTATTGGTAATTATTACTAATTATTGGTAATTATTCCAAATTATTGGTAAGTATTACTAATTATTGGTAATTATTACTACTTATTGTTAATTATTACTAATTATTGGTAATTATGACTAATTATTGATAATTATTACTAATTATTACTAATTATTGGTAATTATTACTAATTATTACTAATTATTCTTAATTATTGATAATTATTGATAATTGTTCCTAATTATTAGTAATTAAATGAATAATTATCAATAATTAGGAATAATTACCAATAATTACAAATAATAACATTATTAATATATTTTATTATTAATATTAAAATAATATAATTTTCTAATTTATATACAATTCTGCTTTCATTTGTGCGTTTTCTATCTCCATATACAAATAATACATGTGAAGACAGCAAACACACAGATGAAAAGAGAATTGTTTATATATAAAAAATTATATTATTTTAATATTAATAATAAAATAGACTAATAGTGTAATAATGTTATTATTCCTAATTATTGGTATTTATTACTAATTATTAATATTTATTCTTAATTATTAAAAATTATTAAAAATTATTCCTAATTACCATTAACTATGAACAATACTAATAATTTAAATTTATTAAGTAATAAAACAATGTAAACATAATTAAATTACAACTAATTAAGAATAATTGAAACTAATAAAAAATTAAAAATAAATATTAAATTAAAATGAACATAAATACCTTGAAAATTGATCTGCTCTGATCGTTCTTCAAAACTTTAATATCAGCTCCGGAGAAAAAAATTAAACTGGAGTAAAACTGAACTGTAGAAATATAATTTTGAGAGAAGGAGAAGATAGAGAATGAGAATGAAATGAAAAAAACGGATGGGGGTATTTATAGGTTATATTATTTTCGACGGGTCCATTTGCGACAGGATTCCCGTCGCAACTAGTATTATTTGCGACGGGACCCGTCGCAAATACCTTAGCCGACATTTATTACGGTCAACGGGTAAATAGTTATTTGCGACGGGACCCGTCGCAAATGACCACCTGCCGACATACTATTTGCGACGAGGGAATATTCCCGTCGCAAATACCTTTTACCGCCGCCGGTTATTTGCGACGGGAATATTCCCCCGTCGCAAATAGTTTTCCCGCGATTTGGCGCGCAGCGCGCGCCAGTTCTTTTGCGACGGGGAAAGCAATCCCGTCGCAAAAGCCCTATTATTTGCGACGGGGAAATACCCCCGTCGCAAATAAGTTTTTAACAGGACTATTTGCGACGGGATTTATTCCCGTCGCAAATAACCCTTCGCAATTGTTCATTTTTCCCGTAGTGCAGGTCGGGCCGTGCCCTGTTGGGCTGGACCCAGACCCGGGTCGGGTCGACCCGGTTTGGGCCGACCTAGGGGGTCTTGGGTCGGGTCGGTCCGGGCCCAAAACCCCCTAATACTAGATAGGTTCATTTAAATGCCCGTAACATGGGCTACGGACCTCCAATAGACACATCGTCAGTTGTGATGCGATCCTTGGATCGAGAAGGTCGTTTCAGTATATTACACTCAAGGTTTCGGAGAACTTTGGGTACGTCCGGGTTGGTTCGAACACGAAACCAATCGGGCCCTTGGAGCGGAAATGCTTATAACTTGAGCTCCAGACGTCCGATTGACGTGTTGTTAACTTTGTTGGATTCCTCTCAGTGAGACAAACCTTTTGGCTTACTCCACTCAAAGTTTGGACGCAGTTGGAGTGCAGTCAGGTTGGTTTTGACTTAAAAACCAACCGGGACCCTAGAACAAAAAAGCCAATAACTTTCAGACCAGGCGTCCGATTGACGCGTCGTCTGTCACGTTGTGTTCCTTTTTTCGAGACGGAACATTGGGATACATCAAATCTGGACTACGTGTCAGTTGATGTATCGACCCCCTTGGCTCGTGGAGAGAACCCTCCCGGAAACGAGCATACTATGTGCAGGAACCCTAGAGTTGGCTGTGACTGCGATGACAATGAAGACTGCACTGAAATCCTCTGTGGGTTCGGCAGCGACGATGACTGCACTGAAATCCTCCGTGGGTTCGGCAGCGATGAAGACCTTATTAAAATCCATGGTGGGTTCGACGGTGATGAATACTTTTCTTGTATCCTACGTGGGTCTCGCAGTATTACTGTTCTTGTATCCTATGTGGGTCCGGCAGTATTTGACCTCTGTTGTAGTATCCTATGTGGGTCCGACAGAGTAGCTGGACTTGTATCCTACGTGGGTCCGACAACTTAGCTGGTTTAGTATCCTACGTGGGTCCCAGCATAGATGAATCAGTGGCTACATCTGATCATCTCTATCACCTTACAAAGAAGTATACCTGTGTGATCTGAGTCTTGACTTTCAATCATTATCATTGATATGATTGACTTGCTTTCCTATGTGGATTGTGTTTTGCTTCCCTGTGTGGATTGGGTTATACTATCCTGTGTGGACATGATCGAACTTGGGCTCGGATGTTGGAGCCAAACTGGAATTGATGACTTAGGTATATGTATGGGCATATACCTAAGTAGTGTTGGATGTTACTTCATGATTGTATCTTTCCTTTGTGGATTATCCTTTGTGGATTCTGGGAAACCATCGGGGGTCTCGGGGTCCCTACTGAGTAGCGTATAATCACCCTTGCACGGGCTATGCCCACACTACGTTGTGTTGGATGCAGATGAAGGACAATGCTGATCGTGGTTGAGGCTTGTGGAGCAGGTCGGTACCTGGAGGTGGACCACTGGGCGGGATGTACACAGAGCGGATGGTTGTACCCGAGGAGCTGTGGAGCCTATCTGTACCCACCCATCAGGTGAGAATTCTAGTGGACAGCTAGACGTTTCTTCTTTACTTTCAGTTGCTGAACTTTCTTTCCAGTTGTACTTTAATTTTAGTCTGGGTTTGTATTCTGGCCCATTTACTTTCCGCACTTACTATTGCACCCAGTTTTACTTAGTGTTTACTTATGTTGGCTTACTCTGTGGTGTTTGTTTACTTTATAAGGCAATGCCTTTCCTTTTTTTATCGGGATTTATGCCTTTGGTGATAGTCTCCATCCCCTGGCCTATGGTAGGCGGGATTGGGGTAGTCACGGCATAGGTCGCGAGGACGGGTGGTGACAGCGCTTCAGGCGGCAGGCGGCGGACGCCCGCGGCGCTCCACGGTGGACCGGGGTCGCGGCATGCGACCCCGCGAGGGAGCACGACCCGCGTCGCGCGGCGACCGACCTCGACCGGTCGGACAAGAGGTGGACCGGATCCACCACCGGCCCGTGTGGCCCAGACGCAGGCTAGGTGTGGCGAGCTAGGCTGGCCAGCACGGGCCGGCCCAGACCGGGCGGACCGGTCGGCCCAGGTCGGTCCCGCCCAAGGGGCCTTGCCCCTCAGGTTTCGGACGCCCGTATTTTCCGCTACGGGTGTCTGTTTTGCATGCCGTCTGCGGAAATGCATTCCTTGGATTGAGGGTAATGTTTTGGGATGGTTTAGGTAATTTTTAATTCCCGAAATGTGGGTCCTCGGATGCACGACACGTCTTTAAGTGAATCGACGTTTTTCCGGGGGATCTTGTTTTGGGCGGCGCGGACACGTCTGACGTCTGATTCAAGCGTCGTCAGTGGCGTTGGGACCCTGGCACCGAGGCAGAGATTTCTAGAGTGGTTTCAGGAGTTGAGGCCGAAGTTGAGTCAGGGACCCACGACCCATCTTTTGAGCAGCAAGCAGCGTTTAGCGACTTTCTCATCGGGCGTCCGTTCGGGGTGTGAGGGCAGTCGTTTCTGGGTGTTTTTCTGAGGGGATTGTAATGGTGCAATCCACCTGCTCTAATTCTACACACTAGTGCGGGCCCCGTGAGGGCTGTTTCGGGAGTCGACAGATATTTCCAACTTTATCACCGGGTGTCCATTTTGGACAAGTGATTAGTCAAACTTGTGTACTTTTTCGAGAGGATCGCAACGGTGTAATACATCCATTGAGATTTGGGACTGGGATGTGGGTCCCACGTAGCACTGCTCGTGTGTGGTACACCAGAATGCATCTTTTTCATTGCATATATGTTGTGCTCAAGTGAGCAGTCTTTTTGACGTGTTTTCCCAAGGGGATCCTAATGGTGCGATGCGCCTGACTTTTTTCGATGTCGAGGCTCGGGATCACGGGACGCCGTTCGGGCGTGAGGCGGTGTTAGTGAATTTTCTGCCAAATATCTGTTTGAGGCGAGTAAGTAGTCTATCTCGCATTTTTTTCCACGAGGATTACAACTGTGTGATCCGTTTGGTTGTGCGGAGCCTCTTGCGTGATCTTATTAAATGTGGAAATGTGAAAGGTGCTCTAATGGCGGTTCTTCTCGCCGTGTTTGTAGAGAACCCTTGTCGTGTGATCGCGTGCACTCCCATGTGAGTGAAGAGATGTGGTTGGTTGTGCCTCAGCCGTTGAGGTGGCTGGTTGGAGTTGTTATGTCACGCCTTCACGTTGACGTTGGGTGTCGTGTGCACGATAGCCTTTGGGCTAGAACGTGGTATACTCTGGGATTATATGGGAATGCATGGAGGTACGTGTGGTTGTTTGTACCTGAGGATGTTTGTGCACTCAGTTAGGGTTGACTTGGGGACACACGTCATGTGGGCCCCATGTGCGTGTCGTGTCCTGCTTTACATACTTTTGACCTCTCGCGACGTAGAGGGTTCCACAGTTCTTGTTTTTTGACCAGCAGGGTTGAGTCTTCCCCTAGCTTGGTGCTCGTTTTTTTGGCCAACAGGGTGGAGTTTTCACCTGTTCATGTTCTCATTTGGCCGATTGAGATGGTTTGTTCCTCTGTTTCTTTAGCTGTGAGGGGTTTCAGTACCGTTCCCCTTCCACCGGACTGCGACACCGTTTGCGACTAGGTGTGACCATACAACGTGGGTGTTTTTCAACTTTCTGGGATGAGTTGTCTCAGTCTGCTTCGACAGTGACTCAGCGGATTGGAGCGGGATCACCTTGTGAGGCCTGGGGAGTTTATCCAATTTCTCTGTGTTCCCCGGTAGAGTTCTTGTGGAATCGGTGTGACCAAAACTTTACGCGGGCACCGATCCTCTACTCAGGAGGTTGTTTCCAGCAGGGCTGAGGTTGTTTCTAGTAGGGCTGAGGTTGTTTCAAGCAGGGCTCTCCAGTTGTACCATCCAGTAGGGATGACCAGTACAGTAGTGTTCACCTAGCAGTACCATCTAGTAGGGATGGCCTGAGCAGTTCCCGGTTTACCTCCACCAGGGCCAGGAAGTGGTCCCCAATGCCGGGCTTACCTCCAGCTAGGCTGGGCAGTGGTCCCCGATGTCGGGCTTACCTCCAGCTGGGTTGGGCAGTGGTCCCCGATGTCGGGTTACCTTCAGCTGGGCTGGGCAGTGGTCCTATCGCCGACTTTATCCGGGTCGCCCTCCAGTGGATTACCCTGTTACAGGACTGGGCAGTGTGGCACCCGTCGACTCTTATCAGGTCTCCCTATAGTGGGATCTCGTTGACTTCCAGGGACCCTCCAGTGGGGCTGGGCAGGGGGTCGCCTGTCGACTTTGACCAGACCTCTCGACTTTGGGGCAATGATGAGTTGTGGTTTGATGTTCCCCTAGAACTCTCAAGTACGAGGAGAACTTTCCCCATCGAGACGCATCCTTGTGATGCGACCTAAAACCGTGCGGGTGAGTCAGTGCCACCCAAAGCGGATAGTGTCGAGGAGTGGTGATTGATCCCTTGACTTATAGTTCGGGGTAGACGTGCGAGATGCTGGGCATCGATGGTGTTACTTCTGGGACAGTTGGTGACTCTCTTTTCTTAGGATGAGCTACGGGATGGAGATCCCCTTATGATCTTGTTTGGGCTTCTTTATTGAGAATAAGGTTATGTATATACCTTGTTCTAGTACCCACTTCTTGGGTTTGGTTACTCTCCTTCCAGGAGAGGCGAAGACGCGCAGGGTATGCCACATTCTTTCCGAATCTAGCTTCTCGTGGTCGGATGAGTATACTCTCCTTCTATAGGTAGCGAAGACTCGATGGGAAGTTCATCTTCTCACCATTTCCTACTCCTTGTATCTAGATGAGTCTACCTTCTTTCCTCTTGTTGGGTTGAGCTGGACTCTTCACTGTTCTCTTTACTACACTCTTTGTTGTACTCCTTTACTTTTCATGTTCGCTCTACTACTCACCCTTCGGTACCTCCTTTGTTTCTCACTTGGGCCTTCGGGGTATCTTACTGAGTATTTTTATACTCACCCCTACTTGGGATTTTCCCGCACTTGGTGTCCCCTTGCAGACGACGGACAGGTTGGTCGTGATGTCAGATGAGCTTAGGAGCTGGGATCTTGGACCACGTGCAGTGGTCATTATCGGGTTCCAGGTGTGGGACCCTCCCAGTTTGTTGTTTTTGTTTTACCTGTTGCCGGGTTGTGGAATTTTTGGTTGGGCACGTGTTTTTCCCCTTTTCTTTTCATTTTACTTTCAGCTTGTACTTTGTAATGTTTAGAGGTCGATGCACATTTGCGGTTTTTATAAAGCAGTTTCTCTTTTACTCTTCGTGCCTTTTCTTTTACTCTGCACTTTTGCATTGATTGTGTTGTGTGCGTGTGTACATGTGCTTAGGAAATGGCTTCCCTGAGTTGTTGTACATTCGACGCTGGTCGCCATCCCCTGGCCTATGGATGCGGGCTTGGGGTAGTTTTGGCTCGAGCCCGGGTAGGGTCGAGTCGTGAAAAAGTGGTATCATAGGTGGTTCATTCCTTGGGACGCTCTTCGGACGTCCCTAAAATTAAAGGAATTGTTTGGTATATAGGGAAACAATGTTAATGTGTCTCGAGAGCGGCTCTCAGGCGAGGGAGTCCAGTAATGGTGCGGCGGTCGATGTATTCATTCACCCAGACCTTGATAACCTGTTTGTCAACTCGGCATGTTGTGAAACTTGTTGCAGGGAAAATTTGTTTGTTCATTACATAGGATTGAGTCTTTGACTGTCCTTCTTGAGTCATCTCCCCATTTTTGTTATTATTGGTATATACCTAAATGCTCATCTGACTGCGGCACTCCTTGATAATTTTCAGTATATCTTCGCAAAGACATCCAGCCAGGATACCGGCTTTGGTTCGTGACGATGACCCTGTGAGCTACGAGGCCACCATCTAGGACCCATCATGCGAGCCCCTTTCTCCAGGTAGGTCGGTAGCATCACCCCCACCTATTGAGCAACATACATGTTCAGTAGAGCAGACGGGGCTTGAGCACAGGTTGAGCGCGCTCCGTGAGTTCCAGCGGCAGAGACCGCTGAGGATCAGTGGTGAGCCAGACCCTCAGGCAGCAGAGGTTTGGATAGAGATAGTGGTTCGACTTTTCAGGCTTGTGCAGACACCATCAGATCAAAGAGTGGCTTTGGCAGCCAACCTTTTTCGTGGAGCAGCTTGGCGTTGGTGGAGTCTGGTGACTCAGTTTCTTGACGAGTCATCACTTTCGTGGGGCAACTTTCATTTATTGTTCTGTGAGGAGTTTTTTTCCCTCCTGCGTACGCTCCATTCGGATTCAGGAGCTCCTGCAGTTTTAGCAGGGAGGGATGGCAGTGGTCGAGTACGCGACTAGTTCCATAGACCGTGCATGCTTTTACCTGGACTTGGTCCATGACGATAACTTCCGAGTGCGGAAGTTTGAGCAGGGTCTCCACCGAGAGATTCATGTTGTCATAGTACCCTTGGGAATTTCCACATATGTCGGGGTGCTAGAGCATGCACTGGTAACAGAGAGCTTCCTGTCACATTCTGTAGTTGGTGGTGGCTGCAGGCACATTAGAGCTGAGACATATGTCGTAGCTAGTGGGTGTCGACACGCAGGACCTCGACGCAAGTGGCTTTATGACAACGGGACTCTGGGGTGTGATCATACACCATAGTGGTGACAGAGGTCACTAGTGCATCCCAAAGAGAGTCAGTGCTATGCTTGCGATGGGCGAGGTCACCTGGCATGAGACTGCCCAACTAGGCGTGTCGAGAGCTTCAGGCAAGCAAAAGGTGCACCACCACGGTAGAGGCAGCGCCGTGATCGGATTAGCACCCAGAGAGGTTTTTCTAGAATAGGAGTGTGGGAGTTGGGAGAGGTGGAAGACATCATGAGGTCTTCCCATCACCACTAGGTAGTCCATGTCCGGCTCCGGGAGATGACAGTTGGGACTGCAGATAGTCGCGAGCTTTGGATGTCTACGACCCTGCAGAGCATGAGGTGGCAAGAGGTACGCTCTACAACTCTTCTACTTTTTGTAGTAGAATTGTTAGACTCTGCGTGTGGAAAGAATTCCTCTGTGCTTCTTGCTTGAGGTGTTACCAGGGTGGCACAGGGCATCGAGTGTAACCCTATGTTGGTAAGGTAAAAGGTGTGGGACCATTTTCTCTAGTAGATGGTGTTGAATCCTTCGGTTCTGAGTGTATAAGAGGGCCTTGGCTCTAAGACATCGACTGTGGAATCTTGCGTGACTAGATATCCTTGGGTGTTCTACCATATGGATATTCTGAATAACGGAATCACAGGGCCTTGTTCCAGGTGTGGGCGGTGATTCTAGTCGTGGTGTGCGAGGTAAGGGTTCTGTCGGGGAGGTGAGGTACCCCCGAGAGCCTTCGGGCCGTTTGAAACCGTGCAAAGGGATTGTGAGGTTCCCTATCACGTTGACCTAAACCCAAAGTCTGGAGTGGGTGCACGACATTGGAAAGGGCCGACATCGCGTGAACAGATCAATCCTTTGGTCTGTGTGCAGTGGCACAGAGCTGTGCGAGAGTTCTTCTGGGTACGGAAGAGCTGAGTGTGGGCTTAGTACCCTATGTTTCTCCCTAGTTTTTCTTTTCGGGGAAGAAAATCTTGAAGTAGGGAATGATGTAAGACACAGGTTTTTGTTGTGAAAGACTTTGGAATATTCTTGATGTTATTCCATAGAAGCTCCTTCAGACGGCGTGCGATTCCGAGCCCCAGTGTGGCCGGAATTAAATTTTCAGTGCGTTCACACTAGAAACACCAAATAAATGGGATAACTCCTAAACGGTGATCCAGATCAGATATCCAAGTGTATGGATGGGTCTTTAATGGGGTTTTTACCTTAGGAACGACATAAATTATGTCAGCGCGGGATGTTTTGGACCCCTCGCTCGCTTTCGGAATGTTAAACGGAAAAAATTAAATAATTAATTTATTCGTTTAATAGTGGAACTCAAGTATCTCTTAAACGGTGGATCGTATTGGAAAACTGAGGGCACCGTTGAGTCTGTAACGTTCTATTTACCCTTGGATGGGTGTATGTTCCGTGAGCGCGGGCCATCTATGAAAATTGGCCCCAGGGGTGTTTTCATAATTTGGAAACTTTGGGCATTCAGTTTTATAACTTTTGAACGGGGTCTCAGATTAAAATTCTGAGACTACTGTTCTATTCAAAGCGTGCTTTTTAGACCAGGGGAGGCTTAATCTCGACCCTGTCGAGAGTTCGGGTTTGGGCCGATGGGCGGGTGGTTAAGCGTTTTCTATTTAAACACTTAACTCACCCCCTCCCTCTTCTTCTTCCTCACCTGGACAGCACCAGGCGACAACCTTCCTCTTCTCCTCTATTCCGGCAAGGTAGCTTCGGCAAGGCAGTGATGCGGCGGTGGATTCTCCATGAAGCACCAGGCAACGCCCTTCGAGGTAGGAGGTTTCCGTTGCGTTTTCATTTCCGAACCTACCTTTGAATCAAATTTTATGCATTGATTTGTTGTTAAATCTTAGAACCAATCCCATAGACGTGTAGTATACATTTTTTTCTTTCCATCTCTTCTTTCGGAATAAAAATCCGAGTTACGAGGAGGCCGCAACCGTTCGGCGAAGTTCACGGGAATTTTGGGTGTTCGGTGGGTTTTCCGGCGGTCCGGCGAGCCCTGGCGTGGTGGCGGCTCGGTTCCAGGGTGCTGGCGGCGCGACAGACCCGGGTGCAGGCGGTGGGGGGCTCCTCAGCAGGGGCGGGCTCCTCGACAGGCGGAGGGATCCTCGGCAGGCGGCGGCTCGACGGCGGCGGTGGCTCTCAACGCGGCGGCCGCGCTTCAGGCGGCAGGCGGCGGATGCCCGCGGCACTCCGCGGTGGACCGGGGTAGCGGCATGCAACCCCGTGAGGGAGCAGGACCCGAGTCGCGCGGGTCGTCGCGCGGCGACTGGCCTCGGTCGGTCAGCCAAGCGGTGGACCAGGTCCACCCCTGGCCCGCGCGGCCAAGCCACGGGCCAGGCATGGCAAGCCGGGCCGGCCCTGACCGGGCGGACCGGCCGGCCTAGGCCGGTCCGGCCCTGGGGGCCTTTCCCCTCAAGTTTTGGACGCCCGTATTTTCTGCTATGGGCATCCGTTTTGCGTTCCGTCTACAAAAAAGCATTCCTTGGATCGAGGGGAATGTTTTGAAAAGGTTTTGTAATTTTTTATTCCCGAAATTAGGGTCCTCAGAAGCGCGACACGTCTTTAAGTGAATCGATGTTTTTCTGAGGGATCTTGTTTTGGGCGGCGCAGACACGTTCGACGTCCGATTCAAGTGTTGTCAGTGGCGTTGGGACCCTGGCACCGAGGCGGAGCTTTCTAGTGTGGTTTCAGGTGCTGAGTCCGGAGTTGAGGCATGGGCCCCACGGCCCATCTTCTGATTTGTGAGCAGCGTTTAGCGACTTTCTCATCGGCATCCGTTCGGGGCGTGCAGGTGGTTGTTTCTGGGTGTTTTTCCGAGGGGATAGCAATGGTGCAATCCGCCTGCTCTAATTCTGCACACTAGTGTGGGCCCCACGAGGGCCGTTTCGAGAGTCGGTGGAGATTTCTAGCTTTATCATCAGGTGTCCGTTTTGGACAAGTGATTAGTAGAACTTTTGTACTTTTTCGAATGGATTGAAACGGTGTGATCCGGCCGTTGAGGTTCGAGACCAAGATGTGGATCCCACGTAGCACCGCTCTTGTGTGGTGAACCAGAATGCATCTTTTTCTTCAGATATCTGTTGCCCTCAAGTGAGTAGTCTTTTTGACGTGTTTTCCCGAGGGGATCGCAATGGTGTGATGCGCCTGACTGTTTTTGAGGCTGATGCTCGGGATCACGGGACGTCGTTCAGGTGTGAGGCAGTGTTGGTGACTTTTCTGTCAGATGTTCATTTGAGGCGAGTAAGTAGTCTATCTCGCGTGTTTTTTTCGGAGGATTACAACGGTGTGATCCGTTTGGTTGTGTGAGGCCTCTTGTGCGATCTTATTAAATGTGTAAATTTGAAAGGCACTCTGATGGCGGTTCTTCTCGCCATGTTTGCAGAGAACCCTTGGCGTGTGATCACGTGAACTCCCGTGTGAGTGAAGAGATGTGCTTGGTTGTGTCTTATCCATTGAGGTGGTAGGTTGGAGTTGTTACGTCACGCCTTCGCGTTGACGTTGGGTGCCATGTGCATGATAGCCTTTGGGCTGGAACGTGGTATACTCTGGGAGTATACGGAAATACTTGGAGGTACATGTGGTTGTTTGTACCTAAGGACATTTATGTGCTCAATTGGGGTTGACTTGGGGCCACACATCATGTGGGAACCATGTGTGTGTTGTGTCCTTCTTTACATAGTTTTGACCTCTCGCAACGTAGAGGGTTCCTCTGTTCTTGTTTGTTGACCAGCAGGGTTGAGTCTTCCCCTAGCTTGGTGCTCGTTTGTTTGGCCAGCAGGGTTGAGTTTTCCTCTGGTCCTATTCTCGTTTGGCCGACAGAGATGGTTTGTTCCTATGTTTCTTCAGCTGTGAGGGGTTTTAGTACCGTTCCCCTTCCACCGGACTGCGGCACCGTTTTTGACTACGTGTGCTCGTACAGTGTGGGTGTTTTTCCATTTTCTATGATGATTTGTCTCGGTCCGCTTCAACAGTGACTCAGTGGATTGGAGCGGGATCTCCTTGTGAGGTTTGGGGTGTTTCTCCCATTGCTCTGTGTTCCCTGGTAGAGTTCTTGTGGATTTGGTGTGACCAAAACTTTACGCGGGCACCGATACTCTACTCCTGAGGTTGTTTCCAGCTGGGCTGAGGTTGTTTCTAGCAGGGCTGAGGTTGTTTCGATCAGGGCTTTCTAGTTGTACCATCCAGTAGGGATGGCCAGTACAGCAGTGTTCACCTAGCAGTACGATCCAGCAGGGATGGCCAGAGCAGTTCTGGGTTTACCTCCAGCGGGGCTGGGCAGTGGTTCCCAATGTCGGGCTTCCCTCCAGCTGGGTTGGGCAGTGGTCCACGATGTCGGGTTACCTTTAGCTGGGCTGGGCAGTGGTCCCGTCATCGACTTTAGACGAGTCTCCCTCCAGTGGATTACCCTGTTACGGGACTGGGCAGTGTGGCACCCGTCGACTCTTGTTGGGTCTCCCTATAGTGGGAACTCGTTGACTTCCAGGGACCCTCTAGCGGGGCTGGGCAGGGGGTCGCCTATCGACTTTGAGCAGACCTCTCGACTGTGGGGCAGTGACGAGTTGTGGTTTGATGTTCCCCTAGAACTCTCAAGAATGAGGATTGCTTTCCTCACCGAGACACATCCTTGTGACGTGACCTAAAATCATGCGGGCAAGTTAGTGTCGCCCAAAGTGGATAGTGTCGAGGAGCAATGATTGAGCCCTTGACTTGTAGTTCGGGGCAGACGTGCGGGATGCTGGGCATTGATGGTGTAACTCCTGGGACTATTGGCGAATCTCTTTTCTTGGGCTAAGCTACGGGATGGAGATCCCCTTACGATCTTGATTGGGATTCTTGATTGAGAATAAGGTTATGTATATACCTTATTCCAGTACCCACTTCTTGGGTTTTGTTACTCTTTTTTCAGGAGAGTCGAAGACGCGCGGGGTATGCCACGTGCTTTCTGTGTCTACCTTCTCGTAGTCGGACGAGTCTACTCTCCTGCTATAGGTAGCGAAGACTCGACGGTAAGTTCATCTTCTCACTGTTTCCCTCTCCTTGTGTCTAGACGAGTCTACCTTCTTTCCTCTTGTTGGGTTGAGCTGGACTCTTCACTGTTCTCTTTACTGGACTCTCTGTTGTACTCCTATACTTTTTTTGTTCGCTCTACTGATCACCCTTCAGTACCTCCTTTGTTGCTCCCTCGACCCTTCGGGGTATCCAACTGAGTATTTTTATACTCACCCCTGCTTGGGCTTTGCCCGCACTTGGTGTGCCCTTGAAGACGACAGACAGGTTGGTCATGACGTCAGATGAGTTTAGGAGCCGAGAGCTTGGACCTTGTGCGGTGGTCATTGTCGGGTCTAGGTGTGGGACCCTCCCAACTGTTTTATGTTGTATTACCTATTTCCGGGTTGTGTAATTTTTGGTTGGGAGTGTGTTTTTCCCCTTTTCTTTTCATTTTTATTTGAGCTTGTACATTGTACTATTTAGAGGCCGATGCACATTTGTGGTCTTTATATAGCGGTTGCTCTTTTACTCTGCTTGTCTTTTCTTTTACTCTGCACTTTTTCATTGAGTGTGCTTCGTGCGTGTGTACAGGTGCTTAGGAAAAGGCCTCCCCGAGTTGTTGTGCCTTCGGCACTGGTCGCCATCCCCTGGCCTATGGAGGCGGGCTTGGGGTAGTTGCGGCTCGAGCCCGGGTAGGGTCGGGTCGTGACAATGATCCATGGTTCACATATGAATTATGGAGGAGTCTTAAACATTCTTTGAGTACTAAATTAAATTTCAGCATGGCCTATCACCCCTAAACTAATGCACAATCCAAAAAGACGATTTGGACACTTGATGATATTCTAAGAGCCTGCTCTTTATAATTCAAATATGTATGGGATCAGTATCTCCCATTTTTTGAGTTCTCATACAATAATAGCTTCCACTAGAGTATTCAAATAGATCCATATAAAGCTTTATATGGAATGTAATGTAGAACTCCAACCTTTTGGGATGAATTTGGAGAAACAATGCTACATGGACCGAATCTTGTGCAAGAGATGACAGAGAAGGTTCATGTTATCCAGATACATATTAAATCTTCTCAAAGTAACAAAAATATTTTCTAACAACCATTAAAGGGACTTGGATTTTGACTTTGGAGATAATGTCTTCCTTCTGATATCACCATGGAAGAGAGTTGTGCGGTTTGGAATGAAAGGGAAGCTAAGCCCAAGGTACATTGGCCCCTTCGAGATCCTTGACCGCATAGGATATGTGACCTATCGGCATGAACATACAGAAAATATGGATCATGTTCATGTTGTGTTTCATGTATCACTCTGGAGGATGTACATAGTAGATCCCACACATGCACTGAACTTAGAGGTGGTACAACTGGATGATGATCTCTATTATGAAGAGCAGCCAGTAAAGATTATGGATATGAGAGATAAGGTCCTATGAAACAAGAAAACCCATATTGTTAAAGTGTTTTGGATGAACTAAAGTTTGAAGAAGCTACTTGGGAACCAAAAGAGGTGATGAAGGAGAAGTACCCTCACATGTTTGTGTAAAACGAAATTCGAAAGGTAAAATTTCATAAGGGGGGAGAATATAACGACCCAATGTTTTATCAATTGAATACCCTTCTTTTAATTATTCCTTATATTATAATCACATTTTTAAGTTCAATAAAATAACATGATACTAAATACAATCTGATCATTAAACATAATTTTTCCACTTCTATGTTTTGAATTTTGAAAATCTGACATACACGGTTGCGTTCAAGGTGATTTTTTGAGTCTAATAGAAAAACCATATTTTTGGTGAATAGTAAACTACACTTATGAATAGTTACATATCATTATGAATAGTAATATGACCCTCATGAATAATAAATCATCTAAAATAATAGCATCCTCACCCCTGAATGTCTAAATAAAATTTAGGCATCTCATACGTGATAATATGACCATCCTAAAAGTATTGATATTTTTTTATTCGTAAATAATTAAGTATAATTAACTAATTAATTTAAAAGAAAATGTATTTTAATAAAAAATTATAAATTAACAATTCTATGTCTTCTGGTTTTAAGATAATTTTATATGAAATTATGAAATTTTTAAAAGCATTATGAAATCAGTTTTAACTTTAAAATCTCTATTTTTTAAGTAAATTATTATTTTAATTAAAAATTAAATTAATAATATTTTGAAAAAAATTGAAAAATTGAGTTCATTTTTGGATTCTATAGATTGAAAAATGGTTAGGGTGAATTTTTCAGATTTTTGTGAAATAATTGAATTTTTATGAATAGTGAAATGCTATAATTTACAAAATAAGATAAATACATTAATTATAGTGTTTTGTATGATGTTATACTAATGTAAGCCCAATTGGGTCGAAATAACCTGAATTTATTACTATTATTGGTCATTGAATCATCATTATTACTTGTCTTGCCGAGAAATAATAAATTAATGAATATAATATTGAGAAAACCCCTCTCCCCTCCACTATAAATACCACCCATCACACCCTCATTTCCTAATACCTACCAAGATTCAATACATATCTAAAATCTATCCAAACATCTTATATATCCCCTCCCCCACGTCCAAGGAGCTTCTGGTCTCATAAAAATACCAATCCAAGGTTCCTTAAGGAGGATTCAAGAGGTAATTCCTCTCTCTCTCTCTTCTACTTTAATTTCCTTTCAATTTCAAGTTATATTGCTAATATCTCTCCACCTATTCCCATCCACACGGTATGATAAATCCATTATAATAAATATAATATAATTTTATGATACTAATGGGATAACATATCATCCAAACTTTTTCTTCTATTCTTTTTATTTTAGAAAGGAAAACATTCTTCATGAGGTGTTAATTTATCACCTTCAAGAATGACATTTTTTTCATTTTCCTTTGCTGCCTTCAGATATGGTCATAAAACCATTTTTATTTTTGAAACAGATTATTTTATATGTATTATATACTATTTAATGTTCTATAACAATCTTATATTCATATTAATAAATTATTAAACAAAACAAGTTCATTGTGGTTGAAATACTCCCCGAGTTAACACAAATGATCATCATTAATTTCTTTTCTAATGATTCATTCTCATGGTATATAAAAAATTATTTATAAGATAATTTTAAGTTATATAAAATCATAAATAATATATAATTAAAATTATGGATCTTTATCTACATTTTAAATTTACTTTCATTTGTGAATACAAGTGAACCGTTCATTAAACTATAAAAATGAACATTCACGAACAATGAATTTAAACTCTATAACACATCCAAAATTCCATAAATGAACTTAATAAAACTATAATGAATAATATTAAATTATAAAAGGTTCTTTAATTTTTAAATAATGAATATAATGTTTTTATATATGACATTAAATTGAAAAATGTGTTCATATACAAGGTAAGGGGAAATTCTCGAACCCAACTCCCATACTTTATGTTTTCCCTCTTTCAACTCATTTTTAGTATGGGTATACCTTAAGAATCATTTCTTCATCCTCATATTACCTATTATAGGATATACATTTTTTCTAATTTAATTTATGATAAACCCAATGTTCTTGCAAATGAACACTTCTTAAAAATAAACACCCTCTTTTTTACTTCTCAAAGATTGTTTCTACATCACTAATCGTTGATTATTCTAAGTCAAGAATGGTATCCCTTATTTATTTTGGGATCTAAATGTTTATGAATGTATTAATTAATATTTTAAAAACATTATTTTCTATGGGTTATTTATGTTTAATTTTGATATATGTTCTATGTGGCATTCATGATAATAAAAATGTTATGATGTGATAGGTGTGCCTGGAATTGTATAGCGCAATATGAATGTTTGAATGTGACGGGTGCACCCAGAATTATACATAGCTCTAATGAATTGTTTAATGTGATTAATCCCATGTTTTAAATTTAAATGAAATGTGAACATGAAGCTATCTTTGTTCACAACTCTGTGTGGTAGTTGACTACTAAGACATGATGTTCCATTTTTTATGCATTGCCACATTTTAAGTCATTTATTAATGATTCCTCTCATGTTCATGATCCATTACCTATGTTATGATTGTGCTCACCCATTTTTATATTGTTTATATCTATCCTCTAACTAGTATTTTATCTCACCCCTTTTTGATGAATATCCTCTACTAATTATGTAAACTAAAGAGTTTTCAAGGGATAAAAAGAAGCTGGAGAAGAATAAATTTAATAAATGTTTAAGTTTAATGTTGTAAATGTTATATATGGTCCTAGTATTTCCAAGAAACTAAACTTTTAGATCCTCTTGGTGTAATACTATTATGTTGTTTATCTTCATAATGATGTAATAGTAATGTAAGAAAAGGTTGAGTCACTATAAAACCAGCCTAGGTTGTGGTGTAGCATACACCCCTAAAGTGCACCCTATGACATAGAATCAGGGATGCGTCATGATCCTCAACCATAGGAAATTTTTATAGTGAAACCCTTAGGTTGTAGTGGGATCCTTCACATACAGCCAAAAAATCCTGAATTTGATATAATCACATCTAACATTCACCAAAAATATTAAAACTCCACCAAAACACCCAAAATCATAAAAAATCACCTCATAAAGAGTTTATAACTTTCATAACCCCATGAGTTCTAATTATTAAAAAACCACTTGATAAGGGACACAAAAGTTAAATTTTCACTAAATAATACAACCTTATAGTGACACACTTTTTTATATATGGTAACCATAAATTTAAAAAAAACACATTAATCATCATCCATCCTACTAGAGAGGTATCCAATCCAAATTCTAAATCACCATATTCTAAATCTATGTGATTTTTACCTCCATGTGAGTATTAGGTATCCAATGGGTGGGGCATTCCCAACCCCCCTCTTGGTGCTCTTTAATATGTAAATTTTATTCACAATATCTCCATGTTGTTCATCAACATTCCATTTTAGTGATATAACACTATAAAATCAAAACAAAAAACCATAATTATATATTAAAACACCAAATCAATTAAGCAAACATGTTTTCATTTCATTTACAAGTGAAAAATGTAATAAATTAATTTATATCATTCTCACAACATCATTTAATTCATCATATTGATTTCTATAAACTAAAATATTGTTTTAATAATTTTTTTAAAATGTTGGTTGTGTTATTAATAATAAAATCATTCACTAAAATTAAACTCCTTAAAGAAGATTATAGTAAAGTTCGAACTACATACATTCATATTCATGTCATGACCCTACGTGCCAAAATAAAAAATAAACAACACACTTTCACACTTAATCTTGGTGAAATTAATAACCCAAAAAACAAATTAAAATAATTTAACTCAATTTAAAACCTTATTAATGAATTATAATTCAATTATAGTTATTCTGGATAGGCATACACAAATAGTTTTTAAACCAATTCTCAATATATAGTGTCATATCTACAAATTAACCACAATAATTTATATCAAATAATATATAACCACTCAGATACCATTCTGTAATGCCTTATCCAATAATGAAAATTCCAACAATTAAAAACAATAAATATCCTCAAGTACCCTCCTGGATCACCGATCGATAAAAACTAGAATCAAGGGTCAAATGTATCATATAGGCAGTGATTTACACTTTAATGGATTATCGTAAAATATATCATTAATAAATAATTTTAAATAATAAAACATAATATTATATCATAAATTTCATGATTAAATAAAATTAAAAATATTCTCATTAAGGTTAAGTAATTCCTCGTATACATATCAGTACAAAACAAGAATCCGGGATATATTTTGAAATGCAATATATCTCACATACCTCAAAACATAATAAAATATTTGTACACTATAAAAAATCAAAAAACACCAGTAAACTATCTCAATAACATCACTATCCTCCAATATCTACAAATATTGGACTCTTTACAATAACTATATCACAATTAATAACATTTATATATATGTGAAATATGAATGTATAGGGTGTGTAAAAAATGTTAATAGAAAACCATTTAAATCCCAAAATATTAATGGGGATTTAACATTTCATCTATAATAATGTATTACTCTATGATAACATTAACATATAAATAAATCAGAACACAGTGAACATATAAAACATTGATTGCATACCAAGACACTCTAAACCCATGTTATCTTATTTTAGAAAACATCAGTGAATATTCTATTTGTATATCAATGTTAGTGATAGCTAAACACATGGTTTACATGTATCTCAATCATATGTAAGAAAAAATACAACATAACATAAATAAAGTATTATCTATTCATAAATCCAATCCTATAGATGTAATTTATCTATAAAAAATCATGGATTATAAAAATAATTCTTGATCAATACTTATATATTTCACTGATACTTAACTATATAGTTAAGGAAATAGTGTAACATATCACAAGTCCAATCCTAATAATATATCTTATTAAACTATCACCCTAATAAAATTCCCAAAACCATTTCACAATATAGTATAATATTAACCTTAGTAGTGTCCCATCTCATAACATTACTCCAATGATTGGCCAAATACCCATGTAATGTTAGAGTATTAGAAAAATTATTTCTACATATCGATAAATTTATATTTGATCCTAATATCAACCCCAAATAACCATTATCCTTTTAGAAAAATATCTAGAATTACATATTATCACATGTTAATTCATTGATCAAAAAAATCATTATCTTTTTATAAAATAATAAAATGATCCCATTTGTTTTCCAAAAAATCACCCTTATTTTGTTTGAATATTAATATGAATATATTCATTCTTAATTACTCAATCATACTATAACACTAATGATTTCATTGATAAATATATTATTTTTTATTTTCATTTATTCTATTTATATTGTAAATTCATGTGAATTTCGTATTTTTATGACTCTTTCTAGGTTTTACAGGTAACTAAAAAGGTTTCACTAACCATTCACTATATCCATGAAGGTGGTGCATTCTTATTTCATTAGCTTTCACATAGTTGATAAATTATTCAGTAAATCGTATATTTAAAGCTTGAATATATCCTAGAAATTCTAGTTTTAATATTTTCTTAATTATCTTTATTTAGGGGCTTTATGTTTCTCCCACATTTTATTTGGGAGACATCTGTAGAGCATTATTGCTAGGAACCTCTCCTTACACTTGGTTATATATTGTAATTTTTTTTTAATTATTTTTAATATTTCATGGTAATATCTTCTATTACATCCACTTTTTTACTCCTCTTTTTTCATATCCTGAATTTTTATTTCTCCTTCCCTGCACTAGATGCTCGTGCTGTAAAATCCTTATGTATTTATTTTTTCTAATCTTATAGTTTTTTATATCTTGAAATTGTGTATATCTTCTCTTGATCTAAGATTTTATTATTTATTAAAGGTGTTTTGATTCCTCTTGATTAACATATATCCATTATAATTAATTTATTTCAGTTAAACTTGTATGATTGGTAATTTAAACTTGTTTTATAATCCAAAAAATAAGATATATTCCATTTTTGAGTGATTTTAAATACCATTCTTGTTTCTTTTAATGATTTACATTTTACAAAATGGTGGGATTTCTTAAGAACAATGGTTTTTGATCTAATTGTATATTTTTATATACACCAAATGTTTGATAAAATTCTAGATAATTTTTATTCAAAAGGAATTCAATTATAAATGTTGTTTTGGTTCATCTCGGTCTTTCATGGTTGGGTGTTCCATGATTTTGAATTTTTACCTTTGATATAAATGGGTGTTTTCTCTTAAATGATTTTAATAATTTTTATGACTGATTTTGACTATTCCTTTATATTATTGATGTGTTAATTGGTTTTTATATTTGACCCAGTGCACATTCATTTATAATTTTATTCTTTAATGATCTTTTATGTTTGCTTTTAAATATTCAATTTTTTAATAAAATCAATGTCCTATTTTTATAATTTATATAATAATTTAATTATGTAAATGAAACCCTTGAAATGTTTCTCCATTTTATTTTTACTTTTTTGGTAATGTAACCTACGCTATGTGAATAGGTTTTACTACATATTAATGAAATTATTTTATTTATTAGAAGGGTATCCATAGGTGAGGTGTGGACTTATTTGTTTTTAAATGTTGATTATATATTGTGATATTTTTATTCCTTTCTCAGTACCCTTTATAAACCTCATGGTAA
This sequence comes from Viscum album, assembly GCA_963277665.1. NCBI lineage: Eukaryota > Viridiplantae > Streptophyta > Magnoliopsida > Santalales > Viscaceae > Viscum > Viscum album. Next base: position 252,226,913 of record OY728133.1, read on the forward strand.
GCCTTGGGTATCTATATGAGATATTAAGAGATGAGTGTTATGATAGTTGAGACTATTAATTGGTTAATATCCCCTAGTATAGTTCATGACCAAACTATGGATAGTAGTTCCCAAAATTTTTTATTTTAGAGTAAGTTAGGGGTTATTTTATTAGTAACACATCATTGAATAATAGTTATTTCTACTAGAGATAGTATATTATTGTCACATTATATCCTAATATCTAGTCTCATGATAAATATTATCTGAAATTTTTTATATACTAATAATTTTTTATGTTAGTTAATTTTTTCTTTAGTATTATAAAGTCCATTATATAATTGATTTTAATAGTTGAGTTATAATGTGATTTACTAATGTATGTTTTGTTTAAATTTATTTATTTTTATATAGTTATTTGTTTCATGGTTTTACTATGTTTCATTCTTATTACTTTAGTTATATTTTTACAATAAATGTAATTTTATTTGAAAATAATAATAAAGGGGAGAGTTCCTTTATAAAATTAATCTACACTAAACCAGTATCACTCTTTTATAATACATTTTAATCACTAAAATTAATAATTGTTTTCTTTTAATTTATTATTTATATCCCCACCAATTTCAAATTTAGTTTTAATTTACTAAATTTATTTGTTTAAATAATTTTTGGAACATTAATGAAGAACTATACCAAAATATAAACTTTATTGGTTTATTTTTTTTATTACAATGAACAAAATTATTATGGGTATATACATTTAATGGAAATTTGGATTTTTGTCTTGGAGTTGGATATGCTCCATGAATTGGAATTAATATTGGGAATCCAATTATTGGAATATCTCAAGAAGATATTTTCTGACATGGAACAAGGCTTGGTTGGTGGTTTGGGTGCATAGGTGATAATTGAAGAAGGGTCGGGTGACCCTTAGCTAAAATTTCAGCTATGGGTGAAAAACCTCACCACATCTCTAAGAAATGTAGTATGGAATGAGTTTTGGAATATATTTATTTTAAACGAGGAAGGAGTCTATACTAGATATTGAAGCATTATTCCATGGTGATTTTCAAGGGAGAGGACTATGCCATAGGGGAGGTGTTAAGCCTTGGGGGATTCAGAGGGAGGTTCATCGACTTATCTTCTATAGCTTTATTGTATCATGGAGGAGGTACTTGTATCATGATGGTGTATATAAAGTTTTTTATATGACATATACAATATTATACACTATGGAGAGACCTTAGGAGGTACCACGGAGGTGGGTTATGTCAAGAAGCTCTTCTCCACACCACTATCAATGGTCAGATGATGGTATAGTTTCTTGGCCCCTATTGATACTCCATAAGTGGTACCCAATAAGATTTTTTTAGTAGAGAAGGTATATAATTTAAAGTTCAATCCCTCTTTTATATTAAGGGAAATGGTGGTGTCAGGAAAGGTCTATTTGGTCATCTCTCCTCCTCCCTCTTCTATCATGAGATTCCACTTAATAGGAGTGGATTCTTGATGGTTACTACTAAGGATCCAAGTTACATTTCCCATTATATCACTTTTTTTCTCTTCATTTTAATTATTCAAATTTTTTATGTATTTGGGCTTTGGTTTCTGTGATTATTTCATGACATCATGTTTAAATCATCCCACTTTATGTGGCTTTCTAGTGTGGATTCTATAGGCGGTCTAAGGAGGAGGTATTTAAGCCATCATTTATCATATTACTTGAGCTAAGTTTCACCATGGATTTATATTGGGTTTTTAGTGTTAGTTAGTGATGCTAGTAATTTATTTTTGTGTTTAATTTGGTGTCTTTATGTAGTTTATGTTAGGTTATATTTTGGGAGTAAACTACACCCTAATGATCATGGTTTTAGTGCTATAAGGTTTCTTAGAGATTTCTTCATCAAATATATAAATTTAGTGTTTTTTGTTTTAAATTTATAGGTTATTAATTTTATGGAGTTTATTTATGATATGTGTGCTCATTGAATTGGAGGAGGTTGGTATGATATTCTGATTGTTTATTGATCATCTGTTTAGGTAGGTGTCCTTGAAAATACTAAGTCTCCAGTTCTTTTGGATATTTTATTTTAATTTACCATTATTATTATTATTATTTGCATGTTCCAATACTTTTTTGATCTTACCTATTTATTGGGATAATATCATATCATCTTAATAGTCAATATATACTATATAACTTACTAAACTATTTGATAGTGTCACGTTGGTTGAATGAGATTCGGTGGCCATATTTATGGTTTTCTTGGTATCATGAGTTGGTTTTCAATGATTAAGTGGTTTCCTTTTAAAAAATAATTTTTATAAATGGTTTTAATCAAATATAATTTCAGAATAAAATTGGTGATTTTATAAATGGGTTTTCAAATAGTACTTAAAAATTAGATTTGTGCTTTCTAAAGAACATTTTGACATGATTTTGTCCAAGGTCATATCATGAGTAAGTTGAAATTTTATTCCCTTTTAAAATAATTAAAATGATATTTTTTCTCAGTTTTTGAAGAATGAATTTTGTGATTATTTTTAGTTTGTTTGAACTTTTGTGGATAATTCAATATTTTCTAATGAATTTTTGTATTATGTGATTCTTGTCTGTGAGTTTCTTTCGGATTTTGTAGATATCATGATGATTCATGATTGTGTGTATTATATAAAGATTTTATATTTTGGTATCAAATCCCTTGTTGGGTTTAGGTGATGGTATTGACCCCATAAAGGATAAATATGGGCTACAAGGACCCCAGTGGCTACCCGTATAGGAAGGATTAAAATGTAAAGGGACCTCAAATATTTCATTAATATGACTATGATAGATTTATAATTTGATTTTACAAATAAGGATGGATGATAAGATGTGTAGAGTTGGGTCTAAAGGGACTATTACTCTTGTGACAAGATGGAGAGATTTTGAGATGGTTTGTGTGCCTAGTTTTTTATTAAATACATATTCTAAATATGTTATTATGATTGGATAGATGTTCTGGTTTGGATGATGTGGATCCAAATTCCTAGCCCCTCATTGAGTAATAAGGTGGTAGAAAAGTCACCATGGGTAAGATAGGCTCATAGATCAGTGTGAATTCAGGTCTAACCTTGAGTGATAATGTGTTGATTAAGAGAGGATGTGCGACTAGACTTTAGTGAGAAGGGGTGGTAAAAGATGTGACATTATTTCCAAACATTAGTGATAAGTTTTGGCTTGATATTGGTTGTGTTCTATACCTTGTGTGATAAGGGATAGTTACGTCACTTTTTGTGTGGTATCCCTTGAAACAGATTGGATAACTAGGTTTAATGATGAGTGACCTCCCATGAATAAGTAGTGATGGCTTATGACTTGAGGACACCCAACCCTATATCTTTAGGCATGGGTTAGACTTGGTATAACACTGTACAAAAATCCTTTGGGAATGGGTCAGGTTACTGTACATGGTGAATCTGTTCTTTTCGGATTGAAACTAAAATAAGTATGGTCAGGTGTTGGGGTCGGATGAGAAGTACATGAAAAGATAACATATATTATTGTATGTGAATTATGTGTTATGTTTTTGAGTTTTTATGTTTTATGGAAATCAATATACACCTTATAGTTTTATTTTATGAACATACACATGATCATAGTAGCACTCAGTATTGTTGTGGCCTTAGGAATTTCTACTAGGACATTTGTCTCACCCTATCCACATAAATGTCATGAGTTTTCTTATATATGGGTAGAACTTTGTATTTTGTCATAGAGAATAGATAATTATTTTATATGGATTCATGATATGGGATTAAAAGATAATTTGGGATATGGATATGGTATGATTGGTATATGACTTGGCCTCGAAAATGTTGTAGTGACTTATCAATTTTTGTTTATCATGTATATTGGATAGTGTGTCATTTATTTCTATGATTTGTATTATATTTTTATTTTATTCTTAAACTATTTTATAGTCTATTAAATCATGTATATAATTTAATAATTTCTAATTTTTGTTGTTGTTTCCCTCTTGGCTCCCAATTTATTTTTTTATAGTTTTTGGGATGTTTTATTATATGAATAAGTCATGGTAATTTTTTGGTAGATTTAGGAAGGACCCATAGGAATTATTTTTTTGGATAGCCTCTCCACAACTATTTTATTACTTCTTCACTAGTTATTATCCTCTAGTGTATGGTGATACATGATTGAGATTTTTTGATGAACCATAACCGATTATGTCACACCCATTTTTTTGGAATGGAGAGATATTTGGGAATGATTAGATGTGCTTCTAGGTCATGATAATTATTTTGGACATAACAGTCGTGTTTGGTGATGTTGATGTGTTTTTCTGTATTCCTTGTCCATTCTGCCCCTCGTTCGGAGTGTGATAGAATTTTGATATGTATCTATGAGTTCCTATTTAGATGAAGGTTTTTGTTGGATGATAAAGTGAGGTATTTTGAGTGGTGTGATCCTTATCACCTGACTACGGTGCAGCAGATTCTTCAAGAATCAGGGCTCTAGCCATATGCCTCGGAGTGAAGATTTTCATGCAGTCAGGAAATCGACAGAGGTGTGGAGTGCTTGATTAGGATTCTGCCTCCTCTGTTTGGGTAAGTTAGTTTCTATGTCAATGTTTTGGTTCCTCATTTCTGTTAATTTACCTTTGTAACAACAAGTGTGGTGGACTTACCCCTCACACAGTGTTTGTGTTTATTCCTTCATGGATGTGGGTTTTCGATCAATGTACCTGTATGGACCTCCTATGAAAATTGGGTGTGGTCTTGGTGTTACCTTTTCATAGGTGGAGAGTTTTGGGTAGTTACTTTGTTTATTTTTTAGTTTCAATTGCCTCATTAATGGGTCCCCTTCCCTTCCCTCCCTTAGTGGTGGGGATCCAGATCCATGCTGAAAGACTTGGCCTAGTTCTTGTCCCCTCCGTTCGGGAGTGGGTGGTTTAGATATCCATGTTATAACCCTATTAAATTGGTATTGTAGGTTTTTTTAGGAGAGTTTTTTTTGGGCTTGTGTGAGTGAGGCCCAATTATAGCTCATGTTGAATTCTTGTATGTTCGTTGCTAGTTGGTTTCTAATGGTGGTGAGACCCACCATGGGTCTCATGGATTTTCACCCTAAGAACTTTTCTAGTGCTAGTTGTTTCTTAACTGTGGGAAGTAAATTATGGAATCACCAGGAATATTTGGTTTTTTTGAGTGCTCTTTGGTTTGGGTGATGGTTGGGTTCATTTGGAGAAGGCCCAACAATCGGGCTCTTAGCTTGGTTGTGGAGGTGGTGGCTTCATCTTTCCGTTGATTCTTCGAACATGGTTGTGAGTTGTGTTTTGTTTGGGTAAGAGTATTAAGTTGAATTGTGGGTGATTGATATTTCCTTATCTTTAGAGCCTGGATTATGTTGTTGAGGAATCCTTTGGTGTTGATTTTTTCAGCCAGAAAGTGTTATGGATTTCCGGGGGCGGAAATCTTTAATGGTGGGGAGAATTGTCACACCTATTTTTTTGTCTTTATATTGATCTGGTCCATTGGAAAAACCGATCCTTTTCATGGGTATTTGATTGGATGAATATTGAGTTTTAAATTTTCATATATTTCTAACCACCCTAATTTGGGATCCCCATTGCTTGTGTATGAGTTTTTGAAGAAAGGGTGGTTACTTCATGATTTGGGTCAACCGTGAGCCCATTTCCAGTTTTAAAAACCGAATTTGTTTCTTTTATAACTCATTTTTTTTTCATCCTTTTTCACCCATTAAACTTCCCACTTGTCCTATACTGACATATTAAAACTTCCATATCCTTTTTACCCCATATAAATTTATAAGCATGGTTAATTGGGGTTACTTATTTAGGTATTGGGCCAGCCCATGGGCCAATTTTCTGTTTTAAAAAAAATAATTCGTTTATTTTATATCATTTTCATTTTTTGATATTTTTCTATGATTACACCTCCCCCCCGAATCCAATAACTCTATCCTAACCCACCTAATCTATTTACCCTCTTTGGAGCTCATATGGATCATGGATTAGGTCGAAAGTTCTCAGGATATCTCAAATCGCCCCGAATTGATAAGGTAAATAGTTTTACACATGACTCATTAAATTCGTGCTCTTTTTCAAAAAATATATTCCTTACCTGGTTCTTACAGACCTTAAGAGACTCTACATGAATTTTCATCCCATTACCTTTTCTCTAGGGGTGTATATCTAATGGAATATGAAATGTTTTCCTGTGGAAAAGGTGAGATTCCATCTCCTTTATCCCCCCTCTTCTTCCTCCTTTCAATTTTTCTTGATTTTATAATCTACCCTAGTCAGGATAGACCTAGGGTTCTATTATAACATGTATTTTTATGCAGTTTATATGAATTTAGGCCCGGTCTTCATAGTTTTAGGGTTTATAAACCCGCGACGGGTGATTTCGGGTGTGCGTTTCCATTACGCCAAGGATTTGAGGTAGGATATCCCTTGCACAAACCTTTATCATTTGAGTTTCATCATTTAAATTATTCTATAACCTTATTTATATGATATTTTCTTATGTGAAACTTTGGTTCTAAAGGTTTGGAGTAAAAATTATGTTTTGTGACTTATTTTGTTAAAAATATAGTTGTTTTGGTATAAATGTGAACTCCTCTTATTTGAAAAATTATTCCATGAGATTTCACACTTGGTTTATGGTATTTGAATATGTATCAATAGATTTAATAACTTTATGGAATTAAAATGGTGTATAATCCCTTTTTATGTGCTTAACACAAGTTTTTTTAAGAGTGCATGCCATGTGTTTAGTAAATTGCCTGGTTGGCTTTTATGTGTCTACTGCAATTTAAAATAATTTGTCTGGATTTATAAATATATTGGCAGCATGTATGAAATTTATGTTGGGATCATTTATGGCTTCCAAATTTGTATTTTCTCTTACAAACCAATGGTTTTTTTGTTTACAATATGTTTTGGCCCGAGTTTCCAGAAAATGGATCATTTCAAATTCTTATAAAAATGGTTGTGTTTTGAATATGTCACCTAAGTGTTTTAAGGGATTTATTAATGTGGTTTTATTATTTAAATTTTGTTTACACACCTCTTTAATAATATTGAAATTCATAACTTTGTAAAATGTTATTTTTTTTGAGAAAATATTTAAATGCCTGTTTGGCCTTTCCTAAAAATGAAGAATGAGTGTTTTACTTGTATATACCAAGTTGTGCAATTGGTACTGTTTTATGGTCCATGAAATGATTTTATTAATGTCTTTAGGGATGAAAAATATGATTTTTTATAGTTTTGATATGTGTTTATAATTGAAAGAGTGTTTTTGAATGAGTTTTATGTGCAAATCCTAAATACACTTCTTGAAAAAAATTTACGAAAATATTCAGCAGTTTGTTGGTTCGTGTAAGAAATGTGAAGAAAGTTTATGTGATTTTTGGGTTTTTATGGTTTGGGAATGGAATTTGGATGTGAAATGTGTATTTGATAATATGTTTAATATGATTGAGCACTAAATGGAATCCTGGGTATCTAGGTGGGCAGACGTGTACTAGTATGCTAGTGATTCTGTGGGGTTTGGCCCATGTTTCACGTAGCAAGTTTGACAATGAAAAAACTAACTAAAATATGATGATGAGGATGATTGGGGACCACTAGGTTATGGTTATGTTCCCTAATAGTGACTCATGCATGAGAATGGATATTTATTATGGTTACATTCACCGAGATATGAGGTACCTGGGGCTCACAATTGACTAGTACCTAGGGGTGTTCCCATGACTTGTCCTCATTGGATCTTTTGTAGTCACTGTTGGCATATGGTGTGTTTGGTAGGTAAATTAAGTAGTCTTGTTTATTTATTTAAAAGTTTAAATCTTTAAATCATCCCTCTTTAAAACAATTTTCATTTTGAAGTTTCACCTCTTTGAAAAATTGTTACTTGTATTTTTGGTTTATAAAACATGAATGTTTTTTTCTGATAACTATTATAGCATGGAACATTATTTGAGAAACGTACTTTTATATCTTGTATTTAAAACATGAAATTGATGTTTCTTTTATTTTAAAGTAAGTGCATTGGGAATTGAATATCGGGCTAACCTACTGAGTTTTAATACACACGTCTATAGTCTTCTTCTTCTTTTATCCCTTGTGAAGGTTTCAGATTGAGTATGATTGCCATGGGAGAAGTTTGATCATTGTGTTGGAGAGTTACCAAAAGTGTCACATGGAGTTAGTTGGATATCTGGATTATTCATTTGAGTTGTTGGTTTTGTTCTACTTTTAGTTTCTTGTACAAATAATGTTTACTTCAATGTTTATATAAATTCATTTTGGGTTATCCATTTATTTCTGATGTTTGTTTGATTGTATATGTATGGGATAAATCATTCCCTTGTGTACTCTATTGATGCCCTTGGTTCTTGTTGCCATCCCGGTAGGATTGGGAACGCCTCTCGGGACTTGTCGCGAGCTGGCCTCGGTGACCGATTTAGGGTCGACTCAGACTGGTTCGTGACAGATTGTCATTCGAGTGATTCAGGATGGCGTGTTTTATGTATTTTGTGTTTAAATGATGATGGAAAAACAATGAAATTGTGTTTTTATGTATTTTTTAGTGGAAGATAAGTTACATACATGATAATATAATCTCATATAAAAATAAAACAAAAAATTATAAGGCCACATATTGATAAATATAGAGTTTCAATGTGTGTGTGTTTGTGTGTGTGTGTTTGACCCATGTAAGAGTAAACCAGGTCATTCAACTACTATAGAATATATTCCCCCATTATTTAGAACTGTATGATGATCATAATCATGTAATATTAAATCAAGAATACTCTAAGATATGTATGATTTACCAAAACTTTCATAAGCATAAATGGAGATCCACTTATGTAAAAATATTTACGGGAACTAGTAATATACTCATCCTAGACATCAGATACATATGATTTAATAAACATGACATATTAAAATATATAATATTTTTGATGAAAGTGAATTCATTGTTTTTTAGACATTCAAGATTCTGTGCAGTTTCTATATATGAAGAAAAAGTGTGTAAGTTCCCTATCAAACCATATTATTAAAAAATCATAAACAAAACATCCACATGGAATCTGATAAAGATAAAATGAACATTAGGATCATGGTATGATTGTTGGGATATTGAAAGATGGTACTAGATGAATACCCTGGTTAATTATCCCTTTCTACTTGATGAAAATATTAAAATAAATAAATTAGGTACCTTCCATTGGGGAAGTGTACTTCAGGGGGCTATATTAAGGGACATATATTAGATTACACCCCACATTAATTTTTTTCTTTGTAATTTTATTGATTCTTTCATTGTATCCATTATAGTAAAAATATGTTTTTTCAAAGGAATAGTTGTAATGGACATTTATTTCAGTAAGTTAATTTCAGTAGCTATCCATCGTAACAAATATGGTGTGGAAAATTTTGTTTCAACTAATAGTAATTGTGATAACATCTCATAATTATCTACATAGGTGAGAGTATATACATCGAAAATATTTTCTAATTGATAAAACTATTTTAAATAGAAACTTATAGTCATAAAAAAAGTATCTATCATTTTATTTGTGATAGAATCTGAATATCCATGGCTAATAATTTTAATGACAGAACTATTCTTATAATACAATAATTATAAAAATATAAATGAAATCCTTTAAAAATAAACAATTGTCAACATAAAATTATTATAATATTGAAAAATATATATTAAAGAAAAATTCCATTAACATAAACATAATAATAATGTCATCGAGGGGTGGGGTATCCGCTTTATTAGGTAGAGAGAATATCATCCCTAAACCATCTAGAAACCATTGTATATAATCAAACATATGCTTGTACTGCTAATATTATTGCTCATACTAATTTCATTACCCTTAATAATACAATTTTATTTGTTCTTTCTACTACTTCTACCCTTCATGCTCTCTTAATATTTTATGTATAGTCTCGTCCTGAGCTCCCAACCACACCTAATACTGCATATCATTGGAAGATGATGATGCCATACATTCACCCTTCATGATAAATGATGACATCTCGTTATTAAAATAGTAAATAGATAGGATTCATCATGAAACAATATTGACCACTTGACCTTTTTGAATTCCACAAATTCTCTCCTACAGCCGGGCCACTATGTCAAAATGTGACTCATATGAGGAATCATCTCTATTATATATCTCTACCTGACTCTTCTGAATATGAGAAATCCTTATTTCTCATTTCCCCTATAACAATAGAAATATAAATTAAAAATATAAAACATCATGTTAATTTTAAAAAAACATGAAAATTTAATAGTTATAATATTCCACTATCTATCACCAATAATTCCCTATTACTACTATCAATGTACATCATTTCAAACACATCCAACTCTCTAAAATATGGATCTACCACAGTCTTCATTAATTTATCATATAAATTTAGTAATATATATATATATATTATTAATTAAAAAACCAACATTTTATGATGTATATTGAAAGTATGACACTCGACTCTGTTTTGAACATCTATTACCCCTTATTCTTCTCAACCAAATTATTATCTCATCTTTAAAATTCCCCATATTTATTAAGTGAATAATCCCTCTAAATTATTGTTAGGGATATAATTAGTTTGATGAGTCACACATGACTCATTAAAGATTGTCACATATTATCCCTTTATAAAACTCCTCTAAATTTTATATAAAAACTGTTGGAAATGTTCATTCGTGCATGCTTCCCATGCCTCCCGAATTGAGGATCTCATTCCCTGATCAACCGAAGACTATAAACCCTATAAATATTGAATAATATTGTAAATTTGAAATTATATATATATAAATAAAAATATGTTATTTATTTATAAGTAACATCATGTTCTTTAACATGTGATGATGCACCTTAGTAAAAACATGAACCCATGACTTAAATGGAATAGACTATTAGATCCTAAGAATAACAATAGCCTAACCAAAAACAATATGTGAAAAACTATAAAAATATAAAATAAGTAGTATAAAAATTAATAAATAAATTAAAGTAAATTAAAAATAAATAAAATTCCTATTTAAACTTAATTATTCTAAAAAGGACCAAAGATAATGGATTAACATCACTCAAGAACATGATCTAAAATCCAGAATCATACAGGTCATATACCCTTTTTTTAGTTCGTGTCCTATCAGCACCCTCAGTTAAAAATTTGGGAGGCTCATTATCAATAAACTAATCCTCAAAAAGGTAGATATATTCTCATAAAACTACTCTAGATCTATATGATAGTGAAAAATATAATTGAATGTTGCGAATAATTAATTTCTAATTCATATATCAAATAGAAAAAATATATATTATTTAATAAAAATTAATATATTAATTGATTATGACTATAAGTAGAATGTAATACATTATTATTTATCATAATATTAATTAATGTTAATGTCGTCATATTTATCCATGAAATCATAAATTCTGATACAAGATTCAATTTCAACATACATCATTATTTCAAACTCATTGGATACATTATCCACATTATCAGCACCATCGATACTTAATTTAAGGGTCTCATCATTGATATCATTTTCTCTTTGAGGAAGAGATATATTGAGAGGTATTTATTAAAATATTTCAATACTTTACACTCCAATAGAACCAATTTTATTTTCCATAAAATAATTATCACAAGATTTTATTTTTGTTACATTAAACCAGTCATATTAATCATTAAAATTTTTATAATAATTGTCATGATAAACTTTATGAGTCTGATATTCCAATTTAATTAGTTTATTTAATACCAAAATAATTTTATATTTAATTTTAATAAGTACATGTCATGTATGAATATGAAACCCTCAACTATTATCAAACCAATGACATTAAAAATGGTTATATATTACTATCCAAGATAAGATAACTCAATTAATTCATCCATCATTCCATTAATATCAACATCACTTTATTAATGAAAAAAATCCTTTTACAAAAACATCATTGTTCCATGATTTTTTATCCACCAAATGTGTATGTTTGAAATCCAAATCAATTAACCACATATTCATTATAAGGTTTTACCCATTTAGATGGTGGGATACTCATTGCACATAATGGACTAATATTTTTTCCGATGTCTCAATACCTTGAAAAAAAATATTAATAGTACATTAAATATAAAATTGATTTATATGTTCTGATGATAAAAATTTAATTTAGTTTTCATTGTAAATATTAGTAAAAATTATGTTATTTACATTCCTCAAGAGCATCTCATGAAATTTTTGTGAGTTTTTTTTATGATTATCATATAATTTGAAAAAAATAATATAAATTTATTTTAATAAAATATTTGAAAAAATATAGTTAAAATTAGTATTTAATGTGAAATTTTTTCCATTTCTTCACAATTCAGCATAATATATATGTGATCCTAGTGTTGTTCATCATCTAAATATCATCATTAATAATCAATATCAAGACCATCCTTATCCTAATTAAATATTGGTATTAAAAGGTCTGTGAAATAATAAAAATATACCTCATTGTTCTCTATTCGATTTTGTTTTGAAATATATACATATTGAATATAATTTGATCCAAATTTTTAAATCTCCTCCAATAAGCATGCTTCTATAATTATCCCTTCAATTTATTCTTTGTTACATACATTCTTATTTAATTTTATAATGCACCTCTAATGTGGGTATATCAATCAAAATTGTAATATACCTCCACATATTTCTTTATATGGAAAATGTAACATTAAGTGTTTGATAGAATCAAATATGGTTGGTATAAACAAAATACAAATTGTATAGATTTGGAATAACATCTTTTTACTCTGTACCAATTATATAATATTATTATTTTTTCTATATAAATATCTCAAAAAAATATGATATGTTAATTAACACATCCCATGTCAAAGAATGAAACAGACCTATGAGTCTAACAGGCCTTATCCTTTCCATTAAGAAAGATAAATCATGACTTTTAAAACTGGTAATATAGACTTTTATAACACAAAAAGAAAAATTTGAGGCATAGTCATCTGGTAATATGAAATATAAAATATAATGATGGAAAAATATATGAATTTATATATAAATTGTATAAGAAGTTTTTGGATTCATTAAATTTTTTGACCTCATGTTGTCAAATGACTTATATCCCGGACACATGAAAATTTTCACAAGCTCTAGCCATATATTTATAGTATTTTTAGTATATCTAGGTGTGTCTAACACAATATAAAATATTTTATCAAAAATTTCATTATCAAAATATGTTAAAATTTATATTTCATTGAACAAAAAATATTAACATTATTGAAATTCTAGAAAAAATACTTCACATTATCCAATTATGATATATCAAAAAACCTTCTATTTTTTACTAATTTATAGTTGGTCAGTAGGTAATCAGAGAAAATAAAGAGATGATATATTTTCTTTGATTAACATAAACCAATATTATAGGTTCATCCCTTTCAATTCTACCATTTTTAAAAAATTAGTAATATTCCTTCAAAAGTGAGATCTATAGGAATAAAAATACATTTTTATTCTAAAAAATAAGGTTTCCATACCTTTACAATCTTAAAATAATATGTCATCTATGCAGTGTCGATGAGATTTTGGACCATGTGTATTATATCCAGTTAACATATTATATATTGTAAATTCATTGATTTTCCACATTAATTAAACATTAAATGTAAAATTGTGTTCAAAAACTACACTATATATAGTTCCACCATTACCCCATAATAAATTTAACTCATTAATCAATGGATTAAAATAAAAAGAAATATTTGTTTTGGATGTATTTGAATTATGAATTTTTGGTAGATATTTGGATCCTTTATCAATATCCAATAAACTTATTTTTATGGAGTTATAATAATTGAAAGATAATAATACATAATTCTACAATCAAAAAATGGATAAAAGCATTAGAATAATAACCTAAAATTTTTTTTATGATGTTCTAAAGGAAAAGATAGGGGAACAAGATTAAAGTGATACCATTAATAACTATCACAAGAATGATTTAATATATTAGAGATAGAAGTATTAGATCTCTTCCATTTTATAAATGTTTTTATGTTTTTAGATATAAATAAATTCTAAAATGTAGGTGTAATCAAAAAATAACACAACTATTTAATAAAAATCTAGACATAATTTTTTTACATATTTGTATCTCAATTTCCCATATGTTTAACAATTGACAAATTAATCGCATTCCTGACAATATAAGATGTAATAATTTGAACATTAATGGAAAATATGATAATTTAGACACAAATTATATCCCAATGTCTTCATTTCATAGAAATTTTAAGGTAGTGTATTTTCATCAGGAAACAATGATTTATTGACAGAAAATATTTGATCGAAACAAAAAATTGACATTCCAACATATGATTTATTAGCTATAAATTTTTTAATAGTTTGAAATTTATTTATATTGGATATGAGATATAAGGTATTGTTATAATATTTAAAAAAACATAAAATTGATATAATTCTGAATTAGGATTCTTATTATCATTCTATGTTTTTGTGTTTTGAAAAGAAGGTCCAGAAACGTCATGGAAGTTTTTTTTGAAACTATGATGGATTATGAACCAAACAATTATATCTTTTCTTAAATCGTGTTCACCATATCTATACCAAAATAGATCATATTTTTGAAAATGAAAATTAAATATATAGTCTCCACCATTATAAAATATTTTTAATATCCTTAAATTTAATTTATTATATTGAAACATAATTATAACTTCTGAAATAATTCTGAAATTTGTGGTGTAAATGATATAAACATTTCAACACCCTCAATATGGATATAATTTATTCCAAAATATTTGATTTTTTTGACGATTTATCTAATAATGATCTCATAATAAAAATTTGTTTATAAATATAAGTTACCTATTTTTCTAAAAAAAATATTAGTAGATTATAAAAAAATAAGGGTTATGATTAATCTGATTGAAGTAAAGAATCATTTCTAATTGTTACTAAAATATCAATAATTTATAACAAATATGGGTTATGATTAATCTAACATGAGAGAATAATAATTGTTAATTGATACTAAAATATAAAAAAATAATATGAAATTATTGTTATGATTAATATGATTTAAGGGAAGAATCACTGATAATTACTAATAAAATATGAACAATTTATAAAAAATATGGGTGATAATTAATATGATATAAGGGTAAATTTATTATATATTTTTACTAAAATATAAAAATTTCATAAGAAATATATATTATGATTAATCTAATGGATGGGAATAATGATTTATAATTCTTACTAAAATATAAACAATTCATAAGATATATGAGTTAGGATTAATACTATATAAAAGAAAAATTGTTTCTAATTATTATTGAAATATGAACATTTTTTAGTAAATATGGTTTATGATTAATTTCACGGAAGGGGAAAACATTGTTAATTTACAAAAAAAATGTGAACAATTTATTATAAATATAGTTTATGATTACTCTAATAGAAGGAAATAATATATTCTAATTGTTACTAAAATATGAAAAAACTATAAGAAATATGGGATAGATTTAATCTAATAAAATGAAAGGATACTTGATAATTTTTATTAAATTTGAAAAAATTATATGATATATGGTTTAAAATAAATATGATATAATAGAAAAAAAAATTAAAATATTAATTAAAATATGAACAATTCATAAGAAATAAGGGTTGTGATTAATCTGTTATAATGGAAGAATTGTTTCAAATTTTTACTAAAATATGAATAATTAATAAGAAATGAGGATTACAATTAATCCAATAAAAGGGAATAATTATTTCTAATTCATACTAAAATGGGAAAATTCATAAGAAAGATGATTAATGATTAATTCAATAGAGGAAAATCATTTGTAATTTCTATAAAAATATCAAAAAATCATAGCAAATATGGGTTTCAATTAATCCCAAATAAGGTAATAATCATTGAAAACTGTTACTAAAATATAAACAAATCAATAGAAATATAGGTTATGATTAATCTAATAATGAAGAATAATTGTTTTTAATCTTTACTACAAATGAATAAATCATAATAAACATGAGTTACGATTAATCTAATATAAGGGAATAATTGTTTCTAATTACCATTATTCATCGTTATTTATTGCTAATTATTGCTAATTATTCCTAATTATTTCTAATTATTGATAATTATTTCTTGTTTTTTCTAATTATTACTAATTATTAAATGATTATTCAATCTATTACTACTTATTAAAATTTCTTCTTAATTATTACTCATTATTGAAAGTTATAAATATTTATTTCTAATTATTAAAAATTATTTCTAATTACTCCTACTTATTGCTAATTATTACCAATTATTGTTACTTATTATGAACTATTTCTAATTATTTCTAATTATTCCTAATTACTACCAATTATTTCCAATTATTTCTTATTATTCCAAATTATTACTAATTATAATAAATTATATATAATTATTGTGTATTATTACTAACTAAATCCAATTATTTTTAATTATTTCTAAGTATTTCTAATTGTTTCTTATTATGAGTAATTATTACCAATTATTGATAAATATTTCTAATTATTCTAAATTATTAATTATTATTTTTAATTATTTTTAATATTTACTAATAATTTTTCATTATTTCTAACTATTTCTAATTATTGATAATTATTACAAGTTATTTCAAATTATTACTATTTACTTCTAATTAGTACTATTTATTGGTAATTAGTATTAATTATTACAAGTTTTTTCTAGTTATTACTACTTATTCCTTATTATTTCTAATTAATCATATTTATTACTAATCTTTCTAAATAATTACTAATAATTTCTAATAATTTCTATTTTTTAATTATTCCTAATTACTCCTATTATTATTAAATAATACTAATTATTCGGAATTATTTCAAATTATTACTAATTATCCTCAATTATTATAAATTATTTCCCATTACTATTAACTATTAATAATTATTACAAGTTATTTTTTCACATATTTATTATTAGTTATTCCGAATTCTTATTAATACTTTGTAATTTTTTATAATTATTCCTAATTGTTAGAAATTATTAAAATTTATTACTAATTATTGTTATTTATCAATAATTATTTCAAATTGTTGCTAATATTGCTAATTATTACAACCTATTACAAGTTATACCAAATTATTCCAAATTGTTACTAATTATTTCTTGTTATTACAACTTGATAAAAGTTATTCCAAATTATTCCTAATATTCTCAAATCGTTACTAATTATTGCTTATTATTTTTAGCATTTTTTTATTAATTATTTCTATTTTAAAAAGAAATTAAAATTTTTATAAATATTATAATTTTATATTAATTATTACTAATTATTAATAATTATAAACATTTTTTACATTTATTCTATTATTTTTTACTATTTTTTTATCATATGGACTATTTTTTAATTATTTTTTTACTATTTTCACTACTTATTTTTATTTATTACTAATTATTAAAAAAAATATTATATATCATAATAATGTAATTTTTATAAATAAAATTTTCTTATAATTTTATTTTTAATTAATTTTTATTTTGATTTTGATTTAAAATTAATAAATTAAAAAAATTAATTAACATCAGATCAAGATAAATTATACTAAATTAAATTAACTATCAAATTATGCAATAAAATACAAATAAATATTATTATTTAAGTTATAGTTTATTATAAGAAACCAAACACACACACACCAAGGAAAATGAAAATAAATTAATAAAATTAACAATTATTATATAAGAGGTACTAAAAATACCATTAAAATTACGTTTTTATCCTTATAATGGAAACCTATATTGCAATGATTGGCTAATGAAGGTGAAAAGTGAAATGAGAGGCTATGGTAGAAAAATTCAAGTGAGGCCATATATAGAATTGTTTGTTCTTTAACGTGATATTTGTGATGGAAAACCAATCTCTAATAATTATATTAGCGATGGATTTCATCACAAATATTTCCTTCCTTCAAAACATTTCATGCTAATAAATAAATTATTTACAATGGATGTGGTGGTTTGTCCAAAATACTATCCATCATTTTTTTATTTCCCTCTACAAACAAACTAATTGTGATGTTCATACTATTCTTTCATAAATATTTGTCTATTTGTGAAGGAATGAAAACGTTTGTGGCCAATATTTTCATTGACAAAGCAAAGTTAAGATGAAAATATACCAGGTCTCATAAATATTGATTTATTTTTATATATTATGTGTTTTCACTAAGTAATTTTTCAATTTAATTATATTCCTTCATGGATAAGCATAATGGAAAAACCATTAAATGATGGATAATTTTTTTTTGAGAAAATAATATATTTACAAATAATTTATGACAAAAAGAATTTACATAATAAAATCCTCATCAAAAAAATGATATTGTTCATTATTTACTCTATTTCCATGGAGGATTAATTGAGGTGTTTGATACTAAGGGAATGAATAGAGATTTTATCGAGTGTTCTGATTATCATTTCCCTTTTCATTTCCATTTCAATTCAATTCCTTGTTAAGTTTTATAAAGTAAGTTTTAGTTGGGCCCATGATTGTCTACCTTCTTCTCTTAATGTATGTTTCTTTATTTCCAGCACTGTATGAATAATCATTACTTTCATGTACCTAGTTATCAAATATATTATGGATATTTGGTGGCTATGGAGGGAGTGGTTCCAAAATCACAATCCATGTAAAGATGGATATTATTCTCCTAAATGGTTGGTTATGAGAAAATTCCAATTACTCCTTCAGTTGGTTGATTTTAAAAATGGGGGTTTTATATCTTTTAAGGACTTTCAGATTGTGGGTGTTTTTGTAAGCATGATTTTTTTGTACATTATTTGATATTATTATGAATTTAATAAATGTTTTTAAAAATATTGGCTTCGATTTTTTAATATATGATGTACTTTTTATATTTTTAAGTTTGAGGTATTTTTTTATTGGTTTATTTACCTTGTTGTGTTTCATAGTATTAGTTAATGAAAAATACAAGTGAATTAAGGAACGAATGTTTTGTAAAATATATTATTGAATAGTCATTCTAATGACTCATTTTTAGTCTTTACAATTATTAATTCTTCCCATGATCTTGATTGAGTGGAGGAACTATATATATATCAATATATGGATAATTTACAAGAGTTTATACAATAAAATATCTTGTATTTTATGGTCATCATTGTTTTTAAGAGGTAATAGATAAACTGGTGAAAATCAAAGAAATCATTTATTTTTTAAGAATTTCTAAACCCACTAAAGTGGAATTGGTTATAGTCACATTTAAGGGATTGTATCCAGAATAGTGGGAGACTACCATTCATGCTCAGTATCTTGAAGACATTAATTAAGAATATTTCATCACTATGTTTATCTAGTGTTATTTTCAAAAGGATCTAATGGTGGAAAAGGTAATGGATTTTATACGTATCAAGTAATGTGTTCGAATAGAGATGGGGTGTGTTGATTTTTTTTTCAAAATGGTGGATTTATATCTCTTATTAATCATCGAGGTATCATTAAATGTTTGATTATTTAAAGGAGGCCTTTATCCATATGTTAAATTAGAATTGTTTCTACATAGACTAGCTTCTTATGAGGAGGCATTCAAAAATGATTTAATAATTGATTTGATTTTGGAAGGGAATCTTGTGATAGGTAGTGTACCTTAACCAAAAAAGAGTTATAGGGGTGATATGTATGGTAAGAAGTAAAATTAAGATGAATCCAAGTAATAAAGTGATGATTATGTAAGTAAATCCTCTCATTTTATTCTTGTTTCTCCAGTAAGGAAATGATCTGTTGTTCGTTTTCAATGGGGAAAACTCAAACACTATAAAACCATTTATTTAGATATATAAACCTATCATAAATATATGCATACAGATTATCTTTATAAATTATATAAAATGAATTATTTATTGGTGAAAAGGTCACAGACACAGCTAAAATCTAGGAATTATTCTACAGGGATCTTGTTCACAAGGAATTAAAGGTTATATTGAATATAGTTGAAGTACCATGTTATAACATCTTCATTAATTATTATTTTACATTGTGAAATTGTTTCATTCCTTCTTATTCACAATACATTATAATTTTATTTATTAGATGATCTTTTCTTTTAATGGATTGTTTATTCCTATGTTGTTTGGTATTGTCATCTTAGGTCAGTGAAAGTTTATATTTTCCATAACATCTTCAATTTTTGGAATTAGTTGTTTTGGAGGTGTAATTTCATCAATGTAATATAATTTTCATCCATTTTTCTATGAAATGTTGAGTTTTAAATATTGGGGAGAATAATAACCAGTCTCATTATTCTAATGAGATGTTATCATAAACAATTATATGGGTACTCTCAATTTTAAATATATCATCATACATAAAAACTAATGGTATAGGGAAATCATGATGTTATCAATTGTGTGATTCACCACATTGTTTGTAATTGGATTATTTCATTTGGGTAAAAAAAACTCTCTATTACTATTAGGAAGACATATGAGTCATCTATATACCATTGATCAAGTAAGGAGAATTTTTTACTCTTAGGTTTAAAATTATTGTTTATGATTAAAATTTGTTCATATATTTGGTAAATTTGGGATCTCATCAGGCCACTTAACTGGTGGGTTGAACTATATATAATATTATTTTGTCAAGATAATGATAGTAATGTGAAATGAATTTTTTTTTGTTGGGTAATATAAATTGTTTAATGAAGATATTTTATCTTGTATCTCTTATATTCAAAATCATTATTGACTTTTTTTTAATCATTGATAGTGGTATGTCTTAGAGAATTGTGACACCAATGAGGTCGCTGTTTAATATAAATAATTTATTATTATTTTTCCATCATTTTTGTTTGAAAATATGAGTGATGATTTAAATTTTTTAACTTATTTTTAGTTTTTATTGTTAAGTTTCATAGTTAAATTGGCCTTGAAATGTAATTGTGTAGGTGTTGTAGCTCAATTCTAGTGGCTTTCATGTGATTAGAACACATTTGGGTAAACCATGCGACCAAATGATTCATATTTAACAAGATTTATCATTTTCATATTTTTTTAAGTATTTTTATTTTGGGAAACATCCCTCACCCCCAAAATTTTATTCCTGAAACATACAGTCACCTTAATAGATGATTACACTTCTTACTATTGGCTCTATAGTGTCCCCCTTCAATTTTTTAAAATTTTATAAGTTAACATTTTCTATTTCTTTCTATTTTTCTATTTTATTCCTTTATCAAATATTATTCTTCTTTCATTCTTTATCTATAGGCACATGGTATCCAAACCTTATGCCTAGGGTTTTCTAAATCATGGGATTTTGGATGTCTAGGAATGGTGGATTTCCATTATTGACCAAATCTAATATTATTTTTTAATGTTTCATTGATTTATCTTTTTAAAGGTTGGTATTTCCACACACTTCCATTAATTTTATAAAACCTTTGGTACTTAGTATTTGATACTTATTTTAACATCTAAAAAATATGATATATATATATATATATATATATATTCTATGATTGATTTTTAAGAAAATGTGTATTTTCCTCAATGATTTTCCTCTAATATAATGGAGATATTTCATATGAACAATGATTTACATTGGAAATGTTTATTTTCATACGCTATGTATATTTGATAAAATGTTAGAGATGTTTCATTATAAATTAAGTGATAATTAATGATGTTTTGGTTCATCTTTGGGTTTAATGGTTGGGTATTCAATGATTTTGTATTTTTATCCAGGATATAAACAGTGGCTTAAAAAACTTAATTATTATTCAATTTTTAATTATTTGTTATATTATTAATCTATTTATTTTTATTATTTTTTATCAATGTTAAAAAATTCATTGATAATATTATTCTTGAGTGATCTTTCTTGTTTTATTATTTGGATTTTATTTATTTTACAAAACCAAATCCTTTTTTGGAAAATATATTAATTGTTTTCATTATGTATATGATACCCTTAAAATGATTTAACATTTTTATGACAGGTCTGGTTATGTAACATATGTAATCTGAATCATTTTTTTCTATAATAACCTTATTTAGTTCATTACATGTAATAGGTAGTTCCACTTAGAGAGAATATTTGGGAGTAAGTTAAGGGATATATTGTTAGGAATGTAGCATAGGCCAAAATTGATTCCACCTAAGCATGTCTAGTATTTTCTAATTAGAGCCTAAGTAATTGTCTCATGATTCAAATTATATGATGTTGTTTATAAAATGATAGTTTTTATATGTTTTTTTTGTAATCTTAATGAAACAAGTTTGACATGATGAAAATGACATTATCAACATTGCATATTAAATATGATGAAAGTGTGGGCACATTACGTGGGAGATTTGGAAGTTCCCAAAGTGATGGCCACATTATAAATTCGTGTAGAATTTCCATTCACACATCATGTCTATAAGTTTTGTTAATAGAGACCAAAGTGATGACTATCTAATTAACGATATTACTGGAGGGTTTTGGAGACATTCAAGGATCTTACCAATGTTGATTAAGGTATATGTTATTTCAATGATATAGAAAGTGAAAATTCATTTATCTTAAGGTGATTCACATAAGTAAAATTCATTTACATCATAAGATAGTTCATTTATGTGTACCTGAATTTTTAATATTGAGAATGAATTTATCTTATGGTGAACCACTTAAGTAAATTCATTTACCCTATATGATATTTCATTTATGCATACCTAGAGTATGAGTTTTAAATTTGGTAGTGAAATTCATATTATGAAAGTAAAATATTTTATTCTGAGTAATACATATGGAATTCATGTATGATATTTTCATCTACATGCACTATTGGAAATGTGACCTTTCCCAACACTTCTATACCCCTTTCCCAATGGTTTGGCCAAATTGTTGGGAAATCCCACTTTGTGGCCACTTTTTCTAACGATTTGCCAAAACCGTTGGGAAAGGGTAGGATTTCCCAACGGTTTGGCCAAACCATTGGGAAAGGTCCAATTTGTGGCCACTTTTCCCAATGGTTTGGCCAAACCATTGGGAAAGTGTAACGACCCAAAGTTTCATTAATAGAAAATCCCTCTTGATCCAGTTAAATGTTTCTTTATGAAAAATGTTTTTATAAGATGTCAACTTCTTTAGTTTTACGTTAAGATTTCTGACTGTTACTTTTATAGCTATTGAACAGTGATCATCTGAGTAGTATAAATATAAGGCTTTAACGAACCCATTTCTACTCAGACAAAGGAAGCGATGGCCTCATCCAGTAGAATTTCCCCTTACAAAGCCCATTTATCAGAGCTCATAAAATAGGTGGAATCTTTGGGCTTTGCCCTTGACCAATCCCAAGATGAGCTTCATCAAGTCAAGCTCGAATGTGATCATCTACGGGAAAAGTGGAAGTTGATTGAAATTACCACTCGAGCGATGTTATCCCAGCCGCCCCAAGATTCTATCACCATCGCACACCTTACCCTTAGGTTTTATGAGGCTATTTTAAGGGGTTATGTAGAAAATAAGTAGCACCATGTTCATGTACATTATTTTTGTATATAATAATGAATATAATTTCTAGTCATTTTTGATACATTGTAATTAGTTTTTAAAGTACAAATGCTGTTTTTAGTTATTATTTAATTAAGAATTATATTTTATTAAATTAAAGGATTTTTGAATTAAATAATATTTTAATAAAATATTATTATTAATATTAAATTAATTTTTTATTAAGTATAAATGATATTATAATTTTATGAATGCAATTAAAATTTTTATTAAGGTTTGAAAGCCATTTCTGTCAAAACCCGTGATTTTTTTTATAAATGTCGGTTTTTATTTTAAAAGTGAAAATTCACATATTTAGAAAATTATTCAGATAAAATAAATATTATTTTTGGAATCAGGACGTTGAAATTATCCAACGGTGAATTTTTCATAATTTTCTGAGACAGTCAAATTTTTGGGTAAAAATTAAATACCACTTAAATATATAATGTGTTTTATGACATCATAATGACCCAATGGTGATGTAATAAAATACCATAATCCTTATGTTCTGCCAATATGTGTTTTATCATTAAAATAATGAGGTTTTGGGTTTGTTTGACTTACTTTTCAAAGCATTAATGGATCCCTCAAGACTTATTCAACACTTTGCCTTTTTAAATTAATTTTCATAGGAGTGTGACTCACCTTCCACATAAGCAACCCTAATTTTTTAATAAGTTCGGACCTTAGACTTGTAAAATATTTTTTTCCTCTTTCCTTTTCCAGAAACCATGGGAAAATACCATGGTATGGTTTGTGGTTTGGATTATATTAATATAAGGGGTCCCAAACCAAAATAATAAAGAATTCCCTCACCTTTCCTATATAAACCCACTCAAGCTCCCACTTCCTCCTCACTCAAAGCCCTTGGAGTTCGTCCAACCTCTGACTTACTCTCTCTATAATCCTCTCAAGGTGCCCCAATCTCCCAAGAAGCCTCTCACAAGCCTCTCTCTAGCCTTTGGAAGCACACTTCCAAGTAAGGGTTTTTTCTTCCTTTCTCATTTTTGTCAATTTTCTTTAAGTTGTATTTCCCTTTTAATTTCAATTATGAATGTTGGGGTATAGTTTCGCACCTCCCCCATACTTCCCTCTTATTGTTTGAATGATGGGAGACCCCTTTCTCTCTCATTAAATGCCTCCCATGTACACCCGTTACTATGCCGAAATTCTGAAAGGAACTTGTTTCTCCTCTTTTATATTCAAACAATACTTTTGTATCATGAATCTAAATTCCTTTTCAATTGTTGGGACATGTATCTATATGACCTACTTACTATCCATTACATGTAAATGTGATGAGGAACCCCTTTCTCTCTCATCAACCATTTTTTATGAATTCTTATGTCACGCCGTTACGCTGCCGAAATCACACCGATTTTCTAAGCCAATATCATTGTGTAGTGAATACCATGCCCATTTCTCCATCAAGGGTATTCACCTTTATACACATTTACTTATTGATTATAAAGTTTTATGTATGAATTCCACATTCCTTTATCGTGAAATAAATTATTATGTTTTATGAATCCATGTTTTATGATCCATGTGGCACACTTATGCATGAAATGAAATGTTTAAGAAGGGTGCGCCCTTATAGCGCTCCAATGCATTGGGTAAAGTATAGTATAATGATACTTCATTTTAAATGAGTGTTGAATCATGCTAATTCAAGTGCAACGAGGGTTTACTCGTGCTTCAAGTGCAATGAGGGTTTACTCATGCTCCATGTGCAATGAGCCTTGGCTCATGCTAATTCAATGTTAAGTGTTGTTGCCACATTTCCTTGTTATGATTATCATTCTTTATCATGCCTTTATGTTCATGTTACTATTATTATCTATTGATATTCCTATTTCCTAACATGTATTGAACTCCTCATGTTATTCATTTTGTACTCCCTTACTGGGCTTTATAGCTCACCCTTTTCTTATGCATGTCCTCAGGTTATCCCATGCAATGCTAAGTACGAAGGAATGTAGTGTTCATGTAAAGGAAGTTTTCAATAAAGATGTTGTATTTCAAGTTTAAAGTTTTTATGTAATGATCCTAAGCCCCAAAGACACTAAACCTCTCAATCTTCTTTGTTGTATCAAGTGAATTTATATGTAATAAAGCATGTTTAAGTTGTAATAGAAAGCTGGGTTGTCACAGTTGGTATCAAAGGATAGGTTTAGTTATTTTTGGGATTAGGAAACCCTAGTAAAGCCTTAGATACAAGAATAAGAATAATAAAAACATCCCTAAGTTTTGGTAAATACTAATTAAGTGGTTTATCAAACAAATACATCCCTGTTTGGATACGAGCAGGTAGAGGCGGCTCTGGCACAGATGTATCCTATGGGTAAAACCCGAAAACACCGCTTTGAGCTAGACTCGAACAGGAACCGGTGCACGACAACGGGCCTTGATGCACTCTTGGTTACAACACTCCCGGGGGATATGTTTTGATAAATTCACAATCTTAGTATGAACCCTTATTAAGGAAAAAATGCCCCTAAGAATATATGTTAGAAGGAAGATCATGAAAAGCCTAGATTGAATCCTATAGACTCATGAGTTAAAGATATTAAAGTTTATTTATAAGTCATCAAATTTTGTCTTTGGATTACCCTTTACGTGTTACCCCTAACTTTCCTTTTATTCCAGCCAATGGCCTGTAATAGGAGAACATGGGCTAACAACCGTTGTGAAGATCAGTGTGATGATTGTACTAATGAGATGCCCAATCCAATGGGAGCGGGAATCGTGAACTTTGTCACGCTTCTCTCTAAGCTAACTCAAGTTTTGAATAGAAACACGGGTCAAGAGGAACGTTCAACCCCCCCTAAGAAATAACAAGTCGCTATCGAGAGCTTCCTGAGACAAAGGCCTCCTACTTTTAGTGGATCATCTGATCCCACAATCGTTGAGCAATAGATCAACTCCATTGAAAAGATCTTCTCTATCCTTCAATGTTCCGAACAAGAGAAGGTTCTCCTAGCGGCTTATCGTATGGAGGGTGAAGCTGATCAATGGTGGACGTTGATCAAAAATACGAAGCCTGAGGAGGAGATCAAGGCTTTGGAATGGAAGGAATTCCCGAAGATGTTTTTGGATAAATATTTTCCGCGCACCCTCCATCTTAAGATGGAAAGGGACTTACTTTCCCTCAAGTAGAAAGATGAAGAATCTGTGGGAGCGTACGAGGAAAACTTCACAAGGCTTGCACGATACGCTTCCGACTTTGTCATTACCCCCGAATGCAAGGTTGACCGCTTCTTTGGTGGGCTGAAGCCTAGCTTGCGGAAAGCATTAGCGATCCGTGACTTTGACAGCTATGAGGAAATTGTTCGATGTGCCATCAAGGTTTAAATGGAGATCAGAGAATCACAGGGGTATCATGGGGACAAGAAGCGTAAGGTGGACTTCAATGCTGGTGGTCCTATGGATAAATCCAACGGTGCTAAAAAGTTCCAGCACCCCACTTGCCAAAAGTGTGGAAAGAAGCACCCCGGAAATTGCCTTAGGGGGACGAGAAAATGCTTTAGATGTGGAAGAGAAGGGCACTTAGCTATTAACTGTCGGCAAGAAGGACCTGCGGCTGTGACAGAGGAGAGGAACGCTCCGTTCGAACCTGAACACGTTTTTCAATGCTACAAATGCAAAGAACCGGGTCATTTTTCGAATCAGTGCCCTAATCTAAGGGTTATCAGAGGCAACCAACAACCTCCAAGACAGCAAGGAAGAGCTTTTGACATCACTTCTACCGAAGTGAACCCCGACAACGAAGTGGTGACAGGTACGCTAGTTATTCATTCAAGAATAGAGAACGTACTTTTTGATTCAGGTTCTACGCATTCTTTTATATCTCGAATGTTTAGTAGAACAATCCTAGCACCACCACAAATCCTGGAAGTAATGATGTCGGTGAGTACGGAAAATGGGGCAATCATTGCATCCCATGAATATAAGTCCTCCCCTGTTATAATCTGTGGATTGAATTTCCTGGTGAACCTCGTCATACTCCCTTTGGTGGAATTTGATGCAATTCTTGGCATGGATTGGCTTTCCTTATATAGAGCCAACATAAATTGTCGGGAGAGGGAAATCACACTCCATATGGAGATTCGACCCCCGATTCTTTACAAGTGTCCGGAGGAAGATGAATCTCCTTTAGCTCCATCATCCCAAGCATGGATATTACTGCCTTATGAGCACGCATATCTAGCTCAGATGATTGAGTCCAAGGAAGAAACCACCCTTGAATAAATGCCTATTGTGAGGGAATTCACTGAAGTATTTCCCGAGGAACTTCCTGGTCTTCCTCCAAGAAGAGATGTTGAGTTCTCAATTGAACTTATACCTAGGGAGCTACCAATATCCAAACTCCATATAGAATGGCTGTTGTTGAGCTTGAAGAGCTGAAAAAACAACTACATGAGAATCTGGATAAAGGGTTTATACGCCCAAGTGCATCACCATGGGGTACACCAGTCCTCTTCGTCAAGAAGAAGGATGGGTCAATGCGGCTTTGCATCGATTATCGTGAAATTAACAAAATAACGATAAAGCACAAGTATCCTCTCCCAAGAATCGATGACTTATTTGATCAGCTGCGTGGAGCACAATACTTCTCCAAGGTGGACTTACGGTCGGGATATTATCAAGTAAGGGTGAAGAAGGAAGATATCCCCAAGACTGCTTTTCGTACAAGGTACGGGCACTATGAATTCATAGTAATGCCTTTTGGACTCACCAATGCTCTAGCAATATTCATGGACTTGATGAATAGAGTCTTTAGAGATTACCTTGACAAATTTGTGGTAGTCTTTGTAGATGATAATCTAATATACTCCAAAACCAAGGAGGACCATGAGGAGCATTTAAAAACTGTACTAGAGACTTTGCGCAAGGAGAAGCTCTATGAAAAGTACAGCAAGTGTGAGTTTTGGTTGAAGGATGTCTCATTCTTGGGCCATATCATCACAAGCAATGGGATATCTGTGGACCCCTCCAAAACAGATGTAATTGAGGGATGGCCGATGCCAACACCAGTAACTGATATCCGTAGCTTCTTGGGGTTAGCTGGATATTATCAATGATTTGTGAGAAATTTCTCACGACTGTCCAACCCTCTTACCAAGCTAACTCGAAAGGGAGTAAAGTTTTCTTGGAGTGATGAATGTGAAGAAAGCTTCCAGGAGTTGAAAAGGAGGCTTATCACTACACCCGTGCTCACTTTACCCATAAGTGGGGAGCTTTTGTGGTATTCAGTGATGCTTCGAAGAACGGCTTAGGATGTGTGCTGATGCAGAATGATAAAGTGATATCCTATGCCTCAAGGCAGTTGAAAATCCATGAGCGAAACTATCGAACGCATGATCTGGAGTTGGCGGCGGTGATCTTTGCCTTGAAAATCTAGTGGCATTATCTCTATGGAGAGAAATGTGAGATATATACTGACCACAAGTGTCTTAAATATATATTCACACAGAAAGAGCTTAATATGCGCCAGAGAAGATGGATAGAGCTCATCAAGGATTATGACTGTTCAATACATTACCACCCTGGGAAGGCGAACAAGGTGGCGGATGCCCTAAGTAGAAAGGATCCAGCGATTCTATCAATGATGAGAATTGAGAAGGATCCAATCTTCTTAGACTTGATGAAGATGGACGTGGGAATCATAAAGAAGGGAACATCATCAATCCTTTCACAAATGATTTCTCAACCATCTCTTTTGGAAAGGTTAAAGGATGCTCAAAAGGATGATGCGGGAATCCAAGAAAAAGTGGAAGCTATCAAAAAGGGAAAATCCTCAGAGTTTAATGTTAATGAAGAAGGAATTGTGCGGTTTGGGAAAAGACTATGTGTTCCATCATGTTCGGAGCTGAAGAAGGAACTTTTGGATGATGCACATAGTTCAAATTTCTCTATTCACCCAGGGAGCACAAAGATGTATCGAGATCTCCGAGAAAACTTTTGGTGGGATAATATGAAGAAGGAGATTGTTGAATATACATCAAAGTTCCTGGTGTGTCAGAAAGTGAAGGCAGAGAGGCAGAAGTCTAAGGGGATGATGCAACCATTGCCCATACCAGAATGGAAATGGGAGAACATCACCATGGACTTTGTCACCGGACTTCCAAGGACATCCAAAGGCAACAATGCAATTTGGGTTGTTGTGGATCGTCTTATAAAGACTACACACTTCATTTCTATTCGAGAGGATTTCTATTTGGATCAAATGTCACGGATATATATCAGGGAAGTGGTACGGTTGCATGGAGTACCACTATCTATTGTGTCTGACCGAGATCCAAGATTTACCTCTAAGTTTTGGAAGAGTCTTCAACATGCTCTGAATACTGAACTGAAATTCAGTACGACCTATCATCCTCAAACTGATGGCCAATCCGAGCATACTATCCAAACACTTGAGGATATGTTGAGAGCATGCTCAATGGACATTAAAGGAGGATGGGATCAACATCTTCCTCTAGTTGAGTTCTCTTATAATAATAGTTTCCACTCGAGCATCCAAATGGCACCATATGAAACCCTGTATGGGAAAAGTTTTAGAACATCAGCTTGTTGGGATGAGGTCGGTGAACGTAAGCTGCTTGGACCAGAAATGGTCGAAGAAATGGTGGAGAAGGTGAAAACCATTCAGCAGCATATCAAGGCAGCCCAAAGTCGACAGAAGAGTTATGCAGATAATCGTCGACGAGACCTTGAGTTTAAAGTCAGAGACATGGTGTTTTTACGCATATCTCCGTGGAAGAAGGTCATGAGGTTTGGAAAGAAAGGGAAGTTAAGTCCAAGGTACATCGGCCACTTCGAGATTCTTGATCGTGTTGGGGCTTTGGCCTATCGACTAGAACTTCCACCTATTATGGCCAAGGTGCATGATGTCTTCCATGTATCCCTCTTAAGGAAGTACATACCAGACCTTTCACATGTACTCTCTTCCGAGGTGGTACAATTAGAAGACGATCTTTCTTATGAGGAGAAACCAGTGAAGATCTTAGATCGTAGAGAAAAAGTTCTACGAAATAAGACAATGCCCCTCGTCAAGGTGTTGTGGAGAAACCACAAGTTTGAAGAAGCAACTTGGGAGTCGGAGGATATGATGAAGCTAAGTTACCCACATTTGTTTTAGTGTGGGAAAAGGAAAATTTCGAGGGCGAAATTTCTTAAGGGGGGATTATTGTAACGACCCAAAGTTTCATTAATAGAAAATCCCTCTTGATCCAGTTAAATGTTTCTTTATGAAATTTTTTTTATAAGATGTCAACTTCTTTAGTTTTACGTTAAGATTTGTGACCGTTACTTTTATAGCTATTGAACAGTGATCATCTGAGTAGTATAAATATAAGGTTTTAACGAACCCATTTCTACTCAGACAAAGGAAGCGATGGCCTCATCCAGTAGAATTGCCCCTTACGAAGCCCATTTTTCAGAGCTCGGAAAAGAGGTGGCGTCTTTGGGCTTTTCCCTTGACCAAGCCCAAGCTGAGCTTCATCAAGTCAAGCTCGAACGTGATCGTCTATGGGAAAAGTGTAAGTTTATTGAAATTCCCACTCGAGCGATGTTATCTGAGCCGCCCCAAGAGTCTGTCACCATCGTACACCTTACCCTTAGGTCTTATGCGGCTATTTTAAGGGGTTATGTAACAAATAAGTAGCACCATTTTCTTGTACATTATTTTTGTATATAATAATGAATATAATTTCTAGTCATTTTTGATACATTGTAATTAGTTTTTAAAGTACAAATGGTGTTTTTAGTTATTATTTAATTAAGAATTATATTTTATTAAATTAAAGGATTTTTGAATTAAATAATATTTTAATAAAAAATTATTATTAATATTAAATTAATTTTTTATTAAGAATCAATGATCTTATAATTTTATTAATGTAATTAAACTTTTTATTAAGGTTTGAAAGCCATTTCTGTCAAAACCCGTGAATTGTTTTATAAATGTCGGTTTTTATTTTAAAAGTGAAAATTCACATATTTAGAAAATTATTTATATAAAATAAATATTATTTTTGGAATCAGGACGTCGAAATTATCCAACGGTGAATTTTTCATAATTTTCTGAGACAGTCAAATTTTTGGGTAAAAATTAAATACCATTTAAATATATAATGTGTTTTATGACATCATAATGACCCAATGGTGATGTAATAAAATACCATAATCCTTATGTTCGGCCAATATGTGTTTTATCATTAAAATAATGAGGTTTTGGGTTTGTTTGACTTACTTTTCAAAGCATTAATGGAGCCCTCAAGACTTATTCAACACTTTGCCTTTTTAAATTAATTTCCATAGGAGTGTGACTCACCTTCCACATAAGAAACCCTAATTTTTTAATAAGTTCGGACCTTGGACTTGTAAAATATTGTTTTCCTTTTTCCTTTTCCAGAAACCATGGTCAAATACCATGTGATGGTTTGTGGTTTGGATTATATTAATATAAGGGGTCCCAAACCAAAATAATAAAGAATTCCCTCACCTTTCCTATATAAACCCACCCAAGATCCCACTTCCTCCTCACTCAAAGCCCTTGGAGTTCGTCCAACCTCTGCCCTACTCTCTCTATAATCCTCTCAAGGTGCCCCAAGATCCCAAGAAGCCTCTCACAAGCCTCTCTCTAGCCTTTGTAAGCACACTTCCAAGTAAGGGTTTTTTCTTCCTTTCTCATTTTTGTCAATTTTCTTTAAGTTGTATTGCCCTTTTAATTTAAATTATGAATGTTGGGGTATGGTTTCTCACTTTCCCCATACTTCCCTCTTATTGTTTGAATGATGGGATACCCCTTAATCTCTCATTAAATGCCTCCCATGTACACCCGTTACTATGCCGAAATTCCGAAAGGAACTTTTTTCTCCTCTTTTATATTCAAGCAATACTTTTGTATCATGAATCTAAATTCCTTTTCAATTGTTGGGACGTGTATCTATATGACCTCCTTACTGACCATTACATGTAAATATTATTAGTAACCCCTATCTCTCTCATCAACCATTTTTTATGAATTCTTATGTCACGCTGTTACGCTGCCGAAATCACACCGATTTTCTAAGACAATATCATTGTGTAGTGAATACCATGCCCGTTTCTCCATCAAGGGTATTCACCTTTATGCACATTTACTTATTGATTATAAAGTTTCATGTATTAATTCCACATTCCTTTATCGTGGAATAAATTATTATGTTTTATGAATCCATGTTTTATGATCCATGTGGCACACTTATGCATGAAATGAAATGTTTAAGAAGGGTGCGCCCTTATAGCGCTCCATTGCATTGGGTAAAGTATAGTATCATGATACGTCATGTGCAATGAGTGTTGACTCATGATAATTCAAGTGCAACGAGGGTTTACTCGTGCTTCAAGTGAAATGAGGGTTTACTCATGCTCCATGTGCAATGAGCCTTGGCTCATGCTAATTCAATGTTAAGTGTTGTTGCCACATTTCCATGTTATGATTATCATGCTTTATCATGCCTTTATGTTCATGTTACTCTTATGCTATATTGATATTCCTATTGCCTAACATGTATTGAACTCCTCATGTTATTCATTGTGTACTCCCTTACTGGGCTTTATAGCTCACCCTTTTCTTATGCATGTCCTCAGGTTATCCCATGCAATGCTAAGTACGAAGGAATGTAGTGGTCAGGTAAAGGAAGTTTTCAATAAAGATGTTGTATTTCAAGTTTAAAGATTTTATGTAATGATCCTAAGCCCCAAATACACTAAACCTCTCGATCTTTTTTATTGTATCAAGTGAAGTTATATGTAATAAAGCATGTTTAAGTTGTAATAGAAAGATGGGTTGTCACAGAAAGGGTAGGCTTTCCCAACGGTTTGGCCAAACCGTTGGGAAAGGTCCAATTTGTTTCCACTTTTCCCAACGGTTTGTCTAAACCATTGGGAAAAGTCCCCAATATTTCAACATTACTTCCCAGATTCCAGGGACCTATACCAACGGTTGTCAAAACAGTTGGTATTTTTCTATACCAACGGTTTTGACAACCGTTGGTATAGGTCCTTTGATTTTTTATCGTATCCTCTTAACCAGAACATTCTATAAATAAAAATTTAAAATAATTATGATAATACATATATATATTTATGAAATTATGTTCACAAAGTCATGTTAGGTTAGTGGTTAGGTCGTTCAATGATAAACTGGAGGTCCTGGGATCAAATCCTAGTGAATTTTTTTTTTGGAAATACATATACCAACGGTTTTATGGAACTGTTGGTATAGATTTTCATATTACTTATACCAACGGTTTTCAAAACCGTTGGTATAGACCTATCCCAATGGCTTACTTGCCTACGGTTCTCCAAACCGTTGGTATAGGTTAGTTTTCCAGTAGTGATGGCTAAATATTGAAAGAAAATATCTTATAGGGAGATGTAGAGGATAATTCAGTTACATAAGAAGAATTATGAGTTAGACGGTTTTAATAAAAGTATATTAATATAAGATATTGTTCTATATAAGATATTTGGCTATGTTACAACATTATTCACGTAAAGGTTATAGGAATAATTTGTGATATTCCTAACTATTAGAAAATACATGAATTAGTATAGTTGTTCTTAAAAGGAGGGTAAATTTGAATATCATGGTCACCATGGTTGGTTATTTAGTTTTCTTTATATTTATGGACATAATTTCTGAATGAACCTAAAATTCTTAGGTAGTTATATCTTTCATGATATAATTGATATTCATGGACTTAAATCATGACATAAAAAGAGATAATCTCAGGTTAATAAATCCTTCATATTTTGAAATATTCCAGTAAATTACAACTTGATACTCACGGAAAATTTCATTGTTATTTAATGACTCTTAAAAATATAAATTATTGAACATGTAATAATGTCGTTATAAGAGTAGAAGATCTATATTATATAAAATAAACCTTTTATAAGTAGAAAATAAAAATAGTGTTAGGAAAAGGGAAATTTCTAAAATATTTTTCCAGATCCCATCTACAAGTTTAAAGGTCGAAGAAGGTGTTACTCCAAGACCTCAATTCTCATTGGGAGTTGACATTACTTGTTCTGAAGAGAAACACCATTATTGGTGTATATTTTCCTTATTTTCATGTTATGAATGAAATATTTAATATATTATAGAAGTGATTTCACTATTTAATTGGAGTAGTGGGTTCCCCAATGTTTTATGGTTGTAAAGAAGGAGGGTTAGTGGGACTACTCCAAAATTGTATATATATATATATATTTGGTATTTAGTTAATTTGGTGAATAGGTTCATTACTATGTATTCTAAATAAACTATCCCAGTGTAGGTGAACCAGGTACAATCCCTTACGTTACATACTTCTTTTTTTACTCATTGAGATGTATAATCAGATGAAATTGATGTTTTCCTCAAGG
Source organism: Viscum album (assembly GCA_963277665.1). NCBI lineage: Eukaryota > Viridiplantae > Streptophyta > Magnoliopsida > Santalales > Viscaceae > Viscum > Viscum album. The sequence continues at coordinate 252,261,994 of OY728133.1, forward strand.
TGAGAGAAAAATGTTTTCATAAAAGGAATAATTACTTTTAATATCTATGCCCAGATCCCCCCACCTCCCCAAAAATTATTCCTAAACAAGGTTCTAAAAAGTTTTTTCAAAGGCTTGTTTTCTTAGTTTCTATTTTAGAATAATGGTAATAGTTTACAACCATATAGATATCCCCATCTTTTAAGGTAGTAAAACCCAATTGTGGAAAAAGATATATGAAACATTATTTTAGATTCTTATGAATGTATTTTTACACAATATCAGTATATGGAATCATTTATAATATTAAAAGTGGACCTCTGATGGAGATAGATCATCATGAATTGGTTGAAAATACAAAAGCCATAAATTTCTTGGGATTTGTTCTTTCAAATCCCATATTCAAATAAGTAATTTCATATAAAAACCCTCTTGTTATGTGTAAAAATATATTGAATGTTTATGAATGAGATTCAAAGGATTGGAAGGAAAATATATAGGTTATGTGGAAAAAATATGAATATTTTATGATGAATTAAAATTAGATGGTTGATTACTTTTTTGATCATCTAAATTCTCTTGGTAAATATATGTTAAAAACGAGTCATCATAGTTGATCTCAAAGATGAGAAGATTATAAAGAGTATCATTATAAGATTCCAACATTATTGTAATGAAAACATATCAATTATTTAAGACAACGATCTAAAAGAGATTTCTCTTGGTAGTTTACTCTTGTTTCTTATGAGATGACAAACAAAAAAAAGAATCAATAATGAAGGAAAATAACCCTAATGTGGCCTTAAATTCCATAAATAATCTCTAAATCAAGTAAAATCCATAATTTGATGAATTTGATGAAGTTATAACACTAATACCTTCTAATATTAATCGAGGAAGAGAAATATTTAAGTATAATATACCTCTTAATTGCTTCAATTGTGGTAAGATGTAAAATATTGAGGCTAAAATTCCTAATAACATTCAAAAAAAGTGATGATAAATACAAATTGTACAAGAATATGAAGAATTAAGTAATATATAATTCTTAGTGGAGATGTTTTTGAAGGAAAAACAATTTTCTAAAGAAGAATATATCTCTAGACATAGTGAAGTAGAAGAAGTTTAAAATTGTAAAGATTAAGGTGTGTTGATGGATATAATAAATAAGTCACCATATTTTCATAGATATGACAATAATTAATTAATTGTATAAAGGGTTTATTTAAAGTTATACCTTGAATAATTTGATGTGAATAGAGAAAATACTATGATGGTAAATGTAGTGGATAATGAATCTAAGTTGTACATGGAATAAGAAAAACTAGAAAAATATGAATTGAGGTTAAGGATTAAGAAACTCAAATCTAAAATTTCAGGATATCCAATAAAATAAGTTGAACATAAAAATAATGTTGAGTAAAAATATCATACCATTGATGATTTTGACTAAATTATTAATAATATAGTTACGTCAATTAAGGAGTTTGAAGAAGTATAAATGAATTAGTAATCAATGTGTGAAGATAATGAATGATTATTAACACCTGGTATGATCACAAAAAAATTGAATATAAAATCTTTAAGTCAGGTTAAAGGAATTTCTAGGGAAGAACACATAATTCCAAAAGTTTAGTGATTAAAAGATAAAGGGAAATATGTAGTGAATCATTTTTATAAAAGGAAGAGATATGTGATTGTTTTTAAAACTCAATCATTAAATAACATAAAGAATTTGTATCTTCATGTTTCTAGAAAGGAAAAAAATTATGTGGCCATAGAATACTCTAATACATCAAAATACAGATGTTTTCTGTGGAGTTTTGATACAAAATTACCATGTGTGCACTATTTCTAGGAGGTCCATCCAGGTAAAACCCTAATCAAAATATAAAATAATAAATTATAGTAATTCTTTTTATTTTAAAGGATAGTTTTTTTATGGGTTTACACATAGGTAAATTAATTACACATCAAGAATGAAATAATTATGATCTAGAATACCTTGAAGTTGAAGAAAAATATTATCTAACCTTCATAAAAAATTATCTAAAATAAAAATAGATTTTCAGTTCATCGTGAAGAATAAGAAGATGTTGTTGATACAATTGTTGAGTATTTATACTCATCACTATCATCGGTGGTAAATTGATTTCGTAGAAGGATATTGTTACTGATATTTCCTTGAGTGTAATAAAAAAGATGATCTGGTGGATATTAGATAAAAGACTCACATCATATATCACTTGATAAAATGAACTTATTGTTGATTTCATGAACAATAATGATAGTGTCATTCATTTAGGAAATAATGACAGTCTTATTATTGTTTTTTCTAGAAAGTCCAATAATTGAGAAAAATATATAAGGTAGACTAAAATTCTTTTCCTTTATGGGGCATGTCAAAATCTCATCAATGTTATCCAATTATGTCACCATGGACATTTGGATGAGTTCAATTAAAAATTGTGTACTATCGATGATAAATATGGTTCACGTATCCTATATAGAAAAGGAACCATTGGAAATTTATATGTTTTCATATTGGAAGATTTATACATGCTAATCAAAGTGGAGGATAAAAATTTATGGAATATGATGTTAGGCAATTTGAGCCAAGCATCACCAGAAAGGTTCAAAATGAGTAATGGAGCATGTAGTATTACCCATATCATGTATGATCACACTTATATATGTGATTCATTTGAAAAGTGTAATACAATCTAAAAATATTCTAAGACAAATAATATGATGGAGTCAAGGTTTATTAAACTTTTGAAATTGGATATTTATGGTCTGATATTATCAAACCCAAAGGATATAGTAAGGTATTACGTATTTTTTGTTTATGATTTTAGAAATATGTAATTTATTATTCATATCAAACACAAGGTTGAGGTGTATAGATATATTAATCAATATTGGAAAATACATTAAAATATTATTGGTATAAAGGTTTAAAATTTTTGATCTTACAGTGGGAGTGAATTTACAAGTCATCAAGTGGAATAATATCTAGAAAAACATGGAATTAAATTTCAATTTTTAACTATTAGGAAACCCCATAAAAATTGGTTCGTTGAAATAAGAATATATGTATTCAATACCAAATCCTGGACAATATTGATTAATAGGCCTCATTTTTGAAGATACTAGAATGAATATATTTTTATAGTGGTTTACATCCATAATAAATAATTTCTATGTTAAAATAATAGGAGAAATAAATATGAAATATGGTATGAGAAAAAACTACACTCAAGTACTTCTAAGAATTTTGGAGTAAATGTATTATCCTCAATAAGAATATCTATAAAAAATTTGATGATATTGGTGATAATGGCATATTTCTGGGATACTCACTGAAGAGTAAATTTTTTTGGTTTTGAAATAAAATATTAGATAAAATGATTGAATGAGATAATGTGGTGGTGGATGAATGTGTAAAAATGAAAAAACAACATGAAAAAATTTCACATGAAAAATGACCGATTTGTGAATATAATGGTGATAAAGAAGAAAAATTTTCTGGGCGAGTTACAAGTAATGATGAAAATTATGATTCACACTTACAATGTGAAGAAATTTTAGAAATTTAAGCTCGATCAAGAAGAAAAATAATAAGGGAAATTTTACAGGAAAAAAATATTTTTATAAAAAATACATCCTTAGTCTAGACCAGAAGAATGATGGCTTGGCATAAAAAATCTTTATAATAATTGGTTTAACTAAAATATTTTAAAAAATCTACAAATGACGAGAGTTGAGTCGGGTCTATGGATAAAGAGATTTAAAAAATAAATTAAAACAATACATGTGAAGTTTTTTTGAGGAAAAGTGATGATAATCTCATTAGAACCATTTTGATGTTCCAAAATTAAATTAATGATGAAGTTAGTGTGATTTATAATAAACAAGGTTTGGTGTGCTAGAGGTGTTTTCTGAATTGAATTAATTGAGTTTTATGAAACGTATTATCCTATAGTAAATCTGGAAACTATCCTATTATTCCTAACCTTAGAGATTTAAAAGAGATTTAAATTATATCTAACAGACATAAAATATTTTTCATGAATTTTTTTCTTGAGTAAAATGTTTATATTGAGCAATCGGATGGAGTTTCTCTTTAATGCTGATGAAGAAAATGTATATTGATTAAATAATGATTTGTATAGCCTCAAACAAGAACTAATATCATAATATTCTAGTTTAGGTAAATTTATAAAAAATATTGGTCTGTATTGATGAGGATTTGATCAGAACCTATACATAAAGAAGTAAAATGGGCAGTGGTTTATAGTTCTTATCTATATTGGAGATGCAATTTTTTGAGGCACAGATGAAATCAAATCTGATCAAATTTATGAACTCATGAGGTGAAAATTTGAGATGTCTCTAATTGATGAATATAATTTTTTGTTGGATTTCACTTTATTCCAAGAGTGTATGAGATATTTATCTCACAAAATAAATAAGATAATGAATTTTTAAAATTATTTCAGATTGATGATTTAAGACCCATTGAAACTAAGGTGGAAATAAGACTTAAATTTTCAATGGGTGAGCTAGGAAACAATGTTGATGTATCTGTATGTTACAAAATCATTGGTTTTTTATAGTTTTTAACTTTAAATTGTCTAGGTATTCTATTTTCCATTTTTCAAGACACACATTTTCATAGTGGTCCTAAGGAAAGACATGTAAAATCAAGAAAATAATATTTTGACACATTCATAACATGATAGATTTTGGGGTTTCCATATCAAATATTTTCAAGAAGTATTTTTATGTATTTACTAATGAAAGTTGTTATTTTCTGTTACATGATAGAAAATAAACTTTAGGTTGTTTCTTTTATCTTAGGACCTCATGTATATCATGGAAAATCAGGAACCAATACTCTATATCTTTGAGTACTTTGGAGGACATATATATTTTTTCCACTAAATAATGAACCCAATTACTATAGATGAAATAATAACTTGAAGATGTGGGGGTAGAATTTATTTCTCCTAGTAAAAATTATGTGTTATAACTCAAGTGCAGTCAGTCATAGAAAAATTAATATCGAAAATTCATGGACCAAGCACATTGATGTAAAATATCACTTCCTAAAGGATATGGTGGATAAAGGGATAGTGGTTTTATATTATATGTCAACTCAAGATCATGTTTTTTATATATTATCAACATCACTACCCAAAGTGTCTTTTTTTCAAAGCATCAATTGGATATTGGACTCTAACTATCTCCTTGGATTGATTATTTACGAGATGAACTGCCACTCACTATATATACTTTCATTATAAAGGTACACTTCCTTTACTCTCTTTTTTTCTAACCCTCTCTTATAAACTTTTACAAAAAAAATAAACTCTTTCGGTTCATTTCCTAATTGAGAGAAATTTCCACATGTGTTTATCAGAGAGATAAGTGTTTGAAAAGATAGATATGTGTTTGAAAGGGGTGATTATGATAATGTAATATCATGGGGGAGATATCTTATGTCATCATGAAATGCATTGCACACAATTATTGTTTCTCAAACTGAGCATGGATAACATTAGCTTAGAATTTTTTTTATTAGTGTCCCATTGATACACATCATGTAATGGTGTGTTTATTTTAGTGGAATGCATAAAATATTTATGAATTTTAAATGTTACCAAAAACCCCAGATAGGTATATTGTTGGCACCTCAATTTAGAAAGACGGATTTTTTGATAATAGAATCATAAGAATCACTTGTTAGAGATAGAAAAAGTGTTGAAATGTTACTTAGGAGATTGGTTGTTTCCAAAGATATGACCAAGTTGCAGATGCTTAAATAATATTAATGGAATAATTATTCCTATATGGATAGTCAAAGAAAGATAAATTGATTATTGTGCATGTAAATAGCTAGGTGGAGGTGTATAAAGACAGGTCCAGATCTTTCCAAATTTGAATAATATATATGTTATTTCAATAAAATAGGAATTAAAATAGATTTATCCGATGGTGACCCATGTAATTAAAATTAATTAATTTCATAAGATAATTCTTTTACATATACCTGAAGTTCTAAATTTTTAAAGGAATTTATCTTATAGAGACTCATCGAATTAAATTCATTAATTCCATAGGATAATTATTTTTTGCATGCCTGGAGTAAGAGTTACAAATTTGGAAAATAAATTTATCTTACACACATAAGATATTATTGAACACATCAGATATTCTGAATCCACTTAAGATAATTTCATCTATAATGTTGAAGCATGAATAAAAATATATTATGGGTATGTGCATTTGAGAATTCATTGACAAAAGAAGAATTTTTAGTTTTCATGTTTTGGTAAAATTATTTAACATACACATGTACGATATTGTGGTATGTAAGATATTTGTATATATTGAAACATCAAATATAAAATTATTAATATAGGAAATTAGAAGATACCTATCTATCCACAAGTGGTTATCCTTAAATTGATGGTCATGCTAAAGAACATGATCTTCGTGGGTGTTCATTTGGTTTTCCTTATGTTATGGAAATACTTACTAGTGGAAGAAGAAAGTCTCAAGAAATTATATATTTTATGATATAACAGATATTCATGATTTTAAAGCTCTATATACATGGAGATACTTTTATCTGGTTATATCCATCATATTTGGAAATATTTCATGCAGTTATAACCTATGACTAGTATATAATTTTAGAGTTATTTTATGACTCTTAAAAATGGATTTTAGGGAACATGTGATAATGGTAGTATAAGAGTATAATATATTGATCATAGGAAATCATACTTTTGGAATAAGAAAGAAAATGAGATAGAGTAAGAGACATAGATAATTCGAGGATGTTTTTCTAGATCTCATCTATAATATTAAAGGATGAAGAAGTTTTTATTACTACAGTCAAATTTCACTGGGATTCGACATTATTTGTTCTAAAGAGAAACATTGTTTTTGGGTAATGTTTTTATCATCTTTATGTGAAGTTGAAAAAAATCAGAAGACATAGAAATGAGTTCCCAGTTGAAGGAGAGAAGTGAGTTCTCTAACTTTTCATGGTAGTTAACTAGGAGGGTTCATGAGAGAACTCCAAAATTTTACTAATAAAGTACTTACCTTTAGTGAATTTTGTGCATAGGTGCCTTCCCATATATTCTCCTTTCACTATACCAGTGATGGGGAACCATGTACAATCCCTAACATTATTTAATATATTCAACACTCATTGAAAATAAATATAGAGATAAATTGAAGTGTTACTCGAGGTGGGAGAACAAGGTATTCAAAAAAGGATGATTTTTTTTTACATCTACTCCATTATTCACCCCCACACCCCCTATCAGGGTGTAATTATATTTAATGTTCTAATAGTTAGTTACTTTTTTCTTTATTATGATTATTTTAATTATATAATTGATGTCAATATATTATTAGTGATATGATTTACTTGGGTATGATTTTCTTACAATAATTTTATTTTATATTGTTATATGTTCCATTATTTTACATTTATTATTTCTTATTACATACTAGAGTAATTTTTTATTAGAAATTTAATAATTTTTTGAAATAGTTATAATGGAAAGACTTATTTTCCCAAACTAATCAACACTATACCAAGGTTACTCTTCTGCAAACATTTTTATTTGGAATTCATTCCTTTCTTATAAATACTATTAGTTTTAAAATATATTTTTGAAAAGGGTTGAATAAATGAGTTTCTATATTGATAAAATTAAATTTTTATATATTTATAGAAGGGATTATAGGGATTATAACTTGTTTTCATAGTACGATGATAAAAAATAAGGTTATTTTCTTTCCTAATATTCAAACTTTAATTTTTTATTTCTGTTATAATACAAATGGTATGAATAATTAGTTGTATCGTACTAGGAATTAGCTCACACCCTACATACACACATTTTTTGTTATATAGTCATATTATATTTTATATATATTGGTAAAACATGGATTATATATCAGGTATTTTTCTATTATTATTTTTCAAACTGTCTAGATATCAAATTTAGGTGCTTACCTTAAGTAAAATGGAGAAAGATTTATTATTACTTTGCTACTACTGTATTATCTTTTTTACATAATGTATCAATCATATAATTTATTTTGGTACCTTTAAGTCTCTATTGTATTATGTAATTCATTGTATCACTTAATTCATCTTGTTGGTTATAATTTTATGATGTTTTTCATGTTATTTTATTCCACAATTGGTTAGGATATTATTTACGTAATACATATTTTCCTAGAATGAGTATTCAATTAATAAGTTCATCATTCTAGAATATCAGTAAGGATATGATGTTTTATCATTATATTTAATGGATAAAATAATTCCCAATATATATGATTTATAATCTTGATTAATTTCACTAGACCATGGTGATCTGGAATGTGATTTGGGTCTTTTGGGGGATAATATTAGATGATGTGATAGGTTTACATGGGTCGATTTGTTACAAAAAAATTTAAAAATATTTTTAAAAGTATAACACCCTATTTTTATCTCATTTAAACATCACATTTCATATTATTCTTTTTTAATGTATTAATATACAATTATATCATTCTATTTACCATTTCTACTTTTGGAATAATTTATTTCATTAAACAAACAATTTCTAATATATAAAAGCTCATTATAGGTCCATGTAATTAATAAATATCATAAATCGCCATTTAAATTCTAATAGTTTTTCATTAACACCAAAATAAATTTTTTTTAATTAAATATTACAACCCATAAAACATTTTTACCCTGAAAATTAATCCAAAAATACCTTTTTATCTCCACATTAAAAATTCAAATTTTTCATTTACAATGCCTATCGTCTAATACAATATTATCTAACTCAGCCTCATGGTTTAAATATAAAATTCATCTATAAATATTAATATATTATATTTATATCATATTAAAATTATTCATATCATATTAATTACCCTTTCACATACTTATAAAATCATTTAAATTTATAACACAAATTTTAAAATAATATATGCTTCCAATTAATATATAAATAATTACATTAAATTAATAATCCAAAATTCCTTGCACACAATACCTTTAATGCAATTTAAAAACATATAAACAAAAAAATAAAATAAATGTAGATCATGTGCCATCAATTTATATAATTTAACGACACAAATCACTTAAATCACCACATATTAACTCATCTACATCAATATATCAACACATAATAGTTAAAAAATATTTTCCTCGTCAATTATTATTTTATCTCTCATTTTAGATCACTCTATCCTATCATATAGATCATTATAAGGTTAATAAATTCAAACATAAATTAATTTTTCCATCTATATAATAATTTAGAACACTTAGTTATAAACTCATAAAAATAATTTACATTATTAACTCTAATGTTCTCAATTAAACATAAAGAAGATAATTAATATCACCATTATTTCATTCACATAAAAATATATACTAGGAATAGACATCTAATATAGCCTTAATCACTATAAAATAGTGATTTTATCAAAAAAAATAGGATATATGTATTAGATAAAATTTTATTACCTTTGAAAAAAATCAATGGGTTAATGATTCTATTCCAATCATAATCACAAATAATTTATTGGATAAAACATTTATTAAGAGAAGAAAGAGTTATAATCAAAATAAAGGGAGATATATAGGGAGGGAAAATGAGGTCTTTAAAATAAATATCTATTTATCTAAATTTTAATTTTTACTTTTAAACAATAAATCTATATAAAGAATATATAGAATTTCTTCTTCTTTAAATATGGTTAGTGAGCTCCACTTGGATCATAGAAAACCCCATTCTAACTCCAAGTGGCTCATTAATTCCTCTGAAGATCACCATAGGCCTCTCAATGACCACCCAGAAGTCACCCCTAATTTTTATGGAGTATCACCCTCTCAGTAGTTTCATCTAATTCCTTTGGGTAAAACATTGGTGAATTATAAGTGTACTTAGTATTTTAATTTTTAAAAAATATCTTCCATTTATTTATTTAACTCAAATTTAAATCCCAAATTATATCAAAATAAATATCAAAATACCAAAATTAAATTTACTACACACATGATATATATATATATAGTTGTTAAACCTAGCTTTTATTCCTAAAATACAACATTTATTCAGTTTCTAATTCCAAACCATTAATTTTACCATGAAATTTATGGTGTCACAATTCTTATTATAATAAAAGTTACATATTTACATTATTTAAAATAATTTTAAATCATATAAGTTACATCAATTCAAGATAATTTCATGTGATTTATGTTTTTTATCTTAAATTAAAAATTCAATTTCTATATTGAGGTGTTTTAATGAATTTATACTTATTTAAATGTATTATTCTCATTAGTAATTCATTAGCTAAAACATTAATTTTTATTCTTATTAAGTTAACACAATGTTAAAATTCAAAAGATACACAAGTAGTCTCCATTTCCTTGTGTTTAGATTCTATTTAAAAAAACTATAATTATGATTTTTATTATCAAAACACACTATAAACTTACCATGAATCACGTATGATCATAAATATTTTAAATATTGAATGATAATTTCCAATTCTAATACATGTGTAGGTAAATTCAAATCACATATTCACATCTTTGTAGATCCATACACCACTACATTACAACCTTGAATGAGTACATATATTAAACTAGTTCTAGATATATCATTATACACTAAAAATTCATTGAAAAAATTATACATATTCTATATTGGTTTTAAAGGTAGACTTCACTTTAGTTCATCAATATCATCCTAAAATTTCTCATTCCATTCTAACATAACACCCTTTTGGACTAACAACATTATCGATGATGAAAAATGTTCAAAAAATAAGATAAAAAATTGTTAAGATTTTTTCATCCTAATAAAATTACAATCCTGAAAACATTCATTGGTATTTCCCAAGACATTAAAACCATGAATTTATCAATATACTCAATGATTATCTATTTGGATCTAAAATTTATATTTAAAAAAACCCATATAAAACCTATGTTCCCACAAATATTCTATTGGGGTTTGTAGATATCTATCATAGTATACTCACAATATTTAATAATCTAAACTTTATCTATAAATAGTATAAAAATGATTAAAATATTTATAGAAATATTATTCCTCAAATCCATGAATACATTTATATAATTTCTAATACCAAAGTGAATTATTAAAAACACAAAATGTTCAAACCATCTTTATAATTATTTCTTTGGAATGTCGTCCTTATTAACACTTAGTGATATCTCGATATCATGTTGATCTTGGAAAACAAAATCACTCCATTAAGATAATTGAGAAAATAATATATGTGATGTAGAGGGTATTTTTTATTAATTTTTGTATGATTCAACTTTTAATGGTCAATACAAAATCACAAAATATAACCAATATTATCGGAAACTTGAGTATGTGTATCTCATGGTGAGACCCTCAATCGAATAAAATTATTATCCTCAAGGTAATAAAATTATACATTTTATTATCTCAATTATTTAAGTCATATGTGATAGTGGAATTTAGTTATTATATGTTTTACAGGCAACAATTAAATATAAAATTTGACTTACCATTTTGATGTTACCCAAGAAATATTTTGATTCCCATATGGAATATTCTTATACCATTTCCAAAAATACATGTTAGTATTTAGATTCTATTATTCTAATAAACAACCTGGTGATAAAAAGATTACCAAAAATTAAAATATTAAATTTTGATATAAACAATGTTTTAGTTTCTGTTGTTGTAAACTGTGACATAAATAATGTCACTCTATTGCATTTTTATACATGGAACTTTCTATTTTCTATGATAATGAGCTAATAATTATATTTTTTTCCAATTTAAAATATCATGATTTATTTATAAACTCATAAAACTATTATTATAAAAAATTTTATGAAAAAATATGAAACTTTTATTGAGTTATAATTTTTATAATGAATTATTAAACATTATAGATGATTTTAAAAAAAATGGTTCATAGTTCAAACTTTTTTTTGATTGGAATGTTGAAACAATGAATGATTAAGAAATTTTAAATCTTTATGTACTACCCTTAAACACAATATTAACTGTCGAATACCAGGATATGATGAAACAAAATTCTTGATATAGAAACTCATCATATTTAAATACATTGATTTTTCTTATATCCATTAACCAAAGGTACTAATAGTCTATAAATTGAGGGAATCCCTTCCCAAATATTGAGAGATTCACTATATTGGGTAAACATCCTAAGAGAATTTATTTTATTTTATAATTATTATTGATCACTATCAACCTCATTAAATTGAGCCAGTCTAGAATGTTTCATTATATAAAATTCTTATTAATCATTTATATTTATTCAATTCAGATGAAAGAATAAATCTTATAGAAAAATGAGTTTTGGTTGATTTTTTTCATTGATTTTGGACATGGTTTATACCATCCAAGACCCATGAATTTTTCTAATTCATCTTCCATTTGATTATAATTTATGTTTTATAATGGTAAATAATATTTAAAAATATTTTTTCCTAGAACCGTGATTAGTTTTATAAAAATAATTCATTGTTCTTGGATTTTTTCATAAAAAATTTGTATTTTAAGAACAAAACTAGAATATTTTTGTTAATGATAAAAGATCATGTCACTTTTTGTGAAAAACAGGAATGGAAATTTTTTATGATGTTACAAAACTGGATTAGGATGAAGGGATTTTTATTTTAAATTTTTTTTGTAAATATTTCAATGTGATATAAAAATATCCTAAATTTGGGTTATGATGAAGAGCCAAATTAATGAGAATGTGTGTGAGATAATGCTTATAACTCAACTAGATTATATATATTTTCTTCAACTGTATTTTATATATCTATTCAAACATTTGAAAATGAAGATGGATATTGAGGTATAACCATTAAAAATTGAAAGATATGCACTAATTGGATTTCTAGGATAAAACAATTCAAGGAATAAATACTTAATATATAATGATTTCATATCTAAATGTTATGTGAATTAATAACAAGTGTTGTGGAGGTTTATTGCACTTTTTTATACAAGTTATTGACAAGTTAGAACTATTGGATGTACTGGAGAAATATCATGCTAGAAAATTTTTGTGAGAACCCATGCTTGTATTATAAAGTATGAAGCTTTTTATAGTCAATGGAGAATATAACATGGATGAAGATTTTGGAATTCTGAGTTTGAATCTAGAATTTATAATATAGTGTAATTATATTGAAATACTCAATAAGAGTATTTATATGATTTATGATTCATCAGGAATTGTTTTTATGATTTTTGAAAGGTTTTTAAATATTTATAAAGTAATTTATATTGTTTTGAGTTTAACTAGAGTGAATAGAGATTCATTGAAAATATTTTTATAGGTTCTGATATAATTCTTACAAGTTATATAATACTATAATATAGTTGAAAATTAGAAATGGTAGGGAATAATTAATGGTATTAATGAATATTTACTACACACATATGGGGGACTCTAATTTTTTGAAGAACATACAGGAGTTTCCTATAACAAAGCTAATATTTAAGGTTTTCTCTATAGTATAATACATAAGGCTTACCCAAAGATAAAAGAAATATGAAATGGTGTCCCTATAGTAAAGGGAATATGTAAGTATTTCCTTATGAAAAAGTGGTATGTAAGGGTTACAAAAACAATTAAAACTAGAAATTATAAAATTGCATGAGTGAAACTTTGATATATACAAGAATATTTTTGATATGTAAGAGTTATCATAGTTGTTAAAAGGAATCCTATAAGGGTACTCAGAGGAAAAATTGAGGATCTTGAGAAGTAATAATTTATGTCTTGATACATAATATTGAATCAAAATGTATAGTTCATACGTAAGGTTTGATAGGAGAATACATAAGAGTTGTTTTAATATTTGAAATAATACCACCAAAATACTAGAGATAAAATGTATCAGTCATGTAATAAATATTTATGAGTTACTGGGATTCATGGGGTGATACGTAGGGGTCAGCATTTTGAGAAAATGTTGAATTATTGGAGATCAAATTGTGATTTTTTTATGATATTCAACTCATAAATTTTATGGTTCCCATGATTAAATTGTGATTAAAATATACATGTACTTCATAATATAGAGAAGGATATTTCACCATAAGAGGTTACCCACACCAAAATACTTTGTGTATGGAATCATTTATAGATGAATGAAATAATTACTGACATTATAGATGTTTAAAAGAAAGATACCATGATAATTGAAGGATATCATGTTGAAAAAGGCCAATATTAATGATAATTTAATCCAGTAAAAATGTTCATGTAACAAGTTAGCCAGTTCAACCAAACACATCACTGATACCCCTTGGCCATAATTCCAATGTGCATTCTCGGTCACCATGATTAAGAGATGATATAGGGACCCGTAATAAATACGTTACATAATTTTGAGTTTATAATCAGTTATTAATTTAATTACATTTCAAGGATATTTACGATTTATATTTCTTGATAATTATGTTATAACTCATACATAATAAACTCATAAATTACAGAGTTGAAACTCTCACTTAATATTTATTTCTCAACAATACTATATTTTTTAAATGAAATATGTTTTCCTATTATGATAAATCTTCACGATTTTAAAAATAAAATCTTTATTGTTCTTACTCATCCTTAGACCTAATAGAAAACATTTAAAAACAAGGGATGAGAACATAAATCTCAGTAATGGCCTTAAAAATTAATAAATAGACTCATTTCCTAATTTCAAAACCATGAGACCATATAAGATAGTTTCCATTTAACATAACAAAATCTAAGATAAAATAATCATTTTATTATTCATAAACATATCATTACTACCAATAGTTTATCATAAACAAATATAAGAAAATACTAAGGAAAAATAATAACCAGGAGGGTTTTTAAAAAACCCGATAACCCATAAAAATATTTTCTTAAAAACATATATTTTTAACCATAAAGAAAAAAAATCCTTTGAACAAAATCTAATTAAATTACCTTAAAAAATAAAAAAAAATCAATAAAAAATTAGTATAAATCATAAAAATATCATATAGGTCCTTTGGGAAATCATCTTCAAAGAACACCTATAAAAAATATTACAAAATCATAATCATCTCGGTTAATTCCAAACAAATTATCAATAGAATATAATCGTTACCCATGAATTATATATTTATATAGGTCTCTCTCGTAACAATAAATAATTCCCAAGGAATAAACCATAAATTAAACAGAAAAATATTACATTTCCATCATCAGAATCAAAAAATTATTCTTTAAACCCATAAGTAAAACATTTTTAGATTTTGATAAATATATTCCTTTTAAAGCACAATTTTCTAAACTATAATACCCAAAAAATGGGAAGAATGATTTTTTTTTTGATGAAATCATTTAATATTATAAAGGAATCTAAAAATAAAATAATTATTGTGGTAGTTTGAAAATCCATTTCCATCATACATCTTAAAATAGAAAATTCCTTTTTCCTGTGTTAAATAATTTGAAAACAACCCATATAAAATATATATAAAGATTATTTTTGAAAACCATTGAAGGTAATTAAAAATAGTTAAAAATGTACTTTATACTTTATTTATTTCAATATAAATTCATCTATAAAATAATTGTATGAATATGTATAAAATGGGTAAATATTTAAGAAATAAATCATTAAAATGTTTAAAATAAATTTTAAAGGTGAATTGTCCCTTACCTCAACTCCCACTTGTCACGTACATTTTTTATCAACCTAAATTATAAAATTATATTATTTTTATACTTTCTTAATAATATTTTTCATTTTTACTCCCTTATTATTATTACTTTTATACCATTTATTAACATATTTTATTTAGTTTCTAAAATGGTAAAATTCACGTTGGACGTTTTGGGGTCGTTTTGTTTATAACCTCAAAACAACATTGGTTCATTGAATGTGGTAAAAGGGGTTAGTATTAAACTATATATTTTTATATATATAATATTAAACTTGTTCTAATTATCATATTTATATTTTATATACACTTTTAAAATATACGAGGTTTGGAATTCATGAATAATGAACCATATTGTTTCGTGGGGATGGTCATATGTGTTTACATATAAAAGGTGCTTTAATTTTTCTAACGGGTGAAAAATAAACAAAGTAGATAATATTTTACATTAAAATAATCATAAATATGTTATAAATTTAATATTTATTAATTATTTTCATACTTATTATCATATTTATAAAATTAAAATTAAAAAAAAAAGATTCACATCACTTCGTAGAGGTGGTATTCTACATGTATGCACGTCCAACATTATCAATTTAAAATGGTCAAAAATATTAAGATGGTGGAAAATATATTATCTTTATAAAATAATAAGTATTTCATAAAGATAATATATATTCCTTTTTTCAATAATTTTAACAACCTATCTTATCTGGTCATGTAAAACGAAACAATTATCTTTATGAATATGGTATTCTACATGTATACACAAGTGATGTTTATATTTCTCATAAGAAGGAAAATGAGATAAAAAATAGTTATACCATAGTTTTAAAAAAATTAATTACATTTAATATAATTATATTATTATTTATACATGGTTAAAGAATATATTGTGGAGGTAGAAGAAGAAATAAAATTTAAATATTCCGATTAGGACTTCAACCTTCTCATCAAATAACCACTTTTCCATACAACTTAATCTTTATAATTTTGTTTTTTTGGTGAGAATAGAACCTATAACATGTGTTTAAGGATTTATTGTAGAGTTTTTGGTAGAAATTATCTAAAATATAGTTCTCAAAATGTGTGAAAAATAGCGGAGAGGAGGTTGCCTTTTATGAGTGAGGGGTGGGGTCCCACTGAAATTATATAATGTATTAAATTAACATAAATTGATTTCCATGTTAATGTGGAAAAAAATTAAAATATTTCTAATATATTATGAGTGTGAGTAAAAATAATTTCATAAATATAAATTTCAAAAGTGAATGTGATGTTTTCACCATTATTTATTAGTTTTATCCTCTTGTTAACCTTTTTGATGATTACAGTGAAATCAATGTTTTTTACTCTATAAGAGTTAAAAAAGTTACTATAAAAAACATGTTACAAATTAGTGTAAAATGGTTCATATTATAGAACATATCCCATTTAAGTAACTAAATATAATATTTTTATAAAATTTAAATGATTAAATAAAAATTTATTTAATATAACATATCATTAAAGTATTTTACAGGACTATTTAAGTAGTTCAACTTTAATAACATCGATATAGTAATGTAATATGAATGTAAACTTTTAAAAAAACCACTAATTTGTTAAATTTATATAAATATCTCATCTAACATAATAATTAATTCAAATTTTACTACTTTTATTTTTACTAAAATTCATTAACTTGATTTTTATATTACTTGAATGAGCACTATTTCCACATTATGTAAGAACTTAAGGTAATTATTCCACCACAAAAACATAAAAATAAATTAACATAATGAAAATTTTCATTAATATTTAAAATAAACATCTATAATTGAAAATAACCTCTTTTTATCTTGATGAAAAAAATGATTCTTTTTTAAACCAAGGGATTTCTATTTTTTTCTTTACGTAAAATAATATAAAGGAAATTATCAAAGTAAAGTATCAATAAATTTCCAAAACATATAACTTCATAAGATTATGGTCAATACAGAGTTATCAAATAAAATAAATACAGGTTTTTGCAGTATTTTTAGGTCTTATCTCATAGTTTTAACCCTTTTTACACATTTTATACCTACCGAGGAGAAAAATATTTACTACAGATGTTATTCATAATCACCAAAAATAAAAGGAACATATTTAATAAAATTTAAAAACATTATTCCAAATATTAAATAACTTTATCCAAATTATATATCTATAATTGGAATAAATCATTTTTAATATAAATGTTTAAAATGCAGGGAAAAACTATTTCTAGTAAATAATTTTTTTAATCCTAAAAATGAATTTA
The DNA here is from genome assembly GCA_963277665.1 of Viscum album. Lineage (NCBI taxonomy): Eukaryota > Viridiplantae > Streptophyta > Magnoliopsida > Santalales > Viscaceae > Viscum > Viscum album. The sequence goes on from OY728133.1 coordinate 252,280,054, forward strand.
TATGAAAAAATTATAATTTTCATTTATATAGAAATATTTTAAATATTTTTATCCAAATTGACCTTATTTTACATTAAAATTAAATATAGAATATAATAGGGAATTACAATTGTGTGATTTGATGAAAAAATGATTGTCTTTAAAAAATATTCATTTTTTACTAATTAATAAAAATTAAATATTTTCAAAAAAACCCAAAACTAAACATATTAGAATATTGAAATATTTATTTGAAAAATGAAATTCATTTCCAAAAACAATCCTGATAATGGTTGAAATTAATTATAATTTACACACACAAAATGTGACAAAAACTGTTCTTTTAAGAAAACATATATTCAAAGTATGAAATAACATTACTAAAAATGAGTAATTATTTATTATTCATTAATAAATAAATTTTAATTTTATAAAACCTTGATAAATATTTTTTATAATGTTTTTTATTTATATTCATACCACCAATTTAATGACTTGGTTATAATAGTCCAAATTTAATAATAATAATATTATTATAATATATCAGAATTTTTATAAAGTGGAGAGGAGTTTGCATAGTGGTACCGTGTAAGGAGGTCACACCCTAGAAATGGAACTAGCTTAGGCTTGAGTCCTTCCACACTCAAAATTATCTAGGGGAATATAGCGTGTAGGTGGTGGGTTGGGCCTAGAAGAAGAGTGGTGCGGCATCCACCTATACCCTGTTACCCATATAACATGTTTAAGTATCTTTTGATATATCATAAGGAGGAGGAGATAGGTAGAACATTATCTCTCTTAGTATTAACACATCTAGGGTTTTGGCATGATGATTGAGCCATCTTTAATTTCTAATCTCCTTCCCAGGGGTCGGTTCAACTATTATAGTTTTGCAGTGGAGAGGAGTGGTGTGAGAAGAAAGAGCATGGGTGCATACAGATCCACGATGGTGGTACCCGACACAGTTGGTGGTGTGACTTCAATGGTGGTCACTAGTGCGTATGGCGAGGGCGACATGATGATGGTGTCATCTAGTGATGTGAGGGTGGTGGTGGTCATCATGAATGGAGTGAGAGATATTAAGGATATGATATATGGTGCTGCGAGGGTGGTGGTTCCCATTGCAGAGGGTGAGGGTGGTGTGATGAACTTCATAACTGGTGACAAAATCATGGTGGTGGTTCCTAGTTAAGGAGACATTAGTGTAGTCTTCAGAACTATATTTTTGTCTAATGTGAAGCAAATCGTATCAGACCAAGCTTGTAAACCTATGAAAGTGGATGCGCCTACTACAGTTGGAGGTGTGGGCAATGTGCAGCTTTGAATATTGGTTGCTGGGAAAGATGGTGTAGCAGCTGAGCGGCAACTTCAGGAGGCTAATAATTTTTATCTGAGAAAAATATATTTTTCACGTATTAGATATGTTACTCAAGAGAGAATGGTTAAGAAATGGGACACTACTAGTGTGACTTCTAGCACAGAATGGATTCTTGAAAATTTTAAAATTTTTGAATAATCTATAATAGATAGGCTTGTTCTTCCCATTGGAGGAAAGCCTTGTAATCTTGTTGATTTAGTTCAGAATCTTACCTCTATATGGGGTTTTTTTGGATGGAGGTTTATTCCCATAGTTCAGGGTTTTTTCGTATCACTTTCCATCAGATGATTTAAATTGAAGGTCATGGGGGATTGGCTCAATCACCTTAAGTTCAAGTATGTTATTCTTTCAAGAGTGGGATTTTCAGTTTTATCCTTTCACTATAAAAACACTAAATCTCATGTATAGAATAATATTTTTGGCCTTAATTGATTTTTTGACATCCTAAAATCTTATTTGATATTTCATATGATGTGAGAATCTCAATCAAGGTAGATAGGAATACTGAGAATGTCATATTTGGTCACTATACTCAGATTTTGGTCAAGGATGACTTGATAACTAGCTTGATATGTAATTTTTTTCAGTACTGAATGATGATATTTAATTATAATTAGAATATGAACAAATTCCTGAATTTTTTTCGGAGTTCCAAATGATTTTTCATTTCAAGGATAAATTCCACAAGTCTATGGTTTGCTCGTTTTGTTCCTCAAAATAGAATCCTTAGGCTTCTTGTAGAAATAAATTGAGGATGTATTCGGCACATAATAAGGTGGAATCGATTAGTGTTACACAACCCACTCTTGACCAATGCAATTTGTAGATTAGATATGATCAACTAAGGAGTTGACACAGAAGATTCATAGGTCAGGGAGGATGGCCTCAGAGATCGAAACAGATGAGGGAGGGCTTGTGGCATCGGAGCAAAAATACGATCATGTAATTTAAGGGAAACAAAATATGGGTGATGATAACATTTCAATGATTCAATATGAAATCAATAAATTAATGGAAAATCTAGGGATCCATGGAAATTTGGATGACATCATGGATGATTTCCCAGAAAACCATCATATATTTAGGTATTATCCAAAGGGAATGTTGTTTTTGTGGATGATGAAGGTTTTCAACCTGTTACTCCTATGAAAACAATATGAGGGAAAGAATATTTCTATATCAATCCAAATATGGTCACCAAGTCTCATGGTCCCTTAGACAACACTGAATGGTATGGTGATTATGATGATTCCTATCAGTTTCATTATGACTTTCTATGTTCTCTAGTTTATATTTTTCTGAGGACATGATGCTTTTATGACCCTTCCATCTTTTTCTTGTACTTGTTTTGTCTTTTTTTAATAATGGGGTTATGTCTAAATCATTTACATAAAAAAAAAATCTTAAATATATTTATTTCATGTTAAGATAGATACTAAGAATAGTATTATTTTAAACTAAATTTTAATGTTGTTACATTTTTCCCCCTTAATGAAATTTCATCCTTAAAATTTTTATATCCATATTGAAAAAAAATTTAAAAATAGTATCAAGGAGTGGAAGATAAAATGAATGATCATGAATGGAAAAAAAAATTTGATATTTATAATTTTTTTTGAAAACCCACATTGTAAATAGAGATAATAAAACATTTTTTAAGTTGAAAATTGGATTATGAAGATCACTAAGAATAACACAAAACTAGGTTCATAAGGAAGGATAAAAAAGGAAAGAAGTGAAAATATGGACTTGGAGGAAAAAGATAATGTCCACGGAAAAATAGAGAGTGATAGGGAACATAGATATGAGAAAGTTAATTAACATAAAACCATAAATAACTAGGAGAAAATGAATACCATAAATTAATTATAAATAAAAGTAGTATTATTTCATTCTTATTTAAAAACCATTTTCCCTATAGTTGTGTGATTTTTTTACTATCAATATGGAAAACACAAGAAAATGTATTTACTTGATTTCATTCCATTATAAAATAACAATTTCATCAATTGGTTAGGTTTCTATAATTTCTTTAACTTCAATGACAACTCTTACTCCATCAAATGAGTATTCATGGTGATTTTTCCAATCCTGATCCAAAAAATTACCTTTAATGTATCAAAATATCAATAAAAGGATAAAAAGTTATTCCTCTTGTAATTATTCATTAATTAAAACCATAGTGGTTAACATAAGATAATATCCAAAATGTATAAACCTTTATATGACTAAATATTAGATTAATCTCAAATGCATCAATATTAACACCCAAAGTTCAACTCAAATCAATCAATAAATATCTAAACTTAAAACTCTTCATAATATGTTTGTCCAGGATTGAAACCCAAAGATTAGACTTAGTTTAACTTATATTCTTCCATGATCAACAAAACAATTATCTTCAAATAATATCATTCACTCATGATGTCATATAAAAAATATTTAAATTCCATAATCATATAACCTCCAAAATATACAAATCATTCCTTAAATATCCTAAATGGACATAAATCCATAATAAATCCATATATAATTCCAAAAGATAATTCAACATTTATTCCTCGAATAAAATCCCATATTATCCAAAAAAATATTTTCATTTAACTTAATCACATAATGATCCCAATGTAGTAATCCTCTTAAAAAATAACCTTAATTGCTTAGTCATCAATTTTCTTTTCAATCCCATGGTTATTGATATGATAAAACATATGCTCCCAAAATGTAATAACCATTTATACAAATTTACCATAATTACCTCAAAATTAAAGATCATATTAACCCTAAAGGTTATCAACACTTTACTACTTATATTCACAAAATTGTAAAATAATTTTCCTTAAATAACCTTTTCAAATGTTAAAATTAAGGGTTACATATACCTCAAAAATATATCATAACTCAATAACTTTCTTAAAAAACATTCCAATCACATAAAACCTAAATAGGCATATTTATGAATTTGAAAATATGACCCAACAAAGACATATAAACCTATGAAGCTATAAGTTTATACCATATAACTATGAATTATCATAGGTTCTCATATGTTCTATCCACTTTTTCTTCCTAATAGTTCATAAAGAGAATTTGAATTAATCTAATTGTTATCTCATGGGAGTTTCAAACTAGACGTGTAGTTAGGCCTCATTGTCATGAACCTAGTGAAGATCTAGTTAATACTCAACCAATATTATAAGTTTTATTACATATAAGTGCATATATGTTATATCCAACAACCACCTATTTGTATATATATAGATATTTCATATCTAGGAAACCCCATAATATCTTTCGTACTAAAACATTAATATGTTATCTTATAATTATAATTATCCAAAAAAAATTAACCAAAGCCTCTCTAAAGTTATAGAAAAATTTCCTTTGATACTAACTATAATAAAATATCCTTAAAAAATTATGTAATATTGAATTTTAAATGAATAATTCATTTACTTAAACATGAAGGATATTTATAGTTTATTGTTTTAGGTAATTTTTTCATAACTCTTACATAACAAACAGATACATTAAAATGGGAAAACTTATAATCAGTATCTATTTTTCTAAAAAAAAATAAATGAACCATGTATTAACTTCATGACAAGTTTTCATTATTTTCAAATAAAATTAATTATTTTTACTACTCATTCTTAAATCACTGTGAAAAACATTTACAAACATAGTATAGGAGCATAAATCTCATTAATGGACATAAATAAAGGAATAATGAAACTTTTTAGTCTATATATAATCTATGAGATCATATAAGAGAGTTTTAAATTAATATAATAAACTTTGAACTCAAATAATCATTTACATAAACATTAAATCATCATTACTACCCATATTTTTTTCATAAAACACTCTATAAGATAACAAATACATAAAATCATAATCCTGATGGTTTTATGAAAAAACATGAGAACCCATGAACATATTTTCCCTAAAACATACCATTTTACTCATATAGGGTATTCTAATTCCTTAAAAATATCATTATCATAATTTATGAAATAAAAAAATCATGAAAACTTATTATCAAGTATAGAAAATTCATTTATGTTCCTTGGGACATCATCTAAATAGAATCGTTATAATAACCCTTATAAATGGAATAACCTAATCGGTTAATTCCAACATAATTCTACAAAAAAAATCTTTACCCAAAGAATTGTGGTTATATATGGGTATTAACCATAATAATAAAAAGTATATAGGGACCATAACATACATGAAAAACATAAAATATTTTATTTTTATCATCAAAATTATAAAAACATTCTTCTAAACGCATAAGAAAAACATTATCGAATATTGAAATCCATTTCCTCTAAAATACCATCTTAAATACTATATTACAACGAATAATGGAAATAAGGGTTTTTCATTGATAAAATTATTGAATATTATAATGGAATAAAAACATAAAAAAATTATAGTGGTGGGAAAGTCTATTATCATAATATATTTTAATATAGAACATTCATTTTTTACTTTTCTAAATAAATTCAAAACATCCTATATAAAATATATAAGAATATTTCTTTTGAAAACAATTAAAATAAATTCAAAAGCGATATAAAATTACATATATAATTTTTTTATGTCATTATAAATACATCTATAAAATAATGTTATAAATATGGACCTAAAAGAAATATATTTAGAAAATAAATCTTTGATATATTTAAAATAGCGTTTTAAGGTAAAGTTTCCCATACCTCAAGTCCGAATTGTCATTTATAATATTTATATTCTGGAATAATACAATTAAATTATTTTTATACTTTCTCAGTAACATTTTTCTTGTTCATTTCATTATTATTATTTATTTTATTTCATTTATTACTATGCTTTATTTATTTACTAAAACAGTAAAGTTCTTGTTGGAAATTTTTGTTTTTTTTGGTTTATAACCTCAAAATCAGATTGGTGTGTTTCCCATGTTCAAAGGGGTTTTGGTTTCATTGCCTGTTAAATATATAAATTGTTATGATTTTCATATTTATACATCATATAAACTTTAAAAAAAAGTAAGGAGGTTATAAATATGGACCAAAAAAGAAATATATTTAGAAAATAAATCTTTGATATATTTAAAATAGCGTTTTAAGTTAAAGTGTCCCTTACCTCAAGTCCAACTTGTCATGTATAATATTTATATTCTGTAATAATACAATTAAATTATTTTTATACTTTCTCAATAACATTTTTCATGTTCATTTCATTATTATTATTTATTTTATTTCATTTATTACCATGATTTATTTATTTACTAAAACAGTGATGTTCTTGTGGTAAATTTTTGTTTTGTTTGGTTTATAACCTCAAAATCACATTGGTGTGTTTCCCATGTTCAAAGGGGTTGTGGATTCATTACCTGTTAAATATTAAAATTGTTATGATTTTCATATTTATACATCATATAAACTTTAAAAAAGTATGGAGGTTATGAAAAATGAATAATTACATTTAAAGGAAATTTTATTCTATACGTATGCATGAAAAAACCTTCCCAATTTGGGAAAAGTCTATAAAAAAATATAAATAAAGGGTCTCAAACCTAAGTGTTTTAAAAAATAAATAAAAAACAACATTTCATAAATTGAAAAATTATACATCTAAACCAATTGTGAAGTCTAAGTAACACCATTTGACATTGAAAACTAGACCAAGGAAACATTCTTTGGAAATCTCTTGAAAATTAATATTTTACATTTAAAATATATTGAAACATAACATAGTAAAACCATACCTAAAGGAATACAATAAATTATAAAAACCCAAATTTTTATCAAAACACCCTTTTTAATATAAGAAAAACCATTTGAAATGAAAACATATCATTAATAATCAAAATTCATTGGAAATACAACCCTAAAAAAATTTAAAAACACTATGAATACATCACATTTATATTCAAAAATATATACTACAGATTCAAAGTAAAATATTTTTATTCCAAATGATAGAATCCTTTAAATCATTTCATAAACCCATCAAGGGTATATTATATAAGTAAAACATGATAATAAATACTTTTATAATTCTAAATTATCTCATGACATATCAAAATAAATAAATTCCACAGAAATACCTACCTAAACCCAGGAAAAGCCACTCACTATTGAGGAAGAAAGTACAACCTTGGAAGGAAACAAAATTTATAAATATAATCAACTAGATACCTATTATTTTAATAACCCAAACACTAACTTCCACACCATTATAATTATTTTTTATGGGATATAATAAAATCAAATAAAATATAAGAAGATAAAGGAGGGAAGGATTAATTATAATAAAAACAAATTTTACCTTCTGAAAACCACTTGAAATAAAAGTAGGATAAACTTAGAGGTAGGGAGGAAGAAGGGTGTATCATCCTTAAATTTTAGAAGAATAAAATGGTAGATAGGAGGGGGTATAAACAAGTTAATTCAAAGAGAGGAAAAAAATTAATCCCCACTTTTTAATTAACCTGAGAAATTAGCATAGTTTATCCACATAATTTGGAAGACTCTGTACCAACCAAATAGACTCCACCTGATATGATTTTCAACACCTCAAATAGTTTTTCTGCATGTCTTACCAAACTATTTTCTAAGTTTTTAAGTATACCCCATTACATATAAGTTATTCATATGTTTTACACTAAATCATTTCTAGTTTCCAGAAAACAATGTGTTATAAGTTTAATGAAGGAAAACATTTATAATTTCTATATTTTAAATCCAAAAATTCCATAAAAAAAACTAAAAATAACCCCATGTTGTATAATATGACACACAAAAGTGATATGGGCTGTAAAAAATATCCTCACCATGTCAATTTCTAACCCCAATTTTTTTAGTAAGACTAACAAATAAACTAGATCAAAAAAACTTGAAACAAAATACAGTAGTTGGGTGGGTTAGTGTAAATATCAAGAAGTCCCTATAAATAAATAATAACCCATCACATTACTTAAATGATTCATCCATAATCCTCAGAATTAACATATCAAAACCAAAAATAAATTAAGAAAACTCAAATATATTCCCAATCATTTCTTAGAAATATAAATCCTAAAGGCCTCAAATACCTTCTAAGGGTCTCCCTAGAATTTATAATTCATCTAAATTTTTGAAAAAAAGGAATATATATTTTCCAAGGAAACCCCTAACCAATTAAAAATAAGTATCCACAAAATAATTTAGGAAATAATAATCCTCCACCAATCAATAATATATTTCCATGAAACAAGTTCAAAATACCTCAAACTAAGAACAATTAAAATTAAAATATAAAATTCTTTAATATAATGCCAAATAATTTTATAACAAATCATGCAATATGGATGGGGAGAAAAATTAACCAACAAAATTCCTTGATACAAAATAACAAGGTATCTAACCTTTTCATGACCCAACCCAATCAGGGCTTGACATGCAACTACTCTAATCCCACCTCCATAGGCCATGGGTGGCGACAAGCACTAAAAGATAGAACCAAAATGGGTGGCCATTCCCTAATATAAAATTATGCACACTCTCAGTTATCTCAATATATAATAGCGAAGGAATAATAATAAAAATATGCAATATTTAGAGTTTCAACCATTTGTAAAAAAACTTCTAGGTTGTACAAGATTATGATAGTGTAAACGAAAAAGTAAAGTGGATAAATACACACCCAATATGAAATATATCTAAAACTAAAAAAATGGAAGGTAAAAGTACTGTGAGATCCCATCTTCTGATCTCTAAGATCTGACCACCATATGTATATAAATTCACCATGTATCCTTAGGCATCTCTATAGTCATAGCTAACATATTTTCTGTCTTCAAAAGACATGACACGTGTAGGAAAATCCCATGAAAGTGTGATTATATACATACCTAGTAGGACACCCCAAAAGAAAAATGGAAAGTAGTAAGAGACACGATAGTAACAGATAGTAGATAGATCAACCTAAAGTAAGAGAGTAAATAGAATCCAACAACATTGATACAAAATTATATATATATGCTCAAACAAATAAACCCTAATGAAATATATGGAGATCTTCATCTCATATCCGAACCCATGAAAATAGTGACATTAGTTCCCAGTGTTCTATCCTTGATGCCCAGAATCTATTGTGTCGGTCAATATAAGAAACATTGTGGATGGACCATGTCTTTCCAATATACTTCACAGTCGAGGGGACACAATCTCCTATAAGAGGACTCGTAACCTAGTAAATAAAGGGTGTGCCACTTAGTATAAGGTGGACCAAATTCCAATGTAATATGGCGTAAAAATTAATAGATATAGGACTTGAACCCTAGTATATCAGGGGGTGCCACTCAAAACGTAGAGGACCCACACCATAATGACATAAGGGTAATCACTCAGTAAATAGAGGACTCTCACCCTAATGTCATAACAGGTACCACACAATGTTAGGAGTACCCTCACCCAACATGATATAGGGGTATTACTTTATAAATAAAGGACTCAAGCCCTGATCTGTCAGGGGATACCACTCAGTATATAGATAGAGGACGTGTTCCCTAAATCTATAGGGGTTCCACTCAACAAAAACATAGAGTACCTACACCCTAATTCCAAATAGGGGAACCATTTAGTATAATTAGAACCAATAACCTCCCCAATAAGGGGTGTACTACTCCATAAATAGATATAAGACCTCCACCATAGTCTGTTAGGGAGATACCACTCTAATGATCCTTCCTAGTTACTTTTATCATCGAGCACTGCATAAAAATAATCACACCCATAACATATAGTATAATATCAAAAAAACCATCATGGAGGCCACCATCATGTTCTATACATAAAAACACATAGTATAGGATACTTGAAAGCCAAAATATAAGTATAAAAGAAGGAAATATTATATTTTGAAGTTTATTTATATGGAAATAAGGGGTACATTGTGTGTAAGGGGACCCATGTGTAGTGTGGTACCACACTTTCATCTGGAAATTTACCTATAGGTATATAGCTCAATACCCATGTAGTAATACATGGGATGTAGAGGGTCTTCATGGCAAGTCTAAGCCACTCAAGGTCCTACCCATGCTCCTTGGCTAGGTCCGTGTAGGTCAATACATGTCCATATAGTTCCAAATACAACATTCTCTTGTCTATGTCTTCTAAATTGACTTAGATCAATTAAAAATATCATGCTAAATGTTTTAAAAAATGAGGAAGAATCCAAAAATGAAAAGTCCTAAGGGGTTTTCAATCATTTTTCATCGAAGAATGTAGTCTCCAATGGGTAAGAGGAGTCGTTGAATTTGTTGTGCATCTAAGATCCAAAGGTTTATCTTTGTATGAATATTATTTTCCAGTGAGTGGAATAAAAATTCTATACACAATGATCCTCAGGTTATGCATAAACCCCTATTTATCCTACCATAGTGATTTATTAACAATAAAATATGAACTAGATTAATTAATTGATTAATTAAATAAATAATTTAATTAACTTGATTAATTTTCCATCAATGGATTATTTTATATAAATTCCCTACACTGACATATTTAAGGTTATTCCTAGGGTAAAAATAATATTTCTGACTCAACCGCGGTGTCAAATTTCTGATTAGAGATTATTTTTGAGATTTATCATATTTTTTTAAGCAATTATGCATGTGTAATATAAAATGTATTTAATATTTTAATAAAATTAATATACTTAATTTAGGGTATAACGAGCCTTGGAATAATATATCACCTCAATGCCTATCTCAAATAATATATGTAGAAATATTCTAAAGCCTTAGTAGTAATAAAAATTATCTTTAAATAATTCCCTCCTTCAAGATTTACGTCCCCAGAAAAGAAAAACTACCAAAACTACTCAAGATAATGAGACTATATCTGGATCTCCCTTTATTTGGGGATCTCCTGTACATTCTCATGTTGCCACATCCCACAAACCAATGGTATAGTTCATCCTCGCATGTTCCTCTCATGTCGAACCACGATCTCTGTTAGGTGATCCACGCATGTGGATCCATCCTCACTATCCAACATTCCCCAATCAATAAATTGTATAGTTTGATTCATGTATCTTTTTAACTACAACTCCATGAATACACCATGCTCCTACTCTAACTATGGGGGTAAGGTGAGGTGATAAAAAACCTAACCAACCCTCTGCAAGATCTCAAACGCCCAGATAAACCTCAGGGATAGCTTTCCTCCCTGACTGAATCTCTACATTCCCCTTTATGGGGAGACTCTTAGGAAAATGTGGTCTCCCTAATCAAACTACAAGGGCCTAAAAATATGATCTACATATGGTTTATGCATAATCTAATTTGTTTTCGTCTACTTATATATGACTCATACATTTGTCGTCATCACTTGCACCATATATGGACCCACGAGTTATGTATCATCAATATTTATCTAGAAAAAGGGCAACCTATTGGGAATCCCTTACTGTACCTTGAAAGGTTTAGTCCAATAGTATAGCAGTAGTTATTATTATAAGAAAACTATAACAAGGTAAAGTGATCCATCCATATAATCTAAATTCTAACACACAATCCCTTAGAATATACGCCAACACATGGAAAGTGTGCCCAGTCTTCCCATATATCTGGTGGTGAAATGTTGTACTCATCCTCTTCTAGGTCATGAATTCCTCCAGCAGGCCTCTCCATAACCATGATGTGGACCACACATCACAGTCAGAGAAAATATTAGAGGGCATCCCATAAAGTTAAACAATCTCTTGTATGTACATCTAGCTCAAACTATCAACCAAAATCAGTTCCTTGATATAAAGAAAGTGTTTGGACTTCAAGTGTCGGTCAACTATCTCCCAGATGGATTCATTTATCTTTATTTTTTGTGTAATTCCTATCACAATGTCCATAGATACCCCCTCCCATTTCAACTCCGATATCTCAAGGGGATGTAACAAACATGTCAGAACCTAGTGCTCAACCTTCATATGATGACAAGTTAGGCCCCATGAGATGAACTCAGCCATGCTCTATCTCATGTCAGACAACCAAAACTACTGCTAAATATCTCTATACATATTCCCCACACAAGGATGTGCAATAAAAAGGGAATTGTGTAACTCCCTCGATAACTCCTCCTGTAACTTGACTGTGACAACCATCCATCCCTATAAAAGGATGAAGTGATTCCCTCCTTTAGAAAATAAATCAGGTGAATCTCTTGAGGATATACATTCACGTAAGACCTCAAAGTCAATTTCTCCCATTTGGGACTCTCCCACACGCTGAATGATTGAAGGATTCATCACCATAGATTGAAAAAAAGATGAACCCTCCTACTCAACAAGGGTTAGCTTCAAGGAATCTAATCGCTCAAACTACACCTACACCAAATGATCTTGGGACATCCTAATAAGGTAATCAGCTAATATATTTCCATTCCTAGGATTATAGAATATCTTAAATTCATATTCCTATATGAATGGTATCCAGATCCTTTTCCTTAGGTTCCAGTCTCTCTATGTGAAGATGTACCTAAGACTATGATGGTCTATGTAAACCACAACGCACTCTCACAGAATATAGTGCCTCCACATCTTCAAGATGAAAACTACTGCTTCTAGATCTAGGTTGTGATTCACAAAATTATGATTGTGGGATATCAACTACCTCAACCAGTATGTGATAACTTCCTTATGTTGTATCAACATAAAACTAATCCTAGATCCTAAGGAATCATAATACACTACATACTCTACACCCTCTGCCTGTATTACCCAAATAGATGCACTCATTATCCTCATGCTAAACTCTTTAAAGGCCCTCTACTACTACTCTGTCTAGGTAAAAGTATTCCCATTCAGATTCAAGGTGGTTATAAGGGATTAAATCCTTATGAAGTCTTCCAAAAAAAATCTATAGTACCCCTCAATGTGAAGAAAACTATGCACCTCTAAAACACTCTTGGGTGGCTCCCAAACCATCACTACATTGATCTTTTTTGGGTCCATAGCCAAACCATGATCTGAACCAAAATTACCCTGGATTTAAACCTCATGAATCTAAAACTATCACTTTGAGATCTTACCATAATTATGTTGCTCTCGAACTAATTCTATGACCATCCTTAAGTGCTCTGCATGCACCTCCCCTAACATAGAGTAGATGAGTATATCGATAATGAAGGTAATAAAACTATTACAACTATAGATGGAAAACATGGTTCATCAAATCCATAAACATGGTGGGGGAATTCATCACACCAAATGGAATCATTAGGAACTCATAGTGTTCATATCAACATTGGAATACCAGCTTTTGATTATCAGCCTTATAAACTCTCAAATGGTGGTAGCATGACCTATGATAGTTCTTTAGAAACCATATCATTCCCAAATATGGTCAAATAGGTCATCAATATTCATCAAGGGGTACTTTTTATTTATTTTTCACTGGTTCCAAATATGATAATTCACACAAATATCAATCTCTCATATGCATTTTTCATGAAAAACACTAGAGTATCCCTAGGGGAAACATTGGGTTTTATAAATCCCTTCACTCAAAGATCCTCTAAATGAAACTACAGCTCTCAAAGCTCAGCAGGGGAATCATGATATGATATAGAAGATATTAAATTTTTCATGGTATGTGAGTCATTAAAGAACATCATTTATCACCACATAGGTAGTCCCATAATTTCCTTAGGAAAGACTTATATAAAATCATCCACGAATGATGGAATCCAGAAGCTTGAAGATCCTATGGAACCAAGGGCTATGCTCACCAATTGATGGGTGATGGGTTTCATCTTCATACTCACAAAACCCACTCATCCCACCATGAGATCCGCCTCTCCCACAAAGGATAATCTTGTCTTATCAGTGTAAAGGCTTCTGAATCATTTATGGTGATAGTCAATATAGTATTAAACCATGGATAACCAACCCATACCCAATATGGTGTCATAAGGTTCCATTTTGATGAACAAAAGGCTTCTCATGTACCTCTCTTCACCAAGTGATATCTCTCTCTGTCTATAGGTAAAATATATATAATAAGTTATCCCCATATGAGCCTTAAGACGTAGATGTTGGCCTAAATCCTTAGCTTAGAGGTCCATCTCTCACAACAAGAGTAATGAAATGAAAGAATGACTTTCACTCGTTTCTACTAATACTAAATTAAGAGTATAATAAACAAAAATCACACCTTTGATCAACTTGTATGTTTTGGGGTTATAAGACTCCATAGATTGCAGCTATCTATAGACCTAATCTACAGTTCCTTGAGCTTTGAATTGGCTGTCAGGTAGTGGTGGTTGAAGGATCTCATAGCATTATCCATCACCCACAGCTCCTCCAAGTGCTCCACCTACTTTTATATCATATATACCACCCTAGGGGCCTCCATTCCCTCATCTAGGAGTTCCCTGATAACAACACTACCTCTTCATGGATATTTGCCAGCTATATTCACGTTCTCCTTGAAAAGTCTAGTGTGGAATTAACACTCCATGTGACCTCTCCTATAACATGCATAGAACCAACCCTCTATGTTTTTCATTGGTCCTATTCATGGTCCCAGTTCCTCACAATAATGTTCCTAAGTCTGATCATTGGTCGTCTCTAATGTTGAGATCATGTTTATTGTGGCATGCTAGTTATTGTAGATGTGGGGATGCACAAGCGTACCACACTAGCACAAATATCTCTAAGGAGACCGTTCTCAATCTTCTATGCTAAAAATTACCCAACTCGGATCATGATAAAGGAGTATCGCGTAAGGTATATGAACCAAATAATGTGCTCTACCATTATAATCTTTCCCTAATGCTTCTCTATAATATCATGAATTCAAACTGAGTAAAAACAAGAGGGGTATTACTCCTCATGGAACATCTAATGGAAGTCATTCCATGGGAGTGTCGACTAATCATGCATCTATGTAACAAGACTCTACCAGTGCACATATACTCCATGGAAGAGTCTATCTACTAGAAAAACAACCTGATTCTTCAGTGTATGAATAAGACTATTAACAAAGACCACTGACTCTATCCCATCCTTGACTACCTGGAGATTTGGCTCTCCATGGGACCTCAATAGCATCTAGCACTAGAACTCATGGAATACGTTAAGAATGTACGCATCCTCAGCCTAACTTACTGGTATGATCTACTACTTGACATAATTAGGAATTTCTAATTTTCCAAATGGAGTTAATATCTCATGGGATAGACCCTGAACTAAGTCCTCATCACTCATCGAATCATCTTCATGACCTAGAACTGGTAACTTGACTGTCTAACATCACATAGGAATCCTAAAAATTTAATCAAGATGTACCACAGTTAGATAAGAATATATATATACAATGGGGATATGAATGAATAAGGAAATTCAAATACACAAACCAATAAGATACATGTACCATTAATCCCTATATCCAATTTCTATATATGTCGAGTCAACAAGCATATAGTCAAGTTCCAACTGAATTAATACACTATCCTACACACCAATATTGGATTCCCTATCCTGAAATCCATATTCAAGACACTTTGACAATGTTTCTCTAAATACCAACCAAATTATTAAAAGGGGAATACACCAAACACCATCCAAAGGAATGAACTTCTCTGATACCAATATGTCATGGCCTGACTGAATTGGGGATTGAGCTGTAACTACCCTAAGACCACCTCTATAATCCAGGGGCGATGATAAGTGCAGAAAGGTATAACCTAAATGGGAATCCTTTTACTAATGTGCATATAGAAATGAATAATTGTAGAGGGAAAAAATTAAAGATGAAACATATAGAATATAAACCATGCATATAAAACATTTAGGGTGTACAAGAGAACAATATTTTAAACTAAAAAATAAAGGGGAAAATTCATGACAAACCAGAAAGATGTCCCAACATAACAAAACAATAATGTAAAAGTGTTGAGAAAGACCATCTTCGGATCTCCAAGCTCCGACCACCATATGTGGTCCAATGCACCAGGTATCCCTATGCTTCTCTATTGTCACCATCAACCTGTCTATCATTTATATAAGATATGACACATATTGGAAAATATATTATAGGGTTGAGTATATACATACCCAGTAATATGTCCCGAAACCTAATGGGGGAGAAGTAAGATCCATGATAGGAATGAATAGTAGACCGCTCAACCCAAAGCATAACAGTAAACAGAATCCAACAACATGGATACAGATGTATATATATGTTCAACCAAAGAAACCCAAATGAGAGAGAAGGGTATCTTCATCTCACAAACCTGTATATAAAAATAGTTCTATTAGTTCCAAAAGGTACATCCCCAATTTCCATAATCTCGTGTGTCTGTAAATAAAAGTAACCATGTGAAGTGCCTTCACCTCACCTTGTGCCAAATAGTTAAGGGGATGCAATATCAAAGAAGGGGACTGACACCCTAGTGCATTAGGGGGGTTTAAATCAGTATAAAGAGGACCTTTTCCTATCTGATATGGGGTATAACTTGGTAGATATAGGACTCACACCCAATTAAGACAGGGTTACCACTCAAAATATAGCAAATATGCACCCTAATTATATATAGGGAACCAATCAATAAATAGGCAGACCACATCCTAATGGCATAGTGGGTACCACTCAGTGTAAGGATGACATGTACCTTACCTAATATGGGGGTACTACTCTATAAATAGAGGTCTCATTCCCTGATCCATCATGGAGGTACCACTTGGTAAATCTATATAGGACATATGCTCTAATATCACATGGGTTTCTACAGAGTAAAAATATAGAGTACACATATACTAGTTCTATATGAGGGTTCCACTCTGTGTAAGGAGTACCCACACCCCTATTCCCCTATCCATCAGGGGGTACCACTTTAAAAATCCTTCTCAATCACTGTCACTGTTGAGATCCTTCTGAATAAGCTTCATACTCGAAACATATCACATTGTATCTCAAAATACACAACAAAAGTTAGCATCAAATTCCATTAGGAATTAGATACAATAATGGCTACTCGTGGGCCAAAATATGAGTCTGAACATAGGAGATACGATAGGTTGATGGTTCCTCAAAATGAAAAAAGGGTTACACGGAAAGTAAGAGGACCCAAAAATCATGTGTTTCCATTCCTTCACATGTATGTGTTTCTATAGGGACACATATCTCTACCCATGTATCCATACACAGCATGTAGAGTGTCTACATGGTGTGTCTGAGCCACTCAGGGTCTTGAAACTCCTCCCTAGTCATGTCCGTATAGTTCTACATATATTTATGTAATTTGGAACATGTTGTGCCCCTAGTCATGTATTTTTTCATGGGGTCCTTCTTATGTGTTCTACCACATATTTTTCTACCCGGGAAGCATACGCAGTAGGTGGACTAGCCACACGGTGTGTCATATTTAAATTCATGTGAAACCCTAGCCACTGCATCCAAGGCCCAACACATTGTGTGTTCATCAGACTACATTGTATGGATATAGGTGTATATAAATTGATATGTTCAACTGGTAACTCAACCCCTTAGTCAATAGGAAGATCAATTAACTAGTTTTGGAATACATCAGTATTGTCCCACAAAATGACCATGTTTTAAATAATGATTTTCTTCATTATCTCAATAATTTGATCGAGATACACTTTCTCATAAATAAATAATATACATTCATGATAAGAATATTATATAAGAGATTCATCCCCCTTCTTACACATATATATATATTTGGATAATTAATTTAGATGTCAAGAGTGTTCTCCCTCTATAAACATTTGATGTTGGATATATATAAGGATAGCCAATCCATGCCCAATATAGCATCAAATTCCACTAAAAGAAGAAAAATGAAATTTTTTGGGAGGTTTGGACCTCAAAAATTGATTGGGGAGAAGTTATAAACTGGGAATTAAATTTTTGGTCTACTTTTTATTCACACATATTTCTTAAGCCCTATATTTTGATTAGTGTTGGAATTGGTTTACTAAAAATACAATATATGAAGGAATTTTTATAAATATAATCATATTGTCTCATGAATGGATAACAAGAACATATATCATTATTTGTCTATATTTCTAGTTATTTACTATATCCAAAATCAATTTAGAGATAAAAATATTCACTATAACAAACATATAAAAGTGAAAATACAAAAAAAATAATGAATAACTTATAAAGGAGATGTATATACTAACTTGTAAGTCTAGAGGTTTCAATCTAGGTAATATATAGTAATTTTCCTCTAGGGATTTAATACCTAACAATATGTTTAACTCTTTAATAATGGTTTATAAAGAGTTTTTATTTTTCCAAATAATATTCCTTTGGTGTGTAAAACTAGTTGTTCAGTATTACCTCTTTTTCATGTACTAGATATAGGTCAAGTTAATACCTAAAAATCACTTTTAGGGTTGTTTACCCTATATAAATCTATTCCATAGTCGTATCTACTTGTAGTGTCTATAGAGGGAATTAATTTCTTAAAAATCACTCTCTATATAATTAACCCAAATTTCAAGATATTTTCTTATATTTAGACTTATAAATAGAATTTTTAATAATTTATTATATTTATAATCCCCAAAAATAACTATACCATTATTTGATACCCAATATTGTGACCCAAGCCTTTTTCATGTATTATTACATGATTTTTAACATAAATATCCTATAAACACAACTCGAGGATTGAGATACATAATTTATTTAGAAGACTTGGTACATAGAATATCACAATGAGACTAAAACAAAAAATCATTATTTAATTCACCATAATGATCTCTTAAATCCCTTTGATCTCCGAAAACTATATAGGGTAACTTGGGGAATATATAAACAAAATGGGTGAGCTATAAAGCCTAGTAAAAGAATAAACATGATAATGAAGAATAATATATGAGTCAAACGATATTAAATGAAATCATAAAATAAAAAGGACCAAAATTATCATATTAGATAATATCATGAAGTACATGCAATAATAAGATCATGAAAACATAGTAATGTGAAAATAACATAAAATAAGCAATAAGAAAAATGTAAAAAAAACTCCCAAGACAACATCAAATTAAGGAATTATTCCCATAACAGATTATATTTTTCACCCTAATCTCATACATATCATATCAGGAAACATAAACATTATCAAATAAATTGAATTTTTTTATAGGTATACCCATAATAATATATACACATTTATGTGTAACAAAAATGGAAATAAAATGTAAGGAAAGAACATAATAACTTCCCATAGAAAGAAATAGGTTGCATAATATTTTATCATATCATAATAAAAAAGAAAGTTCATAAAGATTCAAAAGAGAATAAGGTATTAAATATTTTAGATTAGAAAATATGAAAAATTAATATCAGGTCCCAAATTTTTGTGTCAATTTAAAAAAAATCAAGCGAATTGGTAGAAAATTGAGTATAGAAATGAACTTTCAAAATGATGTTTTAAGGAATCCGTTTATGAATTTGGATGAAAAAATGAATGTGGTTATTTCGTTTTTAGAAAAAGTTATAATAGATTGGTAATCCATAAATTATTTCATTATTTAATGAAATAATTAATGGGATTAAATCGTTTTAATAATTTTTACATAAAATAATTAATGGATAAAAAAAATTTCCTTAACCGAGTTTTATTTTAATGAAGGCATTTGAGAAATGAAATTATGGAATGTATATCCTCATCATAGTAAGGCATAATGAGATTGGTATATATGAAATAGATATATATAAAAAATAGAAAAAAATTGAATAATATAAAAGTGAGTTAAAATTGAGTTGGATAATGAATGTTTATAACCGAAGTAAAATAGGGTGGTTGGGAGGGATCCCAAACCTTAAGACCAAGATCATTCTGCACTTTTCCTTAATATCTTGAATAATCAAATTAGGTTAATTAATTTCTTAACTAGAAATATTTTAAATAGATATTTTATTTATTATAATTATATTATGCTCATTTTAAACCATTTCATTGAGTTATAAAGTTTAATTTTGTTGTTCTAAGGGTCTTTCTTACATGGTTACAAGGTCAGATCGCTTGTGGAGGATTATTGGACTTATCTTCAATTGTGATTATAACTATATATGAGAAAAGAAATGATATTAATTTTTATATAGAAGTTAAAATGGTTCTAAATATCTATATTTTTTTATAAAATGGATGATCCATTTAGTTGAAATGGTAACGTTATATTGTTAGTTTATTTAGGCAGTTTTACAGACCATCTAGAAGTAGATTTGTTTAATTTAATTTAAAGGTCTTTAATAAAATATATAATAATAAAATATGTTATAATATACTTATTATAATAATACTTAACAGTAATAATACATATGTGACCATCCTTAAAAGAAGTGGATAATAAAAGGACATTATTTATAACGGTAGTGAACCAACCATTTTGTAAAAAACATTTTCCTTTTTTGAAACAATTTAAGGGAGGGTTGAAGATGGATATTTCCCCATAATAATAAAATATATATTTTTTGGATATTTATGTTACAATATTTAGGTGGATGTAAAATATAATGGGGTTATAGAAGAAGAAAAAAATTAAAATAATTTTAGTTGAGAATTTACCTCTCCATTTGGTTGTCTCCACTTAGGCTACCCATTAAGGCTCCTTGGAGTGGTCCTTGGTCAGACTATGGTTTCTAGAGATATTTTTAGAGATATGAGGAGAGATTATGATAGATTTTGAGTAAGCTTCAGGGCTTAGAAGGTGTGGAGAGAAGGGGTTGTAGAGGGAAGTATTTATAAGGAGAGGAGAATGGTGTTTTTTAATATTATAATCATTAGTTTATTATTTAGACTCAATACTGCCAATAGTAAATAATATTGTGACCATATAAAATAACATGTTCATGTGAGTTCAAAATAATGTGTTATTTCAAAATAACTGACTCATAAATTCATGTATTTAACTTATAATGTAAAATTTCATCTTTTTTCATATTTCACTATTCACTATAAATTCAACTATTTTAGATAATTTTCAAAATTAAACCTTTACCATTTTTAAATGTGTTAATTAGAAAGTAAAAATAATTTTTATGAAAATAATTTTTTAAATATGAGAAATTTAATTTTTAAAATAAATCCTTGTTTATCATAAATTTACCAATTTTAATATTATGAAATTTTGTTTGACCATTTAAAAATTTACTTATGGCCACCTAATATTATATTATCCTAGTAATACTGATTAATAATAATTTATAAAACCATTTTATGAATATAAATTTTCATTTAAATATTTTTATTTGTAATAAAATTTTAAATAAAATATAAAATATTTACAACAATACAATCACTTATTTGATCATTTTAAAAAAAATTATTTATCATTATCATGATATTGATATTTAAAATTGTTATTTTATAAGATACCTAAATATTATTTTACACTTATATAGGTGAGGATACAATTCTAATGGTTAAGTTACTATTCATAATGATTAGATCACTCTCTCAACTCTTATATTACTATTCTAATAGTGGTATTATTATTTTAATGGTTATATTTCTAATGGTCATATGGATTCTCTAATTTCTATAAATACCACATATTTCAATAATTCATCATTCACTTCTATTTTCTATAATGGTTATATGTATTTTAATTTTCAAAATTAATATTTCATTATAAATATTATGATTTCTTTCTATAATGTTGTTCATGAGTGCGATAATTCTAGTGGATCAATAGAATCCAAATTTTCATATTTCAGTTATATTATTTTAGATATTTTAACCCATTGTAATATATTAAATTCTTATCAATTTATTTATTCTCTAAATCTAATGATCAATATAATCTAATTAATTTTTTTTGGTTTTATCATGTGATGGATCTACTGTATATAATAATATATTAAAAAATATGACACATTTATATAAAAAGGGAAATTCTATTGATAAAATCCTTTTCTATTACAATCACAACATGAATAAAATCCTTTTATTTCATGAATTCCCAAATAGACCTTTAAAAATAACTGGGAAGGAAAAGTTACATCACTAATCATTCAAATATAAATCAAGGAAACATTCATTAAAAATGTATAAATTGTCATTTTCCATTAAAAACATTCAAAAACATCTCAAATTCCAATATTTGCCAAAGGAATTGAAAAAGGGAAATAATCATCATTTATCAAAAAACCCACTTAAAATCTTTAAAACACCTTTGAAAAACAAAATCATTTCTAAAAACTACATTAATAATAGAATTTATTTAAAAAACAACACCTCTATAATTTACAAAAACACTTTGGATTCATGATTTTTATTTTAAAAACAATAATAGAAATTAAATGAAAATACTTTTCTTATAAGTGTTGGAATCCTTGAAAACATTTCAAGAACCCATTGTGGGAATAAATTATAATTAAAACTTAGAAATAAATAATTTTATAACTCTCAAGAATCTCATGACATATAAAATTGATTAATTTCACAAAAACACTTAATTCTACTAAGAATAAACCACTTTATTTTGATAGAAAAAAGAAAACAATTTGAAGAAAAAAACTTTTAAAAAATCTAAACAAACAAATTCCCAAAATTAGAACAAAACAAACCCTTTATTCAACACCCATTACCATTTTGAATTATGAGAGAAATTATAATCAAGTAGGAATATTATAGGAGATAATATGGAATAATTATTAATGACAAAAATATAGTTTACCTTAGAAAAACCTCTTAAAATTGAAGGAGGAAGAATAAATAATCATGTAGAGAGAATGTAGAAACTCACCTAATAATTATAAGAATAAAATAAAAGTCATAATTGGGTGAAAATGTTAAATTTAATAATTGAAAATTAGAATTACAACTTTTAATAAACCTAGATAGGCCACATGGTTTACAAAGTCGTGATCTAACTCTGTAGACTCTATTGGAACAAAAAATCACCCACTCACATGGTTTGGAACCATATTTGTAATATACCATATGGAACTATACCATAATTTGAATATTTTTAGCAAAAAATTCATTACATACATTATTTTGACCTTTTAAGATTGGTGTTTTAGAGAATTATGAAATCCTTAACATAAAAATACATAGATTCTCTATATATGTACATCGTTTCCACCAAAAAAAAATATTTCAATCATTTAATTTATATATTCCACACCAAAATCTAATATCCTGAGTGAGAAATCATAATTGTTTTCAATCATCCTTATGCCCTATAAAAACATTTGAAACATTGGAAGAGAATAAAACTCAATAAGAAGTATAAAATAAAGATAAAACCCATTAGGCAATTGAAATACTTAAAAACCTATAATAGTACATCCTTTAAATAAGGAGCTGTGATTTTATAAAAGAACATAAACATACTTTAAAATAAGAAAACATGTTCTTTTCATAATGAGTTTCAAAATAAAAAACTTTTAAAAAAGAATAAAACCAGAGAATAATCATGGAAGTAACTTGTAACATCTTATTGATATTACCCTTTCAATGGAATAACTTAACCAGTTAATTCTGACATCATTTGTAATGGAATAACATAACAAGTTAATTCCAATATCATAATATCATAATGGAACTAAATAATTATTTAATTCCAACATCAAATCTCTAGATATAAAATCATTTACCAATTTAGAAGAGGTATGTATCCTAGGGCCCATTGTCATCATATATATTTTCTAAGAACTATAAAAATAATAAAACAAATATGATATTTTATTTTACTATAACACTCATATAAAGGACTTATAAACCCTTAAAAACTAATTTTAACCAATAAAAATATAATGATTTATGAAAATGGGTTAATCAATTCTCTATTGAGAGGAAATTTAAAAGGAACCCCATAATATTATAATATCATTCGAAAATTTTTTTGTAAACTAGTATGAAAAAAACGGTTAAATTTTATAACCTTAAAAATAAAAAATTAAAAAACATTGGGAATGGAAATTTCTTTGGAAAACTATGAAGGCTTTGAAATTAGGTTTTATAGTGGACAACAAACATAAAAAAAATAAAATAAATTTATCCAAGAAATGTTTAAAAAGTAGTTTTTTTTCCACACTTTTGTAAAGAATGTCAAAATGAACACCTAGAAAATGATAAAGATTTCTTTATAAATAAAGTTAAGGATAGTGTATAATAACCAATAATTGGACTATAGATAATAAAATTCTTAAAAAAATATAAATAATATATACTTGAAGGAAAAATCATGGAGGTAAATACTACAAAACAAATAAATTAAATGTTTAAAAGAAAACCCTTACCTTGATTCCTAAGTCAAATCATACATCATCAATCCTTATGAATAATAAATTTATATTATTTATATATTTTTTTAGATAAATTTTTTTGATAATTAACTTATTATAATTTTATATAATTTAGTTATTATCATATCTTATTTCATTACAATCTTCTTATAATGCGCGTCGATTATTCTGAGGTCATTCGATTCATAATATTCAAAATACATTTGGTAATTTTATAATGGTATAAGTTATTTTACAAAAAAATTAAACAGTATGTATTAGTGTCAAGGTATTTTTCCATGTCATTCCATAATAAAAAGTAGTTAAATAGGTCATAAAATAGTTACCTTTCTTTGAATAACCCATCATAATCATGTTTTATACCAATAAAAATAACCTTGATTGTTTACATTTATTTTCATTGTTTTTCAGAATATTTCACCGTTACATAATATTAAATATTAAATAAATTAATTATTAATGTTATAATAAATCATAAAATTCATTTTTTATAATATCCTTGAAATCTATAAGTTTGTGAAAACACTATCATTCACTTAGGTAGCATAAAACCACTATAGTGAGTAATGTTTCACAAAATTGTTCAAAAAAAAGAAAGCCCAATAAATTTTTTTATTTTTATAAAACCATTATATTATTAATAATTTTATATTTTATATTTTCTTTTAATATTATTTATGTCACTTGAAATAGTATGTGAAAAATTAGAATGTAAAACATCAATTTTGAAAAACTATTATTTTGGCATTGTAACTACTTATGAAAATGAGATTGGTGAGGGGTAATGGATCATATTTCAACATTGATATATCAAAAATATCCAAATAATATGGGAATTTAATCCTCAAAGAAAAATAACATAAGTTTTAAAATATTTTTAACATAATGAATTGTAAATAAGAAACAAGGAAGAGGCTTTGAAAACCTTACTTCAATCACCTCCTTTGGATTGAACTTATAGCCTCTTATGAATGAAATTTTGGAAATTCCAGAGCATTTTGAATGTTTAAAATGATATTTAAATATTCATTTGGGTATAAAAACTGTATAAAACCTAACATGAGATGTTTTTTAGAAAGGGTAGAATGAGCCCTCTTTATAGGAAAAATCCAATGGAATTTTCATAAATATTAACTCTTTATGAGTCAAGAATACCAGTAAAAATGGATTTTGGATCATAAATAGACATGATATGGTGTTTTAGACAAAATATTACCCACATATGTGTCAATATAATATCTTATTACATTTTATTGACTTAAAATAAATTAATAATATTAAATACCCTTCACAAGGATTTTTATTTTTATTCATATAATTGGACTTTTAAAATATCAATATAAAAATATAATTTGAATCTAAAAAATTTAATAAATAATTATATTTCATAATAATATATATGAAAATTACACCCTATTTCATCTAAAACATATCGCTTTTACTATTTCTAATTTCATTTACTTTGGCTTTTCTACCACTTTCGCCCACACCTCTTAAGAATTTTAGATAATTATATTTTTATTTAGTATTAAAAATAAAAAAAATATAATTTATTAAACATCATTATATATTTATTGAAACTTTTATAATATAAATTTACTTCTATCCATATCCTGAAAACGTATTTAAGATGTTTTTGACTTTTCTGGCCTTGAGCAAGAACTCCAAAAGAATTTGGATAAGTTTCTTTGTATATAACTCTAAAATTAATAAATATATATTAAAATAATTAATTATTTATCATATTTATCACTAATGTAAATAATTTACTTTTTACTTCTCAATATTTATCTCAAGGTCTCCAAATTTTACTTTTCTATTGTTGTGAATGTATTACGTTAGCATCAATAATGATTTTCATATTTATCTTGAAATGATATTTAAGTTATGTTATTTGAGTAATATTTATATTATATGTTGGTTATATTATCATTTATGAGTAATGAAATAAGTTTTATATAATTTTATGATTTATTTATGTCTTAAGGATAACATAAAAAATATATTATTCATAAAAAACTAAATTCATTTCTATTCACCCAAAACATATACTTCATTTTAAAAATACCAAAAAATCACCCTAAGATAATTTAAAAATTAAGAAACCAAAAATCAGTCCATTATTTAAAAATTAGTCTTATAAAAATTAAAAATTATAATTTAAAATAAAATTAAATAATAAATGAAAATAATTATTTAGAATTGAAAACTATTTGTTTTTTAAATGAAATATCATTTTTTTGCCCCATTAATTGATTGAATTATTTAAAATACTATCATAATAATAAATATAAATATAAATTTTTTGAATTTAAATAATTATACTTTTATTTAATATTTAAATACTTCTTCAAATAGATCACAATAAGACACCATTTTTTGAAAATATATTTAACCACTAAATAAAACACACTTCCTATCACAAAGTTAAAAATTTATTTTTATAGTATAAATTATATATGATTGATTATTTAATATAATTTGAGAAATTATATAAAAATATATAAAATTTTAAAGCATATATGTGAATTTATAATCATGAATATTAATACACCATTAAAGTACTATATTATTAAAAATGAAAGAGTTTTCAAATTCTCCCCCCTTAAAGAAATTTTTTCCTTATAACATTCATGGAAATATGTTGAGTTATGGTTTTTTGAGTAGATAAAAAAATAAACCATTTTCAAAATCCATTTCAATGTGATAAAGTGGACTTCAAACAACATTATTTTCAATTAAATCTATTATAATGGTACTTTAAATGGAAATAAAGGTAAGATGATAAATGTAGAGTGGATGATAAAATCAATATATAAAATTGGAAAGAAGTATTTTTTTCAAGTTTTATTGAATGGTTTTTAAGGAAACTTATATTGAAAAAGAAATATAAAATTTATTTCTTCATGTATAATATTTGAGGTATTAATTATTTAGAAAATAATAAATATTTATCTTCTAAAATAGTAAAAGAAAACATATGTGGTAAAAAAGAACATGGACAAAGAGGAAAAAAATATTCCACATAGTGGAAGAAAATTATACTTAAAAAGATGATAAAAAAATTCAAATATGAAGAACATGACAGGAAAATATAAATTCCAACAGAGAGAAAAAATAGTATTTGATAAAGGGAATCATAAAAGAACATGGTCAAAGAAGATTGATTATAACTCACTAAAAACAGATTTAGTCAATAAAAATACTTATTACATTGGTACTATATGAATCAAAAGATAATGAAATGTAGAACCAGGAATGTAATTTTATATACCATGAATCATATGAAAATTATGATAATATATATAAATATAAAAGCATGTAAAGAATAAAAAACATGTATCATAGAAGGAAATTTAGATAAAAATGCCATGAACTAACACACTAAGGCTAGAATGGCCAACAAAAAATTGAAATTTGCATCCCAATACCACCTATAATAGGCCAAAGGCTTGTATATAATACCCATAACTCATATTACACAAACGTATTATGCCTTTTCCTAAGGTACCTATACACACGCACCCAAATTCAAATATCCATACACTATTTAAGTTAGAATACAATTGATTTAAAATGTATACATACATATATATCATGAAAAAGAGTATGAAAAAAGTATTATAATTCATATTAGTCTAAATACAAGCCCACAAAAGACGAAAACGTGTACAAATTTTAAACAAGTAGTGGACTGCTGGCTAATGAAACACCTAGTATGAACCATGGTCTATCTACATTAGTTATACTCCATGTACTCCTAGTCAATGTATGAATACATCATATTTCCTATTGTATATATAAGACACGACATGTGTGGGTAGATCTCATGTAGGGGTGAGTATACCTATACCCAGTAGGTGGCCAAAAAATCCCAAAAGAAACAACTAAATGTAAATAGTAAGATTAACTAATAATACAGTGGGTAATAAAATACCCATCATTAGATATACTCTACATTGAAACTGATTATCAAGTTGGTAAGATCTTTACATCCATCCTTGGATTCTTCTTGAGACTCTAAAGATAATGCTCATATGAGATAAATTATTCCAAAAACCTACTAATATTGATAGTGCTCATCTAGGAGTTTATTCCCATTGATCCTCTCCATGAAAAAAATACATACTATAACTTGGAATATATTGATACACATAAAGGGTATCCCTATTAATTCTTATTGTGGAATCATAGAAACTTAACTATAATAACTTTCAAGTTAGGGGATTTTAAACCCTTGTATGTTGGTCATAAAGATTCTAAAAATCCATCACCTAGGGAAGAGGGATGTGAATGAGGACTAACTCTGAGCGTCGCGGAGGGATACCATCTATAATCTGCCAAGTGGATATGGAACTATTCTGAGAATAGGATTCCATACTAATACATCATGGTGAGAGAATAAGAAACATTATCTCCGATCAGAAAGGGAACTCACCCACACACATCTAGAAAGAGGGAATACACCAGATAGAAGTTGAAGACGAAATAAACCAAATTGAAATTTCACTAGTCTAAGGAGAATGGTAGCTCCAAACTACATCATAGAAATAAAAAATCATGTACTTGGGAGTACACAATGTGTGATCATAAACATGGACATTCCCATGTATTTTAATGTGTTTCTTTGAATGTTCTCATGTACAATAGTGTTTCCATGTACTCTAGTTATTCCATATATAGTTTCCATGCTCAGATACCCAGTTGTGCCCATGTACCAAGGATCTTCCATATAACTGGTCAAGTCATTGCTCGTGTTCCCCAGTCATTGACTAGAAAATCACTTGGTATCATGACCATGTCCTACTATATGACATTTACTAAAAGTATAGGTCATTTTATTTCAAAACATCATCCTCCCTCAATGGTAAGAACACACAGAATTTGTTCATAAATTACATGTTGTGTGATTGGTATTTTTAAACTATAAATTCTCGTGAACCTTCCAAAACCCCCATTTTTTGGGAAATTATGCATATATTGACCCCTATGGGGTCATTAACATTCATAAAAGGATTTTGATTTTAAATTATAACATCTATAGGGATCATGAATCAAAACTAAAAATAAAACCTACATTGTGGAGAAAATAATGAATCCTCTAGTTCAAAGTGGTGCCCTAAAGTTATTCCACCTTAATCCTTTCCCGATTTCCATAATAGATGGAGTCTGGAAGAACCTATCTTCCTCCATAGTTCATATGTTGAGTGTTTTAAGAGAAAAAATAAATGTTCTCCTCGGTGTATAGGATAAAAATGGTGGGTGTATTTTTATTCATTAAGTTATTTAATTAATTTAATGAAATATTTATTGTTTCAGCCAATGCCTCTCTTCAAAAAACCAACACTAACCAACTTTATGTCATTTTTGGGGAAAACCATGCATTACAAATAAAACCATGGTCTTGGATTTCCAATATGAGGTACCAAAAAATGGGAGAAATATTTACTCTAAAAAGTTGCATGTATATAACTTTACATATATTAATTTTTCAATATATTAATATTGAGGCCCTTCAGGCCCCAAAATCTCATGTTGTATTAGAACATGGCTTTGAAAATATTCATTATAATATTCCAATGTCTTATAAAGAAAAAATACACCTTAAGTTCTCCCCATATCTTAGATCTTATCCCCAATTATAAAATTCCCTAGGTAAGGGTACTAATCTCATATCTGGCTCTCATGATCCTATGTTCTCTTGTATAAATTCTTATACTACCACAAGACTGGGACCAAGGGACTCTCTTACACACAAAATATCCCCTCTTACTAATCCCTAGTCTATACTAGGTAATCCTAAAAGGTAACCCTATCCTTGAGTTCCATCTCATCCTAGTCGATTACATGGGATGTTTCATGAACATACATCCTTAGATGAGACAAATGGAAAACATCATACACCTGGTATGACTATGGTGGTAGGGCTAAGTAGTATGCCACCTCTATATCCCCAAATAGTATCTAGAATGGGCCAATGAATCTTGTAGATACCTGTCTCCTCAACTAAATCACTATAATCCTCACCATGGTGAGACCCTTAAGAACATGTGATATCCCTTATCGAACTCTTAAGGTCTTCATCATTAGTCTGCATAAGGCTTCTTAGGACTATGGGTAGTCCTCAACCACTCCTAGTTGATCTTCACCTTCTCAACCATCACTCACACTAACTCCAAGCTCATAGGTGTTGACTCGATTGAGTCATCCCAACACAACGGTTACTTATAGGGTTTCTCATACAAGGCCTCAAATGGTTCTATTTCAATATTGGATTGTTAACTATTTTTATATGAAAAATACACAAAGGGATAGGTGATCCTCACAAATACGACCAAATTACAACATGGAAGCTCGAATCATATCCTCTATATTTTGATTGGTCTACTATGTCTAACCATCAAACTAGTACTAGAATGCAGTTCTCAAGTGAAGTTGATACAAAAAGACATTCGATAATCCTATCAATAATCACGACATAATGCAACCAGCATTGTCTAAAAATTTCATCGAGGGAACCCTAGGAATCCATACTATCCCCTTCATTTAAAGGCATCCCAATATCTATACTAAACCCCACTCTTGAATATCAAGGAATTGGGAAAAACTTGGTGAGTCAGTGAACAATCACCCAAAAAGTATCGTGAAACTTGTATGATTGTATAAATCCTGTTATTATTTCGATAGATGTACCATCCCACTTACATTATAGTGCCTATAAAGGTTGATCCAAAACTTTTAAAACTTAGTGCTCATCCTTCACTTACTGACTAGTGAGGAATGAAGAGACAAACTCTACTACACACTTATTCATTTCTAGCCACCAAAACTACCATTAAAGGTTTAGGTAAATCTTATCCAATCTTATTTGTACCAATAAGGGGGTGTATGTAACTCCAATATCACCTCCTATCACAACTTCACTAGTACTATCATCTTTTCTTTGAAAACAATGATACATTACACACCTTAAAAAATCATCAAGATTATGTCTAGTGGATATCTGAGTGTGAAAGGTATCAGAGTTGGTATCTCCATGATGATCCCCACTACCATTTTGAATAGGTAGATAGGTATCGAACATTAATGTGATGTAATATATAACATCCTTGTCTACTAATGTCAACTGAAATGAGGATAATAGCTTTGTGACCTCACTCAACATCTGTGAAAAAGATCTACTACTAAGAGAATCGGCCACCGCATTCCCTTTATTATGAGTATAGACCATCTCAGTTTCATATTCTCAGATGAACTATATCAATATCCTCAATATAAAATTAATGTATTTCTTTTAAAATATATACTTGAGACTCTTATAATAAAAATATAAGATAAACCTCTCATCTATAAGATAGTGTCACCACATCTTTAGGTCGAAGACAGCTACAATAATCTCTAGATCATGGTTCATGTTGTTTTTCTCATGGGGTCATAAATTTCAGGACCCATAGGCAATCACTTCCTTCCTCTAAATCATAAAACATCCAAGATAAGATCATAAGTCATCAGGTAACACTGCTTACAAAACACCCTCCTCTAGTAGTCTCGAGATGGGGGAACTCTTAAACCACTATTGAAACTCCAGAAAAGCTACCCGGAACCTCTTTTCCATCATCGAAGGCTTCCACGTTTAGGTCAAAGCAGACAATGGTGTCGTGATCCTAGAGAAATCATGCAGAAATATTTCATAGTATCTTGCCAATCCAATGAAACTTCACACCTCATTCAAGATTTTGAGTGGCTCCCAAGCTAACATTGACACGACCTTTTCCAGATTCACTATTACTCCATCCTCTGAGATGACATTTCATAAAAATTAGAACTCACAAATCTAGAGATATAACATTGATATCTAATCATAAAGATGGTTTCCTTAGAGTATGTATATAACCTTCTTCAAGTGTCTTTCCTGATCCTCCCCAGAGACATTGTACATTATGATATAATCTATAAATACTATAATGATCCATTCCAAGAAGGTTTAAAAGATCTAGTTCATAAGTCCCACAAAAACTAATGTGGAATTTCTCAGGATGAAAGTTATATCAAAATACTCATAGTTACCATAGTGACAATGGATTATCATCTTCGATATACCCTCCGTATAAAATTAGAGCTAGATTTAACTAGATCTGAGGTCAATCTTCAAGAACTACTTCACCCCTCTCAAATAGTAAAATTGGAAATCAATTTTTAGAGTTAGATATTAATTATTGATAGTCACCTCATTTAGGTGATGATAATCCACACATAAACACATTCTTCCATCCTAATTCTTAGCGAACAACATTAGGGTTTCTCAGGGTGACACATCGAATCTAACAAATACCTTCCTTTGAAATTCCTACAATGACACTTTTATATCATTATAATCTATGGTATCCATCTAATATATAGGTTCACTTATCAGGGTCATCACCAAGTGTAATTATATGTATAATTTGATCTCACATAGGGGAGGTAATCTAGAAAAATCATCATGGAAGATGTCCATATACACCACCACCACAATAGGTAGCTGGTATCTTTTAATATCTATCATGCTAAGGGAAAGACTATACAACTATTGATTGATTGGATATATCCTCCTTTACATGAGAACATCCTTCTCTATATGAACTCCATTCCCACTGAAGAAGGAAAACCCCTATCCCATTTATGCAAACACACTGTATATTTTCCCTATAATTGTCAATTTTTTATGAACCAAATATTAACAGTTCATACCTATAATGATATCATAATTCCTAATCACTACTATGAAAAGATATTAATGTAAGCTCCTTCCCTGAAGACTCAGGTCAAAAAATTTGACAGAAGTGTGTGAACAATGAATATCCACCAATATAAGTCTCCTACTGCAAAGGTAGATCCAAAGGCTCAGCTAGAATCTCTAAATCTCTGAAAAGGGATGTGGTAATAAAGTAATAGATTCTACCTAAGTCTATAAATATATAAATTATTGTATAAAATACATAAATTATACCTTGGATCACCCATGGATCCTCAATTTCAAAGGCCTCCACCATCTTTAGCTTCCCTCATCCCTGGACAACAACTCCCTAAGAAAGGTGGGGTCCACATGCAGGTGGTGGTGAAAATAATTCAAATTGTCAATCACATTCAGCATTTCTCCAATCTCCTCTAGAATGTATGTATCCCTAAAGACCTCCAAAATCAAACTGATATCTCTATACAGGTAGTCCATTGACTTTTCCCTTGTGTTCTATATAACGATTTATGAAATCCCAGGTATGATGTCCTCATCCATCAAAATAGTAGCACTCTATATATCTTGGTTGGATCAAACCATCATATGAGCCTTGTGTCATAAGAACATTTTCTAAATATTTTCCATATAAATACCAATCTCATTTAGACTCTTGATCCCCTCCCATTGGCTACCAACTACAAAAGTATTATCTCAAGGGTTCTCACTTCATGCACTAACTATTGGTGACCACAAATCCAAGAATCATTATACTACCAAGGCCCACTTGATAACTCTAGCATATGTATGAAATAATGGAGTTATCAATCCATACATGACATCTCAGTGAAGGACCTGATCTAAAGTCTATTCTATAAGAAATTATATTTAACCATATCCATGGAGTATCAAGATAGTTCAGTGAAACTTGATGCTTACTCAATAAATGAATGGATGCCCTTATGGGACTCTATATGCTCTTGGATATACAGTACTCTAAATATAGACATATATAACTCCTCTCTGAGGAGATACACAAATTCTGCCTAAATGACCGTTGTATAATCATGTGTCTGGGTCACCAGACCCCAAAACCACCTTATAGATCCATGGAGAATGATCATTTATAGGATAACCATCTAATAAAGATGTGTTCTAACTATATGAAAAACAAGTGAAAATACCTCAATCCAATCCTACACTTTTTGAGGGGCTATCTATCCCACCATATGAGGGTTTTATAATACTAAAACTCATGAAGGGAACTCAACATGCACACATCCACTGTTGGTAGTTCTAAGACTACTATATACTCAATGGGTGGTAGCAAGACTAGAAACCACCTAGTATAATCACCTAACACATAATTCCCCATACCAAAGCCTTGTCACTGGGTGGTTCATCATCATGGTCCTTCTATGGAATCCTGGATGGTTGTCGACATGGTGGAATCCTAACATAAGAAAGATGAACCATGGTCAAAGAGTATATTTTAGGAGTTTAATCAATAGGGTAAAGAAAGAAAAACCTTGTCCAATATGATTCATGTACCAATTTTTTCCCTCCAACTTGTTTTTATATGTAGTGGGTAGAAAAAAAGGTTATTACAGTCCTAGTGAATGGATACGTTGAATACTGCACCAAACTGGGTTCCTTGGCATGAAAGAAAAACTCAAATCACTAAAATTATTTCCATATTTTCCAAATGAAACCTCGAATTTATAAAAACTCCAAACTATGATCCTAATGTATAATTGAATACTCTAATACCACTTTACCATAACCTAACCCATCAGGGGACCACTTTTCTATAAACAAAATCATGAATGACACCGCAATCCCATCTTCAGTAGTCCATGGGTTGGTGATCAGTCACAAGTAATCATATCACACACACAAGGGTGGTATTTTCCTAAGGTACCAGTACACACACACCTATATCCAAATTTATAAACAGTGATGAATGGTAAAACAAAACTGATATAAAATCCTTATAAGAAGTTAAATCCCACAAAAAATACAAAAAAGTATTAGAAAAAATGATGGAACAAATACTATCCAAACAAATCTAAAAAGATACAAACCTCCTAAGAAGGTGGTGACAGCTGGCTGATGCAGCATTTGGTACAAACCATGGTCGGTCAAGCTCAACTATAATCCACCTCCTCATAATCCACATATGACTTTATCCTATATAATTTCATCTATAAAATACATCAAATGTATAGATAGATCCCATATAGGGGTGAGTAGAATAATAGGCACCAAAAAAATCCCAAAATAATAAAATGAAAGGAAATAGTCATCTAAAAACAAAATTATGTAGGTTAAATAGAAATACCCATCATTATGTATACATTAAATTTATACAATGTCTCAAGTAGGTCACATCCCTATAACTATATAGTGATTCTTCTTGGGGCTCTAAATGTAACACTCATATGGGAGAATTCACTGAACAATCATGTATACACTGATAGTTCTCATCTGAGAGGTCATGCTAATTAGACCTTACCATGAATAAGAAATATGATATAACTTAGAATATCTCAATACATAGATATTGGATCCCTCCCAGGGCCTCTAAGGGGTTCCTAAAATTATAACTGTATTAACCTACTATGTAGGGGATCATATTCCCTTATATGTTGGTCACGAAAATTCCTAAAACCCCTCACATAGGGAATAAGGATGGGAATAAGGATCAACTCTAGGACACATGGAGTAATAACTTCTCCAATACATTGATGGGATCCTGAACAATACTTGGAACTGGATGTCGCACAGAACCCTCATAAAAATGGACTAAGAAAACTCATTTTGGAATACAATCAGAACTCACCAAAACTAATCCAAAAAGAGGGAACACACCCAACTGAAGTGAAATAGGAAACACGCCCAATTTACATTCCACTCATTATAGGGGAATGGGTATCCAAGCTACCTAAAAAAATTACACGGCATGTATTTGGGAGCACATGACATGTACTCCCAATCCAGGAACTTCCTGTGTTTTTACCTATGTTTCTCTAGCCCTACCCATGTCCGCTGGTCATGCCTATGTACACTAGTCATTCCATTTAGTGTTTCCATGTCTGAGTACTAGGATATACCTATGTACCCAATTCATACTACTGTACATGGTTGTGTATATGCTCAGGTACATTGGCCCGAGTATTTCAAAGCACATAGTTTCATGGCCATGTCCAACAATACAATATGTCATAAAAGTACACACATGTAGTTCCAAAACATCATCTTCCCCAAATAGTAAGAATGTATAACATGTGTTCCAAAATCACACATCTTGTGATCAGGATTTCCAAAAATATAAATCCTTATGAACCTATATAAATAACCATTCCTCTAAAATCATGCATATATTGACCCCCATGAGGTTCTTAAACTTCATAAAAATGCTTTAAAACGTTAAATTATCACAAATATGGATAGTGTGACTCCAAAGAAAAAATAAACCTACTTTTTGGAAATAAAAAAACACATAACCCAAGGGTTCAAAGTGACACCCTAAAGCTACTACATCTTGATCTGGTCTCAATCTCCATCAATTACAGAGTTAGGTGGTTCCTTTATTACTCCTCAGTTCATCCTTCAAGCATGGGAGGATAAAATATCCCCTTTCTCTAATATGTATACGAGTCAAATGGGCATTGTAGTTTTTTATTCATTAAAATATTTAATTAAATTAATGAATCATTTATTAAGCTGGTCAATGCATCTAACTAATAATTTGGCACCAACAAACATTGTATTGCACATAGGGTAAACCCTACATTTCAAAAACAATTGAGGTCTCATATAACACATAAAATATCACAAACAATAGAAAAAACATTTATTCTAAAAATATACACAAACATACCATGAAATATATTAATATTTTAATATATTAATACTGGAGGTCTTTATGCCCCAAAATCTCATGTTGTCTTAATGCTTGTATCTGAAAATATTCATTATAATATTTCAAAATCTTGAAAGTTAAAAAAAATACATTTCATAAAAACCCTTATGAATGATGAAAAATAAATATAAATTCTCATAAAATCTAGTGAAATTATAATATAATATAATATTAGGGTATAATAAAAAATATATATAAGAACATAGTTAAAGAAGAGAGTGTTTGGCTCAATTAAAGGATATTGAGTCAACAAAAACCTTAAGAACAACATGGTTTGTGAACTAAAAATCTATAACAGAGGTTAAGAGAACATAAATTCATCA
Source organism: Viscum album (assembly GCA_963277665.1). NCBI lineage: Eukaryota > Viridiplantae > Streptophyta > Magnoliopsida > Santalales > Viscaceae > Viscum > Viscum album. The sequence goes on from OY728133.1 coordinate 252,317,650, forward strand.
TAATTGATTATAAAATATGACATTTTCATTTCCAAAACTTTTATAGGTGAATATAAAATATAAGAGCAATACATGAAAATAATTTTGATATGGAAAAGATATCCTAAATATCAGTAGCTTTAATTTATAGGTTAATTCTAGGAAAAGTATCATAAATGTGACATCCCAAAAATTTAAACTAATAATATTGTATTAGATAGAGTTTATGACATGTGACACCAAGCGTGTAAGTAAATATAATATATAGATACATTATAATATATTTACTATTTAAAACATATTCTATATCATTAAATCAACACAACACTGAGTTAGCTTGAATTAAATGAAAGGGAAACCTTCTTGGGTAGCTTAATTTACACACAAGAGAGACCTTCCTCGATATCTTGCGTTATACGTAAGAGAGACCTTCCATGATAGCTTGTGTTACATGCAAGACCGAGTTTCACCATGTAACAATGTATTATTAAAATATTATTATTTAATAAAATATGATATAACATAGCCATTATGTTATAATTTATAAATCGTATTAGTTAAATTATGAAAATATATGGTTTATATTAATATAAAATTAATTCATTGGTTACCAATTAATGAGAAACTAACAAAAGAAGAAATTAAATATAAAATGAAATATTATTATATATATGCTTTCAAAAGAGTGTTTTCTTAATAAAAATAATTAATTACAATTAATTAATGATTTCAATGAAATATATATTATATATATTCAATCTAATATTTTTTATTATAATTTATTTTTTTATACACATTAGATAAAAAACCCTATTTTACAAATAAAAACCTATATTTTTGTAAATGCAATTTTACAAATTTTTAATGTAAATCCCATTTTAAATCATAATTTTGAAAATTTATTTCATTTAATATGTTAAAATAAACAAAATATTTTAAATAGAAAAATAATAACTATGTTACAGTGAACTTTTAATATTTTTCTGAAACATTTCATTTCTTTAATGAATAGATAAAATACTGAATTTTAGTTCAAAAATTATTTTTCATATAATTTATTTATATAGATAAATTATATTTTTAATTAGTTTTAAAGTTTAATTATATAATATTTTTATCAATTAGTAAAATATATGTCATTTTAAATAATTTTACATTGAAATTCATTATAAAAACATAATAAAATTTTAGATATTTTTACTTTAAAAACCTACATCATCGTCCAACTTACATGATTAATTTTAAATTAGTTTCTACATATTCTATTAGTTTCATTTAAAAAAATGTATTATATATTTTTAATAATAATAATTTATAATTCCTAATAATTCCAAATTTGTTTTTGACCATAAATATTATTGAAATTGATTAAAATTAATTAAAATTATTGAGGAAAAATTAGGATAAATAAAGGACTAAACCATTAACATAAGAGAACAAATGACCTATCCACTTTTCAAACACACATTTTCTATACGTAATTATGTCATTAAACTTCCATTATTGATTTTTTTGTTTATTAAGACTTTTTTAGGTGAGAACATGTGTACACCTAACTTGTTTCCAAAAATTCCAAGTGAGTCATTTTCCTTCCCTATAAAGGGCCGCCACTTCTCCCCATTCCTCACACCTCTAAAACAACATAGGTTCAAAAAATATCTTCCCATATAGCTTCCAAAAATACCTCTACTAGACCTTTAATCCCCTCTTTGTCCATATATTCCTATGAGGAAGCCTTTTGGTACAAACCAAAAGTAGTTACCCGATTAAGATGTAACGTCTTCTCTCAAGATTTTTAATTTTATTTCCATTATCCATTCCCTAAAATATACTTATATAATTATTGTATAAAAACACCAGTATATTCAATATACTAGGATATTTTTATTCTAATATTTCAGTGTACACTTACACACACTTATATCTAATGGATAACGAAGATACTATTTCTGTGCACAACGAACTACTCCCTCACGAAACGATGATTGTTCATTTTTCCTTTACCACCTATCATGGTGGCCATTACGATGGAAACTATTTATATATATATATGATATATTTTTTATTTATTATGTTTTTATAATTATTTAATCCTTATATAACACATACCTTTAATACTTTCTATATTGTGTTAAAATGATAACATTGTTTGAGGAAGTGTGGACTACCACCCCCTCAAAGCGATGTGATTTGTTCACAAGATCAATAGAATTTATTAAAAATGATTATAATTAACCACAAGTACAATAAAGGACCTATATATTATATTAATGACATAATTACATTATAAGAAACATACTTTATATATATATATATATATATGTATAATTTTATTTATTACCCTTTTACACATACTAAAAGGTGATAACGTCGATCATGGATGTGTGGACTATTGCATCTTCAACACGATGTGATTATTTTTTCATATCAATAATTATATATATAATTATACATGATTAAATAATATTTTATTTATGATATAATTATAATTATAGAAATATATAATTCTACTTACCATCTTTCTATAACGATCATTGAAAAATGAGAATGTTACTCGAGTGTACGTATAACCTACTGTCTCCATAAACATAATGTTGATTCAATTTTAATAACCATATTTATTGATGGGTTTAAAAAGTATAATTACTATATAATTATGGTAATTATTTCATTTTCATTGTTGTATATATGTTACATAATGGCCCCTTTGTCCATATTTGACCTACCAAAGTCATTTTTGACACATAAACTGAATTTGTTCAAAACACCCGATGTAAACATAATTATTTATGTAGTTGTATAAAACATAGTAAAAATTATAATAAAAGTAATTATAATCATGAAAAATTTTCTCTAGTAAGTATGAAATTAACCTATGTTTATTATCTAGGAAGTTAAATTACATTCACCATAAATAAACTCAAGGTAAGGGATTCTCATCTCACTTTACACATTTATGAGATAAATGTTATGGTTACCACTTACATATTTGGTGCGGTTTATCTACTACCAATTTTTATATATTATATCAATAATTAATTTATATTCACAGTATTTAAGGATTTCATATAATATTATTACATCATGAGGTTTATGATTTAAAATGTTTCAAAGTGGTATGGGTCTCTTTGGAATGTTTAACGATTATTTTCCTCAAAAATAACTTTAATTATATTTAAATGGTATTTAAATTATGGGAAATTTTATGACCATTTTTTAATAAAATTATTAATTTTATTATAATTGGGTTACTCATGACCTTTTTCAAGTATTTGTACCATTTTTCTACCTTTTATTACTCAACGTGTTTTATAAATTGTTTCTCATAAAACCCAAATTTATTCCTCTTTTAGTCTAAGAACTTGTTTTCTTCTAAAAAATATATTTTATTAAGAAATTTTCAAAAATATTTTAAAATTATTTTGTAAATAAATTATTAGCATTTTTTTTCTTTTACTAATGTTTTCAAAGGAATCATCTTTTCATTTTTTCGAACAATGCATTTTTCTAAGCTTTAACTGTGCAAAAAGAATGTTCTTTTTACATTGTACGACTTGTATCTATTTACCTACATTCATTTATTTTGAAGATTTAATTGCATTTCTAAAAGGTTAATTTTAAAAAAAACTGTTTTCAATAGTTATTTTCAAAGAAATTTTTTTCGAAAAAGATTACAAAACTAAAGGATATTTTCAAAAATAATGATTTTAAAAGAAATTTTTATAGTATTTATATACATAAACTACTACCATTTATTTTTACATCACTTGGGATTGTTGTATTGATATCGTCACTATTATTTCTCTATATGGTTTATTATTTATTTGTACAAGAATAGTATTAACATTAAATTCCTTGAATCATTTTTTATTCCCCTTGAAATATTTAATTTCTTGTGATCATTGAATATTGAATTTTCCATTAATTATCACTTTCATTCATCATGGATATTATTATTTCCTAAACCGTATACCATTTTTCCTACCATTTCTACATTGATAGTTATTTGAATATTTGGGGAAATATTGATACATTTTTATTCTTTATTCAGTACAGATATTTGGTAACGCATATTATCTGTATTTATTATTCAATATGATGAATGTTTTGGACTGGAAATGATGAGTGCATCATGGAAATTATATATCTTCTTAATGCATCAATGGGTTCTCATGAGATAAATAAGTTGTGAAAATGGGTTTATACCCTTAATTTATATCTTTTGGTGAATGGACTTGATGGTACTGGTTTTCATGTGCCTCCAACAGGACATCCATTAAGAAAGCATTACCCTCATTTAGTTTGAGTTATTATTCATCCATGAGATTTTGCATCAACATATCAATAGATACATTTAATTTTCAATTATTTATATGGAATGTTTTTTAGTTTATTACCTTGTCATATTTATTATTCCTTATTTAGTTATTTGATTGAAATATGTTTCTAGTTATTAAATTTCCATATTTTTTATGAACTTACATTCAGTTTATTAATTACATGGTATGTGTGTTAAGTTATTTACCTTTCCATATTGACTATTATCATTGGTTAATTATTACTTATACTATATTTTATCCTTACTGAGCATTTAAGATCTCCCTTATTATGTTTCTTTCCATATGAATCCAATAATCACACTATGGAAGATATTAAAGGATTTACTAGATGGAATAAAGATGCCCTTGTTATTTTCTTTTTAGAAAGAAGAACAATATTATGTTCTAATTAATGTATTATTTTGTAATAAAATTTTCATTTATGTATCTGGTTCACCAAGACTACTAAATAGATTAGTCCTTTGGAGATTGATTCCTTATAATCCTACTAATGTAATTAGAGAAGACACCGGCTCCGAGCTATCTGGGGTTAGGTCGCTAATGTTGGTGTTAGTGGAAGTTTAGTAGCCACCTTCGGAACTAGATTTTTGAAAACATAGGTTAGAGAACATAACCATAATGAAGAATTTGAGTATAAGTATGGAATAAAATAATATAATTTTATTTAGATAGATATTATGTGGGTTTTATAGAAAAAAATTTCTACCAAGATACTACAAGTGGACGTAGTTCTAGCACAAATGTACCTAGGAGTAACAACTCTGAAAATTTGTTCTGAGCCTCACTCGGGGTAACCTAGTACATGAAAATGGGTCATACTATTCACCTATTTTGACACTCCTATGGATACTCTTAGTATAATTAACATTTTCATTACAAACCATTATGAAGGATTTTGACAATGAATAATCAAGGTTAAACCTATGGTGGTTTAGGTTTAAAAATATCGTTTCATGATTTAGAAATATGAGAAATGATATAATGGAAAAACATTAGACCAAGGAATTACCTATGGTAAAATAAAATGGATTAAGTATTTATTTGTTGAGGTTGTATAAAAAATCATAATTAAAATTCAATTTACTAATTACCCCTATTTCAAGGATGCCCATCATAATTATTGTGTAAATTATATTTATTTGGTTTTATAAAAGGATAACCTATTATTCGAGTGAAAACCAATCAAATATGGCAAGGTCAAAGGTCTTGAACCCATGAATGAAGGACTATAAGGGTTTCACACTAACCACTTACCTACATAATGTCCTGGTTAATTTTTCATTGTTTTAGTTAAAAAATTACGATTAAATGTTGATAATGAACCAGTAGTATTATTTTTAAAGATTACATATTAATATACTAACCATATTGTTTTTGGAAGATATTTAAAGGAAAATAGTTAGAAATTTTACTATTTAATAGTCCTTAAGATCCTTTAAAAGTATATATTAGTTCTTTAGGAATAAAATTTTTTATTGAAAATTAATTTATGAATTATAATTTGATTGAAGCAAAACCAAAAGTTGGGATTTTTATTATGAAATTGAAACCTATCCTTATATTCTTAGTTTGTAAAATAAATACCCAAAATTAGGAAAATAACATAAAAATAAAATTTTTTCCTAATACCTTAATTTTTGTAGAACTCATGGTCTCTTAAATCATTGTAGATTTAAAGATTTAAGGCCCAAAAATTTCCATTGATCGTTCACTTTTTTGTGATTGATGAACTCATTCACTCCTTATAAATATTTATAGTTTTACTTCATGTGTATATATATACATTCCACTAATGTTATATAACTTATAGATCTAGTTACATGGTAGTCCATGTGAAATTTTCACTTCCTATTCTCCCTTTTCTAGAGGATGTTTTATGAACCCTTCCTATGATGTGGGATTTCAACAGAGAAAACATCGAATAATATATCTCCATGATCGGGTTTCAATTGTGAGTAAAAACTTTAAATAATGTGGGGAGAATTTGATTCCCTAAAAATATAAATTAATAAACTTTTATTTGATAACATGTATGATATGTGACACCAAGCGCATAAGGTAGTATAATATCTAGATACATTATAATATATTTACTATTTAAAATATATTCTATATATTACAATACACACAACACCGAATTTTCTTGTGTTAAATGCAAGATCCACCTTCCTCGATAGCTTTCATTACATGAAATATCGACCTTCCTTAATAGCTTAAGTTACACCCAAGATAAACCTTTCATGATAGCTTACATTACACGCAAGGCTGAGTTTCACCAAGTAACAATGTATTATTAAAATAGTATTATCTAATATAATATGATATAAACTAACTATTATGTTAATAGTTATGAAACATATTAACTAAATTATGAAAATATATGGTTTATATAAATATAAAATAAATTAATTAGTTACCAATTAATTAGAAATGACAATAATAACCAATTGGATGTAAAAAATAAATATTATTATATTTATGATTCCAAATGAGTTTTGTCTTTATAAAAATAATTAATTACAATTATTTAATTATTTTAATGAAATATATATTCTATATTTTCTATCAAATATTTTTAATATTAACCCATTTGTATTTATATACATAAGATAATAACAAACCCTATTTTACACATAAAAACTATATTTTTATAAATATGATTTTCCGCCTTTTAATGGAGAGCCCATTTTAAATATTAATTTTGATACTTTAATTGATTTAATATATAAAAATATACCTATTATTTGAAATTAAAACATAATAATTAAGTATGGGTAAATTTATAATGTTTTTCTGAAACATTTCATTTTTTTAATGAATAGTTAAATTACTCAATTTTAGTTCAAAACTACATTTTCATCTAATTTATTTATAAGTTAAATTATAATTTTAATTGGTTTTAAAGTTTAATTGGAATTTATTTTTATAAATTAATACAATTTACTTCATTGGCGAAAATTTTAATTTAAAATTTATTATAAAATCATAGAAAACATTCAGAAGTTTTTACTTTAAAACCCACATTGTTGTCTTGCTTATGGGATTAATTTTAAATAAATTTATACCACCTATATGATTTGAATTTATAAAATGGTATTATATATTTTTAATCTAAATAATTTATAATGTCTAATAAAAAAATTGTTTTTTACCAAAAATATTAGTGAAAGTGATTAAAATTAATTACAATTATTAAGGTAAACTTAATCTCAATAAAATACTAAACATTTAACTTAAGGGCCCAAAAGTCCTATACACTTCTCAAAACCCCATTTAATTCCTATAATTAGTCAATTAACCTTAAATTATTGATTTTGGTTTTTTTATTATTTTTCTTAGGTAATAATATGTGTACACCTAACTTATTTCCAAAAATTCCAAGTGAGTCCTTTTCCTTCCTTATAAAATGCCACCACCTCTCCCTATTCCTCAAACCTCTCAAAACACTTAGGTTTAGAAAATATCATAAAATATAACTTTCCAAAAAACCCTCCCCTAACCCTTTAATCCTCCATTTGTGTATAAATCCTTATAAGTAAGTCTTTTGGTACAAAAAAAAGTAGTTTACTGATTAAGAGGTAACTTCTTCTCTCAGGATTTTTAATTTTATTTCCATTCTACTCTCCCTAAACTCTCTTTATTTATTTATTTTATAACAAAACCAGTATACCAAATATACTAGAATCTTTTTATGATAATATTTCTATCTAAATTACACACACATTAATCTAATGGGTAACGAACATACTCTTTCTTTGTACGGAAAGCTACTGCCTCATGAAACAATGATTGTTCATTTTTCCATTACCACCACTCATAGTGGAAATTATGATGGAAAATATATCTTTATATTATATATATGATATTTATTATGTATTAATAATTTATTAATACTTTTAAAACACATACCTTTAATACTTTCCATTTTTCATTAAAATGTTCACATCATTTGAGGACGTGTGGACTACCACCCTCTCAAAGCAATGTGATATGTTCACATATTCAATAGAATTCATAAAGAATGATTATAATTAATAATAGGTGAGATAAAGAAACTATATATTATATTAATCGCATAATTACATTTCTGTAAATATAATATATATATATATATATTTATTTATTTATTTATTACCATTTCACACACACTAAAAATTGATAATGTTAATCATGGATGTGTGGACTACCACCTCCTCGACAAGATGTGATTCATTTTTCAATAAAATAATTATATATATATAAGTATAAATAACTAAATAATATGGTATAAATAACTAAATAATATTTTATTTATGATTACATGATTATTCTGTAAATATTTAATTCTACTTACCTTCTTTCCATAACGATCATTGAAAAATGAGAATGTTACTCATACGTATGTACAGGCTACCGTCTCCATGATCATAATGTTGGTTCATTTTTCATAACCATAATTAATGATAGATTTTAAAAGTATAATTAATGTATAAATATGATAATTAAATCATTTTTATTACTCTTTAGATGTTATATAACGGTCCCTTTGACCATAGTTGACGTACCAAAGTTGTTTTTGACACATAAACTGAATTTGGTCAAAACACCCAATGTAAACATAATTGTTTAAGTATTTGTATACAACATAGTAAAAAGTGAAATAAAATTAATTATAAATATTAAAAAGGTTCTCAATAAAGTATAAAATTAATAAAATTTTATTATACAAGAAGTTAAATGACGTTCATTTGAATGGAAACTCAAGGTAAATGATTCTCATCTCACTTTTTACATCCTTGAGATAAATTTCATGTTCACCAATTTCATATTTTTTATGGTGTATCTACTACCTATTTTTATTTATTATATCATGAATTCCATTATCTTCATGTCATTTAAGTCTTTAATTTAATATTATTCCTTTATGAGGTTTATTATTTAAAATGTTACAAAGTTGTATGGGACACTTTGGAATGTTTAAATATTATTTTCCTCAATAGTAACTTTAATAATCTTTTAATGGTGTTTCTATTCAAGGAAATTATATAACCATTTTTCAATAAAACCTTTAATTTTCTTTTATTATTTATATTCATGACCTTTGGAAAGTATTAGTACCATTTTACCACTCTTTGGTACTGAAAATGTTTTATATTTTTTTCAGAAATCCTAACATTATTCCTCTCTTAGTCAGAGAACCTATTTTCTTCTAAAAACGCTGTATTGTTAAGAATATTTCAAAAAAAATTAGTATTGGAAATTTTACCCTTTTTTTCTTTTACTAATTTTTTAAAAGGAATATTCTTTTCATTTAACAAACAAGTAATTTTTCTAACCTTTAACCACACAAAAGGAATACTCTTTTTACCTCAAACAGTTTGTATGGATTTACCCACCATCATTTCTTTGATCGTTACTTTACATGTATAAAAGGTTTACTTTAAAAGTAAATGTTTTCAAAAGTGATTTTCATAGAAAATTTTTTACAATAATAAAGTATATTTTCCTCAATAATTCTCTTAAAATACATTTTCATAGTGTTTATATTCATTAACAGTAACAAACCTTTATTTTATTCCATATGGTATTTTTCTATTGATACCATACTTATTCTTCCTTTAGAGGGTATATTGTTGATTTCTATAAGGATATTATTCACATTCACTTACATGAATGATTTTTTATACCCCTTAAAATATCAAATTTCTTATTATCATTAAACATTGAATTTCCTTTAATTATACATTTCACTAATCATGGATATTATTATTGCCTAAAATGTATATAATTTTTCATTATATTTCTACTTTGATAGTTATTTTTTATTTGTTGAAATATTGATACTTCTATATTATTTATTTAATATGGATATTTGATATATTATATTCTTTATTTTGATTATTCTATATGAAGAATGTTTTGGACTAGAAATAATGGGTGGAATGCAGACTTTATATAGCTCATCGATGCATTGATAGGTTCTCATTAGAAAAATAAGTTTTTTAAATGGGTTTCTACCCTTAATTTAAAACATCCTATAAGGCCCCGGCCTTAAACCTTAATTAATATTGAATTAAATGAATAATTCACATTGAGGATCTTTTCAGGTTTAGAGTTTTAGATAATTAGAACATAACTATTAAATCTCAAAAGATTACAAAGTAGACACTTCTACTAAGTTTCCATAGAATAAAAACTCTTAAAAAGAAACATGTTTAGTTCCATGTTTTATATAGCATGAATTTCCCTTGATCTCATCCTTGACCCAATTCCACATTAATTCCTGTGAAAAACATTTCAAAAAACTTGGGGTGAGCATAAAAATCTCAGTAAGGTATACACAAAGAATGAAAACTGTTAGTTTATCAAAACAACAAGTAAACCATGTATACTTTATCAAAGTAATACTTTTCACCTTTATGAAGTAGTAAAAACTCTTCACTGAATAAAAGATCATTACTTACCCTTTTGTAACCAAAATATTACCATAAAACTCATATAAAGATCACATAACATATAAAGGTAACTTGGGACATAAACATATTTAAATGGAATAACCATACGGTTGAATTCCACGCATATCACTTAATGGAATAGCCATATGGCCGACTTCCATACCCAATGCATTGGAGGTTATAACGTAACCACCCATCCTAGTATTCACGACACCACCCGTCATATGGTTTATCATGTAACCACCCGTCAAATGTCCAAGTACCATTATAAAATCATAAGACATACAACAAATATAATGGAAAGAAAACATTTCCACACTTTGATCACAATATAAAACTTAAATATATTGACATAAGAAATCCATTATAAAAACCATTTTCAATACCAAAATACATAAAAGAGTATATGGTATTTATTTCATTTTAAAAAACATCACGGCTTGTTGAGGAAGTCAAAGACCAAATAATACAAGCGGCAGTGGAAAAGGTCATTGTCACCGCATACGTTAAAAGAAACATTTCTTTTTGTCGTTTAGTAAAAAGATTCGTATAAAAAGATTCCTTTTGAATAAAATTAAAATTCAAAGGGTTTTATACACCATATAAAATAAAGTTGTGTATAAAAAAATATTCCTCAATGAAAGGAGATTGAGACGAAGTCCCTTACCTCGGGTCCGACTTGACTCGATCTGTAACGCCCCGACCCCAGTTACCCAGAGTCGGTGCATTATTACATAACATTGGCATGATCACAAGAAAGATCAAATCTCGAAAGACCGATTGGTTTAGTAGCCTTGGAAACACTAGATATATTCGTAAGTTTTACATTACATCATAAAATGAAAAACTACTACAACAACATATTGTATTCATAATCCACACTCATATCCCCACATAATATCCCTGCAAGTCATTCATAACTTACTTCTTCACTTCCTGGGAAAAATAAAACATAGAAAAGGGGTGATCTCAAATGCCCAGTAAGGATAACAATATAGCGGAAACTTTCATAAATAAGAATAAACTTTTAAGGAAATGTATAACTAAAACAAAAGCCTTTCAAACAATAACTTTCAACATGGTATGGCATAAATAAAATGAAATAATGCCATTTACTTATTTACATGGATATTCTACTAATCGAATAATCACTTGCAAAAATAAATAACCACTTTCATAATGATGGAATGCATAATGCTAAACGTTAATTTCTTTTTCTAGGCCTCATCCCAAGACCTAGGGGTTACTTCTAACCGGAACCCAACCCGGAGTGCCTCTAATAACCGGACACCAACCCGGAGTGCCTCTAATAACCGGACACCAACCCGGAGTGCCTCTAATAACCGGACACCAACCCGGAGGGCATACTTTTACCAGTCCCTAACCTGGAGGGCTTACTTTAACCAGTCCCCAACCTGGAGGGCTTACTTTAACCAGTCCCCAACCTGGAGGGCTTACTTTTACCAGTCCCCAACCTGGAGGGCTTACTTTTACCGGTCCCCAACCCGGAACATACTTGTTCAGCACATTCATCTGAAGAAAAGTTTGAAATATAACATAAACATTTGGATTAAAAATAACTTCTGAAATGTCAAAACTTTAAACATAAACCATGAGTGATATGAAAATAGCACATCCACAATCAAACATAACTCATTCAATACAATATGGAAGATTGTATTGTATCACATTGACCTCAATCAAGAATAATGAAGGATGTTGACATAGATGAAATCAAAACACTTTTTAGAGAAATATCACTTTCTATTTTTGAAATCATTTAAGAGCCATATAAAATAAAACATTTTCTTGAAAATATTCTTATAAGCTTGTAAGGAAAGCTTTGACGATTTTATAACGGTGGAAAATAACCGCACCCGCTGTATAAGTTAAAAAAAACATTCTTATCTTAATTCTGTCGAAAAGGTTAAAAAGGAACTTGTTTTGAAAACGACGGAAATATTCCTTTATAAACCTCTTACAAAAAGTCAAACAAGGGTATAAATGAATTTAACCCATATTCTTGTAAATAATAAATATGTTTTGAAATACATTTCGAAGAAACATGGATGTGGATGATAAAGAAATCCCAGTAGATTATTACGTATAAACAACCTCGAATAATGAAGAGATTGTGAAATAACCCTTACCTTGTACTTTTCCTTGGTTGGGGTAGGTTAACCTCCTGTATAATGGTGAAATAGTTGTTATTAAATTATACAATAATCATATATATTAATATGATATCATATATGATCTTTTAACATTGATTTGTTAATAATATCTTAGAATTATCGTCGTTTCGGGAGTTAACTTACTCATTTTCTTTTATATGTTTTGTTACATAAGCCATGGTTGTTGTATCTTATTCATATCCAGAATGATATCCAGTCTTTAAACATCATTTTTAAATCATCAAATGATAATTATACTTGAATGGATACGATGGAGAATGAATCTCATCGCGTTCGTGGAGACGGTAGTCCGTACGTACGCACGAGCGACAATATCATTCTTTTGATATTAAAATAATATATAAATGGATGTTATATCATATATACAGAATCATTAACATGTTATATTTATTATTTACATGAGTTACACATCATTATTATACCCATCCAAATAATATTATATTGAATAACAATTACACCACGACGTGGAGACGGTAAGCCGTATGTACGCACGTATGGTGACATGTTATTCAAAGGGTGGATAGAATACTGAATATGATTGTACCATATTTATAATAACATCACAGTATATGTGAGATACTGGAGTTATTATTTTAGAATGGTAAGAACAAAGGAAGAAGAAGTGGAAAAGAAATGAACTTGGAGAAGGGTGGTGAAATCATTACCTCTTCTTCGGGTTCTTCCTTTTGATTTGATCAAAAGGGCTCCTTAGGTTGGCTTTCTGATCAAACTAAGGCCTCTAGGTTGTAGTGAGGGATGTTGGGAGAGTATTTGGGCAGAGTTTGGCCGATCCAAAAGGCTTTGAAGGTGTGAAGAAATGAGAAGGAGGAGTTCCCTTTTATAAGAGGGGTGAGGGGCACCTTTGGAAAAGCTAGAAATATTAGTTTATAATAAATTCATATTCGGTTTTTAATGGCTCCAAAGTTGATTATTCAAAGGTTAAGGTGGGGATAGGTCGAAAACCACTCAACCAATAGAATTTAGACAGGTTTGGGTACTTATATTAACCTTATCTTTAAGTATTAACTCTAAGTTAATTAGTTTCACTTTTACAATGTCTCTTTGTATTTTTATATAATATGGTTAATAAACTTACTATATACATCCAAGAGACCCCCAAGTGGTCCATTAATGATGAACCTATCCTTATATAAGTCTTTTGGCCGAACCTTAGATTTTTAGGAATTTAATATCAATTAATAATATAATATTTGTTTTAAAAACTCTTTTATGTCAATTTTGACACTATTCAATGGTTGATTTTTGTGAAACTCATAACAGATTGATTACTTCGAACAAAGTCAATTAAATCAATCCTAATATATCATATTATCCTAGAAAATTAGTTTAATTCATTAAAAGTTTCATATTATATTTATTTGGGTATTTATAGTATCAATTATTTTAATTTTTCACTATTATAGTAATTACTGCATCATCATTGTGTCATAAATAAAATAAATTATTTAATGTCTAAAAATTATAAATAAAATATCATTATGTATGAAATCTTTTTAGCTTTCTAATGAATATTTATAATCTAAAATCCAACATATATAACCCTATGTAACAATTGTTTTTCTAAAAGATATATGCTTGTGTCATTTTTGTATTCATTTTAACTTAATTAAAATAAAGTGTCATTATCACTTACAAGTGGATCCATGGGGTCCCAAAATAGACCCAAATATTCCCATGGTCGACCATGTATCAACCAGTAGGGTTAAGACACGTTTTAGGGTAATTTAGTATTATTATAATATTATTTGTTTAACCCTTATTTACCAGATTTACCCTTAACCATGGTAAATAAAATATTTACCGCAGTAATTTTTCAAAATGTCTAAAAATAAAAGTTACCTATTTACACAATTTGAACATCCTGATTCCAAATATGGAATCCATTTTCCTAAATTCAAAACATAGAAGTGGCAGAAATTAATTTAAAATTAATTCCCGCTGTCAAAACAAAAAGCGTGTTTTTAAGAGATAATAACTATCAAAAGATTGACACTTGTTTATGTTCGGTTTAACTGTAAAATTATTTCCAATGACCAACATTATATTAAATAGTAAAAATATATTCTAAATATACTTTAAAACCACTCAAATTCATAATTTATTACTATTAATTATTTTGATTAAAAAAGTTGTTTTTAATTAAAATTTAGTAATTTTCACTATTCATCAAAATATGAAAGTTATCCGAAAAGTACCAAAATTTCACCTTAGGCTAAATTTGGTATTCCGAATCCAAAAATTAAGTCCATTTTAAAATATAAAATATATATAACTTCAAAAAGTAGGTATTACTATTCATAACAGCTAGTTTGATTGGTTACGGTGTGTTAGAACTCGAAGTTGCGTACAACACACGCTACTGTTTTATTCAAAGGAAAGCGTACCGTGGAAGCTTGGGATGTTTCATTTTAAATTTTTTTGATGTCTCCATTTAGTCAAAAAGTTTAAAATATTGTATTTAAAAAGGTTTCACTATCAAAAGTTGATAAAAGTGCAATACTGAAAATGAATCTGTTCTTGCATTATAACTAAGAAACTCATAATAGAGATTCTAAAATTATAAGGATTATATAAAGTTCAAAATGTAGTTAATACTATTCATGACCTCTTTTAATGGTGTGATTGAACTCGGTGTTGCGTGTAGTGCAAGTTATTGAATTATTTTTAAGAAATAACACACTCTGAAATCCTGGGGTGTTACACGATCATTCTTTAATTTCTTGAATAATAAACTTGAGTTAATTTCTACTTGCTTAAGAACCATTTTCAAGTTCATTATTACTTTTATATCACTTATTACCATGTTATAAACATTATGTAATCATTTCAGTTAATAATGTTTGTTTTGTCGATATTTGGTTCTTAAGTCAAAAGTGGACTTCTTACAATTACATGTTGTTTGTGTGTCAGAGATTCTTTATATCCAGAATGATATTCATGATTTGGATATAATATATATCATATATATCCAGAATATACATTTATTTATATTATTATATAATCATTTATAGTTAAGAAATGAAATGCATCATTCATGGAGACGGTAAGCCGTACGTACGCATGAACACTACTTTCATTTTTATGTCATATTAATGGAATTAAAACTAAATGAGAGGTATGTATATTTTAATTCCAGAATTATATTCATAATCTATATGTAACATAACTCATATATAATAACTTCAAATCCATCCTATATATGTCCCACATATGCCATTAACGAATCAAATCACTTTGAGGGGGCGTTAGTCCGCACTTCTTAAAATGAAATTATCATGTTTACGCACAACGGAAACCATAAAGGTATGCCACAAATGGAAAATACAGAAGCATAAGAAAAACATAAACATAATATATATCATATATAAATAGAGTTACGTATTAATGTCCACCATTAAAGGTGTTAAAAGAAGATTGAACAATCATCGTTTCGTGAGGCAGAAATTCTCTAAACACAGAAACAGTATGTTCATTAACCATTAGATGGAGGTGTGTATAGGTGTAGCTAGAATACTTATTATAAAAACATCCTAGTATATTTAAGATACTGGTTTTGTTACAAAATAAATTAATTAAAAGATTTTATAGGGTTGGAGAAGTAAAATAAAACAAAAGAACACAAGAGAAAACACTACCTTTAAAACAGGTAACTCTTTTTGATTTGAGCTCAAAGGCTTCCTTGGGAAGACTTCTGCCCAAAGTTAGGCTTCTAAGAGTTAGATAGTGATTTGTAGAGACAAAATGGGCATGGTTTGGCTGAGCCAAAGGCTTTGGAAGTGTGGGTAAGGTGGTAGAGGTGGGGGGCTTTTATAAGAGGAGAGGAGGGGCACTCTTGGAAAGTTATAAAAGGTTACTTTATCATAAAATGATTTTCGGATTTAAAAGGTCACAAAATTATATATTTCGAGGATAAGGTGATAGGAGTTCGAAATATACTCCTAAAATAGGTTTTTTACTTGTGTAGGTCTTAGATTTTACATTATCATTTAATTTTATTTAAATCATTAAATAATGAGGTAATCGCTACATCATCATGATGTCATAAATAATTTAATTTATTTAATGCCTAAAAATTATAAAAAAACTATCATGATGTAGGAAATAGTTTTATATTTCTAATGAATATTTATAGTCAAAAATATGACTTGTATAACCCCACTTAAAAATTGTTTTAGTAAAACAACTCATGTTTGTGACATTTTTACTTTAACATTAAATAAAAAATATATTAATGTCATTTTCTTCCAAAGTGGCTCCATGGGGTCCCCAAGTTGACCCATAGATTGTCTTGGTCGGTCATGACACATCCAATAAGGGTAGGACATGTGTCAGGTTCATTTCATATTATTAAAACATTATTCTTACCTTAAATTACACTAATTACCTCTAATCGTGATTAAAAACTTAAAAGTTTCTATTCACCAAAAATTTATTTTAATCCCATTGAACCACATTTTACTTCTTAATGGAAACCATGTATGTCAGATTTTTGAAATTCAAAACACAGAGGTGGTAAAATTTCATTTAAACGAAAAATCAGTTTTTTAAGTACCACTTAGTGGTTTCACTATTCATCAAAAATTGAAGTTTTTCAGAAAAATACCAAAACTTCACTCTAAGCTTTATTTGATATTCCGAATTCAAAAATGATGTATATTTTAAAAAATTCAAAACATATAATTTTCGTTAATTAATTTAATAATTAATTCTCGTTGTTAGAGCAAATAGCGTGTTTTTATAAAACAATAACTATCAAAAGATTGACACTAGTTTAAGTCCAATTTCATAGTGAAATTAATTACAATGACCACTATTGGATTAAATGGTAAAAATATATTCTAATTCAACTCTAAAACTAATTCAAAAGATAATCTAATCGTATAAATAAATTATATTAAAAAGAGTTTTTGAATAAAATTACAACATTTTTCACTATTCATTAAAAAAATGAACTTTATCGGAAAAATACCAAAAATTTACACAAAGTAAATTTTGATGTCCAAATTATAAATAAGTGTTTTATTTGGTCCAATATAATGTATAAGAGTGACCAAAACTATATTTAATGATGGTTCACTATCAAAAGGCGATAAGTGAACCTTTAGTGAAAATTAGGGTATATATGCCTAAAATTGAATTCTTTCTGTATTTTAAGCCTTTATATTTTATTGGATAAATGTAAATACATTTAAAAAACATATATAATAATATTTTAGTTATTTCTATCCATTACCGCCAATACAACAGCTATGTGTTAACTACCATTTAAAATAATATTATTTTATTACTAGTGTGCAACGTAAGATTTCAATGAAACTCTTTGTTGCGTATCGGGTACGCTATCAAACATAGAAACCCCTTTAAAGTAAAATTAATATTTAATTCATAAATATTAATAAATATGAAAATGCTTTATTCTTTATTTACCTGCGATGTTACATCCTTCCCCCCTTTTGGGAATTGCGTCCTCGCAATTTTATTCACTTATCAAAATAAGTGGGGATATTTATCCCTCATAGAATTTTTAGATTCCCACATTGCCTCTTCAACCATATGGTTTTTTCAAAAAACCTTTACCTGGTGAATTACCTTATTTTGAAACACCTGCTCTCTTCAGTCAAGAATCTGGACTGGTTGTTCTTCATAAGAGAGATTCTCTTCCAACTGAACAACCTCCGGGCTCAAAACATGAGATGGATCTGGCATATACTTTCTCAACATTGAAACATGAAAAACATTGTGTACCTAAGATAAACTCGGAGGTAATGCCACTCTCTATGCAACTGATCCAACTCTCTCCAGAATTTCATATGGTCTAATGAACCTTGGACTCAGCTTTCCTTTCTTACCAAATCGCATCACACTTTTCTATGGAGAAACCTTGAGAAAAACATGATCACCTACCTCGAAAGATAGATCCTTCTTCTGGTTATCCGCATAACTTTTATGTCTGCTCTGAGCTGTTCTCATGTGTTTCTGAATCAACTGAACTTTTTCTGCCATCTCTTCTACCAATTCTGGTCCCATCAGCTTCCTTTCACCTACTTCATCCCAAAAAGCTGGAGTTCGACCCCGCTTCCCATATAATGCCTCAAACGGTTCCATATGTATACTAGAATGAAAACTGTTATTATATGAAAACTCAACCAGAGAAAGATGTTGGTCCCAACTTCCATGATAATCCATAGAACAAGTTCGTAGCATATCCTCTAAAGTCTGAATTGTTTGTTATGACTGCCCATCTGATTGCGGATGAAAAGTTGTACTAAAATTTAATTCAGTACCCAACGACTTCTGAAGGCCTTTCCAAAATTTAGAAGTAAACCTGGGATCACGATCAGACACAATGGAGAGGGGGACTCCATGTAACCTGACTATATCTTTAAGATACAATCGAGAAAGTTGATCTAGAGATAAAGTATCTCGAATAGGAAGGAAATGAGCAGATTTAGTCAAGCGATCAACAATAACCCAGATTGCATTATTACCTCAAGATTTCTTTGGTAATCCCACAACAAAGTCCATGGATATGTTTTCCCATTTCCACTCTGGCACTGGTAAAGGCTGAAGCATCCCTTTCGGTAACTGCCGCTCTTCTTTAACCTTCTGAAAAGTCAAACATTTCATAGTAAAATCATCAATATCTCTTTTCATTCCATCCCACCAGTAATACTCCCGCAGATCTCTGTACATCTTAGTACTTCTAGGAGGAACTGAAAACGGGGAACTATGAGCCTCACATAACAACTCATTCTTCAACTGTGAATCACCAGGCACACATAATCTCTTCCCAAACCTCAAAACACAATCCTTGTCAATGTTGAATTCAGGCAACTTACCCTTCTGAACCAGCTCTACCTTTTTCTGCAACTCACTATCTTCCCTCTGTGCTTGCATAATTCTGTCTGATAGGGATGATCTCACTGATACCTGAAACAAAACAGAAGAACTTCCTTCACCAACAACTTCTATGCCAAAGTTCATCAAATCAAAAACCAAAGGATCTCATTCCAAACATAGCATGGTTAATGAAGCATTACTTTTTCGACTCAAAGCATCAGCAACTTTATTTGCTTTTCCCGGATGGTAATGAATTGTACAATCATAATCCTTGATTAATTTCAGCCATCTCCTATGTCTCATGTTCAATTCTTTCTGAGTGAATATATACTTTACACTTTTGTGATTAGTATATATTTCACAGTTTATTCCATACAAATGATGCCTCAAATTTTTAGAGCAAAAACAACAGCAGCTAATTCCAAGTCATGTGTAGGGTAATTTACCTCATGAGTTTTCAACTGACATGAAGCATATGCAATTACTTGATCATTCTGCATAATTACACAACCAAGTCACTTCAATGAAGCATCACTGTAGATAACAAACTCACTATTCC
Organism: Viscum album; assembly: GCA_963277665.1. Lineage (NCBI taxonomy): Eukaryota > Viridiplantae > Streptophyta > Magnoliopsida > Santalales > Viscaceae > Viscum > Viscum album. Next base: position 252,338,018 of record OY728133.1, read on the forward strand.
TGGAAGGAAGTGCCAAAACTAGAGCATTCACCAATCTTCTTTTCAACTCCTGAAATCAATCATCACATTCTTTTGTCCAGATAAACTTAACACCCTTCCAAGTTAGCTTAGTCATTGGACTAGATAATCATGAAAAATTTTCAACAAACCTTCAGTAGTAACCTTACAAACCAAGAAAACTACGGATCTCGGTTACATTTGTGGGTCTTTTCCTTTCTTCAACAACTTTTGTTTTATCAGGATCAACAATTATGCCATTTTTTGAAACAATGTGACCAAGGAAAGAAATTTTTTTATCCGAAACTCACACTTGCTGAATTTTCCATATAGTTTCATTTCTTTTAAGGTTTGCAAGATAACCCTTAAATGACTTTCATGCTCCTCTTTACTTTTAGAAAACACCAAAATATCATCAATGAAAACAACCACAAACTTATCCAAGAACTCATAGAAAATTCTATTCATAAGGTCCATGAATACAGTAGGTGCATTGGTTAACCCAAAAGGCATAAAAAAAATCATAATGGCCATATATAGTATGGAACGCAGTCTTCGGAACATCTGCTTCATTTACTTTCAACTGATGGTACCCGGACCTCAAGTCAATCTTCGGAAAATATTGAGCACCCTGGAGCTGATCAAACAAATCATCAATATGAGGCAAAGGATACTTGTTCTTAACAGTAATATTATTCAAGGCTCTATAATCAATGCAAAGTCTCATTGAGCCATCTTTCTTTTTAACAAATAAGATAGGAGCACCCCATGGTAATGTGCTAGGTCGAATGAAACCTTTATCTAATAACTCTTGCAATTGCTTCTTTAACTCTAAAAGTTCAACTTGAGCCATTCGATAAGGGGTTTTTTAAATTGTCTTAGAATCAAGAACTAAGTCAACAGTGAATTCAACTTCCCGATCATGGATAATACCAAGCAACTCATCAAGAAAAACATCAAGATACTCATTTACCACTGGCACATCATTAATCTGAACAGTTCCTTTATTTTCAACAATATGTGATTGGTAACATTAATTTCAATATTTTACTAGTTTCTCAACTTCCTGATATGTTTTCAAAATCAAGTTTTCATTCTTGTACACAAACTGAAAATCTTTCTTCAAAGAAACCATTTTAGCTCTGCAGTAAATCTTATCATGGTAAATAGAAATCCAATCCATGCCCAAAATAACATCAAACTCTACTAGAGGAAAAACAATAAGGTTTGCTGGTAGATTCTTTCCGCACACAAGGATAGGAAGGTTCTTATAATTTCTTTTTATCTCAATGTTCCCTCTGGGTGTTTTTACCATAAGTTCAGGATTCATATCTTGATATGGAATTTCCAATTTACTAGAAAACTTCTCAGAAATGAAAGAATGTGTAGACCCTGAATCAAACAACACATTGGCATAATCTGAACAAACAAATTGTGTACCTGATACTACTTCATTCGATGGCCCAACATCTGCTGAAGTAGTTTCAAAGGATTTCACCACCCCTTTCTTCTTGTAGTCTGGCTGCTTTCCCCCAGTTGAGTTCTTTGTTAGACACTTATTTGCATAATGACCCATTTCATTACACTTAAAACATCTTACCGCTGACTTTTCATTGCCTGCTTGATCATCTTCCTTACAGTTATGAGCAATATGACCAGACTTACCACACTGAAAGCACTTTCCAGACTTGGATAAACATTCTCCAGGATGCATTTTACAACACTTCTCAGAGGATGGATATTTGTTTTTCTTACCTCCTTACTTCTTTGATGAATTATTCCCCTTTGTCTTCCAACTGGACCTCTTATTCTATTGTTTGTCAAAGAACACCTAATCATCGGAAAACTCTATTTCCACCTTCTTCGCACATCGAAAAAGTTTTTCATAACTTTTGAACTCACGAGAAGCTAAATCCCTTCGATACATTGGCTTTAAACCTGAGTAAAAACGGTTTATTTTACTATCAAGATCTCGTATAAAGTTTGGAGCATACCTTGCCAATCGAGTGAACTTTGCTTCATAAGAAGCCACTAAGTCATCCTCCCTCCTCAATTCTAGGAACTGTTTTTCCATCCTAAGACAAACCACCGTAGGAAAATATTTCTCAAGAAACATACCTTTGAATTATTCCCAGTGAAGATCACCAATCTCATCAGTATCCCTAGAATTTTTCACCATCAACCACCACTGATCAGCTTCACATTCAAAACGGTAAACAGCAAGACAATCCTTTTGATGTTCTGAACACCCCATGACATCAAAAATATTCTCCAGTGATTTAATCCACCCTTCAACTTGCACGGGGTCAGATGATCCTCTGAATGATGGGGGATGTTGCCTCATGAAATGTTCCACCACTAACATGTTCCTCTGTGGTTCATCTGGCTGATCTCATGCATGGATACCACCACCATTTATAGCCTGAGTCAATTGTGCCATCACTGCAACAAACTGTTCAGTTCCGATTCCAACCATCTCATGTTGCTGATTTAGAATGTTGTCTTCCTCCTGATGTCGTCCCAACATAGCTGCTTTGTTTCCTCTGTGGAAAACCATTCTGAACACAGAAATATCTTAGGCAAAGCAATATGGTAATCTTTAAATTCTATATCATTTCAGTCATACCATAAATTAACTTATAATTTAACAATTTTCTAACTCTTAAAGTTGTCTAAACCGACCTCTGATACCAACTATAAGGCCCCGGCCTTAAACCTTACTTAATATTGAATTAAATGAATAATTCACATTGAGGATCTTTTTAGGTTTATAGTTTTAGAGAATTTGGACATAACAATTACATCTCACAAGATTACAAAGTAGAAACTTCTACTAAGTCTCCATAGAATAAAAAATCTTAAAAAGAAACATGTCTAGTTCCATGTTTTATATAGCATGACTTTCCCTTGATCCAATCCTTGACCCTATTCCACATTATGTCCCGTGAAAAACATTTCAAAAAAACATGGGGTGGGCATGAAAAGCTCAGTAAGGGATACACAAAGAATGAAAACTGTTAGTTTATCAAAACAACAAGTAAACCATGTATACTTTATCAAAGTAATACATTTCACCTTTATGAAGTAGTAAAAACTCTTCACTAAATAAAAGATCATTACTTACCCTTTTGTAACCAAAATATTAACATAAAACCCATATAAAGATCACATAACATATAAAGGTAACTTGGGACATAAACATACTTAAATGGAATAAACATACGGTCGACTTCCACACATATCACTTAATGGAATAGCCATACGGCCGACTTCCATACCCAATGCATTGGAGGTTATAATGTAACCACCTGTCCTGGTATTCACGGCACCACCCATCATGTGGTTTATCACGTAACCACCCGTCAAATTTCTAAGTACCATTATAAAATCATAAGACGTACAACAAATATACTGGAAAGAAAACATTTCCACACTTTGATCACAATATAACACTTAAATATATTGACATAAAAAATCCATTATAAAAACCATTTTCAATACCAAAATACATAAAAGATTATATGGTATTTATTTCATTTTAAAAAACATCGCGGATTTTTTAGGAAGCCAAAGACCAAATAATACACACGGCGGTAGAAAAGTTCATTGTCACCGCATACGTTAAAAGAAACATTCCTTTTTGTTGTTTAGTAAAACGCTTCGTATAAAAATATTACTTTTGAATAAAATTAAAAGTCAAAGGGGTTTATACACCGTATAAAATAAATTTGTTTATAAAACAAAATATTCCTCAATGAAAGGATATTGAGACAAAGTCCCATACCTCGGGTCCGACTTGACTCGATCGTTCCTTAACGTCCTGAATAATTAACTTGAGTTAATTTATACTTGCTTAAGAACCTTTTTCAAGTTCATTATTACTTATATATCACTTATTACCATGTTATAAACATTATTTAATCATTTAAGTTAATAATGTTTGTTTTGTAGATATTTGGTTCTTAAGTCGAAAGTGGACTTCTTACAATTACATGTTGTTCGTGTGGTTAGAGGTTCTTTATATCCAGAATGATATTCAAAATTTGGATATCATATATATCATATATATCAAGAATATACATGTATTTATAAAATTACATAATCATTTAGAGGTAAGAACTGAAATTCACCGTTCATGGAGACGGTAAGTCGTACGTACGCATGAACGCTACTTTTATTTCTATGTCATATTAATGGAATTAAAACTAAATGAGAGGTATGTATATTTTAATTACAGAATTATATTCATCATTTATATGTAACATACATCATATATAATAACTTTAAATCCATCCTTTATACATCCCACATATGGTATTAACGAATCAAATCACTTTGAGGGGCGGTAGTCCGCACTTCTAAAATGAAATTATCGTGTTTACCCACAATGGAAACCATGAAGGTATGCCACAAATGAAAAATACATAAGCATAAGGAAAACATAAACATAATATATATCATATATAAATAGAGTGACATCTTAATGGCCACCATTAAAGTTGTTAAAAGAAGATTGAACAATCATCATTTCGTGAGGCAGAAAATTCTCCAAACACAGAAAAAGTATGTTCTTTGACCATTAGACGGAGGTGTGTGCAGGTGTAGCTCAAATAATTTTTATAAAAACATCCTAGTATATTTAATATACTGGTTTTGTTACAAAATAAAGTAATCAAAAGAGTTTAGAGTGTTGTAGAAGCAAAATAAAACAAAAGAACACAAGAGAAAACACTACCTTTAAAACGGGTAACTCTTTTTGATTTGAGCTCAAAGGATTCCTTGGGAAGACTTATGCCCAAATTGAGGATTCTAAGAGTTAAATAGGGATTTGGAGAGACAAAATGGATAGGGTTTGGCTGAGACAAATTCTTTGGAAGTGTGGGTAAGGTGGTAGAGGTTGGGGCCTTTTATAAAAGGAGATGAGGGGCACTCTTGGAAAGTTATAAAAGATTACTTTATCATAAAATTATTTTCAGATTTAAAAGGTCCCAAAATTATATATTTCAAGGAAAAGGTGATAGGAGTTTTAAATATACTAATACAATAGGTTTTTGACATGTTTAGGTCTTAGATTTTACATTATCTTTTCATTTTATTTAAATCGTTAAATAATGAGGTAATCGTTGAATCATTATGATGTCATAAATAATTTAATTTATTTAATGACTAAAAATTATAAAAAAATATATCATGATGTAGGAAATCATTTTATATTTCTAATGAATATTTATAGTCAAAAATTTGACTTGTATAACCCCACTTAAAAATTGTTTTAGTAAAACAACTCATGTTGGTGACATTTTTACTTTAACAGTAAATAAAAAGATATTAATGTAATTTTCCTTCCAAAGTGGCTCCATGGGGTCCCCAAGTTGACTCATGGATTTTCTTGGTCGGACATGACACATAAAATAAGGTTAGGACATGTTTCAAGTTCATTTCATATTATTAAAACATTATTCTTACCTTAAATTACACTAATTACCTCTAATCGCGATTAAAAACTTAAAAGTTACTATTCACAAAAAAAATATTTTAATCCCATTGAACCAAATTTTACTTATTAATGGAAACCATGTAAGTTGTATTTTTGAAATTCAAAACACAGAGGTGGTAAATTTTCATTTAAACGAAAAATCAGTTTTTTAAGTACCACTTAGTGGTTTCACTATTCATCAAAAGTTGAAGTTTTTCAGAAAAATACCAAAACTTCACCCTAAGATTTATTTGATATTCCGAATTCAAAAATGATATCTATTTTACAAAATTCAAAACATATAAATTGAATTAATTAATTTAATAATTAATTCCCACTGTCAGAGCAAATAGCGTGTTTTTATGAAACAATAAGTATCAAAAGCTTGACACTAGTTTAAGTCCAATTTCAAAGTAAAATTAATTCCAACAACCACTATTGGAATGGTAAATATAAATTCTAATTCAACTATAAAACCAATTCAAAAGATAATCTAATCATATAAATAAATTAGATTAAAAAGAGGTTTTGAATTAAAATACAACATTTTTCACTATTCATTAAAAAAAATGAACTTTATCGGAAAAATACCAAAAAATTACACAAAGTAAATTTTGATGTCCTGATTATAAATAAGAGTTTTATTTGGTACAATAGAATGTATAAGAGTGACCAAAACTATATTTAATGATGGTTTGCCATCAAAAGGCGATAAGTGAACCTTTAGTGAAAATTGGAGTATATATGCCTAAAATTGAATTCTTTCCGTATTTTAAGCCTTTATCTGTTATTCGATAAATTTAAAAACATTTAAAAAACATATATAATCATATTTTAGTTATTTCTATCCATTCCCGCCAATACAACGGCTATGTGTTAACTACCATTTAAAATAATATTATTTTATTACTAGTGTGCAACGTAAGATTTCAATTAAACTTTTTGTTGCGTATCGGGTACGCTATCGAACATAGAAACCCCTTTAAAGAAAAATTAATATTTAATTAATAAATATTAATAAATATGAAAATGATTTATTATTTATTTACCTGCGATGTTACATCCTTCCCCCCTTTTGGGAATTGCGTCCTCGCAATTTTATTCACTTATCAAAATAAGTGGGCGTATTTATCCCTCATAGCATTTTCAGATTCCCACGTTGCCTCTTCAACCATATGGTTTTTCCACAAAACCTTTAACTAGTGAATTACCTTATTTCGCAACATCTTCTCTCTTCGGTCAAGAATCTGTACTGGTTATTCTTCATAAGAGAGATTCTATTCCAACTGAACTACCTCCAGGCTCAAAACATGAGATGGATCTGGCATATACTTTCTCAACATCAAAACATGAAAAACATTGTGTGCCTGAGATAAACTCGGAGGTAATTCCACTCTGTATGCAACTGATCCAACTCTCTCTAGAATTTCATATGGTCCAATGAACCTTGGACTCATCTTTCCTTTCTTACCAAATCGCATAACACTTTTCCATGGAGAAACCTTGAGAAAAACATGATCACCTACCTCAAAAGATAGATCCTTCCTCCGGTTATCCGCAAAACTTTTCTGTCTGCTCTGAGCTTTTCTCATGTGTTTATGAATCAACTAAACTTTTTCTATCATCTCTTCTACCAATTTTGGTCCCATCAGCTTCCTTTCACCTACTTCATCCAAAAAGATGGATTTCGACCCCGCTTCCCATATAATGCCTCAAACAGTGCCATCTGTATACTAGAATGAAAACTGTTATTATATGAAAACTCAACCAAAGAAAGATGTTGGTCCCAAATTCCCTGATAATCCATAGAACAAGCTCGTAGCATATCCTCCAAGGTATGAATTGTTCATTCTGACTGCCCATCTGATTGCGGATGAAAAGTTGTACTAAAATTTAATTCAGTACCCAACGACTTCTAAAGGCCTTTCCAAAAGTTATAAGTATACTTGGGATCACGATCGGACACAATGGAGAGGGGAACTCCATGTAACCTGACAATCTCTTTAAGATACAATCGAGAAAGTTGATCTAGAGATAAAGTATCTCGAATAGGAAGGAAATGAGCAGATTTAGTCAAGCGATCAACAATAACCCAGATTGCATTATTACCTCGATATGTCTTCGGTAATCCCCCAACAAAGTCCATGGATATGTTTTCCCATTTACACTCTGGCACTGGTAAAGGCTAAAACATCCCTTTTGGTAACTTCCACTCTACTTTAACCTGCTGACAAATCAAACACTTCACAGTAAAATCAGCAATATCTCTTTTCATTCCATCCCACCAATAATACTCCCGCAGATCTCTGTAAATCTTAGTATTTCCAGGAGGAACTGAAAACGGGGAACTATGAGCCTCACATAACAACTCATTCTTCAACATTGAATCACCAGGAATAAATAATCTCTTCCCAATCCTCAAAACACAATCATTATCAATGTTGAATTCAGGAAACATACCCTTCGGAACTATCTCTACCTTTTTATGCAACTCGTTGTCTTCCCTCTGTGCTTGCTTAATTCTGTCTGATAGGGATTATCTCACTGATACCTGAAATCAAACAGAATAACTTCCTGCACCAACAACTTCTATTCCAAAGTTCATCAAATCAAAAACCAAAGGATCTCGTTCCAAATGTAGCATGGTTAATTAAGCATTACTTTTTCGACTCAAAGCATGAGCCATTTTATTTGCTTTTCCCGGATGGTAATGAGTTTTACAATCATAATCCTTGATTAATTCCAGCCATCTCCTCTTTCTCATGCTCAATTATTTATGAGTGAATATATACTTTAATCTTTTGTGATCAGTATATATTTCACACTTTACTCCATACAAATGATGCCTCCAAATTTTTAGAGCAAAAACAACAGCAGCTAATTCCAAGTCATGTGTAGGGTAATTTACCTCATGAGTTTTCAACTGACGTGAAACATATGCAATTACCTAATCATTCTGCATAATGACACAACCAAGTCCCTTCAATGAAGCATCACTGTAGATAACGAACTCACCATTCCTGGAAGGAAGTGCCAAAACTAGATCATTCACCAATCTTCTTTTCAACTCCTAAAAACAATCATCACATTCTTTTGTCCAGATAAACTTAACACCCTTCCGAGTTAGCTTAGTCATTGTACTAGATAATCGTGAAAAATTTTCAACAAACCTTCGGTAGTAACCTTATTCTTCAACAAATTTTGTTTTAGTAGGATTAACAGTTATGCCATTTTTTGAAACAATGTGACTAAGGAAAGAAATTTGTTGTAACCAAAACTCACACTTTCTTAATTTTCCATAGAGTTTCTTTTCTTTTAAGATTTTCAAGATAACCCTTAAATGACTTTCATGATCCTATTTACTTTTAGAAAACACCAAAATATCATCAATGAAAAAACCACAAACTTATCCAAGAACTCATGGAAAATTCTATTCATATGGTCCATCAATACAGCAGGTGCATTGGTTAACCTAAAAGGCATAACTAAAAATTCATAATGGCCATATCTAGTATGGAACGCAGTCTTTGGAATGCCTGCTTCTTTTATTTTCAACTGATTGTACCCCGACCTCAAGTCAATCTTCGAAAAATACTGAGCTCCCTGGATCTTATCAAACAAATCATCGATATGAGGCAAAGGATACTTGTTCTTAATAGTAATATTATTCAAGGATCTATAATCAATGCAAAGTCTCATTGAGCCATCTTTATTTTTAACAAACAAAACAGGAGCACCCCATGGTGATGTTCTAGGTCGAATCAAACCTTTATCTAATAACTCCTAAAATTTCTTCTTTAACTCTAAAAGTTCAACTTGAGCCATTTGATAAGGGGGTTTTGAAATTGGCTTAGAATCAGGAACTAAGTCAGTAGTAAATTCAACTTCCCGATCATGGATAATACTAGGAAACTCATCAGGAAAAACATCAAGATACTCATTTACCACTGGGACATCATTAATCTGAACAGTTAATTTATTTTCAACAATATGTCCAAGGTAACATTCATTTCCATATTTTACTAGTTTCTCAACTTCCTGATATGTTATCAAAATCAAGGGTTTATTCTTGTACACAAACTGAAAATATTTCTGAAAAGAAAACACTTTAGCTTTGCAGTCAATCTTAGCATGATAAACAGAAATCCAATCCAAGCCCAAAATAACATCAAACTCTACTAGAGGAAAAACAATAAGTTTTGTTGGTAGATTCTTTCCGCACATAAGGATAGGAAGGTTCTTATATTTCCTTTTTGTCTCAACGTTCCCTCTGGGTGTTTTTACCATAAGTTTAGGATTCATATCTTTATTTGGAATTTCCAATTTACTAGAAAACTTTTCAGAAATGAAAGAATTTGTAGACCCTGAATCAAACAACACATTGGCATAATCTGAACAAACAAACAGTGTACCTGATACTACTTCATTCGATGGCCCAACATCTGCTGAAGTAGTTGCAAAGGATTTCACCTCCCCTTTCTGCTTGAATTCTGGCTGCTTTCCCCCATTTGAGTTCTTCGTTAGACACTCATTTGTATAATGAACCATTTCATTACACTTAAAACATCTTATCGCTGGCTTTTCATTGCCTGCTTGATCATCTTCCTTACAGTTACGAGCAATATGACCAGACTTACCACACCGAAAGCACTTTCCAATCTTGGATAAACATTCTCCAGGATGCATTTTACCACACTTCTCACAGGATGGATATTTGGTTTTCTTACCTCCTTGCTTCTTTGATGAATTCTTCCCATTTGCCTGGAAACTGGACCTCTTATTCTGTTGTTTGTAAAAGAACACCTGATCATGGGAAAACTCCATTTCCACCTTCTCTACACATCGAACAAGTTTTTCATAACTTTTGAACTCACGAGAATCTAAATCCCTTCGATACTTTGGATTTAACCCTGAGTAAAAACGGTTTATTTTACTATCAAGATCTGGTATGAAACTTGGAGCATACCTTTCCAATAGAGTGAACTTTGCTTCATAAGAAGCCACTGAGTCATCCTCCTGCCTCAATTCTAGGAACTGTTTTTCCATCCTAAGACGAACCACCTTAGGAAAATATTTCTCAAGAAACATACCTTTGAATTTTTCCCAGTGAAGATCATCAATCTCATCACTATCCCTAAAATTTTTCACCGTCGACCACCACTGATCAGCTTCACCTTCAAAATGGTAAACAGCAAGACTAACCTTTTGTTGTTCTGAACACCCCATGACATCAAAAATCTTCTTCAATGCTTTAACCCACCCTTCAGCTTGCATGGGGTCAGATGATCCTCTGAATGATGGGGGATTTTGCCTCATGAAATGTTCCACCACTGACATGTTCCTCTACGGTTGATCTGGCTGATCTGGTGCATGGATACCACCACCATTTATAGCTTGAGTCAACTGTGCAATCATTGCAAAAAACTATTCAGTTCCGATTCCGACCATCTCAGGTTGCTGATTTGGAAGGTTGTCTTCCTCCTGATGTCGTCCCAACATAGCTGCTTTGTTTCCTCTATAGAAAACTATTCTGAACACAAACATATCTTAGGCGAAGCAACATGGTAATCTTTAAATGCTATATCATTTCAGTCATACCATAAATTAACTTATAATTTAAGAATTTTCTAACTCCTAAAGTTGTCTAAACCGACCTCTGATACCAACTATAAGGCCCCAGCCTTAAACCTTACTTAATATTGAATTAAATGAATAATTAACATTGAGGATCTTTTCAGTTTTATAGTTTTAGAGAATTAGGACATAACTATTACATCTCAAAAGATTACAAAGTAGACACTTCTACTAAGTTTCCATAGAATAAAACCTTTTAAAAAGAAACATATCTACTTCCATGTTTTATATAGCATGACTTTACCTTGATCCCATCCTTGACCCTATTCCACATTAAGTCCTGTGAAAAACATTTCAAAAAACTTGGGGTGAGCATAAAAACCTCAGTAAGGGATACACAAAGAATGAAAACTGTTAGTTTATCAAAACAACAAGTAAACCATGTATACTTTATCAAAGTAATACTTTTCGCCTTTATGAAGTAGTAAAAACTCTTCACTGAATAAAAGATCATTACTTACCCTTTTGTAACCAAAATATTACCATAAAACCCGTATAAAGATCACATAACATATAGAGGTAACTTGGGATATAAACATACTTAAATGGAATAACCATATGGTCGACTTCCACACATATCACTTAATGGAATATCCATGCGGCCGACTTCCTTACCCAATGCATTGGAGGTTATAACGTAACCACCCATCCTGGTATTCACGGAACCACCCGTCAAATGTCCAAGTACCATTATAAAATCATAAGTCATACAACAAATATAATGGAAAGAAAACATTTCCACACTTTGATCACAATATAATACTTAAATATATTGACATAAAAAATCCATTATAAAAACCATTTTCAATACCAAATTACATAAAGGGGTATATGGTATTTATTTCATTTTAAAAAACATCACGGCTTATTGAGGAAGCCAAAGACCAAATAATACTCACGGCGGCAGAAAATGTCGTTGTCACCGCATACGTTAAAAGAAACATTCCTTTTTGTCATTTAGTAAAACGGTTCATATAAAAATATTCCTTTTGAATAAAATTAAAAGTCAAAGGGGTTTATACACCGTATAAAATAAAGTTGTGTATAAAACAAAATATGCCTCAATGAAAGGATATTGAGATGAAGTCCCTTACCTCAGGTCCGACTTGACTCGATCAGTATTTAACGTCCTGAATAATAAACTTGAGTTAATTTATACTTTCTTAAGAACCTTTTTCAAGTTCATTATTACTTTTATATCACTTATAACCATGTTATAAACATTATTTAATCATTTAAGTTAATAATTTTTGTTTTGTTGATATTTGGTTCTTAAGGCGAAAGTGGACTTCTTACAATTACATGTTGTTTGTGTGGTCAGAGGTTCTTTATATCCAGAATGATATTCATGAATTGGATATCATATATATCATATATATCCAGTATATACATGTATTTATAATATTACATAATCATTTAGAGGTAATAAATCAAAATGCACCTTTCATGGAGACGGTAAGTCGTACGTACGCACGAACGCTACTTTCATTTCTATGTCATATTAATGGAATTAAAACTGAATGAGAGGTATGTATATTTAAATTCCATAATTATATTCATCATTTAGATGTAACATATATAATATATAATTACTTTAAATACATCCTTTATACATCCCACATATGGCATTAACGAATCAAATCACTTTGAGGGGGCGGTAGTCCGCACTTCCTAAAATGAAATTATCGTATTTACCCACAATGAAAACCATAAAGGTATGCCACAAATGAAAAATACAGAAGCAAAAGGAAAACATAAACATAATATATATCATATATAAATATAGTGACATCTTAATGGCCACCATTAAAGGTGTTAAAATAAGATTGAGCAATCATCATTTCATGAGGCAGAAATTCACCAAACACAGAAACAGTATGTTCTTTAACCATTAGAAGGATGTGTGTGTAGGTATAGCTCTAATACTTCTTATAACAACATCCAAGTATATTTAATATACTGGTTTTGTTACAAAATAAAGTAATAAAAAGAGTTTAGAGGATTGGAGAAGAAAAATAAACCAAAATAACACAAGAGAAAACACTAACTTTAAAACGGATAACTCTTTTTGATTTGAGCTCAAAGGCTTCCTTGGGAAGACTTCTGCCCAAAGTGAGGCTTCTAAGAGTTATAGAGGGATGTGGAGAGACAAAATGGTCAGGGTTTGGCCAATCCAAAGGGTTTGGAAGTGTGGGTAAGGTGGTAGAGGTGGGGGCCTTTTATAAGAGGAGAGGAGGGGCACTCTTGGAAAGTTATAAAAGGTTACTTTATCATAAAGATATTTTCGGATTTAAAAGGACCCAAAATTATATATTTCGAGGATAAGGTGATATGAGTTCTAAATATACTCATAAAATAGGTTTTTAACATCTTTAGGTCTTAGATTTTACATTATTTTTTCATTTTATTTAAATTGTTAAATAATGAGGTAATCGTTGCATCATCATGATGTCATAAATAATTTAATTTATTTAATGTCTAAAAATTATAAAAAAATATCATGATGTAGGAAATCGTTTTATCTTTCTAATTAATATTTATAGTCAAAAATATGACATGTATAACCCCACTTAAAAATTGTTTTAGTAAAACAACTCATGTTTGTGACATTTTTACTTTAACATTAATTAAAAAGACATTAATGTCATTTTCCTTCCAATGTGGCTCCATGGGGTCCACAAGTTGACACATGGATTTTCTTGGTCATCCATGACACATCAAATAATGGTAGGACATGTTTCAAGTTCATTTCATATTATTAAAACATTATTCTTAACTTAAATTACACTAATTACCTCTAATCGCGATTAAAAACTTAAAAGTTACTATTCACCAAAAAATTATTTTAATCCCATTGAACAACATTTTACATATTAATGGAAACCATGTATGTCGGATTTTTGAAATTCAAAACACAGAGGTGGTAAAATTTCATTTAAACGAAAAATCATTTTTTTAAGTACCACTTAGTGGTTTCACTATTCATCAAAAATTGAAGTTTTTCAGAAAAATAAGAAAACTTCACCCTAAGCTTTATTTGATATTCCGAATTCAAAAATGATGTCTATTTTAAAAAATTCAAAACATATAAGTTGAATTAATTAATTTAATAATTAATTCCTGTTTTCAGAGCAAATAGCGTGTTTTTATGAAATAATAAGTATCAAAAGATTGACACTAGTTTAAGTCCAATTTCAAAGTGAAATTAATTCCAACGAACACTATTGGATTAAATGGTAATAATATATTCTAATTAAACTCTAAAACCAATTCAAAATATAATCTAATCATATAAATAAATTATATTAAAAAGAATTTTTGAATTAAAATACAACATTTTTCACTATTCATTAAAAAAATGAACTTTATCGGAAAAATACCAAAAATTTACACCAAGTAAATTTTGATGTCCCGATTATAAAGAAGAGTTTTATTTGGTCAAATAGAATGTATAAGAGTGACCAAAACTATATTTAATGACAGTTCGCTATCAAATGGCGATAAGTGAACCTTTAGTGAAAATTAGGGTATATATGCCTAAAATTGAATTCTTTCTGTATTTTAAGCCTTTATCTTTTATTGGATAAATGTTAAAACATTTACAAAACTTATATAATCATATTTTAGTTATTTCTATCCATTCCTTCCAATACAATGGTTATGTGTTAACTACCATTTAAAATATTATTATTTTATTACTAGTCTGCAACGTAAGATTTCAATGAAACTCTTTGTTGAGTATCGGGTACGTTATCGAACATAGAAACCCCTTTAAAGTAAAATTAATATTTAATTCGTAAATATTAATAAATATGAAAATGATTTATTCTTTATTTACCTGGGATGTTACACATCCTGTGAAGGGTCTTGATAGTATAGGTTCTCTTGTGCCTCAGAGAATACATCCATTAAGAAATCATTACCCTCATTTAGTTTCATTTATTATTTCATCCATGACATTTTTCATTAACATATCTATGGTTACATTTTATTTTCAGTCATTTAGATTTCATTTGTTTTATTTTCTTACCTTTCCATATTTATTTTTCTTTATCTAGTTATTTTAATGGCATGTTTTTCTAGTTATTACCTTTCCATATTTTCTATCCACTTCCATTCAGTTCATTGATTGCATGGCATGTGTGTTTAGTTATTTATCTTTCCATATTCACTATTATAATTGATTCATTATTACTTCTATAATATTTTACCCTTACTGAGAATTTTATCAAAACCTTATTATATTTATTTCCCTATAATTCCAATAATCTTAGAATTAAATATATACAATGATTTTCTAGATGGAATATTATTACCCTTGAAGATATTTACTTAGAAGGAATAAAAAAAATATGTTATAATTAGTCTATTTTTTATAAAAAAAAGGCTCATTTATGTATCTATTTTACAAAGACTACATGATTGATAGGTCCTTCAGGGATTGATCCCTTGTAATCATGGTAATTTAGTTAGTACCAGATGTTAGATCCATGCTATCTGATGTCGGGTTGATATATTAAATATATTATTTTTGAAACTATGTTTATACCTTAATAATCTTCAAACAAGAGAATGAGTTTTTAATGTGTATCTTGATTGTAGGGTGATGTTTTCTACATATTACTTGGTAGATATATCTTTCTTTTCTAAATATTGTGGAATTTTTTTAGCATTTAGATAAATTATATGATAAAATATAATTACTAAATCTATTTCCATTCCATAAGAACAATTCCATCCTTTGGTTGTGTTTTTTGATCAATTTCCATCTCTATTACATTCCAAATAATAAATATCCAAGATGATTTTTTTATTCATGAAGAATGAAGATAAAATTTTAAAATATAATGAGATCTATTAAAGGATATTGTTTCTTGTTATATGAAGTATTTATATGAAAATTTATACCTCCTATTTTTAACCAATTTCAAAAAATAAAAAAGGTTAACATGAGTAAATATGAGACCTAATGAAATATGAATAAACCAATATATGAAAAAGTTGTAAATTAATCTCCAAAACATAAATATAAATCATAATAATCCATGTATAACATAAGTAATTCGACAAATAACTAAACCTTAAAACTATTCAACATGTACATGGATAAATTATAAACCCAAATATAATAAAAATATGTTCTAATGCTCTACTAAAATCAACATAATTTTTAACCCCAAAAAATTTAAAGTCATCCATAATGTTAAATTCCAAATATTTATATACACTAATCATATATTTTCCCAAAATGTAATAATCTTTTATCAAAATAACTTGATTCATCAAGTCATAAAACCAAAATAAAATAATATATACTTACAATAATTAAATGAATATTCTTTCCTACAATAATATCAACCACTATGACATAAAATAACATTCTATAAAAAATATACCATTTTCATTTAATGATTTCAAAAACAAAGAAAGGATTTCCTAAAAATAACTGTTATCATCTAGTACCAAAATCAATTTTCAATTCCCACGGTTATCTATACTACTCAACCAATTTTCGTAAAAATATCTCTTTATCCCAATTGATCATAATTTCATTAATATTAAAAGTGTTTTAACCTTATAGATTATATATACCATTCAATATATGTCCCAAAAAATATAATAGCATTCTTCCCAAATAAAAATCATAATAAATCATATATTAAAGATAGGAGTCGTAAATATCACAATCTTGTACTCTTTCTAAAACCCAAAAAATATCTCCCAAAATATCATCAAACACATTAAATTATAATCATATATTATCCCAAAAGAGTATTTATTATTTTGAACTTATGATTACCTTTAAACTTATCAACCCGTGATGATTTTTACAACTCTTAAATTATTCTCAAATAATAGCATCTTAACCTCAAAATATATATAAATTCTTGACTTATACCAACTATAACAACTTATATATAATTTTCCTATAATTCCAATATTTTTAAAAAATATTACATTATTTTAAGTCCCATTACCATTTATATTTATATTTTTATACAGTGAGTAAATCCATTACATAAAAACTCATAATTTTCCTATATATGGAGATTTATTCCACTGAACCAAACTATTTAAATGAGACACATTCATTTTTCCAGACCAACATATCATATATAGAGACATAATTTATAATAATTTCTAATAATACTTAATAACTATGAGAAATAATTGAAAACATGTAATGAGAATAAAACATGGAAAGGGTTATAAAAGAAAACTAAAACTCATTATGCAATCAAAATAATTCTAAACCATGAAATTTTCATCCTTTAAACAAGAAATATAGATCTTGAAAAAGAACACAAACATGCTTTAAAACCTATAATTGAGTTATTTTCTCAAAAATCATCATAAAACAATATCATAAAAAAACATAAAATAAGTTAATAATCATGAAGGTTAATTTGGACATCATATTCATATCACTCTTTATATAGAATAACTTAACTAGTTAATTAAAGAATCATTCATAATGGAATATCTTAAATAGTTAAATCCAACATCAAAAACTCATAATAGAATAACATAAAAAGTGAATACCAACATCATATATCTAATGATTAAATCATTTCCTATAGAATTAGAGAGATATTTTGAGTTCCCACCCACCATCATATATATTGTCCAAGAATTGTAACATGAATAAAATATACATGATATTTTGTGTTAACATAAAACTCATAAAACCTTACTTTTCAACCCAAAATAACAAACCCTTACTTCAATCCATAAAAATATGATTATTTCAGAAAATAGGTTAACTAATTCCCTATTGAGAGAAAAAATGAAATTGAAACCTGGAATGTTTTTAGATTATTATAAAATTATATTATAAAATAATAACAAATTTTATTTTATATTGATAACCTTAAAAATAAAAAAAATAAAAAAATATTGGTAAAAATGAATTTATAGTACCATGAAATATTCTAATTAAATATTTATATAGAATACTATAACTAAAATCAAGGAAAACAATTCATGTGAAAAATATTAAGAAAGAAAATGTGTTTAACACTTTTGTAGAGAATGTCAAAAATAACCCATGTAGAAAATGGTAAAATAATACTTTGTAATGAAATTGAAACATATTGGAAATGAACAATCATAGAAGTATATAGAATAAAATTATTGAAATAAAATGACTAATATTAATATGGTGGAAGAAAAAATTATTGAATGACTTCAATACATGTAAAGTAAATGTTTATAATATAACCCCTTACCATGAGTCTTGACTCACACCATACGTCATCTATACTCTTAAATAATAATTTTATTTTAATTATCTACTTTATTTAGAACATTATTCATTATATTTTACTTATTATAATTACAAATAATTCCCTTTACTATTATATTTTAATCCATTACTAAATTTTCATTGTTCACGGCATTCGTTCCAAGGCCATTTGGTATATAATCTCTAAAATAAATTCAATTTTTTTATAATGGTAATTTTTCATTATAAATAGGTTTTATAAGATCCATAAGTTTCATGGTATTTTTTTTATTTCATTATATAAGAAACGGATTTCAATGGGTCATAAAATAGTTAATTTTATGATAATCTTTCTTAATAAACTTGTATATATGGTAAAAAATAACCAAAATTCTTTAATTTTAATTTTATTATTTTGTGGGATATTTAAAAATTAAAAAATAATAACATTAAAATTATATATATTGACGTTATATATATTCATAAAATCAATTTTTATTAATATCTAGTACATACATAAGTTTTTGAAAACACCAGTATTCACTTAGGTAGCATAAACCACCACAACGAATGATGTTTTCCAAAATAGCTTTAAAGAAGAGAAAACCCAATAAATATTTTAATATTTATACAATAATTATATAGGAAGTAATAAAATATTATAGGGTTACTTTTAAATATTATTTTTTTTATTGAAAAGAGTAAGAATAATTTAAAACATAAAACATCATTTTTTTAAATATAATATTTTTAAGTAGTAAGAGCGTATGAAAAAGATTTTGCTGAGGGGTAATGGATAATATTTCATAATTTATGAAAAAAACATAATTCTATTAATATGGGAATATAATCAAGGATCTAAAATCAGATAATTTTTAAAATATATTTAATATAAATAATCATAAATAAAAAATAAGAAAGATTCTTGTAAACCCTTACATGAATCGCCACCTTCGAATTGAGTTTAAAGCCTTCAGAGAAGGGAATTTTTTCATGGTTATAGGATTAATAATGTTTAAAAGGATATTTTGAGAGGTATTTCAGTACAATTTTGAAATCAATTGAAAAGGAAATATGTTTTGAAAATGGTAGAAAGGGTCCTCTTTTATAGACACAATCTGATGGCATTGTCGTAAATATCAATTCATTGTGTCAATAATGTCATTAAGAAATGGAGATTGGATCATAAAAAAGAAAATGTATTGTATTATAGACCATATATCACCCAAATATGTGTCAATATATGATTTTATGATTTTTTTTATTGATTTATAATTAATTAATAACATTAAATACCCTTTAAATCATTTTTAGTGTTATTCACATAATTTGACATTAAAAACATCAATATAATGGTTGAATTAGAATATAATCACTTGAATAATTATTCTTAATAATAATCTATAAAACTCATGTTAACCCCAAATATATCAATCCCTTTTCCCTTTGATTATTTTTAAAATCATTTACATTGACATTTCTAGTGCATTCACAAGCATTATATCGATGTTACGTAAGTGTTTTATGTAATTAAAATATTATTTAAAATTAAAAATAATTTAATAACATAAATTTAGTTTATTAATCATAATTATATCCATATATAATCATTTTTTATGTATATTCAATCACATTCACATCATGAAAAGTTATTTAATATGTCATTTTGACTTTTCTCACCGTACACAAGCATTTGGATAAGTTACTTATTATATAACTATAAAATAAAAGAATATCAATAAAAATCATTAATTATTCACCATATGTTTTAATATTATAGAGAATATTCCTTTAAATTAACAAAAAAAGTTCTCAATGATGCCAAATTTTACTTTTTTCTAGGGTCTCTACCTTTGGGAATTGGGTTTTTGGGCCTTTTATTTTGACCTTCGGGGTACTGAGAATATGTTCCATATTAAACCTAATCGATATTTGGTTTATGTTTTTCTACCATATAGTTTCCCTCCCAGTTAAAAGGGATTATCTTTTTGATTTTTTTAAAAATAGGGCATTCCCCGAACCTTTGGCTGTATCACAATGAGAGATAAATCTATGAAAATACACTAAACCTTTAAATAATATATTTTTTTTATCACAATGTAAGGATAATAATTTAAAATGTATAGTTAGTATCTAATTTATTATTAATATCATTTTATAAATTACATAAATATATATACGTGTTAAAATAAGACATATAAATTCAGAATCATGAATATTAATAAACCATAAAAGTTATTTCTTATTTAAAATTCACAAGTTATCACAATGGTTTAACAAACCATGTAACAACTATACAAGGTCGCCTTATAAAATATAATTCATCTACATGTTTTCCAATGAAATTTATATAGTTAGTATTAAACCATGTGTTAATTTTTAAGTAAGGGAAATATTTCAAAATTTTCAATTTTCAAATCCAAAACTCCTAAAATTTTAATATAACATATTAGTATATAATTTAAAACACAACAGTGACATAGGTGGGTGTCGTATATGACATTATTTAGTATTATATTTGTATTTTTTTAAATTTTAATTTTCTAATATCTAGGTGGGATTTTTATATTATTTACAACCAGTTACCACACATTTAATATTGAATAAAACTATATTTCATAGGATGGAATGGATTTAAAAATTTATAGTGTCTCTAATAAGGAGATCATCGTGCGAATTATCATAGAATTTATATAATAAAAATATTTAAATTATATTTATGTTATTTTATAAATATATGAGTGTAGGATAATATAATTAAAGTATGAAAAATAGAGAGAGAAATAATATGATATTGAATTCCTCTAGAATAAATTGAGTATTGAAGAAAGACAGAATTTGACAATATTTAATTATATAAAATCATGTTCATTGAGGGGGATAAAGAAAATAATAAGAAAATTTTTGATGTGTTAATTATATTGTATACTAAATTATTATTTGAGGTATAGAATACAAAAAATAATAATAATGGAGTCATTTGTGAAGGCCCACATGAGTGCTACATATTTAGGATCTATGTGTCGAGGATTATGAAAAATAAAAAGAAGGTTTATTGCGAAGGACTAATGACTCTGATCCTAAATTAAGTTTTAATGTTATGATACTTGAGAAAACAAGGATTATGTTCATGTTATCATAGAAAAGGATATACTAGTAGTCAAAGGATTTTTTCTGAGGAAGAAGATCTCGCCAATTGATGTGGTGACAGCTATGAGAAAATTAGAGATCTTTTTTTAGGAGGTAAAAGGGATGAATGTTAAATATTGGAGGGATCTAGCGTTATCTTAGCCAAATAAACAATAAGGAGACTATATATTTTTTATAAGATAGATTTTATCGAGTGATAGCTTCACGAGAGTAATGGACATAATTTTCCAATCTATTATAATCACTTAGTTAGCTTCACGGGAGGAAAAGATATATTATTATCTTCTCTTATTACTATCTGAGGAGTCAATGATAACATGTACACTTATCTTATATTCACTTTAATAACATAGTGAATATCTATGCATTGTAATTGACCTTAACACAAAAACGAGTAGATTCCCACATTAGGGTTGATCTGTGTAATAATAATGTGTGTTATTATACTATTCATTTACTTATTTTCATGTTTTCATGAACAAACCCAAATTACCCAACTATTGAATAACTTAAACCATCTTTAACATGGCCTAAACAACATTATTGATATCCATGGGATGGCCACATGCATCTGGACCGCATGGACTACTGTTTTGAAATTATTTTTCTATAATGATCAAAACACACGATGAAATATGTAATAGAATGTTAGAAAACTAATACTTGTCAATAGTTGAAAGGATTCATAAATAAGGAGAAACAATATTCGAACCACAAACAAAACCAAGGTACATGATTATAAAGACAAATCATATCCAAATAACTTATAGTAACCACCATACTTCCATAACCTACTAAGGAAAAAATCCTCTAACACCCTGCGATGATTTTTCTATTCCTTCATTAGACAAAAATGTCTACATATGTCCAAAGGTGTATGCAGGGTGTGATGAAAAAATATAGTAGGATCCCACCATTTTTTTTTAAATAAGTATTTATAATATAAACCAACTATTCTCAAAAAAATAAATACATGGAAAGAGAAACCTTTTTCACAATTTTCATTAAAACATGGAAATCCACCCTTTTAAACAACTTATAAAACATTAATAAATAAACTGATTCCGAAAGTATTCCCATAAAAATTATCATATTATAACATTATAAATAAACATTTTAATGAATAAAAACATTGAAATAATCCCTTTGGTAAGCCAGTGTTTGGTTGTAATGGATTTTTATATGTTTTCTGTGATCAAAGTCCACCTATTGTGCATATTACACTATAAAAATGGTAATAGTAGTTAAAAGAAAATCATGATTGATTCTCCCTACCATGATAACCTCTGGACAAGTTCTACACACTTTACACTAGAAAAAAAATCCTAGGGCCTTAGAGTTCATTCATGAGAATGGATCTCTGCATCAATAATGACCAAACCTGGCTTACCAGTTTCATAACTAAAATCATTCAAAGATAAATTTTCATAAATAGAATTAAAAAAACTTATTAAATATACAAAACATTATTTGAGATCCATTTTTTCAAAAAACCAAATGATAAAACCATTTCATTATGTTTTCATAAAACAACCATTTTCCCCAAATCATGCCTTTAAACCCATTCCTAAACACTTCCAAGATAAATATATATATCACCAAAACATAGATAATGCCATAATTGGATTTTATAACCCTATTTAGAAGATAAATAAATAAATATTTTTCAAAATAATCCATTTCATGAAACCTCCTTCCACGAAACACTTGGAATTTCAACTACTGGAAGGGATCCACAAGTAAAAGAGAGGAAGGCTCGAAGAAGTAAGAGAAAGATACCTAAAACCACAATTACAAATTTTAATAATATATCCAATTAATTATCATGGTTATCATGGTTTATCCATAGAAATAAATAAGAAAAACACAAAGAATAATAGGATCCATGACCAAATAGAAGTTAAACTCAAACAAATTAAGTCCATAGCTTTGATCACCCCATTGATTCACCAAGAACCCATTTAAAGTGATCCAAATTCATCCACAGAGATCCCCAAAGAATATTATATGTAAATTTTTGGTCATAGGAGTGGTAAAGAAGAATAAAATAAAGATTAAATCCCAAAAACACAATAAGACCCTTACTCTTCTTAGCTAGATCAGTGTCATCGGCAACCCAGTGAATCCCACCTCTAGCTTATGGATCTAGAAAAGATGTCTAAAATTACAAATTTTCCACATTATGGATAGTGGTTATATGAAAAGTTCTTAAAACCCATATTTTCCACTAGTTGGTTGGTGTCCAGTCACCAACCAGCCGATGGAATTTTTATTGCCTGGGTTATCCTAGGTTATTCCACTAGCTGGTTGGTAGCCCTCATTGGCTAGCCAGTGGAACTTATATAGTATTTAGAACTATGGTCTTAGGTCTTCACCAACATTAAGTCTAAAACGACACCCTTAACCATTTACAAGGATATAAATCAACAATAATAATTGGGAAAATGGTATAAAAATAATGGTAAATCAAAAAATATATTGATCATACCTGATAGAAACAATGATGTATGATAATTCTTCACAAAATATTTTTCGATGCCCCCATAAATATAATTTGAAGAAGGCTGAACTATAAATATATGATAACATTTCTACCTCATCATAGACTCCAAATCATATATATATTGAGGTTCTTAACAATGTTACCATATAACTCAAACCAAAAGTATAGACTTCCCACATATAACATTTATTTGAGAATCAAAAATTTGAGATTGTTCCTTAACCACTAACATATCATGTTCCAAGTTGAGGTCCTCCCAATAAAGAACAACATGAAAATTAGGTTCGAACTTATATAAATATAGATCCATGTATTATTTTTATTATTTTTGATCCATTACCGATCATTGATGAATCTACTGGATCTTAACTATTGTTTCTAAAACCAAATGGTGTCCAACCAAGAAAGGTTCTCCCACATCTGACCAACACAGTGGTGACTTATAGGGTAAGCTATAAAAAGCTTCAAATTGTGCATTATTTATGTATTTTTGTAAATATTATTATAGGTAAACTCAACCAGCTCCAAATGGTCACCCCCAGAACCTCTAAATACCAATACATAGGTATGGGAATATCTTATAGAATCTGAATTTCTCATTGTATTTTTCTATCAATCTAATGATAATATGATTTTTTCAAATTGACCTGAGATCCCATAACATCCAAAATTACCCTTCCAAAACCAAGAGTTAAAATAATAATATCTATCGAAGATAACATTCATTTTATTCACCTGAAACCTTACAATATAATGCACATAAAACTTCACCAACTACTCCACTTTAGTTGTGTCACAAATTGGTATGAAATAAGATGACTTGGTTAACCAGTCAATATCCTCCCAAATAGAGTTCTTACCCTAAGTATTCTTATGTAAATAAATAATAAAATACATTGATATATCATTATATTTCCACAGTTTCATGGGAATAGGTTAAACTAAACTAGACTAATTTTGGTACTTATCCTTAATCTATTGGAAACTGTAGCATTGAGATACGAAGCCAAATATGCCTCATTTTATACCAATCCACCAAAACTATTTCTTCATCTCCTAAAAAGTATTTTTTTTGAAGGTTGTATATCCAAAATATAATTATGAAAATCTGAAATCATGAGAATCTTTATGGATTAAGGGACAACATACTAGTTCCTGAAGTGAATAATATCTTCTAATGAGAGATATCATTCACTAATGGTCTTCCCTCTAGATATGGAATCTATAATATTATAAAACCCATAATCCTAATTATTCTCCTACAGAATTATATAAATATGAGAGGGTTTCAATTAAATTCTTTCCAAAAGTTAACCAAAATCTTCCTCCCTAGCTCACAAGTGAATCCATACAAATAGGCCCATCATGTTCCACTCATCATTCACATCCTTCATATTCTGAGAAGTAAACATCCCAATAAGAGTGCCAGAAACCACATTACCCTTTCACATAGTATAAAAAATGAAAAAGTTTAATGGATATTTTTATTCCTCCCATAATCTCCTCCAAATATTTAAATCTTTTTAGGAAAATATATAACCCAAACTCTTAGGTTCTATGTAAATAATAAGTTTATCCCTGAAAATATGTTGTCCCCTACTCTTAAGGGATTAAAAAAGAGATGTGATTTCAAAATCAGGAATGTTATAATTCTTTTCTTAATTTAAAAGTTGAAGAGATTCATAATCCTTCACATTATCTCCTTTTATAAAGATGCATTCTAGACTTGCACCTAAAGCAACACAATAAACCTTGTAGCCTTATCCATCATTAGTATAGTTAAAATAAGTTTCGAGGTCAAATTCTACTTAGGTTCATCAATGTATTCCTTAAATTTTGAGTCCCACAATAACTTTTCCCATTTCTATGTCATATTAGTCTACATTTATTATTTTTTTTAGAAAACCATCATTAACTACCAATAATATCCTGCCAAACCCTAGAAGCTTTGAATCTCAAAGACATTCCACAGTTCTTCCCATGACATGACAACTATCACCTTATTCAGGTTAACTAAAATACCATTTCTCTAGATCACATGTCCCAAGAACCAAGATTCTTGGATACAGAATTGTTATTTTGATAATTTATCAAACAATATATGATCCCTTATGATTTATAAAATATGTCTCATGTGATACACAAGATCTTATTTCATATTTTAGAACACCATAATGTCATCCATGAATAATATGATAAAATTTTCAATATACTGGTCAAATATCAAGTTCATAAATTACATGAAGACTATATAAGTGTTAATACATCCAAACTATATTACAGGGTACTCAAAATTGCTATAAATTCTTCTAAATAAGGTCTTTGTAATATCTGAATTCTTGATTTTAAGATGGTGAAAACCATATAAAAGATAGTTTTTTTAGCTTAAAATTACCCCTTATAACTGATTAAACAAATCATAAATGTTATAAAAATGGTACTTATGCACGAATTTTACCTAGTTGGGCCTCTCATAATCAATTCATAAGTAGAAAGTTAGATATTACTTCCTAGAAAAGTGCATCGAGAACACCTCAGATAAAACACTTTGGTGTATGAATCCCTTGTATCCTAAATCATCAAACTTATTTTTAATTTTTTCAACTAACATCTAAATGGTAAGATATAATATATATGAGTTGAGTTTCCAATACTAATTCAATTGATAACTCCACGTCCACTTCTAAAGGAAACCTTAAAATGTAACATATAAACACCTTATAGAATTCATTAACTGTCGAAGGAATATTTCCAATGAAATATTCCTATCCAAAATTATTTTAAAATGATGTTATCAACTTACCAACCACTATAAGATAAGTCCCTACTTGATAGGACCTAGGTTATCATTCTCCATAAAACACATGGGATATCTCTTTAGGGAAAGTAATGGGAACCCACTAAATATAATAATCGATTTGATATTTGTAAGAAATCAACTAATACAACCTGATAATAAAATATAATATGATCAAATAAATAACCATGTAATCAAAAATTATCTCAAAATCACACATAAATAAAGAGAATGGGGGCCTAAAAATCATACTTCATTTTTAAAGTTGTCACTAACTCCATAATGATTGGTATGAAATCATATGGATGTTTTAAAATGTCCGGAATACATGTTAAAATGAAAGAGTGATATATAGTTTTATCATAAAAAGAATCCTATAAGGTCGAATCAGAAGACATTATACCTCCCAAAGTCAAAGGACTTGCATCCACTTCTATTTGACATTCTTCTACTATGTGTAACTAATTAATTCTGAAGTCCTATTCCCAGAACCCTACTATCTGTAAGAAATATGATTGCACCATAGATTCTATAGGTTCTAATGATCCTACACCATAGTGTGGAAAATAAATGTCTTGTAAGAACTTTTTAATGTAACAATATCATCTACACGAATTTGATGTTTTTATATGTATGGGAAAATAATACTTTATGTGCCCTATATTTCCATATTAGTAATGATTCCAGCCACTAACCATTAGTGGTGGTACAGAATAAGACTACTATGAAACCCCAATATTGTTTCTTCTATATAACTCAATATAATTTATATTCCACTTAATATAACCATTGAAGCTACCACTAGATGTGGGAGAAACTCCGATCATGACTAATTTTCCAGCTAGGTCAATATCCATTATCAACACCCTATCCACCACCTCATCATAGGTAGAAAGTATTATCATAAAAAATTGATACTATATATCATATAAAAGGCCCATATGAAACTGTTGAGTTTTCATCTTCTCATTTTAAACACCCATATGTGAAAAAAGAGTGATCTCAGTATAGCAGTTAGAATATACCATCATTATATAATCTCATTTCTCAATGGTAAATAACTCTAGAGATTTCACCATGGTCATATTCACTAGGTATAATTGCTTAGTAAAGATAGACTTAAAGTATTTCAACTCCAATACCTTATTATTATTTTCCAAAACTAATAAATCCCACCACCTTATACTCAGACCTTCAATCATCAAGATAACACACCTCGCCTCAAAAAACTCTAGGGTCTCTAAAAATTTAATGATTCTCCCGATATTTCCAAACTGATATACCACATATTTTGGATCATTTTCCTATTGGACTTATAATAGTTTCTAATGAATAAACTCATAAGATTGATTCCTATCCTTGTCCCGTCAAGGTTCCATATCTCTAAATTGAGTAGGGGAAGGTGACACACCTTGGTCCATACCTCATACAATGTTCATAACTAATTCAATAAGATTTTTATAAACTATGGGTTCTTAACCTCTTAAATATTTTCAAGAATCCTTCTAGGGGGTATGGTACTAAAAAACATCATCAAAATAGATATAATAAAATGATAACAAAGAATCAATTCCAACTTTAGATAAAAAAATTCTACTGTAAACATGGAGAGATAAGGAAAATGAAGACTGGGTTTAAATCACTAATTATCCCAAAACACTCATTTCATGACTACCCATAGTAACTTATGGCTTATAATTATGAGATATGGAAATCCAATCACTTAAAACTAACCCCTTTAGTCCTAAAAATTTTATCTCATGTTTACCAAGACATGCCAATATGTTTGTAGATAACTAGAATAGAAATACATCCTTTAATTCCAATATTTCATAAACCAATCCAGATTACCCAACTACCAAAGATCCCAATATAGCCCTAGAATGGCTCAATTGGTCTTCCCAATCACCATAGAATAGATACATGAATCTAGGAATCAATAATGACTTTTTGGTAATAACATTTCTACAATGATCATTACACAAGATGGTACATATAAATAGAATTCATGTATATCACTACAAGTCAACATCATAAAGGTGATAAAAAGAATAAAAAAACTCTTTAAGATTAAAAACCTAACAAATGTACATAAGTAAAAAAAATTCATATCCACATGACATGTAGTCACCACTAGAATCTCACATTGTGGTAGAGAACAAACCCACCACCACATTGTGGCTCTTTTCCCTTAATTTTATCAGATAAAAAAAGTCTACATACACCCAAAGGAGTCTACATCATGTGATAAAAAGTTTCCCAGTAGGATCCCACTAATTTTATCGTAAGAAAACTTTATAATATAGAAAAATTATTCTTAAATAAATAAATACATGTATTGAGATACCATTTTTATATTTTTCTTTAAAACATGTAAATATAACCTTTTAAATAACATAAAAACATTTCTAAATTAATTTTTTAAAAATATTTCCATAATAATGATTCAAATAATTTCAAATAAGCATTCCAAAAAATAAAAATATGGAAATTTTCCCTTGGATAAACTAGTTCCAGTTCAGTAAGGATTCGCATATGATTTTTTGGATCAAAAGCCACCTAGTGTGCACATTACCATAAAATAATGGGCCTAGGGGTATGATAAAACTCCTGAGAGATTCTCCCTACTATAACATCCTTGGGCCACAGGGTTTATGCATTATCTTTTAAAATAATAATAGGTGTTAAGATTCATTTTTTGGTAAATGGATCCCTACATCAACAATGACCACACATAGCATAGCATTTTCACAACTAAAAAAATTCAAATGTAATTCACACAAATCAAATCATGAAACCTTTAGGACATCAAAAATATAATTTTTTTGTTATTTTATCAACAATACCAGAAGAGACAGATGTTTCATAATAGTTTCATAAAAATCCTTTTTTCCAAAATCATTCCATTAAAACCATTCCAAACCATTTCCAATATGAATCCTTAAATCAATAAAACATGGATAAATCCTTAAATAGTTTTTAGAATTCAATTTGGAATAGATCCCAATAAGGTTTTTTTGAATGATTCCATTTTATTAAACCACCTACCTCAAAACACATGGAATTTCAACAATAAAAATGGATCCATAGGCCAGAGAGAGATAACGCTTGAATAATTAAGAGGAATATCCCTAATAATTTCCAATTAGAAACTCGGTCCAATGAATTCACATGGTTTACATTTTTGATCTATATAAAGAAACAAGAGTAACA
Source organism: Viscum album (assembly GCA_963277665.1). NCBI lineage: Eukaryota > Viridiplantae > Streptophyta > Magnoliopsida > Santalales > Viscaceae > Viscum > Viscum album. The sequence goes on from OY728133.1 coordinate 252,368,013, forward strand.
TAAATAATAATAGGATCTAGGACCAAATAATTGTTATAAAAACTAATAGTGAATCATGAATTTGATCAATACTTCAATCTACCAAGGCTTAGTGTTAGGAGATCCAATTACATCCAAAAAGACCACCAAAATTCAGATAAATTTATTTTAGGTCAATGGAGTGGGAATAAATAATAAAATGGGTTTATGTTGTAAAAAGAATAAGGCCATTACATTTCCCAGCTAGTTCGAGGTCACCAGCTTCCCAATGGATCCCAATATCTAGTTGGTGGTTGTAGTTAGAATCCCTACATCTGAATAAATTCTAAAAAATGGCTAGTTGATGGTTTATGAATACATATTGGCTGTAGGAATAATTTAACCAGCCCATAATTTATACCAATTGGTTGGTGGTTAGTCATAGGTGAGCCTACAGACTTCCTATTGCCTAGGTTATCCCAAGTCAATCTATCAGCTAGATGGAAACCCTCATCGGCTAGCTAGTGGAACTCCTATAACTTATCTAGATATAAGATCAACTCATCGCATACACTATCTTTCAAGAGACACCCTTGGCCCTCAACAAGGACCAAAAATAACCAAAACAACTAGGAACATGATAATAAATTTATGGTAAATTAATTAAAAGTGTGATTATACCAGAAAAAATGTAAATGTGTGACAAGTGGGGTGTTTTGTGTTGTAAATTCATAATTATATATACAAATATTAAAAAATAGTGGTTTTCATAATAAGAGGATAAAATGATTGAAAAAAATGGAGTTCGATAAAATTGTTTCACACTAATTCATCCCCCCTCTTAGCGTGACTAAATGGTACTTATAGGGAGTTTCAAGGGAATTAGATCTAATATAGGATTGTAATAAATGGATTTATTTTATTTCACAATTTTTTTATAATATATATATATATATATATATATATATATAAAGTTTATATTTGAAGAAAATTTGAACTTACCTTTGACAAAATCTATAGTTATCTTCCCTATAAATATCAACATGCAGGATTCAACCATATTCTTAATGAATAGAAAAATGAAAGAGAACCAAAATTTCAGAAATATCTAAAATAAAAAAGATAATTCAACACAAATTTAAGTTATTTTAACTAGTTATTTTTTATATAAGACTATTTTGAATCTTCCTCCAGGAGAATATAGATAAAATATATAAGAGTATGAGTACATTAATGCCCTCTACTCTGAAGTTAAGGATGACATGATGAAAGTTTTAACTATATTTTTTATTTACATATTTATTTTTATCAAGGAACGAGATTATGAAAAAATGTAGGTATAAATATATGAAGAATAAATGTAAAAATAACTAATTAAGAAGTGGCAAGAATGAAAAACACTCATCATAAAATTGAAATCTAGGTAAAAATATTTAGTGATCAATAAACAAAAAAAATCACCAAGGGTGAAGAATTGATTCAATATAATATTGATAATAAAGGTGATTTAAGTAAATTCTATTAATATAAGATCCATTCATTGGAAGAAACTCAAATAGCTTCCATGGATGTCAATAATTCTCATTTGGAGATCAAAGATACAATGGTATGGGATATTGATAATTATTTTCAAATATAATATAAGATGAAATAAGATCAAATTGATAATGTAAATTAATAATGGAAATCTATACTAAGATTAGTTTATTTTAAGAAAAATAACCTCAATATAATGTTTCTTGGATTGAATATCAAATTAAGAGAAATGGAAGTTTCATATATATAATATTCCCTAACTATTGGGAGTAGATGTAAAACCATGAATGTTTGTGATACGATTGTTTCTTCCAGAAATATTCATATTAATTAAAATAATGGATTGAATTTATCAAATGATATATGAGGAAAATGACTTTAAAAAATTATAACCCATAACCATTAAAATTTTATATCTACTGATATTGTTTCAATGGCTAGTGTGGGATATAACTCAAAATTTGGAAAACAATGGGTGGATAAAAATTATAAGAAACCCACCACTTTATTAGGGGGAATATAAGTAAGAGTATGAATTTTTTATCCTAAGTGGTGCTCAAAATAAGGTCCAAATAGTTCAAAAATATTATGAAGTTAAAGTGGGATATATTGTAACACAAATTAATAGAACAATATTAATTATACATTACTATTATTGTGAAATATTTGAGCATAAGGCCATTAGATTTTGGAAAAATATGTACATTACAAGAATTTATAGAACGCCTATATTTAGAGGGATTATGTTAGAAGTAATTAAGGATCATTCTGATTTAAATATAAATTCATATAAAAGAGTAAATATATATACTAAAAATATTTTTAAAATCATAGAGAATGTAAATGTAAATTGTAACAAAGAAGGCTTCAATGGTGAATACTGTTGGTATACATAAACCATGAATGGTACACAAGATATCAAATAAATAATACCATAATCTATAATAAGAAAGAAAAAAAATATTACTCAAACATATGATGTAAGTAAAGGAAAAGTGTTTAGAAAATTTCTCCCAAGAAGAATTGTTAGAGGGATTTCATGCCCATAATAAATTGATTATTCTAATATGTAAGGAAATTCCATATCACAGATAGTGTTCATGAAATATATAAACTTTAATTATAAATGAATTAACTAGAATTAAAGGAATAATAAATTCATGAATTAAATGTGATGATTGGTTATTATTAAGACATATATAAATATGAATTACAAAGAATTTACACTCAATATGGATATAATCATAAAAATGAATGGAATGGCTAATGTGACAGAAGTATTTAATTTAAAATATAAGAAAAATAAACATTTAATTCATGATAAAAATATAATATATTTGGGCATGTTTCGAAATAATTTATTATCATGTAGCTTTCCTAGTTGGATAATGAAAATAACATATAGCAAGCATATAATAAGGAAATTTATTTAGAACCTAATATGAAAAAAAAATCAATTTTACATAAGATAATGACTCTAAAAAGAAAGAGGAACATGGTTTCTATGATTTTTGTAGTCTATAAAATCAAAGGAGGTGTATTCATGAAGATTTATCTGTAAGCTATAGTGGATGGTAATGGTGTTTCTAGAATGAGAATCAAATCTCAGTCCTCTTTCTCTCATTAAGATTCAAAGGAGAATCCACCATGTTCTTTTTTTCTGATGTTTCATTATACATGGTATTTAAGATGATGTATATGATGAGAAAACATAATGAATTTTTTGATAATTATACAACATTAATAGTTATCAATAATGGATTTTTTTCATTGATATCATGATGAATCCTTTAAATATAATAGTGTTTATTAATGTAGGTTTGGGGTTAATTTAAAAGAATATCAATCATAATGAATAACTATAAAATGTATCTTTTCAGGGGGTGGGTTGATAAGAAGAGTAACTTCCATAATGTTATTATTTTCTATAAACCTATTATTTATAGATATATTTAAAAAAAATTAATAAAATTCACTTTCTCATTCATGTCTTATTGAAATAAAATATGACTATTAAGGGGGGGATTTTGTTGATTTAGGAAGTTTTCTTAATAGTAAAAAACTTATTTCCCATTTATTTTTTTGATTTAGTTTTTGATTTCAGTTATTATGATAAAATTATTGAAAAATATTCTTAAAAATCCCTAGAAATAGTAATATAAGTTGGTATCACATTCTAGACAGTTTTATAGAATTCTTGGATGTTTTAGTTATTTTATTTTATTTTATACATCGCATTGAATTGTAGTTGATTAATTTAAGGATCATTTATTAAGTTAAATTTTATTTCACCCTTCTCTCAATTTTATCAAGTTTTACATAGGGGGATATGAAATTCCATATTGTGTAAAATTCAATATAAGAGTATTATTTTCCCTCTCCCTTTCACCTTTCCATTTATTTTCAATAATAGGATAATGATTTTGACTTTTGAATTATAATCGGTTAGATTGAAATTAGTATTAAAATATCCAAATGTATTTATTGAGGTATCAAAATGGATTATGATGCAGTGATATATGCTTTTATTATTTTTTTCAACATGTAAATAACAAGTGAAGTAAATATATACTAAAGTTGTATGATGATAAAATTCTCAATGAATAAGGATATGAGTGATATAGAGCATAGTGTTCCACTAAACTATATGTATTATTGTCTTCCATTATATTTTTGAGACCCCTTAATATATTAAAACTTAATATGTAGATTTATGTACTACTCTTGATAGTAGGAAAGGTCTACTACTATTTGTAATTCTTGGATAAAAAAATTAAATGAAGAAATATCTAACATCTAATGATTGTACAGTTAGAATTTGTGTGAATCAATTACAAGTGTTATTTTAGTTTAAGATCACTGTAAAAAATAGGTTCTTTATGGGGTTGATATAGTGACCCACATATTTTGTACATGATTATTAAATCATATTTTAGATAAATAATATAATAATAATAATAACAATCTAGAATCTAAAGGTTCATTCTCTTAGGAAAAGTTGGTTTGTAAAACATAATCATTGAAAACATGTTTAACATTATTTAATTTCTTTGGAATATCCCTAATATTATATTTAAAATTATCCTAAGTATATTTAGTAATATGAGGGTATACATCAAATAAAGGGTTATTTAAAATCCCAATAACGGGGAAATAAAAGGTAATTAATATCGAACATGAAATAATATAGAACATCGGTGATCATAATCATCATTATTATATCATAAGAAAGGTATCATCATAAAAACCATGAGTGAATCATTTAAAAATTTCATGAAATGTGGAATATGAATACTAATAAAATATTATATCATTGTGGTAAAATACCACACATAAGTTGTGAATAAATCTAGCATCATTTGCTGGCATAAAATTTGTGTACAAATCATCATTTCATAAAATTTGAATAATATTGCCTCATTTTAACACATAATACACAAAAACTCATGATATATATCAAATTACCCAATACATTTGAGTTAAAGAGAATTATGGTTCCATATTTTACATTATAATATGCTCATAATCATACATTCCACATAGAAAGGAAACATTTATCAATGATGCACATCAAATAAACCCATGAAAAAAATAAAGGGTATCATGATAGAATTATAGGGAATATAAAAATTAATAAATCATGTATGTTTCCCAAAATAGAAAATGGTATTATCATTTTAGGTACTAATGTGTTTCATTAATAAATATAATATCATGTTTCTTTAAAAATAATAGAAATAGTGGAATGATCAAAAAGGGTCACTGAGAGTAAACACTTTATCATTAATCATAAAGGTGGATTGGAAATCATCACAATGAATTAAGAACATGTATATCGACATAAATAAAAAATAAAAATAACATAAAAATTCATTTAGAATGAATTTTGAAAGAATCTTGTTGAAAACAAAATTAAACTGGTGATGAACACATAAAGAAAGAGTTGGGTTTGAGATTCCCGTTACCTTAGGTCCCCTTTTATTCAATCACATTTACACTCCTATATAAAAAAAATTATTGAAATAACATTAAATAAGTTAATTATATTTGTTTATTTCATTAGTTATCAATTATAATCATTAGAATATATTTTTCGCAATCTAGTTTGAATAAATAATGGCTTGAAGAAATGCTTTTTTAAATTATCCTATTTTTTTATATTCCATTTTTTTATTGTTTTTAATGTAAAATTTTGTAAAATCATTTAAATAATAATATATTATATTAAAATATATTTAAATTTCATAATCTACACTAAACACCCATGTATGTGGTGATAAGTAGAGCATTGATAATGTACTCTTGGGTGGATAAAGCAGGCCATCAATATGATGTATCAAAAGATGGGGAGAGAGTGAATATGTTAAAAATAGATTAAAATAATTATAATAGTATCATAATAAAATTAACATGTTATAAACATATATATGAAATATTTTTAAATGGTATAAAAATGTAAATTTATTGGGTGAGTATAAAGAATAATACAAAAAATAATAAAAGAGAATCAGGGTTGCATTTTGTTGAAGATTTACTCCACTGATCAACCCATGAAGGCTTAGATATTTGTAACTCTAGAATGTCCCTAAGGGTTTTGTGAGGCTTATGAGAGGGGATATGGGTAGATAATTGTCTTTGATAAGTATATGGGAAGTGATTTTACAAGGGAAAGGGAGTATTTATACTTTAGAAAATGTTTATTTTTGGGTTAAAATATTAATTACTTTATCATTTATGAAAAATTATTATGAATATTATTGATTCAAATGATATTTAATAGTTTATTATTAAAAATTAGGGTTATTTTGACCTTAAAACTAATCCAAAACTGAATGGTATTGGGAGAATACTAAATTAAAGGAAAAGGACCAAAAATATATTTTTATTAGAATAAAATATAACTAAGGTTAAAAATCATCAAACATAGGTTTTTAAATTCAACATGTTGTTTTAAAATTATTTATCTTACTCCATGAATATATATTTGATCTATGAAAAGTTTTAATAAATTTTTAAGTCATCCTTATATCATGATGATGCAATAAAACATAAAGTATTTGTAAAAATTTGTTTTTTTACTATTCACAAAAAACCAATTTAAAAAAAACATTTACCATAATATAATTTTAATATATTTATTTAACAAATAAAATTAATTTTATCAAAAATTACTTTCAAAATTTAAAAAAATTACTTTTAAATAAAAATCATTATTTATTGAAAAAATCATTTTTTAACACAATCAAATTTATACCCCTTGGATTAATTAATTATGAATTAATAAAAACATATTATCATTATATATAAATATTCAGTCCCATATAAACTATTTTTTATAGAAATATAAATTTTAAATTATCATAAAAATATATTTTATCAAAATAAAGTATGTATGTTTTACCAAAAATAAAAGTATGATTTATATATGTCAAAAATTTATTTTATTATATTTAAAATATTATTTCATTATATTTTGATTTAAATTAATTAAATTAAATTTATATATTTAAGTATTTTTTGTTTTATTTATATGGTTCATGTGCTTTATACTATACCATATTACCAAATATGACACATCAAAAGGACAGTTCCTTATATAAATGTCTCAGTCATTACATTCCCTATATAGAAATTTCATCCTCAAAATTCAAAACCATATACATTGTTATGGATAGATGAGGGTAATTCTATTTAATTTTACACTTATGTTCCCATTTTTCCACTATGTACTTTTGGCTACACTAAATTACTTTGACAAGGAGGGTTTTATTATTGTATATAACTTTGTCTCTATAGTCCAATATCTTCATCATCTTCTCCACATGATAGAGATCATTCTCCAACAATACCACATCTATATCATGTGATGTATCTGGTATGTACTTCTCAAGATGGATACATGTATCTTATGATGAAAAAAATATAGGTTTTTTGAGAGTGCATGACAATAGGCCACAACTCTAATATGATCAAGAATCTCAAATTGGTAAATGTATCCTAGAATTAGATTTCCCTTATTTTAAAACCTCCTAAATATCTTTCTTTGGGATATAAAAATGAATATGTCATCTCCAACATCACACTTCTGATATCATCAATGATTATCAACATAACTCTAATATTGACCTTGTTCTTTGTTGGTATGTTACTAAATGGCTCTGACCTTCTCTTCCATTTATTCAACCAGTTCATGTCCCAATAGGTTATATTCTACAAATTTATCCCAACATTTTGGAGTTATTATTTCATTTCCATAGAGATATTCACAAGGTTGCATTTTAAATATTTAGTGCACATTGTTATTATATGAGAACTCTACTAAAAGAAGATGTTGATCCTAGAATCTAATGAATCCAATGGAGTAGGCTCCCATTATATCATCAAGTGTTTAAATAATCCTTTTTCAGATTTCTATTAGTTTGAGGGTGATAGTATTCACTGAGGTTTAGATTTATATTCACTTTTTATTGAAGAATTTTCAAAAACATTGACATGAAACATATATCTCGATCAAAAACAATAAATAGTGGTGTTCTATATAAACTCATCACTTCATTGTTATATATATCTTTATAGTTTTTTATAGTGAGGGATCTTATTAAATAGTGATTAAGTGAGTATTATTTGTAAGATGATACACTACAACCCATATGGAATTATTTTCTCTATATATATTTAGAATACCAGTGAAAAAATCCATAGTGATGTTCTCCCATTTCTATATATGTATTGATAATGGTTAAATCCTCCCCTTATAATTTCTTATTTCCACCTTCACTAGCTTACATACCAGTAACTTTGACGTATAGAACAAAATCTCCCTATTTATATTTTCACACTAGCAATGATATCAGATATCACGATACATCTTTTTAATCCCTAAGTGTAAAAATAATTTTGTGTTATGAGTATCATTCAATAGAAACCTTTTAATCTCAGGATCTAATGGAACACATAGTTATGTCCCAAATCTCATGACTCCTTCATAAATTTTTAACTCTAATGATTTATTCTTGTTTATAGAATAAAACTTCTTTTCTGTCTCCACGTTATATCTTTGATAATTATTTATCCTCTCTAGAATGGATGGTAGAGAAATCATGTCATCAAGGGATGATATTTTTCCTTCCTTTATGATTCCCATATATATCATTTTCATGTCTAAGAATATTGAATCCTTATCAATTATTATCATGGATAAGGTTTCACATTATTTTCTACTTAGATTACATTCTACTTTATTCACCTTTCTAGGATGGTAGTGGATTGAGCATCATATTCATTGAAAAACACAATCCATATTTGTGGGTGCATTTTTATCTCCTTTTATATGAATATATACTCTAATATTTAAGGATTAGTATATATTCCACACTTTTATCCATAAAGATGGTAATTATAAATATTTAATATAGATATTACTAAAACTTATTATAGACCATTTTTTTAAAATTATTCTCATGGATCATTAATTTTATGAGGAATACTCTATTACTTTATCATTTTACATGACTACACACCCAAATCCCTTTATTTAATAATCCATGTATATCAAAAATTATTCCCCACTTGAGGTTAGTGAGTGTATTGGGGTTTTTATTATCCTTTTCCTTAACCCCCCGAATCTCTATTCACCTTCATTAGTCCAGAAAAATTTTACTCCTTTCCTTGTTTACTTGAATTTTGGGAACGACAATTATGAGAATTTTCTCAAAAAAATCAGAAATACATAGCTAATATAATAAAGCTATATATATTTGTGAGACTTTTGGGTATGGTTCATTCCTATATCACATTTTTCTTCAATGTATCAATATATATACCCTTTATTTTGATAATATTTCCCAAGAAATTGACTTTTTTTTACCCAAAAGTAATTTTTTTGAATTTAGTGTATACCTTATCCTTCCTTAATGAAGTAAAAACAATCCATAGATACTCCTCATGTTCTTCCTTACTCTTAGAGTGTATGAGAATATTGTCTATAAATACCACTATAAATTTTATCAAGGTTGCATTTAAAGACTCTATTCAACAATTACATAAATATTATTGGGTCATTTATCAATATGAATGGGATAACTATGAACATATAGTTTTTGTATCATCTATGGTAGGATCACTTTGGATATCTTCTCTCTTCATAATTAGCTGACGATATCCAGAATGAAGATCTGCCTTTGATAAGTAATGATTTCCTATAAATTTATCAAACAAGTCATAAATCCTTGGTAGTGGATACATTTTCTTTATAGTGTACTAGTATAGCTCTCAGTGGTCAATGTACACCCCCATTGATCCATCCTTATTCTTGATAAAGTGTCCTAGTGCACTGAGTGGTGACACACTAGAACATATGGACCTTTTTTACAAATGAACTTGTAGATTATTCTTTATATCCTTATATTCTGTTAGGGCCATCATATATATGATCTTTAGTATTAGTATGTATTTAGGTATAAGTTATATTGAGAAATATACCCTATGATCTGGGGAGAGGATATAAATTTTTTTAAGAAATATATCAAGATACTCTCTCATAATTGACACTTCCTCAAGGTTGATACATTCCATTGAATCAACCATTTGAGTAAGATATACTACTTCATTGGGTATCGACACCAACAATAGTAAAAAAAATTATAAAGGGGATTCAGAATCATCCTTGCATCTATATAGGAGAATTGGATTATTCAAAATATGTAATAATATTTTTATTTACCAATAGTTTATGGGAGATATTTATAATGAGAGCTAATTAAAGCCTATTAGAGAATAAAATTCAATCAAAATATGGATTATGATATTTTTTAGAAGAATATTCCCACATATTCTAACTGGGGAATCCTTTAACACTTCGGTTTCAATTATAATATTACTAAGTGATTTCAAATGTGTATCTACCTCAAGGTATTGACAAGGTGATTCAATCATTTTAAAAAAAATTAGGATATAATAGAATGTTTAAAACCTAAATCAAATAAAACTTTATCCATATTCAGTGAATCGTAATTGTGACTTTCACTATGTTATTTTCATACTCAACCTCAGTGGTGGTGATGGTGTAAACCTTCCCTTTCTACCTGAGTTTATGTAATTATTGATGTTGGTTCCCCTTGAAACCCTTTAGTTTGATATAGTGCCCTATATATTTCCCTGGTTATTTATTATTGATGTATTGTACCATGGTTTCCATGTATTTAACATGTGGGTGGTTGGATCTTCTTACCTCATTTTTCATTTGATCCTACAAATTTTAACTCGATACTTCACTTCTTATCCATATATTCATGGAACAATTCTCCAAATTTTATCTATAATTTGAGAGAATAACCAACCATTTATCTAAAACTCCCAAATTTCTAAATATAAAAGAAATTGTATATGTGGATTTACATCACCAAAGAATATAGTTATTTTCTATATTTATTGCTAACAAAACCCAAGAAATTACTTGAAATCATTGTAGAATTTCCCCTGTAAGTTACCACACATTCACTATCATTTCCCTTAATCTCTAGAAATTTTATACCAACATTGGTGTCAAGAGTTCATGGGAAATTCTTATAATAACTTGTTACTATTTTTAGGAATCCCTAAACCTCTTTTTTGATTATGTTGTGGTTGGATTTCATCATGGGTTGCTTCTAGAGAAAACTTTGGAAATTGTTAAAAGTTTTGGGGCTATAACCGGTTGGTGCATGGTTTTTTCAAATCGTGTGCCTTCTCGGTGGAAACCATGAAAACAGAAATAGTGGAGTTTTTCACGGCCTACACGCAATTTGAAAAACTTTGCACCCACATAGTAGAAACTGTGAAACCCCATAAAAAGGGATGAACTTATAGGGAACATGGTTTTTCTAACCAAGTGTCCTGGCACATCTGACCGTGCACAAGATTTAATTAATCCGAAAATATAATTTTAAAATCTTGAAACATTATTTTTAGGTTCTCTATGGACCTATCATGAAACCTTGTGGTTTCATCTTCCTCAAGAGCACCCAATATCTAATTTTGGACCCTATACACCCTCTTAAAAGTAGATCGAAACTTGGTGAATGGAATTTGATCTCTACCTAGTAGGTTTCCTCTTCTCATTATCTTTTTCCCCCATTCTCTTCTTTTCTCCCTAGGATTTTTCATATCTTAATCTTGTTAGAAAATCTAAAACCCTCTATTTTAGATCTTGAATCAGGGGATTGATTCTTGGATCTCTATTTCTATCATTCCTTATTGAATTTCCCAACTAGTGTCTGGTATTTTGAGATCTTGTGTTTCTAAGGTAGGTGGTTCTGTTACAATGGATAATTTTTATGAACCTTAAAATTATTGATTCAAATTTAGTAGTTTGATTAAAATTTAACTACTTTATATAAATAAAATTTATTTTAATTGATTTATTAAAAACCTAATTTCATTTAATTGAGGTTTTGAAATTGGATTTGGCATGAACTAGGGAAACCCCCTAATTCCATTGAATTGGTGTGTTATTGTAAAATTGATGGATTTTTTTGGAATTTAAATTGTTGAATTTAAATTGTTGAATTTAAATTGTGAAACTTATTTGAGGGAATTTATTTAAAATTATTATTTGAGAAAAATGGCTCAAAATGGTTTTCATTGGAACCCATTGGTTTAATCATGGAAAACGTCATTATTTGATTAAAAACTCATTTTGGTTTTTAAATGGAAAATTGGCATATTTGAAGTGGGAGAATGGTATGATTTATATTTTAAGAATCCTTAAAATACATTTATCATCATTTGTTGTATTAGATCGCAAGAAATATTAGGTAGTTATTGAGTTATTAGGGGTTTCACTCTAGGATTTACAACATTAAAAATATATATATAGTAGTCAAACACTCAAGGGAATGGTGATGAGTTCTCCTTGGTCAGTATAGAGGGGGAATGTATACACATAATGTTGTGACAACTATTTGAGTGTGTGGGGTCCCGTAGCCTGTAACTATCATACCTTTTGGAAGATGACCATCTTACTTTCTTGTAAATATTTTTCATATATGAATATGCTAATATTTATGAAATATTTTACTATGCCTTCTGATTTATATAAACTAATTTACATAAATTGTTTATTTAACCCATTTTTTAAAAGTATTTCCATCATATTAAAATGTAAATCATGATTTTTTAAAATATTTTTTTGAAATTCCATTCATCTTTATATAAAATTTAAATCAATTTAATTAGTAAATTAACTGTTTTCATCTTATTTTTGAATCTGTGGTGATACCATACTATGATTTTATCTCACAAACTACCTGTTCCTTAAAGTGTTTTTAAATTATCTTATTTTAGGTTTGAGCAAGGGTAATACACCACTTAGAGGTGTAGTAGTTATTTATCCTTGGGCTTTGATATTTTTGTCCATTGGGACATGGGTTTAGCTTTTTTTCTGGTACTTTATTGTAGTACTTTGAGTTTTTTATACATGTTTGGATTCTATTATAGTTCTCTTTATTGATTTTTTCTTATATGTATAATGACATGTTTATATAATTTTTTCAATGTTTGTGGAAAATTAATTCCCACTTTCTTTTTTTATAATGTCAGGTGCTTATTTTTAACCTGTGGGGATTGGGAATGGCCTTCTAACTATGTCAATGTCGACTCGGTTATCGGGTTACCAGGGTACCCAGGATGGTTCGTGGAAAAGTGGTATTAGAGAACTAGTTGGATCTTCTTGTCTTGATTTCAATATGTAGTTGTGTAATCTTTTCAATACATAGTAGGTAGTTACGATTGAGTGTCTGGACAACTCTCACATAAATGGGCCTTAATTCACTAGGGGTTTTTAGGGAAATATATCTTGAGGTTTAGTAATAGTTTTTTTAATATTTTAATTTGGATATAATGAAATCCAAATATTTTTTACGAATATATTTGGATTAATTTACCTTTTATATCTATTTGATTATTAATCTGATTTCTTCTTTATTGTCTACTAATGTTTTTTAGCATCATTCCTCTAAGATTACATACAAATATGATCTAAGAGGGAGATGCTACTCAACCACAGTGAGTGAATCCTCTTGTGGACCTAGTATAACTGAGGTGATTGTGTGTTTCATCCATGTTATTGGATAAACACTACAACTAGTTCCCATTCGGAATCCAATTGAGGAACCTCATAGGGTTTTTTTATAGAATTTTTCATAGGAGTTCCTTCACCATAATCCACTAGTTTACAAAGACTCCAATTATCCTCAATATGCTAAGAAATGGTTGAGCAGGATGGATCATCTGTTAGAGTTGTTGTAAACTCCTAATGAAATCAATGTGAAGTGCAACACCTTTATGCTAGTGGGACCTAGTAAGATATGGTGGGATATTATAGTTATGGAAAAGAAGCGTGATGGATTATAATGGAAAGACATAAAATATTATTTTCACTAACTAGATCTATCTCGAGTCTATGATGTTAGACAAGGGTAAAGATTTTTCCAATTTCAAGTAGGCTGATAAACTGTGAGAGTATGAAAATTGTTTTTCTATGATTGTGCAATTTTCACTTGAGATTTTATCAAATTAAAAGATGAAGAATCGATAGTTCAAGGTGGGAATTCAATAATATATTTTTTCTCATGCTTTCTTATTGAAGATAAATTCTTATACTGATGTTCTGGATAGAGTGCGGATGATCAAAATTTAACTAGCTAGAAATTCAAGGTTGTTAAGAGTTTCTTTCTCTCCTAGTGGTGGTGAAAGTTATTTTAAAGGTAAGAGAAAGTGTGATGATTCTCATGGTTGTTCTTGATATTAGGGTTTTTTCTAAACCTCTTATATTTCTTGGAATAGGTCTTTTGATTTTCTACTATTGTGGAAGGATAGTTAATTCTAAACAGGTTTCTACTAAATTTCCCAGGATATGTGGCTTATATGGACACTCAGGTAACATTTAGAAGGTGTTCCATGTTTATTCCACTCTGAGTAGTGGAACGATATCATTATGAAGTAATCAGATGTTATAAGGAAAAAGGGGATTTTATACATAGGTATCTGAAACAAATATTATTCACACAGTGTAAAAATCTGTAGAGGAGGTGGATATAGGTCTAGAGACCATGAGAGGTACCATCACTATAACTTCAGCATTAGTGACTGTTCTATTTTATATTGGAGCATCTCACTCGTTTATTTCAACCTGTATTGTTAATATGCCAAATATTCCTACAGATATTTTATCTTATGTGATGGATATTACTAAACCCCTCAGAATGAAGAGGGATTATGGTCTCCAGGGTCTTACTTTTTTTCACTCTATCATATTTTGTGATTTCTTAGAGTTTTTTGGTTCTCCACATTTAATACTTTTATGTCATTTTTTAGATGGATTGTCTCATTGGAAATAATTACTAAATTGATTTTTGTCTTCGATAGGTATCCTTCACTACACTTGATGGCGTGTGTCGTGAATTATAAGGAGAATGGGACTTAAGGTCGAGTAGATCTGGAACTTCTTATCCAGAGTTGTGGAAACTACCATATATTTTTTCTTTTTATCTAGAGTGATAATATTTAAGTGGTGATCTCCCCCCAATTTTCATCGAGTTTCATGACATTTTTTCATTCTGAATTCCTTAGTTTTCCACTAATAAATGAGGTAGATTTTTCTATTAACTTAGTGTTTTGAACTAAACCAGTGTTTATTCCCTCTTACTGCATGGTAAAAATTGAAATTAAAGTGTTGTAGACGTAATTGGATGATCTTTTAGAGAAAGTCTTTATACGCCCGAGTGTGTCACCTTGGGTGGTGTCAGTTCTCTTCACTATGTAAGTTGATGGATCACTTCACCTTTTTGTGGATTACTGAATACTAAATCAAATTAATATAATGAACAATTATCCATTTACATGTATTTATGATATATTTGATTATTTAAATGGGGAAAAGTGTTTCTTGAATATTGACCTTCAATCTAGTTATCAACATTTGAGAATAAAAGAATATGATATTCAGTAAACTTCATTTCGAATTAGGTATGACCATTATGAGTACCTTGTCATATATTTTGGTCAAACTAATTCATATACATTTTTTATGGATTTGGTGGAAATGATTTTTTAAGAGTATCATGATAATTTTATGGTAGTATTTGTGGATCAAACCCTTATTTACTCAAAGCATAACGAGGAATATATGAATCGTCTGTAATAGTTCTGGAATTATTAAAATATCACCGACTATTTTCCATGCAATTGAAATGTGAGTTCTGGATTTGGGAAGTTATGTTCTTGGGTCTTGTGATTTTGAAACATGGTATATCAGTTGATCCTAAAAATGTGAAGCCTATTATGACATGGGAACAACTACAGAATGCTTTTGAGATTTAGGGATTATTGGGTTTAGCTAGATATTATCGATAGTTCATTAAGACATCTCAAAGATGGATTCTTATATTAATTCTCTAACTCATAAGGGAGTAAATTTTTCTTGGGATGAAATATGGTAGAATTATTTTGTTGAGATAAAAACAATTTGACTAATACATCATTTTTGAATCTTCCAATGGTTTTCCAGGGCTATGTAGTCTTATTTGATGTATTTAGATCAGGTTTGGGATTAATTCTTATGTAGGGGGATCATTTCATTACTTACATCCCTCTCCATTTTTCTTCACATGAGAATAATTAGTAGACCCATGGCCTAGAACTTACAGTTCTGATGTTTACACTTATTATTTGGCATCACTACCTTTATAGAGAATGTTTTACCATGTTTTCAGACCACACTATCTAGATTTATTTCTTATCATAGAAAAATTTGAATCTCCACCATAGGCATTGGGTGGAATACATGCATTTCTTTGAATTTTACATTGCCTATAACTTAGATAAATAGAATGTTTTTATAGATGCTTTGAGTTGAAAACATCAAATATAGTCCATTAAGGAATCATTGGAATAGTGTAACTTGATGGATCTATTTGAACAGTTTCATAATAGAGTTTAGGAATTGGGGGGGCAAGGTAGCTTTAGACAATGTTCCGTTTACTTCTTCTCTTCTCGACATAATTCATCAGGAACAACAGCATGATGATGAGTTCTATAGCATTAGAGACTCTCTATATAGTGGGGAGATTGTTTCTGACTGGTCATTCTCAACTGAGGGCATTCTATCCAATGGGAATCGATTGGTTATGTCATTAGTAGTAAAGAAATATGTGATGGGGGTTTCTATAAATACCAATGGGTAGTGCACCCTGGAACCATGAAGATGTTCAATGAAATGTTTCATAGACTCTGGTGTCCATGTATGAGACTTGGAATTTCTAAATTTTTCTTTCATTATTATATGTGCTAACAAGTCAACTATGAGCACTAGAAACCTTTGGGTTTGCTTCAACCACTTCTAGTGCTGAAATGGAAATGGGAAGAGATCTTAATGGACTTTTTGGTTAGCTTCCATATTCCAAGATAAAGAATAATGTGATATGGGATGTGATCAATAGGCTGACTAAATCATATCACTTTATACCCATTCATGATATAACCAAAGTTGATGAGTTGGGAAGTCTATATGTGAAAGAGATCATTCATTTTAATGGATTTCTATCTACTATACTCTCTGATTGGAATCGTTGGTTCATTTATTCCTTTGGGAGAGGCAACAAGAAGGAAATAGTGTAATGACCCAAATTTTTATCAATGGAATTCCCTTCTGATAATTATTTCTTATAGTATAATCACTTTAGGAAGAACAATTAAATATCATGATACTAAATAGGATGTGATCATCAAACATAATTTTTTCACTTCTATGTTTTGAATTTTGACAATCCGGCATACACGGTTGCATTGAAAGTGATTTTGGGAGTCTCATAGAATAAAAATAATTTTTTGGTGAATAGTAGCCTAACCTTGTGAATATTATCCTACCCTTATGAATAGTAAATCATCCAAAATAATAGTAACCACGCCCATGAATGATTAAAAAAATTAAGCATCTTATAAGAGATAATATGAACATAGTAAAAGTATTGGTATTTTTGTAAGTCAAAAATAATTAATTATAATTAATTAATTAATTTAAAAGAAAATTTATTTTCTTAATTTCTTCTTTTTTAATATAATTTTATAAGAACTTATGTAATTTTTGAAAGCATTATGAAATTATTTTTAATTTAAAATCTTTATTTTTCAGGTAAATTATGATATTAATTAAAAAATTAAATTAATCATATTTAGGAAATTAGTTTTGAAAAATGGATTTCATTTTTGGATTCTACAAATCGAAAAATTATTAGGGTTAATTTTTCAGATTTTTCTAAAATACATCAATCTATGATGAATAGTGAAATGCTATAATTACAAAAAAAAAAGCTAAATACATTAATTATAGAGTCATGTATGATGTTCTACTAATGTAATCTCAATTGGTTCGAACTCACATGAACTTATTACTATTTGTGGTCATAGAATCATCACTATTATTTGTCTTGTAGAGAAATAATAAATTAAAGAATGTAATATTGAGAAAACCCCTCTCCCATCCACTATAAATACCACCCTTCACACACTCATTTTCTCAAATCTCTCAAGCTTCAAGACTTGTATAAACTCTATACAAACATCTTCCATACCCCTCCATCATGTCCAGAGAGCTTCTGGTCTCATCAAAGGACCAATCAAAGGTTTCATAAGAAGGATTCAAGAGTAAATTCCTCACTATATATTTTCCTTTAATTTCATATCAATTTCAGGTTATTTTCCTTCTCTTATTATTTTTATTTTAGAAAGGAAAACGTTGTTCGTGAGGTGTTAATTTATCACCTTCAAGAATTACGTGTTTTCATTTTCCTTTACCAGCTTCAGATCTGGTCATGAAACCATTTTTATGGTAGAAACTGATTATTTTATAATGATTATATCCTATTTAATGTTATGGAACTAACTTATGTACATATTACTAAATTATTAAACAAAACAAGTTCGTTGTGGTCGAAAAACTGCCCGAATTAACCCAAACGATCATCATTAAATTCTTTTCTAATGATTCATTCTAAGAGTATATAAAAATATTATTTATAAGATCATTTCAAGTTTTTTAATATTTTTAATAACATGTAATATTAGTTCTGCATGTTTATCCCTGTTCTACATGAACTTTCATTCAAAACGTTCATGAAAACTAAGAAAAAGAACACTCCTAAACAATGAATTTAAACTCTATAACTCATCCAAAATACCATAAAAGAAAGTAATAAAACCATAATGAATAATATTAATGTATAAGAGGTTCTATAATTGTTAATTAATTAATATAATGTGGTTATACAGGAAATTAAGGTGATGAAAGCGTTTGGATACAAGGTAAGGGGGAATTCTCGAACCCAGCTCTCATACTTTGGGTATTGCCTCTTTCAACCCATTTTCAGTATGGATATGACTTTAAAATCATTTATTCATCCTCATATTACCTATTCTAGTAAATACATGTTTTCTAATAGAATTTATGACAATCTAATTTTCTTTTTAATGAAATCATCTTACAAATAAACACCCTCTTTTAACTTCTCAAAGATTGTTTACACTTCACTCATCATTGATTGTTCAAAGTCAAGAATTTTATCCCCTATTTATTTTCGGAGCCAAATTTTTATTAATGTATTATTTATGATGTGAAACCCATTCCATTCCATGGGATATTTTATGTTTAATTTTGATATATTTTCTATGATGCATGCATGATAATGAAAATGTTATGATGTGACGGGTGCACTCAGAATTATATTTCAGAATATGAATGT
Organism: Viscum album; assembly: GCA_963277665.1. Classification (NCBI taxonomy): domain Eukaryota; kingdom Viridiplantae; phylum Streptophyta; class Magnoliopsida; order Santalales; family Viscaceae; genus Viscum; species Viscum album. The sequence continues at coordinate 252,387,281 of OY728133.1, forward strand.
TTGAATGTGACGTGTGCACATAGAATCATACAACTCTCCAATGCATTGGGTAAAGTGATGAATCTCATGAGTTAAATTCAAATGATTTGTGAACATGATTCTATTTTTGGTCACAACTATGTTTGTTAGTTGACAACTAATACATGATGTTTCATTTTTTATACATTTCCACATTTCAAATATTTTATTAATGCTTCCTCTCATGTTCATGATTCTTTGACTATGTTATATTGTGTTCACCCATTATTATATTATTCATATCTATCCTCTTACTGGGCTTTTAGATGACCCCTTTTTGATGTATATCCTCAGGTGATTATGTGTACTACAAATTTTTCAAGGGACAATAAGAAGACGGAGAAGAAAGAATTAAATAAATGTTTATGTTTTATGTTGTACATATTATGTATAGTATTAGTTTTTCCAAGACACTAAGCCTATAGATCCTTGTGGTGTAATACTATTATATTATTTATCTTCATAATGATGTAATAGTAATGTAATAAATGGTTGGGTCACTATATTTGAGAACATAGGAAAGGTTTAGTTAATTTGGGAACTAAGAATAGTGAACCCTAGAGAGAACCTCTAGTATGAGACTAAATACAAATATGCACAAAAGAAGCTTTACATAGGGATTCCATAAGTTATTATTTTAGTGAAAATTGTAAAAATTAATAAATTATTTATTCATGACTTGTTGACTTATCTTTGTATCTAACATTTTCTATTTTAGAAAATGGTGGGAACCTGGAGAAACAAGGCCAACAACTCATGCAAGGGACTATGAAATGATTGCCTGAATGAAATACCCAATGATTTAGGTGGTGGAGTTCAAAACTTTATGGTGTTGCTTACCCAACTATCTCACGTTATGATCAATAACCAGAATAATTTGGAACGTCCTCCTTCACCTAAGATGGAGAAACTGGTTGTCATGTGTTTTATACAGCAACGACCACTAACTTTTAGTGGGTCTTTTGATCCTCTAGTTATGAAACAATTGGTAAACTCAATGGAGAATATATTTTTTTCTTCACTATTCTGAGATAGAGAAGGTGACACTGGCCATTTATCATCAACATAGAGAGGTCAATCAATGGTGGAATTTGATTAATATCACTAAGCCAAGTTACAAAATTGAAGATATGGAATGGGAAGACTTTAATATCATATTTATTAACAAGTATTTACCATGAACACTTTATAAAAATATGGAGAGAGAAATCATAGAGGTCAAGAAAAAGGAAGGAGAATGTTTCATGACCTGCAAAGTGAATTTGACAAGGCTTGAAAGGTATGCTTTGGTTTTTGTTATCAACAATGATAGAAAAATTAAGATATTCTTTAGTGGATTAAAACCACACCTTTGAATGGTTCTAGAAATTCGAGACTTTGGGTGTTATGAAGATTTTGTTTGATGTGCCCTCAAATTGGATATGGATTTTGTAGAATGGTCCCGTGGATAGGGTGATAATTAATGAAAGATGGATTTTCAAGCCAAAGGATCTAATGATAAAGTTTGGAAGAAAAATTAATGACCCAAATGTCAAAATGTGGGAAGTTGCATCATGGTAACTTCCTCAAAGGGATGGGGAAATTCTTCAAGTGTGGGAAAGAAGGTCACTATGCTCAAGAGTGTCGAAAAGACATGAGAAGAAAGTAGAATGTAGTGGAAGAAAAGAGAGCCCCGCCCATGGTTCATTGCTACAACTATAGGGAGCAAGGGCACTATGCAAACCAGTACACCAAACCTTGAGTCCTCAAGGGTACTTAGAATTAACAGCAACAAAATACAAAGGAACAAGGAAAGGATTATGCCATCACTAATAAGGAAGTGGAGAAAAAAAAATCATGCAAGGTTCACTTCTTATTCACTCATGTATGGAAAAAGTCTTATTTTATTCAAGTTCTACGCATTTCCTTATATCTTGAAAGTTTTCTATAACTATAGAATTGAAGCCCTGAAACCTTGAAGTAGAGATATCTTTAAAAAAACCATGTGGTGATATCATTGAAACCCAAGTGTTTGAATATCTTCTTGTTGACGTATGTGGAAAGAATCTTCGAGTGAGTCTCATAATAATTTCCTTGGTAGAATTAGATGATATAATGGGAATGGATTGGATCTCTTTATATAGAGCACATATCAACTATCGGTAAAAAGAAATATTTGTTCATATTCTGAACCATCCTATTCTAATCTAAAAATTCAAGGAAGATCATGAATCTCCTTTGAAAAATCATTCATGGGTGTGGGTTTTGATGCCATATGAAGAAGCATACCTTACCCAAAGAGTTGAGCCAATGGAAAGTGCCAAAACCTTGTTGAAATTCCCATCATGAGGGAATACGTTTATATGTTTCTTGAAGAGTTACTCAGACTTCTATCGGATCATGAGGTAAAGTTCTAAATAGAACCCATACCTCGAGCTACTCCTATCTTAAAATTATCCCAATCAGTTGTCTCCAATCGAACTGGAGGGTTTAAAGAAGCAGCTGCAATAACAATTGGACAAAGGGTTCATACACCCAAGGGAATCACCTTAGGGTGCGCCAGTGCTCTTTATGAAGAAGGATGAATCAATGATTTTCTGTATCGATTATCAGGAACTCAATAAGATCACCATAAAGATAAAGTATCATCTTCCAAAGATAGATGACTTGTTTGGTCAGCTAAAAGGAGATCAATACTTCTTAAAGGTGGATCTTCATTTTGGATATCATCATCTAAAGGTGAAGAAGGAAGATATTTATATAACTGCCTTATGTACAATGTATGGGCACTATGAGTTTCTAGAGATGCCCTTCCGACTAACTAATTCCCCTGAAATCCTCAGGTATTTTATGAATAGAGTCTTTAGACACTAACTCTACAAATTTTTGGTAGTTTTTATCGATGATATTCACATATACTTCAAGATAAATTAGGAACATGAAGAACATATAAGACCTGTGTTAGTGACATTGAGAAAGTATAAGTTGCATTCCAAGTTCAACAAGTGTGACTTTTGGATGAAGCAAGTCACGTTCTTGGGACATGTGATCACATGTGAAGGAATTTTTGTGGATCCTTCAAAATAAAGATGATTGAGGAATGTTCCATACCCTCTAGTGTCACAGAAATATTTAGTTTTCTTATATTAGTTGGGTATTATGGATGTTTTGTGAGAAATTTATCACAATTGTCAAGCCTTATAACTATGTTGACAAGGAATGGGGTAAAGTATGTCTAGATGGAAGAATGTGAGGGAAGTTTCAAAGAGCTAAAGGGAAGGTGGATCACTGCACATGTACTCACACTACCAAAAAGTGTAGAATGTTTTGTGATATATAGTGTTGAATCAAAGAAATTATTGGGTTTCATACTCATGAAAATGATAATTTGATAGCCTATTCCTCATGCTAGTTACAGATCTAAGAGCTGAACTACCCGATTCATGATCTAGAGCTGGCAGCCATGATTTTTGCGTAGAAAATCTGGCGGCACTAACTTTATGGTGAGAAGTGTGACATATACACAAACCACAAGATCCTAAAGTATATATTCACACAAAAGGATATCGACATGTTTCAAAGGAGATGGTTAGAGATAATAAAGTACTATGATTTCTCTATTAACTGACATCTTGGAATTGAGAACAAGGTAGCTGATGCTCTAAGTATAAAAGAACCTACTACTCTATCCATGTTACAGATTTATAAAGACTGTATATTCTTGGATATTCAATGAATGGATTTGGAAATCATAAGGGTAGGGGATACATCCCAACTTTCCCAAATGAATTTTAAACCATCTATCCAAGAGAATACTAAGGATGAAAAAAGGGAAGATCTGGAATTACAAAAGAATGTGAATTTTGTAAAGGATGTGAAGCTTCAAGAGTTCTATATCGATGATGATGGTGTGAATTGGTTTGGAATACGACTTTTTGTGCCTTCATCACCTGGGATAAATAAGGAGCTATTGTACAATGCACATAGCCCAACATTATCTATCCATCCTAGTAGCACCATGATTTATGGAGATCTCTGAGAACACTTATGGTGGGATAACATGAATAAGGATATTGTAGAATATATATCAAGGTTCTTGGTATGTCATAAAGTTAAAATAGAGTAAAAAAAGTCAAAAGGGATGATGCAATTGTTTCATATACCCAATTGAAAATGGGAGAATGTCACTATGGACTTTTTCATGGGTCTCCCAAAGACGTACAAGGGAAATAATGTGATAAGGGTTTTGGTTGAATAACTCACCAAGACTGCCAATTTTATCGCCCTTCGGGAAGATCTTTCACTTGAACAACTTGGAAAGATATATGTGAAGGATGTGGGGAGACTACATGGTGTTCCACTCTCGATTGTCTCTGACCGTGATCCAAGGTTCACATCTAAATTCTGGAGTCTTTAACATGCATTGAGTACTAAATTAAATATCAACACAGCCTATCACCCCCAAAATGATGGCCAATCTAAAAATACTATTCAAATGCTTAAAGATATTCTAAGAGCCTACTATTTATAATTCAAAGGTAGATGGGATCAGAATATCCCATTGATTGAGTTCTCATACAATAATAGCTTCCACTCGAGTATTCAGATTGCTCCATATGAGGCTTTGTATGGATTTTGAAATTGGAGATAATGTATTCCCTCAAATATCCCCATGAAAGAGATTCATGTGGTTTGGAAAGAAATGTAAGATAAGCCCAAGGTACATTGGCCCCTTTGAGATATTTGACCGCATAAAATCAGTGGCCTATCATCTTGAACTTCCACTAAATATGGTTCCATTTTATGATTTTTTTCATGTAACACTTCTAATAAAGTACATACCAGACCCCTCACATGTTCTGAACTCAGAAGTGTCACTTATGGATGATGATTTCACTTATGAGGAGTAGCCAGTAAATATTTTGGATAGGATAGATGAGGTCCTATGCAACAAAACTACCCATATTTTTAAAGTGTTTTGGAGGAACCATAAGTTTTAAAAAGCTACTTGGTAATCGGAAGAGGTGATGAAGGATAATTACCATTACCTATTTGTGAAAAACAAAATTTCGAGGGAGAAATTTCATAAGGAGGAAGAATTTAATGGCCCAAAGTTTTATTAGTGTAATTCCCTTATTATAATTATGCCTTATAGTATAATCACATTAGGAAGCACAATGAAATATCATGATACTAAATACTATGTGATCATTAAAAATAATTTCACCACTTTTATGTTCTGAATTTTGAAAATCTGACATACACGGTTTGGTTCTGGGTGATTTTTGGAGTCTAATAAAACAAATATAATTTTTAGTGAATAAAAACCTACCCTTATGAATAGTAACCTACCCTTATGAATATTAATATGACCCTTATAATTACAAATTCATCCAAAATAATATTAATCACACCCATTAATGATTAAATAAAATTTATGCATCTTATAAGTGAAAATATGACCATAGTAAAATTATTGGAATTTCTATAAGAAATAAATAATTAATTTTAATTAATTAATTAATTGAAAAGAAAATGAATTTTCCTAAAAAAATTCATAAATTAAAAATTCTATGTCTTCTTGTTTTAAGATAATTTTATAAGAACTTATGTAATTATTTAAATCATTATGAAATCCGATTTAATTTTAAAATATGTATTTTTCATAAATTGTGATTTTAATTAAAAATTAAATTAATCATGTTTAGAAAATTATTTTAGAATAATGGAGTTCATTTTTTTATTTTAAACCTAAAAATTTGGTTAGGGTGAATTTTTTGGATTTTTCTGAAATATGTGATTTTTTTAATAGTGAAATGCTATAATTTGCAAAATAAGCTTAATACATTAATTATAAAGTCATCTATGTTGTTCTAATAATGTAATATCAATTGTTTTGAACTCACATGAACTTATTACTATTCTTGGTCATGTAATCATCACTATTACTTTTCTTGTGAAGAAATAATAAATTAGTAATGTAATATTGAGAAAACCCCTCTCCCATCCACTATAAATACCACCCTTCACACCCTCATTTCCTCACACCTCTCAAGATTCAATACTTATCTAAAATCTTTCCAAAAATATTCCTAATCCCCTCCCCCATTTCCAAAGATCTTTTGGTCTCATCAAAAGACCAATCCAAGGTTCCTTAATGAGGATTCGAGAAGTAATTCCTCTCTCTCTCTCTTTTCCTTTAATTTCCTTTCAATTTCAAGTTCTTTTCTTAATATCTCTCAAAATATCCTCATCTATATAGTGTGATACCTCTATTATGTTACATATAATGGAATTTTATGATACTAATGAGATAATATATCATCCAACCTTCTTCTCCTCTTTTTATTTTAGAAAGGAAAACATTGTTTGTGATGTGTTAATTTATCAACTTCAAGAACGACATGTTTTCATTTTCCTTTATCACCTTCATATATGGTCATGTAACCATTTTTATGGTTAAATCAGATTGTGTTATATTTATTATATCCTATTTAATGTTCTGGAACTATATTATGTATATATTATTAAATTATTAAACAAAACAAGTTTGTTGTGGCCGAAAAACCGCACGAAGTAACCCAAACGATCATCATTAAATTCTTTTCTAATGATTCATTCTAATGGTATATAAAAATTATTAATAATATCATTTATTGTTATATAACATAAATAATAAAATTTAATATCATTTTTTTATTTTTATCCATGTTCTACATGAACTTCCATCCATAATGTTCATGAAAACAAAGAAAAATAACACTTCCGAACAATGAATTTAAACTCTATAACTCATCCAAATGCCTATAAAAGAACATAATAAAACCTTAACGAACCTTATTAATGTATAATAGTTTCTGTAATTTTTATTTAATCAATATGATGTGGTTATATAAAACATTAATTTGAATAATGTTTTTGGATGCAAGGTAAGGGGAAATTCTCAAACCCAACTCCCATACTTTGGGTTTTTCCTCTTTCAACCCATTTTTAGTTTCTATATTCCTTAAGAATAATTTCGTAATCATAATAATACCTATTATAAGATATAAGTTTTTCTAATTGAATTTATGAAACATCCAATGTTCTTCTAAATGAACTCTTCTTACAAATAAACACCCACTTTTTTACTTGTCAAAGATTGTTTATACTTAACTCATCATTGATTTTTATAAGTAATGAATGTTATCCCATATTTATTTTGGGAGAAAAATATTTACGAATGTATTCATTATAATGTGAAAACCATTATTTCCATTGGTTATTTTGTGTTTAATTTGGATATATGTTCTATGTGCCATTCATGATAATGAAAATGTTATGGGATGACGGGTGCGCCTGGAATTATATAGCACAATATGAATGTTTGAAGGTGATGGGTGAACCTATAATTATACAGCCCTCCAATGAATTAGGTAAAGTGATTAATATCATGAGTTAAATTTAAATTATGTGTGAACATGATGCTATCTTTGTTCATAACTATTTGTGGTATCTGACCACTAAGACATGATGTTTCACTTTTTATACATTTCTACATTTCAAGTATTTTATTAATGATTCCTCTTATATTCATGATCCTTTGACTTTGTTATGATTTTGATGACCCATTTTTATATTTTTCATATCTATCCTCTTAATGGGATTTTATATCACCCATTTTTTATGTGTATCCTCGGGTGATTATGTATACTAAGGATTTTTCAAGGGACAATAAGAAGCTGGAGAAGAATGAGTTAAATAAATGTTTATGTTTGATATTGTAAATGTCATGTATGGTCTAAGTTTTCCCAAGTTACTAAACCTATTCATCCTCATTTTCTTAATACTATTATGTTGTTTATCTTTATAATGATTTAATATTAATTTAAGAAAATTCTAGGTCACTATAGTTGGTATCAGGGGCATGGATTAATAAATTTGGGAATTAATGTAAGTAAACCCTCGAGAAAACCTCTAGTATGAGACTAAGTAAAAATATGCACACAAGAAGCTTTACATAGGGAACCCATAATTTATTATTTTAGTGAATATTGTACAAATTAATAAGTTATTTATTCATGACTTGTTGACTTATGTTTTGTTCTAACCATTCCTATTTTAGAAAATCGTGGGAACCAGAACGTACCAGGCCAAAAACCCCAATGAGGGAAAATGCAACGATTTCCCGAACGACATCCCAATGATTTGGTAGGTGGAGATAAAATATTTATGGTGATGCTTACCTAACTATCTCAGGTTATGAATAATAACCAGATTAATGGAGAATGTCCTCTTTCACCTTAGAGGGAAAACTCTCTATCGTGTGTTTTATACGCCAATGAACACTGATGTTTAGTGGGTCTTATGATCCACTAGTTGTGAAACAGTTGGTAGAATCCATATAAAAGATATTTTCTCTACTTCATTACTCTGAGATGTAGAAGTTAACACTAGTTGTTTATCATCTAGATAGAGGGGTCAATCAATGGTGGTAATTGATTAAGAACACCAATCCAATTGATGAAATTGAATAGATGAAATGGGAAGACTTTAAGATCATGTTTCTTAACAAGTATTTCCCAAAAACTCTTTATACAAATATGAATAGAGAATTCATAGAGCTCAGGAAAAAGGAAGGAAAATCTGTCAGGACCTACAAAGAGAATTTCAAAAGGCTTGAAAGGTTCACTTCAGGTTTTGTTATCATCAATGATAGCAAAATTGATAGATTTTTTAGTGGATTAAAACAACACCTTCAAAGGGATCTTTCAATTAGAGACATTGGGAGTTATGAAGAATTTTTTCAGTGTTCCCTCAAAGTAGATATGGGATTTGTAGAATGGTTCCTTGGTTATGGAGATAAGAAATGAAATATGGAGTTTCAAGTCGTAGGATCTAATGATAAAGGTGGGAAGAAAACTCAACAACCCACATTCCAAAATATGGGAAGTTGCATCATGGGAACTACCTCAAAATTATGGGAAAAATTTTCATGTGTGGTAAAGAAGGCCACCATGCTCAAGAGTATAAAAAATACATGATAAAGATAATTTAGTGTAGGAAAGGGGAGACCTTCCCATAGTTCAATGCTATAACTTTAGGGAGAAAGGGCACTATGCAAGATAGTACACTTAACCTTGTGTCCTCAAGATTAATCAGTGTTAGCAGTCACCAAAGCCAAAATAATAAGGGAAGTCTTATGTAATCACAATTTTGGAAGTGTAGAAGGATAATTAGGTTATACAAAGAACACTTCTTATTCACTCAAGAATGGAAAATTCTTATTTGATTCTGATTCTACGCATTTATTTATATCTTAAATGTTTTCAAGAACTATAGAATCGAAGCCCCGAAATCTTGAAGTAGAGATATCTGTAAAAATACCAAGTTGTTAATTCATTTCAACCTAAGTGTTTGACTCTATTATGTTGATATATGTGGGAAGATTATTCTATGGAATCTCATAATACTTCCCTTAGTGTAATTATATACAATAATGGGAATGGATTTTATCTCATTATATAGAGCACATATCAACTGTATGGAAAAGGAAATATCTTTTCATATTCTGAACCATCCCAAGATCCTCTAAAAATGCAAGTAATATAGTGAATCTCCTTTGAAAAATCCTTCAATGGTGTGGGTGTTGATACCCTATCAAGAAGCATACCTCACCCAAATAGTTCAGTCAAAGGAAGGTGTCAACCTTATAGAAATTCCCAACATGAGGGAATAAGGTGATGTATTCCCCAAAGAGTTACTCAGACTTCTCCAAGATCGTGAGGTAGTGTTCCCAATATAAATCATACCAAAAGCTACTCCTATATCAAAGTTTACCTATAGGATACCTCTTATAAAACTAGAGGAGTTAAAGAAGTAGCTGAAAGAGCATTTGGACAAAGGGTTCATATGCCATAGTGCATCACCTTGTGTTGTACTAGTTCTCTTTGTGAAGAATAAATATGGATCAATGCGGTTATGGATCAATTATTGGGAACTCAACAAGATAAAAATAAAGAAAAAGTATCATCTTCCAAGGATAGATGACTTGTTGAATATGATAAAAGGAGATCAATACTTCTCAATGGTGGATCTTTGCTGTGTACATCGTCAGCTAAAGGTGAAGAAGAAAGATATTTAGAAGACCGCCTTCCATACAATGTATTAGTACTATAATTTTATGGTGATTCCCTTTGGACTTACTAATGCCCCATCAATCTTCATGAATTTTATTAATAGAGTCTTTATACATTACCTCAAAAAACTTGTGGTAGTGTTTAACACTGATATTCTTTTCTACTGCAAGATGAAGGAGGAAGATGAAGAACATCTAAGATTTATGTTGGCGACATTGAGAAAGGATAAGTTGTACGCAAATATCATCAAGTGTGACTTCTGGATGAAGAAACTCACATTCTTGGGACATCTTATCACAAGTGAGGGAATTTCTATGGATCCTTCAAAAACAATGGTGATTGAGAAATGGCACATAAATCCATAGTTTTCACGGATTGGTTGGGTACTACCCACATTTTGTGAGAAATTTCTCTTGATTTTCAAGCCTGCTAACTAAGTTAACAAGGAAAGGGGTAATGTATGTCTAGAAAGAATAATTTGAGGGAAGATTCAAGGAGTTAAAGAGAAGTCTGATCACTGCACTTGTACTCACACTACCAAAAAGTAGAGAAAGTTTTTTGATATACAGTGATTCTTTAAATAAATTCTTGGATTGTGTACTCATAAAAAATGATAATGTGATAGCCTATGCCTCATGTTAGTGGAAGATCCATGAGCAGTACTACCCGACGCATGATCTTGAGTTAGAAACCATGATTTTTTCTTCAAAATATGACATTACAAACTTTATCCTGAGAAGTGTAACATATACACTCACTACAAGAGCCTAATTTATATATTCACACAAAACTAGATAAATATGCATCAAAGGATATGGTTAGATACAATCAAGTACTATGATTTCTCTATTCACTACCATCCTAGAATAGTGAACAAGGTAGCTGATGATCTAAGTTGAAAAGAACCTGATACTCTATCCATTTTGTGGATTGAGAAAAACCCTATATTATTGGATATTTAATAGATGGATTTAGAAATCACTAGGGTAGGGGATACATCTTACCTTTCACAAATGATTTCGCAACCATCTATCCAAAGGAAGATTAAGGAGGCACAAAGGGATAATATGAAGTTACAAAAGAAGATTAATGAAATAAAGGATGTGAAGTTGCAAGAGTTTCATATCAATGATGATGGTGTGATTCGGTTTGGAACACGAATTTGTGTACCTTAATCACTCAGGGTAAAGAAGGAACTATTGTAAAATGCACATTTCTCAGCATTCTCTATCTATCCTAGTAGCACCAAGATGTATCAAGATCCCCAAGAACACTTTTGGTGGGATAACAAGAAGAAGTATATTGTGGAATGTATCTCAAGGTGCTTGGTATGTCAACAAGTTGAATCAGAGTGAAAAAAACTAAAGGGATGATGCAACCATTTCCTATACCCTCGTGGAAGTGGAATAATGCCACTATGGACTTTGTCACAGGTCTCCCAAAGAGGTCCTAGGTAAGTAATGTGATATGGGTTGTGGTTGAACGACTCACCAAGACTAACCATTTTATCTCTATTTAGGAAGATCTCTTTCTTGAACAACTTGCAATGATATATGTGAAGGAAGTGGTGAGACTACATGGTGTTCCACTCTAGATTGTCTCTAACCATGATCTAAGGTTCATATCTAAATTCTTCAGGAGTCATCAACATGATTTGAGTACAGAATTTAATTTCACCACATCCTATCACCCCCAAAATGATGGCCAATTTGAAAGGACTATTTAGACACTTGAAGATATGCTAAGATCCTTCTCATTAGAATTCAAAGGTTGGTGGGATCAGCATCTCCCATTGGTTGTGTTCTCATACAATAGTAGCTTCCAATCGAGTATTTAGACGGATCCATATGAAGCTTTATATGGAAAGTGATGTATAAATATAACCTATTGGGATGAAGTTGGATAAATAAATCTACTTGGACATGATCCTGTGAAAAAGATGACATAGATAGTTCAAGTAATACAAAAACATATCCAATATACTTAGAGTCGACAAAAGAGCTATGCTGACAACCATTGAAGGGACTTAGGTTTTGACGTTGGAGGTAAATTCTTCCTTCAAATATTACTATAGAAGAGAGTCATGTGGCTTTGAAAGAAAGGGAAATTAAGCCCACAGTACATTGGACCCTTTGATATCCTTGACCATATAGGATATGTGGCCTATCGGATTTCACATCCGCTGAATATGGTTCAAGTTCATGATATTTTTCACATATCACTCCAGAAGAAGTACATACCAAACCCCTCACATGTACTGAACTTAGAGGTGGTACAGCTGGAAGATGATATCTCTTATGAGGATCATCCAGTAAAGATTCTAGACATGAGAGATAAGGTCTTATACAACATGACAACCCATATTGTTAAAGTGTTGTGGAGGAACCATAAGTTTTAAGAAGCTACTTGGTAATAGGAAGAGGCAATGATGGAGAATTACCCTTACCTGTTTTTGTAAAACGAAATTTCGAGGGAGAAATTTAATAAAGAGGAAGAATGTAATGACCCAAAGTCTTATCAATGGAATTACATTATTATAATTATTCTTTATAGTATAATCACATTAGGAAGCACAATAACATATCATAATACTAAATACTATGTGATCATTAAATATAATTTGGTCACTTCTATGTTTTGAATTTCGGAAATATGACATACACGGTTGCGTTTAGGGGGATTTTTGGAGTCTAATAGAACAAACATAATTTTGGGTGAATAGTAACCTACCCTTATGAATAGTAACCAACCCTTATGAATAGTAATATGACCCTTATGAATAGTAAATCATCCAAAATAATGATAACCTCACCCATGAATGATTAAATAAAATTAAGTATCTTATAAGTGATAATATGACCATAGTAAAAGTATTAGTATTTCTGTATGTCATAAATAATTAATTATAATTAATGAATTAATTTAAAATAAAATTATTTTTTAAAAAAATTTCAAAAATTAAAAATTATATGTCTTATTTTTAAGATAATTAGATAATAACTTATGTAATTTTTGAAAGCATTATGAAAGCAGTTTTAAATTTAAAATATTTATTTTTCATGTAAATTATGATTTTAATTAAAAATTAAATTAATCATATTTAGAAAATTATTTTTGAAAAATGGTGTTCATTTTTTTCTACAAATCGAAAAATAGTTAGGGTGAATTTTTGGGATTTCTCTGAAATACTTGAATTTTTTATTAATAGTGAAATGGTATAATTTACAAAATAACCTAAATACATTAATTATAGAGTCATGTATGATTTTATGTTAATATAAGCCCAATTGGTTCGAAAACACATGAACTTATTAATATTATTGATCATGTAATCATCACTCTTATTTGTCTTGTAGAGAAATAATAAATTAATGAATATTGTATTGAGAAAACCCCTCTCCCCTCCACTATAAATACCACCCTTCACACCCTCATTTAATCATGCCTCTCAAGATTAAAAAATTCACTAAAATCTATCCAAAAATATTCCCTAGATCCTCCCCCACGTCCAAAGATCTTCTAGTCTCATTAAAAGACCTATCCAAGGTACCTTAAGGTGGATTCAAGAGGTAATTCCTCTCTCTCGTTTCCTTTTATTTCCTTTCAATTTCAAGTTATTTTATTAATTTATCCCCACCTATCATCATCCACATGGTATGGTTACTCCATCATATTACATATAATATAATTTTATGATACTAATGGGATAATATATCATCCATCCTACTTCTCCTCTTTTATTTATTTTAACAAGGAAAATGTTGTTTGTGAAGTGTTAATTTATCACCGTCAAGAATGACATGTATTCATTTTCCTTTGTCACCTTCAGATCTAGTCATGAAACCATTTTTATAGTTGAACCTGATTATTTTATATTTATTATAAACTATTTAATGTTTTGTAACTAACTTATGTTCATATTAAAAAAATATTAAACAAAACAAGTTTGTTGTGGTCGAAAAACTGCCCGAATTAACCCAAATGATCATTATTAAATTATTTTCTAATGATTCATTATCTTGGTATATAAAACAATTATTTATAACATAAATTCCAGTTATTTGACTTAATTATTAACATTTAATATAATTTCTATATTTTTATCCATGTTATACATGAACTTTCATTCATACCGTTCATGAAAACTAAGAAAAAGAACACTTCTGAACAATGAATTTTAACTCGATAACTCATCCAAAGGCCCATAAAAGAAATTAACAACACCTTAATAAATATTATTAATATATAAAAGGTTCTTTAATTTTTAATTAATGAATATAATGTGGTTATATAGAACATTAAAGTGAATAATGTGTTTAGAAACAAGGTTAGGGTAAATTCTTGAACCCAACTCTCATACTTTGGGTTTTCCCTCTTACAACCCATTTTCAGTGTGGATATGCCTTAAATATTATTTATTAATCCTAATATTACATATTATAAGATATAAAATATTATAATTTAATTTATTACAAACCTAATGTTCTTCCAAATGAACACTTCTTACAAATAAACACCCTCTTTTTACTTCTGAATGATTATTTCTACTTCACTCGTCGTCGATTGTTCTAAGTTAAGAATGTTATCCCCTATTTATTTTGGGTGAAAAAATGTTTATGAATATATTATTTATGATTTGAAGTACATTCCTTTCCATGTGTTTTTTTAGTTTTATGTTTTATATATGTTCTATGTGGCATGTATGATAATGAAAATGTTATGATAAGACAGGTGTGCCAGAAATTATATATCCCAATATGAATGTTTGAATGTGATGGGTGTGACTGGAATTATGAAGCTCTCTAATACATTGAGGAAAGTAATTAATCTCGTGATTTAAATTGAAATTATGTGTGAACATGATTCTATATTTTTTCACAACTATGTGTGGTAGTTGACCACTAAAACATGATGTTTCATTTTTTATGTATTGCCAAATTTCAAGTATTTTATTAATGATTCCTCTCATGTTCATGATATTTTGCCTATGTAATTATTGTGCTCACTCATAGTTATATTTTTCATATCTATACTCTTGATCGTCTTTTATATCACCCCTTTTTGATATATATATCTTCAGTTGATTATGTGTACTAAGGAGTTTTCAAGGGAAAATAAGAAGCTGGAAAAGAATGAATTAAAATAAATATTTATGTTTGATGTTGTAAATGTTATGTATAGTCCTATTTTTTTTTTGAGAAACTAAACCTTTTGATATTTGTGG
Source organism: Viscum album (assembly GCA_963277665.1). Lineage (NCBI taxonomy): Eukaryota > Viridiplantae > Streptophyta > Magnoliopsida > Santalales > Viscaceae > Viscum > Viscum album. Next base: position 252,402,620 of record OY728133.1, read on the forward strand.
TTTAATATTATTATATTGTTTATCTTCATAATGATGTAATAGTAATTTAATAAAAGGTTGGGTTGCTATACTAGAATCTCAGGTCTATTTCAGCATGGTATACCATCCTCAATTTTATGGTCAGATAGAAAAATAAATTCATATTCTTGATGATATTCTTCTCACTTTTTTTACTTTAGTGGGGATCAGGATGATCGCTTAGGGCTGGATGATTTTTCTTATAACAATAGTTACCAGTCGATAATCAAAATGGCTCTTTTTGATGCCTTGTATAACCTCCCTTAACGATCTACATTCTGTTGGTCAGAGATTGGTGAAAGTTTATTGGTTGGAAAGATATTGGTTATAGATATTATGAAAAGGGTTCAATTGATTCATCAATTAATTTTGATGTCACGGATCTTGTATAAGTATTATATTGATCGTCATCACTGAATGTTGGAATTCTCAGTTGGCGATCAGGTGTTCATGAATGTTTCACCCTATTTGGGTCATCCACAGGTTGGGAGGAATAAAAAACATTCTCCTCAGTTTGTGGGAACTTTTGAGGACTTTGAGAAGGTGGTAAAAGAATTTTATCATTTAGAAATTACATCATATCTTACATTGATACATAACATGTTCCATTTATCTTAAATACAAAAGTATATATTTGATCCATCTCATGTTCTAAGATAGAGGGATATTGAGGTTAAACATGATTTATTAGTGACTGAATGTATAGTTAGGATAGTTTTTTATGAAACTAAGTTACTTCATGAGAGGATGATACCTTTGGTTCGAGTGTTATGGCAGAACGGTTCTGATTCTAATGAGATCTGTGAGATGAAGACACTTATGAGAGAGTAGTGGCCTAATATTTTTGACGTGTAAGATTCTGAGTTGTTGTATGGGGATAGAATGTTTCTATGGTGGGGAGGTTGTAACATCCAATTTATTTTTTTAGGTATACTTAATCCCCCATTTTGATTATGCTTTGGTTGGGTTTCTTTAAGTGTTGTTTCAGGTGAAAACCCTGAATATTTTGAACTTTTTTGGTCTGTGCATAGTTGGGGCATTGGTTTCCAAAATCATTCTCCCTTTAATTAAAAATCATGAAAATATAGATAGTGGGTTTTTTCATGTCTAATGCAGAGTTTGAAAAACTATGCACCCACCTAGGAGAAACCCTGCAACCCAATTAAAATGTGTGCTTGTCTAGGGAACATGATTTGTCTAACTTTGTTTCCCTACACAACTAACCATGAAAGATATTAAATTAATTCAAAAATATAATTTTAAAATCCCAAAACCTCTTTTTTTGGTTCTTTATAGACCTAGATCAACCCCATATTATTTATTTTTCCTCAAGAGCGCCTAATAAAAAAATTTATCCCCTCTACACCCTTTCAAAATTGGTTCAAATCTTGGTAAACGAAATTCAATCTCTACCTAGTAGGTTTCCTCTTCTCATTCTCTTTCTCCCACTCTCTCTTCTTTTCTCCTTAAGTTTTTTTATATTTTTGTGTTGTTAGAGGATCTAATACACTTTTTTTTAGATCTTGAATCTAGTTATTTATTCTTGGATATCTATTTTTAGTGCTCTTTATATGATTTCCCAGGAAGGGATTGGCATTTTTAGATCTCGTGTTACCAAGTTAGGTGGTTCCGTTATGATGGATAATTTTTATTAAACCAAAATTTCATTATTTAAATTGAATTATTTTATTTAACTTAAATTTCTTGATATAAATTAAATTTCCTTTAATTGGTTGATTAAAAACCCAATTCCATTTAATTGGGGTTTTGAAATTGATTATGTTGAATTGGGGGGGGGAATTTCTATTGAATTGGGGTGTTATTATGAAATTGAAAAAAAAATTTGGAATTTAAATTGTTTAATTTCAATTGTGAAATTAAATTGGGGAAATTGATTTCAAATTGGTATTTGATAAAAATGGATGAAATGGTTTTGATTGAAACCCATTGGTATAATCATGGAAAATGGAATTATTTGATTAAAATACTATTTTAGTTTTTGAATTGAAAATTAGAATATTTTAAATGGTAGGATTAGATGAATTTTATTTTAAGTGGTATTAAATAAAATTTCTCATCATTGATTATATTAGAGTAGATTCATTCTTATGTGGTTAGTGATTTATTAGATATATAACTCTATGATTTAAAACACTAATAATACATATGCAGTAGTCACATCCCTGATGTGATGGTGATTATCTCTCCTTGTTCAATATCTAGGGGCGTTTGTACACATAATTTTGTGACAACTATTTGAGTGTGTAGAGTTAAAAATCATGGAACTATCATACATTTTGGTAGATGAACATGTTGTTCCCATGTTTATATTTTAGATATATGTTTGTTCCAATGTTTGTGAAATATTTTACCATGAATTCAGATTTATATAAACTATTTTATATAAAAATTTATTTTAAGCCATTTTTGAAAATTATATCCATCATGTTAAATGTAAATCATGATTTTTTAAAATATGATTTTTAAATTTCATGGTTGTTTATTTAAAATTAAAATCTACTTATGTGGTTAATTAAATGTTAGAATATTGTTATGGAATCATTGGTGAGACCCTACTAGTAATTTATCTCACACTATACCTATTTTTTAGGTGTTTTAAGATTATCATGTTCTTTGTTTGAGCAAGGGTAAGGAACCACTTGGAGGTAGTTATATTTATTGATCCTTGGTCTTGGAGTGTTTTTCCCATTGGGACTTTGGTTTTATCCTATTTATTGGTACTCTATTATATTACTTTTTCTTGTTTATACTTTCTATAATTTTGGTACTATTCTCCCTATAGAGTTTTTCTTTTTTTCATTCTAACTTGTTTAACTCATTTTTTCTAGGTTTGTGGAAAATTCATTCCTACTTTCTATTTGTTTGATTTCAGGTTCTTATTACCAAACTGTGGGGATTAGGAACACCCTTCAGGCTATGTCAAGTGTCATATTAGTTATTAAGTTACTAGGGTACCCGAGATAGTTTGTGACAATGCTTGTTAAGAAATAGCTTCTTACTGTATTCCAACTCCATTGCTTCAAATTCATCCTTTGTTTTCATGGTCTTGAAAATTTTCCACCAAATAAAATCATCTCCTTTAAATGGTATATCTATAAAGTAATATTCTCCTTCTTATAACAATGAAGCATAAAAAAGATCTTATCTTTGGAGTTTACCCATTTTTCTACAATATATATAGTAGAATTTCTACTAAATATAAGTGTTTCTTAGTGTATGAAGGACTTAATAATGAATATATCATTTTTAGTGAATTAGAAAATTAAACTTGGTTAAAGTAATTGTTCATAACTTTGGATAAGTGTTTAGGTACCTCCAAGAGGTTTTTAATTCTAACTCCCATTGCTTTGGGAATGTTTCTCAAAAAATTGATTTATTTCCATCGCATAGGTTATTGGTCTAGTTTCTCATGGTTTTCAATATTTTTTAAAATATCAAAGGATAAAAAATATATATATTAATAGAGTGTGAATAAATATAATATCCACATGTGGAAATCATTTATAAATTCTTCACCTATGGGATCCCAATGTTTAGCGTAGGTTATATTTTACTAACATAATTCCTAGGTTAACTAAAAATTAATCTGATGCCCACTATAGTGGATTTTATTTTATTTTACTTGATTATTACATAATTTTTGAGATAAAAATATAATAATAATGACAATATATATTAAAAAGGTTTAGTATCTTAGTAATATTAGGTTTTTACAATATAAGAATACAAAAAACATTAATCAATAAATAATTACTCTCATATAGTCTTCCAATTAGCCTTAATATTCTATTTAGTACATATAGACACTTGAGTATATAAATTAAATAATGAGTGATCCAAAATTACCTTAAATGGGATGAATAAAAGAGGAAAAATATAAGATATGAAATAATATGTAACATGGGTGAGCATAATCATCATCGCTATATCATAAGCTAAGGATATTCATCAAAATCATGATGTAATCATTTTAAATGGTCATGGAATTCAGAATATAAATAATAATGAAACATTGTAACATTGTGTTCAAATCCCAAATATTATTTTCCAAAAAATATAGCATGATTTCGGCTCATAACATTGTGTACAAATAATCACTTAATAAAATTTGAACAAATCTAGCATCATGTTCATACATAATACACATAATATCCTAAGACATACCATATTACCCAAATAATTGAAGGGATATATAATTATGGTCTATCTCATAAAATCATAATATGGTCATAATAATGTATTCCACATACAAAAACATGTATCAATCTTGAACATCAAATAAAACAATGAAAAAAATAATCAGTTTCATGATAGCATAGTAAGGAAAATTAAAATGAATAAGTCATAGAATTTCCCCAAACTATAATGAAAGAATATAATTTCATTTCTTAAATGTTCTAATTAATAATATATTATCATGTTTCTTTAAAAAGAAAATAAAAACATTATAATGAATCAAAGAGTTTCATTGGGAATAAACATGTTATCGTTAATCATATAGGTGGATTAGAAATCATCCCAAAAAAATAAAAACATATATAACCCTATAGGAAAAAATGGGAACATAAAAACTAATTTTAGAATGGATTTATAATAATACTGTGGAAAATAAAGATAAATGGGTGGTTCACACAAAATTAAATAGTTTAGTTCAAGATACCTATTACCTTAGGGTCCATTTTAATTCAGGGAATTTTCACACCTAAGTAATAAAATTATACTTATTAAAACATAAATCCATAAGTAAATTATATTATTTATTTTCATTCTTGATCAGTTATAATCATTTTATTTTATTTTTTACAATTTAGTTTAAAGATAATATGACTTGGTGATTTTTTTTCTTCTAAATTATCCCTTTTTGTTTTGATTTCAGTACTTTAATTATTTTTAATTTATTATTTTGTAAAATTACTTTCTGAATATTAGAACTCATTAAACTAACTTTATATTAAATAATATGTACAAACCATCCATGTGGGTAGTGATAAGTAAAGTAATGACAATTTCCTGATAGACTGGTGAAATCATCAATCAACAAGACATTTCAAGTTAGGGGGAGTTAGAGTGTATAAAATAAATTGATTAAAATATTTATAACAATATCATAATAATATTAATTTGTTATATAATTATATATTAAATATTTTAAAAAGTTATAGAAATTTAAATTTATTGGGATAGTCAAAATATTAATATATAAAAATCTAATAAAGATAATTGGTGTTTCAAATTTATTGAAGATTTACTCCATTTCTAAATCCGTAAAGGCTTGGGGTTATGTGACTCCAAAATGTTAATAAGGAAATATGTAAAATTGTAGAATCATGTACTTTTGTAATTTTATGGGATTTTATTTTCTAGGTAAGGGATGGGGGTATTTATACTTATGGATAGAGGTATTTTTAGGTTAAAATATTTATTATTTTATCATTTAGGATAAATAATTATGAATAGTATTGATTCATGTGATATTAACTAGTTTATTATTAAAAAAGGAGGGATATTTGGCCTTCAAATTGATCTAAAACATAATTGAATCTATTGAATATATCTTAAAATAAAAGGACCAAATATAGTTTATTATTAGAATATAATATAATTTAGGTTCAAAAAATCCCACATTGGTTTCTAAATTCAAAATACTATTTTAAAATTCGTTAATTTACTCCATAAATAGATATTTATTCATGAAAAAGGTTACATAAATTTTTAAGTAATGATTATTTCATGATAGTGTTATAAAACATACAGTGTTTGTAGAGACTGTATTTTTATTATTCAAAAAATCAACTTTTAATAAAAAAATATCAAAAATTCATCCTAAGATAATTTTGATGTGATGAATCAAAAATAATTCCATTTATCAAAATATTTTTTTCAATTTGATAAAATTAATTCTTAAATTAAAATAATTATTTACTAAAAATTTTATTTTTTTATGAAATGATCAAATTTTAAAACTTTAGAGAAATTAATTAGAATTAAATAAAATCATATTATGATTTTACATAAGAAACTTGTTTCTTATAAAACTAGTTTATAAAAATAATAAAATTTAAATTATAATAAAAATATATTTCATAAAAATTAAAACATATATTTTTAACAAAAATTAAATGATTACTTTATTTGTGTCAACCAATTATTTGGTTGTATTGAGAACATTTATTTAATTTTATTATGATTTAAAGTTATTTTATTAAATTAATATATTAATTTTTTATTAGTCTTTATTATGTGTTTGATTTGTTTTATACTACAGTACATTACTATATCACTACTACAAAAACGGGAAAGGGAAGCGCCACTTTTTATCAGTGTTTAGCAAAAAGAACTGATAAAGGTAACTCTTTATCAGTGCTAATTAAATGCGCTGATAAAACCATAGTCCCATTTTATAAAATAGGGTGCATAGTGCCCTCTTTTTATTGTGCCCTCCAACTCTCACGGGACTATACCCCTGTGACAACTCTCATCCCTACCCCCCCCCCCAATATTCTCTTTACCAGCTGCTACTCTGCTGCCACTGGCCTACTCTGCTGCCGCTTCCCTACTCATCCGCTAGCCCTTCTCCGCCACCGCTGCCCTACTCCACCACTGCTAGCCCTTCTTCACTGCCGCTTACCTACTCCATCATCACTGCCCTACTTCACCACTAGCACTACTCTTCCACTACTTCCCTACTCTACTCTTGCTGCCCTACTACGTCGCCACTAGCCCTACTCCTTATACTCCCCCCTTGAACCCCTTCCACAGATCCTCCTCCCCAAGAACCCTACTTCTCCTCCTCCCTGCTGGACCCTACTCCCAATGAACCCTACTTCAAGAGTTTGGGATTCCTTTCGACGCAGTTAGATTCTCAGTTTCCCATCTTTGATATTTGGTGATTTCTCCGCTCATCCTCATCTGTTTCCTTTTTTTCTTATAATATTCATTATGGTGTAGTTTTATTTAGTCATATGGTCATGTTTTAGTTGATAAAATTTTTGGATGTGGTGAGTTTGGTTTGAGAGTCTAGGAATTATTATGTCCTGAGTTATTGACCTCATCTCTTTATTAACCAATACCCTCTTTAAATTGATACTAAAATATTCAGTTGAATTATTTTCAATGGAATTATTTATATATATTTACATTCAAATTATTGTGAAAATATGGATTTTATTGAGTTGGTTAGTGTATTTTTCCAAATTTAATGATTTATAAGAAAAAAAGGAAGCATCTTTCTATTTTATCTAAATGGATGGGAATTTTTATAATCTAAAGGTCATGATTTTGGGAAATAATTTATGTATGGTAGGTATTAAAATTATGGAAGGTATTAATAATTAGTGATAGGATGTTTAAGAGTAGGTTTGAGTTTTGGATAGGGGTGGTCAATGTGGTCATTCTCTCTCATGTGTGAGTTTTTTTAACACTAAGGGGTTGTTCTTTATCCCTTTGGATGGGAATGTACTTTTTTTATAGAATGGTTGTAAGACGTGTTTGTGGATATTAGTTACAAGTTTGGGGAAGGTGAGGGGGAGTTATTTCATATCCTATAGATGTTCATGATATAATTTATGTTCATTAACCGCAATTTTCTATTTCTTATGTTAATTTGGGTAACAAAACCTATGATATTACATAGTAATTTTAGATAAAACTAGGTTATTTTTCTCCCCTGAGAACCACTTTTTGTATGGAAATTTATATACTATATTAGTTTTCTCATCAAAATTGTATCCTTGTTTTCATTTTATTTGTGTTTGGTCACTATTTTTGGGCCATTTAATGTGACTATTTTATTCTGAATGAGGTGGCTGGTAGGGGTTGTTAAAAGGATGTTTAATGTTTTCCTACAATGGTGGTGGGTGCTAAAACTAGTGGTAAGGGGGTTGGAAAGTGTTTTGATTTCTATGGGGGGTCTATCCTGGTTTTTTTTATGTTAAAATATTTATTATAAATAGTTAGGCTCTATTAATCTCTATTTTTATAAGCGGTTCTCTTTTACTATATTTGGAAGTCTGGTTTTGTGTATTTGATCATAAATAGTAATATTTTAGATTCAAATAGGATGGAGATGAATAAAGATTGGATGGATTCTAATCATTTGAAAATACAGTATGAGAATGGAGTGAAAGGGTTCATCAAGTTTGCAAAGGATCACACAAAGGATCCTTCTAAAATCCTTTTTCTATGTTTATGTTGTTGTTATTCTAGAGTAATTACTCAAGAGGAGTTGGAAGAACATTTGATATGTCATGGAATAGATTGGAGTTATAAATGTTGGAATAAACACAGAGAAAAGGTGAATGTAGCTACTGACTGGGATAAAACTGCATTTTATGGATCATCAATGATTATAAATATGGTTAATGAAGAAGACTATATGGAGTATGTGATTACAGAGGTCAATGGTGATGAAGATCGTATTGAGGAAATGACAAGGACAGTTGAAGATGAACTCTATGATTGCCCAAATTTTTTTGAGAAGTTAAAGAGTTGTGTGAAGACATCATTGTATGCTAGTTGCACTAAATATATAGCATTTTCAGCTATACTGAAGTTGTATAAATTGAAAGAAAGAAATGGATGGAGTGATGTCAGTTTTGCAGAACTACTTGCTCTCTTGAATGACATGCACCCAGAAGATAATGAGCTCCCAAGCCGGACATATGAAGCTAAATGAATGTTACGCTTTATGGGTATGATTTTTGAAAGAATACATGCCTTCTTGAAATACTGTATATTGTTTTGAAAGGAGAACAAATCACTTATAGAATGCCCAAAGTGTGGTGCTTCCCGATATAAGAAAGATGAATCCAGTCCTATGAAAGTTGTATGGTAATTTCCAATCATTCTAAGATTTAGGTGTCTATATGGAAGTGATGAAACTGAAATACAATTTTCATGGCATGTAGAGAAAAGAAATAAAGATGGGAAATTACGTCACCCGGAAGAATCTTCTCAATGGAACATAATTTATCATGAGTATCCTGAATTTGGAAATGAGCTGAGAAACCTTCATCTTGCATTATCTATAGATGAAGTGAATCCTTTTGGTATTCAAACAAGCACTCATAGTACATGGCCTGTTATGTTGGTAAATTATAACTTTCCACCTTTTTTATGCCTGAAACAGAAATTCATCATGTTATATATGCTTATATCACAACCAAAACAACCAGGTAATGATATTGATGTTTATTTGAATCCTTTGATCAAGGATTTAAACTTATTGTGGGATTCAAGTGTTATTTTTTATGATTCTTATAAAATTGAATACTTCACATTGAGAGCGATGTTTTATGGGATGATAAATGACTTCCCAACTTATGGAAATTTTTTAGGCTATAGCATTAATGGAACTCAAGGGTTTCCCATGTGCGATGAAGATACAGAATCAATTAGGTTGAAACATTCATCAAAATATTTATTTCTAGAACATCGTAGATTTCTACCTCATCGGCATAAGTACCGATAGTGGACGACATCATTCAATGGATGTTCATAAAAATGCACAACACCGTCTCCACTAACAGGAGATCAGCTGTTTGAGAAAGTAAAAAATGTGAACACTATTTTTGGAAAACCATTTTTGAAAAACCTTAAAAATCAGTTGGAAAAAGAGATCAGCTTTTTTTGAATTACCATACTATAATTTTCTGTACGTAGGACATTTTCTTGATGGGAAGCATGTGGAATAAAAATGTATGTGATAGTGTTATCAGAACGTTGTGAAAAACCCTTAGAAAAACAAAGTATTGAATTAAGGTAAGGTTGGACATGGTTGACTTGTGAATACGAGAAGATTTGGCTCCTATGAATGGTGAAAATTGAATGTTTCTTCCTCTAGCAACTTACACTCTTTTCATGGAGGGGAGATATCAGTTTTGAAACTTCTTCAATGATGTAAAGGTTTTAGAGGTATATTCACCAAATATCAATAAAATTGTGTCAATGAATGATTTGAAGTTAAAAGTTTTTAAATCAAATGACTTCCATGTTTGGATGCAAGATTTAATTCCTATAGCTTTATGTTTCATTTTTCCAAGAATTTTCATCATATGTTAACCAACCATTGTCTCTTTTTCAAATCTATATGCAATAAAAGTTTTAGATCCGGTGAAATTGCCAGAAATGGAAAGATAAATTGTCATCATATTATGTGATTTAGAAATGTTCTTCCCGCCATCATTCTTTGATATGATGGTTCATTTTATAGTTCACTTGGTGAGAGAGATTCGACTTTGTGGTTCTGTGCACTATAGATGGATGTACCCCATTGAATGGTTTATGAAGATTTTGAAAGGGTATGTCAAAAATTGAAGTTGTTCAGAGGGTTGTATTATAGAGAAATATATTGTTGAAAAAGACATTTAATTCTGTACTGAATACTTATCTGATGTGGAAAGCATTGGTCTCCTGAAATCTCATCACACTGGACGCATTGAGGGTGTGGGAATTTCTAGAAGACATGTTGTGACAATCAATATTACCAATCGGGAACAGGCCCACCTTTATGTTTTTCATAACATTTGGGAGGTTTCTCCATATATTGAAACCCATAAAGAAATTCTTAGGTAGTTAAATCCATCAAGGGCTAAAAGATGGAAATCAAATACACATAATCCCCAATTTATAGGATGGTTTCATGACCATATTTTTATGGAGTTAGATGAAAATATGAATTCAATTTCAGAACAACTTTTAGGGATATCTGTCAGACCAAGTGTGTATGTATTATCTTACAATGGTTATGTAATTAATGGTTATACATTCTATATAGATGAACATTATGAAGATAGTACCATGAAAAATGGTGGAGTTACACTTGTGGTTGAAGCGATTCATGTTTCTAGTAGTGAGGATAGAAATCCAATTTATACGAATATGTAATACTTTGGCATTATCAAAAAAATATGGGAGTTGGATAATATGACATTCCAATTGCCAATTTTTTAAATCCAAATGTCTTAATAACCACAATGGTGTTAAAATTAATGAATTGGTATTTTTGAAAGTTTATTTTATTAAATAACGGTACAAAGACGAGCAGTTTAAAATGGCATCACAAGCAGTACAAGTATTTTATGTTCCAGATCCCACAAACTAAAAAAGGTCGATTGTTCTGTTATCATCCAAAAGTACTGAAGGGTCCGATGAAAATTCAGTTGAGGGAGATCCTTTTAGTTGTACGTCATAATAATTTAATATTGGTCCTGATGTAGATGAAGTTTTTTATGTTAGAGGAGACCATAATGAAGAGATTTTGATAATCGATAGAGGTGTCAAATCCCTTCAGCCTTTGAAAAAAAAAGAGTTAAATAAATAGTTTATATTTTTTTTGTAATATATATCTTGTTATCTAATGTTATTATATTATCATTACTGGATTTATGTAATCTAAATTAATTGTTCAACCACTTTTGAAGATAATGACTTTTTCACATTCTGATTCTCCTAACCTCAAGGCTAAACAAGTCTCTCAAGCTGCTGTTATTGCTCACAGTGTAGAGAAACAACAAGTTTCTGAACCTGTTGTTAATCCTAGTGTTGAGGTCCAAATATCATCAACATATTTCATTGCTACCATTTCAGATGAACACATATATGCTATTGATATCGATGAAATGGTCAGGGATGAAGGACTGATGTCACAGAAAACACAGTTGTGTCATAGTTTGACGGTGTTAGCCAAAGTTCTTAAGGCGAAAAACAAAGGCATCAAATTTGATGTTGGATGGAATGCACAAGTCCAACATGTGAATTCAAACAATGCTATGTTTAGTAGTTACATTGGAATTGTCACTTAGAAACGAGTGCCAATTGACATAGATTCCTGGAACCATGTTGTGTTCGGGCTAAAATTTGTGATCTGGGAAGAAATTATGGTAACATTATAATATTATTTATTTAATTTACTAGAAAATAAAATAATGAAATTGTGTCTTACTCTTCTCAATCTCTTGTAGAGTGCATTTATAGTAGATGATTTACACAAGAATTATATAGTAAGTCTTGCAGGAAGGATTCATTGAGGTTTTCACACTATTTTAAAAAAATGTCACCTGAAAGATTCCAAAGGTAATATAAACCCACACCCACCCCTTATCTACACCCACCTGATATCCCAAGAAGCATCAGATGCATTTATTAGTCATTGTGGGGATGAGAAGTTTCAGGTACATTGTGTCTGATAATACTTTGTTTGAGGATACATGTATTTATCACTTTGATTGGAAATATTTCATTTATAAAATAGCAATTCAGTGCTGAAAGTAAGGAACATGCAGCAAAACCAACATACCCCTATCGTAAAGCAAGTTTACGAATGACAGACTCTTCCTAATACCAACCATGCAGGGGTAAAACTCTATGATTAAATAATATCAATTATATTTTCACTTTTTTTATTAATTATTCCTTTTTGTGTTTTTAGGCAACATTGGATACTAATTGTGGTGAACTTAGATACTCCAAAGATTTATTTTCTGGATTCAATGCAAGGATATCCAACAAACCGACCACACATGATGGAGTTTGTGAATCTGTAAGACACTACATCCTACATTTTTTGTTTGAACATCAAGTAATATAATTTATATTATCTTTTACTGAGGATTATCTTATAATAGGGTGGTGTATCAATATCTTCTAAAAAAGTAATGAGGACAGGGGCTAAGCATAAAGAGGTGAGAAAGTACTACGTCTAGACAAATATCATGGTATATATAATAAAATTTCATTATCCAAATACATATTAAAACAAGTTACTTATTCTCCTAATGGTCAATGTTTTTGCAGTTTCCAAAACAATTAAACAATAATGATTGCGGTTATTATGTTTGTAAATTTATGAGAGAGAGTATTTTCCATGAACAAACTATCATCCCTAAAGAAGTATTTTCAAAAACAACTAATATTTCATTTACATTATTTATTAATTCTTTATTTATATATTTTTCATTACTAATCAAACTTTTTAAAGGCCTCATATTCACAAGATGATATATATTTGTTCAGAAACAAGTGGTTTGCATACCTGATAGAAGATTGTACAGAAATAGCATGAAGATCTCACTTGGGGACGTGTACAATTAGCGATCATTTTTTATAGGGGTTAAGGATATCAAAAGATGAAACATTGTGGTATGTAAATGTTTTTAGAAAAAAATTAATTGTTATTAAATGATAAATCCTTTATCCAATGAATCATTTTTCTATTTTAAAATATGAAATGCACCATAAACATGCAAGAATGATAAACCACTTTTCTTTGGGCTTTGGATAAGAAAAACCAGTAAAATCTCAAAAATACATTCATATCTGACCAAATTCATTTGGATTGTGTTGATGATTTATAAGAACGATCCATGGGTCATGTGTGATGTGGAAGAGTCAACCTTGCCTCAATCCAAGGCACAGTGTGGCCGGTATCACCCAAACTATCTCTCTTTTGTTTAAAATGGACATAACTTTAAGTGAAAACAACAAATGATGTACGAAAAACTAACCAAACGCCTTTGTATTGTGTTGATACTTTAGGAGAACTATACATGGATCATTTTTTGACATTTATGAGTCAACCCCACATCAATATGATGCATGGTGTGGCCAATATCACTCAAAATGTCTCTCTCTTGTTTAAAATGGACAGAATTTTAAGTGAAAACAAAAACTAACGTACGAAAAGCTGACCAAATGCATTCTGATTGTGTTGATACATTAGAATAATGATCCATGGGTCATGTGTGATGTGTATGATTCAACCCCGCCTCATTCCTAGGCACATTGTGGCTGTTATCACTCAAAGTGTCTCTCTTTTGTTTAAAATGGACAGAATTTTAAGTGAAAACAACAATTGACGTACAGAAAATAGACCAAATGCATTTTAATTCTATTGATACGTTATAAGAATGATCCATGGTTCATTTATAACGTGTAAAAGTCAACCATTCCTCAATCTGAGGCACAGTGTGGCCGGTATCACTCAAACTACCTCTCTTTTGTTTAAAATGGACAGAATTTTTAGTGAAAACAACAATCAACGTACAGAAAACCAACCAAATGAATTCATATAATGTTTATACTTTAAGAGAAAGATCCATGGGTCATGTGTGATGTTTAAAATTCAACCCCATCTCAATCCAAGTCATGTTGTTGCCGGTATCACTCAAAGTGTCTATCTTTTGTTTAAAATGGACAGAATTTTAAGTGAAAACAACAACTGCCATACAGAAAACTAACCAAACGCATTATGATTGTGTTGATACTTTAGTATAACGATCCATGGGAAATTTTTGATGTGTACGAGTCCACCCTTTCTCAATATGAGGTACGGTGTGGCCGATATCACTCAATGTGTCTCTCTTTTGTTTAAAATGGACAGAATTTTAAGTGAAAACAACAACTGACGTATGGAAATTGGACCAAACACATTTGTATTGTGTTGATACATTAGGATAACGATCCATGGGTCATTTCTGACATGTATGAGTCAACCCCGCCTCAATCTGAGGCACAGTGTGGCCGATATCACTCAAAGTGTCTCTCTTTTGTTTAAAATGGACATAATTTTAAGTGAAAACAGTAACTTACATACGTAAAACTGACCAAATGCATTATTATTGTGTGGATAATTTAGGAGAACTATAAATGGGTCATTTTTTATGCGTATGAGTCAACCCCTCCTCAATCCAAGACACATTGTGGCCGATTTCACTCAAAGTGTCTCTCTTTTGTTTAAAATGGACCGAATTTTAAGTGAAAACAACAACTGACATACTGAAATCCGACCAAATGAATACTTATTGTGTTGATACATTAGTATAATGATCCATGGGTAATTTTTGATGTGTAAAATTTAACCCTTCCTAAATCTGAGGCATGGTGTGGCCGACATCACTCAAAGTGTCTCTCTTTTGTTTAAATTGGACAGAATTTTAAGTGAAAACAGCTACTAACGTACATAAATCTGAACAAACACATTAAGATTGTGTTGATACTTTGGAATAATTATCCATGGGTCATTTTTGACATGTATGAGTGAACCCCGCTGCAATTTTAGGAATGGTGTGGCCGATATCACTCAAAGTGTCTCTCTTTTTTTTAAATGGACAGAATTTTAAGTAAAAACAACAACTGGCGTACGGAAAACCAACCCAACACATTAATATTGTGTTGATACTTTAGAATAATTATACATGGGACATGTGTGATGTTTAATAGTCAAACCTTCCTCAATATGAGTTATGGTGTGATCGGTAGCACTCAGAGTGTCTCTCTATTGTTTAAAATGGCCAGAATTTTATGTGAAAACAACAGCTGATGTACAGAAATCTGTCCAAACACATTCATATTGTGTTGATACTTTAGAATAATGATCCATGGGTCATTTTTGACGTGTACATGTCAACCCCACCTCAATATTAGGTACTATGTGTCCGGTATCACTCAAAGTGTCTCTATTTTGTTTAAAAAGGACAGAATTTTAAGTGAAAACTACAACTGGTGTACGGAAAACCCCCTTCCTACCATACACACCAAAAGCATTCATTTTTTATTAAATAAACACATACTGTTGAAATAAAAACTATTCAAAAACCATTTTAAAAATACTAATGATCTTAAAATTCATGAAATTCATTCCATTAAAACCATTATAGCCCCCCCCCACCCCCTGGACACCACCCCACCCCCCTGAACAACCCCATGGACACCCCCCCACTACCCTGGACTACCTCCCCTCCCCCACCCCCTAAAATTCCCCCCACCCATTTATGGTCCCCACCCCCTTGACACCCCCCCCCCACCCACCCCTCCTAGACACCACCCCACCACCTGGACACCCCCACAACCCCCCTAGACACCCCCACCCCTGGAAAGCCACCCCCACCACCTGTACACCACCCCACCCCCTGGACACCCCCCCCCCCACCCTACCCCTCTGGAAACCCCCCACCCCTGGAAAGCCCCCTAAGCCCCTGGACACCACCCCACCCCCCCACCCCCCCCCCGGACACCACCATGGATAACCCCCCCCCCCCCCCACCACCACCCTGGATAGCCCCCCACTCCCCTTGGACACCCCCATCCCCCCGGACACCCCCACCCCCTGGACACCAACAACCCCCCCTTGGTCCCCCCCCCCCCCCAAACCCCTGAACAGCCCCCTAACCCCCTAAATTCTGAATTGAATTCTTTATGAAGTTGCTTAACTAATGAATTATGTGTTAATGGTGTATTGGTATAATTTTTGTATGGGTATACTTGTTTTATGTGTATACTTGATATAATTAACTTATAAATTATGTGTTAATTTTTTATGGGTGTACCTGTTGATATGCTGATATTTTGCAGGTCTAGTTTGGATGTGTTGCTGCAGAATTTTAGGTTACAGCGAGCAGGGAATTTATCAGTACTTTTTTGGTGCTGATAAAGGGATCCTTTATCTGTGCTAAATAAGTGCTGATAAAGCTGATTTTTTAGTAGTGTATATAACACATCAGAATGATAATTCCTTATATAAATATTTGGGTCATTATAGTTTAGAAGATAGTTGTGAGGGAGAATAATCAAGAAAACTAAAATTTATAATAATACATTTTTATATTATCAATCACTGAGGTATATATAATCAATTAATTATATCACATGGACAAATATTCGACAAAGTTTATTTTCAAGCAATAATTAATGAGGTAGTGTAAATAAATTTAAATAATTAAGAAGAGTATTTATATATTGTAGAATATTATGGACAAAAAAGGATGGTCGTCCCGGCTCCTACTCCTGCTCTATCCCCCCTATAGGGGAAGCTCGATGTCCATCGTATTTCGTCCTCAGTTTCTGCCTCTTCATCCTCTTCCCCTCAGGCGGTGTCTGACGGTCATCTTCCTGCGACTCTGGTTTCTCTTCCTCGGCCGGAGGGCACGTCTCCTTGGCGGATGTTGGTTTGGGACCAGGGAGGATGACCTAAAGGGGTGTTGTTCATGGATGTCCCCTACGGGGTGGCGTGCCCTCAACTGGTTTCCAGTGGGGATGGACCTCTACTAGTCATGAGTGTTTTTCCAAATATCTAGGTGATAGTGGAGGAACCTTGTGGACTTGGGATGGTAGAGGGGTTCCCTTTAGTAGATTTATTCAGCAAATAACTCCACAACACTGCTTCCTTCCATGACCTATCTCTCATGGCCCGCTTTGGGTGCAACATACCATCCCTTTCTGTTTTCATGATTTTCGTGGATTAGTGGTGTATCATGGTTCCTGCTACAATTTCTGAGCTCTCTAGGGTTGCATTTTACATCCATTTGTTCTCCATAGAGGATTTTTTCATAGCTTGGGATTGTAAAGATAGGAGGTGTGGATCGTGGCATTTCTCTTTGACTCATTGGTCCTGGGATTTCCATTTTAGGTAGGGAGTCCTTTTCGGAGGTGGTTTGGTTATGTCTCCCAGGACTCCCCTTGCCGTTCCAGAACTCGATGATCCCGAAGGCTCTTTGTGACTCTCTGGATTCCTTCTTATTATCCGACGGTGCTACCCGGAGCCTCCAACCTGCTTCCATCTCATGAATTTGTGTGTTTATGGACCTTTCGGTGGATAGTCTCTCACATGTGTTGTTACGGGATGATAGTGTATTCATTTGGTGGTAGAGGATATTTTTAAAATCCTCTTCATGGTTCGGTTCATTCTATGGGTTGCATGGGCATTCGATGGATGTCTGTAAGAGGAAGCGATCGGAGGCCAGTTCTTTGAGTGAAGGTGTCAGAGGGGATACTTCCAGAGTCTAGGCATGTTCGGGTCCATTCCTTTATCGGGACGTGTGGGTGGCAGGATCCAATGTTTAGGGTGGTCCGGGCAGGGAGGCGGTATGTCCAGTGATGGCACTGCTGGCAGTAGTGACGGAGGGGTTGGAAGATGTTACCATTGGGGGGAATCCCCATTTTCAAATTTGTGGGGTGGCCCCCACATGATTGGTTCTATCTCGGTTTTTCTTGGTCCTACAAAAGAGGATGTCCTTTTGTCAAGTGCATCTTCAGAGCTGTTATACCTGATTATCTAGTCACCTGCCAATCTCATCAATCCTTGGGATACAGTGGATTTTGTTTCCCCTCCCATAGATATGTTTGGCCTCCACGCTAAAGACGACCATTCTCTTTTCAACTCGCTATGCCTCTAGCAGGACATGCCTCTGTCTCCACCTTCATTTTTCATTTTGTCTCATCTATCCCTGGATCTCTTGCATCAGCCTCTGGATAGTAGTCTAGTGTCATTAAATGGTTATGTGGAGAAGGATTTTCTACCTACGGGTGTGGAGAAGGAGATCCAATATTCTCGAGGGTCCCCGTAGAGTTTACTCCTGATCTCGCTCTTAGAATGTGGCACTGCAGATGATCTCTCTCGGGCCCATATTATAATCGTGTGGTGATGTCAGAGGATCTAGATGGGATTCTGAAGAATAATTTCCTCTCTTCTATCATGTGCTCGCCCCTGGTCTCCACTTCGATACCGTTTACTCGCTCAAGATCAAAAGAAACTGGCATTCTCCCTTGATTTTCTTTACCCAATTCCCCATACTTAAAGGCTGAAAGAGCCTATGTTAATGTCTTCCATCTTTATTTGTAATGCTCTTGGATTTGGGGAACAATCTAAGAAAGCTTTCATGGCCTCTAAAGCTAGGAAGCATAAGTCCTCTATCATGGTGATCATCGAACCGAAACAGGATCTATATAAGCTTCAACCCTTTTCTAGAAGAATGGGTTTTCCATCGTTCCTATATAGGCCTGGTAAATAGAAATATTTGGGTTTGTTGGAAGAATAATGTGTATGTGGAGTTGGTTGATATCATGTCATAGTGCATTGACACTAGAGTCACATGTAATGGGATAGTGACTTTTCTCTCTTTAGTGTATGTGAGCACTAACCTGATCGAGTGGTTGAGTTTGTGGCGGCACCTAGAATCATTTAAAACTACCCCCTACAATGGTTTTTGTAGGAGATTTCAACACGATCACAGACCCATCATAGAAGAAAGGAGGTTTGATTTTGGGCAGCGATGGCATGGAAGAATTTAAGGATTTCATTTCTTTTGCAGGTTTGTTTGATCTGAGGTTCATCTGGACCCAAGTTTACCTAGTGCAACAATAGGAGGGGTGCCAGCCGCATATGGAGTTGGTTAGATAGGTGTTTTATGAATATGCATGGTTTGGATTCCTTTTCAAAAATGGCGGTCACTCATCTACCCCATTTACTATCTAACCATGCGACTCTAATTTTGAATCTTCAAAGGGAGGTCCCACACACTCATGCCTTCCATTACATGAATATATGGAATAAGGATGAGAGCTACATGAACATTCTAAACGGTTATTGGGACCAAGGGGTTGCTGGAAGGGAATGGGACGGCCTAGTCAATCGTTTGAAGTCCCTCAGAGCAGATATTCAGGGTCGGATTGAGTCACGGCCTATGGATGACTATGGGTTGGAAAGGATGCAATTGAATCTTAATAATTTTAAAGAGAGGCTTCAGGATATGTAGGATGAAATTTATTTTTTTCACTTTGTGATAAACGTGCGGCCCTCATAGAGAAACTGTTGGAAATGGAAAGGATTTATAAACAAAGGTTATGTGTGAGGTGGTTAAAAGAAGGTGATCTAAATAGTGCCTTATTCCATGCTTTCCTGAAGGAGAAGAATTGCTTGAAACTCAACATCAACCTAGGGAATGGGGTATTTACTTAGGACGTGGTTATGGCAGGACAAATAGAACAAGAGCACTTTAGGGGGTTGCTTACTAGGGAGACCCCGTCTCGTTATGATGACTCACTAAGTGAGGCATCTATTAAGAGTTTTTTTCTTGATTTCCACAGAAAATAAATGAGCATGATAATTGCTTTATATCCTTGATATATTCATGGAGGATATCAAGGAAATGATCTCCATGTTTCCCCACAACAGCGCTCTGGGGATGGACAGGTACACCAGTTATTTCTATGAGACTGTATGAGAGGTAGTGGGGCCTCATGTGGTGGAGTTTGTACAAGACTACTTTCACAGTAGACCCTTAAATAGAAAATTTTTCTCTTCCAGGATTTTCCTTATTCCAAATATTAATGACCCCTCTAGAATCATCCAATACTAGCCTATATGTCTCTGAAATGTCTCATATAAGATCATGTCCTTACTCGTTTCTACCAAACATGGAAGGTTCATTCCTAGGCTAATTTCCAGAGAACAACATTGATTCATCAGAGGAAGGAGCATCCAGGGGTGGTGGGGATTTCTAGATAATTGGTCAATGAAATCCACACCAAGTATGTGGGATCCAATGTGATTTTCTAGGTGGATATGAATAAATCCTATTACAAAATGAAGTGGAGATTTATCATCTAGGTGATGCAAAGTTTTGGGTTTTAGGAATGGTTTTTGTGACATTTTTTTAGGTTTTTCTCTTCACCATGGATTTCCATATCTCTGATGGGAAGGTGTTTTGGTTTTTTTCAAATCTGTTCATGGGGTTCGCCAAAGAGACCCCTTGTCTCTATCCCTCTTCATATTGGCACAACATGCATTATCCATGAATCTTATCCAAAGTGTGGTGGTGGGAAGGTTAGATCCTTTCAATAGAAGGTGTGGATTCGAGCTTTTATCTCATATTATATTTGGGGATGACATATTTATCTTCATCAATGAAAGGTTTAGATCCTTTACCATCCTTATATAGATCTTTTCTTCCTACGATCAACTAAGTTTTCAGGCTACCAACAAGGGGAAGAGTCATGTCTTCATTTCCAATAAATGCTCCGAAAGACGGTGTCGGGGCATCCAGAACATTCTGGGAAACCAATAGAAATAGATTCCTATAGTCTACTTAGGATTCCCTCTTTCTTATAGCCACATAAAAAAGCATCACTTTGAATACATCATCAATTGAATGCTCAGGATAATCCTCAACTACAAGAATAATATCTTATCCTTTAATGGGAGGGTGACTCTTATTAACAGTGTTTTATCATCCATACTAATGCATGTGTTCTCGCTGAGTAATCCTCCAAAAAGGACCCTGGATCATATGGAAAAAATTCTTTCATCCTTCATTTGGGAATCTAGATAGAAGGGTTATTTCCATTATGCCTCGTGGACACATATGGCTAGGCTAGTTGAGGAAGGCGAAGTGGGTCTTTGGGATATTTGAGAAACCATGCAAGGCATGAAAGGTTGGCTAGCGTGGGATATTATCAAGGGAAATCTCTTTGGGCTTAGTTATTTAAAAGGTGTTATGGAGACCATCGGGTGGTGGAGGTATTGCGTGTCCCTCAGCATTCTTGACTCGCTCGATGAATGTATTCTCACATTGAAGCTCTCAATAGATCGACTCGGTGGATCGTGGGGCAAGGAGAGGTCAGCTTATGAAAGGATAATTGGTTGGGTCAAATGTTGGTTTTCCCTGGCTGCCCCATCTAGATCTTTTGATTATGGAGGCTAATGCAATCCTTATATTCATCCATTACACCCAGACTCCTAGGCAGGCAAAGGTGTTTGAAGAGGTGTTCATGGAAGATTATATGGATATATCTTGCCTCACTAGGTCGTATTCAGGAAGATATTTCATCAAGGACTACCATAGTCTGCTTCATGAAAATTGGACTCAAGATGCAAGGGTTCCTAGGCTTTGGTGAAAAGAGATTCCTACTAAGATAAACTTCCTAATCTGGTGGTTTAGGACTAATACTCTTCCAACAGACGATATCATTTGGAATAAATAGATACCACTTGTTTCCTGGTGCTTCTGCTATAAGAAAACAGAAGTTGAGTAGACTCTATGCCTTCTCTTCTAGAGCGAGTGGGCTCATTATTTATGGTCATGGTTTTCACCCTGTTCTAGTATGGCTGGGGATCAACCCTCATTACATGGCTACATGGAATCATGGTTCTAGGGTATAGAGGGCAGGGTGATGGAAAGCAAGGTTTGGTTGATCATTCTCTCCTCTATTTTTTGGACTCTGTGTGAAGCGCAGAACAAAGTCTAGTGGGGCTTTAGGGTTTCCATTCTTCTCCTGCAAAAGAGACTAAAAGATCTAATTCTTGAGTTGGGCCTACTGTTGAAGGGATGTCAATATTTTTCCACAGTGTGCAGATTTCTCAATCACCCTTGCAGGCCTAGCAGAATAGGGGGGTCGATGTATTTAGTGGTCTCCCCCACTTGGAGGTCTGAATTTGAACGTGGATGGATCTTTTATTCAAGTTTTGATGATAGGTGGATGGGTTCCTTGAGACACATGTGGTTTGGTGCTTTTGGGGTTAAGCGCCTTCTATGGATTGGGATCTTCCTTAGGTGCCAAGGTGATGGAACTCCTGTCCTGTTAGGATCTGTCTAGAAGTTGTGGTTTCCAGGTTGTCGAGATTGAGTCAGATTCAGAGGTGCTAGTGAAGTCCATATTGGGTGGTTCGGAAGTGTTGTGGCACATGATTTATCAAATCTGAAGATGCAGGAGGGAAACCAATATGGGTCAGAATATCCACCTTTTTTGGAGGTAGGTGAACTCTATGGCTGATGCACTAGCTCAGTGTAGAAGTCTAGAGGAGGATCTTACGATTTATGAATGTTTGGGTTATTTCCCTTTCAATTGTAGGTCCATTATTCAAGGGGATTCCCTCGTCTTTCACTACATTCTCCCCCATTTGAGGGATTTTGTAACCCATCTCTCTTGGTTTCCCAAGTTTAATAAAAATCAATTTTTCAGTTAGTATAATATTATAGGAATTTTATTGAATAGTTTAGAGAATTATTATTATATTCTTAAATTAATTTAAGTTTTTTTTAGTTGAATTGAAATGAATAATAATTTCATGAGAATTTTTGAAGAGGTTCTGAGATGATTAGTAAATGTTTTGTAATTATGAGTTGGATGTGGAAATTGGAAAATTCATGGAATACATAAGGGTACTATGGATTTTGAATTATAGATATATGGGTCACTCAGAATTTGTAAAGAATATAAAAGGGTTTCCCTATGAAAAATGAAATGTTTTAAGGGTTCTTTATAGAAAATAAAATACATAATGGTTTCTAGATAGTGAAACATTTAAGGCTTACCATAAGACAAAAAAATAGATAAGGTTTTACCTACACTAAATGAAATATGTAAGGGTTTATTTATAGAAAATTCAATGCATAAAGGGTTTCCTAGGCCTTTAAAAATAAAAAATTAAAAATTACATGAGTTTAAATTTCATGTGTAAAATTAAATTTACTCATTTATAAGAGTTATCATGGTGTTAAAAGGATATATTTAAGGGTACTCTAAGTTAAAATTAAAAAACTATAAAATTATTGAGCTTCACTTTGATACAAGTGTGAATCCAAATTTCCATCTCATGAATAAGGGTTAATAATAGAATAAATAAGATCCACCTAAAGATTTGAAATAATACCACCAGGAGATAATATTTTATATATAATGGTCATGAAGGTGATAAATAAGAGTTACTAAGGACATAAATGTTATAATTAAGGGTTAATAGTTTTTGAAAATGTGATATTATAGGAGATAAAAATGTGATAAGGTTGTGTAGATATTCAACATGTAAATATCATGATTCTAGTTATTAATATATTATTAAAGTAGAGATGAAATTTATGAAATGGAAAAGGGATATTTCGATATAAAATATAACACACACCATAATATTTTGTTCATGAAATCTTGGACAAATGGAAAAATTACTTCTATATATTGTGGAAGTATTAATGAAAGAAACTATGATAATTGAGGAATATCATAAGGAATAGAATGAATATAATAATGAAAAGTCAAGGGAAATAATTTGGTTTCAAAAATTATTATTCTATAGGTTTTTCTAAATATTTAAAGTATTAATATTGAAAATGAAATTACAAAAGATTCACAACTAATTACTTGTACATATAATATTGGATAAAACTATCTTTGATGGGATAAAGTGGGAATTGATGATTATAGAGTATTGAATGAGGAGATCATGGTTTTGATTATCATGGAGTTTTTATATTCAAAATTTAGAATTATATTCATGTAATTTTGGGAATATTATAGTGAAGGAGAAGATAATGAGTTTGTGAGAAAATAGAGACATAGAATAATTGATATTGAATTCTTATACAAGTCTTTGGTTATCAAAGAAAGTGACATATTTTGGAATTTATTGAGAGTAGATCATGTGAATAAAATAATTAGAAGAAGAAAAATAATAATAAAAATAATTTAGATTAATTACTACTATAGTACACCTAATTTTTGTTGAAGGCAGAGAAGAATAAAGAAAAAGAAGAAGAATAATAGAAAAATTTAGTACGGCTAACATTACTCCTTCAAATTCACAGTTCAAGTGTAATGGATCCTGAAGAAGAAGGTTAATATTTAGTAGAAAATACCAATGATTGTGATCTTGAAAATGGTTTATATATTAGGATATTTGAGACAAAAAGGATGATGTGCTTGTTTTTATATCATAAGATATATTGGAAGTCAAATACCAGATATTGAGGAAGAAGATCATTCTAGTTGGAATCGTTAAATCAAGGAGAATAATAAAGATCTTTTTTATGAGTTTATGGAGAAGTAAATTTAATACTACAGGCATCCATTATAATCTTATAAAAACAACCAATTGGGAGATTTTAGAGCTATCATGAGATACATTATTTTGGGTGATATATTCATACGAGTCATGGATGTGTTCTTCCCTTATCTTATAATCCCTTATACAGCTTCATAGTAGTCAAGTATGTATTATTCCCTTCTCAGGTTGAAATAACATGTGTTAAGGATGATATATACCCTTCTCTTGTATTCAATTGATTAATATAGTGAATATATGTATCTCAGACTCAACCTGGACATAGCAAGAAGTATATTCCCACATTTCATTCAAACCTTGTAAAAATATCATGGGCTATTGTCATGTTTATTTAATTCTTACCATGTAGTGTTTTTTATAGGAATTCATAATAAGGTGTATTCAAAAAATATGATTTATCAATTTATAAAGTGTTTGTAAATTATGAAAAGGTAAATATAAATTTATTTATATTATAATATTAATTTTAATATTTATATTCCCTATTTTGATATTTATTTAAAACATATAAAAAATATTTTTGTTGGAACTCATCAAGGATTAAATAAATTGAAATGTATTATATTTTTTATAAAATATAAATTTTTCATATGATAATAAATTTTTCATAAATATGAAATATTTTTAATAATAAGTATAGAATATTAAATTATATAAAAAAAGATAATATGAAAATATTAATATCGAATTATGTGAAATGTTCTTGTTTTTTTACTTATGGAATTTCAACAATGTATGTTTATTTATAAATTATGTGTAAATTTTTAATTAAATGTTTTACATGTTTATCATATGTCTAAATATTTTAAATGTTCACTAATTTATTTTATTCTTTGATTTATTTATTCATGAATATAAAGTGGTTATATTATTAATAAATGTGTGATTTATTTTAAATTATTAAAATATTTCATTTAATTTCATACCATACATATAAAGTGTTACATAATAGGTAAACCATAAGATTTATTAATGTTTGACTATAAATATGAGTTATTTGGGGGTTTTGAATTTTAAAGTAATGGTTGTTTATCATTTTCATATATTAGATGTTAGTATTGTGTTGAAATTGAGGTATATTTTGAGTAATTTTCTTTAAATAATAATATATTTGGTTGAAATTCTCACTGGCCTAAGGTCTTTTGCTTTATCTAGAATACTAGGGGTTGGCTACATATTGTACCAAACTTTCTCTTGAGTAGATATTGATTTCATATTATTCGAAACCATTACATGAAAATGTTTCATATACCTTATGCATGATATTCATTTGGATATATGTGAATATAATTAGTCTTTATTTTTGGGTGAGTAATTCAAATCATGATTTGTATAAAGTGTTATACATTAATATGTTTTGAACATATTAATTTGGTTGAAGGTATAGGATAAAAAAATAAATCACTAGAATAATGTATACATTAAGGTAATACATGAGATAATATTGTGAGAGTTTAAAATCCCTTAAAATAAAATTTTTTAAATTCCTTCCACTGAAAACACTTATCAAGACCTCTAATATCCTAATGGGTAGGTTCTTCCAAAGAAGAGTTCCCATGTATTATATTTTGTAATACAAGTAGGTTATAGGTGATATTAATAAATTTTGGTTCTTATATCTAGTGTAATATTTGGGTTACACTTACTTGGTAGATTCTAAAGGTTTAGATACCATAGTAATAGGGTTGGGGTAATTTATATAATTGATTGAGTAATGAATTTTCCACTCAAGTATCCAAGAGTCATAAATGTTATGTTTAATAATTTTTTCTACCTAAATAGATTAGAAATGAGAGGAAATACAAATTGAACTCCAATATTCATTAAAACATGGATCTTATCCCCTGAATATACATGATGTAATGTTAAAATGGATCATCATTTTAATTTGAGCATATTAATAAAATCCTTTATTTAATGATTATAAAACATGATACTCATAAGACAAACATAATATTATAGATAAAATGGAATCATCTCCCTCAAGATTATTTTGAGATTAATTATGAAAAAGGATAATATTAATGAAATAAATTTATTATTACAGTATATAAATTCAAGATTCATTATTAAATAAGAAAAAAAAAATATGTGTTAAAGAAACAACTTCTAGAGAATACAACTAATGAATTTATTCTATAAGTGGTTCTATATGATTATAAGAATCATACAAAATATTTTCTCAATAGTTTTAGAATAATCAAATGAATTTCAATCAGCACTCAAGTACTTAATATGTTGTAAACTATAATATATATTAATTTAATAAAAAAATTACACAATCTCTAAATATATTGAGCTTAGTATAGCTGGACATGGGAGGTATAGGATCTAGTGTTGTGAAAATAGTATATAAGGGTAAAATTATCAAACAAAATAAGATTATTATAGGGTATAACAGTTATCATAGGTCATTTAAACTAAAATTAAATTTTATGAAAGAGGGGATATGTTTCTATTTGTTGAAAACCTAGTTACCAATGGAGGAATTCCCTAAAATATTTAAATGGCTATAAGAAAATCTGTTGAATGTATATCATGTTTTAATTTTAGCACCCCTATATTTTTATAAGATATAATTTTTCTGATATCTTTCATTACATATATAATCAACTTAGCTTTCATTGCACACAACACTAAGTTTCTACGAAATAATTTTTTTTCTAATTATTTCAACATGATAATTGCAACCAAGCTATTAAATTAGTGGGATTGAATTGTATTGACTACACAATTAAATTTATATATAATATATTTAATCTAATTTTTAACATTCTTATTATGAATCTTTTATACATGATATAAAAATAAATCCAATTTTACACATAGAAGAAGTATTTTTTCTAAAAAGGAAGTTTTTTTACCTTTTGATGGTGTATTTGTTAAAAATATATTTTTGAATTTCTTTATAGAATATATTTTAAAAAAATAATCTTATTATTTGAAAGTGGGATATCAAAAATTAATTTGGGTGATCTTTTGGTATTTTTTTGAGAAGTTTCATGTTTTGATGAATAATGAAAATACTATTTTTTATTGAAAATTTTGTTTTCTTATAAAGTCATTACAAGGTCAAATTATGTTTTGGATTAGTTTTATAATTTTATTATTTCATTTTAATTTAAAATAATAAAATTATGTTTTTTGAAAAGTATTTTATACATGATTTTAGTATAAAAACATTTTATGGTTTTAAAAGGGCTTTTTTTGAAAAACTTTTTTTCATTGTGTTTTACCGGTTTTATTTTAAATTAAATTCTACAACTTATAAGTTTTGAATTATGAAAAATCAATTCAAAATTTAGATTCAGAGTGTCCAAATTTATTAAATATATTCCTTTTATTTTTTTTCAATATTAATAGTAACCATGGTAAATTTTATTTTCACAATAAAGGGTAAATTCAGTAATTTTTGTTAAAAATAAAATGATAAAGAATAAAAAATGACTCTAACGCATGCCATGATTTTATTAGATAAATAAAATTAGAACCTCAACACATAATGATCTAAAATAAGTTGTTTAGTGGACACTTTTCTTTTAAAGTGACTTATATTATATATAAATCAAAGAAAGACACAAAATGTCACTTTTTTTCTTAAATATCTCTTATGTGTCAACATAGGGAAAATAGTTTATGAATATATATAAAGGACTATATTAATAATATTTTACTAATTTTTATTTCATTAATATATTTTTAATTTTTATATGTGAAATAATTACCTTTAATTCTAATGCAACATTGATGCAGTGCTTGTGCAAGCAGAGGGAAAATCAATAAAATGATTTTAATTAAAATGATAATAACCCTTAAAGTACCAAAATACTTTAATTAATATTATTATTTTATTATATCTCAATAATAAGCATTAAATGTTCTAATTAATGAACATTTTGAGCCACATTGATAAGATTATGACATTTATAATATTTTATTTAAAGTAAAGTCAATGTTTTTATAATCATGTTTTTAGTAACTAAAACAATTTTAATATACGTATTTCAGAATATATATTTGAATATAAATATTATTTTGTAAAATAAAAATTATTTATATTCCTCTTATTAACTTATTTATAATTTTTAGTGGATAAATAATTAACATTAATAATTGGAATATTATGATATAGTAATTATTCAACTAATAGAAAAATGAAATAAATGGTATTAAAAATATTAAAATAAATATAATTTCAACTAATTAAGGTAATTAGAAAAATTTATCAATGAATATAACATATTAGGAGTGTTTAAAAGAATTTTTTTTGAAGTTATATTACATTTTAGAGTATTTTAATGTCAATTTAATGAAACGTTTATAAATTGGCATGAATGAAATTTTATGAAAATAATATTTTATTAAATTATTTATAAATCATAAAGTCTTTAAAAATATAAATTTGTTATGAAGAGTTCTAAAATTTTATAAATTAAAAATTATGGACAATTTACTATATATAATTAAAAATTAAAACGTTTTAATGTTAAATAATTTTTGGATAAGTTAAAAAGTAAAATGGTTTAACTAGGGGTTAATCAAAATGATAATGTTTATAATAATATAAAAAATTGTCTAAAATGTATTGTATGATAAGATTAAAACTATATATAATCTTTTCTTCTAATTTACTTCAATTTGGAGGTATTTGGATTGAGATTTAGTTTATTTTATTTTAATCTTTTTGAGAAATTCCAATAGTTCCCATCTCTTTCATTATAAAAGGACACCTCCTACCTCATCTTATATCACCACTTTGAGCATTCTATATTGAACAAAATATACCAAATTATCTTATAAAATTCCTTATACATGTTCTAGAGTTTTTTTTCTACCCAAAAGACCAACTCTAGAGTCCTTATAGGATATCTAAAGGAGTCATTTCGAAGAATAGGTAATCGATCTAAACGATCACTCTCATTTTCTACTCTTTTATACCTCTAATAAATCTGTAATATATATGATAAAATAATAACTTAATAATCCTAAATATTAGGAAATTTTATTATGATTATTAATAGGCTAATATAAATCTTATTTCCCCTTTAACAAGAAATGAAAGTATCACTCCTGTGTACGTACGGCTTACCGTCTACACATAGTGATACAATTCATTTTACATTGCCATATTTTACTAGTGGAAATTATGAGTGATTAAATATTTATATATTATATTTATGAAAAAATTATACTTCTAAAATTATATTATCACAAATACCTTTTTATCTCCAAATATTTTGAGAAATGATAATTTCGTTAGTGCATATGTATGGCCTAGCATCTCCACAATGCGATGTGATTCATTTATCATTTATATTTCACATGGATGGTAATAAAGAATAATTTAATGTATATATATATAACATAAAACTTATTAATTAATGATAATATATCATATACTTTTCATCTTTTTAATATAAAAATAAAATGAAAACATTGTCCATGCGTATGTGCGGCCTACCGTCTCCATGAATGGGGTATTTTATTTTCTACCTCTAACTTTTAAAAATCACCATTAATACATATATAATAAATATGAATATATATATATATATATATATATTATATTTAAAAAATTGTTATCATTAAATAGTTGGTGAAATCGTGATCTTTGTAAGAGGACCATGGATAACAAGTCAAAACATGTATGAAAAACAAAGCGGTTATTACCTAAAAAATAACTTTAACATTAAATTTTTAATAAAAAAGTAATATAAATTCATAATTAAATCATATATGGTATTATATTTATTAATATTTTTTGGTGGTATATTTATAATTACCATATATTTATTATACATGAGTTTTAGATGTATACGAAGGAATCCAAGACTTAAGGCAAGGAATTTTTTTCTCATTTTGTTTCTGTAGGACACATGCCTTATACACTACTTATTTATTGTGTGTGGCATATATACAACACATTAATGTTTTTCATTTTTATTATTATAATTATTATGTTATTTTCATATCCATATAATTTTATTTCTTTCATGGTTTATACGATTCTACTGATTATAAAGATGTAAGGGTTAATTTGACAATCTTGTTATTATTTGATATTGTTTATATGTAAGTATTTATTGGGAAATATATAACTTCCATGTCCATGTTTCTTATAAAATATAAATATTTTTACTATTATTTCAGAATTTTATAAACTAATTTTTACTTGTATGTTAATTTTTAATAAATGGTTTTAAAAGAATATTTTTTTGGTTTTCCTAATAAGGTACTTTGTGAATTTTTCAAAAAAAAGTAAGAGAATAATTTTTCTAAATTATTTGGTGCGAACAGATTTTTCAAATTTCATAACTCCTTAATTCCTTTAATATTACCTTACGATCCTATAATTTTATTTTCATATATATATTTTTCTTTTAAAAATATTCCGAATTTTAAGAGAAAAATGTTTTTAAAATAGAAAGGATATTTTCCTCAAGAATTACTTCAAGTGATCTTTCAAAAATAATTTTCCATATAAGAAAAAATTATTTGATGTTACTTATGTTTTAATGGGGATAAGGTCTAATGATACCATTCTTATTATTTCTCGGAATGGTTTATGTTTATGATGGATTGATTTTTATGAATTAAGTTTCTTTTCTATGAGTTATGTATGATGAGATGCTTATGAAGCCCACTTTTTTTGTAGGTTCTGATATGATGAATTAATTATATTATTTTGGAAAACATATGTATGGTTTTTATTATTTGATTAGTGGGACCTATATATCCCTCTAATTCATTGGGTAAAGATTTATATCTCATGAGACAGACTGGTCTAGAATGGTAAGTGAACTCTATTCAATAATACAGGGCTGGAAAAGGAGTAAAATCAGTTTAGTAATATAAGGATGGAATGGGTAGTGAACCCAGTTCATCAAGGGACTTTTTTCAACTATAATGGTCTTGGAAATGAGGCTTGATTAATATAGAAATGATTTTTTATACTTATGTGTATTTGAAAATTCCATGTCTTATATTATTCTTCTATATAATATGTTCTTTGATTATATATGAACTTCTATGATTTATTTTATGAAATGATATCATGATATTTGATATGAAAGATATAATTTTAAAATTTTATTTTAATGTTCTTACTCCCTTATGCTTATTTTATCTCCCTTGATTTACCCTTACTAAGAATATGATCTCACCCTTTTATTTAGTTTCTTTTTTCCAGGTTATAAATAATGGTTTTAAGTAAGAGTAATAAGGTAGAAGATATTTATGGGAGATGTTGAATATATTTCAAAAAATTAGAAGAATGGGTTCCATGTTTCCAAAGGCACTAAACTATTATGGTCCTAGATTAGGTGTTTTTTTAATGTAATGAATATTCATTTAAAAAGATTTAATATATATGTACGTTTATCTAGGGATTTTATAGTTTTTATATGAGCCAAGGGTTTAGTCAAACTTTTTAAACATGGATGAGAAAAATTTAGTGAGATCTGTATATATATTTCTAAGTATGTGTTTAGGGATGTCTCTATGGACAAGTCTAAGTATATTTTATAATCCAAAAGTTTTCGTAATAATCATGAATAGACTAGGATTAAGCCTAAGGTGTCATAGATTGAAATATTATAAGTAATTTCCCAAGATTATTTTCTTATACCACTATGATTATTCTTTCTCACACTATGCTTTCTGGTTTTAGTCAATGAATGGAACCATTAAGATTAATGAATTTTATGGATAATGGAATGATCTTAATCATGATAAACCAAATGAAATGGGAGTTGGATAAAGAAACCATGTTATTATTCCTAATTAGAAATATCATAATATGGTCAATAATCTCAACCTTGGTAAGTTTGATGTTATTAATATTTTCATGATTTATTAAATACTCCCTTCACTGATTTTATATAAAATGTGCATAATTTATGTGAAATATTAATGTTTTAATACTAAGTATAATTTTTGATCATTTTTAGAAGTAGTCCAATTGAGTCAATTTACTGTTTTAATAATAACCATCACTATACTAATAAAAAAATTTGGTTCATGATTTTTAGGATTTTCATTTAAATATACAACATTTCATTAGAAGGTACCATGAGTCAATTCTTCCATTTTAAGGGTCATATGGTCCTCACAAACAAGGCCAAAGAATCTGTGAAGAAATTACACTATTAATGAAGATTGATTTACTGGGCTAAATACAGAAGTCCAAATTCTGATATTCTCCAGAATAGTTTGGGGGACAATTTAAGGAGTCCAGGATAAAAGTTTCAAGGCCTAATAAGAACAAAAATGGGCCCAAATGATGCATTGAAATCCATCCCACCATTCTGGCCGAGAAATAAAAGTAACACACAAATATTGACCTTTCTCCTGATGTGGACATTCATTATAGCTGCGATTTTGCAGTGTGAAATAGGAGATATTTACAGACAAATCTCATGAAGAAATGATTTTTATTTTAGGGCATCTTCCTATTCCAAAACCCATTCACATTTTGGACATCGAAAAATTCCGGATTGAAACGGACAGATCATAATTGTTTAGTAAAACCGCCATAACCTCTGATACATATGTTCAATGGACACAAAATTTTCATATTATCCAGAGGAATTTTATATCTACAACATTTAAGATAGAGATATTTCATGATTCAGCTGTATGAGTTGTTGAGTCAATAAGTTTTTCTGTATGACTTTTCCATTCCTTCTTGTTTTGAAAATCACAAACACCTTATACTTAAGCAAATCCATATTTTACTTCCCTAAGGAAAATTTCCTTCCTTAAAGAAATTTACCATAACCTAGATTTTCTTACACATATCAATATTTTTCTTAAGAGTAAAAATGAGATTCATAACCAAAACCTAGGAATCATATAATACTAAGGTGTGAAGCATTCTGTTTTAGGATCCAAATTCTGGATGAGAACTATAATAAAGTTCCACTCCGAATTCTGGATATAAACTCTAATGAAGTTCCATTCTGAATTCTGGATACGAACTCTCATATAGTTCAACTCCGAATTCTGGTTATGAACTCTCATATAGTTCGACTCTGAATTCTAGATACGAACTCTTATAAAGTTCAACTCCAAATTATGGACTCCTAACTTCTATGATTTCAACTCCGAACTTTTATTAGTTCGACTCTGAACTTTTATTAGTTCGACTCCGAACTTTTATTAGTTCGACTACGAACTTTTATTAGTTCGACTCCAAACATTTATTAGTTCGACTCTGAACTTTTATTAGTTAGACTCCGAACTTTTATTAGTTCGACTCTGAACTTTTATCTATTTAGACTCCGAAATACTACAAGTTTGACTACAAACTTTGTAAATTCAGATTCTGAACTCTAATGAAATCAGACTTTGAATTTCCAAAGAAATTCAGACTCCGTATTTCTATATAATTCAGGTTCCGAATTCCTATAAAACAGAATATGTATATCCTTTTTATTATAGACTCAGAATTCCATTTTGTTTAGACTCTGAACTTTTATTTTCTTAAACTCTGAATTTTAGTTTTGCATATGCTTACATATTCTTCATTACAAAACGATGTTGTGCTTTCAATTACACATGTTTTGTTATAAAACTATGTAATCTATTCTGTTTATAACTAACCATTGGTTTAGTGACACGTGTATAGGTCCCTCCTAATTTTAAGGAAAATATGACCATTGGAGGAGGGAGTTGACCATTCCAACCGAGCCTATAAATAGGATCTCATTTGAAAGAGCTCGATACTGAAGTTGATCACTCTAGAGACCACACGTTGTTAAGGAGATTTATAGAGAGAGAAGATTTTCATGCTTTGTGCATACTGAACCACTCATTCATATTGCTTCGTGCGACTCCAAATGTTGGTGATTACATTTGAGAGCTTCCGGGGATAGGAAGATAGAGGTTCCGACTACCCTGTAGTTAGAGGGATTCCTTTCTGAGGAAGACAGAGGTTCCAACTACCTTGAAGTTGAGGGCTTGCGGGGATAGCAAGACCGAGACACTGATCTTCATATCAATGGATTACCCTGGTGTGGGTAAGACAGACTTTCTTTAAAGTATAAATCGAGGGACATTTATCCAAGGTTGTTAGATACCATTCTCTTTGGGTTAAAAGATTTATATCTTGTTACTTGTATTTTTACTACTTGTTTTTTCCGCTGCATTTCGTATTGTAAGGAAAGTATAATCTTTTTATATTTGATTACACTTGTACTCTGATTAGTTTAGATTCTATACGCTTTAAGGTAGAATCTCATATTGTAAACTTTGGTTAAGTTTCAATTTCCGGATCCATATTTCCAGAACCACTTTTTCGGAATCACTTTCCAGATTTAAGTAAGTGCATAGAACTAGAAGTTTATAACTTCATATTCTATACCAATACTATAATTGGTGTTTGAGGTTTTGTGAATTTACTTATTTTAACTTTGTTAAACTTAGGTCTTTACTTGTTTAAGGAAAATTTTTAAAGTGTACAATTCACCCCCCCCCCCCCTCTTGTATATTGAGCATCTACATAATTATTTCGATCCTACAATTGGTATCAAAGGAGGTTAACTCAAACCACAAGGGTTTGGTACAATCTGAAGTTATATCACGATTAGATTCAGAAGGAAATTTTCAGATTCATGCTTTTCGGATTCATATTTTTCATAATTATAGTTTGGATTCATTTTTTTTCTTAAAGATACAATTTTTCTTGCTTAGAATATTTTCTCTCATTTACAGACTTATACTTCTAACAAGTTTGTATGCCAAAGTTTTTCTTAGATATGGCAGGTTCAAATTTTGGTTCTATTGACAACCTTAATCCTACAAGACCACCAATTTTTTATGGTAATGACTATGAATACTGGAGAGATCTAATGAAGACTTTCGTTATCCATACTGGGGTTGATAACTTTGTTATGCTTACCGGAGGTTATAAAATTCCTGATAAGGAAGTGAGTGCTAACACAAACCAAGAGAAGTGTGATTATTAATTAAACTATAAGGTACACATTACTCTACTATGTTCAATGACTAGGAACATATATAGCCAAATTTATTCATGTGAAACATCTAACTGTATATGGAAGAAACTTGAAGTTACACATTTTGGTACATCTAAAGTTATTGATACAAGAAGATCTATGATAAGAGCAGAGTATCATGGTTTCAACTTTCCTTATAGAGAACCTATAAGCAAAGTGCAACAAAGATTTCTGACTATCGTTAATAGATTACTATCTATGGGAGAGAAAGGTCTGGCTGATGAAGCTTTTGTGGATAAGATTATTGATATTATACCCAATGAGTGGGAATCAAAGAGAATAGCTATTGATGAGAATAAGAAGGTTACTCAGATTTCTTTAGATTTCCTATTTGGAACTCTTCTCCAACATGAATCAAGAATGCAGAGGGATGCTGACAACATCAAAAAGAAGAATGGGAATGGTACTGTTTCTTTTACCACAACTTCAAATCACATGAAAGCTAAGACTCCTAAGAGAGTAACTAGATCCAAGTCTAAGAAGGTGGTTATTCAATCAAAATCTAGTGATAGTGAAGTCTAATAGAATGAGTTAGAAAATATTGCTCGAAGGATGAACAAGATAGCTGGCCAGAAAAAATTTCCAATCCAAGTATAAGAAAAAGGAAAGGAAGGATATGAAAGATGGAGAAGTTACTTGTTATGAATGCAAGAGAGCTGGACATATTAGACCAGATTTTCCTTTGCTCAAAAAGGAAGAAAGAAGAGAGAGGCATTCTGAAAGGAATAGGAAGAAGTATTACAAGTCCAAAGCTAAGAAATTTTTGAAAGCTGATGACACCTGGAGTGCCAGTGGTGGTGACTCTTCAGATGAATCTTCTGATTATGAATCTTCAGGACAGAAGAATCTTGGTCTTATAGCCAGATTACCTATTAACAATCATTGCTTCATGGCTAAGGTACACAATGTTAAATCATTGACCAATGTTTCTTTAAATTCTAATGATAGTAACTATTATAACTCTTCAGATGAATAATCCTCTTCTGATGAAGAAAATACTTCACCTACCTATGAAGAAGTTTCTAGGTTTGTTGTACTTCTTGAGATTGAGAATTCTAAACTCAATAAAAAACTTGATAAGGAAAACTCTAGGAATACTATTCTTACAAAAGAAATATCAGATCTTTCTAAATATCTTGATAGGAAAAATGCTGATTTTATAAGTATTTCAAAAAATCTTGAGGAATTAAGTTCTGAGAAGAACAAACTTTATAAAGAGATAGAAAAATTAATTTTTAAGAAAAGTGTTTTTGAGCCTAAATCTAGTTCTAAATCTAATAATTTTGAAGATAAAAACCTTGTTATAAAACTCAAGTATGAAATTTTTTCCTTAAATAAGTGTTTGTCAAACTTTACCCATGGTAAAGAAATTTTTTTTAAAATGTATTCACAAATACGACCTTTAAGAAACAAATCCATATTTGGTTATACCCATGCAAAACCAATTTTTAGTAACAATTACTTTGTTCCAAAAAGTGCCCCATTTTGTAATAAGTGTCAATGTGGTGGTAACTGGGCAAGGAATTGCTCTTTAAACAAAACCCAATATCTAGGTTTTCATAAATCTTACTTTTCTAAGAAGATGTGGGTACCCAAAATTTTTCTTTCTAGAAATCCCGGATCCAAACAAGTTTGGATTCCAAAAGTCTAACTCTTTTCTTGTTTTCAGGAAGGTAAAGGAAGTACCAAAAATAATACATGGTACATGGATAGTGGATGTTCCCAGCACATGACTGGTAACAAAATCTATTTCAAAAAGATTATCAAAACTAAAGGAGGAAAAGTAACTTTCGGAGATAATGCTCAGGGAGAAATTGTTTGTATAGGTAATATTGTTCTTCTTGGTAAAACTTTGATTTCAAATGTTTTGTTTGTAAAGGGTCTTATGCACAACCTCATTAGCAAAAGTTAGTTATGTGATGAAGGATACCTTGTGAATTTTAGGAATGATAAGTGTTTAGTTCAAAATTCCAAGGAAGAATTTGTTCTCTCAGGCAATAGGCAAGAGAATGTTGACACATTAAACTTAGAATACCTTAGGATCCAAGACCTACCTTTCCTTAGTGCAATAGAAGATCATTCTTGGTTATGGAATAGAATACTAGGTCACTATAATATTAGGAACTTATGTAAACTCTCTAAGAAGAAACTAGTTAAGAATCTACCGGAGCTTAGATTCGATTCTTCTAAAGTTTTTGATCCTTGTCAATATGGAAACCAACATAAATCTAGTTTTAAATAAATTGGTGAAGTCTCAACAACTGATACATTACAGTTAGTGCACATGGATCTTTTTGGTCCAACACAAACTGGAAGCATTTGAGGCAAATACTATGTGTTTGTTCTAGTTGATGACTACACTAGATTTACATGGGTCTATTTTCTAGAAAAGAAGTCTGAAGATTTTTCTTATTTCGAAAGTTTTAGAGCCCAAGTTAAGAATGAGAAAAACCTTCTACTAAAAACTATTCATAATGATCATGGAGGATAATTTCAAAATTCTGATTTTGAAACTTTTTGTAGTAGAAAATGTATTACTCGCAACTTTTCAGCACCGAGAACTCCTCAACAAAATGGTGTAGTTGAAAGAAGAAATTGAATTCTTCAAGAGATAACTAGAACCATGTTGAGTGAATATTCTATATCTAGACATTTCTGGGTTGAAGTTGTAAGTACTTCTTATTATACTATAAATCGAGTTTTGATTAGACCTTTTCTTAATAAAACTCCTTATGAGTTATGGAATGGTAGAAAACCTAGACTTTCCAACTTCAAGGTTTTTGGTTGCAAGGTATTCATCCTGAATACTAAAGATAATATACACAAATTTGCACCAAAATTTGATGAAGGGATTTTCTTAGGCTACTTCACAACTTCTAAGGCTTATAGTATTTTCAATAAAAACACTTGTACTGTTGAAGAAACAGTGCATGTAAAATTTGATGAATCTGATCCTTTTGTTTTTAAACCATCCCAACCTACATCCTCCGATGTTTTTTCAAAAACTAATTATCAAACTTTGTTAGAAGATCATTCTAATAAGGAAAATGTTCAAGAAGATACTTCTGAAAAATTTACCCCAGAAGACTTTCTACCCTATGTTGATGAACAAGTTTTACAAAACCCAAACTAGGTGTTCCTTAAGAATCATCCCAGTGATAGTATCATTGGTGATGTAAATCAACCTGTAAGAACTAGAAGTTCCTTGAGAAATGAAGTATAACATCTATCATTCCTTTCCCAATTATAACCAAAAAGAACTGATGAAGCTTTAGGTGATGATGATTGGATTAAATCCATGCAAGATGAACTAAATGAATTCGAAAGGAATAAAGTATGGACCTTGGTTGAAAGACTTAAGGAAACTTCTGTTATTGGAGTAAAGTGGGTCTTCAGAAAAAAAAGTGTGATGAAAATGGAGTCATTGTAAGAAATAAAGCTAGACTAGTTGCTAAAGGCTATAATTAGCAAGAGGGAATAGACTATAAAGAAACCTATGCTCTAGTAGCTAGACTTGAATCTATTCGTATCTTACTTGCCTTTGCAGCATTCTTCAAGTTTAAACATTTTCAAATGGATGTGAAATGTGATTTCTTTAATGGTTATGTTCAAGAGCAAGTTTTTTTTGAAAAACCTATTGGATTTGAAGACACAAAATACCCTGATCATGTTTTTAGACTTACCAAATCTTTGTATGGCCTTAAACAAGCCCCACGAGCCTGGTATGATAGACTTACAGGATTTTTGCTTCAAAATTACTATGTTAAGGGAAATGTAGATCCTACCCTTTTATAAATAAAGATAATAAAAATGTTTTGATTGTTCAAATTTAGGTTGATGACATTATATTTGGTTCAACTCAGCAATCTTTAACTCACTCATTTGCAAGTCTAATGAAATCTGAGTCTGAAATGAGTATGATGGGTGAGTTAACATTTTTCCTTGGTTTTAAAATTTCTCAAAGACCAGAAGGAACCTATATATCTCAACATAAGTATATTAAAGATCTTCTTAAAAAATATGGATATGAAAACACTAAGAGTATAAGTACTCCCATCGGTACCTCAAACTCTTTAGATCTTGATGAAGCTGGGAAACCAGTAGATCAAACATCTTTTAGAGGTATGATAGGAAGTCTACTATACTTGACAGCTAGTCGTCCAGACTTAATGTTTTCAGTATGCTTATGTTCAAGATATCAATACAATCCTAAGGAATCTTACTTAAAGGTTGTGAAAATAATTTTTCGCTAATTAAAGGGAACCATGGATCTAGGATTATTTTATACTTATAGAAATGATTTTGTTTAAAAAAGATTTCTGGATGCTGACTTTGGTGGATGTAGAATGGATAGAAAGAGTACATCTGGAACTTGTAATTTCTTAGGAGATTCATTAGTTTCTTGGTCATGCAAGAAGCAACACTCAGTAGCACTCTCCACTGCTGAAGCTGAATATGTAGCAGCTGGAAGCTGTTGTGCTCAAGTGTTGTGGATGCAACACACACTCATAGACTATGTCTTGAGTTTTACAAAGACTCAAATTTTGTGTGATAACACAAGTGCCATTTCCCTTAGTAAAAACCCTGAACATCACTCTCGTGCAAAGCACATATATATTAGACATCACTTTCTTAGGGATCACACACTTAAAGGAGATATCATTCTTCAGTTTATCAGAATGCAAGATAAACTTGCTGATATTTTCACAAAATCATTACCCTATGATAGATTTGAATACATTAAACAGAAGTTGTGAATGATAACCTTGAGGTAATCCATCTTCATTAACTTCTTGTTGAATAATTCTCCTTACAGTAATAAACTCCTTCTCATAGGGGGAGTACCTTTGCATGTTAATCAAAATTTTCGTTGTCAGATTTCTTTTCAAACTTATGTAACTAAATTTTTCGTAACAAGTTTTTGAAAAATCTCGGAATGGAAATTTTCGAAATGGAAATTTTCAGAACTGAAATTCTTAGAATGAAAACTTTTGGAATGGAAATTTTCGGAACTGAAATTTTCGTAATGAAAATTTCCGAAACCGAAGTTTTCATAATAGATTTTTTGTACCTAGAATTTTCATAATGAGTATTTAGTAATGAGTATTTTTTGTAATGAATTTTCCATAATGAGGATTTTTTGTAATGAGT
Organism: Viscum album; assembly: GCA_963277665.1. NCBI lineage: Eukaryota > Viridiplantae > Streptophyta > Magnoliopsida > Santalales > Viscaceae > Viscum > Viscum album. Next base: position 252,443,435 of record OY728133.1, read on the forward strand.
ATTTCGTAATGAGTATTTTTCGTAATGAGTTTTTCATTTTTTTTTCCTTCAAGAAGAATATTACCAATTACGAACAGCCTTTCTAGCCAACCTGAAAGGTATGATTTCTTTACTTAAATTTTCGTAATCATATTTTTCTTGCTGGTATTTTCCTGAGTTTTAAAATTATTCGGATTCTAGTTTTCCTTAAATATGAATGTTTTTATTGAAACCTCAAAATATCGAAGTCAAGTTCTTCTTGCGAGAATGTTTTCAACCGTCAGATCAGATCCAAAATATTTTCAACCGTTAGATGGTTTTTGGAAGACCAAAGGTCACCTACATCGCCTATATAAAGGGGACTCTAAGAGTTTTCCCACATTGGTTTTTCAAAGCTTTTTCATCTCGAAGCCCTGACTCTCTTCTTAAGGACCGTTCCGATCTTTGTCAAAGCCATTCTGAATCTTCCAGAACTCTTCACTCTGAATGTCTGTTGAAACTACATCTCAAGATATGTCAACTACAAAGCCAATTTCAAAGTGGTTAGTCTTCAAGGAAAGGTTATTGCATCCGGATTTCTACAAGTTTGATTCCCTTATAACCAAGAATATCAGATTGAATGGCTGGGAAGATGTTTGCTTGTATAAGTCAGAAAAATAGGATCCGATTTATACAGATTTACTGGTTGAGTTCTACGAGTCTATTTCCTTCCAGCAGGAAGAGGTCAGAGAGTTATTTTCCTTCAAGTCTTATGGTAAGACTTACAAATTATCTTATACCAAGGCTACAAGTTTGGTGGGTTTATCCTATGAAGGGGAAGTTGAGTTTTGCTCACATAAGCTCCCGGATGAGCAAGGAAGTTTCAACAAGGTGAAGGATTTGAAATGTCTTGGACTCAAAGATACCAAAAATGATAAGATTTATCATCTCACTTCAAATAATCGGATTATACAGTTGTGGGTACAAGGCTTTCTCGTACCAAGAAGGTGTGACAAGGATAATCTAATGAAAAGTGACATCTATGTCCTAGATTTCCTGGTAAATCTAAGAAAGATAAATTTGATGAGGAATGTCTTGATTACTATTAAGAATATAAAATAAGGGAAATTGAGAGCTCAAATCATTATGTACCCTACCTTACTATCAAAGTTGATAGTTTGATTCTTAGATTCTTTCAATGTTGCTTGTAATTCAAAAGTTCGGAATTGTAAGCTTATGCTTGTCAGTGATGATACTTTGAAAAGGATGAAGATGGGTTTTTCTGCTGAATTTGGAGAATTATATCCTTTACCAGAGGGAGAGGCTGAGGCCATTCTAGAAAATGTGGAGAAGGATGAACTAGTAAAGAAATTCACTAAGAAGAGGAAGATTAAGGAAGTGTTTGGTGATGACAAAACCCCAAAATCTAAGGAAACTCAATCCGCACCTCCAAAGCCAAAGAAACAGAAAGCATTTATAGATGAAGTGGCATCCAAGTGGAGGGAAGACAAAGAGAAAATAAGAGGGGATCCAAAGTTTGGATTGGACCCTTCAGAGGCTAAGTCATTAAGGGAAAAAGTTGTGTATGTGTTAGAAAAAGAGGAAAAAGAGGAAAAGTTGAATAAAAAGGTGTTTGAAGCTGATCTTGTACAATCTCTGTTAAGAGATACTGAAATAGCCTCTGAAAAGATTCCCATTCTAGAAACCTTTGATGTTCAACCATCTTTACCAGAGACTCCAGGTAAGAACTATGTCACTCTAGAAAAATCCAAGGGTATATAATTAGTTGAAGAAGTAGAAAAACAAGCTGGTGAAGAAGTAGAAGAAGAGGTTGTTGAAGGAGAAGAAGAAGAAGGAAGTGATGATCTGGATGAATTGATCAAACAATTAGAATAGTATAAAGAAAAATCTTAATCCTCAAAATTACCCACTCCGAGAAAGGAAATTGAGAAATAAAGTGGGAAAGATGAAGACGAGCAAGAGGAAGAGAAGGAAAATGTTTTATTTGATGAGGAATAATCCTATGAAAATAATCTCATTGAAGAAGGGGCAGAAAAGGAGAAACCAGATGAAGATATGATTGTTCATTTATCATAAAGTGAGGAAGAATCTCCAGATGATCAACCCATTATGAAAGCTAACAAGGGGAAGCAAGTTCTGATGGATACTCCAACAAAAGAGATTTTCAGGAAGAAGGATGTTGGTGGTTCTTCTAAAAGGAAACTGGTACAAGTTGAAGAAGAACAATCTCCACGAAAGTTATTGGATTCAAAGTCATCAGCACATGGTCATGATTTTGTGGTTGAATCTCTGAAAAAGTTGGTGGACACCATTCCGATTTTACCCACCATAGACTCTAGATGCCAGATGATGCAGCATAGTTTGAATTAGAAATGAGAAGCCTTATCCATGGTGATGGATAAGTGTATAAAAATTGAGGTCGACCATAAAATTTTTCTTATCAACTATGATGTACATAAGAAGTCTTGCAATAAAATAACTCTGTGGACTAAAAAAGTTGAATAATACTTTGTCGTGTATGATAATTTTCAGAATGAGGTGAAAGATACTTTTGACACTGAGGATAACAAGATTAAGAATCTTCAGGATGAGTTGATCATTGAGAAAAGTTCTTGGAGTCAACAAGTGAAGGAACTGAATGATAAGACTAACTCTCTTACTCAAAATTTTATAAGCGATAGAAATATTTGGATTGAGCTTGAGAAAATACTGGTAAAGCAAGATTAGCTAGGGAAGATGCAGCAAGAGTCCATGAAGGCTTAGGCAGGAGATTTGAAATCCCAAGAAGAAAGGATAAAAGCCTTGGAAAGGTAATCTGAGGAAGACCAAAGAGACTTGAAGAAGCTCAAAACCTTGTTGAAGAATTTGATCCCAAAGGAAAAGGAAGAAAAATAAATCCACTTCGATATTTTGTTGTATTTGTATTTCTTTGTAAAACATTTTCCAACTCTAATGAAAATTTGGTTGGTTGTATCTTGTTATATACTAATGTTTCAGGTACCATATTTTCTTTTCCATTCCCTTCAATTCATTTTGAAAATCACAAAGGAGGAGAAGGAAAAAGAACTACTCAAAAGAGGAGAAAGAAAATTTTAAAATGGAGAAAGAAAAATTTCTAAGTGAAATATCCTTAAAGAAAGGGGGAGTTTCTCATTACGAAGTTTTTCATTCCCATGATAATGAAAAATCCACTCCAGAAATTCAGAATACAATCCTTATAGTTTCAATGCCTAAGGGGGAGCTAGTTGTATTCACTTTCATCCATGAACAAAGGGAGATAAGTTTTATTTTAAAAGTATAATGAAATTTTTCAAAGTCCTTATATTATTTTTCGTAAGGATGTTTGTGCTTTCCAAAAAGGGGGAGATTGTTGAGTCAATAAGGTTTTCCTTATGACTTTTCCATTCCTTCTTGTTTTGAAAATCACAAAAACCTTATACTTAATCAAATCCATATTTTACTTCCCTAAGGAAAATTTCCTTCATTACGGAAATTTACCCTAAACTAGATTTTCTTACACATATCAATATTTTTCTTAAGATTAAAAATCAGATTCATAACCAAAACCTAAGAACCATATAATACTAAGGTGTGAAGCATTCTGTTTTAGGATCCGAATTCTGGATGAGAACTGTAATGAAGTTCCACTCCGAATTTTGGATATGAACTCTAATGAAGTTCTATTCTGAATTCTGGATACGAACTCTCATATAGTTCGACTCCGAATTCTGGATATGAACTCTCATATAGTTTGACTCTGAATTCTGGATACGAACTCTTCCAAAGTTCAACTCCAAATTCTGGACTCCAAACTTCTATGAGTTCGACTCCAAACTTTTATTAGTTCGACTCCGAACTTTTATTAGTTCAACGCCGAACTTTTATTAGTTAGACTCTGAACTTTTATTAGTTCGACTCCGAACTTTTATTAGTTCGACTCCGAACTTTTATTAGTTCAACTCTGAACTTATATTAGTTCAACTCCGAACTTTTATTAGTTTGACTCCGAACTTTTATTAGTTCGACTCCGAACTTTTATTAGTTCGACTCTGAACTTTTATTATTTGGACTCCAAACATTTATTAGTTCGACTCCAAACTTTTAACTAGTTCAACTTCGAACTACTACAAGTTTGACTCCGAACTTTGTAAATTCATATTCTGAAATCTGATGAAATCAGACACTGATTTTCCATAGAAATTCAGACTCCAGATTTCTACAGACTTCAGGTTCCGAATTCTTATAAAACAGAATCTGAATATCCTTTTTATTATAGACTCTAAATTCCATTTTGGTTAGACTCCGAACTTTTATTTTCTTACACTATGAATTTTAGTTTTTCTTATGCTTACATATTCTTCATTACAAAATGATGTCATGCTTTTAGTTACACATGTTTTGTTATAAAATTATGTCGTCCATTCTGTTTCTAACTAACCATTGGTTTAGTGACACATGTACAGGTCCCTCCAAATTTTAAGGAAAATATGACTATTGGAGGAGGGATCCAACCATTCAAACTGAGCCTATAAATAGGAGCTCATTTGAAAGAGCATGATATTGAAGTTGATCACTCTAGAGACCACACGCTGTTATGGTGATTTCTAGAGAGAGAAGCTTTTCATGCTTTATGCGTACTGAACAGCTCGTTCGGATTGCTTCATCTGACTCCGAATGTTGGTGATTGCATTCGAGGGCTTCCGGGGATAGAAAGACATAGGTTCCGACTACCTTGAAGTTCGATGGCTTCCTTGCTGAGGAAGACCGAGGTTGCAACTACCTTGAAGTTGAGGGCTTGCGGGGATAGTAAGACAGAGACACTGATCTTCATATTGAGGGCTTGCCCTGGTGTGGGTAAGACAGACTTGCTTGAAAGTATAAATCAAGGGACCTTTATCCAAGTTTGTTGGATACCCTTCTCTTTAGGTTAAAAGATTTATATCTTGTTACGTGTAGTTTTACTACTTGTTTTTTTGCTACATTTCTTATTGTAAGGAATGTATAATCTTCTTATATTTCCTTACACTTGTACTTTGATTAGTTTAGATTATATACAGTTTAAGGTAGAATTACATATTGTAAACTTTGGTTAAGTTTCAATTTCCAGATCCATATTTACAGAACCACTTTTTCAGAATCACTTTCCAGATTTAAGCAAGTGCATAGAACTAGAAGTTTGTAACTTCATATTCTATACCAATACTATAATTGGTGTTTGAGGTGTTGTGAATTTACTTAGTTTAACTTTGTTAAACTTAGATCTTTCCTTGTTTAAGGAAAATTTTTAAAGTGTAAAATTCACCCCCGCCCCTCGCTTGTATATTGAGCATCTACATCATTATTTCGATCCTAGATGAGTGTCTAAATCAGTGAGCCAAGTGGATGTGTAATTCTGGAATACAAACATTCCACCATCTTGGGATATAAATACATCCCCACCTCTCCTTTCAAAAGGGTTGGCATTTCAAAATATAGGAGGATCAATAGGCACAACCAAGGCTCTTCCAAAGGCCTAGGAGGACATGCCAAACTCAAGTTTTCACTTGAGAGACCCTTCCTCTTCTCTTTCATTTCATTTACTTTTGTGTTCTTATTCATTTGAAGTCTTGTAATTGTTTTTTTTTTTTGTAATTATGTTTTAATGAATGTTTATTCTTCAATATCTATTACTCTCACCCACCTTCTGTAGTTTAATATTAATGTTCTTAAAATAGCCTAAATCAAGTTAAAATCCATTCTCTTATTTTTCTTCCTCATTCAATCTAAATTATATATTTAACAATTTATTCATCGTTTGTGTGTGTGTTCGGCGCACTACTCTTATATTTTCCCTTTCTTTTTCATCTCTTTATAATTCATCACCATAAAAATATATTACCAGATTAATAACCATCTTAATGGATGAGTAAATATCTCATTAGGGTGAGTTTTAATTTAGGTATGTTAGGCGATTGAGATCTTTTGCTCGATGAGTATTTGTTGAATTAACATTGTGTATGTTGGACTTAGCATGTCATTGATTAATGACTTGTTTTGTTTAATGTGTGGTTTCCATGGATTATTGGAACCATAAATACACTACCATAAACAAGATATGATCAAGATTATAACTCTAAGGTAAGTTAAGGTTTGTATTAAAGCCTTAACACTGGGGAATTCAAATCAACGTCAACTTGTGACATGGGTTTCAACGTTCAACATTTTCCAAGCCATGCGATACCCATCTGAGGATCACTCTGCATTCTCAATCCATGCTTCTGAGGACACTTCAAAGAGTCAATTGAACCCCATTTAATCATGTTTATCCTATCTGATGATAAAGGATCTTGTGAAATTTGCACCATGATTAACCAAGTCATAAATGGTGAAGTTGATGTGGACCTCTCATTCATAGAATCCATAAATCTAGAGGAACTTGAAAACTCTCTTGAATCCCTCATCAACTCTGATATATACTACTCCACCATGGATAGTATTTAAGAAAATGAATCTAAAGCAACTGAAGTCCCTTCCTCCATTCCTGAGTTTTCTAACCCACAAATGAATGATGATACTGATCTGAAACCTCTTCCTGAACACCTAAAATATGCATTCCTTTTCCATGATCACTCTTATCCTATCATTATCTCTTCTTCACTTATCGAAACTGAGGATTCCAAACTTTTTCAGGTATTAGAGGAAAACAAAAAGGCCTTAGGTTGGACCCTAGATGACATACCAGGAATCAACCCTTCTCTTTGCATGCATCACATCCATCTTAAGGAATCATCCAAACCAATTAGACAACCACAAAGAATACTCAATCCACTCATACTTGAGGTAGTTAGGGAAGAGATCACCGAGCTTCTTCAAGTTGGTATTATCTACCAAATTTCTGATAGTGAATGGGTTAGTCCAATTCAAGTTCTACCTAAGAAGGGTGGGATAACTGTTGTCACAAATGAACATGGGGAGGTAGTCACAACTCGAGTGAAAAACAAATGGCGTGTGTGCATCGACTATAGTAAATTGAATATTGAAACAAGTAAATATCACTACCATCTTCCATTCCTTGATCAAATATTGGAACGATTAGCTAGAAAGTCACACTATTTTTTTCTTGATGGATACATCATCTACTTCCAAATCCCAATCGCACTTCAGGACCAAGAAAAGACTACTTTCACATGCCCCTTTGGAACATATTCATATAGGAGAATGCCTTTTGTCCTTTGCAATGCTCCTGAAACATTCCAAAGGTGTATGATGAGTATCTTTTCTGAATTCATTGAACAATACATGGAATTCTTCAAGGATGACTTCACCATTTATAGTGAGTCATTTGAATCTTGTTTGAATTCACTCTCTCTAGTCCTCCAAAAGTGTGACAAGTGAAACCTTGTGTTAAATTTTGAAAAATGTCACTTCATGGTTTCAAATGGGATTGTTCTAGGGAAAATAGTTTCAAAAGATGGTTGTTTCCCTCGGAATTCGGGGATGACCTCCTGGATGGGAGATTCAAACGTTCTGATCGGTTTCTAGCGGGTTTTTTCATAGAACCGGAAACATCCAATGATTCCACATCCATTTGGACCTACTTTCCAAAGGTAGGCGCTCATTAGTTTGTGGAATGATGAGGCTTAGGAATTTGAATTGGTCGAGAGGATGGGAGGTCGGACTCATCACACCTTTTTGAGGGGAATTATTGTCTATTCCGGGACTCTCTTTATAGATTTAAGTTATGTTCGTGAATCCTTATTACATTACCAAGTATAAAATGAGCTTTTCCTTTAGTTTTGACAATCAATGATTAAATATGTAAGAAATTTATAGAATATTTTATATGTATTCGAGGTTCTTCATCAATAGAGAATCATCTATATCTATTTAGAGATTCTTGATCAATGGTAACCTTCAAAACATTCATATAAAAGTCTCTTGGTCATTATGATGACCAGGCTGGTTTTAAAGCCACTCAGTGGGGCACTTGAAATTTATTGTCATTCAGAAGGACAATGAATTATTTAAAAGTTGGGATCGAACCCATAGATGGGCTACCTACGTATCCTTTGTTTTGAAAAAGGAATCAGAACCCACGTAGTTCGAATAAGGGTATGATGTTTATAATTGATGGCTCAAAGAAGGATGTCACAATTACTTTTACACTCTAAGCTCACGTGAGTCATGCTCGGTGTGAGAAACAAGAGGTATTGGTAAAATTTAGACAACCGTGCCATGAAAGATGCAATCATAAGAAATGGTTTTGGGCTTATGTATGTATGACTGCCCAGAGGATTTACTTTAGGGAGAAAATCCAGGAACAGGGTCCATAAAGGTATATGTGCTTCATGGAGATTTGAATACTCTAACTTGGGACTTATTCCTGAAGAGGAAACCCAAATTAGGAGAGGATTGATAACTGGGTTTTACTCCTGAGAAGGAATCTCAGATCAAACGTAAATTAGGACTGGTTAAAGAGAATTAAGGTACTTGGGGCTTATTCCTTAAAAGGAAGCCCAAGATTATGACTGGGACTTATTCCTGAAAAGGAAGCCCAGGTTAAGGATTAAGGTTTGGGGCTTACTCCTGAGGAGGATGCCCATATTTGAGATTGGGGCTTATTCCTGAAAAGGATTCCCAAATTAAGGGACTTGGGGCTTACTCCTAAGAAGGATGCCCAAAAATTATGACTGGGACTTATTCCTGAAAATGAGACCCAGGTTAGGTGACTTGGTTTGGGGCTTACTCCTGAAAAGGATGCCCAAATTAGAGGACTTATGACTGGTGATTATTCCTCAAAAGGAGACCCAGGTTAAGGATTCTCTCATCTTAAAGGATGAGGTTGAATGAATGAACTCTCCATATTTAGTGACATAAGGATATTTAAATCACTAGGTTTTGAGAGATATTTCACTGAATTCCTTTCAGATAAAGAAGTAAAATCAAGAAATCATGCCATAAATGGCTTTGAAGAGTGTCTTGAAGACTGAATCTTGAAAAGGAAAGGTGTAATGACTTAAGAGGGGTGAAATGGGCAAGAAAGGCACCCAAAAAGGAAGGGGCGCGCAAGTCTTGGAAGGCGCACAGGTATTGCGGTGGCGCGCAAGTATTGGTCGCGCAGGTATACCTGCGCGACATGTGATGTACTTGCGCGATGGTCAACCAGTATTGAAATACTTGAGAGACTCTTTTTTAAAGCCTTTAGAATTCTCTTGAGGTTCTTCCAGAAAAGGGAAGCGCAAGTTCTATCAAAGGAATAAGGTGGCGCGCAAGTGGGAACACTTCCCTTAAGGGATGGCCACTCAGGCGCGCAAGTGTTGATGAGTTTCAACACTTAGGCCTTCCTTCCTCTCTTTAGATCTTCCGTTCTAGGTAAGAAATTACCTTAGAAGTGTTCTGAAAACTTTGAGAAGAGACTTGGGCGTCGGGAGCTTCAATCCGAGTTTCTGGAAAAAAAATCCTCTCGAATGGGGGGCCCACAGGGTCTATTTATAGGCAGGAGAAGACCCCGGGCGGTTACCGGGCAGTTACCACTTAGGTCGCGCAGGTCACTTGCGCAACCAAGGGCGTCGCGCAAGTGGACCTGCGCGACAGTGATATAACTTGTGCGGTGAAGCTGCTTTTGATCCTTTGTTCATGCCTTTGTCGATTTTTGATATTTTCTTTCAAGGTTGAATCACTTTGAGCTCAGATATTCCCCTATTCCGATTTTTAGATTCTGTGACGAAAGGAGCATCAACAAAAGTCCCCCCTCAGAGTTGGATCCGGAGAGAAATGAGGATTTTACTCTGAGGAAATCGAATCCATCCAAAGGAAAAGGGGGTGTGGAAGTCTTCAGGGCACAGAGGGCGGCGCGCAAGTGCGCATCGCGTAGGGATACGGCGCTCGGTCACGCAGGGTACGGCGCGCAGGGTCTTGGCCGCGTCTATAAATAGAGGGTCTCACTTCCGTACAAGCATCCGGATTTCCGGACTTCATACCTTCGAGCTCTCGCTGCGCAGGTTGCTCTGTTTTCTAGTGTTTTCCTTGATGTCGCGCTACTGTAAAGGCATTTGTACTTGCGCGGTTTATACTTGCGCGCCAAAAACTAGCGCGGAACACGAATACTTGCGCGCCATTTTTTAGACTTGTGAGCCTTTATGCCTTAGCCATTTTTTCCGAATTCTTTCACAAATTTTATGAAAAAAATAAACCCATTTAAGAGTTTAATTTGTTCAACTTTTGTGCAGATTCAATGGCTCCTAAGGGAATTAAAACGTCTGATGAACTGGCTAGCAAGTGGATTGATGACATGATGAACATCATTGGCCATGATTACTATGATATCTGCGACAGCACTCTCCCATATTTGGCTAATTACTTGAAGAAATATCATCTTAATTTCCCACAGAGCATCTACCTGCCTCTATATGGTCATGGTCACCTGCAAGGAGTCAATGTTTCAGATGCAAAGAACTATACACCTGAAATGCAGCTGCGCTGCTACTCCTTCATTTCGGTTATGCTGTTCATTAAGAGCAACAACAATGGTGTGAACTTTCAAATTCTTCCTCCATGTCATTTCCTTGCAGATATGAAAATGGCAAACCCATGGGATGAAATGTTTTCCACTACCGGTTGGTGGAGAGAAGAAAAACATGGTATTAGAGCAATATCTGAAAAGAGTACTCTCTCCAAATGGCTCTTTACTTCCAATGCTCCATTCTCAAATCCATGTATCCATCTTCCAAGTCTCTTGGACAGAAACAGAGTCACTGTTTGATCAGCAGAAAATTTTCTCAAACCGTACTCAAGAACATCCTTTTACAATTGTTCCAAGAAGAGCTGGTATCACTGCATCTCTTATTGTATCCAGTTGAATGAATGAATTCCAGGTGGTTGCTGATGAAGCTCAGGATTCCGTAAATCAAATAAAGTGTTATGTTGAAAGCCTCTTGTAATTCTTGAAAAAGATAAGAGACTCCAGTCTGTGGATGTCCTTCTAACTCTTGTGCATCAATGAAAAACACTTTCACTTTCACTTATTTGTACCATCATTCTCTCACTACCTGCTTCAAATTTACTTAAGAAAATGGGCTTAGTAAGCATATTTTGATCTTTACTAGGATTATTACAAATAACCCTACAAACTTTGAATCTTTTAATTGCTCAATATTACCTAAATCATACAGAATGTATGTTTAGTGAGCTGGAACATGACTTTTATTCAGAGTTCCTTTGTCTTTTGTGGGCAGTTTAAAGTCATGCATGCCGGACATAAAGGGGATAATGTTTAAGGTCGAAATATCTTTGACCAAAATGGATTAAAATTGATTCAATTCCTTGAAAATTTATCTGAAAACATATTACCATACTCAAGTATGAGGGAAAATATGTAAGCTATGACTTAAGAATTTTTGAATCTGAGGAATGATATGAAAAATAGATAAAAGGCATTAGAAGAAGTAGTTTCCAAGAATGAAGTTACTATTATTTGACAAAAACCCGTTAGGGGGTTGAATTATGCAGGGCCACCTAAGGGCATTGGCTGCATGGTCAAATAAATAGAATCTTTCAGCTGACAAGTCTGTTATGTGGACTGTTTATGCAAGGCCACCTATGGGCACGTGCTGCATAGTCAGGCAAAAGAACTCTCAGAAATTTACTTTCCTAGTGCTAAAAGCCAGTGAAAGTTTATGGAGATTCAAATTTTCTAAAGTATAGAGTTTGTTGTATTGAAAGAGGTACTTGAATATGGAGAAGATATTTCCAGACAAGATTATCGAAGAACTGGATGAATATCACTCCTACGAAGGTCTAACCCAAACGTAGGGAAGAAAAAAAACCATAGACTTGAATACTTTCAGATCATGAAAAAGGATATGGGACAAATATGTTAAGGATGGCTATTTTTTCAGATCCCTATATACCGTCATTTAAGACAAATAAGGACAAAAGAGGCATTCTTCCCAAGAATGAAGTTACTATTATTTAACAAAAACCTGTTAGGGGGTTGAATTATGCAGGGCCACCTAAGGGAATTGGCTGCATGGTCAAATAAATAGCATCTTTCGGCTGACAAGTCTGTTATGTAGACTGTTTATGCAAGGCCACCTATGGGCACGTGCTTCATAGTCAGGAAAAAAGAAATCTTAGAAGTTTGACATTTTTGTGACTAGAAGTCATGAAAAAAGGGTTATGAAGATCTGAAAATATTTAAGGTTAGGATTATAACACATAAAGATGGGTATTGTCCAATGTATATAGAGATACATAGGTCAATGATAACCATAATTATGTTGTGGCTGGGTCCTGAATTAAAATTTTGGACTTCACTACGTATCTCATAAGAATGAGAATCAAGCCATACGTAGTTCTTGAAATGCAGTTTAACATCGTGCAGGATGAAAGTATGAGAGATCTTGGTTTAGGGTCATAGAATTCGGACCATAATAATGAATACACAGTGTGTGTTTTCATGAGGACTTTTCAGCCAAGGGACTGAAAGTGAAATTTGGGGTTAGGACCAAAAGAATTGGGACTGGATTCGAGGGACACTCAAATGTTCCTACGTATCCCATAAGGATGGGAATCAAGTCCACGTAGTTCTAGAACTACCCTTTGTACAAATTTGGTTCGTACATGTGAAGGGTGAAAGGGGACTTTAGTGAAATGATGGTTTAACCTGAGACAAAAAGTTTAGGTATTACCATGTATGCACGTAGTCTTTTGAAATGAAACATGATTGAAGAATCAATGTCAACAATAGTTCTCTCTCAAATGAGGAAATCAAAGAGTATTGTAGTTTATTGTCGTACCGGACAAAAGTGTTGCATAGTTTAACGTCATATAACAAGGACGAAAGTGAATCAATGTAAAGATATTGATTCTAGGGGCGGTTTCACGAATCAACATCATATGATATGGTGGTGAACCGATGTGAAGAGATTGTTTTTGGTCTTGAACCCTGGGAGGTTGCCTACATTCCCAGCCTGGAGGGCAAGGATCAAAGTCCGTGTAGTTCAATTAAAGAATGAATTAATGATCAAGTTGTTCTTGGGGACAACGATCTAAATAAAATGTTGTTGGGACTTATACATGGTTAGCGGCCCAAAGAGAGTGTTACAGTTGAGGTTTTCTCTAAGATCACGTGAGTCATACTCGGTGTGAGAAACAAGAGGTAACAAAAACCTTAACAATGCATAGTTAAATGTCATGTAGGACATATAAAGGGACTATGCAGTTTAAAGTCTTGCAGTTAGGACTTTTGGTGCTGCGCAGTTTAGTGTCATGTAGCAGGGACAAAATACATTTTAATGTCATGTAGGATGTATTATGAATTTTCTGTACAGTTTAGCATCATGTAGTTAGGACGATGGGAACAATAGAGTTTAACGTCATATTGGACGAAAGGGGGGAACTGTGTAGTTTAATGTCATGCAGTGAGGATAAAAAGAGTGCACCATTTTAACGTCATGTTGGACGCATTGGGGATTTTTTCCACAGTTTAACGTTATGTTGGACGAAAGTGTGAATAGTTTAAGGTCATATGCATGGACCGTGGATGGTGCAGTTTAATGTCATGTTGGACGGTGGTGTAGTTTAAGGTCATACAGGACCTTTGATGATTATGTAGTTTAACGTCTTGCTGGATGTAAGGGACTTTTATACAGTTTAGCGTCATGTAGTTAGGACGTCACAGTTTAACGTCTTGCTGGACGTAAGGGACTTTTATACAGTTTAGCGTCATGTAGTTAGGACGTCACAGTTTAACATCTTGTTGGACGTAAGGGACTTGCAAATAGTTTATGGTCATATGCATGGACCAGGGATGATGCAGTTTAAGGTCATGCTGGACAGTTTAGGGAACTTTTTCACAGTTTAACGTCGTGTGGGACAAATTTGCAGTTTAAGGTCATACTGGACCGTTGCTGTATAGTTTAACGTCATATAGAAAGGACAAACTGGTGCCGCACAGTTTAGTGTCATGTTACGGGGACATACTGGTGCTGCACAGTTTAGTGTCATGTTGCGGGGACATACTGGTGCTGCACAGTTTAGTGTCATGTTGCGGGGACATACTGGTGCTTCACAGTTTAGTGTCATGTTGCGGGGACATACTGGTGCTGCACAGTTTAGTGTCATGTTACGGGGACATACTGGTGCTGCATAGTTTAGTGTCATGTTGCGGGGACATACTGGTGCTGCATAGTTTAGTGTCATGTTGCGGGGACATACTGGTGCTGCACAGTTTAGTGTCATGTTGCGGGGACATACCGGTGCTGCACAGTTTAGTGTCATGTTGTGGGGACATACTGGTGCTGCACAGTTTAGTGTCATGTTGCGGGGACATACTGGTTCTGCACAGTTTAGTGTCATGTTGTAGGGACATACTGGTGTTGCACAGTTTAGTGTCATGTTGCGGGGATATACTGGTGCTGCACAGTTTAGTGTCATGTTGCGGGGACATACTGTGAATACTTTGTATTTTATACAAAATATTTCTTCAAAAATCTAGCATTAGTTGGAGTAGTAATGAGTTCTCCATCCATCGAGATTAATGAATAAGCTCCATTGGAGTAGACCCTATGTGTTGAATAATGTCCTTCCCATTTTGGCTCAAGCTTGGTAGGTTTCTTTCCTAGTATCATTGGAGTTCTGAGAACTAATACCAATTCTCCATGAATGAATGAGCGAAGACGAACTTTTTTGTTAAAAGCTCGTGCTATTCGATTCTGATAGATTTCCAAGTGGTGCAAAGTGCACAATCTTTTCTCATCTAACCGTTCCAATTCATTCAATTGCTTTTGGGATTGCTCATCTGTAGATAACTGATCACAAATGGCTACTCTGAGTGAGGGCAATTGAACTTCAATTGGAAAGACTGCTTCTGTTCCATATACCAACGAATATGGAGTTGACCGTGTTGCATTGCGGGTGGTAGTCCGATAATCCCATAAAGCATGAAAAAGTTTATCAGGACATGACCTCTTATCTTTATCCACCATCTTTTGCAGTATATTTGAAAGAGTCTTATTAAAGGCTTCTATTTGTCTATTGGCTGCCGCATGATACCGAGATGAATGGTTGGATTTAATGTTGTATTCTCGATACAATTTCTTCACCTCAGAAGAACAGAAGTTGGTGTCGTTGTCCGTCAATATGGTATGAGGGACACCAAATATAGTAATGATGTTAGACTTGATGAAGCTAACAATGCATTTATAACTGACTTCTTTGAGAAGTACTACCTCTGCCCGTTTGGAAAAGAAATCAGTAGCAGTAAGAATGTACTTAAACTGCTTGGCCGTAGCTGAAGGGTAAGGTCCCACCACATCCATTCCCCATGTGGCAAATGGCCATGAGTATTTAGTTGTATGAAGCAACTCTGGAGGTTGATGAATGAATTTGGCATGTACTTGACATGAATGACACTTCTTTGTGAAATCAACACAATCTGGTATCATTGAAGGCCAAAAGTATCCAAGCCTTCAAATTTGATCAGACAATCTATGTCCAGACTGGTGGGCACCACAGACTCCTGCATGCACTTCTTTCATGACAGCCATTATCTCTTCACCGTCAATGCATCTGAAGAGAACTCCATCAAAACCACGTTTGTAGAGAATTTTCTCTAGGTGGTTTGGGCCATCATAAAGAGTAAAATTGACCACACGTCGCCGGATTTGTTCTTTCTCGGCTCTATTAGGTGGAAGTGTTCCATTTTGAAGGTATTCCCTGATAGGTGACATCCATCCTGTAGTATGACCATACGGTTCAGGAATGGGACTAATTTCATTAATTTCCTCTGTTCTGGCTTGAACATAAGGTGAAATTGCACGACGGTGGGCAATACTGATGGTTGTCTCGTCCCAATTTGGATTTGCTAGAGTTGTGGCTATATTAGCCAGTGCATCAGCTTGAGCATTTTGTGATCTTGGGACATAAGAAAATTTCAGTTCTGAAGGGAATTCCGCCATTAACTTTCTGACGTAATCATACAAAGGGATTAACTCTTCTTTTCTGATGGCATAATCCCCATTGACTTGTTTGATTATCAAGTCTGAATCACCTTTTACTTTTAAGTGATTCACTTGTGCTTGAAGTGCTAACTCCAAGACTGTGATAAGAGCTTGGTATTTGACTTCATTATTGGTACCACCTTCCCACAATAAAAAGGAATAAGGTAACAATGCCTTATCTGGAGAAATGAGTACAATTCCTAAACCAACTTTGTTGAATTTAGGATTTTCCATTTTCTTCCCTGTTGGACTTCTGGAAGCACCATCAAAATACATTTCCCATGTTTGAGGATTATCTTGAATAGAGAAAACTTCCTCATCAGGGAATTCAATATCTGAAGACGTGTCTTCCACAGAAGGATGTTCAGCTAGGAAATCAGCCAGAGCTTGGCCCTTTATTGCCTTTTGAGATACATACTGAATGTCGAACTGCTGCAAAATAATTGTCCACCTTGCTAGACGTCCTGTAAGCATTGGACGACTAAGGATGAATTTGAGCGGATTATTGCGAGATACCAATTGGACCTCGTGATGTTTCAAGTAGTGTCTCAGTTTCTGGACTGCAAAGATTAATGCTAGGTAGCACTTCTCAATACTTGAATACCGGGTTTCTGCTTCAAGAATAGTTCTACTGAGATAGTAGAGGCTATTTTCATTCCCAGCATCATTCTTTTGAGCGAGAAAGGCACCCAATGATCGCTCTAGAGCTATCACATAGAGGATAATTGGTCTTCCTTCAACAGGTGGCATGAGTACTGGTGGACTCAAGAGGTATTTCTTGAGAATATCAAACGCTTCTTGACATTCTTCAGTCCACTGGTAAGTGACTCCTTTTTTCAATAATTTGGTAAAGGGTAAACTTTTGCCTGCCAAATTGGCGATGAAACGCCAAATATAGGCTAAGTGTCCTTGAAGTCCTCTTAATTCTTTCAAATTCTGAGGAGGTGACATACCAAGGATTGACTTGGTCTTCTCAGGATCAACTTCAATACCACGATGGCATACAAAAAAGCCGCGGAATTTTCCTGAGGTTACCCCAAAAGCACATTTTAAGGGGTTCATCTTCAAATTATGTTGTCGAAGCTTGTGGAATATGACTTCCAAATCAGCCAAGTGATTAGAACGTTGTTTGGATTTAACCACCAAATCGTCTACATAGCATTCAACAAACTTCCCTAAAAAAGGTTTGAAGATACGATGCATGGCGTGTTGATATGTTGCACCTGCATTCTTTAAACCAAAGGGCATCACCCGGTAACAAAACACACCTTGAGGGGCTCTGAAGGCTGTAGATTCTTCATCTTCTAGGGCCATTCAGATCTGATTATATCCGGAATATCCATCCATGAAGGAAAGTACTTCATAACTAGTCGTCGCATCAATTAAGAGTTCTGTAATCGGAACTGGGAAATCGTCTTTAGGACAATACCGATTAAGATCTCTGAAATCGATGCAAAACCTAATTTGTCCGTTCTTCTTCTTTACAGGGACAATATTAGCCAACCACTTGGGATACTGAACTTCTCTGATGAAGTTAGCTTTGATCAGCTTATCCACTTCAGCTTCAATTTTGGAAGCATAGGTTGGGTGTGTTCTTCTCGCGGCTTGCTCAAATCCTCGATGTTCTTTTGGTAAACCCAAATGATGAGTAGCAATATCAGGATCAAGCCCAGGCATTTCTGTATAGTTCCAAGCGAAAATATCTTTATTTTTCTTTAGAAAAGAAATATACATCTCTTGCTCTTCAAGGGTCATGGCCGCACTAATTAAAGTGGGGCGTGGATCTTTCTCTGTACCCAGATTTATTTCTCTGAGTTCATCCGCAGTGGTAGAGATACCCTCTTCAAATGCTGGAGGAGCATCTCTAAGATCTTCCTCTTCCTCTTCATCATGTTCTATTTCTTCCGTTTCTACTTGCATAGTAGATGACAAAACGAAATTTTCATGATCATAAGAGATTTCAAAATTTGCACATCTTGAAGAAGACACTTCCATTTCCGACCCTATTGATGATAAAGGGCCTTCTTTGGGAAATAAAGAGGAGATGATGGATTGAGAATTGACATCATTATTCACCTCTGATGTTGCTATAACTTCTTCTAGCCTGATTGGCGAAGTATAGACCTGTTGGATTTCAGCAGATGAAATGAAGACGTCACCACTTGTGCTTTCATCACTGTTTGGTAGGTTACCAATTTCTCCCATGTTGTCTGGCTCAACTGCCGTAATTGACATTATGGATCTTTCCATAAGAGTATTTTGATTTGGGCTTATTTTGTCAATTTGACTGATAGGTAACACATAATCTGTACTCACATGTGTAAATGGATTTATTGGAATTTTCTCCAAACCATATGGAGAATTAATTTTGGTAATTTCCTTCATTGTAGATTTTTCTCTTCCCTTCATGTGATAAAATTCTGCCTCAATGTATTGAGACTCACATGTCTTTAATGGGGCCTTATCACCATACAATGTTCCAACTTGACCATTGAAACAATATTTGAGACATTGATGGTATGATGAAGGGATAACCGCATGTTGATGTAGCCAGGGTCTTCCAAGCAAGACCTTGAAAGCTGAGTCTTGATCAACAATCATGAAATCTGAATTGGATACAAGATCCCCAAACTGAGTTCTAAGTGTAACTTCGCCCAGTGGTTCTTGTTCATTTTTATCATATCCTTGTAACATCATGGTATAAGGAGATAAATCAGATTCTATGAGGCCCAATCGACGAAGTGTACGAATGGGCATGAGGTTGACTCCTAAACCATTGTCAATGAAAGCTCTTCGGATATCCACACCATTGACTTTTCCAGATAAGTAGAGAGGTTTTATGTTCCCATGCACAACATCATCTTCATCTTTATCAGTAAAAGATATCACTGCATGGCATTCTGCAGGATTATTCTCTATGTGATAGACTTCAGCTGCAGCAATTTCAGCTTCAAACTCCTGATAAATTGACAAAGCTTCGATGAGTGCTTACCGAAGATCTTTTGACAGATTCAAAGCATCCAAAATTGATAACTTGGCTAGTACTGGGGCCAAGTGTTTCAATATATCATACTTTTGATCTAAAGGTATGTGTTTTCCAACAGGAATATGCGGTTTAGCAGGTACCTTGGAATCAGATGCTTTGGAAGCTGATGCATCTTGTATTGGGATAGAAGTTGGCAACATCCTTGGTTTTGGAAGATTAGACCGATTAGATCCATTTACTTTCTGAGATAAAGAAGATGGAATTTTCAATCGGTCTTCCAAAATAACTGTGCCAAGACTGAGTTGACTATTGGCAGAAGAACTTGCTTGTTCTTTTTGAGCTTGCTGAAGGGATCTACCACGAGTTTCTGCTGCATACACAGTGCTAGCAGGGGTAGAATTGGAGTAGTGGCTTCGGAAATATCCACGTCTTCCTCTGTATCCTGAACCTCTAGAACTTCCTCGGATTCCTTTATTCGATACAGGGAATTTAGACTCATCAAAATTGAAATTACGACTGGAATACGGATCTGTTAATTGAATCATATTAACAGAACCGAAGATTAACTCTTCGTCTAATAAAGACTCTGCCTGACTAGCCTGTTTAGGCTGTGCCGTTTGATGGGACGGTGCCCGTGGTTTTTAAGTAGATGGCATAAAGTCTGCCAGAGTCAAAGACAATTTAGGCTTTGACACATACTCATATTCTTCTGATTATTTTTTCTTCTTTGAATCAAACTGTTTCTTTGAGGACTTTCCCTATGACGAAAAGGGTTTTACCGCAATATTCATGGCAGAAGACACAATTGGTTTTTTTAATTGTGTTCACAAAATGGAATGAGTCTGATTGATTGTCTTTCTGACCATCCAATCATCATATTTCTATGCATTTCTGCTTTTGACTTCTTGTCATTCACCTTCCTCCTCTGGAACTGTAGCAGTAACACATGCTACCTGAGTCGAAGAACCTTTCAACTTGACTTGTCCCAAGTCGACCATCTTTTGCAGGAGGTCTTTGAAGACAAAACACTCCTGGATGGGATGCCCTAACATTTGATGAAAGGGACAATAATTGGGACGGTCTTCATCTCCTTCTTTGTTTGGCCTCTTGGGCACTGGTAATTGAACCAAATTATTTTCCAGAGCTGAAATGAAGTAACCAAGAACTTGCTCACTTCGGAAAGAGTATGTTTTACTCTTAAAATCCTCAAATTGTCTTTGCCGTTGATCTCTTTGATCATTTGGACGAAACGGCCTTTGTTGTTGGCATTCAGAAGGTGGAGCCCTTTGAGAAGATGAAGGTTTTGAAGTAGAAATAGGTACAGACGCTTGTTTAAGCATAACTGTAGCAGTTTCTACTTTACCCATTCTCCTTCCTAAAGCTGATGGAATTACACGAGATTTAACCTTAGCCTGTATAAGGGAATCTTCAATCTTCTGAGTGATTGAAGTAAGGTATCGAAACCCTCCTGTGTATTTCACAGGGATCAATGGCGTGCGTAATTCGTCACGCAAATTTGCCACACAGATTGCCAACAACTCTTCCTGAGGGAGTGCTAAACTCAGGGAATACGTTAATCCCTTCCAGCGAGCAATGAAATCAGAGACTCTTTCATTTTCCATTTTCTTGTAGTTTGTAAGATTGAAAACTGTCGTTTTTAGAAAAGTTGAGCTGAACTGAAGAAGGAATTTTTGGCGAAGATCCTCCCATCCGATTATTGACCGGGATTGCAAGCTTGTATACCCGACAAAAGCTGGTCCTTGCAAGGTTCGCATGAATCATCTGAGTTTCACTGCTTCTTGCTGCTCTGGAGTTCCCATCATAGGATCACAACAAGACACGTAATGCGTCAAATGTTGTTCAGGGTCGCCTGATCCATTGAAAGTAGGGAAAACAGGGTTTCCAAAACTAGATGGAGGAGAAATTGAATCTACCCATTCAGGGTAAACTTTCTTTTCTGGTTGAACTTGCGCCCGTTTCCCTTCCATAGTTTCTAACCGAGCTGTTAATGACTCAATAGTAGTTATTAACTTTTGAGAAACATCCGGTTGAATCTGGTCTTGAGTAGGTGCAATGAATGGAGCTTGGATAGATGTGGTGGTTGGTGCTGCAACTGATGGTAGCACTGCCAACCGTTGTTGCGTTTGACCCGTAGGATTAGACCTCTGAGGGTGTACTGATAAAGGAGGATATTATTGATCCATCTCAGTAACTGCAACAAATTCCTTCGGTTGTCGGACTTCAGCATTCTTAAGAAGAAGACTACTCTGAAGTAGTTCTGCATTCAACCTTCTTAATTCTTTCATTTCTTCCTCTTATTGTGCAAACCTTTGCTCTAACGAGAGTGATAGACCTTCTCCAGAGGAAGGATATGTAACCTCATTCTTTCCCCTCCCTTTGTTGGATACTTTTTGGAGAGAAGGAAGTGGATTACCTAGGTTCTGAGTAATCCTTTGACTTCGTGTACGCACACCTTCTTCATTTGTATTGGTGCGTACATTTTCTTGAGCAGGACGCTCTTCATCTGAGTCCCCTGAGTGAGTCTCCTCTGGTGGATTAGCAACAATGGAATTGATGACATTGATTGATGCATAATGCATCGCATCCCTTCTATCAACATTTCTGTGATATTGTCTTCTTTCATATCTTTGATGATACATTACCTTTTGTTGATTTAATCTTTTAGGAACTTCTTGACGAGCTATAATTTGGAGGGAATCTCCTGATAATTTGGCTCTTCGTTCCTCTTGGGGCTTCTTCCCCAATCGAGAAAAGACCGATATTCTCTGAGAAGGGGAATGATGATTTGAAAGAGTCCCCAGTCTCGTGAACTGGGGATATTCCTGCTGATTCCGTTCAACTCCTTGAATCCCATTTGTTGACTCTGAGGGTTGGGTTAAAGGAGTCCCCAGTCTAACAAGCTGGGGTGGCTCTTGACATGCTATGTCTGAGACTTTCTTAAAAGCTCTCTTGATCTTGCGAATCTTAGTTCGGAAATTAGCTAGATGCATTAACCTGTATCCACTTTTATCACCTGGTTCAACAGACCGTTGGATGATTTCCGAGATTTCTGTCATTTAATGATTTGTTTGCTCCAGACGAGAGGCTTGTGCAATATTCTCGCCTGCTTGATGTAGGATCAATTCAACAACTTGTTCTCTATATGCTTGATTTTGAGAGGAACTAGTTGAAGCCTGTTCTTGAGCAAGATTTTGATTATGAACAAAGCCCATTGACTGTGGCCGGCCATGGGCAATAACATTGCATGAGACCATTTTCGGCGGGCTTTGCTGACTGGAAAGCACTGTGAAATGTAGTGCTCCATGAACACCCCATCCTCTGATATGAACACCAGATGGAGCATTGGCAATTAATTGACGCAATTTTCTTAGTGCGCCAAGGCATGAACGTTGAAGGGTTCTCTATTTGCTTTTCAGCCTTCGGATACCGAGAGACTGATAGAGATGCCAAATCAATCTAACGTTGTATCCCTTCTATTATCTTTAGATGATTTTCATATTCATCATAAGATAATACCTTATTATTCAATTGACAAAGAGTTTTCCATATGTTGAGACGAATATCATGGACTCCATCTTCCGTAAACATCTTTGGAATATCATACTGGGAGTCAACTAAAGGCCAAAACATGACTGGTACTTCACTTTTCTCCAGTTTTTTCCTCATGTTCAGCATTTCCTCTTTATCATTAAATGAAGATTCTTCTACCTGTTTTGACCAGATTTGGTGTTTCCTTGTTGCTTCATCGGATTCAACAAGATTGGTAGAGAGATCATTGATCAAACTAGAAGATTCATGACTTAGGGGTGGTTCGGAGAATGACCTAGACCCTGGGCTATCTTCTGATTGAGAAAGTATTTCACTTTCTAGCAATAAAGCATCAGACATGACTGGTTTCGCATTTGCAAGTTCCTCAAGATAAGAGGGCTTTCTCAGCACTACATTGTCCACTGGAGTATTTTCCAGGAAATGTGAATCACTACTACGGAGAGGACTTTCGCAGCGAAATTCATCATCATGGGGAGGACCACCATAATGGGTTACAGAAAAAGATGAGATCTCTTTCTCTTTGGTCTTCTGACCACATAGAGGGTTCCTGTGGATCTCATCTGAAGAAGAAACTTCAAGATTGACCGAATTTTCATGAAGCAAGCCTTCATGAGGAAGTGTCTATTGAAGACCTTCAAAATTAATGTTCCCGTTATTGGGAACTAAGGGAGTAGAATCTTGAATTCCAACAGATAAATGTCTGAGGGCTTCAAGAACTCCAGCATCGAGCAAGGCTTGGTTACAGATTGGCCTTTGATCTCCTGACTGTGATGGGCGTATATTTTTCTTAGATGCCTTCTTACTCGCTTTAGAAACCACTTGATGACGAAAGTGATTGCTCTGAGTAGGTGTATGTGACTGATCAGGAAAGATGGTCAGGTTAGGCTGACGATCTCCACTCAAATCAGGTGTATGTGCCTGACTTGGTTGTCCGTATGATATGGGGGAGTATGCCCCATAACCCTCTTGGATTGGAACAGATGTGTGTGTCTGTTCCGAAGTGAATCATTGATGTGTCACTCCACTGCTAGGGATAGATTTATGTGTCTTTCCCTGAGATGATGCTGAAGCTGTTATGATATCCTGGAAAGCATCCAGAATATGAGCAGGAATTTGCTTCTGCTCTTTCACCATTGACAAAATATGCTTGGTGACTTCAGCCGCCGGAACGGGAATATACGTCCCTTCCGGGTTTGGAGTAGGTGTATGTGCCTGCTCCTGTCCTCCTTTTCTTGTCAGTGAATCCTGACAGTACTCAAGTGTAGAGGCCGAGAGTTGATTCTGCCTCCTATTTGTCGTCGTAGATTTCCAACTGACTTCTCCGTGCACTACCAAGCGAGACTGTTGGTAGGCTTGATTAGTACTAGCAGGTGTATGTGCCTGCTGATTACACTTCTCCAAACGCGGTTGACGAGATCCATCATATGTAGTCAGGTGAGCCTACTGACTAACTGGTGATGTATAAGCAGGTGTATGTTCCTGCCTATAGTACTCCGTCGGAATTGCCTGGCGGGATTGGCGTGATGCTGCCAGACGAGTCTGCTGGACAGTGGAATTAAAACGGACAGGTGTGTGTGCCTGCTCATTGTTTGCCACCAAGTTAGGTTGGTGGACTTCTCTGGAGATGGCAGGGATGAAAACTTTCCCATTGTTACCCGGATTCCGTCTCTGGCGGTTCATCTTGCCTACTCGGGTTCGAGGAACCTGAGCTGAATTCCTGGAGTTGGTACCCTCATCATGTTGAGGGCGCACTGTCGCACGAGTCTGGCGGCGATTGTTGATGGGATCCCTCAGGAAGGACTCTTGTCTTTTTGAATTAAGGCCCTGAGGGACCTTCTCATTCACTTCCTCAAAGTAAGGGAGTGAATGGAAATTGTGTTCCGGGGATAACGACTCGAAACGGTTGGAGACGGTAGTCAGCACCGCCTGCCTCTCGATCACTGGTCGTCGTTGTCCGGACGACCTGTGTGAGTTGTTCACTTGGAGGGCCTATCAGGAAGCCTCCAAAGTTGGGATGGTACCGTGTTGACAGTACTCCTTAACCAGCGTATTTGATACCCAGCGTTGAAGACGCTGAGTAGGTGATGTCATCCTCAGAGCGGATGACGATCCAGTAGGAATAGCAGCAGTGGTATTTGCAGCAGCAGTATTCACAGATGTGAATTTGAGAGCAGCCATTATGGAAATACAGAAGATCTTGGAAAAGTGTGTCTGTTTGATATAACAGACATAATCAAGATAAAATTCAGCCACTTCATCCTTTGGATGAGCACGCATGTCAATGATTGTTTTTGTTAGCCCTCCTATTGAGTTTTAAATAGGGGCTTAACAAATAGGTAAAACATCATTTTAACTTGGTTAAGGATTCACGTCGGGTTCACCATTTTTTGTTTCCCTCGGAATTCGGGGATGACCTCCTGGATGGGAGATTCAAACGTTCCGATCGGTTTCTAGCGGGTTTGTTCGTAGAACCGGAAACATCCAATGATTCCACATCCATTTGGACCTACTTTCCAAAGGTAGGCGCTCATTAGCTTGTGGACTGATGAGGCCTAGGAATTTGCATTGGTCGAGAGGATGGGAGGTCGGACTCATCACACCTTTTTGAGGGGAATTATTGTCTATTCCGGGAATCTCTTTATAGATGTAAGTTATGTTCATGAATCCTTATTACATTACCAAGTATAAAATGAGCTTTTCATTTAGTTTTGACAATCAATGATTAAATATGTAAGAAATTTAGAGAATATTTTATATGTATTCGAGGTTCTTCATCAATAGAGAATCATCTATATCTATTTAGAGATTCTTGATCAATGGTAACCTTCAAAACATTCATATAAAAGTCTCTTGGTCATTATGATGACTAGGCTGGTTTTAAAGCCACTCAGTGGGGCACTTGAAGTTTATTGTCATTCAGAAGGACAATGAATTATTTCAGAGTTGGGATCGAACCCATAGATGGGCTACCTACGTATCCTTTGTTTTGAAAAACGAATCAGAACCCACGTAGTTCGAATAAGGGTATGATGTTTATGATTGATGGCTCAAAGCAGGATGTCACAATTACTTTTACACTCTAAGCTCACATGAGTCATGCTCGGTGTGAGAAACAAGAGGTATTGGTAAAATTTAGGAAACTGTTCCATGAAAGATGCAATCATAAGAAATGGTTTGGGGCTTATGTATGTATGACTGCCCAGAGGATTTACTTTAGGGAGAAAATCCAGGAACAGGGTCCATAAAGGTATATGTGCTTCATGGAGATTTGAATACTCTAACTTGGGACTTATTCCTGAAGAGGAAACCCAAATTAGGAGAGGATTGATAACTGGGTTTTACTCCTAATAAGGAATCCCAGATCAAACATAAATTAGGACTAGTTAAAGAGAATTAAGGGACTTGGGGCTTATTCCTTAAAAGGAAGCCCAAGATTATGACTGGGACTTATTCCTGAAAAGGAAGCCCAGGTTAAGGATTAAGGTTTGGGGCTTACTCCTAAGGAGGATGCCCATATTTGATATTGGGGATTATTCCTGAAAAGGATGCCCAAATTAAGGGACTTGGGGCTTACTCCTAAGAAGGATGCCCAAAAATTATGACTGGGACTTATTCCTGAAAAGGAGACCCAGGTTAGGGGACTTGGTTTGGGGCTTACTCCTGAAAAGGATGCCCAAATTGGAGGACTTATGACTGAGGATTATTCCTGAAAAGGAGACCCAGGTTAAGGATTCTCTCATCTTAAATGATGAGGTTGAATGAATGAACTATCCATATTTAGTGACATAAGGATATTTAAATCACTAGGTTTTGAGAGATATTTCACTGAATTCCTTTCAGATAAAGAAGTCAAATCAAGAAATCATGCCATAAATGGCTTTGAAGAGTGTCTTGAAGACTGAATCTTGAAAATGAAAGGTGTAATGACTTAAGAGGGGTGAAATGGGCAAGAAAGGCACCCAAAAAGGAAGGGGCGCGCAAGTCTTGGAAGGCGCGCAGGTATTGCGGCGGCGCGCAAGTATTGGTCGCGCAGGTATACCTGCGCGACATGTGATGTACTTGCGCGATGGTCAACCAGTATTGAAATACTTGAGCAACTCTTTTTTAAATCCTTTAGAATTCTCTTGAGGTTCTTCCAGAAAAGGGACGCGCAAGTTCTATCGAAGGAATAAGGCGGCGCGCAAGTGGGACCACTTCCCTTAAGGGCTGGCCACTCAGGCGCGCAAGTGTTGATGAGTTTCAACACTTAGGTCTTCCTTCCTATCTTTAGATCTTCCGTTATAGGTAAGAAATTACCTTAGAAGTGTTCTGGAAGCTTTGATAAGAGACTTGGGCGTCGGGAGATTCAATCCGAGTTTCTGGAAAAAAAAATCCTCTCGAATGGGGGGCCCACAGGGTCTATTTATAGGCAGGAGAAGACCCCGGGCGGTTACCGGGCGGTTACCACTTAGGTCGCGCACGTCACTTGCGTGACCAAGGGCGTCGCGCAAGTGGACCTGCGCGACAGTGATATAACTTGTGCGGTGAAGCTGCTTTTGATCCTTTGTTCATTCCTTTGTCGATTTTTGATATTTTCTTCAAAGGTTGAATCACTTTGAGCTCAGATATTCCCCTTTTCCGATTTTTATATTCTGTGATGAAAGGAGCGTCAACAATGGTATTGAAGTTGATCCTGCAAAAATTGAAGTGATCCAATCACTTCCTGAACACAACTCTATTCGAGACATTCGTTCAATCCTTGGTCATGCTGGTTTCTATCGGAAATTTATCCATAACTTCAATAAAATTTCCCTCTCACTCACTCAGTTACTCCAAAATGATGTCACTTTCCATTTCAATGAGTTTTGTAAGATATCCTTCATTGAACTCAAAACTGTTCTTAAATCTTCCCCAATAATCCAACCCCCAGATTGGTCCTTACCCTTTGAATTGATGTGTGATGCTTCTGATAGAGCTTTTGGGGATGTTCTTGGTCAAAGAATATAAAATATTCCTCATGTCATCTATTATGCCTCAAAAACATTGGATGAAACTCAATATCACTACACTGTCATTGAAAAGGAACTTTTAGTAGTGGTTTTTTCCTTAGATAAATTTCGGCCCTATCTCTTAGGTGCCAAAATCATCATCTACACAGACCATTCTGCTATAAAGTTATTACTCAAGAAAAGTGATTCCAAACTGAGGCTAATAAGATGGATCCTAATGCTCCAAGAGTTTGACCTTGAAATAAAAGATAGACCAGGAAAAGAAAACCATGTGGCTGATCACTTGAGTATAATTTCTAATTCTTCTCATTCTGAAATCATCAATCCTGAATTCCCCACTGAGCACCTTTCATCTCTCACTCCAAAAATACCATGGTATGCCCCAATTGTAAATTACTTGGTTTCAGGTGTTTTTCATGAAAAATTTTCAAAATAACCAAAAATGAAGTTGAAATTTGATTCAAAATACTATTTTTGGGAAGAAAATAAACTTTAGAAAACTAGGGCTGACATGGTAATAAAGAGATGTGTCAATGAAAATGAACATTCTTCCATATTAAAATCATGTCACTCACTTCCCAGAGGTGGCCACTTTGGACAACAAAGGACCTCTCGAAAGGTCCTAGACTCTGGATTCTTCTAGACTTCACTCTTTAAGGACTCACATGAGTTCTATCAATGATGTCCCACATGACAAAAGTTTGGAACAATTTCAAAGAGAAATTAAATTCCCCAAAAGCCTTTAATTTTCTGTGAGATCTTCGATGTTTGGGGTATCGATTTCATGGGACCATTTTGACCTTCCAATAGATTATCATACATCCTTCTTGGGGTTGATTATGTTTCTAGGTGGGTCGAGGATAAACCCACTAGAAAGGATGATTCACATACTGTTAGTGAGTTCCTAAAGATGCACATCTTCCACCGATTTGACACACCATGTGCCTTGATAAGTGACTTAGGAACCCATTTTTATAATAGAACCATGGAATCTCTTTTGAAAAAGAATGGGGTTGTAAATAATACTTCAACTGCATATCACCCCCAAACAAATGGAATGGTTGAACTTTCTAATAGAGAAGTGAAAAGACTACTTGATAGAATTTTAAAACCCGCTACAAAAGATTGGCCTGAAAGACTTGGTGAAGCACTTTGGGCTTATCAAACTGCCTATAAAACACCCATTTGGATGTCTCCTTTTAGGATAGTTTTTGGTAAAGCATGTCACTTAATAGTTTAAATCCAACATTAGTCATTTTGGGTTGTGAAAACATTTAATTTTGATTGTGAAAAATCTGGTGAAGATAGATTGTTGCAGTTGAATGAACTGGAGGATCTTCGACTTGATTCCTATTATAATTCCATTCTCTAAAAAGCAAAGGATAAGGTACTCCATGACAAACACATCCTGAGAAAGGTATTCCATGAAGGTTAAAAGGTATTTCTTTTCAACTCTCGATTTATTCTTCACCCAGGTAAGCTTAATTCTCATTGGGATGGTCCTTTTGTTATTACTAATGTTTACCCATTTGGTGTAGTGCAAGTCCAAGACCCCTCTTCCAAAAGGAAATTCACGATTAATGGACATCTGTTAAAGCATCACCATGAAAGGACACACATCCCAGGAACCACCTCAACATCCATTAGATCCCCAACTTCTGTAGTTGACCCACCACTAGATGGAGATGGTGACCCGCCAAATCCAAACTAGGGGGCATCTCTTTCCCTTTAACTCTCTCTTTATCTCTTCCTCTCTCTACCTCTTTCTTCTTCTTCCTTATTCTTTCATTTTTTTACCACTTTCTTTTTCAAACCCTTTATTTTTATCTTTCACTTTTGTGTGGGTGTGTCTTTATTAAAAACTAAATAAATCTAAAAAAACGAAAAAAAATAATCATAACAAAAAATAATAATAACAAAAATTAAGAGTCATGCTTACTCACCATAGAGTTTTGAAATTTTGTCCAACCTTTTTGGGGAGTCAACGGGAATGTTTTCATCTCAAAAAATTTTTACTTTCATCATGACTTTGGATATAGAATTTTGTCTCAAAACCAACACATTTTTAATGCTCAATTTTTGATTTAGAAAATGATTTTCCCCACCTATGAGGAACAACATTTTATTTCATGCCAAGGCCACATATGGATATCTTTTCAAAATATGTGTTTTCACCCCCATTAGTGAGTCTTGAGTTTGTGGACATTCAATCATAATTTCCTACTCTATTGTGAATTAATATGATAGAGGCATTTTATGAACCACATGAGAATCACAATAGCCAAATAGCCTCCCATTAACCATACATTAATCCTCCTTTTGAAAGCCCCTTCGAGCCTATGTAAACTTTTTCGTTGATATCCACATTACAAGCTTAATAACTTTTCCCACCCAATATCAACATGGATTTTCATTTCATAAGTTTTTGAAATTTAAGTGTGGGGAGAATGGATTTCATTGTTTGGGTACTCTTTTATTGATTTTCAACAAGTTATAATCTGCTTGAGGGAAAGCATCCATTTCAGTGTGGAGGAGAGGTTGTCATTCAGTTTGTTTTGGGGAATGTAATTTACTTCCATTTATGTAATTTTGTAAATGTTATTTACAAGTGTTCAAAAAAATGATAAAAAAATAAAAAAATGAAAAAAATGGGTTGTGTCTTGGGTAGGTCAAAAATTACTCTTCCTAAACCTTTGACCTTGTTATAACTATTACAATTAGTGTCGTGAGGAGATCAAACATGGGTTGGGATATGAGTGTGAGATCTGTTTCAAGGTCAACTTTCGAAAAAAACAAAGAAAATTTGAAGAAAAAAAAGAACACTTACATTATATTCTTATTGGGATAAGTTTTGTGTTTTGTAAATATTCCATCTTCTCATTACCTTCATATATTTTTCCTCTATTGTGTCTCTCTTCACATAATCATTCCCTTGTAAATATGTGTTTTCATTTCCTTCCATGTTTTATTTCAAAAAAATGTGCATTGCTTTTTCTATGTTGGTGTTTTAATCCTCTTCTTCTCTCTCCTGGACATTATATTCCTACCATACCATAGCCATAGAAAAACCCCTTAAAAAGACCTCTTGATTCTTGTGCACTTTGGATTGGGATTGGAAGCTGCGATCTCTTTTCAAACTCTAAGATTTTCACTTTTGGTTGGTGAAAGAGTGAACCTCCACAAATGAATTTTATCATCTTGAGAGGTGTGAGTTTTGAGTGTCCACATTTTCCATTTCTAAATTTGAGCATAAAAAATGAATTAGTTTTGGAGCATTGTTTCTGTAACAACATGGGGTGGAATTCAAAATGGATGAGTGAAATAGTCTAAACCTCCCTTGATTGGAGAAAACAAAATTTTAATATTTTTTGGTGAGTGAAAATGATTTTGTTATGTTTTTATATTTGTTTCACATGAGGAAATGCACAAGATTAAGTGTGGTGGATTTGATTTTATTAATATTTTAATGATTTATTAAACACTCTCTTCACTTATTTTATATAAAATGTGCATAATTTATGTAAAATAATAATGTTTTAATACTAAGTATAATTTTTGAGCATTTTTAGAAGTAGACCAATTAAGTCAGTTTACTGTTTTAATAATAACTATCACTATACTGATCCAAATTGTGTGGTTCTTGTTTTTTAGGATTTTACTTTAAATATAAAACATTTCATTAGCAGGTACCATGAGCCAATTCTGCCATTTGAAGGGTCATATGGTCTTCACAAACAAGACCAAAGAATCTGTGAAGAAACTGTAATATTCATGAAGATATATTTACTGGGATAAATATAGAAGTCCAAATTCCATTATTCTCCACCATAGTTTGGGGGACAATATATGGAGTCCAGGATAAAAATTTCAAGGCCTAATAAAAAAAATGTTCCCAAATGATGCATTGAAATCTAGCCCACCATTCTGGAAGAGAAATAAAAGCAGCACACAAATATTGACATTTCTCCTGATGTGGACATCAATTAGAGCTGAGATTTTACAGTGTGAAATAGGATATATTTCTGGAAAACTATATTGAAGAAATTATTTTTATTTGAGGGCATATTTCTATTCCAAAACCCATTCACATTTTGGACTTCAAAAAAGTCTATATTGAAATGGACAGATCATAATTTTTTAGTAAAACCGCGATAACATTTGATACATAAGTCAAATGGACGCCAAATTTTCACAATATATAGAGGAATTTTATATATTCAACTTTGAATAAGGAGATATTTCATGATTCGGTTTTATGGGTGTCCAAATTGGTGATCCAATTGGAGGGGTAATTCTGGAATGCAAATAGTCCACCATCTTGGGTTATAAATATATCCCCTCCTCTCCTTTCAATAGGTTTAGAATTTAATAATAGATGGGGATCAATTTTCATGACCAAGGATCTTCCAAAGGCCTATTAGGACATTCCAAACTCAAGTTTTTACTTGATAGACCCTTCCTCCTCTCTTTCATTTCATTTAATTTTATGTTCTTCTTCATTTGAAATCTTGTAAGTGTTTGTTTTGTAGTTCTGTTTTAATGAATTTTTCTTATTCAATATATATTACTCTCACCCACATTCTATAGATTAATATTAATGTTCTTAAAATAGCCTAAATCAAGTTAAAATCCATTCTCTTATTTTTCTTCCTCATTCAATCTAAATTCTATATTTAACAATTTCTCCATCGTTTGTGTGTGTGTTCAGCGCACTACTCTTATCTTATCCATTTATTTTTCTTCTCTTTATAATTCATCACCATAAACATATATTACCTGATTAATAACCATATTAATGTCTGAATAAATCTCTCATTGGGGTGAGTTTTAATTTAGGTATGTTAAGCGATTGAGATCTTTTGCTCGATGAGTATTCGTTGAATTAATATTGTGTATGTTGGACTTAGCATGTCATGGATTAATGACTTGTTTTGTTTAACATGTAGTTTCCATGGATTATTGGAATCATAAATACACTACCATAAACAAAATATGATAAATATTATAACCCTAAGTTATGTTAAGGCTTGGATTAAATCCTTAACACTTGGGAATTCAAATCAACGTCAACTTGTGACATGGGTGTTAATTTAAATGAAATATAAAGCAAAGCTCAAGGATATCACAAGATTAACTAACCTAATGATGAACTCACCTAAATCATTATCAATTTGTTAAATCAATCATAATCAATTATTCATTTCAATTAAGCTCTGAAAACAAACCCCCCAATCAAAATACAATCTACTAAAAACAAATAACTATTACAAAGTATCATCACCGAGGATTCGACCCGAGTGTTGTTATACACATTAGCAGTGCATTGTAACCTTGACCGGTCGATAGGAGACAATCGGTCGTGCATTTCAAAGTTTCCTAGATCATTTAACAAGATAAATATGAAACTTTATAGTGACCATAAAGGAAATAAAGTTCAATTTTGCTCATGTAAATTATGTGTGAAGAGGAATCTAGGAGAATGTTTCTAAGGAACTAGAAGATTCTATGGGTGTAGAAAATAAGGGAACAAAGAAAGTTATTTAAAAGTGAAATGTTATGTTAACGCAATGGAAAAGGATAATAGAATTATTAATGCATAAACAAAAGTTAAATTTTTTAAATGTAGAATATATAGGCATTATAAAATTATATGTCCCGGGGGTATCATGAATAGAATCGTCAAGGTTGTATGAGTAATGGTTATATTACTAATTATGAAGAGACTACAAAAAAAATGAGATGAAATAAGTGTTAAGGAATAAAATTATTAATATTGGTTAATTTTTGAAGAAGATATTGTTATGATTTCTTGTTTATGTATTGGAAATCAAGAATAATGTTGAAGAAGTATTTGTGTGAAAAATATATGTATTGGACAACTATATTTTTTCCTTAAGGATTTGAGAGAATATTCTTAATTATACCAAAAATAATGAAAACTAATTGATATGGTAAGATGTTTAACTTGTGAAAAATATGTAAAGATATTTTTTATTGTGATAAAATAAATGGGATATTATTGATTACCATGGAACTGATGACAATGAAGTTTACAATATCATGGAATGTGATTATATAATTTTTGGAATTTAGATTTGAGAAAAGAGTTAATGTTTTAAATCATGCATGTTTTCACTATGTTTTTATGGTAATTTAGGTTATTACCATACATGATGAAGGTATTCACATGTTAGTTATGTGACAATAAAAGGGGACTTTATGATATATAGGTAATTAATGTTAATCTAATTTTGAGATTTAGTGATATTTTTCTAAAATTTTGAACTTTAAACTTTTGGAAGTGTTATAAGGTTAACTATTTATGGAAGATATTATGTTAAACTTAAAAAAAAAAATTAGATATTAAATTATTATCTCTCCATATGAGGATTTATGCATATTAGATAACTTGTGCTAATAATTTTATTATGATAAAGATAGATTGAATGGCCTATAATTATATTTATGGATCACATTATCTTTTAATATTTTTGTAATGATAAATTTACCTTCATTTCTTATAATAAAAGGTGAAGTGGAAATTTGATCAAGGTATAACAAAGGGTGAGGTTGTCCTGAAATCGGGTAAATATACAATCACCTAAAAATTATACAAATTTATGAAAAAAGGTATTGAAATAAAATTTTGTCATGTTATCATCATTTTTTATTATATCAGTAACCTTTTTCAAGCCTCTTTGGGCTTTGGATTTGTGGTTGCTAACTTTATACTAACCATGTTCTCTATCACTCTCCATCAGAACATGATAGTTAGATTTATTGTTCATGTATATGTTTTCACTTTCTACCTATGTTCTCATATGTGGAAACCTAGTCATGAGTTTCTTTGGGTAACTATTAATTTTCCAACTTTCCCTTTTAAAAGGAAGTTTTAGTATACATTTTTTTAATGTGTGTTTCTATGAAAGAAAGTGTAATGTATTAAATCATTGATAACCTAAATGAATTTTGAGGGTGAAATTCATTTTAAGGGGGGTAGAATGTAACACCATGATATTTTTATGAGATTTTTTTTATATCTCGAGTTACATGAAACATAGGATTATCATGTGTTTCATGCAACACTTAGTTTCTATGAAATAACAATTTACTCTAATTATTTAAATAAGAAAATTGTATCCTAGGAATTAAATTAGTGGGAATTAATAGTTTTAACCACCCCATGAAATTTATATATAATATATTCAATATAATTTTTAGCTTTCATATTATGTGTTTTCTAGACATGATATAAGGAAAAATATAATTTTACCCATAAAAGAAGTATTTTTTTTCTAAAAAGCCAGTTTTTTCACCTTTTGATGGTGAACTTGTTAAAAATATTGTTTTTAACACATTTATATATACTATTTGAAAAATAAAATTCTTATTCATAATAATGATATCAAAATTTACATTGGGTGAACCTTTGATATTTTTCATATATGTTTCAGGTTCTGATAAATATTGAAAATACAAATTTTTATTGAAAATTGTGTTTTCCTTTAAACTCTTTACAAGGTTAGATTATGTTTTATATTAGTTTTAAATTTTAATTAGTTAATTTTCATTTAAAATTAATTATGGTTTATTAAAATTATTTTATGCTTTATTTTAGTATAAAAACATTTTATGTTTTAAAAAATTCATTTAAAAAAAACGGTTTTTCATTGGATTTTATCAGTTTTATTTTAAATAGAATTCTGAAACGTATGTGTCTGGAATATTGAAAAATGGAGGAAAAATTTATATTCATAATGTTTAAATTTTTCAATAGTTTCCTATTATTTTTTTCAATATGAATAGTCACTATAATAAATTTTGTTACCACAGTAAAGGGTAAATCAGTTAATTTAGGTTAAAAATAAAATGTTATAGAATAAAAAATGACTTTAATGCATTAAACAATTTCTTGGATAAATATAGTTTTACCCGTAATATATAATGTTCTAAATTAAGTTTTTTAATGGACACATGTCCCTGAAAGTGACTTATATAATATCTAAATAAAATAAAGACACAAAATATCACTTTCTTTGTCCTAAATATCTCTTATGTGTCCACATAGGGACAAAATAAGGATATGAATGAATATAAATTATTATATTAATATTAGTTTATTTATTTCTATGACAGTAATTTATTTGTAATTTTCATATATGAAATAATTACTTTTAATGCTTGTGAAACACTAATACAGTGCTTGTTTGATGAGATGAAAAATCAATAAAATGATTTTAATTAAAATTATAAGAACCATTAAAAGA
Organism: Viscum album; assembly: GCA_963277665.1. NCBI lineage: Eukaryota > Viridiplantae > Streptophyta > Magnoliopsida > Santalales > Viscaceae > Viscum > Viscum album. The sequence continues at coordinate 252,479,205 of OY728133.1, forward strand.
CAAAAATACATTACATAATCTTATTGGTTGAGTATATCTCAACCATAATCATCAAAAGGTCTAATTATTGACCATTTGAAGCCACCTGGATAATATAATAAAATTTATAATATTTAATTTAATGTAATGTCAAAGTTATCAAATTCGTGTTTTTAATAACTAAAAAATAAAAATATGATTTTACAGAACCTATATTCAACTATAAATATTATTTATAAATAAAAATAATTTCTATTCATCATTTTAATTTATTTATAACTTTTTTTGATAAAATTATAAGCTTAAACAATTGAAAAATTATGATACAATAATTATTCAACAAATTGAAAAATCAAATAAATGATATTAAAAGTATGAAAATAAATATAATTTTAATAAATTAAGAAGATTAATGAATTTTATAGGTTAGTATGAAATATTAGGGGTATATTAAATGATTTTTTTTGATGTTATCATGTTTTTTATATTTTCTTAATGTCAATTTATTGAATGGTTTAAAAATTGACACTAATGATATTTTATGAAAACAATATTTCATTAAATTATTTAAAAATAATAAAAATATTTAAAAAATAAAAAATTACTATTCTATGTTCTAAAATGAAATTAATGGACTATTTATGGACAATTGACATGATATAATAAAAAATTATAATGTTTTAATATTAAATAATGTGTTTCTATAGTTAAAAGTAAAATGAATTAGCTAAGGGTTAAATAAAACGATGAGGTTTAGAATAATATGAAAACATGTCTAAAATATATTGGTTTATGAGATTAAAACTTTATCTCATATTATCTTATAATTTATTTCTATTTGGATTTATTTGGATTGATATTTAATTTATTTTAATTTAATATTTTTCAGAAATTATAAAAGTTCCTTCTCACCATCATTATAAAAGGACGCCTCATCCCTCATCTCATTTCACAAAATTAAGCCTTATATCTCAAAAAAAATATTCCAAATTCCCTTATCCACTTCCTTAGTCACATTATAGAGGTTATGGTCTTCCTAAAATACCAACTCTAGAGTCCTTAGAAGATATCTAAAGGAGCCATCTTTGAGAATAGATAATCGCTTAAACTGGTCACTCTCTTTTTATACTCTTCTACACCTCCTATAAATCTATAATATATATGTCATAAAACAATAAATTCAGGATCATAAATATTTTTAAATTTTAATATTATTATGAACATGCCACTATAAATCCCTTTTCCCTTCTAATAAGAAATGAAAGTATCCCTCGTGTGTACGTACGACTTACCGTCTCCACGTAGCGATACAATTCATTTTCAATCACCATATTTTATGAGTGAGAATTATAAATTATTAAATTTTTATATTTTATATTTATGGAAAATTTATTCTTCTATAATAATAATATCATATCATTATTTCTATCACCTAATCTTTTGATAAATTATAATGTCGCTCATGCATGTGTATGGCTTACCATCTCTACGATGCAATGTGATTCGTTTTTCATTTATGTTTCACATGGATGGTAATAAGGAAGGATTTTATGAATATATATATATATGACATAAAAATTATTCTGGATTGATAATTTATCATGTAATTTTTTTATTTTAATAATATAAGAAAAAAACACCATTCATGTGTATATACAGCATATCATCTCCATGAAAAGTATATTTTATTTTCTACCTAAAACTTTTATGAATCGCCATGAATACATATATACTAAATATATATCTCTGTGTGTGTTTTTTTGATATTTATATAATTGTTATAATTCTATATTCTTTGAAATCATGGTCTATTTAATAGGACGAAGGATAACAAGTAAAAACTTGTATGAAAAACAAAGCGGTTATTAATCGAAACGTAACTTTAACATGTAATTTTTAATAAGTGGGTAGTATAAATTCATAAGTAAATGATATATGGTAATATATATATGAATATGGTTATGTGGTGTATTTATAATAAACATATATTTATTATACATGAGTTTTTAATGTATATGAAGAAATTCAAGACTTAAGATAAGGGATTTTGGTCTCAATTTTATTATGGTGGGACACATTCCTTATACCCTACTTGATTTTTTTGGGTGGTCTATATACTACCCATGAATGTCGTTTGGGATTATTATTATAAATATTATAGTATTTTCATATCCATATAATTTTCTATATTTCATGGGATATACGATTCTACTGATTATAAAGTGGTAAGGGTTAATTCAACAATCTCATTATTATTCGTGGTTATTTAGATGTAAGTATTTATAGGGTAACATGTATCTTCCATGTCCATGTTTCTTAAAAATGTTTTTAAAAATATTTTTACTATTCTTCTATAATATTTTAATGTCATTTTTACCTATATAGTAATTTTTAATAAATAGTTTGAAAGGAATCTTCTTTTCATTTTCTTAACAGGGTGCTTTGTGACTTTTTTATAAAAAGTATGTGAAGAATGCATTTTTTAACTTATAAGGCATGAATAGGTTCTTCCACTTTCATGATGCCTTAATTCCTTGGTTTCTCCCTTAAAATAATAAAGTTTATTTTCTTATAAATTTTGTTTCTATAATTCTGTGTAATTTTAAAAAAAAAATCAAAACAGAAAGGATATTTTCCTCAATAATTATTTCAAGTTATCTTTAAAAATAATTTTCTATCTCAAACCATATCATTTAATGTTACTAATTTTTTACTGAGGATATGATCTAATGATACTATTCTGAATAGTATATTCTTAGTATGGATTGATGTTTATGAATTAAATTTCTTTTTCATGAGTTATGTTATGATGAGATATTTATGAAATCCACTTTTTTAGGGGTTCTGTTATGATGAATGAATTTTGTTCATATATCACACATATGTATGGTTTTAATTATATTATGGGTGGGACCAATATATACCTCCAATGAATTGGGTAATTATTTATATCTCATTATATTAATAGGACTAGAATGGTAAGTGAACCCAAATCAGTAATATAGGGCTGGAATAAGAATAAACTCAGTTCAGTAATACATGGCTAGAATGGGGAGTGAACCCGGTTCAATAAAGGATTTTATCCACTATAATGGTCTTTGAAATGAGACTTGACTGATATGAAAATGATTTTCAATGCTTATATGTATGCCACAATTCCATGTCATATGTTATGATCTCATATAATGTGTTCATTGATTCTTTATCAACTTCTATGATTTATTTCACTAAATGATATCATAATGTTTGATGTTGTTGATATATTATTAAAAATTTATTTTCATGTTCACTTATTCTTATGTTATCTCCCTTGATTCACCCTTTATGAGTATCTGGGATCCCACTTTTCTTATGTTTCCATTCCCTATGTTGTAAATAAATGTTTTTTAAGTATGATTACTGAAGGGGGAGATATTTATGGGAGATGTTGAAGGTCGTTCACCAATTTAGAAGAATGTTTTCCAAGTTTCCAATGCAACTAAAATATTATAGTCCTGAGGAATTTTTTTTTAATTTAATGAATATTCATCTAAAAAGATGTAATATCCATTCAATTTATTCCTTGGTCATTATATTAATGGTATAGAGTTCAATATTTCTATTTTCAAGGATATATGGGACCAACTATATATTTTACAATTTTTTGAAATATCTCAGAGTTAAAAATTAAATAATACATTATGGATAAAGCTTGAATTTTTCATTTTAATGATGATACATGTGGTTACTATATCAATTAATTGGATATAATTTAATCTAAAATAATAATGGATGTGTATTGTATCTCATTTTATTTCTCTTATATGATGATAGATTCATTGTAAAAAAAATAACCTTTCAAAATAAAATGGGATAATCATTTTAATACACATGGTTTGTGATCAATATAGTTTAATAATGTTGTTTAAATATAATGGATAAAAATATTTTTTTAAGGTACAATTACTTATCTAAGTTATTTATTAAAATATTAGAGGATGAGTTTCCACTAAAAAATTATTGAATATTTTAAAGAATAAAATATTATTTTTATAATATTTATATAAACATATTGAATTTAATATAATATATGGATATTAATAGTTTATTTTTAAAATATTATAACTAAAGTAAATAAATGTTAAAACATAACATAAAAGAGTCTTTTTCATAAAAAAATATAGTTTATAAGATGTTACTAGTTGTATGTTTGAGTTTATATAAATTAAATGTTTAACTAATAAGTGAATATACCATTATAATTCAATTTCAAAGTCTTTAGATATCCTAAGAGAGTTCAGAATATTTTGGGATGGAAAAACATTAATGTAAATAGTTTCATTTAAATTTATTAACAAATAATATCAATGGTAATGTTCAAAACATGATGATGATGAGCTTATAAATAGTACTAAATATTTTTATGACAAAAGTTATTAACACCATAACATTGGATGATATAAACTAAAGAAAAATGAATATCTTGTTTAAAGAATTTAGTATGAGGATTGTTAATCCTAATCTCAAAATTATTCAAAAATTATTTCTTTATAGATGATGATCCATTAAAATTGTTTATTAGGAGGGTTTATTGGATGGTTATATAGAGATGTGGGGGTAATTAAATAGTGATATAATGAGTTTTACAAATCCCTAATAGAAAAACAAGCATAATTACTTTATAGTGGTTTGTTATACAGTGTATGATTATACTGGTACTTATGTGTGGTGTTGTTAGTATTCTTAAAGGAGTTTATGATAATAAAAATTACTATGTTATTCAAAATCTATACTACACTTAATCATTTTTTCATGTTGGTTTCATATGTTATATGTATTGAAATGATAATTAACCTCTAAATGTATGAATTTGAGTTATCCCTAATTTATGGTCATAATAGAGTATTATATGTTGTGATGACATGTGAATATTTTCATGGATTATGTTTTGTATAAAAATATATAATTAACAAATCTTACATAAATTAAGTTCTATTTTTAGATAACCCACTATGTATAATACATGGAAAATCGTACACTATGTATTTGGTATACCATGGATATATATTTCATATTTAACACCTTTTACCTAAGGCCAAAAAGATATATTTCATGAGAAATTCATGATTTAATACCTTTTTTCTTCTAACCTTCAATCTAAAATAATCAGGGGTGGTTAGTTATATTTCTAATCATTTCATAAATTAAGGATTAACCAAGATAGAATTTTTCCTCTCATATGATGAGTATACATGTATTCTATAACATCATAGATTTAAGAATAAATTTTCATTCCCTGATTTATATTATTTTTCTAATAGAAATTATATTGTTAAATTAATCATAAAAGATATGAGTCAAATTAACAACACTTTATTCAATCATAGTAAATCATTAAAATAAGATTATATGAAACCCAGTATTGCATACCATGGATTACATCAATTAATAGTTTATATAATTTAATGATAAATTAAATTCCAATGAATAAAAAATTCGTAGTTAGTAAAAACACTAGATCATATTCACCCTTTAGTATCACTTTTATTAAAATGAAAACTATTATAATAAAAAATTATCATGAATAGAGAAAGAATTTTATAATATCCTTTAAGAAAAATAAAGTAATAAAAATATTTGTTTATAATTAGAATGGAATGAATTTATATTATGTGATAATGGTATTTTGGTCATTATTTTACCATTATAAAAGGTATATAACCATTCTATATAAAACTAGTAAACATATTACATGTTCTGAATTGTCAGTATGTAATTAATATAAATAAAGTTTATTTAAATTTAAAAAGTATATATATATTTCACTTATACATAATTCATTTGACATATAATAAATAATTTTCAAATAAAAAATGATACTAATTCATATGAGAAAATAATTTTTATTCCAAGGAAATTAGTTTTTATTATATGTATTATTATTTTATTAATTAATTTTAATGAATAATTTTAATTAAATTTTTTATAAATTAAAAAAATTATTTTAGTACAAATGGATTGATAAAATTAAATTAATTATAAGTATATAAATAATTTTGGAAAAATAATAATAAAATCATTTAATGTTAAAAAGTGATAATTTTCAAATAATTATTTAAAAAAAATTATTATAATAATAACCAATAATTATTTGGAACATTTTAATAAAGTTTTTAAATAATATTTCATAAATTTTGAATAAAAAATAAAAATAGAAAATAGAAAAATGAAATTGTTATATACTATGTTGGAAGTTGACCTCCTTTAAGAACCTTCTTTGGTTTTAAAGGATTTGGGGATCCTTCATGAGACTAGAGTATTAAAATTTGGAAAACTCATTTTTATGGAGATATTATTGCAAATATTGGAATGGAAATTTAATAAAAGGAGTTTTAGTAGTGTTCAAAGGAGCACTTATTTTATAAGTGATTTATTTTGGAATATCTATAAAAATCCATTTCTTAACATGTAAAGAATGTAATTTTACAAGGAAATTGGCTCCAAAAATGGGGAATAACATAGATGGGTCAATACAGAACTCATATATATATATATATATATATATATATATATAATTTTTAATGTTTTGTATTACTTTACTTCTTATTTTAAACATTTTAATTTGATATACCCTTTCCTCGGTAACTATATTTTTTTATTTTGGAAACTTATTTTTTCCAAATATGAAATAGACCTTATTAATTAATTTTGGAATGATTATTAAATTGTATTTCACATAATTATTATTTTTAAAATTGATATGAAAATAATTAAACAATTTATTATTATTTATTCTTTTGTTATAATATATCCTTGTGTGGGGCAGTTTATCCACCTATATTAATGATATTATTTCATTTCCACCATGAATAGTGATAAAAACATAAATATTAAAAATATTTTTCATTAATTATGAAGATAAATCTTTTCATAATTATTTAATGGTAATATACATATAACTATATAAATTAAAAACCCAATTATTTTTATTGTTTGAAAATCTATAAAAAGGATATTTAAAACTATTCATTTGAAAACATCATGATAACATCCATGAAAAAATTTATGCACTTATTTTATTTTATATGGTAATAATAATTCCACATATAAAACTTTTATGATAATTTAATTCTCATTCATGTCATTTAAAATTTCATTTTTCGTTTACTCTTTGATTGTATTTTTTTTTCAAATTATACCAAAGTCATAAGGGTTTTCTTGATTCAATTTCTATTTCATTGAGTCGTATTCTCTGTTATTTAACAATGATACTATAAGATTTATATTTCCATCCCATTATCTAAAAAATATTTTATCTTCAATTCCTTTATATTCAATTTTAATTTCCTTATAAAAATCCTATTTTGGATTAATTCTTACTTCGTAAAAAAACATCATTATAAAGGAAACCATTCACTCTCTATATTTAGTATTTATCTTCCATGTTCAAATTCTTTCTTTCCACAAGTATTCATTTTATTTTTTTAAAGTTTAATATGTATTAAATTATATATCTTTTATATTTATCTTTATCTATTTTAAAAAGGAAACTTTATATAAATTTTACTGATATGGGTTACTTGAAAACAGCAAAAAAATGATTAAAAATAAGTCATTCATCTTCCATACCATCTTTTATCGTTTAATCCACATTTATTGAAATTTAAATTTATTTTATTTCAAGATTACATTATTTTGAAATATTTTATTATAGTAACTTTTAAAAATATTTTTATTATTTTAAATATATTTTTTGAATTTTATTTTTAACTAAGTTTTTATGAAAACATTAACAAAACATAGGGAAAATATTTTCAGATTTCAATTTTAATTTCTTATTTCTTATCAATATTAATTTTAAATGAAAATATTATGTGTTCATAATTATTTTGAAACATATTTTTATGGAAATATTATTTTATTTAGGTAATTTCTTGATAATGATATTTAAACCGTTATTTTCCTTATATGTGATATGTTCAATGGTATGTAAATGCTATAAAATTATTTTATTTAATATTTTACAACTTATTATATTTATATAAAATATTTTTAATATATTTTAATACTATTTCAACCTTTTGAAAATATTCTACGTTAAATTCCCACTCTATATAAGCAGTTACTTTTTTGCAATAATCTAATAATTCATTGCACAAATTAATTTGCATCAATGTGAGGAGGAAATGAAATCTCAATGAGATGATTAACCAATCACTTCTATTTTCTTTCCTTGTCAACATCAATGTCAAAATATAATATTAAATTGTGAGTTTCTTATGCATCCTTCTTCTAATTGAAGGTAAATCTCCTAAATAATTATCCTCCTCGGTTGACTAGGTAATAAATTTTGATTAATTTATAGATTTTACTCTATATGGTGTGAGTGCCATATACTTATTTATTTTAATTAAAAAAATTAACTAGATATAAAATATCATTATTTAGATGATTTTTACCACATGAATATTTATATGTAACCCATTTTACTTTTGTAGGTTAATCATTCTATGATTTTAATGGATGTTTTATTGACTAAATGTTTAATATATATTTATATGTATATATAATTATGTAGTGGGTGGAAATGTAATTATATATCCCTCTATACATTGGTTAATACTAATATATCTTGAGATTACTATGGAATGTGGGTATTTATTCCCAATCTACTATGTTATATGATTTGGATAGTGATGTCCAATACATTATAGGGTATAAGTTGATATCCCAACCTATTATGTTATGGGACATAGGTGTTCAACCTAGTCCACTATGATATGAATGTCAAGGTGGTTAACCTTGACATATATCTATGATATACTAAAATTATGTATGCGAAACATTTATATGTTAGTCTATATATTTAATTTTTTCCACATTCCTGATTTATGTCATCATGGTTTTTTTTGTTATATTATTCCTTATTTTGATGTCATGGTATATGTTATATTTTCTTGATCATCCTTGTGGTTTCTAATAAATGATCTACTATTATTCAATCATGAATTTTGATCACTTGTTATGATTCAATTATCATATTCCATTAATAATTCCTTTTATATTATGTTTAATTTTTATCACTTATTTATAATTAAATAATAAATTCTCTAAGTCTAATTAATATTTTCACCTTTCTACGAATTTGAGATCACTCTTTTATTATATTTTTTTATTTCCCTATAAATTTATATGTAGGGATATTACAAAGATTTTTTAATATGTGTAGGATGATTATGTGATATGTTAAATAATTATTTCATAATAATCTTATTATATAGATAATCTCCAAACACACTATAAATTTATCTCTAGGATTGTGTTTTAATATTGAGATAATATGTATGACCATGTAAAATATATGTATATTATGTTTGGGTTCTCTTAGTTGGTATAATATTTAGGTTTATTTATTTTTTGAATTATTTTATAAATAATAATAATAGGATAAATCATAAGTATCTTAGTTTGAACCAATGGTGTCTTAGATTGAACAAATATTGGCATAGCGAAACTAAAAATTTAATAGGTTGGAATGAAGGTATGATAGGATAATACATATTTGAATTAATTTTTTATATTAAAATTATGGTTCATTATTATTATTTTTTGGAAATTATAATGATTTAGAATATCCTTTTTTATTAATTTTTCTAAAATGGTATCCTAAGAATGAAACAATGAAAGGTGCATCTCTAAAAACTCATTCTGAAGCAGAATTCTTATCACCTAACAAATGATAATTCATGGAATAAATGGTTAATACTAATGAAAATATCAACATGTGCATATTATGAGGGAAATTATAAGTTTCTTGATCTTTCCCTAGATACTGAGGTTGAGTTTTCAATATAACGTACATCTAAATTGAAGCTTATTTTAAGGATACTCTTAGTGATTTTTCATTAGTGATTGAAAAACTATGTTTTGGGGATGAACTTTTTAAAGGGTGGAAGAATGTAATATCACAGATTTAAGAATGTATTCTCCAAGCCTATGTTACATTTTTTCATTAATAGAAACTTGATTATAAATAATCCATACAAAATATATCTCAAATTAACAACACATTATTCCCTCAAAAAAAGGAAATTACAAAAAAGTACATAAAACACAATATTATATATCATTGAACACATCCCTTAAAAGTGAATAAAATAAAATGAGATGGTAAATAGAAAATAATAATATTTTTATAATTATTAAATTACTAGGGTTGTCTTTACCCTTGAGTATATTGTTAGTAGAAGTAAACCTATAATGGGGGAAAATATCATGAAAAAGAAATCATTTTATAAAATCATAAAAGAAAATTAAATTAATGAGAAGCATGATTTTAGAAGTTGGAATGAAATGAATTTTTATATTGTTATGGGGTTAATTTATCCATTTTTTAACAATAATAAAAGGTATATAGTTGTTTGGTATAATATCAAAAAGCATATTATCAGTTTTGAATTGTCAGTATATAGTTAATATAAATAATGTTTATTTGAATTTAAAAAAAATTATATTTTCATTATAAATAATTCATTTTACATAAAACAAATAATTTTGTAATAAATTAATATGATACTAATTCATTTAATAAAATATCTTTTATTAAAAGAATAATTTTGTATATGATGTTTTTTTATTAAATTCATTACATTGTAGAATAATTTTAATAAAATGAATTTATAAAATTTAAATAATTATTTTAATAAAAATGAATTGATAAAATTTAATTAATAGTTTATAGATAAATAATTTAAAATAAATACATATCAAATTATTTTATGGTAAAAATATATATTTAAAAAAATCCTATGTGATGTTTATTTTTTATAATAAATCAAATTGATCATTATCAAAGAATTAATTAATTTATATTTATTTTCTATATATATAAAAAAATTAACATTAATCTATTAATTATTACTTGGTGATAAAAAATAATAAATTAATATAATTTTTAAGTTATTATTTTAAAAAATATATTTTATATACATTATACATTTTAATTTTAAAAATAATTTTAATCACATTTAGAATTTTAATTTGATAAAATGGTTTTAGTATTCATAATCATCATATCAAAATTTTATAAAAAGTAAGTTTTATTTTAAAAAAATAAGTTACAAAAGTAAAAGGAAATATTCGGTAGTAAAGGGTAAAATAAATTAAAATAGATAAAATAAGAAGTAAATTCATTAAATAAAATAATTAATATAAATATTTATGTGAGGTGTGGATAAATATATATTCATTATTTTCCCATTTTTGATTCCTTTTACATGTAAAATTATATTCCTTATACATTAAAGAATGGGTATTTGTGAATATGTTACTTAAACTCACCTATAAAAGAACGGTTTCCCTACCCACTTCCAAATACACCATTAATTTGGATTAATCTCAAATATATACCAAAATTCAATTCTTAAAAATCCTCTTGTGTATTTTTAATCCCTATGTCTCAATAAGGATCCCTAAATCATGCCTAACCATAGAAGGTTTCCAAAAGAGGCCAAGTTCCAATATAAAAAGTAACAATATAATTTTTCATTTTTCATTTTTTAATATTCATCCACCTCTTATATAATATTATTTAACACTTAAATAAAATTTAATTTACATATTTTAAAAAATTAAAATTATATTAATTCTACAACATATTCTTACTCATTTATCTCTTATAACATGTTCTTGTTTGGGTCGATTAAACCACTGACGTGAATGATGTTATATAATTTTTATAATGAATGATTAAAAAAAATATTGGTAATATTTTATATTCATAATAATTTTATGTTTATTTTATAATTAATATATGTATATATATATACACTATATTCCTTAATAAATCAATTCTTTTATTGATAAAAAATCCATAAAAAGGGTGAAGTTTAAATGTTGTTTTTGAACCATCACTATAATATTTATAAAATAATCATGGGAAACTAAAACTATATAAAACAAACCTATATCATCTAGATTAACTTTATTGAAATGGTGAACACATGATAAAGGATAATAGAGAAAAACTACAATACTAAAGTAAATATGGAAAAATAAAAACAAAGAAAAACTAAGGATTTATTGTAATAATGAATGATTAATAAGGCTGATTACATCTAATTCCATGGAATAAAATGTGAGGAAAGAAATATAAATTGATTATATATAAATTTATATTTTTTTTAGTAAATAGTAATACAAAGTAAGGGTTAATTTTTTCTAAAAAAATTCTTTTAGACATGTTTCATATTATGCACCAATTTTATTTTATATATAGTTCCACATTTTAATATTTAATAATTAGTCAATTTTTATTCATGTAATTTAAAATTTCATTTATTTTTTCCCTTTAATTGGTTTTTGATTCATATGTTACAATAACTATAAAGGTTTTTCTTGACTTAATATCAAGTTCTTTGAGATACACTCTTTCTTCTATGACTATGTTATTCTAAAATCGATATGATATTCTCATTCTAAAAATAATATTATATTTACTATTTTATTTAGGGCAATTTCAATTTTCTTATTAAAATAATCATTTTAATTAAGTCTTACTTTATAAAAATACACCATTATAAATAAAATCTTTCACTCTTAATACTGGGTATTTCTATTCCATGTCCATATAAATTCTTACCACAAATAATTAATTTATTATTTCAAGATTTGAATATATATCCTATTCTATAGCTATCATATTTATCTTTATCTCTCTTCAAAAAAAATTTATATCCCTTTTATCAATGTGGGTTATTTTAAAACCATAAAAAAAGATTAAAATGTTTTTTTCAACTTCAAAGTCATCTTTTATCTTTTACTCTGTGTTTATTTTACAATGCATTTATATGATTTCAAGGATCCATTATTATCTAATTTATTATTGTAATAATGATTTTAATAGTCTTTTCTCATATTTTGAAAATGGTTTTTAAATTTTAATTTTAACTATGTTTTTATAATAAAGTTGTAAAAACATTAAGGGGTCTTTTTTCATGGTATATCTTCTATTTTACTCTCTCTCTTATCAATGATAATATTCAAGTAAATTATTATATATTCAAAATATATTTACGAACTATTTTATTTAAATATTTTTATATTTTTTATTTATTAAGAATGATATTCAAACCATTTCCCAAATGGCCCAAAGGCCTTCATTTTTATTAATTTTTTATAACCCCCCTTTTAAGGGATAAGGGGGAACCCTTACATGGCCCGTAGACATAGAGATTACATTGCCCGTAGGCTTGGGATATTACATGAACCAAAGGTATTAGGAACTTCAACCAGACTATCTACAATGAACTGCCCCTCCCCAGCATCTGCATCATGATAGTAGCTCTCCACCTTCACATGGCCATCTGTATAGGCTTCCAATTCAAGAACAGGTATGTCCCAATGGTATATCCATACCCTCTCATTCTAAAAAATCCATTTTCTTCTACTCTGGTGAGTGAACATTCTTTGAATCCTCTTTTGAGGATAGTCCTTTTTTGTAGAGTCTGTCTCAGGAAACTGCACTAATCATGTGGTCTAAAGGACTTAAGGTGGCCAAAAGACCTTAAAGGTGGCCTGAAATCCTTACTGACCAGAAGGTCTGGGTGGCCCGAAGGCTTTAAGGACTCCAAGCCCAAACAGGTGGCCTAAGGTGAATAGTTCTGGCTGCTACAGTACTGAACAGTACCTACTATAGTACCTTCTATAGTGCCAACTACAGTACTACTACAGTACCCCAGAATTATGCCTCCACCTAGTTTTGAACCTAAGTCTCATGGATGCACTTAAGAAGTCCTCACCAACTGGACTGAGGATCATGTGCTCTTCAAACCATTATTTTTTTTGTCATGTTTAAAATATAATATAAAAACTATGAAATTGTATTCTTAAATATTTTAGAATGTATTAAATTCCTCTAAATGATTTTTTATATATGTTAATACTCTTTCAACCCTTTTAACATTTCATATATTATTCTCTGTCTCTATGTATTATTCACAAACTTGGTTACTATGTGGAAATAATCACTTGATTCATTACCCAAATTTTTATGTATCAATGGTGATGAGGAAATTAAATCTCAATGAGAAAATTTATTAATCACTAACTTTTTATTTTTTTTACCAACATATATGTGTAAAAATAACTTTTCTTCAAAGGAATTTCCAATTTTAGTTCCCTATAATTTCTTCTTTTCATTGAATAGTAATCACTTAGATAATCAGATTATTCGATTGACTAGGTAAATATATTACCATGATAATATATTTATTTATTATATATAGTTTCAATACCATATAAAACATTATTTTAATTAAATTTATCTTAGATAAATTATATTTATCATTATAAGGATGAGTTTTGCTTCAGGAATATTTATCTATATCCATTTTTTATGGGTTTTTCTAGCAATTATTTTAATTGAAATTTTATTGAATATATGTGGTACACATATGTGTGGATATATAATTATGTGAAATGTAGGGATATAATTAAATATCCCTCCAATTCATTAGATATTTATAATATCCCTTGATATTAATATGGGATATCGATAGTAATTCCCAATCCACTATGTTATGGGATGTGAGTAGTAATGCTAAATGAAGAATGGGGCATGGGTGGTTAGCTCATCCCTTTATACTATAAGACAAAGGTTTTTAGCCTAATCCACTATGATATGAATGTTTTGGTGGTTAACCTTTAAATACATTTATGATATCTTTTTATTATGTATATGACACATTCCTATGTCAATCTATATCCATTTTTCATGTCGTATTCTCTTATTTATGTCACCAGAGTTCATATTTATTGTAATATAATTCCTCATTTTGATGCAATGGTATATGTTATATTTTTAGTATCACCCTTATGGATTCTACTCTATTCTCTATTTCCATTACTTTTGATCAATTACTATGATTCCATGATCAAATTCTATTAACCATTCCATTTCTCTTGTGTTTAAGTTTTATTATTTATTTATGATCTAATGATGAATCCTTTATGTATCATTTTGATTATTTTTTCCTTAATAAATATTTTATCTCACCCATTTATTATGTTTTTTCATTCATCTAATAATTTATATGCAATGATATCCCAAATAGGTATTCATTTGGGGACAATTATTGGGGGGATATGTGGAATAATTATTACATAATAAGTATGTTATGTAGATAATATTCAAATATACTTAACCTTTGTTTCTTATAAGTTTGTTTTAATATTGAGATGAATATTATAACAATTTAAAATGATTTAAAATTTATATTTCTTCTGTTTGGGTTAAATAATGGTCCCTTGATTGAAATAATCTATAAATTTTATATATATACCTAGATAAGTGACATGAGATATGCTTATCTATTTGGGCGAGGGGCATGTGATGTGCTCACGTGTCTAAGTGAATGAAATGTGATATATTAAATATTTTAGTAATTATATACTTAGATACCTTATAAATTATTATTAGTTTATATGAGAGTGATATACTAGATTTCATGTGATCTCTCATTTTCTCGAATAAAAAAAATATATATGATTATTCATATTTTGTGTGATATAAGTTGTGTATGCAGGTATAAAGATCCATATGGGTGATATAGATCTTGTTAGTTCTCATTATTACTTGATTATGAATGATTTTTTTCTATAGAAAACTATTTTCTTTTAATTATGGGTCAGATAAATCATATTTTTTTTAATTTTATCTTGTCTCATGGGGTCACAAATTGAGTTTCTGTCAATACGGATTAAGTTTTGTTATATGGAGTTTTTAAAAAACATTAATAGATACCCAAAAATTAGAGGATATATAAAAGATATTTTGGATTTATGTTTATATGTTTTACATTTTATGTATCATTTGGTGAAAATAAATCATAATTTTTTTCAAAACTGAATTTTAGAACATATTCAAAAGGTGTTTTTGATATGATTCCACAAGTTATTCTATATAATGTCACATAAGTTAAATGTAAACTAAATTTATTAGGATTTAATGAAAGTGGTTTATTGATAAAAATATATCTTAAATCTAAACAGTCACATAGTATTTTTGATGATGTAAAACATGACCTAGATAAGGTCTTTAAATCATGGTTTTATGCCTGATAGTGCATGTTTTATGTGATAAACCCTAAATCAACCTATTTCTATCAATATATAATATCATTGTTGATTAAGAATTTTATATGAAAATATTTATAAGATTTTATATGATATAATATAAAAATTTTAAATAGGTAAAAATTTCTTCTTGAATGGTTGAATATTTTTGAAAATTACAATGTAGGTTTCATAGTTCAATTTATTTAGTATTTGGAATAATGAAACAATGAATTTTTAAGAAATTTTTAGTATTCAATGAGTATACTTTATGTATATATAAGTATCTTAGGAACATGATATAGTTGAAAATATTCATGATATATAAACTCCTCTAATCTAATTCTATTTATTTTCTTCAATCCATTAACCAATTCTTCTAGAAGATTATGTCTTACAGAATTCCCTTTCCAAATATTAATAAATTTATTATTTTTTTAGTTAAAATTAATGGATTTATCTTGAAAAAATGGGTTTATATTGAATTTTTATGATGATTTTGGAAATATTTATCCCCTCTAAAACCCATCACTATAACATTTGACCTGATAAGACTCTATATTCTAGAATAACATATCTATCATCATTCTCAAAAATGCTCTGCTCTCCCAAATTTTTTTGGATACACCTATATAGTGAATTACAATTACTTCTACCATAATAGTAACTATAAGGATTAAAATTAATTTATGATTCCATTCCAATTATATTATCATATTTACTGAACATATGAAAGAAAAATCCCATTATGATTTCTATGATTCCCATCATGATGGAACAAGATTTGTTTTTGAACAATCTTTCAATTTTTTTCTCTCCAAGTTGTTTCTTTATTTTGAAAGAATACAAAATTAAATACACATGAAACCCCTATTGATATACTACTCAGGAAAATATAATGGAATGAGATGCACTCATATCAAAAAAAATTGAGATCATAATATAAATAATAATTATGGTACCACGTACAATCACTTTTTCGACTTCAGATTCCTCTAGTGCATAATATATAGTAAATAAATAACCATTATTATTTTGGAATTTTCCTAAGAAATAGTTCCCACATAATATATCCTATTATTTAACTAATATTTTCATAGATTTCATGGAATTAATCATCAATCCCCACATTTGGTTAGAATATATAACACTAAGAACTTGAGTTAAATAGATAAAAACCTTATATGGTTCATGTGTCATTTATACTACCATATTAGTAACACACAAGTTACGTCCTCCTCTAAAGAGGAATAAATAATTGAAACTCTTGTGACTACCTCCTTGTTTGAGGTCATCCCATTTAATGTTATATCTACCAAAAGAATTATTCACTTCATTGATTCATGAAATAATTATACTTTTAACCTAAGCATCCATCATATCTACTTTATTCATGGCCTCATTATTTAATACCTCGGCATAGGTGGGTAGATCAAATATAATAATCTTTTATCAAATATCAGGATAAATACACATCTCAAATATGTGTAACTTAGTATTGTAGTTAGTGATTAACTTTGGTATAAAATGAATAATATATATAAAACAATATCTAAACTCTGGATAAATCATCATACCCTACTTCAAAGCTAAAAAATTCCTAAGCATTGTCCATATTAAATATCATAAGATATAACTAATGAATAAAAAACTAAAATAATCTAACCCATTTAATTTCCTTGTATAAATTCACCATTATAGTTATATCCCATTATTTATGAGCTTCTCCATTGAGAATTTAATTCATGAATTTTACTTTTAAAGTATTAAAAGTATGAAGGAACTAGAATATCAATGATGTTGTAATATTATTCATGTTTTCTACACATATTTTTAACTTAATTCTTGTTTTTTTGTCAAAGTCCCTTTATTGCTTAAATACTTGTTTTATAATAATTTGGTACTGATTATGTTATACATTGAAAATAGTATAAAATATGGTGGATTGTATGCTTTTATTGACCAGTTTTCTTTTTTTAAAATATATAATTTATAACGAATATATTTTTCCTTAAACATATTTCATAAATTGATTTTTTTTTAAGATTTTAAATAAATATATTTTTGAAAAAATGTTTAATCATTTGGGTTAAAAATGTTTATTATTATATTCTTCTAAATATTAAAAAAAATTGAACGTGGTTTTTTAATGGATATATGCATGATACTTGAGATATAGAAATGTGATATTTATATAATTTCATTTCCTTTGATTTTAATTAAAATGAATGAAATTGTAAAAATATAATTTGTATTACAATCCATGTATATCTTAAGAGTTTAATTGATTTTAGATTTACTCAAATTAAATTAATTTTTTTCATGGGATAAAAAATACATTTTGAATTATACTTTTAACTATTGTTATAATTTTTATCTTGATTAAATATTAATTGAATTTTTAAAATAATTTTAATATAGAAATATATGTTTTTTAGGTTATTGGTGAATGGGATTGAATTTTCCTATTGGTACATTGGGCCTTAGTTGTATGGGCCATAATTTGATTAGAACAATTATATTGTTTCACTAGTGGATGATATTTATGTAGAATAAAATAGAAATATTTTTTTGGTTCTTCTCATATTGATCACCACAAGGTTAAATAATATAGGATTAGTGGATCTATCATAAAATTTAGAGAACATTCTAACTAGGGGACCCAATGTTCAAGTATATATATTTTATAGTTTAATGTCCATATTTTAACTCATTTCCACTACATTATAATGGTTTTAAAATGTGTTAAATTTTTCTAAAAATTGAATGTTCATCCTCGTCTTATGATTATTTTTTAAAAGTTTAGTTACAGTGATGGTGTCCAGATATTCGTCAAAGTTATTATCTATATAATATAAATTATGTTAAAAAAAACATTAATGAACTTAAGTGATACATTATCACTAATGTTGTAATTTTTTTCATGGTAAGATGATGTCACTAATGGAGTTCGCTTAGAGGCAATTCATGTTAGTATATAATTTGGTTTTTTGATTTAAGATAATGATGTATTTTTTCTAAAAGGTTTTCTTAAGTTCTTACCATATATAGGTTGATCATTTATAAGGATGCATAAAACTATTTTATTGAATGTTCATGGTTAGTTCTATAAGTTATAAATTTAAAAGTCACTTTGTATGTGTTTGATGAAATTTTTATACGAAGATTAGGAGTTAGGATCCCAATACAACCTCTTTTGGTACTGATCTGGAGTCTGATTTAGGTAGGTTTCAACTAAGCCACATGCATGGACTTAGGGTGTGATAGCTCAGAACCATGACTCCAATATTTGGTGATAAAAAAATAATAATTACATTTATGGATTGATATTGATAAGTGTGACCCAATTTTAGCCACATAAAATTTATAACATAAAAATAAAATATTTTCTAACTTACACACCCAAGGACCTTTTAGGTTTAGAGTTTTAGATAATTAATAAAAACTATTACATAACATCTTGGATAAATAAAAAAACTTTTTCATAAAAATCTATGTTATCTCCCACTAAGTTCTTTACATATAGTAAAATTTTAAGCCATTAAATAATTAAAACCTTTGTTCAAAATATTGTGAAATGGATAATATATTATGGGTGGCCTCAAACCCTAAATAAGGTTAAACAAAATCATTAACAATTAAGCATCACTAGTGAGAATAAGATAAACATAAGGGTTTGATTCATAATCAAAGTTCATGATCATAACATCAGAGAATTAAAAGCCATTAAAATATAGATCAAAAAACATGTGACATTACATAAAGCCTCAAAAAATTCAAGATTCATAGCAATCAATAATCATGATCTATATGATGTCAATATTGATTAAAGGAAACATTAAAAAAATAATAGAAAGTATAAAGAAAACGTGTTGGTATATTTTAAAATTATATTTATATAACCCTTAAAATAACTCTTACAAGTTGAGTAACAAATACTTCCAACTAATAATATAATTCATCAAAGAATATAATCATTACCCAATTCATTGAAGGGATATAATAAACCCATATTTCTTTGGTTTAAAACAAAACCACTGGTCCTTAATTTATTTGGAAACCACAAGTACATGGTTTATAATAGAAACACCCATCATCATAAAAAAATCAAAGAACTATAACACAAATAATGTATAAATAGCTATAATTTCATCTTAAAACTCATAGAAACAGTTTTTATTTCTTTCATACCATGATTAACAAAAGGAAAAGAAAAATGTTTCATGAGAATCTCATTGAAACATTAATAATCCATCTAGAGAAATAATTAGGGTAGTATCATTATGAAATATCATGAGAGTATCAAATATAAAATCAAGGGTTTTTGTATTTGGTGAATAAAAAAATACCATTAAAATATCTTTAAAATCATTTTTGG
The DNA here is from genome assembly GCA_963277665.1 of Viscum album. Classification (NCBI taxonomy): domain Eukaryota; kingdom Viridiplantae; phylum Streptophyta; class Magnoliopsida; order Santalales; family Viscaceae; genus Viscum; species Viscum album. The sequence continues at coordinate 252,499,654 of OY728133.1, forward strand.
GAAAAATACCCTTTTTAATTAGAAAATATCTTCTAAAAACTAAAAAAAAATTGTGAAAATATTTTTCTTTGAAAATAACCTTGGAAATTTATTTATTATGATTCAAAAATAATAGTGGTCATAATGGTGTAAAAATCTATTTGTTTTGTTAATGATAAAAATAAACATTCTTTTTAATCTTTTGTAAAGAGGGTCAAAAGTGACCCACATAGAAAACATTTAGAAATTTCCTTTTAAAAAAAATTTAAAATATGGTCAAAGGTCATATAAAATGAATTTATAAAATCATTAATGTTTATAAAATAACATTCATGAAAAAAAATTAGAAGGCGTGGATATGGAAAAGAAATATTATCCATTTTAAAGCTGATACAATATTGGTATCACTTATAAACAACTTTCATGATGTTTTATTTATCAATAATGGAGGAAATGGAAATTAAATGTGTTTACCGCATTAAAAAATAGAGGATAATAAAATATATATTTTTTAATAAAAAAAATTTTATTTCAACAAAGTATCCCTAAACATAATCAATCTCGAAAAAAATGACATTGTAACATAAATCTTTTACCACTTTAGTGATGTTTTAAATAAAACTTTATTGAGAGAAAAAAAATTATTTGTCACAACCCGTTCCCCAGGGCCCGTGCCATGACTACCCCAAGCCCTCCTTCCATAGGCCAGGGGATGGTGACTAGAACCAAAGGTGTAATTCCCTAAAAATGGGAAGGCATTGCCTTTATATATAGTAACCTCACACAACAGAGTACGAGCTGAAATCAAAACACTAAGTAAAGTTGTATACAAAAGAGTGTTGAAAAATTAAAGGGGGCCGGAAATACAAGCCAAACACGAAAGTACAAGTACAATGGAAAAGAAAGTACAACTGAAGAAAAGTAAAGCAGCCAAAGGGTCATCCTCTGGGGTTCCTACCTGAAGGGTAGTTATAGATGGCTTCCTCAACACTCCACATCCATCAGTCTCCTCTGTGCACCGACCCATCGTATGTTCCACCTCTGGGTACCGTCCAGTCCTGCTACTCAGCCTTAGTTAGTGTTGTCCGTCGTCTGTATCCAACACAACGAGGTGCGGTCATAGCTCATGTAGGGGTGAGTATAACAATACTCAGTAGGGTCCCCGAGACCCTCAAGGTCTCATAAAATCCAACAAGGATAAATCACAAAGTATGAAATCAACAAATAACCCCACTTAGGTATATGCCCATACATATACCTAAGTTATTAAGTAATCCATCTCAATCATGAGGAAACACAAGAGTTACTAACTCATCTCACACAGGTATACAACTTATATAGAGAGATATAGATGATCAGATATAGCCACCAAATCATCTAAGTTGTCAGACCCACACAGGATCACGGACTAGCTATTCTGTTGGACCAACACATGATCCAGGAATAGAAGTAAAAACTGTCAGACCAAGACATGATCCAGGAACATTCGTCAGAGCATTTGGACCAACACATGCTCCAGGACTAGCTATTCTATCGAACCAACACATGATCTAGGAACAGAAGTTAGAACTGTTGGACCAACACATGATTCAGGAATAGTCGTCAGAGCTGTCAGACCAACACATGATCCAGGTCCAGCTATTCTGTCGGACCAACACATGATCCAGGAATAGTTGTTAGTATACAGCCAGCCACAGGGTTTCCACAAAGCACTCTATATTCTGGGAGGGTTATCTCTTCAATCCAAGTGTTGACATTTCAACTGCCACCAAATCCCACGAAGAAATATCTCAAAGGTATGTCTCGTCATAGGGGTCTTAACGTAACAGACGGTGTGTCAATCGAACGCCCAATCTGTGAGTTATTAGCCTTTTAGTCCTGAAGTCCCGGTTGGATTCGTGTACGATCCAACCTGAGCGTATCTCAAAATTACCCCGAACTTTAGTTGGGTATACTCAAAGGGACTGTCATGCTCCAAGAAAAACAACATCGCTGAAGGTTCTTCAATCAGTCGTCTAGTGCCAATGATATGGGAAAAGGAAGTAACAAGGTCAGTAATGGGCCTGGGCCCGGTCCGACCCAGTCTGGGTCGACCTGGTCAGACCCGCTGCGTCTGACCCAATCCGCTGGGCCCGACCCAGAAGACTGTAGGGGCGGTTTGTCCAAAAGGTCACTGCATAAGTGGCTCGACCCGAAGGCCAGGGTCGGTTCGGCCAACACCACGTGGGGTGTGGCTCGGGTGGCTCGGCCTGAAAATCCAAGCCGGTTCATCCAGCGATGCTGTGAAGAGCGCCGCGGGCCGGATCGGGTGTCCGATGCAGCTCAGTCAGTTTGGTCGGGAGCTGGGGTGCGGGCAGGCTGCACGGGGCACTGGGCAGGGCGTGGGTAGGCTGCGCTGCCAGTGCGTAGCAGGCCGGCGGCGCGCGGGCAGCGCGCGGGTAGGCCGGCGGGGCACCGGGCAGGGTGCGGTTAGGCCGACGGGGCGTGGGAATCATGTGGTCCAGCCGGCGAGGCGCACAGGCAGCACCCAGGCAGGGAGCGGGGAGCGCGGACAGGTCGCGGGGTGCGGGGGCAATGCGCGGGTAGGCAGGCGGGGCGCCGGGTAGCACGCGGGCAGGCAGCGAGGCATGCAGGCAGCATGCGGGTAGGCCGACTGGGTGCCGGGCTATGCGCGGGCAGGTCGTGGGTAGGCGGGCCGGCAGCCAGGGGCAGCCGGGCAGGCCGGTTCAGCACGGCTCGGGCCAACGTGGGCCGGCAGTGTTCGGTCGGGAACACCGGTGCGCCGCGGGGGAAGTGCGGTTCACGGGGGTCGTGGGTAGCGCGACCTTTTTCATTGGCACCTTCATTGCCTCGTTGCTACTTTTTCTCCATGCCGAAAGAAACCTCACAAAGAGATCGGCGGAGGGACTCAGGCCATGTTAGTTTGTCCCGCACCCTCCGCGTTTAGGGATGATAATAATTGGTTCAACAAAGCAGAAGAAAGTTGAACAACAATTTTTTACAATACATCGCATCGATTCCTTTTAAATGAAGATGAAATGAAGGAAAGGAATAATACTCAAGGTAAACCCCCTACCTTTGATCGTTTCTCGACGATGAAGTCGCGGGAAGAAGACGATGTTGTCGTTGTTCGTCACGTCTTCCACGCACTTCCAATTTAAGCTCGTGCATCGGTTAATTGATGAAGATGAGGAGGGAAGATCGGTCGAAGACGTCCCGCATCGATGGGGGTTCCGAGGAATAATGTCAAGGAAGATCGTTCTTCATTTTTGAAGGTTCTATTCATTGGAAGTGTTCTTCATTGGGAGGCTTCTCCTAATATTTCTCCCAAGTTCCTTCTTTCTCTCCACTCCACCCAAAATGAAATCTTAGCCAAATAATAGATTAAGATCTATTATGTTCGTTGGCGTAAATTCAAATTGAGTGATTTAATTAAATGAGTTGACTCATTTAATTAATGGGGTGGAGTTGGCATAACAAATCAAATTGGATATTTAAATTAAGTGGTTCTAACTAATTAATGCTTGAGAGGTGGCACAAATTAAATTAAATGGGAGTTGGGTTCATTAAGGTGGAGAAGGTCAAGGGGTTTCTCCCCATTTAATGGGGAGTTGAGGAGGTTTTACCCTCCTCCATTAATAGGGGTTAAGCCTCATGTGGTCCCCACATCATAACCTCTCACGAGAGGTTATGCTTGGGTGGGCCCCACCACCATAACCTCCCAAGGGAGGTTAAGTTGTGGTGGCCCCACTCAACTTGCAAGGAGAAGGTAGCAATCACCCTTCTCAAGATCGAACATGACCCTTCAATAAAAACCAGTACAACATTCCCTTCACAACATCTAGAGTTCCTAAAGAATGGCAGAAACACTCTACTTCCTCAAGTTACACCGCAACCTCCATCGAACCTCAGCCACTATAGAGAAAACAAGAAACGAGGAAAAGAAAATAACCCCACTACTCCACTGGGGGTCTGGGTAAAACTAACAACTGAAAATGACCCCTCAGGGACCTTTGGACATTTTTGGATGGCATACTTTAAATAAGAAACACAAAACCAACCTGAAGCACATCACAAAACAAGCCTCCACATTTAACCACAAATAATTAACTCAAACTCAAAACATCATTTTAGCCTTGAAATAGATCGACAACAAGCATCGAGCCCATAGACTAATACATTACAAAACTAAACCATAACCAAATCAAATATCAACCAAAATAATACCAAGAAACATCCCCAACCAAGCCTAAAACCCACTTTTACAAATATCTATTTTCAAATCCATCCCATTTTAAACCATCTAAATGCTAAAAACCCACTTTTTAAAACCCACTTTCCTTTTCAAGATTTCGTAAACAAAATTCATCCCAACACATGACTAATAAAAACATGCCTTTTGAAAACAAAACTGGCCTTGAAAACTGAGCACCCTCCATTGGTATTCCATGAAACCCCATGTGTCTACATTCCTATGCCAACTCGAACACCAATCCATGTATACCAACAACCATAGACATCTGATTACATTCATCCATACATGTGGGTGTCTATAGAAATACCAAATTAAAAGAAAACATTGTAATTTCTAAAACAAACCATCAAACTATATTTGAAACTCCAAACCAATTTTGAAAACATCCCTTATAATTATAAAATAATGCATCTCCAAATTTTTGTTTCCAAGAAACTCCCATATTACATTCCACAATAACTACCAAAAACCCCCAAAACACTTTACAAAACATTTTCAATTTCACTTTTCACAAAACATTTCAAGATCTCAAAGCATTTTCTAAAACACTTTCCATCCCCAAAACAACTCATTACATTTTTAAACAAACCAAGATTTTCATTTTGAAAATCCAATTTCAAAAGACAAATCATCGATTTTGAAACCCGAAAAAAAAACACCACAAAACCAACTAAAACTCACACTAAGAACATACCAAAGAAACTAATTCACTCCATAAATAAAGATTCTAAATTCTCAAATAAACAACTACTACACACAGTTTGGTCACACGGTTTGGCTGACGGTGCACCAACTAGGTCCGCACATAAGAAGTCACCAGAGGTGACTGCATGGTCTTCACATTGCTTTCCAGGTCGTGCACATCATCCATGAACCCCTTCTGAATGAAAACCAAATCACAAAACTAATCAGAAACCAAAAAACAGGACTATGGTCCATGAAAACTGTAACACCTCGAGATTTTATGACAAATATTCTTTTTAATTTCATTAATGTCTTGTGTCGTACGCTACACCAAAAGGAACTTTCACTACACGCATCCCTGACTTGGTTTTCATTACACGCAATAAAGACCTTCCTCGATAGCGTGTGTAGTACGCAATATCGAGTTTCACTAAACGAGATATTATTATAATATTATTATGAACTAGCCATTATGAATAATAATACCCGCTTTTTGAAATTATATAAATTTTATCTTTCAAAAGGGAATTCATTTTTAGATTCGGAATATCGAAATTATCTTAGGGTGAAATTTTGGTACTTTTCGGATAACTTTCATATTCTGATGAATAGTGAAAATTACTAAATTTTAATTAAAAACAAATTTTTTAATCAAAATAATTAATAGTGATAAATTATTAATTTGAGTGGTTTTAAAGTATATTTAGAATATATTTTTACCATTTAATACAATTTTGTCCATTGGATTTAATTTCACATTTAAACCAGACATAAACAAGTGTCAATCTTTTGATAGTTATTATCTCTTAAAAACACGCTATTTGTTTTGACGATGGGAGTAAATTTTTAAATTAATTAATGCAACTGATATGTTTTGAATTTGGTAAAATAGACATCATTTTTGAATTCATAATATAAAATATATCTTAGGGCTAATTTTTGGTATTTTTCTAGAAACTTTCATTTTTTTATGAATAGTGAAACCACTAAGTGGTAGTTAAAAAATTGAATTTTTCATAAAACTTAATTTTACCGCTTCTGTGAGTGGAATTTTGAAAATCCGAGAGACACAGTTAATATGAAGGACCAAAATGTGGTTCAATGAGATGAAAATAATTTTTGGTGAATAGTAACTTTTTACCTTTTGTTACCACGGTTAAAATTAAATAAGGCAATTAAGGGTAAAAATGATATTATTATTACCCTAACACATGTCCTAATTCTATTGGATAAGTTTAATTCGGCCAAAAACAACCTTAGGAATAAAATATGACCATTTAGGCCCACTTGGATTAGATTAGGACATTTATTATTAATATATTTAAAGAAGGGTTAAAATAGTTAAAATCAAAGTTTAATAATTAAATAATTTTTAATATTGGGTTATACATAAGATAAATTCGACTATAAATATTCATTATAAATATAAGAGGATTTCATACATAATTGTATTTTATTTGTAATTTTTAGACTTAAAATAATTTAATTTATTTATGACACAATGATGATGTAGTAATTATCTTATTAATGAAATATTGACATAATTGATGTCATAAATACCCAAATAAATGTAATTTGAGACATTTTTTGAATTACAATAATTTTATATGTTAATATGAAATGTTATTATTAATTTAATTAACTTTATTAGAACTAATAATTCTGTTATTATTTTCAAAAAAATCAATTACCAAATAGTGTCAAAATTGACATAAAATAGTTTTTAAAACAAATATTATATTATTAATTGTTATTATATTCCTAAAAATCTACGGTTCGGCCAAGATACTTATATCATGATAGTTTTATCATTAATGGACCACTTGGGGGTCTCTTAGATGTATATGGTAAGTTTATTAACTATATAATATAAAAATACAAAGTGACATAGTAAATGTCAATCTAATTAACTAAGAGTTAAAACTAAAAGATAAGGTTAATATAATGACCTAAACTTGTCTAAATTATATTGGATGAGAGGATTTCGACCCATACCCACCTTATATTTAAAATAAATCAATTTGGAGCTATTAAAAACCTAATATGACTTTATAATAAAATAATATTTTTAGTTTTTCCATAGGTGCCCCTCTTCTCCCTTATAAAAGGGCACCTCCTCCCTCTCTTCATCACACCACTTTGAGCCTTAAATCTTGGCAAACCCCTGCCAAATTCTCTTATCCACTTACATAGAAACATCCTATAGGTTCTGTTCTTCTTCAAAGACCAATTTTAGTGCCCTAAGAGGAGGTCTCAATGAGGCGCTTCAAAGAAGAGGTAATGTCCGTTACCTATTCTTTCAACTCTATTTCTTCTTCCACTTCTTCTTCATTAGTTTTTTCATTATGAAGTAATAACATCAGTATAACTCATATAATGATATTTTATTATAAGTATGAAACAACCCGATTTCACCATCTATCCGTCCTACAGAAAACAAAATCACCACGCGTGCGTACGTACGGAATACTGTCTCCACGCCGTGGTGAAATCTATTTTTCCACAAACACCTTAAATGGATGGGTATAATGGTGTAAATAATAACTATATATGGTTATTATAACATCATACTGATTCTGATATATTATAACCTCCACTCCAATTCTATTCAATAATTATGGGAATGATATCATCGCTCATGCGTACGTACGGACTACCGTCTCCACGACGCGATGAGATTCATTCTCCATGTTAACCATAAATGAATGATCATAAAGTTTATATAATGAATAATAATGAAATATATGAAATAATAATGCTACTGGATTTATGTATATATATATGTATGTCATCTATTTGGTTTCATTCAATTCAATAAGGAAACGAAAACATCGTTCATGCGTACGTACGGCCTACCGTCTCCATGAACGGTGTATTTCATTCCTTTTATCGATCTATATTATATATATATGTATATGATGAATATATATTATATATAAATCATGTTTTACATTATGGAATTATGTAAATCATGATATAAGTAATAATATCAAGAACTACAAGTCGAAACACATACGATAAATGAAATGATTTTACCCAAAACGCTGCTTTAACATGGAATTTACAAAAGAACGGGTAATATAAAGTCATAAGTGAAACATATATGATATCATAACAATGAATATGATTCTGTAATAAGTCAATGACATTATTTAAATCATTATATAGTAGGTTCGGATACGTACGAAGCATATCGGAACTAAGGTAAGGGATAATTTTGCAAATCTCATTTTTATCCGATATTTCTTATTCGTAAGTATTTACTGGGGTTATTGTTATCAGCCATGTCCATGTTTTATAAAAGTGTATTCATGTATGTTTAAAGTCCTTTTTACCCATTTTTACTTTTACCCCATGGTATGGAAGGAATCTTTCTTTTATTTACCCTACAAGGTACTTTTTGACTTTTCCGACAAAAGTACGAGAAGAATGTTTTTTTAATGTATACGACATGAAAGGATTTTTACGGTTTTATAAAGACATATTTTCATGAAGCTTCCTCCGAAATATTTCATGACTATTTTAAACAAAATATTTTTCTTTTAAAATTTCATGATGTTTTGTGAAAAGAAATTTATTTTGAAAAAGAAAGGATATTTTCCTCAAGAATTCATTTCAAGTGTTTTATCAAAACCATTTTCCATCTAAGATGACATTATTTCATATGTGTATGTTTCAAGTGTAAAGTCTCTATGATTTAAATGGTTTCACTTTTCTTATTATGAAATATCCATTTCTTTTATATTGATTATGTGATGATGGTATGATGTTTATGAAACCCATTTTATTCATTTAGTTATTATGAATGATGTATGTTTATTTTGTGGAACAAGTAAGAATGATTTCATTATGAGATGGGTTGGACCTATATCTCCCTCCAATGCATTGGGTAAAGATTTATATCTCATGAGATAGACATGGCTGAAATGGTAAGTTAATCCGGTTCAGTGTTACAGGACTGAAACGAGGAGTGAACTCGATTCAGAAAGGGACTTTGTCCACTAAGATGGTCTTGGCAGCAATGACTTGGCTACTATGGAAATCATAACATGTGATTAATGGTTTCCACAATTACATGTTTTATTCCCATGATATTTTATCATGCTTAATGCTTCTTTATGATCTATGCCTTACGTACTACCATGATTTATGTCATTTCTCAAGATTTTGATGTTTAAATATTATGTTCATGTTTTGAAGTTCAAATGTATGTGATTTGTTTTATTTTATCCATGCTTACCCTTACTGAGCATTTGAGCTCACCCTTTTATATGTTTTCTATTCCCCGGGATTTAAAGAAATGTTTTAGGTAAGAAAACAAAAGGTGAAGATATTTATGGGAGATGTTGAAGATCTTTCACCACGATTAGAAGATTATGTTCTGAGTTTCCAAAGACACTAAACTATTACGGTCCTTGAGTGTTGGTTTTTACTATGTAATAAGTATTCCGCAAAAGTAATGTATTGTTCATGTACGTCAAGTTCTGGGTCTCTACAAAAACAACCAGGATCCAGACACAGACTTTGAGGAAAGACCATTATATAACACCTTGGCAATTCAAGGGTCATTTCGAATAGGTGGTGACCAGGAACCTACCTGCAATTAACCACTTGGATTCCGACAATACAAACTATAAATTATCAGACATCCCAAAAGTAAATGGGATAAACTTCTCTTTGATACCATTTTGTCACGAACCAACTCGGTTTGACCTTGAACCGATCAACCGAGTCGATCCGCGGCCTGGCCTGAAGGGCGTTCTTGTTCCCCATAGGCTGGAAACTAGTGTCAGGCATCAAAACAAGCTGTTGGGAACTATTTATCCTAGAAAATAAAAAACAGATAAATTGAAATAAATCGAACAAACAGGTAAACACTAGTAACAAAAAAGAAAATAAAGGTAACCAGCTAGACATACCTCCAAGTGACCCCATGGGTCACCACCAAATATAAAACCAAGATCGATCGATCTAAAACTAAAACCTGAAACTGAAAAGTAAAGTAGGTGTGAGCACCTAGATGCTCAGTAGGAATTCCAATAATAAAAAATACCATATTCCATTGTCTTTAAAAAAACCCAATCATGATAGTTTTAAAATAAGACCTATTTAAATAATTCTCTTTGTTCTATTAAAAATTCAAGTAGCAAGTTTCGATTTTAAGAAAAAAACATTTCACTTCCAATATATTTTCAAAGTGGATTCAAAGCTTTCAGTAACACTCAAAATGAATGGAAAACAATTTAAATTGAAGTATATTTTTCACAAAATTGGGAAACATGAATTAAACAACTGTAACAAAAATCACTCCACAAGAACCATGTCATAAGTGAGCCCCATGGTCAAAACCCCTAAGGTTCATCTAGCTCATGTGGGTACTTAGAACCTCACGTCTCGGTGTAAGAGTATCCATAAAAAATATTATTTCTCATGCATGAGAAACTAGTAGGGAAAAACATCTATAACCTAGTGGTCTCCAATCATCACAATTGTTTAGTTAGTGTTGTAAGTGTCAGACTTTCCAAGTGAAGCAGGGACGAAAAACTCAGAATCACTATCATGCTACAACTAGTCCACCCACCTAGATACCCTGGGTTACCCATGTGCTCTATATCAAAGGGTGGTGAGGTTTTATCAAATCACATAAGTGAACATAACATTTCATTTATCCAAAATCCATTCAACCACTCACCACCATTCTCCATCTTTAAGCACGTTATTTTTTCTATGTCATATAACATCGCATAAGCCTCTTCATTAGGTACATATCACAAATCACACATTTAACATACACATCATATTTTTAAAATAATGGTGCATGCTTTAAGAGGTGGTTTTCACTTTCACAATTCATTTTCAAGGTGCGAAACGGGCATTATTTCTCCATAAGAATGCCTTTGATTTAGAAAACACGTTCACCCAAAACCCATTTTGGAGTTCATTTTGGAACTTCTTTGGAAAAAAACATTTCATTTCACTTTCACAACAAAATCATCTAAAAGACCACACATCTTTAGAAATACCTACTTTATGTTCGAAACATCAAGGAAATCAATTTTTCAAGAACATAAACCATTTACATATATATATATATATATATTGCATTTGTATTTCATGTAAAAGCAGAAAATGAACTTTTAGTAGAACACTAAGAAATAATGGAAATTCTAATTAAAGATTAGGGAACAGGGGACCTACCACAAACATGCTTCTATTTTTTTATAACCACTCGAACAGACACTTGGCTCATACACACACATGAATTTATACATATATATATACACCCCTAGATACATTGCACATATTCTATACGCCATGAGGGAATATTTACAAAGAGGGCATAAATATATATATATGCCTTACCCTATGCATGTACATGAAGAATACCTCGACACCCGCGGCCTAAAACCAACAAAGCGAGGTCCAACGCACTACACATATAATTTAATAAATCAACAAAACAATTTATAAACACTTCAAAATTAGCACCAAAAATATACACCAAAAACACACCCAGTTTATATCAAAACATAACATTAAAACCAAATTTACATCATAACCATTCCAAAACATGACTTACACCATTTAAGAAATTTAAATAAACCATATAAAAAAAATTTAAACCAATTTCAAGAGGCATTGCAAGGATTTATACACAAAAACTCACTCACATTCCACTTTTGAGGCCAAAATCACACTAAGACCATTTCAAATCATAATTTTCATCACTTTCATAATTTAATATATCATTTAGAAACTTAATAAAACAATTCCATGAAACTCTACAAGTATATACACCAAAAATACACTAAAAATACACTTTTTAAACCATGCGCATAGTAAAAGCTTCCCAAAAGGTCATTCTCATCACACTCACAAATAAATAAATAATTTAAATAAATACTAAAAAATTTCTAAAATTAACAACAAGGATTTACCCTAAAAACATACTCCATTTCCTCTCTTTAAAATAAAATGCACCTCAAAACATTTTCCAAAAATGGTTTGCACCTTTTACAAAAATAAAAACACCATTAAAATAACTTATAAAACAACTTCAATAACACACCCAAATTCTTCTAAACCCAAAGAGTACCTAAACCCTCTTAAAAAAACAACTTCGTATCAAATACTTTCCAAAATAAAATCTCAATCCTATACATAATTTAACAAACTACATGCATGATTTACAAAACCATAAGCAGTGGTGTGAGTAGGTTTTCTACATAAAAACACTATTTTACATAAAATCGCCACTTTAAAACCAAATCCACCTCAATTCCTTTCACAAAAAAATTTCTCACCACCCAAGATAATCATAGAACATGCAAAAACACTCAATCAAGCATAAAAATTCATCAATTTAAGGATAAGCATGAAATCACCTCTCTCGTGTGTTGAAAACACCAACACTATGTGTGAAACTTCAATCGTACACAAAATGCATCAAAAGAGAACCCTAAGAAGTCATGGTTCATCTAAAAATGAAAATATTAAACCCTAACATAAACCCTAATACCTGCTAAAAACCAAAAATCCCAAAATTAAGAATCAAAATTCTAGGAAAGGGAGAAGAGGAGCTTAATAGGAAGAGAATATCCCGTAGAAGAAGGTTACACTAGTCGAGCAAGGGTGAGATGAGTCTGGTGCGAGGTGAATGGATGGTGTCGGGGCAGTTCACGTCGTCCGGAGGAGGGGTTACATGGTCGGGAAGAGGGAGGGGTTACGGGGCATCACAAGAAGGCCGACTAGGAAGGACACGACACAATGGACCTGGGTAGGAGAGGGCTGGGTGCGACATGGGAAGGTGGGTGGAGTCGGTGCTAAGCTGCAGCATGCAGGGGGGAGCCCATAGGCACGATGTGAAGGAGACCCGAGAGAGGGGAAATCGAACCCTAACATGAAGAAAAGAAAATAATAATAATAATAATAATAATAATAATAATAATAATAATAATAAACAAAATAAAACTAAATTAAAATCTATAATAATAATATTAAAATAATAATATAAATAAGAATATTGGCCCCTAAAAAGGTTATAAAGAAATAGGAAATACAACACGTGAGGTTGGGGCACGACAATTTGTCTAAATCTATATTAAATAAATTAGGTTTGTTGGGGAGTATTTTATAAATTGCTGCAAATATATCTTTAAGAACTAAATGAGTATACTAATATGATTTATAAGATTATTATGTAGATAATTTATGGGTATTTATTAAATTTTTTCTATAATGTAAGTATAGTTTATTTCAAAAAATCACCCAAATAGTTGTTATTGTGGAATCTAACTAATTTCAGTTGAGTGATTCATGAACTAGAAAATTTAATTTGGTTCTTAAGTGAAATAAAAATAGGTTAGACCATATTTAGGGGAGATTTCACTCCTTATAGTAGTGAGTAATTATTATAACCATATTCTAAATAATATACATCAAGTAATAGAATACCTAGAGTTTATGTAAATAGGGTAATTCAAGAGTTACACATATGGGAGTTCTCAAATATTCATTATTTATTTTATGTTTCCTCCAGTTTTATTATAGGTTTTCTGATATCAATTAATTTTTTTTCTAAAATAAATTGTATGTTTTTGTAAATTATACCTAGGGAATTTTTTTCATAGACAAATTCTTTTATTTTACTTCATTCATTAATTCTTCTATGATGAATTGATCTTTTATCCTAAAAAAATTTGTATTGTTTATTATTTGGGTTCATCTAGGTAATATACATATTAAGGCTAAATCTCTATAATTTTTATCAATTCAAATCATCTCTAAAATGGAAAAAAAATATTGGATTAGGTTAAAGTATGGACAAATTAAATTTTAATTTTAATTTTAATTTTTTATTATTATTATTAGAAGTGTTTTGTTATATTTATATATTGATTTCATGTGTATATGAATGTATTTGAGAAATATCATCACGTTATATAATAATATGACTTAAATAATGACATAGGAACATTTCCATTATTGTTCTTGTTTTATTTCGCTCACTTGATAGAGGAGATTCAAGTTCAACTAAAAAATTTAATACTCAACAATTATTGTTAAATTTTTGTGCTTTTTTTATTTATCACAAAAAAAAATTTATGAATGACATGCACTTATAGCAAGTTGCAATAATCTAGTGTTCCAAATTATTTTTTGATCCTTCACAACATTACTTTTCAATCTCTTTAAAATATTTTAATAACACGATTAACATCACACTCATTTTGAATCTTCACATGTAAATTCCGTATACATATCTTTTTCAAAAAATAAGATATTTTATTAATTTAATTAGTTTGTAATTTTTTATTACTATTAGAAAATACATATACCTTCCCTTGGTTTTTACCTCACCACTTTTATATTAGTTAGTGTATATTGAAAAATAAGAGTTTGATAGTTAATGATATATCAAAATTTAAAATCACTTCCTAGGAAATAAAATTTTAATTTCCTAGGGTCTAAATAAAGAAAAATATAAATTATTTAAACAAAAAAAATCATCTTGTCACTACTTTCTTTTGTGTGTGCATTTTTTAAAATTACCTCACTGAACTTTTTAATTCACATAAAAATTATAGTTCTTACGTTCTTTCAATAAGTAAATCATTAAACTTTCTTATTAAAGATATAAAAATATTGTTATTATTATTATTTTAGTGCTATAAATTCAATAAATGATGCTTGTTTATTGTGTTTCATTAGAAATTTTTTTTATTTATTGTATGGGACAACTGAAAACACTTTCATCTTTTTTGGTTGTTCTTAGTTATTATAATAACATCTTTTTTACATTTTTGGGGTAATTTGAGGTTGCTTTGCATTTATTTTAGTGTTGAAATTTGGATTTTGTGTTGTGTCTGGGTAATTAATGTAATATTATGGGTGGAGGGTTGGATCATAATAATTCCATGTGTTTTTCTGTCATTCATTTGAACCTATCAAAATTCATTAAAGTTTTTCAAAAAATATTGTCTTCAAAAATATTTTTTACATGTTTATAAAAAATTACTTTCACTTAGAAACCTATTTGATTATTAGAATACTTTATATTATTTTTTAGTCTACATTTCTCCATGGAAATAATTTGTTACAATTTTTATTATTATCTTATCAAAAAAAATTTGGTTACAAATATGGAAGTACATTTAATACTTGAAATCAAATTGTTTAATGATGGAAAATATCTTCTTCAAAATATATTTTTTATAATTTTTACTATTTATCTCTAAAATTCATGGTTGAGTGTGTGTTGTCTATTTTTAAAAATTATAAATGAGTTTATTTAAATTATAAATAATAGTTTATTTATTTCAAACACATTCATCAACCATTATCATTAATATGTAATTATAGGTTAATAATTTATCTGATTATTTATGATTTACTTATTTTGTTTTTTGGTTTACTCAATCTTAAAAATATATTTTTTTACAAATTAATTTGATAAAACATGATTTTTAACCTTTTAATTATGTATACCAAATCACATTTTTTGTCCTTTTTATAGTGGAAATTATTTTAAAACCAAAGATGCATGTTACGTTGAAGTGATAGATAAATGTTTCTCTTATTAATTTAATTATGGGTTGAGAAGATCCTTTTTGACCTTTATCCTTGGAATACAAGACATTTCTTTATGAATTTTCACTTCTTTTATTTTTCTGAATTGTGTTGTGATTTATTTAGGATAAGTAATTAGTTATGTATAGAGAAATTTGAATTGGTATTATTTTTCATGTTAATAGATACAATTTTTATTAAATCATGTTCCAAGTCTATTTTTTATTAACATTTGGAAATATAATTTTTATTTAAGTGGTAACCTGAAAATAAAAACCAATCCAAAGAAACCCACCTAAAAATATAACCATACATAAACAAATAAACATATAATTTAAAAATTAAAATTGAGGTTTCATAAATGTAACATCCCGCCTTAATCTCAATTATAATACCTAGAAAATGTCTGTTTCTATTTCATGTAGTTTTGAAACTTTTTAGAGGTTTTAGAATGGTTTTTAGGAATTATGAGAGGGGGTGAAGCCTTTGTAGGATATATAGTGGTTATAAGATTCCCCCGGCCAACCGGTGGTACACTAGCATTTTAGTGATATTGTAAGAACTCCATCAGTAAGACTATAGGACTGCCAGTGGCATAGGCTCACTATCTAACACCACCAGCTAGCCGACTATATCCAATAGGTAGTTAGTGGCATTATGTTTGGATGAATTGGCAAGGGGCCCAAAACCTATGTTCAACACATAAAATCACCACTTTCAACCCTAATTTGATTTTTATGACTCTAGGGGATCTATAAGGTTATGTTAGGATCTCTCTGTCATTATTTCTTAGTGAATTGATCTTTAGTCGATCGGTTGTTCCTCCTTTAGTATTTTTTTTCAATATCTTTTTGTTTCTCTATTTATCTTGGAATTGGCAGTGGTTTTAGCCTATGTTTTTTGGAATATATTGATCATTCTACAGTCTCTATAAACCCCTTATGTATTCATCATGTGTTTGTATTCTTGAGGTCATATCCCTTATTGGTTGTGGTATGGTGGTGTATGTGACCTTTGTGGTATGTCATGATCTAATTTCTATTTCAACTCTTTTCTTATGGAAGCTTTATTATAAGATATTAGAATATATTTTTAGTTCTTATAATAAATTTTTCATGTGCTTCATTTCCTTTCAGTGTTTGAATCCCATTATGATTGGCATTTGACCTAAGATTGAGGTAGGTGGTTTTGTCTCAATCTTGAATTTGATAAACCATGAATGCTGATGGTTTATAAATAGTTTTCTAAAAAATAATTTCATGATCCTGGAATTTTTTAATATGTTTTTGTAAATGGGTTTTGATATAATATGGTTTTCCCCATTTTTATTAATGTAATTATGTTTTTAAAAATCATTATGAAACAATTTATGAAATTGGTTTTCAAATAATTTTTTTATTGAAGAGGGTAGTTTGGAAATTGTTTGTGAAATATGATGATCTCTTTAAAATAATTTGACATATTCATCACATGTAAGCCTTGGTTACCAAGGGGGTTTGTATTGGACCTTTTACTTTGACACCATAAGGGGGTTCACTTTCTATAGTGATCCTCTATTCATATATCATAGATTCATTGACTCTAAGAAAATTATATTGACACCGTAATAGGGTTCACTTTCTGGGGTGTTTCTCTATCCCTATATCATAAATTATTTGGATCTTGTGAATTTATGTGTACACTATTGTTGATTATTTATTAGGTTACAAGTGAGCTAGTTAGCCCATACCTATTTTATCATGGGTTTATATCCATTATCCTTTTACTTTATATTCTTTTATCATTAATATGATATATGATTCATGCTTTGATAAATCTAAAATTTTTTATTCAAATGTGATTTTAAAATTTATTACCTAGATTTTTTTTAAGAACTAGGAAAAGGGGAATTTTTTCCTTAATTTTGATATAAATTTAAAATATACTATAATATGCCATGTTTTTTCTTAGCTTGATAATATTGGGATTATTTGACAAAGACTTGTTATATAACACTTGGGTGGGATTATAATGATCTTATTTATCAGACACCCTCCTTCAGAGTTGTGTAGACCTTTTTTTGTCTAAGGAAAAGAATTACAAGGTTTCACAATAAGGTGAAATGGTTTCTATTGGCTAGTATGCATATTTTGTGGTGAGATGGTGGGATGTTTCTTATGTAGAATATGGAGTATTTTACATTAGTTTAGTTTATCCTTTTTAGTTTTTTTGGACATGTAATCTATTTTTAACTTGATGTTTTTGTTCTATCACTACTATTGTTTCTCTTTTTCCATGGAATATTTATTTTCCCATTATCTTTCTATGTGTGTATGCCATGTATCTTATTTAAGGTTATAAAAATCATTCCCTCTAGTCATTGTTGGATGATCGGGTGCTTTTCACCAGCCTATGGGGATCAAAAATGCCCTTCAAGTGTATTCATAATCCAATTTGGAACCTATATGGATTGTTTTTTTGGGATGTCTCGTGAAAATTTGGTATTATAGAATGGTTTTTCTTAGTCTTGGGAAGTAAGTAGATAGAAGATGGTATTTTTGAGACTTGAGAAGTAGGTTGTGATGAGTGTGTAGACATCTCTTATCCTGAAGAGCCTCAAGTTTCCATGGGATGTTTGGATGTATATGTCCTATATTGGGTTTTATATAGATATATGTTTTCACTTATGTTTTTTTGTGTGTTTAAACTAGGATTTTTTTGTTGTTTAATCTTTTAATTCAATTTTTTTGGTATATAGAACCATGCCTCTATGAAGTCTTCCTAGGATTCCTTGGGAGGGTGGAGAAAGAAATTCTCCTCAAGTAAATCCACCTCTGGATCAAAATCTACCAAATTCTATCATATAGTAAGTTTCTATTGTATACTAGAATATACCACCTATTCAAAACCAATATATTGAGGCAAAAATAGAAGGTAGTGGAGACAAGGATCAAGCGTGATAGTTTCTACACCAAAATTTTCTCTTTGGTAAGAGTACTAATGACGCTTATGAGGCAAAGGTCCAACTAGAAAAAATCTATCAGGTTTTTGATTTCCTTGAGACTCCAAAATCTATCAAGGTAAATTGTGTGAAATTTAAAATTGAGGGTCCTAGCAACAGATACTGGGACTCTATGGTTTAGGAAAAGCAATATGTTGGATTTTAGTGGAAGTAATTCATGATAATTTTTTTATTAGATCTTCCAAGAATCATTATTTATGGAAAATTATTTGTTGTTCCTCTCTTTTTTATAGGGAGAGTGTTTGATGATAGTGTATACCAACCATTTCATTATGTCAGTTCACTTTTCACCTGAGGTAGTGATGAATTATAATATAAAGGATCAAAAATACATGTAAGGCTTGTGACCTAATATCATATTATAGATATATATATTGTAGCTCAA
This sequence comes from Viscum album, assembly GCA_963277665.1. Taxonomy (NCBI): domain Eukaryota; kingdom Viridiplantae; phylum Streptophyta; class Magnoliopsida; order Santalales; family Viscaceae; genus Viscum; species Viscum album. The sequence continues at coordinate 252,518,527 of OY728133.1, forward strand.
CACCTATACAAAATTGGTCATCAGATCGATGATGGGAGAGATTTATATAGTAGGAAAGATGGTTTTGTTTTGATATTCACTTCTATCCTGTGGAAGTTCTATTGGCACACATGGGAGAAGAGGAAGTGATGTGATAATAGTAAGGTAAATGGATGTAGTTCTCTATAGTATAATATTTATTCTCAATCTACAGTGGCTAGTAGTGTACCCTTGAACCTCTAAAACTATGGAAAGTTAAGGAACACCCAAATATCATTCCTCATACATATGAATAACTGCAGTAAATGTGGTTTAAGAGGACATCTAAAAATATTTTTTGAGGCTCTGTTAATACCCCATTATGGTTAAGGATGGTCATCTCTAAATTCCACTACAGTAGAGTAAAAAATATAAAATTCACCAGGGATCCATTCATAGGCCTCTAGAGTGAAGAAATTTCATGTAGAGGGGGATTTTCTGGTGGAATTTTTTACAGGTCTAGCTATAGTGAGAGGTACCATTTTTGTTGAATATTTTACAAAAACACCTATGTTTAATACTAATTCTTCCCACTCATTCATATCTTTTTGTTTTTTGAATGTGTTAAAACTTCATAAAGAGCTGATGTGCTTCATTATATAGCATAATATGCCTCTTTGAAAGAGGAAATATCATGGGGTTTTTTACATTGTGTTCTCTTTTCAGAAATGATGTTGAGTTAGTATGGGTATTTCTAGTTCATAATATATATCATTTCAATATAGTCATTAAGATGGATTGGTCTGTCTCTCACCAAGAAAGGATTGATTTTTATCATTATGTTTTTTTATTCTCTGCTTACTATGTGTGATCTGGGATGTATTATGGAGAGTGGTAATTGAGGTTTGGTCATGTATGGACTTTTTACAGAGAGTATGAGTTTTTTTTATTCTTTTGTTAGATGATTTATATACCCTCTTATCAAATATAACCTAATTATTTTAAATAGATCAAGATTCAATTTGATGACCTTTTGGTTAAGGTAATTGTTCCCCCTAGTGTTTCTTCATGGGAATCCCCTCTTTCTCGTTGCCAAGAACGCTAGCGATTCTCTTTATCTCTATGTAGACTATAAGAATAAAAATAGGTTAATAGTTAAGAATAAGTATTATTTTCCTATATTAATGATTTTTTTCTCATTTTAAAGGTAAATAGTTGTTTCAAAAATCAATATGTTTTTGGGATATTATAAAATTTGATTTAACAAATTATAAATCCTAAAGATCACTTTTAGGATAAAGTGGGGAAACTTTGAATACCTTATGATTCCTTTTGGCCTAACTAATTCTTCAACAGTGTTTATGGATTTGATGAACTATATATTCTACCAGTATATCAATACCATTTTTTTGGTATTCATTAATTATAACCTTGTTTATTAAAGATAATTGAAATATCATGAGAAATATCTTAACCTGGTTTTAGGAATTTTGAGGATTGACTAGTTTTATGTGAATCTATAAAAAATTCAATTTCTAGATTTTAGTGGTGAAGTTATTAGGACACATGATTTCAGATCATGGTCTCTCAGTCGATCTTAAAAAGATTAAGGTTTTATTTTCATGGGAATAACCATGTAATGTCTTAATTATTAAGATATTCTTAAGTATTTCTAGATATTTTTGGTGTTTCACCAAGTTTTTATCAAAACTAGAATCCCCATTGATCACTCTTGACAAGAAATAAGTAAAATATTTATGGGGGGGATAAATTTCATGCTTCTTTTGATGGTTTCAAACAACATATAATATTGGATCCTATTTTGATCTTACTAAAACATGGTAAGGTTTATGTGGTGTATATTGATACTTCTAGTGTTGTTATGGGGTAAATACTTATATAGGATGATCATGTGGTGGCGTACAATTCTCATCAACTTCAGTCACATGAAAATAATTATCCTACTCATGAATTATAACTCTCCACTATTATACATGCTCTCAAGTGATGGAAACAGTATCTTTTTAGGGATATTTTCACGTTCTATTCTTATCACCATATATTAATATACTTCTTCTCTTAAAATAACTTGAATCTCAAGAAGAGGCAATGCATGGAGTACCACCAGATGTTTGACTTTGACATCTCTTATACCCTTGTAAAGGATAATGTTGTTGTTGAATATCACAATAGGAATTTTCATTATAATGATGTCATGGAAGTGAAAGGGTATTGGGACCTAATATAGATTTTCACTCATTTGTATTTAGACATGTTGGGAGAATGATTTTGGTATAGTTTTTACTTTTTTTTCATTATCTCTTCTTGAATCTACTTTGTAGGTCCAATAATGGGATGAAGAGTTCAGATGAATCATAGAATCATTATATGATAGAGATACAATTACAGGTTGTTATTTTACCTCTAATGGTATTATTTTCATCAAGGGTCGGTTTTTCGTCCCTCTATTTTTCATAAATTTTGTGTTTCACAATTTTCATTATTCTTCATGGGTCATTCATCCTAGAATAATGAAGATTTCTTATCACATGAGATAGAGTTTCTAGTGTCCAAATATGAATCATGACATTCCCAATTATGTGTCTCATTTTATACATACCATAAGATTAAGACAAAGCACTTGAAGTCTTATAGTCTACTCCTTCCTATTATATTATTGGTGTGGAAATGATATGAGGATTCCATGGACTTCATTGTTGTATTACCATTAAATCCTCAAGTAAAGAATACTATCTGGTTGGTGATTTTTTAGTTGATAAAATTAGATCATTTTATTTTTATTAGGGACACGAACAATGTAGAACATCTAGGTAATATGTACATTAATTTGACATGAGATTGCACATGGTTCCCTCTTCCATTATCTCTAATAGGGATCCCATGTTTACCTCCTAGTTCTAGAAAATTCTATAAGAGGTGATGGGGACTTGGGTTAGGTTGAGTACAAAACACCCTCCATAGAAAAATGGACAAATGTGGCATTCTATTCATATTTTGGAGGATATTTTATGTTTCCAAGTCTTGGTTTTTGGTGAATCAGTGGATATCTAACAAGGACTAGTATAGTTTTCTTACAATAACAGTTACCATTCATTGATCAAAATGGATCCCTTCAAGTCTTTGTATAGTCACACATGTAAGTCATCTATTTGTTGGTCCATGGTGGGTGGGGCCTCATTCATAGGATTGAGTATCATTTAAGAGATATCGGTGAGGATTCAGGATATATATTGACTCTTGGTTATATCTTAGAGTTGGAAAATCATATACATATTATTAATGTGATCCTTTGGATTTTTTCATTAGTTGATCATTACTTTTAAACTTTTCTCCTTGATTGGGTCACCGTTGACTTGGGGAATATGGAAATGTGGATTTAGGGTATGTGGGACTATTTAGATCACTGACCAGGTTGGATAGGTTGCTTATCAGTTTCCCTTACTAGCTTAGTTAATGGGTATACATGATGTTTCCCATATATATATATATCATATCATGAATTATCATCTCGATACTTCCAATATTATTATTTGGTATTAGATTAACATAGAGCTATATGTATCAGTTGTATAACTACTTGGGGATATCATTGAATTTCATATAAAATTTCTTCATGTGAAATCTATTTCATTGGTCAAACTGTTATGGTAGTGTGGATCAAATTCTCATGAGACATGGGAGTGTGAGGAAATTGTGAGGGTGCATTGGATTCACATTTTTATGAAGAATCCATGTTTAGTGATATGTTTTAGGATATAAAGTCCTATAGTGGGGAGAATTATAACATCCTTATTTAACCTTAGTATAATCCCTTTAAAGTTCCCTTTTTTCCTTTTTCTTAGATTTTGGAAACTTTTTTGGAGTTTTAAGAATGGTTTTTGCGTGTTTGGATAGGGGGATACTTTATGGGGTATTTGGTGGATGTAGAAGGACACTATCCATATAGTGGAACACTAGAAGTTCGAGTTCCTATAAGAACTCCGCCATCTTTCCCATAGAATCCCATTGGCCAGACAATGGAACTTTCAATGGGGCAGGCTCACTACCTAACACTATCAGGTTGTCAGTGGTCTTAGGTTGGGCTGAATTAATAGGGTTTGTTTCATATTTTATACAACTAAAACCCATTTTAACACTTTTAATATCCATATTAAACCCTAGTGTATTATTTATGACTATGGGGGATCTCTAGGGTTGGATTGAGATCTCTCCATTATCCTTACTTAGTGAATTGATCTTTAGTCGAGCAATTGTTCCTCCTTTAGTATGTTTGATCGATCTCTTCTCATTTACTCTATTTATCTTGGAATTATAATGGTTCTAGGTTTCATTATTGAAATATGTTAATGATGTTTTTATCTCTCTCAAACCCTTATATATTTATCTTATATTTGTATTTTGAAGTCCAGATCCCTTATTGGTTGTGGTGCGGTGCATGTAACCACTAAGGTATGTGATAATATAACTTCTATGCTGACTCTTTTCATATGGAAACTCAATTCTATGATGTGACAATCAATTTTTAGGGGATCCTCTTGATTTTTTAGGTGTTTATTTTTCTTCTAATGTGTAGATTATATTGTGGGTGGGGTGTGGACAAGTTTGAGGTAGGTGGATCTGTCTCTAAACTATGTTTTATGAACCATGCAATACTATTGGTAATCTAAATAGTTTTCTAAAATAATCACATGCAACATCAATAACCAATTTCATAATGATGGAATGTATAATTTCAGACATCATAACCATAGAGTCAAGGCCTCGTGCTAGGATTACAAATAATATTTTTTTCAAAAATATGTTCTAGGACACTAGTTTGTCTCATGAGACCTGCCGATGCATCAAGGAGCTATAGCAGGATCCACCTGTCACTTACTAAATTCAATTCATTCCTCATATGAAAAGGTTGAAATATAACATAAACATTCGTATTAAAAATAGCATAAAAAATGTTAATACTTTAACCATAAACCATGAATGTTATAAAAATAACACATCCATAGTCAAACATATCTCAAAACCATCAAGAAAATATGAAATATTGTATAATAATAAATTAACTTTAAATAAGTCTAAAATCCATCAAAGGATGTTGACATAGATGAAATCAAAACTATTTGAGAGAAATGTCTCTTTATATTTTGAAATCATTTAAAATTTACATAATTATAAAAGAAATAATTTATTTTTCAAATTTTCTTACAATATTATAAGGGAAGCTTTTAAGATGTTATAATAACAAAAAATATCCTCACACGCCGTATAAGTTAAAAAAATTCTTCTCTTAATTTTTTCAAAAAGGTCGTAAAGGACCTTATTTGGAAAACGACAAAAAGATTCCTCTATAAACATTTTATAAAAAGTCAAAAAAGGGAATAAATTAATTTAAATCATAGTCTAGGAAATATTAAAAAAAAATTTAAAAACATTTTTATGAAACACAGATGTGGATGATAAAGAGGTCCCGGTAGATACTCACGTATAAACAACCTCGGATAATGAAGAGATTGTAGAATCAACCCTTACCCTATACTTTTCCTTGGTCGAGGGTATGTTAACCTCATATATAATAGTTAAGTAATTGTTATTAAATTATACAAGAACCAAATACATAAATATGATATCATATATGATCTTATAATATTTCTTTGTTAATAATATCTCAGTAGTATCATTGTTTCGGGTGTTAACTGATTAGTTTTCCCTTATATGCATGGTTACGTAAGACTTTTTTATTATATATAGAATTTATTTTATTCATATCCAGAAAGATATTAAGTTCTTAAACATTATTTTTAATCATAAAAGGAAAATTACTCTTGAACGGTTATGATGTGGAATGAATTTCATCGCGTTCGTGGAGACAGTAATCCGTACGTACGCATGAGTGATAATATAATTCTATTGATTGTGAAATTGTATATAATTGGATGGTATATCATATATAAAAAATAATTAAAATTTTATATTTATTATTTACATCATTTGTACCCATTATTATATCCATCCAAATAATTAAGTGTTTGAATAACAAACTACACCACGACGTGGAGAAGGTAAGTCATATGTACGCACATATGGTGACTTGTCATTAATATGGTGGATAGAAAAATAAATATGGTTGTAACATAGTTATAAAAACATCATAGTATGTATAAGGTACTAGAGTTTTTATTTTGGTATGGAAACAACAATGAAAGAGGAAGTGGAAGAAGAAAAGAACTTTGAAAGAGGTGGTGAAATTATCACCTCTTCTTCAAGTGTTTCCTTTTGAGTTGATCAAAAGGGAACGTTAGGTTGGATTTATAATCCATTTATGTCCTCTGGGTAGAATTTAGGGTGGTTGGTAGGATATTTTATAAGGTTTTGGTTGAGACAAATGACTTTGGAGGTGTGATTTTGAGAGAAGGGGAAGTACCCTTTTAAAAGAGAGGTGAGGGTCACTTTAGGAAAAGCTTGAAATATTATGTTATTATACAATAATATTCAGTTTATAATGGATCCAAAATGGTTTATTTTGAGGATATGGTGCGTATGGGTTTAAAACCTCTCAAAAATATGTTTTATAAAGGTTTAGGTCACCACATTAACCTTATCTTTTATATTTAACTCTTAGTTAAATAGTTTAACTTTTACCATGTATTCTTGTATTATTAAAATAAATGGTCAATAATCTTACTATAAAAAGACAAGAGAACCCCAAGTGGTTCATTATTAATATATATATCCTTATATAAGTATTTTGGATGAACCTTATATTTTTAGGAATATTATATCAATTAATAATATAGTATTTGTTTTAAAAACTCATTTATGTAAATTTTGACACTATTTGGTATTTTGTTTTTGTAAAAGTCATCACAGATTTATAACTTCGAAAAAAATTAATTTAATAAACACTAACATGTCATATAAACCTCTAAAATCAGTTAAATTTATCATAAGTTTCAATTTAAATTTATTGGGATATTTATAATATCAATTATTTTATTATTTCATTAATAAGGTAATTACTGCATCATCATTGTATCATAAATAAATTTATATATATAATGACTAAAATTTGTAAATAAAATACCATTATTTAGGAAATATATTTATATTAAAATGAATATTTATAGTCAAATTTATCATATATATAACCCTATATTAAAAATGGTTTAGTTATTAAACATTGAATTTAACACTTCTAACTCTTCTTTAAATAAAATACTAATAAATGTCCTAATCTAATACAAGTGGATCAAAAGGATCTTATTTTATTTGTAAGGTTGATTTTGGTTCCAATACACTTATCCAATATAATTAGGACACGATTTAGGGTAATTATAATATCATTTTTATCTTTAATTACCGTATTTACTTTTAACCGTGGTAAATAAAAGTCAAAAGTTACTATTCACAAAAAAATTATTTTCACCTTATTGAACCAAATTTTACTTACTGATATCAACTGTGTCTCATGGATTTTTGAAATTCAATTCACATAAGTGGTAAAATTACATTTAATTCAAATTTTCAAAATGCGCCAAGAAGGTGGGGAAAAGAAGATAAAAAAGTTCAATAAGATTTTATATATAAAATATTGTTATAAAATGACTCCAATGAATTACATTGAACATTTATAGGTATTATGTATCTATTTTTACCTAATATAAATTTAAATAAAATAACTAATTATTTAAATAAAAATTCGGTTTTTATAAATAACGCAGTGTTTTTCACTATTCATCAAAAATTGAAAGTTTTCAGAAAAATAAAAAAAAATCACCAAAAGCTATTTTTGATATTCTAAATCCAAAAATGAAGTCCATTTTGAAAAATAAAATTTATAATATTTCAAAAAGTGGGTATTACTATTCATAGCGGTTAGTTTGATTGGTCATGGTGTGTTAAAACTCCAAGTGGCGTACAACGCAAGTTATTGCATTATTCAAAGGGAAACGTACCATGGAAGCTTTGGGTGTTATAGATGAATAATCCTGATTATTTTTTTGTTCTATTTCTTCTATAAAATTATCACCTTAATTATAATGACTTGGTTACTGGTCTTGGGCCCCGTCTGATTTTCTTTTAGCAAAGTGTATGGGTTTCTCATGTTCTTATGAGCAAGGGTCTATAATTGTGAATCAGAGATGGTGCCACTGTAAATATTTGGGGAGACCCCTATCATGTTTAAAATGAAGGGATAAAGGCCACTTCTTTACTGGTCTTAGGGTGGGAAGATGAAACAGTTAACTCTTTATTGAACTATGCATGCAATGGTTGGTGTCCTGTTAAATTGGAAGGTGGGTTCAATGAGAGAGAAGAAATATTCATTTTTATCATCCCATTTGTTAAATATATGGGGTAGTAAAGTATATACTAGATTATAGAGAGACTTGTATTATTTTAGGTTAAATATTTTTATAAATTGGTACTTAGGACATGATGCCCGGTGGAGGATCATTTATGGAAGAATCTTTGGAAACATGAAGTTCCCCTAAAGAAATGGTACCTCTAGTGAATACTTAGTACATGATTTATCTCCATCAAGGTGTCCCTCTTCTTCTTCCATGCTTCTGATAAATCTATTTTCCCTTTGTGCATAACTAAGAGGAAATCCCCATCACATGTAATTTTTTCCTACCCAAGTGTTATGGCCATTTAGTGCTCTTGGGATTCCAATGCTGGTCTCTTGGTGGACATTGATAATGAGCTTACCTCTCATCTAAAAAAGTGTCCATAACCTCCCCCCCACTAAGAAATTGTATGATCGCTATACTATTTCCTGGATTAACTAGGTTAGAAGAAATGTTATGGTTTTTAACTAGATGTTGATGCCAAATTCCTTTTGGATTGAATATGCCACATCTTGGATGAAAACCTAGAAACATCATGATTTTCATCCAGAGACTCTAAAAACTCTTTCATTCAATAATTAATGTGACCCCCACCCCCCCAATAAATTTAAAATTAATGTGGATTCCTTGATTATTGGAGAGGGATCCATCAGGATTGGTTTGGTCACTATGGAAAAATGTGGATTTAGCGGCGGTTTTTTTTCATTTTGTGGTGGTTTACACCGCCGCTAAATCAACTGGAAGTATCTCTCAATGTTTTACACATTCTAGTGGTATATGTTAGAGAGACCCTCTTTCCAATTTTCTTTTAATTATTGTCATTGATGTGTTCTCTATTATTATTCAAGTAGTATCCTTTGATAACAATATTCATTGGGTAAAAGTGTACAGATGTATCCCACCCATATCCCATATTTTCTTTGATCATGGTAGCCATCTCTTTTCAAGGGCCATTGTTTAAGAATGAAATTTTATTCACAACTCAATTTTCATTTATGAGTTGTCTTCTAATAAATTTGTCAGCCTTGCTAAATTAGATATTTCTTTCATCACTAGTTCTTTGGAGAATCGGAATGAAGAACTCAACATTACCTATAGTATTTAGGTTTTTAAAAAACATAATAAAAATATTGGACTCCCCACAATATTTGGAAATTCTAAAAAAAGATATTTTCACAAGTATCCTGGACAGAATTGTGAAAAAAAAATTAGAGATGGACCTTTAAGAAAATTTATGAAGCATAAATGGATATTTATATTAAGTTAGTGGAATAGGTGATCCCAAACTATGTTATGTACTTATTTAATCATCCTATTTTTTCATTGTTGAGATACACTCATTCCTTTCTAAATTCTCATGTGTAGAAATGGTGGGAAAAATAAAACTCACTGGGTCACCTAGGACAAGTTTTTTACCCCTAAATATCAAGAGAAAATGGGGTTTTTGGATTTATGCCTATTCAATGATTTAATTATACATAATAAAGATGGAGGATGATGTTGTAATGTCTCGACCCCAGTTACTTGGAGTCAGTACATTATTACATAACATTGGTATGATACAAGGAATATTGTCCCAAAAGACTGATAAGTTTAGAAGCCTTGGAATAACTAGATACATATATAAGTTTTACATTACATCATGAAATAAAAAAACACAACATTGTGTCACCTTTTGAACACTCTTATATATCTAAGCCTATTACTACAGGTTAATAATAATATACATCTTCCCATCCTGGGAAAAATAAAATATAGAAAGGGGTTATCTCAAATGCCCAGTAAGGATAATAATATAGCAAAAACATTCATAAATAAGTATAAACATTTAAGGTAATGTATAACACTAAAACACAATCCTTCTAAACATAGACTTTAGAATAATATGGCAAAAATAAATCAAATAATTCCATTTTCTTATTCACATGGATATTCTACTTTTCGAATAATCACATGCAACATCAATAGTCAATTTCATAAGGATAGAATGCATAATGTCAGACATCGTAACCACATAGTCAAGGCTTGTTCCAAGACTACAAATTAAATTTTGTCAAGGCCTTATTCCAAGACACTAGTTTGTCTCATGAGACCTACCGATGCATCAAGTAGCTATCGTGGGATCCACCTGTCACTTACTAAGTCCAATGCATTCCTCATATGAAAAGGTTGAAACATAACATAAACATTCATTTTAAAACTAGAATATGAAATGTTAATAATTTAAACATAAACCATGAATGGTATAAAAATAACACATACGCAGTCAAACATTTCCCAAAACCTTCAATACAATATATAAGATTGAATCATAATAAATCAACTTCAAACAAGTGTAAAATCCATCAAAGGATGTTGACATAGATGAAATCAAAACTATTTGAGAGAAATATCTCTTTATATTTTGAAATCATTTAAAATTCGCCTAATTATAAAATAAATCATTTATTTTTAAAATGTACTTATAAGCTTGTAATAGAAGCTTTGAAGATGTTATAATGATGGAAAATATCCGCACTCATTGTATAATTTAAAAAAACATTCTTTCTTTAATTTTTTCGAAAAGGTCATAAAGGACCTTATTTGAAAAACAGCAGAAATATTCCTTTATAAACATTTTATAAAAATTAAAACAAGGGAATAAGTGAATTTAACCCGTAGTCTAGTAAATAGTAAAAATGTTTTGAAATACATTTTAATAAACATATATGTGGATGATAAAGAGGTCCTAGTAGATACTCACATATAAACAACCTCGAATAATGAAGAGATTGTAGAATAACCATTACCTTGTACTTTTCCTTAGTCGGGGGTACATTAACCTCCTATATAATAGTTAAATCTTTTTTAAAAATTATTCAATAACTACATACATAAATATGATATCATATATTATCTTCAAATATTTCTTTGTTAATAATATTTTAGTAGTATCATTGTTTCAGGTGTTAACTAATTTGTTTTCCTTTATATGCTTGGTTATGTAATACATGTTTGTAATGGATAGGATGTATTTAATTTTTATCCACAATGATATTATGTTATTAAACATTATTTTTAATCATTAAATGAAAATTATTCTTGAATGGTTATGATAGGGAATAAATGTCATCGCATTCATGGAGACGGTTATCCGTACGTACCCACGAGCGATCATATCATTCTATTGATGGTAAAATTGTATATAATTGGATGGTATATCATATATACAGAATCATTAACATGTCATATTTATTATTTAAATCAGCTATACTCATTATTATACCCATCCAAATAATTAAGTGTTTGAATAACAAACTACACCACGATGTGGAGACGGTAAGTCGTACGTACGCACGTATGGTGAATTGTCATTTATAGGATGCATAGAATAATGAATATGGTTGTAAAATATTTATAATAACATAATAGTATGTATAAGGTACTGTAGTTATTATTTTGGTATGGAAACAACAAATAAATAGGAAGTGGAAGAAGACAATAACTTTGAAAGAGGTGGTGAAATTATGACCTCTTCTTCAGGTGTTTCCTTTTGAGTTCATCAAAGGGGATCCTTAGGTTGTAATTATGATAAAATTAAGGCATCTAGGTATAATTGAGGGTATTTGGGAGGATATTTAATCAGGTTTTGGCGGATACAAATGGCTTTGGAGGTGTGATTTTTAGAGAAGGGGAAGTACCCTTTTATAAGAGAGGTGAGGGTCACTTAAGGAAAAGCTTGAAATATTATTTTATTATACAATCATATTTGGTTTATAATGGATCAAAAATAATTTATTTCAGGGCTAAGGTGGGGATGGGTTTAAAAAATCTCAACCAATAGGTTTTAGACAGGTTTAGATCACCATATTAACCTTATCTTTTTTATTTAACTCTTAGTTAAATAGTTTAACTTTTACCATGTGTTCTTGTATTATTATAATAAATGGTTAATAAACTTACTATAAAAATACAAGAGAATGTGAAGTGGTTCATTATTAATATTTATAACCACATATAATTCATTTGGACAAGCCTTAGATTTTTAGGAATATTATATCAATTAATAATATTTTATTTTTTAAAAAAACTCATTTATGTCAATTTTGACACTATTTGGTATTTTGTTTTTGTGAAAGTCATAAAAACTATATAAATTTGAAAAAAAAAATTATTTAATCAACCCTAAAATTCCATATTAACCTATAAAATTTTTATTATTCATCATAAGTCTAAATTTACATTTATTTGGATATTTATAATATCAATTATTTTGATCTTTCATTAATAAGATAATTAATGCATCATCATTGTATCAAAAATAAATTTAATTATATAATGTCTAAAAATTATCAATAAAATAACATAATGTATGAAATATTTTTTTCTTTCTAATGAATATTTATAGTAGAATTTATCTTATGTATAACCCTATATTAAAAATGGTTTAGTTATTAAACTTTGAATTTAACACTTTTAACTCTTCTTCAAATAAAATATTAATAAATGTACTAATCTAATCCAATTAGACCAAAAGGATCATATTATATTACTAAGGTTTATTTTAGTCGAAATACACTTATCCAATATAATTATGACATGTTCTAGGGTCATTATAATATCATTTTTACCTTTAATTACACTATTTACTTTTAATCGTGGTAAATAAAAGTCAAAAGCTATTATTCACCAAAAATTATTTTCATCTTATTGAACAAAATTTTACTTACTGATATCAAATGAGTCTCTCGGATTTTTAAAATTAAATTCACAAAAGTGGTAAAATTACGTTTAATGCAAATTTGCAAATGATCCTAGAAGGTGGATAAAAGACGGTAAAAAGTTCAATAGGATTTTATATATATAATATTATTATAAAATGACTCCAATAAATTACATTGAACATTAATAGGTATTATGTATATATTTTTACCAAATATAAATTTAAATAAAATAACTAATTATTTAAATAAAAATTTGGTTTCAACCAATAATGCAGTGTTTTCCACTATTCATCAAAAATTAAAAGTTTTCAGAAAAATACCAAAAATTCACCCTAAGCTATTTTTAATACTCTGAATCCAAAAATGAAGTCCATTTTGAAAAATAAAATTTATAAAATATCAAAAAGTGGGAATTACTATTCATAACGGCTAGTTTTATTGGTCGTAGTGTGTTAAAACTCCAAGTTGCGTACAACACAAGATATTTCATTATTCAAAGGCAAACGTATCATGTAAGATTGGGGTGTTATATTATCCCCTCCTTCAAATAATTTCATCCTCAAAATTTCTAGATTATTATTGTATAAAAGTATTATTTTGGTTCTTCATCATAAGTTTCTCAGGTTCCCACGTTGCCTCTTCCATATTATGATTTCTCCATAGAACTTTCACAAGACGAGTCATCTGGTTTCTCAACACTTGTTCTCTAGTATTGAGAATCTTGACAAGCTCTTCACAATAAGATATATTAGGTTCTAGTTCAATTTCCTCATATGTGAGTACATGCATTGAGTCAGACACATATTTTCTCAATAGTGATACATGGAACACATCATGAACTTTGAAGAGAATTGGAGGCATTTCCAAATGGTAATCTACAACTCCAATTTGTTCTATAATTTCAATAGGTCTAATGTACCTAGGACTTAATTTTTCCTTCTTACTGAATAGTATAACACCCTTCCTCAGAGATACCTTCAAGAAAACATGATCACCTACTTGAAATTCCAAATCCTTCATTCGATTATCGGCATAGATCTTTTGACTACTTTGAGATACTTTGATGTGAGTTTGGATAATATTCACTTTTTCCATTGTTTCCTCAACAAGTTCTGGGACTATGAGTTTTCTTTCACCAACATCATCCTAACAAGTTGGTGTGTGACACCGCTTTCCATATAACGCTTCATATGGTACCATATTAATACTTGAATAGAAGCTATTATTATAGGAAAATTATACCAGAGGTAAATATTGATACCACATACCTTGAAATTCAAGTGTGAATCATCTCAAAATTCCTTATGAGGTTTGAATAGTCCATTCAAATTGTCCATCAGTTTGAGAGTGGTAGTCAGTGCTCAAATGAAGTTCAGTATCCAAGGCCTTATTAAGACTTTTCTAGAATCTGGATGTAAAACATGGATCACAATTAGAAACAATCGATAGGGTTACTCCATGAAGTCTTAAAACTTCATTAATATATAGTCTTTCTAGATGTTCAAATGGTAAATCTTATCTTATAGAAATAAAATGTGTTGACTTAGTAAGATGATCAACAATGATCCATATTGCATCATTCCTTATAGGAGTCTTTGGTATCCCCGTGAAAAAGTCAATCATAATATCATCCCATTTCCACTCAGGTATGGGAAGAGGTTGCATGACTCCTCCAGGATGTTGTCTTCTAGACTTAACCTGTTGACAAACCATACATCTTGACACATAATCAGCAATCTCCCTCTTCATGTTGTCCCATGAATAATGGTCCTTCAAATCTCTATACATTTTAGTGCTACCAGGGTGTATAGAGAAATTGGAGCTGTAATCATCATCCAACAATTTCCTTTTTAGATCAGGTATATCAGGAACACAAAGTCTCTTCCCAAATTTCAAAATTTCATCTTCATATACAAAGTAAATAAATATCCCCTCATTCACAGCTTTGATTTTCTTTTGAAACTCCTCATCATCAATCTGAGAACATTTTATCTTTTCTAGTAAATATGTTTTGGAAACCATTTGAAAAATTATTTATGTTACACCTTCCATGATTATTCCTATATTCATCTTTACTAGATCCAGGAACATAGGATCCCTTTCAACTCTCATCTTGTTCAAAACTCAATGATCATTTCGGCTCAAAGTATCTACCACCTTATTTTCCTTCACTAGGTGGTAGTGTATAGTGAAATAATAATTATTGACTAGTTCAAGACATTATCTTTGCCTTATGTTGAGTTATTTCTCTGAGAAAATATACTTCAAACTCTTTTGATCATTATATATCTCACATTTTTCACCATAGAGATAGTGTCTCCATATCTTCAAAGAAAAGAGTATAGCTACTAACTCAAGATCATGAGTGGTATAGATTTTTTCATAAATTTTTAGTTGCCATGATGCATAGGCAATAACTCTATCATTATGCATAAGGACACAACCAAGTCCTTTCTTTGAAGCATCACTATAAATAACAAACCCATCATTCCCTGATGGTAGAGTCAATATAAGAGCATCAACTAATATTATCTTTAGTTCTTCAAAACATTCTTCACACTCTTTTGTTCAAACAAATTTAACCCCTTTACGTGTGAACTTTGTTAATGGGTTTGCCAATTAGGAAAAATTCTAGATGAAACACCGATAATAACCTGTCAAACCAATAAAACTGTGTACGTTAGTTATACTCGTCGGTGCTTTAAATTCTTGTATTTCTCTTGTCTTAGAAGGATCAACAAGGATTCCATCCTTAGAGACAATATGGACATGAAAAAAATTCCTGAAGCCAGAATTCACATTTGTTAAACTTCCCATATAATTCATTTCTTCTGAGGGTTTTCAGAATAGTGCATAAGTGATTTTCATAATCTTTGTAGCTTTTTGAGTATGCTAAAATATCATTAATAAATACCACTAAAAATTCATCAAGATATTCCTTGAAAACTATATTCATTAGATCCATGAAAACAGAAGGTGCATTAGTCAGTCCAAAAGGCATTATGGTAAACTCGTAATTCCCATACCTAGTTCGAAATGCTATTTTCAAAATTTCTTCTTTATTCACACATGACTGATGATATTCAGATCGAAGTTCAATCTTTTAAAAATATTGAGCTCCAGGAATTTGATCGATTAAATCATCAATGCGAGGTAGGGGATACTTGTTTTTTATTTTAATAGCATTGATCTCCCTATAGTCAATGCACAACCTCATATATCCATATTTCTTCTTAAAAAAATAATAGGGGCTCCCCATGGAGAAACACTAGGGCGGATAAATCCTTTATTAGTAAATTCCTCTAGTTTTTTCTTTAGTTCCACTAATTACACAGTGGAAATTCTAAAAGGGGTCTTCGATATGGGCCTTGAACCAGAAATTAAATCAATAAAAAACTCAATTTCTCGTTCGGGAGGATGTCCAAGTAAATCCTCTGGAAACACATCAACATATTCTTTTACAATAGGTACATCCTCTATTTGAACATTATTTTCCTCACCCATAATTATTTCATTCTCTTCCTCCCCAATAATTTAATTAATAGAGCTATTGGGGTGGATATAGATATAAATAGGTTGGTGATGTTTCTTCTCTAAAGATAAGGTACTTTTTATCATCATCGAATATTTTAACCTCCTTCTTCTAATAATAAATTTTCACATCATGGTTCAAAATCCAATCCATACTAAGGATTATTTCAAATTCAATCATGGGTATGGTGATGATATTAGAAAATAAAGAACATTTAGGTGCCCTAATGGTAACTTATTCACAAAACATTGATGCAATGATACTTACCTTACAAGTTTTGACTGAAAACTCCCTTGTTAAATAAAATTGGAAATATCTAATTTTCTTAGAAAACTGGGAAGATATGAAACAATATGATGATCCCGAATCAAATAAAGTGTCGTCTAAATTTGAGGAAACCATTAAATTACCTGCCACCACGCCATTCATAGTTTCAACCTCAGCAGTAGTGATCGCACAATCCTGTCTTTTCTCCCTTGTCCTTTTCTGAGGTATTTTCCCTTGACACTTAGGACATTCATTTGCATAATGCTCCGTTTCTCTACAATTGCAGCATTCAACATTGACAGCCTCTTTCTTTCCCTTGTAATCATGAGATTGGTGGCCTTTTTCACCACACTTGTAATAGACTCTCATTCCCTTTAGGCAAGTACCGGGGTGTTTCTTCCCATATTTACCACAGGATGGATATTAAAATTTTCCCTTCTTCCCCTTATTTCTATTTCTAGAGTGTTCAGTAGATCTCTTTTTCTCTTGATTTGATTTAAATTTGTAAGAATTAGAGAATTATTTTTATATCTTGATAGTACATAAAAAAATATCTTCCTATGATGAGAAGGATTGTGAGACTAATGCTCAATGGAGAAATGGTTTTAACCCGTCAAAAAATCGACCAATCTTACTCCTTTGGTTATTTATATAATCTGTTGTGTGTCTTGCTAACCTTAAAAATTTAGCCTAATACTTTGGAACATTCTCATCCTCATTTTTCCTTATATTGAGAAATTATCTTTCCATATCTACTTGATAGTCATGAGGAAAGTATTTTTCTAAGAAAATTACTTTAAACTCACTCCATTACATATTTGAAACTTCTTCATCTTCCTTTGTGTTTTGAATTAATGACCACCATTGATCTGCATCTCCCGTGAGGTGATAAACTACCATGACAAATTTTTTATTTTCGCTACTCTCTAAATCATGAAATATTTTCTCCAACCAACTTATCCATAGATCAGTTACAAATGGGTTTGTAGTCCCTTTGAATGTTGGTGGTTGTTTCCTCATGAAACAGTCTAACATTGATCCTCTGCATTGTGGATCATGGTGATTTATAAGGGTAAGGTTATTATTCATAACCTATGTGAGTTGTCCTAGTATTTTGATAAGCTGATCAGCACCAGTTTCATCACTAGCTCCACTATAATTATCCTGAGTAGGAGGGTCATGCCTATATATATTACATGCATTGATATGGTTTTCATTCCTTCCACTATGCTCCATTTATAAATAATGGAATACATTAGATTAGTTTATGAATCGTGATAAATAATTCCAAACTTTTAAAACACTTAACATAAATTGAACAGTTTATGGATATAATCCATAATCATAAAAATGTATATACTCATAAATTCTTCATAATGGTTTTTAAAGAGAATTTTAATTATCCTAAGCATATACCCTAGGGGTGTCGTAACCAAGAGTGCAGAAAGGCGCGTTGTCGTGTACCAGGATACCCTGGGTCAAGCCCAAAACTCCTTGTCAGAGTTTTCACTCCTAGGTACATTTGTGCCAGAGCTGCCTCTACCAGCTCGTATCCAGACAGAGATGTATTTCTGGAAAATACACAAAATCTCTACATTACCAAAATTCTATGAAGTTCTTCTATACTAATTCTAAAAGTATATCTTAGGGTAATGTTCTCTAATCATAGTTTTTCTAAATATATCTTCCAAGGATTATACTAAACTTCCTCTGATACCAATTGTAACGCCCCGACCCAATTTACCCAGAGTTAGTGCATTATTACATAACATTGTCATGATACAAGGAATCTTGTCCTGAAAGACCGATCAGTTTAGTATCCTTATAAGTATTAAATATATACATAAGTTTTACATTACATCATGAAATAAAAAAAACAAAATTGTTTCCCCTATTGAACACTCTTATATCCATTAGCTTATTCCTGCAGGTTAATCGTAATATACTTCTTCGCATCCTGGGAAAAATAAAACATATAAAGGGGTGTTATCAGATACTCAGTAAGGATAACAATATAGCGGAAACTTTAATAAATAAGCATAAACATTTAAGGAAATTTATAAGACTAAAACACAAGCCTCTAAAACATAAATTTCAGTATAATATGAAAAAAAAAATCAAATAATTCCATTTACTTATTCACATGGATATTCTACTAGTCAAATAATCATATACAACATCAATAACCAATTTCATAATGATGGAATGTATAATTTCAGACATCATAACCACCTAGTTAAGGCCTCATGCTAGGACTACAAATAATATTTTTTTTCAAAACTATGTTCTAAGACACTAGTTTGTCTCATGAGACCTGCTGATGCATCAAGGAGCTATAGTAGGCTCCACCCATCACTTACTAAGTCCAATTCATTCCTCATATGAAAAGGTTGAAACATAACATAAACATTCGTATTAAAACTAGCATAAGAAATGTTAATACTTTAACCATAAACCATGAATGGTATAAAAATCACACATCCATAGTTAAACATATACCAAAACCTTCAATACATTATAAAATATTGTATCATAATAAATTAACTTCAAACAAGTGTAAAATCCATCAAAGGATGTTGACATAGATGAAATCAAAACTATTTGAGAGAAATATATCTTTATATTTTGAAATCATTTACAATTTACATAATTATAAAAGAAATCATTTATTTTAAAAAATTTATTATAAGCTTATAAGGTAAGCTTTGAAGATGTTATAATGACAAAAAAATATCCGCACACACTATATAAGTTAAAAAAACATTCTTTTCTTAATTTTTTTGAAAAGGTCGTAAAGGACCCTGTTTGGAAAACGACAAAAATATTCCTTTATAAACATTTTATAAAAAGTAAAAAAGCGGAATAAATGACTTTAACTCGTAGTCTAGGAAATATTAAAAATGTTTTTAAATACATTTTTTTAAAACACATATGTGGATGATAAAGAGGTCATGGTATATACTCACGTATAAACAACCTCGGATAATGAAGAGATTGTAGAATTAACCCTTACCCTGTAATTTTCCTTGGTCGAGGGTATATTAACCTCCTGCATAATAGTTAAGTCATTGTTATTAAATTATACAAGAACCAAATACATAAATATGATATCATATATGATCTTCTAATATTTCTTTGTTAATAATATCTTAGTAGTATCATTATTTCAGGTGTTAACTGATTCGTTTTACTTTATATGCATGGTTACGTAAGCCTTGTTTGTTATATATAGGATGTATTTTATTCATATATAGAAAGATACAAGTTCTTAAACATTATTTTTAATTATAAAAGTAAAATTATTCTTGAACGGTTATGATGTGGAATGAATTTCATCGCGTTCGTGGAGATGGTAATCCATACGTATGCATGAGCGACAATATAATTCTATTGATGGTGAAATTGTATGTAATTTGATGGTATATCATATATAAAGAATAATTAAAATGTTATATTTATTATTTATATCAGTTATACTCATTATTATACCCATCCAAATAATGAAGAGTTTGAATAACAAACTACACCACGACGTGGAGACGGTAAGTCATACGTATGCACGTATGGTGACTTGTCATTCATAGGATGGATAGAATAATGAATATGGTTGTAACATATTTATAAAAACATTACAGTATGTATAAGTTACTGGAGTCTTTATTTTGGTATGGAAACAACAATGAAAGAGGAAGTGGAAGAAGAAAAGAACTTTTAAAGAGGTGGTGAAATTATCACCTCTTCTTTAAGTGTTTCCTTTTGAGTTGATCAAAAGGGATCTTTAGGTTGGATTTATAATCAAATTAAGGCCTATAAGTATAATTGAGGGTGGTTGGGAGGATATTTGAGCAGGTTTTGGTTGAGACAAATGACTTTGGAGGTGTGATTTTGAGAGAAGGGGAAGTACCCTTTTATAAGAGAGGTGAGGGTCACTTTAGGAAAATCTTGAAATATTATTTTATTATACAATAATATTCGGTTTATAATGGCTCCAAAAAGATTTATTTTGAGGATAAGGTGGTTATGGGTTGAAAACCTCTCAAAAATAGGTTTCATGAAGGTTTACTTCACCATATTAACCTTATCTTTTATTTTTAACTCTTAGTTAAATAGTTTAACTTTTACCATGTATTCTTGTATTATTATAATAAGTGGTAAATAATCTTACTATAAAAATCCAAGAGAACCCCAAGTGGTTCAATATTAATATATATAGCCTTATCTAATTACTTTGGCCGAACCTTAGATTTTTAGGAATATTATATCAATTAATAATATAGTATTTTTTTTAAAAACTCATTTACATCAATTTTGACACTATTTGGTATTTTTTTGTGAAAATCATAAAAACTTTATAACTTCGAACAAAATTTATTTAATCAACCATAACATGTCATATAAACCTATGAAATTAGTTAAATTCATCATAAGTCTCAATTTAAATTTATTGGGATATTTATAATATCAATTACTTTATTATTTCATTAATAAGATAATTACAGAATCATCATTGTATCATAAATAAATTTATTTATATAATGTCTAAAATTTATAAATAAAATACTATTATGTAGGAAATATTTTTAGATTAAAATTAATATTTATAGTCTAATTTATCATATGTAATGCCCCGACCCTAGTTACCCAGAGTCGGTGCATTATTGCATAACATTGGCATGATCACAAAAGATCAAGTCTTGAAAGACCAATTAGTTTAGTAGGCTTGGAAACACTAGATACATTCATAAGTCTTACATTAAATTATAAAGTAAAACAAAACTACAACAACATCTTGTCTTCATATCCCCTCATAATATCCCTACTGGTCATTCATAATATACTTCTTCACATCCTGGAAAAATTAAAACATTGGAAGGGGTGAGCTCAGATGCTCAGTAAGGAGAACAATACAGTGGAAACTTTCATAAATAAACATAAACATTTAAGGAATTGTATAACTAAAACAAAAGCCTTTTAAACATGAACTTCAGCATAATATGGAAAAAATAAAATAAAATAATTCCATTTAGTTATTCACATGGATATTCTACTAGTCAAATAACCACATGCAATATCAATAACCACTTTCATAATGATGGAATGCATAATGCCAGACTATCATAACCACGTAGCCAAGGCCTCATGCCAAGACTACAAATAATATTTTTTCAAGGCCTCGTTCCAAGACACTAGTTTGTCTCATGAGACCTACCGATTCATCGAGGAGCTATAGTGGGCTCCACCCGTCACTTATTAAGTCCAATGCATTCCTCATATGAACAGGTTTAAACATATCATAAACCATAAAAAAATCATATCACATAAAACATGCATAAAGGAAACATAAAATTCCCACATTTCAATCACAATATATCAATACAAAACATTGATATAATAAAAAAATTATCAAAACCATTTTCAATACCAAAATAAATGAAAATTAAAACTTGGTATTTATTTTTCATTTAAAAAAAGTTATAGCTTGTTGAGGAAGTCGAAACTCAAATAATGGTCATGGCGGCGTAGAAGTCATTGTCACCATGTACATAAGACAAAACATTCTTTTTGTAATTTAGTAAAAATGCTTCATATAAAAATATTCCTTTTTAATAAAAGTAAAAGTCAAATGGGTTTATACACCGTATAAAAGAAAGTTGTGTATAAAACAAAATATGCCTCAATGAAAGGAGATTGAGACGAAGTCCCTTACAAAGATCATTTTTTTAAATAAAATAGATCTATTATGTGTATTAACTATATGTACACATAAATAAAGTACAAATACAAGATAGGACATAATAATATCATGACATAATTTGAAAGTAGAAGATTAACCCAAAGAACGGAAATTGGGTTAAGAAGTTCCCTTACCTTGTGTCCGACTTGACTCGACCGTTATTTAACCTCCTGAATAATAAAATAGAGTAAATTTATAATTTATTAAGAACCTTTTTCATGTTTATTATTCCTTTTATATCACTTATTACCATGTTATTAACATTATGTAATTATTTATGTTAATAACGGTTGTTTTTTCGATCTTTGGTACTTGAGTCAAAAATAGACTTCTTATAATTACAAGTTGTTCATGTGGTAAAATATCCATTATATACAGAATTATATTCATGATGTAGATATCATATATATAATATATATTCAGTATATAAATTCATTCATAATATTACGTAACATTTAGAGGTAATAAATGAAATGCACCGTTCATGGAGACGGTAAGTCGTACGTACGCATAAATGCTACTTTCATTTATATTTCGTATTTAATGGAATGAAATAATAATGATATAAAGATGAATTATAATTCCAGTATAATATCATATATAATATCATTTACTCCATCCTTTATACGTCCCAAATATGGCATTAACGATTCAAATCACTTTGAGGGGGCGGTAGTCCGCACTTCCTAAAATGAAATTATCGCCTTTACCCATAATAGAAATCATAAAGGTATGCCATAAATGAGAAATACATAATCATAAGGAAAACATAAACATAATATATATATCATATATGAAAATAGTGTCATCATAATGGCCACCATGAGAGGTGTTAAAAGAATATTGAACAATCATCGTTTCGTGAGGCAGTAATTCTCCACCCACAGAAACAGTATGTTCTTTAACCATTAGACGAAAGTGTGTGTAATTTTAAATCAAATACTTCTCATAAAAACATCATAGTATATTTAAGATACTGTTTTTTTACAAAATAAAGTAATAAAAATAGTTTAAGGGGTTGGAGAAGCAAAATAAAACAAAAGAACATAAGAGAAGACATTACCATAAAATCGGGTAACTCTTTTTTATTTGAGCCAAAGGCTTCTTTGGGAAGACTTATGCCCAAAGTGAGGCTTCTAGGAGTAATATATGGAATTTGATAGAGTATTTGGGTAGATTTTGGCTGAGACAAATGGCTTTTATGGTGTGAATAAGTTGGTAGAGGTGGGGGGCTTTTATAAGAGGAGAGGAGGGGCACTCTTGGAAAGTCATGAACTGTTACATTATTATGAAATGATTTTCGGATTTTAAAGGTCCCACAATTATATATTTTGAGTATAATGTGATTAGGGTTAAAACTATACTCATACAATAGTTTTTTCACAATTTTAAGTCTTATATTTTACATTATCTTTTCATTTTATTTAAATCGTTAATTAATGAGGTAATCGCTGCATCATCATTGTGTCATAAAAATTTTAATTTATTTAATATCTAAAAAATATAAAAAAAATTACCATGATGTAGGAACTCTTTTTATCTTTCCAATTAATATTTATAGTCAAAAAGTTAACTTATATAACCCCATGTAATAATTGTTTTAGTAAAACAACACATGTTTGTGACAATTTTATTTTTACTTTAAATAAAAAGTTATTAATGTTATTTTCTTACAAAAGTGGCTCCATGGGGTCTTCAAGTTGACCCATGGACTTTCTTGGTCTTCCATGAATCATCCAATAAGTTTATAAGAAGTTTCAAGATATTTTCATATTTTTATAATATCATTTTTTCCTTAAATTTCACTAATTACCTTTAATCGTGATTAATAAAACTTAAAAGTTACTATTCACCAAAAAAAATATTTTAGTCCCATTGAACCACATTTTAATTACTAATGACAGCCATGTATGTCAGATTTTTGAAAATCAAATCACAGAAGTGGTAATATTTCATTTACATGAAAAAATAGTTTTTAAACTACCACTTAGTGGTTTCACTATTCATCAAAAATTGAAGTTTTTCAGAAAAATACCAAAAATTCACCCTAATCTATAATTAATATTCTGAATTAAAAAATGGTGTCTATTTTACAAAATTCCAAAAATATATGTTGTATTAATTAATTTTATAATTAATTCTCGTTGTCAAAACAAATAGCGTGTTTTTAAGAAACAATATCAATCAAAAGATAGACAATTGTTTATGTCCAATTTCAAAGTGAAATTAATTCTAATGACCACCATTGGATAAAATGGTAAAATTATATTCTAATTATACTTTAAAACCACTCAATAGTATAATTTATCACTATAAATTATTTTGATTAAAAAAGTTGTTTTTAAGTATTTTTTTCTATTCATAGAAAATTGGAAGTTCTCAGAAAATTACAAAAATTCAACGTAGGATAATTTCGATATTCAAAATGAAAAAATGAAGTCCATTTTGAAATATAAAATTTATATAATTTCAAAAGGTGGGTATTACTATTCATAACGGCAATTTTTATTGGTCACGGTGTGTTAGAAGTCAAGGTTGCGTACAATCCAAGCTATTGCATTATTGAAAGAGAAGCGTATCATGAAAGCTTGGGGTGTTACATTCTCTCCTCCTTTAATAAATTGTGTCCTCGCAATTTGAAATTGTTATTCTAAAATAAAAGGTTCAAAGTAGAAAATACCTTTGTGGAAAACTCACATCATAAATAGGGTTAATAAAAATATAACATTAAAAGAAAGAAAGAGAAGTACAAAGTTCACCTGAGATAGCCTATACTAGGATTCTATGAAAATATGGATATGGAGGAAAAAACCATCAAGGTCTGATGGAGAGTTGTAGAAAACAGGGTTAGGAGAAATTTAACTACAATAAAATCACAAACTTATGATTGGTTAAATGATCATTGATTCCCCAGTAAGAAAAGTTAACCGACAATGTTTTTGTTTTAAGTTACCTTTTATAAAGTTGAGGAATTTATTTAGGAGATTTACTAAGAACGTAAGGAAATATACATACTTTTCATGTAGACTTTCATTCTTTAATAAATCTTTACCACAAACCCATCTTTCACTCAAAAAGATAATAGAACTCAAAAATATTATATTTATCCTAATCTTACAAGGTTCCAAATATTAACACATACCATTTAGATTAGGAAAACTATTTTGTAATAACCCGGGACTTCCTATAGGCTAGTGGTAGGTAATAAAGGCCTGTCGCACTATGGTTGTGGGTTTTATTCCTGCAGCTTTGTCCGACGCGACGGGTTATCCCCTAACCTGCAGGTTGTCCTTTTCCTAAAACTATAGTATTATAATATTCTAAAAAAATAATCTTCAGAAATGTTTTAACCTTAAACAATACTATCCAAAGTTAAACTTAATCCATTCCAACCTTTATAGTTATCCAAAATACCTCTATCCAGACTTTCTCTAAAAGGTATCTAAATTCCAAAATCAATTGTAACATCAGATTCCCCAAACAAAGTAAAGTTTATCTTATTTTCACATACTAAAAATATGATTAGCTTCATCATATTAAAACCTTAATGAAAGAAACAAGTGTTGCAGTACAATACTTATATATATCACATTATTCTTATCACCAGAATATAATCCTTCAGTCCAAAAGCACCAATACATTAATTATTCCACTTCTACTGTAGTAACAGAAAAATATTGTCCTTGATCCCTTGGCCTTTTCTGAGTTAAGTTTCCCTAATGCTTAGGACATTCATTTTCATAATGCCCCATTTCTCTACAATTGTAGCATTCAACATTGATAGCCTCTTTCTTTCCCTTGCAATCATGAGCCTGGTGACCTTTTTCTCTACATTTATAACAAACTCTCATTCCTTTTAGGAAAGTATCGGGGTGATTCTTCCCAAAATTATCGCATAATGGAAAATCCTTCTTTCTCTTTTTCCCTTTATCTGTCTCTTGTTCCACCATTCTCTTCTTCTCTTGCTTTACTTTATTGTCATAAGATTTAGAGAATTCCTTTTCTGTCTTGATAGCACATGAGACAATATCTTCGTATGATGAAAAGGATTGTGATACTAAATCTCGACGGAGAAATGGTTTTAACCCATCAAATAAACGATCAATCTTACTTCTTGGGTTATGTATATAATATGCAGCATACCTCGCTAACCTTGTAAAGTTGGACTCATACTTTGTGACATTCTTATCCTCTTTTTTCCTCAGACTCAAAAATTGCCTTTCCATATCTGCTCGATGGTCACAAGGAAAGTATTTTTCTAAGAAAATCTCTTTCAACTCCCTCCATTCCATATTTGATACTTCATCATCTTCCTTTGTGTTTTGAATCAATGATCACCATTGATCAGCATCTTCAGTGAGGCGGTAAACTGCCATGATAACCTTTTCCCTTTCACTACTCCCCAAGGCATGGAATTTTTTTCTCTAAGGAATTTATCCATTGCTCAGCTAATAATGGATTTTTACCCCCATTAAATGTTGGTGGTTGTTGCCTCAGGAAGCGGTCTAACATTAATCATCCATGTTGCGGATCAAGGTGCTCCATACGAGTAAGGTTATTATTCATAACCTAAGTGAGTTGTCCGAGTATGTTGATAAGTTGATCAGCACCAGTTGTATCACCAGCTCCACTATAATTATCTTGATTAGGAGGGAAATCCCTACATGGAGTGTGTGCATTAATACAGTTTCCATTCCTTCCACTAGGCGCCATTTCTAAACAATGGAATAAACTAGATCAGTTTATGAATCAAAATACAAAATTCCCTACTTGTAAAACACTTAACATAAATTTAACAATTTATGGATATAATCCATAATCATAAAAATGTTTTCTTTGAGGAAGTATATAATCATAAACCCTTCATAATTTTTTGTAAAGAAAATGAGATTTATCCTAAGCATATCCCTCAGGACTGTCGTAACCAAGAGTGCAGCAAGGACCGTTGTCGTGCACCAGTTCCCATTCGAGTCTAGCTCAAAGAGGTGTTTTCAAGTTTTACCCCTAGGTACATCTGTGTCAGAGCCGCCTCTACCTGCTCATATCCAGACATGGATGTATTTCTCAAAAAACACACAAAATCTCTACAACAACAAAATTATAGGAAGTTCTTCTATACTAATCCTCAAAGTCTATCTTAGGGTTATGTGCTCTAATCAGAGTTTATCTAAATCTAGCTTCCAATGTTAGTACTAAACTTCCTCTGATACCAATTGTAACGCCCCGACCCCAGTTACCCAGAGTCGGTGCATTATTGCGTAACATTGGCATGATCACAAAAGATCAAGTCTCGAAAGACCGATTAGTTTAGTAGCCTTGGAAACACTAGATACATTCATAAGTCTTACATTACATCATAAAGTAAAAAAACTACAACAACATCTTGTCTTCATATCCCCTCATACTATCCCTGCAATTCATTCATAATATACTTCTTCACATCCTGGAAAAATTAAAACATTGGAAGGGGTGAGCTGATATGTTCAGTAAGGATAACAATACAGCGGAAACTTTCATAAATAAACATAAAAATTTAAGGCAATGTATAACTAAAACAAAATCCTTTTAAACTTGACGTTCAGCATAATATAGCAAAAATGAAATGAAATAATGTCATTTACTTATTCACATGGATATTCTACTAGTCGAATAATCACATACAATATCAATAACCACTTTCATAATGATGGAATTCATAATGCCAGACTATCATAACCACGTAGCCAAGGCCTTGTGCCAAGACTAAAAATAAGATTTTGTCAAGGACTCGTTCCAAGATACTAGTTTGTCTCATGATACCTACCGATTCATCAAGGAGCTATAGCGGGCTCCACCCGTCACTTATTAAGTCCAATGAATTCCTCATATGAACAGGTTTAAACATATCATAAACCATAACATAATCGTATCACATAAAACATGCATAAAGGAAACATAAAATTTCAACATTTCAATCACAAGATATCAATACAACACATTGATATAAAAAAATTATCAAAACCATTTTCAATACCAAAATAAATGAAAATTAAAACTTGGTATTTATATTTCATTTAAAAAAAGTTATAGCTTGTTGAGGAATCCGAAACTCAAATAATGGTCATGGTGGCAAAGAAGTCATTTTCTCCATGTACATAAGACAAAACATTATTTTTGTCATTTAGTAAAAATGCTTCGTATAAAAAAATTCCTTTTTAATAAAAGTAAAAGTCAAAGGGTTTTATACACCGTATAAAAGAAAGTTGTGTATAAAACAAAATATGCCTCAATGAAAGGAGATTGAGACGAAGTCCCTTACAAAGATATTTTTTTAAATAAAATAGATCTATTATGTGTATTCACTATATGTATACATAAAGAAAGTAAAAATACAAGATAGGACATAATAATATCATGACATAATTTGAAAGTAGAAGATTAACCCAAAGAACAGAAATTGGGTTAAGAAGTTCCCTTACCTCGTGTCCGACTTGACTCGACCATTCTTTAACCTCCTGAATAATAAACTATAGTTAATTTATAATTGCTTAAGAACCTTTTTCAAGTTTATTATTCATTTTTATTTATGTTAATAATGGTCGTTTTGTCGATCTTTCGTACTTGAGTCAAAAATAAACTTCTTATAATTACAAGTTGTTCATGTGGTAAAATATACATTATATCCAGAATTATATTCATGATGTAGATATCATATATATCATATATATCCATTATATATATTCATTCATAATATTACGTAACATTTAGAGGTAAGAAATGAAATGCACTGTTCATGGAGACGGTAAGTCGTACGTACGCATGAACGCTACTTTCATTTATATTTCATATTTAATGGAATGAAATAATAATGATATAAAGGTGCATTATAATTATAGTATAATATCATATATAATATCATTTACTCCATCCTTTATACGTCCCATATATGGCATTAACGATTCAAATCACTTTGAGAGGGTGGTAGTCCGCACTTCCTAAAATGAAATTATCACGTTTACCCATAATGGAAATCATAAAGGTATGCCATAAATGAGAAATACAGAAGAATAAGGAAAACATAAACATAATATATATATCATATATGAAAATATTTTCATCATAATGGCCACCATGAGAGGTGTTAAAAGAATATTGAACAATCATCGTTTCGTGAGGCAGTAATTCGCCACCCACAGAAACAGTATGTTATTTAACCATTAGACGAAGGTGTGTGTAAGTGTAAATCAAATCCTTCTCATAAAAACATCCTAGTATATTGAAGATACTGTTTTTGTTTCAAAATAAAGGAATAAAAAGAGTTTAAGGGGTTGGAGAAGCAAAATAAAACAAAAGAACATAAGAGAAGACATTACCTTAAAATCGGGTAACTCATTTTGATTTGAGCCAAAGGCTTCCTTGGGAATACTTCTTCCCAAAGTGAGGATTTTAGGAGTAAGATAGGGAATTTGAGAGAGTATTTGGGTAGATTTTTTCCGATCCAAATGGCTTTGATGGTGTTAATAAGGTGGTAGAGGTGGGGCCTTTTATAAGAGGAGAGGAGGGGAACTCTTGGAAAGTCATGAAATGTTACATTATTATGAAATGCTTTTCGGATTTTAAAGGTCCCACAATGATATATTTTGAGGATAAGGTGATAAGGGTTAAAAATATACTCATATAATAGGTTTTTGACAAGTTTAAGTCTTATATTACATTATCTTTTCATTTTATTTAAATCGTTAATTAATGAGGTAATCGCTGCATCATCATTGTGTCGTAAAAAATTTAATTTATTTAATGTCTAAAAATTATAAAAAAATTACCATGATATAGTAAATCTTTTTAGATTTCCAATTAATATTTATAGTCAAAAATTTAACTTATATCACCCCATGTAATAATTGTTTTAGTAAAACAACACATGTTTGTGACAATTTTATTTTTACTTTAAATAAAAAGTTATTAATGTCATTTTCTTACACAAGTGGCTCCATGGGGTCCCCAAGTTGACCCATGGACTGTCTTGGTTGGCCATGACTCATCCAATAAGTTTAGGATAAGTGTCATGATATTTTCATATATTTATAATATCATTTTTACCTTAAATTTCACTAATTACCTTTAATCGTGATTAATAAAACATAAAAGTTACTATTCACCAAAAAATTATTTTAATCCCATTGAACCACGTTTTACTTCCTAATGACAACCATGTATGTTGGATTTTTGAAAATCAAATCACAGAAGTGGTAATGTTTCATTTACATGAAAAATTAGTTTTTAAACTACCACTTAGTGGTTTCACTATTCATCAAAAATTGAAGTTTTTCAGAAAAATACCAAAAATTCACCCTAAGCTATAATTGATATTCTGAATTCAAAAATGGTGTATATTTTAAAAAATTACAAACATATAAGTTGCATTAATTAATTTTATAATTAATTCCCGTTGTCAAAACAAATAGCGTGTTTTTAAGAAACAATATCAATCAAAAGATTGACAATTGTTTATGTCCAATTTCAAAGTGAAATTAATTATAATGACCACCATTGGATAAAATGGTAAAATTATATTCTAATTATACTTTAAAACCACTCAATAGTATAATTTATCACTATAAATAATTTCGATTCAAAAAGTATTTTTTAAGTATTTTTTTCTATTCATAGAAAATTGGAAGTTCTCATAAAATTACGAAAATTCAACTTAGGATTATTTCGATATTCCGAATACAAAAATGAAGTCCATTTTGAAATATAAAATTTATATAATTTCAAAAAGTGGGTATTACTATTCATAACAGCTATTTTTATTGGTCACGGTGTGTTAGAAGTCAAGGTTGCGTACAATGCAAGCTATTGCATTATTGAAAGAGAAGCGTATCGTGAATGCTTGGGATATTGCATAATATATATATAACCCTATATTAAAAATGGTTTAGTTATTAAATATTGAATTTAACACTTTTAACTCTTCTTTAAATAAAATACTAATAAATGTCCTAATCTAATCCAAGTGTACCAAAAGGATCATATTTTATTCCTAAGGTTTATTTTGGTCTAAATACACTTATCAAATAGAATTAGGACATGATTTAGGGTAATTATAATATCATTTTTATCTTTAATTACCCTATTTACTTTCAACCGTGGTAAATAAAAGTCAAAAGTTACTATTTACAAAAAAAAATATTTTCACCTTATTGAACCACATTTTACTTACTGATATCAACTTTTTCACATGGATTTTTGAAATTCAATTCACAGAAGTGGTAAAATTACATTTAATTCAAATTTGCAAATGCACCAAGAAGGTGGGTAAAAGACGATAAAAAAGTTCAATAAGATTTTATATATCTAATATTATTATAAAATGACTTCAATGAATTACATTGAACATTTATAGGTATTATGTATCTATTTTTACCTAATATAAATTTAAATAAAATATCGTATTATTTAAATAAAAAGTTAGTTTTAACCAATAACGCAGTGTTTTTCACTATTCATCAAAAATTGAAGGTTTTCAGAAAAATAAAAAAACTTATCCATAAGTTATTTTTGATATTC
Source organism: Viscum album (assembly GCA_963277665.1). Classification (NCBI taxonomy): domain Eukaryota; kingdom Viridiplantae; phylum Streptophyta; class Magnoliopsida; order Santalales; family Viscaceae; genus Viscum; species Viscum album. The sequence goes on from OY728133.1 coordinate 252,550,633, forward strand.
TAAATCCAAAAATGAAGTCCATTTTGAAAAATAAAATTTGTAAAATTTCAAAAATTGGGTATTACTATTCATAACGGTTAGTTTGATTGGTCGTGGTGTGTTAAAACTCCAAGTGGCATACAGCGCAAGTTATTGCATTATTCAAAGGGAAACGTACCATGGAAGCTTGGGGTGTTACAGATGAAAAATCGTGATTATTTTTGTGTTCTATTTCTTCCAGACAAGTATCATCTCCATTCTAATGACTTGGTTACTGATCTTGGGCCCCGTCCGATTTTATTTTAGCAAAGTGTATGGGTTTCTCATGATCTTATGAGCAGGAGTCTATAATTGTGAATTAGAGATGGTGCCACTGTAAATATTTGGGGAGACCCCTATCATGTTTACAATGAAGGGATAAAGGCCAATTCTTTACTGGTCTTAGGGTGGGAAGATAAAACAGTTAACTCTTTATTGAACTGTGCTCGCATTGGTTGGTGTCCTGTTAAATTGGAAGGTGGGTTCAATTAGAGAGACTAAATATTCATTTTTATCATCCCATTTGTTAAATATATGGGGTAGTAAAGGATATACTAGAGTATAGAGAGACTTGTATTGTTTTAGGTTAAATATTTTTATAAATTGGTACTTAGGACACGATGCCTGGTGGAGGATCATTTATAGAAGAATATTTGGCAACAAGCAGTTCCCCCAAAGAAATGGTATCTCTAGCGAATACTTTGTACATGATTTATCCCCATCAAGGTGTCCCTCTTCTTCTTCCATGCTTCTGATAACTCTATTTTCCCTTTGTACATAACTAAGATGAAATTCCCATCACATGTAACTTTTTCCTGCCTAAGTGTCATGGCCATATAGTGCTCTTGGGATTCCAATGCTTGTCTCTTGGTGGACATAGAGAATGAGCCTACCTCTCATCTAAAAAAGTGTTCATCACCTCTCCCCACTAAGAAATTGGATGATCTCTATATTATCACATGGATTATCTAGGTTAGAAGAAATGATCTTGTTTTCAACTAGATGTTAATGCCAAATTCCTTTTGGATTGAATGTGCCACATCTTGGATGGAAACCTAGAAACATCATGATTTTCATCCAGAGACTCTAAAAACACTTTCATTCAAGAATTAATGTAACCCCCACCACCCAATACATTTAAAATTAATGTGGATTCCTTGATTATTGGAGGGGGATCCATCAGGATTGGTTTGGTCACTACGGCAAAATGCGGATTTAGCGGCGGTTTTTTTCCGTTTTGCGGCGGTTTAAACCGCCGCTAAATCAATTGGCAGCGGTTTTGAAAAAACGCCACTAAATTGTGCGTCGGGAAACTATTCGCACCGGTTTTCAAAACTTTCGTAGAACGTTTTGCGGTGATTTTTTAGAGGCAGTTTTTTGAATTATTTTTTTTATTTTTTTTATTTTTTTAATTATTTTTTATTTATTTTTTATTTATTTTATTTATTTTATTTATTTTATTTCATTTTTATTTTATTTATTTTATTTCGTTTTTATTTTATTTATTTCGTTTTTATTTTATGTATTTCGTTTCTATTTTATTTATTTTGTTTTTATTTTATTTATTTTGTTTTTATTTTATTTATTTCTTTTTTATATTATTTATTTCGTTTTTATTTTATTTATTTTATTTTTTTATTAATTTTATTTTTTTAATTTTTTTAATTTTTTTTATTTTTTTTTTATTATTTTTTTATCTATTTATTTATTTTATTTATTTTATTTATTTATTTATTTTATTTATTTATTTTATTTATTTTATTTATTTTATTTATTTTATTTATTTTATTTATTTTATTTATTTTATTTATTTTATTTATTTTATTTATTTTATTTATTTTATTTATTTTATTTATTTTATTTATTTTATTTATTTTATTTAGTTCATATTTATTTTATTTAGTTCTAATTTATTTATTTATTTATTTATTTTATTTACTTTATTTATTTTATTTATTTTATTTATTTTATTTATTTTCTTTATTTTCTTTATTTTATTTATTTTATTTATTTTATTTATTTTATTTATTTTATTTATTTCATTTTTTTCATTTTTTTCATTTTTTTATTTTGTATTTATTTAGTATTTATTTTATTTAGTTCATATTTATTTTACTTATTTATTTCATATTTTATTTTTTTATTTCGTATTTTATTTATTTATTTCGTATTTTATTTATTTCTTTCTTATTTTATTTATTTATTTCGTATTTTATTTATTTATTTCATGTTTTATTTATTTATTTCGTATTTTATTTATTTATTTCATATATTATTTATTTATTTCGTATTTTATTTATTTATTTCGTATTTATTTTATTTATTTGGTATTTATTTTATTTATTGGGTATTTATTTTATTTAATTCATATTAATTTATTTACTTTATCCATGCATGCATGCACATGCCCATGCAATATAAAGATATACTGCATTTGGTGAGATTTGAACCCCTAACCTCTTGCATATTTTCCAAAGACTACCACTCCCGCAAGCTCGTCATGTGGTTAATAAACAGAATTTAATATACTTATATATACTAATTGAAAAAACAAATTGTACAAAACTAATAGATATAAACTCAATAATAATTAAACAATTAGAAATAATTAATAATCAGTAATTAATAATTAACAATTACTGATTTATTAGTTATTTATTAAGTTATTTATTTATTATTATTATTGCTTTTTTATTATAATAAATAACAAATAAATTATAATAATATTTACATAAATTATAAAATTATGAAAACAAAATAATAAAATAATAAAATTACGAAATTAAAATAACAAATAATAAATAATAAATAATAAATAATAAATAATAAATAACAAATAATAAATAAAAATTAAAAATTAAAAATTAAAAAATAAAAAATAAAAAACAATAAATAACAAACAAAAAACAAAAAATAATAATTAATAATTAATAATAATAAAAAAATAATAAATAATAATAAATAATAAATAATAAATAATACATAACAAATAATAAATAATAATAATAATAAATAAATAACACATAATAAATAATTATAAATAAATAAATAACAATAAACAATAAACAATAAATAATAAATAATAAATATTAATAAATATTAATAAACAAATAATAAATATTAAATATTAAAAATTAAATAATAAATACTAAATTATAAATTATAAATAATAAATAATAAAAAATAACCAATAAACAATAAATAATAAATAATAAACAAATAATAATAAAAAACTAATAAATAATAAATAATAAATAATAAATAATAAATAATAAACAATAAATAATAATAAACAACAAATAATAAACAATAAATAATAATAAATAATAAATAATAAATAATAATAAACAAATAATAAATATTAAATTATAAATTATAAATTATAAATAATAAATAATAAATAATAAATAATAAATAATAAATAATAAATAATAAATAACAAAAAATAAACAATAAACAATAATTAATAATTAATAATAATAATAAAAAATATAATATATAATAAATAATAATAAATAATAAATAATAATAAATAATAAATAATAAATAATAAATAACACATAATAAATAATAAATGATAAATGATAAATAATAATAATAATAAATAACACAAAATAAATAATTATAAATAAATAAATAAATAAATAATAATAAACAATAAACAATAAGTAATAAATAATAAATAATAAATAAATAATAATAAACAAATATTAAATATTAAATATTAAATATTAAATATTAAATATTAAATATTAAATAAATAAAATAAAAAATAAACAATAAATAATAAACAATAAATAATAAATAATAATAAACAAATATTAATTATTAAATATTAAATATTAAATAATAAATAAAATAAATAATAAATAATAAACAATAAATAATAATAAACAATAAACAATAAATAATAAATAATAATAAATAATAAATAATAAATAATAATAAATAATAAATAATAAAAAAAATAATAAATAATAAATAAAAATAAAAATAAATAACACATAATTAATAATTATAAATAAATACATAGTAAATAATAAATAATAAACAACAATTAATAATAGATAATAATAAATATAAAATAAATAATAATAATAATAATAAATAATAATAAACAATATATAATATATAATATATAATATATATAATAAATAATAAATAAATTTAAATAATAAATAATAAATAACCAGTAACAAATATTATTATTATTAATAATATATTATTATTAATAATAATAAATAATATATAATATATAATATATAATAAATAAATATAAATAATAAATAATAAATAACCAGTAACAAATAATAGATAATAAATAAATTAAAGTATATTATAAATAATAAATAATAAATAATAAATGAAACACATGAAAAAGTATGAAAAGGCGTGATAAGGGATGAAAAATCATGAAAACGCCTGAAAACGAATGGAGAAGCATGAAGAAGGAAGCATTAGAAAGCATGAGAACGCATGAAAACTCATGACAACTCTGGAAAACCACTTAAGAATTCAACATAATCATCATAATAACCTACAAAAACCCATTGATAAAGATAACAAGTCATTGAAACCCAAATAAACAGTAATAAATGGAGCGGCCGTTAAAACCCATCAAAACGGTCATAAAGTGACAAAAACATTGGACTCGCATTAACGGAGATAAATTAGGATCCGAGGGTCCATTCAAGATCTATGACCAGTCAAATCAAAGATCCTCAAATGATCTTCGAGCTAATGGGTGAAATTGATCGAATGGACCGGCAGATCGGAAGTTATGACCATTTAAAAAAAAGATGATGGGGAACTGGTGCTAGAAACGAGGCATCGAAAAACATAAAAAACCTGATACCCACTAAAAAGGCCAAAACTTATGATCCAAGAGTCCATGTGGGTACCGCGACCAATCAAACTGAATCTTAGGGAATGAACTACGATCTGGAAGGTGGAGGAGTACGAACTGACACGTGGATCGAAAGTTAGGTCTGTTTGAAGACAAGTTCGATGGGACTATCTTAACTTTATTATAACTCTCATATCTTCTGCACCTTATATTTTCTCACAATTTTGATTATATGTGCCTCTAGATCTCTTCATGAGCTTTGATTTGACTGGTCGTGGCGCTCCAACGGACGCCCTGATCAAAAGTTATCTTCGTTTTAGTGATTTGGGGGTTTCTCATGTTTTTTTGTTTTTTTCCTTTCATTTTGCGGCAGTTTTACCCAAACCGTAGCTATTTCGCGGCGGTTTTTAAACTGTCATGAAAAATATGTTGTGAAATAGCAACTCGAAAAATATTTAGCGGTGGTTTTTAAAACCGCAGCGAAACGCCCGTTTTTCTATAGTGGGTGTTCTATGAGTATCATGGCCCGACCTAATCGGGTCTCAAGCCGTGACTACACCAAGCCTACCTCCATAGGCCAGGGCTGGTGACAATCCCTAAAATTAATAACTTGAATGAGTTGCCTTTTCCTAAATTACATGTTTACACACACCCAACCATCTCAAAGAAGAAGTGGAGATTAATAATAATAAAATAATACAGTATCTATATTATAACCATGCATATGAAAACACCTTGTGTGTATAAGAGTATGATAGTGAAAATTGAAAGATAATGGAAAAATACATGTCCAATCAGAAATATTTTCCTACCTAAGAAAACTAGAAAGTAAAAGTTCTGAGAGAGCCTAGATCCTGGTCTTCAAGATACAACCACCATATGTGGTCCAATGCACCATGTATCCCTAAGATCCTCTATAGTCACCTCTAACTAATCTATCATCTGCATAAGACATGACACGTGTATGAAAATTACATGTAGGGGTGAGTACATACAAACCCATTAGGATGCCCCGAAAGCTGAAGGGGGTAGTAAGAGACACGATGGGAATAGATAGCCGACAAATCAACCCAAAAATAAGGGAATGAAAAATACATTAAAAGGGATAAAAATATATATGTGATCAACTCAAATAAACCCAAATAAAAGAGATATGAGATCTCCATCTCACAACCCAACCAAGTAAAAGAGGGGAAACAGTTCCATAAATCCATCCTCGATGCCCATCATCTCACTTGTCTGTCCAAATAAGTAACCATGTGGAGGGCTCATGCCTCAATACTATATTGCACATTCGAGAGGGTAAATATCCAAGAAGAGTACCCACACCCTATTCCTTCATGGGGCTTTATCTTAGTTTAAGGAGGAGCCACACCCTATCTGATATGGGGTACAACTCAGTGGGTAGAGAACATGTGCCCTAGTGTGTCAGATGGGGTGCCACTGAAAGTATGGATGACCTGCAACCTATCTGATATAGAGAACAACTTTGTGGGTAGAGGACCCATTTCCAAGTACTTCATTGGGGTTTAACTCAATATAAGAAGGACCTTCACCCTATCTGATATGAGGTATAACTCATTGGGTCTAGGAATTTCACCCTAGTGCCATAGGGGGATACCACTCACAAGATAGAGGACCCTCACTCTAATGCCATATGGGGTACCAGTCATAGTAATAATAATTCATTTAATATCTTGAATTGTATCTCAATGGACACAACGGAGGCCACCACTACATTCTACATGGAAACAAATTGGGATAGGTTACTCATATGCCAAAATCCAAGTCCAAATGAAGAAGATATGAGAGTTTGATGTTTCTTCAAAAGGGGTGAAGTGGTACACAATGTGTGAGGGGACCCGCATGGCATGTGGTCCCACTATATACCCATTATTTTCCCCTGATGGTACATGGATCACTAACTATGTATCACAACAGAGTGTATTGGGATACTACATGGCATGCCTCTACCACCCAGGGTCCTGCCCATGCTTTCTGGTCATGTTCGTGTACTTTGCATGTGTCCATGTACTTTATCACACGGCATGTGATTGGCCATTATCATTCCTTTGTACTCCCATAGAACATAAGTAGTCACTTTAATAAGGTCACAAATAATGTGGGGGTCCTACACTGTGTGTGATACTTAGAATTCTATAAAACCCTGGCCATCAAAGCCGAGGACCTACACATTGTGTGTCCTTCATACTTCACGGCATGTAGTCATGTTTTTCATAGAAAGTCAGATATGAAATCTATCACTTCATATCCAACTCATCAACCATATATCTCACCTCTAACCATCCAAAATTGTTATATCTATACTTTGGCCAATGAATACGACCCTTTGTTGGTTAAGAATCAAAACCTGATTCTTCCCATGTAAACCCGCATGCACCGTCGGACCTCTACTCATCTATCATAAAATCCATTATTGTTGGATCACAAATACAAAAAAAAATTAAACACCTATTTTACCATGATTCATTCCAAAATCCATCCTTTATTTTTGATCCCTTCATCAACCATGAAGCCATTGCGAATCTGGGTGTTCGATCGGGCTCGGTCCCGCCCAGCAATGTCGAATAGTGACCTCATGGTCCAAATATGACTAAAATGAATAATTTATGGTATAAAAGAAAAAAATAACATGGTATTAAAATTTATTAGTCAATATTTCTTGTCTATTGAATACAATTGGGGGATACGAGGTGATAAAAAATTGAATAATCAATTGAATATATACATGGGTGCATGCAATGACTTAAAATTGGTGTCGATCAAAGGAAGAGATGATCCTACTAAATCAATTTAATAAATATGTAAATAAACCATGAATTTTTGAGTCCTACCTTGTTTGGATCATTCTTCATCAAAGAACACACACTCAAATGATTGAGAGGGGTCATTGTGTTTGCTACGTTTTGATCTACTTCGATCTGAAGTCTTTTCATTGTCAGATCTTGATTCACCAATGGAAGGAGGAGGAAGACACTCTCAATTATCCTAGGGCTTATTTGGTTAACATTGGGGAATTTCCATAATTGATAATTAATTGAAAATTCAATTTATGTCATTGTGAATAGATACATTGGTAGTCACACCAACACTGGATTCTCTATCCAGATATCTGTACTCGAGAAACTTTGACACCATTTCCCTAAATCCCAATAAAATTTCCGTACAAGGACTACTCAAAATATCATATAAAGTAATGAACTACTCTAATACAAATATTTCTTGACCTGAATAAATTGGTTTTCGAGTAGTGACTACCCCAATCCAACCTCCATAGTCTAGTGGGAAAACAAGCACTGAAAGGAATAAACTAAATGGGTGGTCTTTGCCTAATGTACCTTTATGCACACACCTGAACATATCAAAGTATAAGTGCGGAGGAATAATAATATAAAGAAGAAATATCTAGAATATAACCATGTATATGAAAAACTTTGGGTGTATAAGATTACAACAATATAAACTGAAAGAAAAGGGAATAATACATGCCCAACCTGAAAGATGTCCCAACCTAACAAAACTAGAAAGAAAAAGTGATGAGAGAGCCCAACTATGGATCTTGTATCTCTGACAAACATATGAGATCCAATAAACCAAGTATCCCTAAGTTCCTCTATAATCACCGTTGACCTATTCATAAACTGCATAAGACACAACACATGTGGAAAAATCCCATATAGGGGTGAGTATATACATACCCAATAGGAAACCCTAAAAGTTGAAGGAGGATCATTAAGAGAAACGATAGGTATAGATAACATCCATATTAACCCAAAGTAAGATTGTAAACATAATCCAACAACATGGATACATACATACATACATACATACATACATACATACATACATATATATTCTCAAACCAAATAAACCCAAACAAGAGAGAAAGAGGGTATCCATCTCATAACTCCTCCCAGGAAAAGAGTGACAATAGTTTTATAAGTCTATCCTCATTGCCCAACATCTTGCGCGTCTATCCAAAGAAGTAACCATGTGGAGGGATTGTGCTTCTCCATTATGCCACATAGTCAAGGGTGAAAAATCTCTAAGTAGAGAACCCACACCCTAGTCCTTCAGGGGTGTTACTCAGTTTAAAGAGGACATGAGCCCTATCTGATAGGAAGGTAAAACTTGATGGGTAGAGGAACCACGCCATAGTGCATCATGGGGGTGTCACTCAAATTAAGGAGGACCAACATCATATCTGATAGGAGTACAACCCAGTGGGTATAATACTAGTTACCTAGTTAATCAAGGGGTTACACTCAAACTAAAGAGGACACACACCCTATATGATATGGTGGTATAACTCGGTGGGAAGAGGACCTTCACCCTACTATCATAGCGGGTACCGCTTTGTAGATAGAAGATCCACACCCTAATTATATAGGGGGTACCACTTTTTGGATAGGGTAGCCTTACCCAAATTCCATAGGGGTACCACTCATATTAAGGAGGACCCAGACCCTATCCAATAGGGGGTACGTACTACTCTGTGAATAGATAGAGGACCCACACCCTAGTCAGTTAAGGGGGTTACACTCTAATTATCTTGTCTAATAACTACCATCATAGAGTTCCTCTTAAATAAGAATCACTCTTTTAACATCTCACATCATATCTAAAAGGACACAATGGAGACCTTCATCATGTTCTATATGTAAAAACACTCTAGATAGGCTACTCACGGGCCAAAATCATAATCCAATTGAAGGATATATAAGAGTTTTAAGTTTCCTCAAAATGAGTGAATGGATACATAGTGTATAAGGGGACCCATATGGAATGTGGTCCCACTCCATAACCTAGACATATACATAATGGTACATAGTTCACTAACTATTTATCACAACACAGCATTTAGGGATACTACACAGCATGCCTCAGCCACCCGGGGTCTTTCCCATGCTTCCTGGCCATGTCCATATACTTTTACCATGTTCATGTAATTTGGAACATGATTTGTGACTAACAATGATCATTACCGTATACTTTCAGGGTAAATTATGAGTCTCTGTAACAAGTTCACACGGCATGTGGTGGTCCCACATATCATGTGATACTTATAATTCTATGAAACCCTACTTGTCGCAGCCAAGGACCTACATGGAGTGTAGTTGCATCTTTCATAGAAAGTCATATCTATAATTAAGAAATCCATATATGGATCCTCCTCCATGAATCTTACCTATAACCACCCAAAATTGAGGGATCTATACTCTAACCGGTGATTTCATCCCTTCGGAAGCTGGGAATCAAAACCTGATTCTTCTTGTGTGAACTCACATGCATCATTATGCCTCCGATCATCTCTATTCATCACCACTATTCTTGGATCTCAAATCCATAAAAAATAAATAACCATTATACTAAAATTAATCTCCAAGTCCATCCTTGATTTTTTATTCCTTTATCATTTTTGAAATTGTTGTGAATCTGGGGGTCAACTGGGCTTGATCCCACCCGACAATGTCTAATCATGACCATGTGGTCCAATGATGACTAACGTAAAGAATTTATGGGAGAAAGTGACAAGAATAATTGTTTAACAATCATTTTCCAACTTTTCTTGGCCAATGAATACTATTGTGGGATCTAGGGTGAGAAAAAAATTATAATTAATTAAATATGTACATGGGTGCATGAAATGTCTTATAATTGTGGCAGATCAATGGACAATATGAGAATGCTAAATAAATTTAATCAATAGTGTAATAAAATAGAAATTTATGATTTATACCTAGTTTTGGATCATTCCTCATCGAATAATGTTCTTTATAATAATTGATATGGGTTATTTCATTCACTGTGCTTCGATCTACTTCGATCCAGTGTCTCTTCATCATCAGATCTTGATTCACCGATGGAAGGAGGAGGAAGACAGTCTCAATTTTCCCATGTTTTATGTGGATAACCCTGGGAACTTTATATAATATATATTTTATAGAAAATTATATTTAAGTCATATTAATTAATAAATTAATTTACTCAATTAATTAATCCACTGAACATATTTCCAATGTCTATTTTATCTGAACACCCTACACTGACATATTTTAGGTTGTACCTAGGGTAAAAATCATATTCCAAAATAAACCATGGTCTTGGATTTCTAATATAAGATTTAATTTAATATTTATCAAAAAAAAATTAAAAAAAATATGCACACATAATATAAAATATATTTAATATTTTTATAAAATTAATTCCTGGAATAACGGGCCTCTGAATCGCACTCTCTCAGCACCTAATTTCGAAAATATATTTAGAAATATTTCAATGTTTTACAAGGAAAAATCGGGTCTCTACATCATTCACTCCTTCAAGATTTTAATCCCCAAAAAGAAAAACTTAACAAAAATAACATTATATTAAGCCTGTATCTATCTCTCCTGCTCCCAAGATCTCTCTTGCACACTCTTGTACTGCCACAGCACACGAACCAAGGGGTTAGTCCATCCATGCAGGGTCATCTTCTATCGATCCTTTATCATCACTGGGTTCTCTATAAAAGTGGATCCATCCTAGATTTCTAGATCAATCCATTCAATAACCTGTGTAGGTTTATGTATGTATCTCCTCATCTGCAAAGCATGGAATATAGAGTGAACTCATTCCAAATATGGTGGTAGGTTGAGGTGGTAAGCAACCTCAACAACCCTATTCATGAACTATAATAGCTTGATAAACATCAAGGATATATTTAATCCTCCTTTGAATCACTTCAATCTTCATTGTGGGGATAATCTCAGAAAAACCTGGTCTCCCTGGTTGAACTCCAAGGTCCTAAGATATTGATCTGTGTAAGAATTTTGTCAGTTATGGGATGTCCTCATCCACTCATGGATGACCTAGACCTTCACCATTTTCACTTGGAACATATTTGGGACCACAAGATATTTATTTCTAATCTATTTTCAACCCAAGGGTTTCTTATAGGGTCTCCCATAAAGTTCCTCAAAATTTTCCATTCCATTAGTAGAGTGGTATCTATTTTTTTATGTTAACTCCCCCAAGGGTAAGTGATCATCCCAGCTCCAGCTGAAGTCCAACATACAAGACCTCAACATATCCCCAACACCTAGATAGTGTTCTTGGTTTTCCCATCTATATGGGGGTGAAAGGTTGTACTCATCCTCGTGTAGGTCTCAAATTCCTCTTGTAGGCCTCTCCAAAAGTGTGATGTGAACAACGCATCATGATCGGAGATAATAGTCAATGGAACCACATGAAGGTGAAAAATCTTTCGTACATACATATGCATAAAACTCTCTACTGACCTCTTCTCCCTAATATCAAGGAAGTGTTCCAAATTTGTGATTCGGTAAATTATCACCCAGATGAAATCGTGGTCCTTAACTACCCATGAAATCCCTATCTCAAATTCCATGGATATTCTGTCCCATTTCAACTTTAGGATCTCTAACTGGAACCTGGTTTTCATCCTTCACATGATGACAAGTGAGGCACCATGAGGCGAACTCAACTACACTCCATCTCATGTCAGCCAACCAAAAATACTTCTAAAGGTCTCAATACATATTCCCTACACTGGGATGTAAAACCAAAGGATACATTTGAAACTCCTGCATTACCTCCCCTCGCACCATAATTGGGACGACCATTCATCCCTGGAAGAGGATGACATGATTTCCTCCTCCAAAAAAATACATTGGGTGAATATTATGAGGATATATGGTCATGAAAGACATCACAGTCCATGTCTCCCAACTGGGACTCTCTCACACGCTTGATAATCATAGGATTTGAACACCACCAACTGAACAAAAAAAAAGCACCCTCATGCTCAACCAAGGTTAGATGCAAGGATTCCTACTGCTCAGAAGCCTCTTATACCAAACAATCTCAGAACTTATGGATAAGGGAATTTTATATCGTGTTTCCCTTCTCTAGATTCTAAAATATCTAAATTTCATTGTCTTATATGAACTCTAACTAGCACTACTATCTCGAGTTCAGATATCTCTACATGATTATGTACCTAAGACTCTGATGGTCTAAGTAAACCAAAAAATGCCCTCCTAAATTATAGTGCCTCCAAATACTCATGGTGAAGACTATCGTTTCTATATTTAGGTCATGAGTCACATAGTTATGTTTGTGGGGTCTCACATGCCTCATCCCATATGTGATAACTTCCTAAATCTTCATCAACACACAGTTGATTTATATCCTTAGTCATCAAAATACACTATGCACTCCATTACCTCCTCCTATAATATCAAAATAGGATCACTCCCTAGACTCTGCCTCAGCCTCGGCTCCTCAAAGGCCCTCTAGAACTTCCCAGTCTAGGTAAATGAATTCCATTTCCATGTTAGGATGGTCAATGAGGCTACAATATTGGATAATTCTACCACAAAACTTCTATAGTACCCTATCAAGACAAAAAAAACCCACTCCTCATACATTCTCTTGGGTGATCCTAAGAAAGTACTATATCAATCATACCTAGGTCCATGTCCAAACAATACTCAGAAATGACATTTCCTAGGATGTGAAAATCATCAATCTAGAATTGTAACTTTGAGATTTTACCATAAATCCGGTGCTCCCAAAGAAAATATATGACCATCCTCAAGTACTTTGCATGTTCCTCCTATGACACAGAGTATACGATATTTTTATCACTGAAGATAAAAAAATGGTCCAAGTATAGTTAGAAGACATGGTTCATCAAATATATAAACATTCAAGGAGAATTTTTCACACTGGATGGGAATCACCATGAACTAATAGTGTCTTTAGTGACATCAGAATGCCAACTTCAGAATATCAGCCTCACGAACTCTCAACTAGTAGTATCCATACCTAAGATCAATATTCATGAACCAAATCATGCCTCGTAATAGGTAAAAGAGTTCATCACTCCTCAATAGGGATACTTTTTCTTTATCATGGTCTATTTTAGGGAATGGTAATTCACGCAAATCCACAAACTCACACTTACCTTTATCATGAAAAACACTAGAGCTTCCCAGGGGGACAAACTAGGCCTAATAAAACCCTTCTCTTGAAGGTCCTTTAACTATAACTATAGATCTTGGATCATGGTAGGGGCCATCTGATATGTCAAATAAGATATTATAGTGGTATTGGGATGCAAAATGATACAAAGCTATATCTCTCACCTCGAAGGTAGTCCCGGAACGTCCTCAAGGAAGGTGTATATAAAATACTCCACGACTGAAGGTATCCAAATTCTTGAAGAGCCTACTACACCAAGTTATATACTCACAAACTGATGGGTAATGGGTTTCATCCTCTTTCTCACAACACCTACTCATCCCACCATGAGATCCCTCTTTCCCATAAATGAAAATCTCATCCCATCAGTGCGAAGGAATATGACTCATCTACGGTGGAATCCAATATGGGCTCAAACCATAGAAAACCAATCCATAATCATAATTAAATCATAGTGTTACATTGTGATATGAAAAAGGTACTACTTGAAACTATCTCCAACAATATATAGCTTGCACTACCAGTAGATAAAATATATAGAAGGGGTATTCCTTATAGGAAACTTAGGAAAAAATTATTGGGATAGTGTATCAACTAGAAGCTATAGCTCTCACACTGGGAGTAAATAGATGATGGAATAAATTATACCTATGTCTACTAATACTAAATAATGAGTAGAATAAACACATACCATACATCTGGTCATCTCGTATGTTGTGGGGTTATAAGCCTCCATAGCTAGTATCTATCTATGGCCTCGATCACTAGCTCCCTAAGCTTGATATGGGATTCCTAGTAGTGGTGGTTTAAGGATCTCATAGTATAATTCACCACCCACAACCCCACCTCCTAGAGCTTCACCTGCTCATTTTCAAGTTCCGCCTCCCTAGGGGCCACCCTGCACTTGCCTAGGAGATCCCTAATCATAGCATTGCCTCTATGATGGTGGTCTGTCTACTATCAGTTTGCGCTCCTCAGCACGTATGATTAGGTAGTCAAGAGCCATGTGATCTATCCTATTACATACATAGCACCACCCCTCTCTATGCTTCCATAGTCTTCTACATAGTCCTTGTGCCATACGACCATGTTCTTGAGTCTTATCATGAGGAGGTATCATGTGTTGGGATACTATCGACTGACACCTCCTAGCTACTGCATATGACTTTTCCATGTAAGGCCCATTTCCAAACCCATCTTCCTAGCATCCCTCTTATAAGAATCTCTCTATCACCATCACCCACTCCAATATCCTAATATAGGTAGGTATATACAAAGGCACTCCACTAACATGAATATATCAATATATACCCTTCTCAAACTTCCATGATCAGAAGTATCCATCCCTAATCATGTAAAGGGAGTACCATATATGGTTTTTAAACCTTGAATCATACTTATCTACAACCATGTTTCCATTTTGAAACTCTAAAAGGTCCTAAATTCGAACTCATCATAAGCAGGAGGGGTAGTGATCCTCAAAAAACAATTGTTGTAAGTCAAGCCATGAGAGTGTCTACTCATCATGCATCTGGGTAACAAGACTCCACCAACACCAAAATATTCTTTATAAAAGGCATTATACTAGAACAACCACCTATTCTATTAGTGTTCAAATAAGTGTAAAAACATGGAAGACTGACTCTATCCAATCTTACACTTCCTATGGATCTGGCTCACTGTAGAACCTCATCGACCTCTGGCACTAGAACTCATAGAGTGTGCTAACCTTGTGTGCATCCTTAGAATATCATATTGGTATGATATACTACTCAAAACATGGGGGTTCTTCTAACTTTCCTCCTAGATAAAGAATCTCATGGGCTGGAACCTATATCAAGGCCTCATCACTCATTGTATCATCTTCATGATCTAGAACTGGTAACCTAGCTAGCTGGTGTTTAAGATGAATCTGGAAAATTTAATCAATACAAACCACAATTCGATGAGAATATATATACAATTAGGAGATAACTCAATAAGGGTATTCAAAGACTCAATATTATATGATGCATGTGCCATTGATCCCTACAACTAATTTCTTGGTATGTCGAGTCAACAAGTAGGTAGTCAAGGTCTTTGTGAAAGGATAGGTTAGGTGCCACATCAACATTGGATTCTCTAGCCTGGGAGCTACACTCGAGACACTTTGAAACCATTTCTATAAATATATTCCAAATCCTCATAAGGGGACTAAACCCAACACCATACCTAGTAATGAACTTCTTTGATACCAATCAGTCATGACCTGTCCCAACTGGGGCTCAGGATATGACTACCCCAAGCCCACCTCCATAGGCCAAGGGTGGTGATAAGCACCAAAATACATAACCTAAATAGGATTCCTTTTCCTAATGTATGTGTACACACACACCCAACCATATCAAAGAATAAGTGTAGAGGAATAATAATATAAAGATTCGATATCTAGAATATTACCATGTAAATGAAAAACTATGGGGTGCACAAGAGTAAAATAGTGAAAACTAAAATAAAAGGTAAAAATACACACCCAACCAAAATGATGTCCCAACCTAACAAAACTATAAAGTTAAAGTGGTAAGATATCTCATCTTATGATCTCCAAGATCTAACCACCATACTTGGTCTAATAGACTATCTATCGCTAAGATTATATGTAGTCACTGCTGACCTATCATTCTTCTACATAAGAAATGACACATGTGGAAAAATCCCATGTTGGGGTGAGTAGATACATACCTATAAGGATGCCTCAAAATCTAAAGATGGAGTAGTAAGTAACACAATATGAACAGATAGTTGACAACTCAACTCAAAGAACAATAATAAACAAAATCCAACAACATGGATACATATATTTATATAATCAAACTAAATAAACCCAAATGAGAGAGAAGGGTAAACTCTATCTCACGTCCCAACCCAGGAAAAGAGTGCCAACATTTCTAGAAGTCCATCCTTTATGTTCAGCATCTCACTCATCTATCAAAGTAAGTAAATGTGTGGAGGGACCATGCCTCGCCACTATGTCACACAGTTGAGGGGGCATAATATCCAAGAAGAAGACAAACAACATGGTCCATCAGGGGGGTGCTACTCAATGTAAGTAGGAATCACTCCCTACCCAATATGGGTTACAAATCGGTGGGTACATGACACATTCCCTAGTACGTCAGGGGGGGCACTAAAAGTTAGGAGGAATTGAGCCCTATATGATATGGGATACAACTCAGTGGGTAGATATCCCACACTCTAGTGCATCTGGAGGGTGCCACCCAATGTTATGAGGACCCTCATTTTATTTTATAGGGTGGTACAACTCAGTGGGTAGAAGACTCACACCCTAGTGCCATAGGGGCTACCACTCTATAGATATAGGACCCACACCCTAATGCCACAGAGGGTACCACTCAAAGCTTAGAGGACCCACACAATAATTCTATAGGGGGTACCATTCATAGTAAGGATGAAATACACCCAATATGATAGGGGTACTACTCTGAAAATAGATATAGGGCCCATTCCTTAGTCTATCAGGGGGTTCCACTCTAGTGATCATGTCTGGTCACTATCATTATCAAGTGTCTCTTAAATAAGAATAACTCCAAAAATATCTCCAATCATATCTCATATTCAAAAATTGATTCCACCATCACATTCAATATGAAAAAACACTCTAGATAGACTACTCACAGGCTAAAATCCAAGTCCAAACTAAGGATATCCAAGAGTTTGAATTTTCCTCAAAAGGGGTGAAGGGGTACATAGCATGTGAATTGACCCACATGGTGTGTGGTCCCATAAAATTTCCAAGATATGTACCTAATGGTACATGTATCACTAACCATATCGCATTACATTATGTTTAGGGATATTTCATGGCATGCCTCATCCACCCAGGGTCTTGACCGTGCTTCCTGGTCATGTTTGTGTACTTTTCTTGTGTCCATGTACATTAAAACATGGCATGTTCATGGATGTTCTCATGCCTGTTAACTATTATAGTAAATGATGAGTCACCATCACAAGGTCACACAATGTATGGGGGTCCCACATGGTTGTACAACCCTAGATATCACATCCAAAGACCTACACGCCCTGTGTTCTTCAGACTACACAATGTGTAGTTACATTTTTCACATAAAGTTAGTTCTTCAATTGGAAACTCAAAATCCTAATCATCCACCATGGATATTGCCACCAACCACCCAAAATAAGTGGATACATACTCTGATCGGTGATTCTATCCCTCTACTTTCTGGGAATCGAAACCCAATTATTCTCGTGCGAACCTGCATGCATCTTCATGCCTCACTCATCTATCGTTGCTTCCATTGGTCTTGGATCTAAAATCCATGAAAAAATCACTTTTTATACCATGATTCCTCCCAAAATACAACCTTTATTGATGATCCCTTCATCACCCACAAAACCATTACAAATATGGGGGTATGATCAGGATCAGCCCCGCCCGACAATGTTGAATAGCTTCCCTGTGGTCTAACGATGACTAATGCAAATAATTTTTGGGTTAAAGGCATAATAAAAATGTTTTAATGATCATTGGATAAGATTTCTTGTCCAACAAATGAAATTTGGGGATCCAAGGTGAAAAAAAAAATTATTGATCAATTAAATATGTACATGGGTGCATGTAATGACTTATAATTGGTGCATTATAAAGGAAGAGATGATTATGATCAATCAAACTGAACAATAGGGTCATAAACTGAGAACTTATGAGTCCTAGGTAGTTTTTGATACTTCTTCATCAAATATTGATCTCTTCAATGAGTGATAGGGGTTGTTGTGTTCACTGCGCTTCGAATTGCTTTGATCTGAAGTCTCATCATCCTCAGATCTTGATTCACTAATGGAATGAGGAATAATACACTATTAATTATCCTAATATTTATACGGAACTACTTGGGGAATTTCTATAATGGTGAATGTATGGAAATTCTATTTTGGTTAGATTAATTAATTAATTAATTTAATCAATTAATTAATCCACTGAACATACCGCCAATGGTTGTTTTATCTGAACGCCCTATGCCAACTTATTTTAGGTCTCACCTTAGGTAAACGTCGTGTTTCAGAATCAAATATGGTATAATATATCTAATTCTATATTCTATTTAATATTTATTCCATTTTCTTTAAAAATTGTGTGTGTGTGTGTAATATATAATATATTTAGTATTTTTATAAAATTAATTTTGGGCACACTAGGCCTAGGAATCGCATGCTACCTTGGACCCTAGCTCTAAAAATATATGTAGAAATATTTCAAAGTATTATAAGGAAAAAACTAGGTCTTCACAATGACTCCCTCATATGGTTTTTTTCATTCAACCAAAAATATTTTCACACCTACTAGGAGCCACAGGTTGCTAAATATCAGGCTATTTGTGAGGGTTTAAGGTTTTCCATTGAGAGAGGATGGAACTAAATCATCCTATAATAAGACTACCTCTCCATTATTAATGAAATCTACACACCGTAGAATGGATTCTAGTCTTTTGGATTGTTGGTTATTAATATCCAATCCCTTATCATCTCTTTCTCAGTATGAAATTTCTCATTCATCGAAAGATAAGGGAATAAGGTGGCTCATGATTTGAAAACCTGGGGTTGTTCAAGAGAGTATCATATTTTTTTGATTAATTTTCCTCCTTAGTTTATGTCTTTTGTTTTACTTTATCCTTGATCGATTTATTAAATTTCCATTGTTTGTTGAAAAAAGTGTGTGTGTGTGTGTGTGTGTGTGTGTTTCAACTAATATATAAATATATTAAGACTTACAATATGTGAGTGTGTGTGTGTAAACACACACACACATAGGACTTTATACATGTGTGTGTGCATAAACTAATATCTTTATTACTCAATATTTGATATATATTAAGCACTAGCAGGCTTCCTTAGGTATTTAATAACCATTAAAATGCTTGTTGGATCTATAAAATGACGCACAAACATATATGCATTCATGAATGTATATTTATTTTAATATATTAAATGTATAATATTATATGCATATATTTGTGTGTTAATACAGTTATAAATTTGTATATTAATTCATATATTAACATGAATATATTTATATATTAATCAATAGGTTAACACATATAAATTTATATGTGTGTGCTCGTGTGTGAACATAAGTATATTTATATTAATATATATATATATATATTAATTTATGTACTAATGATAATTTATAATTTAATACACATGTGCTCACACACATATAAATTAATATATGTATTAATGATCATTTATAAGTTAATACAAACATGTGTGCATGCACACACACGTATATATATGTTTTATTTATTTATATATGTGTATTTATTTATATATATATTATAAATATAGTTTAAATTTTTATATATATATAGTAATTTATAATATTTTTTCATATATATTTTTAATTATTTTTAGTTATTATTAATGGATTGTAATATAATTATAAATATATAAACACAAAATGGATTTTGTTTTTTGTTGGTCGAAGTGGACACTCAAGAGGGGGGTGAATTGAGTTCCAATTAAAATTTCTGTCTAAAAATATTTCTATTAAAATCCCCAATTTATAAAACAAGTTAAACTCTAGTGAATTTGTAAAACTGTAAAGGTTCAATTAGATTCTCAAAAGACTGATTAGGTCTCAGTTAATCTAATCAGAAGATTAAATTAGATTTTGAAACTAACCTACTGATTTACAATAGTTACAAAAACTTTCTAGATTAACTATCAAAGTAACTTTAAATAGCTTGTATTTCAAAGTAATAGCAGCAGAATATAAATTAGATAATGTATACATTATACTTAAACTAAAAAGAACAGCAGATATAACCAAGAGGTTCAGTCTCAAGGTGAGACTTAGTCCTCTTAACCAGTTTATATAAAAGTGATCCACACCCTGGATCAGGGTTAACAACAGTACAAGACTGTCTAGGCCACGCAGGGACCTCTACCATAGTTCTTCGTGGGAAAAAAAATAAAGACCATTCCACACAAGGAACTCTTCCATAGTTGGCATGGGTAAACAAGAGTAAGGAGTTTTGGTGTGAGGATTGTGATATCCTCCAGTTCAGCATAGGAGTCAGTGTGTGTGTAAGATATACAGAGTACACACACTGCTCGAATAATTAAATAAAGAAATCACTTAGAGAGAGTATATGAATGTTTAGAAAGATCTAGTGATTAGCAGTGCAGCTCTAGACTCCTTGGATTAAGTAGAAATGCTTCTGAGTCCTTCTCTGGTTTTGTGTAAAAAATAGAGTGTCATGGTTCAGCTTGGGTTCTTCACGAGTGAGAATGTTCTCTTGATTTAAGTTCCTCCATTAGTGTCGGATTGTATGCATGTGAGTTCTTGAAAGATCTTGCAATCTCTTCTGCATGCTCAGGATTGTTCTTTTTTTTAGTACAGAGCTCACGTGTATTGTCAGTAGCTTCGCGTATGTTCTAGTATGTGCATCTGTGTGTATATATCTCCTCTATTGCAGCTCAATTCTCCTTATATTCCTCGATCTCCGGCAATAGGAATGATTACCTTTTCATAGGTACGAGGTACAGTTTCCTGACATGCCAACAACTATCATTAAATAACATCCATTGCATTAAAAACATCAAATATGACCGTTAGCATTATTTAAATAATATTGACAAATGGTTAAGAAAAGGTGTCACAGTAGTTATGCAAACAGTGTCTCCTTCACGGTGTGACCTTCATGGTATGACCTTCACGGAATGTGGCTCACGGTATGACCTTCACGGTGTGTCCTTCACGGTATGTGGCTCATGGTATGACCTTCACAGTATGTGGCTCATGGTGTGTCCTTCACGGTATGTGTCTCATGGTTTGACCTTCACAGTATGTGGCTCACGGTGTGTCCTTCACGGTGTCTCCATGTCACGGTGTTAGGCTTACTATCACAGTGTGTTGAGGCCATGGTGTCTACTAGGACTGACGGTGTGTCCTTCATGGTGTCAGGCTTACTGTGTCTGTCTTACACTTCACGGTGTCTGTGTCTTGCACACAGTCTATCTTACTATGTCAAACATCACGGTGTCTGTGTCTTGTACACAGTCTATCTTACTGTGTCAAACTTCACGATGTCTTGATACTTAGACAAATTACTGTATTCAAACTTAAACAGTAATATGCATAATATGAATTAAGCTCAACCATTATAAGGTAAGAGAACTTGAAACATAAGTATAGAGGATTGATAAGATAAGTGATATTTGTGATCATGCATAAGATTTGTAAATAATAATGAGTGTAATTAATAGTAAAAAGATTTGTGATCATTAAAACATGATTAATACATGAGTAGTCCAACAATCTTCCCCTTATTGATGATCAAAAATCATTTATAGTTAAAGTATAAATGAAATGAAATGTTAGAGAAAATAACATATAGAAAAATAACAATTAAAATACTAAGAGATAACTCTTATCACTTTTTCTCTCCCTTTTGGGATTATCAAAAAGTAGAGAGAATGGAGTGAAACAATACATTTGTCATTAAAAAAATTCAGACTACATCATACAATAGAAATACAAAAATCAAAGACATCCCATCAAAAATTAAGAATCATTGGTTGGAATCACGGATTGGCTTTCTCTTTTCCTTTATCAGCAGCAGGAGATGGATTTGATGTAGAAGAAGGCATGGAGGTAGTAGAAAAATATGGTAAAGGTAGACCTTCAAAAATAGATGAAGCCAAAGAAGGAGCAGTAGAAGATCTAGTCTGTGGTTGGTCAAGAATGACTGGTCTGATCTGAGATAGGGCTTGGCTGACTGACATGGCAGTTAAGGCTAGGGTAGGTAGACCAGGTCTAAGGGGGGAAGCAGCTGGTGCAACTATGGCTGTACTCTGCACATGAATATATGGCTTTAGAAGATTTATGAAATCAGTAATGATTTCTACGCCATATTGCATAGCCTTTTCAAAATCATCCTTATTCTCCATGAATTTATCCAACAATCTGGTGAACTCTGTAAGCATCTGAACTTGAGCTTTGAAATCCTGAGTCACTGGAGGGATTTACAGATTCTCTACAAGATCTCTCATGCATTGTAGCATCTTTGTGTGCCTTTCTCCAATATTCTCATCAAACAAAAATTGTTAGGGATTCATATGAGATACAATATCTCTAGAAATGTTGGAAACATTTGGTTCAGGAGAAGTAGCAACAGGTGCAGGAGGAGTAACAACAGAAGCAGGCTCTGATCTTGAAGATAGTTCATTCTACAATTCTGCTACTATACTTTTCAAAGTTGCAACATCGGCACTAATAAACTTACTTTCAACTCTGACTTCTTGAATTTCATGGATCATCCTTGGTTGAATATTAAGAATGATGTTCTCTACAAGCAACGATGCATCTTCCTGACTTAGTTGAGTCACAGGAAGAGGTTGAGAGGTCAAGATCCTCTCCATTCCAGCCAATATAGTCTCTCTAAAGGCTTTCAAATAATCTTTAGTTACAAAGGATTGCTGATCAGGTAAGGATTCAGGTGAAGAAATTGGTCCATGGGCAGGTTCAGGTTCTGGTTATGGTTCTGAGTCATTTTCAGTTTCAGATTCTGATTCAGGTTGAGGTTGAGGTTGAGGTTGAGGGTGAGTGACTGACTTCAATTGAAATAGAGAAGAGAGATCTATAACATTTGTAGTAACTTTTTGTGATTCACTCACATCATAAAAGCTTGGAAATTCATACCGAGTGTACACAGAAAAAGAGACAGTTTGTTGAGAGGCTTTAGCAGATCCAACTTCATTAATTTCACCTTCACCAATCTCAAGGATTTTAGGTTCCTCCCCCTCAAACTGTGCTTCCATTTCAGAAACTATAGGCTTAGCATCATGATCAAGATCCATAGGATCAACTCTATTCTCCTCATCCATTTCTTACCTTCAAAACTGAAAGGAAATTTCCATCCTCTCTTTATCAGAGGGTATGTACTCAGGAACCGACTATTCCATAGGATGGGCTTCCAGACTTGATTCTTTTTCAATAGGTAGTTCTTCTAGACTTTCTTCTAGCATTGCAGGGAGGTTTTTTGCACCACCAAACTCTTCCATAGCTTGCTGCTCTAAATCAGGGACAATCAAATCTCTTGCAGCCTCAGGTTGGGTTTCTGGATCAACACCCTCTCTAGAAGCATTAGCTTCTTCCTCTCCAAGAATAGCAGGAGATTCTTCTTCTCTAAAAACAATAGAAGGTTTTTCTTCTCTAAGAACAACAGCAACTTCCTCTCTAAGAGGTATTTCAGCAGGAACATTAGCAGGGATAGCAGTCCTTTCCTTCTCAATAGGAGTTTCTTCCTTTTTAGGTACTTAATTCTCTTCTCTAGGTGGTACTTTAGTTTCCACTTCCTCTTCTTATTCCTCTTCTGGATACTCAACCATCTCATCTGGTTCCAAACCAGGATCAGTAATATTCTTTGGCCTTCTTGGATAATCAAAAGGATTATACTTCTTATAAAGTTGATCATTATCCTCAACCCACTACTTCTTCCAAGGGTTCCAGTTAATTTTCATCCTTCTAATGGTAGTCTTGGACAAACAAAAATTAAAATCCATGATTACTTCCTCATTTGGTCCAACCACTCCTTTGGAAACTAGCATAGTTAAGATCATCCTTGAGTAAAACAAGGAGGTGGATTTGGAAGTGACCTTAATCAGTTCACACATGTTGTGAATGATATATTTTCAAAGATTGATCTTATGGCCATTCTTCATATTATGAATTAGGAACACATCCTGATACTTCAGCACAGTAAAGTATCATTTCCTCCTACTAATCAAATTCTTAACAAACTTAAACAGGAGCCTTGTCTCCCCATCCAATTCAGCTGCTATGTCCCTTCTCTTGGTACCATTTCCAGTTAATATTTTCAAGGCATTCTCTAGGTCAAATATGTCGGTTGTTGGAGGAGGGTCTCTCTGGTAGTCATCACAAATCCCTTCATGAGGAATCCTTAGGCATGCAGCCCATAGCCTCAAAGAGAATGATAATTTTTGTCCATTGATCCAGCTTGTTACCATAAAACTTTCTCTAGCATTAAAGGAAAACTTTACATACTGGTAAAACTGAGATGCCAACCTCGGGTAAATAGGTCTATCTATTCGAGAGAACCATTAGAGCCATCCTTGTTCTCTTAAGATTTTTAGAACCAAAGAATTTCTAGATAGAAGCCACTCAGGGAAAATATCTTTCTCAGGAACTAAAGTACGGCTTACTAGGTTAGGATTCAGGGGTCCTTCGGGTGCAAGCTTCAGTGTCCTCTTCTGTTTCTTAGAGCGGCGCTTCTAAGATGAGGGTGAAGATGGACGCTTCATCCTTGGCATTCACTAAAGGTTCAGGCGAGAGAGAAGAAGAGAAGGTTTTCAAGGTAAATAGGGTTTGAGAGAGTGAGAAGGAGAGAGCTCAGGTAAGGAATCGAGTGAAAACCCTTTTGTTTTATCATTTGGAAATGTAAAACATCATAAAAACAAAAACGCGGGAAAGTAAATAGTGGTGAAATAAAAATTACCGCGATACAGATTAAAATAAATGCATAAATAATCTTCATGGTGAGACTATGAGTAGGTGTTACGGTGCGATGAAAAGCAATCGTCAAGGTGAGACAGTTGGTGGTCGTCATGATGAGACAGTGACTATTATGTGCAGTCACAGTGAGACAGTTGAGTGACAGACTGTGAACACAAGGTGTTAACTGTCAGACCGTAATCATGAAACAATAACCAAGAAACAGTTAACTTAAAACAGTAAAGTAAGATTCAGTAAAATATTAAACAGTAAGACTAGTAAGATGCCTATTTATGATTGATCATACCAAGATCATGTATGATGTAATCTAATCTCTCAGAATTTAATGGTTTAGTGAATATATCAGTAATTTGATATTCAGTACCAATGAATTCTAAAGTGATATCACCCTTTTGATAATTATCCCTCAAAAAGTGATGTCTTACATCAATATGCTTTGTCCGAGAATGTGAAACAGTATTCTTTGAAATTTTAATAGCACTTGTGTTATCACAATTTATTATTACATGTCAGAATTGATATCCATAGTCTAGTAAACTGTGTTTCATCCACAAAATTTGTGCACAACAACTGCCAACAGCTATGTATTCATCTTCTGTAGTAGATAATGTAACAGAATTTTGTTTCTTACTACACCATGATACTAGTGACTTGCCTAAAAGGTGACATTTTCTAGAGGTGATTTTTCTATCTAACTTACATCCAAAAAAATCAGCATAAAAATAACTAACTAATTCAAATGATTGTCCTTTAGGGTAGAACAGTCCTAAATTGGGTGTATGCTTGAGATATTTGAAAATTCTTTTTACAACATTTAAATGTGATTCTTTTGGATTTTCTTGAAAATGAGAACACATACACACACTAAACATAATATCAGGATGACTAGCAGTCGAGTAGAGTATACTTCCAATCATTCCTCTATAAGTGGTTTGATCAACATATTTTCTATCTTCATCATGATCCAACTTACAGATGATACTCATGAGAGTGTTACTAATTTTTGTGCTATCCAATCCAAAACATTTTAAAATATCTCTAGTATATTTACTTTGAGTTAAAATAATTCCATCATTATTTTGAAAATTTTGAAATCCAAGAAAGAATTTAAGTTCACCCATTAAACTCATTTCAAATTCGTTTTTCATCATTTTAGAAAAATCAGTACATAATGATGTTTTTGATGATCCATAAATAATATCATCTACATAAATTTGTACAAATAAAACATCTTTAAAAATTCGTTTTATGAATAGAGTAGGATCATCTATTCCTTTTGTAAAACCTTTAGAAATTAGAAAAGTACATAATCTATCATACCAAGCTCTTGGAGCTTGCTTTAAACCATATAAAGCATTTGATAATTTGAAAATATGATTTGGAAAATGAGGGTTTGTAAATCCAGGTGGTTTTTCAACAAAAACATCCTCAGTTATATACCCATTTAAGAATGCACTCTTGACATCCATTTGATATAGTTTAAAATTCAGATGTGCAGCATAAGCAAGTAGAATTCTAATGGCTTCAAGTCTGGCTAATGTAGTAAAAGTCTCCTCATAGTTAATTCCTTCTTCTTGACTATAGACTTGTGCAACTAATCTAGCCTTGTTTCTAACTATGTTTCCAGCTTCATCTACTTTATTTCTAAACACTCATTTTGTGCCTGTCACGACCCGACCCTACCCGGGCTCAAGCCGCAATTACCCCTAGCCCGCCTCCATAGGCCAGGGGCAGGCGATAACCGCCGAAGGATAAATAACTCGGGGAGGCCTTTTACTAAGTACCTGTACACACACATGCAGCACACTCAATGTAGAAGTGCAGAGTAAAAGAAAATACAAGTAAAGTAAAGGGAAACTACTATATATAAACCACAAAAGTTCATCGACCTCTAACAGTACAAGAAAGTGCTAAGGTAAACTGAAAATAAAAGGGGAAAAACATGCACCCAACGAGAAAAGTGACACAACCCAGCAACAATTGAACAAAATAAAAACAGCTGGAAGGGTCCCCCACTTGGAACCCAACTATGACCGCCGTACGCGGTCTAAGCTCCCGAACTCCTAAGATCCGCTGAAGTCACGACCAACCTATCTGTCGTCTACAAGGGCACACCAAGTGCGGGAAAATCCCAAGCAGGGGTGATTATAAAAATACTCAGTAGGATACCTCGAAGGCTCAAGGGAGCAACAAAGAAGGTACCGAAGGGTGAGCAGTAGATCGAACAGGGAAAGTAGAGGAGTACAACCAAGAGTGCAGTAAGAGTAACAGTAGAGAGTCCAGCTCAACCCAATAAGAGGAAAGAAGGTAGACTCATCCAGACACAAGGAGTTGGAAACAGTGATAAGATGAACTTCTCGTCGAGTCTTTTCTACCTATATCAAGAGAGTAGACTCGTCCAACCATGAAAATCAAGACATGGAAATCACGTGGCATACCCTGTATGTCTTCACCTCTCCTGGAGGGAGATTAACCAAGACCCAAGGAGTGGGTACTGGAACAAGGTATATACATATCCATATGCTCAATCAAGAAGCCCAAACAAGATCGTAAGGGGAGCTCCATCCCATACCTCAGCCCAAGAATGTGAGTAGCCAACAGTCCCAGAAGTAAACACCATCGATGCCCAGCATCCTGCACATCTGACCTGAACTGCATGTCAAGGGACTCAAATCACCGTACCTTGATACTATCCGCTTTGGGCGGCACTGACTCGCCCTCACAGTTTTAGGTCACGTCACAAGGACGCGTCTTGGTGGGGAAAGTGCCCCTTGTACTTGAGAGTTCTGTGGAATGTCAAACTACACCTCATCACTGGCCCGCAGTCGAGAGGTCTCCTCAAAGTCGACAGGTGACCCCCTGCCCAGTCCCGCTGGAGGGTGATCCCTAGAAGTTGATGGGTTCCCACTGGAGGGAGACCAGGCAAGAGTCGACGGGTGCAACACTGCCCAGTCCCGTAAAAGGGGTAATCCACTGGAGGGAGACCTGGCTAAAGTCATTGAAGAGTTCTAATGCCCAGTCCCATAAAAGGGTACTCCACTGGAGGGAGGCTCGGAACCATCATCGGGGAACACTTCCCAGCCTTGCTGAAGTTAAACCCAGCATCGGCGACAACTTCCCAGCCCCACTGGAGGTAAACCCGGAACCGCTCTGGCCATCCCGGCTAGATGGTACTGCTCAGTGAACACAGTTGTACTGGCCATCCCTGCTGCATGGTAACCCACTGGCCATCCCTGCTGAATGGTGCCGCTCTAGCCACCCCTACTGGGTGGTACCACACTGGCCAGCCTTACTGAAAACAAACTCCTGGCCAGCCCTACTCGAAACAAACTCTTGGCCAGCCCTGCTAGAAACAACCTCCTGGGTAGAGGATCGGTGCCCGCGTAAAGTGTTTATCACACCGATTTCACAAGAACTCCACCAGAGAACACGAAGGAATGGGGGAAACTCCTCAGGCCACTCAGGGCGATCACGCTCTAATCCGCTGAGTCACTGTTGAAGCGGACTGAGACAACTCATCCCAGAATGTGGGAAAACAACCACATTATACGAGAACACGTAGGAGTAAATGGTGTCACAGTCTGGTGAAAAGGGTAAGGTACTGAAACCCCTCACAGCTGAAGAAACAGAGGAACCAAACCATCTCTGCCGACCAAATGAGAACAGAACCAAGGGAAAACTCAACTCTGCTGGTCAACAAACGAGAACAGGACCAAGGGAAAACTCAACCCTACTGGTCAACAAATGATAGCAGGACCAGGGGAAAAACTCAAACCCCCTAGTCAAACAAACGAGAACAGAGGAACCCTCTACGTCGTGAGAGGTCAAAATTACATAAAGCAGAACATGGAACGCACATGGGGTCCACATGATGTGTGGCCCCAAGTCAACCCCAACCAAGCGCACAAACATTCTCAGGTACAAACAACCACATGTACCTCCCATCATTCCCATATACCCCCAAAGTATACCACGTTTCTAGCCCAAAGGCTATCATGCACATGGCACCCAACGTCAACGCAAAGGGTGTAAACGTAACAACTCCAACTTTCCACCTCATCGGCCCAGGCACGGCCAACTACATCTCTTCAAGAATTCACATCACTCTCCCAAGAGTGAACGCGGTCACATGCCAAGGGTTCTCTGCAAACACTGCAGGAAGAACCTCCACTGGTACACCTTCATATTTACACATTTAATAAGATTGTGTAAGATCCTCCACTTTGCTGAACAGATTACACCATTGTAATCCTTGTAGAAAAACACGCGATATAGACTACTTACTCGCCTCAAATGGATATCCGACATAAAAGTTGTCCAACACCACTTTACACCCGAACAGCGTCCCGTAATCCCGAGCCTCGGCCCTAAAAACAGTCGGGCGCATCGCGCCATTGCAAACCCCTCGGGAAAACACATCAAAAGGATTTCTCACTTGAGTGGAACTGATACCGGGAGAAAAGATGCAATCTGGTGCACCACACATGAGTTGTGATACGTGGGACCCACATCTCGGTCCCGAAGCACAACAAACAGATCGCACCATTGTGATCCTCTCGAAATGATACAAAAGTTCGACTAATCACTTGTCCAAAACAGGCACCCGGTGATAAAGCTGGAAATCACCGCCAACTCCCAAAACGGCCCCCATGGGACCCGCACCATCATGCGGAATTAAAGCGGGCGGATTGCGCCATTGCAATACCCTCTGAAAAACACCCTACATTGACTACTTGCACGCCCCGAACGGACCTCCGATGAAAAAGTTACCAAAAACTGCGTACAGCTCAAAAGACGGGCCATGGGGCCCACGCCTCAACTTTATCTTCAATGCCTGAAACCACACTGGAAAACTTTTCCTCGGAACTAGGGTCCCAACCCCACTGACGGTGCTCAAATCGGACATCGGATGCGTCCATACCGCTCAAAACACAAACCCCCGGAAAAACGTCAAACTACTTAAAGGCATGTCGCGCCTCCGAGGCCCCCATTTCAGGAGTTAAAAATTTCCAGGACCATCTCAAAATCTTCGTCTCTATTTAAGGAATTTGGCGCCGCTATCGGCGCGTGAATCCGACACTCGGGCTTCCTTTTAGAGGCGATTTAAGTTTTATCAGACCGAACGGGGTGGGCGGGGCCGATTCGGCCAGCCCACCCACTGCCTGAGCCGGCCCGCGGTTCACCGTGCGGGCTGGCCCGCATCACCCGGACCAGCTGAGCCGGTCCAGCTATTTCCCCATAGGACCCGCGAAGCGCGGGTCCCTTGTATGCTGGTCGGGGTCACGAAGACCCCGGGTCTTCCTCCCGCAATGACCGACCAAAGGTCGGTCCTCCTCCCCCCGTGCTCCGCACCCCGCTGGCCCCTGCTGCCGACGACCGTCTCGACCCAGCGCCGCAGCCCCTGCCACTCCCTGCTCAACCTCAATCGGCACCTCCTGCTCGTACCGGCTGAAGACCACCCAGCCAACTGCCCTACTGACCTAGCGCCTCCGCTGAAAGAAGCCTGCGCCGCCGCCGCCGCCGCCTATCACTGCCCCGGACCGCCGGAATCCTCAAAACCGGCCGGAAAAATCCAAACCACCGGAAAACCCGCAAACTTCGCCGGACCGCTGTGGGAAGTTCGGGACTCAGAATTCAAATTCATAACTAGCTTCGGAAAGATCATAAAATATACTAAGCATTCATGTGATTTGTTCGAAAATCCAACAGCAAATCGACGTGATTAATCGGGCTCAAAGTAGGTGCGGGGAAAATTAAACGAAAACGACAAATCCTACCTTGTTGGGCTTTGCCTGGACCTTCGCCGCATGTCCGTCGGAGTTGTCGCACCTCACCGGGGTGGTGGAGGAGAGGATGGAGGAGGATCTTCTTCCTTGGGAGAGCTTCTTCCAGGAGATGATTAAGGGGAAGAAGGAGGGTGGGGGTCAAGTTTAAATAGAAACACTTAAACTCCCCGCCCGTAAGCCCCGTACCTGAACCCTCAGCAGGGTTGAGGTTAAGCCTCTCCTAGGGTGAAAACATCCTCCCGAGCACAATGACGGTCTTGAAATTTTAATCTGAGGCCTCGTTCAAAAGTTATAAAACTTAACACTCGAGGCTGCCAAATTACGAAAATGCCCCTGGGGCTATTTTTCACAGACGGCCCATGCCGGCGAAACTTACACCCCTCCTAGGGTAAACGGCATATTCTGAACTCAACGGTGCCCTTGGTTTTCCCATCTGAGCCACCATTTAAGAGATACCTAAGTTTAACCATTAAACAAATAAATTAATTAATTAATTAATCCATTTAACGTTCTGGTAGCGTGCGAGGGGTCCAAACTTCCCGCGCCAACATGCTTTATGTCATTCCTAGGGTAAACACCCCATTCTAGACCCATCCATACACTCAGACTTCTGATCCGGATCACCAAATAGGAGTTATCCACTTTATTTGGCGCGCTCAGTGTGAACGCACTGAAAACCTAATTCCGGCCACACCGGGGCTCGGAATCGCACACCGTCTGAAGGCGCTGCTCTGGAATAATATCAAGAATATTCAAAAGTCTTTTATAGAAAAAATAGGGTTCTTATAGTGACTATGGTGAAAGTTTCCTTAGGTATTTCAACAAGTTTTCAAACTTTATTTCTTTCAAACTGATTAAGTTCTTCTTATATAGAAATTACCCAACATTCATCATTAATAGCATCATTAATGTTTTTAGGTTCAAGCTGTGACAAGAAGGCTTGATGTTCAACCTGATTTCTAAGAGAAGCTCTAGTCTGTGTCCCTCTATCCAGATTTCCTACAACAGCATCTAAAGGATGATTCTTTAGAATCCTATTTGATCTAGTAAAGGTAGGACTAGAAATTTCAGGTTCTTCTCTAGGTTCGGGTTTATTAAGAGTAGATTCTAAAATATTTACAGAACTGGTTGTCTTTAAAGCAGGTTTATTGAATTTATCATTAAGTTTTAGAACAGACAAATCTTCTTCAAGATTTTCAAGAGATGACGTAGGTTCATGTGGATCAGTTTCATCAAATTTGATGTGAGCATATTCTTCCACACACTTGGTTATCTTATTGAAGACTTTATAGGCTTTGTTATTTATAGAATATACTAAAAAGATTCCTTCATCACTCTTAGAAGCAAACTTGTCCATATTATCCTTGGTATTTAGAATAAAGACTTTGCAACCAAAGACTCTAAAGTAGATAACTTTATGTTTCCTATTGTTCCATAGTTCATAAGGGGTCTTTTTGAGAATAGGTTTGACTAAGACTCTATTGATGACATAACAAGTTGTATTTATAGATTCAGCCCAAAAATAAATAGGCATATCATACTCATTAAGCATGGTTCTTGCAATTTCTTGCAGGGTTCTATTTCTTCTTTCTACTACACCATTCTGTTGAGGTGTTCTAGGGGCAGAGAAATTGTGATTATAACCATTTTTTGAGAAATAAGAGTCAAACTCATGATTTTCAAACTCACATATATGATCACTTCTTAGGGTCTTAATCTTAAGTCCACTAAGGTTTTTTATAGACTCGGAGTATTTAATAAAGTAAGAACAAGCTTCACTTTTGTGAGATAAGAAGTATACCCAAGAATATCTAGAAAAGTCATCTACTAAGAAATAGACATAGTCCTTCCCATTTATACTAGAAACTCTAGAAGGTCCAAACAAGTCCATGTGAACCAACTCGAGAGGTTGATAAGTTGACACTTCTTTCTTATTCTTGAAAGAGATTTTGTGTTTCTTTCCCTTTTGACAGGGATTACAAACTTTATCATTTGGAAATTCAAGTTTGGGTAAGTCTCTAACCAATTTCTTCCTAGTCATCTTTCTAAGTGAGTGTATATTGCAGTGTCCTAATCTATTATTCCATAACCAAGACTCTTTATGAAAATAATTTAAACAAGTAATATTTTTCTTAGCTAAGGAATTTAAATCAACAGCATAAACATTTTCATTTCTCAAAGCATAAAATATTAGAACATTCTTAGAATTAAAAACATTACAAGAATCATTTTCAAATTTAACATTAAAGCCATCATCACATAATTGATATATGATTAACATGTTGTATTTAAGTCCATCAACAAATAAAACTTTAGAAATTAAAATTGAATTAGTGTTACCAATTTGGACTAGGCCGATGATCTTTCCTTTAGAATTATCACCAAAGGTGACATGGACTCCATAAATCTTGATTAGGCTCTTGAAACATGAGTAATCCCCAGTCATATTCCTTGAACATCCACTATCCAAGTACCATATCTTCTTATGGGAACTCTTCAAGCAGGTTTCCTACAAAACAGTTTTAAACAGAGAATTATTTTGGTACCCAGATTCTCTTACGTCCAGACAGGTTAGAAATCAATGATTTTGGTACCCAAATTTGTCTTATGGGTCTCATATATTTTACATAATTAAAAGATTTTGAAAGATAAACTCTATTTGATATATAACTATATGAATAACTAGTTGAAGCATACGAATTTCCAAAACTTGTACTAGCAGTATTCTGTCTAGTTTTAGGAATAAATCTAGTTTTAGTGAACTATCTTTTCCATGTTGGTAACCAATTCCAGTAGTGTACTTTGGTGCCACTTTCTTTCCTAGAATTTTAGTTAGAGTGTCTTTTCCATTTGTGAACTTTTCTAAGTCTTTTCTAAGTTTCTCATTAGACATTTTCAGTTCAGTATTTTCCTTTAACAGTTGATCATTCTTTTATTTTTCTATATCAAGGGCAGATTTAGCATTTTCAGTGAGAGCATGATGTTTCTTTAATGACTTATATTTGTCCTTAAGTTCATTTCATATTTCCTCAAACATATTTTAGTATTCAAAAAGTTCCTCACTAGTCATATTTTCATATTAAGAATCAGAATCAGTTCCAGAATAATAATCATTTAGCATAGGGGAAACAGGTACCTCAGAAGTATTGGTCATGAAACACATGTTGGCATGATTATTTTTAGAGTCATAAGCTTCAGACTCACTTGTGCTATCTTTTGAATCACTCTAAGTAGATTTCATATCTTTCTTGTACTTACTGTCCTTGTAGTCATGTTTCTTCTTGGACTTCAGTTTCGAGCAGTCTGCTTTAATGTGACCTTTCCTTTTGCATTCATAGAAAACAACCTCATCACTATTATTAGCTTTCTTCCAGTACTTTTTCCAATTATCTTTATTGTCATACTTTCCTTTGTAGTTTTATTTTATGAATAATTTCTTCTTCTTATAGAACTTCTTAAATCTCCTAGTCATCTGATCCATTTCTGCATCACTGTCAGATTCTGAACTTTCACTTGTTGGGCTTTTAGTTTGTATGTGAACTTTTTCTTTGTCCTTTCTATTTGAATAAGTAGACTTAAATGTCACTGACTTCCTTTTAGGTTCATCATCTTCCTCCTTATTCACTTTGAGTTCTTCCTCATACATCATAATCTTACCAATCAGTTCTTTAATAGGCAGAGCACCAATGTCACATGACTCTCTTATCGAAACAGATGTGCCTCTCCATCGGTCTGGTAGACATCTCAATATTCTCATAATTTGTTCCTTTACTAGAACAGGTTTACCAAGTGTACTCATTGTGTTTAATATCTCATTGAACCTGAGATACATATCAAAAATAGGTTCATCAGTCTTCATTTTAAAATTATAATATTTAATAGTATATGTATTTAATCTCATTTCCTTGACATTAGTTATTCCCTCATGAGAAACACCTAAAGTATCCCATATTTCATAAGCTGTTTTATAGGCAGATATTCTATTGAATTCCTCATCTCCTAATGCACAATACAGGGAATTCATAGCTTTACAGTTATTATTGTAAGCTACTTTAGTAGGTTCATCCCAAGTAGTTCTTTCTGTTTTTGGAATTTTATATTAAGATTCTACAGTAGTCCAGATATCAAAACCCATACTTTCTAAATGTATTTTCATTTTCAATTTCCACTGAGCATAGTTGGTACCATTGAAGAAAGGTGTCTGGTTAGTAGCAGCACCTTCTAGTCTAGTGTCCATAGCTAGATTTTAGAAGATAAATATTTAAAGAGATAAAATTTATAACTAACAGAAATTTAAAATCTTTAAAGATGCAACTAAAATAACATTTGAAAAATAGTTTGTTTTGAAATTCATTAACAAAAAAAACCTCCCTCTAATACCAAATTTTGCTCGGAGTGGACACTCAAGAGGGGGGTGAATTGAGTTCCAATTAAAATTTATATCTAAAAATATTTCTATTAAAATCCCCAATTTATAAAACAAGTTAAACTGTAGTGAATTTGTAAAACTGTAAAGGTACAATTAGATTCTCAAAAGACTGATTAGGTCTTAGTTAATCTAATCAGAAGATTAAATTAGCTTTTGAAACTAACCTACTGATTTACAATAGTTACAAACACTTGCTAGATTAACTATCAAAGTAACTTTAAATAATTTGTATTTCAAAGTAATAGCATAGGAATATAAATTAGATAATGTATACTTTATACTTAAACTAAAAATCACAGCAGATATAACCAAGAGGTTCAATCTCAATCCGAGACTTAGTCCTCTTAACCAATTTATATAAAAGTGATCCACACCCTGGATTGGGTTTAACAATAGTACAAGATTGTCTTGTCCATGCAGGGACCTCTACCACAATTCTTAGTGGGAAAC
This sequence comes from Viscum album, assembly GCA_963277665.1. Lineage (NCBI taxonomy): Eukaryota > Viridiplantae > Streptophyta > Magnoliopsida > Santalales > Viscaceae > Viscum > Viscum album. The sequence continues at coordinate 252,586,725 of OY728133.1, forward strand.
AAAAATAAAGACCAGGCCACACAATGACCTCTTCCATAGTTGTCGTGGGTAAACAAGAGTAAGGATTTTTGGTGTGAGGATTGTGATATTCTCCATTTCAGCACAGGAGTTAGTGTGAGTGTAAGATATACAGAGTACACACACTGCTCGAAGAAGTAAATAAAGAAATCACTTAGATAGAGTATATGAAAGTTTAGAAATCTCTAGTTATTAGCAGTGCAGCTCTGGACTCCTTGGATTCAGCATAAATGCTTCTGAGTTATTCTCTGGTTTTGTGTGTAAAAACAGAGTGTCATGGTTCAGCTTGGGTTCTTCACGAGTGAGAATTTTCTCTTGATTTCAGTTCCTCCAATATTGTCGGATTTTATACATGTGAGTTCTTGAAAGATCTTGAAATCTCTTCTTTGTGCTCAGGATTGTTATTTTATTCAGTACAGAGCTCGTGTGTATTGTCTGTAGCTTTGCGTATGTTCTAGTATGCGTATCTGTGTGTGTATATCTCCTATATTGCATCTAAATCCTCCTTATATTCCTTGAGATCTGGAAATAGGAATGATTACCTTTTCATAGGTACGAGGTACAGTTTCCTGACATGCCAACAACTACCATTAAATAACATTCAATGCATTAAAAACATCAAATATGACCGTTAGTATTATTTTAATAATATTGAAAAAAGGTTAAGAAATGGTTTCATAGTAGTTATGAAAACGTTGTCTCCTTCATGGTGTGACCTTAATGGTATGATCTTCACAGTATGTGGCTCACGGTATGACCTTCACGGTATGTAGCTCACGGTGTGTCCTTCATGGTATGTGGCTCACGGTATGTCCTTCACGGTATGTGTCTCACGGTGTGTCCTTCACGGTATGTGGCTCATGGTAGGACCATCACGGTATGTGGCTCACGGTGTGTCCTTCACGGTGTCTCAATGTCACGGTGTCAGGCTTACTGTCACGGTGTGTTGAGGCCACGGTGTCTCACTGGGACTCACGGTGTGTCCTTCACGGTGTTAGGCTTACTGTGTCTGTCTTACACTTTACGGCGTCTGTGTCTTGCACACATTCTATCTTACTGTGTCAAACTTCATGGTGTCTGTGTCTTGCACATAGTCTATCTTACTGTGTCAAACTTCACGGTGTCTTGATACTTAGAAAAATAACTATATTCAAACTTAAATAGTAATATGCATAATATGAATTAAGCTTAACCATTATAAGGTAAGAGAACTTGAAACATAAGTACAGAGGATTGATAATATAAGTGAGATTTGTGATCATGCATAAGATTTGTAAATAATAATAAGAGTAATTAATAGTAAAAAGATTTGTGATCATTAAAACATGATTAATACATGGGGAGTCCAACATTTTTTAATGATTATCACATTTAAAACACACTTAAAATAAAAATTATTCATATTAAACATGTTTTGAAATGCCACTAAATTAGAAATGTTTTAAAACATGGCTAATTTATCCCTATTTTAAAATCCAGGTAAATTACCGACATTTAAAAATGAGGTTAAATTAATAAAATTTTAAAACATGGATAAATTAGGTATGTTTGAAAAGGCGTCTATATTATCGATGTTTTAAAACATGAATATTTAGCCATGTTTTTAGAAAAAATGGATAAAAACGGCTAAATGTTTATTTTTTATAGTGAAAACAAATAAAGAAAATAATTCCAAAAGGTTTAAAGAGACCCACAATGAGCTTAATGTTGATGGATTCAAGAGTTTGGTGTATTGTGAGTAAGAATTTTAATATTAAACTAATGAGTTATAATTGAAGAAAGAGGGATGTTTCAATTATAGAGTGTGGAAAATATTTCAATAAGTTTTATTGGTAGAATAAGTTGAATATTCTATTGTTATTTTTCTACTTAAACCTGAAAGTATTTCCATTCATTGTTGTTTTGGGGGAGTAGTATCTAAGGTTAAAGAAAAATTAAATTGAGGATTTAATACTTTAAAAATTTCTAACATATTTTTCACAAATTTTAATATATGATAGAGATATTGAAATTTAGAGATTATTGGAAGAAAAAATCAAAAAAAACATTGTTTTTAAAAATTATGAATCTTCTTATTCAATGTCACTATCCTTAACTTGAAAGTGTAAAAACAATAGTTTTTTAAATGGATGTTAATTAATAGGATGATGGATTATAATTTGAAAAAAAATTAATTTATGAACACTCATCCCATAATCCTATCACTAATGATTTCTCACTATAATTTTATAGTTAATGGAGACTCATTGTTAGTCATTTAGGTAAGTATTACATTAATATATAATTTTTGTGCTTTTTTAGTGGGATATAATTTGTGTTTTCTTTATGTAAAGTTGATGTAAAATTACCAAAATATATTTCATTTTCCTTAGGAGTGAAATGTTAGAGTTTGAACCTAAGTTAAAGGGTTGTCACACGCTATCTAGTCTAATCATATATAATTTTTCAAATGCAGTGAGTGATGGTAATGCTTTAATAGTTGAGGAAATTACGGAATAAAACCAAATTTAGATAAAACTTGATCCTATAATTTTTTAAATTTAAAAAAAAAATATTATTTGTTCTTTAAAGAATTATATAGCTATTAGTTCATTTTTTTGGATTGTTGACAATAAAAATATTAGGTTTTGGGATTCACTTAGGAGTTGAGAGTAATGTGGAAGAAGATTCATGTATATTTACTAATGATTTAATAATTATTCAAAGAATCATTGAAAAATTATTCCTGAATATGATTTTCAAAACTTACCCATTTTCACTTTTACCTTTGTTGATTTAGAGGACTCAAGTGAGTGGTATAGCTAGGATAATAATGGTACACCCTTAGAAACGTTGCATATTTTTCTTCCCCTTCAAGGATGATTTAAATGGGTCAATTTGGACTTTATTATATATGTATATAACAAGTTTTTCACCACTATCAAGGGTTTTCCTCAATTTTTTCTTTTAACTATGATAGTATTTAGTGTTTACCAAGAAGTATCAGATCCCATAAAACTTATTTTCACTTAAAAACATCTAGTCAATTAATATTTTGTGGTTTTTTGATAAGAAAACATATCCTCATAGTTAATAAGGATAGTTTTTTAGAAGATTCTAGCTGTAGAATAAAAAATTATCATTATAAGTGAGGAAACACATGGTTTATGTATTTTCATGGAAAATTATTTTTAAGTGTTATAAATAAATATGCCTCAAACCATACTTTTTATATCAAGTCTTGGGGAAATTTATTCATAATCTAGTGGAGTATATGAAATGGAATCCAACCTGTTCAGGCACCACTTTAGTCACTATATTAGAGAATAATTTCCATAGCCTTATCATCTTAAACCTAGTTTTATTTTTATTTGAAATAATTTTTTTGAACTATTTTTGCTTTTACTTATTCAATAAATTATAATCATAGAGGTGATTTTAGTTAACTTATGTAATTTTATAAAACTATAGTATCTCATTATTGGACAATATTCCATTCATTTTATTTTCTTACTTTTGTTTTTAAGAGTTCCCTTTGAAATATGCTCTTTATTGAAAATTATTTTTCATGTTTGTTTTTTTATATGATTTTTTTCCACTTGTGCTATATTTTTTACATTTTGTCTTTGTTGTGCTATTTTTTTACACGTTGGTTGCATTGTCCCTATCCTATTTCACCCACATTAGGACCAAACTTGGTTCCATATACCTCTACTCCACCTCCTCATATAGAAAAGGATACCAACCAATGGAAATGGGGTTTATGTATAGAGTGGGGTGATAATGAACTCATTGGTATAGTTTGCTATAAATCTGAGAGAAAGTAATATAATAATTGGTATCACAACATAAAATAATGACAAAAAAGGACATCATTGTGAAATGTAAAAAGAATTAGTACTAAATTCACCCAGGCTATAAAAAAATGGTAATATGCAATGATAGACAGTTATAATGATATAAACAAGATATCATGTGGTAATATCATATAATAGAAGTTCCAAAAGTAAGAAAAAATACTATATATTAAAGAAAATTGGCCTTGAGTCCATGAATGGTCCCATATACTAGCTCCAACCATGATCTATAGCTCATCCATCGACTGCAAGGACCTTTATCCTACTTTAATCACAAAACATAAAGTCTACTTAAGCACCCAGTGCCCGATAATGGAGTGAGTAAAACAAAGTAGGCAGCACCATTGAACTCCTTAAATAGATCTAGTAAATATAGTGTATTCTCATAGTGATATACCAAAATAATGACAAGTACAAATAAATTCATGCCCTCGAGTGCTTAGCTAGACACTTTTGGTAAAATCATACCTAGTTTGGCCAATGATAGAGTGTCTCTAAACATATCAATATAAATCATGTGTTTAATGGGGTTTTACATTCTTATGCCTATGATTTCTCAACTTAAAGTATATTGACTTCCATAGAACAATATAAGACTAAGGGGAATGAGAGCCCATGCATACATGATCAAATACCTATAGAATCTTGATCCCTAATAAAATCAATTTAATCACAAAATAAATTCATATCATGGATATGTGGATCTCAACCGAAGGGAATCTTAATCACATCATCACAACAACTAATATAGGTGACAAGTTTACACTATCTATATGGTCTCTCACAATTTTCATCTCAACCCTGGCATAACAACATCATATGAAGGTGGTAAGAGGATGGTTTCTATAGGTATCACCCCATGGGAATCTTGACTATGTCTTGGTAGAATTAGTTAAAGGTGATAAGATACACTTGATCAAGACAAGGGTGACTAATGGGAAAGTTGACTAGGTCCAGAATGATCTCATCCATCAGGAATATTGGTCCCTACCCATTTTAATTTAAGGAAAATGGGGAAAGGAAACCATGAACCATAGTGATGTTAGCTCAAAATAATCTCAATCCATTGAATAATATCCTGAAGTTCAGGGTAGGGTTGTCCCAATTCTATATCGGTCTCAACCCTTAGGTTTATTGGCCACTCATATGAACCTATTACGGTTTACTACAAAACATAATTAAATAAACTTTTAAGGTTGGGAATAACATTTTTTCCTCTACGATGTAATGTTAGGCGATTCCTCACTCACCAACCCCTTTTCAATATTCTAAAACTAAGGTCAAAACTCCCTTAATTCAACTCAATTAAGAGGGATACACTCACCCCTCATATGTATAATAAATCCAAAGTAACTAAAAAATAGCACAAATGCTCTCATTGAGGTCAACCAAAGGAAGCCTCTAGGATATAAAAGAAACCACATAATAAATTGAGGCTAAAGGTACTTGAATAGGTCCTTCATGAAAAAATATAACTTAAAGAACCCATATTCAGAATCCAAGTATAAGGTTCTTCCCACTTAAAATCAAGATCTCATTCATCATCATCCACAACATCAAGTCATAATAATTAGATGGTATTTCATGGACCTAAAAATTGTTACCCTAATAATATGTATTAAACATATATATCTTAGATTAATTTTAGGTCAATATATCAATGGTGGAAAGACCATATATCATACTATCCAAGAAAATACACATAAACCATATGAATTATTTAGGGACCACCTAATTAGGATTAATAGGGTCCCACTCATCGAAGATTCCTAGTTTATTCATCCTCAGATACAATGAATCAAAAAAAATCTAAGAAAAATCACTAAATTAGGGATCATCCATTAATATATGGTGAACACCAAGGAAACCCAAGAATAAAATAAAGTAGAGATGTAAGCATACCTGTATCACTCAACTATGACAGGAAAATCTATGATCTGAGCCTGAATAACGAATAAGATGTCATATAAGAGGGATAATATAAGAGATTTGAGATAGGTGGGACACACATACCTACTAGGTCAGAAATATGGGAGAAAAAAAATTGAAAAGAAATTTTAATTAATTAAAATTAAAAAAACCACTAAGGTGCCTCACAAAAACTATGACATCCACCCACTGGAACTCTTGTAGCCAACCAAAAAAACTCTTATGGGTTATCTAGAGGAATAATAACACTATAATGACTATTTTAACTCTAGTTTCAACTTTTTGGGGTTCTTTTAATATTATCATGATAATATTCCTCAACTATGGTACAATTTTCTTAAAAAAAGGTCAAACCTTCTCCAACACCTCCATCAATTATAAAAACTAAACTACATGAGTTTTGATCAAATTTATGTAAAAAACACCTTGAGAAAGGTTAGTGTCCTATAAAATCTCCATTTTAGTGGAGTTAATCCATAGTATGCTTCATCATATGTCACCAATCCTCACTAATAAACAACCCAAGCCACTATACCTGTATATCAGACTCCCTCTCCCATATATCCTCTTAGATAAATTTGTGCTACCATTGAACATGTATCGAATGGACTATATTCTCATGAATATTATTCTCACTCTGATCCATGGTATGAACTAGGAACTCCTTGAACATCATTTCAATCTCCAGCTTGAAACCGTCAAAAAATCACATGAGAAGGATGGGGGTGGTATTTTCTTAGTTGAGATACATGGAATACATCATGAATACCATTGAAAATATAAGTAATAATTAAATTATACTCCATGTTACTAATCCTATCAAAAACATTAAATAACCCCACACACCTTGGATCTAACTTCCCCTACCTCTAAATATTATGGTTCCCCAATCATGGGGACATTAATAAGAAAACTCAATCACTAACATCAAACTATATAGGATGGTGTCTTTGACATACATATGAGAACTGCCTACTCAATGTTGTTTCCAACCTATTCCTTGTCCAAAAAATATGATTCTATATATTATATACATGACTCGACCCCATAATCACTGGATCCCCAAACTCTATCAAACACAAAAGTTAATGGAATAACTTCGCATAAAAATCCTAAAAAGTTATTATTGAATCGATTCCTAATAAATTATGTTATAGGAAAACTCAACTAAGTAAAGATGAATTTACTAAGAAACACCAAAATCTATGATAAATTCTTATATCATGTTCTCTAAAATCCTAATGGTATTCTCAGACTATCCATCAGTCTGATAATGATAGGTAATACTCAAATGCACCTTCAAATCAAGAACCTTTTACAGACCCTTCTAGAAGCGTGATGTGTAATGAGAATCATGGTCTCAAATAATACTTTGTGTCACACCATGAAGATTCACAATCTCAGGGAAATATAACCTTCCCAAATCATTGAATGATAAATTCTCCTGGATAGGTATGAAATGTTTAATAGTGGTCAACAAGTCAACAACAACCTATACTACATCACTTCCTCAAGGGGTCCTTAAAAACCCCATCATGATATCTATGGTCACAAAATCCCACATCCAATCAAGAATAGGTAGATATTGTAGAATATCTATGGGTTATGAATTATCATTCTTTACCCTTTTATAAGTAAAGCATCATGAAATGAACCCCATTATGTGTTTCTTTATTCTATTCCACCAGTACTACCTATAAATATTGTGATACATCATTGTAAAACTGATGAGAACATCTCATCTTGAGGTGTGTTAATCATGTATCAAATCCTGAACCATTCTTATAGGAACTGAAACCTAAAATCAAACATTAATGACATCATCAGTATCCATGGATAAATTAGGTTGCATATCCCCTACAAATATAATGTCCTTCATCACCATGAAATATGATTCAAAGAGATAACTCTCCATCACCCTCTCATGGAGTGGTGATAAAATACCCAAAGATGTTAGGATCACTCTACCCTGATACTTCTAATCGTAAAGGTGATTCCCAATAAAAATTCTCATCATCTTCCACTCACTACTTATCACCTTCACCACCTTCACATGAGTCATCCTACTCAATTCATCATCAACAATGTTCCCATTCTCTAGGGTATATTCCATCTCAAAATCAAATGACTGATGATAATAAAACCACCTCTATCAGCAAAGGTTCTGGTCATGTTATGAGAATTTATACCTGAGGATCTTATGGTTTGTATAAAATATGGATCTATCACCCAAAAGATAATGACGCCAATATCTTAAAACGTGCAATATCTTTGTTATATCCAAATCATTATTTAGATAATTCTACTCATACGAACTCAATTGGCCAGATATATAAGTGAAAACATGATCATATTATATCAGAATATACAATATTCTAACCCCAGATGCATCACAATATAGGGAGTACTTATTACTTGGCTCAAGTAAGTTCAAAACTTGCATAGATGTAAATCTTCCCTTTGGCTTCTAGAAGGATATCTCACAAGGATCATACCAATAAAACTTCACCCCCATCTTGGTCAGGGCCATCATCTATATTTAAAGGTGGTATAAGTCTTGAATGAATTTCCTATAATTGAATTTCAATCCTAGGAAGCTATAGTTCTGAAATACATTCTTAGTCCACTACAAATAAACCACAAATTCAACCTTCCCAGTGTCCACTGATATGACTTCCTCAAATATCATATTCCCCAAGAAGTAGACCTCACTAGTCTAGAACTAAAACTTTTAAAATCTTGTAATAATGGAAATTCTCTCTCAATGTGCTTAGAAAGATCTCCAAATATCAAGCACGGTCATCCATCAACTGAGAGTACCAGAATGTAATCGATGAAGAATACCAAAAATGAATTCAAAAATAGGTAGAATACCCAATTCATCATGACCATAATCCATAGATCGAGTGTATTTAAATCCATACATCATGATAGGAGACTTGTATAGGATTGTACCTGATCCTAAAGGCACTATATGGAATATCATAAATCCTCACATGTAACTAATGATAACCCGACCTAAAATCGATCTTTAGGAACCACTAAGTGCCTCAACTAGTCAAATATATCATCAATATGAAGGAATATATTTATGTTACTGATTATAAATTATTTTATCCACCATTAATCTACAAAAATGTTTAATGAGTCACCCCCCTTCTTGGAAAACAAAATTGATCACCTAAATGGGGCACACTCAGGTGAATAAAACCGTTCACCTAAAAATCCTATTATTGATCCTTAATCTATTGAATCTATATAAAGGTTATAGTATTATGACCAATGGATATTATATCTGTACTTAGCACAATGTTTATTTAAACTCACCCTCTCTCTCAAGTGGAAACCATGATAAGTACAAGATAATGATGTCTTGGAATGGGTCAAAAATTACACGAATGACAGTACTACTCATCTCAGAAGGATGGAACTCAGAAGAAGCTGTGTAGAAAATCTAAAATTATTTCCAACATGAATAATGATTTGTTAGTAATTTGGATATAATATTTGCAGAATATGAGGAAAAATGAATAATAATAACTGAAGGATAGTTCTAAATAAAAATAAAATGTTCCATATGAAGATAAAAAAAATTTGTGTGTGGGGTGGAACATGAATGGACACACTTCTAAAGACTATGCTACAATAATTCCATCACAATTAGTGTTCTTAAAAAAGATTAAGGTTTTATCAGGAGATACTAGTGCTTTAAAATAGTTTGAGAAAATGAGGTTCATAGATAAAGAAATTAAATAAATAATGATATACATGCAGCCTCAATCACAATTAATTTTTAGATGTGAAATTATGAAGAGTGGATGAAATAGAGAAACTTGGTTGATAAAATCATATCAACCTTGATATTCACATTAAGAATCAATATGAATCCACCTTATTCCCTTAACCATTTTTTTTGTAATTTTTATTTCAAAATTGTAAATTGAAGGTGATGCATGTACATAGGGGGATAACCTTAGTAGTTGGAACAACCTCCACCTATGGATAGACAAGATAAGGAAGTGTAAATCCTAGAATGTTTCCTATGTTGGTTGAAAAAAGATTTTATGAAAGGTTCATCCTTAGAGAAGATGTGTAAATTTTCATGTCTAGACATCCACATATGAAATGATACATTTTAGTGTATTCTCATCATGAAAATCCTAAAGAATATATATTTAAGAGATTCATCATTATGAAGTTCATGAGAAAAGTCTCCTAAAGGAAAATATGTTTGGAGAATGGTGAAGTTACTACCATAATTGGTCTCTCATACAAATTTGATTAATCTAGAAATTTATTAAAGATCACATCATTTGTAATGGTATGTTTTTTTAATATATCATCATTGGTTACAAAAAAAATATAACAAAAAGTGTGATTAATTGAATTAATCAATTAAATAAGAAAAATGGAACTATAAAAGTGAGGCTAATTATACTACTTATTACATTTGAAAGTTTTTGATCTGTTTGTTGATGTGAGTGTAGGGGTTTTAGTTTAATCTATTATAAAAATGTTTCATATCTAAAATTGGTATCTTCAACCAAGAATAAAAGTGGCCAATATTGGAAGAAAATTTTTTGAGTCATCATTTCATGATATATCAAGATCAATTGGTAAAGTACATATTTGGTGTCTAGATCAAAACCACCGGTTTTCTATAATGATAATGGCTCACATATACATAGAATTAAATAATGGATGACATATTGATTAAGATTGAACTGATATCCTTTTCCCATGAACTTTTTATTTTTTATCAATAAGAGGTAGATAAAGTGAAATTAATGTTTTTAAAAGTAAAGGGTATAGAATGAAGATGAAGACTCACATATTGACATATACATTTAGAAATAACTTTGAAGGTATTTAAAATAAATACAAAGGTGGTATTGAAGATGCCACTTTGTGTGTGAGTTGTATTTTTTTTCTAAGTATTTATATGTTCAATGAAATAGAAATATTTCATTGATGTAAATATATTGAAGAATTTATAAATAAGAAGTTTGTTAAGGTTCATTTGAACTGATCAAGTCTTATTTTATCAAGAAAGGTGAAATTTATTTTAAATACACTGAGTTTAAGTATGAAAATCGGTGAGAAGTTATTAATATCTACAACATGTAATATGATTTATGGTTGAAGCACATTTGTTATCAAAATTATGAAAGTTTTCATAATGAGTTTACTTAATAAGTTTTCAAATCTTAACAAACTGAGAATGTGAAGATGATCGAATAGAGTCCAAAATAATGAGGCGATTGGATGGAGTCAATAATATTAAGGTGATTGGATGAATTCAATTATACTGACGTAATCAAATGATGGTTTCTGAGTAGAACCATCTGATGGAGTATCAATTAGATAGACTTTTATAAAGTATTCATTATCGATTCTAATGTATAAAACTTTCCAAATTTATCTAACATAGTCCATCAGAAAAACATGGTTGAAATGTATAATCAGATAGTGGAATGTTGGGAAGACCAGTAAAGAAAATTTCATAGTAACATCAAACAGATGTGAACAGACTAAGTTGATTAGCCTATAGATAGAGATAAATGTTTTACTGGTTAAGTTCATGGTTACATCAGATAGATGATGATTAGAAAAACAATACCAAACATTGATAAGTGTTGTTTTTTCCATTATCGAACATCACAATGACTAGTGGATATGATTAAATATGAAGTTTTAAAGAATATAAAATCCTATTTTTCACTATGAGGTTTCATCGAATAGAAATGTATAAAGTCTAATGATTAGAGTAATTTTAAAGAGGTTTAAGGAACTTAGTGGTTCCCAAGTGAAGTAAAGTGATGATTGAACTTGAATGAAGAGATGTAAGAAGTCCATAGGATGCACTTCTATAAATATTGAGATGAGAAGTTAATAATTTATGATGAATGAATGATGAAAGATGTTGAAAAGGTTAGAATTTATGAAAGTAATTATGATGTCTGGTTCTTGAACTTAGTGAGTCATCGAACAAACTTCATCAATCAGAAGAATGTGTTCTTGTGTATAATTTCTAATGGATAAACATTTGAAAAGAATAGGATTTGAAATTAGAAAATAAATATATATAATGATAAAACATGGATTTCATAAAAAAAGTAAAAATTTATAAGAAACATATAATAATAATTGAATAAATAGATTTCTGAATGATCATATAGGAGTTTTTGAATCATCAGATAGAGAAGAAGTTTCTGTAGTAGGTCATGATACATAAGAATGGTTGTTAAGTAATAAGATAAATTATTCTGAGTGATCAAAAAAACTATTTCCTTATAAAGTTAGAGGAAACATAGGAATAAAATCATATAGAAATTTTTGAGGTTTCTGATCAGTTTAATAAGACATAATTTTCTATGTAAGTTTTTCTATGAATTCATTGAAGTAATATATCCAAGTGATGTTCATTGGACTAAATTCTCCAATGAAATATATTTTAATAATGGTTTCTAAAAATTTGAATTATTCACAAGTTTTTGAGAAATTTCATTTGATAAAGTGTCATAAAGAAATAAAGTTGATTATTAAAAAGTCATCATCTTTCTCATACATAGATAGAAAGATTCTCTTTTTATATTTAGATAAATTATTATTCTTTCCCTTTTTAAGAGACTTGTATTTTTCTACCTTCTCTTTTATAGATATTCTCATCCTTCTATCATTTTTATCACTATATTTATCTTCCATAATTCTTTGAGAATTTACAATAAAATGTTCAATAGCTCCTTAGCCAAAGAACTTCATAGGTGACTTTACATTTTTACTTTCATGTTTATCTTTACACCCTTTTAGAAAAAAAATACATAAATTCATCAAGTTTTTTACCAACCTTTTCTTTGGTTTTAGATTCACTAGATTCTTCTTTGACTATAAATTTCCTAGATTTTATTATCTTGGGGGCCCTAAAAGAGATCTCTCAATCATATTTCTCCCTCTTATCGATGGTTTTTTCTATTCTCATTTCATAAGTGAATAGATTGTTATGTAGATCATCCGGAGAAAGAGTTTTACGATATCTATCTTCTAATAATGAAACATTTTCATTGAAATTATCAGGAAGAATTTGTAATATCTTTTTAACAATGGTTGAATATTTTAAATTCTCAACAAGAAATATTATGGTTCTTTTAATATCATTTAACCATGTAAAGAAGTAACCAGAATATTCATTATCACCCATCTTAATATCTTCATAATTTAATATCCATATTTGTGACTTATCTTTATTCACTTTCATATTTACTTCATATATATTCTTAAAATTATCTCATATATCATTCTATATTCCAATTCCTATAACTTTAAGAATATCACTTTTATAGGCCCCATCCATCATTACCCTAATTCAATGTATCATCAGCTTTTAGGGGGAAACCTTCAGCACTATGTAGGAAACCATCTGTAGAAGTATCAAGAACTTCATAGCTAATGGAAATAAGATAAGGTAACATCATATCCTTAAAAATATGATAGTTCTTACCATCAATGATTGGAATCCCCTTACTATTCATAGAATTTTGAACATTCATGTAAACCTCCCTTTTCCTCCAACTTCATTAATGAGTTGATGTAGGGAAGCATGGATCTGATACCACTTGAAAATACCAATCAGGATATATGTTATCACCAAGATGTGGATGTGGTGAATCAATAATATTTTATATTTACATTTTATTTCTTAATAAATAATCATTACCACCTATTAGAGATATATTACTTTATTTAAAAAAAATAAAACAAACACAACCAATGTAACACATATATTTCAAACTTTGGGTTTCTTTATAATACATATCATAAGGATTAATATCAGATTTTGAATACAAATGGATCAAATAATTCAAATTTAAAGATGAATTTAAGAATACTCTGGAAAAAATATCTATACACTTGTAAAAAAATTAAAAATATCATTAATTTCGTGGATTTGTAATTGTAAATGAAAATCGAGAAAATCAAGGATATGGAATATTTTTACAGAATAAAGTTAAGATGGATGAAGAGGGAGTTAAAATAATGAAGAGGATTTGTGGAGAGAAGGTGATTATGATTGAAGATCAGAAATAAACCCTCAATATGAAATTTCAATAATAGGAAGTTAAGTTTTCCAATATTGAGAAGACTCATATTGAGACTTCACAAAAAAATGAAAAATTTACTACTACTACTCAATGCTCATTGGAGGATTATAAGGCTGAAAGACATCAAAAAAGGATAAAAATTTCATGAATTCATTAAATGGTCTATATAAAGTAGTTTTGAATAAAGAGGATCCATCCATACCATCTTGTAATAATGTTTCTAAATCTATTTTTATGAATAATGTTGGTTTGAAAACAAAATTTATACAATTATAAATGAATAAATGTTATAATAATCCTTCCACTATGACTATGGAAGATAGGAAAAGAGTGTGGAAGATAGTTCCACATGAAGACAACAAGTTATGGAGAAGGCCAAAAAACATCATATTGAAGATATAAAAAAATCAAGATTTGTGGGTTAATGTTGGTGATGCAACAAATTCAGGAATTGTTCATTGGACTAGTTGTTCAATTATCTAAATTAAAAGGCAAGAAGGTAGCTCATGTCAAGGAGGAGGAAGCTATAGAAGAACAATAAATATCCATAGTGTAAGAAAAATATAAAAACATCCAAAAAAAATGGAATATTTAGAAATACCTATGATGTAAAAAAAATATGGTGGTCACAAGATCAATGCATTGGATTTATTTTTAGTTTTTCATTTAGAGAATTGTACCAAAAATCTAATTCACAATGAGAAAATATATTACAGCTCCAATATTGACCCACAAAACTTGATCTTATTATATATTATGAATGATTTTTTTGGGTCTTCTCCATAACCTATTGGTCTCTTCATGGGGAACCATATTCCATAATCTTTTTTCTATCCTCCCTAGCCATGGTGGTAGGCTTATCATAACCTTTATTTATCCATACTAGTACAATTTTTTTAAAGCCTTCATTATTCATGAAAACATATTCAGAAACATTATTATAAGATAGTATAGATGATATGTCTTTCTTCACAACTTCTTGAGATAGATCATGGAATGAAGTCATTATCTTCTTATAACATGTTGGAGGAATTTCGGCCTAAGAATACTCTAGTGAGCATTGACTATCAACATGAACTTTATCCTTCTTTTTTAAAGTCATTATATGTATCTTCTCAAGCTTAGAAATAATAAATTATGATTCTAGACATTTCATATTGAAGGTTTTTTCTGATCTCCCGTCATAATAACCTTCTCTTCACAAATTCACTTCATTCTTTCAAGTTTCTCTTCATGCAGTTTAACTTTATTCTGTAACAGAGTTATGTTCCTTGATTTTCATATATTTCATTTGTAATTGAAAATCCTTATCATCAATTATATTTTTCAACTTTTATTCAAGTTCATGGATCATTTCTTTTATGACCTTATTTACTCCATCTTTCTATTCAACTTCTTAGGTCCATTTTTATTCAAACTTGGAGGAACTTATTTCAAGATTCACCTTTTTTATCCAATGGACCTAACCTATATAGAGATATTTTTACATTTTAGAACTTTTGTAAAGCCTTATCCATGTTATCTTCTTCATTATCCATCTATGTGATCTCTTCCTGCATGCTTTAAAAGACCCCCTAAGTAAGAGAGGTTGTTTCTTTTGGAAGAAAATATATAATATATTTATATATATCAGCTAATATATATTTAGAAGTTGTATATTGATCATGATCACCAATTAATATAGGATCTTCTTCTTTAGGATAGTTTATATTGTCATTTTCACATAACTCATGATAACTAATAATTCCTAATTAAATTGATGTATGAATATTTTCCTTCTCCTTGGGGAAAATTTAAGCCATTTTTTATTTGATTGTTAAGATCGATATATATTATTTGTTTTCATGGAATAGATAAATTGATACTTCCTCTAATTTAGGCAAGAGTTATTTCTTATTTATCTTTATTTTGTCTTTATTTATTCTATTCATCATGTTTGGGTAGAAATATAATTCTTCTTAGAGATAACTAAAACTTCACCAAAACTACACATCATTGTTAATACATGAAAAAACTCAAATTTTTAATAGGGAATAACTTCAACTTAGATAATCCAATATAGGTTAACCAGGGATCTGATACTTATTTTCCAATCATCATCTATTTTATGTAACCATGAATGTAATCAGTCAAACATTTATCTCCATTGGTTTCTTGATTGACTTAGTTCATTCACATCAGTGTGATGTTGTTGTGAACATTCCTTCAGTGGTCTTCCAAACTTTCAACTATCTAATTGGACATTTCATCTTTGTTCATCCAATAGACTATGTTAGATGAATTTAGAAAGCTTTATCCATTGGAAATGGAAATGAATACTTTATAAAAGTATATTTGATGGATAATCCATCAAATGGAACTGCTCAGAAAAATTTATCTAATTAACTTAGTCTGATCTACTTCATTTGATTTACTTAGTATGATTGACTCCATATGATCATATCGATATGCTAGCCTCTATCAGATCAATTTTACTATCTTGGTCCATTTTTCTTTGTAAACTTCTTAAGGAAACTATTGTAATGTTGATAAAAAATATGCTTCGAAAAAAATCATAGAACTTGTTGTGTACATTAATAAAAAATCAGAAATCATAATAAGTAAACTCAAAGTCTTAAAAATAACTTTTTCATTTTTTGAGAAAATAAGACTTGATCACTTCAACTAAACCTTTAAATAACTTTTTATTTCTAAATTATTCAAAATATTTACATTAATGAAATATTTTTATTTCATTGAAAATGTACATCCATTGATATCCATTGACAAAAAATAAAACTCACACAAAAAATGATCTCTTCATCATCTTAGTATTATCTAGAATAAAACCAGTAAACTAATTGAAATCATCCTGAATTTCTAATGATTTTGTCTCAAATATTCATCCTATAAATCTCACTCACTATAAAGTGTATAAGAGTCACCCTCAAAAGACATGAAAGATACCTATTGGTGATAACATTCAATTTGAACTCCATAATTAGTCAACTAATCCATACCTAGGATCTCATCAAAAATTCACATCTCTAACATAAATAATCCCTGAATATATTGATACCCACTAACTAAAAAAAGTCACTCATGATATTTCTAGATATCCATAGATCACACACTTAAGGGATTATCAATAGACTATCTATATAGATAATTTATTGTCATCCTTAGATCACTAGAATAATAAGAATATAGAAACAAATTTAATATACCCATATCAAATAAAGATGAAGAGATTGTAGATTCCACAAAGATTATAACACAAACTGTTGATGACCCCTTATCATAATCACAAGGTTCTAGCTTGATAGAATAGATTTGGCCTAACCTTGAGCCTCTAAACAAATCCCTAAATCCCTAGATACCTTTATGATATCCACTATACTACCTATACATACCTTGAGAACTTCAACTAAACCCAGGCCTTGACTTGTCATAAGAAATTTAACTATCACCCTGCAATACCATACTTGACCCCACTAATAATACCTATGAATAACCATTACCACAACTATAAACTATCTAAGAAGAACCCTATATGAAGTGTTGTAGATGCCCCACCTACCTACATTAATGAAAATTTAATGGATTTCGGTGGATTTTTGGTCAAGTATGATCCAACTAGCCACACTGATAACATACTAGAGGATACCACCCATGCTGGCGAAAAGAAGAGTCATGGCCCTGACTAGTCTTCTCATCACCACTCTAATGAGAATCACTAGAATTAAACTTCTGAATACATAGAGATACACTCATGGAACAAGGATAAGAACAATATTTCCCTAAAAGTATATCCTTGGCTTGGTTACTCTTTGTTATAAGGGTCTGATTCATAGCCTATAAATAATTCATTTGTTGTCATATCATAAATACAAATAATTCAATCAATTACATCAAAAGACTTTGGGTCTTAGTTCATTCATGTTTGGATGAAATATCTTCTATCAATTCTTCAAAACATATGGTCACTCTCAGTTATAATTGTTTGGGTATGAAACATTTTTTCTCTTTCATCTATTCTTATAATGGTTATCAAGATAGAATGGATTTATGGAAGAATATTTAGGTGAAGATTAGATAAATATATTTTTCATCGAATCTTCTTGTATATTTTAATTAGATTCTAAATCTAGATAAGAATCTTGTCATGTTTAACTCTTCTACCTCAAGAAGATATTTTAGGTAATGCATTGATAATAGAAACCTTCATGAAGTTAACTTTGTTTGTTCTAAGTACACTTAGTATATAAATAATCAAAATAAAATGTGGGACCAGAAATTGGATAGGTTTTTTGTTAATAATGTTGATATTGAGGTGTGGGCCTCTATTTCAAACACTACACTTGTTAACTAATTTCTAACCATCACCCCATTTTGAAAAACCTTATCACTAGAGAGGTAAAACCAACCTTTAATTTCCATTCAAATTCAACAATTCATGGTCCTTGTATCTTGATTATAGGAAATTAGTGAAAGACACATGGAATTCTTTAAAGTTTAAGGATGATGCTTTAGTAGATGTTTTAAAGATCAAAATTCTCATGAAAAATCTGAAAGTTTAGATCTATGAATGATTTAATGAAATGGATGAAAATATTTATCTTTCTGAATACATACATCACATTATTCTATAGAATAACACTACTAGTTATTTTTCCTTGACCCCTGAGCTCGAAAATGTGATCACTCATGATCTTAATAACCTTTTAAATATGAAATAATGAATCCAAATAGAATCTGTCAATGTTAAATGGCTTAAGAAGGGTAACTCTTATACCAAATTTTTATATTTTATTCAGGTATTCTAGAAACTAAACAAACCTTTATTTATTCCTAGTGATAATTGGTAGCTTTTTAATAAAAGATAGGTTTTTCAACTCGTCTTGTCTCTTACTAAAAGAACCAATTTGATATTACCAAATATTTTATGGACATAATGGAAGATATCATTCCCATTATTATCGATAATGAGGATAATTTCTCTCTTTCAGCTATCCCTCTTCAATTTTAGATCAAAGAAGCTGTATTTGGGATCAATCGTGGCAAATCACCTGGTCTGGATGGTTTTAAAAACACATTCTTCTAAACTAATTAGGATATTATTCAAGTTGATGTTTGCAATCTTATTAATCATTTTTTCAAAGGTGGATAGCTGACATAAGTTATTAATTCTCAATTTCATACACTCATTACTAAGGTGGATAATGAAAATGAGATCCATTTTTTAGACATGTGACCTTTTCAATAGTATTTACAAAGTTATTTGGAAAATTCTTGCTAACAGGCTTTCCAACATTACTAACAGGATTGTGTCTTCATATCAATTTGGTTTCATTAAAGGTAGAACTATTCAATATTTCATCATCACTAATTTTGAATGTGTTAAACTTATTAGGAAATCTACTAGAGGAGGTAATATTACTATCAATATTGATGTTAATAAATCCTTTAACACTTTATATTAGTGATTTATTTACAAATTTTTATCCAGCTTTGGATTTAAAGATACATTTATTAAATGGAAGTCATTTAAAGCTTATCCCAAATTTTAGTGTTTATCAATGGATCTACTAAACATTGATTTACATGATCCATATGTACTAGATAGGGTGATCAACTATTTACCATTATTTTCTCCATTGCTAATGATTACATGAGAATACATCTTCTTAGCATGATTAATGAAAATAAAATCAATCTTATCAAAGCGGGCAGAGGCCTTGTTTCCCCCACTCATTTTTTGTTTGTTGATGACATTATACTCTTCACTTAAGGTTACAAGATAAACATCAAGAACATAAATAGTTCCCTCCTTCATTATGAAAAGTCTCAGGGCAGGAGATCAGTTGGAAAATTTATTTGTTATGTTTTGGAAGGAAAATTTATATGGATATAAATGTTGACATCATCGATGAGATGGGAATCAGAGAGGGTGTTTTTCCTTTCACCTATCTTAGTGTGCCCATGTTTTGGGTAAAATCAAGTCTCAGCCATTTTTCTCACATTGTAAGTCAAATTAAAAACTAGTTTCCCTCTTAGAAAGGTAATACACTATTGATGGAATATAAGGTTAGTCTCTTAAAATATGGTATTGTTTCATAAAATTTCTATTAGTTTATGGATTATAAATGGTTGTTTTTCCTCATTAAAAATATCATCACTTCCTTTAATATAGTCATCTAGAGTGGAAACATTATTTATAGAAGACTTGTCACTCTTCATGGAAATAATGTTGTCAACTAGTTGAATATGGATGCATTGGCCATAAAAATATCTTAAAATTTAATCTAGATTTATAGGATAACATCATGTGGAGGCTCATAAATGATAAATCTAAGGCACTTTATTTTCTGTGAAATGAATTTTTAAGCAAGCTCAAAATCTGAAATTTGAACTACATTGACTCCTCTATTTGGACTTCCCTTAAGTATTTTTTCTCTAGTATTACAATTAATTCTCACTAGATAGACAACATAAAGTCGTCCCTTAATTTTTTGTTAAAAAATAGGATAGGTACACCTCTTATTCATGTTTTAAACTCTCATAAACCATCAATTGATACAAATATTTTGATCAAGGAGAAAATTGAGATTTATTTGGATAAACTTCCTACTAAAATAAAGGATAAGGTCATGAATTATAAATTCATAATGATGATGAAACTTTAGTTTAATAATTTTCTTCCAATCAGAGGATCTCTTAAAATATATTATACCAAATAGCTATGCAGGGGCACACTAATAGTTGAGTTAAAATCTTGAGCAGATGTTGGATACTTCTATCCAGATTTTCCCTTTCATGGAGGATCGTGTACTCTAATATTCCTACTTCTGATTTTATGAATATTTCTGGAATCAACCTATGCTCTATATTTAATCTTTGTAACTATCATAGGGATGAAATCAACCACCTTTTCCTCATATGTGTTACTTATCCTAGATTATGGAAAATAGTTGCTGGCTTTATCAAGGTTGAACCCCCTGTATAACCTACATCTAGAAACATATTACTGCTTTCACTAAGATTAAACTCTCCCATTAGTTATTGAATGTTTTCCTTATGTCCATCATAGAATTCATTCATGTGATATAGACCCTATGAAACAAATTTTTCTATGAGAACATCCCATTCTCTATAGTTGTTGTTGATTCGAATTATAGTAGCTATGAAAAATGAATATGTTGTTAAAAATGGTTTTTGTGATAAATCTATTAATGATTTTATCATGCTTAATCATCTTGTGGTTATGAGTAACTATATTCCTCCTATTAGAAGCTTATAAGTCATATGGATTCATCCATTTCCATGCTTGATCAAGTGTGATATAGATGGATCTTTAAGTGGTAATCCATGTCCTTCTCGATGTGGTTTTATATTCAGAAATCATTTTGGTGATGAAATGGGATGCCTATATGGTCCTTGTGAAATCAAAACATATATTAATGATGAAATTATTGGAATAATTAATGTAGTTAAAATGGAAAAATGTTGAGGTTGGATCAACTTGTGTCTTAAATTTGATTCCACCACGATAGTGTAGGCTATTAGAAATGCCACCATTCATCTCTCTTGGATGATGACTACTATGTAGAGAAACATCATGGAATCTCTCTTATCCCTGAATTATATCCTCACACATGCATATCATGAAGAAATTTGTTTTTGGTGATCTTGTTAATAAAGGTACAACTTATACTGATTTATCCTTTCTTAATGACATACCTGATGAGATTTATTCCTTTTTGAAAAGGTATTATTGTAAAAACCCTTACTTTAGACTACTGTATTTTTTATTAATAAAGTAGGCTTGTCCTTTGTGGTAATGTTCTCATTCTATCGAAAAAAATCAACGATCTCCACAAAGATCTTATTATGGTAAGCTGGCTCTCCCTAAACCATGAAAGAAAATCGATTTAGAGAGTTCTTCCCACCCCTATCATGAAATCCTATCCCAATCCACTTGATAATATTAGATGATATTCAAAGATTCTTTACTTTTTCAATTATTTAATTATTGAGTCAATGAATCACTGATTCTCTTTGTTTTGGAAATCACAGCACACTTTTTATAAACATTTTCAAACTTGAGTTTTGTTTTAGTTGTTTTTTTTTATAATGAATTTCTGGTAATTTAACTTCTGAATAATTTTATAATTATAAAAGAATACATCCACCAGTTGAAAAAAATGTGAAATACTAGTGAAATCAATAAGTTTTGTGAAAATTTGTTAATATGAACTTCCATTCTAACCTACATCCATCGGATTCAAGAGAACTGTAGTCGTGTTTGAGAAACTCATTGATAGATAAAATAAATAATTGAGTCCATCAGTAGATGAAAAAGTTTTTGTGATAAATTAAAGCACTGATTCCATGAATAGATGAAAAAAATTTATAATAATATAAATTGTTGAGTTTATGAGTAGTTGAAAAATTTTCTACTGATAAAGTTACAATTGACTTTTATATTTTGAGTAATTTGTCCATTGAAGTTTGTTATAACACCATCAATAACTGGATTCTCACCTCAAGTGTCAAAATAATATAATAGTACAATATGAATACAAAATTTTAGAACTTGAAAAGGCTTATAATCAATTGAAGTCTTCAACAGCTTGTTGACTTAGTGTATATCTGATTGTTTTATTTCTAAATGTTTACTAAGAGAAACATATTATGATGATTTATTATAAATCTCTTAGTATTTCTCTTATAATTTTTATTTTACCAATACTGCATGATTGAAGTCTTATAGGGATTAGATGACAAATTATTTACCAATCTCATGTGATCAAGGGATTTTAGGGCTAGGAAGATAGTGTGTTCAGAAACAGAACACTACACCTACTGATGGGTTTTAGTTAAGGTCATTTAGGGTTTGTAAAATATATCTTTTTATAATTTTTAAAATCAAAGATACCTTTTGATAGGCTCAAATTCGTTGATTCCTTCGATCTGTTCTATAGAACCACCTTACTCTTTAGTTTAAAAGTGTGGTTTGAATATATCCATTAAAAAAATATTTGGTTTCCAAACCAATACTCTGTGAATTTTTTTAAACATATATTGTATTTATTTTTTTAATTATTGATGTTTTAAATTTTCTAATATTTTTTCCTAATATTACAATTGTTGGATTTTAATTCACTTCTAAAAAACATATTTCCACTGTACTTACTATATTTCATACGGTTTTTTATTTCTAATACATGAACTATTTTTACTCTGATCTTTAAATTAATTGATATTTAAAAAATCTGATGCACTTAAAATGTTAGGATTTTATGAAACTTATATGTTTCTTTTAATACTTTAATTAAACCCCCCCCCCCCCCATATAGTTTAGGTATTACAACCTTGGTAGAATAACAAACACTAGATAAATTTACTTTAGAGATAATGGGATGTTTTATCCACTCCAAACCATCCACAAATCTTAAACCATTGGTTCTATTCACCAACTTTATATCTTAAGGGTCAACCACTAGTTGATTAATCCTTTAGATATTCTTCCAATTTTTGGTATCACTGATTGAAAATAAACTAAAAATTGGAACTTTAAATATAATTACACATAATTATTCCACTTTTTGAATTATAATCATTCCAAATTTTCATTTTAGCCTATGTTCTACTTATTGAATAGTATAGTTCTAGATTTATCATCCTTTAGGCTTTGAACCAGTTTCTCTTATACAAGTACATTAAATCGATTATTTTTTGTGACTTAAATTAACACTTGTAATTGATTCATCAAAAAATCCTTTGATGACATGGCATGGATGATATGTCCCACTAGGCTCTGAACTAGACCACTATAAGACCGGAGTGGTGTTCCTAATCCACACAGGTAGGAAACTAGTAATCGGACAACCAATAATAACATGATGGAATTATTTTCATAACCTAAAAAAATATAAATTTCATATATAGAGAGATAGATAACCAAAAATAAAATATTCCCTAGTAAAAAAGAACAACAACAGTAGTGATATATCCAGTGGTAGCCATATAAACCAAAGTATATGTCCAAAACAACCAAAAGGGACAACCCAAACTAATGACAGCTACACCATGAGATATATTGGAAATATCCCAACATCTCACCACAAACTACCCTTTTCTAATGAAATAAACCTCACCGCCTCACTATGGAACCATTTACTTTCCTTCATCAGAAAAAACATGGTCTATATACCCTTGAGGGAGTGTGTAGGGTCTGAGATAAGATTATTAGGATCCCACCTAACTATTAAATAACAAGTCTCTATTGAACAGTCAGTGAATTATCAATTTAAGAAAAACATGGCATGATTAAGCTATTATGAAATTTATATCAAAATCATGGTAAAAAATCCCCATTATTTTCAATTCTTTCACAAAACCAGGTAATACATTTTCAAATAATTTTTGAAAAAAAACACTTTACATTTTAAAAAGAATGAATCATATCATATCATATCCAAAATAAAAAAAATACAATCATAATGGTGTTCACCCCTATGAAGACATTATTATGGCTTGGCTAGGTCACACATACCTCAATCATCAATCAAGAATAATGTTCACATTAAGTCCCCAGAGCCAATGGATTTATGATTCAGGCATAAAGAAACATCCCAAAAAGTGAACCACATTTGGTGTTAAGATAAAGACCCAATATAAAACCCCCTCCTAAGTACCCAAGGCTCCCATGCACTACATGTATCAAATAATTTCACAAGGGTTTATTAAATTTCAAAAAAAATCCAAATAACCCTTTTTCATACAAAAACTATCATTTAAAACTAATTTAATAAACCATTTCATAATGATTTGAAAACATCATTATTTTACCAAAATAAATTGAAAGCCCATATTTTTTCAAAAATACATTTATGTATACATATGAAACAATTCACAAATCATAAAAAATATCATTTAGAAAACCATTTTGAAAACTAATATCATTCATGATTCATAACACATGGGATAGATATGGAAACACTTACCTAATAGTTGGGTTTCATGCCAATGAAATGAATGGAAACACAATAAAAAATAAGAAGAGCCCCTAAATGAAGATTCTCATGACTTATAATTGAATTACATAAGAAAACAACCGAATGAGAAGATAGATAAACACATACCTCAATGATTACATGCACCACACCACAACCAGCAAGAGATTTAGCCTCCAGAAGACAAATTCATGATGAATCTATGAAATATGGATAATGAAACATAAAATGATTGATAAAAACTATCAACATGACATAAATCTATTTTTGGTCCCTTGAAGGAAAAATGGTATGAGATTCAATCTAACATACCAAAATGTTGAAAACATATCAAATCGAGATCATAACACTAGGCAGAGAAGATTAAAGTATCCTTGAACAATAAAGGAATGCCTCTCCAGAAGCCTTGGTCGTATTATGTTTAAAACAAAGGGATTAAAATTTTAATTGTGGTTTTTAGGTGATTAAAATTACATTTACAACCTTATTAGTCTAGCCACACCCGAGGACATTAACCAACCGATGGCTACCACTGACTGGTTGGTGGTGTCAGACAATAAGTCTACACCCCTATAAGTTCTATCAACTAGCCTGTGGAGTTATTGTAGGAACTCCAATCTACCAAGATGTCATCTATTAGCCGGTGTATTTTCAATAGTAACTCCATTCTTCTTACATACAATCGACAGGTTGGAGTCCTTCTACAGTCACTAAATAAGAATATAACCCCGTAAAAATATACTGAGTCACCTATGACACCACTTGAACCCAAAATACAACATATTAATCATAAAATGGGAATATACTTAGACCATAATGTTACAATTCTCCCCGCTATAGGACTTAATATCCCCAAAAAGTCATGTGGAAAAAATATTTTCTATAAAAATATGAGGCAACTACTCCCTCACTAAAGATTCACGCTCCCAGGTCTCATGAGAATATAATCTATGATTCCATAAAAATTTGAAGAATGGAATTGAATTACCATGAAAAACATTCATCTAAGATTCAATGATATCCACTGGTTTTTAACCAATTGAAATGCCTAAATCCAACCCAATCTCCTCCCAACTCAGAACATGGGAAGGAATGATATGGTACTCCTTGAGTTGAGACATCATGAATACCTATCAATTGAGATGATAATTCTAACTGATAAGAAACTATCCAACCCTCTTAGTGATCTCAAATGGTCCAACATATCTTGGAGCTAACTTCCCTATTTCCCAAACCAATGCTAACTCAAATGAGTATAGACTTTCAAGAATACTCAATCACCAATGAAAAATTATGAAGGATGGAATCGATGATCAACATAAGATTTATAATAACTCTGTGTTTTAAAAATTAGTGAAATATATCTTAAATACTCACTAATGTCCCCTGAACAATACTCATCCCCATAAGAGAGGCCACTCCCACTTAATACCAATGAAGAGGTGACCTATAAAGTAATTTATAAAAATACCTAAAGGGATCCATTCTCATTTATGATTGGTAACTATTATTATAATTTAACTTGATTAGTCCAAAATGGTTATCCCAAGATCCAATGAAATCCAAGACATAAGAATGGTAAGTTGTACTCAATCTGATCTAAGTCTCCATCTCATCTTAGAGATTATTCTATAATTTAGAAGTGAATTTGGTAACACTATTAGTGAAAATGGTTTAGGGGCCCTGAGAAACCTCACAATCTCTTGTATATACATCTTACCCAGATCTTCAACCTTGGTGGTGTCCCTAATAAGAATAAAATGATATTATTTCTTCAATAGATTAATCACCACCCAGATCTCATTCATTCCATAGTGATTCCATGGTAATCCAATATAAAGTTTATAAAAACATCACCTCATTTCTATATTATCACCCAAAGATAATGGATCATTTAAAGAGGCTTCAAGTCCTCTTCCTTGATTTGTTAGTAAGTGTAACAGTGGGACACATAATAAACAATTTTGTAATTCATACTCGACCACCAAAAATTGTATATCATACCATAATACCTCTTTTTCATGCCAATATGAATGGCCCATAGAGAACTATGAAAATCATGCAACATTGAATTCCACAAAAAATGAGGTATGATGAACTGATTCCCAAAGTGAAGAGTTCAATCAAAATGGATTGAATAACCAAGAATAGTCTCCCCACCATATTAGGTTTCAATTATTCCTATAAACTCATCATCCAACTATTATTCCAAGATAATAGAATCCAAGAGAGATGATGGAAACTAAACATTGGTGAGAACCATACCTAAATCATCCTCCTTTGAATCTAGATGAAACTAAGTGAAAATACCTATAAGTTTTAACTCCTATTTTGATTATATTGTATCCTAGGAAAGAAATTTCTTGCTAAGTATTTTAGTAACAAACTTCCCCTTCATAAGGGTGTAGAAAATTTCAAAGTTAAACATCTAAAGATACCCTACCCATTGAATCTCTATGAGGTTCATCTCCATCTAAAAGAAAATATAACTCAGAATCTTATTATCATAAAAGACCAAAAACCCTTCAAATAAAATATTGTGTCACAAACACTTAATATCATGAATAATAGTGTTCATATCCAAGTCATGAGTGGGGTAATTATTCTCATTCAGTTGAAGATGATGAGAGTTTCATGCCACCACATGAGAATCCTACATTAACACACAACCTAGACTAGAAATAGAGAAATATCAATAATCCACATAGCACTTACCAAGTTATATTAAGATCAAAATAGGATCTAATATCATACATTTTTTTAATTCATCAAAAAAAGCTAGATATTTTTCATCCCATAAAAATTTTAGCCTTTTATTGGTAAGATTAGTCAATGGTGATGCTAACTTTGAGAAATTATTGATGAACCAATGATAATATCTAGCTAGACCTATGAATATTTGTATCGTAAAGATATTTTATGGATCCTCCCATGGCAAGATAGATTTCACTTTTTAAAGATCAATTGAGATTCCATGTTTAAAAAGGACATGCCCCAATAATTTCCCCACTCAGATCTAGAAAATTTATTTTGATAGCTTTACATAAATGTAGAGTCTCGTTGAGATTCTCAAAACCAAACTTGGATGGTTATCATACTCAAACTCATATCTTTAATAAACCATGATATCATCCATGAATACCATAATAGAGGCATCAAACTGATAGTTACATATTTGGTTCATAGAAGGAATAAACACTGATGGAGCATTAGTTAGGCAAAAAGGAATCACAATATATTCATAATGGTCATACCTTCTCTTGAAATTTATCTTTAGGATATCTAATTCTCAAACCCTAATTTTATTATTACCTAACCAAATATTAAATTTTAATTACCACATTACCCCCTTTAATTGGTCAAATATGTCATCAATACATGGTAAATGATATTTATTCTTAACGGTTTCCTGATTCAGATTCCAATAGTCTACATAAAGTCAAAGATAACCATTATTCTTCATGGAAAAAAGAACATGTGACACCCATAGTGAAACACTAGGATGAGTGAATCCCTTCTCTAATATGGTCTAGTTGTATCTTGATCTCTTTTAGCTATGTGGGTTACATATGTTAAGACGATATAGAAATTATTCGTATACTTAGCACCAGATTGATTGTGAACTTTACCTCCCACTCTATAGTAACACTGGAGAAGTATTTTGGAAAAAACTCATGGAAATTATAAGAAAATAAGGGAAGATAAATATGATAGGAAATGTCATCAGGATCAAATTTAATATAAAACAATAGACACTTAAGATATAGGCAAGAAGGGACAACATGAATAGACCTCGAATCCCACTCCCCTTTAAACACCTAAGATCTCCCATCACCAGCAAGGAATGAGTGCTGATAATGAAAATCAATCTCAACACAATGATAAACCTTCCAATCCATCCTGATGATGATGTAAAAAATATCTAGATCAGGAACCAAAAAATCATAGACTAACTCCATATTAGATATAGAAATTGAACATGAAGGAAAATGAAAATGTTGTTCTTTCTTCTTTCCAATAGGTGCCTTCAGATCTATAAAAAAAGACATGAGTTCTGTAAAAAAAATTAACACATCGAAAAACCAAGTAAATATAAAATAGTATGAGACACATGTATCAAACAAAGTAGTTATTATAAAAGATGAAATAAAAATGGTACCTTTTACTGTAGTCAGGCTCGCATAAAATTTTTCTAGAAACTCATCCACTATGTGGAAATGTTTTACTCTAAAGTCCTGTGGATGGAGCCCTATTGACTTTGAATCTTCTAACTACACCACAGTGGCCTTTGAAGTTGAATATACCATACCATATCAAGGTGTATGTATATCCTGGTAGAATATTTTCAGATGGACTTGACAACTACAAGAAATGTAGTTATTTGGAGGTGTGGGGCAAGATCTTTGAGTGTGAACCACCTTTCCATACTAATAGCAAGTCAATAGTACACTAATAGTTGTTTATGATTGATTAGATGAATCCTACTTCTAAGAAATACATCTACTAATCTTGCAGATATCATTCCATTTCCTCTTCTTCCCATGTTCACAACTCAAATTTCAACTAGGTGGAAGGGAAGTCCCAAACAAGACCATATTTCCATCCATATCAATTTCTTCCATCATATCACTATCAACCTTCTCAGTATAAGTGTTGAGTTTCAACATATATACCTATGATCAGATGTCATGTTTCAATCCATATAGGTATTTATTTGCCTTCAATAGATCCTTCACCACACCTATGGTGAAAAACAAACCAACTTATCAAAATAGTTGGTGTACTCTAACACTGAGAACTCTCCTTGCTAAAAATATAGGAATTTCATATACTTTTAAATCTTTAGGGATTCTGGGAGGATTTGATAAAAGAATAGGGTTTGGAAGTCTATTCACTCTAAGAACACATACTGATTTTCCTAAGCCATATAATCACACCACCTCTTGTTACAATCCTTGATCTTAAAAATTATAAACTTCACCTTGAACGGTTTAGATATCTCCAGGAAATAAAATAGCTGGTCAATTTTTCCCAACCAGTACTCCACTTCTTATGGTTGATTAGTGTGCATAAAATATGGGGGTTCTGATGTGTGAACTCTCATGCTTAATCCTTTTTTCCTCTAGCTCCTAGTTGTGCCTCAACAACTTGGTTTTGAAATGGCGTTACATTCCTCTCCATGGAAAGAACTTCCCTCATGATAGCCTTTAGGATATTTTAATAAAGGGTAATATTCCCTTGAGGAGACTTTTATAATGCACCATCCTAAGGAACCCTTGAAATATGACTTAGATTCATGATTTTATATATTAAAACCATTATTAAATGACTAGAAAATATAACAATCTCAGTTTAAACAAAATGAACAAAAGAAGAAACTGATATTTAGATCAAAACCTAACACAAGAGATACACATCCCAACATCTCCTACTGAGTTGTGGCTCATCATGGAAATATTTGGTTTGGAACTCACTAAAACCTACAAATTAGGTCCTGAAAATACCATCTCATGTCTACCAACTTCAAAAGTCTAAGAAAAACTCCCTTTTATACCAAATTGTCGCATCCTATCCCAGATGACCCATCTAACATGGCTCTGAATCAGACCATGGTAAGACCTGAAGGGCTTTCCCAATCCCCAAGGGATAGCGACTAGCACCTTATCATCCAACAATAACCTGAGTGAATGATTTTCCCAACCTAATATAAGATATGTTGAATACATATAGAGATATGTAACTAGAAACAAAATATGAAATATTCAAAAATAATAACATATATAGTGATATGCCCAAAGGTAGTGAGATAAAACCAAAGTATATAACCAAAAACAACCAAAAGGGATATCCCAAATTGATGACAACTACACATTGTCATATATGGGTATAATCTAACCTTCTCACCACTATCTACCCATGCCCAACTGATATAAACCTCATCGCCTCACAATGGTCCCTTTCCCATTCCTACATTAGACAAAACAAGGTCTACACCCCCCTGAGGGAGTATTCAGGGTGTTACCTAAATAGTATCTATAAGATCCCAACCAAGTGTTCCATAAAAAATCTCTATCAAAAAATACTAGAATGGTTAATTTAAGAAAAACATGGAATGATTAACCAGTTATGACTTTTATATCAAAATCATGGTTAAAAAATCCCACTTTTTCACAATTCTTTCACAAAACTAGGCAATAGAATTTAAAATAATTTTTACAATAAACTAATTTAAATTTAATAAAGCATGAATAATATCATATCAAATACAAAATAAAATAAATCCAAGAACAATGGATTTCACCCCTAGTAATACATAGGTCTGGTCTAGCTATGTTACTCATAGCCCAATCAACAATCAATACTAGTGCACACATCATGTCCCTAGAGCTAATGGATCTAGGATCTAAGGATAGAGTAATGCCATAAAAAGTGAACCCTATATTATGTAAAGATAAATACATAATATAAAACCCCTCCTAAGTACACAAGGATCCCTTGTGTTTTGTATTTCAAATCATTTCAAAAGGGCTCATCATATTTCACAAATAATTTCTAAACAACACTTTTTTCATCCAAAGCATGCTTTGAAATCCAATTTCACATACCATTTAATAATGATTTTAAAATATATTTATTTTACCCAAACAAGGGGAAATAATTTTTTTTAAACTAATTTATGAATGCATATCAAACAATTCACAGATAATGCCAATTATCATTTATAAAACCATTTAGAAAACCAAAATAATTTTTAGTTCATCAAACATAGTCTAGAGACGAAAATACCTACCTCGCACTCGAGTCGAATGCCAACCATAATAGGATCCCCACACTAAAAGGAAAGGTAAGGTAAGATAAAATAAGAGTAGAAACAAAATAATTATTCTCATAACTTAGATTTTAATTCCATATGAAAACAGTTACTGAATATTATATATCAACAAATACTTAAAATATTACACATGTCACACCACAACCAACATGGGATACGACCTCAAGGAGAAAAATTCCTAATAAATCTATGAAATATATATAAAGAAACATAAAATGATTGATAGAATCAATCAAAAAAACATAAATACACTCTCAATCAAAATAAGGAAGGCATAGAGGGATTCTATTCAATCCAACATACCAATACATTAACAATCGATCAAACTAGGACCAAAACACCAAGAGGAGAAGATCGAAGAACCCTTGAATGCCTCTTCAAGTTCCCTAGTCAAATTAGATTCTAAAAATAGGTATTTGGAGGTAAAATTTGGGTTTGGGGGTCTTAAATTCATGTTTACACCCTTATTAGTTCGATCAAGCATGAGGCTGCCAGATACCTGGTGATTACTACCGACTCCCTAGTGGCTAATTCCAACTAGCTGGTGATGTCAGGTAGTAATTCTCAATCCCTATA
The DNA here is from genome assembly GCA_963277665.1 of Viscum album. Taxonomy (NCBI): domain Eukaryota; kingdom Viridiplantae; phylum Streptophyta; class Magnoliopsida; order Santalales; family Viscaceae; genus Viscum; species Viscum album. Next base: position 252,619,012 of record OY728133.1, read on the forward strand.
TATCCCTTCATTTGGTGGTTGGAGTTCTTTTAGGAATTCCAAACTTCTAGGATTATAATATATAGCTATTATAGTTCTTGGAGGAACTCTATTCTACCAGCCCACCACTAGATAGCTGGTGGCCTTCTGTAGCCACTATACAAGGTCAGACCCCATTTTAACTCCACTGTGTTGTACCTCTCTCTCTTGGATTTTAATGATCACAATCACTCTCATCGTGATCTAATATTGTTTCAAGTGTTTTTGTTAATAGACATGATTTCAGGAGCAAGAAGTGGCAAAGGAGGAAAAGTGGACTGTTTTCATGTCCACCGGCCAACCGGTGGCCTCAGCACCGGCCAGCCGGTGCTGCCTGGGCAGGAGGGACAGCTACTGCCTCCTCACCGGCCAACCGGTGGCCTCAGCACCGGCCAGCCTGTGGAGGCTGGACAGAAGGATCTTCCCTCTGTCAAGACCACCGGCCAACCGGTGTCCCACCACCGGTCAGCCGGTGGAACTCCTTCAAATAGTGAGACCTACTGTCTCACCACCGGCCAGCCGGTGGCCTTCTCACCGGCCAGCCGGTGGCTCCTGGGCAGAAGCACTCTCTACCTTCCAAGGCACCGGCCAGCCGGTGGACAAGCACCGGTCAGCCGGTAAGCAAAGTCAAACTAGCCGTTGGAGCTTGACCAGACTTGTCTACTTGATCCCCAACGGCTCCGAAAGCCCTCCAACGGCCATATTGAAGTATTTGGGAGTATTTCTCCTATAAATAGACGTCCATGGATGCCGGGAAGACTACCGATAATATACCGAAGCATACCAAAGCTATTTTGATCATTTGAGGCTCCTACGACAATCCTCAAAGGCTACTTGAGATCCAATTGCCATCCTTGAAGCTTGGGCTGCCTCTACATCAACTACACTCACCTCTTGGCACTCAAGGCTTCCTCTAGTTTGTTCTAACTTTTTTACTTCAATTGTTTAGTTCTTAATTGGGTTTGTATTAAAACAAACCACCCTTTTTCTTCCTTCTTTCAATTTGGGTTTCTTGCTACAACCATAATAAAAAGCAAGCTGTAAGAAGGTGATCTAGCCTACCTTAAAACGGCTAGTGGGTTTCTTTCTATAACCATTAAAAAGCAAGCGGTCGTATAAATCTCCCAACGGTTGAGTTGGGAGCGGAGACGTAGGCTTGAGTTTAAAGCCGAACTCCGTTATCAATTGTGTCTTTCCATTTTACTTTCCGCTGCATTTAAATTTGTTTTAAATTGTTAATTAATTTTAAAAAGGCAATTCACCCCCCCCCCTCTTGCCATCACCTCCGACCCAACATTTGGTATCAGAGGGAGCGTTTGTGTAATACCTTAACCGGTTACAAACAAAAAATCCATAGTGATGGCTTCTTTCTCACAAGCACCCGAAGGGTATTCCATGACTCGGGCTCCATACTTCGATGGAACCGATTACACATATTGGAAAACACGAATGATTACTTTTCATAGAAGCATTGGCTATCCTATATATAGAATTGTTATGCAAGGCTACACTCTTTCTAGTAAGGATGAATCTAAATGGACCCCCGAAGACATTGCCAATTTTGAGCTTGATGGCAAAGCCATGAATGCTCTTCATTGTGGGTTAGACCGTAATGAGTTTAATCGTATTTCTACTTGCACCACCTCACACGAAATTTGGAAACTTTTGGAAGTGACCCATGAGGGCACTAACAAAGTCAAAGACACTAGGTTAGATATGTATCGTCAAGACTTTGAGAGTTTCACAATGCACCCACACGAGTCAATCACCGAAATGTTTACTCGTTTTACTGATGTTTGCAATGGGAGAAAGTCCCTTGGTGATGATGTTTCAGCAGAAACAATGGTCAAGAAAATTCTTTGGGTCCTACCAAGCTCTTGGGCACCAAAGGTGACGGCAATCCAAGAAGCGAAAGATGTCAAGAAGATGCCGGTTGAAGAACTCATAGGGTCACTCATGACTTATGAGATTACCATGAAGAGGCAAGCCGATAAAGAAGGAAAGATCTTCAAGGAGAAAAAGAACATAGCTTTCAAGGAAAAGGAAGAAAGCTCCTCCGATGATAGTGAATCCGAGATGGCTCAACTAGCAAGGAAAATGAGCAAGTTCATGAAGAAAAAGAAGAAATTTCAAAAGGCACGAAAGGAAGAGCCAAAGGCGGAGAAAGAAATCACTTGCTTTGAATGTGGAAAGAAAGGCCACATCAAACCGGAGTGCCCCATTTTTAAGAAAAGGTTAAAAGAAAAGAAAAACAAGAAGGCCTTTAAAGCATCAACATGGAGTGCAAGTGATGACTCCATGTCTTCAAGCGACTCAAGCGATGAAGGTGGAAAATGCCTAATGGCATTTGATGAGGTATCCTCTTCTCACTCTTCTTCTCACTCTTCTTCCTCATCTTCTTCGTTTGATAATGATATGTCTTATGAAGAACTCCAAAATGCAAGAGATCAATTAGAGGAAGGTTTTCACGAACTTACCTCTAAATTTTTGACCTTGAAAAAGAAAAACAAAACTCTTATTTCCGAAAAAGACAAACTTCTCAAAGAGAATGAGGAGCTTGCCCTTATAGTCAAAAATATTCCAAATGTAGATTCTTTAAATTCTACCATTAAGGATTTGAAGGAATCTCTTGCCAAGTTCACCCAAGGTGAACAAAACTTAACTAAATTGCTAGGTTCTCAGCGTTCGGCTAGAACTACACATGGACTTGGCTATAACAAGCAATCCACTTTTTCTAGGGCACCCACTACTTTTGTAAGGGGGAGCTCTCAATACAAATTTTGTAATTATTGTAAAAAGACCGGTCACATGATTTATGAATGTGATTGTAAAAATGCTAGGTATGGAAGACCCAAATCCATTACCTACTCGGATTAGTATCATAGAAGGAATCCCTCTAGAACATTATGGGTTCAAAAGTCTCTTTTTGCTAATCTTTCCGGACCCAAACTTATATGGGTACCAAAATCTCTTCTTTCTTGATTTTGTAGGATAAACGCCAAAAGAGTAGGATCTCTAAAGGCTCGTGGTATCTCGACAGCGGTTGCTCAAGGCACATGTGTGGCGATCCCTCCGAGTTCAACTCACTTGAAGAATTCGATGGAGGATATGTCACCTTTGGTGATAACTCAAAAAGCAAGATCGTCGGAATAGGTACCATTGGTTTTGGTAGCTCCTCTTTTATTAAAGATGTTTTATTAGTTAAAGGTTTAAAGCATAATTTAATTAGCATTAGTCAACTTTGTGATAGTGGTTTTTCAGTCAATTTTCAAAATGATTTATGCAATGTGTTTTATTTTCAAAACAAGTTGATATTTTCTGCTTCCCGTTTTCAAAATGTTTACATTATTGATTTAAAATCTCTAGCTAGCCAAAATGTTAAATGTTTAAGTGCTCTTGACAATGAGTCTTGGCTTTGGCATAGAAGATTGGGGCATTGTAGCTCTCACTCACTTCTAAAGCTTAATAAGAACAAGCTCATTCGTGACCTTCCTAAACTTAAATTTAAGAAAGATTTGATTTGTGAGCCATGCCAACTTGGTAAGCAACACAAGTCTTCTTTCAAATCTAAGAAGGAAGTGTCCACCTCAAAATCTCTTGAACTCCTTCATCTTGATCTTTTTGGTCCTACTCCCGTAGCAAGCTTAGGTGGAAAATCCTATACCTTAGTTATTGTTGATGACTTTTCTCGTCTTACTTGGGTTTTCTTTTTAGCCCATAAGAATGATGCTTGCAAAACCTTTTTGAAATTCTCTAGGAAAGTAGAAAACGAAAAAGGATATAAAATCATATCTCTTCGTAGTGATCATGGTGGTGAATTCGAGAACAAAGAATTTGATGAATTGTGTTCCTCTCAAGGATACAATCACACCTTCTCTGCCCCTAGGACTCCTCAACAAAATGGAGTGGTTGAAAGGAGAAACCGAACTCTCCAAGAAATCGCTCGAACCCTCCTTAGTGAATTCGACCTCCCTCAATATTTTTGGGCCGAGGCGGTAAACACTGCTTGTTATACTATCAATAGAGTCCTTGTAAGACCCCTTCTTAAGAAAACCCCCTATGAACTTTGGAAAGGCAAATTTCCCAAAGTAGGTTATTTTAAAGTGTTTGGTTGTAAATGCTTTATCCTTAACACAAAAGATAACCTAGGGAAATTTGATGCCAAATCCGATGAAGGTATTTTTCTTGGGTACTCCAACTCAAGCAAAGCCTATCGTGTCTTCAATAAACGTTCAAAAACCATCGAAGAATCATCTCATGTCAAATTTGATGAAACTCTTCCAAAACCTCACCTGGTCATTGAAGATGTTGAAGATAAGCTTGATAAGCTTCATTTGAATGATTCCTCTTCTCCTCCCAAGGAGGATGACCATCAAGAACCCTCTTCACCTTCTTCGCCTTCCACCTTGCCTAAGATTTGGAAACCTTCTAGAGACCATCCTTTAGAAAATGTCATAGGTGACCTTCAAGCCGGTACTCGAACTAGAAGATCTATCCTCAATGAAGTTGAACATCAAGCCTTCATTTCTCACCTAGAACCTCAAACCGTTAATGATTCCATTAATGATGAGAATTGGGTTCTTGCAATGCAAGAGGAACTAAATCAATTCTCTCGAAATAATGTTTGGACTCTTTGTGAAAGACCCAATGATCATCCAATTATTGGCACTAAATGGGTTTTTAGGAACAAACTTGATGATCAAGGAAACATAACCCAGAACAAGGCTCGCCTAGTAGCTAAGGGCTATAATCAAGAAGAAGGAATTGATTATGGTGAAACCTTTGCCCCCGTTGCTAGGTTAGAATCCATTAGGATCTTGTTGGCATTCGCCGCCCACTTAAATTTTAAGCTTTTTCAAATGGATGTTAAAAGTGCTTTTTTAAATGGTTTTATTTCTGAAAAAATCTTTGTTGAACAACCTCCCGGTTTTGAAGATCCAAAATTTCCAAATCATGTTTTTAAGTTAACCAAGGCTCTTTATGGCTTAAAGCAAGCCCCTCGGGCTTGGTATGAGCGGTTAACAAAATTTCTTTTAGAAAATGATTTTAAAATGGGTCAAGCCGATTGTACCATCTTTTTAAAACACACTTCAAAAGATCTTTTAATAGTCCAAATTTATGTTGATGATGTTATCTTTGGTTCTACCAAAGAATCTCTTTGTACTGATTTTTCAGATTTAATGAGAAAAGAATTTGAAATGAGTTTTATGGGAGAATTGAAATTTTTTCTTGGTTTTCAAATCTTTCAAAATTCAAAAGGTATTTCTCTAAGCCAAAGCAAATACACAAACGAGCTTCTAAGTCGTTTTGGTATGGATCAAGTAAAGGAAATTAGTACACCCATGAGTACTTCATGTAAGCTTACGTTAGACGAAGCCGGGAAACCGGTGGATAACAAGCTTTATAGGAGTATGATCGGGAGTCTACTTTACCTAACTGCGACCCGTCCTGACATCATGTTTAGTGTTTGCCTTTGTGCTCGTTTTCAATCCAATCCTAAAGAATCCCATCTTAAATCGGTCAAAAGAATTTTTAAGTATTTAAAAGGATCCAAAAATCTTGGTTTATTTTATCCCTCAAATACTTCTTTTGAACTATCTTCTTATTCGGATGCTGATTTTGGAGGATGTAAATTAGATCGTAAGAGTACTAGTGGAACCTGTCATCTGCTAGGCAAGTCCCTTGTTTCGTGGAGTAGCAAGAAGCAAAATTGTGTTGCTCTTTCTACTGCCGAGGCCGAGTATGTAGCCGCTGGCAATTGTTGTGCCCAAATTATTTGGATGCAACACACTCTCTTGGATTATGGTCTTTCCTATGATCATGTCCCTATTCGGTGTGACAACACTAGTGCCATTAGTATCTCTAAGAATCCAATACAACATTCTAGGACTAAGCATATAGACTTAAGACATCATTTCCTTCGTGACCATTTTCAAAAAGGGGATATCACTTTGGACTTCATTCCTACTGATTTCCAATTAGCTGATATTTTTACCAAACCGCTCCCGGTTGACCGTTTTGATTTTATTAAAGGGGAGTTAGGAATGATTCTTCAATGAGCACTATTAAATATTTGACTTTCTTGGCTTGCTTATATTAGAATTTTTTAAAACACCTTTTTTTAAATTCTGTTTTTTTTATTTTTTGTGAATTTCAATACCACCGGTCAACCGGTGGTACATCACCGGTTAACCGGTGGTGTCGGGTTTTGCTTTTTGGGCCGACCCGAGGAAGGGTTAAAATTAATTTTAAAACCCTTCCTCCCTCATTTCTCTCTTCTCTCTCGGGCGGCTCCTCCTAAAACCGCAGCTCCTCCAAAACCTAGCCTCCCTTCTTGGTTTTTGCCCTCTCAAAACTCCTTTATTCTCTCAATCTCTCTCTTTTTAGCTCCTTTTGCCATCATGGGACCTCGATCTACTCGCAAAGGAAAGGGAATCGCTCAAGAAGCTCCTCCTCCTCCTTCAATCCCTCAACTCCCGGACATTTGGCATGACAAAGTCATTTTGCTGGGTAGAGTAATTGATTATTCTTGGCTGTCTACTGCTCGTCTTGAGCTTTTCTCGATTATTGAGTATCAACATTGGCATTCATTTTTTGAGCCACCCGAAAAGGATGTCATTTATCCTCTTCTTGTCAAAGAGTTCTATGCTCATTTGACATGGTCCGTTTCTGATGACATTGATACCATCTCCTCCACTGCTCTTGGGCAACCCATCACTATCACCTCTTTGGAGATTGCCAGGATGCTGGGGGTTCCTCATGTTGGACCCCATGCTTTTGCTCAGGGGGAGTTTCCTCGGGACCGTGAGTTTGATATAGCCGTAGCCCTTGAGCATCTCACAGGGCAGCCCACAAATCCCATTGTCAAGCTCTCCCAGCTCTCTCCTAACCATCGTATTATTGAGCGCCTCATTCAAACTTCCCTTGCGCCCCGTATCGGGGATCATGATAATGTCAAATTCATTGATATTTATCTTCTCTCATTTATCACCAGAGGCATTCACTTCAATTTGGTCCGGTTTCTGTTCCGGGCCATGACTTATGTGGCTGAGCACCCGCGCCGGTCCAAAACTCTACCCTACGGACGCCTCTTGACTAAAATCTTTTCCTTTCTTGATGTGCCTCTTCATGCTACTTCCTTCGAGCAGCCAACGAAGGATAGCATTGTGAATTTTATGATGGTGCAACGAATGAACATCCGTTGGCACCCTTGGCGTCAGGAATGGATTGTCGACAAGGACGGTCTTCTCAAGGCCTACTCTCCTCAGACTCATTCCCATCCTCCTGCCAATGCCATGCCTCCTTCTATTGCCGCTGCCTATCCTCTTTCAGACAGTGAGGATAGTGATGATGATGAAGAGGAAGGAAGTGGTGACAGCGAAGGTGAGGCTGATGCTGCTGCTGATGAGGAGGCTGGAGAGGGTGATGATGCACCTGAGCCTGCTGAGGCTGTGCCCCCTCCTGCTGATGCTGGTGGCTTGCCGGTGATGGCTGATCAGTTCCTACGCTTCCAGGATCAGATTGAGACCCGGCTGGACTTGCAGTTTTCTTACTTCAGCTCTCAGTTTGATCAGCTCCACTCTCGGATCGATTCTCTCGATCGTCGCTTCGAGGCGGCCCAGGCTCCTCCGGCCCCTCCGACCTTCCGGCGTCGTCGACACTCTCGGCCCTCGAGGAGTGAATAGAGCCGTTCCTTTTTTTTTGGCTTGTATTTGTATTTTTATTTTGAACTACCTATGTATCGTTTCATCTTTTATGGAATTCAAGTTATCTTATCTATCCATCCTTTTTGTCATTACTTATTAGTATTTTTCTTTCCTACTTTTCCTCCTATTTTGATAATCCCAAAGGGGGAGAAAATCTCTCTATTACATTCTTAGTTACTTATTTCATTAAGTGCTCTTTTTAAAACAAGTTCAATTTTAATTTTTTACTTTCATCAAAATCTGTTTTTAAATGGTTAAGTTTTTTATTTCAGTTGTTTCTTTTAAATGACCTATGGTTACAATTTCAAAATGAACCATTCTCTTTATTTCAATCCTTTCAAGTTTAATATCATTTTCAATACATAATACATCATTGAAATTCTTGTATTAAAATGATCACTAAAATTTTCCATGTCAAAGTTTCTTATTTCTTTTTCACTTGGCTTATCCTTTTTAAAAGCTTTCTCTTTTGTGATTGTGATCATCAAAATAGGGGGAGATTGTTGTACCTCTCTCTCTTGGATTTAAATGATCACAATCACTCTCATCGTGATCTAATATTGTTTCAAGTGTTTTTGTTAATAGACATGATTTCAGGAGCAAGAAGTGGAAAAGGAGGAAAAGTGGACTGTTTTCATGTCCACCGGCCAACCGGTGGCCTCAGCACCGGCCAGCCGGTGCTGCCTGGGCAGGAGGGACAGCTACTGCCTCCTCACCGGCCAACCGGTGGCCTCAGCACCGGCCAGCCGGTGGAGGCTGGACAGAAGGATCTTCCCTCTGTCAAGACCACCGGCCAACCGGTGTCCCACCACCGGTCAGCCGGTGGAACTCCTTCAAATAGTGAGACCTACTGTCTCACCACCGGCCAGCCGATGGCCTTCTCACCGGCCAGCCGGTGGCTCCTGGGCAGAAGCACTCTCTACCTTCCAAGGCACCGGCCAACCGGTGGACAAGCACCGGTCATCCGGTAAGCAAAGTCAAATTAGCCGTTGGAGCTTGACCAGACTTGTCTACTTGATCCCCAACGGCTCCGAAAGCCCTCCAACGGCCATATTGAAGTATTTGGGAGTATTTCTCCTATAAATAGACGTCCATGGATGCCGGGAAGACTACCGATAATATACCGAAGCATACCAAAGCTATTTTGATCATTTGAGGCTCCTACGACAATCCTCAAAGGCTACTTGAGATCCAATTGCCATCCTTGAAGCTTGGGCTGCCTCTACATCAACTACACTCACCTCTTGGCGCTCAAGGCTTCCTCTAGTTTGTTCTAACTTTTTTACTTCAATTGTTTAGTTCTTAATTGGGTTTGTATTAAAACAAACCACCCTTTTTCTTCCTTCTTTCAATTTGGGTTTCTTGCTACAACCATAATAAAAAGCAAGCTGTAAGAAGGTGATCTAGCCTACCTTAAAACGGCTAGTGGGTTTCTTGCTATAACCATTAAAAAGCAAGCGGTCGTATAAATCTCCCAACGGTTGAGTTGGGAGCGGAGACGTAGGCTTGAGTTTAAAGCCGAACTCCGTTATCAATTGTGTCTTGCCATTTTACTTTCCGCTGCATTTAAATTTGTTTTAAATTGTTAATTAATTTTAAAAAGGCAATTCACCCCCCCCCCCCTCTTGCCATCACCTCCGACCCAACACACTGAGTCACCTCTGACACCTATTTAACCCAAAATATGACATATTAAACAAAAAAGTATAACATGCATGTACTATGATGATACAATTTTTCTAAGCCAGTTTTTTCAAAATTGTGTGTAGGAAACAAGCATTTAAGTTAACAACACCAAAGTTATCCATGTCACTCACCTACTTACATAAATTCATGAAGCTTGAGATTATTATTTATTCACCAAATATTCCTTTGATCTCAATCACACATTCACAAAACCATCATAAAATAAACCATAAAGTACTAGGACTTTGAGACATACCACACGATGAAGGAACTAATACCACTTTTTTGTGAAAATTTTGTGATACCACTCGGTATCTATTATCTTCCATTCATCATAGGGATACTTATTTCATATTATTAAAAATATAATTTGAATAATTATGAAAAATTACTCTTAACTTTCTTCTAAATTTTCCTTTAACTATTGATAGAATATTTAGCATGGGGAACTACTGGTTGGTTTTGACATTTCCTTACAATAGCTTCTTAGTATCCTAAAAATGTCAATTGCTACCATGTTTATAGTACATAATAAATAAACATTAAATACATGATAATTTATGATTCTCATATATATATACTCTTCCTTTAAATGGTTAGGTATCACTTTATGTATGGCCTGATTTCATTTTTTGATATCTAATGGTGTATTGATACCTCAAGAACTTTCAAATATAGATAAAACATGAATTAAATTCAAATCAAGATCCACATAGTTTTCCCTCCTTTATTACAACATGAAACTTTTATATTCATCATACAGAATCACAATGGTTGATTGATACCTTGAAATAGTTTTTATATTGTGTTCAGATTGGATGTCAACTAAGAACTTCAAATAGTATAAATCCATTTGATGTATATATCTCCTATCATCTCAAAAAAAATTATTTTATCACCATTACATGTCATATTTAACAAAAATCACACCATGGATTATATCTTCCCCTTAAACCTGTACCACTTATAAAAAATATTAGAAACATTTGAATATATAGATAGAGGGGTGCCTCAAATATCCTCAAGTTAAGGAATGTGGTTGGTCATTTTGAAAAAAACCCTTTTATGTCTAACTTTCATCTAATACATAATATTGGTTATATTTAAAATACCACTTATTTTAAAATTCACCTCATATACATTCTCTAATTATTTTATGTTCCTTGTCTTGGGCTCTATCTTCATTGTTAGACTAATCTAACTTGTGCAAGTTTCCTCTAATGATTAATTTTTCTTTCATCCTTCAACATTCTTCCTCCACCATAGGAAGACTCTTTTACTAGTCATTATATCTTTGCAAGTGGTGTGATTTGTGAAACTACTAAGGAATGCCTCATTTTTGTCCAATTCAATTTCCATTAGAGTCAGTATGGACTTGTTTGTACTTTGTGAGTATTTCTTGATATATTCATCCATATTCATCACAATGGGATAATCTCCATTATTTCTCTTCTAGATTTGTTTTATTTACCTAAATGTGGGATGTTTTGAATGTTCTATTGATGGTGATTGATTAACCTTTCATTGAGCTCCATTTTTTCCTCCAAAACATTGAATATGTTTTACAGTATAAAAGATGTATTTTTGGTGCAATTTCTCTTCCCATTTTTCATAGGAGTGGAGGAATTCATTACGAATATTTTCAATCCACTCCTACTACAACCTATATATATATTTCCATGGTTAGTGAAAATAAAACATCCATTATAAAATTCATACCTATTGTTATCATTTCTCGATTGAGATATTTTTTCCAAATATTTCATTTCTCCTATGATAATTTTGGCTTCTAGACACATGCTCATGGTGTGACTTATTCTAATATAATAGTAGCATGTCATAGATATCTTCCCATGAGATAATTTTCTTCCATATTTTTTAAAATAAATTGTTTATTTATATATTTTATATTTTAACTTATTTTCCTTCTATTTTGTTATGCTTCCATGGAAGAAATATGTAGCATCTCCTTCCCCTTTTATGATTTTAGCTTTGAATAAAGATCCTTAATCTTCATATATTTCTCCTTTAGTTGGGAATTAATCTCTTCATTCTTTAGGAAACTTTATTTTCATATTTTATCCCCTATTAAAGTTGTGTATTTATAGGTACAATGTTTACTATTAAGTCTTTCTATATGTCCATTTAATTCTTAATCTCTTATGCAATTTATTTAAGTAAATCACTCTGACCCTTTATTTTTACAAAAATATTCATTATATCCACATTTAAGGCCACCTCAACTATCTTTAATCTTTTATTATCCATGGATATATATTCTATGAAATAAAGGTCCACTTTAATAATAATTTCTCATTGAGAAACCCTTTCATGTAGGTCATATAAATCCTTCTTTCCACTATATGAACATTCACTATATTTACGACTATGTTTTGTTGCCACTGCATTCACAAACTAACCATTAACTCAAATTTTACTAGGTAAATATGAATTTTTATATTTATATGAATTTTCCACAACATGGTTATAATTAGATTTAAAATTAGAATAATAATTGTAAACCTCATTTGTGTAGGTTCTAGGAACAGTGGAAGTGAACTTTGAAGGTACGATCAACTAATATTTTAGTCTTAAATAGGGTTTAATCTCTAATTTAAATGATCAAAAAGTCATCTCAATCTAGAAAAATAGATTAAAATAATACATTAATATATCTGAATCGAAGGGAGTGGATCTTTACATGTAATTTTCAATTAATTTATGCGCAGATATAGAATTTCTTCAAGTTGTAATTCCACTTTCATTGATGATCTGATGAAATAGAATTCATCGCATTGACATTGTACTGTATTATTTAAGTAAAAAACCCCTCTAGAGATGATCCACACATGAACCACACTCTCTAATCAACACCATATAATGATTAGGTGCTAGCGTGACCGATCCTAATCAATTGAATTGTTTGTTATCAACATAGTAGTATTCTTCATGGAGGATGAAGATCCCTTGGTATTCTCTCGATGGCTTGAGAGAGGAGGAAGAGAGAGTTCACTCTAGGGCTTGATCCAATCATTCCTTATCCATTGTGCACACTAGAAGTGAATTTGGAAAGTTATATAATTAGAAATTTATTAGATATGGTTTCGCTTTGAAAATCACACACAATCCTCCAACCATCATTAATATTCTTAAATGACCATGTGTCCCTAATAATAATAATATTATTATTAATCTCTCGACATGCGCAAAAAATTAATAATATAAATAAATATTAATTATTTTTAATTATACTATTAGCCTCGGTCTTCTTTCCTACATTAGCATTTATCAATCCTAAAATAATGTCTATTTAATTAAATAAATGTCATTGTAATATTAAATGATAAATATAATGAATATTATATTCTCCAAACATGAAAATAAATATTTAATATTATTTAACTCACTTATATTTTGAATTACTTGTGATTAAACTATGGTGATCAACATAACTAGAATAAATATCATTTATTCTAACATGTTAAATTTAATACTATAATCTAACTAAGATTTTGGATACACTTAGTGTGTGACCCTCTAGGACTCTTTCTCAGAGGCATTAGGAATAACTGCCTAAAGTTCATGGTTTGTGTCTAGAAACATGCCAGGGAATTCATGGAGAAAGAAGTTAGTGTCACAATGACATAAAACCTCCTATGAAAGTTTAATGTGTAATATAATATGTTTATCATGATATCTCAAATCAACCAAGTTTCATCCTGGTTCCATCAACCTATACACTCTATGTCTCTTTATTTAAATTTTATGATATGAACACATGAATTGAATACCATATCCATGGATTTATTTGGGAAGTTCCATTCCCATAAAAGGGAATAGGATATTAAATTCCATATATAAGGGGATATAAGATATAAATCCTTTCTCACATTATCCATTAATGTTATATAATTTGTGACTTACCCAACATATCCTACATCATCATGAACATATTTCATCATGGATTTCGTCAATACATTAAATTATATAATCCATGATATCTATTAATGATACTCGTAGTATAAGGATCAATACACACATCCACAAATAAGAACATCCCATGAAACATGGAGATATATATATATATATATATATATATCCTATTGATGGGAATGTTATTATAACCTCCTATCTTGAAGATTACTAAGGAAGAAAACCATGAGAAGGTGTCTTAATTTCTTATGAGCCTCCTAAGCTTGATAGCCTATATTTTATGTTTTCTATCAAAAATTATAATCTTTACATAGAAAAAGGTTTAAGAATAATGTTGTGGAACCTCTAGGTTCTCCTCATAGTGGGGACCTATTATGACCTTTCAGTGTGAAATTTATTGAAAGGACATTATCACATACAAATATCATTCAAAATAATAATCAAGATGTGATAATAAAACTTATTTAATCTGAAAAAATGTAATAAAGTACTAAAAAATTGGTTCTAGGGCACCAACTCCAATAGACTCCTACTTGAACTAGAGCCAAATGAAAATATATTTCAATCTGGTAGATCTCATATGATACTCATTCTTCCACTAAGATAAAACCTTTATCAAGGGGTGCACCATGTTTTCCTACATGGATAATCTTCTCACTGTAACTTCACCTCATTCAAAAATATCCTTCAAGAGATGAAAATTTCAAAGTGTGTTCTTTATACTTTGGTGTGACCTTAGATCTTTAGAGAGGTCCACTACTGTATTATTATCATGGTAAAATGTGATAGGGTATTTAATTCTGGATACCCAATCAATCTCATAAATGAAGTTGGGAATATATAATGTTTCCTTGAATATATTGGAAGCCACAATATACTCAGACTCTACTGCAGAATTGGTAATAACTAGATTCTTTGAATGCTTCTAGCTCACAAATACTCCATTTAGACAAAATAAATATCCATACTATGACTTTAAATAATTCTAATATATATAAAAGATAGAATCTATATAACCCATTATGAATAGATCTTCACTTACTCCATGCACCATGAACATATCCTTAGTTTATCTCATACACTTAAGGATGGTATTAATGGTAGTCCAATGTTGTTCACCTGGATCTTATTGATATCTGCCAACCATTCTGAAAGAATAGGAAACATCAATCCTCATACATTACATGGAATATATGATTGATCTTATTGTATAAAAATATGGTATCTTACTCATTATCTCTCTTTACTCTTGTGTTTGAGGACACATTTTCTTGGAATGTTGTATACCATGTGACACTGCAACTAATCCCCTATTGGATTGTTCCGTACTAAACCACTTTAGTATCTGGTCAATATATGTACCTTGAATTACTCCATATAGCCACTTAGACCTATCATTCATGATCTTGATCCCTAGAATATAGGTTTCTTCACCTTAGTCATTCATGCAAAATCACATTCTCAACCATGCCTTAACCTCTTATAGGGATGGTATATCATATACAATTAGTAAAATTTCATCAAATTATAATACTATGAAAACAACCATAATCCCAATAAACCTCTTGTAAACACATGGCTCACATACGTTCTTAATGAAACTAAAATCATTTATGGATTCATTTAATTGAATGTTCTATGACCTGGATGATTTCTTTAATCCATAAATGGATCTGTGAAACTTTTATATCTTTTTTTGATTTCCTAGAGTCATAAAACCTTATGATTGTGTCATATAATCCTCTTATATAAGGTTCCCATTAAGTAATACAATTTTTATATCCATTTTACAAATCCCATAATCATGGTAATTTGTCATGTCAAGCATGATTTTTATGGATATAAAAATGGAAACTAGAGAAAAGGTATCATTGTAATCAATGAATGGACGTTGTTTAAACCCTTTAGCCACTATATATGCTTTTTTATGTATTCATTTTACCTTTCATGTATAGATTTATCTTTAATACTCATTTATAACCCTCAGGTTGTACATCAACTGGGGGATAAATCAAAACCCAAACTTGGTTTTGATACATGGAATCCATTTCAAAATTCATGGTTTGATGCCATCTTGTTTCCTCTGAGCTCTATACTACATCATTTTAGGAGAGAGGGTCATAATTTTCAACCAATAATGAGTCAAAATCATTAATTTTAGGGAAACCATATTTCTATAGTTATATTACATCTATTACACACCTACATAGTACTTGTGTTTCAGGAACAACATATTCCATGGGGACCTATGGAATCCGTTCATATACCAACTCTTGTGTATCATGAGCATAAACCTCATAAAATTCTATCTTTATCCTATTATACTTCTTGAGTATGTTCTCCCTCAAAATAAATACATCCTATATTACTACAATTACTTTATTATCAGAACAGTTATATAGATAGTATCCACTTATTTCCATGGGATACCCCATAAAGATACACTTTGTGCCTCGGGGTGATAGTTTGTTTCTTGAGCTATCCTTAACAACTGTCTCATTACCCCATGCATGAACATGTGACAAAATATGTATCTTTACACTCCATAACTTTAATGTAATACTACTTTTCATTCTAGTTGGTACTTGGTTTAGTAAGTATAATTTTTTCTGTAATGAATATCCCCAAAAAGATAATAGAATACTTGTGTAACTCATCATTGACCATACCAATTCAAACAAGGTACAATTCCTAATTTCACTAACATCATTCTAATATGGTGTATAAGGTAGTGTGATTTGGGATAAAATCCCAAAATCCTATATAAATTCTTGGTTAAGATGTTCACCACCTCGATCAGATTTAATTTTCTTTATCTTCTTACCAAGCTATTTATAAACCTCATTTTTAAACTATTTTAACTTCTAAAATGATTCATACTTGTTCCTCATTAAGTATATATAACCATAACTACTCAAGTCATTTGTAAAAGTAATAAATTATTAGAATACACCACTATATTCTACTTGAAAATGTCCCCACACATCAGTATGTACTAATTATAGAATATTTGTGGCCCTTTCACCTTGACCATTGAATGGTGGTTTACTCATCTTTACATGTAAACAAGTTTGAAATCTTTCAATTTTATTAATATCTAAATATTCTAAATAACCATAGTTATAGAGCTTTCTCAAATTCTTCTCATTTAAATGACCAATATGGTGATGCCATAAATTGGTGTTATATGAGTCACACATATTTTCATCATTATCAATTTTCAAATTTTGGTTTTCATAATTTAATACATAAAAAATATTATTCTATTGTTCCATACCATAATATATGTTGTCATAATAAAAGTCATAACCTTTATTTCAAAATCTGAAGATAAATCCATCCAAATCTAGAAAAGAAATGGAAATAATGTTCTTATTAAAACTAGGTGAATAATAATAGTTCTTTAAATCAAAAATCAATCCTATCAACAATGTGAGATAGTAGTATCCATTATCTAGAGTATCCAGCCTCTCTCCATTGGCTTCCCATAAGTCCACCTCATATTGGTAATCTTCTAAAATCTACTTGGTTCCTGTATTTGGATACAAATTTTATCACCACATGTATTATCTAATACCCAACTTATAGATATAGAAAGATTACAATCGATAAAGAATTCACTTACATATTCCCCTTACTTTTTGGTTGGGTACAATTTTTCTTCCATTGGACATGCTTACCACATGAAAAACATACTGCATCTTGTTACTTTCCTTATCTATGAATATTTTTCTTCTCAGAGAGATGGTTATTCAAAGGATTAGACTTGGAATGAGTCTTCAGCCCCATTTCTTTATACCTATTATTTTTATTCACCACAATTATAGTGGGTTTGTCATTCACCATGCCTTTATCAACTTGTTGGATAAGAGTAATAAGTTTCGATAGTGTCGGCAAGCTATTTCTCATATTATAATTCATAATAAAATTGGAGTAGTGTTTGGGTAGTGGGGAAAAATGAGATCTATGTGTATCTACTTAGGGATCATAAAACCCAAGATGTCTAGATGCTCAATGTATCAAATCATCTTGATTACATGTTCCCCAACTAGTGACAAATCTCCAAACATGAATATAAATAGTGCATTGGATATCTTGTATCTCTCTGATCTTATCTTCTCTTGATAGAGATCCAAAAGGTGAGAAACTATGTTATAAGTATCTATATGATCATATTTCTTTAAAATATCATTGTACATGGAAGATAACATAAAAATTGGGTTTACATTATGTCATATACATGCTTTAGATAGAGAGATACCTCTTCCTCACTAGTATTTTTGACAAGAAACTCAATAAGTGGGGTTTCTAGCACGTATAATTCACATTCATGGTGTATTATAAAGTGAAAGATATTATATCATTCCTGGAAATTGACATCAGTGTGAAGGATATCATTCTCTAGTATGGATCATAGTGATATTATTGATTTCATTTGATTTTCCATTTTCTAGAAATTAAGAATAGATAATTAGTACATGTTTTGATTATAAAAGTAGATTAATGAATTTAAATTTCATTAAATTATTTATTAATATCCCACTAGTATTCAAAACCTAATATCCATCACCATAATTTTCATATTAAATTATCTCTTAGGTATTCTAGTGTTAAGGATCTATATTCCCTTATCATAACCTAGACTTGGGCCTAACAAGATATTTGAAGGGTTTTAGGTAGGCGTAACTTCACAACTATATTAACTCATAGTTTTGTGATCTATTGAGTGGACTCCCCAATTTTGATATCCTTTTTTAGTATTTCCTAAATCATTTTATCTTAGTTACACAAAGTCGTTCTTGGGTAGTTTACCCTTGATTTAAAATAAGTTAAGTCAACCCAAAAATTTAAGCTAAATTTTTCATGAAGAAACCCAACATGGGTTGGTAAAGTACTTGAACTATGATGTAAATTCTAACTTATGTAGTGGAAGGCTAATCCAACATAATATTTTAATTAAGGGATTTTTATCCTTATGTATAAAGACCATTTTATTCTTTTATATGTTTAGTTAATATTAATTGGATTTTACTTAAGTGGTTAACCATGTCTCATAAAACATTTATGAATAATCTTGATTATATATTATTCCATCTTGCATTCTTGTTAATAAATTTATTTGGTGGTCTCATTGCATTCAAAACCATAAATTATTAACCATGAAACTGACAACAATAAAATATACAGGGAATGATTATGAGATTTTTACAGTGGTTAGTTTATCTAGAAGATGATAACCTGACCCTTGACCTAAGGAAAAACACCTTGAATTGTATCTTGGTTTGTGTTACGGCATTTCACCTTTGGATCCTTTGTATCTCCTTAATTGTTTGCACCTTGGATCCTTGACCCAGACAACATCCACTCACTTGGGATCTCCATCCTGACATAAGATTTTACTCACATACTGGTGAGGAAATCCGAAGGATTTGGATAAAGGGGGTTTATATAAAAGAAACTATGGGTGCATGGGCACTTACATAATAAGGAGGGGATGTCTCATAGGTAATCAATAATAATTTAAAAAATTATGTTAAAAGAAACAAATCACATATAAAGGGTTGGTCAGATATCATGATCATCCACACATCAAGCAACAAGAATACATTTTCAATATTATTATCAATTACTTCAATTTGTTCTTTAATTACGATAACACACCTAATCTAATTAATTCAATTTATCTTAATTTCATCCAAAAATCCTTAACTCACCATCATCTATAATTTTAAACAATATTATCTTAATTTTAAATTGATATAGTACACAAGTGTACTTGGAGGCAACCTCGTGTTTTCATCGAAAATTATAACATGAAAATTAATTTAATATATAACAATTAATCCTATGACATCACATGTATTGTCGAATAAACAACACATAGAACACAGATTCAATAGGTTTAATTATTCATTTAATTATTTTTTCCATGAAAATATGAGAACACTACCTAGTATCAGAGTACACAACATGTAATTTTATTATGCCCGTGTCTGAAATACATTCTTTAATTTGGTTGTGTAGCTCGCCTTGGACATGTTCGAGGTACAGAGAGTGAATTGGGAATACACGGTGTGTAACCTAAGAGTTTCACAACATATATTTTCTCATGTCGTGTATATGATACATAGATTTCTGGGACCCCTTGTAGTCTAGTCTGTGAGAATACAAGGACCACACAACTTGTAATCTATTTACATGGTGTGTAGTTATACATGTTGTGTGACAGTTAGTCTAAATATACACACTGATCTGATTTATTCAGATCTAACCTAATAAATAAAGATATGTACATGAAAACAAAACTACACAGCATATACTCTAAGAGTACATGATGTATAATTTTTTTTCTTGGAAGTGACTTAACTGGATTCATAGTGAAATATTCATATGATTCTTTATTTTTAATCGCAACTCAGTTATCAGTTATGTTATCAAGGATGAATAAAATAAATGATGATGAATTCAAATTATTAAAACGAATCATTTTTAAGTAACACAAAACACAAATGCAAGAAATCAATTAATGAATGATAAATAATTATAAATTAAACATGTAATGACTCTAATAACACTTTTAGGTTATGGGAATAGTGGAAGCATCCTTTGAAGGTATGACCAACTTCTATTTTAGTCTTAAATCAAGTTCAATTGTTTCTTTACATAATCAAAACAATCTAGTCAATAAAAAAATAGATTAATATATTAAATTAATATAATATAACCGGAGGGAGAGGATCTTCACATATAATTTACAATTAATTTATGAGCAGATATAGATTTACCTCAACTTATAATTCCACTTTCATTGATGATCTAATGGAATAAAATTTGTTTCACTATCATTGCACTATATGATTCATGTGAGGAATTATTCTATCGTTGATCCACACATGCACCACAATATATGATCAATGTCGTAGAATCATCGGATGCTAGCACAGTCGATCTTGATCTCTTGGGTTGTTCATAGTTGATTACAATAGTATTCTTCATAAAGGATGAAGAACCCTTGGTGTACTCTTGAATACTTGAGAGAGGAGGAAGAGAGAGTGCACTCTAGAGATTGATCCAATCTATCCTTATCTTTTTTTCACACTATAAGTAAATTAGGTTAGTGATACAATTAGATATTTTGTATATCAGGTTTATGGTTAGAAAATCATACACAAGCCCCAACCATATTTAATATTCCTAATTTACCTTGTGTCCATTAATAATAACTATATTATTATTAATCACTTGACATGTGAAATGAATTATGAATATAAATAAATATTAATTATTTCTAATTGGACCATTAACCTCAGTCTTCTTCCCATCATTAGAATTTATCAATCCTCGAATAATAACCATTTAATTAAATAAATGTCATCGCATTATTCTATGATAAATATAATAAATATTATATTCTTCAAACTTGAAAATAAATATTTACTATTATTTAACCCAGTTATTCTTTGGAATAACTTTTGATTAAACTTTAGAGACCAACCAAACTTGAATAAATATTATTTATTCTATATTGTTAAATTCAATACTAGAATTTAACTGAGATTGTAGGTACACTTAGTGTGTAACCCTCTAGGCCAGTTTCTCTTTGGAATTAGGAATAACCATCTAAAGTCTATGGTTAGTATCTAGAAACATTTCAAGATATCTATAAAGAAAAAAGTTAACATCACAATGATGTACAACCTCCTGTGAATGTTTATTGTGCAATATAATCCTTTTATCACAATATCTCAAATCAAGAAGGTTGCATCTCGGTTCCAAAAACCTATATATTTGATGTCTCTTTCTTTGACATTATGGAAATAAAAATAGCCATTGAACACCATATAAAAGGATTTATTTAGGTGGTTCCATTTCCATCAAAGGTCTTGAGATATTAACTTACATCAAGGGAAAAAAGGGATAAATCCTTTCTCGCATTATCCATTAATGTTATATCATTCGTGATGCACCCAATGTATCCTACTTCATTGTGAAAATATCTCATCATAGTTTTCATCAATACATCAAATTACATGAGTCGTGATATCCTTTAATGACAATATTAAAGTCAAAGGATCAATACACACATCCATATATAGGAACCTCTAATGACACATGGAAATGTGGATTTCTTATTGAGGGGAATGTTCTCACAACCTCTTATCTTAGAGATTACTAAGGGAGAACACCATGAGAAGGTGTATCAATGTCTTATAAGCCTCATTCCCCTAATATCCTATACTATTTGTGTCATGTCAAACAATATCATCCATCTATAGAACAAGGTTCAACAATAATATCGTGGCCCCTCTAGATTCTCATCATAGTAGGGAACTACTATGAGATTTCAATACGACATATATTCTAATGACATTATTACATACAAATATCATGCATGAGAATAATCAATATGTGATAATAAAACTTCTTTAATAAGAAAAATATGTAATCAAGTACTAAGAAAGTGACTTCTAGGGAACTAACTCCAACAGTTTTAGAGATTCCATCTTCCGGGTTATCCTCTTTGTATTCTTCATCTTCTTGAATTTTGACATATGGTTATCAATACCATATTTTGAGGATGATACCTATATTTCATTCCCTTCACCTATTTTCCCATAAATTATTTCAAGTTCATTATACATATGGAATACACTAGAATAATGATAGGAGTTCATGTATACTTTACTATATAATTATCTTGCTAATATATTCTATGTCCTCATATGACTTATCCCTTTCACCGTACTTTTTCAGATCATCATCTCAAAGTATGTACTCCATGAACTTCTTGCCACAAGTTTATAGGAACAAATTTTTTTCCTTCCAACCATTAAAGTTAGTTCCTCTAAAAAATGGAGGCCTCATCGTTAATTCTATGTACAGAACAAATCCTAATATATTTAGAGATTGAACATATAATCATAAAATTTTGGATCTAATACCATTTGTTGGGATCAGGTTTACCTGAAGCACCCTGAGAGTCAGAGGGGGTGAATCAGGTTGTACTAAAATTTAAAACTTTTATTCTTTTCATAATCCTCTAGTCCATTCTAATCTTATTCCCATATTTGTAGGAACATGTTCAATATCTCCTAATTCCCCCACACTAATCACACCACATAAATATGAATGAAAAAAATAAAGCATGCACATGTTACATCAATTTTACTTGGTTCGCCACAAAGGGATAATCCAAGGATAACACGTTGATAGTGTTTCAAAATGCCAAAATATAACTCTACACATTGTATGTGTTGCAATAAGTTTAGGATAAATGTACTATAAATTCTAGGGGAACTCTCTCTTCCTATATTTTTTAGAACTTCTGGAAGAAAAGGATTGAATATTTTTTAAACTTGTAGGTATTCTTCAACTTTTTATATACATGAGTATTTGTCACCATTATGAATGATAATTATCTTGCATCATAGATCCTAAATTGATGCTCCTTTGAACTCTACTTTGTTGTGAAATCCTTATTCTATATTAGATGAGTTCAAGTCCTTGGTGTGAGGGTTCAATCAATTTCTTCCACAAAATTACAATAAAAAAAATTCTTTTTCTTGATGAGGATATTTCCAAACTGGAATTACCATGTTTAATTCTTTCTATAACTACTGAATGTAGTAGTGTTGTTCCTATTCTTCTTCCTCAAGATTTTGATTGAAAGTTACTTTTTTTATTAATCAATGGGAAAAAACCCAGAAGTTAGGAACAGATCACGGTGGTCTGAAATGGTGCATACCAAGGGTGCCCCCTTGGGAAAACATACAAAATTCATGAGGGAGTGAGAGAAAACTAGAATACACAATCAGTAGCTCCTCTGGACAGATCCCTCTTGATAGGGAATCTACAGTGAAGATGGCCTCTCTTGGAATATGACGCATGAAGAAACCGTGGACAATCTCCAAAGAGAAAATTCGAAAAATGTAAATTGGGTGCCAAGGAGCCTCCACCTGACCATAAAATGCATGAATAACAATCTCAGAGTCTGACTCTACCTCGGAAACCGATAATGCAAGGCTCTTTCACAGCATGACACCGGTGTGTAATGCCTTCTCTTCCTCACCTAACAAAATCCCCAAACTGTAGAATCTATTGAAAGTAAGAAACATTGAACCATTCCCATCCCATAAAATGCCACCCCCATGCATGTTACCATTCATTAAAGACCCATCTACATTGAGCTTATAACCCCACAATAGAGGCCACCACTTTACCCAACACCCATGGGAACCAACCTAAGTAACTGGCCTGTTAAGAAGTTTGCACAGGTTAAAATAATACTGAACACCTTTAACGAGAGATCCCAATTCATGAATCATATCCTCCATCCTCATTTGAATGAAAAGTAATGAAGGATTCTCTTCAGTGCGTGCCTTATTTCTTTCCTCCCATAAAGTCCAGAAGATAGCGATAGTAATGATGCTGCAAATCTTGCCTTCCATCTCCTATCGATCCGAGCCCGAAAACCAACTACAGATGAAATCTTATACGGACATTTATTTATAGTTGAGATGTACCCAATTCCCCATAATAGACCAAAGACATGTGGCCCAATCACTCTTGATAAATAAGTGGAAGATCTTCTCCTGCTGTGGGTTCGTGCATCAGTGGAAACGAGATGCCAAATATATCCCCTTTTTCTGGACATTATCCTTAGTTGGTAAATACTGGTTTCTCACCCTCCAAAAAAGTAAATTCATCTTTGTGGGAACCTCTTTACACCATAAATGCATGGCCCATTCCTCACAGACCCTTCCAGGTTGAAGAAACATCTGATAATCACATCTGATGAAGTAACTAGAAGAAGAACCAATAAAACAACACCAATCATCCTCCTTAGAAAAAAAAATCTATTTGAAAGTGGCCATTTGTTCCTTTCTTAATATCACATTGAGAAAACAAGGGTTCATACTATCCTCCTTAACCTTCATGTTCGACACTGGATAGTTTGGGAAATATAGCTTGACACCCACCCAATTCTCCCACCACAGGTTAATATCCCCTCTCCCCACCACCCATCATAATGCCTCTTGGAGGATTTCTATATGAAACAAGATGTTTCTAGCTAGCATAGAAAATTTCCGACTGTCCCACCCCTCTCAGTGCTTACCATACTTGTTACATATGATTTTGGCCCAATGGAAATTGGAGGCGATGAGATCCCATGCCAGTCGAGCCTGCATGGACTGCATGGAGATTGATACGTTTTTGAGACCGACACCACCCTCTTCAATTAGTTTTGTCAGCCAGATCCAAGAGGCCCAGTGGAATCTACCCAAGGAATTGGAATCCCAAATAAAACCATTCATAATATTCACTATCGTAGAGATAACCCCATTAGAATGAGTGATGATGCACAGAAAATGCATGGTAATTGAAGATAAGACATTGTTGATCAGAGCAATCTATCCACCGAAGGATAAGAACCTAGATTTCCAATTAGCAATCCTCCCAATCATTCACTTGATGAGATCATCGAAGAAACACTTTTTAACTCATCCATTAGAAACTAGAGCACCAAGATAGATCACTGGGATCTATTTCTGTTGGATCCCCAAGATGTCTTGGATGTCCCGAACTCATCTTATAGAACATTTATTTGAAATAAAAGTGATGATTTTTCTAGCATTGATGCGCTGGCCACTTAGAACACCATAGGTACCCATAATATCCATGAATTCGAGAAGAGACAATCTACTGCTATTTAAGAAAATGAGAATATCATCAGTAAACATAAGGTGGGAAAAGGAACCATCCAAGGCTTTGGAAAGGTAAGGCCAAATATTTCTCTCTTCAATGCCTCTATACAGATTACGAGACAGGGTCTCTTCTAAAATGATAAATATAATGGGGGATAGAGGGTCCCCCTGCCTTACACCCCGAACACTTTGAAAAAAAACAAAGCCTTTCCCCATAAGATAAATGGACATCCATGGAGATGAAAAACACTAGAAGCAAAGGTCACAAACCCATTCATGGAACCCAGGATTCCTCATGGTCTGATGAATGAAACTCCACTCTAACTTATCATAGGCTTTATCCATATCCACTTGTATAATAAGATTGGATCCAATAAACCTTTTATTAATATCTTCCATGAGTTCTTTAGTAATTCCAATCACTCCTTGGATACCTATGCCTTTAATAAACCCATGTTGCTCTGGAGAAATCACCTTAGGAACCACTTTGTTGAGCCTCTTTGCAAGCAAGCTTGCCAAAATCTTGTAGGAAACGTTACATAGACATATGGGCCTAACATGATCAATAGAAGTGGGATCCTTGATTTTAGGTAGAAGAATCACTCTAGATGCCCCCACCCCCGAAATAAGTCCTGTATATCCTCAATCACATGTTGCCCCACAAAATCCCAAGTCTCCATGAAGAACACCCTCAGAAAACCATCCAGACCTGGGGTGATATCCAATGGAATGCTGCAAACTGTGTTCCCAACCTCATCTTCAATAGGAATATCCATAAGGGAGTTATTGTCCTCAACCCCAACACACCTAGTAATACAATTCATGAAATCCTCCTACTCCTCCCCAAGGATGCCATTCCTAGAATGTTGGATGTCACCAGCCAGCAAGGATTCGAAATGACTCAAAGCCAAACCACCAGCAACATTAACATTTGAAGTGTACGATCCATCCTTTAACTTAATATTGATTTTTGAATTATTGTGTTTCTTCAAGCATGCATGAAAAAAATTTGTATTATGGTCACCCTCCTTAATCCATTATACCCTGGACCGATGTTTGAATTTATTTTTGAACTCAAGAAACCTCTCAGATAGGAAACCACATTTATCACATAATTCCAAAAAAATATCGCCATCCCTCTGTTGTTGCAGCTGCTCCTCTAGACTACCAATTTTGGCTTGGAGAGATTCCACTGGAGTATCCACAATAGAATTAGTCCTGAGCCACTGAAAAATATCAACCTTAAAATGCTTTAACCTCCTAGTGAGCCCAACCCAGGCCCTCCCATCAAACTCCTGCTCCCATGAGTTCCTCATCATCTACATGTAGCCATCCAGTTGATGCCAGCTCGCCGAATACAGGAAAGGTTTGTTATCCTGACACCCTTGTTTAAGCTTGACCAAAAGGGGGGCATGGTCTGATATATATCGGGAAAGATGGGAAATAGAAGACCAGGGAAAAGAATCAAGCCCTTGAATGTTGGATAAACATATATCCAAGTGGCTCCAAATATGGAACGTTCCTTTATCGTTATTACACCTCGTGTACTTTCAACCACTAAAGCCCAAGTCCAGAAGCCCCTTGATAGAAATGAGGAACCTAAAATCATGCATTATATGATAAAAACTCCCCGAACCACCCCACTTTTCTGAAACACCTGTAATCATGTTGAAGTCCCTCCCCCCTCGATGAACCATGGTAAACCCGCTGAATCAAACCAATCCAGATAGTCCCAAAGAAAATTCCTTTCCTGCACATCACTAATGGAATATATAAAACAGAAAAAAAAATTCAAATCCTTTGAACATGATCTTCACCGTAATGCACTGACTCGTAACCTGGAACAAATACCACCTGAAGATTTTTATTCTAAAAGATCTAAATCTGATTATTCGAATTCTGCCCATGAAAGCACACAGAGAAACCCATCTTCTTCACAAAAGAGTTTATTTTTCTGGTATCTTGATTTAGTTCAAGAACAATGGCCATGGAATCATAAGACCTTCATGACTCATAATCCATGAAATCACATTTATCATATACTCATATACCCCGAGCATTCCATATAAGCAGAGAGAGCATTAACAACGAGGGGTCTTGGACTTAAGGTTCTTGTTACCTAGACTTGGAGAAAACAAGATTTTGTAACAATCATCCTTTGCCATTAATCGTGTGACCAGCCTGGGAGATCCTTTTGAACAAGAACACTTCTTGGGAACCAGAACCTTCTTCTTCAAAGGACTATCGAATTCCTCCAGCAATGAGCACCTATTCCCTGAAGAATAATGCAGCGAGACTAGAACCGACTCCTCCTGAAGCAAGGAAACTAACACCAAATGAGAAGGTGACCTTCGTGTAGCTAAAATTTCCTTAGACACCCCATCCAGAAACACGCACTTCTTAGAACCATCCGGAAACACACACTTCAAAGAAACATCATCGGAAGATTTGGAACTTCCCATCGAAGTAGATAATGACAGGTTCAAGGCTTTAGAGGAAAGACATGAAGACATATGATCACTTGATGAGGGAGGCAGAAGCTCCCTAGGAATACATGAAGAAACCCACACAAAGGAGAAAGCTCTTCCTCCTGAAATGAGTGGAGCCACCGTTATGGAAAAGAAATCCTTCAAACCAGTTTCCAAGTCCACTAGGTGTGATTCCAAGGGGTGTAACAATAACATCTCGGGTAGCTTGGGGTCCTCCGACAAAAATCTAACCACCAGGGTCCCTTCAGAAAAATAAATTATCCTTTCCGATGTATGGCCGAAATGATTTGAAAAAATCGAAAAAGCCACAGGAACGTTGACGTTTTCCATCACCCCAAGGAGGTCGATGGCTGAACCCTAGCAGACGCCGCCGCATCGAAGACACCCTGAACGAACAACTTCTTGCCAAGGGCACCCCTAGAATGGATCGAAGATGGCCCCCAAGGGTCATCTTGCACAGTAAAAGTCCCCTGGCTCTGCAGACCCAACTTCCTCCTTCTACAAACCTAAAATGAGTGGCCTTGAAAACTACATCTCCGACAAAATCTTGGAGGAGCATGGTACACCAAATGTTTCCACCAGGAAAACCCCTCTAGTGACTTAATAAGTATACGAGGAGGAAACTTCACAAAAAGATTCATTTCAATGTTTTTTTTAAATGTGTTTTTTTTTTAAATCTGAAAAACTGTCTAATTTAAAAAAATACTCTACAAAGGCGGCATCACCGATGCCACCTTTTTCCTAAAACATTATTTTTTTGTATATATTTTTTATATATTTAAAATTTTAATGTTTTATTATTATGTTCGTATGTTTATATATATATATATATAAAACTTAATGTTTCAATATAATTTATCTTTTATTCAAGTACGTGACTTTGTTGGCCTATATAATATAAACTATAAGACCGATATGAATGACATTTTAAAAATTTCTTAAACATATAACAATTAGTCCAAAATAAAAATAATATCTAAAAAAATATTGGTGAAAATTTATTTATATCCTGTCATATCCACCTACTTGAAACTTAAAAATGTTTCAAGTACCTGACTTTGTTGGCCTATATAATGTAAGCTATAAAACCGATATGAATGAAATTTTAAATATTTATTAAACATATAATAAGTAGTCCAAAATAAAAAAAAATATCATAAAAAATCTTGGTGAAAATTTATTTATAACCTATCATATCTACCTACTTGAAACTTAAAAATGTTTCAAGTACGTGACTTTGCTGGGCTATATAATGTAAACTATAAGACTTCTATGAATGAAATTTTAAATATTTCTTAAACATATAACAAGTAGTACAAAATAAAAATAATTTCTTAAAAAATCTTGGTGAAAAATTATTTATAGCCTATCATATCCACCTACTTGAAACTTAAAAATGTTTCAAGTACGTGACTTCACTAGCCTATATAATATACACTATAATACTGATTTGAATGACATTTTAAACATTTCTTAAACATATAACAAGTAGTCAAAAATAAAAATAATTTCTTAAAAAATCTTGGTGAAAGATTATTTATAACCTATCATATCCATCTACTTGAAACTTAAAAATATTTCAAGTATGTGACTTTGCTGGCCTATATAATGTAAAATATAAGACCGATATGTATGAAATTTTAAAAATTTATTAAAAATATAGCAATTAGTCCAAAATAAAAATAATTTCTTAAAAAATCTTGGTGAAAAAATATTTATAACCTATCATATCCACTTACTTGAAACATAAAAATGTTTCAAGTACGTGATTTTGTTGGCCCATATAATGTAAACTATAAGACCAATATGAATGAAATTTTAAACATTTCTTAAACATATAACAAGTAGTCTAAAATGAAAATAACTTCTTAAAAAATCTTGGTGAAAATTTATTTATAACCTTTCAAATCCACCTACTTGAAAGTTAAAAATGTTTCAAGTATGTGACTTCACTGGCCTATATAATATAAACTATAAGACCGATATGAATGACATTTTAAAAATTTTCTAAATTGGAACTCAATTCACCCCCCTCTTGAGATTACACTCCGACCAACAAGTAATAATAGTAAATAATAGTATTTTTATTTTAGTAGACATAAAACATGTAAACAATAATGTACAATCAATGCATATGTCTGTGGCAAGGAGATTACATCACACATGGTGGTCTGTGAATAGGACGTCTGTGTCGAGTGCGTAGTGGAGTCTGATGACCTGGAGAAGGCTGGTCCTCGGGCACTGGAATGTTGACTGGCGCATCCCCCATCTATGTGTCAGTGGGAGGAGCTGTCAACTATATCTCGTACTGGCATTCAGATCCTTCTCCCACTAGGGTGGTAGAAGGACCTGCCTCCATCCCAATGGGGAACCAAGCCTGCGATGGAGCTATACCTCAGACGATGATGATAGATCTGGAACCCAAGATGGAGAGAACTACGGATATCCTGTCAGGAAAGACAGATCTCATGCCACCTGAGGCACATCCAGAATCAGCTGATCATGGACTACTAGAGGTCTGACCTATGCCTGTGGAACAGGTGAGGCCTCACGTGAAGCACAATGTTTTTTACATTGATGTGGTCGTAGATCCTCATCACCAGTAGTAGTTTTAGGATGTTACTCTAGGGAAGGAACCTCCTCTCTCCAAGCCAGACGCGTGAAGATGCTTCCGGAAAGCGCATGAAAAGATTCCCTCGCCTCCAGCACTATAACATGGACGGCTGCCTGGCTAAAGACCCCCTCTTCCTCTTCATCACTCATATGAACAAGCTGCTATGTGTGACTTCCCTATAAATAGATTCAAATTGAATTAGAAAACAATTCAATAAACAAACTAATATAAATTTATTAACTTACCATCCTCTGCATCTCTATGACGGATTGGGTAAGATACAATATAGAATTAAGTCTATACCATGGCACATAGTCAACCTAATCCAAAAGAGAGAATCGATTCGTAGGAACACCCTGAATACGAAACATTGTACGTCTGTGCCAGCAGTCAATAAAACTGGCATGTACTTGGGAAAAGTCATCATCTTGCCTCCCTGTCAGCTTCATCCCATGAAGCTGGTCTATCTGTATCGATGGTAATGGAATCGGCTGAGTACAGAAAAACTAGCGCATGACTCTATCAGGTTGCTTCCACTCAATAATATGGAAGTGAATGAGGGGCACTACAACCATATCATTCTCAAGCCCGACAGTGCAGTATGCTAGCAACTGGTCCATAATACTCCAGTATGGAAGCCATGAAATCTGAAATGACAAGTGATTTGGTCAAAAAACACCTAACTAAAAACCAAAATTGATGCTTTTATTAAATATGTTAGACGGTGGTAGATTGTATATACATACCTGATTAGGTAAGAGACAGTTCAACTATAGCCGATATACACCCAAATGCTATCTCGAAACCTCGTCAAAATTGTGTCACTGACACCACCTGTAAAATACATCAATGATAGTGACAAATAATGAGAAATTATAGTTAGTAACTCATAGTAGAATCAGAAACCAATAGAAATGACTTATCATACCAGCGTCCACACAGAGCGTCATGAAACACCTACATATCAATTGGCGGACCAGCAAGGTCAGGGCGGAATGTTGGGATGCGCTCTCATGCCCACATCTGAATAAGGATGACGCATCCTCCGAGACCTATATGGTCCCTTTGGGATAGCCTGCATAATGATATGTACGTGTATACCATGTAGGATGATCCCCAACTGTATGTCCCAGCCAGATGAAAGTCCTCTAGTAGGGGTAAATACATCATATGCACATGCATCCCCAAGTGATCAGTACACATGGTCCCACCAATAAGCCGTAAGAAATATGCACGGGCATAACGCATGATAGTCTGATCATCATCATCATCCTGTAAATGTGGAATCTACGACTCCAACCAAGGCATAGATATGGACGATCCATCTGTATCCCTACGGTCAAACAAAATATCAACGCCTAATAAGTGTTGAGCAAGGCCTGGCCAAGCTGCACAAGTGAGTCCAATAACGGGTATCCCCTGTATAGGCAGACTGAGAAGCACTGCCACATCCTCGAGGGTGATGGTCATCTCTCCCTCAGACAGGTGGAATGTGTGTGTCTTTGGTCTCTATCTCTCAATGAGGGAAACAAGTAGGTAATGATCTACAAATGTTAAATATGATACGGCAAGGACATAAAAGCCAACATGTCGCAAGTAAGGTCTAATGGCATGTGGAGGCTCCCTGTGATGAAAACGGTGCGCGCGACGCACCTTGACCAATCGATCAGGACGACCCTCTAACACGACCTGTGAAATATGGGTAGACTGCTGAGTGAGTAGTATGGTATCATCCATCTGCATATAAACCAATGAAATGAGTCATAATTGTAAAATGTAAATATAATATTATGGATTGGATTAATATAAATTGTGTCAATTGGTAATGATGTTTTTGGAATTTATCTAATTGTATGTATTGAATAAATTATGCTAATCATTATGATACTATAATTTAATTATAGAATAGTTTACTAAAATATCTTACATAATTTAACCAAAAACCATGGCAAAGGGAAGATGTTTTTGGCTTGGGGTTTATGTTGGAGGGTTTAGGGTTTCAAATTTTAAAATTAAGGTTTAGGAAACATGTTTCTAGGTTAATAACATTTACTTTACAATATGTGTTAAGTGTTCTGCTTTTGGATTTATGAAATAAATTCTATTATCTCATATTTAAATTTATTTATTGAAATCAAGAATATTATTATGAAATAAGTTCTATTATCTAAAATATTGGGTCTTGAATTTGGTTAGACATATTTTAGAGGAGATTTATGTAAATATAACGTTATGGATTGGATTAATATAATCTGTGTCAATTAGTAATGATGTTTTTGGAATTTATCTAATTGTATGTATTGAATAACTTATGATAATCATTATGATACTATAATTTCGTTATAGAATAGTTTACTAAAATATCCTACATAATTTAACCAAAAACCATGGCAAAGGGAAGATGTTTTTGGGTTGGGGTTTAGGTTGGAGGGTTTAGGGTTTCAAATTTTAATATTAAGGTTTAGGAAACATGTTTCTGGGTTAATAACATTTACTTTACAATATGGGTTAAGTGTTCTTCTTTTAGATTTATGAAATAAATTCTATTATCTCAGATTTAAAGTTATTTCTTGAAAGAAAGAATATTATTATGAGATAAGTTCTATTATCTAAAATATTGGGTCTTAAATTTGATTAAACATATTTTGGAGGAGCTTTATGTAAATATAACATTATAGATTGGATTAATATAAACCATGTCAATTAGTAATGATGTTTTTGGAATTTATCTAATTGTATGTATTCAATTACTTAGGCTAATCATTATGATACTATAATTTCATTATAGAATACTTTACTAAAATATCCTACATAATTTAACTAAAAACCATGGCAAAGGGAATATGTTTTTGGGTTGGGGTTTAGAAAACCGAGGAAAAAAAGAGATAACAACATTTATTTTACAATATGGGAATGTCAAAATGAATACAATACATCATTATGGATGGGACTGTGAACTCGACCCAACAATGTTAGGGCATCATTTCCGATTATGAAGTTCTTTATGAAATATCGTGCATCGCAAACTCTTTCCTTGTTCTTGAGGCCAGTCCATCTCATTATGCATCCTACTGGCCTTAGGTCTCCCATGAGGACATAACTGATTCATGTCAGGTATCACTATCAGCTGGACTTTGGGCATTGGGAAATAATGATACTCCCCAATAGGTGTCAATGGTGCAGCATATAAGTTGGCAATGGTATCCATCTGGTACACTGGATCAACATATGCATCCCATGATATGTTTACAGCGGCACATGTTGCGATGGAGTGTGTACATGGAAACCGTAAGGCCTGAAAGTTTCCTCATTGACATGGCCTTGTTTCTAGTAATACCACCATTTTTTCATCGATGCGATTTGTGATGGGGTCTGAACGCTCTTGAACTTCAAATCAGGAGTCTTCTCTTCAAAAGAGATAGACGTGATAACCAGAATCTTCTTCAATATTCTTTTCAATCTATCGTTGAAAGTGTCTTATGTATCTTATCCCTTGTTGTATTCCGTCTGATACTAGTTTTTGTTTATCCACAAAGTACTTCACGCATCGATATAATGTCTCGTGAACTAAGGCGGTTATAGGTAGCTTGCGAAGCCCTTTGAATATACCATTGATGCACTCCACAATGTTTGTCATTATGTGTCCGTACCTCTTCCCCCCATCATATGTCAATGTCCATTTCTCTTTTGGAATCTGCATCATATAATCATAAAATTCTTGATTATCCTGGCAGATTTGTTCAAAAAGTTCTTCAAGCTGTCATTGGTCTGACTCATATTCTACACATAATAGAAGATATTTCACATAAATTGATTTTATCTTTATGTTGAAATAGTAAAAAATATCAAATACAATGCGTACTAAGCCTCGTGATTGCCTTATTCATTGGTTCATTGTGGAATATTTTATGCACATTTCTAAAAATGAGTCTAATACAGAACTGATGATGTGTATTTGGGTATTTCCATGTATCAGGATCTGTATTGATTGCCTCATTAATTTCCCTATGGCGATCAGATATCAAACAAACACCCCGAATGTTGGTGAAATGGTTGTTGATACATGCCAGAAACCAACTCCATGATTCATAGTTTTCTTTTATCTACAATGAAGAAGGCAAGAGGAAGAGGTGAGCGGTTTCCATCTTGGGTTGCCACAATCAACAATACGCCCATGTATTTTCCATATAGAAATGTTCCATCAATCTGAATAAACTGTTTGCAGAAACGAAATGCGGAGATACAGGGAAGAAATGCCCAGAAAAACCAATGAAATTGAACACGATATGGATCAAGTCGGTTATCATGAGACACATGTTCGTTTTTATCTATATGGAAGACAACTTGGTTATGATTCCTCAGTATGGCTAGTAATTGCAGCAACACCCGATATGAGTCATCCCAATGACCATAGACCTTCGCAATTGCCTTTTGTTTCACCATCCATGCCTTATTATAGGAAATCTTATAATCGAATGTCTATTGAATCCTCTCTTTCACAAGGGATATTGAAACATATTGACATGTCCTAATCATATCAACAAAAATATATAACACAAATTCTGCATTCAATGAGGTATGAGCTTGTGTGAGGCTTGGCTGAACGCAAGTATGAGCTGCCTCAATCCTCGAGATTCTCTAACCTCCAAATGTAATGTCTGGAATCGCCCTCAAGAGAAATATACAATCATCCCCATACTTCTCACACCTTATAACATATTTACTACGACATGATTCATGAACTACATAGTTTAAGTGTCTCTCAATATGAAATCTCTTTAGCGTGCTTTTTTAGGCATCTTTACTAGGAAAATTTATTCCAATATATAAGGTTTTGTCCACCTCACTAAACCTATCTGGTACAACTCTAGATAACTCAGTTGTCGGTGTGAGAATAGTATTGTCGAATGTAGGCATGTGTGTCATTGCTTCTGACCAAGATGAAAAGAGTGGTGGATGATTTATTGTAGATTAAGGTTGATGTACAACTAATGTATTTCTCAAAACCTCCTCCCTATCTTCCGTTGGTCCCTCCTCATCAGCAGTATTTTCACCACCTGATCCATCATTACAAAACTCCTTATTGGAATTCAGATTGACATGTATATCCAGGAGATCATCTAGGTTGTCCTCTTCTGCTGCATCATTTGGAATAGGCTCAATTTCATGTGGTGGACTATCTTCAACCACTCTTTTAATTCTATGTCTTCGTACAACTGGACATTGTTGTTGCACAGTAGCAAAATCAACGTATAACTCCATCATGGTACCATCTGATCATTGAGAAAATAAATTAATTGCTTAGACCCACTGCGCATCAGTAACCAATGGACAAGCTAGATGCCACAGTGTTGTCAGAAATTGCAAATGTCTATAGCTGATAGACATGATCTCCTGATCAGGTCCCATATTTAAGGAACCATGAATTCTCTCTTTAATTTCACTTATGGTTACACAATCAGCTATACTAACCACTGTAATTGGTTGTGTACTGTAAGAAGCTCCTTGCTCAATTTGAATAACCTCCCCATAGTAGTACACACAGGCAAACATGACTCTCTACGTCAAAAATGTTTCTTTCGTCAAAATTATGATAGTGTAACAAATATTAACAATGATGTTTGTCCATATGATATTTCTTAGAATGTAATTTTAGGGTGCCTTTCTGTACCCTAAAATATGCTACTGATGTTTAACAATATGATATTTATTAGAATGTAATTTTAAGGCACCTTTTTTATTTAATGTGTTTGTTCTTCTTCATTTCACTTTATATGTTCATCAGTATCGTTAGCTTATCATCATATGGATCCATGTTTTAATCCTATGTTATTTATTAATTATTCTATAATTAATTATGTCTAATAATAACTATTATTTATAAACTATATAATATTTACATTTTTAAAACATTTTCTTCTCCATTTCATTTTAAATAATTATAATTGTCATTTTAAACTAATTTTCATAATACAGTTTTTAACTAATCAATCATTATTTAATCAAAATTTAATCATTATTAAGTTATTCTTTAATTATTTATTCTTTAATCGTTAATCATATTATATTCATTAGTTAATTATAATTAACTAATAATAACTTTAATTCGTTAATGATTTTGTCCTTATTTCATTCTATAACATCATATTTATCATTTTATCATTGATAAATATATTGATTTGATTTTTCTTTTCCTAGATATTTTAGTAGTTTATAAAGAAAATATGAATCATCTTAAGCATATACCATGGGAGTGTCAAATCAGGATGCAACAAGGCCTGTTATCGTGCACCATTTCCCATTCGAGTCTAGCTCAAAGTGGTGTTTTTGGGTTTTACCCCTATGTACATTTGTGCCATAGCCACATCCACTTGTTTGTATCTAGACAGGAATTTAATTGCTTAGATAACCACATAATCTTAAAGCTACCAAAATTTCAAAAAACTTAATCCTAAGTTAATCTACACTTAATCTAAACTACTAACAATAATTATTTCAAACTATATATAACTAATTACAGAAACTAAATAACCAAATATCAAGAACTACCTAAACTACTTAAAAAATGAAATATTTAAAACTAAAAATAATTAAATTAAATAAATAAAAACATTAAATTAAATAAAGTAACATACCTCTAAATGAAGCTTCGTAAAAACCCGCACAACACATGAATTTTTTAGAGAGACAGAGAGAATTTTGGAGAGATGAAGGCAAGGATCAAGTGACAAGGGGGGCACCCTTTTATAGTGAGTTCAGGCCAAGGTGATGCCGCCTTTGGCCTTGCCCAGAGGCGAAAGGAGGCCTCCCCCCGGACGTCTTTTCCATGTCATCGATCCGGGCTAAAGGCGGCACAGGGGAGAAAAGGCAGCATCACCGATGCCGCCTTTGCGCACTAACACAAAAGCGGCATCGATGATGCCGCCTTTGTAGCATATATTTTTTTTAAAAAAATTTAACCTAAGCCGTTTTTCAGATTTTTTTTAAACGCATATAAAAAAATCCTTCATTTCAACACAAATCCAGGGATTGGACGTGTTCGGCAACATATCTATCGACAGATCAGAGCAAAGGATTCTCCCCAAGAGTCACCCACCGGTGCCAGAATATAAGGGTTGTGAAATAGGAGAGGCAGACCCGAAAGGTTAACCCACACCGCGACCATGGGAGATTCTTTGCCATAATGACATTCCTAGGACCACCATGAGGGTGTAAAATGGTAAGCACCACAACATCATTCCTCTCGAGCCCATGCATGCATAAAGTCTTCAATATTGAACAGATGAACACAGAACACAAACTGGGAGATTTATGAAACTGTCGCCGCTTTCTGTAGACCCCAGCAATCCACAAAAGCTCGAAACTCCTCCAAAGATGGTTTCATCGGTCTGAACCGAGTCATAAGGGAAAGATTGTGAAACTCAGCAGCATCCTGAATCTCCTTCTCTGATAATGCCACAACTGGAGCTCCATCCAAAACCTACGTGTCCCTGCATCCAACCCCTAATTTGAGGGTTGGGGTTGATTCTTCTTTCTCTACTCCACTGAGAAATTTTCAGGTGCACCACGTGATGTAATGTGGTCATAAACATGCATTCAAAACAAAGTCAACTCCTAAATCCTTGGCCAAATATCCCTCATTTAAATTTCCCATAAAAAATTCCAGATAATCTGGAAACCACCAATTCACGATGTGGCTTCGTCTATCACGATGTGAACTTCTCGATTCCATCCATTCTATAATGTGGTACTCTTATTCATGGTGTGGTGTCCAGTTAATATCTAGATCCGTAAAATCTGCTAAAAAATCTTCCTCTTAATTCTCTCAAAAACCACAATGTGATTCTTTAATCCATCTCAACCTTCAAACCTATTGTGGTGTGGTTTATTACTCCACGTTGTGAACCACTGGTCTGGTTCTAACCCACATGGGGATTAACATTCACATCCCTGCATCATGGAATATTTCTCCTCTTTCTCTTTAGGGGTTACAGATCAACCATCCTTCATAGTGTGGATGTCCTTGAACAAATAGAACCATTGAATCTCATTTAAACTTCCTTTGTGGCACAACATTTGCCTCGTTGTGTGTCTGGTGTTAATCTTATTTTTTGGTATAACCCGTTG
Source organism: Viscum album (assembly GCA_963277665.1). Lineage (NCBI taxonomy): Eukaryota > Viridiplantae > Streptophyta > Magnoliopsida > Santalales > Viscaceae > Viscum > Viscum album. The sequence continues at coordinate 252,657,290 of OY728133.1, forward strand.
TGGTGGGACATATCTCCATAACACAATTATCCCCATATCTCTAGTGCAACTAAAATACACCTAACCATCTTTGCGGTGTGGCCTCTAAGTCACAACGTGTAACCAAAAATGCCAAATATGACAAACTAAGAAATTTGATGTCTAGGTGATCCATACGCAAGTTTTCTTTTTCTCTTATGCTTCACTTTGTTCTCCAACACTTAGCCACATTTCATCACTTTCACTTTGTGGCATGTCCATAACTCACACGACATGACCAACTCCTTTTCTCAAACTTGTCAAAGGATAGAAACTTATGTATTAGAAAATGAATCCTTAACTCATAAATGGATTTAATCATTCTTTTATTGTAACTCCATTCATGGCACGACCATCCCTTGAATGACATGAATGACTCTTATGAATGAGTCAAATGACCCTTACTGACTACATGCCTACACCATTTTCCCACTACTCGATACCATGTTACTCTTACATCCACTCCATGTTACCCTTAGGGATTCAGGGTGCTTCACCATGCCTTTGCTGCATTCCACCGACTCTCCCAGAATTTATTTTTATGCGCTACAGTTCCTCCCAATATTTAGTTGTATTTTGATAAAGTCCAATCATGGTGTGGTGCTTATGCTCATGTTGTGGTTTTTGCTTGTAAATTTCAGAATGTCACTCTGCCTTATCTTTTCAACCTTGACCTTCTTCATGCCACCGCAAATCACTTCCAAATCCATGACCTTGATATATAGATATATCAATGTGTATCTTTGAGGATTTCTCCATTAGTGATACCATGTGCACCTCTTTGCAAAATCTTTCATGAACATCCTTATATCACCCAGTCTTCAATATCTACACATACTTCATGTCACCAATGATTGACAACGAATTCAACACCAAACACGCCTTTGGTTCCAATAGACTTTCATTAAAAAATCATTTTGTGAGAGATAATTTTGTTGCTAGTTGAGTGTCATAGAGGAGAAACACATTTTGTAAACTGGCTATTTGCATGCAACATACATACGTTTTGAGCTTAACTATCAACTTTTCTGAGAGTGATGAATTGATTTCTTGAGGACAAGTAATGAGCTAAGTGTGGAGGAATTTGATGTGACAATATTTCACGTATTTGCCACAGATATTTTTCAAGATAATTCTTGTGTATTCTGTGTTAAATTGGACCTTTGAAGCTTAAATACGTTTTGAGAATTTGGTACTAATTATGTTTTTCATTAAAGATGTAGTGTAAAACATGGTTGATTGTGCGCTTTTAATTACTAATGTTCTTTTTTTTTAATTAGATGCAATCACAAGGTGCTCATCTAATTTCAAATGTTGAATTTATAAAAAATATACTTTTTTACTAAACTTCATGCTAAAAAATGTAAATTGTTTTGAGTTTTTAAATAAAGATATTTTTCAACAAATGTTTAATTTTTTTAGTTAAAAGGCTTAGTGTTATATGCTTATAATTGATGGAATATTTTTTTTTGAAAATATTGGTTTTTTTAACCTTCTTTCTTAATACTTGAGATATGGAAATCCAATGTTTTCATAGTTGTTTTTTTTTTAATTTTAATTGTTGGCTTTGAATTGTAAAAATACACTTTGAATTGAAATCCATATTTTGAGAGTTAAATTGATTTTTTATCTTTTAAAATTATTATTTTTATCTTATGGGATAAAAAAACATTTTGAATTATATTTTAATTGTTGTTACATTTTATATCTTGTTAAAATATTAATTGAATTTCTGAAATTGTTTTAATCCGGAAATATATATGTTGTAGGTGATTGGTGGCCCGAATTGGATTTTGGTGTTGCTCGTTCGTTTCCTCTTAATCGCTGCTAGGGTGAACAAGGGCGCGCCATTGATTTCTCCATCAAAGCAGCTGAACTGTTGGGGGGAGATTTGTTTTGAAGGTTGCTATCTGGATTTAGGGTCATTTCTGCAGGCTTCTAGAGGGTTTGAAATATCCTAAATGTTGCTGAAGATTTGGAGGCGTTGCTCGTCTTGTGTCGATTTTATTTGAGTTTGTTTGCTGTGATGGCGTCCAGATCTCCATCGATATTCTGATCTATTTGATAGAGCTCAAGTTCAACGACGTTGCTAAGTCTAAGTGCTGATTGCCACTGCTACTGGAGCTTCGTTCATGGTGAGCCGATGCCACAAATGAAGTTTGCTTGAAGGCTGTTCTTGTCGAGCTAGAGATTGGTTCTCTGCATGAAGACGATGGTTCGTTGTTGATCAAAGGTTGGCACAGGTGCTTAGTATCTGGCAGGATGCACAGAACTGGTTTGATGAATTTCCATTACTGGTTCTCCAAGTTAGAAGTCTGCAAATTGCTTTGTTTCTGTTTGATGAAATGTTTCTATAGAGATCAAGAGCTGGGAGCTCGATGTAACTTCTTCCGGTACTCATCTGGAGTCCTATTCAAGCGGGGTTTGATGTAGCAACACGCCTGGTGTGGTGCTTGTTTAAGAAACGGGTGCTTCCCTGAGTGCCAATCTGTGTTGTCTGCAGCAGGAGTCGCCAAAGCAGGTTTGTTGGGGAGCAGGTGTTGGCAAAGGTAAGTCGATGCTTGGGGAAAATAAAAAATGGTTAGTCCAGATTTAGGGGGCATTCACTCCTATCGAAAGGGAAGACTTCTTCTAACCAGGCCGATGTTCTGCTAAACAGGGGACTCATACTAACTCCTATCTTGGAGTTCAGGCAAATCAGGTGATTACACGGTTTCACAGAGGGGAGTTCTCAACTCTTCTTCATTTCTTTTTTGTTTCCTCTGATTTTGTTCTAGCTTTTGTACTATCAATCGCACTTGTTTGCTCAACCCAACATGATGTTTGTTTAAATTGTTCCTTGGGAATTCTGACCTGTGCCCTGTTGTTTTCTTTTACTCCATTCATTAATTCTTCTGTAATGAATTGATTTGTTTTCTTCAAAATACATTTGAATTGGTAACTGTTTGAATGCAACTGGGGATTCATCAAATGGTGGTTGAGTCTCTTCCATGTCTAACATTTCAAATCATCTCTGAAATGAACAAATGTTAGAATTAGGTTGAAGTATCAATGGATAAAGACTTAATTCTAATTTTTTTCTTCTATTATGCGAACTGTTTTTTTTATCATGAGTCTAGTTCAATTACAAAAAATACAATACTCGACACACATTATTTCATGTTAGATGCACAAGTGACTTTAGTGAGAGATACCCTTTGTTGTTTTTAATGTTGCATGTATTCTTGTAAGAACCCAGATTTTGGGTCTGAGACTTTGAAAAATATCTTGCTGTCATTCCAGAGCAGGACGTTGAGACGGCGTGCAATTCCGAGACCCGGTGTGCCCGGAATTAATTATATAAAAATGTTAAGTGTTTTTATACTATGCACGTGGTGGGACTGTGTTTCCTCCTAGACGACAACTCGGATCGGAAATCCGAGGGCACGGTTGCGTCCGGAGCGTGTCGTTTACCCTAAGCGGGGTGTGAAAGTTGCGGGCGCGGGCCTGCTGTGAAAGATGTCACCCAGAGGCAAAATCGTCATTTTAAAATAATGACTTAGTGATTTTTATCACTGACGTTCCTTTCAAATAACTTTCGAACGGAGTCTCGGAATGGAAATCCGAGACTTCCGTTGAGTTCGAAATGGGGCGTTTTGCCTAGGCGTGATATAAAATGAGCGGGCGCGGAGGTTTCAGAATCGATGCCCGTCGGCGGAGTTCAGAGGAGTTTACAAATTCCACTTGGGGAATTAAGAGAAAAACCTATTCTCTCTCTCTCTCTCTCGAGCGTTCTTCACCGTTCTTCGGCTTTCTTCGCTGTTCTTCGCCGGATTGAGGAGCGGACTCCGGCGGATCGAAGCAGGATCGAGCGGGCGCGTCGCCAACGACGAACGGATCCAACGAGGTAGGATTTCTGATTAAATTTCACACATTCGTGAAATTCTTGGAGTTTTTGTTAATTTTTTCGTTTTAAATTCTTAAATTTTAGAATTTGGGGCGTTGGCCGAACGAACATGGCCAACGCCCGAGCCCCGTTTTATTTTTCGTTCTTGGACGTTCTTCGTCCTAATTTTCGGACGCGCCAATCGTGTCAGATCAATGATCGGGAGCAGGCGCTGTGAAGACCTCGCCCCGAGGATCCCGAACCCGTGTTCGGTTTTGAATTTGGGCCACCGGAGCGGTGGCGGCGGTCGTCGGAAGCCCCGGCTCCGGCAAGGGCGGTGGCCGGAGGTCGGGGTGGCGCAGCGGGGGTTCGGACGAGGTGGCCGGCGCAGATGGGGTTCGGATCGAAGCGGCAGGTGGCCGGGCGGTGTCGGGTGTCGCCGGCTGGCCGAGGGCGGTGCGTGGCCGGAGGAGCGACTGGCCGAAGTCGGTGCGTGGCGGTTCCCGGACGGGGCAACTTCGGCGGAGCGGGGGACCAGGCCGGGTGGTGCGCTCGGTCGGCGGAGCGGCGAGCCGGGCGGCCGCGGTGCGGTCGAGCAGGCGGCGACCGGAGCGAGGAGCTGGTGAGGGCGGTTTCGAGGGGGCGTCGGGTGTGCGGCGACGTCGCAACGGAACTCGAAGGGAGGACGCGACGCAGGCGGCTTGTTGCACTCGGAAGGCGGAACCTGAGGCGGTGACCTCGGGAGTGCGGAGGAAACAAGGACCCGCACTTTGCGGGTCCTGCGCTACGCGGCGAAGACCGGCCTTTTGGCCGGTCGACTGGGGAGAACCGGACCCGAGGGGTCCGGTGCGGCTGGAGTGGGCCGCGGCAAGCAAGCCGCGGCGGTTCGGGCAGGACCCGCGGCTGGGCCGCGGGTTGGTGGTTCGGACCGAGCCGGCTGGGGTGAACCGGCCCGATTAGGCCCCCTTGCGTTAGAGGGGCCGTAACTTCTAAATGGCGCGTCCGATTGACGCGCCGTCTGCGGCTGCAGGTTCATGTCGGCGAGACAGACCTTTCAAAGTGAGTTTCCGAGTTTTTGGGTTCTGCACCCGAAGACGGGTGACCCGAGGAGCTTTAACTTAATAATAATAAATTATTATTAAAGATCGCGACGAACGTACTTCGCGAACCGAACGTCCATTTGACGCATCGTCAGAGGCGCTATGGCCCTGGAGTTGAGACGGTCCTTCCAAAGCTGGTTCGGAACCCTTGCGGTTTGTTTTCGTTGCTCGGAGGCACAAAACGCTTAATGCGAATGATTAATTAATTAATTAATTAATTAATTTTGCGTAACTCCTGCTTGGGATGTCCGATTGACGCGCCGTTAGCGGCAGCGTGACCCCATTCCTCGTGCAGACTTTTTGAGACGCTTTCGGAAGCGTGCGGGTTGGAGACAAGATGCGGGCCCCACAGGGCCGAGTTCGCACGTTTTACGGTGAAACGTCACTTTTTCACCCGTCATTCGTTTGGGGTGTTTGAGTACTCGTTTCTGAGTGTTTTTCCGAGGGGATTGCAACGACACAATCCGCCCGCCTAAATTCGGGCCGAGGCATGGGCCCCATGAGACGACTTTCGGACGCATGCTGCATTTTTATGACTTATGCTTCATAAGTCCGTTCAGGGCAAATGAATAGCCTACGCCGCGTGGTTATATGCAGGGAACGTAATGGTTCGATCTGCGTGAAGTGTTTCGGGGTCAAGGTGTGGGCCCCACGAGGCCCCGTGTACATATAACGCGGGAGGTTGCAACTTCTGCATTCAGAGTCCGTTTTAGGCGTCGTCAGCGGCGTTGCGACCCTGGTGTCGAGACGAAGTTGACCAGGGTGGTTTTCAGGCGCTGAAGTCGGACTTGAGGCGTGGGCCCCATGGGCCGTCTTTTGAGATGTGTGCGACATACTGCGCCTTTTTCACCAGACGTCCGTTTGGGGCGTATGAATAGTCGATTCGACGTGTTTTTCCGAGAGCATCGCAATGGCGCAGTTTGCTCGACCTCTTTTGGGACCGAGGTGCGGGCCCCACGAGACTCCGTATGGGCATAAAGCGGTGTTGAATAACATTTCCACCGGGAGCCTGTTTCCAGCGAGTAAGTAGTCTATCTTGCGTGTTTTTCCATGAGGATTACAACGGTGTAATCTGTTTGGGAGAGCGGAGCCTCTTTCGAGATCTTATTAATTGTGGAAACATGAAAGGGCGTTGGTCGGAGGTTCCTTTGACGCACTCCGAACCTACGCTCGGTAGCGGTGTTGGTGGCACCCAGTGATGGCACGGGTAGTGCGGAGACATCGGACCAGTTTCAGGTTTACCCTCCAGCGGGGCTGGGCAGTGGGTTACCCGACGAACTCTTGTGGTTTACCCTCCAACGAGGTTGGACAGTGGGTTACCTGACGACCTCTTGTGGTTTACCCTCCAGCGGGGCTGGGCAGTGGGTTACCTGACGAACTCTTGTGGTTTACCCTCCATCGGGGCTGTGCAGTGGGTTACCTGACGACCTTTTGTGGTTTACCCTTCAGTGGGGCTGAGCAGTGAGTTACCTGACGACTTTTTGGTGGTTTACCCTCTATCGGGGCTGGACAGTGGGTTACCTGACGACCACTTGTGGTTTACCCTCCAGCGGGGCTGAGCAGTGGGTCACCCGACGACTTATTTCAGACTCTTTCTATGAGGCTAGTCAGTGACTTTTTCCGTGATTACTGGAGCGGGACCCTTGGTTGCACGGTTCAACGATGTGGCAGCTTTGGCGTGCGGGATTGTTGGGCTTCAGTGATGGCCATCCTTTGAACTGTTGTCGACTCTTCTTGGGCTGAGCTTGGAGATAGAGACCCCCTTACACACTCGTTCTGGTTTCCTGTCGAGCATATATATGCACGCTACTTTTGTTCCCACTCCTTGGGTTCGGTTACTCTCCTTCTAGGAGGGGCGAAGACGCGCATGGTATGCAACGTGCTTTCCGTGTCTTGCTCCTCTTGGTTGGACGAGTCTACTCTCCTGCTATAGGTAGCGACGACTCGACGAGAAGTTCGTCTTCTCACTGTTTCTAGCTCCTTGCGTCTGGACGAGTCTGCTTCCTTTCTCTTGTTGGGTTGAGCTACACTCTCCCTATTGTACTCTTACACTGCTCTTGATCTGTCTACTGCTTACCATTTTAGGACCCCCTTTGTTGCTCCCTCGAGCTTTCAGGGCATCCTATTAAGTATCTTTATACTCACCCCTGCTTGGGCTTTGCCCGCACTTGGTGTGCCCTTGCAGACGCTGGACAGGTCGGTCGAGACTACGAAAGAGCGTAGAGGACACAGGAGCGTGGGCTGCATTCAGTGGCTGTAGCAGGACTTTCTGGGCGTGACTCACCAGCGGTTTACTTTCGTTTTACCTGTTGCCGGGTTGTGACACCTTTCTGGTTGGGCGCATGTTTTGCCCCTTTTTCTCTTCAGTTTATTTGTCAACGCTTTTCTGCACTTTGCTCGTACTGGTTAGAGGTTGATGCATGTATGTTGGTTTCCCTTTTGTAGCAGTGTTGTATCTTGCTTTCCTTTCTCTGCACTTTGCATTGAGTTGGCTGCGTGTGTGTGTACAATTTCTTAGGCAAAGGCCTCCTCTAGTTTGTTGTGCCTTCGACGCTAGTCGCCAGCCCCTGACCTATGGAGGCGGGCTTGGGGTAGTTGCGGCTCGATCCCCGGCATGGGTCGGGTCGTGATAGTGGCATCAGAGGTGGTTCCTTGGGGCGTTGTTTGGATGTCCCTAAAAAAAGGAATTGGTTGAGTTTTGGGGCAATAGTGTCAACGTGTCTCGAGAGCGGCTCTCAGGCCAGGGAGTCCAGTGATGGTGCAGCGACCGACGTATCCATTCACCAGGACCCTGATCACCCGCTTGTCGACTCGGCACACTGAGACACTTGTTGCGGAGAATTTGATTCGTGCATCATATAGGATTGAGTCTTTGACTGTCCTTCTTGAGTCAGCTCCCCATCGTTGTTATATATATATGCTCATTTGACCGCGGTACTCCTTGATCAGATTCAGGATGTCTCCGCGATGATAGCCAGGCGAGATACTAGCTCCGGTTCGTGACGACGATTCTGTGAGCGACAAGGCCTCAGTTCGAGATCCATCATATGATTACCCTTTCTCCAGGAGGACAGACAGTAGCACCTCCACCTGTGGAGTAGCAGATAGTACCGGCAGGGAGGGCCGATGATGAGCGCGGGCTGGGCGCGCTACGTGAGTTCCAGTGTCAGAGCCTGTTGAGGTTCCACAGTGAGCCATACCCTCAGACAGTGAATGGTTGGCTAGAGTCGGTGGTCCGCCTCTTCAGGCTTGTTCGGACCCTGACAGGGTAGGTGGTGGCTTTGACATCCAGTCTTTTTCCACCAAGCAGTTTGGCGTGGTAGAGTCGGGGTTACTCAGATGCACGATGAGTCAGTACTCTTTGGATGTGGTCCATGACGACAACTTCCGAGCACATAAGTTTGAGCGAGATCTCTGTAGAGGAAATTCGTGCCAGCGTAGTGTCCTTGTGCATCCTCACCCATCTCGGGGTGCTGGAGTAGGCACTGGTGACAGAGAAATTTCTAGCAGAGGGACGTCGATTGGCAGAGCCTCGACGCCGGAGGTCTCCCCTTGATGAGACCCAGGCACATGGTCGGGGACAACGTAGAGCACCGAGATAGTCCAGGGGGGACTAGTGCTATGTTTGTGATGTGCGAGGTCACGTGGCGTGAGACTACTCGACCAAATGTGCTGAGTCTTCCTGGAAGAGCTGTGGTTGGCGGACGACACTTCGAGGTCCTTCCCCCACCACTAGGCAGCCCATGTCAGGCTCAGGGAGTTGACGGGCGGGGCCGTGGGCGGCTGGGTGCTATGGATGCCTACAATCCTGCAATGCATGAGATGATAAGAGGTACGCTCTGTGTCTTTTTCTACTTTTATCAGTAGGACTTGTTAGACACTGAGTTGTGCACGGTTTGTGCACGGTTTGTAGTACCCCCGATTTTTGGTATGTAACCCTTTCTTGATGATTTTAATGATTTTAAAGTAAGGGTGAAGAATGGGAGAGTCGGGAGAACTTTAAATGATGTTTTTTGGCAAAGGGGAAGTCGCACGGGTGGCGCATGGGTTGTCTAAACCGTGCGGCCAAACCGTGCATAGTTGGTCTTGGAGACAGCAGCATCCGCACGGTCGGTGCACGGTTTGTCTAACCATGTGGCCTAACCGTGCATGGAGTGTATATCGAGGTAGTGGCTAACACACGGTTAGCGCACGATTTGTCTAACTGTGCTTGCAAATCGTGCGACCACTTAAATGAGATCAAATAAAAGTGGATCTCCCATTCTTCACCCTTACTTTAAAATCATTAAAATCATCAAGAAAGGATTACATACCAGAAATCGGGGGTACTACAAACCGTGCACAACTCACTGTCCTTTAGTATTCCTTAAAAGTTCCCCCACCACTAGGCGGCCCATGTCAGGCTCAGGGAGTTGACAGGAGAGGCCGTGGGCGGCTGGGTGCTATGGATGCCTACAATCCTGCAACACATGAGATGATAAAAGGTACGCTCTGTGTCTTCTTCTACTTTTCTCAGTAGGACTTGTTAGACACTGCGTGAGGTACTCTTTTTTCGTCTAACTCCTTGTTCGAGGGGTTACCGAGGGTGACGCAGGGCGTCAGTGTAACCCTGTGTTAGTGTTGTTCGACGTAGCTTTGAATGCACGAGAAGGAGGGGTTCTTCCCCCACTGAGACGCGTTTTTGTGATGCGATGAAAACCGTGAGGGAGAATCAGTACCACCCAAAGCGGATAGTATTGAGGTGCGGTGGATGAGTCCCTCTGACATGTGCATTCATGGCAGGGTTGTGCGGTGGAGTGTCAGAGCAGGTTCTGGTTTTTCCAGTGGGGCTTTTCTGCTTGACCTCCCTTTGCTTGAGGTTCCACTAGTGGGTTTGGCAGAGTGCCTATTTTGGGGATTACTCTCCTTCCGAGAGGGGCAAAGACACGTGGGGTATGCCACGTGCTTTCCGTGTCTAGCCTCTGGCGGTTGGATGAGTTTGCTCACCTGCCCTGTTCGTTGGTACCTCGCGTGCTCAACGTCAACCTTGATACAGTTATCAAGTACAAGTTGAGGTGATGGACACCCCTTGAACAGAACTATGCGATTCACGATGTGGTGTTGGTGGTGGTAGTCTTTGCCCTGAGAAGGTGGAGACACTATCTTCTGGGAGAGCGCTTTGTGGTTTGCTCAGACCACTAGTTTCTCAGGTATGTCCCCACCCAGAGAGACTTGAACCTGAGACGACAGTGCTGGCTGGAGTTTCTGCAGGAGGGTACGACTTTCCTGTAGTCGGTGGTGTTGACTCCTTCGCTCCTTGAGTGTGTGAGAGAGTCACAGCTTGGGGATGTCGACAACAAGGTACTACGTGATCAGATATCCACGGGCGACGCACCCGATGAGTATTCTGAAGGAGGGAATCACGAGACCATGTTCCAGGAACAAATCGTGATTTCGGTTGCGACGTGGAAAGTAGAGGTTCGGCCGGGGAAGTCCCCCGAGTTTCTTTGGGCCGTTCGGGAATCGTGCAACAGATGAGAAGTTGCCTACCTTCTTGCCCTACCCTCCCAACAATAGGAGTAGGCGCACGATGTCTTCCAAATGTCGCAGCAGATGAGGTGCGTGCGTATTCCTACGCATGTCCTCGAGAGTAGCAGTCCTTATAAGTACAAATCATCCCTTTGGTTCGCGTGTTGTGTTAGCATGGTGTTGTTCAAGTTTTCTTGGGTGCGGGAGAGCTAGGTGTGAGCTCTGTATCCCGAGTTGTTTTTCCTAGTTTGCTTTTCGGGGACGAAAAGTTTGAAGGAGGGAATGATGTAAGAACCCGGGTTTTGGGACTCAGAGACTTTGAAAAATTTCTTGATGTCATTCCAGAGTCAGGCGTTCAGACGACGTGCAATTCCTAGGCCCAGTGTGCCCGAAATTAATTATATAAAAATGTTAAGTGTTTTTATACTATGCACGTGGCGGGGCTATGTTTCCTCTTAGACGGTAGCTCGGATTGGAAATCCGAGGGCACGGTTGTGTCTGGAGCGTGTTGTTTACCCTAGGCGGGGTGTAAAAGTTGCGGGCATGGGCCTGCTGTGAGAGATGTCACCTAGGGGCAAAATCGTCATTTTAAAATAATGACTTAGTGATTTTTATCACTGACATTCCTTTCAAATAACTTTCGAACGGAGTCTCGGAATGGAAATCCGAGACTTCTGTTGAGTTCAAAATGGGGTGTTTTGCCTAGGTGTGATATAAAATGAGCAGGCGCGGAGGTTTCAGAATCGACGCCCATCTGTGGAGTTCAGAGGAGTTTATAAATTCCACTTGGGGAATTAAGAGAAAAACCTACTCTCTCTCTCTCTCTCTCGAGCGTTCTTCAGCGTTCTTTGCTGTTCTTCGCCAGATTGAGGAGCGGACTGCGGCGGATCGAAGCGGGATCGAGCGGGCGCGTCGCCAACGACGAACGGATCAAACGAGGTAGGATTTCTGATTAAATTTCACACCTTCGTGAAATTCTTGGAGTTTTTGTTAATTTTGTCGTTTTAAATTCTTAAATTTTAGAATTTGGGGTGTTGGCCGAACGAACACGGCCAACACCCGAGCCCCGTTTTATCTGTCATTCTTGGGCGTTCTTCGTCCAAATTTTCGGACGCGCCAATCGTGTCGGATCAACGATCGGGAGCAGGCGCTGCGAAGGCCTCGCCCCGAGGATCCCGAACCCGTGTTCGGTTTTGAATTTGGGCCACCGGAGCGGTGGCGACGGTCGTCGGAAGCCCCAACTCTAGCAAGGGCGGTGGCTGGAGGTCGGGGTGGCGCAGTAGGGGTTCAGACGAGGTGGCCGGTGCGGATGGGGTTCGTATCGAAGCGACAGGCGGCCGAGCGGTGTCGGGTGTCGCCAGCTAGCCGAGGGCGGTGCACGACCGGAGGAGCGGCCGACCGAAGCCAGTGCGCGGCGGTTCCCGGACGAGGCAACTTCGGCGGAGCGGGGGGACCAGGCCGGGTGGTGCACGCGGTCAGCGGAGCGGCGAGCCGAGCGGCCGCGGTACGATCGCGCAGGCGGCGACCAGAGCGGGGAGCCGGAGAGGGCGGCTTCGAGGGGGCGTCGGGTGTGCGGCGGCGTCGCAGCGGAGCTTGGAGAGAGGCCTCAGCGCAGGCGGCCTGTCGCACTCGGCAGGCGGAACCCGAGGCAGCGACCTCGAGAATGCGAAGGAAACAAGGACCCGCACTTTGCGGGTCCTGCGCGACGCGACGAAGACCGACCTTTTGGCCGGTCTGCTTGGGAGAACCGGACCCGAGGGGTCTGGCTGGAGCGGGCCGCGGCCAGCAGGTCGCGGCGGTTCGGGCCGGACCCGCAGCTGGGCCGCGGGCTGGCGGTTCGGACCGGGCCGGCCGGGGTGAACCGGCCCGGTTAGGCCCCCTTGCGTTCGGGGGGCCGTAACTTCTAAACGGCGCGTCCGATTGATGCGCCGTCTGCGGCTGCTGGGTCGTGTCGGCGAGACGAACCTTTCAAAGTGAGTTTCAGAGTTTTTGGGTTCTGCGCCCGAAGACGGGTGACCCGAGGAGCTTTAACCAAATAATAATAAATTATTATTAAAGATCGCGATGAACGTACTTCGCGAGCCTAACGTCCGTTTGACGCGTCGTCAAAGGCGTTGTGGCCCTGGAGTTGAGACGGTCCTTCCAAATGTGGTTCAGAACCCTTGCGGTTTGGTTTTGTTGCTCGGAGGCACGAAACGCTTAATGCGAATGATTAATTAATTAATTAATTAATTAATTAATCTTGCGTCAGACTTAACTCATGCTTGGGATGTCCGATTGACGCGCCGTCAGCGGCAGCGTGACCCCAGTCCCCGTGCGGACTTTTTGAGACGCTTTCCGAAGCGTTCGGGTTGGAGACAAGGTGCGGGCCCCACATGGCCTAGTTCGCACATTTTACGGTGAAACGTCATTTTTTCACCCGTCATCTGTTTGGGGTGTTTGAGTACTCATTTCTGAGTGTTTTTCCGAGGGGATTGCAACGACGTAATCTGCCTGCCTAAATTCGGGCCCGAGGCCTAGGCCCCACGAGGCGACTTTCGGACGCATGTTGCGTTTTTACGACTTTTGCTTCATAAGTCCGTTCAGGGCAAATGAATAGCCTATGCCGTGTGGTTATCTGCAAGAAACGTAATGGTTCGATCTGCGTGAAGTGTTTCGGGGTCAAGGTGTGGGCCCCACGGGGCCCCGTTTGCATATAACGCGGGAGGTTGCAGCTTCTGCATCTAGAGTCCGTTTTAGGCGCCGTCAGCGGCGTTGCGACCCTGGCGTCGAGACGAAGTTGACCGGGGTGGTTTCAGGCGCTGAAGCCGGACTTGAGGCGTGGGCCCCACGGGCCGTATTTTGAGCTGTGCAACGTACTGCGCCTTTTTCATCAGGCGTCCATTTGGGGCGTATGAATAGCCGATTCAACGTGTTTTTCCGAGTGCGTCGCAATGGCGCGGTTTTCCCAACCTCTTTCGGGACCGAGGTGCGGGCCCCACGAGACTCCGTATGGGCATAAAGCGGTGTTGAATAACATTTCCACTGGGAGCCCGTTTCCAGCGAGTAAGTAGTCTATCTCGCGTGTTTTTCCATGAGGATCACAACGGTGTAATCTGTTTGGGAGAGCAGAGCCTCTTTCGAGATCTTATTAAATGTGAAAACATGAAAGGGCGTTAGTCGGAGGTTCCTTTGACGCACTCTGAACCTACGCACGGTAGCGGTGTTGGTGACACCCAGTGATGACACGTGTAGTGCAGAGACATCGGATCGGTTTCGGGTTTACCCTCCAGCGGGGCTAGGCAGTGGGTTACCCGACAAACTCTTGTGGTTTACCCTCTTGCGGGGTTGGGCGGTGGGTTACCTGACGACCTCTTGTGGTTTACCCTCCAGCGGGGCTGGGCAGTGGGTTACCTGACGAACTCTTGTGGTTTACCCTCCAGCGGGGCTGGGCAGTGGGTTACCTGACGAACTCTTGTGGTTTACCCTCCAGCGGGGCTGGGCAGTGGGTTACCTGACGACCTTTTGTGATTTACCCTCCAGCGGGGCTGGGCAGTGGGTTACCAGACGACCTTTTGGTGGTTTACCCTCCAGCGGGGCTGAGTAGTGGGTTACCTGACGACCACTTGTGGTTTACCCTCCAGCGGGGCTAGGCAGTGGGTCACCCGACGACTTATTTCAGACTCTTTCTATGAGTCTAGTCAGTGAATTTTCTCCATGATTACTGGAGCGACACCCTTGGTTGTACGGTTCAGCGATGTGGCAGCTTTGGCGTGCGGGATTATTGGGCTTCAGTGATGACCATCCTTTGAACTGTTGGCGACTCTTCTTGGGCTGAGCATGGAGATAGAGATCCCCTTATACACTCGTTCAGGTTTCTTGTCGAGCATATATATACACCATACTTTTGTTCCCACTCCTTGGGTTCGGTTACTCTCCTTCTAGAAGGAGCGAAGACGCGCGTGGTATGCCACGTGCTTTTCGTGTCTAGCTCCTCTTGGTTGGACGAGTCTACTCTCCTGCTATAGGCAGCGACGACTCGACGAGAAGTCCGTCTTCTCACCGTTTCTAGCTCCTTGCGTCTGGACGAGTCTGCTTCATTTCTCTTGTTGGGTTGAGCTGCACTCTCCTTATTGTACTCTTACACTGCTCTTGATCTGTCTACTGCTCACCGTTTTAGTACCCCCTTTGTTGCTCCCTTGAGCTTTCGGAGCATCCTACTGAGTATCTTTATACTCACCCCTGCTTGGGCTTTGCCTGCACTTGGTGTGCCCTTGCAGACGACAGACAGGTCGGTCGAGACTACAGAGCAGCGTAGAGGACACAGGAGCGTGGGCTGCATTCAGTGGCCGTAGCAGGACTTTCTGGGTGTGACTCACCAGCGGTTTACTTTCGTTTTACCTATTGCCGGGTTGTGACACCTTTCTGGTTGGGCGCGTGTTTTGGCCCTTTTTCTGTTCAGTTTACTTGTCAGCACTTTTCATCACTTTGCTTGTACTGGTTAGAGGTCGATGCATGTATGTTGGTTTCCCATTTGTAGCAGTGTTGTATCTTGTTTTCCTTTCTCTGCACTTTGCATTGAGTTGGCTGCATGTGTGTGTACAGTTTCTTAGTCAAAGGCCTCCCCTAGTTTGTTGTGCATTCGGCGCTAGTCGCCAACCCCTGGCCTATGAAGGCGGACTTGGGGTAGTTGCGGCTCGAGCCCCGGCATGGGTCGGGTCGTGAGAATTCTGTTGCAATCAAATTGATTTTTTCATTTGCATATACTGGCTGCCTTGCTCCTGCTTGCTTTCATGGATTTTGCATGCATCATTTATGCACGTTTTTTTTCATATTTCCCTGTAGTTCATTTTACATCCCAACTTTTCCTCAAAAGCGAGTTGCAATGTCGTTTTATCGGGACCACTGATCATAATGATCCAACGATCGTTCTTTGCACTCGGTGTGTTTGTTGGTTGTGTTTGTTGCCTCTCACAGATTCACCTCAATCCCCATCACGCTCTTGTGGCCTATAGGGTGGCTCCACGTGTTCCATCCAGCCGTGCCGCCTTCAATTTTTCCAACGACCCTTTTGATCTGAGTCGTACACGCGACTCTCATCCCGCATCTGTGCTTGTGCCTACTGATGTCTCAGCTGCTTGCTATCATTGCCTGGTGGCTTCCTCTCTCCCAGTTGGTTCAAATCCCTTCATTTGACCCCTTCATTTGACCTGTTTATACTTGAGAGAGTGGTGAGAGAGAGCTTTGGTTTTTGATGACATCTCAAAGAAGAAGAGGGGAAACTGAGGTTTTCCGATGCTAATGCTCCCTTCGATCTTCGACGTGCTAATCTCTTGCAATTGTTCCTTTGTTCTGGTGGATACTTGGTGGAGACATGTTCTTGGTTGTTGGATGACGACATGACAAACAAGATGTACCATCCTTGACTCCTTTCATTGTAAATGGGCTTCTGTCAATAAACATGGCTCTGTAAGCAAATCTTTTCTTCTTTTAGTCATGACTGTTACTATATCCTTTTTTTTGTTCGCACGCGAGTTCGTTTATGAGTGGACATCATCGACTCCTCATAACATAGTTCATCGTCGCCACTTGGTTCAGCAAAATCGGCTTCCTCAGTCTCTCTGGTCCATCTTCTTTCTACATTTGAGTCTGCATTTCTTACTTGCTTTGCTAAGTAATAAATCATTGTATGAGGTGGTGTTCTTGCTGTTCACGTAGGATCAACACGATATGAAACATGTTATATCTTAGTGTTTATTGTTTTTTATTTTTTTCTTTCATAATCTTAAAGAACGCGCATCTGTTTTCTAAAATCTAATTCACTATTTTTAAACAAAACAACTTATCTATTAATTTCGTAACCATCACATACGAATCAATGAGTCTTGACTATTCTTGGAGAAAGACGCTACAATGCTGCCCCCAATAATTGGTATTATGGTCTTTTGAATTGTAAAGGATGAGATCTAATAAATTTGATATAGATAAGTTTGATGGTGAAAATGATTTCAACTTGTGGAGAATGAAGATGAGTGCTCTTTTGGATCATAATGAACTTATTGAAGCTCTCGGTGGTTCTGACAAGAAAATCACAACCTAATCCCCCGATGTACAAACTTTTGTTACCTATATTGATGTTTCTAAAGATGTCCTTTGGAAAGCACGTAGTTTAATGCTTTTATCTTTAGGAGATAAAGTTCTTAGAGAAGTTGCTTTTGAGTCCTATGTTGCTGGTATTTGGTCTAAACTAGAGGCCCTATACATGACTAAGTCTCTTGTTGGTAGACTTTATAAGAAAATGAAATTATATACTTCAAAATGCATCCTGGAACTGTAGTTAAAGTTCATATTGATGAATTTAATACAATCTTGTTAGATCTTTCCAACATAGATGTTGAATTAGGGGACGAGGATGAGACAATAATACCTTTGACATCATTAGATGACTCTTTTAATTCAATTAAGGATTCTATGATGCATGACAAAGAAACTCTTGCTCTCTATGTGGTGAAATCTGCTTTATTGGCCAAATGGGTAGTGTTAAAGTTGAGGCCAAGATGTCAGACAAAGAGGCGAGTCCAATGGTAGAAGAAGAGAGAAGTTGATTTAGGAAACATAGGTCAAAGTCCAAGAATAAAGTCATAAAATGCATTCAATGTAAGCAACTCATGCACATAAAGAGGAACTGTCCTAACAAAAGAAGTGACTAAAAGAAATGTTAATGACCATTCTTTGTTAGTTGAAAAAGATTGCGGCCTTGATAATGTGTTGAATGTCTTTGATCATGTCATCTCTAAGGAGTGGATCCTCACTACTACAAAATAGGTCATTAACAATGTTAGAAATGGTCTTTATCAGTGCTGGAGAAGCGTTGATTACCTGAGCAAGATTAAAAGCCCTGATCATTTATCGGTGCTAAAAAAGTGCTGACAAATGAGTCCTTTATCTGTGCTCAAAAAGCGCTGATAAATGGGTACTTTATCAGCGCATTTAGAAGCGTTGATAAAGAACCACATTTATCAGCGCTTTTATTTAGCGCCGCTAAAGGCCCCATTTATTAGTGCTGATAAATAGTCATACTACAGTGTGCTGCAACAACACATTGCAGCACCAGTGCAATGTGTTGTAAATACACACCGCAATACCAAAAACACACAAGATATCAACAAAAACAAGTATCAATATAAAATTTAAATGAAATAAAATTTACAACACAAATACAAGAAAAAAACACTATATTAAAGATATTTCAAACATTTCTTTATACAATTACATAAATACAAATTATTATATACAATAAAAAACATCAATGTTCCTTCGTCTTTTAATCCTGACCCCGAATCATGCTATTGCCGAACAAAACACCCCTGCTCGAGAAAAATAACACACCTGTATAAGAAAATAATTTTTATGTTAGTAATAATATAAATAATTAAATTAACAGACAATGTTAATTTTACTAAAATTGATGTCAATTTTAAATAAAAAGACGCACTTGGAGTCATACTGGTCACACTGCGTCAGATTGAGGTGCGACTGATTCCAACACATCTCAAATGACTTGTGGATTGTTGTCCTAAAGTATCAAAACAATCTGAATGTGTGTGCTCCGTTTTGAGTACATCAGTTGTTTTTTTTTACTAAAATGTCATTTTCAACTAGAAACATGCACTTTGACCCATTCTGATCATATCGTGTATCAGTTTGATGTGAAACCGATTCCTACACATCACAAATGACTTATGAATCTTTGTACTAAATTATCAAGAAAATTTGAGCGCGTTTGATCGGTTTTCAGTGAGTAACACTTTTTGAACTAAAATGTCAATTTTAAACTAATAACAAACACTTTGAGTCATACCGGGCACAACATGTATGAGATTGAGGTGCGACTGATTCCTACACATCACAAATGACATATGGATTGTTGTCGTAAAGTATTAAAATAATTTGAATGTGTTTGCTCGGTTTTGAGTATGTCAGTTGTCCATTTTATTAAAATTGATGTCAATTTTAAATAAAAATACGTACTTTGAGTCATACTGGTCACACCATTGGTTGGATCGATGTGCGGCTGATTCATAAACGTCTCAAATAACTTATGGATTGTTTTTTTAAAGTATCAAAACAATCTGAATGTGTTTGCTCAGTTTTGAGTACGTCAGTTGTTTTTTTACTAAAACGTTATTTTAATCTGTAAACACGCACTTTGACTCATTCTGATCATATCGTGTATCGGTTTGACGTGAAACCAATTCCTACACGCCACAAATGACTTATGATTCATTTTCCTAAATTATCAAACAATCCGGAGTACGTTTGATCGGTTTTCAATGAGTGACACTTTTTGAACTAAAATGTCAATTTTAAACTGATAATGGAGACTTTGAGTCATATCGGACACATCCTGTATCGGATTGAGGTGAAGATGATCCTTACATATCACAAATGACTTATGGATCGTTACCGTAAAGTATCAAAACAATCCGAACGTGTTTGCTCAGTTTTTAATAGGTCAGTTGTCCATTTTACTAAAATTGATGTCAAATTTAAATAAAAAGTCGCATATGGAGTCATACCGGTCATACTGTTCATCGGATTGAGGTGCAGCTGATTTTTACACGTCCCAAATGACTTATGGATCATTGTCCTAAAGTATCAAAACAATCTAAATGTGTTTGCTCGGTTTTGAGCACGTCACTTCTTTTTACTAAAATGTCATTTAAAATTGAAACACACACTTTGACTCATACCGATCACATCATGTATCTTTTTGACGTGAGACCAATTCATACACGTCACAAATGACTTATGAATCGATGTCATAAATTATTTAGAAAATCTGAGCTCCTTTGCTCGGTTTTCAGTGAGAGATACATTTTGAACTAAAATGTCGATTTTAAACTGATAACGAATACATTAAGTCATACCGAGTACATCGTGTATCAGATTGAGGTGAGATTGATTCCTACACTTTACAAATGACTTATGGATCATTTTCCTAAAGTATTTAAACAATCTGAATGTATTTTCTCTGTTTTGAGTAGATCAGTTGTTCTTTTTTACTAAAATTGATGCCAATTTTAAATAAAAAGACGTACTTGGAGTCATACCGGTCACACCGTGTGTCGGATTGAGGTGTGACTAATTTCTACACATCTCAAATGAATTATGAATCATTTTCCTAAAGTATCAAAACAATCTGGGCGTGCTTGTTCTGTTTTGAGTAGGTTAGTTTTCTTTTTTATTAAAATTGATATCAATTTTAAATTAAGACACACTTAGAGTCATAACGTTCACACTATGCATCAGATTGAGGTGCAGATGATCTCTACATGTCCTAAATGACTTATGGATTGTTGTGGTAAAGTAGCAAAACTATCTGAATGTGTTTGCTTGGTTTTGAGTACGCCACTTGTCTTTTTTACTAAAATGTCATTTTAAATTTGAAACACGCACTTTGAATCATAAGGGTCACATCGTATATCGGTTTGACATGAGATCGATTCCTATACGTCACAAATGATTTACGAATCGATGCCCTATATTATCAAGAAAATATGAGCACATTTGCTCGATTTTCAGTGAGTAACAGTTTTCAAAGTAAAAGGTCGATTTTGAACTGATAACAGACACATTGAGTCATTCCAGTCAAATCGTGTATCGAATTAGAGTTCAGCTGATTCTTATACGTCACAAATGACTTATGAATCACTTTCTTAAAGTATCAAAACAATCTGAATATGTTTGCTCATTTTTGAGTATGTCAGTTGTCTTTTTTACAAAAAAACAATGTCAATTTTAAATAGAATGAAGTACTTGGAGTCATACAGGTCACACCGTGTGTCAGATTGAGGTACAAATGATTTTTATGCATCCCAAATTCTCAAAACAATCTTAACTGTCAATGTTACCATGATTTCCATTGACTTTGTTTGTTGAACTGTCAACACTGCATGAGCAGCTTCGAACAAACCACGTCAACTCGAAAAAAAATCCACCTGTATAAGGAAATAATTATAATATTAGTAATACTAAAAAGAAATAAATTAAACATAAATATGAAATAATACATTAATTGTATGGATAATCATTTTACTCTGGAAACATCAAGTTTAACTCTGTGATTGAGTAGTGGATGGAACTTGAAGGAAGGTGATAAATGTCAACACTACAGGGGTGAAAGGTTTTGAGGGAGAAGAAGTCTGTGGAAATTTTGATGCAGAAAGACATGAATGATGGATAGATCACCGCAACTCGAACAAAGGACCCCACCTATATAAGAAAACAATTATTATGTGAGTAATACTAAAAAAAAATAAAAAAAAATAGGCATAATCACAACATCCTTTACTTTGGTCATCATCCCATTTGGATTCTCATCATAAATTTTTTTATCACATTCAATGTTATCCTAGTTTCTTTTGGTTCCCACCATTGACTAAAACCAACAATTATAGAGTGAGTAATGATAATCATAATGGGAAGCCAAATATTCATGAAAATAACTTTTATATTATGTCTACATCATGGCACCTTCTTTTTAATATATGACACATTATGTTTATCCTGGATCATTCATTCTCATTATCTATTTAAATCCTTCAAGATGGTTTGCAAAGAGTTTGCGAATTTCCAAAACATATCCCCTTGGAGTGTCAAACAAAGTGTGGAAAGTCCCATTTTCATGCACCAGGTGATAATCATGTCCAGCTTAATGTGCCCTTTTTAGAGTTATTACCCCTAGGTACATTTGGGTTAGAGCCACATCCACTTATTGTATCCAAAAGGGATGTAATTTATTTGAAACCACTTACTATTTCCTCTACAAAATTCAAGGATATTTTCCTAAACTATTACTCTTACTTGGACATATCCTTAGAGACATACTTAGAAATATCATTATAAATATCCTTAGGGATCTCACAAACATTTTCTAATCATAGTTTCCAAAGGTTAACTAAACCTTCTCTCTAATACCAACTATAGCAACCCATGATTTTCATACATGGGTATTACATCATTTTTATGAATATTCAATACATTACACAAACACGTGCTTAAGGAACATAATAGTTTATTACCATTGGAAACTTGGAACACAATCTTCTTTATTTGTTGAAAGATCTTCAATGTCTACCACAATGATCTTCCCCTTTAGTACTCTTCACAAACTTACCCTACTTATATCTTTATTCACAACTTAGGGAAATGAAACATAAGAAAGGGTGAGCAAAGATGTTCAGTAAGAGTAAAATATGAAGATATATAAGCATAACATGAACATAAGGGTATGAGAACATGAGCATAACAAATGAAAACCATACCCTACTTATCAAAGATCAGAATATTGAGTCACATAATAAATATTAGAAGTTCACAAGACATGAAATATAAAGAAATAAAAGAACATGAAGGATAATATGATAACATTGGAATAGGACATAGATTTGTGGAATATAGATTAGAATAGAAAATATTATGTCAAGGTTACCCACCAATACTTTCATAACATGTTTGGCTTTGGCTAACCTCTCATATTCTTGATTCGGGCTTGGGATGACCTCCTGTGTACCCTCTTTCAGGCTTGAGCTAACTACCAGTGCACCATCCTTTTTAGGTTTGGTCCAACCACCCAACTACCCTCCTTTTCTTACTTAGGTTGACCACCCATGTACCCTGCTTTTTGAGGCTTGGGCTAACCATACGTGTGCCCTCTGATCTCATATAACATTTATCATTATCCAATGCATTGGAGGGAGATATAGGTCACACCCGTGACATATTGAAAATCATTTATATTTTTGCCACAAGATCATAAAAGATCATATTATGATAACCAATGAAATGAAATGAGTTTCATAAACATTTCATCATATCATAACTTTTGAAAATGAGAAACATTTCATAATAATTTTATCATTTCATTATAGCATAATCCGTGGAAATAGAAGCTGGTTTCATAATAATTAAATCATGGAATAACTTTTGGAAGGGAGATGGATTTCATAAAAAAAATTCATCATAAACATAAACCATTTAGAGAAAGAATAAGAACGATATCCGTGGATCATATCCCTAGTAAGACGTAGGTAAGATCAATAGATTTCATCTAAGATGAAAAATTATTTTGATCAATTATTTAAAACATTTCTTGAGAAAAATATCTTTTCATATTTTAAAAACATAAAATATTTTTAAAACATTTTCCTATGAAAATAACCTTGAAAATTTACAAAGTAATCCTCAAAGAAAATAATGTTCATGACTACGAGAAGTTTTATTCATGTTGTGAATGTGAAAATAAATGTTCTTTTTATATTTTATGTGAAATCCAAATAGTCATTGTTTGGAAAAAATAATGAAGATTACTTTGAATTCAAGCATGGGTAAAAATTTATTTTAAAAATCACATGATAATAATAAAACATTTTTGAAAACATTTTTAGACAATAAGGTTTTAGAAGAAAACATATTTTTGACCAAAGAGAGAAATAAAGTCTGGTTTTATTAAAAATATTTTATCAATTATTTTAATTACCAAAGAGTGGAAAATAGGTAATATTAGCTGAAAATACCATGAATAACCAAAGCAGAAAAGAATTCATTATTTTCTTGAGAGATAGATCATAATATTTTATTATTGGAAAAATATTCATAAACAATCTCAATAAATGATGAGATTGAAACATAAAATCATTACCGCTTTGATAACATTGAATTATAATACCTTTGAAGGAATGCCTTAAAATGGAACTTCAAATCTCATGAGTATAAATAGATTCATGATATTACATGTCAAAGAGGATGTATATACACCTCATAAAAGAATATAGGTGCATAAATTGGGATATATCTCAAAGAAGAAAAATTGAGATAATAATCCATTACCATTTTCATTATCTTTTGAATCATAGTCCCCAATAAAGAATAACATAAAATAGAACTTTTAATATCCTAAAATTAATGGCATTAATTATATAGAACGTCAAATGGGTAGTATATACACTACAAAAAAAGAAACAAGTGGTGAGTTTTTATGTCTCCCATAAATAAAAGAGAGTATATAAATCTCTTACCTCAAGTCTTGACTTCAATCATATATATTAAAACCTCCTTTATAATAAATATAAGTTTATTATACATCTATTATATAAAAAAAATTATATATCTCATACCATATATGATTTTCTTATGACCTTTTATTTCCAATTTATTAACAATTTAATGTCAAAGTTATGTTTAGTGTAATGACTGATTTATTTTTTATATACATTTTGATTTGTAATTTTTGGTTTTCTTACTTTGATCACGGTTCCATAATCTCCAAAATTTTAACCATGATATAAATATAATATATTTTTATTATATATGTATTTATAGTAATCTATAAAATTTAGTGATAAAAAATGAAATACATCGTTCATGGAGACAATATGCCATATGTATGCATGAACGATATTTTCATTTCC
This sequence comes from Viscum album, assembly GCA_963277665.1. Taxonomy (NCBI): domain Eukaryota; kingdom Viridiplantae; phylum Streptophyta; class Magnoliopsida; order Santalales; family Viscaceae; genus Viscum; species Viscum album. The sequence continues at coordinate 252,681,232 of OY728133.1, forward strand.
TTGTCGAATTAAAAGAAATAAAGGTAAATGATATATTATCATTACATAATAATTTTTATGTCATATATATCACATATTTATATTAAATCCATCTGTTTTTCAGAGTGAGTAACTCCAGAGGGGGGGGGGGGGTGAATTGAGTACCCAATAAAAATTTCTGTTAAAAACATTTTCAAATAAAATCCCACAATTTAATTAAAAAACACCCAGTTAATCAAAATAGTAGTTTGATATAAGTTCTATATTTTAAAATACTTCTAAAATATTGAATAGGGCTTAGTTAAAATAATATTTTAAATTAATTTGTCTTTTTAAATCCATTTATTCTATAAACATTATTTATGGTTAATTATCAAAGTATTAGTTTTGTTCACAGTTTTAAAAAATGCAGTTAATGCTTTTAAATAAAGAAAACAAAACAAAAAAATACAGATGAATAATCAAGGGGTTTAGTCTCAAGTTGAGACCTAATCACCTCCACTTTTTAATCACCCGTTGCCAAGAAGATTATATGACAATAATATGATCTACAACCTGGATTGGGTATACAAACAACAACTGAAACTATCCAGGCTCAAATATGCTTCCACTATTATACATGAGAATGAAACAAAATAGGACACACATGGACCTATTCCAAAAATACCATGGGTATGTAGATGAAAATAGATAGAGAGAATATCGAGTATTATCCAGTTCAGGCACATGAGTTAGTGTGTGTAGTTATATAGAGAAATACAACACACTACTCAAAATCACAAAAGAAAAATGAGAGAAAATAAATATAGGGATGAAGAAATGAAGTGTTTCTCATTTTTAAATGATCTAAATTCTCAAGAGTCCTCAGGTTTGTGTTGGTGAGGATCTTGAGTAGTTTCTATGATAGTTACAAGAAAATAGAGTGTTGCGATGTTCTCTCTTCTGTTTGTTGGAAAGGATCTAGATATTAAGTATACTCTACTCTTTCATAGTAAAATATAAGTATGTATACAAAATATAAGTTCTCACGTGATCATCCTATACGCATGAGGGAGATCCTCTAAAAATATAATGCATTGATGGTTTGAATACCCATTGAATAATAATCATAAATATTTTTTGGATCCTCATACTGACTTTGACTTTTCATCAATGCATATGTGAAAAGGGTTATGAATAATCAATAAATAATCCTTTGAATTAATCCCCTTAAAATAGTTGTAGGGAAAATTTAATTCAAATCAGGAAGAATAGTGAAGGTAGCACTCCTAGCTATAGGTTATTTCTGGCGACTCATTTATGGTGGTGAGTCAGTCTGGTGGTGACTCATGTCTGGAGGTGAGTTATGACAAGTGGTGACTCATGTCTATACTTTTCCAAATTTGATAAAATTGCTTTATAGAAGAATATACTATCTTAAAATAGTAAAGTCATTAAAAATATAATAATTGTGATTTTTAAGCACTAAAATAAGAATATGCCAACAATATCTCCCTTTTTGATGATAAAAAATCATTGAATTTTATAAAAAAAATAGGTATTAAATAGATGGATTTGAAGGGTAAAAGTCTGCTTAGAATTTCAAATGTCAAATGGAATCCAAATATGTATAGTACCAAGTATAAGTTTGGTTAAGGTTTTCAATGGTAAATTTAATCACATCTAAATAATATTTGGTGTCCAATAATTTTGGTATCAAAGGAAAATGGGTATTAAAGGTAAATTTCATAACTATTCTCCGCCTTTTTGGATTATCAAAAACATAACACAATAAATAGGAAATACAAATATATGAATACTAAGAGAGAAATTTCATTAAGGATAAAAAATATTGTAGAACAAAAAAAGGAATAAAAAGAAAATACATCAAAGTCCCTATAAAAGACTATGGATAATCCAAATCACTCTCAACTCAGGAGGTAGGATTACCTGGTCCTTTTCTTTTTCTAGAGGTAGGAGGTACTATTGTAGAAGTTGAGGGTGATGTGGTAGTGTTAGAAGGTGTTGAGGTAGTGGTAGATAGCTCTCTGATGATCATTGGTATGAGATTCCTATCTGTTTCCACTGGATACATGTTGAATGCCTGGTATTGAGGAGGTAAAGGATCCAAGGAAGGTGTATATGTGAAGGATGAAATTGGAATTTCCTCAAGAGGAACCACTTCCGTACCAGATACATACAAGAAAGGATTTATGAGATTCAAAAAATCCATAATAATGTTTCATCTTCTATCCATAACACTAAATAAATCCTTATCCTCCTCCAAGAATAACTTGAGAAAGGGTGCCAAAACATTCATCTAGCTCACCTGTTCCTTGAAGGACCTAGTAATAGGTGGAATCCATAGGTTTTCATATAAAAACATGAAATGTGAATTCAACTCATGTTTTTTATATATCATAGAAAGATAATATTTGACAGCCTTAGTGATGGTTTCCCTATCACTTTGAGCTTCATTAAAATATCCTCTTACCAGTTTATATATGTGCTCACTGTGCTGTTGAATCTTCCTCAAGTCCTCCTGATGAGAAGTATGGATATCACACATAATAACATAGAGTTCCTCTATACCTATGGATCTAATCAAGTTGACATCAACTGAGGTTGAGGGAGGTGGAGTAGAATATGTAGATGAAATAACGTGAACACTCTCCAATCTCCTCAACAATGCATCCTAACTGGCAGTAAAGGAAGTTCTCATCTCCACCATATCTGATATCATCATCTCCATCTTAGTGGAAAACCTCCAATTCTGAATTTCAACTTCATGAATAAGATAATTCATCTTGGATTGGATATGGGAAATAATTAACTCAAAGAGGTTTTGGGCATCAAATTCAATAAGTTGAGTGACGGGAGGTGCATGAGACCTCAAAACTCTACTAAAATCTAAAAGAAGCCTCTCTATAAAAGAATCTAAATATTCTCTAGAAACAACACCTAAAGGAACAACGGTAGTAACAAGTGGATGTACAATAACTCTCTCATCCCTAGGCATTGTAGCTTATGTAGGATATGATTTAACAACATTTGAATCTAAATGGAAGGCCTCAGGATCACGAGTATGATCAATCTACTCAAATAAATATACCTTAGGATCTGTCCCAACTATAACTAAGACAAAATTTCCACCATGATCTAGTGGATTGTTGTGATCATCACCACTTACATCATCATCTAAGTATGCATAAGACAGTCCATGTATTTCAGAACTAGGGGAAGGCTCCCCCTTAGATGATACCTTATCCTCTTCCAAAGAAGAACCACCCTGAGTATCTCTATGATCTATAATATCTTCCTCAACATCATTTGACTTCAAATAGTTTAAACCAAGTTGTAAATATCCTTAGAACTTCCCCCACTCATCATGAGCTACCACTTTCACTCTGCAAGAAGACAAATTAGTAGGGTCAACTTTAGAAGAACTTGGGGATTGCTCCCCCATAGCGGATAATCTGGTCTCACCTCTAGAAAATGTAGCATCACCAACAGGTTGATCGAAAATTGATCTCTCCAAAGAAACTGATCTGGCTAAACCAAGTCTCTCCATAGACTAAACAAAAGTAGTAGGATAATGATGACGTGATTGAGTCATCTCAACATCATCAACATCATAATGATCAGGTCTATCACCATTATTATCCTTATCATCTCTATTATCTCATTTACCATCATCATCATTATTATCATCCTCAGAACCATCTGAGACATCTATAACTTCTCTAGAAGTCTTATAATAACCATTGACCTACTCATCTCTAGAGACCTCAATCTCCTTATCATCATTATCTATTTCACTTAAGAGACTGTTGGGTCCTAAAAACTTTTCAAAGGGAAATAAAATACTCTTGAAAATTTGTTAAAGGAAAAAATATATATTCGACTGAAGGTTTGAAGAATAATATCGAAGAAGTCTAGTTTCAGTAAAGGTAAGGAGAGGTGCTGCAAAGTGAAACTCATTCACAGACCTTCGCTCCGCATGGTAGTCCATGGCCTCACAAAGCAACTGCGAACTAAGTAGTTTGTGAAATAGAGACATCGACATCGGCTCCCACAAACCATGTCATTGGCGGAACAGAGGCAGAAAAATCCACTCCGCATACAATCCCCGAGAATAGTGTCATTGGAGGAATAGAGGTGGATAAATTCTCCCCCACATACCATCTCCGTGAACTAAATGGTTCATGGGTGAGGAGAAACTGCTAGTGTCCCATGAATGAGACAAAGTTGTTTTCAGAATTGAGGTGATGATATCCGCCACCGCGAACCACAACCTCATAGACCTTTGTTGACAGAGTCATCCGCGGGCCAGGTGATTTCCCTGTGAGCTTTCGCAAAAGGTGTCATGCAATCCATAGATCTAGCTTCCTCGACACTCTATAAAATGATCTCAAGGAATCCAAAAAAGAGGAGGGGAAGAGAGAGATGAGGACAGAGACTTGGAGACTTTAGGAGAATGGATTTCCAAGCTTCGAAGTCACAAAAGAAGAAAGTACCACAAATATAGACTTTTTGATGATTTCTTATAGGTATAGCTTGCCACATACCATGAAATAAGGAAACATAATATTAATTGATAGACTGCGAACCTAATTGGTGAACTGTGAACCATATCCCAGTTGCAGATGAACTTCCCACAAACAACATGATCAATTACCCTTCTTCAATCCGGTGTCTCATATAGCGCATCGCTATGTGGATTAAACCTTACCCCACATAGCATCCTGCTTCGCGGATAGAATCAAACACCACATAGAACCACATTATGTGGAAGGAACCTGGGGCCACATACCACCGTGGTACATGGACCACATCTAGGTCCGCATACCAATTCGGTACGTGAATAGCTTCTCCACCCGCATAGAAACACCCGATACAAGGGAAACCCCATCCCTCATAGAAAAATGGTACGCGAAATGGGGTACCTTTGGGTATTCCGGCCTCTGAATCCAATCATTTCCTTCTATTTCCATCACTTCATACATAGTCCCTCCACATACCAGTCCAACAACATTAGGCCAAAGCCTATTTCATATCCACCAGACCCATATGATAAAACCATTAAGCTCATCAGCACACCATTTTGAGTTTACATACACATGGTAAGCAGAGTCACGTGGGTAATCCCCACAATGGTTCAGACCCCCAGAATGTCCATAAGTTTACATTCCCATGATAACTCGGGGTATAAACTTGGGATACTAATGTGAATCTCCCCGTTCTATGGATCAAGGGTAATCATTGGTCTTTCCCTTAGATGAGGGTCAATGATATCACAGGGAAACCACACATTCTTTTCCCTTTGATAAGAAGCAACATTCCTCCCCCTTCCCAAAACCAATTTCAGGGCACTCCCTTGGAGATAAGCCCCTAGATTTTCCTACAGGAGGTTGCATCAGTGTTCCTATCTACCTCTACCTAGGGAATACTTATATAGACTAATATGACTATCCAAGGTATGAAAGCAAAGAGGATATGAGTACATTCAAAGACCTATCTCCCTCTCTATCACCCTTTAGGCTCCATTACCATCTATCAATAGATAATGTGGGACGTCTAATATTCAGATCCCCTACCTCCTCTAGTTTCTCACACTGAGCATGAATCATGTGGGCTTAGAGGTTGGTGGTGATCATGTCATCTGCATAACCCCAAAGCTTGGGCCCCCTCTTAGGTGTAAGCCCAAATGTAATGAACTACAATAACTCTAATTCCTTCCCCAATTAGGATATGTAGGATTCCAGTCTAAGGCCTGAGCTTAAAGGGGATCCTTCTAAAGGGTTATCCCCGATCATGACCCCCTAATTCATCAAGGCATCCTTTATGGTATAAGTCCCAACTCTGTCTCAAAAAGGGCCTTCCCCACAGATGTAATCCCCACATCATGCCACCTTTATGGGAAACTTCCATACATAATCCCCATCTAATAGAACTACGATGCCTTTGATTCCTAACCAAATGGGATATGTAGGAAGACTCCTTAAGGTCCAAACTCGACACCCATATAGCCATAACTTTTTCTAAGCCATATTCCTAATAGGGCCACTCATTACCTTGATGACTACATTTCTTTCGAGTACCTTGGGCCACCTCGATGTAAGTACCACATCAAATATGTAATAGGCATATTCCTCTTAGACGTCATTACCACATGACGTTAAACTGTATGGATGAGTCCTCATCACACGACCTTAAAAGGTGATGTTTCTAGCTAAGTGGCACCGAACTACGTGAGCTCTGATTCCTCTCATGAGGATACATAGGAAGCCTATATTATGGGTCCAACCCAAACATTGGAACAATTCCCATCTCCCCTGTATGATGATAAATATAGAGTGCCTCATCACATGGATTAAACTCCCGTTGTCTCAGTAAATGGTAAAGGAATTCATGATAAATCTACAAAATGATATCCTTATTGATGGAGAACCTCAGATGCATACAGATGATTCCAGACCCTTGTGTATTTATGATTGATCTCATAACCCAGGAGTAATCCACAGACACCTGATTGGGAAAGAACCAAGGATTCATGAACATATGAACATTTTGTAAATTTATAAGAGAGTCCCAGAGAAGGCAATAATTCCCACCAAAAGGGTGTGATGAGACCGACCTCCCATCCTCTTGACCAATGAAGTCCTTAAGTGTCGTTGAACAAATCATCCAATGAGCACCTGCATTTGGAAAGTAGGTCCATGAATCATGGATTAAAGGGTCATTGGGTGTTTTTGGATCTGTGAATAAACCCATTGGTGACCATCCAAGGACATCATACCTGACGTGGTCCGATTGTACAAACACTTAAACCCTGCAATCGCTCACCAGGACCATTCAACTATGGAACCTCCTTCGTAACATAAAAAGGACACATATCCCGATCCTTGTGGGACCATCTCGGTACACGAAAGGGGTACAACGTGAATCGAGTCAAAACATAAATGGTGAGCCCAATGTGAATCCTTTACTAAGGTGGTGGGTTACCCCACCTCAAGCCACTTTCGCATTCAAAATGAAGAGGACCAAGCATGATCATAAATTATACATGTGATCATGGGATGATAAGTTGAAGGGGTTTTGTTTTTTGTACTTATCATATATATTTTAAGTAATTCACAGAGCTACCTTCAATCCAATGGCATCCCGGAAACTTGCTCAGACATGCGTGCCAGAGACCGAATAAGCGGCTGGGTCCCCAACGAAGAACATAAATCCATCACCTACCCAACGTCTTGAATGCTAGGTTTCAAACACACTTAACAAGGAGTACCATCAAAATAGTACTCTCTCTATGGTGGAGGCTGCAAGACAGCCCCTCCAATCTGTGAAAGCTCTCTAACCACCTCTTCAGTTGTAACCAGCACTCCATAACTAGGCGGATCCACTTGCCGTCTACAATTGTTTTGGGAGCCTGTCTCCAGAACACGACAAAAAGTACCTCCCTTATCTTAGGGAAGAAGATGAAGTCGATACTGATGATTTCATCCTAGCTGTACATAGGTCTTACTCATAGACCCCTACCGGAAGACGTCGCCACCAACGCAGTGCAACCTAGTATCCTTGTTCTGAGGAGGATACCACACTGAGGGATCTTACTGAATTCCAATGGACACAGACCCATAAGGCTACCCACAAAAGGTGGAAAACATACAATCAAGAGTAGGTCATTATCCTAGTTCTTGAGGAGGAGATCCTCTGTACAAACATGACGACATACCATAGACATACATACAACTCTGCCTCATCTTTCGAAGCCTTCCATAGAAATATGGTGGCAACCTATGAGTGGATGAATATTTATGCTTATTCTTATGAATCCAAACACAGATACACAATGGCACAATATGAGTTGGCACAAATTCCCATTAATGCTCGTCAGTCCATCCATGCAGATAAGGTAGAAAATTATAGGCGGATTCAAATCCCCACCGATGCATAATAAACCCTTCATCCAAATAGGGCAGACACCAGATACAAACAAAAACAAATTTCTACTAGTGCACACCAAGACCTCCATCCAAATAGGGAATAAAACTATGGGCAGTCATACAATACTGTCAATGCATATGAAGCCCACCAGTAAAATATGGCGACAATCAACAGGAAGATGCAAGTTCCTACCTACCACAACAAAGCCCACCAGTAAAATATGCTGGTAAGAAAATATAAGTAGATTCAAATTACTACGGATGGATATCAAGATCGTGAAAACAATACAATGGAAAATGAGCATACACAAATTCATGATCGCAAATATAAACCCCACCAGCCTTATACAGTGGAAACCAGAGAAAGAAGTGGCGTATCCCAGCTGCAATTCAAGAGCAGACTCATTCCTCTACCCTAACATATGAGAACTACCAATACCCACTAGAAATACATGGAGGACCAGAGAAAGCACAAACTCCTGCCCCAACATCAAAATGGTCATTTATACCTATTCTAGACAAATATGTATCTCAAAACATCCTGATAATGATGGAGGATTAGAAATCAATTCCAGATAATATCCTCTATATCAATCAAGATGTAATTGCATCTGTGGAAGAGGAGAGGAATTGGGCCCATGACCCAGTCTCTCTGAGAGGGGTAACTCATCCACAAAACCAGATAGTAACTCCGGAGCAGACCTGCATCCCTAATTCAATCCAGGAGGGTTGATGACCGTATTCTGCGATACAAGGGTAACCAGATCAGGAAAAAAATACCTGTTCCAACTAGGGGACAACAGTATAATGTGGTGGCCTCTCCAGGTTAGGCATATATCCCTACCAAAACTCAAGATGCTCGTCGGTGTATCCCGATGACATCACAGGAACCAAAAAAATAGGGACCCACAAATGAAGGTTGTTACCAATAGTAGGCGACCCTAGTTGTCTGTAAGAGAGCACCCAAAAATTAAATGTGGCAAAGGTAACCAGAAAATAAAGAGAATAATCATGATTATGCTTTAATGGAAGCTGAAGTTCTTGATGCTATAAGACATCTATCAATAGAGGCTCAAGATCCTGTCAACTCATTACTAAATTATGGAAGTAGTATTAGTAGTTATGAAGGTCCTCCCCGCAATGTTGCTACCAACACCTCTGAAGGTCCTCCCTAGAGCACCCATGGGAGCATACTCTGTGGGACAGAAAGGATCGATAATGAGGGCCTATATCCTGATGCATGTCCAGGTAGCCCTCCCCTTGAACTGAAGATCGAATAGTAAGAAGGTCCTCCCCTTGATGTCCTCTTCCCTAATGGTCCTCCCTAGGGTATACACTACATATATTATTCTCCCTATAGTCAGACGTTATGCTATAATGGTAATCCTCACCATGATGGAAATCATTACAAAGGCCCTCTCTATAGTGAAATCAAGAAATGAGAAGTCCCTCCACTCACTGCATTACATCTTGAAGGTCCCCCAGAGTATGCAATGCATATATTCTCCCTACATCTATATGTCAAGACATGATGGTAGTCCTCACCATAATGGTAGATGCTGTGATGGTCCTCCCCACAACAACATTAAGAAACAAGAAGGCCCTCCCCTTGCTGCGGTTCACCCTGAAGGTCCTCCCCGAGGTATACACCTTATGGACACTCCCAACAGCCAAAAAGCAAGCTATAATGGCACCCCTTTCCATTGTAACACCAACTGTGAAGGTCCTCCCCACAATCAAAATCCACACTGGTAAGAAGGTCCTCCCCTCACCGAACCAAATACGTGGAAGTCTTCATATGCTGAGGCACTTGAAAATATGGAGTCAGAAATGTTAGACACTCTTTCTATGAAGAGAAACATTCTTTCTCAACTAGAGGTCGATCTGAGGCCATACTCATCCTCCGAACCACCCCTGTTCCGCTCACACATTAATGAAGATCCTACTAGCCTAGCTGCTTGAAAAAAATCGCTAAGAGGAAGTCAAACTAGGTAGATCAAGCAGAGGAGTCCCTAGTGGAATAAAAACATGATATGTTTTTTTGAGAAGGAAACTAGCTAGGGATGAAGTACCAGTGAGGCATTGGTCCACAACCACTTCTCAGTTCAACATACCAATAGAGTTGTTAAAATAATGCATGCATAACATTCACCTCAATATCTGGACAACTCTCCACTAGTTGAAAGAATTTTATCCCCTATGATGGGTACACAGACCATGTCAATAAATTGGGGGATCTTCATTGTCAGATCGACCTAGAAGATATTCCATATTCATGGCGGCTACAATCAGTGATATGGAAGAAAGACCTTGAACTGGCCTGTCTCCACGCACTGTACAAGTTGCGTTGTCTCATCGGTGATGCACCGTCAGGTGTTCATATTTGGGTATGGGGAGAAAATGGAGCTTAAACTTCACCCCATGTCCCATCCAGTAGATCCCACTGGAGATGGTATCCTGCAATTTCATTATCCCCATACAGAAATCAAATGAAATACCTATTCAGGTTTGATGGCATGATTAGCAAGAACTGAACTTAAGTATGTTTCAAAAGAATCAGTCCTGACTAGAGAAAGCCGACGAGAAGCTCCTGAACTAGGACACGAAGAACATTTATCAAGCTTCTCACCTACAGGAATACAATCAACTAGCACTGATCATGTACTTAGATGAAATACATTCACATGCATACCCAAAACCATATCCAACTCACCCTTGAATGGTAATGATCGAGATCAAGAAAGCATCAATAGCAGCAAAAACTACCACAGTACAAGATTAGCCCCATCCCATAGGGCTGGGGGAATTTTTAACACAAAATGCCCCTGTAAGACCAGGGAATTCGGGTTGAGGTACAATGATAAAGGAATGAGAGCAACCCCAACCTGCAGGGCTGGGGAAATTTTTACCTCAATAACATGATCAGCAGATGTCAGTCTTTTCCCACTTAGGGAGAACAATGAACATAGGGGTTACCCATTACATCCAACCTCGTGATTCATATCCCTTAGAAAGGAGACGTACAACCAGGTCATGTTAAGGTTCTCTTTGAGTTACCCTTCATTAAGAAACCCGAAGAGGACCCCAGAATAGAAGGGGAAGATCCCACAAAGGATGCAAGAAGCTCCCCTACCATTCAGTACTTGGTACACCACCCCCAATGCAGTATGAATCAGTGAATGTTATGGATGTTAATCCTATAGACCTCACTAAAGATAATACAAATGATGAGGATGTAAGAGAAGATAGTTACATCCTAGAGGTGGTCGACACCGAGCATGAAGGTGTGTGTACCCAAAACCAACAAGCTTCCCTAAATTTGGGTGCTCCCCTAGTCAATCCCTCACTACCTCCCCTATGAATCCCCAACAACTAGAAGAATAAGAGAAAGGTTTCATACCACCAACCTCCTCCTCCCGATGAGAATGTATCCCTGACTCTCAAGGAGATATTCTCTCAACAAGAGGAAGAAATGAAAGAACTAAGGCGAATCAACATTGAGCTGTTATAAGCGAGTCATCCTACTATATATGTTATCCAGGTAGAGCGTCAACATACACTTCCAACAGAGGTTCCTCTTCCACAAGGACTCATCCTAAAAAATGAATCAAGGTCCGAATGCTCATCCAATCAAGCACTGGGACCATCAGTATACCTAAACACAATCGCAGAAGGATATCAAGATTTCCCTCCATTGGGGAAGCAACAAGAAAAATTTAAGAAAATACACAAAGAATGCCCTTGTTTGGGTATCCTCCTCATGTTCCAGTAGTGCCAATAGGTCCAATATTACCCCCTACTGGGTCTCCTCATGCTTAGGTTCAATAGGAGATTCATCAAGGGCTCATGAATACCATCAATTCATTGACGACTCAATTAGAAGCTATGGAAGGATGGTGGGTTCTGATACAACCAGTAAGCAAGCCTTACCCCGATTGGGTGAGTAATGTCCTGCTGCCACCAAATTTTGGGAACCCTATATTCCCAGTGTTCAATGGCCTAGGGGACCCAAAGAAACATCTGATGCACTATGCATCTTACTATAATCCCTTGATGGGAACTACATAACAATAAGAAGAAGTGAAACTCAGATGTTTCATGAAAACCCTACAAGGTTTAGCCTTTTTATGATATACCATCTTTCCAAATAATTTGATAATAGGTTGGGAGGACCTCTGGAAGAAGTTACTCTTCCAGTTCAGTTCAATGTTGCTGAAAACAATAGTCAGTGAGCTCATGAGTTGTAAACAGTGGTATAATGAAAGAGTTTCAGAATTCATTTCTAGATGGAAAGGCCTGACTTACCCCCTGAAATAGCCTCTCCCCCAAGATGAGATGCTTTTCATGTGCATCGATAATCTCCATGATGAACTATGAACACCCCTCATCCTGTTGAAGTATACAAGTGGGTTCTAAAATTTCTCTATCATTTCTTAGAGAATAGAGAATTCCATGAAACAGACTAATCTCTAGTCCCGAGAGACCCCATTGACCCCAGGTAAAAGGATGAGAAGAGCTGAAGCGACTTCTATTACGATTAATCCACCCTCTACACCAACTCCATCTCCAAGGCCCACACTAAACCATGCATCCCCTAGATGTCAACAACTGCCCCCTCCTTGACAAGATGATCAAAGGGGATCCATAAAAAATCAATTCGAGGAGTGAATGAATAATGTGTATTCATTCTTAGATGATCAAGTTCATGGATAATTTGTAGATTCCATGAATTGTAACTTTCTTCAACTACCATAGAAGAAGTGGATTGATGAAGGTCTCGACGATCGACCATATTATTTTCACTATCATTGGATAATAGGAAACACCATATAGGAGTGTTTCTTCTTCAAAAACCTCTTATAAAGGATGATAGATTTTGGATAGGTCAAACTGGGACCACCTCCAGCACAAGTGGCGTATGTTTCCACCACCAACCCTGTTGAAGAAGGGGAGTGGGAAAAAGTCATCAAAAAAAAGGAGTAGAATATCGATGGTTGGATGACTCAGAAAATATTCAAACAAGCCCATAGTATCCTCTAAGTGTAGTTGAAGCAACCGACTATGCCCCTGATAGCTCCTGATGTGGTGTGACCAAAATTCTCAGCCCCACGACCCTTTAAGGGTTGAGATGATCAAGTACAAGAAGATGAATTTGTACAAAGTCAAAAGTTGGTTTTTCTACTCTCATATTTCATGACAATAGATCGGAAGATACGGGCACCGCCCCACCAAATAGCATAACAGTAACCACCCCGCCAAACAACACTAGTAGAAGAAGTTGATCAGGAAAATTCATCATCAGATGATGAACAGATCTTCGGCTCTGTTAATTTCATTCACTTAGGGAATCCTTTCTCCTATGAAGAGTATAAACATGAAACCGAATTCCCCACACCCAATCGGGGAGCTGGAGGAAGATGTTGTCGAAGCCAAAGATACCTGGGTAGACACAACCATGGAAAAAACCAAATTACTGGCCACACATCCATTCAAATCGTTAATATTACAGAAAATTGCAGAAGAGATCTTTAGCAGACCCATCAAGAACATGAATGTATCTATGCCTGGTTGGAATAAACTCTAGCCCAATTATCCTGGAATATCCATCAAAAGAGGAATAAATATCTAACCTCTTGTAGCATTTCGGTAGACCTGATCGGCCAAATCCACAAAGCATAAAAGAAACACCAACTCCTATCTCAAGAGTTGGTCCCTCTGCGCCCAATGCTCGGGTCTCTAAAGTGCATGTGAAAGAGCATCCCCAAGATGGGAAGTTCCAGCCTTTAGAGTAGAAATATGACATCCTGAAAAATTTATCCTCGGTACCAGCCAAGCTATCAATCCTGGATGCATTGAGTCTATCCACAGACCTCAGGGAAGCACTCATCAAAGCTCTGCTGAGCCCCAGGAGTTCGAAGCCAAAGTAACCGCCACTATACTCTATCTGATAGAGATCGGTCCTATTGAATTTCATGTTGTCATCTCATTTATGAATCAATTGGAAGGGCACATCAAACCCCTGTACATGTCTGGAAAGATAAATAGTGTCAATATTTTAAAATTATTCATTGACAATGGCTCTGGAGTTAATCTCATTCCACTACGGACACTTCGTCAGTTGGGATGTAATGAGGAAAATATGATGCCCAACACCATGACCTTGTTGGGTTACAATAAAAGTGATCAGAATCCATTAGGCCAAATCAAGTATAAAACTTGGCTTGGCTACCTCATAGACAACTCATAATTTCTAGTGGTCTGGAAAAAAATGACCTTCAATGTCCTACTAGGAAGGCCCTGGCTGCATCTGCACACAAAAATTCCATCATCATATCATAAGTGTGTCATATATAGAATTAATGGAAAGAATGAGACATTTTATGCTAATAAGGCCCCATTTGAATCTTACAAGTCACACTATATCAATGAGGGATTCTATGAGCCGAAAGGGAAGCAACCCTCAGTCTATGGGATTGATTGGGTCACCACTCCAAATGGACCGGAGGTGGTCCCCTCTGACACTCTCAGGAAGCTGGGAAAAGAATACATACTTCCCATCAATCAATTGGAGTGGATAGGTCCATATTCAGACATATATTCAGCCATCTTTATGACCTCGATCATGGACATCGAGCCTAACAACGTTGAAAAGTGAACTGGCCCCTAGGACAACGGTGAGTGCTCAAACAAAAATGCCATTAACCCATCTTCAGGGCTCCAAGTGGTTTCTACATCACCCAAAAAGGAAAAATAGGATACCTCATCACCAAAAGAAGGTGAGGAAGCTCTTCCACCTTTCACTCCACCCTCTTCAGAGAATTCCCCATAGTCAGTTAGGATAGAAGAAGCTTCTTCAGCCTCTAAATACTATAATTATGATTCCTCTCCCAATTCTGAAGAGATCATATAAAGAATCATCCCCCCATTAGAAGGGGAAGAAGAGGATGAAGAGGATGGAGAAGAGTAAGAGGAAAAAGAACTTAGGGATGCCCCTCTAGCATTCAAGGAAGGCATCTCTACCACCATTGATGAACTTAGGGAGATGAACCTGGGTTCTGAAGAAGACTCGCAACCCACTCCGATTAGTGCAGTCATGTCTTCCAAAGAGAAAGAGATATATACTTCATTCCTAAAGTATAATCAAGGAATTTTCACTTGGAACTATACAAAAATGCCAAGCCTCGATCTTGAGGTGGCCACTCATCACCTTGGTCTTCCAGAAAACCACTGTGGTTACAAGCAAGCCTCCAGAAGGACTCACCTGATACATGCCACCAAAATAGAGCCTAAAGTATACAAGATCATCAGATCTAACTTCATTCAGGAGGTCCAATATCCCATATGGCTAGAAAAAATAGTTTCCTTCAATAAGAAAAATGGAAAAATCAGAGTTTTCATCAATTTCAGGGATCTCAATTGGCACTACCTGAACGATGATTTACTAGTCCCGATCATAGAATTGTTGATCGATGTGACTGCCAGATACAAGGCTATCTCATTCATGGATGATTATTCATGATATAACCAGATCCGAATGGCCCAAGAAGATGAATAATCCATTACCTTCAGGGCCCCAAGGGAGAATTTTTCTAGAAGGTAATTTCCTTTGGTTTGAAAATTGCCAGCACCACATATCAGTGAGCCATGAATCAAATTTTCAAACCCTTCTTGGGAAATTTCATCCAATGATATGCGGATGATATGGTGGTTATATAAAGACATTTCTCAGAACACCTATCAAAGCCTGACACCATTTTCAACAAATTGTGATTGCATAGTCTAAAAATAAACCCCCTAAAATGTGCTTTTGGTGTCAGCTCAGGGAAATTCCTTGGCTTCATCATATGTCATCATGAAATCAAATTTAATACTAATAAGACAAAGGATATATTTGTAATGTCACCTTCTTACAACCTTTCTGAGTTGAGAGGACTCTAAGGACACCTTGCCTACATTCTGTACTTAATAGCTAACCTCGTAGGAAATGTTTTCCCTTCACCAGGTTGATGAAAAAGGTGTAAAATATCAATGGACTGATGATTTTCAGGAAGCATTTGACAATATCAAGAGACATCTCTTAATCCCACCAATTATAATGCATCCTATCAAAGGAAGACCACTCATCTGTATGTGAACACCTTGGATCAATCCCTAGGTGCCTTCATGGCACAGAAGAATGATGCCGGTAGTGAAAATAATCTTTACTATCTCAACCAAACACTGATCAATGTTGAGAATCAGTATTCAAATATCGAGAAGAGCTGCCTGACTTTGATCTTTGTAGTCCAGAAGATGAGGCATTACCTGAACCACCATAATTTCCACCTGGTCTCTCGCAGAAACACCATCATGTATATTATCATCCATCCAATGTTAACTGGATGCCTATCACAGTGGGCAGTCATTCTGCAAAAGTTTGATATACAGTTTATACCGTATAAAGTTATCAAAGGTCATACATTAGAGGATTTCCTGGAAGAGAATCCATCAAAAGAAGAGGCTCCATTGGATGCTAAGATACCCTATGAGGAAGTGTTATATATTCAGAAAGACTCCCAATCACGGGAAATGCACTTCGACGGTGCCTCTAGAATCCCGACATGAAAAAGTATGGAAGACCCCAAACTCAATAAACTAGGGATGGGTGTCATAATCATATCCCTAGAAAAAGAAATCCTATACTATTCCTTCCTACTATTAGAGGGGTGAACAAATAATGAATTAGAATACTAGGCCCTCATTGCAAGCCTGGAGCTGGCACTTCATGTACAAGCTGAACAATTGAAGATAAAAAGAGATTTTGAATTGGTCATCATGCTATTAAGAAAGATGAGTTTATACTTTTAATGAACCATGTTCGATAATTGATGGTAGAGTTCCCATTAGAGATGAAATTGACTTATGTTCCCTAGCCACAAAATGTGCAAGTTGATGCATAGGTACAATTTTGGCCGATCCAGATCAGAATGAAACGGTTATCAGCATTGGCCACTGCCGAATGTTTTTACCATATGTCTAGGACAAGATAAAATAAATCAACGAGATCAGTCCCATTTCTAAGCCACATGGTCCTACCACTATATGGATGAATCCCATTACAGATTACCTTTAAATGGGAGAAATCCCACCAGATAGGGCTGGAAGGGAATATATACGGAGATGGGAAACCAAATTATTTCTGAATGATGGCACAAATCAGAAAAGGGTCCTCTATAAGAGGGGCCTTGATGGAGTCCTTATAAAGTACATTTATGGAGAAGAGACTGCCAATGTCATGAAGGAAGTGCATGTCGGAGCTTGTGGAGCACATCAATCAGCATCCACGCTCTCTCAGCAAATTCGAAGGCTTTAGTACTATTGGCCCACTATGATGCAGGATTGTAATCAGTTCACCAAGAAGTTCCACTCCTACTATGTTCATGCCAATTTCATCCACTAACCCCTAGATTTTCTTCACACAACTAAGTACTCCTAGTCATTTTCAATATGGGTAATGGATTTCATGGTACCATATCCTCCTACCACGGCCAGCCAATTCAAGTATATTCTCACAGCAACTAACTTCTTTCCAAATGGGCAGAGGCTTTACCCCTTAAATAGGTCGGGGAAAGAAGCCTTGATAGCTTTGTGAAATCCAACATCGTCACCAGATTTGGTGTCCCTCATACAATACTATCGGACAATGGAACCAATTTCTGCTCTGTTTAATTTGATAAGATATATAATGAGTATGAAATAAAGGCCAACCATTCATCCCGCTACCAAGCATCGACCAATGGGAAGATATAAGACTTCAACAAGACCCTATCCAATATATTTTAGAAGATATTAGACAAGGAAAAGAAATCATGGCCAGATAATCTCTTCCATGCTATGTGGCATTATCAGACCATGACCCGAACTGCCTCTCAGAAACCCCATACTCATTAGTATACAGGATAGAGGTGGTTTTACCCATTGAAGTTCAACTACCATCGCTCCGCCTGGCCGTCTGTGATCAACTATCCATAGATGAGTAGTCTCAAAATTGAATCGATGAGTTAGAGTGATTTGATGAGAAAATATTTCACACTTTGCACCATTTGGAAGAATACCAAAACCATATTAGACAGGTCTTCAATAAAAAGGTTCGCCTCTGGTCTTTCTTCAAAGGAGAAATGGTGTTTTTCCTTAGAAATATGATGATACTAAAAAGAAAACCTCTGAAATTGGATCCAAAATGGGAAGGACCATATGTAATAAACAATTTATACTCCAACAGAGCATATTCCTTAATTTCAATGGATAGACAGCTCTACATAGCTCCCACTAATGCGAGGTTCTTAAAGAAATACTTTTTGTAATTATTAGATCTTCATCTTAGTTGCATGATGTTAAACTGCGTAGCACCATGTACATTCATGCTGCATGACATTAAACTACTCGACACCTTCATCCTGATCGCATGAAGTTAAACTGCATGATGAAGTGTCCTAATCACATGAAATTAAAC
Organism: Viscum album; assembly: GCA_963277665.1. Lineage (NCBI taxonomy): Eukaryota > Viridiplantae > Streptophyta > Magnoliopsida > Santalales > Viscaceae > Viscum > Viscum album. The sequence continues at coordinate 252,699,631 of OY728133.1, forward strand.
TCTATAGATACGAAATACATATCTACTCACTTCAGGTGAACTTCATCCTGATTTCATGACATTAAAATACATGATGAAGTGTCCTAACTGCATGACATTAAATTGCATGACATCTGTCGTCCCAACTACAAGATGTTAAATTGTAAGGGGTCCATTCTGTTCTGTACAATGATTCACTGCATATAAGTTAGAGATGCACTTGAGAAAGGTAAAATGCCCCTAGATTCTATGTAAGTGTCCCATGTGAGTGCTAGATCGACATGGGATCCCTTTCATAGAACTACATGTGTCCTGATTCATGCCCTCATAGGATACATAGTGACGCCTGTATCTTATGTCCTGTCCCATCCACCCACCATAGAACAAAAAATTCCCTTTCTCACTACATACATACTAGAACTATGTAGGGAATTTCTTTAAGAAATATATGTGGCTTGATTCCTATTAATATAGGATATGTAGTGACACCTATCATAGGTTCATCCCCCACCCAACACCAAAAAAAGATGCTCACCCTCCTTGTGTATGGACCAGACCTTCATGAGGAGGTGTCTTCATAGAACTACGTATGACTTGATTCCGATCTACCAATGGGATATGTAGATATTCCTTGTTCTGAGGTCTTGGTCCAACCACCAAATGTTACACAATGCCTCTATAGTACTTCCAGCTACCTCTATATTGTTATAGGGAAGCATTTCTATTCCTTGTTTATCACATTGAGCATAGCTCACATGAGCTTAGGAATAGCAATAAAGGCTCCCCCTCACACAAACAAAGGGTAACGGTACACTATGGGATCATAAATAAGGTAAAAATGACCCTCCCTATGCATGAGCTTGATTAGTACAAGGAGACTTAGAACAACGTGCAACTTCATTCTTGCCATCTCAGGATACATAGTTATGCCCATATCATACCTCATAGTTCAGTCGCCACCATAATAAAAATGCCCCTTTCCTTTGCACATGGGTTGAACTTATGCAGAGAATTTAATTCTAGAACTATGTATAGCTTGATTCCTTCACTTTTAGGATACATAGTGATGCCCAAATCTTATACCCTGGCCCAACCGCTACCTAAAACAAGAGATGCCCCCTCTATGCACCTGGGTCAGACCAGAAAAAAGAACATCCATTTTAGAACTATGCGTGGCTTGATTCTTGTCATCACAAGATATGTAGTGACACTTGAATTCCACATCCTTAGGCCCAGTCACCACCAGATCAAAATTACCTTCCCATGCATACAGGTCCGACTTGCACAGGGAAATCTATAGAAATTTATTTTGATTGATTACCATCCACACAGGGTATGTAAGCAGCACCCGGGTCTTCAATATTGGGCCTAGTTATGGTAAAATATTCAAGGAAAAAATGCCCCCATCCTTCGCCATGCCCCCTGTGTGGTAGATTAATCCATTTTCTTCCATTGTTTCTCATTGAGTTCCACTCATGTGGGATTAGGAGTGTTAGTATATGTTTCATCATAGACATAACAATTCACAACATGCTTGATTTCTTACCGCAATATGTAAAACTACATTTACTAATGTCTTAAACATGTGAAATTAAACTGAAAGATACCCCAAGAACTACATGTGGATTGATTATTATTATAATGAGATATATAGTCATGCCAAGATATACAAACCTCGGTCCATCCACGCAAAACAGGAAAATACAAATGTCCCCATTTCCTACATGAAAATGAAAATTCGGTCAGGAGATTCCAAACCTTGATCCCCACATCAAGGGTTTGTAAAATGATCATGCTCTCTTCACATATATGTTAGATCTATTTAGGGGATCCAATGCTTCACAACTAATCATGGTCTGGATATTCCCCATGTACTTGGACATTCCCACTTCAACGCATGATGTTAAACTATATGGCCCAACAATGTTATCACCTAAGAGGACATTAACTCCAACATCATCCACCTAATATGACGTGTCTTAGAATTATATTCAGCTTGATTCCTACCCTCATAGAATACGTTGAGATGCCTGTAATATCATTCTGTCTCAACCACCCAAAAAAATCCCTCTCCTTGCGTATGGGTCAAACCTATGCAAAGTAGTTTCTATAAGGAACTATGTTTCGTGTGATTCTTAACATACCATGGAATAAGTAGTGATAACTGGATCCTATGACATAGATCCGACCACATAATACAGATAAAAAAATGTTCCTTGTGTACGCAAACTAGGTCAAAGTGGAAGGCTCCCAAACAGGACATATACACAGGACTATCGCTAGAATAATCACATGTCCCCCATTCACATCGGTTCATCTACATCCTTTCCACATGATGTTAAAGTGTACAAAAATGGTCCTAATCACATGACATTAAACTATATTATGAAACATCCTGGATGCATGGCGATAAACTTCAAAATATCACCACAGGTATAAAATGATCCTTTCTTTGACTATACCATCCCTAGTAGTTGAATTGAAACCCTTTCCACCCCATGTTTCTCACATTAGGCATGACCTACATGAGCTTAGGGAGTTCAGTGGGGGGATCCCCCAGGGATCCATGGCAAATCAATCCCCAATGGATGGTCCTAGTTACACGACCTTAAAAGGCACGTTGTGGTTCTTTTCCCCGTGATGGAGAACCCAAAGTCCTAACTATATGACATTAAACTACAAGGTACCCCAAATATAGCTAAAATCACCCACCCCCTACACATAGACCAAAATTGTACAGGGAGACTAATTTTGGGACATCCAGATCTTCAAGCTCAGGTATGACCCCAACAAAGAGTAAAAAGGCCCCCACTCCCTGAGTACAGAACAAAATTGTTTAGGGAGTCTGATTTTGGGACACCTAGATCTTCAAAACCAAGTCCTGCTCCAATAAGGGAATCAAAGTGTCCCACCCCACATATGGGTCAGATCTATATAGAGAGACTCCCAATTCCTCAAATATTCACGGCCTGAGTGTTTTTTAATATCTCCAATACAATCCTCTCCATTTATCAAACTCTATGATTTGAGTGGTTTTAGATCCTCATATACCTACAAGGCCATCAGGAATGGAATTCCATTTCCCTGCGGACATCTTTTTTTGACTATGCAAATAATTCCCCAGCGGCTCTACAAAAGTTTCCCACAAAAATGTCTTATCAACCAAAGACAAATTCATCCTCAGGAGAGGCTTTTCCTATTTCTACACACCCAACGGCTTCCAAGCCCTATATCATTTCTTCCAATCCAAAATCCCTTGAAACCATGGTTTAAACTTTCATTCTTACTCACATCTTGGACATGTCAGGACATCTCATCCCAATTATACTCATGTTACTTGGGGCTGCTATATCAATGTCCTAATCCCATGACATTAAAACTACATGATACCTAATACTCAATGTCCATTATTAGGTCTCGATATGCCAAAGAATGTCTTCCTTTCATGATCCTGTGCATGAAATAAATCCGCACTGGAAAGTCCAACACGAGTCCCAACTTATTGGAAATCTCATACATGAAACGAAAATTCCCCACCCATATGTGTGAATCGGATCCGCATATGAGAACACTTTAAAAGAACTACATTTGACTTGATTCCTATCATCATAAGGATACATAGTGACACCTGAGTCATATATCTCAGGCCTAGCCATGCAACAAGAACACCATATACATTCCTGCATAAGGGGAATACCTATGTAAGGAACCCCCCTCACTTGTATGAAGAGAATATATTTATCTATTTCTAGGATATTTAGGATTGAAAAACCCCATTTCATGTTTAGGAACCCCCTTTTTATGACCCATACTCTATGTCCAAAAAGATCCGAATCCCCATAATCTTCCATGGATATCAGATATGGAAGGTCAGTGTCCTACAAACACCTTTGTTTGACTATGTACATAATGCCCTCACATCTCTACATAATTTTCCTACAAAAAATGGCCTATCAACCAAATGAAAACTCATCCTCAGGAGAATATTTTACTACTTTCAAACACCCTATGATGTTTACATATTATCTCATTCCTTGGTTTTGGAAATACCTTAGATTACAATTTACATCCTTCCCCCTCCCATGCCCGAAGATGATGGAGCATTTCTGGTTGAACTACTAAAAAAGGGATGATTTGTTTACCACTCCTCTTGGCCAGGGTAAAATTCACGTGGGAGAGGTTTCTCGACCAAATCCTATTCAAATTCCCTTATACATTCACACATTGTTCCATCAACAGGTGTCCCACAATGGTATTTGATAATAAAACGAATAAAAACTTCCGTAAATATACATGGCCATTGGAAATGGGGGTTAGTGTCTTAAGGACACCTTTGTTTTACTAATGCACACAATTCCCCAAAGACACTGCATAAATGGACCACAAAAACGACCTGTTAACCAAAGGAAAATTTGTACCTAAGATATCCATTTCCTACTTCTATATGCCTAATAGATTCCATGCCTCATATCATATTCTATTTCTATTAACCACAATGTTAGGGTTAAGAAAAATACCTTATCCATGTTTGAGAGTTTTTGGGTCATTCTTGGTTAATGAGTCCTAAATTGGGGCCCTTTCCCTACAAATTATGGTCAAATATGTTCAACCCAAAACATCAATCATGATAGTTCATTTTGAAAGACTTTAAACTTCCCATGAGAGAGAGACACATCACTATCTAGGATGAACACCCATAAAGGGAACCATGGATAAAAGTTGAGTGCTAGGTCATGAAACCTATGCTATATACGGTTTAGGAAAAAATATCGAGCAACCCAAAATCAAGAGACACAAAACTTGTTAGGTCAAAAACCCACAAAGGGTGGAATAAGAAAAATTAAAGTTATACTCACTCTGTCCACACCATAATGAGATTAGGAAAAAATTAGGGTTATAACAGAAAAGACAAAAAGTTTTTAGGTTTTTCTATGTAACCCTAGAAATAGTCAAACTATGCTTGTTGATTCCCTCTGCTTAGGAAAAAAATAAGATCATGACTTAATTATTTCAAATTAATTATCTTGGATTGGAATTCAATTTGACATCCAGTTGAAATTACCATTTAAATGTGGTCGATTATAAATGTTGGGCATTTCAGGAAAACTTGAAGGAGAAGCATTGGAGAGGAAAACGTTTTCATTCCATTAAATGATAATAAAATGGGAATCCACAACCTATAGCCTCTCTATGTAAGAAGGAAATTTCAATTAGAGGATTTGTTCAGCAGATTCATAAACATGTATCGACATTTGATTTGATTCTTCAATGGCTTGGTGGAGCTAAAAAAAAGTTACAATCTCAGCCTTCGTATCATCTCACAATACCTCTACCACATTTGTTGAGTCAAGTCCAAAATTTTTCACTTATTCCACAAGCCATTGCCCCTCATCAAGAGTAGCCATAATGCAGGCCCATTTCTGTTTAAGTCACTCCAGTTATTTTCTCCACTGCTCCACTTCCTGATCAAGATGCTCCACTTAGGACCTCTATTTCGTGAGTTCACTTTGTTGTCTCGTGACTACCCCAACCTTCTCGACAGCTTCATTTATATGATTTTTTCTGACAACTGCAAGATGAGCCCTAGATTCTGTAGTGGAAAGGTGGGGCTCGAGCACACTAGTCACCAATATGGTCTGGAACACCTTCTTCAATATGTTATAAATTCCACAATAATCGAACCCTCGAAACCCCAAGAATGAAAATAGGTGATAGAATCTGGATAGCTTCGCCAACATGTCCACCAAGGGTGTTTGGGAAATCAACCTCCAAATGTTTTTCCATGATCTTTGACTATTGGGATGAAGTATGGCCAAACCCTCTCGGTCAGTTTTAGAGTCTCTCGTTGATGGAAGAACATGTTCAAGGATGTATGTTACCAGAGGAGGTCTTGATTCAAGGACTTCAGTGAGAATTAATCCCTCTACAGCCGTATCTTTTCCAGTTTTGACAAGAGGTAGGGTCAAGGTACCAACCGCAGTCAAAAGTGCTTATGGATGTGATTCTAAAATCAAGAGTGAGACATTTTAACACTCGATTCCTAATGGTAAAAAAATCAAACAAACACAAATGGTAGGAGTATTGGAAAACTAACCTTCACCTACCGAACCATCAATGCCTTCGACCTCCATTGTGGCATTGCCAACCGATTGGGATATTTCTGCATATTCAATATGAAATTAAGCTTTTAGGGTCATCCAAAGGCACCTAAGGTTTAGGAACATGCTTAACTAGATCAGAAACCTCTAGAAGATTGCCTACAAAAATTGTGCCCACATGGGTAACCATTCTGGAAAAAGGCACGATGTCCAGTTCTAAGTTTTCAAGAGCCAGGATCAGTTCCTCCCCTATGTTTGTGTCCCATGGGAGAGTGGGATCAGAATGCTCAATTGGGGAATGGATTTCTGAAGACACTCCCTTTTCAAGGGTGGGGTTCATTTGGTTTGGGGAAGTTAACTCCTCAAGACTGGGAATCCCTCTGATATCCTCTAACAATTAGGGCTCCTTACCCACTTCAGCTGGTGCTATAAATGTTGTCCCATTCATATATGTAACGATGAGATCAACACGTTCAGTTGGGGGTTAGACCTATAAATATTCTTCCACTATTGGGTCAGAGGTTGTCTGATCTGGAATATGCACCCTAATAGAGCTAAGGATTCCCCCAAAATCCTCGGTTGGTCTATCCTCTCTGCCCTGTTCAGCCACATCTACCAGTGGTACTTCCTCTTCCATATAAGGATTAGGAGCCGAAAATGTCTGGGAAACTTCCACCTGATTACTTATTAGTTCTTCTTTAAGATATGGATGAAATAATTGGTCAGAAAGATTGTGTCATTTAGTATGGTGACCAGATAAATAGATACAACATTTGTAATCCCCATTTTGATGTGTATCGATAGTTGAGACACATGTTGACGTTTCATGGTACACCATGGGGATGGCTCCACAATGAGAATATCAAGTGAAATTAGGAGAGGTAACTCCATGGTAGGATTATCAATAATAGGCTCCATATGCTCTGTGGTGCCATGAGAACCTTCTGCAGCAACCTCGACATCCGAAGGGGCACGTTCCCCAGCTTCAGTACCCATGGGGGTGTACATTGAAGAAGGTACCATCTTGTGGGATTCCTCTGACTCACATAAGAGTAAGGAATAAAGTTAGGATACTTACAAAAAAGGAAATTAAAATTTGGGGTTAGAAAATATAATTACCTCTTCTTCTATATCAGCTGAATCTGAGAATATCGCCACCTCTGCTACTCGATCAGACCCATGAAGCCTATCTTTGGAAGAATAGAGGAAACTGTCCACCCCGTTAAGATATATGTCTAATTCATCTAGATATTCATGAATATAAATCCATTAAGGGGTGATGGAATCTCCAAAACTTATAATATCAATGAATTATTCTTGGAGCATCTCCCAAATGGCTTCATTAGAAATATTTTCCCTCAAGTCCTCCCAGGCCTTCTAGGCCCTTGGAAAGGAAACTGTGATGGGAATGAATAATGATGGAAGGTCATTATATGGTAGTAAAGTAAGTTCCATAAACCACAAATGATTCCTAGGTGCCTCTGCAACCCGGGGACCCCTAGGGGATAGATGTTTACGAGACTCCAGACATGGGTGAGGAATTTCCCCGGTTCTAGTCCAGGTCAACAAATTGGAAATATTTCCACCACCAGAATCATCATTGTTATCATCCTTATTGATTACGGTCCTTATCATGGCCATCAATCAGCATGGATATTTAAACCGGCCTTGTCGAGCATGGATCAGGCTCACAAGACCCCGCAGGTAAAGATCCACCTTTCCAGGATCCTCATCATAAGAGATTTCCATAAGCGCTGACACATAGGCGATTCCAGGAAGAGAAACTTCAGTCCCCTAGATAAAGAACCAAAATGTGCATGGTGATTGAGCCCAAAATTATTGGTGACTTCTCAAAGTATCTCATTGCCTCTAGGCCACTATAAAGGCAGTATCAGGAGGGATGAATGTTTGGTTCTTGGTGACAGCACCAGAATCCTCCATAGCCTGAGAGGTCACACCCCAAGCTCTCAAGACCTTCCTCGGGGGTTCAGAACTGAGATAATTTTGAATAGATTTACCTAGTCAGAAATACTGATTTTTTTCTTTTAGTTTCCCCTTAGCCCCAAATTCCTTGGGGTCATAACAACTGGAACTGGATCCACTACCTGGCCATTTAGATATGATTGATTCCAGGCATTAGCATAACCTTTTGTGAGGAAGGGTATAAAACCCTCAAGATTGGGAAGTTTAATCTTTCCCTGTGTATTATACCGGGTAAACATTAGCCACAACTATCGAGCTATCATGAGATGTTTTTTCTGGAATGCACCATTGAGGGAAGGGGACACAACATCTGGACATAGTTAAACTGAAAACTAAATCTTTAAGGTGTATATCCTTTACAGATAAGTTCCTTGTTAATACGGGAAACCAAGATACCATATCTTAAATAAAAGAGGTATCCTCTACTAAAAAAGTCATCTAATTAAACATTTACTATGGAACTGATAGGTGAAACATAAGGGTTATAAGTAAAGTGGTCTTGATAGTTGATTTGAGTCATTAATTCTCATCCATTCCTTTAATTCTGCTCTTTTTGTTTGTCTTATGTGGCCTATCCCACCGGCACCGTTGGTACTATAAAGATGCAACTGAAGAACAAAATGTGGAATCAGGAGAGGTTTGATAAAATTATACCCCCTATGTGGGATTCTATCTAGACCTAGAGGATTTGGAAAGGTCCAATCACCTGATGAGGTGGACTCCCCTCACTAACATGACCTAGTAAGCAGTTGATTTTGGCCAATATCGGAATGGCTAGGTTAATGAATTTTCCAGTGGATTGCTAAGCTGCCATGACAAAGGTTGTGAATCTCACACTACTGGAATCACACACTGGTAAGATCCAACCACTTAAAAATGTATCCAAGAAGGCCGGTAGTTGTAAAAAATAGTCAACATCAGGGATGGGTTTCTATCCCCATTAACAAAATTGACCTTCCTCTAAGATATTCCAATAAGAATCTTCTCCCTTTCGGGATTCCTTGGTTGGGCAGGACCTGGGTCTGCATGCTTGGGGATTAAGACTGATTCTCTTAACAAAGAGATTAATCCAGTTAGAATAGGATATGTCTTGCTTTGGGAATGATTTGGTCTCCTTTGAAAGGGTTTTTCTCAGTCGATAAGTCACTTGGCCAAAGGAGGAGTCCTCTCCTTGTCATCCCATGTAGGAGAAGGGGGCATGAATTCATTATACATATCACCGATGATGGGAACCCATGATATCAACCAAATATAAAAGAGGATAATACCGAATTCCTCATGAACTAGATGAAAGGTGTTGGTATCTGTGCTCCATCTACTCAGAAGTTACAAAATGAGAGTGTTGGTTCGATGAGTGTAGGTATGAGATACCCAGATAACCTCATACAACCCCAAGACCTAAAATTCAGCCCAGAATTCCTCACATCTTTGAAGAACCCAGAAAGGCCACCCCCAATCTAAACCAAACAAACCTCCAAAAATAAGGTCATGTTTTGACATACAATCATGATATTCATTTTCCATGGACCTTCTTGCAATTCTATGGTAGAAATGGGCCTTCCCATATGTATTTTTTCATGCATCCTCTAGAGATTGAGGGGTATAGTTCAATAAGGACCCAAAAATGGCATCCTTCTGTATGAATCGTCCTTTCAATGACATAAGATCCTTAGTAATGGTGCTATTGATTATTTAAGAAGCAGGTTGATCGACCCGACATGGTTCCACAATTGCTGTTTCAGACAATAGAACAAATACATAAATGGGAATCCTATATGAAGTTGGATACTCTCTCTGACCCGCGGTAAGTAGGTTCACTAAGGATTGGTGCAATGGGATGGAAATGACATTGTTGTCAATAGAGTTCATCATATTCTTCCCCCTTTCATCAGCGGATGAAAGGGGAAAGGTAGTAGCACCAAAAACAATAGCAGCATTGACAATAGCCTATGGAGGATCCATTTCAGTTCCTACATCAATAGACCATACAAAAAGGTCAGTCCTTTTTTTGGAAAAGGACCTAAATTGGCCCATGTATTAAAGTTTGTAAATGGTATGCGAAAGGTGATGACCATGAACCAATAGTTCATGGAAACCCATGAGGAGTTGGCCTGTGGGGTGTTGGCTAGCGAACCAAATAGTTTGGGGAACAAGAAGGCCACTCAATGACCCATGATATGCAGAAATATGAACTCACCATTCAAATATTAAAAGTCCCATTAAAAGATTTAAAATTTAGTTCACGGACAAAGGTGATCGTGAATTGTTTTTAGTTTGCAGGATACAAGGATCGGTTCATGGATGAAGGCATCCATAGAATATGATGGTTCATGGAGGCAGATGAGTGCAAGAAAATAGAGATCATAGATTTTGTCAAGAAAAGTGGTAAATGATAGATGTCATGGGCCCTCTATATATAGGCATGGTCCACTTATGAGTCCACATTTACACAACAAATCAATTAATGTCAGGACCACTTTTTTACATCGGAATAGTTGCATCTTGAACCTGATTAGAAGCCATTTTGATGGGGGTATTTTTTGGGACCTAAGAACTTTTCAAAGAGAAAGGAAATACTCCTGAAAAATTGATAAAGAGAAAAATATATATTCAACTGAAGGTTTGAAGAATAATATTGATAAAGCCCAATTTTGGTAAATGGAAGGAGAGGCGCTATGAACTGAAAGTTCATTATGGACCATCGCTCTGCATGGCGGTCCACCGCCTCACAAAGAATCCATGAACCAAGTGGTTCTCAGAATAGAGATGCCAGTGTTAGATCTCTTGAACCATGCTGTTGGTAGAACGGAGGCAGAAAAAACCACTCCGCATATAGAACCCCATGAATGGTGTCATTGGTGGAATAGAGGCTGATAAATTCACCCCCATACCATCCCTTCAAACTAAATGGTTCACGAGTGAGGAGAAACCAATGGTGTCCCACAAACGAGACAAAGTTGTTCACGAAATTGAAGCGGTGATTTCTACTACTGCGAACCACAACCCCATGGACCTCTGTTGACTGAGTCATCCATAGGCTTGATGATTTCACCATGTAATTCTGAAAAAGGTTCCATACAACCCATAGATCCAGCTTCCCCATAACTCTATAAAAAGATCTCGAGGGAGCCAAAAAAAGAGGAGGGGAAGAGAGAGATGTGGATGGAGACTTGAAGACTTGAGGAGAATGGATTTTTAAGCTTAAAAGGAACATAAGAGGAAATTATTTCAAAGATAGACTTTTATGATGATTTCTTATAGGTTCCACATACCATAAAGGAAGGAAACATAATATTAATTAGAAAATTGTGAAACTAATTGGAGAACCACAAACTATATCCCAATGGCAGATGAACTTTCTGCGAACCCCATGATCAATACCCCTTCTTCAATCTGGCATCCTGTATAGCACATCGCTATGCAGATGAAACCATGCCCCATGTAGCATCCCGCTATATGGATGGAATCTAGAACCACCTACCACCATGCTATGTAGATGGATCCTAGGGATGCATACCACCATGGTACATGGACCACATCCAAGTCTGCGTACCACTTTGGTATGCAGACAACCTCTCCACCTATATAGAAACATGCTATGTGAGGGATACCCCATCCCACATGGACAAATGGTACATGGAATGGGGTACATTTGGGCATTACACCCTCCGAATATAATCATTTCCTTCCATTTCCATCACTTTGTCCACAGTCCCTCCATGAACCAATCCAACAACATTAGGCCAAATCCTCTTCCAAATCCACCAGACCTATATGATAAAACCATCAGGTGCATCAGTGATCCCTTTTGAATTTACATACCCATGGTAAGAGAAGTCACGTGGGTAATCCCTGCAATGGTGAGGACACCCAAAATTTCCATAATTTTACATTCCCCTGGTAACCTGGGGTTCAACCTTGGGATACTAACACAAACCTCCCCATTTTAGGGATCATGGGTAATCACTGGTCCTTCCATTTGATGAGGGTCAATGATATGTGAGGGAAATAACACTTGATTTTCCCTTTTCCAAGAAGAAACATTCCACCCCCTTCCCAGAACCAATTTTAGGGCACTCCCTTGGAGGTAATCCCCTATATTTTCTTGCAGGAGGTTGTATCAGTGCTCCTCTCTGCCTCCACCGAAGACATACCTGTATAGGTTAATCTGACTATCTAGAGTATGAAAACAAAGAGGAAATGGGTACGTTCAAAGCCTTCTCTATTCTCTCTCTCTCTCTCTCTCTTTCTCTTTATCCCTTTGGGATCTAGTAGAATCTATCAGCAGATAATGTAGGATGTGCGATCTTCAGGTCCACTTCCTCCTCTTTTTTCTCACACTGATCATGAATCATATGGGCTTAGAGGATGGTGGAGATCATGACATCTTCATAACCCAAAAGTTTGGGCCTCCTTTTAGGTGTAATTCCCAAATGAAATGAACTAAGAGAAATCTGATTCATACCCTAATTAGGATATGTAGGATTTTTGTCTAAGGTCCGAGCTCAAAGGGGATCCTTCTCAAGTGTTAACCCCAATCATAACCCCCAAATTCATCAAGTCCACCTTTACAGTATAAATCCCAACTCCAGCTCAAAAAGGGACTTCTATACTAATGTAAGCCCCACATCATGCCTTAGTTATCAGAATCTTCCATATATAAGCCCCATCTAACCACACTATGAGGGTTTTGATTCCTAACCATCAAGGATATGTCAAAATCCTCCTAGAGTTCCAAACTCGACACTCATATAAACCTAATGTTTTCAAGCCATATTCCTAGTAGGGGCACTCTTTGCACCGAATAATACATTTCTTCTGGGTAACTTGGTCCACCTTGGCGTATGTGCCACATAAAATTTGGACTAGGCACCTTCCCCCTAGATGTCCTTGCTGCATGACATTAAACTGCATGGATGTGTTCTCGTCACATGTCCTTAAAAGGTGATGTGTCTAGATAAGTGGCACCAAACTATGTAAGCTCTGATTCCTCTAATGAGGATACGTATGAAGACCATATTATGAGTCTGATAATAAAATTGGAACAATTCCCATCTCCCTTGGATGACAATAAATCCAGAGTACCTCATCACATGTCTTAAACTCGCATTGTCTCAGTAAACAGTAATGGAATTCCTAATCTATCTACAAAAGGATATCTTTATTGATGGAGAACCTTGGATACATATAAATGATTCTATACCCTTATGTATTTATGATTAATCTTGTAATATAGGTGTAATCTGTGGTCACATGATTGGGAAAGAACCAAGGACTCATGAACATATGAACATTACTTAAATCTATAAGAGAGTCCAAGAGTAGGCAATAATTCCACCCAAAAGGGTGTGATGAGCCCAACCTCCCATCCTCTCGATCAATGGAGTCCTTAAGTGTTGTTGGCCAAATCATCCAATGAGCACTTGACTTTGGAAAGTAGGTCCATTAATCATGGATGAAAGAGTCGTTGGATGTTTTTGGATTTATGAATGACCCCATTGGAGACCATCTGAGGACATCATGCCCAACATGGGCCGATTTTACAAACACTTAACCCCCTGCAATCTCCCACTATGACCGTTCAATTGTGGCACCTCCTTCACAAAATTAAAAGGACACACCACCTAGTCCCCGTGGGACTATCTCAGTCCAACAAAGGGGTATGATGCGAATTTATTCGAAACAAAGTCTCTCTCTGTTATGGAGATAAATAAGAGGACTTGAATCTCCAAAAGATATGGCATTGATATCAGGGATATTAGGGTCACTACCCTCTTTAATAGAGGTTTCCACTTTCTCTTCATCAACATCCACATTAACTTTTACTTCTTCATCAAAATTACTCAAAATCTCATAAGGCTCCATTCTAGGATCCACTAAGTTTTTGGGTCTAGTAGGATTATATTTAGGATTAAAATCCTTATATAGTTTATTATTATCTCTAACCCACCTTTTCATCCATGGGTTCTAATTTAATTTCATTATTTTACAGATAACCTTAGTTAAGACAAAAACAACACACTTTACTATAGCCTCCTCTTCCCAATCCATCATGAACTTGGTTTCCAACATTTCCAACATTACCATAGGGTAAATGAGAAAATTAGACCTAGAATATAACTTATACATTTACATCATGTGCACCATGAGTTATCTATATAGATTAATTTTATCCCAATTTTTCATAAGGAATAAAAGGAACACATCCTAATATTTCATAGTGCTAAAGTAACCTTTTCTAGGACATATTTTTTTTTTGAATAAACTTAAAAAGATGTTTTCATTATCTACCTAACTTAGTAGTAGTAGGACTTCTTAGAGTACTATAACTAGTCATATCAAGCAACACATCCTCAAAAACAAATGATTCACTATCATCAGGTATTGTACCATAATAATCTTCAAAAACTCCTCAATGAGGCACATTTATACACTTTGCCCATATTTTTTGAAGAAATGGTAAACTTCATACCATCTATCATGCTTCGAATAAAATATTCCTTCTTTCCAAAAATAAACTCTTTATACTAATAAAATTGATGAACCATCTTAGGATAGAAAGGTCTATCAGTTTTGGAGAACCAGTTTAACCATCCATAGTCCTAGATTAACCTCAACACTAATGTATTACTGGATAAAAACCATTCATAATCCACTTACTTTTCAGTAACAACCACTCGGTTCACAAGCTGCAAGTTCCTTGGATCGACAATAGCCCGACACAGCTATGATCTCAAATTCTTCACAGGCCACTATTCTCCAGGATACGACATTGTAGGTCACTTAACTATCACCATTTCAGTAAAATGAAATGTTTAAGAAAAGGTTTGTTAAGGTTTATGGTCGAGATATAAATGTATGTAATTTTTTTTAAAGAGAGAAAACACGAGAAAGAGTTACTCAAATTTAGACTTTACACCAAATTTATATTTTAAGCATTCAAAATTTTAAAATATAGTAAAATATACATAAATAAAAATGAATAAAATTAATAAAAATCTAATACTGAATATTAGTAGTGCTAATAAAATAAGAAATGGATATTAGTTGGAAAATAAAGACTAATAGCATCTCAATGGTAGATCATTCCAATGGTGGCTTGTCTAATGGTGGCTTGTCCAACAGTGGCTTGTCAAATGGTGACTTATCCAATGGTGAATTTTCAAATAGTGGATTTTCCAACAATGTATTATATAATGGTGGATTTTCTAATGGTGACTTGTCCAATGGTGGCTTGTCTAATGGTGGCTTGTCCAATGGTGCCTTATCCGATGGTGACTTGTACAATGTTGACTTGTCAAATGGTGACTTGTCCTATAGTGACTTGTCCAACAATGGCTTTTCCAATAGTGATTTGTACAACAATGGATTTTACAATGGTGACTTTTTTAATGGTGCCCTATCCAATGGTGACTTTTCCGATGGTGACTTGTCCAATGGTGGTTTTTCAAAAATTAAATACTAACTAAAATTTATCCTTTCTAGTTCATGTTTGATGTATCTTAATCTCTTAGAATTTAATGGATTTATAAAAATACTAGTTAAACAATGTTCAGTTCTTATGAATCCAAGATTTATATCACCATTTTTGGAAATAGTATCTCAAAATGTGATGTCTTTTATCAATATTATTTTTCCTAGAATAATACACATGTTTTTTATAAATATTTATTACCCTTGTGTTGTAAAAATTTATAGGGACATGTATAAATTGATATCCATGGTATAGTAATGTGTGTCTTATATACAAAATCTATAAAAAAAAACTTCCTAAAATTATGTATTCATCTTTATCAGTAGACAATTCATTATAATTTTTCTTTTTACTACACCAATATACTAGTGAATTTCCCAAAAGCCGACATGTTACATATGTGATTTTTTCTATCTAACTTACTACCACCAAAATTAGTATCTGAATAACTAACTAAGACAAATTATTTCTCTTTAGGGTAGATGAGTCATAAATTGGTAGTATATTTGAGGTATTTTAAAATTATTTTAATAGAAAATTAATTAGACTCTTCAGGATTTTCTTAAAAATGGGCTCACATAAATACACTAAACATAATATGAGGTCGGATAACAGTTAAGTATAGAAAACTTCCAA
Source organism: Viscum album (assembly GCA_963277665.1). Taxonomy (NCBI): domain Eukaryota; kingdom Viridiplantae; phylum Streptophyta; class Magnoliopsida; order Santalales; family Viscaceae; genus Viscum; species Viscum album. The sequence continues at coordinate 252,715,801 of OY728133.1, forward strand.
TCATACCTCTATAAATTGTTTGATCCACTTGTTTCCTAGATTCATCAAGATCCAAATTACTGGTAGTATAATTATATTATCACTACTTTTAGTGTTATCAAAAAAAATTTTTTTAGAAGGTATTTCATGTACTTAATTTTATTTAAAATATTTCCTTCTTTGTTTTGAAAAATTTTAAATCCAAGAAATATTTTTAATTCACCCCTTAAACTCATTTCAAATTCATTTTGCATAATTTTTGAGAAATTAGTACACAAATAATTTTTAGAAGATAAAAAAATATACCATCGACATAAATTTAAACTAGAAAAACTGTTTTTGAATTATTCTTATAAAAAGTGAAGTATCAACAATACCTTTTGAAATTCCTTTAGAAATCAAAAAAGAGATGATCCTATCATACCAAGCTCTAGGAGCCTATTTTAAACCATATAAATATTTTGTTAATTTGAAAACATGATTTAGAAAACAAGGATTTTGAAATCTAGGTGGTTGTTCAAAAACACATCCTCAACTATATAACCATGTAAGACTACACTTTTTACATCCATTTGATATAGTGTTAAATTCAAATTTGTTGTATAGGAAAGTAGTATTATTATGGCTTCAAGTCTATCCAATGATGTAAAGGATTCCTCATACTCAATACCCTCTTCTTGACAATATCATTGTGCAACTAACCTAGATTTATTTCTCACTATAGTTCTCAACTAATCAACTTTGTTTCTAGACACCCACTTAGTTCCAATAATAAGAGTGTCTTGAGGTATTACCATATGTTCCCAAATATTATACCTTTCAAATTGATTAAGTTCATATTGCATTTCAATCACCCATAATTCAGCATTAATTTCATCATTTATGTTCTTAGGCTTAATGTGTGACAATAATGCTTGATGTTCAACCTTATTTATAATAGAAGCTATAGTTTGTGTACCACTATCTAGGTTAACTAAAAAATCTATAGGGTGGTATTTATGTGTCCTAATATCTCTTAGAAAATAATGGTTGGAAATCTCATGGTTTTCTATTGGTTCAGGTTCAAGTTCAGGATGTTCCTCAGAGCTTGATGATTTTTCTGATTATTTCACAGAATTTTCAGATTGTTTGGCATTAATATTTAGAGTTGAAAAATCATCCTCAAGGTTTTCTATGGGGGGTTTTAGGTTAATATGGATCCATTTCATAAAAACTGATATGAACTTGGTTATTTTATTAAACACCCTATAAAATTTATTAGAAGTTGAATAACTAAAGGAAATTCCTTCATCACTCTTGGAAGCAAAATTTTCAAGATTATCCTTAGTATTAAGAATAAAGACATTGAAACCAAAAACTCTATAATAATTAACCTTTTTCTTTATACTATTCTATAATTCATAAAGATTTTACTTTAAAAGAGGTCTAATTAAAGCTATATTGATTATATATTAAACTATATTCATAGCCTCTTCCCAAAAATAAATAGGAAAGTCAGATTCATTTAGCATATCCTAAAAAATTTCTTGAAGTTTATATTTCATTTTTATACAACAACATTTTGATGCGGGGTTATAGGAGTGAAAAATTTATGATTATAGAAATTTTGTGAGCTAAAAGATTAAATGTATTGGTTTTCAAACTCACATCCATAATCACTTATTACAATATTATTACACTAAGATTTTCTATAAATTTATCATACTGGTAAAATAATATGCAGATTCATTTTTTTAAGATAGAAAGAATAAACATAATAAACATAATGCAATGAAATTATATTCATTTTCTCTATGAATATATAGAGAATTCATATGCAATGAAATAAACATAATGCTTCCCATTTATACTTGAAATTATAAAAGGTCCAAACAAGTCCATGTAAACCAACTCTAGTGGTTGATAAGTTGAAACATATTTATTTTATTTGAAATAAATCTTGTGATATTTTCCTTTTTGGAATGGGTTACAGACAATATCATTTGGGAATTATAGTTTTGCTAGATCTTTGAGTAACCCTTTACTAGTTAGCTTTCTACATGATTGAATATTATAATGTCCTCGTATCCTTTTCCAAATCCAATATTCATTGTGAAATAAACAGACAAGAAATATTTTGATAAAATAAAGAGAAACATAAAAATTTTCATTTCTCAAGTCAATAAAAACTAAAACATTTTTAGAATAAAAAACATTGAAAGATTATTTAAAAATTTCAAATAAAACCACCTTCAAATAGCTGTGAGATTCTAAGAATATTTTAATTTAAACCATCCACAAATAATACGTTAGAAATTGAAATAGTATTTTAATTATCGATTTGACCCAGGTCAATAATTTTCCCTTTGACATTGTCACCAAAAGTTACATGTCCACCATCCACTTTGATCATATTCTTAAAAGATGAATAATATCTAGAAATGTGTCTAGAACAACCACTATACATGTGACATAATTTATTACTAGATATTTTCAAAGTGGTTACCTATAAAACTAATTTTACCCCAAAAATGATTTTGGTACCCAAATCTTCTTGGGTCCTGAAAAGTTAGAAACTAAAGCATTAGGCACCCATATTTTCTTAATATGTTTCCTATAAACAGATTTTAAACTTATGGAAATAAATACTTTGTAGGTTCCAAAATAATAACAACTAGGAGAATAACTAGAACTAGGAATGAATTTATTTTTAACAATCCTCCTATGTCCTTGTTGACACCCTATACTGGTAATGTACTTGAGAGTAGTTTGTTTTACATTCATTTTTTAAGAGTATTTCGACCATTTGTAAATATTTGTAAATATTTATTTATCTATTCATTTGAAGATTTTAATTCATTTTCCTCTTTTAATAGTTGATCATTTTTATCCTTTTAAATACTAATAATAGATTTAAAGTTATTAATAAAATCATTTAATTCTTTAGAATTTTATATTTTTCATTAATCTCATTGAATGTATCTTCCATTATATTATAATATTTGATCATTAATTCATTAGAAATGTTTTATTCATTGTTTTCATCTCTATAATTATTATAAATATGTACAAGGGAAGCAGGAAATACATTAGATATATCAGATGTCTTTGTCTTAAAACAAATGTTAGCTATCTTTAGAAGAAATATAAGTTTTTATTAACTTCTTCCTTGTACCAATTATCCTTTTAATCATATTTATTTTTGTATTTCATCTTTTGAAATTCATCTTTGACATGCTCTTTCCTTTTACACTCATAGAAAATGATTTCATTTGAACTATCATCTTTTTAAAAATCCTCTCTATAGATTTATATATTGTTATATTTACCTTTATATATTGGTTCCTTAAATAAATTCTACTCCTTATAAATGTTTTTAAACTTTATGGACATATGGGCCATATCTTCATCAATTTTTGTAGGAGATTCCTTATAACTTGAACTGGAATCTTAAATTTTATCCTTTTTTGAGGTAATAGTCTTAAAGGCTGCATAATTTATTGTTTGGTTCATCCTCATATTCTTTTTTGACTTTGAATTCTTCATAATAAATCATTAATTTTTCAATCATCACTTTTATAAGAAGCTTACTTACATTACACTATTATCTTATTGATATCGAGGTTCATTTTCTTCTATTTTTTAGACACCTCAATAGTCACATGACTTGGTATTTATCAGAAATAGGTTTCCCTAGTGAGTTAATTATATTCATGACATCATTGAACCTAATATACATTTCATAAATAGTATCATAATGTTTCATTTTAAAAGTATCATATTTAATAGTATATGTATTTAAGATCATTTCTTTGACATTAGATGTTCCTTCATGAGAAAAAGCTAAAGCCTCCCAAATATCAATAGTAGTTTTACTTGTAGATATTCTATTGAATTCCTAATCACCCAAAGCATAGTAAATGGAATTAATATCTTTACAATTATTATTATAAGAAGATTTATTAGCATCACTCCAAGAAACTATAGTAGTTTGATGTAATTCATATTGATCTTCAATTACTATCCAGATATCAAAACCCATTCTTTCAAGATGCAATTTCATTTTAATTTTCCTTTGAGCACAATTAGTTCCATTAAAATAAGAAGGTTTTTTGGTATAAAATACTTCTTTTCTATTATCCATAATGAACTAAATTTAGAAATAACATAAATTTAATATCTTTAGAATAAAACTAAAATCACAGTTTAAAGATATTTGAAATCCTATAATACCAAATGCTGGTCAGAGTGAGTAACTCAAGAGGGAGGTGAATTGAGTACATAATCAAAATATATGTTAAAAAGAGTTCAAATAAAATACACCATTTTAATTAAATTTTTTTCCAGTTAATCAAAAATACTAGTTTTATATAATTTTTATCTTTTAAAAGATATCTCAATGCTTGATTAGAGATCAGATAAAACAACATTGTAAATTAATGTAAATGTTAAAATAATTTTCCTCAAAAAAATCCTTATATAAAGACTAGTTCACACTAAATATAAAAGTACATGTTTTTTTCTGTTGGGACCACTTTGTGTATAAGGTTGTATTTTTTGTCAATAGTTGTCAATGAAGATAAAAATGAAGGAGATCAGGAAGTACTCCAATGAAATGGAGGAATGGAAATTCAGATGATTGTTGTACTGATCATAAGTTCAAAGAACTTGTGTCAAAGGTAACACATTGTTTGCAATAGTGAATAATGGTGAGGTATAATCCATCTGAGGATGATTAAAGAAGAATGGTGATTTTATTAAGACCATTAAATTCTTCATGATTGCACGAGAACCATGCAAGATAATTCTTGAAGAATAGAATCATATGATTTGCATGTAGTGGAGAATGACGGTTAAAGAAGAAGTCAATGTGTAAGGGATTGGAATTCTGAGATGGCCATGCACTTCACATTGTATCAAAATATAATGATTCCAAAAATGATCTATCAAAGGATATATAACATGATAGTGGAGTTTGTGATGAAAGAAGAAGAGTTGCTGAAGAAGGAAAATCACAGAAAAGAAGCATTTTTGAGGTGATTGTGATTGTTGACAAAGCAAACAATGGCATACATATTTGTTGACAAAGGGGATTTCATGGTGGCATTTCGAGTTAAAGGGATGTGGTTAATGATCCATGTTTTATTCAAGAACATCGAAAAAGGAATGGATGATCTAGAGGAGGTACAAAAAGAGCAGATACAAGGTGGTGTCGTTTTCCAGTGTTTGCCAAATTTTTGGGCCTCAAAATTGACAAATGGAGAAAAGTGTTTTTAGCAAAGGGGATTGCATTATAGGGTCTTGGAGGCTTGGAAAATTGCATTCCCTATGTTTTTCAAGATCAGAACATCAAAATATAGAAAAGGGACAAGGGTCGTGCAAGTTTTGGGTTTGGTCGCGCAAGTGACTAGCGCGGAAAAATGGACTTGCACGCCGCTGACTTGAAGGAGAGTAAACTTGCGCGCCATATGTTTTTCAAGATCAGAACATCAAAATATGGTAAAGGGATAAGGTCCGCGCAGGTTTTGGGTTTGGTCGTGCAAGTGACTAGCACGATAGAGACAAGGGCGGCAGGACTAGGGCGACGAGACTTGCGCGCTGAGGGGAGACTTGCGCGCCGTTGCGCAGGGTGCTCAAATGCCGATAAATACAGGTCGAACCCTCCTCATTCGAGATGAGCTCAAATCTTAGAGAAAATCAGAGCTCCCATCGTGTAGGTGTGGTTGTCGCGCAAGTGGTGTGTGGTCGCGCAAGTATAAGTTGCGTGCCAGTCATTTGTTGCACACCCAAGGCGATTTGGGCAAGAAAGTAAGGAAGTCGTGCAAGTTTGAAGTTGAAGAAGTGATTGTCGTGCAAGTGGTTGAGTTGAACTTGCGCGCCAGTTTGGAATTGCGCGCCGAGACTTGCGCTCCATCATGAAAACTTGCGCGCCGAGCTTGGGAAAGTTCTCCAGGTGTAGTTGAGGCACGCCGGTCTTTTTGGAGATGCACGAAATCTGGAAGATTGCCCGATACCTTTGGTGAAAAGTGATATTTGTCTATGGGTGAGAGTTGGACTTCAACAGAGCATATACATACAACATAGGATGCATTATTTTGCAATGATTAAGAGAAATTCACGTCTATAAACTGAGTGGGACTTCACGAAAGGCAGCGAGCCAGGGGGAGTCAACGAGAGTGACCCGAGGGACGCAGTGAGCTATCCCTGAACTTTTGTAAAGGCAGTGAGCCTGGGACAGAGTGACTGTGCCCGAACCATTGTAATTCACAACTAGTGAAGAATAGTGCAATTTGGTACGATCGAAAACCTGTCAGCATATGCTCCTTGGACGTAGCCTATAGTGGTGAACCAAGTAAAAAGTGATTTGTCATCTATTTGCATGTGAATGTTTTATTTATTCTCATATCCATCATATAGGTTAAACTAGTTCCTACCAATGTGGGAACAAGATCTGTTAGTTTAAAAGAAAAATTTGACACCCTGATTCACCCCTCCCCTCTCAGGGTGTCCCGGGGTCCTACATTTTCATAGTTAGAAAACAAATGCAGTTAATTCTATGAAATGAATAAAACCAAACTAATACACATATTTAAATAAACAAGGGGTCCAATATCAAGATAATAACTAATCCCCTCCACTTAGAAATCAATCACTTCCAAGCATATTATATAACAATAATTTGATCCACAACCTAGATTGGTATGAAAACAATAGCTGAGGGTTTCTAGGATCAAAGACTCTTCCATAGTTATATGTGTGAATGAAACAACACAAGACACACATGGACCAATTCCACAAATACCATGGGTAAAAAGAATAAAATAGATTCCATTTTAGGTGCAGGATTCAGTGTGTGTGGTTATATAGATAAATACAACACACTACTAAAAGGTACAAAAAATATATAAAATTAATATAGAGATGAAGAAATGAAGTGCTGCTCAGTTTGTAACTCTCTAGATGTTCAAGAGTCCTTAGGTTTGGCTTGGTGAGGTGCTCAAACAGTTTCTTTGAAATTTGCATGAAAACTGAGTTTCATGAAGTTCCCTTTTTATTTTTGTAGGAAAGGATCTAGATATTCAGTGCACTCCACTCTTTCATAGTTTAATTCAAGTAAGTATGAAACATTTATGTTCTCACATGACCATCCTCTATGAATGAGGGATATCATCCAAAAATATAAATCACTTCATGTATGAAAACAAGTTAAGGAATAATCATAATGATTTTTTGGATCCTCATACTGAATCTAAATTTTATTCAATGATCATGTGAAAAGGTTTCTTAATAATCAATATATATTACATTGCATTAACTCCCATAAAATAACCATTGGGTGTATTTAATTGAAATCCGGAAGAATAGTGCCAGTAGCACTCCTGGCGGTAGGTCATCTATGCGGATGAATCATTTCTGGTGGTGACTCATTTTTTTAGGTTTTTCAGTGTAGAGGTGACTCATGTCTGGTGGTGAGTCATGTCTGGTGGTGACTCATATATAGTGGTGAGTTAGTCTAGTGGTGACTCATGTCTAGCTCCGAGTCATGGTTGGCGGTGAATCATGTTTATACTTAGCCAAATTTCATAAAATTGTTTTATAGAATAATATACTATCATAAAATAGATAAGTCATTATCAATGTAACAATAATGATTTGTGAGAACTAAATTAAGGATGGTAGAACACCATCTTTATTACCTTCCATGTAAAGCATGAACGAATCACATCGTTTCGCGATACAATAGTTTCTTGTACACACGAGCGATGTAATCGTACTCCCCAAAGGGAAATAATGAAGGTATATATGATATAATAATTAAAAAATAATCATAATATCAGAAATATTATATATAAATAATTAATAAATCATTATTTCCAACCTTTATAAGTGGTAATTGAAAAATGAATGACATCGGTTTGTGAGGCAGTAGTCTACCATACACACAACTGATGATTTCAAAACCCATTTGATAGAAGTGGATACAGTTATAGGTTATTCAATTAACATAAGAAAATATAAATATATGTATGATAATATGGTCATTATATCATAATGGTAAAATAATAAATAGATTATGTGGAGGAATAAATAAAACAAAATGCTCGTTGATGAACGTTACCTATTCTACATGTATCCTCCTTAGGTTTGTAGTAAAATCCATCATAGGTTGGGGTTTTGTCAAAACTAAGGCTTATAAGATGAGAGTAGGGAAGTTAGGAAGTTATTTTGTAAGGTATTGGTTGAACCAAAAGGGTTTTAATGTGTGAATAGAAGAGTATAAGGGGTGGTCTTTTATAAGTGAGGTGAGTGACACACTTGTAATATTTTGAAATAATGAATTACAACCACGCTTTTTTCTTGTAAAAAGGATCCAATAATGGATTATTATTGATCCTAGAAGGTAAAAGTTTTAAATATGGCCATAAAATTGGTTTTGGACAAGTTATGGGTTATTTTAACCCTTATTTGTTTAGTCTAACCACTGGTAAACTGATTTTTACCACAACTGCAATAAATAATTTTTACTATATTTACAAGTCATTTTGGTAAAAAATTATGTTAAAGTTATTAAATAATAGAAATTATGATGATTCAAAATATGAAATCCATTTTTTATAATTCTATTGATATAAAAAGAAATTTTCAATTTAAAATTAATCTCGTAGACGAGATGAGAAAGTGGGTTTTTAAAGAGAAAAAAATTTCAAAAGTTTACAAAGTTTTTATATCCAATTTCAATATGAAATTTATTAAAATGTACTAAATTAAATTAATATATATATAATTTAACTAATTTTTCTTCAAATACAATTTAAAAAATAAGTTATATTTATAAATAATTTAAACAAAAAGACAATTTTCAATTAAAATCCATAATCTTTCACTATTCATTAAAAAATTAATATAATCATAAAATTCTCAAATATTAACCCTAATATAATTTTGAAATTATTATTTATAAAATAAATTTTATTTTTTATAATAAATTATCTAAAATTGGATAAAATAAAATTGAAAACAAAACTCATAGATGCGATGAAAAAGAAGGTTTTGGAGAAGTGTATTTTACAAGAAAAAGATGTTTTTATATTAACTCTATGTATAATAATTATTGTATGAATATATATTAAAATTTAGTGATATATAATCTATCTATTTTAATAAAATAATTCCTCATTATGTATTATTTTAATTTTTTAAAATGGAGAAACATTATGCTCTTTATTTTTTTTAGAAAATTTATTTTTAAAAGAAGAAATAATCTTCTACTAAAATATAGTATAAAGTTTATTCAAAAGTAATTAAGTGGATTAAATATTAATAAATAATAATTATGTTAATTTAAAACATAATTATGCATTTAAATCACTTAATTTAATGAATATAAAAGACAATTTTATAAAAATTAATATTTTCACTATTCACATGAAAATCAATATTTTCTAAAAAATCCCAAAATTTTATCATAAGTTAATTCTGACATGATTATTCCAAAAATTAAGTTAATTTTATCAAATGAATTTTCTAAAATATCTATAAAGTAATTATAACTTTTTCTTATAAATGTTGGGCAATATATCCAATTAATAGGCTAAAGTTTCAACTCTTTATAGTATTTCAAAAGGTAAAATATACCTAGGACTTAGCTCCCCCTTTTAACCAATTATTAAAACACTATTCAATGGTGAAAAATTAAAGAATACATGATTCCAAACTTGAAATTTTATTTCTTTCCTTCAATAACCAGTATAACTATTTTAATAACCCGAGGCTACTTTAATATGATATTGAATTGTCTGTACTTTAACAGTCATATCCTATACAAGATTTGGGCTAACTAACTTTATTTCTCATATTTCATTCTACCAAAGGTAGATACTAATCCCACATGCCTCATAAGTTAATATAGCATGATCTTAGTATATCATGTAAGGTCTCGAGAGTCATTTTAAATATCCCATAAGTCAAAGGATGATATATATTACTTAAATGCATCATTGTGTCAAGAGAACTTTGAAGACACTTACAAATTATTGATGTAGACTTAGGGTCACTATATAATACAATAGATAGAGGTTCCCTATAAAGACTTACTATTTCATTGATATAGATACAAGAAAGGGGATCAAGGTGTAGATATTCTATTGTCACTAATAAATGATAATACTTAGTAAGATGATCAATGTTGAACCATATGAAATCATCCATACTTGGATTCTTTGGTAGTCCAGTGAAAAATTCAGTTGTAATATTGTCCCACTTCCCTAAAATTAATGATATAGGTTTCATGACTCCATTATGATGCTTTCTTCCTTTATTTACCTACTGGAATACTAGTACTCTAGACACATAGTCCACAATTTATCACTTCATACCATCCAAACTAAAATATTTTCTTAAATACCTATACATATTTGTGTTACTAGGGTGCATATAAGAAGTTTTAGATATGCGCTTTATCTAGTAATTTCTTTTTTAATTCTGGTATAGATGGAACACATAAAATCTTTGAAGACATAACTACTTTAATATTCCTTTGAAATTCCCCATCATCCTATTGATACTTCTCTAACCTTTATAGTAAGGATGGTGTATAAATTTTTTGGAAAAGTAATGATGGATATATTTTCCTTGAAGTCATCATATCTGTATTTACTAGATATTTTTATATTAGATCCTTGTTAATCCTCATAATGTTTTGAACTCCATGGTCCCTCTTACCCAATTTATAAACTACCATGTTCTTTTTCCAAGGGAGGTAGTGTATTGGGAAATCATAGTCCTTTAGTAGTTACAATCATCTTCTTTTCCTTATGTTGAGCTCATTTTGAGAGAATATATACTTCAATTTCTTTTGGTATGTATAAATTTTAAAATTTTCTCCATAAAGATAGTGCCTTGATATTTTAAAAGAAAAGATTATGGATACCATCTCAAGGTCATGAGTTGGATAGTTTTGTTAATGGATTTTAAATCAAATTTATGAATAGGAAATCGTCCTATCATTTTGCACCAGGAAACAATCAATTCATTACTTTAATGCATCACTATATGTTAAAATTATTCCTTACCTGATAATAAAGTTATTACTGATGTATTAATCAGTCTCCTATTCAATTCTTTAAAAATTTCCTCACATTTACCTAACCATGTGAATTTAACACCTTTACATTCTAATTTAGTTAATAGGTTGGACAACCAGGAGAAATATTGAATAAACCACTGATAGCAATCTTCTAAACCTTAGAAACATAAAATATTGATTTTTTCATTATTATAGGACATTATTTGATTAAATTTTTCTTTTAAGTGTCAAAATATATTCTATAATTGGAGAAAATATATCCAAGAAAAGGAACTTAATTAAAATAAAATTCACACTTACTATATTTCTAATATAACCCCTTTTCTCAAGGGCCTACATAATTATTTGTAGATGACTGTCATGATCTTCATAGATCTTAGAGTGCATCAAGATATCATCAATGAATAACACCACCATGTTATCAAGATACACCTTCACTTTATTCATCTTATCCATAAAAAAAGTTGAATTAGTCAATCTAAAATGCCTTTCTGTAAACTCATAATGTTCATACCTTGTTCAAAATGTCATATTAAATATAACATCCTTCTTCACCATTAGATGATGATAACTAGAGTGAAGAATAATATTTGAAAATTATTTTACTCATTTAATTTTATCAAATAAATCATTAATTAATGTAAAATGATACTTCTTCCATATAGTAATTTCATTGATGTCCCTATAATCTATGTAAAAACTCATGGAATGATCCTTCTTTTTCATGAATAAAATTGGGGCTCCTCATGGTGAAACACTAGGGTATATAAACCCCTTATCACTAAAATCATAAAACTATTTATTAATATCCACCAACTCTATTGGTTCCATTATAAATGGATTTATATACATATACCTTGCATAAGGAATCATTTCAATGGATAACTCAACTTCACGCTCTGGTGGATGATCCAATAATTCTTTTGAAAAAATATTAATAAAGTTTTGTACCTTGGGTACATGATCTATTATTATGATTCCTTCATCATCCATATATCATGATCGATCTTACTCTCTAAATAGAACTTAATTAAGGATATCTACTAGGGGATTATTCAGTTTTAATTTAGATGATGAAGTTCCCCTCTGAAGATAAGAGATTCCACTTCACCTCCAGGAATCATAATATCATTCTATTTCCAATATTTTTTTTTCATATTACTATGAAATCCAACATAGAAAAAGTATAATATAATATTCCACCATAGGAATAATAACCAAGTTTGAAAATAGGGTATTTACATTCATTATAATTAGAATCTCATGATAAATCTTTAATGCCATAAGATTCCCACTTGGTGTCTTAATTTATAACTACCTTAACAGGTTTCAAGGGAAATACCTAAAGTTTCTATAAAACATGTAATATATAATATATTTCAATGATATATAATCAAATATACATTATCTAACTTTGATTCTGTGGTTAAATTACACACCACCATATCATTAATACTTTTGACATTAGTTTTGTTCATCGCATAATCTCAGCATTTATCCCTTCAAAATTTTTAGGTAAATTACCTTGACATTTTGGGTATTGGTTCACATAAGGTACCTTATCCCTAAAGTTAAATAATTGGACATCAAAATATTTTTCATTTCCATTGAATTTGTGAGCTTGATGGCCTTTTTCTCCACACATGCAACAAAATTCTTTTCCCTTCATGAATTACTATGGTGTTTCTTTCCACAATTATCAATTATGTGAAATAACACCCTTATTTTCTTCCCCTTTACAAATTTATCTTCCCATAATTATCAAATAACTTATTATTCTATATATTTCCCTTAAATACATATGGGACACATTTTTTTTAATCTTAACAATGCTTTATATTACATCCTCATATGATGAAAAGGTTTGAGTGACTGATTCATATCAAAGAATCAGTTTAACCCATCAAATAAATGATCAATATTTATTTCCAATTTATTTATATAGTCCAAAAAATTTCTATCCAACCTTTTAAAGTAATCCTCATACTCAACAACATTTTCCACCTCTTTGTTTCCAAGATTGAGTAATTTCCTTTCAACTTCTACACTTTGATCACGATGAATATTTTTTTCATATAACACTTCCTTAAAGTTTACCAATCCATGTGATTTATCATATATTACTCTTTAGTGTTTTTAACTATTTAACACCATTGGTCTAAATACCCATTCAGTTGATAAACTACAATGATATATTTTTCCTTTTCACTACTTCCCAAAGAAAAAATGTTATTATCCTAGGAATTTATTTATTGTTTAGTTTCCAATGGATTAGTATTTCCATTGAATGATGGATATTTTTGTCACATGAAGTGATCTAATATAGTTAAATATTGTTGTGTATCAATATGTTTATCTATGTGGGTCCTATTTTTTTTCAGAACCTAGGAAAAATTGCCCTAATATAGTTAAGAGATATTTATCATCAACTCCAACATCATTAAACTGTTCCAGGGAAATATCCCTGCACTTACTAAAAGTTTTGATATAATTCCTAGTATTATTGTTAGACACTATCTTTCTATAATGACATATAAATAATTATATAATGATATTGAATTGTAAAATACAATTCCTATTATGTTTTCTAGAGTGTTCCCTATAAATCTTGAGGTTTTTTATATAACATTTTCTATCTAACTTGGTTCCTCTAAATCTATTCACTAATGTTTTTAATAAACTTTCTATGATAAAAACTATAACATCCCAGACTCAAGAAATATAGAGAGATTAGTTATATTAAATTATTTTTATAGAATAAAAGAGTTTAGATATGATTTAACAACTTAGTAGTCTTGGAAGACTAGTTGCATACATGAATTAAATTTTAAAACATAAGACAACATGAAAAAATAATGAGAACATCATTATCACATCAATAATGGCCCTAAAAATTACACATAAAACTCTTCTAGGTTTCCGAGGTAAAGGGAAAAAGTAATTGTGAGCTTAGATTCTCAATAATGAGTATCATGAAATGGAATATTTTATAACATAAATATGAAATAAGTTATATTCTGAGAATAAATGAAAAACACAAATACATAAATAAATAAAACTTAGGGAATTATATATCCATGAGAATAATTGTAAACACGGATATGAATAATTATTGATCTCATATAGAAGGAATTCATATTTTTGAACAAAAAAAACACAATACTAAAGGCTTATTCCAAGAAACTTTCCAATTATTCTAAGAGGTATAAACCAAAACCCAACTTGTTTGGTCTCATGAGACATGTCAATGCATTGATGGGATATATAATTTTGGGCCCACCAATAACCTAATTAAGTTTAATAACTTCCCCTTAAGATTCATCAAGAACTTTTATATCATTCCCTAAGAAACCTATTATTGAATAAAACATGGATATATGTATGATGGGAAACATGGAAATCATATACTTCTCTATTCAATAAAATAATGTGTATGTATAAGATAACAACACTTTATCAACATAAAATCTTTCAGGTATCATCAAAGTAACATGAAGTACCCTCATAAAAGAAATATAGGGGAATTTATTCTTTCAATATGTTGAGTTATCCATGGAATATAGTAATTGGGTTCAATAGTTTTCAATGGTTGGAGAAAAATTCACTGGTAGGAATAATAATTTATCATGGTTCATTAGAAGCATATTAATATTCCAAATCATATCCACTAGGAGTGTGGTTTTAGGCCCACTCATCATGTATCAGGGTGATGGTTGAGTTAATTCTCAACCAACCCATTTTGGGGTGATTACCCTAAGGTTAATATATTACATAGCTATTTACTCTATCCAATATTTAGAAAGGGATTTATTTTCTAATAAGTTATGCACACTTTTAATTTACAAAAACTAATGAAAATATTGATCTTTACAATGATTTTGGTAAATCTTGAATCAAAATAATATGATAGGGATTAAAATATAGTATTTTAAATTTCAAATTTTTTTGGAGTAATATTGAAAAAAATATTCTAGGTAATTTTTTTCTCCATACATAATAAAATAGGTGGTGAATATAACACGAGTCCCAAATAATGGAAATTGAGATAAAAAACCCCACAAATGACTTGGGTGGCATTATAATCAAAACCCCATGAAAGAGATGACTTAAAATTGATCTTAAAATACCATAAATAAATAAATTTCATGACATAACATATTAAATAGGTAGTATATACACCACATAAAGGAAATTAGGTGCCTAATACAAAACGTATCTCAAAGAGAAGAATTCAAGATGGAAAAATCCTTACCTATTATCCCGAATTCCATGAACGTACTTTAAACTTCTGTATAAAAAATACCTATCTATATAAATTAATTTATAAACATAATAATATCTATTTTCATTCATAATCCTCATAAATAGTTATTCTTTATATGAGTTTTAGTTATTTTCAACATCACGCATTTATAGTACTAATCGTTTGTACTAGTTTCATTATAGTGGTGTCCATTTTAATTATTATTCCCAATTTAATAATTAATAGATCATTAAAGGTAATATTAGAGATTATCTATAATTATTTATTATGTTTAAAATTCCTTTTATGAGTTTTTTAGACTTTATACTTGAAAATGAAAAAAACAAGTATGTTTTGGTGATTCTTCATAATCAAAGTGTGTTTTCTTAATTAATTAATTAAATATTGATATAAAAACTCTTTAAAAAAATATAATAATTATTTACCCAATTATATCATATTATATTATTAATTATGTTCTCATATTAATTCATGATATAAATTTATATTATTGTTCAAGTAGGAAATTAAACCAACCCAAACATGAATATACTCTAATTTAATAAATGATTATGAGGTGGTTTTGTTGTAAAATAATTATAAAATAGGAACACTGCTCTTTTTTAATGTTTATGAGTGTGATATATTATAATTTTAAAGAATTATAATATTAGGTAATGGATATGAAAATATTACACAATTTGAATAAAAGATAACCCTATTAATACACATGTTTTAAACTATTAAATTAATGATGATTGTTTATTGATCATATCATTAATTATTTTTCCAATTTTTTATACTATAACATTAATGATATTTTAAAAATAATATTTATCTTTTAATTATATCTTTAATCCTTGTAATTATATGAAGGAAAATGAACCACGTTATGTTGTGAAGGAGGTTATAAACACAATTCACAAATGACAGTTTCATTTTACTTAATGAAATGGGAAACGGTGGTTAATATTTATTTCCAAAATTTTAAAAAAAATCAGTATACTATAAATATAGAATTTATCATATAATAATTTGAAAAATAAATTTTAAATGGAAATATACAAGTAAAATATGATAATAAAAATACTAAACTTACATTGCAAACTTTGGGATTCTCTTGGATGATTCTTTGGAAAAGATGGGATTTGGATAATATCTTGTGAACATATTATTATAATAGTTAAACAACATTGTATGTTAAGGAAATAGGGAAGTGTTTTAGGTGTAAATCTAATTTTTAGAGTGGTATTTTTGGGGTAGTGAGAGACCCATTTAATAAGTAAAATGATGGGATTTTTTTTATGGAAATTAAAGATTGGTTAGGGATAGGAATGAGATCACATGAGTATTAAGTTAACATGGTAAATTAGGTGAAAAAATTGGAGGTGATACATGTGTGTATGCATTTTTTACCTAACAAAGTTTTCTAGAAGGTTCATGTGACCTTTAAATTATTAAAAATTAATGATAGATCATTTACCGATTTTACCCTTATTAATATTGAATAAAAATAAACCATGGTAATTATTTTATTACTAATAATATAAGATGACCCTTTTAAAAAAATTTAAATCTTTTTAATCCAAAATTGTGATCCATTTAACCTAATTCAATTTCTAAATATGATAAAATTAACTTTTAAATTAAAACATAAGATATATGAATAATTTTTTTATTGAGAAATGTGTTTTTATATATTAAGATTTTTTTACTCTTATTACCCATTAATTATTAATTTAATTAGTTTTTATATATTTTTATTTATTTAAACCTCATATTAGACTTTTATTTTAAGCTAAATTAATTTAATTTATTTAGATAAAAATTACATAACTCTTCTAACATAAATTATTTAAAAAAACCATTTTACTTTTACCATGGTAATTAATATTTATAACAAGTAATTTTTTTGATGAATAAAAATAATATTGGAATAATTACACAATTTTGGACTTCTGATTTTAAATATAAATTCAATTTTATCATATAAAATTTATACGTGTATGGAAAATCAATTTTAACATTTGCGAGTGTAAAAAATTTTTTTTAGGGAAAAACTCAAACATTCATCATAAGATAATCTATTTATGATGAATTAAAAAATAAGGTTTATTTTGTTAAAATAAAGTTATAACATTCATAAATTAAACTTTTAAATATACTTATAAATAATGGAACTTTAGAGTACGCATCGTGTGACATTTCGTGATATGGTGTTTACCTACCATAGTGGGGTATTGATTATAACATAATGGTTTTATATCATATTATAAATCATTTAATTTAAATTTTTTATCCTATTTGATATATTATTAAGGGTTGAATCTGATATTTATAAATAATTTCTTGAAAAGATAATGAAATACTTAGTATGAATTATAAAATCGGTCATTGATCCTCCTTCAAATTTCATCACAACTTTGATGTGTATAAGGAAATATGTGTTTAGGAATAAATTAACTTTTAATTTTTTGGATCAATGAATTAATGTCAGAATCATCATCAATACTTTGTTTACTTGCATCATAGGTCTGATGTGTATAAGGAAATTTGAGTTTAGTAATAAATCGATTATACATTGTTCATGTTTGATTAAATCTTGGTGAAGATATTCTTCAGATCATATGCCTGACTCAACTCATATCTTATTTAACTTGAATATTATTTAATCACTTTTACATTCCTTTAGTTTTTAATGGAATATTCTAAATTTTATAAACACATCTCAAGATTCTCCCTTGAATAATATTCATAGTCAATCCAAATTATCTCTGGAAAATTTGTGGACAACATTTATTTCAAAATGTTTCTTTGTCTAAAAATTAATAAGTAATCATGTCAATAATACTTAAGGATTTTTGTTCAAAGGATTATAAACACCCTTATGAGTATAATATTAACAACTACCTTTTGTTTTACATTAATATGAATTATCTTTACACAATTGGGTATTACCAAGTATTACATTTTATATTCATCATTTGTTATCAATGATTCAAATATTACTGAACATTTAGTTGAGTATTAGATGATGCAAACAAAATTCATTCTATAATTAAATAGTGACTCGTTGTGTCCAACATGAGATAAATTTTTTGGTAATACTAAAAAATAAATAATAGTTCAACTTGAATCAATCATACTAAAAAAATGGAAGATTTGTTTTTCCCTAATTAACTAACATAGGAATCACCCTTCCCCTTCTAATTGGAGAATTTCCCTCAGTTATTGTAATTTTTTAAAACATAATTGGTTACTATATTTGTATATAATTGTGTGATATACATAAAACATCTAATACCCAAGAAGTAAAATAGAAACATCACATAAAATTATGAATATAAATGAATTCAAATACTCTTATTTCTTTTACTTATATACATTACATTTTATCTTCCATTGAATTATCTTTTCATATTTGAAGAAAATCGACTCATGTTAGATTCTCTCTCTCTTTATATACAATTTCTTTGAATGATGATTCAAAAGTGTGATTATTTATTTTTCCTTTTCGTTTTTATTTTTCAACATATGAGATAATTATTTATCTTCCTTTAACTTCTTATCTTCTCTTTGAGTCATACCCAAAATATATTTAATTAGTTTCTCCAAAATGTTTGTTCCATATTCTTAAAAAATCATTATAAACTAGGTGAGAAATATGAAAAAATGGAATATATTTAAAGATCATGATTTATCTTTCAATTTACATGTGTTTAGTATAATAATTTTCTCATTCATTTTTTTCTTCACTTTCAACCTCACTTTCTTCCTAAGGTAGTATCAATAGTTATAGGGTAAATTAACACACACGATTTTCTTTCATGTATTATTACTATTCATAAGAAACTATACCACTCTTGAAAATTAGTGTCGATCAGGGAGCTATCTTTTTCTAAAATTTATCTTTATATTTTTGTGGTATTACTTTACATATAATTCAAAATAAAACATAATAAGATTAATACTTTTATCATGATTACTGATTATATAAAATTATGGATTTATTGATCCAAAATATCTCCCATGATTTTATAAAATCCTTGTAAACCTCAACTACTAGATTAATAATACCCACTTACTTGAGTATTCTAGTGGAATGGATCCTTAAAACCTCTCTTTATCATCCAAGATATGGCTAAATCACTACTTGGAGGTTTTCAAAGTAAAATTTTAGCTATCCAACCACATTAATTCATAAATCATTAAAATGATGAGTGAATTCCCATCTCCTACAAATTATTACTTTGATTTACTCAACACTTGCCTCTAAAATTTAAAAAAGATAGTTATGAATATTTCTTTATTTATAATTCTGTTTATGTTGACCTAACAATTTCATAATAAAACCCCAGTAGTAAGAGGGTCCCTCAACTAGGGATGACGGGAACCTCAAATATATAATTTTCTCTTCAAATTAAAGTGATGGAAGGAATTAATGACATAATATTTACTTTAAGGGATTTTAAGTTTTTATTTTTTTTGTGACTAAAATTGGATTCTAATTATGTTTATTCTTATTATGTGATCAAATTTTTTTTAACCAATGATAAAAAGAGTACATTCAATGCACATATTCATTTATTTTATCTATTCATACTTGTTAACTTTGATGGATTTTAAATATTTATTTTCTTTGTGACTGGAATTTTATTCTACTTATCTTTATTATTACTATATGATCACACAAAATTTTAACTAAACATAAATAAAATATATTCATCATGAATGTTTATTTATTTTATCTATGTATTATTCTTAATTATACTATGTGATCATATATTATCCACACATTCACAAATGATTATCCTTGCATAATAAAATATTAGAAATAATAAAGTGATCAAGAGTTGTCTCTACTGAGTGATCCATATAGCAGATGATGTTTCAACTGAGACCCTAGGAGAAATCCTTTAACCATGAAAAATATCAAGTTTCAATTCCCATAAAACTCATGTGATTTTATCTTGTTTGGTTCTATAATAGATCTCAACTAAAACCATGTCCTTTTAAACTCCTCCATTTTACAATGTATACTCATACACAGCTGTGGGGATACTCGAGATATAACAATAATTTTTTACAGCTCAAAATACTAACACACATACCCTTATACATTTAATAATGGAGAGACAATTCATATACCATTTAAAAACTCATTTTATAAAAAATTATTACATTTTAAATTTTTAATGAAGTAATTAAATTAATTAAATAAAAAAATATGCATGGGTCCGATCTTAGCTCATAATGAGTTAAAATTCAATAATATTGGATAATAAAAATTAATTTTCAATTAATTTAACTCAAGTTTATAATTTTTGAGTTAAAATAAATAAAAAAAGTTTAATTCATTAAATGAAGGTTTTAAGGTACCTAAAATAATTTTATTTCATTTTAAATAGTTTTTAAATATTTAGTATTTTTAAAAAATTTTAGGCTCTTGGGTATTTATTTACCCTAATATGGGTTTTGGACCAAAATTGTGTTCTAAATGATCGTAAGGTTTGAGGAAAACCCGACCCATCCTGGTATGGGTTAGTCTAACCTGGCTAGATCATTGGGCAAGTGGTGACTAACATCCCCACATGAAGTACATGTAGAGGAGGGGGTGACACATAAATGGGTTTTCAAAAAAATGTCTCTTTAAGTAGGAAGTTCATTTTGTGCTAACCATTTCCCCCCAAACAATGGGGAGGGGTAATATGAGAGGAATGTGGGTGGCACAACCACAAGGATATATATATTTTTTCTTCTTTCCAACCCTTATTCATAGGCCTTTTGGATTTTTTTAAATAAATTTCACATTGACATAGGAAATACTACACCACACTATCCATGACTTACCTTTGGCTGTAATCCCTTCCCCATTGCTCGATATATATATATATATATATATATATATATATATATATATATCTTTTTTTTTGTTTTTTACCTCTCGCATCAATGCAGGAGCCCCCACCCCTTCTATTATTATTATAATAATTATTTTTTATTCCCTTGAAGCCTAAATGTATTGAATTGGATGATTTATTTTATTGAATTCCACACATACGTTGAATTTTTACACCCTGTGGAATCCCATTCCCTAGTGAGCTACTCTAGAAACTAATGAATCACCCATTCCCAGTGATATATATGTATATATATTGAAAACAAATTTTCTCCCAAAAATATTATTTTTATCTTTATATGGACATATATTGATGATATAACCTTGAATAGAAGTTCCATCAGTAGTATTGGGACAATAGAAATGTTCTCTACTCAAATTCCTGAAACATTAATTTTAATTAGACTTAAACAACCACCTGACCTCCCTGATAACAAATAAAGAAACACAAAAATTTTGGAAGAATGAAATACTAACATTTTAAAAAACAAAATCAACTAGATTAGTGTCGTTACACCTAATCCAATTTATTGGTGCACCATAACATTCAATTTAATTTTAGCATGAAAAAAAAATCGAATGAAACTGTAAAGTGTACCTTGTTCGATTCATAATAAAGATTTGATCCTCTTGTTTTTGTTGTGTCATATCTCTAAGGTGATAAGGGTGGCATCCTCTAGATCATCAAAACATGAAGCATATCTCATATATCATTGTTCATTGATACCCATGTTCCATATTGGGAAATAAATTCACTTTAAAACATCCCTTCGATTTCTAAAATATCATGTGTTCAATCTGGGAACGTGGATAAAAGAAACTATAATCTTGCATTAGAGTTTCTCTCTCTAGAGTTTGAGAGATATTGGGAGGTTAGGGGGTGGAGGGGAATTAAAATTTTATCAATTAATAATCTTCCTCTCAAAATTGGTTAAAAATATATATATAATAAGTTTTAGTTTCTAAATTCTAACTTAATCCCTTCAAAAAAATAAAAGTAAAATATTTAAATAGAAATTAATTAAATGAATTACCTAAAATTTTCAATAACACTATAACATTTAATCACATACTTGTAACATCAAAACTATTCCACATGATTAAATATGATTGATTAACTCTAGTCATTGCTTCCATATTTTTTTAACAAACCACGAATCAATAATACTTATTCAATATCTTTTTCTCATATCTAACAACATTAACTTAAATAATTCATGAATACATTGAAAAAAAATTCAATTATTATTATTCTAAACTTTAATAATTTAATTAAACTAATTAACATGGAATCCTTCACACTTGGATGTTCAATGAACTCTGCATGTGGGCCCCACTTTGTCCTGAAATCCTATTCATCTAAATATGTGGAACTCATGGATACACATTGTGTGTGACCCCCTGGGACCTTATCTCGATAGTAGTGAGTCATACCCATATAAAAAGAGTGGTATTTTACAACACATCATGTCCTATAAAAAGATATGGATAATTCCTAGTTATGACTTCCTTCTACGAATACAAGTTGTATAATATAATCTTTTTGTCTCGTGATATCTCATAAAATGTGATGAAAACTTTTTTTAATCATCATTATATGATTTATTTATTATTTTAATGACCATTATAGACAAACTTACCATATTTTACCTTGTACATGGATTTAATAAGGTACTACTATCTTGGTTATCTGGACTCGAGATATATCATCCTTTTAGAAGAGAAAAATCCCATCTTGATCATTCAATCAATGTCACACCACCAAGAATAAACCCAACTCAAGCTACCTTAACACAAAATAAATTTCATTCTTTTTATCTTGAATCAAAGTACATGATAAAATGGTACATATTTTTAATGATATAAATTCAAGATACCAATACACATGCTCATAGATATGAACATCCAATGACACCCAAAACACGTGGTGTTCCTATTTGAGGGTAAGTTCTCTGGATTTCCTCCACTTGAGATCACCAAGTAAAAATTTACTAAGAATAAGTATTAATGATTATGATACCCAACACATGATAATAAAATATAATCTATTTCTCATCATGATTACGTATCTAGACCATTGGAAATATATTTAAGATTACTGTCATAATATCTCAAGGTTCTCATTATAACTAGGAACTTTTATAACCTTTTAATACAATAAACAACATAATGAAAATAAAAAATAAATAGTGGATACATAATTTTCAACACTATAATTGAAATAATTTGTCATGAATAAATATCTATATAAATGATATAGTAATCAAAAATCACAACTCATGTTGGGTCTAGAGCACCAACTTTTATAGAAGAGATTGACTAAGGGAAAAGTGGGAACTGGTATTGGTTTGAGAATAATAGTTACCACTTCTACTCTGTCTGGTTTCTTTCCACGATCCAATAATGTTGGTTGAAATTTGGCCTCAATCTATCAGATAGAATCTTCAAAATTTTGTGAAATAATGTAGAAATCTAGGAATCCTCTTGGATATTTTAATGAATTTGGTTACGTTTTTGAATCATCATAGATATTTTCTAAGAATATATCTAATCAATTATATTGGTATAGTTTCATATTTTAGGAATATTTCAATCCTTTCCATATGGTAATTATTTATAAGACCCTATCTGTAAAGACCCATAAATTTCAAGGATTTTTTTTCTTAATTTCTATGGGATTTTACAAGAACGCAGTTTCTGACGCCGCCTGATTCCGAGGTCTGGTGTGCCCGGAATCAATTTTCTAAGTTTAGCTCGGGTACGTTTAGTAAACGAACGAGTGGGTTTTTCTATCTTTTGAACCGGTGCTCGGAATCAAAATCTAAGGGCACCGATGAAACCGCAACACCGGTAATTGCTTAAGAGGACTTTTCCCGAAGGTGCGTTTTCTCGGGAGGAGTTGTTAAAAAAAAGGGGAGTTAAATGTGAAGTAATAAAATTGAGTTACAATTTTATTTCATATTCTAAGTTGTTGACATATGTGTGGAAGTTGGGCGGGACCTACTTTTTGTTAACTACCCTTGAGAGAATAAAGGTGGGGTGGGGCCCACACGAGCCCAACCCCTCACCTTCCCTAAGTCCTCTAAACCCCCACTTAAGATGTGTAACTCATCTTAACATTTAAACTTCCCATTAATTGGGTGAATTTCCCTCTCCTCACTTTAATCATGCCAACACACTAATCCAATTAATGGAATTAAGTTTTTGAATTTTGAACTCATAGAATGACTTAATAAAAAAAGAATAGATTATTTTATTTTTGGGGGTTAGATTGGATGTGTTGAGGATTGGAGGAGAGAGCTCTAAGTCTCTTGAAGAACTTCATCTTCTACGGCGAAGAACATCTTCATCCTCAATGAAGAACGACAACACTTCGTCAAGGATCATCGACTCGGAGACCCGGTATCTTCGGACCTCTTCTTCCTCCACGATAAAGGAGGAGTCACCGACACAGAAACTCACCAATGATGTGTCGTTCCTTATCCTCTCTGCAACTGGTGTGAGGCGTCGTTCCCTTTTTGGAAGCACGCCAACGCCGTCATCGAAACCACCCCCCACGACGCTAGCTTCCGCAAACTTCCTTTGAGGTAGGGAATTAATTTGTGAATGTTAATGAACCCATGTTTATTCCCTTCTAAAACAAAGAACGCAGATCAACTAAATATTAAGTTGTACCGCAAAAGAATATGTTTTCGGGTTGGGAATTCTTGATTGCGGGGAAAACCGTAGGGGTAATTTATTTGTTCGTGAATTCTTTTCCGTTCATCGACTTCTTTTTGGCCGCCTGTTATCGTAATAACGGGAGAAGGTCGGACCGCATGAAAACGACCGACCCTCCACCCCCTTCGATGTTGTTTTTTTGCGGCACGAACGAAGGCAGCGTGGTGTAATGACACCGCACGGAATCAGGAAGAAACACTACGAAGAAACGCGGCGCCATCGCGCCGCGCTGTGGAGGCCAAACAAAGCCGCGGCGCCGTCGCGCCATGCCAGAAAACCACGAAGAGGCCGCGTTTTGTTATTTCACGTATGGATCATCGGGCGATGACGAATCAGGCTGAAGAGGCAATTTAAATCCATCGCAGTAAAGGCCGGGTCCCGGGAGGACCATTGGAGAAGACGGGAGGCGAAACGGACCACCGGAGCGCGTTCGGTGGTCCGCAGAAGGTAGCTGCGGCGCGCCGAAGGAACAGGACCGCCGCGGCGGTGGTGGCCAAACCAGAACGACTTAGCTGTTCCAGAGGCGGAGCGACGCGACATTAAGCCGTGCCAGTTTTTCTTCAACCGGGGGGGGGGGGGGTATAACCCCCGCACCCGCTGGCCACGCGGGCGCCGCGCCAGCGCCAGGCCAGCCGGCTGCCCAGGCCGGGCCGGGCCGCGCCCTATTGGGCCGGACCCAGACCCGGGTCGGGTCGACCCGTACCTGGGTCGGTTCGACCCGGTTCAGTCCGACCCGAGGGGGATTGGGCCGGGACGGACCGGGCCCGAACCCCCTATTTTCGGCAGGTTTCGTTCAAAAGCTCATAACTTGGGCTACAGACTTCCAATCAACGAACCGTAAGTTGTGATGCGATCCTTGGATCGAGACGGTCATTTTGGTATATTACACTCAAGGATTTGGAGATCTTTGTGTATGGCCGAGTTGGTTCGAACCCGAAACCAACCGGGCCCTCGGAGCGGAAACGTTTATAACTTGAGCTCCGGACGTCCGATTGATGTGCCGTCGAATTTTTTGGATTCCTCTTTATGAGACGGAACTTTTGGCATACTTCACCTGATATTTGGACATAGTTGGAGTATGGCCGGGTTGGATTGTACCCGAAATCCAACCGGGCCCCTGGAACGGAAAAGCTGATAACTTTCAGACCGGACGTCCGTTTGACGAACCGTCAGCGGCGTTGGTGATCACTTTGAGAAACAATCCCTATGAGTATACCCTATGAGAGTTCAGGGTACAGTTGAGATACGGCCGGGTTGGTTCGCACACAAAACCAACCACGCCCCTGGGATGAAAAGGCTAATAACTCACAGACCGTGCGTCCGATGGACGCACCGTCTGTTGCATTGAGACCCCTATGATGAGGCGGTCCTTTGAGATACTTCTTCGTGGGACTTTTTGATACTTGGAGTATCGACCAGTAGCTCGTGGAGCGAACCCTCCTGGAGACGAGCGTACGGAGTATGGAGACCGTGTAGCCGGCTGAGACCTGATGACTGTTTGACCGACTCGACTTGGAGTGAGTCGAATAGCCCAGTGGAAGGAGCACTACTTTGTTTGGGTGCAGACCCATGGAAGGCGGAGCACTACTGAGTTTGGGTGCAGGCCCGCGGTACTCGTACGGAGAGTACCTCTGCAGGCTATTAGGGGGGATGCACTACTGTGTTTGGGTGACAGACCCCGGCGAGAAGCACTACTGTGTTTGGGTGGCTGACCCACGGTACTAAAAAGGAGGAGTACCTCAACAGTCTTAGGTTAGTGAGAAGTACCTCGGAGTTTTGACAGGATCAATGTACACTCCAGAGATGGGGCTCTTCAGCAGTTACGGTTTCGATAATGAAAATCCTGGTTTGAGCTGAGTCTATGAACTTTGTGTTTACCTCATGATTGAGATGGGTCACTTGATAACTTAGGTAAATGTATGGGCATATACCTGGGTGGTGGTTATCCGTTGATTTCATGACCTTTTTGTTTACCTCATGATTGAGATGGGTCACTTGAAAACGTAGGTATATGTATGGGCATATACCTGGGTGGTGGTTATCTATTGATTTCATAACCTTTGTATTTCCTCATGATTGAGATGGTTTACTTGATAACTTAGGTATAAGTACGGGCTTATACCTAAGTAAAGTTTATCTATTGAGATCCTTATTTGTGGTTATCCTTGTTGGATTTAGTGAGACCTTGAGGTTCTCGGGGTCGCTATTGAGTATTGTTATACTCACCCCTACACGGGCTATGCCCGCACCTCATTGTGTTGGTTGCAGATGATGGGCAGCGCTGACAGAGGACGAGTGTTCGAGGGCTAGACGGTACCCGGAGGTGGATCTCACGTCGAGTCAGTATCCGAAGGTGGACATCAAGAAGAGATGATACTCAGAGGAGGTTGACGGGTGAGAGCGTTGTGGAGGCTATCTGTACCTACCCTTCAGGTAGGATCTGTGGTGGATGATCCAGGAGCTGCGCTATCTGCACCTACCCTTCAGGTAGGATCCAAGGAGGATGACCCAGGAGTTTCTTCCATTCTTCCAGCTGTTTGTCTTTTTCTGTTGTACTTTCGTTCATTTTTAGCTGTACTTTCAGTTGGGTTTTTATTCTGGCCCACTTACTTTTCAGCACTTTCTTTTTTACTTAGTGTTTTACTTCCGCTTGTACTCGGGGAAGTTTTGTTTACTTTTATAAAGGAAATGCCTTCCCAGTTATCAGGATTTACACCTTTGGTGCTAGTTTCCAGCCCCTGGCCTATGGAAGGCGGGCTTGGGGTAGTCACGACACGGGCCCCGAGGACGGGTCGTGACAAATTGGTATCAGAGGAGTCGGTTCTACCGCAGAACTTATAACTCTGATATTCCCTTTCTTCGAAGCAATAGTGTTAAGGGTACCGAGTGTGGTATTCAGTTCAGGGAGTCCAGTGTTGGTGCGGCGGCCGATGTATCCATACACTAGGACCATGACTACTGATTTCCGACTTTGTGCATGAAAAAAATCACTGATTGCGTGTGTGTTTCCAAGAGTTTTAAATTCAACTCAAACCAGGTCAGCTCACCAGGTATAAATCATTGACCGTGTCACATATGTTCAGGATGTCTCCATGCAGATAGTCAGTTGGAGTTCCGAGAGAGTACTCGATGACGGCCCACCGAGCGGCGAGGCTCCGGTGCGGGGCCCTTTTTACTATGTTGGCACCCTCGGGTGGTGTACCAGCAGCACCACCACCTGTTGAGAAGCAGATGCCACCAGCCTTTCAAGAGAACTGTGCACGCTGGCGGAGCGTGTTGCACGGGTTCCAGTAGCAGCAGCCTCCGAGGTTACGAGGCGAGGCAGATTCCCAGATAGCAGAGCACTGGCTGGAGGTGATTTCTAGAGTTTTACCCCTAGCTGAGACATCAGTAGAGTGGATGGTGGACTTGGATACTAGTTTTTTTCCAGTGAGTGACCATGAATATGGTCCGCATAGCGATGAGGCTTCGGTACGTGGACCGATGCCTAAGATAGTGCCTTCGGGTAGTGTGTCAGCTATACATCACTACCTGTTGGTCTGCAGTTACAACCGGTGGTACCGGTAGGTGACACATGTAGGCTTACTGCCTTACACGTGTTCCAACAACAGATACCCTCAAGTTCTAAGGTGAGCCCGACTCACAGGCGGTTGAGGACTGGCTTGAGGAGGTGGCTGAAAGTTTTCTAGAGCTTATACAGCTTTGGCAGGATGACAAGTCGGTAGCTGAGTATTCATCGAGGCGTACCGAACATTCCGGGTACTCGATGAATACGATTCGATCAGTGCTATAGAGCTCGGACCTTTGAGTGTGATGTGTTTAAGGATATCCGATCCATCACTTTTTCCTCTATGTATTCCTACTCACGTTAGGGTGCTAGAGAGAACCTTGTGGTTGAATGTTCTTTGGCTGAACTAATACAGCTAGAGAATGTTAGAAGTTGGAACGCAGTGAACTGGTGCCAGTCTCAGAGACTTGGGCGTGAAAATGTTTCAAAAAGAAGAAATGTTAAGGACAGATAAATCTGCAGAGTAGCAGACATGGAGACAAATCTAGGAGAGCAGCATGAGGTGGTGTACATATCAACATGTTACAACCACCCGCCTTTGTTGTTCCCTCCAGGCTCAGGGAGCTGGAGGGAAGGGGAAGAGAGTAGCTGCATGCGGTCAAGGAGTGTGACCCAATGGCTCTAAGAATGATTTTAGGGACAGTCTGTGTCCACTACAAGCTATCGTAGTAACAGACGTTGATACGAATCATTCCTTCCTTCCACAAATCTTGTCCCAGACCTAGAGTTTCCGGTTAAGCCGTTGACTTGACCCTCACGTCTGGAGATACCTTGGGAGGAGACTCAATAATCACACTTATGCCGACAGTGTGGTCTGACCCACAAGGCGAGAGTTTCGGTTGGAATCTCTTGGTGGCAGCGTTGAGGACTTACGACGTTGGTCTTGGTATGGATTGGATTCACAGTTCATGCTTAGATTGACTGTATTAGGCAAAAAGGTTGTGGTTTATCTACAACATTGGGATGGGGTTTTCCTTGGTCGGCGAAAAGGAAAACCCAGGCAGCACAGGATGGAATCATGCATAGGAGGGTGCATCTGATCAGTCTTGAGTCGGTCAACCTTACCCTCGTGGCAGCAGAAGTTTTCAGTTTCAGTTCTAAACAGGAATTGGAAACCTCTAGAGTTCGAGGATGACGATCATGTACTTATACGGGTCTCACCTCGATGAGGTTTACATAGATATGGCCAAGGATGCAAGTTATCTCCGAGGCTCAGCAGAACTTTTCAGGTCCTCAGCAGGGTAGGCGAGGTGGCATACCATTTTACCCATCCACCTCAGTTGAACCAGGTGCACAAAAACTTCCATGTATCTCAACTGAGGAGATACGAGCACGACTCTTCGCATATCATTGACCATGAGGAGATGGACGTTGGTGATGGGGTGACTTTTGCGGGGTTCCAGTAGAGGTTGAGGATCGAAAGGAGTGGGTCCTATGAGGATGGTCGATTCCTCTTGTGCACTTTCGTAGGCAACATGGGAACCTCCAGCTGAGCACATGGGAGCGGAATGCTCAGATGCATGCTCAGTACCGCTTTTTATCCCTAGTTTGTGTTAAAGATTTATGGGGATGTAAAGCCCTGTGGTGGGAGTAATGGAAAGACCCGGAAATTTCAAGGATTTTTTTTTCTTAATTTCTACGGGATTTTACAAGAACACAGTTTCTGACGCCGCCTGATTCCCAGGTCCGGTGTGCCTGGAATCAATTTTCGAAGTTTAGCTCGGGTACATTCAGTGAACGAACGAGCGGGTTTTTCTATATTTTGAACCAGTGCTCAGAATTGAAATACGGGGGCACCCATGAAACCACAGAGCCGATAATTTCTTAAGAGAACTTTTCCTGAAGGTGTGTTTGCTCGGGAGGAGTTGTTAAAAAAAGGGGAGTTAAATGTGAAGTATTAAAATTGTGTTACAATTTTAGTTCATATTCTAAGTTGTTAACCTATGTGTGGAAGTTGAGTGGGACCTACTTGTTGTTAACTACCCTTGAGAGAATAAAGGTGGGGTGGGGCCCACACGAGCCCAACCCCTCACCTTCCCTAACTCCTCTAAACCCCCACTAGAGATGTGTAACTCATCTTAACCTTTAAACTTCCCATTAATTGGGTGACTTTCCCTCTCATCACTTTAATCATGCCAACACACTAATCCAATTAATGGAATTAAGTTTTTGAATTTTGAACTCATAGAATGACTTAATAAAATAAGAATCGCTTATTTTATTTTTGGGGGTTAGATTGGTTGTGTTGAGAATTGTAGGAGAGAGATCTAAGTCTCTTGAAGAACTTCATCTTCTCCAGCGAAGAATGTCTTCATCCTCAACGAAGAACGACAACACTTCGTCAAGGATCATCGACTCGGCGACCCGGTATCTTCAGACCTCTTATTCCTCCACGAAAAAGGAGGAGGCACCGACGCGGAAACTCGCCAACGACGTGCCGTTACTTCTCCTCTCCGTAGCTGGTGTGAGACGTCGTTCCCTTCTTTGATGCATGCCAACGCTGTCATCGAAACCACCCCCCGCGACGCTAGCTTCCGAAAACTTCCTTTGAGGTAGGGAATTAATTTGTGAATGTTAATGAACCCATGTTTATTACCTTCTAAAAAAAAGAACACGGATCAACTAAATATTAATTTGAACCGCGAAAGAATATGTTTGCGGGTTGGGAATTCTTGATTGCGGGGAAAACCGTCGGGGTAATTTATTTGTTCGTGAATTCTTTGTCGTTCATAAAATTCTTTTTGGACGCCTGTTATCGTAATAACGGGAGAAGGTCGGACCGCACGAACACGGCCGACCCTCCATCCCCCTTCGATGTTGTTTTTTTTGCGGCATGAATGAAGGCGGCGTGGTGCAACGATACTACGCAGAATCAGGAAGAAACATGACGAAGAAACGCAGTGCCGTCGCGCCGCGCCGTGGTGGCCAAACAAAGTCGCGACGCCGTTGCACCACACCGGAAAACCATGAAGAGTCCGCATTTTTTTATTTGACGTATGGATTGTCAGGCGATGACGAATCAGGCTATAGAGGCGATTTAAATCCATCACAGTAAAGGTCGGGTCCCTGGAGGACCATTGGAGAAGACGGGAGGCGAAACGGACCACCGGAGCGCATCCGATGGTCCGCGGAAGGTGGAGGCAGAGCACCGTTGGAACAGGACCACCGCGGCTGAGCCGCGGCGGTGGCCAAACTGGAATGGCTTAGCCGTTCCGGAGGCAGAGCGGCGCGACATTAAGCCGTGCCTGTTTTTCTTCAACCGGGGGGGGGGGGGGGCGTAACCCCTGAAGCCACTGGCCACACGGGCGCCGTGCCAGCGCCAGGCCAGCCGACTACCCAGGCTGGGCCGCGCAACGCCCTGTTGGGACGGACACGGACCCGGTTCGGTCCGACCCGGGGGGAATCGGGCTGGGACGGACCGGGCCCGAACCCCCTATTTTCGGCAGGTTTCGTTCCAAAGCTCATAACTTGAGCTACGGACCTTCAATCGATGCACCGTAAGTTGCGATGCGATCCTTGGATTGAGAAGGTAATTTCGGTATATTACACTCAAGGTTTTGGAGAACTTTGTGTATGGCCGAGTTGGTTCGAACCCGAAACCAACTGGGCCCTCGTAGAAGAAACACTTATAACTCGAGCTCCGAACGTCCGATTGACGTGCCGTCGACTTTGTTGGATTCCTATTGATGAGACAGAACTTTTGGCATACTTCGCCTGAGATTTGGACGTACTTGGAGTATGGCTGGGTTGGATTGTACCCGAAATCCAACCGGGCCCCTAGAACGGAAAAGCTTATAACTTTCAGACCGGACATCCGTTTGACGAACCGTCAGCGGAGTTGGTGATCACGTTGAGAAATGGTCCCTATGAGTATACCCTATGAGAGTTTGGGGTACAGTTGAGATACGGCCAGGTTGGTTCGCACACAAAACCAATCGGGTCCCTGGGACGAAAAGGCTAATAACTCACAGACCGGACATCCGATTGACGCGTTGTCTGTTGCGTTGAGACCCCTATGATGAGGCGGTCCTTTGAGATACTTCTTCATGGGACTTTGTGAAACTTGGAGTATCGACCAGTAGCTCATGGAGCGGACCCTCCTGGAGACGAGCGTACGGAGTACGGAGACCGTGTAGCCAGCTGAGACCTGACGATGACCGACTCAACTTGGAGTGAGTCGACTAACCCAGTGGACGGAGCACTACTTTATTTGGGTGCAGACCCATGGCGGACGGAGCACTACTGAGTTTGGGAGAAGACCTGTGGTACTCGTCTGGAGAGTACCTCTGTAGGCTATTAGGGGGGATGCACTACTGTGTTTGGGTGGCAGACCCCGGCGGAAAGCACTACTGTGTTTGGGTGGCTGACCCGTGGTACTCGACAGGAGGAGTACCTCAGTAGTCTTAGGTTAGTGAGCAGTACCTTAGAGTTGTGACATGATCACTGTACACTCCAGAGATGGGGCTCTTTAGTAGTTACAGTTTCGATAATGAAAATCCTGGTTTGAGCTGAGTCTATGACCTTTGTGTTTACCTCATGATTGAGATGGGTCACTTGATAACTTAGGTAAATGTATGGGCATATACCTGGGTGGTGGTTATCCGTTGATTTCATGACCTTTGTGTTTACCTCATGATTGAGATGGGTCACTTGATAACTTAGGTATATGTATGGGCATATACCTTGGTGGTGGTTATCCGTTGATTTCATAACCTTTGTGTTTCCTCATGATTGAGATGGGTTACTTGATAACTTAGGTATAAGTATGGGCTTATACCTAAGTAAAGGTTATCTGTTGAGATCCTTATTTGTGGTTATCCTTGTTGGATTTAGTGAGACCTTGAGGGTCTCGGGGTCCCTATTGAGTATCTTTATACTCACCCCTGCACGGGCTAT
Source organism: Viscum album (assembly GCA_963277665.1). Classification (NCBI taxonomy): domain Eukaryota; kingdom Viridiplantae; phylum Streptophyta; class Magnoliopsida; order Santalales; family Viscaceae; genus Viscum; species Viscum album. Next base: position 252,749,171 of record OY728133.1, read on the forward strand.
GCCTGCACCTCGTTGTATTGGTTGCAGACGACAGGCAGCGCTGACAGAGGCCGAGTGTTCGAGGGCTAGACGATACTCAGAGGTGGATCTCACGTCGAGTCAGTATCCGAAGGTGGACATCAAGAAGAGACAATACTCAGAGGAGGTTGACAGGTGAGAGTGTTGTGGAGGCTATCTGTACCTACCCTTCAGGTAGGATCCGTGGTGGACGATCTAGGAGCTACGCTATCTGCACCTACCCTTCAGGTAGGATCCGAGGAGGACGACCCAGGAGATTCTTTCATTCTTCCAGCTATTTGTCTTTTTCCGTTGTACTTTCGTTCAATTGTAGCTGTACTTTCAGTTGAGTTTGTATTCTGGCCCACTTACTTTTCAACACTTTCTTTTGTACTTAGTGTATTACTTCCGCTTGTACTTTGGGATGTTTTGTTTACTTTTATAAAGGCAATGCCTTCCTAGTTATCAGGATTTATGCCTTTGGTGCTAGTCGCCAGCCCCTGGCCTATGGAAGGTGAGCTTGGGGTTGTCACGGCACTGGCCCCGAGGATGGGTCGTGACACTATCACTTTTTTATTTTATATAATTTAAGAGGTCAAGGATCATCATATTTCTCAGTATAGAGATAAATTAATATAGAAACTTTTAATAGAGATCTTCTAAAACCAATGAAGACATAGACGGTATGTTTCAGTACCATAAAAACACTGGTCCTTCAAGATATTGTATGAAGCATCTGATCTTATATTCTTCTTACTACTCAAGTGCTCCAATAATGTAGTCTAAGTGAGATATGAAGTGTGGGAGATGTTACTCTGGGTCACTAGTGCCATTGAATATCTGGATGTTTGGATTTAAAATTTTTTTTAGGTGCGGAATCACATCCACCCATTCATGATACAATTTCCTTTTTTTCTTCACCAATACTCAGTGTACTTCTGTGACATGCGTTCTGGAAGCTAGGGACACAATGGAGTCAAGAAGTTCTTCCAGAATGGTTGGTGGGTAGACATTCTAGTAGAAGAGACTGGTGGAATTTGATTTGGTTTACCCAAAAAAAATGTGTTTTGGGTATTCATTATTATATGGTTAGAGATATATTTCTTGAAATGACTCCTAATTCAACCATAGTGAAAGGAATTTTTTATAGTTTTTAGTTATCAAGCTTAGATACACTAGTTTTCTGAACATAGATCTAGCTATATGGCCATTCTATGTTCTTATAGGCTGAGAAAATTTATCTTTTTTAGTTATACAATGGAGGGGAAGCATTGAACTCTAAATAGGAGTTATACTCAATAATATGAATATTTTCTCTGAGTAGTTCAACATTAAATTGTCTCAATTTCTCTAACTCAACTTCATATTGAGATAATTTTTATTTAGAGGCAAGATTGTCAGTCTCTTAGGGTGGTGGGTGGGATATGAACACACCATTACCTTTATCTTTGGTTGAAACCCACTGAGTGGGTGGTATATGAGTATTTAATGGAGCACTAAAATTACAAGACTTCCTCTAGGGATGGGTACACATACATTCTAGAAATGTCAGCGTGCACCATATTTTGGTTAGTATATTCCATAATACTATTTTACTTCGACATTGTGCACTAAATCATATTTGGTGGAAATTATAATGAAATTTATTGATGTGAAAAATATAATGGGGACCAGAACTTCATCTAAATGGTAAGTATATCCATCATACATTGTTTTTTTTCAGAAAAATATTTCTATATTTCCTTGAATTTACCTTCTAAATAGGATACATTTGTTTATTATCCAAATGGGGTCTAGTTTTTTCCTTCCAGGTAATCCCTTAGAAGCAAATTGAAGAGGGTGTCCCAAGGGAATTCATAATAGGGCACACTGAACATGATCTAATTGAGAAGGATGGATCTTCCAATAAGAGGAATTGTGAAATCTTTCCAGGTGATGTTTCCAGAAGAATTGGGAACACTAATTTCTATGGGGAAGGATGGGGTAGTGAAATAAATTCCATTATCCCTATTGGAATGTGTTTTCATGATTCTCGCCAATTATATCTTAGAACCATTGAGGTTTTGATGATCCCATGGGTTTTAGTGGTGGTAGAAATGATGAAAATTCCTCTAGACCTATGCGTTTTGAAATACATTGTATTTCTATTGTGATGAATATCACAAATGAAATTTTTATTTTTTGAGATTTTTTTCCAAACATGAGTTAGATGAAATAAATTTTATGAGTGTGAATTTCTAACCACATATGGTTTCTCTATAGTTGGGGGTTATTTTCATCCTCAAACATGAATCCTACTCCTATTATTTGAATCCTAGTGTAGAAACCTATAAATTTATATCTCACATCGAGTACACTATTTTTGTACCTCAGATATGGAAGGGTCCTATTGGTTAGATCAGTTCGAATATAAATATATCATTTTCAATTCTTGACCCAATTAAATGATGTTTCATGATTCATTTCTTAGTGGAATTTGTAATCTATGGATCAGAGTAAAACACATCACTCTATGATCACCCCAAAATATAATATTTATATAAGTGGGTGAACCATTTATTAATTAGAACAAAATATTCATGTTTCCAATGCACAAATTTTGGAGATCCTTGAATTGATTTCCTTATATTAGATATTATGCAGCTGAAAGGACAACCAATTTTATTTGGTGACTGAGATCACAAATTTTCTTAACATGATTTTCATACACCCCATATGAAAAATGTTTTTTTCCTAAAATGAAAACAAGTTTTACATAGGTTTAAGTGAAGATAATGTATGAAATAATCTTTTAGTGATTCTATAATGTCATACTCAGGGGATTCTATGGGAAAAACATAAACATTTTATATTATTTAGCTACTATTATCCACATAACTAGGTATTCTTCTTATCTTATGGATGGTATTATTCCACCAAATATGACACATGATATCATTTCCTAGCTATATTACTAAGTAAGAGGGATTAGTTAGAATATACTTCTTTAAATCAAATGATTGATGATCAAACAATGGCATAGAAGATGACTATTTACATAGATTGGCCTTTAGCTATGAGGATACTTCACTAGCTAATGATGAGGCACTTTATGCAGTCGAAATCAATCCTTTGAGTTCCAAAAATTATTAGGGAATTATAAAATGATTTTTAAAAATTATATTACCTTATTATTGATTGATCTTTCATCCTCAAGGAGTATTTTCATAGTTCCTACCATGAAAAAAGATTCTATGATTGATCATCATATTTCCACAGGGAGGACCTTTACAGTTGATACTATGGGTAGGACCTATAGAGTTTCTAATCATTATTTCATGGGGAGGGACTTTAAAATTACTTATAACTTCTCTTTTTGAGGATAAATCATTAAATTCCAGATCCACTATCATTAGATGTTAAAGGTACTTAAGAATGTTAACATTGATTAGTGAATGAATATGTGCTTGATCTTAGTTTGTGGATTTCCATTGATGAGATCATATTGATATTTATGGTCAGGTGAATAGGGCTAGGACTCAAATGAACATGATGGGATATTCTATCAAGAATCCCAAGTATTAAATAGAAAAATAATATGAGTCTCTTTTTTATCTTTAGGTTCTTTTGAGACATGCTAATAGGCCTCTTGGATGGGGGAGAGAATATAATCCTTCCCATCAATATGATACACAAGGATATGAATATGGAATTCATAATTGTTGGAAGGAATATGGTTATTCTATTATGTTATTTATAGAGTATACTATAAATCCTCTCTAGTAGTAGTAGGGATACAATCCTTCTCTAGAGTGATTTCTAGAATATACCGATGAACTCTTGAGATATCGGTAAGTATATGAACCTACTAAAGTATGCCATTGAAATCTAGTTGGAATGAGAATATGAGCATGATCTTATTTTTCATTTTTCACTATATGTTTTTGATGATCCTCTTGAATTATAATGGGAATATAATTCCACTCTTTGGTAGATCGCGTGGAATTTTGATGATATGTTTTATTCTTTGGGGTATAATTATAACCCTTTTCCCTTTTGGCTGTCATAATATATTGATGGTAGTATTATTATACTACTAAAGGATATGATGGAAACTATATAGAGAATGATAAGGTATTTTATCCCATCATTCCATTACCACAAGATATTCTAGAAGGATTTTGTTTTGGTAATGGGGGTATTAGCCCATTAATTAGTGAAAGAGGGAATATGAGTCTACTATAGTTATCCATTCACGATCAAGATAAGTTGATGGGATTCAAATGTGAAGGTAAGAATATGGTTCTAGTCTTTTGGAATCTCTAGGTTGTACAAATGATTTTACTCATAAGGAAAATGGATATATTCTTGTTACTTATTATGGTGGTTTTTCTTCCTTTGGTGGGAAAAGTTTTTCACTTGATCTTGAGTGGAAAAGGCCATGGTGTCCTAAGTAACCTCCTAAGTATAATCCTATGTATTTGAGACTATACAGAGTTTCTTTGGTAGTAGATAATGGTTGTAACTTTCTTGAATGATTCCTAGATGAAATAGGTATCATATGTAACCTATTCTTTTTCCTCCCTAATATAAGGAAGGTAAGTGTCACCCAACTCTGGTGACAAGATACTAATGTGGTTGGAGGTGGAATAAAACACCGAATGCTTATCTATTATGGTATACCTTTATCAATAGGGATATCCACTGGGATTCATCCTCTAGAGGCAGTTACATTTTTACTCCAAGGTGGGGATAATACCTTTGATGTATTACTCCCTTACAAGTGTATTTGTAACCTATTTTTGAAGAAGATTCATAAGAGATGACATGTTCTTGGTTGTGGGGGTCACATATTTTGGAAAATGTTATGTCATATACTTATCACTAGGATGATGCCATAAATTTTGGTTTTTTGGGGATATTGATTGGAAATTTTGGATAATATAAATGAAAAAAACAATAAAACCCATTAATATAGAATCATAAGTAATAGAATGTTTAATTGATATATTTTTATATTGAAGTATTCATATCATGTTAAATATTCTTATTTCTAATTGAAACTCTAATGTATCTCTACCATGATGTTTTTAGTTGGTATAAAATCACTTTCCAAAGTTATATAGTTGTTGGGACTTTTCCCAGTGGCACATTGGAATGTGAAGTAGTTGAGAGGATGTTAGGTCGGATTCATTCACACCTTTTGGGGGAGAAATATTTTTTACTTGGGGATTCTATTATATATTTAATATGTATTTTATGAATCCTTCTAAAATATCAATTCCGGATTGGTTAACTCTATACTAACGATTTATTGATAACATGCATTGATGTGAACATCTTTGTGTATTAGAGGTTCTCTATATTTTCCTTATTAATTAGAGATTCTTTAGTTATTAGTCCATGGTTTAAATTCGTATAGTTGGGAACTTTGGAGTGAAATTACATATGTTAATGAGGTAGGTATTTATGATGTATGGATCAGGCCCATGAGAAGGGATTTATATGTATCTTGGTGAAAGGAATCAAAACCCATGTAGTTTAGTGATACCTAATAGGACACATCTTAAGTTTTAAAGTCATGAAACAAGAATCATTGTGGTGTATTTTAATGTCTTGAAACAATGAATAATTCTACATATTTTAAACTCATGAAGAATAAAATTCAAGGAAAGAGATACCTGGTGATGGTTAATATGGGTCTTATGCATAATATTATCTTTGCAATTAATTTTAAAGATAATATAGAATAATGAGTAAAGATTTATTTCACAAGGAATATGGATCCTTGAGATGATATATTGGGATAATGGGGATATGTCTGAAAAATTAGGTTATATCCTTAAATGTGTCTTAAAAATGATGGTTCACTAAGGTATATGAACCTAGGGATATGACATCTAATCATGTGATGAATACAACCTAGAGAGGGAGGATGTAATTATATTCATGAAGAATATGACCCCATGAATATGTATATCTTTTATAAGGAATATGGGCCTATGAGAAGGTTGACTTGGTTCATGGGTACATAACCCAATTATCATGATATGAACTTATTAGGAATGTGACCTAAAGAGGATAGTTCACTAGGGGATATGGACCTGGTGAAAAGACATCTAAGGTTGGGGAGAATATATCCCAATGAGGGAGGATGGAATTGAATTTATAGGGAATTGGAACCCATGAAGATGGATATAGTGATTACTTAGAAGGAATATAACCCTTTATATAGGGGCTTGATTATATTTAGAGTATGCACCAATTAATAGATATATTTGGATATTGGGTTTCAATATTGGGTGTTGCTTTATAAAAAATGTGTCTCAATGAGAATGGTTATTAAGGGATATAGACTTAACAAATGAATGTACAAGATCAAAGGGAATATAGATTAGTGAGGAAATAAGTAGGTGTTTTTTTTTCTGGGGTTGAACCATAGAGTGGCATCTTACATATCTTAATTAATATAAATTAAATCCCACATATTTTGTGGTGCATTTTTTAAAGTCATACGATAGGACTGTACCATGAAGTTTAACCTCATGTGGTTATAATTAATGCATCATAAACAATTAGAAAATAGATGATTTATTAGGGATTATGTATAGGGATTCCTTAACGAGGAATGTATCATTGAGTGGGATGGGTTTTTTTCTTGATGAGCCATGATTATTGCTTACACCTAATATGATTCCAAGAATGATGATTGGGAATTGAGAGACCATCAGTGGGGATTACACATGAGTTTATGATACCAATATATATATGTTCCTTTTTTTTATGATTAAAGGTAATGAAATCATCAATGGGAATATGGATGGGTCCTATACCAGGAAAGGAGTCCCTTTTACACATGGATCATTGAATCAAATTAGGAGCTATAATGAGCATACTGAGGCAAGAGAGTGTTCCAGTGTCATCATGATAGGGAACTCATTATCAATGGAATCCATGATTTTTATTCCCCTAAGGATTATACCTATATGGGAGAAAAATTCCCAAAAATCATTTTTCAATGGAATACACGATTGAGGGAGGGTGCTCATGATGCGCCTGATGAATCAATCATGTAGGTCAGATGGTTTTGGGAGAGGTCTTAATTTGGATTTTTTTGGATTTTAACCATGGTAATAGGGATCCAAGATTGTATTTTACATTGATATAGAAAAAATAGATTCAATAAGAGAGGGATAAGACCTAAGGGGGTTCATTTTCCCATCCTTTGAATGCTACATGAAGTGGTCATATGAGGTCTAAATGCTACCCAAGTAGAAGCTGTTGAGAATTGTGTGATGTGTAATTTATAGGACATATGGTTCTCATAAGAGGAGTGATACATGAAATAAAAGGCCTTATACATAGGGAATGTATTTAAGTATAATTTGTGGAACATTTTATGTGAATCCACACTCTATGAAATGAGTTCTTGGGGTTATTTCACAAAGGATCCCTCATGAAGAAAATGATTCTCAAGAGCGATTCATGAAGGAATTAATTCAAGAAACTCCTACTATAACCTATTCAATGTGTTTTTAATTCAATATTACTTGTTATAATATCTATACAGTCTCCATAAAAAAGATCCCATGTTATTGATATCTAATATTTTTTATTTAACTCTATTATCACCCTCTTAATCTTAGGATGATGCTGAATAGTTATAAAAAATTAATGATAAAAGATTTCATAAAATGGGAAGCTGTTGGCACCAAAATTTTGGAAGAACAAGAACAAACAGAAATCATTAGGGGATGCCTCATGAAGCCCATTCATGGAGTCCCCATGGCCCCACGACCGGCGCCCAGCTTCCCTATTGTGAAGTCAGTGTGGAGCAAGGAGGTGGGATGCTCCACGAACCAATTTGACATTCACAAACCGATTTTATGTTCACGAACCCACCACAGAGCAAGGAGGTGGGATACTAAGCGAAACAATTTGATGTTCATGAACCCACCACGGAGCAAGGAGGCGGGATGCTCCATGAACTGATTTGACATTAATGAACCCACCATAGAACAAGATATGTCTTCATGTCGAGGGGGATCTACTTTGCGGTGCCCCTTTCCTATAAATACCGGTCTCCCCTTGATCCCATTGGAAACATCATTCGACCTTTAGCCTTCTTAGCTCCCAAATCATGAATCAATATCTGCTCTGCGAACCATTATCTTTTCAAGGTACTTTTTCATCATGAAGTGCCTCCCCCTTTTCATGAATTCATCCCCTCTTCAAAGAGGGATGCCCTTTGCGGAGCCCATGGGCCTCCGCAAAGGAAGGGGATCCCCAAGGGGAATCAGGTATTTGTGGAGCACTTATGCTTTTCAAAGTACCCTCCATGCACATGTGACCCACATGATAAGGTAGGATCACTGTGCTTCACGAAGCACATTGCTTCACAATGCTCTGCTTTGCAAGGAACCCTTGCTTCGTGATGCATTGCTCCGCGAATGCCTTTCCACTTTGCGAAGCACCTTCCATATGCATCTATGTCCTATGACTAGGCTAGGCCACTTCACTTTGTGAAGCACACCCCTTTGCGAAGCTCCTCCACTACATGGATCACCAGAGCTTCACGAGGCTTCTACCTATGAACCCCTTTTCTCCGCAACTACTTTTCATGTACGACCCTCCAGGTTTGCACGAAGTGATTTCAAAGTCCCTTGGGCAGTACTTCCCATTGAATTTCTTCGCCTCATGATTCTTTTCATAGGCATGCTAATGACTTTTTCTTCTTCTCATTTCCACGCTAACGTGGACCCCTAAATGGATCACTCCATAACACCCCTTTTCCACGACATTGTTGATGCCTTCCATTCCCTAAGGGGTGGGAGGTATCAGTTATGTAAGTCCTAAGGGGTGCGGAGTAAACCCACCTCGTTTGAGTTGCAAGATGTTAAACTGCCAAGATTCATCGTCCTCAACACATGACATTAAATTGTGACCTCGCCCCATGCACCGTATGTGAGGTTCCCCACCTTGTACATTCTGCACACCCACTGGTCTCCACAGGAGTGAAATCATTCCTCACATGGAATGAGATCCTCTTTATTGGAGCGGTGTCTATCTATGGGGAAAGGGAAACCACCTTGCTGTAAGCCCCTCTATTTTCTTATAGGAGGTAGCATCCCTACTCCTCCTCTCTTATTCGGTTCCAAATCCCTCTCCCTTTGGGATTTTTCGCCACTGGGCCTCCAACCTAGAGTAAGTCCCAATCTCCATCTCCCTGGGCCGTGGATCACGCGTAAGCCCCTGTTTCCATTTTTGGCCACTAACCACATGTATGCAGCCCATTACACTTCCCATGGATGCACCTTCCACGACATAATAGTCCGGCCTTTGCTGCCTCTTGTTTCTTACACTGAGCTTGACTCACGTGGGCTTAGGGTAAGCATCGACCATGATATCCTCTCTGGGTAGCCTATAGTGTAATCCCCACAGCCCATTCTGAACTACGTGGACTTTGATCCTTGCCAAGGCAAGGTACGTAGGAAGCCTCCCTGAGGTTCAATCCCAACAACCATTGGTCTCGACCACCTTCACGTCAGTTCCCACTCCATTCTAAAATATTTAGACTTTGATCCTTGCCAAGGAAAGTTACGTAAGAAGCCTCCCTGAGGTTCAAGCCCAAAAAAAATTGGTCCCGACCACCTTCACGTCAGTTCCCACTCCATTCTGAACTATGTGTACTTTGATCCTTGCCAAGGCAAGGTATGTAGGAAGCCTCCCTAAGGTTGAAGCCCAAAAACCTTTGGTCCCGACCACCTTCACGTCAGTTCCCACTTCTTCTAAACTACATGTAATTTAATCCTTTCCAAGGAAAGGTACGTAGGAAGCCTCCCTGAGGTTCAAGCCCAACCACCATTGGTGCCAACCCCCTTCACGTCGGACCACCTTCATCCCACAAGACGTTAAACTGCATGCCCCCTTTTCATCCTATACGACATTAAACTGCATCCACCATCCCGAACTACGTGGGATTTGATCCTTGTCTCTTAGACAAGGTACGTAGGAAGCCTCCATAAGGTTCAACCCTATCCAGTGGTAAGCTGTTGTGACCTTATCTAGAGGTAATCCATTGTGACCCCATCCAGTGATAATCCGTTGTTACCCCATCCAGCGGTAAGCCATTGTGCCTCCATCCAACGGTAAGCCGTTGTGAACCCCATTCAGTGGTAAGATGTTGTCAACCTAAACCCAATGGTAAGCTACTATCGTCCCTACTGTTGGGACCCATATCGCTGGTCCGTCCTAGTAGCGTAAGACCATCATAGGGATACTAACCACGTGTAAGCCCTAATATATCATTGGGTCGCTGTCCTCTTTACACACCCTGATTCTATACTCCACATCCTAAACTACGTGGACTTTGATTCCCTGCCACAGGGATACATAGGAGGTCTCTTCGAGAATCAATCCCAACATCACCGTCGCCCACAAGTCGACTCCATCTCATTCTCCATACAATTAACTTAACCATCAATTATCCATCTTGATTCTTACCTGAGCTGCCACATCCCAATGAGATCATGAAAATTAACCTCTTCACTACCCCTATTGGTATCCGGGTAACTAACCACACGTTAGCCCCGACATCAGTGTTCCCTCCAGGGGTTTTACCCATCTGATCCACTCTAGTCAATGTTCTGATCAGTCCAATCTATCTCCGCCAGATGTTAAACTCACGACATACCCTATGTTAAACATGGTAAGCTGAGGAAAACCTCAGTTATATGCCTATGGAATATAATTACCCGCATTTGACGTGAGATTACTCGAGCTTCCACACCCTCAAAAATCCCTATAACAAGGGAAAGAAATCCAGACGCGCTAGTGTTCCAGCATCCAGACACGCTAGTGATGTTCAACGTGACTACTCCCCCGACTGAAGGTTGCTGCCTTGACTGGACCCATTGAAATGTCCCGAAAGAAGTAGTGTAATTAACCAGCTTCCATGAAGAAATGGCAATAGGAATAGTTTCATGAACAACGTCTTAATCTATAAAGGAGACCCGAACTAGGTGAAAAGTTATAAGGAGTAATCCATGGAAGGAAGAACTGACATCCCATCATCCCGTTTCAATCAAGGAGAAAATTTCCTTGAATAAGCGACAGATGCTGCTCGCCTTTGGAAAGTGGGAATGCGGGGAAACAGTTGTGCATCCTACATAGACAGATGCACGCACCCCAGTAAAAGCGTCGGAAACAGAAATGGTGAACCCTACATGAATTTATTCTCCTCAATGTGGAGATTATTAGTGTTAGAGAAATTAGTGGATTAGCGTGTCACTGAATCCAGTTATCCAGCACTGGGTCCTACCAAGAAAATAGCAGGCCTGGTGTGAAACTCACCAGAAGTTGGGGCAGTCAAAATGTTGGACATCCCGGTCTATGAAATTGTCAGCATGGATAATTCTTACCATCCATGGGAGATGGAATGGAATTGGGGCACTAGACGTCGATTTATTTTTTTCAGCACTAACAAATTAATCTCACTGCTTTTCAGGAACCAAACTGCTGCACTAGGAACCGGATTTCCACCCGCCCACTAACACAGGGGCAGGGGAAATTCTAATGCGGCAATCCCACGTGGCTCAACCACTTCTACAATGGCTTCCACACCCATAGCTTCTGGGTTCCCATGCCCCATCTATCCTTCTAAACTCGTACAATGAAGGGTGATAAGTGAGCTCATACACCGATATGAGGAGGAGGGGATTATCCTAACTCAATATACGGCTCACCGGGATTTAAAGGTGTCTGCGCCTCATCGCCACTGCCCCCAAGGTCTGCGCAGGGAGCCACTACTCCCCGCCCCAACATCCAATAATTTCGGGAGCCTCTCCCCAGAACGTCTCGATGACTCCCTCCCCTACACCAATGAGGTAGGGGATGTATGGGACAACCTGGCCGAGATCCCGTTCTAGAGCCCCCCAAAGAGGGCCCCCACTAGACTGCGCTAGTTCCACCACCTAGTTCCATATTCTAAAGAGCTGGTAAGCTATGTACTTGCACCATCGGCCCCGGTCCGGCTAACCCAACGCCATCGTCGGGTACAGGCCAAGTAGGACGCCCGCCAAGGGGCGTCGACGTTAGCAACTACTATGGCCCGGGACCCCGCCAACGTGTATCATCAGCCTCCTGTTCACACTAAGTAGGGGAACTTATATACCCAGCCTGGATCAAGGCCCCAACTACCCCACGAGCAGGCTGGATCAACTTTCTCAGCCGCCAGCTTAGGGAGCACCCACCGCGGTTCTCCCCACGGCAGTGACACTCAGTATGGAAGCCTCTCCCGCGCTCATTACATTGGGTATGGGGTCATTCCTCCTACCACAGACTACCGATATGGAGATGTTATGCATCTAGTCAATCTTCAATATGGGGGGATTCCTTGTGTCCTTGCAATAGCTGGAGAAGGTCCTCCTCCCCTCAACAATCAGAGGATTGAAGGTTAGCTTCACTTCACCAGCACCCAGCACGGAGGTCCTACCTGTGTTTGGATTGACCAGTATAACGACCCTCCTTGCACTAACACTGCCAGGCGAAGAAGGCATGGAGTTCCTACCCGTTCTCCTATTAGCTACAACAGAGGTCCTACCTGCTCCATCATTTCCCAAAGAGGTCCCCTCCGCACATCATCCAGTGGACATAGAGGTCCTCCATGTGTTCCCTTTGATATCTGTCTAGGTGCTCCTCACACCTCATCTCTCTCAGGTGTAAGTCCACCCCGCCCCGACAATAGTATTTCTGAAGGACCTCCTCATGCCAAAAATCTACCCTGTTCTAAAAAACCATCCCGGGGTAGGAGGGTGGGTCATCGCCACCATAAAAAGAATGTCGAGAGGATTCAGACTGAGATCAAACCGATTTTCTTCTTAGATTCTGAGGCGGAATATGATTCAGTGATGGAACCCTCACCTAGATCCTCCGTGTCAAGGGCTGGGGCATGAACAAAGCACATTAGTCTCATACTTCTATAATGTGATGTCCATCAGATCCCTTCCTCCCTCCACAAGTACATCCAGGAGGACAAACATTTGGCAACCCCACAGGTTCCGGCCATGTAATCACTACCATCATCACTAGAAGTACTCTCTACCTCGACTAGAGATCACAGAGGGCAATTCTAGGGATAAATGGTAGATGACCAGCATCGTAACCCATCTCCAGTAACCATAGTCCCTATACCAGAAACTGCGGTTTCCAGCCCGTCTTACCGCGATGTGGTGGCCAAGTCACTACACTCTTCAGAGGATAGCCCAAGATGCGATAGCTTGTCATCTTGGTTGCCATATTCTCCACCATCCAGCCTACCATTTCAATGATCTGCATCAGTACCACTATCGATTACCCATCCACCTCTAGTAGATGAGTGAGGCAATGAAGGTCCAGACCCTGAATTTGGACCAAAGAGCTTGTGGGATATTCTCGCAGCGGACCATTTCCCAGAGATGTTCTGGCCAGTTGTAGCACCAAGTTTTAGGGCACCAGAGGCACTCACCCAGGAAGAGGTTGGATGCTTTCTCTAGACTCTATCAGAGACTCATTTCCGCCTTCGGCATCGATGAGTGACCTACCCCAAGAGTCAGGCACACTTCAAAGATATCACCCAACAATGTTGTTTGGTCAATTTGGCCACACTCCCTATGTCCCAGCGCCCTGAATCACCAGGATACCATAAGACCCTCCAATAATGATGCATCCAGAGCTTTAAAGTGCTCCACAGTATAATCAAGGAGCCTTCTCCCCAATGTTCAAATTCGTGGATGGGGGTAGTACGCGGCCCTCCATTTTAATTACATCTGGCACCAGCCTGATTTTCCAGGTGACATAGAGGATATTACTCTAGGTAAGGTCGCGGTTAACATGGCCTATGTCCCAGCGCCCTGAATCACCAGGATACCATAAGACCCTCCAATAATGATGCATCCAGAGCTTTAAAGTGCTCCACAGTATAATCAAGAAGCCTTCTCCCCAATGTTCAAATTCGTGGATGGGGGTAGTACGCGGCCCTCCATTTTAATTACATCTGGCACCAGCCTGATTTTCCAGGTGACATAGAGGATATTACTCTAGGTAAGGTCGCGGTTAACATGGCTAACCTATCAGAGGGAGAGAATGATCTGGAGCTCTTTGATGGGGACTTACCCCCTGAGGGAGTGCCGCAACTATTGGATCCATTGGGAAGGGTCACTCGCCAGCAGAGAAATATACTAGATCTTCCCATGCCCACCGAGGCACTAGTCCTCAGCCGGAATCCCAAAATGGGTTAGGAACCCTCAGAGCTGTCAAACCCTCTGACCCATCTTGATTAGTGTATAAGGCAGAAGATGACCCCTAAAAATCCATGTTGCATCCTCAAATTACCGAATAGAAGAAGGTGGATGGGGAACTCATTGATGAACGTGTTGTAGAGCGATGACCAGACTACGGTGATCCTCAAACAAGGAGGCAGGGGTAGGTACAAAATCCCCTTGGCGAACTACCCCCAGGTGAATCTGACCATCCTTCCCATATAGACAGGTTTGAGGCTGAAACTTACAGTAATAGGGCGTGGTATGTGTCACCAAATCCTTCTGAACAACGTGAAAATCCTCGGGACCCAACCCAGATTCCCCTAGCTGCTCCACAGGTCATACCACCAGCCGCTCCATGAGCTGCTGAGCCTGTTTATCATGTTGAAAAATCCACCAACACACTAGTGGTCAGGGATACCAATCAAGATAGGAATCCCCACTAGGATTATCCAATGGAGGCACTCATCTCCCACCTTGAAGCCTTAGAGACTCGACAGGTGGAAATCCCACCTGATGACAAGCCATAACCGGCATGGGTGGATGATATGCCTGCACCACTGGGTTTTGGGAATCCCACATTTTCCCCCTTTAACAGGATAGGGGACCCACCACAGCCCCTGGCCCACTTTGTCTCTTGGTGGACAGGACTCACATTCTCTCTTGACATGTCGCTGACTCAGGAGCAATTGTTGACAATGTGCATAGGAAATGTCAAGACGGAACTAGTCCCCTCTCTGATCACCCAGAACTACCTTGGGGGATTTTTAGACTTCTCTGATAAGGCCCAGTGCCTAAAAGAATCCTTACACTAGGCTAAGCAGGAATGTCCGTTGCCTCCTACAATCCCCGCGAGAAGGGCCTCTAGGGACGATCCCACCATAGTGGCTCAAATAGAGGCCCCCAAGAAGCTTGAGTTATTATTAGCATAGCTACCTCTATAGCCTCGTAGAGGCCCTCCACCTCTGGTGTAGCCTCTGGCCCAGCAGCGCCCACCTCAGAATCTACAGGTGCCCTTGCGCAATGCGCCGCCAACGCCTAGGCGAGATAACCAAGCTTTACCTCCTCGGTAGGCCCCTCCAGCACCACGTCAGGGTCAGTCTCCAAGGCCCCCCTTCCCTAATAGGAGGAACCAGACCTAATCATTCAATGAGGCAAAAATCCCTAGTTATTTACAAAGTTCCCTAGAGCAGGGGATTATACGTTTGCCTGAGTGAAAGAGTCCAGAAGAGGCGAACCTCAATGATCGCCCTAATTACTGACCCTACCACCGAATCCTGGGGAACACTCTCAAATAGTTCTATGTGTTTAAATATTGGCTTCAAGACTAGGTTTATAACAACATAGTCCGATTAGGCCCATCTCCGGCACAGATGGCATGCATCTTCGTGAGGCTAGACAGCAACAGTGACAACAAAGGATAGTGGAATCAGGTTTCTAGCCATGGGTCCTAGAAGTATGATAACTAGATGGCTCATAAAACAGTCACCCATTCCCATGGTGTTATCCATGCATGCTTGAATCAGCCAGATCCTTCAGTAGCTGCAACAACTACTTCTGCATCATTGTCTCATCCATCGTCTTCCTAGAAGAGAAAACACCGACTATGTAAGGGAAAGAAAAGTCACCCTCCGATGCCATAATCATCCCTTAATCGTGGAAACTTCATGCCCCCATAGATGGAGATCCCACCCAGAATCCGTCTGGTAGTGGAAGACTCTTAGACTGATGGTCAAGGGTACGCCTCGGTTAATACCGTAGAGATGGTAAATCCCTACATGATTCCTAATGATGAGGAGAGCTAGGAAGATCCTCCCATCATCCCCAGCCATTGTCAGTGTCGACTGAGTCGCGATAATATGGGACTTCAGAGTGCCTCGGTCGGTACTTCCAGCCAGGCTGTGCACGTGACCGAAACCAACCAGCATACCCAACACAAAGCTCAACATACATAGCCTTATCATCTGGTGAAATCAGGCCCGCCTTCACTACTGTTCGTGCTGTTGGATCAGGCAGAGTCACCTCGACTGCTCCGTGACCAGCCACGCTTTTCCACAGGCTAGTCTCTGTCATCTGTTCCTCATCCAGTAGTCACTCTGCAGACTTCAACTAGTGAGCAATGGGATATTCCTAGCACTCTTCAGCCGCTATCCCAACTGGTAGGGCCCACCATACCTCCTGTCATAGAGATACCTCCTGTAAGCATAAGTTCATGCCTAGCATGTATGTATGGTGTTTCAAACATATTTCTAGTATTCCAACAAATCTCTCTATCCTGGAGGCCCTTTTCCTGTCATTAGATATGTGTGAGGCCCTCGCTGAGGCTTTAAGAAGCCCCATCCAGTTTGAGACGAAGGTAATAGCCGCAAAGGTTTTTCATGCTGAGGTGGTCCAGAATACTGAATTCCAGGCCATCATCTCATTATCTGGAGAAGATGGAGGCTCTCCCATACAGGGGCACATTCTCCCACTGTACATCATCGGCCAATTCAATGGCATGGAGGTTCATCACTGTCTTGTCAACACAGGCTCCGGAATCAACCTAATCCCGACTCATACACTGCGAAATCTGGGATTGTCGAAGGATGATTTGAGTCCCTCTGACTTAATAATCCAAGGTTATGATAGGACGGAGAAGACACTGGTCAGAAAGATCCATTTGAAGACCTAGTTCGGTGGTCTAATTGCCAGCACCGATTTTATGGTTGTCTCCCAGGATACCGCCTACAATGCCTTGATGGGTAGGCCATGGATCCACCTACATGCGACAGTTCCTTCATTATATCACCAGTGCCTTAAGTACTCCCTTAATGGTTGAGTGGGTGTGCTTCAAGGTGACGCATCCCCCTTTTCCTCTTGTGAAGCCCGCTATCTGAATGCCAACTACTACAAGAGAAAGGACAAGAAGATTTAGACTAACGAGGTCAAGCATGCTACAACTACAACCGACTCATGGGAAAATTTGGATGATGCATACGTTTTTCCAGTTCATCGATTAGATGATACAACTCCAGACATGAGGCAATGCTTCTTTGTTTTTAGAACGAGGGGGGAGTACATTCCCAAGTCTAAGTGATGCCGGAAGATCATCTCATAATCCTACACAAACCAGCCTCAGGTGGTCCCGGAGCCTCCTACTCCCATAAGGTATCAGGATGTCCGCCCCATGGCAACGACAATACATCATACGTGCTTGTTTTTCTAGGATAGAATTAACCGGCTCAAGAAAGTTCCACTATTTCTTCAATATCATCAAGCGTGGCCCCTTGGGCTGAAGACCAGATGAGATTGGATCAGCATCCTTCATCACTTTGGTTGCGACAGCACAGGAGTTCCCCGATGTAGTGTCCACTGCTTCTCAGGCTGGTACCAGCCTCCAATCGGGAGCTGCCGACTCAAAGGAAGCTCCTCCCACTAAGGATCCCCCATCCATAAGTGAAGAAGAGGATTTAGAGGATGATCCCCCACCTTTAAAGAGGGTATCTCCACCACGATTGACAAGTTGTTACAGGTGAGCCTCAGTAGCGAGGAAAACCCGAAAACCACATTGATCAGTGCCACCATGCCCCTTGAGGAGCAACAAAAGTACATATAATTCCTTAAAAAACACTTTGATGTATTCTACTGAAGTTATGATGAGATTCAAAGACTAGATCCTCTAGTAGTTGTCGATCGCCTCAGTCTCCCGACAAATCATCGCTAGTTCAAGCAGCCTCCCAGAAAGATGCACCCTTCTCATGGTGCCATTCTTGAGGTAGAAGTTGATAATCTTATCAGAACCAATTTCATTAAGGAGGTCTAGTACCCCAAGTGTCTAGCCGACATTGTTCCAGTAAGAAATAAGAACGAATAGATCAGAGTTTGCATCAACTTACGAGATCTAAACCATCACTGTTCGAAGGATGATTTTCCCCTTCTTGTGACATAATTGTTGATCAAAGCTACAGTTAGGTTCCAAGCCCTCTCCTTCATGGATGGGTACTCTGGGTATAACCAGATTAGAATGTCCCATGATGATGAAGAGTCTATTGCCTTTAGGGAACCCCAAGGTACTTTATGTTACCAAGCCATGCCCTTCAGTTTAAAAAATATGGGTTCCACCTATCAGTAGGATTTGCATCACATATTTAATCCAATACCCGGAAAATTGGTGGAATGTTACGTAGATGACCTGGTGGTGAAATATCTCCAACATCAGGACCATATCAAAGACCTTGAGAAAGTGTTCGGCTTCCTCTATTCTCGTCACCTAAAGATGAACCCATTGAAGTGTGCCTTGAGGGTCACATTTGGAAAGTTTCTTGGATTCATTGTCAGATACAGGGGCATTGAGATCAAACCAGAGTAGATCAAGGACACTATACAGATGTATCCTCAAAGAAACATTTGGTAACTTCAAGGCTTCCAAGGCCACTTAACCTACATATGCCGATTCATCACGAATTTGGCCAGAAAGTGTAAGCCCTTTTCTCGGATCATGAAGAAAGGCACCATCTATGAGTGGGACGAAGTGTGTCAGACTTCTTTCGAGGAAATCAAGCAATATCTTCTCCAGACCCTAGTATTAATGCCACCCATCTCCAGAAAGTCACTGGCCCTTTATGTGACTGCCCTTGAGTGATCTCTCAGTGCCCTTCTCTCCTAGAAGAACAAAAAGGGAACAGAGAATATCCTCTACTACCTCAAATACATACTCCTCGATACGGAGGCCAGATACTCCCCTATCAAGAAGAGATACCTTGTACTCGTATTTTTAGTATAGAAGTTGCGACATTATTTGTAGCACTACGAGGTACAACTGGTGTCCCGAGTAGATCCACTGAAGTACATCCGGAACCTCCCCATGTTGACAGGCCATCTAGCTCGGTGGGTAGTGATTCTCCAGAAGTTCGACATTTGGTTTTTCCCTCAGAAATCTATTAAGGGGAAAGTGTTTGAAAACTTCCTTGATACCCATACAGCTCTTGGGGACCAGTCCCTGGACCTTGATTTTCCTGATGAGGAAATCCTCTCGGTAGACCAAGCCATCCCATGTTGGAAAATTCACTTCGATGGTGCTTCCTGGAGCCCCACCGGCAGAAGACTCAATGACCCCAAGCTCAAAAGAGTAGGCCTAGGTATCATATTTATAACCCTATCACATGATATTCTTACATACTCACTCTTGTAGTCATAAGGTTGCACCAACAATGAGGCAGATTATCGGGCTCTCATTACTGGCCTCGAGTTGGCCCTCGAGATGGATGCCCCACATTTACATGTGAAAGGGGACTCTGAACTGGTCATCAAGAAGATCAATGGTGACTATGTCGTTAGAAATCCAGAGATTGTGCCATTTTTGGAGTGCACTCTCTAACTAATGTCCCAATTCCCATAATGGACAGAAGTTACTCACGTCCCTCGATCTCAGAACGGTCGAGATGATGTCCTAGCCGGTCTAGCTGCATCACTTGCAGAGCCCGAACAAGATGATATTATTATCCACATGGCACACCGAAGAGTCATTTCTCCCATCACTCCAGATGACGATGACAACTCACAGGTAAGCCACCTTACCACCGGTGCCTCCATGTCAGGACCCCCAGGCCCCCCAAATGCAGTGACTGAAGTGACTCCCAATTGGAGAACCTCCTTTATCGAGTATCTCCAAAATGGTAATTTCCTGGCAGATCAGGCCAAGAACGAGAGAATTCGATGTCGCACGTTATAGTTTACCCTCTAGGACGGTCCTGGTCATGAGAAGATCCTCTACAAGCATGAGTTTGATGGGGTTCTCATCTGTTGCATTCAAGGAGTTGAGATTTCTCAAGTCATGAAAGAAATTCATTCCGATTCTTGTGAGGCTCATCAGACTAGGCCAAAGCTATCTCACCAGATCCAGAGACTGGGGTACTTTTGTCCCTCCATGATCCATGACTGCATCGAGTTCTCCAAAAGGTTTCAGGTGTTCCAAATTCATGTTAACTTCATGCATCAACCGCCAGAGCCTCTCTACTCCACCAAGTACTCCTAGCCATTTGTGGTATGGGGACTCGATGTTGTGGGACCATATCCACTGGAAACATCTCGCCAGTGTAGATTCATCCTGACTACTACAGATTTATTCTCCAAGTGGGTAGAGGAAGTTCCACTAAAAGAGGTCAAAGCTCATTCCATCATTGAATTTGTGAGATCCAACATCATCTACCAATTTGGAGTCCCTCACGCCGTCCTCACCGATAACGGAACGAAATTCTGAGCAGCTGAGATGAAGAAATTGTACGCTAAGTACAACATCATTTCTAACTATACCTCTCGATATCACGCACAAGAAAATGGACAGATTGAGGATTTTAACAAAACCCTCTCTAACATTTTGCAGAAAATGGTTGGTCAGAATAAGAAGAGTTTTCCAGAAAAGCTCCCCAATTCCCTATAAGATTATCATATGAAAAATTGTAATTCCACCCAGGTGACCCCATATTCTCTGGTGTACGGAACAGAGGCCGTCCTGCCCATCGAGATTCAATTTCCCTCACTGTGCACAACTGTCTATGATTAGAAAGCACCAGATAAAGTAGCTGAAATCCCTTTGGATGAGTTGGAAGTGCTCGATGAGAATAGGCTTGGTACCCTGCACAATCTAGAAAGGAATCAGAACAAGATAGATAGAGATTTAAACAAGAAAGTTAGCCTCCACTTCTTCTTGCAAGGAGACTTGGTATTGACCCTAAAGGCACTAATGATACCTGGCAGAAAACCACCCAAGTTAGAGCCAAATTGGGAAGGACCTTACATCATTCACATGGTTTACTCCAATGGAGTATACTCATTGGTTACCATGGATAGTGAGAATATAACTCCTTTCACCAATTCCAAGTTCCCCAAGCAATACTTTGCTTGAGTTCCATCTTACGGTCCTACATGACCTTAAACTGTACAATCCAGTATGACTCCAAACCGCGTAATCGTCCTGTAAGACGTTAAACTGCATCTTAATAACTATGTATGGATTGATTCCCATCCTCATGGGATATGTAGAAATGCTTGGATGCCTTGTCTTGAGTCAATCCCCATGCTCTTCTCGTTTGGGTTCCCCTCCTGGGTGTAGATACCTTGGGGGATCTCATGTGACGCAGCCCAAGCTTCTTTGGCCCCACTTGTGGAAAGATTATGAAGGTCGTGCAATGTGACCCTCCTCGTTATTCTAATCCTACTACGTCCTTACTGCATGACGTTAAACCGCAAAAACCTTTTAGAACTATGTATGGCCTGATTCCCATACTCATGGGATATGTAGGACTGCCCGGACATTTCGTCCGTAGGCCCAGCCCCAAACTTAGGGACCTCCCATTGGGACGAAACACATGGTGTGGTGTAAGCCTTTTACCTCATTAACATCAAGTTCATCATGACAATACCATGTTACACGATGTGGATGATGTGTTTCGAACCAGGTCAACATCTATCCTTTGTTGTTGTCACCACCCCCATATGTACCAAACATGGAGTGTAGTGGTTCATTCTACCTATCCATCTCTCCAAACCTTGGTCTGCTTGACCAGGAGTGTTATTCCAACTGTAGAACCCTTATGTGATGGGGATAGACTAGTACTGCTCCTTGTTTCCCACACTGAGCATTGCTCACATGGGCTTAGGATCTATGATGAGGCAATTACCACATGAGAGGTCATATGGCTACAATTGGCAGGGGTGCTCAGCCTCAGGTCCTTTGACCCCTTTAGCCACCTAACACAAGTTCTCATTTGGGATTGTACGATGTGGTATGGAATCACGTCCTTATTCACGTCGGGATATTTCTCTACACCACACATATCCCCTTGAGACATCCCATCTCATGACCCGTCCTCGGGGCCCATGCCGTGACTACCCCAAGCCCACCTTCCATTGGATAGGGGATGGTGAATAGCACCAAAGGTGTAAATCACAATAAAAGGGAAGACATTTCCTTTATAAAAGTAAAAAAACACAACAGAGTACACAACTAAAGTAAGAACTAAGTAAACTAAGTACAAAAGTAGGTACTGAAAAGTAAATGGGTCAGTATACAAACCCAACTGAAAGTACAATACAACTGAAAGAAAGTACAATAGCAGTAAAGTAAAACAACAACCACCAAGTCATCCTCCGGATATACCACCTAAAGGGTGGGTACAGATGGTCTCCTTAGCTCCTCGGGTCTGGCCATCCACTCAGTGTACGTACCATCTAGTGGTACACCCCCAGGTACTGTCCAGCTCCACAAGCCTCCACCTCGATCAGTGATGTCCGTCTTTTGCATCCAACACCATGTAGTGCGGGCATTGCCCGTGTAGGGGTGAGTATAACGATACTCAGTAGGGACCCCGAGACCCCCGAAGGTCTATTATAATCCACGAAGAATAAACCAAAAAGGAAAAGGTACAACACTAAGTATCAACCAAATCTACTTAGGTATATGACTATACATATAACTAAGTCATCAATCTCAGTTCGGCTTCAACTTCCGAGCCCAAGCACAACTGGTCCACACAGGAAAGAAGTCAATCACATCAATGATAAAGATTGAAAGACATGACTCAACTCACACAGGTATACTACTCCCGAAGAGGGGTGGAGATGATTAGATTTAGCCTCTGAATCATCTCCTCTACCAAACCCATGTAGGATCCAAGTACAGAAATCGTTGCTGCCAAACCCACGTAGGATCCAAGTACAATAACCATCGCTGTCGAACCCACGTAGGATCCAAGTATAGTCATCATCAATACTGAACCCACAGAGGATCCAAGTAAAATCGTCCTCGCTGCCGAACCCTCATAGGATCCAAGTATAGGCGTCATCGTTGCCGAACCCACGGAGGATCCCAACATGGTAGTCATTGCAGTCGCAGCCAGCTCTAGAGTTCCCACACACAATGTACTCAATTCTGGGAGGGTCCACTCCTTGAGTAAAGGGGGTCGATATATCAACTGTCACGAAGTCCTGAGTAGATGTATCTCGAAGTTTTGTCACCTCAAAAGGAACTCAACGCGACAAACGACGCGTCAAACTGACGCCCGATCTGAGAGATATTGGCTTTTCCGTTCCAGGGGCCCAGTTGGAAATATGTTCGGTCCAAAACCGAACGTTTACCAAAGTTTTCCAAAACTCACTTAGAGTATTTCAAAAGGAACACCTCGTCGATAGGGTCTTAGTTCCACAGACGGCGCGTCGATCGGACACGCGGTCTTTGAATTATTCACCTTTAAGTGAATATAGGTCTGACCCGTTAAGTCCAGTGGGCCGACGGGTCAGGTTAACCCAGTTTTGGCGGGTCTGACCCGGCAGGGGTGTCGGACTGGCCCGAAGATTCACGCGGCCCAACCTGAGGGGCGTGGCCCGGATCAAATAGGGAGCGACCCGACCCGAAGTGGTGCGGCCCGACCCAAAGTGGCGTGGTCCGACCCGAAGTGGCGCGGTCCGACCCGAAGTGGCGCGGCGTGGTGCGACCCAGTGTGGCGCGGCCTGGCTCAGCGTAGCCTGGCGCGACCCGGCTGGGCGCGGCCCGACTGGCTCAGACAGATGTCCGAGCGGCTCAGCCTGAAGGTCGAGCGGTTCGGGGGGGGGGGGGGGGGGCTGCCCGAACCGGCAGCGCTACCCACCCAAACCGGCCGACCTTCTAGCGCAAGCACCCCGCTCAGGCAGGCCGCTGGTTTCTTCAGCACGGTGCCCTCCTGGCACCGTGGTTCGGCTCCGATCGGATGGACAGTTCTCTAGCGTGGCACCCTCCTGGCGCCGCAGCTCGCCTCTGCCCGGCCGACCGACGGGTTGGTCGATTCTTCTTCCTAAGCGGCCCACACTATGCAGTTCATGGTTCCTGCATCGCGGCGCCATGGGGCACTGCAGTTCCTTCCTTCGGCCCGGTTCTTTTTTGTCGGTCGAGCGGCCTGCGGTTGCAGGTTGGGGTTCTTCTTCGCGTGGCCAGCGCACGGTCTCCGCCTTCAATTGTTGCCGCTTCCAGATTCCAAACAAGGCAAGAAACAACGGAGGGTCGTCGGGCCGTGTTTGTTTGGCCCACGCCCACAACGTTAGGTGGTAACAATCAGCCAATGATGAGCAAGGTTTCACAAAGAACAAATTTTTTTATTCAAATAAAATGGAAACAAAACACCCTACCTCGATAAAAGACATCGTACGTCAGGCTTCACGGAAGACGGCGTCGCGAAGATAAGATTCGTAGACGATGTTGGCGTGCATCTAAGGAGGAAAAAACATCTCCACACTAGTTGCAGAGAGGATAAGGGAAGGCATGTCATTTCTCTTTGTGGAGTCGGTGTTCTTCGTCGAAGAGGAGTCGTTCTTCACAGGAGGATGATGTTCTTCAACTAAAGAGGAACTTCCTTCTTCTTTTACACAAGAGATCTCTCCAATTTCTCCCAACACAACATGTGATAAAGTAAAATAATAGGCTAATGCTATTATTTTATTAACACAAGAAATTTAAATTTCAAAATTCAAAACACTTAATTAATTAATTGAAGTGGATCAATTTATTAATTAAGGTGTGTTGGCAAGAGTTAAAGAGGGAGAGAGAGATGAAGTGGAAGGGTTACACAATTAAATAGGAGTTAACAAAATAATGAAGGGGGTTTAAGGAGTTTAGGGGGAGGTGAAAGGTTGGGGCTCATATGGGCCCCACCTCACAAATATCCACAAATGGGTAGTTAGGTGGTTGTGGGTCCCACCCCTAACTCCCCCATATAGGATATAACCACCATAGATATAAAATAAAACTATTCTAACAATTTTATTTATTTTAAACTAAATCCCCAAATAATAAAACTGAACCCACTGAAAATGCAACTGCGGTAAAGGTCCCCTTAAGCAATTACCGGTACTACAAGTTCATCGGTGCCCTCATATTTCAATTCCGAGCACCGGTTCAAAATATAGAAAAACCCACTCATTCGTTTACTAAACGTACCAGATCTAAACTTCGTAAATTGATTTCGGGCACACCGGGCATCAAAATCAAGTGCTGTCAGAAGCCACAAACATGTAAAATTCCAAAGTATTTTAAAAAAAAATTTCTTGAAATTTATGAGTCTTTACATTACTCCCACCTCAGGGTTTTACGTCCCTGTAAAGCTACAACATAAACTAGGGAAACAAATGATGGTACTGTGCACACATCTGATCCTCTCGCTCCCATGTTCTCTCCTGGAGGTTCCCGTGTTGCCAATGAATGCGCAATAGAGGAATCGTCCGTCCATGTAGGACCCGCTCCTGTCGATCCTTGATCTCCATCGGGACCTCCATGAATGTAGCCCTGTCATCGATGTCCAGCTCCCCATGATCAATGATGTGGGTCAGGTCGTGGACGTATCTCCTTAGCTGAGATACGTGGAAGACGTCTTGCACCCGGTGCAACTGAGGTGGAAGGGCCAGGAAGTAAGCCACCTTTCCTACTGTGCTGAGGACCTGGAAAGGCCCGATGAAGCGCAGAGATAACTTGCCGCCCCGGCCAAATCTCCATAATCCACGTCGTGGTGAGACCCGTAAGAAAACGTGGTCGCTATCCTCGAACTCCAGTGGTCTCCGTCTCCTATCAGCATAGGACTTCTGTCTGGTCTGTGCAGTCCTCATCCGCTCCTGGGTGATCTGCACCTTCTCCGTCATAGCCTGAACCATCTCTGGTCCTACAAGTGCTGACTCCCCAGGGTCGGTCCAGCACATAGGTGATCTGCAAGGTTGGTCGTACAGTGCCTCGTATGGTGCTATCCCTATGGTGGAGTGGTATCAGTTGTTGTAAGAAAAATACACCAAGGGTAGGTGATCCTCCCAGTTGAGACCAAAGTCAAGGACACATGCACGGAGCATGTCCTCAAGAGTCTGAATGGTCCTCTCCGTCTGGCCATCTATCTGAGGATGAAAGGTGGTGCTCAGGCATAGCTGCGTCCCAAATGCCTCCTGCAACCCCTTCGAATGACAGGAAGTAAAGTGAGCATCTTGATTAGAGACGATAGATGATGGTAGACCATGAAGCCATATGATATCCTGAACGTAGAGGCGACCCAAGCTCTCTACTGAGCCCTGCTCTCTGATCAGAAGGAAGTGGGCCAACTTGGTGAGTCGGTAGACGATCACCCAGATAGAGTCGTGTACCCTAGAATTACGTGGAAGCCCTATCATGAAATCCATGGATATCCCGTCCCACTTCCACTCTGGAACCTCTAAGGGCTGTACCAAGCCTGCTGGTACCTGGTGCTCCACCTTCACTTGCTAGAAAGTGAGGCATCGTGAAACAAACTCTGCTACAACCTTCTTCATACCCGACCACCAGTGCTATCGTCTGAGGTCCTGTTATATCTTCGCCACTCCAGGATGTACCGCTAGGGGAAAGTGTGAAAATCCCTCAGCACTTCCTCCTGCAGTGCAACTGGTACCATGATACGTCCCCTGAAGAGGATGACGTGCTCTCCTCCTTCAGAAAATACATCAGGTGCCTGCCCTGTGGAAATATGAGCACGTCACGTCTCATAGTCAACGTCCCCACACCGTGCTTCTCTGACCCACTGAAGTAGTGGAGGAGTAATTGTGAGGGACTGTAGAAAAGATTCCCCATCTCTATCCATGAAGGATATCTACAAAGCGGCTAACTGCTCCGTCGCCTCTCCAAGTAGCTGAATGCCCGATCTTCTGCTGAGAGCATCAACTACTACATTCCCCTTCCCAGGAGTATAGACTATCTCAAAGTCATAGTCCTGGAGGAACTCAAGCCATCGCCGCTGTCTCAGGTTCAGGTCCTTCTGCAAGAAAATGTACCTGAGACTTTGGTGGTCAGAATAGGTTATAAATCACTCTCCCATCAGATAGTGCCGCCACATCTTCAGGGAGAAGACCACTGCTTCTAACTCTAGGTCATGGGTAGCATAGTTCTACTCATGCTTCCTCAACTACCGTGAAACGTAAGTGATCACTGCTCGCTCCTGCATTAGGACACACCTGAGTCTGGTCCCTGATGTGTCACAGTAAACTACTTACCCTACGCCCTCCTCTGGTAGCCTCAAGATGGGCGCACTGGTTAATCTCTGTCTTAGCTCCTGGAAGCTCTACTGGAATCTATCTGACCACACGAAGGGTTTCCCCTTCTTTTTCAAAGCTGAAAGTGGTGCTGCAACTCTGGAGAAGTCTGGCACAAATCTCTGATAGTACCCAGCCAGACCTAGGAAACTCCGCACCTCCGTCATGCTCCTGGGTGGCTCCCAAGAAAGTACTGCCTCGATCTTCGTAGGATCCATTGCAACTCCCACCTCCGAGATGACGTGCCCCAAGAAGTGAACCTCTTGAATCCAGAACTTACACTTCAAGAGCTTACCATAAAGCTGGTGCTCTTGTAGTGTGTCCAGTACAACCCGTAAGTGGTAGGCGTGCTCCTCCTCAGTAGTCGAGTAAATCAGTATGTCGTCGATGAAGACTACGATAAAACGATCGAGGTAAGGCTGGAAAATACTATTCATGAGACTCATGAACACTTCTAGTGAGTTGGTCATGCCAAAGGGCATAACCAAGAACTCATAATGGTTGTACTGACAAGTGAAGGCTATCTTCTACACATCCTCATCTCAAACTCTGAGCTGGTGATAGCCTGAACTGAGGTCTATCTTCGAGAACCATCGTACTCCCTTGAGATGATCAAAGAGGTCGTCAATCCTCAGGAGTGGATACTTATTCTTTATGGTCACCTGATTCAGGCGATGGTAGTTGAAACATAGTCATAAGATCCCATATGCCTTCTTGGCGAATAAAATCGGAGAATCCCAGGGTGAAACACTAGGACGGATGAATCCTTTTCCCTGCAAGTCTTCCAGCTGTACCCTCATCTCATGAAGCTCGGCGGGAGCCATCTGATATGCTGGAGTAGATATCGGTGCTGTGCTGGGGTATAGATCAATGTAGTAATCTACCTCTCTGCAAGGAGGTATTCCTAGAACGTCATCAGGAAAAAAGTCCACATACTGAACCACCACAACAGGAAAACTCAGACTTCGCACATCAACTGCTCCTAGGATGAGACTAGCCAACTGATGTGTGATCGGATGCCCTCTCCTCTGCGTAAGTCCATCCTGTGCTGCAAAGGCTCCCTTCTCACCGGTGAAGGTGAAACTTATCCCATATGTGTGGACACAATGCACTTTGCACCTAATACAGTCGATCTGAGCATGAACCGTAGATAACCAGTTCATACCCAAGATGATGTTTTAAGGCCTTGACGCCGCTACAAAAAGATCCCAGCTGAAGCTCTCACCTCCTAGAGTAAGCTCACACTGCCGGCACCAGTGCATAATCATTGAGTCTACTCCCGTAGGAGTCTCTATCTATAAGTATCGAGCCAACGACTACTTAGTAATCTTCGAGCTCCGAACAAGGGAAATGAAAATAAAATATTGACTCACTCCTATGTCTATAAGAATTGTAGCAAGGGTGGAGTAGACATAGATAGTACCTCAAATCATCTCAGGTGTTCCGTGGTCGTAGGACTCGAATCCCTGGAGCTGAGCCTACCCATGTCTTCCAGCTCCCTGTGGTCGGGGTGGTCCCCCTGGTGGTGGTGGTGGTAGAGCCTCCAAGCGTCGTCCACCACCCGCTGCTCGGCCAACTCCTCTGCCTCATCCGCCTGCTCCCTGCAGAACACCATGTTCAAACCTCTGCCTCTGCCTGGGAGGTCCCTCTACTCTCTACTACTTATCTGCATGGCGGGTCGGGCAGTCACGAGCCATGTGGCCCTGCCCGCCGTATGCATAGCACTGCCTACCCCTCGTATGGCTGGCTCTTCTCCGTGTGCCCCGTACATCCGAACCAGTATCCTGAGGTCACCTACCTGATGGATTGGTCCTCTTGGACCTCTATGAAATCTGTCTACTTCCGGCTGCAGAAGACTCCGCTACATGTCGCCCTGTAGTGGGTCTCTCTACTAGCGTCGGCTCAGCAAGAAAGCTCTACACAAGAAGGGCTCGCTCCAGTACTCCTGCCTGCGTCGGAATGTTGAGGGAGATCATCGAAGCCCTGATCTCATGCCTCAGTCCCCGCTCAAAGGTCCGGGCCTGGAAGAATGGGTCCCGTACCATGTCTATGGAGTAGCGCGAGAGGTCGGTAAATCTCGCCAAATAGTGGGCTACTGTCCTAATTCCCTTTCGCAGCTGTATTAACTCTTGAATGCGCACCACACTGATGGTGGCTGGAACAAACACTAAGCGGAAGAGGCTCTCGAAGTTCGTCCAAAGTAGTGATGCATCATCGTGCACCTGAAGCAATAGGCTCCACCATCTACCTGCTGATGCATGCAGGAGACTCACAACAAGGATCACCATAAGGTCTGCTGGTGTCCCCACCAATCTGAAGACTTTGACGATAGCCTCCAACAAATCCTCGGCTACCTAAGGGTCCGTCTCTCTGCGGAACCTGGGCGGCCTCTGTCAATGAAACTCATGAAATGCACTCAGGCGGCATGCACTCTCTACTGCTGGGGCTGGTGGTATTGGTGGCTCAGCGGGTAATGGTACCGCTGGCGCCTCCCCTATAATGGGGCCCTGCATTGAGGCCTCGTCGCTCGGTGGGCTGTTGTCTCACACGTAGCTCGGAACCCTAGCTGGCTTCCTTCGTGGGGCCATCCTAAAAAGAAACAGGTGTGCCACGGTCAAACAGTATACCTGGTGAGCTGATATAAAGTAATCTCAAAGAAAACTTTTGAAACACACATGCAATCAGTGTTTTTGAGCACTAAGTCAGAAATCAGATGTCAGGGACCTGGTGTATGGATACATCGGCCGCTGCACCAAACTGGTCTCCCTAGACTGAAAACCACACTCAATACTCTTAACACTATTGCTTCAGAGAGAAGAAAATTATCATAGTCCTAAGTTCTACAGTAGAACCGACTCCTTTGATACCTATTTGGAATGACCTGTCCTCGGGGCCCGTGTCGTGACTACCCCAAGCCCGCCTTCCATAGGCCAGGTGATGAAGACTAGCACCAAAGGCATAAATCTCGATAAAAGGGAAGGAATTGCCTTTATAAAAATAAACAAACACAACAGAGTACACAACTGAAGTAAGCACTAAGTAAACTGAGTACAAAAGTAGGTGCTGAAAAGTAAATGGGCCAGTATACAAACCCAACTGAAAGTACAGTACAACTAAAAGAAAGTACAATAGTAGTAAAGTAAAACAACAACCACCAAGTCGTTATCTGAATATCCCACCTGAAGGGTGGGTACAGATGGTCTCCTCAGCTCCTCGGGTCTGGCCGTCTGCTCAGTGTACGTCCCGTCTAGTGGTCCACCCCCGGGTACCGTCCAGCTCCACAAGCCTCCACCTCAATCAGTTCTATCCGTCGTCTGCATCTAACACAACGTAGTGCGGGCATTGCCCGTGTAGGGGTGAGTATAATGATACTCACTAGGGACCCCAAGACCCCCGAAGGTCACCCAGAATCCACAAAGAATAAACAACAAAGGGAAAGATACAACACGAAGTATCAACCAACTCTACTTAGGTATATGCCCATACATATACCCAAGTCATCAATCTCAGTTTGGCTCTAACTTCCAAGCCCAAGCACAACTGGTCCACACAGGAAAGAATTTAATCACATCAATGATAAAGATTGAAAGACATGACTCAGCTCACACATGTATACTACTCACAAAGAGGGGTAGAGATGATTAGATGTAGCCTCTGAATTATCTTCTCTACTGAACCCATGTAGGATCCAAGTACAGAAATCGCTGCTTCCGAACCCACATAGGATCCAAGTACAATAACCATCGCTGCCGAACCCACGTAGGATCCAAGTACTGTCGTCATCGCTGCCGAACCCATGGAGGATCCAAGTACAGTCGTCGTCACTGCCGAACCCATGTAGGATCCAAGTACAGTCATCATCATTGCCGAACCCATGGAGGATCCCAGCACGGTAGTCGTCGTAGTCACAGCCAGCTCTAGAGTTCCCACACACAATGTACTCGATTCTGGGAGGGTCTGCTCCTCGAGTAAAGGGGGTTGATATATCAACTATCATGAATTCTTGAGTTGATGTATCCCGAATTTCCGTCTCATTAAAAGGAACTCAACGCGATAGATGACGCGTCAAACGGACGCCCAGTCTTAGAGATATTGACTTTTCTATCTGAGGGGTTCGGTTGGAAATATGCTCATTACAAACCCAGTAGTGTACCAAAGCTGTCCAAAACACACTTAGAGTATCACAAAGGACCACCTCGTTGATAGGGTATTAGTGCCGCAAACAACGCGTCGATCAGACGCGTGTTATTTGAATTATTCACCTTTAAGTGAATATGGGCCCGACCCGTTAAGTCCAGTGGGCCGACGGGTCGGGTTAACCCAGTTTTGGCAGGTCCGACCCAGAAGGGGTTTCAGACCAGCCCGAAGATTCGCACGACCCAGCCTGAGGGGCGCGGCCCAGCCCGGAGCGGCGCGGCGCGGCGCGACCTAGAAGGCTCGACCAGCTGGCCGAGTGGTTTGAGGGGGGGGGGGGCTGCCTGAACCGATGGCGCCAAGCAGTGCTGCCCTCCCAAACTGGCCAGCCTTCTGGCGGAAGCGGCCCGCTCAGGCGGGCCACTAGTTTCTTCAGCGCAACGCCCTCCTGGCACCACGGTTTGGCTCCGCTCGGTCGGCCGACGGGCCAGCCGATTCTTTTGCCGAAGTGGCCTGTCCTATGCGGGCCATGGCTCCCGAAGCGCGGCACCGTGGGGCACCACGGTTCCTTCTTTCGGCCCGGTTCTTCTTTGTCAGTCGAGCGGCCCACGGTTGCGGGCCGTGGTTCTTCCGCACGTGGCCTGCGCACGGTCACCACCTTCAATTGTCTCCACTTCTAGATTCCAAACAAGGAAAGAAATGACAAAGGGTCGTTGAGCCATGTTTGTTTGGCCTGCACCCTCTACGTTAGGCAGTAAAAATTGGACAAATATGGGCAAGGTTTCATGAAGAACAACGAACAATTTTATTCAAATAAAATTGAAACAAAACACCCTACCTCGATAAAAGACGTCGTACGTCGGGCGTCGTGGAAGACAGCGTCGCGGAGAGAGGATTCTTAGACGATGTTGGCATGCATCCAAGGAGGAAACGACGTCTCCACACTAGTTGTGGAGAGGAGAAGGAAAGGCACGTCGTCGCTCTTTTTGGAGTCGGTGTTCTTCGTTGAAGAGGCGTCGTTCTTCGCAGGAGGATGATGTTCTTCAACGAAAGAGGAAATTCCTTCTTCTTTTACACAAGATCTCTCTCCAATTTCTCCCAACACAACATGTGATAAAGTAAAATAATAGGCTAATGCTATTATTTTATTAACACAAGCAATTTAAATTTCAAAATTCAAAACACTTAATTAATTAATTGAATTGGTTCCATTTATTAATTAAGGTGTGTTGGCAAGAGTTAAAGAGGGAGAGAGAGAGGAAGTGGAAGGGTTACACAATTAAATAGAAGTTAACAAAATAATGAAGGGGTTTTAAGGAGTTTAGGGGGGGGGGGGTGAAAGGTTGGGGCTTGTGTGGGCCCCACCTCACAAATATCCACACATGGGTAGTTAGGTGGTTGTGGGTCCAACCCCCAACTCCCCCATGTATGATATAACCACCATAGATATAAAATAAAATTGTTCTAACAATTTTATTTATTTTAAACTAAATCCCCAAATAATAAAACTCAACCCGCTGAAAACGCAACTGCGGTAAAGGTCCGCTTAAGCAATTACTAGCGCTGCGAGTTCATCGGTGCACTCAGATTTCAATTCCGAGCACCGATTCAAAATATAGAAAAAACCGCTCGTTCGTTTACTGAATGAACCCGAGCTAAAATTCAGAAATTGATTATGGGAACACCAGGCCTCAGAATCAAGTGCCATTAGAAGCTATATACTGGTAAAATTCCAAAGTATTTAAAAAAAAATTTACTTGAAATTTATGGGTCTTTACATCCCACCCTTTATTTATCATCCGTCTTGCGAGCACCAGCCCTGACATGCTTCGCGAGCCACATTATTTGGGATTCCATCACTTTCTATATCCAAAAGAACCCCTAGATGGCATGGATTCTCGACCCAAGGTCTCTCTTAAAAATACAGGCTAACGTCCTTGGGGATTGCGAGCGACAAATTGATAAAAGTCTTGTGTTGTAAATATGGTCAATGGTCAACGCTCAATTATTTTCCCCGAATTCTAGTCACACAAGGGTGGATACTGTGTTGCGAACCTGGTCAACAGTTGTCCTCTATCTTCATTGTAGCTTTTTGGTCTTCCATAGGCACGATGATTTTCTCTCTCTGTCCTATGCATATGAAATTAATCTATGAATATGCGGTCCGAGCTCTATGACCTTAAACTAAAATCACCATCATCCTCACTGTAAGACGTTAAACCGCAAGATGGTCGCGAAATTATGTCTGTGGCCCAACCTTAGGTCCCTCAGCCATTTCAGGCCCCTGGCCCAAGTTCTCACTTAGGGTTGTACGGTGTGGTATGGGGTTATGTTGGGTTACTCGTCATTCTATACACATCCGTTGTTCAGGTATCTTGCCCTTATTTGCGTCCTTTCTGCATGATGATAAACTACATGTCATCCTTCTTCCAATACTATCTATGGCTTGATTCTCATACTCATGGGATATGTAGGACCACCTGAATATCTAGTCTTCAGGTCTAGCCCCATCTCATAGAAACTTCCCTATCATTTTGGCCCCCTGGCCTATGTTCTTCCAGGAGAGGGGTATACAGTGTGGTATGGACTCATGTCCTTATTCACGTTGAGTTTATATAAACCATGCCACATACCTATCTCTCTCATGAGTGTCCTTCACTCCCTTTCCCTACTCTCATCTATTACAGTTGGATACTCTTAAGTCAGGTCCCTCGACCCTCTTCAGTGATTCACCAATGTGCCCAGGAGTACTCCAGTTTAGAGCCTGAAGTGATAGATTCTGCCTGGACATGCTTTCACCCATTTTAGGCTATGTTTTCCCTTCATTTGGGATTCTATTATCTCTCACATTTGAAGGGACCCCCAAATGGAATGGTTTCTAGGCCTAAGGGATCTCCTACCATTATGGACCAACATCCTCGATGGTTTCAGAAAAAAATCAATACAAGTCCCGCATTGCGAATATGGTTATCGGTCGATGATCATTTGTTATTCCCATTTCAGGTCACACTATATGGATACTGTGTTTTGAAAATGGTCAACAGTTATCCTCCATCGTCATGCCAAACCCTTCAAGCCTTAAATGTCGGTTACATGATTCACATAGTTTTCCACCCCACTATGTCTAAGTGGAATTTCAACACTCCCAGTACTATCCCTCAGTGTGCATTTTTATGTTAGGAGGATGAAGCTGCGGTAAGGCGACATTCGGGGATCTGCATCGACTTCCCTTTGGAGTGTATTCCAGGTATTGAAAAAACCTCTTCTACCCTTATTTCCCACACCGATTTTGACTCACGTGGGCTTAGGGATCAGATCAAGGTCTACACTCTCTTGGAAGAGTTTCACTTTCCCAACCTGGTCTAAAATCTAAGACCATAAACTAAGATCCCCTTATACCTCATCTTCTAGAACTACATACGGCTTGATTACCATTCTCATGGGATATGTAGGAACACCCAGACATCTCGTCTTTGGGTCCATCTTGAATTCCACTAATTTATCTCTTCTATTCTTCCTTTCAGGCCCTAGCTCTTATAGGACCGTGTGATGTGGCGTGTATGGGCCTATTCCTTCATTCACATAGGGTTTAAAATATCTACATCACGTACTCCCCTTCAAGGAGCTAGTCCCTCCTACCTTCTATCCCTTGTCCTGTATGATGTTAAACTGTACCTTTAGAACTACGTATGGCTTGATTCCCATATTCATGGGATATATAGGAACTCTTGGACATCTCATCTTTGGGTTCATATCAACTGAGAGCTAATCTCTCCTACCCCATATTCTATATCGTTTTCTGCCCCCCTCAGCCCAAGGTTTCTTTCTTGGAATCGCACATGGTGTGATGTGGACCTCGTCCTCATTCACGTCGGGTATGCTTTATCACACCATGCACATTCCCTTTTTAACCTCATCTTTCACGTATATGTCTGAGCCATATGACATTAAACTATACTACCTAGTCCCACATCACATTAAACTATTACGTCTATACTTCATGATGTTAAAGTGCATGGTTGGTCCCATCACATGACCCTAAACTGTGACATTATCATCCTGACCGCATGATGAAAAACCGCACTGCACTGTGATGTCCTCACTCGAGGGGACATCATGCATGGTATCAGTCACCCACCATACCATTTTTAATGCTTGTACACGGCTTGATTCTTGTGGCGATGCCTAGAATTTATATCCCAGGTCTTTTTCTCCACAAAAAAAAAATAAATTCACTCATCCTAAAGGAAAAACAAGATCTATCAAATGCTGCTTCTTTTGGTTCAAGGACCAGACCAAACGACCTTATTATCTCTGGCACCGATACCTTACCATGCTACTTTATAGAACTACGTATGGCTTGATTCTAATCCTCATGGGTTATGTAGGAATTCCCGATCACTTTTCTTCGGGGCCAGTCTAACTTTCATTTTTGGTCCCTCGACCTAAAACCTCCCCAACGAACACATGGTCCAAGATCTATGACCATAAACTAAGACCACTCTGTGTCCTTGCCGCAAGATGTTAAACTGTACGACATCTTCCAGAACTATGTACGGCTTAATTCCCATCCTCATGGGATACCCAGAAACACCCACACATATTTTCTCTGAGTCCAGTACAAGATTCTAAAATCTTGTCCTCTCTCTTTCGTCCCCTAGGCCTGAACCCTTTTTGGAACATGTGGTGTGGCGAGTACCTCATGGGTCCTCATTCATGTCGAGTTTTGCAACAGCCGTGCCATGTGCCTCCCTTGTAGTTTCCCAATCTGGTCCAAGTTCTATGACCCTAAAATAAGATCTCCCTATGTGAACTGTGTGTTACGTTTGGCCACTACGCCACCCTGCGCACAATCCATTAAATCAATCCCCCCTTAATGGCCCATCCTACAAAGATTAAGTTGAAAGTGTGAAACCCCAGGACCCTTGTACTTGGAGGGGGACTCAACTCCCCCTATCTGATACGTCTTGTTGTCGTACTCAGATGTGTTTTGGTAGTGCCTGAAGTGCGTAATTTTCACAGGGAAATTCCCTCATTCCACGTCAAAGATTCGTGAGCCCGTCATTTGGATCCTCATCCTCTTACTTGTCTAAAGGGACCCCCTTTTCCGCCTAGTCTAATGCCACACTGGAATACCTATCATCTTGGGCCAACATCCCTGAGGACCTCAACCGACATTTGCGACATGTCCCATGTTTCGAACATGGTCAGCGGTCGACCCTCATTTGTCTATCCCCATTCTAGTCTAACGTGAAATAGATACTATGTTTCAAATGTGGTAAAAAATTATCCCCTGTCGTCATGCCACCATCATTTTGGTCCAGATCTCAAGCATCATGATTCACACATTTCCTCTTCTTTATGTCCAAGTGGAATTACAACATACCCGGATTTACCCCTTCGTGCATCTGGGTGTGTCAAGTAGGCATGCCATCATTATTGGGATGTCATTCACCTATCTTACCATCACCCTTAACATGTGCCTTCCTATTCTAGGAAAGTCCCATTAATACTCCTTATTTTTCACCTTGATCATGACTTACGTGGGCTTAGTAGTTCTGCTAGGATGTGTACTGGTACAACCAAGCCACACATTCCTTTCATCATCCTGCATGATGTTAAACTTCACTCTTAGAACTACGTGTGTCTAGATTCCTATCCTCATGGGATATGTAGGAACACCCAGACAACCTATCTTGGGCCCAACCCAGTTTTCACATTCAGTCCCTCAACTTAGGGATTCTCTTGAGAGCGTGTGGTGTGGCATGGGCTCTTTATGTCCTTATTCACATTAGGATATGCACCACACCCCTCATTTCCATTTTGGGTAACCATGTCCTCAATGCATGACATTAAACTATGGCCCCTACCCTGAAAAAGTTTAGGATGACTCATGATAATTAGGGGATGCGTTAGTTTCCTCTCTAGAGAGGATCCCCCCTACCAGCATTGGTCTATGACCATGTTGTGACAAGAACTACGTGTGGCTTGATCCTCATCATCACGAGGTATGTAGGAACACCCATGTGTTTTGTTTCGGGCCCATCCTAACTTTCACTTTTGGTCCATTGACCTAAAGAACTTCCTATAGGGGTATGTGGTGTGGTGAAGACTCCTTATGTTCACATTCACATCAGGTTTATAGCTAATGCACAACATACTCCCTTCCAAGGATCTTCCCTTTCACTCTCCATCCTATCTTATGACGTTAAACTGCACGAGTC
The DNA here is from genome assembly GCA_963277665.1 of Viscum album. NCBI lineage: Eukaryota > Viridiplantae > Streptophyta > Magnoliopsida > Santalales > Viscaceae > Viscum > Viscum album. The sequence continues at coordinate 252,786,846 of OY728133.1, forward strand.
CATATGTCCTCAAAACATGACACTAAACTGTAGTTTTACCTTAAACAAGTTCAGGATGCCCCATGTTAATCATGGGATGAACCAGATACCTTTCCAAAGAGGTCCTACTGTGAAGTATGTTTTATCCTTGATCGGACAGATACACTCACCTAATTTGTTTCCACCATGGTGGTGTGATTTCAAGAGTGTTGGAATCCATTCGAACAACCCATCAATCCACCCTTCATGATTGGTGTTCCCTATATTCAGACCCTCTTCTTCTTTTATGTCTAAAATAACCCTCTAACATTATGGATGCTCGGCCGATGGCTCGCCTACTATCCTGGGCCAATGTTCTGGGAGACTAATGGGTAGAATTTGAGTCAGGCCCCGTGTTTCGAACATGGTCAGTGGTCGACCCTCATTTGTTACCTCCATTTCAGGTTAAAGTAATAAGGATACTGTGTTTCCAACACGGTCAATAGTTATTCTTCATTATCACGCCATCCCTAAAATGTTCTGAATTTTAGGTATCATGATTCACACCTTACACTCCCTTATGTTCAGATTAATTCCAACACCCCTACCGTTACTCTGCTTGTGCACTAGACCACAATGGGAAAGTGATGATCCAACTGTTCTGAGGTCCTCATCCTCCAGCTAGGCCTCTCCATTTCTTCTCGGAAATCCGAATTGGCTGCTCAAACCCTAGATGCTTGGAAATTGGTTTACACTCTTATATTCAGGAGGAATGATAAAGTAGTCATCCCTTGTTTCTTGCATCGGGCCCAACCCATGTGAGCTTAGGGACTGATCGCTGGATGTCCCATGAATATAAAGAAGATGCAATAAACCAAAAAATGAATAACAAAACTCATGCATGAATCTAGCATAAATATTCAAAGCATGAAAGTGTCTTCAAAAGTTACATGCATCATAGTACCCAAGGATCGACCCCTCCCATGGATGGGTTTACCCCGTCAAAAGAACATTGCAACTCTACCACCCTATGGCTCGTGGAATCCAGGAACTGTTGCCACCTGTTCAATTTTTGCTCTTCCTCGGCAGTAAGGGGGCGCAGTTTGTCAGCTGGGATCCGGCCCCACTCCTCATTGGTTCAGATAAAGGTCATCTCCTCAGATGCTTGCCTCATGTTCTCTTTGGCCTCCACCAACTGGGCCTTCAGCCACGATATAATCTCCGAATGCATGTTGAGGGAAGCAAAAATGTTCATCTACCCGGATGTGTAGCTGATGAATCTCATTTTCAGCCTCCTAGAGCCTCTTGATGTTCACCGCCTCTCTTTGCTTCCAACCCATGCTAAGTCCACAGTCATACTCCCGAATCTTCTCCACTATGAGATCTCAGACGAGTATGTGGGGACATTGGGCATTCACCCCCCAGCACATAGTTCACATAGTTGTGAATGAATTCTTTCCATCTGGTCTATCCATTATGCTTGATGAGTTTCATCGATGAAGCGCTTGATCAGATTCCATGACCAGTGATGGACTATCTTTCTATACTCTTCATCAGAGGATGTTTTGTCCCATTATTTAGGGTTGGTAGGCTCGTACATAGGGAACGCCCACAAGAACTCATCTATAGGGTCTGCATATGGTGTCTGATCAGGTATGGCAGGACCCGGGCTCTCCGATCGATCTTCATCATTGGATCCTACTTCAATAATCTTAGGTGCAACCCTACTAATGGTCCCACCAGTGATCGGAAGCACCACAACTGGGTTAGTCTCGATATCCACCTCCACAATCACAGACATTCTCCTAGGAAAAGAACTGCTGGAAGTACCAACCAACCTCTCCAAGGAAGCCCATGCCATTTGTAGAACTGTGCGTACCAAGAAGTACACAGATGTTAGTTAACCAGATCGATGGGTGGAAGTCATTAATTTTGTAGAGGAGACTTATAGAGATCGAAAAATTGGTCTCGTTCCTAGTTTTTTGCCATTATGACCCTGAGGCGTGGCCCTCCGTATATCATCAGAAGGTATGAAAACTCCGAAGGAGCCACCTCGGGTGTCCGGGCCTCACTGGACGCAGTAATCGCTATAGTAGCGGGAACGGATCCCTAAGGCCTTGCATCTATGTCGGCTGCAGGGTGAGAATGGGTTTTGTCTATGAGGTCCTCCTACACAGTTCAAATATTCGTAATGAATTAAAAATGAACTATAAGTAGACCCTGAGAAAGGGTATTGGGATGTTACCTCAAGGGCCTCTGCAAATTTTTCAAGATCTGATCCTTGGTCACCGACTTCGCCCCCTCCAGAGGGATCCCTCTACCGGCCTCCTCCCCCAGGAGGACTCGTCTGATTCTACCGACAAAGGGAAGCATTCCCTCAATTCTACAGCCAAAAACTACAGAGGGTACATTCTATCCAACAACACCTTCACCCGGTCTTTCATTTGATGTAGGGCACCCAAGGAGTGCATGAAGTCATCCAACTTGATCAGATATTGCTCTGCCTCCACCTGGGATATTGCAAATCCATCCCTAACGGGGCCGATTCCTGGAAAATCCATCCCGAGGTGGTTTAAGATTTTCCACATCTCGGATGGGACACGTAATTTCGTGTCAACATCCCAGATGTCCTACACCTCCGGAAAGGCAGTATTCTCCGGCATGTCTGTATGGCACAGTTGCTTCCCCGGAGCCTGAGTGGATATCCTACGGAATCCTCTTGGTGGAATCCCCTATGGATTACTCTGCTCTTCTGAGACCACTGGGTCTACTGCCACTATTGGATCTGCTACTGTTGCCTCCCCCTCAATCGGTACGGGCCTCACCGCCATGGTAGCCCCGCCACTACAGGATGTCTTTTCCGCCTTCTGACCCCGACCTCGAGGTTGGGGAGGCACACCATCAGCAGCCTGAATAGTTGGTTGCTTCAACATCTCCCCTAGGTAGGCCGCCTCCCAGCTTTTGGCGTACTCCTTCACCAACCCAAAGACTGCTGTGGTTAGAGGTAGCTCATTCCGCATCTTCCCATCTTCCCATGTGAATAGGAGCCACATTTGTCTCATCAAACACTGGTGCTCCTTGTGGCGCACCCCCAAATAGACCTGCGGGGTCAGTCGCTTCATGCACTAAAATTTCCTCACAAATCTGTGCGGGGTGTACGGATCACAGAGGGGCTCACAGTCCACCCATGCCACTAGAATTCTACCTTGAAAGGACAAGAGTTTGGACCGATGCTCTTCCATTCCCCGACCATCATCAGTGAATACAACTATTGGCAACGGGAACAGGTGAAGGTTGAACTCCTCCACCTTCTAGACCCAGTTCAGTACCGAATGCATGATCAGCTTGGTAAAAAATATCCTGGTGGAATTCATAATGGACATGTGGAAGTTCAATCCTGGAGGGGATATAGGGTTTGGATATTCATAGACCCCCTTGACATGTGCCGCTATCCACCCATAAAAAAGGCGTACTGGCCCGCATAATCTCTGTGGATTATTCCCCTCACTGATATGCCACAGTATCTTGTACAACTTTGTGAGCATTGGGATCCCGAGGTTGACTTGCCCTCCTATCTCCAGCATGGAATCCATGATAAATGTGCTCAGTCACAAACCCATGTTTGTGTCCCTCATTGGAAAGATCCAGCTGTAGATGAGAACCGTAATAAAAGCATCCAACCTGACTACCAGTTGCTGCTTAGTACTGACGCTGAATCCCCACGTCTTCCACTGGCTATCCTCTAAGAGCCTCTAGTATGAGTGCTCCTTGCCTCGTTGAGCCCCCTTCAGGAAAGTTCGAGGCCTCACCACAAACTGCCTATCTTCCGGGAAGTTCAGGAACTGCTTGAACCATCTCCTAAAATAGATATCTCTCACTGCTTCCTTGTCTTCTCCCAGAACCATGTTCATTAATGCCATCGCCAGTGGTGGCATCTGCTCTGGGTCTTCCCACACACTAATAATGGGGAGGAACTCATCATACATTTCCCCCAATATTGGGATCCCCGAGATCTAATGCAGATCCCATAAACTGATGCCGATATCTCCATAGTGCAAGTGGAAGGTATTGGTCCTCGATGACCATATCCTTAGCAACTTCAGAATGAGCTACTTTGGTTGATAAATATGTAATTGGGAGGCCCAAGCCGCCTCATATAGGCCTGCTATCCTCATCTCTGCCCCAATTTCTTCACATGAAGTACCTACCCACTAGGCCCAGGCCCAGTCATCGGTGAAGTTACCACCCTGGCACAGATCCCATTCACCGGACCACCCCTTCCCCAGGTTCCTCGAGGATGCATTCAAGATAGACTGGTACAATGGTAGAGATATCTCTGGCTATAGTTCCTTCCCATCAACATCGTTCAAATGGTTGTACAGAAAATTAGCATTGACGGGTGTAAATTCCTCCCTAGCATGGCTATTAGCCATCCTGAACCACTGGCTCCGACATGACGTGCTCCTGAACCAGTAAGCTGGTTCATCCCTGCTCACTTCAGGTATAAAGACGTCATATCTCAGTCCAAATCTGTATAGAGGGATAATCTTGCACAACGGATAGTTATTTTGGATTTCCAAAAGTAGTTCCACCAGTGAATTATGGTTATAGTGGATCCACAAAAATCCTCTATACCTAAGCTATCTGCTATCTCCTCCCTCCGGGCAGCATCCGCTATGACCCTCCTGGAATCCTCTTGTTGAGTCATTTAGTTTTCAAGATTTGGACGTTTTTTGTTTTGGATCATGAAGCTATTTCATGGAGTGCATTCACAGAGCTCGGTCACAAAGAGAGTTCACAGAGTCCTGCCATGGCCTTTAGATGAAAGTCGAAAATCACATCGACGTGAAGTCAAAAACTCGCAGTGCGATGTGAAGCAGAAGGCCCGATTTGTGGAGTAAAATCGTGGAGTACACCGAGCTTCATGAATTGAGAGAGATAAAGGCCAAAAACTTGGAGAAGATAAAGGAAAAAAGAGAGGTTAGCTACCCTATTTATAGGCGAAGATTCCTGGAACTTTGTGGTGCATCCAACCACAGCAAGATTTGCGGCACACTCAGCCCGCATGTTGTCACTCCTCTTCATGAACATACTTCGTGAGTCAGCCTCATGATTTACTGAGGTATTTTGGCGATTGAACCTCAGAATTTGATCCTCACTTTCACCTCGGCTCTCAGTCTAGGGGGGGGGGGCATTTGTTGGTGCCAAAATTTGGGAAGAACAAGAACAAACAAAAATCATTAAGGGATGCCTCGTGAAGCCCGTTCATGGAGCCCCTGTGGTCCCACACCCAGTGCCCAACATCTCCATCGTGAAGCCACCATGGATCAAGGAGGTGGGATGGTCCATGGACCGATTTTATGTTCTCGAACTGATTTGAAATTCGCGAACCAGCGATGAAGCAAGGAGGCGGGATGCTCCGTGAACCGATTTGATGTTCGTGAACCCTCCACGGAGCAAGCTCTGTCTTTACGTCGATGGGGATCTGCTTTGAAACAACCCTTGCATATAAATATCGGGATCCCCTCGAACCTAAAGGATGGATCCTAAAACCTTTCTCCTTTTTATATCCCAAATCTCAAATCAATCTCTACTCTGTGAACCATGAGCTTTTCAAGGTACTTTTGCATCGTGAAGTGCCTCCCCCTTTGCATGAATTCATCCCCTATTCAAAGAGGGATTCCCTTTGCAGAGCCCACAGGCCTCTGTGAAAGAAGGGGATCCCCAAGGGGACTTGGGTCTTCACGGAGCACTTATTCTTCATGAAGTACCCTCCATGCACATGTGACCCACATGCTAAGGTAGGGTTGCTATGCTTCGCGAAGCACATTGATTTTAAAATGCTCTACTTTTCAAGGCACCCTTGCTTCACAATGCAATTCTCCACAAATGACTTTCAACTTTGTGAAGAACCTTACATATGCACCTATTCCTTATGCCTAGGATAGGCCACTTCACTTCGCGAAGCACACCCCTTCACAAAGCTCCTCCACTACATGGAGCACCAAAGCTTCACGGGGTTTCTACCTATGAACCCCTTTTCTCCACAACTCCTTTTCCTATGAAACTCTCCAGGTTTGCATGAAGTGATTTAAAATTCCCTTGGGTGGTACTTCCCATTTCATTTCTTTGCCTCATGATTCTTCACATAAGCATGCTAACAACTATTACTTCTTTGCATAGCCACACTAACGTGGACCCCTCAATGGATCACTCCATAACACCCCTTCTCCATGGAATTGCTAATGACTTTCCTTCCCCAAGGGGTAAAAGGTATCCATTATGTAAGTCATAATGTGTATGGAGTGAACCCACATTGTCCGAGCGACAAGATGTTAAACTGCCAAGCACCATCGCCTTTAGCACATGACGTTAAACTGTGACCTCGCCTCGTGCACCGTATGAGGGGTTCCCCACCTTGAACATTATGCACACCCACTGGTCTCCATGGGAGTGAAATCATTCCTCACATGGAATGATATCCTCTTTATTAGAGTTGTGTCTATCCGCGGGGAAATAGAAACCACCTTGGTGTAAGACCCTATCTTATCTTACAAGAGGTAGCATCCCTGCTCCTCTATTCTTCAGTTCCAAATCCCTCTCCCTTTGGGCTTTTTCGCCACCAGGCCTCCACCCTAGAGTAAGTCCTAGTCTCCATATCCCTGGGCCACGAATCATGCGTAAGACCATGTTTCCATTTTGGACTGCTAACCACATGTAATCCCCCCATTACACTTCCCATGGATGCCCATTCCGTGACATGATAGTTAGGCCTTTGATACCTCTTATTTCTCACACCGAGCATGACTCACATGGGCTTAGAGTGAGCATCAGCCATGACATCCTCTCTAGGTAGCCTAAAGTGTAAGCCCCAAAACCCATTCTGAACTACGTTGACTTTGATTCTTGCCAAAGCAAGGTACGTAGGAAGCCTCCCTGAGGTTCAATCCCAACAACCATTGGTCCTGACCACCTTCATGTCGGTTCCCACTCTATTCTGAACTATGTGGACTTTGATCCTTTCCAAGGCAAGGTATGTAGGAAGCCTCCGTGAGGTTCAATACTAACAAACATTGGTCTCGACCACCTTCACATTGGTTCCCACTCTATTCTAAACTACGTGGACTTCGATCCTTGCCAAGGAAAGTTGCGTAGGAAGCTTCCCTAAGGTTCAAGCCCAACAACCATTGGTCCCGACCACCTTCACGTCAGTTCCCCCTACTTCTGAACAACGTGGACTTTGATCCTTTCTAAGGCAAGGTACATAGGATGCCACCATGAGGTTAAATCCCAACCACCATTGGTTATGACCCCCTTCATGTCGGACCACCTTTGTCCCACAAGACATTAAACTGCATGCCCCCTTTTCATCATGTACAACGTTAAATTGCATCCACCATATTGAACTACGTGGGATTTGATCCTTTTCTCCTAGACAAGGTACATAGGAAGCCTCCATGATGTTCAACCCTATCTAGCAGTAATCCACTGTGACCCTATCCAGTGGTAAGCCATTGTGACCCCATCCAGCAGTAAGCCGTTGTGACCCCATCCAATGGTAAGCCATTGTGCCACTATCCAATGGTAAGCCGTTGTGAACCACATTCAGTGGTAAGCCATTGTCAACCCAAAACCAGTGGTAAGACACTATCTTACCTACTGTTGGGACCCATATCGTTAGTTCGTCCCAATGGTGTAAGACCAAACTTAGGCTGCTAACCATGCATAAGCCCCAATATATCATTGGGTCGCTGTCCTCTGAGCACACCCTGATTCTATACTCCCCATATTGAACTATGTGGAATTTGATTCCCTGCCACAGGGATACGTAGGAGGTCTCTTCGAGAATCAATCCCAACATCACCATTGCCCACGAGTTGAATCCATCTCATTCTCTATCCAATTCACTTAACCATCCATTATCCATATTTATTTTTAACTGTGCCACTATATCCTGGTGAGATCATAAAAATTCACCTCTTCACTGCCCCTAGCAGTAATCGGGTAACTAACCATGCGTTAGCCCCAACATCAGTGTTCCCTCTAGGGTTTTACCCATCTGATACACTATAGTCAGTGTTCCGATCAATCTAATCCATATACGCTATATGTTAAACTCATGTCATACCCTCTGTTAAACATGGGAAGCTAAGGAAAACCTATGATATAGGCCTATGGCATATAATTCCTTGCATTCGATGTGGGATGCCTTGGGATTCCACGAACTCAAGAAGCCCTATAATAAGGGGAAGAAATATAGATGCGCTAGGGTTACAACATCTAGACATGCCAGTGATGTCCAACATGACTACTCTCCCAACCTAAGGTTTCTTCCCTAACCGAAGCCCTTGGAACATCCCGACAGATGCAGTGTAATTAACCAGTGTCCATGAAGAAATGGCACTGAGAAGAGTTTCACGAACTACGTCTTAATCTATAAGGGGGACCCGGACTAGGTGATGAGTTCTGAGGAGGAATCCACATAAGGAAGAACTGACATCCCATAATCCTGTTTCGATCAAGGAGAAAATTTCTCTAAATAAGCGATGGATGTCTCCTGCCTTTGGAAAGTATAAATGCGGGGAAACAATTGCACGTACTCCATAGACGGATGCACGTGCCCCGATGAAAGCGTCGGAAATATAATCCATAAAGGATATATATTATCACATACTAATCTTACCCTAGGGTCCAAAATGATATAATATTGTGAAGTAATCCTTTGGTGGACCCTAACTTATCGTATTAGCACCATATAGGAGAGGTGTTGTGGGCCCTGAATCACCATGTTTCCATCACATAAGAGTTAAATAGTAGGTTTTAAAGGACTAAATATATATTTAATAGGAACATTATGGATTATTCACAATTTAATAGACTTAGTGATCATATAGAAATTATGTTTCCTACATGGTTTCTATATAGCTGTGTAGTTATTACATGAAAAAATTCCCTTCATTTTTTTCTTTATTAAATTCATTCCCTTATCAATTTTAAATTACTTTTAAATATTCCTTTTTTATCATTATTAGGATTATTTTTATTACATTTCAATCCTTAATAGTATTTCAATAAAAATAAATCCATATAGGTTCTCTATAGTCAAACCCTAATCAGTAGCATAAAAATCAAAGATAAACAAATGTGATGCATATTTTTGAAAAAAATAGATGCAAGGGTATATTATATAAATATCACAATCAGAGCACACCCCTTATGATATGTTTATAGAAATCACTCCATATAGGTACTCGATAGTCAAACCTATATCACTAACATACTAAGAAAATATAAATGAATGTGATGCACATGTAACAAACAAAGACGATGAAAGGGAAGATTCAACAAAGATCACAAATCAAATAGTCAAAGGACCCTTATAATGGTTAGTAGGTGCTTAAACAAAAATGTATAGGTAGACTAACCTTGAGAATCTAATATATACTCTTGGTCTTTAACTACCCGAAGGATCACTACTCCATTGCCTTTGATAAATTTGAGAACCATGTGCACCTCTATTCCCTACCTATCCAAAATAACTCTAAATACTACCCTGTATAATCACAACTTACCTTGATACTGATCCTTGAGATTGGACACTAACATGATAATAATAACTCTAAAAAACATTATAAATTTCCCATATTCTCACATGAATGACACTCCATTGAATATTGGTAGAACTATAGATGAGTATTCTCTGGTCTGATACACTGATAGTACACCAGTGAAGACCTCTCATGCTGAGAAAAAAGGTCTATAGATCTTACTAGCCTAACCATCACTAATCTAGTGAGAATCACTAAAAAATACTTCTAGAAACCTAAGGATCCACTCTTAGGCTAAGAATAAGAACTAGAATACCTAGAAGTTATGTATCTATCTAGGTTCCTCCTTGCAATGAGGACCAAATTCATGACCTCATAAAAATATATAACTCAAAAGATATTAACCTAAGAATAGATCAAATGTATCATTCCATCCTCTAAATGGAGAACCCTATTGGTCTCATTAATCTCTAGTGTAGAAGAAAAATAAAAAAACATAGTAAAATGAGCAACATGGTTCATTATCAACATGATACCCTAATCCAAATTCATCAACTCCCAATATCTATCACATTTTAGAATCATAGTAAATAATGTTTTGGGAAAAAAATCCTAGAATTAATTTTAGGATATCCTCACATGTTGATATTCCAAGACTCAAACCACTCACTAGTGCCTCATTGGTCCTGAAATTATATACACTACAAGCTTGAAATACCTCTATAATGGGTGTCTCTAAATGATCAAAGATAGCCTTCATAAAATCAATACACATCGCAAAAGACTGAGATCTACCCTCTTTCTAAATAGAGGGGTTTACTTCAACTGAAACTCCATGGTCAGATCAGATATTGATAGATCACCTCCCAAAGATCTATATCCCATGGGATAAAACATCAAGAAGTGAATCACAAATCATATAATCATGAAGTGATATAGGATAAACTAGGGTTTCTAGCATAATAATTGGTGGGGTATGATCATAATCACCTCCTAGCACTCAACATGTATTCATCATGGTGACATGTCACTATAATTCCAAACACATGACTTAGAGTCACATATATAATAGTTATAGATTGAAAAAATAAGATAATAAATAACTATAAAGGAATATATCTATACTATACACACCCCTATCATACTTGGGGTCTCACATAAGCTGAGGAAATCTCTCTATCACTTACTTCCCACTCTCTCTCAGGGGTATAATCAGATACAAATATGATTTAATTTATTAGAATAATAATATTATAACATAATAATGACCCAGTTATGTTGAATACCACCATCAACTTATACTATAAACCATTATATAATTCATTACCAACACTTTAAATAACCTAACATCATATCATAATCAAAGTTCTTGAACTAAGGAAAGCATAAAAAATGTCATATGAATTATAATTTTTATGAATAAACTAGAAACACATACTCTATTACCAGCCTATTCTATGTGTAAAAAAACCATAAACCACATCATAATGGATCATATTCATCAAAGAAATATGACTGCAAATTTAAAAACAAATAATAATAATATTATCATTGGAAATATGGACTTTCCCAATAAGTGGGTTAACTACATACAAGTATATGTTCTATATATCATTTATAAGACAAATAATATCCTCTATACCATTTCATAAATAGTAATATGAGAAAAATAAGTCTATGATACCAACATATTTAATACTTAGTCTATTTTACCTCTACTATGACCAAACCAGGTCCTATATACCTCAAGGGCATGTTCTTTTATGTCAGAGGTTGTCGACCAATAGTGAGGGTCTATGTGTAGAGTGGTAAGACTATACACATTAGGTAAATATATTTATAAATCATAGTAAAAGTAATACAGTAATTTGGAATCACATACATTAAAGTATAATAAATAAACAAATCACAACTAAATTCCATATACATTTATAATATCACCTATTCTATAATAAAATGAGAAGATATAAAGTTATACAATCACCCATATAAGAACAAAATATCCCATGTGAATATTGTACAAAAAAAGCCTAAAAAGTAGGAAAATCACTAGAGAAGGAATACAAATATTCTCTCGAGTCCATTCCTGATCCCATATCCCAGCTTCTACCAAGCTATACAACTCACCCATCAATCGTATGGTCCCTACCCCTACCTGGATGAAAAACCATAAAGTATGATCAAGTACTAGGGAACCTAATCAAGGTGTGAGTATAACATAGTAGGCCACCACTAATGGTTTCCCTAAACATATCCAATATATACATGTTCTTGTATGGTGTGATATGATCATAAATAAAAGTAAATAGGAAATATAAGTAATGATAAATATGATAGAACCTTGAGTAATCAATAGCCACCAGGGTGTGACCATACCAACTTTGGTCAGTGTTAGGGTGTATTTGAACATATCACATAATAACCAATTGGGAATCATATCCCAAGTCATCCTCAATGGGAATAACATACCATTATAGTATAACTACCAAAACATGGGAAATGCATCCTGACAACATAATTAGAATAATGGGAAAACATCCCTATGATAACATTATCATCAATATATGGGTAATGAATCCTGATAGCATAATAATAACTATGGGATTCACAACCTAGAGAAATAATATACAAGAGGTCATTATATCCCATCCATAATATTAATAGAGGGTATAAAATTCATAGAAATGGGTGTCATCTCACGAGGGAAAAGAATCCATAGTTTCAGGACACATCACATAAGTGGGAATCACATTTCACTATCACATTTCTCATGTTGGAATACCATTATCTTCATTAGTTCCATCAAAAGATGTAAGATCATCCTACTTACAAGGTAATAACAAATAGTTGTGAATTACATCCCATTACCATTATCATCAAAACCAAAAGGGGTTTACATTCTATATATTGGTGGGATTTACATCCCAATACCACTAGCATAACATCCCAATAAAAAATACATGAATAGTTAGTAGAGTTCCCCTCATTATGAACAATATAACACAAGATGGAATATTATCCCAACCAGATCCATCAAAGATGAAAAAGGTTTATCATCCCATGTATATAGTTAAAATCATAATAAGGCATAATAAACAACATTAAAAAATAGTATAAAAAATCCATGTAAGGTTATAATATCATCCGATACATTTTAAGTCATAGCTAATTCTGTTTATACAAGAAAAATATATACATATAACCATACTCAATGTATAGGGTATGAAAAATCACCTTGATATTAATCTTACTAGAAAAAGGATATAAGAAATCTCATAAGTTCTTTATAGTCAAGAATTATTCCATCCCTTCATATTTATATACCTCTTCTATGTCCAAATTAGCTAAAAGGAAGCAACCATGGTCTAATTGATATTTTATAACCCAAATAGAACCTATAAATGAGTTTCAAGTATAGGATACAATGTACTTTAAAAAAAGATCATCACTATCTATGGATAAATACATCTATATATAACAACCAAAGGGACCATAATATCCCTACACATCCCTACCCAACTCAATTAAGGTCAAGGAAAACCACTTTATATAAATTTGGGTCAATCATACCCAAGTGGTAAGACCAAGTATCAAACATCACATGAAAAAATAATATACAATATAGAGTAGTTAGGGGCGACCTACCTGGGACTAACAAAGGCTCTCTTGATAAATATCATTATAGAATTAAACCTCAAACAAAATAAATTGGGGGATCTAAAAAATAGTTAAATTAGGTCTCAACCACTGATATGCAGTGAAAAATTGATGAAACCCAAAAATAAAATAAAATGGATAATTAGTCTTAGTTGTGGAACTTCCCCAACAAATATGGCAAGAAGATATGATCTCACATTAGAGAGATCCACACAGGAATGGAGAGAAATGATAGGGAGGGATGTTCATAGATTCTGGGTGAAATTTGAGTATAAGAATACATTTTATAAATTTTTTAACTCATTTAATTTATTAAAATAAATTTATAAAAAATTTCCTCGGGACCCCCAAAACTCATTAGAACTCTTATTGTCCTAGTGGGGGTTTTCAATATACCTATTGGATCCTATTAGAAATGTAAGTATCCACTAACATATCAACCAAAACTCTAGTGGTTCCCCTCCAATATTTTTTGGGGAATTTATAACTTTATAGGTTTATCCATCACCAACTTGTTTCATAAAAATTCCATCTTGTACCACCTTTGATGCTATTGAAACCTAGAAAAGACCAAAATACGTGTTTTTTAATAGAAACTAGTTTGAACAAATAGCTAAAAGATGTCAATGTTTTACACTTTGATATTAATAAAACTAGAAATATACTTCCAACTATTGAAATATGGTGGTTTTATATTATATTTATTGACAATTAATGAATATCGATAATAAATGGTTGACATATAAGGAGACACTGGAGACATGGTGACTTAGATGAGGATCGAGGTAGTTTCCATATACATGGGAACCACATTCAGTTATGGATCGATATCAATGATTTATATGGAAATTGGATAAATAAAGAAGATTAGGTATTAAGGTCACTATAATTTCTATATAGAGGAAATGGGGAATAAAGAAGTAAGGATAAATTTGGTATCTATATATATTAAGGATATGAGATATAAATCATATAGATTATAAAATATATTTTATAGGGATTTTGGATTAGATAAATTATTCCAATTCAATCATATTATGGTATTATAATATGTGTGAGCATGTATTTAGGAATTTGGTGAAGAAAGATAATATCACATTATAATGATTCTCATTACATTATAATGGATCCTAAGCATAAGTTGGTGTTGGATACTCATGTCACAATAATATGGGTTGTATCATGAAACATCAATGATGCACCATATATTTTACAAGATTTCCTTAATGGATTATATTAATGATTAAAAAAATGGTTAAGTGAGGATTATAGGTATATGGCCAAACCTCAAATCTAGAAGACAATATTTCAATGATAAACTATTTGGATATAGGAGAGATACTATTTCATGAAATATGATACCATGCTATAAAAAATGTGTGAAAGAGTAATCAAACATCATTTAATAGTAAATCAATTTTCAACACTTATTATTATTCCATGAATATGGTGTTTAAACTATTAAGAGGAGGATACATAATTTTAGTGAAACACTGGAATATGATGGCCAATTTAATTATGTTTCATCAGTTACACAATATCACAACTGATCAAGAGTTGATAAGTCCATGTCAAAACCCAAGGACCATACCTTAATGGGTCTATGTCATAAGAATATTTGATAGGATCACACCATGATCTTCAAGATTTTAAATGAGATTATATTTTATGAACCAACCTGGGTCCACTCCTGAATTGAGCACCTAAGTCAACTAGTGGAAAGGCTTGGAGGATATTCCCGATCCTTATGGGATGAAAACTAGATTTTGGATATCAATATACACAACTTGGGAATAGATTCACCCAATACATCACCTATGTTGTTCCAAACCTTGAACCTGACATGACCTAACCATAAATTAGGTATTCATGCTCTTAAATATCTAAGAACTAGAACAAAGAAAAATCAATATATTGTAATATAATTAAATCTCCAAACAATAAAAAACACATATGGAAGTATGAAAATCAACCAAAATGAAAAAATAACATACATATACAACAAGGGATGGGATGGGAAGCCAATCATGCAATAAAATAAATGTCTACTAGACAAACAAAAAATAAAACAAATACAACTACCCATATCCATGTGGAATAAGGGTAAAATCCCGACCATGTATCCATATCCAACTTGAGATCCATTAATAATAACATCTTCCACATCTATGTGGTGCTTTATCTTTACCTGTATCTGGCATAAAAAGTTCTACATACACCCCTTGGGTATTTTTTGGGTGTGAGAACAACTATCCATGTAGGATCCCACCATGTACTTCCTGAGTAAATTTTTTTCAAAAAATACAAGATTTTTAGTTTGTAAATAATTTATATGAACATATTTAATTAAATTTTAGATAAAATATTTAAAAAAACATTCTTATAATAGTTTAAAGTAAAATTATGTTCCATGTAAGAATACATTTAATAATAAAACCCCATGAGATATTGATAAAGTAATTAATGTCATGGGAACCCCAGAATACTTATATAATATTACGATCTATTAGTAAAAAAAATTATATTCATGAACCAATAATGAGACAATGCCTTGTCCTAGAGGCATAGTGTTTCCATCCGATGAAACTACATCAAAATAATCATTTCATGTCTTGGACTATTGGTGTGGTGACTCCCACCTAATGGTGCCACATCATCTTGTCCAAGTATAATATATTTTTTCAATGTGGCATAATTCAAAGGGGTACTTAATTATACTCTTCCCAATTAGATACCAAGGTTCCCATGTGTCATCCCAAGATTCAATAAGTCACATTACATTATTAAACCAATTATAATTTCAAAAATGACCTTTCATCAACAAATCATAAGTAGTTTCAGATAACCATATATAAGGCATGCCTTTTGAAATCATTTTACTTATCAAACTTAGAAGAAATGTTTTATAAAAAATATAACATATATTATTATCTTTCAAAACTACCATAACATAGTTTATATTTATTAAAACACCATTTAAAAATAAAATCAAGAACAATTGTTTCATCAAACAATGGTACCTCATGAAACCACTTACCTTAATCACTTTATACACTTAGAAATTTATGGAAACCACCAAATATGAAGAAGTGGGATCCCAAAAAGGTAATAAAAATCCCTACAAAACAAAACACCTATAATTAAATTCAAATAAATATAGCCAAAGGCTTCCAAATACATGGGAAATGAGAGAAATCCATAAATGATGGAGGAAATAAAAATATTTAGGAAGAGGATTACTTACCTATATTATTTATTTAAAAATAAATTTAAAACCCCAGAGGAAGTGGGAAAAGAATATCATGTGTAAGGGGGAGATAAGGGTTGAGTGGAAACAAAAATGAGGGGTTAGAGGGTTTAAAACATTCAAGTAAATAATTGGAAATTCATATTTTTTATGTTTTGGGTAGTCTACATAGTTTTTCCACATGGTTTTCTAAATCACGAGCCAACCATACATGTGAAATGAGTAACACCTAGGGAGTTACATGGTTTGATTGTATAATTAGGAAAACCATGCACTAACCTTGAAAATAACCATTAATATAGAACTACATGTTTTTTAGGTTTTGTATAATGATTAGTCATAATCGTGTGACAACTGTATAACCAAGAATGTCTCCCATTTTCTTAAAACTTTAAAATAAAAACAATAAATAATGTAGGAGAAGAATAAACATAGATAAATAATATATTTGTTTACCTAAAAATGATACTGTGGGTGTGAAAATTCTCCCCACTATATCACTATATTCCCCAAGAAAGTTAACTCTAAAATAGTTGATCAAGGAAGTGGTATCAAAACTACTCCCTCATAACAGACTCTCACAACCATGTTTTGTGAGAATCACTGTCATTCCACTTTAATAATCTCTCCAATAAAATTGATTTCCCATGAATAACTTTCTTTTATAATTAAAAAAGCTGAATCAATTTTTAAATCAATAAAACATAAATATCTAACTAAATATATTCCTAATTCTGAACATGGGAGGGGTCTGAGTTATACTTCTTTAATTGAGAAAAATGGAACACATTATTGATCAATTTCAAATAAGGAGGAAATTATAGCTCATAATTAACCATTTAAACCCTCTTAGTGATATCAAAGGGTCCTATTTACCTTCGATAAATATTCTCCTGCTTCCTGATTTTCTAGTGTCTCAACAAAGGTGATAACATTAATAACACATGGTCAATCACTAAAAATTGATAAGGATGATACCAATGACCGGAATAAGACTTATGAAGTCTCTAATATATCAAAAACTATTATTGAATAATCTGAATCTTCATCGTTATATTCTATATTATACTCATCCATCTCAAAGAAGTCTTACCCACATCATTCTAGTAGATAGGTTACATGTAAGACCAACCCTATAGGTTCTTAGAAGGATCCATCCTAATAGAAAAATAGTAATAGTTATTATAGGAAAACATAACTAGTGATAAATGGTTATCCCATAATACTATGAAATCTAATATGTAGGAACAAAAAATATCCTCTAAAATCTTGATTGATCATTATTTTTTGACATATATCTCCAATTCATAGAGTGTTCTTAGCTTTACCTGGGTTCCCATGGACTCTTAGAGGAATTTCTAGAAATGGGAGGGGGACTATGGATCTCAACATGAAATGATAGTAGAAGTTTTACCATGAAATATCAGTTTCTTTTATATATACAACTTCCCAAGATGGTCTACTTTGGTGGATTATTTGATCAGAATGAAATGGGTAGATTTGGTTAGTAGATCAATCATGGATCAAATATAATTATTTACCCAAGTGGTATGGGGTAACCTAATTATTAAGTCAAGGGATATCATATCCCACTTCCATATGGGTATTAGGAGAGGCTGGAGTAAATAAGACAACATCTTGTGGTTGAGTTTGATAAGATGGAATGTGTATCATCCTGACATAATGTTTGCTACATCATGTATCATACCCAATAACTTGTATCAGTGCTTTAGATCATAGAAAATCTTAGTTGTTCCGGGTTGGATGACCCACTGAGAATGTTGAAAATCATATATTACAACCTTTATCAAAGAAAAAGGTACCACATACCATTAAAAAAAATTTCTTGGGAGACATAGACCACTCACTAGTGATCTCCCCACCATTTAGAATCCTCCTGATACATTTAAACTCTTCATATTATATTTTTTCTTAGAAAAAGTTCTTAATAAAAGAAGGAATCAATTGGAAACTTGTATGAAACACACCATTATTATCTATTTTCACCTTTAAATACATATGGTAAAGAGACCCATAAAATCCATTTCATCATTGGAATCTTTCAAATCCCAAGTAAGAAATTTCAATCTAAGAGATTCAGTGACCACTTTCCCCTTTATCGACATGTAGGCTATGTAAAATTCAAATAACTGAACATATTAAACCCATAATCTCTTCCCATGTTTTATATTTTCCAAGAAAAGATATAAATTAAGATTTTGTAATCAGAATAAACTATAGAATGTTTTTCCAAAGAGGAATTGATGACATCACTTAAGAGAATACATAACCATAGAGTCTTTAAGGCTATGTATCAGGTAGTTTTTTCCATATGAAAAACTTTGAATTAACCATAATTCACCATATGTTTATTTTCTATAATCATAAAACCCAATAAAATACCCAAAACATTAAAATAAAAAAACATAAACTATACCAGCCTTTGGAATGATCAAGATAGGAGAAGCGGTTAACCATCACTTCTACTAATAAAAAAATGTCTAAAATTCTAGGCTATAGAAGAATTTCCCCCTTCTAGTTGAGAACAACTAGAAGATATTTTAACCTATGAAAATAATTCATAAACCAACTGTAATATCTTTTTAGACCCAAGAGGATCCTAATCTCAAATAAATTTCTTATTTGTTCTAAAGAAATAATAGATCCCACCTTCATAAGAAAGACTTAAATGTATTATTTTGATACCTCATTTTGTATAATTTAAAATCTTAGATACAAAATCTATAATTAGATATATTTTCAAAGAGTTTATAATCATGAACGGTTCCTAAAAGAATTATGAAATGATTCCCATGATCATATTTTATCTATAAGTAAACTATAATGTTATCCATGAACACAACAATGAAATAATCAACACTAGTGGTATATTTAGTTCATCAGCACCATAAAGATCACTAGAGAATTGGTCACCCTGAAAAACATTACTAAGTACTCATAATGACCATATATACTTATAAAGTTAATCTTGGGAAAATCAGATACGCTCACATTGATTTTATTATATCCCAATTAGAGTTCAACCATAGAGAACCACATCTCTCCTCTTAATATATCAAAAATGTCATCAATATTAAAAAGTAATATTTATTCATAACGATCACCTGATTCAACTCCAAATAATTGATACACAAGAAGAGTGGATCAACCAATTTCTCAAAAAATAGAACTGGGGAATCAATATGAGAAATGGTAGGGTTGATGAATCCTTTATCTTCTATATCATCGAGATAAATCTTCAACTATGTAAACTTTTATAGGTTCTATATGATAATCGGGAAAACAAATCAATTTATTTGTTTGAAAAAAACTAATGGAAAATTTGACTTCCTGCTCTAGAGAGAAAATAGAGATGTCATTCAAGAAAAACTTAGAAAACTCTCTTAAAACTAGAGGTAGATAGATTTCAAAATACTTTTATTGTCATTAACCAAGAGATATTCCAACTAAAATTCCAAACTACCCACTTCAGGAAGGGATAACCCTACTCAAATTGATCATAGATACAAATAACCTTATAAAACATGATAATTACCATATTGAGTATCAGTATTAATCAGAATTATCCTTAAAAGAAACTATAAAATCTATCCCATTAATGTTATCAAAAATATACATCTTAAGGAAGAGGAATTACCATGATAACACCACTTTTGATATAGAAAAACATAGGCAGGACATCATAAGTCTTGTTTGTTCTTATTCCTAAGAGGTGTATAGATATCCATAATGTATTTTAAAATATTTTATATAAGTTTCAAAAATTCAAAAATATGGGAAGAAATAATTGGTTGAGAAGCACTGATATCAAATACAACAATCACCATAGATGATAAAATAAGAACAATACTTATCACTATCATCAGTCCTATATCAGAATCCTTAGGATATGGATCTATAATGTGAAACTATATAGTATTTACATGATTCTAAGCTCTTTAACTATTATAGGGATTTAATATTAGCTAAAATTTCCAATAATATGAGCTGGTCCTTCTTCTACTCCTATGATATCTGTGTCCTACCACCTTAGGGTCATCTAATTGAGTAATAGATCCTTTAGGTGAAAGTATCCCACACCACTTTAGGGTGGGTGGGGTGGGGGGGGGGGGTGGGTGGGGGTGTTATTTTTTTGAAACCCATATTGATGTACTATAAACCCATAATAATGAAAATAATTTAGGGAAACATGGCATACAAATATCATATTCCCAGACATGCTATAATAATAAAAAATGACAAATCCATCTCCTGAGGTCATTGATAGTGAGAAATGAGATGCATGAATTGCAAAAACCAGTGATTTTAGTATATATTTCTATTTAAATAAATTTTATGTGATCTATATTGTATTTCACATGGACCTCTAATCTAAAACTAACTGTAATATATTAATGAGATTAAATTATAAAATGTGACTATAATGAAATAGTCCTTGAATTATAATGTATAAATATAAGTAACCAAATTAGGAAATCTATATATAAAGTAGAATCAATGGAATAAATTAGTGTGAGTCTTCCTTAAAAATCTCATTTTTATGATATCTAAAAGGAATTAGCATCACTAGGGTTTTACCTAGACCAAACCCAAGTTGAACTTCCATAAGTAAGGTTTCAGAAAAATTATCTACGAGGGAAGTTTACTCACATGGAAATAAAAATGAGATCCATGGTAGCTAAATCACCAATCATAATGGCAAAAAATTCTTATATTACTCTTAGATCCTTTTTATAGGCCTTGATTGGTTTTTTACATAGATTTTAGGATGATATAGCCATGCAATGTAATAAATTTTATCTATGTTCTCATTATCTTATTTAGAATTATTATAAAATTTAATTTTTAAATAAAATTAAAAGGTTTATTTTAATAAAAAATTATTTATTAATGTATAATAAATAATTAATCAATTTTAAAAAATAAAAATAAAATCATGTTATGTTTGAAATACTTACTTTTTGATGATTTGTAGTAATCTATATATTATGTTTTTTATCTTAATAAAATAAACTGATCACTTTTTAATAATGAATTTAATGAAATTAATTTATAATACATATAAATAAAAATTAAAACTCATTTAATGACTTTTAATTTTCAAGGAATAAGAATAAATTTACTTTATTCTGAAAAAATTCATTTTTGTAAAAATTGTTTTCCGTGTTATGTGTACTTATATTTTTTTTAATTTTTGTAAATTTAATAAATTAAAATGGATTTAATTATTTTAATCATCATTCCTAAATTCTTTAATAAGGTCAATTTTATTTTTGGTCATCAATATATTCTTCCAAAGTAAAAATTAGTCACCAAAGTAAAGGTTAAAATTAGGTAAAAATGTTAAATAGAGATGTAAAGTCTCAAAATATCACAAAATATCATCTATAAATGGATTTATGAGGGATATTTAAATCTTAAATTATCTTTTACTATATAATTACCAAAATTTTATCCACTTTCCCTGAATAATTGATCTCTTTTTATATTATTAAATTAATATTTACAAAAATTCCACCATTCAAACCTATAAAAGGAGCCCTTCAACACCCCATTTCCCCTCACAACTTAAACTTAATATATAGAAAAAAATATACCAAATATAATCCCCAAAAATATTTATAATATCTTAGATATTATATCCACCACAAAATATTAAGCTAAGAATTCTTAAGGAGTGGTCTAACAGATGATATCAAAGGAAGAGATAATTATTTTAACCGAGTTCTTTCAAGTTTCATTCTTCTTCCACATCCTCTAAATATATTATACCCATACAATTATAATAAAATAAGTATCATTATTATATTAAAAATTTATAATGTTTATATAATAACCATTATCTATATTTTTCACATTCATTAGAAAATGAAATTGTTTCCCATGTTATGGTCAGCTTACCACCTCTACGAATGACGTATTTCATTTTTCATCACCACCTTACATTAATATTTATAAAATAATATTTAATGAATAAATATTACATTTATGACATTATTAATATTATTTAAATATAAAATATCGATTTTATTTATAATATTAACAATAAATTCTCACTGTAAATTTTACATCCCAAAAAAAGTACACTGAGACACTTTTTTTAATTTGAATACATTTTTACCAACTATTGAACTATATAAATTATTTACCACATTAATGGTAATTAAAATATATCTATACAATATGGATATTATTAAACTATTATAAAACACCTTTAACCATGATCAATGTACTGAAGCAGTTTTCAAGGAATTGAATGAACTATCCCAAGTAGCCGAGCAGAGATAAAACCATACACTAAATCAATGACCTATGATAAAAAATGGATCTTGAAAAATGAGATATACTAGATTTTTTTAAAATAAAGTATTTAATAAGAATAATTTTTTTATTGAGGAGTTTATATGCATGCACCAAGTAATTCAGGATTTGAGGTAAACTGTTTTTAGTCACAATTTCAATACCTTAAGATGCGTTTCATATGGAATTTATTCCACTAAACTTAATTGAATTTATTATAATATAAATTAACTAATTTTACTTTTAAAAAAAATTTATTTTATAATTTTATTTTTTAAATATTATAATTGAAAAGGATGTTTTCCATAAAAATCAGTATTTTCACTATTCATAAAAAAATTAAACTTTTCAGAAAAATCGAAAAAATTCTCTCTAAGATAATTTTGATATGATGATTTAAAAATTTATGTTTATTTATAAAATAAATTTTATAAAGGTTTCTAAAATTAATTTTATCTTAAGTGTTCAAGAAGCGATTGAGCCAATTTTTTTGAAAAACTATATATTTTTAGAAAATATTTAATTTTATTTAAAATAGTTACTATTTTATTTCTAATCAATTCATAACCACTGAGTTTATTTTATTCAAATTTAAAACATAATTTATTTGTTACCATTCATACCTTCCATCTTATTGGCTGGGTTATAATGGTTAGGTTTAAACAATAATATTTTAATAGAGTATCACATTTCATTCAGACTAGGTATTTCATGAATTAAAAACTATCCAAGAGGTTGAATTAATTTAAAAATAAATATATTTTAAATTACAAGAGTTTTACATTCTATTATAATCTTGGTTTTTTTTTCATATATTATATGGAATATGGTGTTCCTCTATTAAGATCTCGATGTGTTACATAGTAATATCCCACCAATTGTTTCATGAGTAACTCTTATTAGATAGAAAAAATCTTGATAGTTTGGAAATAATAAACATGAACATAGGATATTAATTTTTAGATACAAGAAGATATATAAAATTATTATAATAGTTTCCAATAAAATTAAGTTTCATGTAAGAAAAAATTTCATACGAATGTACCATAGGAGAGCCCTATGGAAACTAAGGCCATGAGAACCTTAACATCCTGATATAATCTTATAATATATCATCCTAAAAACAATTTCAAACATGAATGAATAAGTACATAATTTATTAGACTAGTTTCATGGTGTCTCCCATAAATGATACCATATCAAACTAGTTACTAATGAGTAATTTTCTTGGACCAACAGTATGGCGAAGCCCATCTAATGACACCATAACCTCTTAACTAAGGATAATATATTTAGTTAGTGTGGTTTAATATAAAGGGGTATTTAACTATATTCTTCCCACTAAGATACCAAGGTTCTCATGTTCCATTACTCACTCAAAAAATCACATTTAATTATTAAACCAATTTCCATTTCTAAAGGGACAATTTATTAACACAACATAAGAAGTTTTTTGTTTACCATCTACAAAGAATTACTTTTGAAACCATTTTACATATCAAAACATAAATAAAACATTTATAAAAAATATAACAGATATGATAAACTATTAAAACTATCAAAATATAATTTATATTATTTAAAAAAATAATTATAAATAATAGAAAGAAAAATTGTTTCCTTAAATAAGACTACGTAATGAAACCACCTTCCTTAATCACTTAAAACTATTAGAAATATATAAAAAAACCAAAGATGATGAAGTGGGACCCAAAAAAAGAAATATAAAGTCCTACCCAAAAAACCCATATGATTATATTTAGATGAATCCAACCCTAGGATTCCTTATCTGTGGGTATTGAGAAAAATCCAAGAAAGAAGGATGAAAGACTAGGGGGGGAAGGGGATCACAAAAACTAGAATATTTATGAAATAATCATGGAGAAAAACACTTGGAGTCAAACCCTTGAAGAAGGGGAGAGGAATCCCATGCATAATGGGGAGATGAGGGATGACTGGAAATTAAAATTAGTGGTTTTAGTGTTAAAAACACACAATATAATTATTAAAACAAAACATTTTTAAATTTTTGGGAAAACCACCAAGTTTGGACAAACCACTTTCCAATCCATGTGCCATCCTTGTATGTGATACTAGTCACACCTAAAGAGTGTCACAATTGATCAAATTATTAGGGAAAATGTGTTTGAATAATTAAAATTATACTCATACTAGACTATATTTTTTATAGTTTCCCATATGGTTAGTCCTAACTATACGCTAACTATGAAACATGAAGTGCCCTTTATTTTCTAAATATTTCAAAAGTAAAGCACAAAGTAATGAAAGATAATAATAAAAATTAATAAATAATGGAATTAATATATGAAAATGATGACATGGATGTGAAATTCAAGCATATTTTATAGATCTAGAGTTTGAATGAGAATCACACTAATGAGAAGTTTTTCAGAATGAAATTTTAGTGAAGTTTAATTAGATCACAATAAATTGGGGATATTAATTCAAAAATCTAGTGATTTACATTAAATATTCATTATTTGGTTTTAATTAAAAATGGGTAAAATTTCGACCGATATTCATGGAATGTACTAAAATTAATTTAATGAATTTGGCTACTCTAAAGGGGTCGAACACATGGATTAATATTAGAGGATTAGAGGAATGATAATTAATCCAAAACATCGAAAAATAATAATAGTTATTATCAAAAAATTATATAAGAGGAATTATTTTTCTCATCTTTCATGAAAAATAGATAATAGAGAGGAAGAATATATTTCTATATCTAATTTTGAGAGAAGAAGAATAAATGAATAGCTAAGAATAAAGCAGAATTCACTATTATATATGGTATAATAGATGAAATAAAGAGAAGAATAAGTATGTGATTGTAATTATATTTTACTGTTTTAGATTTACAGAATTGGTTTTACGATATAATAAGGGTAAGAATATAGATCATATAAATGATAACACTGATATTAATTTTCTCTTATCTATTGGTTCTAGTCCTTGATGTTTTCATTTATATGAAAAATAATTGACCGTCACATTTAGAGGTAAATATCATATGGAATTATAATAGGAAGATAAATAATCAACTCTTTACAAGGAGTTGATGTAATCCATCCTGGATTTTTTGGAGGCACTATAATGTTGATCATAACAAAGCATCTACTCACACTTGAAGATACACTCTGATGAAACATTATATTCTTATCATGGGGAGACCCACATGTCTATATATAGTTGAAGATATCCTCATGTATATAAAATTATAATGCCTTCTATGAAGAATATTTAGTAGGAAGATAATAGGGAGTTACCCTTGGGATGTATTACATAGTTCCTAAAACATTATAAAGGCTATTCGCATTGAGACAAAGTGATTTTGAAAAAAAAATTCCCAAAAAAATTAAATATAGTTTATTTTGACACATTGAAACATCATCATTATATGCTCCTTGTATGTATCCTAGTGCGTGTGAACTATGTCAAAATTATTGTGTCCTTTTGTGCTTTCAATTTTGTATTTTTGTTTGAGATTTTAGGTGATCGATGAAAAGGGAGTGTGAGATTGAAAATGTTACATCAAAATAATTAAAAATATCTAATAAATGGGATAACTTAAATGAAGGGAAAGGTTTTATTTTGATGAAACCCTGATAACAACTCACTACTAAAGGTGTATACATTCAAAATGGTCCCAAAAAATGTAATAAGATCATAAAGGTTATGATTTGAGGTTTAATCTTTAAATATGTTTTTGTAAATTTTGTAAACATGTATTTAATGATGAATCCTCATATTTTTAGTGGTATTAAATTTTATTTCTATAAAAATGAGATGTATTGGTTCCTATAGGCTAATAGTGATGAGGTCATGGAATATGTAATTCATGATTCTAGTTTTAGAAATCTCTATGAAATAGTTTATGATGACATGATAAAAAATATATTGGTTTGATCAATGAAAAGTTACATAAATAAGAAAACCCTTAATTTACCTACTGCATTTTAGATGTGGGAACATTGAAAATTATATATGAGAAATCAATGGAAGCCAAAAAAGTTCAAAATTATAACTCAAGGAATGAATTAAAATCTATGAAAGAAAAATTCATGATGAAAAAAGATAGAGATAATTTTCTAATGTTAAAAGGAAATCATATGAGGAACTAAAAGAATGCTTCTATGAAGAACACACCCATTGGGGTATATGTGAATGATCATATAGTTAAATATAAAATTGATTGTGATTTGGAAGATATTTTAAAATTTTAAAATTCAGATTACCCCATGGAGATTAATATGGAATTTGATTCTACATAAGAAGTGAAAATGATATAGATTCATCAATCCATAGGAGGTTTATACAACAACTAAGACATGATCAATGCCTTTTATAAAAATGTGGATAAATTGGAAATAAGATACAAGGTAGATTTTGAATTCATTATTTATTTAATGTTATTGAATTAATGATTAAATACATAAGATATTTCATTAAATGATGAAAATAAATAAATGGGTGGAAATATGAAGAGTCAAAGTAACTTAGAGATATTTCACAGAAAACATGATAAAAAATATCCCAAGAGAATATGATGTAAGATACCATTGTCCCACTAAAATAGCACCAAAATAGAGGATAAAATATCAAAGATAACATGTCTTAATTATGGAAGATATGTATACAATATTGAATTATATAAAATAAAAGAATATAGATCTTGAAATGAGGTTGAAAACCACATATGAAATGAAGAATTTTCGTCCAAAATCATCCTCAAAAGTGGAGTACAGAAATGTGGAAATCACAATTGGACAGTAAAAAATTGTTTTTTATAAATCTTTATGTTAAGGATCATGAACGAAGGTAGATACAAAGTGATACTATTAGGGAAGAATATGACACACCATGGATTTTTTTTTTGATTCCAAAGTGCTCACAGGTGAAATAGATTCTATTAATCTAATATTTAAACTAATTTAATGATATATGAGGTATGTTTTTAATGGTATATATTTTATATATGTTAATTGAGGATATATTAAAACAAATTATAAGAAGATAAATGAAGTTTTCAGAAAGAAAGCCACTATGCCTACATCAACGGGGATGATTGAATAGAAGGAATACGAAATTTTCCCATTGAGGAATATAAATAGTAGTTTGAAAGGAAAAAATGATATAATGAAACAAATGGTTCAACATGAACCATTAGATATGTTCATATAACAACATTTATTTATAGAATGGAAGAAAATATGGAGGATAAAGAAAGAATCTATTGTCATTGAGTAAAATAAGGATAGTCGTGTAATGAAATAATCATAATGAAAAAATTAATATGAATTTATTATAGTAGAAATTGAGTAAGATAAGTATAATTAATTCCCAAGTGGTATCATAAATACTATTATAAGTAAATATAATAATAATGGTGGAATAACCCTCTTATGCTGAAGAATCATGATGATGGATGAAATTAAAATGCTTCAAAGGAAGATACATGTGCAAGTATGATTTATATAGTGACCCAGACTTTTCATATATGGATATTATATATTCTTAGAGGAATATTAAAAACATTACATGAACACATTCCAAATGACCACAATATTTTAGAGCCTTTGGATATGTGGAACACAATATTATTTATCTGGTGAAGGATATTCAATGTGTCCCAAAAAGATCTCCCCCTTTAGTACTCTTCATAAACATACAATTATTAAACCTTTCTTCATAACCTAGGGAAAGGAAACATAAGAAAGGGTGAGCTTATATTCCTAGTAAGGGTAAACAAGGGAGATTTGTAAGAATAACATGAAAATAAGGGTACGAGAATATGAGAATGACATATGAAAACTATACCCTACATATCAAAGATTAGAATCATGAGTCATGGAATAAATATCAGTAGTTCATAAGATAGAAACCATAAATAAATAAATAAAATGATCTATGATAGCATAACATTAGTGGGAGAAATATATTTGTGGTACAAAAATAATCATAGAAAATTTATGTTAAGTGTACCCACTAAGACATTCATAACATGTTAGGCTTGGGATAACTGCCTGTGTACCTACATCAGGTTTGAGATAACCTCCATTGTACCCTTTTTCAGGATTAGTCTGACCACCCATGTACCCTCATTTTCAGGCATGAGATAACCACTTGTGCACCCTCTAAGCTTATAGAATATTTATCATTAACCAATTCATTTGAGGGAGATATAGTCCCCACCCATCACATAACAAAAACTATACATATATGTGCCACTAGATAATAAAAAACTCATCTTATCATAACCCATGAAATGAAATGGGTTTCATAAAAATTTCATCATTTAATAATTTTTGAATAAAAGATTGGTTTAATAATCATTTCATAATTTCATCATAACATAACCCATGGAAAAAGAAGTAGGTTTCATATGGATTATATAATGGTATAACTTGTGGAAAAAAACATGTTTCATAAAAATATTTTCATCCTAAACATAAACCATTATGATAAATAATAAAAATTGTATATTTGTATCATATCCCTAGTAAGGAATTGGTAACATCAATAGATTATAGTTTAGATGAAAAATGATTTTGATCGATCATTAAAAACGTTTTTTGAGAAAAATATCAGTTCTACTTTAAAATACACTTTTTAAAACATAATATTTTTTTTTGAAAATATTCTCCCTTAAAAATAATCTTGAAAAATAATAAAGGATAATTCAAAGAAAATAATATTCATGACTATGGAAAGTTTCATTCATTCCATAAATGTTCAAATAATGGGTCCTTTAACATTTTTGGTAAAAGATAAACACGCATTTTTTGGAAAATGGCATGAAGATTCATTTTAATTTTTTTTTGTAAAAATAATTTAAACATTGGTGAAAATGTCTTTTAAAAATCCTACGATAATAATAATTTTTTTTAGAAAACACGGTTTTAGACGAAAACGGATTTTCGACCGATGCTTAAAATAAAAATGGATTTTCTGAATTTTTTTTTCAATTATTCTAATTACCAAATTGTGGAAAATTGGTACTATTACTTGAAAATATCATGAATAACCATAGGATAACAAAATTTATTCTTTTCTTGAGAGATGGATCATAATATTTTATCATTGAAAACATATTCATTAATAACTTTATTAGATGATGAGATTGTAACAGAAAATCATTACCACTTTGGTAACTTTGAATTTTAAGCCCATAAAAAAATAACCTAAATTGAAACTTAAAATCTCCTTAGGATAAATAATTTCATGATATTTCATGTAAAATGGTATTTATATACACCATGTAAAATAATATAGGTTGATAACATGACATGTGTTTCAGTGAAGGAAAATTGAGAAAAAAAACCCTTACACTTAGAAAATATTTTGAATCATAATAAAAAATAAATAAAAACATAAAATGGATAATTAAATATAAAAAAAATAATGGGATTCATGATATAACATTTCATAGGGTCTGTATATACACCATAGAAAAGAAATGAGTGGTGAATTTTCATATGTCTCCCAAAAATAAAAGAGAGACTAGAAATCCATTAATTTAAGTCTTCAATTCCATCATACATATTCAAAACTCATGTATAATAAATATATGTTTATTATAAATCTATTATAGAACAAAATTTATACATATAATACCATATACAATTTTCCAATGACATTTTATTTCCCGTTTATTATCAAATCCATGTTAAAGTTAAATTTTAGGTAATAACCGCATTGTTTTTCATATATGTTTTGATTTGTTAATTTTGGTACTCTTAAATTGATCATGGTTACATAATATCCAGAATTTTAAACATGATATAAATATTTTATATATTCAATAAATAGGTATTTATAGTAATCATAAAATTTAGTAATAGAAAATGAAATACACTGTTCATGGAGACGTTAGGTCGTATGTACACATAAAAATTGTTTCCATTTTATTAATGAATTAAAGGAAAGAAAGGTAAATGATATATTATAATTATATAATAATGTTTATTTCATATATATCAAATATTTTCATGAAACAAATCCTTATTACCTTACATTTAAAGCATGAAAAAATCACATCGCTTTGCAAGGCGGTAATCCACTATACACACGAGGGACGTTACCGTATTCCCAAAAAATGGAAAGAATAAAGGTATGTGCGATATAATTTTTAAATAACCATAATAATATCATAGATATCATATATAAATAATTAATCCATCATTATTTACATCCTTTTCAGGTGTTAATGTAAAAATGAAAGACATTGGTTCATGAGGTAGTAGTCCACCGTATACAGAAATGATGATTTCGTAACCCATTTGATGGAAGTGGAGATGGTTTTGGGTAATTATATTAAAATAAAAACATATAAGTATATTTATTATACTGATTTTAATATATCATCCCATTATAATAATAATTTGATGATGTATAGGAATAAATAAAACACAACAGTCATTGATGAATGTTACCCCTTCTTTCGGTATCCTCCTTAGGTTTGCACCAAAAGCCATCCTAGGTTGGATTTATATCCAAAATAAAGCTTATAAGATGAGAGGAGGGAATTTTTAAAGTTATTTGGTCAGGTATTGGATTTAAAACAGGTTTTATGATGTGTATAGGAGAAAATAATTGGTGGCCTTTTATAAGTGAGGTGAGCGGAACACTTGAATTTTTTTGAAAGAAAGAATTCTAACCACATTTTTTTCATGGAACATGGAAAAAATGTATTATTGTCTATATAATAAAGGATTAGGTCTATATATTTCCATACAATTGGTTTTGGACTTGTTTTGGGTTATTTTTGACCCTTATAATTATAGTTTAACCCCTCAGTAAACCCATTTTTACCTTTACAACTATAATAGTTTTTCTATTTCTATTATTCATTTTGATAAAAAATTATGTTAAACTTATTATATAATATAAATTATGATGATTAAAAACATGGAATCCATTTTTTAAAATTAAATTCATTTACATGTCAAAATTAAAATTAAAATTAATCTCACAGACGTAATATAAAAAGTGGGGATTTAAAGAGAAAATGTTCAAAAGTTTACAATATTTTTTGTATCCAATTTCAATATAAAATTGATTATAATATCCTAAATTTTCTTAATAGATAAATATTTTAACTAATTATAATCTTAAACCAATTAAAAATATATTATAACTTCAAATATAATTTAAATGCAAAGGTAGTTTTCCATTAAAATCCATCCTTTTTCATTATTCATCAAAAAATTAATATTTTCATAAAATTATGAAAAATTAACCCTAATATAATTTTGAAATTATGATTTAAAAAATGAATTTTATTTTTTCCAATAATTTATCTAAACGTTTCATAAAAGTAAATTTTAAACAGAACCACAGACATAATGAAAAGTGAGTTTTCGAGAAGTGTATTTTTCAAGAAAAAGATGATTTTATATTAAATTTATGTATAATAATTATCACTGTATGAATCTATATTAACATTTATTTATATATAATCAATAAATTTAATTTAAATAATTCCCCATTAGGTATTTTAATTAATTAAAATTTAGGAACATTATTCACTTTAAAATAGTTTACATAAAAAATCGTTTTAGACCAGAAGATAAACATATAAAAAATAAAATATAATGTTAATTCAAAAGTAATTAAGTGGATTGAATATTACTAAAAAATAATTATATTAATTTAAAACATAATTTTTTATTTAAATTACTTAATTTATTGAAAATAATTTCTATTTTTTCAAAAAAAAAACTATTTTCTACTATTCCGTGGAAAATGAATATTTTTCAAAAAATCCAAAAATTTCAACGTAAGTTAATTTTGATACGATGGTTCAAAAAGTTAATTTAAATTTATCAAATACATTTTAAAAAATATATATGAATTAATTATAAAATTCCCTCATAAAAAGAAAAAATAATTTTTGAAGAAAACTTTTTTTTTTGAATAAAATCACTTTACCAAAAACTGATTGATTATTTACTAAAAATTTGTAAATAAATTTTTATTGAGAATGAAATTTATATGTGTATTTCTTCAAGTAGTTATTAATATTCATAACCACATATTTAATGGCTAGGTTATAATGGATATATTTAAAATAATCTTATTTCATGGTTTGCTAAAGCTCAATGTCGCGTGTCATGCACTCTATCGAAAAAGTTCATTATTATGTCTAACAAAATTTAAACTCATTATTTTTAAAAATAGAATATTTCTAATCATTTAAATTACATTGATATAAAAAAATTCATAAAATCTCAATATGTTACATTCTACCACCCTTAAAATGAATTTCTCCTTTGAAATTCAACTCAGTCATCAAAGGTTTAAAATTTAAATTTTTTTTCAGAGGAACACACATCATACAAGTGAATAATAAAAATTCCCTTAAAAAGTGAATGTTGGAAACATAAAGGTTACCTTAATTAAATCATAACATGGTTTCCACATAAAAAAACATAGGTGGGATGTGATTATTTGGACATAGAATAAAATCACAAATAATTATAGGGAGTGATAGAGATCACAGATCCCAAGAAAGTGGGTGATATTGAGAAGGTTAATGACCAAAAAACCATAAAAAGGGATGAAAAATGTCATATAAATAAAAAAATTATGATCATAGGATAAAATTTTATTTCAAGATCCTTTTACTAAAGTTGAATAATTTTTATGAGAAGATATACTTACTTGATTTCAAATCATTTCATTAGAATAATTTTATGCTTTGGTTGTTCCTCGATCAATTTCCACTTCATCTATTACTCCAAGAAATGAAGGTGGATTTGTTATTCCATAATTACTAATATATCATATGATCCATAAATAAAATTCATTTTGGCTATCATTAATCATCATCACAAAAAAATGTTTAACACATGTTATCCAATAC
The DNA here is from genome assembly GCA_963277665.1 of Viscum album. NCBI lineage: Eukaryota > Viridiplantae > Streptophyta > Magnoliopsida > Santalales > Viscaceae > Viscum > Viscum album. The sequence goes on from OY728133.1 coordinate 252,820,465, forward strand.
ATATAAATATTCATATGGTGAGGTAATACATTAATCTCTAAAACCTAATCTAAAGTACAACTTAAAACCATTGAATAAATTTCTAACCTTATAACCCTTCCCAAATTAAGAAAATTTAAACAAGGTCACTAATTTTTTTAAAATCAACTTCACATTAATCCTAAAAAAATCATAAAGTAATTCTTGATAGGTACCAATTAGATTGATACCCTTTTCATGTACTTTCTTAAAACATGGTAATAACTAGAATTACCATAAACCTTGGTGAAAACATACATACTTCCATAATGCTAAAATTTGTATTTAGCGGTGGTTTAAACTGCCGCGAAATCGTTCTACAATGGTTTTGGAAAACCACTACTAAATCGTGTGTCAGGAAATAATTATTGGCTGTTTTTAGCGGTAGTTTAAACCATTGCTAAACTGTTTTTAATTTTTTTTAATTTTTTTTAAACTTTTAATTTTTAATTTCTTTATTTTTTTATATTTGTAATTTTTTTTAATTTTTGTAATTTTTTTTATTTTCATAATTTATTTATTTATTATTTTTTTATTTTCGTAATTTATTTATTATTACCACACACTTGCCCATCTCCATGCACAAGTCTATGTCAATGCACAAGTCTATGTCCATGCACAAGTCTATGTCCATGCACAAGTCCATGTCCATGCACATGCCCATGCTATATATATAAATTCTGTGTTGGGTGAGATTTGAACCCCTTACTTCTTGCTTATTCTCCAATGACTTTACCACACCAGCAGGCTCTTCATGTGGTCAATAAATCAAATTTAATATAAATAAATAAATATATATATATATTAATTGAAAAAACAAGTAATACATAACAAATAGATACAAAATAAATAATTATTAATCAATAATCAATATTTAATAATTAATAATTAATAATTAACAATATATAATATATAACATATAATATATAACATATATATATAAGACATAATATATAATACATAATATATAATACCTAATATATAATACAAAATATATAATAGATTATATATAATATATAATATATAATATATAATATATAATATATAATAAATATTATCTATTATATAATACATAATACATAATATATAAGGGATAATATATAATACATAATATATAATAGATAATATACAATATATAACATATAATAGTAATGTATAAATAAAAAATTAATTAAAAAACAATTTAATATATGATAAATAAAAAACAAATAAATAATAAATTAACAAATTAATAAATTAATAAATAATAGATAAATAAATAAATAATAAATAATAAATAATAAATAATAAATAATAAATAATAAATAATAAATAATAAATAGTAAATATTAAATAATAAATAATAAATAATAAATAATAAATAATTAATAATAGCTAATAATTAATAATTGATTATTAAGAATTAAGAATTAAGAATTTACAATTAAGAATTTATTAATAATTAATAAATAATTTATAAATAATTAATAAATAATTAATAAATAATTAATAAATAATTAATAAATAATTAATAAATAATTAATAAATAATTAATAAATAATTAATAAATAATTAATAAATAATGAATATTGAAAAAATAAATAAATAAAAAATAAATAAAAAATAAATAAAAAATAAACTAAAAATAAATTAATATTTAGTAAATTAAAAATAAATTAATAAAATAATAAATAATAAATAATAAATAATAAATAAGAAAGAATAAATAATAAATAAATAATAAATAATAAATAAATAAATAAACAAATAAATACCAAAAATAAATAGATAAATAAATAATAAATAATAAATAATTGATAATTAATAATAACTAATAATTAATAATTAGTAATTGATAATTGTAAAGTTAATAATTCTTAATTAATAATTAATATTTTAATTTTAATATTTAATATAGAATATAGAATATTTAATATTACTTAATAATTATTAATTAATTAATAATTAATTAATAACTAATAAATAAATAATAAATAATAAATAAATAATAAATGAATAATAAACAAATAATAAATTAAAATTTTTTAAATTAAAAATAAATGATAAAGAATAAAGAATAAAGAATAAAGAATGATGAATAAAAAATAAAATAAAAAATAAATAATGAATAATAAATAAATAAATACATAAATAAATAAATAGATAAATAAATAATAAATAATAAATAATAAATAATAAATAATAACTAATAACTAATAACTAATAATTATTAATTAATAAATATTAATTAATTAATTAATAATTAACAATTAATAAATAAATAATGAATAATAATTAAATAAATGAATAATAAATAATAAAAAAATGAATAAAAAATGAATAATAAATAATTAATAAATAATTAATAAATAAATTAAAGATAAATTAACAATTAATGTGTACATAATAAGTAAATAATAAATAAATAAATAATAATAAATAATCGTTTGATAAATAATAGTTAATTAGATAATAATAAATAAATAAATAAATAATAAATAAATAAATAAATAAATAAACAATTAAATAAACAAATCATAAAATGTTAAGAACCTCTAAAAACCCTAAAACGTTGAAATAGATATAAAATATGATCTGAGACTCATTTCTTAGTGCCAAAACCATTCAAATCAAAGATCGTGAAATGAACTTTGATATAATATGTGGTACATGCTGAATGGACACCTGGATTGAAAGTTATAACCATTTGAATTTTAAGAAATCGGTGTCTGCATCTAAAACCCTTGTTTCGAAGGACTTCTGGGCCTTTCTAAAAGAATAAAAAGAGGTAAAATACTTAAAGAGTTGGTACGAGACCTAAGAGGTGTAGAGATCATCGCATTCTTCGATTTGATATGTGGTAGAGCACAAACGGACACCCGAATTAAAAGTTATGGTCGTTTGAACTTCAAGTTCAATTTTCAACTTTTGAATTTTGAATATATTTTTTCCTTTGATTATCACATGATTTAAATCTCACTTGGTTTTTTCTCATTTGATAAAGTTTGGTTTGACTGGTTGAGAAGCTGAAATGGATGTTCGGATACGAAGTTATGGTCATTTGATGTCGAAGTCTGTTCTTCTACTTAATGAAGATTTTCTTTCTATTTAAAAATATTATTAACTAATAATTATAAATATTCATTAATAGACACATTATAAATATATAAAAGTATAAATAATAAACTATATTTGATTGTAAATAATAATAAAAATGATAAATAATAAATAAATAATAATTTTTTTTTTAAATTTTCTTAATTTTTTTTCATAAATTTTGTGGCGGTTTTCCAAAAACCACTATTAAAAAATAATTTTTTTAGAAGATATTTTAAAAAAAATTAAAAATATTTTTTTAAAAAATTAAGGGTGGTTTTTTTGTAGCAGTTTTCAAAACCACCGCTAAATTTTTGATCAAAAAAAATTTAACAGTAGTATTTAAAACCGTCGTGAAAAAACCGCTGCTGAAACACTGTTTTCTTACAGTGTTCCTCATTGATTGAATAAAACCACAAATTATTGAATATATTTTAGAAATACAATAATACTATAAACTACAAAAAATGATGACATAAACTACCTTTTTCACAAATCATTAATTAGTTCCATGGTCATAAAAACTATCCAATTTACTTTATTCATATCAATAATCTATTTATACAATAATCATTATCTCAATTTCCTAATCATATTAAGGGATAATTTTACCTTAATCATGTTTTTTCTATGAATATCACTTTTCCATTAAATCAATTTTCTAGGTCAGCATCATCATTAAACATAATATTTAAAATCCTTAACAAAAATATATACCGAACAATCCTTATATATTTCATAATTCTTTTACCCATACAACCTTACGGATTTCCTTCACAATCATTCCCCTAGGATATTTATTTGCACAATTCCCATACTTTCAATATTTAAAACATTGATCCATTGATAAAAATTTAGGGAGACCAATGTTAACATTAATTACATTAACTGAACTTATCCTTTTTCTTCAAACTTTACATGCTTTGTGACTTTCTTTTCTACACTTTAAATATCTTCCCTTTCCTTTGAGACATTCCTCAGAGTGATTCTTTCCACTTTATCAGCATATATGTAACTGAATCTTCCTCCCTCCAAGGTCTCCATTTCCCGAAATCACAAAAAAAATATCCTTCTCTTATTTTGTGAGTCTAAGAGTTGGTTAAGCTACACATTGTTAAATAATATATCCTGATAACTGATTATTCATAATCACATCATCTTTTACTCTGGTCATTATCCCATTTGGCTTCTCATCAGAAAATTTTCTATGACATTTAATGTTATCCCGGTTCTTTCTTGTTCCCACCATTTAATAAAACCAAAAATCATAGCCTGAGTAATGATAATCAAAATGGGAAACCAAATAATCATGAAAATAACTTATAGTATTTCTAAAACTTGGAACCTTTTTTTAATATATGTCACATTTGGTTTATTCTAGATCATTAATTCCCATTATCTAATTAAATCCTTCAAGATGGTTTGTAAAGAGCTTGTGAATTTTCAAGACATATCCCCATGGAGTGTCATACTAGGGGTGTGGAAAGGTTAATTTTCATGAACTAGGTGACAATTGAGTCTAACTCAACGTTACTTTTTTGGATTTATTACTCCTAGGTACCACTAGGATAGAGCTATATCAACTCGTAGTATTCAAAAAGGGATGTAATTTATTAAAAACTAATTACTATTTACTTTAACAAAATTCAAGGACATTTTCCTAAACTATTACTCTTCCTTGGACATATCCTTATATACATACCTAGAAATATCATTACAAATATCCATAGGTATCTCACTAATGTTTTCTTATCCTAGTTTCTAAAGGATAACTAATCCTTTCCTCTTAAACCAACTATAGTGACCCATGATTTTCATACATAGATATTATATCATTTTAGATAAATATTCAATTCATTACAGAAACACTTGATTAAGGACCATAATAGTTTATCTCTATTGGAAACTTCAAAAAAACTTCTTTATTTGGTAAATGATCTTCAATGTCTCCCATAGTGATCTTCCCAGTTAGTACTCTTTACAAACATACCCTACTCAAACATTTATTCATAACCTAGGGAAAAGAAACATAATAAAGGGTGATAACTAATGCTCAGTAAGGGTAAAAAAGGGAGATATGTAAGCATAACATGAACATAAGGGTGTGAGAACATGAGCATAACATATGAAAACCATACCCTGTATATCAAAGATCAGAATCTTGAGTCACAGAATAAATATTAGAAGTTTATAAGACATGAAATATTAAGAAATAAAATATCTTGAGGGATTATATGATAACATTTTCATAAGGCATAGATTTGTGGCATACATATTAGAATAGAAAATATTATGTCAAGGCTACCCACCAATACATTTATAACATGTGAGGATTTTTCTAACTACTTGTATTCCAGATTTGTCCTTGGTATGACCTCCCGTGTACCCTATTTCAATATTTGTATAACCACCAATGTACCCATATTTTGGGTCTTGGTCTAACCGCTAGTGGACCCTCCTTTTATTTCTTGGGTTGACCACCCATGTTCCCTCCCTTTTGAGGCTTGGGATAACCATATGTATACCCTCTGATATTGTATAAAATTTACCACCACCCAATGAATTAGAGGGAGATATAAGTCACACCTATCACATAATGAAATGCATACATATTTGTGCTACAAGATCATAAAAAATTCATATTATCATAACCAATTAAATGAAGTGGGTTTCATAAAAATTTCATCATTTCATAACTTTTAAAACCGAGAAAGGTTTCATAATAATTTTATCATTTCATTATAGCATAATCTGTTGAAATGAAAGTGGTTTTCATAGTAATTATATCATGGTATATTTTTTTTAAGGGGAATGGGTTTCATAAAAATATTTTCATTATAAATAAAAAACTATTTAGATAAATAATAAGAATTATATCCATAGATCATATCCCTAATAAGGAATATGTAACATTAAATTATTTTATACTAGATGGAGAATTATTTTGATTGACCATTTAAAAAATTTATTGAGGAAAATATCTTTACATATTTTAATAAAATAAATTATTTTTAAAAAATTTTCCTATGAAAATATCCTTGAAAACCTATATAGGAATCCTCAACGAAAATAATGGTCAAGATGATGAGAATTTCATTCATGTTGTATATGTTAGAATAAAGGTTCCTTTCATATTTTCTTTGAAATCCAAACATACATTGATTGGAAACAGGAATGAATATTACTTTAAAATTCAATCATGGATGAAAATTTATTTTAAAAATCATATGATAATAATAAAACATTTTTTAAAACATTTTTTGACAATAATGTTTTGGAAGAAAACATATTTCTAACCAAAGAGATAAATAATGTCTAATTTTATTAAAAACTTTTTATTAGTTATTTTAATTACCAAAGAAAGGAAAATAGGTAATACAAGTTTAAAATAACATGAATAACCAAAGTAGAACAAAATTAATTATTTTCTTGAGAGATGGATCATAAGATTTTATCATTGGATACATAATCATAAACAATCCCGATAAATGATGATATTGAAACACAAAATCATTACCACTTGGGAAACATTGAATTATAATCCTTTAAAGGAATACCATAAAATGGAACTTCAAATCTCACAAGGATAAATAAATTCATTATATTTCATGTCAAAGAGGATATAAATACACCTCATAAAATAATATTGGTCCATAACATAATATATGTCTCATAGAAGAAAAATGGGGAAAAAAATCCATTACCACTTTAGTAATCTTTTGAATCATAGTCCCCAATAAATAACAACATAAAATTTAACTTTTAATATCCTAAAATTAAAGTAATTCATTATATGACATGTCAAAGGGTATTATATACACCACATAAAAGAAACAAGTTGTGATCTTTTATATATCTCCCATAAATAATGGAGAGTCTTGAAATATCTTACCTTGAGTCTTGAATTCTATCGTACATGTTCAAACCTCCTTTATAATAAATACTAGTTTATTATATATCTATTATTAAAAAAAAATATATATATCATTCCAGATATGATTTTATTGTGACCTTTTATTACCCTTTTATTAATAATTTAATGTTAATGTTACATTTTAGGTAATAACCGATTTATTTTTCCTATACTTTTTGATTTTTAATTTTTTTCCCTCTTAATTTGATCATGGTTACATAATCTCCAAAATTTTAAACATGATATAAATATAATATATATTTTGTATACATGTAGTTATAGTAATCCAAAAAATTTAGTGAAAAAAAATGAAATGCACCGTTCATGGAGACGGTAGGCCATACATATGCATGAAGTATATTTTCATTTTCTTGTCAAATTGAAAGAAATAAAATGATGTATTATCATTACATAATCATTTTTATTTCATATATATCACATATTTACATTAAATACACCTGTTTTTTCAAATTTAGTAATTCAAGAGGTGGGGGGGGGGGGTGAATTGAGTACCCAAAAGAATTTCTGTAAAAAAAAATTAAATTAAAATCTCCCAATTTAATTAAAAAACACATAGTTAATCAAAATAGTAGTCTGATATAAGTTTTATGTTTTAAAATACTTCTAAAATATTGATTAGGGATTAGTTAAAATAATATTTTATATTTATTTATCTTTGGAAATCAATTTATTCAAACAAATCCTTTTATAAACACTATTTTAGACTAACTATCAAAGTACCAATTTTGTTGACAGTTAAAAAAAAGAAGTTAATGATTTGAAATGATAAAAAAACTAAGACACATAGAGGAATACATAAGGGATTCCGTATCACTGTGATACCTAATCCACTACACTTTTCATTCACCCACTACTAATAAGATTATATGACAATAATCTAATCCAAAATAGAGATTGGGTATAAAAAAAGTAGTTAAAGATGTCAAGGATCAAAGACTCTTCCACTGATATACATGAGAATGTAAAAATAGGCCACACATGGTCCTATTACAAAAATACCATGGGTATGAAGATTAAAATAGATAGAGAGAATATCAAATATTCTCCAGTTCAGGCATAAGAGTCAGTATGTGTAGTTATATAGAGAAATACAACACACTGCTCAAAATCACAACAAAAAAAGAGAGAAAATAAATATAGAGATGAAAAAATGAAGTTTTTATTAGTTTTAAATGATCCAAATTCTCAAGAGTCCTCAAATTTTTCTTGGTGAGGATCTCGAATAGTTTCTCTGATATTTATAGGAAAATAGAGCATTGTAATGTTCTCTTTTTTTTTTCTGTTGGAAAGGATTTAAATATTTAGCATACTCTACTATTTCAAAAGAGAATATAAGTAAGTATAAAAAATGTAAGTTATTACATGATAATCCTATAAGAACTAGGGATATCCTATAAAAATATAATACATTGATGGTTCAGATATCCATTGAATAATAATCATAAATATTTCTTGGATCCTCATTTGGACTTTGACTTTTCTTCAATGCATCTGTGAAAAGGGTTATAAATAATCATTAAATAATACTTTGAATTAATTCCCAGAAAATAGTTTTTGGGAAAATTTAATTCAAATCAGGAATAATAGTGGTGGTATCACTCTTAGTTGTAGGGAATTTCTGGCAGTGACTCATTTTTGGTAGTGAGTCATTCTTAAGGTGGCTAATTTCTGGCGGTGAGTCATGGCTAGCAGCGACTCATGTCTATACTTTTCCAAATTTCATAAAATTTATTTATAAAAGAATATACTATCATAAAATAGAAAAGTCATTAAAAATATAAGAATCATGATATGTAAGCACTAAAATAAGGATATTCCAATAATATCTCCCTTTTAATGATAAAAAATCATGGATTTTTATAAAAAATAGGTATAAAATAGATGGATTTGAATGGTAAAACTCTTCTTAACATTTAAAATTTCAAATGTAATCAAAATAAGTATAATACCAAGGATAAGTTATGTTAAGGTTTTCAATGTTAAATTTAATTGCAAACAAATAATATTTTGTGTCCAAATAATTATGGCATTAAAGGAGAAGGGGTATTAAAGGTAAATTCCATAACCATTGTCCCCCTGTTAGGATTATTAAAGAGATAACATAAGAGATAGAAAATAAAAATATGTGAATACTCAGAGAATTTTTTTAATTAAGGATAAATGTTTTGTAGTACAACCAAAAAGGAGTACCAAACAAGGTCCCTATAAAAGACTATAGATAATCCTAATCTCTCTCAACTCAGTAGGTAGGATCAGCTGGTCCTTTTCCTTTTATAGAGGTAAGAGGCACTATTGTAGAAGCTGATGGGGATGAGGTAGTGGACTAAGTTGCTGAGGTAGTGGTAGACAAGTCTTTGATGATCACTGGTCTGGGATTCCTAACTGCTTCAACTGGAGACATGATGAATGCTTGGTACTGAGGAGGTAAAGGATCCAAGGAAGGAGTAGATATGAAGGATGAAATGGAAATTTCCTTAATAGAATACACTTATGTACCAGATACATACAAGAAATGGTTTATGATATTCAAAAAAATACACAATAATTTTTCTTATTATATCCATAACACTAAATAAATGCTTCTTCTCCTCTATGAATAACTTAAGCAGGGGTTCCAAAGATTTCAACTGGTACACCCATTCCTTGAAATCCCTAGAAATAGGTGGAATCCATATGTTTTATTATAAAAACATGGAATGTGAATTTGACCCATGTTTTGTATATTTCCAAGAAAGATAATATTTGATGGCCTTATTGATGTATTCCCTATCACTTTGCGCTTTATTCAAACATCTTCTTACTAGTTTATATTTGTTCTCACTGTGCAGTTGAATCTACCCCAGGTCCTCCTAACGAGAATTATAAATATCACCCAAATATCATGGAGATACTTTATAACTATGGATCTAATCAAGTCGGCATCAACTGTGGATGAGGGATGTGGAGTAGAATATATCGAAGGAATAACACAAACACTCTCCAATCCCCTCAACAATGCATTCTAACTGGCATCAAAGTAAGTTCTCATCTCCTCCACAACTGATATTATGGTCTCTATCTTAGTGGAAAACCTCAAATTCTCAATTTAAACATCATGAACAAGAGAATTTATCTTGGATTGGATATGGTAAACAATTAACTCAAATAGGTGTCTGGCATCAAATTCAAGAAGTTGAGTGACTCGAGATACATGAGAACTCAAAACTATCCTAAAATATAAAATAATCCTATTTATGAAATAATATTAATCTTCTCTATAAAAAACTAAAGGAAAAACAATATAAATAGTTGGGCGTGAAATAAAACTCTCATCACTAGGAATTACAGCCTATGCAGACTATGGTTTAATGATAGGTGCATATAAAGGGAAGGTTTGAATCTCACTAGCATGGTCAATCTACTCCAACAATGTTCCCATAGGATCTATACTAACTATAACTAAGAAAATGTGTCTACCATGATCTAGTGTATTTCTATGATAGTCACCACTTAAATTATCATCCAAGTCTTCATAAGATAGTCCATATAGTTTGGAACCAGGGGAAAGCTCCCCCTTAGATGATACCTTATCCTCTACCAATTCAGAACCACCATGAGCATCACTATGATCTATATAATCTTCCTCAACATACTTTGACTTTGAATAGTCTTAACCAAGTTGTGAATATCTTTGTAACTTCTCCCACTCATCATGAGTTATCACTTTCACTTTGGAAGAAGTCAAATCAGTAGGGTCAACTGTGACATAATTTGAGGATTGATCCCCATAGATGATATTAATATCTCACCTCTAACAGGGGAAACATCACCAATAAGTTGATTTGAAATTGATCTCCCCAAAGACACTAATCTGGATAAACTAAGTCTCTCCATAGACTACACTGAATTAGAAAGATAAGGATACTATGAATGATTCATCTCAACATCATTAACATCATAATGATTGGGTTTATCACCATTATTATCCTTATCACCTCTGTAATCACATTTACCATCATATTTATTATTATCATCCTCAAAACCATATGAGACATCAAAAACTTTACTAGAAGACTTATAATAACTCTTGATTAACTTATCTCTAGAGACATCAGTCTCATCATCATCATTATCTATTTCACTTAAGAGACTCTCTCTGGTATGGATTGAAATAGGAGGACTAGAATCTCCAAAAGATCTGGTATAAATCTTAGGGATATCTAAGACACTACCTTCTTCAATAGAGGTTGAAACTTTCTTTTTATCAACAGCCACATCAACTTCTTCTTATTCATAAAAATAACTCACAATATCATATGTATCTAATATAGGATCCACTAAGTTCTTAGGTCTCATTATATGGTATTTAGGATTAAAACCCTAATAGAGTTTATCATTATCTCTAACCCACTTTTTCATCCATGGGTTCCAATTTAATTTCATTACTTTATGGTTAACCTTATTTAAGAAAAACCAACATGCTTTTCTTCAACATCCTCTTACCAATCTTTCGTGAACTTGGAATCCAACATTTCCAACATCAACATATGGTAAATGAGAGAATTAGACCTAGAATATAACTTAAACATTTCCATGATGTGTACCATGAGTTATCTATAGAGATTAATTTTTTCCCCATGTTTCATAAGGAATAGAAGGTACACATCCTAAAGTATCATTGTGATCAAGTCCAATTTTCTAGGATATAATAAAATTTGAATAAACCTAAATATATTTTTTCATTATCTATCTAACTCAGTAGTAGTAGGCCATCTTAGAGTAGTATAAACATCTAGATCAAGTAAAACATCCTATAAATCAAAAGATTCACTATCATTTCATATTTTACCATGATAATCTTCAAAAACTCATCAATGAGGAAAATTTATACACTTTTACCATTCTTTTAATGAAATGGTAGAATTTTTATTATTTATCAATATCCGAATAAAATCTTCCTTCTTGCAAAACAAAACTTTTTATACTAATAAAATTGATGAACCAAACTTGGATAGAAAGGTTTTTTAATTTTAGAGAACCATTTTAACCATCCCAAGTCTTGGATCAACATTGGAACCAATGTATTACTAGATAAAAACCATTCATCATCCACTTCATTTTCAGTAATAACTACATGGATGGCGAGCTACGGGTTCCTTGGATCGACCATAGCTTGACACAATTATGCTCTCAAATTATTTATAGGCCTCTATTCTCTTGGATATGAAATTTTAGGTCACTTAACACTCTCCATTTTAGTAAAATGAAATTTTTAATAAAAGGTGTGAGAAGCTTTAAGGTCTAGAGAAAAAGGAAAGGAAAAATGGGTTGAAGGGAGAAAACATGAGAAAGAGTGATTCAAAATTATAATTCACACCCAATTTATCTTTTAAGGATTATTTTTTAAAAATATAATAAAATAAAAATGAATAAATTTATTAAAAATTTAATACCGAATATTAGTAATTATAACAAAACATAAAATAGTAATTAGTATGAAAATAGATACTAGTATCATCTCAATGGTGGATCATTCTAATAGTGTCTTGTCAAATGGTGTCTTGTCTAATGGGGTATTGCCCAACCATGGCTTATCTAATGGTGACTTTTCCAATGGTGAATTTTCAAATGGTTGATTTTACAATGATGTATTTTATAATGGTGTCTACTGTAATGGTGACTTGTCCAAATGTGTCTTTCCCAATAGTTCCTTATGTAATGGTGACTTGTATAATGGTGACTTATCTAATGGTGACTTTTCCAATGGTGACCATTCCAATAGTGACTTGTCTAATAGTGAATTTTCCAATGGTAACTTTTCCAATGGGGACATATCCAATGGTTATTTTTCCAATGGTTACTTTTCCAAGGATGGTTTGTCCAAAATTAAATACTAACAGTAATTTATCATTCCTAGTTCATGATTTATGTAGCTTAATCTATTAGAATTCAATAGATTTTTGAAAATACTGGTAAATTGATGGTCAGTTCTTATGAATTCCAGATTTATATAACCGTTTTGGAAATGTTATCTCAAAAGGGGATGTCTTGCATCAATACTATTTTTCCTATAATGAGACACATGTTTTTTAAAAATATTTATTATCCTTGTGTTGTCACAATTTATAGGCACATGCCTAAATTGATACCCATAATCTAGTAATGTGTGTTTCATTCATTTAATTTATACCCAGAAACTTCCTATAGTTATGTATACAGCTTCAGCAGTAGATAGTGCAATATAATTTTTCTGTTTACTACACTAATATAACAATGAATTTCCCAAAATATGCCATGTTCCATTGGTGATTTTTTCGATCTAACTTATAACCACAAAAATCAGCATATGAATAACTGAATAATAAAAATTATTTCCCTCTAGGGTATAACAGTCATAAATTAGTAGTATATTTGAGGTATTTTAAAATTATTTTAACAGAAAATTAATGAGACTCATTATATTTTTCTAGAAAACGGGAACACATACACACAATCAATATAATATGTGGTCAAATAGTAGTTAATTATAGAAAACATCCAATCATACCTCTATAACTAGTTTAATCCAATTGTTTTCCAGATTCCTCAAGATCCAATTTATAGGTACTATTCATGATATTATCTCTAATTTTAGTATTATCCAAACAAAATTTTTTTAGAAGGTATTTTATGTAAATAGTTTTATTTAAAATAATTACTTCTTTATTTTGAAAATTTTGAAATCCAAGAAAGAATTTTAATCCACCCATTAAACTCATTTCAAATTAATTTTTTATTATTTTTGAAAAATCAATACAAAAATAATTTTTAGAAGATCCAAAAATATATCATCTACATAAATTTAAACTACTAAAAAATATTTTTGAATTATTCTTATAAAAATAATAGGATTAAATATACCTTTTGAAATGCATTTAGAAATCAGAAAAGTGATGGGCCTATCATACCAAGCTCTAGGATCATGTTTTAAACTATATAAACCTTTTTTAATCTAGAAACATGATTTGGAAAACAAGTATTTTTAAATCTATGAGGTTATTCAAAAACACATCCTCAAATATTTAACCAAGTAAGAATACACTTTTTACATCCATTTGATATATTTTTAAATCCAAATTTTCTTCATAGGAAAGAAATATTCCAATGGATTCAAGTCTAGACAGTGGTGTAAAGGTTTCCTCAAAGTCAATACCCTCTTCTTAATAATATCCTTATGAAACTAACAAATATTTATTTCCTCTATAGTTACTAACTAATCAACTTTGTTTCTAACACCCACTTAGTTCCAATAGTAAGAGTGTCTTTAGGTCTAACTACAAGTTCCCATATATTATACCTTTCAAATTTATTAAGTTCATCTTGAATTTAAATCACCCAAACTTCATTATTAATTTCATCATTGATGTTATTAGGTTCAAGGTGTGATAATAATGTATGATATTCAACCTTATTTCTATGAAAAGATCTAGTTTTTGTACCTCTATCTAGTTCTATAAATACAACATCTATATGGTGGTATTTATGTGTCCAAATAGGTCTTAGAAAAGAATTTCTAAACATATAATCATCTTCTACAGGTTCAGGTTCTGTTCCAAGTTCTGTATGTTCCTTAGAGTTTGATGATTTTTATGATTATTTCACAAAATTTTCAGAATGTTTGGAATTAATATTTAGAGTTGAAAAATCATTATCAATGTTTTCTAAGGTGGTTTTAGTTTAATGTGGATCTATTTTATCAAACATTGCATGAATAGATTCTTCCACAATCTTGGTTATTTTATTAAACACCCTATATGATTAAATAGAAGTTGATTAACTAAGGTAAATTCCTTTATCAGTCTTGGAAGATAATTTCTCAAGATTATAATTATTATTAAGAATAATACATTGCAACCAAAAACTCTATAGTAAATAAACTTATCTTTTATACTATTCCATAATTTATAAGGATTTTATTTTAAAAGGGTTCGAATTAAATCTCTATTGATTATATAACATGATATATTTATAGCCTCTTCCAAAAAATAATTAGGAAGGTCATATTCATTTAGCATAACCTGAAAAATTTCTTAATGTTTTCAATTTATTTTTTATGTAACACAATTTTTTTGTGGGGTTTTAAGAGAAGAAAAGTTATGATTACATCCATTTGGTGAGCTAAAATATTAAATGTCTTGATTTTAAAACCCATGTACATGATAAATTATTATGGTCTTAGTCCTTAATCCACTAATATTTGCTATAAATTTATCATAGTTGAAATAATAAGATGCAACTTCAATTTTTTGAGATAAAAAGAATACCCAAGTATATCTAGAAAATTCATCTACAGGGATATAAATGTAATGCTTCCCATTTATAATTGAAACTATAGAAGGTCCAATCAAGTCCATGTGAACCAAATCTAGTGTTTGAGAAGTTGAAATATATTTTTTTATTTGAAAGATATCTTGTGATGTTTCCCTTTTTTTACGTGGGTTACAAACTATATCATTTAGGAATTATAGTTTAGGTAGATCATTGACTTTTCTAGTTATCTCTCAATGTTAGTGAATATTATAATATCTTAGTCTCCTGTTCCAAACAAAATATTATTTAAGAAATAAACTTAAAAAATACATATTTTGACAAAATAAAGAATAACATAAACATTTTCATTTCTTAAGGAAATAAAAACTACATCATTTTTAGAATAAAAAACATTGAAAACATTATTTTCAAATTTCACATAAAAACCATTATCAAATAGCTATGAGATTATAAGAATATTGTATATAAAACCATCTATAAATAATACTTTATAAATTAAAATAGTATTAGAATCACTTATTTGGCCAAAGATAATAATTTTCCCTTTGTAATTTTAACCAAAAGTTACATGTCCACCATATACTTTGATTAGATTATTGAAAAATTAATAATATCCTGTCATGTTTCTGGAACAACCACTTTCCAAGTGACATAATTTCTTACTCAATATTTCCAAGAAGGATACCTAAAAAATAAAGTTTATTCCAAAAATGATTTTGGTACCCAAATCTTCTTAGGTCCAAAAATGTTAGTAACTAAAGATTTAGGCACCCATATTTTCATAATAGGTTTCCTATAAGTAGATTTTAAACTTTTAGAAATAAATAATTTATAGGTTCTAAAAGAACAAAAACTAGTTGCTGAACTAGAAATATGAATGAATTTATTTTTAACATTCCTCATGTGTCCTGGTTGATACCCTATACTAGTAATGTACTTTAGAGCAGTCTATTTGCCATGAATTTTCATAATAGTATTTATACCATTTGTAAACATTTATAAATATTTATTTATCTGTTCATTTTCAAATTTTAATTAATTTTACTCTTTTAATATTTGATCATTTTTATCCTTTGAAATACGAATATTTGATTTAAAATTTATAGTTTAAGTATGATGTTTCTTTAGAATTTTATATTTATCATTAATCTCATTGAATGTATCTTCCATTATATTACATTATTTGAACATAACTTCATTATAAATGTTTTCTTCATTATTTTAATATATAGAATGATTATAAATATGTACAATAGAAGCATGAAAGACATTAGATATCTCTTATGTCTTTTTCATAAAACACATGTTAGCATTGTCGTTATTAACCTCTTGGGTAATGTCTGAATCACTTAATCTATCTTCAAAAGCACTCTAAGTTTCTTTTACTTATTTCTTGTACCTATTATCCCTGTCATCATATTTATTTTTATATTTCATCTTATGAAATTTATATTCTACATGACCTTTCCTTTTACACTTAAAGAAAATTATTTCATTTGAACTATTATATTTCTTACAATCCTTTCTATAGTTTCCAATATTGTTATATTTACCTTTATATATTGGTTACTTAAATAAATTATTCTCCTTATAGAACTTTTTAAACTTTATATACATATGGGATATCTCTTCATCACTTTTTTTAGAATATTCCTCATAACTTGATCAGGAATCTTGAATTTTATCCTTTTATTGAGGTAGTAGTCTTGAAGGTTACATATTTTCTTATTTGGTTTGTCCTCCGCTTCTCTATTGGATTTGGGTTCTTCATCATACAACATTAATTTTTAAATCAGTTTCTTAAAAGGTATCTTACTTACATCACAAAATTGTCTTAGTGATACTGAGGTTCATTTCCATCTATATGGTAGACACCTCAATAGTCTCATTACTTGTTATTTATCAGAAAAAGGTTTCCACAGTGAATGCATTGAATTCATGATGTCATTGAACTAGAGAAAAATTTCAAAAAAATTATCATCATATTTCATTTTAAATTTTTTTTATATTTGATAGTATAGGTATTTAATCTCATTTCTTTGACCTTATATGTTCCTCCATGAGAAAAAACTAAAGCATCTCAAATTTCAATAGTAGTTTTTCATGTAAATATTCAATTGAATTTCTCATCACCCAAATCATAGCAAAGATCATTCATATATTTGTAATTATTATTTTTATAAGAAGATTTAGTATCATCACTCCAAGAAACTCTATGAGTTTGAAGTAATTCATATTGATCTTCAATTGCTATCCACATATCAAAACCCATGCTCTCAAGATGTGTTTTCATTTTAATTTTACTCTGAGAATAATTAATATCATGAAAATAAAGAGGTTTATTGGTTGAAAATAATTATTTTCTATTATCCATAAAGAAATAAATTTAGAAATAACATAAATTTAATATCTTTAGAAGAAAACTAAAATCACAGTTGAAAAATATTTTAAAGCCTCTGATACCAAATGTTGGTCAGAGTGAGTAAATCAAGAGGGGGTGAATTGAGTACCCAATAAAAATATCTATTAAAAACAAGTTCAAATTAAATACCAAAATTTAATTAAAAAATTACCAGTTACTCAAAAATAGTATATTTTTTAAGTTTTATCTTTTGAAAGATATCTCAAAACATGATTTTTGATAAATTAAAAAAATTAAAATTAATGTAAAATTTTAAATCATTTTACGAAAAAAATTATATAAAGACTACTTAACACTAACTATCAAAGTACATATTTTGTTCATAGTTTAAAAACAAACATAGTTAAATCTTTGAAATGAAGAAAATAAAACTAAAGCACACAGCAAAATAAATAAGGTGTCTAATATCAAGCTGAGAAATAATCCCCTCCACTTAGAAATCAATCGCTGCCATGATTATTATATATCAATAATTTGATCCAGAACCTGAATTGGGTATGTAAATAATATCTCAAGCTATCTAGGCTCAAAGCCTCTTCCATTGTTATTAGTGTGAATGAAATAACACATGACACACATGAACCTCTTCCACAAATACCATGGGTAATAAGATGACAAGAGAAAGAGAGAATATCAAGTATTATCTAGTTTAGGTGAAAGATTTAGTGTGTGCATTTATATATATCAATACAACACACTACTAAAAATTACAGAAAAAAAGAGAAAAAATATAGATATGAAGAAATGAAGTGCTTCTCAGTTTTTAATGCTCCAGATGCTCAAGAGTCCTTAGGTTTGGCTTGGTGAGGTACTCAAATAGTTTCTCAAATATTTGAATGATAGCAGAGCATCACAAAGTCATATTTTCTTCTTTCTATAGAAAATGATATAGATATTCAATGTACTCCACTATTTCATAGTCCAATTAAATTAAGTATTAAACATGTGTGTTCTTGCATGATCATCCTCCTTACACGAGGGAGATCCTTTAAAAATATAAATCACTTCAAGTTCAAAAAACCATTGAAGAATAATCAAATATTTTTTTGATCCTCATATTGAATCTAAATTTCTTTCAACGAGTATGTGAAAAGGGGTACAAATAATAATTAAATATCAAATTTTATTAACTCCTATAAAATAGCCATTGGGTGTATTTAATTGAAATCGGGTACGATAGTGCCAGTAGCACTCTTGGCGCTCGGTCATCTCTACCGATGACTCATTTATAATAGTTAATTGTTTTTATAGGTTAGTTAGTCTAGAGGTGACTTATTTATGATGGTGAGTTATGTATGGTGGTGACTCATGTTTGGCGGTGAATGAGTCTGGTGGGGACCCATGTTTAGCTCTGAGTAATGGCTAGAGGTGACTCATTTCTATACTTAGCCAAATTTCATTAAATTGTTTTATAAAATAATATACTATAATAAAATCAAAAATTCATTATAAATGTAAAAATAATTATTTGTGAGCATTAAAATAAGGAGGGTAAAACACCATCTTTATTATCTTCCATGTAAATCATGAATGAATCACATCGCTTCATGAGGTGGTAATTCTCCGTACACATGAGAAACATTATCATATTCCAAAAAAGGGAAATAATGAAGGTATATATGATATAATATTTAAATAATCATAATAATTTCGTTAATATTATATATAAATAATAAATCCAACATTATGTCCAACCTTCATAAGTGGTAATTGAAAAACAAATGACATCGGTTTGTGAGGCGGTAGTCCACCATAAAGACAAACAATGATTTCAAAACCCATTTGATGGAAGTGGTGATAGTTGTAGGTTAGGCCATTAACCTAAAAAAAACTCAATATATGGAAGAATAGGTAACAATTAGAGGAGGTTGAGGAAGAAATAAAACAAAATGCTCGTTGATGAATGTTACCTATTCTTCAGGTATCTACCTTAGGGTTTCACCAAAATCCATCATTGGTTATATTTTTTCCAAAAAAATAAGGCTTATAAGTGAGGTGAGTGACACTCTTATGAATAGTATAGTATAAGGGGTGGCCTTTTATAAGTGAGGTGAGTGACACACTTGTAATATTTTTAAATAAAGAATTACACCCATTTTTTTCATGTCAAAAGGATCCAATAATGGAGTGTTATTAATAGTAGAAGGTATAAGGTATAAATATGGCTATAAAATGGTTTTTGAAAAATATTTGGTTATTTTTAACCCTTATCTTTTAGTTTAATTGCCGATAAATCAATTTTTACCATAACTGGGGTAACTAATTTTCACTGTATTTACTATTCATTTTGGTCAAAAATTAAGGTAAACTTTTTAAATAATATAAATTATTATTATTAAAAATATTAAATCAATTTATTTTAATTCTATTCATATAAAGGGAAAATTTTAATTTGAAATTAATCCCATTGATGAGATTAGAAAGTGGGTTTTTAAAGAGAAAAGATTACAAAGTTTTTATATCGATTTTCAATATGAAATTAACTAAAATGGATGGATTTAAATTACTATATATATATATATAATTTAACTAATATTTATTTAAATCAAATTTAAAAAATAATTTAACTTTATAAATAATTTAACCGAAAATACAATTTTCAATTAAAATCCAGTATTTTTACTATACGTAAAAAAATTAATATTTTCATAAAATTATA
Organism: Viscum album; assembly: GCA_963277665.1. Classification (NCBI taxonomy): domain Eukaryota; kingdom Viridiplantae; phylum Streptophyta; class Magnoliopsida; order Santalales; family Viscaceae; genus Viscum; species Viscum album. The sequence goes on from OY728133.1 coordinate 252,840,862, forward strand.
AAAAATACACCCTAATATAATTTTAAAATTATGATTTATAAAATAAATTATATTTTTTACAATAAATTATATAAAATTGGATAAAATAAAATTTAAAACAAAACTCATAGACATGATAAAAAAGAGGGTTTTAGAGAATTTTTTTTTCAATCACAAGATGTTTTTTATATTAACACTATGTATAATAATAATTATTGTTTGAATTTATTTTAAAATTTAATGATATATAATCTATTGATTTTAATTAAATTATTCCTCATTAGGGATTGTTTTAATTAATTAAAATAGAGGAACATTATGCTCCTTAAAACTATTTTCAGAAAATCCCTTTTTAAACCCCAAAATAAACTTCTACTAAAATCCAATATAAAGTTGATTCAAAAGTAATTAATTTTATGAAATTTTAACACACAATAATTAAGTTAATTTAGAATATAATTGGGAATTTAAATTACTTTATTTATTGAAAATAAATGATAGTTTTATAAAAATTAGTAATTTTTACTATTCACTAGAAAATAAATATTTTCTGAAAAACCCACAATTTAATCATAAGTAAATTTTGACATTATTATTAAAAAAATTTAGTTAATTTTATCCAATTAATTTGTTAAAATATCTATAAATTAATTATAACTTTTTCTTATAAAAAGAAATAAAAAACTTTTTTTGAAGAAAACCTATTTTTTAATATAATGGCCTTACCAAAAATTTATGGATTATTTATTATGATTTTATAGATAAATTTATACTAAGAAATAAATATTTATGTATATTTCATAATTTAGTTAATTATATTCATACCTACCTATTTAATGGCTCGATTATAAATATCATATTTAAAATAATATTTTTTCATGGTTCGTTGAAGCTTAATGTCATGTTTCATGAATACTATCAAATAAACTCATTATTTCATATAAAAAAGCTAAAATCTATGTTAATTATACCACAATATACCAAAAAATTTAAATTTCTTTGAATTTTTTTTATAAAATATGAGGATTTCACAATTTTTCTCAAAACAGAGTTGGATCCCAAGACAAATAAGATATAGAATTCGAAATAAAATAGTTCAAGTGAAGTTTTAACAATTGGTTTTACAAGGATAAATATAAGAAAGGATTGGTAGTGAGTTAGAAGAAATGGGTTCATTCTCCATGGAAAACTACAATCCTCTAATTGAGAATGGTTGGGAAGTAACCTTTTCCCTTAGGTACTTTATTTTATGTGAGGATTTGAGTGATTTAGGTTTAAGGGGGAGATACAATCCATGGGTTGATATCATTATAGGATGTGGGAGGTGTTTAAAATGAAATTCGAAATATTGAGTGGTTTTGGAGAAATCACCAATGATTTAAAAGTACTATATAGGGTTATAGTAATTAGAGTAGTGTTTTTCTAAATATAAAATTTAAAGTGGTACTATAGCCATATCCAAATGAAAATTTCATGTTAAATTAATTATAAGTGGTATGAAAGGATAATAAAGAAAACTGAAGAAAAACCCTATGAAACATGAATATTATGTTGTGTCAAAGTTATTAATTGGTATCCGGACTGAAAAACATAAATTGGAAATAATTCCATATTTATTTTTTTGAATTCAATGAAAATGAATCTAGTGATAAAGAAGTGATATCATGTAATATTCTAAGTGATAATATATCACCAATAAATATAATATGAATTAAGGGATAAGAATAAAAAATATTAAGGAAATTAATTTTTTTATATTTTAGTTATTGTAAAGTGGCGTTCTCTATTTATGTTCCAAGAAAAATAAATATTTTGAGAAAATTTTCTTCAATGGTATACATTAATCTTGGTCTCAACCCCAACTCACTCTTAGATTCATGATATTTTTCTTTGTCCCACTTTAATATAAAATAAAAAGAAAAAGATCCAGCAGATGTAACAAATATAAATTAATTGGAGAACATTTTTGTTGGGAGAAAAGTGTATTTCGAATCAACTTAAATATTTATCTCCCATAGTATTCTTGATGGAAATTAATGAAACCTCAAATCCTATAATATTTTTTTATATTTTTAGGTACTATAATTGATACCAATGATGAAGTATTATCTTCTTGAAATTATTTACCTTTTTTTAATGAAATAAATAAATTATTTATAATATATATTCTCTATTTTATCAATATATTCCTTGATCCAAATATATATATACTAATCTTCCTCATTTATACATAAATCATAACTAATAAAAATTTTATATCTCTTATATCTTCTAATTACCTTCTCAGTTGTATCTTCTATTTTTTCAAAATAATTAAATATTTTTTTATCTATGATTAAAGACCACTTCTTATAGTAGATTCACTTTTAAAATTTTCATTAAGTGATCTTACCAATTTGAAAAGATTTGTCAATAAAAGATCTAATCCTATTAAGAAGGAACTCAATGAAGGAAATACGAGTTTTAGTTAAAATTCCCAATGATTTAAATTTCACTCACCTAATTTCTTAACCTATATAAAGGAATTGAATTTAGATTATAGAAAGGAATTCACCCAATTACCTTAAAAACACTTTCACAAAAAAATTAGTGAATAAACTTGAAACACTAAGTTTGTGAGTTATACTAGATTTACTTTTAAGGAAAAAACTATAGACACCAGTATAGTAAATAATATTTCTTATTTCTTATATTAGTTTTCCTTCCACAATTTATGGGGATAAATTTTTTTTATCATATAATCAAAGTTTCCTTAAAAGTATCAACTTCATCTATAAATATAGAATTTATATTCGATATGAGATTCATCCATCATCAGAATATTTTGTTATCCAAAAAAAAATTATATGAGGTTAAAAATTATTTATAATCAAATATATCATGATATTAATTCTCATTACTACTTCTTTGTTAATGTTTTTTCATTACTTCATAATCTTCTAATACTAATTAATTGACATTTTCACTTGATAGAGAAACATTGATTAAAATAAGATATTTATTGTGGTTTACCTAGACCCAATTTAAACTCAAAAATCTTATAATTTAAAATTTATCATTTCTTCCTTCATTACTTCTTGATGGATTTTATTTCATATTTAAACCTATAATGATTAAAAAAATATCATATAATTTAAATTCAGGGGGTGAGGGGAACCACTAATTTCATTATGTTAAGGAATGTGGTTGGTCATGTACAACTTCCTTCGATTCATTTATAATGTTTCTTCTTTGAGAAATACCACTTTTATAAACATATTTTTAAATAATTTATTTATAATTTTCCAACTTCCATAGATCAAACTGTAACTACATTTTTAGAATAATACTACTTGTGTACATTTCTCCCTTTAACGCTTCTTTCTTGCATCATTCTACAAGCTTCCTCTTATATAGGAGGGTTCTTTGAATTTTTTTATCATATTTCTATGTGGTATTATTTTTTAAAACACGTAGGCATCATTTATTTTTTTCCTCATTGAAATTCATTTGAAAAACCTTAGATCTATTTAACCTTGGTATACCCCTATTCAAGTGTTCATCGTTATTCTATTCCACATCAGTCGTTTATTTTTTATTTTTATGTATTTTATTTCATTATATCCATAATGTATGTGATGAATAATCTATTTTTGGTTCTCTATGCACCCTTAATTTAACCCATCATCACTTTCCTCCAACCTGGTGAATAATTTTTATGTGTTATAGATTTTTTACCTTTCACTCAAGTTTCCCTCTTGAAATAGGAATGCAGGTTATATTCTTGGAATATATATCATTTATAATGAAGAAATAATTTTACATATGTTTGTAATTATCATATATAAAATATCTCTCAATAAAATCATTTATCATTAATTCATGTTTACTTTGAGATGTTATAGTATATTTCTTTCACCATTGTGTACTCTCACTTCCAAACACACATCCAAGGGGTGTCGAGCAACTCCACAATAATATATACTTAATTATACCATTTATTCAAGGATATTAATTCCACATTTAACAATAATATTACTTATTCTTATATATTATAGAAATAAACATAATTTTACTCTACTTTTCAACAATTACATTGGAAGGATATTTATTCTTTCCTTTTATATTCAGGATTTCATATTTTTTTCAAGATCCTTTATATTAAAATCATTCTCCTTTAGTTGGGTAACCTTTTTTTGATCCTTCTGCATGATTATTATTTATATTTAATTCTTTATTAATGTTATGTTTTTGGAGGAATCAATTTTGGTTTAAACTCATTCTCTATAGATATTTATTATTCCAAATTTTGTGTAAGTTCTTTGACTAAGTTACATTGTCCTTTAATTTTCACAACTTTTTTATAATGGATTAATACATGTTCATATCTTCTTAATTAAATATTTTATTCTCTAAAAAACTAAAATTTTAAAGAATAATTTAATCCATGGATAATATCGATCTGATCTACATTCTCATGTAAGTATTGGATTTATGTGTGATTATTACAAGAATATTCTCTAGACTGAAAACTCAATACCTATTACACTTATTTTTCTGAATTCTCACCCACATAAATTTGTATGAGGGATATGAATTGTCATATTTTCAACCATCTTTCAGAAAAATAATATTAACAAAATTTTCATGAAAATCATGCACACTTACTTCAGTCAGGGTGTATTTCTTCATGGTAACCTTTTTGTTACTATACTTCTTTCTTTCCGTTGACATTAGGAAGATTTCTCCAAATTTTTCCATTCATGAATTATCATAAACATATTTATAATATGATATTTTGGATGTAATATCAATATCATTTTATTCTATATATTTTCCCAAGATTTCATCCCAATACATATATATATATATCAAATAAACTAGTATAATGAAATGTTTTCTAGAATACATGACTAGATATACCTCTACTCAAGATCTTTTATTATTCTTCATTAAGAATATTTCATTTTTATTCCCCAAATAATAATTATAAAGTGCATAATCCAAACATTTTATTTCACAAATCATTTAAATTACCATGTATCTATACATTCAATCTATATAAATTATTTTTATTAAATATTGGATGATTTACATATGATTTTTTATATAAAAAATTATTCTAAATTAATGTTAAAAAATTAGATAAATTTAGAGTAAAATAATCTAAAAAATAATGAATTATTCTTTGATTCAAATTATTAGGTCCACATGGACCTTTAGTTACTGATACCCTGAGATGAGGGTGAAGTTTTTTGTGAAACTTATTCCAAATAAAATCACTTAGTCCTCAAACTCTCACTACCCTTGACAACCTTGAAATAATAGATAGTAAGGTAATATTGAATCATTTTTCATTATTATGATCCGATTGGTAATTATATTTATCTTCACCTTAATTTAATTTATTTTATGATTACATAACCCACACACACAAAATAATTCCCTAATGATAGTATGTAATGTATGCAAAATTTATATAATAATTTTACTTTCTTTATCAATTTAGGATTACATCCATGGAGAATACAATGTCTATAATGACCAAAAATTTTAACAATGTAATTTATCCCTTCTTATTGTAATTTCATATAGTATAAATCACATAAAATCACATATAGACCATAATAAAAACTTAATAAACAAATAATTAATGAAATAAGAAGCATTTCTAGAAGTTAAGGAACCAATACCGATGAAATAGTAACTTGACCTTAGGAATAGTAATATAACCTTTATGAATAGTAAAACGGCCAAATGAATTGTTACCTCACCCATGAATGTATTAAAATATAGGTATCATATAGATTAAAGTATTGTATAATTATATCATAGTCTAAGTAAATAAATGTTTTAAAAATTATTAATTAATTGTTTGCATTTTTGAAAGTCATAAATATTTCAGAACATTTTTATGATTAATTTAAAAATTAAAAAAAAATTATTTTCATAAAATTTATTGATAAATTATTATTTTTATGTATTATTATTTTAATATAATTTTATGAGACCATGATAAAATTTTAACAGTTTTAAAAAATTAATTATAATTTTAAAATTTGAATTTTCCATGTAAATAATGATTTTAATTAAAAATTAAATTACTCATATTTACATTTTTTTCTATAAAATGGAGTTCATTTTTGAATTCTACACATAAGAAAATGGTTAGGGTGTTTTTTTGGTATTTTTCTGAAATACTCGAATTTTTGGTGAATAGTGAAATATTATAACTTATGGTTTATATACATTATAAGTTAAATATAATATTTATTTTTTCATGGATTATTTATTCCCCATTAATTTAAACTCACATGATCTAATTACTATATTTAGTCTCAAGAATCAACACTACTATAATGAGAAAACACCCCTCTCCTCCACTATAAATACCACCCTCACCCCTCTTCCTCCTAAACCTCTCAATATTTAAAACCTATCCAAATTATCCCCAAACCTTTCTTTATACCCCTATCCCACGTCTAGGAGCTCTTGGTGTTATCAAAAGTCAAAAACATTTCTTCTAAGGAGGTTCTCAAGGAGGATAAGTCCAAGAGCTAAAATCCTCTTCCCTTTTCAATTAATTTCATTTCATTTTCTTTTTTTCTTCTCTTATCCTCACCCTATTTTATCCAAATGGAATGATAAATCCATTATGTTTTATATACTAGTATTCTATCATGTTATGGAATATCGATCATTAAAATCCTCCCTCCCTCTCTTTTATTCAAAAAATTGAAATCGTCACCCTTGATGTGTCAATTTATGGACATCTTGGGTGACACACTTTAATTTTAATTTAAATAATTTAAGGATGTTAATAAAACCATAATAATGGTTGAAACATATTTTAATGTGTATTTTACAATCCTATTTAGTTTTTTGGAACTAACTTATATAAAGATTACAAAATGATAAAACAAAATAAATTCATTATGATCAAAAAACAACCAAAATTAACCTAAAACGATAATCACTAACTTGTAGCTAATGATTAATACACATTAAAAATAAAAAAAATTAATTATAATATCATTTAAGATTTTTTAAGATCATTAATAATGTATAATAACAATTCTGTATATTTATCCCTATTTTACATGAACCACTATTCATGTATACAAGAAAACCAATCATGAAAACCACGAAAATAAATGCTTCCAAACAATGAAATTAAACTCTATAACTCATTTAAAATAACATAAATAAAATTCATAAAACCATAATGAATCAAATTCATGTATATAAGGTTCTATATTTTTTAATTAATGAACCTAATGTGATTATATAGGATATTAAAGTGAAGAAATCATTCAGACATAAGGTAAAGGTATTTCTCAAACCCAACTCTCTTTCTTTGGGGTTTCCATATTTCAACCAATTTTCAGTATGTATATTCCATAAATATCATTTATTCATCATTATAATACCTTTATTTTGGGATATAAATGTTTTATACTTGAGTTCAGGACAAACAAATTGTTTTCTGAAAGAACTCTTCTTAAAAAAACACACATTTTACTTCTCGAGATTGTTTCTCCTTCATTCAAGGTTGATGATTATTATATCTAGTATGTTATTCCCTCTTTAAATTGGGAACCTAAATTATATGAATCTAGTATTTATTAAATGAAACCCATTCCTTTACATGACTTATTTTATGTTCAATATTGATATTTTTCTATTTTTCATCCATGATAATCTAAATGTTATGATGTGAAAGGTACACCCAGAATTATATAGCATAATGAAAGTGTTATTATGTGTCAGGTGCACCCAAAATAATATAGTGCTCTAATTAATTGGGTAATTTGATGAATTTCATGAAGTAAAGTGAAATATTCCTGAACATGATGATATATTTATTCACAACTATGTGTGGTAGTTGACCACTAAGACACAATGTTTCATTTTTATGAATTTCCACATTCCAAGAATTTTATTAATGCTTCATCTCATGATTATAATGATGATGTTATGATTATTATCACCCCATATTTTTTTTATGTTCTTATGTATCCTCATACTGGTACTTTATCTCAAACTTTTCATTGATGTATATCCTTAGGTGACTGCTTTTACTAAGGATAATTCAAGGGCCAATAAGAAGCTAGAGAATAAAAAATTAAATAATTGTTTATATTTGGTAAATTTTATGTATTGTCCTAATAATACTAAGACACCATACCTTTGGATCTGGTTCATGTAATGATTTTATGTTGTTTATCATTAAAATTATGTAATAATAATGTAAGAAAAATAAGGATCACTATAGCTGGTATCATAGCACAGTTTAGTTAATTTGTGAATTTGGATTAGAGAACCTTAGTGAAAACCCTTTGTATGAGACTAAGTATATGTAAGCACCCAAGAAGCTTTGTTTTAGAAAATATTAAACATAGGGATCCCATAATATATTCCTTTAGACTTAGTTTCAAAATGTAATAGATTATTTATTCATGAATTATTGACTTATATTTTAGTTTACCATTTTCTATTTTAGAAAATGGTAGGAATCAAGAGAAATTAGGCCAAAAAACCATGCGAGGGACATTGTAGTGATTGGTCGAATGAAATATCCAATGATTTGGGAGGTTTAGTTCAAAATTTTAGGGTGATACTAACCCAAATATCTCATGTTATGAATAATAACCTAAATAATGTGGTACTTCATCCTTCACCTAAGAAGGAGAAACTATCTATTGATTGTTTTATGAGGCAACTACAATAGACATTTAGTGGATCTTCGGATCCACTAGTTATGGAAAAGTGGGTCAAATCAATGTATAATATCTTTTATGTTCTTCACTATTTGAGATGGAGACAGTGAATTTTTAAATTTATCATTTAGATGGAGGGGCCAATAAATTGTGTGATTTGATTAATAACACCATGTCAAAGGATGAAATTGAATATATGGAGTGGGAAGACTTTAATATAATGTTTCTTAACAAGTATTTCCATCTAAATCTTCATAAAAATATGGTGAGATAATTCATAAAGCTGAAGAAAAAGGAAGGGGAATCTATCATGGACTATGATGAAATTTTCACAAGGCTTACAAGGCACACTTCTGGTTTTGTTATCAACAATGAAAGAAAAAATGATAGATTATTTAGTGGAATAAACCAAACCTTTGAAAGTCCCTAGGAATTAGAGACTTTGGGAGTTATGAAGAATTTGTTCAATGTTCTCTCAAAGTGGAAATAGAGATTGGATAATGGTCTCATGGATATGGGGATAAGAAAAAAAATGGAGTTTCAAGATGGTAGATATCATGAAAAAGTTGGAAATAAAACTCAACCACCCACATTCCAAAAATGATTAAATAATCATCTTGGGAACTTCCACAAAGGGACGGGGAAATGCTTCAAGTGTGGGAGATAAGGACACCAAGATCATGAATATTGAAAGGACATGAGGAAGCAGGAAAATGTGGTGGATGAAAGGAGATCCCCACCCATGGTCCAATTCTACAATTGTAGGGAGTAAGGTAACTATGAAATCCAATGCGTTAAACCTCTATTTCTTGAGGGTAATCAATATCAGCATCCACCAAAGACAAAGGATCAAGGAAAGGCTTATCCCATCACTACTTCTAATGTGGATTAAGAAAATGAAGTCATACAATGTACACTTCCTATTCACTCAAGAATAGTGAAAGTATTATTTTATTTTGGTTTTACACATTCCTTTATATCTTGAAAGTTTGCTAAAACTATTGAATCTAAGACCTAAAACCTTGAAGTATAGATATCTATAAAAACACCTAATGGTGCAATCATTGAAACCCATGTGTTAGAATCTTCTCCTATTAGAATATATTGGAATATTCTTCTAGCAAATCTCATGATGCTTACCTTGGTGGAATTTGATGCTATACTGGTAATGGATTGGCTCTCATTATATATAGTACACATTAACTGTAGAGAAAATGTAATATCATTTCATATTATAAACCATCCCATTCTCCTCTAGAAATTTATGGAAGATCGGGAATATCCTTTAGAAAATCCTTTAATGGTGTGGTTTTTGATTCTCGAGGAAGAAGAATACCTTGCTCAAATAGTTGAGTAAAAGGAAGCTATCAACCTATGGGAAATTACCATGGTGATGGAATATAATGATGTTTTTTCTAAAAAGTTACCTGAACTTCCCCTAGATCATGAGGTAAATTTCTGAATATAACTCTTACCCAGAGTTACTCATATTTCAAAGTTTCCCTATAGGATATATCATATCTAATTGGAGGAGTTAAAGAATCAGCTGTAAGAGCATACAGACAAAGGGTTTGTACACCCAAGTGTATCACCTTGGGGTGCGCCAATGCTATTTTTGACGAAGGATCGATCAATGGGGTCATGTATCGATAATCGAGAACACATCAAGATCACCATAAAGAACAATTACCCTCTCCCAATTATTGATGACTTGTTCAGTAAGTTGTGAGAAGATCATTACTTCTAAAAGGCTGATCTTAATTCGAGATATCATCAGCTAATGGTGAAGAAGGAAGATATTTATAAGACTGCCCTCCATACAAGGTATTGGTACTATGAGTTTCTGGAAATTCCCTTTAGACTTACCAATTCCCCTTCAATATTTATAGATTTTACCAATAAAGTATTTAGACATTACCTTGGAAAACTTATGGTAGCATTTATTGATGATATTCTCATCCACTATAAGAGAAAGAGGAATATTAATAACATATAAGGATTGTGTTGGTGACATTTTGTAATGAGAAGTTGTATAAGAAGTTCAAAAATAGTGACTTTTGGATGTATCAAGTCACATTATTTGGACATGTGATCACAAGTGAGGGAATTTCTGTGGACCCTTCAAAGACAATGACGATTGAGTGTCACGAACCAGGTCGGGTCGCCATCCGACCCGACACCCGACTCGGTCCACGGCAAGGCCCGAAGGGCGTTCCCGATCCCCACGGGCTGGAACAAGTGCTTGGGTGTCAAACCTTACATGGGAATGATTTACCCAAAATAAAAGACAGAAAAACAACTAGCCAGATAAATAAACTGAAACTAGAAATAGAAAACCAAACACGACTTTAAACTATGAACAGGTTTAAAGTCTACAACTCGAAACAATAACTAAAAAGAAAAGACGACACTGGAAACTAAAACTCATACTCAAACCTTCCAGCAGAAGAGAGGCCAAATCAACAACATTTTACATGAGAAGACCGACTGCAACCTGAACCACCATCATTGTGCTCAAAGTCACAACCTGGAATACAGAAGGAACAGAATCAACATACACCCAAGGGTGTATGTAGGGTGTGAGCTAAAAGCCCAGTAGGATGCCACTAAGAAAAGGTTCCATGCCACAACATCAAAAGACAATTTAAAGTGATTATTCAAAATTATACTTTCAAAATGATTTTAAAGAAAACATTTACAAGCTACATGCTAAAGAAAAACACTAAAAAGAACTCATTTCACAAATACGATTTTAAAGAGGAAGTGAAAAATTCATTTAAGGGAACACTCACACATACTCTCACACACCCACACACACACACACACATATACTCACACACACACACAAATGGTCCTCCATATGCTGACGGAAGGCACCCCGACATTGATGGTAGAGCACTATGGGTAAACCCGCTAAGGTTCATCTAGCTCGAGTGGGACCCTAGAGACTCGTGTCTTGGTGAAACGTGGCTTAGAAACCATGACCCTCAGAAACGTGGCTTAGAAGACCACGACCCTCAGAAAACGTGGCTTAGAAAGCCACGACCCTCAGTCATCATATGTTTAATTAGTGTTTCAATCGTCAATCCAGCTAAGTGAAACAGGTATGATACCCATCCGGATCACTAGCGCACTAGTTCTAGTCCTCCCACCTAGATACCCGGGGTTTTCCCTTGTGCTCAATAAAGTTTCACATTCACATGGTATATTGTTTTTCCCATATCACAAACCAAAAGAGACATTACACACAAGTCTCCATTTACACACCCAAACAACATTTCAAAAACTCACACACGCCAAAATACCTTTCCAAAAATATGTTTGTCGTTACCTAATAATTTCAAAAAAACCCCATTTGGAAACACTCAAACAAGAACATAAACAATTCGCACAACTTAGAAAGGATTATTTTAATAACACAACAAGGGCCGACAAAATAAACACACCCAATTAAAAATAAGGGAGTTGTTAAAACCACTTTCTTAATAAATTGTCCTAAAAACTAGTTTCACACCAACTACACAATTATCTGATCCATCTGCACCTCTTATAAAACACCAAAAACCGCTTTGAAGAAGCCACCATTGTTTACAAGAAACCATTTTTTTAAAACAAAACCAAGACAACATGCTTAAAATGATTCTCTACACATTAAAAATACACATTTAGACATACACAACTCAATTACCCTTAAAAACTAAGTTCACACCAACCAAACATCACCTAGAACCCAACTTGAAAAAATTGCACCAAAATAACACATATTTTTACGTGAAAAGACCACTTTCAAATCAATTTCCCACTCAAATGTTCTAAAACCACATTTTCACCATATAAAAAATTGATTAAACAATATTAGGACTTACCCTAATAAGGTCAAAATGATAAACATGATCATTTCTAAAGAAAGTGAAATTTTCATGACGCATGCATTTCAAATAATTTTTTAAAAGGAATTTCGCACAACCTATAAAGCACGACCAATCATTTATACAACAAAAAAACATATAAACAACAAGACCATACTATTTCAGAAATTCGATTTCATCAAATGAGCTTGCCAAACCATTCTAAACATAGATCGCATCTCGCAACTAAATCATAGAACATATTAAATTAACTAAACAATCAAATTAAATTATCTAAAGGATGTCAAGGCATGGAACCACCTACCTTTGACGCAGAGACTTCCAAGCTTGGGTGCGAAACACCAATCGCAACCAATTTGCATCACAACCAAATCAATTTATACCCTAAAACAAGAATTCGAACAAGACAAGGATTAAAAATATACCACTAAAGATACCTCAACCCATTGAATGGCCAAGAACTCAAGAGAAAAAAAAAGAATAACCAACCAGAGGGAGGAAGGTCAGATGAGAGTGGGGAGGTTGGCCGAGGGGAGTCACTGGTGGAGGGGGGTCCGTGGTGCAAGTCGAGTAGGAGCAGGGGGTGCGGCACATTTCCGAGCAGCTCACCGGGAGGGGATTCATCTACGGAAGAGGGTTGCGCCGGTAGGGCGACGACGGACAGCGTGCGAACGACTGGCACCAGGGAGGTCCGGCGGGCAGCGGCGGTCACAGGAGGGGGCACTGGAGGGGAGGTCCGATGGGGTTCCATCGGATGGCGCGGGTGAGGGGAGGTCGCTGGCTGGGATTGGGCAACGGCGAGGGGTTCTAGCGGTTGACGGCGCGACAAGAAGAGAGGGGAAGGGGGATGGGTGCGACGGCGGTCCAAGGCAGGCTGAGGGAGATGGGCGGCGACCTGTTGAGGCGGACAGGGTGGGGGGCTGTGACGGGATAGAGGGGAGGGGTAAGGGTAGAGGTCCGAAACCCTAAAGGGGAAGAAAATAGAAAAATAAAATAAAATAAAATAAAAACAAACAAAATAAAAAGAAAAGAAGAAAAAAAAAGTAATAAAAATAATGATAATGTAAATAATAAACTAAAACAAGACTAATAATAATAATTAAAATACTAAATCATCATCACTAATATTGATAATCAAAATAAAACTCAATATTAATTATGAATATCCTCAAATAATAATAATAATAAGGTAAATAAATAAAAAAAACTTAATGAATTAAATACTAAACTTTACAATAATAAACTTAATAAAATGCAAATAATAAAAATAACTCTCAATTAAATTATTATGCAATATAATAAAAATAATAATAATAATAATAATTTCATTAATTTAACATTGACAAGGCGTGCAGTGAACCGGGCGGGGTCGCGCAGCTTCGACCACGCTGCGCTAGACGCAATCAATGTCAAAACACACGTTTTTAATTAAGAACTCAGAAATTTTATTTCGGGCCTCGACCCAAACTACCCGATGCCCAGAAAAATTAATAAAATAAAATAAAATAAATAGTGTAAAAGATGCGGGTGTGAAAATTCTCCCCACTATAAAGCTTTCCGCCCCCGGAAAGCCACAACTAAGGCTGAACCCAAAAGAAGAAACTGATACCCAACTAAGGTTTAAAGAGGATCCCCACAATCAACAAGAAAAAAGAGGAAAAAACATCATGCTCAGAGAAAAGTGACTCAAAGACAACTTCAAAAAGGTCTTAAAAAGACTTTCTGATATGTATTGCCCACACCAAAGATCTAGAACGCCTCTAGTTGACTAATCAAGGAAGGGAACTCTCGCATCCATGGAAACCAACTTCACAAGCCGAAACACCACAAACACTATTAAACCGAAACCACACAATTTGTCTAGAATGATAAAACAAGGTCAAACCACATCCACGGAACACTCTTATCACTTATCACCAAGCCATATTTAAAACAGAAATAAAAGATCAACATGGGGAGGCCCGAGGGGCTTCCCACAATTAAAAACTCACTGGCGCTCGAAATGAGACTGGAAAACTGACACGGGGAGGTTCGGGTGGACTCCCCGTCATTAAAGAAAAGTCTCACACTGATTCATTCTAGAGACATTCATGTGAGACCCAATGTGGGTCTCCCCACCATTAATAACCTACCAATGCCCAAGGTGAGACCAGAAAACCAAAATGGGGAGGTCCATGCGGACTCCCCACCATTAGAACTAGCGGAATGTATAGAACTTTGAAAACTTCTCAATAGTGGACAAACACCCCACCACAAGGGGCGGGGAGGGAGGCCCCCAACTACTGGGGCGTCAAAACCACGACCCAAGACGAACCAACACATCCACATCCCGAGATGAGCATTATAGAATTTTGGGACTGATTTCCCCAACAGACTCTCAAGGACCAATAAAAGTGATTACATTTGATGGGACACTACCCCTAAGACATCAAGGTGTTGAGGCGGACATGCCTCCGCATAGTCACTGAAACCTTACACAACCAGATGGTTCATTCGAAACAGAACAACCATAGAAAACAATTTAAGATGCTTTCACTTTCAACACCGATGACATAAATAAAGTCAGGGTCCCATACCCTCTCAGGGTTCCTGACCACATGCCAGCTCCACTCCGAGGCCTATGGCTAGAGCCTTGATATTTGAAGCATCTCCTACCTCGTAGTCAGGTATTGAGGATTCCCGTGCGAAGCTTCTATTTTTGGTGTGACACGCAACCACACTAAAACCGAGGCAACACTAGCAAACACAACACATTACGACATCCAACTGATCACACATGGAACATTCACCAACACAAGAGCTGAAATGGTGCATGCGCATCACCCTTTGTTACACTGAATGAGAACAAGACACCACCAATCGTCACCTGAACATGACCGTTACTGTTGAGAGGAACATTACTCTGATAAAGACTTTAAACCGTGTCTTGAACAACACGTGATTCCAACAAACGACCATAGCAGCCTCATACAATTGGGTCTGCCAAACTAGTAGCCTAACACAAAACTTTTCTTAAACGAAACAAACCAAAGACCAGGGGTCATTTAGAACAATAGACAGCACCAACAACTTAGGGTTGCTTCCACCGTTTCCCCACTGGAGTATCCTTTACCGCTTCCAAACAACCGTTGACTATCAAAGGGACCTCACGCTGCAAGACGTCACCGAACATGACCCTTGCAGCTGATGAAAATACTACAAAGACCTTCAAGACACTGGTCAACACTGATAATTCTGAACCACCTTCAACTTTCTCCGCTGGAATTTCTTTCACTGCTTCCAGGGGAACCTTTAGACACAACGATGTCAACTTCATACCCGACGAGTCAGACAACTCAAAAAGACCAAAACTCCCTTCAAATCTGCCCACATCTGTCATTCCGCTGTGAGAGGATCTACTTAACTAAAGGAAAAAAATTAATAGACTTAGCATTGTCACTAAAAAGGAAGAGTCCTTACTTTAGTCAACTGGAGGATCGACCAATGGCGAACCATCTGTGGTCGCACGTCATTCGCACATTAACTCTTTATTGGGGGGCATACCCTAGCCAAGAAAGAAAACCATGGACCCAACTAAACTGGTCCAATGGTCAGGACATGACACAAGTGAACACCAAACGTGCAGGGGAAACCACTGCAAGGGCTCCCCGACATACTTTTCAAAAGAATTAACTAGCTACATGCTTGCATACCAACTTACAAATAAAAATTCAAACTCAGAACACAAATCAGTCAAAAAGGATTCTCGGATTGAAACGCCTCACATCCAACATTTTCAAAACACAAGGACATGCTACACAAACACCGTTTACTAAAACACCAAATTTTTCCTTTAACAAAACATTTTGAAAATAAGAAAACCCAGTGGGTTACACAAACACCGATGGAATCCCATAAGCCTTGCACATGCATGTTCTCGTGCTGCACCGGCACCCACCTCATGTCCATCCAGGCACTCATCCACTCGTGCCATTAAGCATTTCTCTTTTTGCATACAGTCATGCACGTGGTTCCCCATGAGAACGCCAAGGATTGAAACCAAACCTTTCCATCTTTTTCAAAACCAAAACTCCAACCCACACTTTTAAAACCTCACACACCATTTCATTTTTCAAGCGCTTCATTTGAAAACATTTTCCAAGACCAAAACATTTTTACTTAAAAAACAAATTTTCCATGAATCCAAAACAAAGAGACGAGAAATGACGCAAGAGAAAACTTGTGTTCGTGGGTGACTGGAACGTATGGTGGGCGGCCATACGCCAGTCACGCCACTGCCACAGAGGGTATTTTAGAATAGTGTCCCCGGCTCCATATAGCTTGCCAGACCCTGCGGGCTCATTAGGACCACTGAACTTACCCCTTTTCATTTCCCTTAGGCAAGATTATCCGCAAGGACCAAAAACTCAGAAAAACCTCAACATAATTTGGTAACTTGAGTCCC
Organism: Viscum album; assembly: GCA_963277665.1. Lineage (NCBI taxonomy): Eukaryota > Viridiplantae > Streptophyta > Magnoliopsida > Santalales > Viscaceae > Viscum > Viscum album. The sequence continues at coordinate 252,857,853 of OY728133.1, forward strand.
GCCATGAGGTGTGATGGCCTAGAACCTTACTCATAGCCAGGACGTCGAGTCCTGAAAACCTTAACTCAAGTCTACCGTGACTCTATCCCAAAAGAACATGACCCAAGAGAGAAAACCTTACTGCTCTGATACCATTTTGTCACGAACCAGGCCAGGTCGCCATCTGACCCGGTGCCCGACCTGGTCCACGGCAAGGCTCGAAGGGAATTCCTGATCCCCACGGGCTGGAATAAGTGCTCGGGTGTCAAACCTTACATGGGAATGATTTACCCGAAATAAAAGACAGAAAAACAACTAGCCAGATAAATAAACTGAAACTAGAAATAGACAACCAAACACGACTTTAAACTATGAACATGTTTAAAGTCTACAACTCAAAACAATAACTAAAAAGAAAAGACGGCAGCAGAAAATAAAACTCATACTCAAACCTCCCGGCAGAAGAGAGGCCACATCAACACTATTCTGCATGAGAAGACCAACTACAACCTGAACCACCATCACTAAGCACGAAGTCACAACCTGGAATATAAAAGGAACAGAATCTACATACACCCAAGGGTGTATATAGGGTGTGAGATAAAATCCCAGTAGGATGCCACCGAGAAAAGGTTCCATGCCACAACATCAAAAGACAATTTAAAGTTCTTATTCAAAATTATACTTTCAAAATGCTTTTAAAGAAAACATTTACAAGCTAAATGCTAACGAAAAACACTAAAAATAACTCATTTCACAAATATGATTTTAAAGAGGAAGAGAAAAATTCATTTAAGGGCACACTCACACATACTCTCACACACCCACACACGCACACGCACATATACTCTCTCACACACACACACAAGTGGTCCTCCATATTCCAATGGAAGGCACCACAACATTGATGGTAGAGTAGTATGGGTAAATCCCCTAAGGTTTATCTAGCTCGAGTGGGACCCTAGAGCCTCATGACTTGGTGAAACGTGGCTTAGAAACCACGGCCCTTAGAAACGTGTCTTAGAAGACCACGACCCTCAGAAAACGTGGCTTATAATGCCACGACCCTCAGTCATCATATGTTTATTTAGTGTTGCAATCATCAATCCAGCTAAGTGAAACAGTGACGATACCCATCCGGCTCACTAGCGCACTAGTTCTAGTCCTCCCACCTAGATACCCGTGGTTTTCCCTTGTGCTCAATCAATTTTTACATTCACATGGTATATTGTTTTTCCCATATCACATAACAAACCAGACATTACACACAAGTCACCATTTCCACACCCAAACAACATTTCAAAAACTCACGCACGCCAAAATACCTTTCCAAAAATATATTTGTCGTTACCTAATAATTTCGCAAAAACCCCATTTGGAAACACTCAAACAAGAACATAAACAATTCGCACAACTTAGAAAGCATTATTTTAATTACACAACAAGGGCCGACATAATAAACACACCCAATTACAAAGAAGGGAGTCGTTCAAACCACTTGCTTAATAAATTGTCCTAAAAACTAGTTTCACACCAACTACACAATTATCTGAACCATCTGCACCTCTTATAAATCACCAAAAACCACTTTGAAGAAGCCCCCATTGTTTACAAGACACCATTTTTTTTAAAACAAAACCAAGAAAACATGCTTAAAATGATTCTCTACACATTAAAAATCCACATTTAGACATACACAACTCAATTACCCTTAAAAACTAAGTTCGCACCAACCAAACATCACCTAGAACCCAACTTGAAAACATTGCACCAAAACAACACATATTTTTACGTGCAAAGACCACTTTCAAATCAATTTCTCACTCAACTATTCTAAAACCACATTTTCACCATATAAACAATTGATTAAAAAATTTTAGGACTTACCCCAATAAGGTCAAAATGATAAACATGATCATTTCTAAAGAAAGTGAAATTTTCATGATGCATGCATGCCAAATAATTTTTTAAAAGAAATTTCACACAACCTATAAAGCATGACCAATCATTCATACAACAAAAAAAAACATATAAACAATAAGACCATACTATTTCGGAAATTCGATTTCATCAAACGAGCTTTCCAAACCATTCTAAACATAGATCGCATCTCACAACTAAATCATAGAACATATTAAATTAACTAAAAAACCAAATTAAATTATCTAAAGGATGTCAAGGCATGGAACCGCCTACCTTTGACGCAGAGACTTCCAAGCTTGGGTGAGAAACACCAATCGCAACCAATTCGCATCACAACCAACTCAATTTATACCCTAAAAAAATAATTCGAACAAGACAAGGATTAAAAATATACCACTAAAGATACCTCAACCCTTTGAATGGCCAAGAACTCAAGAGAAAAAAAAAGAATAACCAACCGGAGGGAGGAAGGTCGGATGAGAGTGGGGAGGTTGGCCGAGGGGAGTCGCTGGTGGAGGGGGGTTCATGGTGCAAGTCGAGTAAGAGAAGGGGGTGCGACACATTTCTGAGCAGATCATTGGGAGGGGATTCATCCGCGGAAGAGGGTTGCGCTGGTAGGGTGACGGCAGAAAGCGTGCGAACAGCTGGCACATGGGAGGTCCGGTGGGCAGCAGTGGTCACAGGAGGGGGCACCGGAGGGGAGGTCCGGTGGGGTTCCGTCGGACGGCGCGGGCGTGGGGAGCTCGCTGGCTGGGATTGGGCGACGATGAGGGGTTCCAGCGGGTGACGGCATGGAAAGAAGAGAGGGGAAGGGGGATGGGTGCGACGACGGTCCAAGGCAGGCCGAGGGAGATGGGCGGCGGCCTGTTGAGGCGGACAAGGTGGGGGGCCGCGACGGGATATAGGGGAGGGGTAAGGGTAGATGTCCGAAACCCTAAAGGGGAAGAAAATAGAAATAAAAAAAATAAAAAAAAAATAAAAACAAAAAAAATAAAAAGAAAAGAAGAAAAAAGTAATAAAAATAACGATAATGTAAATAATAAACTAAAACAAGACTAATAATAATAATTAAAATACTTAATCATCATCACTAATATTGAAAATCAAAATAAAACTCAATAATAATTATGAATATCCTCAAATAATAATAATAATAATAATGTAAATAAATAAAAAAAAACTTAATGAATTAAATACTAAACTTTACAATAATAAACATAATAAAATGCAAATAATAAAAATAACTCTCAATTAAATTATTATTCAAGATAATAATAATAATAATAATAATTTCATTAATTTAACATTGACAAGGCCTGCGGTGAACCGGGCGGGGTCACGCTGTGACCCAGGGGAGGCCGCGAAGCTTTGACCGCACTTCATTGGACGCAATCAATGTCAAAACACACATTTTTAATTAAGAACTCAGAAATTTTATTTCGGGGCTCGACCTGAACTACCCGATGCCCAGAAAAATTAATAAAATAAAATAAAATAAAATAAATAGTGTAAAAGAGGCGGGTGTGACATTGAGGAATGACCCCAACTAAGTAGTGTCATAGAAATCCATAGTGTTCTTGGATTAGTAGGGTACTATCAATGTTTTTTGAGAAATTTATCATGATTTTAATGCCCACTAACTATGTTAACAAGGAAATGGGTGAAGTATGAATGAACATAAGGTTGTGTGGAAAGATTCAAGGAGCTAAAGAGAATGCTGGTCACTGCACTAGTTCTCACATTACCAAGAAGTGAAGAATGTTATGTGATATACTATGATACTTCCAAGAAAGTATTGAGTTGTGTACTCATGAAAAATTATAAAGTGATAGACTACGCCTCACAATAGTTTAAGATCCATGAGTAGAACTAGCCGATATAGGATATGGAGCTAGAAGCTGTGATTTTTTCCTTGAAAATATAGCGACACTACCTCTATGGTGATAAGTGTGACATATATACAGATCAAAAGATCCTAAAGTATATATTTACACAAAATGAGCTCAAAATAAGCCAATGGATATGGATAGAGCTAATCAAATACTATGATTTCAATATTCACTATCATCTTATAAATGCAAACAATGTAGCTGATGCTCTTAGTAGAAAAGAACCAACTACTCTATCCATGTTGCAGATTGAGAAAGGACCTATCTTTATAGATATGAAAAAGATGTATTTGTAAATCATAACAGCATGGAATATATCCAACCTTTCCAAAATTATTTCCAAACCATCTATACAAGAGAAGATTAAGGAGGTACAAAGCGATGATAGAAAAATAAAGGGTTTGATAAAGAAAGTGGTAAAAAAATGAAAGAGAGATGAAGAATAAGAAATAGGTAGAGAGTGGAAGATAGAGAGAGAGTTAAAGGAAAAGAGGTGCCCCTAGTTTGAATTTGGTGGGTTGTCATCTCCATCCAGTGGTGGGTCAACTGTAGAAGTTGGGGATCCAATGGAAGTTGATGTTGTTCTAGGATTGTGGGACGTTACCTGAAAAATAAAAACCATTACTCATCTAACAAAAAACTAAAAAGAAATTAAAATTTCATAAAATTAAAAGAAAACATGGGTTGCCTCCCAAAAAGCACCGCATTTATTTGTCTACAGCTGGATAGTTGTAGTGGACTACCCATAGTCTGATGGTGGGCATCATATTTTGTCAACATTAGCGTGATTCCAGAAAAACTTTTACTTTGGGATGCTTGATGATTCATTGGATAATTTCATCCTTTCATTGTTGTTTCGCTTTCAATTCAACAAGGTTAGAAATAGAATTTGACTATCCTCCTTTTGGTCTTCAATGTGACGAATGATTTTATCCACAAAGTGATGGTTTTCTATGCTTGGGAATTTAGGAAGATGTCTCCATTATGATGGTTCATTTATTTATGGTTCAGATAACATGAAACCAGAGTGTGAGATCCCAATTGTTTTCGACTCATTTATTTCATCACTTACCGATGTAGAGTAATGAGGATCAGTAGAGTCATAAGACTGAATAACTTTTTCAATATCCGTTATATCAATGTTGTTCGCCAAATAATGGTCAATTCCAATATAACCAGTGATCACTTTATTAATTATGGAACAAATCTCACAAGCTTCACTCCCATCAGGACAATATAAACACATTGGTTTAGGGTTTACCTCACATATAACATAATTTTCAGAATCATGGATAGGAAATGATGAATGTTGGATAATCAGTTTTGAATAAAAAAATGAACATGCTTGTTCATTTTCCCCATTACCATCCATGTTGGAGCAGTGGAGTCCATAGGTGACATGGGATTCCAAAGAGTTTTCAAGATCCTTTAGATAAATGGAGATTGCATTTGTAATGTCAACATAAACTTCTCCATTTATGAATTGGTTAATGAGGATGAAATATTCACAAACTCCTCTATCAGTGAGATTCAGCACACTCACAGAGAGACTTTTGGAATCATGGATAGAGAATACCGATTGATTCTCTGATGGGTATCACATGGATTGAAAAATATTGAACTTGACCCATTGGTCACCAAATTCCATGGATAAGATTCCAGCATGGACATCAATTTTGGTTTTAGATGTCATAAGGAAAGGTCTTCCTAGAATCAGAGGAGATTGAAAAGAAGTGGTCTCACCTTCCATATCAAGGACATAGATGTCAGCTGGGAAAATAATATCATTGACTAAGACAAGTACATACTTTATTATACCCTGAGGACTATAAGTTCTTCGATTGGATAACTGAATGAAAACACCCATTGGATGTAAGAGACCTAAACCAAGGTTGGAGAAGATGAATTTGGGAATGACATTAATTGAGGCTCTTAGGTCTATGAGTGCATCATCAAAGTTGGAACATTAAATTTTTCATAGAACCGTAAAGGTCCCTGGATCTTTTCACTTTATGGGAATAGACTGTTGGGTGGAAACATCTTCAAAGGTTCTATATTTCCGCTTATGGGTACACAACTCCTTGAGAAACTTGGAATTATTAGGAATTTGTTTAATGGTATATAAGAGGGGAATACCCACTTTAACATGTGTAAACGTGTTGAGCATTTCAAGATCGAGTTCGACAGACTTCTTTGACTTTGAAACGGCTTGAGGAAAAGGAATTGGGTTCCTAAGTGGAATGGAAGGAGTTGAGGGAATGACATCATATTCCTTTTCAAGTTTCTTTTTCTTTTTGATTTTCTATGTCAACATTTAAAGGGGGGTTATGGGAATTTTCTTGAGGAATAGAAATTTTCTTCCCTGATCTAATTGAAATTGCACTTACATTACCCTTGGTGTTGGGTAATGGTTGAGTTTGGAGTTGGGAAGACTTCAATTATTTTTTACTGGCTCTGGTGGGATGCGAGTTGACCAATTTGTGTTTCAGTGTTTTTGAGGCTAAAATAGGTGAATGAGGCAAGATCTTCCACTACACTTTCCCATGGTTTCTTGGAAGAAGAGGCTTGTCCTGGATTGGGATTACCTTTATTTTAGTTATTGGGAAAGTGATTGTATTGGTTTGGTAATTGGGAAGGCTCATTAGTATAGTGGAAGCCTGGAGGAGAAGGGGGAGGATTTCTATTTTGTTTTTGAGGAACAAAAGGATAAGGTTGTTGGAAATTACCAACACCTTGACAATATTGAAACTAGGTTGGGTTTTGAGGAGGGAATTGAGGGGGATGAGAGACAATATTTCCATACCTCAGGCCTTGGTTATAGGAAGAAGAGAAGGGATCAGAGTGAGGTTGGTTTAAGTTTATAACAAACTGACCTAACAGTAAAGGGTTGGTGTTCTGCTGAGAATAGGATGCATTGATCTCCATTGGTCCATATGAATCAGAGGGATCCTCTTGAAGTTGTGGACATGTGTCAGTTGAATTATATGGAGAGCTACAAATTCCACAGTTATTGATAGGTCCAAGGAATAGAGATTGTGGAGAAGATGGGGTTGGGGCTTTGGTAGCCACAACTAGTTGTCGCAAAAGACCTGTAAGTTCACTCATCCACTCTTTCATCTTGTTTGACTCTATAGATTGAATATCTTAGGCTTGTTTTACTTGAGCATGTGCTCTAATATGGATTTTTTGTGTGTTTGTAGCCATGTTTCTTATAATATATATTATAGTTTCAAGAATTTTATCAATAAGAGCACCGCCACTTGTGACATCAATTTGAGTTATCTCTATAGACAATAACCCCTCATTGAAGTATTGGATCAAGAGTTGGTCAGGGATTTGGTGGTGTGGGAAGGTTTAAACAAGATTTTTGAACCTCTCCCAGTATTCATGGATTGATTCATTGGGGAATTGACAGACACCACTAATTTCATTTTGGATTGGAAGCAGTACGAGAAGAAGGAAAGAATTTTTCTAAGAAGTATTGCTTCATGTCATTCCATGTGGTTATGGAACCAGGAGGAAGGTATTAGAGCCATGACATAGTAGTGAAAGCTAGGGATAAATGGAATTCTCTAAGTTTTATTTGTTCCTTAGAAACCCCTTGAGGCTTCATGATAGAGCACACCACTTGAAACTCTTTAAGGTGGAGATGTGGATCCTCACCGGCTAGCCCATGGAAATGAGGAAGAAGATGAATTAAACCCGATTTGAGATTAAAGTCAGCCTCTATGTTTGGATATTGAATACCAAGAGGATGGTAATTCATATCAGGGGAAATAAGTTTTTTAAGTGTTTGTTCCCTAGGATTGGCCATTTTGAATTCAACTAGTTGGACAAGGATAAATTCTTTAATTATTTGATTATCTCTTATGTTCCTCTAAAGTTGGTAAAGTGTTTGCTCAATTTTAGGGTCAAACAAATCCGAGGGATTTTTTGGGAGGCTATGGGGAATTCAAAAAGATTTTAGAAGAAATAGGAAGTTAGGTTTTTTTTTTCATTTATGATTTTTATGATAAGGTATGGTTTTCTTTGTGTTTTTTATCATTTTTTTTAAAATTTAGTTTTTTTGGTCTTTTTACAATAACCGGAAACTAAATAATATTTAAGTATAGTGGTAAGTTTACCTGTCTTTCTCGCAAGTGACCCGGGTTTGATCCCCGACAATAGAACCATTTGAAATCATGGTCGATCGTCGCCTATCGACCAGTCAATGTTCCGATGCTCTGCTAATATGTATAGCAGCACTCGGGTCGAATCCTCGGTGATGATAATTTTTTTAATAGTCGAATGTTTTTAGTTGATTGCATTCGGATTGGGGGGGTTTGTTTGTAGAGATTATGAAATGAATGATTGATTAATATTGGTTTAAAAAATTTATAAATATTGGGATGAGGTCATTTTAAGGGAGTTAATCTTGTGATATCCTTGAGGTTTTCTTTATATTGCATTTAAATTAACAGCCACTTCAAAAGATAACTTTGATTGGAATTCCTAAGTGTTAAGGCTTTAATCCAAGCCTTAACTGAACTTAAGGTTCTAATATCAATTATATCTTATTTATCGTAGTGTATTTATGGATCCAATAATCCATGGAAACCACACATTAAACAAATTATGTCATTAATCCATGACATTCTAAGTTTAACATACACAATGTTAATTTAAAAAATATCCATCGAGCTAATGCTCTCAATAACTTAACATCCACAAATTATAACTCACTTCAATGGTAGATTTAATCATCCATTTAAATGATTAATAATTTGGTTATAATGATTATGATGATAAATTAATAAGAGAAGAAAAATAAAGGGACACGAAAAAGAGTGGTGCATCAAACACACACACAAATGATAATTAGAATTAAAAATAAACTTTCGATTGAATGAGGAATAAAAATAAGGGAATGGGTTTCAACTTGATTTAAAATATTTTTAGAACATTATTATTGTACTCCATAATGTGGATTAGAAAAAAGAGATATTGAATAAGAAATTTACATTAAAAAAAATTACAAAAACAAAGACTTACAAGATTACAACAATGAAGAACACAAAAGTAAATGAAAAAAAGAGAGGAAGAAAGGTCTATCAAGTAAAAACATGAGTATAGAAGGTCCTCCCAATCCTTTTTAAGGATTTTTTCGTGCCAATATGTTCTCCTCTCTTCTGAAATTCCAACCCCTTTGAAGGAGAGGAGGGGGATGTATTTATAGCCCAAGGAAGTGGACTGTTTGCATTCCCAATATGGCCCTCCACTTGCATTGCCATTTTGATAATTCAGAAAGCCAAATCTCATGATATGGTATTATTACAAGTTGTAGATAAATATATCCTCTGTCTACTCTAAAAATTTGGAGTTCATTAGACTTAAGTATTCAAAGTTATGTATGGTTTATTAAACAATGTAAATCTGTCCATTTCACTCCATACGTTTTAGAAGGCCGAAATGTGAATGGGTTTATTAATAGGAATATGACTTCAAATCTGAATAATTTCTTCAACAAAGACTGAATCCTGTAGCTCCTCTTTCACACTGAAAAATATCATCTTGATTGGATGATTAAATCATGATATATGTCATGAATACTGTACTGATTTTATTTCCCATCTAGAATGGTGGGATGAGTTTAAATGAATTAGTTGGGCCTGAAATTGTTATCCAAGACTCCATAAATTGTCTCCCAAACCTTTTAGTAGAAGGAAGGAATTTTCACTTCTATATTGATCCCAGTAATTCAATCTTCATGGCTGATCTAGTTTCTTCACAGATTCTGTAGGCCCTCTTGTGTGGTCCATATGGGCCATCAAATGGCATAATTGGCCCATGAACCCTTCTAATGAAATGTTTTATACTAAATTATTAATCCTACAAAACAAAAACACACAATTGTGATTAATAGGTGGAGATTTATAAATGAAATAGTAAACTGACTCAATTGGCCTACTTCTAAAAATGATCAAAAATTATACTTAGTATTAAAATATTAATATTTCACACAAATTATGAAAATTTCATATATAATCAGTAAAGAGAGTATATAATAGGTCATGAAAATATTTATAACATTAATGATATAGAGTTACAAAAGAAGATGAATTTCATAATGTAAGGGAAAATATAAGAGTTCAATATTGATGATGATGGTGTGGTTTGGTTTGGAATGAGACTATGTGTGCCTTCATCACATAGGATAAATAAGAAACTATTAGATATTTCACATAGATCAACTTTCTCTATCCATCCTGGGAGTACCAAGATGTAATGTGATCTCTGAGAAAATTTCTTCTAGGAAAAAATGAAAAATGAGAATGCAGAGTATAACTCAAGGTACTTGATGTTTCAGAAATTTAAAGCTGAGTGACATAAGTCTAAAGGGATGATGTAACCATTGCCTATACCCATGTGGAAATGGGATAATGTCACTATGGACTTTGTCATGGGTCTCCCGAATACATCCAAATGAAATAATGAGATATGGGTTGTGGTTGACTGACTCCCAAAGGCTACCCACTTTATCTCTATTTGGGAAGATCTCTCACTTGAGAAACTTGAAAATATATATGTGAAAAAAGTAGTGAGACTACATGGAGTTCCACTCTTGATTGTCTCTAATCGTGATCCCAGGTTCACATCTAAATTTTGGATGAGTCTTCGACATCCTTTGAGTTCTAAATTAAATTTCAAAATGGCCTATCTCCCTCAAACTGATGGCCAAAATGAATGGACTATTTAGAAACATGAAGATATGATGAGAGACCACTCTTTAGAATTCAAAGGTGGGTGGGATTGGAATCTCCCATTGGTTTACCTCTCATACAAAAACAACTTCCACTTGAGTATTTAGATGGGTAAATATAAAGATCTATATGGAAATTAATTTAGAACTCCAACCTCTTGGGATGAAGTTAGAGAAATAATGCTACTTGGACCTAATCTTGTGCAAGAGATGATGGATAAGGTTCAAGACATCCAATAACATATCAAAGATACTTAGAGTTAGAAAAAGATCTATACTGACAACCACCTAAAGGGCTTGGAGTTTGATGTTGCAGATAAAGTATTCATTAGAATATCACAATGGAATAGAGTCACATAGTTTGGAAAAAAGGGAAGATAAGACCAAGGTATATTGTCCCCTTTTAGATCCTTGTCGCATATGAGTCATGGCCTATCGGCTTTCACTTCCACCAAATATGGATCATGTTCAGGATGGGTTCCATTTATCACTCCTGAGGAATTACATACCATATAGAGATCCAGTTTCTTCCTTATAAGAATTCGGAATATTTTTTCATATATATATCCTGAGCATAGTGCTGAGACAATGAGCGATTTCGAGGCCCTATGTGCCTGGAATAAATTTTAAAAAAATATTAAGTATATGTTATACTATTAAAATGATGGAAATAGGATAACTCTCAAATGGTACCTTGGATTAGAAATATGAGGGCATAGTTGAGTCCATAGCGTGGCGTTTAGCCTTGGCGGGATATAACTTTTGTTGGTACGGGCCCTCTATTGAAAAAACCACAAATGATGTAATAAATAAAATAATTAAATTAAATTATTTTACATTGGACATTAATTTGAATATATTTTGAATGGGGACTCATATTGAAAATCTGAGACCACCGTTGATTTCATAGTGTGTTATTTTACCTTATCCTGAGTGAAAGTGAGAGGGCGTGGGAGGTTCAGATTCAATGACTATTGGTGGTTTCCTATAAATAAAGTTTAAGGAAATGTGGAAGGGTTTGGATAATTTTGTTGCACGACTAGTGGAACTCTATCCTATCCTTCTGATAGCGATTCAACACCGAATTCTTGGAATATTACAATGAGATTATCGATCTGAGTAGATTAGAGGGTGGCAACTGCATCGATGGATCCAAAATCCAAGTAAGATTCTTATTTTGGATTCCGCATTCCTTTATTGAGTAATTGGTTGTCCAAAATCATTTTTGTTCATTTTCACTACATTGAAAACCTTTCTAAATGTCCATACTAACACAACCATTGACCATTTCAATTCTGGATCGTTCGTTCTTTGTGTTCTTTAACCATTCTTCGCATTATTCATCGATAAAATTTTGAACATGTTGAAAAAACATCAAATTTTTTATATAATCATGTATTTATAATGTTAATTATCCAAGGAATATGGAGATATGATGGATTTTAGTTTTAGGTGCTGGAGGAGGCGTAGTAGTGATTGGAAGATCCGCTAACTTTTCATCACGTCGAAATATCAACGAATATTCAAGAAGAGAATGTATCTCTATAGATCGGGTCCTGAGGATCTTGAATAGGGTCTTGGTTCTATTGTTTCAGCCAAAATAGTGATCATGGTGGTCTGTGGAAGGGACCACCATCGTGGGTGGTTTGGCGATGGTCCGACTGCGGACGGTGGCAGGCCGAACAATAGTGGCAATGACCGCAATTGCCGGTGGGGACTATTGGGCGGTGCAGGGTGCGCAGGGTGTGGAGGTGGCAAGGAGACGAAATTATCCAAAGTGGGATGTCATAGGGATGATGTGGCTGGACCATGGGATGGCACGACTGGTCGGGGCTGAGGCGGTTAGGCCAACCGGAGCGAGCTAGGCCAGGCAGGCCTTCGAGCCGAGGCAGTTTCAGACCTCCGTATCTTCTAAACAAAAAATCCTTTTTACATGTCATCTGTGGTCACATGATCCTAATTTCTATAAATACTGTTTTAAGTGGGTTTGCAATTTTTATATTTTTGGGCTCGTGGCTTAGCCCCCTGTAATTCTCAAATAAAAATAATATATTATTATTACAACTTTGACCTGCCATAACTTCTGTATACGACATCTGATCGACACACCTTCAATGGAATCATGACCCTAAAATTAAGGTGTATGTTTCAAGAACAATTTCTAGTACTTAAAAAATCAATGTGTGGGCCCCATGAGTCCCGTTTTGGGTGTTTGTGGTTAAATATGGATTTTTTACTAGTTTTCCATTTTGGACGAATGAAAAGATGATACCGTGGGTTTTTTTGCACGAGGATCCCAATTTTGAAATTAGTATGATGTCTTTTGGGATCAAGACATGGGACTCACAAAGTACCGTTCCTGTATGATGCTGAGAGATGAAAATTCTTCACCGGGAGTCCGATTGGGGTGAATGAATCGTCAATCTTATGTGCTTTTCCACAAGGATCATAATGGTGTGATATGTTTTTTAATCTAAGGCCATTTGAGGAGACATGCTAGTAAATGCATGTTCTTTCCCTTTGGACCAACGATGATCAGAATGCACTCATCAGCCTTTTAGATAGATATTCCATGTACTCTAGGAGTACACTAAAACCCATTGGGGTACTTGTGCACAATTTAGTACGTCAGTATGGTTGGGTACATGTTCTGGCGATGAGGTTGGGTCACACGTCATGTGGGAAGCATAGTCACCATGTACCACATTATGAATCTTATACCTTACATATGTCCTTCTTTTGGACTCAAATATTGGACCATGAGTAGCTTATCTAGAGTATTTTTCTACGTAGAATGCTATGGTGCCCTCCATAGTGTATTTAGAGATACAATGAGAGCTGATTTGGGAGAGATTCATATATAAGGTGATTCTTGATGATGTAATTGATATGGTGCATTCATATCAGAGTATCCCAGGCTTACCCTCCAGTAGGAATTGGTAGTGGCATTCCTCAATGATCATTCTGAGTTACCCTCTAGTAAGACTGGGTAGTAGAGTTCCCTGATGGAAGTTCTAGGCTTACCCACTAGCTGGGCTAGGCAGTGGTATTCCCTGATGTTAGTATCAGGATTACTCTCCAACTGGGATGGGTAGTGGAGTTCTCCAATGACATTTCTAGGATTACCCTCCCACTAGGTTGGGTAGTGGCATTCCACGATGGGAGTTCTGAGATTACCCTCTAACTAGGTTGGGTAGTGGTGTTTGCCAATGACCTTCCCGAGTGGTACTCTCTAGTTGGGTTGGGTAGTGGTGTTCATCAGTGACTACCATCGAAGGACTCTTGACTATGTAGACCAGTTATGAGACATCGTTTGACGTACCTTTGGACTCATGAGATTGAGGGAGGCTTTCCCCAGTGAGATACATCCTTGTGATGTGACTTAAAACAGTGTAGAAGAGACAGATCCATCCAAAGAAGACAGTTTCGTGGTGTGGTTATTGAGTCCTTTTAACATACATGTTTTGTAAAAACATAAGGTATGATGGAAATTGTTTGTGGTTATTTCTAGAATAGTTGGAAACTCTTTTCCTGGGATGATATGTGACATGGAGATCCCCTTACTCTCTCATTTGGTATTCGTTGACTGAGCATATTTATATATCCTATTTCAGTACCCACTCCTTGTGTTTTGGTTACTCTCCTTCCCCAAGAGGCGAAGATACAAGGGGTATTCCACATGATTTCCATGTCTATCATCTCGTGGTTGGATGAGTCTACTCTCATACTTTAGGTAGCGAATACTCGATAAGAAGTTCATCTTCTCACCATTTCTAGCTCCTTGTGTCTTGATGAGATTACTTCACTCTCTTATTGGGTTAATCTATACTCTCTTTACTAAACCTTATTTAATCTATTTCTTTCCTCTTCGGAGTAACTCTTATTGCTCCCCCTTCTCCTTTTCGAGGAATTATACTGAGTATTTTTATACTCAAACCTGTATGATCTTTTCCCACATGTGTCGTGCATTATGCAGACAAAAAATAGGTTGATTATGTATTTAGAGGAGATTAGGGATATAGGTTCTTGGACTACTTATGGTGGTTATATCTTGGGATCAAGGAGGGGGGCCCTATCAACCATTTTAATTTTCATTACTACAATGTTGTGGAACTTTTCTGGTAGGACGTTTATTTTTATCCATTTTTCTTTCTGTTTAATTTTTTCTTCTTGTACTAATTAGTGGTTAATGGATTTTTGTGGTTTATATATAGCACTATTGTATCTTGTTTTCCATTCCCTCTACAGTATTTGCATTGAGTTGGACAAATTTGTGTAGAAGTTCTTAGGAAATCCCCCCCTGAGTTTGTTGTGCCTTCAACACTTTTCACCAGTCCCTAGCCTATGGAGGTTGGATTGGGGTAGTTGTGGTATGATCCTCGGCAAGGGATGGGTCATGAAAAAGTTGTATCAAATGTGGTTTTACCCATGGGATTTTGTTCAAACATTTCTCTAAAAATTACTTGGTTGGGTTTAGTGAAATAATGTCCAAATGTATCGAGAGAGGCTCTCAGGATAGGGAGTCTAGTGACGGTGCAACGACTGATGTGCTAATTCCCCAAGACAATTATTACCCAATTGTCAACTTCATAAGCTGAGACATTTGTTGTAGGGAAATTTTTTACATGCATAATATAGTAATTAGTCTTCAATTTTCCTTATTGAGTTAGCTCTCCATTTTTGTGATGTATGTATATGCTCATCCGAATGTGGTACTCCTTGATAACATTAAATTCACGATGAAAACCATCCAAGACAATTTCTCTGGTTCGTGATGAGGATTTCATGAGAGATGCGGCATCAATTTAGGATCCATCATATGATTCCTTTCCTCCAAGTGGGAAGATAGTAGAACCTCCACCTGTTAACCAGAGATACCCCCAATAGAGTAGACTAAGGATGTGCATAGGCTAAGCACACTCTGTGAGTTCCAATGCAAGAGACTGCTGAGGTTCCATGGTGAGCCAGACCATCAAACATCATAGGTTTATCTAGAGTCAGTGGTCCACCTATTAAGGCTTGTTTAGGCACTAAAATATTTTATGATGACTTTGATATCTAGTCTTTTTCATGGAGAAGCTAGGCATTGGTAGAGTCTAGTTTCTCAAATGCACAATGAGTCGGTACTTCCATTGGATGACTTCCAATAGGTGTTCCATGAGGAGTACTAACCCTACTACTTATGATTTGTCTCGATTTAGGGAGCTTCAGTAGGGAGGGATGATGGTTGATGAGTATGAGACAAGGTTCAAAAACCTTACTCGGTACACTTTAGATGTGGTCCACGATGGTAACATTGTAGGCCCAAAATTTTGAGCAGGGACCCCTTAGGGAGATCAATTCCAGTTTATCACCCTTTTGCATCCCCACTATTGCTAAGGTGCTAGAGTATACATTCCTGATAGAGATATTTATATCAATGAGAAGACAGTTAGCTGGAACTAGATGTGGGCTCAATAGAGTTGAGACATCTGCCGCAATTAGAAAATGTTAGTTGATGGGGACTCAACATGAGAGGCCTACCCCTGACCAGAATCAGGCACTTAGTTTGGGACATCATAGAGCATCAGGGAATCCTAGGGAGGGACAATGTTATGCTTGTGATGAGAGAGGTCACATGGAATGAGAATTCCTGACTGAACATGCTAAGCTTCCTAGGTTGATAGTTGATGGACTGCCACGGTAGAGACAATGTAATGATTAAGGATCTCCCAGGTGAGGACAAGGTGATTCATAGGGAAATAGTGTTGGAAAAATAGCATGAGGATATTTGGGTGGTGTTTGATGATACGAGATGTTTCCGCCACCACCAGGTGACCCATGTCAGTCTTAGAGAGCTGGTGGACATGGTCGCAGATAGCTGCATGTGTTAAAGGTTTAAAATCCAACAGTTCACAAGATAATAAGAGGTATGCTCTGTGTATATTCTACATTTTGTGGTAGAAATTTTTAGAAACTATGTGAGGTACTCTTTCCTCCATTATTCATTCTTTACGTTCTACCATGGTGAAGCGGGGAGTCAGTGTAACCCTGTGTCAGTGTTGTTTGATGTATTTTTGAATGCATGAGGAAGAGGAGTCTTTCCCCTATAGAGACACATTTTTGTGATGCAATAAAAACTCTGAGGTAGAGTTAGGGTCACCCAATGTAGTTAGTATTGAAGTGTCCCTATGACTAGTGAATTCATGATGGGGTTGGGAAGTGGAGTGACGGAGCATGTACTAGCATTTCTAGTGATGTTTTTCTTCTTAACCTCATTTTTCATGGGGTTCCACTAGTGGGCGTGTCAGAGTGTCAGGTTTTGGGTTACTCTTCTTCCAAGAGTGGTGAAGACATACTAGGTATGGAATGTAATTTCCGTGCCTATCTTATTGCGATTGGATGAGTTTACTCACCTTCCCTATTCGTTGGTTCCTTTTCGTGCTCTACATCTACCTTGATATGGTAGTTATCAAGTATAGGTCGAGGTGATGGAGACCCCATGAGGAAAAATACGTAACTCACTACCTAGTGCTGGCAGTGGTAGTATTCACCATGAGAATGTGGAGACACTAACTTCTAGAAGAGTGCCTTGTGGTTTTTTCAGACCACCAAAGTCTCAGATGCGTCTCTACCTAGAGAGGCTTGAACTTGATTCAATAGAACTAGATGAAATTCTAGTAGGAAAATGAAATCGAGATAGATTATACTCTAGGAAAGGGAAATGTTGTAGAATATTCCCTTTGTAGGAAGTCTCAAGCTCACCTTGTGTGGGAAGTTTCAGAGTGGTTAGTTTCCCTACATATGACCCTAGTGGAGTAGGAGGGTATAGTTTTTCTACAGTTAATAGTATTGAATCCTTTGCTTCTTGAACATGTGAGAGTCCAAGTTGTGAGACCCAAACTATGAGATCTTTCATGACTTAGATATCCATAGGATATGCACCATATGGATATTCTAAAGGAGGGAATTTTGATATCTTGTTCCATGGGTAAGAAGTGGTTCAGGTTGTGATGCATGAGGAGGTGATGCGGGAGATTCAAACTTCTCCCATAACTATTTATTCTAGTGTGGAAGATGTTTACAAGGATATTCAATGGCAGTTTTAGTGGTCTGACATGAGATAAAGCATAACTGAGTTTAACTCATGATGCATCACCTATCATTGGGTGAAGGATGAGCACCAGGTTCCAGCGGGTTGTGAAATCTCTTGAAATGTCATATTAGAAATGGGATGTGATATCCTTGGACTTCATCATAGGGATTTCACGCATAGTGAAGGGACATTATGTTATCTAAAGAATAGTATAATAACTCATGAAGTTGTCACAATTCCTTGATATCATGGATACACGTTCAGTTAAGTGTTTGGGGTAGTTGTACATACTGGAGATCACCCTACTTCATGGGATACCCTCAGCGATTTTCTCCAATCGCGACATGAAGTTTATATCACGATTGTGGAGTGGACTATAGGAGGAATTGAGGACCCAGCTACCAATGAGTATAGAATTTATTCCCCTAGACCGATGGTAAGATGTAGAGCACTATCCAGGTGTTGGGGGATACAATGAGGGGTTGCGTGTTGGTTTTCAGCTGGGGACGTAAGCTATCCCTGAGGTTCATCGAGCTATTCACGATTGTATAAAGAGTTTGTGATGTTTCCTACCCTTGTTCCCTACCCCACAGTTGGAGTGGTTTCATGACTTCTTCCACATATCATGAATGAAAAGATATGTGCATGCGACACACATCTTCTATAGGAGCAGACTTTACGAGGAAGAACCTTTCTTTTGGTTCACATGTTGTAGCATCAAAGAAACACCTAGGAGAGTTCCTGGGAGTGGGAGATCTAGGTGTGAGCTCAATATCCAGAGTTGTTTTCCCTAGTTTTTCTTTTCAAGGAAAAAAATTTAAAGGAGGCAATTATTTAGAGATCTGGTTAACTTTGTAAGAAATTGGAATATTTTTTCATATATTTTCAGAGTTAGGAACTAAGAAGATGTGCAGTTTTGAGGTTTGGTGTTACTGGAATAAATATTTAAAAAATATTAAGATCATTTTATAGTATTCACATGGAGGAAAAATGATAACTCTCAATCGGTAGCTCAGATTCGAATTATGAGGTCACAGTTGAGTCTAAAGCGTGGTGTTTACCCTAGGCTAAACATAACTTTCGTCAGCATGGGCCGTTTGTAGAAAATTCCATAGAGGACGTAACCTTAAATAAAAATTATTAAATTAAATTATTTTATCTCGCACTTTAATTCAAATAACATCTATATGGGGACTCATATTGGAAATACAAGACCACTAGTGTGTTTGTAGCATGATATTTTACCTATGCGTGACCTAAAGTGAGAGGGCGCAGGAGGTTCAGACTTCATGAAAACTGGTGGTGTCCTATAAATAGAAGTTTAAGGAAATCACCAAGGGTTTGGATGATTTCCTACCATGGCTGGTGAAGCTCCATCCTCTCCTTCTGGTGGTTATTCGACGTTGGATTCTTGGAGGATCACGATGAGATTACAGATCTGACTAGTTCAGAGCATGGAGAATGTAACGACGGATACAAAATCAGTGTAGGAATATTCATTTGGATTATGTATTCCTTGATTGAAGCAAGGGTTGTCAAAATTTATTTTTGGTCATTTTTACTGATTTGAAAACCTTTGTTCATGGCTACACTAACATGACCATCAACCGTTTCAGTTCTGGATCATTCTTTCTTTGTGTTCTTCGTCTGTTGTTTTTGTTATTCATCGATAAACATTTCAACATGTTGAAATGACACAGAATATTCAAGATAAGAATAGACCAGTGAAGGTCATGATCCAAATATTTTGGATCTAGGATAACTTCAAGTTTCGGGTGATGGAGGAGTTGTAGTAGCGAGTGGAAGACCCGCCCACTTTTCATCACATTAGAACTTCAAAGAGTCTTTGATCATAGAATTTTTTTGTGTGGATAGGTCTTGAGGACCCCAAATCTATTTACGATTCTAGTTTTCTATTACCAGAGTGATCCTGATGGTCTGTGAAAGTGACCACTGGTGTGGGTGTTCTGGCGGGGATAACCAGGTGGTGTGGGGAATGTGGGGTAGAGAGGTGGCCGAGAGCTGGCGAAGGTTGGAGAGGGCTAGATGGATGAGCCAACTAGGCCATGGGATTGTGAAGCTATGATAGGTCAAAGTGGCGAGGTTGGCCGTTGTGGGCTGGACCGACCAGAATGGGCCGGGCCAGGCAAGTCTCTTGGTTGGGGCCATTTCAAACATCTGTATCTTCTAAATCGGAAGTCCATTTTTTGTTTCATCCATGGCCACATGATTCTGATTTAGTGAAGAAAATTTTTAGGAAACTTGAAATTTTATATTTTTGTTCTCATGGATTAGGCCCCTGAAACCGTCAATTAATAATAATATATTATTATTACATATTTGAACAGCTATAAATTCTACATAAGAAGTACGATTGATGCACCCTCAGTGGCTTCATGACCCTGAAATTGAGGCATACATTTCAAGAAAAATTTTAGGAACTTAAACCAAAATCATGGTGTGGGACCCATGAGGCCCGGTTTGGACTTTTGTGGTGAAATGTGGATTTTTCACCAGGTGTCCATTTTAGAAGAATGAATAGTTGATGTTGTGTGTTTATCCATGAGTATCATAATGGTGTGATTCATATGATGTGTTTAGGGATCAAGATATGGTCCCTTTGAATAAATGTTCTTGTATGATCTTGAGAGACGTGGTTCCTTCATCGGGAGATTGACTCAGGTGAATGAATAGTCGATCTTATGAACTTTTCTATAAGGATCACAATGGTGTGATCTGTATGGTCATCTGGGGCTGTCTGAGGAGGCATTTTAGTAAAAGTATGTTTTCCCTTCTGACCAATGATGTGCATCGTGTGCTCATCAGCCTTTTTGCTAGATATTACATGTACTTTGGGAGTACACTAGCACAACTAAGGGTACTAGTGCACAATTTAGTACCCAAGTATGGTCGGGTACACAACCATACGATGAAGCTGGGTCATAGGTTGTGTGGGTCCCGCATGCATTGTGTACCACATTATGAATCTTCTACCTCTTATATATCATTTTTTTGGACTTGAATCTTGGCCCACGAGTAGCCTATCTTGAGTGTTTTACCATGTAAAATGAGATTTCACCCCCCGTAGTTGCTTTCGAGATACTATATGAGGTGATCTAAGTGATACACCTATCCGAGGTGATGCTTGAAAATTATATTGATCTAGCGCATGCATATCAGAGTATCCCAGACTTACCCTCTAGTAGTACAGGGTAGTGGAGTTACCTAATGATATTTCTGAGTTACCCTCTAGTAGGACTGGGAAATGTAGTTCCTCGATGGATATTCCAGGCTTACCCACCAGCTGGGATAAGAAATGGAATTCCCTGATAGATGTTACAGGATTACCCTCTAGTTGGGCTAGGTAGTGGCATCTTTCGATGGTAGTTTTGTGCTTACCCTTCAGTTGGGATGGGTAGTGGCATTCCTAAGGGAAATGGGAAAAAATACATGACCAATATAAAAGTTCCCTGACTTAGCAATAACTAAAATGCAGAATAGTTGAGAGGGAGCCACTCCAAGATTTCAAGCTATAACCACCGTGCACGGTCCAATCACCAGTATCCCTAAGCTCCGCTGAATTCACAATCAGCTTGTCTATTATCATCATAAAGCACGAAACATGTGGTGAAATCCCATACATGGGGGAGTATAAAAATACTCATTAGGACACCCCGAAAAGGACATGGGGGAGTAGTAAGAGTTACTATGAAGAGGAATTTAATAGATAGAATAAGGTTCAATAAAGAGAGTATAACTCAAGACAACAAGAGAGTGAAGTAAGCTCATCAAGAAACAAGGAGATAAAAATGGAGAGAAGATAAAATTCTCATAAATTATTCACTCCCTATTGTAGGAGAGTATACTAATATAACCATGAGAATATAGACATAGAAATCAAATGTCCTACCCTACGCATCTTGGCTTCTCCAAGAAGGAGAGTAACCAAAACCCAAGGAGTGGGTACTGAAATTGGATATATAAATATGATCAGTCAAAGAATACCAAAAGAGAGAGTAAGCAGATCTCTATCTCATAGATCATCCTATGAAAAGAGTCTCTAATACTTTTATAAGTAACCACCAATGATGCCTATCATCCCCTACATCTTCCCTGAACACATAAGTCAAAGGGACTCAATCACCACACCTGGATACTATCATCTTTGGGAGGCTCTGTCTCAGCAGCATGATTTTAGGTCACGTCACAAGGATGTGTCTCGATGGGGAAAGTGTCCCTCTTTCTCATGAGTCCAAAGGTACATCAAATAATGTCTCATCACTGATATGTATAGTGGAAAGTCCTACTCTGGTAGTCATTGAGGAACACCACTGCCCAACCCAGCTAGAGGGTACCACTTAGGAAGGTCATTGGGGAAGGCCACTGCCCAGCCCAACTGAAGGGTAAGCACAAAACTACCATCGAAATATGCCACTACCCAGCCCAAATGGAGGGTAATCCCGGAACATCCATCAGGGAATGCCACTACCTAGCCCAGCTGGTTGGTAAGCCTAGAATATCCATCGGGGAACTACATTTCCCAGTCTTACTAGAGGGAAAATCAGAAGGATCATTAGGTAACTCCACTACCTATTACTATTAGAGGGTAAGCCTGAGACTCAAATATTGGCCCATGAGTAGCCTATCTAGAGTATTTTTCTACGTAGAACGCTATGGTGCCCTCCATAGTGGATTTCGAGATACAATGCGAGATGATTTGGTAGAGATGCCTATCTAAGGTGATGCTTGATGATATAATTGATATGGTGCATTCATATCAGAGTATCCCAGGCTTACCCTCTAGTAGGACTTGGTAGTGGAATTCCTCAATGATATTTCTAAGTTACCCTCCAGTAGGGATGGGTAGTGGAGTTCCCTGATGGAAGTTCTAGGCTTACCCACTAGCTGGGCTAGGCAGTGGTATTCCCTGATGGTAGTATCAAGATTACCCTCCAACTAGGCTGGGTAGTGGAGTTCTCCAATGGCATTTATAGGATTACCCTCCCACTGGGTTGGGTAGTGGAATTCCACGATGGGAGTTCTGAGATTACCCTCTAACTAGGTTGGGTAGTGGTGTTCCCTGATGACCTTCCCGAGTGGTACTCTCTAGTTGGGCTGGGTAGTGGTGTTCCTCAGGGACTACCAGCGAAGGGCTCTTGACTATATAGACCAGTTATGAGACATCTTTTGACGTACCTTTGGACTCATGAGATTGAGGGAGGCTTTCCCAAGTGAGATACATCCTTGTGATGCGACTTAAAACTGTGTAGAAGAGACAGATCCATCTAAAGAAGATAGTTTCATGGTGTGGTGATTGAGTCCTTTTGACATACATGTTTTGGAAAAACATAAGGTATGATGGAAATTGTTTGTGGTTACTTATAGAATATTTGGAAACTATTTTCCTGGGATGATATGTGATACGAAGATCCCCTTACTCTCTCATTTGGTCTTCTTTAACTGAGCATATTTATATATCCTATTTCAGTACCCACTCCTTGGGTTTTGGTTACTCTCCTTCCCCAAGAGGCTAAGATACAAGGGGTATGCCACATGATTTCCATGTCTAGAATCTCGTGGTTGGATGAGTCTACTCTCATACTTTATGTAGCGAATACTCGATAATAAGTTCATCTTCTCACCATTTCTAGCTCTTTGTGTCTAGATGATCTTACTTCACTCTCTTATTGGGTTGATCTATACTCTCTTTACTAAAACTTATTTAATCTATTTCTTTCCACTTCAGAGTAACTATTATTGCTCCCCCTTCTCCTTTTCGAGGCATTTTACTGAGTATTTTTATACTCAAACCTGTATTATCTTTTCCCACATGTGTCATTCCTTATGCAGACAACAAATAGGTTGATCATGAATTTAGAGGAGATTAGGGATATAGGTTCTTGGACAGATTATGGTGGTTATATCTTGGGATCAAGGAGGGGGGCCCTATCAAAAATTTTACTTTTCATTACTACCATGTTGTGGAACTTTTATGGTAGGATGTTTATTTTTCTCCATTTTCCTTTTAGTTTAATTTTTTCTACTTGTACTAATTAGTGGTTAATGGATGTTTGTGGTTTATATATATCACTTTTGTATCTTGTTTTCCATTCCCTCTACACAATTTTTATTGAGTTGGAAAAATTTGTGTACAAGTTCTTAGGAAATGGCCTCCCTGAGTTTGTTGTGACTTCAACACTTTTCACCAGTCCCTAGCCTATGGAAGAGGGATTGGGGTTGTTGTGGCATGATCCTCGGCATGGGTTGGGTCATGAAAAAGTGGTATAAATGTGGTTTTACCCATGGGATTTTGTTTGAACATTTCTCTAAAAATTACTTGGTTGGGTTTAGTGAAATAATGTCCAAATGTATCAAGAGAGGCTCTCAGGACAGGGAGTCCAGTGACGGTGAAGCAGAATATGTGCCAATTCACCAAGACCATGATTACCCAATTGTCGACTTTTTATGCCAAGACATTTGTTTTAGGGAAATTTTTTACATGCATAATATAGGATTTAGTCTTCGGCTGTCCTTATTGAGTTAGCTCTCCATTTTTGGGATGTATGTATATGCTCATCCGAATGTGGTACTCCTTGATAACATTAAATATACCTTCACGATGAAAACCATACAAGTTAATTGCTCTGGTTCTTGATGAGGATTTCATGAGAGATGTGGAATCAATTTGGGATCCGTCATATGATTCCCTTCCTACTAGTGGGAAGATAGCAGAACCTCAACCTGTTGACCAGAGATAGCCCCAACAGTGTAGACTAAGGATGTGAACAGGCTAAGCGCACTCTGTGAGTTCCAATGCAAGAGACTGCTGAGGTTCCGTGGTGAGACAGACCCTCAGACATCATAGGTTTATCTAGAGTCAGTGGTCCACCGATTAAGGCTTGTTTAGACATTAAAATATTTCATGATGACTTTGATATCCAGTCTTTTTCATGGAGAAGCTAGGCATTGGTAGAGTCTAGTTGCTCAGATTCATGATGAGTCGGTACTTTCGTGGGATGAATTCCAATAGGTGTTCCCTGAGGAGTACTAACCCTCCTACTTATGATTTGTCTCGATTTAGGGAGCCTCAGTAGGGAGGAATGATGGTTGATGAGTATGAGACAAGGTTCACAGACCTTACTCGGTACACTTTAGATGTGGTCCACAATGGCAACATTCTAGTCCCGAAAGTTTGAGCAGGGACCCATTAGGGAGATCAATTCCAGTTTAGCACCCTTGTGCATCCCCACTATTGCTAAGGTGCTAGAGTACAAACTCCTGATAGAGATATTTCTATCAGTGAGAAGATAGTTAGCTGGAACTACATGTGGGCACAATAGAGTTGAGACATCTGCCGCAACTAGAAAATGTTAGTTGAGGGGGACTCAACATGAGAGGCCCACCCATGACCAGACTCAGGCACTTAGTTTGGGACATCAAAGAGCATCAGTGAATCCCAGGGAGGGACAATGTTATGATTGTGACGAGAGATGTCACATGGAATCAGAATACCAGACTGGACATGCTAAGATACCTAGGTTGATAGTAGATGGACTTCCACGGTAGAGACAATGTAATGATTAAGGATCTCCCAGGTGAGGACAAGGTGATTCATAGGGAAATAGTGTTGGAAAAAGATCATGAGGATATTTGAGTGGTGTTTGACGCTATGAGATGTTTCCACCACCATCAGGTGACCCACGTCAGGCTTAGGGAGCTCGTGGACATGGCTGTTGGTAGATTCATGTGTTGGAGGTTTACAATCCAACAGTGCACGAGATAATAAGAGGTACGCTATGTGTATATTCTACATTTTGCGTTAGAAATTGTTAGAAACTATGTGAGGTAATCTTTCCTCCATGATTTATTCTTTAAGTTATACCATGGTGAAGCGGGGTGTCGGTGTAACCTTGTGTCAGTGTTGTTTGATGTATTTTTGAATGCATGAGGAAGAGGGGTCTTTCCCCTATAGAGACACATTTTTGTGATGCAATAAAATCTGTGAGGTAGAGTCAGTGTCACCCAATTTAGTATGTATCGAGGTGTCCCTATGACTAGTGAATTCATGGTGGGGTTGGGAAGTGGAGTGACGGAGCATGTCCTAGAATTTATAGTGATGTTTTTCTTCTTAACCTCATTTTTCTTGGGGTTCCACTAGTGGGTGTGTCAGAGTGTTTGGTTTTGGGTTACTCTCCTTCCAAGAGAGGTGAATACATACTAGGTATGGAATGTAATTTTCGTGCCTATCTTATTGAGATTGGATGAGTTTACTCACCTACCCTATTTGTTGGTTCCTTTGCGTGCTCTACATCTACCTTGATATGGTAGTTATCAAGTACATGTCAAGGTGATGGAGACCCGATGAGGAAAACTACGTGACTAACTACCCAGTGTTTGAAGTGATAGTATTCACCCTGAGAATGTGGAGACACTAACTTCTAGAAGAGTGCTTTGTGGTTTTTTCAGACCACCAAAGTCTCAGATACGTCTCTACCTAGAGAGTCTTGAACATGATTCAATGGAACTAGATGAAATTCCGGTAGGAAAATTAAATCGATATAGATTATACGCTGGGAAAGGGAAATGTTGTAGAAGATTCCCTTTACAGGAAGTCTCAAGCTCACCTTGTGTGGGAAGTTTCAGAGTGGTTAGTTTACCTACAGCTGACCCTAGTGGAGTAGGAGGGTATTGTTTTTCTGCAGTCAATAGTATTGACTCCTTCGCTTCTTGATCATGTGAGAGTACTAGTTGTGAGACCCAAACTATGAGATCTTTCAGGACTTATATATCCATAGGATATGCACCATATGGATATTCTAAAGGAGGGAATTTTGATATCTTGTTCCAGGGGTAAGAAGTGGTTTAGGTTGCGATGCATGAGGAGGTGATGCAGAAGATTCATACTTCTCCCTTAACTATTCATTCTGGTGTGGAAGATGTTTACAAGGATCTTCAGTGGAAGTTTTAGTGGTCTGACATGAGATAAAGAATAACTGAGTTTAACTCATGATGCATCACCTATCAGTGGGTGAAGGATGAGCACCAGGTTCCTGTGGGTTGTGCAATCTCTTGAAATCTCATATTAGAAATGGTATGGAATATCCTTGGACATCATCATAGGGATTCCACACAAAGTTAAGGGACATGATGTTATCTAAATAATAGTATACTAACTCATGAATTTGTCACAATTCCTTGATATCATGGATACAAGTTCAGTTAAGTGTTTGGGGTAGTTGTACATACTGGAGATCACCCTCCTTCATGGGATAACCTCAACCATTTTCTCCGATCGCGACATGAATTTTATGTCACGATTGTGGAGTGGAATATAAGAGTAATTGAGGACCCAACTAAAAATGATTATAGACTTTCTTCCCATAGACTGATGGTAAGATGGAGAGCACTATCCAGGAGTTGGGGGATACGATGAGGGGTTGCGTGTTGGTTTTCAGCTGGGGACATAATCTATCCCTGAGGTTCATCGAGCTATTGACGATTGTGCAAAGAGTTGGCGATGTTTCCTACCCGTGTTTTCTACCCCACAGTTGGAGTGGTTGCATGAATTCATCCACATGTCATGACTGAGGATATATGTGCATGCAAAACACATCTTCTATAGGAGCAGACTTTATGAGGATGAACATTTCCTTTGGTTCGCATGTTGTAGCATCATAGAAACACCTAATAGAGTTCCTTGGAGTGGGAGAGCTAGGTGTGAGCTCAATATCCTGAGTGGTTTTCCATAGTTTTTCTTTTCAAGGACAACAAATTTAAAGGAGGAAATTATTTAGAGATCTGGTTCACTTTGTAAGAAATTGGAATATTTTTTCATATAATTTCAGAGTTAGGCACTAAGACGATGTGCAGTTCTGAGGTTTGGTGTTACTGGAATAAATATTTAAAAAATATTAAGAATATTTATAGTATTCACATGCAGGAAAATGATAACTCTAAAACAGTAGCTTAGATCCGAATTATGAGGTCACAGTTGAGTCTAAATCGTGGCATTTACCCTAGACAGAACATAACTTTCTTTAGCATGGGCTGTTTGTAGAAAATTCCATAGAGGATGTAACTTTAAATAAAAATAATTAAATTAAATTATTTTATCTCACACGTTAATTCAAATAACATCTGTATGGGGACTCAGATTGGAAATACAAGGCCACTAGTGAGTTCATAGCATGATATTTTACCTATGCGTGACCTAAAGTGAGAGGGATAAGGAGGTTCAGACTTCATGAAAACTAGTGGTTTCCTATAAATAGGAGTTTAAGGAAATCACCAAGGGTTTGGATGATTTCCTACCATGGTTGGTGAAGCTCCATCCTCTCCTTCTGGTGGTTATTTGACACCATATTCTTGGTGGATCACGATGAGATTATAGATCTGAGTTGTTCAAAGCATGCAGAATGCAACAACAGATACAAAATCAGTGTAGGAATCTTCATTTGGATTATGTATTCCTTGATTGAAGAAATGGTTGTCCAAATTTATTTTTGGTCGTTTTTACTGATTTGAAAACCTTTTTTCATGGCTACACTAACATGAACATCAACCGTTTCAGTTCTGGATCATTATTTCTTTGTGTTCTTCATCTCTTCTTTGTGTTCTTCGTCGATAAACATTTCAACATGTTGAAATGACATCGAATATTCAAGAGAAGCATAGATTAGTGAAGGTCATGATCCAAATATTTTGGATCTATGGAAGCTTCAAGTTTTGGGTGCTGGAGGAGTTGTAGTAGCGAGTGGAAGACCCGCCTACTTTTCATCACATCAGAACATCAACTAATATTTGATCATAGAATGTGTTTGTGTGGATAGGTCTTTAGGACCCCGAATCTATTTACGATTCTAGTTTTCTATTACCAGAGTGATCCTGATGGTCTATGAAAGTGACCACTAGAGCGAGTGGTCTGGCGGGGATAGCCAGGTGGTGTGGGGCACGTGGGGTAGAGAGGTGGCTGAGAGCTTGCAAAGGATAGAGAGTGCTAGATGGATGAGGCAACTAGGCCATGGGATGGTGAAGTTAGGCCAGACCGAAGTGGCGAGTTTGGCCGTTGTGGGCCGGACTGACCAGAATGGGCTGGGCCAAGAAAGCCTCTTGGTTGGGGACATTTCAAACATCGGTATCATCTAAAAAAGATGTCCATTTTATGTTTCATCCATGGAAACATGATCCTGTTTTAGTGAAGAACCTTTTTACGACACTTTTGAAATTTTATATTTTTGTTCTCATGGATTAGGCCCCCGAAACCCTCAATTAATAATAATATATTATTATTACATCTTTGAACCACCATAACTTATGTATACGAAGTACGATTGATGCACCGTTAGTGCCTTTATGACCCTGAAATTGAGGCATAAATTTCAAGACAAATTTTAGGAACTTAAACTGAAATCATGGTGTGGGACCCGTGAGGCCCGGTTTGGGCTTTTGTGGTGAAATGTGGATTTTTCACCGAGTGTCCATTTTAGAAGAATGAATAGTTGATGCTGTGTGTTTCACCATGAGTATCATAATGGTGCGATTCATATGACATATTTAGGTATCAAGATATGGTCCCTTTGAATCAATGTTCTTGTACGATCTTGAGAGATGTGGTTCCTTCATTGGGAGATTGAATCAGGTGAATGGATAGTTGATCTTATGCACTTTTCTATAAGGATCACAATGGTGTGATCTGTATGGTCATCTAGGGATGTTTGAGGAGGCATTCTAGTAAAAGTACATTTTCCCTTCTGACCAATGACGTGCATCGTGAACTCATCATCCTTTTTGTAGATATTCCATGTACTTTGGGAGTACACTAGCACAACTAAGGGTACTAGTGCACAGTTTAGTACCCAAGTATGGTCGGGTACACAACCAGATGATGAAGCTGGGTCATAGGTTGTGTGGGTACCACATACATTGTGTACCACATTATGAATCTTCTACCTCTTATATATCATTCTTTTGGACTCAAATCTTGGCCCACGAGTAGCCTATCTTGAGTGTTTTACCATGTAAAAAGAGATGTCACCCTCTGTAGTGGCTTTTGAGATACTATGTGAGATAATCTGAGTGATACACCTATCCGAGGTGATGCTTGACAACGATAGTGATCTAGCACATGCATATCAGAGTATCCCAGGATTAACCTATAGTAGTACTAGGTAGTGGAGTTACCAAATGATCTTTCTGAGTTACCCTCCAGTAGGACTGGGCAATGTAGTTCTTCGATGGATATTCCAGGCTTACCCACCAGCTGGGCTAGGTAGTGGAATTCCCTAATGGATGTTCCGGGATCACCCTCCAGTTGGGCTGGGTAGTGGCATCTTTCGATGGTAGTTTTGTGCTTACCCTTCAGTTGGGCTGGGCAGTGGCATTCCCCGATGACCTTCCTAAGTGGTACCCTCCAGCTGGGTTGGGAAGTGGTGTTCCTCAATGACTACTAGAGTAGGACTTTCCACTATACAGATCAGTGATGAGACATTATTTGATGTACCTTTGGACTCATGAGAAATAGGGACACTTTCCCCATTGAGACACATCCTTGTGACGGGACCTAAAATTGTGCGGCTGAGGGAGAGCCTCCCAAAGACAATAGTATCTAGGTGTGGTGATTGAGTCCCTTTGACTTATGTGTTCAAGGTAGATGTGGGGGATGCTGGGCATCACTGGTGGTTACTTATAAAACTATTGGAGACTCTTTCCATAGGATGAGCTATGAGATAGATATCCACTTACTCTCTCTTTTGGGATTCTTTGACTGATCATATTTATATATCCAATTTCAGTACCCACTCCTTGGGTTTTGGTTACTCTCCTTCCTAGAGAGGCGAAGGTGCGTAGGGTAGGACATGTGATTTCTATGTCTATATTCTCATGGTTAGATTAGTATACCCTCCTACAATAAGGAGTGAATAATTGATGAAAAGTTCATCTTGTCTCTAGTTTTATCTCCTTGTTTCTGGATGAGCTTACTTCACTCTCTTGTTGTCTTGAGCTATACTCTCTTTATTGAACCTTATTCTATCTATTACTTTCCTCCACATAGTAACTCTTACTGCTCCCCTATGACCTTTTCGGGGTGGCCTACTGAGTATTTTTATACTCCCCCATGTATGGAATTTTCCCACATGTTTCGTGCTTTATGACGACAATAGACAAGTTGATTGTGAATTCATAGGAGCTTAGGGATACTGGTGATTGGACCGTGTATGGTGGTCATATCTTGAAATCTTAGAGTGGAACCCTCTCAACTGTTCTGAATTTTAGTTATTGATAAGTTAGGGAACTTTTATAGTTGGTCATGTGTTTTGTCCCATTTCCCTTTTAGTTTAATTTTCCGTACTTGTACTGATTAGAGGTCAATACATTTTTGTGGTTTATATATAGTAGTGTTGTATCTTGTTTTCCTTTCCCTAATTTTCTTAGAAAAAGGCCACTTCAATTTTTTGAGTCTTTGGAACATTTATCTACCCATGGACTATAGAGGAAGGCTTGGGGTAGTTGCGGCTTGAGCCCACAGATGGGTCTGGTCATGACATACTAGGCCCCTCACATGTACTGAACTCAGAGGTGGTATAACTGGAAGATGATCTATCTTATGAGGAGAATCCAGTAAAGATTCTAGGATGGATAGATAAGGTTCTACACATAAAGACATCCCACATTGTTAAATTTTTGTGGAATAACCATAAGTATATAGAATAAACTTAGGAACTAGAGGGGTGATGAAGGAGAAATACCCTCACCTATTTTTGTAAAATGAAAATTTGAGGGTGAAATTTTAAAGGGGGGGGGGGGCAAAGAATGTAATGACCCAAAATTTTATCAATGTAATTCCACCTTCTTATAATATTTTAATATAGTATAAATCAAATAAAATAAGTTATATACCATAATAAAAACTTTATAAATGAATGATTAATGAAATAATAAGTATTTCCAGAAGTTAAAGAACCAATACTCATGAAATAATAACATGACATTAGAAATAGTAATATAACCTTAATGAATAGTGAAATTTCCAAATGAATAGTAACATCACCCCTGAAAGTATAAATAAAATTTAATCATCTTATAAATTAAATTATGGTATAATTATATCATAGGCTAAGTAAAGAAATGTTTTAAAAATTATTAATTAAGTGTTGGTATTTTTGAAAGTCATAAATATTTAATTAAAATTTTATGATTACTATAATAATTTTAAAAAATGTATTTTAATAATATGTATTCATAAATTAATATTTTTATGCCTTATTATTTGAAGATAATTTTATGATACCTTGAGTAATTTTCAAAGTGTTAGAAAATCAGTTATAATTTTAAAATCCGTATTTTCCTACTAAAAAATAATTTTAATTAATAATTAAATTTCACATATTTAGAATATTATATTCATAAAATGGAGTTCATTACAAAATTATATATGTTGAAAAATGGTTAGGCCTATTTTTTGGGGTTTTTTCTGAAATACTTGAATTTTTGGGGAAATGTAAAATACAGTAATTTACAGTATATATACATTATAAGTTAAATACACTATTACTTGAGTCATGGATGATGTAATAACAATAAGTTCAAACTAACATGATCTAATTACTGTATTTAGTCTCAATAATCAATACTATTTCTTGTTTGGAGAAAAATAATATACTAATGAATTAAATAATGAGAAAACACCCCTATCTTCAACTATAAATACCACCCTCACCCCCTCTTCTACTCATACCTCTCAAGCTTTGATACTTGTCCAAATTTATCCCAAAACTTTATCCAAGTTCCTATACCATGTCCAAGATCTTTTTTTCTCATCAAAATACTAAAACCTTTTCCTAAAGGATGTTCTCAAGGGGGATAAATCCAAGTGGTAAAATCCTCTTCCTTTGTCTTTTAATATCTTTTCAATTTCATTTCATTTCTTCTATTATCCTCACCTTATATCATAAAAATGGAATGATAACTATATTATATTTTATATAATAGTATTATATCATTTTAATGGAAGATAAATCATTAAAATTCCACCTCTCTATCTTTCATTCAAAAAAAATGAAATCGTTGTCTGTGATGTGTCAATTTACCAACATCATGGGTGATGCACATTCATTTTCTTTTATCACCTTCAAGGATGTTAATAAAACCATTATAGTGGTTGGAAAATATTTTAAATTTTATTTTACAACACACTTTATGTTCTATAAAAAACTTATAAACATAATACTAAATGATAAAACAAAAGAAATTTGTTGTGATCGAAAAACCACCAAATTTAACAAAAAATGATCACCATTAACATGTATATAATGATTTATCCTCATTCCATATAACAAAATTATTTATAAGATCATTTAAACTTATATAATATCATTACTAAAATATAATTACAATTAGGTATATTTAATTTCATTTTACATGAACATCCATTCATGTATACAATAAAACCAATCATGAAAACCTTAAAACGAATGCTCCCGAACGATGTAATTAAACTCTATAACTCATAAGAAAGACCATAAATTAACTTAATAAAACCATAAAGAATAAAATTCATGTATAAAAGGTTATTTATTTTTTAATTAATGAATATAATGTGATTATATAGGATATTAAAATAAAGAAATCATTTACATAGAAGGTAAAGGGGTTTCTCAAACCCAAATCCCTTTCTTTAGGGTTTCCATATATCACCCCATTTTCAGTATGGATATTTATTAAATAAAATATATTAATAATTATTATACCTTTTATAGGATATAAATATTTTATAATTGAGTTTTTGACAAACACAATGTTTTCCAAAATAACACTTCTTTCAAAAAACACACCTTTTACTTCTCGAGATTGTTTCTTCTTCAATTAAGGTTGATGATTCTTATATCTAGTATGTTATTCCTTATTTCATTTGGGATCCCATAGTTTTTGATTGTATTATTTATGGAATGAAACCCATTAATTTACATGGGTATTTTATGGTCAAGATTTATATATGTTCTATGTGGCATGCATGATAATGAAAATTTTATGACGTGACAGGTGCACCCAGAATTATATAGTGCAATGTAATTGTTATAATGTGATGGGTCTAATTAAATAAAAGTTTATGTTTTTTAAATGTTATGTGTGGTCCTAATTATAACAAGACACTAAACCTTTGGATCCATGTCATGTAATGATTTTATTCTATTTATCATTAAAATTATGTAATAGTAATATAAGAAAAACCAGGGTCCTTATAACGACAATGTGCCGATGTACCGAAATACACTAAATACATTATTTGATGATGGGTTTAGGAAAGGTAACTCCAAGCCAAGGTTAACTCCATTTACATTGTTTTAGTGATGGTGAAATACCTCTCAAGGGTTAGTCCCCCACCACTCTCTCTTTGATCACTACTCAATAAACTTAAAATATTTTTAATTAACCCATGAAAATAAAAGATAACATAACCACTGATATTGATTCACTAATAAAAGATAGGTGGTCATGTATCTACACATGTTTATAATTTTCTTAAATAATATGTTAATACCACCATGTAATAAGTTCACATTCATTTGAAGGTTATTTGATGAATCACCTAAAAAATAACTCATTCTTCCTTTGGAAATATATATAACATGTTATAGACTCACTTAACTCTCATATTATTTCTTATTGTGATCTCTATAGAAATCCCCTATTTATTTCTACACTAATATTTAATTTTTATTCCTTATTTTTCTTATAAAATATCTCCTCTATTTATGTATATGAATACATTTATATCTCCATTTTCTAGAATTTACTTTTCTATAATAAAATAGTAATTAATCATCGTTCCCTAATTTAAGATCTTTAATTCACCATGAGTATGATGGTTAAATTCGTCCATACATCCCTTAAAATTTTATTTATACTCATCCTCATAGAGCTAAAAAAATATCTCCTAAAATATAGGGATTTCAAAATCCTCATTTTAAAAACAACTCAATAAAACATGACATAAATTAACTCAATATACCTTTTTCAAAGTCCATGTGAGATTTCATCCCCATAACCTCCTCATTTTACTCTTTCTCCACTCCAAAAATATTATCATTTCTACTAATGAATCTATTTTACTTTAACCTAAAATGTGGAATATACCAATTTTTTACATACATTTTAGAGTATGCAACCCAAGACTACAGCAAAAAAATATTCTAAAAATGCTATAACACATCCCCAGGTAAAATGAATTATTCTAAAACTTGTTTCATTCTTTTCATTACTATTTACAAAACATCCTTGAAAAAAAAATGATCATAAATACTTATGAAATTTCTTGTGCTACACCATGTTTCCCATTTCAGGGTAATTTTAGAATACATTAAATTATTCACAATGGTCACTATGGTATAATATAATCCAACTTATATTTTTTAAAAGTTATCCATGTAAATTTACATAACATGAGAAACACTAGTTTCAGGGTTTCCCATTTCATAGAGGTATTTATTGAAAATGTTACATCTTTCTCTATAGATGCTTTTAACCACACATTTAATTTTAGTTTATGAGTTTCACTTGAATACTCCATGTTTGAAAACCTTATTAAAAAATCCATCCCACCATTTTATAAATATGAAATGTATTCAATAATGGTATAAAGCACCAAGATATCTCTAATAAGTAAATTCTTTAACTAAAACATCTAAAACTACGGAATACCTTACTTGGTCTACCCATTTCATGCTTTCGTGTAAGAAACATGATTCAACGCATCACTTCAAAAATTTCACCAAGAATTTTCTTCACTCTAAGAATTTAAAACTATGATCCATGACATAAAAACCTTTGGACATTTTATAAACTAATAATCCATGCATAACTAAATCTAGTTTCACTTCAAGACTCCCCCATATGTCTTTAGAAGATGTCCACCATACAAATTGGAAGCTTTTTGACCACATCATACTTTTTCACACGAAAAACTTACCCATTCTAAAACCCCAAGCTAACATTAATGATTTTGTAGTGCCTTAATCATAATAATATCACCATCAACATAAAATTTACCATTTTTAAATGTGATTTAAAATAACTAAAAAACATAAAAACAAATCCTTCACTTGAAATCCTTCATTGCAGTTGATAAAGGATCTAAAAAAATCAATTACCAATTAGTTGGTTACATTTCATTTAAGTGTTTTTTGTTTAGTTTTTCACAATAAAGTTTTATGTGTGAATCAAACCTATAATAAGATAAATCAACCTATCATTCCATGAAATTTTCAGAGACCATCCTAAGTCATTCTTCTTTTATACACTCATCCCAACCTATAGTGTACCAAGTGGGCATCCCCAATCCCCCCATGACAATAATAATTAACAATAAATTAAATCATTGGGGATTATTTTTACCATAAAAAAATGAAACAAATATTTTAAATTTAAATAAAATTTCAACATGGCCCCTATATAAGTAAAATATACACACTAAATCAGATTGTAAGAGAAGAAAATAAAGAAATTGGAATAACTTAAATAATAAATTTCCCACTTAACCCTAAGATCCTTTACCTATATCTATCTCTAAGTCCAACTTTGACCTTCAATAATATAATGTGCCACCCATAACCATAAATAAAAGTAGGAAGATACATATTTGGATGATATGAGAAAGAAAGATAAATAAAACTCAATAACCATCATACCTTCACATGAATTGACAAGTCACCATCAAATAATAAAATCTCAATACTGTGATCATTGTAAAAGATAAACTATAAAATTAAACTAAAATGTAATATATATATATATATATATATATATATTCATGAGAAATAAGAAAATTAAGGATTCCATAGGAATCCATACCCCATGCATAATCTTTAAATAAAGGACTCATTCCATGAAAGTTTAAAATAAAAAATTTTAAGATAAACATTCTCTTTAAATAAAAATCCCCGGTTAATTTCATTAACTGAAAACAAGAACATTGTAAAATATTTATTGGGCCAAACAAACTTTTAATAATACTCCTATTTAAAAACTACCCCCAAACTAATCTTGAAATATACTTTTCAAAACACTTTATAATACCATTTTATTAACGAGGAATAAAAATCAAGAAAGAATAAAGAGGTTATAAGTCCTAGGAATTATAATGCAAGGAAATAGAAAATTATAAAATAAATATTTTAAATTAAGAAACATAAGAGAAAAACAATAAATTCAATAAGGACAGGGGATCCTAGAACTAACATCATTAATTAGAGATACCCTCAGTTAATGGAAAGAAACTCACAAAAGATCATTAGATATTGGAAAAGAACATACTTTACTACCTTATCTAGTGGAAAGGGAACTCATGTTTATATTGGCTCTCCTACCTAACCACTTAAGGTTCCCATGAAGATTTAATAGAAAAAAAATTCAAAGTAGAGAATATATAAAATCAATATACATCTTGGTGAATATTTAAACAACACATAAAAGGTAAACAATTGAGACTCATGGAAACATTCCATTTTAAGTAATGAAATAGTTTAAAAATTTATTTGGAATGTTAAAATGATGCCTCACAATTCATTTTAAAATAAACTAAAAAGATCATTTGAAATCAATGTTTGAACATAAACCTTAAAATCCCAAAGTTTCCTTTTATTACTATACTAATATAAATTTAAACACACACACACACACACATGATTCTCATTACACAAATTCACATATTATTTTGTAAAGTTTACAAAAATACTTTTATGTATAGCCATATATATTGGCGTAACTACCAATTTCATCAAAAATTGTGCAAACCCAACATTTTTATTCATTTTTTAAATATTTTTGTCATAATTTATATTTCAAGTTTTAGATGAATTGTCATGTAAAATATAAAATTCCAAATGAGAATTTACTTTAAAAAACAAACCAAATTTTAAAATCAAATTAATCATATAAAAATTCCATTTAGGTTTTTGATGAAATATCTAGTTTGTGGGATTAATAGAAATAGATTTTTATCAAGCTTCAAACTTAGATAAATATGTTTCTTTTAATTCCAATAATCTAAGAAAATATTTTATAAAATCATTTAAGATCAATATTGAAGATTAAAAATTCATGAAAGAATGGATATAGAATTTTATTTCAAAATAAAAGTGGAAAAATTATTTAAATAAAGTCAAATACATAACCTTTAATGAATATTTATATAAAGTGGTTTATTATGGGTCTCAAAATCACAAAGTTCCAAAAAAAATCAAATAAAAACACCATAAAGGAATTAGAGTTCAAATAAGTGGAGTGAGTAGAGAGGGGAGAATAATAAATAAAGAGGGAATATGGAATAGAGGAGGATGAAGGTTGTTCCATGAAGATCTAAATACAAATATATGGGAAACCACCCCAAATATTAACGCGGGGATGAGGAATGGAGGTAAGATAGGTGTCCTTTTGGGATATCAATCTTGTTTCATATAGAAAAATGAGATTAAGGGGGGAGGGGATCATTCTAGGAAAAAATATGGGGGTAATTTGGTAATTTCTTTAAAGTCTCAACACTGAGCACATTTTGGCCACACTGTTAGTTAAAACATGTGGCAATAGTGCACCCCTTAATAAAGGACACAGATTACATCACAAAGGAATGATTCATGGTTAGATAAATAATGAAAAACCCATTTATTTTTGTCACTATCAAAAAATAGAATATTTTTTATGGTTGCTGCATGCTTTCTACTAACTGTTTTCAAACCATGCACCAGTGTTGAAACTCAAAATTTTATTAATTTTTAAACATATTAGTCCTAGAATTGATGGAAATGATTAAAAATAATTAATTATTTAAAAAAAAATAAAGAAAGGTAGGGTCAATGTGTGGAAATAATTCACACCATAATGCTTTCCACCCCCATAAATCCTTGGATAAAATGGTTGGTTTATAGAAGAATGAGGTCTAAACCTGATAACGATGAAAAAAATATATTAGAGAAGTGCATCCCAAGTAACACACATTCCAAAAAGGGATATACTAAAAAGAACAAAAATATTTTTTTGGAGGATGTAACTCAAGAGGTGGGGGTGAATTGAGTTCCCTATAAAAATTTCTGTTTTTTTCCAAATTAAACCCCCTAATTTTATAAGAACATCCAGTTAATCAAAACTGTATAAATATATAATTTTTTTTCAAATAGCTTATAAAAGTGGGATCAATGATCGTTTAAAATAGTCATTGAAATATATTTAACTTTTTAAACTAAATTACTTAATAAAAAACACATTATAAAACTGAAATTAAGATTAACTATCAGAGTAAATGTTTTAATACAAATTTTAAATTAGATACAGGTTTGAATAATGAAAATAAAAAAAAACTAATTAAAAAACATAGCAGAATTTAAACAAGTGGTTCAGTCTCAAATAATTTCTTAGCCCCCTCTACATAGAAATCACCCACTACCAAATCGTTTAATAAACAATGAAATTAATCCACAACATGGATCTAGTTTTAAAGACTAAAAAACACAATCATTTTCCAAGAAAAAAGTCTCTTCCATTGTTATACGTAGGAAAAAAATCTGTACAGGTCACACATGACCTCTTCTAGAGATTCTTTGGGTAAAAAAATGAATAGAATTTAGAGATAGTGTTGATTACTCTCTAGTTATGTACACGAGAATATGTTTTAAATATAAATAGAGTAAAACTAAACATAGATAAAATATAAACCATAAATAGAATGAGAAAATAACTAGAGATGGGGAAAAGTGATGATTACTAATATGAATTAGTCAAGTTGTTCCAATGTCCTAAAAATTATCTTTGAAAGGACATTTAATAGGTTCCATGAAATTTATAGAAAAACTGAGTGTCATAAAGGTTTGAAAAATCCTTTTTTTTCAGTCGGTATATGTCCAGAGTCCTTCCACACACAAGTATATTAGTATATATCTTTTATTTAGCACATAAAATTTAGAGTTATCTATGTATATAACACTGCTATCACAGATGAGGGAGTTCTTATAAATTTATATCTTCCATGTCTAATTATTCATTGAATAATAATGATTATATATTCTAAATATTTATACTAGGCACAAAATTAGGATATTATGAATTTTTATTTAATGAATCTGTACAGTGGGTTTGGAATAATGATTATTAAATCCACATGTGGATGGATACATTTAATTCTTTAAACCAGTCATTAGAGAACTTCAATTATGAAATTAGATATGGACAATAAAAAGTAATACTCTAGAGGTTGATCTATTCAAGCGGTAGATTAGAATAATATTAGATCTATCTATTGGTAGATTTATTCTAGTGGTATATAAGACTAATGGAAGATCAATATCACATTAGATCTATTATGGAAGTAGATTAGACTAACAGTAGATCTATCTAGTAGTAGATCTATTCTGGTGGTATAAATTTGAATGGTATCACATGCTTATGGTAGATCATCCCGAAGATAGATGTATTCAATGGAAGATTTCCTAAATTGTATATGTACTCAATGATAGATCATACTGGAGGTAGAACTGTCTGATAGTATATCTATTTAACTAATGGTAGATCAGCATAGTAAGAAGTAGATCACTTGAAATAATGATATATCATTATAGCCAATGGTAGATCTCTTGAACTAGTGGTTAATCAACACATAGCAAATTTTGTTCAAAAAGTTACTAAGAAATGATTTACTATCATAAAAGAATGATATATTTAGAAACATAACAAACATGATTTTTGATCATCAAAATAAAGAGTTTCTAACAATCACCCCATTTTGATAATAACGAATCATGGAATTTATAACCATGTATATAAACACAGATACTTCGATATGTATAGATTAATATAAAGAATGTTATTCTTAACATTTAAAATTAGTAATGGTATGAGTACCATCATAAATTACATTCAATTGTATTCCCCCTTTTAGTATTATAAAAACTAAATGGAAATAAAATAAAACAAAAAAAAATGAATAAATGATAATTTTCAGTTGATATTAAAGTGAAAGGTTACAACCCAAAAATCTGTAAAATTAAAATAAATTACCTATAAAAAATTAATTATAATATGAACCACTCTCCACTCAATGTGAATAAGGAACCACTAGATCTTTTCCTTTTCTAGTAAGTGGAGGGACATAGGTTGAAGCAGAGGGTGTAGAAGTAGGTTGATGAATTCCCATCATCATGATCGGCCTAAGATGAAAAACTGCCTCAAATAGAGTCATAATAAAATGTTGAAACTTTTTAGGAAGGGTTTATTGAGAGGGTTCATAAGTGATATTAGATATGGGTATAACATGAGGTTGAACTACTACCATCCTAGAGGAACACAAAAATGGTTTCATAACATTAAAAAAATTGTGATGATATTGATATCATGATCTATTTCTTTAAATAAATCCTTCATCTCCTAAATGAAAATATTGAGAAGAGGGTACAAAACCATGATCTAATTTACTTTCTCCTTGACGACCCCAGTCAAAGGAGGCATCCTTAGATTCTAAGTGATAAACATAAAGTGAAAATTTAACTCATTCTTTTTATAAATCGAAGAAAGACAATACTTAATTACAATAGTGATATTCTATCTATCACTCTTAGCCTCATTCAATCATTCCCTAACTAGCTTACTAATATTCACACCATGTTTCTTTATTTTTTGAAGCTCGTATTGATGAGATGTAGAAAGATCACCCATAATAACATGGAGTTACTCTTTAATACTAGAATGAACCATATCTGCATCAACTAAAGACGGATCTGGTGGTAGAACACTAGAATTGGAAGCACCGACTCTAGGTAAAGAATCTAATATCTCTATAAGCAATAACCACCCTTCATAAAATCTTCCTTTCATCCCATTCATGATGAAGATTACTTTTTCCATCTCATTATCCAATCGCTAGTCCTCAATACCTAGTTCTTTCATTTTCAAGATCATCTTAGGATGGATATGAGATATCACCAACTCAAATATCTATTTGGTATTAGCTTCATTAATCTTGGAATATTGAGGTGGAATGGATCTATTAAGCCCACTAATATTAGATAAAATTACCACTCTAAAACATTTCATATCCTCTTTTGTTATATAACCAATTGGTAGAAGAGAGGAATGTATAGAAGAAGTAATTATCTCTAGGATAGGTAGGCCAACCTCCATATGTACAAATTTAGCTGCATGATCACCATAGGGAAAAGATTCCAACTAATGTGCTTCATTTATTTGTTCAACTGGAGACCCTATAGGACCTTATACATCAATAGAGATGTCAATTCAACCATGATAAAGTGGAATTACATGATCATCACCATCATCCCCATCATTTAATTCTTACTATGAACAATGAATTAAACTTTGAGAAGTTCCTAGGGATTTCCCATTAAAAGGTAGTCTCTGCTCAGCTATATCAAAAACTATATCCCCATATTGATTCTCAAAAGATACTAGATCAACTCTATGATTTTTATAAGCTTGAAATTATGACTGAATTTTTTATCTCTAGGAATAGATTCTTGGATAATAGAAATATGATGATTAGAACTAGGTCAAACCACACCATCATAATTACATGAATCAGAAGAATCTAGTGAGTGATGTTACTAAACTTCCTTAGAAAAATTACCATCACGAATCATAGACCCATAAGATCCATCAAATCCATCAAAAAAATCAAGAGATTATCTTGAGCTCTTAGAGGAAGATACCTTAGCATGAATATCATTCAATAATTTAATTTTCTTATAATATACTACTTTTGTATGTAAAATATCATTATCAAGAATAGAAAGAGATAGTCTAACAGGTCCTTAAAAAATATATAGGATTCTAACCACATTATGGTCACTTCTTTCCTATACTGAATTAGTAATTTACTCTTATTATCAATCTCTAGCGCATTCTTCTTCAACAAAAATGTCAACTTTCTCATTATAGGAATATACTGCAACTTCATCTGGCTCTAAACTAGGATCAATGACGTCTTTAGGTATAGAAGAGTTCAACACATTATTGAAATTATCATATATATTATCATTGTTAGCAACCCATTTCTTCAAGAAAGTGTTCCAATTTACTTTCATTATCTTGTAAGTAAACTGACTAAGACAAAAACCTCCACAACTGATTATAGTCACTTCATCTTATGGAACTAATCCTTTATATTACAACATATCCAAAATGAACTTGGGGTACATCAAAGAATTATACCAAGATGATATATTTCTCATTTCAATTTTATGATCCGTTAAGTATCTATATAAGTATATATTATCTTATATTTTCATAATAAATAAGTGAAAAAATCATGGTACCGCATGGTGCTAAAGTCCCCCTTCCTATGAAAAAGCATATATTTTATAATATCAAACAAAAGTATACACTCTCCATAAAGAACTATATATGTAGGCCTCCACACAATAGTATTTCTAGTTAACTATAGTAAGGAATACTAATATACTAAAAAATCATTATTACTTGGAATAGAACCATGAATATCATAAAATTTACCATTATGAGTTACATCAAGGCATATGGCCCATTTTTTCAAAGAAAAAATATCATCCTTTCCATCGATAATACTTATAATAGTATCTTTCCTTTTATTGAAATCATATTTTTCAAACTGATAAAATTGGTGAACCATCCTAGGATAGAATGTTTGGTCATTCATTGGAAACCAATAGATCCATCATTGTTCCTAGATCACTTTCAGCACTAGAAACATTCTACAAACAAATTATTCAATATCTAGATATTTTTTAGTAATAATAACCTGAGTTGAGTGTTGTGATTTCTTCTGTTCAACAATAGTGGTCCGTCTAGATTCACCTCTAAATTTTTTCAGGGGACATGATACTTTAGGAGAAAAAACTAAGGTACATTTCACTCTCACCATCTTTGCATTGGTTGAAGGAAGAAGCGAGAACTCAAGGAGGGTTGTAGGTTGAGAGAGAAAGGAGAAGGAAGGTTCAAAAGAGGTGTAAGAGAGACAGTTCTAAAAATCCAATTTAAGAGGTTTTTATCATTTAGGGATTTAGAATAATAGATTATAATAAAATACACATAGATAAATCCAATATAAATTTAATCATAGAAAATAGGAGTGGTAGCATACAATTGAATACACTCGAATGGTATATCTCCAACGCTTGATCACTATCGGTAGATCACCAATGGTAGATCACCAAAGGTGGATATACAATGGTGGATCTCCAATGTTCAATCAGAAATGGTAGATATCCAATGGTATATCACTAATGGTCAATAAACAACATTTGATCACCAATGGTGGATCTCCAAGGATTAA
Source organism: Viscum album (assembly GCA_963277665.1). NCBI lineage: Eukaryota > Viridiplantae > Streptophyta > Magnoliopsida > Santalales > Viscaceae > Viscum > Viscum album. The sequence goes on from OY728133.1 coordinate 252,901,763, forward strand.
TCACCAACAGTTGATCACCGATAGTGGATCTCCAATTAGAATTTTTCTAAACATAATATCTAAAGAAAAATAACTATCCAATGTTTATCATTCCTAGTTCACATATGATATAGATTAATCTCTCAGAATTCAAAGTATTTATAAATATATCAGTGATATGATGTTTGGTTCTAAGTAATTCAAGAGTCATATCACCTTTTTTTAAGATTTTATCTTTAAAAAAGTGATGTCTTATATCAATATGATTTGTGTTAGAATGAGATAATGGATTATTGGAAATATTTAACACAATTTTATTATCAAAATTTATAGTTAAATTTTGAAATTGATAACTATAATCTAGTAAAGTGCATTTCATCAACATCATCTATGCACATCAACTTCCTACTTCTATATACTCACCTCAATAGTAGATGATGCAATCAAATATTGATTTTTATTACACCATAAAACTATAAACTTTCCCAAAATGTGACATGTTCTAGAGGTTATTTTTCTATCTAACTTAAAACAAACAAAATATGTTTCTGAATAAGTAACAAAATCAAATTCTTATCCTCTTATATAAAATAATCCTAAATTGGATGTATACTTGAGGTACATAAAAATTATTTTTCACAGAAAGTAAATGTGGTTCTTTAGATTTTTTTAGGAAACAATCGCACATATATACTCTAAACATAATAAATGGTCATCTAGTAGTTAAATATAGAAAGCTTCTAATTATACATATATAATTGGTTTTATTAAACTATTTTCTAGTTTTATCAAGATCTAGTTTATAGGTTGTACTAATGGGGGATCTATACACTTTTTTATATCTATACAAAACATTTTAAAGTTCATTTGTATACTTAAATGGAATCAAAATAAATCATTATTTATTTTAAAAAATTGAAAAATGAATGTATAATTTTGACTCACACATTAAACTCATTTCAAATTCACTTTTCATCATTTTTGAAATATCAGGAAAAAAAAAATTTCTTGAAGATCTAAAAAAATATATCATCAAAGTATGTTTCTAATACTAAAACAACTTTTTAGATTATTTTTATAAAGAAAGTGGTTTCAACTATTCCTATAGTAAAACATTTAGAAATAAAAAATGAGACAAGAATGTCATACCAAGCTCTTGAATCTTATTTTAAACCATATAAATATTTTCTAAATTTAAAAACATGATTAGAAAAATGACGATTTTGAAATTTGAGGGGTCTTTAAAAAAACGTCATAAATTATATAACCATTTATGAATGAAATATTAACATCTATTTGATATAGTTTGAAATTATAATGTTCTATATATTAAATCAGTATTATAATTGAATTAAGTATAGATACTGGTGGGATATTTTCCTTATATTCAGGACCTTCTTCTTGAATATATCCTTGTGAAAAAATCTTTCTTTGTTCCTAACTATTCTTCCTGACTTATAAACATGTTTCTAGACACCCATATAGTGTCAATGGTAAGATTGTCTTTAGATATATCCACTAGTTTCCAAAATTTATTTATTTAAAATTGATTGAGTAATTCTTGCATTTTCATTACCCATAATTCATCATTAAATGCATTATTGATGTTCTAAGGTTTGAGAAGTGACAAGAAATCGTGATATTTTACCTTATTTGTAAGAGAATATATTGTTTATGTTCCTCAATATAGATATCCAAATATAAAATATAATGTATGATATCTATGAGTCCTAATGGTTCTAGGAAAAGAAGAGCTGGATATATCATTATCATCTAGAGGTTCAGGCTCTGGTGGTTCATTAGAACTGGAATATTTTTCTGAATTATTCATAGAATCATAAGAAGGTTTATCATTTATATTTAGATTATAAATTTCATCTTTAGGGTTATATAAAGAATTCTTAGACTCATATAGATTTGTTTTATCAAACTTAACATGTAAACACTCCTCCACAATCTTGGTATTTTTCTAAATACCCTATTGACTTACTAGTTGTTGAATATCCAAGTAAAATTTATTCATCACTCTTAAAAGAAATTTTTTTGTGATTTTCCTTTTTATTGATAATAAATACTTTGCAACATAAAATTATAAAGTAATCAACTTTTGGTTTTCCTCCATTTGATAATTCGTTTGGAGATTTCATTAAAAGTTTTCTTATAAGAACTCTATTGATTATATAGTAAGTTTTATACATAACTTCTATCCAAAAATAAATAGTAAAATCATACTCATTGAGAATGGAATGGGAAATATCTTAATGTTATCTATTTATTCTTTATACTACACCATTACTCTCTGGGATCTATCAGTAGAAAAGTTATGATTATGTCCATGTTGTGAGTAGAATGATTCAGAATCTTAATTTTAAAAATAACATAAATGATCAATTTTTAAGGTCCTAATTCTAAGACAACTAAGATTTCTTATAGATTAATAATAATTATAAAAATAGGAACAATCTTAAATTTTGTGAGCTATAATGAATACCCAAGTATATCTAGAAAATTCATCTACTAGATCATAAATATATTACTTCCTGGTTAAGATATAAACTTTAGAAGGTCCAAACAAATACATGTAAAATAACTCTAGGGGTTGATAAGTTGATACTTATTTTTTTATTTGAAAGTAATTTTGTGATGTTTCCCTTTTTGACATGGGTTACCGATATTGTAATTTTGGAATTCTAGTATAGGAAGATCTTTGACTAATCCTTTCCTAGTTAACTTTCTACATGAATGAATGCTTCAATGGACTGGTCCCCTATTCTAGAGCCAATACACTTTGTGAAATACACTTAGAAAATAAATGTTTTGAGAAATAAATGAATCTAAAATAAAATTATATAAATTATTATTTCAAAAATTAGTAAAAATAAATCATTTTTATTTTAAGAAACTTTTAAGGGATTATTTTAAAAATTTAATTGAAAACTAACATCACATAACTGTGAGATGATAAAATAATTCTATTTTAATCCATCTATAAATAAAAAATTGGAAAATAAAATAGTGTTAGGGTTACTATTTTGACCAAGTCCAATTATTTTTCATTTGACATTGTCAATGAATGTGACATGTCCACCATCAACATTGATTTGGTTATTCAATCATGAATTATACCTAGTAATGTGTCTAGAGAATACACTATCCACATACCCTAAGTTATTTATGTAAATTTTAAAGAAACATTTCTAAAAAATAATTAAATAAGAAATGATTTTGGTACCCATATATTTTGGGTCATGATATGTTAGTAATAAGGGCCTTATGAATCCATAATTTCATAACAAGTTTCTTGATGGATGATGTAACAATTTTAGAAATAAAATATTATTATGTCTATAAGAATAGGAAGGATTCATAGAACTTGTAGAACTAGAACTTGAAATGAATTCAGTGTTATTGATCTTTTATTTGTCCAGGTTGGTATCCAATCCCCATTGTATAGTTTGGTGATATATTCTTTCCAAGCATCTGGGTGAATGTGTTTATCAATTTGTGAATTTTTCCATATTATTTTTTAAGTTTTCATTAGATAATATTTCTCATTATTTTCTTTTAGCATTTGAGAATTTCAATCCTTTTATGTACTGAGATACATATCATAATTTGGTTCATCAGGTTTCATCTTAAAGGTATCATATTTATCAGTATATATATTCAAACACATTTCTTTTACATTTGAATTTCCTTAATGAGAAAAAACAAATGTATCCCAAATCTCAAATGTAGTAGTATAATAAGAAATTATATTAAAATATCCATATAATAAAGAAAAATTTCATATATTTACAGTTTTAATTATAATATACTTTAGTAGGATCAATCTACTCATCTCTAGAAATTTCAGGTAATACATATTTATCATCACTAACAATACAAATTTCAAAAACCATGCTTTAAATACACATTACCATTTTAATCTTACATAGAGCGTAATTAGTATCATTAAAATAAGAATAATGATTAGTTCTGGTTTCCTTTGGTCTATCATTATCCGTAGAGAAATAAATTTATAATAAAGATGAATTTAAAATCATTAATTTGTAAATAGATCACAATAAAAGGATATTTTGAAAAAACATATGATAAAAAATGTTTTTTGGAGTGAGTAAATCAAGAGGCATGGGGGGGGGGGGTGAATTGAGTTTAAAAAAAATTTCTATTTTAAAAAAATTAAACCTATATCACCTAATTTTATAAAAAAATAGTTAAAAAAAAATAGAAATATATAATTTTATTTTTTAAATAGATTTTCAAAGAAAAACCAATGATCACTTAAAAAAATATCTAAAATCACTTTAAATTTAAAAACTAAATTAATTAATCAAACACTCTATATAGAAGACAAATTATGATTAACAATTAGAGTAAAAGTTTTAATGTAAATTTTTAAAAAGACATATTTTTGAACTCTTAAATTTAGAAACAAAATTAATAAAACACATAGAAGATTTTAAAAAATTGGTTCAATCTCAAGATGAGACTTAATCCCCTCCACTTGGAAATCATCCACTTCAAATCCATTTATTAAACAATAAACTTGATCAAATACATGGATATGGTTTTATACTAAAAAACACTCAATGCTTGTCCTAGGATAAATCCCCTTAAATAGTTATGTGAGGGGTAAAAAAATATACATTCTACACGTGACCTCTTCCACAGCTTTCATGGGGATACAAATGAATAAATTTGAGAGTGGGTATTGATAAATCTTCAGTTAGGTATAGGAGATTTTTTTTAAAGATAAATATATTAAAAATTAAAACAACTAAAATATAAACCATAAACATAAAAGGAAAATGATTAGGGATGGGAAAAAGTAATGCTACTCAATTTAAATAGATTCAAATTTTCAAAGGTCCTAAAATATATCTATTAAGGGATCTCAAACCGGTTCCATGAAATGTATAGTAAAATAGAGTTCTATAAAGGTCTAGAAAATCCTTTAATTTTCAGTATGTAGATGTCCAAAGTCCTTCCTCACACGTGTGTATTAGTATTTGTCCTTTATTCAACGTATGAAAGTTAGAGTTCTCTGTGTATATCACACTACAATCGCACATGATTTATTTATTATAAATAATGAAAAATAATGATAATATATTCTGAATCCTCAGACTGGGCACAAAATCTAGGAAATTTGACTTTTTATTTAATGCATATGTGGAGTGGTTTAGGAATATTGATTCTTAAATCCACGTGTGGTTGACTGCATTTAATTCCTTATACTAGTTGTTGGGGAAATGAAATTCTAAACTCTGATCAAGAAAAAATGGTAGTACTATAGTGGTAGATCTTTTCTAGTTTTAGATTAGACTAGTGGTATATATATCTGGTCGTAGATTTTTTTGGAGGTATATTAGACTAATGATAGATCAATCTAGTGGTAGATCTATTCTGGAAGTAGATTAGACTTAAGGTAGATAAATCTAGTGGTAGATCTATTCTGAACGTAGATCATTAAACGATGGAATAGTCTAACGATATATCTTCCTAGTGGTACATGTATTCATCCTTATATTTCTTAAATAGTAGATGTCCTCAGTGGTAGATGTCCTCAGTGTTAGATCATAGATGCAATAACACTGTCTGATGATAGATTTGTTGAACTAACATTTGATCAACATATCCATTGGTAGATCTATTTAACTAATGGTAGATCAGCATATAAAGTGGAATATCTCTTAAAATAGCAGTATATCAACATTTATCCATGTTTTTTCACAAAGTTTTTAGAAAATTACTTACTATCACAAGACATTGAACTAGTTAGAAACAAAAAAACATGTCTTGTTATCATTCAAATAATGATCCCCAAAAAATATATCCCAAGGTAGAAACCAATACTAAGGATCAATACTCTTCTTTCAGATGGGGGTGATAGAGAAATAATTACAAAATATATCCCCAACTTCATGACCCTTCACAACCAAAAAATAATAAATCACACACATGGTCCAAAGGACTAGCATTCCATAAAATGGGGATGAAATATGGTATCCATCCACCATATTATAATCCAACTAATGCACCAATGAACTCTAAAATACATTCAATTACACTCAGGAGATGAAATATCTATACTATAATAAAAAGTATAAGGTTTCGATTGGGATAACACTAAAATCCACAAGTACAAAAAATAAGAAACCATTTATTGGAGCTTAGGACTTACAATCATCTCATACAAAGAAAATCATGGTATGTCAAATGAGATGATAGAATTGATAACCATTAAAACTAAAAAATGACATGATCAAACATGAATAAATGATACTAGACTTAAAATAAATTTTTAATAGGATTAAACTAAGGTATTCACTCCAACAACACCAAAACCCTTATGAACCCATCAGAATAATCAAGGAATTGGATAGGGTATATTTTTTAATTGGGGTAAAACCCATCCTAGTTTTTCATTAATGCACCCATAACTTCCACATTCCCAAACCCTAAAAAATATGATCGAGAAACAAGGATAGCATTCAAATTGGATAAAAAGGGAATAACTATTCATTGAAACTATAGTATCTCCAAGGCGATCAACACTCCACCATGAAAATTAAAGGGGTAAAAGACCAAATTAGTCACACTACCCAAAATATATGATGACAAAGACACACACCAATGAATATATTATTATAGGATAAATAAAGAATGGACTAATAAGAAATAAGAAAAATGGGACAACACCTAGAAAATGAAAGGGAAACATCCTATTTTGAAGAAAAAAAGTATTTCATTCATACTATTATGAGAGGATAATGAAAATTAAAATAACTAATAGGACCAAATAACCCATATGTAAAAAAATATATTCAAATCAAGTCAATGGATGTACCTAAAAATGAAATTGAAACATTTTAAAAACACTTTTTCGAAAACATCATTTTTCTTCTTTAAATCCCACATATTTCAAATTAAGGGTTACTTTTTTTACATAGGTAAATACATTATGAAAAATTTTCCTCCACCTTAAAAATAAAATATTTTCATCCTAATTATAAAAAAAACTCATTTCCAAAAAAATTGTCCAAAAATATTTTCAATTCAAGAAGAGGCTATGTTCTTTTTTTAACACTATCTAAGCCTTGATTTTAAATAACTCAAATTCCTTCAAAAAATGTTTTTGAAAACATTAAAAACCAAAAAATTTGATAATAATTTAAAAAGAAAACCACCTTTAGGTTTTTCTAAAAACCCACCATTTGAAATCATTGAAATTCTATAAAAAATTATAAAAACATATCATATTTAATTTAATACTTCTCAGAAAGGTTTTAAAACATTAAAAAAACAATCTTGAAAGTTTAAAAATATTTTAAATCTAAAATAAAGTTTCTACAAAAATTGAACCCATCTAATAACACCCAATAAAATCCTATTTAATTATAAATTTAAATAGTTTGTATTTTAAAATGAATTATAGTAAAACTCATTTATCAATTTTAAAAAAACTAGGCCATTTTAAAACCAAGATTCAAAAATTAAAATATCCACTTTACCAAAATAATGAAAAAGGAATAATAAATAAAATTAAAAGTTAAAAATCCCTTATATAATTGAAATGGGGAGTAGTGCCTATGTGAAGCTGGGCCACATGGCTTGGAGAAGCATGTGAAAACTGCACGGATAACATCGAGAGTCACATCAAACCATATACTTGGCCTCCACATGGATCTTGAGGACCCATCAGCCCTTTGGGTACTACCATTTCACTCCTTCTATCATCCAAAAATAAAAAAAATCTTAAAACTAAATATAATAAAATAAAAAATAGCTCAAAATCAAAATATAAAAACATGAATTCCCCTTGTAATGGAAGGTTTAAACCACAAAATATCTAGTAACACTCTTCCCATGTCTACCTATCATGTTCCTACAACCCTATCTCCATCAACCAGACTCACTTGGATAAAAAGCGTTACTCTAAAACCAAGTACCTATTAATAACCTAGTATTTGATACCATTTTTCACGGACTAACTTGATCCATACAACCATAATATGCCTAAATCGGTCCATAATGTACCTAAAGAGTATCTTCGATCTCCCAGGATGATGACATGCATCATTAAAAATAAAAGAAATCACTAGAGATGATTTTTACTATAATATAAATTAAATAATATGTATATATTTAAATAAAATTTATGCATCCCCCATCTATAAGTTGTACATCCATGAAAAATCTGATAGGAAGAGTATATTTATATATAAATAAATTAGAATAATTTAAACTAATAAATATCTCACCACCTCTAGGATCCCTCACATAAAACCATCTCTGAGTCCCACTGAGACCTCCATAGATTTATTGTACCATCCATAACCGTAACAAAAGTGGGAAAGGGAATACTTGGTTGACATGAAAAATAAATCTAAATAAAACAATATAATCGACATATGTTCACATGACTTTAAATCTCACCATACAATAATAAAACCTCAATGCTTTGAGAGTAGTAAAATACATAGAAAAACATGAAACTAAAATTTAATAGATATCTATGATCAATAAGCTCAGTAGGTATCGAAAAAGAAACCACTCCCCATGCACAATATTTAAATAAAGGTTCCATTTATTTCTATATTAAAGTAAAATAATTAAAAATAGGTTTTTATTTCATAATCACATAAATAAAAAACCATTTTATAAAAAACTATTTTAATTTATTTAATTGAAAATATTTAGTATGAAAATAATTTATCAGGTAAAATCCAATTTCAATGAATTTTTTTTAAAAACTATCCCTAAACCAATTTTAAAATATTATTTTTAAAGAAATTTAGATTAGTATTTTAATAATGAGGAATAATTCTCATGATATAATAAATAATCTATAAGTCATGGACAGTTTTATTTAAGGAAATAGAAAGATAAACTCATACAACCAATAATTTAAAAAAATCATCATGGGAGAAACACCCTAAGACCGCTATAGCTAGGGAAATCGTAGAACAAAAGTAATCAATTAGAGTGAACCTCAATTTCTAGAAAGAAACTAGTAACACATTACAATCTAGTGAGAAATAACCTAAATCACTAGATTATCTAGTAAAAAGGGTGGTATTCCCAATCTAGGGTCTCCCAACCAACATCCTATGATTTCCATGATGTTTGAAAAGGATATTTGAACAAAAAATAAAAAATATATAAAATTAGTATCCAAATAGTATCATATCCAAACAATACATCCAAGTTCCTCAAGAAAGACAAATAAAACATTCCATTTTAAATCAATCAAAGGCTTCAACATTTATTTGGAAGGAGAAAACGAGGCTTTATAATTTATTCTTGAAATATAATTAAATAATAATTTGGAATCCATATTTTAATAATAAAATTAAATTATTATAGTTTCCTTTCATCCTTATACTCATACACATTAACACACACACAAAATTATATCCCATTTCATAAATTTACATATTATCATATGAATTTTTATACACACACACACACACACAAATATATATATATATATATATATATATATATGTATGTATGTATGCATGTATTTATACCCATTTATGCGTGTTTAAAAAAATTTACATCAAATGACCTATGGAAACCCCATTCTTTTATTCAATGTCTTTCTATATTATAATAATAATTGTAAATTGATGTTTTACTTGAACATCCAAGTGGAAAATAAAGGTTATTGTGATAATTTATATTAAAAACAAAAAATCCATTTAAAATAAAATAAGTAATTTACAAATTCCATTTGGGAATTTTATCAAACATCAGGTGGGAGATATTAATTAAAAATATTTTTACCTAGATTCTAACTTTGAGAAATAATTTATATTTGAATGAAAATCAATTAAAACTTAATTTTCCTTCCAATAACCCCCACAAAAATTTATATAATTATTTAACATAAAAACTAATGATTAAAAATACAAGAAAACAAGGTTATAGAATTTAGAGGCCAAATAAAAGGGGAAACCAATCTTAAATTGTGAATAACTTGTCCCTTTCAATGAATACCACAAGAATTAACCTTAATATGGGTCTCACAAAACCTATGTAAAAATAATAGTCAAATAAAAACACCATAAACCAATTTGGGTTTATTTATGAGGTTTCCATGATTATTGTAGAAGAGTAAATGAGGGAAGAATGAATATAGGGGGAATGATTCTATACCCAAAATATTTGAATCTAAATTGATAAGAAACCACATAAAGTCACTAATAGAAGAAAATTAATTGATGAATGATAGTCTCTCCTACGGTATCTTGGCTATGGGTTATATGGAGAAGGGATTGGGAAGGGGAGGAACTTGAACTAGGTAAAAATAAATGGGGACAATGGAAATTTCTATTTTTTTAATGTCTGAACACGATGAACAGTTTGGTCACATGGTTGGTCAAACCATAATCCAAATGTATTCCTCCTACTAGAATATCTCTAGCACCCTACATTGGTATGATAAATGGTTAGAAAATACTTGTGGGAACTTCTTATTTTGGATATGTCAAATAATATATGCATTTTTATGGTTTTGAGATAATATATATTAACTATGAACCAACCATGCACTAGTGTTCAAATAATAAATTTTCAAAATCTATAAAACAATTCATCCTATAAATCAAGTACATGAATAAAAATAATTAATTAAATAAAATAATAAATAAATTCAAGTTTGGGGTTTGACATTCATTGTTTAATTATTCATGGAATTACCTTTCCTACATCTTATCATAGTCGACTAAGACAATTAACATAACTTAGTCACTTGAAGTATTTACACTTGAAATTTAGAACAAATATTTTTTTAAAGGACAACACATTTTCCCTATTTTAATTAGTGTTGAGTTTTATAAAACCCTTAGAACACGCACCTACCTTCCCTTTGGTTCAACCCTATCGTATTTACATTTTTTAGTGTGAGTAAAAATATAGAATTTTGATTGTTAAAAGTATATCAATTTTGTTCAAAATTTATAATGAATATATATCATTCTATACCCCACCATATACTCTAAAAATAGGAGTATTTTTTCTCTAAAACTATAAGGATCAATCAAATAATTTATATCACTCTTTATCATTTCAAGGTTCTTAAATTACTATGACCAATATACTCAATATTTTATGGAAACTTTTCATAACTTAAGATCCTTTTAGAAAATTTATATCTATCAAGAGAGGTATGTTTTTAATTCAACAAAAATGAAATCAAATAAAACACTATGTATAAATATCATCTATATAGATCACAAGGGTTATATAACTAAAAAAAATTCTAATAAATTTCTTGGTTCCACTATTCACTTTTATATAATCCTTTACTTTTATGGTCTACTTCTCTATAAAGAATAAATAAATAATTTCTGGCAAATTATTTTCAAAACAATAGTTTTCGAAAATAATTTCAAAATTGAGAATCACAAAAATAAATGTTCAATTTCATTCCAATGTGAGTAAATTGTTTTCAAAATCTATGAACATGTAGTATATCTTTATCTATGTATATAATGATACATGAACACATTTTTAATCTCAACCCACTATGGTTATAACAACCTATAGGGTATAATGAAACAATATACTATAAGATATTTTATGATCTATTGTAATACCCAAACTACGTCGAAACGTGAGTGTTATTATAAAGTAAATAGTGAAACATTTTATACGTAATAGTTGAGTATTGGATATACTATCTTCATTATTACTGTGGAATTAACTAGAATTAATTCAAAACCCTGGAATTTGATACTATTTTTGTAATGTACAAATTCTGGGTGTCGCCTAAAGGTGCCCTGAACTCAGCTGGTCACATGACCTCAAGCACATTTCTCCAAATGCCAGAGGCTACCGACTAGTATTGTGGGACAAGGTAAGACAATGGTGAAACTATTCCATCATTGTAAGAGTATACATAGTGTAATTTAAATATAAACAATAGAGGAAGCAGTAATACCATACAATAAAGTAAACAATAAAAGTATTACAAGAATATAATAACTGAAGCATGTATAAATGATGCATGTCACATATGTCTAGGAAAGAAGCCAAAAAAGTCACAATGGTGGAAATAAAATACTGAAATAAAAGTATATAAAAACAGTAAACTCCAATAACATTGCAAGCCACATCTTGGTCCCATGCTCTCCATCTCCAATAAAAATCAAGTACCTGATCAAGAAGGGCTCTTTCCCTTATCTATACTAGCAACAATATTATCTATTTGGGTCCAAAAGCATGACCCAAAAAGGGTATGAGATGAATCCTAGTAGGAAACCACCAAAATATCTGTGCCTAACTATTAGTGAATATATATATATAATAGGAAATATGAAAAATGAAGTAGTAAACTAGGAAGTACTCAAAAGTAAACAATCCTATGGTTTCCAATTACATTCCTTTACATTTTTTAATTATTCAATCCATTGAATAATGTAACCTCATGATCTATCCTAATATCTTTATCCCCTTGAAAAATAATAACAAATAGACTTCTCAAAACACCATTTAAACAATAAATTAATACCGAGTCTAAGCTTGTGCGTTCACTTGGAAGACTCATCGCAAGAATTCAATCATTTAAAAGCAACCCTATGGAAAAGTTCTCACAGTCTAACCCTTATGGTTCAACATATAACCAATTCATTAAAATAATGACCATATGGGAAATCTCACATAGTCTAACCCCTTTGGTCCCACATAGAACTAATCATTTACAAACAAACACTTAGGTAGCTCTCATAATCAATACCCCCTTAGTCTGCATAACAATGATAAAATATAATGACCCATGGTAGCTCTCACAGTCAATTCCCTAGGGAAAATAATTCATTTAATATCGACCCTATGGGTAGCTCTCATAGTCTAACCCATCTAGCCTATGACCCCCTGGAAAATTTCACAATTAATACCTCTAGGTCAACATGACAAGAATTATACATATATGGCCCTACCTCGGGAATCACTCTCAGTAAATTACCCTTAGTCAAACTTTCATAATTCGAAACACATGAATTTAATATAACCATTAACTCCATCATAACAAAACGAGGCATGGAAAACAAAGCAATCCTAATCGGAAATTCAAGACCAAACAAACATAATCATTCAAACATGGGAAACACACCAATAATCAAGGTATTAAACCTTACACCAAAGAAAAGACCCTTTCTCATTCATACAAACCATAGCAGGTATTTAACAGGGTTAAATTCCAAAACATGCAATACCCCAAACATGGGCATTAAACACTTTAAGTATATATAATCCAAAGACAATCAACGAATAGCATAAAAAACCTACCTTGATGTTGCATTAAGAGCAGTCTTGAACATCGACCCTCGAATTGGCCTAGAATGAATAAGATATATGAAAAGGGTAAACCATATCAACCCTCGATAACTCATGAGAGAGGAGAAATTAAAAAGAGGGGATCTAGGGGAAGAGAGAACTCGCCGGTGGGAATCCAACGCACCTGGAAGCATCTCAATCGGAGCTTGGATAAAGGAACGAGAGGAGCTCAAAGTTCGTGACCATCTCGTCGCTCTCCTATATGAAACACGGGGAGAAGAAGTGTGTTCTCAAGATGATAAGCGACCCCAGTCTGATTAATCAAATAAAAATAAAAGTATATATTTTGTTCATTTAATGTACAAACTGTGTACTAGCCTCAATCGGCCCCCACTTTAGGTGGTATGCCAGGCCACCCACATGGCCATGTATTCGGCCATTACATGACCAGTACATGGTTATGCATGAAAACTAGGTATAGAGTGTGTACTCAAGAGTACATGACATGTAATTAATTTTTTTTTCCAAATATTCTTTTTTCCTAAAAAACAAACCAAAATAAAGATCCATACATGAAACAAAAATTCGGGTTCTTACAAAATTCCCCCTTAAAGCAATTCATCCCTAAATTTCCCTTCTTAGGGTGGTGAAGAATAAACTTGAAACAACTCTAGCCACTGTGATTTTATATCAACCTCCCTCTCCTATGTCTCATCCTGTACTCGCCCATGCTGCCATAACACCCATACTGGAGGAATAGACCAGCCATAGAGATCCTTCGTGCTGCGATCCACAATCCGAATGGGGTGCTCCATGAAGGATACATCCACCTTCAACTAAACCTCCTCAGGTTGAAAAACGTGAAACAAGTTTGAAAATTAACAGCGTAGTCGAGAATCATAAAATATATTGTGCATATCCCAATAACTTTGAGGTTACTACAACCGATAGACAACCACCCCAACTCACTCCAAAACCTCGAACGGCCTGACGTATCTCGGTGAAAGATTCCCCTATCTCCTAATCCTCCTGTGTCCCAAAATCAGTGAGACATGTAGGAAAACCTGATCCTCGACCTCGAACTCCAAAGTTCGTCTTCGTCGATCATCATAAGATTTTTTCTGAGACGGTGTAATAGTCATCCTCTTCCAAATCAACACCACCTACTCAGTTGTCTCCCTAACAAGATGAGGTCCCAACATAACTGCCTCTCCTACCTCCAGCCAACATAGGGGTGATCGGACATGCCTACCGTACAAGGCCTCATAAGGTTTCAACAGAATCATTTCTTGAATTTTTTTTTGGGAAAACTCTACTAGGGGCATGTGTCTCTCCCAAAAACCCCCAAAATCCACAATGCATGCCTGTAGAATGTCCTCCAAAACCTATATCATGTGCTCAGATTGGCCATCTATTTGGGGATGGTAAGCGGTACTCATAAGTACCTATGTAACAAAATCCCTCTATAATCTCTGCTAGACACGAGAAGTAAACTCGGTGTCCCTATTTGAAATGATAGAGTGTGAAACCCCTTGAAAATGTACAATATATACGATGTATAACCTTGCAATATCAACAACAATGAAGATTTCCTTGATCAGTAAGAAATGTGAAAACTTTGTGAGTTTTTTGAAAATAACCCAAACCATATAATTCCCTTGAGGAAACCATGGTAAAACCATCAAGAAATCCATCACAACATTATTTGACTTCCAATCAGGAATGGGTAACTACTGTAAATTCTTTGCCGGTCACTAATGCTCCTCCTTCACCTGCTGACAGGTGGAACATCTCATAACAAAAGTAGCTATATCCCTTTTTATTCATGGCCACCAATTTTGATGGTGTAGATCTAGATACATCTTGGTGACACAAGGACTAAATACCCAAACTGAGGAATGAAAATCTCATAAAATTTCCTCATGTATGTCTGATGAAACTCATACACACCCATGAAAATGAAATACCTCATACTTGACTATGATCCACCCAAAATTAGGGTCCTCATGTAACACACACTCCAATAGGAAAAGGCCTTCAAAATATGATAGTTGCGTCATTCGCACTCGATCCAGTAGAGTATAGGTAACAACTATAGTAGAAAGAAATGTCTGCCCCTATCGGTCATGCACCTACAAAAGCATCTCAGAAAATATATCCATAAGCTTCCACTCACTACTGGCCTCCTAATCTTCTTGTATTTGAGTCCCCCTACTCAACGCATCATTCACTGCATTTATATTCCTAGGCGTGTAGGCAAGCTCAAAGTTAAAGGACTGAAGGTACTCAATCCACCTTCACTGTCTCAAATTAAAATCATGTTGAGTAATGATATATTTGAAGATTTTGTGGTCAGTGTAAGCCAAAAAATGATCTCCCAAAAGATAATGTCTCTAACAGCACAAAGCATGAAAAACTGTAGCTAACTCCAGATCATGCATTGGGTAATTCCTTTCATGTGGCCTCAATTGCCGATACCCATACACAACAACTCCTTCCCCCTACATAAGAAATTCTCCCATCCCAATACCTGATGCATCACAATAAATGGTGTAACTCTTTCCTAGATCCGGAAAAATCAGTATTGGTCTTTATGTAAATTTCTCTTTTAGCTCCTGAAATGATGAATCACTAGAATTCATCCACAAGTACCTCACACCCTTCTTAGTTAGGCCCATTAGTGGTGCTTCTATGCTTGAAACGTCCTATAAAAAGTTCCTATAGTAACCAGACAACTCCAGAAAACTCCATACCCCAAAGACATTCTTTGGATGACCCTAGGAAACTACTTCTCTCACTTTCTCTGGCTCTACTAGTACTCTGATCTCTAAGATAACATGACCCAAGAAGTGAACCTAGTAGATCCAAAAGTTGTATTTTAAGATATTATCATATAACTTATGCTCTCTTAGTGTACTCAATATGATCTCAAGATGGGTGGTATGGCCGTGTCAAGTGCGAGAGTACACCAAGATATTGTCCACAAAGATTACCATAAAAGAATCAAAGTAAGGATGGAACACTGGTTCATCAGTTCCACAATAACAGTGGGTATGTTCATGAGACCGAACGACAAAAAAATTATCCTATAGACCATACCTAATCTAAAAGGATGTAAGAGGTATATCTGATGGTCTAATGCACAAATGATGATAACTAGATCTCAAGTAAATCTATGAGAACACCTGGGATTCTCGAAGCTGATCAAAGAGATCATCAATACTCAGTAAGGGATATTTATTCTTGATTTTCAACTAGTTCAGCTTCTGATAATCCACACAATGTCTGAGGGTACCATCTTACTCCTTTTAAAACTCGAAAGGCGAACCTCAAGGATAAGTATTGGGTCAGATGAAACCCTTTTCCTGCAACTCCTCTAACAACTTCTTGAGCTCCCGTAACTCCGTTGTAGCCATCCTATAAGGAGGAATGGACACCGGTGCTGCTCTTGGCACAAGATCAATAGATAAATCTACCTCATGCTCCATAGGAAAACCTAAAAAGTCATTTGGAAATACATCCCTAAAACAATACACCACTAAAGGAAAGTCTATATATGAATTCCCTTGGTCATCCAGATATAAACTAGAAATATGGGCTTTAATTCCTTCCTACCCATGGTGCTTGGGTCCAGAACTACTCTCCTTGACATCCCATTCTCCCTTGTGTAGAAAAGACCCACCCTTGGGTGATGTGAAACTCACCCTGTGACGATAGTAGTCAAAAAAGGATAGAAAGGTGACTAACCAGTACATTCTGAGAATGAAATCGTAACCTTTCACCTCTAAGTCATAGAGGTCCCATAAGAAGTGACACCCACCAACCTCAAGGGTTCACTCCTTGCACTAACGTACACTAGTTTTCCTAATAACCAATAGAGTTTCTAGCATCATAACATTCTCAAAAGTAAAGATGCAGAGCCCAATGCTCTACACAATGACAAAAAATATAAAACTATGGAAATGCCCTGTATCGAAAATAGTAGAAGCTAAAACCAAGGCAACTAGAATCATACCTCTGACCATAGAGAGTCTAGGATCCTTCTCCTGTCGGGTCTTCTCCACTGAAAAAGTCTAACCTGTACCATGGCCCTACGACCTTGCCTGACTACCCTATGATGACCCACCCTACTATCACTGAAAACCCACCATTTTTATACCTCATCCACGACCTCCTCCTCGGACTGAATGGCCTGAAAAACTTATGTTCCTTGACTGCTGAGAAGCTGGAGTTCATTCTCCTGAACTTGGAGTCATAATAGAACCCCTATCACTCGATACTAGTGAGAACACCTAGAAAAAAAATTGAAGGTGAACCATCTTTCCGCAAGACCTCCACTTGACTGGGTCCTTTGGGAAATGTGGTCTCGTATGCCAACTCTTCTCGCACTGGTAACATACCACATGGATACCTGAAGAAACATCATGCAAAATCTCCTTGTGGTGCTTCCTTCTATTTGTAGAAGGAGTACCAACCCTGGTGGCTAAACCGCCCTGGATCACAGACCCCAACTCCCTCAGATTGAACTTGGTAATCAATTCCTGGTTCACTATAGGCGTCACTGAATTTAGCCTCAAAACATTCACCTGAAATCAGATGTCATACCTGAGACCATCCTTAAATATCCTAGCCAAAGATAACTCGTCACCTCACAGAACATGTGTGAAGCACTAAAGCTCTGTAAAACAAGAAGAGTAATCTATACCTGAAAGAGAATCCTACTCCAAATGCATGAACTATCAGGCTCTATAGGCCCTCAACGTCTCTAGATAGAAGTAATCATAGAAGGTCCAATAGAAATCTTCCTTATCCATATCCTGATGATGACCCTCCAATGAGATAACATCCCAACATATCTTCATGGTATCACATAGCATGTATGTCGCAAGATTTACCCTCCTCCCCAGAGGTGTATCCAGATGCTCAAAGATAGAAATCATGGCCTCTAATCATGAATCTGCAACCTGTGGTCCACCATCCCCAGAAAAAATGAGAGGATGCTGCTTCTAGAACACCCACATAAACTCCGCCATATATGGGTAAGGATGCAGTTCTCCCTGAATGGTCTATAACACCCTAAAAAATTCTTCACATAACTTTTCATTAGCACTTGTATCTAATATAACCGTTGGTGCCAAGATGGGCACACCAGGAGGATTTCCAGGTAGTCCCAATTAAACTATTTCTGGTGTCTGGTCATCATGTTGTACCTAGAATACAACTGAAGTATTTCTTGGTGGGATGAATCTTTAAGGTCAAGCGCACAACTCAGTTCAATATTATCAAGGATATAAACTTACAAGTGCAAGAAAGGAAGAGGAGAAGAAACATTAATGTTTTACTAAATAGGGTTTCACGACATGTATAAACCCTACACAACATGTTCCCTTAATATTTTAATATGGCGCGTACCTATGCCAGAACTGGTTGTGTAAGACCCCTTACACATAGTGTGTTCCTCCTAGGACACAACGTGTACTTGAATTTTCACTCCTACCCAAGTTATTTTACATGGATATATCTACGCAGTTCTCTCCTCGGTAACACTACATGGCATGTTAATTGTAGACATAACATGTTCCAGTTTTGTTTCATCCACCCATGTCATTAGTCACAAGGCCAGATACACGTTCGATGCTACACGACATGCATAAAAAAGACATGATGTGTACTATCATAATTTCATCCACCCATGTTGTTAGTTACATGGCTGGATACATGGTCTCTTACATCCCAGTGTGTACTCCTAGTACACGGTGTGTTCTACCAAGCTTTTATCAACCCCATGTCTCTTCCCACACAGCCAGTTACATAGTTAAGCACTACACAACGTGTAATCCCTGTACATCATTTGTACTTAAGAAAAGTTGTTTCTTCCAAATTAGAAGAACACATGGCGTGTGTTCATAACACCACACACCGTGTTGTCTAGGTTTCTAGATAGTAAGCCTATAAAACTTATCTAGACCCCTTAAAACTTAAAATTTTGTCCAAATAATGACAAATTCTGACTCAGGGGAGCCCATACTCCCCAAAAATCAAAGTTTGGAATCCTTTTTTACATAATAACTTGAAAAAAAAACAATTAAAGTTCAAACATGATCCACCAAATTCTGATCCAAGAGGTCCCATAACACCTCAGGGACCAAAGTATAACGTCCATCCAAATAAAAATTTATATATCTAATAACCTATCAAAATAACATGTATTATATCACAACATATATCATAACAACATGCATATCTAGCACAAAATCTATCATAACAACATGAAATCAGTAATGTATCCTAAATGGAATGACTAGAATACATGACATGTGATCTATAGAAAGTTCCTATATGATACATGAGATGGAATAAAATCATCTCATTGGGTTGAAATAGAAATAGAACCTTAATAAAATCAATGATAATAGAACAATACAAGTGAATCACCCAACAATGAAATCAATTAAATTGTAACCATCACAAAATAAGAAAGAGTAAAATACTTGAGGTAACTTGGATTTTCCATATACATGTGTTAGCTACTACCAGGAAAAAATTATTACCAACAACATATTCCTTCCTATCACTGTCTATATGCTCCAAACAGTAATAAAAATAAGAAAATAACCTTTCTCTAATACCACTTTGTAACGTCTCGGTTCTGGGTGCCGCCCAAAGGAGCCCCGAACCTGGTTGGTCACATGACCTCAACCACATTTCCCAAAACATAAAAGGCTTTGGACTAGTAGTGAGGGCCAAGGTAATACATTAGGGAAACTATTCCATCATTATAAGAGTATACACAATTGAATTTAAATATAAACAATTTTGGAAGCAGTAATACCATTCAATAAAGTAAACAGCGGAAGTCTGATAGTAATATAATAACTGAAGCATGTATAAATGATACATGTCACATATGTCTAGGAAAGAATCCAAACAAGTCAAGATTCTGACAATACAACACTGAAACCAAAGTAAA
This sequence comes from Viscum album, assembly GCA_963277665.1. Lineage (NCBI taxonomy): Eukaryota > Viridiplantae > Streptophyta > Magnoliopsida > Santalales > Viscaceae > Viscum > Viscum album. The sequence continues at coordinate 252,921,999 of OY728133.1, forward strand.
GAAAAGTAGTAAACTCCAATAGCATCAAAAGCCTTAGCTTGGTCCCATGCTCTCTAGCTCCAACGACAATCTAGTACCCGATGAAGAAGGGGGATTTCCCTTATCTATACCTACAACAATATAATATGTTTGGTTCCTAAAGAATTACCCAAATTGGGAGTGAGACGAATCCCAGAAGTCAACCACCAAAATAACTGTGCATAAATTTCAGTGAATATATATATATAGCAGGAAATATGCAAAATGATGTAGTAAACTAGGAAGTAATCAGAAGTAAACAATCTGACATTTTCCAATTACATTCATCTATATTTATTAATTATTCAATCCATTTAATTATGTAAACTTGGGATCTAACCTAAGCTATGTATCCCCTTACAAAATAATAACAAACAAATTTCTCAAAAGACCATCTAAACAATCAAGTAAGATTGAGTCCAAGCTTGTGCTTTGTCTTGGAAGACTCGTAAAAAACATTCAATATTTTAAAAGAAACCCTCTAGGAATTTTATCACAGTCTAACCCCTATGGTTCAACATATAACCAATTCATTAAAATAATAACCTTGTGAGAAAGATCACACAGTCTAACCGCTTTGGTCCTACATAGCACTAATCATTTACAAATGATCACCTGGGTAGTTCTCACGGTCAATACCACCTTATTCTGCATAAAAATGATAAAATATAATTTCCCCTGTAAGATCTCATAGTCAATGCTCTATGGTACAACATTCATTTAATAATGACCCTCAGGGTAGCTCTCACGGTCTAACTCTTCTGGCCTATGAGTACCCGGACGCTCTCATAGTCAATACATCTGGGTCAACATAATAATAATTATACATATAAGACCCCACCTTGGGAAGATATCTCAATCAATTCCCCTTGGTCAAACTTTAACAATGCGAAACACATGCATTTAATATAACCAGTAACTTCATCCTAACAACATGAGGCATGGAAAACAAAGAAATCATAACAGGAAATTCTAAACCAAATTTCCATAATAAATCAAACATGGGAAACAAAACCATTATCACGGTATTAAAACTTACGCCTAAGAAAAAACCCTTTCTCAATAAAACAAACCATAAAATGTATTTAACAGGGTTAAATGCAAAAACATGAACCCCAAACATGGGTATTCGACACTTTAAGAATATATGATCCAAAGAAAATCAAATAAAGGCACAAACCACCTACCTTGATGTTGTACGAATAACACTCTTGAACGTTAGCCCTTGAATCAACCTAGAATGAGATAGATCTACAAAAGGGTAAAAACGATCAATCCAAAATAACTCATGAGAGAGAAGAAATAAGGAAGAGAGGTTCTAAGGGAAGATAGAACTCACCTGTGGGAATCCAACACACCCAACGATGTCTCAATCAGATATCGGATAGCAGAACAGGAGGAAATCGATGTTCGTGGCCGTCTCGTCGCTCTCTTGTAGAAAACATATGGAGAAGAAGTGTGTTCTGGAGATGAGATGCGACCCTGATATGTTTAATAAAATAAAAAGAAAAGTACACAGTGTGTTAATTTAATGTACATGCTGTGTAATAGCCTCAACTATCCCCTGCTTTAGGCAGTCTACCAGGTCACCCACACATCCATGTACTCAGCTGTTACACTACCAGTATATGGTTATGCTCAACAATCGGGTTCACGGTGTGAAATTAGAGAATTTAAAAATATTTCTTTTTACTAAAAAATTAATCGAAATAAAGATCCATACTTGAAAAGAAGATCCAGGTTATTACAATTTTATAACCCTACAATCAAGATATACAAGACCCAAGTACAAAAATAAGGTTTTCATATGTCCTTAGGTGTGTTCTTCGATTTCCAGAGGTTAAAAATTAGTTTCGAGGGATAAAAAATAATCCTTGGGAAATTGTTTTATATTAAAATAAACCAATACCACAACTATATAAAATAAATTGTTTTATAAAAATAAAATAAAACTTAATAAATCAGTAATGTGAAACAAATAATTGTAGAACAGAATAAATAAAGCACTTAGACATGTCAAAACCAAATAAAAAGAATGAAACTAATGAACCATCGATAGTACACATGATTCCCAAACATATTAAATAATAATGAAAAGACACTCCTTTAATGAAAATTTTATGATCAATCATGAATAATTAAAAAATATTTCCCTTTTCTTACATCACAAAAAAGATATCCACAAGAAAACTAAGGCTGGTATATAGGGGTCAGTAAAAAAAATAATTAGTAATATTTTCATAAATCACTCCCATGCATTATCAAACATGATATTTCCAAGAAGAGTTAAATGAATTGCATTTAAAAATATGTTAAATTTTTTCTAAACAGAAGTTTAAAAAATCAGATAAATATAAAATGATTATATAAAAAAATTTACACTATGTGTTTTCCAAAATATATATAACCCTACTCGATTCACCCATAATCAATTAAAAAATTATTGTTATAAAATTTTAGGAATAATGAGTTACATAAAAATTAGTTCATTTCCAAAAAAATATTTATCATATCATCACCCTTATTAGATAACCGTTCATCTAGATGCTTACCTTTTCATGTCATTCTATGTTCATGATCCACCCTGGTCATTCCTATCCATTTTATTCTCTAACACTTCCATTTATTTTTTAGATCTTCTATATATTATTCCAATACATTCATTCCTTTCTCATATCTATGATTCAATTTAATTTTTAAAATAATATGTTCTTACCATAATATTTTTTTTAAAACAAATACAAATAAATATAAAACACTAATCCCAAACACGATTTAAAATCAAACATATTTTAATATAAACTTTCATCCCTATGAATTAAAAAAAAATTTAAAAAATTTCATTGGTTTCTAAACCAATTAAAATTTCTAAAATAATATACAATGTTTTTAAAGTCCCAAAAACTAAGAAAAAATTCATTATCCAAATCCATTTTTCAAAAAAAAACCACTATGATTTACAAATAAATTTATAACAGAAAATTATTTTATAAATAAAATAAAAACTTTAATTGAAACAAACCTAAATAAATATATAAAATGACATCAATCAAAATAAGAAGGAATAAACTACACCTCTATTATATGAAAAAATAAATAATTTCATAATGATTGGATCTTTTTCCCTTGATCGGATCCTTCGATTCTTATAATCCAAGATCCAATTTCCTGATTTATAATCGACTTCCAAGAATATATAATTCTTTTAATGATTTTTAAAGTGGGAGATAGAAAAGATTTAGATGAGAAAAAAATACTTAAAATAGATCTTGGATATCTTACTTTATACCTAGATTGAATTCACCCAAACAACCATCAAAATTGATCAAATATTTTTGGAGAACCCAAAATGTCTCTCTAATGGATCCCTAAACTAGGTTGAACATGTTTAAGGTTAGTTAATGGGTGATTAATAAGGTAATCAAGAATTTAAAATAAAACTAAAACATATATAAAAACATATCTAATGTTTTTTTATCATGGTTTACAAACTATGAAAGAATTTCTAGTAAATTTTCATATCCTAGTGTGGTTTGGAGTGGTATTTGTAAACCTTGAGAGAAAATTATAAATTAGATACTATAAATTTTTTTAGAATATTGATCGTTTTATTAAAAATTTGTAAAAAATCTAACAATTATGATTAAGATTTCAATTTTTTCCCAACATCAGGTTTCAACTTGGAAAATATGAAAACTCAAAAGACAATTCATATAAAAAATTGTGAGTGTTTCAAATTCTATATCACAAATAATGATATCTCATATCATTTTATGCAATATAAAATATATGAATGTCATATAAAATGATATTTATTATAATTTTCAATGTTATATTGATCAACATTTAGATTATTTTATATCATATTTCCAACAATAATGATCTTATTTAGTTTTCTGTGATATTTGAGTATCTTTTAAATTTTATTTTTTTTAAAAACCAAAGATTTCATCAAAAAACCACCAAATTTATATCTAATACCATTTATATAAATAATTAACTTCTAATAACTGTAAATATATTTGAAATAAAATACCCCAAACCAATTACTTTTCAAGATAGGTTTGAAAGAAGTAAATCTTAAATGATAAAATTTCATATTACTGATATTTGAATCTAATAACTTTATCATGTTTGATATATACACACACGAAAACACACACATATAAGAAAAAAACAAAGGAATATTACCTCCATTGTTAATCCATATGTTTTATAAATCATTTTTTAAATATATAGTACCTTCCTTGCTTCATGACATAATAGAATCATCAATTAATTAAGAAAGGATTAACAAGAGGTTTTCAACCAATGATTATTTTTAGATGATATATTTAAATGATATAGGTATCTTATTTTATATCCATAATTAAAAAATAAAAAAGATCTTATAATATGTATCTTAAATCACTTAACAAATGTAAAATGAGAAAAATACAGTAATTTATAATATAATCATTCCACATTTAATTATTTGATGTTAAGAAACAAATTTTTACATATTAATACATCATCAAAAAATATACTAAACAATCTTTATTAACTTATACAGAGAAGGAAAATGAGGCTATGGTGAGATATCCCATATCCCTACTGATAACTACATTTATGTCATGAAGTAATATTACCCATTTCATTACATAAAAACTAGGATTGAGTGTACATATATCTTTTACAAACAAAATAATAAAAAAATAATTTTTTAATTAGTAAAATAGAACATATAATAAAAATGAGGACATTACATTGTAAAAAATACATAATAAATTTTTTAAAAAATAAAAAACCTCTTTTATATTAAATCTATAACATTTAAAGATTTTAAAATAATATTATGTAAAATATTAATAATCAAAATAAAATTTATATAATCTGATTATTGTTTATAAATTTCATAGAAATTTCTATTTCTATTCATATATTTTTTTGATAAATAGATCAATGTATAATTAAAACCAAGGTGATTTTCACAATAAAAAGTGTGTGATTAGTTGTAGGTGAAGTGTATTTAAGAAAAAACATGGGTTAAGATATTTTTAAGGGAAATGGTGAAAACTATGATAATAACTAAGTAGACAATAGTTAGAGATACATTAAATAGTGTAATAAAACTTGTCATATAGCTTTTTTCCTTTATTCAATTATAAGTATTTGATATGATTTTGGGTTTATTTATTTTGAGGTTAATAAATATGATGTTGTGGGGGGGGGGGAGGGAGTTATAGAGGGATATTACTAGAGTATCCATGAAGAGTTCACTGGGTAATTAATGTAGGGGTATGTGGTAATTTTTATCCAGAGAAGTTGCGTAGGTTTATTGGATGGGCATCAAGTGGTCAGTGGATATGCACCAAGGGTCCAGTTTTTTTTTGACAAGTGACCAGTTTGTTCTAGGACTGTGATTTTAACAAAGGTATAATTATCTTTTAATAATCACAAGGATTTGTTCTTAACATAATATCCCTTTTATTAAATGACCATTTGGATGATATTTTGAATATTTTTGGTTTATTATCTCTCACTTTTCCTTTCCTATTACAAGATTGGATTCTAGCTTCAATTGAGAATATATTTTAGATCAAATTATTCATTAGATTCATCCTAGTAATTTATTTTTGATTCATACATTTTTCTATAAACAAGATGGGTTTTATATTATTTTATGATTATAATTCTCATTTTCTTTATTATATTTTTCTAGATTCCAGAATTATTTTTTTCTTGTGGAAGTTGTCATCCCATGCCTTTAGTAGATAAGTTATCCACATTAAGGTAGTTGACTTCTTTCTTTCCTAGGAATTTTTCATGTGTTTATATATAAATATTGATTTCATAGTGATTAAATTATCTCTATGCATTGATTGGAATGAAAATTGAATTAATTTCAGAGAATTGAATTAGATATGAGATATTGTATGGTAATAATGACCATCAAATGTTTTATTAGGGATAAAATCGAGGATATAAATGTTTAAAAAGTTGAATTGGTAAGGTAATGACCAATAAGATATGTGAAAATTAAATTAAAAAAATTATAATGGTCTTAGATGGGTAAATATGGATAGAAAACAATAAATAATAGAATAGTTGATTTAATTAGTGCTCAACGCTACTTAATGAAATCATGTAATGATTTTATGTATTTATATGATGTGTTTATGGTAGTTTTTCACTTCATAGTGAATTTAAAGGGTGGTATTTTTTTAATGTGCTCTTCATAAGTTAGAAAGAGGAGTTATGTGAGGTAAAAATGTCAAGATTACCTAATTAAGAGGTTAGTAAGTGTGGTTGGACTATTTTGGTGGCTCTATCAAGATGAAAATTGTATTTTATATATTATTTAAAGGCCATTAATGTTAGAAAATTACATAGTGTTTTTTAATTATTTGACACATTTACAGGTTTGTGATAAAATGGAGTTTGATAAGCTTTTAGTCGATGTGTTAAATGACAGAATACATGTTTAACAAGAATAAAATGTTGAATTAAAAGAGAAATAGTTTTCTAATGAGTGATATACCAAAATATTTCATATTTAGGCTTAATGAGGTTTGTTTATGGTTATAAATTTTTACTGAATTTATGAGCAATTAAGTAAGAAAAAATACCATTAAATTACCAAATATGATGATTGACCTGGAAAAGGTTGGATAATGAACATCATCATGAGATATAAAATATTAATGCCATATATAGAGGGTTTTATGTGTATTTTATAATTGAAATTATGAACTTTTTTGTTAGAAATAAATTTTTTTATTCATGTTAATTGAATATGTGATATACAAGGGGAATGAAATAATGATATGAGTTTTATGAGTTGAAATTGGTGCATTGGGAAATGGTTAAAATCATGTATAAAATATTTGTCACCAACCATGTTATTTAATGTTTATTCCATGATGATGATCAAAGTTACCCAACCTGTAGTGGGCCATGATATGATAAGACACTATATGACATAGTTTACCCTATAGGGATAGATATATGATATGACATGATATGTCATAGTTTTCCTTGAGGGGATACACACAAACACATATATATATATTATTACATGATATGAAATTCATAGATATTGGAGGATTGATAAATAATATTCAATGATATAGAATAATTGACCTTGAGGGATTGGATGTATATGACTCTATGGGCTGTGATATGCTGAATGGAATAATGCCATGTGCATGGTTGTCCTTTGTAATAGTTGGGATTTATTGATGATATTTGAGAATTATAATTGATCCCTAAGTACTATAATTAGCCAATGGTGGTATGACATGTTTTGGGTGACATGGTTTCACCTACACTTTTATTTCATTATGGCATTGAATTTAATTAAATCATTTTTTCTTTACATTATTTATATGTATATAACCATATTAATATAATTTCAAGTAAAGGTAAGGGGCCTATTTAGCTGGGATTTGATGTTTGGGGACACTTTGGAGCTTAGTTTGTGGTCTTGTAAAGTCATGAACAATGAGCTATTTGAATTTCCTTTCATATTGTTTTTTATTTTTATTCATTATGTTTTGTCATGAGTGGATTACCTTTGAGTCATGGTTTACTGCATAACCATTATGGGCATGATGGGATATTATTTTGGGATTATTGAGTGGATATCATTATCTAATAATATTTATTTATGATTTTATGATTATTATGTATTCATTTGATGTGATGTAGCATTAGATGTAAAATCACTATCTAAGTGGTATATTAGACCATCAAAACTAGTTTGTAGACATTAGTGATTAGGGAGTGCTCTTGAGTCCATGTTTCATTTCACCTCTGTGGTATGTTTTTATTTAGAAGGGATGTTACATATAGATACAAAAGATATTCATTCTATTAATACATTGACATATTTATGGGTTACATGTGATTTTAATCAATGTTATAAATAAATCTATATATATTAGGTGAAATGAAATTGTTGAAATTCCTATTTTTGTTGAAAATAAAGAGTTTTTATATAAAGGGTTGGGAATGTGAAGTGTTTTTTGTGAATGTAGATATACCCTAATATTGTAATCAAGTAATCTAAATAAATAATAATTCATAACACCACCAGATGTCATAATTTCACAGAATCTATTATAATCATAACTTTGACAGTCCTTATGGGGAAAAATTGAAGCTAAATTTATTTAATTATGTGAAAAATGTTGGCTACCATATTAAAATCATTATTAAGAAAACCCAATGGGAAAACCCTAGTGAAGGGAAAACGAGTGAAGCTTTACCAATTCTGCCTCATAAAATCATGTCAGACTTTATAGTCTTCATATCCTGATTTTATAAATAAATTCATTAAAATTTATAGTTAGAAATGACTTTGTGAATAAATCTACACTACTAAAAAATTGGAATTTAACAGCACTGGTATTTATCAATGCTACAAAAAATGCAGATAAATGGAATATTTACCAGCACTAAGAAAAGCGCTAATAAATTTAACATTCAATGAGTGCATTATTTTTAGCACTGATAAAGGGTATCCATTACCAGCACATTATTTTTAGCACTGATAAATGGTAACATTTATTAGGGCTTTATTGTTAGTACTCATAAAGGGTAACCTTTATCAGTGCTTTATTTTTAGCACTGATAAATATTCATTTCATCAGCACTTTTTTAGAGATAATAAAGGTATGAATAAATAAAATTAAATAATTTATTAAATAAAAAGACGAGTTTATACAAAAATATTAAAAATATTATTAATTAAATAATTATTGATAAAAAGAATAAATTGATTATACATTATTAAATATTAAACATTTTATTAATTATATAATTATGATAATTAAGGTTATTAAATTTTCTATATTAAATATATATTAATGTATATAAATATGATTTATATATTACAAAATATTTATTCTCTTTACATTAAATAATCATATATTTATTGAATAATGGGTTATAATTAAAAATTATTACGAATTAAAAATATTGCCTAATTGCACAGTACTCAACATATATATAATTAAATGTTATTTTATTTTTAAATTTAACATAGAACAAATCTGTGTTACATTGATTCCATATATACACAATTAATGCATTTTTATATACAATGCTCACACATAAAACTTATGCATTTTTTCAATGTTGTTAATGTATAATTATTCTTAATTTCTTCAATTTCAATCATTTTTAATATATATGAATGCACTTAAAATTAGATATTCTTTAATAATGTCAAAAATATATTTGTAAAAAAATATTTATAAATAAAAATATTTATAAATGTACATTTACTATATTTATAAAATTATATATTTATAATTATAAATAAATAAATATATATATATATATATTTTAAAATATTTATATAATTATAAATAAAATTTTATATATATTAAAATAATTATTAAATTTATAATAAATATTTTTAAATAATGAATATATTTACTATATACATATATATATATAATTGTATAAAAATATATAATGATATAAATATTAATTTTTAAAAATATTTCTATAATTATAAAGAAATAATTATAGAGAAATAATTATAAAATTTTAATTAATATATTTAAAATGGAATATATTTATATATTTATTTAGTATATATAAATATTTACATTTTTTATTTATAATTATAATTATAAATCCTTTAACACCGCTTATGTAATAAGCGCTGATAAAAGAATCTTTATCGGTGCTTTTTTTTTTGTGCTGAAAAATACGAGTCTTTATCAGTGCTAAACAAAGCATTGATGAAAGGGGAATTTAGTAACACTATAAGTTTAGCATTGATAAAAGTGTCTTGATATAATTAAAAAACCCAAACCATTTGTGAACTTTTCATGATATTAGAAGATTTCTACTGAAGCCACCTACTATTGGAACTCCTCCTTGGTGAATCGACGCTCGAATCACACCACTCAATTACCTTTAGTTTCTCGAACATCTCATCCAACATTCAGTGTTTGATTGCAATTAGTGTTTATAGTGAGGGTCTCAGATTTTGTTCATCCTAGTGAGGCAGTCCTTCTAATTTTATTTGTGTATTTTTTGTTTCATTTTTGATTTATTCTTTTATGATGTCGTTATGTGTGGTCCAATGATTGTATACTAGTAGGGTAGGATTTTTTATTTTCTCATTTTCCCATTTTAATTTTACTCTTGATCACTCATGGAGAGTTTATTATTTATGGAATCAATGGTGACACATATAGTCACATGTAGTTTAGTTGGTTGCTTTATTTTTTTATGTCTCCCAAATAGATTGCCCAATGTTATCATACATATTTTTTATTCTTTATTTAATTAATGTATTCCATACATGTGAAATTTTAGAAATTGAATCTGGGGTTTTGTGTGTGAGGATGTCGATGGCAGGTTAAGGGATTTCTTTTATATTATACTACTTCATATCTTTTTTTCTACTTATATGGGTTGGTGTGATAATCTAATGTATGGATTCATCATGGTAGTTTTTTATTTAAATTTTCTTTCTACTAGTTTTATTTAAATATTGGGATTTTTTTTTCCCACTGTGTTGTTTTTCATGACCTAGTTTTTGTTGCCAACCTAAGGGGGATCGAGAACGTCCCTTTCACACTATCATGATATAGATTGACATTCCACCCCCTACATTTGAATATTTTATTCAATTTTTAATGGGTTTCAACAAAGGTTTTCAATCTTCCTTTTGAAATCTATAAAACACTACCCACACATACATGGATTGGGAAATAAATATCCCATGAATTCCATGAGTCTCCTATAAATGAAGGAAAATGTCAACTTACTAATCATGAAAATTTAAACATTTTCATTATTAATGTAGAAAATTTTTATCATCATTCATCATTTGAACCTCTAAATATTATGTAATCCACATTTATAAACACTTTCAATCTATCCATAAAATTATTTTTTATATAATGACTGTGATCAATTATTTATTTTTTAAATTATTGTTTCTTTAATAATTCATCTAACCATTAATACCAAGCTCTTAGTTTTTCTTTCAATAAATTCATCACCTTTGTCAATTTAAAAAAAAATTCTCATATTAAAGAACGAGAAAAATATCTATTTGTTTGATGTAATTCATATTCATGTAATCCATTAGTAAATAATAATTTTACATCCATTTGGACTACCTTGAATTTTCATGGGATGGGTCGGTGTGGTGATATGACAACCCAAGAGTCTTGATATGTTTTCAAATATTTATATACCATTAATTTTGCATGTAATAATTCCTTAGGTTTCTACATCACTTGTTCTAATAATTTTTTATATCTTCTTGTTGATTTAATAAGAGTTTATTATTCTTATTTACCATATTTTAGTTTTTAATTACTCCTCAATTGCTTATATTATGTTTTCATTTGTTTAGGGGATTTAATAAAGATTTTATGTGGAGTAATTATTTTCATAAATTCAATTACCCATTTTATTCAACATACTAAAATTCTTTGAAACAATCAAACATTGAGTTTCCCTTATTGGAATGGTCTATAACTTTAACTTTTTATAATGAATATCTTATGTGTATTTATTTATATATTGTATAAAATTAATATTTTATGAACCCAATAGTTTTGATATGAACTGAAAATGGATGTGTGCTAATCGTTTGACAAATGAATATGAATATGGAGTTAAAGAGTTCATCTAGTTTGCAAGAGATCATGTATCCAAACCTTCTAAAATCCTATGTCTGTGTTAAATTGTTTTTATTCAAGAAAAATTAGTCTGGAAGAGTTGGAAGAATATTGATATCTATTTGGATTAATTGATTAATTGATCTAAAACAAGGATTTTTTGTGCACTAATCACAAATCTAATAAAGAAACTAAACATTTTATGTTCACTTCACTATTGTTGGTTAAGTATTTCTTAACATAACATCTGACCAAAACTTCCTGCTGGCACTAGAGGAAATGGAGGATTTCCCAACAATTTTATGACAATGGTTTTTTCAAACCATTGGCATACTGTTTTTACAACATCCTTTCCCAATGGTTTGTTGAAACTACTAGTATAGTATTTTTAGTATAAATATTTTCCAACGGTTTACTCAAACTTTGGGAAATATTGAATTTTTCTTATGTATACCAACAGTTTTTTTAAAAGTTGGTAAAGATTATATTTACCAATGGGTTTTTAAAACCACTGGGAAAGTTTTTCCCCAAATACACATCAGATCTAATTCCCCAGTCTGTGCGATTCCATCCCTAAACTGATGCTCTCCTAAAGCTTTATCTTTACCCTAGGTTGCGAAACTCCTTCCACCCGATAGATCCATCTTCAATCAAGAATTTTTTTAGTCATACATTTCAAATTTGTAATTTATAGATTACTTTTAATGTTGTTCATCTATTGTTTTTGTTTTGTGTTTTGATTTGGCCTAAACCAGAGTTATGTGTGGTCAGTGGCACGGTAAACCAAACCCTTTGACTTGTTTTCTATTTTTTTCTACACTTCATGTGTCATAATTGTGTGAATAACCTTTATTTGAAGTTTTCATATCCACTCCATTTGTGTAGAGTTCGTGAACCATATGAAATAATGGAGGTGCTAGTGATATGTACCCCCAATCAAAGATGGTAAAGGGTTTGTTTAGTCATATGGTCTCGAGGAGGGTAATGGATATAAGGATGGTCCATGTGAAGGGATCGGGGATGGTTGGGGTAGTGGTGTAGCTGGTTTTTCATTTTTTAGTGGGGTGATATGGTAACTTCTTTTAACTTTAGTTTATTTGAAAATTGGAATTGTATTTTGTATTTATATTTTTTGTTCAAGGAATAATGGGAAGGGTAACGATATTAAGGATGAATTGTTTGTCGGTTAGGTGATGGATTGGAATGGTGATGTTGGTTGGATTGGGTATAGGTAAATTTCAAGGTATTATATAGGAATTTCCACCCCTGAACACCCCACCCCACCCCCTAGACACCCCACCCCCGGACACCCCCAACCCTTGGACAGCCCCCACCCCCTTGACACCCCATGGAAACCCCCATTGGATAGCCCCTACCCCCTACACCCCCCACCCCCAGGACACCCCAACCCCCGGGACACCCCCACCCCTTGGACAACCCCCTACCCCCTTGGACACCCCACACCCCCTTGTACATCCTCACCCCACCCCTCATGTATAGACCCCCCTAAAAATCCCCACCCTCTAGACACCCCACCCCCCTAGACACCCCCTAGATAGCCCCCGCCCCCTGGACACCCCGCCCCCTGGACACCCCCACCCCATAGACACCCGACCCCTCAGGACACCCCCACCCTTGGACACCCCACCCCATAGACAACCCCCACATCTTGACATCCCCCACCCCTTGGACACCGCCACCTCATTGGAAAACCCCCCAGGCACCACCTCACCCCTAGACACCCCCACCCCTTGGACACCCCCCTAGACAACCCTTGAATCCCCCTGTACAGCAATCTTAGACACCACCACACCCCCTAGACACCCCCAACCCCTGGACACCCCACCCCCTGGACACCCCCGAAGACACCACCCCACCCCCACCCCATGGACACCCCCACCCCTGGACACCCCACCCCCTTAGATATCCCCCACCCCCTGGACAACCCCCCCAGACACCCCACCCCCCAGACACCCCCACCCCTGGACACCCCCAACCCCTGGACACCCCCACCCCCTAGACACCTCCACCCCCTGGACACACCCACCCCATTGGACAACCCCCCTGAACACCACCCCACCCCATGGACACCCCCACCCCCTAGACGTCACCCAACCCTGGACATTCCCCCATCCCTTGTACACCCCCACCCCCTGGACACCCCCACCCCCTTGGACATACCCCACCACCCTCGACAACTGCCCTAGACACCACCCTACCCTCTAGACACCCCACCCCATGGACACCCCCATCCCTTAGACAACCCCCTCCCCCTGGACAACCCCCACCCCTGGACCCCCACCCCCTGGACACCCCCACACCCCAGGAGACCCCCACCCTCTTGGAAACCCCCACCCCCTGGACACCCCCACCCCCTGAACAACCCCCATCCCCTAGACACCCCACCCGTTGGATATCCCCCACCCCTTGGTCAACCCCCTGGACACCACCCCACCCCCTGGACACCCCCACCCGTCATACACCCCACCCTTTTAGACAACCCCTCCCCCTAGATAGCCCCAACCCCCTAGACACCCCCACCACTGGACACCCCCACCCCCTGGACACCCCCACCCCTGGAAATCCCCCAACCCCCTGGACAACCCCCTGGACACCCCACCCCCTTGGACAACCCCCACCCCCTGGACAGTGCCCACCCCCTAGACACCCCTACCCCCTGGACACCCCTACCCCCTCAACACCCCCATCCCCCTCGACAACCCCCACCCCCTTGGACCGCCCCACCCCCTAGACAACCCCACACAATGAATACATCGACTTTGGGTATTAGGTGTTATGAAATCTTCTAACTTTTCAAAATATTTCCATTTTTTAGCATCAATAACTTATTTAAAAAACAATCTTTACACATTCTGCATCTTTGATGAAAATAATTCACTTTTGAATATCTTTACCAATGTTATATCAAATCCATGGTGTCTTCTTGAATGTGATAAATGAAAAAAAAATTCCAAAACACATTTCACCTCCAATTTAGGCACACATAAATAAATTAGTATATCTTCACATTGTTTTAATAATAAGTTATCAGCCCAGAAATAGTTCACTACATAAAATATAAACCCCTTCCTTTATAGATATCTAAAATGGGGATATATTATCCCATATGGAAAATAAATTTCAATCTCATCATTTAAAATCTCCATGTACCCAGAATCAGGATTCTTTTCCCTCAGGAAACTTCTTCTTATGACATAAAACTCCTCTTAGTTCCATTTAATATTTCTTGGATCATGATCCACATGTATGAACATTCTCTTCCAATCCCTGAGGATCTTTTTACCATCATTTTCAGATTATATTTCCCATTTATTCAGAACATATATTATGAATATCACTCAAATAATCTACTAAAATATATAATTTCTTTGATCTAAAATTTACTCAAATACTAAATAATTATCCTTCACTAGTCTACCTGATGTTGTATACTATTGTATAGTTCTTCAAAGATATTAAAAATCTTCCTTGAAAAATAATTTTCGTCTACAAACACCCTCCAGATATCACATGATCAAGTTATTACTTAGTTCATTGAATACTAAAGAATAA
Source organism: Viscum album (assembly GCA_963277665.1). Taxonomy (NCBI): domain Eukaryota; kingdom Viridiplantae; phylum Streptophyta; class Magnoliopsida; order Santalales; family Viscaceae; genus Viscum; species Viscum album. The sequence goes on from OY728133.1 coordinate 252,937,226, forward strand.
TGAGATTATTCTCTTTCAATGGATCATGGATTCAAAATCTCTCCTTCTGATCCCAACGTGTCATTAGGGGAACACAGGATATTTAAGACTCCCAAGTTTTCACCAGCCTTTACATCTAAGTCTCCTCACCCATCTTTACCATATTTGATGATGATTCCAACTCCCCATGCAGTATTTGGCCAACCTTCTGGCTCATCTTGTTTTACTTCTACTTCCTTCCCAACAAGATTCGGTATTCCATCTTTTTCTAATCTTGCACTGCCACAGTCAGTCCCTACAGAGCATACATTGAGACCCACTACACCTGTATAGGGTGTTCCTTCATTTTCTACAGATCCAACAGTTCTTGTTGATCAGAATACTGTAGGTATATTTATATAACCCTAATAAATTTTTATACTATTATTGATTTTCATTATAACATGTATTGATAAAATATTTGTTTTTATTTAATAATAGATACATCTACTAATTGGAGGTAGGGGCGGGGGTGTACACACATTCATGTGGTGTGGAACTGCCACACACAGTTGATGGTGGACTACAATGAAAACTGTAAAATGATTGAAAAAATAGGGTAGTAAGGTCAGAGTTTCTTTGGAGACGCTTTCCAAATACTCTGAAATCATTCATCTCAGAACACTCTCATGAAGAAATTTTCCAAATGAAGTCAAGGATAATGCTTGGGTAGAGATATGGGTAAAAATATTCAATTTTATTTAATGCGATATATTATTTTTGTATTTATATGAATTAATATTTTGGTGTTATCTTCAGTTTAATTTCCCCAATAGTGTGGGTGCACGAACAACACATCTAAAGGATTTAGGTGAACTTTGGAGAGCCTATAAGCACAAGTTTTATATTGGATATCATGCTCGAGTTGCAACAACGATATAGGTGGTACCTGTCATAGATGATTATCTGATAGAATAGTATCGGTAGATGATTAGTCATTGGATGACTATCCAGTTTAAGGTATTAATCACATTTGAGGTATCCAAATGAGAATTCTCATGTTTTTCATTAATACAATATTTTTTATTATCGAATTTTATTTAGGAATAATTTGGGAGAAATAAAAAAGATATTGATGGTAAAAAACACCTCCACACATTGGGACGTACAATGATGTCAGATCATGAGAGGAAGCAGGTATGATAGTTGTTTATAATTTTTATTTATAACTTTTACTTTCTATTGTTTCCTATATAATTTATTCAATTCCTAAAGTTTTCATATAATTTTAGTTATGAAATTAATTATTGGAAATCTTTTTTTAATTATGGCTTCCTAAAATAAATGTCATTGTAGAGGCAACCATTGAATATTTAAGGACTTATACATCGAGAAAAAATGTTTTTCTCGAGTAGAAGGAAGAAAGATGGAAGTGCGGTTAACAAACTGACTTAGCATATGATTATAAGTTTTACTTTGTTGAATTAAAATTTTAATATCTTTTTTGTATCTTAATAATATATTTATATTTGTAATAGGCTATTTTAGAGGCCCTTGATTCCTAGGTACCTAAAAATTTTGGGTCAAATGATCACTTACATCTGGTGTTGGGAGATGAGCACTCTGACAGAGTACACTACCAACCTGGGAAGAGAATAGTCCCAACAAGGTATTGGCCCTCCTCAGGTACGAGTTTTAGTTCCACTGAGTTCCAACAGGTTAAGGAACATGCAGAACATGCTGATAAAGGGACACAGAGACGGTAGAACAATCTTCTAGGGAAACACTGCATTTATGATACTAATGGAAGTTTTACATCCAACACTTCCACCAGAGGCTAGAACAACTTGTGATGAATATATTTCTTCGATGAGTTCTATATATGGTTCACCACATGGAAGTTCTAGTGGTGGTCAAGATGATGGTGAAAAGGAGGGTGAGGCGGAGGATGAGGGCAAGGAGGAGTCCGAGGCAGAGGAGGAGGGAAAGGAGGATTTTGAGGCGGAGGAAGAGGGTGAGGGGGAGGGTGAGGAGGAGGCTGAGGCGGAGTATGAGGGTGAGGAGGAGGGAATTGAGGAGGGTGGGGATGATGATGGGGATGACGATGAGGATGTGGATGAGGCTGATGATGACGGTGATGATAGTGATGATGATGATGGACATGTTGATCCATTACATATTTGACTGATATTACTGACATTTTAAGTTTGATAAGTTTTTTGTACCTGAATATATGTGTGATTAGGTAGGTCACATTAACTTTATCTATGTTTCTATAAATAATAAAACTTGACAAGAAGATTTGTTGTGACTGAATATATGTGTGACTGATTCACCCCTCCCCTGGACACCCCCACCCCCTTGGACATCCTCCACCCCTAGACACCCCCACCCCTATACATTCCCACCCCTCTCCCAGCCCCTCAAACAACTCCCCCCACTGGACACCGCCCCCACCCCTCTAGACACCCCCTATCCCATTGGACAACCCCACCCCTGGACATCCCACCACTTAAACATCCCCCATGGGCAACCCCCCACCAACTGGACCCTCACCCCCACCCCCCGGAAACCCCCACCCCCTTGGACAACCACCCACCCCTGGACACCCCCTAGATACCCCCACCCCCTGGACACCCTGAACCCTTTGAAGAGGCCGCACACCCCATGGACTCCCCCTTGGACACCCCACACCACCTTGGATATTTACCACCCCATGGACACCCCACCATATTGGACAACCCCCCAGAACACCCCCACCCACTTGGAAAACTCCCACCCCATAGACACCCCACCCCCTAGACACCCCACCCCCTAGACACCCCCACCCCCTGGATAGCCCCCCCCATGGATAGCCCTCCCCCCACCCCTGGACACCCCACCCCTTGGACAACCCCCACCCCCAAGACACCCCCACCCCCTTGGATATCCCACACCCACTAGACACACCCACCCCCTTGGACACCTCTAGACAACCCCCACCCCATTGACGGTCCCTACACCCCCTGGACACCCCCACCCACATGGACAACCCCCACCCCTAGAAACCTGGCCCCCTAGATAGCCCCCACCCCATAGATATCCCCTCCATGGACAACCCTCTACCACCCCTAGACACCACCACCCCCTAGGACAACCCCCACCCCCTAGACATCCACCAACTCCTTGGACACCCCCACCCCCTTGGACAACCCCCACCCCCTAGACACCCCCACCCCCTTGGACAACCCCCACCCCTGGACACCCCCACCCCCTGGACAGCCCCACCCCTTTGGACAACCCCACACCCCCTGGAAACCCCCGGAACACCCCCCTTGGAAAACACCACCCCCTAGACACCCCCACCCCTAGACATCCCCCACACCCCCTGGACACCCCCTACCCCCTTGAACAACACCCCAACCCCCATGGACAACCCCCACCCCCTGGACACCCCCACCCCCATGGACATCCACCCTGGACACCACCACACCCCCTGGACACCCCACCCCTAGATATCCACCACCCCTAGATAGAACCCACCCCCTGGACAACCCCCCACCCCCTAGACACCCCCACCCCCGTGGACAACACCCACCCCCTAGACACCCTCACCCCCTGGACACCCCACCCCCTGGATAGCCCCCACCCATGGACAACCCCCAACCCTGTGACATCTCTAGACTCCCCCACCCCCTTGGATATCCCCCCCACCCCACCCCCTTGAACAACCCACACCCCCTCAGATCAAATATGCAAGTGTTGTGTTTATGGAGATTTTTGTTTTTGGGGTGTTCTGGTTTCCAGTGGTGTATTTTGTTGGGTGTATTGGTGTTATTCTGAATTATGTATAGTATACTACAATTGAATTGGTGTTATTCTTATGGAATACTATTTGGATCATATTTTTCATCATTGGTGTTATTTTGATTTTTGTATAGAGTATCGTAATTACAGGTAATTTCACAAGTAATTGGAGGTAATTAATTCTGATTTCTGTACAAGTTTTTTATTATTGTAGGTTATAGGTAATTTCAAGGGGAGGATGGTACTGCCTACTACTGGAGTTACAGAAACTCTAGGATAATGATTTCAAAACCATTGGTATTGTCACTACCCGTACTTGGGGCTCGTTCCATGACTACCCCAAGACCGCCTTCCAGAGACCAGGGGCTGGCGACTATCACCAAAGGCGAATCCCCGATAAAAAGGGAAGGCATTTCCTTGAAACCTGTAACACACACAGTCTGAACACAAACAATATAAGAAAAAAGTACTAATATAGAAATGAAAAGTGTGTTGAAAGTAAGGGGGCCAACATACAAATCCAACTAAACAACAAGTACATATACAAGTAAAAAGGGAAAATATCTCCTGGATCATCTATCGGGGAATACTACCTGAAGGGTAGGTACAGAACTCAAAAAACTCATCCTTGAAGTACGTTCTGTCTATTCCAGCTCTGAGCAGCCTCCCTTCCGTCACCCCCAGCCTCGATCACTAATGACCGTCTTCTTCACAGAACACAACAAGGTGCGGGCGATGCCCGTGCAGGGATGAGTATAACAATACTCAGTAGGGGAACCCGAGACCCCTGAAGGTATCCCAGAATCTACTAAGGATAAATCACAGTAGTAAGATACAATCATGAAGTATCAACTATCCCTATTTAGGTATATGCCCATACATATACCTAAGTTACCAATCATAGTCCGAATCCAACACTCGGGCCCAAGCACAACCCATTCCACAAAGGAAGTAAAGTAAATCATCTCGATGATAATGACTAAAAGACAAGACTCAGCTCACACATGTATACAACTTACGTAGGGGGGTTATAGATGATTAGTTGTAGCCACTGAATCATCTCCTCTGTCGAACCCACGTAGGATCCTAGAACAGTATCAGCGATGTCAAACCCACAGATGATCAAGGTACAAAATTCATCGTTGTCGAACCTAGGGAGGATCCCAGTACAGAAGTCATCACTGTCGATCCCAAGGAGGATCCTGGTACAATATCATTTTTGACGAACCCACGGAGGATCCTGGTACAGTAGTAGGTCCATGTAGGATCCTACCATCTCAGTCGCAGCCAGCCATAGGGTCCCCACACACAACACACTCGATTCCGGTAGGGCCCTCTCCTCGAGCCAAGTGTCGATACATCAACTACCATAATGTCTCGAGTTGATTTATCCCATAGTTTCGTCTCATCATAAGGAACTCAATGCATCAGACAACACGTCAATCAGTAGCCTGGTCTGTGAGTTATTGGAATTTTCGTTCCAGGGGCGTGGTTGGTTTTCAGGTTCAAACCAACATGGCCATGCCCCAACTATGTCCAAACCTCAAGTGGGGTATTCCAAAAGAACTTCCTTGCTCTAAGCCTTCCATCGCCGTAAATGGTTCGTCGACCGGACACCCGTAGCCCAAGATTGGGGCGAAAAGGTATAAACTGGTCAAACGGGTCCGGGTCTGGTCCGACTTAGTCAGACCGACCCAGCCCATACCAGGGTCCGACCAGGTCCACAGATCTGACCAGTCTGAGAAAGTGGCCTAAGACGAGGGGATGACCCGACCCGAAGGGGCGGTCCTGCCCAACGGTGGCTCCGCCCAGCCGAGGGCGGCATGGCCAGGGGCATGCTGACCAATTGGTCAGCCCATGTAGCCTGGCTGGTCAGCCTGTATAGCCAAGCCGTCCATGCCATGGGGGGGGGGGGGGGGGGGGGGGTGCCGTGCCCCCCATGTTTCTCAAGGAACCGGTGCTAGGAACTGGTTCGGAGTTCCGCAGGACCCATAGGGTCCCGCCATGTGGAGCGCCCGCCGGCGGCCAGCTCAGCCGGCCGCCCTTTCCATCCGCCATGGCCTTTGGCTGTGGTTCCTCTCCGACATGGCATGACGGCACCACGCCTATGACATCAGACCATCGTGGACTTCGTGGCTGTAGATTCTTCTTCCAGCATGGTGCGATGGCACCGCGCCCCTCCAGCACCGCTGCGGCCCGATCCACTGCACGGCGTGACGGTGCCGCGCTCCTCCGACGACCCTTGTGCAGTTGGTTCTTCTCACGGTCCACCTCCATCATCAACAAATATGAACAACCAAAAAGGGAGAGGGTCGGGCCATGTTCGTACGGTCCAAACCCTCCTCGTTATGGTGATATCATTCGTTTCTCAAACCCTAAATTCAACGATGTAGAACGGGTATAAAAACAAATCAAATCCCCCTACCTTGAGTTTGGTGATCAACGACGGAGTCGCGGAAGATGGATGTCGTTACGTCAATGTCGAAGGAGGAAGAGCTCAAAGAAGATGAGTAGAGATGATGTCGTCAACATTCTTTTTGGGCGGCGACGCTTCCCTTTCTTTCCCCAGTAGAAGAAGGAAGAAGATAGTGTTCGTCATTCTTCGGTGGAGTGGGGCATTCTTCGTTGGGAGAATAAAGTTCTCCAAGTTCTTCCAAGGATCCTATATCAATGTTTCCCCCAAGAGAATGTTGCCAACCCCAAAAATAATATACTCTCTATTATTTTAAATCATTGGAAAGAATTCAAGGGACTAAAATTAATTAAGTTACTTCACTTAATTAAATGGGTGGAGTTGACTCATTTAATTGGGGAAGGAAGTTGAAGAGGCTCCCCACTTTATGGTGAGTTACAAGGGGGTTAAATCTTGTGTGGGTACCACCTAATAATATCATCCCAATGGAGTTTATGCATGGGTTTTCCCCACCTCCAACCTCCACTTGGAGGATTCAACCACTACAAATAAAAATAAAGTAACAATTTTATTTTTATTTAATTTAGTTAAAAACCCCATAAACTAACTTCCATTCACGTTAAATTTCCACTGCGATGATGGTATCCTTAAGCGAATACTGGTTCTGTGAGTTCAATGGTGCCCTCAGATTTCAATTCCAAGAACTGGTTCAAAAGATATGAAATCTTGCTCATACGTTTACTGAACGTACCCAAACAAAACTTCAGAAATTGATTCTGGTCACACCGGGCCTTGGAATCAAGCGCTGTCAGAAACTGCGGACTCGTAAAATTACCATGTATTTAAGAAAAAAATTTCCATGGAATTTCCGAGTCTTTACATTCTCCCCACCTTAGGGATTTTCGTCCCCATAAGCTACAACTCTCACTAAGGAAACAAATGGGGGTACTGAGCACACATTTGAGCCTACCGCTCCCATGTGCTCTCCTGGAGGTTCCTGTACTTCCAATGAACGTGCCCTAGAGGAATCGACCGTCCATGTAGGACCTGCTCCTATCTATCCTCAATCTCCCCTGGAACCTCCGTGAATGTCTCCCCTTCATCGATGTCCAACTCCCCGTGGTCGATGATGTGGTAAGGGGCGTGCACATTTCTCCTCAGCTGAGATACGTGGAAGACGTTGTGCACCCGATGCAACTGAGGTGGAAGAGCCAAGAGTTAAGCCACCTCGACTACTCTGCTGAGGATTTGGAAAGGTCCGATGAATCATGGAGATAACTTTCCACCTCGACCAAATCTCTGTAGACCTCGTCAAGGTGAGACCCGTAGAAAGACTTGGTTGCCATCCTCGAACTCCAATGGTCTCTGTCTTTTATCAGCATAAGACTTATGCCTACACTGTGTAGTATTCATCCACTCCTAGATGATCTGCACCTTCTCTGTCCAAGCCTACACCATCTCTGGTCTCATGAGTGCCGACTCCCTCGGGTTAGTCCAGCACAGAGGCAATCTGCTAGTTCGGCCATAAAGTGCCTCGAAAGGTGCCATCCTAATGGTGGAATGGTAGTTGTGGTTATACGCAAACTCTACCCAAGGTAAATGATCATCCCAGCTACAACCAAAGTCGAGGATGCATGAAAAAAGCATGTCCTCGAGAGTCTAAATGGTTCTCTTAGTCTGACCATCCGTCTGAGGATGGAAGGTGGTGCTCAAGTGAAGCTGTGTCCCGAAAGCCTCCTACAACCCCTTAAATAGCCGAGAAGTGAAATGAGTATCTCGATCGGAGATGATTGTCGATGGAACACCATTAAGTTGTACGATCTACCGTATGTAGAGGCATCCCATGCTCTCAACTGAACCCTATTCTATGATCAGTTGGAAGTGGTCCGACTTGGTGAGTCGGTTGACAATCACCCAGATAGAGTCGTGTCCTCTATAATTACGTGGAAGTCCCATCATGAAGTCCATGGATATCCCATACGACTTCCACTCTGGGACCTCTAAAGGCTAAAATAACCCTGCTGGAACTTGGTACTCTGCCTTCATTTGCTGACAAGTGAGGTATAGTGAGACAATATCAGCTACTGCCTTCTTCATACCTGGCCACCAGTGCTGTCGTCAGAGGTCCTGATATATCTTCACCACTCCTAGATGTACCGATAAAGGAGATGTGTGGTACTCCCTCAATACTTCCCCCTAAAGTGCAACTGGTACCATGGTACATTCTCTGAAGATAATGACGTGCTCCCAACCTTCAAAAAAACCATCAGGTGCCTGCCCTATGGATATCTGAGCACGTCATGTCTCATAGTCAACGTCCCCATGCTGTGCCTCCTTGACAAGCATGAAGAAGTGGAGGTGTGACTGTAAGAGACTGCAGAAAGGTTGCTCCATCCCAATCCACAAAGGATATCTGTAATGTGGCCAGCTGCTCCGTAGCCTCTCCTAGTAGCTGAATGCATGATCTCCTGCTGAGAGCATCTACTACAATGTTCCCCTTCCCAGGAGTATACACTATCTCAAAGTCATAGTCTTGGAGGAACTCAAGCCAACGCCGCTATCTCAGGTTCAGGTCCTTCTGTGAGAAGATCTACCTGAGACTATGGTGGTCAGAGTAGACTGTAAAACGCTCACCCTTCAGATAGTGCTACCACATCTTCAAGGCTAAGACCACTGCTGCTAACTCCAGGTCATGAGTAGCATAGTTGTGCTCATGCTATCTCAACTATCGAGAACCATACGCGATCACTATTCGCTCTTACATTGGGACACACCTGAGTCTGGTCCCTGATGCATCACAGTAAACTATGTACCCAACACCCTCCTCCAGTAGCCTTAAGATGTACGCACTAGTCAGCCTCTGCCTCAGCTCCTAAAAGCTATACTGGCATCTCTATGACCACACAAAGGTTTTCCCCTTCTTTCTCAAAGCTGAAAGTAGTGCTGAAACTCTGGAGAAGTCTGGCACAAATCTTCGATAGTACCCAGCCATCCCCAGAAAACTCCATACCTCTGTCACACTCTTTGGTGGCTCCTAAGAAAGTACTGCCATGATCTTTACTGGATCCATTGCAACTCCAGCCTCTGAGATGACATACCGCAGAAAGTGTACCTCTCGAATTGAGAACTGGCACTTCAAGAGCTTACCATAAATCTAGATCTCTCAGAGTGTGTCCAGTACTACCCACAAATGGTAGGCATGATCCTCCTTGATAGTTGAGTAGATCAGAATATCATAGATGAAGAATACCACAAAGCGATCAAGGTATGGCTAAAAGATCTTGTTCATGAGTCCCATGAACACTGCTGGTGCATTGGTTACGCTGAATGGCATAAACAAGAACTCATAGTGGACATACCGGCATCTGAAGGCTATTTTCTTCACATACTCATCCTGTACTCTGAGCTGGTGATAGCCCGAATGAAGATCTATCTTTGAGAACCAACACACTCCCTTCAACTGATCAAAGAGGTCATCAATCCTGGGAAGTGGGTACTTTTTCTTCATGGTCACCTGATTCAGGAGTCGATAATAAACACACAGACGCAAGCTAGCATCTGCCTTCTTGGTGAAAAAAATTGGGGATGCCCAGAGTGAAAAAACTGGGCTAGATAAATCCCTTCTCCTGCAAGTCCTCTAGTTGTGACCACAGTTCAAAAAGCTCGGAGGAATCCATCCGATATGCTAGAGTAGATATTGGTGTCATCCTGGGGTACAAGTCAATGTAGAAGTCCACCTCTCTGGGAGGAGGTAGTCCTGGTACATTTTCAGGGAAAACATCCGCATACTGATCCACCACAACAGGAAAACTCGGACTCTGCACATCAACTACATCGAGAATTAGGCTAGCCAACTGATGTGTGATCGGCTATCCCCTCCTATGGGTAAGTCCATCTTACAATGCAAAGGCTCCCTTCTCACTGGTGAAGGTAAAATTGGTCCCATCTGTACAGACACACGTCACTTTTCACCTAATACAGTCGATCTGTGCATGAAATGTGGATAACTAGTACATACCCAAGATGACGTCATAAAGACTCAATGCCGCTATGAGGAGATCCCAGCCGAAGATCTCACCTCCTAGAGTAAGCTCACACTGCTGGAACCAGTGTGTCATTGTCGAGTCTACTCCTGTAGGAGTCTCTACCCATAAGGATCGAGCCAACAGCTCCATTAGAATCTCAGTGCTCCGAATGAGGGCAGCAACAATAAAATAATGACTCACAACTGTGTCTATAAGTACTGAAGCAATGGTAGAGTAGACAGAGATAGTACCTCGAATCATATCAGGTGCGCCATGGTCATAGGCCTCGACTGCCTGGAGCTATGACCACCCCTGTCTGCCAGCTCCCTGTGGTTGGGGTGGACCTCCTGGTGGTAGTGGTGGTAGGGCCTCGAAACATCGTCCACCACCTTCTGCTTGGCCAGCTCCTCTTCCATGTCCGCCTGCTCCCGGAAAACCACCATGGTCAAACCTCTGCCTCTACCCGGGAGTTCCATCTACTGTCTGCTGCTCATCTACATGACGGGTCGGGTAGTCAGGAACCATGTGACCCTGCCCGCCGCATGCATAACACTGCCTGCTCCTCGTATGGCTGGCTCTGTCTTGTGTGGCCCACACAACCAAACCTGTATCTTGGGGACACCCATCTAATAGCCTAGTCCACTTGGACCTCTGTAACATCTATCTACTACCGGCTACAGAAGACTCCGCTACGTGTCGTCCTATGGTGGGTCTCGTTACTGGTGACTGCTCAGCAAGAAAACTATCCACTAGAAGGGCTTTCTCCCACACCCCCGCCTGCGTCAAAATGCTGAGGGAGATCATAAATGCCCTGATCTAATGCCTGATTCTCTTCTCGAAGGTCCGAGCCCTGAATAATGGGTCACATAACATATCTGTGGAGTAACTCAAGAGGTCAGTAAACCTCGCTGAGTACTGTGCCACCATCATGCTACCCTGCGGTAGATGCAGTAACTCCTGTATCCGCACCGCACGAAGGGTGGATGGAACACACTCTGACCGAAAGAGACTATTGAAGTCTTCCTAGAGTAGTGATGCCTTGTCATGCACCTAGAGCATCAGGCTCTACCATCTGCCTGCTACTGCATGTTGGAAACTCGCAGCAAGGATCACCATGAGGTCGGATGGTGTCCCTACTAATCTGAAAACTCTCACAACAGCCTCCAACTAATCCTCAGATACCTGTGGGTCCATCTCTCCCCTAAAATGAGGTGGCCTCTGGCACTAGAACTCATGAAACGCACTCAGACGGAGTGCACTCTCTGCTGCTGGAGCTGGTGGTATCAGTGGCCCAGTAGGTAGTTGTACCGCTGGTACCTTTGCTGTGATGGGTCCTACACCGAGGCCTTGTCACTCGGTGGGCTACCATCTCGTACGATACTCAGAACCCTAGATGGTTGCCTATGTGGGGCCATCCTAAAAATAAATAGGTGTGCCACGGTCACAACAATATACCTAGTGAGATAACACAAATTAATCATGAAGAAATTTTTTCAAAACAAACACACACGCAATCAGTGTTTTCGTGCACTGAGTCGGAAATCAGAAGTCAGAGTCCTAGTGTATGGATACGTCGGCCGCCGCACCAACACTGGTTTCCCTGAAAAAATAACCACACCTAGAACACTTAATACTATTGTTGTTAATAGAATCAGATTCCAATTTCTATGGTAGAACCGACTCCTCTGATACCAATTTTTCTCGACCCGTCCTCGGGGCCCATGCCGTGACTACCCCAAGCCCGCCTTCCATAGGCCAGGGGCTAGAGACTAGCACCAAAGGCGAATCTTTAATAAAAATTGAAGTCATTTCCTTGAAACCTATAACACACATAGTCTGAACACAAATAGTATAAGTAAAAAGTACTAATATAGAAAATAAAAGTGTGCTGAATGTAAGTGGTCCATTATACAAACCCAACTGAACAACAAGTACAAGTACAAGTAAAAAGGGAAAATAGCTCCTGGATCGTCCACTGGGGAATCCTACCTGAAGGTTAGGTACATAACTTGAACAACTCATCCCTGAAGTACATCCCGTCTAGTCCAGCTCCGAGAAGCCTCCCGTCCGTCACCCCCAGCCTCGATCACTACTGACCATTGTCTGCACAGAACACAACAAGGTGCGGGCGAAGACCGTGCGGGGGAGAGTATAACAATACTCAATAGGGGACCCCGAGACCCCCCGAAGGTCTCCCAGAATCCACTAAGTATAAATCACAGTAGTAAGATACAATCACGAAGTATCAACCATCAATACTTAGGTACATGCCCATACATATACCTAAGTTACAAATCACAGTCCGGTTCCAACACTCAAGCCCATGCACAACCCATTCCAAAAAGGAAGTAAAGTCAATCATCTCGATGATAATGACTGAAAGACAAGACTTAGCTCAAACATGTATACAAATTACGTAGGGGGGGGGGAAGAGATGATTAGTTGTAGCCACAGAATCATATCCTCTGTCGAACCCACATAGCATCCTGGAATAGTATCAGTGCTATCGAACCCACGGAGGATCCTGGTACAGAAGTCATCACTGTCAAACCCGTGAAGGATCTCAGTACAGAAGTCATCACTATCAAACCCACAGAGGATCCTGGTATAGTATCGTCACTGTTGAACCCATAAAGGATCCTGGTACAGTAGTAGGTCCACGTAGGATCCTATCATCTCCGTCGCAACCATCCATAGGGTCCCCACATAGAGCATGCTCGATTCCAGGAGGGTCCGCTCCTCGATCCAAGTGTCGATAAATCAACTAACACAAAGTCTCAAGTTAATGTATCCCATAGTTCTATTCCGTCATAAGGAACTCAACGCGTCAGACGGCGCGTTAATCGGACCCCCGGTCTGTGAGTTATTGACATTTTCGTTCCAGGGCCCGGTTGGTTTTTAGGTTCAAACCAACCCAGTCGTGCCCCAACTACATCCAAACCACATGTGGGGTATGCCAAAAGAACCGCCTACTCTAAGCCTTCCATCTCCACAGACGGTTCGTCGATCGGACACCCGTAGCACAAGATAGGGGTGAAAAGGTGTAAACTGGTCAAACGGGTCTGTGTCCGGTCTGACCCAGTCTGACCGACCCAACCCATCCCAGTCTGTACCAGGGTCCGACCTGGTCTGGAGATCCGTTCCGGTCTAAGAAAGTGGCCCGAGCCGAGGAGACAACCCATCACGAAGGGGTGGTCCGGCACGACGGCGGCCCAACTGAGGGTGGCCCGGCCGATTGGCTGGCCCGTGTGGCCAGGTTGGCCATGCTGTGGGGGGTGCCGCGCCCCCTGGCTTCCAAAGTAACCAACACTAGGTGCTGGTTCAGAGTTCCGCGGGACCCGTAGGGTCCCGCCTTGTAGAGCGCTAGCCGGTGGCTGGCTCAGTCGGCCGCCCTTCCCGTCCACCGCGGCCTTTGGCCGCGGTTCATGTCTGACGTGGTGTGATGACACCACGCCCATGTCGTCCAACCGCCGTAGACTTCACGGCCGTGGCTTCTTCCTCCAGTACAGTGTGACGACACAACACCCCTCCGGCACCGTTGTGACCTGCTTGGCCGCGGCCCGATCCACTACGTGGCGCGACAGCACTACGCTCCTCCGGCGACTCGAAGACCCTTGTGCCTCCGGTTCTTCTTGTGTTCCACCTCCGTCGTCAAAAAATATGAACAACCAAAAAGGGGGAGGGTCGGGCCATGTTCGTGCGGTCCGAATCCTCCTCAATACGGTGATATCATCCGGTTCTCAAACCATAAATTCAACGACGTAGAACGAGTATAAAAACAAAACAAATCCGCCTACCTTGAGTTCAGTGATCAATGACAAAGTCATGGGAGACGGACGCCGTTCTGTCAATGTTGGAGGAGGAAGATCTCAGAGAATATGAGTCGAGATGACATCCTTGACGTTCTTCGTGGGTGGAAACGCTTCCCTTTCTTGCCCCGGTTGAAGAAGGAAGAAGACAGTGTTCGTCATTCTTTAGGGGAGAGGGGTATTCTTCATTGGGAGAATAAATCTCTTCAAGTTCCTCCAAGTCTCGTCTCTCAAAGTTTCCCCCTATAGAATTTTTCCAACCCAAAAATAACAGACTCTCTATTATTTTAAATCGTTAGCAAGAATTCAAGGGATTCAAATTAATTAAGTTACTTCACTTAATTAAATGGGTGGAGTTGGCTCATTTAACTGGGGAAGGAAGGTGAAGAGGCTCCCCACCTATGGAGAGTTACAAGGGGGTTAAAGATCGTGTGGGCCCCACCTAATAATATCCTCCCTAGAGAGGTTATGGGCGGGTGGGCCCGACCTCCAACCTCCCCTTGGAAGATTAAACCACCACAAATAAAAATAAAGTAACACTTTTATTTTTATTTAATTTAGTTAAAAACCCCATAAACTAAATTCCATTCACGTTAAAATGCAACTGTAGTGATGGTCTTTTTAAGAGAATATCGGCGCTGTGAGTTCAACGGTGCCCTCAGATTTCAATTCTGATCACTAGTTCAAAAGATATGAAATCCCGCTTGTACGTTTACTGAACGTACCCAAACAAAACTTCAGAAATTGATTCCGGGCACACCGGGCCTCGAAATCAAGCGCTGTCAGAAACTCCAATCTCGTAAAATTCCCATGTATTTAAGAAAAAATTTCCACTGAATTTCCAATTATTTATAGGTATAGATGTGAAAATCGATTCTATACCAACAGTTTCATCAAATCATTGGTAAAATTCTATACCAACAGTTTAAAAACCGTTGGTATAGACCTGTTAACTAAATTCTTACCAACAGTTTCTCTAAATCATTGGTAAAAGTATTTACCAATAGCTCAAAAAACTTTTGGAATATATATGAACTGAGTTATATTGCAATAGTGTAAAACCATTGGTAAAAATATATAGAAAAAATTATATAAAATCGTTGGTATACTGTGATGTAAAATGACATACCCCAAAGGTTTATGAATAACCATTGGGATATATCTATCCCCATAGCTTAATATCCAATAGTGTGGACAACTGTTGGTATATATTATACCAGCGGTTGTCCAGACTATACCAACAATTTATAAATAGTTGTTATATCATAGATTTACAGTATTTTAGAATCACTGTGATTCTATCATCCCACACATAGAGAGAAGAAAACTAATTAGATTCTTGATCAAATAGAGAAAAATTTATATAATAAGATAATTCAATGGGTAAAGGTTTTATGGAAAACCCATATTATTGAATAATAAATATGATAATTAGAAAATTCTATGAATGGAAAATATTCCCACTCGCTTAAATAATGAATCAAATTGAAAGGAATAAAAATAAAATTGAATGCCGAATAGTGATATGATAGATATGGTGGAGATCATGTTTGGGATGGGAGCATCACATGAACACTAGATTGGAAGCTCAGGTAAGATTCTATGCTAAGTGATAGTTAACCAACAGTAGTGAAGTACACATAGAATCCCCAGTTTTTTTATTAACTTTGTGAGTGATTCACAACCAATCCTTGTTCTGGCACTATTAGTCAATGAATCCAAATAGATATCAATATCATTAATTTTATCACGGTTTCCTGACATCCATATTATCTTCTAAACTAAAATTAAGTACACAAAGAATCCTTAGTTTTGTTATTAACTTATAATTGGATCAAAGAAAACCTTTGGAATTATGTGAAGGTAATATTATGATATACTTTCTCAATTTTATCCAAAAAACATATAATGAAATGTTGATTTAATTTCCTCTATTCATTATAGAGTTCATTTATTTTTGAATATTTATTTCCATGTATCATGGCTTTGAAGGAAGAGTAACAATGCTATATCAACTCAATCATTGAGGTAATCTTGATGTTTCCACAGTAAAATAATTGTCTATAGATTTTTTGTATTGTTTTATATTTATGTTAAATTTATTTATTTTTAATATTACTCATATAATTTTTTTTTCTTATTCAGGTGGATTGTTTTGTTCGATTTGGGGTGTGATGTCCAAATTTCATGATTATTCTACCTTTAAACCTTTTCACCCCTATAGTGGTTCATTTATCACTTTCAATCAAATTACCTACACTTACTTTGTATGAAGAGAAATGACACTGCTTCTGTTCAATCACAGAGGTAATCTTGATGTTTACACCGTAAAATCATTATACATAAAATTAAAGTATTATTTCATATTTATGTTTAATTAATTTATTTTTAGTATTACTCTTATAATAATGGTTTTATTATATAGGTGTATTCTCATGTTTGAGTTGGGTTGCTCTGTACAACTTTCATGCTTCTTCTCCCTTAAATCCTTTCACCCTTGCAGTGGTTCATTTATGACTTTATTTTAAATTACCTCCACTGCCTTTGTAGGAAGAGCAACATCGTTGCCTTTACTCAATTACAAAGGTAATTTTTTTGTTTTCATTGTAAAATAATTTCCTATAAAATTAATTAATTATTTCAAATTTATGTTTTACTTATTTATTTTTAGTATTACTTAAATAATAATTGTTTTCTTAAACTGGTGGATTCTTTTGTTTGATTTGTGGTGATATTTCCATTTTTCATAGCTTTTTTTTGGGAAAATATCCCTCAAGGAATCCTCTTGATATGTTTTGGGTGTGATTATATTTTATGATAAATCCAGATCACCATGAATGAGTATGGTTGGTGTTTGTTGAAATAATGTTTCTATGGTGGCGTAGTTTTCTAGTGTTTTCCAAATTTTTGGGTTTCAAAATCAAGAGTTTGATATTGGAAAAAGAAATATTTCATCATAGGAGTGAATGGTATGAAGAAATGTGAAGAAAATAGGTAAAATAAGGGAACCATGTACCTCAAAAATGGTTTTCATTCCATGTTCCAGAATGGTTCACGACCGCATACTTTGTAGCTAGAATAGTATGTGTGAGTGGTTCGTGGAATAGAAAATGGCTTGCGACAATGATTTTTGGCGAAGGGAGTGTGGTATGTGGAATGCATGATGGTTCAAAGGATTATAAAAGAGAATGGAACCACATAAGATAAAAGGCAGTATGTGGATTGCAAAGGAAAAAATAGTTCGTAGAATAGTTGTGGTTCGTTGAAGGACTATCAGTATGCAGTGGAATCTATACCAAATAAAAGATTTGGTAAATCTTGGATTAGTGTATATTTAGAATATATTTTCCCATATAAAGAGATCTAATCCCACTAATTAGGTGTGATATCTATTTTCATTAGATAATATCTCTCATTTTGGAATTCGGTGAAGTCTCAAGGAAGTTTGTGAGAAAGAATTCCTTGAAGGCTGAAGATGTTCAAGCAGAAAGAATTCTATCGATTTTTCTGTGAGGTGTTTTAGGTATCAATGGATAAATTTTTTCGGAATAAGAACATGGAACATGGAGGGGGAGCTCCGGTATGCTAAAGCGAAGGCATTATGTGAATTGAGAATAGTTCGCAAACAAAGGGTGATTTGTAGAAGAGGTTTCCGATGTTGGTACGTGAAAACGAAGGAAGAGGAGTCCACGAATGATGGGTAGTTCCATGAAGTAGTAGCAGTACACAGAGAAGGTGTTCCATGTACCAAACCCAATACACAGTATGTGGAAGGAGCATCTGGTTCACAGAACAGGCAAGGAGGATTTTAAAAGCTTTAAATTATCCTGTGAAAGCATTTACTGTATATTACAGTACCCAAGAATGTGGAATTCATCTACGAGTGAAAAAAAGACTTCAACAGAGTATCAAACTATAGTTGAGAATGAAACATTAATAAAAATTAAGGGACCTACATGTCCATAAATTGTGTTTGACCTACGATTCTATAAACTGTGAGTGGATTCCTTTCTAAGAGTAGTGAACGAAGGAAGAGGAATACGATGAACCTTTCCACCGGTAGTGAGCCAGAGAAAGAGGCATAGGGAGTGACCCATGGGAATGTTGTAAGAATACCCTAATCCTTGTAAAGGTATTGAGCCTGTGCATAAAATATCTAGCCCAAACATTGTACTCATTATATGCAGTGAACCTTAGTGAATTTGGTACATTGACACACCACTTTTGTATACTCCTTGGATGTAGCCCAGTGAGGGCGAACTAAGTAAAAATTGATATGCCTCATGCCTGATTTAAATTCTTTTCATACTTTGCAACAATAACAAGAGAGAAGAAAGTTTTTTTAATGATGAAACTAGAACAAATGGGAATAAGTTTTAATCTATCATACCCTGATTCACCCCCTCTCAGGGTATTTGACATAGTGTATCAATCACCATTATGCATCAAAACATATATATACTTATTCTCCCTCCAATACTTTCACCCCTACAGTGATGAAATTTATCACTTTCCATCAAGTTACCTCCACAGCTCAACCATAGAGGTAATATTGATATTTTTATAGTAAAATCATTTTCCATAAAATTATATTATTATTTCTTATTTTTGTTTAATTAATTTTTTAGTATTACTCATAATAATTTTTTTCTTATATATGTGGATTCTCTTTTCTAGTTTATGTGGTTTTTTTGAATATTTTCATGTAGTTTTGGATGTTTGACAAATAAATTCAATAGAGATCATGATAACATTGATAGTTAGGATTTTTTTGAGACTTTGGGATGTGTAGTAATCAACTGTACCTTAATCTGACACATGATGTGACCTCTATGACTCAAAGTATGTCTTTCTATTTTAAATTGAAATTAATTTTAGTAAAATAGGCAACTGAATCAATGTGTTCGTTATTAGTTTAAAATAAAAACTCGACTTTAAAAGGTTTCACCCATTGAAAACCAAGAAAACATGCTCAGATGTTCTTGATAATTTAGGTTATTGATTCATAAATCATTTGTGACATGTAGGATTTAGTCTCACATCAAACTGATACATGATGCAATCTGTATGAGTAAAAGTGTGTGTTTCATGTTTAAAATGAAATTTTAGTAAATAATACTATTAACATACTCAAAACCATGAAAATAATTTCATATTATTTTAATATATTTGTAAAATAATCCATAAGTTATTTAGAATTTGTAGGAATTAGCCATACCTCAATCCGATGCACGGTTTGAATAGTATGACTCTAAGTGCATATTTATTTAAAATTTTCATCAATTTTAGTAAAAAAATAAACTGAACTATTAAAAAACAAAGAAAAACACATTCATATTGTTTTGATACTTTAGGAAAATGATTCATATGTGATTTGAGATGTGCATGAATCAGCTGCACCTCAATCTGATGCATGGTGTGACCGATATGACTCTAAGCGCATGTTTTTATTAAAAGTAGACATCAATTTTAGAAAGAATGCCAACTAACCTACTCAAAACTGAGAAAAAGAATTCAAATTGTTTAAATAATTTAGTAAAATAATCCATAAGTCATTTTTGATGTGTATAAATCAACCTCAACTCAATCCAATACACACTGTGATCAATAAGAGTCAAAGTGCATGTTTCAATTTTAAAATGTCATTTTATTAAAGAAGATAAGTTACATACTCAAAATAGAGAAAACACATTTATATTGTATTTATAATTTATGAAAATGATCCATAAGTCATTTGGGACATATGGGAATCAACCACCCCTCAATCTGACACACAGTTTGACTGGTATGACTCAAAGTGCATGTTTTTATTTAAAATTGAATCAATTTAATAAAATGGACTACTGTCCTACTCAAAACTGATAGAACACGTTCTGATTGTTTTGATACATTAGAAAAATGATCCATTAGTCATTTTTGACATGTAGGAATCAAGTGCACCTCAATCTGATACATGATATGACCAGCATGACTCAAAGTGTTCGTTATCAATTTAAAATCGACATTTTAGTTCAAAAAGTGTCACTCACTGAAAACCAAACAAACACGCTTGGATTTTCTTGATAACTTATGATAATGGTTCATAAGTCATTTATGATGATTAGGAACCCGTTTCACATCAAACCGATACACTATATGATCAGAATGAGTCAAAAGTGTGTGTTTCCAGTTTAAAATGACATTTTATTTAAAAAGGAAACTGACATACTCAATACCAAGAAAACACATTCATATTGTTTTTATACTTTAGGAAAATTATCCACAAGTCATTTGAGACATTTTGGAATTAGTCTCACCTCAATTATATACATGATGTGACCGGTATGACTCAAAGTGCATCTATTTATTAAAAATTGACATCAATTTTAGTAAAATCAACAATTTCAGCTAATTAATTAATTTATATTATTACTAACATAAGAATTGTTTTTTATACAAGTGAGTTATTTTTCTCGATCAAGGTTGATTTTTTAGCAATATAATGAGTCATGTTGGGGTTAAAAGATAATGGAACATTGGTGTCTTTGACTGTAAGTAATAATTTTTAATTATGTAATTGTTTGATCCAATATTTGAAATGTCTAGAATATAGTGTTCTGTTATTGTGTTTGGGTTTTATTTTATTTATAATTTAAGTCATGTATTAGGATTGTTTTTCTGAACATATGGTGTGTTTCTAGAGTTATGGTGTGCTAAAACAACGTGCTATAGTATGGCCCTTTATCAGTGTTTTCAAAAGAACTGATAGAGGCCACATTTATCATCACTTTTAAAAGTGCTGATAAAGGTCTACTTTATCAGTTCTCATTGAAGCACAAAAAAGGTCCATTTTATCTGCCCTAAAATAGAACTGATAAATGGTTCCTTTAGCAATGCTAAATTAATGTGCTGATAAAGGTCTCATTTATCAGTTCTTTCTTTAGCATCGATAAAGGACTCCTTTATCAATGATTTTTCAACACTGATAAAAGACCATGGCTTTTAACATCACCGATGTAGTTAGATATTTTATAGTGCTAACAAAGTCAATTTATATCACTCTTAAAGGATAGTTTTGTTGTAGTTCTATAATATTTTCTTAAGAATTTATTTATTAGATAACAATCTCACAATTATTTTGAAGTTCCTAAGTGTAAAATAATTTTCGTGAGATATATATTGTTTTGTCAACTTTTATATACCCACCCATCAATTGTATAATACAAGCCGCATTATTATCACATAATATTGAAGGAATATCATTATTAAAATATAATCCAAAAAATTATTTTTGATATGATTATTTATTTATCTCAATTAAACAAATTTTCAACTTAGTTCATGAATCACAAACAACTCATCATGATTGAAGGAAATTATAGAAATGGTTTCTTTTTTAAAATACCATAAAATTATAATTACAGAATATATGAATAAATATATTATTTGAGTTCTATAATTATATAGACTATAAAAATATTCAATATTATCATAACCATGTAATTTTGGTTCGATAATTTTAAAATAAAAAAAATCCATGACCAAAAGATCCTTATAAGTGACATAATATAATTTTGATTTCAGTCTAATGTTGATGAGCATGAGAATAATTATAATTAGAAATACATTTTATGAAAATGATATATATGGAATTTTATTTCTTAAAATGTGCATTAGTGACCCTATAAAATATAGATATGACACTTCAGGACAAAAGAGTTCTACAATATACCCTTATAGTTTAAAGAATCTTTATCTCAATCAAGAGATCATATAAACATTAGTATACTTAATAGAAGTTATTACTCAATATAAATATTTTTTTGAATTATAAATTAAACCAAGAGTAATGGAAGAAGAATAATCTTCAAGATGTTATAATCTTTGTTAAAACATCATTTTTCCATTTTTTTATATCATATTATTTAGTAAAACATTATGTTATATAGAAAAGTTCAATAAGAGTTCCAATAATGAGGAAATCCTCAGCATATACTGGAATGTTGTAAATGATTGATCCAATTATTTTAATGAAGAGACATAGATAAATTAGATCATTTTTAAAGCACTATTTCATAAAATATTCATACATAAGGTTTTGGAATATACATCCTAACTAGTTTAATCCATTTAATGATTTATTAAAATTAATAGAATAATGAACTATATTTCTAGAACATGTTTTAGATATTTTTAATCCAACTGGGATATTCATATAAGTATTATTATCTTTATAAACATATAGGTATGTGGTCACTACATCTTCTAGGTTTAATTCATGATGTTAATGTATAAAAAACATTATAAAATAACAAAATGTTGTCAATTCATTTACAGGTGAGTATGTTTCATCATAATAAATCCTGGGACTTTGTGAAAAACATTAAATAAATCATCACATTTTATATCCCATAACATCATTATTTTTATTTCTCTTTCTCACAAACAAGCATTTATAAATAGTTGGTTAAATCCATTCCATGTTTTTCATAATCAACATAAAACAATCACATTTATAAAGTAAGATTAATTTATATGTGATTTTAATTTTCTATTTATCTGAATCTAGTCTATCATAACATTCATCAACCTTATTTGGTTATTATCCTAAAAAATAACATTATGTTCTACATTGTATGAAAACATGTAACCAATTATGTCCTCTTATCAGTTCTAAAAAATTTATATGTTAGTAATTTTTTTAAAAATCTCCTCTTAAATGTGATCATGTACTTAGGTACCTTTTTATCTTAAATAATTTCATTATTAATCAAGTATCCATTATCAATACTTTCATTTATTTCATTAATCAACATGGATTGTTTACTTTTCCTTTTAAGAGTATTTTAAATTTTTCAAAATGATTAGTCTTCCATGCCTCATAAATGGCCTAAAGAATTGTTTATTATAATATTAAATTGTCTTTATTTGGAATATATTTAGAACTATGGGTTTATAGAGAGTACGTATAATTTTGTAACCCATTTTAAATCATTTAATTCACTAAGAAATTGATTTGATAAATTTTAAATATATATTATATTTTGAACTTACAGTTCACCCATATTGATATAGTGATCAATATATAATAATGATTCCATTTTCTATGATATTTTGGTTTTATATCAATTTATTTCCAACAATTAATATAGGAACCATTTTTCCATCAAGTTGAAAATTATGAAATCTTACTATAAATATATATCTCTTATCATTATCTTAATAAAATTTATGATTGAGCGAGATTAAAATAAAATGTATATACCTAATCATATTCATAGTCTATTTTTGTGTGTGTGAGGGGGGGGGGATACTAGAACATATATAACATAACTAAATGTTTATAATTGTGAAATATTTGGTTCATGTCCACAAGTTAATTACAAAGGATAATATTCACGATATATTGATGATTTTATTTAAATTGATGATTGTAATTGATAAACTTATCATCCCCATACAAAATAGGGAAATTCTGTTTTTATAACTATTAATCTTGCAATATATAGTAATTTCTTGATAGATGATTCAGATAGACTGTTTTGAGTGTGGGCATGTGATAAAAAATATTCAAAAATTATTATGATTAACAGAAAAGAAATATAAAAACTTAAAATGAATATTTTATAAAATAAACAAGCTAAATATTATCAATTAATATTTGGTAATGGTGAAATTTACCTTATTAATTGGGTAGCCAATTTTAAAAAATAAAATGATGTGTAATGTCCCACCGCTTCCTCATTGGATTGAGAAGGGGGTGAGATGCTACTTGGACTTAGGCAATGTTCCCAATAAACCAATGGCTTATGATAAATGATGAGGTAATAAAGAATGATAGAGGAACAATTTTACCTTTAATGAAAAACATCCAACCAAACAAGCTATGACCAAACACATATACATGATGCATGTCAACAATGTACACCAATGCAACAAATTACCAAGGAATAACCATGAAACCCAGTAAATTTCATAACAATACCCATAGATCGATACAACTCAACCAAAAAGTTCCATAATCAGAGTACCAAGAAGAATACTAAAAAAACCAAAGAAGCTATGAAGCAACTCCATATCTCCAAGAAAATATCTATGCTCCAAGCACCACAAAACCATCCAATCATCACAATGAATCGCTAGTGAAATGAGATGCTTTACCCTTACCTATGTTCCAAAAAACCACATCAACAAAAGAACCAAGGTGTTGAAGTAGAGTGTGAGTAAAAATACTCAGTAGGTTTTCCCTAAATGAATTCCATATACACACCACTTGTATAGAACTGTAAGCACATTTATATAAATTAATTTATTTTAAAAAATATTTTAACAATTTTTGACATGCCAAACACACACTTACCCTACCATTTTTCACCAAAATCCACACAATAAAAGGGAAAGAACATACACCAAACCATAATATTTTTTACAATCACATGTTATCATAACAATATCATATTTCTTGTCCACACACACAATAAAATATATCCATAAAGGTTCACACACTAAACCGAGTGTAGCAATCATAGTGGAACTCCCCATCCAAGCCTATTTACTCCTTTCCAAACTTAGTGGTACTTCACACCCACTTATCATTGATTGTGAAACTTACATCCACTGTCAATCCCCATTTTATAGTGGTAATCCTCTCCCACTTTACACCACCATCAAAACATGCATAAAATTCTAAATTCAATAACAAGAATACACACATGATAAAACCAAAACAACATGCAAAAAATATTTCAAAAAAAAAATCCATTAGGACTTCTTCATTCCATACCACATTTTAATAAATAATTTTTTTTATTGTAAACCATTTTCACTAATCAAGCCAAGATACCGATTCTAAAATTAACATTTTAAAATCTTACAACAAATAACACTTTACCGCAATGACCCATTTCCCCAAAAATCCACAAAACATCACAAAGAGAATTTCCATCAAATAGCGAAAATCATAATCACAGTTAATTTTAATCAAAACTAATTAATTGAAAACAAGGGTACTAGTTCTAACAAAATAGAGTTGAGAGATATCATGCATACCTTAGGGTTTTGTAGAAAATAACCACATGCACAACCACACACAAAATTCAGGTGAAAACTCTACAAAACCTCCTCAGATACCATTATCTATCATTAACAAGCCTCGATATGAGAATTAAATAAAGTAAAACACTAGATATACATGATACAGAAGTAGATATAGAAAATTTAGAGAGAGAGAGAACTAGATCTATGAAAAACCAAGAATGATATCATATAGAAGGCTTACTGGAAGAGAATTGCCTTTACCTCACCCTGAAAACCCTTCAAATTGGTTCCAAAATGAGTGGGAGAGCCCCTTTAACTCTTGAGAACAAGGAATATAGAGTATGGTTTATATGGGAGAAGATAAGAGGATTTTAGGGAAAATCCCAAGTGGTCCCATTTAAAAAAACATTTTTTAAATGTAATTCATAGTTAGTTTGCACATTTAGGAAAACCATGCGATAATAGTGCACATGATACTGCCTCAACATGGAACCGAAATGGTTTCCACAAAAAGTCAGAAAATTTGCGTGAAAAACATTAAAAGCCTACTGCCCCCACTTGTACGGTTACTTGGAGATCCTGAATGGTTTCACCATACTGTGCTCAAACTATTCTCCCATAGAAAATCCTTCAAACCTTTCCTAAACCCTCCCAAACTCTCCAAAAATTTATCCAAAAATATTAACCACATAAATTGTCTTAAAAAAGGTTACATACTGAAAATTGAGGGTGATACATTCTCCCCAACATTGTAATTTCCATCATCAAAAAGTAGAGAACCATCACTTTTCCAAAAGAGCTCATGCCATTTCTTGACTATCTCTTTCTCCCGATCCCAAGCCCCCTCATGATTCTGACCATGCTGCCATGAAACCCAAACTCAACCAATTCTTTTAGCAGGAAATACTTTCTTATTCCTATCCAAAATCTGCACTGGCATGTGCACTACGGAAACATATAGCTCTATTTCAACATTATCTCATCGAATCACATGGTTAGGATCCGGATGATACTTCTTAAACTGAGAAACATGGAATATATTTTTTACCATACTAAACCATGCTGGAAAATCCAACTGATAAACCACCTCTCCAACTCACTCATGTATCTCAAAAGGACCAATATACATTTTGGATAACTTACTATGCTTCCCAAACCAATGATGTCCAATCCTATGAGAGATTCTCAAGAACACATGATCACCCACCTTGAACGACAAAGGATGTTTACGATGGTCCACATAATATTTCTAAAAACATTTAGCCATATCCATTATCTTCCTGATTAACATGATCATCTCCATAGTTTCTTGGAAAATACTTGTCCCAACCATCGAGGTCTCAACTGTTTCTACCAAAAAAAGTGAAGAATGACACAAATTCCCATACAATACTTCAAAAGGATCCATATGTATCGAGGCATGATAACTATTATTATAAGATAACTCAACTAATGAAAAGTGATCCTCTCATGAACCACTAAAATACATCACAAAAGCCCATAACATATATTCCAAATTTTGTATCATTCTCTCAGACTGTACATCCATCTGAGGATGATATTATATGCTCATCACCAACTATGTCTCGAGGGCTTGTTGAAAGGATTTCCAGGAATGAGATGTGAACCTCATATCTCTAACAGATATAATTGGAACTAGGAAACCATTCCTCTTTACCACTTCATGAATATAGATTTTGGAAGGATCCTCTAGTGTATGAGAATCACAAATAGGGATTAAATGGGATTACGTGGTGACCCAATCTACTATTAGGCATATGGAATCGTTCTTTTAGACCAATCTTGGGTAACCTGTAAAAAAATCCATCACTATCTATTCCCACTTCCATATAGGGATAAGTAATTATTGCAATATACTTACCAGTTTCTAATGCTCTGCCCTGACTTTCTAACAAGTTAAGCATCTTGAAACAAACTCTGCCACTATCCTCTTCATACCGGCCAACCATAACTGCACTTTCAATGCCATATAATTTTTTTAATTCCATGATGGAAAGATCTTCTGGAATGACAATAATCCATGATAATTTATTTCTAAAAAGGAATCAATACAACCATCTGATTCTAAAAACACAAAACTAAATGCCCATTCAGTTCCCAACCCTCAAAGGTCTCCCACCATTGATTTTTGACTTCATCACCATACACTCTGAATGAGACGTCTGTACCTCTTTCACTAAGCCAACCATGTCAGGAATAAACAAAAAAGAAAGAAAGAAAACCACTCTATCACCTCAGTCCTCACATTCCAATCACATGTTGGGTTTAACTAACATCAACTGCCACTAATCCGATGTCTATTTCACCATGAAAGCATATGAAATCCTACTCAATGCATCCTCCACCAAAGTTCTCTTTCCCAGTGTGTACATAAAGTAAATTTAAAACATCTAAAGATAGTCCATCCATATCATTTTCCTCAAGTTCAAATTTCTTTCTGATAAAAAATTCTTAAAACTCTTATGATCGGTAAAACCATGAATTTCTCACCGAAGAGATAATGATGCCACATTTTCAAAGCATGAACCACAAACGCCAACTCAAAATCATGTGTTGGGTGGTTCTTCTCATAAAACCTCAACTACCATGAGCCATATGAGAACACATGATCCCCTTGCATGAGAAAAAAAACCCAACCCTAATCCTAATGCATCATAATACAACACATTACCTTTCCCTAGTTCTGAAAAACCAAGATTGGTGCTGATGTAAGGAGACCCTTAAGCTCTGTGAAAGATTTCTTCCACTGATAAATCCATTGGAATCGAGAATTCATCATTTTTAGAGCTTTCATTGGTGAGGATAATCATGAGAAATCATGAAAAAAACATCGATAATACCCAACTAGACCGAGGAAGCTCTTTATTTCAAAGACATTCTATGGAGGTTTCTATGAGATAACAACCTATTTCTTTTCTGGATCAATTGAAACACCCTTCTCAGAAATAAAAGGGCCAATGAAATGAACCTCCTGTATCAAAAAATCACAATTCAACAATTTTTCATATAATTGAAGATATCTCAAGATCCCCAAAAATATCACCAAGTGTTTCTCATGATCCACCATTATCCAGGAATACACCAATATATCATTGAAAAATACCACTACAAAAGAATCCATATATCTCTGAAATATCCGATTCATCAATGCCATGAACACCTCCAGTGCATTCGCAAGACCAAAAGGCATAACCACATACTCATAATAGACATATCTACTTTTTAAGGTTGTTTTTGGAATATCCACTTTCTTCACCCACAATTAATGATATCTAGACTACATGTCAATATCATGGAACCATTTATCTCCCCTTAACTAATTGAAAAAATCGTCAATGTGTGGAGGTGGATATTAATTTTTTATCGTAACCTGGTTAAGCTTACAATAATTGTAAATACTCGAAATTTCCATCTAATTTTTTTAATATATGGGAATTTTATGAGTTCCTGAAAATTGGTGGCGCGTGATTCTGAGGCCTGGAGTGCCCGGAATGAATTTCTGAACTTTTTTTTAGGTATGTTCAATAAACGTGCGAGCGGGATTTTCTAACTTTTTAATTGGTTCTTGGAATTCAAATACAGGGGCACCATTGAACTCACAACACTAGTATTTGCTTAAGAAAACTTTCACCTTGATGACATTTGGTCAAGGGTGAAAGTTAATTTTTGGGTTTTTCCTGATAAGAATAAAATAAAATAAAGTGCATAATTTTTTTTGTTCTGAAACTCCCATGTGGATGTTTCACAGGTAGGGACCACCTGAATTTAACCTCCCATGAGAGTTTATAGTGGTGGGGGCCACCAGAGCCTTACCTCCCGTGAGAGGTTATAGTGGTGGGGACCACCTAAGGCTTAAACATGTTTAATTTCCCTATTAATGAGGGAGAAGCCTCTCAAATACCTATTTAATGTGGAGGAGCCTCTTGAAAAACCTCCAAATTAATTGTGCCAACACCATACTTTTTTTTGCCAACATGTGTGTGTGTGTTACAACATAATTTCTTTTTAAGTTAAATAATATTGGCACCTCTTTATTTTGGTGGGAAAAGGAGAAGGAGAGAACTCTTTGGAGAATCATGGATAATTAGATCCTCCAATGAAGAATGCTCTGGTCGACGAAGAACAAATTCGACTACGAAGAACCAACGAAAGACCCCAGGATGCGAGGAATGTGGTGGGCATGACAAACACCAATATCTTCGACTTCCTCCAATGTGGGACATCTTCATCTATGATGAATCTACGTCCATACGTCCTTCTCCGGAAAACGTCAAAGAACAATCCAAGGTAGGGGTTATTATTAAATTCTTGAATTCTCTCGTTTAATTTCCTCGTTCTTGGAAAGAATGATGAACATGGATCAACCAAAAATAGTTGATACATGATTCATATTAAATTGAAGAGTTTATCATTCTTGAATACTAATTTTGTTGAGTTTCTTGCTACCACTCTAACGCAGAGGGTGCGGGCCAAAAAAACATGGCCCCAAACCCTCTTCCATTCTTCCTTATTGTGTTCTTTGTGATGGAAGAAAATGAATTACACCACGATGATGAATGAAGAGAGAGGCCGACTAAACCGGCCGCTGGTGAAGGAAAGACACCCTGCCATCCACGGTCGAGCTGCCGGCCGAGCTGCCGCCACCGGCCGAGCTGCCACCGCCGTCTGCAGACGATCCGCTGTCCGCGACCTCGCCACCCGAGCCGTTGTCCATGACCTCACCACCCGACCCACTGCTGCAGCTCGTAGCCTCTCCACCCGAGCCGCCGCTGCCGCTTGTGACCTCACCGACTGAGCCGCTACCACCGTCGACGACCGAGCCGCCGCCCGAGCTGCTGCTGCCATTCGCAGCCTCACCGCCCGAGCATCCACCACCGTCCCCAGCCGAGCCGCCGATCGAGCCACCACCGCCATCCTCATCCGACCCACTGCCCGCAGCCGTTCCCCCTAGGCCGTCGCCTCCATCTGTAGCCCCACCATGCCACCCATGTCCTCGCCGAGACACCCCTCAGCCGAGCGGCCCTCACGGCACCCCTCGGCCGAGCTGCCCACGTGGCACCCCTGGGTCAAGAGACCCTCACAGAACCCCTTGATCGAGCCGCCCTCACAGAACCCCTCTGACAAGCTGCCCTGGCTGCACCACCGGGACGAGCCTCCCTCGCTGAACCCTCCGCGGCCGAGCCACCCCACGGCTGAGCTGCCCTCGCGGTAACCCCCGCGGCCCTCCGCGACCCCTCACGGCCTGCCGGACCCAGTGGATTGGGCCTGGTCGACCCATACCGGGTCGGGCCGGGCCGACCCATACCGGGTCGGGCCGTGCCGACCCATACCGGGTTGGCCCGTGCTTGGTCGGGCTGGGTCAGTCCGACCGGGTCAGATTGAACCCGGACCCACTACGACCCATTTAAGCTCTTTGGGCCATAACTTTGGCACCAGACATCCGTTTGACGAACTGCCAGTGGAACTGTAAATCTTGGAGTGAGATGGTCCCTTTGAGTATACCTCACCAGAGTTTTTGATTATGATGGGGGTACATTCAGGTTGGATCGAGCACAAATCCCACTGGGACCCCAGAACTAAAAGGCTAATAACTCACATAATTGGCATCCGATTGATGCACCATCTGTTGCATTGAGACCCCTATGAT
Source organism: Viscum album (assembly GCA_963277665.1). Classification (NCBI taxonomy): domain Eukaryota; kingdom Viridiplantae; phylum Streptophyta; class Magnoliopsida; order Santalales; family Viscaceae; genus Viscum; species Viscum album. Next base: position 252,967,901 of record OY728133.1, read on the forward strand.
GTGGAGAACCTTTGAGTTAATTCTTTGTGGGACATCGTGGTAGTTGGATAATTGAACATTGGTTTTGGGAATGAACTCTACCGAAGGTGAGCAAGCCGAGTGTAGAAACCCAATTACAGGTTGTGACGAGAAGAGTGCTCCTAGCGATCTTGTGCAGGTCAGCTCCTACCGATCCAGTGTAGGTCAGCTCCTAATGATCCTAGGAGGGTTAGATCATAGTGATCCTATGAGGGTCAGTTCCTAGTGATGCTGTGCAGGTCAGCTACTAGCGATCCTCTGTGGGTCAGCTCCTAGCGATCCTGTGTGGGTCAGCTCCTAGCGATCCTGCGTGGGTCAACTCTTAGAAATCGTGTGTGGGTCAGCTCCTAGTGATCCAGTGTGGGTCAGCTCCTAGCGATCCTATGTGAGTCTGCTCCTAGAGATCCTGTATGGGTCAGATCCTAGCGATCCTGTGTGGGTCAGCTTCTAGAAATCCTGTGTGGGTCAGCTCTCAACAACCCTGTGTGGGTCAGCTCCTTGCGATCATGTGTGGTTCAGCTCCTTGAGATTCTTTGTATATTTGAAGTAGGTACTCTTAACAGAATAAGACGATTCAGTATTTATAAATAAGCATCTCTACTACTGTACCTAAAGATATACCTAGTGTGATATAAGTCAGTACCTATGTGCTTTCCTCATGATTGAGATGGATTACTTGAAAACTCAGGTATATGTATGGACATATACTTATGTTAGGGTTATCTGTTGATTTCATACTTTGTGGATTATCCTTTTTAGATTTGTGAGACATTGAGGGCCTCGGGGTCCCTACTGAGTATCATTATACTCACCCCTGCACGGGATACACCCACACTTCTTTGTGTTTTGTGCAGCCGACGGACAATGCTGACTAAGGTCGAGAGTACCAGGATTGGATGGTGCCCAGAGGTTGACCATATGGCGTGTCGGTACGCAAAGGAGATGGGCAGACATGGAGTGATGAGGAGGGTATTTGTATCTACCCTTCAGGTAAGAACCTAATAGGATGACCCAACAACTATCTTCCTTTTTTGCTACAGATTACTTGTACTTTCAGTTTCTTGTATTTTCCAGTTGGGCTTGTATTTTGACCCCTTTTACTTACTGTACTCACTCTATTTACTATTCAGTTTACTTGTGTTCATATATTGTTGTGTGCTTGGTTGTGTGTGATTACAGGTTATAAAGGTAACGCCTTCCCAGTTTTAGGGATTACGCCTTTCGGTGCAATTCTCCAGCCCCTAGCCTATGGAAGGCGGGTTTGGGGTAGTCACAGCATGGGCCCCAGGGGACGGGTCATGAAAAATTGGTATCAGAGGCGTCGGTTCTACCGAAAAACATAGGAATCTGATCTTTCTTTTTAACATAAATAGTGTTAAGTGTAGTGAGTGTGGTTATCAGATTAGGGAATCCAATGTTGGTTCGGTGACCGACATATCCATACACCAGGACCCTGAATTCTGATTTCTAATTTAGTGCACGAAAACAATGATTGCGTGTGTGTTTTGAAGAGTTTTTTTGTGATATTTTGAGTTAGCTCATTAGGTTTAAATTATTAACCATGGAACACCTCTTTCTTTTTAGGATTCCTCCACGCAGGCAACAAGTTAGGGTTCTGAGAGTTGTACACACTGATAAGCCACCGAGTGATGAGGCCTCGTTGTAGGGCCCTTTTCTAGTAGAGGCACCAGTGGTACCATTACCTGTTGGGTCACCAATGACACCAGCCCCAACAGCAGATGGTACACGCCTCTTGAGCGCATTTCATGAGTTCCAGAGCCAGAGGCCACCCAGGTTCAGGGGAGAGACGAACCCATAGGTAGTTGAGGATAGGTTAGAGGCTGTAGTGAGAGTCTTATGACTGGTAGGGACACCAGCTAATTTCATAGTGATCCTTGAAGCCATACTTCTTTAGGAAGCAATGGGAAGATGGTGTAGCTTGATGCTCCAGGTTCATGACGAGGTGACGCTTCTCTGGGCAGACTTCAAGAGCCTTTTTCGGGCAGAGTTTGTCCCATTGACTCTTCGCACAATGCGTATACATGAGATCCTTCATCTACAGTAGGGTAGCATGACTGTGGTTTAGTACTCAGTGAGGTTCACTGACCTCTCACGTTACTCCAAAGATATGGTGCATGACCCATTCTTTAAGGACCGAACCTTTGAGCAGGGACTTAGGTAGGAGATCAAGGCTTCAATGATCTCACTTAGCATCACGACGTAAAAAAGGGTGTTAGAGAGAGCCCTCTTAGTGGAGAGTTTCCTTGCTAAGCAGTCACCAGCAGCAAGAACCACCACCAGTCGTCACGTAGTGTTGTCTCTTGCAGCTGGCAGTAGAAAGATGTTGCAGAGGTCCAAGAGGACCAGACCTACAGGTGGACGACCGCATGATTTAGGATTGGTTGTGCGGGGCACCTGAGGTGGTGATAGTCATGCCAAGAGTGAGCAGAGTTACACATGCGACATGCAGGGTCACATGGATTGTGACTTTCTGAAAAACTGTACAGATGATCAACAGATGGTTGAAGGACTACCCAGGCAGAGATAGAGATTTATCCAAGGAGGTCCACAGGGATCAGGCAGACGTGGCAGAGGAGCTAGCCATACAGCTGTCAGTGGGTGACGTTTAGAGATGTTTCCACCACGACCTCCAGGAGCTCCACCCCGACCACATGTCGCTAGTGGACTGGGGCAAGCTCAGCTCCAGGTAGCTGAGGCCTACGATCATCACACTCCAGAGATGATACAGGGTATGATATGTGTCTACTCTACCTTAGATGTTTTATTTTAGACATAGGTGCTAGTCATTCTTTTATTGGCACTGCCCTCGTTCGGATCATGGAGATTCTGAAGGAGTTGTTGGCTCGATCCTTACTGCTAAGGACTTTTACAGGATCAGATTCGACGATTACGCACTGGTACCAGTAGTGAGATCTTAATCATGGAGGCGAGAACTTTTTCTGGGATCTCCTAGTAGCATCATCGAGGCCTTGCGATGTCATCATGGGTATGGAATGGTTATCTACAGTCCATGCCCAGATAGAATATATTAGGCCCCATGTGCGGTGTGTCCGCATGGATGGGACTAGGTTTACCTTCAACAGAGAGAAGGGAGCCTTTGCAGCACATGATGGACTTACCTGGAGGAGAGTGCAACCAATCACTCATCTGTTTTCTAGCCTTACCCTCGAAGCGGTTGATGTGGAGAGTTAGAGATATCTTATAATGGTGGACCAGTATGCGGACGTCTTCCCTAATGATGTTCAGGGTCTACCTCCTCCTAGAGAGGTGGAATTTTACATTGACTTGTACCCATGGATGGCACCGATATCTACTCCAGTGTATCGAATGGCTCCCGCAGATCTTTGTGAGCGGCGAGTGCATCTTGAGGACTTTTAGGGAAGCAATTAGTTTGACCCAATGTTTCTCCTTGGGAAGCCCCTATTTTTGTTTTCCAAGAAGGCATATGGGAGTTTGAGACTTTGTGTCGACTATTAGAGCCTGAACCGGGTGATCATGAAGAACAAGTACCCACTTCTGAGGATTGAAGACCTCTTTTATCAGCTGAAGGGAGCATAGTGGTTCTCAAAGATAGACCTTAGATCAGACTATCACCATCTCAGAGTACAAGACAAAGATGTACAGAAGATGGCTTTTAGATGTCGGTATGGACATTAAGAGTTCTTTGTTATGCCATTCTTTGTAACCAATGCTCTATAAATGTTCATGGGACCCATGAACAAGATATTTCAGCCATACCTAGATTGATTTGTGGTAGTCTTCATCGATGACATTCTGATCTACTCGACTACTAAGGAGGAGCATGCCTATCATTTATAGGTAGTACTCTACACACTCTGAGAGCACCGACTTTATGGTAAGCTCTCAAAGTTCCAGTTTTGGATACGAGAGGTTCAATTTCTGGGACACGTTATATCAGAGGCTAGAGATGCAGTGGATATAGAAAAGATTGAGGCGATACTTTCTTGGGATCCACCAAGCAGTGTGATGGAGGTATGGAGTTTCCTGGGTTTGGCTGGATACTACTGGAGATTTGTGCCCGATTTCTCTAGAGTTGCAGCACCACTATCAGCATTGATGAAGAAGGGGCAACCTTTTGTGTGGTCGGAGAGATGTTGGCGGAGTTTTCAAGAGCTGAGGTAGAGGCTAACTAGTGCCTCCATCTTAAGGCTTCCAGAAGAAGGAATAGGTTATGTAGTCTACTGCGATGCATCAGGGACCAGACTCGGATGTGTCCTGATGTAGGAGTAAGAGATGATCACATATGGTTCTCAATAGTTGATACAACTTGAGCAGAACTATGCTACCCATGACCTAGAGTTAGTAGAAGTGGTCTTCGCCTTGAAGATGTGGTGACACTATCTGATGGGATAAAATTTTATAGTCTACTCTGATCACAAGAGTCTTAGGTATATATTGTCTTAGAAAAACATGAACCTGATATAGTGACATTGGCTTGAGTTCCTCCAGGACTTTGACTTCACGATAGTCTATAATTTTGGGAAGGGAAATGTTGTAGTAGATGCACTCAGTAGGAGATATGGTATACATCTTCTAGGTGAGGCGATAGAGAAGCTGCCCAATTTACAAATATCTTTTGTGGATCGGGATGGAGCAGTTTTCCTTCAGTCTCTTATAGTCACTCCCCCACTTCTTCAGCGAGTCAAGGAGAGTAGTTTGGGGATGCTGACTGTGAGACTCGATGTGCTCAGATATCCACAGGGCAGGCAGCTGATGGATTTTCTGAAGGTGGGGAGCACATCATCCTCTTCAGAGGATGTACCATGGTACCAATGTCACTTCAGGAGGAAGTGTTGAGGGAGTTCCACACATCCCCACTAGTGGTATATCCATGAGTGGCGAAGATGTACCAGGATCTCTGACGATATCATTGGTGGCTGAGAATGAAGAAAGCAGTAGCAAAGTTGGTCTCTTGATGCCTCAATTATTAGCAAGTGAAGGCCGAACATCAGGTACCAACAGGTTTGGTTCAGCCTTTAGAGGTCCCAGAGTGCAAGTGGGATGGGATATCCATGGATTTCATGATAGTAAATCCATGTACATCCAGGGGTCATGACTCGATTTGGGTGATCGTCGACCGACTCACCAAGTCGGATCACTTTTTACCAATCAGAGAGCAGGGTTCAGTAGAGATCTTGGGACACCTCTATGTGCAGGAGATTGTACGGATTCATAGAGTACCCTCGACGATTGCTTCCGATCGTGATGTACATTTTAATTCCTGGCTATGGAAGGGGTTTCAAGAGGCTTTCAGGATGTAGCTTTATATGAGCACCACCTTCCATCCTCATATGGATGGTCAGACTGAGCGGAAAATTTAGACCCACGAGGATATGCTACGTGGATTCATCCAAAACTTCAGTCGCAGTTGGGAGGATCACTTTCCATTTGTGGAGTTTTCATACAACAACAACTATCACTCCACTATTGGTATGACACCTTTTGAGGCATTGTACAAGAGACCTTGCAGATCACCTTTGTGCTGGACAGACCCATGGGAGTCAGCACTAGTGGGACCAGAAATATTACATGCTACCACAGAGAAGGTGCAGATCATCCAGGAGTGGATGAAGACTTCACATAGCAGGCATAAGTCATATGCCGATAGGAGACGAAGACCTCTGTAGTTCAGGGATGGCGACCATATCTTTTTATGGGTCTCACCTCAATGAGGTTTTCAGAGATGTTTCCAAGGCATCAAGTTATCTATGAGATTCATCATACCTTTTCAGGTCCTCAACAGAGTTGGTGAGGTGGCATACCGCTTAGCTCTTCCACCTCAGTTGCACCGAGTGCATGACGTATTCCACGTATCTCATCTGAGCAGATACGTGCACGACCCTTCCCACATCATCGAACACGGAGAGCTGTACGTCAAAAATGGGGCGACTGTTACATAGGTTCCAGTATAGATTGAGGATCAATAACAACAAGTCCTTCATGGATGGTTAATACCTCTGATGTGCATTCGTTGGTAGCACAGGAACCTCTAGGAGAGGACATGGGAGCAGGAGGCTCAGATGCATGCTCAGTTCCCCCACTTGTTTACCTAGTTTGAGATGTGGCTTACTAGGATGTAGAGCCCTGAGGTGGGGAGAATGTAATGACCTGGAATTTCCATGTAATTTTATTAATTTATGGGAATTTGACGAGCCTGCAAAAATTAAGGGCGCATTATTTCAAGGCCCGGTGTGCCTGGAATGAATTTCTGAACTTTTTTTCGGGTACATTAAGTTAATGTGCGATTGGGGTTTTTTAACTTTTAAACCAGTGCTTAGAATTGAAATATGAGGGCACCATTGAACTCACAACACCAGAATTAACTTAGTAAGACTTTCACCTTGACAACAGTTGTTCGAGGGTGAATGTTAATTTTTGGGTTTTTCGTGAAAAGAATAAAATAAAATTAATGTGTGTAACATTTTATTTTATTTTGTTCTGAAACTCCCATGTGGAAGTTTCATAGGTGGGGACCACATGAAATTAACCTACCATGAGAGCTTATGGTGGTGGGGACCACCCGAGCCAAACCTCCCATGATAGGTTATGGTGGTGGGGACCACCCGAGACTTACACCTCTTGAACTTCCTTCTTAATGAGGTAGAAACCTCTCAACTCCCTCTTTAATGTGGAGGAGCCTCTTGAAATTTCTCTACATTAATTGTGCCAATGCCATACTTTAATTTTTTTTCCAACATGTGTGTGTGTGTGTGTGCCAACATAGTTTCTCCATAAGTTAAATTATATTGGCACCTATTTGTTTTTGTGGGAAAATGAGATGGAGAGAACTCTTTGGAGAATTGTGGATAATTCCATCCTCCAATAAAGAACGTTCTCACCGAGGAAGGCCGCCTTTGACTACGAAGAACCAACCAATGAGCCCGGGATTGAAGGCCTATGGCGGGCATGAAGAACACCAATATCTTCAACTTCCTCTAGTGTGGGAGGTCTTCATCTACGACGAATCGACATTCATACTTCCTTCTCACACCTGCGTCGATGAACAATCCAAGGTAGGGGGTTATTATTAAATAATTGAATTCTCTCATTTAATTTCCTTTTTATTAGAAAGCATATAGAGTGTGGATAAACCAAAATTATTTGATCCCTGATACATGTTAAATTGAAGAGTTTGTCATTCTTCAATCCTAATTTTGTTGAGCCGCTTGCTACCGCTCTAACATGGAGGGTGCGGGCCAAACAAACATAGACCAACCCCTCCACCGTTCTTCGTTATTTTGTTCTTCATGATGGAAGAAAGTGTCTTACACCATGATGATGAATGAAGATAGAGTCCGACTAAACCAGCCATCGGTGAAGGCACGATGCCCTGCCGTCCACGACCGAGCCGCTGCTCGAGCCACCACCGCCGTTTGCAGCCAAGACGCCGTCTATGGCCTCGCCACCCGAGCCGCTGCCCATGGCCTGGACACCTGATCCGCCGTCGCCGCTCGCGGCCACCCCGCCCGAGCCACCACCCCCACCCATGATCGAGAAGCCGCCCAAGCTTCCACCGCCACCCGCGGCCTAGCGACCCAAGCCGCCACCGCCGCTCGCGGCCTCGCCGCCCAAGATGCTGCTGCCGCCCACAATCAGGACACCACCCCACCCGCTTCCACCGTCTGTAGTCGAGCCTCCACCTACTTCCTCGACATCCGAGCTACCGCCCGTGGCCTCGCCACCCAAGCCGCCGCCTGTGACCTTTCCACCTTAGTTGCCACCGCCGTTTACGGCCGCGCCGCGCCACCTGTGGCCTCACTGAGCCACCCCTCGGCCGAGCTACCCTTGCAGCACCCCTCAGCTGAGCCGCCCATGTAGAACCCTCGGGCCGAGCCACCCTCGCGACACTCCTTGGCCGAACCGCCCTCAGGGCACCCCTCGGCCGAGCCGCCCTCACGGCACCCCCGTGCCGAGCCGCCCTCCTGGCACCCTCCGTGGTCGATTTTCCCTCGCAGAAACCCCTACATCCCGCCTCGGCACCTCACGGCCTGCCACGACTCCTCACTGCCTGTCGGGCCACCCATCGCCGGCCGGGCCGGGTCCGTCCGACCGGGTCGGACTGGACCCTAACCCACTACGACTCATTTATGCTCTTTTGGCCATAACTTTGGCACCAGATGTCCGTATGATGAACCTTTAGCAGGACTAGAAATCTCAGAAAAATATAGTCCCTTTGAGTATACCCTACTAGAGTTTTGGATTATAATGGGGTATAGTCAGGTTGGATCGAGCACGAATCTAATTGGGCCCCTATAAATAAAAGGCTAATAACTCACAGACCGGACATCCGATTGACACACCATCTATTGCATTGATACATCTATGAAATGACAAATATTTCAAATACTTCTTTGGAGGAAATCATGGTTGTTGGATAATCAACCAGTGGCTTGGGGAACATACTCTCCCAGAGACAAGCAAGCCTAGTGCAGAAACCTAGTAGCTGGATGTGACGAGAAGAGTGCTCCTAGCGATCTTGTGTGGGTCAGCTCCAAGAAGTACTGTGTGGGTCACCTCCTAGCGATCCCATGCGGGTCAACTCCTAGCGATCCTGTGTGGGTCAGCTCCTAGTGATCCTGTGTGGGTCAACTCCTAGCGATCCTGTGGGGGTCAGGTCTTAGTAATCCTATGTGGGTCCGATCCTAGTGATCCTATGTGGGTTAGCTCCTAGAGATCCTGTGTGGGTAAACTCCTAGAGATCCTATGTGGGTCCGCTCCTAGTGATCCTGTGCGGGACAGCTTCTAGAGACCCTGTGTGGGTCAGTTCCTAGAAATTCTGTGCAGGTCAGCAGCAGAGCCTCTTAACAAAATAAGATGATTCCTTATTTATAACTAATCATCTCTACTACCACACCAAAAGATATACCTCATGTCAACTAAGTTAGTACCTCTATGTTTTCCTCATGATTGAGATGGATTACTTGAAAAATCAGGTCTATTTATGAGTACATACATAAGTAGGGTTATCTATTGATTTGATACTTTGTGGTTTATCCTTTGTAAATTTGTGAGACCTTGAGGGTCTCAGGGTCCCTACTGAGTATCGTTATTCTCACCCCTGCATAGGCTACGCCCACACTTCGTTATGTTTGGTGTAGATAACGAACATCACTGACTGAGGTTGAGAGTACCAGGACTAGACGGTGCCCGGAAGTGGACCACACGACATGTTGGTACGCAAAGGAGACGGGCAGATGTGGAGTGATGAGGAGGCGATTTGTACCTACCCTTCAGGTAGGAACCTCAGAGACAACCCAAAAACTATCTTCCTTTTTGCTCTAGTTTACTTGTACTTTCAATTTCTTGTACTTTCCAGTTGTTCTTGTATTATATCCCCTTTTACTTACCGTACTCACTCTGTTTACTATTCAGTTTACTTGTGTTCATATCTTGCTGTGTGCTTAGTTTTGTGTAAAATTCAGGTTATAATGGCAATGCCTTCCCAATTTTAGGGATTACGCCTTTCGGTGCTAGTCACTAGCCCCTGGACTATGGAAGTTGGGAATGGGGTTTTCATAGCAAAGCCCCTAGGGGACGGGTAGTGACAATAATCAACACACAACTGATGAGTTTCGTCCACCTTTTTAACTAACAAAACTGGCCCTACTCATGGATATATGCTAGGATAGATGAACCCTTTGTTTTCTAACTCCTTAAACTACACATTCAATTCCCTAAATTCTATTGGTTCCATATGGTAAGATGGATGTGAGATAGGGCTGGCCCTCAAGAGGAGATCAATCATAAACTCCACTTCTATCATGGGTGGGAACATTGATAATTATTCTATAAATACATCCAAAAACAGATCAACAACCATAGGAAAATGCTCTATTAAACTCCTTTCAATGATTCCAATGACAATGCCGCTAATTTATACAAGATCATGCCAATAGCTGGTTCGAAAAAACCTATTACACCCAACTTTTCATTATTCTCTCCTATAAATAGATGTTTGAAACCATCCTCCCTCCTGAAATCAACCATTCACGCATAACAGTCAATGTGGCCCTTAAAAATTTCCAACCAATACATTCAAAGGATTATATCATAAGCATCCATCTCAAGCATTGAGAAATCCTACATCAACTCAACCCCATCCACAACTATACGACATTCTCTAAACAAGAAGGCTCGAAACATTGTTTGACCCAGAGGAGTTTGATGTTTTAAAACCAATGGAATTATTTCCATAGTTAAACCCATCAAACTAACAACATGAGAAGTAATAATAGAATGGAAATAACCCTTATCAAATAATGCTTTCATCAAGGTAGAATTTAAAAGAACCATACCTTACACTATAGATTTTCCCAATTGATCATCCATCACAAACCTTCTTAGATCTAAACAATTTCTTTCTTAGCACACTCTACTCTTTATTTCCATACTGAAGAGTCTTGGTATTTCTAAAATCACCATGACTAACTTTGGTCTGCTGATGAAGGGTATGTTGTTTCCCCCGTCCTATCGAGGCATAAGATTCCTGCGACCATTGAAGAGTATCACAAACACCAGAACTTTGAGAATTATGAAAATATTGCTCAAGATTCCCCATCTTCTTATAGTTATGACATGATTGAGGTTGTTCCATTCAATACCGCTTGATGTGGCCTATATAAACACACTCAAAACATTCCTGTCTTACTCTGAGGATTCAAAGTTAGATTTACTGATCCTACCATTGAGTTTTGAGCCATACTACAACCATAGAAATAAATTTCCCTCTTTTTCTTGATCCCAACATTAGAGTTCTCAACATTTTCCATGGGTAAAAACATGCTTCCCCCACTTGGATCCCCCAAATATCCCTTTCAACTACTAGTTCTCTATTCACCATTTTTATGTAATAACTTATATAAAGCATCACAATTTTCTAAAAAATTTCCTACCACAACTCATCTTCAAATATACGCACCTTCAATGATATAATACCCACCATATCAATTGAAAACCATACTAAGGTCATAAAAGTATCTACATATTCAATTATTAAGTGATTATCTTTATTTAAACAAAATAAATCCATTGTGTGCTGATTTTTTAATGTATGTGGATAGAATTGTTTGTTAAAAAATTCCTTAAACCCTCCCATGTCATCCCTTGGTTTGTTCCATCTTGGATCGCCAACTCCTACCACTGAAGCGCAAGATCCTCCAACATATAATTTTTCAGCATGAATTTTAGCTCCACTGGGGTTCCATGAAATTCAAATATCCTAATCATTATGTTCAACCATGGATTCACCTTTTCTAGTTCTGAACCACCCTTAAAAATGGGCGGATTCTACTTTTGAAACTAAACCACACGATCCATATTCTTTGGCTCATCCAATTTACTCCCACTTTCCACATCATGGAAAGATTGAACTATACTCTGCACTAGCTACTGGTTCACCTGGCGCTTAGGTGCAACCAATTTTAGCAGTCTCCTTCAGTTGGTCATTACGACACCTAACGAGTGCCATTCCATCAACATAAAAATAACCTTAAGTCTCTCTCCCTTAGAAATAAAAGGATTAAAATTTTAAATTTAATTACATTGAAACTATCCCAACCAAGATTTCCATAAGTTCACATTTCCTGTGTTGCACCACTTTTGAAAAATCCATCAAGTTTTGAAAATTGTTCCATTTTCAAAATACCACAACTATCTACATCTAAAATCCAAAAATTTGAAACAATTTTCCATATTTTATACAAATCCATATATCCATATCATAACATAAATCATTATTCCAATTAAATATTAATCCTAGTGGGAATTCATTTCTACCGTGCATGTCATTCTCATCTCATTGGATACATTGACAACAATGAGATTTCAATTGCCTATAAGTGTCTACAAAACACTTATGTACCCAACTCCCTGGTAACTTGAAGTTCAATATAAAAGGGTTTGATATGTCCTTTTATGTTATACGTTTCATGTTTATAAAATCTTACTTCTTGCTACCATCCCAACTTGAGGAATAGACCAAGAATGAATGTCAATGCCAAGACCAACAACTAATGTCGAAGGACCGAACAACTTCTTTCACTTGAAATTCAAGGACTTGAGAAATTGATTCCAATTGTAACATCCCGCCCCTTACTCATTGTCTTGAGAAGGGTGTGAGATGCTACTTGGACATAGGCGACATTCCCAAGGTTCCAAAATATGGAAATAAATGCCGAGGGCATCAAGTACCATTGGGGAATGATTTTCCATTTAATGATAAACATCTAAACAAACAAGCTATGACCAACCACATCTACATGATGCATGTCAACAATGTAAACCAATGTAACACATTACCAAGGAACAACCACACAACCCATCTAATTCCATAACAATTCCCATAAACCAATATAACTCAACCACAAACATCCATAACCAGAGTACCAAGAGGAAGTCTACAGAGAAAAACCCAAGAAGCTATGACACAACTCCACATCTCCAAGACAAGCTCCAAGCTCTAAGCACTGAAAAACTATCCAAGAATCACAATGAACTTCTAGAGAAATTAGATGCTTTACCCTCACCTATGTCCAAAAAACAACATCTACAAAAGCACTAATGTTTCAAAACAGGGGGTGACTACAAATACTAAGTAGGTTTTACCCAAATAAATTCCCTACACATGACATTAGAATAGAACCATTAACACATTTATATAAATCAATTTATATAAAACAACAAATAGTTCAACAATTTCCATCCATCCAAACACACCCTTACCCAACCATTTTTTCACACAAAACCATAAAATACAAGTGAAATCCCAACCACGAAGACATAATATATTTTTCCACAACATGTTATCACAACAATTTCATCTTTATTAGGCATATTAATAATCAAGCAAATCTATAAAGTGTCATACACTGAACCCAGTGTAGCAATCATGGTGGAACTTCTTGTCCAAGCCCATTTAATCCTTTCTAATATTAGTGGTACTTAACTCCCACGTATCATTGATGGTGGCCCTTACATCCACTATCCATACACTTTTTATAGTGGCAATACCCACCCACTTAACACCACCATCAACACATGCATAAAATTCCTAATCCAATAACAAGCATATACACATGATGAAGCCACAAAAATATGAAAACAACTATTTCAAAAAAAACCCCCTTAGGACTTGTTAATTCCATATCACATTTCAATAAAGAAATAAATTTTATTGAAACCATTTTCACAAAAAAATTTCAGTTATCAACCCATGATACCAATTTTAAAATCAAAATTGTATAATCCGACCACAAAGAACACTTTACCGCAATAACCCATTTCCCCAAAAATCCACAAAACATCAAAAAAATAATTTATATCAAACATAAAACATCATAATACCAATTAAGTTTAGTCAAAACTGATTAATTAACTACAAGGTTTCTAGTTCTAACAAAACTATGTTGAGAGAGAAGCCACTAACCTTAGGGTTTTGATGAAAACAACGCACGCAGAACCGCACACCAAATCCAGGTGAAAACTCTACAAAACCTCCTTAGATCCCTTTTCCTAGCATCAAAAATACACTATCTCATCATTATAGGCTAAAAACCCTATATCTACATAAATCACAAGTAGATCTAAAAAATAGATAGAGAGAGAACTAGATCTAAGGAAAACCAAGAATGATCAAAGAGAAAAGGATTACGAGAAGAGAATTTCCTTCACCACACCTTGAATCCCCTTAAAATATCTTCCAAGATGAGTGGGAGAGGCCCTCCAATCCTTGAGAACAATGAATCCCGAGTGTGGTTCATATGGGAGAAGAGAGGAGGAGTTTATGGAAAATCTTATGTGGTACCATTAAAAAGAACTTTTTAATGCCGTGCATGGTTAGCTCACATGGTTAAGAAAACACTTCACTAATCGTGTGCATGCTACTACCTCAATAGGGACCCCACACAGTTTTTTCACATGGTTAGAAAAATTGTAAAAATACCACTACCACTACTTTCATGGTTACCTATAGATCCTGCACGATTTTCCCAAACCGTGCTCAAACTGTGCTCCCCTAGAAAAGCCTCCAAAACATTCCAAAACCATCTCGAACTCTCCATAACATTACCAAACTACTTTAACAATATAAATTTTCATAAAAAAAGGATACATACCTCAAAACATGGATACTATAGGTTGAGAGTTGATAATAAGAACACATGGGAACATCTAGTTGATGCATCAATTAACAACATTAAATATCTAAATAGTCCACATGGAAGATGAACCAGACCACATGGGTCACCATCAATTATTTTAAAGAATTTAGGGTATTCAATCCTAATTTATAATAGTGATGATGTTCTTATAATCAATTTTCCATGATAAAATATATTACATGATAAATTTCTAGGTGTAAGAACCCTTTTATAAAATGATAGATGACTACACATAAATTTAAGTCTATCCATCACCATTATTGAACTCTAATGGACTAAACAATTATGTTATACAATAATATATCATGATCTATAAAATTATTATTTTACCATGATTGATTCAATTGTATAAATATTTAAATAGTATACTCTAGAAGGAAACCATGAAAGTTCCTCTTAAATAAACTTATGCTCATTTTCAATTCCTATTATATAGAGGTGTTCACACATCCTTCATCTATAGTCTTGATGTGATACCCATTTTCATGAATATTTATAGATTAGAACACATTTTACCATGTCTTAATAGAAAAAAACAATTATTTATTAAAATCCATATATTATAAGGTTGGAATATTCTTGATCTTTTAGATCCTTTGATTAATTATAAATATAAGTTAATGTATTTATATAAGCACTTCCCATTTTATGGTTGATGAAAATATTTATTACATTTAAAAATTGTGTTCATTATGACACTATCCTTAAGTGATATATCTTTATCATGGGATTTAATACTAATGGAGTGATTCATAAGATCCATTTATATTAAAAAATAAGATAAAAATATAATAAATGAAAAAAATGAATCAATAAATATAACAATTATTGAATAAAATTAATATGATGAAAGCACATATCTATAAGAAGAATTTATATGTTTTCCATGTACTCTATACCTTCTATATTTATAAAATAACCAGAGATCATGAAATTCATAATTTCATCGATCTACTTAAAATCATGTCCAAGAAATTTTTATTCAATGATCATTTATTTAAAATTTATTTATTTTCGATAAGGATCAATTAAATGATTCAATATTTGATAAGTGTAAAACCATTTCCCCTTTATTCAACATCAAAAAATTCTCTATCATAACACTTTATTTTCTTCATTTTTGGTTGTTCATTATATAACCAATTCAGGTAATGTATTTTATTCTTCTCATTCGGTGTATAAACACCTCAAGAAAATGATTTTATTCTATAATAATAGCATAAAATATTCCCATAACCATGATAATAATAATTTATATTCACTTTTAAGAATATATATACACAATTTGGCATGGATTCATGTTTCTTTAGTAGTATTTCACTATTTGGTTATGAAATAAGAAGGTAAGAAAGTAATTAATTTTTTTAAGTCCAGTTTCATGATACAGTTGTTTAGAATTATGTTTAAAGAATGAATAGTGGAAAATATGCATTCATGAATATTTACATCAGTAATATTTTCTCTATAAAATTTTATTTTTTATGTAATTTTAAATGTCACAAAGTTATATTCACTTATCAATTTATAATTTTGGAATCATATAAAACACTATTAATATCATGATCTTGATAATATTACCATTCATAGGTGATAATGATAATATTTTATGTTTATCCATAACATTAGATAATCCTTCACCATCAGGTATTAATTCTTAAAATCATCATGAAGGAGATGAAAGAAATATCTTGGATTTTCATATTCATGATGGGAATGTTGATCTCCAATTTTGATCATATTTCTAAGACCACATTCATTATCAAGTATATCAACATCTTGAATCTTGAACAAATAGCCCTTTATAGAAATTTCAAAAGGGATATAACTAATCTTCTCATTATTCATGATGAAAAATATCAATTTCCAGTTTATTACCGACCTCTATGAATGGATTCATATCATGTTGATAACATGTTGGTAAAAAAATAAAACACTGAATCAAACTATAATGAATTTTTAATAAAGAATGTTTGATTGATTGTAGGTGAATAATATCAATGATTAAATGTGGAGTCAAATATTTATAAGGATAATAGAGTACTAATTAAATAGTAAAGAAATAAAAAAGACTCAGAGAGAAACTATGGACTGCCAAAATTTCATCCCATTAAAAAATTTGAATATATATATGGTACATGATATTTTAATCAATGGTATAAAAAAATCCTGATATTCTATTTCAAATAAGTAGTTGGAAAACCAAGGTTTGGAGAAAATAAATATTTTAGTATTTGAATGGTTGGCCATATGGAATGTTTTTTGGGAATGAGGATTAATCATAATAGTCATAACCAAAACACACACACAAACACACACCACATAAATTATATATAGTGTATATAAAAACCATCATAAATTCATATTTAGGTATGGTGACATATTGAAAAAAATATAATTATATATTTATAAATATTATAAAACCAATTTACATTGTTAATATGGAAACCATACAAAAATACACTTCAGAAAACTTCAAAACCAAAACAAACACCAATCCAAATACCAAACCCAATGTCAAATTTCAAAATTCAAAAATTAAATTTTCACCTCAATTCCAATGGATACACTGTACTAACACGACATTACAAGAGCCCTAATTTAATCTTTATGAATTTTGATGTTGATGAGCATCACACCCCATCCACCATTGCCAAGAAACCACTAACTTGTTTGAAACTATAACCATTGATCTATCCATCACTAAAATAGGAAAAAACATCACCAAAACTAGACTAAAAATCGACGTCTCAATAATTTTGAATCAAACATTGAGAAAACCTCTATATTGTGTTGTAATCATCATCATTAACCATTTTAGACTATAGATAAACCATACTCTCCATAAAAATCAATCCATTATACACACTAAAAAAATTAACATCATAACAAAATAAAATTATAAAAATGAGAAATCAGACTATCGAATCATACTAAGATCAGTAGTATTAGAAAAACAAAATAGTACAAATGAAAATTAATAAAAAAAGCTAATACCCCAACACATGATGTGGATCTTGGTCCACTATCAAACTCTTAATCAAAAAATCCAAAGACATTACAAGATCCCCAATATAAGACCAAGATGGGGACCAGTTCAAATGATCAAAAAGAAAGATAAAATAGGAAGTTAACCAGGGCCCCAATAATGATCCCAAATTATAGGAATGGAACTAGAAAATAAAAACCAGAAAATCTATCCACTAAGAAAAGATAGAGGAAACCTATATTTAAAAAGTATGTGACACCTCAAATCACTATGTTATAAAAAATATTTAATTTTTGTTTATTTTTTAATATAGAGGTTCTCGTTTGTTTTTAGGTATTTTAAGAGGTCCTATATAGTTTTATGTTGAACTCTACTTGGATACACCACAACCTTGGGAGGCTACACCTATAGAGACCCCAACTACAACATCCTAGAGTTAGTGCCTACTTTATTACATTGTCTTAATATATAAGGAATCATATCCCAAAAGACAAAATAGTTTAGTATTCTTGGGAATATAGTTACATACATGGGTATCCCATTACATTTTAATAATCAAATTACATGAAGATATTTTTAGAATAACATTATTCTATATAGGATATCCCTACATATTAGTCATGTTAAAATTCAAGTAATAATGGGGAAACAAAAAAATAAGGGTTCTCTCAAATGATCTATAAGGGTTAAGTATAGAAGAAGCTATCACGAATCAATAAACATAATAAATATGTAACAATAAGTAACTAAACAAAAATTCCATTTAAAGAACTTGAATACATGAATAGTTAAGTAATAATCAATATGGGAGTGTAAATAACCTAAAACACATTCCATTTAATTAATAAATAATAATGAAATGAGTTTAGAGATAATGTCATAGTGAAATCATCATGGATAATAATAACTAAATTTGGAATGAAGGAAATTCTTAATTATTGATCCCCTTATTTTTTGTTCTGGTTATCAAGTTTTTTCATTTTCCCTTCATTGTCATGTGAATAAAACACGTTTTCTCCCTCATTTATTTCCATAATATATTTCAATATCGCTGAAGCCTTTGGTTGAATATCAACTCCCTTAAGAACATTATTGATGGTCCCTATATCATTCATGGTGACTTCAAATAGATCCTTAATCCGGATGAAAAATGGGATTGATGACTAGTCCAATCTCTATTAGGGAGTTTAAAGAATTAATTAAGAAAAATTATTTGATTGAGGTCAATATTGTTGATGCAAAGTGTACTTGGTACGAAAGGAATCTCAGTGTCATGGTTTCTAGCAAACATGACAAGGCCTTTATTAACGAGACTGTTCTGTATACTTGGGAATCTTTATCTTGAATGCCCTTATCAGGGATTAATTTATATCATCATCCAAAAATGGCTGATCTTCTTGGAAAATACTCTAAGGCTCCCTTTCCTTATAGATTTAACAAGGAATGGGTGACACAACCGAAATGTGGGAAGATTGTTTCTGATGTTTTGGGATTGGTGGATTATAAGAATATTGAATTTTCTTGTATTATTAAATTAAATATGCTCAAAGAGAATATTAATATATGGAGTAAAGGTATATTAAATCCTCTTGAGTAAGAAATTTCCACTTTTGAGGCCTCCCTTTTATTCTTTCGAAAGAATTGTACTCACATGAATTTTGCTGATGAAACCTTGAAAGAAGCCGAGTTGTCCTTTAATTTCAATAAAATTCTCAATTTAAAAGATTATATGAAAAAAATATAACCTAAAAGAAAATTTGTTCAAGGATGGAGATAAGAATGATATGTTTTTAATTCCCTCCAAAGAGATAGGAAAATTTCCCAACCCTTTGTTTTTCTCAAAATGGGGATCATATCATGGATAATAGACATGATCTCTCAGATAATATAACTTATTAATATAAAAATCTCTTTAATGGTTCATCTATAATTTATAACCCATTAGAAGATATTATTATAAATTTTGTTACTCAGGAGGAAAATGAAAGACTCATTTATGTTCCTTTCAAGATAGAGATCAATACAACTGTATATAGTCTCAAACCTAATAGTTTCCTTGGTCCTAATGATTTTAGAAACTTTTTATTTCTGAATTATTGGTAGATCGTTTGTTATTATGTTTGTAGGATTTTTGTACATTTCCTTAATGGTTGATTCCTTCCTCATATATTAAATCCTCAATTTCTTTCTCTTATTAATAAGGTTTAGAATGATAATGAGATTCACTTGTTTAGGCATATTTCTTTGATCAATACTATTTGTAAGAAAATTATACAAATTCTTTCCAATATATTGTCTCTGATATCAGTTATTTTTTTCTTTCAATCATTTTGGTTTCATTAAAGGGTGTTACATACAAGATTGTATTATAACTACATCGGAGTGTTTCAACCTTCTCCAAAATCCTCTTAGAGGAGGGAACATTTCTCTCAAGATTGATATTAAATAGGATTTTGATACAATGGATTGGGATTTTATTTATAATATACTTAGAAATATTGGGTTTAATAAGGTATTTATTTACTGGATCAAGATTATTTTTTGGCTCTTATCCTATATCAGTTCTTTTCAATGTCTCTCATGAGGGATACTTCTTGTTTTCTTGAGGGATCAGATAGGTGGAACCCCTCTATGCTATCATTTTTATATTACTAAGGATTATATCAGAAGATTACTTTACATCATGTATGGTAGTGGGAGATTGAAGGCCATAAGTTCTTTTAGAGGAATTTATTCTCCTACTCACCTTCTTTACACTGATGATCTCATCCAATTTGAAGAAGGTGATATGAAAAATATCAAAAACATAAAGAAGGAAATTTTTCAAAATGAGGAGTTCTCAATTTAAAAAGTTAGTTAGAATAAATATTTTTTTTATTTTTGATGAAAATTTTTGCGATCAGGAAAATTTTCATTTTAAGTGAGTTGGGTATTAGAGAGGGAATTTCTCCATTTATTTATCTAGGCGTTCCTATGTTTTGCAGCCATAAAAAAGATTTTCATTTTTTTTTGAAATTTTTAGTTATATTAGAATAAAATTATACTCTTTTAAAGGTAAATCACTATCCATGGTATGTCATATTTATTTGGTTAAGGAAGTTATGATTTCTATGATGGTTTATACTTTTATGGTTTATAAATGGCCTAGTTATTTCATCAAATCCATTAATGTTATTATCAATAATTTCATATGGAGTGGAGAAATCTTGGAAAGGAAATTTCCCAACACTCCTTCAATTACATGTTGTAAACCATTTTAGGAAGGGGGGACTTGGAATAAAAAGTCTCACTTTATTTAATCATTCATTATAAGTTTATTTGTATGTAATCTTGTTCATGGTAATTCTGAGGTTCTTGATTTTTTTTTCACACTAGGTTATTAATTTAGCTCAAATTTGGTATCTTTAGTCACTTTAACTTTTAGGTTTTTCATTCCGTCAAGTTTATGGTTTCTCTTATTGATTCTAATAAATGATGGTTTGTTTCTAAAGACTCCTATCTTATGTTCTTGATGAAAAAATGGAATTGTACTCCTTTCATGGATTATCTCACCTAGGATGATATTAACATGGATAATTAAATTTTAATAAAAGATCAATTCAGTGACATCGATGCTATCCCATTTCATATTAAGAAGATTGTTCGTGATTATTATTTCTCTTATCTTGGTAACTTTTGGATTTGGGAGCCTAACTCAAATGGAATTATCACTTAAAATTATATCTATAGTCATTTTACTACTTCTATTATGAGTTTATAGTGGGTTTTAAAGCTAAATAATAATTTCATCGCTCTATCTCGGTTCAGTTTGGTTTGGAGGCTACCTCACCACAAGCTCTCCACTGATAATTACATACAGGTTTTCAGTATCTCATTATGTTTAGTATGTGTTCTTTGTCTCTAGAATTGAGAGTATGTGAACCGCTTTTTTCTTACATGTGTTACAGATTCAGCAATGTTGAAGGTTTTCTATGATATTTTTTGGTTATATTTTCCTACTTATCTTCTACTAGAGACTTTCTAGAAGTATGGTTTCATATGTAATTATCTCCTAATCACTTGCTACTTTTCTAGGTTGTTGAAATTAAGTTTATCGTCAAAAATTGGTAGGTGAGGAACATGCATCTACATGATGGGACCTCTTTCAATCCTCAAACTGATTTAGCTAGTATCATTTTTGTTATAAAAAATGTGATGATTTCGAGGAATAATTATTGTCATATCATTGTTCTGGATTTTTCAATTCTCATAAAACTTGGTATTAAAGGTAATTTTCCTCCTCCTCTTGGAATAATGGAGGTCTTTTGGAATCTCCCTTTTGTTGGTTGGATTAAAATTAATACAGATGGTTCATCAAGAGGCAATCTAGGGCCCATCGGGATATGTGGCTATTTTTAGGAATCATTATGTTAATGTTTAAAGATACTTACATAGATCTTTTGGGTTTCTCTCTTCCATTGATGCTGAAATTCTTAGTGTTATCATATTAATGGATCATTCCAATAGAGTAGTTGGAATAATTTATGGTCAGAATGTAATTCTATTACCATTGTTCAGGCTATTAGTACTGGACCTCTTCATTATATTTAGATAATTTTGAATAGATGGATCAATTTTTTGGATTTTCCCTCATCCATTTACCACATCATCACTCATGTCTATAGAGAGGAAAATTATTCAGGTGAAAGTCTTTGAAATAAAGGTGCAGATGGAAAGATCCTATCTTGGTCTAATCAGGGTCCTTTGAATTTAATCTCTCTTTTAATAGGGATAATGTAAAGACCCGAAGATTAACGTACATGGAAATTACATTACTTTTGCGGAATACTTAGTACATAACAAAAACACACACACAAGGACCGTAATAGTTTAGTGTCTTTGGAAACTCGGAATATAATCTTCTAATCGTGGTGAAAGATCTTGAACATATCCCATAGAGATCTTCTTTTTTTTTAACTAAAACCTTTCTTTATATCCTGGGGAAAAGAAAAAATAAAAGGGTGATCTCAAATGCTCAGTAAGGGTAAACAAAAGAAATATTAATCACATCATATTCATAAGAACATAACATTTTGGAAATCTTAACCTGCAAAAGAGATCATAATATCATAACATGGGATAAATCATAGTAGTGAAATGTAATCCCAATAATCATAACTTAAAACATGAAACTTTGTGGAATACACACATAATCATAGATAATCATTTCTTATTAGTCAATACTCATTTCCAAGACTATCTTAGTTGACAAAGTCCATTTTTGAACCGAGTTCATTCCTCATTTCAGTCCTGTTTCACCGAACCGGTTTAACCTGCCGTTCCAGCCATGTCTATCTCATGAGATATAAAATCTTTACCCAATGAATTGGAGGGAGATATAGGTCCCACCCATCTCATAATGATACCATTCATATGTGTGCCACAAAATCATAAACCATACATCATAGCATAACCCATGTAATAAAAATGAGATTCTTAAACATCATGACATCATAAAACAATTCATATAAGATAAAGGAATTCATAAAAATATTTCCATCACAATATTATCAAATGCATGTAATAACAGGTATAGAAACAGAACCATATTTTATCATAGATGGAAAACAATTTTGATAAAACTCTTGAACTCCATTCTTGAGGAAAATATCCTTTCTACTTCAAAAACATTTTTCCTTTCTTAACATGTCATAAAATTCTAAACTAAGAGAAGTTGACTAAAAATAAACTGGAAAACATTTAAAGGAAGCTTCTTGGAAATAATGTTTTAAAAATCCATTCATGCCGTATAATTTAAAAAAAAAACATTCTTCTCGTACTTTTGCCAGAAAAGTCAAAAAAGTACCTCGTAACGTAAACAAAAGAAAGATTCCTTACATACCATGTAGTAAAAGTAAAAAATGGGTAAAAATGACTTTAAACATACATGAAAACAATTTTATAAAACATGGACATGGGTGATAGAAATAACCACAGTAAATACGTACAAATAAGCAATCTCGGATAAAAATGAGATTTGCAAAATTATCCCTTACCTTAGGTCCGATTTTCCTCGTAAGTGTCCGAACCTACTCTTATTTGAAATGCCTCTTTGAGATCTCCTTTTAGGGCACTAAAATTAGTCATTGAAGAAGACCAGGACCTCTAGAATGTTTCTAGGGAAGTGGAGAGGAGAAATTGGCTGGGGTTTTCCGAGCTTGAAGGCTCAAATTGGTGTGAGGAGGAGAGGGAGGAGGTGCCCTTTTATAAGGGAGGAGAGGGGCACCTTTGGAATTCTTAAAAATATTAATTTATAATAATTCTAACCCCACTTAAAAACCTCAAAAAATGACTCATATCCGAATATTATATGGGATAGGGTTGTAATATCATCAAAAAATCAAATTTAGACATGTTAGGAATTTATTTTAAACATTATCAACTTGATTTATCCTTATTTAATCAATTTAATTTTATTTATGGTAATAACATTGTAAATTTTAAATTATAACAAACAATTACTTATTTGTTGTGAATTGTACATAGTTGGATACTTTAAAACATTTTCTACCATATAAATTTAAATTTATAATTTTTAAATATTTTTGTGATTTTTAAACAATTTTATAATATGTTATTTTTATAAAATAACAATAGTGTCAATTTTGACACTATTCATTTATTTGAATTTAAATAAAATATATACAAAAGATATGTTCGAAATAAAATCTTTAATAGATTCATAAAAGCTCATATGTATCTAGAAAAATAGTGGATCACATTAAATAGTTCATATAATAGTTATTTTATTATTTTTAAAAACCATTTATTTGGTTTATCTCTTAATAAAATAATTACTACAACACTTTTGTATAATTATTTAATATACTTATTTGTTGCATAAGAATTAAAAATAAAATCCTATGATGAAGAGAAATCTATTAAATTTCCCAATAATACTTTTACTCTAATTTATCATCTTAAAATCACAATATTTAAATTGTTATATTTATTAAATTATGAAGGTGACAACTTTGGCATCATTTAAAATAAAATACTATAAGTGTCATAATTGCCTTAATAAGGATCCAAATGGTCACCAATTCGGCCAGTGGATGATTAGGGTTTATATATACACTAATAATAAGTTTTTTGAAGATTTTTGGGCCTTTTGATATGTATTACTTTTTCAATAAAAACTATATTATTGATTTTTCACTAAATAAATAATTTCTGCATCATTAATGTGTCACTATTAATAACAATTATTTAATCCAAAAAAATTCTAAATAAATTATCATGATGTAGATAATTTTATTATAGTTCTGGAGACTATTCATGTTCAAAGTTTTATGATGTGTATCACTAAATTAAAATTATTATACTTATAAGATTTAAGAGAGTAACATGTTGTCACTTTCATTGGTTTTAATAATAATTAAATTATTTTCATTGTTAAAAGTACATAAAATGAATCTAATACGACCCTTAGGTGATATGGGTATACTCTTATCCATCCAATAGAATTTTTACATGTGTTAGGGTAATTTTATAATATTATATTTACCTTTAATTACCCGATTTACTTTTAACTATGGTAAATAAAATTTACCGTAGTTACTATTCATAATTACCAAAAATACAAAGTAGACTATTAACATAATTTGGACCCACTGATTCAAAATATGGAATCCATTTTTTTAAATTCAATACACAGAATTTTCAGTAATTAAATTAAAATTAATCCCATTGTCGAATGAAAACGGGTTTTTGTTTAAAACTTTGCAAAAGATTGAATTAATTTAACCTACGAATTCAATGTAAAATCAATGCTAATGAAATAAATTATATGAAATGGTAAAAATATATTATATTTATACTTTAAAAGCACTCAATATTATAATTTAACCATATAAATTATTACGATGAAAAAAGTTTTTTTTAATTAAAATATTGCGGGTTTTTAGTATTCATTAAAATATGAAAGTTATCAGAAAAAAATCAAAACTTTATCCAATGTAAATTTTTATATCCTGATTCAAAATAAGAATTTTATTTCGTCAAATTGAACTTATAAATATGTCAACAACTAGATTTAAAGTGGGTACGCCATCAAAAGGCGGCAAAACTGCATTTTTTGAAAAATACATATTTTACCCAAAAAATTTATTTTGTTCTTATACCATGTTATTGAAAATGTTTAAGATGAATAATAATGTTATAAAATTCAAAATTTAGTTAATAATATTTATAATGGCTAGTTCATAATAATATTATAATAATATATCATTATTTAGTAAAACCCGGTATTGCGTACAACACACGCTATCTAGGAAGGTCGCGATTGCGTGTAATGCAAGACAAGTTAGGGTTGCATGTTGTGCAAGACTCCTTTATTATTTCATATAACAGAATTCAACCATATTTCATTTATACATTGAATATATATATATATATATATATATACCCTCAATGTTGCGTAGAATGACTATTATAAAACGAACTTGAAATTATATGTAACACAATCTAAGAATAGTGTTGTGTATACTTCAAGCTAATACAGTGTGGTGTATAGCACAAGATAATCTTGTTGAAACACATGACATCAAATAAATTTAAGAGAATACTTATCATAAAATATCGGGTTGTTACAGATAAATATAATTTTATTTATTTTAGACTTGTCTTACCTATTGGTTTTTTAATAAAGGGGCCTTATTTTCAAGAAAGTGATCATCTTAATAAAAAAAGTTCCTTTTCATCAAGTATCTATTTTGAGTAAAGAATATAGATTTGTCAATAATTTACCAATTATTCAAATAACTTTCAAATTAAAATAATGTATATATAAATGAGATATATTTTATGAAATAAGAATATCTATGCTAAAAAATATGGATATTTAGGTAAAATTTAATGTCCAACAATCACAAGAAGGTCAATATTTCAACGGAAATTTAATTACATAAAAAATGAATCAATCAAGTGAATGATAAAACTTTACTTATCCAAAATGATCATAAACCATCCATAGAAATAATAAAGATGGTATCAATGAAAAATATACTCATTGGAGTACAAATAAAGGGCTATTTTTTTTGAGGAATATAAATACCATAAAAATATATTTAAAAACATTATTGAGGAAACTATCCTTTTCATTTTGTTTTTTTTGAAAATAATATTTTTAAAAAATTTATACTAAAAATGACATCTTTAACATTGAAAGGAAGCTTAAAATAATGTATTTTCCTGATATTCGATAATTCATTAAATTATATTAAATTAAACAGATCATTTCTTTTTCACTATAAAAAGATTATGAAAGCACCCTATTTATAAAACTACAAGAAGATTCCCTTTATATTTCCAATAATAGAAAAAAAGGATATTTTATTGAAAATAGAATAAGGTTATTTTGAAAACATTTTTTGAAAAGTATAAATGTAACGCCCCGACCCCAGCTACCCAGAGTCGGTGCATTATTGCATAACATTGGCATAATCACAAAAGATCAAGTCTCGAAAGACCGATTAGTTTAGTAGCCTTAGAAACACTAGATATGTTCATAAGTCTTACATTACATCATAAAGTAAAACAAAACTACAACAACATCCTGTCTTCATATCCCCTCATACTATCCCTGCAGGTCATTCATAATATACTTCTTCACATCCTGGAAAAATTAAAACTTTTAAAGGGGTGAGATCAGATGCTCAGTAAGGATAAAAATATAACAGAAGCTTTCATAAATAAACATTAACATTTAAGGCAATTTATAACTAAATAAAAATCCTTTTAAACATGAACTTCAACATAATATGGAAAAAATAAAACGAAATAATTCCATTTACTTATTCACATGGATATTCTACTAGTTGAATAATCACATGCAATATCAATAACCACTTTCATAAAGATGGAATTCATAATTCCAGAATATCATAACCTCGTACCCAAGGCCTCGTACCAAGACTAAAAATAATATTTTGTCAATGCCTCGTTCCAAGACACTAGTTTGTCTCATGAGACCTACCAATGCATCGAGGAGCTATAGCGGGCTCCACCTGTGACTTATTATGTCCAATGAATTCCTTATATGAATAGGTTTAAACATATCAAAAACCATAACATAATCGAATAACATAAAACATGAAAAAAGGAAACATAAAATTTCCACATTTCAATCACAAGATATCAATAAAACACATTGATATAATAAAAAAATTATCAAAACCATTTTCAATACCAAAATAAAAGAAAATTAAAACATGGTATTTATTTTTCATTTTTTTAAAATGTTATGGCTTGTAGAGGAAGCCGAAACTCAAATAATGGTCACGGCGGTGGAGAAGTTGTTGTCGGTGCATACGTATGACAAAAAAACATTCCCTTTTGTCATTTAGTAAAATGCTTCGTATAAAAAGATTCCTTTTGAATAAAAGTAAAATTCAAAGGTGTTTATACACCGTATAAAGGAAAGTTGTGTATACAACAAAATATGCCTCAATGAATGGAGATTGAGACAAAGTCCCTTACCAAGATAATTTTTTAAATAAAATAGATCTATTATGTTTATTCACTATAAGTACACATAAATAAAGTAAAAATACAAGACATGACATAATAATATCATGACATAATTTGAAATAAAGAGATTAACCCAAAGAACGGAAATTTGGTTAAGAAGTTCCCTTACCTCATGTCCGACTTGACTCGACCTTTCTTTAACCTCCTGAATAATAAACTAGAGTTAATTTATAATTTCTTAAGAACCTTTTTCATGTTTATCATTCCTTTTATATCACTTATTACCATGTTATGAACATTATGTAATTATTTTTGTTAATAACGGTCGTTTTGTTGATCTTTGGTACTTGAGTCAAAAATAAACTTCTTATAATTACATGTTTTTCATGTGGTAAAATATCCATTATATCCAGAATTATATTAATTATGTAGATATCATATATATCATATATATCTAGTATATACATTCATTCATAATATTACGCAACATTTAGAGGTAAGAAATGAAATGCACCGTTCATAGAGACGGTAAGCCGTACGTACACATGAACACTACTTTCATTTCTATTTCGTATTTAATGGAATGAAATAATAATGATATAAAGGTGTATTATAATTCCAGTATAATATAATATATAATATCAGTTAATCCATCCTTTATACGTCCCATATATGGCATTAATGATTCAAATCACTTTGAGGGGGCGGTAGTCCGCACTTCCTAAAATAAAATTATCGTGTTTACCCATAACGGAAATCATAAAGGAATGACATAAATGAAAAATAAAGAATCATAAGGAAAACATAAACATAATATATATCATATATATAAAGAGTTTCATCATAATGCCCACCATTAGAGGTGTTAAAAGAATATTGAATAATCATCGTTTCGTGAGGCAGTATTCCGCCACCCACAAAAACAGTGTGTTTTTAATTATTAGACGGAGGTGTGTGTAAGTTTAAATCAAATACTTATCATAAAAACATCCTAGTATATTTTATATACTGGTGTAGTTACAAAATAAAGTAATAAAAATATTTTAAGGGGTTGGAGAATCAAAATAAAACAAAAGAACATAAGAGAAGACGTTACCTTAAAATCGGGTAACTCTTTTTGATTTGAGCCAAAAGCTTCTTTGGAAAGACTTCTGCCCAAAGTGAGGCTTCTAGGGGTAATATAGGGAAGTTTAGAGATTATTTTGGCAGAGGTTTTCTGAACCAAATGTCTTGAAGGTGTTAATAAGGTGGTAGAGGTGGGGGCCTTTTATAAGAGGAGAGGAGGGGCACTCTTGGAAAGTCATGAAATTTTACATTATTATGAAATGATTTTCGGATTTAAAAGGTCCCAAAATGAAATATTTCTAGGATAAGGTGATAAGGGTTCGAAATATACTCATCCAATAGGGTTTTGACAAGTTTATGTCTTAGATTTTACATTATCTTTCCATTTTATTTAAATCATTAATTAATGAGGTAATCGCTCATCATCATTGTGTCATAAAAAATTTAATTTATTTAATTTCTAAAAATTATAAAAAAATAACCATGATGTAGGAAATATTTTTATCTTTACAATGAATATTTATAGTCAAAAGAGTTAACTTATATAACCCCATGTAATATTTTTTTTAGTAAAACAACACATGTTTGTGACAATTTTATTTTTACTTTAAATAAAAAGTTATTAATGTCATTTTCTTACACAAGTGGTTCCACGGGGTCCCCAAGTTGACCCATGGATTTTCTTGGTCGGCCATGAATCATCATATAAGGTTAGGACATGTGTAAAGGTAATTTCATATTATTATAACATTATATTTACCTTAAATTACACTAATTACCTTTAATCACGATTAATAGAACTTAAAAGTTACTAGTCACCAAAAATTATTTTAATCCCATTGAACCACATTTTACTTCCTAATGAAAATGATGTATGTTGGATTTTGGAAATTCAAATCACAGAGGTGGTAAAATTTTATTTAAACAAAAAATCAGTTTTTTTAACTACCACTTAGTGGTTTCACTATTCATCAAAAAATCGATGTTTTTCAGAACAATACCAAAAATTCACCCTAAGATATATTTGATATTCCTAGTTCAAAAATGATGTCTATTTTACAAAATTAAAAAAATATAAGTTGAATTAATTAATTTAATAATTAATTCCTACTGTCACAACAAATAGCGTGTTTTTAAGAAACAATATATATCAAAAGATTGACAATTGTTTATGTCCAATTTCAATGTGAAATTAATTCTAATGACCACCATTTGATAAAATGGTAAAAATATATTCTAATTATACGTTAAAACCACTCAATAGTATAATTTATCACTATAAATTATTTTGATTTAAAAAGTTGTTTTTAAGTTGTTTTTTCTATTCATAGAAAATTGGAAGTTCTTAGAAAATTACAAAAAAAATCAACTTAGGATAATTTTGATATTCCGAATACAAAAATGAAGTCCATTTTAAAATATAAAATTTATATAATTTCAAAAAGTGGGTATTACTATTCATAATGGCTACTTTGATTGGTCGCGGTGTGTTAGAACTTGAGGTTGCGTTCAACACACGCTGATCTATTATTCAAAGAGAAGTGTACCATGGAAGATTGGGGTGTTACATTATCCCCTCCTTCAATAAATTGAATCCTTGCAATTTGATATTTTTCTTTGAAAATAGAAAATACCTTTGTGGAAAACCCACATCAGAAATTGGGTTAATAAAAATATAACTTTAAAAGAAAGAAAGAGAAGTACAAAGGTCAGCCGAGATAGCCCAAACTAGGATTCTATGAAAATATGGATATAGAGGAGAAACATACAATAAAGGTCTGATGGAGAGTTGTAGAAAAAAAGATTAGGAGAAAGTTTAACTACAAGAAAATCACAAACTTGTGATTGGTTAAACGATCATTGATTCCCCAGTAGGAAAATTTAAACGACAATGTTTTTGTTTTAAGTTACCTTTCATAAAGTTGTGTAATTTATTTACGAGATTTACTAATAATGTAAGGAAATATACATACTTGTCATGTATACTTTCATTCTTTAATAAAATTTTACCACAAACCCATCTTTCCCTCAAAAATATAATAGAACTAAAAAATATTATATTTATCCTAATCGTACAATGTTCCAAATATTAACACATACCATTTAGATTAAGAAAACTATTTTGTAATAACCAAGGACTTCCTGTAGGCTAGTGGTAGGTAATAAAGGCCTGACGTACTATGGTTGTGGGTTCGATTCCTGTAGCTTTGTCTGATGTGACGGGTTATCCCCTGACCTACGGGTTGTCCTTTTCCTAAAACTATAGTATTATAATATTCCAAAAATAATCTTCAGAAATGTTTTAACCTTAAGAAATACTATCCAAAGTTAAACTTAATCCATTACAACCTTTATAGTTATCCAAAATACCCCTATCCAGACATTCTCTAAAAGGTCTCTAAATTCCAAAATCAATTGTAACATCAGATTCCACAAACAAAGTAAAGTTTCTACTATTGTCACATACTAAAAATATGATTACCTTCATCATATTAAAACCTTAATGAAAACAAAAAGTACTATAGTACAATCCTTATATATATCACATTATTCTTATAACCATAATATAGTTCTTGAGTCCAAAAACCCAAATACAATAATTATTCAACTTCATCTGTAGTAACAACATAAGCTTGGCCTTGATCCCTTGTCCTTTTCTGTGGTAAGTTTTTCTGATGATTAGGAAATTCATTTTCATAATGCCCCATTTATCTAAAATTGTAGCATTCAACATCGATATCCTCTTTCTTTCCCTTGAAATCACGAGTCTGGTGACCTTTTTCTCCACATTTATAACAAACTCCCATTCTTTTTAGGAAGTACTGGGGTGATTCTTCCCACAATTATCGTATAATGGAAAATAATTTCCCCCTTTTTCCCTTTATCTGTCTCTTGTTCCACTGTTCTCTTCTTCTCTTGCTTTACTTTGTTGTCATAAGACTTAGAGAATTACTTTTCTGTCTTGATATCACATGAGACAATGTCTTCGTACGATGAGAAGGATTGTGAGACCAATGCTCGATAGAGAAATGGTTTTAACCCATCAAAGAAATGATCAATATTACTTCTTGGGTTACGTATTTAATATGCATCATACCTCGCTAACCTTGTAAAGTTGGCCTCATACTTTGTGACATTCTCATCCTCCTTTTGTCTCAGACTCAGAAATTTCCTTTCCATATCTGCTCGATGGTCACGAGGAAAATATTTTTCTAAGAAAAGCTCTTTGAACTCCCTCCATTCCATATTTGATACTTCATCATCTTACTTTGTGTTTTGAATCAATGACCAACATTGATCAGCATCTCTAGTGAGGTGGTAAACTGCCATGATAACCTTTTCCCTTTCACTACTCCCCAAGGGAAGGGATATTTTCTCTAAAGAATTTACCCATTACTCAGATAATAATGGATTTGTACCCCCATTAAATATTGGTGGTTGTTGCCTCATGAAGCGGTCTAACATTGATCCTCCACGTTGCGGATCAGGGTGCTCCATACGAGTAAGGTTATTATTCATAACCTGAGTGAGTTGTCCCAGTATGGTGATAAGTTGATCAACACCAGTTGTATCTCCAGCTCCACTATAATTATCTTGAGAAGGAGGGAAATCCCTACATGGAGTGTGTGCATTGGCAAAGTTTCCATTCCACCCACTAGGATCCATTTATAAACAATGGAATAACTAGATTAGTTTATGAATCAAAATACATAATTCCATACTTGTAAAAAACTTAACATAAATTGAACTATAATCATAAAAATGTTTTGTTTGAGGAAGTATATACTCATAAACCCTTCATAATGGTTTTTAATGAGAATGATAATTATCCTAAGTATATCTCCTGGGAGTATCGTAACCAAGAGTGCAGCAATGCCCGTTGTCCTGCACCAGTTCCCATTCGAGTCTAGCTCAAAGCGGTGTTTTCAGGTTTTACCCCTAGGTACATCTGTGCTAGAGCCGCCTCTACCTCCTCTTATCTAGACAGGGATTTATTTCTCGGAAAACTCACAAAATCTCTACAACAACAAAATTCTTGGAAGTTCTTCTATACTAATCCTGAAAGTCTATCTTAGGGATATGTGCTCTAATCAGAGTTTATCTAAATCTAGCTTCCAAGGTTAGTACTAAACTGCCTCTGATACCAAATGTAACGCACTGACCCCAGCTACCCAAAGTCAGTGCATTACTTCATAACATTGTCATGATCACAAAAGATCATGTCTCGAAAGTCCGATTAGTTTAGTAGCCTTGGAAACACTGGATACATTCATAAGTCTTACATTACATCATAAAGTAAAACAAAACTACCAACAACATCTTGTCTTCATATCCCCTCATACTATCCCTGAAGGTCATTCATAATATACTTCTTCACATCCTGGAAAAATTAAAACATTGAAAGGGGTGACCTCAGATGCTCAGTAAGGATAACAATATAGCGAAAGCTTTCATAAATAAACATTAACATTTAAGTCAATGTATAACTAAATCAAAAGCCTTTTAATCTTGAACTTCAGCATAATATGGAAAAAATAAAATGAAATAATTCCATTTACTTATTCACATGGATATTATACTAGTCGAATAATCACATGCAATATTAATAACCACTTTCATAAGATGGAATGCATAATGCCAGACTATCATAACTTATTAGCCAAGGCCTCGTGCCAAGACTACAAATAAGATTTTGTCAAGGCCTCATGCCAAGACACTAGTTTGTCAAATGAGACCTACCGATGCATCGAGGAGCTATAGCGGGCTCCACCCGTCACTTATTAAGTCCAATGCATTCCTCATATTTATAGGTTTAAACATATCATAAACCATAACATAATCGTATCACATAATACATGCAAAAAGGAAACATAACATTTCCACATTTAAATCACAAGATATCAATACAACACATTGATATAATACAAATATTATCAAAACCATTTTCAATACCAAAATAAAAGAAAATTAAAACATGGTATTTATTTTTCATTTTTTTTAAAAAGTTATGGCTTGTAGAGGAATCCGGAACTCAAATAATGGTCACGGTGGGGGAGAAGTCATTGTCGGATCATATGTACGACAAAAAAACATTACCTTTTGTCATTTTTTAAAATGATTCGTATAAAAAGATTCCTTTTGAATAAAATTAAAAGTCAAAGGCGTTTATACACCATATAAAGGAAAGTTGTGTATAAAACAAAATATGCCTCAATGAAAGGAGATTGAGACGAAGTCCCTTACCAAGATCATTTTTTAAATAAAATAGATCTATTATGTGTATTCACTATAAGTACACATAAAGAAAGTACAAATACAAGATAGGACAAAATAATATCATGACATAATTTGAAAGTAAGTGATTAACCCAAAGAACGGAAATTGGGTTAGGAAGTTCCCTTACCTCGTGTCCGACTTGACTCGGCCATACTTTAACCTCCTGAATAATAAACTAGAGTTAATTTATAATTTCTTAAGAACCTTTTTCAAGTTTATTATTCCTTTTATATCACTTATTACCATGTTATTATCATTATGTAATTATTTTTGTTAATAACGATCGTTTTGTCGATCTTTGTTACTTGAGTCAAAAATAATCTTCTTATAATTACAAGTTGTTCATGTGGTAAAATATACATTATATCCAGAATTATATTCATGATGTAGATATCATATATATCATATATATCCAGTATATACATTCATTCATAATATTACGTAACATTTCGAGTTAAGAAATGAAATGCACCATTCATGGAGAGGGTAAGCCGTACATACGCATGAAAGCTACTTTCATTTCTATTTTATATTTAATGGAATGAAATCATAATGATATAAAGGTGTATAATAATTCTAGTATAATATAATATATAATATCATTTAATCCATCCTTTATACGTCCCACATATGACATTAACGATTCAAATCACTTTGAGGGGGCGGTCCTAAAATGATATTATCGCGTTTACCCATAATGGAAATCATAAAGGTATGCCATAAATGAGAAATACCGAAGCATACGGTAAACATAAACATAATATATATCATATATAGAAATAGTGTCATCATAATGGCCACCATTAGAGTTGTTAAAAGAATATTGAACAATCATCGTTTCGTGAGGCAGTATTTCACCACCCATAGAAACAGTATGTTCTTTAACCATTAGATGGAGGTGTGTGTAAGTGTAAATCAAATAATTATCATAAAAACATAATAGTATATTGTAGATACTATTGTTGTTACAAAAGAAAGTAATAAAATTATTTTAATGGGTTTGAGAAGCAAAATAAAACAAAAGAATATAAGAGAAGACATTACCTTAAAATCAGGTAACTCTTTTTGATTTGAGCCAAAGGCTTCTTTGGGAAGACTTCTGCCCAAAGTGAGGCTTCTAGGAGTAATAGAGGGAAGTTGAGAGAGTATTTGGGCAGAGTTTTTCTGATCCAAATGGCTTGAAGCTGTGAATAAGGTGGTAGAGGTGGGGGCCTTTTATAAGAGGAGAGGAGGGGCACTCTTGGAAAGTCATGAAATGTTACATTATTATGAAATGATTTTCGGATTTTAAAGGTCCCACAATGATATATTTCGAGGATAAGGTGATAAGGGTTCTAAATATACTCATACAATAGGTTTTTGACAAGTATAAGTCGTATATTTTACATGATCTTTTCATTTTATTTAAATCATTAATTAATAAGGTAATCGCTACATCATCATTGTGTCATAAACAATTTAATTTATTTAATGTCTAAAAATTTAAAAAAATTACCATGATGTAGGAAATAGTTTTATCTTTCCAATTAATATTTATAGTCAAAATTTTAACTTATATTACCTCATATAATAATTGTTTTAGTAAAACAACACTTGTTTGTGACAATTTTATTTTTACTTTAAATAAAAAGTTATTAATGTCATTTTCTTACACAAGTGGCTCCATGGGGTCCCCAAGTTGACCCATGGGTTTTCTTGGTCGGCCATGACTCATCCAATAAGGGTAGGACAAGTGTAAAGGTAATTTAATATTATTATAACATTATATTTACCTTAAATTACACTAATTACCTTTAATTGCGATTAATAGAACTTAAAAGTTACTATTCACCAAAAATTATTTTAATCCCATTGAACCATATTTTACTTCCTAATGAGAATGATGTATTCCGGATTTTGGTAATTCAAATCACAGAGGTGTTAAGATTTTATTTAAACGAAAAATCAGTTTTTTTAAATACCACTTAGTGGTTTCACTATTCATAAAAAATCGAAGTTTTTCAGAACAATACCAAAAACTCACCCTAATATATATTTGATATTCTTAATTCATAAATGATTTCTATTTTACAAAATTCAAAACATATAAGTTGAATTAATTAATTTAATAATTAATTCCCGCTGTCACAACAAATAGCGTGTTTTAAGATACAATATATATCAAAATATTGACAATTGTTTATGTCCAATTTCAATGTGAAATTAATTCTAATGCCACCATTGGATAAAATGGTAAAAATATATTCTAATTATATGTTAAGACCACTAAATAGTATAATTTATCACTATAAATTATTTTGATTAAAAAGTTGTTTTTATGTTTTTTTCTATTCATAGAAAATTGGAAGTTCTCATAAAATTACAAAAAATTCAACATAGGATAATTTTGATATTCTGAATACAAAAATGAAGTCCATTTTGAAATATAAAATTTATATAATTTCAAAAAGTGGGTATTACTATTTATAATGGCTACTTTGATTGATCGCGGTGTGTTAGAACTTGAGGTTGCATTCAACACACGCTGCTCTATTATTCAAAGAGAAGCGTACCATGGAAGATTGGGGTGTTATAATAAATGGGTGAAAATTTGTTTTATAAAGAATTTTGAATATTTTAAAAATATTTTTGAAAACATTTTTAGAAAAAATGTGTTTGGAATAAAATATATTTTAGATCAAAGAGAAAAATGAAGATGGGTTTTCTTAAAAGAATTCAACTAATTTATGAACCAAAGAGTGAAAAATGGTATTACTACATAAAAATATCATGAATAAATAGTGTATAATAAAATTAAATGGGATTATTATGAAATGGTCAAATAATTTCCTTCAACTATTATTCATGAATAAATAATCTCGATAAGAAAGAAATTGTGAAATAGACCCATAAAATGATAATTAGATCGCAGTGAGAATTAATTAATGAATAATTCATGTGTATCAACTATGAATCCATATAAAAATTGTAAATAAAACAAAAGTTAATAAAATTTCATTACACACAAAATCATAGCATGAAATTATCAATGAATTATAAGTGAAACCTAATGAATAGAAATCGAGTTAACAAATCCCTTACCACTTGGTAACATTTAATTCAAATCCTATTGGATAAAATAATTCCAATTAAAACATAAAATATCATTAATAATTTTTTATTAATGATATTATATGTAAAATTGAAATTACATACACCATATAAATGAATTTGTGTGCATAACATTACGATATGCCTAAATGAAATTAAATTAGGATGTAATCCCTTATGTCATACTTATATTGGTTGAATGTTATTTAACCACATTAATAGTGGGTTTTAAAATATTATTGACATATAATAGAACCATATTAAAATTTATAATATCATATTTTATCCTTTTATTACTTCTTTATCACTATCTCTTTAAAAATATTTCATTATTTTCATTATTCTCTCTACTAATTGCCTTGTTTTCTCATGAGTGTTTCATTATGAAAGATCCAATTCATTCACATATTATATCATTATATCATATTTAGAGAAATAATAATAATAATGAAATAATAATAATATTTATACATTAATTATAATTTTAAAACCAGTCATGAATAATGGGTTTGAGAAATGAAGTATGTTAAGATCATGAAGACGGTAAGCCGTACTTATGCATAAGCAACCCTTCTATTTTTCAATGATCATTATTGAAATGATTGAGTAATATTTATTAGATAAAAAATTATAATTATATCATATATACCACATTATTTTTTTAACGAAACTTATATATACTATCTCTGTGGTTTGATGATAAGAATAGAGTCACATCATTTTGTGAAGGCAGTAGTCCACATGTACATGAACGACATTCTCTTCTTTCATTTAGTGAAAAGGGAAGAAATAAAATGATATATATTATCTTTAAATAATTATAAATAAGTGATGAATATAATAATTATGTCATTAATATTATATATAATCATTAATTTTATCCTTATCACATTCCATGTGAAGAGTTAGTGAAAGTCAAATCACATTGCTTCGTGAGGTGGTACTTCACTATACACACATTTGACATTATCGTATATCCTATGGAATGGTGGGTAAAAAAAAATATTATTTAATTAATATAGAGATATAATTATGTAATAAATATCATAAAATACTTTATATCCATCATCATACCCAAATGGGAAAGCTGGTAATGGAATAACAAATGACATCAGTTCGTGAGGCCGTAGTCCTCCTTACACACAAATGATGATTTCATAACCCATTTTATTGAAGTGGAGATGTTTTTAGGTCATGAAATTATTATAAAAAATACTAGTATATTTAATATACTTATTTTAAAATATCATAATTATTTAATAACAATTTAAGGAGGTGGAGAAAAAAATAAAATAAAGACACTCATTGAAGTACATTACCACTTTTTAGGTATCATCCTTAGGATATAACTAAAGCCATTGAAGACTTGATTTTTTTCCCAAAATAAGGATTCTAGGATGATATAAGGGATTTTGGGAAGTGATTTGGGTAGGTCTCAGCCTAAAAAAATAGGTTTGAAGGTGCGAAGAAGAGAGGATAGAGGTGACCTTTTATTAGTGGGGGAGAGGACACACATGCTATTTTTGAAAAGAATTGAGTTCTCCTATATTTTTCAGACATAAAAGGGTAAAAATGGACCATTATAAAAAATTATAGGTTTATAGATATAAATAATGCTATAAAATAGTTTTTATATGATCTTATTTTTCATTGTTGCAATTATATTTTTAGTTTAACCCCATAGTAAACCCATTTTTACCTTAACTACGCTAATTAATTTTAACTGCATTCACTACTCATTTTGGTCAAAAATTAATCTTAAATTAGTATTAATTATAAATTATTATGAATATATATTTTTAATCAATTTTTACAAATAAAATTCACATAAATTTAAAAATTTAATTTAAATTTAATTGTGTAGATGTGATAAGAAAGTGAGGTTTTGGGGGAAAATGTTCAAAAGTTTGCGAATTTTTTTTATCTCAATTAAATATAAAAGTTATTCCAATGAACTAAATTGGACTAACTAAAATAAAATTGAACTATTGGTTCTTTAAAACCAATTCAAAATATAATTTATAATTATAAATTATTTAAATTAAAAGATAGTTTCAATTGAAATTTATTATTTTTTGCTAATCATTAAAAAGGAAATATTTCAATAAGTCCAAAACATTAACCCTAAGATAATTTTTATATTCTAGTTAATATATATATATATATATATATATATATATATATATATATATATTTTTAAAACAAATTTTATAAAATTTGGTAATAATTAATTTTTAATTATGTTCACAAAGCATGATTAAACCATCATTTAGAAAAAATACAGTTTTAGGAAAACATTTATTTTTATTTTAAATGATTCTTATTTTATTTATAATAAATTTATAACTAATAAATAAGTATAAAATATGTATTTTTACAGTATATTTAATCAAATTCATACCCAAAATTCTAATAGCTAGGTGATATTTATCATATTTGATAATAATATTAATAATATACTGCTATTTGGTGACACTCAGTCTTACGTGTAACACAAGATATTAAAGAAAACCGATGTCCTGTGTAACGTAAGATAAAATCAGTGTTACATGTAACATATTCTATAGAATTAAATTTAATTATATTATAATTTCATGGTGTCACATTCTCCCCACCTTAAATAAATTGATTCCAGATAATTTAAACTTGATCTTGGTAATAAAGGGTTTGAAATCTGATTTTTTTGAAAAACCACATTGTAAAATGATTTAATAAAATCCACTCTTAATAAGAGATAATGGGAAGTAAAAAGTTCATATAGAAGATAATATAATTTTTTTTCAATTTGGATAACATTGGTGGAATGATAAGATATGTACATGGAGGTAAAAAAAAATATTTATAGAGAGTGATTGAGGTCACTAATCATATAAAATTGAACAATAAATAGAAATTTAAGCTCCTAAAAACAATAAATTTGTGATTATTTGAAATAGAATATGATTCTTTGTAAATTAAGGTAATATAATAACAATTTTTACAGGATCCCTTTTCCTAAAGTTGAATAATTATTTTATTATCCATGAATATAAGGAAATATAATTACTTGATAAATTTATATTTCATTAGAATAATTTATAACATTGGTTTTGATTAAGTAAATTTAAAATTAATAACTTAATCCAGGAAATAAATATCTATAAATGATTTTTTAATGCCCAAATCACTAAAATTCACTTTTAGCTGATCATAAGATCCATAAAAGAGTGAAAAGTCTTTCATCTATCTATAACTATTTTCCAAAACAAATATGGACATCACATGTTACCAAATATAGTGAATTAATTTCTAAAACTGAAAAGTTACACCATTTTTTGATGATTAATTTTTATTTTTAAAATCATTTAACTAAAAACAATGAGATATTAACTAGGACACCACATAGGCCTGTGATAGGCACCAAACCCTTATCAACCTTCGATCATGGGTTTAAGTCCCACATCCTTTCCATAAATAATGGTTTATAACCTAGAATATGTTTTTTTCTAAATTATATTAATAGTGTTTCTATAATTCCCCCCAAAAAAAATGATTTGCATTTTTGAAATAAAATTAATCATTAAATAATCATCTTACTATATTTTTCAATACAATCTTTTCTCTATAAAGTATAATTATATTATTTGACTATTATTAAAATGTAATTAATGATCATATTAACCTTAAATGTTATTAATACCTTTAAACTTATGTCTATAAAATTTAAAGGCATTATTCCCCAAATAACTTCTCCCCTAAAACATATAATTCTTGGAAAATTATCCCAAAATTTCCTTACAATTATGAAACTCCTAACACAAAAATTTCTAAAAGGGGTTTTTAGGACATTAAAATTATTATTAACCATAAACTCATATAAATAATGGTGTTCATTACTCTTAAGTTATTGTATACATATATTCTTACAAAATTTAACAAAACCCTTAAATGATTCATAATTCTTATAAAAAAATACCATTGGTAAAATACATCAAATTTTCAATTCTTGAATTAAAATACATAAATAATTCATCTATTTTATATCAACATAGTTTTTTTCCTTTTTATAGGGTTTAAAAATTAGAATATTCTAGTGATTTGGGTAATTCTCACCTTCCACACATTTAATTCAAAGAACTATAAATTGATCACTTGGATGAGATTTGTTTTTTTCTACAATACTCTTCATTTCTCCGTAGTAATTCTTTACATTATTATTTTCCTTCCACTCATGAATAATTGTCCTATTCAATTGAGATACTTTCCTAGGTTTATTTTTAGTAATTTCTTAAATGATGGAAATCATCCCTTATTCTCTCCATGGTATCTACCACTTAAGCTCTTAGTGAACTCCATCCTTATAGTTTTTGGTGATTCCAAAAGTTAGTTAAAGTATATATTATTAATCGTATTTGGGGAACACTATTTATGAATAATCATGATATATTTAACTTTTTTCATAATCCCATTTGGTTTTTAATGGTCACTAAATTTTACTTCATATTCAATGTTATCAAGATTTATTTGGGTTCCAATTATTGAAAAAAATAACAGTGTGAACAAAAATAATCATAGTGAGAAAAATATATAATCATTTATAGGTTTTAAAAATCCGGACACATTAATTTCAGTCTAAAAAACATTAGGACTAACAAGGTTCAATCATTTTAATTATCTATTAAAATCTTTTATAATGATTTTTAAATAAAATATGAATTATCCTAAGAATACCCCATGGGATTGTGAAACTAGGTTCACAGTAAGTCTTGTTGTGATGCACTAGGTGACGACCTAGTAAAAAAAATGCATCCTTTTTATAGTAATTACCCCTAGGTCCATCTATTCTAGAATGAAATCTTCTTTTTGTATGAAGAAAATATGTATTTCAAGTAAAAACAACATAATCTCAACCTTATGAAAACATTTGGATGTTCTTATATAATTAAACCCGATGTCAGTTATAGGTTTTTGATCCCTAATCAAAGTGTTCCATATGTATAGTTCAAAATAATATACTACACATCCTCTAATACAAACTGTAGTGACCCTGACCCAAGTATCTTACATTTGGTGCCTACTTTATTACATTGTCATAAGATACAAGGAATCACATCCTGATGGATTGAATAGTTTATTATTCTTGGTAAACTAGATACATACATGAGTCTTCCATTACATCTTAATACAATAATTACAGCATGATTTTTTTTCAAGAGTAAATTTATTCCATCTATCATATCCCTATATATCAGTCTTAGTAAACTACATGGAATCCTGGTAAAATGAAAAAAATAAGGGTGAGATCAAATGCTCAGTGAGGGCTAAGTAATGTGGATGATATCATGAATCAATATGAATAATCAATATGTTAAGGTAAATAATTGAACACACATTCCATTTAAATAACTTTACGACATGAATAGATAAGGTATAATCAATATAGAAAGGTAAATAACTAAAAACACATTCCATTTAATACATAACTAAGAATAAAATACATCCAGAGATAATATCGGTGTGAAATTAGCATGGATAATAATAACTAAATTCTAAATTAAGGTAATTATTAATTATCAGACAACATGTTTCAAAGGAACATGATACCTTTACTATCAAGACCATTCACAAGACAGTTTAAAACATATTGGGTGAAAACCCTTTTAACTAAGGCTAGCCAGCTGATTCGTCCCATGAGATTACCAATGCATCGAGGGGATTTATATAAATGATCTCCAACCCATTTCATGCATTTTCAAAGCATTCCTCTTATATTAAACAATCAATTTAATTAAAAAAATGTTCCTTATAATCAAGTATCTATATTGTGTAATGAATATCCTCAATTATTCAAATAATTTTCAAAGTAAAACATTGAATATAGAAATAAGAATTGATTTAAGAAATAATCATATCCATGATAAATAATATGTCTATTTTGGGGAAATTTATTGTCAAATTATTACATGGATGTGAATATGTCATAGAAAAGTTAATGACTAAAAAAATTAATCAAGAGAGTGAATGTCAAAAGTTTCCCAGGTTAAAATGATCATAAACCATGCATAACAATAATAAGGATGATATTAATGAAAATTATAACCATTGGAGTAAGAATAAAAATTTATTATCTTTTATTAATAGAAATACCATAAAAATATCAATAATAATAATACTTAGGAAAATAAATTTTTCATTTTGAAAAACATTTTGTAAATATTTTTATTTCAAAATCATTTACTTTAAAAAGATCTCACTAACTTACTAAGTAATGTTCAATAAAATGATGAAAATGAATGTGGGTAATTATGTACTTGTTATAAAAGATAAGAATAATATTCATTTTTTACTTTAAAAAGGATTGGAAAGTCCATTGTTCAGAAAACAATGATAAGATTCATTTATCATTTTTGGTAAAATCAAAACATAATTTATTTTGAAAATGGAAAATGTTTAATTTGAAAGAATTTTTTAAATAGTCAAATGGGTGAAAATTAATTTTATAAATTATTTTGAAAATACCAAAACATTTTTGAAAACATGTTAAAAAAAATGGTTTTGAAAGAAAACATGTTTTTGAACAATGAGAGAAATGAAGTCATATTTTTTGAAAAAAATTTCCTCAACTATTTTTAGTACCAAAGATTAAGGAAAATGTAATATAACAACAAAATATCATGAATAAATACTTTATAATAAAATTAAATGATTTTATTAATAAAATTACAAATTATTTCCATCAATTGATATTCAAGAAAAAACAATCTCTATTAAAATAAGGTTAGAAAATGAACACTTTAAATGATAATAACATTGAAGTGAAAATTAATAAATGAATAAATTATGTGTATCAACTATAATTACACATAAAAAAAGTATAAATAAAACATTATATAATCAAAATAAATTAAAAATGTAATTATATGATTAAATAATTAGTGAAATAGATGTTAAACCCAATGAGTTGAAATTGAGTCAATAAATCCTTTACCACCTGGTAAATAGTAATTTAAATACCATAAGAAAAAATAATTAAAATTAAAACAAAAAACATCATAAATAATAAATTATTCATGATATTATATGTAAAAGGGGTAGTATTTAAAACATATAAAATTAATTATGTGCATAATTTTATGATATGCATCAAAGAAATGAAATTGAGATGAAATCACTTACCTTATGCTTCCTTTTAGATGGATATAATTTAACCTCTTTTATAGTAGTTTTAAATACATTATAAACTTATAAAATAACCATATTAATATTTATAATATCATATATGATCATTTTATGACATCTTGTCACCCATTTGTTTATGATATTTCATTATTTTCATTGTTTTGGGTGTTAATTTCCTTGTTTTCTGATGCATGTTTTGTCATGAAACATATGGTTCTTGAAAATATTATATAGTTCTGTCATCTAAAGAATAATAATAATGGAATAATTATTGTATTTATACAATAATTATAACTTTAAAACCAATCATGAAATATGGTTATCAGAAATGAAGTACCTTACGATCGTGGAGACGGTAAGTCGTACGTATGAAAGTATAACATTTCCATTTTTCAATGTTCATTAAGAGATAAAAGTAAGTAATATTTTATATTTACATAATGATAATTATATAATATATAGAATATTATTTATTTAAATAAAATTATATATACCATCCT
Organism: Viscum album; assembly: GCA_963277665.1. Classification (NCBI taxonomy): domain Eukaryota; kingdom Viridiplantae; phylum Streptophyta; class Magnoliopsida; order Santalales; family Viscaceae; genus Viscum; species Viscum album. Next base: position 253,012,702 of record OY728133.1, read on the forward strand.
TGTGGTGTGGTTGTGAAAATAGAGTCACATCGATTCGTGAAGGTGGTAGTCCACAAGTACATGAATAACGTTATCAACATTATTTTAGTGAAAAGGTAAGAAATAAAATGATATATAATATCTATAAATAATGATAAATATGTCATTAATATAATTATTATTTCATTTATATTGAATAAAATATTTAATTTTATACTTATCACCATCCATGTGAAGCATTAGTGAAAGGCGAATCACAACACTTCATGAGGTGATAGCCCATCGTACACAAGAGCGACATTATTGTATCTCCAATGAAATGGATGGTAAAAAAATATATGTGATATAATGACTATATAGGTATAATTATTTTATAAATATCGTATTAATAGTTTATATCAATCATCATACCAAATCTTAAAAGGTGGTAATGGAAGAATGAATGACATCAGTTCGCTAGGCGGTAGTCCTCCATACACACAAATGACGATTTCATAATCTATTTGATGTAGGTTGTGATAATTGTAGATAATTAACATATTATAAAAAAATGATGTTATATTTAATACAACAAGGTTATTATATTATCATATTTTTATATTAATTTAAGGATGCGGTGAATGAAATAAAACAAAGATTCTCAATGAAGAATATTACCTCTTCTTTGAGTATTAATGATAAGTTTTCACTAAATCCCTTGTATGTTATATTTATTACAAAAATAACGATTTTTGGATGATATTTGGTATGTCAAGTTATTGGCTTAAATAAATAGGCTATAAGGTGTAAAGATGAAATGATAGGGTGTGGCACTTTATAAGTTAGAGGAAGACACACATGGTATTATTGAGAATAATTGAGTGTTCACATGTTCTTCACATTTCATAAGGGTAAAAAATGGTTTATTACCAAACCATATAGGTTTAATGGTCGAAATAAATCCATAAAATAGTTATTATAGAAATTTATAGGTCATTTTTACCCTTATCATTTTTGTTTAACCCCTAGTAAACCAATATTACCTTAACAATGGTAATTAATTTTTACTGAATTAACTATAAAATTTGGTCAAAAAATAATTTTAACTTATTATAAATTATAAATTATTATGAGTTCAAATATGGAATCCATTTTTATAAATTCCAATCAAATATGTTTCAAAATTTAATTTAAAATTAATCCCACAGTTTCGATGTGAAAGTGGGTTTTTAAGTCAAAATGTTCCCAAGTTTAAAAGTTTTTTATATCGAAAATCTATATGAAGATGATTAAATTCACCTAAATTTCATTAATTTATATAAAATTTAACTACATTTACTTTAAAACCAAATTAAAAATATAATTTTTTAAAAAGAAAAGAATGTTTTCAATTAAAACATAGTATTTTTCACTTCATCAAAAATAAAATATTTCAAGAAATACAAAAAATTCTCCCTAATATAATTTTTATATTATGATATAAAAATAAGTATTTTTTAAGAAATGGATTTTATAAAAGTGTTAAAAATTAAATTTAAATTATGTGCACAAAGTATGATTAAACCTTTTTTATAAAAAATAGTTTTTAGGAAAACATTTATTTTTATTTTAAATAAAAATTATTTAATTTGTAATGAATAAATAACTGATAATTTTTTTAAATATATATTTTCATAAGTTATTTAATTATATTCATATACTCCATTCTAATGTCTAGGTGATATTTTTCATATTAAATAATAATATTAATAGTATAATGTTGTTTGGTAAAACTCTGTCTTGAATCTAATGAAAGTTATCGAAGATACTTATTATTTCATGTAATGAACTATAAACACATCATTTTATGAAATATACAATATCAAATTAAATGTTATTATTATATATTTTTTAGGTGTCGCTACACCTCTACCCATGCTTAGTCTTATGAAATTTCTGGTGACGTGGGAGGGTGTGTCATGGAACTACACCTATGTCGTGAGGGGATTGGATTTTCTAGAGAGGGTTTTTGTTGATTTTTTGAGGTATTTGAAACCATATTGTAGTGTATTTGGATGTTCCATAGTGGTATCTATTGGGTAATAACATGCCACAATGAATGGTCTAGTTCATGTAGGGGTTTAAAATGATATAACCTCAATTATACTCAGAGGAGAAACTTTGTGATATGGAGGAGGAGGCCAGACTAAAATGGAATGATTCATGGTACTTGGTTTTTAAAATTTTTATATACACATTCCATTACCTTTAGGGTTTCTAAATTGGGGGGTTTTTAAAGGTTAAAACTACATATATGTCCATAAATGTGATTCCATGGAGGTCATTTTGATTGGGGAACCCCACCATGTTTTATGAGGCCACGTTATGGAGGCACAATGCCCATATTTTTTATCTAATAAAATTCATATTCTATAAATATATATTTTTATTTATCCTCTTTTTTTTCTCATTATATTCATCTAAACACATACTAATGGATTTATCCCCTACCAAACTCTTATATTTAGGCTTATTCTCCATCAATTTTAAGTGGTTCTTTATGGTTAATCATTATTTACACCACTTTATTATCCTCCTATCACCCCACCTATATTTCCCCAGGAATTTAATTATTTTAAAAACCCTAAAACCCTTGGAAGGTTTAATTAGGGGTTTCATTTCCCTAACCATTGGGATTTTGGGGTTTATGGTTCACATAGGGGGTATTCTTTCTTGATTTGGTGTTCACTATCGAAGGGGGAATGTTGTAGCTCATTTTGAGGGGTTTACCTGAGGATTTTGTTAGGTGTTTTTGTGAAATTCATTTAAAATTACACATAATTTAATTCATGATGGTATTAATCTATTTTTTCTAAATGAAATATATATAATATAATTTTTTTTAATTCTAAATTTTTAAGGGTTTGTTCATTTATCATAATGGTGTTCTAATGGTTTTCAAATCCTTAAAGAAATACTTTGAGTTACAAGTGATCGTGAAAATGTATAAATTACTTTACTCATGTGGGTTGGATTTTTAAAGGTATTCAACCCCATTTAGTTCATGGAAAATAGGAAATGTATGATTTTACATGGATTTCAATAAATGAATGCAATGATAAGATTTCATAATATGTTTTAAAAGAAGGGGATTTGGTGTTAAATAAATTTATGAAAGGATTTCAATGATTTGGTTTTAAATATTATTTTGAAATTGGATTTCACATGATATAAAATGACTTGGAATCCAAAGTATTATTTAGAAACCTACCATTTGGCACTTTATAAATTAATTATCCTGATGTATCCATGAGACCCTCATAGTATCCTTTGACTTGTTATGTGATAAGAACCTGAGGGGGATGTTGACTATTATAGTTTATATATACTGTTGATAGGGTTTTTTCTTGGGAGGGTGTTATAAGTGAGTTGAGATTTATTTTAAATGATAATTGATATGATGAATTTTTGATTCAATTGTATACTCACTTTCAGTCGTCACATTTATCATAACCCTAGGATGAGAGAGGTTTTGATTTATAAAACACTATCCAAGATCACACACTATATTTTGTCCCCTAGTGGTATGATATTCCCTCACAAGGGGGTTCATATGATGGGGATAGTGTGGGAAGGTTGGTTTTATATAGTGTGGTTTGGATGCAATATGTATGTAGCTGGTTCATTTTAGGTAAAATTTAGGACCATATCACCTTACAGACATGTGAGTTTCCAATGATACCTAGTGTTGTCGAGAAAATTACACATGATATTTTCATCACTACATTATTATATCATCTATTTCAATTGTCATGTATAGAACCTTTGGTTTATTATGGTTTTATGTGCATGTTTTAACATTTATTAATATGAATCCTCTGGGTTTTATGTTTTTTTATCCAATTTAGTTTGATTTTATAAAATGATTTTAAAAATGGTTTTAGGAATCTGTTTCCAAAGGTATAAATTGTTTCAATTGATATTAAGGATTTAAATAAAGGAATTTTAGGTTTAGTAGAGTATTTGTTTGCTTGTAAGACACAATGAATTATATTTAATGGTTTAAAATATTTAATTTTATTTTGGGTTTACTCACCCATTCATATTTATAATATTAAAATACTTTTTAACAGGAATAAAATTAAAAGGAATAAATTTTCCCTTTTATTCTTGTGAAAAAATTAATTTCTAAATGTGTTTTCAAACTAGAATAAAATAAATTTATTCTGAAATTAACCACACTAAATATTTGATGATATCCTACTTGGAACATTTTTATCACACTTTACACACACATCTATTGTGTATTTATCTTGCATATTTCATTTTAGGTGCTCAGGTTTTTATCTAATTATTTATATTTGGGTTGGGTTGATGAGGGATGTATTGTGATGTGGAGAGTGTCTGCGAGTTAGATGGAGATGGTCAATTTTTTTTGGGTTTATTTAATTTTCATGGTATGATTATGTATCATATATTTCAACCATATTAATTTTATTTACTTTTATACTTAATGTTTCTTGGATGGTATATTTTATTTTTATCAGTCATAAGTTGAATTATTTCTGGGTGTTGTATTATTTTAAACAGGTTAGATCATTTTAGTATTTAGTGACTAATTTTATTTCATATACTATTTGGAACCATTATTTTATAATTTACTCTAGAAAAATGTATTAATATACCAACAAAAATTCTTTGTTGGTTTTTTTTCATGTTAATTATTATTCAATAGTTAAATCATTCCAAATTGTGTATTCTTGAGACATTAGTGCTTGTCTCTAGCCCGTGATGATCAAGAGAACCCTTCATTCCAAAATTTTTATTCTTGATACCTTAGAGACTAATATTTTCATGAATCATGAGATGGATCATGAGTATGTGGTTGATGACCACAATTCATTCTGAAACTTGTGTTACCATGGGTATTCAAGAATCGAGTCTTTGATTAAATTTCTTTTCTATCATTTGATGGTATTTTAACACTTATGGGTGTTCATTTAGTTTTTTATGAATTTTTATAGGATTTATGGTTATAAATGAAAGGATAATTGATGGGTATGGGTTATATTGTATATTATAGAAAATAAACAGTGATCATACATTTGGTTTTTGGATTTTCAAAAACGTTTCGCTGTCATTGAATCATGACCTACCAAAATATGTCACCATGTTTTGTAAAATTATTTATTCCCATTGGATGTATTATATGATATCCATTGAATCATTAATTGTCTATGATTGAATTTATAAAATAGTTTAAATGCATTTAAGGGTATTTTTGTGATTTTTTTGTAATATTGGGAATAATCCTGATTAGTGTTTTTTGAGGGTTTTATTTATGTGTATTTTTTGGAAAATGATTTTATAAAAAACAAAGTTATTAAAAGATAATTTTTATGAAAAAAAATATTTTTTTTGTGATAAATATAATTTCATAAGGTATTTTGGTTTTGAACCAACTGTTTTGTGATTTAACTATAAGATAAAATTTAATTTTGGAAAAAATTTCAAATAATTAATAGTTTTGTAAGAAAAATATTAAAAAATTTGATTAAGATAATGTTTAATTAAAAAAAAATATATTTCCAAGTAAAAAATGTTTCAAAATATATATGTTATTGTAAACAGAGTTTTGGGATTCACTAAAAATTGTATTTTTTAAGGTAGATGTTTTATATAGGTTTTATCTTAGTGAATTGTGGTTTTTATGGGTTTTTAGTTTATGGTGGATTTTTGTGTCTTAATTTGTGAATCCCGAATTGGTTAAGTTTATGTTTCATGTTATTTAGAGTCTTCCTCTGAGAAATTATTTTAAAAATAGTATAAGTTATATTCATTGGAAATAATTCATGATGATCCTTGTCATTTAATTACAGTGTTTCATCACCTTATTGATTCTACATAAACATAAAATATATTGGTGGATCTAGAGCCATCAATACTTATTAATTCTATTAAAGAATTCTTGAATAATTATATGCATTCTTTTTTTATAGTGATGAATGATTAATTATGGAAATTTAGTGGTTAGAGAGGATTTATGGAGTCTTTAATTCTATGGAAACTTTTAAATATTTAAGGGAATACGCACAAATTATTCTATTGAAAGGACCCAACCTTGTCTAGTGGGTGATTATGGTTCCTACTTATCTTCACATGAGAATATCCTAGGAATTTTCCATGAAGAAATTTAATCATTGGAATTATCTTTAATATATGAAAGTAGAGAAACCCATCATGAGCCTTCATAAAGAGGTGTGGCCAATAAGAAAATATATTGATCATTTCTCATAGTTAATATTTTTTCCTCAAAACTAGTCAATAATGACATTTTTAAAGATTATTTTTTTGAAAGTGGGTTTTAACCAAACCTCATAGATGTTGTACTTAAATCTGGCCCAAAGTCATATAAGGAACCAGTTGAGATATATTTTTGGTTTTAAGTTGATTAAATAAATTCTGGTAGACACGAATTATAAAATCATTCAAATGAAGTTATGTCTTATCAAAGTGGAGTTATATACCATATGAAGAAAATAACTATAATACATTTATAGTCTGGATCACCTTGGAATTATAATACATCTTGGATGAAATTTCAAAGGACCTATATTTTATGTGACCTATTGGCCTATCATCAAATATTTCTTAATTAAAATTATCAAAATTGGAGGTCATGTTTATGACTGGTTTTGGGAGCATATTTTCTCTAGATTTCTTTGTGTATGGAGAACTAATAAAGATTTTAGGATTTTATTATTATGTATTCATGAATTCATGGATTTTTCTATTATGAGAAGTATTATAAAATGATTTTGTATATGTGTCATTTTTTTGGTTATGAAATCTTGTAATATATTTTTTTGATTTTTTTTGTGTTAGGGCTTGGTTAGTGTATTCGAAATAGGGAAAACTTGGTTCCATGATTGGGAAACTAGGATGACTATTGAGTTATTTTTATTGAGTAAATTTTAATGGTAAATCTAAATTTATATGTTTACTATGAGATGTTGTTCTAGTTTTGAGGTCCAGGGTTACTCTCTTAATTTATTTGGTGACTCAAGGTAGAATCCTATGTTCTCACTTTATAAGGGATGATCATAATTTTTTTTTCTATTTCATATTAGATGTGAGTATTTTTTAATAAATTTGGATAGATCTTATATTGTGGTTATTAATATTTTTTTTTCTTTTTCATTTTCAGTAGGATATTATGACCTAATTTTAGAGATGATTATAGTGATTGGTAGAGAACATCATTTCATGGATATATTACGGGGATGCGTTTCCTTGGGTGATCTGTTTCTTATAGATGTGTCTATATTCTTTTTCACCCATTTAGATAAATTCTAAATGATTGTAATACCTATGATAGGTCTATTTTCTTATTAGGTTGTGTCTTTTGTTTTATCTAAATTTGGGGTTGGAGATGTATAATATTGTTTTAGTAATTACCTAATAGGTTTCAAGGAATTATTTAGGTTTGGTGATTTCTCTCCTTCGAGAATATAGTTTGATTCCTATCTAGAAACCTCTTGAGATGAGGATTAATTATGATTCCTCTCTATTTTTATTCTATATTTACCAAGGAATTTCTGGGGGATTAATGTGGTATGGTGGGGAGAATTGTGAGTCCCTTATGTCACAGTTATGGTATATATTGTTTATAATTTTGGATATTTTTAATATAAAGGTTCTATTTTTTTATGTGTTTCAAGAAATCCTAAATACTTGTTGGTTGTGTTTTAGAACGCCATTATGTAACACATAGAGACTATAATGTATCCCACCCCTATAATTTATGAAATTTCTAATGAATTAGGATGTTTTTTCATGGAGATAGGCATTTGACATGATGGGTTTGAATTTTCTTTAGATGGGTTTTATTTATATTCAATTGGTAATTTAAACCATGTAATAATGGGTATGGCTACTATATGAAGCTATATATGGGGGGTGAGGGGAGTATACAATAATGAATAGTCTATTCAATAGATGGAGTTTCATATAGAATTACCCTGATTCTACTTAAATGAGGTGATTTTCACTATAGAGGAAGATACCACACTTTAGTGGCTGACCTTAGCATCTTTGGTTCTTCATGTACAATATACACAATACCACAACACATATGGATACTTCATGATGTGTCTATTAAGAGTATAATTACAATATAGGCCATAGAGAATTTTCCATGGTGGGAATCTTGATAGGGAAACCAATTAGTATTTCAAGAGTTCGCATCAATGAGGTGGTTTGTTTAAATTTTTACTCTGATGAAACCCCTACTCATTTTAAATGTTTTATCCTCCCCTCCTACATCATTTCATCAATTGATCATAAAACATCCTAAGGTAACAATTTCCCTCCCTTACCCTTTGATTTACAAATATTATCCACCGATTCCATGTTATTATTCATGTTAAACTCATTCTTTCATTTTTTATTAATCTACCCTCTTTACCTCCCCCATATTCATCTGGTTTTCCTTCTTTTAAAAATTCTAATGGACATAGGTGGAATGAAATAGGGTTTTACATGACTCAACTAAGGTGATTTATGTGTCTGGGATTCATGGAGGAGATCTCATTTCTTAATTGGAAATTTTTATCGAAGTAAATATGTTGAGGCTAATTATGATGGTTTTATTCTTGTATTGAGGTAAGATTTTTTGTTCACTTACTTTAACTGGAATGTCATCAAATGAATGACGAATTTTAATCCTTTTTTAAAAAATTATATCTATATTTGATAATTTTTAGGGATTTCTAGAATGTTATAAGGATTTTTTCACTTAGTATAAATGTGATTTAATGTATTTATAATATTTAATGTTATTTTCATATTCCACATGAGAGTAATTTTTTTAAAATTGTTTAAATTAGGTGTCTTTTGATTATTATAGGTTTTTGATCCTGTTTGAATCATAGAAAAAGGGATAGGTTTGGTTTTACAAGAGTTTTTTGAATGGAAGGAAATGATAGAATCCATAAATAGTTTTAAATATGTTGGTTTTTGTTTTAAATGGTATGTCTAGATTTTCATGATTTTGTATAAAATAATGTTTTAAAAGTGAAATTAAAATGACAAAAAATGTTTTTTCATCATAATTCCATTTTATAAAAGGGTCATTTAGTACTATATATTTTTTTTTCATATTGTATGTTTGCGATCCTACTTATCCCATTTGAATTGTTTTTTGATAAGGACCCAATAAGGATGCTGAATATTATTTTATATAGATGTTATGCATGTGTGATGTTTCTTGTGAGGATGTTGTATGTGATACGAGATTTATTTTAAATGATAACTGATATGATGCTTTTTTATTTGATATTTTTATCACCTCAAGTTGTTTCATCAATGTGGATCCTATAGTAAGAGATATATTTATATTTATACTATACTAGTCTATAAAACACACTAACTAGTATCTCTAAGTTATATACAATGACTTGGCTATGAAGGTACCCCCAATGATTATAGTGTGGGTATGTCGAGTGGTTTGTGTTCTAGTTTAGATACAATGTAGGATGCTGTTCGGTCCATGTCTGGTAAATTTTAGTACCATCTCATTATAAGATCTAGTGAGATACCCATGTTACCTAGTGTTATTGATAATATTACCTTGGAGGTCTCCATAATTTTTTAATTTATCGACTATTTTTATTGGTATGTGTTGCACCTTTGGCTAATTTCCGTTACCTATGTACTATTTTTCATTTATTGATTTGGTTCCTCCTTATTTAATGTTTTTATTTATGATGTGTAACTTTTTTGTTCTAAAATTATTTTTAAAATGGTTTCATGAAGGTGTTTATATAATAAAAATTGTTTCAGTTGATATGTGGGATTTTAAGAAGGGTTTTTAAGTTTTATAGAGGATTTATTTTCAAAGAAAACACAAGAAATTATATTTTAAGGTTTAAAAGTAATACCTTTTAATAATTTTGATTCATTATTGTCTTATATAAAAAGGTGTGGTTTCATGAAAAAAGAAAAATGAACTATATTTTATTTATTATTATTAATTTGAAAAAATATAAATTCTAAATGTTTTTTAAAAAGGTCATGAATTAAATGTCTTTTTAATAGAACTATCCAATTTATTTTTTGAAATCTTATTGGTAAAAGATTTACCACACCTTGAATAAACACAAACATTTGTATGATGCCTTTATGTTTCCCTTCAGCTACCCAGGTTGATATTGGATTATTGATGTATAGGTTGGGAGAATGAGGGATGGATTGGAATATGGTGTGTTACCATATGTTACATGGATATAGTGGATATTTAGTTGGGTTTATTTTTTTGGGATGATTATGGATAATCCCATTTGGAAATATTTTATTTTATTTATTTTACACTATGTATTGTCTATAAGGAACCGACCATAAACCTTACATAATATTGAATTAAATGAATAATTCACACTGAGGATATTTTCAGGTTTAGAGTTTTATAGAATTAAAACATAACTGTTAAATCTCAAATGATTACAAAGTAGACACTTCTACAAAGTTTCCATTTTTTTTACAAAACATAAACTCTTAAAAAAAAGTGTCATGTATAGTTCCTTGTTTAAGACAAAATGACTTTTCCTTGATCCCATCCTTGAACATATTCCACATTATTTCATGTGAAAAAAATTTCAAAAAAACTTGGGAAGAGCATAAAAAGCTCCGTAAGGGATACACAAAGAAAGAAAACTGTTAGTTTTTTTAAAACAACAGGTAAAACATGAATAATTTATGATAAGTAATAATTTTCACCTTTATGAAGTAGTAAATACTCTTCACTAAATAAAAGATCATTACTTACCCTTTTGTAACCAAAATATTACCATAAAACCCATATAAAGAACACATAACATATAAAGGTAACTTGGGACATAAACATACTTAAATGGAATAACCATACGGTCGACTTCCACACATATCACAAAATGGAATAGCCATACGGCCAAATTCCATACCCAATGCATTGGAGGTTATAATGTAACCACCCGTCATGGAATTCATGGCACGACCCGTCATTTGGTTTATCACGTAACAACCCGTCAAATGTCCAAGTACCATTATAAAATCATAAGACATAAAAAAAATATAAAGGAAATAAAACATTTCCATATTTCAATCACAATATATCACATAAATATATTGACATAACAAATAAATTATCAAAACCATTTTCAATACCATACTACATAAAATATTATATGGTATTTATTTTCTTTTAAAAACATTACGACTTATTGAAGAAGCCAAAGATCAAATAATACTCACAGCAGCATAAAAGGTCGCTATCACTGCATATGTTAAAAGAAACATTCCTTTTTTTCATTTTGTAAAGCGCTTTATAGAAAAATATTCCCTTTGAAAACCCAAGGTTGTTTATACAATGTATAAAAGAAAGTCATGTATTAAAACAAAATATGCCCCAATGAAAGGAGATTGAGATCAATCCCCTTACCTCGTGTCCGACTTGACTTGATCGTTCTTTAATCTTCTGAATAATAAAGAAATGTTAATTTATACTTTCTTAAGAAACCTTTTCAATTTTATTATTTATTTTATATCACTTATTACCATGTTATAAACATTATGTAATCATTTAATTTAATATTATTCGTTTTGTTGATATTTGGTACTTGAGTCAAAAATGGACTTCTTATAATCACATGTTGTTCATGTGGTCAAAGGTTAATTATTTCCAGAATGATATTCATGATTTGGATATCATATATATCATATATATCCATCATATACATGTATTTATAATAGTACATAACATTTAGTGGTAAGAAATGAAATGCACCGTTCATGGAGACGGTAAGCTGTACATACGCATGAATGCTACTTCCATTTCTATTTCATATTTAATTGAATTAAAACATAATTATACATAGTAGTATTATTATTCAAGTATTTTATCATATATAATATCATTAAATCTATCATTTATACATACCACATATGGTATGAATGAGTCATATAACTTTGAGGGGGCGGTAGTCCGCACTTCCACAAATGAAATTATCGCGTTTACCCATAATGGAAACCATAAAGGTATGATATAAATGGAAATTACATAAGAACAAGGAAAAAATAAAAATAATATATATCATATATAAATATAGTTCCATCATAATGGCCACCATGAGAGGCAGTTGGAGATATTTGAACAATCATCGTTTCGTGAGGCGTTAGTTTTCCATCCACAGAAACATTATGTTCTTCATCCATTAGATGGAGGTGTGTGTAAGTGTAGTTATAATACTTCTCATAACAAAATCCCAGTATATTTAGGATACTGGTGTTTTTACAAAATAAAGTAATAAAAAGAGTTTGGGGGTTGGAGAAGTAAAATAAAAGAAAACAATTTAAGAGAAACCGTTACCTTTAATTTTGGTAACTCCCTTTGGTTTGAACCAAAGGACATTGTGAAGTGCCTTATGCCTAAGGTAAGACTTCTATGAGGAAGATAGGGATGTAGGAATATTAATTTAGTAGAGGTTGGATGATGCAAAAGGCTTTAGTGGTGTGAGGAATTGGTTAGAAGTGGTCTACTTTTAAAAGGAAGAGGAGGGGCTCTTTAGGAAAGTTTGTAAATATTATTTTATTATATAATGATATTAGGTTTATAAAGGTTAAAAAATCATTAAAGTAGAAGATAATATGACTCATATTCAAAATAAAATCACCCAATCATAATTTGACATGTTTTGGATAATATTGTAATCATTATAATAATATTTATTTAAATGATTTATTAATGAGGTAAACACTACATCATTATTCTGTCATAAACAATTTAATTTATTTGATGTCTAAAAATTATAAACAAAATACCATGATGTAGGAAATAATTTTATATTTCCAATGAATATTTATAGTCGAAAATATAATTTATATAACAGCATATAAAAATTAATTTACTAAAAGCTTTTTGTTTTTGTCATTTTTGCCTTTACATTAAATTAATTAATCTAAAGTGTCATTATCATTCATAAGTGGCTCCATGGGGTCCCAAAATAGACCCAAATATGAACATGGTCGGCCATTACTAATCCATTAAGGTTAGGAAAAGTGTTAAGGTAATTTTGATTTATTATAATGTTTGTTTTACCTTGAATTACCCTATTTACCTTTAACCGCGGTAAATAAAAGTCAAAAGTTATTATTCACCAAAAAATATTTTGATCTTATTGAACCAAATTTTACATCTTGATAACAACCATGTATGTTGGATTTTTGAAATTAAATTCACATAAGCAGTTAAATTTCATTTAAATGAAAAAGTTAGTTATTTAACTACTACTAAGTGGTTTCACTATTCATCAAAAATTGATGTTTTTCAGAAAAATACCAAAAATTAAGCCAAATCTTAATTTGATATTATGAATTCAGAAATGAAGTCTATTTTTTCAAATTCAAACCCTAGAAGTGGCATTAATTAATTTAAAATTAATTATCGTTGTTATAATAAACGCGTGTTTTTAAGAAACAATAACTATCAAAAGATTGACACTTGTTTATGTCCAATTTCGAAGTCAAATTAATTCCAACGAAAAAAATTGGATTAAATGGTAAAAATATATTCTAATTACACTTTAAAACCAATTAAAAAGATATTATAACCATATAAATAAATTATATTAAAATGCAGTTTTGAATTAAAAAACAATAGTTTTCACTATTCATTAAAAATGAACTTTATTGGAAAAATTACAAGAATTTACACAAAGTAAATTTTGATGTCCCCATTATAATTAAGAATTTTATTTGGTCAATTAGAATGTATTAATGTGAGAAAAACTATATCTAAAGATGGTTCTCCATTAAAAGGCGGTAAATCAACCTTTTAATGTAAATTATGCTTAAAATGAGATTCATTCACATTTTAAACCTCTAAATTTTATTGGATAAATGTAAATACATTTAAAAAACATGTATAATCATATTTTAGTTATTTTTGTTCATTCCCCCTAATAAAATGGCTAGGAGTTAATTACCATTTAAAATAATATTTTATTATTAGTGTGCAACGTAAGATTTCAAAGAAACCCGTTGTTGCGTATTGGGTACGCTATCAAACATAGCAACCCATTTAAAGTAAAAATAATATTTAATTCAAAAATATTAATAAATATAAAATATGTCTTATTCTTTATTTACCTGCGATGTTACATCCTTCCCCCTTTTGGAAATTGCATCCTTGTAATTTTTATTCACTTACCAAAATAAGTGGGGGTATTTGTCCCTCATAGAATTTTCAGATTCCCACGTTGCCTCTTCAATCATATGGTTTTTACAAAAAAACTTTACCTGAAAAATTACCTTACTCCGCAACAATTTCTCTCTACGATCAAGAATATGGACTGGTTGTTATTCATAAGAGAGATTCTCTTTCAACTGAACTACCTCTGGGCTCAAAACATGAGATGAATCTAGCATATACTTTTTCAACATCGAAACATGAAAAACATTGTGTATCTGGGATAAACATAGAGGTAAAGCCACTTTGTACATAACTGATCCAAATTTCTCTAAAATTTCGTAAGGTCCAATGATCCTCAGACTCAACTTTCCCTTTTTACGAAAACACATCACACTTTTCCAAGGATAAACTTTGAAAATACATGATCACCTACCTCAAAAGAAAGATCATTCCTCTGGTTATCTGTATAATTTTTCTATCTGCTCTGAGCTGTTCTCATGTGATTTTGAATCAACTGATCTTTCTCTGCCATCTCTACTACCAATTCTGGTCCCATCAGCTTCATTTCACCTACTTCATCTCAAAAAGCTAGAGTTAGACAATGTTTTCCATATAATGCCTCAAATGGAGCCATCTGTATACTAGAATAAAAACTGTTATTATATGAAAATTCAACCAAAGAAAGATGTTGGTCCCAAATTCCCTGGTAATCCAGTGAAAAAGCAAGTAGCATATCCTCCAAAGTCTGAATTGTTCGTTCTAACTGCCAATCTGATTGCGGATGAAAAGATGTACTAAAATTTAATTCAGTACCCAATGACTTCCTAAGGACTTTCCAAAAGTTAGATGTAATCATGGGATCATGATCAGATACAATGGAGAGGGGAACTCCATGCAACCTGACTATCTCTTTACCATACAACCGAGCACGATGATCTAGAGACAATGGATCTCGAATAGGAAGAAAACGAGTTGATTTATTCAATCTATCAAAAATAATCGATATTGCATTATTACCTCGAGATGTCTTCAGTAATCCCATAACGAAGTCCATTGATATATTTTCCCATTTCCACTATGGCACCGGTAAAGGATGAAGCATTCCTTTTGGTAAATTCTGCTCTACTTTATCCTGCTGACAAGGAAAACACTTCATAGTAAAATCAGCAATATCACTTTTCATTCCATCCCACCAGTAATACTCCTGAAGATCTCTGTAAATCTTAGTACTGCCCGGATGAACTGAAAACGGGGAACTATGAGCTTCACATAACAACTCATTCTTCAAATGTGAATCACAAGGCACACATAATCTCTTTCCAAAACTCAAAACACAATCATTATCAACGTTAAATTCAGTCAACTTACCCTTCTGAGCCAACTCTACCTTTTTCTATAACTCACTGTCTTCTTTATGAGATTGATTTATTCTTTCTAATAGAGATGATCTCACTGACACCTAATACGAAACAGAAGAATTTCCTACACCAACAACTTCTATGACAAAGTTCATCAAATAAAAAACCAAAGGATATTATTTCAAATGTAACATATTTAATGAAACATTACTTTTTTGACTCAAAGCATCAAACACTTTATTTGCTTTTTCTGGATGGCAATGGATCGTGCAATCATAATCCTTGATTAATTCCAGCCATATCCTCTATCTAATGTTGACTTTTTTTGAGTGAATATATACTTTAAAACTTTTTGGTCAGTATATATTTCACATTTTACTCCATACAAACGATGCCTCAAAATTGTTAAAGAAAAAACAATAGCAGCTAATTACAAATCATGTGTAGGGTAATTTAACTCATGAAGTTTCAACTGATGTGAAGCATAATAAATTACCCGATCATTCTGCATTAGGACACAACCCAGTACTTTCAATGAAGCATCACTGTAGATAACAAACTCACCATTTTTGGATGGCAGTACCAAAATTGTATCATTCACCAATCTCCTTTTCAATTCCTGAAAACAATCATCACATTCTTTTGTCCAGATGAACTTAAATCCTTTTCGAGTTAACTTAGTCATTGGACTAGATAAATGTAGAAAATTTTCAAAAAACCTTTGGTAATAACCTGTCAAACCAAGAAAACTATGGATCTCGGTTATATTTGTGGGTCTTGGCCATTCTTCAACAACTTTGGTTTCAGGAGGATCAACAGTTATTCCATTTTTTGAAACAATGTGACCAAGGAATGAAATTTGTTGTAACCAAAAATCACACTTGCTGAATTTCCCATAAAGTTAATTTAATTTTAAGGTTTTCTAGACAACCCTTAAATGACTTCAATGCTCCTATTTACTTTCAGAATAAAAAAAAATATCATCAATAAAATAGCCAGAATTTTTCACCTGATCCAACTGAGCAATTACTGCAACAAACAGTTCAATTCTGATTCTAACCATCTAAGGATGCAGATTTGGAAGGTCATTTACTTCTGTATGCCTTACCATCACAACTTCCACGTCTACTATAAGAAAAACCACTCTCAACATAGAAATATCTTAGGTGAAGCATCATGGTAATCTATAAATTCTATATCATTTCAATATTACCAGAAATTAATTTATGGACATTTATTTAACAATACCCTAACTCCTAAAGTAATCTAAACTGACCATTGCTACCAACTATAAGGACCTTACCTTAAACCTTACAAAATATTGAATTAAATGAATAATTCACAATGATGATCTTTTTAGGTTTAGAGTTTTAGAGAATTAAGACATAACTATTACATCTCAAAAGATTACAAAGTAGAAAATTCTACACAGTTTCCATTTTTTTACAAAACATGAACTCTTGAAAAAAAGAGAGTCATGTCTAGTTCCATGTTTATGACAACAAGACTTTTCCTTGATCCCATCCATGACCCTTTCCACATTATATCCTGTGAAAAACATTTCAAAAAAACATGGGATGGTCATAAAAATCCCGATAAGGGATACATAAAGAAGAAAAACAGTTAGTTTTTTTAAAACAATAGCTAAACCATGAATACTTTATCATAAGTAAAAATTTTCACATTTATGAGGTAGTAAATACTCTACACTAAATAAAATATCACTACTTACCCTTTTGTAACCAATATATTACCATAAAACCCATATAAAAACAGATAACATATAAAGGTAACTTGAGACATAAACATACTTACATGGAATAACAATACGGTCGACTTCCACACATATCACTAAATGGAATAGCCATACGACTGTCTTCTATACCCAATGCATTGGGGGTTATAATGTAACCACCCATCCTGGTATTCATGGCACCACCCATCATTTGGTTTATCATGTAATCACCCGTCTAATGTCCAAGTACCATTATAAAATCATAAGACATAAAACAAGTATAAAAGAAAGAAAACCTTTAAAAATTTCAATCACAATATATCACTTAAATATATTGACATAACAAATCCATTATCAAATCCATTTTCAATACCAAAATACATAAAATAGTACACGATATTTATTTTTTTAGAAATAATACGGATTGTTGAGGAAGCCAAAGATCAAATAATACTCGTGGCGACGGAAAATGTCGTTGTCATCGCTTATGTTAACATAAACATTCCTTTTTGTCATTTAGTAAAATGCTTAGTAGAAACAGATTCCCTTTGAAAAGTCAAGGTTGTTTATACAATGTATAAAAGAAAGTCGTGTATTAAAACAAAATATTCCTCAATGAAAGGAGATTGAGACGAAGTCCCTTACCTCATGTCCGATTTGACTCGATCATTATTTAATCTCCTGAATAATAAATTAAAGTTAATTTATACCTATTTAAGAACAGTTTTCAAGTTTATTATTCCTTTTATATCACTTATTACCATTTTATAAACATTATGTAATCATTTATGTTAATAATGTTTGTTTGGTCGATATTTGGTACTTGAGTCAAAAATGGACTTCTTATAATCACATGTTGTTCATGTGGTCAAAGGTTCATTATATACAGAATGGAATTCATGATTTGGATATCATATATATCATATATATCCAGCATATACTTGTATTTACATTAGTACATAACATTTAGAGGTAAGAAATGAAATTCACCGTTCATGGAGACGGTAATCCGTACGTATACCTGAACACTACTTCCATTTATATTTCACATTTAATGGAATTAAAACATAATGATATATAGAAGTATTATAATTAAAGTATTTTATCATATATAATATCATTAAATCTATCCTTTATATGTAACACATATGGTATGAACGAGTCATATCACTTTGAGGGGGTGGTAGTCCACACTTCCTCAAACGAAATTATCACGTTTACCCATAATGGAAACAATAAAGGTATGATTTAAATGGAAGTTACAGACGCATAAATAAAACATAAAAATAATATATGTCATATATAAATATAGTTCCATAATAATGGACACCATTAGAGGTGGTTGGAACTATTTGAACAATCATCGTTTCATGAGGCATTAGTTTTCCATCCACAAAAACATTATGTTCTTCATCCATCAGATGGAGGTGTGTGTAAGTGTAGTTAGAATACTTATCATAACAAAATCCTAGTATATTGAGGATACTGTTGTTATTAAAAAAGAAATTAATAAAAATATTTTAGGGGTTAGAGAAGTAAAATAAAAGAAAACAATTTAAGAGAAACTATTACCTTTAATTTGGGTTACTCCATTTGGTATGAACCAAAAGACTTTTTGAAGTGCCTTATGCCTAAGGTAAGGATTCTAGGTGGAAGAGTGGGATGTAGGGAGCTTAATAGAGAAGATGTTGGATGAGCCAAAAGGCTTGAGAGGTGTGAGGAATTGGTTAGAAGTGGTCTCCTTTTATAAGGGAGAGGAGGGGCTCTTAAGGAAAGTGTGAAAATATTATTTTATTATATAATGATATTCTGTTTCTAAAGGTCCAAAAATCATTAAAGTAGAAGATAAGATGACTGATATTCGAAATAAAAAAATCCAATCAGAATTGGACATGTTTTGGATAATATTTTAATCATTATAATCTTTATTATTTAAATGATTTATTAATGAGGTAAACAATCCATCATTATTGTGTCATAAAAATGTTAATTTATTTGATGTCAAAAAATTATAAACAAAATACCATTATGTAGGAAATATATTTATATTTTCAATGAATATTTATAGTCTAAAATAAAATTTATATAACACCATATAAAAAATTAATTTACTAAAATCTTTTTGTTTATGTCATTTTTGCCTTTACATTAAATTAATTAATCTAAAGTGTCATTATCATTCATTAGTGGCTCCATGGGGTCCCAAAATATACCCAAAGATGTAAATGGTCCACCATTACTCATCCAATAAGTTTAAGACAAGTGTTAAGATAATTTCGAATTATTATAACATTATTTTTACCTAAAATTACCTTATTTACATTTAACCACTATAAATAAAAGTCAAAAGTAAATATTCACCAAAAATTATTTTCATCTTATTGAACCACATTTTACTTCTTGATAACAACAATGTATATTGTATTTTTTAAATTCAATTCATAGAAGTGGTAAAATTTTATTTAAATGAAAAAGTTATTTTTTTAACTACTACTAAGTGGTTTCACTATTCATCAAAAATTGAAGTTTTTCAGAAAAATACCAAAAATTCAGACTATGATTTAATTTATATTCTGAATATAAAAATGATGTCTATTATTCCAAATTAATAATATAGAAGTGAAATTAATTAATTTAAAATTAATTTCCGTTGTTAAAACAAAAAGCGTGTTTTTAAGAAATAATAACTATCAAAAGATTGACACTTGATTATGTCCAATTTCAAAGTAAAATTAATTCCAATGACCAAAATTATATTAAATGGTAAAAATATATTCTAATTTAACTTTAAACCCAATTAAAAAGATAATCTAACCATATAAATAAATTAGATTAAAATTCAATTTTGAATTAAAATACAATATTTTTCACTATTCATTAAAAATGAACTTTATTGAAAAAATTCAAAAAATTTACACCAATTAAAATTTTATGTTCCCCATTCTAAAGAAGGATTTTATTTGGTCAATTAGAATCTATTAAAGTGAAAAAAACTATATTTAAAGAGGTTTCTCCATTAAAAGGCGGTAAATCGACCTTTTAATGTAAATTATGCTTAAAATTAGATTCATTCAAATTTTAAGCCTCTAACTTTTGTTGGATAAATGTAAATATATTTAACAAACATGTATAATAATATTTTAGTTATTTTTTCTCATTATCACCAATACAATGGCTAGGAGTTAACTACCATTTAAAATAATATTATATTATTCGTGTGCAACGTAAGATTTCAAAGAAACCCGTTGTTGTGTATCGGGTACGCTATCAAACATAGAAACCCCTTTAAAGTAAATTTAATAATTAATTTATAAATATTAATAAATTTGAATTATGTCTTATTCTTTATTTACCTGGGATGTTACATTGTCTGAATGGTTTCTTTTATTTTCATTAGTTAGAAGATGTGTTGTTTCTGAATGTTGTAATATTTTCCATGATTTGGATCATTTATTTGGTCATGACTCATTTGGTTGGATATATTATTTACAACTATTATTTTATTATAAATTCTAGACTAATGTATGGATGTACAATGTTATATAATTGGTAGGTTTATAGTGTCTGCTTATTATTATTTGAATGTAAAAATTTTCACCAGTATGTATGCATGATTCTCTGGTTCTTTTTTAGTACTTATGAGTATTTATAACACCCTTATATAATTATTATGGGTTAAACTAGGTGACATAGTTTGTTCACCTAGGTTGGTTTGTGATAAGATACGTCAGGGGATAGAAGGAGGGAACTTGGAAATAATGGTTCCACTGTCTCACAAAAAGATATATGAAAAAATGATCCACTAACATGGGGACCACATAAAAAATATCAAGGCACCAAAAGAGACACAAAACATAATTAGAATGGGATCTAACATGATGGATTAAGAAATAAGTGTATAAAAGGATTGAATTTAGTCTAAGACTCTAGTGATAACCACATAAGAAAAACCCACCAAACATAAATACCCATGAACCAAAATAATCAAATCCTCGAACCAATGAGCCACTGTCATAATCCCAAACCATCACTGGAACCATAAAATTGGATTTAAATAGGGTTTAGAATGATGGAGATGATGAAAAGTGTAAAGGATTAGGGATAACAAGGCTTTGGTGATAGAAGAAAAAAAATAATTTATAAAACTGAGAAACCCCTCAGAAGAAAAAATGAACCCAAAAAAGAGAACAAGGAAAACAGGAAAATAATATATATATTATATAATAGTTTTGGGTTGTGTTTATTTATAGAACACACATGCACAAAGATCTGTGTGTTTAATTTATAAAACACGTACACACACACACACTCACACTCACACATATATATATATTTCACTAAATTCATAGACACACACACATATGCATCTCAACAAAGATATATATATATATATAATGAATACACATATATATATACATATATATTCCATAGAACATATAAATACAAATATATAAATATAAACAAACAAACAAACAAACCTATACAAACCCATACATATGTTGATATGTATATATATATATATGTATAAGTATGTTTTCCACAAAACATGTATTTCTGTGGTCTACATAACAAGCATGAACACACACCCAGACAGTCCTATGAGCATAAATTTATTAATATAATGAAATGTTATTAAGAAAACATTAAATGTATATTGAATAAAAGTTAATTTCTGAGAAAAACAAAAAGGTTTTATAATTTATTTTATTTATATAACATGGCATAATATAATAAACTATATTGTTTTTCATTAAAAAAAGAACCCACTTACAAATACTATATATATATTTGTGTGATAAGTAGAGAGATAGAGAGACAAATTTGTTTCGATTGAACATGAAATAGAGGCATATAAAACAATTTTTATATTTAATCAACATAAAATTTATTTTATAAAGTTGAATCTATTTTTAAGGTTTATAAAATAAAATTTTCAGAACAAAAAATATAATGATAAATTATATACATAAGATAAAAATTACATAAAAAATATAACAAAAACAAATTTTTAAAAATAAATCAAAGAAAAATAAATATTGATATTTAAATATTATTGAATCAATAGAAAATGTGTTCAATGTCTAATCAATATGGATTTAATATATTAACATTATCAAAAATTCATATTTTAAATTATGATTTTTCATCAATATATATGTCTACAGAACGTAGATAGTCTGTCTTTACCTATCCATGAAACATTTATTTATTCAAAAAACATTACTTATTATATATTATGTATGTTATTGTAGAAGATAATAAATATTTATATATTCATATATGGGAAAATAATATTTATAATCATTCATTGAACATTATTTATATACAGGTCTATATAACATTATTTCTCACTGAACTTAGAACATCATTATTTAGAGAACATAAATCATTACATAACACTATAAATTAAATTATTATCTATAAAGTTTTATGCCAATACATACTATTTATATTATTATATCACAAATATTTATATAAACCCATATTTTAGTACATATAAAAGAAATACATCAAAAAACATTTAAAACATATTTTCTAGGAATAATTAATACAAAAAATAGATTTTTTTCTATATCAATCAAAAATAAAAAAATTATGTTATTTTCATTTTTAAATTAATCCCTATATTTTTCATCCCCATAAGAATAGAGAAACTAGTATAAAACCAATAACATATAAAAACTTATTTGGACAAAATAATTTTTAAAAATATTTTTAGATATGGAAAATAGTTATAATTTGGGATGAGATGATGAAGTTGTACACCTCACTAAAACCCTATCTCTCTCATTGATGGAAGATCTGTCCACCATATATGAATTAAATTGAAGGGTGTTTATCATTAATAGATTAAAATATTATATTAGGGTGAATATTGAAAATGTGAGGGTGGATATTGATGGGGTGATATTGGAAAAGGGTGGCTTTAATTTGATAAAAAATCTTAATACGACATAAGGGGGGATTCAATTGGAAGTTAATCATAAAGGGTTTCTATGAAATTAGAGAATAGTGAATGAATGATCCTAACATATATTTTTTAATAAATCATATATTATGGTTTTCATAAAAATCCATTGTATATAAACATATATAAGGGTTTTTAAAAACAATTAATATATAAAATTTAACATTTCGGGTGATAATATTTTATGTTTTTTACATTGTAATATATACATAATATATTGGGCTTTAAAAAAAAATCCATCATATATTTTTTAAAAACCAAATTTTTGTATCATTATGTAATATAAATTTCTAAAAACCATCATATATAATACATTTTATACACATGGTTTTGTAGTAGTGGAAATTTTTTAACCATATAAAATGAGTATTACCATGTTAAACACACCCTAAATAAATTAACTGTTAGGTTATTATTTAATTAATACATCTAGAACATTCATTTTTACTAATAAAAATAAAAATATATTTATAATTGGTGATTTAATTGAATAAATGTATGATATATTCATGTTGTATAATAATTTATAAATTGTTTGGTTCCTTATATAATAATTTATATGATATCCAATTGAGTGACCAAAATAAATATTTATATCTAAATGAATCTAATAAGTTTGAAAATTTATTTTCATTAATACTGAACATATATTGAAGGTATATGAAAATAATGAATTAAAAATTAAAATTATTATGAATATCTTAAACCATTAGAAGGATTAATACTTAGAAAAATGATGATAAATGTCTTGAATGCATACCATCATAAAATAGAGGATATCGTATTGTAGAATCCATTTGTATTAAAATTAATGAGAAATTATTTATTTCATTAATGGATATATTTAATTAGACAATAGAAGGTATTATAACTAAAATTTATGAGAATATTTAAAGTATGGATTCAAATTCAGGCACCAAGAATGTCAAAGATAATTGAAATAATTGTCACTGATGTCGATGGTTATATTATGGTTATTTAAAAAAGAGGTGAGATGTTATATTGAAAATTATTAATTTCCTAATGATAGAGTCTTTTTTTATCACCCAATGACCTTTAAGGATAATATTTTCCTTAATTCATTGGATTTTAATTATTTTCTTCTATCCACTTTACTTTCTACTTTGTTTCATTTCAAAACAACACAAGGAGTTTTTTTTCATAATCTTCACTATAATATCATTAATATTTTGATAAAATAAATCTTAATAGTATGTATTGATTGAGAAGGGTTATAATTTTGATTAATACCATTTATATTTGGTTATAAAATCCTATTACCACTTGGGGGTAAAAGTAAATAAGTTTTGGGTATATAAAAATTCATATCTAATTAGATGAAAAATAAGGGAGTAGATGTTTATTATATAGAAAAACTTTTAAAATTTTTATGTTTAACTATTTTTTATTTCAATTTAATTCTCTATTTGATAAATATTTTTACACTATTAATTTTAAAATCATTTTTCTTATTATTTAGTTTCTTATTCTACCATATATTTTTTAAATCAAATATTTATTTCACACATAAAATATATGTTTGTGATACATGTACTTAATAACTTTTTTTCAAAACATTATATATTTTTTGTAAAGTTTTTAGAATTAAATTTAATATAATTTGATTCACCCCCATAAATTTTATTTTATTTGGAGAAGGATTGCAACAAAGTGAGTCTTATTTTTTAAAATAATGAAATTGTTTTAGAGAAATTATCCTTTAGTTATTATTGTAAATGTTTGATCCATTGATATTGATAACCAAATGTGAAATGTATTCATTAACTAAATATATTAAGAATAATCAAAGAATTAAATGGAATCATACATCATCTATATAAGTATTAACCATTATATTATTATTCATAATGATTATAGGATTTTTAAAAATTATTATAAAAAATTCATGACTATGGAGACTGTAGAATGCATACTAAATAATTGATTTAATAATACACTCCAAAGTTTTATTTTGAGAAATATATGTAGTCATATTTCATATGAGATTTTATTAAAATACTAA
Source organism: Viscum album (assembly GCA_963277665.1). NCBI lineage: Eukaryota > Viridiplantae > Streptophyta > Magnoliopsida > Santalales > Viscaceae > Viscum > Viscum album. Next base: position 253,037,947 of record OY728133.1, read on the forward strand.
GAATGATATTGTAAACAACTCAATTTGACAAGAATAATGTTTTGGAAATAGTGAGATTTAGACTTTGGGTGGAATACTAGAGCTTCAAACTTTTAACGAGTGGGATAATTACTCAATTGAATCAATGGTTCTTAATTTTTTTGATAATAAAAAATATAACTATTAATAAAATTGTTAAAAATATCATTTAAATTATATCCAGGGAATGAGATTGAAAGCATATAATGAAAAAATAAATAAATCACCTAATATATAACAATATGAGATTTTACAGTATATTATCCATATATAAATAATATTTTAATTAAATTATTTTACACTATAATAAACTAAAATGATTTTTTTTTGATATATTTTGAATCTTACATATGTCCATTAAAACATAACCATTTAATTAGATGGTGTGAATTAAAGTAACCAAATTGAAAAAAATCAATAAAGAAAGTAAGTAGAAATGGCATCTCAAAGCAGAAATATTCCTTATGAAACCCAATTATTTTTTACTATTAAGGAGGTAAATTCACTCACTTTTTCCTTGGGCCTATCGCAATCCCAACTCAAGCAGTTATGGTATAAAGGAAATTTTATTCAATGTAAATTCAAACTTCTATAAATTTTCATAATGCTAGAAAAATCACAACCCCTGACTGCAGCCATAGTTTATCAGATGATTAGGTTATATTGGAAGATCATATGTTTTTGTATGGTATAAATTAGGATTATATCAACATGTTATAAAATATTTAGATGTATAGATATATCATTATTTTTTATAAAATTTTAAGGTAATTTTTATTCAATTCACTTTATGCTTAAAAATTGATTTTCTAGAAAATAACTTTTTATTACAAGGAACTAGGTTTATTATGATTTTATAAAAAAATGATATTTTTTTGAATGAATAATATGTTAACACTATATTAATAACTAATTTATTATAAAAAAGTTAATATACAAAAAATCCTTTTCCTATAAGTTTTTTGATTCTTTTATGTTTTTATTTAATTTTTTTATAAATGTAAGGATGTGATTATGAAAAAATGATCTTAATTTGTTGAATTATCGTAGAAATATTAAATTATTATAATTTTTTAATTTGTTCTAAAAAATTTATTTTTAGGTGAATTGTTCAATGTATCGTTTTACTAATATCGTGACTTGTATGCAATTATTAGTATATAAATATGAATTAGAAATTTTTGAAAACTTTTTCTTTCTAAAAATATGTGTTTTATTATTAACATTATACAATTCAAAATACTTATTATATTTTTAAAAACTATGATTGAAACTTTAGGACTCAAGTAATATTTGTCTCAAATTATTTTTAATACATTATACATTTATTATATTACAATTAATTATTTTTTCCCATTTAGAAACTGAAATAGAAACATAAATTTAAATTTATAATCATTAGGTTAATATTATATAATAAGTACCACTTTATTTTTAAGCATAATGATTAAGTTACCTTCGGTATAAACAAGTTCCCATGATAAAATTATTATTTTTTAAAATATGATACCTTTTTCAATATTCTATATTAAAAGAATATATTTTAAATTAAGACTCTAATATGAATTTTAAACATTCTTACAAATAAAATAAAAGTCATTGAATAGAAAATTAATGATAAATAAGATTAAGAACTCCTACAAATGATAACATCATATTATAAAAAAACTGTTTCTTAACATGTTATATGTTTTAATATAAAAGTTCATTTTCTCATAATTATAAATTTCATTAGGTTAAACACATCCAAAATTAAGATTCAAAATTTTGAAATTTATAATTAGGGGTCATCTTATATTTTTTTAATAAAATAAATACCATGGTTAATTATTTATCAAGATTAATAATTATGAAAATGGTTAACTGAATTATCTCAGTTTTTTAATAATTTAAAGGTCACTTAAAACTTATAGAAATTATTATTAGGTATTTATAACTTACCCGCATGTATCACCAACTATTTATTCACCTATTTAATTTAATCCACCCGAAACCCATGTCATTATATTAGCCTAATTAGGTTAAACACCTTGAGATGGGGGGGGGGGTGAATCAGGGTATGACAAATAAAATAACTGCTCCTTATGATCTTGTTTTCTCATTTAAAAAACTCATCCCTATTCTTCCTATAACAGTATACAAATAGAAATTAAATCATGCATGAGACACACTGATTTCTACATGGTTCACCCTCACTGAGGTACATCCAAGGACCACACAACGATAATGTTCCGAAGTACCAAATCCACTATGGCTCACTACCACATTAAAAGGTTCAAGATAGATCACTTCTATGCCTAGACTCACCACCTTTACAATATTTAGCTTCTCCTCATTACATTCCCAAAGGCCACTACTCATTTCTCTTTCTATAGATAAATACCAGTGGAAAGGATCACCTTCTTCCTCTTTATTTTCTCACTACTACTGGAAGGGATCCACTAACAGTTTATGGACTTTTAGGTCCCTTTGTTTGCATGAAAGCATGCACCCTAAACTCTAGGTGGATGGTCTATTGAACTCTAATTTTCACCTGTAGGTGAAATATACTTTTTTTACATACTATTATTCAGTAGAAATTACTTTCATGAACTATTTTGGTCCCTTTGTGATCTTCCTTGAGTCCTTCACCGAGTATCTTACTTCCTCCACAAACTGCGCTACACTGTGTGCTGCCAATGCTTCATGGGACACCACTCCTTCCATGGACCATCCTTGAATTGTAGAAATATTATTCTTCTATGAATACCCTATCTTCCATAGATGACTAATTTACTATAGACCACCTCTCCTATGTGGACCCTTATTCCTTTCCATGCTACCTTTTCCCAAAAAAATCATTCCTGAAATTTCTTTTTCAAACTACTTCATCCTTCATGGAATTTATTCCCTGTGAACTCTCTCTTCTATGTAATCTTCCCTCATGAACCACTTCAGACATTTCAGAATTTGTTCCTAGAGTGATGATTTTATCTAATAAAATAAACTATATAATTAATGATGGGGTTAGTGGTCCTTATATAAGAAAATATATCCGAAAATATAGCAAATATATTTTAACCAAATCTTTGATGTGGAATATCCTTCACTATATACAACACTCCTCCCACAAACCATTTCCCTTCATGGTCTGCATAACATCTTTGTTTCTTTATGGTGGTCGATTCCTTAAAAAAATAAATCACTTACTCATAGCTGAAAAGTATGAGTCATCCACAAACTATTTGTCTCCTGAAAATCATAATACTTTTCATAAACCATTTTTGTACAGTGAATTGTTTACCCTATGTGGTCCTTGTACCATGCTTCATGTACCATGCCTCACGATCCACATAGAGTTTCTATGAAAAAAATCCTCAATTTTCCAATTTCCTTCACCATTACACATAATATCTTTGCAGTATGAAAACTATGCTATGTGGGATTTAAACTATGTACTCTTATATTGAAAATATTTCTTTTTCAAAACAATCTTTTTATTTTAAGGACCAAAAATTTGGCTAACACTGGGAAACTGTTCCATCATAAAAACCTACTTTAAGAAAAACCAACCACACTCATCCATGATTATCTTGACTTGTTAACATAAACAAATTAGACAAACAAACACTAAGTGGTCACCTTAAGGGATTTTCACAACATATTTCATTCACACCCCTTTCATAACATTAGTTTCCATGAAGAAAACCATATTTTTCACCTAAAAAAGTAACTCCCACCCACCCATTATCTGATACCTCTCCACCTTAAGGTATTTTTCATGATTTTAACTTCCCTATACATATATAAATCCCTCCCAAGGAGTTGAAAAGGTTCCATTGAGTCCTGTCAAGCTTTAATAATATACCTTTGATAGTAAAGGATTCTCTATCTCCTCTTTTTTATTAAAGTACTTCTCTTTGATAAGACCTTTTTATTTCAATATGATTATGATTTTTTAAATCATATTCTATCCTTTACTATACTCATTATTACCTAATGATTATATATAACCATTTTATCACATTGAACCGATTTTATAATCTTTTTTATAGCCATCATGTCATTGAAATCACTCCTTGATTCTCCCAATATTCAATTAAACTCAAGAATTTTATTTATTATAAGCCTTTTGATTTCCATGTGACTATAATTTTACACATTCATAATCAATACATTACTATATATATTATTTCATATTACTGATAGGATATATTTTTCACTCGTTAATCCCAATTCCATAATCCTCTCATATACCCATTATGTTACCAGAATCAATCCTTGGATTTCCTTCTTCATGTTGTGTATACCCAAATCTAATTTCATTCAATTGTATTAATATAAATTAATTTTATAAAATATTATTTATGTGAAAAATTATTTAAAATAGATTATTAATGTATGTATCTTTTTATATAGGATATTCAAGAACTTTAATGGAATTTAGGAATTAATGTAAGTGTTTTTTCTTAAGTAACATATTTTTCTCGAGTCATAATCACTCCATGTCAATTATAACCCATAAATATTGAATTATTCCACCCTATAATGATGTTAGGTTCTATTTATATCTTATTATATAGGGTAATAATTTTTCAAACCAAGTTCCTATTCCTTGATTAATCTATTGGTTCACAAAAAATATAATTTTATTAAGAATAATTCCTATATCCCTTAATGAATTTTTATCTATATTCCTATTTTTACATGCTGTATATATTCTTCTTTCTGTTGGAAAAATATTTATTATTTTTCCATAAATGAACATTATATTCCCATTTATTCATTTTAAAACAAAGGTTTCATTAAACTTTTAAGGATGTAGGTTTTCAATAAATATGTTTTAAAATATTTAAATATCTTTCATTACCATGCTCTTATATAATTCCATTTTAATACAAATTTAGTTGAATGGTTTATTTATTATCAAGGAATATTTATTGGAATTTTTTAAAGTATTATTTTAAATGGTTTTCTCTGTCTATTTAAAAAATAGTTTTGGAAGGTGACTTGAAAATCACTTCTTTTAAGGTGATATTTAGAAACTCCTTTTAAGACAAATACTTTTCTTGAATTATATTCCATTTTGAAAGGATTATTATTCAATGAAGTAATTATTCATAAATCAACCTATATGTTATATTTTGAAATTACCCTTTTGGGTGATCATGTTTTTGGTATCAAATGATCAGGTTTTTTATATAATTCCATTTGGAAAGGTTATAAAAACCATTTCCTTTCCTTGGGTTATATATCATAAGATGAATGATTTGTTTTCAAATGGAACTCATTTGTATAGAAAATGATGATTGGGGTCCTATATCACCATAAAATTCATTGGTTTTGGTTTTATATCTCATGAGATAACTATAAGTATCAAGTAAGTAATTCTCTCACCACTGTGGGAATCAGGAAATAAATGATCAATCCATTATGGTAATCAGGCAGTGCTTATTTCTCTACTATGAGAATTAGGTAGTAATTATTTCTCAAATATAAGAATTAGGTAGTGATGTATTATCTAATATAAGAATTAGGTGGTGAATCCTATTCCACTTTTTTATGTTTTCAATTCTCATGTTTTTCCCACTTTTTATCCCCAAGATATAATTTATTTCCAAGCCATGTCAATTTTTTATGATGTTACTTGTTATAAATATATTCATATTTATTATCTTATGATTTAATTTTTTATTTCATTTTCATTATATAATCCTTGGATTATTTTTTATGACCATTAGTTGGTCTTATGTTTCTTTGCTGTGATCCTTAATAATACACAATGTTTACTTATTGTCACTTTTTTTCCCTTGATCTTTTAATGTGATATTTCTAATTTATTAATGATATCCATCATTTTATGATCTAATAGTTTTTACTAGTTGATATATTTCATTTATTAAGCATTAAAGCTCACTAATTTCTTAAAATTCTATTCCTTAGGTTATGAATATGACTATATCATATGAGATGCCAATCAAATGGTTTAGAGGAGAAAATTTATGGGAAAATGTTCACAAGTTCTATAAAATAAGATCTTTCTATAATTAGTCTCTAGGAAACTAAATATTAAGGTCCTTAGGTTGTGAAACTATTGGTGTTATGTATTAATTTAACAATGGTATAAATATAATATTTATGTATGTTTTGCCAAGGGTCAACTTATAATGAATCTAAAGGTTTATGAGATTATCAATTCATTAATGTAGTATGAGCATTGAATAAAAAGTGATGATGATAAAGACTGGAATGAAGGGAAATGATTTTTATTTAAATAAACTATAAAAATTTATCTTATTGTTGAATGTTTAATATAAATAAGGGAGGATGGATTTTCATATCATACAAAAATAATGCTAAATATGTTTTAATAAAGTGGACCATTGATTTTTAGGTTTTAATTGATAGACCAGTATAACAAATTTAATAATAAGAAAGAAACAATGGAGTCAAATTGTCAAATTTATTATGACTATAAATATATATAACATGTAAAAATGTATTATTTTTATGAAAAAATAAAGATATCACAAAAGTTCATGAAAATATATTTGATGAAATAATTTAAGGAATTAGTCACATAGAGAGTTTTGAAGGAACCATCCTCTAGAATTTAATTGTATTATGATAAAAGTTGGATGTCCTCTTAATAATTCACCTTAATGATTATACTTAATGGAATTTTCTTTATAGAAAATATAATTAAGGCCCTAACCCCTAAATATTTATATTTTTTATTAATATATAATTTATTATTAGGATCCCCCACTCTTATAATAACCTAGTGATTACATTAATAATTTTGAGGATCCCTATAATATTTTAGAGAAGAGTTATTTGAAGGGAAAGATGATATTTTTATAATTAATGAAAATATTTCTATATATTTAGACAATATAGTTTCCTAACCTATCATTTTTACACCTTTGACCAATCATAAAAAATGGATAGTTAAAATAAATCTAAAGACTCAAAAATTAATTCTAAAAAAATTATGGAATGAATACAAATTCTATAAAAGATGGTTTTCAGATAAGGCCATAAAAATAAAAATATAAATTTATATACAACAAATCATCCAACTAGAAATTTTTTTACAACTATTTTTTTTGAAATTTTATAAGAATTATAGAAATTTAACCTAATTTTTTTGAAAAGTTAAAAATACTAAAATATATATGTGTACACACTATATTATCAAGAAAAACTATTTCTTTAGAAAGGATTGAAAATTTATTCTCTAGATCAATATCATCTCCTAAATTTGAGGAATAAATATGTATGAATTCCTAATGTTTTTAAACTAATATTTATTGACCTAAAATAATTAGTGAATTAAAATCTTTTATTGTATGATTTAAAGGTTGGAATATTGAGTATCCTTTGTAAGAACACTTGATATATAGATATAAATTTGTCCTAACAAATTATTAAGGAAAAAAATATATCTTTTAAAATATAAAAAATGGATGGAGTTCAATCCAATTTTGGGGACAACGCATAAGGATTAATATCTGATGTTTGTGATGTCACTATCCAAGTTAAATATATAATTTATAATATACGCTACATTTTATTTCTGAAAAATTATTTATTTATATCTATTAAACTATGATATTAGGGGTAATAGATAAATTTTAGGAATAAACAATGCACAAAAACCAAGTAACATGGTTATTGAATATTATTTTCAATCTTGTAAGATAGTGTTTACATCATAGGATTAAAGGAACAACATAAAAGAACATTACATATCTCAATTAAATAGAATATAATTCATGTAATTGGTATAACATTTTATGACACTAAAACATTCATACCCTAACTATACTTTTTAGTAATGATTACATGAATAACATACCAAATATTATGTTTAATTTATCTATGCCTTGTGATGTATACAAATTTAAAAGTTAATATGAAGTCAAATTGAAAATAGAAAATTATATATCTACTACTAAACACACACACACATATATATATTTTATCAAATTATTTTTATATAAAAAAATTACAATTATTAGAGGGAAAAACTATTTATATATCTGAGTTGATAAATATACACATTTAAAATTTTCTATTTATTTTTTAAAGAATTAGAAGCTATAAATAATTTTAATTTTTTATATTTATTAGAAAATAAAAAATATCTATCCATTTTAACTTTATTAAATGACAATGACTATGGATATTAATTTTTATTTATTTTTAAGATTTTTAATGAGAAAGGTAAAAAATTAGTAACAAGGACTCTATAACAAAGTAGTATCATTGAAAGATGGAATAAAATATTCTAAAAAATAAATAATTTTTTTTGTGTGAATTTTAAGTTAAAAATAATTTTAGGTGAATGATATTAACAATAATAGTTATACTATAAATAAATATTTACACTATCCAATTCTAAATAATATTTCTTTTGAATTTTTTAATGGAATATTTCTAAACTTTGGTTACTTTTAGATTTTAAAATACGAGATTTTCATTCAAAGTAGTATGGATCATTTTGATCTAAAATATGATGAATGAAATTTTCCACATTAATCCTCCATAAGTATGTGTTATCAAGTCTTAAAAAATGACACATTTTATTAATTAAATGGTAAATTTTTAATTTTATGAGAAAGCATTATTTTAAAAAACCACTTTAAATACCCATATGATAGCTATTAAAATAATATTTCAAAAAAATTCTTTTGGTTTGTAAAATTATATGTTTAAACAATTTAAATAAAAAATATGTGAATTGAAAATAATATCTCAGTATAGTGAAGAAAAATGTTTCACTATTAAAAGAAACTAGAAATTAATAAAGGATTATCCACTTCATAATGTTAGGGTGGATGTTGATCATCATATCACTACTAGAAGATCACTTGAAAATAAATTTCAAAATCATGAATTTATGTCCTAATTATTACAAAACATGAAAAATAATGACTTTTATGATGATTAAAAAATAATTTCTTTAATAGTTTCAAAGGAAAATATTATGGAAACATATCAATCATTCTAATGTATTTCGTGTTATAAGAACCAAATTAGTCTTTTAAAAAATATATGATGAAAACAATTTCAATATTTATAATAATTTTATATTTTATTCTGAAGTATATAACCAAGGAGATGGAATGAGGAAACTTTTTTCTAATATCTATAATTAAATCTATATAGATGCAAATTTACATTAAAAATATATATAAATTTCATTTTTTCACATGGATATTAAAAATTATTTCCTATATAATTATTTAGGTTGATGTTTTGATTAAAATAACTCATTATTTGAAAATAGAATCATTTTCAATCATCTTTTTAAAATTAATAAGGATTTATATGATCCTAGGAATTCTATGAGAGCCAAGTTTAACAGATTAATGAAGATATTTTAAATATTAATTTCATAAAAGAACAATAAATCATTCACTATTTATTATAAAGGTTTTAAAATAAATCATAATTATTAAGATTTATGTTAATGATATCATCTTTATATTAACTTGGAAATAACCAATAATTTTTTTCCAAACATATGAAAAGTGAATTTGAGAGGTGTTTGATGGGAAAAATGAATTTAATTATTGTTTTTAAAACCATTCAAAAAAGGGAAATATTTGGAATAACAAATATATATAATGAATGTTTTAAAAGATTTTATATTTAAAAATATATCAATTATTAGTACTCTGATTATTACCTCCACAAAGAAAGATCATGATGATGTTTGGAAATTCATAAGTTAGAAGAATTACTGAAGGGTAATTGGTAGATTACAAAACTTAATTACAACACACAAGTCATTTCTAGGCACTTGAATGATTTAAATTTATAAATTTATAAATAAAATTCAAAATCAATAACTACAAAAGGGTATTACACAATCTATTAGTGGAAACCCACAAAATCATGTGATATTTAGAGAATAACATCAATCTAAAACTTATAATGATTAAATATGTAAAAAAATATATAATGACCATAAATACCGATTCAAATATTAATAATTTATAAATATAAGAGGATGAGATAGTAAAACATATAATTTATTAAATGAATAATCTCATTTTTGTCACAATTGAATCTAAATAAATCTATGATATTGTGTTTTTTTTATTATTTATTAAACTCATTTTTCTTATGAGAAAGTACATTAATTCATTAATTAATTAGGTGACCTAGATTCATGTTGGATCATAGAATACTCTAATATATAGAATGATAAAAAAATACACAAAACTATTTTATCCATTTAATGTAAATTATTTAATCTATGAATAATGATCATCATAATTAGAAGAAAAAATGATATATAATAATGAATCAAATAAAAAAATTCATAGAAGCATTCATAAAAAATAAAATAAGTAAATCATTTAATCCACTTTTATTCTAAATCTCATAAAAATGTAGTTACCCCTCTATATTTTTATATAAAACAAAATATTGATTTATGATATACATAAAATAAGCCCTATTCTATTCATAACTAATTTAATAAAATGATATTTATATATACCTAATGTCCAAAAATTTCCCATTATGATTAATCTATATCCAATTCTAGAATCAATATCATTTTTTATTTAAAATTATATCGAAATATAAATCTTGAGATAACAATATAATTATGGTTAAATTCATGAATCTTCTTAGAAATAGCTTCGAACGTTTAAAAATAATGTTGAATAATAACAAATTATTTTATCATGAATTACATTCCATATATTTATATATTTTCGTATCTAAAATATTCTACTGAATAAAAAAATATTATATTTTAATTTCAAAGTGATTCTCAACTAATTATCATCCATGTCATAGTTTCTCCTTTATATTGCTTCCATTCACAACCTGTTCCTTATGATTCAATTTTACCCTGTTATGTTTCCATAATTAAATATAGAACCATGTTTTCATTAAAACCCCTACCTATGTCACCATTCTCTTATAATGTTTTTTATATTTAATCTTTCTAAAAATTACAGACAAGATTAATTCCCATTATTGTGTGGTATTTTATATTATTTTATGCTTTTAATCCTATTAATAACCAATATATAATATTTTCTTTTGTGGGCCAATTTTCACTCCCTTATTTTCAAAGCTTCCATACATCAATAAAGTAAGTCTCAAGATCAATTCATCTATAAATTATTAAAATCACATGAAACTAGGAATTAATTTTTATTTATAAAATGAATTAGTTAGAGATAAATTATGTACCAATTTAAAATACCATGTTATTCCACTCCTAAACTATTTATTGTCTTTAAAATTGGATCTCTAAATCATAAAAAAATCCATTATATCCAAAAATCATAATAATAATAATCAGGCATTTGTCAATAGAAAATAAATTTCCATGTATCACATGAAAAAATAATTTTAACCCATCACTTTGTAATAAAACCAATTATCATGTATTTTATATTCATTCAAAATTTATATAAAATAAACTACACTTCCACTACCATCACATATTGATTATTTTCATTGACATTTTTCTATAACATTTGACTTACACTATGAGAAATTATTTCAACATTTAATATAGGATAATTTATTTGAATTTTGTTCAATAATTGATTACATGTATTCTATCTATAGGTTTCATCTAAATATATTCTTTCCAAGTAAAAAAATTAAACTAATCATGAGAACATTGATGATGGAAATTTTTAGTTTGAGTGTTAGTGGATATTGATGTGAAAATTAAAAATGATCAAGGAGAAGAATTTTATATTAAATATAATGTATTATACATAATTCATGGCGAAGAGAAATTCATCACTCATTTCCCTATACAATAAGTTTCAAACATCTAAAATATATTTTGTTCCATAGTATAAAAAACATAGTAAATGAAGAATGAGACATTTTGTAATTGCATCGTAGATCACCCTTATAGTGGCTGAACTAGTTGTGACACATTCCCCCAAGAATGTATCTCCATACGGTAGAGGCTACTGACTAGTGATGTGGGTATATAATGAACTCGGGGAGACTGTACCGTTAGGATCATATAATCCTAAAAAAGTGGAATAAATAATAATAAACTGTCACCACAATAAAAATAAATAAATATGGACATTACATATAAGATCCAAATATAAGGTAATAACACACACACACACACACACATATATATATCATATGAACCAGTGTAATGTCACATGAGACCCACATAAGTAAAAAAGATCGTTATATGGGATCATATACATGAATATCCAAGAGAAAAAATATACGAGATGATTATAAAAAAGGACATGAGTCCTTACCCAATCCACTATCTCACTCTAACCATACAAGATTCTCATATATCCGCCATAAAGATTGTTCCCTAACCTTTAACCTTGATCATGAAATATGTATGTGTCATGAGATTCCTATCCGGAATACAAGTAATAAAAACTAGATCACTACCAATGGTGTCCCTAATCAAATCCAAAATATACAAGTTTATGGATTATGTGACATGGTAATAATAACATCATAAATAAATACCCATAAAATCCTCAATTTATAAAAAATCCACCTGAGATTGACCATAACTTATTTAACTAGTGAAAGAATAAAGTCTGAACATATCATCTATTGTTATCAAGGTTTATCATATCTTTTTACCATAAAAAACATCAATAATCTCAATGATATTTATTAGAAATAAACGAATATTAGAAACCATAAAAGTGAAATCACAAAAGGCTCAACCCAGTTGGTGAGGACTCCTTCAGTGCATCCACAAGACCTAGGTTCGAAACAAGGCAGAGGCATATTTCTATGTTACTATATTATTACTGTAGCTATGATGTGCGCTACTATAGTAGTTACTGTAGTAGGTACTATTCGGTACTATAATAACCATAACTATTCACCTTGGGCCACCAGTTCGGGCTTGGAGTCCTTAAGGCCTTCGTGCCACCTAGGCCTTCAGGTCAGTAAGGATTTTGGGCCACCTTTAAGGTCTTTGTGTCACCTCAAGGCCCTCGAGCATCATGATCTGAGCAGTTTACCCAGACATACTCTACAAAAAAGGATCAGCCCCAGAGGAGGATTTTGAAAAAGTTTACTCACATGAACAGAACCAAAATGGATTTAGAAGAATGAGAGGGTATGGCTATGACATTGGGGCAAGATTGTGCATGCATGAGAAGCCTATCCAGATAGCCATGAAAAGGTGGAGATCTACCATCACGATGCAGATGATGGGGAGGGTCAGTCCCTTTTAGTTATAGTCTCATTGAATTCCTTAAGACCTTCGGGTTATGTAATCTTTTAAGCCTACAGACTATTTAATTTTTAAGCCTACGAGCCTTGTAAGGGTTCCCCCTCATCCCTTGAAAGGGGGGTTATCAGAAATAAAAAAAATGAAGGACTTCGGGATATTCTAGGTATAAAAGTGAGATGTTGTATTTAAAAACCACCCAAGGAGAAATATTTTCCTAATTTGAATTACATTGGATGCATTCTTTCATGAACACTAGTTAGTAATACACCCAAACTCAATGACCCAAAAATCCATGGTTGTCATTACACCTAAATCCTATAACCATTCACATGTGGTGAGAATTATATCCATATTAATTCACAATAATAACAAAGGTTGGAATAACACCCAAACACATATCATAACATTGGAAAGTTTCATGTGAATAAGCACAGTTCTAATTTCACCCAAACAAAATAATGGGCATAGAATGGTGGATAGTTCTCCCAACTCACATAACTAAAAAAATCTATGGATAAAATTACACAATACCACATACAATAAATACTCTATAATGGAATTAAACCTAACCACATCAAAAAAATGTTTAATATTATAATTATAACCAAACTCTAACAAAAAAACATCATTATAGAATATCCTAAAAATAAATGAATATGTTATAACAAAAAAATTTTAAAAATGAATAAAATTTTAATAGACATGTATAATGTGATAAAAAACTCTCACAATCTATAAAAAAGAGTTTAAATTCCATCAAAAATCACATTAAACATTTTATTAGGTTGATTCATGCACATATAAACATTTTACCCATTTTCAATTCCATCCAATGATACTCCAATTCAAGATTTTATATTTGAATGAAATCAACCTTTTATATAATACCCAAAGTAACCTATTGAGGACCAATAGAACATAACATAACCAAGGTACCCCTTTAGGGCTCCTATTTTAATCTTTGTATAACATAAATAAAGTAACATGGTCATCAATGACCATTAAAACAAATGAAATCATTCAATAGACCTACTATGGTTTTAACCATAATTATTATAATAATTATATATGAAGAATCCTCATTTAGACTCATGTCAATATAATCACACATGATTGTAAAATTATATACATCACATCAAACATCAAAAATCCTAAAATGCGAAAGGAAATATTAGGGAATATTTACCTTGGAATAGAAAAAGTCCACTCTTTAAATATCCTAAAATTATTCTTCCTCAATCACACAGTTACCCAAAAATATCTTGAGATAAACTATAAATAAAAACAATTGAATTAGGTAATAACTGAGGGAATTGGAGCTAAATTTTTCATAACCTAATGAGTGAGATACACCTGGTGGAATATGATTGGGGAAGACATGTGGGTGAGGTTTTATAAAAAACATAGTTAGAAAAATAACAATAAACCCCATTAAATGGTAGTACAAGGTTCCTACCAGAACTCTGGTATAGCCCCACAAAAATTATGAAGCGATAACTCCCTAGAAATCTAGTATTATATGTAGTATTATCTTTTCTGGAAACATAATGTTTTCTGGCCTCCCACGAAGCTTATAGTGGGAAACTTACTCTTAGACCATTCTCTACCACTCATGCCATTATCCCCAAACCCAAACATGATCCTCCCCTAACACCTTCTACTATAAATGTAGGCCAAAATACACTAGAATTGAAAAAAATTAAAATGGAAACATACCATAAAATAGATGGATCATTATGAACTCTCTACCATATAACATGTTATCTTATATATATGTAATCCCATAGAAAATCAGGGCTTAAAAGAATAAATTTTACCACCCATGTCAAAAAGGTGCAACTTTCTTTCCCTGAGACTACCTAATAAAAAACTAAAATAACATGTATTGTAATATGGGGACAATAATTATTATGATATTTCACCCTAATGGGTAATATCCTATGGTGTGTTAGAAAGGTAGTCAAGGTACTATTGAAGACACATGAGGTTAGATAACCAGGTTTATGGAAAAGGGAGGTCAAATCATGACAATGGAATCAGAGATAATACTAATTATGATGTACATTGGAACTTCTTGGGTTTTATATGAGAGGTCTAGAATGAGGGTGTTGTGATTTAAAAAGTGGGGGGAGTGTAACACCTACAACGCCCTGACCCCATATGCCGAGAGTTTGTGTATTATTTAATTATAGTTTCATATTTACAAGGAAATAAATTCTAAAGTAACGATCAATTTAGTATTATTGGAAATCCATATTACATATATAATACCCATAATAAATTTGAAATTTTGAAATGAAAACAAAATAAATAAAAATATTATAAACATTATCTTTTAAATATTATTTAAATATTTCTTCTTCATAAACTTGTGAAAGAAATCAATATAAGTATGAGATCAGATGCTTAGTAAGGGTAAGTAAAGAGGAATTAATATAGAATCATTGAGAATAAATAAACATGGAAAGGAGATTAACTAAAAACAAATGACTTTAAAATAACTAGATAAGAAAAAATAATATGTAAAAGTAAGAAATTGAAACACATTCCATCTCCTTAATAAACTAACAATGAACTATATCAAGTGAAATATCGATGAAAAATATCATGGATAAATAATAATGGAATATTTATGAAGGATTTTTTTTCATTATTTAATTACATGTATGGGGCACATGAAAGCGTATACTATCAATACCTATCACAATATGGTTAAAATTACGGATAGAAACCCATTTAATTTGGCCAACTTATTCATATAATGAGAACCCATCGATGCATTGAGGAGATATATAAAGTCATAGATCCTACCTTAATTTCCCATAGAAGTAATTCCTAATATATAATGGGATATATAAATAATATTCTTTATCAAATATCCATATTGAATAAATAATAATGAATATTCAATATTTCCTCAGATAATCCAATAATTGTCAAAGTAGACACCGTTTGTAAAATGGTATACAGTTTAGGAAATACTAATATCCATTGTATAAGAACATAGATATTTAGGTAAATTTAAAATGTAAAATTATTACAATAAAGTGATTTTTTCAAAAGAAAGTTAAAAATAACAAATGGAAGTGGGATTTCTAAGATAATAACCAAGAATATTCTTGGGGAGAATAATCTTTCGACATTCCAAAATGTACCATACCACATTAAAATTTCTAAATCATAATACCCATGAAGATATGAAATTAAATTAAACTTATAATATCATGAGAATAAGGATATTTATGATATTGTGCTTCAAAGATAATTATATACACCATATAAAAGTGAGTTGGTTCATAACGACAAATAAGTGTCAATGGAATGTGAATTGAGAAGAAATCCCGTACCTTGCATTTCATTTAGGGTAAAAATACTGTAAATTCATGTATAAGAAAATTATGTTAATTATATAACTTCATGATAAACTTTTTCATGTTTAAAATAAATTTTATTTCACTTATTACTATTTTTTACCCAACTAATTAAACTATTAAGTTTACATTCTATGTTTTAACTAAATTTGATTTATTTGTCAAAAACAATAATGGTAGGTTATCTATGGTCAAATGGTTCATTATATAAAATCTAATGAATAATAATCCTGAAATAAATATCATATTTATACTTCAATAATAATTTTATAAGCAATCATTAAATATTTTTATGAAAGATGTATCAACGTTAGAATCATGGAGACAGTAGAATGTATGTATGCATGAGTAAAATTATCATTTTTCAATGATCATTGTGGAAAGAAGGTAAGTAAAAATATATATTTCTAGAATTATAATTATTTAATAAATAATATATTATTTAATCATATATATTTATATATATAATTCTTGTGATGAAAAAGGAACCACATCATGTCGCGGAGGTAGTAGTCTACACATCTACAAACGACGTTATCTCTTTTTAAGTGTGTAAAAGGGTAATAAAGAAAATAATATATATTATATTTCTATAATGGTAACTATGTCATGAATATCATATTTTTTATATTACATATTATTAATTGAAACCAACATCTATACATTTCATGTTATGTGTGAATGAATTACATATCTTTGAGGGGGCGGTAGTCCACACTTCCACAAATGATGTTATAGTTTTTACAAAAAATGAAAAGTATATAAATATGGGTTGTAAAATAATTTCAAAAGATTAAATAAATAATAAATATCATATATAAAATATATAAATAGAATTTAAATCATATTTACCAACCATGAGAGGTGGTAAAGGATAAATGAACAATCATCGTTTCATGAGGCGGTAGTTAGCCATACACATAAATAGTTTGTTCGTTACCTATTAGATATAATTGTGTGTAAGAGTAGGTAAAAACCTCAAAATTAAAACATAATAGTATATTTAGTAAAATATTTTTTATATAAACATGTAATAATAATAGTTTATGGAGTGGATAATGGAAATAAAATTAAAGGGCATAAGTAAAGATGTTAACTCTTAATCGCTAACTCCTTCTGGTTTTCACCAAAGAGCATCCTTGGATGGCTACCATCCTAAGGAAAAGCTTCTAGGATTAGGGTAGGGATGTTGAGGAGATATTTGTTAGTTATAGGTAGATGAAAATTGGCTTGAGAGGTCTGAGGAATTGAGAGTATATGAGGCCTTTTATAGTGGAGGAGGAGTGTCATTCTAGTAATATTTTGATAAAGGAATTCTGTATATGTTTTTAAAATTTAAAGTGGCTACCATAATGGTAAAATTTATATAAAAGAGAGTATAGAGTTGAATTTTTTCAAGATAATGGATTTTGGGAAATTTTATGGTTCATTTGGGCCCTTATGTTTATCGTTTATCCCCTTGTTAATATTAGTTTCACCTTAATTGTTGTAATTAATTTTAATTACATTTACTAATATTATTGGTCAAAAACTAATTTTAACTTATTAAAAATTAAAAATTATTCTGATTCCAAATATTTAATCAATTTTCTAAATTCATGTCACCTAATTTGTATAAATTAATTTAAAATTAATCCTACAGAGGGATGAAAATACCGGTTTTTAATGTAAAGCATTCAAATGTTTTCTATGATTTTATAGTGAAATTAAAATTAAAATTGATTAAAATGGTATACATTTGTTTAATTGTTAAAAATATTATCTCAAAAATATATAAAAACAATCTAATTCAATATTTAACTATATAATAAAATTAGATGAAAAATTAGTTTTGAACAGAAAATCATTATTTTTCCATATTCATTAAAAAATGTGTCTTCACAAAAAATACCAAAAATTCACCTGAAGCTAATTTTTATGTTTATTAGAAAATTATGAAGTTTATTCTGACATATTAAATTTAAAAAAAGGTATAAATTTTTATTTTAAATGTTTTCACCATCAAAAGGTGAAAAACTACCTTTATAAAAAAATATCGCGTTTTATGTATAATATTGGGTTTGTTCTTATCTTATGCCTATAAAATATATTAGATGGGTGTAAAAATATTTTATTAGATATAGAATATATATTTTATACATAAAATATATAAAATTGTTATAATTTAATTGAATATGAAAAAATGTGATTAGGTAGTGTTTTATTTAAATCAGGCTTTGTGTGTATTGAAAAGCTATCAACCAAATATAAAGGACAATATGATAAAATATTGGAATGATTCATTATTCCAACCTAAATATTCATGATCCCTTAAATTTTTGGTGTATTAACATAAAAAATATGTGGGTATTTATCCTTCATTGAATCCTAGGGTTCTCAACCTGCTTCTCCTATTATGGTTATTTTTCCAGAGTATATTTACATAACGAGTTATCTGATTTATCAATACTTGTTCTCTAGTATAAAGAATCATGATGAGTTCATCATAGTGTTAATGGTTTGGTTCCAACTAAATTTCATTAGAGTTTATCACATGCAAATGGGTTAGGAATGTACTTTCTTAGTAGAGATATATGGAACACATCGTGTACCCTTGAGAGATTTGGCGGCATTGTCAGGCGATAAGTAATTAATCCAACACATTGAAGAATTTTGAATGGTTCGAAATACCTAGTAATCGGTTTAACTTTCTTAACAAACAATACAAAACCCTTCCATGGATATAAATTTAGAAAAATATAATCTCCCACTTGGAATTCCAAATCATTTATCCGATTATCACCAAAGCTCCTTTGCTTACTTTGATCTACTTTAACATGAGCTTGAATGGCCTTCAACTTTGTCTTAATTTCTACAAATTGAGATGGGAATATGATTTTTGTTTCTCCAAATTCATCCCAACATGTTGGAGTATGACATATGTTTCTATATAATTCTTCACATTGCACCATTTGAATACTTGAATGGAAACTATTATTGTAGAAAAAATCTACTAAAGGTAATTACTGATCCTACAAACATTGAAAGTAGAGTGAGCATGAACTCAACATGTCTTCCATTATTTGAATAGTTATTTAAGACTATCCATAATTTTGAGGATGGTAGGAAGTTCTCAATTGAAGCTTAGTATCAACAACCTTTGGAATACTTCTCCATAATTTTGATGTAGAGTGGGGATATCGATCAGAATAATTGACTGGGATGTGACATAAAGTCATTAAATTTAATTAATGTAGATCCTTTCAAGTTATTGAAGAGGTATGACACCTCTTATACTTAGTTAATGTGCATATTTGGATATTCAATCAATGATAAATCATATTTATCCATTCCTTCTAGGAGTATTTGGAAGTCCAGTGACAAAGTGCATAGTAATTTCATCCCATTTACACATAGAAATATAAAGAGGTTTACAAGACTCCATTAGTATACTACCACACAACTTTCAATTTTTTAAAAACCAAGCATATGAAAAAATAAACAGCAATTTACCTCTTTATGTTATCCTACAAAAAAGTTTCCTTCATGTATCTATACATATTTGTTCTTCCAGGGAGTATAGATATATTTTATCTGTTATTATCATCCAAAAACATTATTTTAGCTCATGTATAGATGGAACACATATCCTATTTCCAAATTTTATAACATCATCCTCACAAAAAAAGACTTATATTTCTCCATAATTCATGTATTTAATTTTCTTCTGAAAGTCCCCATCATGAAATTGGGAATTATTTATCCTCTATAATAAACATGGTTCTACAATCATTTCATAAATGATCAATTCCCCCTTCTTTATAAATTCACAAATCCATCTTTACTAGATCCATGAACATAAGATCTATCTCAATCCTCATTTGGGCTTTAACTCCATGATCCTTCCTAATTAAAGAATATTCTACATTATTCTTATTACTTGGATTGTAATTTATTGGTAAATCATAATCTTTCAGTTGTTCAGGCCATCACCATTGTCTCATGTTGAGATATTTCTATGAGAATATTTATTTGAGGATCTTATAATACTTGTATATCTCATATCTTTCTCTATAGAGATAATTTATCCATACATTCAAAGTGAATATTGATGCCTATAACTCAATATCATGGATTGGGTAGTTCTATTTGTGATTCTTCAATTGCCTTGATGCATAAGCAATATCTTTATCATTTTTCTTTAGGACACAACTAAGTCCATTCGTAGATGCATCACTATATATGACAAACCCATGATTACCATATAGTAGATTAAAAATATAATAACTAACTAATATTATATTTAGTTCATCAAATCATTCATCATATTACGTTATCTAGACTAACTTAACCCCTTTATGTCACGACCCGTCCTCGGGGCCCGTGCCGTGACTACCCCAAGCCCGCCTTCAATAGGCCAGGGGCTGGTGACCAACACCAAAGGCGTAAATCCCAAATAAAAGGGGAAGGCATTGACTTTATACAAGTAAAAAACACAATAGAGTACGCAAGCTGAAGTAAACACTAAGTAAACTGAGTACAAAAGTAGTGCTGAAAAATAAATGGGTCAGAATACAAACCAAAATGACAGTACAGTACAAATGAAAAGGAAAAACAATAGCAATAAAGTAAATCAGCAACCATCGTGTCTTACTCCGTCTATCCCACATAAAGGGTGGGTACAGATGGTCTCCTCATCTCCCCGGGTCCGGCCGTCCGCTCCGTGTACGTCCCGCCTGATAGTCCACCTCCGGGCACCGTCCTGGTCCACAAGCCTCAGCGACGATTAGCACTGTCCGTCATCTGCAACCAACACAACGTAGTGCAGGCATAGCCCATGCAAGGGTGAGTATACGATACTCAGTAGGGACCCCGAGACCCCCGAAGATCTCCCAGAATACACAAAGGATATTCCACAAAGGAAGGATATAAACACGAAGTATCAACCAACTCAAATTAGGTATATGCCCATACATATACCTAAGTCATTAATTCCAGCTCGACTCCAACACACGAGCCCAAGTACAATGCAATCCACACAGGAAAGCATAACCCAATCCATATAGGAAAACACAACCCAATCCACACAGGAAAGCACAACCCAATCAACACAGAAAATAATGACAATCACATCGATGATAATGATTAAAAGTCAAGACTCAGCTCATACAGGTATACTACTTCCGAAGAGAGGTGGTGTTGATTAGATGTAACCACTGAATGATCTCCTCTGCTGAACCCACGTAGGATCCAAATATAGAAGTTGTCACTGTCGAACCCACGTAGGATCCAAGTACAGTAACCATCACTGCCGAACCCACGTAATATCCAAGTACAGTCGTTATCGCTGCCGAACCCACGGAGGATACAAGTACATTCTTCCTCACTAATGAACCCACGTAGGATATAAGTACAGTTGTACTTGCTGCTGAACCCACGTAGGATCCATGTATAATCATCATCACTGTCGCAGTCGCAGCAAGCTCTAGGGTTCCCGCAAAAAACATGCTCGATTCCGGGAGGGTCCGCTCCTCGAGTCAAAGATCGGTACATCAACTGTCACGAAGAACAGAGTTAATGTATCCCGTAGTTCCATCCCATTCCATAGGGGAGAAACCAAACAAAAAGTTCCCAAGTCACGAAGAACTAGACAACCAAGCCATTTTCCAAAAAGTACACGGCGTGTAGGTAAAAGATACACGCCGTGTCTTCAGACACCGGGTACTGCTTGTGTGATACGGCCCGTGTCGCAGGGGTGGTCATGTAAAAAAGTTAATACATGACGTGTAATATGGTTACACATCGTGTCCAAACCTCTAGTGTTGGTTCCATGTGCGCTGGCCATGTTTGGCCGTGTGGTGGAGTACATGCCAGTGTAATCCACCCCGTGCCTGTGTATTTCTGGAATACATGCCGTGCCTCTTGGCCGTATGGTTCTTCCCATGTCCGTGTATCACCCAGATTACACACCGCACCTCAAAAAGCTGCTTCTGCCATGGTGGTGGAAGTACACACCGTGCCTCGTGGCCATGTGGTTCTGCCCGTGTCCGTGTATCTCTCAGATTACACGCCGAGCCTCGCGAAGCAGCTTCTGTCTTTCAATGATGATAATACACACCGTGCCTCATGGCCGTGTATTTCTTCCTGTGTCTGTGTATTTCCATTGAATACATGCCATGTCCATCGAAGTCTCCTATGTCAACTGTGTGGAAAGTACACGCTGTGTGACTGGTGTCACAGGCCATGTGTCACTTCTTCTAATGCCCGTTACTTCTGACACTGAACTCTTGTACTACACAGCATGTGCTTTGGAAGTACACACCGGGTATTCTGGAATTTTCCAGAAATGATGCCTTTGGCCAGCATTCCTCCCGAGTCGTTCGTCCTTTGTTCCGATGATTTTTTTGCTACAAAACTCCCATTCCTAGGTCATCCCGATGTTCCGAGTACTTTTCCGATGTTTTCGGGCCTCCAATCGGCTCCAAAAACTTGCCTTTATTCACCACTCAAGAACGGTTCTAGAACACCATACTAAAAGAACGAAAGAGGAATCAGACCATGTTAGTTTGGTCTGGTTCCTTCCGCATTAGTTTGATAGCAAAGGTTTAGAGAGAACCAATAACATGGAAGGGAAAACAATGTTCCTCATTCAAAAACACACCCCTACCTTGATAAACGTTGACGTTCGCCGGCGATGCGAAAGATAACATTGTGGTGTGGGGTTTCGATGACGGCGTTGACATGCGTCTAAGGATGGAATGACGTCTCACACTTACTGTGTACAGAGGAAGTAATGGCACGTCATCTCTCCTTGCGGTGACGATGTTTTTCGTCGAAGGGTGTTGTTCTTTGTGGGAGGATGAAGCTCTTCAATGGACTTAGGGTTCTCCCAAAAACACCACACAACAAGCTAACCCTCCAAATAAAATAAGACTCATCTTATTTTATTTTACTTTTCCAAGCATTTAAAAATTTAAATTCAAAACGATTAGTTAATTAAAAGAAGAGGTTTAACCAATTAAATGATGTGTGTTGGCATATTAAAGTGAGAGAGGAGGAGGTGAGTGGTCTCACATTAATGGGGAGTTAACAAAATAAAGGTGGAGTTATGGAGTTAAGGAATGTGAAAAGGTGGGGGATCGGGTGAGCCCCACCTCCCTCATATCCGCACATGGGAAGTTGGGTGGTCGTGGGCCCCACCAACAACTTCCCATGAGAGAGTATAACTTTCATGGATAAAATAAAATTGTATACAATTTTATTTTACTTATTATTTAATCTATAATTTTATTATAACTCCTCCTAAGAAAACGCACCTTCGATAAAGGTCCTCTTAAGAAATTACCGACGCAACGGTTCCATCGGGGCCCTCAGATTTCAATTCCGAGCACCGGTTCAAAAGAGAGAAAAACCCGCTTGTTCGTTCACTGAACGTACCCGAGCTAAACTTCAGAAATTAATTCTGGGCACACCGGGCCTCAGAATCAGGTGCCGTCAGAAACTGTGTACTCGTAAAATCTCAAAGAATTTAAGATAAAATTTTCCTTGAAATTTACGGGTCTTTACACTTTACGTGCAAGCTTGGTTAACAATTTTTCCAATTGGGAAAAATTTTGATCGAATCACCAATAATAACCTACCATACCAATGAACCTACATACCTCAATTATTATTTTATGGAATATTACATTCTTTTAATGATTTTTTCTTTATAGGATCAACTAATATTCCATCCTTGGAGACAATATGGCCATGAAAAAAACTTCTTGTATCTAAAATTTATATTTACTAAATTTACCATATAACTCTTCCCTTTTATGATTCTTAATATTGTTCTTTAAGTGATTCTCATTTTCCTCATATGATTTATAATATAACATAATATCATAAATGAATTCCATGAAAAATCATCATGATATTACTTGAATAATCAGTTCATTATGCTTACAAAAAAGAGGGTGTATCAGTCAATCCCAATGGCATTACTATAATCTCGTAATCTCCATATCTCATTTGAAAATATATATTCATAATTTCTTCCTTATTTACTCACAATTGGTGATACCAAAAATTAAGATCAATATTTTAAAAATATAGGACTCTATGAAGTTGATCAAATAATTCATTAATTTGAGGTAGAGGATACTTGTTCTTTATTGTATTGGAATTTATTTCCCTATAAAAAATTCAAAACCTCATGGATCCATAATTATTTTTATCGAAGATGATATGGGATTTCATGGTGAGAACTTAGGGTGAATAAATCCCTTATTACCCAAATAATCTAGTTGTTTCTTTAATTACAATAATTATATAGTGTCCATTCTATGTGGGTCTTTTATGTTGGATTTTCATTGGGGATTAAATCTTTAGAAAATTCAACTTCACACTCCGAGGGATGGTCATGATATTCATTAGGAAGTAGATAAATGTACACCTTTATAATAATTACATACTCAATTTGAATAATACCTTCTACATCAATATATGTTATTTTCTCTTCTTCTCTAAGAATTCCATTCATTAGAGCTACTGGGGTGGATCTAGATAAGAATCATGGGAAGAAACTTCTACTTTAAAGATAAGGAATTCAACATATTCTTCACATATCATAATTTTCATTCCACTTTCAATAAATATTTGATTAATATTTTGAGAGCCAGTCCATACCTAGGATTATATCAAATTCAACCATATTTATGTTTATAAGTTCAACAGATAAATCACACTTATGTATCATAATGGGGACTATCTGACACATGTTTGTTTCAATGATTCTTCCCTTATGACTTTTGATAGACAACTCTCTTATTAAATAAAAAGGTAAATGTCTAATATTCTTGGAAAAAATGGTAGATATAAAATTGTGTGACAATATAGAATCAAATAATTTTTTTTATAAATTTGAATATATGGTTAATGTACCTACCACTACATCATTTTGTACTTTTACCTCTGCTACAGTGATCACATACACTTGGACATCTCCCCTTGGCCTCTTCTATGGAATATTTCCTTTATTCATAGGTAATTATCTTGCTTAGTACCCCATATACTTACAATTTTAGCACTGGACATCATCAAACAAATTATTCCCCTTGAATTCATGATCCTAGTGACCTATATCTCCACATTTATAGTAAACACCTGATCCCTTCAAACACTTCCCAAGGTGAATTTTCCATAGTTTTCACATGATGGAAATCAATTATACTTATTCTTATTATTTGATGAATTCCATTTTTATGGTTCTCATGGGACATATTCTTGTATTTTACTAATTTGAATATATTTATTCTACAAAATTACTTCTCCATCTTGATGTCATAAAATACTATCTGTTCATGTGATGAAAAATTCCGAGAAACCAGTTCCCTTTAGAGACATGGCATATGACCTTCAAATAATTGGTCAATCTTATACTCAATGTTTTGTATATAATCCGTAGAATACTAGGATAACCTTTTAAAGGTACCTTAATAATTTATAATACTTTCTTATTCAATCTTATTTAATCTATAGAAATTTATCTTCATATCAATTTTTGATCACGAGGAAAGTACTTATAAAAGAATGTCTCATTAAAATCTATCCATTCCATGAGTTAAAATTATTATTATTCCCTTGTATTCTAGATCAGATACCACCACTGATTATCATCACATTACGGATAATAGATATCATATGTAACCTTTTCCTTTTAACTACATTCTATGGCCATAAATCTCTTCTCTATAGACGTAATCTGCAGCTCATATACAATTAGATTATTAGTCCTAGTAAATTATGGGGGATTCTGTCACATAAAGAGATCCAATATATATGATTATCTTTGTGGAATATGTTTCTCCATTAGGGAAATGTTATTTTTTATAACATAATTAAGTTTCTCTAATATTACCATGATTTTTTGCATTCCAATACCAGCTACATTGGTTCTTTCAATAGGGAAATCTCTAAATTTTCTACAAGTATTTACTCTATTTATCCTTTAATGTGCCATTTCAAACAATAGAATATATTTTGTTAGCTCATAAAATAACAAAATATGATTCTAAATATGGTATATAATATAACACACATTTATGCACCATAAATCATAGAATCATAAACTCTGTTTACATTGGGAAAATTGTTACTTTCAAATCCTTCATAATTGTAGGTAAATAAAATTTGAAATATCCAATGCATATCGCCTGGGTGCATCAAAATAGTTGAAAAATAAGGCCTATTATAATGTACCAGGTTACACTAAGTCAAGACCAACACACATTATCAGAGTTGTTATTCATAGGTACATCTATTCTAGAACCACGCCCGCTTATTGTATTCCGACACGAATGAATTTCTAGGAATACCCATATAATCTCTTCTATAATCAAATTATAGGACGTTTATATATAGTTATCCTAAAAATTTACCTTAGGGTTTTTTATCTAATCTAATTTTTCTAAATCTAGTTTCCAAGGTTTATTCTAAACTTCCTTTGATACCGACTATAATGTCTAGACCCCATAATTCCGGATTCAATGCATTATTTTATTACATTGGCATGTTTAAAAGGAAAAAAAATACTAAATGAACAATTAGTTTAATAGTCTTGGAAAGACATATTACAAACAAGATACCCATAATACACTAGAAAATATAAAATACACATATGATGTATAAGAATAAAAAACACCACGTCCTTGAAATATTATTCAACTATTTATTCTTCATAGCCTGGAAAAAGGAAACATAATAAAGTGAGGTCAAATGCTCAGTAAGAGTAAGTAAAGGGGATGAAATAATGAATGATAATAAATCTATTTAGATAAGTGATTAACTAGAAACACATTCCATTACAATAACTAGATAATTAAAAATCAATATGTGAAAGTAATAAACTGAAACACATGCCATCTAGTTATTAAACCAAGAATGAACTATATCCACAGAAATTTCAACACAAAAACTCTCGGATAAATAATACCTAAATCTATATGAATAAAATTATTAATTATTTGATATCATGTTTTAGGAACATGAAAACCTATACCGTTATGTCCATAAAACTATGGTTAAAATTATAGATAAAAACCTATTTAATTTGGACAACCAATTCATCTCATGAGAACCTATCGATGAATCGAGGAGCTATTTAATGTCCAAAATACTATTATAATTTCCTATCTATAGAATTTCTCAAATAAAATAGTCAAAATAAATAATATGACTCATCAAATATATGCATTGAATAAATAGTACTGAATTATCAATATTTTCCTAAATAATAAAATAACTATCAAAGATGACACCATATGTAAAATGGTATATGGTTTAGGAAATAATAATAAACATTTTATAAGAATATGGATATTCATATAAATTTCTAATGAAAAATTATTAAAATAAAGTGATTTCATCAATAGATAGCTTACAATCACATAAGGAAGTGAGATTGGAAAGATAAACATTAAGAACATTCCTGAGGAGAATAATCTTTAAACATTCCATAGTGTCCCATACCACATTGAAATATTTTAAATCATAGTCCCCATAAAGGTATGAAGTTAAATGAAACTAATAATATCATGATAATAAGGATATTAATTATATTAATTTTCAAAGAGTATTTTATACACCACATAAAAGTGAGTTTGTACATAATAATAAATAAGTCTTATTGGAATGTAAATTGAGGAAAAATCCCTTACCTTATGTTTTCTTTTGGGTGAACATCCTTTAAATTATTGTATAATAAAATTACATTAATTATCTAATTGTTTGATTTATTTCATGTTTATAACAACATTAATTTAACTTATTACCATGTTGTATACAACTACTTAAACTATTAATTTTACGTCAGGTGTTTTTACTGAATTCAGTTTATGTGTCAAAATGAACATTGGTAGTTCAACTATTGTCAATGGGGTTGTAATATAAAACATAAATAATAATAAATTTAAATAATTATCATATTTATACATCATTTTTACTTTTTTAAAAAAATCATTAAATATGGTCATGAAAATTGAATCAACATTACAATCATGGAGACAATAGGCCGTACGTACGCATGAATAACATTCTAATTTTTCAATGATTGTTATGTAAAGTTAGTAAGTAGCATTAGATATTTTCCAGAATGATAATTATATCATAAATACCATATTATTTAATAATATATTATTATATATAGAATTTTTGTTATATAAAATTAATCACATCATATCCAAGATGGGATAGTCCACACATCCACGCATGACGTTATCTCTTTTTAAGTGTGTGAAATAGTAATAAAAAATGATATATATTATATTTACAAAAATATAGTTTTGTCATTAATAACATATATTTATTTTTATTTCACATATTTTTTTATTAAAATCATCCTTTATACAATTCATGTATTGTGTGAAAAAATCACATTGCTTTGAGGGGGCGGTAGTCCACACTTCCACAAATGATTTTACCGTTTTTACACAAAATAGAAAATATAAAGAAATGTGTTATAAACTAATTATAGAAGAATAAATATATAATAAATATCATATATAAAATATATAATTTTTTTCCATCATAATTCCCATCCATTATATATGCTAAAGGAAAAATGAACAATCATCGTTTTGAGAGGTGGTAGTTAGCCGAAAACGTAAATAGTATATTCATTACCCAATAAATGGAAGTATGAGTTAGTAAAGCTAAAACTATTAAATTAAAAAAATAATGGTATATTGAGGAAACATTAATGGTAATATAATCATGTAATACTAATATTTTATGGATTGGATAAATGAAATAAAAATAAAGAGATTAATGAAAGATGTTACCTCTTAATCAAGAAACTTTTTTTAGTTTTCACCAATGGGATTCCATGGATACATTAATGCCCAAGGGGAGGATTATATGATGAAGGGAGGTATTTTGAGGATATATTTGGGAATATATTGGTTGAACCAAAGTTTCTTGATAGGTGTGAGGAAGTGGGAGGAGAGGAGGCCTTTTTATAGAGGAGGAGGGGCACTCTAGTAATATTTTGACGAAGGAATTCTATACACATTTTTCACATTCCAGGTTTCTTAATGGAAATATTTGGATACATGTGATTATAGGGTATATATATGGCCATAAAATGGATTTTGGACAAGTATCTAGGTCATTTATCCCCTTACGTTTATGGTTTAGTCCCTTGTTACGCTTAATATCACCTTAATCATTGTAATTAATTTTAATTACTTTCCATAATAATTTTGGTAAAAATTTAAATTCATCTTATTATAAATTAGAAATTATTCTGATTCCAAATATGGAATCAATATTTCCAAATTCCAATCACAGAAGTGGTAGAAATTAATATAAATTTAATCTCATGTATGGGATGAAAATGCTGGTTTTTAATTTAAAAATGTTCAAAAGATTTCTATGTTTTTATATTAAATTTAAAAATTAAATAGATTAAAATAACCTAAATTGGATTAATTTATAAAAATATGATCTAATTAAACTTTAAATCAAATATAAAAAATAATTTTACCTTATAAATAATTTATAATAAAAAGAAGTTTTGAACTAAAATTCATTATTTTCTATTATTCATTAAAAAATGGATCTTCACAAAAAAATTCCAAAAATTCTCCCAAATATATTTTTATGTTTTTATTATAAATATATAGTTTATCTTGAAATAATAAAATTATAAAAGGGTCAAAGTTTTTATTTAAAATTTATTCTCCATTAAAGGATACAAAACTACCCTTTTAAAAAATATAGTATTTTATGTGTAATGTTGGTTTATTTAGGGTTAGTGGAATAATAGTTTTCAAGAAAAAGTTGATCATATAAATTCAATCACAAGATATTGGAGATTAGAATATATGAAATTAATTTTATCTCTTGATTCACTATCCACATGATAATGACATTAATATTTATTTATTAACAAGTTTAGTGAATATGATACAGAAATATTTTGTTTAGTTTATGTGAATACTAAATTAAATATTTATTCATAAGTTGAGTGAATATAATATTTATTTTATTTTATCAAATTAATATATAATTTATTATTTACTGTTTGATATATTTTATGGGAGAACATGGATTGAGTTTAATGATCCAATGAAAATGATATATTTTATTTAATATTAAATAAATAAATATTAGTTTATTAATTTTATAAATGATATTAGATAAAACATAATTCCATGAAAGTAATAATATCAATATTATTAGGTTATATGGTGTATGAATTAGATTAAATAAAATTACATGGTCATTTAGGAAATAATATTTATTTTAACAGAAGTATAATTATTTAAAATATATCATTTTTATAAAAGTGAGATGATGATGAGCTAAACCCAAATTTACTTCTATCATAAACATTATTATCCCATTATCCATATCTCAAGAATCTAGAGAGAGAATAATAGAAACTTGTTGAGATCTATGAATACTAATGTTAAGCACTTGATTATTTCATGGAAGCACTTGTGACATCATAAAATTCATTCATAGATTCATGAAGCATATGTGTATTAATATAGAGGGATAATAATTTTGATTCCCCATCATACTGATATCGTAAAAAGAGTGGTAGTTTAAAATGTATTTAGGAGAATACCATAGTCAAGGTAATTATATATTTAAATTAATTATAAATTAAATTTACATGATCCTATATATGAAATTAAGGTGTGTGTTTGTCTAGTTATTCTGATTTATCAACAAATTTTTTAAAAAAAAACTAGGCCTCCATCAACTGATAATACTATAGACCTAGAACATCAAGTGGTATAAAAAACCAAATTTTAATTTATAATTATTTATAAATTATATGATAAATTTTATGAATTGTATTAGGATTATTCCTAATCATATTTTCATTCATTGTTAATTAGATAAGAAAATGAGTGAATCCAACATCATATTGCCAAAAATTAATCAAAAACATGTGAAGAACAATTAAATAACTAATCTAGATGTTCCAATATCACTATATTCATGATCCAAACAAAGAACATGTAATTTAAATCACCACATGTCTTATGGGTTAGTACACACCACTAATACAAAATGAGTATTCTGTACTAGTGAAACATGCAACAAGATACAAAATACAAAACATTTAGTGTTAAATCATACATCAAGCAACACATGTCAGTCTATGAAAGGTATACACCATGTTTTTCATATTGCATCATTTAGAACAATATAAGAGATTATTACACACCGCGTATTGAATGATGGTATATTATTTTTAATGATCGGTAACATTATGTGTACAGAATTTATTTTTCCAGTAGTATACACTACATATACTAATGACATGTCATGTGATTATTTTTTTCACATAATCTATGAAATTTTATCATACAAAATAATATGTTATATATATAATGACACGCTATGTAGAGTTACATGTCATGTAGTACATGGTAAATGATAGAGAACTTAGACAGTGTATATCACATGATGTGTTATTTTTAATTACACACTATATAATCATTATATTTCTAGTAACGGTTTCTAATATTATATAGTTTTTACATTACATGTTGCTTCCAAATTACATGTCGGGTACTAAATTTGTAAAATAAAATATTAAATTTATTTATTTTATTTAATCAAAATTAGGTATAGGGGATTAAAAACTACAAAAAATATGTACCTAAGCACCCCAATTGGACAATTCTCATATATAATAAAAAGGAATAGAAAAAATCAAATTGATTAATTTTAATATAATTAATGACCAGATGGCCTAATTTTAATGACAGTGCCAAGTCACTAAAAGGGATGACCTGAATTCCTAGTGGGCTAATGCCATGTTTGGTCCATGCACCTCACCTACACCCACACCTACACCCATATTCACTGAACAATATTAACCTACTCACCTTCCCCTATACTTTCTTGGTCCGTCTCCCTCTATGTTCATAAATAATTATCCTTAAATAGAAAATTCCCCCCACCTAGAGGAGGGAACTCATATTTTAACCTTGTATGTATGTAGGATTAATTCATTAATTTATTAATTTCTTTCAATTTTTCTTAAACATAATTATTGAAAATTAATGATATATAAATTAGACATGGTTATCAATTAATGTTTTGAATGATCAGGAGATTTGAATGAACTATGTATGTGTTATATTTATTTATTTAATTTCATTATTTATTACATGGTTTCTTATATAATAAAAATTGTAAAATTACATATGATGGTCTGTGAATAATCCATCCTTATTTTATTATATACTATTCTGCATGTCCATTGTTTTTTGTGACACTATACCCCCGATACAATTCAATTTCATGTGAGTATACATTTTAAAATATTTGAGATAACAGTTGGAGATAATGGTTTATGTTTAGAGATAATAAGAATATAAAGAAGGTATACACAAAAAATTATAGATTCTATAACTTTATCCTTGTTAAGGTTAAATGCATTGTTTCCCCTAAGGTCTAGGTTTGTTTATTTGTACAAAATAAACCAACAAGTATATAATTCTCATGATTATTTTAGGTTTTGATTTTCTTTAATCAATGCATGGTTATTTTTTATTTATGCATTTCATGGTTTATTCATTTACTTAATTAAACACAATCACATATTTGAAATAAGATACAATTTCATTTTTAGATAAAAATAAAATAAAGTGCATAAGATTTATTTTATGAAATATATTTAATTACTTATGTATGTTATGGAATAATGTAATCAAAAGGTATAAAATGGGTAAAATATAATATCTTATATATTAATATTTAATATGTAAATAATTTTATCCGACATGATTAATTAGTTATGTAGGTTTTACATAAATTTTAAAATCATGTGAAGAATAAAATAAAGGATATTTATATATATGTTAAATAAAATACCTAAGATTATGATATTATATGACTAAATGAATTCTATCACTTTAATTAGAATTACACCATAGTTCAAATTAATCATCCAACCCCCATAAAGGTACTTTAAATTATTAGAGAAATTTAAAAAAATATTTGGGTTGACTTAACCAAGATATAATATGGAGATATTTCCCAACAATGTTTAGTGTAACTATGAGGTAAGTGATGAAGAAATATAAGTATAAGATTTCATAATTGGAAAGTCCCCTAATAAGATCAAAGAGATATGAGTTAATTACATTGGAATCAATATAGCCTACCCAAAAAATCAAAACTAAAATAATATAATCATTGTTATTAGAATGAAAATGTGCTCACTGACATAAATTTACAAGAATGGTTATGGTTTTTTTAATTTCATTACAAGAGGAAAAGTATGTTACACATATATGAATCCCTGATACCTAATCATCCACCTTAGGGAACAGTTATGGGAGAGAAATATCTCTACAAAGGAACATAGAGGAGGAAAAAATTGTTTGATTCTCCATTTTATTAGCTTTGTATTGTAATATAAAGATGAAGCATAATGAAGTGTAGGTATACCCCATGTTGAATCATCTCTAAGAACATGATAAGGAGGGATATAAGGAAAATGATAAATGAAAATATCACTACACTTTATAGGATTGAAATAAAATATACATAACTAGATATTGATCATATACTCATAATTATGAATCATATCAATCAATTAAAATTATTGAGGATCTATACTGATAAGAAACAATACAAAAATATCATTCCTTCATACTGACCATTCATATTATGAATTTTCATTAAAAAATATAAAATGATAAGTATAGAGATGTTTCTAAAGAATAGTTTAAAAATGGTTTACTAAATTAATTATGATATGTGTGAATTTAGTTATTTAATTCTTATGGTGAATAAAATGAAGTGTAAGGTTGAAAATATATTGAAAAAGTAAAATTTAGTGCTTCTATTTCAACAACCATTAAGGAAACAGGAAATTTAGTGGGATAGAAATGATGAATATGTCAGTTTCTTTACCTATGGAAGGAAAGGTAACTAGATGTTTAAGTTCAATGATTGAAAGGTAAATTAAAAAGAATATTATACGTAATTTATATTCATCATAATATATACTATTTTATTTTTGTTCTTTGGTATTAACTATAATAGGTGACTCATATATTTCCATCCAACTGTAGTAACGAAGGAAGACTAAATAGATTGAAAGATTTAATGTCAACCATCATGTTGTTGATGAATCATAACTTCTATGTCTACTAATAGCGGTTCAAAACATCAAATTTCCAATAAAAAATATACCAGTATTAGAAAACAATTATCTTGGATTGGTTATTACCAAAAAAATTATCTCAGTATGATAGTTTAATATAATTAGACTTTATTTGAAATTTTAAATGAATTTTATTTTATAGTATACCCTACACAATTAACTGTATAGTTATAATTTGATAGAAAGATTATATTAAAAAATAGGTGGGGGGGGGGGAAATGAGTATCCAATAAAAATTTATATTTAAAAACAATTTAAAAAAATTATCAAAATTATAAAAAAAACTAGTTGACTAAAATAGTATAAATATATAATTTAATATGTTCAAAATTTTTCTTAAAGGATTGATCTAAATCTATTAAAAACAATATTATAAATCCAATTTACATTTTAAAACAAATCTATTCATATGAAATAGTATATATAAAATGCTAACTAAAGAAAACTACTAAGGTAATATTTTTCTATATATGTTTTAAAAAAATAAAAACAAGTTTCTTATGAAAAAAAAACAATAAAACAAACAAAAAAAAATAAATACAAGTGGTCCAATCTCCATCCAAGAAATAATACTATATACATGATTGGAACCCAATACCAAACATGTTTATTTAAGAATAAAATTGATCAATAAATTGGATAAGGTTTTACATATATATGGAATTTTTTTAGGACATAAGAAACATATTCAATAGTTATTCATAGGATATAAAAATATTTTAAATTTGAAGAGAGTGTTAAATTATTCTCCAATATAATAGAGAAAATTTTGTCTAAGGAATAAGAAATTACAATGAGAAGAACTATTATGTATATCAAACAAAGAATATAAAGAAATAATATAGATGTGTTTGTGTCGTTCTTGTAACAGCTTGTGATTTTATAAAAAAATATTCTTTTTAATTTCATTAATGTCTTGTGTTGTACGCTACACAAAAAGGAGCTTTCTCAACACGCATCCTTGACTTTCCTTGTATTACACGCAATCACGACCTTCCTTGATAGCGTGTGTAGTACGCAATACCGAGTTTCACTAAACAATGATATGCTATTAAAATATTATTAAAACTAGCCATTATGAATAGTAATAACCACCTTTTAAAATTTTATAAATTTTAGCTCTCAAAATGGACTTCATTTTTGGATTCGGAGTATCGAATTTAGCCTAAGGTAAAATTTTGGTACTTTTCTGATAACTTTCATATTCTGATGAATAGTGAAAATTACTAAATTATAATTAAAAACAACTTTTTTAATCGAAATAATTAATAGTGATAAATTATTAATTTGAGTGGTTTTAAAGTATATTTAGAATATATTTTTACAATTTAATACAATGTTGGTCATTGGATGTAATTTCACTTTTAAACCAGTCATAAACAAGTGTGAATCTTTTGATGATTATTATCTCTTAAAAGCACGCTATTTGTTTTGACGATGGGAATTAATTTTTAAATTAATTAATGCAACTAATATGTTTTGAATTTGGTAAAATAGACATCATTTTTGAGTTCATAATATCAAATATAGCTTAGGCCTAATTTTTGGTATTTTTCAGGAAACTTTCATTTTTTGGTGAATAGTGAAACCACTAAGTGGTAGTTAAAAAAATGAATTTTTCATAAAACTTAATTTTACCGCTTCTGTGAGTGGAATTTCAAAAATCCGAGAGACTCAGTTGATGTTAGTAAGTAAAATGTGGTTCAATGAGATGAAAATAATTTTTTGTGAATAGTAACTTTTTACTTTTTTTTACCACGGTTAAAAGTAAATAGGGTAATTAAGGGTAAAAATGATATTATTATTACCCTAACACATGTCCTAATTCTATTGGACAAGTTTAATTAGACCAAAAACAACCTTAGGAATAAAATATGACCATTTAGGCCCACTTGGATTAGATTAGGACATTTATTATTAATTTACTTAAAGAAGGGTTAAAATAGTTAAAATCATAGTTTAATAAGTAAATCATTTTTAATATGGAGTTATACATAAGATAAATTCAACTATAAATATTCATTAGAAAGATAAACATATTTCCTACATAATGGTATTTTATTTGTAATTTTTAGACATTAAATAATTTAATTTATTTATGACACAACGATGATGCAGTAATGATCTTATTAATGAAATATTGACATAATTGATGTTATAAATACCCAAATAAATATAATTTGAGACTTTTTATGAACTAAACTAATTTCATAGGTTAATATGACATGTTAGTATTGATTTAATTAACTTTGGTGGAAGTAATCATTCTGTTATGAGTTTCAAAAAAATCAACTATTGAATAGTGTCAAAATTGACATAAAATAGTTTTTAAAAAACATATTATATTATTAATTGTTATTTTATTCCTAAAAATCTAAGGTTCGGAAAAATGACTTATATAAGGTTATATATATTAATAAAACATAACTTGGGGTTGCTTGGATGTATATAGTATGTTTATTAACTATATAATATAAAAATACAAAGTGACATGGTAAATGTCAATCTAATTAACTAAGAGTTAAAACTAAAAGATAAGGTTAATATAATGACCTAAACTTGTCTAAATTCTATTGGATGAGAGTATTTAGACCCATCCCCACCTTATATTATAAATAACTGAATTTTGAGCTATTTAAAACTGAACTTGACTTTATAATAAAATAATATTTTTAGTTATTTCAAAGGTGCCCCTCTCCTCCCTTATAAAAGGGAACCTCCTCCCTCTCTTCCACACACCACATTGAGCCTTCAAGCTCGGCCAAAACCTTCCCAATTATCTTCTCCACTTCCATAGAAACATCCTAGAGGTCCTGGTATTTTTCAAAGACCAATTTTAGTTCCCTAAGAGGAGGTCTCAAAGAGGCGCTTCAAAGAAGAGGTAATGTCCGTTACCGATTCTTTCATATTTATTTCTTCTTCCACTTCTTCTTCTTAGGTTGTTTCATTATTAAGTAATAACATAAGTATAACTTATATACTGATATGTTATTATAATTATAAAACAACCTTATTTCACCATCTATCCATCCTACGGAAAACGAAATCACCGCGCGTGCGTACGTACGGAATACCGTCTCCAAGCCGGGGTGTAATCTATTTTCCACCACCACCTTACTTGGATGGGTATAATGGTGTAAATAATAACTATATATGATTATTGTAAAGTGATATTTATTCTTAAATACTATACATACACTAAAATACAATTCAACGATCATGAGAACGATATCATCGCTCGTGCGTACGTACGGACTACCGTCTCCACGACGCGATGAGATTCATTCTCCACGATAACCATTCATGAATGATTATAAAGTATATATAATAATTTGTCATGAAATATATGACATAATAATACTACTGGATTTATGTATATATATATTTATGTCATCTACTTAATTCCACTCAATTCAATAAGGAAACGAAAACAGCGTTCATGCGTACGTACGACCTACCGTCTCCATGAACGGTGTATTTCTTTCCATTTATCGATCCATTATATATATGTATATTCTGAATATATAATATATATAAATCATGTTTTATATTCTGGAATTATGTAATCATGATCTAAGTAATCATATGAATAATTACAAGTTAAAACACGAACGACAAATGAGACGATTTTACCCAAAACGCTACTTTAACATGAATTTACAAAAGAACGGGTAATATAAAGTCATAAGTGAACCATATATGATATAATAACAATTAATATGATTATTTAATAAGTCAATGACATTATTTAAATCATTATACAGGAGTTTTGGACACTTACGAAGCAAATCGGACCTAAGGTAAGGGAAATATCACAATCTCATTTTTATCAGAGATTTTTTATACTTTGGTATTTACTGGGGTATATTTTATCATCCAAATACATGTTTCCTCAATATGTAATATTATTTTCATCCACCTACAATTGTTTAAATCCAATTTTACCCTTCGGTGAGATTTTAGTAAAAGATATGAAAGGAATCTTTTTTCGTTTTTCGTACGAGGTACTTTTTGACTTTTCCGACAAAAGTACAAGAAGAATGTTTTTTTAACATATACATAATGAATGGATTTTTAAAACCTTATTTCCAAGAAGCTTCCTTTACAT
This sequence comes from Viscum album, assembly GCA_963277665.1. Taxonomy (NCBI): domain Eukaryota; kingdom Viridiplantae; phylum Streptophyta; class Magnoliopsida; order Santalales; family Viscaceae; genus Viscum; species Viscum album. The sequence goes on from OY728133.1 coordinate 253,076,811, forward strand.
GTTTTCAAGTTTATTTTTAATCAACTTCTTTATGTTTAAAATTGTATGACATGTTAAGAAAGGAAAAATGTTTTTGAAGTAGAAAGGATATTTTCCTCATGAATGGAGTTCAAGTGTTTTATCAAAATTATTTTCCATCTAAGATAATAAAGGGTTCAGTTTTTTTATCCCTATTATTACATTGATTTGATTATGTTGTGATGGAATTATTTTTATGAATTCCTTTATCTTATATGAATTGTTTTATGATGTCATGATGTTTAAGCTTCCCATTTTTATTACATGGGTTATGCAATGATGTATGATTTATGTTTTTGTGGCACACATAAGAATGGTTTCATTATGAGATGGGTGAGACCTATATCTCCCTCCAATGCATTGGTTAAAGATTTTATATCTCATGAGATAGACATGGCTGGAATGGTAGGTTATACCGGTTCAGTGAAACAGGACTGAAACAAGGGTGACTCGGTTCAGAAATGGACTTTGTCCACTAAGATAGTCTTGGCAATGAGTCTTGACTAATAAGATATGATTCTCTATGATTATGTGTGTATGCCACAAAGTTTCATGTTTTAAGTTATGATTATTGAGATTTCATTTCACTACTATGATTTATCCCATTTTATTAATTTATGATCTCTTTTGCAGGTTAAGATTTCCAAAAATGTTATGTTCTTATGAAAATGATGTGATTGATATTTATTTTGTTTACCCTTACTGAGCATTTGAGCTCACCCTTTTATGTTTTCTTTTCCCCAGGATATAAAGAAAGTTTTTAGGTAAAAAAAAGGAATATCTTTATGGGAGATGTTGAAGATCTTTCACCACGATTAGGAGATTATATTCCGAGTTTCCAAAGACACTAAACTATTACGATCCTTGTGTGTGTGTTTTTGTTATGTACTAAGTATTCCGCAAAAGTAATGTAATGTCTATGTATGTTAATCTTCGGGTCTCTACAGTTCTTCTCTATATAATCAATAAATATATGATCAAGATTGATCTTGTTCTTATTTCATATTGTATTCAAATATTTACTTCTTGATTATTTTAATATTCTTTTAAGTTTTATATTTTTTTATGAAAATAGAGCGTCATATTCCTCACCAAATATTCGGTTTTTTTAGGAATAACAACTAGTTAGTCCTTAGAATAATGTTATGAACCATCCTTTATGAATGGGGAGATCCTATAAGTTTATGGATTTTCAGAATTTATAATTATCCATTATAGGATAATAATAAAATAATCCAAATCCATTTACTTATAGAGAATATGGAATGAATTTCATTATATTTAATGTCTTATAGTATCCGTTTTATAAGTAACAGTTCTTCAATCCACATGTCTTTAAATTTAATTATATTCCATAAAATAGCTATTGGAATAATTCATGTGAATTTAATTTCAGATATATAAGATAGTATGTCTTCAAACGAAAATAGAATCTTTATCTAGTGGTAGAATGATTATACTAGTAGTAGAGAAGAAGAACTAATCATCGTAGAGATGAACTGGGGGTAGCGTAGAAGCATTCATGGTAGACCATAAAACTATTGGTAATAGCCTTATCTCTATGGTAGAAAAATATCTAATAGCGGTAATTGTTTTATCTGGTGGTAGAATATATGAACATGTGAATGCAGTAGCTGAAGGAAACTGAAAGTAATGCGATCCAGCTAGTAATATCACACTTGTTATAGAGGTATTAACTCTATACTGGTGGTATATAAAATTATTGGTAGTAACAAATTTTGAAATAATAGTCACAAAAATGTATTGGTAATATGAAATATCCTCTTGCAGTAGTAGAAGACAACTAGGGGTAGAACGATCCTTTGAACATTTATAAAAAATCCACTGGTGGTTGAATGTTGTACTATTGGTAGTATCTTGGGATCTTTCATGAGGGTAACAAAAATTTTCATATCTTACATAAGGGTAAAATACTTTTTCCATACATTGCATAAGATAAAAAAAATTTATACACACTACATAAGGGTAATAAAAAAAATTATATATGATGAGTAATGGTGAGTAAAAACATTATATATACTATGTAAGTGTAAATAAATACAAACATAAGGGTAAACTAGAACTATGTGTAAGGGTAGATAAAACAAGTGTAAAGTTAGATATGAGCTTCACATATAGTTAGAGAGGAGATTATAAACCTCAGATAATGGTACTTCCAAACTCACATAAGGGTAATAAGAAACTTATAAGACATTCATAAAGGTAAAAATAATAGGTAAAACTAAACTTTATTAAAGGATACATGATTTGTGAGCATTAAAATAAGGAATTTTTGGGATAGACCAACAATCCCCCCCATTTTCGTGATCGTAAATCATGTTTGACAAATAAATTAAAAAAAATGTATTATAAGAAAGTATAGATCAAAAATAAATATCAAAACATTCAATATAGAGAACAAGAAAAGACAAAAAATAAAGTTCTATAAGAATACTCATTATACACATTCTCATGATTTGAGATTATAAAAAAGGTAGAAAGAAAGAAATTATATCCGAATAATAAGATATTATTAAAGTGTAGTAAGTTGTTATTAATATTAAAGTAAAATAATTACATAAAAAAATATTAAAAATACCCTATGAAATCCTAGTTAGAGACTATATAATCCTTATCATGATGGGAGGTTAGATCAACATGGGATTTTCCTTTTCCAACAACAATAAGAGCCAGATTTGGGGAAGAAGATAATGGAAGAGGCATTAAAACAATGTTGGATGTAACTAGACATAGATGTCTTACGACCACAATGGGTGAAAATAAAAAGGGTCTAACTCTAATGGATGTAGTATGAAGAGGTAGTAAAATAAGTGTAGAAACTGATCTAGTCATAATAAAATCTAGAAGAGAAATCATTACAGTATATAAAGTGTATAAAAAAGGATTCATTAGGTCTATAAATATAGAGTTGATTCTTCCACCATGCTTTGTAATTCATGTGAACATAGTATCATCATCTATAAAAACTTTGACCAATAGGGATAACTATTTCACAGGTGTCACTTTTTCCTTGAAATCCCTAGTAACCAGAGACAACCTTATATTTTTATCCAAACACATAAAATGATAATTGAGTTCATTTTAGTTAAAAATATTTGAAATAGAATACTTGATGGCCTTGGTTATAGTGTCCCTATCACATATTGCTTTATTAAAACAATGTATAATTAGTTTATAGATGTGATCACTATGAGATTTTATTTGTCTTGGATCATCCTAGTAAAAAGTAAAAGAATGTTACAACACACTCTATAAATATTCTCAAAAATTGTTTTGATCAGATCAACATCAATAGTAGAAGGAACATATGGAGTATGAGTTATGGAATAAGAGACTCCAACAATATAAAGATATTCCATCCTTCCTAGAACAGACATATCTATCTCTATTTGGGGTATAGATTCATCTCTTATAAAGAAGAATAAATTACTCTAATATTCTCAACCAACTTCTTATCTTCTATATCCAAATTTCCGATTATCAATAATAGTTTTGGTTGGGGTTTTAAAACAAATAATAAAAGAAATCAATGATATGTTATCTACTTTAGGAGAATAATTCTATAAGGTATAAGATCTTATAAAAACACAATCATTAGATACAATATTTCCCTTTAAGGAAACTAAATCAGCTATAGTCAGGTAACTGGTGTATGGAGGAAGAGGAGGAGAAGGTGAATCCCTATTGTGTTGAGGTAAAGGAAAATTATCATGAATATTTTCCGAATCCAGAAATGTAGGATAATGTTCCACTTCCTTATATTTGGTAGGACCCAATAAAGGAAAAGACTCTAGAAGCTCAACTTAGTATTTCCTTTCAATCAATGAACCCCTAATACCCATCTCAATAATTGAAATGGAAGTTACACTATATTTAATTGGAATAACTTCATCAATATCATCAGAACCAGAAATAGAATATATAATTCCATTAAAAAACAACATTGGGGACTTATCCCCCGCAGACAGTGAATCCTCATTATTTCTGACATCTATATCTACCTCTACCTGGGATTTAGAACCTTGGCTCACCAAAAAACATTTGGAGTCTCTATTCCAATATACAATGAAAGGTCTATTAGACTGATAAATATTGGTTGAGGGATTAGTTTCTTCATCCTTATATTCATCATCCTTATCACAAAAAGAGTTATTAGTTAATATAATTAAATACTATAGAGTCTATAAAGTAGTATCCTAAAACTGAGAACTATTTAAGATCCTAATTTTTGAATCCATTTTATAAGCACACTATAATAATTCCATGAAGTTAAGGAATGTGGAGAGTCAGAAGGTCCATATGTGACATTTGGCACCCTAACTATATCAGGTTCACTCCCTGCTTCAATAGAATAGTCAATAGAATATTCTTTTTCTATCGAAACTTTTTCCCCAACTTCATCGTTACACTCAATCACATCTTCATGTGAAGAATAAACTACTACCTCATCTAGATCTTTGTCTATATCAACTTAATCTCTAGGTCCAGATGAATTTTTCGCAGGGTTAAAGTTATTATAAAGTTTCTCACTATCCAGTACCCTTTTCTTAAACCAAAGGTTCAATTTTACTTCCATTATTCTAAAATTGTTTTGAATAATATACAAACATCGATGATGTGTTACCTTTTCTTTCAAACCATGAAATACCCTCTTACTTGTAACATAACTGAATTAAATTTGGGATAAACAAGAGAATAATACCTAGATATAGTCTCTCATAACTCCATCATATGAATAATGGGATATTTACATTGTTTTAACTTATCTTCTCCTCTCTTGATATATAAAAAGAAAACATCTTGGTACCTTAAAAAATGATTTCCCCATTTTTGAGATATAATATATGTTGGATGAAATTGAAAAGTAGTCGAAATTCCCCATTAAGTTTTATTACATTTGGTGTTCTGACTATAGAATTCCTTGTAAGCTTCTTAAGGGAATACTCAATGAAAAAATTTCAAGGTAAAAGGGATATAGACCTTGATATTTCTCATATATTACATTGTGAAGAAAAATTAAGATCTTAAACTAATGAATCAACAAGAAATATAGATCCTTACCATCTATTAATGTCATAATGACATCTTTTTAATCCCTAAATTAGAACTCAAAATGAAGGTAAAAATCATGTACCAATATTTAATAGAGTTGTTTGTTTTTTTAAGAATTCTATAACCCACCCTTTCCCTTGTATACTTTTAAAAACAAGTGACTTACTCGAATTTTACCAATATGTACCAATTTCGTTCTTAAAAACCACTACTCCTAATGAAATAAAGGGAATTCATGACATTAAAGGTTGAATTGGCTTACATTTTGATTTCATTCATGGGGATAACTTGTTTAGAGAACCATAATCATGATTCATTCTCACCATTATATCACATATGCAGATATTGAAGGATGAAGTTCAAAGGTCTAGTTTTAACACATGATAAATATTCAATTTAGATTATTTATTATGGATTTTTATTAATTATGGGAATAGTCTAATTTTAAACATAAAATATTTTCATTCAGCTGAAAATAATGAATTTAAGAGTTAAATAAAAAAATTGGCAATGGTATCAAAGAATGTGTGTCCATGGTAGTAGTATCATCCAATGATATTGTCTAATGGTAGAAAACACCTATAGATTATAATATTAGTAATCCAATGGTAGTATTCTAATGGTATTAGAATACTGTACCTCCAAAATTGTAACATATGATACTTTTAAATATCGGTAGCACATAAATTATGACATAAATTTTCCATAATAAAATAATTAAGGAAATAGATGGCTAATATGAATTAATCATTCCAAGATCTTGTCTGATATATCTTATTCTGTCAAAATTCAATGAAAATGTACATATTTCATCAATCTTATATTCAATACCGATTTAGCAAAGAGTTATATAATCTTTTGAATATGGTCTCTCAAAATTTGATGTCTTATGTTAGTTTTTTCTATAGTGAGACATAACAATCTTAGAAATGTTTATATTCCATGTACTATCACAATTTATTGGGACATGGATAATCTCATTTCCATAGTCCAATAATGTGTGTTTCATCCACAAAATCTATTCACAACAACTATTTGTAGCTTTTATTTTCTTCTAAAATAGTGGATAACAGAAAAAATTTACTTTTTATTATACAATTATACTAGAGTAATTCCCAAAAAGTGAAATGTTCTAGAGGTTCCTTTTCTGTCTATCACACAACCAAAAAAATATACATCTGAATAATATACTAATTACAATGTATGTTTGTTAGCATAAACCATTCCTAAAATTTTTGTAATCTTAATGTATTTAAAAATCCTTTTGAAAATATTCAAAATAAATTCATAGGTATTTTCTTGAAAATGATCAAACATACACACACAAAACATAATATATAGATTACTAACTATTAATTAAATTGAACTTTCTATGATACATATATAACAGGTTTGTTTAATTGGTTTTCCTAGTTTTATCAAGGTTTATTTTATAGGTTGTACTCATTGGAGTATCATTTACGTTTTAACTATCCATTCCAAAAAAATTTCAAAACATACTTTCTGAATTTTATTTAATTTAAAATAATTCCTTAATTATTTTGAAATATATAAAAACCATGGAAGATTTCTAACTCACCCATTAAATTGATTTGAAATTAATTTTTCATCTATTTTGAAAACTCTTTACATAAAGAGATTTTGGATGGGCATAAAATAATATCATTGATATATATTATAAGTAAAAAATATCTGGACATCTATTTTATAAATAATATTGGATCAACTATCCCTTTTTAAATATCTTTAGAAATCAATAAGGATATGGGCCTATCATACCATGAACTAATAGCCTGTTCGAATCCCTAAACTACTTTTTTAGTTTGAAAACCATATTTTTAAAATAATTATTTTCAAATCTAGGGTGTTGTTCGAAGAATACATCATCAATAGTATAACTATTAAGAAAATTAATTTTTTACATCCATTTGATATAGATTTAAATTCTAATATTCTATATAAGAAATCATAATTCCAATATCCAAAAGTCTAGAAATTATAGAAAATGTATCTTAACAATAAATACCTTATTCTTGACTATATACACTTCAAACCAGTATAGATATATTTCTTATTATGCTTCCATAATCATCAACCTTGTTCATAAAAATTCAGTTATTGAAAATATTTTGTCATTCTTTGGGTCTTTCCAGTAGTTCATATACTTATTTAGTTTCAAAATGAATCAACTTTTTTTACTTATTTGTTTCTAAAAAATCACCATCAATAAGATCAGTGATGTTTTTAGGTTAATGTTGGGACACAAATACCTAGTGTTCAACCAATTTTCTAAGAGAAGATCTTGTTCGAGTACCTCTATTTAAATATGCAACAATAGAATATAAGGATGATATCAATGGGTTTTATTGGGTTTAGTGATTGAAGTACATGGTACTTCATTTTTTCTTCAAGGTCTAGTTCAAATACATACTTAGTGCTTGGTGGTTTTTCTACATCATTATTTCACATATTGATCACTAGGATTGGTTGAGGTATTTATATCCTAGTTTGAAGAAACAACCCCATGGGTTTCTAAAGATATTTATAGATCATGTGGATCTATTTCATAAATTTTTTAATGTACATATACTTCTAGAAACATGGTTATTTTATTATAAACTATATAATATTTATAATAGGTTGAATAAACAATTAAAATTACTTCATCACCATTGGATTAAAATTTATCTAAATTCTTTTTGGGGTTGAAAATAATGACTTTTCAACCAAAAACTCTAAGTTATTAAACTTTTGGTTTTCTTCTATTACAAAACTCATATAGGGTCTTCTTAAAAATTTCCTGATAAGAACCTTATTGATAATATAGTAGGACATATTAATATTCTTTTCCTAAAAGTAGATAGGTCATTCGTATTAATTTATCATTTTATGGGAAATATCTTGAAGAGACATAATTCTTATATAAATTACTCCATTCTACTAGAGAGTCCTAGGATCAGAGAGGTTGTGGTTATAGCCATATTTCAAGAATTAAGTCTTAGGGTCTTAATTTTAAAACTCATGACCATCATCACTCTTTATGTTCTTAATAGTATGTCCCCAAATATTTATATAGACTTTACATTTTTTTCAAAATGGAAAAAATATTTACTTTTTTCAGTTAAAAAGACAACAGAGATAAATATATAAAAATAATCTATAAGAATATATGCATAATTTTTCCCAAATTGTATAGAAACAATATAATTTCTAAAAAATCCATGTGAACCAACACTAGGGGTTGAGAAGTTTGGACTTATTTCTTTTGTTTGAAATCAATCTTATGAGGATTTACTTTTTTAATAGGGGCTTCATAATTTATATTTAGGGAATTGTAGTTTATCATAGTCATTAACCTAACCTTTACTAGTAAAATTTATATGAGAGAGAAGGTTTCAATGTCTTAGTCTCCAATATGATCTCTAAAATTCTTTGTGAAAGGAATATAAACAAGAATTTTTTAAGAAATAATGAATCAAAATAAATAGAATAAACATTATCATTTTTCAAAGTGGAAAAAACTAATGCAAGATTTGGATCATATATTTTTCAAGAATTGATTACGAACATAAAAAATAACTATTTTTTTGAGATTATGAAAAAATTATACTATGAAAAATAAAATAATAATAATTAGAAGTTAAAATAGAATTAGAGTTATTGATTTCACCATGTCAAATTATTTTTCCATTAGAAATGTCACTAATTATAACATGTATTCCATCCACCTTTATAAGTTTCTTAAATATTGAGTATTATATTGTCATGTGTCTAGAACATCGATTGTATAGATCTTATATATTATTGTTGGTACTGTTCAATCATGTTTCCTATAATAAGTTTAAACAAGTAATGATTTTGGCACCCACACTTTATTGGGTATAGAGAAGCTTAAACCATGTGATTTATGAATCCAAATCTATTTACCAATATTTAAATAATTACAATAACGGTTTTTAGAATTAAACACTGTATTGGATCTATAAGAATATGAACTATTTACATATCTATAAGAGCATGAGATAGAGATATTTTTTTATAAATTATCGTTTGACTAGTTTGGTACCCAATACTAGTTTGTTTCTTCAGTGTGGTCTACTTAACAAGAATTATGGTTATGGTTTTCTTACATTTTTAAACCTTTCATGATCATTTTTAATTTTCATATTTAACATTTTATGGTTATTATTTCCATTAACAAAGAAGCATTATTTTCCTTTTTGTTTATATGGAACTTTTATCACTAGAACATAAAACATATGAATTTTTATATTTTTATATTTATATGTCAATTGATTCATTGTGGATTAAAGCATATGAAAAATATTCCTCAAATTATTCGATAGTATTTTTTGATTCTTGAGGAGTACTAAGTGATGTAGAATCAGTTACCTCATAAATCTCTTCCATAAGGCACATGTCATCCCTTTCACTATTATATTACCTACCTAAGTCACATTCACATGAAATATTGTTAGAATAAATCTAGGTTTCCTACATGTATTTCTTAGGAATTTTCCATTTTTCATTGTATATTTTGATATACTTTAATTTTTGATATCCATCTTTGTTCTGTTCTGTTCTCTTGCACACATAATAGATTACTTCTCCTTGTAGATTTTCCTTTTCCCGACATCCTCTTTTTATATACCTTCCTACATAGTTTGACGTTATGAATAAATTTTTTTTACTATAGAATTTATTATATATTCTTTCTAGATGAGTTATCTCCTCATGAATTTTATTTGGTGATTCATCCTTAATTAAGTTATCTTCATCGATTTCCTCTTTTGTCACTGGCTCAAATGTTTTGAAATAGACTATTTTTTGTTCTTAATTATCTTTATTCACTTTTAAGTATTTCTTGTAAATCATTATCTTTGGAATTTTCTACTATACTAAAATTTCTATTATATCACATGATTCTAAAATGGAAATAAAAGTTCTACTTTATAGATCAGGTAATAACTATATTTTTCTCATCACATGATATTTTTATCACATTTTCTTTCAAATCATAAACATCGTATTTTTAGAGACCCGAAGCCTTACATACATGGACATTACATTACTTTTGCGGAATACTTAGTATATAACAAAAACACACACACAAGGACCGTAATAGTTTAGTGTCTTTGGAAACTCGGAATATAATCTTCTAATCGCGGTGAAAGATCTTCAACATCTCCCATAAAGATCTTCATTTTTTTTCTAAACCTAAATCCTTTCTTTGTGTCCTGGGGAAAATAAAACATAAAAGGGTGAGCTCAAATGCTCAGTAAGGGTAAACAAAAGAAATATCAATCACGTCATATTCATAAGAACATATCTTTTGGAAATCTAAACCTGCAAAAGAGATCATAATTTCATAACATGGGATAAATCATAGTAGTGAAATGTAATCCCCATAATCATAACATAAAACATGAAACTTTTTGGCATACACACATAATCATAGATAATCATTTCTTGTTAGTCAAGACTCATTTCCAAGACTATCTTAGTGGACAAAGTCCATTTCTGAACCGAGTCACCCTCGTTTCAGTCCTGTTTCACTGAACCGGTATAACCTACCGTTCCAGCCATGTCTATCTCATGAGATATAAAATCTTTACCCAATGCATTGGAGGGAGATATAGGTCCCACCCATCTCATAATGATACCATTCTTATGTGTGACACAAAATCTTAAATCATACATCATTGCATAACCCATGTAATAAAAATGGGAATCTTAAACATCGTGACATCATAAAACAATTAATATAAGATAAAAGAATTCATAAAAATATTTCCATCCCAACATAATCAAATCCATTTAATAATAGGGATAAAAATAGAACCCTATATTATCTTATATGGAAAATAATTTTGATAAAACTCTTGAACTTCATTCTTGAGGAAAATATCCTTTATGCTTTAAAAACACTTTTCCATTCTTAACATGTCGTACAATTCTAAACTAAAAGAAGTTGATTAAAAATAAACTTGAAAACATGTAAAGTAATCTTCTTGGAAATAATGTTTTAAAAATCCATTCATGCCGTATAAGTTAAAAAAAACATTCTTCGTACTTTTGTCAGAAAAGTCAAAAAGTACCTCGTACGAAAAACAACAAAAGATTCCTTTCATATCCTTTACTAAAAACTCACCGAAGAGTAAAATTGGATTTAAAAAATTGTAGGTGGATGGAAATAATATTACATATTTAGGAAACATGGATTTGGATGATAAAATACACCCCAGTAAATACTAAAGTATAAACAATCTCGGATAATGAAGAGATTGTGAAATAACCCTTACCTTAGGTCCGATTTGCTTCGTATGTGTCCGAACCTCCTGTATAATGATTTAAATAATGTCATTGACTTATTCCAGAATCATACTCATTGTTATGATATCATATATGGTTCACTTATGGCTTTATATTACTTGTTCTTTTGTAAATTCCATGTTAAAGAAGCGTTTTGGGTAAAATCGTTTCATTTATCGTCCGTGTTTTCAGTTGTAATTATTCATATGATTACTTAGATCATGATTACTTAATTAAAGAATATAAAACATGATTTATATATAATATATATTCATAATATATATATATATAATAGATCAGTAAATGGAAATAAATACACCGTTCATGGAGATGGTAGACCGTACGTACGCATGAACGCTGTTTTTCTTTTCCTTATTGAGTTGAATGGAATTAAGTAGATGACATAAATATATATACACATAAATCCAAAATCATTATTATGTCATATATTTCATTATTACTTATTATATATACTTTATAATCATTCTTAAATGGTTAACATGGAGAATGGATCTCATCGCGTCGTGGAGATGGTAGTCCGTACGTACGCACGAGCGATGATATCGTTCTCATGATCGTGAACTTGTGTTAAAGTGTATGTATACTATTTCAGAATCAATATCACTTTAAAATAATCATATATAGTTATTATGTACACCATTATACCCATCCAAGTAAGGTGGTGGTGGAAAAGAGATTACACCACGGCGTGGAGACGGTATTCCGTACGTACGCACGCGCGGTGCTTTTGTTTTCCATAGGATGGATAGATGGTGAAATAGGGTTGTTTCATACTTATAATAACATATCATTATATGAGTGATACTGATGTTATTACTTCATAATGAAACAAACTAAGAAGAAGAAGTGGAAGAAGAAATAAAGGTGAAAGAATCGGTAACGGAAATTACCTCTTCTTTGAAGCGCCTCTTTGAGACCTCCTCTTAGGGCACTAAAATTGGTCTTTGAGGAATACCAGAACCTCTATGATGTTTATAGGGAAGTGGAGAAGAGAATTTGGCAGGTTTTGGCCTAGCTTGAATGCTCAAATTGGTGTGAGGAGGATAGGGAGGAGGTTCACTTTTATAAGGGAGGAGAGGGGCACCTTTGGAATAACAAAAAATATTATTTTATTATAAAGTAACATTCGGTTTTTAATAGCTCAAAATTGAGTTATTTAGAAGCTAAGGTGGGGATGGGTCGAAATACTATCATCCAATATAATTTAGACAAGTTTAGGTATCAAGTTTAACCTTATCATTTTGATTTAACTTTAAGTTAGATAATTTAACTTTTACTGTGTCTTCTTGTTTTCTTATACTATAAGGTTAATAAACTTACTATATCAAGCCAAAAGAACCCCAAGTTGTTTATTATTAATATATATAATCTTATCTAAGACATTTGGCCGAACCTTGATTTTTAGGAATAAAATAAAAATAAATAATATAATATTTTTTTAAAAAACTAATTTATGTCAATTTTGTCACTAATTGGTACATGATTTTTATGAAATTCATAACAGAATGATAATTTAGAAACAAGTTACTTAAATCAACAATAACATGTCATATTAACCTAAAAATTAGTTTAAGTCATAAAAAGTCTCAAATTACATTTATTTGGGAATTTATAACATCAATTATGTCAATATTTCATTAATATGACAATTACTGCATCATCTTTGTGTCATAATAAATGAAAATTATTTAATCCATAAAAATTCTAAATAAATTCCTATGATTTAGATAATTGTATTAGATTTCTATAGACTATTCATTTTCGAAGTTTCATGAAGTTTATCACTAGATTAAAATTATTATACTTATACGATTTAAGAAAGTGACATGTTGTCAAATTCTTTGGTTTTAATAATAATTAAATTATTTTTATTGAAAAAATTTAATTAAATTAATCTAATCCGACACTTAGGTGATATGGGTCGACTTTTAGTCATCCAATAGGATTTTGACATTTTTTAGGGTAATTTTAAAATATTATATTTACCCTTAATTACCCGATTTACCTTTAACTATGGTAAATAAAATTTACCGTAGTTACTATTCATAATTCTCAAAAATAAAAAGTAGATTATTAACATAATTTGGATCTACTGATTCCAAATATGGAATCCAATTTTCCAAATTCAATACACAAAAGTTTCAGAAATTAAATTAAAATTAATCCTGTTGTCGAAAGAAAACGGGTTTTCTTTAAAACATTGCAAAAGATTGAATTGATTTAACCTACGAATTCAAGGTAAAATAAATGCTAATGACATAAATTATATTAAATGGTAAAAATATATTCTATTTATACTTTAAAACCATTCAATATTATAATTTAACCACATAAGATATTACGATGAAAAAAGTTGTTTTTAATTAAAATATAGCGTGTTTTTACTATTCATTAAAATATGAAAGTTATCAAAAAAATATCAAAACATTATCTAATGTAAATTTTTATATCCTGATTCAAAATAAGAATTTTATTTTGTCAAATTGAACTTATAAACATGTCATAAACTATATTTAAAGTGGGTGCTCCATCAAAAGGCGGCAAAACTACATTTTTTGAAAAATACTTATTTTACCCGAAAAATTTATTTTGTTCTTGTACCATGTTCTAGAAATGTGTAAGATGAATAATAATGTTATAAAATTCAAAATTTAGTTAACACTATTCATAACGGCTAGTTCATGACAATATTATAATAATATATCGTTGTTTATTAAAACCCAGTATTGCGTACAACACACGCTATCGAGGAAGGTCGTGATTGCGTGTAATGCAAGCCAAGTCAGGGTTGCGTGTTGTGAAAGAATCCTTCGTTGTTTCGTATAACAGAATCCAACCATATTTCATTTATACATTGAATATATATATATATATATATACTCAATGTTGCGTAGAATAACTATTATCAAAATTGTGTGTAACACGATCCAAGAATAGTGTTGCGTATACTGCAAGCTAATACGGTGTTGCGTATAGCACAAGGTAATCTTGGTGTAGAATACAACACAAGACATTAATGAAATTAAAAGAATATTTTTCATAAAATCTCAGGGTGTTACATTCTACCCCCCTTAAAATGAATTTCTCCCTCGAAATTCGTTGGGGTTATAAATGGTTTACTATTCGAAAGTTTCTTTAATAGAAACCCACATCGTAAAAAGGAATACCAAAAGGAATCTTTAAAAAACAAAAGTATGAAACGTAACGGTTACCCAAATAAACTAATCACTGGGTTTCCACATAGGTTAAAATATGGATATGGAAGAGAAATCTAACCATCATGTTCTGATGGAGAGTGGTAGAGAACATGGCTATGGAAAAGCCAACAATCACAAATCCATAACTTTGTGATGATCTAAGGTACCATCTGATTAATCCGATATAAGAGCACTAGGACAACATTTTTGGTTTTCAAGATCGTTTCCCTAAAGTTGAAGAATTTGAATTAGAATAAATACTTACTTTATTTTGGTACAATCTCACTGTTGTTCATGACTTGAACAATTTCCACTTCATCTCTTAAATAAATGAAGTTGAATTTGTTATTCGTGAAGTGTTAGCAGATCATGTGATAGAATGACGGGTCATTCCATCTGTCTCAAACAAAAGGTTAGAAAAATTTATTAAATATACATAAGTCATTCTATAGTGAGATTAATCATATATGGTTCCTAAAATGGACTTATACTTCATATATCATACTGCTTAATATAATAAAACTAGTTTCTACTAAACAGGGTCTTCCTATAGGCCAGTGGTAGGCGATAAAGGCCAGTCTCACTTTGGTTGTGGGTTCGATTCCCACAGCCTTGTCCGACGTGATGGGTTGTCGCCCGTCCTGCAGGTTGTCCTTTTTCTAAAGCTATATTACAATAACATCCCATCAATAATATCGAAAAAACGTTTTATCCTAACTTATGTCCAACAGAATCCATTCTAATCTTTAGGCTTATCTAAAATACTTCGGTCCAAGCTCATAGTATAAAGAAAATGATTACTTGAAATTTCACAGAACAATCACGTGAATGCCATCATTTATCCCCCATATATCATAAGATATATCTTGTTGGTCAAATTCCAATCATGTGAATACCTTAATCATGTATTCTATTGAAAAAATGAATACCCATTGAACCATAGTGAAAACTTGAATGCAGTTAAAATTTAACACTTTCCACATACCAAAATCCTCAAAATTCTATATACTCAAAACCATGATATCACTTAGTCCTTATATCAATAATGAGCTCATGAATACTGTTAAACATTTCGTTTTCTCATTTTCCCTTCATTATGCGCATATCATCTTATTTCTAAAAAATATCTCAATCACTTTGAATACCACATTAGACCAATACATAAATATTCCAATACTTTATGATACAACATTATTTTGGAATCCCATTACATAAACACTTAATCATTCCACCACATCGTTATCATATTCAACATCGCCAATGGTGATCGCATGTGACTTCCCTTTGTCCTTTGCCTTAAGCGGTTGCTCATGTCGATCATCACTAACCCTTGGATTAGAGAATTTATTAGCATAATGCCCCATTTCCTTGCACTTGAAGCATTGAAGTGTTGGTGGTGCGTTCTCTGCAGTGTTTGCTTTATTCACATCATTAGAAACCCTTTTTCCATTACTTCGACACTCAGCTGCTCGATGACCTTCTTTTCCACACTTAAAACATTTTCTAGTCCCTTTAAGACAATCTCCACCATGCTTCTTTCCACACTTTGTGCATAAGGAAACATTCATCTTCTTTTCACCATTATTCTGAGATTTCTCCTTGAACTCCATCTTTCGTTTTTGTCAAAACCATGAGATGGATATGTAACACCAACTTCCATTTCTACCTTGATAGTACAACGCACAATTTCTTCATAGCTACTGAAGTCTCTTATAGCTAATGCCCTTCGAAGACTTGGTTTTAAGCCACTGAAAAATCAATCAACTTTACTTTCAGGTTGGATGATAATGCCAGATGCATACCTTGCAAGTCTTGTAAAATTTGCTTCGTATATACCAACAGATTCATCATCCTTCTGCTTCAGCTCAAGAAACTCCTTTTCCATCTTTGTTCGAAGAATACGAGGGAAGTACTTACTGAAAAACAAGTTCTTGAACTCGTCCCATTCCATGGACTCAATTTCATCTCTTGGCCTCGTATTCTTGATAACATTCCACCATTGATCAGCTTCACCTTTAAAACGATATACTGCTAAGATGACTTTATCATGTTCAGAACATTGAAGAACTGAAAATATCTTTTCAGTGGTACTGATCCACTGTTCAGCAACAAGTGGATCAGAAGTCCCACTGAAATAAGGTGGACGTTGCCTCATGAAGGACCCAATAGAATATTGTTCCCTTCTCTGCTCATTTGGAAGTCCAGAATGATTCATAGCTTGTGTAAGTATAGCAATAAGATTTTGCACTCCATCTCCCATAACATTTGTTTGTTTAGGAGGAAAATCATTGCATTGTCCATTGCATTGATCAACATGGTTCCTTCGGGTTCCATCCATCGTCTAAAACCCAAAAAGAATAGTGTGAGAGGAAAAAATCATGCTAGGGAAAACAACATAACAAAGGGGGAGTAACCTCAATATCTAACATCTTAGGTTAAATTCTAAGATCGTTAGCACAATTCTAGGACTATAACCTATACGTATACTTAACCTTAGAGATATCCCTAGACATACCTTAGAAATATCTCTAGGGATCTCACTAAAGTTCTCGCATCCTAGTTTCCAAAGGTTGACTAACCCTTTCCTCTAATACCAACTGTAGAGACCCGAAGCCTGACATACATAGAAATTACATTAGTTTTTCGGAATACTTAGTACATAACAAAAACACACACACAAGGACCGTAATAGTTTAGTGTCTTTGTAAACTCAGAATATAATCTTCTAATCGTGGTGAAAGATCTTCAACATCTCCCATAAAGATCTTCTTTTTTTTTCTAAACCTAAATCCTTTCTTTGTGTCCTGGGGAAAAGAAAACATAAAAGGGTGATCTCAAATGCTTAGTAAGGGTAAACAAAAGAAATATCAATCACGTCATATTCATAAGAACATATCTTTTGGAAATCTAAACCTACAAAAGAGATCATAATTTCATAACATGGGATAAATCATAGTAGTGAAATGTAATCCCCATAATCATAACTTAAAACATGAAATTTTATGGCATACACACATAATCATAGATAATCATTTCTTGTTAGTCAAGACTCATTGCCAAGACTATCTTAGTGGACAAAGTCCATTTCTGAACCGAGTCACCCTCGTTTCAGTCCTGTTTCACTGAACCGGTATAACCTACCGTTCCAGCCATGTCTATCTAATGAGATATAAAATCTTTACCCAATGCATTGGAGGGAGATATAGGTCTCACCCATCTCATAATGATACCATTCTTATGCGTGACACAAAATCTTAAATCATACATCATTGCATAACCCATGTAATAAAAATGGGAATCTTAAACATCGTAACATCATAAAACAATTAATATAAGATAAAGGAATTCATAAAAATATTTCCATCACAAAATAATCAAATCCATTTCATAATAGGGATAAAAACAAAACCCTATATTATCTTATATGGAAAATAATTTTTATATAACTCTTGAACTTCATTCTTGAGGAAGATATCCTTTATGCTTAAAAAACACTTTTCCTTTCTTAACATGTCGTACAATTCTAAACTAAAAGAAGTTGATTAAAAATAAACTTGAAAACTTGTAAAGGAATCTTCTTGGAAATAATGTTTTAAAAATCCATTCATGCCGTATAAGTTAAAAAAAACATTCTTCGTACTTTTGTCGGAAAAGTCAAAAAGTACCTCGTACGAAAAACAACAAAAGATTCCTTTCATATCCTTTACTAAAAACTCACCAAAGAGTAAAATTGGATTTAAACAATTGTAGGTGGATGGAAATAATATTACATATTGAGGAAACATGGATTTGGATGATAAAATACACCCCAGTAAATACTAAAGTATAAACAATCTCGGATAATGAAGAGATTGTGAAAAAACCATTACCTTAGGTCCGATTTGCTTCGTATGTGTCCGAACCTCCTGTATAATGATTTAAATAATGTCATTGACTTATTCCAGAATCATACTAATTGTTATGATATCATATATGGTTCACTTATGGCTTTATATTACCCGTTCTTTTGTAAATTCCATGTTAAATAAGCGTTTTGGGTAAAATCGTTTCATTTATCGTCCGTGTTTTCACTTGTAATTATTCATATGATTACTTAGATCATGATTACTTAATTCAAGAATATAAAACATGATTTATATATAATATATATTCATAATATATATATATATATATAATAGATCAGTAAATTCAAATAAATACACCGTTCATGGAGACGGTAGACCGTACGTATGCATGAATGCTGTTTTTCTTTTCTTTATTGAGTTGAATGGAATTAAGTAGATGACATAAATATATATACACATAAATCCAGAATCATTATTATGTCATATATTTCATTATTACTTATTATATATACTTTATAATCATTCTTAAATGGTTAACATGGAGAATGAATCTCATCGCGTTGTGGAGACGGTAGTCCGTACGTACGCACGAGCGATGATATCGTTCTCATGATCGTGAACTTGTGTTGAAGTGTATGTATACTATTTCAGAATCAATATCACTTTAAAATAATCATATATAGTTATTATGTACACCATTATACCCATCCTAGTAAGGTGGTGGTGGAAAATAGATTACACCACGACGTGGAGACGGTATTCCGTACGTATGCACGCGCGGTGATTTTGTTTTCTGTAGGATGGATAGATGGTGAAATAGGGTTGTTTCATACTTATAATAACATATCAGTATATGAGTGATACTGATGTTATTACTTCATAATTAAACAACCTAAGAAGAATAAGTGGAAGAAGAAATAAAGGTGAAAGAATCGGTAACGGAAATTACCTCTTCTTTGAAGAGCCTCTTTGAGACCTCCTCTTAGGGCACTAAAATTGGTCTTTGAGGAAGACCAGAACCTCTAGGATGTTTCTAGGGAAGTGTAGAAGAGAATTTGGCAGGGTTTGGCAGAGATTGAATGCTCAAATTGGTGTGAGGAGGAGAGGGAGGAGGTGCCCTTTTATAAGGGAGGAGAGGGGCACCTTTGGAATAACTAAAAATATTATTTTATTATAAAGTAAAATTCGGTTTTTAATAGCTCTAAATTGAGTTATTTCGAAGATAAGGTGGGGATGGGTCGAAATTCTATCATCAAATATAATTTAGACAAGTTTAGGTATCAATTTTAACCTTATCATTTAGATTTAACTTTAAGTTAGATAATTTAACTTTTACCGTGTCTTCTTGTTTTCTTATACTATAAGGTTAATAAACTTACTATATCAAGAAAAAAGAACCCCAAGTTGTTTATTATTAATATATATAATCTTATCTAAGTCATTTGTCCTAACATTGATTTTTAGGAATAAAATAAAAATAAATAATATAATATTTGTTTTAAAAACTAATTTATGTCAATTTTGACACTATTTGGTACATGATTTTTATTAAATTCATAACAGAATGATAAGTTCAAACCAAGTTACTTCAATCAACAATAACATGTCATAGTAACCTAGAAAATTAGTTTAAGTCATAAAAAGTCTCAAATTACATTTATTTGGGCATTTATAACATCAATTATGTCAATATTTCATTAATAAGACAATTACTGCATCATCTTTGTGTCATAATAAATGATAATTATTTAATCCCTAAAAATTCTAAATAAATTTCTATGATGTAGATAATTGTATTATATTTCTAGATACTATTCATGTTTGAAGTTTCATGAAGTTTATCACTAGATTAAAATTATTATACTTATAAGATTTAAGAAAGTGACATGTTGTGACATTCTTTGGTTTTAATAATAATTAAATTATTTTCATTGACAAAGTTTAATTAAATGAATCTAATCCTACAATTAGGTGATATGGGTCTACTTTTAGTCATCCAATAGGATTTTTACATTTTTTAGGGTAATTTTAAAATATTATATTTACCCTTAATTACCCGATTTACCTTTAACTATGGTAAATAAAATTTACCGTACATACTATTCATAATTCTCAAAAATAAAAAGTAGCTTATTAACATAATTTGGATCTAATTATTCCAAATATGGAATCCATTTTTCCAAATTCAATACACAAAAGTTTCAGCAATTAAATTAAAATTAATCCTGTTTTCGAAAGAAAACGGGTTTTCTTTAAAACATTGCAAAAGATTGAATTGATTTAACCTACGAATTCAAGGTAAAATAAATGCTAATGTCATAAATTATATTAAATCGTAAAAATATATTATATTTATACTTTAAAACCATTCAATATTATAATTTAACCACATAAGATATTACGATGAAAAAAGTTGTTTTTAATTAAAATATAGCGTGTTTTTACTATTCATTAAAATATTAAAGTTATCGGAAAAATATCAAAACTTTTTCTAATGTAAATTTTTATATCCTGATTAAAAAGAAGAATTTTATTTTGTCAAATTGAACTTATAAACATGTCAAAATCTATATTTAATGTGGATGTGCCATCAAAAGGCGGAAAAACTGCATTTTTTTGAAAAATACTTATTTTACCCAAAAAATTTATTTTGTTCTTGTACCATGTTCTAGAAATGTGTAAGATGAATAATAATGTTATAAAATTCTAAATTTAGTTAACACTATTCATAACGGCTAGTTCATGACAATATTATAATAATATATCGTTGTTTATTAAAACCCAGTATTGCGTACAACACACGCTATCGAGGAAGGTCGTGATTGCGTGTAATGCAAGCCAAGTCAGGGTTGCGTGTTTTGAAAGAATCCTTCGTTGTTTCATATAACAGAATCCAACCATATTTCATTTATACATTGAATATATATATATATATATACTCAATGTTGCGTAGAATAACTATTATCAAAATTGTGTGTAACACGATCCAAGAATAGTGTTGCGTATACTGCAAGCTAACATGGTGTTGCGTATAGCACAAGGTAATCTTGGTGTAGAATACAACACAAGACATTAATGAAATTAAAAGAATATTTTTCATAAAATCTCGGGGTGTTACAGTATTGTTGAATTCATTGAACCCGAGGTACATTTTGTAACGCCCCGACCCCAGCTACCCAGATTCGGTGCATTACTTCGTAACATTGGCATGATCACAAGAAAGATCAAATCTCGAAAGACCGATTGGTTTAGTAGCCTTGGAAACACTAGATATATTCATAAGTTTTACATTACATCATTAAACGAAAAACTACTACAACAATATATTGTCTCCATAATCCACACTCATATCCCCACATAATATCCCTGCAGGTCATTCATAACTTACTTCTTCACATCCTGGGAAAAATAAAACATAGAAAAGGGGTGAGCTCAAATGCCCAGTAAGGATAACAATATAGCGGAAACTTTCATAAATAAGAATAAACATTTAAGGCAATGTATAACTAAAACAAAAGCCTTTTAAACATGAACATTCAACATGGTATGGCATAAATAAAATGAAATAATGCCATTTACTTATTCACATGGATATTCTACTAATCGAATAATCACATGAAAAAATCAATAACCACTTTCATAATGTTGGAATGCATAATGCCAGACTATCATAACCACATAGCCAAGGCCTCGTGCCAAGACTACAAATAAGATTTTTTCAAGGCCTTGTGCCAAGACACTAGTTTGTCTCATGAGACCTACCGATGCATCGAGGAGCTATAGCGGGCTCCACCCGTCACTTATTAAGTCCAATGCATTCCCATATGAAAAGGTTTAAACATAACATAAATATTCGTATTAAAACTAGCATACGAAATGTCAATACTTTCACCATAAACCATGAATGGTATAAAAATAGAACATCCACAGTCAAACATATCACAAAACCTTCAATACAATATAGAAGTTTTTTATCATAATAAATCAACTTCAAATAATCTTAAAATCCATCAAAGGATGTTGACATAGATGAAATCAAAATTCTTTTTAAAGAAATATCTCTTTTTATTTTGAAATCATTTAAGATCCATATAAAATAAAACATTTTCTTTGAAAATATTCTTATAAGCTTGTAAGGAAAGCTTTGAAGATTTTATAACGGCGTAAAATAACCGCACCCTCCATATAAGTTAAAAAAAACATTCTTACCTCAATTCTGTCGAAAAGGTTAAAAAGGACCTTGTTTTGAAAACAACGGAAAGATTCCTTTATAAACCTCTTATAAAAAGTCAAACAAGGGTATAAATGACTTTAACCCATATTCTTGTAAATAGTAAAAATGTTTTGAAATACATTTTTAAGAAACATGGATGTGGATGATGAAGATATCCCAGTAGATTATTACGTATATACAACCTCGGATAATGAAGAGATTGTGAAATAACCCTTACCTTGTACTTTTCCTTGGTTGGAGTAGGTTAACCTCCTGTATAATGGTGAAATAGTTGTTATTAAATTATACAAGAATCATATATAATAATATGATATCATATATGATCTTTTAACATTGATTTGTTAATAATATCTTAGTATTATCATTATATCGGGTGTTAACTTACTTGTTTTCTTTTATATGTTTTGTTACGTAAGACATGTTTGTAAAGGATAGGTTGTATATTATTCATATCCAGAATGATATCAAGTCCTTAAACATTATTTTTAAATAATCAAATGATAATTATACTTGAATGGATACGATGGAGAATGAATCTCATCGCGTTCGTGGAGACGGTAGTCCGTACGTACGCACGAGCGACAATATCATTCTTTTGATATTAAAATAATATATAAATGGATGTTATATCATATATACAGAATCATTAACATGTTATATTTATTATTTACATGAGTTACACATCATTATTATACCCATCCAAATAATAATATATTGAATAACAATTACACCACGACGTGGAGACGGTAAGCCGTACGTACGCACGTATGGTGACATGTTATTCAAAGGGTGGATAGAATACTGAATATGGTTGTACCATATTTATAATAACATCACAGTATATGTAAGATACTGGAGTTATTATTTTAGAATGGTAAGAACAAAGAAAGAGGAAGTGGAAGAAGAAAGGAACTTAGAAAAGGGTGGTGAAATCATTACCTCTTCTTCGGGTTCTTCCTTTTGATTTGATCAAAAGGGCTCCTTAGGTTGGCTTTCTGATCAAACTAAGGCCTCTAGGTTGTAGTGAGGGATGTTGGGAGAGTATTTGGGCAGAGTTTGGCCGAACCAAAAGGCTTTAGAGGTGTGAAGAAATGAGAAGGAGGAGTGCCCTTTTATAAGAGGGGTGAGGGGCACCTTTGGAAAATCTAGAAATATTAATTTATATTAAATTCATATTCGGTTTCTAAAGGCTCCAAAGTTGATTATTCAAAGGTTAAGGTGGGGATAGGTCGAAAAACACTCAAGCAATAGAATTTAGACAGGTTTGGGTACTTATATTAACCTTATCTCTAAGTTAATTTGTTTCACTTTTACAATGTCTCTTTGTATTTTTATATAATATGGTTAATAAACTTACTATATACATCCAAGAGACCCCCAAGTGGTCCATTAATGATGAACCTATCATGATATAAGTCTCTTGGCCGAACCTTAGATTTTTAGGAATTTAATATCAATTAATAATATAATATTTGTTTTAAGAACTCTTTTATGTCAATTTTAACACTATTCAATAGTTGATTTTTGTGAAACTCATAACAGATTGATTACTTCGAACAAAGTCAATTAAATCAATCCTAATATATCATATGATCCTAGAAAATTAGTTTAATTCATTAAAAGTTTCATATTATATTTATTTGGGTATTTATAATATCAATTATTTTAATTTTTCACTATTATAGTAATTACTGCATAATCATTGTGTCATAAATAAAATAAATTATTTAATGTCTAAAAATTATAAATAAAATATAATTATGTAGGAAATCTTTTTAGCTTTCTAATGAATATTTATAATCTAAAATCCAACATGTATAACCCTATGTAAAAATTGTTCTTCTAAAAGATGTAAGCTTATGCCATTTTTATTTTTATTTTAACTTTATTAATATAAAGTGTCCCTACCACATACAAGTGGCTCCAAGGGGTCCCCAAATTGACCCAAGGATGCTCATGGTCGGGTATGTGTCCACCAATAAGGTTAGGACACGTTTTAGGGTAATTTTGTATTATTATAATATTATTTTTTTAACCCTTATTTACCGGATTTACCCTTAACCATGGTAAATAAAATATTTACTGCAGTAATTATTCAAAATGTCTAAAAATAAAAGTTACCTATTTACACAATTTGAACATCCTGATTCCAAATATGGAATCCATTTTTCTAAATTCAAAACACAGAAGTGGCAGAAATTAATTTAAAATTAATTCCCGCTGTCAAAACAAAAAGCGTGTTTTTAAGAGATAATAACTATCAAAAGATTGACACTTGTTTATGTTCGGTTTAATTGTAAAATTATGTCTAATGACCAACATTATATTAAATTGTAAAAATATATTCTAAATATACTTTAAAACCACTCAAATTCATAATTTATCACTATTAATTATTTTGATTAAAAAAGTTGTTTTTAATTAAAATTTAGTAATTTTCACTATTCATCAAAATATGAAAGTTATCCGAAAAGTACCAAAATTTCACCTTAGGCTAAATTCGATATTCCGAATCCAAAAATGAAGTCCATTTCAAAATATAAAATATATATAATTTCAAAATTTAGGTATTACTATTCATAATGGCTAGTTTGATCGGTTGTGGTGTGTGTTAAAACTCGACGTTGCGTACAACACACGCTACTGTTTTATTCAAAGGAAAGCGTACCGTGGAAGCTTGGGATGTTTCATTTTAAATTTTTTGATGTCTCCATTTAGTCAAAAAGTTTAAAATATTGTATTTAAAAAGGTTTCACTATCAAAAGTTGATAAAAGTGCAATACTGAAAATGAATCTGTTCTTGCATTATGACTAAGAAACTCATAATATGGATTCTAAAATTATAAGGATTATATAAAGTTAAAAATGTAGTTAATGCTATTCATAACCTCTTTTAATGGCTTTTTTTTGGGTAAGTCATGGTGCAATTGAACTCGGTGTTGCGTGTAGTGCAAGTTATTGAATTATTTTGAAGAAATAACACACTATGAAATCTTGGGGTGTTACATTCTCCCCTCCTTCAATAAATTGCGTCCTCGTAATTTGAAATTGTTCTTCGAAAATAAAAGGTTGAAAATAGAAAATATATTTGTGGGAAAACCCACATCGGAAATTGGGTTACTAAAATTTAGTCTTAATATGTGGAAAAGTGAAATGAAAGGGTCACCACCAAATTATGATCTTGATTAGGAGAACATTGGTGGAAATTAGAGACATATAATTGGAGGAAAAACGTAAATATTTATAGGTAGTGATTGAGATCATCAGTCAAAAACAAGTGTATAATTGAGGTCCTTAAATTCATCAATCTATGATGATTTGAAATACCATCGGTTCAACAAAACATAGGGTATTAGGATAACACATTTTTGACGTTTCAAAATATCTTAGTTGAAATCCCACATCGAAAAATGAATTAACGAGGCCTCTATTTAAAATAAAGAGTGGAAAGTATGAAGATTACCGAAAATAACACATACTAGGGTTCCATGTAGGAAAATATGGATATGGAAGGGAAATCTAACCATCAATTATCTGATGGAGAGTGGTAGAGAACATGGCTATGAAAAGGCCAACAATCCCAAAGCCATGAATTAGTGATGATTTAAGGTACCATCTAGGACAACATTTTTGTTCTAAGTTCCTTTTCTTAACGTTGTGGAATTTATTTATGAGATTGGCTAAGATCATAATGAGGTATACATACTTTATAATTAGAGTTTTATCCATTAATAAATTTCTACCACAAACTCATCTTTCACTCTAAAAGATAATAGAATGTAATTTTTTTTTCTATTTATACTATTCGTACAGGGTTCCAAAATAAATGAATTTATAATTCATCTACCAGATCTTTTAATAAAAACTAAATTATTTAATCCACGACATCTCGTGGGCCAGTGGTAGGTGATACACCCTTGTCGCCCTTCGGTTGCGGGTTCAAGTCTCGCAGCCTTGCCGGACGTGACGGGTTGCCGCCCGACCTCCGGGTTGTCCTTTTATGGCAATCCAAAATAATCCAAACTAGAACTATCCAAAATACTTCTATCCAAACTCACAGTCCAACATTTATAAGTAAGGTAAACATAATGTAGAACCTTTTTACCCCGTAATAACATATGAATACCTTCATCATGTATTCTTTTAATACACTGAAACATCCGTAATTACCATATTCCTTATTGATTACATTCATGCTCCCTTATTCCATATAGAAAGCTGGATATACTTCATTAATCCAAAAATGTTTTAAACCCCAAAAATGATGGAATATACAAATCATTAATCAGTTCGAAGGTAGTTAAGAATATCCAATATAATTTATCCAAAACAATCATGTATTATTCCAAAATCACTACTTCGGTATCAGAACTATATTATGGTTTATCATTATCTCAACCATATATTTTCCAAAAATTTATCCTGCTATTGAGTCACTTTTCTTTGTTCCACATAATCTCAAGTCCTTAATGAAATAGTACTGCAGTACAATCCTTATATACTCCATAATTATTATAACAAGTACATTGTTGATACAACACTCAATTGACATAATCAACATAAGAACTCTAATCATTCCTCTTCATCTGTGGTAGTATCATAACTTGATTATTATCCAATAGCATCATTTGCGGCATAGTCTGATGACTGGGGCATAGGTTCGCGTAGTGTCCAAACTCCTTGCAAATGAAGCATTGTACATTTGAAACCATTTTCTCACCCTTGCAGTCACGTACTTTGTGCCCTTTTCCTCCACACTTATAACAAACTCCCATTCCTTTCAGGCAAGTTCCAGGGTGTTTCTTCCCACAGTTACCACATATGGGAAAATTCTTCTTTTCCATCTTCCCTTTATCCATTTTTCTCTCTTCCATCCTTTTCTTCTCTTGCTTCCCTTCAAAGCCATAGGACTCAGTAAACTCTTTACTTATCTTATCAACACATGATATTATTTCTTGATATGATGATAATACATGCGAGACTATTTCTCTTGTAAATTTTGGCTTAAGACCATAAAATATATGATCCTTATTTCTCTTTGTATCATGTGCATTGATAGAGTTCTCATTCCTTCTACTGGGCGCCATTTCTAAACAATGGCATACATTAGATTAGTTTATGAATAACAATACCTAATCCCAAACTTGTAAAACACATAACATAAATTAAATAGTTTATGGATATAATCCATAATAATAAAAATGTATCCTTTGAGGAAGTATATACTCATAAACCCTTCATAATGATTTGTAAAGAAAATGAGAGTTATCCTAAGCATATCCCCCGGGAGTGTCGTAACCAAGAGTGCAGCAAGGCCCGTTGTCGTGCACCAGTTCCCGTTCGAGTCTAGCTCAAAGCGGTGTTTTCGGGTTTTACCCCTAGGTACATCTGTGCCAGAGCCGCCTCTACCTGCTCGTATCCAGACAGGGATGTATTGCTCGGAAAACTCACAAAATCTCTACAATACCAAAATTCTAGGAAGTTATTCTATAATAATCCTCAAAGTTCATCTTAGGTCTACATGCTCTAATCAGAGTTTATCTAAATCTAGCTTCCAAGGTTTGTACTAAACTTCCTCTGATACCAACTGTAACGCCCCGACCCCAGCTACCCAGAGTCGGTGCATTACTTCGTAACATTGGCATGATCACAAGAAAGATCAAATCTCGAAAGACCGATTGGTTTAGTAGCCTTGGAAACACTAGATATATTCATAAGTTTTACATTACATCATTAAAGGAAAAACTACTACAACAATATATTGTCTCCATAATCCACACTCATATCCCCACATAATATCCCTGCAGGTCATTCATAACTTACTTCTTCACATCCTGGGAAAAATAAAACATAGAAAAGGGGTGAGCTCAAATGCCCAGTAAGGATAACAATATAGCGGAAACTTTCATAAATAAGAATAAACATTTAAGGCAATGTATAACTAAAACAAAAGCCTTTTAAACATGAACATTCAACATGGTATGGCATAAATAAAATGAAATAATTCCATTTACTTATTCACATGGATATTCTACTAATCGAATAATCACATGGAAAAATCAATAACCACTTTCATAATGTTGGAATGCATAATGCCAGACTATCATAACCACATAGCCAAGGCCTCGTGCCAAGAATACAAATAAGATTTTGTCAAGGCCTTGTGCCAAGACACTAGTTTGTCTCATGAGACCTACCGATGCATCGAGGAGCTATAGCGGGCTCCACCCGTCACTTATTAAGTCCAATGCATTCCCATATGAAAAGGTTTAAACATAACATAAACATTCGTATTAAAACTAGCATACGAAATGTCAATACTTTCACCATAAACCATGAATGGTATAAAAATAGCACATCCACAGTCAAACATATCACAAAACCTTCAATACAATATAGAAGTTTTGTATCATAATAAATCAACTTCAAATAATCTTAAAATCCATCAAAGGATGTTGACATAGATGAAATCAAAATTCTTTTTAAAGAAATATCTCTTTTTATTTTGAAATAATTTAAGATCCATATAAAATAAAACATTTTCTTTGAAAATATTCTTATAATCTTGTAAGGAAAGCTTTGAAGATTTTATAACGGCGTAAAATAACCGCACCCGCCATATAAGTTAAAAAAAACATTCTTACCTCAATTCTGTCGAAAAGGTTAAAAAGGACCTTGTTTTGAAAACGACGGAAAGATTCCTTTATAAACCTCTTATAAAAAGTCAAACAAGGGTATAAATGACTTTAACCCATATTCTTGTAAATAGTAAAAATGTTTTGAAATACATTTTTAAGAAACATGGATGTGGATGATAAAGATATCCCAGTAGATTATTACGTATATACAACCTCGGATAATGAAGAGATTGTGAAATAACCCTTACCTTGTACTTTTCCTTGGTTGGAGTAGGTTAACCTCCTGTATAATGGTGAAATAGTTGTTATTAAATTATACAATAATCATATATAATAATATGATATCATATATGATCTTTTAACATTGATTTGTTAATAATATCTTAGTATTATCATTATATCGGGTGTTAACTTACTTGTTTTCTTTTATATGTTTTGTTACGTAAGACATGTTTGTAAAGGATAGGTTGTATATTATTCATATCCAGAATGATATCAAGTCCTTAAACATTATTTTTAAATAATCAAATGATAATTATACTTGAATGGATACGATGGAGAATGAATCTCATCGCGTTCGTGGAGACGGTAGTCCGTACGTACGCACGAGCGACAATATCATTATTTTGATATTAAACTAATATATAAATGGATGTTATATAATATATACAGAATCATTAACATGTTATATTTATTATTTACATGAGTTACACATCATTATTATACCCATCCAAATAATAATATATTGAATAACAATTACACCACGACGTGGAGACTGTAAGCCGTACGTACGCACGTATGGTGACATGTTATTCAAAGGGTGGATAGAATACTGAATATGGTTGTACCATATTTATAATAACATCATAGTATATGTAAGATACTGGAGTTATTATTTTAGAATGGTAAGAACAAAGAAAGAGGAAGTGGAAGAAGAAAGGAACTTAGAAAAGGGTGGTGAAATCATTACCTCTTCTTCGGGTTCTTCCTTTTGATTTGATCAAAAGGGCTCCTTAGGTTGGCTTTCTGATCAAACTAAGGCCTCTAGGTTGTAGTGAGGGATGTTGGGAGAGTATTTGGGCAGAGTTTGGCCGAACCAAAAGGCTTTAGAGGTGTGAAGAAATGAGAAGGAGGAGTGCCCTTTTATAAGAGGGGTGAGGGGAACCTTTGGAAAAGCTAGAAATATTAATTTATATTAAATTCATATTCGGTTTCTAAAGGCTCCAAAGTTTATTATTCAAAGGTTAAGGTGGGGATAGGTCGAAAAACACTCAACCAATAGAATTTAGACAGGTTTGGGTACTTATATTAACCTTATCTCTAAGTTAATTAGTTTCACTTTTACAATGTCTCTTTGTATTTTTATATAATATGGTTAATAAACTTACTATATACATCCAAGCGACCCCCAAGTGGTCCATTAATGATGAACCTATCATGATATAAGTCTCTTGGTCGAACCTTAGATTTTTAGGAATTTAATATCAATTAATAATATAATATTTGTTTTAAGAACTCTTTTATGTCAATTTTGACACTATTCAATAGTTGATTTTTGTGAAACTCATAACAGATTGATTACTTCGAACAAAGTCAATTAAATCAATCCTAATATATCATATGATCCTAGAAAATTAGTTTAATTCATTAAAAGTTTCATATTATTTTTATTTGGGTATTTATAATATCAATTATTTTAATTTTTCACTATTATAGTAATTACTGCATCATCATTGTGTCATAAATAAAATAAATTATTTAATGTCTACAAATTATAAATAAAATATAATTATGTAGGAAATATTTTTATCTTTCTAATGAATATTTATAATCTAAAATCCAACATGTATAACCCTATGTAAAAATTGTTCTTCTAAAAGATGTAAGCTTATGCCATTTTTATTTTTATTTTAACTTTATTAATATAAAGTGTCCCTACCACATACAAGTGGCTCCAAGGGGTCCCCAAATTGACCCAAGGATGCTCATGGTCGGGTATGTGTCCACCAATAAGGTTAGGACACGTTTTAGGGTAATTTTGTATTATTATAATATTATTTTTTTAACCCTTATTTACCGGATTTACCCTTAACCATGGTAAATAAAATATTTACTGCAGTAATTATTCAAAATGTCTAAAAATAAAAGTTACCTATTTACAAAATTTGAAAATCCTGATTCCAAATATGGAATCCATTTTTCTAAATTCAAAACACAGAAGTGGCAGAAATTAATTTAAAATTAATTCCCGCTGTCAAAACAAAAAGCGTGTTTTTAAGAGATAATAACTATCAAAAGATTGACACTTGTTTTTGTTCGGTTTAATTGTAAAATTATGTCTAATGACCAACATTATATTAAATTGTAAAAATATATTCTAAATATACTTTAAAACCACTCAAATTCATAATTTATCACTATTAATTATTTTGATTAAAAAATTTGTTTTTAATTAAAATTTAGTAATTTTCACTATTCATCAAAATATGAAAGTTATCCGAAAAGTACCAAAATTTCACCTTAGGCTAAATTCGATATTCCGAATCCAAAAATGAAGTCCATTTAAAAATAAAAAATATATATAATTTCAAAATTTAGGTATTACTATTCATAATGGCTAGTTTGATCGGTTGTGGTGTGTGTTAAAACTCGACGTTGCGTACAACACACGCTACTGTTTTATTCAAAGGAAAGCGTACCGTGGAAGCTTGGGATGTTTCATTTTAAATTTTTTGATGTCTCCATTTAGTCAAAAAGTTTAAAATATTGTATTTAAAAAGGTTTCACTATCAAAAGTTGATAAAAGTGCAATACTGAAAATGAATCTGTTCTTGCATTATGACTAAGAAACTCATAATATGGATTCTAAAATTATAAGGATTATATAAAGTTAAAAATGTAGTTAATGCTATTCATGACCTCTTTTAGTGGCTTTTTTTTGGTAAGTCATGGTGCAATTGAACTCGGTGTTGCGTGTAGTGCAAGTTATTGAATTATTTTGAAGAAATAACACACTATGAAATCTTGGGGTGTTACACATTTCATAAATTTATTCTTTAGGATTAATTTTAAGTGTATAATATTTCATAGTATAAGTACTTTGGTGCATTTATTTAAAATTTTATGTTCCTTCAGGAGGAAAAACAAGTGAATCCCAAATTTTAAAATTTGTTGCACATGAAAATATTCTATTAAACACATCTTCTCTTAAATATCAATATAATGAATTCAAACATTTAAAATTATAATCATAAGAAACTTTAATAGAATTACACCAATCTTCCATGGAACCTTTAGGGTTTTCATATTAATATTTTATCATAGTTCATATATACAAAACAATTCTATCATGATGTATTTTCATCATATTCTTCAATTGAGCATAATTAGTACCATGTAAATAATGTGGAATATTAGTAGAATTCCCCTCTAGTTTATTAATTTCCACAATGATTAAAATTTATAATAAAAAAACCTTAATATTTTGGGTAAAAATAAATCACAATTAAGGCTAGATAAGAATTAAATAAAAATTACATTAATATCGAATATTGGTCAGAGTTGGGTTCTAGGGGTGGGGGGTGGATTGAGTATCACATTAAAAATTTTCTTTCAAATATATTTAAAAAAATTCACAAAAATTATAATAAATACCTATAAAATAAAATTGTAAAATTACATAATTTTATATTTTCAAAATGTTTCTCAAATGATCAATCAGAACCTAGTAAATTTTTATAAAACCACTTTAGATTTTTTAAAAATATAATCATATTAAATAAAATATATAAAACACCATTTAAAGTTAATTATCGAATTAATGTTTATATATATATGTTTATAAAACTAAAAAAAAGTTTGTTCTTAAAAAATTTAAACACATAGTGGAAATAAATACAATAGTTTGCGTCTCAAGTTGGGAATTAATACTCTCCACTTGATCATCACCCACTGGCATGAATCTTTATTACTTAATAAATGTTTTCTATAAACTAGTTTGGGGTTTACATTAAACTATACAAAGTAATTCAATGCAATACAAAACCTCTTACATTATAATTGATGCGATAGTAGGTATAGAAAAAAAATGTGTAGGGGGAATCAACATACTTTCTAATACAATACAGTAGATTATTCTTAAAGAATTAAAATTTCAAAAATCATAAAATAAGTATAAATAAAACATATAATAAATAAGAAAGAGTATAAAAGTGTTTGTAAAGTTCTTATTTTTATGATCATGGTATAAATGATCAGGAATAAACTTCTTATTCTTCCAAATTTTTAAAAAATATATCCTCAATGTTCTTTTGAATGTTATTTGCAAGGTTTATTTTTTTATGAAATACAAATTGTTTTATGAAGCACGAGTCAATAAGATTTCTTTTTTAAAAATAATGACATAATATTCAATAAGATAAAGTTATCAAGAAACCTTTATTAATGAGGGGATACTCTTATTTTACAAGTTTTTAGAATATTTAATTATTTATTTTTGGGAGATAATAAAATAATATAAATCCTCATACCTGTGGAAAATATGGAATGTTTAACTTTTTCATAAATAAATCAATGTTTTCATTTTAAGAATAATAATTATTAAATCCTCATATATATTTCTTTTATTAAATTACATAATATATATGTTGGAATAATTAATTTTAGTTTTGTTCTAGATAGATACATTAACATGAATTCAACTGGTCGTAACAAAATCATGTAGTAGTTGAATTTTTAGACAGGAGATAGTAGAGAATAACTAACTATTTTAGGGAATCAATAGTGGGAGAACATGGATATGGTGGAGGTTTCTTCATCATGGTGGCAGTAGATCTCTAATAGTGGTAATAGTTTCATATGGAGGTATAAAATATGAACTAGCAGTAGTGGTAGTAGAACAATCCTGATAGTGTTCTGATTTAACTAATGCAGCAAATTTTTTGGGAGGTAGAATATGTATACTATTAGTAGTACACTTATCTAGTGGTATCACATTTTTAACTGATGGTTATATAAGTGTACTAGAAGTAGGGAAATACTTCTAGTGTAAGTATACATCAACTAGTGGTAGTAATATCCTTTGAATGGTTATAAAAAGTCAATTGGAGGTTTCATGTTTCACTAGTTGTAGCCAGTTGGGAACTTGCATAAGGGTAACAAAAACGTTTCATATCTTGATTAAGGGTAAAATATATTTTTATATAACTTGCATAAGGTTGAAACAAAATTTATACACACTATATAAGGGTAAGTGAAACATTATTTATTTTGTGTGTGGGTAAGAAAAACTATATATATATATTGCATGATGGTAAAATAAATCTACATAAAGGTAAGGAACAAACTATCAAGCATTCATAATGGTAGATAAAACCTTCTTAAAGGTAGATAATATCTTTGTGTAAAGTTAGAACAAAGATTAAAAATATATAATAAGGGTACTTCCAATATCATGTAAAAATAAAAGTTAAAACTAAACATTAGTAATATAATCATAATTTGAGAGCATTAAGATTAGATATTTCTTGACTAGGAAAACATAATTGAATCACTGATGTCCAATACAAGCAATTAATGAGGAATACAGAATATAAGTCTCAAATAATATCCCTTTATAGAAAGATAATTCCTATTTAAGTAAATATATAAGTAATATAAAAGATATTCCAAGAATGTTGTTTAAACTCTTTGTATCTAATCCTTTAATCTATTTGACATATTTAATTATATGTTTTAAAGATAATGAAGAATTTTGGAATTAAAAAGTGATGAAGCCAAAAATCATATATAATTAGTTCAATAAGATATATGTGACCTATTATAACTATAATATAGAGATAAATTCATTTATTTCATGTGATTTTATTAATATATTTAATAAATGTAAATATGAAGTAGGGGATATTCTTGGTAAAAGATAAGAGATACATTAGGTGGGTGAGATGAATAATATCTTAAATAAATATTCATCTATCATTTTAATATAGTGTGGATTTATTACTAAACTCAAATTTCACTATACACATCATAATCATGGTTTAGGTAATAGTAAGATTGATGATGAATCTTATAAATATTTCAGATCATACATTGTTTCTTCCTAGAAATACTTCATAAATTCAAATTTCAACACTTAACCATATGAACAACATAGTGATGAATTTATATCATATGAGTTATAATATAAAATACTATTATGGAAAAACATCTTTTTTAATGGAAACCATTTATTAATTTTTTTTAGAAAAAAATTTCAACACAAAAAGCATAATGCAAATATAAATTAATTATTATATTTTTTTAAGGATATTACAATCTCTAATATGGAAAAGTGATAGTGAGACAAGATGCTCCATAGACATATAAATCATGTGAAAAATAATACCAAAGTGAGATATGATTATTTAAGGTGATATATTACTCAATTATATTTATGAATATATATCCAATAAATAAATAGTAAATGGGAATAAAGTTAGAAATTTTATATTAATTAAAAAATGGATTCTATTTATAGAAATAAATATTTGTAATTTTAAAGTATCTTCATTTAATGAAAAGTAGTTTTAATGATAATTTAAGAAAGAGAAGTAAATAAATAGTAACGTTACTAGATATAAAGGAATATTAGTTACTAAAAGTTTAAGATCAGTTTAGGTGTTGAGTGTATGGAAAACCTTTAAAAAATAATTATACTGAATTCAATTTGAATTCATGTTTATATAGTATCTATATTGATTATTTTATAAATGTTGTAAGGATCCATTTATATATCAAAGTAGACCATAAATCATTGGATGATTATTTTTTCATGTGTCTAAAATTGGTTAGTGAGAGAGCCGTGGGTTTTCATGTTCAATATGTTTCTAACATATATAAAATAGATATTAGTCTTATAATTAGTTAATACTAAGTTAAATATATCATTTCACCAATGAATTAATTAAAAATGTGACCCTGGTTCTAAGGAAAAAGATCTATTATGATTTATTTATGTGGTTTCATAGACCAATTTACTGTAGACCTATTGACTAGGTATTGAATGAAAATACTAAAAAAATCAAGAGAGGACCATTTCCTATGTCACATGGCATATATATCTACAAAATGACGTGTTAAGACTTAATAATTGATTAAGATAGTGAGAATAAATTAAAATAAATTATAATTTCCATTATATCAATTGAATTTTAATATTTTAAAATCATAATGTATCACAAAAATGATAATTAAAATGAAAGGAATACATAAGGTAATAGTAAGATCTACCCAATATTACTTGGGAAAGTGCATGTGATAAGTCCATGGTAATTAGAGATGAAGGAATTGTAATTATAATTGGGACAAAAAATTGTCTTTCTATATATAATTATTTATCTACTATCAAATTTAAATTATGGAAGATAAACTATTTAAAATAAATAGTGGCCATGTTTTGAAACACCATGTTGGTTTCATGTTTTGATGTAGCTAAATAATTTTTTTAAAAAATTATAGTTCATGGAATCATACTGAACAAGTTCAATACTATCACAACATATATTGGAGTAATTTTTTATTAGTTTTACAATATAGGATTTCAAATTTATGATAGATAAAAAAAGGATACAATCAAGGATATCCACTCAGTAGATATTTTACTCAGTGAGGTTAAATCACATTGAGTAGAGTAGTATCATAAGAAAATGTGGCAGACCCATTGACTATATCCATATCCTAATAGAAGCATGAACATCATGTGAGATATAACATATTATGATTTCTTAGTAGTTGGATATAACCGAGTGTCTGTTGGATTTAATACCCCATATCAATCTAAATATATACATTTTATTATTATAGTATAAATAAAATTTCATATATTGATTATTATTCTACGAAATGTTAATGAGATAATTTACTTGGATAATTTGTTTCATAAAAGGGTTACAACAATTCTACACTATAATGGAAACCTGGATATGATATTATAATGTTCTTAAATCAAAATTTCTTATGGAAAAGATACATCAATCTGATAGGAAAAAAATATTGTCTTATTCTCTCGTCTGAGGCTCATAATCATTTAGAATTATTTTAGTGGAGTTAAAACATATACATGTACAAGAAGAAAGGTCACAAGGATAAACCTATTAATATCAATTCCACAACCTATATATGTTATAGGATATTCCTATCTATTAATGTGTGTATTTTTACTTATAGTGGAAGTCATTATTAATGTGTATCATGAGTGACATACTTTGTTGTATGGATAAAAATATTGGTGATATAATCCCTCAATAAGTATGCATAAGTTTTGAGTTATATAACTAATATGGTATTAGTAGAATGATAATGAATTTATTTTCCCTTTCAATTTAATAAAAAAGGATACAATTTTATCTTTTGTTGAAGTGGAACCACATGAAAAAAATCTGTGGTAATAATATTTTACATACATGTTAATTTTATAAATTCAATGAAAAAAATAAGTATATGGGATGATGATGCAAAAATGTATCTTTTTTATGAGATATTAGAAAAAAATGGGATTATATAACATGCTAGCATTTGTAAGAAGGTTATTGTATTTTCTACACTAAATTATTTCTCTAAGGGTGTCTTGACATGTTGGTAGAAAAAAATGATAGAATTTATCTATGGTCAATTAGTTTCCATTATGAATGGTGTGTAGAGAGTCACAAACTAAGTGTATCAAAAATAAAATTAAATCATATTTATTTTTTAATGAAAAAATCAATTCCTAGTTAGTAGAATAATATTTATCTAAGTAAAATTTGATCATTGAAATCCAATCACAATATAGTTGATTTTATAATTTGTTAGTTAAACATTATCTCTTGGTTACTTATTCAATATTTGATGAATATAATATTTATTTATTCACAATTTTATTGAATGTGTTATCATAAATACTTTTTTATATAATGTGAATATTAAAATAAATATTTATTCATAAGTTGAGAAAATATAATATTTATTTTATTTTATCTAATGATGATATATTTTAATATTCTTGTTTAAATAAATTTTATTAGAGTTTATGGATCGAGTTAAATGGTAAGAGAAAATGATATATTTAATTTAATACCATTTAAATAAATTTGAATATAGTTATTTAATAAATTATATTTGAAAAAAAATCATTTCCTAAAAATAAATATTATTATTATTATGTGACATGGGGAATGAATTATAATAAATAAAATGATAATAATTTTTATACAATATTATTAATTAAAACCTAACTATAATTTCTAAAAATATGTCATTTCCGATGAGTGAGGTGCTGAAAATTTAGAAAAAAATATC
Source organism: Viscum album (assembly GCA_963277665.1). Lineage (NCBI taxonomy): Eukaryota > Viridiplantae > Streptophyta > Magnoliopsida > Santalales > Viscaceae > Viscum > Viscum album. The sequence goes on from OY728133.1 coordinate 253,115,464, forward strand.
TCAATAATTTGCGATAAATATCCCATTCTCTATATCATAGGAATCTATAGCGATAATAAGAAATCCGTGTTGAAATAAATGTATAAAAACATTAAGAACTTGATTTTTGAACATTAAAACCTGATACATTAAGAATTTTATTCAGATGTTAGTGGAGAACATGTGGAAATTTCTAGATGAAATCATATATGGATTCTCCCCCACAAAAAAACAATGTGATGAGAGTGGTGAAAAAATAATGATAAAAAATATTACTATAGTCAAGGTAATTATATATTTAAATGAATTATATATTAAATATTTGTGGTTCTATCAAGAAACTAATCGGGTGAATTAATTTATTTCTCTAGATTTATCTATTTAAATTTATGAAAAACTAAAATTGGTTCTTGAGCCAATGATTTTGTTACACTCTGAAGCTTTCAAATATGTTCGAGTTTGCAGTACACTCATACCAGGGGTATGATCTTCTACTAAACATAATTTTCATCTCAATGCATGATAAGATATTATCATTCCATGGAATATAATTTAAAATATAGCTTAAAATCACCAACACTAATCAAAGGATAAATATCATGGATATATATTCAAAGATAAAATATAATTCATCATACATATCATATAATCCTTGTAGAACCACATATTTATATGCCATCATACCAAATCTCTTTGCATCCTCAAATGAAACCACGAACCTTGGTCCTAATTTCTTATTCCTTTGAATCTTCTTATGACCCAATAAAGAAGAAACTATTAAGAATTACCAGTTTCCCATCTCAAACTCTAGAGGGTGTCATTTTCAGAATGGATATGATAATTTCTCACTCTAATCACTCACCAACCATTTTATAATCAATGAAATATACTATAATGTTTCCAATATAGTAAAAGACCTAATGATAGATGAATCTCTTACCTATAACTAGAATATGATATGGAATATAAATCATTACTGGATCCATATAGTTTTATGCATATAAAATATCCTTGTAAGAAAACTCTTCTATGGAAAGGGAACCCTGTCAATATCTATCAAAAATAATAATATATTTTCACAACATATCATCCATTAGCCAAATTGTATTCGTAGATTACTCATCAGTATAATGATTGTATACTATGCTAAAATTTACTTAATTATCAAACTACTCATACAATCAATTCTAGAAGTGTGAGTTAAATCATGAATACGGAACAAATATGTTACTTCTAAGAATGCTATATACTCTCCCTATATTTTGATTATATAGTTGGACCAACTCATAAAATAACTGGGTCTCCCATATTGTTAAAAATGATCTATTTTGGTCAAAAAAATATAAACCATACTACATCACTTGCATGGGGATATTTTAGTAATCAGAACAAAAAAAAACATTGACACATCATCCCATTTAGATTCAATAATGGGTCGCAGTTAAAGAATAGATATGGGACACTGGTTCTCAAATATCTCCATTGGATATGTGAGGCACCACAAATCCAACTTTTTAGTATCATTATTTGTCTAAAGACACTATTTTAAATTCAGATGTCACTATACATCATGGTCATCCCTAGGTGATTTTTTCATCAAGAGATATGTGTTTCCCATATCAGTTCCCTTTTTAAGCTTGTGGGGACCACAAATCACATTTATATAAATAATATCATCAATATCCTGAGAAATATCTAGTTGAAGAGATCCCCATATATATTATCTCTCATTACTCAATAGTCTAGGATAAAAAGATGAGATTCATTCACACTCTTCAAGAGCGAGAAGGTAATTCTTAAGGCTATTAGAGTAGCTCTATACAGATACTATAGAAGTAAATATTCATATATATGACCAGGTCCATTAAATTCCACTCGCTTCTAGACTTTCAAAACACTTGAGACAAAGTATTTATAGTCACTAAATTAGCCAAAATATTATCTTTTTATATGAAATATTCCATCTTGAAGTAAAAGGATTGAAGATAATTGATCCACCTTCCATTATAATTATTTAGGTCATACTGGGATAATATAGACATATGGAACTTATAGACCAAAAACCTCTCACCCAATTAGAAATGAAGCTAGCATCTCAATTCACACACTATTTATGAAAACTCTAGAACACATATCATGTAGCTTCATGCATATAAATTTATCTTCCCAGACCCATAATTTAATGGAAAAATATTGTTCAACCTACCATATCACCTGATTCAGCCCATTATATGGATTGAAGTGAGTTCCCCATCACTAAAGACTAGCAGTAATCACCATGAGAAAGAAAATTATACCTTGGGAATGATTTAAACCTAAATATATAGATAAATATATTATGAATTATTATCATCTATCCCATGTGAAATATCCATGTATTGGATAATCACAAAATGACATAATCTATTTCTAAATTGAATTTAAATCATGTGTTGAATAATTATAAAATAAGACATAGTATATCTCATAAATAATTTTAACACGTGTTATAAATAATTATACACTATATAGAGAAAAAATATAAATGAGAGACTTATGTAGTGGATGAACTATAATTCCAATTGTATCTATACAACTCCACATCATATAACACCTTATAATTATTCTTGATCACCTCTATATATAGAAGGATGATGAAATATAAAAAACTAGAGCTTGAGACCTGAACAAGGAACCATAACATTTTTACCTAAATAAAAACATGGAACACACACACACACACACACAAAAGTGTGTATGTAGGGTGTGAGATAAAATTTTCTATAGGATTTAATCAGTGAGATAATGTTATATGTTTCATAATATATTTTTATCTATCCTTGTTTGAACTACATTTATAAAATATTTTTTCATTATGAACTAAAGTGTTCAAAATCAAATAACTTATGCTTTCATATTTTTAAAAACTATTTACATTATTTTTAAAATGCACTAGAAACTATAATAAGATTTGGAAAACGCTTTAAAGACATGAAATATATTTCCTCTATTTTGAGAATAGAAAAATTAAATAGGACCCTCCTTTTTCCAACTCTACCTTAAATTATTTAGAAATTAAATAAAAATTAAACCCAACCCAAATGGAATAAGAAAAATATGGATGTTATAACATAAAACAAATAACTGTAGATATGTATGGTGTAAATAAATTCTTTTTATCTACTAAAAAAAATAATATTGTGATCTATACTATTAGGGGAGAAAACAATCCCTAATATGAAATCCAGATGAATGAAAATTAATATAAAACAATAATAAAATAAAAAATAATGAAGGTAAAAAATAAATAAACAAAAGTATTATCATTGGTAACTCAATAGTTTCTAATGAGATTATCCCTGGCATACTATATCAAAACCATATATTGTAATAATTATGCAATAATAGCATATAAAACTCAACATACACTAAATATCCTCAATGGATTGAACTTCCCATGGTAAGAGCATATAAAGTACTAGATAATTCTAAATAGAGTATGATTATAACAGAAATAGAATCTATATATAGATATACTACATAGATACCCAAGGGTCCCATGAAATGTAATAATGTACAAAAGTAAGATTAATCACATGGAATCTTATAACATCAATAAAATTCATCAATAAAAAATTATTCAAACACCTCAGCTCTAGACACCCTCTTAAGAAGAATCCTTAATTATATCAAATTCCAAAGATAAAAATTTCACATCATATTATTTTCCTAATTCATTTAAACCATTATATATAAGGGAATCCATAATAATCATTTCAAGTACATCATAAAATCTTTTTATATTTTCTTCAAAGTGTGTGTAAAAACACATATTACTATCGAGGTTATAAAATATTGTTGCAATGAACTCATTAAAAATAAATCATTAAAAACATCATATAAAACATTATGAAATAAAACCAACACTTTTGTGTCTCCCAACACATAAAAAGTGAATAAAAATCTCCGTAACACTTTTTTTACATACCAAATGAACCCTTTATTTAAATGTAATTACATATGAATATGAAGAAACCCACATAGAAATAATTTGGAGACTCTAAACAACTTTAAATGCCAATTTATTTATGGAAAGGTCTGTTATATATTTTTATAAACATATGGATTTAAAGAAAAAAATATTATTTATTATATAACAATAAGAAACCATTAAAATACCCATTTTTTTAACAAAAAACACTAAAGAAAGTGAATTAATAAATAATTTTCATGTTCATATAATATATATTTATAATCCTGATAAAAATGGGATTTTAAATCAGAAGAACTACATGACTTGATAAAGAAATGTAGTTTATTAAAAGAACTACCTCAGGTTATTGATTTTTATCTAGGTTAAATGAAAAATTAGAGATTAGAACAAGATAAATACATCACATGAGCTTGATACCAACAATCACATGATTAGATAAAACGCAGACAAGGGTTTATACCTCAGGTAAATTATGTTTTATGGAAGAATAATAATATGAAAAGATAGGGGAATGATATAATAGAGGAATATTAAAATAGGTAACTTATTTAAGAATTTCAATTGAGAATAAAAATATAGGATCTTAGATCCTTGGAAAAAGAAAATGATAAAATCTCTTGGAATCTCCATAAGCATCATCCCAATGAGTGAAAAATTGGAGAAAAAGTACAAATGAAAAAGTTGGGAAGGATTTAGAATTTTAAAATTTGGGTAATATGCATGGTTCTCTTACATATTCATCTAAGATTGACGAGCCAACAGATTTAAAGGTGTCTTACATGGTTAATATGAATGGTTTGGGTTGCTATGAAACCTAGATAACATAAAAAAGATTCAAAAAATATTAACCAAGTTCGGGAAAGATTTGATGGAATAAATAAAAAATACATTACATACAAAATATTTTTGTTTTAGTTGGAACAATTCCCCATACCATCACAATTTATACCCATTCATTGGTTGACTTAGAAAAAAAATTATATACAATGTTTTGGAATCATTACATTATATTTCCTGACATTAAATTAGACTAGTAAATCAAAATTTGATTTAAATTTTATTAAAATAATCATTTTATCAGAATTTAAATTTACTGCTAAAATATATATGAGAAATAAAAAAAGATACATCTATAATTTTGAATACACAATGGAGTGCCCATATAATTTTCAATTGGAAAAGAATCTGTCACAAAAACTAATTTCCTATAAAATGAAAAACCTAAATTTCCCCTTTATTCCAGTAGATTTTGTTTTGGGGAACCCTATAGGTTGGTTTTCCCTAATTGATTTCTAGATCCAAAATAAATAGAATAATATAAATTCTTTAAAAATTAGTAAAATTTAATGATATGAAGAATTCATTAATAACTTATAATTAATGGACCACTATAACTAATAACTAACAAGATACATGATTTGTGTTTTCCAACTATACCTATATCAAACCTTATAAAAATTTTAAAACACATTTCATATTAAAAATTATTCTTGTTCATAATTAAATAAATAATTGATACATTTCATATGTCTCCACACCATTAATAATTCACATAATGTATCCACACATGATAAGGATTATGATGACCATAACTTTAATTCCTAGAAATAATTCACTCTCATGCTAAAATAATAGTTAAAAAAACACATATATCAATATTAAGCACCTAACACCAAGGGTGTAATGAATTCCTTGAAAGAATTGATTATAAGAACACACTCATAATATAATAACATTGATTCAACTAATCTACATTCATTTACTAAATAGGGAAGTAATAGTAAAACAAATTAAGAATGAAATACCAAAAAATGATATGTTATGTAATGTTCTTTAAGTTCTTTTAAAAAAAATCCAATTCCCAGATATAATCTATGTTATATAAAACCTCCTAGATTTGATCCATGTTTAGGTTTTCTTCCTTCACTGGTAATTTATAATATAAAATTTATGAAGATTAACTAATCAACCAAATTGATAAAGTATTTTTAAGGATTTTTACCCGAGGTCTTAGAATTACCCAAACATCCATACTATAAGGGAGAAAGAGAGTGCATATTTATCATAGTAGTGGACATAGAGTTATAGGATGAACACAAACTATCACCACTTATTCTTTTAAACTACAGTGTCTCCCATTTCTCCTTACGAGAGTCATTATTATTACCTATAAAAGATTACATGTTATTGATAGACATAGTTCTCCTTAGTAATCTTACTTTCAAAATTTTGGTTTTATTAACCACACATTGAAAAGATGTTTTTTCAAAATTAATAACCCAATAAACTAAGGAATCAAGAAAGGCCACTTCTAAGTAATTGATCCTTTAACAAGTAATTCATCACCTAATTTGATGTTGAAAAAACAAATCATTAAAATGATCCTCATACTATTTAATTTTTTATTATCATACTGGTGGAACATTACCTATATCATCATTTTTATTTTGACATCATCAAAGAAATCCCATTGAATAAACATAATCATAAAATATTTCCAAGACATTTCATTAAATGGATGAGATTAAAAAATGGTTTCCCTTTATTCTGGACTCATTTCCTTAATATGACCATAATGATGTTAAATTTGGAGGTCTTGGGTGTTTTAAAATAATCAAATATGACTTCAATAACTTTTAGCTACCCCAAATCCTTTTACATACCATGGTCACCATAGAATATTAGTAGATTCAGATTAAAAAAACTATATAACTTAATTAAAAGATAAAGATAAATTTTACCCCATCACTCTATTCAGAGTCAAGGTGTACTTTACAATTTGATGATTAAAATATTTCTTTCTAGATTTATGAGGTCACCATACATTCTTGAAAGTATCCTTACAAGGTTAGCTAGCACTTTCTATTGAGGTATGTTCTAATATAAAATATGAAACTTGTTCAAAATATTATTTAATATTTTAAATGTTTCAAAACTAAAAAAAACAAGGAAAAATAACAACACAACATAAAAATCAAATTATATACAAAAAAAATTCAGAAATTACATATAAAAACCGAAATTATTTAATAAATCCACAAATGAAACAATTCAAAACAAATTTTTTTATAAACCAAAAATAAATTAAAAAATATTCTAATTTTTTTTACGAGATTATAATTATAAATTTAGAAAAAAATATATAAATGTTAAACTATAAAAATATAACTAAAACATCCTTAAAATCCAATTTTTATAAATCACCATCAAAATGTTAAAATAGAATTATTATTGTAATTAAATATAAAAATAAAATTTAAAGATTAATCAAAATGTAACTCAATATAAGGAAATTTGAAACCTTATTTATATATACATTTCAAACTATAAAATTATTTACAATATTACTTTACTACCAAATGAGTCACCTAGATACTTTACTTACTGAACCAAATACCTTACTTTTCACCCCTTACACATTAAATCATTTAAAAGAAAATCTATATTCTTTCTTTTATAAAACCACCATACAACCTTTGGAAATTTACTTCATGAAAATTAAAAAATAGTGATGCTAATTTTATGTATCAAACACCAAACAAAACCTTACTGTTGTTCAATTAATTAATAATAAATATTATGAAATTTTGAAAAAAACTAAAAACACTATAGTTTCACTAAAAAAACTTTTTAAAAAATAAATATGAAAAATAAAAATATAAAATATAAAATATGAAATTGAATATAATATTTAATAAAATCCAATATAAAACAAAAAATAAAAATAATCTATAATAAAAGAAACAAAAAACTATAGATAATAAAAGTATTATAAATCTATGAATTTTAATATATGAAATGTTTTAATAAAAAATATACCAACCATGCAGAATTATAGCTTTCACCTAAGATGGGTTATATGGTTACTTATTTTGCTTTTTATCCAAATCATGTGCGGGATTATATAATTCATAAATTAAAATTTGGGTAATTTACAAAATATTCTATAAAATTTCAATAAAAATACTAAAATCATAAAATTAAATTAAAATACCTATTAAAAATTTAAATTAAAGGATAATTACAATAATTGTCACTTGATTACTCATGAGAACTCATGTTTTCACAATAAAATTATTGTCCATACATTTAAACTCACCAACTAGTTGAGTTATGATGACCTATCTCCATTTTAACTTTACTCCCTAAATAACAAGAGGGATATAATACCAATTTATAATGAACTTACCCCGGTCGACCTACCACATCACATGAGTCATCCCGCTATATTATTCGAAGAAGGTTCCTTATTTTCATGGGTTGATGACAAACATTGTGGGTATCCAAATTTTATCTTGGGATGATTTCACCCTAATAAAATTGAAAAATAAAAAATCAATATTTACCATTAATTTTACATGATATATATAAAATGGAATATTATACCAATAAATAAGTCATTTCAAAATTTAAATCAAAATAAAAAATGCCTAATTATAACAAACAAAATAATAAAAATCATAAAAAAGTTTAACAAAACGTTACATGATAAACTATAGAGACGCAAAATATAAAATTGTGATAAATTTTATTGATAAAATATACTTTATAGATCATATATATGAATCATTCATCTTATGGTACCTCAAGGTAACCTACAGTCACCTCCACATCCTAGAGACAGATGAGCTATAAAAACACCAGAGGTTGAAACCTCACAAAGGAATCATATCCTAATTGGTCTCATCAAATGATGAAGCTATGTAAAAACCATAGTGTTTATATAGGATTTGATCTAAGTATTCTCAATATGATTCCACCAGAAAGATTACAAGATTCATTTTAAAATTTATTTCCTCAATTCTGTTTTGAACTACTTTTATAAAATTGTTTTTCATTATGGAATCAATAATTGAAAACCAAATAATACTTGTTTTTTAAATTTAAAAAACAATTTCCATGATTTTTCAAATGAATTGGAAACTATGTTAAAATTTTAAAGCCCTTAAAAAGTTTGAAATATATTACCTTGATTTTGGGAAAGGAAAATAGTAAAAGGACACCTCACTTTTTTCCCTCCATCATAAATCTTTTGAAAAATTCAATTATAATAGAATCCATACCAAGAAGAATGAGAAAAAATACCAATGTATGAAACTATAGTTAATAATATTATTTATGAGTGGAATAAATATATGGTCTATTTCTACTAAAGAATATAATGCGATGATTCAAAACTATTAATAATGAAACAAACCACAATATGAAATCCAAATAAATGTATGCATTGAGAAATAAACAATATAAATAAGAAATTATCAAATCTTTAACTAATATACCAACATAATGAGTATAATGGTAAACTCAATATGTCTAATGATATAATCATTTATATACATGGGTTGATCCATATGATGATGAATTGATGCATTCCTAGAAAATAACCTGCATATTACACTAATTAGCATCACTAGATAAGACTCTTAATAGTTAGGGTGTATCATATACTAGAGGATTATGGGAATAATATGATCATTAAAATAATATAAAACATATTATAGAACACCTATATAAATTCCTTAGCTTACTATGAACTTTTTTATTGAAGGTGAGGAAGATTAGTCATATGGAAAATTACAAAAATAAAAAGATGATTTAAAATAAAAAAATCACACACACCTTATCTCTTGACAAAGTCCCTGAAGAAAAGATGATAATAATTAGTCAAAATATAAAAATTTCACACAATAAAAATTTCTAAAGTTGCATAAACCACATAATAGTAAGGAATTAATATAAGGGTTTCAAATACATCACAAAATACTTTTATAGTTTTTTTAAATAGTCTTTAGAAAACATATAGAATTATAACTTATAAAATTATCTAAAAAAGTATTTAAGGAAACAATGGAATTTGGAACATCATATAAACCATTATTAAACCATACTAACACTCAAGTATAACCCAAAATATAAAGGCTGAAGAAAAAACTGAATAAAAATTTAAAAAATTTCAAAAAACAATTATTTTGAAAAAAAACACTAATAATATAAAAGAGAACACTTATGAATCCATTTGATGTCTAAAATTGCTTCAAGTGCCAATTTGATTTTCAACAGCCACATGAATAATTTTAGAAACACATGGAGTTCATGAAAAACCGATCATTAATTCAAAATTCTTTTTAAAACATTAAAAAAACTTTTTGACCATAAAAAACACTAAATAATGTGAATTAATTTGTAATTTTCTTAACCATATCACATATAGGTATAATATTTCTAAGAAATGGTAGTGAAATTAACAATAATCACTTGAAATTAAAAATAAAAGATACTAAATAAAAAATTCACACCTTATGAAGCTGATATTGACACCATTCCAATAAAAATGAGATATTTTATCAATATAATTACTTCACATTCCCTTGAAACCAAGAATACCATGATTAAAAGAACCAATAGAATGGTATTTGCTACTATTTTCAATATAATTTAATGTTGAAGAATAACATGGGAGAATAGGGGAAGGAGGGAAGGATGAAAGTGGAAAAATGGAATTTACCAATGAAATTCACATGGGAATCAAAATAGAGGTGGTTAAAAACTTATAAGAAAAAGAGATCCTATATTAGAGTTTATAAAAGCTTTGGAAGAATGAAATAAATATGGATCAAAGTAACAAAATAAATAATTAGAGAACGATATATAATTTTAAGTTATTGGTATGTCGCATAGTCTGGTTTCACATGTAGCCAAATAATTAATGTAACAATGTGTAACTAATAGATTAAAAGGGTTGTTTACCTAGTTACTATACATGGTTAGGGTAACTGTGTAACATAGAAAAATTCCTAAAATTTTAAAATTTTATCCTAACTTCCCTAAATAGATAGTGTGATAAATACATAATAACATATATACTAAATAATGACATCATGGGTGTCAAAAATAAGTACATAATTGTTATTTATTCATAAAAAACTCAAACTCCAACACAAAATGCATCACAATAAAATATATACTCCTTATCAAGACCAAGTAAGGCGGGATCAACATAGTCATCAACCGACCCTTCAAGTACTATAATACTATCTTATAAGGATTGAACCATTCATACTTCACACCCTTATTGGTAAAGGATATCATTAACAATTATAATATAGATAATTATTTAATAAAGCAGCTATAGTAGCCTACCAATCCTAAGAAGATATTAATCTAAAAAAATTGGGTCACTCATAAAAATCATGATATTAACCTTCCCATGGTTTATTAATATAACTACCCCTGATATCACATACACTAATAAGTGAATTTATTAGATATAGAAATGTCACATAGAGATATTGGAATATATTTGATATTATACTAGTCCACCCAATATGATCTTTATATGATAAGCATGGTCCTCTAGGTACTAGATGAAAACCAAAATATCATTAGAAAAAAACAGAAATGTATAAAATTTTGATGGAAGATCCTATACATCAGAGACATAGAAAATATCTATGCATCTGTTAAATTGAATGACATCAAGAGGAACATATATAATCTATATATACTCCTAAAAGAAGTATGATGAAGATAAAGTATCCCCCATATCTAATGATATCCTAAAATATAATTAATCTTAGAGAAATATTTTTAATCCAGAATTGAACAAATAGGTAATCTATTCATGGAAGAGTATAAGGCCTAAATATTTTAGAGTTAATTTACCTTTAAAAAAAATAATTTTTATAACCTATTTTACTTTAAAAAATGAATAAATAATTCATGTTATAATTTAAATAAGACCATTATAACATCATAATTGATCAGTCATTATAAATAGAGGTAACCATATTAAAAATCAATAAAAAATGTAAAATAAATTGAATTAAGTATTATAAGTTTTTTATATGAGGCTCTTAGATTAATCCTCAGAATGAAAATAGGTTTTCTAGGGTTTCTCCCAAACCAAAACCATGTTGAACTACATCAAGTTTTTCTTGAGAGAAATTAATTGTAAGAGAATTTAATGATTATGGAAATCACTATAAGATCTATGTTAGTTGAATCTCCACCTATGACAATGACCTATGTTTATATTAGCCTTAGATCTTTTATGTAATTTTTGAGTGGATTCATAAGTATAAGTTAGAAGGATATAATCTTAGAATTGTTAATAAATTTTTTATTATCATTATTATGTGTATTTAATACATTTTTCATTTAAATAAAATTTAATTTTAAATACAATAAATTTATTATTTAATATAAACGTGTGGATTTTATTTAATTAAATAGGTAATAAATCTTAAATAATTAGGAATAAAATCATTTATGACAAAAGTCAATTTTTTAAAGAATCAATATATATATATATATATTGTGTAGTTTTAAACTAATTGATTAAAATTTAATAACATGGAATATATTAATAATATATATGGAAGAAATAAATTAATTTCCATTTAATATTTTCACATAACATGAAATATGATTAAAATATTTTAATGGTAAAAGAATAAATTTATCTAAAAACAATTTTCTATACATTATGAACACATATTTTATATATAATTTTCACCAACCCTAGAAAATATATTTATTATTTTTTTTAATATTTTTAATCAATGTATCAAAATTTGGTAATAACTTCATTTCTATTCTACAATAAAAATAATTCACAAGAGTAAATATTAGTTACTATAATAAGATATATATTTTTAATATAATTGTTTTAAAAAAAAATTTCTAAGTATTTTATAAATAAATTAAATATATATATTTTAAATGTTTAATTAAATACTAATTTTTATAATATAAACAATATGTCAACACAAATTTTATTATTAATTGATTATAAATAATAATACCAAAGGTATAAAAAGGCATTTCTCTAATTTTTTTTGTATATATTATGTTTTAAGTGAAAATTAATTTTTTTTAATTTTTATAAATTTAATTATATTAAATGGATTCAAAAATCTGAATCATAATTTCCAAATTTTATAAGTCTTATATTGTATTTTAAGTAAAAAATAATTACCTTGGTAAAAAGTTTATTAAAACAATGAGGGAAAAAGGTTAACCAAAAGTGGATCATTATAAGGTTTACATGAAACGTTGAACTTATAGAAGAAATTTTTTAGGTTTAAATACCATAAAAACGTGTATTAACATCCTTTACTCACCTAAATTAACTAAATATCATGATATTTCATCTTTACCCATCACCTGTCATTCAATTCCAAGGAAATGACCATCATTTCAATTTTAAAAGAAGCTCACTTCCGCCTACATCAAGACACACTTATCCTTGGAATTACTACTGGAACCATTCAAATTTTTCATATCCTAGAATAATATTAAATGTTTTGAGCCATTTTATATAATAAATTTCTCAAATTCCTCCATTTACAAGTGATATTTCAAGGGAAGACTCAAACCCTCAACTTAAGTATTATCCACTCCATAATGTTTCCTTCACTATTTTTCTCATACACCATCCTCCAAACCAATTATAACTATACAATTATAATTAAATAATTATAATAATTATAATTAATTTTTTATATAAATGGAACAACTGTTATCTTTCTCCCTCTCATCCATTTGAAAAATAAAAATATCACCTGTTTTACATGAAAACTACTGCCTAGAAAAATGTTATATTTTTTTTCATATCCACCTTTAATTAATGGATATAAGAATATATTAAATAAATAGAAAAAAATTTTATGAAAATTTTAAAACTATTTTAATAAAAACTTTTCACACTATTAATAATCTTACAAATAAAAGATCATCAAAATATTGGTTGTCTAAACCAAGCATACCTAAATGAAAAAATATATTAAAATCATCCATTATCATTTGAATTATTCTTATAAAAATTCTAAACTATGTTTCAACACATTTATAACATATAAATGTTATCCTTATTATTCTATAATAATGATATTATAACCAAAGAATAACTTTTATAACCCTATTCACCGATATATTATAGCATATTCTAGTTTGGATCTGTTTAATCACCAACATGACAATTGATATAATTTTATAAAGTGGATGAATATTTAAAATTAATTATTAGTAAGATTATACATTAATTAGTAGATATATATTTTGGTTATGTAACAGTAATATGATTATCTAAATTATTATTAATATACCATTTGTTTCACTAAATATTAATTAAAGTATCATGTTATAAATTTTAGCATTAAGAATCATAACTAAAACTATCACAAAATAAATATATATCTTTATTAATAATTGTAAAAAATATATACTAATGCCTTAGAGAATCCATTAATAAAAAAATTTTCTTAAATAATGGTGATCAAAATTTTCATTTTAAAGCATTTATGAAAAAATAAAAATTACAAATATATTGTGATGAAAATAAATAAAAACTATCTAGTAAAAGTATAAATAAAAATTATAATTAAAGGATAAAACATGTAATATATATAAATAAGGATATAAAATAGGTTATTAATATGGTTATTTTTATTATATATGAGTTAAAATCTTTCATGTAAGTAAATAGTTAAGGTAAGGGTTTCTCATCTCAAAATTTCCTTCATTAAGAAATGATTTTTTATTATACATCAATTTTATTTATTGTTGTGTATATAATTACACCATGAAATATCATATCATTTTTATATTTAAATTCATGATATTTAATGATATATTTTAGATAATATATTTTAATACCATTTGATTAAAATTTTACCAATGCTGTAAGGGGTTTTCTGGACTCAACCTCTTTTATTGAGTCATAATTATTCCCCTTTAAATATTGTTCTAAAATATTGTTTTCTCATATCCTATGATGATATTGTTTTTAATTTTCTCCTTATTTACTTGGTAAATACATTTTCAAATCAAATACATCTTCATTGCTCAATTTTTTCAATCTTAAAATTTGATGATGTTAAGAATAATTCCCATCCCATCCAATTGTGATCTTTCTCTTCCATGTCCATATTATTTATCTCCACAATTATTTTAATTTATTACATTGAAACAAAAATATGTTTTTTCTTATGTGACCTTTATATTTCTATTTATCTCATTTAAAAGGATGAATTATAACCATTTTTATGATTT
The DNA here is from genome assembly GCA_963277665.1 of Viscum album. Lineage (NCBI taxonomy): Eukaryota > Viridiplantae > Streptophyta > Magnoliopsida > Santalales > Viscaceae > Viscum > Viscum album. The sequence goes on from OY728133.1 coordinate 253,130,468, forward strand.
TGGTTTTAAAAATGTATTTTAAGTATGAAATGATTTCCCTTTTATAATCATATGTTTTATCTATTAAACCTAATTTTCTTTGAAAAACCATTATGTAATTTTCAAAGATACATTATTGAAATTTAATTACAAATAATTTTCTAATGACCATACATTTAAATTCCTATTTTTTTTAATATTTTTGAAATTGTCTTATTACCTCTCATCTCTATGATAATACTAAGAAATTTTTTCTAAAGACTTTTTTAATGGTTCTATTCCACATTCCTTTTTAACTCCAAAATATTTAACACGTACAGAGTTATGTTTTATGAATAATATTCTATATTAGTCTATGAATTACCACTTTTTTATGATTATATTTTTTGAAATAAAATAATCTACTTTTGATATCCCATTATATGATACCATTTGGAAATGATATTAAACCAATTCTCATTCCAATGTTTCTCATGGTATGATGATTAATTAATATGGAACACATATGTTTAAATATTTATGGGTGGGGTCCTATATCTCCCTTTAATTAATAGTTTACGGTTTTATATCTCATTGTCTATTTAAGTGTCGACATGATTGAATTTTTCCACTACTTAAAGTTTCAACATACATGGATTTTCTAATAACATAAAGGGTATGAATGATAGGGTTTTACCACAATGTGATGTTTTATTTTGGGTATGTTAGTTTTTTCTTCATTTTTATATTATTCAATAAAATTAATATTTTTCTATATCATATTCTTATGATTATTCTTCATAGAATTTTATTATTATCTCACACTAGTATGTCATGGTACATAATTGTTCACTTGATATTACATGTCCTGCTATCAGGAATTATGGAAACATATTATTGTTTTAGGTTTATTATATTAATATATTCCACCCATTCTCATGTTTTCTCATATTATTATGATATAATACATGATGAAATGATGATAAGTTTTATTTAACTAAGAAATTGAGATCACCACTTCCCTATGTTTCCTTTTACCTAGGTATAATGGTGAGTGTAAACTATGATGAGTTTAGAAGGTGGTATAATGTATTTTAATTATGGAGAAATGTTCCTAACTATGGTAAAATTAGTTACTTATACTTATAGACCCTTAAAGAACTAAAACATTAGTTCTCGGCATTGTGACATTATTATGAGATGTAATTTTTAAATAATAGAATTATTGTAAAATATATTCGTGCTTATATTGGGTCATCTCACTTGGTCCAAAGCATAGGGTTAAGTAATGTGTTTTTTATACAAAACCCAAGAATTTGGGTTTGGGGTAACTCAGAAAAGATACATATTCTTGACCGTTTCTTGGTTCTATTTTTTAATCCTCAAATAAACTTAACAATTCATCACCCTTCTTGGAAAATGTAATAGAATAATCCAAGGTGATTTACTTGATAAATGAATCCCTTCACCCCCTGTCATTTAAATGATCTTCCATCTATTTATGATCTACAAAATCCATCTTGTATAGAAGGATGTATATGATCTTTGTACCTACAAATTGATCAGTATTAAAATCAATGAATATATTAGGTGGATACTCTGAGAGTTTTTCAATAAAAATATCATGAAAATAATTTAAAATAGGTAGAAATAATTGTTCTCTCATTTCCTTCACATTTCATAGAACAATTACTTAAAAATTGGACAAAATAATCACCGATTTTTGATAGTTATGTCCCGATCAACCAATAATTAAATATTTCTCTTCATTATAGGTATAAAAATCACCCTTAGTAAGTGTGGATGATACATGGTTTACATAACATTCAATGTAATCACTATACTGATTCAACCAATCTATGGTAAGGAACATATTAAAACTAATAAATTATAATAAAAATAAATATGAAATATGGTTATAACCAATGATAATGATATCACATCAGGGACACCTCTGAATAACCAAATATAACAGCCATACCAGATTATCAATAGTCATTATACCAGAGAGAAAATCTAAAACTAGACCCAAATTCATAATAATGGGGAAAATATAAATGAGTTTCATTCACCAATGTTGAATAAAATATAAGAAAAAGTGTATGTCACTAAATCTATACCTTAAATGGCAGATATCTTATAACCTTGTTCAGAAAGAATCAAACTGACAACATGCACCTAGACTGAGCCTGAGCCTCTTCACGAGCCTTTAGAACTCCGAAAACATTAAGGAACACCAATCTATTGCCTCTGCTACTATATAAACCATGAACCCATTCATGATTAGATTACCTAGATGAATCCTATCAGATAATATAATATAATGCAACTAACTCTTCCCTATAACACCATGATTGATAAAAACCTATGTCTCCAATAGACTATAAATCACTTTTATAAAAGCATTGTAGGGGACCCATCTTCCCATATGATCAATAATCTAAAGGAAAATAATGGAATTAAGATAACACAATACCAAACATGATATATTTGGGATACTTTATTAAATATCATCCCCATGGCAGAAGAGATGAATCAAGTCTACTACTACTTTGTCCTTCCATATCTAGTAAATATGCTTTTTTCAATGGAATAATTGAAATAGAGAGAAAATACATGTAGATAATTTTCATTTACATGAATTTTTGATTGAATTACATTATACAACAAATAATATATTTTAAAATGATATTTTTGATAGATTAAAAGTTTATTAGAAAACATTGTGGTTGGATTTTGTGTATTTTCCTGTGAAAAATAAGTTTATAATATATTAGAATATATATGCCTGAAAAAAATATTAATTGTGGTAGGCCTTTTATAAAAAACTAGAAATACAGTTTTTGTGAGGAATATATTCCATGAAGAAAAGTTTTCATGGAAGATGGAAAAAATATTTATCCTGATGACTATTTGTTATGGATTGGAAAATATCTATCACCAAAAAATTACTTGTTATAGTTCTATCATAAAAAATGTATTGGAACAATGTTTTTTGACTAGAACAGTTTATCAAATAATGTTTTTATAAAGTGATAAAAAATTTCTACGATGGTGACTATTTATGATAGATTAAAGAGATTCTATCAGAAAAATATTTTTTCAACAGATACATTAAAACAATAGGTCAATAGTGGATTATTTTTATCAGATAATTCATCATAATTGATTGTCACAAATCAAATACTATAAATATAGTGTATCCATTCTTCTCTCCACCCACCATTTCATCAAATCTATTTTTATCTTACTCAATTACACTCAAGAAAAAAGGTAATATGAAATATATCTACTATTCAAGATAATGATTTATAGACTTTTTCATTGATGAAGTTACATTTATAAAAAAATTTATTTTAATTTTGGTAAATCATTTATTATTAGATAATTAGTTAATTTTTTATTTATTCAGTTATTGCTAACTAGATTAATTGATTATTCTTATAGTATAATTTCGTTATTAAAACAACGTAAAGAAGAATGTAGAATATGTAATTATTAAAAATTAATATTATAGTCAATATAATATAATATTATGAATGAATATGAAATATATATTAAATTAATAAAAAATATTTATAAAAAATATTAAAAATAAAATATTTAATTAATATTATCTTATAAGAAGTTAAAAAGTAGTAATTTTTTTATAATTATAATTAATTATTATAAATTAATGTAATAAAAATAGTAAAAAATATAAAAAAATAAAAATTAATTAGTAAATTATATAAAAAACATAATATAATTAAACATATTAATTTATAAAAAATAAAGAAATTGATAAATAAAAATTTACAAAGAAACATAAATTATTTTATTTTTATATGTATATATGTAAATAAAAAATTATTACAAAATTAAAAAAATAGTATAATTTTAAAAAAATAAAATAATTAATAATATAAATATTTTATATGAATTTAAAAAATTATGAATAATTTTTAAATTATTTATAGTTTTATATTAAATAACGAACTTAATGTAATATTGATAAAAAATAAAATCTTATATTTAAAATAAAAAAATAAAGCCTAATAATTTTAAGAAATCTAAAAACCTATTTTATAAGTAATTAAAAAATTTATAATATAATTAAAAGGTATAATTTTTAATGAAATAATTAATGAATAAAAATTTGTAAAGAAAGATAAAAAAGTATATTTTTAAATTAATAAATTAAATAAATAAATAAAAATATGAGTATTATAAAATTAGCATAATAGCCTATTACCTTCTTCCAGGTACTTGTAGCCCATTTTTGTTTGATCTCCTATTGTATGAGACTTGTCATGGGTTTTTTGGGTGATGTTTTAAAATATTTAGATCCTTTTGGGGTTATGCACGGTTGGTACACTATTACCGAAAATCATGTAGTTTGGCTTAGGAAACAATGTGGCCTTGGTTGAACCACTAGAAGGGGGCACATAGTTTGATCAAACCATTTGACCACCCATCCATACCATGCACTCTATGGATAGAATATTTTTCATCTCTAGGGAATGGTTAGTTTTACTATATAGCCAAACCTTTAACCCCATCTAGAAGATAACAATGGGTTTACAATTAGGGTGAAAATTTATTACTAACCAGGAGGCCAGTAAAACAAACCATGCATAAATTTGTTAATTCCATTGATTTTTTTATAAATATTTAGGCTCTCGTTTATTATGATAAATACCCCTATTCAACCATTACATGATTTTAAGGTATTTGAAGTATCTAATGAGATTTGATTTACTCATCCATCTTCTTCTCTTTGCACATTGAAATTCCCTTTATTTTGTTTGATCTCTTTATGTTAAGTAAATATTCTATCATTTAATTTATCTTAATAATACATATTTTCCTACTTATATTGTGATAGATAATCATGTTATTAATGTATCTAATCAATATTTGGATGGATCTTGATTATAGGATTGATTTCTTGATCTCCTTCACCTTCATTCTCATTGATGTTCCTTTTGTGGGTATTGATTTGATCACATGGTTAAGGGTAGGTGGTTCCATAATGATTTACCATAAAATTTAAAGCCTAATTGGTTGAATAATTTTAACTAGATTTTTAGTTTATTTAAAAACCCAAATTTAAGATGATTTTATGTAATATTTCAAGAGGGAATTAAAATTATTAAAAACCCAAATTTCATTGAAATTGAAATTTTAGGTGGATTATTTTGAATAATTATGGATTAATTTGGAAATTGATTTTATTAAATTAAATGATGTTTATTCTTAATAAAACATTCATTAAATGATGAAATATTTGAAAAGGCATGAATTTGATAAAAACTAATGATTTGGTTTTCAAATTAAAAAGGAATGTTGAACTCAAAATTAGGAAATTGAATTGAGAATTATTAATTGAATAAAAATTAATTATTTGACCAAGAATTATTGGTTTATTGATTAAAGAATATGTGGGTTTAATTTGTTAGTAGGCAATTTGGACAAGCATGTTAAGACTCCGACTCCCTAGTAATGGTTTCATGATGAAAACACTTACTAAACCAAGTTTTTCATGATTTCCCATGATGGGTCCCCTAATGGGGTGTTGATTGATGATTACTATGGACAAGACATAGATACTATACACACATATCTTTATCCATGATGATGATTCTGAAGTGTGAAGCCCCACTTTCTAGAAAATAACATATTTAAGGGCTTATAAGAATGATGGTTTGTTTTTTTGACATTATTATACATGAAATTAATTATATAACTGGTTTTTACATTCCATCTATTTTATAGTAATTTTTATATAAAACTTTCATTTAATAAAATTTTGATATAGCTTTCATTTTATTTATTTTAAGTTTTTTTTAATATGAAAATTCCACGCCATTCCTTGGTTAATTTAAAATGAAAGAATAAATTTATTAATTTTTATGGAATTGAATTTAGAACACATGGTGAGACATAACTAGGCTATTTATCTCACACCAAACCATTTACTTTTAGATTTTAAATATTATCCCATGATGGGTTCAAGTGAAGGGAAAGTTACTCTTGGAGGAGGTGGGAGTACATAATTCGTGGGACCCAGAGTAATGGAGGTGACCAGTTGAGATGTGATCCACTTGTTACATGGGTTATTTTTTGGGCATTTAACTTGATATAAATTGTGTCTTAGGATGACATAATTTTGAGTATTATTTTACACATTTTATTTGGGTACTTTCTCTTTAAGGTGTGTTGATATACTAACTTTTATTGTTTAGCTTCATCTATTTTTTTTAAAAAAATTATTACCTTTTTATTTTTTAGATACTATGTTCTAGTCACTAACCCATTGGGATAGGGAATACCCTTCATATTATGTCAGTATTGGATCAAGTATCAATATACCAGGATATGTGGGTTAGTTTTTTTTTGAAAAAGTGGTGTCAAAGGAGAGGTTTTATATCTTCACTTTATGTTAGTATGTAGTTTTAATTGTCCTGGTATATTGGAGTTATGATTTTTGGGACTTATGAGGTAGTTATGAGATAGTTCCTGGATATCTCTCATCGTAGGGATTCTTAAGTCACCATGGGTGTTTGGTAAAAGTTACTTTTAGTAATAATTTGGTTTTAGTATAGTTTTTTCACTACCCCTAATATATGTATCTATAAAAATCACAATCTTGAATTTTTCTGGATAGAATTGATTTAATGTATATCTTGTTTGAGTTGATTATTTGTGAATTTTTTTTGATGTTTTAGTGTTTTCTATTGATATAGTGTAGAATCATACATATGAAAAGACCATTGAATTGAACATAGGAGGAATATTATAGAAAAACATAGTGAAAAAATCCTCTTGTGGACTAGAATATTATTGTGATAGTGGTGTATGCAGTCCAGGCCACTGGAAAAATACTTGCAACCATTCCAATTTAGGCTCTGATAGTGGTTCCTTGAAGGGATGAATCTTGAGAACATAATTAATATATTATAATTCAAAAAAAAATCTTCATTCTATGGATAAAATTATCCTAAAGAGGCTAAGGATTGGTTAAAAAGGATCAAGGTGGTTTTGGAGTTCTTCGAAATGCCTTAATTTATTAAAGTGAAATGTGAAACCTTAATGATTAAGGGACCTTGTATAAGATGGTGATATTTTATGGTGATAATGAAGAAGAATTACGTAATGGTGTGGAAATATTTTAGAGTTCTTTTCAAAGATCAGTTATATCTAGAATCCATGGTTTTAGAGAAGTATATGGTGTTCCTTAGACTCTAGCATGGTGTGAGGACCATGAAATAGTATGTGAACCATTTTTCTAATCTTGTTTAGTTTTCTACTAAGTTGGTGATAAATAAGAAATTAAAGGCTTGACGATTTGAGATGGATCTTCGTTCTGATTTTTGATCTCATGAGTTCATGCTGAATTCCACATCTTATAATGACGTGATGGATAGAGTGTTAATGGATGAGCTTAACTGAGATATAAATTCAGGGTGTATGGGAGTTCCTTTTTCTCTCAGTTGTATTTAAGTGAGCTTCATTAAGGGAAAAGGAAATCATGATGAGAATCATTGTAGTTCTAAATATTAGACATCATACAATCTTCTTGTAGTTCTCAACAAAGGTCCTATGCCTTACATTCATGTGTCAAGGTTGGGAATTCGAAAAGAGTTTGCATAGAGGAACATGAGATCTATAGTCCATGCAGACACTTAGGTCACCTACATAAGATCTATCAAAACGGTTCTAATCGATGTACTGTAACATTCTCCTAATCACCAAAAAATACAATGACTCAATTAGATTCTTAAAGAACCCCAGGGTTCTAGCCACATGCATCCAGAATTATGATTCTTCAAGAAGTGTAAAGGTCTCTAGGGGAAGTTGATGTTGATCTAGAGACTGTGATAGGAACTATCACTATAGATTTATCTTTAGTGACAACTTAGTTTAATACTAGTGCATCTTAGTAATTTATATCGCCTTGTGTGGTGTTTTTTAAAAATCTTCATATGGGTATTTTTTCCTATCTGATGGATATTACTATTCTCCTCAAAATGAGAAGTGAATGAGGTCTCTATTGTACCTCTGGTGATTTATTTCTATTAGTGATCAAATTTTCCAATGATTTTATAGTTCTAGACATTAAAAATCTTGACTTCATTTTGAGGAAGGATTTTCCAATTTCTTATATGGCTTGAATTGATTATTATATTTTGTGCGTCTCCTTTACTAAAATAGATGGGGTGTGTTGTACTTTTTTATAGAGAATGGGTCCCAATGTCAAGTAGATATAGACCTCATTTTCTAGAGTTGGACAAGGAAATATCATCATTGTATTTTTACTTGGTGTAGGAATCCTTCAGTGGTGATCTCTCTCTAGTTTTTGTAGAGTTTTCCAATGTGTTTCCATCTGTTTTTTTGGTTTTCCACTAATAATGGAAATATATATCTCTATCCATTTAGTACTTGATACTTATCCAATTTATATTCCTTCATACCATATGGAATTAGTGGAGTAAAACGAGTTAATAACATGTTTTATGATCTAATGTATAATGGATTTATTCACTCATGAATGTCACATTGGGTGCCACCTTTTCTCTTTATGAATAAAGTCGATGAAACAATTCACCTATCAATTGATTATAAAAAAACTCAATCGAGTTACATCGAATAAATCATTTCTATTCCATATATTGATGATCTATTTCAATAGTTTCAAGGGGAAAAGTAGTTCTTCAAGGTTTATATTCAATTCGGTTATCACCATTTTTGAATAAAATATTCTTAAAATCAGAAAACCAACATATGAAGTAGGTATGACCAATATGAGTAACTCATTATGCCTTTTGGTCTAACCAATACTCATGTAGTTTTTATGGTGATGATGAATAAGCTATTCAATTACTACCTTGACTCATTTGTGGTAGTTTATTTTGATGTTTTTTACTATAGAAGTGAATAATATCAGGTGTTTTATTTGAGAGAATCTTTATAAATTTAAAGAGATCATAGAACTTACATGAATCTTTTGAAATGCAATTTATTGATTTCGGAAGGTAATTTATTTGGACACTTGGTATCATAACACAGTGCTTCAGTCAATCCTAATAAAGTTATTGTTATTATGACATGGGAGAAACCATGTAATGTTCTTGATATTTAGATATATTTTTTGATTAATGGGATATTATCATTTTTCATTTAATATTTATCAATGTTGGATTTTATGATGACCACTCTCACCTAAAAGAGAGTGAAGTTATTGTGGGATTTAAAATGTCAGGATTCTTTTGTTGAGTTGAAATGATTTCTAAATTCTACACTAGTGTTGACTGTTCTAGAGACTGGGAAAGGATTTATGGCCTTTTGTGTAACATTAGGTTTTGGTTTGGGATAATTTGTTATAATAGGTGATCATGTGGTCACCTATTGTTATTAACAGATTAGGCCACACAAGAAGAACCATCTTAACCATAATCTTTACATTTCCACCATTATTAATTATCTAAATAGCTAGCAATATTTCATTTTCAAAGAAAAGTTTACCACTTATTCAGTACAAAAAATATTGAGTTAAATATTATATAAAAAATAGTTCAATATTCTATAGAGATATTTGTTGGTGTAAATATAGTATTTTTCATTCAAAAATTTATACACCTATGGTAAAGGAAATGTAATTTATAATGCTTTGAGTAGGAAACTTCTAACCTGGGCCATGAATGAAACATTAAAAGAGTGAAATCTGATAGATCTCTTTACTTAGAGTCAATTAATATTCTAGGAGGATGAGGAATAGATTTCTCTCAAAAGTGTTCAATCGACATCCTCTTTTCTCAAGACAATTCTTAAAGAGAAACTACTTTATGATGAATTTAGTGGAATTAAGGGATCTGTTTATAGTGGGGATACCATTGGTTTGTTTTTGTTCTCCTCTTTAGGTGTTTTATGTTTTCAGAACTGATACGTTGTATATAAAACTATCAAAAATGTGATAGGGGATTGTTATAATTCCTAATGGGTGGTTCAACTTTGAAGCATGATAATGCTCTAGGATATATGGTGATGATTTTTGTTTACATGTACCAGTTGATCTGTTAATAAATTTATTTCAAGATGTTATAATTTCCAATAGGTCAAAGTTGAGGACTAGAGAAATTCAGGTTTTCTTCAGACACATTTGGTGATAACATGGAAGTGGGACTATATTTCTATAATCTTTGTGGATGGGTTTCCATGTACCCTACAAGGGAAGAATGAGACATGGGTTGTTATTGATAGTCTAACCAGATCAGCTCACTTTATAACTATTTGACATATTGCCAATGTTTAGGATTTAAAAAGTTATTATTTGAATGTTATTTTTATATTGTAATAATTTACAGATGTTATAGTTTATGATCGGGATACCCAGTTCTCTTATCAAATTTTCAAAGGCCTTTATGAGGCATGGGGTCTAAAGTTAGATTGATCATGTTGTACCATATGTAGATGGATGGCCATACAAAATGGTCTCTATATATTCTTGAGGACATGTTATGTGTTTACATTCACGACATTAGTGGAGTTTTTCTTGTATATTTGGGTATGGTTGAGTTTTGTTATAATAATAGTTACTAGTCTATGATTCAAATGACTTCTTTTTTAGGCCTTTCAAGGCCATCCTTGTAGATATCCTCTATATTTGTTTGATTTAATATCTCAAATGAGGTTCCACACCCTAGTTCGTTGAGTGGGTCAACCACATGACTTCAAGCGCACCTCCTCGTATGCCATAGGTCGTCGACTGATGCCGAAAGTCTGGTAAGTTAACCATGGCGCTACAATACTTTCTTTTATCAAAGTATTACATTAGTGGAAATAATAAACAATAACAGAAGCATATATATAACCATAAAAAATATCAATCTCAACACAATCAAAGTAGAAGATAAAATATAAAAACTAAAGCTAAAAACATACCATGCTAATATACGTGTCAATTGTATAAAATGAAAACTAAAAATAAAGGTAATAACAACTCCCAAGAGGGTTAAAAACCACATCCAGTTTCCTTATCCATGATCCATCCCCAAATTATTCATCTATGCTAGGGCCTTTGACATTAACCTGTCCAAGAATAATAAATTCAATTTCAGTGCTGATTAGGAAGCCTGAGTAGGGTGTGAGTAAAACTCAGTAGGCCACCACCAATGGTGTTTAAAACAATAAACAGTCAAATAATAGCATATTCTATTATATAAATAAATAAGCTCAATATATATGTAATCATTTATTACATTATCATTTATTCTATACTTAACCTCATTTACTCCTAGGTTCCTGAGGACAACCGAAACTCAACAACATATTTGGATTATGATAGATCTTGATGTGTTCCTAGGTGATATTGTATCTTAATACCTAATTAAGCTTATACCAAAGCTCGATGAATTAAAATGTGATATAATATAGTGTACCATTTTTGATGTATACCAGAGCCTGAAGTATTCACAAGTGAGGTCATATCTCAGAGTACCTTTGTTACCATTGTTTAATTCATACTTGAATGCCCATGTTACCATCCATAGATTAAACATTAACAAGACCATGACCCCATTATCTAAATCATACATGAATGACCACGTTCCCCTTCATAAACACAAATTAGAATGGCCATGTTCCCATTCATTACATCATACTTGAATGAACAAGTTCCCATTCATAAACACATTTTAGAATGACTATATTCCCATTCTTTACTTCATACTTAAATAACCATGTTTCCATTCATAAACACATAATTAGTTAAACAATTAATTATTTAGATAATTCCATTACAATATCAACAATTCTCTTAAAAAATACGATTAGTTAATTTAACAATTAACTAATCATATTAATAACATTAATTAATTTAAAAATTAATTAATAACACCTAGTTCATCAAAATTTAAAAAATTAGTTTATTAAATAATTAATCATAATTAATTGGACAATTAATTAATTCATCATACCCATTAATTAGTTTAACAAAAAATTAATCATGTTTCACAACTCACATCCCATAATTAATGCCACAATTAATTATCTCATTCCCAATCTCAATTCATCATACTTAATTCCACAATTAATTTAGTCAATCTATATTATCAATATAACATAATTAATCTCATAATTAATTATATCAATATAACCAATTTGATTTATCATTATTAGTTCCCAAAATAATTATCTAAACCAAGATCCCTAAATCTTATAATTAATCCCCCAATTAATTATCTAATTCGACAACCTCTAAATCTTATAATTAATTCTCTAATTAGTTATCTATTTCCACAGTACTTTAATTAATCAATTTTCCACATTAATTAACCCAATTTAGGAATTCAAATTGCAAAATAATTATAGAAATTATATAATTTCCATACATGTATCAAAATTAAGACAATGGGAATTCAAAATCAGAGAAATCACCTCAATTCACTGATAGATAATCACCTAATTGAAATCCCCAAAAATTGAGCGACACAACAACATAGATCTAGATCCGAATATCAAAACCCTATATCATGATTAAATAAATCAAGATATTGTAAATTTATATCTAGATATAGAATCATAGATCTATATCTCACCAAAAAGATATAAATCTAACCATAATAGTAGATTGAATTATTGAAGGAATGTTAAAAGAATGGGGGAATCATGAGAGAAAAACTAGGAGAGGATTCAGTAACCGTGAGAGGATAAGACCTCATGCATCGATTCAAGAAGAATAGTGGCTAAGTGGGCATATAATTTGTTTTTAGAGATAAAAAAAGTGAAATAAGACCTAGGGTTTAATTGGGGTTGAAATTTGTGAGTTTTTTTGGTTTAGGGAATTTTAAAATTAATTTTTGGGAGACATTAATTAAACCACACAGCTTGTTTGGAAGGGGAGCCTAGTTTCTTCTAACTTTATTCCTAAACTGTGCGCCTATTATTTTAGGGGTTCACAGTTACTTATAATAGGGAACACCATTAGAAAAACCATGCACCAACCACATGAATACCCTTTTCATGGGTTGGCATGGTTAGTTGGGATGGGGTGTAAAATTTTCCTTAACTATGCACCAACTATACACAACCCCTTTTTCTTTCATTTTCAAAAAAATTCTCCAAAACACACCTCAATTCATAAACCAATCAAAAATTAATCATAAATGAACATAAGAGTACCTAAAAAAATATTGAGAAAACTAAGGAAAAGGTCAGTATCTTACAATCTCCCCACATTATAATAACTCATCCTTGAGCTGTAATCCCATGATTCTCAAAGATTCCTTGTAAAAAATAATGGACCATTAAGACCAAATATCTGGATCCCTTTTCCATCTATCCTCCTACACATTCCCTTGTTTCTAAAATGCATGTACAATCTGCACATTCTTTCCCCACAACAGTTTCTCACTGTGATCCAACACACATATCACATGCTCCTCAAAGGATTCATCTCACACAAGATCATCATCATCCACATAGATCACATAATAAGCATCATGGTGATACCACTGTAGCTATGACATATTGATAATTTCATGCATTTCACTATATTGTTTTTGAAGATCCAATCAGTACACTGCCATATGATTCTCACCAATACCTATAAACAATCTAGCGAACCTAAGTGGAAACATTCCCTGCTTTTGTATACTTCGGTGAACCAACCTAGGTGGAACCTGAAAGAATAAATGATCACCCAATGTAAAATCTACGGTTCATATTCATATATTAGTATATGACTTTTTTCCTACTCTGATCCATAGCCTTACATTTCAGAATTAGATGAACCATCTCTGATGTCTCCTAAATTAGATTCAGTCCCAACCACTATGAATCCCTAGACTCTATCCAACATAGTGGTTATTTTCTTGACATACCATAAATATTCTCATACTATTCCACCTGTATTGTATTCTAATAACTTCTATTATAGGGAAACTCCATTATATCAAATTTTCTTTCCCAAGACCCACCAAATTCAAGAACACGTGTCCACATCATATCCTCAATAACTTGTATCGTACTCCATGAATACCGATATATATGTGGCTGGAATGTCGTACTAAATACTACATGTGTACCGATCAAAATTTTAGATACATTCCAAAAGTATGAAGTGAAACACCAGCCATGATTTGAAACTATAGACTATGGAACTCTGTGTAGACAAACTATCTCCTGAACATAAAAATCTTTAAGCTGATCCATTGAGAAATTCTCATGAATATGTAATAAATGTGTTACTTTTTTCATTCAATACAAAATAACCTAGATAACATCATTATTACTTGGACACTTTGGGATATCAACCAAGAAATCCATTGTCACATCATCCCATTTCCACTCCATAATGGGTAACAATTGTAGCAAACCTCAAGGTCATTGATTCTCTTAATTCACCTCTTGACATGAATAAGATTGTTTCATGAACCATGATATCACCTTTTTCATGCCTCGACATGGAAACTATTTTCATATATCATGATACATTTTGTTTACACCTAGATGTACCACCCTCTTCGGGTCATGAAATTCCCACATCACCTCCTCTCACTTTCTCTTCGACATAACAACCGAATTCCTTATGTAGATGATCTCATCCTCATATATCAAATAGAGTAAAGGTAACTCACCACCTTTAAGGATTTACCTTAAGGTAATAAACTATGGATCCTCATTCTACTTTTCCAATATTTGTGTCGAATTTTTATACTCCTCTGAAACCGATACTCGAGTCATATGTTCCTAGTTCTCATGGTGAACCACATGCATCTTATCCAGCAAGGTCATCATCTTCCACATAGAACTAGACTCATAAACTACCTGAGTCTGAGTTTTACTACTCAAATCATTAGAAACACTGTTTCCTTTCCCAAGACTATATTTAATCTCAAAATCAAACAACTACATACACTCTACCTATCTTCGCTGCCACAGAATGAAATTTCACTGTGGGAAGATACAACGTAAGCTCTTGTGATCTGTATGAATATTGAACTTGTCACTAAATAGATAGTTCCTTCAAAATCTCATAGCATAAACCAATTCCTCTATCTCAAGGTTATTCATAGGTTACTACTATTCATGTGGTCTCATTTGCTGGGACCTGTATGTCACAACTCGATCACCTTGCATCAACACAACTCTATGTCCAATCCTAGAAGAATCAAAAAACACTATATAATATTTACCAAGATCAGGTAGGGTCAAGATAAATACCAATGTAAAATTATTCTTCAACTCCAAGAAGGCCGTCTCACATGATTCTGCCCAATAAAACTGTACCCCTATTTTTGTAAAGCTCACAAGTGGTGTTTTCAAATGGGAAAAATCCTATATGAATCTCCAATAATATCAATATATCCATAGAAAGATATTGATATCAAATACATTCTTCGGTTTCTCCCAATAAACAATGGCTTGAACCCTCTTTAGGCCCACTAACACACCTTCCTCCAAGATGATGTTTCCCAAAAAGTTTACCCGATCGATCCAAAAATTACACTTAGATAGCATGGTGTATAATCAATGATATCTTAGTGTACTTAGAATAATGTCAAGATATTTGGCTTGATCATCATGAGTTTGGATCACACCAAGATTTAATCCAAAAATACAACCACAAACTAATATAGGAACTGAAGGAAGATTTGGTTCATCAAGGCCATTAAAACTATTGATTTTTCCTTGACCCAAACAGAATTACGAAAAACTCATAATGGACATACCTGATTCTGAAAGAAGTCTTGGGTATATCAAAAGTTTGGACTCTAATATGATGATACCCTGATATCATGTTAATCATCAAGAACACATAAGATCCTCTAAACTGGTCAAATAGATCACTGAACATCGAAAAGGATACCATTTCTTTAGATTAATTATATTCAACTTCTAGTAATAAATAAAAAATAGAAGAGTCCCATCATCCATATTTGAAAACAACATTGTAGGACCCCAAATAGACATACTCAGACAGATAAATCCCTAATCCTCCACCTCCACCCGTCGAGCCTTGAGTTCTTGATCTATGTCTATACAATTATATATGGTGGAATAAAAATTAGATCAACCCCCAAAATGATATCAATAGTTAATTCCATATATCTCTAAAGTGGAATCCTTGATAACTCTTCAGAAAAAAATCCTGAAATTGCTCCACCATTGGTAGAAAGATATCACGCTATACCTCTATAATTTTTTAATAATTTAGAAACATGGGATCTGATCTCTTCCTTTTTTTTGAGTAATTAGCTCATATTTTGCTTCATGTATATCTGACTCCCCATAGTGAATATAATCATCACCCTTAAGAACACTAAAGTCACTCTTCTTTAGTAACAATAAATGTGGGATCATTATACGACTATCTAGTTCATACCCATAATTTGGTAAATTTTGAAACTTCAAGGATATATAGATCCCACATAAAGATATACTTCTATACTTAAATAGAACATCCCTTGCATATACATATTTTTCCAGACTATAATGCTAATGTTGTATCCATATTCATAACCCCACTCAAAAACTTGATTGACTAGCTCAAACCATTAATAAGTTTTGAAAATATAAAAGAATGAGATGAAACAATATCAAATGAGGTAATAGCTATTATAAAGGAAATAATAGTACCTATCACTACTGGTGGTCCAAACTCAATATCCCAAAGTGTAGGCTGCACTGTATGTAGTTTTCCTACAACTCTTCAATGTGATGAATTCTAACTCTGCTGAGGTACACAACTTCAATGATATGGGGAACTCTTTCCCAGAAGAACCACATCCACTGCCTCTACCACCTCGTCTAATAAAATGACAAATGATAGTCTGATAAGGTGTAACAGACCCCATTCCCACACTTTGACTCCACCTAGATTAATCAACATTTACCGTCACTCACTATGTCTTGTAGAACTACTATAGATGCCCCATCTTGCTACAACACTGACACTCTACTCATTTTTTGGGGAAGTTTCTATTATAATTTTCAAGGCTACCAAAATAATTAAAGATCACTCATGTAGGTTCCAATGAAATCAAAACTCCTATATACCCACTCAACTTTCCACTAACTTGGCTAAAGTTCTCATAATGGTGATTCATGCTCTTGGAAGTAACACCTCTTGATCATCTAGTAGAAACTATCTGTCTAGCACTGGAAGCCTCCTTCGGGCTCCCCTCAGCTTCGAGAGCTTGATCCACCACCTTAAAAAACATATTTTACCAAAATTGGTTAACTTAGGACTTATTCTCTCACTTATTTCCATCCAAAAAGCATCTCTTCATAGTTGTGTCATCTCCTTCCAACGCAGAAGCAAAGAAATACATTCCTATAAAGTGTCATGAATAATCTATCATAGACATGATCCCCTGAGTCAAGTACATGAACTCTACTACTCTCTCATTCCCAAACATCTCTGGGTATAAGTGCTCCAAGAACCTCTCCAATAATTCCTTCCAAAATATATAGTCTGTTTTTCTAATTCACACATGAACATCCCACCAGTGCTTCACTGATCCCAATATAATATAAGAATCCAACATGAACCTCCTCTCAGTAGGAGTCTCCAAATTGTCAAGTATCATCTTAATAGACTAAACCCCAAACTCACCACCCTCAGGTCAACCCTATACAGTAAAAGGTAAAGGGTGATATAACTGAAACTCTATTTTTAGGGTAGGCATGATCTTCTCAACATGCTCTAGGTCTCTTAACTTGAATTACATGAAGGAAGAAAAGATCTTTTGGATAATATTCCTTTATTCCTCACCCAACACTATCAGTTCCTCATGTTTCACTACTGGTAGAGATTTACCATCCATAACTACTTATTATCCTCTAAAAAAGAACCTCCATGGAGGAATATCTCTATAATTCCAAACACACATATTATGACTCATAAAACATATTTATCACATATACATATAATTAATAATATCCCCATGTCTTTCCCCCAAAGATCTCCACATTTTCAAAACCTTGGTGCTATCACTACCTATAACCAACCTATACCTAGGTCATGGTTATGTAAAGTCATTCTCATTATCATATAATTCTTCTCATTTAGACAAAAAATTATTCACATCATTTCATCATTTAACAATTACAATTTTATATTTGGAACCATTTTCAATTTAATTTCACAACTAAGGAAAAATAGTTTAAGTTCAAAAATTACCAAAAACTTATTTTTCTATGAGTGCCTAAGATGATGCATGTCACAAAACAATACGGAGTGCCCAAAATGATGCATACAGACTTAGCTCTCATGCCATTTTGTCCCATGAGTCAATTCTAAGAAAATTTTAGAAACAATTTACACATCACACTAAAAGTGGATCACCCCAGGTGAAATTATATTCAATTGTTACAAAATAACAGTAATAACAAAAATCCCCGCATGAGTATATGAGTTTTCCCCAATACATGGGTTTGCAACTCCCATGTATGAGCTCATGTCCAAGAACTATATCATACTAGTCTCCTATCTACCATTCCAAAAATTTTATGACAAAATAAAAAGAAAATAAATCTCCTCTAATACCACTTTGTAATGTCCCGACCTAGGGGCCACACACCGTTTCCCCCAGATGTTTAGGGTCAGATGAACTCAAGCACACCTTACTATATGCCAGATGCTACGGACTAGCAGAGAGGGTATGATAATTCAATCATGGGGAGACTATACCCTCTCTTATCCAAGTAATACACAAATGAAAATAATAAAAAATTATGGAATCAAATATGTTACCATAAACAATACAAATCTCAAGACCATTGAAATAATAGATAACATATCCAAACTAAAGCATAAAACATCCCACACTAATGTATATGTCACGTTTCTAAAATGAAAAAGGAAAATATGGTCACTTAAAAATCTCAAGTAGGACCCAAACCACATCCAATTCCCTCATTCACGATCCATACCCAAATTATCCATCTAACATAAGGACTTTACCCTTATCTTTTCCTATAATAATAAAGTATATTTAGGTACCGATTAGGCAGCCCAAGTTGGGTTTGATTACAAATCAGTAGGCCACCACCAATAGTGTCTAAAACAATATCTATTCAGATAAAAATGTATGCAGTTATATAAATAAATAAGTACAATGCATTTATATGTAGTTAATACATAATAATTTATTCTTTATTTAACAACATTAACACATGGTTCCAAAGAACACCCATACCTAAATGCCAACTTTGGATAATGGAAGAGCTTAAAGTGTCCCTAGGTAATATAATATCACAATACATTCTTTGGCTCATGCTGGAGCCCAACATATTCAAATTTGATATCCTATCTCAATACCTGCATTAGTTTATACTGGATCCTAAAGTATTCATAAGGGAGGTAATATCTCAGATTACCTTTTCTATAATTCTTTAATTCAAACTTGAATTCCCATATTGACATCCACACAACATAGTTAGAATGAACATGCTCCCAATATCCAATTCTTACTTTAATGACCATGTTCCCATTCATAAAAAAAATTAGAATGATCATGTTCCCATTCATTACTTCATACTTGAATGACCATGTTACCATTCATAAACACATATTAAAATGACCATGTTCCCATTATTTACATCATACTTGATTGAATATGTTACCATTCATACACACATAATTTATTAACCAATTAAGCATTCACATAAATTTTGATACTAATTCAAAAATTAGATTAAAAAAATCCCATTAGTTAATTTAACAATTAAATAATCATATTAATAATTGTAATGAATAAAATAATTAATCAATGACACCTATTTCATCATCATTTCAATAATGAGTTTATCACATAATTTCCTTTAATCAATTCAACATTTAATTAAGTCATCAGACCCATTAATAAATTTAACAATAAATTAATCAGGATTCACAACACAAATCCCATAATTAACCCTACAATTAATTATCTCATTCTCAATCTCAATTCATCATAATTAAACACATAAAAAATTATCTTAATATATATTGTCAATATCACATTATTAATCCCGTAATTAACTATAATAATTAATCCAATTAGATATCACACAAATAATTCTCAAATTAAGTATCTAAACTAAGATCCCCAAATCTAAAAATCAATCCCTCAAATAATTATCTAATTGGAAAACCACTAAATCTCTTAATTAATTTTCCAATTAATTATAAATTTCCAAAATACTTTAATTAATATATGGGGAACCCTTAATTAACAAAATATAGGGATTCAAATTTCTAAATAATTCTTGAAATTATAAAATTTTCCTGCACATATCAAAATCAAAACTCTAGTACATTAAAATTAGACCAACCACCTCAATTCACCGGTGGATAATCACTCAATGAAAATCCCCAAAAATTAAGAGGCACAACGAAGTAGATCTAGATCCAAATCTCAAAACCCTAAATCACTATTAACGAAATAACGATATTGTAAATATAGATCTAGATCTAGAATCAAAGATCTAGATCTCACCAAATATATTAATCAATACATGGTAGTAGATTAAATCACTGAAAGAAGGTGGTAAAAAAGGGCGAATCATGAGAGAAGAACCGGGAGAGGACTCACTAAATTAGAGAGGAGAGGAGCTTCAATACATGATTATATTTGTGAAGAAGAGTGGTTATTATGGCTTAAAATTTATTCAAAGAGATCAAAGAATGTGAAATAGTGCCTAGGGTCGAATGGGGGTTGAAATAGATGAATTTTAGGAGTTCAAGATATTTTCAAATTAATTTTTAGGAGGGTTTAATTCCAGGGAATAATATTCTGGGAAGGGGTTCACAATTTCTCCTAACCATGAACAAATTATATTTTGCGTGTACAATTAATCCTAAGAGGGAACATAGTTAGAAAAACTATGCTTAATCCAAGTGAATCCATTATTCTTGGGTTCCAATAGTTATCTAGGCTATGGTACATGGTTTTACCTAACCATGCACAAACCATGAACATGCCCTTTTTCTTTATTTTCCCTCAAAATTTCACCCAAACATACCTCATTAAATAAAACAAAAAATAACTTATAAAGGAACATAAGAGTACATGAAAATGGTCCTGATACAACTATAGAAAGGATAAAGATCTTATAATTGAGATTAGTGAATTTTCTTTGGTTAGACATAGTTTGGTCCAAGAGATAAAAACCGAGATTTAGGTGACTAATCAGTGAATAGTGATGCAATAGAGATGGTAGAGATCCTATTGTGACCATTTATATAGACCTTTGGAGTATTCTGTTGGTAACCGGCTATTTTTTTTGTGTTTCACCTTGGATGGGTCGCTAACATTGTTAGAAATAGGAAAAACTCACACCATGATTTGGTGGTACTTTTGAGATTTTTGAGTGGGTGGGAAATATGTCTTATCATTTAGCCTTTCGATTATAGTTAACCTAGATTAAAAATGAGTCTCATGTATCACATATTGGGAAGTATCTTTTTGACCTTCATATGTTCTGCGCTAGGAAGATCTTGATGTTCAATCCAATTTGTTCGTGACTGATAATCTAGTTAGGATTTTTTATTTTGATAAAAATGTACTTTATTGGAATAAAATACCTTAGGAACATGTGATGTGAAATTATGGTTCTAATTAACATGATACTTGGGAGCATGAGGCACTAGTGATAGAGAAGATTACTCATATCATTAATATGGAACCTTCAGGATATGATTTTTGGGGAAATGATGTTTTTATGGTGGAGAGTTTATAACATCTTATTTCCTTAATTAAAGAACTTATATCACATTTTTTATTTCATTACACATGGTGATTTTTTTGGGTTTTTTCATGTGATGTTTGAAATTATTTGGAACTTTTTGGGTTAATTCATGGTTAGTATACAGTTAGGGAAAACCATTTAGTTTTTCCCATGAAACTACACTACCAAGGTTGATCCACAATAAGGGGAAACACATTTAGATAAAACCATGAACCCCACCCCCAAAATTGTGCAAACAATGGAGTGAGGGTTTTGAAAAGTTAGTTAATGGTTAGTTTATTTTTTTTGTCTAAACCATGCACCTCTTATAGAAGTCCAGTAGGGAAACATGATTATTGTGCAAAGTTACTAAAAACCGTGCATACCGTATATTAATCCACGAACACAATTTTTAATTATCATGATATTTTTGTTAAAAATCATGGGACCCATCATATAAGATGATAAACGCCACCATTTCAATCTAACATGATTCCTTAGTATTTAAAGGCTCCCAAGAGGTGAATTTGATTCCTCCAGCCTATTCTCATAGAAGATAGAAGTTATATTGATTTCTTTTGATCTTCTTTTGTTAAGAGATTATACTATCATTTTTTTCTCCATTTGATACCTTATCTCCCCCTTATAAATTGATATATCATCATGTTATTTATGAATCTAATCAATATTTTTATGGATCTTGATTTTAGGTTTGATTTCTTGATCTTCTTCACCTCCATTCCCATTGGAGTTCCCAATACAGATGTTGATTTGGTCACATGATTAAAGATAGGTATTTCCATAATAATTTAACTTATAATTGAATTCATAAGTGCTTAATTGATTTTAAAAGAGTTTTTAATTGATTTAAAAATATATATTTGAGATTATTTGATGTATGATTTATTGAGGGAATGGAAATTGTCAAAAGCCATAATTTCAATGGAATCAAAATTATTTTTTGGATTTTAAGAAAAAGGATTTCTTGATTTGGAAATTGATTTGATGAAATTATTTTATGTTTATTGTTCATAAAATTATATTAAAATGAAAAATTATTTGAAATGGTTTGAATTTGATGAAATCCTATGATTTTATTTTGAAATTGAAATGGAATTTTGAACCTGAAATTATAAAATTGAATTGTGAATGATGAATTGATATGAAATGGATGATTTTACCAAAAATTAAAGAATTATTTATTGTAGAATATGTGATCCTAAGATGTTAGTAGGTGATTAGAATAAACATGGAAAGATTTTGACTCCATAGAAATCGATTTATGATGGAAACACTAATTAAATCATGTTCAACTTGATTTCTTATGATGGGTACCATAATTATTTATTGATTGATTATCCCATTGGACTGATCCTTGGGGAGTGTGAAATCATATCTAGAGAAGTGATTATTATTTAGAAGTGTGAGAAAATTACTGTAAAAAACAAATGTAACTCAGGGATTATAGGCATGGTGCTTTGTTTTGTTAGACATGATTATATATACCATTTATTATAATTTTTTATTCATGCCATATGTTTTATATAATTTTTTATATAAATTTTTTATTTAATAATATTTTCATATATATGCCACATTTTTTATTTGATATCATTTATTTTTTAATACATGTAAATTTCATGCAATGACTTTTTTTATTTTAATTGAAATCATAATTTGTATGTTTTAATTTAATTGATTTTGGAACACTTGGTGAGACCCTATTGGTATGTTTATCTAACTACATACTTTTTCATTCGAGTGTTTGTAGACTAAATTATTCTAGGTTGGGGCAATGTTAAAGCACCTCTTGGAGGAATTGTGTGTACTTGATTTATGGGACATGAATTGATAGAGGTGACCAATGGAGATTTGATAACTATGTTACATGGGTTCTTTTCTAGGGTCTTATTATAATAGATGTTGTGTATATTAATGATGTATTCATTGTTATTATTTTACCTGTTAGATTGAGGCACATTCTCTTTGAATAGTGTTGACATACAAACTTGTGTCATTTATCTTCGATTTTTTGGAAAAATAGTTCTCTTTTGATTTTTTAGATATTAGGTGATATTATCCAACCTGTGGTGATCATGAATCCCTTTATGCCATTTTAGGATCAGCTTGGGTACCAATGTACAAGGGTATCTGGCATGGTTCATGAAAAATAATAAAATAATTATAATGTGTTAAAAAAATATAATTAATAAATAAAATATTATAAAAAATTCTAAAAAATCATTAATTAATTTGTAAATTAATTTGTAAATTATTTATATTTTTATATTGAATGATAATAATATTATAAAATTAATAAAAAATAAAAACTTATTTTAAAATTAAATAATTAATACACAATGAGTTTTTGAAAATCCAAAAAACTTATTTATAGAAAAAAAGACATATAATGTAATCAGTGATATTTTTTAAAAAAATATAACAATTAATAAATTAAAATTAACAATTCAGGATAAAGAAATAATTTTTTTTAAATTACTTAGATATTTAAAATAATTATTTTATAAAATTTAAAAAATATAGAATAAAGTATTAAAAATAAAATAATTTATAAATAAAATATTAAATACAACACTTAAAACAGAGAAAACTATTTATAAATTAATTATATATTTATACAGAATAATAAACTTATAACAAAAATAATAGAAAAATATTCCTTTATATTATAAATAACAAACTACTCTCTAATAATTTTTTAGAAATATCAAACCCTAGTATAAAATTATAATAAATAATAATTTATAAATTGAGGGAAGTGATAACTTTCTCCATGACTTATATTATTATTATGCTTATTTTTATGAAATTATTTTTTATTATATATTCTTTAATTTTATTATTAATATTATTTTATAGCTTTTATTTGTTAGTTCATTTTATTTTGATTTTATTTTTTCAATTTAGATATAGTTGCAATAGATTTTATAATTCGTCGCAAATAATATTTATGAATGACCTAAATTTACTTAGTAAATCATATTTATGAATGGTTAATAATTCTATAACAAATAAGTTATTCTGAATTTAATTATGATTAAAATATTAATCCTTCTCAAATTTTATGATCCATATATCAATAATGATGTTCCTTTTTAAATAATAGTAATTATGATTAGATTTTCGATGACTGGATATTTGTGATAGATTCCTACTGCAAATAGCCCATAAAAATTGATATTTTTTTATTCATCACCACCCGAGTGAGATATATCATACATAGAATTCCTGCTACCCAAAAAACCATAATTGACCCCCCAAAAATGAAGAAAAAAACTATGATTCCCTACCTATAATCAATATATTATCATTTATAAGGGCCCAATTAACCACCATATAAAAATACATCAAGAATAAAATGTTCTGTTGGACCTAGACTATATATCTTAACCCATTTCTAATTTTCCTCACACTAACATCCTCATCACCCACCAAATTGAATAAAAATAATTAATCCATAAGGAATATGCAACAAAATCCATAAAATAGATCACCCTTTGAGTAAGATTCATGGACTCCCATTCATTATCTACCATTAATTTATTTGAAATAAAATGTAAAAAAACAAGATATTAACTCCTAGTAAAACCCCACATACTAATCCTCATGCACTAATATATCCCAGAAATGTTCAATGATAATAACAAAATATATCTCACCAACTTCACCCACCCCTTAGGATATGTCTCAAGAAGATCAAAGATTGACTCTAAAGACTCAACTCAAAACTCAAGTGCCAATCTTCAACCATAACACATGAATAGAGTTGGGTTCTATATCTATAACTCGTTGATAAAATGATATATATATATATATATGACTTAAAATGAGGAGCCTCATAATCCATAGACTATGGATCTTATGTATTCTTTATCAAAGGTTCTCATCCATAGCTGGTCCTTGCTTAATAAGGGGTCATGGATCTACTACTAGTTGGGAATACTCATCCCTCTCTCCTGAAGCTAATCTATAGCGGTATACCACAAAAATACAAAATATGTTTCGGAACACATATATTATAATTTTTTCTATTATAGTTTAAGAAAATTTGTAATAGGTATTATATCCCACTATTCTTTACATATCCCCAAAGATATAAGGGATTAAAAGAACTCAATACTCTATAGCACTACCTACCCTCTATTTGGATAGGTATAGAAATACATAAATCCATATAACAATAATAATAATTCAGATACGACTAACTAACATCCATGTTTTAGTCATGTATAGTTCCACCAACAGCTTATATAGGAAGAATCTATAAAATTTGTTACTGGAACATTAAATAATTAAATCACATTTCATAGATAGGTCCTCAATTATATATAGGAATATGAATTTCATTTGAATCCATATTCCAAAGATAATTAAAGAATACACCCATGTTTCCACCTTAGGCCTAGAGTACCATAAATAAATAATTAACAAAAAACATATCACATTCAGTAAAACATCAACAAATTATAATAGAAAAAATAAATCACACAATTCCATCCATAGTAACCTATAATTTCCCTATACATAGGAAATTTATTATTAGGAATAAGGTCTATCTGAAGTTTGAACCAAATATTATCTACAACATCCAGACCTGAATGGTAAGACAAATTAAAATATTGGTCTGATACCCCTTGTAATGTCCACCCAACTCAAATGAATAATATTTGACTTGATGATGTCACATGAACACTAGCATGCATACCCATACACTGGAGTTTATTGATAAGAGTAATGGGTCTATAATGACCACAAAAAGACTATAATACCCAAATCCGATAACTATAAATAATAGTAGAAGTAATTATAATAAAAAATATTCATAACAAATCAACAAAAATATGGATAATAAAAATAATTTCTATCTATAAGAAAATATGATAACATATACCAATCAAATAATCCACTTTATTGAAAGACATTTCATACTTATTTTAATTATATTTCCAAATGGGTTAGTTATATATAATGTTTCCCAAGATAATGAAAATAACCTATAAAAATACAAAAAATGGTATATAACTCCCTTCCTGGCCTTATCTCCCATTACAACCATCTTTCCTTCCCATGTATCATCAATATGGAGGTAACATCCCAAGATTTTATGAAAAATATTCTTTTTAATTTTATTGATGTCCTGTGTTGTATGTTACAACAAAGGAGTCTTGCATAACACGCAACCCTAACTTGGCTTCATTACACGCAATCGCGACCTTCCTCGATAGCGTGAGTTTTACGCAATACCGAGTTTCACTAAACAACGATATGCTATTAAAATATTATTAAAACTAGCAGTTATGAATAGTAATAACCACTTTTTGAAAATTTTTAAATTTCATCATTCAAAATGGACTTATTTTTTGGATTTGGAATATCAAAATTAGCTTAGGGTGAAATTTTGGTATTTTTCTGAAAACGTTCAATTTTTGATGAATAGTGAAAACACTGGGTTACTATTTAAAAACCAACTTTTTATTTAAATAATTATTTATTTTATTTAAATTTATTTTAGGTCAAAATTGACACATAATACCTATATAAGTTCAATGTAATTCATTGGAGTCATTTTATAATAATTTTAGATATATAAAAATTTTATTGAACTTTTGACCGTCTTTTACCCACATCCTAGGAGAATTTGCAAATTTACATAAAACATAATTTTACCGCTTTTGTGAATGGAATTTCAAAAATCTGAGAGACATGGTTGATGTTAGTAAGTAAAATGTGGTTCAATGAGATGAAAATAATTTTTGGTGAATAATAACTTTTTACTTTTATTTACCACGATTAAAAGTAAATAGGGTAATTTAGGGTAAAAATGATATTATTATTACCCTAACACATGTCCTAATTCTATTGGATAAGTGAAATTCGACCTAAAAAAACCTTAGTAATAAAATATGACCATTTAGACCCACTTGAATTAGATTTGGACATTTCATATTAATTTTTTTAAAGAAGGGTTAAAATAGTTAAAATCAATGTTTAATAAGTAATTCATTTTTAATATAGGGTTATACATAAGATAAATTCGACTATAAATATTAATTATAAATATAAAAATCTTTCCTACATAATGTAATTTTATTTATAATTTTTAGACATTAAATAATTTAATTTATTTTTGACATAATGATGATGTAGTAATTATCTTATTAATGAAGTATTGACATAATTGATGTTATAAATACCCAAATAAATGTAATTTGAGTCTTTTTATGAATTCCAATAATTTTCTAGGTTAATATGACATGTTAATATTTATTTAGTTAACTTTTTTATAACTAATCAATCACTTATGATTTTCACAAAAATCAATTACCAAATAGTGTCAAAATAGACATAAAATAGTTTTTAAAACAAATATTATATTATTAATTGTTATTTTATTCCCAAAAAATATAATGCTTAGACAAATGACTTAGATAAGGTTATATATATTAATAATAAACAACTTGGGGTTCGTTTGGCTTGTTATAGTAATATTGTCAACCTTATAGTATAAGAAAAAAAGAAGACACGATAAAAGTAAAATTATTTAACTTAAGGTTAAATCTAAATGATAAGGTTAAAATAGAAACCTAAACATGTATAAATTCTATTTTATTAGAGTATTTCGACCCATACCCACCTTATCTTCTAAATAAATAAATTTGGAGCTATTAAAAACCGAATATGACTTTATAATAAAATAATATTGTTAGTTTTTCTAAAGGTTCCCCTCTCCTCCCTTATAAAAGGGCACCTCCTCCCTCTCTTCCTTACACCACATTGAGCCTTCAATCTCGGCCAAAACCTGCCAAATTCTCTTCTACACTTCCCTAGAAATATCCTAGAGGTCCTGGTGTTCTTCAAAGATCAATTTTAGTGCCCTAATAAGAGGTCTCAAAGAGGCGCTTCAAAGAAGAGGTAATATCCATTACCGATTATTTCAACTTTATTTCTTCTTATACTTCATCTTATTTAGTTGTTTCATTTTGAAGTAATAACATCAGTATCACTAATATAATGATATGTTATTATAAGTATAAAAAACCTAATTTCACCATCTATCCATCCTACGGAAAATGAAATCACCGCGCGTGCGTATGTACGGAATACCGTCTCCACGCCGTGGTGTTATCTATTTTCCACCGTCACCTTACTTGGATGGGTATATTGGTGTAAATAATGACTATATATGATTATTATAAAGTTATATTGATTCTGAAATATTATACATACCCTTAAATACAATTCCACGATCATGGGAATGATATCATCGCTCGTGCATACGTACGGACTACCGTCTCCACGACGCGATGCGATTCATTCTCAATGATTAACCACTCATGAATGATTATAAAGTATATATAATAAGTAATCATGAAATATATTACATAATAATGATACTGGATTTATTTATATATATATTTATGTCATCTACTTAATTCCATTCAATTCAATAAGGAAACGAAAACAGCGTTCATGTGTACGTACGGCCTACCGTCTCCATGAACGGTGTATTTCATTCCATTTATCGATATATTATATATATGTATATTCTGAATATATATTATATATAAATAATTTTTTACATTCTGGATTTAAGTAACCATGATTTAAGTAAACATATGAATAATTACAAGTTAAAACACGAACGACAAATGAAACGATTTTACCCAAAATGTTACTTTAACATTAATTTACAAAAGAATGGGTAATATAAAGTCATAAGTGAACCATATATGATATCATAACAATGAATATGATTCTGTAATAAGTCAATGACATTATTTAAATCATTATAAAGGTGGTTCGGATACATATGAAGCATATCAGACGTAAGTTAAGGGATAATTTTTCAAATCTCATTTTTATCCAAGATTTCTTATTCATAAGTATTTAATGGGGTTATTTATATCATCAATATCCATGTTTTATAAAAGTTTTTTCATGTATGTTTAATTTCCTTTTTACCCATTTTTGACTTTTAATACATGGTATGTAAGTAATCTTTCTTTTTTTACGCTATGAGGTAATTTTTCGTCTTTTCTGGCAAATGTAAGAGAAGAATGTTTTTTTAACTTATACGGCATGAAAGGATTTTTATGGTTTTATAAAGCCTTATTTTCATGAAGCTTACTCCAAAATATTTCATGACTATTTTAAACAAAATCCTTTTATTTTAAAATTTCATGACATTTTGGGAAAATAAAATGATTTTGAAGAAAAAAGGATATTTTCCTCAAGAATTCATTTCAAGTGTTTTATCAAAACCATTTTTCATCTAAGATGACATTATTTTACATGTGTATGTTTCAAGTATAATGTCTCTATGATTTAAATGGTTTCACTTTTCTTATTATGAAATGATATCCATTTCTTTTATATGGATTATGTGATGATGGGATGATTTTTATGAAACCCATTTTATTTATTGGGTTTTTATGAATGATGTATTTTCATTTTGTAGCACAAGTAAGAATGATTTAATTATGAGATGGGTGGGACCTATATCTCCCTCCAATGAATTTGGTAAACATTTATATGTCATGAGATAGACTTGGCTGGAATGGTAAGTTCATCCGGTTCAGTGTTACTAGACTGAAACGAGGAGTTAACTCGATTCAGAAAGGGACTTTGTCCACTAATATGGTCATGGCAGTAATGCCTTGGATACTATGGAAATAATTATATGTGCTTAATGGATGCCACAATTACATGCTTTATTCATATGATATTTTATCAGGATTGATGATAAATTATGATCTATGCCATACGTATTTCCATGTTTTATGTCATTGCTCAAGATTTTGATGTTTAAATATTATGTTCATGTTTTTATGTTCAAATGTATATGGTTTGTTTTATTTTCTCCATGATTACACTTACTGAGCATTTGAGCTCACCCTTTTTATGTTTTATTTTCCCCCAGGATTAAAAGAAAGGTTTTAGGGAAGGAAAAAGGGGAGGATCGTTATGAGAGATGTTGAAGATCTTTCAACATGATTAGAAGTTTATATTCCAATTTTCCAAAGACACTAAACTATTACGGTCCATGTCTGTCTGTTTTTGATATGTATTAGATATTCCACAAAAGTAATGTAATGTCCATGTACGTCAAGATTTGGGTCTCTACAATGGACCTTTCCCTTACATACACCCCTGCTCATGAATTCTATATGTGCACCAGGATTCTCATGTAGAATGTGACTAAAATTGAGTATAAACAACCAAAATATTCTTTAATCAAATTCAAAATATTAATTTTCATATATAACATGACATGGAAATAATATAATTATAAATAAATACTATCTACATAATTGGTTTTTAAAAAATAAACTCAATAATATCATTAGAATATTTTTTGAGCACTAAAGTCATGTTTAAACAAGTCATATAAAGATACCAAGGGTATGCCTATCTTACAACTATACAAACATATCAAAAAGTTCAAAGATATTAGTTTAAATTAAACCCATCATAAAAACCCTAAAATATAAGGTTCAAAATTATACCTAAACAATAAAATGATGTTATTATATTTGAAATTACACCCTATATGATTATTCAAAAAATGTTTGGAAATACAACTAACCTCAATAATCCATAAAACCCTAGTTTTCAGAACACCCAACACCCATAACCATACACATATAGTTAGTAATACATCTAACATACACTATAAGGATAACTAATCTTGGAATTACACCCTACCACATATCATAATTACTTCCATGACTATAATTACACCCAACCAACCTCACATGAATATCCATGGTTATAATTACTCACAATCTACATAATAAAAATGACACAGTTGCTTGTACAATCGACTTATATCATTAAAAAATATATTTTTGATCTTACACCCAATGATTTAACAGAAATAGTGTAAGATGAAATTAAAATAATTTGTATCACCATATTGACTAACATTTTAATTACACCCAACCACATATCAAAAAATTTATCATAGAACATCTTGAGAATAAATAGACATGCTTTAATAAGATAATTATAAAAATGAATCAAATTTAAATAGACATGTCTTTTGTAATAAAATATCTCACAGAAGATATACTAAAGGGTTGTAATTCTATATAACTCTCAATATAGTTAACATTAGGTTTATTTTCTCACCTAAGTCCCTTTTACTCAATTCCAATTCTATCCATTGATACCATTATGGTAGCCCCTACTTTCTTAATCATTACACCATCAAGGAATAACCCAAGACACCTATTGAAGCATACTACTTCACAACATAACCAATGACACACACTTAGGGTTCCTATTTAAGTTTTCAATATTACATAAATTCAATAGCATGATCATTAGTGAAAAAAATTAAATAGAAAACACATAGAAAACCAATGATAGACCTAACCATAATTATTACTATAATTAGACATGATTAAATAACATTTGGTTTCCAATCATGAATATTTCACAGATAAAAAATTATACACATAAGATCACAATTTCAAAATCATACAATATGACATGAAATCATAAGAACCACCCAATATGATATATCATAAAAAAATCCCCATATATTTCAATGTGATCTGGATTTTATTAGATAGAAACCCAAATTCTATAGTAATTAAACATAGACAATTTCAGTTGAATTAGGTAATAAATTTCAGAGATAGAGACACATCCATGAAGAAAGAACAGTGGAGAGCCTCATAGTTTTAGTTATATATGTATGATATATGGGTGATATTTTAATAAAAAAATCATCCAATCACATAACAAGAAAATACCACTATTAAATGGGAGGAAAGGTTTCTCAATTGTACTTTAGGTGATCTTAATGAGAACTCTAGTGAGATACCAAGGTTCTAATTCACCCTCACTAAACCTATGGTGGCAGAGGTAGTAGCCAATTTTTTATAACCCATGATTTTTTAAATGAATATATTTTTCAGAAATATTGAAATTTTATTTTAAAAAATGTTTCTTCTAAATAAAATGGTATCTTGAAGGATATAGAGAAAACCCATCACATATGGAAAGGCCATTACTAAAGGGAAAAATGGTTAAATACCTACCAATAGCCTATGTTATATCCTATTTTCATCAATTTTACATTTATTACCTAAATAATATCATGTAATATATTCATTAATAGTTAAAATTATATTTCTTACTTCATGAATGAAAATATATTTTATTTAATAGTTATAAATTTTCTATACTCGTCATTTTCATTTTGATCTATGTAAAGAATTACGTAATTAATGGAAATTTTAAATAAATTAAAATTTATGTTATATTTATGGATTTATGTCTCATTTAAAATTTTATAATGAAAAAGAAAAAAAGTATGGTTTTCATATGAAAAATGAAATAATTTTTGTTTTAACTAAATGTTTTTTCCATTGATTATTATTTTTTAATTAAAAGTTAAATTTCTAAATTTTAGTATTTTAATTTGATAAAATGGAATGTATTTTTTGTTTCATTATATCAAATTTATCAAAATATGAATTTTTGATATTTTTCTAAAATAGTTGATTTTATGGTGAATAGGGAAAATATTGATTTTTAAAATACTACAACTCATATGATATTATTATTATTTATGTGTGAATCTATAAAGATTAAATCCTTTGTATTAATCATTTTTTTAAAGAGTTAAAAAAATATTTTAAAATATGATTTTTAATTTTAGAACTTATGAATTTATTTTTTGAACATAAGTTATAATTTATTCGAATTTAAAACTATTGTTAGGTATTAAAATTTAATGGTATTTTGGAAGGTTTAATTCTTTTTTGGATTGATAAAAAACTATTAAAACATTATTTTTTTATAAAATTACCAAAAAAGTTTTGTAAATACACCTTTTTACTTGATTTTTATGTAAAGTGATTTTTATGATTAATTATGGGTTTTTTTCCTAAAAACACTTTTTATGTGTTTTGTGTTCTTATAGTTAAATTAATTTCCACATACTATATAATTTTAATATGATAAAATGAATTCCAAATTTAGTATAATAATTTCCAAATTTGGTTATACGTCCCCTTTTATTTTTGGTAACATAAATAAGTTATCATGTTAAATTGTTATGTTATCATAGTTATGTTTAAATTGGGTTTAAAGGGATTTTAGAAGGATATAAGGGTTAAAATTTCTTCAAAACATGTCTAAATGTGATTGGTTGAGTGTGTTTAGACCCCATCACATTGTATCTATTAATTTGGGGTTCCTTCATTATACATGATCACGAATAATACCTTTTCCTATTTTAAAACATTGAACAATTACAAGAGTGTCACTACCCCAACATAAAAATGGGTCCCACTTCTCCTCTCTTAATTACACCTATTGATAAACCTCACATGACCAATCCATACCCATATAATTTCTTAACATTCATCCCCACAAACTATAGGCTTTGGTATCATCAAAAATGAATTCTATAATGCTTAAGGTATAAGCCAAATGTGTGTTTCTAATAAAGAGGTAAAACACTAAACCAAGTGTTTTTATTGTCATTATTCTTATACCTCTTTCAAATATTCTTTAATCATGATAATTTATGGGGAATTTATTTTACATTATTTGAAACCTCATTTACTGTATTAATTATATATTTTAATGTCTAAGTTAGACAATTTATGGCCATTTATAGCTTTATAGTTAATTAAATGTTGTTTTATAAAAGTAATGATACTTATGATAATTATGTTTATTTTCCTATTTAATTAATCAATTTTTTAATATTTTAATAATTAATATTGTTTTAATTTTAATTTTTGTTTTAAATACAAATTATTAGTGTTACTGGGTAAAGTTTTCTATTTTTTAATTTAATATTTCATTTCATTGTTTATGATTATTAAATAATATTTTATTATTTTAATATTTTATTAGATTGAATTAATTTTAAATAATTTAATAATAAATATTTCAATCTATAATTAATTATTTAACTATATGAATTTATTTTAATTTACAATCTTTTATTTCATTATTTTAACACGTGGAAATTTTTAATAATATTTTGTTTTTAAATGTTTTATTTTTTTGTAAATATTAGTTTAAAATTTTGATTCTACTTGGTTTTTAGCTCTAAAACCATGTAGGAATCCATTTTACATCACAATGTACTTTCATTTTTTGTGACAGTACTAGAGGTAGTGCTATCTCCAAAAAACATGCTACTAGTATTATTCATCTACCATAAGAGGAGCCACAGTTCATCAACTATTTCCCCTTACTCCACCACATTACTGCGAAACATCGTGGAGAGATATCAAATGATAAATCCAACTCCAAACCTCATGATAAGATATGTAGGGAGTATCTTTAGGAGCCCAAGATGGAACTTCACTTTAAAAGAAGGTTAAAGATTGACCGAGGGAGATAGACTTCAACTCTAGAGAGAATAATTTTTATTTCTATTCTCTTTATCTTAATTTAAATTTTTATTAATTTTTGTTTGTTCTATAAATTTAAATTTGAAAACATGAAGTTTACCTAATTATTTAGGTAATTTCATTTACATTTTTGGTTAATCATTTCATGTTATTGTTTTATCTTCATAATTGCAACTCATTCTTCTTGTCTACCATCCTTTCATTATAGTTTTGATTTTAATTGATATATAAAGAGATGGAAACATATTTAAGACTATTATAAACTATTTAATATGACTTTTGGTTGATATATTGACCATATAACTTGATGAATGATAATTATATGATGTGAAAGAGTTAATTAAATGGATGACTTTTGAGTTTTCATGTTCTGTTGATTTTATCTTTCATGACCATTACTAGTTCATCAAGCTCCAAAAATTGAATTCTTATTATTTTTATTTAGAATTCACTTTATCCTAACTTATATTATGACTAACTCCATTAATTACACACCCATATTCCACCTTATCTCACACACTATTTATTATTCATCACAATTTATTTAGTTTTTAGTAGTTTTGGGTAGGTAAGAACCTTAGATAATCTCACTCACCTTCCTCATTGATCAGACCTACTATCCACTATGCTATTTAGTTAAAAAAATATAAATGAATATTTGAAAAATGTGAATACCCCCATCCTATTCAAATTTAAGCATCATTTTTGGGTAATTCTTGGTATGGCTATCTTCAGGTTTTTAAAATATTAAAAAATACATATAAAAAAAATATATAAAAAAAATAATGAAAGAAGTTTTTTTATAAAAGTTGATCTCCATAACCATAAGTTAGTATTGAAACATTAAAATCTACAGCCTCTATGTAACACCCCACCCCTACCTCATTGGCTTGAGGAGGTGGTGAGGGAAACTTGGCCTTAAGAGACATTCCCAAGATGCCAAAGGCTGGCAATAAATGCCGAGGGCTTCGAGATTAAGTTGGGGAACAATTTCTCCTATGATAAAACCCACCAAACCATCCACTAACAGCTACTATATGATGCATGTAAAATAAATTGTCAAAACATGAATTCCCAAAAATACAACTATGTTGTTCCACAACACAACTCAAAATCAATACAACCCAACATGTCCACAAAACATCAGAGTACACTGCGGAAACTAAACAACCAAACACCACCATACATGACACCACCACAGCTCCACACCAAGATCGAAGCTCCAAGCTCTACCAAGGGATCACAAAGATCCTCTAAAGTAGGGGGATGCCTTACCTTTTCCCACGTCACGGTACACAACATATGCAAAGACACCGACCTGCCAAAGTAGGGGGTGAGTACTAAAACTCAGTAGGATTTCCCCAAATGACTTCCTTACACACACCACTAGGATAAAACTATTAGCACATTTATATAAAATATTTTATATCAATAAATCGCAAGTGCAACCATTTTCATAAGCCCAAAATTCCCTTACCAAGCCATCACACCAAAACCAAGCAACCAAGGGAAATCCAACCAAACAAGCCACAACCATTCCAACATTTACACATTAGCACAAAAATTCTATCTGGAGAAGAAATGAACAACAAAGAAATCAAAACGGTGGGACTTCCACCCAAATAGTTCACCCATTCACAAAAAAGCAATCAAAGCAGTGGGACTTACCAACCAACTCGTTCACCTTTTATTGTGTGGGACTTCACGCCCATTAGTGGTGTGGGACTTCACACCCATCACCCTACCATCATGGGTGTGGGACTTCACACACATCACCAAAAACCCCACAACATATCAATCCACAATTACCAACATCATTCTTCCCAACAATTTCCCATACCAATTCAACCAATTTTTCCGAACAACATTCCAACAATAATAACATGTCAAGTTACCTAAAAAATCATGCATTTATTGAATACACCCTCAGACCATTTTCCATGTCAAAACCCTGATTCAATAAAACAACTTCTTTATTGAAATA
This sequence comes from Viscum album, assembly GCA_963277665.1. Taxonomy (NCBI): domain Eukaryota; kingdom Viridiplantae; phylum Streptophyta; class Magnoliopsida; order Santalales; family Viscaceae; genus Viscum; species Viscum album. The sequence continues at coordinate 253,167,512 of OY728133.1, forward strand.
CATTTTTCATTAAAAATTTCCTTAACCCAAGCCAAGATTTTTTTTTAAAATCTACATATTAAAATTTTACAACGAGAACATTCCACCGTAAAACCCCTTTCCATAAAATTAACCCATTCCCCCCCCCCCAAATCCCCAAATCATCACAAAATTTGTTTTCCCTAAGAATCACACATCACGTTCGCAATTAATTTTAAGAAAAAAAATTAATGAAAACCAAAGTCACCAGTTCTAACCATGTGGAGTCGAGAGATAATCCACCCACCTTTAGGGTTCCTGATAAATCGACCCACAAGCCACCACACCTCAAAACCGACGAACCCACCACCAAAACCTCTCTAGACCCCTTTCCCAAAAATTCATAGGTCTTAAAATTAACATCCAAGGCAACCCCAAACCTATATCTACACACAACAAGTGTAGATCTAGAAACCAATAAAGGGAGGATTGTAGATCTAGAGGAAAACACAAGAGAAATAAGAGAAGTGACTTACCCGGCGCAATCACCTTCAAACCACCTTGAATCCTCTTAAAAATCCTTCCAAACCTAATGGGAGAGCACCCTAAACCCCCGAGAATCCAAAAACTCGAGTGAGGATCAAGTGGGAGAAGATTTGGAGTGAAATGGGGTAATCCTGAGTGAGCCCAGAACTTATAAACCTAAATTTAAGTTGCCGCACGGTTAGCCTGCACGGCTTGGAAAACCGTGCGCTAACCCTACACACACCACTGCCTCGAGAGCCAGAGTCCGCATAGTTTCCTCACACGGTTTGGAAAACCATGTGCAGGCCGTGTGAGGCTTACTGTCTCAAGAACAAGAGTCCACATGGTTTCCTAGGAAACCTGCATGGTTTCTACTAACCATGCTCAAACCGTGAAACCCTTTAAAAGCCTCCAAACTCATCCAAAACCATTACAAACTCTCCCAACCTCTTCCCAACTCATTACATGCACTTTAAATAAATAAAAATTAATAAAAAATGCCACATACCTTAAATCGGGGGTGCTACACTTTATGTGTGTTTGTTGTGGATTTTTTGTTTTTTTTTTCATTTTAATTTGTTAGGTGAGTTCTTTAAGAACATGGATTAATTTAAGAGATAAAATAAATCTAATTATGTTAATTATGTTTTTAATCAATATTATGGGGACAAATCTTAAAAATGTACCCATAACCAACTATGATATAAAGATCATTTTGAAGAAAAATAAGACTTTTATGAACCTTTACTAAATAATAAATCAAAATTAGAACAATTAATGCTAAGAATATTGTTTAATTATGATGAAATTCAATCATCACATGAATCCAAAATTCAAAAATAAAATAATGAAATATAAATCTCAATAAACATGAAAATAAAAGACTAATTGGGCTATACTGGGGAAGAAGATAAATTGGTAGAAGTTGAAAATTATTATTTTTTTGTAAATAAATAATAAAAAGGGGAACCTAAATGTGATGAAATATTTAGATGAAGGCTACACCAATACCATAGAAAAGTTTCATAGGATGGATTCAAATAAGATCAAACCATTATCTTTTTTTTTTCACAAAAAAAATTGAATTTTGGAGAGTTAAAACAATGGTTTCTTGGGTTAAGGAGACTATAGAAAATTAGAATAGAAATGTTAAATACTCTTCACCTTGTTTTCCTGAAATTTTGAATATTGAATTTTAATTTGATATTTTTTAATTTTTGGAAGAGAATAAAAAACTTTAATTCACCAATTTTTTAAATTTTGAAACTATTTTTAAGTGTAATCTTCACTTCAAGGAAACTATAGACCCAAAAATACCTAAATCTATTCTTGATGAAAAAGATGGGGGAGATATCTTTGAAAAAAATTAATTGATGAATTTTAACTCTATTGTTCACTCAATTTTGAATCCCTTAATCATTTGTCAAATGAAAGGAAACATTATATTTACCAATATGGGAAAGATATTCAAAATCTAAAATCACATGAATATATTCATCATGGAGTTGAATTGATTGTTTTTCCCTAAAACTGAACTAGAAAACTCAACATAATTTTTTTAGTGGATAAATTTTTGGATCCTGAAATTGAAGGAATGGTTGGGAACAGATTAGATTCCTTAGGAATATTTTATTTTTTAGAAGTATTGATTAATGAGTTTTAGTTAACAGTTGAGGAAAATTTAGAATAAATTAAAAACTCAGTTAAATTTGAGTTTTCAGTGTTCAAAAAGAAAATCATACCATGATTTTAAACGAATTAATCAAATAAATTGGGTTTTTTTTCATTTATATGTTGGTAGTAGATTATAACGGGAATTAATTTTTATTTCTAATGATACTAAAACTTCTCAAAATATTATTGATCATACACCTCTTAAAACTGTCGATTAAAGGTAATCCATTTATACCCTTTTTCATAATTTTTTTGATGTTGAATATGAAATTGAGATATATAGAAATAATTGTGAACTAATAGGATCAAATTTCACATTGTTTTCAATTCTTGAGAACCCTAATGAATTAAAATTTGAATAAAATCTAAATGTTGATATCCCAATTTCAAAGAGTAACTCATGTTAATTGTTTTTGGTTTGTGAGAACAAGTAGTTTTTGGTAGAGTGTAAGTGAGTACAATCATTTTCACCTATGTATTGTTGTTTAAAAATCACATTAAAAATGGGTTTTAGTGATTATAATTTTATTCCACTATGAAAATCATTTGAGAAGTTCATGGATGATAAGGGGTGTTCCTAAGGGGTTTTTGTATCACTTTTAATTTCTTAGTGTCTTTTAATTGGTATTGGTTCCAACATAACTCAATTTTAAATTAAAAATAAATTTTCCAAGAACATTTAGTGGCTACTACTTCAAAATCCAAATATTTCTATTTACTACAGTTTGTTTCTAGGACAGTCTGAATAAGGGCTTTAAAAGTTGCGCTTTATGGGATGAAACCTATGATTAATTTGACTTTTCCTGTTTATTTTTTCTATTTATTCCCATTTTCAAATAAATCAACAATATATTTTTTATACCATACTTGTCTATGATCACATGGATTAGTTCTTACAACCTTATAGTCCCATCATTCCATGGTCAAATATTTTTGATTGAAAATAATTATTCTTGACGATTACCTATTTTTTATAAGAATTTTTTGTACATGAGTAACCAAGTTTATCTTTTATTTTCAAGGGGAGTGCTTTTAATCATGTGAATGTGCATGTGGATTGGAGAATGATAGTTTGAGTGACTAGATGAAGAGTTTGAATCAATTAAGAGCATTGGTTTTAACTATTTTCCAAAGAATTGATGAGTTAATCTTTAGAAAATTGGATAACACCTATGTTATTCCCTATCTCTAATTATTGAATATTTGAGGTTTCAGTTATATCAGCTCAAGTTAATCTATAAATATTTTTGGGGATTTTATTTTAAACTGTAGGATTATGTTAATGATATCTTCAAGGTCAGTTAGAAATGTAGTCATTAAATGGATTAATCTTCTTCAAAGAAGGGAGAAACTATTTTATCTTTGTAATTATTTATTACTACCCTTAATTTTATAAATACTTCTATAATATTTTTATTTTAATTTGGGGAAAAGGTTTTTTGGATTTTATAATGGTCACTGTTAAAATTAGAGATGTTTCTGTGTAATAGAATTCTTTCATTTCTTGTAATTTTTTGTGCTTCTTTGAAATTCAGTATTGAACTCATCTGTAACATAAAATAATTTGAAACTCTATTTCATTATTTAATTTATTGACAATGGTTAGTATACAATTTATGTATTTTTTTATCTTTTTATTTTTGTGTGAAAAAATATTTTAAGGATTTCCTATTACCACTTTGATTTTTTTCTATGATTTATTTTCAAATCATTTTGAAACAAACTATTTGAAATGTTATTCTTACATTGAAATTCAATAATGTGTAAAGTATTTAGTTTTATGTTTATAAGAGGGGTATTTAATTTATATTAACAATTATTAAATGAAAACTGTAATATAAAACATAAAATATCTCAAAATTATGAGTTTTTAAGAATCACATAATCATTTTCAGTGGGTGACCATTTTTCATAAATTTGAATGTTGAGGTACCAGTTTGAGGAGGTTAATATATAATACCAAGATTTTTTTAGTAATTATTTTTCTTATCATGTCGAGGGTACATGTTTTTGGGTCATTTTTTAGTGAATTCATTACCACTATCATTCAGTATTAAACTCTTTGATTTTGGTTAGAACATAAAAATATGAATTTTAGAAATGAAAATCCTAATCCCAGATGAACATTATCATTATTTATTATTTATTATTTTATTATTTATACTACTGAATAAAATATTTATTATTCCCAAAATTTATTAATTTCCACTATTCTAGTAGTGTATCTAAATTATTGTAATCTTTTTAATTATGTTTCTTATTCCCCTGGAGGTAAAGAGTAGTTTGGAAGTCCCAGTAAAATACAATTTGATGTTTTTTAATTAATTTAAAATAATATCAATGTAAATAATTTTTAAAAAAATAATAACCTACTATGAACTAAGCGTGTTTAATTTTGAAGGGTAATTCATACTTTCTACTTGAGAAATTTCATGAGGTAAACTCTTTTTGAAAAACAATTCACTATGGAATTTTAGATTTTTAATTTCAAAATCCATTCTTTCTTCTAAATTTAGACTAAATGATTTCATGAGAAAAAACAACGTGGTAAGTGTGAGGTATAATTTAATATAATTTTGCACATTTTTTCTTGTATTATTTATATATTTTAATTTTAATTTAAAAAATTTATTCATATTTATAGATATATGTTTAATTTATTTTGGTATTAATAAATTAATGAAATTATTGATAAATATTGATAATTATATTGTTTTTATTTAATTTATAAATTATTCAATATTTTAATTATTGATTTAAATATTTTTTTTAATTATTAATATTTTTGGTTAAAAATTTATTTTTTGTGATTTTTTGAATTTAATATTTTAATTATTGGTTTATTCTTAATAATTAATATTTTATTATTTCATTATTTTTGATTTTGAATTAGTTTTAAATATTTTTATTTTAAGTATCTAAATTTCTTGAAATTAATTAATTAATCAAATATTCAAATTTGATTTTAAATTTTAATTATTAATTTAGATATTTTAACTTTTCATAATTTTGAATAATTTGTTGTTTGTAAATGATTTAGGATTTTTAAATTCTAATTTATATTTTTTATTCAGTTTGAATTGAATTTTTACAACCCTGCATGTACCCAAGCTACTGCCCAGTCTACTTATGTTTGGTGTGCTTACACTAAAGGTAGTTCTACCACCAGAGGATCAATCTATGACATTTTTTAATATACTACTGAAGGAGATACTTTCATATCCTGGTTTCCCTACCTTTGACACTTTTCTGAGAAACATCTTGGAGAGATATCATATAATAGAACTTACAACATACCTTTAGAAGAGATTAAGAGGGAGTAACTTTAAGATAATGGGATGTAAATTAGCTACAACTTGGCATTGATGATCGAGCAGAGGGAGATGGACTTCAACATGAGAGTGAAAATTTTCTATTTTCATTCTTTTTATATTATTTTAATCTCAATTTGTTTTTTAGTTATTCATTAAAATTTGAAAACATGAACTATACATAATTCTTAAGTTAATTTCATTGTATTTTTTTGGTTAATTATTCCAAGATAAATTTTCCTCTTAATATGTAACGACACAAAGTTTCATTAATGGAAAATCCCTCTTGATCCAGTTAAATGTTTCTTTATGAAAAATGTTTTTATAATATGTCAACTTCTTTGGTTTCATGTTAAAAATTTTGACCGTTGTTAATATAGCCATTGAACAGTGATCACATGATTAGTATAAATGTAAAGCTTTAACAAACCCAATTTTTACTCAGACAAAGGAAGTGATGGCCTCATCCAGTAGAATTTCCCCATACGATGCCCATTTGTCGGTGATCGGAAAAGAGGTGGCGTCTTTGGGCTTCACCCTTGACCAAGCCCAAGATGAGCTTCATTATGTAAAGCTCGAACGTGACCGTCTACGAGAAAAGTGGAAGTTGATTGAAATTAGCACTCGAGCGATGTTATCCGAGCCACCCCAAGAGTCTGTCACCATTGAAAACCTTACCCTTAGGTCTTATGTGCCTGTTTTAAGGGGTTATGTAACAAATAAGTAGTACTATGTTCATGTAAATTATTTTTTTATATAATAATGAATATAATTTCTAGTCATTTTTGATACATTGTAAATAGTTTTTAAAGTACAAATGGTGTTTTTAATAATTATTTAATTAAGAACTCTATTTTATTAAATTAAGGGATTTTTGAATTAAATAATATTTTAATAAAATATTATTATTAATATTAAATTAATTTTTATTAAATATAACTGATCATATAAATTTATGAATGCAATTAAAATTTTTATTACGGTTCGAAATCCATTTCTGTCAAAACCCGTGAATTTTCGATAAATGTTGGTTTTTATTTTAAAAGTGAAAATTAAAATATTTAGAATTTTTTTAGATAAAATAAATGTCATTTCTGGAATCAGGTCATCGAAATTATCCAACGGTGAATTTTTCATAATTTTATGAGACAGTCAAATTTTTGGGTAAAAATGAAATACCATTTGATTATATAATGTGTTTTATGACATCATAATGACCCAATGGTGATGTAATAAAATACCATAATGCTTATGTTCTGCCAATATATGTTTTATCATTAAAATAATGTTATTTTGGGTTTGTTTGACTTACTTTTCAAAGCATTAATGAACCCCTCAAGACTTATTCAACACTTTGCCTTTTTAAATTAATTTCCATGGGAGTGTGACTCACCTCCACATAAGAAACCCTAATTTTTTAACAAGTTCGGACCTTGGCCTTGTAAAATATTGTTTTCCTCTTTCCTTATACAGAAACCATGGGAAAATACCTTGGGATGGTTTGTGGTTTGGATTATTTTAATATAAGGGGTCCCAAACCTAAATAATAAAGAATTCTCTCACCTTTCCTATATAAACCCATCCAATCTCCCACTTCCTCATCACTAAAATCCCTTGGAGTTCGTCCAACCTCTGCCATAATTTCTCTAGAATCCTCCCAAGGTGCCCCAAGCTCCCAAGAAGCCTCTCACAAGCCTCTCTCTAGCCTTTGGAAGCACACTTCCAAGTAAGGGTTTTTTTCTTCCTTTCTCATTTTTGTCAATTTTCTTTATGTTGTATTTCCCTTTTAATTTCAATTATGAATGTTGGGGTATGGTTTCACACCTCCCCCATACTTCCCTCTTATTGTTTGAATTATGGGAGACCCCTTTCTCTCTAATTAAATGCCTCCCATGTCCACCCGTTACTATGCCGAAATTCCGAAAGGAACTTCTCTCTCTTCTTTTACATTCAAGAAATACTTTTGTATCATGAATCTAAATTCCATTTCAATTGTTGGGACATGTATATATATGACCTCCTTACTTTCAATTACATGTAAATATTATGAAGAACCCCTTTCTCTCTCATCAACCTTTTTTATGAATTCTGATGTCACACCGTTATGCTGCCGAAATCGCACCGATTTTCTAAGCCAATTTCTTTGTGTAGTGAATACCATGCCCATTTCTCCATCAAGGGTATTCAACTTTATGCACATTTACATATTGATTGTAAAGATTCATGTATTAATTCCACATTTCTTTATCGTGGAATAAATGATTATGTTTTATGAATCCATGTTTTATGATCCATGTGGCACACTTATGCATGAAATGAAATGTTTAAGAAGGGTGCGCCCTTATAGCGTTCCAATGCATTGGGTAAAGTATAGTATCATGATATTTCACGTGCAATGAGTGTTGAATCATTCTAATTCAAGTTCAACGAGGGTTTACTCGTGCTTCATGTGCAATGAGGGTTTACTCATGCTACATGTGCAATGAGCCACGATTCATGCTAATTCAATGTTAAGTGTTGTTGCCACCTTTCCATGTTATGATTATCATGCTTTATCATGCCTTTATGTTCATATTTCTCTTATGCTCTATTGACATGCCCATTGCCTAATATGTATTGTACTCCTCATGTTATTCCATGTGTACTCCCTTACTGGGCTTTATAGCTCACCCTTTTCTTATGCATTTCCTCAGGTTATCCCATGCAATGATAAGTACGAGGGAATGTAGTGGTTATGTAAAGGAAGTTTTCAATAAAGATGTTTTATTTAATGTTTTAAGTTTTTCTGTAATGATCCTAAGCCCCAAAGACACTAAACCTCTCAATCTTCTTTGTTGTATCAAGTGAAGTTTTATGTAATAAATCATGTTTAAGTTGTAATAAAAAGCAAGGTTGTCATAGTTGGTATCAGAGGATAGGTTTAGTTATTTTTGGGATTAGGAAACCCTAGTAAAGCCTTGGATTCAAGACTAAGTATAATAAAAACACCCCTAAGTTATGGTAAATACTAATTAAGTGGTTTATCAAACAAATACATCCCTGTCTGGATACGAGCAGGTAGAGGCGGCTCTGGCACATATGTATCCTAGGGGCAAAACCCGAAAACACCGCCTTGAGCTAGACTCGAACGGGAACTGGTGCACGACAACGAGCCTTGCTGCACACTTGGTTACGACACTCCCAGGGGATATGTTTTGATAAATTCACAATCTTGGTATGAACCCTTATTAAGGGAAAAAAATCCCTTAAGAATATATGTTAGAAAGTAGATCATGAAAAGCCTAGATTGAATCCTATAGGCTCATGAGTGAAGGAAATAAAAGTTTATTTATAAGTTATCAACTTTTGTCTTTGGATTACCCTTTATGTGTTACCCCTAACTTTCCTTTTATTCCAGCCAATGGCCGGTAATAGGAGGACTCGGGCTGACAACCGTTGTGAAGATCAATGTGATGATTTTACTAATGAGATGCCCAATCCAATGGGAGCGGGAATCGCGAACTTTGTCACGCTTCTCTCCCAGCTAAATCAAGTTTTGAATAGAAACAAGGGTCAAGAGGAACGTCCAAACCCCGCTAAGAATGAACATTTTGCTATCGAGAGCTTCATGAGGAAAAGGCCTCCAACATTTAGTGGATCATCCGATCCCATGATCGCTGAACAATGGATCAACTCCATTGAAAAGACATTCTCCATCCTCTAATGTTCTGAAAAAGAGAAGGTTCTCGTGGCGGCTTATCATATGTAGGGTGAAGCAGATCAATGGTGGACATTGATCAAAAATACGAATCCTGAGGAGGAGATCGAGGATTTGGAATGAAAGGAATTCCGTAAGATGTTTTTCGATAAATATTTTCCGCGCACCCTCCGTCTTAAGATGGAAAGGGACATCCTTTCCCTCAATCCAAAAGATGAAAAATGTAACACCCCAGGTAAATAAAGAATATGAAATCTTTATATTTATCTATATTTTTGAATCAAATATTAATATTACTTTAAAGGGTATGCTATGCTCGATGGCGTACCCAATACGCAACAATGAGTTTCATATGAATCTTACGTTGCACTCTAATAGTAAAATAATATTATTTTAAATGGTAGTTAATGCCTACCTGTTGTAATGGAGGGAATGAACAGAACTAACTAAAAAATGATTATATATGTTTGTCAAATATTTTTACTTTTTACAATAAATGTTAGAGGATTAAAAATAAGAACGAATTCAATTTTAAACGTAAACATTCTAATATTCTTTAAAAGGTCGATTAACCGCCTTTTGATGACGAACCTCTTTTAAATCCACTTTTTGAAAATTTTATGTGTTATATTTGAAAAAATAATATTCCTCTTTAGAATCGGGACCTCAAAATTTACTTTGTGTAATTTTTTGGTATTTTTCCGAAAAAGTTCAATTTTTAATGAATAGTGAAAAAAGTTGTATTTTAATTCAAAACATATTTTTATTATAATTTATTTATATGATTAGATTATCCTTTTAATTGGTTTTAAAGTGAAACTAGAATATATTTGCACCATTAAATCCATTAGTGGTCATTGGAATTAATTTCACTTTGAAATCGGACTTAAACTAGTGTCAATCTTTTGATACTTTTTGTTTTATAAAACATGCTATTTGTTTGGACAGCAGGAATTAATTATTAAATTAATTAATGAAACTTATATGTTTTGAATTTTGTAAAATGGACATCATTTTTTAATTCAGAATATCAAATATATCTAAGGGTGAATTTTTGGTAATTTTCTGAAAACATCAATTTTTGATGAATAGTGAAACCACTAAGTGGTACTTATAAAAACTGATTTTCGGTTTAAATGAAAATTTTCCACCTTTGTGTTTTGAATTTCAAAAATCCATCATAAATGGTTGTCATGAAGAAGTAAAATTTGGTTCAATGAGATTAAAATAGTTTTTTGGTGAATAGTAACTTATTAAGTTTTTAATCGCGATTAGAGGTAATTAGTGTAGTTTGAGGTAAGAATAATGTTTTAATAAAATGAAAGGACCTAGAAACATGTCCTACCCTCATTGGATGTGTCATGGCCGACCAATAAAATCCAAGAGTTAACTTGGGGACCCCATGGAGCCACTTTGGTTGGAAAATGACATAAATACCTTTTTATTTAATGATAAAGTAAAAATAACACAAACATGAGATATTTTACTAAAACAATTTTTACATGGGGTTATACAAGTCATAATTTTGACTATAAATAGTCATTGGAAATAAAAAAATATTTCCTACATCATAGTATTTTTTTATAATTTTTAGACATTAAATAAGTTAAATTATTTATGACATCATGATGATGCAGCGATGAGCTCATTATTTAACGATTTAAATAAAATGGAAAGATAATGTAATATATAAGATCTACACATGTCCAAAACCTATTGTATGGGTGGATTTCGAACCCGTATCACCTTATACACGAATTATATCAATGTGGGACCTTTTAAATCCGAAACTCATTTTCAAATAAAGTAACATTTGCTTACTTTCTAAGAGTGCCCCTCCTCTCCTCTTATAAAAGGCCCCCACCTCTACCTCCTTACCCACACCTCTCAAGCCTTTGGCTCAGACAACCTCTGCCCATTTCCTCTCTCCACATCCCTCTCTAACTCCTTGAAGCCTCACTTTTGGCATAATCCTTTCCAAGGAAGCCTTTGAGTTCAAATCAAAGGAAGTTACCCGATTTAAAGGTAATGTCTTCACTTGTGTTCTTTTGTTTTATTTTGCTTCTCCAAACCCCTAAACTCTTTTTATTCATTTATTTTGTAACAAATACAGTATATTCAATATACTATGATGTTGTTATAATAAGGATTCGAGATACACTTACACACACCTACATCTAATGGTAAAATAACATACTGTTTCCGTGGATGGCGAATTTCTGCCTCCCGAAACGATGATTGTTCAACATTCTTCTAACACCATAAAAGGTGGCCATTAAGATGACACTATATTTATATATGATATCTAATATGTTTATATTTTACTTAAGCTTCTGTATTTTTAATTTATGGCATACCTTTATGGTTTCCTTTATGGGTAAACACGATATCTTCATTTAAGGAAGTGCGGACTACCGCCCCCTCAAAGTGATTTGATTCGTTAATACCATATGTGTTACATATAAAGGATATATTTAATGATAATATATATGATAACATAATGGAATTAAAATATTATTATGTATCATTATGTTTTAATTCCATTAAATATGAAATAGAAATGGAAGTAGCGTTCATGCGTACGTACGGCTTACCGTCTCCATGAACGGTGCATTTCATTTCTTAACTCTAAATGTTATGTAATATTATAAATGCATGAATATACTGGATATATATTATATATATGATATATAAATCATGAATACAATTCTGGATATAATGAACCTTTGACCACATGAACAACATGTAATTGTAAGAAGTCTACTTTCGACTTAAGAACCAAGTATCGACAAAACAAACATTATTAACTTAAATGATTACATAATGTCTATGACATGGTAATAAGTGATCTAAAAGGAATAATGAACTTGAGAAAGGTTATTAAGGAAGTATAAATTAACTCAAGTTTATTATTCAGGAGATTAAAGAACGATCGAGTCAAGTCAGACCCGAGGTAAGGGATCTTACTCCTCTCTTTCTTTTTAAGTACACTCTTTTATGTCATTCCTTCTAAAGATCATCTTTCTTGTTATTGGGATGTTATTTTATATTACTATTACTGTAATTTATATGTTCATATGATGAGAGACTCTATTATCTCTCATCAATCCATTTTGGAAGTTTTGAGTGGCGCCGTTAGGCTGCCGAATTTTCGTAAGAGATATAACCTCTCTCTTTCTTTTAAAGTACTCTCCTTTATGTCACTTCTTTTAAGCTCTTCTTTGTTATGTTGGGGGATGTTCTTTTATATTCCTCTTTCTGTAAAAATTATGTTAATATGATGAGAGACCCTATTTGATCTCATCAATCGATTTTTGTAAGTTTTATGTGGCGCCGTTAGGATGCCAAGTTTTCATAAGGGATTTTTCATATCACTTTTATTCCCGTGAGATTTATGCTAAATTTTCCACAATTTCCCTTGAGTGGTGTATGTACTGCCCATTATTTTACTCATTGTGTAATATAATTTCATTTATTAGTGTTTACATCAATGTTGTATTGTCCTTCTTTCACGGGGTGCATGTCTCGAAAGATACCCATGTCGGTAAGGGAACCTTTCACCCCCCCCTTTTTGTAAAAGACTTCTTTTGTTATGTCTTTTAATTCACATAATATTATGTAGGGATATGTTCTTCTATATCCTTATTGATTTAAATTTTATGTCCAAGTGATGAGATACTCCTTTTTATCTCTCATCAACTCATTTTCTGAATTTTGTAGTGACGTCGTTAGGCCGTCAAATTTTTGCAAGGGAACTTCTTAACCCAAATTTGATTCTATGGGATAATCTTGTACTCATTGAATATGTCATTATATGAATATGTGTGAATAACCTCTTATTGTTTTACACTTAATATCCACTTATATTGGGTTTATTCATTCGTCACACATAATTATGTAATTGATTTATCCTTAAACCAAGGATACCGTCTTTGTAAGGGACTTCGTCTCAATCTCCATTAATTGAGGCATATTTTGTTTTATACATAACCTTCTTTTATACAGTGTATAAACCCATTTGAATTTTACGTTTATTCAAAAATAATATTTTATCTATCAAGCGTTTTACTAAACGACAAAAAGGAATGTTTCTTTTTACGTACGCGGTGACAACGACCTTTTCCGCCGCCACATGTATTATTTGATCTTTGGCTTCCTCAAAAAGACGTAATGTTTTTAAAATAAAATAAATACCATGTACGTTTTTGTATTTTGGTATTGAAAATGGTTTTGATAAAGGATTATATTATGTCAATATATTTAAATGATATATTGTGATTGAAATGTGGAAATTTTATCATTCCTTTATGTTGGTTTTATGTGTTATAATTTTATAATGGTACTTGGACTTTTTACGGGTGGTTACGTGATAAACCATATGGCGGGTGGTGCTGTGAATACCAGGATAGGTGGTTACGTTATAACCTCCAATGTATTGGGTATGGAAGTCGGCTATATGTCTATTCCATTAAGTATGTATGGAAGTTGGCCGAATGTCTATTCCATTAAGTGATATGTGTGGAAGTCGACCTTATAGTTATTCCACTTAAGTATGTTTATGTCACAAGTTACCTTTATATGTTATGTGATCTTTATATGGGTTTTATGGTAATCTTTTGGTTACATAATGGTAAGTAATGAACATTTATTTAGTGAATAGTTTTTACTACTTCGAAAAGGTGAAAAGTATTACTTCGATAAAGTATACATGGTTTACTTGTTGTTTTGAAAAACTAACAGTTTTCATTCATTGTGTATCCCTTACTGAGATTTTTATGCTAATCCCAAGTTTTTGAAATGTTTTTCACAGGACTTAACGTGGAATAGGGTCAAGGATGGGATCAAGGGAAAGTCATGCTACCTAAAACATGGAACTAGACATGTTTCTTTTTAAGTGTTTTTATTTTATGGAAACTTAGTTGAAGTTTCTACTTTGTAATCTTTTGAGATGTAATAGTTATGTCCTAATTCTCTAAAACTCTAAACCTGAAAAGATCATCAATGTGAATTATTCATTTAATTCAATATTAAGTAAGTTTCAAGGTCGAGGCCTTATAGTTGGTATCAGAGGTCGGTTTAGATAACTTTAGAGGTTGGGGTATTCTTTAAGCACAAGTGACATTACCATATTGGCTAGGATTTTAGAAAGTGTCATAGTTTTTAGATAAAGTGAATGAGTAAGTATATCTTAGTGTTTATCTCACTCATTAGTACATGATGGTTATGTTGATATACTCGCACTGATCTTTCTGTTTTTAGTGAATGGATGGATCTAGCAGGCACCAAAGAGACAACATGTTTGAAGGAAACTGTGGTGGTTCTCTGTTTAAGATACTAGATAAAATGGGGAATTCAATGAGGAAACTCATGGTTGTTCTAGACCAACTATCAAGGAGTCATGATCAACCACTTGAACCTTGGTATGTTATTTAATGCATCATGTACAAGATGACCAATCGATGAGGAAGTTCAGGTAATAATTATAAAGGTAACCATTAGAGTTTATATGATCCTTACTTTTGAGGTAATTATGTGTTACTATATGTTATGATGGATGTGAAAGGCATGAGATAAAATTGAGGTTTAATTATGTTATGGTTATTTTTGATGATTTTATCTCTTTTTGGGCAATTATTTTAGAATTATATAGTTTTGGAAAAAGGACAACACACAGACCGTGTGACAACCCGTCGCCTTGGACAAAGCTGCGAGAATCGAACCCACAACCAAAGTGCAACTGGTATTTATCGCCTACCACTGGACTACGTGAAGTCCCTGGTTAGTTTGACTGATTCTTTTTCGTTAGATGATTTTATGAATTAAGTGTATGTTGATTTTGGTTTATCTATGGATATTTATTAACCTATAATGGAGGATATGTGATTAGGTTAATTACTTTTCAATACGAGACATTAAGAGCAACTGATGTTGTTTGGAGATAAATGTTACGATTTAACTTGGAAGAATATGTGACTAAATCCCTCAAATATTTGGGTTTCAATCTTAGTTTGGTTTACTTTGAATAATTTTATAGACAAATTGATTATCGAATGGTCCTCGTTGAACTTTGGGTTATGTTGGACAAATTTTGGAGATTAAGAATAGATTTTCTTTTTATAAGGGGTTATCCTTTTCTGGATTATCTGATCTTGTACTAGCCTTTTTGGTTTTGGTTTTGGTCTAAAGACATGGGAAGTATATAGTTCTATTTTTTGGATTAGGTGATTCTCTAGAAGTTGATTATAGTACTCTTAATGTGAAAAAGTCTTCCTAAATACTCGTCTTTTGGAGAAAAAGTTGAAAGTCAACATGATAAGTGATTATGTTTCCTTATGAATAAATTTCTCAATAAAAAGTAACTTAAAACAAAATTTTTGTCTCTTAACTTTTCCTACTGGGGAATAGAATACCGTTTAACCCATCACAAGTTTGTGATTTTCTTGTGGTTAACTTTCTCCTAAACATGTTTTCTATCACTCTCCATCAGAACATGACCCTTTGTTTTTTCCTCCATGTCCATATTTTCGTACTTGGAATCCTAGTATGGGTTAACTCGAGTGACCATTGTACTTATATTTCTTTATTTTAAAGTGATTGTTTTACTGACTCTTGTTCCGATGTGGGACTTTCCAGGATGTTTCCAAGCCCAATTTTAAAATTGCGAGGACGCAATTCCCAAAAGCGGGAAGGATGTAACACCCCAGGTAAATAAAGAATATGTCATCTTTATATTTATCCGTATTTATGAATCAAATATTAATATTACTTTAAAGGGGATGCTATGCTCGATGGCGTACCCAATACGCAACAACGAGTTTCATAGGAATCTTACGTTGCACTCTAATAGCAAAATAATATTATTTTAAATGGTAGTTAACGCCTAGACGTTGTAATGGCAGGAATGAACAGAACTAACTAAAAAATGAATATATATGTTTGTCAAATATTTGTACTTTTTACAATAAATGTTAGAGGATTAAAAATGCGAATGAATCCAAATTTAAACGTAAACATTCTAATATTCTTTAAAAGGTCGATTAACCGCCTTTTGATGGAGAACCTCTTTTAAATCAACTTTTTGACAATTTTATGTGTTATATTTGACAAAATAATATTCTTCTTTAGAATCGGGACATCAAAATTTACTCTGTGTAAATATTTGGTATTTTTCCGAAAAAGTTCAATTTTTAATGAATAGTGCAAAATGTTGTATTTTAATTCAAAACCCTTTTTAATCTAATTTATTTATATTATTAGATTATCTTTTGAGTTGGTTTTAATGTGAAACTAGAATATATTTTTACCATTTAATCCAATAGTGTTCATTGGAATTAATTTCACTTTGAAATCGGACTTAAACTAGTGTCAATCTTTTGATACTTTTTGTTTCATAAAAACACGCTATTTGTTTTGACAGCTTGAATTAATTATTAAATTAATTAATGAAACTTATATGTTTTGAATTTTGTAAAATGGAAATCATTTTTGAATTCGGAATATCAAATATAGCTTAGGGTGAAATTTTGGTAATTTTCTGAAAAACATCAATTTTTGATGAATAGTGAAACCACTAAGTGGTACTTATAAAAACAGATTTTCCATTTAAATGAAATTTTTCCACCTTTTTGTTTTGAATTTCAAAAATCCGACATACATGGTTGTCATCAAGAAGTAAAATGTGGTTCAATGGGATTAAAATAATTTTTTGGTGAATAGTAACTTATTAAGTTTTTAATCGCGATTAGAGGTAATTAGTGTGGTTTAAGGTAAGAATAATGTTTTAATAAAATGAAATGACCTAGAAACATGTCCTACCCTCATTGGATGTGTCATGGCCGACCAAGAAAATCCATGGGTCAACTTGGGGACCCCATGGAGCCACTTTGGTTGGAAAATGACATAAATACCTTTTTATTTAATGATAAAGTAAAAATGACACAAACATGAGATTTTTTAATAAAACAATTTTTACATGGGATTATACAAGTCAGATTTTTGACTATAAATAGTCATTGGAAATAAAAAAATATTTCCTACATCATAGTATTTTTTTTATAATTTTTAGACATTAAATAAATTAAATTATTTATGACATCGTGATGATGCATCGATGACCTCATTATTAAACAATATAAATAAAATGGAAAGATAATGTAATATCTAAGACCTACACATGTCAAAAACCTATTGGATGGGTGGATTTCAAACCCTTATCACCTTATACACGAATTATTTCAAGTGCGTACCTTTTAAATCTGAAACTCATTTTCGAATAAAGAAACATTTGCTTACATTCCAAGAGTGCCCCTCCTCTCCTCTTATAAAAGGCCCCCACCTCTACCTCCTTACCCACACCTCTAAAGCCTTTGGATCGGACAACCTCTGCCCATTTCATCTCTCCAAATCCCTCTATAACTCTTTGAAGCCTCGCTTTGGGCAGAATCCCTTCCAAGGAAGCCTTCGAGCTCAAATCAAAGGATGTTACCCGATTTAAAGGTAATGTCTTCACTTGTGTTCTTTTGTTTTATTTTGCTTCTCCAACCCCCTAAAATCTTTTTATTAATTTATTTTGTAACAAATACAGTATCTTCAATATACTAGGATGTTTTTATAAGAAGGATTCGAGCTACACTTACACACACCTACATCTAATGGTTAAAGAACATATTGTTTCCGTGGGATGGCGAATTTCTGCCTCCCGAAACGATGATTGTTCAACATTCTTCTAACTCCTTCAAAGGTGGCCATTAAGATGACAATATATTTATATATGATATATAATATGTTTATGTTTTACTTAATCTTATGTATTTTTCATTTATGGCATATCTTTATGGTTTCCATTATGGGTAAATGCGATATCTTCATTTAAGGAAGTGTGGATTACCGCCCCCTCAAAGTGATTTGATTCGTTAATAACATATGTGGTACGCATAAAGGATATATTTAATGATAATATATATGATAAAATACTGGAATTAAAATACTATTATGTATCATTATGTTTTAATTCCATTAAATTTGGAATAGAAAAGGAAGTAGCGTTCATGCGTACGTACGGCTTACTGTCTCCATGAACGGTGCATTTCATTTCTTAACTCTAAATGTTATGTAATATTATAAATGCATGAATATACTGGATATATATGATATATATGATATATACATCGTGAATACAATTCTGGATATAATGAACCTTTGAACACACGAACAACATGTAATTGTAAGAAGTCCACTTTCGACTTAAGAACCAAGTATCGACAAAACAAACATTATTAACTTAAATGATTACATAATGTCTATGAAATGGTAATAAGTGATATAAAACGAATAATGAACTTGATAAAGGTTATTAAGTAAGTATAAATAAACTCAAGTATATTATTCAGGAGATTAAAGAATGATCGAGTCAAGTCGGACCCGAGGTAAGGGATCTTACTCCTCTCTTTCTTTTTAAGTACACTCTTTTATGTCATTCCTTCTAAAGCTCATCTTTCTTGTTATTGGGATGTTATTTTATATTAATATTACTGTAATTTTTATTTTCATATGACGAGAGACCCTATTCTCTCTCATCAATCCATTTTGGATGTTTTGAGTAGCGCTGTTAGGCTGCCGAATTTTCGTAAGAGATCTAACCTCTCTCTTTCTTTTAAAGTACTCTCCTTTATGTCACTTATTTTAAGCTCCTCTTTGTTATGTTGGGGGATGTTATTTTATATTCATATTTCTGTAATCTTTATGTTAATATGATGAGGGACCCTATTTTATCTCATCAATCCATTTTTGTAAGTTTTATGTGGCGCCGTTAGGCTGCTGAGTTTTCGTAAGGGATTTTTCATCTCACTTTTATTCCCGTGAGATTTATGCTACATTTTCCACAATTTACCTTGAGTGGTGTATGTACTAACCATTATTTTACTCATTGTGTAATATACTTTCATTTATGAGTATTTACATCAATGTTGTATTCTTCTTCTTTCATGGGGTGCATGTCTCGAAAGATACCCATATCGGTAAGGGAACCTTTCACCCTCCCCTTTTTGTAAAAGACTTCTTTTGTTATGTCTTTTAATTAACATAATATTATGTAGGGATATGTTCTTAAATATCCTTATTGATTTAAATTTTATGTCCAAGTGATGAGATACCCCTTTTTATCTTTCATCAACTCATTTTCTGAATTTTGTAGTGACGCCGTTAGGCCGTCAGATTTTTGCAAGGGAACTTCTTAACCCAAATTTTATTCTTTGGGATAATCTTGTACTACTTGAATATGTCATTCTATGAATATGTGTGAATAGCCTCTGATTGTTTTACACTTAATATCCACTTATATTGGGTGTATTTGTTTGTCACACATAATTATGTAATTGATTTATCCTTAAACCAAGGATACCATCTTTGTAAGGGACTTCGTCTCAATCTCCATTCATTGAGGCATATTTTGTTTTATACATAACCTTATTTTATACGGTGTATAAACCCCTTTTACTTTTACGTTTATTCAAAAGGAATATTTTATCTATGAAGCGTTTTAATAAATGACAAAAAGGAATGTTTCTTTTTACGTACACGGTGACAACTAGCTTTTCCGCCGCCGTAGGTATTATTTGATATTTGGCTTCCTCAACAAGCCGTAATGTTTTTAAAATAAAATAAATACCATGTACGTTTTTGTATTTTGGTATTGAAAATGGTTTTGATAAAGGATTCTATTATGTCAATATATTTAAATTATATATTGTGATTGAAATGTGGAAATGTTATCATTCCTTTATGTTGGTTTTACGTGTTATTATTTTATAATGGTACTTGGACTTTTTACGGGTGGTTACGTGATAAACCATATGACGGGTGGTACCGTGAATACCAGGACGGGTGGTTATGTTATAACATCCAATGCATTGGGTATGGAAGTCGGCTGTATGGCTATTCCATTAAGTATGTATGGAAGTTGGCATAATGGCTATTCCATTAAGTGATATGTGTGGAAGTCGACCTTATGGTTATTCCACTTAAGTATGTTTATGTCCCAAGTTACCTTTATATATTATGTGATCTTTATATGGATTTTATGGTAATATTTTGGTTACAGAAGGGTAAGTAATGAAATTTTATTCAGTGAAGAGTTTTTACTACTTCGAAAAGGTGAAAAGTATTACTTTGATAAAGTATACATGGTTTACTTGTTGTTTTGAAAAACTAACAGTTTTCATTCTTTGTGTATCCCTTACTGAGCTTTTTATTCTCATCCCAAGTTTTTGAAATGTTTTTCACAGGACTTAATGTAGAATAGGGTCGTGTATGGGATCAAGGGAAAGTCATGCTACCTAAAACATGGAACTAGACATGTTTCTTTGTAAGAGTTTTTATTTTATGGAAACTTAGTAGAAGTTTCTACTTTGTAATCTTTTGAGATGTAATAGTTATGTCCTAAATCTCTAAAACTCTAAACCTGAAAAGATCCTCAATGTGAATTATTCATTTAATTCAATATTAAGTAAGGTTTAAGGCCGGGGCCTTATAATGAATCTGTGGGAGCGTACAAGGAAAACTTCACAAGGCTTGCAAGATACGCTTCCAGCTTTGTCGTTACCCCCAAATGCAAGGTTGACCGCTTCTTTGGTGGGCTGAAACCTAGCTTGCGGAAAGCATTAGCGATCCGTGACTTCAACAGCTATGATGAAATTGTCCGATGTGCCCTCAAGGTGGAAATGGAGATCAGAGAATCACAGGGGTATCATGGGCACAAGATGTGTAAGGTGGACTTCAATGCTGGTGGTCCGATGGATAAATCCAACGGCACTAAGAAGTTCCAGCACCCCACTTTCCAAAAGTGTGGAAAGAAGCACCCTGGTAATTGCCTTAAGGGGATGAGAAAATGCTTCAGGTGTGGAAGAGAAGGACACCTAGCTATTAACTGTCGTCAAGAAGGACCCGCGACTGTGACAGAGGAGAGGAACGCTCCATTCGAACCTCAACGCATTGTTCAATGCTATAAATGCAAATAACTGGGTCATTTTGCAAATCAGTGCCCTAATCCAAGGGTTATCAAAGGCAACCAACAACCTCCAAGACAGCAAGGAAGAGATTTTTCTATCACTTCTGCCGAAGTGAACCCTGACAACGAAGTAGTGATAGGTACGCTAGTTATTCATTCAAGAATAGCGAACGTACTTTTTGATTCAGGTTCTACGCATTCTTTTATATCTTGAAAGTTTAGTAGAACAATCCCAGCACCACCACAAATCACGGAAGTAAAGATGTCGGTGAGTATGGAAAATGGGGCAATCATTGCATCCCATGAATATAAGTCCTCCCTTGTTATAATCCGTGGATTGAATTTCCCAGTGAACCTCTTCATACCCCCTTTGGTGAAATTTGATGTAATTCTTGGCATGGACTGCCTTTCCTTATATAGAGCCAACATAAATTGTCGGGAGAGGGAAATCACACTCCATATGGAGAATCGACCCCCGATTCTTTACAAGTGTCCAGAGGAAGATGAATCTCCTTTAGCTCCATCATCTCAAGCATGGATATTACTACCCTATGAGCATGCGTATCTGGCTCAGACGATTGAGTCCAAAGAAGAAACCATCCTTGAAGAAATCCCTATTGTGAGGGAATTCGCGGAAGTGTTTCCCGAGGAACTGCCTGGTCTTCCTCGTAGAAGAGATGTTGAGTTATCAATTGAACTTATAGCTGGGGAATTACCAATATCCAAGACTCCATATAGATTGGCTGTTGTTGAGCTTGAAGAGCTGAAGAAACAACTACAAGAGATTCTGGATAAAGGGTTTATACTCCCAAGTGCTTCACCATGGGGTGCACCAGTCCTCTTCGTCAAGAAGAAGGATGGGTCAATGCGGATTTGCATCGATTATTGTGAACTTAACAAAATAACTATAAAGAAAAAGTATCCACTCCCATGAATTGATGACTTCTTCGATCAGTTGCGTGGAGCATAATACTTCTCCAAGGTGGACTTGTGGTCAGGGTATTATCAAGTAAGGGTGAAGAAGGAAGATATCCCCAAGACTGATTTTCGTACAAGATATGGGCACTATGAATTCATAGTAATGCCTTTTGGAATCACCAATGCTCCGGCAATATTCATGGACTTGATGAATAGAGTGTTTAGAGATTACCTTGACAAATTTGTGGTAGTCTTTATAGATGATATTCTAATATACTCCAAAACCAAGGAGGACCATGAGGAGTATTTAAGAACTGTACTAGAGACTTTGCGCAAGGATAAGCTCTATGCAAAGTACAACAAGTGTGAGTTCTGGTTGAAGGAAGTCTCATTCTTGGGCCAATCATCACAAGCAATGAGATATCTGTAGACCCCTCCGAAACAGAAGCAATTGAGGGATGGCCGAGGCCAACATCGGTAACGAATATCCGTAGCTTCTTGGGGTTAGCTGGATATTATCGACGATTTGTGAGTAATTTCTCATGATTTTCCAACCCTCTTACCATGATAACTCGAAAGGGAGTAATGTTTTCTTGGAGTGATGAATGCGAAGAAAGATTCAAGGAGTTGAAAAGGAGGCTTATCACTGCGCCCGTTCTCACTTTACCCACAAGTGGGGAACTTTTTGTGGTATTCAGTGATGCCTCAAAGAAGGGCTTAGGCTGTGTGCTGATGCAGAATGATAAAGTGATATCTTATGCCTCAAGGCAGTTGAAAATACATGAGCGAAACTATCCAACTCATGATCTGGAGTTGGCAGAGGTTATCTTTGCCTTGAAAATCTGGCGGCATTATCTCTATGGAGAGAAATGTGAGATATATACTGACCACAAGAGTCTTAAATATATATTAACACAGAAAGAGCTTAATATGCACCAGAGAAGATGGATAGAGCTCATCAAGGATTATGACTGTTCAATACATTACCACCCTGGGAAAGCGAACAAGGTGGAAGATTCCTAAGTAGAAAGGATCCAGTGATTCTATCAATGATGAGAATTGAGAAGGATCCAATCTTCTTAGACTTGATGAAGATGGACGTGGGAATCATAAAGAAGGGAAGATCATTAATCCATTCACAAATAATTGCTCAACCATCTCTTTTGGAAAGGTTAAAGGATTCTCAAAAGGATGATGTGGGAATTCAAGAAAAAGTGGAAGCTATCAAAAAGGGGAAATACTCAGAGTTTAATGTTAATGAATAAGGAATTGTGCAGTTTAAGAAAAAACTATGTGTTCCATCAAGTTTGGAGCTGAAGAAGTAACTTTTGGATGATGCACATAGTTTAAATTTCTCTATTCTCCCAGGGAGCACAAAGATATATTGAGATCTCCGAGAAAACTTTTGGTGGGATAATATGAAGAAGGAGATCGCTGAATATACATCAAAGTGCCTGGTGTGTTAGCAAGTGAAGGCAGAGACGCAGAAGTATAAGGGGATGATGCAACCATTACCCATACCAGAATGGAAATGGGAGAACATCACCATGGACTTTGTCACCGGACTTCTGAGGACATCTAAAGGCAACAATACAATCTCGGTTGTTGTGGATCGTCTTACAAAGACTACACCCTTCATTGCTATTCGAGAGGATTTCTCATTGGATCAACTGGCACAGATATATATTAGGTAAGTGGTAAGGTTTCATGGAGTACCACTATCTATTATGTCCGACCGAGATCCAAGATTCACCTCTATGTTTTGGAAGAGTCTTCAAGATGATCTAAATACTGAACTGAACTTTAGTACGACCTATCATCCTCAAACTGATGGCCAATCAGATAGGACTATCCAAACACTTGAGGATATGTTGAGAGAATGCTCAATGGACTTTAAAGGAATATGGGATCAATATCTTCCTCTGGTTGAGTTCTTTTATAATAATAGTTTCCACTCGAGCTTCCAAATGGCACCATATGAAGCCCTTTATGCGAAAAGGTGCAGAACACCGGCATATTGGGATGAGGTCAGTGAACGTAAGCTGCTTGGACCAGAAATGGTAGAAGAAATGGTGGAGAAGGTGAAAACCATTTAGCAGCATATCAAGGTAGCCCAGAGTCGACAGAAGAGTTATGCAGATAATCGTCAACGAGACCTTGAGTTTAAAGTTGGAGACATGGTGTTTTTACGCATATCTTCGTGGAAGAAGGTCATGAGGTTTGGAAAGAAAGGGAAGTTAAGCCCAAGGTACATCGGCCCCTTCGAGATTCTTGATCGTGTTGGGGCTGTGGCCTATCGACTAGCACTTCCACCTACTATGGCCAAGGTTCATGATGTCTTTCATGTATCCCTCTTAAGGAAGTACATACCGGACCCTTCGCATGTACTCTCTTCCGAGGTGGTACGATTGGAAGATGATCTTTCTTACGAGGAGAAACCAGTGAATATCTTAGATCGTAGAGAAAAAGTTCTACGAAATAAGACAATGCCCCTCGTCAAGGTATTGTGGAGAAATGAAAATTTTAAAGAGGCGACTTGGGAGACGGAGGATATGATGAAGCTGAGTTACCCACATTTGTTTTAGTGCGGGAAAAGGAAAATTTCGAGGGCAAAATTTCTTAAGGGGGAATATTGTAACGACCCAAAGTTTCATTAATGGAAAATCCCTCTTGATCCAGTTAAATGTCTATTTATGAAAAATGTTTTTATAAGATGCCAACTTCTTTGGTTTCATGTTAATAATTTTGACCGTTGTTAATATAGCCGTTGAACAGTGATCACATGATTAGTATAAATGTAAGGCTTTAACGAACCCAATTTTTACTCAGACAAAGGAAGTGATGGCCTCATCTAGTAGAATTGCCCCATACGAAGCCCATTTGTCGGAGCTCGAAAAAGAGGTGGCATCTTTGGGCTTCGCCCTTGACCAAGCCCAAGCAGAGCTTCATTATGTCAAGCTCGAATGTGACCGTCTACAGGAAAAGTGGAAGTTGATTGAAATTACCACTCGAGCGATGTTATCCAAGCCACCCCAAGAGTCTGTCATCATTACACACCTTACCCTTAGGTCTTATGCGGCTGTTTTAAGGGGTTATATAACAAATAAGTAGTACTATGTTAATGTACATTATTTTTGTATATAATAATGAATATAATTTCTAGTCATTTTTGATACATTGTAAATAGTTTTTAAAGTAAAAATGGTGTTTTTAATTATTATTTAATTATGAAATCTATTTTATTAAATTAAGGGTTTTTTGAATTAAATAATATTTTAATAAAATATTATTATTAATATTAAATTAATTTTTATTAAATATAAATGATCATATAAATTTATGAATGCAATTAAATGTTTTATTAAGGTTTGAAATCCATTTCTGTCAAAACCCGTGAATTTTTGATAAATGTTGGTTTTTATTTTAAAAGTGAAAATTAACATATTTAGATTTTTTTTAGATAAAATAAATGTCATTTCTGGAATCAGGACATCTAAATTATCCAACGGTGAATTTTTCATAATTTTCTGAGACAGTCAAATTTTTGGGTAAAAATTAAATACCATTTAATTATATAATGTGTTTTATGACATCATAATGACCCAATGGTGATGTAATAAAATACCATAATCCTTATGTTCGGCCAATATATGTTTTATCATTAAAATAATGTTATTTTGGGTTTGTTTTTCTTAATTTTCAAAGCATTAATGAACCCCTCAAGACTTATTCAACACTTTGCCTTTTTAAATTAATTTCCATGGGAGTGTGACTCACCTCCACAGAAGAAACCCTAATTTTTAATAAGTTAGGACCTTGGACTTGTAAAATATTGTTTTCCTCTTTCCTTTTCCAGAAACCATGGGCAAATACCAAGGGATGGTTTGTGGTTTGGATTATTTTAATATAAGGGGTCCCAAACCTAAATAATAAAGAATTCTCTCACCTTTCCTATATAAACCCACCCAAGCTCCCACTTCCTCCTCACTAAAATCCCTTGGAGTTCGTCCAGACTCTGACCTACTCTCTCTAGAATCCTCTCAAGGTGCCCCAAGCTCCCAAGAAGCCTCTCACAAGCCTCTCTCTAGCCTTTGGAAGCACACTTCCAAGTAAGGGTTTTTTTCTTCCTTTCTCATTTTTGTCAATTTTCTTTATGTTGTATTGCCCTTTTAATTTCAATTATTAATGTTGGGGTATGGTTTTGCACCTCCCCCATACTGCCCTATTATTTTTTGAATGATGGGAGACCCCTTTATCTCTCATTAAATGCCTCCCATGTACACCCGTTACTATGCCGAAATTCCGAAAGGAACTGCTCTCTCTTCTTTTACATTCAAGCAATAATTTTGTATCATGAATCTAAATTCCATTTCAATTGTTGGGACATGTATATATATGACCTCCTAACTGTACATTACATGTAAATATGATGAGGAACCCCTTTCTCTCTCATCAACCTTTTTTATGAATTCTTATGTCACGCCGTTACGCTGCCGAAATCGCACCGATTTTCTAAGCCAATGTCTTTGTGTAGTGAATACCATGCCCATTTCTCCATCAAGGGTATTCACCTTTATGAAAATTTACATATTTATTGTAAAGTTTCATGTATTAATTCCACATTCCTTTATCATGGAAGAAATTATTATGTTTTATGAATCCATGTTTTATGATCCATGTGGCTCACTTATGCATGAATTGAAATTTTTAAGAAGGGTGCACCCTTATAGTGCTCCAATACATTGGGTAAAGTATAGTATCATGATACGTCAAGTGCATTGAGTGTTGACTCATTCTAATTCAAGTGCAATGAGGGTTTACTCGTTCTTCATGTGCAATGAGGGTTTACTCATGCTCCATGTGCAATGAGCCACGACTCATGCTAATTCAATGTTAAGTGTTGTTGCCACCTTTCCATGTTATGATTATCATGCTTTATCATGCCTTTATGTTCATGTTTCTATTATGCTCTATTTAAATGCCTATTGCCTAACATGTATTGTACTCCTCATGTTATTCCATGTGTACTCCCTTACTGGGCTTTATAGCTCACCCTTTTCTTATGCATGTCCTCAGGTTATCCCATGCAATGCTAAGTACGAGGGAATGTAGTGGTCATGTAAAGGAAGTTGTCAATAAAGATGTTGTATTTCATGTTTTAAGTTTTTATGTAATGATTCTAAGCCCCAAAGACACTAAACCTCTCGATATTCTTTGTTGTATCAAGTGAAGTTTTATGTAATAAAGCATGTTTAAGTTGTAATAAAAAGAAGGGTTGTCATATAATAACAATAACTTTTTTACTTTGATATAATCCTTTCATTACACTTTTGATTTTTATTGATGCATCGAGTGACAAAAAGTGATTTGAGACTGTTATAAACTATTTTCTATGGGTTTTAATCAAAAGAACGAATCATATGACTAGTTGAAAGAGAATCCACAGATAAATAATATTTTATTAAGCTAATGAGTTATGACTTTTATATGATCTATTGATGTCAAATTTCAAGTGAATTATTAGTTCACCGATCATCATCAATTGAATTCTCCTCATTTCAGTTATGTTTAATCATAATCTTGATATATATTAGGACTAACTCTATTAATTCTTCACTAAAAAAACACTTTTTGTAACACATTTTCCGTTAATCATATAAATTTAGATAGTTTCCATTTTAATAGGATAAATAAGTCCCTTATAAAATCTCAACAGTATTTCACATTGATTGATCTTTCCTTCCACTATTCTAGTGAGTATGAAAATTTAAATGAAAACATGATTTTTGTGAATACCACTAGCCTATTGAATCATACAATGACATTGATATCATATATATACTAAATTTTTATTATCAGGGAGTCACAAACAACATGAATCTCATTTTACATCTTATATCTAATGAAAACATCATATGTCCTTATATGTGGAAAACTACCTCTATGAAGTGATGTGTCTAGTTTTCCATCATTTCATTTAATGTATGGTAGAAATGATAGTTTAAATTTATAAATATTATATTCATGAAATGATTATAATTATTAAATGTTAATATATAATCTTTTTTTCTTACCATATCATCCATTTAAAAATGATAATGTTGTTCTTGTGTACATGTGAACTACCACCTCAATAAAGTGATGTGATTCATTTTTTCATCATCTCCTCCCATAGATGGTTTCATGGAATTTTATAAAACAATATTTAATGAGTAAATATGATAATTATTATATATATTATGGAACCAGGGCCTCCTAGACCATACTTAACTTAAAAAAGTCTCTTTGAAATTGAAAATTGAACATCCTCAGCACATCAAAAATGAACTTAACTTATTTGGTAACTAAAATATTAATAGTAATAAATAAAATAAAATGGATAATGAAAATGGAATAAAACATTAAAAATGTTCTTAAATAAGTAAATTATTATAATAGTTTCTTTATATAGGAGTTATGGAATGTATGTGTAAGGTTGGACTTTAGGTAAGGTACATTCTTAAAAAAATATTGTTAGAAACTTTGCTGAACAAGATATTATATTCCATTTTGATGTTATTTTATATATTTCAAGATTGACGTTAATTATGCCATATAGGTTTATAAAGGTTATTTTCAATTATTATTATTTTTAACAATGTATTAAAAATGAATCTTTTCAACATTCTCTATATGAGTTATTTTAGAATATTTATAGAAGTTCCAAAAGAATATTTTGTTTTAATTTATAGATATTGACCAAACATTCCTGATGTTGTAGAAATTATTATTTATAAATATTACTTGAACGTTTTCCATGGTTATTTTGAAAGAAATATTTTTATCAATATTCTGTAATTTTTTATTTATAATTTTTTTTGTAGGAAGCATAATATTATTCTCATATTTATGACATAGGTAAAGGTCATATTAGTTATGGGATTTAATTCTATTAAAAATTGGTTTGATTAATAATTTAAAATATATTTATATTTTATTCAAGAAATGGTTCTTGGAAATTTTATCTGAATGATGGGTGAGGCCTATATAACACTGGTGATAGTTGATCTTGATACATATCTCCAATGCATTAGGTAAAACAATAGAGTTTAGTAGTGATTAATAAACCTAAGTGATATGGGAATTATCTGATTTGGTGATTCCATTGTAAGGGTTATTGTAATGAATAATTTAATGATAATCTCTCAAGGTTATGACATGTATGATCCCAAAAATATTTGATGTTATATTTAGATTAAAGTCTCTTTATTTTGGGTTATAATTTTTTTACAAGATGTACGAGGAGGATTAAGGGTGTTCTAGGGGTACATGACACGAAATAAGGGATAATGGTTTCATCTATTTCATGTTTCATAGTATGTGTATGATTAGTTTTAACAATTTACCCAAACTATTCATGTTTAGAGGATGGGTGCACAGTTTGAATAATCAATGAAAGGGGGAATTAGAAACCATGAGATATTTTATATATCCATCCTGTATGCTCATCACATATTTTTTAAACTACGAGGGCTTCCTAGGTAACTAGAAAAAATATACCCCAATTGGAATGAGGGAGGTGCATGGTTGGTGCACTGTTTGTCCAACTATACATCCAAACTTGAACCCCATTATAAATGGGGGATTTTACCCTTTTTCCCCCTTGGTATTTATGAAACATCACTTGGGGTTATTTATTATTTATCCTAAAATTTTCAAGGGTGATGAGGGTTTCATCCTAAACATCCCAAGGATCGATCATATTAGTTTCTACGCCATTTGGAGCATCTTTGGGTGCAGTTCGTAGCTCTGGAAGAATATAATGCTCCCCAATGCTCTATTTTCTATATTAGGGATTATAGAACCTATAATATTCTTAAAAATAACTAAAACCCTATTTTTTATTGCTGTTTCAAGGTTGGGGAGTTAAAGGTGTTCTATTTCTAAATCAAAGGATAGGGTCGATCATGCAATTGTCTCTAGAATCCTGGTAGGTTCTCTTAATGATTTAACATATAGTCTCAATGTGTGATATATATTTTTAGTTTTTTTGATTCTATTCCATGATTAGTTTTGATGTATTGGGTTAAGTAAAGTTATTTGGACTTTATATTGAGGCATGGTATCCTTAACGGACCTCATTGGGTTCGTTGATGATGGGATAACAATCATCGGGCTACCCATGGGGTATGTCGACCACTTGAAATTGGAGAAATAAATTGGAAAATGTTGATATAAGAAAAATATTATAGTGAATGTGTTATAAACTGTAAATGGGTTTGTGGGATTTATTAAAGGGTAAATTTAACTAATTACATATTGGATTTTGTAAAATGCCTTTGGGGGCTTTGAAATGGGTTGAACAATTCATTTTGGATTTTGATCTAGTTTTGGTTTTAAGTGGATAATGTGATGTTTTGAAAGTGGGAAATATTTTAAAAAGGAGGCATTTTACTAAAGGAAATTTTGAAAGTGGGCTTCTTATATATTTCAAATGATGATTTGAAATGTGGGTGTTGTTCCCATATTTGTAAAAATGCCTTAATGATTATTTAAAAATTTTGAAAATGGATATGAAAGCCTTAGAGAATGATTTAGTTTTTATGGTGGAATAACTAGGTTTTAAAATGGTGGCTTCAAGATGATTTCAAATGATTATTTTCAATTGTGTTTTATTCCATGATTTGGTTTCAAAGGGTCATTGGGATTATAGTAACTGAAATGATATATGGGCTAGTGACATAGAATTCATGATAATTATGTTTTTATTTTATCATTGATTTTGAAATGATATTTTTGTTGTTATGGAATAAGGTGTGTTTTACTATAAAGGTATAAGTTCTTAATGCAATATGGTTTGTAATAGTAATATGTCAAGTGGTTAAAGATTCATGTGCACATGATTTAATGGTTGTTTGTTGAGATAGGTTTTCTTATCCAGGCTCTTTGTACCTTACTTATTTGTTGATACACCCTTTTTGGATTGGATAGACTGATTCGCTAAGCCCCGTTGGCGTTTTGTATGAGTTGGGGTGTTAAACTGAGGCTTTATGAACCTAACTTATATATTTAGGATATAAATTTGGGTTGGATCAGACTGATACTCTAGGCCCACCTATGTTTTCTTGGGTTTGGTATGTCAGACAGAGGCTCTATTCTTTCCAAACATATGGACATGGTTCGACCACTAGATTGAGTCTTTGAGGTATGTTGATTAATTGATTTGTTTTACAAAAACACCACTGTGATTAAAATTATTTAAACCCTTATGATATGGATTTGGCCATTAGTGTGACCGAAGCTAGTTTAGTTGATTTATTTACCCTAGATAACTTAATGTAAAAATGGTTACTTAATAGCTTCTCAATATATAGGTACTTTCCTTCACCTCCCTTGTTTATTTATTTCACTTTGGTTATCTACATAAAATGTTGTACTGATTGGTTATTGCTTTAGAAACTGTTGGTTGTACCATAATTTATATACTCACACCCAAATGAGGACTCCCTAGAACTTGGGTACTTGAGCCAAAGATATTTGTTTCTATTTTAGGTTCAGGATATGGACCTGGTGTGGGATTTATGCATGGGGAGTGGGGTTGGAGCATGGGATGTCAGGACCAGGTTGGGACTCAGGACCGTTTTCAATATATTTTGTGGTTTTGGCAATATACATTTAATTTTTATGCCTTCTTGATATGTAGTGTATTTATTATATTTATATAGAATGTGCTTCTTAGTTACTAATTCGTTTTTTTCTGTAGGCTTTCCATTTATTTTTTTAATGATAGTTATTATGTCGGTTGATATTATTTTTGTGGTCGTATTACTTTGATAAGTAGGCATAGTCTCCCTAATGTTTCTCAATAGCCCAAACTATTAGTCAGCTACCTATGGTTTATGGGGAGGCATGCCTAAGGTCATGTGATGACCCGACTCAGTGACATAATATAGTGGAAACCAGGTTGGGGATCTTATAAAGTGGTATCACAGATGATATCATTTATCATACTATTTGGCCATGGATGACTAGAGACTAGGATCTTGTTGGGACTTGGTAATGAGATCATTCATGTGTGCATGTAGTTCCATGTAAGAGAGAAATCCAATGTTTCTTATATAGGGAATTGATTTTTTGTTTTACAAATTTATTATTGGTTGATATTTTCACATCGAGTGGTGCACTTGGATGCGATGTTATAGTTTTATGAGGTTTTATATCTAGGAACAGTATGTCAAGAGTGGGTGTGTGAGTTCATTCATCATGCTAGGCACAGAAGAGAGATATGATATTCGTATATTTTACAAGATTGATAGTATCTTGATACTCAGATGTTAGTAGTGTGCTTTATTCTAGTGGTTTAAGCTTATTGATCTATTTCAGTGGTGTTATTTAATGATGATGTTTTCAAATATGGATTTTAATTGAGATTTTATTTTTTTTGAAATGTTGGGGTAATAAAAAGGTTTTTGAAATTGTAGATTCTTAGGTTTAAATGAAAATGTTTTGAAATGTGAAATGTTGGGTTTTAAATGGTAATGTTTATTAAGAAGGGAAATAAAAAAACGAAGGAACTTTTATGGACACCGGTGGTGGGTATCACTTTTATTGGTTGTTGACCCAGTGTATGGGTGGTTTGGGTAGTGAGAGTAATTTAGTTTTGGGACCTATGGTTTTTTGATGTGAGGTATTGATGGGTATGAAAGTGAAAATTAATGGAATGTTTTTTGTTGTGTCTTTAGTAAGTTTGAGACATTGAAGATGTGATATAACTCTTAATAATGTGGATTTGGTAACTCTTATAGGTTAAGACCGTTAGATTTGTATTTTGGACCCATGGGTTGGTGTTTTAATAATGGTATCAATGTGAATGTGTGAGTATATTTGGTGTGAAACCTAGATTATTTTTTTTCTACAGTTTATTCGATGAAATGTGTTTTTGAATTGAGGGGGGGGGGGGGGTAGGAGTACTTCCCTTGAGTAGCGACTTGTTTGAGGCTTTTATGTAGATGGTTTACAGAAAGAACTGGTGGCATTTCCCTGACGAGACTCTAGTTTAGCGAGTTTATATCGTTTGAATTTTATAGTGACCCTTGAGAGGGGTATTCTAGGTTAATCATGTTTTTTGGGTGCATCAAGAACTGGTATAAGTTTTGGACCTTAACAACGATTCACAAAACATGATTTTTAGTGCAGGTTTATCCTAGAGGGATATGTTTTGAAGTTAATAGTTTGGTTGATTTTTCTTTGAGTTATTGTTATGTGATATATATTTTGGGGAAAATATAAGGGTAACCTAGGGGTGTTTGACCTAGTATTTATGGTGCCTTAGAATATGAAGACTGGGTTGTATCTTCAGACGTGAGATCGATGAATGTTGAGTTTCATTGAGTTTTTGGTAATGTTCTTGGTTATGACGTGGTTTCTTTCTCAAAGAGGCACCTGAGTAGTGGTAGTTTTTTGTGATATTGGTTTTGAAAGGCTAGAGCATTGGGTTTCTGGCCCATCTATTTATAAAATGATTAATGGAGAAATAAATGTTGTTCTTAGAGGAACAAGGAAAGGGTGACCAAATCAAGGATAGACATTTTTATTATGGAAGTGAAACCTGAGGTGAGGGATGGTCACTTAGTTTGTCTAGTTTGAATGAATGGTTGGTTTTTAGATGATGATGTTGAGAATTACTCGAGACTAATGAGGCTGATAAATCTGGTGGCATGGTTAGTTGTTTGAGCGGCCATTTGTGTGTATCTCTGGTGATATACAAACCGTGTGATATAGAGTTGGGTTCAGATGAAGAAAGTGAGAGACCTTTAACACTCTGATCAATTCATTATAGAGGCAACATTTGTAAAGGCTCAATACGATTGGGGATGGGTGAATATGTGGCTCCGGATAGTAACTTATCATTCATCTGTGAGAATGTATTGGGAAACATATGATTTTCAAGAGGTAGTTGGGTTGTGGATCAGTGTGGTTGTCATTGTGTGCCCATGTAAACCACCAAGGTCTTGCTGGAATAACTGAAGAAGTGTGACAGTGGTAGTGCCCTAGGAGGAATGGGTTTATGAAAACATGGTAAAGGACGAAGAAGTGGTGGAGAGTTCGGTTGGAAATACCACTTGAGTTGTGGTGGTTAGCTGTCAATGTGATGTTTGAGATTAGGGAAGCTGAAGACCTTTGGAAGGTTAAAGTGCACCCATGGTGGTAGGTTATGGTGGTGATGGATAGTTTTTGGTGACATTAATCAATGACTTCATAGGATACTTTTAGCTAGTGATGATCATGTCCATATATTAACATCATGTCGGGTATGCTAATAGAGATCTAGATTTAAGCCTATCTACCGAAATGTGATTTGGATAGAAATGGTGTATCTTGGAGGATACACACATGGAGTGATGTGTGTAGAGATAGATGGTGGGAAGTACACCATCGACCAATTACAAGAGAGGTCCCTGAGATTGACCAAATGTCACTAAATGCCATGAAATCCATTCCCAGATGCCGAGAAAAGGTAATGCGTGATGTTTGTTTTTATTCTAATAGAATTTGGATGACCAAATTTAATCTTCCGTATTTATATTTTGGTTAGAACATAATCCACGGTGGTCTAAATTTAATGAGTAATGTGGTTGAAATTATAAACATAGGGTGGGAGAGGTATGTCAGTCATGCTTGTGTGGAGCAGGCCATGTAGGAGATGTTGTGAAATTAGGATGAGGATGATAATCCTATGAGGTACAGGTTTGGTTTCCTTTTGGAAGTCTAGGTGGGAATTGTATGTCGTGGTAGATTGATCCTAGTAATGGATTTGGGAGTGGGCTTGGTCTAATGGTAATTTAGGCATTTTTAGTGGAGGTGAATCAATGGTTGTCATAGATCATGACAAAAACTTGTGGTTCAAAGAATTCTATGATGGTGATGTTTTACTCGTGTTCGGAAATGGACTCTAGAGGGAATGTGAAGATGATGTTGATGTTCGTTAGTGGGAAGGCACTAAGGGTAGCTGAAAATCCCTAGATGTAAATAGTGTGAGATGTGTGTTTTTAGATGAAATGGATGGTTCAAAATGGTGTGGTAAGATTAACAGATGTGGTATGCATTTTTCACCACCAATTTTATGTTTTAATGGAAAGCGCGTTTTGGTAATGAAAGAAGACTTGAGAGAGGTCAAGAAATTATGAGTCCAAAAGGGGATGGATTGTGCATGTCATTTCTAGACGGTTTCGATGGTATGGATGTAATCTAATTTTTGGTGAAGTTCATGTGGATGTTTGGGCATGATGAGTTGTTAAACATGTTGAGTATATTGTGAAGGTTTAGTTGAGGTTTTTATGGTCTCTATATTGATGATGGAAGTGATCAACACCGAGAAATGGATGTGGTGAAATAATGTGTATGTTAGGGGGAACCATAGTAATAAAGTAATCAATTAATGACATTAAAATTATTTTGAGTTGGATGGTCTTGGGAAGGATCCATCTTGGTGTATTGGTTTTGGTGACAGGAATATGATTGGGTTTTGACCAGTTGAGTACCTTTAGATTAATCTTATTATTAGTCAATGACTCAAATGTTCAAAAATAGAGTGAGTTCATGGGGAATCAAGTTTTGAAATGATGTAGGTTGAGAAATGTTGTTCAAATATGTGTGTACCTTTGGTGATACTGATCATTGGTCACCATTAACATTTTAAAAACTAGGTGAGATGACACCAGGTAGTTTAGGCCATGCAGCGTGGGGAGAATTGGACTGAAGATGATTTGGATGGCTCTTCTAGGATAGTATAGAGCCTTGTTAGTATCCATTTGTGTGGTGGTTCATTGTGGGTACACAAACATTTCTCTTGTGATTTATGTAAGTGATGATGAGTTAGTGGTTGATGCGTCCTTAAAAAGTAACATGTTCATGACCATGGATCATGACCAGAAATTTTCATCAGGGAGGGATTGGTTCCTTAGTATGAGTGTTGTGATGACATGGCCTTGTTCAAGGGGAAGAATAGAATATAGAATTTAATAGGTAGGACCATGACCCAAACTTTGGTCATGGAGGCATAGTGATGCTTGGGAAGTGTTTCTTGGGGATGAGACATTATAATGTGCAGATGTTGTAAGATCCAAGATTTTGATGAGGTACATTTTTTATTATGATTTTTCACAAATCACTTTATTTTATGATAAATAATTTTCTACGAACTGTATGAGGATTGTCAATGGTTTTTTAGGGATGCAACACATGAAAGAAGGGTCAATGGGTCCATCCTATTTATATTGCATGATTAGTGCATGGTTAGTAGTAACCATACACCCAAATCGTGCATGCTTGGAGGAAGAGTTTATGGTTTGAAGAACCCATGAAAAGGGGAAAGGGAAACCAAGGGGTCCCAGATAGAGACATCCTGAATCGTCATAACATGGTTTTTCAGACTGTGCAGACTTTCTAGGTATCTGTATGACCTGACGTCTCTTCGAGAGGGTAGTGCACGGTTGGTGCATAGTTTGTCTAACTGTGCAACCAAACTATGTGCCCCATAAAAAATGCGGGATTTTACCTCCCCCCCTTAGGATTTATGGAACCTCACTCAGGTTTCTTCCAAATTTCCCCTATATTAGCCACATGAGATGAGGGTTTCCTTATATACTACCCAAGGGTCGATCTCCTTCATTTTTAGGCTATTCGAACCAATATTGGGTATAGATATAAGCTACAGGGGATTCTAATGCTCCACTTTGTGCTATTTTTTAGATTATGTATTGTATAATCTTTCCTCTTCTTTTGGTACCCTAAACCCTATTTTAATGTGGTTTTTAGGTTGGGTCATTAAAGGTAGTTTGTTTCCAAATCAAATGCTAATTTCGAGCATGCAATTTTCTCCAGAATTGATGTTGGTGGTATTAAAGATTTATCCTATAGTCTTGATGAGTTGTATGTGTATTCAATTTTTATAATTATCAATCTTGCTACATTTTGATTTCTTCAGTTATTGAAAGTGATTTTATCCTTAGATTGAGGTGAAAGACCGCTCATGGACCCTGTTGGGTTCGTTGATGATATTAAACCAAACATAAGGATACCCATGTGGTATGCCAAATCCTTGATATTTTGAAATAAATTAGTAAACACTAAGATTGGGAAAATATGGGAGTGAATGGGTAATAAATTGTAATTTGGTATGTGGGCTTGATTAAAGGTTAAATTGAATTAATTACATGTCAAATTTTTATGAAATGATTAAGAGGCCTTTGAAATAGGTTAAATAATGTGTTTTGGATTTTTATTTGGTTATGGTTTTAAGTAGAGAATGTGATGTTTTTAAATTTGGAAATATTTTTATAAGAGTCACTGGCTTCAGGTTGATTCAGAAATTTGTTTTATTTATATTTTTCAAATGATTATTTGAAATGATGTTGTATTTTACCTATTTCTGAAATTTTATTAATGATTATTGGAAATGTTTAGAAATGGAAATGAAAAACTTAGGTAATGTTTTTAATTTTAATGAGTAATAACTACATTTTAAATAGGTGGCTTCATGATGATTTTAAATGATGATTTTTATTTTTGTATTATTTCATGACTTGGTTTCAAGTGTCAATTATGAATATATTATTTGAAATGATATAAGGGTTGGTGAGATAGAATCCATGATAATTATGTTTTCATGTTAACATTGTTTATTAAATTTTAATTTTTTTGGTCTAGTTGTAATTATGGAATAAGGGGGTGCTTTATTATAATGGTATATGTGTTTAATGAAATATTTTTTTTAATGGTAACATGTAAATTATTTAATGAAGCCTATGTAAATGGATTATTGGAAGGTTATTGGATTAAGTTTTCAGAATGAGGCTCTATAAACCTATATTATAGACAAGGGATCCATGTTTGGGGTGGATAGAATAATTCTATATGCCCTATAAATGTGTTGTACAAGTTGGGTTGTTGTACTGAGGCTCTATGTTCCTAAATCATGGACCGATGATGCATTTTTTTGTTGGACCAGACTAATACTCTTAGAATACTAATGTTTTCTTGGACTTGGGATGTTGGACTAAGCCTCTATGCTTCCCAAACACATAGAAACGATTTGACCACCAGACCGAGGCTTCGAGGTAATTTTATTAATTGACTTGTTTTGGGAGTCTCCCATTGTGATTAAATGTATGTAAACTCTTATGTTATGGATTAAAATTCTTTTGTGAGAAAATCTAGTTTAGTTGATTGTTTTATCCTAGAGAAAAATAGTTAAATGGTTGTTTTATATTTTTTCAATGGATATATAATTTTATAAAGTTTCTTTGTTTATTTATTTGAAATTAGTGGTCTGCATACACTGCTATAAAAACCAGTTAAAACATTATACACAATTGGTGGTGGCCTGCTGAGTTGTACTCACACATTTTTCAGGCCTCCATGTAACTTGGGTACCAAATTAGAAGATATTTTTTTCTATTATAGGTTCATGTATAGGGACCTGGTGTTGGGTTTATTCATGGTTTTTTGGGTTGGAGAATGGAATTTTAGGATTGATTTGGGAATCAAGACTATGTTCATGATATTATGTAGTTTTGTTACTAGGATTTCTATTTGTATGAATTCATAAAATCTAGTGTATTCATCATACTGTTATAGCATGTGATTATTGGTTAATTATTGGTTTTGTTGTATGTTGTCCATTAATTTTCTCATGCTGGTTATTGTGTATGTTGATACTAATTTTACAGTGGTATTACTCTGATCAACAATTATAGTTTCCCTAATGTTTCTATATAGACTCATGCTACTAGTTAGTATCCTCTAGTATACATGGATTCATGCTTATGTTCAGGCATTGGCTTAGCTTGAGTCACCGGATTTAGTGGCCACCAGGTTGAGGCTGCTACATGACATGACATGCTTGCTTTGGTTTTGAGAGGAATCAGTATTTTTTTTAAAATATTAATAAAAATGGATAATGTTATTGGCATTTAAATAAAATTTGGAATTAATGTTTATGTATTCTTGAATTTTATTTCTTTCTAAGAAACCCTTAGAATTATGCATTTAAATTTAAGAATGTTGATGAAATTTTTTATAAAAACTATTGATAAATTATATTGATTCCATGTATATTAAAATGAATATTTGATCTCAAATTTTTATTATGAAAATGAAATATTTATTATTATTTTAAAAAATTTCAAATAAGATAATGAGTTTCTTTCCTTTTATATCCATTACAATTTTTTTCTTATCTCAAGTTTATAAATGTTTTTTCATAGGGATTATGGATGATTAGAAATGTTAATAAAATCATATTTCTAGATATGAGTGCCACCATGAATGAAATAAGTGTGTCTTTACTAATATTTTTTATGGGAAAACAAATAATTTGTTGAAATATACACTTCATTATGTAATTTTTTACCTAATTCTACAAAAAATTAAACTAAATTGATCATAGAAATGAGTGAAAATGAAATAATTTTTAGAAATCATTTATTCTATGGAGTGAGTATGGTATGAGATATTATAGATGGCATCACAACAAGGTTTTAGATAAATTTATAGGATTGGATGATTATGATAGAGATATTTTAAGATTTATGGATACTGTAAATGTTTTATAAGTTAGGGTTGATCTTATAATTAATGGAATAGACACCCTTTTGATGTTTTAGGTAATGGAAATTTAAGGTGATTAATGATATTTTGAGAGAAAAATATTTTGGAAAATTCCACCCTTATGTTTTAAGTCGGGATTTAAAATAATGGTTATTTTGGAATAATTATATTATGTTGTGGATAAAATCTCTATGGTAAAGATAACATTTATGGTTAAAATTATCTTTGATGTTTACGTATTATGGTTAATTTAGAATAATATTGATTTATGTTTTGAGATAATATATTATTTTACAGTGGTTTCATGTTGACTCAAATTATTTATGGAAAAGGTCAACATATCATGGAAGATTAATTATTTGGGTGTATTGATTTTTGGTAAGTGACTTTGTGAATAGATCATGATATTTTGAGATAAATGTTAAACTAATTTTGGAAAAATATGTGATCAAGTCATTCTGATCATTGGGATTCAATTTAGTTAGAAATATTTTGTAATATTCTTATAGTTACTTATTTTTGGAATAATTTAAGTTGATATTTGGGTATTATTGTTGAAATTTAATAGATTTATAGAGGATTATTAAATTTGGGGATTACATTATCTTGAGCTAATAATTTTCGTTTTAGGAAATAAATAGAGAATATCATATCACACTTATATAGATATCTTGATCTATTATAAGTTAAATTTAAATAGAATGACTAATATTATATATTAAACATATGGATATGAGGTGAAATAGAGGTGAAAACTTATTTAACTAGATAACTAATGTAGGATATTGCATTTATATATTTGAATAAATTGATTAATTATATTTTTTAATATGATTACCCGTGTTGATAATGAAATCCCTAAACTCAAGAAAAAAGATCTTGAAAATGAGAATATTATCCCATTACCATAATTTTCAATGAATTTATGGTCTCTTCTCTCTTTGGTAAAATTTCATTTCAAACATGAAGCTTCTTCCATGATGAAGCTTTTCTGTTAAAATTATAGAATTATTTAGAATAATTCCCATCATTTTTTGTATATATTTTTACTCCATATCAATATTTTCACTTCTCACAAAAATTCCATTTCTTATATGGTATTTCGATTATGTTCTATTCTAATAGACCTTCATAATAACATTTTTAATTATTTAAAAAGGATGTTTTATTATTCTTGTTTATGATTTTGGTTTCGGGTGAAATTATTTTTTACCATTTAGTGATCATAAGTCTTATATGTTACTCAAAAATTCATTTTCTATAACATTCCATTATTTTTTAAAGTTTCTAATATCTAGTTGTGTTTCTAAAATTATTATGTATAAATTACTCTTTCACCTATTAATATTTATTTTCGAAATTTTGTAACTCATTTTTTACTAAGGATAGGATAACATTGTGGGATATAATTTCTTAAATTTGGGGAGAATTTTACCACCTATGTTTTTTTAAATGAATATTTTTTTCATGTGTAATTGTATTTTATGTGTAAAAATGTTTCTTAAAAACTAAAGGGCATCCCATAGGATAGGGTGACAAAAAATCATGTCCAGAATGCTTATAGGGATCAAACCCACAACCAAAGGGTTATATAGGCGCAATGCTTAACAAAGGCCTATGAGTTTTCCTATTTTAATTAGTTTATATATGTATTATATAATGTATATCATTAAATATATTGATTGTAAAATTTATGTTATCATTCTTACATCATGATTGAAAATATGTTTTATTTAGTAGATATACATTATCTATTCTCATTGTTTATGTTTTGGTCTGCAAATAATTATGTAATTTTTGGATATTTTACATATATGAAAATTTATGTTACATTTGTGGATTTATTTTTCATAAATATCAACATAAAATTAAATAACAAATATATGGTTTTAATTTGAGGAATAAAATAGTTTTCATTTTATCTCAATATTTTTTCCATGAATTATAAAATTTTATTTAAATGATATATTTTTTAAATTTTAAATTTTAAATTATTAAAAAAGGAAATTTTTTTAGCTTAATATTATTGAATTTCCCCTATGGAATTTTTTTTATATTTTTCTAAAATGGATTATTTTTGGTTGAATAGTGAAGATATCAATTTTTCAAAATAATCTCACTTTTATGACATTATTATGTGTTTAGTGTCACTTAATAAATTTAAAA
Organism: Viscum album; assembly: GCA_963277665.1. Classification (NCBI taxonomy): domain Eukaryota; kingdom Viridiplantae; phylum Streptophyta; class Magnoliopsida; order Santalales; family Viscaceae; genus Viscum; species Viscum album. The sequence goes on from OY728133.1 coordinate 253,209,354, forward strand.
AACGTTTTCTTGAATTTTTTATGGAGTTAAATAATGTATTTTAAAACATTATTTCAGATTTGGGAACCCAATAAGGTATTTTTTAAACATAAGTTATATTTTATTTAAATTTAAAACTTTTTGATGGGTCTTGGCATTTAATATTATGTTTGGATGCTTATAATATATTTTAGATTGATAAATAAGTCTAAAGAATTCCATTTTTATTTAAAAAAATCATTTAAATTAAATTTTTTATTTGATTTAAATAATTTATTTTTGCGCTTAATTAGAGTATTTTCCAAAAAAAAGGATTTTTTGTTTGAATATTAAAATTATTTTCTAAAACATATATATTGTTAATATGATAAAATGGAATCCATGTTGGGATTCTTTATATGCTACCCTTATTTTTTTTACATAAATAGTTATCATGTAAAAAAGTTGTGTTATAACAATTAAGGTTAAATTTTATTTAAAGGGATTTTACTGTGAGGTGAGGTTCAAAATGTCTCTAAAAAAATATCCAAATATGTTTTTTTGAGATTATTTACCATATAAAATATAATATAAAAATCATCGATTTCTTATTTCCACTTTACCGTTAATGATAGGTTTTAATATTTTAAATCTTCGAATAACTATAAGAGTGCCACTCCCCTAACTTATAAAAGGGAACCACTTCTCTAACATTCTTCAAACATCCTGAGAAATAATTATAAAAAAATACATACCAACATACCTTAACAACCTTACTCTCGATTACCTAGAGGCTTTGTTCACATTAAAATAACAACCTATAATTCTTAAAGTTTTATTTAAAATTGATTTTCTAAATAAGAGGTATAAATCTTAAACTAGTGTTTTCATTTTATTTATTATTCCACCTCTTTAAAAACATGTATGAAAAAAATAATATGATAAGAATATATATTAAATATTATGAATTTTATTATAATGGAGAAAAACACTTATTCATCTTCTTTTTCATCCTGTGTCCAATGAAAACTTCGTTCATCCGTACATGTGACCTACCACCTCCATGAAGGGATGTGTTTAATTTTACATCAGTGTCTTTCATGGATGGTTTTAATGATGGTTTTAATATATTAATATGATATTTATTACATTATTATTATTATTTAATTATATTATATAATATTTTGTCTTACCTATCCATCCATTGAAAAATTATAACATCATTCATGTGTGTGTGCGGACTACCACCTCCATGAAGAGATGTGATTCATTTTTCATAACCACATATAATTGATGGTATTAAGGAAGAAATTATTGAAATAATATGATAGTTATAATATATATACATATGATTATATAATTATTAAATATATTTTTTATCTTCTATTTATTTTTACCATGAGAAAATTAAAGCAATGATCATTTCTACGTGCTGACCATTATCTCTATGAATGATTTATTTCATTATTTTTTCACCTCCATTCAGGGATGGTTATATAACTATATATGAGGAATAAATATGATAATTATTTCTTTATTATTATTTTGGATATTATGTAACCACAAACTCATTTTCCACATTCAACCTACAAAATTCGTTTTGAGAGAGTACACTAAACGTCCTCAAAGCTATTACCATGAACATAATAGATTTAGTAACAATAAAATGCATGGTCATAATTGAAATGAAACGGATAATTATAGCGAAGTAAACCTATAATAGGTTCTTAAAAATGTAAATAATTATCATAGGTTTACTATACACGAGTTATGGAATGTACGTTCCAAGTCGAACTCAAGGTTAGGGGCATTCTACTAAATATCATGTTTTGTAGAGTTCCTTCAAACTATTTTTCATCCATGTTGAGGTTATTTTATATGTTTCAACAGTGATATTAATTATAATAAAAATAAAATAATTTTTTTTTAAATTATTTCCAAATTTTTTATAAAAAATTAAAAATTAATATTGTTAACATTTACCGTATGTGTTATTTTCAAATTTTTAGAAAAGAACAAAAATAAGGTTTTTTACATATACAAATTAGAATCCCTTTTCCACCATCATATCAATTTTTTATTATCAATATTAATTTTCAATTTGAGAATGTTATTTTTGAATGAATTTATTTTCTTAATATACTATAATTTTTTTAAAAAGTTTCTATCAAAAAAGATTTTTCTCATCTTTTTGATATGACCGAAAGTGTTATTACTTATGATCATGAATTCCAGTTCAAATGGTTTTTATGAATAAATTGAAAAATATATATTTTTATTCATTTTAAGGATATTTTAAAATCTATATGAGTTAATGATGATCCTGAAATAACTTTGATGGGTGATCTTGAAATACCTCTCTAATGCATTGGGAAAAGTGACCAAGTTTACCAGTGATAGGTTACTCTTATGGGATATAGGAATTAACCAATTATTTTATTAGATTTTAATTTTCATATAATGATTAATTTAAGGATAATTTTACATGTTTCATACATGACATACATGCTAATTTTTAAAAATGAAATCTTTTATATCAAAAAGGTAAGAAAAACGTGTTATGTTTTTGGCATTTCCAAAATAAAAGTTAGAAGAATTTCTTTCCTAGAAATGTATTAATTTATTTTTTGTCTTCATAAGATTCCCTCATGATTATGAATTTTTCTTTAATAATTATTATGGAATGTTTTAGGAAAAGAATTTAGAAGTTATATTGATTCTATGAGTTTGAAAATGAATATATGAGCTCAATGTTTACTAATGAAATTGAATACATTCTTATGATTTTAGAGGTTTTCAAATGGAATAATGAGTTTCTTACTTTTATATATCATATTGAGATTTATTTTACACATCCCAAATTATCAAATGATTTTTCATAGGTATTAAGGATGATTATAACTGTTAATAAAGTCATATTTCAAGATATGAGAGTTAACTTGAATGAAATAAGCGTGTATTTATTATGAACATGTTTTAATGTAAAAAATTGATACTATGCACAAATGTACACGTTTTAATTTAATAATTTACTTAATTATCTAAAAATATAATCTCAAAATATCTTCGAAATGTATACAAATATAAACCTTTTTATAAAGCATGTATTTATGGGTTGAATAAGGAATATATTATTATACTATTCCTTTTCAACTAAAAGTTCGGTGATCACCCACTGGCCTTTTGATTGGAAATATACTCCAAGGAAAATTTAAACTATTCACGTAGTTCTTCTAGACTCAATATCAATCCTCCCATAACTACTTACAGAACTGATATATGCTAAAATTCATATTGTATGAAAAAAAAGAAAATGAAAACATACAACTGAACTTGTGGGTCATTATATATTCTTCATGTATTCTATAGTTTTTCATAGTTCTTATTATTTTCTGTTTTTCAAGTATAAGACAAACAAAAAAAATTACAATATATAATGAAATTAAAAACTTTATACCAAAACCAAAAACAACTCCTTAAACTCACTCTATAATAATATCATTATTCCCAATTGAAGATAATTAAAACACTAATTTACCTAAAAATTAGTTAAATATAATCATTCAAAATACTATTTCATGGGTAGATATATGAAAATATCCATATAATATGGCTCATATAATTTATTTTTTATCATTTATATTGGGTTAAAAGGGTAATATTTAAAGGGATACTCAAATTTTTAATGTGAAAATAATAATGGATCAGATCCACTTTATATAGTTTGACTTATATAGTCTTCGAAAATTCATGTTTTAGAAGTCCACATTCCCCAAGAAACTCTTAAGGAAGAGGTCATTAAAAATAATTAGACGAATGGTATAGAATATTTCAAAACAATTTGAATAAGAAATATTTGTTAATAACTTACATCATGAATAAAAAAATATGTTAATTGACACAAGTTTTACAGAATTTAAGGGTAAAAGTTTTTTTCAGAAATTTTATTTACATAAATTAACCAATATACCAAAATCATGGTTTATGAAATCAATATTTTTTACTCTAATATGTATTAATCAACCCATTATCTTTCTTAAACCCATATAAAATAATATTTAAAATAGGGTGGGGTTGTAAACATAACTAACTCTTTATCTCCTTGATAAAAATATAATAAAAATATAAACATGGTATTGAAATACCTCATAAAAATGGAATTTATTTAAAAATTTAGGAACATAAATATTTTGAAAATTTAAAATTAAAACTCACAATCCATTGAAGGTCATACTTTAGTCATATTAAAAATCTTCATAGAAGTACAAGATCAAAATATATAAGTTAAAGTAAATTTTTCATTATTTAAATCATAAAAATATAGGGTGACTTAATTTTAAATCTAATAAAATTCAAAAATATATTCATAAAAAATAATTTCTAATAAATAAATAAAAACATATGTTACCTCACACAAATCCTTTTTCTGAATTCACTTATCAAGACATGACCTTTGCATACAATATAATATAATAATGGATATAATTTAACAAATCTAATTCAATGAATAGTATATTTTGTGTCTCCTCTACATTGATGGGTCTTTATATTATCTTAAATCATATTTACTCTTCCTTGAGGAAGAAATTTACATAATTTCATAGGAGAAATCTACCAATTTATCATAAAAAAAAGATAAAATTAATTCATGGTAAAAACAAAACTATTTCCATCTTGAATATCATATTTCTCAATATATTTTTAAACATATTAAATCTTATAAATATTCCATAATTTTCCCTATTCTCATCAATTTAATCCTTTATTACTTTTCTCATAATAACACTTTCCCTTATGTGATTTAAGGAAGTAACTTACTCATTTTTCATCCCGTTTTCATTACACCAAACTAAATTTTTGTTGTTCAAAATTTTACATTATATAATATTTTTACTTGTTTTAAGAAATAATGAACTTATCTAAGATAATGATTGAAAAAATATAATATAGATTTTTTGGATGAACCCACCCACACATAATTCAACTCTATACTATAATGTAATAGTTTAATAATGTTTGAGATTTACATATTAATGAAAATACTATGAAAAGAAACTAATGTTTTGACATTTGACAATTAATTTGTGAATCATGGTAGAAAATATAAATTAATAATAAAGAAGTCCTTTTTAAATAAAAAAATCATAATGATTTTTACTGAATCATGTTTTTTGGAATATTTCACTTGAATTATTCACCAACAACCCTAAAAGTTAACTCTACAAATTTAATATCAAAAAAATACCATCTCACTGGAGAATATTTTCATCTAGTTATTAAGGGTGGTCTCTCATAATACAAATTATGTGTAATAAAATAAAATAATATGAAATATTTATACATTATAGCTAAAACATCCTCAACAAAGCCACTTGAATATCACAACATTGTAAACACAAATAGAAGAAAACCATTGGTTGGATTAAACTACTTCAATATCAAGATTTGGAATTTTGAGTAATTTTTTACAGCTTGAAATAAATGACAGAATGATTTTATGAACTAAATATATAAAATATTTACAGTAATTGAAAAACTACTAAGACCTAAATGCTTCATTGATCAAACCATCAAAACCATAGTTAAAAATGATAATATAAGTGTTATTATTACCATTTCATAAATATTTATTAGGTTTGATACCAAATCATACATAAACATTACTTATGAGAGCTTGTATTCCAAGGATTATATTAAAGGAATAGTATAATTAACTTACATAAAAATTCATAAAATAACTACTACTTTATTCTTCTATTCCATATTGATTCATTTTTAGAAGAATAATATTGGTGGTTTGTATAGTGGTAGTGTTTCTTCTCTTCTATAAATTACTTTTCAACTTCTTATATATTCCCACTTCACTTTTCCTATTTTCACTTCAATTTTTATATTGTTTTTTTACTCCCATTATTCTAACATTACCCTTTATAGTTTTTATGTACCTTAGGGTGAATTATTCCACCTAAATACTTAAGTTAATATATGTACCACCCAATTAAAACCCTCATGTCTTTTCCTTGGTATGTTTCTCTATTTGTCCAACATTTCATTCCAGATTTTCATTTTAGTATAATAATTTATTGAATTAAATTATAATTCATTGATGAAATTTCAAGTTTTTGTCACAAATATTAATACTGTTACCTCCGGAAATCTTATCTAATTTTAAATTGTTAAACTATATTAACCTAAAATTTCACTAAATATTCTCTTTAAATAAATAATATTTTTGATGGTTTTCCCCATAAGAGACACTGAATATAAAAAAAATCATGATACATTTAGATAAAAAATAATTATTAAAAATGTCCATTAAAACCTTTTCATTGAATTAAAGGGAATGAATAAGAGTAAGAAAATTATGTAATATGTGTATACATAAAATATTTTCTTATTTTAAAAAAAATTAAATTCAATTAATATAGATGAATAACTAATAAAATCATTTTATGCTTAAAATATATTTTCCCAAAATGATATTTTTATTTCATGAAAATATTTAAATCATTATTACTTAAAAATAAGACATATTAATGACACTAATAATATATTATCACAAAATTAATTATTAATTGATGGAAAGTAATAATAAAGTAGTTTACATTTTAGAAAAGCAGTTTTCCTATATGAATAATTTTCTGCTATATTTTTTAATTTTATTTAAATATTGAATTTTAAAATTATATAAATTTAATATCAAAAAATGATCATAATTTATGTATTAATCATAATAACATAATAACAATATATTATTTGTTTTTTTATAAAAATATGGGTTTTAGGTGAATAGTGAAAAATGTTCTTTTTACAAATAACATGAATTTTATGACATTATTAGTATGCGTGTTGGTATTATAAAGTTAACAAATTTTTTATTATAAAAAATTTGTTTTTATGTGAATTAATAATTTTAAAATTGGGTTTTAGAATTTAAAAATCAAAATTTTACCTTATAGAACTTCTGTTATATTTTTCAAAAAAAAATATTATACATTTAATATTTTGATATTAATTTTTATCACTTTTAAAATTTTCATCAAATAAACTATATTTCATATATATAATTATTAGATCAATTTATATAATAAGGGATATTGTATTTTTGGTAATAAATTATTAATTAACTTGGTCAAAACATTTTACCGTGGTGAAAACAATAATTATAAAAATAGATAACATAAGAAGTAAAGGGAGTATAATGTTAAAAATAATTTTTTCAATTGATTGTATGAAGTGTCTATAAACATTATCAAAACCCCAATCCTTTATTTCACAATTTTTTAGACACTTTCATTGAGAGTGTCCTCCCATTGTTTGAAACTTTTGGGTATTTCTAAATATGACAACCCTTTTAACTAATAAAAGGGGACTCCTCTCATCACATCCCCCACACCACAACACACATAATTTTACCCAATATCTATAGAAACATCTCCTAAAAATTATAATACACCTTTTATGGTTGCTGGTCTTCTCAAGAATCCATCCCTCATAGGGATATCCCCCTTTGCAATAGAGATAGTTCAAGAAATGAGGTATAAATTTCTTACGACCCCTTTCTCATTTTTATTTCATTATATGTACTTATTTTTCCTAAAATTCCATTAAATCCTATTTAATCAACAACATAGGTATACTTAACCAAATTTCACTTTTATATTAAGAAAAAATTGAAACATTACTCATATGTTGTGGAGACTACCACCTCCACGATGCAACTTGTTCATTTTTACATCACCATATTACAAGGATTGTTATAATATGGAATTTAAAATATAAGTATTATATTTATGAAATATTTTTGATTCTATGATGAAAACCATAATACTCCTTGTCCCCATTATATGGAAAATAAAATTATCATCTATCCATTCGGGTGGACTACTACCTCCTGCTAATGATTGATTTATGTTTTTCTAATAATCACTGACCTACATGGATGGTAATATAAAAGGGTTTAATGTATAAATATAATTATTATGAAATAATTTACGTTATATTATAGAGAAATAGTGATCATATTAAATATATGACTAATAAACTATCATCATCAACTCAACCCTTAAAAATTGTCACATTAACAGGAGAATTATTTCTTCCTTACATGTAATAACATTATATTTATTATATTATTCTTATAACTATTACTAATTCTAATGTATCAAACTAATAAATACTAAATAGTATCAACAAACTTCTAATATAATTATATTACAACTATATCACTTCATAATCATCCATGGATTATGATATGTTATTGTTTAGGTTGGTTAACCCACCTGCTTAAATAATGCAATAAATTTATATCATGGATGACTTTGTGAATTTAATTTATAGAAATATAAAATATAAGAAATTAAATAATTTTTTTTATATAATGGTAATATAAAAAATTAACTCATTATTAAACAAAACCCCATTCAATCCCAAAGAATCATCGAAACAAGCTCATTGTCAATTTCATCATTAATGGTCATAACCAAAACTCATATAAAATGAAATTAAAACATTATAATTAATTATAAAAAATAAATTACGGTACATTATATGATCTAGGAATGATGAAAGTTTTGATAGGAATGAATAATAACACCATAAATGTAAACCTAATTCAAAATGACCTTGGTTAGACACACTTTATATTGAAAATAGGTAATAAAAAATTAATACACATGAATGGAATAATTAAAGATAATGTTTATAAAAGTTTATGTAAATAAAAAATGCTCATAAATGTATAATTATGATATTTATTTCAATTATATATTATCTTAGAGTGCATTCAACTTAGAAAAGAAGGATGTTAACAGTTTTTCTTGGTCTCAATTCTGATTATTTGAGACATGTTACATGTTTAACATCATGTTTCATATTATTGTATTTATATTGATTTAATATCTCATGAATGGTCAATAATTTATTTTCTTGTAATTATTATAAAATAATAAGATAAATAATGGTATATTCCTTAAATTTGTTTGACTGAAATGTTACCCATTTCATAAGAGTTTTTGGTAACTTAGTTTTCAATAACTGATTTTTGATAATTCACTTGAAATTTTGTAATATATATTGGTTAAATTATACCATTTTTTATATTATTTTTTCTTTTCACATTTATTACTTTTTTACTAAATAAAACCATATTTAAATGTTTCATTATTCCTAAAGTATGTTTCATGAAACAACCTAGCCCGAATGACTATAACACCCCAAGATTTCATAGTACGTTATCTCATTATTGTATTTCAAAATCTTGTACTACATGCAACACCGAGTTTGAGCACACCACAACTTACCAAATTAGCCATTCAAAAAGTGGTTATGAATAGTATTAACTAAAGTTTGAATTTTATATAGTCTATATAATTTTAACATCCATATTATGTGTTTATTAGACATAATATAAGAAAAAATTCATTTTTTCAGATAAAAGAAGTATTTTTTAAAAAAATGAAATTTTACCGCCATTTAATGGAGAACCCTTTTTAAAACCAATATTTGACACTTTTATATATTCAATTTAATGAAATCAATATCTTCTTTAGAATAGGGACATAAAAATTTAGTTTGGATAAATTTTTGGTACTTTTCTGATAACTTTTACATTTTGACGAATAGTGAAAAATACTATGTTTTAATTGAAAAAACATTTTAAATCAATATAATTTATAGTGTAAAATTATTCATTTTAATAGTTTTAAAGTATAATTAGATTATATTTTTATTATTTAATACAATGTATGTCATTATAAGTAATCTCAAATATAAATTTGACATAAAGACCTAAAAATATTTTGATAGTTTTAAATTGTTAAAAACCCACTTTTTGGTTTTGACAATGGGAATTAATTTCAAATTAATAAATTCAAATTCTATGTTTTGAATTTGGTAAAACATTCAATTTTTGGTATTTTTATGAAAACATTCAATTTTTGATGAATAGTGAAAAACACTTCATTATAAATTAAAATAGACTTTTTATTTAAATAATTATTTATTTTATTTAAATTTATTTTAGGTCAAAATAGATATATAATATCTACATAAGTTCAATGTAATTCATTGGAGTCATTTTATAATAAAATTATATGTATAAAATCTAATTGAACATTTTAACCTCTTTTACCCACCTTCTTGGCACGTTAGCAAATTTGCATAAAACTTAATTTTACCTCTTGGGTGAGTTGAATTTCAAAAATCTGAGAGACATGGTTAACATCATTAAGTAAAATGTGATTCAATAAGATGAAAATAATTCATGGTGAATAGAAAATTTTGACTTTTATTTACCACGATTAAAAGTAAATAGGGTATTTAAAGGTAAAAATGATATTATAATTACCCTAAAACATGTCTTAATTCCAATGGATAAGTGTAATTAGACCAAAACAACCTTAGGAATAAAATATGATCCTTCAGGTTCTCTTGGATTAGATTAGGACCTTTATTATTATTTTATTTAAAGAAAAGTTAAAAGTGTTAAATTCAAAGTTTATTAACAAAAACATTTTTAATATAAGGTTATACATAAGATAAATTCTACTATAAATATTAAATATAAAGATAAAAATATTTCATCATAATGGTTTTTTAATATTTTTTAGAGATTACATAATTAAATTTAAAATGACACAATGATGATGTAGTAATATCCTTCAAAAAGAAATATTAAAATAGTTTATACTATAAATACTAAAATTAATAGAATTTAAAATTTTTGGTACCATAAAAGAATTTTATATGTTAATATATCATGTTAGGGTTGATTAGATAATTTTTTTAAGTGATACGGTTGTTACGACTTTCACAAAAACAAAATACCAAATAGTGTCAAAATTGACATAAATAAATTTAAAAAAAAAACTATATTATTGTTTGATATAATATTTCAAAAAATATAACTTTCAGAAAAAGATATTAAATAATATTATATATATAATTATTTAACCACTTTAGGTTCTCTTGGGAGTTTAGAGTATGTTGATTAGCCATATAGTGTAAGAATATAAGAAGACACGGTAAAAGATAAACTATTTAACTAAGAGTTAATTCTAAAAGATACGGTTATAATGGTAACCTAATTTTATCTAAAACCTATTGGTTGATTGGATTTGGACCAATAACCCCCTAATTCATGAAATAAATTCATTTATAGCCATTATAAATTTAACATTGTTATATAATTTGTTAATATTTTAATCTTTTCCTAAAGTGACCGTCACCCCTCTTATAAAAAGGCACTTCCCTTTCTCTCAAACTCACACCACCAAATTTATTTGTCTCAGAATAAACCAGCCCAAATATCCTCCCAACTTCTGTCACATCATCCTAGATTCCTTACTTTGATGAAAAATCCATCCTAAAGAGCCATTTTGATCAACTCAAAAGGAAACACCCGAAGAAGAGGTAATAATTTCAACACCCTCTTTCTCGTTCTTTTCATCTTCCACTTCCTCTTTCTTTTTTGTTTTCATACCAAAATAATAACTCAAGTATCTCATATATACTGTGATGTTATTATAAATATGGTACATTCATATTCGTTTTTTATCCATCCTCTAAATGACAAAGTAACCATACATGCGTACGTACGGCTTACCGTCTCCATGTCGTGGTGTAGTTAGTTATTCAAACACTTCATTATTTGGATGGGTATAATAATGAGTATAAATGATGTAAATAATAAGTAAAACATGTTAATTATTTTTTATATATGATATACCATCACATTACATACAAATTCACCATCAATATAATGATATTTTCGCTCGGGCGTACGTACGGATTACCGTCTCCACAACGCGATGAGATTCATTCCCATGTTCACCATTCAATAAAGATTATAAAAATATATATTATTAATATGTATGTAATATATGAAATAATAATTCTACTTGAGATATATATATATATATGTATGTATTTTCTTATATATATCTAATTCACTTACTTCCGTTCAATACTGTATGAAAAAGGAAACAACGTTTATGCGTACGTACGACCTACCGTCTCTATAAACAGTGCCTTCCATTTCATATATGTATCTATTATAAATAAATATATTTTAAATTTATATGATATATAAATCAAGGTTTATATTTGGGAAGTATTTAAATCATGATCTAAATGATACAATCAAGAATAACAAGTTAAAACACGTATGATAAAGAAAGCGATTATTACCCAAAATGTTAATTTAACATTGAAATCATTATTAATTGGGTACTATAAAGAGATAAATGAGTCATATCTGATATAATAAAAATGAATAAGGTTCTTTTATAATTTAAAAACATACTATGGTCATTATACAAGTGGTTAAACGTACCATCAACAAAAGGAATGTGCTATGTAAGGGTTAATTTCACAATATCTTTATTATCCAAGGTTGTTTTTATTTTAGTATCTATTGGGAAATATTTATTATGCATTTCCATGTTTCATAAAAGTGTTTTCAAAGAGATTATTTTTAATGTACTTTTTACTAAAACAACATTTTAAATGTTTTAAATATTTATTCTTTTAAACCTTTCTCAGTAATGTCTATGTTTTAAAAATGGTTTAAAGGATTTAATTTTATGGACATGAATGTTTTAAAATGTTAATTCCTTTAAAAAGATTCAAAGTAGTATGGGACACTTTTATTCAAAACTATCTTTTAAATGACTTCTTTTATATGACTTTTAAATTATTTCACGAAAAAGGGATATTTCTCTCAAATATTTTTCCTAATCATTTTCAACTATGTCAGTATCCTTTATGAGATATTATTCTTGATCAAGGTTGATTTATTATGATACAAATCTTTCATATTGTATTGAAGTTTATGTGATATTTTTGACTGTCGATGTGTTATTTTAATACTATTCATGGTTTATGGATAATGTATTGAAATTTCATATGCTAGTTTTAATATGAATTTTTATGTTATGTTTAAACCTTTTCATATGAGGAATGCATTAGAATTATTAAGTGACAGGTGGAGCCCGCTAGATCTCCTCAATGAATCAGTATGTCCAATGAGACAAACTATTTTCTTGGAAGAAGACCCTGAAAAAATCTTATTTGTAGTCTTGGCACAAGGCCTTGACTAGGTGGTTATGAAGTCTAGCGTTATGCATTCCTTAATTATGAAATATGATCTTGAAATTACATGTGATTATTAGACTATCAGAATATCCATGTGATTAAGTAAATGGAATTATTTGATTTATCTTTTTCATATTATGCTAAAGTTTTAGTTTAAAAGGCTTTTTTAGTTTTATACATTACCTTAAATATTTATTCTTATTTATGAATGTTTTTGCTATATTGTTATCCTTACTAAGCATCTGAGCTCACCCCTTTCTATGTTTCGTTTTTTTTCCAGGATGCAAATAAGTATATTATGATTGAACTACAGGGATGGTCTAAGGGATATTAATGTAGTCAATGGATACATTGTTGTTGTTGTTTTTAATTTTATAATGTAATGTAATGTTTATGTATGTAATCTATTTTCCAAGACTACTAAACTGATCGGTCCTTCGAAACATGATTCTTTGTAATCATGCTAGTGTATTAAAATAATGCACCTACTCTAGGTAACTAGGGTTGGGGTGTTACACTGACCACTAATCTAGTAGTTGGACTGGTCACAACATGGACTCAAGCAAGACTCCCCATATTCCAAAGGCTGCTGACTAGCTGTGTGGGTGTAATAGTGGTACGGTGAGGAGACTATTCCCTTATGGTTATATTCACCCATCAGTATAACATGTTAAAATCCATAAACAATAGAGGAATAAATAATAAATCAAAAATGATATGGAACATGAATATAATAACTGAGTAATGACGGTCAATGCCAATATATTAAAGTGCATGCATGTCTTGATGATGATACATAAACTAAAATAGGTAACAAAAATTAGGTAGTATAGTAAAATATAATAAAATAAATGAATGTAAAAAAACAGAGCCCCATGGGAAGTCTCCATGACAATCCTGAGTACTATCCTAGTCCTATACTTCTAACTCCTAGGTAAAACCCATAACATAAGTACTACAATGAGGATATGGATCCTGCATTCAAGGAGATCTGTTTGGGCACCCTAATGTTATAAAGACCTAAATAAGGTTTGATATATACTCAGTAGGCCACCACTAAGAGTTTTTAATCATAATCCAATTTGTGCATACAAAATAAGTAGTTTTTATGTATATAAAAATGAAGAAACAATGTAGAATAAATAAATAACCAAGACAACTGAGGTTCTTCAATGACACCTGGCCGACAATACCTGCCTCGGACTTGGCTGGAAATGTTTGAACCATGAGAAACCCATACAAAGAGATAAATGAAAAATAATAGAAAAAGCATCATACAACATGTATAATGAGACTGACCAAAACTAAGAACGTGAGTTTTCTTGGATGTCTTCTCATAAGGATAAAAATATATAAACGATTGTTCATTTCAATAAAAGTAACTTTTAATTTTAAATAAGTAGCATCTTGGCCCCGTCCAAGGATAACCCTGACCAGGAACCCATGTATCACACTAGGAGCGCTATATGGATCACTTACATCGGAGACCATCGAATTTGATCTAAGAAAGGCCTCAGAAGTATCAATTATGACATTGTGTGGTAAAATAACCTCTTGGGCCGTAATTAGTATCTGACATAGGGGACCAATCTCTCAAATAACCTGGTACAACCATCTTACTGATGATCCCATTCATGGTTTCTGCCATCAAGAACTAGTATTTCTCATAATGAGGTAATAAGACCACATTGTGATCTCATCCTGGTATAGCAATATCAACCATAAAATATGCACATCTAAAATAGTGAAACCGATCATAAGAACAATGAGTCATTCATTGGAATTCCATGGAATGAAACCCATGTATCCTGTATGCCATTCATAAGTCATTTCATTGATAAACATAACAATACAAGGGTCCATGTTAGAGAGCAAGGATTATCATGAATCAATCACACATTAAAAAGGACTACTCCAACTTTCTATTTAATTTTTTAAGAACAAGGGGCCACATCACATTAAATATTAATTAAATATGAAGTCTATCAAGTCAAACAAGGCCTAGCACACAAATAATTTTTAAATTGAAGACATCACATCTTGTTAAAGGGATATATTATAAAACATAATTTTTTTTAACAAAAAAATCATTTAGTTCAAAAAAACATCACATTTAAGAGGCACAAATCAATTCACATAATATAATAATTTAAAAAATTTATAAAATATGGAAGGATAAATTCCTGGTTCAAAGAGGAACGTAAAAATGGTTCCTTGACCAATGAGTCATCTACCCACAAGGTATGAATCATTTATAGGTTATGCCAAGCACTTAAGAGGTGCCTTTGATTAAATCCACATCTGTATAAAAGAGGAAAAAAACCATTTATGACCTAGGATGATCATTTGATAGGGTTTTCATGTATTTTATCATTCAATTATAAATGGGAAAATCATACTCGCACACCAAAGGGATGTCTATGATCATTGTAAACATCCTTTAATTATGAAACATCAATCATCGGAAGTATAGAAAGTAACATATATCAATTTAGGGAAAATAAAACCATTTTAAGGTGATGCATGACTTGTTTTGGCATGTGGAACAATGAAGACATTTTACAAAGTAATGAACCTTTGATGGAAAATCAATATATCACCTACATTATACCAAGGATGATGCACATGTCTGATATCAAAGATTAATTTGGTCTAGTTTCAACGAAATTGAAGAAAACATCTAACACCCTGAAAATATGGAAAAATTGGTCATAATTAAATTGAACAACAAAGGATGGAAGAAACATGAATGATATGGGATAGGAAGATAAAGATTAATAATAGATTTTTACTACTGTCAATGGTGAGAGAAACATAGGTTAAATGAGGGAGATATTTTTATCCCTAGGTTGAAAGTGAGGAGAGATCCATGCATGGAGGGAGGTGGAACCCACATGAAAAGAAGAGGACTAGAAGGAGGCATCAAAATTTAAGATCATTAAGGCTAGAATATTCATTTCACCCACATATAATAGGGCACATGGTTTGGCCCCACAATTGGCCTAATCGTATCCCAATTGTGTGCTAAGGCACTACCCAATGAGATCTCCACATGGTTAAAGAAAAACACTTCTATAAAAATGCAAAAGCCATGAAAAAACCCAATTTCACCACCCTATTGTAGGTTGTAATTTCCATGCAGCTCATTCAGTATGGTCTAAAAATATTTTGTGGAACTTCTTTCCCCAATTTATCATGCCACATAGTTTTCTTGGGGGGCCACAATATTTCATACAAGCTATGTTCCCCTCTTAGTTACCTCTCATTTTGTGGTTCTTGGGTTCTAAAACCCCTAAAACTCGATGGAAAACCCTAGGGACCCCTTAGGTAATGAACCACATCTAAGGAAAACATATTGAAGTTCTAAAAGCTCATAATTCCATTTTGAATCCTAGTTTTAAAAACATGCCTTCCACTAAATTACATAATTCAAATTTCATAGTAATTTCATCCAGTCCAAAAAACACGGGAAACTATAATCTCACCACCTCGGAACTTCTCATACTTGGGAAGTTGTGGGGAAATTAAAATTAAATAATATGACCTACATGGGTCATAAAGTCTTATTAAAAAGGCTGTATTTCATTTCCAAATTCCTAACTCTCCTTCGAGTGTCACCTTATCATACGGTACATGAGTTGTACAAAATCAAGCCAATGATTGTTTTTCTGATCTAAAACACTAGGTCTGAGCTAACAGAAGCATGTCAAACTAGAGACATGATCTCTATGTTGTTTCTTTAACCATCTAAACAATGATGTTTCCACCATATGTTCTGGCATTTGAGTGACAATTTCGAATCATGAGGTCTCTACCCCCCGAATTGTCTTTCAAAACGTGTCTATAACATTCCAATGAAACTAAAAACATGAGACATGATACGATCCAAGGCTCAATTAAAAATTGACCTTATCTAATAAAACTAAAGGAAGATGAGTCAATCCACTACATACCAACCATTATCAAAAATATAGGCTTAGAAGTCCAACATACTTCCAAATATAAACCCGAAGCATTTAGATGTAGGTAACTCATGATTTTCGTAAAGAATTATCACTGAATACCATAACCAGCTTCTAGTGACATCTTTATCCAAAACCACACATTAATAAATCGTGTATCAAAAAAATCATAGTTGTAAACCCAATCCATCACACATGAAAAATTACACTTTTTAAACATCCTTTACGAGCCAGTCTGATGTTTGGACAACTTAGGATCAATAAAAAGAGTTCAATGATCTCACCCATGGAAAACCACAACCATAATCTTTAAAGATATATACTGATACATGGCCAAATTTCCATCTTTCGAAGACACTGACTGACCTAATGTGAAATCTACTTAGGAAATCAGGTAAAAAGAAATAGCTTGTGTCTATGAGTTTATCTAAGGAATTCATACTTGAGAACCCAATTATCACTCAATAATAACCATACCTCGAAGAAATCATGTTTCTAGAGCTCACTCTAACAGAAACCACCCAAAAAATCCCAATAACTTTTAAAAAATTAGCATGGAATAAGAAAACCACTATCATAGTATTCCAAAAAAATAAAATTTAGGGGATATGGTCTTTTTAAGACAGGATTACACTATGAAGATTTATACAATCTATAAAAGGATCTGATAATATTTTTCCACAAAGAGGGTGAAGTTTATAGTGCATTTTCAAACCAACATCTCTAGAAGAAAACAAAGAGACCTCTTGAACCATTACAGGTAGGCTTATTTAGAAGATCATAACTAATTTCACCAACGTATCATCATAAGGTGATCACAAATACCTTACTACACAAGGTATCCAATCACGCTTAAAGAAAAGAATTGACATCCCTTCATAATGAATTTTTTTTTGAATGTTTCATACACATTCAACCATTCATCATTACGATGATTCACAATTATAACATGATCCCAACTTACCATACTCAAGGGAGACTGAGAGAATCTTTAAGAATTCCTCAAGGTCATTCTTGGTTATGTACCTCCTTCCTGGAAGAACACACTTAACCAAAATTGATATGAAACTCCCTACCTTTAATGTTTAATTATTTTCATATTGTATAATAAAGAAACTCATCCCATGGAACACACTCTATCCACCACTACTACAGTTACTAGATGTGGCTAATATTCTTTGGTGAGTGTCAAAATAAAGAGAATGAAACTAACTGAATTCAAGAACCCTTGGTTTAGGTCTGCACTAGGTGTACATGTGATGCTCCCCAAGTCACACTTCCATCCATCATGACGTTAGGCATAAAAGAAAAAAACAGACCAATGTACTAAAACACCTGATCCTATTTATGAAATAAACCCAAAAAATTGGATGGGCCAGGGTATTTTCTAACACATATGTCACTCTACTCTGATGATGAACCACATTCAAAGTGTAACATCTCAAGCCACAATGATTCCACCAAACTAAACCTGTTCACTATATGATTTAATAGAATAATGTGTACCACGTAAATCAACACATACTATCTTGAGATTACAAGATAAAATAGAACATCCCCAATACTATTCATAGACTTATAATCCCTATAAATTTGAGTCTATATTGTCCCACACAATATAATTTACCTTGATTTTCATTACTCTGTATGTCATAAGAAAAAGATGATGAACTCTCAAGTCATCCAACAGTAAATGGAAGGAGTGGAGGGGTCACCTGACCTACTAAGTGTCTGACCATGCCCTGAAAATTTCTAAAAAACTATAATTGATTATAAAATAATTCTCACACTTTAAGAAAAGGTCAAAAAACTCATTACCACCATAAAAAATATGCATCTCTTTGGAAACTAAAATTCTTACATGGGAAATATCTCTCAAATGACACATCTCAATGGAAATTACTCAAAAGTAACTACCAAAGGTTCTATGATTTGAGGGTGATACCTACAATGGGTTAACCCCTTACCAAAATAGAATTTATTTTCCAAAATAAGGAAATGCCTATAAGAGGTCACTTGAAAAAAGTGTCTATCATTTAGATTCATACATAAGAAGTAATACGCATGCAGAAAACACTCATGTTTCTATTTCGAAGGAGCTACAAAATAAATTTTTAGAAATGATTTAAACTACCATTACATGATGTTTAGGAAAAAACAAAACTTGAGGTTTCTTTTAAGACATTAAACCAAATTTTTTTTAACTACCTTAAAATTTAAATGCTTATTTTTTTTTTATGAAAAACCAACTCTAATCATAAGAAAAACAATAAAAAAGTCATTTTAAAATACACTTTTAAGAATTATTTTGCAGTTCCATCCCATTTTAATTATGAAATTTTATCGTATACACCCATTGTAAACAAAAATAATTTACTTATAATTCATAAAAAACAAAAGAAGACAAAATATAATATATTATTTAAAGGAGTACTACTCATGTAATAATACCCATAAAAGTGGAAAATTTATATAAATACCTTTTTATTTCATAAAATACCCCCATGAGGTTATGCATTATGGAATATAAAAATAAGGGTGACCTACTAGGGTCCCCTTAAGAAATTTCAGGATCATAAAAAACAACCCAAATGATTTAAGAATTTAGATTTTGAAAACACCCTTAGAGGTTTAATTTTATCAACACCATGCCCCAACCGACCCACTTGGGTATAGTTATGACTTTATAATTTTAGCCATATGGTTATTAAGCCCATGAAAAGGGTACAATCCGTAATAAGGAAACCAATACATTTAAGGAAAAAATTAAACAACATTTACATTTATGGTTGTTGATAGATAGAAGGATTATACTAGATGATTCAGTTTTATGTGTTAAGACCTATCAAATTATAAATCACCCATACAATTTACAAGTTTTTGGTAGTTCCCATCTAAACACAACAATTTTATATTTCATAAAATAAAATTTAACATTTTTAATATTTATATGAAATCCTTTAAATATAAGAGTTACATCTATAATGGTTGGATTATACGGTCCACCCTTTCCAAATTTATAAAGTTCCCATAAACTTTTCGAATTGGAAAAATTTTCTCCAATTTAACTAAAACCAATATTTTCCAATCCATGATAAACAAGAATAGGAGAATTTATATTGGAATCATATCCCATTATTTTATTTCCTAAACATGGTAAAAATGGAAGTAAAAGCAAAGAAACACTCAAACATGGAATATAAGTAAAGTGTGATAATTAGATTACAAAATTATGATACTAAAATACCTAATCATGCATTAATATAAAATTTTTAATTAAATTTTTATCATGGAATATAAAAAAGAAGAAAAATAACACATAAGGAAAATAATTTTTTTTCAAATAGCCTAACAATGCATCCGACATGGAATGGGATATGCATGGCATGTGAATTAGTTAGGTTCCTATAATGATGCATGTAAGGCTTCCTCCATTCAATATCAGGACAAGGGTAAATGATATAAATCTCATAAACTAGTAACAAGGGAATGAAAACCAACCACTCAAAGTTAAATCATAAAAATATGTTACATCAAACATCACCGACAACACTCTTATCTTCATCCACAAGTAATTTTCCTCATACGTTGGTTGATCATTCCTAGTAATGACTATTTAGTTAGAATAAAAAAATTCATAGTCTATTGTATACCTTCCAAAAATAGTAGTACAATGTAAAGAGACCTATGATACCACTTTATATCATCCTGGTATGACTAACTACTAAGCTGGTGGCTGCAAGAACCCGGATCTCTATTTCAGGTATGTTTTTCATTTTCTGGTCATTTTAGAGAAAAAGAGGAAAATCTGGAAATTTTCAAGATACACGCTGTGTACTTTTTAAGTACATGCCATGTACTTTGATGCAGCGCGAAGCCGTGTGCTGGCAGTATCCAGGCCACACACACGGTGTGTAAGGGCAATGTGGAGGCCACTTAAATAGGAGTATGGAAAGGCCAAGTACACGCCGTGTACCCTAGAAGTACATGCCGCGTGGTTCCTTTTTTTCATTAGACGGACCAGGGTTGCTCCTAATCTATGAAAACAACTTCTTCTCTAGGTTCCTCGACTGAGAGCGACCCGTACGACCGTGAACACCCTCCGAGCCCCCGAGCCTCTGTCTGTTTTCCGAATCAACCACCGTCGATTGCATTGGAACCGCAGCGGTGAGCTCTTCCTTATTCTTTAGTTTCATTCCATGATTTTTCCTCTTTCTCAAGTTATCGTGGGTTGATCGTTTTGTGCTTTTTCATATATCTATTCCATTCTATGGAGAATCAAGACTTGCTGTCAAAGAATATTGATATCCTAGCATCAAGGTAGGTGGTTTGTTCCTTACCTTTCAAAGTCTATGAGTTTTATGTGCAATTCCACCAATACCCGTGAATGGGGTATTGCGTGTTTACCTTTTTGACACTTTTACTTTCCTGCCTTGATTTTATGCTTGTGTAGAAGTAAATTTGATCATGCTTTTGTGTAATTGCTGTGCTTGGATGTTTTTCCCATGCCTTGTTCTAGTTATAACCTTTGGGTTTTCTTAGCCTTTGGCCATTATACCTATCTTCCAAGACTTGTGACCGTAGGATGTAATGATATCCTGGACATGCTTTTTATGTTGTAGACTGGTTAACCGAGTAGCTCTATAGGTTTACTTTGGCCTTATAGTATTATTATGCACTAACTGGCATGGGACCGTGAAAACATAGTGCTATACACTACAAGGGATAAACCAAGTGAGCTTCCTAGAGAGTCTTGGATATTATAGAATACAGGAGGGTAGACTGAGTGATCTTCCTCAGAGAGTCTTAGACATTATACAATACAGGGGATAAACCGAGTGTGCTTCCCATAGATTCTTAGATATTATATACTACAGGAGGGTAGAATGAGTGAGGTTAATCAGAGAGTCTTTACTTGTTTTAATTTTCTATAAACCTTTCCAGCCTAGAGAAGGAATTGACTGAATGAGCTTCCTTAGAGAGTCTGTGATAGACCTGAGACTATAGGAGTAATTGACCGACCGAGCTTCCTCAGAGAGTTTCTAGACCTTGGTGCTATAAGAGGGTTTGACCGCATGATCTTCCTCAAAGAGTCGCTGACTACCCTAGAATATAAGGGGAATTGATTGAGCGAGCATCCCTAGAGAGTCTTATAATTTTTTATGACTAATTCAGATGGGTTAGGTTGAGTGCACTGCCAAGAGGGTTGTTGGTACTTCTCTGATAGGACCGTAGGGGTTGGATGAGAGTACTTCCCAGAGGGGCTCCTATTGTGGTTAGCTGTTTTCTTCACTGCTGCATGTTGTTCTATGGATTGATTACTGTTGCATATCATCCTATTACTGCTTACTGTTTACTATTACTTTTTACTTCCGTAACACCTCGACCCCGGTTACCTATAGTCGGTTCATTATTACGTAACATTGGCATGATCGTAAAAGATCAAGTCTCGAAAGACCGATTAGTTTAGTATCCTTGGAAACACTAGAAACATTCATAAGTCTTACATTACATCTTAAAGTAAAACAAAACTACAACAACATCTTGTCTTCATATCCCCTCATACTATCCCTTCAGTTCATTCATAATATACTTCTTCACATTCTGGAAAAATTAAAACACTGGAAGGGGTGATCTCAGATGCTCAGTAAGGATAACAATATAGTAGAAGATTTCAGAAATAAACATTAACATTTAAGGAAATGTATAAATAAAAAAAAGCCTTTTAAACTTGAACTTCATCATAATATGGAAAAAAAATTAAATAATGCCATTTACTTATTTACATGGATATTCTACCAGTCGAATAATCTCATGAAATATCAATAACCACTTTCATAATGATGGAATGCATAATTCCTGACTATCATAACCATGTAGCCAAGGCCTTGTTCCAAGACTACAAATAATATTTTTTCAAGGCCTCATGCCAAGACACTAGTTTGTCTCATGAGACCTACCGATGCATCAAGGAGCTATAGCGGGCTCCACCCGTCACTTATTAAGTCCAATTCATTCCTCATTTGAACAGGTTTAAACATATCATAAACCATAACATAATCATAACACATAAAACATGCATAAAGGAAACATAACATTTCCACATTTCAATCACAAGATATCAATAAAAAACATTGATATAATAAAAAACACTTTCAAAACCATTTCAAATACCAAAATAAAATAAAATTAAAACTTTGTATTTATTTTTCATTTTAAATAAGTTATGGTTTGTAGAGGAAGCCAAAACTCAAATAACGGTCACGACGGCAGAGAAGTCATTATTACTGCATATGCACAACAATAAAAACATTCCATTTTGTTGTTTAGTAAAACAATTCATATAAAAAGCTTCCTTTTGAATAAACGTAAAAGTCAAAGGGGTTTATACACCATATAAAAGAAAGTTGTGTATAAAACAAAATATGCCTCAATGAAAGGAGATTGAGATTGAGTCCTTACAAAGATATTTTTTTTAAATAAAATAGATCTATTATGTTTATTCACTATAAGTACACATAAAGAAAGTACAAATACAAGATATTACATAATAATATCATGACATAATTTGAAAGTAGGAGATTAACCAAAATAACGAAAATTGGGTTAAGAAGTTCTCGTACCTCGTGTCCGACTTGACTAGATCGTTCTTTAATATCCTGAATAATAAAATAGAGTTAATTTATATTTGCTTAAGAAAGTTTTTCATGTTCATTATTCCTTTTATATCACTTATTACCATGTTATTAACATTATATAATTATTTAAGTTAATAACGGTCATTTTGTCGATCTTTGGTACTTGAGTCAAAAATAAACTTCTTATAATTACAAGTTGTTCATGTGGTGAAATATCTATTATATCCAGAATTATATTCATGATGTAGATATCATATATATCCTATATATCCTGTATATACATGCATTTATAATATTACATAACATTTAGAGGTAAGAAATGAAATGCACCGTTCATGGAGACGGTAAGCCGTACGTACGCATGAGCACTACTTTCAATTCTATTTCATATTTAATGGAATTAAAATATAATTATATAAAGTTATAATATAATTACAGTATAATATAATTTATAATACCATTTACTATATCCTTTATACATCCCACATATGTCATTAACGATTCAAATCACTTTGAGGGGGTGGTAGTCCGCACTTCCTAAAATGAAATTATCGCATTTACCCATAATAGAAATCATAAAGGTATACCATAAATTAAAATAAATAATCATAAGGAAAACAAAAACATAATATATATCATATATAAAAATATTTTCATCATAATGGCCACCATTAGAGGTGTTAAAAGAATATTGAACAATCATCGTTTCGTGAGGCAGTAATTCGCCACCCACAGAAACAGTATGTTCTTTAACCATTAGACGAAGTTTTGTGTAAGTGTAAATAAAATTATTCTCATAAAAACATCCAAGTATATTTTAGATACTGGTGTTTTTAAAAAAGAAAGTAATTAAAAGAGTTTAATGGGTTGGAGGAGAAAAATAAAACAAAAGAACATAAGAGAAGACATTACCTTAAAATCGGGTAACTCTTTTTGATTTGAGCCAAAGGCTTCCTTGGGAGGACTTCTTCCCAATGTTAGGCTTCTATAAATAAAATAGGAATGTTGAGAGAGTATTTGGGCAAAGGTTTTATGAGCAAAATGGCTTTGATGGTGTGAATAAGGTGGTAGGGGTGGGGGCCTTTTATAAGAGGAGAGGAGGGGCACTCATGGAAGGTCATGAAATGTTACATTATTATGAAGTGATTTTCGGATTTCAAAGGTCCCACAATGATATATTTCAAGGATAAGGTGATAAGGGTTCTCAATATACTCATCCAATAGGTTTTTGACATGTTTAAGGCTTAGATTTTACATTATCTGTTCATTTTATTTAAATCGTTAATTAATGAGGTAATCACTGCATCATCATGGTGTCATAAAATTTTTTATTTATTTAATGTCTAAAAATTATATAAAAAAATATCATGATGTAGGAAATATTTTCAGTTTAAAATGAATATTTATAGTCTAAATGTTAACTTATATAACCCCGTGTAATAATTTGTTTAGTAAAACAACACATGCTTGTGACAATTTTATTTTTACTTTAAATAAAAAGTTATTAATGTAATTTTCTTACCCAAGTGGCTCCATGGGGTCCCCAAGTTGACCCATGGATTGTCTTGATCTGCCATGACTCATCCAAGAAGTGTAGGACACGTGTCAAGATATTTTTATATTTTTATAATATCTTTTTTACCTTAAATTTCACTAATTACTTTTAATCGCGATTAATAAAACTTAAAAGTTTCTATTCACCAAAATAATATTTTAATCCCATTGAACCACATTTTTATACCTAATGAAAACCATGTATGTTGTATTTTTGAAAATAAAATCACAGAAGTGGTAATGTTTCATTTACACAAAAAATTAGATTTTAAACTACCACTTAGTGGTTTCACTATTCATAAAAAATTGATGCTTTTCAGAAAAATACCAAAAATTCTCCCTAGGCTATATTTGATATTACTAATTCAAAAATGATGTCTATTTTACAAAATTCAAAACATATAAGTTGATTTAATTAATTTAATAATTAATTTCCACTGTCACAACAAATAGCGTGTTTTTTAGAAGTAATATATATCAAAAGTTTGACAATTGTTTATGTCCAATTTCAAAGAGAAATTAATTCTAATGACCACCATTGGATAAAATAAAAAAAATATTCTAATTATACTTTAAAACCACTCAATAGTATAATTTATTAATATAAATTATTTTTATTAAAAAAGTTGTTTTTATGCATTTTCTCTATCCATAGAAAATTGGATGTTCTCAGAAAATTACAAAAAATTCAACTTAGGATAATTTAGATATTCTGAATAAAAAAATGCAGTCCATTTTGAAATATAAAATTTATATAATTTCAAAAAGTGGTTATTACTGTTCATAACTGCTACTTTGATTGGTTGTGGTGTGTTAGAATCTAGAACTTGTGTACAATGCAAGCTATTGCATTATTGAAAGAGATGCGTATCATGAAAGCTTGGGGTGTTACATTCTCCCCTCCTTCAATAAATTACGTCCTCGCAATTTGGAAATGTTCTTCGAAAATAAAATGTTGAAAGTAGAAAATACCTTTGTGGAAAACTCACATCGGAAATAGGGTTAATATTAATATAACATTAAAATAAAGAAAGAGAAGTAAAAGGTCATCCGAGATAGCCCATACTAGGATTCTATGAAAATATGGATATGGAGGAAAAACAAACCATCAAGGTCTGATGGAGAGTTATAGAAAACAGGGTTAGAAGAAAGTTAAGTACAAGAAAATCACAAACTTGTTATTGGTTAAACGATCATTGATTCCCGAGTAGGAAAAGTTAACCGACAACGTTTTTGTTTTAAGTTACCTTTAATACAGTTGAGGAATTTATTTAGGAGATTTACTAAGAACATAAAGAAAAAAATTCATACTTTCCATTTAGACATTCATTCTTTAATAAATTTGTTACCACAAACCCATCTTTCACTCAAAAAGATAATAGAACTCAAAAATATTATATTTATCCTAATCATACAAGGTTTAAAATATTAACACATACCATTTAGATTAGGAAAACTATTTTTTAATAACCAGGGAATTCCTGTAGGCTACTGGCAGGTAATAAAGGCCTGTCGCACTATGGTTGTGGGTTCGATTCCTACAGCTTTGTCGAACGCGATGGGTAATCCCTCTACCTGCAGGTTGTCCTTTTCCAAAAACTATAGTATTATAATATTCCAAAAACAATCTTCAAAAATATTTTAACCTTAAACAATACTATCCAAAATTTAACTTAATCCATTTCAACCTTTATAGTTATCCAAAATACCTCTGTCAAGACTTTCTCTAAAAGGTCTCTAAATTCCAAAATCAATTGTAACATAAGATTCCCCAAATAAATTTAAGTTTCTCTTATTGTCACATATTAGAAATATCATTACCTTCATCATATTAAAACCTTAATGAAAAAAAAGTAATGTAGTACAATCCATATATATATCACATTATTCTTATAACCAGAATATAATCCTTGAGTCAAAAAGCACCAATACATTAATTATTACACTTCAACTGTAGTAAAAACGTAAGATTATACTTGATCCCATGGTCTTTTCTGAGGTAAGTTTCCCTAACGCTTAGGACATTCATTTTCATAATGCCCAATTTCCCTATAATTGTAGCATTCAACATTGATAGCCTCTTTCTTTCCCTTGCAATCACGAGCCTGGTGACCTTTTTATCCACATTTATAAGAAACTCCCATTCCTTTTAGGCAAGAAATGGGGTGATTCTTTCCACAATTATTTCATAATAGGAAATCATTCTTTCCATTTTTCCCTTTATCTGTCTTTTGTTCCACCATTCTCTTCTTCTCTAGCTTTACTTTATTGTCATAAGATTTAGAGAATTCCGTTTCTATCTTGATAGCACATGAGACAATATCTTCGTATGACGAGAAGGCTTGTGAGACTAATGCTCGATGAAGAAATGGGTTTAACCCATCAAAGAAACGATCGATCTTACTTCTTGGGTTACGTATATAATCTGCAGCATGCCTCGCTATCCGTGTAAAGTTTGACTCATACTTTGCGACATTCTCATTCTCATTTTGCCTCAGACACAGAAATTGTCTTTCCATATCTTCTTGATGGTCACGAGGAAAGTATTTTTCTAAGATAATCTCTTTTAACTCCAACCATTCCATATTCGATACTTCATCATCTTCCTTTCTGTTTTGAATCAGCGACCACCATTGATCGGCATCTCCAGTGAGGCGGTAAACTGCTATGACAACCTTCTCCCTTTCGCTACTCCCCAAGGCGTGGAATATTTTCTCTAAGGAGTTTATCCATTTCTTAGCTACTAATGGATTTTTACCCCCATTAAATGTTGGTGGTTGTTTCCTCATGAAGAGGTCTAACATTGATCCTCCATGTTGCGGATCAGGGTGCTCTATACAAGTAAGGTTATTATTCATAACCCGAGTGAGTTGTCCCAGTATGGTGATAAGTTGATCAGCACCAGTTGTATCTCTAGTTCCACAATAATTATCTTGAACAGGAGGGAAATCCCTACATGGAGTGCGTGCATTTATATGGTTTCCATTCTTCCCACTAGGCGCCATTTCTAAACAATGGCATAAACTAGAATAGTTTATGAATCAAAATACATAATTCCATACTTGTAAAACACTAAACATAAATTGAACTATAATCATAAAAATTTTTCTTAGAAGAAGTATATACTCATAAACCCTTTATAATGGTTTGTAAAGAATATGAGAATTATCCTAAGCATATCCCCCAGGAGTTTCGTAACTGAGAGTGTAGCAAGGCCCATTTTCGTGCACTAGTTCCCGTTCGAGTCTAGCTCAAAGTGGTGTTTTCGGGTTTTACACCTAAGTACATCTGTTCCAGAGCTGCCTCTACCTGCTCGTATCCAAACATGGATGTATTTCTCAAAAAACTCACAAAATCTCTATAATACCAAAATTCTAGGATGTTTTCTATACTAATCCTCAAAGTCTATCTTTGGGCTATGTGCTCTAATCATTGTTTATCTAAATCTAGCTTCCAAGGTTAGTACTATACTGTCTCTGATACCAACTATAACACCTCGACCCCGGTTACCCAGAGTCGGTGCATTATTACGTAACATTGGCATGATCGAAAAAGATCATGTCTCGAAAGACCGATTAGTTTAGAAGCCTTGGAAACACTAGACACATTCATAAGTCTTAAATTACATCATAAAGTAAAAAACACTACAACAAAATCTTATCTTCATATCCCCTCATACTGTCAAACCCTGACCGCAGATGTCCTTATTTTTTTCTTCTTTCTTGGTCTCGGTTTAATTTTTTCGAGGTTTATTTGTGTTTGCGGTTTCACGTCGGTGCACGGTCACCACATCGTTAGCGGTGACCGTTCATTCAGCCCGGGTAACCGTGTGTTCATCCGAAGTTTTAAATATTAAAGTTTTTATGTTGAAATTTTATTATTATTATAATTAACTAATTTTATTTTTTATTTTTTTTATTATCATTATATTACTATTATTATTATTATTATTATAAATTTTTATAATTTTTATAAAGTTTTATTATATTTAGGATTTGTTTTATTTAATTACTTATACTATCTTTCAATATTATTATTAGTATAGTATTTTTATTTTAATATTATGTTTATAGTATTTTATTATTATTATTATTATTATTTGTTTAGATATATATATATATATATATATATATATATATATATATATATATATATTTTCTAACGCTAATTCCCTCTCTCCCGTAGCCCCCCGCCTTCTCTCTCTCGTCCCCGCGCGGCTCCCCCTCCCCTCGTCCTGGCCTCTTCCTCGGCCTCCTACCGGCGCCCGAATCCCCTCCCGCTCTGGTGCTCCTCCACCCGTGCGGCCTCCGGCATCCGCAACCGGTCCCTCCGGAGAACTCCCCAACCTCTGGTGCCCGACATTCACCACATTCCCCGTTTCTGGCCGCCCCTCCTGCGCGCTCCGCTCGACCGGCCTTCCGGCCTCCGCGCAGGTGCGCCTGTTGCCGCGCCCTGACACCGCCCCGGCGGTCCCGGCTTTCCGTCGCCGCTACCCCCGCCCCGTCTGGCTCCCGTTCTGGCCACCTCTGGCCTCCGGCCCACCATGCCCCTGCCTCCTGCATCCGGCACCGCACCACCGGCCTCCGCCCCGCTCCCCTCGTCCCGACCTCCGCCTCGGCCCCCTACCCGCCTCCCTCGTCCGGCCACATCCGCCGCAGCCACGACCCTCGGCTCCCCGGCTCCCGACCGCCACCGGCCAGCACCTCCGGCGAGCCCCCCTACCGGCCAACAGCCCTCGGCCCCCTTCCGGCGTGTCCCGCTCCGTCTAGCGACCTCCGCCGCCGTTACGGCATCTCGGCCCACCCTCCGGCTCTCCTACTGGCATTCCGGTCTCCTACGGCGACCTGTCTTTGTTGTCCGGTGTCATTCCAACGTCCCTTGCCCTGTTCCGGCGACCCCGCTGGCGTTCCCCATCCCCGCTGGCACCCTTGCTTTGCTCTGGCACCACCTGCCGGCGTTCCCCGATCTTTTACGGCGCTTCGACCGGCTCCGCCAAAACTTTCGGAGGCCGCGTACCGGATTTCCGCGGCCCCGGCCAGCCTCCATCGTCTTGCGCTGGCCAGTTGCGCACCCGATAATCCGCGCGCAACCTCTGGCGGTCCCCCTGCCGGTGCGCGCCGCCCCTTTAACTGGTACCCGACCCCGGCGGTCGAGCGCGTCTGCATCGAGGTATTCTTTTGTAACTGTTTACTGGTTGAGTTTTTTTTATAGTTTGCTATTTTTGCTGTTTTGGTGTTTGTTGCAGCACGTTGGCGGAATATCTCCGTAACGCTGAGGTTTTCGGCTTGCGAGCACGTACGCGCCGCATGAGGTGTGTTGCGTCATCAGGATCGGTTTGCAAATCGAGCGCATTGGCGAGATAACCTCGCGATACTGTGTTCATCAATGTGTGTGTGTTTGTGCGTTTGTGCTAGGTACGACACACTGTGCGTTTGGATTTCAAGCTGAGGTAGGTCTCCCATTGCACTCGCCTTTAAATTTAGAATTTATTTATTCCTTGTCTTTTTTATCGAGTTTCAGTAAATTTAAAATTATTATTAAGTAGTTATTTATTTTGTGGTGATCTGCTGATAATGAAAGTTGTTTAATTCTAGCGTTTCATTGAAAGTGTTTTTCTTTGTTTTAATTGTGTGCTTCCATAGTAATATTGCTAATGGGTTCTTTATGAAATGTGAAATTCATGTTGAATTGTGTTTTGAAATGTTTTTGGTGTGTGTAAATTGGTAGGTGGATTGTTTATGGAAAAGTTGTTTCATAGAACCTTGATTAAAGGAAATGTTGTATGACCTTTAAATTTGATTTTGGGAAACTTTAAGCGTGGTTCTTGGTTGTTGAAAAATGTTTTCCTTTGAAGTGTGAATAAAAGTTTGGATTTCATTTGAGAAATAACATTCCTTCAAAAAAAATGATTAAAGGCCCGTTTGGCCCTTGAGCTGGATTTTGGAATTTATCAGTGGTGGTTTGGTTTTCCTTAAATGGGTTTCTAAGTATGTTTTTCTGGTTTTCAACATGTTGGCGTGTGTTATATCTGTTGGAAACGCTTTGATATTAAATGGTTTAAATGTAGTGATGTGGCAGCCCAGTTGGCACTTTTTTGAATGTGAAGTGAATATGTAAATATACGTACTTATGGGGCATCTCTATAGAGGTACTTCCCTTCGAGGGTTGTCTTATAGCGATGTCCGTGTAAGGGGATGGCAAGTGCGGTGAGATGAGTCACACATGCGAGGGCCTCCCACTTACACAGTATTATCGAAATCACCATGGGTTCCTGGGTGGCTTATAGATTACCGAGTGACAGTTGCTTGCTAGCCCTGATTAGACGGGTTAGTACCCCCTGGAGTCGTGGACAGGCCAGGTGGGATGTGCCACTGGTTGGATATTAGGGCGGCCAGTTGGTTACTAACTGTGGAGTACCATGCCGGCAAGTAGTCTGAACCCGAGTACGTCTAGGGGTTTTCTAGGGATGTTTAGGATTACCCATGGTTACTTGTTTTTTCCTGCTTGTTTACTTTCAGTTTTTTTTCTTTACAGCTTATACTGGTTACTTTGTGAAAATGGCTTCCAAATAAAAATGCGTTTTTCTCTTGTGTAAAATTTGAAAATGTAACACTTCTTCCTCTTTCAGAATGAATTTAGCATCAATGAAAAGAAATTAAACTTTTGAAAAGATTAAGGGTAATGTCTTGTGTTTTGATTTTAAAGTGAAACATTATGAAAGCTTACTTTTATACATTGTAGTTCAAACCTAGAATATATAGATTCTTTATTTAATGGTAGTGATTTGGGTTTTGTTGTTGGGCTTGCCTACTGAGTACTTTCTATGCTCACGCCTATCTTTTACCATTTAAGTTATAGGTTCCTTGTGTTGAGGTTTTTCCTGGTTTGAGTCGCTCCATGATGGAGTGATGCTGGTGTTTAGTTGGGTGGTGACCGTTAGGTCACGTGGAGGTATGTTTGTGACGTAGTTTTATTTCTCTTGTTAGAGTTGTCTATTTTGTTTAGTTATATTCTTTCTTTTGATCCTGTTTTTGGTTTGGGCTGAAATCATTCCCAACGATTAAAATTTCAATGCTCAACACTAGTTTCCATCTCGGGGGGATCGGGAACACCCCTCGAGACCTACCGCGGACCGGCTCGGGTGACCGGTTTAGGGTCGACCCGGGCTGGTTCGTGAAAAAATGGTATCAGAGCAGGTTCTTGTTATTTGGGTTGTCTGGTAGGTGGAGATTAGGACTGTCGGGACTCGAGAGGTAGGTACAGGAAGGACGTCATGAACCCTTTCCCGTCCCACACCTCGAGTCTCCAGGGGTAGTCCGGGAATTGTGTCCTTGTCTCTTTCTGGTTTGTCTTGGATTGAGAGATGACAACGGAGGCAGGCCAAAGTTACATCATGATTTCACATGGAGTAGTGACCCATGTGGAGTCTGAGTACACGGTTTGAATTCCTCCTAGTGTTCGACGCTGACTTGGGACATGGCCCACTACAATGTCACCAGGTTGAGCGTGACTACAAGTCCCTCACTCCAGTGGTTGATGCAAATTTGGATGCTGCTTTTGTTTTGGTCTGTGTAAGTACGTTGTTGGAAATGTAAAAGGTTTTTGAAAAATTGGACTAGTTTCTTTAAGAAGACTTTAAATGTATGAAATTGGTTTTAAAACTGAAATCTCTTGAATTTCAAATTCGTTATTGCTAGGAGTTGGTCGAGAATGGTTCGGGATGAAACCCCAGGTCCTCTTTATGAACGTTTGCACATGTGTGAGAATGCATGGAAAAAAATGTGTGTTGGTGCGAGTATTATTGGACAGAGGATGAAGAAATGTGCAACGGTTCATGAGATTACCTGGCTGTGTATTTGAAATTAAAGTCTTGACCTTGTTTTCTAAATTGGTTTTAAAGGGGAAACGAGATTGGAAAGTTTTGGTTTGAAAGTGGATTGGTTTTGGAAAGTTGTCTTGAAAGAGGGTGGTTTTAAAGTCTAAAATAAAAAGTGGATTTTAAAAAGGAGATTTTATTTTGGGTTGTGTTTGTGTTTGTTTGGTCTTTGTGCTGACTGTTTTTGATGAAGGCGCTTTTATTGATGTTGCTTCGGTTTGATATTGGGTTTGGCTTTGTGTTTTATATGTTGCTCAGGAAATTCCACCCAGAAAGGTCTCTAAGGATTCAGATATGTCATGCCCAGTTTTTGGTCCTCCTCATACTTTGCCTATTCTCCATGGTGATCAGGGTCCGTTGGAGGCAGTGGAATGGCTCGAGGGAGTGGAGCGTGTCTTTAGAATGTTGGGAACTCCCAATAATGTTAAGGTTCGTGCAATTATGGAGTTGTTTGAGGGTCCAGCTCTGGACCGGGGGGAAGATGGTTGCCCCATCGCCAACTCAAGTTGGAGTGATGTGGGATGTCTTTAAAATCATTTTCATCCAATGGTTTCTACCTGAGAAAGTGAAGCTGGAGAAAAAGATGGAGCTTGTGCATATTCAACAAGGCCAACAGACGGTGAAGGCATATGTTGACCATTTCAAGGAACTGATTTCCTTTTCTCCAGAGGTAGCGTCGCATGAGCTCATGAAGGCCTCTCTTTTCACTGGGGGTCTTCGTCCAGAGATCAAGGAGCCAGTCCTTCCTTCTAAAGACCAACGTTTCGAGAAGCTGATAGAGGAAGAATTTTTGGCTGAGTTGGTTTCCGAAACACAGTTGGTTAGTACTCCAACATCCCCGATTGTTCGTAAGAGTTCCCCCTCTGGTGTGGAAAATACGCCAGAGATACCTGTTCCTCAGGAGTTATCCCCCTTGGTCCCAGCTTCCAGTTCATCAGATCGTTCAATGGTATGCTATAAGTGTGGTCGTTTTGGGAATTTAAAGCCGTCTTGTCGCAACCCTCCGAAGGCGTGTCATCGATGCGGCTATCTGGATCATCTGGAGAAGTTTTGCAGGAAGTGTCGCTTGAAGGGGACGTCGTGATGGGAGAATTTCAGTACCTGACTGTGAGGTAGAAGATGCTTCAGCCATCAGAGCCCCAGCCACAAGTCTCGGGGTGAAGCTCAGGCACAACCAGGAGTTCCCAGGGTTGTGAAGCCTTGGTCCAGGTTCTGTTTTCCGTATTGATGGTGGAACAATTAAAAACCTTTTCATACTTGTTTTCCTGCTATTAAAGTTTCAACAGTGTTGTAAATGCATTGTTTTTCTATAAAGTGACGATGGAATTGTTCTATGATAATCTAAGCAGACTTGTCGTGTGGTTGTGATATTCTGATTCGTGTGTCTTTCTTAAGAGTGTGTTCGACCTTTGTGTGGTTTGAACTCAGTTCAACTATGCTTTTCGGATGTGGTTATGATTTGTGGACTTCAATGGATCATGTATCCAATTTGATGTTTGGTTAAATATTTTTCTGGGGGTTATCCCTAGTGTTGAAGTTTGTTGACTCTAGTCGTGGTTTCAATGTTTCGACGAAGGTGTTAATCTGATCGTGTTATAGGAGTCGGTTTGGGTCGGTTATGAGTTCCCGCACGGGACCCGCCTCTTTGTGGTAGTATGTTTTCGATGTTCAATTTTCAAACTAGTTGAGTTCTTGTGGTGGGGAGAATCCCTTCATATTCTCCCCTCAACCTCGGACTTCAGTTTTCTCTTGAATCGGTCGGGTGTGACCTGTGTAGAGTAAGGTCATCCTAAGATTCTCAATCCTCTTCGGTTCCTTTAGTTCCGTTTGGGCATAGACCTGAATCTTGACCGACTTTTGGCTTGGTGACTTTCTGGGGGCAGAAAGTATCTGTGGTGGGGAGAATTGTCACACCCTGACCGCATATGTCCTTATCTGTTTTCTTCTTTCTTGGCCCCGGTTTAATTTTTTCGAAGTTTATTTGTGTTGGCGGTTTTGCACCGGTGCGCGGTCACTACATCAATAGCGGTGACCGTGCGTTCAGCCCGGGTTACCGTGTGTTCACCCGGCGTTTTAAATATTATTGTTTTTATGTTGAAATTTTATTATTATTATAATTAACTAATTTTATTTTTTATTTTTTTTATTATCATTATATTACTATTATTATTATTATTATAAAGTTTTATTATTATTATAATGTTTTATTATTTTTAGGATTTGTTTTATTTAATTACTTATACTATCTTTCAATATTATTATTAGTATAGTATTTTTATTTTATTATTATGTTTATAGTATTTTATTATTATTATTATTATTATTATTATTATTATTTGTTTATATATATATATATCTTTTTTTTCTAACCCTAATTCCCTCTCTCCCGCAGCGCCCCCTTCTCTCTCTCTTCCCCGCGCGGCTCCCCTTCCCCTCGTCCCGGCCTCTGCCTCGGCCTCCTACCGGCGCCCGACTCCCCTCCCGCTCTAGTGCTCCTCCGCCCGTGCGGCCTCCGGCATCCGCAACCGGTCCCTCCGGCGACCTCCCCGTCCTCCGGCGCCCGACCTCCTCCACATTCCCCATTTCCGGCTGCCCCTCCTGCGCGCTCGCCTCGACCGGCCTTTCGGCCTCCGCGTAGGCGCACCTGTCGCCGCGCCCTGCCACCGCCCCGGCGGTCCCGACTTTCCGTCGCCGCAACCCCCACCCTGTCCGGCTCCCATTCCGGCCACCTCCGGCTGCCGGCCCACCTTGCCCCTACCTCCTGCATCCGGCACCGCACCACCGGCCACCGGCCTCCGCCCCGCTCCCCTCGTCCCTGCCTCCGCCTCGGCCCCCCTACCCGCCTCGGCCCCCCTACCCGCCTCCCTCGTCCGTCCGCATCCGCCGTAGCCACGACCCTCGGCTCCCCGGCTCCCGACCGCCGCCGGCCAGCACCTCCGGCGAGCCCCCCCTACCGGCCAGCAGCCCTCGCCCCCCTTCCGGAGTGTCCCGCTCCAGCCAGCGACCTCCGCCACCGTTCCGGCATCCCGGACCACCATCTGGCACTCCTACCGGCGTTCCGGTCTCCTCCGGTCACCTGCCTTTGCTATCCGGTGTCATTCCGATGTCCCTTGCCTAGTTCCGGCGACCCCGCCGGCGTTCCCCTTCCCCGCCCGCACCCTTGCTTCACTCCGGCACCACCTTCCGGCGTTCCCCGGTCTTTTCCGGCGCTCCGACCGGCTCAGCCACAACTTTGGGAGGCCGCGTACCGGATTTCCGCGGCCCATCCAGCCTCCATCGTCTTGCGCCGGCCAGTGGCGCACCCGGTAATCCGGACGAAAACTCTGGTGGTCCCCCTGCCAGTGCGCGCCACCCCTTTAACT
Organism: Viscum album; assembly: GCA_963277665.1. Classification (NCBI taxonomy): domain Eukaryota; kingdom Viridiplantae; phylum Streptophyta; class Magnoliopsida; order Santalales; family Viscaceae; genus Viscum; species Viscum album. The sequence goes on from OY728133.1 coordinate 253,245,799, forward strand.
GGCACCCAACCCCGGCAGTAGAGCGCATCTGCGTCGAGGTAGTCTTTTGTGACTATTTTCTGGTTGAGTTTTTTTATAGTTTTCTATTTTTGCTGTTTTGGTGTTTGTTGCAGCGCGTCGGCGGAATATTTCCGCAATGCTGAGGTTTTCGGCTTACGATCATGTACGCGCCACGTGAGGTGTGTTACGTCATTGGGCTCAGTTTTCGAATCGAGCGCGTTGGCAAGATAACCTTGCGATACTGTGGTCATCAATGTGCGTGTGTTTGTGCGTTTGTGCGAGGTGCAACACACTGTGCGTTTGGATTTCAAGCTGAGGTAGGTCTCCCATTTCACACGCCTTTAAATTTATAATTTATTTATTCCTTTTCTTTTTTATCGAGTTTTAGTAAATTTAAAAGTATTATTAAGTAGTTATTTATGGTGTGGTGATCTGCTGATAATGAAAGCTATTTAATTCTAGCGTTTCATTGAAAGTGTTTTTCTTGGTTTTAATTGTTTGCTTCCATAGTAATATTGCAAAATGGGTTCTTTATGAAATGTGAAAGTCATATTGAATTGTGTTTTGAAATGTTTTTGGTGTGTGTAAATTGGTAGGTGTATTGTTTATGGAAAAGGTGTTTCTTAGAACCTTTATTAAAGGAAATGTTGTATGACCTTTAAATTTGATTTTGGGAAACTTTAAGCGTGGTTCTTGGTTGTTGAAAAATGTTTTCCTTTGAAGTGTGAATAAAAGTTTGGATTTTATTTGAGAAATAGCATTCCTTCAAAAAAAATGATTAAAGGCCCGTTTGGCCCTTGAGCTGGATTTTGGAATTTGTCAGTGGTGGTTTGGTTTTACTTAAATGGGTTTCTAAGTATGTTTTTTTGGTTTTCAACATGTTGGCGTGTGTTATATCTATTGGGAACGCTTTGATATTAAATGGTTTAAATGTAGTGATGTGGCGTCCCGGTTGGCACTTTTTTGATTGTGAAGTGAATATGTAAATATACGTACTTATGGGGAATCTCTACAGAGGGACTTCCCTTCGAGGGTTGTCGTTTTGCGGTGTTCGTGTAAGGAGTTGGCAAGTGTGGTGAGATGAGTCACGTGTGCGAGGGCCTCCCACTTACACAGTATTATCGAAATCACCATGGGTTCCTAGGCATCTTATAGATTACCTAGTGACGGTTTCTTGCTAGCCCTGATTAGACGGGTTAGTACCCCCTGGAGTCGTGGACAGGACAGGAGGGATGTGCCACTGGTTGGCTATTAGGGCGGCCAGTTGGTTATTGACTGTGGAGTACCACGCCGGCAGGTAGTCTGAACCCAAGTACATTCAGGGGTTTTCTAGGGATTTTTAGGATCACCCATGGTTACTTGTTTTTCCCTGCTTGTTTACTTTCAGTTTTTTTTCTTTACAGCTTATACTGGTTAGTTTGTGAAAATGGCTTCCAAATAAAAATACATTTTTCTCTTGTGTAAAATTTGAAAATGTAACACTTCTTCCTCTTTTAGAACGAATTTAGCATCAATGAAAACGAATTCAACTTTTGAAAAGATTAAGGGTAATGGCTCGTTTTTTTATTTTCAAGTGAAACATTATGAAAGCTTACTTCTATACATTGTAGTTCAAACCAGTAATATGTAGATTCTTTATTTACTGGCAGTGCTTTGGGTTTTGTTGTTGGGCTCGCCTACTGAGTACTTTCTGTGCTCACGCCTATCTTTTACCATTTCAATTGTAGGTTCCTTGTGTTCAGGTTTTTCCTAGTTTGGGTCGCTCAGTGATGGAGCGACGCTGGTTTTTAGTTGGGTGGTGACCGTGAGGTCACGTGGAGGTATGTTTGTGACGTAGTTTTGTTTCTGTCGTTAGATTTTTTTGTTTTGTTTAGTTATATTCTTTCTTTTGATCATGTTTTTGGTTTGGGCTGAAATTGTTCCCAACGATTAAAATTTCAATGCCTGGCACTAGTTTCCATCCCGGGGGGATCGGGAACGCCCCTCGGGACTTTCTGCGGACCGGCTCGGGTGACCGGTTTAGGGTCGACCCGGGCTGGTTCGTGACACATACTATCCCTGTAGTTCATTCATAATATACTTATTCACATCCTGGAAACATTAAAACATTGGAAGTGGTGAGCTTAGATGCTCAGTAAGGATGAAAATATAGCCGAAGAATTTATAAATAAACATTAACATTTAAGGTAATGTATAACTAAATAAATCCTTTTAAACTTGAACTTCAGAATAATATGGAAAAAATAAAATGAAATAATTCCATTTACTTATTCCCATGGATATTCTACTAGTCGAATAATCACATGCAATATCAATAACCACTTTCATAATGATGGAATGCATAATGCCAGACTATCATAACCACATAGCCAAGGCCTCGTGCCAAGACTACAAATAAGATTTTGTCAAGGCCTCTTACCAAGACACTTGTTTGTCTCATTAGACCTACTGGTGCATCGAGGAGCTATAGTGGGATCCACCCGTCAATTATTAAGTCCAATGCATTCCTCATATGAACGGGTTTAAACATATCATAAACCATAACATAATCATATCATGTAAAACATGCCTAAAGGAAACATAACATTTCCACGTTTCAATCACAAGATATAAATAAAAAACATTGATATAATAAAACAAACTTTCAAAACCATTTTCAATACCAAAATAAAAGAAAATTAAAACTTTGTATTTATTTTTCATTTTAAAAGAGTTATGGCTTTTAGAGGAATCCGAAACTCAAATAGTGGTCACGACAGCAGAGAATTCATTGTCACCGCATACGTACGACAAGAAAAACATTATTTTTTGTCGTTTAGTAAAATGATTCATATAAAAAGATTCCTTTTGAATAAATGTAAAAGTCAAAGGGGTTTATACACCGTATAAAAGAAAGTTGTGTATAAAACAAAATATGCCTCAATGAAAGGAGATTGAGACGAAGTCCTTACAAAGATAATTTTTTTAAATAAAATAGATCTATTATGTGTATTAACTATAAGTACACATAAATACAGTATAAATACAAGATAGTACATAATAATATCATGACATAATTTGAAAGTAGGAGATTAACCCAAAGAACGAAAATTGGGTTAAGAAGTTCCCTTTCCTCGTGTCCGACTTGATTCGATCATTATTTAATCTCCTAAATAATAAACTAGATTTAATTTTAATTTTCTTAATAAAGTTTTTCATGTTCTTTATACCTTTTATATCACTTATTACCATGTTATGAACATTATGTAATTATTTAAGCTAATAACCGTCATTTTGTCGATCTTTGGTAATTGAGTCAAAAATAAACTTCGTATAATTACAAGTTGTTCATGTGGTGAAATATCCATTATATCCAGAATTATATTCATGATATAGATATCATATATATCATATATTTCCTTTATATACATACATTTATAATATTACATAACATTTAGAGGTAAGAAATTAAATGCACCGTTCATGGAGACGGTAAGCCGTACGTACACATGAACGCTACTTTCATTTATATTTCGTATTTAATGGAATGAAATTATAATTATATAAACGTATACTATAATTACAATATAATATAATGTATAATACCATTTATTACATCCTTTATACATCCCACATATGGCATTAACGATTCAAATCCGTTTTAGGGGGTGGTAGTCCGCACCTTCTAAAATGAAATTATCGCGTTTACCCATAACAGAAATCGTAAAGGTATGAAATAAATGACAAATTCAGAATCATAACGGAAAAATACATAATATATATCATATATAAAAATAGTTTCATCCTAATGGACACTATGATAGGTGTTAAAAGAATATTTAACAATCATCGTTTCGTGAGGCAGTAATTCGCCACCCACAGAAACAGTATGTTCATAAACCATTTGACGAAGGTGTGTGTTTGTGTAAATGAAATAATTCTCATAAAAACATCCAAGTATATTTTATATACTGGTGTTGTTACAAAAGAAAGGAATAAAAAGAGTTTAAGGGGTTGGAGAAGCAAAATAAAACAAAAGAACATAAGAGAAGACATTACCTTAAAATCGGGTAACTCTTTTTGATATGAGCCAAAGGCTTCCTTGGGAAGACTTCTACCAAAATTGGGGCTTCTAGGAGTAATGGAGGGCGGTTGATAGAGTATTTGGGTAGAGGTTGTCCGAGCCAAATGGCATTGATGGTGTGAATAAGGTGATAGAGTTAGGGGCCTTTTATAAGAGGAGAGGAGGGGCACTCTTGGAAGGTCATGAAATGTTACATTATTATGAAGTGATTTTCGTATTTAAAAGGTCTGACAATGAAATATTTCTAGTATAAGGTGATTAGGGATGTAAATATACTCATCCAATAGTTTTTTTACAAGTTTAAGTCTTATATTTTACATTATCTTTTCATTTTATTTAAATCGTTAATTAATGAGGTAATCGCTGCATCATCATGGTGTCATAAAAATTTTAATTTATTTAATGTCTAATAATTATATTAAAAATATCATGATGTTGGAAATCTTTTTATATTTCCACTGAATTTTTATAGTCGAAAAGTTATCTTATATAACCCCATGTAATAATGGTTTTAGTAAAACAACACATGTTTTTGACAATTTTATTTTTACTTTAAATAAAAATTTATTAATGCAATTTTCTTACCCAAGTGGCTCCATGAGGTCCCCAAGTTGACACATGGATTGTATTTGTCGGCCATGACTCATCCAATAAGTGTAGGACAAGTTTCAAGATATTTTTATATTTTTATAATATCATTTTTACCTTAAATTTCACTAATTACCTTTAATCACGATTAATAAAACTTAAAAGTTACTATTCACAAAAAAAAATATTTTAATCCCATTGAACCACATTTATCTTCCTAATGAAAACCATGTATGTAAGATTTTTCAAAATCAAATCATATAAGTGGTAATGTTTCATTTACATGAAAAATTAGTTTTTAAACTACCACTTAGTGGTTTCACTATTCATAAAAAATTTAAGTTTTTCAGAAAAATACCAAAAATTCACCATAAGATATATTTGATATTACTAATTAAAAAATGATGTCTATTTTAAAAAATTCAAAACATATAAGTTGATTTAATTAATTTAATAATTAATTTCCACTGCCACAACAAATAGCGTGCTTTTAAGAAGCAATATATATGAAATGATTGACAATTGTTTATGTCCAATTTCAAAGTGAAATTAATTATAATGACCAAAATTGGATAAAATTGAAAAAACATATTATAATTATAATTTAAAACCACTCAATAGTATAATTTATCAATATAAATTATTTTGATTAAAAAAGTTTTTTTTAAGTATTTTCTCTATTCATAGAAAATTGGATGTTCTCAGAAAATTACAAAAAATTCAACTTAGGATAATTTCGATATTCCGAATACAAAAATGAAGTCCATTTTGAAATATAAAATTTATATTATTTCAAAAAGTGGGTATTACTATTCATAACTGCTACTTTCATTGGTCGCGGTGTTAGAATATCGAACTTGCGTACAATGCAAGCTATTGAATTATTGAAAGAGAATCATATCGTGAAAGCTTGGGGTGTTACAACTTCTTACTGTACTATTACCTGCCATATGCTAACTGATTGTTAGGCACAGATCTTTGTGTGGTTTCTTATGGAGATTTAGTCTCACATCCCGTTTGGGCCATGCTTTTTGGCCCAAGAAGACTATGTTGTTGCAAGTATAGACAAGGGAAAGCGTCCTTCAACTTCTGGTACTTGATTGCTTTGGAGCAGGAGAGCATGGGTCCAAGCCGAGGTTTGTGATGCTTAGGAGTTGCATATCTGTTTACTTTTCCTTGTACTTTGGTTTATTATTGTATTCTGCATTGTGACTTGTTTGGATTCTTTATTAGACATATGTATCATGAATCATTTCACATATACATGTGTGCTCTAGCTATTTATTGTTTTAGTCTTCTGCTGTTTATTATTCTTGGATATTCACTACCTCTGCTATTTTATTTTTGTTTACTTCCTCTAGGTACTCAGCCAATGAGGGCATAATTTCCCTACTATCACACCCAAGGCCCTCTCTGCTAGTCAGAAGCCTCTGGCATTTGGGGAAATGCACTTGAGGCCATGTGACCAACCCGATACGGGGCACCTCTGGGTGGCTTCTGGAACTGAGATGTTACAAAGTGGTATCAGAGGAATTATTTTCTCTTGATTTACTGTTTGGAGCCTTTAGCAAGGGATAGGAAGGATTTGGTACTTGGTAATAACCTGTGCCTGAAAGATGATAACCCGTGTATAGGGAAAATCCAACCTACCTCATTTATTGCATTTTTCTGGTCTTGAGAATTTACGGTTGATATGATTTCACCTAGAGTGATTCACATGCCTTGTGTTGTTATTTTTGTGCTATTGTGGTTCTATTTCTATCGCAACCCGATAATATGAGGGCATGCCATCTCATGCATCATATAGAAACTTGTTAGAAATCACATGACATGCATTCTTGCCATGCCATCTAGGGTGCATTAGTGATTTCATGTTGTTTTGATAGATGATTTGGTAGAATCCCTGCACTTTAATAGAGTAATTGTTTGAATTGTACCTTGCTTAAACGAACACCAAATTTTGGTTCTTGAGGTGTTATGGGACCTCATGAATCAGAACTTGGTGGATCATTGACTTGTTTCTATTTTATGTGACTTGTATTAGATGTCAAGATTTGATTCGTGGGGAGTATGTGCCCTCACAGATCGAAATTTGGATCCTTCATGTCTGTTTTCAGTGTTTTATGGGCTTTGGTGTTGTTTCTAAGATACTGCTTGGAAAAACACAGAATACACGACGTTTACTTGACTACATTCCATGTAGTTTTGAACCATGTCATTGACTGTGTGAGCCGAAACACGGGGCGGTGAAAATGTTTTTAGGAACACGCCGGGTACGGTTGTTACACGCCGTGCAATAGTGAGCCGAGTACCCGGCCATGTCACTAAGAACACATGTAAGGGAATATCGTGTAGTACACGCAGTTTTGGGTATGAACACACTGTGTAGTCTTGTTCTAGGTACACGACCATGCCACGAGCAACATGGGACAAGGTTATATCTCCTATACACGCTGTGTTTGTTCGGAACACACCGTGTAAAGGTCAGCTGTGTAGTCGGCCGTGTAACTAACAACACGGGTATCCAAAACCTAGTCTAGTATAGGCCATGTCCTTATTGAACACGCTATATAGTCTAGGGTTAAGAGGACCGTGTGAGTTATCCGTGTAGAGAGACTTGGGTATGGGAATGGAGTTCAAGTTAAAGCCGTGTGTGAGGACAACACGCCATGTAGTCTGGGGAGTTACACAACCAAAGGTGGCAGGAGTACACGCCCATGTGTACAGCCTTAAGGAACACACCGTGTAATTTTTATAAACTCCGTGTAGTCGTGTTTGGTAAAAATTGATTTTTTCTTTCTCTTTTTCCCGTTTTGTACTCTTGTGTTCTCTGTCTTTGATAATCCTGATTTAAGGTGTGCTTTTGTTCTTTTAGAGATATGCCACCGAGACGTCCTCCAATTGTTTATCAGCTACTAGATGGTGATTAGACACTGGATAAAGCTGATCAGGAACCTCCTACAGATCCTCCTACTGTGCCAGCCTTGGCACCTGCGGTTATACCCGTTGTAGGTGCCGATGCGCAGTTCAGCGAGGAATTATTGAGGATGATCCATACCTTTCAGGGAGCGCCCCCTCCTTCCCCGTCGATGGCTGAGTTGACATAGGTTTTCCAATAGCAGTATCCTCCTAATTTCTAAGGGGATGGAGGACCCCAGGCTGCAAAGTTATGGTAAGAGGCCACACTAATGATCTTCGAGAATCTGAAGATACCTCCAGAGAAAAGGGTAAATCTTGCTGCTTATATGATCCGAGACACCGCCATGTGGTGGTGGGAGGTGATCTCGCAGTTAGGGCGCCATCCTAGTATGACTTTGGATGAGTTTCGGCGCATATTCTATCACTACTTTTATCTAGAGACCTTGAGGTGAAACCGAGCCCAGGAGTTTATGAGTCTCGAGTAAGGTATTGTTGCTATTATGGTGTACTCATATCGTTTTACCGAGCTACAGCGCTTCACGCCGATTCCAGCAGGTGATGAGTTGTTCCTTTCTAAGGAGTTTTAGGACAGTCTTAGATAGGAGATCCATTCCCAGGAGAATATCTTTAGGTTGACTTCGATATCATCTATCGTCAACCAGACACTGATCACTGAGTGCAATCTGAGAGATTCTGGAGCAGTGACCCAGGGCGGTTCGACATCCAGGATCAGTGTTCTTCCCACTGATAGCAGGAAGCGCCGTAGAAGCCTACTCAAGGATATCAGGGTAAGCAGAATGCATCTTTGGGCAGTGAGGTGGTATTCTACCAGTGCAGTAGGAGTGGGAATACTAGGCCTTAGTGTGAGGGAGACCCGATGGAGTGCCGATCTTGCAGCAATATGGGCCATCTTCAGCGTTTTTGTCAGATCTTCTCACCTACATCTTGTGGTAGGGGTTGTTCTATGACCCCACATACATGAAATGTATCACCAATTTTTCACCAGTATGGGAACTGGAGTTCTTCCGGCCGTTCGGGCTGAGGTGGAGGTCGGGACCGTGGTGGTCAGTCACTAGGTTACCAGCGACAACAGAGTAAATTAGCTTAGAGTTGTCAGCCAGGGGTGCAGGGCCACGATACTGGCCAGACATTCGCCATGGAGAAGATCTATCAGAAGCAGGATCCTGACACTTATATAGTTTGAGGTACGTTCTTTGTATCCTTAGTTTTATCTTCACCCCTTTTCGATACTGGTGCTTCACATAGTTTTATCCCTGTTGCGGTTATGGAGATCCTTGGGATCTGTATCTTTTTGTCTGCCGACATGTTGACTCTTGATACAATGTTGGGGACGAGGATGTCTAGAGTACGTCAGTGCGGAGAGTTCCTACTTGAGGTTGCAGGGTGTCACTTTTTATGGGACCTCTATGTCCTAGATATGACAGGCTATGATGTCATTCTTGGTATGGACTGGTTAGTTCCCTTCGAGGTAGTTGTCGATTTCTATCATCACAGAGTAAGTTCTGTATCACCAGAAGGTGGATATTTTCTTCATAGAGGTGAGTGGGATGTCCAGGCGGGTAGAGCTAGACCAGAGGATCACGGGCTAGGAGGAGTTACCTCTCATATTGCCAGTCCTTTTCTGGATGACCAGGGGTCTTTGCAGTTAGACTTTCCTCCAGTGGTGGATCATTTCGGGGATGTCTTTCCAGAGGAATTTTCAGGTTTACCTCCGAAGTGTTAGGTAGACATCTTGATTGAGCTTATTCCAGGAGTGGCACCGGTGTCCATTCCTCTTTATAGTATGGATACACCTGAGATACAGTAGCTTAAGAAGCAGTTGGAGGTGTTGCGGGCAAAGGGTTTGATCTGACCCAGTACTTCACCATGGGGTTCACCTGTCCTGTTTGTGAAGAGGAAAGAAGACACCCTTAGGCTTTGCATGGTTTATTGGAAGCTGAACCTGTTGACGGTCAATAACTGATATCCCTTTCCAAGGATCGATGACCTATTTGATTAGCTTCTTGGAGCCCGAGTGTTCTCAAAGATCGACTTGAGGTCTGATTATCATAATTTGCGTGTTAGACCATCAGATATACCTCTTACATACTTCATGAGTAGGTATTGTCTATACAAGTATACAGTCATGCCATTCGGTCTCATGAATGCGCCGACAGTTTTTGTGGCACTGACGAACCGAGTGTTCCATCCATACTTGGACTCTTTCGTGGTGGTCTTCATGGACTATATCTTGGTGTAATCTCACACTCGGCACAACCATGCTACCCATCATGAGATCATTCTGAGTACACTGAGGGAGCGTCAGTTATATGCTATGCTCTTGAAATTCCACTTTTGGATGGATCAGATTCACTTCTTGGGTCACATCATCTCAGTGAAAAGAGTTTCAGTAGACTCAGAGAAAGTGAGAGATGTAGTTTCCTAGGAGCAGCCAAATAATTTCTTTGAGGTGCGGAGTTTTCTAGGGATGGCTGGATACTACAGGCATTTCATACAAGACTTTTCAATCCATGAAACACTACCAACAGGTCTGACCAAGAAAGGGATGAAGTTCTTATGGTCATATTCTTGTGAGTCAGCCTTTCAAGAGTTAAAAGGGAGGTTGACTTCAGCACCGATACTAGTCTTTCCAGAGCCGGAAAAGATCTATACTGTCTACTATGATGATTCAGGTGTTATATTAGGAGCTGTGCTTATGGGGGGAGATGTAGTTGTTGTGTACAGGCCTCGACAGTTGAGCCCACATGAGAGGAACTGCCCGACACATGATCTGGAGTTGGAAGCTATTGTTCATGCCTTACAATGTTGGAGACATTATCTTCTGGGAGAGAACTTTGTGGTTTTCACCAACAAAAAGAGTCTCAAATACATCTTCACTCAGTGTGATCTGAATCTGAGACAGCGTAGGTGGATTGAGTATCTTCAGTCCTTCGAGTTTGAGCTTACCTATACGCCAGGAAAGGGCAATGCAGTGGCTGATGCGTTGAGAAGAAGAACTCAGATTCAGGCAGCTCAGGAGGCCAGCTGTGAGTGGCAACTTATGGCTATGTTCTCTGAGATGCACTTGGAGGTGCACGGAAGACAGGGACAAACATTTATATATTCTGTAGCTATTACCTCTATCCTTCTCAATCGAGTACAGATGAGGTAGCTATAATACTCAGAAGGCCTAGTGATGCAAGAGAGTGTGTCAGTAGAGGACCCTCTTCCAGGATGGACAGTGGGTGAGGATGAGATCTTTCATTTCCATGGACGCGTATGGGTGCCCATAGGCATACGCGAGGAGCTAATGTGGGACTTCCATTCTTCAGTTTGGTCAGTTCATCCTTGTATCACCAAGATGTATCATGATCTACAACGCTGGTAATGGTGGCCATGTGTGAAGAGAGATGTTTCTAGGTTCATCATGAGATGTTCTACTTGTTAGTAGGTGAAAACAGAGCATCATCGACTAGTGGGGATTTTACAACAGTTAACCATTCCTGAGTGGAAGTGGAACGATGTCACGATGGACTTTATGACAGGGTTACCATGGTCACCATGAGGGAGTGATACTGTTTAGGTTGTCATCAACTGGCTTACGATGGTTGCTCACTTCTTTCCGATCAAGGAGACCTTCAGTGTTGAAGAGCTAGGGAGGTTGTACATCTGAGAGATTGTACATCTACATGGAGTTCCACAATCCATTGTTCTAAACAGAGATCCGCCTTTTACTTCTCGGTTTTGGTAGGGGCTTCAGAATGCTTTTGGTACACAATTACTTTTGAGTACAAAATACCATCCACAGACAGATGGCCAGTCTGAGCATACGATCCAGGTGCTTGAGGATATGCTCCGAGCTTGCATTCTAGACTTTGGAGGTTCTTAGGATAAGCATATTACTCTTGTGTAATTTTTCTATAACAACAGTTTTCAGGTGACTATTCAGATGGAACCTTATGAGGCTTTGTACGGTAGGCCATGCCGATCACCTTTGTGCTGGCTGTAGGCAAGAGAGGCAGCTTTGCTGGGACATCATCTTGTTCGGATGACCTCAGAGAAAATAGAGATGATTTGGAAGAGGATGGCTATAAAAATGTATCGACAAATGTTTTCTGCTGATCAATGTTGATGAACTCTGGAGTTCGAGGTCAGGGATTGGGTTTTCCTACATGTCGCACCGAGGTTGGGACACACGAGGATTCAGAGATAGGGTAAGCTTTCACCGTGGTATGTCGGACCATTTGAGGTATTGGAGAGAGTTGGACTAGTTGCCTATCAGTTGCAGTTACCTCAGAGGTACTGGGCTATGCACGACGTCTTCCACATTTCTCAGCTCCGACATTACTTTTAAGACCCGTCTCATGTCTTTCAACCCAAGGAGGTTGAGCTTGAAGTAGATGTGTCATTTGAGGAGCATCCTATCCAGATTTTCGATCGTAGTACGGAAGTTCTCTGTGGCCATTCTGTTCCTCTGGTACGGGTGCTATGGAAACACTGGAGAGTACAAGACGAGAGCTGGGAGAGGGAGGCCGATGTACGATTGCAGTGGCCAGAGCTGTTTGGGGTTTCTTCTTCTATGCCTCGCTATGGGAATTCGGGAAAAATTTCTTTAAGGGGGGAAGTTTGTAAGAACCAAGATCTTCGTTTTAGGTATGTTTTTCCTTTTCTGGTTGTTTTTTAGAAAAATAGGGAAATATGGAAATTTTCAAGATACACGCCATGTACTTTATAAGTACACACCATGTACTTTGATGCAGCACGAAGCTGTGTGCTGGCCATGTCTGTGCCACACACACGGTGTGTAAGGGTGATGTGGAGGCCGCTTAAAGTGGAGTACGAAACGGCCAAGTACACTCTATGTACCGCAGAAGTACATGCCATGTAGTTTCTTTTTTTTTTCATCAGATGGACCGGGGTCGTGCCTAATCGACAAAAACACCTTCTTCTCCAGGTTCCTCGACCGAGAGGGACCTATACGGCTGCGAACACCATCCGAGCCCCCGAGACTCCATCTTTTTATCAAATCGACCGCTGTCAATTTCTTTTAAACCGAAGCGATGAGCTCTTCCTTCTTATTGAGTTTAATTCCTTGATTTTCCCTCTTTCTCATGTTATCGTGGGTTGAAATTTTTGTGCGATTTTGTAGATCTATGCCATTTTAAGGAGAATCATGCCTCATGGTCAAAGTATATTGATCTCATAGCATCAAGGTAGGTATTTTGTGCCTTACCTTTCAAAGTCTTTGAGTTTTATGTGAAATTCCACCAATACCCGTGAACGGGGTATTGCGTGTCTACCTTTTTTACCCTGTTGTATTTATGCCTTTCTTGTATGCTTGTGTAGAGGTAAATTTGATCATTCTTGTGTGTAATTTCTATGACTAGATGCTTTTCCCATGCCTTGTTCTTGTTATAACCTTTGGGTTTTGTTATCCTTTGGCCGTTATACCTATTTTCCATGCCTTGTGATCATAGGATGAAATGATATCTTGGACATACTTGTTATGCTGTAGACTGGTTAGCCATGTAGCTCTATAGGTGTACTTTGGCCTCATAGAATTATTATGCACTAACTGTCATAGAACCTTGAGAACCTGGTGATATAGACTATAAGGGATAGACCAAGTGAGCTTTCCAGAGAGTCTTGGATATTATAGACAACAAGACGGTAGACAGAGTGAGATTCCTCAGAGATTCTTAAACAATATAGACTACAAGGGATAGACTGAGTGTGCTTCCCAGAGAGTCTTGGATATTATAGACAACATGAGGCTAGACCGAGTGTGCTTCCCAGAGTGTCATTACTTGTTTGAATTTTCTTTAAAAACATTATAGTCAAGAGAAGGAATTGAATGAGTGAGCTTCCTTTGAGAGTCTGTGATAGACCTGAGACTATAGGAGGAATTGACCATGCGATCTTCCTCAGAGACTTTCTAGACCTTTGGGCTATAAGTGGGTTTGACCGCGTGATCATACTCAGAGAGTCCCTAACTACCCTAGACAATAAGAGGAATTCTACGAGCAAGCTTCCCTGGATAGTCTTATAATTTCTTATGACCAAACCATAGGGGATAGGCTGAGTGCACTCCCCAGAGGGTTGTTGGTACTTCTTGGATAATACCAGAGGGGTTGGTTGCGAGTACTTCCTAGAGGGGTTCCTGTTGTGGTTAACCGTTTTATTCACTTTTCTATGTTGTTCTATGGATTGATTACTATTTAATATCATCCTGTTACTGGTTACTGTTTACTTCATATTGTTTACCATTATAGTTTACTTTTTACTATACTATTACATGCCATATGCTCACTGACTATTAGGCACAGATCTTTAGGTGGTTGCCTACTGGTATTTAGTCTCACACCATATTTGGGCCATGTTTTTGGGCCCTAACAGACTATGTTTTTGTAGGTATAGACAAATGAAAGAACCCTTCGACTTCTGGTACTTGATTGTTTTGGAGCAGGAGAGCATGGGACCAAGATGAGGCTTGCGATGCTGAGGAGTTTCTTATCTGTTTACATTTCCTTGTACTTTGGTTTAGTATTTTATTCAGCATTGTGACTTATTTGGATACATTCCTAGACATATGTATCACACAAAATTTCATATATACAGGTGTTCTCCAGCTGTTTATTGTTTGAGTCTTCCATTGTTTATTGTTCTTGGATATTCACTTCTTCCACTATTTCATTTTTGTTTACTTCCACTGTGTACTCTTCCAATGAGGGCATAGTTTCCCTACTATCACACCCAAGGCCCTCACTGATAGTCGACAGCCTCTGGAATTTGGGGAAATGTGCTTGAGGCCATGTAACCAACCGAGTACGAGGCGCCTCTGGGTATCTTCCAGAACCAGGATGTTACAGTTGCTGTCCTGGTCACCATATGAACTCAAGAGTTCTCCCCCATATTCCAGAGGATGCCAATTAATAATGATGGTGTATTTGGGGTATGATGTGGATACTATAACCTCACGGTTAGATTCAAAAAATGTTTTAGTAGGTGAAGATCCATAAAAAACATCTAGAGAAATAATAAATGATAGGGCATCAATTGATGAATATAATAACTAAGTAAAGATAGTCGAATCCAATATTAAACAATGCATCTATGTCCTGATGATGATAGATAAACTATAACAAGTTACAAACAAAAGGTAGTACAATACAGTACATCAAAATAAATGAAAGGAAAAACCAAGCCTTGTGGCAAGTTCCATGAGCATCCTATGTGATGGATAATTCTTATTCTCTTAACTCACAAGTACAATGAACAATATAAGAAATAAAATGATGATCCAGATCCAGAAACCCATGAGATCTTTTTGGCTACCCTAGTGTAATGGAATCTCAAAAATTATGTGAGATATACTCATTATTCCCCCCAAAAATGGGGTTTAAGCCTAATTCAGTTCTTGAATATAAAATAAACAGTGCACATGAATACCAACAGAAGATGAAATTCATAATAAATAAATAGAAAAATCTGCTCAGGTGCTTCAAGGAAACCTTGCCGATCATACCTACTTCAGCCTATTTTGAAAATATATAAACCATAAGATACCTATACCAAGATATGAGGGAACAATAATAGTGTAATCTTCATAAAAAATGTATAATGAGATGGACCATATTCAAACATGTTATTTGGCATGGTAGTCTCCTCACATTGATATTAAATATAAACCATTGAAATTTTCATTAAAAATAACTAGTAATTTTAAATTGGAAGAATCCTAGGTCTATCCAAGTAGAACCCTAACAAGGTACCTATGTATCACACTAAGTGAACCATAAGTCACATTACCATCTACCTCCATCCAATATGATCGATGAATGACCTCATAAGTATCACTACCAACCATGTGTGATAATATAACCTTTAATCCCATACCTAGTATCTCACCTAGGTGACTGTGTATGACTTGTATACGTTATAACCATCATACCGACAATCCTATCTAGAGTGGATACCCTAGGGAAAATTTATCTCTCATAATAAGGTAAGAAGAACACATGATGAGTGCATCCTCTTAAACAGATATTTATCCCATCCAATAAACAATTCAAAAAATGAAAATGATCATAAGAATGATGATTTTGTCCTTGGAATTATTTTGAAGGAGACCCATGTATCGCTCACAATATTCATATGTAATTTATTTAATTAAATTAATAATACAAGGGTCTATTATTGTAATCATGCCTTAACATGAATCACTAACAAATTAAAAAGGACCACACCCATTGTCTTTTTCATTTTTAGAATAACAAGCGGACACATCAAATCTCAATGAAATTAAATATGAATTCCATCATGTCAATCAAGTCCTATCACACATGTAATTTTTTAGTTGAAGAAAACACACCTCACTGAGTTGGTTTATTAAAAACCACAACATTATTTTACAAAAAATTAGTTTAGCTCAACCAAACACCACATTCAAATAGAAAACTAAATTCAGTCAAAATAATTATTTTAGAAAGATATCAAATATGAAAGGAAAAATCCAGGGTTTAAATAGGAACCTAGAAAGGGTGCCCTGATCAAAGAGGAAACTAACCACAAAGGCCAAACTATTTATATGTTGGTCCAAGAACTTAGGTAGTGCATTGGGTTTATTCAACATCTATATAAAAGAGGGGAGACTATTTATGACCTAATACAAACATTTAATATGGGTTTATGTTATTTTATCATTCAATTATAAAATGGAAAATTATTATAGTAAACCAAAGGGGTGTCCATGATCTTGGTTTATGTCTTATAATTACAAAACATCAATCATCAGAATCATATCAATGTGTGTATAGAAATTTAGGATAAAGAAAAGCAATTTAAGGTGATGCATGACAGGATCTTGGCCTGTAGAACAACAGAAACATTTTATAAAGAAATTAAACCTTGATGTAAAAGAATATAACACCTAATTTAAACCAAGTAATTCTCACATGTCCAATAACAATGATTAATTTGGTCTGGTATGAAGGGAATTGAAGAAATCGTAAAATTCCCTCAAAACAGGGCAAAAAGGTTCTCACCTAAATAATGAAACATCGGATGAAAGAAACTGGAAAGAAATGGGATGTGATGATACATATTATCAATATATTTCTATTTCTTTATATGCTGAGTGGAATAAATGACAAATGAGGGAGATTCCTTGATCCCTAGGTCAAATTGGAGGAGATCTCCACACGTAGAGGGAGGAGGAGCATGCTGGAAATGAAGAGGAGGAGATGGAGCATTTGAAATTTACGATAATTAAGGGTTGAATTATAATTTCACAAATAGACAACTAGGTGTATGGTTTGGCCACATAGTTAACCAAATTGTGTGGCAACTATGCACTAAGTAACTTTCCATGGAGATTACCACACAATTAAGGCATATGATGTCTCTAACCATGTGTAAACCATGAAAAACCCATTGTCATGAACTTGTAATAGGTATCAAAACCATGTAAACCATTATGCATTATTTGACCAAACTATGTGGCACTTAGTTCCCCACTAGATCAAGCCACATTGATTTCCCTAGGCCCACACAGTTTGACACAAACCATGAACCCCTAATAGTTCTCTCCAAATTGGATTATTTTTGGGTTTTGACACCCCTAAACCATGATGAAACTCATAAGGTACCCCTTTATCCTTGATAAACATTTAAAATAAGGACATTTAAGTGTTCCATCTTTTGTAATTCCATTCTGAAACATGGTATAAAAAACAGATATTCCACAAATTGATAAAAGCTGAACTTCCTTGGAATTTTATTTGGTCCAAAAACACGGGATTCTAAAATTCTGGTAATGGGTATTGATAACTATAATTTTTTTTATTTGAGTAATAAAGACTTATTTGTATTATTTTTATTCTATACCTATGTTCTAAAATCCTAATATTTTATTATATGGTAATTTAAAATCGAATTTGGTAAAATTATATATTAGAAAAAAAATTTATTTTTATTTTTAAAATGTGGGTTTCCAACAAAAATAATTTCAATGTTTTAAAAAGGTTATTCTTATAATAAAATGGTTTATCTTTGGATCTACATATTCTATATAGAGAAATTTAATACTTTCATGGTTCCATTAATGGATTTTTTTTAAAATTAAACCTTTCCAAAATCATTCACTTTATCTTTTCAAAAGTTACATTTGAAAATGAAATGTATGTTTTTATTTTGATTTAAAGATAAATTATTTTTCAAAAATCTCATTTATGTTTTCACATCCATTTTCATTTTCATATACAAATTTATTTACATTAATGGGATTTATTTCACATTATTTATTCCCAAATAAATAAATATATTCCTTATTTTGGGGATTAAACTAGCTGTATTAAACAATTAAATTATTAATCCCTTAATTTATAATAGCTTTCAAATAATTTTTTCATGTATTTTTTTCATTTATTTCAATATATTTTGAATTTCCTTTATTACACTTTTGACATGTTATTTTATGACCATCCACCATCTTTCTCTAAATGGATTATGTGACTTTATTCCATATTTATGATATGATCTATCAATGTATTTATTTTTCCAAACCAACCCCCATGAATAGACATAAATTTTACTATAATGCCATTACTATGTGAATAAACTGTTTTCCATTTCTTTCATTAAAGGTTGTTAACCTGGATTTTATACACTATTATATTGCGAAATTATTGAATTAACTAGATAACCTTTATATATACAGTGTAAATACCATATGATTTATTATATTGATTGAATAGTATTTACCAATAACGTTAGTAAATATATTTGGATACATTTTTATTTTTCTTTGGTATATAAATTATGATAATTAATGGAATTATGAATGTTTTACTTATGTTATTCCATTTTAAAAGGATATGAAACATATTTTCTTCCTTGTTTTCCTTATGGTATGATTGATTTTATGTTGAATACCTAAGTATATAGAATGAATAGTGGGGTCCTATATCACTATCCAATGCAATGCTTAAGAGTTTTTATCTCATTAGATATGTATTCATGAGTACGTTTTAGTTTCTAGTAAGATTGGGAAATGATGGTATGGATCGTGAATGTAATTTTACCTATAATAACGTATGTTCAATATTATAAAGATGTATGATGGTTTTTATGATTATTATCAAAATTATTTTATTCTTCAATGGATCATGTTTATTGACTCACTATTTTGATTCTTGTCTTATTTCAAGTGAAATTTTAATCTATGATTTTTGTCCTAAGATTTGTTGGGAATAATTTTATTATATATCTTGATTATACCAATGTTATCATGTTATCCACGCTTATTATATTTTATTTTTATTCCTTATGTTTACAAATACTATGTATCTAATCTCACCCCTTTTATGTTTCTATTTCTCCAAGTTATGACAATAAGAAATGTATGAAATTTTCATAAGAGAATATTATGAGATGAATAGTTGGTGATGTTGATTATTTTTATGGATTACACATATTCATATTTAGTAGAAAATTTTCCATTATATAAAAAACAGATGTGTTTTTTTCTCATTGGTTTTCCTAATTATCTAAAAAACTAAACCTAAACTGTCTTATTAATGTATTTTAATGAAATAATTTCAGAAATTAATGTAACTAAATGGTAACTTATGTATGATTAAATAGTTGGTATGAGAGGATGGTTTTGATAACAATGGATTCTGGTATTATATAGAATGATGATAAATTAGGAGTTATAAATGTCATTAAGGGATGATAAATTAAGATTGATTAAAATGTTAAAAAATAGATAACACTTCAGGTTGATTAAGCTAATATTATGGGAATTAGGATAAGAATTATTTAGTGAAAATAATATAGATATGTATATGTATACTATAACATGAAAATGTTTTAGTAAATTAGATATTGTATGATTTTCATGGAAAAGACATTATTATCTGGATACTACTTTTGGATGTAGGGTTTGGAAAAAATGATCCCAGCAGTAATGAAATTAAAAATCGTTTTTTGGGTATTAACTCAATATTCACGTGGTGTACAAACAGTAGGCTTAACTACACACCTAGTTTGACACTAGTGAGGGTATATGCTATCTTTAATCACATTCTATTTATAAATAATTATAAAGGATTTTTTCACCATTTGATTAATGGATTTGGTTAACAAGTGAAAGATAAACGAACATATAGAAAAGCATATTGAATTGAATGTATCAAAGGATAATATGAGGGTGTAATTATAGAATAGATATTTGGATGGGGTTTTAATATTTATATGATCATTCAATTTCATTTTATTGATGAATTTTTTTGATTTAGTATTTGGTTAAAAACAAATCATGAAAATTAAGATAAGAAAAGTATGTATTTAGACACAACTACGAATTATAACCAAATAAAGTAGCATACTTAAATTGTTTACAATCATAGTATATTTTTATTATGATATAAAAAGTGAGTATCCAAGTATTAACTAAGGTAGTGATAATGATATCTTAGTAGATGTTAATTATTGATATGCTTATGTATTTCCACTAGGGAGTGAATTTTTTTGTTGAAATTTTGTTATATTCTAAAATTTATGATAAATATTTGAAAAATATAAGTATTTTTCTGAAATAATATTTATTTTAAGGGATAATAAATATATATTAAATAGTATCAATAATTGTGAAAAGTGATCTTATGAAAAGGTTATATTGTGGGGATAATTATTTGAAAAGACACCATTGAGGTAAGGATAACTCTTATTTTTAATATATTATTGATTTTGAGGTAATAAAGGGTTTATGATTTTGAGAAAAGTGATAAAATAGTATTTATTTCTTTGTAATTGATAGTTGATTTAATTAAAATGTCATATATGATATTTTTTTGTAAATATTACCTATTTTTTTGAGATAATGATATATATTTATTAGTGTGTGACTTTTTGAACTAATTATTAATAATTTATGTTTTATAAATAGATTTATTTTTATGATGAATATATAGTCTTGTAGTGGTTTAATGTCCTTGGGATTAAAATGGTTTTGGGAAAGGTATGTAATAGAGAATATATGATTTCAATATACATAATGGGGAACATGATAATATTAATTCCTATGAATGATAATGTAATGAAATGAAGCTTGATATAGCCTAATAGGGTATGGTATATGTAATAATAGAAGTTTTATCCTCAGTGATAAATATGTTAAAAATTACCTCTGATACTTTCATTAATGGGTAAAAAGTAAAAATTCTGACAAGGAAATTTTTTTAAGTGAGTATAATGTAATAAACTAATATTTCAATATATATTTTCCTTAAATAAATAACATGTTTGATGTAACACCCCATGATTTCATAGTACCCTATTTTTTCAATGTAATTCAATAACGTGCACTACACGCAACACTGAGTTCAAGCGCACCACGACTTAACAAACTAGCCGTTCAAAAGCGGTTATGAATAGTATTAACTGAATTATGAACTTTATATAATACTTATAATATTAGAATTCATATTATGAGTTTTTTAGACATAATGTAAGAGCAAATACATTTTTTCAAATAAATGAAGTATTTTTCAAAATATGAAATTTTATCGCCTTTTAATGGAGAACCCTTTTTAAATCCAATATTTGAAACTTTAATATATTATACTTGAAAAAATAAACTTCTTATTTTTAATCGGGACATAAGAATTTAGTTTCAATAAATTTTTTGTTCTTTTCTGATAACTTTCATATTTGGGCGAATAGTGAAAAATACTATATTTTAACTGAAAACAACTTTTTTAATCAAAATAATTTATAGTGTTAAATTATAAATTTTAATGTTTTGGAAGTATAAATAGATTATATTTTTACCATTTAATCCAATTCTGGTTGTTGTAAGTAATTTCACTTTAAGATTGGACATAAACAAGTGTCAATCTTTTGATAGATATTGTTTCCCAAAAATACGCCTTTTGGTTTTGACGACGATAATTAATTTAAAAAATTCCAATTATATGTTTTGAATTAGGTAAAATAGACTTCATTTTTGAATTCTGAATATTAAAATTAGCTTAGGGTAAATTTTTGGTATTTTTCTGAAAAAACTTCATTTTTTGATGAATAGTGAAAAATACTTAATTTTTATTAAAAACAAATTTTTTATCAAAATTTTTTATAGTAATAAATTATACTATTGAGTGGTTTTAAAGTATAATTAGATGATATTTTTACCATTTAATACAATGCTGGTCATTGGACTTAATTTTACATTTAAACTGGACATTAGAAAGTGTCAATCTTTTGGTAGTTATTATTTCTTAAAAACATGTTTTTTTACAACAGGAATTAATTTTAAATTAATTTCTTCCACTTATGTGTTTTGTGTAACGACCCAAAGTTTCATTAATGGAAAATCCCTCTTGATCCAGTTAAATTTTTCTTTATGAAAAACGTTTTTATAAGATGTCAACTTCTTTGGTTTTATGTTAAGATTTGTGACCGTTACTTTTATAGCCGTTGAATAGTGATGACATGAGTAGTATAAATATATGGCTTTAATGAACCTAATTTTACTCAGACAAAGGAAGCAATGGCCTCATCCAGTAGAATTGCCCCATACGAAGCCCGTTTTTCGGAGCTCGGAAAAGAGGTGGCGTCTTTGGGCTTCGCCCTTGACCAAGCCCAAGCTGAGCTTCATTATGTCAAGCTCGAACGTGATCGTCTACGAGAAAAGTGGAAGTTGATAGAGATTACCACTCGAGCGATGTTATCCGAGCCGCCCCAAGAGTCTGTCACCATCGCACACCTTACCCTTAGGTCTTATGCGGCTATATTAAGGGGTTATGTAACAAATAAGTAGTACCATGTTCATGTACATTATTTTTTTATATAATAATGAATATAATTTCTAGTCATTTTTGATACATTGTAAATAGTTTTTAAAGTACAAATGGTGTTTTTAGTTATTATTTAATTAAGAATTATATTTTATTAAATTAAAGGATTTTTGAATTAAATAATATTTTAATAAATTATTATTATTATTATTAAATTAATTTTTATTAAATATAAATGATCTTATAATTTTATGAATGCAATTAAAATTTTTATTAAGGTTTGAAAGCCATTTCTGTCAAAACCTGTGAATTTTTTTATAAATGTCGGTTTTTATTTTAAAAGTGAAAATTCACATATTTAGAAAATTATTTAGATAAAATGAATATTATTTTTGGAATCAGAACGTCGAATTTATCCAATGGTGAATTTTTCATAATTTTCTGAGACAGTCAAATTTTTGGGTAAAAATTAAATACCGTTTAAATATATAATGTGTTTTATGACATCATAATGACCCAATGGTGATGTAATAAAATACCATAATCCTTATGTTCGGCCAATATATATTTTATCATTAAAATAATGAGGTTTTGGGTTTGATTGACTTACTTTTCAAAGCATTAATGAACCCCTCAAGACTTATTCAACACTTTGCCTTTTTAAATTAATTTCCATGGGAGTGTGACTCACCTCCACATAAGCAACCCTAATTTTTTAATAAGTTCGGACCTTGGCCTTGTAAAATATTTTTTTCCTCTTTCTTTTTCCAGAAACCATGGGCAAATACCATGGGATGGTTTGTGGTTTGGATTATCTTAATATAAGGGGTCCCAAACCTAAATAATAATGAATTCTCTCACCTTTCCTATATAAACCCACCCAAGCTCCCACTTCCTCCTCACTAAAATCCCTTGTAGTTCGTCAAACCTCTGCCCTACTCTATCTAGAATCCTCCCAAGTTTCCCCAAGCGCCCAAGAAGCCTCTCACAAGCCTCTCTCTAGCCTTTGGAAGCACACTTCCAAGTAAGGGTTTTTCTTCCTTTCTCATTTTTGTCAATTTTCTTTAAGTTGTATTGCCCTTTTAATTTCAATAATTAATGTTGGGGTATGGTTTCGCACCTCTCCCATACTTCCCTCTTATTGTTTGAATGATGGGAGACCCCTTTCTCTCTCATTAAATGCCTCCCATATACACCCGTTACTATGCCGAAATTCCGAAAGGAACCTTTTTCTCCTCTTTTATATTCAAGCAATACATTTGTATCATGAATCTAAATTACCTTTCAATTGATGGTACATGTATCTATATGACCTCCTTACTTTCCATTACATGTAAATATGATGAGGAACCCCTTTCTCTCTTATCAACCATTTTTATGAATTCTTATGTCACGCCGTTACGCTGCCGAAATCACACTGATTTTCTAAGCCAATATCATTGTGTAGTGAATACTATGCCCATTTCTCCATCAAGGGTATTCACCTTTATGCACATTTACTTATTGATTATAATGTTTCATGTATTAATTACACATTCCTTTATCGTGGAATAAATGATTATGTTTTATAAATCCATGTTTTATGATCCATGTGGCACACTTAAGCATGAAATGAAATGTTTAAGAAGGGTGCGCCCTTTATAGCGCTCCAATGCATTGGGTAAAGTATACTATCATGATACGTCATATGCAATGAGTTTTGACTCATGCTAATTCAAGTGCAACGAGGGTTTACTCATGCTTCAAGTGCAATGAGGGTTTACTCATGCTCCATGTGCAATGAGCCTTGGCTCATGCTAATTCAATGTTAAGTGTTGTTGTCACATTTCCATGTTATGATTATCATGCTTTATCATGACTTTATGTTCATGTTACTCTTATTCTCTATTGATGTTCCTATTTCTTAACATGTATTGTACTCCTCATTTTATTCATTGTGTACTCCCTTACTGGGCTTTATAGCTCACCCTTTTCTTATGCATGTCCTCAGGTTATCCCATGCAATGCTAAGTACGGAGGAATGTAGTGGTCATGTGAAGGAAGTTTTCAATAAAGATGTTGTATTTAAAGTTTAAAGTTTTTATGTAATGTTCCTAAGCCCCAAAGACACTAAACCTCTCGATCTTCTTTGTTGTATCAAGTGATGTTTTATGTAATAAAGCATGTTTAAGTTGTAATAAAAAGCAGTGTTGTCATAGTTGGTATCCGAGGATAGGTTTAATTATTTTTGGGATTAGGAAACCCTAGTAAAGCCTTAAGTACAAGACTAAGTATAATAAAAACATCCCTAAGTTTTGGTAAATACTATGTAAGTGGTTTATCAAACAAATACATCCCTGTCTGGATACGAGCAGGTAGAGGCGGCTCTGGCACAGATGTACCCTAGGGGTAAAACCCGAAAACACTGCTTTGAGCTAGACTCGAACGGGAACTGGTGCACGACAACGGGCCTTGCTGCACTCTTGCTTACAAAAATCCCGGGGGATATGTTTTGATAAATTCAAAATCATAGTATGAACCCTTATTAAGGGAAAAATTCCCCTAAGAATATATGTTAGAAGGTAGATCATGAAAATCTTGGATTGAATCCTATAGACTCGTGAGTTAAAGAGATTAAAGTTTATTTATAAGTCATCAACTGTTGTCTTCGGTTTACCCTTTATGTGTTACCCCTAACTTTCCTTTTATTCCAGCCAATGGCCGGTAATAGGAGGACTCGGGCTAACAACCGTTGTGAAGATTAGTGTGATGATTGTACTAATGAGATGCCCAATCCAATGGGAGCGGGAATCACGAACTTTGTCACGCTTCTCTCTCAGCTAACTCAAGTTTTGAATAGAAACATGGGTCAAGAGGAACGTTCAACCCCCCCTAAGAAAGAACAAGTCGCAATCGAGAGCTTCATGAGACAAAGGACTCATACTTTTAGTGGATCATCTGATCCCATGATCGCTGAGCAATGTATCAACTCCATTGAAAAGATATTTTCCATCCTCCAATGTTCTGAACAAGAGAAGGTTCTCCTGGCGACTTATTGTATGGAGGGTGATGCTGATCAATGGTGGATGTTGATCAAAAATAAGAAGCTTGAGGAGGAGATCAAGGCTTTGGAATGGAAGGAATTTTGGAAGATGTTTTTCTATAAATATTTTCCGCGCACCCTCCGTCTTAAGATGTAAAGGGACTTCCCTCCCCTCAAACAAAAATATGAAGAATCTGTGGGAGCGTACGAGGAAAACTTCACAAGGCTTGCACGATACACTTCCGGCTTTTTCGTTACCCCCAAATGCAAGGTTGACCGCTTCTTTGGTGGGCTAAAGCCTAGTTTGCAGAAAGCATCAACGATCCGTGACTTCGAAAGTTATGAGGAAATTGTCTGATGTGCCCTCAAGGTTGAAATGGAGATCGGAGAATCCCATGGGTATCATGGGGACAAGAAGCATAAGGTGGACTTCAATGCTGGTGGTACGATGGATAAATCCAACGACGCTAAGAAGTTCCAGCACCCCACTTGCCAAAAGTGTGGAAAGAATCACCCTAGAAATTGCCTTAGGGGGACGAGAAAATGCTTTAGGTGTGGAAGAGAATGGCACCTAGCTATTAACTGTCGGCAAGAAGGACCCGCGGCTGCGACAGAGGAGAGGAACTCTCCGTTCGAACCTCAACACGTTGTTAAATTCTACAAATGCAAAGAACCAGGTCATTTTGTGAATCAGTGCCCTAATCCAAGGGTTATCGGAGGCAACCAACAACCTCCAAGACAGCAAGGAAGAGCTTTTGCCATCACTTCCGCCGAAGTGAACCCCGACAACAAAGTGGTGACAGGTACGCTAGTTATTCATTCAAGAATAGAGAACATACTTTTTGATTCAGGTTTTATGCATTCTTTTATATCTCGAATGTTTAGTAGAACAATCCCAGCACGACCACAAATCCTGGAAGTAAAGATGTCGGTGAGTATGGAAAATGGGGCAATCATTGCATCCCATGAATATAAGTCCTCCCCTATTATAATCTGTGGATTGAATTTCCCGGCGAACCTCGTCATACTCCCTTTGGTGGAATTTGAGGCAATTCTTGGCATGGATTGGCTTTCCTTATATAGAGCCAACATAAATTGTCGGGAGAGGGAAATCACACTCCATATGGAGAATCGACCCCCGATTATTTACAAGTGTCAGGAGGAAGATGAATCTCCTTTAGCTCCATCATCTCAAGCATGGATATTACGGCCCTATGAGCATGAATATCTGGATCAGATGATTGAGTCTAAGGAAGAAACCACCCTTGAAGAAATGCCTATTATGAGGGAATTTGCTGAAGTGTTTCCCGAGGAACTTCATGGTCTTCCTCCAAGAAGAGATGTTGAGTTCTCAATTGAACTTATACCTGGGGTGCTACCAATATCCAAGACTCCATATAGAATAGCTGTTGTTGAGCTTGAAGAGATGAAGAAACAACTACAGGAGAATCTGGATAAAGGGTTTATACGCCCATGTGCATCACCATGGGGTGAACCAGTCCTCTTCGTCAAGAAGAAGGATGGGTCAATGCGGCTTTGCATCGATTATCGTGAACTTAACAAAATCACAATAAAGAACAAGTATCCTCTCCCAAGAATCGATGACTGGTTTGATCAGCTGCATGGAGCACAATACTTCTCCAAGGTGGACTTACGGTCGAGATATTATCAAGTAAGGTTGAAGGAGGAAGATATCCCCAAGACTGCTTCTCGTACAAGGTACGGGCACTATGAATTCATAGTAATGCCTTTAGGAGTCACCAATGCTCCAGCAATATTCATGGACTTGATGAATAGAGTCTTTAGAGATTACCTTGACAAATTTGTGGTAGTCTTTATAGATGATATTCTAATATACTCAAAAACAAAGGAGGACCATGAAAAGCATTTAAAAACTGTAATAGAGACTTTGCGCAAGGAGAAGCTCTATGAAAAGTACAGAAAGTGTGAGTTTTGGTTGAAGGAAGTCTCATTCTTGGGCCATATCATCACATGAAATGGGATATCTGTGGACCCCTCCAAAACAGATGCAATTGAGGGATGGTCGAGACCAACATCGGTAACGGATATCCGTAGCTTCTTGGGGTTAGCTGGATATTATCGACGATTTGTGAGAAATTTCTCACGATTGTCCAACCCTCTTACCAAGATAACATGGAAGGGAGTAAAGTTTTCTTGGAGTGATGAATGCGAAGAAAGCTTCAAGGAGTTGAAAAGGAGGCTTATCACTGCACCCGTGCTCACTTTACCCACAAGTGGGGAACTTTTGTGGTATTCAGTGATTCCTCAAATAAGGGCTTAGGTTGTGTGATAATGTAGAATGATAAAGTGATATCCTATGCTTCAAGGCAGTTGAAAATCCATGATAAAAACTATCCAACGCATGATCTGGAGTTGGCGGCGGTGATCTTTGCCTTGAAAATCTGGAGGAATTATCTCTATGGAGAGAAATGTGAGATATATACTTACCACAAGAGTCTAAAATATATATTCACACAGAAAGAGCTTAATATGCCCCAGAGAAGATGGATAGAACTCATCAAGGATTATGACTGTTCAATACATTACCACCCTGGGAAAGCGAACAAGGTGGCAGATGCCTTAAGTAGAAAGGATCCAGCTATTCTGTAAATGATGAGAATTGAGAGGGATCCAATCTTCTTATACTTGATGACGATGGATGTGGGAATCATAAAGAAGGTAACATCATCAATCCTTTCACAAATGATTTCTCAACCATCTCTTTTGGAAAGGAGAAAGGATGCTCAAACGGATGATGCGGGAATCCATGAAAATGTGGAAGCTATCAAAAAGGGAAAATCCTCAGAGTTTAATGTTAATGAAGAAGGAATTGTGAGGTTTGGGAAATGACTATGTGTTCTGTCAAGTATGGAGCTGAAGAAGGAACTTTTGGATGATGCACATAGTTCAAATTTATCTATTCACCCAGGGAGCACAAAGATGTATCGAGATCTCCGAGGAAACTTTTGGTGGGATAATATGAAGAAGGAGATCGCTGAATATACATCAAAGTGCCTGGTGTGTCAGAAAGTGAAGGCAGAGAGGCAGAAGTCTAAGGGGATGATGCAACCATTGCCCATACCAGAATGGAAATGGGAGAACATCACCATGGACTTTGTCACCGGACTTCCAAGGACAACCAAAGGAAACAATGCAATCTGGGTTGTTGTGGATCGTCTTACAAAGACTGCACACTTCATTGCTATTTGAGAGGATTTCTCTTTGGATCAACTGGAATCGATATATATCAGGGAAGTGGTACAGTTGCATGGAGTACCACTATCTATTGTGTCTTACCGAGATCCAAGATTTACCTCTATGTTTTGGAAGAGTCTTCAACATGCTCTGAATACTGAACTGAACTTCAGTACGGCCTATCATCCTCAAACTGATGGCCAATCCGAGCGGACTATCCAAACACTTGAGGATATGTTGAGAGCGTGCTCAATGGACTTTAAAGGAGGATGGTATAAACATCTTTCTCTGGTTGAGTTCTCTTATAATAATAGTTTCCACTCGAGCATCCAAATGGCACCATATGAAGCCCTTTATGGGAAAATGTGTAGAACACCGACATGTTGTGATGAGGTCGGTGAACGTAAGCTGCTTGGACCAGAAATGGTCGAAGAAATGGTGGAGAAGGTGAAAACCATTCAGTAGCATATCAAGGAAGCCCAAAGTAGACAGAAGAGTTATGCAGATAATCGTCGACGAGACCTTGAGTTCAAAGTCAGAGACATGGTGTTTTTATGCATATCTCCGTGGAAGAAGTTCATGAGGTTTGGAAAGAAAGGGAAGTTAATTCCAAGGTACATCGACCCCTTCGAGATTCTTGATCGTGTTGTTGTAGTGGCCTATCGACTAGCACTTCCACCTACTATGGCCAAGGTGCATGATGTCTTCCATGTATCCCTCTTAAGGAAGTACATACCGGACCCTTCACATGTACACTCTTCTGAGGTGGTACAATTAGAAGATGATCATTCTTATGAGGATCAACCAGTGAAGATCTTAGATCGTAGAGAAAAAGTTCTACGAAATAAGACAATGCCCCTCGTCAAGGTGTTGTGGAGAAACCACAAGTTTGAAGGAGCGACTTGGGAGTCGGAGGATATGATGAAGTTGAGTTACGCACATTTGTTTTAGTGTGGGAAAAGGAAAATTTCGAGGGAGAAATTTCTTAAGGGGGGAATATTGTAACGACCCAAAGTTTCATTAATGGAAATTACCTCTTGATCGAGTTAAATGTTTCTTTATGAAAAACGTTTTTATAAGATGTCAACCTCTTTGGTTTTATTTTAAAATTTGTGACCGTTACTTTTATAGCCGTTGAACAATGATCACATGAGTAGTATAAATATATGGCTTTAACGAACCCAATTTTACTCAGACAAAGGAAGCGATGGCCTCATCCAGTAGAATTGCCCCATACGAAGCCCATTTGTCAGAGCTCAGAAAAGAGGTGGCATCTTTGGGCTTCGCCCTTGACCTAGCCCAAGATGAGCTTCATTATGTCAAGCTCGAACGTGATTGTCTACGGGAAAAGTGGAAGTTGATAGAGATTACCACTCGAGCGATGTTATCCGAGCCACCCCAAGAGTCTGTCACCATCGCACACCTTACCCTTAGGTCTTATGCGGCTATCTTAAGAGGTTATGTAACAAATAAGTAGTACCATGTTCATGTACATTATTTTTTTATATAATAATGAATATAATTTCTAGTCATTTTTGATACATTGTAAATAGTTTTTAAAGTACAAATGGTGTTTTTAGTTATTATATAATTAAGAATTATATTTTATTAAATTAAAGGATTTTTGAATTAAATAATATTTTAATAAAATATTATTATTAATATTAAATTAATTTATATTAAATATAAATGATCTTATAATTTTATGAATGCAATTAAATTTTTTATTAAGGTTTGAAAGCCATTTCTGTCAAAACCCATGATTTTTTTTATGAATGTTGGTTTTTATTTTAAAAGTGAAAGTTAACATATTTAGAAAATTATTTAGATAAAATAAGTATTATTTTTGGAATCAGAACATCGAATTTATCCAACGGTGAATTTTTCATAATTTTCTGAGACAGTCAAATTTTTGGGTAAAAATTAAATACCGTTTAAATATATAATGTGTTTTATGACATCATAATGACCCAATGGTGATGTAATAAAGTACCATAATCCATATGTTCGGAAAATATATGTTTTATCATTAAAATAATGAGGTTTTGGGTTTGATTGACTTACTTTTCAAAGCATTAATGAACCCCTCAAGACTTATTCAACACTTTTCCTTTTTAAATTAATTTCCATGGGAGTGTGACTCATCTCCACATAAGCAACCCTAATTTTTTTAATAAGTTCGGACCTTGGCCTTTTAAAATATTGTTTTCCTCTTTTATTTTTCCAGAAACCATGGGCAAATACCATGGGATGGTTTGTGTTTTGGATTATTTTAATATAAGGTGTCCCAAACCTAAATAATAAAGAATTCTCTCACCTTTCCTATATAAACCCACCCAAGCTCCAACATCCCCCTCACTAAAATCCCTTGGAGTTAGTCACACCTCTGCCCTACTCTCTCTATAATACTCCCAAGGTGCCCCAAGCTCCCAAGAAGCCTCTCACAAGTCTCTCTCTAGCCTTTGGAAGCACACTTCCAAGTAAGGGTTTTTCTTCCTTTCTCATTTTTGTCAATTTTCTTTAAGTTGTATTTCCCTTTTAATTTCAACTATGAATGTTGGGGTATGGTTTCTCACCTCTCCCATACTTCCCTCTTATTGTTTTAATGATGGGAGACCCCTTTCTCTCTCATTAAATGCCTCCCATGTACACCCGTTACTATGCCGAAATTCCGAAAGGAACCTTTGTCTCCTCTTTTATATTCAAGCAATACTTTTGTATCATGAATCTAAATTCCTTTTCAATTGTTGGGACATGTATCTATATGACCTCCTTACTTTCCATTACATGTAAATATGATGAGTAACCCCTTTCTCTCTCATCAACCATTTTTATGAATTATTATGTCACGCCGTTACGCTGCCGAAATCACACCGATTTTCTAAGCCAATATCATTGTGTAGTGAATACCATTCCCATTTCTCCATCAAGGGTATTCACCTTTAGGCACATTTACTTATTGATTATAAATTTTCATGTATGAATTCCACATTCCTTTATCATGGAATAAATAATTATGTTTTATGAATCCATGTTTTAGGATCCATGTGGCACACTTATGCATGAAATGAAATGTTTAAGAAGGGTGCACCCTTTATAGTGCTCCAATGCATTGGGTAAAGTATAGTATCATGATACGTCATGTGCAATGAGTGTTGACTCATGCTAATTCAAGTGCAATGAGGGTTTACTCGTGCTTCAAGTGCAACGAGGGTTTACTCATGCTCCATGTGCAATAAGCCTTGGCTCATGGTAATTCAATGTTAAGTGTTGTTGCCACATTTCCATGTTATGATTATCATGCTTTATCATGCCTTTATGTTCGTGTTACTCTTATGCTCTATTGATGTTCCTATTGCCTAACATGTATTGTACTCCTCATGTTATTCATTGTGTACTCCCTTACTGGGCTTTATAGCTCACCCTTTTCTTATGCATGTCCTTAGGTTATCCCATGCAATGATAAGTATGAAGGAATGTAGTGGTCATGTAAAGGAAGTTTTCAATAAAGATTTTGTATTTCAAGTTTAAAGTTTTTATGTAATGATCCTAAGCCCCAAAGATACTAAACCTCTCGATCTTTTTTGTTGTATCAAGTGAAGTTTTATGTAATAAAGCATGTTTAAGTTGTAATAAAAAGCAAGGTTGTCATATTTTGAATATAGAAAAATGGATTCCATATTTAGAATCAGGTAGTCCAAATTGTGTAAATAGGTAAAATTTCTTTTTAGACATTTTTAATAATTACTTCAGAAAATATTTTATTTACCATTATTAAAGGGTAAATCCATTAAATAAATGTAAAAAATTAATATTGTAATAATATTAAATTACCCTAACACATGTCCAACCCCTACTAGATGATACATGTCTGACCATGGGCATCTTTCGATCGATTTTGAGACCCATGGTGCCACTAGTAAGTGATAATGACACATTATATTAATTAAGCTAAAGTAAATACTAAAATGACAAAAGCATATATCATTTAGAATTTTTTTTACATAGGGTTATATATGTTATATTTTACAATATAAATATTCATTAGAAAGATAAAACGATTTACTACATAATGGTATTTTATTTATAATTTTTGGACATTAAATATTTAAATTTATGTTTGACACAATGATGATGTAGTAATTACCTTATTAATGAATGAATCAAATAAATGGTATTATAAATAATAAAATAAATATAATTTTAATGTTTTTTATGACATAAACTAATTTTAAAGGTGAATGTGACATGTTAGGGATGATTCGATGTATCTTTTTTGAAGTAATAAAGTTGTTATGACTAAAAAAACAAAATTCCAAATAGTGTAAAAATGACATAAATTAATATTTTAAACAAATACTATATTATTGGTTGATATAATATTCCTAAAAATTTTAGGTTCATACAGAGGGATTAAATAATATTAGATATTTCATTAATGAGACACTTGAGGTTTTCTTGGAAGTTTAGAGTACGTTTATTAACCATATAAAGTAATAATAGAAGAAGACACCATAAAAGTTAAACTATTTAACTACGAGTTAAAGGTAAACGATAAGATTAAAATGGTAAACTAAACTTGTCTAAAACATATTGGTTTAGAATATTTAGACCCATAACCACCTAATTCTCTAAATAAATTCATTTGGAACCATTATAAACCGAATATGATTGTATAATAAATTAATACTTAAATCTTTTCCTAAAGTGACCCTCACCCCTCTTATAAATGGGAACTTCCCATTCTCTCAAAATAATACCTCCAAATCCATTTGGCTCGGCCAAAACCTGCCCAAATAAGCTCCCAAATATACTACCTTCATCCTAGAGGCCTTACTTTGGTCATAAAGCCAACCTAAATAGCCATTTTTATAAACTCAAACAGAAGAACCCGAAGAAGAGGTAATGATTTCACCACCCTCTTTCAAGTTCTCTTATTCTTAAACTTACTCTTTCTTTGTTGTTTCCATTATAAAATAATTACTCCGGTATATTCCGTGTACTTAGATGTTATTATAAATATGTCACAACAATATTCATTATTCTATCCATCTTATGAATCATAATGTCACCAAGCATTCTTACGTACGACTTACCGTCTCCACGCCGTGGTGTAATTTGTTACTCAACACTACGTTATTTGGATAGATATAATGATAATTAATAAGTATATAAAGAATGAAAATAACATGATGATGTATTTGTAAAATTAATATACCATTCAATTCCACACCTTTAAGGAAATTATATTTTCGCTCGTGCATACGTACGGATTACCATCTCCACGACACGATGAGATTCATTTCCACATTCACCATTCATCGATGATTATAAATATATATATTACTAATAAGTATGTAATATATGACATAATAATTCTACTAGAGATATATATATATTTATATATATATACTTACATATATCTTATTCATTTATTTCTATTAAATATGATATGAAAACGGAAACAACATTTATGCGTACGTACGGACTACCATCTCCATAAACGGTGTTTTTCATTTCATATATATGTCTATTATACGTATTTATATTCTAAATATATATGATATATAAATCATGTTTTATATTCTGGAAGTATTTAAATCTTGATCTAGGTGCTACAATCAAGATTAACAAGTTAAAAAATGTACGATAAAGAAAGAGATTATTACCCGAAGAGTTAATTTAACATGGAAATTATTATTAAATGGGTAGTATAAAGTCATAAATGAGTCATGTATGATAAATATTAATATGGTTTTTTATAATTTAATAAAATACTATGATCTTCATACAGGAGGTTAAATGTACCCTCAACTAAAGGAAAGTGAAAGGTAAGGGTTAATTCCTCAATCTCATTATTATCCGAGATTGTTTATGTGTAAGTATTTACTGGGAAATTTTTATCATCCATGTCCATTTTTTATAAAAATTATTTCAAAATGAATATTTTAAGGATTTGTTTAAGGTAATATTTATCAAGATCATAATTTTAAATTTTATAAATATTTATCTTTCTAAATCTTTTTAATTAATGTCCATGTTTTCAAAATTATTTTAAGGGTTTATTTATATAGACATGAATGTACTGAAATGTTAATTTTTTTCAAAAGTTTCAAAGTGGTATGGGACACTTTGATTCAATTTTTTTTAGATTAATTATTTTATAAATGTTTTACTTTTACATGATTTTACAAAAGGATATTTCTCTCAAAAAGGTTTACTCATCATTTTCAACTATGTCAGCATCCTTTACTGGATATTATTTTTGATTGAGGTTGATTTATTATAATACACTCTTCTATGTTGTATTGAATTAGTTATGATATGTTTGACTATGGATGTTCTATTTTTATACCATTCATGGTTTATGGTTAATGTAATGACATTTGGTATGATAGTTTTAATACAAATGTTTATGTTATGTTTCAACTTTTTCATATGAGGAATGTAGTGGAATTAGTTAGTGACGGGTGGAGCCTGATATAGAACCTCAATGCATCGGTAGTTCTCATGAGACAAACTAGTGTCTTGGCATAAGGTCATGAAAAAAAAATTATTTATAGTCTTGGCACGTGACCTTGACTATGTCTTAATGATGTCCGGCATTAGGCACTACCTCATTATGAAATTAGTTATTAAATGTTATTATTCGACTAGTAGAATATCCATGTGCTTGTTTATATGTTAATATTTGATTTTTTTTCATATTATGTTCAAGGTTATGTTTAAAAAGGTTGTTGTTTTTATCACAAATCTTTCCTTAAATTTTTATAGATTTCTCTAAATTACTTACCCTTACTGGGCATTTGAGCTCACCCCTTTCTAATGTTTTATTTTCCCAGGATTACAAGAAATGTATTATGATTGATATGCAGGGTTAAGATAAAAGAAAAAAAATGAAGTTCTCAAAGAACTATCTATGCTATGGATTATGTTAGAAAGTTTAATATAATGTCCATGTATGTAATCTATTTTCCAAGACTGCTAAAATAATCAGTCTTTCTGGACTTGATTCTTTGTAATCATGCCAATATACTAAAATAATGCACCGGCTCTGCTTAATAGGGGTCGAGGCATTACATTTGATATTTTACTCCAAAAGAAATAATGAAATTAAACAAAAACCTTCAAGAAAATTGAAAAAATATAATTACAAAATATGACTACTAATATGTACTCATTGAATTAGAAGGTATAAATTGGATTAACCAAATTTGGAAATATGTGTATAATGAAAATAAATGAAACTTTTAATATAATTAATATTAAATTAATATATCTAAACAACTAATAAAATTATCTTATGCTTAAAAATTTATATTCCAAAAATTTATTTTTATTTCAAGAATCAATGTATATAATGATTAAATAATATATATATATATATATTTACGATATGGATAATATATTAACACTAACTTAAATAGAAGTTATTTGAAAGTAAAAATAAAAAATAGTTAACATTTTTAAAAAAGCTACTTTCGCATATGAATATTTTCCCATTATATTTTATAACATTATTATAAATTAGATTCAAAATTTTAGAAATTTAATTTGAAAAAATTGATATCTCTTCTGAATTAAAAATAATACTCAATGACTAAGATTATTTTTTGTTATTTTTCTACAAAAATTCATTTTTATATGAATATAGAAAAATACTATTATTAAATATTACATGAATTTTATGAAATTATTAGTATATATTTATTGATTTGATATTCAAGAAACCATTTTAATAAGAAAAAAATATGAATTTTGAAAGTGGATTTATATTTTAAAAATGTTTTTTTTTAATTTACAAACTCATATTTGAAATTTTACAACATAAGATATATTTTCCAATGAATTTTTTTAAATACATTATAAATTTGGTATACTAAATTTAATTTTTATCAATTATATAAACTGAATAAAATTATCTTGATTTTAAAATTTCAATATGATGGTCCAAATTATAAAATAAGGAATATTTTTTGGGAGTAAAGGATATATTATGTATGTAAAAACTAGTTAACATTGTGAAAAACAAGAATGGTAAAGAGGAATAACCTATGTAGTAATGGGAATAAAATGTTGAAGTAAAGTTTTTAATCGTGTTTTTGAGGTGTGTAATGACCTTATCTCTTCCATAATCCCATATTTCACAATTTTGGAGCCGCTATCCTTGAGAGGGACTTGAAATTACTAAAATGTTTTGGGTATTTACAAAAATTTCATCACATTTTACTTATCCAAGGGACACTCCTCTCTTAACTTCTCCCCAAAAAACACATACTTTTTATCCCAAAATCTAAAAAAACCTCTCTTAATCATTTATATACAAGATAATAAGGTTTTATTTATCCCATAATACTATCCCACAAAGGCTTAACCCCCTTGTAGTGGAGATAATCCATGATTTGAGGTCTAAATTTCTAACTACCCCTTCTCATTTCTTTTTATTCATGTGAAATTATTATTCATAAAATTAAATCACACTATATTAAAATGATAACATAAATATAATTATTATA
The DNA here is from genome assembly GCA_963277665.1 of Viscum album. Taxonomy (NCBI): domain Eukaryota; kingdom Viridiplantae; phylum Streptophyta; class Magnoliopsida; order Santalales; family Viscaceae; genus Viscum; species Viscum album. The sequence continues at coordinate 253,282,921 of OY728133.1, forward strand.
CTAGAATGTTATTATAATGATGGTTCAAGAACTAACCATTTTTCCCAATTTAATTAATAAAAATTGAATTGTTACTCCTGTATTTTCAGGACCACCACCCCCATGACACAACATGTTTCACTTTAGTTCACCTGTTTACAAGGATAAATAATGTCGATAATTTAACATATCGGTATAATATTTATGATTTAATTTATATTCTTAAATAATAAACCATATTATTTCTTTTCTGTAGTCTATAGAAAACAAAATCATTAACCACTTCTATGTGTGGAATACTTCCTCTATGGAAGGATTTATGTTTATTTTTATTTTCATCACCACCTAATAGGGATGTTCATGAGAATGTGTTTAATGTATAAAAATAATTTCTATGAAATCATTGATGTTATGGTATACAAAATTAGAGATCCTATTAATGATATGAGAATTAAACAATCATTGTAAATTCAACCATTCAAGATTTCCCCATGTGACTTCCCAACACACGAAAATAGAACCAGAAACAAGTTAGCACAAAATTAATATGAAACCATGGGTGAAAATATCAAAGTTTCTTTCCATAATAAATACATTTTAAGAAAAAATTTAATTAAATCACATTGATCATTCTTTACTTCCACTTGGAATACCCATCCCATGTTTCACACACACACACATGAATGATGAATGATAATTCCATACTCATGAGAGGTTTCTCATCCTTTACCATATCATTAGAAGGTGATAATCACTATGTTCCTCTAGTCTAGAACGAAGCACAATGTCGCTAAAAATTCCGCCTTATACAATGGAATATAAACACACCCCACTACACATCCCATGACAAGATTACATTAATATATTTTTTAAATTGAAAACTTTTATTAAATTTATATGAATTTAATTAAATATAAATTTCATTCTCGAAAAATTAAAATGAGTCTTTCATAATGGTAACCAAGATTTCTAGGAAACACAAGAAATTTGTTAAATAATAAATATGTAACCTAAAACCCTATGGAACCTAATATTTTCAAACTGATTAACATAGGGGATTTTATTTAGAATTATAGAAAAATTCATTAAAAATATAAACCATAAAATTAGAATATTATGGTGTGATAGTGAATCAACTTACCTCTTTCGATCAATTCCACCACTAAAAAATGAGAGAGTGTGTGTTTTCCCACAAAACTATGTTAAAAATCACCAATTTGAGTTAAAATAATCAAAAATAGTGTCTTTGATTAATTTGGTTTGAAAATACTAATGAGGATATGGTAACCAATGGTTATAATAGGTGATTTCTAATCAAAACACACCCAATAATAATACATGTGGATCCATAACATCTCCCCAAAAAAGATTTCACTTGAATTGGACTTTTCAAAAATAACCTTGACCATCGCAAGGCCTAGTGTAGCCACCCAAACCGTGGTACATTTGATCAGCTGAATACATGGATGTATAATTGGTATATACACTATCAAATTTTGTGAAAAAATAGGGCATTTTATCCTCATTACATCCTGAAAGATGGTGTAGTGAGGCCTCTCCAGCTCTGTTTTACAAAAAGAATGTTAGGGCACCATAACCCCAACTACACCTAACAACCATCCATTTTAGTGTCCTTGTATTGCACGGGAACACACTTAGCACATCACACTCCCCACCAAACCATGTTGTTTCCCTTATAGAACCCATGGTTTAACATCCAATCCCAAGAAATTTGGGAAACCCCAAAAATCTCACCAAACCCAACTAAATCTCCAAAAATATCATAAAACACCCTGACAGAATAGAACATACCTCCAAGTAATGGTTTCCTATTTTACCCTATCTTTACATCTTCTATATTTGTAGATTATTGTTTCATTGGATGATATTGGGACATTATTTAGGTGTAAAGTCCTCTAATTTCATTGTCTCATCCTAAATCTAACCACGATTCCTTATAATTCGCATCAAATATACACTATTTGTTCATAATTTTTTTATTTTCTATCTAGGATCTTTATCACAAAATGTAACAAAGTAGAATCCAATGTAATATCAATTTAATCTCATAAAATTACATTATTAGGATTGAGATTTAATTTCTTCAATTAAGATAAATGAAAATAATTGTGTATATAATACAATATGGGGGTAAAAAAACTAATAAGGCACTCACCAATCTAATTCGATATTTCAAAAGTTTTGAGGTTCTGAGGAGAAAATTTACATTTCTCACTAAAATTTCAATTCTCTAGCATTGGATATAATTTCAAAAACACATTATATTCCATGTCAATTTATTATAGATGAAAATGAGGATCTGTATAATATTTTTTATTACTCTAATTTTTCTTTATTAATTTCTAGATCAAATGAATTTTTCTTATTCATCTCCTAAACAAGGCTTGGACTCAACAGTGAAGCTTCAATGGTCTCTATCCAACAATGTGAAGGCTGATAAATATGAAAACACAAAGATTAAAAGTGATCTATAGGTATCAATTCATGATAACTATTATTCAATTAGAACTATAATAATAGTATTTGATGCTCCCACGAGAATTAGAAATCCGTAACATAAGCTCAGAACATGTATTATAACATTTCGACCTTCCATTTTTTTATTATCTATCCTTTAAAGGATTAAAATCTATTCTCATGGTCAAATGTGTATCCAAAGGATCTTGTAAAGGTTAATTTATATGAGAGGTAAAATGAGGCTCTCAGATGGATATGATTGAAACTAGTTTTCCATGAAACTTTTTAACATCCAAAATTTCGTGTTTTTTAAATTCATTCAACATATAGGATTTCTAAATAGGGAATAACGTAGTTGAATTTGTGAGATGATCCACCATCACCAATATGATATCTGGTTTCTGAATTGTTCTTTTTATACTATTGTAAAAATACATAGTTATGTGCTACCATTTATAAACAATGATGGGTCGAAATTGTAACATACAAGATGGTCATTGGGCCACAGCCTTGTCCTATTAAAAATTAAGGGATCTTAAGACATTTTATACAACTACCTATTTCATTCCAACCCTCAAAAAAATGAAATCTAAAAGACTTATAAGTCGTCATAATCCTAATATTTATGGACTATTTAGAGTGATGGTACATAGAAAGAATATTTTCTGAAAATACTAAAAAATAAATAACTGATGTTGGGAAAAAATCACATAGATTATATCATTTTTCAATTCATCAAAGGTATCCCTAAAATGGAGTTCTAACATACTTATATGGAAATACAGATTTGATCTTTGAGATTTTATTACTTTATCTAGAAAAAATATATAAATGTACTTTGAAAGTAAACCATGACTTCATTTTTATCATTATAATCCAAACTCATCTTAGAAATCATAGCCATCAAATTACACTTATCATGTTCTTTATGGGATAATTTATTATATATCATGTACCTTAAAGAATCAGACCGATACTACATAATTCTCAGTTTATATACCAAATCAACATCAAGCATATGGAGATATTTCATCCATTTTGTTGGTATTAGGTTAAAATATCATTGGAAAAATATGTGTTCCACAATATTATGATATATGAAAACAATAATTTTTTTTCTAAAGATATAATAATGCCATGTTTAGAATGTATGAACCACCATAACAAATTCCAAGTCATGGGTTGGGTAATTATTCTCCAGAATTTTCAATTTTCATGATCTATAAGCTACCACAAGAACTCCCAACAATAGAGAACACCTGTATCTAGATCCAAATGCATCATAATTGAAAACATAATCATTCCCAGGATTTCAAAAAATTTGAATTTTTATATAAGTAATCATTAAATTAATATCTAAAAAGGATCCTTGAAAATCCTTACCCCAATTAATCAAATTAACCTTTATCCTGAGCACTATCATAAGAGATTCAATTAAAAAAAGTCTTGAATAAATATATGATTATAACTTATTAATCCCATAAAGATGTGTATCTAAAATACAGTTTTTAGTGGTTTCTAAGAGTCTAAATATTATATTTTTGAGGTTCTACTAATACAACTTTATAATTAATGACATGGCCTTGGAAGAGAACACCTTATATCAAGAGATTTCATTTAGATAATTTTGCATATAACCGTTGCTATAAAAAAATATCAACATAATCAATAAATCATATTCATGCCCTTTATGAGTTTAATAATACAACATAATTTCATCCAAAAATACTACAAATGAAAGAGTCTAGGTACCACTGAAATATATGATTAAACAATTCAATGAAAACAAATAGTTAATTTGTAAGACCAAAGGGAATGACCATAGATTAATAATGTCTATAATGACTCCTAAAATAAATCTTTGGAATAATATATTTCATAACACATAGTTAGGGATACCCTTAGTAAATATTTATTTTTTAGAGCCATTTGGATCTCTTTACTTGATAAAAAAGGTCATCAATATGAGGCAGTAGATATCTATTCTTTATCGTAACCCGATTCAGATTACGATAATCAACATAGTGTAATAATGAAATAACAACATTCTTAACAAAAAGAGAAATAAATGAAAAACACAATGATTTTTTGTTATAAATATTTTACATTCCAATTCATCCCATTAGAATTTCAATTGCATAAATTCCATTGGTTCCATTCTATACGATGGAAGTGAAATATGATTTTTCCATTGAAGGAGATCAATAATGAATTATAATTACCTTTTAGGTGTAAAACCCATGAAATATTTGGAGAATATGTTAGGATAATGTTGAAAATGGTAATAAAATTGATTTTGTCAATTATTTCATTAGTCCCCAAAGCGACTACCACTAATTGATGAGAAATTTCTCTATCAATTGGTGATAAAGGTCATACTCTTCCTACCTCTACATCATAATATCCTCTAAAGAGATGTGTTGTCCCATTAGGAGTTATAAACAGTAGTTGTCTAGGAAAACAATCGATATGGGTCTTGAAAGAATATAACCGATACATTATAATGATAACGTTAATGATATTATTGTCCCTGAAGAAAATCTACCAATAAAAATGAACATCATTGATTCTTATAAGAAATGATACAAATTAAAATTACCTATAATATCACTACCCGAGAGGTGTTTGGCTACCCATCATGTATGGAATCATATCAATATGTAACCCCACTTGATGAAAAACATGTGGATTAACAAAATGGTGGGATTCACTAGTATCAAATGTATCTTCAATAATAATCAAGTTAAGTAGAATGACAAATCATATAATCTAAGGTCTTTATTGGTATTCTAGGATAATTTTCTAACCATCACACAATTAAATACTCAATCCCCATTGTTCCTTACTTCTATATTGTGGTTTCATTATTTTTTGAGTGGGGGTATTCATAGAATTAACCATATTTGCTTATTGATGAACATGATAAATATTGTGGTATGATATTCTAGTTGAAGCACAAGATATATGAAACTCACAGGTTTTATTGTTAGAAACTGATTTTTTATAATTATTGAAATAACACTTACGATGTCCCGCTTTATTATAATCGTGACATGCTCTAGGTGGTGATGTAAAATCTCACTTGATGTGTTTGAGTAAACAACAATGGAAATGGTTAGGATTATTATTTGCTCTTGGAGGAAAGTAAAATGAACTTGTGGATTGATTATGTGATTCTCCATCAACTTAGAAGTTGATGTCCGTCTTCCACTTATTTTTAGCATTGCAGTTCCCACATATTCACATGTAGATAAACATAATTATTCCAATAAGATTCATAGTAATTTTCCTTTCCTCTACTATTTCACTATTAATTATCTCTATATATTATGTAATATAGAGTACAATAATCATAGAATAAATATATAGCCTTAAACTATACACGAAGATGAAGTCCTTCAAAGATGCACCATTAGCTAATTATAGAGAAAAATGAACTAACGTAATAAACATGGCCACACACCCTATCATTGATTGTTTTTCTTTCTTTTGACTGAATAAATTTTTTATTCTATAAATATTGAACATTTGAGGATATAATTTGTTATGGAATAATTCTTCAAGTCCTTCCTATGTAAATCCTTTCTTGATTATATCGTAGATATATAGATCCCACTATTGGAGTGAAAGATCATACAGTATATAGATTAAAAAATTTAACATTATAGCAGCGAGTGTTCCAATTAAATAAAACATCTAGTTCATTCTATTATACTATACTATAACCTTTTCATGATCTAAATCTTCCTAAAACATTCGTGGATTCTATTTCAGAAGTTGTATAAAATGATCCACTTTTCATGGTTCATCATTTTTATTAACCTTACTAATAATATGAAAATATTTCATGATGATCTGAATAAGATATCAGTTCACTTGTGGTTCAAGTGTAGCTAGGTTCTCTGATACCTCCTTTATCAGGGTACTAGGCTGCCAAACCGGTGCCAGTTCATTATAGACTAAAAACAACAGCTAGTGTTCACTCACATTAAACTGAAGGCACATAATATTCCAAATCATCAAAATTAATGATCATCATAATAAATTTAAATGAATAATTAAATATAATATGATCTATACAACCCTAGTGGGAAGTCTAATTACTAATGTATCATATGATACACTCATCAGGTAAACCCATGATAATGAGATTACACCACATCTATGGTTGTATATAACAGATTGTTTTACCTAGAATACCCTAGTGACTTGATGATCATCATATAGATGTCAGATACATTTTTTTAGGTTATAAATTTCATTTTTTGACATTTCATATCTCCTTAATACAATTCTAAGATGAACGATCGAACAAGACTGATATGATTTGTAACCACCTTACCTAATCCATTGGATTGGGTTATGTTAAATGTGATACTAACCTTAGGGGATTTCTCCAAGAAAAAAAAGGCTAGAAATAAATTCCATGGACTTACATAAACATAGGGGAATAATTTTACCTTTTTAAAAATAAAAAAAACCAATCAAGGGAAAAAAATAAAATCAACCAAAAAAAATATATAATTCTTGATGTTTAAAGATTTATAATATAAATAAAAACCTATAAATTACAATATTAGTGTATAAGTGGAAAATCAAAAAAATAAGAGTTAAGAAAAACAAATGTACATGCCAACACAATAATTTGGATGTATAAATACTCCAAGCACTCCATTATAGGGTATATAAGCTCTAAAGATCTATCTCAAGGAAGTATCATCATGGTTATACTGTAATTAAATAAAATACCATACCTTTACGTAGTTCATGAAGTGTAATGTATACATGAAAAAAATTCATATAAGTGGGTGAGTAATCATACCCTGTATGCTTTCCCTAAGAAACTACCCAGCACATGGCACTAATATTAGTAACAAGTTAACTCATAATTAATATATGAAAATGGGTATGAATTTTAATTTTTTTTTCTATAATAAATAATGTTTATTATTTTTTTAAATAAATTTTCTAGTCCATTATTTCATTTCACATGGGATACCCATCCTATGCTTCATACACACAAATAAATACATAATAAATTCCCATAATACTAAGGAATTTATCTTCCTTCAATATATTTCCATAAGTTGATAATCCTCATATTCCTCCTGTCTAGAATCAACCATGAATTTTATACAAACAAGGCCACATACAATGTAATGTGAACACTGGTCACCAAATATTCTAAAAATATATTCCATAATTATTTCTTTAGAAACCAAAAAATTATTAATTTTTCAAAAAATAAATTGATTTTGAATTTCAATCTCAAACCACTAAAATGAGGGTTACACAAGGATCATCAATATTTCTTAGAAACAAAATAAATTTTTTTAAACAAGAATTTATATCATAAAATCAAAGGAAACCAATAATTAAAAGCTGATTATAAAATGGGTTTTCATTGAGAATCACATCAGGATAGTTTATATATATAAGCCTAACAATTATAGAAATAATAGTGTGATATATAATCCTCATACCTCTTATGGTCTATTTAACTATCCAAAAATGAGGGAGATAATGTTTTCCCAAAAAACAAGTAAATAGATACCCATGAAAAGTAAAAACATCTAAAAGAGAACCCTAGATTCTTTTAGATTCAAAAAAATAAGGATAGGGTGACTTTGAATTATAAGAGGTTATTTCAAGTAAAAAATGACAATACAACTATACCAAGAATATCATAAAAGGATTCATAACTTCTCCAATAAAATTCATCATTTGAATTGTTTGTTTCAAAAATTAGAATTTCCTTCACCATGGATAGTTAGATTCACCATGGTCATGGTGTGTTTGATCTCCCAACTCCTACAAGGCACAGAAAAACTAGCCACCATTTCATCTTCCAAAAATACATGCCACATTAGGCTCCACACAACTAGGAATAGGACATGGAGAGGCATATATAGAAACATTTCAAACTCATCCTCCCAGGGTTCAATGACCCCATCCATTCCCAAAATCTATCCATCTCAGTCTCCCCATGTCTCATAAGAATATACTGAACACAACACAACCACCACCATGATTTGATTTTCCCATGGTGAACCCATTATTTTACAACCACTCCCAAACTCTTTGATAAAGACACAAAATCTCCCTAAACCCCACTAAAACCCATATAAATACATGAAACTCCATAAGTAAAGTGAGCATACAACAAACCATGGATGTTTTATTCTATTTGTTTCCAATTCTGATATATCACACAATTAAAAACAAATTAATAACATTATTCTCATAGTAGGATGATATTACAACTAAATCACATAATAATCATCCATTAATTATGTTATGTTTTATTTGGGTTGGTTTAACCACCATCATGAAAAGTGATATAAATTTCTATCCTTGATGCCTATGAGATTTTAATTTCTAATATATGATAAAAATAATTGAATAATTATTTTTTTGTTCTGGAATAATTATATAAATTTTGTTTTCATTATTTAATAAAACACGATTCATTCAGTAATAATCATTAAAACATACTCATCACCAAATTAATCGTTAATTATCTTAACCAAAAATCTTATAAAAATGAAATTATAAAATAAAAAATTATTATGAGACAAAAATTAAAATACATTTTTTGATCTAGGAATGATGAAAATTAATATATGAATGAAAAACAACACTATAAATATGAAACTAGTTAAAAAAATGTTACTCACTCATAATATTGTAAATAAATAATAAAATAGCTGATAAAAATGAAGAGGATAATGATAAATGATGTTTATAAGAGGTTATGTATATGAAGAAGGTTATTATATATATTATTAATATATATATTTTTTCATTCAAGAGTTTAGTGTGATTTCAAAAAAGTTTGGAAAAAGTGTATATGTTTTTATTGGTGTCAAATCTAATTCTTTAAGATATGTTACATATTAAGAACAATGCTTCCTATTCAAAACATTCTATTGGTTTACTATCCTATAAATATTCTATAATTTATTTCCTTCTAATTCTTGGGATATGATAATCAGTCTCTTGAACTTATTTCATATAGGTTGGGTACATTCTACTTTTTGATTATATTATTTTTCATTATATCATTGTTTACATTGTTACAAAATAATAACCATTAAAATAATTCATACTTCATTGAGTATGTTTCCTATAAGGGATATTTGAGACTAAAATTTATTTTATTTTTGTTATAAATTCTTATCTTTAACATTATTATTACACAATTCAGTTATAACAACCAAATATTTTATAATACGGTATTTTATAATCCTATTTTGGAGAATATTGTTTTAATAAAATTATGGTTTTGTTTCCCTTTTTATAATGAGGGTTTTCAAAAAAGGTAATTTTGAAGTATTAAAAAGTTTCTTTTAATAATAATATAATTTATCATTGGGTCCAAATTTTCAATAGAAAACACTATTTAATTTTCAAGGATCAATTATTGGATATTAAGTTTTTAAAAATAATTGATTTCAAAATATTTTACATCATATTTTCAAAAGTTTCTTTTAAAAGTGACATGAATGTTTTTATTTTACATCAATGTTGTAAATTATTTCTAAATTTATTTATATGTTTTTAAATACATTAAACATTTCATATTCAAAAGGATATACACTCATGGGATTTATGTTACAAGATTTATTATATAATATAAATATATATATATGTATACATATATATATAATTTGGGGGATTGAAATCACGGTATCAAATTATTTGGTTTTTGATCCCTTATTTTGTGATATTGTTCGCATAATTATATTGAAATAATGTTGTTTTTTCTATGTAAATATCCTTCTATGTTTCCTTTTTTTAATATAGGGATATATTAATTTTCATATATACACCTAATTTATATGAATGGTGTATATAAAATTATTCTCTATCACGAATATGATCCATAAATGTCTTTATGTTTCTTAACTTTCTAGAAGAAGTACGCATACATTTTTTCTCCAATTCCTGAAAAACATATTGTATATTTATTTTATGAAAGTGTGTTTACTAAGATTTATTACATTGATTTATTTTTGGGAATTTTAAAATTAACCATATACCCTTTATCTAAATGGTGTGAATAAAATATTCACTATTATTTTGATGGAATAATATTTACAATGAATATTACTGAATATATTTGTATACTAATTTATTTTCCATTAGTATATCATTTTATAAAAATTAATGAAATTATAAATTTTTCCTTATGTTATTCCATTTTAAAAGGACATTAAACCTATTTTTTTCATGCGTTATTTATGATTTGATTGATTTTACATGGAACTCATATGCATGTATGATGATGGTGAGGTTCTATATATTCCCCCAATTCATTAACTAAGAGTTTATGTCTAATGATATAAGTTTTAACAATTATGTTTTAGTTATTTTTAATGATGGGAACTGATTGTCTGACTAATGAAAGTTAGGTTCCCTTTACTACTATATGTTCCATATTTCAATGATGTTATAAAGTTTTATGAATATTATAATAATAATGTTATGGTCTCATGGATCATGTTTTTAACTCAATCTATTTACTAATTCATTATTTTATATCAATATTTATGCAATGATTTATGACTTAATATTTTTTGGGTATTATTTTATTATATATCTTGATAATACCCATATGTTCTTTTTATTATCACTTATGATCTTTGATTTCTATGACATACATTTATCGTTACTATGAAACTGAGCACACCGCTTCTTATGTTTTCATTTCACTAGATTATAATGATAATAAAAGTATCAAATATATATAATATTATCATAATGAAAGAATTTTTGGGAGATGTTGAAGACTTTTTATGGATTAAAAAATCACTTATATAGTGGTAAAATTTATGTTACTTAAAAAATAAAATAATTTTATTAGTTATTGTTTTCATTTAATTATCTAAAACAGAAAACCAAAAAGGACTTGGAAATGTCTTACTATGTTAAAATTTATTAAATCCTTGTAATTATAATGTCTTGTCTTTGAGTACACTATAACATATATTATAATATGTTTTATATAAATTTGGATCTTTGGATTATATCATTTGAGAATAAATTAGGAGATAGAAATGCCATCAATGGTTGAGAAGTTAGTGTTGATTATAATATCAATGGTATAGATAAATATTATATATTTACACTAGTGAGTGACATTACAGATGATACTTTAAAATATTCTAAAAGTTATGAGAATTATTTTAAACATCTAAGGATTGTTCTGTAATAATTATTTCTTTCAAATATTTGAAAAAAACAATAAATTGTTCTAATAAATGTAAAAAGTGATATTGGGAAAATATTATATTTTGGAGTTAAATATAGGATAAAACATGAGGAAGTTATATGAAACAATTAGTTTTTACATATTCATGATTTTATGGAATAAATGGTTTAATGAATTTAAAAAAAAGGATAGATAATATCGATAGTGTTGGTGTTGATTATAAATTTATAGAAAAACGGATCCATGTTGTTTTTGGTTATTATTATCTAATTTTAGGGATTATTATAAAAACTTATTATTATATGAGATTATGAACTTATGATTAATAAATTTAATGGTTAAAAATAGTGTTAATTTTTGGAAGAATATAATACCTCACAATGGTTTCAGGTTTTTGAGATTCAAATGGTTTTCGAATGGTATATTGTTTGGAATATTTGATTCGGGACTATAAATACTATGTTACATGATCATATTAATAACTAATATTTTTTTAAGAAATATAAATAAATTGATATGTCCTAAGAGAGTAAGGTATATGTCATATTAGAAGTTATAACCCAAATTAAAAATATGTTAAGAATACCCAATCCTATATTCATCAGTGGTAAATAGTTAAAATTATGAGGGAAAATTTTATTTAAGGGGTTATAATGTAATGAACATATATTTCAAGATATATGGTTCTTGAAGAAATGTTTTTTTCAACAGCTTTCTCTACAAGCAATGCTAAACTTAAAAAAATGTGATACATTTTGATAAAAGTTATACACTTAAATATTACTCTTAAAAGATAGTCATTGAATTAGTGGATATGTATAGGAGTAGCCACATTATGATATATATCCATATATATATAAATAAATAAAATAAAATAAGATTTTAATTCAAATGATATTAAACTAATATAGCTAAACAACAAATAAAATCATTTTATGATTAAAAATATTTTTTTTAAATTGGATTATTAATTAAGAAACATTTTATATAACGTTTAAACAAAAGATAGATATATTAATTTCATTAATAATATATTATAACTATATAAATTATTAATTTATAGTAAGTAAAAATAATGAATAGTAAACATTGAAAAATGTGTTTTTCAATAAGAAAAGATTCCCATTATATATTGATGTTTTATTTAAATAATTAAATCCAAACTTTTATAAATTTTATTTTAAAAAAATGAGCATCATTTGTGTATTTATCATAATAATATAATTATGATATTAATTTTTGGGATTTTTCTAAAAAGATTTATTTTTAGGCGAATTGTAAAAAATATTATTCTTACAAATAACTTGGATTTTATGAAATTATTAGTATGTATGTATGAATTTTAAAATCTTGAAACATTTTTTATAAGGCCAAATATTAATTTAATAAGTGAATTTATAACTTACAAACCCATACATGATATTTTAAAACCTAAGGTATATTTTTAAAAAACACAATTTTAATACATTATACATTTAATATTTTAAAATTAATTTTAATCCATTTATGAAATTGAATAAAAATAAAAATAACCTAAAATTTTATTTATTATTTCTAAATTATCTAATAAATATAATTTCATTTTTGAGAATAAAACATAAATTATCTTGGTAAATACTAGTTATTATAGTGAAAACCTAAAGGGTAAAAATGAGTAACCAAAGAAGTAAAGAGACTAAAATGTCAAAAAAATGTTTCTAGTTAAGTATTTTAGGTGTTTATAGACCTTATATATTCTAAACTACATTATTTATCATATTTTTTTCCACTTTCATGGACAACTACTTTCTATTATTGAAAGGTTTTTGGTTTTTACAAAAATGTCTTCCCTTTTCACTAATTAAAGGGCCACTCCACTATTCACTTTCACTCACCCAAAAAACAAATAGTTATGTACAAAAAACCCAAAACTATCCTAAACATTCTCAGTCACCTTCAAAAGACTCTGGAATTCTAAAAATACAACCCATCAAAGGCTTAACCCTATTTGCAAAAGAGATAATCAGTGAAGTGAGGAATAAATTTATAACCACCTGTTTCTCATTTCTATTTATTAATGTGAACTTCCTATTACTATAATAAAATTAATTATTTTATAATGATAAAATTAGTATAATTAGTATAAATTTATTTTATTATAATTATTGTATAAACATCATCAACATTTCTATTTTTTCTAATAAAAAAACTATCACTCATATGATGTGCTGACTAAATCCTCCAAGACATAATGTGTTTCCTTATACTTAAATGCATTAAAATGGTGGATATAATAGGTAATTTAAATTATTTTTATTATATTTACTAAATAATTTACATTTTTAATTGATAAAACATATTAATCATTTTCTATGTTCAACAAAAAATGATATAATCTTCCATGCGTATGTGTGGACTACCACCTCCATGGAAAGATGGATTTCCATTTCACTCTCCATAACCACCTATCATGGATGATCATGATAATGGTTTTATTTTATAAACATGTTTTTTAACACATTAAGTATTTAATATCAAATTAGATATCCTATTAATGATATGAATAATAAACAATCATTTCCAATTCAAATATTCAAAACAATATTAATAAAATTATAAAAATCCATTCATTCTAAGTAATAAATTAATATTAATTATATTATCCTTACAAATACTTATAATTTTCGTGTATCACACTAATATACACTAAATAATATTATTATTCTTATTTTATAGTGATATTCAAACTAAATCACATCGTAATCACCCATAAATTATATCATGTTCTTATTTTTCATGTTCTAATTTTATAAATATATATCATTTATGAAAATTAGAATTTAATTTATAATCATATAGAATATAAATAAATTTATAATGATTTTTTATCAGGGAATATAAATAAAATTTTACCCATTATTTAGGAAAACAAACTTTATTTGTCAGTAATCATTGAAACATGTTTGTCACCAAATTCATCATTAAATATCATAACCAAAATTACTATAATTTAAAATTTTATAATTATAATTAATTATAAAACATAAATTCTAGTACCTTTTCGATAATATGAATGTCAATTATTTGGATAATAATGAATAAAAACACCATGATTACAAAACTAGTTTTAAACGACCAAGGTTTCTCACACCAGTTATTAAAAATTTATAATAAACTAACTAACATACATGAATAAAATAATTATAAATGATTTTTATAAAATTTTATGTATATTATAAAGTTTATGAAATTGGTTATTAATATATTTTTATTTTTTATATAGGATTCTATAGTGCATTTGACTAATATGGGAAAAAAGGTAAGGGTTTTTCTTGGTCTCAATTATAATTATTTGAGAGATAATACATGTTAAGTACACCATTTCCATTGTAAAATTTTATATTTATTTACTATCCCATTAATTTTATATAATTTATTTACATGTAATTATTAGGATATACTATTCTAAATATATTTCCTTTCTTTAAATTTATTTTTACTCAATTGTAACTTAAGTCGTAAGAGTTTTCACTAAGCCAATTTTCATTCACTAAATTATGACCATTCTATACAACTAATTTCTTTGAATATGTGTACATTATTTACATTTTATAAATTATTTATTTTTTAAAAATTGTTTATATTTATATAACATGAAACCCTTTTCAAATATTTCATACTTCATGGAGTATTTTTCCTGAGTGTAATATTTATAACTCAAAATTTTAGTTATATATCATTTTTTTGAATATTATTCCCCAATTATTGGGTTATACCACCATAAAATTTTATTATACAGATTTTATAATCATCTAATGGAAAATATAGTTTTAATTTAATGAAGGTTTGATAACTCTTGTTACATGGTTATTTTAAAACAAAATAAATTTCTGGGTATCAAAAAATTTATTCTTATAATTAAATGTTTCATCTTGGGATCCATAATATCTATAGAAACATTTATGACCTTTTCATGGCACCAATATTGGAGATTTATTATAAAAGTAAACGTTTTTAAAATCATTCCCTTGACATTTTTATAGTTACTTTTGAATGTTATGTGTATGTTTATATCTACATAAATGTTAGAAATGTGTTCTTAAAGTTATTTTAAGTTTTCAAGTCCATTTTCCTTTTTATATTGATAAGTATTTATAGTCATGTGATTTATGTTACACTATTTATTCTCTATTAAATATTTGTATTTATAATATTTTTTATTGAACTCATGGTATCAAAAAATTCGATTCTTGATTCATTATTGTGTGAGATTGTTCTAACCTTTCTATTTTAAGGAATTTTTTAGCCATGTGAACATTATTAGGTGTTTAATTTTCTACAATTGAGATATGATCTTTTTTAACAATCATTCTTCCTTCTCTGGATGACTTATGTAACAATATTCTCTATCAAATATATGACTACCCTATTTTATTTTTCATTCCAGGAAGTGTGTTCTCCTAGATTCTATACATTAATTAATTTTTAGAAATTATTAAATTAATAGTATACCATTTATCTATATCATGTAAATATTATATAGTATATTATCACGATTGAATGGTATTTACCAAAAATTTCTCTAAATTTCATTGGAAACCCATTTTTTCCATGGGTATATTATGTTATGATAATTTTTGGAATTATGAATATTTTCGTTATGTGATTCCATTTTAAATGGATATAAAACCCATTTTCATTACATATAATGTTTTATGATATGATTAATTTCACATGGAATATATATGTATGGATGATGATAGGTGGGATCCCATATTCTTAGAAAATGCATTGGTTAGGTGTTTTTATCTAATGAAATATTTATTGAGGAACATGTTTTATTTTATCATAAGCAAGGTAACTAAAGGCATTACTCCTGATATTTATCTTCGTTATACTATTGTATATTCCGTATTTGAAATATACTTCTATAATTTTATTCTTAATCTCATGATAGTATCTTATGTGAAGGATTATAGGGTAACATTGAATGCATATTTTGGATTAAGAAGTTTATTATATAGTGGTAAATATATCCATTATCTGAAAATGATGTGATGTTTTTTTGTTAAAGTTATGTCCACATTATCTAAAATTATAAACTGAAAAGTTCTTGGGAATGTATTCTAACGAACCAATTTCTTGAATTCATGTATTTAGATGGCCACATATGTGGGTTAGTTATTATTTGAATTATAAAATGAATTTGTCAAACTTAGAGAGTAGGATTATATTGGTTAAAGACAAATTGGGAGTTGTAAATGTCATAAATGGTTGATAAGTTAAGATTGATTATAATTTTAAAGGTACAAATAATATTTTAGGTTGGTTGAGATAAATTTGGGGGGTTATTATAAGAGAAATTTATAAATCCCCTAGGGATATGTGTAAGGGATATATATACATTTTGGATAACAAATTGATGTTTTTAATAATTAGAGATTATGTGGTTTATCTTGATAAAACATCCCTGTATAAACACTACAAGTGGATGCAGACTCTATCACATTAGAACTTATTGATAATAACCCAAAAAATGGTTTATTGGGTATTAACTCAACCATCACCTGGTTTATGATAAAGAGGAATAATAGTACACCAAGATTGACACTCTCTGTGGATATTAGTTTTTCAATTACATTATATTTATGAACCATTACAAAGGATTTACTTCTTATATACTTTAATTGATTATTTTAAAAAGTATTAGATAGACTAAAAAATTGAAAATAGATTTAACTGAATGTATTAAAATACCAAATGAGGGTGTAATTAGACAATACATGTTAAGATTGATTTTTTGTATTCTTATGATCATTTTCTCAGATTTTATAGATAACCATTTTAGATTAAGTATTTTTTTGAAAACCCATAACGAAAATGATGCTGAGGAATGTATGCATCTTAAGACCACTATTTATTATAACCATATAATGTTGAATACTTAAATAGTTGAGAGTCTTGGTATATTCCTATTCTAAAACAAATTTTAGTATCTTAGTCTTACATAAGGTAGTGGGGATTATATATTAATATAAATTAATTCTTGATACTCTTAGATATTTTTACTAGCAAGCGATATTCATTGATTATATTATTTTATATTCTAAATGTTTTGAGAATTAGGTGAAACATCTAAGAATTTTAATCTAATAAAATTTTCCATTAATGGATTGGAAACATATATTAAATGATATAATCAACCTTGAAAAGTTATTTTATGAAATAACTATATTTCTGGGATGATTATTGGAGAACTCATGTTTGAGTTATGGACAACTATTAGGTTTATCATATTCTTAATTTTGAGGTAATAGGGGTTGATTTATTTTGATAAAAGAATGTTAGATAGTATTTATAGTCTTAGAATTAATTATCTTTTTTTAGGAAAAAGTGATATATTATATTGATGAAAAAGTTTATCTAAATATTTGGATTATGATATATATTTATTAGTTCGGGACATTATAAATTGGCTATCAATACATGTAAGTATTAATAATAGACTTAAGTATTGGAAGAATATATAAAATCATATTTTTTTGATGTCTTATAGATTAAAATGGTTCTTGGAAAAAATGTTATAAAGAACATATGATTATGGTATATACATACTATATTATATGATCATATGAATGACTAAGGATGTTTTATGAAATATAAGTAACTTGATATAGCCAATGATAGTAATGTAGATGTTGTGTTAGATGTTATATATAAAATTTAAAACATATTAAGTATACACTCTCCTAATTTTATCAATCTGAAATAATATAAATATTTCATACACAATTTATTTATGTGGGTTGAATGTAATGACTTCAAATTTCACAATATATATTTATTAAATAAATAGTATGCTGGATATCTTTCCCCCGAAGGAAAACTGAACTTAAACGAAAACCATGATACATTTAGATAAAAATACAACTGTTAAATATGATAGTTAAAACATAGTCAATGAATTAATGGGTATGAATAAGAGTAACCACATTATCAAATATATGTGTAACTAAAAATCATCTACTTTTAATAAAGTTGAAATTCAATTAGTAAAGTTGAATATCTTAAAAAAAAATTTAAGATTCAAAAAATATTTTCCTAAAAATAGATTTCAATTTAAATAAATACTATATATAATTAATAAATAATAATAAGATATAAATATTATATTCATATTATAATTACTCAAAAATAATTAGTTATTGATTATAAATAATGGCAATGAATAATAAAAATTTTAAAAAGTTGTTTTCTTTTATGAATATTTTACCATTTAATATTGTAATTTTATTTATATGTTGAATTATAAAATTATAGAAGCTTACAATGGATAAAAATGAACATTTTATTTTGATTAATCATTAATAATATTATCATATTATCAATTTTTGTTATTTTTTAAAAGATTTATTTTAAGGTGAATAATGTAAAATACAATTTTTATAAATAACATAATTTTTTATACGATTAGTATATATGTATGAATTGGAAATTAATGAAGAATTTATTAAAAGACATATTTTTTATATCAAAAGTGACTAAAAATGTTGTTTTTATTTTAAAAACCCATATTTGACATTTTAGAACATAAGTTATATTGTTTCAAAAAAGTAATTTTTAATACATTATAAATTTTGTATTTTAAAATAATGTTTTATCACTTTTAGAAATTGAATCAAATATAATTAATTTAATATTTTTAACTAGACTTTCAAAATTATATCTTATGGAAAATTATATTTTTTTTCATAACATATAATAAATCTAAGTAAAAATTGGCTACCGTTTTGAAAACATAAATGGTAAAAATGAATAACCTAAAGGTTAATAATCCTAATATATTAAAAATTAGTTTCTAATTAAGTGTTTTTGGGTTTTTTCAAACATATAACATCAAGAATCTATTTTTTATCAATTATTGTGACACTTTCATTGATATTGACTCCAATTATTTAAATGTATTGTGTATTTATAAAAATTTTACCCCTTTTCACTTATAAAATGGGCACTCCTCTCCTAAATTCCCCTCACACCACAACCCACTTATTTTGGACCATACACTACCCAAACCCCTATTAAACATTCCAAAACACATTTAAAAGGTTCTTGTATTCTAAAATGTTTATACTTAAAAGTTACAACCTTTTTTAAAATGAATTAATCCATGAATTGAGGAATAAATTTCTAATTACACCTTTATCATTTATATTTATTTATGTGCACTTATTATTATAAATGTTGCATTATACAATATTTAAATAATAATATTAGTATAACTGATATAATTTTATGTTATTATAATTATGGTATAATAATTAACCACTTTTCCATTTTCTATTAAGAAAAATAAAACATTCACTCAAGTGTTGTGCAGACTATCGCCTCCATGATGTAACATCTTGGATTTTACTTCACCACTTTAATGGGATGATTATAATATATAATTTAACATATAAGTATAATATTTAATACATATTTTAAATTTTTAAATTATAAACCATATTAGACCTTTTAAAAATTTAATGTAATATAAAGTCATCATCCTTGCATATGTGTAGATTACCGCCTCCATGGAATTATTTATTTCCATTTTTATTTTCATAAACTTATTACGGGGATCATAATGAGATTGTTTTTAATGGATAAATATGAGGATTATTTAATAATTTATGTTATAATATAGAAAATTATAAAAACTATTAATGATATTAGTAATTAATGATCATCATAAATTCAACCATTCAAAAATAAATATTAAAAAAATAATCTCTTCATTATAAGAAATAACATTATATGATTTATTTTATTCTAATAATTCAATGAAATTATTATATATCACAATAATAAACTCTAAATAATAAAATTAAATTTTTTTAAAGATTATATTGCAAATAATCACATCATAATCAGCAATTAATTATGTTATGTTCTTGTGTGGGTTGGTTTAACCACATACTTGAAAAAATATAAAATTTAGTTTTATAGATGACTATGAAAATTTAATTAATAATTATATAGGATATTAATAATAAAATATTGGTTTTTTATTGGTTCATAAATTTTAACATAAAAATTTTACTCATTACTTAGGAAAACACCTTTACTTCATAATGAATTAATGAAACATTCTCATAACCAAAATTCTTCTGGAAAGATCATAAACTAAAATGACATAAAATTAAATAATAAAAATATAAATAATTATAAAACATAAATTTTAATACCATTTATAATATTATAATCATTAATATTTAGTTTTTAATGAGTTACAACACCATGATTGTGGAAAACGGTTAAAATGACCAAGGTTACATGCACCTAATATTGAAAATAGATAATAAATCGGAAAATATAAAATAATAGAATAAATTTAAATGAATATTATAAAATTTTATGTCTATTTTAAAGTTTCCAAAATAGTTTATTATGATATTTATGTGTGTTATAGAATATCTTAGAGTGCATTCAACAAAGCGAGGAATTATCGTAAGGGTTTTTCTTGGGCATAATTCTGATTCATTAATACATGTTAAAAGTTTTGATTTTTTGTATTTTATTGTGTAATATTTATTTCAAATACCATGGATTATCTATACATAATATCCTTTTAATTATTGGTATATTAAAAAAAATTATTTTCCCTCAAATTTCATTTGTCTCAATTATTTCCCTAACTGTATGAGTTTTTAGTAACACCATTTTCTCTAGAATATATTTTATATAATATTGTTTAAATTTTCCCTTTGTTTATATAATGGGTTATTATCAAATTATTTTCAAATATACCAAAAAAACCTTATCCATAATTTTTGTTAATGCAACATGTTTCTCATAAAAGATATTGGTAAATCAAATTTCTTTTCTTTGAGTTATAATGTTTTAACTTCAACATTGTTCTTCCATTCATGGGTTCTCCCATAATAATAATTTATTATATGGTATTTTATAATCCTATATGAGATATTTATGTTTTAATATAAAAAAGGATTTATTATAGTTTTTTATGATGAATGTTTCAATAAAGATAATTTGAAATCATTTAAAAGATTCCTTTAATAATAAAATGTTTTAAATGTAGATCTATATTTTTTTATTGAAAATTTTATATAATGATCAAGGCTCTATTATTATTGATATTTTTTAAAAGAATTATTTTTCATAATTTTTCACATCACATTTAAAAAATATTATTTTTAAAGTGGAATTCATGTTTTTACTTTTCATCAATGTTGAAATTTATTTCCAATTGATCTTTTAAGTTTTTACCTCCATTTTCTATTTAATATTCAAATAGATTTACACTAATGAGATTTATGTAACATTATATAGTTCCATATATATATATATATATATATATATTTTGATAGTATCGAAAAATTATATTATTAATCCAATAATATATGTTACCTTTTGAAGCATTCTATTATGAGGATGTTATTCTTATACTATAATGTTGTTCCAAGTTTCCTTAATGACCCATGGGATATTTTCTTCCAAAACCATCCAACTTAGTTATAAGGATGGTTTTTGTAACATTTTTCTCAATCAAAGATATGATCCATAACATCCCTCTCCTTTCCTAACCATCTACCATGAATAGACATAAAATTTATTCCGATTCATTTACTACGTGAGGACACTATTTTCTATTTCCTAGATTGAATGGTATTCACCTAGATTCTATAAATTGATTGATTGGGGAAGTTATTTAATTAAACATATACCCTTTTTTATACTGTGTAAATACCAAATACTATATTATATTGATTGAATGATAAATACCTATATTGAAAATTAATATCTGTGGATACCTATTCATTTTCCATGGGTTTATCATGTTATGATAATTTATTATAATGATTTTCCTTATGTGATTATATTTGAAAAGTAAATGAAACCCATTTTCATTCAATGGGTTCTTTATGATATGATTTCTTTTACGTTGAAAATATATGTATGTATAATGAAGGTTGGGGTCTTACATAATGATCCATTACATTAGTTATGAGGTTATTTCTCTTCAGATAGTTATTAATGAGTACATTTTAGTTTCCTATAAATATGGGAACTTTTGTTATTGATCAAGAATATTATGTTCATGACACTAATGGTTGTTCCATACTCAAAATATTTTTCATAGTTTTATAAATATTCTAATGACTATGTTATTCTCTAATAGATTATGTTTATCTATACAAACTATTGATTAATAGATTATTTTAGGTCAATATTTATTCCATGATTTATATTCTATTATTTTTGGGGTATAATTTTCCTAAATATAATTATTATTCTTATGTTAGAATCTTATTTTGACTTTTGAATTTGGATTATTATATCTTTTTTAACCTTATTGAACATTTGGTCTCACCCATTCTTAAGTTCCCTTTTCCCTATGTTATGATGATAAGAAAAATATTAAAAATTTTATAAGATTATCTAATGTTAATAATTAGTGGGAGATGGTTAAGAAATGTTATAGATTAATTAGTTCATATACAACGAAACAATGTCCAGTAGTTGAAAAAGAAATGATTTTTTAGTTAATGTTTTTTATTAATTATAAAAAATAATAATCCTAAAAGGTATTAGTAATGTTTTCAAATGTAATAATTTCTTAAAGTCATTTGATTATATTTTCAAATATATGGGACTGCTACATAGACCTTGTAGATATTATTGGAACTCCAAAACTTCTCCCTTTTATTAAAATCATTGTTTTTTATTCCATATCATTTCATGAAAAATATTTTATTAATTAAAATCAAAGTAAATTTTATTTTTGATTTACATATGTTGGGATTGATTCATCATTATTATTGTACGAATTTTATTTGGAAATGATTCTGGTTGTGTAGACATCTATCAATCATAATCCACCATGCGGTCTAATTTCATTTTTTTATACTTACTCTCAAATACATTGAATAATATTTATAGACATGTAATGAAATAGTTAATATTACTCTCAACGTATATTTTTCATAAATGATCCTCATATGGAAGCATTAATGATTGACATTTTACATTGAGACAAAAAATTGTAAAATATTTGAATAATTAATGACATCTCTGACCCATAATGTGTAAACAATATTAATAATTTTTATTACCTATATAATGTTGTATAACGTGACTCCATTTTATATTGGTTAAAGAATAATATATGGATGTGAATATTTATATATTTATAGAGGGAGAGAATCTTGTTATGAAACTTTTTTCCATATCATCCAATGTTGTGATGGAAAATAGTATCTTAATGCGAGTCATTATTTGGTTATATCATATAGAGAAAATTTAATCAAATCAATTCTTACTTCTATTTGGAAATAACATTAAACTATAAATCATTATAATATAATATAAAACTTACTACATGTGTGTCTGGACCCTCATCCTATAGCCCAAAGAATGGAAATGATTTTTAAAACATTTGAATGATCTTTTAAATTAACTAAATGTTTTTTTGTAGAAATTAGTTGAACAAGGATTATTTATTATACCACTCTAAATAAAAGTAAATTATACTCCATAAAAGTTATTTTCCCCCACTATCATCCTTGCATAACATATTTCCCTATATCCACTCAACCAACTCGATCCATGTTTTCTTCTTTATTCAACTTCTATAGGATGTTATAAATCAGTGGATCATACTCCAAATCATCATTTCTGATTAAGAATCCTTATCCAAATGGTTAAAACTCATGTATATACTATGTCTTCAATGAAAGGAATAACAGTTACACATCAACTGTAAATAAAATAAAAAATAAAAAATAGATAAGAAACTATTTTTTTCAAATATATATATATCTTAATCTTCTTTTATGTTCACATGTCCCTAAAAGTGGTGGAAAAACATTATCCACTCATAAGAAATAATTATCTATTTTATTAATTTGTAAAAAATCTTCATAATTACTAGGTAAAAAATTATAGAACTTGGTTAGTAAAAATTAAAACTCCTATAGATATGTCATACCTAGAGTAGAACGTTGATTTTAAATTTAAAATGTTCTATAAAATAAAAAAATTATATGAAAATTTAATTTTGAGATCCAAATAAGAATTTATTAATTCATAATAAAGAGATAATATAATAAAAATTATTCTATGATAATAAATAAAATAATGGAAATTGTTTATTCATTTGATAAAAAATATTTATTTAATAAACATTGATCATATTAATTAAAATAAGAAAATATATAGAAGAATTAATAAATGAATAAATACAATTAAAACCCCCTTTTAAAAGAAAATAACATAATCATTCAATACCATTTCATTATAAAGTTATCAAAAATAATTTCCCCCTTAATTTCTTCATAAAAAAATAAAATATTGATTCATTTTATAGTTAAAATGAATCATAATATAATCAAAACCATAGAAAAAAATAAATTGTTTCCTTACTTGATGTCCAATAAATTCCCCGTCAAATAAATTTTTGTCCTATTCATTTAGTAGAATATATTCTTAATAAAAAAATTTGACTAACTTATTATCTTGATATTGTGGTTTCATTATAACATTATTCATCCAACACATCAAATTAATATTCTAATATCTACTTTTTTGGAAACTATTTGAATTATATAGTAATGAATGAACTTACATATCTTTATATGTATTCATATTATAAATATGAAGCCTTAAAATGAAAATATTATTGTGTATATTCTTTTGGTTTCTCTTGAGATCATCATGACTAGCCCATTAAACCATATTTCCATTCCATAGTCTATCCAATACAACACCGTGTTTCAGGACATGTTTCTTTCCAAATAATTTCACAACTTGACTTCTAATTCATCATTGTTCATTACCTTCACATCACCACACCACAAGGATATTCATAAGTTCATTATTTTCAATATCATATATAAATAATGGTGCAATTTATTTCTATTATAGTGTAGTATTTCATAATATTTAAAAAAAATTAATCATCTAAAAAGCTACACTGTGATTTATTTTATTGCATTGTGAATTTCACTATATTCGTTCAAGATATTCGAAACATACTGAAAGTATTTCAAAAGAATAATTATACAATAAATAATTATAATAACATACAATTATATGTTAATAACTCATTTATCATTATAATTCAGGAGAGAAATATTGTATATAAATTTATTACATCACATAATGAATCTTTAAACTCATATTATGTTCATAGTTTTTTTGGTTCTTATTTTAAAGAAAAATATAGATAATCACATTTATGATATTCAAAATGGATTTTAAATTATTTGAAAGGGATTTATATACATGGTTAATATTTTCCATAAATTTTATTTTTTTCTTAAATCGTTTTTAGAAACAAAATATTTGAGATTTAGAATGGATAGAAAACTATATCTTAATCACTTCACTATATAATAGAGTTAGTCATATCTCGGTACAATAAAATAACTACTTCATAGAACTATCCACTTGTAAAATGGAATTTATGGTAGTAGGATGTGGTTGTGAAATGTTATTTTGGATGAATTACGCACAACCTAATAATTTTTACTTTTAATCATATTCTTATTTTGTGTGATAAATCCAATACCATATAACTTTTTTAAAATTATTCATTTCAATCCCAAGAAAAAATTATTAATATTATATATTATTTTTTCATTGAAAAAAACAAAATAATATATCACAATTTATTTTATAGGAATATATAATCAAATTGTTGGTTTATTCACCCAAATCCTAAACGAAAATAGGTATATTTTTATAAATCAGAAGATGGGATTGATCATGTATAAATAATCCAAATATATATTAAAATGGCATCACCAAAAAAAAAATCAAATTAGAAATAATGGGATATTTATTTTTTTTATAAAACTTTCTATATTCCTATAAGTTCTTATTACTTAATTTTTTTGATATACCACAATGTTCAAAAAAATGAAAAAGTCATCAATCTGAATATTAATACCCAAAACCTGTAAACCAAATATATCTAAAAAACCAATTTAAAATGGTAGTATATATTAAATTTTGATATTTTATATCAATGAAAATGAAAATGGATTTTCCCAAAAAAAAAAATAGAGGTATGTATATTTTAATCACATATGATTTTCACCATTTTATTAATTATAATTCCATAATGAATTTCCATTGATGAAATATATCCATATGTTTATATTTTTATCAATGTATGAGTAGTTAACCCACCTATATAAAGGGTATCAAAACCAATTAGTTTATCAAACTTTCTAATGGATTTAAACTCTATATAAATTTTTCTAGATATTTTATCTCTTCCACATATTGAAACCATCATTTCATGATTCTCAATGAAACTCACTTACTAAACCATCTTTACGCATTATTTAACTAGTAGTTTAATCATCTAATATTTTTCATATCAATTTTAATTAAATATTTTATCAAACTATAATTGATTGATAATTTTCAAAAATTACCAATTATTGTTAAAAGAGGTAAATATTATTTAGGGATTGAATAAATTTATGCGACAACATAATAATTTCACAACCCATAATCAATATTTTGTTTTACTATTTTAGAAAATTCTAAAATATGAAATGGCATGATGTATTGGATGAGTAATATTCAATTTGATTATATTGAACTTACAATGACCATATGAGAATTTCTCACTTGGATATGCATTAAAATATGGTTTAATTGTTTAGTTTTATCTAATATTTTTGTAACAGAGTGGTTAATTATAGAAAAATGATTAAATAATTAGTATTTAATTAGGAAATAAAATTTTAGATAAAATAAAAAAACTACTGGTTGAAAAAAATAGTATATAAGGGTATAAATACTCATTTGATTATGATAAAATGATATATTAACATAGTTAATGTTTAGTCTAATTATATTTTATATATCAGTCTAGATCGATGGATTCCAATATTGTTCATAATATATAGTATTTAGTAGAATCTTTACATACTGATGCTATTAAATTTAATATTTTCTATATGGGTAGATTATATTTCCAATATACTACATTATTTTTAGTCAACAAAAGGGGATAAATTTATAAAAAACCCACTCCGATAGAATATATACCCATAAATAAAAAAAATTAAATAAGGGATGTAGTATGTAAAATAAATTACAAGTAGATATATAATATGATAATCTAAAATATAAGGGATGAAAATAAATTAGTCAAATGCAGTCAACTAGAGAGTACTTGTAAATATAAAAATGGAAAATAAATTTTTCTTTTTTAGAAGAAGGGGAAGGTGAAGTGTAATGACATGATATAGATAAATTGTTGAACTAAATATAACCACTATAACACCTCAAAAAAATTTCTAGTTCAAAAATGTTTGGAATTAACAAAAATACATAAGTTATTGTGTCATGGGAAGCTTCTTATTCCCAATAGAATTTATAAGGATATGACATGTCCTATTAGAAAACAGATATGGCCCACCCTTTCATTTTGGGTCTCAAAAATATAAACTTGTACACTAGTGGGTAGATATGAAAATGACCCAATAATTCACTATATATTTTCCTTAAATAAATACTGGATTATATTGTGTGTGTAACATCCCGGCCCGGATGCCACAAAAACCAGTGCACCAAGTCGATTGATGCTAAGGCCTCAAGTGAACCTCCTCATATTCCAGAGGATACTAACTAGTATCAAAGGTATATTGGTTGAACCGTGATGAGACTATAGCCCCATATCAGAGTTTAAAAGTAGAAAAAATAACCAAAAACCATATACAATATGAAATGTGGAAGAAAAAATAAATTGAAACAAAAATTTTTGTAAAAAAATGAATATGCATTAAAGGACCGAACATCCATTTCATATATACATCCATGATATCCAACTAGGATGATCACATATAAAAAAATAAATAACTAAAAAGTAAATACAATAGGCCATATTTACAACTATGGGATGTAACCCATACTCATTATCCAGTACCCTGTCAAGATGTTGTAGCCCGACCAATAGACTCTACACGAGCATCTGTCTCAACCAAGAAATCTTCGGCCTCTGCCTGATCCACTGTGCATATATGATAAACCAAATAGAATACATAAGGGTTTCACATACACCAAGGTGCACATACAAGGAGTGAGAAATAAATCTCAGTAGTCCAACCCCAGAACTGAACCTATCACTACTATCATAAGTGCATGCTCTTGCAATATGCTTAGCCTTGTCGAAACATAATTGAATAAATAAATGAAAATAAACAATCATCTATCCTTATGCATGAGACGATGATCATCCGTACTTGATTCAACCTAATATATATCATCTCTGAGCATGACTTAATGATCATGATACTTAGATAACATGTTGTCTCTATACGCATAAAAAACACACCAAAACTAAATTTTTTTTGCACCCATCCTGTGATAGTCATATTATCCAGGATACTATTCTACGTCATCCACTAGTGTATTTTCATGAACCAAACATGACATGATACATGGAGCCTAGACACATCTGTCCCAAATACCACACAAAAGTACTAACAAGCCTAGACGATTGGTCTAACATATATCTCATGCACCATAATTAATAATTACTTGGGAATTAGTCTAAACCAATATGGCATTTAAAAATAATCATGCATGAAACATAATTATGACATCTAATCCATCGATGTAGAGCATCAGTCCACCACCCACCCCAAATGGTATTCCATCAATTACCAGAGCATCCGTCTAGAGAATAAGGAACAAAGAATAATATATGTGTCTAGAGCATCATTTTTACCCCTAATATGTATTATAATTTCCATTCATGGAACCTCAGTTTTGAAACCATCTATATACAAAATCGTTGGTGCCTAGAGCATCAGTCTGGCCCAACCCAATGAGAAGGAGCATCTGTCCAACATCCAATTTCACATGGAATTCCATCATCACCCTGATCATCATTTTGGTAATCTTACTTGGAAGTATACTATATGTGTCTTGAGCCATATTCTGGCACCATATCCATAGTATAACTTCTATTCCTAGTTCCTCAGTCTAGTTCAAAACCAAATACATGTGATGTCACATCCAATATAGTCAATAAAAAAACTACATTCCTAGATCCTCAATCTAGCACTAAGCAATAACAAACTATCAGTATCAATACAAAGCCTCAGTCCAGCAATCTCAATCACAGATATTTGGAACCATACATTGTGATCATTTTTACAATTAGCTCTACTATCACATCCCTTATTAATAAATCATGTTCCATAACGTGGACACCCCAAAAGAATCACACAACCACATAGCCCTTAACCAAAATACAACATTATCATCCAAGTGAAAAAATAATATGGAATATCTATACATCTATCACATCCACCAACATATCATACCGTTAGATCATATGTTAACAAAACCCCATGAAAACACCAATAAGCAAACTACTCAAGCATATACACCCATTCAAGGTCCTCCTATCAATCAAGAAGGGACATGACCCTCCGAATCCATGAATAATTGAGGCATATATCTCGATCCTCATAAGTAGAACTCAAGAAAAGACATCCCCTCCTAAAACTAGTTACAAAAAACCCTCCATCCAATCGCTATCATAAGAAACATCCTCATGTGACCCTTATTGGACTCCAACCAATCGTTAAGCAATAACATGATAACCAAGCATCAAAAACAAAACCCATGCCTTTCTTGAATTCTCAAACTCCAACCATAAATATTAAAGATAACTTAAATAGAATGTTTCAATGTCAATGAAACTATACCATAACCATCATACAACAATTATATCCAATTAAAAGGCTCCAACCACCATTATCTTCAAACATGGGATCTAAACTTCAAATTATCTACCCTAAAAAAACCGGTCTCGATACGCAAAGGAAAAACAAGATCTATCCAAATATAATACTCATATCCCACCTTATGGTATTCATCCAAGAAACCCCAACCCAAATATAGTGTGTCCCATAGGCCATGCAACACACTAAGCTCATAATCCTCACCCGACCATCATGGATCACAAACCAACCACTAGAGGATAATAAATAAAAACCTTATGAAATTCCATATACTCTAGTATAACATCCCAAATCACCATCCAAATGAACTCTATATTCCAAAAGATCCCAAAACCCCGATCTGGGTAGAAGAAATTTATAATGAACTACACAATTGTCCATTTTTGGTTTTGAGGAACAAAACATGAAAAACCCATTAAAGGGTAACCATGTAGAATCACATGACATGTATGCTAAAGAAAACATTGTGTTCTCCCACAGCCCCACATGGATGTGTACTCTAGCTAAACATAGTGTTTAAAACCCAGGTTCATGACATATAACCCAGGTATATGATGTGTACCTTACATGGGTTATGTACCTCACTTGGACATGCCATGTGTACCTCTATATCAATCTACTCACACATGGTGTGTCAACCGCATGGAATGTGGTTTTGTATCTTACACGGCCATGTCCCCCTAACATGGGTCATCTAGACATGTTCTTGACCACCTGTTGAGTGACACTACATCATGTTTCATCCAGACTAAATGTTGTGTAGTCAACTTCTTCTCTTCTTCCTTGACCAGGAAGAACACAAGATTTGTGTTCGTCAAACCACATGCCTAAGAGTTAGGGTTTCCTAATGGGAAACCCATATAAACCTCCTAAAACTCCCATTTTCCCCAAATAATTTTTGATCAACCCCAATGGTGTCTATAAAAACATTTATAAAGTTATAAAACATGAAAATAACTAATATATAAGGATAAGGGTATAATACAAAATAGAAAGTCTACCTCATAATGTAAATGTCGATGATTTGGGTCTAAATCTACTCTATACAGTTGTTGCATCTCAATGTGATCCCGATCTACAACATGGATGAAGTCTAGTGGAATATATGCATCCTAACATCTTGATCTGGACCTCATGTGAGGGAGACACTTCCCCCTTTCCCACCGTGCATGGGAAGCCAATTGTGTGTGTGTGTGGGGGGGGGGGGGTGTTTCACTTAATTTAATTCAATTAATTAATTAAATTCATATTTAACACCAATCCAAAGTCATGAAACTCGAAGTTAGTTTATAACTCACGAAGAAAACCCCCTAATTCCAGTCTCAGCTGTAGATTTAGAATCTCAATACAACACTCCATTCAAAAGATATATCCCCCCCAAACTACCCGATTGACATAATACTTACTTAATAAAATGTTAAAAATTATTCTAAAACTCTAATATCTCAGAACTCTAGCGTACACATAACATATAGTTATAAAACTGAAATGAGGCCAACAGAGTGGTCATAAATATTATTCCAGTTCAACTACTAGGTGAAATAACTATTTTACACCCCATAGGGACCAAAGAACAAAAAATAAATTAAATTTGTGCTCAATTGCTAAAATCCCGAAAACATTGGCCTTTATAACCTCTTATCCATAAACTAAATCATCATTTGAAAGCTTCATTGGTATTACAAACAAAGATCTAAACCCACTTTGTTCAATAAATCAATCTCAAATCATTTTTTTCTACTCAGATACACCAACCGAGTTCCTCAGCAAAACTCTGAAGAGAGGGATTAAAACCCATCAAAGGCGAAGCCCCCTCTTTCCACCATTAAAAAACTATTAGGAAGATTCCTTACTATACCCATACATCCTGATATTTCACATAATCGTTTAAATCTCATCATCATTATATGGTTCTCAATACTATAGAAATCCACCCACAACAATAGATTCTTATCCACGATGATTTCTTTCAGGGGATTCACCTTTCGAAACTCACCCTTAGTGATCCACCAACACTCTTGATGTGTTCCTCACTCTATCCTTGACCATACAATTAAAAGGTTCACATCACCACACTCAATATGGTACTTTCCACCATAAAAGTACCCATATCATTTCCAAACTACCAACCGTCTTTTACATGGAAAATACCGCAATCACAACCAAACCTCATAACCATAAATAGTCATCTCAATCCCATTGGAGTAACCAAATAAAACAACTACTATTTCATGCCCCCATAATCAGAGAAAAACACCTATGGATTCATTTATATGTATTCTTACATTCATACTTCACCCATAGAAATATGATGGTTTGATTCCCACCATACAATATCACATACACCACTAGATGACATAAATCTCCCAAGAGACACGTTTTATCAGACCATAGAGACATTTATATAACATGGAATATAGTTGATTCCCTCTTAGAATACTTAGGACCCAGTTAAGATATTGGAAAAATATTTCTCCAAACTATGAGCACACAGTGATGTCATCCATGAATACCACAAAAATATCATCCATTCTTGGAAATTATAGTTATATCCCAAGGGACTTTGGTCACCATACCCAAAAGGCTCTCATCACCCCCAATGATTTTCAGCCAATTCACAGATTCTTTCCCAACTCAAGAAACTCAGATGTACCCTCCTATAACATCTGATCCACAAACCAAATGATGAAATGCATAAAAAGTGCTTGTGTATCTAATATTCCTCTATCACATAACCATGAATCCCCCTTGTTTAACCTAACCATTGAACAAACTCAGTGTAGAGACCCGAATCTTAATGTACATTGACATTACATTACTTTTGTGGAATACTTAGTACATAACACAAACACACACACAAGGATCGTAATAGTTTAGTGTATTTGGAAACTCGGAATATAATCTTCTAATCCTGGTGAAAGATCTTCAACATCTCCCATAAAGATCTTCTTTTTTTTCTTATACCTAAAACCATTCTTTATATCCTGGGGAAAAGTAAACATAAAAGGGTGAGCTGAAATGCTCAGTAAGGGTAAACAAAAGAAATATCAATCACATCGTATACACAAGCACATAACTTTTGGAAATCTTAACCTACAAAAGAGATCATAATTTCATAACATGGGATAAATCATAGAAGTGAAATGTAATCCCAATAATCATAACATAAAACATGAAACTTTGTGGCATACACACATAATCATAGAGAATCATTTCTTGTTAGTCAAGACTCATTGCCAAGACTATCTTAGTGGACAAAGTCCCTTTCTAAACCGAGTCACCCTCGTTTCAGTCCTGTTTCACTGAACCGGTATAACCTACCGTTCCAGCCATGTCTATCTCATGAGATATAAAATATTTACCCAATGCATTGGAGGGAAATATAGGTCCCACCCATCTCATAATGATACCATTCTTATGTGTGCCACAAAATCATAAATCATACATCATTACATAACCCATGTAATAAAAATGGGATTCTTAAACATCGTGACATCATAAAACAATTCATATAAGATAAAGGAATTCATAAAAATAATTCCATCACAACCTTATCAAATCAATGTAATAATAGGGATAAAAACATAACCCTTTATTATCTTAGATGGAAAATAATTTTGATAAAACACTTGAACTTCATTCTTGAGGAAAATATCCTTTCTACTTCAAAAACACTTTTCCTTTCTTAACATGTCATACAATTTTAAACTAAATGAATTTGATTAAAAATAAACTTGAAAACTTGTAAAGGAAGCTTCTTGGAAATAATGTTTTAAAAATCCATTCATGCCGTATAAGTTAAAACAAACATTCTTCTCGTACTTTTGTCGGAAAAGTCAAAAAGTACCTCGTAAAAAAAACGACAAAAGATTCCTTTCATATCATTTACTAAAAACTCACTAAAGGGTAAAATTGGATTTAAACAATTGTATATGGATGGAAATAATATTACATATTGAGGAAACATGGATGTGGATGATAAAATACACCCCAGTAAATACTAAAGTATAAACAATCTCGGATAAAAATGAGATTGTGATATTTCCCTTACCTTAGGTATGAATTGCTTTGTACGTGTCTGAACCTCTTGTATAATGATTTAAATAATGTTATTGACTTATTACAGAATCATATTAATTGTTATGATATCATATATGGTTCGCTTATGACTTTATATTACCCGTTCTTTTGTAAATTCATGTTAAAGTAGCGTTTTGGGTAAAATCATCTCATTTGTCGTTCGTGTTTTTAACTTGTAATTATTAATATGATTACTTGGATCATGATTACTTATATCCAGAATGTAAAACATGATTTATATATAATATATATAATATATTGATAAATGGAAAGAAATACACCGTTCATGGAGACGGTAGTCCATACGTACGCATGAACGCTGTTTTCGTTTCCATATTGAATTGAATGGAATTAAGTAGATGACATAAATATAAATAAATCCAGTATCATTATTATGTCATATATTTCATTAGTACTTACTATATATACTTTATAATCATTCATGAATGGTTAATCATTGAGAATGAATCTCATCGCGTCATGGAGACGGTAGTCCGTACGTACGCACGAGCGATGATATCATTCCCATGGTCGTGGAATTGTGTTGAAGTGTATGTATACTATTTCAGTATCAATATCACTTTATAATAATAATATATATTTACTCATTACACCATTATACCCATCCAATTAAGGTGGTGGCGGAAAATAGATTACACCACGGCGTGGAGACGGTATTCCGTACGTACGCACACGCGGTGATTTCCTTTTTCCGTAGGATGGATAGAAGGTTAATTAGAGTTGTTTCATATTTATAATAACATATCAGTTTATAAGAAATACTGATGTTATTACTTTATCATGAAACAACTAATGAAGAAGAATTTTAAGAAGAAAGAAATTGAAAAAGATCGGTAATGGATATTACCTCTTTTTGACGCGCCTTTTCTTAACCTCCACTTAAAGAACTAAGGATGGTCTTTGAAGAAGACCAGGACCTCTAAGATGATACTAGGGAAGTGGAGAAGAGATTTTAGCAGGGGTTGGCCAAGCATGAAGGCTCAAAGTTGTGTGAGGAAAAGAGGGAGGATGTGTCCTTTTATAAGGGAGGAGAGGGGCACCTTTGGAATAACAAAAAATATTATTTTATTATAAAGTCAAGTTCGGTTTTAAATAGCTCCAAATTGATTTATTTCGAGGCTAAGTTGGGGATGGGTCGAAATCCTCTCATCCAAGAGGATTTAGACAAGTTTAGGTTATTATTTTAACCTTATCAATTAGATTTAACTCTAAGTTAAATAATTTATCTTTTACCGTGTCTTTTTGTTTTTTTACACTATATGGTTAATAAACTTACCATAATAAGACAAACAAACCCCAAGTTGTTTATTATTAATATATATATCCTTATCTAAGTCATTTGGCTGAACCTTAGATTTTTAGGAATAAAATAACAATTAATAATATAATATTTGTTTTAAAAACTATTTTATGTCAATTTTGACACTATTTAGTAATTGATATTTGTGAAAATCCTAACAGAATGATACGTTCGAAAAAAGTTAATTAAATCAATACTAACATGTCATATTAACCTATAAAATTAGTGTAATTCATAAAAAGGCTCAAATTATATTTATTTGAGTATTTATAACATCAATTATGTCAATATTTCATTAATAAGATAATTACTACATCATCGTTGTGTCATAAATAAATTAAATTATTTAATATCTAAAAATTACAAATAAAATACCATTATGTAGGAAATCTCTTTATATTTCTAATTAATATTTATAGTCGAATTTATCTTATGTATAACCCTATATTAAAAATGTTTTATTAAATAAACTTTGATTTTATCTCTTTTAACTCTTCTTTGAATTAAATAATAATAAATGTCCTAATCTAATTCAAGTGGGCCTAAATGATAATATTTTACACTTAAGGTTGTTTTTGGTCGAGATACACTTGTCCAATAGGATTAGGACATGTTTTAGGATAATATTAATATTATTTCTACCCTTAATTACCCTATTTACTTTTAACTGTGGTAAAAAGTAAAAAGTTACTATTCACCAAAAAAATATTTTCATCTCATTGAACCACATTTTACTTACTGACATAAACCGTGTCTCTCGGATTTTTGAAATTCCACTCACAGAAGCGGTAAAATTAAGTTTTATGAAAAATTCAGTTTTTTTATCTACCACTTAGTAGTTTCACTATTCATAAAAAATTGATGTTTTTTAGAACAATGCCAAAATTTCATCCTAAGCTATATTTCATATTCTGAATTCAAAAATGAAGTCTATTTTACCAAATTCATAACATAAAAGTTGCATTAATTAATTTTATAATTAAATACTGCTGTTAAAACAAATAGCGTGTTTTTAAGAAACAATATCTATCAAAAGATTGACACTTGTTTATGTCTGGTTTAAATGTGAAATTACATCCAATAACCAACATTGTACTAAATTGTAAAAATATATTCTAAATATACTTTAAAACCACTCAAATTAATAATTTATCACTATTAATTATTTCGATTGAAGAAGTTGTTTTTAACTAAAATTTAGTAATTTTCACTATTCATCAAAATATGAAAGTTATCCGAAAATTACCAAAATTTCACCCAAAGCTAATTTCGATATTCCGAATCCAAAAATGAATGCCATTTTGAAAAATAAAATATACAAAATTTCAAAAAGTGGTTATTACTATTCATAACGGCTAGTTTTAATAATATTTTAATTACATATTGTTGTTTAGTGAAACTCGTTATTGCGTACTACACACGCTATCGAGGAAGGTCGCGATTGCGTGTAATGGAAGGAAAGTCAAGGATGCATGTTGTGAAAGCTTCTTTTTGTGTAGCGCACAACACAAGACATTAATGAAATTAAAAAGAATATTTTTCATAAAATCTCGGGGTGTTACATTCTACCCCCCTTAAAATGAATTTCGCCCTCGAAATTCGTCGGGGTTATAAATGGTTTACTATTCGAAAGTTTCTTTAATCGAAACCCACACCGTAAAAAGGAATACCAAAACAAATCTTTAAAAACAAAAGTATGAAACGTAATGGTTACCCAAATAAACTAATCACTGGGTTTCCACATAGGTGAAAATATAGATATGGAAGAGAAATCTAACCATCATGTTCTGATGGAGAGTGGTAGAGAACATGGTTATGGAAAAGCTAGCAATCACAAATCCATAAATTTGTGACGATCTAAGGTACCATCTGATTAATTAGATATAAGAGCACTAGGACAACATTTTTGGTTTTCAAGATCGTTTCCCTAAAGTTGAAGAATTTGAATTAGAATAAATACTTTATTTTCGTACAATCTCACTATTGTTCGTGCCTTGAACAATTTCCACTTCATCTCTTAAATAAATGAAGTTGAATTTGTTATTCGGGAAGTGTTAGTATGACATGTCATTCCATCTGTCTCAAACAAAAGGTTAGAAAAAGTTATTAAATATACATAAGTCATTCTTTAGTGAGATTAATCATATATGGTTCCTAAAATGGACTTATACTTCATATATCATACCGCTTAATAAAATAAAACTAGTTTCTACTAACCAGGGACTTCCTGTAGGCAAGTGGTAGGCGATAAAGGCCAGCCGCACTTCGGTTGTGGGTTCGATTCCCATAGCCTTGTCCGACGCGATGGGTTGTCGCCCGTCCTGCATGTTGTCCTTTTTCTAAAACTATATTACTATAACATCCAATCAATAATATCGAGAAAACTTATATCCTTAAACAATACTAACTTATGTCCAACATAATCCATTCCAATCTTTAGGCTTATCCATAATACTGCAGTCCACTCTCATAGTGAAAACGATTACCAGAGATTTAATACCATCGTTGATCCCCATATATCATAAGATATGTTTTGTTGGTCACATTCCAAACATTCAAAGTCCTCAATCATGTATTCTCTTGAATACCCTTAGTGAAAACAGGAATGCAGTTAAAAGTTAACACTTTCCACATACCAAAATCCTCAAAATTCTATATACTCAAACCATGATATCACTTAGTCCTTATATCAATCATGAGCTCATGAATACTGTTAAACATTTCGTTTTCTTGTTTTCGCATATCATCTTATTTCCAAAAATATCTCAATCACTTTGAATACCACATTAGACCAACACATAAATATTCCAATACTTAATGATACAACATTATTTTGGAATCCCATTACATAAACACTTAATCATTCCACCACATCGTTTTCATATTCAACATCGCCAATAGTGATCGCATGTGACTTCCCTTTTTTCCTTTGCCTTAAGCGGTTGCTCATGTCGATCATCACTAACCCTTGGATTTGGGCATTTATTAGCATAATGCCACATTTCCTTGCACTTCAATCATTGAAGTGTTGGTGGTGCGTTCTCTGCAGTGTTTTCTTTATTCCCATCATTAGAAACCCTTTTTCCATTACTTCGACACTCGGATGCTCGATGACCATCTTTTCCACACTTAAAACATTTTCTAGTCCCTTTAAGACAATCTCCACCATGCTTCTTTCCACACTTTGTGCATAAGGAGACATTCATCTTCTTTTCACCATTATTGTGAGATTTGTCCTTGAACTCCATCTTTCGTTTCTTGTCAAAACCATGAGATGGATATGTAACACCAACTTCCATTTCTACCTTGATAGCACAACGCACAATTTATTCATAGCTACTGAAGTCTCTTAGAGCTAATTCCCTTCGAAGACTTGGTTTTAAGCCACTAAAAAATCGATCAACTTTACATTCAGGTTGGATGATAATGCCAGATGCATACCTTGCAAGTCTTGTAAAATTCGCTTCATATATACCAACAGATTCATCATCCTTCTGCTTCAGCTCAAGAAACTCCTTTTCCATCTTTGTTCGAAGAATACGAGGGAAGTACTTACGGAAAAACAAGTTCTTGAACTCGTCCCATTCCATGGACTCAATTTCATCTCCTGGACTCGTATTCTTGATAAGATTCCACCATTGATCAACTTCACCTTCCAAACGATATACTGCTAAGATGGATTTATCAGGTTCAGAACATTGAAGAACTGAAAATATCTTTTCAGTGGTACTGATCCATTGTTCAGCAACAAGTGGATCGGAAGTCCCACTGAAAGAAGGTGGACGTTGCCTCATGAAGGACTCAATAGAATATTGTTCCCTTCTCTGCTCATTTGGAAGTCCATAATGATTCATAGCTTGTGTAAGTATAGCAATAAGATTTTGCACTCCATCTACCATAACATTTGTTTGTTCAGGAGGACAATCATTGCATTGTCCATTGCATTGATCAACACGGTTTCTTCGGGTTCCTGCCATTGTCTAAAACCCAAAAAGAATAGTGTGAGAGGCAAAAATCATGCTAGGGAAAACAACATAATAAAGGGGGAGTACCTTCAATATCTATCATCTTAGGTTTAATTCTATAATCGTTAGCGTAATTCTAGTACTATAACCTATAAGTATACTTAACCTTAGGGACATCCCTAGACATACCTTAGTAATATCTCTAGGGATCTCACTAACGTTTTCACATCCTAGTTTCCAATGGTTGACTAAACCTTTCCTCTGATACCAACTGTAGAGACCCGAAGCTTAACGTACATTGACATTACATTACTTTTGCGGAATACTTAGTACATAACAAAAACACAGACACAAGGATCGTAATAGTTTAGTGTCTTTGGAAACTCGGAATATAATCTTCTAATCCTGGTGAAAGATCTTCAACATCTCCCATAAAGATCTTATTTTTTTTCTTATACCTAAAACCATTCTTTATATCCTGGGGGAAAGTAAACATAAAAGGGTGAGCTCAAATGCTCAGTAAGGGTAAACAAAAGAAATATCAATCACATCTTATACACAAGCACATAACTTTTGGAAATATTAACCTGCAAAAGAGATCATAATTTCATAACATGGGATAAATCATAGAAGTGAAATGTAATCCCAATAATCATAACTTAAAACATGAAACTTTGTGGAATACACACATAATCATATAGAATCATTTCTTGTTAGTCAAGACTCATTGCCAAGACTATCTTAGTGGACAAAGTCCCTTTCTGAACCGAGTTACCCTCGTTTCAGTCCTGTTTCACTGAACCGGTATAACCTACCGTTCCAGCCATGTCTATCTCATGAGATATAAAATCTTTACCCAATGCATTGGAGGGAGATATAGGTCCCACCCATCTCATAATGATACCATTCTTATGTGTGCCACAAAATCATAAATCATACATCATTACATAACCCATGTAATAAAAATGGGATTCTTAAACATCGTGACATCAAAAAACTATTCATATAAGATAAAGGAATTCATAAAAATAATTCCATCACAACCTTATCAAATCAATGTAATAATAGGGATAAAAATAGAACCCTTTATTATCTTAGATGGAAAATAATTTTGATAAAACACTTGAACTTCATTCTTGAGGAAAATATCCTTTCTACTTCAAAAACACTTTTCCTTTCTTAACATGTCATACAATTTTAAACTAAAAGAAGTTGATTAAAAATAAACTTGAAAAATTGTAAATGAAGCTTCTGGGAAATAATGTTTTAAAAATCCATTCATGCCGTATAAGTTAAAAAAACATTCTTCTCGTACTTTTGTCGGAAAAGTCAAAAATTACCTCGTACAAAAAACGACAAAAGATTCCTTTCATATCCTTTACTAAAAACTCACTGAAGGGTAAAATTGGATTTAAACAATTGTATATGGATGGAAATAATATTACATATTGAGGAAACATGGATGTGGATGATAAAATACACCCCAGTAAATACTAAAGTATAAAAAATCTCGGATAAAAATGAGATTGTGATATTTCCCTTACCTTAGGTCCGACTTGCATTGTACGAGTCCGAACCTCCTATATAATGATTTAAATAATGTTATTGACTTATTACAGAATCATATTCATTGTTATGATATCATATATGGTTCGCTTATGACTTTATATTACCCGTTCTTTTGTAAATTCATGTTAAAGTTGCGTTTTGGGTAAAATCGTCTCATTTGTCATTCGTGTTTTTAACTTGTAATTATTAATATGATTACTTGGATCAGGATTACTTATATCCAGAATGTAAAACATTATTTATATATAATATATATAATATATTGATAAATGGAAAGAAATACACTGTTCATGGAGACGGTAGTCCATACGTACGCATGAATGCTGTTTTCGTTTCCTTATTGAATTGAATGGAATTAAGTAGATGACATAAATATAAATAAATACAGTATCATTATTATGTCATATATTTCATTAGTACTTATTATATATAATTTATAATCATTCATGAATGGTTAATCATTGAGAATGAATCTCATCGCGTCGTGGAGACGATAGTCCGTACGTACGCATGAGCGATGATATCGTTTCCATGGTCGTGGAATTGTGTTGAAGTGTATGTATACTATTTCAGTATCAATATCACTTTATAATAATAATATATAGTTACTCATTAAACCATTATACGCATCCAATTAAGGTGGTGGTGGAAAATAGATTACACCACGGCGTGGAGACGGTATTCCGTACGTACGCACGCGCGGTGATTTCCTTTTTCTGTAGGATGGATAAAAGGTTAATTAGAGTTATTTCATATTTATAATAACATATCAGTATATAAGAAATACTTATGTTATTACTTTATCATGAAACAACTAAAGAAGAAGAAGTTGAAGAAGAAAGAAATTGAAAAAGATCGGTAATGGATATTACCTCTTTTTGACGCGCCTTTTCTTAACCTCCACTTAAAGAACTAAGGATGGTCTTTGAAGAAGACCAGGACCTCTAGGATGATACTAGGGAAGTGGAGAAGAGATTTTGGCAGGGTTTGGCCGAGCATGAAGGCTCAATGTTGTGTGAGGAAGAGAGGGAGGAGGTGCCCTTTTATAAGGGAGGAGAGGGGCCCCTTTGGAATAACTAAAAATATTATTTTATTATAAAGTCAAGTTCGGTTTTAAATAGCTCCAAATTGATTTATTTCGAGGCTAATGTGGGGATGGGTCGAAATCCTCTCATCCAATAGGATTTAGACAAGTTTAGGTTATTATTTAAACCTTATCAATTAGATTTAACTCTAAGTTAAATAATTTAACTTTTACCATGTCTTTTTGTTTTCTTACACTATATGGTTAATAAACTTACCATAAAAAGCCAAAAAAACCCCAAGTTGTTTATTATTAATATATATATCCTTATCTAAGTCATTTTGCCGAACCTTAGGTTTTTAGGAATAAAATAACAATTAATAATATAATACTTGTTTTAAAAACTATTTTATGTCAATTTTGACACTATTTAGTAATTGATATTTGTGAAAATCCTAACAGAATGATACGTTCGAAAAAAGTTAATTAAATCAATACTAACATGTCATATTAACCTATAAAATTAGTGTAATTCATAAAAAGGCTCAAATTATATTTATTTGAGTATTTATAACATCAATTATGTCAATATTTCATTAATAAGATAATTACTACATCATCGTTGTGTCATAAATAAATTAAATTATTTAATATCTAAAAATTACAAATAAAATACCATTATGTAGGAAATCTCTTTATATTTCTAATTAATATTTATAGTCGAATTTATCTTATGTATAACCCTATATTAAAAATGTTTTCTTAAATAAACTTTGATTTTATCTCTTTTAACTCTTCTTTGAATTAAATAATAATAAATGTCCTAATCTAATTCAAGTGGGCCTAAATGATAATATTTTACACTTAAGGTTGTTTTTGGTCGAGATACACTTGTCCAATAGGATTAGGACATGTTTTAGGATAATATTAATATTATTTCTACCCTTAATTACCCTATTTACTTTTAACTGTGGTAAAAAGTAAAAAGTTACTATTCACCAAAAAAACATTTTCATCTCATTGAACCACATTTTACTTACTGACATAAACCGTGTCTCTCGGATTTTTGAAATTCCACTCACAGAAGCGGTAAAGTTAAGTTTTATGAAAAATTCAGTTTTTTTATCTACCACTTCGTAGTTTCACTATTCATCAAAAATTGATGTTTTTCAGAACAATGCCAAAATTTCATCCTAAGCTATATTTCATATTCCAAATTCAAAAATGAAGTCTATTTTACCAAATTCATAACATAGAAGTTTCATTAATTAATTTTATAATTAAATCCCGCTGTTAAAACAAATAGCGTGTTTTTAAGAAACAATATCTATCAAAAGATTGACACTTGCTTATGTCTGGTTTAAATGTGAAATTACATCCAATGACCAACATTGTATTAAATTGTAAAAATATATTCTAAATATACTTTAAAACCACTCAAATTAATAATTTATCACTATTAATTATTTCGATTGAAAAAGTTGTTTTTAACTAAAATTTAGTAATTTTCACTATTCATCAAAATATGAATGTTATCCGAAAATTACCAAAATTTCACCCTAAGCTAATTTCGATATTCTTAATCCAAAAATGAATTCCATTTTGAAAAATAAAATATAAAAAATTTCAAAAAGTGGTTATTACTATTCATAACGGCTAGTTTTAATAATATTTTAATAGCATATTGTTGTTTAGTGAAACTCGTTATTGCGTACTACACACTCTATCGAGGAAGGTCGCGATTGCGTGTAATGGAAGGAAAGTAATGGATGCATGTTGTGAAAGCTTCTTTTTGTGTAGCGTACAACACAAGACATTAATGAAATTAAAAATAATATTTTTCATAAAATCTCGGGGTGTTACACTCAGACTCTAATGAGTCACTTCTCAAAAAAACATAGCTCACATGAACTAACTATTAAAACTCAATCACTTCTTATGGTCCCGGTCCAATGCAGGCCATCAAGATCAACTCGCCTACACTACCATTTCCAAAACTAGGAGTTTGAATTAACCTTCACCTATTAAAACCAATCATATGTATAAATAACTATCACAGAAGTTCACAATATAAAAAAAAGTATCCAATGAGGCTAAACCTCAATCCCAACTACACCCCTTTATTGACCATTCAAAATAGTCCCCAGAATCCATATGTGCCTCATGTACCCAGCAATAACTAAGAACCAGGTCAAACCCTCTCACAGGTTACCCATAAAGATTAAAAAACTCAAACTCCCTACTCTGGAGTCATGTCAGAAAGGCCACATGCTCTCCCACCTAGGCCTACTGATTAAGTTTCACGTCAAGTCACTAGGTCTAACCACCTAGGTATACGTCAACTCATATAGAGATAAAACTAATGGGGGAATCACACACATCCATCTCATTATCACATGAAATCAGAAAGACAAGTACCCTTATCTAGGGTCCTACAACTTAAGGAATCATTTAGTAACTAACTTCTTGCAACTAG
The DNA here is from genome assembly GCA_963277665.1 of Viscum album. Lineage (NCBI taxonomy): Eukaryota > Viridiplantae > Streptophyta > Magnoliopsida > Santalales > Viscaceae > Viscum > Viscum album. Next base: position 253,327,782 of record OY728133.1, read on the forward strand.
GGCGTCCGTCTTCTTTTGGAATTTTCATATCTAACCACTTCCTGGAGGACTCGAATATACAACCAACCTCAAATGAAACAAACCAAATGTGTCCAACTATCCCAAAAATATATCATACTGACTCACTAGAGTAATAATGGAAAACAAACATAGGGACCACACAAACATCCCATCCAACATGCATCTCACCGCAGATCCACAAAACCAATAATCAAAAGTAAATCCATAAAATAACACACTAGAAGGCCTATAGCATGGTATCCGACATGCCTATCATGATGCATGAGACAACTCTTCCCTCTATAATACAAGAGTCAAGACCAACTCACAAGACTTATTCAAATAATCCATTAGCCTGAAATCCATCATGAACCATCAAATCAATACATCATGTGTGTCACCTAAATAATTAATCATATAAAATCATCACATCACAAATCCAAAAATTCAATCCCAGTCCCCTGTAAACTAGAATTTCTATCGGAATAGTTGTTTGTGATACACCTTCCTAGTATCCAACACATATTCAAAAACAATCATATATCTTATGTATAATAACCCAAAATAGTGAAATTATAAGGAAGTAACTCCTATGATACCGTTTTTATCATCATTTATCAAACACCACTAAAACTAATGCTTCACTCTTATTTTCAGAAATTCCTTAAGCGCACCTCCTCATACACCATAGGTTATAGACAAGCAACAAGTTTGTAATGGTGGAACTATGGTGAGACTATAACACTGTATCAGAGTGAACAACAAGAAGAAAATTAAAAAAACACCATATAAAATGGAGGATGTAGAAGAATAAATAAATTAAAACTAAACATGTTGTAATAAACTGAAAAGTAAATAAAGGCCTAAAAATTCGTATCATTCATACAAACACAATCACCCACTACTCTGATCACATAAAAAATAACTAAAATATAAATACAAGATGACCTACTTCCAACTCTGGGCTATATCATATACCCGATCTGCAGTACCCTGTCATGATACTATAATCAGACTAGTAGACTCCACACTAGCATCCCACTCAGCCATGGAATATTAGGCCTCCACCCAATCCATAATCCATCCATGCTCATCCTGAATACAGAAAAAAGTTTCATATCTACACTGAGGTGGAAATACAAGGGGTGTGAATTAAATCTTAGTAGACCAACTCGAATGAAGAACTGATAAACTGTTATCATATGTGTATGCTCATGTATTATTCTTAGCCTATCCAATACAAAACTAAAAAATTAAAAATAAACAACCATCGTTCCTTTGGTTTGCGACTATGATCGACCATACCCACTTCATCCAAATAATAAGTGTCTCCGAACATGTCTTAATGATCATGCAACTCAAACAACCAGTGGGCTCCATACCCATGGAAACCACAACCAAATATGACAATTTTGGGGACCCATCCTATAACAGTCCTACCATATGAGTTACTAATATAAGTCATACCAAACTATATTTTCAAGACCCAAACATGATATCATACTTGGATCCTTGACACATGTATCCCAAATACCACAAAAAAGTACAACCAAGCCCAGACCAGCAGTTTGACATCTATCTCATGTACCAGAAACAATAATCCCTAAAGTATTAGTCCGATACTATACCACATATCATATTAATCATTCCCAAAGCATCAGTCTGACATCTAAACCATAGATGTGGAGAGTCGTCCACTAGCCATCCTATCTGGTATTCCACAAATTCCTATATAATCAATCTTGAACATAAATAACAGTGTATACTATCTATTTCTAGATCCCCAGTTTTACACCTAATCTGTAGTAATCATTCAGTTCTCAGAACCATAGTCCAGCTACCACCTATATATAACATTGGTGGATCCTAGAGAATAATTGTTTCCTATCCCAAGGATATGGATCATCAATACAACATATTATATTACATTTCATGCCATTATCACCCCAAAATCAGCATGTCACTCTGGCCATTAAGTATGTAATCAATTTCTAGAGCCTTAGTCTGAGACCATATCCATAGTACAAATGATGTTCTTGGAACCTTAGTCAGAAGAAAAACCATATAAATGGTAATTTATATCCACTATTGTTGATAAAATAAAACAATATGCCTAGAAACTTGATCCATCAATCAAACAATAAACAACTGTTAGTACAAATACAGAGCCACAATCCAATAATCTCAATCATGGATATCTAAAACCATGACTATAGATCATCTATCCAACTCTATCAGCTATCATAGACCTTAATAATAATTTTTGTTCTAGAATGTTGACACCCTACTAAAATCACAATAATGTTATGGGAACAAACCCAAACTCAACACCATCAAAAAAGTGAAAACATTACAAGGCCTAGTTATACATCGATCACTGTCAGCAACATATCACCCCATTAGCTCATATATCAACTAAATCCCAAGGAAACAACCATAACAAAAAAACTCAAGAACGCACACCTTCTTATAATAGTCTTATCAATCAGACATGCACTTATCCCATTGAATCCATACATAATAGAGGCAACTGTCTCGATCCTCAAAACTAGATCTTAAGCGGAGACATCTCATCCAAGATCTTGGTGACAACTAAAATTTTAAGACAAGAATTATTATGAGAAACATCCTCATGCATCCCTCAATTTCCATTCCATGCATGGGAATTCAAATGGGAAGGGGGGGGGGGTTGTTTCACTTTAATTGATTAAATGATTATTCGACGCCCATCCCATGTCCCAAAAACTGAAGCAAGTTTATACCCTGACTATGAAAAAAATCCTTTTTCGAACTCAGCCGTGATGTTATAATCTCAATTTGATGAGATGTTCAAAAAATATATCCATTTGAATCTTCATAACTAAATTAATATTTAATTAATTAAATAATAATTATCCTCCAAAACCCCAAATTCTCATAACTCCACCAAACTCATGTCCTACGGTAAAAACAGTATTTCGGGACCAATAGAGTGGCCATACAAACTAGTTGGGTTCATATGTTAGGGTAAATTACCATTTTACCCCTAATGATCACTTGAGAACAAAAAAAAATCAAATTCATGCTTACATTTCAAAATTTAGAAAACTAAGCTATCTAGAGTGTCATTCACACACTATACCAAATTAAATAAAATTAATAAATAATGATATATTTTGAATATTAAATGTGACTGTTAAAGATTTTTCATTAATTTAGTTTGAATAATTGACGTAAATATACAAAAAAACTAATAATGAAAGTAGGATGAAATAAAATCTAAAATCATAATTCATCCATGAAAATTCCATTTTTCTAAGATTATAAGGGAGGTAGTTTCCCTGGGGTTTTCCCTAGACAAATCACAATCCAAACTCAATCATTTTAGGCTTGAGAGATGTCATTTAAGAGGATAGATTAATCTTGTAAAAGTAATTATGAAATCCATGATAGATAAATCACTAACTATGACTGCTACTATTGGTTATCGTAACCTGAAATCTTATTCAAAGGTTATAAGTGGTTATTTTAGTATAAATTTTTATTAAATCAATATGAAATTATTATCTATAGAATTTAATATGAATATTAACATAAAATACATTTTTATAATAATATCTTTTTTATCCGAGATATGAAATCATATATTAAAATTAAAATATATCTATTTTAGATATGAATATATATAGAATTAATGAGGTATACATATAATAATAATTAATTAAAAATAAATAATAATACATACAAATTAAACATAAAAATACGTTTTTTAAAAAATAAATTGGTTTTGGGCCTTTAGAACACATATTTTTAAAAAAATATATGTATATAAAAATTTTAAATTAACAAAAAATAAAATCATTTTTAAATAAAAAATATAAAAATTTTCTTAGTATGAATTTTCTAGTTTTTTTGGATAAATTGAAAAGTAACAAAAAATATTGGTTAGGAGAAAATTAAATATTTTATGATTTTATTATTATGTAAGAATATCATAGAATATTAAAAAATGATTTTATAGAATAAAATTTATATATTAGGAAAATAATTATGAATTTTAAAATATAGTTTTAATTTATAAATCTCATGTGAAATATTTTCAAGACTGAACTAAAATGCAACATTAATAAAAATTGATTTCAGTATTTTCTTTTAATCAGGAATTTTCAAGGTGATATTATCTTATATCTTGAATTTAAATTCTTATAACTTTTATATTATTTATAATAAATTAATTTATGACATTAAAATAACTAATAATGATAATTTTTTCATATATATAACTTTAAAGATGAAAATTATTATTTAAAATTTATTTTTAAGATTACGTGCATTTATTTAAAAAATAACCCTTCAGACAGATATAAATTAGATAACATGAAATGATTTTAAACTCTTAAATTTGAAGGTTAATATTATATAATAATTTCAATTTTAATTTTTGGTCATTAAAATTATCAACAATGGTTTGAAAATAGTTACCCTGGTAAAATATAAAAATTGTAAGATGAATTTTATGAAAGAGGAAGGGTCAAAAAATTTAAAAAACAGATGGTAAAATGACCTTTTGAGGTTATTTTCGACCCACACAGACATTAGCCACCAATTGTTTCTATTTGTTTCCATTGAACCACGAATATTGACATAAAATTATTGAAAATGTAAGGGTTACTTTCAAAACTACCGTTATCTTCACTTTTAAAAAACTAACACTTATAGCACTTCAAGACTCACATTCCATTAAAATTTATCCTTGAAAGTATAAAATTATTCTCCTCATATAATCCTATCCAACATTAGAAATATTCTATAAACCTTTATTTTTATTTTGGCCTTTATCTCCAAGTATTTTTCAAAGATAAATCTCACGCTTCCAATATGATTATTACGTTCTGTTAGCATTTATTTAACTCTAACATTTTATAAATAACCTATAAACATATTGATATGATTAAATAAAAATAATTAATGTACTAATATTTCATTATATTAATTAAACAACAATTATTTTCTTCTTTCCATACCCTTAGAAAAATAAAAGAATTTTAAATATGTATTGTGTGGATTAGCGCATTCAGGAAGTAATTATTTTTCATAATGTTTTCATTTACTTATTAAATCCACTTATAATATGATAAAAAATCATAAAATTATATAAATAATATCATTATTATTATATTTTAATTATATTATTCACTTCATTTACCACACTCATCAATCAAGATATAACGTTTTCATATTTAAGATAGTTTAATAACCCAATTGAATAAATTCTTTAAATCATTATTAGATATGAATATGTGGACTTAAATAATAACATTATTATAAGTTAATTAAAATTTAAATATTATATGTTTTCTATTTAATGGTTATATTAGGTATTTAACTTATTATTAATATATCATCATCGATCGATAAAATTACGAAAATAATCTGACACCAATTCAATTTTCACCCAAATATAAGAAAAAACATAATAAATAAATTTCAAATGATAATTTATGGATTATATTAAATTAAATACAGAATAATAAGGTTCCTTATAATGTATCTAATTAAATTTATTTTATTATTCAGGATATTAAGTGTGTGTGTGGAACAAATCTTGACTAAGGTAAGTGTTTCATCTAAAATTTTCTTTCTTTGAGACACATTTTTGATTTTGTACCAAATTTAATTTAAATGGTTTGTGTGATACCTATTAGATTTATAATGTCACGAATTTTATTTATTTTAACATCATATTAATACTCTCCCCCTTTCATTTTTCTCTTTTTAGAATGTTTCTAAAGCAGTAATGTTTTTTCATCTCAACATCTCTTCATCCAAACATGTTTTAATGTTATTCCCAAATTTTTATTTCTATAGTTAATATACAACCCAAAAAAAGAATTTTTGAATTATAATTGATTAAATTCCTGTAATTCATTGATCCATATGATTTTAAATACACTAAATTCTTTTGATTCAAAAAATAGTAATGTTGTATGGGTTTTTGATAAAATAATTTTGTATCATTGAGTTAAAACTATCTTTATTGAACATTGTTGTTAAAGGTTGTATATAATAATACCAATGATGATATTATAATATAATACCACTTTCTATTTTAGTGAAATTTTATTTATTATCCATTTATACTTCTTTGATGATTTCATTCATAGTGTTTTAGATTTCAAATAATAAACTTTTTATTTTCTAGTTAACCTTACCTTCACAAGTCTATATTTTTTTGATTATGTTTTTAATTATTATTTGACAATATAATATGATTAGTTTCATTTTATCCTCAAATTTATCATCATCACATTTAAAACAAGGGTTTATCAACTTGTTAAATGATGTGTGTTTTAAAAGAAGTATAATTTTTTTATTTAAAATGTTTTAAATTTTGGGTGATTATATTTTATATGTTAACCCACATTTCATTATAAAAAATATTATTATTTTAAGACATTTTATTTTAGAAATAATTTTTTAAAAAATAATCTTTAAAATTTTTGGATAAATATTTTTAAACTTATTTAAAAAAAATATACAAACTATTTAATATGGGTTTAAATAAATTATAAGTTTGTTTTGCTTCTAATTTCTTCACTATCTATAAAATATTTACCTCTAATAACGTTTTTTTTTTCGGATTCAACTTATATTTTTTCTTATAATTTCATTCATTTGGTTGGATTTTTTAATTATTTTATTTAATTTTGATACTATTTTATGATTTAGCATTTAATAATGTCATAAAGCACATTTTTATTTATATGGGTTATTTTATGATTAGTTTTTTTTGAAGTGGCACACAAATATATGGATTGAAAGATAGGAGGGAACTATATCTCCCTACAATTAAATAGTTAAAGGATTTTATCCTATGAGATATACATTTTATGTGAACAATTAAATATTAGGTAGGTTCAAAAATGGTTAGTGTGATGTCGTTTAACTATAATCGTAATTTTATATATGAGCAAGTTGGTAGTTTTCTAGGATAACAAATATAATAAATCATATGTTTATGATTTCTCCAATTTATTTCTTATATTCTGTGGCCCATGTTATATCATTCATGTTTTATTTTCTCATTCCAGGGTAAATTTGTTTTCAATTGAGATGACATATCCATCTTTCATTATTATTATAATCAAATTTCAATTTATGATCATTTAAATTAGTTATTTTTCTTTATCCTTGCTTTCACTCATGTGTATGATATATAAATTCTAAGGTTTGATATGTTATCCTTTAAATCCCATTTTATTAAATCCATTTTTCCCATTTCCTATTATTTGAAGATGATTATAACACATGAAATTACTATGTTGTGGTTTAATTTATGGAGAAATGTTCAAAGCATGTACAATAATTGTTTTTACGTTTATTTCCTTCAAGACCATAAACCTTTAGGTCCATGGGTTGTACGACTATTTGTGACATTTCTTAAATAAACTGTTTTTAATGGGTTATTTATTTTTGTTATTAATTAATTTTTATAGTTGGTATTAGGGAAATTTATAGTTTTTTTAGATTAGAATGAAAAAATAGTAGTAAAAACCATGTAAAAATATATAAGGGATAACTTCAAGTACAGGATATCATCATGATATTTTTTAATGTATATTTTTTGTGTTTTTTCTAGTAAATACATCTGTTTTTGAACACTTCAAGTGGATTTAGGCTATAGAAAAGATATACCTAGAGGTAATAACTCTGAAAAATTCTCTTGGATTTTAACTCAATCATTACTTGGTGTATGAAAAATATGCCCAACTACACACCTTTTCTTAAATTCTTGGTGAATATGATTAGTTTGATTAAAAGATCCTTACAAACCACTAAAAGGATTTATTTCCTATTACCTTGAGCAATCATGTTAAGAAGTGTAAGATAACCCAACATAACCAATCCCAAGTCAAATTTTGGTTTGTATAGCTTAAACTAAAGGAATTATAGGCTAATATGATAATGTAATGGAATAAATGGTTTAAGGTTGATTTTGTTTTTTGATTATGATAATACCTTCATATTATTTAAATTATGTCACTTATGTCAGAACTTTTGGTTTTAGTAATGGTTCGAACTACAAGGGGCCATGGATATGAAGGAAAATACATATATCACCTCAAAGAAAAAACTTATCAGAATGGGTGATAGAGTGAGAAACCAAATGTTTATGAAAAAACTAGATATTAGAGAATATTATTATCAATATGAATATTGTATAAGTCTCAAACACACTAGATTAGAGAATGATGGTTTCTCATTAATGATATAGTGAAAAAGACTATAAGGGAATGAAGGATTAATTTATATTTTTTTGAAAAAATAGAGGGAAAAGTTTTTGTAATTTCCCAAAGAGGAGTAGAAGATTATATATTTATGGAAGAGGTATTTATTGAACACCAAACTTCTATGGGAGAATGTAGAGGCTTATTTTCACTATGGGAGTAGAATGTGTATATCCAAAATCACTACTAATGTTTTTATGCATCAACTATAGAAAACATACACATTATCCAAGTCAGTTCCATACTACCAAGGATGAAAATTATGATATCCATGAACCACCACTACAAATAATGGAATGATGTGGAGTAATTTTAATTATGGCCGATGAGATGGATCTTCATAACTAAATTCCCACCATTATAATTATTAATATGGTATCTTTATTGTATCCACTGTAAGTTTCCTAGGTCATTTTCTAACTGCACATCAATTTTTTTATTTATCAATTCAAATATATAGTTTTATTATGGGTTCACTTCAAAATTTATTTTTTATAAGAATATAAATCATAGTATGATTCCTTTAAGAAGATAAAAAATATTCCTAATAATGGGTTAAAATTTTCAATATACACACTATAAAAATTTTCCATGGTTTCATTACCCACAAAAACCTCACAATTGGGAAAATAAAGGGGGATAAAACTACAACCAACATCATCAATGAAGTGATCTTAACACTAATACACCTAAAAATGGTAGAAACCAATCTACTACATCATTATAAATCAATTAATAATTGATACATATAATACGTTTTGTTTCTAGGAAGGTTGAATGCACCATTCAGGTGGGGGATATAGAATGTAACCCCCACCTCTACTGCCAGTGAAACATGGCATAATGATTATGTGAATAAGTGGGTGTCCACCTAGTTACATCAGGTATTAGAGTAGTTTGAGAATCATGTTCAATTCTCAAGATCATGTGAGCCAATATAGAATGTGGGTGAAACAATTTTAGTCTTAGAGGACCCTATTTGGGAACATGAAGATCCATTCAGAGTGAATGTGCTGGGAAATCTATCCCCACCAACCTTTTGATAAGAGGGATTCAGAGTGTGGGAAACATATAGACTGGTCCAAAAAGTCAGTGCGTATATGGGTGGTTTTTTTTGAAGCAGGTGATGCAGTAAAGGGATAATATAGAGAATGAATAAGCTAGTATGGTGAAGGTGACTACTATGGAAACATCTAGTAGTGGTATGAAAATAGATCCCAATGACCCTTAAGACATAGAGGGTTATTATATGTCAACTTCATCATTTGAACTTAGCCTTCCAAAAAAACCTCCATGTTTAGGTAATACGGGGTATGAAAGATAGGTTTCTATTGTATATGTATTATGAATATTTGGAATTGAATTCCATACCTTAAACTAATTTATAACAATATGTCATTGTATGTATGAACATTTATCATATGGAAAAATAAAATGGGCTTTAAAAAATATAAGTTATATTTAACTTTTATGGATGGGGAAAACAAGATATTGAAATTATTATCATTGTAATTGAATAATTTTTATTGATAAATCATTAAAAAATTAAGTCTCAAGTAATCGTGTAGATAAATTTAGCTAGATTCCTTAGTAAGTAATATTTTATAATTGATAGAAGATATTTTATCTAATAAGGAGAATATAACATACCATGATTTCAAAATCTGTTCCCCTTAAATAAATAATATATTAAATATATCTATTCAAAAACTATAGAAAATTAATATGAAATTAAATAACCTTTATGTATTTTCAATATAAAAAATGCTTGTTAAAACATAACTGTAAAATTAGATGGTGTAAATGAATGTAACAATATCACAAAATAGATAAATAAAGTTGAAAGAAATGGAATCTAAAAGTGACAGTCTTACATAAAATTCCCATTTTCCTAATATTATAGGGTAGGTATCTTCTCTAGGGTTTTCCAAGACAATGACCAATCCAAATACAAGCAATTGTGGATTGACCGAAATCATTTACGGTAAAAGGTTATACTTATAGAACTCATTATGAAATATATTCTAGCTAAATCACCACTTGTGACTACCACTACTGACTATCTTATCCCTAGATATCATATGTAGGTTATAAGGGGTTTAATAAGTAGAAATTTGTATAATATCAACATGTAATTAATTTCTAAATAATCCTATGTGCGTATCATTATAAAATCCATTTCAATCAGAATATTATTTGTTAGTTGAGTTATTAATTACTATATAACAATTGTCTTATATTAAATTTAGATTTTAATAAACATAAAAATAATACATCATTCATCCAATATAAATACCTTGAGAATAAATAATAATACATTCACATTATACTAAAAAATATGGATTTTTAAAAAAAATTACTTCTTGGTTTTGACCATTATATTATAGAAAAGACACTTGTATTTTATAATTTTATGTTAAATATAAAAACTTCATTTTTGAATTCAATATATCAAAATTTACTTAATATGAATTCTTTAATAAAAAATTATTTTTAGTAAAAAAAAACAGGTTGTACGATAATTATAATGTTTAAGATATTATCATTATAAAAGGGTAACCAAGAAGTTAAAAAAATATTTGAGGTAATTAAATATAAATTTGAGGAATAAAATGATACAAATTAAATATTGTTTTAACTTATATGTATCACCCCAGGATTTTATGAAATAAAATTCTTTAAATAATTTTAATTTCTTTGATAGATTTCGATACAGACAACCTTGAGTCTAAATGAACCCTAATATAGTATTCTATTATAACATAGTTATTAAAGTTGAAAAGTACATATAAATAAGTTTTTTTGAATATATATATATATATACAAGTTTTAGAAAATTAATTATACTGATAAATATGTGCTCGATTTTTGGAAAGTTATTATATTCTTTAAAATTATTTTTTCCTCAAAAAATTATTTATTGATTTTTCTTAGAATATAATAAAATTAATGTCTTCTTTTTTTTTGGAAAATTTATTTCAAAAAATGAAATTTATTTTTTGAAATTAATATATCAAAATTACCTTATGGTGTATTTTTTGGATTTTAATAAAATGATTTATTACTAAGTGATTTTTGAAAATAAAATATTTTTCAAATACTGTGATTTATTTATATAAAATCATGTAATTTAGATGTGCCATTATATTTTGTATTTGGGAATAAAGTGACATATGATGTAACTCCAATTTTTTTTTAATAATTTAATTATTTCTAATATCTAAAATGATATGAAACACTAACCCATCTTGTATGACATGAAACATCAACTTTCTTTGATAGCTTATGTTACATACAAGACCAATTCTTACTGAACAATAATATAACATTATAATTATTATTTAACATGATATTTATCAAATAGAAATTGTAATATATGTTATTAATAGGATTAAAATAATTTTCAAAAATATATAATTATTCACATTTTTATTAATTATCTATTGATTATTAATTAAATAATCAGTATTTGATGAAAAAAGGAATGTTTTCTTAAAAGCATTTTTTTATAAATAATTGTTTAATTTTGTTTACCACACATTATTTGAAAGTAATTTTTTCCAATGATACAAAATTTATATGAAAAAATAAACTTATTTTTTGAAATATGAATACCAAAATTATCATACAATCAATTTTTGGGATTTGTCTGAAATTTTTTAATTTTTGATGAATATTGTAAAATTGATTTTAATTGCAACATAGTTGTTCATCTAAACAATGATAAATTATATTTTTAATTTGATTTAACATCTTAATAGTAAAATTATACATATATTAATCCAATATAGGACATTGGAATATTTTTAGTATTGAATATCAATATAAAAACATTTGATCTTTTGAATTTTTTCATTTTAAAACCCCATTTTCTCAGCACATTTGTGAGATTAACTTTAAACATAATTCTTCCACATATGATAATTAAATTTTTAAAAATGGATTCTAGTGTTGGAATCAAAATATATTATATTTTAAATAATTCTTGGATTGGAGGGTCTTCACTTGAGGATATTTACAGGTCTGGTTTTATATAATGGTACTTCGGTCTTTTATTTTTTATCTAGCTATTTCAATAACTTTGTGAGGGTGTAAGAACTTTTAACCTCAATAATACTTTGTACCCTTTTGATTTAATAAATTTCTTTGGCACGAACTGGAGATCGGTTCTTGTTAACTTTCTTATAAAACAATATAAGGTGTAAAATGAATTACCTGTTTTTCCAACACCCATTTTATAGAAATATTTAGTCACTTATAACCTTATGATTTATATTTTATGTTATTGGGATACTAGTCCAGTAATGCGACCTAAATAATAATATAAGTAATGAACAAGACATAAAGGAACCTTCCTTATTTTTAATATCTATAATGATTTGGGATTAGGAAATACCATATTTTCTATATTATACATAATATTTTAAGTATAAATGTGTTTTATTCATCATAATAAATCATATTTAATTTTTATAGATGAATTAGTTACCTAAAATTCATTAGAAACATAAATACAGTAATTATTTATTTAACAAATAACTAGAATAAATGCAATTAAGAATTTTAATAGTGAATTAAATTCAATGAATTGTTGTCTTTCATTAATTTTTTATAAGAATATATCTTGTTACATAGGTTTTCAATTAAAAAATTCAAATTATTTTTTTTGGTATTTTTAATATTTAAATTAAATAAATAAATGGAAAAATGAAATTATAGTTATTTTATAATAAATTTTATTTTATTAAATGATATAAAATTACTAAAAAACAACTTATTCCAAATGTTTTTAAGTGTTAAAATATATAAAATATGGTTTATTAATCGACAATATATATTTTATAATGAACATATTTACCACTATATTGTAAAAACTTTATTAGCATGGTTAGGATTAAAGTAGTTTTCTGCACATCACATGGTCTTATGATGAATTTAATTTCTAAAAGACATGGGATTTTGATTTTATAAATTAGATACAATTTTTAGAATTAATGGATATAATTTTTTTAATAGTTATAACATTAATTTAGTATTAATGAATAAATTACCAAGTCTAGAAAACCAGTAACGGTGGTAAAATATTGGTAAAATTGAGTAAACTTAAAGGCTAAGGAACAAAATTATAAAAATTAATTAATTTTTTTCTATAAGTGTGTATCAACCATAACTTGAAATAAATAAATTATTTTTCAATTTTTTAAGGACATGTGGAAAGGTAGACCTCTGAATAGTGAATAATTTTGACTATTTAGTAGAATGTCACTCCTCCTCCTCAATTAAAGGGAAATCACTCTTTATACTTACAATCAACTCTCAATCAATTTTTCACATCCACCCCCTTACCAAATCACACCACAACATCCCTTTCTAATATCAGCATCCTCAATATTCTGAGATTTTATTATGTTATGGTAATAACCAACATCTTCACACACTTCTATTAAATGCAGTTTCAAATCATTATTTGTGTGTTGGTAGAGTAGCACCTCACGAAGTTATATCTTTCATTTTTTCTACTACCACCCCTCACAGTTGGGAATAATAATCTATATAAAGTATATAAATGATATTTATAAAATTATAAGAAATTTCGATTCATTATATAATGTATAACCTATTTATATACCAATATTTAAGTAAAAATATAACATCATTCGTGTGTTTGGAAAACTACCATCTTACTAAGGGAAATGACTCATTTTTACTAACACAATACATGGAAGTCAATAAGGATGAATATATATAATATATGTGAAATAAATAAAATATAATGAAATTAATGACAAATTTATCATTATAAAAGTATAAGATATCATTTTTATTCATACCATTTCACTCAAAAAAAGTGATAACATCGTTTGTGGACGTTTGGAATACCACCATATCAAAGCAATGTGATTAATTTTTTCATCACCATATTAGAAGAATGATATATATAAGTATATATGGTGTTATATTATGCAATTTATGATATAGTTATAATTCAAAAAAGATAAATTCAACCAACCTTCTTTCTATAAGGATCGTTGAAAAATGGATACATTACTAATGCTTAAATGAAGCGTACCATCTCAATGATCGTAACATTATTTTGTTATTCATAAAAAAATTACGTGATTGGTTTTAAAATAATAATTTATGTATATATATTATATTTATTACATTATATTTTCTTATATATATATATAAAAAATTACCTCTTTGACTATAGTCATCCTACCAAAGCCATTTGGCACAGAGGAAGAATATGTTCAAAACATATGACATAAACATAATTGACTATGTAATTTTAGATAAATTGTTAATAAGTGAAATAAAATAATAATAAAAATTATAATGTTTCACAAACAAGTAGATAATTATGATACATTTATTATTTAGCAAGAAAAAGACAAATGTGAGGAATTAGACTCAATGTAACGGACTTCAAATCAATCTCCATAAATTGACGCATATCTTGATTTTATACACTTATATTCTTTTATAATGTGTATATACAACCCCTTTTACAAGTTGTATCATGAATTTATCAATTATCCAGATATTTAATGTTTTTTAATTGTAATTTTTTTTAGGATTCATACATTTCTCAAGTGAAGGGACTTTTATTTTAAAAAACTCATCTTTTAATGTTTTCCTTAAACAAATTCATGTTCAATATCAGTGATTTGGAAATGATATTATCTAAAAATTTAATGGAAATAAAATATTTATGATTTATATTTTTTTTTCAATATTACATTATTTCAATGGATTTAAAAAGGAATATTTTGAAGTGTTTTTATGGAATGTTTTGAAAAATAAAAAAATGAATGTTTAATTATTAACATACATGATGAAAAAAACTTTTCCAACACCATTAACATTATTATATTTCTTGATTCCGTTGAAATATTTCATGTTTTTTTCTATGATATCTCTATTTATATTTTATTGAGTATTATGGTATTGAAAATTAGTTTTTATAAGAAAAGGGTATTTTTATCCAAAAGTGTTTTTCATATGAGATTAAAAGAGTTTTTCAAAGGGTTTTATGATGAATGTCTTATTTATGATATGGTATTTTAGAATTATATTAAATAGGTGAGCAAGATACACCTTATAAAAATGGTTTAGTCCTATTATAGCTCATGGGTGAGCCTGGTACAGCTTATAAAAATGTATAATCCCCATTATAGTTAATGTGAAATGGGTGATCCCCATATAGACTATACAAAGGGTTGAGTAGTATTATAGATCATGGGTGAGCCCGATATAGCTTATACATAGGGTTATTCCCATGATATATCTAAAATTCCTGGTGAAATGTTTATATTGTACCAAAAGTGTATATTTATTCCAATTAAAACGTGTTTGAAATGTTTTTATGAATAAGATACTCTAGGTCACCAAAAAAGTGTTTTCAATTAATTTTTATGGATTTTATTTGTTGAATTTTATAAAAGAATTTTATTTCAAGTGAATCATTTTATTTATTATAAACGATGAACATTTTTATAAAGGAAAATATTTCATGGGTTTTATGCTTTTACTAAACTAGAGGTTTCATTTTTTTATATCCCATACTAATATTTTTTTCTCATCCCAATTTTTTTAAACTTTTATCCTAGGGTTTAAGGATGGGTAAGGGAAAGGAAAAAAGTCATGTTGAAAGTCATGAATATTTTACTTGAAAATAAATCAAGCCTTATTTTAGAAGTTTTATATTCTGGGAAAATGATAAAAATTAGAAGTGTCCAAATTATATTATATGGTTTTTTATGTATGAGTTAGGGCCTAATTATCTAATATGATTACCCAAAAATGATTCTCAAAGTGAAAAAAATTAAATTCTCAACTAAAACTCAAGATCATATAATGTTTAAGGTTGTGTACTTATAGTTGGTTTAAAAGGATGGTTTAGAAAAAGTAAAATGTTAGGATAGTGTGAATAACATTCCTTTTAAAGATTTTTATTTACGGTTAATTTGAAATAATATATATTTTTTGGATTTCCATGAAGCTTCATCTAAACTATGTCTATTCATAATGGTTTCCCACATATTAAAAAGAAAATCTATAGTGGGAAGAAACTTATACAAAAATATTAATCCAAATCGACATCCGGAGATGGTTGGATTTGGAACAAAATAGTTTATTAAAATCATAAACTAGTTGTAATTGGATATAACTTGTGGTGGTATCCATGTTAGAGATGAACCCAATCTATCATTAAGGCACATGTCTATAGCGTAGTGAAAAATGTTGTTTGGTTTCTTTTTAATTCCCTTCAATATTTTTTAAATCTACTATCTTTGGTAATATAACTGCAACCAGGGTTGTCTCTTGACGAGACCGAATTTGAGGAGAATCATTTTCATGATTATTATTACTATTAATAATAATAATATTATTAATAATAATAAAATTAATATATTATAGGGGATTCTATGATAGGAAGGAAAATTATATTATTTCTAAAACTAAGAAATTGTGAAAATTTAATAGATGAAAACAAGTAGAAAATTGATGGTTGGATAGAATTAAAAAAGAATCAATGAAATTTTCAAGTGATTAAAATGGTTCATCCACTATTCATTCTTTAAAAGAAATTAATTCAATAAATTCTCTTGAAACATAGTCCAAAATCTACAAAATGTGCGTTTCATTATGTTTGAGAAGTTAAGGTCATCAACTAAGATCGTAGTCTTAACATTATTTTATTAAGAGTTGGGAAAATTATTCAATGATTGAGGTGAATCAACTTTACTGTATTTAAAAAATGTCTACTTCAACATCGAAATCATCCCCCACAAATATGTTTTGTACCTTTCAAACAACAAGCCTAGATGATATCAATAATGATGTCTGATTCGGGTCCACATCGGTGGATGTAGGATATGTGTCTTCTTATTAATTAAATTGACAGAAACCATCCTCAAAGAGAGGATGATACCTAGGTTGTTCTTTTTTCTTGATTTTTTTTTCAGTTTGACCTCGAAATAATTTCTCCATTCCAACTTTTAGACATCGACTCATCTTTTATCCCTTCCTCCCTCGAATGGGGTCAATGGAGGTTGACTCTTCATTGTTTGGTTGAAATCTATATTTTGAGTGGACCCTTAGTAATAGATCTGGGTGTCATTAATTGGGGATGGTGGCCCATATGTTAAAAAATATGGAGTTTTAATTTTTTATGCATTAAAGGGGGATTTAAATTGGTGGTTCTTGGGAGAAAATACTAGACCATATTTATGTTCAACAGTAGTTCATCGACTTCTTAGGTGGCTCATCAGTGAATCTTCATATTATTTGGTTGTGATTTGGGTTTGGAAATTAGATATGATAAAATATACTTTGTGAAATTTATCTTACAATCAAAAAAGTTTCATCTTATGGGGGGGTTAGATAACCATACATGATTTCTCAAATTATATTCCATAGTCCATTTATGATATGTGAATAACATCCGATGAAAAAGAAATTTATAAAGTAAATTATCTAGACTATAAATAAAAGTTAGGATATTAAAATTAAATAAATAAACATGATAAATTATTAATAAATTTAAACATTTATTTAAAATTTAACAAGTTGAAATAAAAAAAAATGTATCTAAAATATAATTTCTTTTGTTAATTAAATCATATAAAATATAAATATTTCAATTAAATAAAATCTAAAATAAATATTTGGTTAAAATAATAAAATATAATAAAAAATAAAATCTATTTAAAAATATAATTGGCTAATAGATTAATTATAAAAATAAATAAATTTAAAAAATTTAAAATCTAAGTTAAAATTCAATTATTCTAATTTTTTAATTAATTAAATGAATTATATTTTACTCTTTATTTAATTTATTATTTAAAAAAACTTGGAATTTTGAAAATGAATTTTTGGAACAAAAAATTACACAAATATGTTTAAAAAATTATTTTAAAAGAATCTGTTGAAATAAACTAAGAACTAAAAGATGAACAAAATTAAAAATAAAACAATGAAGAATAATAATAATAATTAATCATAAATTAATTATTTTACCTGTTGTTTCCTCACGGATTACGGGGATGACCTCTTGGACAGGAGATTCAAACGTTCCGATCGGTTTCTAGCGGGTTTGTTCGTAGAACCGGAAACATCCAATGATTCCACATCCGTTTGGACCTACTTTCCAAAGGCAGGCGCTCATTAGCTTGTGGACTAATGAGGCTTAGAAATTTGCATTGGTCGAGAGGATGGGAGGTCGGACTCATCACACCTTTTTGAGGGGAATTATTGTCTACTCCGGGACTCTCTTTATAGATTTAAGTTATGTTCGTGAATCCTTATTATATTACCAAGTATAAAATGAGCTTTCCTTTAGTTTTAACAATCAATGATTAAATATGCAAGAAATTTAGAGAATCTTTTATATGTATTCGAGGTTCTTCATCAATAGAGAATCATCCATATCTGTTTAGAGATTCTTGGTTAATGGTATCCTTCAAAACATTTATATAAAAGTCTCTTGGTCATTATGATGACCAGGCTGGTTTTAAAGCCACTCAGTGGGGCACTTGAAGTTTATCGTCATTCAGAAGGACGTAGATTATTTCAAAGTTGGGATCGAACCCATAAATGGGCTACCTACGTATCCTTTGTTTTGGAAAAGGAATCAGAACCCACGTAGTTCGAGGAATGGGGTATGATGTTTATGATTGATGGCTTAAAGATGAATGTCATAATTACTTTTACACTCTAAGCTCACGTGAGTCATGCTCGGTGTGAGAAACAAGAGGTATTGGTAAAATTTAGACAATTGTGCCATGAAAGATGCAATCATAAGAATTTGTTTGGGGCTTATGTATGGATGACTGCCCAGATAGATGAAGGTTTAGGATTTACTTTTAGGGAGAAAATCCATGAACAGGGTCCACAAAGTTATATGTGCTTCATGGAGATTTGAATACTCTAATCTTGGGGCTTACTCCTAAGGAGGATGCCCAAGTTAGGAGGAGACTTATGATTGGGTTTTACTCCTGAAAAGGAAACCCAAATCAAAGGTAAATCATGACTGGTTAAGAAAAGTTTAAGGGGACTTTGGGCTTATTCCTGAAAAGGAAGCCCAAGGTTATGACTGAGTCTTATTCCTGAAAAGGAGACCCAGGTTAAGGGACTTGGGGCTTACTCCTGAAAAGGAAGCCCAAGATTATGACTGAGTCTTATTCCTGAAAAGGAGACCCAGGTTATGACTGAGTCTTATTCCGGAAAAGGAGACCCAGGTTAAGGGACTTGGGGCTTACTCCTGAAAAGGAAGCCCAAGATTATGACTGAGTCTTATTCCTGAAAAGGAGACCCAGGTTAAGGGACATGGGGCTTACTCCTGAAAAGGAAGCCCAAGATTATGACTGAGTCTTATTCCTGAAAAGGAGACCCAGGTTAAGGGACTTGGGGCTTACTCCTGAAAAGGAAGCCCAAGATTAATGACTGAGTCTTATTCCTGAAAAGGAGACCCAGGTTAGGGATTAAGGTTTGGGGCTTACTCCTGAAGAGGATGCCCATATTTTAGGTTGAGGCTTATTCTTAAGAAAGATGCCCAAGATTAGAGGACTTGATTGGGGCTTACTCCTCAGGAAGATGCCCAGATCAAAGGTTTTATAACTGGGGATTATTCCTGAAAAGGAGACCCAAGTTAGGATTTTCTCATCTTAAAGGATGAGGTTGAATGAATGAACTCCCCGTATTTTAGTGACATAAGGATATTTAAATCACTAGACTTTGAGAGAGATTTCACAGAATTCCTTTCAGATAAGAAAGTCAAATCAAGAATTCATGCCATAAATGGTTTTGAAGAGTGTCTTGAATACTGAATCTTGAATAGGAAAGGTGAAATGGCTTAAGAGGGGTAAAATGGGCAAGATGGGCACCCAAAAAGATAGGGGCGCGCAAGTCTTTAAAGGCGCGCAAGTCCTGCGGCGGCGCGCAAGTAGTGGTCGCGCAAGTATACTTGCGCGACATATGATGTACTTGCGCGATTTTCAACCAGTATTGAAATGCTTGAGAGACTCTTTAGAAAACCCTTTACAATCCTCTTGAGGTTCTTCCAGAGAAGGGACGCGCAAGTTATATTGACGGAATTAAGTCGGCGTGCAAGTGTTTGATAAGTTTCAACACTTAGGCCTTCCTTCTTCTCTTTAGATCTTCCGTTCTAGGTAAGAAATTACCTTAGAAGTGTTCCGGAAGCTTTGAGAAGAGACTTGGGCGTCGGGAGCTTTAATCCGAGTTTCTGAAAAAAGATCCTCCCGAATGGGGGGCCCACAGGGTCTATTTATAGGCAAAAGAAGGCCCTGGGCGGTTACCGAGTGGTTATCACTTAGGTCGCGCAAGTCACTTGCACGACCATAAGGCGTCGCGCAAGTACTTGCACGACCACTAGGCGGCGTGCAAGTGTACTTGCGCGACCATAAGGGAACTTGCGCGGCCTATGGGCAATGTTCTCCTTGTTCATCCCTTTGTCGATTTTTGATGTTTCTTCAAAGGATGAATCACATTGAGCTCAGATATTCCCCTTTTCCGATCTTTAGATTCTGTGACGAAAGGAGCGTCAACAAAAGTCCCCCCTTAGAGTTGGATCCGGAAAGAAATGAGGATTTGACTCTAAGGAAATTGAATACCTTCAAAGGAAAAGGGGGTGCGCAAATCTTCCGGGCATAGAGGGTAGCACGCAAGTGTGCTGGAACTTGACTTTTATTCAGAGTTCCTTTGTCTTTTGTGGGCAGTTTAAAGTCATGCATGCCGGACATAAAGGGGCTAATGTTTAAGGTCGAAATAGCTTTGACCGAAAATGGATTAAAATGGATTCAATTCCTTGACAATTTATCTGAAAACATATTTACCATACTCAAGTATGAGGGAAAAAATGTAAACTATGGCTTAAGAATATTTGAATCCGAGGAATGATATGAAAAAGAGCAAAAAGGCATTAGAAGAAGTAGTTTCCAAGAATGAAGTTACTATTATTTAACAAAACCCGTTAGGGGGTTGAAATATGCAGGGCCACCTATGGGCATTGGATGCATAGTCAAATAAAATAGCATCTTTTGGATGAATAGTCTATTATGTGGACTGTTTATGCAAGGCCACCTATGGGCACGTGCTGCATAGTCAGGCAAAAGAACTCCCAGAAATTTACTTTCCTAGTGCTAAAAGCTAGTGAAAGTTTATGGAGATTCAAATTTTCTAAAGCATAGAGTTTGTTGTATGGAAAGAGGTACTTGAATATGGAGAAGATATTTCCAAACAAGAATATCGAGGAACTGGATGAATATCACTCCTACGAAGGTCTGACCCAAACGTAGGGAAGAAGAATAAACCATAGACTTGAATACTTTCAGATCATGAAAAAGGATATGGGACAAATACGTTAAGGATGGCTATTTTTGCGGATCCCTACATACTGTCGTTTAAGACAAATAAGGACAAAAGAGGCATTCTTCCCAAGAATGAAGTTACTATTATTTAACAAAACCCGTTAGGGGGTTGAAATATGCAGGGCCACCTATGGGCATTGGCTGCATAGTCAAATAAAATAGCATCTTTTGGCTGACAAGTCTGTTATGTGGACTGTTTATGCAAGGCCACCTATGGGCACGTGCTGCATAGTCAGGAAAAAGAATTCTCATAAGTTTGACATTTTTGTGACTAGAAGTCATGAAAAAGGGTTATGAAGATCTGAAAATATTTAAGGTTAGGATTATAACACATAAAGATGGGTATTTTCCAATGTATATAGATATACATAGGTCAATGAAAACCATAATCATGTTGTGGCTGGGTCCTGAATTGAAATTTGGACTTCACTACGTATCTCATAAGAATGAGAATCAAGCCATACGTAGTTCTTGAAATGTAGTTTAACGTCGTGCAGGACGAAAGTATGAGTGATCTTAGTTTAGGGTCATAGAATTCAGACCATAATAATGAATACACAGTGTGTGTTTTCATGAGGACTTTTCAACCAAGGGACTAAAAGTGAAATTTGGGGTTAGGCCCAAAAGACTTGGGACTGGATTCGAGGGACACTCGAATGTTCCTACGTATCCAATAAGGATGGGAATCAAGTCCACGTAGTTCTAGAACTACCCTTTGTACAAATTTGGTTCGTACATGTGAAGGGTGAAAGGGGACTTTAGTGCAATGATGTTTTAACCTGAGATAAAAAATTTAGGCATTACCATGTATGCACGTAGTCTTTTTGAAATGAAACATGATTGAAAAATCAATGTCAATAATAGTTCTCTCTCAAGTGAGGAGATCAAAGAATATTGTAGTTTATTGTCGTACCGGACAAAAGTGTTGTATAGTTTAACGTCATATAACAAGGACGAAAGTGAATCAATGTAAAGATATTGATTCTAGGGGCGGTTTCACGAATCAACATCATATGAGATGGTGGTGAACCGATGTGAAGAGATTGTTTTTGGGCTTGAACCCTGGGAGGTTGCCTACATACCCAGCCTGGAGGGCAAGGATCAAAGTCCGTGTAGTTCAATTAAAGAATGAATCAATGATCAAGTTATTATTGGGGACAATGATCTAATAAAAAATGTTGTTGGGACTTACACATGGTTAGTGGCCCAAAGGGAGTGTTATGGTTGATGTTCGCTCTAAGCTCACGTGAGTCATACTCATTGTGAAAAACAAGAGGTAATAACAACCTTAACGATGCACAGTTTAATGTCATGTAGGACATAAAAAAGGGACTATGCAGTTTAAAGTCTTGCAGTTAGGACTATTGGTGCTGCACAGTTTAGTGTCATGTAGCAGGGACAAAATAACAGTTTAATGTTATGTAGGACATATCAAGGACTTTCTATACAGTTTAGCGTCATGTAGTTAGGACGATGAGGACAATATAGTTTAACGTCATATTGGACGAAAAAGGGGGACTGTGCAGTTTAATGTCATGCAGTAAGGACAAAAGAGTGTACCATTTTAACGTCATGTCGGACGAAAGTGCGAATAGTTTAAGGTCATATGCATGGACCGTGGATGGTGCAGTTTAATGTCATGTTGGACCTTTGATGATTATATAGTTTTAACGTCTTTCCGGACGTGAGGGACTTTTATACAGTTTAGCGTCATGTAGTTAGGACGTCACAGTTTAACGTCTTGCTGGACATAAGGGATTTGCAAATAGTTTATGGTCATATACATGGACCAGGGATGATGCAGTTTAAGGTCATGCTGGACGGTTTAGAGAACTTTTTCACAGTTTAATGTCGTGTGGGACGAAGTTGCAGTTTAAGGTCATACTGGACCATTACTGTATAGTTTAAAGTCATGTAGCTAGGACTAACTGGTGCTGTACAGTTTAAAGTCATGTAACTAGGACTAAGGTGAACAAATATAAGGATATCAGTTCTGGGGACTTTTTTACAGTTTAACGTCATGCTGGACGTTGGAAGTGCCACACAGTTTAATGTCATGTTGCTAGGACAACATATAGTTTAATTTCATCTCGGACAAATAAGGAACTTCTGTACAGTTTAATGTCATGTAGGACATTGAAGGTGACACAATTTAACGTCATGTTGGACGAAGTTGCAGTTTAAGGTCATACTGGACCTTTGCTGTATGAACCAATTGTAAGAGTCTTGGTTCTGGGAATAATATTGTGTGTTTATACAAAATACTTCTTCAGAAATCTGGCATTAGTTAGAGTCGTGATGTGTTCTCCATCCATTGAGATCAGAGAATACGCTCCATTGGAGTAGACCTTATGTATTGAATAAGGTCCTTCCCATTTTGGTTCAAGCTTGGGAGGCTTCTTTCCTGGTATCATTGGTGCTCTGAGAACCAATACCAATTCTCCCTGAATGAATGAACGAAGACGAACTTTTTTGTAAAAAGCTCGTGCTATCCGATTCTGATAGATTTCCAAGTGGTGAAAAGTGCACAATCTCTTCTCATCTAACTATTCCAATTCATTCAACCGTTTTTGGGATTGCTCATCTGTTGATAACTGATCACAAATGGCTATTCTGAGTGAGGGCAATTGAACTTCAATTGGCAAGACTACTTCTGTTCCATATACCAATGAATATGGAGTAGACCGCGTTGCATTGCGAGTGGTAGTCCGATAAGCCCATAAAGCATGATAGAGTTTATCAGGCCATGACCTCTTATCTTTATCTACCATCTTTTGTAGTATATTTGAATGAGTCTTGTTGAAGGCCTCTATCTGGCCATTATCCACTGCATGATATCGAGATGAATGGTTGGACTTAATGTTGTATTCTTGATACAATTTCTTTACCTCAGAAGAACAGAAGTTGGTGCCGTTGTCCGTCAATATGGTATGAGGGACACCAAATCTAGTAATGATGTTAGACTTGATGAAGCTAACAATGCATTTAGAACTGACTTCTTTGAGAGGTACTGCCTCTGCCCATTTGGAAAAGAAATCAGTAGCAGTAAGAATGTACTTAAACTGCTTGGCCGTAGCTGAAGGGCAAGGTCCCACCACATCCATTCCCCATGTGGAAAATGGCCATGAGTATTTAGCTGTATGAAGCAACTCTGGAGGTTGATGAATGAATTTGGCATATATTTGGCATGAATGACACTTCTTTGTGAAATTAACACAATCTTGTATCATTGAAGGCCAGAAGTATCCTAGCCTTCGAATTTGATCAGACAATCTATGTCCAGACTGGTGGGCACCACAGACTCCTGCATGCACTTATTTTATGACATCCATTGTCTCTTCACAATCAATACATCTGAAGATAACTCCATCAAAACCACATTTGTAGAGAATTTTCTCGAGGTGGTTTGGACCATCATAAAGAGTAAAATTGACCACACGTCGCCGAACTTGTTCTTTCTCGGCTCTATCAGGTGGAAGTGTTCCATTTTGAAGGTATTCCTTGATAGGTGACATCCATCCTGTAGTATGACCATACGGTTCAGGAATGGGACTAATTTCATTAATTTCCTCTGTTCTGACTTGAACATAAGGTGAAATTGCACGACGGTGGGCAATACCGATGGTTGTCTCGTCCCGATTTGGATCTGCTAAAGCTGTGGCTATATTAGCCAGTGCAATAGCTTGAGCATTTTGTGATCTTGGGACATAAGAAAATGTCGGTTCTGAAGGGAATTCCGACATTAACTCTCTGACGTAATCATACAAAGGGATTAATTCTTCTTTTCTGATGGCATAATCCCCATTGACTTGTTTGATTACCAGGTCTGAATCACCTTTCACCTTTAAGTGATTCAATTGTGCTTGAAGTGCTAACTCCAAGCCTGCAATGAGAGCTTGGTATTCAGCTTCATTATTGGTACCGCCTTCCCACAACAAAAAAGAATAAGGTAACACTGCCTTATTTGGAGAAATGAGCACAATTCCTAAACCAACTTTGTTGAATTTAGGATTTTCCATTTTCTTCCCTGTTGGACTTCTAGAAGCACCATCAAAATACATTTCCCATGTTTGAGGACTCTCTTGAATAGAAAAAACTTCCTCATCAGGGAGTTCGATATCTGAATACGTGTCTTCCACTGAAGGGTGTTCAGCGAGGAAATCAGCCAGAGCTTGGCCCTTAATTGCCTTTTGAGACACATACTGGATGTCGAACTGCTGTAGAATAACCGCCCACCTTGCCAGACGTCCAGTAAGCATTGGACGACTAAGGATGAATTTGAGTGGATTATTACGAGATACCAATTGGACCTCGTGATGTTGCAGGTAATGTCTTAGCTTCTGAACTGCAAAGATTAATGCTAGGCAGCACTTTTCAATACTCGAATACCGGGTTTCTGCTTCAAGCATAGTTCTACTGAGATAGTAGAGACTATTTTCATTCCCAGTATCATTCTTTTGAGCGAGAAAGGCACCCAATGATCGCTCTAAAGCTGTCACATAGAGGATAAGAGGCCTACCCTCAACAGGTGGCATGAGTACTGGTGGACTCAAGAGGTATTTCTTGAGAACATCAAATGCTTCTTGACATTCTTTAGTCCACTGGTAAGTGACTCCTTTCTTCAATAATTTGGTAAAGGGTAAACTTTTGCCTGCCAAATTGGCGATGAAACGCCGAATATAGGCTAAGTGTCCTTGAAGTCCTCTTAATTCTTTCAAATTCTGAGGAGGTGACATACCATGGATTGATTTGGTCTTCTCAGGATTGACTTCAATACCACGATGGCGTACAACAAAGCCGAGGAATTTTCCTGAGGTTACCCCAAAAGCACATTTTAAGGGGTTCATCTTCAAATTATGTTGTCGAAGCTTGTGGAATATGACTTCCAAATCAGCCAAGTGATCAAAACGTTGTTTGGATTTAACCACCAAATCATCTACATAGAATTCAACAAATTTCCCTAGAAAAGGTTTGAAGATACGATGCATGGCGCGTTGATATGTTGCACCTGCATTCTTCAAACCAAAGGGCATCACCCGGTAACAAAACACACCTTGAGGAGCTCTGAAGGCTGTATATTCCTCATCTTCTGGGGCCATTCAGATCTGATTATATCCAGAATATCCATCCATGAAAGAAAGTACTTCATAGCCAGCCGTCGCATCAATTAAGAGTTCTGTAATCGGAACTGGAAAATCATCTTTGGGACAATATCGATTAAGATCTCTGAAATCGATGCAAACCCTAATTTGTCCGTTCTTTTTCTTTACAGGGACAATATTAGCCAACCACTTGGGATATTGAACTTCTCTGACGAAGTTATCTTTGATAAGCTTATCCACTTCAGCCTCGATTTTGGAATCATAGGTTGGGTGTGTTCTTCTCGCGGCTTGCTTGAATCCTCGATGTTCTTTTGGCAAACCCAAATGATGGGTGGCAACATCAGGATCAAGGCCAGGCATTTCTGTATAATTCCAAGCAAAAATATCTTTATTTTGCTTTAGAAAAGAAATATACATCTCTTGTTCTTCAAGGGTCATGGCCGCACTAATTAAAGTGGGGAATGGATCTTTTTCTGTACCCAGATTTACATCTCTGAGTTCATCCACAGTGGTAGAGATACCCTCTTCAAATGCTGGAGGAGCATCTCTAAGATCTTCCTCTTCCTCTTCATCATGTGTTATTTCTTCCGTTTCTACTTGCAAAGTATATGAAAAAATGAAATTCTCATGACCATAAGAGATGTCAAAATTTTCACATTTTGAAGAAGAAGCTTCCATTTCCGACCCTATTGATGATAAAGGGTCTTCTTTGGGAATTAAAGAGGAGATGATGGATTGAGAATCGACATCAATATTCACCTCTGGTGTTGCTATAACTTCTTCTGGCCTGATTAGCGAAGTATAGACTTGTTGGATTTCAGCAGACGAAATGAAAACATCACCACTTATGCTTTCATCACTTCTTGGTAAGTTACCAATTTCTCCCATGTTGTCTGGCTCAATTGCCGTAATTGACATTATGGATCTTTCCATAAGAGTATTTTGATTTGGGCCTATTCTGTCAATTTGACTGATAGGTAACACATAATCTGTACTCACATGTGAAAATGGATTTATTGGAATTTTTTCCAAACCATATGGAGCATTAACTTTGGTAATTTCTTTCATTGTAGATTTTTCTCTTCCCTTCATGTGATAAAATTCCGCCTCAATGTATTGAGACTCACATGTCTTGAACGGGGCCTTATCACCATACAATGTTCCAAATTGACCATCGAAACAGTATTTGAGACATTGATGGTATGATGGCGGAATAGCTGCATGCTGATGTAGCCAGGGTCTTCCAAGCAAGATATTGAAAGCTGAGTCCTGATCAACAATCATAAAATCCGAATTGGAAACAAGATCTCCAAACTGAGTTCTGAGTGTAACTTCTCCCAGTGGTTCTTGTTCATTTTTATCATATCCTTGCAACATCATGGTATAAGGAGATAAATCAGATTCTGTGAGGCCCAATCGACGAAGTGTGCGAATGGGCATGAGGTTGACTCCTGAACCATTGTCAATAAAAGCTCTTTGAACATCTATACTATTGACTTTGCCAGATAAGTACAAAGGTTTTATGTGCCCATGCACAACATCATCTTCATCTTTATCAGTAAAAGATATCACTGCATGACATTCTGCAGGATTATTCTCTATGTGATAAATTTCAGCTGCAGTAATTTCAGCTTCAAACTCCTGAGGACTTGACAAAGCTTCGATGAGTGCTTCCCGAAGATCTCTTGATAGATTCAAAGCATCCAAAATTGATAATTTGGCTGGTACTTGGGCCAAGTGTTTCAATATATCATACTTTTGATCTAGAGGCCTGCGTTTCCCAATAAGAATATGCGATTTAGCAGGTACCTTGGAAGCAGTTGCTTTGGAAGCTGATGCATCTTGTACTGAAGTTGAAAACATCTTTGGTTTTGGAAAATTATACTGATTAGATCCATTTACTTGCTGAGATAAAGAAGATGGAACATTTAATCGATCTTCCAAAATAACTGTGCCGAAGCTGAGTTGGCCATTGGCAGAAGAACTTGCGTGTTCTTTTTGAGCTCGCTGAAGGGCTCTACCACGAGTTTCTGCTGCGTATACAGTGCTAGCATGGGTAGAATTAGAGTAGTGGCTTCGGAAAGATCCACGTCTTCCCCTATATCCTGAACCTCTATAACTTCCTCGGGTTCCTTTATTTGATACAGGGGATTCAGGCTCATCAAGACTGAAATATGAATCTGTTAATTGAATCATATTAACAGAACCAAAGATTAACTCTTTGTCTGATAAAGACTCTGCCTGGTTAGCCTGTTTAGGCTGTGCCGTTTGGTGGGACGGTGCCCGTTGCTTTGAAGTAGATGGCATGAAATCTTCCAGAGTCAAAGACAATTTAGGCTTTGATACATACTCATCTTCTCCTGATTCCTCTTTCTTCTTTGAATTGTGCTGCCCTTTTGAGGATTTGTCCTTTGATGGAGGCTTTACTGCAGCTTTTGTAGGAGACACAATTGGCTTCTTCAATTGTGTTCGCAAAATGGAATGGGTCCGATTGATTGTCTTTCTGACCATCCAATCATCATATTTTTTCGCAGTTTTGCTTTTGACTTCCTGCCACTCGCCTCCTTCTTCTGGATCTGTAGCGGTAATACACGCTACATGAGCTGAAGAACCCTTCAATTTGACTTGTCCCAAGTCGACCATCTTTTGCATGAGGTGTTTAAAGACAAAACACTCCTGGATGGGATGCCCCAACATTTGATGAAAGGGACAATAATTGGGACGGTCTTCATATCCTTCCTTGTTTGGCCTCTTGGGCACTGGTAATTGAACCAAATTATTTTCTAGAGCTGAAATGAAGTAACCAGGAACTTGCTCACTTCGGAAAGAGTATGTTTTACTCTTCATATCCTCAAATTGTTTTCGTCGTTGATCTTTTTGATCATTTGGACGAAATAGCCTTTGTTTTTGGCGTTCAGGAGGTGGAGCTCTTCGAGAAGATGAAGGTTTTGAAGTAGAAATAGGTATAGGTGCCTATTTAAGTATAACTGTAGCAGTTTCTGCTTTACCCATTCTTCTTCCTGGAGCTGATGGAATTATACGAGATTTAACCTTAGCCTGTATAAGGGAATCTTCAATCTGTTGAGCGATTGAAGTAAGGTCTCGAAACCCTCCTGTGTATTTCACAGGGATCAATGGCGTGCGTAATTCGTCACGCAAATTTGCCACACAGATTGGCAACAATTCCTCCTGAGGGAGTGATAAACTCAAGGAATATGTTAATCCCTTCCAACGAGCAATGAAATCAGAGACTCTTTCATTCTCCCTTTGCTTGCAGTTTGTAAGATCGAAAACTGTCGTTTTTGGCAAAGTTGAGCTAAAATGAAGAAGGAATTTTTGACGAAGATCCTCCCATCCGATGACTGACCGGGATTTCAAGCTTGTATACCAGACAAAAGCTGGTCCTTGCAAGGTTCGCACGAAGCATCTGAGTTTCACTGCTTCTTGCTGCTCTGGAGTTCCCATCATAGGATCACAACAAGATACGTAATGCGTCAAATGTTGTTCAGGGTCGCCTGATCCATTGAAAGTAGGGAAAATAGGGTTTCCAAAACTTGATGGAGGAGAAATTGAATCTACCCATTCAGGGTAAACTTTCTTTTCAGGTTGAACTTGCACCCGTTTCCCTTACATAGTTTCTAACCGAGCTGTTAATGACTCAATACTAGTTATTAACTTTTGAGAAACGTCAGGTTGAACTTGGTTTTGGGTAGGTGCAATGAATGGAGCTTGGACAGACGTGGTGGTTGGTGCTGCAACTGATGGTAGTGCTGCCAACCGTTGTTGCGTTTGACCCGTAGGATTAGACCTCTGTGGGTGTACTGACAAAGGAGGATATTCTTGATCCATCTCAGTAGTTACAAAAAATTCCTTGGGCTGTCGGACTTCAGCATTCTTTAGAAGAAGACTACTCTGAAGTAGTTCTGCATTCAACCTTCTTAATTCTTTCATTTCTTCCTCCTGTTGTGCAAATATTTGCTCTAATGAGAGCGATTGACCTCCTTCAGAGGAAGGGTGAGAAGTAACCTGATTCTTTCCTTTCCCCTTATTGGATCCTTTTCGGAGAGGGGGAAGTGGGTTACTTGAAGGAATACCCAGATTTTGGGTAAGCCTTTGATTACGTGTGCGCACACCTTCTTCATTTAGGTCTGTGTGCGCGACTTCTTGAGCAGGAACCTCTTCGTCTGATCCCTCTGATTGAGCCTCATCTGGGGAATCAGCAGCAACGGCATTGATGACATTAATGGATGCATATTGCATGGAATCCTTTCTATCAGCATTTCTGTGATATTGTCTCCTTCTATGTCCATGATGAGACATGGAATTCCGTTGACTTGATCCCTCAGGAATTTCTTGGAGAACCGTCACTTGGAGAGAATCTCCTGACATCTTGGCTCTTCATTCCTCTTGAGGCTTATTACCTAATCGAGAGAATACTGTCTTTCTCTGAGGGAGGGATTGAAGATTTGAAAAAGTCCCCAGTCCAGTGGACTGGGGGTGTTCTTGTTGCTTCCGCTCAACTCCTCGAATCCCATTCGTGGACTCTGAGGGTTGGGT
Source organism: Viscum album (assembly GCA_963277665.1). NCBI lineage: Eukaryota > Viridiplantae > Streptophyta > Magnoliopsida > Santalales > Viscaceae > Viscum > Viscum album. The sequence continues at coordinate 253,359,105 of OY728133.1, forward strand.
TAGAGAAGTCCCCAGTCTGGCAAGCTGGGGTGTCTCTTGACATGCTATGTCTGAGATCTTCTTGAAACCTCTCTTGATCTTGCGAATCTTAGTTCGGAAATTAGCTGGATGCATTAACCTGTATCCACTTTTATCACCTGGTTCAACAGACCGTTGGATGATTTCTGAAACTTCTGTCATTTGATGACGTGTTTGCTCCAGACGAGAGGCTTTTGCAATATTCTTGCCTGCTTGATGTAGGAGCAATTCAACAACCAGTTCTCTATATACTTGATTTTGAGAGGAACTAGTTGAAGCTTGATCTCGAGCAAGCTTTTGATTATGAACAAAGCCCATTGACTGTGGCCGGCCATGGGCAATAACATTGCATGAGACCATTTTCGGCGGGCTTTGCTGACCGGAAAGCACTGTGAAATGTAGTGCTCCGTGAACACCCCATCCTCTGATATGAACATTAGATGGAGAATTGGAAATTAACTGACGCAATCTTCTTAGTGCGCCAAGGCATGAACGTTGAAGGGTTCTCTGTTGCTTTTCAGCCTTCGGATACCGAGAGACTGATAGAGATGCCAAATCAATCTGGCGTTGTAACCCTTCTATTATCTTAATATGATTTTCATATTCATCGTAAGATAATACCTTCTTCTTTAATTGACAAAGAGTTTTCCATATGTTGAGACGAATATCATGGATTCCATCATCCGTCAACATCTTTGGAATGTCGTACTGGGAATCAGGCAAAGGCCAAAACATGACTGGTACTTCACCTTTTGCCAGTATTTTCTTCATGTTCAGCATTTCCTCTTTATCATTAAATGAAGATTCTTCTACCTGTTTGGACCAGAGTTGGTGTTCCCTTGTTGCTTCATCGGATTCAAAAAGATTGGTAGAGAAATCACTATTCATGCTGGAAGATGAATGACCTAGGGAAGGTTCGGAGAATAACCTGAACCCCAGGCTATCTTCTGATGGAGAAAGAGTTTCACCTGCCGATAGTAAAGCATCAGACATGACTGGTTTTACGTTTTCAAGTGCCTCGAGATAGGAGGGCTTTCTCGTCACTACATTGCCTTTTGAAGAATTTTCGAGACAACGTGAATCACTACTGTGGAGAGGACTTTCGCAACGAAGTTCATCACCATGAGGAGGACCGTCATGATGGGTTACATCAAAAGATGAAATCTCTTGCTCCTTGGCCTTCTGACCACACAGAGGGTTCCTGTGGCTCTCATCTGAAGAAGAAACTTTAAGATTGACCGAATTTTCATGAAGCAAGTCTTCATGAGGAAGTGTCTGTTGAAGACCTTCAAAATTAATGTTCCCGTTATTGGGAACTGAGGGAGTAGAATCTTGAATTCCGACAGATAAATGTCTGAGGGCTTCAAGAACTCCAGCATCGAGCAAGGCCTTGTTGCAGATTGGCCTTTGATCTCCTGATTGTGCTGGGCAGATCTTTTTCTTAGATGCCTTCTTACTCGCTTTAGAAACCACTTGATGACGAAAGTGATTGCTCTGAGCAGGTGTATGTGCCTGATCAGGAAAGATGGTCAGGTTAGGCTGACGATCATCGCTCAAATCAGGTGTATGTGCCTGACTTGGTTGTCCGTATGATATGGGGGAGTATGCCCCATAACCCTCTTGGACTGGAACAGATGTGTGTGTCTGTTCCGGAGTGAATCGTTGATGTATCACTCCATTGCTAGGGATAGATTTATGTGTCTGTCCCTGAGATGATGCTGAAGCTGTTATGATATCCTGGCAAGCATCCAGAATATGAGCAGGAATTTGCTTCTGCTCTTTCACCATTGACAAAATATGTTTGGTGTCTTCAGCCGCCGGAACAGGGATATACGTCCATTCCGGGCTTGGAGTAGGTGTATGTGCCTGCTCCTGTCCTCCTTTTCCTGTCAGTGAATCCTGACAGTACTCAAGTGTGGAGGCAGAGAGTTTAGTCTGCCTCCTGTTTGTCGTCGGGGCTTTCCGACTGACTTCTCCGTGCGCTACCAAGCGAGACTGTTGGTAGGCTTGATTAGTATTAGCAGGTGTATGTGCCTGCTGATTACACTTCGCCAAACGCGGTTGACGAGATCCATCATATGTAGTCAGACGAGTCTGCTGACTAACTGATGATGTATAAGCAGGTGTATGCTCCTGCCTATGGTACTCCGCCAGAATTGCCTGGCGGGATCGGCTTGATGCTGTCAGACGAGCCTGCTGGACAGCTGAATTAAAACGGGCAGGTGTGTATGTCTGCTCGTTGTTTGCCACCAAGTTAGGTTGGTGGAATTCTCCGGAGATGGCAGGGATGACAACCTGCCTATTGTTAACCGGATTCCGTCTCTGGCGGTTCATCTTGCCTACTCGGGTTCGAGGAACCTGAGCTGAATGCCTGGAGTCGGTACCCTCATCATGTTGAGGGCGCACTACCGCACGAGTCTGGCGGCGATTGTTGATGGGATCCCTCGGGAAGGACTCCTGTCTTTTTGAATTAAGGCCCCGAGGGACCTGCTCATTCACTTCCTCAGAGTAAGGGAGTGAATGGAAATTGCGTTCCGGGGATAACGACCCGAAACGGTTGGAGACGGTAGTCAGCACCGCCTGCTTCTTGATTGCTGGCCGCCGTTGTCCGGACGACCAGGTAGAGTTGTTAACTTGGAGGGCTTGATGAGCGGCCTCCAGAGTTGGGATAGTACCGTTGCGACGGTACTCCTTAACCAGTGCATTAGAAACACAGCGTTGAAGACGCTGAGTTGGTGATGTCATCCTCAGAGCGGATGACGTTCCAGCAGGAGTAGCAGTATTGGTTTTCACAGCAGCAGACCTCACAGTAGAGGTGTTCACAGCAGCAGTATTCACTGGGGTGAATTTAAGGAAAGCCATTTTTGCAGAAGATCTTGAAAAAAGAGTGCCTGTTCCATGTAACAGACATTATCAAGATGAATCTGGCCACTGCATCTTTTGGATGAGCATATGTCAATGATTGCTTTGTTGGCCCAAGGGGCCTAACAAATAAGAAGAACATCACTTTAACTTGTTTAAGGATTCACGTCGGGTTCACCATTTTTGTTTCCTCACGGATTACAGGGATGACCTCCTGGACAGGAGATTCAAACGTTCCGATCGGTTTCTAGCAGGTTTGTTCGTAGAACCGGAAACATCCAATGATTCCACATCCGTTTGGACCTACTTTCCAAAGGCAGGCGCTCATTAGCTTGTGGACTGATGAGGCTTAGGAATTTGCATTGGTCGAGAGGATGGGAGGTCGGACTCATCACACCTTTTTGAGGGGAATTATTGTCTACTCCGGGAATCTCTTTATAGATTTAAGTTATGTTCGTGAATCCTTATTATATTACCAAGTATAAAATGAGCTTTCCTTTAGTTTTAACAATCAATGATTAAATATGCAAGAAATTTAGAGAATCTTTTATATGTATTCGAGGTTCTTCATCAATAGAGAATCATCCATATATGTTTAGATATTCTTGGTTAATGGTATCCTTCAAAACATTTATATAAAAGTCTCTTGGTCATTATGATGACCAGGATGGTTTTAAAGCCACTCAGTGGGGCACTTGAAGTTTATCGTCATTCAGAAGGACATAGATTATTTCAAAGTTGGGATCGAACCCATAAATGGGCTACCTACGTATCCTTTGTTTTGGAAAAGGAATCAGAACCCACGTAGTTCGAGGAATGGGGTATGATGTTTATGATTGATGGCTCAAAGATGAATGTCATAATTACTTTTACACTCTAATCTCACGTGAGTCATGGTCGGTGTGAGAAACAAGAGGTATTGGTAAAATTTAGACAATTGTGCCATGAAAGATGCAATCATAAGAATTTGTTTGGGGCTTATGTATGGATGACTGCCCAGATAGATGAAGGTTTAGGATTTACTTTTAGGGAGAAAATCCATGAACAGGGTCCACAAAGTTATATGTGCTTCATGGAGATTTGAATACTCTAATCTTGGGGCTTACTCCTAAGGAGGATGCCCAAGATAGGAGGAGACATATGATTGGGTTTTACTCTTGAAAAGGAAACCCAAATCAAAGGTAAATTATGACTGGTTAAGAAAAGTTTAAGGGGACTTGGGGCTTATTCCTGAAAAGGAAGCCCAAGGTTATGACTGAGTCTTATTCCTGAAAAGGAGACCCAGGTTAAGGGACTTGGGGCTTACTCCGGAAAAGGAAGCCCAAGATTATGAATGAGTCTTATTCCTGAAAAGGAGACCCAGGTTATGACTGAGTCTTATTCCTGAAAAGGAGACCCAGGTTAAGGGACTTGGGGCTTACTCCTGAAAAGGAAGCCCAAGATTATGACTGAGTCTTATTCCTGAAAAGGAGACCCAGGTTAAGGGACTTGGGGCTTACTCCTGAAAAGGAAGCCCAAGATTATGACTGAGTCTTATTCCTGAAAAGGAGACCCAGGTTAAGGGACTTGGGGCTTACTCCTGAAAAGGAAGCCCAAGATTAATGACTGAGTCTTATTCCTGAAAAGGAGACCCAGGTTAGGGATTAAAGTTTGGGGCTTACTCCTGAAGAGGATGCCCATATTTGAGGTTGAGGCTTATTCTTAAGAAAGATGCCCAAGATTAGAGGACTTGATTGGGGCTTACTCCTGAGGAAGATGCCCAGATCAAAGGTTTTATAACTGGGGATTATTCCTGAAAAGGAGACCCAAGTTAGGATTTTCTCATCTTAAAGGATGAGGTTGAATGAATGAACTCCTCGTATTTTAGTGACATAAGGATATTTAAATCACTAGACTTTGAGAGAGATTTCACAGAATTCCTTTCAGATAAGAAAGTCAAATCAAGAATTCATGCCATAAATGGTTTTGAAGAGTGTCTTGAAGACTGAATCTTGAATAGGAAAGGTGAAATGGCCTAAGAGGGGTAAAATGGGCAAGATGGGCACCCAAAAAGATAAGGGCGCACAAGTCTTGAAAGGCGCGCAAGTCCTGCGGCGGCGCGCAAGTAGTGGTCGCGCAAGTATACTTGCGCGACATATGATGTACTTGCGGGATTTTCAACCAGCATTGAAATGCTTGAGCGACTCTTTAGAAAACCCTTTACAATCCTCTTGAGGTTCTTCCAGAGAAGGGACGCGCAAGTTATATTGACGGAATTAAGTCGGCGCGCAAGTGTTTGATAAGTTTCAACACTTAGGCCTTCCTTCTTCTCTTTAGATCTTCCGTTCTAGGTAAGAAATTACCTTAGAAGTGTTCCGGAAGCTTTGAGAAGAGACTTGGGCGTCGGGAGCTTTAATCCGAGTTTCTGAAAAAAGATCCTCCCGAATGGGGGGCCCACAGGGTCTATTTATAGGCAAAAGAAGGCCCTGGGCGGTTACCGAGCGGTTATCACGTAGGTCGCGCAAGTCACTTGCACGACCATAAGGCATCGCGCAAGTACTTGCACGACCACTAGGCGGCGCGCAAGTGTACTTGCGCGACCATAAGGGAACTTGCGCGGCCTATGGGCAATGTTCTCCTTGTTCATCCCTTTGTCGATTTTTGATGTTTCTTCAAAGGATGAATCACATTGAGCTCAGATATTCCCCTTTTCCGATCTTTAGATTCTGTGAAGAAAGGAGCGTCAACACCTGTTTATTTATTTTAACATCAAATTGAAACCAATGTAAAATAATTAATTAAAAATTATTTTAACAATAAAAAAACAATTAAATTAAATAAAATATGTTAAAAAATTGTATCAAAATACAACCACAAAAATTCCTCCAAACTAATATTTTTCTTGTACTCTAGAAAAATGTAATCCGAATTTATTCAAATAAAATAAATCCTAATGTTTGAAATATTGGTTTTCCAGGAAAATTGGTTTTCTGAATGATTTCTCTCTTTTGTTTTTTCAAGCAGAAACAAATTGCCCCTAATGAAATTATGTATTTTTTGTGAAAAATAGAATCTTTTTTTACAAAAAAAATTCATTGTAATATTTAGGATTCAGATGAAACCCCTTACAAATTTCATTTCGATGAACTTGCATAAATATCTTTAAATCCTGGTGAACCAACTCTCATAAATTTAAAATCATATAATTTAAACAATCTATTTGAATGAGAAAACATAATAAATTAATACAAGAATAAATAACATGGCCATCATCTTAAATAATAAAAAAAATTAGTTCATCATAGATTTGGATTTTCATTTTATAAATTATTTTCATTCATATATTTCATGTTTGAATCCATAAAAAAATATTTAATGGAAATGATAGTTGTGAAAAATTATCACAATTCTTCACCAAAATAAACTTATTTTCAGGAAGGTAGTTGAAAATTAATTACCTAAAAAAATCTAATGGGTATTAATAAATCAACCTCGTTAAAGTGAATACACAATGCTCAAACATTCAATAAAATTAAAAATACTAATAAACATTCCTTGTAACTGGAAACACAATCAGATCTCCACTAATTTTATGGGTATTTTATATGATAAAATTGTGGTATGTTTTCCACATTGAAATATTCTCTCCCACACACTAAATATCAACATTGTCCTCAATGTTGAACCTGATGTAGATAAAACATTTAAATTCAATTTTAAATGTTCAAAACATATTTTCAATATACTAGATTAAAATCATGTTCAAGACGGTTAAAAGAAATCCACATGAATGTTTTCAAAGCAATAAAAAAAATGAAAAACATGTATAGGTTTCTTCAACTTGTTTCCGCGTCATGAATTTATGTTTAAAGACGATTATTTTATATTTGTGCATTTGCAAAAAATGTTTACAAAAATTTCGAGTTAATCCCAAAAAATTTCATCACTAATACATTATACAAAATATCTCATTTTCTGGAAGAAACTAGCATGTCTCAACAAAATAGTCTTCATAAAAGAAGTCTTCATTTTCACCTTTTCTAAATAATTAAAGACTAGAGTAGCAACATAAAATATAATTTAAAATAAAGAAAAGGTGGGAACAATTTCAAACTAAAAAACTCTCTTAATTAGAGTCTTTATTATCCTCTTAATTGAGTCAAATAAATATCATATGTTCTTTGATGAAGTTTTTATCATTAAATTTATTGCTTTTAAAAATGAAATCAGATTAACATTAGAACCCAGAAAAATTCAGCACAAGTTGAATAAAAACAGAGCTTAAGAATTGTGTATGTTGGTATAAGTATCAGCATGTAACTTCCCTTTATAAATTTAGTTCATAAAGCATCTACTCTAATAAGAGGAGAGTGTGATAATGTGAATTATATTGGTGAAAAAGTAACTAAGAGATTATGGACTACATTAGAAGGATATATACACAACTAAAGTCCAGATTATTTTTTATAAGAAAAACAAACAAAATTTATTTTTTATTCAAATTGGAAAGTGTTGAACTGAATTTAAATAAAACTAAATAAAATAGAAGAGAAATATTTTTTTAAACCACCAAGATGTGATTATTTTATAATATATGTAGATAGAATTTTTTTTCATCCCCAATCCAATAGTGGATGGGGAGAATATGGTAAAAACCACTATATTATTTCTGTTCCATAGTTTTCTACCTTTACTTCGTTGTGAGTGTCCCCTTTGAAATAAAATAGTGCATTCAACACCCCCATATTATGGTTCGTCTTATTATTTTTGGATGTAAAATTATATAATGACACCCTCTAAAACTTATCAAGTAGGAATATAGTCTCCAAGTATACTAGAATATTCATAGGACATTATTAGAAGTTTGAAAAAAAATTCTTATGAGAAATTTTCACATGCTCCTCTTCTAATTAAAACTACCCAAACTCATACTGATACACTACCTCTATAGCTATATTTATCTTCTATTTAAAAACATCATGTATTTAACATTATTTAACAAAAATACAAAAAATCCTTGGTTAGTTAATAGGGTTCCTTTACTACAATACAAAAACTAGAGGAATTAATGGAAATATAATATTTAAAAAATATAAACCAAAATGGTTAGATATATTGAAATAACCCATATAGAAAATGGATGTAATCCCTTATACATATTTTATGAGGGTTAGAAAATCAATAACATTGGGATGGGAATGTTCTCCATGTTTCACCTGAACATCATTGATTACATCCTCAAAAGATAGATCGTTGAGCAATCCTACATGGAACTAAGGTAAAAAATGTGAAAACACATAAAGATCCTAAACCAAATATTCTAATATTTTGGGATTTATATCATCTTTAAGTTATTCTATCAATTATTTTAAATTAATTTTTATTAAAAGTTCTGAAAATATCCTTATTTTTGTAGGAAGAAATTCAAAATAATATTATCTAATGGTGAGTCAAATCCCATTGTTGTTTATTTTTTAACAAGTGTTTTATTTTGTAAACTTTTTATATTTTCTAATAATTGTAATACATTTCTTACAATTTTTTTGTAGAAACCCCAATAATGAGAAAAATTAAATCTATGGTTTTTTTCATTTAAACCCACATTTTTAATCACCTAAAAACTAAAATATATCAACAGTTGGGGTTTTCTCCCAACAAGATTGTATTTAAGGTGGTTATTTGTTAGAATTTTCATATTTATTATTTTTAATAGACTAAATTTATTAGGGGGTTTATAAGAAATGAAAGGAAATGAGATAATTTATACAACTTAGAAAACATGTACAGTTAATAGATGAATAATAGTAATAGATTGAAAGGGGGGTGGAATTTTGAAAAGAATTAGTGACCTTCCCAAGTGACTTAACTGGTTCAACCATTATTCATTACTTTTATGGAATTCATTCAATAAACTCTCTCAAAACACAGTCTGAAATATCTAAAATACATGTCTAATTACGTTTGATAGGTCAAGTTCACCAAATAAGATCTTAGTTTTAACCTTATTTCATTAAGAGCAAGTAAAAGTTTTGAATAATACCTATACAATTTTACAGATTCGACTCATTGGGGTCACAATTCTCGACCCATAATTGAGAAGCTTCAAATACATGAATCTAACAGTGTACTCCTAACCAAACTCACCTAATAGTACACACCTAATTAATGCTACATGTAAATCAAAAATGTGTCGATCATGAATGGAAGGGAAAATGAAAGATTATATTAAGGAAAAATTATTAAATAGCTATCCCATATCTAACAATTGCAAATCTGGAGAAAATAATAAATTGAAATAATGAAATAAAAAATACGAAAAAATGAACATAATGAATGAAAATGTTTGAAAATAATAAAATTATAATATCATGTTTTAGAAAGATGATTTTAATTAAATCATCATCTCCATGCTTAGAAACAGATTTAATTCATGTTCACAGAAATATCTCCTAGCTCCACTCCCAATCACTCAACTCTAGTGAAACGAAATTTTGTTAATTTTTTTAATATCTATTTTCCTATATCTGGACCACATCTACTATTTCCTTATTCCCATTCCAGAATCCCCTCTTTTATTTCCTAAAATATCCCTAGAAAAATAGTGACACAATTAATGCTTAATTTGGTGACCATCCAATGAGAGAATTATTTTTTGACCTTCAATCATGACTTATGTAACTTAACTAAACAATCTTTCTCCATAAAACTCTGACACTTTTAGGTGAAATTATTTCACCAGATCACAATCATTTAACTATTTAGCACTTATTTATTTAATTTCCTGATGAAAACTTCAACAAACCTCTCCAACATGACTAAAAACTAGGATATCCGCAATATAATTGATTCATAGAATTCCTCAATCCATGATGAAATGAAAACCAAGTAGTGCTCTTCTTTATCACTCGAAATTATTTGTTTTAAACAACAATCCATCAAATCGAAATGATGTATCCCATTTTCATTATCTCATATTAAATCATGTTCTAGTTTGATAATACAATTCAAAAGTTTAAACCAAATTTACTCTATTATTATCGAATATCTAAATTTATAATTAAAACTTCATTGAGAAAAATATTTGAGCATATATCGAGAAATTACTTATGATTGGGAAGTTTAAAACAAGATAAAAATGAGGTTTTAACATAATTTCCAATTTAGAACTTGAAACATCAAGTATAAATAGAAAATGATGAATATCACATCACATAAACACAAACTTACCATCCTCAATTTTGGTAAAATCCCATAAAAATCATGTTTTCTGGTATTCAATAAGTTCTTGTCCTACCTCTATCTCATTCAGTGTGACACAAACCCAATCCCATCATAAAAACATTAGCCTCATGTTTAGATTCAACCACATCATGGTGGATTAATCATCATTATTCAGACTTGGAAAGGCCGGGTTCAACATGGTTTCTTTGAGATGTGAAAACATGAATGTTCTTCCTTACACAGGAGGGTATAAATGGCTTTGATAGTTGTATCACCTAGACCATAGTATTAAAATAAATTATTAGGTTATACTGATTTCTTCAACACTATAGGATTCAATCATTTTCAATGATTATGAAAACTCATCTACATTATAACCTAAAAATGGTTGCTTCATCCGTCAAATCATCTACTCCATGGATTTGGATCATACCTTGTTTACAGTGATCCCAGAATAGATGAATAGCGATGAATGATTCATATACATGGTGGTATATCATGTATTTTGGGATTTTTATTCCTTGAATCTATGAAATTCACCTATAGAGAGCAGGTGTGGCCGCGAGTGTTCTTCATCCCCAAACATTTTATTTCTGTTCGACCTGATAAGAATTTCATTATTCTAGTGACTATCCATAAATTAATATTCTCTTTAGGCTTCCTCAAAAAGTGTTAATGGAGGTATAATCTTTATTCTTTTGTTCGATTCTTGGTTTTAACTTGATTTTTGGCGATGAAATAGTGTGTCATCAAATGGCATCGGTGACCCAAATTTTCACAAATATGGGGTTAAACTTCTTCAAATATGAAATGGGGCTTCAAATCGACAGTTCTTGGCTGGATAACCTAGCCCAATGCTATGTTAAATGGTAGATCATAGGTTTCTTATGAAGCTTATCACTCTAAATTTGGCATCTTAGGTCATGATTTGGGTGTCAAAATCACGTATGATAAAAATAACCTACACCAAATTTATGTTAAGGTCAGATAAATTTCATCTTACTGGGGCATCAAATAACCTTATGAGATTTCTCAAATTTTTTCATTCATTGCATTTATTTTATGCATGTAACATTTAATACAAAATTTATATCTATGGAATATTTCATGAAATACAAATACTAGTTAAGATATTAAAGTAAAATAAATATAGAAGATAAATTATTAATAAATTTAAAATGTAATTTTAAATTTAACAATTTGAAAACCAAAATTAGTAGTAGAAAATTTAATTAAAATAAAATTTCATTAGTTTGTTAAATATTATTGAAAATTTATATTTAAATTAAATAAAATATAAACTAATTAATATTTTAAACGAAAATGATATATTAAAAATTGGAATCAACTTGAAAAAATAAATAAATTATTGACTATTTAATTATAAAAATAAATAAATTATAAAAATTTAAAACATAAATTAAACTTCAATGATTATAATAATTAAATTAATTAAGGAAATTAATTTTTACTTTGTACTAAATTGATTATTTACAAAAAACAAAGGAATTTCTAAATTGAATTATTAGAACATCAGATTAAACAAAGACATTGACAGAAATATTTAAAAATAATGTGAATATTTTAATTAAGAACTCTAAGATGAAACAAATTAAAAATAAAATGTAAAATATAAAATTAATTAATGAAAAAAACATTTTTTAAGACTATAAAAATTTTATCCTCAAATTAAATGAAAATTATATTGATCAATCAAAAAAATATTTTATAAAAAAACCTAATTAAATTAAATAACATGTGTTGTATAATTATATAAAAATACCACCACATCATGGATCTACTTATGAGGAATCATCCCCCTTAATTTAATGGATCATCTAACCCATTGGTATCTTAAGGATGGATTAATTCCCTGAAAGAGATATTTGAGGGTCATGGGATGTTTGGAACATCTATATTTAACACTTTAAATCTATCATTTTGAAGGCATAGTTAAAATATGGCTGTTGTTTGTTAAGAATAACCTATAGAATGTTGATCTTGATTATATGGAATTTGAAACAATTGAGAATATTTTCATTGATGAATATTTCCTGAAGTTTTTTTTAACTTAGGATGGAGAAATAAATCCTAGAACAGAGAAAAAAAGAAGAAGATTATGTGGTGGAATATAAAGAAAACATCCCAAGATTGGATAAGTATGTGTAATAATTTATTTGATACAATATCATTAAAATAAATACATTTTACTCAAGGTTAAAAACAAGATTTTTAAGAGATTTTCCTGCATTATAATTTGTTTTTAGAAAGTTGTTTGTTTTTTTAGAATGTAGAGATGAAGTTTACCAAAACTTATGTGCCACAAGATTACAAGAGTAAGAGATGGAAAAGGTGGTAAGAAATAGAAAATATACCAAATAATAATTCTAGAGTTAAGACCGAAACTTATTACACATGTGATACAATAATTTTTTGGGAATGTATGTTGGGTTATAGAAAGTGTTATAGGTGTAGTAAGTTTTGACATGGTTTGTGACAACATAAAAAAGAGTCTTCAACAATGATAGACTGAGATAATATATAGGCAATAAATAGTAATATTATTTAGCTAAAATTAGTAGGGAAATTATGATATATTGTGTCCAAAGTTCCATATTCCGGGTGGAAATCAACATGAGTAGATGAAAAAGGGGGTGGGAAAATCATTTTCGAAATCTGCAGTTGAAATTGGGCCATTTGGTGAAGTGGTGAAAGATCCAGGAAGTTCAGTGTTTTTTAAAGGTTGATCATAATTTACATGAATTAAGATCCCCTATTTTGATGTTTTAACTAATTTAATTCTCTTGTGATATATTTATTTTGTTTTCATTGATATCTGAAGTATATATATATATATATTTTGAATGTTATTTGAGGAATATTACATTTACATGTTTTAGACATAAGTTTAAAGGTAATGAAAAAAAATTGGGTTAATATGACCATTAATGAAATTTTAATAATAGTCAAATAATATTTCTATACCTTGTTAATTTTTTTTCAAACCCTATGTAAAATAGTTATTAAATGATTAATTTTATTCTATGATTTCCTATCATTTGATTACTGATATAAATGTCAGACTGGGAGGAAATAATTTATTAAAGGGGGAGGATTCAAAACCCAATATTTTATAATATGATTTTTCTCAATAGGGTAAATTATAACCAATAACAACTTAGCTTGTGTTGCACACAACAATGAGTTTCCTCAATCTCTTACGTTATATGCAAGAACATATTTTACTAAACAAGAATATACTATTAAAATTATTATTTAATATGATAGTTATTTCCAAAACATTGGAGTGGTAGGTAAGAATAGTATTAAAAAACTAATGAAAGTATATAAATTAATATTTTTTTTATTAATTATCTATTTATTAAAAATAAAATAAGAATCAACTGAATGAAAAAAGAATGTTTTCTAAAAAATTGTTTTTTTTCTAAAAGACTGTTTAATCGTACATAGTGCACTTAATTTATAATTAATTTTTACCAATTTTATAAAAATTATATGAAATAATAAACATTAATTTTTAAATAGGAATACCAAAATTTTATTAGTGTTATTTTTTTAATTTTTTCTAAAATATATCAGTTTTTGATTAATATTGAAAATAATGGATTCTAATTAAAAGATTAATTTTTATCTAATATATATATAAAGTTAAATAAATTTTTATAATTGGTTTCAAAATAATTATAGTTCAATTAAACAACTATTAATAAATTATACGACATGGAAACAATTTTTTGTGTTGAACTTTGCTATGAAAATATTGTGACTTTTAATCTTTTGATCTTTAAAACCCCCTTTTCACATAACAACTATTTGATAAATTTTCAATTAAATTCTTACACATATGAGAACTGAATTTGGAAAAATGGATTCTATATTTTGAGTTTTCCTAATTTAGGTAATCTGATAAAATCAAATTAGTTCTTGTCTATAATTATTAGTGAAAAAAGTTAAAATTAATTAATGTGAACAAGGTAAAAATGAGTTTACTTAGTTTTTAGACATAGAATATAAGGTGTAAAATGACCCACCAATTTTTTGAACCCCCAATTTCCACAATATTTATAACCTTATCACTTTAATCTCTATGTTTGTTAATTATTGGGATAATACTCCATGAAAGTGAAATATACAATAAGTTAAGTAAAGAAAATGAAAAAATGAACCATTATTGATTTTAATACCTATAATGATTTGGGATAAGACAAAACCATATGGGCTCAGTTATACATAATATTTTGAAGGAATAATGAGTTTTTATCATGCAAATAAATTATATTTTTAAAGATATCAATTAGTTTTTAAAAATGGTTATGAAAAAACAATTAAGTTATAATTTAGTTAAAAATCAACTAAAATTAATTATACTAAAAATATTTGAAATGAAGTAAATTGAATTAATTATTATCTTCTATATAAATTTAAGATAAACATGTCATGTTACAAATGTGTGAAATTTATATAATCAAATTCCATAAATTTAATTTTAATTTAAAATTTTAAACTATATAAATTATGTCCAAATTGGAATTATTTTTTTTATACTAAATGATATTTTATTAAATCATTTATAATTACAAAAACAATAATCATATAAAAAAATTTATTTTAATTTTATTGTAAATATTTTATATAGTCCATTAATAAACGAATTTATGTTTTACAGTTGACATATTTACATTAAAAGTTTAAAAACCATGTTAGTATGATTAGGGTTAGAGTATTGTTTTTGCTCATTACACAAGATTCAGTTAAAATTAATTTCCATAAAACATGGGATTTTTATTTTATAATTTATATATCAAATTAATAATTAGTGTTTATAAATTCTATAAAAACTATAATTTTAAATTATTTGTAATGGATAAATTTTCTAGGTTACAAAACTGGTTTCCCTCGTAGAAAAAAAAGGAGTAAAATTAAGTAAACATAATGACAATGAAATATGATAAAAATGATTTTGTTGTGCTAGTGTGGACTGAATATAATTTCTCTATAATTTATTATTTTTCAATTTTGGAATCACATTAGGTAAAGGAGACTTCCCAGTAATGAACACTTTTGAGTATTTATAAGAATTCCAATCCCCCTCCACTATAAAAGGGAATTCAGTGTCCCCACTTATAAACACCTAAAATACCATATGGTTTATTGAAAACCAAACCAAATAAAACCCCAATTACACTTCACTCATATTAGAAGCCATATCTTCTATATAAATTCAATCTAGAATGTATTTAATGAAAAACAAAGGTAGATACCTAAAGAAGAGGTAATGTTCTTTAACAATAATCTTTATTTTACTTCCATTAGTAACTCATTCAGTTATTCTTTTACAAAGATTACATAATAACCTCAGTATCATAAATGCTATTAGTTTTTTAAGGTTATGTCCTAAACTCACACAAAAATCCATCAAATGAGTTATGAAACATCATTTGTGTGTAAGACAGACTGCCGCCCCGCGTAATGATGTTTGTTTTTCAACTAATTCCTCTCATGATTGTGAATAAGGATGGATATAAAGTTTTTATTTAATATTTATAACATTATTATACCTATTTAATAATTTTATCTTATATACCATTAATATAATCAAATATATAATTGATACGATATCATCATTTTTGTTTACAACAGACTACCACGACGAGAAGCGATATGAATCATTTTCCATAACGTGTTATATGGATGGTAATAAGGGCAAAGATAATGAATTTGTATGATATAAATGAAATATTATGATATTAATGAAATATTTATCAATATTTAATTATTATATAACTTTTTATCTCTTTTCTTTTAACTCATTGAAAATGTGATAACATCATTTGTGGACGTCGGGACTACTACCTCATTGAAGTGATGTGATTCATTTTTCATAACTATATAAAAATAACGAGATATATAAGTATATATAATTATGTTTTAGAATTTTTATGATAAATTATCTTTTTTTAATGATAAATGTTAATTATTTTGTTTAAATAGTGATCTTATTGAAATAAAAATGTTACTCATGCCTATGTATGGCCTACCATATCCATGATCCTAACATTAGTTTATTTTTCATAAACACATTCCATGAATTTTTTAAAAGTATAATTGGTGAATTAATATGATTATTATTCTTTATATATTTAATTAAATACTTTATTGACCATACTCAACCTTCCAATGTCATTTTGATATATAAGGTGAATATGGTCAAAACATCTAACATAAACATAATTGATCAAGTAGTTTTTTATAACTTGTTAATAAATGATATAAAATTAATAATAATCTATAAAATAATTATAAATAAAATAAATAATTATCATAATTTTATTATTCTGGAATATAAAGACATGTGTGATTAACCAAACTCAAGGTAGGGTAATTCATCTCAATCTCATTTCGCTAAGGCATATCTTAATTTTATACATCTATATTATTTTATAATGTGTATGTACAACCCATTTGATAAGTTATATCTTAAATGTTTCTATTATAATGAGATTTAATGTTTTTTAATGTTTTTAATTAATTTTTTTAAGATTCCAGTTATTCAATTTGGTAAGGGGTTTTCCTTTTAAAACAAATACATTACTGTTTTCCTTCAAACTCTTAATATTCCATGTCAAAGTTTTTAAATTTATTTAATTAATGTTATTAATGGTAATTATATATTTATCAGGTATATTTTATGTTAGTTTTATATAATTCAAATGGTTTCCAAAACGTATATTTTAAATTTTTTATACAGAATGTTTTAAAAAATTAAAAAAGGAATATCATATTCTTAACAATCACAATGATAATCATTATTTTATCCATTGGGGGAATTATTTGATTTTTTGAATCCTTTGATATATTAAATGTTTAATTTAATGAAATCAATATTAATATTTTTTTTGGTATTATTATATTAAATTTGATTTAAAAAAATTCCCTTTTACTCTGAAAGTATTTTTTCATAAGGGTTAAAATTATTTTTAAAGGGTTTTATAATGATAGTTTTTTATTCATGATATGGTACTTGATCATTCTATGAAATAGGTTTTCTCGATAGAGATTATTTGAAGTTCTATGCCCCATTATATATCATGGGTGATCCTGATATAGTTCATATGATGGTATGATCCTTATTATAACTTATAAGAAATTGATGTCCTTGATATATGTTATACGAAGGGTTGAACTCCATTATTGCCCATGGTTGATTCTGATATAGTTAATAAGAATGGTGCTACCAATTATAGATCTCCAATGAATAAATTAATTATTATATTTGATGTTGGACATATGGTTATTCCAATTAAAAGGGGATTTAAATTTTTTATTAATATAATTCACTATGTCACAAAAAAGGGTTTTTTTTATTTCTTTGTGGGTTAAAGGATTTCATTTTTCAAAATGTTTGAGTTTTTTATTGTTATTTTTTATTTATCTATAATAATATTTATATAAAGGAAAATAATTCATGGGTTTTATTTTTTTTAAGGAACTAATTTTTTTCCTTTTTTATATCTCTTAATGATATTTTGTGCTCAAACAACGATTTTTGACAGGTTTTCACATGGTTTAAGGATGGGTAAGGGAGAGGAAGATATTAATTTCAAAGTCCTAGAAGTTTAAACTGAAAAGAAATTGTGATTTATTTTAAAAGTTTTATATTATGGGAAAAAATATACTTATCCAAAGTGTCCACTCTGTATTATATTTATTCGTTATGTATGAGTTATGACCTAATTTCCAACAATTCTAAACCAGAATAGATTTTTATTGTCAGAGAAATTAAATTCATGGATGAAACCCATGATCTTCTAATGTTTATGATCATGTCCTTATATATTATCCATTTAATCTTCAATAATATTATTAATTCCATTTGAATTAGTAGTATTCATGATTTTGATATAAGTTAATTTATATCCCTAAAAAAACATTTTTATAAACAAATTCATTAAATTTCATGCATATTTATTTGAAATGATTTTAGTAACACACACACATATATATATATAAATTGAAAATGGATATCATATTTTGAATCAGTATGTTCAAATTTGGTAAATTGGCCTCTTTTATTTTTGGTCATCATTAATTGTAATTGTGGTAAAAATTTGTTACCTCAGAAAGGGTATAATGAATAAAACATGGTTAAAATTATGAGATAAGGTCTAATAATAAACTATAAAAATGTTTTTTTTCATTGTATGGAATAAATTTGAATATAGACATCCCAAATTAAAATATAAAACATTTTTTTCCATTTTATATGGATAATAAAATTTATATTTTTTCATTTAAGGGAATGTTCAAAATGTCACTATGTTGAATTTGAGATCTATAAAAGTTTTAACTAATAATAAAAAGAGGATAATTTTAGTAATAAATTATTATTTTAAATATTAATTATTGTTTTTTATCTTGTTTTTTAGTTTTCTGTGAGGAAATTATTAACTTAAATTTGTACACATCATTGACACAGTGCCTATGCAATTAGTAAAAAATGTAAATGTTTTATAGAACTATGAAAGTACTATCTTTTGGATGATTTACAGTTCCCCATGAATTTTTTAGATAAATATAACATATTAGGTTTTCATTAAAAGTTTATATTTGAATAATATTACGATATTCATGTCTTTAAAGTCTAATAAAATATATTGCGTCAAAAATTATATTGATGATTTTATATGTTAAATAATATTTTATTAAATTATTTAAAAATCAAATAAATCATTAAATATGAAAATAAATATAAAAAATTATCTAAATTTTCCCCAATTTTAAATTTATTAACTTATATGTAAAATTATAACCCTTTAATATTGACAAATTCATTACCACATTTATGGTTAATATCAATTAACGAAGGGGTTTGACCAACAGATAAGGTTTAAAATGACACCAAAACATATATAATTTTTTTAATAATTTTATATAGAAAATGTCCTATTTTTCATAAAATTCATGACTATTTGGATTCATTATACTTAGGAATCCCATTTATAATTTTTAAATCATTTTTATAATTCCAAGTGTGACCTTTTCCCCTCCCTTGTAAAAGGACACCACTTTTATCTTTTCAATACACCAATTTAATTTATATTTGTTGACCATACAATGATAAATTTTATTATAAACCTTTATATACTATAATTATATGTGTTTTTATTCTTGAAATAACATTCAAAGTGTCCTTAAAAAGGATCTAAATAATCCTTACTAAAAAAGAGGTAATCATCATACCTAGAATCATTCAATTTATTTCAACCTTTAACTCTTATAAATATATTGTATTCATCATAAAATAATATATTTTGTATCCTAAATATATTTAAATTTTATTTTTAATATTTAACTTCCATTATCCACTCTATTTCTCATCAATTGAGAAGTAAAATTGGCGCTCATGCGTATGTGTGGGTTATTACCTCTAAATAGAGATACAATTAATTTTCTAGGAAAATATTTCATTGATTAAGATTATAATGAGATTAATGTTTATATAATATTTTTATAATATGATTAATATTTTTAATTTTAATATCTCATCCAACTTCTTACCATAACATATGTTGAGAAATAATAATGTCACTCGTGTGTATTTGTAGACTACCACGTTTACAAAGAGATGTAATTCATTTATCAATTATACATTACAAGGATTGTAATATGGATGTTTTTAATAACTATATATGATATATATGATATAATAATTATTATTTATTTGTGATTTATTATTTAACTTTCTTTTATTCCATCCATGAGAAACTAAAAACATCTTTCATGCATACATACAATCTACCATCTCAATGAAACGTGTAATTCATTTTTCTATATATCAATTTGGGGATTGATTATTAATATGTATACAATTAATATATTTTATGTTTATATCATAAATAAAATTATATAGATGATCGAACCATGATTAATGTACAATTACATGAAATTACAAACAAAAAATTCTGATGAAAAAAGAAATAGTTGACACCTGGAAACAATGATTTTAATAAAAAATTACTAATATCTGTTTGTCTAAATATTATTTGTGGATAATATATGATACTATAAAAATTTAATTGACTATGGTGTAGTATTATAATTAATTTAAATTTAATATATAGCAGATTTGAGCACCTTTTAAGCAAATAAAACATGAGGTAAGGGCTCTATGTTTCAATCTCATTTTAATCGGGATAATTCATGCTTGAATTTCAGGTGAAGACATTTATGAACCATTCCTAATAATAGATTTTAATTTTTTATCTTTTTTTATAATACATGTTTTCCATTCATAATTTTTAATTTATGTACTAAATATATTGAAATAATATTTTTAAAGAAAAACAATGAATATTTTCTCTTCGATAAATATAAATTTATTCCAAATAAATGTTTTCTAAAAATATTTTCTAAAAAAGCTTTTATATTCTCATATAAATATTTACCGTTATTTTTACCCTTGGTTTACTTTTCTACAAAATTAATTGTACATAATCTTCTCATCATTTTCAGAATGATGTAATTTTTACTTTTTTAACCAAAAATGTGAATGGAATATTTTTTAATGCACATGATATAAATAAAATTTCATTCTATAAAGAGAAATCCAGGATTTGAAGCCATATTTAAAAATTTAAAAGTCCATTTTCAAAGAAAATATTTCCTTAATATTTTTGAAATATTTAGATTTTAGTAAGTGATTTATAAATAAAAGTGTATTCTCCTCAAAAAATAATCTAGTGATCAATTAAAGGAATTTTTTATAAATTTTTAAATCTATTGATGTTACATTGGATTTACTAGGGATATGATCCAATTATACTATTTTAATTCTTTTTGGGGATCATTTTTAGTAATGAAGATGAAATATCAATGAAATCCATTTTCTTTTCCATGGAATAAGTTATGGTGAATAGTATTATATCTTATGACATAAATATGAATGGATTAATGATTATGTAATGGGTGAGCCTAGAATTATATAGATAACCAATGTATTGGATTAAGATTAATGCTTGATGAGGTCAATGGGTACATGAGAGGCAATCCCAATCATGGAATATGGTACATGGGTGGTTATACCAATCTTGAAAGAGGGTATACGGGAGGCTATCCCAATCTCGATGTAGGTACATATGAATTTATCCCCATCCTAAGATCTTATGAATGTTATGGTGGGTAGTATTGAAATAAGATTTCTATGATTACTATTATCCCAAAATTTGTGAAAATATTTTATCATTTGATCTTATGGTAATATTATGTTCATATATATCATTTTTCTCTATTTTGATTTAGGTCTTTTGAAATGTCAATCTTTATTCTATGACTCATGTTTATTATCTATGAGTAGTTGGGTATGTATTTGAAAAGTTAATCCCATCTTATGTTTAAATGATTATTGGTATCTCATTTTTTACCCTTACTGAGATGCTAAAGTCACCTTTTACTATTTTATCTCTCCCTTGGTATACGAATAAAA